>CM038041.1:86570175-91570175 GCA_021397845.1 Areca catechu
ACCTACAAGGCTAGACTGGTGGCAAAAGGTTTCAGACAAAAATATGGTATAGACTATGATGAAACTTTTTCTCTAGCAGCCATGCTCATGTCCATTCGGATAATGCTTGCCATAGCAGCATACCATGACTATGAGACCTGGCAGATGGATGTAAAGACTGCTTTCCTCAATGGAAACCTTGAGGAAGAATTCTATATATCATAGCCAAAGGGTTTTGTCTCAAGTGGGAGACCAAATCAGGTATGCAAATTAAAGAAGTCTATTTATGGACTTAAGCAAGCATCGAGGAGTTGGAACATCCATTTTGATGAAACAATTAAAGGATTTGGTTTTGTCAAAAATGTGGATGAACCATGTGTGTATAAGAAGTCAAGTGGGAGTGCACTTGTTTTCTTGGTTTTGTATGTGGATGACATACTGATCATTAAGAATGATATCCCAATGTTGCAATCAGTTAAGACTTGGCTATCATCAAAGTTTTCTATGAAGGATTTTGGAGAAGCATCCTATATACTGGGTACAAGGATCTACAGACATAGATCCAAGAGGATGCTAGGCTTATCCCAATCCAGGTACATTGACTTAGTGTTGAAGAGATTCAACATAGATGGAAGTAAGAAAGGTTACTTGCCAATGAGTCAAGGTATACATCTCTCTAAAAATATCTCCTAAGACATCAGAAGAAAGAGAGTATAACAAAGATTCCTTATGCTTCAATTGTAGGATCAATTATGTATGCTATGTTATGTATCAGACCTGATGTTGCTTATGCCTTAGGCATAGTGAGCAGATTTCAAGTAGATCCAGGAGAAGATCATTGGAAAGCTGTGAAAAATATTCTTAAGTATCTTAGAAAAACTAAAGATATTTTTCTAGTATATGGAGGATCTAAGTTGAAATTAGAAGGCTATACAGATTCTAGTTTTCAATCAGATCCAAAAGATAGAAAATCCACATCGGGGTATGTTTTCACCATGAATGGTGGTATAATGAGACTGAAAAGTACAAAACAGCTAATAGTAGCTGACTCAGTCACTCAGGCAGAGTACATAGCTGCAAGTGAAGCCGCAAAGGAAACTGTCTGGTTGAAGAAATATATCATGGAATTGGGCATGGTTCCTGATATACAACAACCAGTGCCATTGTACTGTGATAACACTGGAGCTATTGCACAAGCCAAGGAACTAAGGTCTCATCACAAGTCCAAGCACATTCGAAGATGGTTCCACCTCATTCGAGAGATAATAGAAAGACAAGATGTTGTCATCAATCGAGTAGATACAAAGAACAATATAGCAGACCCATTCACTAAAGCATTACCTAAGCAACAGTTAGATCACCACTTGGATGGTATGGGTATAAAGTACAAGGACGGTTGGCTTTAGTGCAAGCGGGAGTTTGATAGAAAAGTGCCCTAAGAGCCAATCATTGTAAGGGCCTTTTTTTTTGTATTCTTCCAACTCTTGTATGATATTATATATTAATAAAGGCATTTGTTTTCATCATATACTATTGTATCTTATTTATGATTATGATGAACCTCATAGATTAGAGCAATGGAATTAGGGTTATGATGAAGTTCATAATAGTGAGATTTAATTTCCTATAAACCATAATCTAAAATGTTCCTGGTCATTGGACCATTGATTCGGGGATCAATGAATCCGATAAAACTAGCTTATATTATGTATGCTCAGATAATGAAAGTGGTTGGTCTCACAACCACTTTTGTAAAGACACTAATACAAAGATGAGGGTGCTCATCAGGATATGAGTACACTGAACTGACCGTACCGGGACTATCTTATGGATGTCTTACTACTTGTCAAAAGATAGATCCCTGAGTAGGAGTTGTGCATGTGATCTTTAGACCTGAGGTCACCATGGTTCCTTATGCACAGTAAGCCATATTTTGGTTCGTACTCATTCATGCCATTGCGACATGTACGGGGTGTTTTGGGTTTGGTGGAAGGTGTATGGAGCATATGAGTGGACCAATAAGGAATCGATCATTCCTAGTAAGAGGAATTGTTATCCTATGCAATCTCTTCGATGAGTGACTTAAGGAGCCTTTGATCAAAGCAAAATGAGATTAGTGGAATCTAATCAGTCATTAGCTAAGTCCTCACTATCATGTTGAGATTCAATATGATTAAGTTTTAGGGTTTGACATCTATCCATACCTATCACTTATCGAGATAATGGGAGATCGAAAGATTAAATTGCACAATAACTTACTACTAAAGGATATTTTGGTAATTTCTACCAAATTCCTCATCTTCCGGGTAGGCATGACACGTTGCTAGATGTCAATCATGTCTTATAGATATTGATGAACTAATTGGATTGGTTTCATGAGTCAATTCGATGGATGGATCGAATTGGACAATTAGATGAGCTAGTTTGACCAACTTAGGTCAATCAGGTTCGATTGGATCGAATCGGCACAAACCTAAACCTACTGCTAGCTAGATGTAGAACCCAATGGGTCACACACACTAGAGAATTGGACAAGGAAGTCATTCATGATTTAATTAGGGTCATAGGATCCTAATTGGTTAGCTTGGTGACACACTAGCATGTATAGGCTAACCTAATTCCTAAACCCAATTGGATTGGGTCCGGTTGCTTGCTAAATGGACTAACCAATTTATGGGAGAACTAAATTGGGTTATGTTCTAAGTATGATAAAATTATCAGATTTTATCTGATATTTTTGGAGTTTTTATCTCGGAATTATGAAGAGTCCCTAAGGCATAGGACTCTTGGTGCCTAAATGACATGTTGGCATTCAAAAGGGCCTAGAAGGGTCTATAGTTCTCTGATCGGAAAACTTTTTATATGGTTGGAAAACTTATTTAATGCCCTTTTATTTGACACCCATATTACATATACTTTGAATTTTCCAAAGGTTGCATATGGCATGGAATATGGTTGATCGAATTGTGAAGAGAAGCGACTCTTCATTTGGCATGCAAAAAGGACCAAGAGTCCTTCTGCAAGGGAGTTTCTTCTGTTGATTGGATTTCTTCAAATCTTTATCTTTATCTCCATGCCCTTTCATAATGGATGTGATTGGTCAATGATTTTTGAATTGGCATGAAGAAGGAAAGGATGAATGACGCACATGAAAGGTTGTGACTTTTCATGAGAGGGTGCATGGTTTGAAGCAGAGTCCTTCTGCTTTCAGATCTCTTCGATTTTCTCTGACTTTTGGGAATGAGAAGATGCCTCTTGGTGCTTCCAGAGACCGGTACATGCAATGTGGCATGAGAAGGTTTCATTTGGACAAGAAGAGATGTTAGATAAGACTCTTAAATCCTAAAGAGTCTTATCAGATATGAAGAAACATATCTGATAAGAGATTTTGGGATGTGTTTCATGCCCGTTTAGAAACTATTTAAAGGGTGTACGGTGGAATGAGATGATATTCATTCGGTCATCTGAAATAGGAGTCTAGATTCTGCCATATTATCCATCTGAGTTTTTTCTCTCTCCCTCTTCCTTTCTTTAAGACAAGGTCTTTTCTATTAGGGCAAGGCTTTGTTTTAGGACATAAGCCTAAGGGGTCCTAAAGGAGAGTTATCCTAAAAGCAAAAGTGGTTTAGAAGAGTGTCCAAAAAGTCCTATAGTAGGATAGTGAGTCCTATAAAGGCCAAAGTCCAAAAGGCTACCGAAAGAGTCCTACCCGGCAAGCAACTTCAAGGAGTTCTTCCTTGTTTCAAATCTTGTGTGGATCACCGTTGGAGGACTTACACTTGTGAGTCTAGTGGAAGAAGTGGAATATAGCACTCCAGGTATGTTTTATTAACCTTCTTTTATGACATATTAGTTGTAATCGAATAAGGGATCTTGGGAATTAGGATTTCTAACTGATAAAGTGTTATCTTTATGCATGGAATTTTACAATTCAGTCTTACTAAGTTGCATAATGATCTCCTTGAAACCCAGTAGATGGGATGGACCTTACATAGTGAATTAAGTGTTCCCCCATGGTGCTATAAAGATTCTTGATCATAGAACAGAACATTTTCTTAAGTTAAATGATCAATGATTAAAACTATATATCGAAGAAATATCATTATATCAAACCATTGATCAAGTAACCTTAATTGATCGACACTGAACTAAGCTACTGTGTGTCTGGGTAAAGACGTTAAACTTAGAAGTGGTTGGAAGGCAACCTAACAATCTCATCTTTTTAGTATAATTACGGGAACTTAGATGGAAGTATAGGAGCACGCTACTTCATGATGCCCTCTTCAACCCCCAAAGCACATTCTCTCCAAGTGTACTCTTTTCTATTCCTTTTTACATATTGCACCCTTTATTTTCTTTCTCCATTGAGGACAATGTCAATTAACTTGGGGGGAGAATAATGAATCTAATTAAGTCCTCAAGCATGACCAGAAGTAATTAGTTTTGTATCTAAATTTTATCTCGATTGGAAGTTAATTAGGCACCCTAATCAATGATTGATTAATGACCTAAATAGTCATACAGATCTAAGGGGCAAATCATTATGAAAACCTAACAAATGGTAGGGTATTGACCAACTTAAATTTTGGAAGTAATTCAAGAACTCTCTTCTTTCTTATCTCAATAAAGAATCTACTTTTTGAGAGTAGGGGTAGAAATGTTAAGATATACAAAAAGTTCCAAAAAAGAATTAGAGAGTCTGTCTAAACTCATAGTTCTTCTTGAAATCTTATTGAGTAACCAAGCCGCTTCGTCTAAGGAAGCATTATAGTTCGCATCAAAAGATGAGAAGATCATGAGATCTATTAAGCAATGGTACCCTACTGAGTAACCAAGCCCCTTCGTCTAAGTAAGCATTGTGGTTCATATCAAAAGGTGAGGATACTAATACTTAAGAGGTCAAGACATTGCACTAGACTCCTCAAAAGAAAGAGAAAGAAAGAGAAAAGAAAAAGAAAAAAGGGATTAAAGTATAAAAACATAACAAACCTAACTCAAATCTAGTTAGAGGATTTAAAGAGTAAGTTGCGAAGATAGTAAGGAAGACCTCTAAAGATTTCTATGGTCAACACTCAACCACTAATTGGATAGGCTCATTGATCAAATGAAGTACCTCTTTAGCAGTCTGGCCTGGTATCAGCTGCCTTTAGGACTGCCTAAGTTAACTTTCAATTCAAGGATAAGTCTGTATACATAGCTAATTTATGTGCTTTACTCGAGGATGAGCAAAGTTCAAGTTGGGGGGTAAGATAATTATATTATATACATATATATAAGTATTAATTTAAAAATTAACCTATTTTTATTTATATTAAATTTATATTTTTATATATGATTTATAGGAAAGAAGGCCATCATTATAAAGAGCTTAATTTTTGGAGTCCAACAGCACAAATGGCATGCAAATTAGAGTTTGAACGAGCTCAAAATTTAATTTTGAAGATTATTAAAGAAAATACACAGGTTTTAAAATAGCCAGTCCACCATCGACTGGTTGCTTGGTCTATGGGAGCTTGTCTGGTCCATAGGCAGCCATTATTTTCAATCCAGGGACCTTATCCGAGGACCATCTTCTCTCTCAAACATCGTTCTTGCCGAAGAAGCTGCTGAGAAGCTTTCCCTCATTGTCGGGAGCCATCCCTTACTAGAAAAACTACTAGAGAGTCGCTGGAAGACATGTTTTTGAAGTTGGCCACCATCCTCCCTCTTCCTCCTAGTTGTCTGCTCTAAAATGCTACTCACCATCGCTGTCCACCAGCTCACCACTGCTCACCGAGTGCCCCTCACATCACCAGCCATCTCCCAAAGCCACCAACCGTCGCCCCACTACTCCTTAGAAGCATCAAAAATTGCTAGAGCTACCATGGTTTTTCACACTCTGCTATGACATTGCCACCATTCCATCATCCCATCGCTGTCTCAAAGCCACCACCCAAAGCTGCTAGCTCCTCCCTAGGTTGCCTCTACCCATGCCCAACGTCAATTCCATCCTTCACATTGACCCAGGCTACCCCTCTGCTCTATCGTAGCACATTGCTACTCCCCACTGGCTACTCTACTCGTTGTTGATGTTCTTCTCCACTGCCATCTGCCCATGCACCACCGCTCACCACTCCCTATCACCACCCATGGGAGAGGTTGAGTCCAAGTTTGACCCGGGATTTGATCCTAAAAGAGTCCCCCTCAGAATCTCTATGCCAAGAAGGAAGGTCAGTGCCGATCACCCCATCTGGCTATACATCGGATGGTCCAAATTTCTTCCATGATATGTTGCCGATCTAGAGTCTGATTGAGTCCAAATTTGACTAGGAGGAAGCCCTAGCCTAGATCTATTTAAAGGACCCTTGTCCTAAAAAGAAATCATCTAGAGAGAGCATGGTACAGGGTAGAGGGCAATACTTTGGCTATAGGTTGATCTCTGAAAGTGAGGTATCTTGGAGAGGAGTGCTGCCCCTACACCATCTTTGAGCCAATATCATCTTCAAGATCGAGAACTAGAGAAGAAGAAGCAGCGAGGCCCAGTTCACTTCGAGGAGTACGGAGGAAGAAGGATGTTCATCGACTGCCTTCCCAACGAAGCTTTGCCGACCTCCTTCCAATCTTTGTTCTTTCTTTTTAGTTACTTTTACTTTCATTCCAGCATACTTTTTACTTTCTTGTAATAGGATCTTAGTTCAATTAATATAAAGTTTATTTTCTTACATCTTTAAATTTGTGTCTTTTATTTTTATTGCAAGTAGATGCTAGGGTCTAAATAATAGATTCGAGTACCATGTATTTTCTTTCGTTCTATACTTTTAATTTCTATTTATCTGGTTTCGACCTCTTTATCTTCTTAAATCAAGGATTTCAAAACATCCAATATACTGCCTTCCCTATGGATTTTACCTGACTCACCTTTTTTATGTATTTTAAATTCAATTTAGAAATCAGTTAAGTAAATTGATAATCATGGTGTCTTAACGACAACATTACGGTCTATCAATATTTCCATTTTTAAGAGTACATTATAGTACAAAACATTTGTTGAACCTCTATTATCAATAAAGATATTATGTATATCATAATTTTTCACATTTAATGTTACCAACACCATATCATTATATGGAGACTTAATGCTATCATTATCCTCTTCAAAGAAAACTATCAGTATTGCCCTTTTCATAGCTAGTTGCTTTGGGTGGTCACACCCCCTAGTGATCATCGCTACTTGGCTAAATGGTATAGGGTCACCTCCCTCTGGAGGTTGGAGTGGCTGTAGTTATTCAACAGGCCACGATGATCTTGGCCACTCTCTTCGACTTTTCTGTTGTCAAATGAATCGATCAAGATGACCTCTCTTGATCAACTCCTTTTCTCATAGCTAGACATACTTCTTGGTGTCGTGGCCATGGTCTTGGTGGTATAGATAATATTTATTTTGGTTCCTCCTTGTCAGTGGCATTCGGTTCTTCCAAGGCTTCGGGATGTGCCTTTGATTTCCATCAACACCTTTTCTCTTAGTGCATTCAAAGGAGTATAGGTGTAGAATTTTCCTAGTGGCAATGCTTAGAGAGCCTCCTTAAGCCAATGATCTTTGATGAACTTGTTCTTCTCTTATGGAAATCGAGAGTGAGGCTAGGTTCTTCCTTTGCATCTCAGGGAGAGTTTACATCACTGTATTTCTTTACCACCCCTAGTGTAGAGGCGGGCAGATCTTCTTCCATCATGAAGGCTTCTTCCATCCGAGTGTATTTCTTAGCTTGGGCCAACATCCCTTTGAAGTTTTTAGGGTAGGCCTTAGCCAATGACTTCTTGAGGTCGTTCTTCAGCAATCCTTTCACCAGGGCTGACATGGTAATTAGCTAATCAAAGTTATGGATCTTTACAGTAGTTGCATTGAAGTGACTTACAAAGGTTCAGATCATCTCTCTTACTATCTATTTAAGGGTGTGGAGATAGTCCAAACACTACTTTGGCCTCTGGCTATTGACAAAGTGGTTAGTGAATACTCAACTTAACTACTCAAAAAGGTGTAATAACTCTGCTTTCAGGCTTGAATACCAGTATCAAGGGGTGCGAGGGGAAGGCTTGGCAAAGAATGAAATCAGGAGCACTATGAAAAAACATTGTTGCTCTAAAACTTGCCAAGTGGTTGCCAGGATCAATGGTTCCATCATAATTTTCTAGTTGTAAGATTTTGAAGTAGCAAGGAATTGATGGCCATATAATCTTATCATCAAACAATAGTTCATTACTAACCCCATTGTTCGAGGTTGAAGATTGATTGAGGATTGTCTTGATTTGCTGATCCATCTCTTTAAATCTTGGATCGATCCCAAGGTCTTGATTGACCCAGGCTTCTGATCACCATAGGGATCGGTGGTTGGGAGTGGAATCATGTTCTAATCGAGGGCTAGTAGGACATGATCTCCTTGCCACCAAGCTTCTAGATGATGTTAATGGTGATAAATGATCTCTCCAAGATCTTTTAGGGGGACCTAAGATTACTCTGATGGTGGCAGTGTTGCTCTAGCTATTAGAGACTGCATCACAGGTGGTGGCACAGGTGTGGGTAGTGCTAGAGGTTCAGAGAATGTGCACGGCATTGGCATGCCGAGACCCAACAGCACAGGCTGATACATGTAATTTAAAACTTTTCTAAAGTGCATGATGCAGTGAAAGAGGATAAAACATTTTTATCTAACCATGTTAATCTAATTAACACAGACCCCTAGACAAATCTTGATGCACATAGAATAATGCATGTATGAAATGTAGCAAGCAAGGTATGTAATTCATAGAACTATTCTATGAATCATACAAAAGGGTAATGAAGAACATTTCATCATACCTGCGGGAATACAAACTTTATCTGCAAGGCAACGATCACCAACAAGGCAAGTACTCCAAGGAAATAGAGAGGCTCTGCGAGCAGCACAAATATCCTACCTCTACAGGTAGTTCACACCGGGGTAAGGGGATTCTCCTCCTTTTGGGGTGCTAGCCTCTCCAGAAACAAAGTGGCAATGACAGACTCGTTCTTCAGCACCTTTGAAGACATAGTTATGGAAGCGATAATGGAACAAAGCCACCTAAGAACCCTTCCTAGATCACTCTGTCCCAAACCTTCAATAGAAGGTATGCACATAAGAATCCCAAAACCAAAAACCTCACTCTATCTTTCCAAGATGAGATCTAATCTCACAATCTCTCAAAGGTCCAGGATGAGTTCTAACCAACGAAAATGGTAGAATCTTGACCTAGGTAAATGGTGAACAATTCTACCCCATCAGCTCATCCCAAATGGCCCTTTTAGTTGAACCATAAAGGGGTGATCAATGAGAGATTAATGGGAGGTTGGGAGTCTCTTGGGATTCAAGGGTGTTACAAACCCTTTGGACTTCTGCAATTAGTGTTGATTAAGATCCTAAAATGCCAAGCTTAAGTGCCATAACCCTTACAGTAATTAATGAAGCATTCTCATATTTTTCAACAAATCCTGTCAGACGGGTTGACTCGCCTAGGGTCGACTCGGTTGTAAGTTTTGATAACTTCTTATCAAATTAGTCCAGAATGATTCCCAATCATTCCCTAGCCAACAAATCAAGAAGAAACCCCACGGTGTGTGACCCCGTATGTTCAAATACTAAACCGATAGCACAGGAACATTTCTAGTACTAGCCAAAGTCACCATCTAGCAATGACACCCGATATCTAGATAGGTCGAAGGTTGCAGAGCAATAAGAACCTGTCGAATATGGAGTACCACTGAACTTATTTCTTTAATCTCTTAATGCTCTGGATGGCTTAGGGTTAAACTACTTAACCCTAATCAGTCCATCTCAATATGTCTCAAACAAAGAATCCCTATAACTCTTTACAAGGAATGCTCTGGCCAAGATCTTTCTCAATTAAGGCATATTAAGCATTCAATCCAAGCCATTTAGGGAGATCAATCCTATCTTGATCCTACTATCGCTACAAAAATACTTGACTATACCTAGCAACCTTCCATCATCTAATTAGAAATCCAGGTAGTCCGGCACCTATGCATAATGAGTTGCTTGCAAGCTACCATAGTGATCTCAAGTCAGAGGAATAATTCATGTCCACATTCTAGTGCAAAACTTCTCTTTGGTGGAAAGAGAATCTTGCATGAGAGTCATGCTCAGTGATGTGTCGAACACAATACCTGATGTCATACCGGCATCTCTGTGCTACTTGGTTAAGAGGACAACCAACAGACATGACATCAACAACCTACTCTCGATACACCATCATCCTAAAATAGTGTATCCTTTGGTCGCAAACCAGTTTATGAACTACACAATGCATCCTCCCTATATCGTATTCAAAGTAGCTCAAAGGACATCATCACACAAGAGTTCAATTAGGAAGATGACATGTGATGAACAATTAGAATAAACTTTTTATTTAATTCAATAATTCATATACACATACATGAGTCATACAACCATCTACAACCTAGACGATTGACTTTGGGATACACATTCCCAACAACTCCGACCTAGACTAAAGCCAAATGAAATAGAATCTGATTCTCATCTTCCATTTACAGTTGTCAAACTCTTGTATTCCAATGGCTTTAGTGACGGGGTCAGCTAGGTTCTCCTCACCATCAATCTTCAGATGTTTGATGTCACCTCGTTCAATAATCTCTCGGACAAGGTGATAATGATGTAGAATATGCTTGGTTCGTTGATGTGATTTCGGCTCTTTGGCTTGAGCTATGGCTCCAGTGCTGTCACAATACACTGGAATAGGACCATCTAAGGAAGGTACCACTTCCAGCTTGCCTATGAACTTCCGTAACCACATAGCCTCTTTTGCTGCATCTGATGCTGTAATATAGTCCGCATCACATACAAAATCAGCCACTGTATGCTATTTGAAACTTTTCCAGCATACTACTCCACTATTAAGAGTAAACACAAAACCAGATACACTTACTATCATCACTATCTGACTAAAAACTGGAGTCAGTGTACCCCACAAGTTTTAAGTTAGAATCTCCATAAATAAGCCATTGGTCCTTAGTATTTCTCAAATACTTAAAAATGTTCTTAACAACTTTTCAATGAGCTTCTCCTAGGTCAGATTGGTATCTGCTCACTACTCCTAGTGAGTATGCCACATCTAGTCTAGTACATATCATATCATACATAATAGAACCTACTACCGAAGAATATGGAATTCTATTCATACACTCTCTTTCCTCAGGAGTTGTCGCACAATCCTTTTTGGAAAGAGTAATCCTATGATCTATCAGAAGATAGCCCCTTTTGGAATTCTCCATGTTGAATCGCTTCAGCACAGTGTCTATATACATAGATTGGGACAGTCCAAGAAGCCTCTTAGATCTATCACTATAGATCTTCATACCTAGTATGTATTAGTGGTGGGGACACCAGAGCCAGAAAGAAGCACCCATGACACCTTATCTCTATTATTAAATTGTAATTGGTCCAATTGGGTCTCAATTGGGTCTAAATTGTTGTTTGGGTCTAATAATTAGTCTTTAGGTCCATTTTGGATTTAATGGGACCTGAGTTATTTTGTATGGAGTTAACCAAGTCTATATAACATGAAGGAAGCAAAGAGGGGACCACATCCACAATTATTGGGTTAGCTACTTGAAGAAAGGAAGCTCCATGCCTACTCTTTTCTCCAAGAAAGCCTTTCATGTATTTTCTCACCAAACAAAGAGCTTTAAAGGTGGAAGGAGTTTTATGAAGGTAGCAATTAAAGAGCTTTAAAGGTGGAGGGAGTTTCTTGAAGAAAGCTTTATGAAGATAGCAATTAAGGAGTTTTAAAGGTGGAGGGAATTCCTTGAAGAATGTTTTTGAGGGCAGTAATCAAGGAGTCTTAAATGAAGAATTAAATGGCATAAGCTTTAAAGGCATTAAAGAGAGTTGGTTAAAGCTTTTCTACCTTTCAAAAATTCTCTTCCCTTCCCCATGAATTCTCTCTTGGAGGTGTTTTAAGTGGGCTCCACTCACATTAAAATGCAGCAAATTAACTTCAATCGGCCAAGGGAAAAGATCAAATTGGAGGGTGGAAGATCAAGACAAGATAACCATCTTTATGAAGCATTGATACCTATTCCAAAACCTTAATTGTAATTCCCTCTTCTTTTATTTTGAATTTAAATTTCAACCCATCTTTCTACTTGTAATGAGGCTATAAATAGAGCCCAAAGCCCTTCTTTGTAAGCAAAGATATTTTGAGTAATATAAAGTGATGTTGCATTTTCTTCAATTCCTCCATAGCTAGTTTGCTTGAAGGTGCTAGGTGAGACGCCTAGAACAACTTGGGTGCGATGTCCAAGTTTTCCAATTCCTCCATAGCTAGCTTGCTTGAAGGTGCTAGGTGAGACGCCTAGAACAACTTGGGTGTGACGTCTATGTTTCGTAGGGTGCGATGCTCTACAGTTATCGGTTCCGGTTCTTTTATCAAGTTTGTCATTTGAAGGTTCCTTAAGGTCTGCATCTAATCCTTTGAAGAGATTCCTACATCAAGTTGAAGAAGAAGATCCCAGAAGCATAATCAACCACCTTTTCAAGATCCAACTCTGAAGATCAGAGTCCTTACTTTGGAACCGGTGTGACTGGAGTCCAGACATCGAATCGGTCGGTTTTGAAGTTGGGTTCGTCAACTCTAGAGTGTTGTGATCTAGATCTTCAAACGAGAGAATTTCAAAGCGTATTGGTAAATCAAAACCCCTTCCCTTCCTCTAGATCTGAAACTTGAAAGTAGATAACCTAGTCTAGGGTGGTTTCTCAATCACCACGATCCTCCTTACAGTTGTTTGATAAGATCCATATGCGGGTAGGTAAATTTGATAACTAGTTGTCTCTTTATTTTCTTTAGGTATTCCTGTTTGCTTTAGCTATTAGGATATCAGTTATTGCTCTCAAAATACAAAAAAAAAATATACAAAAATCAAGATAAGCATGGCACATCTCTCGTCACCATCCCGTCCTATATCAAATCTGGTATCAGAGCATGTTTAGATTACATTATCATCAGTGCATCTAGTTTCTATTTTGCATCTACTCATATATGGTCTAAAATTTTAATTGTTTCTATTTATAGGTAAGTCAAAAAATCATGAAACTTATTTTTTTGAATGCATCACATTTGAAAGTATTTTATTTTATTTTTCCATAATTTACTGAGTTTTGTGAAATTTTTCCTCTTTTGTTTTTGGTCTAAGAACTGATTCTATCAAAATTTCAGAAAGCATGATTTTGATTCATTATTATTTTGGTTTTCATTAGTTTGCATGTTTGTCTGCTGCACTCATACATTAAGCAATTTTAAGGGTAATTCGAACATGTCAGATGGGGGGAGGAGCTAATAACCTTTCCCTAGCCCAAAACAACCAACATTGCATTCGAACCCAAGCTTTGAATTAAAACCGAGTAGAAACTTAATTGCCATTACTCTAGAGAGCTAGGGACACCCACAAGGTCGAGTCGATCCAAGTGTCAAGCCAATTTAGATAACTTGTTTGTGTGTGCTTGTGTGTCTGGTGTCTAGGCAAGTGGTTCAGGGACAAGAGCCTGAAGGAAGGTGGGTTGGTCCGCTTATGTGGCCAATTTCAAATTGGTGTCTAAGGCAAGCAAAGAGGGATCTCCAGCAACCTTACACTTACCTGGCCAGGTGCCAAGTTACTACAACCAAGATTGTCATTTTGACCTAACATTTGGTTTGAGCTCTAGGTCTAGCTCGCTATAGTCGGTTAAGTTTGTTTGAGTGCATTGAGTTGTTTGTATGACTACTAGGACTGGAACACCATATCAAGTTCCCTAGGACCAACCTAGTACATTTATGGATTCAAACCTTGAAAATCTTTTGAGATCTATGACAGAGCAACTTAGGCAGCTTAGCACTAGTGTCGATCAGAGATTTGATTAGATGAATGAAAGAATAAGTTCGTTGGAGGAATCCCATGTATCTCAACTTGACCCTACACCCATTGGAGCTACCCCTTGGCATGACCTAGGATCCCAGCAACCATAATTGACTCCTGATCAAATCCCTATGTATCGAGCCCAGCATAGAGAGGTCAGTGAAAGTAAAAAATGTGGTTGCAGGTGCCTACTATAAGCATGCAACATCCCAGGGAATAGGTAAGTATTTTAAAATATTTTTAAATGCGGAAAATACCTACTCCGCACAGGATCTAGCATATGCAAGATGCATGTATTGGCATGAAACAGATCATATAATATTATAAACAATGTTATAAATCCAGATCTACACATGCACGGAAAATAAAACCCAAAAACATACCTTATTCCCAGCTGGAATAAGTCTGGGATAAACCTGGAATAGGCTGGAATAACTGGAATAAAGTTATTCCAGTCATCTTCCACCTTGGGCTGAAAACTGGGCTTCCGAAAAGTCCCCGGAACGCCACCTTCCGGACCTCCGATCGCTCCCAAATTTGAGCTGTAGATTCTTAAGGAAGTCCTCTTCGATTTGGCACTAGTTTCTGCAAGAAAAACTAAGGAAATAAATCGTAAAATTTTGTCGAAGTCTGCTGTGCGAAAATGGTAGCAGAACAGAGTAGCTGTCTTCATCGTTGGACTTCGGGCAACTGGAGCGATCCCGGCTCGCGTGGTTTGCTCCGAGGAGTAGAAGAATACTCTCTCTAAAGGGGAGACATGCCCGGGGCTCTCCGATCCCTCTCCATGCGCGGTGCTAGCCGCCGGAAGATGGTTCACGGTCACAGGTTGCTGCAACAAAACAGAATTGCTGCAGCAGGGATTTTTGAGCACCAGAACAGGGATTAATGGCTTGACTTCTCTTCCTTCTATTCACCAAAACAAAGCCCTCAAGTTTACGGGTGGAAAGAGAAGGAACATCAGCAAGTAAGAACTCTCTCCCCTTTTTTAAATTCTCACACGGTGACCTGCTACAAACTTGGAACAGCCACACCAGAATCAGGGGATGGCAGCGAGCTTAAAAAGAACAGCAGCAGGGGATAAAGCAAAACGCTGGGAAGGCCAATCGACGTAGGAGGGGTTAACACCAATTAACTAGTGATTAGTACTAATTAAAAGGGTGTTAAGGCAATTTGAGGGGGGAGGCGAGGAGACGTCCAAGGCGTCCGATGAAAGGAATTCTCCCAGCGAAAAGACGTGCTGACCGTTCAAAGAGAGAAAAACCGATCCAAACGAAGGGTTTAATTCAATTAAAACCTATGGTTCAAAAGAAAAACCGGTTTAATTGATTTTGGGTTCAAATCAATTAAACCCAAAGGAAAAACTGGGTTCAAACAAAACCCAAAAATGGTTTAATCCAAATTGAACGGTCCAAGCCTAAATAAAATTCAATTAGTTCACAACCAATTGAAGGCCAAATTTAGCTCCGAATCAGATCAAATCTGATTCAGAAAAATCTTGGCATAGACCTGGTCAGCCTGGAACAATTTTTGGCTGACCCAAACAATGGCAAGACCGGGAAAAAGGTGCTTAAAAAAAATATCGTGACCATAAAATCGTAGCGATTCCCAATCGAACTCGGTATCCGGATCAGAGAGTTATCCTCTGTGGCGTGTGACCTCATAGGTTCGAACCTAAATGGTAGCACTAGAACAGTTCTAGTACCAGCACAGGAAACCATCTAGCAATGGGTCCCGGCATCCGGATAGGTCGAAGATGCCGGAGCAAACCATCGAACCTCTGGCATATGGTTACTGTATAATTCATCCCTTTGACCTCTAATGCTCAGGACGACTGAGATTGGGCTGCCAACCCAAACTGAGTCAGTCGACTACGTGTCTCAACCTCGCAAGCCCAGTGATTCTTCACTAGGGCTACCCCGTCCGAGGATTTGCTAAATTGAGATACTGCGAGACATTCAATCCAAACTGTTTGGACAGGTCAATTCCATCTTGGTCCATCACTGCTCCATAAGTACTTGCCTGTACCCAGAAACCTTCCGTCACCGGATTAAAAATCCGGGTAGTCCGGCACCAAAGCACAGGGAGTTGCTTGCAAGCTACCATGATGACCTCAGGTCAGAGGGACACTTATACCCATATCCAATCGTGAGTATCCCTTTGGCAGAAAGGGACTGCACGGAGTCACGTTCAATGAGATATCACATATATCCCACTTGTAGATCACATCAGTGTCACCACACTCATTTGGTCAAGAGGACAACCAAATGATGTAAACTACAACAACCTATACTTGATATATTGTCGTCCAGTACAGTATATCCTTTGGTTGCGAACTGGGTTTAAGGACCACTCGATACATCCTCTCTGTATCGAAATTAGTGTAGTCCTAAGGACTTCATCACATTGAAAAAGTTCTCTTAGGGAAATACAATATGTGATGAGCTGCCAAAAATAATATTTTATTAATTCATTGAAAAAGTACAATACTTAGGACAACCGCCTAGAACCTAGGCGATTGGCTTTGGGACACAATTCCCAACAACTCCCACTTGTACTAAAGCCAATCAGAAGAGTATCTAATACCCATTTCCCTTTTACAATAGTCGAACTCTTTTATTCTGAGGGCTTTAGTGAAGGGGTCGGCCATATTTTCTTTCCCATCGATCTTCAGAAGATTGATGTCACCTCGCTCCACGATTTCTCGTACAAGGTGGTAGCGCCGCAAAATATGCTTGGTGCGGTGATGAGCTTTAGGCTCTTTAGCTTGAGCAATGGCTCCAGTGCTGTCACAGTACACCGGAACAGGACCATCTAGGGAAGGTGCCACCCCTAGCTCTCCAAGAAACTTTCGCAACCACACAGCTTCCTTTGCTGCATCTGATGCTGCAATGTATTCTGCTTCGCATACCGAGTCTGCAACAGTTGCCTGCTTAGAACTTTTCCAGCAGATCGCTCCTCCATTCAGGGTAAAAACAAACCCTGACACACTCTTGCTATCATCTCTATCTGACTGGAAACTGGAGTCAGAGTACCCCACAAGTTTCAAGTCAGGTTCTCCATAAATCAGCCATTGATCTTTAGTATTTCTTAAATACTTAAGGATGGACTTAACCACCTTCCAATGCGCCTCACCTGGGTCAGACTGGTATCTGCTCACTACTCCTAGTGAATATGTCACGTCTGGTCTAGTACAAGTCATAGCATACATGATAGAGCCTACTGCAGAAGCATAAGGTACTCTACTCATGCACTCTCTTTTCTCAGGAGTTGTCGCACAATCCTTCTTGGAAAGAGTAATTCCAGAACCTATCGGAAGATAGCCTTTCTTGAAATTTTCCATGCTGAATCGTTTCGGCACGGTATCAATGTACATAGACTGGGACAGTCCCAAAAGCTTCTTGGATCTATCTCTATAGATCTTCATACCTAGTATGTAAGAAGCTTCACCCAAGTCCTTCATGGAGAACTGAGATGATAACCAGACCTTTATTCCTTGTAATGCTGCGACGTCATTCATGATTAAGAGAATGTCGTCAACATACAATACTAGGAATACAATCACAGAACCATTAACCAATTTATAGATGCACAGTTCTTCTCCGTTCTTAACGAAGCCGTACGATTTGATACACCTATCAAACCGTAAGTTCCAACATCGAGATGCTTGCTTGAGTCCATAAATGGACCTCTGCAACTTGCATACTTTTGATTCATCTGTGGATGTGAACCCTTCAGGCTGTATCATATACACCTCCTCTCCCAGCTCCCCATTTAGGAAAGTGGTTCGGACATCCATCTTCCAGATCTCGTAATCAAAATATGCCGCCAAAGCAAGCATGATCCGAATAGACTTGAGCATTGCCACAGGAGAGAAAGTCTCGTCATAATCGATACCATATCGTTGACGATACCCTTGGCAACCAAACGGGCTTTATAAGTCTCTACCTTCCAATCTGCGCCCCTTTTCTCTTGAAGATCCATTTACACCCGATGGGTTTTATTCCTTCAGGCGGATCAACCAATATCCAAACATTATTGATTTCCATGGACTCCATTTCGAATCGCATGGCTCCAAGCCATGCCTCAAAGTCAGATCTCTGAAGTGCATCCATATAGGTGATCGGATCCTCATTGTTCTCATCGAGCTCAATGGGATCGCCGTCCTGGACCAAGAAACTGTAGTATCTATCCGGCTGACGCGGTATTCTACCGGAACTCCTAATGGGTTCTGGGTGTGATTCAATCACAGCCGGTTCTACGATGTCCTTAGAGTGTGTAGGTTCTTCTATTGGCTGAACTTCATCAAGTTCAATCTTAGAGGCTATAGTTCCTTCTCCAAGGAACTTCTTTTCCAAAAAGATAGCTCTAAGAGCAACGAACACCTTTTGTTCATTCTCCAAGTAGAAGAAATACCCTTTGGTTTCCTTAGGATAACCAATGAGTAAACACCGATCAGACCTAGGACCAAGTTTGTATGAGTCTAAACGCTTTACATAAGCCGGACAACCCCAGACCCGAAGGTGTGAGATTGATGGTTTACATCCATTCCACATCTCATACGGAGTGGAGATAACAGATTTTCTTGGAACATTATTTAATAAGTAACAGGCTGTCTGAAGCGCATATCCCCAAAAGGGTAGCGGCAGAGTTGCAAAGCCCATCATGGATCGAACCATGTCTAACAAGGTTCGATTCCTCCTTTCAGACACACCATTCAACTGTGGTGATCCTGGAGGAGTCCACTGAGAGAGAATTCCATTCTCCTCAAGATATGTCAAAAAAGCACCAGATAAGTATTCACCACCTCGATCAGATCGAAGGGTTTTAATACTTTTTCCAGTTTACTTTTTTACTTCATTACGGTATCGTTTGAACATTTCAAATGACTCAGACTTATGTCTCATTAAAAAGACATAACCGAACCTTGAAAAGTCATCTATAAAAGTAATGAAATATTTGTATCCTCCTCTAGCACTAACTGACATCGGTCCACATACATCAGTATGTATTAGACTTAGAAGTTCTGTAGCTCATTCACCTTTTCCAGTAAAAGGTGACCTGGTCATTTTACCAAGTAAACAGGATTCACAAGTGGGCAGTGATTCAGAATCACTGACATCGAGGAGTCCATCTCCTCGCATCTTGTTTATCCTATTTTGGTTAATATGACCTAGCCTATAGTGCCAAAGGTACAAATTATTGACATTATCTAACCTTGGGCATTTGCAAGAAGTGTACATTACACTAACAGGCCTTGATAGTACGTATATGCCATTATTTAATCTAGCTTTCATTATAATAGAGTTATTCAAAATAACATTGCAAAAATCTCCTTTTATTGAAAGTTCAAAACCATAATTGGCCAAAAGGCCTACAGAGATTATGCTCATAATGAAACTAGGACAATAGTGACAGTCGACTAGTTCGACAGTACAAGACTCAAAGACAAGAGGCAGGACTCCGATCGCCAGTACTGGAACACGATTTCCATTCCCGACGCTCAGAAACAGTTCTCCATCTTCAAATCTTCTGCTAACTTGAAGTCCCTGTAACAAATTACAAACATGAATTGGACTACCAGTATCCAATACCCAGTTAGCAGTATCAACAATTGAGTAATTACAAGGTTTTATCATATAAATACCTTGTTCAGCAGACTTTTGCTTCCTCGGCCTATTCGGATCAAGGGACGCAATATAAAGTAGACAGTTCCTCTTCCAGTGTCCCTTCTTCTTGCAATAGAAGCACTCTGCAGAAGACTGATCAGCCTTATACTTCCTGGTCTTACTAGGGCCAGGAACATTCTGCACCTTCTTTCCCTTCTTATTTATTTTCTTCTTCTCTTTCTTAAAGGGACGACGACCTCTACTTCCTCCCACTAAATTCACCACCCCCTTATTCAGTTGGTGGTCTTTCTCGAAAGTCTGCAGCAACCCCAAAAGATCATGGTAGTTTACTGCAGGCTTGTTCATTCTGTAATGATCAAGAAAGTCAAGATAGGAGGAGGGAAGAGAATTCAGGATCGCATCCTTGTCGAGCTGCTCGTGCAAGGGGCATCCGAGTTTTCCCAGTTTTTCAATCAGCTCGATCATGTACAATACATGATCAGTGACTGAACCACCATTCGGCATCTTGGAGTTGTAGATGGCACAAGACACTTTGTACCGTTCGACATCATCCGGGGTGCCGAAGGATTCCTTCAATTTTTGAAGGATTTTATCAGGTTGTGCCTCCTTGAATTTGCGACTGAACTCGTCGTTCATCGCCGCTAACATAATGCACCGGACAGTAGTGCGATCAGAGACCCACTTCAGATAAGCATCTCTGACCGCACTCCGTGCATTAGCAGGAGGGATTTTAGGTGCCGGATCCGTTATCACATATAGGATACGTTCATGCTCCAGAACAATTCTTAATCTTCGATACCAACTATCGAAGTTATGACCCTTTAACTTCTCGTTGTCGAGAAGTGACCGGAGCGATAAATTTGAAGACATCTGAAAAGAAAACAAGACCAAATTAGTTTATGAATTAATAACTTAACCAAAAGACTTGGACTTTAGTCTAAAGGTTTCTCCCACTAATTTTTCAGATTGGTAGCCTCTAACTCCAATCCATGAAAACATGCTTTTCCAAGTGGGTACTGAAATCCAATAAGCCTCGCATGAGCCCGACTAAGGCCAACTCACCCATACGAGCCTAAAGGTAGGTTCGTAAACCAATTATTTCCCTAAACAATTTTCAATATTTTATTTTGCCCCAGAGAGCACCCCAATCGGCCTAGGGGCCTCCTATTGCGGGTCTCTGGTTAGGTCCAACCATTAAAATGATAAATCCAATGCTTCCAGTTAACTAAAGACCAAGCCCGACTATGGCCGGCCCACCTGGTCCCATTAAGGAGGTTGCACTGAACCATCATCGATCAGATAGAAATTCCAGTCGCCGGATGTACACCCGTTCTATGGAACTGCCGATGCACACCAAGCTAGTGGACACATTTCTATCTAACTTAATGGGAGGTAAAGACACTATCAACTCCTTGACTTAGTCTTTTTAAGGACCTAATAATTTTAGAGGACATTTTAGTTATGACAGAAGAAAAGAGACAAGGACATGGATCATCCTCCCACTGAATCAATCAAATTCCAGGAGGGTTGAAATAAATCAACAAATGATCCATGGGCACCTATAGATCAGTCAGACCGATCAACCTGGATGACATGGGTTAACTCGAGTCATTGAACTTTTCCAATCAGTTCTGGTTGACTCGACTAGCCAGGTAGGTGAGATCATGGGTGAGTATCCGCCATTAACCATCTTTCCTAGACACCAACCAAGTTGGCCAGGAAAGAGGTAGCCTCATAAAACCATGATCACAATGCCAAACCTACCTCGACACCAGTTAGTTTACCAGACTCGATCAGATTAGCCTAAAGACTCGGGCGTCCACTGAGCCACTAATTGGATCCATTTTAGATGAACGGATCAACTATTCTAACTATTAGATAGTTCTAAAGAATGACCTTAAACAACTTTTGTTTAATCTTCTTCTTATTATCCGGTTCAACTAAACTTAGGTCTAACCCAGTATTGGACCCAACTAGTCAGCTAACCTAATTAACCCAATTTGGCTTATGCAAATTTTATTAGATTTCATAAACCTAAAAAATTTTATTAAGCCAAATACTTAATTAAAACATTTTTTTTAATTAAGTCTCTATGTAAAAGAATTTTACATCTAAAATTATGCATCATATCTAGATTTATACTTTTATAAATATTATATGACCCAAATAACAAAATTATAAATCATGCCAAATTTATAAAATAATTTTAATTTCTTTTTGATTTCCTTAAAGGATCTTTCTGAAGAGGCCAACACAGACGAACCGCATCGTGTCAAAGACACACGGCCATGGTGAAGGTCTCAACTAAGTTCCTAAAAGTACTCTCTAATCCCAAGATTAAACAATTTAATCTACTATACATGTATCAAGTTATGTTACACTAGAACCTGGCTCTGAAACCATTGAAAGTAGACTGATGCAGGTGGTTTTACAACACTAGGCATGCAAACATCTGCGGGAGCAGATTGGATTTTAAAATAATTTTTAAAATTCACGCAGCGGGTATCTGCTCCGCCAAGAACTAATCTAAGTCTAGTTGCATTTAGGCATGCAAAACATATAAAATATTTATAAAGTATTAAACAATTTAATCTATCCAAGCATGATAAAAAAAATAAATTTTCCATACCTTTATTCCAGCTGGAATAAGTCTGGGATAAACCTGGAATAGGCTGGAATAACTGGAAAAAAGTTATTCCAGTCGTCTTCCACCTTGGGCTGAAAGCTGGGCTTCCGAAAAGTCCCAGGATCGCCACCTTCCAGACCTCCGATCGCTCCCAAATTTGAGCTGTAGATTCTTAAAGAAGTCCTCTTCGATTTGGCACTGGTTTCTACAAGAAAAACTAAGCCAATAAATCGTAAAAATTCATCGAATTCTGCTGTGTGAAAATGATAGCAGAACAGAGTAGCTGTCTTCATTGTTGGACTTCGGGCAACTGGAGCGATCCCGGCTCGCGTGGTTTGCTCCGAGGAGTAGAAGAATACTCCCTCTAGAGGGGAGACACACCCGGGGCTCTCCGATCCCTCTCCACACGCGGTGCTAGCCGCCGGAAGATGGTTCACGGTCATAGGTTGCTGCAGCAAAACAGAATTGCTGCAGCAGGGTTTTTTGAGCACCTGAACAGGGATTAAGGGATTGACTTTCATTCCTTCTATTCACCAAAACAAAGCCCTCAAGTTTATGGGTGGAAAGAGAAGGAACATCAGCAAGTAAGAACTCTCTCCCCTTTTTTAAATTCTCACATGGTGACCTGCTACAAACTTGGAACAACCACACCAGAATCAGGGGATGGCAGCGAGCTTAAAAAGAACAGCAGCAGGGGAGAAAGCAAAACGCTGGGAAGGCCAATCGACGTAGGAGGGGTTAACACCAATTAACTAGTGATTAGTACTAATTAAAAGGGTGTTAAGGCAATTTGAGGGGGGAGGCGAGGAGATGTCCAAGGCGTCCGACGAAAGGAATTCTCCCAGCAAAAAGACGTGCTGACCATTCAAAGGGAGAAAAACCAGTCCAAATGAAGGGTTTAATTCAATTAAAACCTATGGTTCAAAAGAAAAACTGGTTTAATTGATTTTGGGTTCAAATCAATTAAACCCAAAGGAAAAACTAGGTTCAAACAAAACCCAAAAAAGGTTTAATCCAAATTGAACGGTCCAAGCCTAAATAAAATTCAATTGGTTCATAACCAATTGAAGGCCGAATTTAGCTCCGAATCAGATCAAATCTGATTCAGAAAAATCTTGGCACAGACCTGGTCAGCCTGGAACAATTTTTGGCTGACCCAAACAAGGGCAAGACCGGGAAAAAGGTGCTCAAAAAAAATACCGTGACCATAAAACCGAAGCGATTCCTAATCGAACTCGGTATCTGGATCAGAGAGTTATCCTCTATGGCGTGTGACCTCATAGGTTCGAACCTAAATGGTAGCACTAGAACAGTTCTAGTACCAGCACAGGAAACTATCTAGCAATGGGTCCCGGCATCCGAATAGGTCGAAGATGCGGGAGCAAACTATCGAACCTCTGGCATATGGTTACCGTATAATTCATCCCTTTGACCTCTAATGCTCAGGACGACTGAGATTGGGCTGCCAACCCAGACTAAGTCAGTCGACAACGTGTCTCAACCTCGCAAGCCTAGTGACTCTTCACTAGGGCTACCCCGGTCGAGGATTTGCTAAATTGAGATACTGCGAGACATTCAATCCAAACTGTTTGGACAGGTCAATTCTATCTTGGTCCATCACTGCTCCATAAGTACTTGCCTGTACCCAGAAACCTTCCATCACCGGATTAAAAATCCGGGTATTCTGGCACCAAAGCACAGGGAGTTGCTTGCAAGCTACCGTGATGACCTCAGGTCAGAGGGACACTTATACCCATATCCAATCGTGAGTATCCCTTTGGCAGAAAGGGACTGCATGGAGTCACGTTCAATGAGATATCATATATATCCCACTTGTAGATCACATCAGTGTCACCACACTCATTTGTTCAAGAGGACAACCAAATGATGTAAACTACAACAACCTATACTTGATATATTGCCGTCTAGTACAGTATATCCTTTGGTTACGAACTGGGTTTAAGGACCACTCGATACATCCTCTCTGTATCGAAATCAGTGTAGTCCTAAGGACTTCATCACATTGAAAAACTTCTTTTAGGGAAATACAATATGTGATGAGCTGCCAAAAATAATATTTTATTAATTCATTGAAAAAGTACAATACTTAGGATAACCGCCTAGAACCTAGGCGATTGGCTTTGGGACACATTTCCCAACAGTCAGTCCTGACCAAATTCCCAGACATCGAGTCCAGCACAAAGAAGTTACCCCTGATCCTATTCCTAGGAGGCCACAGTATGATATAGATGATTAGGAAGAGTGAGCCCTTAGGAGTATTAGATTTGATGCACCTACATTTGATAGTACCTTAGATCCTAAAATTTACTCTGATTGGGAAAGTGACATGGATCAGTATTTCAAATGGTATCCCATGTTGGAAGAGCGTAAGGTTAAATTCACTAAGTTTAGATTAGTCTGACAGGCATGACTTTATTGGGATACTATGGAGAGACTAGAGCGATAGAGGAAAAACCAACCTATAGTGATGCGGCACGCATATGATTAATGTTTTTAATATGGTGTTTGTAGAGCAATGAAACCTAATTATACTTAGCATTGTACTCATCTTAATAAGATTTAAGGATTATATGAAAAGGGACTATTACATGATTAGACACAACTCTAAAACTAAGAAGGAAGAATATCTAGACAATAGGGGCTAATGATTGAGGACTTACCTTGATGAGTTTTCCAACCTTCCTATGATTCAAAACTTGAAACTACTGATGCTCTGGACTGGAGAACTTGGATAACAGTGATCAGAACCCTGGACTTGGGCTTCAGCTTGTTGGTTCATTGTCAAGGGGAACCCTATTCACAACTCAAGGACTTCGAAGGACCCTGCAATGAAGATCAAAGTTAAGGTTGAAGGATGCAAACATAAAGAAGGGATGGGAGAACTTGTGAACAAAGAAAAGATAGTTGAGAAGATCTGGCCGACTCCAATGCCTTTTCCTTGAGCTTGGATGATGAATTGCTAGGGAAGAGAGTGGCTTTGGGCATGGAAGAAGAAGATAGGAAAAATTTCACACATAAAACTCAAGACTACTTCACTTCAAACTTCATTCATTTCCAAAATCAATCCCTTTTACAATAGGCATCCCAGGCTTTTAATAGCCTCACAAAGCTAGCTTTTGAAATTTAAAAACTCCCCAAATTGAGAAGGATTACAAGGAGGGTTGGAGGATTTGATGGAGGGTTTGTAGGGATATGGGGGGAGTTGGAGGATTTGGTGGAGGGCTTGGAGGGATGTGGCCGACCTCCTTGAATTTGAATCTCCCTTGTTGGCACCCAAAGGGTGATGAAGTGGCTGGTGAGGTGGCACCTCTGGCTGATGACGTGGCATGGTGAGGTGGTCTTCTAATTTCAAGATGACATGTGGCGCCAAGTGGTCCTAGTTGATGGTCCTTTTCTCTTGCTTGGTGGTATGTCTTCTCTTCTTCATGGGGTCAAATTCTGGGGTCCAGAATTTGAGTCTTGTTGCTGGCTTTCATGGCTTTAAGACTTCAATAGACTTAACTCAACTGAATTAAACTTAACTCAACTGAATTAAACTCAACTGACCTAGACTTTAAAACTTGAAATAGACTTACAAGAAATGAAATTTTAAAAGTAATTACATGACTCAATAAACACTCTTGATTTGAAACTCAAAATTAATTACAGGACTCTTAAAAAGGAAATGACTCCTGAAAAGGAAATAAAACATTTTTTGATATAAAGGATACAAGGTAACCTAATTATCTTCAATCCAAATCGGGATAAGGCTAACCTTGTTTGAGTGAGGTTTTATTCTGCTTTTGCTTCTGGTGTCCACACCATATAGATACGTGGCAGGAGATGAAATATAGATTAAGGGCCAAATATCTACCTTTGTCTTCTAAACAGAGATTATTAGATCAATGGCAGAGGCTGACCCAAGGAAATCAAACTGTGTCCCAATACATCACTCTTTTTGATGAATATGCTATGCGGTGTGGTGTGTCCGAGTCTGAATCAGTTAGTTTATCTAGGTTCAAAGCAAGTCTAAACGATGATATAAGTAGGGAACTATTTTAAGAGAGGTACATTGATACAGAACGAATGCTCTGATACCAAAAATGATGCAGAACGAAAGAAGAGAAGATGTGATGCGGAAGTAAATTAAAATTAATGTATTTTTTTTTTAATATATTTTCAGAAGTCGGCTTTGACTCAAAGGAAAGATAAACTAATGTTGAAAGAAACTAAGAAATGACAGAGAGCACAATTAAAAGGAGTGGATTATCAGAGTAACTCAAAAGTAGGATCGCTGGGGATTGAGAAACCCCCAGATCTAGGGTTTGCTCTGAGTTTCAATGAAACAGACAAAGTGAGAAGGGAAGATTCTTGTTACGTAGCAGTGATATCTCTCGTTGCTTCAATTGGAGGACACTCTCGAGCAGATTGTAGGATCCTTGGAGACGGGGTATCTTCTTAATGGATCCTTAGATTGTATTCCTATGGCAAGGTTGGCCTCCTTCTCGAACTCAGGATCTGGAAGAAGAAGAACAAAAGAACCAGAAACTCAAAGAAAGACACTGACCTGAGGACTTAATGAAGATTATTGGATGTAGAATTTCCGGAGATCTTGATACTGATCTGACTCTCATTTGAACTGGCTCTGTAGTTGAAACAGTTGATCTGAACCTGGATGCTGGTGACCAGCTTCGATGTGGAAGAGAGGGGCCATGGGATGAAGATGGAAATTTAGGGTTTGGTGGTGGTGGAGTAGAGGTGGGTGGACTAAGCTAGGGTTTCGGGGTTGGAGATCTCACACCTCCTCAAGGTTCCTAGGGAACCCGGATTTACTCCCTCACGGAGCTCAACACCTGAATACAAATGCAGAAGAGAGAAACACAAAGTTGCTCACAAAGAAATTGATTTCATTCATCATTTTTAAATTCAAGAGTTACATAGAGTTGAATATATAGACATAACAAAGAAATAAAATTTATACATTTCCCATGTGGGACTAATAGGACTAACCCACACTTTAGGCATCAAATTCTCTTCCCAAGACTCCTTCCATGAGTGGGCAGCCCAAAAACTCCAAGAAAACTTGAAAATCAGCTCCAAATGGCAGGTTATGGGGGTGTCTCCTAGTATCTCTCCATGAATCAAGGATTTTCCCTTCATGGTTTGGCTCATTTGGACACCTCCTAGTCTTGCTCCACAAGTTTAGGCTTCTTCCTTTCATGGCTTTGGCACTTTTGGAAACTTTTGGATGCCTCCTTGATTTTCTCTCCAAGACATGCTCTCTTCCCTTTTATAACTTGGATTTTTATGGAACATTGTGGGGCACCTCCTTGATCCTCTCTTCAAGAAAAATTCTTGCCATCCTGGCTTAGGTTTATCTGGAAAGAAGTTGTCTCCTCCTTAGATTGAGGTATCTTGATGGATTTCTTCCCCAAGTGGTGCAAGAAAAAAGAACCAGCTTACTTGAGGCGTGGAGACCAAGGTACACTGGATGGAGATGTGGCAGGGAGTGTGGCACCCACTTGTAGCTGGAAAATGTGGTGCCCTATGGCAAAGGGAATGACACCTACCTGGGCCTTGGACTTGGACTGAGTCAACATGACCCAACAAAAATTGAAATGACAAAATTACAGACTCAAAATTGAGTTGATCAGGTCAACCCTTATTAAAAAACCAGAAAACCCTAATTCTTCGAGTAAGGTCAATCAGAGATCCAGATGGAGCCCTGAAGTCTTCTTCTAAGTCTGGTGCCCGCACCATACATGACTTAGAACATGCCTACCAGATTGCTCTAGATTCTGAAAGATTTCAGAGGAGACCTGTTACCCATCGACCTGACTCAACTAGATTTAATACTTTTGGAAATAGGCCAAATCAGAATCAAGTTCCTGTCAATCAATCTAGACCCAATCCCAAGTTTATTCATAAGGATTATAAAGGGAAAGCACCTATGGTTCAGAAGGATAGGAACCAGACCACACAATGTTTTAGGTGTAACCAGACTGGTCATTTTGCTGCTTAATGTCCATCACGAGCTTTACACATAGGGGGACCTAAATTTGAGGAACCTAAAACTAAGGAGTCTTATGATGAAGAGGTTTATGAGGCTGGAACTGAACTAATAGATGAGTATGTGAAGGAGGAAGAAATCATCGGTATGGATCAACTAGGAGTGGTTAGATGTATCTTGACTCAAGTTAAAAAGAATGAGGATTGGCGTAGGACCAATATCCTACAGACTTTCATTAGAATATGGGATAAGGTATGTAATGTCATTATTGATAGTAGGAGTTGTGTCAACACAATTTCTACTAGTGTTGTTAAAAGCTTAAACTTATCAACTATCTCACATCCGAACCCCTATAAGGTATCTTGGATCGACGTAACTAGCATTCCCATCAGGTTTCGATGTAAGGTTACAATTCAGATACAATCCTACCAAGAAGAAGTTTAGTGCGATGTCCTCCTAATGGGAGTCAATAGTATCATCTTAGGTAGACCTTGGTTGTTTGATCATAATGCCATCTTGTTTGGACAATCGAATTTGTGTGTTTTCCGTCATCTAGGAAAGAAGATAGTGATTAATGCAGTTCCACCTAAGGACCATCTTAAGAGAGGGTCATGTCATTTAAAAGAAAAAGAGTCTGAACTAAACCTGATTTTTGCAAAGTAGCTAGAACGAGAAATAGTTGGAGGGTCACTAGTTTGGGTTCTGGTTACCAAGGAAGCTCAGGATCAACCCAAATTAGAACATCCTAAGGAGGTCCTAGACTTATTAGAAGAATTTAAGGATGTTTTTCCTGAAGATTTACTAGATCAGTTACCTCCATTAAGAGATATTCATCATGCAATTGATTTAGTACCGAGAGTTAAGTTCGCTAGCTACTTTTGGAAAGCCTTATGGCATATGCTAGGAACCAAATTGATATATTCTACTGCCTACCACCCTCAGACTGATGGTCAAACTGAGATAGTAAATCAAAGTTTGGTGAACTTATTGAGGAGCCTAGTGGGAGGGAATATTGCTAATTGGGATCTATTATTGCCTAGAGCTAAGTTTGCTTATAACAATTCAGTCAATATATCTACTAGAAAAAGTCCGTTCGAAATTGTTCATGGATACAAACCAAGGAAGTCATTAGATCTTGTTCCTTTACCTATTAATGTACGCTTCTGAGTCTGCTGAGTCATTTGCACAACATATAAAGAACTTGTATCATGAAATCATTAAAAAAATTAAAGAGAGCGATGACTCATATAAACAAATGGATGATTCAAACAAAAGGTTTAAAGAATTTAAAGTAGGGGACCAAGTTATGATCAGGCTCAGACCTGAGCGATTTCCTTCTGGAACAATCAAGAAATTACATGCCCGAAGTGCAGGACCTTTCAAAATACTTTGTAAGTTTGGATCTAATGCTTATGAGATTGAGTTACCACCAGATTTAGGTATAGGTCCAACTTTCAACATATCAGATCTTGTAGAGTATAGGGAGCTGATACTGCTACCTAGTGAGCCGTTTGGGCCTAACCCCATTCTTGAGTGTGAACCTATCCCTGATTATCCATTGGCCAAAACCTCAAATCGTAGAGACAGGGTTGAACAAGTTTTGGATGACAAAATGATTGTTACTCGGAATAAGGACTACTAGCGATACTTGGTTCATTAGCAAGGACATCTTGATTATGATGATTGTTGGATAACTCAGGAGGATCTACAAAAGATTGATCTAGATTTGCTCGAGAGGTACCTAAGCAGAGCTGACCCTTACTCAACAGGGTCAAGTTCTTTCCACCTGGAAAGAATTGGTGGAGACACCAGAGCCAGAAAGAAGCACCCATGACACCTTATCTCTATTATGAAATTGTAATTGGTCCAATTGGGTCTAAATTATTGTTTGGGTCTAATAATTAGTCTTTGGGTCCATTTTAGGTTTAATGGGACCTGAGTTATTTTGCATGGAGTTAACTAAGTCTGTATAACATGAAGGAAGCAAAGAGGGGACCACATCCACATTTATTGGGTTAGCTACTTGAAGAAAGGAAGCTCCACACCTACTTTTTTCTCCAAGAAAGCCTTTCATGTATTTTCTCACCAAACAGGGAGCTTTAAAGGTGGAAGGAGTTTTATGAAGGTAGAAATTAAAGAGCTTTAAAGGTGGAGGGAGTTTCTTGAAGAAAGCTTTATGAAGATAGCAATCAAGGAGTTTTAAAGGTGGAGGGAGTTTCTTGAAGAAAGTTTTTGAGGGTAGTAATCAAGGAGTCTTAAATGAAGAATTAAATGTCACATGCTTTAAAGGAATTTAAGAGAGTTGGTTAAAGCTTTTCTACCTTTCAAAAATTCTCTTCCCTTCCCCACGAATTCTCTCTTGGAAGTGTTTTAGGTGGGGTCCACTCTCATTAAAATGCAGCAAATTAACTTCAATCGGCCAAGGGAAAAGATCAAATTGGAGGGTGGAAGATCAAGACAAGATAACAATCTTTATGAAGCTTTGGCACCTATTACAAAACCTTAATTGTAATTCCCTCTTATTTTATTTTGAATTTAAATTTCAACCAATATTTCTTCTTGTAATGAGGCTATAAATAGAGCCCAAAGCCCGTCTTTGTAAGCAATAATATTTTGAGTAATATAAAGTGCTATCGCATTTTCTCCAATTCCTCCATAGCTAGTTTGCTTGAAGGTGCTAGGTGAGATGCCTAGAACAACTTGGGTGTAATGTCCAAGTTTTCCAATTCCTCCATAGCTAGCTTGCTTGAAGGTGCTAGGTGAGATGCCTAGAACAACTTGGGTGCGACGTCCAAGTTTCGTATAGTGCGACGCTCTACAGTTATCGATTCCAGTTCTTTTATCAAGTTTGTCATTTGAAGGTTCCTTAAGGTCTGCATCTAATCCTTTGAAGAGATTCCTGAAGCAAGTTGACGAAGAAGATCCCAGAAGCATAATCAACCACCTTTTCGAGATCCAACTCTGAAGATCGGAGTCCTTACTTTTGAACCGGTGTGACTGGAGTCTAGACGCCGGATTGGTCGATTTTGAAGTCTGGTTCATCAACTCTAGAGTGTTGTGATCTAGATCTTCAATCGAGAGAATTTCAAAGCATATTGGTAACTCTAAACCCCTTCCCTTCCTCTAGATCTGAAACTTGAAAGTAGATAACCTAGTCTAGAGTGGTTTCTCACTCACCATAATCCTCCTTACTGTTGTTTGATAAGATCCGTATGCGGGTAGGTAATTTCGATAACTAATTGTCTCTTTATTTTCTTTAGGTCTTCCTGTTTGCTTTTGCTATTAGGATATCAGTTATTGCTCTCAAAATAAAAAATATATATATAAAAATCAAGATAAGCATGGCACATCACTCATCACCATCCCGTCCCGTATCAATTAGGCTTCATCCAAGTCTTTCATAGAGAATTGAGATGAAAGCCATACCTTTATTCCTTGCAATGCTGGAATGTCATTCCCGATTAGGAGAATATCATTCACATACAAAATAAGAAATACAACTACAGAACCTTTTGCCCATTTGTATATATAAGGTTCTTCTCCATTCCTGACAAAGCCATATGTCTTGATACATTTATCAAAATGCATGTTCCAACTCCGAGAAGCCTATTTCAGTCCATAAATGGACCTCAGAAGTTTGTACACTATAGACTCATCTATGGATGTGAACCCTTCAGGTTGCATCACATACACCTCCTCTTCTTGCTCACCATTTAGGAAAATTATTTGAACATCCATTTGCTAGATTTCATAATCTAAATATGCTGCTATAGCTAGTATAATCCAAATGGACTTGAGCATTACCACAGTAAAAAATATCTCATCATAGTCAATACCATAATGCTGACGATACCCCTTGGCAACCAGACAGACTTTATAGGTCTCCACCTGCCCATCTGCACCCCGCTTCCTCTTGAAGATCCACTTGCATCCAATGGATTTTATCCCTTTAGGTAGATCAACCAATGTCCATACATTATTGATTTCCATGGATTCCATTTTGGATTTCATAGCTTCCAACCATGACTCAGAATCAAATCTTGACATTGCATCCGTATAGATGATCAGATCCTCATTATTTTCATCGAGCTTAATAGGATCACCATCCCAAACCAAGAAACCATAGTATCTATCTTGTTGGCATGGTACTCTACCAGATCTCCTTATTGGTTGCACTATGGGCTCTAGAGCTGATCTAATCAAATCTAGTTCTATAGTGGCCTTAGAGTGAGAAGGTTCTTCTATCTATTGAACTTCTCCAAGTTCAACCTCAGCAGCTTGAGTGCCTTCACCTAGGTACTCCCTTTCTAAAAAGGTTGCTCTAAGATTAATGAACAACTTTTTCTCCTCAAGTAGACATAACTAATACCCTTTGGATTTTTTGGGATACCTAACAAAAAGACACCAATCAGACTTAGGTCCTAGCTTATCCATCTCCAAATGTTTGATATAAGCCGGACACCCCCAAACCTGAAGGTGAGAGAGAGTTGGCTTACGTTCAGTCCATATCTCATATGGTGTTTTATTAATGGATTTACTTGGAACTATGTTCAGAAGATAAGATGCTGACTCAAGAGCATATCCCCAAAAGGATTTAGGCAGACTTGCTAAGCCCATCATGGATTGAACTATGCCCAACAGAGTTTGATTCCTCCTTTCAGACACACCATTTAACTGAGGTGTCCCTGGAAGAGTCCATTGAGAGAAAATCCCATTCTCCTCGAGATAAATCAAAAATTAGCTGGAAAGATACTCACCACCTCGATCTGATCAAAGGGTTTTAATGAACTTCCTAATTTATTTTTCAACTTCAATACGATAACATTTAAACATGTTAAATGAATCATATTTATGTCTCATCAGGCAGACATAACCATACCTTGAAAAGTCATCTATAAATGTAATGAAATAATTATACCCACCTCTTGCATCGATATTCATAGGTCTACTAGTATGACAAGACTTAGAATATCACTGGCTCTTTCACCTTTTCTAGTAAAAGGTGACTTGGTCATTTTTCCAAGAAGACAAGATTCACAAGTTGACAAAGATTCACTCTAAGTGATATCTAGGAGACCTTCTCCCACCAACTTATTTATCTTGTTTTTATTAATATGACCTAGCCTAAAATGCTAGAGATAAGTATCACTGACTTTATTTAACCTAGAAGATTTATTAGCAGTGTACAATATAGTAATAGGCTGTGACTAAACATATATGCCATTCTTCACTTGTCCATACATCACATTAGAACCATTCAACATGATATTACAAATATCATTCTTTATAGATAATTCATAACCATCTTTGGCCAACAGGCCTACAGAAATGATATTCACTAAAGAAGAACAAAAATGACAATCATTAAGAATGACAGTACACGACTTGAAATACAAAGAAATAGTTCTCAATGCTAGAACTGGAGCTTGACTTCCATTCCCAATGTTCAGAAACCTTTCACCACTTTCGAACCTCCTACTAACTTGAAGTCTCTGCAAAGAATTGCAAATATGGTAAGGACTTCCAGTATCCAATACCCATCTAGTAGTGTCACAAATAGAGAAACTACAAGGATTTATCATAAAAATACCTTGACCAGCAATAGCTTGCTAGATTTCCTTCCTTTGCCTATTTAGGTCCAGAGTAGCAAGGTAAGCAGAACAATTCCAATTCCAATGACCCGGCTTCTTGCAAAAGAAACACTCTGCCTGACTCTTGTCAGCCTTCACCCTCCTATCCTGACTATGCCCAGCACTTGGCACCTTCTTATTTTTTTTATTCTTTCTCTTCTTCTCTTTTCCAAAGGGACGATGCCTTGTTCCAAAACCTCCCACCAGATTCACCAGTCCCTTGTTAAGGATGTGGTCTCTCTCATAGGTTTACAGCAACCCGAACATCTCATGGTAGTTTACTGCAGGCCTATTCATTCTAAAATAATCAAGAAAGACATGATAGGAAGGGAGGAAAGAATTTAGTATCTTGTCCTTGCCGAGCTGCTCGTGCAAAGGATATCCGAGTTTGCCCAAACGCTCTAATAACTTGATCATGTACATTACATGATCAGTTACTAGAGCTCCATCATGCATACATGTGTTATAGATGGCAAAAGTGATCCGGTATCTCTTTGTATCATCCAGAGTGCTAAAAGATTCCTTCAACCTTTGAAGAATCTCCTCTAGCTAGGCCTCCTCAAATTTGTGACTGAACTCATCATTCATCGCAGCCAACATAAAGCAATGCACCATGGTGCAGTATGAGATCCACTTCTGGTAAGTGTCCTTAATAGTGCCACGGGTATTGGGGGTTGGGATCTCAGGTGCCGAATTCGTTATCACATAAAGGATACGCTCATGCTCTAGGACTATCCCGAGTCTTTGATACTATCTATCAAAGTTGGATCCAGAAGTTTGTTATTATCCAATAATGACCAGAGCGATAAAGTGGTCGACATTATCTGAGAAAGGAGAACAAGTCCTATCAGTATATGAATTATTTTAAATATCCTAAAGACATGGATTTTAGTCTAAAGGACAGGTAGCCTCTACACTCTAATCTGAAGAATAACATTTATCCTTTAGTGGGTATCAGGATCCTATAGACTACACATGAGCCTGACTTTGGTCGACAAACCCACATGCATCTAAAGGTAGGTATAATACCAATTACTTCTCAAAGCAATTCCTAGATTTACTTCGCCCCAAGGGTCCTCACAATCAACCTTTGGGCCTCTTATTAAATGTCCTAGTTAGGTCTAACCAGTATCATGATCGAATTCAATGCTTTTAACTAATGCATGATCAAGCCTGACTTTGGTCGGCCCACCTAACCAGGTGTTAGGATAGTCGCACTGAGCCATCATATGTTGAATGACAATTCCACTAGCTTGATGACCACCCATTCTTTGGAACTGCCAATGATCACCCAACTTATGGACTCATTACCAATCCAACTTAATGGGAGGCTAGGACTTAGGGTATCACATAACTTAGTCCTTTCATGGACCTAATAATTTAGAGGATTTAAATTTTGTGACACATGAAAGAAGGCATAGACCTTGATCAAGAAAACTCTCACTTAACTCTTAGAGGGTTTTAAGATCAAATAGGTCCATAGGCATGTTAAACTTGTCAGACTAATTAACCTTAATTGACATGGGTCAACTTGAATCAATAGATAATCTAACCAAATCTGATTCACCACATTAGCTAGGTAAGTAAGATCAAGGGATGGGTTATGCCAGGTAAGCCTCTTACCTTAGATACCAACCATGAGTTGGCCAGGTAAGAGTTAGCCCCAAAGAACCTTGATCACCAATGTCAAACTTACCTTAGACACCAAGTGGTTTACTGGACTCAAGCAGACTAACCTAAAGACCCGGGCTTACCAAGAAGCCATCAATTAAGTCCATTTAGATGTATGGACTGATCTAACTAACTATTAGAAAGATCTATAGAGGAGTGACCTAATTCAACTTTTGATTAGTCTTCTCTCTAATTAATTCATTCATCTAAATCTTGGTCTAACCCATTGAAGAACCCAATTCTAGCTAACCTAATTAACCCATTGTTTATCAATCATGACTTAAGATTAGGATCACATCCTAAATCTTAAAAGGTTTCATAAATATAACTTAATTCTTAATTAAGCATAACGTGCCAATTGAAAAAGTTTCAATTAACCCAAATTTGAAATAATTTCCAAAAACAAGTGAAATAATTTCACAAAAACTATGAACCTTTAGTTTACTGTTTCAAGATTTTCTGGTCAAGTCAGCTCATGCAGGTGCGAGTCGGCTCGTCTGCCTGAGCAGAAACCAGTAACTTTAAAATTCATCCCTTTTTACTTGAACTTTTCAAAATTTTAGTTCATGCACCTTTAAGATCTCATCTAAACATAGATATGATCTATAAACATAGATTAAAACTATTTTAACTTATCAGATCCCTTACTTTCTTTTTCATAAGGTCATGATGCAGAGGCACCCCTACACACCCTAGGAGAACACCACTGAATGGGAAGAGATGGCCTTCAAACTATAGTTCTCTCCTATGACCTTACAGCCAAGGTGAATACTCCTCAAACCATGTACTTTATGAAGGATATTAGGCCAATTTCATACAAAAGCATTAAACTAAATATGCATTTAACCCGTGGCTCTGATACCATTGTTGGCATGCCGAGACCCAGCAGCATGGACCGATACATGCAATTTAAAACATTTTTAAATTTCATGACACAGTGGAAGAGGATAAAACATTTTTATCTAAACATGTTAATCTAATTAACACAGGTCCCTAAATAGATCTTGATGCATATAGAATAATGCATGTATGAAATGTAGCAAGCAAGGCATGTAATTCATAGAACTTCTCTTTGATCATACAAAAGGGTAATGAAGAACTTTTCATCACACCTGCAGTAATACAAACCTTATCTGCAAGGTGATGATCACTAGCAAGGCAAGTAGTCCAAGGAAGTAGAGAGGCTCTGTAAGTAGCATAAATGTCCTATCTCTGCAAGTGGTTCACACCGGGGTAAGGAGATTCCCCTCCTTCCTTCGAGGTGCTAGCCTCTTCGAAAATAAAGTGGCAACGGCAGACTAGTTCTTTGACACATTTGAAGACACAGTTGCCGAAGCGATAATGGAACAAAGCCACCTAAGAACCATTCCTAGATCACTCTGTCCCAAATCTTCAACAGAAAGTATTTACACAAGAATCCCAAAACCCCAAACCTCACTCTATCTTCCCAAGAATGATATCTAATCTCACAATTTCTCAGAGGTCTAGGATGAGTTCTAATAGACAAAAATGGCAAAATCTCGATCCAAGTGAAAGGTGAACAATTCTACCCCATCAGCTCACCCAAAATGGCCCTTTTAGTAAAACCATGAAGTGGTGATCAATGAGTGATTAATGGGAGGTTGGGAGTCCCTTGGGATTCAAGGGTGTTACAAACCCTTTGGACTTCAGCAACTGATGTTGATTAAGACCCTAAAAAGTCAAGTATCAAGTGCATTAGTGGTGGAAACTGGTCAGGTAAATCTTCAGGAAATACATCAAGAAATTCGCTTAAGACTTCCTTAACCTCCTGAGGGGGTTCTTAATTAATTGCGTCTGATACTTCTTTAGCAATTAACATCCAAATAGTAGAACCCTCAAAAATTTCTTTTTCTAGCTCCTTGGCGGTAATCAGATTAACTTCAGATTTCTTCTCTTTCAGTGAGCTAGATCCCCTCTTAACATTGTCCTTAGGTGGGGCTGGGTGAATCAAAATCTTCTTTCCATGAAAATTGAATGAGCAGGAATTTGATCAGTCGTATAGGGCAACATCATGGTCAAACAGCCAGGGTTTACCTAGGATAATGCTACTCACTTCCATGGGTGTGATGTCATACCACACCTTTTCCTGATAAGATTATAGCTGGATCTGGACTGGGCATTTAAGTTTGATGGGGATGGAGGTCGAGTCTATCCATGAAACCTTATAGGGGCTAGGATGGGGAACTAGGGTCAAGCATAGGGTTCTAAATGCCTTGGCTGAGATAGCATTCACACAGCTCCCACTATCTATGATGATTTTGCATTCCCAATCCCCTAATTTCATAAAAGTCTGTTGGATGTTGGTTTTGCGCCAGTCCTCTTGTGTCTTAATTTGGGCTAGGATGAACCTAACTATCCTTAACAAGTCAGACTGCTCAACTTCCTCCTCATCACCTTCATATCCATCTATCAAGTTGTCCTCAGCTTCATAGATTCCTCTCCTAATTCATTTGTGGGTTCAGGCTCCTCCTTCTCAAGTTCCCCTATGTATAAGGATCTGGTTGGGCATTGGCTAGCATAATGACCTACCTTATAACATTTAAAATAGGCATTGGGGCTGGGACTCGAGATTTTCTAGAATGCAGGTGCCTTACCCTTGTCTTCCCTACTGGGTATTGGGGTATTGGGGCTGGGTTGGAATGGGTTGGGTTAGATTAGGTCGGACTGGGTTAGGGTTGGGTCGAACTTGGTTAGGGTTAGGTCAGGCTGGGTTAGGGTTGGGTCGGCCGGGGTATACTTGGCTAGAGCTCAGGTTTGGGAAAGGGGCATTTCTCCTAGGAGGTTCGAGTTGATGGTATATAGGTCCCCTCTTAAATTGCTTATAGTTCCTGGCTACCTGGTAGGCTTGCTCCACATTTTGGACATCCCTCAAATATAGCTCTCTCTGCATATCTTCGCATCATCTGGCTCTAAACCTAGACAAGGTCATTGATGCAGATTCAGCTGTATTACACCTTATGGCAAGCTCATCAAACTTGGTGATGTACTCTGATATAGGCCTATTCCCTTGAGTTAACCTTTGCCATTGGTCTAGGAGTTTCTGATTATGGGATGCAGGAAGGTGCTTGTCCTTAAGTTTCTACTTCATGTCCTGCCAGGTATTTATGGGAGGAAGTTCTTGTTGTCTCCTAGCATGCTCAAGGTTAGCCCAATGTTGCCTAGCCTGATGAACTAACCTCATTTTGGCAAATTTATACATCCTCTCCTCACTCATGTCATACCACTCAAAATAATAGTCCATGTCTCCTTCCCAATCTACATAGACCTTGGGATCTAGACTGCTATTAAATGTGGGTGCATCTACCTGATAGTTCTTCATGGCTCTCTCATCCTGATCAAAAACTTCATGGTGGGGCCTTCTATGGTTGGGTTCCTGATAGGGTTCCTGGCGTTGGGCTTTCCTAGGGCTGGGCTCCAAGAATTGATCATGGTTTTGGGCTCTCCTAGGGTTATGAGAGGTGGAGAGGGGTGAATCAGGATTTGGTTTAGTATTGGATTCTTGGATTCTTTCTAGTGTCCCAACACGGTTATCCACCTGGTCAAACCTATTGTTCACGTGGTCTAATATTTGGTCCACTTGGTCAAACCTGTGGTTCATTTGGGTGGTCAAATGGGCCATTTGGTCACTCAAGGTCTTCATGAAAGTCTTAAAATTAGGCTCCATGGTGGAACTGGGTTAGGGTATAGACCGTTGGTATTGGGTTCCTGACCTAGGGGTCATGCAATCAGTAAATCAAGGTGTTATGATGCAGTCAAGCACTCAAAGGTTAACACGTGCTAGGGTTTGCTAGACCTAGAGCCAAAACCTAATGAGTTAACTCAACTTACACTCAACACAGCACCTAATCCTTCAACAAGCCAGGTAAGAGGTGGGGTGGTGACAGGCTCTCCCTGCCTTTGACAAGGTTCTAATTAAAAACCACCAGTCCACATAGGGTGTTTTCCACTGGACCTCTAGCCTTAGACACCAACTTTCAATAATAGGTGATGGGTTGGGTGCACTAGTTCCCTTACTAGAGTCAGACCCGACCTATTGGTGTCCCTAAAACTATTAGGTTGCTAGTTAATTTATTTAAGGCTTGAGTTCTGATGCTGGGTGGTTGTTTTGGACCCAGAATAGGTGATGAAATCCTACCCTGATCTGACAGAGTAAAATTTTCCTTAAGGATAGTTTAATAATATGATGCACAATCGATGAACCCTAATGCAATCAAGAAACAAAATAAAGAATTATTTTTTTTTTATCTTTTTATGAGGTGGCTATTTAATTATAAGTTGGTTAGGTGAGCAAACAAAATTGGCTTGGGTGAGGTGGGGTTTGATAGTTGACTAGGTTTGGTTTAGTTTGATATGTGGAAACTGAAATTGTGGGTCTATTTTGTCGCAGAAGTTGACAATGTTTTTAGAGCATAAGAAATCCAAAAAAATTCAAAATAGAGAATATATAGAGAAGAATACTCTTACCAAATTTCATGTAAAACAAAATTCGTATGATAATGCAACACCTAGGGTTTCTGACTAGATATGGAAAACTCAATATTCTAGTTAGGGTTTCTAAGATGTAAGTTTTTTTGTAATTTTTTTTCTATAAAAATTATTAAAATTAGTGATAAATATTAGGATGAACAAGACAGGATGACATGCAAATGCTCAAAAAAAATAACATACCTAAGATGGTGAAACAGATCAAAACTCAGACCCCTCGTGCAGATGACAGGATGCAAAAATTCAGAGATGGATGTTTTTGGTGTTTTTATGAACATGCAGACTATCCTAAATCCACTCTGATACCAAACTAATGCGGAATGACTCTAGGACTAGTATGGATGTAGGAAATAATAGTAAACTAATTTTTTATATTTTTTCAAGAATTAAGTTGGTGGCTAAAATCTCGAAAAATAGATAAGACTAGCAGGAGAATAGGTAATGAAAAGAACTAAAGTACCCACATATAAACTCATGCAAAATAATAAAAGAAGGACCTCTAGGGTTGAGAAACCCTCAATTAGGATAGCGTACCTTCAAAGAAGTCCAAGCTTAGGAGGGGGAAGGATTGTACCAAGCAATGATTAGAAGATCCGGTCGATGACAGGGTCACTCTACATTCTAGATTGTTGCATGGATGATCAACCTGTTGTTCTGTGGATCAGCTAGCTTTTCTTCAGTTGGTCCAAGAGGCAAAGATGGCCACTTCCTTGGAGGTGAACACCAATAAGATCCTACACACATCACGGGTCAGTCAGAAAGACAACAGGAGAAAAAAGACTAGGGATTGAAAGAAGTTAAGAGCGCTGTTGCAGAGATTGGTGGCTGGAGGTGGAAAGAGGAATGCCTAGCTGGTATGGATGGCTAGGGCTTTAAAACTTGGGCATGTTAGGGCTTGGAAAATGGTAGCTTTGGGTGGCTAGGGTTTGATGGGATTAGGGCACTCAAATCTCACACACACTTCCAAAGAAGTACTCAAATTTTCATAAGAAAATTCACCAGAGTTTATTTCATGAATAAGAGATGATTACAAGAGGGGGAGGGGTGGGGTATTTATAGGTTCACCTAGGTCCCTCTCCTTATCTAATTAGGAGTACAAGTCATTGTAGAAATAAAACTCAAAATAAACTTGATTGGAAGACTGGTCTCTTGGTAAAATTAGGCTGGCTGACTCCTGGTAGAAGTGGACTGGCTGGCTCCCCCTTGGACTGAGAAGCTTTGCTTGGGCTTGGGCTAGTTAGGGTGCCACTTGGAATGGGGTTAGGGCAGGGGCACCATGTTATGAAGAGCGCATAGAAGGGTGCCAGCTTTAGAGGGCCAAGGCAGGGGTGCCAAGGCCTGGGGAGTTGGGGCCTGGCATGCTGATACCTAGGTAGGACACCAGCTGGAAGGGGCTCCACTTGGGCTTGGTGACATGAAGGCCCACACCTTGGACGGCATGGCTAGGGGCCTACTGCTTGGACTCTGCTCTGACCAGGGAGCACTTGGTGAATGCTTTGGTTGGTGATCCTCCTCTGGACTAACACAGACTTATAGGACTCAACTGGACTCATGAGGTTAAGACAACTTAACTAGACTTCTTACCTCAACTTATTATAGGACTCAATAGAATAACTTATTACAAGACTTGGCTCATTTAAAATAAGTGACACATTATTAAAGGACTAAAAAAACTAATTAGTAAACCAAATTGGGCCCCATAATCTTTGTCAGATCCTAGTGCCCCCACCAGACTGATAGAGGAGTGTACAAACCAGTGTTCTACTTTTGCTATTTAGCAACAGCACATGTTCGACAATGAACCACAACTTGGGCTACATTCCTCTTGAGGCCAGGCCAAAAGAATTGGTCTTCTATTGCTAGGATGGTCTTATTTCCACCAAAATGACCTGCTAGGCCTCTAGCATGAACTTCCCAAATCAAAATCTCACTAATGGAAGTTCGGAGGACACATAACTGGTTTTCTTTGAAAAGGAATCCATCATGAATGGTATAATCATTATGTACACTAGATGGTCCTTATTGAAGGGATTGATAAATGACACTAAAGTCGGGACACTTAAAGTATTCTTCTTTTAGTCTATTAAACCCTATAACTTCACTTCAAACTGAGATCAAAAGCATGGAATATCGGTTAAGTGCATCTACAACCCTATTTTCCATGCCGGCACGGTGTTTCAGAACAAAGGTATACGCCTAAATGTACTCTACCCATTTTCCGTTCCTAGGGTTCAATTTCTTTTGAAAATTAAGGAATCATAGGGCTTCATGATCAGAATAAAGAACGAACTCTTGCGGTAGTAAGTAGTGTCTCCAATACGTCAAATCCTGCACTACAGCGTACAATTCCTTATCATAAATTAAATATCTCGTTCTCCCTCATTCATCTTTTCACTAATGAATGCCACTGGATGACTCTCCTAACTCAAAACTCCTCCGATTCCTACTCCAGAGGCATCACAGGCATCCTCAAATACTTTTGAAAAATTAGGTAATTTTAAAATAGGTGCCTAGATCATTCTCTCCTTGATTTTTAGGAAGGCTCTATCGATGGCTTTTGTCCATTCAAAAGTTTCCTTCCTAATGCAGTCAGTAATGAGTGCTACTATGGTATCGAATCCTTGAACAAATCTCCTATAGAAGGTGGCTAAACCATGGAAACAATGAACTTCATGAATACTTTTGGGTACTGGCTACTCAACTATGGACTTGACCTTTTCGGGCTCAGCAGACACTCTTTCAGTAGTACCAACAAATCCTAGAAAGATTACTCTATGGGACATGATTTACATTTCTTAAGGTTGGCATAGAGACTATCTTGTCTAAGTGCTTGGCAAGCTTGTCTAAGATGGTTCAAGTGGTTTTCCTTCATTTTACTATAAATGAGAATGTCATCAAAATAAACCACTACAAACTTTCCAATGAATATCCTTAAAACTTGGGTCATGATTTTCATGAAGGTGCTGGGTGCATTGGATAGACTGAAATGCATTACCACCCACTCATACAAGCCACCTTTAGTCTAGAAAGTGGTTTTCCATTCATTCTTGGGCCTAATTCTTACTTGATGATAGCCACTCTTATGGTCGATTTTGGAGAAAATGGTGGCTCTGGCCATCATATCCAACATGTCATCCAAACGGGGAATAGAAAAATTATACTTAATAGTAATCTTATTGATGGCTTGACTATCTACACACATTCTCCATGTGCCATCTTTCTTAGGGGTCAAAAGGGTAGGTACTGCACATGGGCTCAGGCTTTCTCTAATAAATCCTTTTTTGAGAAGTTCTCCAACTTGCTGTTGTAACTCAGAATATTCTATAGGATTCATCCTATAATGAGGAAGGTTTGGTAATATGGATCCTGAGATCAAATCTATGGCATGTTGAATATCTCTTAAGGGTAGAAGGTGATTAGCAAGGTCTTCTGGAAATACATCTTGAAACTCCTCTAGAAACCTTAATACTTCCTGGGGCTTTTCCTTATGGGGTTGATCCTGAACCTCCTTAGTTAACAAAATCCAAATAAGTGAACCACTGTTAAGCTCTTGCTCCAATTCCTTAGCACTGATCATGTTTATTCCTTGTTTCTTGTCCCTCAAGTGACTTGATCCTCTCTTAACAATGTCCTTAGGTGGTGAAGAATTGATTACAATCTTCTTTCCATTATGAGTTAAAGTGCAAGAATTAGAATGACCATAGAGTATAGCATCATGATCATACAACCATGGTCGGCCTAATGTGATGCTGCTTACTTCCATAGGAAGAACATTGCACCAAACCTTTTCTTGGTATAACTGGATTTGGATTGTGACTTGGCACCTAAATTTGATGGGAATCGAGGTCAAATCTATCTAAGATACCTTATATGGGTTGGGATGGGTTATAGCGGGTAGACCTAAATTCTTGACTGTATTAGTTGATATGGCATTAACACAACTTCCACTATCTGAGATGATCTTGTTGACTTTTTCTCCTATTTTAATAAAGGATTGTAGGATGTTGGTCCTACGCCAATTTTCTTGCTCCTTAGCATGGGTCAAGATATATCTCACAACTCCTAGAAACTTTAATGAGTCAATGATCTCTTCATCCCCTTCATCTCACCAACTAAGTTCACACCAGCCTCATAAACTTCTTCCTCACAATCATCTATGGGTTCGGGGACTTCCTCTTCTACTTCTCCTATGTGTAACACTCTGGTGGGACATTGGCTTGCAATGTGGCCTACCTTATGGCACTTGAAATAATGGATATTACCTTCTCTTTGAACATAAAGTTTCTTTCCTTTGTCATCTCTACAGCAAATGGAGTAGTAAGATTGGGTCTGTTGGATGGACTTGGGCTTGAGCTAGGCCTACTTCCAGGGTAATTAATCCTTTTGGATTCGGGTCGATGAAAAATGGGTCCCCTCTGAAATCTCTTATAGTCCCTAGCAATTTGGTAGGCTTGGTCTAGATCATGGACCTCTCTAAGAAATAACTCTCTCTGGATTTCTTCTCGTAGTCCTGCTCTAAACCTAGACAAGATCACAGCTTCTGACTCAAGCACACTACATCTCATGATGAACTCATCAAACTTGACAATATACTCTGACACCATCTTATTTCCATGACTTAATCATTGCCATTGATTCAAGAGTCTTTGTTCATAGGACAGGGGTAAATACTTCTCCATAAGCTTTACCTTCATAGCTTTCCAAGTGGCTATGGGCATGTCTCCCTCTATCGACTAATGTGCTCAACATTATCCCAATACAATCTAGCCTGACGGACCAATCTAAGTTTGGCAAACTTAAATTTTCTATCTTCTGACATTTCGTACTAATCAAAGTATTGATCCATATCACTTTACCAGTCTATATACACCTTAGGATCTAAGTTTCCATCGAATGTGGGTGCATCAAGATGAATGTTTCAAAGGGCTCTTTCATCTTGGTCAACATATTCATGGTGTGGCCTTCTTTGGTGTGGGTCAGGAGTATGTTCCTTATGTTGGACTCTAGGATGGATGGGTGCCAATCTGAGTGATTGTGGCTCAGTAGGGGTCATACGAGTCTCTTCAAGAGTTCCTATTCTTTTTTCTATTTGATCAAACCTATTATTCAATTGCTTGAACTGCTTAGTCATAGTTCTTATTAGAGCTTCTAGATTGGGATCCATGATAGAACCTGGTTGGTCTTGTGAATGTTGGTATGGAGTTCCTGATCTAGTGGTCATTTATTACAAAGACTTATTCTAGGGTTTGCTAGACCTAGAAGTTCAATGTAGTATGAATTGACTCAGTATAGATCAAGACTACAAATACCCTTTCAACTAGCCAGGTAAGAGATGGGATTGTGGGAGGCCCCCAGCACTTTTGCGAGGACCCAATTAAGGAACCAAAAATCTACTTAAGGCATTTGCCTTTGGACCTCTAGCCTTAAGTACCAATTTTCAGGAGTAGATGAAGAAATGATTCACACTAGTCTCAACACACTAATTGAGCTTGACTTGTTGGTGTCCCTAATTCTAATTAGGTTGCTACTCAATTTATTAAAAGGGCTTGGATTCGATGCAAAATGTGGTTGGTTGTTTTTGGGCCAAGGAAAAGTAATGACCTCCTTCCTTTATCTTATGATATTGTTGCCCTTAAGTAGTTTAAAATGAATGCAACAAACAACAATCTAACTTAACAATGCTAAAATAGACTTGCTAAAATTTTAGCACAAAACTATTCTCAAAAAGAAAATAAACATGCAAAAACTCTACAGATTGAAATAAATCAGGAAAGAGATTTTGATGAAAGTATTAAATGTGATGAATCTAGCAAAATAAGACCATATACTGGAATTATGGGATGCAGAAACTAATCCCTAAAAGAGTTATCTCTTTGTTTTCTTCTTCACGGGTTAAATCACAGCGGCACCCCTACATGCCATAGGAGAACCCATTGAATGTGAAGAGAGCGTCTTGTAGCCCTCTTTCTCTCCTATGACCAGATGGCTATGATGATGCACCCAATCCGAGTACTTAAAGAGAAACATACATGCTATCATTATTATTCTACCCATGCAACCATGCTCAGATACCAAATATGATGCAGCTTGCAAAGGATGATTTCTAAGCTAGAAGATTAATTAGTTGGTTGAGCAATGATTCTTACTTACATAAGAAAAACTCATTCAGAAAATAAGCATAGGAATCATATGAAGGAAAGCTAAACAATGGATTAAATGTAACCCAAATTATAGCTCTTCTTTAATCCATGAAGATTGGACCTAATGGTTGGGAAACCATTCCAACTAGGACATAAACCATTCAAATATAAAAACCCTAAGAGTAAATGAAGGTTTACTTACCAATATTGAGCTCTCACACTCTGTTATGGTGGATCAAATTTCAGCACTCAATGAATTGAAGACTTGAACTAGAAAACTATCACACCTAGGATGAAGAATTCCATGATGTTGGTTCCAAGGCAAAGTACACCTCCTCTTTAGATCACGACCATGGAGGATCCTACAAGGGAACTCATTTGTGATTGGAAGGGATGGAAGAATAGAGTAGAAATAATTTTGGAAGAGGGTTAGAAGTGGGGATTTGGTGATAGAAAATGTAGTGCCATGTTTGAAAGGAATGGCTCCTTGGAATAAGGAATGCTTGGGCTCCTTGGCTGAAGTTGATGGGCATCCTTGAGTTGATGGAAGATGGCGAATCCTTGGTTGAATGAAGGATATTTGATGGTGGCTAGGTTGACTAATGGAAGAACTTATGGGCTTCTCACCCTCTCCCTCTCAGAGGACATTTGCACAACACAAATGGAAGTAGAAACTTTAGAGTTTTTTTCATTCATCAATCATTTTCTACAAGTTGGTTTGGAGTGGTATTTATAGCCCTCCAAAGCCTTTTGAAAATTTGAATTTCAAGGGGAGTTACAAGATTCATGGAGTGGGAAGTAGGAGGGGTTACAACCATGAAGAGTGTAGAGTTTAAAACTTCCTTGATTCATGGAGAATAATTTGGTTGGCTACTTTCTTTTTGAATTTGATTTTGGGCACCCAAGATGGATGAAGTGGAATGGTGAGTTGTCTTCCATGTTGGCATGAAAAATGAGGGACCTAGGATGTCCATTCCCTAGTGGGCAAACGGCCACGAGGCTGATAACTAGGAAAGTGAAGCCGCTGGTTGCCGCTGAATGTGGGCATAATGTTGACACCAATCACACTTTCTCACAAAGTCGGTGGCATCTTCTTGCATAGTCTTTCATAAGTATCCTTGCTAGATTGCCTTATAGGCCATGGTCCTACCCCCCACATGATTGCCGTAGATGCCTTCATGTATTTCCCGGAGCACATAGGCAGCTTTTGAGGGCTTCGAGCATTAAAGTAGGGGGTAGGAGTAAGATCTCCAATATAGCTATCCGTCCACCATCACATAGCACGCAACCTTCCTCTTGAGGAGGCCAGCTTCCCTCCGATCCTCAATTAGGGCCTCGGTGGTGAGATACCTGATGTATGGATCTATCCAACTAGCTTTAGAGGTGACTTGCTATACTTCTACTATAGACATGTGGTTGGGTGTCTCAAGGATTCAATATAGGTACGCCCTTGCAATGACTCTGGCAATGTAGCTAATCTAGAGAGGATGTCAGCCCGAGCATCTCCACTTGGAAAATATTAGAGATTTCGAAGTATTGGAGATTCATCATGGATGAAGTACCTTATCCAGGTACCTCACCATCATAGGATCCCATGCTTCGTACTCGCCAAAGACTTGGCCCACTACAAGCTGGGAATCATTGAATACCTTCAGCCTCTTGATGCCTAATTCGTGGGATAATCTTAACCCCATGCGGAGTGCCTCATATTCTGCTTGGTTATTGGTCACCTTGAAGAGGAACCGCAGTGCATACTCCGCGATGACCCCATCAAAGTTGGCAAGATTGAGGCCAGCTCCACTCCCTCCAGTGTTGGATGTGCCATCGATGTGGAATACCCACGTCATCTCTTATGAAGTCATGTCCAACCTGGATTCAACCCATCAATCTTCTAATTCTGGATCTTCATCTGCCCAGGTGAATTCCACCAGGAAATTTGCAAGGACCTGGGATTTTTGCACCAGTCATGGGTGGTAGGTGATGTCAAATTTATTGAGTTTTATCGCTCACTTGGCTAGGCACCCAGAAGTATCAGGGCGGCTCAAAAGAGCGCTCAAGGGCTGATCAGTGAGGACGATGATGGGATGCACATGGTGATGTAGAATGAAAGCTCTGATACCAAAATTGATGCAGAATGAATATGTGGAATGCGGAAGCAAATTAAAATTAATGTATATTTTTATTTTTATTTTATTTTTTATATATATTTTTGGAAAATCGGCTTTGACTCAAATGAAAGTTAAACTAAATTGAAAGAAACTATATAATAATTGAAAGCACAATTCAAAGAAACTAGATTATCAGAGTAGTTCAGAAGTAAAGGATTGCTGGGGTTTGAGAAACTCCAAGACCTAGTGTTTCACTCTGAACTTTCAACAGGACAGAACTAAAGAGAAGGGAAGGGTTATGTACCAGGCAGTGATCTTCACAGAGTTTGGTGGAAGGACTCTCTTGAGCAGATTGTTGGATCCTCGGATTCGGATATCTTCGCTATGGATCCTCCAATACTGGTCCTTCGGCAGAGTTGGCTTCTCCTGAACTCAGGATCTGGGAAAGAAGAAGAACAAGTTAAGGAACCAGATACTCAAAGAAAGGATTTACCAGATAAGAAGAACTTGAAAAATTGATGTTGCTGAAATCATGATTCTCCTGGATGCTGATCTGACTTCCTCTGGGATTTGCTCTGTATTCGAAGTAGCCGATTTGGACCTGGATGCTGGTGGTCAGCCTTTACTTGGAAGAGAGGGGCCGTGAGATGATGTGGTAGATTAGGGTTTGGATGATTAGTGGAATGAAGAAGATGATGGTGGCTAGGGTTCGGAATTGAAGTGGCTAACCTAGGATTTTGGTAGGGTTTTGGGGTTGGAGATCTCACACCTCCTCAAGGTTCCTAGGGAACCTGGATTTACTCCCTCATGGAGCTCAACATCGGAATACAAGTGCGGAAGAGAGAAACACAAAGTTGCTCACAAAGAAATTGATTTCATTCATCATTAAATTCAAGAGTTACATAGAGTTGAATATATAGACATAACAAAGAAATAAAATTTTATACATTTTTCATGTGGGACTAATAGGACTAACCCATACTTTAGGCATCAAATTCTCTTCCCAAGACACCTTCCATGAGTGGGCAGCCCAAAAACTCCAAGAAAACTTGAAAATTAGCTCCAAATGGCAGGTTATAGGGGTGTCTCCTAGTATCTCTCCATGAATCAAGGATTTTCCCTTCATGGTTTGGCTGATTTGGACACCTCCTAGTCTTGCTCCACAAGTTTAGGCACCTTCCTTTCATGGCTTTGGCACTTTTGGAAACTTTTGGGAGCCTCCTTGAATTCCTCCCCAAGACATGCTCTCTTCCCTTTTATAACTTGGATTTTTATGGAACATTGTGGGGCACCTCCTTGATCCACTCTTCAAGAAAAATTCTTGCCATCCTGGCTTGGGTTTATCTGGAAAGAAATTGGCTCCTCCTTGGATTGAGGTATCTTGATGGATTTCTCTCCCAAGTGGTGCAAGAAAAAAAAGGAACTTACTTCTTGTGGTGTAGGGACCAAAGACACTGGATGGAGATGTGGCGCCTCCTGGACTCTGGCTTGTGGCTGGGAGTGTGGCGCCCACTTGCTTGAGCCTAGGAAAAAAAATGTGGCACCCTAGACCTTGACTTGATTGAAAAAAAAGTGGCACCAACCTGGAGAAGACCTAGACCACTACTAGGACTTGTACTGAGTCAACATGACTCAACAAAATTTAAATTGCAGGGAAATACAGACTCAAGACTAAAATTGAGTTGACCAAGTCAATCCTTATTACAAAACCAGAAAATCCTAATTCTTCAAGCAAGGTCAATCAGAGATCCAGATGGAGCCCTGAAGTCTTCTTCTGAGTCTGGTGCCCGCACCAATTCTCCCGAAGTGGGAGGAACTCGACCCTGTTGAGTATGGATCAAGCTGGCTCTGCTATCTCTCCAAGAGGTCTGGGTCCAATTCTTGTAATTCTTCTCGGGAGATCCAAGAGTCATCAGAATCTGGCCTTCCTTGCCAGCGGACCAGGTATCTTTGGTATCCTCGATTACGAGTAGAGATAACCTGATCATCCAGGATCTTTTCAATCTGCTCTTTCCTCATAGGCCAGTTTGTTGGTGGACACACAGGGTCGGGATCACTCTCAATAACAGGATTAGGTTTCAAAGGCTTACTAGGAATCACAGCTGGCTCCCTATACTCTACTAAGTCTGTAATGTTGAAAGTAGAGCTATTGCCTAGTTCTGGAGGCAACTTGAGCACATAGGCATTGGATCCTACTCTCTTCACTACTCTAAATTGTCCAGCTCCTTTAGCATGTAACTTTCTAACGGTTCCAGAAAAACACCGCTCAGGCCTTAACCTAATCATTACATAGTCTCTCTCAACAAAAGTTTTGACTCGTCTTTGAGAATCAGCCAACTTCTTATAAGTTTTATTACTTAAAGTTATTTTTGCATGAATTTCTTTATGCAAGTCCTTTACATGATATGCAAGTGCATCAAGAGACTTGTGTGTGTGGGCTAATAGTGAAATCAGATCAAGTGGTGTGTGAGGCTTGTATCCATGAACAATTTCAAAGGGACTCTAGCCTATAGACCTATTGATCGAAACATTGAATGCAATTTCAGCCCTGGACAAAATACAAATCCAAATTCCTGGTGCTCTCAATCAAACCAAAATATGAGCCAAAGCCTAGTAAAGGGTCAAGAAAAACTAAACTAGACTGACGACGAATTCCTAAAGAATGGACTTTATTCCAAAAGAACCCTAGGTCTAAACCTAACAAACTAAGGCTCTCTAGGTTTGACCTTGAGTCGGAGGAGGGCATGCAGAGCAAGAAAACTTATTATGGATGCCTAGTAGGTGCCATAAGGTCTTCCAGAAGTAGGTGGCAAACCTAATAGGTTCTAAGGAGTCTTGCAACCTAGATATCTCAGTAAAGTGTAATCCCATAGCTCTAGAAACATGAGAAGATTCAGGGAAGGGTAGGAAATAAGAATCAGAGTTTTGAGATGGCTTATCGGAAACAAGAAACAAACTTTGGTTATTCAGGACAACCTTAAAATGAGGACATTGTTCTATAGGTGCACTCATCCAAACCTCATGATTTTCTCTAGGAGGGTCTAAAAGTGCATGTTCTAGGATAGGTTGGGTGCTCCTAGAAGGTGGAAGGTTATCAGGAAGGTCTTTGGAATGTTTATCTAAAAAGTCCTCTAAGCTACTGTCTTTTTCTTGTTCTTGGACCTTCTCAATGGGCAATTCTTGTGAACCCCTTCCTTCTTCACACTTCTCTACCAGATTTGACTCATGGGTGTCTTCTTTGGATTCCTCAATGAGTTCAGGGGTATTTTCACTTAAACTTTCATTTGGTGTAATTTCCTCTTCCTAAACTTCCTCAAAAGGGTCTTCTCTTAGGGTTAGCTCCTGAATTCCTTGAGTGGCAGGAGTCCCCTCAATAACCCCATTAGGTAGGAGTTGGTTAATTGAATTATCGAGAGAGATATCCTTAAATTCTTCTTCAATCTCATTGAAAGGTTCTAATCTATTCTCCTTTGATTCCTCTTTAAGTACGGCTCTGGTCGGGTCAACTAATTTTGGGATGGCCATGCCTAACTCCTTCTCGGTGTTATCCTTCTGGTCAAGAGGTGACATAAGTGGGAATTGACAAACAAAAGTCTCATTCACTACGGATGTCGGATCAATCGGAACTTGACTCAAGTTGGTAGAGGTTGGCTTTAAGTCCAAAGTACTTGATTGGTTATATCTTAAAGACCACTCTTAGTCTTGGGCTTCTTGGTAGGCTCGGTCTAACTTTTTGGTCTTTTCAAGGCATAGCTTCCTATAAATGTCTGGGTGTAACCCAACCCTAAACCTCGATATGATCTGAGCTTCGGTCTTAATGGTATTGCATTTCATGTCATACCACTGGAAGTCCTTGATATATTTAGACACAGGCCTATTACCTTGTCGCAATTGGTACCATTGGTCTAAAAGTCTTTTCTCATAGGATCTACCTACGTACCTATCTCTCAACTTACTTCTCATATCTCTCCAAGTATTTATTTCCTCTTTTCTTTGATAACACTCACGCTCAATAGCATACCAATGCGACCTAGCATGTTTGGTGAACTTGGTTTTGTCCAACCTAACTTGTCCTAATTCCGATATGTTAGTGCACTCAAAATACCGATCCATTTGTTCTTCCCACTTAATATATGTCTCTTGTCTTCCATCAAAAGTGGGTGCATAAGGTTCGGTGTTCCTAACGGGTCCCTTCTCTGAGTCAACCAAGTATGGGTATAGGCTCCTAGGGCTAGACTCAGGGGCAAGATCATGGTCATAGGCTCTTAGATCAAACATCCAATGATTAGGTTCAGGATCCCTGTATAAAGGTCTCATAGGCTCTGGGTGTGGGTGAGGTTGGGGTCTACCAAATTCTGAGTCAGGGGTCAAATTTTGGTGCCTAGGCTCCTCAAGTACCTGGGCTCGGTCTCTAAACTAGGCAACAGTATCAGTCATATCCTGACTCAATTTGGTCATACTTTCGGAAAGAATTCTAATAATGGCCTCTAAATCAGGTTGGGTTTGACCAGGTTGGTAGGGTACTCCATTCCGGGTGGACATGAAGATGCAAGCAAGCACACCAAATGAGACTCGACTGAAATGACTGCGGGCTAACTAGACCTAGAGCCCAAACTAGATGCCCAATCAGAGAGGCAAGCTAGCCTGTAGTAACTTGGGACTCAGCCAGGCAGGTGTAAGGGGAGTGTTAGGTCCCTAAATGCCAATCCTAGACACCAATCAGAGATTAGCCAGGTAGGCGGACCAGCACACAAGCCCTTCGGGATAGAATCCCTGAACCACCATTCTAGACACTGAGTACAAAGCACACACAGAGTAACTAGACAAACTAACTCAACATTAGCCTAGACCCGACTTGTTGGTGTCCCTAGCCCACTAGGGCAAATTAAGTCTATTAAGTTTTAAAATTAGGCTTAGGATCGAATGAATAGGTGGTGGTTTTGGGCTAAGGAGAGGTTATCAACTCCTTCCCTTATCTTAGATGCTCAATTGCCCTTAAGATGAATTAGGAGATGATCACTCAAAAAATTGAATTGCAGAAACACAGAATCAGAGTTGCTGTAATTTAACTCTCAGAAACTTCACAGAAACCAATAAATTACAGTAAAATTATATAAAATAGATTCAATTATACTGGTTCCAAAAAAACAAAAATCATGCAATTTGGAGTTAACTACAATGTGAAACAATTCCTGCAACAGGGTAGTTAAAGACTAAAACAGAATGCTTCCCCCGTTTACAATTCCTGCTACGAAGTTGTAACCAAGCGGATCCCCTACATGCCCTAGGAACACCCCGTGGAATGGGAAGAGGAGGTTTGCACCTCGCTTCATTCCTAGGACCGGACGTCTTGGGGAGTCTACTTCGAGCAGACAAAGTAAAAAAGAGAGACACTCAAAACATGCAAGCAAGTCAGAAACCCTAGACAGGGCTCTGATACCAAAAATGATGCAGAACGAAAGCTCTGATACCAAAATTGATGAAGAACAGATATGTGGAATGCGAAAGCAAATTAAAATTAATGTATATTTTATTTTAATTTTATTTTTTATATATTTTCGGAAAGTCGGCTTTGACTCAAATGAAAGTTAAACTAAATTGAAAGAAACTATATAATAATTGAAAGCACAATTCAAAGAAACTAGATTATCAGAGTAGTTCAGAAGTAAAGGATCGCTGGGGGTTGAGAAACTCCCAGACCTAGGGTTTCGCTTTGAACTTTCAACAGGACAGAACTAAAGAGAAGGGAAGGGTTATGTACCAGGCAGTGATCTTCACAGAGTTTGGTGGAAGGACACTCTCGAGCAGATTGTTGGATCCTCGGATTCAGATATCTTCGTAATGGATCCTCCAAATCTGGTCCTTTGGTAGTGTTGGCTTCTCCTGAACTCAGGATCTGGGAAAGAAGAAGAACAAGTTAAGGAACCAGATACTCAAAGAAAGGATTTACCAGATAAGAAGAACTTGAAAAATTGATGTTGCTGAAATCCTGATTCTCTTGGATGCTGATCTGACTTCCACTGGGATTTGCTCTGTATTCGAAGTAGCCGATCTGGACCTGGATGCTGGTGGTCGGCTTCTACTTGGAAGAGAGGGGCCGTGAGATGATGAGCTAGATTAGGGTTTGGATGATTGCTGGAATGAAGAAGATGATGGCGGCTAGGGTTTGGAATTGAAGTGGCTAACCTAGGGTTTTGGTAGGATTTTGGGGTTGGAGATCTCACACCTCCTCAAGGTTCCTAGGGAACCCGGATTTACTCCCTCACGGAGCTCAACACCTGAATACAAGTGCGGAAGAGAGAAACATAAAGTTGCTCACACAGAAATTGATTTTATTCATCATTAAATTCAAGAGTTACATAGAGTTGAATATATAGACATAACAAAGAAATAAAATTTTATATATTTTCCATGTGGGACTAATAGTACTAACCCACACTTTAGGCATCAAATTCTCTTCCCAAGACTCCTTCCATGAGTGGGTAGTCCAAAAACTCGAAGAAAACTTGAAAATCAGCTCCAAATGGCAGGTTATGGGGGTGTCTCCTAGTTCTCTCTATGAATCAAGGATTTTTCCTTCATGGTTTGGCTCATTTGGACACCTCCTAGTCTTGCTCCACAAGTTTAGGCTTCTTCCTTTCATGGCTTTGGCACTTTTGGAAACTTTTGGGAAGCTCTTTGAATTCCTTCCCAAGACATGCTCTCTTCCCTTTTATAACTTGGATTTTTATGGAACATTGTGGGGCACCTCCTTGATTCTCTCTTCAAGAAAAATTCTTGCCATCCTGGCTCGGGTTTATCTGGAAAGAAATTGGCTCCTCCTTGGATTGAGGTATCTTGATGGATTTCTCTCCCAAGTAGTGCAAAAAAAAAAAGGAACTTACTTCTTGTGGTGTAGGGACCAAAGACACTAGATGGAGATGTGGCGCCTCCTGGACTCTGGCATGTGGCTAGGAGTGTGGCGCCCACTTGCTTGGGCCTAGGAGAAAAAAATGTGTTACCCTGGACCTTGACTTGACTGAAAAAAAAGTGGCACCAACCTGGAGAAGACCTAGACCACTACTAGGACTTGTACTGAGTCAACATGACTTAACAAAATTTAAATTGCAGGGAAATACAGACTCAAGACTAAAATTGAGTTGACCAAGTCAATCCTTATTACAAAACCAGAAAATCATAATTCTTCGGGCAAGGTCAATCAGAGATCCAGATGGAGCCCTGAAGTCTTCTTCTGAGTCTGGTGCCCACACCACATGGTGAAAGGATTCAGTAACAAGGGCGGAAGCATGGATTTCAAAATTATTATGAAATCCTTATCGAACCCTAAAAACAAGACCTCCTTATTATAGACAAAATCATGCAAACATGCAATTAAATAACACATTAAGTTAAAGCACCAACCTTTGATCACCAACCTTTGATCGCTAAATCCAAATTTGGTGACAGATTTCTTGAAGCAAACTTGATCACTCCACTAGGTGTCCAAACATCCACCCTCCAATGGTGATCCACAAGAGATGCAATCAAGACACTAACTCTTCTAAGAAATGGTCCCTCTTCCTTTGTACTTCTTTCTTCCTAGCCTTGTCCTTGTTTTCCCTTAAACACTTATTTGAAAGAACACTACCTTCTCGAAGGACGAAGAATGTCCTAAATGAATAAATTGTGTCATAAAGAAAAACTACTAAGATAACTATTGTCCTTTTACAAGAGAGAAGGAAAAATTTTCTATTTCTTTCTTTTTCCTTTCAAGAGTTTCACTCTTACTCTTGTTATAGATTAGAGTTTTGATAGAGTTCTAACTTTGTAAAGGAAACTCTTCTTAAACAAGAAAAGAGGGAAACAATATTCAAGAGAGGAAGAAAAACCAGTAAACAAAACACCCGTAATACCACTCCTTAAATAGTTTACGTATAGATGTCAATCCAAAGATCACATCCCTCTGCAAAACTCTTCTCACACCCTTTCTTAATTTCTCATGGCCTTCCAGATTTAATCTCACAGCTTTTCTTAAAGGAAAAGTCATGATGAATTTAAAAGAAAAAGTCGCAAACTTAAATCTCCGAAGAGACGTGAATTCACGCTACCAGGAAGCAACCATGCCTTTCTTAAAATCCAAATTAAATTCCCACCATTTGATGGCCATCCAATGATCAACAAAAGGGGCACTAATTTGTGAAAGGAGGCCACCCCAAAATTCTTCACATAATTTTTTATGCGCTAAGATGTGAAGAGTCCATGCATACATGGACTCTTCTCATTTGGCGCACAAAATAAAATGGGCGGGTAGAGGGGCTGATTTGGGTGTTTGCTTAGCCAACTGGGTTAGCCATGGATTAGCCCAAAAACCCAATTTACTTAATTAGTCTTCAATTAGGCTCAATTAGAACCCAATTAAGGCCAATTCAAAACCATAAACTCAAATCCGATATGATTTCGAGCTAGGGTTTGCAACACATGCTAGTGTGTTTGTCCTGCAAACATGATTTAATCCAAATTAAATCCTTGATCAATCCTCTTTCATGTGTGACCCATTGGGTTCCACATCTAGCTAGCAGTAGGTTCGAGTGCAAGTTGACCTAACCTGATTAGAACTCTTTCTAACCGATTTAGGTCAAACTGAGCTAACCCGATTGAAAATTAGAACTCATTCTAATTCATGATCTAATTAAAACTATTTAATTTGATCAACCTACAAGACATGATTGATGTCTAGCAACATTTCATGCCTATCTGGAAGACATGGAATTTTTGGTGGAAATATCAAAAATATTCTTCAATGGAAAGCTACTATACAATTCAATCCTGCGATCACCAAACATCCTGAATATGACTCCGAATATGGAATTATGTAAAATTCAATATCATATTCATATTTGTTTCAATTTGATAATGATGATTCAAATTTAATGCAATATTAGAAACCATTTCTAATATTCATTATGCTTTGATCAAAGACTCCCGAATCATCAAGTAATTAAAAATAAGTAGGATGCAATCTCCTCTTACTAGGAGTGATCGTTTCCATATTGATCTACTCACAACCTTCATATTCAATCCACCAAATCCAGAACATCCCGTACATGACTTAGTTATGAATGAGTATGAACCAAAACATGGTTTCATGGATACAAGGTTCCATGGTAATCTCAGGTCAAAGGATTATATGTATAACTTTCTACTATGAGAATATTCTATTGACAAGCAGATAAGGCTCCATTAGAAATTCTCAGGTTGGATCCATTCAGTGAACTTATTACCTAATAAGCACCCACATTCTAGTATTAGTGTCCTACACCTGTGACAGTGAGATCAGTCACACAAACATACATAGAATGTGATGGTCTTTCCAGAAACATTGATCCCCTACTCAAAATTCCACCGACCATGAATATTTTAGATTAAGGTTTCAAGGTTTTAGAACTCACTGGTATAATTACATCATAACCCTAAAACCATAGCCTTAATCTATGGGGTTTATCATTTCCTAATTTATAATTAAGACACAGCGAATGATAAAAAATAATGCCTTTATTGATAAAATTATCAATACATTGGTCTGGAAGATATAAGAATATCTCATTAGAATACAATTTCGATTGGCTTATAAGGAATATTCCTTTCACATGGAAGAAGGGACTGAGGTGATGCACAGACATTAGTGCAAAAATGATTTTTTTGGATCGAGTGTACCTGGTTTTCGTGTCACAGAGTAGCTTACTAGCATAATAGATTGGCCACTAGGAGCCATCCTTGTTAGTGCAGACCAGGACTGAGCTGACTGCTTGGTGAAACCGCCATGCACAGAAGGAGTTCTTCTCTATGCTCAGGCCTGGATAGCAATGGTCGGGAGGCGAGGAGCTTCTTTAAATTCTCGAATGCCTCCTAGCACTCCTCGATCCAAGCAAAGTCAAACATATTTTGTAGTGCTTTGAAGAATGGTTAACAGTGCTTGGTGGAGTGCAAGATGAAGTGGCTTAATGCCGTGATGCATCCTGTTATGTGCTGAACCTCCTTCTTAGAGATAGGATGTCTCATGTCGGCAATTGCCTTGATCTTCTCTAGGTTGGCCTCTATTGCCTTCTGGGTGACTATAAACCCCAGGAACTTTCTCGCCGCCATGCCAAATATGCACTTGGCAAGATTCAACTTTATCTGGTAGAGGCGAAGGTTACCAAAAGCCTCTACCATGTTGGTAATGTGATCCAACCCTGGGCCACTCATAATGAAAATATCGTCCACGTAAATTTACATGTTATCGCCGATCTGGTCTTTGAAGACCTTGCTGACCAGATATTGTTATGTGGCTCTCACATTCTTGAGACCAAATGGCATCATCTTGTAACAATATGTACCTTTGTCGGTCACAAAGGTTGTGTGCTCCTCATCCTTCAGATGCATACAAATTTAATTATACCCAAAAAATGCATCCATTAACCTGAGGAACCTGTGACCCGAAGTCGCATCCACTAGCTGGTCTATCTTGGAAAGTGGGAAGCTATCCTTCAGACATGCCCGGTTGTGGTCAGTGTAGTCTATACAAATTCTCCACTTTATAAAGCCTTTCCTGACCATCACCACATTGATGAGCCAGTTCGAATACTGTACCTCTTGGATGAAACCTACCATAAGGAGTTTTTCGACCTCCTTATCGATCACTTTCTATTGCTTTAGGGTGAAGCTCCTTTTCTTTCCCTGGACTGGGTGATCGTCAGTGTCGATATTCAGCCTGTGGTTGATTACTTCCTAAGGAATGCCAGGCATGTCGGTGGTAGTCTAGGTGAAGATGTCTGCGTTGGCCCAAAAGAAGCCAAGCAGATAGGGTCTCTCTCCTTCAGACAGTAGGGCCCCAACCTGTACAGTCCTTGAGGGATCCTTTCCTAGGGGAAAGATAACAAGGGCTCAACTGGTCCACCCTTCACCTCTGGCTCCACCGGACTTGGCTGATCAATTAAGGGGCTCCGACCAGACCCTTGAGGTCCTAGGAGGGCCTACAGGTAGTGTGGGACTGGCTGGCATGATCCTCTCATCTCCCCGGTCCCCCACAAAGTCGGGAACTGAACAAGGAGATGCCATGTGGAGATGGTAGCATCGAGCAGATTGAGTCAGGGTTGCCTTAAGATAGCATTATAAGGTGAGGGGAGCCTCATAATGGTAAATGTTGTGAGTACCATACTTTGCCGAGGTAGGGTCCTGGTAGTTATTGGGAGTGTAATCTATTTCCATCCCAACTGAATCTCCGGTAAAGCCTAGTAGGGACATGAATACTGGCTTTATTTGGTCAACAGACAAGTTCATCCTTGCGAATTAGTGGGGACACCAGGATTAGACACAAATCACTGGATCCCATATGGTTTACTGATTAGGGTTTTTTTTTTTCAGAACCTTAATCATGTGTCATTATTTTGTAAGCAAGTGAGATTGAGTCCTGTAATAAGTTGAGACTTGTTGATTGTGTCTCAACCCCAGTCCAATATTGAGTCCTGTATTTCAATATATGTTCAGTATGAGTCCAATTTTTGTACAAGAGAAGAGGTTACCCTATTTTGGAGTTCCACCAAGCCTCATCCAGGAGTCAGAGACCACAACATCAGCTTATTGGATTTTGTGTGACATCCTATGATCTAAGATGCCTTTCCAGATACCCAGATTCCTTTCAAATGCTCTCAAGATGCCTAGATTCTCTCTAGATGCCATAGTATATTCCTAGACTAGGGCATATAATGAATCCGAGGTCCATCTGCTCCGAGTCTAGGAGAAATCATGCTTAAGTGCCTGGCCCAAGCCTTTTAGAACCAAGATTCCAGTCTGATGCAAGGAATATACCAACCCAAGCACCCTAGCTTCCAGGAGGCCCATAGCCCATGCACCCCAAGCCCTTGGCCGGCCCTTGCTGCCCCCCATGAAGCACAACATGCCACGAGGGGCATCCTTAATGGTTGACCAAGTCCAAACATGGTGGAAGAGTTCAAATGAAAGGAGTTTGAGTTTTTATTTCATTTAACTTATATACTCCTAGTTCTAAGTTTATTTTATAGTCCTTCTCATACTTAAATTGTGTAAACCTATTCTAACTAGAAGAAGACTTGTAATCCCTTTAGGAGAGGGCATGGGAGCTCTATAAATATCCCACCCCTCTTTCTCTTGTAATCAACTTTTATCATATGAATTAAACTTTGCTAAAATTTTGTCTTGAGTATTGTTCTTGTGTTGGAGTTTTGTGTTTTGTGGATTGCTCTTATTGTGCTTGGCTGAACCCCTGCTGCCCTAGCATCCTTTTGCATCCCAGAAGATGAGCCAAGCCCAAGAGAAGAGTGCCCTTGCTGCTGTCCAGGTGAAGGAACCCCTTTTTCTCTGGGCCGCCATCTTCTAACCCTAATCCTGCTTCAACCCAAATCCTACATTCCTTTCCCTTTTATTATTTGCTATTTTGATTGACCTCTGATGCTTGCAAGATCCTCGAGGTGTTTCAACTCCCCAAAGAAGGCCTTTTTTTGCCTCTAGGACCATCTAAATCAGCCATCTAATCCAAGGGAACAAAAGCATCATCATCCAGGCTCCAATCAGAGTGTGAGTGATCTTTTCAATTGCAGATTCTTCAATCCCTGTCTAGTAATATCCTTCTCAACTCTTGATTTTTGTTTTATTGAAGATTAGCTATCCTAAGCTAGGAATTTCTCAATTCTTAAGTCTTGGCTTTTATTATTTTGCATGAGCATGCCTGCAATTATGATGACTCTTTGCATTTCTATTCATCCAGCTAGTCTTTACTTGATTTGAGAAATTTAGCCTGCAAATTTAAGGTTAAAAAACTTTTTTAAAAAAATTAGTTTACTATTTCTCTTACATTTTTAGTAATCTTAGAGTCATCACACATCAGTTTGGTATCAGAGCAGGTTTAGGATAGCATTCATCTGCATTAGGATCACAAACCCTAATTTCTGTACCATGCTAGCTGCATTAGGTGTCTGTTTTTTATCTAATTTTGACCATATAAGAATTTTATTTTTTTTGTAAAATTTTCACGTCATGTCCTCTATTTTGTCTTGATAATTTTCATAATTTTTAATTAATTTTACCAAAATCCTAATTTTCTAAAATTTGGCATATTAAAAACCCTAATTAAAATCCTAATATTTGCATCAGTCCAAAAATCCTATGATTTGCATATCATATGATTTTATTTTTGCATAAAATTTGGTAGAGTTCATTGTTACCATCCATCATCTATTCTATAATTCTTTTGATTTTTTTCTGCAACATTAACTATGTCAAAACCTGCATCATCTAAAATCCTAATTTTCTGAATTCTGCTATTTCTGCATTTTGATTAAACCAAACCTAACCAACTTCCAAACCCCCCACTCCCAAGTCCAATTTGTTTGCTAACCCCAGTTAACTTAAACCTAACTTGTCACATCATAAAATAATTAAAAAATATATTTTTACTTTTTGATTGTAATTAGTTGCATCAGGACCATTGATTGCTATCATCTTTTAATCAAATCTTAAGCGCAACTGCTATCTAACATTAGGGCAGGATTTCATCCCCTATCCTGGGCCCAAAACAACCATCATCATTCTGACCTAATTTTAATTAAAATTAATTAGACTTAATTTACCCTAGAGGGCTAGGTGACACCAATAGGTCGGGTCCTAATTGTGTGGGCCAACTAGTGCATTTAATCCTGTGGCTATTACTGAAATCTGGTGTCTAAGGCTGAGAATCCAGAGTCAAACGATCTAAGTGGTGTTATGGTTTTTAATTAGGTCCCTGTGAAAGCAGGGAGGCCTCCCACACTCCCACCCTCTACCTAGCCAGAGGAAGGATTAGCTGCTGGGTTAAGTGTAAGTTGAGCTGATCCATTTAGTTTTGGCTCTAGTTTTAGGAAACCCTAGAATTACAATCCTTTGCATGCTTGGTGCACCATCTCATTTTGACTGATTGTTTGATTGCATGACCACTAGACTAGGAACCCAATACCAGAAGTCTAAACCCCAACCTAGCTCAACCATGGATTGCAATTTTGAGACCCTCATGAAAACCATGACTGACCAGTTTGTCCAAATGAATTACAAGCTTGACCAAACTAATACCCAGTTAAACCAAACTATTACCCAGTTAAACCAAACTATTACCCAGTTAAATGAATCAACCACCCAAACCCAACTTGCCCAACTAACCACCCAGATTAACCAAATGACCCAATCCAATAACCAAATGATCCATAGGATTGATCCATTAGATGACCAAATAGGAATCCTAGATACGACCCATAGAGCTGAACCCTTGCCTTATAATCCCTAGGAACCCATAGTCCCTAGATATGAACCCAGTAGTAATCCACTATCCCTCAGTCTACTTGAACCCTATAGGATTAATAGCCCTAGATTTGAGCCTTGTATTAGTCAATTTTCCCTTAGTCAACCGCCTCTTACCATCCCATTGGTTCACCAGGAAAACATTGAAAAGGAGATATATGAGGCTTACCCAAGCTTAGTGAATGAGTATGAGGAAGAAGAAGAGTTCTTCATAGAAGACTTAGAGTTAGATGACCCTAATCACACCCAAGCTGTAATGGAAGAGCAGTTAGAGGAGACTTTAAGAGAGAACCCAATAATAGAGCTTCGTCCTGAATTTCATGAGCCAGAAGAATTTATTAAGGACTTGATCTCCTTAAATCAGTACCTTCAGGATGAAATCACTCTATTGATTCCAATTGATCACTTCCATGAAATTAATGACCTATTCTTTTATAATGTAGACCCTGTAGGACTACCTCAAACCCATACGGTCAATCTCATTAGTTTAGGACTCATCCCTGAAGCCCCTTCTTGTATTCTACGCTTTCTGATTAACCTTGAGCCATTTTCTTATTTCTTACCCTGCCAGACTAACCCTGAACCTACATCTTATTTTCTACCCTTTCCTGAAACTTCTTCTATTTCTTTCTTTTTTAGGTTGCATTTTATAGGAGTTTGCTTGTTGCATTCATTCATTGAGCATGTCATGTTTGCATTTTACTTTTGAAAAACCCTATGGCATCTAGTAGGAGTCCATAGTAAATTTTCTTGTGCATGTCATGCTAGGATCAAACCTAGAAAGTCTATAGTCTGTTAGGTCTTGACCCGAAGAGTCCAACAAGTTTTCATTGATAAGGAATGTCTAGTCGAGTATATTAGGTATTAGTTTTGAGTCTAATAAAATTCACAGTCCTAACCCATTTGTCTACACCTACACTACCCTCTGCATAGCATTTGCATCTGAAAATTAGTCAAAAGTTGAACATAAGTAATGAGTTAAATATAAACTTGGCTAATTTTCAAAAGTAGATAAATAAATTTTTGCAGAGAATTATGTGATTATGAAGGAATTTCATGCTCGTGAAGCTAGCCCATCCAAAATAATGAAGAGTACATGACCCAATGCCTTTGCGCTTGAGATATCACTTGATTTAGGTATTAGCTCCACCTTCATCATCTCATATATTAGTCTAGGGAGCCAGCAGTGATACCCAGTGAGCCCTTGAGCCACTCCATTTCTTTGTGAGTGAACCTACCCCAGAGCGACCACATATAATTTGTTCTTTTGGTGAGGAAAAGATTGAGAGAACCCTGGATGATCAAGCCATCAGTACCAGGGATGAAGACTATCAATGGTACTTGGTCCGGTGGCAAGGTCGTTCAGAATCTGAGGACCTATGGAATGCTGGTGCGGATCTGCAGCACCGCAACCCAAACCCTCCTTAAGTAGCCAAATTGACCCTTACTCAATGGGGTTGAGTTCCTTCTTCCCTGGAAGAATTGGTGGGGACACCAGGATCCAATATAGATCATTAGATCCCATATGGTTGATTGATTAGGATTTTTTTTAGAACCATAGTCATGTGTCATGATTTTTTAAGCAAGTAAGATTGAGTCCTATAATAAGTTGAGACTAGTTGACTGTGTCTCAACCCCAATCCAATATCGAGTCCTGTGTTTCAGTATAAGTCCAGTATGAGTCCAATTTTTATACAAGAGAAGAGGTTACCCTATTTTGGAGTTCCACCAAGCCTCATCAAGGAGTCAGAGACCACTACATCAGCTTATTAGATTTTATGTGACACCCCAGGATCTAAGATGCCTTTCCAAATACCCTGACTCCTTCCAGATGCTGAGATTCTCTCGAGATACCAAAGTATATTTCTAGACCAGGGCATATCATGAATCTAGAGGTCCATCTATTCTTAGTCCAGGAGAAATCAAGCTTAAGTGCTAGGCCCAAGCCTTTAAGAACCAAGATTCTAATCTGATGCCAGGAATATACCAACCAAGGCACCCCAGCATCCACGAGGCCCAAAGCCCATGCACCCCAAGCCCTTGGCCGACCCTTGCTGCCCCACATGAAGCCCAACATGCCAAGAAGGGCATCCTTAATGGTTGACAAAGTCCAAACATGGTGGAAGAGGTCAAATGAAAGAAGGAGTTTGAGTTTTATTTCATTCAACTTGTATACTCTAAGTTCTAGGTTTATTTTGTAGTCTTTCTCCCACTTAAATTTTGTAAACCTTTTCTAACTAGGAGAAGACTTGTAATCCCTTTAGGAGAGGGCATGGGAGCTTAAAAAATACCCCACCCCTCTTCCTCTTCTAATCAACTTTTATCATATGAATTAAACTTTGCTGAAATTTTGTCTTGAGTATTGTTCTTGTGTTGGAGTTTTGTGTTTCATGGATTATTCTTCTTGTGCTTGGCCGAACTCCTGCTACCCTAGCATCCTTCTACATCTTATAAGATCAGCCACACTGATGCGGGATGGGAAGCAGGGGAGAAGCAGGGGATCGCTGGTGAGCGTAGAAGTCACCAGGGGATTAGGGCTTGCAGTCAAGAACAGGGAACACTGGCATCATACCCACTCCAATCCATAGAAAACACTCAGATAAAATAACTTTCAATTTTAAGTTGTATTCATAAGAAAAAAAATACTTCATACAAGAGGGGACGAGTGGTATTTATGGATTCACACCAGGGTACTTGACTTGAGGGCTAAGAAACCTTGACTTATGGGCCAAGAAACCCTGGTGGACCTGGTCAACAGCGAGCCTTTATCTTGGGCTGGAGCTCTCTCTTGCGGGCTTGGTGACATGAAAGGGCACAGTTGCATATAAGCTAGCTCTGGTTGGGGAGGCCTTGTGAATCTCCTGGTCTACAGGCTCTCCTTTTGAACATAACTTGAATGGACTCGATCAGACTTGACTGAACGAGAAATGACTGGACCTGACTAAGTGGATTCAACCAGACTTAGTTGTCTCACTTTATTACATGGCTCAGGACTTAATTGACTTATTTTAGTACAGGACTCAAGTGACTCAGGACTGATGGACTACAGGACACGACAAAACTAAAATAGACTTCAGGTCCACTTCAGGTCCCTATCATTTTTTTGCAGTGGGGAGAACTCAACTCCTTCGAGTCAGGCTCAATGGGTGTTTGATGGAACCGAAACAAATCAAATCAAGAGGCTCGGTTCAATTTTTTTTTTCTTTTTTTAATCACCTTTGCTCTAAAAGATGTGCAACTTTGGAAGCCATGAAGTGCTAAAATCCGTGCTACTTTGGGAATCGTGCAGTTTTAGAAACCGTGCAGTGCTGAAGTTGGCAACAAGGAACGATGTTGCATTCACTATCATGCTGTGGAGTTCCATCTTCTCCATGGTCCAAAGGCTGGAATAGGGGAAGTTTCAAAGGGCAGTTCGGTTGGGGTTCAACGGTGATGGCATTGGGGCAGAGACGGTGGTTCGGGGAGATGATTCTGGTCGACAACACGGAGGCGACGGCACTCGATGATGGTGGGGCACGGGCGGTGGTGCGGGGGAGCATCCTAGGTCTTGGTGGGGCAAACACCCCACCTGCCAGCATCCTAGGTTTGGAAACCGGAGGAGCCTGCATGACAGGCCTCGGTGGTGGTTACGAGCCATGCATGATCTGAGGGGGTGGCGGGCCCATGGGGCACTGCCCGAACTAGGGCGACGACATGGGGAAGGGCACGGGCGGCTCTCCTAGCCTTGCAGAAAACTGTGCATTGGCCACAGGAGGGCGAGCGCCCATGGGAGCTGGAGGGAAGTCGGGCATCTATAGGGGATGGATGACCTACGGGTAGGAGACCGATGGGGTGAAGAGCTGGGGCAGCATCATGCAAGTGGCAGGGCCTCTGATGTCGTGGATGGGGCCAGTGATGCTAGGCTAGGCTTGAATGAAGGGGGTGGACGGGATGCCGCAGCCGGCCCTGTGACCGAGGTCGGGGCTGGCGAGGGCGACGGCCTAGGCCTTGGCACGGGACTCATTGGTGGGGGAGGGGGAGGGTGGCGACTGAGGCGATGCTGCCATCAGGGATGGTGATGTGCTCCAGTCCATCATGGCTTCAGACATGGATGATATTTTTCTCCCACTTCTCTTCATCTCCTCCTCTCCCTCGATCCAAATAAAATCCTAAAGAACATGAAAAAAAATACAAAAGAGAAAGAGAGAGAGGAAGCAGGGATCATACAACAAGATGGATCTGGACGAGAGGAAAGAGATGTAGCCTGGAAGAAAGAAGAAAAACCCTAATCCTTTGGGCTCTGATACGAAGTTGATGCGGGACGGGAAGCAGGGGATTGCTGGCGAGTGTAGAAGTCACCAGGGGATTAGGGCTTGCATTCAAGAATAGGGAACACGGGCATCACACCCACTCCAATCCGAAGAAAAAACTTAGACAAAATAACTTTCAATTTTAAGTTGTATTCATGAGAAAAAAGATAATTCATACAAGAGGAGAGGGGTAGTATTTATAGATTCATCCCAAGATACATGACTTGAGGGCTAAGAAACCCTGACTTGTGGACCAAGAAACCTTGGTAGACCTGGTCAACAGTGGGCCTTTATCTTGGGCTAGAGCTCTCTCTTGCAAGCTTGGTGGCATGAAAGGGCCCAAGTGCATGAAGGCTAGCTCTGGTTGGGGAGGCCTGGTGAATCTCCTGGTCTGCTGACTCTTTTCTTGAACATAGCTTGAATGGACTCGATCAGACTTGACTGAACTATAAATGACTAGACCTGACTAAGTGGACTCAACTAGACTCAGTTGTCTCACTTTATTATATGACTCAGGACTCAATTGACTTACTTCAGTATAGGACTCCAGTGACTCAAGACTGATGGACTGCAGGACTCGACAAAACTGTAATAGACTTCGGGTCCACTTCGGGTCCCCATCACACACCCAAGAGAAAAGTGCCCTTGATGTCTTCCAAGTGAAGGAACCCCTTCTTCTCCAGGCCGCCATCTTCTAAGCCTAATCGTGCTTCAACCCAAACCCTAGTTTCTTCTCCCCTTTATTATTTACTATTTTGATTGACCTCTAATGCTTGAAGGATCCCCGTGGTATTTTAGCTCCCCAGAGGAGAACCTCTTTGCATCCAGGATCACCCAAATTAGCCATCTAATCCAAGGGAATGGAAGCTTTATCATCTAGGCTCCAATCAAAGTATGAGTGATCTCTTCAATTGTAGATTCTTCAATCCCTGTCTGCTAATGTCCTTCCCAACTTTTGATTTCTGTTTTGTTGAAGATTAGCTATCCTAAGCCAGGAATTTCTTAATTCTTGGGTCCTGGCTTTTATTATTTTGCATGAGAATGCCTGTGATTATGATGATTCATTGCATTGCTATTTATCCTGCTAGTCTTTACTTGATTTTAGGAATCTAGCCTGCAAATTTAATATAAAAAAATTATAAAAAAATTAGTTTACTATTTTTCTTACATGTTTAGCAATCTTAGAGTCATCCTGCATCACGAATACATAAAAAAGGATATCCGTTGAGCTTCCATAATCAGTCATGATTCTTTTTACAATATGCTTCGCTATCATCATTTCAATGACAACAGCATCATTATTTGGGTTATCCACCCCAGCTGACCCTTCTCCTGTGTATGGAAGTATGTGATCACTCTCCTCCCATGCAGGGAAGTACATGATCATTATTTGGAGGCTTCTTATCAAGGGAGTAAGTGAAGCGGGTGGTCCGCAACCCCCTCTTCAAGGCCAGCATCGCAACCAGCTCATCGAGACTATAGATCTCTAGGGTGGTAGCCTTGAACTGGGACACAGTCCCTGAGGGACTCTCGATCCTGTTGTCGGATAGAGAAAAGGCTATCGATCTCGCATGGCACCTTTTGGCATGCATCGAAGTATACCATGAACTTTTTCTCTAGCTAGGAGAAGGAATCAATACTCTCAGACTTGAGTCTGGAGCACCAGACTCAGGCGGACTTCCATAAGGTAGCCAAGAAGGTGATGTAGAGGAGAGCATCAGTAGCCCCCTTGACCCTCATAACGGCCTTGTAGCTTTCCAAGTGATACAGGTGATCGGTTGTCCCATCATAGGGATTGACCTATAGCATATGGAATCGGCTGGGGATTAGTTCCTCTTGGAGTCTTTAGGAGAAAGGAGGATGGGTGTCGTAACCCACGGGCTCACTAGGAGAGCCCTGAGCTTTCGCAAACTGATGTGCTAGGTCCGCCAGCTTGTGTTCATGCTTCTCGAGGCACTTCTTGGCTCGACGATGGATGGCCTCGTCAGTGAACCCCTTGGCAGAGAATGTCGGGGGTGAAGGAGGGTCGGAGTGAAGGAACTCTCATGATGTGGGACAAATATTAAAAGCCTATTTATAATGATTATTGGAGAATATTTTTTTTTTATTTTTTAGATTTTTAAAAGAAGACTTGAAGGAGATAGGGAAGGAAACTAATTTAATTATTACCCGCATGTGTAAACCTAACAAAATAACTAGGAAAGCAGGATTCGGTGGCTAAGAAACAACCAAAACTAAGATTAACTTTCAACTAATTAGAAACTAAAGAGGGGGAATAGGTTTAAAGTTACCAACGAAGATCGATTCTCCTTATCTAACAGAACACCCAGGATTGTCGTGGCAAGGTTTCAAAAACTTGATCCTGGACTCTGATTTTCTACGTGATGCTGGTTCCGAGGCAAGAACTCTTAACTTTGAATCCTGATCACCTGCAAACACTCAACAAAAAAATTCATGTTAGGAATCAGCAATGAAAAAGAAAGAAGGAAAGAGAAGGGTTGGAAGTGATGGCTGGATCTTCTTATTGGTTGGATAAGTAGGGCCTCGCACCCCACGATGTTCCGAAGAACAAAGGAAAAAGGGCCTCACACCCCACGATGCACACAGCAAAGGAAGAAAAAATTGACATAATTTTTTTATTGATGAATTAATAATTGCATAAATTACAAGGAGGGTTGATGGGTTATTTATAGACCCATAACTAGTGTTGTAAAGGACACAAAGACTAGACTTGTGCTCCCTTGGAATACAACTCCTAGAGTCCTACTTCTGGATGTCTTGGACTCTTGCTTGTTGGGCTGATCTGGACGTTTATATGTGAGTGGACTCTTCAGTTTGGATTGAAGAAGACTCAAGAGTTTTGGTGAGACTCTTGAGTCCTAAGAACTTAAGCAGCTTCCAACCTGTTTTATCAAAACTCTTAAAGTAAGAAAACCTTCCAACCTTCTCCACTTTAGATGACATGGAACTCCTTGAATATTGGCGTTGGAATGCTTGGCCGACTTCTTGGAATGTTGAGCATGGAATATTGAGATGGGGCGCCAACTTAGAAGAATCCTTCTTAAATACTCATCTTAAAATAAGTTGGCATGAAGGAATGGAGTTGGAGGGCACCAATTTGGAGATCTCCTTCTGCTTTACTCCTCTTAATAAAATAAGAGGCACTAACTCCTTAATTGGTCGACCAAAATGAAATGGCATGTGTTGTCATGTGATGATGTCCAAATAAAGTGACGTGGCATATATTTTGTCTCAAAATGACATGTTCAAATAAGACATGTGTTGATGTCCCCTGGTGATATGGCAGTGATGTCCAAAAATTTTGCGAAGATGGTGCCATAAACAAATTGACTTCACCTAGCACATGACTTGTCTTAGGCTAGTACATAGAGTCACATAGCTTGTCTTGATTTAGGTGCACATGGGTCTTGATTTGAATCATATGAGTCATCAATTGGGCCCCCTTTGCATTACAGGACATAATAACTAATTATTACAGGACTCAAAATCGAATAACTAAAGCCCTACTTGATCAATTGAAATCCAATTTGATCAAAAGGCAATACATGTATATAAGTGATTCAACTTCGTAAAAGGGGTTTGGCCCAAAAGGCCAAAAAAATAAGACCCTAATTATAGTTGGTAAAAAAGGCTAACCCTAACAATCCCAAAATAATAGAAATTAAAATAAAATATGTACATGGTAAAAGGGGTTGGTGAAGGTGAAAAACAACTACACCTAGCATACAATATGCAAGAAAATGGCAGAGAAAATGCATTTTTAAAACTATTTTAAATCATGCACAGCGGAAGGCTTAGTAGATAGATTAAAACTATCTACCGATCTGCCCGCAACAGGATCTAGTATAAAAACCTAGCATGCATATAATCATCAAAAACAAGAAATCAACATAAATATAAAGGTCATACCTCTACACCTCGGTGAGTGCTGGAGAGAAGCTGTGAAGAGCTCTGATGAGGAAGAGGGTGCTTGAGCCAAACAAGCGTCTAGCCTCTACAGGATGTCCAAACCTGGGCTCGACTTTGATCAATTCCCTTGGAGTGCTAGCTCTCCAGGATTCATGGGCTGAACTTATTCTTCCAGGAAGACAAGAAAGATAGCAGGAACCCCTTCTCAAATCTCTTTTGCAAGACGTAGCTTGATTGCTAGGTAGTTCACACCCAAACCATAAAGCTCTCACTCTTCTCAACCTTTTCCTCCCAAGAAATAGTTGCTGCTCTTGTATGTCTAACCCCAGTAGCCACCATAATGTCTCACATTTATAGATGCAGCAGGGAGAGGGAGAAGAAGGAAGGAGGAGAGATGAGAGGAGAGAATGGAGGAGAGGATCAAGGGCATGCCAAATGGGTCTAACCCATTTGGACATGTATGACTTTCATACCATAAAGGTTTGGAGCCAAAACTGCTTTGAATTCAAAATTCAAACTAGGTCAAACCTGCCCAAAAACCTCCCATGAAATCTTTCCAAAAATCTACTTGTCACAGGAAGTGTCGACAGTCGAAAATTGCCAAGTGTCGACACTTCACCAAGTGTCGCACTTGCAAAAATCCATGTGTCGACACTTGGAGCAAAGTCAACCAAATTGACTTCAGGTGATAGCAAACAATTCTTAATCGTTGATTAGCCCAAAAGATTAGATAGAAATCCTCTATGATGTATGACCCCACAAGTTCGAATACTAAACCGGTTGTACTAGATCATTTCCAGTACCAGTCAAAGTCCTTATCTAGCAATGATACCCGACGTCCGGATAGGACGAAGATGCAAAGACCTTACAAGAACCTCTGGTATATGGTTGCCGCATAATTCATCCCTTTGACCTTATAATACTCTGGATGACCCAGGGTTAGACTGCCAACCCTAATTTGGTCTATCCAGATCATGTCTCAACCTCACAAGTTCTGTGACTCCTCACAAAAACTATCCTGGCCAAGGTTTTGCTGAATTGAGCATAGTGAGTCATTCATGCTAAACTATTTGGAGAGGTCCATTCCATCTTTATCCACCATCGCTTCACAAGTACTTGACTATACCCAGAAACCTTCCATCACTGGATTAGAAATCCAGGTAATCCAGTACCAAAGTATAGTGAGTTGCTTGCAAGCTGCCATGGTGACCTCAGGTCTGAGGGACACATATATCCATATCCCTTCACAAGCAATCCTTTGGCAGAAGAGAGCTCCGTAGATGGTCACGTTCAGTGAAATGTCATACACTTCACTTGTATATCACACCAGTGTCTCTACACTCCTTGGTTAGGAGGACAACCAACAAATATGATATACAACAACCTACACTTGATACATCGTCATTCTACAACAATGTATCATTTGGTTGTGAACCAGTTTAAGAACTACTTGATATACCCTCTTTATATCAAACAATATAGTTCTACGGACTCCATCATACAAGAGTTCATTACAGGAAAATGTAAAATGATGGACAGCTAGAAATAAATAACTTTTATTTATTATTAAAAATTCATATACAAAAACAAAATAGTACAACCATCTATAGCCTAGATGATTGGTGTTGGGATACAATTCAGAACAACTCCCACTTGGACTAAAGCCAATCAATACAAAATCTCATTTCCATTTTCCATTTATAATAGTCAAACTCTTGAACTCTGCGGCTTTAGTGAAGGTGTCAGCCAGGTTCTCCTTTCCATTGATCTTCTGAAGGTCAATGTCACCTCGTTCCACGATCTCTCATACAAGGTGATAGTGCCGTAGAATATGCTTTATGCGGTGATGAGACTTCAGTTCTTTGGCTAGAGAAATGGCTCTAGTGTTGTCACAGTACACCGAAACAAGACCATCCAGAGAAGGTGCCACTCCCAGCTCAACAAGGAACATCTGCAACCACACAGCTTCCTTTGCCGTATCAGATGCTGCAATGTACTCTGCTTCATATACAGAGTCCATCACAGTAGGTTGCTTGAAACTTTTCCAGAAGATTTTACCTCCGTTCGGGGTAAAGACAAAACTTGACACACTCTTGCTATCATCTTCATCTAACTAGAAACTGGAGTCAGTATACCTTACAAGTTTCAAGTCAGATTCTCCATAAATAAGCCATTGGTCCTTTGTATTTCATAAATACTTAAGGATGGTTTTAACCACTTTCCAAGGAGCTTTACCTGGGTCAGACTGGTATCTGCTCACTACACCTAGTGAGTATGCCACGTCTGGTCTAGTACATGTCATGGTATACATGATAGAACCCACTGCCGAAGCATATGGAATTCTACTTATACGCTCTCTTTCCTCAGGAGTTGTTGCACAATTCCTTTTGAAGAGATCAATTCTAGTGCCTATCAGAATATAGCCCTTCTTGGAATTCTCCATGCTGAACTGTTTCAGCATGGTATCGATGTTGTAGATTGGGACAGTGCCAGAAGCCTCTTAGATCTATCTCTATAGATCTTCATACCTAGTATGTAAGAGGCTTCACCCAAGTCCTTCATAGAGAACTGAGATGATAACCATACCTTTATTCCTTGCAGTGCTGTGATGTCATTCTCGATTAAAAGAATGTCATCCACATATGGCACAAGGAATATAATCATAAAACCGTTAGCCCATTTGCAAATACAAGGTTCTTCTCCATTCCTAACGAAGCCATACGACTTGATACACTTATCAAATTGCATGTTTCAACTCCTGGATGCTTGCTTCAGTCCATAGATGGACTTTTGAAGCTTGCACACCTTTGACTCATCTGTGGATGTGAACCCTTCAGGTTGTATCATATACACCTCCTCTTCCAGCTCACCATTCAGGAAAGCTGTTCGGACATCCATTTGCCAGATTTTATAGTCAAAGTGTGCAGCTAAAGGAAGCATAATCTGAATAGATTTGAGCATTGCCACAGGAGAGAACGTCATGTCATAGCCAATACCATAATGTTGACGATACCCCTTGGCAACCAGACAGGCTTTATAGGTCTCCACCTGTCCGTCTGCACCCCTTTCCTATTGAAAATCCATTTGCACCCAATGGTTTTTATCCCTTCAGGTGGATCAACCAATGTCCATACATTGTTGATTTCCATGGACTCCATTTCAAATTTCATGGCTCTTATCCATGACTTAGAGTCGGATCTCTACAATACATTCATATAAGTGATCGGATCCTCATTGTTCTCATCGAGTTCAATGGGATCACCATCCCGGACCAAGAAATCGTAGTATCTATCTGGTCAGCTCGGTACTCTACCGGATCTCCTTAATAGTTCTGGAGAGGGCTCTGGGTGTAATCTAATCATAGCCGGTTCTATGTGGTTGCTTAAATGTGTTGGTTCTTCTACTCGTTGAACTTCACTAAGTTCAATCTTAGCGACTACGATTCCTTCACCAAGGAACTCCTTTTCCAAATGGATAGCCCTAAGACTGACGAACAACTTTTGTTCCTCAGCTAAGTAGAAGTAATACCCATTAGACTCTTTTGGATACCCAGCAAATAGGCACCGGTCAGACCTAGGTCCAAGTTTGTCAATTTCCAAATGTTTTACATAAGCCGGGCACCCCCAGACCCGAAGGTGTGAAAGTGTTGGCTTACATCCAATCCACATCTCATATGCTATTTTACTAACGGACTTACTTGGAGCCCTATTCAGAATGTAACAGGCTTATTCCAAAGCATATCCCCAAAAGGATACTGGCAGAGAAGCAAAGCTCATCATGGACTGAACTATGTCTAACAAGTTTTGATTCCTCCTCTCAGATACTCTATTTAACTGTGGTGTCCCTAGAGGCATTCACTGAGAGAGAATTCCATTCTCCTCAAGATATGTCAGAGACTCGTTGGAAAGGTATTCACCGCCTTGATTGGATCAAAAGGTTTTGAAACACTTTCCAGTTTATTTTTCTACTTCACTATGATATCGTTTGAACATTTCAAATGACTCAAACTTATGTCTCATCAAGAAGACATAACCGAATCTTGAAAGGTCATCTGTGAAAGTAATGAAATAAACGTACCCACCCCTATTACTAACATTCATGGGTCCGCATATATCAGTATGAACCAGACTTAGAATTTCATTAGCTCGTTCACCTTTTCCAGTAAAAGGTGATTTAGTCATTTTTCCAAGAAGACAAGACTCACAGGTTGGAAGTGAACTACCTTCACTAAAATCGAGGAGACCCTCAATTTTCAATATATTTATCCTGTTCTTATTTATATGACCTAGCCTATAATGCAATAGGTACACATCACTAACATTATTTATCCTAATGTGTTTGCTAGATGTGTACATTACACTAACAGGTCGTGACAGTACATGAATGCCATCACACATTTGTCCATTCAAAATAATAGAACCATTCAAAATGATCTTGCAAATGTCATTCTTTATTAATAGTTCATAACCATACATGGCCAATTGGCCTACAGAAATGACATTCAAAATAAAAAATGACAAAAATGACACTCATTCAAAATGATAGTACAGGACTCGAAAATAAGTTTAATGACTTCCAACGCTAGAACTGGAACTCGGCTTCCATTTTCCACATTTAAGAACCTCTCGCCGTCCTCGAATTTTTACTAACATGAAGTCCCTATAAAGAATTATAAATATGAATTGGACTTCCTATATCCAATACCCAGTTAGTAGTATCGCAAACAGAGAAACTACAAGGTGTTATCATATAAATACCTTGTCCAGGACCGTCTTGTAGCTATCTCTTCTTGGACCTATTCGGATCAAGGGATGCAATGTAAAGAGGACAGTTCTTCTTCTAGTGTCCTTGCTTCTTATAGAAGAAGCACTCTGCACGACTATGATCAGCCTTCACTTTCTTGGCCTGACTGGGCCCATAAGCACTAAGCACCCTTTTCCCTTTATTATTTTTCTTCTTTCCTTTCTTAAAGGGATGATGCCCTCCCGAAGAACCTCCTACTAGATTTACCACCCCTTTATTCAACTGGTGGTCTTTCTCAAAAGTCTACAGTAACCCCAACTAACCATGGTAGTTAACCGCAGGCTTGTTCATTCTATAATGATCAAGAAAGTCTAGATAAGAGGAGGAAAGAGAATTCAAGATCACATCTTTTCCAAGCTATCTATGCAAGGGATAGCTAAGCTTGCCCAGGCACTCAATCATCTTAATCATGTATAATACATGATCAGTGATCGAGGCCCCATCATGCATCCGCATGTTGTAGATAGCAGAGGAGACCTTGTACCTCTAAACATCGTCTGGTGTCCCGAAAGACTCCTTCAACTTTTAAAGGATTTCTTCCGGCTGGGCTTCCACGAACTTGTGACTGAACTCGTCGTTCATCACAGCAAACATGATGCATCGGATAGTGGTCCTATCAGAGAGCCACTTTTGATAAGTGTCTCTGACTAAACCCCAAGCTTTGGCAGCAGGGATCTTAGGTGTCGGATCCGATATCACATATCGGATCCGTTCGTGCTCCAAGATAATCCTGAGCCTTCGATACCTGCTATCGAAGTTGGGTCCATTGAGCTTCTCATTTTCGAGAAGAGACCGGAGTGACAGGTTGGAAGACATCTGAAAGGAATACCAAAACTAATTAGTGTATATGAATAATTAACCTAAAGACATGGACTTAAGTCTAAAGGTCCCTCCCACTATTTTGCACAGATTGGTAGCCTTTACCTCCAATCCGAGGAATTACTTTAATTCCTTAGCGAGTACTAGAGTCCAATAGACAACACATGAGCCCGACTTTGGCCGGCCCACCCATGCGTGTCTAAAGATAGGTTATTTAACTGATTACTTCTCCAAGTAACCTCCAATAATTGGGTTTTGCCCCAATGAGCACTTCAATCGGCCTTTGGGCCTCCTATTAAAGGTCCCGGTTAGGTCCAACAATTAACATGACAAAATTCAATGCTTCTAAATAACGAATAGTCAAGCCCGACTTTGGCCAGCCCACCTGACCACCGTTAAGAGAGTCATACTAAGCCATCATATTAGGAACAGCAATTCCAATAGCTCGATGACCACCCAATCTTTGGTTCTATCGATGAACACCGAACTAATGGACACATTACTATCCTACTTAATGGTAGGCTAGGGCATTGTTATCTTTATAACTTTGTCCTTTTAAGGATCTAATAATTTAGAGAGTTTTTTTAAAAAAAATATGACATATGAAGAGAAGAGAAGACATGGATCAACCTCCCTGTTGACTCCACTAATTGATTTTGATGATAAGCAAAATAGTTAAGTATAAATTGAGGACTAATGGTTTGCTTTAAGTGTGTCTTTATTGAAAGGATGCTCACAAAATTTGAAGAAGCCCAACTATGTTAAAAAACCAAGTTTGAATGGAATGATTGCACAAAACAAGACTTGGACACTTAAAGAAATGGTTGAATGGATCACTAAGGCAAATGGAAACATGTTTCAGCACAAGTTCAACAATTTCTATAATTTTTCAATGATGTGTCGACTCAAGATATCGACACATGACATGATGTGTTGACACATGAAGAAGAAGTGTCGACTAAGGCTGGTATGCAGCAATGTTTCAAATGGCACAGTTGATATGTCAACACATGGACCTTATGTGTTGACTCAAGGTATCAACACATGGATCAACACATCGCCCGAGACTTTCAAGCTACAGAACTTGCAGAAGTTGAAGGAACAGTTGATGTGTCGACACATGGATCTTATGTGTCGACTCAACTGAGAATGTATCGACTCAACTAATTTTTTCAGAGAATCTGAATGGAACACTTTGAACTTGGGTCGACTCAAGAAGAACATCTGTCGACATTATATGTCGACACATGAAGAGGAAGTGTCGACACATGGAGTTCTGACAATAGTAATGGCTAGTTTTTTCAAGCACAGAACTCATCCAAATACCCTCCAACGGCTAGTTTTTCAAGTATAATGGCTAGATTTTGATTTTGGGAGCTTGGGAAGGTATATAAAGGCTCTAAATCAAATCAAGACAACAACTATTCAACTATTCAAAATGGTATTGAATATCCAAAGAGATTTTAGAGAGAAAAGAAGAGAGAAGAGCCTTAACTCCTATTCATTCAAAGCTTAACCACTCTCAAGCAAAAGGAAGCCTTCCAAGCACTCAAAGCTATCAAGTGCATTGAAGATCATTCTTACTTGGGATTCAAAAAGCTTCAACAAGAGCAAAGCAACACTACATCGAGCTACATCGACTTATTTGCTTTATTATTAAAAGCTTACATTGGTTCTTTATTTCTCCATCTTATATCTTGTAAAGGTTATTGGTTAGCCTATTGGAAAACCAAGTGAGGTTATTGGTAAGCCTTGAAAACTAAATAGGTTGGTGGTTAGCCTGTAAAACCACTAAGGTTCTTGGTTAGCCCGGAAAACCAAGGGTGGTTTTTGGTTAGCCTTGTGAAAGCCAATTAGGTTCTTGGTTAGCCCGTAAAACCAAGTGAGGTTGTGACTTTTAAGCCTTGTAAAATAAGTCGGGTTTTGATTAGTGAGCCCGGAAAACTAATCGGCTGTAATCATTTGATTATAGTGGATTCCCAAGGGTATCTTGGCAAGTAGATGTAGGTGCATTGTTGGCACCGAACCACTATAGATTGTTATGTTTGTGATTGCTTGTTCTCTCCCTCCTTGCTCTTTACTTTATTGCTTATTGCTTTTAATTTCTACTGCACTACTACTTTAGAGCATTGCACTTAAATTTTAGTACCTTGTTGAATTATATTGCATATCTTGTCTTGTGAAGTTTGTGACTTGTATTATCAAGTTTAGCTTTAAATTTTTTAGAGACCTAATTCACCCCCCCCTCTTGGATTGCTCTCTGGGTAACAAGTGGTATCAGAGCCTTGTTCTCATTATATAGGCTTTACCGCCTTGAGTAAAGATCTATGGCAACCCCAATTGGTACTAGTGTAGTTGAGGGACAAGCCTCAAATAGACCTCCATTTTTTAATGAAACAAAATATACTTATTGGTAAACTAGGATGAGAATTTATATGCATTCTATAGATTATAATTTATGGAAAGTAGTTGATAAGGGTCCTTATATTCCATCGGTGGTGCTTAATGGTGTTTCCATCCCAAAACTTGAAGAGGATTGGGATGAAAATGATATTAAATAATACGAGATCAATGCTAAGGCAATGAATCTCTTGTATTGTGCATTAGATCCTAGTGAGTTTAATAGGATATCTACATGCATGTCTGCCAAAGAAATATGGGACACACTTGAAGTTACCCATGAGGGTACCGATCAAGTGAAGAACACTAAGATCAATATGTTAGTGCACACATATGAGATGTTCCAAATGGAACCAAATGAATCTATCACTGATATGTATACACATTTTACAAATATTGTAAATGCTATGAGAAGTCTTGGTAAAGTCGTATCTAATGCTAATCTTGTGAATAAAATTCTTAGATCACTACCAACGTTGTGGGATCCAAAGGTGACTGCAATTCAAGAAGCAAAGGATGTGGACAAGCTATCTCTTGAGCAACTAGTGGGATCGCTCATGACTTATGAGCTCAATCTGAAACAAAAATCTATGGACATGGATAAGAAGATGAAGGGGATTGTTTTCACGTCTAATATTCAAGAAGAATCCTCGATTGATGAGTCTGAAGATAAAGAAGAGGAAGAAGGTGAAAAAGCCATCCTTTCTCATAAATTTAGAAGATTCATGAAGAGGAGGAAGTTTTCCTACAAGAAGAAATTTGAATCCAAAGAAAAGGGAAAGGAGAAGGAAGTACTTATATGCTTCGAGTGCAAGAAGCCCGGACACTATAAATTTGATTGTCCTCTCCTAAAAAAATCAAGAAAGAAACTAAGAAAGAAAGCCATGATGGCCACGTGGAGTGATGGCGAATACTCCAGTTCAGAAGAAGAGCAGACTAAAATTGCAAATCTTTGCTTCATGGCACATCAGGACAATAAAGAGGTATGTTTTGACTCTGAAGTTGATTTTACTTTTGATGAATTTAGAAATGCTTTCGAAGAGATTATGCATGATTATAAGTTAGTATTATCTAAAAATAAAAAATTTAAAAAATATGCTAATAGTTTCTCATTAGAAAATAATTCTTTACTTAATGATGTTAGTTCTTTGAAATCTAAGCTAAATGTTTTTGAAAAGAAAAATAATGCTTTAGCTATTGAAAATAATGTTTTGAAAAGGCCTAAACAAATTGTTTCTAACAATAAGCTTTTAAAGAAAAACAAGGATTTAGAACTTGAAAATGCTAAACACAAAAATAAACTAGAAAAATTAAAACCTTTTGTTGACAAATTTACTTATAGTTCAGAAAAGTTGAATTTACTTTTAAACAATCAAAGAGCAGTTTTCAATAAGGCAAGTTTAGGATATAAACCTCAAAAGCAACAAAAGTATTTCAAAAACTTTTTTATGCCTGCATAATCCAGTATTACTTGTTTTACTTGTAGAAAATTAGGTCATAAATCATATTAATATAATTTTAGAAAAATCATGTCTTCTGGTAAAGTGTGGATTCCAAAAAGAACCATTTTGAATGCTAACTTGAAAGGACCTAAGTTAGCTTAGGTACCTAAAAACAAAGCTTGATCTTATTGCAGGTGTGTCTTGCAACCAAGGAAAACAAACGAATTTAGTATCTTAATAGTGGTTGCTCAAGGCACATGACTGGAGATGTGAAGCAATTCACTTCTCTTGAAGCTTTGAATGGAGGGAGTGTGACCTTTGGTGATAATGGTAAAGGTAAAATCATTGAAATTGGTAAGGTTCACATAACTCATTCTAATAGTATCAGTAATGTACTTTTAGTAGATGGTTTAAAGCATAATCTTTTGAGCATTAGTCAGTTTTGCGATAAAAGTTTTCAAGTAGTTTTTAAATCATCTTATTGCATGATTTCTAGTCTAGATATAAATGGAGTACAATTCATTGGAAAAATGCATGGAAATATTTATCTAGTAGATCTTGATGATCATTCATTGCCTAATGGAGAATGCCTTGTTGCAATGAATTCTACCAAGGAAGAGACTAGTTGGTTATGGCATAGAAGGTTAGGGCATGCTAGTATGTACCTTATTTCAAAACTTTCCAAAAAGAATTTAGTTAGAGATTTACCTGAAATCAGTTTTGAAAAAGATAAAACTTGCCAAGCATGTCAATTTGAAAAATAAGTCAAAACTTCTTTTAAACCAAAAGGATTTGTATCTACTAGTAGACCACTTGAATTATTCCATATGGATGTCTTTGGACCAACTAGAACATCAAGTCTAGGAGGCAAGAGATATAGATTAGTTATTGTGGATGATTTTTTGAGATTTACTTGGGTTTTCTTTTTAGCACAAAAAGATGAGTCATTTTCTATATTCATAAAGTTTTATAGAAAAGTTTCAAACGAAAAAGGTGTTTCAATCATTTGTATTCATAGTGATCATGGAACCGAATTTGAAAATCAAGATTTTTAAAACTTTTGTAATGAAAAAGGCATAGAACATAATTTCTCTACACCTAAGAGACCTTAGCAGAATGGGGTAGTAGAAAGAAAAAATTGTACTTTAGAAAAAATGGCATGTACTATGCTTTGTGAGAATGATTTGCCAAGGTATTTTTGGGCTGAAGCTATAAATACAGCCTGTTATGCTTTGAATCGAGTTTTGATACGTCCTATTTTAAAGAAAATTTCATATGAGCTTTGGAACCAAAGAAAACCAATTTTGAAATATTTTTGAGTTTTTGGTTGTAAATGTTTTATTTTGAACAATGGAAAAGATCATCTAGGGAAGTTCAATGCCAAGTCTGATGAAGGTATCTTCCTAGGATACTATATATCATGCAGGGCATACGGAGTATTTAACAAACGAACTTTAGTTGTAGAAGAGTCAGTACATATTGTATTTGAAGAATCTACTAACAAATTCTCAAGAAAAGATGATACATCTAATGAAGCGCAAGTGCTGACAAACTTCAGAATCTGACATTGGATGATCAAGCTCAACCAAATGAAGAAAATCAGGACAAGGATGATAATGAAGATGACACTCCAATGCATCAAGATCTACCTAAAGAATGGAGGTATGCTCATGGACAACCTAAGGAATTAATCTTAGATGATCCATCTAAAGGGATAAGAACTCGAGCTTCTATAAGAAATGAATGTGACTATATTGCTTTTGTATCTCAAGTAGAACCTAAATATTTTGAAAAAGCTAAACAAGACTCTAATTGGATCAATGCTATGCAAGAAGAACTAATATATTTGACATAAATAATGTTTGGACACTTGTAGAAAGACCATCTAATATTTCAATTATTGGTACTAAATGGGTATTTAGAAATAAATTAGATGAAAATGGTATTGTCATTAGAAATAAAGTTAGGCTAGTTGCTAAAGGCTACTGGTAGGGACACCGGAGGCACCAGAATAAGATAAAGGCTTTTCAACCCTCTATGAATTGATCAATAATTTATGAGTCCATCTGTAATAAGGGATTAGCCTATCTGAGTCAATTTTAGTTGTTATTTGAGTCTTTTGAGTTTCAGTTATGTACTGTCAGCTCATGTTGGGCTAGTTCAGTCCAGTGTTGTCAGCTCATGTCGAGCTAATTTTATTTTTTTGAGTCATGTTCAACCATATTGAAGACTCAAGACCACATCATACAAGTGAAGACCAAGTCCAACCAGATTGAAGACATGGAAGTATAGCCCAAGTCCAATCAAGCTTGAAGATTTGAAGACCCCAGGAGTAAAATTCATAAGACCATGATTCCTTGCAGATGCCCTCCAGATGCTCAGATTCCCTTCCAGATGCCAAAATATATTAATATACCAAGGCATCCATGATTTTAGAGGTCCATCTGCATCCTAGCCTAAAGAAATCAAGCCCAGGCGCCAAGCCTAAGCCCCTAAGAAGCAAGATACCAGGGAATATTCCTGCTACCTGGATACCAGGCCACCCTAGCTTCCAGAGGCCCAAACCCATGCGCCCAAGCCCCTTTGGGCTGATCTCTTGCTGCTCCTAGAAGCCCAACACGCCCCCCTAGGCATCCTTGGTGTGTTGGCCAAGTCAATAGAATATTTAGGGATTTTTCTACCTAATGTTTCCTTATTTTCTAGCTAGGGTTTGAGAGGGAAAATGATTCTTATGTAAAGACTTATGTGCCCTTACTTGGAGCCCAAGGTTAAGGGTCTATTTAAAGGACCCTAGCCTCTTGTATGAGGAAAGATTTTTGATATGAAATAAACCTTGAGTTCTTATATTGTTTTGTGTGATTACCCTACTGTGTGCATAAAAGGGTTTGAGAGTTCTTCTTCCCGGTGTTTGTAACCATCTTCTTGTCGCCAACCATCCTTCCAGCTCCCTCCAAAACTTTCTTCCCTTTACTATTTTCCTTTATTTACATGATATCCATTGAGTTTTCTAACCGCTGACAGGTCGTTTGCAAGTCCCCGAGTTCCTACAAATCCAACGACTCCAGCCAAGCCTTAATCGGACCACCGAGCAGAAAGCCGGGTATCCGCGGGTCTTTGGCTCGGTTTTCCAGGCCGCATCCATCGAGGAATGAGAGATCCCTTCACTGTGATCTTCACCGGGCACTTTAGATGTTGTCAAGTACATGCCCTCTACCTCCAGTCTTATTATTGTAGGAGAACTTGCCCTAACCAAGGCTTCTTAGCCCCGGTGATCCTTCTTTAGTACTTTTCTATATTCTAATCTGCATGCTTGGCTTCAAAAATTCATACAAAATTCCCTATAACTAATTTTGATCTGAAATTCGGGAATTAAATACCTAACACTACATATAAAACATATAAAAGGAATTTCATGCATATTAGTCCCGCATCATTTGGTATCAGAGCATAGATTAGGGCTTGTTTTCTGTAACTTTTTAGTCCATATATACTCTGTTATTTAAATTATTTCTCTCTAATCAAAACTCTAAAAATTATAAAATTTATTTTTCTAGATTTATCGTAATTCACAGTAATTTTTGAAATTTTTTCAGATTTTATTTCAGCCTGTGAATGTTTTGCAAGCCGAAATACAGCCTTCAAATTTCCAGCTCTATTTTTTTTTCAGCAAGACAAGTTTGGAAGTTTTAGGGTTTTGTTTAGCATTTTTGCATATCTTTTAATTTTAGTATATTTCCTGCATATTAGGCCATAATTTGCATATTTTCTTATATTTACGAAAATACCAAAATAATAAGAAAAAAATTATATATTCTTTAAAAATATCAAAAAAATATATAAACCCTAATTTGCATCCTCATCTGCCTGCCATCATTGCATAATTTACTTTTAAGGGCACTCTTGCTATATCAGATGGGGGGAGGATTTGATCATCTCTCCTTAGCCTAAAACCACATCCCTTGCATTCGGTCCCAAGCCTTAACCTAAAATCGATTAGACTTAATTTGCCCTGGTGGGCTAGGGACACCAATTGGTCGGGTCCAGGCTAAGTGTCAGATCATTGTGTCAAGCTAACCTGTATGTGCCTTGTGCTTAGTGTCTAGAACGGTGGTTTAGGGATTCAATCCCGAAGGGCTTATGTGCTGATCCGCCTACCTGGCCAATCTTTGATTGGTGTCTAGGATTGGCAATCAGGGACCTAACACTCCCCTTACACCTGCCTGGCTAAGTACAGGGTTACTATAGGCTAGTTTGCTACCCTGATTGAGCATCTAGTTTTGGACTCTAGGTCTAGTCAGCTATAGTCGGTTTGATCGAGTCTTGCATGAGCATTAGATCAGGAGTACCATCTCATCCACCATCTCCCTGAACCCATGGATAAGCAGGAAGCTAGGATTCAAGCCCTTATAAGTCAAATGGCCTAGATGGCTACCCAGATGACTACCAAGATGACCCAGTTAACTCAGTCTGGTACCCAAACCAACAATAGAATTGACCATCTTGCCAATAGGTTTGACCAGTTAGAAGGCCGTGTAGGGACCATACAAAGAACCCATGGATCACAGTCTGAGCCAGATCTTGAGTCCCCTTAACCTAGGAGGACCCTAAACCCTGATTTATACCATGAGGTCGAACCTAGGAGAGCCCCTTATCCTGACCTGTACTACAATCCTCAACCTAGGAGGACCCCAAACCCTGATCCATATCGAGAGGTTGAACCTAGGAAAGCCCCTCAGCCTGACCCATACAATAATACTGAACCTAGAAGAACCCCTTACCATGACCCTTATTATGATACTGAACCTAGGAGAACCCAATACTCTGACCCATATCGGGAGTCCAATCTTAGGAGAACCCAATACTCTGACCCATATAGGGAGTCCAATCCTAGGAGAACCCAATACTCTGACCCATATAGGGAGCCCAACCCTAGGAGAACCTAATATTCTGACCCATATAGGGAGTCTAACCCTAGGAGAACCCAATATTCTGACCCATATAGGGAGTCCAACCCTAGGAGAACCCAATATCCCGACCCATATAGGGAGCCCAACCTTAGGAGGACCCCATACCATGATCCATCCTTAGAACCTGACCATAGAGCTGACCCAAAATCCTATGATCCCAGATTCTATAATCCCATGACCCATAGATCTGCACCCTTGTCCTATGAGCCAAGAGAATCCATAACCCCTAGGTATCAATCTAGTACTAGTCAGGTTTCTCTTAGTCAACTTGAACCTCATAGGATTAGTATCCCTATATATGAGCCCAGCAGTGAGCCACTACCCCTTAGACAACCTGAACCTACTAGGAGTAGTACCCATAATCAGAGACCAGAACCTAACCAATTTCTCGCTAGCCGACCTTCTCCAACCATTCCTGAGATTCACAAGGCTTACATTAATGCAGAAGTGTATGAAGCTGATGTGAGCCTAGTGGATGAGTATGAGGGAGAAGATGAGACACCTTTAGTAGACCTCGAATTAGCTGACCCAGTAGATACCCAAGTAGAAACCAACCCAGAGCTAGTTGACCTTGACCACATCCAACCTAAAGCTATAGTGGAAGAACAAATAGAGGAAGAGAACCTAGGTACTGCTGCTAGAGCCTTACCTGAGGAAACCATAGAGGAGAGCCAAATTATAGAGTCTAGTCCTAAAATACAAGAACCTGAAGAATTTATTAAGAACCTGATCTCTTTGAATCAGTACCCTCAGGATGAGCCTCCTCCTATAGTTCCAATTAAGGACCTCTTCCCTAAGATTAGTAACCCATCCTTCTATAATGCAAATCCCATAGATATACCGCAACCTCATAAGGTTAGCCTCATTAGTCTAGGATTAGTCCCTAACATGCCTTCTTATATCGAACTTTATCCAACTAACCTTGAACCTTTTTCCCTACCCTACCAAACTAATTCTGAACCCACTTCCTATTTTCTGCCCTTTCCTGACACCTCCAGCATTTCTAGGATTATTAGATTGCATTTAACTGAGATTAGCATACTGCATGCATTCATCATGTATGTTAGGTTTGCATCTTACTTCTGGCACACTCTTTGGAATTTGCTAGGAGTTCACTGTAAATTTTCATGTGCATGTCAAGCTAGGATCAAACCAAGGGAACCTATAATCTCTTAGGTTTAGATCCAAAGAGTTCAATAAAATTTCCTTCTATAGGAATGCATAGTCAAGTCTGTTTGGTGTTAGTATGAGTCCTTTGAATTATTTGTTAGGAGTCTGCATGTGCCCAGCATGTTCACCACCTACACTAATTTTAAACAAACTGGATAATTCCTGAAGATGGATCAAAGAATTTGATGTAGTGGATTCTATCTTGGTTAGGCTTAGGCCTAAAAGAGCTTCATGCTCGCAGAGCCGGACCTTTTAAAGTGATAGAGAAGGTTGGATCAAATGCCTAGGTGTTAGACTTGCCTTCGGATTTGGGCATTAGTTCTACCTTCAATATTATAGACCTGGTTGAGTATAGGGAACCGGCAGCGATACCTAATTAGGCCTTCGGACCTGTTCCTTTACATTGTGAGTGATCCTAACCTAGAGTGTCCATAAACAAATTAGCCTGAGAGAGGAGAATGGATCGAGCGTATCCTGGACGATCAAGCCATCATGACCCAAGGTCATGAATATCAACGCTTCTTGGTCCGATGGCAAGGCCGGCTAGAGTCAGACGATTCATGGATTTCTCGAGAGGACTTGCAGCACCTCAACCCAGACCTCCTCGAGAGATATGTGAGCCAGCTTGATCTTCACTCGACAGGGTCGAGTTCCTCCCACCTCGGGAGAATTGGTGGGGACACCGGAGGCACCAGAATAAGACAGAGACTTTTCAACCCACTATGAATTGATCAATAATTTATGAGTCCATCTGTAATAAGGACTTAGCCTATCTGAGTCCATTTTAATTATTATTTGAGTCTTTTGAGTTTCAGTTCTGTACTAGTCAACTCATGTTGAGCTAGTTCAGTCTAGTGTTGTCAGCTCATGTCGAGCTAATTTTATTTTTTTGAGTCATGTTCAACCATATTGAAGACTCAAGACCATATCATACAAGTGAAGACCAAGTTCAACCAGATTGAAGACATGGAAGTATAGCCCAAGTCCAACCCAGCTTGAAGATTTGAAGACCCTAGGAGGAAAATTCAGAAAACCCTGATTCCTTGTAGATGCCCTCCAGATGCCCAGATTCTCTTCTAGATGCCAAAATATATTCATATACCAAGGAATCCATGATTTTAGAGGTCCATCTGCATCCTAGCCCAAAGAAATCAAGCCGAGGCGCCAAGCCCAAGCCCCTAAGAAGCAAGATACCAGGGAATATTCCTGCTACCTGGCTACCAGGCCACCCCAGCTTCCAAAGGCCCAAACCCATGCGCCCGAGCCCCTTTGGGCCGGCCTATTGCTGCTCCTAGAAGCCCAACATACCCCCCAGGCATCCTTGGAGTGTTGGCCAAGTCAAGAGAGTTTTTAGGGATTTTTCTACCTAATATTTCCTTATTTTCTAGCTAGGGTTTGAGAGGGAAAAGGATTCTTTTGTAAAGACTTATGTGCCCTTACTTGGAGCCCAAGGTTAAGGGTCTATTTAAAGGACCCTAGCCTCTTATATGAGGAGAGATTTATGATATGAAAAAAACCTTGAGTTCTTATATTGTTTTGTGTGATTACCCTGCTATGTGCATAAAGGGGTTTGAGAGTTCTTCTTCCCGGTGTTTGCAACCATCTTCCTAACGCCAACCATCCTTCCAGCTCCCTCCAAAACTTTCTTTCCTTCACTATTTTCTTTTATTTTCTTGATCTCCTTTGAGTTTTCTAACCCCTAATAGGTCGTTTACAGGTCCTCGAGTTCCTACGAATCCAACGACTCCAGCCAAGCCTCAATCAGACCACCGAGCAGAAAGCCATGTATCCGGGAGTCTTTGGCTCGGTTTTCTAGGCTGCATCCATCGAGGAACGAGAGATCCCTTCATTGTGATCTTCATCGGGCACTTCAGACATTGTCAGGTACACCCCCTCTACCTCCAGTCTTATTATTGTAGGAGAACTTGCCCTAACCGAGGCTTCTCAGTCTCGGCGATCCTTCTTTAGTACTTTTCTAGGTTCTAATCTGCATGCTTGGCTTCAAAAATTCATACAAAATTCCCTACAACTAATTTTGGTCTGAAATTCGAGAATTAATCACCTAACACCATATATAAAATATACAAAAGGAATTGCATGCATATTAGTCCTGCATCAGCTACAATCAGGAGGAAGGAATTGACTTTGATGAAATTTTTGCTCCTGTTGCTAGACTTGAAGCAATTAGACTATTGTTAGCTTTTGCCAACTTTATGAACTTCAAATTATTTCAAATGGTTGTTAGGAGTGCTTTCTTAAATGGTTTTATAAATGACAAGGTCTTTGTTGAATAACCACCTTGTTTTGAAAATCAAGCACATCCTGATCATGTTTTCAAACTACACAAAGCACTTTATGGATTGAAGCAAGCACTTAGAGCATGGTATGAAAGGTTAAGCAAATTTCTTATTAAAAATAAATTTTCTAGAGGAAATGTTGACAAAACCCTATTTTTGAAAAGGAAAGATAATGATTTATTAGTAGTACAAATATATGTTGATGATATCATTTTTGGTGCTACTAATAAAATTCTTTGTCAAGAGTTTGCTAAGCTTATGCAGGGTGAGTTCGAGATGAGTATGATGGGTGAACTAAATATCTTTCTCAGACTCTAGAACAAGCAAACTTCAGATAATATCTTCATCAACCAAGCTAAGTACACAAGAGAAATTATCAAAAAGTTTGGGATGGAGACTACTAAGCTAATAGATATGCCTATGAGCCCCTCATGTAAACTTGATAAAGATAAAAATGGTAATTCTATAGATCAAAAGTTATATAGAGGCATGATAGACTCCTTATTATATTTAACTGCTAGTAGACCAGATATTATGTTCAGTGTTTGCATGTATGCTAGATATCTGTCTGAACCTAAAGAATCACATCTTGTGGTTGTTAAGCGCATTATTAGATATCTGTCTGGTACTATTAGTATTGGTTTGAGGTATGCTAGAAATTCTTCTGCTAAATTGATTGGATACTCTGATGCAGACTTTGTTGGTTGTAGATTAGATAGAAAGAGTACTAGTGGAACTTGCCAATTTCTTGGGGTTAACTTAATCTCAAGGTTTAGCAAGAAACAAACTTCAGTTGCACTATCCACAGCTGAGGCTGAGTATTTTGCAGCATCAAGTTGTTGTGCTCAAATCTTGTGGATTAAGAAACAACTTGAAGACTTTAGAATCAAGTTGGCTAGAACTCCTATAAAATGTGATAATACTAGTGCTATTTGCTTGACTAAAAATCCTGTTCAACACTTTAGGAGTAAGAACATTGAAATTAGGCATCACTTTATTAGAGATCATGTTGAAAACAATAATATTTTGCTTGAATTTATATGTACTGAATTTCAATTAGCCGATATTTTAACTAAACTTCTCTTGGAAGATCAATTCTGTATGATTAGAAGAGAGCTTGGGATCATCAATCCGTTTGATTAAATTTTTTCCTTAATTTGACTCAAACTAGATCAATTCAACCTTATTTATGATATATCATGATTGATCATTACTGATTTGACTCCAAATTCATGTTACTTCAATTGATTTTGAATATTCTGTGAAATTCAGAATTTTTTAGTTTTTAAGTCAATGTGTCGACACATCATGAGTCGACACCAAAATGTGTCGACACATGCGTGAGTCGACAAATGCCCGATGGCAAACTGAGATTTTAAGGATTTCTGAACCATTTTTCCCCCAAATTTCATTCTCCTTCGAGCCGACACATCGATTCCAGGTATCCATCCTGTTCATCCTCTCATTTCCTCGCTTTTACCCACCATTTTCTAGGATTTGAAGGTTCGGTGGTCATTTTTGTTGGATTTCCTTCTAGGTTTTAGCTCCTAAACCCTAGAAACTTCTTATTTCCACCAAAAACCTTCCCAAATCTTTGATTGTTGATAATGGGTCCTCGTAAACAAGTCGTTCACCGACCGCGTCGGTCACATCATGAAGAAGAGCGGAGAACGAAGGCCAGACACGAGTCTAGAGCTCCGAATCCACCTGCACGACTGTTGTCTACACCTTCTAGCTGGATGAGCTCCAAGATAGCAGTTGGAGGACGTCGAGTGGACTTCTCTTTCTTAGACCAACAGCATTTTTGGATTGAGGATTGGATTCGACATGCTGGTTTGGCATCTTTTTGTTCGCTCAGAGAGATATACTATCCCGGGATGATAAGTGAGTTCTAAGGATCACTTGCGCACGGATCAGATGGCTGGATTGCTCAGGTCAGAGGATGGGATATTTTCATTTCAGCAAAGGTTTTGAGTAGAGTATGGGATATACCCATGACTGGATCAGTTATTGATAGTCTGATGGACAGAGTTAGTGGCCTTCAGTGTATTTTTGAGTTCGATATCTTACCAGAGGGAGCCACTATTCCAGCATCCAGACTATTTATGAAGATGAGACTGCTACATCATATTGTCGCCCAGATTCTTCTACCTAAGATCGGTCGATTTGACTACATTGCCGAGCGAGAGTTGTTGGTGATGGTCTCACTGATTTAGCGAATGCCAATTTGTCTTCCTATTATGATAGTTCATCAGATTACTGAGATGGCGTATAGTCAGCAGCTCTGCTTGCCGTATGGCATGGGATTGACTGTAATGTTTCGGGAGTATGGAGTCAGCTTCTAGGATGAGCCTTATCGTACTTTGATCCATATCGATGTATATGACATTAGGTCATTGCATCGCATGGGTTATCATTTAGTCCGAGGCTAGTGGACATGGAGGACATCAAGACAAGCCGAGGATATAGCTGACATTGATGAGGATACAGTAGAGGAGGAGCGGATTCTTTCAGGTGAGGCTGGACCGAGCGAAACAGCCTGAGACGGCAGCACAGCCAGCTCAGTTTGGTCCTTCTACATCTTCCCAGCCACAGCCAGTGCAGACAGAGACTCCTGGTGTTTCAGATACTCTAGAGGACAGAGTCAGACGCATTGAGATTGATGTTTTCACCATGAGGCAGCATCTAAACTTCTTTATTGCTGAGAAGAGAGAGAGCCACATTGGTCTTAGTGATGGCATTTCGGCTATTCTCTCAGCACTGTCCAGATCTTCTACGAGTGCTCCTATTGTAGACACTATTCCTGCTTCTGTTGATGTACCTGCTCCAGCACCAGTAAATGTTTTTGCTGATATCAATACTAGTGTTGAGACTAGAGTTGGAGATGGAGATGGAGATACTATTGTTCAAGACGTGGAGACTGACTCAGACCGGTTTGATATTTCTGATCTTATGTCAGAGCCAGTTGTAGAGGTGACGGATGATGTGCCTGCGAGCCCTGTTATTGATCCATCCTTCTCACCTGTCCCGATTCCTGATCCATTTTCTCCTTCCAGATCGGTTGATCACACTCCAGTTCTTATTCCTATTCTTAGTCATGTTATTGATATACCTGTTATTGATTCTCCTATCATTCATACACCTATCATTGAGACACCCTCTTTCGACACATCTGTTGTAGATACACCAATACCTTCCATAGCTGGTACTGTTATTCTTGATACGCCTGTACCATTAGCTATTACACCTACTTTTGATAGTCCTACCCTTCATACTTCATCAATCACTCAAGAGCTTAGGTTTCATACACCTGACTTTCAGCATCTCGATTCAGGCCCTACTTTTGATCGTACTCCTGCTCCAGCTATTACTGAGATGATTCACCCAATCAGTTCAGTTCCTACGGAGGACGTAGCTCCTACCTCTACTTTTTTAGCCAGAGGTCGAACTTATATTCAACACAGAGGACGTGGACACCGTACCGCTCCTCAACTGACCAGGACCAGACTTCGAGATCTTCGATCACGATGGCCGCGAGCTTGATCTTCTTCTGATACCAGACCGATCGAGATCGATTCATCTTCTGATGACTCGATGGATGAGGATTTGGACATTGATGTATTTCTAGATAGTTTTATATTTCTAGATAGTTTACTTTCATGCTTACATATATTTTTACCTTTGTTGTGTACCTGATAATACATATATGAAAAACTTTTTGATTTCTCATTCCTATATCTTTGATGGACATGAATGCTATATCTTGAATTGCTTTCATGAATGTGCTTCCTAACGAAAATATTCTAAAAAAAGATGTATTCCCTTTATCTACCTTTTTAATGATAACAAAAAGGGAGAGTAATTCTTGATATTATTTAAGTATAAATGTGTTTACTTCTCCAAACTAAAGGGGAAGTAACTTTTAATTTTTGAAAACTTTTGAAAACATGAATTTATGAAAGGGGGAGCTTTATCTTTTGTCAAAGTAAATTTGATTCTCAAAACCCCTCTTCCAATGTTTTTGAAAAGATTTTCACAAATTTTGTTATGAATCATTGATTCAGGGGGAGCTTCGTTAATTGCTGAAATTTTCATTGTAAGAGCATCATGATACATGTTCTTAATGCATTTAAATAAATATCAAAGTTCTGACAAAGCTCTGATACTCTCTATCTTTGAAACAAGTTCAAATTCTATTACTTGTGTTTTGAATGATTATTTTTTTAAGTAATGATTGATATACTTAATGCTTTCAATATTGTGCATCATGATCAATTCTCTTAAAGCTTTACTTTTAAAGTAATTTATACTTAAGGGTTTTGTCATCATCAAAAAAGGAGAGATTGTTGACTCCACTAATTGATTTTGATGATAAGCAAAATAGTTAAGTATAAATTGAGGACTAATGGTTTGCTTTAAGTGTGTCTTCATTGAAAGGATGCTCATAAAATTTGAAGAAGCCCAACTATGTTGAAGAACCAAATTTGAATGGAATGATTGCATAAAACAAGACTTGGACACTCAAAGAAATGGTTGAATGGTTGACTAAGGCAAATGGAAACATGTTTCAGCAAAAGTTCAACAATTTGTGCAATTTTTCAATGATGTGTCGACTCAAGGTGTCGACACATGACATGATATGTCGACACATGAAGAAGAAGTGTCGACTCAGGCCGGTACGTAGCAATGTTTCAAATGGCATAGTTGATGTGCCGACACATGGACCTTATGTGCCAACTCAAGGTGTCAACACATGGATCAACACATCGCCTGAGACTTTCAAGTCACAGAACTTGCAAAAGTTGAAGGAACAGTTGATGTGTCGACACATGGACCTTATGTATCGACTCAAGATGTCGACTCAACTGAGAATGTGCGACTCAACTAATTTTTCCAGAGAATCTGAATGGAACACTTTGAACTTGTGTCAATTCAAGAAGAACATGTGTCGACATTATGTGTCGACACATGAAGAGGAAGTATCGACACATGGAGTTCTGACAACAGTAACGGCTAGTTTTTTCAAGCGCAGAACTCATCCAAATGCCCTCCAACGGCTAGTTTTTCAAGTATAACGGCTATATTTCAATTTTGGGGGCTTGAAAAGGTATATAAAGGCTCCAAATCAAATCATGACAACAACTATTCAACTATTCAAAAAGGTATTGAATATCTAAAGAGATTTTAGAGAGAAAAGAAGAGAGAAGAGCCTTAACTCCTATTCATTCAAAGCTCAACCACTCTCAAGCAAAAGAAAGCCTTCCAAGCATTCAAAGCTATCAAGTGCATTGAAGATCATTCTTACTTGGGATTCAAAAGGCTTCAACAAGAGCAAAGCAACACTACATCGAGCTACATCGACTTATTTGCTTTATTATTGAAAGCTTACATTGGTTCTTTATTTCTCCATCTTATATCTTGTAAAGGTTATTGGTTAGCCAATTAGAAAACCAAGTGAGGTTATTGGTAAGCCTTGAAAACCAATTAGGTCAGTGGTTAGCCCGCAAAACCACTAAGGTTCTTGGTTAGTCCGAAAAACCAAGGGAGGTTTTTGGTTAGTCTTATGAAAACAAATTAGGTTCTTGGTTAGCCTGTAAAACCAAGCGAGGTTGTGACTTGTAAGCCTTGTAAAATAAGTCGAGTTTTGATTAGTGAGCCCGGAAAACTAATCGACTATAATCATTTGATTATAGTGGATTCCCAAGTGGATCTTGGGGAGTGGATGTAGATACATTGTTGGCACCGAATCACTATAGATTGTTGTATTTGTGATTGCTTGTTCTCTCCCTCCTTGCTCTTTACTTTATTGCTTATTGCTTTTAATTTTCGTTGCACTACTACTTTAGAGCATTGCACTTAAATTTTAGTACCTTGTTGAATTGTATTGCATATCTTGTCATGTGAAGTTTGTGACTTGTATTATCAAGCTTAGCTTTAAATTTTTTAGAGACCCAATTTACCCCCCCACTTGGGTTGCTCTGTGGGCAACATTCCCACTGACCAAATTAGCAAACAAGGAGGGTTACACATAACTAATGATCCATGGGCACCTAAAATCAGTCAAGACTGATTAACCTTGGGTGACAAGGGTTAACACGAGTCAATGAGCTTTCTAAGCAATCCTGATTGACCACATTGGCAGGTAAGTGAGATCATTGGTTGGGTTTTGTAATTAACCGTCTTTCCTAGACACCAACAGAGTTGGTCAGGTAAGAGGTAGCCTCAAAGAACCATGATCACAATGCCAAACTTATCTCGACACCAATCGATTCATCATACTCGATTAGACTAGCCTAAAGACTCGGGCTGTCCACTGAGCCACAAATTAGATCCATTTAGATTATGGACTAAGCAATCTAACTATTAGATTAGTTCTCTAACTTGTCCAATGAATCTAAAATTAGGTCTAACCCAATCAAGAACCTAATAAAAGCTAACCTATGACCCTTAAGGCTTATTGAAATGACTTAAGATCTTTAAATCACATTCCTAGAGTCCTTAGTCAACCTTAATTCAAAATTAAGTTCAATGGCCTTAAATAAATTGAAACAATTTTAATTAATCATGTAAAACAATTTTACAACAAATTCAAAATTTAAATTCATTTTTTTTAGTATTTTTTATAGCCAAGTGTTGACACTTCAAGAGCAAGTGTCGACTCAAGGCCTGAGACAAGGAACCAAAAATAGAACAACATATTTTCTGGCACACCTCAAGTGTCAACACTTCAAGGGTCAAGTGTCGACACTTCAGGCTCAAGTGTCGACACTTCAGGGATAATTGTCAACACTCTAGCCAGTCTCAAAATAAAAAATAGAAACCAAATCTCAGGAAATTTCCCATGAGCTGACACTTCAAAGGCCAAGTGTCGACTCACAGCCTGAGACAAAGAAAAATAGTGATTTTAAATTTGATGTTTCTCCAAACATTCAATCAAAAACAAATCAATAAAAAACTTTTAGATCTTATATATAGTGTCTTATGATCATGCCATTAGATTAAAACATTTTTAACTTACAAAATACTTTCTTCTTATTTTCTTTTTCATGAGCCTATCATAGTGGCACCCCTATATGCCATAGAAGACCCCATTGAATGGGAAGAGAGGGTCTTACAGCCCTACTTCTCTCCTATGACTGGACAGCCTGGTGAAGCACTCAATCCAAGTACTTAAGAAAGAAAGGAGATGATATAAGCATGCTAGCATTATTATACTACAAAATGAACCTATTGCTCTGATACCATTGAAGGTGAAAAACACCTATACCTAGCATACAATATGCAAGAAAAGGGCAAAGAAAATGCATTTTTAAAACTATTTTAAATCATGCATAGCAGAAGGCTCGATGGATAGATCAAAACTATCTACCGATCTGCCCGTTACAGGATCTAGTATAAAAAACTAGCATGCATATAATCATTAAAAACAAGAAAGCAAAATAAATATAAAGGTCAACCTCTATACCTTGGCGAGTGCTGGAGAGAAGCTGTGATGAGCTCTGATGAGGAAGAGGGCACTCGAGCCACACAAGCATCTGGCCTCTACAGGATGTCCACACCTGGGCTCAACTCTGATCAATTCCCTTGGAGTGCTAGCTCTTCGGGATCCGTGGGCTGAACTTCTTCCTCCAGGAAAACAAGAAAGATAGTTGGAACCCCTTCACAAATCTCTTTTCCAAGATGTAGCTTGATTGCTAGATAGCTCACACCCAAACCCTAAAGCTCTCACTCTTCTCAACCTTTTCCTCCCAAGAAATAGTTGCTGCTCTTGTATGTATAACCCCAGTAGCCACCATAATATCTCACATTTATAGAGGTAGCAGGGAGAGGGAGAAGAAGGAAGGAAGAGAGATGAAAGGAGAGAATGGAGGAGAGGATCAAGGGCATGCCAAATGGGTCTAACCCATTTGGGCATGTATGACTTTCATACCATAAAGGTTTGGAGCCAAAACTGCTTTGAATTCAAAATTCAAACCAGGTCAAACCTATCCAAAAACCTCCCACAAAATCATTCCAGAAATCTGCTCGTCACAGGAAGTGTCGACACTCAAAAATTGCCAAGTGTCAACACTTCACCAAGTGTCGACACCTATAAAAATCCAAGTGTTGACACTTGGAGCAAAGTCAACCAAATTGACTTCAGGTGATGGCAAACGATTCTCAATCGTTGATTAGCCCAAAAGATCATATAGAAATCCTCTATGGTGTGTGACCCCATAGGTTCAAACACTAAATCGGTAGCACTGGAACATTTCCAGTACCAGTCAATGTCCTCATCTAGCAATGATACCCGACATCCAGATAGGTCGAAGATGCAGAGCACCTCACAAGAATCTCTAGTATATGGTTGTCGCATAATTCATATCTTTGACCTTACAATGCTCAGGATGACCTTGGGTTGCCAACCGTAATTTGGTCTATCCAGATCATGTCTCAACCTCACAAGTTCTGTGACTCCTCACAAGAACTACCTTGGCCAAGGTTTTGCTGAATTGAGATATAATGAGTCATTCACTCCAAACTATTTGGAGAGGTCAATTCTATTTTGATCCACCACCGCTCCACAAGTACTTGACTATACCTAGAAACCTTCCATCATTGTATTAGAAATCTAGGTAGTCTAGCATCAAAGTATAGTGAGTTGCTTGCAAGCTGCCATGGTGACCTCAGGTCTTAGGGACACATATACCAATATCTCTTCGTGGGCAACCCTTTGGCAGAAGGGAGCTCCGTAGATGGTCACGTTCAGTGAAATGTCATACACTTTACTTTTATGTCACACCAATGACTCTACACTCCTTGGTTAAGAGGACAACCAATAAATGTGACATACAACAACCTACACTTGATATATCATCGTTATATAACTATGTATCATTTGGTTATGAACCAGTTTAAGAACTACTTGATATATCCTTTCTATATCAAACAATGTAGTTATAAGGACTCCATCATACAAGAGTTCATTACAAAAAAATGTAAAATGATGGACAGCTAGAAATAAATAACTTTTATTTATTATTAAAAATTTATATACAAATACAAAATAGCACAACCGTCTACAGCCTAGATGATTGGATTTGGGATACAATTCCTAACAGTTGGGTCTAGGGTTTTATTCACAGGTGATCCAAAGGGATGTGGGTTCAACCTGTCGATATTTTTGGACCCTGGTGTCCACACCAATTCTCGCTGGGTGGGAGAAACTTGACCCTGTTGAGTAGGGGTCAATATCGGTATGATAGCGCCTAGCAAGTCTGGGTCAACTCTCAGCAAGTCCTCTTTGGTGATCCAAGAATCATCAGACTTAGGTTGCCCTTGCCAATGAACCAGATACCAATGGTAATCTTTTCCTCGGATAGCAATGATCTTGTCATCCAATATCTACTCAATCTTGTCCCTCCGGGCTGGTGGACACACTTGGGTTGGTTCACTCTTAAGGATAGGATTAGGTCCAAATGGCTCACTAGGAATCAACATTGCTTCCCTATACTTGATAATGTCTGAAACATTGAAAGTAGGGCTAATGCCTAGTTCAGGTGGCAATTCAAGCACGTAGGCATTTGGTCCAATTTTCTTAATTACTTTGTATGATCCACTACCACAGGCATACAATTTTTTCATGGTTCCAGGTGGGAACCATTTAGATCATAATTGAACCATAACAAAGTCTCCTTCTATGTACTCTTTAAGTCTTTTTCTCTTTTTTTATTTTTTTATTTTTTTATTGACATGCATGTAAACCCTAAACTATAAATGAGTTTGATCCTTGGTTGGTGGGTAACATGTAGACAAAAATGGTGTATGGACTCCTACTAAATGCCACAGGGTTTTCCAGAAGTAAGTGGCAAACCTAATATATTCAAAGGATGTATATAACTTGCGAACCTCTATTAAATGCAAACTAATAGTCCTAGAAATGCTGGAAGCTTCAGGAAAAGGTAGAAAATAAGAAGTGGATCCAGGGTTAGACTAGAAATAAGAAGGCATTTCAAGGAATAGTCTGAGACTAACGGGGTTGACCTAAAAGTTTAGACACTGAATTACATCTACGGGCACTAAAAGGTCTACTTAATGGAAAAATAGGTCACTAATCTTAGGGAAAAGATCTTCAATGGAAACTACAGGGGTGAAGTCTTTTTGAGGGTATTGGACTAAATAACTCAAGTCCTTACTAATGTTCTTTGGTTCTTGAGTTTCAAGACTAAGCTCTACAATTTGGCATTCTTCTAAAGTCTCTTTAGGTGAAGTTGTAGTAGCAAGATCATGGTTCTCTTTCTCTAAATGTTCTTCCACTATAGCTTCAATCTAGGTATTTTCTGGGTCAACTTATCCTAGGTTGGCTTCAGTCTGGTTTGGTCAAGCTTACCTAATTCTAGGTTAGCCATATGTATCTCCTCTTCTTCCTCATACTCATCCACTAAGTTCACCTCAGCTTCATGCACTTCTTCCTCAATGGCATCTTGGTGGACTAATGGAGTAGTAAGAGTAGGTCGGTTAAGGGGCAACTGGCTGGCTCCAGGATTTTGACTAGGTGCACTAAACCTAGTAGGATTAGGTTGACATTGAAATGGAAGTGGACTAATACTAGGCTCATATCTAGGGCTACTAAGCTTATAGGGTTCAGGCTGACTAAGGAAAACCTGACTAGCACTAGATTGATACCTAGGGGTTATAGGTTCCTTAGGTTCATAGGATATAGGTTCAAAACTATGGGTCACGGATCTAGGTTCGTAGGAGCTGGGTTCAAAGGATCTGGATACATAGGAACTAGGTTCATATGATCTGGGTAGATACTTTTCCCTAAGTTTAAGTTTCATGTTACTCGAGGTAGTTATGGGTGTCTCTTATTCGTTTGGTCATTCTTTCAATATCATCCTAATAAATTCTAGCCTAGCATACTAACTTGAACTTAGCAAACTTAATCTTTCTTTCATCAGACACTAATTCCCTCTCAAAATACAGATCCATACCTTCTTCCCAATCAAGATAATCCTCAAGATCAAGATCACCACCAAAGGTAGGTGCTTTTAATCTAATGTACCTAGTGGCTCTCTTATCCTGGTCTATGAAATCATAATTGGATCTCCTATGGTTAATCTCCTAGATTTGCTCATGATGAGGAGCTATCATAGGGATGGGTTCTAGGAATGGGTCAGGGTGTGTTTCAAATTTAGGTTCAGGATGGGTCTTACAGGTTTTCTCTAGGTTCCCTAATCGTTGATCCAGTTGATCAAACTTATGGTTCATTGGGTATATTGTTCAGTGAAGGTCCTTAGTAAAGTTTCCATAGTGGACTCCATGGTCAAACCAAACTGGGTTGGGTTTGAAGCTACAAGTATTGGTCTCCTAATTTAGGGATTATGGAATGCAAACATATTGAACTCAACTTGGACTAGGTTTTCCTAGACCTAGAGCTCAAGTATAATGGGTTAGCTCAAATTATAACCAATTCAATAATTACCCTATCCACTGGCTAGGTAAGAGGTGGGATCATGGGAGGCTCCCCCTGCTCTTACAGGGTCCTAATTAAAACCCATGAAACTGCTTAGGATGTTTGCCTCTAGACCTCTAGCCTTAAATACTCGATTCAAGTGGTATCAAAAGATTGGGTGCACTAGCTTACACACAATACTTGGAACCCAACTATTGGTATCCCTAGCTCACTAGAGAAATTAAGTCTAATAGATTTTAATTAGGGTTAGGATAGATGCGAAGGTGGTGATTGTGGGCAAAGGAAGGGTGATGAAATCCCTCTCTTATGTAGATATTGAATTCCCTTAAGATTAGGTTTATCGATGATGCACACACAAGATGAAACCCTAATATGCAAATAAGCAAAAATAAAAGAAAATAAAAATTAATTAATTTCTTTTTTTTAAACAAGGATATATTCTACAGATAAGTGCCTAATATATAGGAAATATTAAAATATGCAAAAAAAATTACCAAAATAACCCTAAACATGTTGAAATTAGCTTTGCTGAAGAACAGGGCAGAACTGTTCTCAGGTAGTATTTCGATAGGCAAAAAATCTATAGATTGAAATAATTCATGAAAAGATTATGGAAAATACTTTCAATTTTAAGGAATCCAAAAAAATAAAAATCATGTTTTTTATGAGTTATCCACATATAGAAACAATTAGAACAACGAATTGTGTACTAAGATAGCCGAGATGCATAAATTAAAACCTAAAGATGCCTATCTCTTTATTTTCTTCTTCAAGGGTCAATTTATAGCAGCACCCTACATGCCATAGGAAATCCCATTTGAATGGGAGGTGAGAGTCTTGCAGCCCTACTTTTTCCTATGACCGGATACCCATGGTGAACCACCCGATCGGAGTACTTAAAGAGAAACTAAATTAGCATAAGAAAGATTAAACCCTAGTTTAACCTGCTTTAATACCAAGATTGATGCAGGATAAATATTAAAATCCAAATTAACAATGATTATCAAAGAATAATTTTTTTATTTTTTAGATTTTTAAAAGAAGACCAGAAGGAGATAGCAAAGGAAACTGATTTAATTACTACCCGCCCAAGTAAACCGAACAAAATGACTAGGAAAGTAGTATCTGGTGGATAAGAAACCATCAAAACTAGGATTAACATTCAACTAATCAGAAACTAAAGAGGGGAAATAAGTTTAAAGTCACCAACGAAGATCGATTCTCCGGATCTAACAGAACTCTCAGGATTATCATGGCAGGGTTACAAGAACTTGATCCCAGGCTCTGATTTTCAATGCGATGCCGATTCCGAGGCAAGAACTCCTAACTTTGATTCTGGATCACCTGCAAACACTCAACAAAGGAAATTCAAGTTAGGAATTAGCAATGAAAAAGAAAGAAGGAAAGAGAAGGGTTGGAAGTGATGGTTGGATCTTCTTGTCAACTAGATAAGTAGGGCCTCGCACCTCGTGATGTTTCGAAGAACAAAGGAAAAAGGGCCTCACACCCCATGATGCACATAGCAAAGGAAGAAAAATTCAACATAATTTCTTTATTGATGATTGAATAATTGCATAAATTATAAGGGGGGTTGATGGGGTATTTATAGATCCATAACCAGTGTTGAAAGGGATACAAAGACTAGACTTGTGCTCCTATGGAATACAACTCCTAGAGTCCTACTTCTAGGCATCATGGTCTCTTGCTTGTTGGGCTGATCTGGACTTCTATATGTGAGCGGACTTTTCAATTTGGATTGAAGAAGACTTATGAGTTTTGGTGAGACTCTTGAGTCCTAGGAACTTAAGCAGCTTCCAACCTGTTTTATCAAAACTCTTGAAGTATGAAAACCTTCCAACCTTCTCCACTTTAGATGACATGGAACTCCTTGAATATTGGCATTGGAATGCTTGGCCGACTTCTTGGAATGTGAAGTATGGAATATTGATATAGGGTGCCAACTTGGAAGAATCCTTCTTAAATACTCATCTTAAAATAAGTTGGCATGGAGGAATGGAGTAGGAGGTCACCAATTTGGAGATCTCATTCTACTTTACTCCTCTTAAAAAAATAAGAAGCGCTAACTTCTTCTTAATTGGCCAACCAAAATGTAATGGCATGTGTTGTCATGTGATGATGTCCAAATAAAGTGACATGGCATATATTTTGTCTAAAAATGACATGTTCAAATAAGACATGTGTTGATGTCCCCGGTGATGTGGCAGTGATGTCCAAAAATTTTGCAAAGATGGTGACATATACAAATTGACTTGGCCTAGCACATGGCTTGTCTTGGGCTAGCACATGGCTTGTCTTGGGCTAGCACATGGCTTGTCTTGGGCTAGCACATGGAGTCACATGGCTTGTCTTGATTTAGGTGCACATGGGTCTTGATTTGAATCACATTGGTCTTCAATTGGGTCCCGCTTATATTACAGGACTCAATAACTAATTATTATAGGACTCAAAACCAAATAACTAAAGCCCTACTTGACCAATTGGAATCCAATTTGATCAAAAGGCAAGACATATAAGTAAGTGATTCAACTTGGTAAAAAGGGTTTGGCCCCAAAGGCCAAAAAAATAAAATCTTAATTACAGTTGGTAAAAAGGGATAACCCTAACTATCCCAAAATAATACAAATTAAAATAAAATATTTACATGGTACAAGGGGTTGGGTCCAGGGTTTTATTCATAGGTGATCCATAAGGTTGTGGGTTCAACCTGTTGATTTCTTTGGGCCCTGGTGTACACACCATCTTGCTTGAGTTCCTGGCCATGTCGGTGTCGCTGGTGTGAGGGTGCGCCATGGTCTGAGACCAGAGAACAGCTCTCCTAGCTGGTCGAATCATGCTGTGGCTTCCCCCCGACCGTCCGATGGGCTCCTTACGAGTAGGAGCCCGCATGCAATGGCCCCTCCTAAAAGGACCATAGGCTGGTGCGGGGATCAGCAGTGTGGGCTTTGGGGGTCCTTGGTTGATGCTAGGTCTCTAGGGATCGGTGCCTTTGATGAAGCTGATGCATCGCCGCAGCTAGGGCATGAACCTACTGGGCCAGTGCGGTGATCTGGGGGTCCATCGAAGGAGGTGACGGTGGAGTGGGAAGCTCCCTCTCTAGGCACTGGCTACTATGGTGAGAGGGTTCTCCCACGTGACCGGTGGAGACTTCGTGTGGTCGCATGGACACCATCGGACTGTGGGTTTCCGCAGACACCTTTCTAGTAGTGGGGGACCTAGTATCAAACAAATCGATCCTTCTGCCCCCTACCTGGTGTGCCAATCTATTGTCGCCAAGATTGCCATGGCCTGTAGCTCTAACGCATTGGGATCTCACGAGGCACTTAGTCCTCTCTTCTAGTTGACTCCTTGATGGGTTGACCTACAAAATAGAGGAGACCCGAGCTGGGGATTCTGGTGGGGACTTTCTGACGATCAAGTCAATGGGATGATTGAGGGAAACAGAACCTCTATGGCAAAGAGCTAGGGGACTTTCCACGTATAGGGTGAAAAATGGAATGGAGATGGGTTGAGAGAAATAAGAGAGCTTTGGAGGTTCACTCAAGTGGTTCCTTGCCCTTTCGCTCCCTTTGTTTGCTTCCTTACCTTTTTACTTACCTCCCCTCTCTGATTATATATGTGTAGGGCAGCCTAGACTAGGTCTGGGGCTTCTTCCAGGTGTCCATTTCCAAGTTCCTTTTTCGGAAGGGTTTTCGGTTGCTTGCTATCACCCTTCTATCGAGCCAGTCTTATCCTTTCGATGGTGTAACTTTTCATTGGAGGGGTGGGCAACACGCCACTAAGCCCCGAGCCATGGTGATGCATTCCCATTCTCGGGGGAACCGTTGGAGTGTCGCAGGGCATGGGGCCTTAATGGAATACCATTCTTGGAAAGGTTCAGGTTTTTGTGTCATGGGGGGTTGCATCATGCAGGTAGTGCATTGTAGAGACTATATTTGTCGCAGGATGTGCGCCACCTCCCAAAGGTTATGGGTGGCCAGGTCCCTCTTTGTCATGAATTGAATCTCCGTTGATCCTCCTCCCCCTCATACAATTGGCAAGAACTATAGCCTTCACGGGACAAGGGGAGCCCAACATTAGGGGGCCCCCTACCTTGGTAGTATGAGGGCAACCCCGGTTAAGAGTTGACCTTAGACGAAGGGCTCACCCTATGAGCTTACTCCGGTTGGGAGCTGACCTCGACAGGAGGGCTCGCCTTGGCAATATGAGCAAGATCCCAGCCGAGAGCTGACCTCAAATGGAGGGCTCAACTCATGAGCATAACTTTGGCTACGAGCTGACCTCGGCATGAGGGCTTGCCTTGGCAGCATGAGCACGACCTCGGCCAAAAGTTGACCTCAAACGGAGGGCTCGTCTTATGAGAACAACTCTGGCTAGGAGCTGACCTCAGTAGGAGGGCTCGCCTTGGCAGCATGAGCGCAACCCCGACCGGGAGCTAGCCTCAAACAGAGGGCTCACCCTATGAGCACAACTCTAGCTAGGAGCTGATCTTGGCAAGAGGGCTTGCCTTGGCAACATGAGCACAATCCTAGCCAGGAGCTGATCTCAGACGGAAGGATCACCTCATGAGCACGACCCTGGCTAGGAGTTGACCTCGACAAGAGGGCTCGCCTTGGCAGCATGAGCACGACCCTGGCCGAGAGCTGACCTCAGACGGAGAGCTCGCTAGTGGGGGCACCAGTATCAGACATAGATTAGTGGGCCCTATGTGGTTTACTTAATCATGTGTCAAAGTTTTGAAAATTGTGTAATCAATTAAGATTGAGTTCTGCAATAAGTTGAGATTAGTTGATTTATCTCAACCCTCAGCCTTAGTCCTGTTTTGAGTCCTGTACTTCAACCATGAGTCCAGTAAGAGTCAAATTTTGTACAAGAGAAGAGGTTACCCTATTTTGGAGTTCCACCAGGCTTCATCTAGGAGGCAAAAGCCACTACCTCAGCTTGTTGGATTTTTTGTGACACCCCATGATCCAAAATGCTTCCAGAAACCCTGATTACTTCCAGATATTTTCTAGATGCCCAGATTCCAGTCCAGATGCCAGAGCATATTCCCAAACCAGGGCATCCATGATTCCAGAGGTCCATCTATAGCCCAGCCCAAGGAGATCAATTCCAGGCACCAAGCCCATGTCCATAAAGAAGCAAGATTCCACTTTGATCCCAAGAATATTACCACCGGGGTGCCCCAGATTTTAGGAGGCCCAAGTCCATGCACCCAAGCCCCTTTAGGCTGGCCCATTGCTGCCCCCTTGAAGCCCACATGCCAATAAAAGCAAGAGTAGGCATCCTTGACTAAGTCAAAGCATGAAAGGAGAATGAGAAGGCTAGTCTAACCTAGTTGGGATTTATCTTCCTAATTGTTTTAAGACATGTAATTCTAACCTTGGAAGAAAAAGGACTTGTAATCTAATTAGGAGAAGACTTGTTAACCCAAGTGTAACCCTAGTTAGGAGAGGGCATGAGAGCTCTATAAATACCCCACCCCTCTTCCTCTTGTAATAACTTTCTCTTATGAATACAACCTTGCTGAAATTTTGAGTCATTGCCTTGTGTTTACTTTTGTGTCGGTTCTCTTATTTTTGTTTAAGTGCTCTCCTTGTGCCTAGCTGAACCCCTACTGCCCTAGCACACTTCTACATCCCTGGAGATCACCCACGCCCAAAGGAAGACACCCTAGCTGCTTCCCCAGTCAAGCAATTGATTCTTCCCCAAGATGCACACACCTAAACCTAATTTTGTTTCCTTCTAAACCCTAGTTTTTATTCCTTTGTTTAATTGCTATTTTGATTGACCCCTTAATGCTTGCAAGATCCCCAAGGCATTTTACCTCACCAGAGGAGGCTTTCCTTGCCTTCAGGACCACCCAAATCAGCCATCAGATTCAAGGGAATCGAGGCTTCTTCATCCAGGCTCCAATCAGAGTGTGAGTGATCTCTTCTCTTGCAAAGTTTCAATCTCTGACTGGTACGAAACCTTCACTTCTCTTAATTTTTTATTTATTGAATAATAACTATCCTAAGTCAGGAGTTTCTTAATTCTTGGGTCCTATTACTTTTATTATTTTGCATGAGCACACTTGTATGATGATTCTTTGCATTGGTAGTCATCTTGCTAGTCTTTACATAATTTTGAGAATATAGCCCATAAATTAAATTATAAGAAAATAAAAAAAAACTAGTTTATTATTTTTTTGTAATCTTAGAGTCATCCCACATCAGTTTGGTATCAGAGTAGGTTTAGGATAGTTTTTATCTGCCTTAGATACACAAACCTTAATTTCTGCATCCTGCTAGCTGCATTAGGTTTCTATTTTCCATCTAATTTTTACCATCTATGAATTTTATTTTTCTGTGAAATTTGATTGAATTGTTATTTTTCTTGTCCTATGACTTATCATAAATTTTAATTATTTTTATAGAAAACTAAATGTTTTAAATTTGTCATCATAGGAACCTTAACTGATTACCTATGATTTCTACATCAGTCTGAAAGACCTAGGATTTGCATCATCTTTTGAGTGATGAGAAAAAGTGTCAATTTGTCTAGCTCAGGTTAACTGATCAAGCTAGATTATACTGGGAGCAAGTAGAGTGACTTAATAATCAAATAGGCCACCCATCCATTGTCACCTGGGAAGCCATAAAATTAAAGCTTAGGGATAAATATGTTTCCCCATACTACAAGCAGTGTCTCTTATATCAATGGCAGAGATTAAAACAAGGGACCAAAACTATGAGTGAATACATAGCCCAGTTTGATGAGTGTGCCCTAAGATGTGGCATAGATGAACCTAAGTCAGTTACCCTCTATAGGTTTAGAAATGGTCTTAGAGAGGATATCCAAATGGAGCTGTACCTTAGGAAAGTTGAATACATGACCCATGCCTATCATGTAGCTGAAAACTTTGAGAGGTTCTAGAGAGTACCTGTAGTTAGAAGACCTGAACCCTTTAAATCCAACACTCCTAGGTTTAGGACCAACCCGAACCAAGCTTATGCAAATTGACCAAGTTTTAACCAAAACCACCACAACCCCAACCCAACCCATCCCAAACCTAATCCATCTCGCCCTAACCCAAGTTCGAGCTAGGCTAGCTCAAGTAACTCAGCTTCTTTTAAGAATGATAAGGGTAAGGCACCAGCTTTTCAAAAGAACCCAAGCCCCAGTCCCAATGCTTGTTTTAGGTGTAATAACGTAGGTCACTTTGCTAGCCAGTATCCCACCAGGTCTTTGCACATAGGGGAGCTTGAGGAAGATGAGCCTAAACCCAATGAGATGAAGAAGAAGAGGTTTATGAAGCTGAACTAGACTTAATTGAGGAATATGAAGGTGATGAGGAGGGTTTTGATCAATCATACCTCGTAGGGGTAGTTAGATGCATCTTGTCCCAAAGAAAAACCAAGGAAGATTGGCATAGGACCAACATTCTACAGACCTTTGTGAAGATTGGGGACAAGTTGTGCAAAATAATTATAGATAGTGGGAGCTGTGTGAATGCCATATCCTATAAGGCTGTCAAAACCCTAGGCTTACACCCAGTCCCTCACCCAAATCCCTATAAGGTATCGTAGATAGATTCCACCTCTATACCCATTTGGTCCATATGCCAAGTCCAGATCAAGCTTCAATCATATCATGATAGAGTGTGGTGTGATGTTGTGCCCATGGGGGTGAGTAGTATAATCTTAGTACGACCATGGCTCTTTGATTATGATGCCACCCTTTATGGCTGGTCTAATGCATGTATGTTCACCTTTCATGGGAAGAAGATCACCATAAACCCCACCCCACCTCAGGAATCGATTAAGAGAGGATCTAGCTTACTTAAGAAGAAAAAGTCTGGAATTAATCTAATCACTGCAAAAGAGCTAGAGAAAGAGATATCTGAGGGAACTACTGTTTGGATGTTAGCTGTGAAGGAAGTATCTGATCCTATTGATAAAGAGTACCCTCAGGAGGTCAAGGGACTCTTGAATGAATTTAGTGACGTATTTTTTGAAGATTTACTGACCACTTATCACCACATAGGGATGTCCAACTTGCAATTGATTTAGTCCCAGGAGCTACCCTGCCTAACCTACCTCATTATAGGATGAACCCAACTGAACACTTAGAGCATCAAAGACAGGTAGGTGAGCTTCTTAGAAAAGGGTTTATTAGGGAGAGCCTAAGTCCTTGTGCTGTACCTGCCCTATTAACACCTAAGAAAGATGGCACATGGAGAATGTGTGTAAATAGCCATGACATAAATAAGATAACTATGAAGTATAGGTCTTCCATCTCCCGTTTGGATGATATGTTGGATATGATGGCAGGAGCCATAATCTTTTCAAAGATAGACCTTAAGAGTGGCTACCATCAGGTTCGAATTAGACCTGGGGATGAGTGGAAAATAGCTTTAAAACCAAAGATGGTCTATATGAGTGGGCCGTATGGTGCGGGCACCAGACTCAGAAGAAGACTTCAGAGCTCCATCTGGATCTCTGATTAACCTTGCCCGAAGAATTAGGGTTTTTTGGCTTGTAATAAGGGTTGACTTGATCAACTCAATTTTAGCTTGAGTCTATATTACCTGCATTTTATTTTGTTGAGTCATGTTGACTCAGTAGTGGACTAAGGCTTCAACCTGGGGTGTTACATTTTCTCCCAAAGCCAAGCAAGTGGGCGCCACACTCCCAGCCACACTCCCAGTCATACGCCTGAGTCCAGGGGGCGCCACATCTACATCCAACAGCCTTTGGTCCCCACACCACAGATAGCAGCTCCCTTCTCTCATGCGCCATTTGAGGAGAAATCCACCAGGGGTCCACAAATCAAGGGGGTGGTCCAAGACATTCCCAAAAGAACCAAACTATGAAAGGAAAGAAATTCTCTTGGAGAGAACTTCAAGGAGGCGCCCATTACCTGCCAAAAATACTCAAAACAAAGTTAGAAAGAGCCATAACTTGGGGAGAAAGAAAAGGAGGTATCCAAAAAGGGTTGAGCCATGGAAGGAAGGAGATTTCTCTTGAAGAGCAAGGTTAGGAGATGCCCTAATCATTCCAACTAAAGCCAGATATAAAAGGCAACAAATTTTCTCTTGGAGGGCAAGGTTAGGAGGCACCCAAACACTTCCAGATAAGGCCAAGCATAGAAGGAAAAAAATATTTTCTTGGAGGTCAAGACAAGGAGGCGCCACCCACTTTCCTTTTTGAAGCTTCAATCAACTTTGGAATTAATTTGCCGGCCATATGAGTAGGGATTGATATCCTAATTTGTAGATCCCCTCCTTTTAGTCCCACATGGAAAGATGTAAAACCCTACTCTCTTGTAATGGCCTATAAATTAAACCCCCATGTAAGTTTAAAGAAAAATCAGATGAATGAAACCAATTTTTTTGTGAGCAAACTTTGTGTTTTCTCTCTTCCGCACTTGCATCCAGGTGTTGAGCTCCGTGAGGGAGTAAATCCGGGTTCCCCAGGAACCTTGAGGAGGTGTGAGGTCTCCAAACCCCAAATCCTAGGTTAGCCACTTCTACTCCAAAACCCTAGCCGCCCACCATCCACTTCAATCCCCCAAACCCTAGCCTATTCCACCTCCCACGGCCTTTTTTCTCCAAGTCCAGGCTGACCACTAGCATCCAGCTACTGTCCGGATACTTCATATCCAAAGCTCTTTCCAGAGGGAGTCGAATCAGCCTTCAAGAGAATCTGGCTCTCAGCGACATCAGCCTTCAAGTTCTTCGAACTGGTAAATCCTTCCCTGAGTCTCTGAATCCATCACTTGTTTTTCTTCTTCCCAGATCTTGAGTTCAGGAGAAGCCGACCCAGCCATGAGATCAGTATTGGAGGATCCATTACGAAGATTAACGACTCCGAGGATCCAACAATCTGCTCGAGAGAGTTCTTCCACCCAAATTCTGTGAAGATCACTGTCTGGTTGGTAAACCGTCTCTTCTCTTTATTTCTGTCCTGTTGAAAGTTTAGAGTGAAACCCTAGGTCTGGGAGTTTCTCAACCCCCAGCGATCCGTTACTACTGAACTACTCTGATAATTTAGCTTCTTCTAAATTGTACTTTCTATCCTTACCTAGTTTCCTTCAACTTAGTTTAGCTTTACTTTGAGTCAAAGCCAATTTCTGAAATATATAAAAAAAAAAAGAAATTAATCCTAAATTTACTTCCGCATATGCTTCTTTGTTCTTTGTTCTGCATCAATTTTGGTATCAGAGTTTTCGTTCTGCATCAATTTTGGTATCAGAGCTCTCGTTCTGCATCATTTTTGGTATCAGAGCCCTGTCTAGGGTTTCTGTTTTGATTGCTTGTTTGAGTCTCTCTCTTTTTACTTTGTCTGCTCGAAGTAGACTCCCCAGGACGTCCGGTCCTAGGAACAAAGCGAGGTGCAAACCTCCTCTTCCCATTCCACGGGGTGTTCCTAGGGCATGTAGGGGATCCGTTGGGTTATAACTTCGTAGCAGGAATTGTAAACGGGGAAGTGCTCTGTTTTTCAGCCCGTAATTACCCTGTTGCAGAAATTGTTTCTCACTGCAGGTAACTCCAAATTCGGTGATTTTTATTTTGCTGAAATCAATATAATTGAAACTATTTTGAATAATTTTCCTGTGATTTATTGGTTTCCGTGGGATTTCTGAGAATTAAATTATTGCAACTCTATTTTTGTGTTCTGCAATCCAATTATTTTTGAGTGTTCATCTCTTAATTCATCTTAAGGGCATTTGAGCATCTAAGATAAGGGGAGGAGTTGATAACCTCTCCTTAGCCCAAAACCACCACCCACTCATTTGAACCTAAGCCTTTAATCTAAAAATTGATTAGACCTAATTTGCCCTAGTGGGCTAGGGACATCAACAAGTCGGGTCAAGGCTAGTGTTGAGTCAGTTTGTCTGGTTACTCCGTGTGTGCTTTGTACTCAGTGTCTAGAATGGTGGTTCAGGGATTCCATATCAAAGGGCTTGTGTGATGGTCCGCCTACCTGGCCAATCTCTGATTGGTGTCTAGGATTGGCATTCAGGGACCTAACACTCCCTTTACACCTGCCTGGCTGAGTCCTGAGTTACTACAGGCTAGCTTGCCACTCTGATTAGACATCTAGTTTGGGCTCTAGGTCTAGTTAGCCCGTAGTCGTTTCAGTTAAGTCTCATCTTGTGTGTTTGCTTGCATCATCATGTCTACCCGGAATGGAGTGCCCTACCAACCTGGTCAAACCCAACCTGATTTAGAGGCCATGGTTAGAGCTCTTACTGAAAGTATGAACAAATTGAGCCAGGATTTGACTACTACTGTTACCCAGTGTAAAGAACAAGTCCATGAGAATTTTACCCAGCTTAGGGATCAGGTTCAAGTACTTGAGAAACGTAGACATCAAAATTGGATCCCTGATCCAAAATTTAATAGGCCCCGACCTCATCCATGCCAGGAGCCTAGGAGGACCTTATACCGTGATCCCGAGCATAACCTTAGGAAGCCTAACCATGAAATCTATAGTGTGGATCATGTCTATGAGAGATCCTTACAATATTCTAGACCAGTCACTCAACAACCCAAGTCTTCTAGATCAAACCATTTAGATCCACACCCATGCCCAAGTAAGGTCTCTACTAGCTTGAAACCCAGTGTGACCCAGGTTCTTATATCGCAAGAATGTTTGTTTTGTGGAGAAAGAGGCCATAAATCTAGTCAGTGCCCATGCATAGGACTGGCTTGTGCACAGCTAAGTGGTAAGAATCCTAAGGATGACATTAATGAGGGAGAACCCAAGCCTACCAATGAGGAAGAAAGGTTAGGTATGACAAGCCTAGAATCAGTTGACCCGATTACCACTGACCCGAAACCCAATGAAGATGGCATCGAGGAAGTATATGATGCTGGCTTGAGTCTAGTTGATGAATATGAGGGGGAAGAACTTGAAGAATGTGACATCGATACTATTGGTTCCTTACCTGAGAAGACCTTGGAGAGCAACCAAGTGGTAGGACCTAGTTTAGAAATTCAAGAGATTTGTGAGAATCAGGTTCCTTTAGTCAAATATCCCCAGGAAGAACTCATAGTGTTAGCCCGAGCTATCAGTTCGTACCCTCTAATGACAGTCATTCCCCAAGTACCAATTGAAGATCTTTGCACTGAACTGTTTAAGTTTGCCCACCCTATGGTAGATCCTCTCCTTAGGATGACTGAATCAAGCCTCTTACAATTGGACCTTGTCCCATGCCCAGCCACTAAGGTCTCTCCTGTAATCTCAGTTGAACATCCTTGTCTTGAGCGGATTGATTCACCCAGTCCTGTAGAAGTCCTCCTTATGGCCCCAGACCCCTTCCTTCACATGACTGACCTACCCTTCTATAGAGTATACCTTTCCGCACCCATAGGTCAAATTTGAATTCTTGAGGTCATCATCCGTAGGCCCTTCCATGAATCATTCTCTAATCCATTTCTTGAGAAAGTGGATCATTATTTGCTTAGAGAACAAACCTTAACTATTGCAATCACATGTCCTAGGCTACTCCTCGAACCATCTCTTGATCCATTCCTGGGAGTAGCAAACTTTTCCTTTCGTAAGGATGACCAGTTGACATTCATAGATCACCATTCAAACCTTCAGGTCACCACCTTTAGCCAGCAGGTAATTCGATACTCCACCTCATATTTCCTCCCTTTCTCTAGGACTTCCAATGCTTCTTACACCATCCAAGTATACTTTGTCAAAGTCTTTAGAGTGAATCACGTGTCAGAATCTATTAGGTTTGCCACCTACTTCTGGAAGACCTTATGGCACCTACTAGGCACCCATGATAAGTTTTCATGCTCTGCATGCCATCCTCCGACCCAAGGTCAAACCTAGAGAGCCGTAGTTTGTTAGGTTTAGACCTAGGGTTCCTTTGAATAAAGTCCATTCTTTAGGAATGCATCGTTAGTCGAGTTTAGGACATTGTCTCAGATTTTGATTGAGTGAGAATACCAAGAATTGGGATTTGTATTTACCCAGGGCTAAATTTGCATATAATGTTTCGATCAATAGGTCAATAGGCTAGAGCCCCTTTGAAATTGTTCATGGATACAAGCCTCACACACCACTTGATCTGATTTCACTATTAGTCCACACACACAAGTCTCTTGATGCACTTGCATAGCATGTAAAGGACTTGCATAAAGAAATTCATGCCAAAATAAATTTAAGTAATGAAACTTTTAAGAAGTTGGCTGATTCTCAAAGGCGAGTCAAAACTTTTATTGAAGGAGACTATGTAATGATTAGGTTAAGACCTGAACGGTTTCCTCCTGGAACCGTTAGAAAGTTACATGCTAGAGGAGCTGGACCATTTAGAGTGTTGAAGAGAGTAGGATCCAATGCCTATGTGCTCGAGTTGCCTCCAGAACTAGGCATTAGCTCCACTTTCAACATTACAGACCTAATAGAGTATAGAGATCCAGCTGTGATTCCCAGTGAGGCTTTTGAACCTAATCCTGCTCTTGAGAGTGAACCCAACCCTGTGTGTCCACCAACAAACTGGCCTGTGAGGAAAGAGCAGATTGAAAAGATCCTGGATGATCAGGTTATCTCTACTCGTAAACGAGGATACCAAAGATACCTGGTCCGCTGGAAAGGAAGGCCAGATTCTGATAACTCTTGGATCTCTCGAGAAGAATTACAAGAATTGGACCCAGACCTCTGGAGAGATACCAGAGCCAACTTGATCCATACTCGACAGGGTCGAGTTCCTCCCACCCTGGGAGAATTGGTGCGGGCACCAGACTCAGAAGAAGACTTCAGAGCTCCATCTGGATCTCTGATTAACCTTGCCCGAAGAATTAGGGTTTTTTGGCTTGTAATAAGGGTTGACTTGATCAACTCAATTTTAGCTTGAGTCTATATTACCTGCATTTTATTTTGTTGAGTCATGTTGACTCAGTAGTGGACTAAGGCTTCAACCTGGGGTGTTACATTTTCTCCCAAAGCCAAGCAAGTGGGCGCCACACTCCCAGCCACACTCCCAGCCATACGCCTGAGTCCAGGGGGTGCCACATCTACATCCAGCAGCCTTTGGTCCCCACACCACAGATAGCAGCTCCCTTCTCTCATGCGCCATTTGAGGAGAAATCCACCAGGGGTCCACAAATCAAGGGGGCGGTCCAAGACATTCCCAAAAGAACCAAACTATGAAAGGAAAGAAATTCTCTTGGAGAGAACTTCAAGGAGGCGCCCATTACCTGCCAAAAATACTCAAAACAAAGTTAGAAAGAGCCATAACTTGGGGAGAAAGAAAAGGAGGTATCCAAAAAGGGTTGAGCCATGGAAGGAAGGAGATTTCTCTTGAAGAGCAAGGTTAGGAGGTGCCCTAATCATTCCAACTAAAGCTAGATATAAAAGGCAACAAATTTTCTCTTGGAGGGCAAGGTTAGGAGGCACCCAAACACTTCCAGATAAGGCCAAGCATAGAAGGAAAAAAATATTTTCTTGGAGGTCAAGACAAGGAGGCGCCACCCACTTTCCTTTTTGAAGCTTCAATCAACTTTGGAATTAATTGGCCGGCCATATGAGTAGGGATTGATATCCTAATTTGTAGATCCCCTCCTTTTAGTCCCACATGGAAAGATGTAAAACCCTACTCTCTTGTAATGGCCTATAAATTAAACCCCCATGTAAGTTTGAAGAAAAATCAGATGAATGAAACCAATTTTTTTGTGAGCAAACTTTGTGTTTTCTCTCTTCCGCACTTGCATCCAGGTGTTGAGCTTCGTGAGGGAGTAAATCCGGGTTCCCCAGGAACCTTGAGGAGGTGTGAGGTCTCCAAACCCCAAATCCTAGGTTAGCCACTTCTACTCCAAAACCCTAGCCGCCCACCATCCACTTCAATCCCCCAAACCCTAGCCTATTCCACCTCCCACGGCCTTTTTTCTCCAAGTCCAGGCTGACCACTAGCATTCAGCTATAGTCCGGATACTTCAGATCCAAAGCTCTTTCCAGAGGGAGTCGAATCAGCCTTCAAGAGAATCCGGCTCTCAGCGACATCAGCCTTCAAGTTCTTCGAACTGGTAAATCCTTCCCTGAGTCTCTGAATCCATCACTTGTTTTTCTTTTTCCCAGATCTTGAGTTCAGGAGAAGCCGACCCAGCCACGAGATCAGTATTGGAGGATCCATTGCGAAGATTGCCGACTCCGAGGATCCAACAATCTGCTCGAGGGAGTTCTTCCACCCAAATTCTGTGAAGATCACTGTCTGGTTGGTAAACCGTCTCTTCTCTTTATTTCTGTCCTGTTGAAAGTTCAGAGCGAAACCCTAGGTCTGGGAGTTTCTCAACCCCCAGCGATCCGTTACTTCTGAACTACTCTGATAACTTAGCTTCTTCTAAATTATGCTTTCTATCCTACCTAGTTTCCTTTAACTTAGTTTAGCTTTACTTTGAGTCAAAGCCAATTTCTGAAATATATATAAAAAAAAAGAAATTAATCCTAAATTTACTTCCGCATACGCTTCTTTGTTCTTTGTTCTGCATCAATTTTGGTATCAGAGTTTTCGTTCTGCATCAATTTTGGTATCAGAGCTCTCGTTCCGCATCACCGTAATACCTTTTAGGTTATCCAATTCCTCTGGAACTTTCATGAGAATTATGACCCAAGTTCTTAGGATGTTCATAGATAAATTTGTGGTAGTATATTTTGATGACATCCAGATTTATGGCAAAACTAAGGAAGATCATATAGAACATCTAAAACAAGTTTGCTTGACCCTTAGGAAAGAGAACCTCTATGCTAATTTGAAGAAGTGTGATTTCATGACCCATAGATTATCTTCATAGACTTTATGGTGACCCCTGAAAGAGTATTAGCTGACCCTGAAAAGGTCAGATCTATATTAAAGTGGCCAGTATCCACTAGTATCCATGAAGTTGGAAGTTTCTATGGTCTAGCCACTTTCTACAGATGGTTTATTAGGAGATTTAGCACCATAGTAGCACCAATTACTGATTATATTAGGAAGGGTAGTTTTGAATGGATTAAAGCTACAGATAGAGCCTTCCTATAGATTAAAATGAAGATGATACAAGCACCTATTTTGAGGTTATCCGATTTTACCAAGGTCTTTAATGTAGCTTGTGATGATTCGGGAGTAGGCATAGGAGGAGTTTTGAGCTAAGAGAATCACCCAGTAGCCTTTTTCAGTGAGAAATTTAATGATGCTAAATTGAAGTACTCAACCAATGACAAAGAGTTTTATGCATTAGTACAAGCTCTTAGATATTGGAGATATTATTTACTATCCAAGGAGTTTGTTTTATATTCTGATCATGAAGTACTCTGATTTCTGAACTCCCAAAAGAAATTAAATCCTAGGCATGCTAAGTGGGTAGAATTTATACAAGCCTATACCTTTGTACTCAAACACCAAGCTAGAATTGAAAAAAAGGTAGCTGATGCACTTAGCAGATGAGCCTTACTTCTGAATACTGTTAGCACTGAAGTCATTGGATTTGATAGGTTGAAAGAAGAATATGAAGCAAGTCCAGACTTTAGTGAGATTTTCCAAGCCCTTTTCCAAGGAACATATAGTACCCGTAGCGAATACACCCTACAAGATGGATATTTGTTTAAAAACAATAGACTGTGTATTCCCAACACATCACTTAGATAATTCTTAGTCTGGGAAACCCATGCTGGAGGCCTTGCTGGTCACTTTGGAAGAAATAAGACTATCTTAGCTATAGAGAACCAGTTCTTGTGGCCTAGTTTAAAGAGGGATGTTGCTAATATAGTGTCCAGATGTAGAACCTATGCTGTGTTGTGAATTGTGTCCCAAAGCCAATCGTCTAGGCTATTGACGGTTGTGCTATTTATATATGAATTTTGATATGAATAAAAGTTATCTTTTAGTTGTTCATCATAGGTGCATTTTCTTTAATTTAAACACTTTTGTGATGGGGGACCCGAATCCCATCCAGGTTTTCTTTTTCTTTTTTAGATTTTTTTATTTTTTAGTTTAAAAATACTTATCCCAACTATTCCTCTTATTCCCATTATCCTTACCTTATCCCAATGTTATTCCTAACTTATTCTAGATCTATTCCTATCTTCTTCAACCTCCAGGAAATCACATAGAGTACATTTTTCCAATTTTTTTTGCCCCACCGGTCCCCGATCCGCCGTGCCCGACCCCCGGCCGCCCCCACCGGACAGCCACCGATGCTCGCTGGCCCCCACCCTCACCGGAGAAGCCGCCATCGCTGCCCAAACCCATGGGAAGATGAATGGACATGGGAGGCGTTCGTCCGCCCACCTACGGCCATGCTGCCCTGCACCGCCACCGGCCTGCTGCCCGTCGCTGTTCCCACCACCTGCTGGCCCCCGCTCGTCCGCCGGTGGGGTCCGCCACCGCCCTCGCCCGTGGGAAGATGAACGGATGCGGGAGGCGTCCGTCCACCCCGTGTGTCCGTGTGACACCGCCACCGTGCTGCCGTGCCTCCCCACCATCGCCGCCCACCTGCCGGTGTGCCGCCGTGCTACCCCACCGCCGCCCACCGGAGATCCCCCCTTGTGGCTCGACCGAGAGAAGCTTTGGCATGCTTCTCAAAGCACCCCAAGGAAAGGCTGTTCTACATGATTTTCAGAGTAGCACGATCTTCAGGGCCACATGATTTACAGAGCAGAGGGAGATTTTATAATTCAAATAACAGGAATTTATTTGGTATTTTTTCATGATTGTAATGTGGGTTTAAAATGAAAATTTGGGATTTGGGTTTTGAATTTGATTTCAAATCATTTTGAATTTGAATTCAAATCTAGGTAGGATTTCAGTGGATTTTATTTTTGAATTTCAAAAGAGATATGGGCATCTATAAATTCCCATACTCCTCTTGTAATAAACTAGTTGAAAAAAATGAATTTTTGAGAGTGTTTTTCCACTTGTGTGTGGTTATGGGCTGAGGCCCGTTTGCCTTCGTCCTTCGGGATGTCGAGGGGTGTGAGGCCCCAACTTGCCTTTGTCCTTCGGGACGTCATGGGGTGTGAGGCCCCAGGTATCCCCATTCTTTTCTCCCATCTTCATGTCTCTCCCTGTTTCCCCTCGTGACCGTGAGATTCATCCTAGCGCCTCCAAGTATCGAGGAGGGCGTAATGCCTTAGAGGTGAGAGGTCTCTTCATTTGGATGAGTCCCAAGGTCCATGAGTTCTAATCTTTGGTCTCCCATCCCCATCCTTCCTTCGCCACCTTCGCCAAGAAAATTGAAAATCAAAAGAGTCTGGCTATTTTTGGACTTTCGCGGTCATCCTATCCTAGTCCCGGGAGGCTTCTTAGCCCTCCCACGATCCTTGGTTTGCTTTAGGTTTTTTTTCCCATTTCCAAATAACCCCAGGTTTCTTCGTGTCCGCCATCACCACATCATTTTGTGATGATGTCCTTTGAGCTACCTTGAATGCAAGAAAGGACGCATCGTGCAATTCATAAATTAGTTCATGACCAAAGGATACACTATTTTGGGATGATGGTGTATCGAGAGTAGGTCGTTGATGTTATATCTATTGGTTGTCCTCTTAACCAAGCAGCATGGAGATGCTGGTATGACATCGGGTTTTGTGTTTGACACTTCACTAAATGTGACTCTCATGTAAGATTCTCTTGCTATCGAAGAGAAGTCTTGCATTAGAATATGGACATGAATTATTTCTTTGACTTGAGATCACTATGGTAGTTTGTAAGCAACTCACTATATTTAGGCACCGGACTACCAAGATTTCTAATCCGATGATGAAAGATTGCTGGGTACATCAAGTACTTGTGTAGTAGTAGTAGGATCTAGATAGGATTGACCTCTCCAAATGATTTGGATTGAATGCTTCATATGCCTCAATTGAGAAAGACCTTGGCCAGGGCAATCCTTGTAAGGAGTTGCATGGATTCTTTGAGACATATTCAGATGGACTGCTTTGGGTTGGGTAGTTTAACCCTATGTCATCCAGAGCATTAGTAGGTTCAAAGAATAAGTTCAATGCTATTCAATATTTGACAGATTCATGTTGCTCTACAACCTTCAGCCTATCTGGATGCCGGGTGTCATTGCTAGATGGCGACTTTGGCTGGTACTGGAAATGTTTCCATGCTACCGATTCAGTGTTTGAACCTATGGGATCACACATCGAGGGTTTCTTCTTGCTTTGTGATGTTGGATGACTCTAAGAATACTGAATATGTAGTAAAAGCAATAAACTAATTTTTTTGTGATTTTTAGATTTAGGTTTGATGGCTAATTTCTCAAAGCAAAGTAAAGAACTAGCAGGTATTCAGCAATTCTAAGAATCAACTTATCGCAGGCTGAATCATGCAAGATAACTAAAGACTGGACCCAGAAATTGAGGAATTCATAGCTTAGGATAGTTAAGTTCAAGCAAATCAGATAATAAGAGAAGAGAAGGTTTCATACCAGTTAGAGATGATAAAATCAGTAGCAGAAGAGATCACTCACAACTCTAATCGGAGTCTGGAAGAAGAAGCCTTGTTTTCCTCAAATCTGATGGCCGATCTGGGTGGTCTGGGCAGCAAAGAAGGCCTCATCAAGGGAGGGGAAGCACCTCGGGGATCCTGCAAGCATCAAAGACTAATCAAAGTAGCAAATAAAAATTTGAAAATCAACTATGGTTTGAAGGAAATCAAGGTTAGGGCTAAAAGCTGGTAGCCGAAGAAGGAGAAGCTCTTGGACTTGGACGACAGCAAAGGCTTCAACTCCTTGGGTGTGGCTGATCTCCAGGGATTTCAAGGGATGCTAGGGTAGTAGGGTTTCAATCCAGGAATACAAGAAGAACACTCAAAGAGAGAACCAAAACTCAAACACAAGGCAATTAATCCAAATTTCAGCAAGGTTTATTTATACGAAATAGATGCTTACAAGAGAAGGAGAGGTGGGGTATTTATAGAGTACCCATTCCCTCACTAACCATTGTTACACTTGGGTTACAAGTCATCTTTCCAATTGCAATACAAGTCCATTCGTAGTTAGGTTAGAATTACAAAGTTTCAAAAGGAGTAGAAATCCCAACTAGGTTAGAATTTTGACCTAGTCTTCTCTTCTTTCCTCTCTCCACTTGGCTTGGACTTGGTCAAACTCTTCAAATTCATTTTTGGAACTTGGGACAGCAGCAAGGATGCCTCCTTCATTGGCTTGGAAAAAGATTTGAGAGGTCTAGGTGGGCTTCCTAGGGTTGGGCGCATGGGCCGGCATATTCCAGGGAATATGGCTGGAATCTTGCTTCTTAAGGGCTTGGGCTTGATATTAAGGCCTGGAGTGCTATAATAACTTGAAAAACATGGGCTCCTAGTATGTAGAATATTTCAGAAGGATCTAGAGAAAATTTGGCATCTGAAATGGCACTCAAGAAAAATCAGGGCACCTGGGTATCGATTGAGCTCCCCTAAGCTGGGGTAACTGCTTCTGGCTTCAGAATGAGGTATGGTAAAACTCTAAATAGTGTAGCATCCTCTATTGTACAAGAAGTTATCTCACACTAGACTCATACTGGTATATAAGACTCAATGTACTGGACTAGGTTGAGGGTTGAGATAAATCAACTAACCTCAACTTATTACAGGACTCAATTCTAGTTGATTATAAAATTTGACACATAGCTAGGTAAACCAAATAGGGCATAGTAATCTATGTCTGATCCTGGTGTCCCCACCACTTTGTTGGCATGTGAACGATTGGAAATCGTTCTGGACTCGTTTGGTAAATTGTTGTCAAAACTTCTATTCGAGCTGACTATTTTTAAACAAGTCGACTTGAATGACGGACTCCAACAAAAACTAAAATTGCTTCATTAATTGCTGCAATCATTATCAAAATTAATGGAGAGTTTCTGGTTTTTATGCTGGGTAGTTGCTGAATTCCAAAGGTCTCAAGAATCCCAAGAGACTCAAAACTCCACATTAATCTCTCATTAGTCCTTTTAATGGTTTTGGAGACTATTTATTTCTGTTGGGCAGATTGTTTCCAGCACTATAGATCATATTTGTTGTTCCACCAGTTCTGAGGTCGAGACTTTCTCCATTCCTTGGGTTGGAGATCTTCCAAGACCTCTTAGAGTTTGAGAGATCAGATCACAGGGTTTATTGAGTTTTGGATGGGATCTCTGAGTGCATACCTTCTATTGAAGGTTTGAGATAGAGAGAATTGGGAGAGTCCTCGTTCTGTTCCAGCATTGCTGAAGCAACTAGCACTTCAAGGAGTTGAAGGTATCCCATTCATCTTCAAGGAGTTGAAGAAGGAGTCCACCCGACAAAGCTTCCGTAGGGGCTAGCACCTCAAAGGAAGAAGAAGGAATCGTTTTACATGGTGTGAACCTTCCATAGAGGCATTACATGAGTGTTTCTTGCAAAGCCAGATTTTTTCATAGGTCAGTGGGGTCCCTGGGATCGTGACTGAGAGGTAGACATCCGATTTTCTCTAGTTGAACATCACCAAGGTATGTACTTTCTTATATATGACACATTGTTCCTCACCGCATCATTGTATAGTTATGAAAATAGTTTCATATTTTATACTTTGGTTGCATGGTTTCATTTTTACATTACTCTAGATGCATCTTAATCTTGGTATTGGGGTTGTTTAATTAGATTAATATCTAGATAAAATGTTTTAATCATTTTCCGCTGCTACATGCTTTTAGAAAAGTTTTGAAATGTATTCTTCACCCCTTGGAATGGTTCCTTTCAATGGTATCAGAGCCAGGTTGGCATATGCATCTAGTTTAATGTTTTATATGAAATCAGTTTGATTTCCTTCACGTAGTACTCGGATTAAGGTGGATTCACCATGGCTATCCGGTCATAGGAGAAAAGTATGGTTTAAAGACCATCTCTTCCCATTCTAAGGGGTTCTCCTATGGCATGTAGGGGTGCCGATGCATCATGATCTTATGAAGAAGAAAGTAAAAAGATTAATAGATTAAAATTGTATTAATCTTTGATATATATATCATAATTATGTTTAAGTAAGATCTAAAAGAAATTTGATCTGAAACCTTGAAAAGTTCATGTGGAAATGTTTGAAGTTTGGAAAAACTATGTTCTAGTAGAGCTGGCTCGTTCAATAGAGCTGACTGAAGAGCTGGCTCTACCCGAAGAGCTGGATGAAGAACTGACTGAAGAGTTGACCCGAGCAATAGAGTTGACTGAAGAGTCGACTCGAGCAGCAGAGTTGACAGAAAAGCTGACTCAACCATAAATGTGTGTTCTGGAAGAGTTGACTCGATCTGAAAGAGCTGACTCAACCAAAAAATTATGAAATAATAATTTTAAGCTTCAAACTTTTATGAAATTATTTCATTTCATTTTTGAAAATGATTCAAATAGTGTGACACATTTAATTGAGAATTAAGATGTATAATTTTAAGTTTTAGGATATGATTCTAATCTTAAGTCATGATTCATAAATCATGGGTTAAATGAGATGGACTAGGAATAGATCCTTATTTGGGTTAGACCTAAGATTAGATGAATTGGATTAATTAGAGATAAAAACTAATCAAAAGTTGAATTAGGTTTCATTTCTCTATAGTTTCTAATAGTTAGAAAGTGTGATCCGAACATCTAAAAAGATTTACTATGGCTCAGTAATTGATCTGGTTCTTTATGTCTAATCTGGTTGAGGAAGGTGAACCAAATTGGTGTCTAGGCAAGAAGCCTTATAGTCTATGATTATGATGGTACCTCTTACCTGGCTAGCTCTTTTGTAGCTAGTGTCTAAGGAAAGATGGTTAATGCCGCAACTCATTCCTTGACCATGCTTACCTAGCTGATACGACTAACTGGAATTGACTCATGAGAAGCTCACTGAATTGGATTAACCCATGTCACCTATGGTTAATCAGATTTGTCTGATTTTAGGTGCCCATGATCCAAAATGTTCATGGACCTTCTACAAGTTAGTGGGAGGATTCTTGATCATGGTCCATGTATTCTTCATATGTCACATTTTTGAATCCTCAAAATTATTAGGTCCTTAAAAAGAGAAGTTATAGGGATATCTGGGTCTTAGCCTCCCATGAAGTTGGGTGTGATGCAGGATGAAAGCTCTGCTACCAAAAATGATGCAAAACGAATATATGGAATGCGGAAGCAAATTATGATTAATGTATTTATATATATATATATATATATATATATATATATATATATATATATATATATATATATATATATATATATATATATATATATATATTTTCAGAAGTCGGCTTTGACTCAAAGGAAAGATAAACTAATGTTGAAAGAAACTAAGAAATGACAGAAAGCACAATTAAAAAGAGTGGATTATCAGAGTAACTCAGAAGTAGGATCGCTGGGGATTGAGAAACCCCCAGATCTAGGGTTTACTCCTCTTTCAAGAAACAGACAAAGAGAGAAGAGAAGGTTTTATACATGACTGTGATATCTCTCGTTGCTTCAATTGAAGGACACTCTCGAGCAGATTGTAGGATCCTTGGAGATGGGGTATCTTCGTAATGGATCCTCGGATTGTAGTCCTATGGCAAGGTTGGCCTTTTTCTCGAACTCAGGATCTGGAAGAAGAAGAACAAAAGAAGAACCAGAAACTCAAAGAAAGAAACTGACCTGAGGACTTAATGAAGATTGTTGGATGTAGAAGTTCCGGAGATCTTGATACTGATCTGACTCTTCTTTGAACTTGCTCTGTAGTTGAAATAGTTGATCTGAACCTGGATGCTGGTGGCCGGCCTCTATGTAGAAGAGAGGGGCCGTGGGATATAGATGGAAAATTAGGGTTTGGATGGTGATTGGAGGAAAGATGATGGGCGGCTAGGGTTTGGGAATTAAAGTGGCTAACTTAGGGTTTTGGTAGGGTTTGGAGATCTCACACCTCCTCAAGGTTCCTAGGGAACCCGGATTTACTCCCTCACGGAGCTCAACACCTGAATACAAGTGCGGAAGAGAGAAACACAAAGTTGCTCACAAAGAAATTGATTTCATTCATCATTAAATTCAAGAGTTACATAGAGTTGAATATATAGATATAACAAAGAAATAAAATTTTATACATTTCCTATGTGGGACTAATAGGACTAACCCACACTTTAGGCATCAAATTCTCTTCCCAAGACTCCTTCCATGAGTGGGCAGCCCAACAACTCCAAGAAAACTTGAAAATCATCTCCAAATGGCAGGTTATGGGGGTGTCTCCTAGTATCTCTCCATGAATCAAGGATTTTTCCTTCATGGTTTGGCTCATTTGGACACCTCCTAGTCTTGCTCCACAAGTTTAGGCTTCTTCCTTTCATGGCTTTGGCACTTTTGGAAACTTTTGGGAACCTCCTTGAATTCCTCCCCAAGACATGCTCTCTTCCCTTTTATAACTTGAATTTTTATGGAATATTGTGGGGCACCTCCTTGATCCTCTCTTCAAGAAATATTCTTGCCATCCTGGCTTGGGTTTATCTGGAAAGAAATTGGCTCCTCCTTGGATTGAGGTATCTTGATGGATTTCTCTCCCAAGTGGTGCAAGAAAAAAAAAGGAACTTACGTCTTGTGGTGTAGGGACCAAAGACACTGGATGGAGATGTGGTGCCTCCTGGACTCTGGCGTGTGGCTAGGAGTGTGGCGCCCACTTTCTTGGGCCTGGAAGAAAAAAAGTGGCACCCTGGACCTTGACTTGACTGAAAAAAAAATGGCACCAACCTGGAGAAGACCTAGACTACTACTAGGACTTGTACTGAGTCAACATGACTCAACAAAATTTAAATTACAGGAAAATACAGACTCAAGACTAAAATTGAGTTGACCAAGTCAACCCTTATTACAAAACCAGAAAACCTTAATTCTTCGGGCAAGGTCAATCAGAGATCCAGATGGAGCCCTAAAGTCATCTTCTGAGTATGGTGCCCGCACCAGGGTTGTAATGTGACCTTTGGTTGGGTGATCATCGGTAGTACCAAAGTACGGGTGGTCATCAGGCTATTGGAATTGCCATTCATAATATGATGGTTCAGTGCAACTCTCTTAATGGTGGTCAGGTGAGCCGGCCAAAGTCGGGCTTGATCATTCATTAGTTAGAAGCACTGAATTTAGTCATGTTAATGGTTGGACCTAAATAGGACTTTCTTTAGTAGGAAGCATAAAGGTCGATTGAAGTGTTCCTGGGGCAAAATTTGAAATACTAGAAATTGCTTGGAAGAAGCAATTGATTAATTGAACCTACCTTTAGGTTCATGTGGGTGAGCCGACCAAAATCGGGCTCATGTGGCATCTTTAGAATTCTAGTACCCACTAAGGAATTAAGTGTAATTCCTCGGATTGGAGGTAAAGTCTACTAATCTGAATAAATTATGTGGAAAGACCTTTAGACTGAAGTCCATGTCTTTAGGAAAATAATTGAAATTCATATACTAATTGGTCATATGGTTTTCTTTTCAAAAAAATGTCTGCCAACTTGTCCATCTGCTCATTGCTTGAAAATGAAAAGCTTTCTATCCCAAACTTCGATAATTGGTATCGAAGACTCAAGATTATCTTAGAACACGAGAGGATCCTATATGTTGTAACTGATCCGGCACCTGAGGTCCCTGTAGCTAAAGCTCTTACATTTGTTAGGGACACTTATCAGAAGTGGGTTTCTGATAGAACTACTGTACGTTGTATTATGCTGACGACTATAAACAATGAGTTCAGTCACAAATTTGAGGAGGCCCAATCGGAGGAAATCTTGTAAAAGTTGTGGGAATCCTTCAGCATGCATGACTATGTAGAGCGGTACTGGACTTCCTGTGCCATCTATAATGCCCATACGTGAGATGGGGCATCAGTAACTTATCATGTATTGTACATGACCGAGTTATTTGAATGCCTGGCCAAACTCGGATGTCACCTGCATGAACAGCTGGGAAAGGATGCTATACTGAATTCTCTGCCCCCTTCTTACCTTGGTTTCCATGATCAGTTCTGGATGCATAAACCTGTAATGAACTACCACAGTTTGTTAGGGTTACTATAGAACTATGAGAAGGACCACAACCTCAATAAAGGTTTGGTGTACTTGGTGGTAGGAAACAGGGCAGTGCATCATCCCCTTGGGAAGGGTAAGAAAGATAAAATGAAAAAGACCAAAAAGGTGCAAAGTGTTCGTGGGCCGAGTCAGGCTGGGAAGAAAAAGGTGGACCATAGTCGGGCGGAGTGCTTCTACTGTAAGAAGCAAGGTCACTGGAAGAGGAATTGTCCTCTGTACACTGCATCCCTTGACCCAAACAGGCCGAAGAAGAGGAAGCAGCAAGATGTTGCTGCTCAAGGTATTTATATGATAAATCCCTGTACCTATTCTTTTTGTGATACTACTAATTGGGTACTTGATACTGGGAGTCCTTATCACATTTGTAACAAATTACAGGGACTTCAAATTAGTAGGAGGTTCAAGGATGGGGAAAGGTTTCTAAACGTTTGAGATGGAAGCCGAGTTCTTATTCTGGCATTAGGAGATTTCTCTCTTGTTTTTGAATCTTGTAAAGTCATTTTACATGATTGTCATTATTGTCCTGCATTTCTTGTAAACATTGTCTCTGTAGGCTTGTTAGCTAATGAATGTTTTGAACTTTCAATAAAGAGAAATGTTTGCAACATTACTTTGAATGGTTCAGTTGTAATGAGTGGAAATCTAGTAAATGTCATTTATTTGCTATCACAGCCTATAAGTGTAATGCACACAGCTAGCAAATGCCCTAGAATGGATAATGTCAGCGATGCTTATCTTTGGCACTGTAGGCTAGGTCATATAAACAAGAACAGGATATACAAGTTAAGACAAGAAGGTCTCTTAGAGGTAAATGATTTTGAATCATTACCTACTTATGAATGTTGTTTACATGGAAAAATGACCAAATCATCTTTTTTCGAAATGGTGAAAGAGCCAAAAAAACTCTATGTCTAGTATATACAGATGTATGTGGACCTATGAATGTCAGTGCTAGAGGTGGGTATAATTATTTCATTACTTTTACAGACAACCTATCTAGGTTCGATTATGTCTATCTTATGAGACATAAGTCTGAGTCATTTGAAATGTTTAAACAATATCGTAATGAAGTTAAAAAAAAAACTGGAAAGAGTATAAAGACTCTTCAATCTGATTGAGGAGGTGAATACCTTTCCAGTGAGTTTCTGACTTATCTTCAAGAGAATGGGATTCTCTCATAATGGACACCTCCGGGGACACCCTAACTAAATGGTGTGTCCGAAAGGAGGAACAGGACTGATGGGGACCGAAAGTCTATTTTATTTTATTTTATTTTAGTCCTGTAATAAAGTGAGACAACTGAGTCCAGTTGAATCCACTTAGTCAGATCCAATCTTTTAGTCCAGTCAAAGTTTTCATTCAGGTCATGTACAAGAGAAGAGTTCGCAACTAAGAGATTCACTAGGCCCCCCAACCAGAGTTGGCCTTCATGTACTCGGGCCCTTTCATGCCACCAAGCCTACAAGAGAGAGCTCCAGTCCAAGACAAAGGCCCATTGTTGACCAGGTCCACCAGGATTTCTTGGACCACAAGTCAAGGTTCCTTAGCCCTCAAGTCATGTACCCTGGGATGAATATATAAATACCACCCATCCCCTCTTGTATGAAGTATCTTTTTACTCATGAATATAAATTAAAAGTTATTTTGTCTAAGTTTTCTTTAGATTGGAGTGGGTGTGATGCCCGTGTTCCCTCTTCTTTAGTGCAAGCCCTAATCCCCTGGTTACTTCTACGCTCACCAGCGATCCACCGCTTCCTGTCCTGCATCAACTTGGTATCAGAGCCCAGCAGATTAGGGTTTTTCTTTTTCCTCCTCGAATCCATCTCTTCCCTGTCTTTGCACCATCGAACCACCGTGACTCCTCCCATGCCCACCAACACCCCTACTACCATCAGCCAACCAAGCCAATCATCCCCATCGACAACCCCACCGGAAGAATCACCTCCATCCACCTTTGCCTAGACCGAGCCACCCCTCTTCTCTGCCTCCTGTGAACCCTGATGACATCACCGATTTTGCCACGCTCTTACCTGACTCATCCAGAAGATTGCCATCAAGACCATCCACCATCACTGGTGACATGATCAGATCAGGATCAACCCCTTCCCTACTGATCGGACACCCAAAAAAAAAAGTTTATCAACGCCGCATATTGGTCTTTCTCTCATCCAGATCACCCATCTTCGATCGACGCCTTCCACATCCACCTGAGCCACCGTCAGCTGTAAAGACGAAGTCCTGCCTGCCCATCAAAGCAGAGTTCGATCTGCTTCACCATCTCTTCGTGCTGATTTACCACCCACCGGAACCTCTCCCGGCATCGTCACCAACAGCCGGCTACCGTCCCGACCATGCTGCCATCTCCTCTCGGCGTCAATGCTGGCGAACCCTCTACCAGCCCCCTATTTGTTCCTTGCTGTCAGTCCATGAGGAAGGTAAAAGGAGAACATTGGCATGAACGTGGAAGCAATTCATGTTTCTAATGCTGACTTTTGGTTCTGCACAGATCTCAAAGTAGGACCTCATGGATCTCAACGCTACATGCTACACACTCCTCAAAGCACACGGTCCTCAGAGCTGCATGATCTTCAGGGCTGCACAACTTTTAAAGATGCCCAAATTTCAGAATTGCATATTTCTCAAAGTAGAGCCTCCACTATATTCCAAGCTTATTTGGGTATATTTGTGTTTATTTTATTGTTTCTATTTTATGAGTTTGTCTTTTGATGTGATTGGTTCCAGTTCCATCAAACCCCAGCTCACCCAAACTCGATGGAGTCATGTTCTCCCCACCGCAGCAGAATGATGGGGACTGAAAGTCTATTTTATTTTGTTTTATTTAAGTCCTGTGATAAAGTGAGACAATTGAGTCCAATTGAGTTCACTTAGTCAGGTCTAGTCTTTTAGTCCAGTCAAGTCCAATCGAGTCAATGTAGTTTTCATTCAAGTCATGTACAAGAGAAGAGTTCACAGCCAGGAGATTCACCAGGCCCCCCCATCCAGAGTTAGCCTTCATGCACCTGGGCCCTTTCAAGCCGCCAAGCCCACAAGAGAGAGCTCCAGTCCAAGACAAAGTCCCACTGTTGACCAGGTCCACCAGGGTTTCTTGACTCATAAGTCAGGGTTTCTTAGCTCTCAAGTCATGTACCCTAGGGTGAATCTATAAATACCACCCCTCCCCTCTTGTATGAAGTATCTTTTTTCTCATGAATACAAATTAATGGTTATTTTGTCTATGTTTTCTTCAGATTTGAGTGGGTGTGACGCCCATGTTCCCTGTTCTCGAGTACAAGCCCTAATCCCTTGGTGACTTCTATGCTCGCCAGTGATCCCCTGCTTCAAATCCCACATCAAGGACATTGCTGGACATGGTCCAGTCCATGATGGGGTTTGCTACTTTGCTTATCTCTTTCTGGGGTTATGCCCTTGAGTCTGCTTGTTATCTTTTTAATAGGTCTCCTAGTATGTCTGTGGACAAGACTCCATATGAGATGTTGATGCGGGATGAAATGTAATGATGCAATCTAAAAGGAGATAGTATCAATTAATGAGAAATTAAGTAAAGCAAGGCTACTTTCCATGTAAAAGAAATGAAACTATCATGAAGGGATCTTGCATGTAAACTAAACCTGAATGAGAACTTTCACATTATTAAAGTGAAATGGATCTTCATGGTTAGGAAACCACACAAGATAGGGCCTAATTAATTTAACATTTCAGATATGGAAGAAACACTAAAAGAGGGGTAACCAGGCATTAACATCTCAAAGATTGGAAATGTTACACTCAAGGATGAAGCCCTTGGATGACAAGGAGATTCCTTCAGTTGTTAGGGCTTCTTGTCTCTATTTCTTGTCTCAGAAGACCCCCTTCTTTGAAACCTGGACATCCCGGGGATCCTACACAAACTATATTTTAGCTTAGAAGGAGATTGAAAGGTAGAAATAATTGGAATGATGGTTGATGTTGAGAAGATGATGATTGGAGTAGAAGTAGCTTGGCCTGCTCCCTTGGAATGGCTCTTCTTGCTTCTTGGACTTGGGAAGGGAGTGCTTAGATGGACTAGAAGGTTGGTTAACGGCTATTATCATTGAAGAAGATCTCTCTTGAAGTAGCTAAGGGCCTCTCACCCACTCCCTCTCGGAGGACATTGGATAACATCAAATGGAAGAAGAAACACTCTTTTTTTTCATTCAAAATTCATCATCATGTACAAGAGAGCTTGGAGTAGGTTTTATAAGCTGCGAAGGATTTTGAAATTTTGAATTACATGGAGCTTTTCATGGGAGGTTCCTAGCTGTAAGGATGGAATTCCAAATTACATGGAGATTTTATGGGAATAGCTAGCTAAAATGGAGGAAGAAAAAACTTCTTGCCCACTTTGAATTTGAATCTCTCTTGGTGATGTGGCATTTGATGAAGTGGATTGCTGAGGTGTACTTCATGTGGTTGGGATGTTGACATGGCATCCCACATGGCTTGTTGAAGTGGCGTTCTCCTTGGATTAACTTGTTGAAATGGTTGTGTGCATTCCATCTTCGAATGAGCTTGTTTACTCTTAACCAATTCCAACTCTCTCTTGGACCCAACTACTAAATTAACTAAATACAAGACTAATTTGATCCTAATTGGACACAAAAAAACTCAAATTGAAATGAACCCACTCTAATTACATGACTCAAATTCAATTAAAGAAGTAAACTAACACTATTTACAAGACATGAAAGAATTAAATTCATACTGAATTGGACTGAAGCCTCTTTCGAACTTTGGTGACCGCACCAGATGTGGTCTAAATGGAAACTGGTGCTCTCATACCTTAGGGTCTGGGGGTGTCCAGTGTATGTTAAGTATTTTTAGACTAATAAACTAGGACCTAGGTCTGACAGGTGCCTATTCGTTGATTATCCAAAAGAATCTAAAGGGTATTTCTTTTACCTGCCTGATGAACAAAAACTGTTTGTTGGTCTTAGGGCTATCATTTTGGAAAAGGAGTTTCTTAGTGAAGGAACTGTAGCCACTAAGACTAAACTTAGTGAAGTTCAACAGGTAGAAGAACCGACACATTTAGGAGACACCTCAGAACTGGATTTGACTTGCTCAAACCCGGAGCCCATTGAGCACCCATTAAGGAGATCTAGTAGAATACCATGTCAACCAAACAAATACTATGGTTTCTTGGTCTAGGATGAAGATCCCATTGAACTTGATGAAAACAATGATGATCCGATCTCCTATATGGATACTTCCTGGTGACACCAGAGGCACCAGAATAAGACAAAGGTTTCTCAACCCTTTATGGATTAATTAGTAGCATCTGAGTCCATTTGTAATATAGGCTTAGTCCATTTGAATTATTTTTTTCTTACTTGAGTCCCGTACTAGTTAGCTCATGTTGAGCTAGTCTTTCTCTGGAGTTCAATACAGGTCCAGTAATGACTCATACAAGCGAAGTCCAAGCTAACCCAAGTGAAAACCAACCCAACTGAAGCTATGAGGATCATGGAAGGCCTGGGAGGAGAAATCAAAAGCCTAGGAGAAGAAATCAGAAGCCCGGGAGACAAATTTGAAGACCTGAAGCCCTGGACCGGAGCCTGAAGCAGATTGGGCCAATCAGGGCCCACGAAGAGAACCAAGGGGTGCCAAGCTTATGCTCACCCTCTCCTTGGTCGGCCACTTAGAGTGACCCCACTTGGACGACCAAGGCAAGTGAGAGAGGGAGTAAATCAAGTGATTTTTCTACCTAGCCTACCATGTTTTCTAGCTAGAGTTTGATTTGGATTAGAATTCCTATGTAAAGTCTCTTTTAACCTTACTTGGGGGCCAAGTCTAAGAGTCTATTTAAGAGACTCTAATCTCTTGTATGAAGGTAACTTTTTATCATGAAATAATATTGAAATTCTCCAATTGCTGTGAGCTACCTGTTGTGTGCTAAAAGGGGTTCTGTGTGAGCCCTTCTTTTTGGTATTTTATGCTCAACCTCCTACCTGATGGGGTACTAATTAAATGCAAAATGAAGAATGATGCAAGTGATTTGTTGGTTTTGTGATTTTTAAATTTTATTGATTTTCTTTGGATTCCCAAAATAAGTAAGAGTTGATCTAGGGTTCTATAATAATAAGAACTATCAAGCAAGCAAGTACTCCCTAAGCAATGATAAAAAGAGGACCCCGGGATTGAGAAATCTCGTTGGGCTTAGCTCTCCGATCAATACCTACTTAGGAGTTAGGTGGCAAACCTCAATGATTTGAAGTGCCCGATGTAGAGGTCACTCACTCTGGCGGATGCGGCCTGGATGATCGAGCCGTCAACCCAGTGGATGCGCCGACTGGCTGTCCGAAGATCTCGATGGCAAGGGCAACCGACTCCATAATCATGTAACCTGGAGGACCTGCGAGCATTCAAAGAAGGGTTATGTTTCAATCAGAAGAAAGCAATAGAAGAATAAAAGAGAGTTGTTATAGTGATGGTGGAGTTCTTGATTTAGAGTCGGATAATGGAGTTACGGTAGTGACGGTAATTTAAGGCCTCACACCTCTCAACGCCCGAAGGCGAAGGTGCTCCCTCACGGAGATCAACGTTCCTAGTGAACAAAGGCAACTAAAGAGAATTTGGAACTCAAGAAATTTGGTTTTTCATTCATCAAAGATTAGCTTTACAAAGGAGGGGTTAGGTCATTTAAATAGGCACCTTAGGACCACATTTGAAATTCAAATGAAAAATTAGAAGACTTCTTGAATGGGTGCCTAAAAATTTTGATTTTCTTTTCTCCTTGGTCGACCAAGAGCTGGACTTGATTGGGCATGGCATGATGCAAGGCTTGGAGGAGAGATCTTGGCACCTTGAACTTGGAAAGTAACTCCTTTGTTTTGGAAGAAAACATGAAGTGAGGCTTGGAGCAAGGCATGTGTTCTTCTTCCTTCCTTGGTTGTGCATCCCTTTTTGGTACAAAGCATAACATGGGGAGTGGGAAGTTGAGGCACCTATGGATCTTGTCCCTTCATTCCAAAGAGGTTCAAATAATTTGGAAAAAAAACTTGATTGGAGGATTTGAATTCCCAACATCAACTCCCCTTTGACCTTCCTTCGGCCGACCACCTTCACTTGGAAAAGAGGTTGATAGGGGGAGGGAAAGAGGGCTAGTGTCAGGTGATGTTGTCTTCCTTTAAGCCTTCAAAATTTAGATTTTGTGCCACCCACATGGCAAAGTGAAGTGGCATCACATAGGATGATGATGTGGCATCCTAGGGTTGATTTGGCATCCTTCATGTCTTGGCCCAAAAGTGACTTGGTTTCAAGACTAATCTTGCTTGGGCCCATACTTCCAACAGACTTAGACTGGACTCGATATATGACCGGACCTAGTACAGGACACACTTTGACCCAATTGGTCAAAGAACAGACTAGACATGAGACTTAATTCAAAGCAAAAGAAAATTACAAGGTTGAGGCTAGGCTTGAAGCCTTATTACAAGACTCAAAAAGTTGGAACCCTAATTGGACATCCACAGAGGGTTGAGGAGCCTCTGTCAGATTCTGGTGCCCACACCAGTTCTCCAGGGGTGGGAGGAACTCGACCCTGTCGAGTAAGAGCTGAGTTGGGTTAGGTACTCCTCTAGAAGGTCAGGATCGAGATGCTGCAAGTCCTCCCGGGTAATCCACAAGTCATCGGACTCAGGTTGGCCTTACCATCGAACTAAGAAACGTTGATAACCTTTGCCCCGGGTGGTGATAACTTGGTCATCCATGACACGATCGATCCGCTCTCCTCTCTCAGGTATAATTGGAGGTGGACTCTTAGGTTCGGGTTCACTCTCAAAAGAAAGGTCTGGCCCAAATGGCTCGCTAGGTATGTTTGCTGGTTCCCTATTCTCGATTAAGTCTAAGATATTGAAAGTCGAGCTAATGCCAAAATTCTGGGATAGCTCAAGAACGTAAACATTAGGGCCGACTCTCTTTATCACTCTAAAGGGGCCAGCTCCATGAGCATGAAGTTTCTTAACGATTCCTGGTGGAAATCATTCAGGCCTAAGCCTAATCATTACAGAATCTCCAATTTCAAACTCTTTGGCTCATTTTCGGGAATCAGCCATTTTTTTATATGTATTGTTACTTAGATTAATTTTGTTGCTAATTTCCTTATGTATGTCCCTAATATGCTATGCAAAGGATTTGGCGGACTTAGAGACTTGAGCATGGATAGGTAGGGGAATCAAATCAAGGGGCCGGTTAGGCTTGTAACCACTCATAATCTTGAAAGGACTTTTCCTGGTGGTCCTATTCACAGAACTGTTGTAGGCAAACTTAGCTCGAGGTAAAAGAAGATCCCAGTTTCTAGTATGTTCACCTATCAAACATCTCAAGAGGTTCCCAAGGCTGCGGTTGACTACCTCAGTTTGGCCATCGGTCTGCGGGTGGTAGGCAGTTGAGAACTTAAGCTTGGTGCCTAGTAAGTGCCAAACGGTTATCCAGAAGCAGCTAGTGAATCGGACATCCCTATCGGACACTATGGTTTTTGGAAGGCCATGTAACTTAACAACATGATCAAGAAAGAGCTTGGCAACTTTGGAAGCATCGAGCGTCTGGGAGCAGGGTATGAAATGGGCCATTTTGGAGAACCTATCTTCCACTACACAGACTGAATCGTGCTTCCTTGCAGTCTTGGGCAATCCTACTACAAAGTCCATGCTAAGGTCTTTCCAAGGGCGACTAGGCACAGGCAGAGGGGTGTACAGGCCAGTATTTTGTTTCTGTTGTTTGCCGACAACACAAGTTCGGCACCGAAAAATAATGTTAGCTACATCCTTTTTCAGGCTAGGCCAAAAGAACTGGTCTTCTACTACAAAGATGGTCTTTTTTATTACCAAAGTGACCAGCTAGGCCTCCCGCATGGGTCTCCCAAATTAAGAATTCTCGAAGAGAGGTCTTGGGAATGCACAACCTATTTGCTTTGAAAAGATAACCATCTTGGAGGGTGTAGTCACTATAAGCGCTAGATGGTTGGTGTTTCTTAGATTGGAAAATCTCTCCAAAGTCAGGATAGGTCTCATATTGCTCTTTCAATCGATCAAATCCTATAACCTCAGTCCTAACGGTATTTAGTAATAGGGGACGACGGCTAAGGGCATCAGCTACCTTATTCTTGATACCAGCATGATATTTAAGCACAAAGGTATATGCATGGATGTATTCTTCCCACTTAGCGTGCCTTGGGTTTAGTTTTTTCTGGGAGTTTAGGTACCGAAGGGCTTCATGGTTAGAGAAAAGGACAAATTCTTGGGGTAATAGGTAATGCCTTCAATACCTAAGAGCCTGAATGACTGCATAGAACTCTTTATCATAAGTCGAGTACATAACTTTGGCTTCATTGAGTTTCTCACTAAAGAAGGCCACGCGGTGATTTTCCTGACTAAGTACTCCTCCAATGCTAACTCCTGAAGCATCACAAGCAACCTCAAAAACCTTAATAAAATTAGATAATCTTAGGACATGTTCTTGTATCATTTTATCTTTGATTTCTTGGAAGGCTTTATCTGCAGCTTTGGTCCATTGGAAGCCTTCCTTCCCGATGCAGTCGGTGATGGGTGCTACGATAGAACTAAATCCCCAAATAAATCTCCTATAAAAAGTGGCTAGGCCGTGGAAACTACACACATCATGGACACTAGTTGGGACTGGCCACTCAACTATGGCTCTAACTTTCTCGGGATCAGCGGAGACTCCTTCTGGGGTGACTACAAAACCTAAGAAGATAACCCTTGTTGTCATGAACTCACATTTTTTTGGGTTGGCATAAAGGCTATTCTTCCTAAGGGTCTGGCATACTAACCTAAGATGGTTAAGATGGTCTTCTTTAGTCCTGCTATATATCAAAATGTCATCGAAATATATCACCAAAAATTTTCCAGTAAATTCTTTCAGGATTTGGTTCATGACCCTCATAAAGGTGCTAGGAGCATTAGAAAGTCCAAAAGGCATCACTACCCATTCAAAAAGGCCATCCTTAGTTTTAAAAGCCGTCTTCCATTCATCCCCGGGTCTAATCCTAATCTGGTGGTAGCCACTCTTAAGGTCCATCTTGGAAAAGATAGTAGCTCCAGCATCATATCAAGCATATCATCTAAACGGGGGATAGGAAACCTATATTTGATTGTGATCTTATTTATGGCTCTGCTATCTACACACAATCTCCAGGTTCCATCTTTCTTAGGGGTTAGCAAAGCAGGGATGGGACAAAGACTTAAACTCTCCCTAAGAAAATCCTTCCTAAGCAACTCTCCCACTTGTTTCTGCAATTCCTGGTGTTCGGTGGGGTCCATTCTATAATGGGGAAGGTTGGGTAAGGTGGCTCTTGGGACCAAATCTATGGCATGTTGGATGTCCCTAAGAGGTGGTAGATGATCAGGTAATTCTTCAGGGAAGACATCCTTAAACTCTTCCAGAGCCTTAACTACTTCTTGGGGGCGCTCTATTTGGGTCGGTTCATGACTATCTTTGGTGGTCAAAATCCAAACAGGGGCTCCCTCAGCAATCTCTTTCTCCAATTCCTTAGATTTGATTAAGTTAACTCCAGGCTTCTTTTCCTTAAGACTACTTGATCCTCTCTTAGCCTGGTCCTTAGGCTGAACTGGGTTAATGATAAATTTCTTTCCATGGTGATTGAAAGTACAGCTATTGATTCGACCATAAAGAGTAGCATCATGATCATAAAGCCAGGGTCATCCTAAGATAATACTGCTGACACCCATGGGAAGGACATCACATTAAATCTTCTCTTCATAAGACTGTAATTTGATTAAGACTTGGCACCTATATTTTATGGATATAAAGGTTGAATCAATCCAAGAGACCTTGTAAGGGTTGGGGTGAGGGACTGAGGTCAATCCTAGGGCTTTGACAGTACTAGAAGAGATAGCATTGACACAGCTCCCACTATCAACTATGATTTTGCATACCTTATCCCCTAGTTCGACAAAGGTTTGTAGGATGTTTGTCTTACGTCAATCTTCTTGTTCTACATTTTGGGTAAGGATGCACCTAACTACTCCTAGAAGGTCTTCAAATTCAAATTGCTCTTCCTCTCCCTCATATTCTTCCAGCAACTGATCTTCTAGCTCATAGACTTCTCCTTCAGGATCAGCAATGGGTTCTATCTCATTCTCCATAGGCTCTTCTATTACTAGGGCATTGAGGTGCACTGACTAGCACGATGTCCAGGTTTATGACACCTAAAGCAAGTGTTTTGGGGAGTGGGACTCTTATTGGCTCCAACAGCTTTACCCTTTTCTTCTCTGTAAAAATGGGGTCGGTTCAGGTCTAGTCGGCTCGGGCTGGGTTGGCTGGGATTGGGTCAACTCGGGTCAGGTCGGTAAGGATTGGGATGACTCGGGTAAGCCTGACTATACCCTGGGTGAGGTCCTGGGAGTCGACTAGGATTTCTAAAGGGTTCAGGTTTACGATAGGTAGGAGCCCTCTGGAAATGCTCACAGTTCATCGCAACTTGGTAAGCATACTTTAAATCAGTGACCTCTGTAAAGTAAAGCTCTCTCTGGATGTCTAGGTGTAGGCCAGCCCTAAACCTAGACTGGGTCACAGATGCAGATTCATTGACATGACATCGCATGACATACTCCTCAAACTTCATGATGTAGTCAGCCATACTCTTGTTCCCTTGACTCAGATTCTGCCATTGGTCCAATAAACTCTAGGTGTAAGAAAGTGGTTGGTACTTCTCCCTAAGTTTGGCTTTCATGCCTCTCCAAGTTGCTATAGGTTCTTCATCTCTCTATGCTACCAGCCATTCAACACTATTCCAAAATAACCTAGCTTGGCGAACCAACCTAGTCTTAACAAACTTGAACTTCATCCTTTCCGTCATTGTATACTACTCGAAATACTGCTCCATATCCTCCTCCCAATCTATGTACACCTTAGGATCTAGACTACCATCGAAGGTAGGAGCTTCTAACTTGATATTTCAAGAGCCCTTTCTTCATGGTCTATGATCTCGTGATTGGGTCTCCTAGGTTCAAACTCTTGGACTGGGTTAACACGGGGCAGTCTCCTGGGTTCAGTCTCTAAAGGTGGTTCATGGTAAGGATAATCCCTAGGGGGGAAAGGTGATCCAGACTTAGGATCGATAGATGGCCTAGGACTATTCTTCTCTAAGGTTCCAACTCTCTCATTAAGCTTATCTAGTTTACTGTTCATCCTAGACAATTGCTCAAGAATATCCTTAAGTTGAACTTCTCTCTCATTCTCCATAGGTTCACTAGATTGGAAATGGTGGGGATGATAAGGGACTCCTGATCTAGTTGACATGGGTTAAGCATGCAAAACGTCTAAGATCTAAGAGACCTAGAATCTCAACCAGTTACCTAAGTTAGGGTGGCAAACCAGTCTGTAGTAACTCTGTTCTTGGCCAGGTAGGTGTAGGGGAGTGGAGGTCCCTGAACGCCAACCATAGACACCAATCTAAGATTGGCCATGATGGCGGACCAAACTCACAAGTCCTGAATCACCAAGCATAGACACCAGAGCAACAGCACACACAGATGGGTTGATGCCAAGAATAGACACTTAGTCTTGACTCGACCAGTTGGTGTTCCTAAGCTCTCTAGAGCAAAAATTAGTGTCTACTAGATTTTAATTAGAGCTTGGGTTCGTGATGCAAGTTTGTGATTTTTCGGCTAGGGACAGGTAATGAAATCCTGACCGTATGTCAAATTGCTGCCCTTAAAGTGATTTATGAAAATGATTGCAAGCAAATGATCTAATGAGATGTCTCTAAATTATATCTAGGGTTCTGATGTATGATAACAGAGATAAGATGATGGAAATGAAATGATATGGCCCTAAATACAAGATTAAATTATATGACTAATGAAAACATAAAAAAATGCAAATTGCTGAAATTCTCAGAACAGAACTTGCTCTCAGGTAGTATTTCAGCTTGTGAAATTTCTACAAACTGAAATAAAATCTTAGAAGATTCTCAAAAATTCTTTGAATTATATGTGATCTAACAAAATAAAAATCATAAAATTTGTAGATTTTTATAGGTAGTACCACCTAAAAGAACAGACCATATACGGAAAGAAAAACTGCAGAAATTAAAAGATGAAATCTAAGATATAAAATCTTTTTGTTCTTTTAAACCTATTCTTCTTGTATTCTCCTTCAAAGGCCTATCACAATGGCACCCCTACACGCCTTAGGATATCCCCATGGAATGGGAGGAGAGGGTCTTGAAACCCTACTTTTCTCCTAAGATCGGATGGCCTGGTGAAGCACCTAATCCAGGTACTTGAGAAGAGCTAAAGTCCTAACCATGCTCTGATACCAGAAATGATGGGGTACTAACTAAATGCAAAATGAAGAATGATGCAAGTGATTTGTTAGTTTTGTGATTTTTAGATTTTAGTGATTTTCTTTGGATTCCCAAAATAAGTAAGAGTTGATCTAGGGTTCTATAATAATAAGAACTATCAAGCAAGCAAGTAGTCCCTAAGCAATGATAAAGAGAGGACCTCGGGATTGAGAAACCCCATAGGACTTAGCTCTCTGATCAATACCTACTTAGGAGTCAGGGGGAAAACCTCAAAGATCTGAAGCACCCGATGCAGAGGCACTCACTCTGGCGGATGCAGCCTGGATGATCGAGCCATCAACCCAGCGGATGCGCTGGCTGGCTGTCCGAAGATCTCTATGGCAAGGGCAACCGACTCCGTACTCGTGTCACTTGAAGGACTTGCAAGCATTCAAAGAAGGGTTAAGTTTCAATTAAAAGAAAGCAATAGAAGAATGAAAGAGTGTTGTTGTAGTGATGGCGGAGTTCTTCTTGATTAGGAGTCGAATGATGGAGTTGCGAAAGTAATGGTAATTTGAGGCCTCACACCTCTCGACGCCCGAAGGTGAAGGCGCTCTCTAATGAAGATCGACATTCCTAGTGAAAGAAGGCAACTAAAGAGAATTTGGAACACAAGAAATTTGGTTTTTCATTCATCAAAGATTAGCTTTACAAATGAGGGGTTAGGTCCTTTAAATAGGCAACTTAGGACCCCATTTGAAATTTAAATAAAAAATTACAAGACTTCTTGAATGGGCACCCAAAAATTTTGATTTTCTTCTTTCCTTGGCCGACCAAGAGCTGGACTTGATTAGGCATGGCATGATGCAAGGCTTGGAGGAGAGATCTTGTGGTGGGGACACCGGAGGCACCAGAATAAGACAGAGGCTTTTTAACCCTCTATGAATTGATCAATAATTTATGAGTACATCTATAATAAAGGCTTAGCCCATCTGAGTCCATTTTAGTTGTTATTTGAGTCTTTTGAGTTATAATTTCAGTTCTGTACTAGTCAGCTCATGTTGAGCTAGTTCAGTCCAATGCTAGTCAGCTCATGTTGAGCTAATTTTTTTTTTTTTGAGTCCTGTCCAAGCATATCGAAGACTCAAGACCACATCATACAAGTGAAGGCCAAGTCCAACCAGATTGAAGACATGGAAGTTTAGCCTAAGTCCAACCCAGCTTGAAGATTTGAAGACTCCAGGAGGAAAATCGGAAACCCTGATTCCTTGCAGATGCCCTCCAGATGCACAGATTTCCTTCTAGATGCCAAAGTATATTCATAGACCAAGGCATTTATGATTTTAGAGGTCCATCTGCATCCTAGCCCAAAGGAATCAAGCCCAGGCGCCAAGCCCAAGTCCCTAAGAAGCAAGATACGAGGGAATATTCATGCTACCTGGCTACCAGGCCACCCCAGCTTCCAGAGGCCCAAGCCCATTCACCCAAGCCCCTTTGGGCCAGCCCCTTGCTGCTCTTAGAAGCCCAACACGTCCCCCTAGGCATCCTTGGAGTGTTAGCCAAGTCAAGTGAATTTTTAGGGATTTTTCTACCTAATGTTTCCTTATTTTCTAGTCAGGGTTTAAGAGGGAAAAGGATTCTTATGTAAAGACTAATGTGCCCTTACTTGGAGCCCAAGGTTAAGGGTCTATTTAAAAGACCCTAGGCTCTTGTATGAAGCTAGATTTTGATATATGAAATAAACCTTGAATTCTTCTATTGCTTTGAGTGATTACCCTGCAGTGTGCATAAAGGGGTTTGAGAGTTCTACTTCCCAGTGTTTGCAACCATCTTCCTACCGCTAACCATGCCCCCTCCAAAACTTTCTTTCCTTTGCTGTGTTCCTTTGTTTTCTTGATTTCCTCTGAGTTTTCTAACCCCTGACTGGTCGTTTGCAGGTCCCCGAGTTCCTACGAATCTAACGACTCCAGCCAAGCCTCAATCGGACCACCGAGTAGAAAGCCGGGTATTCGCGGGTCTTTGGCTCGATTTTCCAGGCCACATCCATCGAGGATCGAGAGATTCCTTCACTACGATCTTCACCAGGTGCTTCAGACATTGTCAGGTACACCCCCTCTACCTCCAGTCTATATATTGTAGGAGAACTTGCCCTAACTGAGGCTTCTCAGCCCCGGCGACCCTTCTTTAGTACTTTTCTAGGTTCTAATATGCATGCTTGGCTTCAAAATTCATACAAAATCTCCTACAACTAATTTTGATTTGAAATTCAGGAATTAATCACCTAACCCTATATATAAAATATACAAAAAAAATTGCATGCATATTAGTCCCGCATCATCTTGGCGCCTTGAACATGGAAAGCAGCTCCTTTGTTTTGGAAGAAAACATGAAATGAGGCTTGGAGCAAGGCATGTGTTCTTCTTCCTTCCTTGGTTGTGCATCCCTTTTTGGTACAAAGCATGACATGGGGAGTGGGAAGTGGAGGCGCCAATGGATCTTGTCCCTTCATCCAAAGAGGTTCAAATAATTTGGGAAGAAAACTTGATTGGAGGGCTTGAAGCATGGGATTTGAATTCCCAACTTCAACTCCCCTTTGACCTTCCTTTGGCCATCCACCTTCACTTGGAAAAGAGCTTGATAGGGGGAAGGAAAGAGGGCTAGTGTCAAGTGATGTTGTCTTCCTTTAAGCCTCCAAAATTCAGATTTTGTGCCACCCACATGGCAAAGTGAAATGGCACCACATAGGATGATGATGTGGCATCCCAGGGCTAACTTGGCATCCTTCATGTCTTGGCCCAAAAGTAACTTGGTTTCAAGACCAATCTAGCTTGGGCCCATACTTCCAACAGATTCAGACTGGACTCAATTTATGACTGGACCCAGTACAGGACACACTTTGACCCAATTGGTCAATGAACAGACTAGACATGAGACTTAATTCAAAGCAAAAAAAATTACAAGGTTGAGGCTAGGCTTGAAGCCTTATTATAAGACCCGAAATGTTGGAACCCTAACTAGACATCCACAGAGGGTTGAAGAGCCTCTGTCAGATTCTAGTGCCCACACCAATGCCGCCATCCAAATCTCCAAACCTAGCCGCCAACTCTATATTTCATCTTCCCCTTGCTGTTTCCCTCTTTTATTTTCTTCTTGCTTTGATTTCTCACCCCTGAAAGGTTGTTTGCAGGTCCCTCGAATCTGATGAATCTAACGACTCCAGCCAGGCTGCAATCGGATCATCGAGCAAAAAGCCTGGAATCCTCAAGTCTCCGGCTTGATTTTTCGAGCTGCATCCAAGGGTGAGAGAGATCTCTTTACATATGATCTACACCAGACACATCTACAATTGTCAGGTACATCCCCTCTGCCTACCAGATGCTTTATTGAAGATGAACTGGCCCAACCGAGACTTCTCAATCTCGACAGTCCTCTTTTCTTTGCTTTTTAGGTCCTATTATGCATGCTTTTAGTTTCTTAAATTCATATAGAACTCTTTACATCATTCCTTGGTCTGATCTTCGGGATTAAAACATATTCCTCCATAAAACACAAAAAAAATTAGTTGCATGCATATATAGTTCCGCATCGCATCAATGCTCTACAAAGGTCTGACTCTGATAAGTGGCTAGAAGCCATGAAATCCAAAATGGAGTCCATGGAAATCAATAATGTATGGACATTAGTTGATCCACCTGAAGGGATAAAACCCATTGGGTGTAGACGGATTTTCAAAAGGAAACGGGGTACAGACGGAAGGGTGGAGACCTACATAGCCCATTTGGTTGCCAAGGGATGTCGTCAGCATTATGGTATTGACTATGATGAGACATTCTCTCTTATGGCAATGCTCAAATCCATTTGGATTATGCTTGCTCTAGTTATATACTTTGACTATGAAATCTGGCAAATGGATGTCTGAATAGCCTTCCTAAATGGTGAGCTAGAAGAGGAGGTGTATATGATACAACCTGAAGGGTTCACATCCACAGATGAGTCAAAGGTTTGCAAGCTTCAGAGGTCCATCTATTGATGCGGAACTAACAAGGCTTGCAAAATTATTTTTTTTATATTTTTATAATAAGTTATGTATCTTAATCCCGAAGATCATGCCATGAATCTAATTAAAGGGTTTTATGCAAGTAAGAAACTAAAGCGTGCAAAGTAGAACCTAAAAAGTAATAAGAAAGAGGACCGCCGAGGCTAAGAAGTCTCAGTTGGGCTAGTTCCCCTTCAATAAGGTTACTGGCAGGCTGAGAGGGTGTTCCTGACAATGGTTGATGTGCCAAATAAAGACCGTAGATGAAGGGATCGCTCTCGCTCCCGAATACGGCCAAGATGATCAAGCCGGAGACTTGTAGATTCTAGGCTTTCAACCAGGTGATCCGATTGTAGCCCGATTGGAGTCATTGGATTCATAGAAGTTGAGGGACCTACAAACAGCCTTTCAAGGGTTAGAAAACAAACCAAAGATGAAGGATTAATTAAGAAAATAACAACGAAAAGAAGGGATTTGATGTGGGTGACTAGGGCTTGGAGTGGTGGATGGCGGCTGGAGACTGGGCATAGAACACAAGGAAGAAGAGGAGGGGTTCACACAGAATCCCCTTAGCTCACAGCAATAAGAAAACTCAGTTGTATTCATTCAAAACAAAGTTATTCATACAAGAGAATAGAGTCTCTTAAATATACTAACTAACTTGGCCCCAAAGTAAGGATACAATAGACTTTTACTATGAATTTGAATCCCACCCAAACCCTAGCTAGAATACATGGTAGGTCTAGGATTTGATTGCCCTCAAATTGTTGCCTCCTCTCTTGCCTTGGTCGGCCAAGGGAGGTGACCCTAGGTGGCCGACCAAGGGGTGGTGACCATAGGGTGAATTGTGCCCTAGCTCCCCTCCTGAGCCTTGGCTGGCCCATTTTGCTTCAGACTACGATCCAGGGCTTCAAGGCTTCTGATTTAGCTCCCAGGCTTCTGATTTCTTCTACTAGGCCTTCCATGGTCTTCATAACTTCACGTTGGGTTGATCTTTACTTGTATTGACTTAGTCTTCACTTGCACTAAGTCTTCACTTGACTTGGACTAACATATACAGGACTTAGAAAGAAAACCAGCTCAACATGAGCTGACTAGTACGGGACTCAAATAATGAAAAAGAAAACTCAATTAGGCTAAGCCCTTATTATAAATGGACTCAAACACTATTAAGTAATTTATAGAGGGTTTAGGAGCCTCTGTCTTATTCTAGTGCCTCTAGTGTCCCCACCAATTCTCCCAAGGTGGGAGGAACTTAACCTTGTCGAGTAAGGATCACACTAGCTCATATATCTCTCGAGAAGGTTTGGGTCGAGGTGCTGTAAGTCCTCTCGAGAAATCCATGAATCGTCAGACTTTGGTCGGCCTTGCAATCGAACTAGGTAGCATTGATGGCTGCAGCCCCGAGTCATGATGGCTTGATCATCCAGGATATGCTCGATCCATTCTCCTCTCTCAGTTCTAATAGTTGGTGGACACTCTAGGCTAGGGTCACTCACAATGGAAGGAGTAGGTCCAAAGGCCTCACTAGGTATCACTGCCGGTTCCCTATACTCAACCAGGTCTACGATACTGAAGGTAGAACTAATGCCCAAATCTGGAGGCAAATATAACACATAGGCATTTGGTCCAACCCTCTCTATCACTTTAAAAGGTCCAGCTCCACGAGCATGAAGCTTCTTAACGGTCCCGGGTGGGAACCGCTTAGGCCTAAGCCTAATCTTGATAAAATTCCCTACATTGAATCCATTGGCCCTTATTCGGGAATTAGCCAGTTTGTTAGATGTTTCATTACTTAAATTACTTTTATGGCTAATATCTTGATGCATATGCTGTGCGATGTTCAGTGCAAGTGTGGACATGCTGGGCATATGCAGACTCCTAACAGGTGATGTAAAGGACTCAAACTAATACCTAACATACTCGACTATGCATTCCTATCGAAAGAAATTTTATTGAACTCTTTAGACCTAAACTAATAGATTATAAGTTCTCTAGGTTTAATCCTAGTTTGACATGCACACGAAAATTTATAGTGGACTCCTAGCAAATTTCATAGAGTATGCCAGAAGTAAGATGCAAACCTAACATGCGTAATAAATGTATGCAGTATGCTAATATCAACTAAATGCAATCTAATGATCCTAGAAATGATGAAGGTTTCTAGAAAGGGCAGAAAATAAGATGTGGGTTCAGGATTAGTCTGGTAGGGTCGGGAAAAGGGTTCAGGGTTAGTTGGATAATGTAGGATATAAGAAAGCGTGTCAAGGACTAATCCTAGACTAATAAGGCTAACCTTACAAGGTTGAGATATATCTACAAGGTTTGCATAATGGAAGGATGGGTTACTAATCTCAAGGAAGAGGTCCTTAATGGGAACTATAGGAGGGGGCAATTCCTGAGGGTACTGATTCAAAGAGATCAAGTCCTTAATAAATTCTTTTGGTTCATGTATTTTAGGACTAGACTCTATAATTTGGCTCTCCTCTATGGTTTCCTCAGGCAAGGTTCTAGCAGCAGTATCTAGGTTCTCTTCCTCTAATTGTTGTTTCATTACAGCTTTAGGCTTGGTATAGTCAAGGTCAACTAACTCAAGATTGGCTTCTACCTTGGTACCTATGGGGTCAACTAATTCTAGGTCTTTCAGAGGTGTCTTTTCTTCTCCCTCATACTCATCCACTAAGTTCACATCAGCTTCATACACTTTCACTTTAAAGTCAGCCTTGTGAATCAAAGGGATGGTATGGGAAGGTTGGCTAAGGAGAAATTGGCTAGGTCTCGGTCTCTGATAATGGGCACTAATCCGAGTAGGTTCAGGTTGCCTAAGGGGTAGTGGCTTACTACTAGGCTCATATCTAGGGGTACTAACCTTATGGGGATCAGGTCGATGGCCTATGGGTTCATTTTGCTCATGGGTCATGGGTTCAAATCTATAGGTCATGGGTCTACTGGGCATATAGGGTGTGGGTGCAAAGGATCTAGAGTCATAGGATCTAGGTTCATAGGTTTTGGGTACATAGGTTATAGGTTCATAGGATTTAGAGTCATAAAATCTATAGGTTGTGGGTCTCTTGGACTCATAGGATTTGTCATGCAAGATGACTCTAAGACTGCCAAAGATATAGGAAAAACAATAAACTAATTCTTTTGTGATTTTTATAATTTAGGTTTGTAGGCTAAATTCCAAAGTTAAGCAAAGAACTAACAGATAGAGTAGCAATGCAAAGAATCATCATATCGTAGGCAAACTCATGCAAAAATAATAAATAACCAGGACCCGAGAATTGAGAAACATCTAGATTAGGATAGCTTTTCTTCATCAAATTAGAAATTTAAAGAAGGGAAGGATGTTACCAATCAGTGATTTGAAAAACTTCAAATGAAGAGATCACACAGCACTCTGATTGGAGCCTGGATGATGAAGCTCGGTTTCCTTGATTAGATGGCTGATTTGGGCGGTCCTAGAGGCAAGGAAAGCCTCCTCTAGGAAGGCGAAACATCTCTGGGATCCTGCAAAATGTCAAGGGTCAATCAAAACAGCAATTAAATAAAGAAATGAACTAGGGTTTAAAAGGAATCAGGTTAGGATTTAGAAGCTGGGTGGCAAGGAAGTAGATGAAGCTATTGATCTGGTGAACCAATGATGAGGTAAGAGAGGGTTGGCTAAGGGATACCTAACTAATATTAGGCTCAAATCTAGGGGTATTGATCATATAGGGTTCAGGTTGACTAGGGAAAAGTTGATTGGCACTGGGCTGATTCCTATGCACTATGGGTTCCTGCGGTTCAGCTCTATGGGTCTTGCCTAGGATTCCTACTTGGTCATCTAATGGATTATTCCTGGTGGTTGCCTGGTCAAATCATTGGTTTACTTAGTCAAATCTAGTGGCTAATTGGTCAATCTTATGGTTTTCCTGGTTATTGGTTTGGATTATTTGGTCAAATCTTTGGTCTATTTAGTTGAATCTATGGTTCATTTGGTTTTGGGATTGGATCAATTGGCTCATCTGGGTATTGGTTTGGTCAAGTTTATGGTTCAATTGTTCATTCATGGTTCTTATGAGTGCTTCAAGATTGGACTCCATGGTTAAACTGGGTTGGGGTTTAGACTTCTGGTATTGGGTTCCTAATCTAGTTGTTATGCAAACAAGCAAACAATCAAGGTGAAATGATATAGCCAAGCATGCAAAGGTTAGTACAAACTAGGGTTTCCTAGACCTAGAGTCAAAACTGAGTGGGTCAGCTCAACTTACACTTAACCTAGTAGCTAATCCTTCCACTGGCCATGTAGGGGGTGGGGTGGTTGGAGGCTCCCCCTGCTTGTCACAGGGTCCTAAAAATAAACCACCAGTCCACTTAGGTCGTTTGACTCTGGACCCCCAGTCTTAGACACCAACTTTCAGTAATAGATAAAGGATTTAATGCACTGGTTGGCCCACATAGCTCAGACCTGACCTGCTGATATCATCTAGCCCTCTAGGGCAAATTAGGTCTAATTGATTTTTAATTAGGCTTGGGTTAGTATGATGATGGTTGTTTTGGGCCCAGGACAGGTGATGAAATTCCATCCTGATGTTATATTGACTACCTTTAAGATTAGATTAAAGATGATGGCACTCAATGGTCCTGATGCAATCTAAACAATCAGTAAATAAAATATTTTTTTAATTATTTTATGTTGTGACAAATTGAATTTATGTTAACTGGGGTTAGCAAAAAAAGTTTGGCTTCGGATTGGGGGTTTGGAAATTGATTAAGTTGGGTCAAGTAAGTGCAGAAATTTAGGAAATTAGGGTTTCAGATGATATAGATTTTGACATAGATATCGATGTAGAAAAAAACCAAAAAAAATATATGATAGAGGACGGACAGTGATAATGATACCTAAAAAATTTGATATAAAAAAAAATCAAATGATGATGCAAATATTAGGATTTTTAAACCACTGCAAAAATCATATAATTTTTGTTAGGGTTTTTAATATGTGAAGTTTTAATGATTTAGATTTTCTATAAAATTAATTAAAAACTTTGATAAATCAGAGGACAAGACAGAGAACAAATAATGCAAAATTTATAAAAAAATAAAATTTTTAGATGATCAAAATCAAATGAAGAACAGACACCTAATGTAGTGGACAAGATGCAGAAAATTAAGAAATTAGGGTTTTGTGAATCTAATGCAAATGAAAACTATCCTAAATCAGCTCTAATACCAAACTGATATGCGATAACTCTAAGACTACCAAAGATGTAGGAAAAATATTAAACTAATTTTTATGTGATTTTTATAATTTAGGTTTGTAGGATAAATTCCAAAGTTAAGCAAAGAACTAGCAGATAGAGTAGCAATGCAAAGAATCATCATATCGCAGGCAAACTCATGCAAAAATAATAAATAACCAGGACCTGAGAATTGAGAAACTTTCAAATTAGGATAGCTTATCTTCATCAAATCAGAAATTTAAAGAAGGGAAGGATGTTACCAATAGTGATTTGAAGAACTTCCGATGAAGAGATCACACAGCACTTTGACTAGAGCCTGGATGATGAAGCTCGGTTCCCTTGATTAGTGACTGATTTGGGTAGTCCTGGAGGCAAGGAAAGCCTCCTCTGGGGAGGTGAAACACCTCGGGGATCCTGCAACATGTCAAGGGTCAATCAAAACAGCAATTAAATAAAGAAAAGAACAAGGATTTAGAAGGAATCAGGTTAGGGTTTAATAGCTGGGCGGCAAGGAAGTAAATGAGGCTATTGATCTAGGGCATCTTCAAGGCTACTCCTTAAGGACGTGGCTGATGCTTGGAAGCTTGGTTTTCTTCTATGGGCATGGAGGATTGCAAGGGATGGTCGGCCAACACAATAACAAAGAACCAAACAAACCAAAAAAATAAAGTAACACAAACACAATTTCGCAAGCTCAAATAAATTTCACTAGGGTTTTTTTTGATATCATGAATAAAAATTGATTACAAGAGGGGAGGGGTGGGGTATTTATAGAGTTCTCATATCCTCTCCTTGTTAGAATAGGAATACAAGCTAGATAGGGAGAAGGATTACAAGTGGAGTAGGAATAGGTTCACAAGTTGAATAGGAATATGATCTCCTTGTTTGATATGGATTTCCTTCCTCCTTTGACTTGGTTAAAGGGCCTTGGACTTGGTCAAATCTCATTTTCTTGGGCTTGAAGACCTCTTGGATTGGACTTGGGCTCTTGGGTAGCAATTGGGGCATCCAAGGATGGGTTGGATGCATGGGCTTTGTGCCATGAAGGCCTGGGATTCCTGGAGTAGAAAAATTCCAGGTATCTTGGTTCTTGGCTGGAATATACCTGGAATCTTGGTTCTTTATGAACCTGGGCCTTGCACTCACTTGGGCTGGGATACAGGTGGACCTCTGGAATCATGGATGCCCTGGTTTGGGAATATGCTCTGATATCTGCGGAGGTATTTGGGCATCTAGAAGGAATCAGGGTTTCTGGAAAGTATTTTGGATCTTAGGATGTTACACAAAATCCAACAAGCTGATGTAGTAGCCTCTGACTCCTAGATGTGGCCTGGTGGAACTCCAAAATAGGGTAACCTCCTCTTTTATAAAAAAAATGGACTCATACTGGACTCAAAACTGAAGTATAGGACTAGATATACTGACTAGGGTTGAGGGTTGAGACAAATCAACTAACCTAAACTTATTATAGGACTCAATCTTAATTATTACAAAATTATGACACTTGAATAAGGTTCTAAAATTTAAAACCTTATTCAATAAACTATATGAAATCCAGTGATCTGTGTCTGATCCTGGTGTCCCCACCAACTTGGGTAGGTACTTTATCCTTAGTTCAAGTTTCATGTCACTCTAGGTAGTTATGGGTTCACGGCCTTCTTGCCTATGTATTCTCTCAACATTATCCCAGTCTGCCTTGGCCTGGTGAACCAACATAGCTTTAGCAAACCTGAACCGATATTTTTCATAATAGAAACCCATATTTTGTTCAAAATATAAGTTCATATCTCTTTCCCAAGCAAGATAATCCTCACACTCAAGATCACTAAATTTAGGTGCTACCAACACAATGTACCTAGTGGCTCTCCTAGGGTTGGGCTCCATGGTTTCACTAAGTTAAGTTTGGTTGAGGCTATCAGTATTGAACTTATAATCTATTGGTCATGCAATCAAACACACACATCGACTCCTAAGCTAGTGCACATGCAAGACTCAAAGATGAATCGACAACGACTGTCTAAACCTAGAGCCCAATCAGAATGGGGTGACTCAACTTACACACAACTCAAATCCCAGTCCTTCAACTGGCAAGGTAAGAGTTGGGATGGTGGGAGGCCCCCTGCTCTCGCAGGGATCAAATTAAGGAACCACCGATCTACTTAGGTCATAGGGTGAGCCCTCTGTCCATAGAATTACACAAGTTCTTAATTTCATAAAATAAGAGGTGGGTTCAGAGTTGTGCTCATAGGGTTAGTCCTCTTTTATCAGCTCCCACCATCTATGGATGGAAGCAGGCATCTCGGAGTTGGAACATATGATTTGATAAGTGTATCACATTGTATGGCTTTGTTAACAATGGAAAAGAACCTTGTATTTAAAAGTAGGCTAATGGTTTTGTGGTTGTATTCCTTGTATTGTTTGTGGATGACACTCTCTTAATTGGGAATGATGTTCCAGCATTACAAGGAATAAAGGTCTAGCTTTTATCTTAATTCTCTATGAAAGACTTATTTGAAGCCTCATTTATACTGGGTATAAAGATCAATAGAGATAGATCTAAGAGGCTTCTAGGATTGTCCCAATCAACGTACATTGATACCGTGCTGAAACGGTTCAGCATAGAAAATTTCAAGAAAGGCTATCTTTCGATAGGCTATGGAATTACTCTATCCAAAAAGGATTGTGCATCAACTCCTGAGGAGAGAGAGAGTATGAGTATAGTCGTAGTGGGATCTATTATGTATGCAATGACATGCACTAGACTAGATGTGGTATACTCACTAGGAATAGTGAGAAGATACTAGTCTGACCCAAGTGAAGTACATTGGAAGGTGATAAAAACCATCCTAAAGTATTTGAGAAATACTAAAGACAATGGCTTATCTATGGAGAGCCTAACTTAAAACTTGTCAGTTATACCGATTCAAGTTTTCAGTCAGATAAAGATGATAACAAAAGTATGTTGAGCTTTGTATTTACCCTCAATGAGGGAGCCATCTACTGAAAAAGTTCCAAGCAACATACCGTGGAGGACTTAGTTTGCAAAGCAGAATACATTGCAGCATCAAATGCAATGAAGGAAGAGAAATGGCTATGAAAGTTCCTAGGCGAGCTGGGAGTGGCACCTTCCCTGGATGGCCTTGTTCCAGTATTTTGTGACAACACTGGAGCCATAGCTCAAGCCAAAGAGCCAAAGTCCCATCAGCGTACCAAGCACATTTTGCGCCGCTACCACCTTGTGTGAGAGATTATGGCATGAGGGAACATCGACCTTCAGAAGATCGATGAAAAAGAAAATCTGGCCGATCCCTTCACTAAAGTAGTCGGAATTCAAGAGTTTAAATATTGTAATTGGAAAATGGGAATGCACTTCTGTTCTCTTTGGCTTTTGTCCAAGTGAGAGTTGTTAAGAATTGTGTCTCAAAGACAATCGTCTAGGCTGTAGACAGTTATGCTATTTATATATGAATTTTGATATAAATAAAAGTTATCTTTTGGCTGTTCATAACAAGTGCATTTTCCATAATTTAAACTCTTTTGTAATGATGTCCTTTGAGCTACCTTGTATGCGATATAAAGAGGATGCATCGTGTAGTTCATAAATTAGTTCACGACCAAAGCATATACTATTTTGGGATGATGGTGTTTCAAGAGTAGGTTGTTGATGTTATATCTGTTGGTTGTCCTCTCAACCAAGCAGCGTGGAGATGCTGGTATGACATCGAGTATTGTATTTGATACTTCACTGAATGTGACTCTCATGCGAGATTCTCTTGCTACCGAAGAGAAGTCTTGCATTAGAATGTGGACATGAATTATTCCTTTGACTTGAGATCACTATGGTAGCTTGCAAGCAACTCACTATGCTCAGACGCCGGACTAACTAGATTTCTAATCCGGTGATGAAAGATTGCTGGGTACAGTTAAGTACTTGTGCAGCGATAGTAGGATCGAGAAATAATTGACCTCTCCAAATGATTTGGATTGAATGATTTATATACCTCAATTGAGAAAGACCTTGGCCAAGGCATTCCTTGTAAGGAGTTGCAGGATTTCTTTGAGACATTAAGATGGACTGCTTAGTGTTGGGTAGTTTAACCATATGCCATCCAGGGCATTAGGAGGTTCAAGGAATAAGTTCAATGCTATTCCATATTCAACAGATTCATGTTGCTCTGCAACCTTCAGCCTATTCGGATGTTGGGTGTCATTACTAGATGGTGACTTTGGCTGGTACTGAAAATGTTTCCGTGCTACCGATTTAGTGTTTGAACCATGGGGTCGCACACCAAGGGTTTCTTCTTGCTTTGTTGGCATGTGAACGATTGGGAATCATTATGGACTCGTTTGACAAGTTGTTGTCAAAACTTCTGTTCGAGCCAACTATTTTTGAACGAGTCAACTCGAATGACTGACTCCAGCGAAAACTGAAATTGCTTTATTAATTACTGCAATCATTATCAAAATTAATGGGGTGTTTCTGGTTTTTATTCTGGGTAGTTGCTGAATCCAAAGGTCCTAAGAATCCCAAGAGACTCAAAACTCCACATTAATCTCTCATTAGTCCTCTTAATGGTTTTGGGGACTATTTATTTCTACTGGGCAGATTGTTTCCAGCACTATATATCAGATTTGCTATTCCACCAGTTTTGAGGTCGAGACTTTCTCCATTCCTTGGGTTGGAGATCTTCCAAGACCTCTTAGAGTTTAAGAGATCTGATCACAAGGTTGATTGAGTTTTAGGTGGGATCTCTGAGTGCATACCTTCTATTGAAGGTTTGAAATAGAGAGAACTGGAAGAGTCCTGGTTATGTTCCAGCATTACTGTAGCAACTAGCACTTCAAGGAGTTGAAGGTGTCCCATTCATCTTCAAGGAGTTGAAGAAGGAGTCCACCCGACAAAGCTTTCGTAGGGGCTAGCACCTCAAAGGAAGAAGAAGGAATCGTGCTACATGGTTTGAACCTTCCATAAAGGCAGTACACGAGTGCTACTTATAGAGCTGGACATTTTCACAGGTCAGTGGGGTCCCTGGGATCGTGACTAAGAGGCGGACTTTCGATTTTCTCCAGGTGAACATCACCAAGGTATGTACTTGTGTTATGTATGACACATTGTTCCTTACCGCATTATTATAGAGTTATTAGAATAGTTCCATATTTTATACTTTGGTTGCATGGTTTAATTTTTACATTACTCTAGATGCATCTTAATCTTGGTACTGGGGTTTTGTTAATTAGATTAACAACACGATAAAATGTTTTTATCGCTTTCCACTGCTGCATGCTTTAAGAAAAGTTTTAAAATGCATGCTTCACCCCTAGGAACGGTTCCTTGCATGCTGTTGCCCAATAGCAGAAACAATACACTGGATTATATACCCCTCTACCAATACTAGACCATCCATGGTAGGACTTAAGCATGGACTTTGTTTTAGGCCTACCTAAGACCCTTAGGAATAATGATTCCATATTTGTAGTGGTCAATAGGTATTCCAAAATGGCCCTTTTTATACCCTGCTCTCAAACCTTTGACGCATCTAGAGTAGCCCATCTTTTCCTTGACCATGTGGTTAGGTTACATGGATTGCCTAGGACAATAGTGTCAGATAGGGATGTTCGATTTACTAGTTAATTTAGGAAAATCCTTTGGCACTTAGTAGGGACCAAATTTAAATTTTCTATAGCCTACCATCGATAGACTGATGGTCAGACGGAGGTAGTGAATAGAAGCTTAGGAAACCTTCTTAGATGCCTCGTAGGTGAACACACAGAAAATTAGGATCTATTGTTACCCCGAGCTGAAGTTCCTTACAATAGTTCTGTTAATAGGTCCATAGGGAAGAGTCCTTTTGAGGTTGTGCATGGATACAAACCCAATAAACCTCTTGATTTGATCCCCTTACCCTCACATGCACGAGTTTATGAGTCAGCTGAGTCATTTGCATAACTTGTTAGGGATTTTCATAAAGAAATTAGCCAAAGGATAAACCTGAATAATGAATTATAAAAGAACTTGGCTAATTCTCGAAAGAGGGCTAAAGAATTTTCTAGAGGAAATTTTGTGATGATCAGGCTTAGGCCTGAATGGTTCCCTCCAACAATCGTAAAGAAACTTCATGCTCACGGAGCTAGCCCATTCAAGATAATAAATAGGGTTGGACCCAATGCTTATGTGCTCGAGTTACCATACGACTTAGATATTAGTTCCACCTTCAACATCTTAAATCTTGTAGAGTATAGGGAGCCAGCAGCGATTCCAAGCGAGCCTTTTGGACCTATCCCTTCCATTGAGAGTGAGCCTGCCCTAGAGTGTCCACCAACCAATTGGCCAAATAGTGAGGAAAAGATTGAGAGAATCCTAGACGGTCAAGCCATAAGTATCTGGAATAGAGTCTATCAAAGATATTTGGTCCGGTGGCAAGGTCGGCCAGAATCTGACTTGTGGATCACCCATGAGGATTTGCAGTGCCTCAACCCAGGCCTACTCGAGCACTATGAGAGCCATGATATCCCACACTTGATGGGGTCGAGTTTCTCTCACCCTGAAAGAATTGGTGGGGACACCAGGATCAGACACAGATTACTGGGCCCTATCTGGTTTACTTAGTCATGTGTCAAAGTTTTGAAAATTATGTAATCAATTAAGATTGAGTCCTGTAATTAGTTGAGGTTAGTTGATTTGTCTCAACCCTCAACCTTAGTCTAGTTTTGAGTCCTGTACTTTAGCCATGAGTCCAGTAAGAGTCAAATTGTGTACAAGAGAGGAGTTTACAATATTTTGGAGTTCCACCATGCCTCATCTAGGAGTCAGAAGCCACTACATCAGCTTGTTGGGTTTTATGTGACACCCCAGGATCCAAAATGCTTGCAGAAACCCTAATTCCTTCCAGATGTTTTTCAGATGCCTAGATTTCAGTTCAAATTCTAGAGCATATTTCCAAACCAGGGCATCCATGATTCCAGAGGTCCATCTGCTGCACCGCAGGCCAAGGAGATCAAGCCCAGGTGCCAAGCCCAGGTCCATAAAGAAGCAAGATTCCACTTTGATCCCACGAATATTCCCACTAGGGCAACCCAGATTTCATGAGGCCCAAGTCCATGCACACAAGCACCTTTGGGCTGGCCCATTGCTGCCCCCTTGAAGTCCACATGCCAATCAAAGAAAGAGTAGGCATCCTTGACCATGTCAAAGCATGAAAAGAGAAGGAGAAGGCTAGTCTAACCTAGTTGGGATTTGTCTTCCTAATTGTTTTAAGACTTGTAATTGTAACCTAGCTAGGAAAAGGACTTGTAATCTAATTAGGAGAAGACTTGTTAACCCAAGTGTAACCCTAGCTAGGAGAGGGCAAGGGAGCTCTATAAATATCCCACCCTTCTTCCTCTTGTAATAACTTTCTCTTATAAATACAACCTTGCTGAAATTTTGAGTCATTGCCTTGTGTTTACTTTTGTGTTGGTTCTCTTATTTTTGTTTGAGTGTTCTCCTTGTCCCTAGCCGAACACCTACTGCCCTAGCACCCTTCTGCATCCCTGGAGATCAGCCATGCCCAAAGGAAGATTCCCTAGCTGCTACCCCAGTCAAGCAACTGCTTCTTCCCCAAGACGCCCACACCTAAACCTAATTTTGTTTCCTTCTAAACCCTAGTTTTTATTCCTTTATTTAATTACTATTTTAATTGACCCCTTGATGCTTATAGGATCCTCGAGGTGTTTCACCTCCCCAAAGGAGGCTTTCATTGCCTTCAGGACCACCCAAATCAGCTATCAGATTCAAGGAAACAGAGGCTTCTTCATCCATGCTCCAATCAGAGTGTGAGTGATCTCTTCTATTATAAAGTTTCAATCTCTAACCAGTAAGAAACCTTTCCTTCTCTTAATTTTTGATTTATTGAAGAATAACTATCCTAAGCTGGGAGTTTCTTAATTCTCAGGTCCTGTTACTTTTATTATTTTGCATGAGCATACTTTCATGATGATTCTTTGTATTGCTAGTCATCGTGCTAGTCTTTACTTAATTTCAAGAATATATCCTACAAATTAAATTATAAAAAAATAAAAAAAAAAGTTTATTATTTTCTTGTAATCATAGAGTCATCCCGCATCACTCGCCCTATGAGCATGACTTCGGTTGGAAGCTGACCTTGGTAGGAGGGCTCGCCTTGGCAGCATGAGCACGATCCTGGCCGGGAGCTAACCTTAGACTGAGGGCTCACATTATGAGCATGACTCTGGCTAGGAGATGACCTCGGCAGGTGGGCTCGCATTGGCAACATGAACGCAACCCTGGCCGAGAGCTATCCTCAAATAGAGGGCTTGCCTTATGAGCTCGACTTTGATTAGGAGCTAACCTCGATAGGAGGGCTCGTCTTGGCTCCTTACTTGGCTCTTTACTTGGCCACAGTGCCTAAGTGGCGGGGCTTTTGCCAGCATGGCCACCAGTAAGACTCCATATCAGCAAATGTACCACATCAGATACCAATAGTAGGGGAGTGTAAATGGGAAAGCTCACATACCTCTTAGATCCTCCTAGAATTCTTGTTATAGGCTACTACCTTGATGGTGATTCGAGCCTAGGCAAGATCATCCTAGATCCTACAAGAGATGGTAAAGCCTTCTGTGTATCGTATAAGGCTTTCTTATCTACTAGCAACATCCCATCCCATTAAATGCATCCCTGCTACCTTCTAGGTATGTTGTATACTTCATTAAATGATGAATCCTAATACAAAGAATTTGGGCATGCCTCCACTATTTACCTAGATTTGGTGATGATTGGGGATTTTGGGACATGATAGGGAGCTGCCATGTGGTAGAGACTGTAGCAAAAGTTGTTTGAATATTGCTTCCTCAAGAATTGAGATAGGTATGTCACCAAAGTCTAGCAGATTAGAGTGCTTATAGGGCATTTAAGGCCAGGGAACTCAAGGCCATGCACTTTCTAAACAATCAGCGAGGCTCGTCGATGCATGAGGGAATAGGATTTGGCATCTACCGGTGCTTTCCTAGGGGCTTATGGTAGAAAGCTCATGGTTGAGTGCTCCTTGAGTGGTTGGTGAGGATAGCTAATGCTTGAGGGCATAGGAGTTGGTCTTCCTTGGTGCTTACCTCGGGGCTCATGGCTGAGGGCTAATGGCCAAGCACTCCTTAAGCGATTGGTGAGTCTTACTAATGCCTGAGGGCATAGGAGTTAGCCTCTATCAGTGCTTGCCTAGGGGCTCGTGGCTAAAGGCCTATAGCTAAGCACTCCTTGAGTGGTCAGTGAGGCTTGCTAATGCTTGAAGGCATAGGAATTGGCCTCTACCAAGCTTGCCTAGGGGCTCGTGGCTAAAGGCTCATGGCCAAGTACTCCTTGAGTGGTTTGTGAGGCTAGCTAATGCTTGAAGGCATAATAGTGGCCTCTGCTAATGCTCGTCCAAGGGCTTGTGGCTAAGGGCCCATGGTCGGGCGCTCCTTAAGTAGTCGATGAGGCTCACTCATGCTTGATGACATAGGAGTTGGTCTCTATCAGTGCTCACCCAAGGGCTCATGGCTGAAGGCTCATGGCTAGGTGCTCCTTGACTGGTCAACAAGGCTCGATGATGCCCCAGGGCATAAGAGTTGGCTTTTACCAGTGGTCACTGAGGGGCTCATGGTTGAGCACTCCTTGAGCAGTCAACAAGACTCGCTGATGCTTATTCAGGGCTCTATGTCCCTGGCCTGACCATATTTCCTACTAATAATATATATAGGAGTGCACAAGCTAGAAAACAAATCCATGGAAAGGACTTCCAAAGGAGTCCCTTTTCTTTTCTTCTTCTCTAATTAAAAAGAATCTCAAATCATATGATATTTGAGTTGTTTTTGATCTCTGACTCTTCCAACAAAATCTATTTAACGAATTGGACACTCTTTTGAAACTAATCAATAGGCCTTTGCCTCTTCTCTTCTCTAAAAATAAAACTTGATGTGAATCACTTTGTTGCTATAAAACCATCACCAAGGCTCACCAAAACCATAGGTGAGTCATTTAATCTCATTCCTTCATTTTTTCATGTTTTAAATCCCTCCAATAGCTGGGATTTTATTGAAAATAAGCATGGAAGGTGTTGCTGCCAAATCCTTGCTCTCGAAACTTTGATGGCATTGGCAGTCCCATGGCCTTCTCTAGTGAGGTGTGCTCTTAATGCTTCATAATTCCTACAAGAGAAGCCCCTCTTGACCAGTAGTTACCAATAGATGACCCTTTGAAGCCCAAGTAAATAAAAAAAAGTAGACAATAATGGAGTCTAGAGAAATGGTGAAAGAGTGCCTATGTGAGCATGGTGGTGAAGCCTTATCAATCGGGAGTCCTCTCTTATCTATTTATAGTTACTTAGGATAATTAGTTCCAATTGGAAGGTAATCTTCTTTGGTTATGATATTCCCTTTTTGTTGAGATCCTAATCTCTTTTAGTGGAGGTATAGCTTTCTGTTGAGATCCTAACCTCTTTTGATTAGAGTAACAGTTTCTTATTATGATAGTTGCCTCATTCTATCCATGCCTCTTGCTCGGACATCATGGACTCCAGGCATCAATGTACCTTGCTCATTGTTGATTGGAGTAGCCTTGACACTATATCCTAATGTACCTACTAAGTCTACCTTAGCAGTTAGTCGGGTCCAAGTAGTTAGTTTGCATGTGTTGATTTCCTGTCTTAATTTTGATGAATAACAAAATATTTAAGTATATTTGAGTACTAATTATATGTTAATAGCATGTTTATTAGAATAAGGTACTCATAAAAGTTATAGTGTTGAAAAGTCTAAAATGCTTGTCATCTTGTTGAAGAAGTTACTTAAGTTAATAGATTTTTAATTTATATGGACCTTGGTACATAAGAAAGACTTTGAAGGACTCAAATTTTAAATTTGGATAAGTTTCAGCATTGCTTCAGCCAAGTGTCAACTCATGGAATTGAAGTGTTGACTCAAGTGTTGACTCATAGAAGCTTGTGTTTATATGTAGAAAATATTTGAGTCGGCATGCAAAAGTATTGACTCATGAACATCCAAGTGGAGACTCAAGGCCTAAGATCCAAAAGAATACAGAACATGCTAATTTCTGGAATTTACTCAAGTATCGACTCACCAGAAGAAGGTTGATACACCAGTGCATTCTAGAGAGCTTCAAAAGACTTATTTAAACTAGTGTCGACTCATGTGTTGACTCATAGACTGAAGTATCGATTCTTGCATGTCTGACTACATAGTAATGGCTAGTTTATTGAAGTGTAAAACTTCCATATTTTGTATCTAATAGCTATTTTCTCCTCTTCAACTGCTATAAACTATCTTTTAAGGGTTGGAAAGGGATTTAAACTTCACCAAACACAAAAGTGAAAGCATTGATTAAGAATTTATTAAGCATTCATTGAGTATTCAATGAAGAACTTTTACTTTTGAGTGAGTTAAGCCTTCAAGCATTCAAGTTCCACAAAGAGCATTCAAGTCCACATCATTCAAGCATTGTTTGAGGCTTCAACAACTTGAAGACAAGCTTTTCAATAACATTCAAGAGCTTCATTGAGTTTATTTGCTTTCTGAGAAAGCTTATTGTATTTTTACATTATACTTGAGTTATCTTGTTATTACTAGTTTCAAGGGGATTGAAACTAGTATTGATGTTTGTTGGTGAGCCTTGAGTGAAAACCAACTTGGTTTGTTGGTGAGCCTTGAGTGAAAACCAACTTGGATTGTTGGTAAGCCTTGTGTGAAAACCAACTAGGTTTTTGTTTAGCCTTATGAAAATTAAGGGATTTTGATTAGTGAGCCCGAAAAACTAATCTACTAAAATCAAGGTTGGATTATAATAAAGTTTCCAAGGGGACTTGGGGAGTGGACCTGATTTAAATATTTGCAAAAGTTTTTAAAACCTAATTCACCCCCACTCTTGGATTGCTTTGCTAGGTAACAAGTGGTATCAGAGCTTGGTACTTAGCGAAGTATAACCACCTTGAGTAAAAGATCTATGGTATCCCTAATATGTACTAGTGTTGTTGAGGGTCAAGCCTTAAAACGTATGTGCATTTACATGCATTCCATTGACTATAATCTTTGGAAAGTAGTAGTTAGAGGTCCACAAGTTCCTTCAATTATGGTTAATTACATTTTTGTTTCAAAGCTTGAAGAAGAATTGGATAAAAATGATATTAAGCAATTTGAGCTTAATGCCAAAGCAATGAACTTGCTTTATTATATATTAGAACCTAGTGAATTCAATAGGATTTCTACAAGTGCATCGATGAAGGAAATATGGGACATACTTGAGGTTACACATAAGGGTGCCCATCAAGTAAAAAATTTAAAAATAAAAATGCTTTTGCACACATACGAAATATTTAGAATGGAACCTAATGAATCCATCACTGATATGTACAAAGATTTACTAATATTTTTAATGGAATAAGAAGTCTTGGCAAAGTAATGTCTAATGCTGATTTAGTTGACAAAATTCTCAAGTCTTTGCCATTTTCATAGGATCCAAAGGTGATGGCTATCCAAGAAGCGAAGGATGTTGAAACCCTATCCTTGGAGCAGCTCATTGGTTCACTAACAACCTATGAATTGAACTTAAAGCAAAAAGTAGTGGATACAGATAAAAAGAAGAAGACAATTGCCCACAAATCTACTACACCAATGGAACCTTCAAGTGAGAAGTTGGAAGAAAGTAAAAATGAAGATGAAGAGCCTCCAATGTCCAAAAAATTTAGGAGATTCATGAGGAAGAAGAAGTACTCATACAAAAAGAAGCCATACATAGGAGAGCCTAATAAAGATAAAGGCAAGAATAAAGAAAAATAAAAGGAGAAGAAGGACCTACCCATTTGTTTTGAATGTAAAAAGCCCAGTCATTACAAGTTTGATTGTCCTCTCCTCAAGAAGCTCAAAAAGAAATACAAGAAAAAGGCAATGATGGCTACTTGGAGTGAAAGTGAAGATTCTAGTTCGGAGGAAGAGGAGCAAGAAGTTGCCAACCTTTGCCTCATGGAAAATGAAAATGAAGTATAATCTGAATCTGAATTTACTTTTGAAGAGTTCATAGATGTTTTTGATGAACTTGTGTATGACTATAAATTATTAAAAATTAAGATCCTTTTTCTTTTTCTTTTGAAAATAATAATCTTGGAAATGAAAACAAAGAATTAAAAGCCAAGGTTGCTATTTTGGAAAAGGAAAAGAATGATCTCTCAAAAGAGATAGAAATTTTAAAAAGATCCAAAGTTTTTGTTTCAAATGATGAGCATATAAAGAAGAACAAAGACCTTGAGTTGGAAAACAAGAAGTTCAAAGAAGAGCATGATGGAGTCAAGCCTTTTGTTAAAAAATTCATGTTTAGTTCTAAAAATCTAAATTTACTATTGAATAGTCAATGTGAAGTTTTCAATAAAGCTGGTTTATGATATAAACCTTAAAAATAACAAAAGTATTTCGAAAACTTTGTTCCTGCATTTTCTAGTATTATATGTTATTGTTCTGGAAAATTTGGGCGTAAGGCATATCAATGTAATTTAAGAAAAGTAAACAAATCTAGAAAATCTTGGGTTCCAAAAGGAACCATCACAACTAACCCTAAAGGATCCAAGATGGCTTGGATATGTAAAACATCAACTTGATCTTTTTTGCAGGTGTATCTTGCAATCAAGGAGAAAACAAGAATATAGTACCTTGATAGTGGTTGTTCAAGATACATGACGGGAGATGTGAAGCAATTATATTGGCTTTATCCCTTGATTTTGATGACTAACAAAACATTGAGTACATATTTTATACTAAAGCTTCAATTGTAGTTATGAGTTTCAGGATACAGGTATCTCCAATTTTCAATATAAATGTTTCATGGCACTCATTGGAAGCTGAGCAATTTTCATGATTTAAAAAGTCTTTTCATCTAAAAAAGGCCTCAAAATAGATCAATTGGAGCTTTACAAATATGTATCAAAGTTTTATTGAAGATCATTTTGAATTTGGAAGGTTGGCACATGTTTTTTGACAAGCTGCAGAGTCAAGTGTCGACTCATGGCACATTAAGTGTCGACACTTCAAAAACTGGCATGCAAAAATTTTCTCTAGCATGCCAACTGTTGACTCACAGGATTCAAGTGTCGACTCATGAAACATAAGTGTCAACTCAAAGATTTTAAGTATCGACTCAAGGCCTGAGATTTTTAAAGATACAGAACTTGCCATTTTAAAAGGTTTTCTATCAAGTGTTGGCTCAGGTGACTCAAGTGTCAACTCAGGAGATTCGAGTGTCATCTCAAAGATTTCAAGTATCGACTCAAGGTCTGAGATTTTTTGAAAATACAAAACTATGCCATTCGAAGATTTTTATGTCAAGGTTGACTTAGGAAATTTAAGTATCAACTCAGGAGTTTCAAGTGTCGACTCATGAAGACTCAAGGTCAACTCATAGAAGTCAAGTATCCACTCACGGGTTCTGTCAGCTATAACGGCTATATTTCCTGAGAGCCAAATTTGACTCCTACAAGCTCTTAATAGCTATTTTTGCTCCACCAATGGTCTCAAACGGTTTTTTGAAAGTTTTTGATGTATTTAAGCTTCACCAAACTCATTCATGAAGCACACAAGAGACAAATATTCCTCAAGAACTTCACTTCCAAAGCCAAAAAGAGAAGATTCCACTGAAAATACTTACAAGCCTTTCATTTCAGCATTCCAAAAGTATCTTTGAAGAGATTCCAAAGTGAAGTCAAATCAAGTAAACATTAAGAAACTTAAAGCTTTCATATTCCACTCTATAAGAGAGTTTGATTGTGCTTTTATCTTGTATATTTAACTTTATTCTTTATTAACCTAGCTTTCAAGGTTTTTGAAAGGAAGTTGTTAATGTTGTTGGTGAGCCAAAGGTATAAAACCAACTAGGATTTAACTTGTGAGCCCGAAAATAAAATAAATTGTAAAGGCTGTTGGTAAGCCTAGGTGACAAAACCAACATACGTTTTGACTTGTGAGCCTTGGAAAACAAGTCGGCTATAATCTTGAAGAGATTATAGTGAAATTCCCAAAGGAGGCTTGGAGAGTGGACGTAGGTGCTTGGAATATACTGAACCACTATAAAATTTTGTGTTTATGTGTGATTGCTCTCTCTATTACTTGCTCTTCATTCTTTGTATTTAATTTGCTATTATCCACTGCTTATCTTTTAGTGCTAAATCACATTGCTTCACAAACACTTCAAGACCAGCATATAATTGTTTAAATTTTTAAAAGACCCAATTCATCCCCATTCTTTGGCTCCATTTCTGGGCAAAAAATTCACCTCTCTTGAAGCTTTAAATGGGGGGATTATGACCTTTGGAGATGATGAAAAAGGAAAAATCATTGATATTGGTAAAGTTCACATTTCTTCATCTACTTTTGTTGATAATGTGTTATTAGTAGAAGGTTTAAAACATAATTTACAAAGTATTGGCCAATTTTGTGATAAAGATTTTAAAATTATTTTTGAATCAGCTCTTTGCATGGTGTCTAGTCTTAGTGATGATGGGCTGAAATTCATTAGAAATAGGCATGGCAACATCTATCTAGTTGATCTTAATAATCTTTCTATACAAGATGGTGAATGTCTAGTTGTAATGGATGCCAAAATTTATGAGACTAGCTAGTTATAGTATCATAGATTAGGACATGCTAGCATGCATTTACTTTTCAAATTATGCAAAAAAGATTTAGTCAAAGATTTGCCAAAACTTAGATTTGAAAAAGATAAAATTTGTGATGCTTACCAATTTGGTAAACACACAAAAACTTCTTTTAAATCTAAAGGAATTGTTTGAACTATTGGTCTACTAGAACTACTCCATATGGATCTTTTTGGGCCAACTAGGACCACAAGCCTAGGAGGCAAGAGATATGGTTTAGTTATAGTTGATGATTTCTCTCATTTTACTTGGGTTTTGTTTTTAGCTCATAATGATGAATTTTTCTCAACTTTTATAAATTTTTATAGAAAAGTTTTAAATAAAAAAGGTACTTCTATTATTTGCATTCGAAGTGATCATGGAACCAAATTTGAAAATCAGGATTTTGAAGAATTTTGCAAAGAAAAAGTTATTGAACATAATTTTTCTATACATTGAACACCTCAACAAAATGGGATTGTAGAGAGAAAGAATAAAACTTTAGAAGAAATGGCATGCACTATGCTTTGTAAAATTGACATCCTTAGATATTTTTGGATGGAAGCAGTCAACACAACAAGTTACATTCTAAACCGAGTTTTAATTCGACCAATTTTAAAGAAAATTCCCTATGAACATTGGAAAGAAAGAAAACCAACCCTTAAGTATTTTCATGTATTTGGATGCCGGTATTTCATATTAAACAATGGAAAAGATAATTTAAGCAAATTTGATGCCAAGTTAGATGAAGGTATCTTCTTAGTATACTCAACATCTAGTAAGGCGAACAAGGTTTTCAATAAAAGAATACTTGTAGTAGAAGAATCTATGCATATTGTATTTGAAGAATCTACTAACAAGTCCTCTAGAAAAAAGGATACTTCTATAATGTTGCAGGTATTCAAGGACTCGAGAAGCTAACTTTAAATGATCATCCTTCCAAAGAGAACAAGAAAGATCAAAGCAAGGAGAATGAAGAAGTCACAAGACTTTCATCAGAGCATAAGGACCTACCTAAGGAATGGAGGTATGCTTATGGACACCCTAAGAAACTAATCTTAGGTGATCCATCAAAAAGGATAAGAACTCGATCTTCTCTTACAAATGAATGTGATTATCTTGCTTTTGTATCTCAAATAGAACCTAAAGGTATAGAAGAAGCTATAAAAGACCCTAATTAGATGAATGCTATGCAAGAAAAACTAAATTAATTTAAAAGAAATATGGTTTGAACACTAATAGAAAGACCATCCAATTCTTCCATAATAGGCACTAAATGGGTATATAGAAATAAATTAGATGAAAATGGAATTGTAACTAGAAATAAGGCAAGGCTAGTTGCTAAAGGCTACAATCAGGAGGAAGGATTTGATTTTGATGAAACTTTTGCTCCTGTTGCTAGACTTGAAGTAATTATTGCATGTTTTATGGATTTTAAATTATTTCAAATGGATGTTAAAAGTACTTTTTTAAATGGATACATAGCTAAAAAAGTGTATGTAGAACAACCTCCTGATTTTGAAAATCATGAATATCCTGACCATGTTTTCAAACTACATAAAGCTCTTTATGGTTTAAAACAGGTGCCTCATGCATGGTATGAAAGATTAAGAAAATTTTTAATTAATAATGGCTTTACTAGAGGACATGTAGATACAACTTTGTTTCTAAAGAAAAGACTGATGATCTCTTAATAGTAGAAATTTTATTGATGATATTATATTTGGTGCTACTAAAGAAGCTCTTTGTCAAGAGTTTGCTAAGCTTATGTAGGGTGAGTTCGAGATAAGCATGATGGAAGAATTAAGTTACTTCCTCAGACTCCAAATCAAACAAACCAATGAAGGGATCTTCATCAACCAAGCTAAATACACCAAGGAAATTCTAAAAAAGTTTGAGATAGAGAAAACTAAACCTCTTGGCATACCAATGAACCCTTCATATAAGCTTGACAAAGATGAATCTGGTAAGAATGTAGATCAAACATTTTATAGAGGCATCATTGGTTCTTTATTGTATTTAACTGCAAGTAGGCCAGATATCATGTTTAGTGTATGCATGCGTGCAAGATATCATTCTGAACCTAAAGAATCTCATTTACTGGCTATCAAACACATACTTACATATCTATCTAGCACTATTGATATTGGTTTGTAGTACTCTAAGGACTCAGCAATAGATTTGATTGCTTATTCTGATACTGATTTTACAGGTTGTAAATTAGATAGAAAAAGCATATATGGAACCTATCAATTTCTTACAGTAAATTTAATCTTCTAGTTTAGCAATAAATAAAATTCAGTTTCACTATCTATAGTTGAAGTTGAGTATATTGCAACTAGAACTTGTTGTGCTCAAATCTTGTTGATTAAATAATAACTCGCAGATTTTGGCATTAAATTTTTAAGACACCTATTAGATGTGATAATACAAGTCAATAAACTTAGCTAAAAATCTTGTGCAACACTTAGGAAGTAAACACACAGAGATTAGACATCATTTTATTAGAGATCATGTTCAAAATAATGATGTTTTGCTTGAATTTGTTTATACTGAAAAGCAATAGCTGATATACTAACCAAGCCACTCAATAAAGATAGGTTCTGTATGATTAGAAGAGAATTAGGGGTCATTGATCCTTTTTTATTAGATCCTGATCATTCTTTATGACCTTTGAAATTTTCTTTGAAAATTTCTTGACCTAATGCCCTTGAAACTCTTGATCGGTCATTATTGGATATTTAAATCAACTCTCTTGGTCTTATCAATGATTTTTTCCTTTTTCTCAGAATTTTTCCAAAGTGTCGACACTTGGAAGTGCCGACACATCAAAATTTCGACACTTGGCACTTACCCATGAGTCGAGACTTGACCGGCAAGATCGGTGTTCAAATAGGGAAAACGATCTTTTTTCCTCATATTTCCTCTGAGCCGACACCTCTTCTCTTTGGGCCTTGGCCTCTGTTAGTTCCCGTTTAAGGTTCTAACATTTTCTCTTTAAGATTAAGACCATTTTTCCTTGCCTTTCCTTTTTCCTCATGGTTAACTATGATTCGGTACTTGTTTTCCTCTCCATCCTTATATTTCTTTATTTTCAGGATAATGGGGCCCAGGAAATAGCTTGTGAGGAGACCTCAATCAGTTTCTCAGGCTGTGTAGTGCTGCACCAAGGTGAGGCATGATAATCAGCCAGCAGAGGCTTTAGTGCAATGTGAGGTTCCCACTCGACCACCACCTATCCCAGGAGCAAATCGCATAGCCTCCAAGGCCATTGTAGGTGGACATAGGGTGGACTTTGATTTTGTAAATCGATAGCATTTTGGGATTGGAGACTGGTTGAGGGATGCTAGATTAGTTCATTTCTTTACTCTCTGAGAGAGATTTTACCCAGCCTTGATGAGATAGTTCTGCAAAACTTTGGCCGTGGGTGGTGATGGATGGATTGGAGAGGTCAGAGGCATCTCCATTCCCCTGTTAACTGAGATTCTAAGCCATGTCTGGGAGATACCCATGAGAGGCATAGTAGCTGATTCACTTGGAGACCGGATTGGTGGCTTCATATGCATCTTGGAGAGAGATGACTTGGGTGAGGGAGCCACCGTCGTCGCATCATAGCTATCTACAGAGATGAGACTTCTCCATCATATTGTGGCCTAGATTTTACTTCTGAAGACTAGGAGATTTGATTTTATTACAGAGAGAGAGCTCTTAGTTATGATTGCTCTGATTTGGAGGATGCTTGTCTGCCTGCCAGTACTGATGATTCACCAGATGACAAAGGCAACGACAAGTAGACAACTCTACTTGCCTTATGGCTTGGGACTTACGAGACTATTTTGAGCTTATGGAGTCGATCTAATAGGAGAGCCATACAAAGAGCTTCTTCACACTAAGACATATGATGACAGTCCTTGCATCGGATGGGATATCATACATACCGAGGTCACTAGAGATGCAAAGTTTCTAGATAGGTGCTTGACTTAGATGAGGATAATGATGCTGTTGCTAAGGAGGAGGAGATACAAGGAGATGAGGCCGGGCCATCTGAGCCACGACGAGATTCACCAGAGTTGCAGCCTGAGCCTTCTATTTCAGCATGTACTAAGATGCAACCTCCAGCAGATGTTTTTGAGAATAGGATCACTCGCTTAGAGACTGACATGCAAACCCCTAAGATAGCAAGTTGATAAGATTCATATGGAGATGAGATATGGATTTCAGGAGATGAGAGAGGGGTTTGCTACCGTGATGTCAACTTTGAAGAGACTGACTCCTGGCAGACCATCATCCCCTCCACCATCGTCAGATTCTCTACCAGCTCAACCAGCACCACCAACAAATGATCAGAGATGGGTGCTGATCAGGATGATCTGTCAGCAAATTTTGATATTGATGATTTTGTGACGAAGCCTGAGTTAGAGATAGGAGCTAATCAGGACATTGTGCTTGCTACTGATGACATGAGGACTTCTGAGATTGTTCCTACTCCATTTAGTCCTACCCTTCAGAGCCCTGACTAACCTTGTACTCCTATCATATCTAGTCCTTTTCATACAATTCCTTTAGACACATCAACTGTATCCACACTTGTTCTATCTACAGATCCATCTGATACCCCCATTGACTTACCTACACCATCTATCCTTGTTTCCCCTACCTTTTCTAATAGGACACCTTTAGTACATTCTACTTCTTTACCCATTTCTTTTTTATCCAGGGAGTTAGGTTTTTATACTCCTGGATTTCATATCCTTTATGGACCTATTTTTGACATCACACCTTCTGTCATTGATACTGATCATATTATTCATGACCTTGTCCCATTTCTTGACCCTGACACTGGTTCACCTCCAGCACGAGCCAGAGGGAGAGCACAAGCCAGAGGCAGAGGTCGAGGACGTGGAGACACTCCAAGAGCCATTCATACTAGATTAGCAGATCTTCGACCTATGTGGCTGCAACCTTGTCCTTTTAGGATCACTAGACCTATTATATTAGAGATTAGGTCTTTCTCTGATGAGGATAGTGCCCATTAGGATTGGTCAGGGTATCAGTAAGATGTATGTTATATTTGTATCAAATTTTGTATCAGTGTATCAAATTTTGTATGTTATTTTTATCAGTGTATTGTTGTATACATCTGTTTGTATCATAAAACATGTTGAGTTATATATATAAATGATGCTTTCAATATTTTCATCTATGTGCTCATGCATCACTCTCACTCTTTATTGCTTTTGATATTCTTCTTACCATTCTTGCTACCTTATCCCTACATTGAGGGTTAGGTTTGTTACTTATTTTTCCACTTTGTACTACCTTTCACCTTTTTCATGATGACAAAAAGGGGGAGAATGGCACAATGGTTTAATGGCATAATGGTTTTATGGTATCAAAGAAAGTACAAAAAGGAGGGAAGATGAAAGCAATAAGTAATAAGGGGGAGAAAGTATTAAAGGGGGAAATTTTGAATTTTCTAAACTTTCTGGAAATATTTTTTAAAAAATGCTAATACATGTAAGCCATCTTTGAAAAGTTTGAAAAATATTTTTTGATCATATGTTGAAGGGGAGCTCTATTTTTATGCTCTGATACTCTTCATGCTCTGATACTCTCTATCTTTATATTGTATTATTTGCTCTGATACTCTTACTCTTTAAAGATTTTGCTCTATCACTCACTTTTCATTTTAAACCTATTTTTGCTTTGCTGCTCAATCTTTCAAATCTATTTTAGTTCTGATACATCTTTTAATCATCTTATGTAAGCATATGCTTTGACATATTATAATTATATGAATTGAATTTATTCTTATATATAGCCCTGATATGTTGTAGATTTATTCAAGTTATATATTAAATGATGTGTTTTTGCTCTTGATAATCATTACAACTTAGCTCTGATACCTATAGTTAATTGCTCTAATACTTATTACAAATCTTTTAAGCTTACTATGTTTATATACTTAAAGTTTTTGTTATCATCAAAAAGGGAAAAATTATTGACTCATGTCTTAATTTTGATGAATAACATAATACTTAAGTATATTTGAGTACTAATTATGTGTTAAAAATGTATTTATCAAAATAAGGTACTCATCAAAGTTATAGTGTTGAAAAGTTCAAAATGCTTGTCATCTTGTTGAAGAAGTCATTTAAGTTAATAGATTTTCAAGTTATATGGACCTTAGCATATAAGAAAGACTTTGAAAGACTCAAATTTTGAATTTGGATAAGTTTCAGCATTATTTCAGCCAAGTATCAACTCATGAAATTGAAGTGTTACTCAAGTATCGACTCATAGAAGCTTAAGCTAATATGAAAAAAAAGTTTCAGTCAAAACGTAGAAGTGCTGACTCATGAATAGTCAAGTGTCAACTCAAGTGTCGACTCATAGTCAGCCAAGTGTCGAGGCCTGAGACAAAAACGAATACAGAACATGCTGAATTAGGAATTTGCTTAAGTATTGACTCATGGAAAAGAAGTGTCAACTCAAGTGTCGACTCACCAGAGGAAGTGTCAATGCACCAGTGCATTCTAGAGAGCTTCAAAAATTTATTTGAACTAGTGTCGACTCATGTATCGACTCATGGACTGAAGTGTCGATACTTACAAGTCTGACAGCATAGTAATGGCTAGTTTTTTGAAGCACAGAACTTTTTCATTTTATGTCTAACGACTATTTTCTCCTCTTCAATAGCTATAAACTATCTTTTAAGGGTTGGAAAGGCATTTAAACTTCACCAAACACAAAAGAGAAGTATTGATTAAGAATTCATTAAGCATTCATTTAGTATTCAATGAAGAACAAATACTTTTGAGTGAGTTGAGCCTTCAAGCATTCAAGTTCCACAAGGAGTATTTAAGTCCACATCATTCAAGCATTGATTGAGGCTTCAACAACTTGAAGACAAGCTTCTTAACAATGTTCAAGAGCTTCATTGAGTTTATTTGGATTTTAAGAAAGCTTATTGTATTTTTATATCGTACTTGAGTTATTTTGTTGTTACTAGTTTCAAAGGGATTGAAACTAGTATTGAGGTTTGTTTGTGAGCCTTGAGTGAAAACCAACTTGGTTTGTTTGTGAGCCTTGAGTGAAAACTAACTTGGGTTATTGGTAAGCCTTGTGTGAAAATCAACTAGGATTTTGGTTAGCCTTGTGAAAAATAAGGGATTTCGATTAGTGAGCCCAGAAAACTAATCTACTGTAATCAGGGTTGGATTATAGTAAAATTTTCAAGGGATACTTGGGGAGTGGACGTAGGTATTTTGGGATACACTGAACAACTTTAAAATTTTTATGTTTGTGATTGCTATTTACTCTTTTTTCATTTACTTCATTACTTATGCTGCATATTATTATTGAGCACATAAACACTTTGGAAATATACTAGTACCTAATTTAAATTTTTGCAAAAAATTTTTAAAACCCAATTCAACCCCCCCTCTTTGGTTTCTTTGCTGGGCAACAGCATGTATGAAGGGATGTCATGTCAGTTGGGCTTATAATCGCTTGTGGTGTTCTGAATTTGGATACCATAGTTGCTTGGTGTGGTTGCTGACTTAGTTGTCTCCTGCATAGTAGATGACTTAAGTGATCCTCAAGGCTGAATAAGTGATTGCCATAATAGTTTCCCCCACTCCCTAGCCTAAACTGCTATCAAGTAACACTTTCGATCTTTCTCATTTCTAGGCAAAGAGAGCAGTTGCTTCTTTGGTGTTGATAGTCGAGTAGTAAATCATTTCACCACCTGGATATTCATTAGCTCCTAGGAAACCATCGTAGGCTATTTTGTTATCTTGATCATGGTAGAACAGAAAAAAATATTAGCACAATGCTCAAAAGAACTACACATTAACTTCTTAAATGGCTAGCAATTCGATTGATATTCCTTAGTGAGTAGGGTTGTGCCATGTGGCCTAATGGCTCAGCCTTTAAACCATTTGTGTAGATCTTGGTAGTGAGAGTTACTCAGCCAATTGCAATATCAAAGCAACATGATAGTACTCAACTTACATTATGCAACATGTCAAGATCTAAGAGTTTTAACCAAATTAGGGTTTTGATTCCAACCATTCAAGTTGGGTATAAAAGGGGCTCTACTACATTGTTGCAGGAATTCCAACTTACAAAGTGAGTAGAGGAGGAATAAGAGTGATTGCTTTCATAGAGTGGTAAATAATAAAATCCTAACTCACTACTATAAGGAGGGTGAGTACGGATCATATCCTCGAGGATCAAGGGCAATTATTTTACAAAGAAGATAAAGAAAAAGTTTAGAACAGTTTAATTATTAATTTTTAGAAATTAATCATGCAAAAAAAATAATTTAAAAGCTAATTAAGTCACATCTCAGGAATTGAAAACCCATTCTTCTTGTTAACAGATCTTGGTATTAATTCATACAAAGGCTTATGATTAATTGGTTTTGAGTATAACCTATCTTTATCTAAGTACGAACCATATTCCTGGGATCATGATCTATCCCTTTATGAGTATAGATTATCTCATATCCATATAAAATAAAATAAATTAACTTTAAGATAATTTATGCCTTATTCGAGTATGAATCGTATCTTGTCAAGATCATGGTATGTCTCCTTCGGAGAATAAATGTTAGAAGTTAATTTATTCAAAAAATATAACACAAGCATAATTAAAAAGAAAAAGATATTTTATTTCAATTATATAAAAAAAATATATAAGAATGGAGAAAAAAAAATAAATTTGCTCGAAGAAAAACTTCATCCCCTCTTTGAGATGGAGGAGCTTTAGCCTTGCATGGATCGAGTTGATATCATCTTCTTTCTTCTCATATCAAACACACATAACAAAATAAAATAAAATAAAATTAATTTTTTGACTATCGCTAATAGTCTTGGTTTGTTGCTAGGGTCCTCTTTAAATAGAGCTTTAAAAAGGTTAACTACTGATAAAATTTGGAGTTGAATTAGAGTCTAATAGGTCTTGAATCATTATTTATTCTCTGCCATCCATTCACCAAATCAGTGTTTTGGATCGCTAGATGGTGGTTTGACCATGAAGACTTTGGCCCAGAGTGCATTTTAAATCCTTCCACATCTTGGAATTCATCCCTACCATTAGATCAATTCACAGGATGCCACTCAGTTTGTTGGGTTATCATGAATCATGCCAAGAAGACTTTGGCACTCCTTCCTTCATTCGAATTCATTTCCATCTAAGGCAATAATGATAAGCAAAGACAATGACCACTCGTAAGGATAATAATGGGGGGGATGAAGGTGGTGCAAATAGGGAGGAGTGGCAATCGGCTATGAGTTGGTGATGGGAGGTAGCGACTTTGACTTGGATGAAAGTTCGAGATAGAAAGGGGCAACTGGTGAGAAGCTAGGTTAAGAGAAGGTTGCAATGGCAATCAAAAGGAGATGATGGCTGGCAAGAGAGAGGTGGCATCTCAAACTATGCAGTGAAGGCATCGATGGGCGAAAGAGAGAGGAGGCAACTTCTCAACATAATGGCTAGCTTAGGAAGAATTAAGGCAGGTCTTGTTAGATGTATGTCGTAAAAGCCAAGTTGACTTGACACATTATATTTTTAGGACATGAATTTTGTACTTAATTTTTCTTATGAAAAAAAAAGAGCATTAGTTTCATTCATATTGATGTGTCTATAAATCGTCCATGGAGTTAATAGACAATGACACATATTTTCAAGAGTTGAGAATCTGAGGCATGTGTCTTTATAGATTAACTCCTAAAAGCTCCCGATTGTTGGAACATCACAAGGATGGTGATTGATCCATTAAAATCAGGGCACATATTGATTCCCTTTCTAGGTAGATGAGTCTCTGACCTACAGTGTGGTGACACTGTGATGAGAGTGCAAGTAGTTGATAGAGATCAACGGTACTAAGCATGACCAAGTATATGAAGTTATATGGATGACTACCCACTCGTCAATAACTTCCTGATATTGTAGTTGTGTGAATAGTTCTTTGATCTAGAGTGTCTCAGCTACTCACAATAAGGTTACTGTAGTTTGATATCACAAACACATGGTTCCTATCAATTCGAGACCTTGCAATGTTCGTTGACCGCAATAAGTTTATTGTAGGAGTAGGGTGTTCACTTGTAGGGATCTATCAGTCTTAGTAATAAGGAATAATCCTATGCAACTTAATGAGATTAAGTCCATAAGTCCATATCCATAGCAGGGTGATAATGAAAAGGTATTTTCATTAGTATCACATTTGGACTTGAGTCGATTAATTTAAGAATATGATTGATGGGTTTAATGAGTTTCCATAACCAACATCATGTCAGGATTTTTGATAGAGAAACCAAATCACATGATAACTATACCTAGAGATTCCAATCTTATTCTACTAGGTTGCCACTATATACTGCTAGGTGTCACTGGTGGATTGTGAGAGCCCATTAGGATCCTTCTTGGATCGATGATCCTAATTAAGGTTGAGCAAAAATTATTTCAATCCATCAAAAGGTGTTTTGATGATGTATAATGAAGATTATAGCATGTCTCATTACCAGACAGGATAGGACATGAGGGGTCACACATGTTAGGAGCTTAAGTAACTAATCAGCAAATCAAAATATTACTAAATTTGACACTTGCGAATTTTAGTACATTTGGAACTAATTGTAAATGTTACAATTAATATTTGATCTAATAAATTATGGATCAGTTATTAATTGAATTAAATGAGATTTAATTTAATTGAGTTAGATTCAGTTAACTAATCCTAATTGAGTTGGGTTAATAGCCTTTTCGAAACAGGTTTGATTGGGTTTAAAATTGCCTTTGATTTGACTATCAAATCACTTAATTTGGACCTATAACTAAAAATTCCATTTGATTGGGACTCTCTCTCCTTATCTTTCTCCTCTCCACATGCCAAAGGAAGTGGGCCCAAGGTTTTGTGTGGCAAGAACAAGTTGGTGCAAAAACAAAGGGGGCGCAAAAGAGGTTGGTGCGAAACAAAGAGAGAGGGAAGAGTCCTCTTCTACTCTTCTTAAAATCTAACCAATTTTGGATTAGATTGAATTCTAGTTTTTTGGCATGGAGGAGTTGGAGAAGCTTTCACCATAAGATATTGAAAGAGGAGAGGGGTGGCCGACCGAATAAAAAAAAAGAAGAAAAAAAAAGGGTGGTTGACCAAAGGTTCTCTCTTTGGGGCGTGGAGTTTTCTTCCTTGTGAGGCTTAGTTCTTCTCTTCAAGAGTCTGGAGAGGTGTTCTTCACAAGAGGAAGAAGAAGAAAAGAGGTCCAGGGTCTTGCATATCTCACTTTGCAAGATAGAAGCTAGTTCAAGAAGAAGCCAGTCCTGTTTCGGATCGGCATAGTTCTTAAAGCACCTGATTTGCTGAAAGAGGAGAGGGCTGCAAGGATCTAGCAGTCCGGTGCTCTCTATAACTCAGTTATGCAAGCTCTGTGTAGATACCAATAGAGGTCGGGTGATTGCACGGCTCCGGTAGAACTCCGTTTCAATAGTGGATCGGCATAATTTTCAAAGCAGGCCAGGATAGTGATCCAGGTAAGTTATTTTTATTTTAAAAAAATTATTTTCAGATCTAAAATTTTTTCATCTACTACATCTTGTTTAAAAATTTCTTATGAATAAATTAGATTTATTTATAAATTGCATGCTTAGATATAAAATAGTTTTATATCTACTTCTACCATGATAGGCTTTTGAGTCCTGATTTCGATGCAATATTTTGTTCCTGGGAGAAATCTAATAGTGGTATCAGAGTCACGGTTATCCTTTCTTTAACATGCATGGATGAGAATCCGATCTAAAACATATTCAGATCATAAAGTTAGATAATGATTGTATCAAATCTATGTTGAATATAAGGTTGTTCTAGCATAGAATTGTTATGTTTTGAAAACTATTTTCAAAATTAAAATCATAACTTTTATATCTGAAATTAAATGTTAAAATCTGAAAATTAATTGATCAAAGGTTGTCCTTCTTTGATGTAAACCTGCTTTTGAAAAAGGATTTTCAAAAGTTTTGATCGATTTATGATTATATATATGATGTGTTCTTAAGCATGTTTTAGATCTATTTAATAACATTAGATGTAGTTTAATTATATGATCTAACATGCTGATATATGTGATGCACCAAATTAGGTTTAGATCTTAAATTTGATTCATGATCATAAGCCATTAAAGTCATGCACTTGAACCTATTTTAAAATTGATTTGATCCAGAAAATTAAATTAGGTGCTTGAGGGTTTGGGTTGAACAAATTAGGTCTAGTCACCATAAAATTATTTTTAGATGATGTCTGGTTAGATCGATTCATTTGATTATGAATCGATAAGTTAAGACCTAATTTGGCTCAGTGATGAGCCCAGCTCACTAGATTGGCCTAATTGAATCTTATCAATCAATTGGTGTCTAAGAAAGGTTTTTATCATGGTTTTTAATTGGGGCTAACTCTTTCTTAACCAACTAGTTTGACGAAAAGAGGGTATATGGCAGAACCCTCCCATGTATCAAACTGACCTGGCCAATTTGGTTGATTAAATTTTTAATAGGGTCATTTTTTATTGGAGTTCACCCATGCTAGCTATTTTAAGTCAGACATGAGATTATGCTGACTTAATGTATTTGGTTAGGCATGATTTGGCTGATCAATTTAGAAGAGACCTGAACCTTAGCTCCCCATAAATATTAAGTCTTCAATCTTCCACCATTATAGGAATGCAGGTGTCCTGCTGGTGTTGATTATTCTTGGCTAGTTACAGTGGTCTAGTTGCATCGGGAAGACACAACCACCCTATTAAGCATGAGATGTTGCTAGGATCTAATGGGGTTGGGCCCAATAAACGGGCATATTCAGGGACTCAATGACGGGCATGTTGAGTTCCATGATTTAGAGGCCAAGATGCTACAACTTGTATTAGATACATTGGACAAGAGTTAGCCACTTATTGGTATAGCATGTTACCAATAACAAGGCATGGTGAGGTGCCACACATCAATGGGACCGTAGCACCCACTAGAAACCTAGAGTCACAGGGTTTCCCATCTCCAAGGAGAGTATTGTGGGGATTAGTGGGAGTTCTAAAATTATTTCTTAAAGACCCTAGAATAAATTTTATAATTAAGTATAAAGAATCTAATTTGAATCTTCTACTCTTATAGTTAACCATAACTACTTCAAATCCCTTAGTCCGTATTCTAGAGATAAACCGACTTGTAAGCCTTAATTTCAAAGATTGGTTGAGGAATATCAAAATTATTTTGAGTTCTGAGAAGTTGGGCTATGTGCTTGACCAGGAACTCCCTGTTTTACCTGACCATCCAAATGCTCGTCAGATAATTGCATATGAAAAATGGATAGAAGATGATAACAAGGTTAAATGTTACATATTGGCCTCAATGTCAAGTGAATTGCAGAGCCAATATGAGGATATGCCAACTACTAAATCGATTCTGAATCACCTATAAGAGTTATATAGTGAACAAAGTCGGATTACATGCTTCGAGGTGTTGTTGCCCAGGTGGCTTTCCCAAAGGGGGGTGCATTGGGAATTAAAAAATTTATGCAATAATGTCCTCTTTGAAACCCCTTTTAAGGTGTTGAGTGCAATGATAAAATATTTAAATGTAGAAGCAAAATCATATCAGAAAAGCACAACATAAACACACAACAATATGAATTGAAAAGAAAAGCAACAAAATGACAAACAAATATTTATTGACTGGTTACCGATGCAGCTCGAGAGAAGCCCACTTGAATGCACTTCAATAAACTTTAATGGCTTCTATAGCTTATTTACTCAGTGCTTCAAGTTTTAGATAAGAGTTGGTGAAGGCTTGAAGGCTATCGTGAATGCTCTTAGTGCTCTCTTGTTTGTTGACTTGGTTGGATATTCAATAATGCATTAACTCTCTCTAAAACCTTTTTCAAACAGTTCAAATCCCTTAAATATATAATCTTGTACCTTTCTCAAGTAGTTTTAGATGTTGTAGATCATTGGTATGTGACATTTGACCATTGGAGTACATTTTGAATTCAAAAACCAAGTTCTAGAACTAGTCGTTATATGAATGTAACTGCCATTCGAGTCGGCTCAGACTACTCGAGTCGGCTCAGACTACTCGAGTCGGCTCGAATCCTTAGAGTTGTTCTGGTTGAGTCAACTCTCTTCAATCAAGTCGACTCGCTTGCACAGTGTCCTAATTTCTCACTTTATAAGAGTTGGCTTACCTTGATTCTAGTGAACTCGGATCCTTAACTCTTCAATGATGGGGATCCAGGGCAGGTCCGAGTATTTTTCTATTTTTTCTTATTTTTTCAGAATTTTTTTATTTTTTCCTATTCTGCTATTCCACATATCCCCGCTATTCTGGTTTTGTTCTCGGTTTATCCCCGAGTTATCACAGCTTTATTCTATCTCCTGCAACCTTTCTCCTATGAATTTTTTAAAAGTTCCAAACCCTAGCCCACCACCCCTCCGGCCCCAGATCCGGGCCGCCCGCCCTCCGGCCGCCCCCACCAGAATGCCGCCGAAGCTCACCGACCCCCGCCCTCGCAGGAGAAGCCACCGCCACTGCCGCCGATGCCCGTGGGAAGCCGAACGAATGCGGAGGCATCCGCCCACCACGGCCCATGGTCGATGCTGTCGCCGTCTGCCCGCTGCCAGCTACCGTTCCCGCCACCCGACTGCCCTCACGCCCGGCCGCTAGTGGGGTCCACCGCCGCCCAAGCGTGTGGGAAGACGAACGGACGCGGGAGGCATCCATCCACCCGCGTGCGGCCGTGTGGCACCGCCGCCCACCGCCTGACGTCGACGCCGCAACTCGCCTATCCGCCGCACACCGTCCCGCCATCCCCGGCCTCCCCCACCATCCACCAGCCATTCCCGACACCCGGGAGGTCTCCCACAACCGTGGGAAACCAAACGACACGCTGGGCATGCCGTGCCAGCCATGTGCCGCCTCGCCTGCGACCGACGCTGGCCGTCCGCCGCTCGCCACCCGCTGGCCCCATCTGTTGCCTGATTTCCGGTCGCCGGCCGTGTGCTCTATCAGGAGATCATCCTCCGCATGGTCGTGAGATGGAGTTGCATGGATTTTAGAGTGGCCCATATTTTAGAGAAGCACGCTTTTTGGAGCAGATTATCAAGCCAACATGCTTTTCAGAGCATATCAGCACTATTTTTGATGCAACATGAATTTTGATGTAATTTATTTTCTTTTTATAGTTTTCTTAGAGGCTAAGAAACTGAGGGTTTTGGTTTTTCTATATAAAGGCCCCTCTCCTTCTGTAATAATCAGAGAGAGTTGATATAGATTTTTGGGTTGCTTCCGGTTCTGGTTCTGGGCTGAGGCCCGTTTTTCTTCGTTCCCTGCTGTGTGCATTATGGGTTCGATGAGGGGTGTGAGACGTTCCTTGCTGTGTGCATTATGGGTTCGATGAGCACCCTAGTTATCCCCTATCTCGTCTTCTTTATCTCCTCGTGTCCTTCGAGAGTCATCCTAGCGCATCTATGTGAGAGCCCTGCTGTGTGCATTATGGGTTCGATGGGAGCTCAGGGTAGCTGGTGCTGTGACCCCTTCGGGAGGGTAGCTTTATGCTCAGGGTAGCTGGTGCTGTGATCCCTCGGGAGGGTAGCTTTAGGCTTTGACCCTTGACTTTCTGTGTGCATTCCCAGCTAGAGTGAGTCTTAGGGCCAAGAGTTCCACTTCTCAGTCCCCCATCTTCATCTTTCCTTCTCCACATCCATCCAGAAAATTGAAAACAAAAGAGATTAGCTGTCTTAGGATTTTAGTGTAAGTATGCCCTAGTCTCGGGAGGCTTCTTAGCCCTCCCACGGTCCTAGTTTGTTTAGTTGTTTCACTGTTTTCCAAATAACCATGTTACATCGATACTTTGTCCCGCATCAATTTGGTATCAGAGCGAGTTGTGGAATAGGTTGTGCTCCATCTTTCGTACTTGACAGAGTCGAGTTCTTCGCGGTCGAGGAGAATGATGGGGATCCAGGGCAGGTCCGGGTATTTTTCTATTTTTTCTTATTTTTTCAGAATTTTTTTTATTTTTTCCTATCCCGCTATTCCACCTATCCCCGCTATTCTGGTTTTGTTCTCAGTTTATCCCCGAGTTATCCCAGCTTTATTCTATCTCCTGCAACCTTTCTCCCATTAATTTTTTAAAAGTTCCGAACCCTAGCCCACCGCCCCCCCGGCCCCAGATCCGGGCCGCCCGCCCTTCGGCCGCCCCCGCCGGAACGCCACCGAAGCTCACCAGCCCCGCACTCGCCGGAGAATCCACCTCAACCGCCGCTGCCACCCACGCCCGTGGGAAGCCGAACGAACGCAGAGGCATCCGCCCTCCACGGTCGACGCTGCCGCCATCGCCGCCGCTAGCCCACTGCCAGCCGTCGTTCCCGTCGCCCGCCTGCCCTCGCCCGGTCGCCGATAGGGTCTGCCGCCGCCCACGCCCGTGGGAAGACGAACGGACATGGGAGGCGTCTGTCCGCCCACATGCGGCCGTGTGGCGCCGCCACCCACCGCCTGACGCCGTCGCCCGCCTGTCCGCCGAACACCATCCTACCGTCCCCAGCCTCCCCCATCGTCCACCGGCCATTGCCGGCACCCGAGAGGTCTCCCACGACCATGGGAGACCAAACGGCATGCTGGGCGTGCCGTGCCAGCCATGTGCCGCCTCGCCTGCGACCGCCACTGGCCATCTACCGCTCGCCACTTGCTGGCCCCGTCCGTCGCCTGCTTCCCGGTCGCCAACCGTGTGCTTCGTCGGGAGATCGGTCCTCCGCATGGTCGTGAGATGGAGTTGCATGGATTTCAGAGCAGCCCATATTTCAGAGCAGCATGCTTTCTGGAGTAGATTATCAAGCCAACATGCTTTTCAGAGCATATCAGCACTATTTTTGATGTATTTTATTTTTCTTTTTTAGTTTTCTTAGAGGCTAAGAAATTGAGGGTTTTGGTTTTTCTATATAAAGGCTCCCTCTCCCCATGTAATAATCAGCGAGAGTTGATATAGATTTTTGGGTTGGTTCCGGTTCTGGTTCTGGGCTGAGGTCCATTTTTCTTCGTTCCCTGCTGTATGCATTATGGGTTCGATATGGGGTGTGAGACGTTCCCTGCTGTGTGCATTATGGGTTCGATGAGCATCCTAGTTATCCCCTATCTCGTCTTCTTTATCTCCTCGTGTCCTTCAAGAGTCATCCTAGCGCATCTATGTGAGAGCCCTACTGTGTGCATTATGGGTTCGATGGGAGCTCAGGGTAGCTGGTGCTGTGACCCCTTCAGGAGGGTAGCTTTATGCTCAAGGTAGCTGGTGCTGTGATCCCTCGGGAGGGTATCTTTAGGCTTTGACCCCTGACTTTCTGTGTGCGTTCCCTGCTAGAGTGAGTCTCAGGGCCATGAGTTCCACTTCCCGGTCCCCCATCTTCATCCTTCCTTCGCCACATCCACCCAGAAAATTAAAAACTAAAGAGGTCAGTTGTCTTAGGATTTTAGTGTCAGTATGCCCTAGTCCCGGGAGGCTTCTTAGCCCTCCCACGGTCCTAGTTTGTTTAGTTGTTTCACTGTTTTCCAAATAACCATGTTACATTGATACTTTGTCCCGCATCATTCAACATGTTAGTTTAGTTGAGTCAGCTAACTTCCATTCTAGTTGACTTGGTTAGCTGTTATTCTCAGAACATATTTTCTGGACTCTGGAGGAGTCGGCTCGATCTTCTGAAGAATCGGCTCAAATATCTATATGATAGAGTTGGCTCAGACTCCCCTTAGGTTAGCTCGGACTCCCCTTGGGTTAGCTCACCTGTCTAATTTAGGAATTAGTACTCTGGATGAGTTAGCTCGAGTCCCTTAAAGTTGGCTCGGGTCTCTGCGTGCCAAAATCCTCATGTGTGCCATGTGCCAGAGTTGGCTCTCTTCTCTTCGAGTCGGCTTGGATGAATGTTTCAATGATTTTTTCAATCTATCTCCAGAATTCATCCAACATGTCTTCAAGCTTCAAGATGTCTTCAAACTCAACATATTTCTAAGAAATTAAAAGCTTGAAACACATTTGGAAGTAACCCAAATTTACAATCTTTCTCAACTTTTTTCTTTGGGTTCTTCTTTACAATATTCAATTACAACATAACCCAAAACAAAAAATAACTATGTAGGAGTTGAAATTTGAACAATGAATTCATCCTACAAAAACTTGTAAACCACTTGAAGAGTTGTTAATAAAAAAATGCATGCACCAATGTTTGGTTATCATCAAAATCATTTATGGGGTCAACAGGTGCCGAAACGGCTTTTCAACAACAAGATGCATGAAGGGCAGTCCATCCATGATCATTGTTTATCAATGATCAAGGACATATAATAGCTTGAGAAGCTGGGCATTCCTATTCACAAGGAGCTTCAGGTAGATTTGATCCTCCAGTCCTTGACTAGTTCATATGCTCAGTTTGTTATGAACTATAAATGAACAAGTTGAATTACACCTTACCTATATTATTGAACATGTTGGTAAGTAATGAGGGGACCCTGAAGAGTTCAAGGGGCTCTATTTTCTCTGTGGAGCAGTCTTACTCGAAAAGAAAGTATACTTGGAAGAAAAAGAAACCTGCAAAGAAGCAGAAGAATGAAAACAAACAGAAGAAGGACACTCATAAAAAAGCCAAGGTCTGTAAAGAAAAATATTTTCACTGCAACACAGATGGCCACTGGAAAAGAAATTGTCCTTTCTACCTGGAAATCTTAAAGAAATAGAAAGAGGATGCACCTTCTGAAGGTAAGTCCATACTCATTATTGAATCTAACCTAACAATTTCATCTACTTCCAGTTGGATTTTAAACTCTGGCTCTAGTGCTCATATATGAATTTCAATGCAGGGTCTGGAAAGAAGTAGAATGCTAAGAGAAGGCGAGATTGTCCTACATGTCAGAAATGGAGCAAAAGTCGCTACACAAGCCATTGGATCATATTCTTTGGTGTTACCTTTAGGGTATAGATTAGTACTTTATGACTATTATTTTATGCCTGGAGCTAGTAGAAATTTGATTTCTATCTCTGTGGTAGCATAGGAATGATTTGAATTTACATTCAATAAAAACTTTTATAATATTTATTTAAGAAATAAATTGATTGCGAAAGCTATTTTAATTAACAGTCTTTATCATTTGCTTGCTGACGCATCTTTGAATATTAACGAGAAAATTAAAGTGAATGCCATAGGATATAAATGTGCTAGAGATGACCTAAATGATAAATATATGTGGCATCTATAGCTCGGTCATATAGGTGAGGATAGAATTAACAAACTGGATGGGGATGGGATCCTCGATTCAGTTAATTATGAATCATATCCATCTTGTGAGTCATGCCTTCAAGAAAAAATGACCAAGTTACATTTTGTAGGACATGGGGAGAGGGCCATAGAATTGCTTTCCCTGGTACACACTGATATGTGTGGTCTATTTGATGTGTAGTCCAGGGATGGTTTTTACTACTTCATAACCTTTACTGATGATTGTTCACAGTATGGTTATGTATTTCTTATGAGACACAAATCTGAAGCTTTTGAAAAGTTCAAGAAATTCAGACATGAGGTAGAAAAACAAATAGGTAAAACCTTTAAGGTTCTTCGATCAGATCGGGGAGATGAATACCTTAGTAGAAAATTCTTAGGTTATCTTAAGGATAATGGCATAGTCTCATAATGGACTCCACCTGGTATGCCTTAGATCAATGGGATGTCTGAGAGGAGAAACAGGACACTATTAGATATGGTCCGATCCATGATAAGCTTCAATGACTTGCCTTTATTTCTTTGGGGATATGCCCTATAAACTTCAATCTATATTTTAAATAGAATTCCATCTAAATCTATTCCTACCACACCATATGAGATTTGGCATGGTAAGAAACCAAGTCTTGCTTATTTCAAGATTTGGGGATGTATAGCCTATGTCAAAAGACTAATGGTGGATAAATTGGAATCTAGATTTATGAAAGCTCGATTTATAGGATATCGTAAAGAAACTTTAGGATATTACTTTTACCTTCCAGAAGATCATAATGTGATTGTGTGCAGACATGCCACATTTCTTAATAAACAATTTATTCAAGAAGGTGATAGTGGGAGGCTAGTTGAGCTCAATGAGAAAGTATCTAAAGAGCAGCCAGCTAAAGATCATATCAAACCCAATCAACCAATTCACATAAATGCTCTTCCACCTTGCAGGTCTACTAGAGTCTCCAAACCTCCTGAATGGTACTTAGGTATGCTTATAAAAGATATAAAGGAAATGTTTCTAGTTGGGGACATGGATCAATTAATTGATCCTAAGACTTATGATGAGGCGATGTCAGACATCGACTCTGAGAAATGGTTTAATGCTATGAAGTCAGAAATTGAATCAATGCATTCTAACCAAGTATGGTCCTTAGTGGATCCACCAAAGGATATTGCACTTATTGGTTGTAAATGGATCTACAAAAAGAAAATTGGAGCATATGGTAAGGTAGAGACCTTTAAAGCTATGTTAGTGGCGAAAGGGTATAGTCAACATGAAGGTGTTGACAATCATGATACCTTTTCACCAGTAGCTATGCTGAAATCCATCCATACATTGCTTGCAATTGTAGCATATCATGATTATGAGATATGGCAGATGGATGTGAAAACTGTATTCCTGAATGGATATCTTGAGGAAGATATCTATATGGAGCAACTTTTGGGTTTCACTTTCAATGATGAAGATCAAAAGGTCTGCAAGCTGCATAGATCAATCTATAGATTGAATCAAGCTTCTTAGAGTTAGAATACTCATTTTGATGATGCAATCAAATCATTTGATTTTATCAAGAATAAGGATGAGCCATGTATTTACAAGAAGGCCAGTAGGAGGGCAGTGACATTCCTCGTATTGTATATGGATGACATTTTCTTTATTGGGAATGATATTCCCATGTTGACTTCAGTCAAAAGTTGGTTATCTAAGGAATTCTCTATGAAAAACTTAGGTGAAGCATCTTATATTTTGGAGATTAAGGTCTATAGAGATAGATCTAATTGGATACTTGTCCTTTCCCAAAAATTGTACATAGAAGAAGTGCTAAAAGGGTTCAGCATGGAGAAATCTAAAAGTGGATTGTTACCTCTTCGGCATGGCATTAACTCTCCAAGAAAGCATATCCTAACACACCTGAAGAGATTCAATGCATGAGCAAAATTCCATATGCTTCAGCAATTGGAAGCCTTATGTATGCCATGTTGTGTACTGAACCTGATATAGCCCTTGCTGTGAGTGTCATAAGCCAATATCAGTCAAATCTAGGTGAAGAATACTAGATAGTTGTGAAAAACATTCTTAAGTACTTGAGAAAGACTAAAGATTTGTTCTTAGTCTTTGGAGGGAGTTTAGAATTAGGAAAAAAATGATATATAGACTCAGACTTTATGTTTGATCCTGATGATAGAAAGTCTACGTCAGGGTTTGTGTTTTTGTGCAATGGTGGAGCAACTAGTTGGAAAAGTTCCAAGCAGCCCATCATAGTAGATTCAATAATGGAAGTAGAGTACAACGCTGCCTCTAAAGCTGCAAAAAATGCCTTATGGTACAAAAAGTTCATTACGGTGCTTGGAGTGATGCCATCTGATGCCATCTCCATATATTATGACAATAATGGTGTAATAGCTCTTGCTAAGGAGCCCAGATCTCACCAGAAGTCTAAGTATATTGAGCGGAAATTTCATATCATACGCGACTACCTTGAGAAGAAGTATATTGAGGTGCGAAGAGTAGACTCCACGGACAACATGGCAGACCCACTAACTAAGCCTCTAAACCAAAAAAAGGTTGAAGTCCACCTTGAGAAGATGGGACTTAGATATATAGCCAATTGGCTTTAGTGCAAGTTGAAAGAATGGTGCCCTAAAAGCCAATCATTGTAAGGGCATTTCTATGATCTTCCAACTCATGTATGACATTATTTATCAATAAAAGGCATCTTTTGATTCATCATACTGCTGTATCTTATAAAGATTATAATGAATCCCATAGGTTAGGGCAATAGAATTAGGATTTTGATGGAGATCATAATGGTGAGACCTAAGTTCCTATAAACCCTAATCTAAATGTTCTTAGTCATTGGATAATTGATTCAGAGATTGATGAATCTAGAAAGACTAGCACATCTTATGTATGCTCGATGAAGAGGGTGGTTGGTCTCACAACCACTTGTGTAGAGACAATAATACAAGGATGTGGGTGCTCATTCGGTTATGAGTCCATTGAATTGATCTGACAAGAGAACATCAAATGGAAGTCATACTTGTCAAAAGAATATTCTCTTAGTAGGAGTTGTGCATATGATCCTTAGACGTGAGACTATCATAGTATCTTGTGCACATGAATCCATGTTTTGGTGCATACTCACTCATGGCAATTAAGTCATGTACAGGATGTTTCTGGATATGGTGGATAGTGTATGAAGGTAATGAGTAGGTGATGCGGGACTAAAATGCATGCAATTCTTTTTGTACATTTTATATGTGGGGTTAGGTGATTAATTTCTAAATCTCAGATCAAAATTAGTTGTAGAGAATTTTATATGAATTTTTGAAGCTAAGCATGCAGATTAGAACCTAGAAAAGTACTAAAGAAGGATCGCCGGGGCTGAGAAGCCTCGGTTAGGGCAAGTTCTCCTACAATATAAAGAATGGAGGTAGAGGGGGTGTACCTAACAATGTCTGAAGCACCCAGTGAAGATCGCATGAAGGGATCTCTCGTTCCTCGATGGATGCAGCCTGGAAAACCGAGCCAAAGACCCGCGGATAATCGGCTTTCTGCTCGGTGGTCCGATGGAGGTGTGGCTGGAGTCGTTGGATTCGTATGAACTCGGGGACCTACAAACGACCTATCAGAGGTTAGAAAACTCAGAGAAAATCAAGAAAACAAAGGAAAACAGCTAAGGGAAGAAAGTTTTGGAGGGGGCTAGAAGGATGGTTGGTGGCAGGAAGATGGTTGCAAACACCGGGAAGAAGAACTCTCAAACCCCTTTATGCACACAGCAGGGTAATCACACAAAGAAATTGAAGAACTCAAGGTTTATTTCATATCAAAATCTCCCTTCATACAAGAGGCTAGGGTCCTTTAAATAGACCCTTAACCTTGGGCTCCAAGTAACGGTACAATTGACATTACTTAAGAATCCTTTTCCCTCTTAAACCATAGCTAGAAAATATGGAAATATTAGGTAGAAAAAATCCCAAAAATTTCTCTTGACTTGGTCAACACTCCAAGGACACCTAAGGAGGCGTGTTGGGCTTCTAGGAGCAGCAAGAGGCCGGCCCAAAGGGGCTCGGGCACATGGGTTTGGGCCTCTTGAAGCTGGGGTGGCCTGGTAGCCAGGTAGCAGGAATATTCCCTGGTATCTTGCTTCTTAGGGGCTTGGGCTTGGCGCCTGGGCTTTATTTCTTTGGGCTAGGATGTAGATGGACCTCTAAAATCATGGATGCCTTGGTATATGAATATATTTTGGCATCTGAATATATTTTGGCATCTAGAAGGGAATTTGGGCATCTGGAGGGCATATGCAAGGATTCAGGATTTTCTGAATTTTTCTCCTAGGGTCTTCAAATCTTCAAGCTGGGTTGGACTTCGGCTTTTCTTCCATGTCTTTAATCTGGTTGGACTTGGTCTTTACTTGTATGATGTGGTCTTGAGTCTTCAATATGGTTGAATAGGACTCAAAAAAATAAAATTAGCTCGACATGAGCTAACTAACACTGGACTGAACTAGCTCAACATGAGCTGACTAGTACAGAACGGAAACTCAAAATACTCAAATAACAACTAAAATGGACTCAGATGGGCTAAGCCATTATTACAGATGGACTCATAAATTATTGATCAATTCATAGAGGGTTGAAAAGTCTCTGTCTTATTCTGTTGTCTCCGGTGTCCCCACCAATTCTCCCGGGGTGGGAGGAACTCGACCCTGTCGAGTGAAGATCAGACTGGCTCACATATCTCTCGAGAAGTTCTGGGTTGAGGCATTGTAAGTCCTCTCGAGAAATCTATGAATCGTTCGACTCTGGCTGGCCTTGCCATCGGACCAGGAAGCATTAATAGTCAAGGCCCCGAGTCATGATGGCTTGATCGTCCAGGATACGCTCGATCCGTTCTCCTCTCTCAGGCCAATTTGTTAGTGGACACTATGGGTTAGGGTCACTCACAATGAAAAGGAATAGGTCCAAAGGCCTCGCTAGGTATCGCTGCCGATTCCTTATACTCAACTAGGTCTGTAATATTGAAGGTATAACTAATGCCCAAATCTGAAGGCAAGTCTAACACCTAGGCATTTGATCCAACCTTCTCTATCACTTTAAAAGGTCTGGCTCTGCGAGCATGAAGCTTCTTTTAGGCCTAAGCCTAACCAAGATAGAATCCAATACATCAAATTCTTTGATCCATCTTCGGGAATTAGCCAGTTTGTTTAAAATTAGTGTAGGTGGTGAACATGCTGGGCACATGCAGACTCCTAACAAATGATTCAAAGGACTCAAACCTACACCTAACAGACTCGACTAAAGAGATTTATTAGGTCTTAACTACCACTTGGGCATGGGTGCATGAGTCGTGGTTGATGGGTGACATGCAGAAGAAAATTTGCTAGTAACTCCTAATAGGTGCCAGAGGGTCTGCCAAAAGTAGGTAGCAAATGGGATGGTCTCTGTGGATCCTTGCAACCTAGTAACCTCAACAAAATGTAACCTAATAGTTCTAGACACATGAAAAGACTCAGGAAAGGGTAGGAAATAGGAAGTGGGTTCAGAAATAGGCTGGTAGGGTAGAGAAAAAGGTTCCGGGTTAGTTGGATAAAGTAGGATAAAAAATGGGGTGTCAGGAACTAATCCTATACTAATGAGGTTAACCTTACGGGGTTACGGTATATCTATGGGGTTTGTATAATGGAAAGATGGGTTATTAATCTCAGGGAAGAGGTCCTTAATGGGAACTATAGGAGGAGGCTCTTCTTGAAGGTACAGATTCAAAGAGATCAGGTCCTTAATAAATTCTTTAGGTTCTTGTATTTTAGGACAAGACTCTATAATTTGGCTCTCCTCTATGGTTTCCTAAGGTAAGGCTCTAGTAGCAGTACCTAGGTTCTCTTCCTCTATTTGTTCTTTCACTATAGCTTTAGGTTGGATGTGGTTAAGGTCAAGTACCTCTAGATTGGCTTCTACATGGGTATCTATTGGGTCAGCTAATTCTAGGTCATCTAAAGGTGTCTCCTCTTCTCCCTCATACTCATCCACTAAGTTTCCATCAGCTTCATACACTTCCACATTAATGTAAGCCTTGTCAATCTCAGGAATGGTTGGAGAAGGTCGGCTAGGAAAAAATTGGCTAGGTCCTGGTTTCTGATTATGGACACTAATCCTAGTAGGTTTAAGTTGCCTAAGGGATAGTGGCTCACTACTGGGCTCATATTTAGGGGTGCTAATCCTATGGGGTTCAAGTTGACTAAGGGAAACCTGACTAGTACTAGATTGATACTTAGGGGTTTTGGGTTCTTTGGGCTCATAGGACAAGGGTGCAGATCTATGGGTCATGGGATTATAGGATCTGGGGTCATAGGATTTTGGGTCAGCTCTATGGTCAGGTTCTAAGGATGGATCATGGTATGGGGTCCTCCTAAGGTTGGGCTCCCTATATGGGTCAGGATATTGGGTTCTCCTAGGGTTGGACTCCCTATATGGGTCAGAATATTGGGTTCTCCTAGGGTTGGGCTCTCTATATGGGTCAGAGTATTGGGTTCTCCTAGGATTGGACTCCCTATATGGGTCAGAGTATTGGGTTCTCCTAGGATTGGACTCCCTATATGGGTCAGAGTATTGGGTTTTCCTATGTTCAGTATCATAATAAGGGTCATGGTAAGGGGTTCTTCTAGGTTCAGTATTATAGTATGGGTCAGGCTGAGGGGCTCTCCTAGGTTCAACCTCTCGGTATGGATCAAGGTTTGGGGTCATCCTAGGTAGAGGATTGTAGTATGGGTCAGAATAAGGGCCTCTCCTAGGTTCGACCTCAAGGTATAGATCAGGGTTTGGGGTCCTCCTAGGTTGAGGGGACTCAAGATCTGGCTTAGACTGTGACCCATGGGTTTTTTCTGGGGTCCCTACCCGGACTTCTAACTGATCAAACCTATTGGCAAGATGGTCAATTCTATCATTGGTTTGAATTGGTACTGAGTTAACTGGTCATCTGGGTAGTCATCTGGGTAGCCATCTAGGCCATTTGATCAGCTAGGGCTTTCATTTGGGCTTGCAAATTTTCCATGGGTTCAGACATTTGTGAAGGAGGTGGGTGATATGAAACTCCTGATCTAGTGCTTATGCAAGACTCGATTAGACCGACTACAGCTGACTAGACCTAGAGTCCAAACTAAGGGCTCAATCAGGGTGGCAAACTAGCCTATAGTAACCCTATACTCAGCCAGGCAGATGTAAGGGGAGTGTTAGGTCTCTGATTGCCAATCCTAGACACCAATCAGAGATTGGCCAGGTAGGCAGACCAGCACACAAGCCCTTTGGGATTGAATCCCTAAACCACCATTCTAGACACCAAGCACAAAGCACACACAGGTTAGCTTGACACAATGATCTGACACTTAGCCCGAACCCGACCAGTTGGTGTCCTTAGCCCACTAGGGCAAATTAAGTCTAGTTAGTTTTAGGTTAAGGCTTGGGACCGAATGCAAGGGATGTGGTTTTGGGCTAAGGAGAGGTGATCAAATCCTCCCCCCATCTGATATAGCAAGAGTGCCCTTAAAAGTAAATTATGTAATGATGGCAGGCAGTTGAGGATGCAAATTAGGGTTTATATGTTTTTGGTATTTTTGGAGAATATGTAATTTTTTTTTTGGTATTTTCTTAAATAGAAGAAAACTTGTAAATCATGGCCTAATATGCTGGAAATATACTAAAATTAAAAGATATGCAAAAGATGCTAAACAAAACCCTAAAACTTCCAAACTTGTCTTGCTGAAAAAATAGAGCCAAAAATTTATAGGCTGTTTTTCAGCTTGCAGAAACTTCACAGGGCATAATAAAATCTTAAAAAATTATTAAAATTATCGTGAATAATGTTGAGTTTAGAAAAATAAATTTCAAAATTTTTGGAGTTTTTATCAGGGAGAAATAATAAAAATAATAGAGCATATACTTACTAAAAAATTGCAGAAAACAAGCCCTAATCTAAGCTCTGATACCAAATGATGCGGGACTAAAATGCATGCAATTCTTTTTGTACATTTTATATGTGGGGTTAGGTGATTAATTTCTGAATCTCAGATCAAAATTAGTTGTAGGGAATTTTATATGAGTTTTTGAAGCCAAGCATGCAGATTAGAACCTAGAAAAGTACTAAAGAAGGATCGCCGGGGCTGAGAAGCCTCGGTTAGGGCAAGTTCTCCTACAATATAAAGAATGGAGGTAGAGGGGGTGTACCTGATAATGTCTGAAGTGCCCGGTGAAGATCGCAGTGAAGGGATCTCTCGTTCCTCGATGGATGCGGCCTGGAAAACTGAGCCAAAGACCCGCGGATACCCGGCTTTCTGCTTGGTGGTCCGATTGAGGTGTGGCTGGAGTCGTTGGATTTGTAGGAACTCGGAGACCTACAAACGACCTATCAGAGGTTAGAAAACTCAGAGGAAATCAAGAAAACAAAGGAAAACAGCAAAGGAAAGAAAGTTTTGGAAGGGGCTAGAAGGATGGTTGGTGGTAGGAAGATGGTTGCAAATACTGGGAAGAAGAACTCTGAAACACCTTTATGCACACAGCAGGGTAATCACACAAAGCAATTGAAGAACTCAAGGTTTATTTCATATCAAAATCTCCCTTCATACAAGAGGCTAGGGTCCTTTAAATAGATCCTTAACCTTGGGCTCCAAGTAAGGGTATAATTGAATTACTTAAGAATCATTTTCCCTCTCAAACCCTAGCTATAAAATATGGAAACATTAGGTAGAAAAAATCCCTAAAAATTCTCTTGACTTGGTCAACACTCCAAGGATGCCAAGGGGGGCGTGTTGGGCTTCTAGGAGCAGCAAGAGATCGGCCCAAAGGGGCTCGGGCGCATGGGTTTGGGCCTCTGGAAGCTGGGGTGGCCTGGTAGCCAGGTAGCTGGATTATTCCCTGGTATCTTGCTTCTTAGGGGCTTAGGCTTGGTGCTTGGGCTTGATTTCTTTGGGCTAGGATGTAGATGGACCTCTAAAATCATGGATGCCTTGGTATATAAATATATTTTGGCATCTGGAAGGGAATCTGGGCATCTGGAGGGCATCTGCAAGGAATCAGGGTTTTCTGAATTTTTCTCCTAGGGTCTTCAAATCTTCAAGCTGGGTTGGACTTGGGCTATACTTCCATGTCTTCAATCTGGTTGGACTTGGTATTTACTTGTATGATGTGGTCTTGAGTCTTCAATATGGTTGAATAGGACTCAAAAAATTAAAATTAGCTCGACATGAGCTGACTACCACTAGACTGAACTATCTCAACATGAGCTGACTAGTACATAACTGAAACTCAAAATACTCAAATAACAACTAAAATGGACTCAGATGGGCTAAGCCATTATTACAGATGGACTCATAAATTATTGATCAATTCATAGAGGGTTGAAAAGACTCTGTCTTATTCTGGTGCCTCCGGTGTCCCCACCAGTAGGTCAACAAAGAATCGATCACTCCTAATAAGAGGAGAAGTTATCCCATATGATCTCTTCGAATGATGACTCAGGAAGTCATTGGCCAAATTAGGATGAGATTAGATAGGATTTCTAATCATTCATCAGTTGAGTCTTTATTATCAAATTGAGATTCAAAAAGATTAAGTGCTAGGGTTTGACATTTATCCATGCCCATCATTTATTGGGATACAGGGAGATCAAAGGATTGAATTGCACAATAACATTTCACTAAAGGATGTTTTGGTACTTTCAACCAAATTTCTCATCTTCTGGGTAGGCATAATACGTTGCTTGACATCAATCATGTCTTGTGGGTTTTCACGAATCAATTGGATTGAATTCATGAGTCAATTCGAAAGCTGGTATGAATTGGCAACATAGGTTAGCTCAATTTGACCTAATTAGGTTAATTGGGTTCGATTGGATTGAATTGGTTTAGACCTAGACCTACTGCTGGCTAGATGTGGAACCCAAAGGGTCACACACATTAGGGAATTGACCTAGGAAGTCAATTGGCATTTAATTAGGGTCACGGGATCCTAATTGATTAGCTAGATTGTATACTAGCATGTGTATGCTAACCTAACTCCTAACCAAATTGAATTGGGTCTAAAAGATTGCTAAATGGACTAACCAATTTTTGGAAGACCTAAATTGGGTTGAGTCCTATGTGGGACAAATTTATCAAAATTTATATGATGATTTTCATGACTTTTATGCACCAAATACCAAGAGTCCCAAGGGCATGGGACTCTTGGCACCAAAAGGAATGGTTAGCATTTAACAGGGTATAGAAGGTCCAAGAGTCCTTCTTCCTATTAATCACTTATACAATGATAAAGTAGATTTAATTCCCTTTCTTTTGACACCCATATTGTATATACTTTGACTAGGTCAAAGGTGACATATGGCATGGAGAAAGTTGACTGACAAGTGAAGAGTAGTGACTCTTCACTATTGGCACGCAGAAAGAAATGAATTCCTTCTGCTTTCAAGAATTTATTTAAATCTAAAAGGTGGTGTCCCTTGTCTATGGATGAGGCATATCTGAAGTGGATAATCACTGATGAAAAAGAAGTTTGCGGAGTGAATTATGGTGCGCATAATTTGAAGGGTTGCATACCTTCATTATTGGTGCAAGTTATGATTGTAGAGAGTCATTCTGCTTTAAAGAACATATCAGATGGATAAGTCCTTTCAATTCAATGCCAACTCAAGAGGCTTATCACCAGTTACATGCATTATTGCATGAACTATAAATCCCAAAAGAAATCAGATTGGCCAAACAAGGGTAGTTGAATGGACTTGGTATATGGCAGTTGGTGCAGAAGAGTCATGGCTTTTCACTTATAAGACTTCTTCTCATTGAAGGGTCTTATTTGATATGTTGATAAACAGATCAATGGCTGATGAAGAGCGTTATCTAGCATCTCTACCACTCCTCTATATAGCCATCGGTGTTTAGGCCGATGGGATTTGATTTCATCTTTTCTTTCCTGCATTCTTACACTCACACTCTACCGCACTCTACTTTTGTCTCTTCCTCCCTTATCTTGTCTTAAGACAAGTACTTCATTTTAAAACAAAGGTTTTAGAAAATGAATTAGGAATGTAAGTGAAAATGAAGAGAGTTTTGGATAGGGCTTAGAGTGCTCTACAGGAGGGCAAGGGTCTAAGCAAGAAAGGATGGGCTGCCAAAGAAAGAAAAGCCATCAAAAGAGTCCCAGTGGTTCAAGCAACCTACTAAGGAGTGCTTCCTAGGTTTCATTCCTGTGTGGATCACCTCAAGAGGGCATGTACTTGTGTGCCTAGTGGAAAGAAATAGGAATTAGTGTTCCAAGTATTTTTCCAAACCCTAATTGCATGACTTGTTAATTATAATGAATAAGGGATCTTGGGCATAGGGTTTTAAGTTGCTTGGAGTTTCAAGAAAGAAATTATTTGAAATCCATTATTCCACTGTGCCATCAAAATCCTAGAAACCCAACACAAGTGGTAGATTGTTAGATGTATGCCCTAAAAGCCAAGTTGGCTTGATACATTGTACTTTTAGGGCATGAATTTTGTGCTTAATTTTTCTTATGAATAAAAAGGGCATTAGTTTCATTCATATTGATGTGTTTATAAATTATCCATGGAGTTAATGGACGATGACATATATTTTCAAGAGTTGAGAATCTAAGTCATGTGTCTTTATAGATTAACTCCTAAAAGCTCCCGATATTAGAATATCATGAGGATGGTGATTGATCCATTAAAATCAGTGCACAGATCACTTCCCTTTCTGGGTAAATGAGTCTCTGACCTACAGTGTGGTGACACTGGAGTGAGAGTATAGGTAGTTGATAGAGATCAATGATACTGAGCATGATCAAGTATAGGAAGTTATACGGATGACTACTCACTCGTCAATAACTTCCTGATGTTGTAGTTGTGTGAATAGTTCTTTGATCTAGAGTGTCTCAGCTACTCAAAATAAGGTTGCTGTAGTTCGATAGCACAAATACATGGTTCCTATCCATTTGGGACCTTGCGATGTTTGTTGGATGTAGTAAGTTTATTGTAGGAGTAGGGTGTTCACTTGTAGGGATCTATCAACCTTAGTAGTAAGGAATAATCCTATACAACTTAATGAGACTAAGTCCAGAAGTCTATGGCCATAATAGGGTCATAATGAAAAGGTGTTTTCATTAGTATCACAATTGGACTTGAGTCGATTAAGTTAAGCAAATGATTAATTACATTATATGTAGTTTAATTATATGATCTAACATGTTGATATATGTGATGCACCAAATTAGGTTTAAATCTTAAATTTGATTCTTGATCATAAGCCATTAAAGACATGCACTTGAACCAATTTTAAAATTGATTTGATCTAGAAAATCAAATTAGGTGCATAAGGGTTTGGGTTGAACCAACTAGGTCTAGTCACCTTAAATTGTTTTTAGATGATGTATGGTCAGATCGATTCATTTGATTGTGAAACGATAAGTTAAGACCTAATTTGGCTCGATAATGAGCCCTGATCACTAGATTGACATATTTGAATCTTATCAATCAATTGGTATCTAGGAAAGGTTTTGATCATGATTTTTAATTGGAGCTAACTCTTTTTCAACCAACTAGTTTGACGGAAAGAGGGTATATGGTAGAACCCTCCCATGTATCAAACTAACCTGGCCAATTTGGTTGATTAAATTTTCAATAGGGTCACTTTTAATTTAAGTTCACCCATGCTAGCTATTTTAATTCAGACATGAGATTGTGCTGACATAATATATTTGGTTAGACGTAATTTGGCTGATCAATTTAGAAGAGACCTGAACCTTAGCTCTCCATAAATATAAAGTCTTCGAACTTCCACCATTGTAGGTGTGTGGGTGTCCTCCTGGTGTTGATTATTCTTGGTTGGTTATAGTGATCAAGTTGCATCGGGAAGACACAACCACCCTATTATACATAAGATGTTGTTAAGAACTGATGGAGTTGGGCCCAATAAATGGGCATGTTGAGGGACTCAATGATGGCTTTGTCTAGCTGGAATGGTGGGTATGACTTAACTAACGATTGGACCAATAAACGGGCACAATGAGGTTCCATGATTTAGAGACCAAGATACTACAACTTGTATTAGATATATTAGACAAGAGTTGGCCACTTATTGGTGAAGCGTGTTACCAATAATCGGGCATGGTGAGGTGCTGCACATCGATGGGACTGTAGCACTCACTAGAAACCTAGAGTCACGGGGTTTCCCATCTCCAAGGAGAGTATTATGGGGATTAGTGGGAGCTCTAAAATTATTTCTTAAAGACCTTAGAATAATTTTTATAATTAAGTATAAAGCATATAATTTGAATCTTCTACTCTTACAGTTAACCATGTCTGCTTCAAATCCCTTAGCCCGTATTCTAGAGACAAACCGACTTGTAGGACTTAATTTCAAAGACTGGTTGAGAAATATCAAAATTATTTTGAGTTCTGAGAAGTTGGGCTATGTGCTTGACCAGGAACCCCCTGTTTTACCTGACCATCCAAATGCTCGTTAGATAATTGCATATGAAAAATAAATGGAAGATGATAATAAGGTTATGTGTTACATGTTGGCCTCAATGTCAAATGAATTGCACAGCCAACATGATGATATGCTAACTACTAAATCGATTTTGATTCACCTACAAGAGTTATATGGTGAACAAAGTTGAATTGCATGCTTCAAGGTGTCGAAAAGGCTTTTCAATAACAAGATGCGTGAAGGGCAGTCCATCCATGATCATTGTTTATCAATGATCAAGAACATAGAATAGCTTGTGAAGCTGGGCATTCCTGTTCGTAAGGAGCTTCAGGTGGATTTGATCCTCTAGTTCTTGACTAGTTCATATGCTCAGTTTGTTATGAACTATAATATGAACAAGTTCAATTACACCTTACCTGCATTATTGAATATGTTGGTAAGAAATGAGGGGACCCTGAAGAGTTCAAGGGGCTCTATTTTCTTTGTGGAGCAATCTTTCTCGAAAAGAAAGTATACTTGGAAGAAGAAGAAACCTGCAAAGAAGCAGAAGAAGGAAAATAAACAGAAGAAGAAGGACACTCCTAAAAAAGCCAAGGTCAGTAAAGGAAAATGTTTTCCCTGCAATACAGATGGCCACTGAAAAAAAAATTATCCTCTCTACCTGGAAAGCTTAAAGAAACAGAAGGAGGATGCACCTTCTGAAGGTAAGTCCATACTCGTTATTGAATCTAACCTAATAGTTTCATTTACTTTCAGTTGGATTTTAGACTCTGGCTCTAGTGCTTATATATGCATTTCAATGCATGGTCTGGAAAGAAGTAGAATGCTGAGAGAACGTGAGAGGGTCCTATATATCAGAAATGGAGCAAATGTTGCTGCATAAGCCGTTGGATCATATTCTCTGGTGTTACCTTTAGGATTTAGATTAGTACTTAGTGATTGTTATAGTACTTAGTGACTATTATTTTATGCCTGGTGCTAGTAAAACTTTGATTTCTATTTCTGTGCTAGCATAGGAAGGATTTGAATTTACATTGAATAAGTACTTTTATAATATTTATTTGAGAAATAAATTGGTTGCAAAAGATATTTTAATTAATAGTCTTTATCATTTGCATGCTGATGCATCTTTGAATATTAACGAGAAAATTAAAGTGAATGCCATAGGACATAAACATGCTTGAGATGACCTAAATGATAGATATATGTGACATCTAAAGCTCGGTCATATAGGTGTGGATAGAATTAATAAACTGGAAAGGGATGGGATCCTAGATTCAGTTAATTTTGAATCATATCCACCATGTGAGTCATGTCTTCAAGAAAAAATGACCAAGTTACCCTTTGTAGGACATGGGGAGAGGGCCATAGAATTGTTTTCCCTAGTACACACTGATATGTATGGTCCATTTGATGTGCAATCCATGATGTGGGACAAGTAAATAAATAAAAAAATAATAATTTATATTTTTTTTATATTTTCAGATTTTAAAGGAGAGCTCAAAGGAAACTAATAAGTCTATTCCCCGCACAAGTAAACCTATAAAGCAATTTAAAAGCAGGACCTGGTAGTTGAGGAACCACCGAAACTAGAATTAACATTCAACTAATCAAAAACTAAAGAGGGGAAATAGGTTTAAAGTTACCAATGAAGATCGATTCTTCAGATCTAATAGAACTCTCAAGATTATCACAGTAGGATTTCAAGATCTCGCTTTCGGGCTCCGATCTTCTGTATGATGTCGATTCTGAGGCAAGAACACCAGATCTATATTCTTGGTCACCTACAAAACACTAAGCAAAGGGATTCAAGTTAGAAATCAACAATGAAAAGGAAAGAAGGAAAAGAAAGGGTTCAAAGTGATGGTTTGGTCTTCTTGTCGATTGGATAACTAGGGCCTCACACACTGCGATGCTCCAAAAAAATAAAAGAAGGGCCTCACACCCTACGATGCACACAACAAAGAAAAAATTTGGCAGAATTTCTTTATATTTCAATAATAATTTCATGAATTATAAGGGGGGCTGGTGGGGTATTTAAAGACCCCCAACCAGTGATGTAAGGGACTTAGATACAAGACTCTTATTCCCTTTGAACTACAACTCCGGAATTTAGGTCTAGGTAGCCTGGACTCCTACTTGATAGACTGAATGGGACTCCTTTCAAAGTGGGTGTTGAAACTTTGCTTGGCCGACTTTTTCCTTTGTTTTGGCATGAAGGAATGGAGTGGAAGGTGACAATTAAAAGGAATCCTTCACACTTACTCATCTTAAAAAGGAGGTGCCAAATATTTCTCATGTTGGTGCTAGGAAAAGTATCCTTGATAAGAAAAATTTATTTGAATGCTAGATAAATCTTGGAAGGATTAATACTCCTTTGAATTTAAATGAACCTTCATCTAATCTTGGATTATCCCATTTGAATTTTGAACACATGCTTAAGTTGGCCGGCTATTTGGAGTGGGCAACCATCTAGAGGATGAGAGGGGCGCTGGATGGGAAGCAGAGTCCTTTTACTTTACTTTTCTTAAATGTCTTCTTAGATTCCAAAAAGAGCGATGAAAATGAAATTAAATGGCACCACTTTTTGGATAAACTCAAACATTGTCTGATGTCTTGATGTCTCAATATCCCGTTGTTATATGTCCAAACACAGGTGACATTCTATGTGTTGATGTCCCTTGGTGATGTAGCGGGTGTTGTCCAGAAGTCTTGCAAAGGTGGTGCCAAAAATAAATTGACTTGGCCTAGCACATGGCTTATCTTGAACTAGCACATGGGTTGTCTTGGGCTAGCACATGGCTTATCTTGAGCTAGCACATGGGTCTTCAATTGGATGCATATGGGTCTCCCTTGTAATACTAGACTCAATTACTAATTTTTTCAAGACTCAAAATAAATAACTAATTGAACCAACCATACTTAATTAGGCTTTAAAATTAAAACCCAATTAAAGTTTGTAAAAAGGGCTAATTAAATTGGACCATTAAGTTCCCAATTAGGTAATTAGGGTTTGACTTAATTAGAGTTTCGACTCAACCTAGTAATTAGGGTTTTATTCCAAAATAAACAAAATCCTAATTACAGTTGGTAAAAAGGGTTTACGCTAACTAAACCAAAATAACAAAATTTAAAATAAAATATTTACATGGTAAATAGGGTTGGGTTCATGGTTTTACTTACAGGTGATCCATAGGGATGTGAGTTCATCCTGTCGACTTCTTTTGGCCCTGGTGCCTGCACCAATTCTTTCGAGTGGGAGGAACTTGACCTTGTCGAGTATGGGTCAATTCCACTATTATAATACTCTAGTAAGTCAGGGGCAACTCTCTGCAAGTCCTCTCTGGTGATCCAAGAATCATCAAACTCAGGTTGTCCTTGCCAATGACTAGATATTGCTAGTAATCTTTGCTCCGGGTTGCGATGATCTTGTCATCCAAGATCCGTTCGATCTTGTCTCTTTGTGCTGGTTGTATGGTAGGTGGACACACTTGGGTTGGTTCACTCTCAAGGACAGGATTAGGCCCAAATGGCTCACTAGGAATCAAAGTTGGTTCCCTCTACTCGATAAGGTTTGAAACATTGAAGGTATTGCTAATGCCTAGTTTAGGTGGCAACTCGAGCACATAGGCATTAGGTCCTATTTTCTTAATTACTTTGTATGGTCCACTACTACGGGCATGCAATTTTTTTATGGTTCCAGGTGGGAACCGTTTTGGTTGTAGTCTAACCATTACAAAGTCTCCTTTAGTGTTTTATTTGAGTCTCCTTTTTATGTTAGCCATATGTTTATAAGTTTTGTTGCTTTCATTAATTATTTGACTTATTTTTTTATACAACTCTCTAACATGTTCAGCATATGACTCAACAGATTCTGAAATGCGATCATGCATGGGTAAAGGAATAATATCTAGAGGTTTTCTTGGTTTGTACCCATGTACAATCTCAAAAGGACTTTTCCTGGTAGACCTATTTACTGAGCTATTATATGCGAATTCAGCTCTAGACAATAATAGGTCCTAATTGGCAGTATGTTCTCCCACTAAACTTCTTAATAAGTTTCCTAAACTACGATTCACAACCTCGGTCTGGCCATCAGTTTGAGGATGATAACCTGTAGAAAATTTAAGTTTTGTTCCTAATAGATGCCAAAGTGTCTTTCAAAAATAACAGGTGAACCGTACGTCCCTGTCTAATACTATGGTCTGAGGTAAACCATGCAATCTAACTACATTCAAAAATAGCTTGGCTACTTTAGAAGCATCATAGGTTTGGGAACAAGGCAGGAAATGTGCTATCTTTGAAAACCTATTGACCACTACAAAAATAGAATCATTCATTTTAGGATCTTAGGTAATCCAAGAACAAAGTCCATGCTAAGGTCTTGCCATGGACAATCCGGTACAGGAAGAGGGGTGTATAAGCCAATCTTCTACTTTTGCTATTTTGCAACAGCATAAGTTCGACATCTAGCTATTATTTAAGCAACATTTCTTTTAAGATTCAGCCAAGAGAATTGGTCTTCTAGAGCTAAAATTGTCTTATTTCTACCGAAGTGTCCAGCTAACCCTCCAGAATATGTTTCCCAAATCAAGAAGTCTCTAAGCGAAGTCTTTGGAATACATAGCTTACTCTCCCTAAAGAGTTATCCATCTTGAATTGTGTACTCACTATATGAACTAGTCGGTCCTTGCATAACTACCTTACAAATTTCTCCAAATCATTACAGTTTTCATCTTCATCCTTCAATTTCTCAAATCCGGCTACTCTAGCACTAACACAATTCAAGAGCATAAATCTCCTACTTAATGCATCAGCAACTTTATTATCAGTACCCGATTGATGTCTTTAAACAAAAGTGTAGGCTTGAATATATTCAACTCATTTTCTATGCCTAGCATTCAACATCTTTTGCGAGTTAAAAAACCTAAGAGCTTCATGATCATAATATAATATGAACTCTTGCGGTAGCAAATAGTGTCGCCAATACCTAAGTGCTTGAACCACCGCATACAATTTCTTATCATAAGTAGAATATTTTAATTTAGCATTGTTTGGTTTCTCGCTAAAGAATGCAACCGGGTGATTTTCTTGACTCAAGACTCCTCCAATTCCTATACCTGAGGCATCATAAACTACCTCGAAAACTTTCAAAAAATCGGGTAGCCTCAGAATTGGGGCTTCAGTCATTCTATTCTTAATCTCTTCAAAAGCCCTATTGGCTTCCTTTGACTAATCAAATGCTCCTTTCTTCATACAGTCTGTAATAGGTGCAACTATCGTACTAAACCCTCGAATAAATCTCTTATAGAAAGTAGCTAATCCATGAAAGCTTCATACATCATGAACATTCTTAGTGATAGGCCACTCGACTATGGATTTGATCTTCTCAGGGTCTGTCGATACTCTTTCAGCAGTTACTACAAAACCTAGAAAAATAATCCTTGGAGTCATAAAACTACATTTCTTTAAATTCGCATAAAGATTATCTCCTTTAAGTACTTGACAAACTTGCTGAAGATAGTCTAAGTGATCCTTTTTATTCTTACTATATATGAAGATATCATCAAAATATACTACCACAAATTTTTCAATAAATTATTTCAATACTTGAGTCATAATCATCATAAAAGTACTAGGTGCATTTGATAAACCAAAAGGCATCACTAACCATTCGTACAAGCTATCCTTGGTCTTAAATGCAGTCTTCCATTCATCCCTAGACCTAATTCTAACCTGATGATAGCCACTCTTAAGGTCTATCTTTGAAAATATGGTAGCACCAGCCATCATGTCTAGCATGTCACCAAGTCAGGATATTGGAAACCTATACTTTAATGTAATCTTATTGATGCCTCTGTTGTCAACACACATTCTCCAAGTGCCATCTTTCGTTGGAGTCAAGAGTGCTGGAATGGCATAAGGACTTAAGCTTTCTTTTATGAGTCATTTTCTAGGAAGATCCTCAACTTGCCTATGTAACTCCTTATGCTCATTAGGATTCATCCGATAATGAGGTAAATTTGGCAAGGTAGCTTCGGGACTAAGTCTATATCATGTTGTATATCCCTTAATGGAGGTAAACAATCAGGGAGGTGTTCTGGAAAGACGTCCTTAATTTATTTAAGGAAATCTAAAATTTCCTTAGGATGTTCTTTTAGGGGTTCATCATGAACTTCTTTTGCAGTTAGCATCCAGATTGTTAAACCTTCAGTGATTTCATGTTCTAACTCCTTAGCAGTAATTAGGTTCAATCTGGGTTTTTTCTCCTTCAAATGACTAGACCCTCTTTTAGTATTGTCTTTGGGTTGGGTCGAGTTGATCTCAATTCTCTTTCATGGTCTTGAATGTACATGAGTTTGATCGACCAAAGAGGGTTGCATCATGATCATATAACCATGGTCTACCTAGTATGATACTACTAACCCCCATTGGAATCACATCACACCATACCTTCTCTTGGTAGGATTGAATTTGGACTGGGACCTGGCATTGTAACCTAATAGGAATTGATATAGCATCAATCCAAGATACCTTATATTGGCTAGGATGTGTAACTGTGGATAAGCCTAAGCTCTTAATAGCATTAGTAGATATTCCATTCACACAACTCCCACTATCTATAATGATTTTGCATACTTTATCTCCTAGCTTAATAAAGGTTTGAAGGATATTTGTCCTATGTCAGTCCTCATTCTTCTTAGTTTGAGCTATAATACACCTAACTACACCTAGTAGGTCAAATGACTATATGGGCTCTTCATCACCTTCATACTCTTCTACCAATTCTTCTTCTGCTTCATAAATTTCCTCCTCAAATTCTTCTATATCCTCGACATTTTTTTCCTCACATTCACCTATATGTAATGTTCGCACGGGACAGTCAGTAGCAAAATGACCCATTTTATAGCACTTAAAAAATATTACATTTTTATTTCGATCTCTAGGGACCATAGGTGCCTTTCCTTTATCTTCCTTATGAACTAGTTGAGAAGTAGGATTTGGTCGGCTAGGTTGAAATCGATTAGGGCTAGGTCTAGTTCCAAGGGTATTAAACCTATTGGGCTCAAGTCTATAGGTGACAGGTCTACTCTGGAATCGTTCACAATCCATAGTAATCTAGTAAGCCTATTCCAAATCATTAACTTTCCTTAAGAATAACTCTCTCTGGATATCCTCATGTAAACCAGCTCTAAACCTTGATAGGGTGATAGCTTCGGACTCGACTACACTACACCTCATAATGAACTCATCAAATTTGACAATATAATCAGCTACTGATTTTTTTCCTTGAGTCATTTTTTGCCATTGGCCTAATAGTTTTTGTTCATATCAGAATGGTAGGTATTTCTCCCTAAGCTTTACCTTCATGGCTCACCATGTACCTATAGGTAGGTCACCTCTCTATCGGTTCAGTCATTCTATATTTTTCCAGTACAATCTAGCCTATCGAACTAGCCTAAGCTTGGCAAATTTGAATTTTCTTTCCTCCAACATTTCGTACCACTTAAAGTACTGGTCCATATCACTTGTCTAATCTGTATAGACCTTAGGATCTAAACTATACCCTCAAATGTGGGTGTATCTAATCGAATGCTCCTAAGAATCCTTTCTTCCTAGTCGTTCAAATCAGGGGTATGGTGCCTAAGAATTGGGTCAGGAGTATTTTCCCTATGTTGGGCTCTTGGACCTGGGAAAGCAGGTTCTCTATATTGACCTCTTAGATCTGAGGGAGTGAGTTGGGTTCGAGGAATTTTGGGAATATGCCTAGGTGTCTCAGAGTTTGACCTAGAGGAGTGGGTCGAGAGGTTTCAGAACTTTGACCTGGGTGAATTGGTCTAGGTATTTCAGGATCTAATCTAGTCGCATAAGATTCTTCAAGATTACCTAGCCTCTCTTCCACTTGGTCAAACCATGTAGTAAGCTGAGTAAGTTGATCGGTTATTGTTCTCAAATAATTTTCCATATTAGGGTCCATGGGTGGATTGTGTTGGGTTTGAGCAGGCTGATAGGGTGTGCCGACCTAGTTGCCATGCAATGCAATCATACAAAACTCAACTCAGACTAGGGTTTCTTAAACCTAGAGCTCAAGTAGAATGGATCAGCTCAAATTACAACCAATTCAATAATTACCCTATCTACTGGCCTGGTAAGAGGTGGGTTCATGGAAAGCTCCCCCTACTCTCATAGGGTCCTAATTAAAAATCACGAAACCACTTAGGGTGTTTGCCTCTGGACCTCTAGCCTTACACACCAGGTTCAAGTAATAATCAAAGGATTAGGTGCACTAGCTTACATACAATACTTAGAACCCGACCAGTTGCTGTTCCTAGCTCACTAAAGTAAATTAAGTCTAATCAATTTTAATTAGGGCTAGGACTGATGCAAAGGTGGTGATTGTGGGCTAAAGAAGGATGATGAAATCCCTCCCTTATGTAGATATTGAGTGCCCTTAAGATTAGCTTTAGATGATGCATATACAAGATGAAACCCTAGATGCAATCAAACTATATTGATTAAAATAACAAAAAATTAAAATTAATTATTATTTTATTATTTTAATTTTTTAATTTTTTTGTTTTTCAGCAGAGATATAGTGTGCAAAAAAAACCCTATGATGCAGGAAATTAAAATATGCAAGATTCATGCAAAAAGAACCCTAAAATAGAATTGTTGAAATTCATAATAGAATGTTTTCAGGCAATATTCTAGCTAGCAAAAAATCTTCAGACTGCAATAATTCATGAGAAAAATCTAAAAAGTACTACCAATTATGATGGACCCAAAAAAATAAGAATTAGGAAACTCTGAGTTATCTACATGCATAAACAATTAAAACAACAGAGTATATACTAAGATGGCCGAGATGCAGAAATTAAAACCTAAAAATGCCTATCTCTTTGTTTTCTTCTTCAAGGGTCAATTCACAATGGCACCCCAACACACCATATGAAATCCCATTTGAATGGATGGTGAGGGTCTTGTAGCCCTACTTTTTCCTATGCCGGACGGCCATGGTGAAGCACCCGATCCGAGTACATAAAAGGAACTACGTCGGTACAAGAGAGATTAAACCCTAGTTTAACCTACTCTGATACAAAAACTGATGCGGGACAAGTAAATAAATAAAAAAAATAGCAATTAATATTTTTTTTATATTTTCATATTTTAAAGGAGAGCTCGAAGGAGACAGTAAAAGAAATTAATAAGTCTATTACCTGTACAAGTAAACCTATAAAGCAATTTAAAAGCAGGACCTGGTGGTTAAAAAACCACCGAAACTAGGATTAACCTCTACTAATCAGAAACTAAAGAGAGGGAATAGGTTTAAATTACCAACGAAGATCGATTCTTTAGATCTAACAGAACTCTCAAGATTATCGTGGTAGGGTTTCAAGATCTCGCTTCTAGGCTTCGATCTTCCACACGATGCCAGTTCCGAGACAAGAATACCAGATCTAGATTTTTGGTCACCTGCAAAACACTCAGCAAAGGAATTCAAGTTAGAAATCAACAATGAAAAGGAAAGAAGGAAAATAAAGGGTTTGAAGTGATGGTTGGGTCTTCTTTTTGGCTAGATAAGTAGGGCGTCACACCCCGCGATGCTCCAAAGGAACAAAGGAAGGGCCTCACATCTCGTAATGCACATAGCAAAGGAAAAATTTGGCAGAATTTCTTTGTATCTCAATAATAATTCATGAATTACAGGGGGGCTGGTGGGGTATTTATAGAATCCCAACTAGCGAAGTAAGGGACTCAGATACAAGACTCTTGTTCCCTTTGAACTACAACTCTGGATAGGACTCCTTTCAAAGTGGGTGTTGAAACTTTGCTTTGCCAACTTCTTCCTTGGTTTTGGCATGAAGGAATGGAGTGGAAGGTGCCAATTAAGAGGAATCCTTCACACTTACTCATCTTAAAAAGGAGGTGCCAAATATTTCTTATATTGGTACTAGGATAAATATCCTTGATATAAGAAATTTATTTGAATGCTGGATAAATCTTGGAAGGATTAAGACTCCTTTGAATTTAAATGAACCTTCATCTAATCTTGGATTCTCCATTTGAATTTTGAACTCATGCTTGAGTTCGCCGGCTATTTGGAGTGGGCGACCATCTAGAGGACGAGAGGGGCGCTGGATGAGAAGAGAATCCTTCTGCTTTACTTCTCTTAAATATCTTCTTAGATTCCTAAAAGAGTGATGATAAGGAAATTGAATGGCACCACTTTTTGGATAAACTCAAACATTGTCCGATGTCTTGATGTCTCAATGTCATGTTGTTATATGTCCAAACACAAGTGACATCCCATGTGTTGATGTCCCTTGGTGATGGGTAGGTGTTGTCTAGAAGTCTTGAAAAGGTGGTGCCAAAAATAAATTGACTTCGCCTAGCACATGGCTTGTCTTGGACTAGCACATGGGTTGTCTTGGGCTAGCACTTGGCTTGTCTTGGGCTAGCACATGGGTTTTCAATTGGATGCACATGGGTCTCCCATGTAATACAGGACTCAATAACTAATTTATACAGGACTCAATAACTAATTTATACAGGACTCAAAACCAATAACTAATTGAACCAACCATACTTAATTAGGCTTTCAAATTAAAGTCCAATTAAAGTTGGTAAAAAGGGCTAATTAAATTAGACCACTAAGATCCCAATTGGGTAATTAGGGTTTGATTCAATTGGGGTTTCGACTCAATTTGGTAAATAGGGTTTTACCCCAAAATAAACAAAACCATAATTATAATTGGTAAAAAGGGTTTACCCTAACTAATCCAAAATAACAAAATTTAAAATCAAAGATTTATATGGTAAATAGGGTTGGGTTTAGGGTTTTACTCACAGGTGATCTACAGGGATGTGGATTCAACCTGTCAATTTCTTTTGGCCCTGGTCCCTACACCAGTCCAGGGGTGGTTTTTACTACTTCAAAACCTTTACAGATGATTGTTCATGGTATGGTTATATGCTTTTTATGAGGTACAAATCTGAAGCTTTTGAATAGTTCAAGGAATTCAGACTTGAGGTAGAAAAACAAACAGATAAAACCCTTAAGGTTCTTCGATTAGATCGGGGAGGTGAATATCTTAGTAGGAAATTCTTAGGTTATCTTAAGGGTAATGACATAGTCTCATAATGGACTCCACCTAGTATGCCTCATCTCGATGGGGTGCCTGAGAGGAGAAACATCACTATTAGATATGGTCTGATCCATGATGAGCTTCATTGAATTGCCTTTATTTCTTTGGAGATATTCCCTACAAAGTTCAATCTATATTTTAAATAGAGTACCTTCTAAATCTATTCCTACCACACCATATTAGATTTGGCATGGTAAGAAACCATGTCTTGCTTATTTCAAGATTTAGGGATGTCCAGCCTATGTCAAAAGATAAATGGCAGATAATTGGAATCTAGATCTATGAAACCTCAATTTATATGATATCCTAAAGAAACTGTAAGATAATACTTTTACCTTCCAGAAGATCACATTGTGTTGTGTGCAAACATACCACATTTCTTGAAAAATAGTTTATTCAGGAAGGTGGTAGTGGGAGGCTAATTGAGCTCGATGAGAAAGTCTCTAAAGAGCAGCCAACTAAAGAACAGATCAAACCCAATCAACCAATTCACATAAATGCTCTTCCACCTCGTAGGTCTACTAGAGTCTCCAAACCTCTTGAAAGGTATTTAAGTATGCTTACAGAGGATATAAAGGAAATGTTCCTAGTTGAGGACATGGATCAATTAATTGATCCTAAGACATATGATGAGGTGATGTCAGACATCGACTCCCAGCAATGGTTGAATGCTATGAAGTCAGAAATTGAATCAATGCATTCCAACCAAGTATGGTCCTTAGTGGATCTACCAAAGGATATTGCACTTATTGGTTGTAAATAGATCTACAAAAGAAAAATAGGTGTAGATCAAAAGGTAGAGACTTTTAAATCCCTGTTAGTGGCGAAAAGATATAGTCAACGTTAAGGCATTGAATATCACGATACCTTTTCATCAGTAGCTATGCTAAAATCCATCCGTATATTGCTTGCAATTGCAGCATATCATGATTATGAGATATGGTAGATGGATGTGAAAATTGCATTCCTGAATGGATATCTTGAAGAAGATATCTATATGGAGCAACATTTGGGTTTCACTTTCAATGATGAAGATCAAAAGGTTTGCAAGCTGCATAGATCAATCAATAGATTGAAGCAAGCTTCTCGGAGTTGGAATACTTGTTTTCATGATGCAATCAAATCGTTTGATTTTATCAAGAATGTGGATGAGCCATGTATTTATAAGAAGGCCAGTAGGAGGGTGGTGACATTCTTCGTATTGTATGTGGATGACATCCTTTTTATTGGGAATGATATTTCCATGTTGACTTGGGTCAAAAGTTGGTTATCTAAGGAATTCTCTATAAAAGACTTAGGTGAAGCATATTATATTTTAGAGATTAAGGTCTATAGAGATAGATCTAAGCGGATACTTGGCCTTTCATAAAAATTATACATAGAGGAAGTGCTAAAAAGGTTCAGCATGGAGAACTCTAAAAGAGGATTGTTACCTCTTTGGCACGGCATTAATCTCTCCAATAAAATGTATCCTAACACACTTGAAGAGATTCAATGCATGAGCAAAATTTTTTATGCTTCGACTATTGGAAGCCTTATGTATGCCATGTTGTGTACTCGACCTGATATAGCTCTTGCTATGAGTGTCATGAGTAGAAATCAATCGAATCTAGGTGAAGAACACTAGATAGCTGTGAAGAACATTTTTAAGTACTTGAGAAGGACTAAAGATTTGTTATTAGTCTTTGGAGGAAGTTTAGAATTATGGATAAAGGGATATACAGATTCAGACTTTATGTTTGATCCTGATGATAGAAAGGCTACATTAGGGTCTATGTTTTTGTGCAATGGTAGAGTAACTAGTTGGAAATGTTCCAAGCAGCCCATTATAGCAGCTTCAACAAAGGAAGCAGAGTACATCACTGTCTCTGAAGCTGCAAAAGAAACCTTCTGGTACAAAAAGTTTGTTATGGAGCTTGGACTGATGCCATCTGATGCCATCCCCATATATTATGACAATAATGGTGTAATAGCTCTTGCTAAGGAGCCCAGGTCTCACCAGAATTCTAAGCATATTGAGCGGTAATTTCATATAATACGCGACTACCTCGAGAAGAATTATATTGAGGTGTGAAGAGTAGACTCCACGGACAATGTGGCAAACCCACTGACTAATCCTTTAAACCAGAAAAAGGCTGAAGTCCACCTTGAGAAGATGGGACTTAGATATGTAGCCAATTAGCTTTAGTGCAAGTTGAAAGAATGGTGCCCTAAAAGCCAATCATTATGAGGGTATTTCTATGATCTTCCAACTCATGTATGATATTATTTATCAATAAAAGGCATCTTTTGATTCATCATATTGCTGCATCTTATTAAGATTATGATGAATCCCATAGGTTAGGGCAATGGAATTATGATTATGATGGAGATCATAATAACGAGACCTAAGTTTTTATAAACCCTAATCTAAAATGTTCCTAGTCATTGGATAATGATTTGGGGATCGATGAATCCGAAAAGACTAGCACATCCTATATATGCTCGATGGAGAGGGTGGTTGGTCTCACAACTACTTGTGTAGAGACACTAATACAAGGATGTGGATGTTCATTAGGTTATGAGTCCAATGAATTGATCCGATAAGAGAACATCAAATGGAAACCTTACTTGTCAAAAGAATATTCTCTTAGTGGGAGTTGTGCATGTGATCCTTAGACCTGAGACTACCATAGTATCTTATGCACATGAACCCATGTTTTGGTGCATACTCACTCATGGTGATTAAGTTATGTATGGATGTTTCTGGATATGGTGGATTATGTATAAAGGTAATGAGTAGGTCAACATGGAATCGATCACTCCTAGTAAGAGAAGAAGTTATCCGGTGTGATCTCTTCAAATGATGACTTAAGAAGTCTTTGGCTAAAGTAGGATGAGATTATATAGGGTTTCTTATCATTCATCAGTTGATTCTTCATTATCAAATTGAGATTCAAAAGGATTAAGTACTAAGGTTTGACATTTATCCATGCCTATCACTTAATCGGGATACAAGGAGATCGAAGGATTGAATTGCACGATAACTTTTCACTGAAGGATATTTTGGTACTTTTTATCAAATTCCTCATTTTTTGGGAAGGCATGACATGTTGCTAGACATCAATCATGTCTTGTGGATTTTCATGAATCAATTGAATTGAATTCATGAGTCAATTCGAAAGCTGGTTCAAATTGGCAACTTAGGTCAGCTCAATTTGACCTAATTAGGTTAATCAGGTTTGATTGGATCGAATTGGTTCAGACCAAGACTTACTGCTAGCTAGATGTAGAATCCAAAGGGTCACACACATTAAAGAATTGACCTAGGAAGTCAATTAGCATTTAATTAGAGTCATGGGATCCTAATTGGTTAGCTAGATTTGCACACTAACATGTGTATGCTAACCTAACTCCTAACCCAATTGAATTGGGTCTAAAAAATTGCTAAATGGACTAACCAATTTATGGGAGACCTAATTTCAGTTGAGCCCTATGTGGGATGAATTTATCAAAATTTATCTGATATTTTTCATTACTTTTATGCACCAAATACCAAGAGTCCCAAGGGCATGGGTCTCGTGGTGCCAAAAGGAATGGTCAACATTTAAAGGGGCACAGAAGGACAAATATTCCTTCTACCTATTAATCACTTATATAGTGATAAAGTAGATTTAATTCCCTTTCTTTTGACACCCATATTGTATATACTTTGACTAGGTCAAAAGTGACATATGGCATGGAGAAAGTTGACCGACAAGTGAAGAGTAGCGACTCTTCACTATTGGTGTGCAAAAAGAAATGAATTCCTTTGGCTTTCAGGAATTCATTTAAATCTGAAAGGTGGAATCCCTTGGCTATGGATGAGGCTTATCTGAAGTGGGTAATCACCGATGAAAAAGAAGTTGGCGGAGTGACTTATGGTGTGCATAATATGAAGGGTTGCGTACCTTCATTATTGGCACAAGTTATGATAGCAAAGAGTCTTTCCGCTTTAAGGAACATATCAGATGGATAAGTCCTTTCAATTCCATGCCAACTCAAGAGGCTTATCACCGGTTACATGCATTATTGCATGAAGAATAAATCCAAAAAGAAATCAGATTGATACGGGATGAAAAATCGATGTAACCTGGTTATTTGGAAAACAGGGAAACAACTAAACAAACTAGGACCGTGGGAGGGCTAAGAAGCCTCCCGGGACTAGGGCATACTAACTCTAAAATCCTAAGACAGCTGATCTCTTTTGTTTTCAATTTTCTAGATGGATGTGAAGAAGATAGGATGGAGATGGGGAACCGGGAACTGGAACTCATGGCCTTGAGACTCACTCTAGCGGGGGACGCACACAGAAAGTCAAGGGTCAATGCCTAAAGCTACCCTCCCGATGGATCACAGCACCAGCTACCCTGAGCATAAAGCTACCCTCCCGAATGGGTCACAGCACCAGCTACCCTGAGCTCTCATCGAACCCATAATTCACACAACTAGGATGACTCTCGAAGAACACGAGGGGATAAAGAAGATGAGATAGGGGATAACTAGGGTACTCATCAAATCCATAATACACACAGTAGGGAACGCCTCACACCCCTCATCGAACCCATAATGCACATAGCAGGGAACAAAGAAAAACGGACCTTAGCCCAGAACCAGAACCAACCCAAAAATCTATATCAAATCTCTCTCTTTATTAAGGGGGAGAGGGGGCCTTTATTTAGAAAAACCAAAACCCTTAGTTTCTTAGCCTCTAAGAAAACTAAAAAAGGAAAATAAATTACATCAAAATTCGTGTTGCATCAAAAGTGGTGCTGATATGCTCTGAGAAGCATGTCAGCTTAATGATCTGCTCCAGAAAGTGTGCTGCTCTATAATTTAGGCTGCTCTGGAATCCATGCAAACTCCTCAAATGATCGTGCGGAGGATGGATCGCCCGACGGAGCACATCGCCGGTGACTGGGAAGCAGGCGACGGACGGCGAGTGGTGGATGGCTGGTCGCGGGCTGCAGGCGAGGCGGCACAGGGACTTGCATGGCATGCCTAGCGTGCCGTTTGGTCTCCCATGGCCGTGGGAGACCTCCTGGGAGCCGGCGCGACCGGTGGACGGCGGGGGAGGCTGTGGATGGCGGGAAGGTGGCCGACGGACAGGCGGGCGATGGTGGCGGCGTCAGACGATGGACGGCGGCTTCACACGGTCGCACGCGGGCGGACGGACGCCTCCCGCATCCGTTCGTCTTCCCACAGGTGTGGGTGGTGGCGGACCCCACCGGCGGCCGGGCGAGGGCCGACGGGCGGCTGGAACGGTGGTGGCAGCGATGGCCGTGGGCCACTGTGAGCGGACGCCTCCACGTCCGTTCATCTTCCCACGGTGATTGGGCGGTGACAGTGGCTTCTCCGGCGAGGGCGGGGGCCGACGACCGTCGGCGGCGGTCCGACGGGGGTGGCCGGGGATCGGGCAGCCCGGATCTGGGGCTGGAGGGGGTGGAGTTTAGGGTTTGGGCGTTAAAAAAAAATTCATGGGAGAAGATGGAATAGTGTAGGAATAGATCGGGAATAAGATTGGAATAAAGGTGGAATAGCAGGAATAGGTGGAATAGTGGGAATAGGAAACATAAAAAAAATCTAAGAAAATAAGAGAAAAATGGAAAAATACCATGACCTGCCCTAGATCCCCATCATTCTCCTCGACCGCGAAGAACTCGAGTCCGTCGAGTTCGAAAAATAGAGCACACCCTAATTCACAACTAGCTTTGATACCAAAATTGATGCGGGATGAAAAATCGATGTAACCTGGTTATTTGGAAAGCAGGGAAACAATTAAACAAACTAGGACCGTGGGAGGGCTAAGAATTCTCCCGGGACTAGGGCATACTGACTCTAAAATCCTAAGATAGCTGATCTCTTTTGTTTTCAATTTTCTGGGTGGATGTGGCGAAGGAAGGATGGAGATGGGGAACCGGGAACTGGAACTCATGGCCCTTAGACTCACTCTAGCGGGGGACGCATATAGAAAGTCAGGGATCAAAGCCTAAAGCTACCCACTCGAGGGATCACAGCACCAGCTATCCTGAGCATAAAGCTACCCTCCCGAAGGGGTCACAGCACCAGCTACCCTGAGCTCTCATCGAACCTATAATGCACACAGCAGGGCTCTCACATAGATGCGCTAGGATGACTCTCGAAGGACACGAGGGGATAAAAAAGATGAGATAGGGGATAACTAGGATGCTCATCGAACCCATAATGCATATAGCAGGGAATGCCTCACACCCCTCATCGAACCCATAATGCATACAGCAGGGAACGAAGGAAAACGGGCCTCAGCCCAGAACCAGAACCGGAACCAACCCAAAAATCTATATCAAATCTCTCTCTTTATTAAGGGGGAGAGGGGGCCTTTATATAGAAAAACCAAAACCCTCAGTTTCTTAGCCCCTAAGAAAACTAAAAAAGGAAAATAAATTACATCAAAATTCGTGTTGCATCAAAAGTGGTGCTGATATGCTCTGAGAAGCATGTCGGCTTGATGATCTACTCCAGAAAGTGTGCTACTCTAAAATTTGGGCTGCTCTGGAATCCGTGCAAACTCTTCAAATGGCCGTGCGGAGGATTGATCGCCCGATAGAGCACATGGTCGGTGACCGGGAAACACGCGACGGATGGGGCCAGCGGATGGCTAGTGGCGGGCCGCAGGCGAGGCGGCACAGGGACTGGCACGGCATGCCCAGCATGTCGTTTGGTCTCCCACGGTCGTGGGAGACCTCCTGGGCGCTAGCGCAGCCGGCCGTGGGAGACCTCCTAGGTGCTAGTGCGGCCGGTGGAGGGCGGGGGAGGCCGTGGATGGCGGGAAGGTTGCCGACAGGCAAGCAGGCGGCGGTGGCAGCGTCAAGCGGTGGATGGCAACATCACACGGCCGCACGCGGGTGGACAGATGCCTTCCGCATCCGTTCGTCTTCCCACGGGTGTGGGCGGTGGCGGACCCCACCGGCGGCTGGGCGAGGGCCGGCGGGCGGCGGGAATGGCGGCGGCAGCGGCGGCCGTGGGCCATGGCGAGCGGATGCCTCCGCGTCCATTCATCTTCCCACGGTGATTTGGCGGCAGCAGCGGCTTCTTTGACGAGGGCGGGGGTCGGCCCTCGCCCAGCCGCCAGTGGGGTGGCCCGGACCTAGGGCCGGAGAGGGCGGAGGCTAGGGTTTGGGCATTAAAAAAAAATCACGAGAGAAGATGGAATAGTGTAGGAATAGATCGGGAATAAGATTGGAATAAAGGTGGAATAGCATGAATAGGAAAAAAAAAAAAATCTAAGAAAATAAGAGAAAAATGGAAAAATACCTGGACCTGCCCTGGATCCCCATCACAGATTGGCCGAACCAGCGTAGTTGAAGGGACTTAATATATGGTTGTTGGTGCAAAAGGGTCATGGATTTTCACTTATAAGACTCCTTATTGAAGGGTCTTATTTGATCTGTTGATAAACATATCAAAGGCTGATAAAGAGCCTTATCTGGCACCTCTCCCACTCTTATATATAGCCATCGGTGTTTAGGTCGATGGGATCTGATTTCATCTTTTCTTTCCTGCATTCTTACACTCACACTCACACTCTTCCACACTCTCCATTTATCTTTTCCTTCCTTGTCTTGTCTTAAGACAACTACTTCATTTTAAGACAAGGATTTTAGGAAGTATAAGTGAAAGTGAAGAGAGTTTTGGAAATGGCTTAGAGTTCTCTACAGGAGGGCAAGGGTCTGAGCAAGAAAGGAGGGGCTGCCAAAGGAAGAAAAGCCATAAAAAGAGTCCTAGTGGTTTACGCAACCTACTAAGGAGTGCTTCCTAGGTTCCATTCATATGTGGATCACCTCTGGAGGGCATGTGCTTGTGTGCCTAGTGGAAAGAAGAAGGAATTAGCATTCTCAGTATTTTTTCAAACCCTAATTGCGTGACTTGTTATTTATAATGAATAAGGGATCTTGGGATTAGGGTTTTAAGTTGCTTGGAGTTTCAAGAAAATTTTTTTTTGAAATCCATTGTTTCGCTGTGCCATCAAAACCCTAGAAACCCAACACAAGTATGAGATTGTTAGATGTATGCCATAAAAGCCAAGTTGGCTTGACACATTATATTTTTAGGGCATGAATTTTGTACTTAATTTTTCTTATGAAAAAAAGGGCATTAGTTTCATTCATATTGATTTGTCTATGAATCATCCATGGAGTTAATGGACGATGACACATATTTCCAAGAGTTGAGAATCTGAGTCATGTGTCTTTATAGATTAACTCCTAAAAGCTCCCGATTGTTGGAACATCACAAGGACGGTGATTAATCTGTTAAAATCGATGTATAGATTGCTTCCCTTTCTGGATAAATGAGTCTCTGACCTATAATATGTTGACACTAAAGTGAGAGTACAAGTAGTTGATAGAGATCAACGATATTAAGCATGACCAAGTACAGGAAGTTATACGGATAACTACTCACTCATCAATAACTTCCTGAACTTGTAGCTATGTGAATAGTTTTTTGACCTAGAGTGTCTCAACTACTCATAATAAGGTTGTTGTAGTTTGATAGCACAAACACAAGGTTCCTATCCATTTGGGACATTGCGATATTTGTTAGCTGCAGTAAGTTTATTGTAGGAGTAGGGTATTCACTTGTAGGGATCTATTAGCCTTAGTAGTAAGGATAATCCTGTGTAACTTAATGAGACTAAGTTCAGAAGTCTATGGCCATAGCAGGGTGATAATAAAAAGATATTTTTATTTGTATCATAATTGGACTTGAGTCGATTAAGTTAAGCATATGATTGATGGGTTTGACGAGTTTCCGCAACCAACATCATCTCAGAATTTTTGATAGAGGAATCGAATCACATGATAACTACACCTAGGAGTTCCAATCTTATTCTACTGGGTAGCCACTACATACTGCTAGGTGTCACTAGTGGATTATGAGAGCCCATTAGGATCGTTCTCGTATGGATGATCTTAATTAGGGTTGAGCAGAAATTATTTCAGTCTATCGAAAGGAGTTTTGATGATGTATAATGGAGATTATAGCATGTCTCATTACCAAACAAGATAGGACATGAGGGGTCACACACATTAGGATCTTAAGTAACCAATCAGCAAATCAAAATGATACAAAATTTGGTAGTTGCAAATTTTAGTACATTTGGACCTAATTGTAAATGTTATAATTAATATTTGATCTAATAAATTATGGTTCAATTATTAATTGAATTAAATTTAATTTAATTTAATTGAGCTAGACTCAGTTAACTAATCCAAATTGAGTTAGGTCAATAGACTTCTCGAAATGGGTTAGATTGGATTTAAAATTGACTTCGATTTAACTGTCAAATCAATTAATTTAGACCTATAACTAAGAATCCCATTTGACTGGGACTCTCTCTCCTTATCTCTCTCCTCTCCACATGCCAAAGGAAGTGGGCCCAAGGTTTTGTGCAGTAAGAACAAGTTGGCACAAAAACAAAGGGGGCGCAAAAGAGGTTGGCGTGAAACAAAGAGAGAAGGAAGAGTCCTTCTCTTCTACTCCTCTTAAAATCATATCAATTTTGGATTAGATTGAATTCTAGTTTTTTGGCATGAAGGAAATGGAGAAGTTTTCATCGTAAGAAATTGGAAGAGGAGAGGGGTGGCTGACCAAATAAAAGAAAAAAGAAGGATAAAAAGGGTGGCCGACCAAAGGTTCTCTCTCTTTGGGGTGTGGAGTTTTTCTCCTTATGAGGCTTAGTTCTTCTCTTCAAGAGTCTAGAGAGGTATTCTTCACAAGAGGAAGAAGAAGAAAAGAGGTCCAAGGTCTTGCATATCTTTGTTTATAAGATATAAGCTAGTTCAAGAAGAAGCCGATCCAGTTTCGGATCAACACAATTTTTATAGCACTTGATTTGCTGAAAGAGGAGAGGGTTGCAAGGATCTAGCAGTCCGATGCTCTCCATGACTCGGTTATGCAAGCTCTGTGTGGATACCAGCAGAGGCCAGGTGATTGCGTGGCTCAGGTAGAACTCCGGTTCAAAAGTGGATTGGTATAATTTTCAAAGCAGGCCAGGATAGCGATCCAAGTATGTTATTTTTGTTTAAAATAATTTTATTTTTAGATCTGAATATTTTTTCATCTACTACAGCATGCTTAAGAATTTCTTATGGATAAATTAGATTTATTTATAAATTGCATGCTTAGATATAAAATAATTTTTATATCTACTTCCATCGTGTCAGGCTTTTGAGTCTTGATTTCGATGCAATATTCTGTTCCTAGGAGAAATCAAACGGGTCAATGATGGAGATATTACAAAAAAAGTCACGTACATCCATGCATTTTAGACACGTAAAATATATACGTGAGTAAAAATTCAAATTCTAAAAAAAAGGTTATATACATCCATGTTTGGCAAATATGAAAATGCTATAATCAATTCGTAACTTACGTTTCAACTATTAAACGTAAGTAAATCAAATATAATAAATAAATGTTGGTATGCTAAGAAAAGAGTGTCCAAAAAAATAATACTGATCCCAAGTCTAGATCTATACCAAACTCGGATGTACAATAATATATTTTATAATATAATTGCTTGGAAGGCAATTATCCTAATCGTTGGACTACAAATGCTGTGACGAAAGAAGACCTATTTATCTTCTCTATATAATATAATAATATCGTGATCTCTTCTTCTCCCCCCAAGTCTCAAAACCCTAACCCTTACTCGCACTCTCTGCATGTGAGACCCAAGCGCCCCCCATCAAAGTGGCGATCGGCGTCATCCTCCTACCGGGTTTTACCTATCTCTTAGCTCCCCTCAAGGCCAGCTCTTCGATCTTTTGGACAGAGTTCCTTTTGCCATGAAGAGGTCAGGCATTTCTACGAAGAGGAAGTAGAAGGTGAGCCTCTTCGACATGGTGGGTGAGACCTTCATGTCGCCAAGCTGGCCAGGGCCAATGGCTCTGCCCCCAGGAGGGCGCCACCCGTGGCCCCCGCGATGCCACCAGGGATCAACCGGTGGAGTTGCCGGCCCTACTCAGCCAAATACTACGAGATCTTGGAGAAGAGGAGGACCCTCCCGGTCTGGCAATAGAAAGATAAGTTTTTGCAGACACTCAAAGCCAACCAGAGCCTGATCCTCATAGGAGAAACAGATAGTGGCAAAACCACCCAGGTTCGTTCTTTGATAAACAAAGGAAAAAAAACTAGGGTTTTTTGAATTTTTTAGCAGCCCTTGGTTTAGTTAGATTTCAAAGTTCCTTTTTTCCTCTCTTTCTTTTACTTGCAATATTGAAGCTTGTTCTAATAAAAGGTGCGGCTTTATAAAAAAAGTTTTTGAGTAGATGCTGATGTTTGGAATCATAACCAAAAAAACAAAAACCTTATTTGTTATTTCATGAAAGTGAAATTTCTTAACCATTGTTTGACTTACCAGTATTTCGAGTGGTTTAGGGGTTATGTGAGTCGTTATTCCTAGGCAGAACTTTGATTTTAATAATTATTTATATTTCAAAATGGTAGTTAACTTGTAGTTTAAAGTCTAAAATTGTTCATTCTAGAACATGCTATCAATCTATTGATATGTCATTTGTATTCTATGTATCTGGGGAACTTAGTGCTTATTTGGATGGCTGAAGACCTTATGTGCGGTATAAGATACTCCTGGCTAGATGTTCCATGGCAACACTTAAATTCGATATCCCTATTATATGTTCAAAGTAAATTACCTTGGAGGAATTTGCAATCACTTATTATTATTGATCATCATTTCAAAAAAAATTTATCTCAATATCCTTTACTTATTTATATTTTTTCATATTAATTTTAGATTTATATATATATGGACATAGATTGGAGTTAGTTGCATCTACCAAGATATTGAAGATTGATTTATAAGGCTAGAATTTGTATATATATAATACTTAGATTCTCATTTTTCTCAACATTTTTCATTTTAGAGGAATAGTAGAGTACCTGAAGGGAGTTAATGGATTTATCAAGTATGCATGTTAAAGATTGGAAAGAGATACATTTATGTATCCTGTCTACAGTGTGTTTGTGATCTGACCTATGACAAAGATACAATTAGAGTATATTTAGCTTTTAATAGAGTTATTAGAGATAAGAGATTTTGGGAATTGTGTTATGGTATTTCAGCTCATAGTATTCCTTCTAATATAAATTGCATAAGTGGAGATTGCACTAAGGATGATGGCATACATAAAATGGTACTAGATGCACTTAAAGCTGCAGCTGATGATAATAATAAATTTGAATATGGTGTTACTAGTCTAGGAGATGAAGATGAATATTTGCCACAGTGGGAGCATATGAAATGGCCTAATATATTCCTATCCTTATACTAGATCCATATGGACCTGGTAACAACATTGATGTTTATTTACAACCTCTCAATCATGAATTAAATATTTTATGGAATGGGGTTGAGCCGTCCCTGCATGTGGGTGAAGACTCGTACTAGAAAGAATGGTAAACCTATAAATGATGCTGCTATTAGACTAGTTGTAAGTATCCTTTGTTAGTTAATTAAACTATAAGTCTATCTTATTTTTTATTATAATATTTATTTCTTGTAATTAATACATACATGTTTACCGGAACCAAAAGGAAATGTTTAAAGATACAGAAGAGGATGAAGTATTTTCAGAACAGTTTGGCAAAGAAAGACTAGACATGATCCGTTGCTTAGGGATAGGACCAACTCCCAGTTCATTATGGGGCTCTAAAGTAACAAATAAAGTCTTGAAAAAGGAAAATGAGAGTTTGCATAAAATGGTTAATGACTTGGCAGGTCAAGTTAGAACTCTCCAAGTCCGAGTAGTAAATATTTATGGTTTAACAGTTTCGGTGAGTACTTTAGTTAAATATGTAATTCTTTTTTATTTCTATATGAATGAGATTGGATAACTTAATCTTTATTTTCAAAATTATTTTGACTTTTTTGAAAATATGAAAATAAAATGGAAGAACCCGATGACTATTCATTCTACTTGCTATTTGATTGATGAATTTAACCTGTTGTTGTACTTATGTATTAATAGGATATTGCCAACATGAAAGATGCTGATGATCATTCACCAAAGATAGATAAAATGTCATATGTTAGTAGCATACATAATCCAGAAGTATCTATAATATCATTATTTTATGTAATACTTGTAATTTAATATTTTTTAAGAAAGTTGGCTAACTCTCTATTATTTCTAGAATAGTGATAGAGTTGAACTAAACTTATCTCAAGTAAACATATCACCCATTCTTGAATCATCTAAAATTATAAGTGAAATTTATTTTAATGAATTTACAGATTTTAATAGAATGGTTCAATGTTATTATGTGGTAAATCATCAAGACTTATTCATTATATTATATAAAATCAATACTTGGATGAAGAAGTAATTTTATTGGATATGTTACAGAAAGAAGTAGGCAAAGGAACATTTATTTCTGATTTATTTATGATGATAAAGATAAGATGTTGATGGACAAAAATTTAGGAGATGTGTTTTGTGAGATTTCTGTTTTTTATGTAATTGAGCCTGATGCTCCATTATTTGTAAAGGACAAAAGTCGATCTTTAATGAAACATGATGTATGCACTCACATTATTTGGTGAAAAGATTATATATATATCTGTGTATATTATTGGTTTAATAATGATTTATACTAGCTCTGAAATAATGTATATTTATATGATTCCTTTCTTTTGCAGATTCAGGTGATATAATAGAAGATGTCAAGGAAGATATGGAGATTTTGTAAAGTTTACTTTATTTTTATTCTCTTTATGGTGTAGCAAAATAGCTGGAACTTGTTTTATGATATGTTTTGGGTTTTAGTATTTACTTTCTTTTGAAATCATCAGTACTATGTTTTGTTTCTTATTTTTAGATTTTGACAAAATTAACAAAGTTGTTGAGATAATATTTTATTGAGACTACCACTATGTATGTTCAACTATATTTAATATAATGATGAAAATTATCTTGTTTATAGTTATTTTATGTCTTTCTATTTTTTATTTATTATTACAGGTGATCCATATTTTGAAATTAGATTGAGTAGGATTATATTTAATTATATACCCATGTTTTATTATTGATAGTATAGGTTCATTTATAACCATTCTTTGTTAATTCCAATGAATTCTAATTCATGTGTATTTAATTACCCACATTTCATAAAGGATGGTATAGACTAGATTTATACCCATGTATACAATCTTACCTATATTAGATATTACGTGGGTAAAGCATGCCTACACATACTGAAAAAAAATGTAGATATAAGCTACATCCATGCCGGACATACCCACGTTTAACCAAACGTGTATACCAACGTGGGTGTAGGCATATATCCATGTTTTTTAAGCTTTTATCCATGTATTTTCCATATGGGTGTAGCCCAGTTTTTTTGTAGAAGATGGTGATGATGAAGGCATGGCAGCTCCAGACCATGATGGGGAAGAAGAAGGCTATGGATGGTGAAGGGAAAGATGGTGACAGTGGAGGCGACAGTTGCAAGTGGCAACCGAACGATGCAGGGAATGGTGATAGGTTACGGCATCATGAGAACAGTTGGAAAGGATATGATGGTGGCTATAAGAAGATGACCAGCAATGGAGAAGCCGGCAATGTCGGTGGCAGGTGACAGCGAGGCAGCTGCAACAATGATGATGGCTCAAAATAGGTGAAGATGGCATGGGCTAAGGAAGAAGATGGTGTTGGTCCATGGAATAGGGGTTGTGGACCGAGCGACCAGTCTATAGTGGACTGACTACTTTAAAATTTATACTATACTTGGATTTTTGTTGATTTTGAGCCCACTTGAACTTTAGTTTTAGTCTTGTTTACAACCTCTTGACTTGCACATTGGGCTCTTCATGTTGGTGAGTGTTTAAATATTTAATTTTTCCAAATTCCTAGGGTTTAGGAATTCTAAATGTCTCTAGTAACTTTAAATGTACCTACCAGAGAAGAAGAAATATGAATTAAATTTTTTATTAACTATTTTTAGTGGGTGTAAAAGTATTTTAGTACTCAGATTGATACTTGGCTCAACATCTACTTATCATAAATGTGCACTAATTTTATATTTTGAAAAATTATTTTAAAAATAATTAATTTTGCAAGAAAGTCTAGTTAGTTATGAAATTAGATTTTTTCTAAGTTATTAGCACCATTAATTAACTAAAATACTTAAAATAATTGTATAAACATATAACTTATGACACCTCCCAACTTACCCATTGCTAGTCCCTTAGCAATGTAAAAAAAGTATACGTATTAATTTATAACCATGTGTTATTAAGATCTTCCTTTAAACAAGTAGGTTTAGGATTGAAAGTTAAAAGATTTAGCAAGTATCACTAAGTATAAAGTTCTAGAAGTAGATTTCATAGTCAGTACAATCAGAGACTTCCTTCAAATTCATCTAAAGATCTACAATACTTGTATTTATAATGGCTAACTTAGTATTTCGGTACTAGCATATAAAAATAAATGTATTTTCTTTTATCACCTACTTTGGTCAACTTTCTATACACCTCCAAATTAAGCTTATAAACTGAGATAGATTTCATACTACCTGATTTTTTTTTTTTTTAATGTTGTACTACTATTGAGTGTCTTAATCCCTTAAGCTTTCTATTTAATCCATATAGCTAGTTTTTAACCAATGACTCCTAAATAATATGACCTTAGGGCATTAGGTATAGAATACCCCTCGAGCTTACTTGATGAAATCAAACAACTACAAGTTAGGACTAACCCACAACAAGCTTCTTTGCCCTCCTTATCTTTTAACATTAACCACAATACTTACTTAGGTGAATGAACCTGGTTACTTAGTAAGAAGTACTTGGAAACTATTTTATTTTGATTTTTTATACTTTTATTTTGGGCAGGTAGCTATTTTCTCAAATTCAAGTTTTTTAATTGGGATGTATATCAATTACTAGTTTTTAGTGATAATTGAATCCTTAGTTGACCTTAAAACCAATACCTGCTTTACCTTGTTAGTGTGCATATGCAATGGAAGTGCTAATAGACTTCAGGTAACCTAAATATGCTATTTAAAGTCTAACTAGCTAGTATACTCCTCAACTCGCTACAATCGTTAGAAATACTCTTTTACTCTATTACTTTTTTTAGTCTATTTTGCTTAATATTTTATTTTATAGCACATTATTTATTAAGAATTTAAAATATTTTTTAAGAAAAGTTTTCAAAAATTTTTAGAATATTTTAATTATTTTTAAGAAAAATAAAAGGTTCTCTCTACCCGCAACTTGCTTTCTATTATTCTCAATGGAGTAAGGAAAATAAAATATAAATAGATAAATAAAATAGGGATAGATACCACCTGAACTTGATATCCTTATTCATTGATAGGTGCTTCCATGCAGAGCGACCCCTTATTTTTTGGGCTAGCTATGTTTTTAGTTTAGCAAGATCTTTATGTTGCCACCTGAAGTTCTTGTAAAATTGGTTCTCCCTCGAACTTAGTTTTAAACATTGAAAAGAAGGTAACAAACTAGAAATAAAAAAGAAATTTAAATGCAAAAGCTAGGTTGCCTACCAACAACCACTAAGTTTAACATCTTTAGCTAGACCTCTTAAAGTACTTATCCTATTCCTGTCCAAATCTTAACATGGGTTTGTAATTTCCTACGTGATTCAGGATCTATTTCAAAATACTTCCTACATGGGATCATTGAGTGGCTTATTTTCTTGATAGCAACAACACTTTTTCTATAATTAGATCTATGTACTCTTTGTGCTTGATGAAGTAAGGGAGTATTTTAGGATCCCCTTTTGGTGCCTCTTTCTTCATAGGCAAAGATTCAACTAGTATCATGAGAGGTTCAACAAATAATTTAAGTCTTGGCATAATCTCTTTTTGATCTATAACCTTGCTTTTCCTAAATTAATATTAACTCTATCTCCATATATCATTTCAATACTACAAATAAATTTTAGAGGCAATTCTTGAAAGTAGTGCCAAATACAAAAAAATCAAACATAAAAATTTTGAAATCATTATTCCTCATATTAACAATATCCCACCCAATAAACTTTTTGTGTTTTTAGAACACATACAATTTGGGCTTCTTGATTATATATTACTAGTAGGATATCCATGAATGCAATAGGAAGTGGTTTCAGTTCTAGGTCAGGTGGTGATTCTAACAAGAGAGCTATTGGGGGGTTGGGTCATCGCTCATATTTTTTGATCCAAAGTGGGTGGTTTTAGGATAAGGTATTTCTACTAGATCATTCATTTCTATGATACACCCCTCTATATCAAAATCATCCATCTCAAGATGAGCCAGACAAGGGTTTAATGAATCATGGGAAAAAATTTTATGCATAGCTTCCTCTATTATATTCTGCATTTGTGATCCTTGGAAAGTCTCAATTAATTTCATCATTATATCTATTTGTTCTCCATTCCCATTAAGAGCCATGGACGATTTTGGATCACTAGGAAATGGGGCCATGGGTAGGTAAGGTGATGATAGAAGTGGTTCATTCCTCTATTATGATTTCTCTTTATATGTTTCTTAATCGAATTATCTAAGTTGGTCTCTTTGGTTATACAGGGTTGCTATATAACCATTTCATTCTTGAGAGTCATAATCAATTATTGAGGGACAGATACAAGGATATTAAAGCTTCTAACTAGGTATTGTCCCTTAGGATCACATGGACTGACTAGGTAGTTCTTCTTTACTCAACCATGGCTAATGGACTCAATTGCATCTTGAAATGGGTAATAACCTAGGTGTTGGGAGTTACTTACTGGCCCATGGTCTGCATGAAGCTATTTAGGGTAGCCTTGGGGCTATTTAGTGTAGCATTGAGGTCGGCATGGGATTTAGCCAAAGCTTCCAGGACTTTTTTGAGAAGTCTGGATTCTACCTCGAGATATAAACCTGGTTGATTATTAAGTGCTTGGTTGGGCCTTGGTAGGGTTGATCAAAATTATGGGCTCCTAATGGTGCATCTTGTGATCATGATAAACTAGGATGATTTTCCCATCTTGGGTTATAGGTTAGTGTACAGGGTACAGTTATATATCTATCTTCAGCTACATTTTCCTATGTGAAATCATTTTGGATTGAATGCATCACTCCTCTACAACATGATCTGGTGCATCACATGCCGTGCACATAGGTGCTAGCACATGATTTAATTGGGTATATACTTTTATGTTCCAGGACTTCCTCTATCCTACGGATCAAAGATGCTAATTATTTAGGCTCTTTTTTAGACTTCATTATATAATTGTATGCATATTTGAATCTAGTAAATTTAGGATGCAAGTCAATCAGTTGAGGTCTAATTATAAAATTGTTAGCTAGGAATGTAATTTTAAATGATCAGATAAAGTCAGACATGTACCAATAATCTTATAGGATTTTAGGTCATTCAATGAAATTTGGGAAACAGTAATTCATTAGGCTTTTATATCGTTCAATGGAATCTGGGAAGCAATAATCTATTAGGCTTTTGGGTCATTCAATAGAATCTATTTTTTTTTAATGACCTTATAACTTGTATGGTTTAGGCTATCTCTAACCAAACATCATTTTATCTTACCAAAAAAAATATTTTTTTTTGATTTATTTTAAAGAGAAGAGGAAAAAAGAGAAAGGAAGATAGAGTGAGAAGAGTTCTAAAAATGAGAATTTAAGAAATTCTAAATCTAGAGATGATAGAGAAAAGTGTTTTAATTAGATTAAAGTTTTATTAGCAAAAAAGTTAGCATAAAATGGACTCTCTATATTAGGGTTAATATATGTTTAGATAGCTCCTAACTGCTAAGGCCTCCTTGGAGACCTCCAAGTCAAAAACTGGCTAGGTAAGGGTAAGGTCAGTAAGGGTCTCCCCATTGCTTTTCTTGGATAATAAATAAGTTGGCCAAGTCAGTCAATAGAACCAATTAAAGAACCACCTTCCTTCAAGGCTACATCATCCTTGAACCCCTTTTCTAGATACCAATCAATAGCTAATCTTAACCTAGTTCAACTCTTCTGGATGCCTTGTCCTAATGACCTAGAATGTCCTAGGGCTAATGTCTAATTGATTTTAGATTAAAAGTTTAGGTTATGCAATATGAAGGGTGATGGTTTGTGGGCTTAGAAGGGGTGATGAAATCCCCACCTTATATTATTTAGGGATTAATGCCCTTAAGGTATTTTATGAGAATGTAATGCAAATAAAACAAGATGTTCAAAAAAGTTAAAAACATTTTAAGATTTGTTATTTATTTTTTAAATTAATTAAGTTTTATGGAAAGATGTGTCTTTTTTTAATTATTTAAAATAGTTGAATTAAATATGAAAACTAAAATTACATTAAGAGTCAAGCTATGAATAAGAGAAAAGTAATTTTTTATATGCTATAAGAATAGAAGGAAATCTAAAAATATGGCAACTAAAATAAAGAAGGCAATAAAACTAAAGAGATCAATAAGTAGAATATTTTTTTTGCAAAACAACATGCCTAGATCCTCGATAATGGTGCCAAAATTTGATCGTATGTCGTAGAGTGGTCAAAAACAAAAACCTAACTTACTACTATAGGTAGGGTAAGGATCATATCTTTGGGGATCAAGGGCAACCATTTCATGAAGAAGATAAAGAAAGAAAGTTGGAATAGCTTAATATGAATTTCTAGAAATTAATCATGCAAAATAAATTAATTTGGAAGATAATTAAATCACATCTCAAGGATTAGAAATCCATTTTTCTTGTTAATAGATCTTGGTATTCATTCATGCAAAGGCTTATGATTAATTGATTTTGAATGTAACCTATCTTTATCTGAGTAAAAACTATATTCCTAGGATCATGATCCGCCCCTTTTTGAGTATAGATTATCCCCTATTCGAGTATTAATCATATCTTATCAAGATCATAGTGCATCTCCTTAGGAGAATAAATTGTTAAAAATTATTTAATTCAATAAAATATAATACAAGCATAATTAAAAGATAAAAGGTATTTTATTTCAACTATATAAAAGAAATACATAAGATTGGCGAAAGAAAAATAAATTGCTCCAAGAAGAACTTCATTCCCTTCCCAATATGGAAGAGCTTTAGCCTCGCATGGATTGAGTTGACAGCATCTTCTTTCTTCCCATCTCAAACCCATAGAACAAAATAAAATAAAAGAAAAGAAAAACTAATTTCTTGGTTACCACTGGCTGCCTTTGTTTGTTTTGGGGTCCTCTTTAAATGGAGCTCTAGAAAGGCCAACTCCTAGTAGTGGAAATGGTGTGTAACAATTCATGAATCATTATTTACTCTCTACGGTCCATTCATCAAATCAGAGTTCTAGACTGCTGGATGGTGGCTTGACCATGAAGACTTTGGCTCAAAGTGCACTTCAAATCCTTACATGTCTTGGAATTCATCTCTATAATTAGATCAATTCACAGGATGCTACTTATTTTGTTGGATTGCTGTGAATCGAGTCAAAAAGATCTGGGACTCCTTCCTTCATTTGAATTCATTTTCGCCAAAGGCAATAGTAGTGGGTAGAGACTGTGACCACTCAGAAGGACAACAATGAGGGTGACAAAGGTGGTGTGAATAAGGAGGAGCAGTAAGCGATGGTGAGTTGGCGATGGGAGGCAGCAACTTTGGCTTGGATGAAGGTTTGAAATAGAGAGGGGCAACTAGTTAATGGCTAGGCTGAGAGAAGGATGTGGCAGTAATGGGAAAGAGATAATGGCTGGCAATGGTGAGGTGGCATCTCAAACTATGTGGTGGAGTCATTGATGGGTGGAACAGGGAGAAGGTGACTTCTCAAGAGAATGATAGGCTTTGGAACAATTGAGGTAGGTCAGTAATGGGGAAGACAGTGATGGCAGAGGTGTGGTAGCTCCAAAATGTGGTGGGGAAGAAGAAGGTTGTGGATAGAGATGAAAAGGATGGTGATAGCGGAGGGGGCAGCTACATGTGGTGACCGGATGATGCAGGGAGTGGTGATGGGTGATAGCATTGGAAGAATGGTCGGGAAGGAGGTGATGGCAGCTATGGGAAGATGACTGACAATGGAGAGGTCGATGGTGTGAGCTTCAAGTGGCAGTAGAGCGAGCAACAATAGTGATAATGGCTCTAAATAGGTGAATATGGCATCGACCGAGGAAGAAGATGGTGTTAATCCATGGAATGGGGGTGTGGATTGAGCAATCAATCCATGGTAGACCTGCTACTCTAAAATGTATGCTAAACTTGGATTTTTATTGATTTTGAGACTGTTTGAACTTCGATTTTAGTCTTGTTTGCATGTTCTTGACATGCACATTAGACTCTTCATATTGCAAGTTTTAAATATTTAATTTTTTCAAATTCCAATGGTTTTGGGTTATGAATGTCTTTAGTAACTTTAATGCACCTGTCAAAGAGAAAAAAACATGAATTAATTTTTTTATTAACTACTTTAATGGGTGTAAAATTATTTTGGTACTCAAATTGACACTCGACTCAACATTTACTTGTTATAAATGCATACTAATTTCATTATTTTTTAATTTTTTAAAAAAATAATTAATTTTATAAGAAAGTCTAGATTAGTTATGAAATTAAGTTTTTTATAAGATATTAGCACCATTAATTAACTAAAACACTCAAAATAATTGTATAAATATATAACTTATTGAAGAGAACCCCACTTTCTGCTCCAAGCTCCTAGGAAATTCCAGCATCTCTAGGTTGGTTAGTTCTCTCCTTCTATTCCTTCACTTCCCTTCTTCTTTCCTACTGCCCAATCTCAAAAGCTTTCTTAAGGTCTTTTATAGAGCTTCTTCTCCTTTAGTAGTACTTCCTTTGATTTCTTATTCTCAATCCTTCATCTCTTTCTTGGGCGAAGGGTTTTTACTCAAAATTTCTTTGATTTTCTTTCTTCTATTGATCCTTTTGTACTTCTTAAAAGAGATGTCTTTTGAGGGCAAAAGTCACTTGGTTAGTAATGTTTCCATATTGCAAGGATCTCAAGATCCATCTACAGAGAAAGTGGATCCCCAAGATCTAGAAGAGGCTAAAGTCTCCTCTTTCGAGGAAAGTCTTCTGGCTAAATGCTCTAGTAGCCTAGAGATCTTGCCCATTGGTCTAGTGAAAGAAGCTTCATCAATGACCAAGGGATAAATCTTCTAGATCCGAGAATACTATAGGTTCCTAGATTACATCCATATCCATGTCCCTGGACCAAAGGATTGAGTAACATTTGGTCCTCCTAGCTACCTAGCCATGTATGAAGAATTCTTTCTTGTTGACCTTTGGTTTTCACTTTATCCCTTCACCATCAATATCATTGATCTTTTCTGAGTCATTTCGGCCTACCTTGCACCCAATTCATTTCAAATTCTTTGTTCTTTTCTCATCCTTTGTTTTGGATTTTTATGCTTAAAAAGCATCCCAAGGCAAAGGGTTGGTAGTTCATCGGCTCTCACCATGGGCGAGCTTTCATCTCTGATCATCCTTCTTCCATCCACAGATGGAAGAACATGTTTTTCTCTATTCTGACCTACCACAAGGAACAAGTGATGTTTGGAGGTGCTTAACCAATCCCCAAACAAGAATGACTAGATCCCTGCTAGAGACGAGGAAGACTTCAAAAAGTTGAGTGATGTAGAGGTTCCTCCCAAATGGGATCTTCTAAGTGAACAAAACCTCCTTGATGTTGGATTGAGTCTAACCACTATCATGATAAGCTTTTCTTGAACATTTTCTTTCCCTTCTTTATCTTCAAATTTTTACAAAGTCACTTCTCTAGTTTGCAGGCATGAAGGTTCTTGTAGAGTTTTTGCAAGAAGATATCTAGAAGAGGGTTGCCCCTAGGGGGGCCCCTCCAAGAAGACTGCTACCAAGTGGCCACATTAGGGGCCTTCTATTGGAGATCCCTCAGTAGTAGCTAGGTCTCCACCACTATAGGCTTTAGTATCCTAGCCAAGAAATGCTGCCATCATCCCTGCCACTGATGATGAAGTTGTTGTGGTGGTGGCTCCTCCGGTTACTTCCTAGGTGCCATTCTTAAGGTGCCCTACACATCTTCCTCAGCCCCATCAGTGGCCAAGTCTTCTTGAGGGAGGGTCTCTTAGCATTCTTTAGGAGCCAATAATGTTCCTCCTAGTGGAAGAGAGGGGGATATGTTCATCAGATCAAAATTGGTTTCAACCACTCGACCCTAGATGACCCTTAGGTTGCATGGAGGCTAACGAAAGTAATGCTCCTCCCTCCACACCTGGAGTGAAAGTCTTGTTTGCTGGACAAGATTATTACTACCATCTTTCCAACCCTGAACGGGGTATGTTTCTTCACTTAACTTTTTCTTTGGCTGAATAACCTTCTTTTTGAGTAACTTTGTACTTTTTTGTTTACAGCTTGCTCATGATATGTCTACTACCTATGTGTTGGAAAAAGAGGTCCTGGGTGGTGGGCCCGATGTATGCAATTTAAAACTTTTCTAAAAGGCATGGCATAGTGGAAGATGATAAAACTATTTTATCAATATGTTAATCAAATTAACAAAGGCCTAACATGGATCTTGATGCATTTAGAGAAATGCAAGTATGAAATCAAGCATGCATTGTATGAAATTAAAACTATTCTAGATTCACACAATGATGCAGCAGATAATAATATGTTAGACAAAAAATCTAAAAATGTACCTTAGTGACAATCACCAGGGACTGCTCTAATCTGCAGGATGAACACTGCCTCTGTGAGTAGCACACACTTACTGCCTCTACAGGTTGTTCACATCAGGGTACGGGATTCCTCCTTTTTTTGATGTGCTAGCCTCTCCGGAAATAGTATCTGTAGCAGGGACTCCTTCAACTCCTTGAAGAATCATGAACTATTTCAACTCCTTGAAGAACTGCTGGTGAAGCAAAGATGGAACTAGATTCTTGAGAACCCTTCTCAACTCTTTGTTCCAAACCTTTAATAGAAGGTATGCACTCAAGAATCCCTCATAATACTCATTCCCCACTCTGAGAATCTCTCTGAAGGATCAAAGAAAAACTCTAACCAAAAGAGAAATTGGTAGAGTTTCTTGATCTTCCTCTTTATTCTTCAGTAAGCAAAAGAAGAAAACCAGATAACTAAAACATAAACCAAATGTTAATTGAGAATGAACTTTTCACATTCAGATTTTGAGAGATTAAATGGAGATTTGAGACCCATGGGATTCAAGGGAGTTACAAGCCCCTTGGGTATCAATAATAGTAGCCATCAAAACCTTAAAATGCCCACCATTAAGTCCCACAATAGTTGTAAGCATTAATGAAGCAGTTTTGGTTTTGAGCAGAGTCTATCAGTCGAGTCGATTCGACTGGCAGTTTGATAACTCCTTGTCAAACAAGTTCGGAATAATTTCCAACATTTCCAAGCTAACAAATCAAGAAGAAACCCCATGATGTGTGACCCCGTATGTTCAAACACTAAATTGGTAGCACAGGAACATTTCTAGTACTAGCCAAAGTCACCATCTAGCAATGACACCCGGCATCTAGATAGGTTGAAGGTTGTAGAGCAACAATAACTTGTCGAACATAGAAAACTGCTGAACTTATTCCTTTGATCTCCTAATGCTCCAGATGGCTTAGGGTTAAACTGCATAACCCTATTCAGTCTATCTCAATATGTCTCTAACAAAGAATCCCTGTAACTCCTTACAAAAAATGCCCTAGTTAAGGTCTTTCTTAATTTAGGCATATTAAGCATTCAATCCAAACCATTTAGAGATATCAGTCCTATCTTGATCCTACTATTGCTACGCACGTACTTGACTATATCTAGCAACCTTCGATCATCGGATTGAAAATCCGAGTAGTCCGACACCTAAGCACAGTGAGTTGCTTGCAAGCTGCCATAGTGATCTGAAGTCAGAGGAATAATTCATGTCCACATTCTATCGCAAAACTTTTCTTTGGCAGAAAGAGAATCTCGCATGAGGGTCATGCTCAATGAAGTATCAAACACAATGCTTGATGTCATGCCAACATCTCCAGGCTACTTTGTTAAGAGGACAACCAATATATATGACATCAATAACCTACTCTCGATACACCATCATCTTGAAATAACATATCCTTTGGTCGCGAACGACTTTATGAACTACACAATGCATCTTCTCTACATCGCATACAAGGTAGCTCAAAGGACATCATCACACAAAAGTTTAATTAGGAAGATGTGATGTGATGAACAACTAGAATAAACTTTTTATTCAATTCAATAATTCATATACATATACATGAGTTGCACAACCATCTACAACCTAGATAATTGACTTTGGATCATAATTTCCAACAACTACCACCTAGACTAAAGTCAATCGGAATAGAATCTGATTCCCATCTTTCATTTATAGTCGTCGAACTCTTGCATTCCAATGGCTTTAGTAAAAGGGTTGGCCAAGTTCTCCTTACTATCGATCTTCAGAAGCTCGATGCCACCTCGTTCAATAATCTCCCAGACAAGGTGATAACGATACAGATGTGCTTGGTCCACTGACGTGATTTCGGCTCTTTGGCTTGAGCTATGGCTCCAGTGTTGTCATAATATATCGGAATAGGACCATCCAAGGAAGGTGCCATTCCTAGCTCGCCTAAGAACTTCTGTAACCACACAACCTCCTTCGCTACATCCGATGCTGCAATATACTTTGCCTCACAAATAGAATCGGCCACTATATGCTGCTTGAAACTTTTTCAACAGACTGCTCCACCATTAAGGATAAATATAAAACTAGACACACTCTTGCTATCATCACTATCCAACTGAAAACTAGAGTCAATGTACCCCACAAGTTTTAAGTCAGAATCTCCATAAATAAGCTATTGGTCCTTAATATTTTTCAAATACTTAAGGATGTTCATAATAATTTTTTAATGAGCTTCACCTGGATCAGACTGGTATCTGCTCACTACCCTTAATGAGTATGCCACGTCTAGTCTAGTACATAACATGGCATACATAATAGAACCCATAACTGAAGCATATGGAATCCTACTCATACTCTCTCTTTCCTCGGGAGTTGTCGCACAATCCTTCTTAGAAAGAGTAATTCCATGACCTATCGAAAGATAGCCCCTTTTGAAAATCTCCATGCTGAACCGCTTCAGTATATTGTCTATGTACATAGCTGAACCTCTGCTATTCTCCATCGAACTCTCCTGTAGCAGCATGAGTCCAACCCCCTCCAAAACTTCTTCATAGTCTCCCAACAAACCCAACAAACTCCCATTCCGTGACTGCCTCAAACTTCCCATTCCAAGTCCCAATCTGCAAAGACTCCAACAACTAACAGAAACCAATCCAATAGAACTCTATTTTAGTTCAAAAATCCCTTCAAAAAGCTGTCAATTTTGACTCCAGATCCTAATTTGTTTGGTGATGAATCCCAACAGTCAGCCTATCAAGCTTCATAGCCATCGATCACGTTCCAACATTTTGCTCAAATCCTGTTCCATATATACCCTCTGTTTCAAGAATCCCAGCAACTCTTGACTGCTCTATGATGGCTTGGACCTTATCCACTTCAACATCCATTCAAATCAACCCTCAATGGCCTCTCATCCTTCCAACAAAATCTTTTGTCAATTGGCAGCTCTCAGGATCAAGTTTGAAAGCCTCACATCTTCTATTTCGGTCATTCATCAAAGCCCAATCCAAACTAATTCCAACAACCAGACACTCTATTTTACTTGCTTGCACCAATTTCTTTAATATGACAGCCATGTTTTTAGGCCTTAGGCTCTTCATGAAACTTGTTGCTGATCGAATGCACTTGAATTTAAGCCTTGGATCACATCATTTGGCCCTTGGAAGCTTAAGATATTCTCCTTCAAATCTTTAACCTTCAGACAGAAATTCTAGTTTCCTGACATCACTTTGAAGCTATATTTGGAGGTCCAAATGAATTTGAATTTTAATGCACCATAGCTTTCTGGAAAGCTTTAGATATCCTCTACAACTTCATTGAAGACCATTTCCTCCAATTCTAATTCTAGGATTATCAAAAACCTGCAAGAAATCAGAGGGATGAAATTATACAATGCTGAAAATTAATCGTCATACATAAGCTTATGCATTAATCATCACAATGAGGAAATAAATATATCAAATAGACTAAATATAAGGAGAAATAAAATGTATAATTATATCTTTATCAAATTCCCCCACACTTAACTTTTGCACATCCTCGGGCAACTAGGCTAGACAAGTTATTAAACAAACTCAGACAACTCACAATTCACTAAATTCCCTAAATTCCAAAATAACACCTTACAGATATTATATACCATAGTTCTTGGATAGAATCAAGAATTCAAACACCATAACACAATATAAACTAAATATACTTAACAAATTTAAATTGAAAGAAACAAGAAACCGTCATTCAAAAAGTAATTAATAAATTTGGTAAACACTCATAGGTCACTCTCAATTCACTCAAGTATTTAAAGGATAGAAAAAGAATTTCACTCAAAATTCAATTCAAACTAAATCACTACTATAGGCTTGCTTGCTTGTCCAATCTCCATCACTTGTATCACTTGTCATGCATAGATCCAATGGTCTTTAATCAGGGTTGTAATGGGGCTTAGGTTCAGGGTAGGAATAAAAAGGGATAATGAGGTTAAAACCCAAGAATCTAATATAGCATTAAGATATAAATTGGGTAAATTATGATATTAAATGCTCCAATATTCAACCCTTCTAGTTTCTTCTTCTCATTTGCTGCATAAACTAAAAATGTTTCATGATGAGAAAGCTTATGTCTTTGTAATGCTATGCACAATTGATAAGACATGTGGATTTCTTGAACTGAACTTTCTGCCAGGGGCCTTAATGATACATTTGTCCCCCTATATATTTATGATCTTCCCCATAATTTCACCAGCCATAGCTTTCTATTTTTCTTTCTTTTTTTTCTTTTTTTTTAGCAAAAAGACATTGAAACATAGCAAGACATCTTACTCCCATTGTATTCTATTTTTCAAAATAGAGGTGTAGCAATCAACAGTAGCTCCCCCACACCTATTCAATACATATTCTTGTCTCAAAACCCATCAAACAAATCTCAATGCTCTACTAGCCCTTGAGGTAGGTAAAATATAAGGATAATAAATTAGCTCAAGGCTCATAAATAAGGGCTTCAATCAATAAAAGAGTTTAAAAGCTCAAAGTGGGTTCACTAATGTTAATTGATTCAATGTTGAACATTTAAGCTAAGTGGTATAAAATCCTGTATGCCATTGTCATTTCTATGTGTGCATGTGAATGTAGTAACCTTGACTAGCATTTACAAGCAAGTTCTAGAGTAACCTAGTATGAATGAACACACTCACATAGAAACATGTATATATATATATAGGTTCAAAAGCTCACCCAAACATGTTTTTGGTCTACCAAAACAAGTTAATACATTCCAAAATCAAGCTCAAGTCAACTTTTAGCCTAAATATGCAAGTTATTCATTCAATCATATTATGACACTCTTATATCAATATTGTCTAAGTTTATAGCATATGATCCGTAGATATCATTAGGGAAACATCTTAAAAACACTCACATACTTTTTTTAAAATTTTATTTTTAACTCTCAATGCAAAGCCCTAACTGCAAAGAAAAGATGAAAATAGATTTAATGCCTACAAATATAAATAGAGAAGAGATAAAGAATGCAAATCTGATCATGGCTAGTTTGCCTCCCTTGGGTTGCCTCCCAAGCAGCTCATTCATTTAACGTTGTTAGCCCAACGTTGTAGTTCTCCTCAAACTGGATCATTCAGTTGCACTTCATTTATCGTATGCTTCTTAAAACCTTTATAAAATAGTTTGAGTCTATGTCCATTCATCTTGAACACTTTATTAGTCTCGAAATTCTGCACTTCAACTGCACCATAAAGAAACACATTAGCAACTTCAAATGGTCCAATCAAATGAGAACGTAATTTACCAGGCATTAATTTAAGTCATGAATTATGAAGCAAAACTTTCGGTCCAAGCACAAATTTCTTCCTAACAATCATTTTATCATGAAATGCCTTTGTCTTATCCTTATAAATTCTTGAATTCTCATATGCCTTAAGTCGTAAATTCTCTAATCTTGTAGTTGCAACTTTCTTTGCACACTAACTTCGTCCATATCTTTTAATTCAAAAAACTCCTATGCAAACACATCCACTATGTCAATCGAAAATACAGATTGACTATCAATAGGATATCTTATTTCTTCAAAAATATTAAATTTTACAATCTCCACATCAAAATCCATGGTAAGGGTACCATCATAAACATCAATCTTTGTTCTTGCTGTCTTAAGGAATGGCCTTCCTAACAAAATTGGAGCAGGATTTGGATAGGTATTGTCTTCCATATTTAAAATATAAAAATCAACAGGAAAAATCAACTCATTTACCTGTACCAAAACATCCTCAACTACCCCTTTAGGGAATACATTAGAATGATCAACTAACTAGATAATTACACCTGTTTCTTTTAATGGACCCAAATTCAGAGATGCATAAATTGAATGTGGCATAACATTTATGGATGCACCTAAATCTAGCATGGCATGTTCAAACTTAGTATTACCAATTACACACGGAATCATAAATGTGCCTAGATCCTTGCATTTTGGAGGTAACTTATGTTGAATCATTACGACACATTTTTCCCCACACTGATTTTCTCATTACCTTTTGGCTTCCTTTTCATAGTGCATAACTCTTTTAGAAATTTTGCATACCTTGGAACTTGCTTGATTGCATCTAATAGAAGAATATTTACTTCTACCTTCCAAAAAGTCTCAAGGATTTCGCTTTCTTGATCTTCCTTCTTAAATTTGGATAACCTGCTAGGAAATGGAAGAGGAATAGAATTAGTAGAATTATGAACAATAGCTTGATGTTTTACCTTGAAGAAAATTCTAGCATCGAATTTGGTCTCCTTCTCCACTTGATTTTTCTCAGCCACTTCTAGAGATTTCTGAGTAGAAGCTTCAATTTCTTTTCCACTTCGTAGTGTCATAGCACTTACATTCTCATGTGCATTTATGATTATTTGAGAGGGCAATTTTCTAGAGTCTTTAGCCTTAAGCTTGCTCATTGATATTGCTAGTTGACTAATTTGCTTCTCCAAGTTTTGAATATTGTTTCTTGTTTCATGTTGAAATTGTTGTGTATTGGTTGTCAGCATCTTAACAATCTCATCAAGTGACATATTTGGACTTTGATTTACTTGATGCCTAGCTTGAAATGGAGGTTGGTACCGATTCTGATTAGCTTGGTTTCCATAGCTCAAATTTGGGTGATCTCTCCATCCAGGGTTGTATGAGTTGGAATATGGGTCATATCTATGCTGAGGCTACCCTAGAAAGCTACCTATGTTATTTGCTTGCTGGATTGGTTCACCTTCTTGTAAAGTTGGACACATATTCATAGCATGACTCGTGATCGAGCAAATTCCACATGCCTGGACTTGCTACTTATTTCCTACAACAAATTAATGCATAAGAGAGGTTAATCCTTCTACTCTTTGTTCAAGGGAAGATGTGCTTACCTCATTTGCTCTCTTAAGTATATGATCCGTTCTTGTCCCAAATTGGTGAGAATTTGCTACCATGTTGGAAATCAAATTCTTCGTAGCCTTTGGCATTAGATTTACCAAGGCACCTCCACTAGCTGCATCTATCATACTCCTGTCAATTGGTAGCAAACCTTCATAAAAATATTGAATCAAGAGTTGATCACTAATCTGATGATGAGGGCAGCTAGCACATAATCTCTTAAATCGCTCTAAATATTCATACAACATTGTTGACACTTGGAATGATTTTGATGATCACAAAATATTGGAACATGTATGAGTTACTAATTCTTTCAATTACTTGAGAAGCTTTTATAGGAAAATCTTTATCTTTACCTTACTTGGTTTTCAAATTGGTTGAAATGTAATCCAACATTGTATAGACTCTTATGTACTTCAGATTGTATAAGCCCTAATTTTTTTAAAAAAAAATTTATGTAATCTTGTAAATGGGCTATAAAATTATAAAAATAAAAGTGAGTAGATTAGCTCCTATTGGATTCATATGTTAAAGAATTTTGAAGAAGTTTGAAGCTCTGAATGAAGTTTTTAAAAGAGCCGACTCATGGATCAAGAGCTGACTCCTTCTAGCACGACACAAAGAATTTCAGAGTTTCAGCACCTCAAGCTGACTCAAGCCCCAAGAGCTGACTCATTGAAGAACACATATTTTTGAAGTCTAAGACGTCGAGCCGACTCAAGCCTAGAAGAGCAAACTCGTCCAGAGTTATGTTTGCTGGTGATTGAGAATTCAAGCTGACTCTAGCTTGAAGAGTCGACTCAAAAAAAATATGGATTTGTACTGTTTAAAGGTTTGAGTCGACTCCAGCATCAAGAGCCGACTCACACAGAATTTTTGTTTGGGCTGGCAAAGACATCGAGCCGACTCGTGGACCTCAAGCTGACTCGAGTGACCATTTTCTGCTTTCTAATGACTAGTTACTGAAAGTAAATTTTGAATTCCAAATGGTCTCGAACAGCTCTTTCATGAATCCCTAGATCCTACAATGGCTATATCTCATGGAAAACTATAAAAAGGATTACTTTTGATGGATTAAATAATTTTTAGAGGGATTATTCATTGATTTATCTTGAGAATTTGAAAAGTCTTCAAGTTTTTCACCAACCCACTTCAAGAGCATTCAAGATAGGATTCAAAGCTCCACCAACTTCTTTTCATCACTGAATCCACTCATTGAAGAAGAAAAGAAGCAGCTTGAAGAGCATTAAAGAGCATTCAAGGCTAGGCTTCATATTGATCTTCATCGACAACATTTAAACAAACTCGATTTGTTGTGTAGTTGCTTTATATATATTTTTCATATCTTTGTTTTCTCTCTAAGAACAGCAAGGGGCTGTGTCTTAAGAGAGGGTTAAAGTTTTTTAGGTAAACCTTATGAAAACCTAAGTTGGGTTCTTGGTGATCCCGATATAAAATCAAGTGTTAGGGTTTCTTTGGTGATCTCGTTTAAAACCAAAGGAAGTTGGGTTTTCTTTGGTGATCCTGGTAAAACTAAAGTGTATAGGTTTAGATTGTGAGCCTGGTAAAATAACCCAACTGTATTCCTGTTGGGCGATATAGTGAAAATCCCAAGTGGTCCTTGGGTAGTGGATGTAGGAACTGGTTGCTCCAAACCACTCTAAATTTCTTTGTGTTTGTGTTTGTGCTTACTTTACCTTATTGCATTTACTTAATTACTTCCACATTACATATTGCACCACAACACCAACAAGATTTCAAATTGCACATACTTGTCAAATTTTTATAATCCCAATTCACCCCCTCTTTGGAAGTTACCTGGGCAACAAGTGGTATCTGAGCAGAGTCTCTGAAAATTACTTAGAATAAAGATAGATGGCACATCCCATGAGCACTTCTTTGGTCGAAGGCCAATCCATAAATCGACCTCCACTTTTCATCAGAACCAATTATATATATTGGAAGGCGAGGATGAAAATATACATTCAAGCCATAGATTTTTATTTATCAAAAATTATTTTGAAAGGACCTCACACACCCACTGTTATAATCAATGATATTGAAGTTCGCAAACTGGAAGAGGAATGCAACGAAAATGATATGATATTAGTAGAGCTGAATGCCAAAGCTATGAATTTGCTTTATTGTACTTTGGACCCAAATGAGTTTAACAGAACTTTGATTTATAATTATGCTAAAAAAATTTGGGATAAGCTTGAGATTACACATGAAGGCACATCACAAGTTAAAACTTTGAAAATCAATCTTCTTGTGCACAACTATGAATTTTTTAAGATGGATCCTAGTGAAACTATATCTACTATGTATACTCATTTTACTGATATTATCAATGGTCTTAAAAGTCTTGGTAGGACTTACACTAATACTGATCTTGTTCAAAAAGTTTTGAGATCTTTGCCAAATAAATGGGAAGCTAAAGTGACAGCAATTTAAGATGTAAAGGACCTGAACACCCTACCATTAGATGAGTTGCTTGGATCATTAATTATTCATGAATTAGCCATGCAACAAAGAATGGATGAAGACCAAAAAGAAAGAAAGCTATAGCATTTAAAGCTACTGAAGAAGACAAGAATGAAGATTCAGATTCATCTAATGATGATGATCTTGAAAATGATGAGATAGCCCTTGTAATGAGAAAGTTTAAAAGGTTTATGGACAGAAGAAGAACAAATAAATGGAGGAAGCAATTTAGAAAAGGAGAGTTTGGAAGAGAAAGAGAAAAGGACAAAGAAAAGGAGAAGGACAAAGATAAAGATCAAATCCCAATCTGCTATGAGTGCAAGAAATCGGGTCATATACGCCTTGACTATCCAGAAGCCAAGAAAAAGATGATCAAGATAAAAAAGAAGAAAGCAATGCTTGTAGCATGGAGTGACAGCGATGAATCTACATCCACTGAAGAGGATGAAGAAATAACAAAAATTGCTCAGATTTGCTTTATGGGTTTGGAGGACGAAGTAACTACTTCTAAACCTAATTTAGAATTTACATATGATGAGCTGCATAATGTTTTTTATGAATTATTAGTAAAATATAAAAAAGCTAGTTTGAAAATGAAAAATTTGAAAAACTATTATGATATAATTGAAAAGGATAAAAATAAATTTGGTGAAAGAAATAAGATTTTGCAAATGGAATTAAGTCTAATTTGTGAAAGACTTAAAACCACTCAATTTGAAAAAGAAGAACTTCTTAAGAAAAATAAAAGTTTGCAAAATGAAAATGATGATTTGAAAAAGGAAGTTCAAAAGCTTAAGCCTTTGGTTGAAAAATTAACCCTAAGTTTCAACAAGCTTTAACTAATTTTGAAAGATCAAAAAGAGACAAATAACAAATTTGAAATTGGTTACAAAGGTTCAATTTCAAATAAATTTTCTGCATTTACATCATATGCTCCTAAGTTTATTACTTCAAAAAAATTTAGACCTAAATTTGCATCATCTTATACTTTTTATTCAAAACTAAGAATTGTATGCTATGTTTGAAATAATATTAGTCATAAGGTATTTGAGTGTCGTTTGAAATATAATGACAAGAAAAAAATCAAGAAAATTTGGATTCCAAAAGGAACTATTTCTACTAACTTGCAAGGACCCGAGAAAGCTTAGGTACCTAAATCTATTACCTGATTGTTTTGCAGGGATGTCTTGCAGCCACAAATACAAAGAAAAGATGGTACCTTGATAGCGGTTGTTCAAGACACATGATGGGTAATATTGATCAATTCTTCATCTTAGAACAAAAAGATGGTGGAATAGTAACATTTGGTGATAATCGCAAAGGAATGATAATCGGTATTGGTAAAATCAAAATTACTCCTATATTTCTTAAGAATGTGTTACTTGTAGAAAAGTTAAAGCATAATCTTTTGAGTATTAGTCAGCTTTGTGATATTGGTTTTAATATTTTCTTCAAGTCCTTAATGTGTATAGTAGTTGATCAACTTGACTCTAGTACAAAGTTCATTGGACATAGACTTGGTAACATTAATATAGTAGATTTTAATGATCTGGCTATGTTAAGCAATACAAGTCTTGTAGCAATGAATTACAAAAGCAAGGAATCAAGTTAACTATGGCATAGGCGACTTGGACATGCTAGATTGGATACCATTGTAAAACTTATTTCCAAAGATTTAGTTAAAGGTTTACCAAAGTTCAAAGTTAATTTTGATTATGTTTGCGATGCTTGTCAATTAGGAAAGCAAGTGAGGGGAAGTTTTAAATCCAAAAACATTGTTTCTACTACTAGACCCTTAGAGCTACTTCATATGGACCAATTTGGACCTACTAAGACAACAAGCCTAGGTGGTATGAAGTATGGCCTTGTGATTGTAGATGATTTTTCAAGATACACATGGGTTTTGTTCATTGCATATAAAGATGAGACTTTTAAAGTATTCAAAAAGGTTTACAAAAGAGTTTCTAATTTGAAAAATCTTTCTGTTATTTTTATTCATAGTAATCATGGTATAGAATTTGAAAATCAACATTTTGATCACTTTTGCACAAAGCACGTTATTGATCACAACTTCTCAGCTCCTAGAATACCACAATAAAATGGTGTTGTAGAAAGAAAGAATCGAACTTTGAAAGAGATATCCAAAACAATGCTTTGTGAAGGAAATCTTCCAAAATACTTTTGGGCAGAAGCTGTAAATACCGCTTGCTATATTTTGAATAGAGTTTTAATTAACCAATCATTAGAAAAACTCCCTATGAACTATGGAACAATAGAAAGCCTAATATCAATTATTTTCATATTTTTGGCTGTAAATGTTTTATTCTTAATAATGGTAAAGATAACCTTGGTAAATTTGATGCAAAATCTGATGAGACTATTTTTCTTGGATATTGTTTAAATAATAAAGCCTATCGAGTTTTCAACAAAAGAACTTTGACTGTGGAAGAATCAATATATGTTGTTTTCAATGAATCTAACATTACATCTTCTAGAAAAGAAGATCGTGCTGATGATGATCAAAGTACATTAGAACATGGACTGAAGGATTTGACTCTCAAAGACAAATAAACAAGTGAACAACATAAAGAAGAGGTAAGCAAAAATCATGATGATATATCCAAAGAATGGAGGTATCTACACACACATGCCAAAGAACTAATTATAAGAGATCCATCTCAAGGTATTAGAACTAGAGCTACACATGGGGATGCACATAACTTTATTGCTTTTGTTTTTCATGTAAAACTACACACTATAGAAGAAGCTAAAACTGATCCTAATTGGTGTAAGCTATGCATGATGAATTAAATCAATTTAGGAGGAATAATGTTTGAACTCTAGTAAAAAGACCTAATGACTACCCTGTTAGAGGTACTAGATGGGTTTATAGAAATAAACTTGATGAACAAGGTAATATAATTAGAAATAAGGCTAGACTAGTAGCTCAAGGTTATAATCAAGAAGAGGAAATAGATTTTGATGAGACCTATGCACCAGTAGCTAGGCTAGAGGCTATTAGATTATTACTAGCATATGCATGTTTTATGAATTTTAAATTATTTTAAATGGACATAAAGTGTGCATTTTTAAATGGTTTTTTATCTGAAAAAGTTTTTGTCGAACAACCACCAGGTTTTATCGATCATATATTTCCAAATCATGTTTTCAAATTGAATAAAGCTTTATATGGTCTTAAACAGGCACCTAGAGCCTGGTATGACAGATTAAGTAAGTTTTTAATTAGAAATAATTTTGTAAGAGGCAGTGTTGATACCACATTGTTTATTCAAAAAAAAGATAATGATATTTTAGTTGTTCAAATTTATGTTGATGATATAATATTTGGATCTACTGATGAATCTTTGTATCAAGATTTTGCTAAGTATTATGCAGGGTGAATTCGAAATGAGCTTGATGAGTGAGCTGAGTTATTTCCTCAGGCTTCAGATCAAACAATCTAAGGAAGGTATCCTGATCAACTAGGCCAAATACATCCAAGAAATTATCAAAAAGTTTGGGATGGAATCGAGCAAAGAAATTGGAACACCCGTGAATCCTGCATGTAGACTAGATAAAGATGAAAATGGCATAAATATTGATCAAAACCTATATAAAGGTATGATCAGTTCTTTACTTTATTTAACAGCCAGTAGACTTGATATTTTATTTAGTGTTTGTATGTGTGCACGTTTTCAATCTAATCCAAAAGAGTGACACATCATAGTTGTTAAAAAGATCATCAAGTATCTTAAAGGCACATGCAATCTAGGATTATGGTATTCTAAGCATACATCCTTGAAATTAATTAGTTATTCTGATGCTGATTATGGAGGCTATAAAATTGATAGAAAAAGCACAAGTGGCACTTATCAATTTCTAGGTGCCAACTTGATTTCATGGCACTATCGTAAATAGAACTCTATAGCAATGTCTACTACCGAGGTAGAATATGTATGTGGCTGCAGGGAGCTGTTGTGCTTAAGTATTATGGATCAAGAAATAATTAGAAGATTATGGTGTTGTCCAATCTAAAATTTCTATTAAATTTGATAACACTAGTGCTATCAACTTATCTAGAAATCTAATTCAGCATTCTCGAATTAAGCATATAGAAATTAGACATCATTTCATTCGAGATCATGTTTTAAAAAATATTGTTGAATTATAATTTGTACCTACTGAAGATCAACTTGCTGACATTTTTACTAAACCCCTTAGTCAAGATAGATTTGAAAAGATTAGAGGCGAATTAGGCTTGTGTGACCCATTCTGAATGTTTTGACCTAATTTTTCAAAAAATAAGGAAAAATTATCTAGACTTTTCAAAATTCCTTCTAGAGTTTATGACAATCTCTTTTAGTGCTAAGAAGTCCATAGGAATTTATTTTACCATTTTTTGACTTTTGACCTAAATTTGGGCTCGAGTCAACTCGAGCCACCTGCTGTTTTGGCGAGCCGACTCGAGAGTCAGGCCGAGGCTTTTTAAATATGGTATCATAGGTTTGAATCTTTCATTTCTTTCTGCCCTTCTTATTTTTTCTTAGCTGTTTCCTTTCCCTAACATAAGAAAAACCCTTAGAACACCTCTACACGCTTCCAAAATCCTAATCTAACCAAGATGACTCCTAGGAAAGTCATGGCAAAGAAGGCTAGAAGGGTTGTTCGGTCAGTGGCAGAGGAAAGGAGGACCAAACGAAGGTTGGACACTTCAAATCTGTTAGAGGAATAGTAAGAATAGTATGAGGAGGAGCAAGAAGCTCTAAGATAGGTAATCTCGATGGGAAATAGGCAAGTGACCTCGGGTAGATGCATTGATTTCTCATTTCTAGAACAAGAGAACTTGCATATTGGTGATTGGTTGATTAGACAAGGTTGGAAGAATTTTTGCATGCTTAATCTTCCTACATATCCTAACCTTGTTAGACAGTTTTTTGAGAATATGTCTTTCGGTGCATTTCATATTGAAGCTACTATGAAGGGGAAACATATAGAAATTAGTGAGCAAAAGTTATCTAGTGTTCTTCATATACCTAAAGAGGGTGAGAGCTACTTAGTGTTGAAGGACAAATAGAAAACATTGAAAATTGTACTGGAAAGTACAAATGTGACTGGACTGATTCATGTTAGAGCCAACCAACTCTCATTGGAAATGAGGTTGCTTCATAACATCATTAGCCGCATCTTTCTACCCCGGACTGGGAGATTCGATTGGGTGAGCGAGAGAGACCTAGTCTTCATGAGATGCTTAGTTGATGGGGAGGCCCTTAATTTACCCTTTATTATGTTATCGCAGATGAGGAAAGCTGCTCGGAGGGCATGAGCATGTCTTCCATATGGGATGGTCTTTACCCTACTATTTCAAGATGCCCATATTGATTTGTCTAGAGAGGACAGCAGTCCATTATTGCATAAAGACAAATACAACTTAAAGTCTTTGACCAGGATGGGATTTTTAAATGTTGAGGGTCACCAGATTAGGAAGAGTTCAGGACTTCCAGTGACTCATTATGATGATGATTCAGGAGAGGATGATCAGGCAGCACAGGGATAGGATGCAGAGGCGGACCCACATACTGACGAGGCTGGAATTTCAGAGCTAGCTCCTTCTAATCCTCGATCACCTGTTAGAGGATTGACTGCTATTGGACCAGGTGATGATGATAGACTGTAGCATATACTGGATGAGATCTCTAGTCTTCAGAGAGGGAGATCAGAGTTTGATGCTAGGATATATGCACTTCAGTCAAAGATGCATCAGGGATTTTAGGATATCATGACTATTCTTTAGTAGATTACAGCAGCACCAGACATTGGCACAGGTTGTGAGCAGGGAGAGGCAGCACACTTCATTGACATTCTTATAGAGGCTGCTCCTGCTGAGGCTGGGACTGGTACCGAGGTTCCAAGTTCTGAAGTTGGAGATATATCGGCGATAGAGATTTTGTCTACTACCAACACCCTCACCTTGTCTGTTGATCCTCCTACTACTAGACCTACCCCCATTATGATTTCTTCTGAGTCTAGAGCTAAAGCTAAACCTAGAACCTCTAAGACTACTACTCCTGTTAGGACCAGACTTAGGAACCTTAAGCCTAGGTTCCCTAAATTCGAGCCTGCTCCAGGTATTTTAGAGGTCAGTTCCTCCTCTAGTGAGGAAGAGCTTAGTGATGATGACCCTAGTCCTTCATTTTGATGTTGTAGGACTTGATGCTTTTAGCTTTTTATGTTGTTTGTGATACTACTTTTGTCGTGTCGAGGCACCTTTGAATTGTATTACTCTTATACTAACAATTTTCATATATATATATTCTTTTTATGATACATCTGATAAATGTTCTGAATGACTTATTTTGTGAATGAATGTTCTCCTTTTTACATACTTTTTTGTTGATGACAAAAAGGGGGAGAAGGGAGAATGTGTGAATGTGCATGAAAGTGTGAATATGAAAGTAAATATAAAAAATTATTACATTAGTAAGGGGGAGCTTATGTTAAGTTTTTGTTAAGTTTTTTTTATGAAACTTACATCAAATACAAGTTAATATTATGAAGTTTCGATACTTAGTGCATAGATGATACACATGATACATTGTGTTGATACTTTTGAATATAGCGATTTGTGATACATATGATACATTATGTTTCGATACTTAATGCACATATGAAACATTATGTTGATACTCTTCAATTTAACAATTTGATACTCAATTTGGTTTGATACACACTATGTTAAATGTTATTTGATACATGTGAATACGATACATAATAAATATAAAGTATTTTTTAAATCTTATTCATGCTCAGTGTTTTGTCATCATCAAAAAGGAAGAGATTATTGACCCTTGGAATGATTTTGATGATCACAAAACATTGGAGCATGTATGAGTTACTAATTCTTTTAATTACTTGAGAAGCTTTTGCAGGAAATCTTTATCTTTACTTCACTTGGTTTTCAAATTAGTTGAAATGTAATCTAACATTGTATAGACTCTTATGCACTTCAAATTGTATAAGCCCTAATTTCTTGAAAAAAAACAATGTAATATTGTAAATGGGCTATAAAATTTTAAAAATAAGTGTGAGTAGATTAGCTCTTATTGGATTCATATATTGAAGAATTTTGTTGAAGTTTGAAGATCTAAATGAAGTTTTTGCAAGAATCGACTCATCGATTAAGAGCCGACTCCTAGTAGCATGGCACAAAAAATTTTAGAGTTTTAGTACCTCAAGCCAACTCAAGCTCCAAGAGCTGACTCATTGAAGAACACATGTTTTTGAAGTCTGAGACCTCGAGTTGACTCAAGCCCAGAAGAGCCGACTCATCCAATGTTATGTTTGTTGTTGACTGAGACTTTGAGCCGACTCCAGCTTGAAGAGCCGACTCAAGGAAAATATGGATTTGTATTGTTTAAAGGTTCGAGCCGACTCCAGCTTTAAGAGCCGACTCGCATAAAAATTTTGTTTAGGCTGTCTAAGACTTTGATCCGACTCGTGGACCTCGAGCCGACTCGAGTGACCATTTTCTGCACTCTAACGGCTAGTTGCTTAAAGTGAATTTTGAACACCAAATGGTCTCCAACAGCTCTTTTACAAATCCCTAGGCCCTACAATAGCTATTTCTCATGGAAAATTATAAAAGGGGATTACTTTTGATGGATTAAACAATTTTTAGAGGGATTATTCATTGATTTATCTTGGGAATTTGAAAAGTCTTCAAGTTTTTCACCAACCCACTTCAAGAGCATTCAAGATAGGATTCAAAGCTCTACCAACTTCTCTTCATCATTGAATCCACTCGTTGAAGAAGAAAAGAAGTAGCTTGAAGAGCATTAAAGAGCATTCAAGGCTAGGCTTCATCTTGATCTTCATCAGCAGCATTTAAACAAACTCGGTTTGTTATGTAGTTGCTTTATGTATATATTTTTTCATATCTTTGTTTTTTCTCTAAGAACAGCAAGGAGCTGTGTCTTAAGAAAGAGTTAAAGGTTTTTAGGTGAACCTTGTGAAAACCTAAGTTGGGTTCTTGGTGATCCCGGTATAAAACCAAGTGTTAGGGTTTTTTTGGTGATCCCATTTAAAACCAAAGGGAGATGGGTTTTCTTTGATGATCCTGGTAAAACCAAAGTGTATAGGTTTGGATTGTGAGCCTGGTAAAACAATGTGACTGTATTCCAGTTGGGGGATATAGTAGAAATCCCAAGTAATCCTTGGGTACTGGATGTAGGAGCCAGTTGCTCCGAACCACTCTAAATTTTCTTGTGTTTGTGTTTGTGCTTACTTTACCTTATTGCATTTACTTAATTACTTCCGCATTACATATTGCACCACAACACCAAAAGGATTTCAAATTACACATACTTGTCAAATTTTTATAATCCAAATTCACCCCCCTCTTGGGAAGCCACCTAGGCAACAAACGTTTCTCCATTATTCTACTGAATACCACAAATCTCTTTCCTTATGTTGGCAGCTCTGGATGTAAGAACATATTTTTCTAAAACTAACTGCTTCATCTCATTCCACGAATCAATAGAACCAGATGGAAGGTAGTACAACCAATCTTTAGCCAAATATGCTAAGGAAAATGGAAAATGTCGTGGTTTGATTTGTTCTTCCGAAATTCCTTGCGGTTTCATGCTTGAACACACCACATGGAACTCTTTCAAGTGCATGTGTAGATCCTCTCCTAAAAGACCATGAAAAGTGGGTAATAAATGTATTAGTTTTGATTTTAATTCAAATGCAGCATCTAAAGTAGGGTACTCAATGCACAAAGGTTGTTGATTTAAATAAGGGGTAGCCAACTCCTTTAAAGTTCTATTATTTGTAGCCATGACTTCCTGTACTTCTAAACCACTGTCAGAATCTAATTCAAGAGCTATATTGATGCCTGGTGAAGACATAAGTGCTCTCCTAGATGTTGAAGTTTTCTCTATCGAAGTTTGCCTAGCTTCTCTCCTTAATCTATGCAAGGTCCTTTCAATTTCTGGATCAAATTTCAATTCTCACGTATGAGAGGTTCGAGTCATAAACCATAAACCAGCAGGAAATTACCATCAAAGTGATTAATTAAGACCTGCTAACCACAAATAATTTGATTAGAAAAATTCAATCCCCGGCAAAAGCGCCAAAATTTTTATGCTTGTCGAATTCACCAAAATTAATTAATGTTTCACTAATTCCTGTAATTTTTCTTATTGTATTAGCGAGTCCAGGTCGAACCCCAGAGACTAAATATGAAGATCAAATTAACAATTAGATGAGGGGGTTTGAATAAATATGAAATCAACTAAATAATTATGTAAATAAGGGAAAACATTAATTCAGTGTAGATTTGTTTCAAATTCAATTCAAGTTCGATTCAAGGGGTTTTTGTGCTAGTTAGTAGATTGATCATTGGTATATAAATATATTATTCTTCCTCTGAATACTTAGCTGATGACTTACCTAGGAGCTAGATAAATCTAATCATCCCTACATTCATTAATTCAAGTCAAGCGCCCAAATTAAATTGTTACCAATGAACCAATTGGTATTAAGCAATCCTCATGCATTTATTGATAGTATTACATGCTAGGATGAAACCAGGAATGAACAACAATTAGACAAGCATAAATTATTTAATTCATTATATGTTTGCTTTTAGACAACAATAAAAACTGGGATCATAATCATTTTGACTAATTACTACTTTAACCAAGTTGCATAACAATTATGGATTAAGAACTTAGTTTAGTAATAAATCATGTAGACAATCAATTAATAGGCCTCTTAATCAAATAATCTACACAATAAATCAACAATAAAAACAAGGAAACATAGATATTCAGTAAGAAAATAATATTAAATTAACATCACAACCTCACAACCTTGCTAACATAGCTAGCTGCCCCTTGAATCGAAACAAATAAATTACTCAGTCATGGGAAAGGTAAATAACATGAGTTTGATCTAATTTCCTTCCCTATTCATAACAGAAAACAAGTTCTACTTCTCCTTTCTAGTAGAAATACTTGTAGCATTAGCAATCTCCTTTTTTTTCGGTAGAAAACAGAACTCCTCCTCTTCCCACAGTGTTCTCCCCTATTGCAAAGAACTCTCCTTCCAGCAGAAAATAGATCTTTTGTTGCAGCAGAAAAATAGAGCTCGTATCACTTCTTCCAGTAGAAAAAAAATGCTCCTTCTCTTCTCTATTCTTGCTACAGAAACTTCTGTTTATAATTTCTGCTACTACTCCCTCTGCTATTCTCCATCGAAATGCCCTATAGCAGCACAAGTCCAGTCCCCTCCAAAACTTCTTCGTGGTCTCCCAACAAACCCATCAAACTCTCAATCCATGACTGCCTTAAACTTCCCATTCCATGTCCCAATTTGCAATGACTCTAACAGCAAACAAAACCCAATCCAATAGAACTCTATTTTAGTTCAAATATCCCTTCAAAAAGCTGTGTTGGTTTTGACTCCAGATCCTGATTTGTTGGGTGACGAATCCCAACGGTCAGCCTATCAAGCTTCATAGCCATCGATCGTGTTCCAATGCCTTGCTCAAATCCAGTTCCATATATACTGTCTTTTTCGAGAATCCCAGCAACTCTTGACTGCTCTGTGATGGCTTGGACCTTATCCATTTCAACATCAATTCAAATCAACCCTCAATGGCCTCTCATCCTTCCAACAAAATCTCTTCTCAGTTGGCAGCTCTCAAGATCAAGTTTGAAAGACTCACATCTTCTATTTCGATCATTCATCAAAGCCCAATCCAAACTGATTCCAACAACCAGCAACTCTATTTTACTTGCTTGCACTGATTTTTTTAATATGATAGGCACGTTTTTAGGCCTTGGACTCTTCATGAAACTTGTAGCTGATCGAATGCTCTTGAATTTAGGCCTTTGGATCACAACATTTGGCCCATGGAAGCTTAAGATATTCCCCTTCAAAGCTTCAGCCTTCAGACAGAAATTTCAGTTTCCAGACATCACTTTGAAGCAGCATTTGGAGGTCCAAATGAATTCGAATTTTAATGAGCCATATTCTCTGGAAAGATTAAGATGTCATCTACAACTTCATTAAAGATAATTTATTCCAATTATGATGCTAAGATTATCAAAAACCTGAAAGAAATCAGAGGGATGAAATTATACAATGCTGAAAATTAATCCTCATACATAAGCTTATGCATTAATCATCATAATGAGGAAATAAATATATCAAATAGGCTAAATATAAGAAAAAATAAAATATATAATTATGCCTCTATCAGATAGATAGAGAGAGTGTTGGCTTACGTCCAGTCCATATCTCATATGGTGTCTTATCAACGGACTTACTTGGAACTCTATTCAGAAGGTAACATGCTGACTGAAGAGAATATCCCCAAACAGATTTAGGCAGACTTGTTAAGCCCATCATGGATCAAACCATGTCCAATAGAGTTTGATTCATTTTTTTAGACACACCATTTAACTGAGGTGCCCTCGGAGGAGTCCATTGAGAGAGAATCCCATTCTCCTTCAGATAAGTCAGAAACTCACTGAAAAGATACTCACCACCTTGATATGATCGAAGGGTTTTAATAAAATTCCTAGTTTATTTTTTAACTTCATTATGATAATGTTTGAACATTTCAAACAAGTCAGATTTATATCCCATCAAGTAGACATAGCCGTACCTTGATAGGTCGTTTGTGATCATAATGAAATAATTATACCCGCCTCTTGCACTGATATTCATAGGTCCACATATATCAGTATGTACTAGACTTAGAATATCACAGGCTCTTTCATCTTTTCCAGTAAAAGGTGACTTGGTCAATTTCCCAAGCAGACAAGATTCACAAGTTGGCAAAGATTCACTCTAAATGATATCTAGGAGACATTCTCCCATCAACTTATTTATCATTTTCTCATTTATATGACTTAGCCTATAGTACCAGAGAAAAGTATCACTGACTGTATCTAACCTAGGGCATTTATTAGCAGTGCACAATGCACTAACAAGCTATGATAGTACATATACACCATTCTTCACTTGTCCAATCATCACATTAGAACCATTCAATGTGATCTTGCAATTATCATTCTTTATAGATAATTCATAACTATCTTTGGCCAACAGGCCTGCAGAAATGATATTCACTAACAAGGAAGGACAAAAATGATAATCATCAAGAATGACAGTACAAGACTCAAAATATAAAGAAATAGTTCCTAATGCTAGAACTGGAGCTTGACTTCCATTCTCAACATTTAGAAACCTTTCACTGCTTTTGAATCTCCTACTAACTTGAAGTCCCTACAAAGAATTGCAAATGTGGTAAGGACATCCGGTATCTAATACCCAGCTAGTAGTGTCACAAATAGAGAAACTACAAGGATTTATCATATAAATACCTTGGCCAACAATAGTTTGCTGCGTTTCCTTCCTTTGCCTGTTTGGGTCTATGGTAGCAAGGTATGCAGAATAATTTCGCTTACAATGACCTGGCTTCTTGTAGAAGAAGCATTCTGCCTGACTTTTATCAGTCTTCACCCTCCTAGTCTGACCATGTCCAACACTTTGCACCTTCTTATTTTTCTTATTCCTTTTCTTTTTTCTTCCTTTTCCAAAGGGATGATGCCCTACTCAAAAATCTCCCACCAAATTCACCAACCCCTTGTTGAGGTTGCAGTCTCTCTCATAAGTATGCAGCAACCCTAACATCTCATGATAGTTTATCACAGGCCTATTCATTCTGAAATGGTCAAGAAAGACTTGATAGGAAGGGGACAAAGAATTCAGTATCGCATCCTTGCCGAGCTGCTCGTGCAAAGGACATTCAAGTTTGCCCAAACACTCAAATAACTTGATCATGTACAGTACATGATCAGTCATTGAAGCTCCATCATGCATACGTGTGTTATAGATGGCAGAAGAGATCCTATATCTCTTCGTATCATCCAGAGTGCCAAAAGACTCCTTCAACCTTTAAAGAATTTCTTCTAGCTGGGCCTCCTCAAATTTGCTACTGAACTCATTGTTCATCGCAGTCAACATAATACAATGCACCATCATGCGATCAGAGATTCACTTCTGGTAAGTGTCCCTAACTGTCCCATGAGCATTGGGGGCTGGGATCTCAGGTGCCAGATCCGTTGTCACATAAAGGATCCGCTCGTGCTCCAGGACTATCCTAAGTTTTTGGTACCAGCTATCAAAGTTGGGTCCAGAGAGTTTGTCATTATCTAATAATGATCGGAGTGACAAAGTGGTCGACATTATCTAGAAAAGGAGAACAAGACCTATTAGTATATGAATTATTTCAAACAACCTAAACACATGGATTTTAATCTAAAGATTTCTCCCACTATTTATTCAGACTGGTAACCTCTACACTCCAATCCGAAGAATAACATTTATCCTTTAGCATGTACTAGTATCCAATAGACAACATATGAGCCCGACTTTAGCCAGCCAACCCATATGCATCTAAAGGTAGGAATAATACCAATTGCTTCTCCAAGCAATTCTTTGTATTCATTTTGCCCTAGGGGTCCTCACAATCGGCTTTTGGGCCTCCTATTAAAGGTCCTGGTTAGGTCCAACCATTAACATGATCAAATTCAATGCTTCTAACTAACTCATGATCAAGCCCAACTTTGGCCAGCCCACCTGACCATGGTTAAGATAGTCGCACTGAGCCATCATATGCTGAATGGAAATTCCACATGCTTGATGACCACCCATTCTTTGGAACCGTCGATGATCACCTAACTCAAGGACTCATTACCAATCTAACTTAATGGGAGGCTAAGACTTAGGCTATCACATAACTTAGTCCTTTTATGCCAAGTGAATTTAACATAATATCAAATTATATTTCCGCAAAAGAAATTTGGGATACACTTGAGGTTACCCATGAGGGTACACACCAAGTGAAGACCACAAAGGTGAACATGCTCATTCATACGTATGAGATGTTCAAGATGGAACCAACTGAAAGTATTAGTGAGATGTATACTAGATTTACCAATATAGTAAATGGTATGAGGAGTTTGGGAAAGATTATATCTAATGGTGAACTTGTTAACAAACTTCTCAGGTCTCTTCCAGCTTCATGGGATGCGAAAGTAACGACCATAGAAGAGCCAAGGATGTCAATACTCTACCTCTTGAGCAGCTTCTTGGATCACTGATGACTTATGAGCAGCTTGTAAATAAATGCGCATATGAGTTTTCCAGTATGTGTAGTTTGTGCCATTAAAGAAGGGAGGGCGATTTGATGCTTGACCTTCAACTACACCCATTCCAATTGGAGCGGCCATGATCTTTCACTCAAGATCGTTGGACCTACAAGAGAGTACCGATGCTCTGATACCACTTGTTGCCCAGATATGGTGCCCAAGAGGGGGGTGAATTGGGTCTTTTAAAAAATAAAGCAATATATGTGCTATCAATTTCAAATGTGAAGAGTGATAGTGCTCAAGTAATTATGCAACGGAAGCAATGAAAGATAACAATAATTAAAGAGCAAAAGAAGATAGAGAGTAAAGCAATGCAAACACACAAAATATATAGTGGTTCGGTGCACCTAGCACCTACATCCACTCCCCAAGCTCCACTTGGAAACTTTCACTATAATCTTCTCTAGATTACAGCTGACTTGTTTTACAAGGCTCACAAGTCAAAACCTAAGTTGGTTTTGTTACCTAGGCTCACCAAAAAACCTTACACACTTGTTTTGGCTTCGGGCTTACAAGCAACCCTAGTTGGTTTTATCAATTAGCTCACCAACAAACCTCACACTAGTTTCAAATTCCCTTGAAACTAGGCTAGCACAAATAGAGTATGAATACAACGAACAAAAACAAGACAAACTCCTTTTTAAGCAAAAACAATTCGATGTAGCTCTTGTTGGAGACTCTTCAAGTCTTCCTCTTGGAATCTTGGACCTCACTAAATGCCAAAGACTTGAAAGCTGGATTCCTCAAAAATGAAAAGCTTTTGGCTAAGGAATCTCTTGGATTTTCTCCCTTTTTGGCTTAGGATTGATTGAAAGCTTTGTACTTTTACTCTCTCCTTTTTCATTTTGTCTCCTTAACTTTTTTAAAGTTAGGTGGAGGTTAAATACTTCATTCAAGCTGAAATAACTCCACAAGACCGTTAGAATTAAAAATATGGCCATTTATGGCCGTTAGAAATCAAATCAAAAGTCCAGAAAAACTAGCCGTTATGATATGAGTCGACCTCATGAGTCGACCTCTGGGTCAAGTGTCGACCTCATGAGTCGACCTCCAGTTTACCTTAGGCAAAAATCCAGAAAACCAAAGTTCTGCCCAGTTTGAATTCTCAGGCGATGAGTCGACCTCTGGTGTCGACCTCTGGACAGGTGTCGACCTCAGGTGGTGACCTTTGAAGCGTGCCACAAAAATTTTGCCGTGCCGGCCTTGCTGAACTTTTATTTTTTTCATGAGTCGACCTCTGGTGGTCGACCTTTGGCAGGGTGTCGACCTCTGGGGGTCGACCTCTGGTCTGAAATTTTCTAAAACTCTGAAGAGGTGCGTACCATGCTTGAGTTTCTCTAAGTCTTTGTTTCTTTCGTCAATTACTTATTAATATGAAGGTCCAATATGAAAAATTTGATCTTGTTTAAGGTAGAAGAGCTCTTTCCCAAATCAAGCAAGCTTGGTTTCATCATTGTACTCTTGATACTCTTTTTGAATAACCTAAGGCCTGAAACTTTATCTTGAAATGAAACATTAGTCCAAACATATACTCAACCTTTTGTTAATCATCAAAACTAAGGAGCCAAAGCCAACAATCTCCCCATTTTTGATGATGACAAAACCTTGAGTATATATGCAATTAAGTCCAAAAGCAAAATATAGCATTAAAAATTTTTTGAAGAAACCTCACATATATGAGTATATCATAAAAATTTACTTTTCATCTACTCTCCCTTTTTTGTGAAAACATTTTCATGAGTCAAAAAGTTAAGAACCATACAAGCTTTACTCTACTCTATGAAAGAGTTATAGCAATCTTTGTAGTAAAAGATATACTAAACAAAATTATGTTCCATTGCAATGAAGTACTTAGTTGCATAAAATACATGCTCCCCCTCAATTTGTGCATTCGATATAGCAAAGATATTCTAACTTGAGGGTTTAAAAAGATAAATGCTAAGAGCTGGCATTAGACAGTAAAATACCACAATGTAGATAAATATATAAATGAATGTATTCAGTTACAAAATTGCTTACATAGTAAGCACAAAACACTGATACATCATAACATACAAAGCAAACTAGTACATCATATATCAAGCAAATCTATGAGGCTACACCTCATCAGAAGGTACATCAAAAAAGATAGGAGTCGAGATCCTAGATAAGGATTTTGGAGTCCTATGAGTGAGACTCCGAGTCCTCAGAGAGGGACCAAACCTAGGGGTAGTCCTACGAGATCTATAGGTCCGTGGATAAGACTCCGAAGGTGTCCTAACAGAAGTAGTAGTAGTAGGAGGAGATGGATCAGTATGCTGAGTGGACTGAGCTGGAGTGTGCCTGCTGACAAGCTCATAAGCAGTGGGATCATCAATATCAGTCCCTGTATGCTCATCTCTATCATCTGGAATGCCAGTAATAGACTCAAAGAGTGACTCAGTAATCTCAGTATCTACTGGCACATCTGTAGCTGGAGGATCAGTACTAGGAAGATCTACTAGGAAGATCAGTAGAAGGAGGATTAGTAGAAGGAGGAATCTTTGGAATTGGATCAGCAGGTGGAACATCAGAGCTACCTTCTCCAGGCTGATCTCCATCACTGTCACTGTAGCCACTGGAGTCATCATCATCATCATCATCAGAATGTGGAGGAGACACTGTCGGATTTACAGTCCCTGGTGGCAATACCAATCTCAGTTAGCTGAGGATCTGTCAGAATCCTACATCGACAGTAGCTGAGAGAGCTCCAATGCGCATGCCTGTGTGGATCCATAGACCATGTACCTCCTGTCGTACTCCAGCAATCTCTGTCCGGACCTCTGAAATGTGATCAGTCACTCTCTGCTCAAAGTCCGATGTGCTCGCTGTAGTCCTCTGTGGTGTAGCAGTAGCAGAAGGTGCTGGAGCTGATGAGGGTGGTGGCATGAATGGCTCAGGCTCCGCAATCTCTGACTCTGGTGCTGGACGAGGTGTACCATGATCAGTAGGCTCTGAAGGCCCTACCTCAGCTGCTCAAATCTCCTCCTCCTCATCTAGCTCCTGGCCAGACTCCCGATGCACCCAACGATCACCAATCAGTTGAAATCCCATCCTATGCAGGGATTTCTCTCCGTATATGTCAGTATGCTGCAGCTGACTGAAAGGTATACCATCAAATGATACTCCATACTCCCTTAATAACTGTGTCAGCCCCATGCCATATGGCTGAACTAGTCTCCTATGAGATGATGCCTCTCCCATCTGCTGAAGCATGATCCTGGGAAGGTTGATGGGAGTGTGCTGTCTCAGGGACACCATCAACACTAGCTCACGCTCAGTGATAAAGTCAAACCTCCCACTCTTTGGAATCAAGATGCTGGTGATGATATGATGCAGCACTCTCATCTCCAATGATAGCTGGTTAGCGGCTACTATGGAAATGCCGCTAACATCCTCGCGCTCTAAGATACATCTGAAGGCACGCTCTCGGTCGCTGATAGTTGTGGCGACTGTGCCATGAAGTGGTATCCTCAAAACATGACTGATGACCTCCGGGGTCACTGGAATCTTGATCCTACGAACAGTAGCAGACCATCCAATGCCATCAGTGGCCATGGATGAATAGAACTTTCTGATGAGGTCTGGGTAGAATCTCTCAGTCATCATGCAGAAGTGAACCAGACCTGCATCTCTCAGTACATCTCCTATAAAAAAGTGATGCTGATCCCAGAAGGGTATATCCACATGTCTCCCGCAAGCAATGCTCTTCCGTACTAAGCTGGCTAGCACTGGTGCAGGTGCCTCTGGGGATGGCTCACGCTCATGTCTAGCCTTTCTTCGTCGCTCAGTACTACCTTGGCCTTGTTCAAATCTCTTTTTCCTTACAGCCAACTGCTTCCTTGGACCCATATTGATGGAAGAGGGTAATTTAGGGAGAAGTAGGATAATGCAGTGCTAAGAAAAAAGAAGGACCAAGAATTTGGAGAGGAGAAAAGGAATTCACGGTTGAGCAAATGAAGGAACCGTGAAAGGGTAAGTGAGGGTTTGTGAAATTGAAAAAAAGAGAGAAAATAGAAGAAATGCACGAAATGGAGGGAAGAAATGAGTGTTTTCAATCGAATACCAATCGATAATTGAGGGTAAATAGAGGAAAAACCTATGGTTGCCCAAAAACGAGGAACACGGTAAAAACTGGTTCGGTCCAAGAGAAACCGTGAGGGGAGGAGAAGATTACCCAAAAAGAGGAGGGAGAGGGTTGGAAATCCACTATTCAGAGCTTAGGAACGTTGGAGGGGGACCACACGAAGGAGAAAACGAAAAGAAATGGAGGAAAAAGGGCTCGCGGATGAGTTTTAAAAACAGGTTTTCCGACCAAGTGTCAACCTCTAAAAAATTTCAGGGGTCGACCCCAAGTGTCGACCTCCAAAATTCTAAGTGTCGACCTCCGAAAATAAATTAGTCAAAATTAAATTTGGTAAAAATTGATAAAATTTAGAATGAATTCTTAGAGAAGCTTTAAATATATTTGAGAATTTAAATCATTTTAGAGATATTTTGAAGGAAATTGAAGAGTTTCAAGCAAAAGGGTCAATGACTCCCAATTCTCTTCTGATCATGCAAAATCTATCTTCATTCAATGATTTTGTGAATATATCAGCCAATTGATAATCAGTACAAATAAATTCTAACAACACATTAGAGTTTTGAACGTGATCTCTTATGAAGTGATGTCTTATTTCAATATTTTTGCTTCTTGAGTGTTGTACAGGAATTTTCGTTAAATTGATTGCACTAGTATTATCACATCTTATGGGTGTCTTAGTTAGTTTGATGCCAAAGTCCTCGAGTTGTTGTTTGATCCATAGAATCTGAGCACAACAGCTTCCAGCTGCTATATATTCGGCTTTCACCATAGATAGAGCAACCAAATTATGTTTCTTGCTGCTCCATGAAATCAAATTAACTCCTAGGAATTGACAAGTTCCGCAAGTACTTTTATGATCAAGTTTACACCCAGCAAAATCAGCATCAGAATAAGCAATCAATTCATATGATGACTCTCTAGAGTACCAAAGACCAATTTCAATTGACCCAGATAAGTATCTAAATATACATTTTACAGCTAAGAGATGTGATTCTTTAGGAGCAGACAGAAAACGTGCACACATACAAACACTAAATATTATATCTGGTCTACTGGCAGTTAGATATAGCAATGAACCAATCATGCCTCTATATAATTTTTGGTCTACTGATTTACCACATTCATCTTTGTCTAATTTACATGAAGAGCTCATAGGGGTACCTATTAGTTTGGTAGTCTCCATCCCAAACTTTTTCAATATTTTCCTTATGTACTTGGCTTGGTTGATGAAGATCCCCTCTTTGGTTTGCTTAATTTGGAGTCCGAGGAAGAAGTTAAGTTCTCCCATCATGCTCATCTCGAACTCACTCTGCATTAACTTTGCAAACTCTTGACAAAGACATTCGTTAGTAGCACCAAAAATAATATCATCTACAAAGATTTGTACTACTAAGAGATCATCATTTTTCTTTTTCAAAAATAATGTATTATCTACATTACCTCTAGAAAAATCATTCTTCATCAAAAATGAAATTAATCTATCATACCAAGCTCTAGGAGCTTGCTTTAAACCATACAATGCTTTATGCAATTTAAAAATATGGTTAGGAAATTCATGATTTTCAAAACCAGGAGGTTGTCTAACATAAACTTCCTCTTCAATAAATCAATTTAAAAAGGCACTTTTAACATCCATTTGAAATAACTTGAAATCCATAAAACAAGCAAAAGCAAGTAAAAGTCTAATTGCTTCCAACCTAGCAACAGGAGCAAAGGTTTCATCAAAGTCAATCCCTTCTTCCTGGTTGTAGCCTTTAGCAACAAGTCTAGCTTTGTTTCTAGTTACAATACCATGTTCATCAAGTTTATTTCTAAAAACCCATTTTATACCAATTACAGAAACATTAGGTGGTCTTTCAGTTAAAGTCCAAACGTTATTTCTTTTAAATTGATTTAGTTCATCTTGCATGGCATTAATCCAGCTACAATCTTTTTCAGCTTCTTCAATTGACTTAGGCTCTATTTGAGAAACAAAAGCTAAATAATCACAAATATTTCTGATAGAAGAGCGTGTACTTACTCCCTTTGATGGATCACCAATAATTAACTCTTTCGGCTGTCCGTGTGCATACCTCCACTCTTTAGGTAAAGGTTTTGGTGAAGTTGCATTGATATCTTGAATTTGATCTTCATTTTCTTGATCATCATCTCCTCTGTGCACATCTTCATTGATTGTCAATTGTTCAAGCTTCTTTGTACCTGTTTCATCATCAATAGAATCTTCTTTTCTAGAACATTTTTTGTTAGTTTCATCAAACACTACATGAATTGATTCTTCAACTATAAGAGTTCTTCTGTTGAAGACCCTGTATGCCTTGCTAGAAGTAGAGTATCCTAAGAAGATACCCTCATCTGACTTGGCATCAAATTTATTGATATTGTCTTTGCCATTGTTTAATATAAAACAGCGGCAACCAAATACACAAAAATATTTAAGATTAGATTTTCGATTTTTCCAAAGCTCATATGGTGTTTTTTTCAAAATAGGTCAAATTAAAACACGATTTAAAATGTAACATGAAGTATTAATGGCTTCTGCCCAAAATATCTAGGTAAATCATTTTCGCAAAGCATTGTGCGTGCCATTTCTTCAAGAGTCCTGTTTTTTCTTTCTACTATCCCATTTTGTTGAGGTGTCCTAGGTGCAGAAAAATTATGACTAATGCCATTATCATTACAAAAAACTTCAAAATCATGATTGTCAAATTCAGTTCCATGATCACTACGCAAAGAAACAATAGTGAGATCTTTTTCATTTGAAACCCTTTTATGAAATTTAACAAAAGCTGAAAACGTTTCATCTTTATGAGCTAAAAACATTACCCAAGTAAATCATGAGTAATCATCTACAATTACTAGCCCATATTTCTTACCTCCCAAACTAGTTGTTCTGGTTGGTCCAAAGAGGTCCATATGCAATAATTCAAGGGGTCTAGTAGTAGATACTACTCCTTTAGGTTTAAAAGTAGATTTAGTTTGTTTTCCAAATTGACATGCAGCACAAATCTTATCTTTTTCAAATGTGAGTTTTGGCAATTCTTTTACAAGATTCTTTTTGCTTAATTTTGAAATTAAATGCATACTAGCATGCCCTAGCCTGCGATGCCAAAGCCAACTAGTTCACTTGCCTTGGCTTCCCTAGCCACTAGGCATTGACCACTTTACATGGCTAGATCACCAAGATCAACCATGTAAATGTTTCCATGACTATGACCAATGAACTTGATGCCATCGACATCTAGACTATACACCATGCACAAAGATGATTCAAAAATTACTTTAAAACCCTTATCACAAAACTGACTAATGCTGAAAAGATTATGCTTCAAGCCATCAACAAATAATACATTATCTACATAAGCATTAGGGTGATATGGATTTTACCAATTCCGACGATTTTACCTTTTCCATTATCACCAAAAGTAACGTTTCCACCATTTATAGCTACTAGTGATGAGAATTGCTTCACATCCCCAGTCATGTGCCTTGAGCAACCACTGTCTAGATACCACATTCTTCTTTTATTTTTGGTTGCAAGACATACCTGCAGAAATTGATCAAGTTGAAACTTTAGGTACCCTAGTCATCTTGGGTCCTTTAGGGTTAGACAAATTTGTTCCTTTTGGAACCCAAATCTTTTCAAAGGTACTTGATTTTCTTCTATTATAAATATATGATTTATGTCCTAACTTAACACATGCATAGCAGGTAATATTAGAAGATGCAGGTATGAAAAAGTTTTTGAAAATTTTTGCTGATTCTGTGACTTAAATCCAAGTCCAGATTTGTTAAAAACTGTATGTTGACAATTTAAAAGCATACTTAATTTTTCTGATCTATAAGTAATCTTTTCTATAAAAGGTTTCACTTTTTCTAACTCTTCTTTGTAATTCTTGTCTTGAAGCAACAGTTCTTTGTTTTGTTTTTCAATTTTTTCATTAGTTTCAAAACTTCTATTATTTTTCAAAGAATCCTTTTCTTTTATAAGATTGTCCTTATCATTTTTCAAGGTCTTTACATGTTCAATTAATTTCTTATTTTCTTGAATTAAATCTTAATTTCAGTTGAAAACTTGTCTGAATTTTTGGTAAGCTCTTGATTTAGCTTTCTTAATTTCTTTTTTTTCAATTTTAGATTTTCATATTCTATAACTAAATCATCAAAAGCATCATGTAGTTCATTAAAAGTAAATTCATTTTCAGGTTCAGAATTTACCTCATCATCTTCATTGGCCATGAAACACAGGTTGGTGACTTCCTGCTGCTCTTCATCACTACTGGAGTCCTCACTCTCACTCCAGGTAGCCATCATGGCTTTCTTTCTCAACATCCTTCGACTCTTTTTAAGCAAAGGGCAATCCATTTTATAATGTCCAAGCATTTTGCACTCGAAGCAGATAGGTGGATCCATTTCTTTTGTCTTTCTCTTTATCTTTATTGTAATCACCTTTTTGTGACCTTTTCTTGTAGAAGCCCTTCTTCTTTCTCATGAATCTTCTGAATTTTCTTGTAATGAGGGTTGTCTCATCATTATCAGCTTCTTCTTCTGATTCATCACTTGACTCTTCCTTTGTATTGGACTTGAAGGCTATGGCTTTCTTTTTCTTGTCATTGTCCACTGTCTTCTGTTTTAGTGAAAGCTCATAAGTCATCAATGATCCAAGAAGCTGCTCAAGAGGTAGATTATTGACATCCTTGGCTTCTTCTATGGCCGTTACTTTCGCATCCCAAGAAGTTGGAAGAGAACGGAGAAGTTTGTTAACAAGTTCACCATTAGATATAAACTTTCCCAAACTCCTCATACCATTTACTATATTGGTAAATCTAGTATACATCTCACTAATACTTTCAGTTGGTTCCTTCCTGAACATCTCATACGTATGAATGAGCATGTTCACCTTTGTGGTCTTCACTTGGTGTGTACCCTCATGGGTAACCTCATGTATATCCCAAATTTCTTTGGCAGAAATACAATTTGATATTCTGTTAAATTCACTTGGGTCAAGTGCACAGAATAGCAAATTCATCGCCTTTGCATTTAAGTCGGCTTGTTTGATGTCATTGTCATCCCATTCTTCTTCAGATTTTGGGGTGATAATGCCATTAACCAAGTGAGTGGGCTGATGAGGCCCTTTAGTAATTACTCTCCATATATTATAATCTACAGCTTGTAAATAAATGCGCATACGAGTTTTCCAGTATGTGTAGTTTGTGCCATTAAAGAAGGGAGGGCGAATTGATGCTTGACCTTCAACTACACCCATTCCAATTGGAGTGGCCATGATCTTTCACTCAAGATCGTTGGACCTACAAGAGAGTACCGGTGCTCTGATACCACTTGTTGCCCAGATATGGAGCCCAAGAGGGGGGTGAATTGGGTCTTTTAAAAAATAAAGCAATATATGTGCTATCAATTTCAAATGTGAAGAGTGATAGTGCTCAAGTAATTGTGCAACGGAAGCAATGAAAGATAACAACAATTAAAGGCAAAAAAAGATAGAGAGTAACGTATAGTGGTTCGGTGCACCTAGCACCTACATCCATTCCCTAAGCTCCACTTGGGAATTTCCACTATAATCTTCTCTAGATTACAGTCGACTTGTTTTACAAGGCTCACAAGTCAAAACCTAAGTTGGTTTGTTACCTAGGCTCACCAACAAACCTTACACACTTGTTTTGGCTTCGGGCTTACAAGCAATCCTAGTTGGTTTTATCAATTGGCTCACCAACAAACCTCACACTAGTTTCAAATTCCCTTGAAACTAGGCTAGCACAAATAGAGTATGAATACAATGAATAAAAACAAGACAAACTCCTTTTTGAGCAAAAACAATTCAATGTAGCTCTTGTTGGAGACTCTTCAAGTTCTCCTCTTGGAATCTTGGACCTCACTAAATGCCAAAGACTTGAAAGCTGGATTCCTCAAAAATGGAAAGCTTTTGGCTAAGGAATCTTTTGGATTTTCTCTCTTTTGGCTTAGGATTGACTGAAAGCTTTGTACTTTTACTCTCTCCTTTTTCACTGTCTCCTTGACTTTTTGAAGTTCGGTGGAGGTTAAATACTTCATTCAAGCTGAAACAACTCCACAAGACTGTTAGAATTAAAAATATTACCGTTTATGGCCATTAGAAATCAAATCAAAAGTTCAGAGAAACTAGCCGTTATGACATGAGTCGACCTCATGAGTCGACCTCTGGGTCAAGTGTCGACCTCATGAGTCGACCTCCAGTTTAACTTAGGCAAAAATCCAGAAAACTAAAGTTCTGCCCAGTTTGAATTCTCAGGTGATGAGTCGACCTCTGGTGTCGACCTCTGGACAGGTGTCGACCTAAGGTGGTGACCTATGAAGCGTGCCACTGAAATTTTGCCATGCCGGCCTTGCTAAACTTTTCTTTTCTTCATGAGTCGACCTCTGGTGGTCGACCTTTGGCAGGGTGTCGACCTCTAGGGGTCGACCTCTGGTCTGAAATTTTTGAAACTCTGAAGAGGTGCGTGCCATGCTTGAGTTTCTCTAAGCCTTTGTTTATTTTGTCAATTACTTCTTAATATGAAGGCCAATATGAGAAATTTGATCTTGTTTAAGGTAGAAGAGCTCTTTCCCAAATCAAGCAAGCTTGGTTTCATCATTATACTCTTGATACTCTTTTTGAATAACCTAAGGCCTGAAACTTTATCTTGAAATGAAACATTAGTCCAAACATATACTCAACCTTTTGTTAATCATCAAAACTAAGGAGCCAAAGCCAACAATCTCCCCATTTTTGATGATGACAAAACCTTGAGTATATATGCAATTAAGTCCAAAAGCAAAATATAGCATTAAAAAATTTTCGAAGAAACCTCACATATATGAGTATATCATAAAAATTTACTTTTCATCTACTCTCCCTTTTTGTGAAAACATTTTCATGAGTCAAAAAGTTAAGAACCATACAAGCTTTACTCTACTCTATGAAAGAGTTATAAGAACCATATAACTTTACTATACTTTCCCTTTTTGTCAAGAATCAAAAAGTGCAATCTTTGTAGTAAAAGATATACTAAAGAGAATTATGTTCCATTGCAATGAAGTACTTAGTTGCATAAAATACATGCTCTCCCTTAATTTGTGCATTCGATATAGCAAAGACATTCTAACTTGAGGGTTTAAAAAGATAAATGCTAAGAGCTGGCATTAGACAATAAAATACCACAATGTAGATAAATATATAAATGAATGTATTCAGTTACAAAATTGCTTACATAGTAAGCACAAAACACTGATACATCAGAACATACAAAGCAAACTAGTACATCATATATCAAGCAAATCTATGAGGCTACTCCTCATCAGAAGGTACATCAAAAAAGATAGGAGCCGAGATCCTAAATGAGGATTTTGGAGTCCTATGAGTGAGACTCTGAGTCCTCAGAGAGGGACCAGACCTAGGGGTAGTCCTACGAGATCTATAGGTCCATGGATAAGACTCCAAAGGTGTCCTAACAGAAGTAGTAGCAGTTGGAGGAGGTGGATCAGTATGCTGAGTGGACAGAGCTGGAGTGTGCCTGCTAACAAGCTCATAAGCAGTGGGATCATCAATATCAGTCCCTGTATGCTCATCTCTATCATCTGGAATGCCAATAATAGACTCAAAGAGTGACTCAGAAATCTCAGTATCAATTGGCACATCTGTAGCTGGAGGATCAGTACTAGGAAGATCAGTAGAAGGAGGATTAGCAGAAGGAGGAATCTCTGGAATTGGATCAGCAGGTGGAACATCAGAGCTACCTTCTCTAGGCTGATCTCCATCACTGTCTCTGTAGCCACTGGAGTCATCATCATCATCATCATCAGAATGTGGAGGAGACACTATCGGATCTACAGTCCCTGGTGGCAATGCCAATCTCAGTAAGCTGAGGATCTGTTAGAATCCTACATCGATAGTAGCTGAGAGAGCTCCAATGCGCATGCCTGTGTGGATCCGTAGACCATGTAGCTCTTGTTGTACACCAGCAATCTCTATCCAGACCTCTGAAATGTGATCAATCACTCTTTGCTCAAAGTTCGATATGCTCGCTGTAGTCCTCTGTGGTGTAGCAGTAGTAGATGGTACTGGAGCTGATAAGGATGGTGGCGTGAATGGCTCAGGCTCTGCAGTCTCTGACTCTGGTGCTGGACGAGGAGGTGTACCATGATCTGTAGGCTCTGAAGTCCCTGCCTCAGCTGCTCGAATCTCCTCCTCCTCATCTGGCTCCTGGCTAGACTCCCGACGCACCCAATGATCACCAATCAGTCGAAATCCCATCCTATGCAGGGATTTCTCTCCGTATGTGTCAGTATGCTGCAGCTGACTGAAGGGTATACCATCAAATGATACTCCATACTCCCTGAATAACTGTGTCAGCCCCATGCCATATGGCTGAACTAGTCTCCTATGAGATGCTGCCTCTCCCATCTGCTGAAGCATGATCCTGGGAAGGTTGATGGGAGTCTGCTGTCTCAAGGACACCATCAACACTAGCTCATGCTCAGTGATAAAGTCGAACCTCCAGCTCTTTGAAATCAAGATGCGGGCGATGATATGATGTAGCACTCTCATCTCCAATGATCGCTAGTTAGCGGCTACTATGGAAATGCCGCTAACATCCTCGTGCTCTAGGATACATATGAAGGCGCGCTCTCGGTCGCTGATAGTAGTGGTAGCTGTGCCATGAAGTGGAATCCTCAAAACATGACTGATGACCTCCGGTGTCACTGGAATCTTGATCCCACGAACAGTAGCAGACCATCCAATGCCATCAGTGGCCATGGATGCATAGAACTACCTGATGAGGTCTGGGTAGAATCTCTCAGTCACCGTGCAGAAGTGAACCAGACCTGCATCTCTCAGTACAACTCCTATAAAAAAGTGATGCCGATCCCAGAAGGGTATATCCACACATCTCCCGCTCGCATTGCTCTTCCGTAATAACCTGGCTAGGACTGGTGCAGGTGCCTCTAGGGATGGCTCACGCTCATGTCTGGCCTTTCTTCGTCGCTCAGTACTACCTTGGCCTTATTCCAATCTCCTTTTCCTTACAGCCAACTGCTTCCTTGGACCCATATGGATGGAAGAGGGTAATTTAGGGAGAAGTAGGATAATGTAGTGCTAAGAAAAAAGAAGGACCAAGAATTTGGAGAGGAGAAAAGGAATTCATGGTTGAGCAAATGAAGGAACCGTGAAAGGGTAAGTGAGGGTTTGTGAAATTGAAAAAAAAGAGAGAAAATAGAAGAAATGCACGAAATGGATGGAAGAAATGAGTGTTTTCAATCGAATACTAATCGATAATTGAGGGTAAATAGAGGAAAAAACCTATGGTTGCCCAAAAATGAGGAACACGGTAAAAACCGGTTCGGTCCAAGAGAAACCGTGAGGGGAGGAGAAGATTACCCAAAAAAAGGAGGGAGAGGGTTGGAAATCCACTATTCAGAGCTTAGGAACATTGGAGGGGGACCACACGAAGGAGAAAACGAAAAGAAATGGAGGAAAATAGGGCTCACAGATGGGTTTTAAAACAGGTTTTTCGACCAAGTGTCGACCTCTAAAAATTTCAGGGGTCGACCCCAATTGTCGACCTCCAAAATTCTAAGTGTCGACCTCCGATAATAAATTAGTCAAAATAAAATTTGGTAAAAATTGATAAAATTAGAATGAATTCTTAGAGAAGCTTTAAATATTTGAGAATTTATACATCATTTTTGAGATATTTGAAGGAAATTGAAGAGTTTCAAGCAAAAGGGTCAATGACTCCCAATTCTCTTCTGATCATGCAAAATCTATCTTCATTAAATGGTTTTGTGAATATATCAGCCAATTGATAATCAGTTCAAATAAATTCTAACAACACATTAGAGTTTTGAACGTAATTTCTTATGAAGTGATGTCTTATTTCAATATGTTTGCTTCTTGAATGTTGTACAGGATTTTCGTTAAATTGATTGCACTAGTATTATCACATCTTATGGGTGTCTTAGTTATTGATGCCAAAGTCCTCGAGTTGTTGTTTGATCCATAGAATCTGAGCACAATAGCTTCCGGCTGCTATATATTTGGCTTTCGCCATAGATAGAGCAACCGAATTCTGTTTCTTGCTGCTCCATGAAATCAAATTAACTCTTAGGAATTGACAAGTTCCACTGGTACTTTTACAATCAAGTTATACCCAGCAAAATCAGCATCAGAATAAGCAATCAATTCATATGATGACTCTCTAGAGTACCAAAGACCAATTTCAATTGACCCAGATAAGTATCTAAATATACGTTTTACAGCAAAGAGATGTGATTCTTAGGAGCATACTGAAAACGTGCACACATACAAATACTAAACATTATATCTAGTCTACTGGCAGTTAGATATATCAATGAACCAATCATGCCTTTATACAATTTTTGGTCTACTGATTTACCACATTCATCTTTGTCTAATTTACATGAAGAGATCATAGGGGTACCTATTGGTTTGGTAGTCTCCATCCCAGAATTTTTCAATATTTTCCTTGTGTACGTGGCTTGGTTGATGAAGATCCCCACTTTGGTTTGCTTAATTTGGAGTCTCAGGAAGAAGTTGAGTTCTCCCATCATGCTCATCTCGAACTCACTCTGCATTAACTTTGCAAACTCTTGACAAAGACATTCATTAGTAGCACCAAAAATAATATCATCTACAAAGATTTGTACTACTAAGAGATCATCATTTTTCTTTTTCAAAAACAATGTATTATCTACATTACCTCTAGAAAAATCATTCTTCATCAAAAATGAAATTAATCTATCATACCAAACTCTAGGAGCTTGCTTTAAACCATACAATGCTTTATGCAATTTAAAAATATGGTTAGGAAATTCATGATTTTCAAAACCAGGAGGTTGTTCAACATAAACTTCCTCTTCAATAAATCCATTTAAAAGGGCACTTTTAACATCCATTTGAAATAACTTGAAATCCATAAAACAAGCAAAAGCAATTAAAAGTCTAATTGCTTCTAGCTTAGCAACAGGAGCAAAGATTTCATCAAAGTCAATCCCTTCTTCCTGGTTGTAGCCTTTAGCAACATGTCTAGCTTTGTTTCTAGTTACAATACCATGTTCATCAAGTTTATTTCTAAAAACCCATTTTGTGCCAATTTCAGAAACATTAGAGGGTCTTTCAGTTAAAGTCCAAACGTTATTTCTTTTAAATTGATTTAGTTCATCTTGCATGGCATTAATCCAGCTACAATCTTTTTCAGCTTCTTCAATTTCTTTTAAATTGATTTAGTTCATCTTGCATGGCATTAATCCAGCTACAATCTTTTTCAGCTTCTTCAATTGACTTAGGCTCTATTTGAGAAACAAAAGCTAAATAATCATAAATATTGCTGATAGAAGAGCGTGTACTTACTCCCTTTGATGGATCACCAATAATTAGCTCTTTGGGGTGTCCGTGTGCATACCTCCACTCTTTAGGTAAAGGTTTTGGTGAAGTTGCATTGATCTCTTGAATTTGATCTTCATTTTCTTGATCATCATCTTCTTTGGGCACATCTTCATTGATTGTCAATTGTTCAAGCTTTTTTGTACCTGTTTCATCATCAATAGAATCTTCTTTTCTAGAAGATTTTTCGTTAGATTCATCAAACACTACATGATTTGATTCTTCAACTAGAAGAGTTATTCTGTTGAAGACCCTGTATGCCTTGCTAGAAGTAGAGTATCCTAAGAAGATACCCTCATCTGACTTGGCATCAAATTTACTGATATTGTCTTTGCCATTGTTTAATATGAAACAGCAGCAACCAAATACACGAAAATATTTAAGATTAGGTTTTCGATTTTTCCAAAGCTCATATAGTGTTTTCTTCAAAATAGGTCGAATTAAAACACGATTTAAAATGTAACAGGAAGTATTAATGGCTTCTGCCCAAAATATCTAGGTAAATAATTTTCGCAAAGCATTGTGCGTGCCATTTCTTCAAGAGTCCTGTTTTTTCTTTCTACTACCCCATTTTGTTGAGGTGTCCTAGGTGCAGAAAAATTATGACTAATGCCATTATCATTACAAAAAACTTCAAAATCATGATTGTCAAATTTAGTTCCGTGATCACTACGCAAAGAAACAATAGTGAGATCTTTTTCGTTTGAAACCCTTTTATGAAATTTAACAAAAGCTTAAAACGTTTCATCTTTATGAGCTAAAAATATTATCCAAGTAAATCGTGAGTAATCATCTACAATTACTAGCCCATATTTCTTACCTCCCAAACTGGTTGTTCTGGTTGGTCCAAAGAGGTCCATATGCAATAATTCAAGGGGTCTAGTAGTAGATACTACTCCTTTAGGTTTGAAAGTAGATTTAGTTTTTTTTCTAAATTGACATGCAGCACAAATCTTATCTTTTTCAAATGTGAGTTTTGGCAATTCTTTTACAAGATTCTTTTTGCTTAATTTTGAAATCAAATGCATACTAGCATGCCCTAGCCTGCGATGCCAAAGCCAACTAGTTCACTTGCCTTGGCTTCCCTAGCCACTAGGCATTGACCACTTTACATGGCTAGATCATCAAGATCAACCATGTAAATGTTTCCATGACTATGACCAGTGAACTTGATGCCATCGACATCTAGACTATACACCATGCACAAAGATGATTCAAAAATTACTTTAAAACCCTTATCACAAAACTGACTAATGCTAAAAAGATTATGCTTCAAGCCATCAACAAATAATACATTATCTACATAAGCATTAGGGGTGATATGGATTTTACCAATTCCGATGATTTTACCTTTTCCATTATCACCAAAAGTAACGTTTCCACCATTTATAGCTACTAGTGATGAGAATTGCTTCACATCCCTAGTCATGTGCCTTGAGCAACCACTGTCCAAATACTACATTCTTCTTTTATTTTTGGTTGCAAGACACACCTGCAGAAATTGATCAATTTGAAACTTTAGATATCCTAGTCATCTTGGGTCCTTTAGGGTTAGACAAATTTGTTTCTTTTGGAACCCAAATCTTTCCAAAGGTACTTGATTTTCTTCTATTACAAATATATGATTTATGTCCTAACTTACCACATGCATAGCAGGTAATATCAGAAGATGCAAGTATGAAAAAGTTTTTGAAAATTTTTGCTGATTCTGTGACTTAAATCCAAGTCCAGCTTTGTTAAAAACTGTATGTTGACAATTTAAAAGCATACTTAATTTTTCTAATCTATAAGTAAACTTTTCTACAAAAGGTTTTACTTTTTCTAACTCTTCTTTGTAATTCTTGTTTTGAAGCAATAGTTTTTTGTTTTGTTTTTCAATTTTCTCATTAGTTTCAAAACTTCTATTATTTTCAAAGAATCCTTTTCTTTTATAAGATTGTCCTTATCATTTTTCAAGGTCTTTACATGTTCAGCTAATTTCTTGTTTTCTTGAATTAAATCTTCAATTTCAGTTAAAAACTTGTCTGAATTTTTGGTAAGCTCTTGATTTAGCTTTCTTAATTTCTTTTTTTCAGTTTTAGTTTTTCATATTCCATAACTAAATCATCAAAAGCATCATGTAGTTCATTAAAAGTAAATTCATTTTCATGTTCAAAATTTACCTCATCATCTTCATTGGCCATGAAACACAAGTTGGTGACTTACTGCTGCTCTTCATCACTGCTGGAGTCCTCACTCTCACTCCAGGTAGCCATCATGGCTTTCTTTCTCAACATCCTTCGACTCTTTTAAGCAAAGGGCAATCCATTTTATAATGTCCAGGCTTTTTGCACTCGAAGCAGATGGGTGGATCCCTTTCTTTTTCTTTCTCTTTATCTTTATTGTAATCACCTTTTTGTGGCCTTTTCTTGTAGAAGCCCTTCTTCTTTCTCATGAATCTTCTGAATTTTTTTGTAATGAGGTCTGTCTCATCATTATCAGCTTCTTCTTCTGATTCATCACTTGACTCTTCCTTTGTAGTGGACTTGAAGGCTATGGCTTTCTTTTTCTTGCCATTGTCTACTGTCTTCTGTTTTAGTGAAAGCTCATAAGTTATCAGTGATCCAAGAAGCTGCTTAAGAGGTAGAGTATTGACATCCTTGGCTTCTTCTATGGCTGTTACTTTCGCATCCCATGAAGCCGGAAGAGACCTGAGAAGTTTGTTAACAAGTTCACCATTAGATATAATCTTTCCCAAACTTCTCATACCATTTACTATATTGGTAAATCTAGTATACATCTCACTAATACTTTCAGTTGGTTCCATCCTGAACATCTCATACGTATGAATGAGCATGTTCACCTTTGTGGTCTTCACTTGGTGTGTACCCTCATGGGTAACCTCAAGTGTATCCCAAATTTCTTTGGCAGAAATACAATTTGATATTCTGTTAAATTAACTTGGGTCAAGTGCACAGAATAGCAAATTCATCGCCTTTGCATTTAACTTGGCTTATTTGATGTCATTGTCATCCCATTCTTCTTCAGATTTTGGGGTGATAATGCCATTAACCAAGTGAGTGGGCTGATGAGGCCCTTTAGTAATTACTCTCCATATATTATAATCTACAACTTGTAAATAAATGCGCATACGAGTTTTCCAGTATGTGTAGTTTGTGCCATTAAAGAAGGGAGGGCGATTTGATGCTTGACCTTCAACTACACCCATTCCAATTGGAGCGGCCATGATCTTTCACTCAAGATCGTTGGACCTACAAGAGAGTACCGATGCTCTGATACCACTTGTTGCCCAGATATGGTGCCCAAGAGGGGGGTGAATTGGGTCTTTTAAAAATAAAGCAATATATGTGCTATAAATTTCAAATGTGAAGAGTGATAGTACTCAAGTAATTGTGCAATGGAAGTAATGAATGATAACAACAATTAAAGAGCAAAAGAAGATAGAGAGTAAAGCAATGCAAACACATAAAACGTATAGTGGTTCGGTGCACCAAGCACCTATATCCACTCCCCAAGCTCCACTTGGGAATTTTCACTATAATCTTCTCTAGATTATAGCCGACTTGTTTTACAAGGCTCACAAGTCAAAACCTAAGTTGGTTTTGTTACCTAGGCTCACCAACAAACCTTACACACTGGTTTTGGCTTTGGGCTTACAAGCAACCCTAGTTGGTTTTATCAATTGGCTCACCAACAAATCTCACACTAGTTTCAAATTTCCTTGAAACTAGGCTAGCACAAATAGAGTATGAATACAATGAATAAAAATAAGACAAACTCCTTTTTGAGCAAAAACAATTCGATGTAGCTCTTATTGGAGACTCTTCAAGTCTTCCTCTTGGAATCTTGGACCTCACTAAATACCAAAGTCTTGAAAGCTGGATTCCTCAAAAATGGAAAGCTTTTGGCTAAGGAATCTCTTGGATTTTATCTCTTTCTGGCTTAGGAATGATTGAAAGCTTTGTACTTTTAGTCTCTCCTTTTTCACATTGTCTCCTTGACTTTTTTGAAGTTAGGTGGAGGTTAAATACTTCATTCAAGCTGAAACAACTCCACAAGACCGTTAGAATAAAAAATATGGCCATTTATGGCCGTTAGAAATCAAATTAAAAGTTCAGAAAAACTAGCCGTTATGACATGAGTCGACCTCATGAGTCGACCTTTGGGTCAAGTGTCGACCTCATGAGTCGACCTCTAGTTTACCTTAGGCAAAAATCCAGAAAACCAAAGTTCTGCTCAGTTTGAATTCTCAAGCAATGAGTCGACCTCTGGTGTCGACCTCTGGACAGGTGTCGACCTCAGGTGGTGACCTTTGAAGCGTGCCACTGAAATTTTGCCGTGCCGGCCTTGCTGAACTTTTCTTTTCTTTATGAGTCTACCTCTGGTGGTCGACCTTTGGCAGGGTATCAACCTCTGGGGGTCGACCTCTGGTTTGAAATTTTTTGAAACTCTGAAGAGGTGCGTGCCATGATTGAGTTTCTCTAAACCTTTGTTTCTTTTGTCAATTACTTCTTAATATGAAGGTCCAATATGAGAAATTTGATCTTGTTTAAGGTAGAAGAGCTCTTTCCCAAATCAAGCAAGCTTGGTTTCATCATTGTACTCTTGATACTCTTTTTGAATAACCTAAGGCCTGAAACTTTATCTTGAAATGAAACATTAGTCCAAACATATACTCAACCTTTTGTTAATCATCAAAACTAAGGAGCCAAAGCTAACAATGGCCCTAATAATTTAGAGGATTTAAATCTTTGTGACATTTGAAAAGAGAACAAAAACCTTGATTGAGAAGACTCCCACCAAACTTTTAGAGGGTCTCGAGATCAAATTGGTCCATGGGCACCTTAAATCAATCAGATTGATTAACCTTAGTTGACATGGGTCAACTTGAATCAATCGATAGTCTAATCTGATCTGATTTACCATATTAGCTAGGAAAGTAAGGGATGGGTTATGCCAGGTAAGCCTCTTGCCTTAGACACCAACCATGAGTTGGCCAGGTAAGAGTTAGCCCCAAAGAACCTTAATCACCAATGTCAAACTTACCTTAGACACCAAGTGGTCTACCAAACTCAAACAGACTAATCTTAAGACCCGGGCTCACCACGAAGCTATCAATCAGGTCCATTTAGATGTATGGACTGATCTAACTAACTATTAGAGAGATCTATGGAGGAGAGACCTAATTCAACTTTTGATCTGTCTTTTCGCTATTTATCCATTCATCTAAACCTAGGTCTAACCCATTTAAGGACCTAATTCAAGCTAACCCAATCAACCCATTGTTTATCAATCATGACTTAAGATTAGAATCATATCCTAAATCTTAAAGGGTTTCAGAAATTACAACTTAATTCTCAATTAAGTGTAACATGCCAATTGAGACATTTTCAATTAAACCATATTTTGAAACTATTTCAAAATCAAGTGAAACAATTTCACAAAAAAATCTGAAGTTTAAATTTATTATTTCAAGGTTTTCTAATTGCAAGTTGAGTTAGCTCATCTAGAACACAAAACATAGATAGATTATGTTGTCTACAGAATCGAGTCAACTCGAGCAGGGGTCGAGTCGGCTCATTTCATCGAGGCAAAAAATAGTAACTTCAAATTTTATTCATTTTTATTTTAATATTTCAAAGTTTTAGATCATACATCCTTTAGATCTCATCTAAGCATAGTTATGATTTATCAATCATAGATTAAAACCATTTTAATCTATCAAATCCCTCACTTTCTTCTTCATAAGGTCATGATGCAGCGGCACCCCTACATGCCATAGGAGAACCCTAGTGAATGGATAGAGATGGCCTTTAAACCATACTCTCTCGTATGATAGGACGGCCATGGCAAATCCACCTTAATCCAAGTACGTGGTGAAAGAAATTAGATGGATTTCATACAAAAGCATTAAACAAGACATGCATCACAACCTGTGGCTCTGATACCACTATTGGAAAAAGAGGTCTCAGGTGGTGGGTCCGATGCATGCAATTTAAAACTTTTTTAAAAAGCATGGCACAGCGGAAGATGATATAACTATTTTATCAATATGTCAATCAAATTAACAAAGGCCCTAACATGGATCTTAATGCATCTTGAGAAATGCAAGTATGAAATCAAGTATGCATTATATGAAATACAGAACTATTTTAGATTCACACAATGATGCAGCAGATAATAATATATCAAATATATAATCTAAAAGCGTACCTCAATGACAATCATCAGGGACTACTCCAATCTACAAGATGAACACCGGCTCTATGAGCAGCACATGCGTATTGCCTTAACAAGTTATTCACACTAGGATACGGGATTCCTCATTCCTTTAAGGTGCTAGCCTCTCCAAAAATAGTGTCGACAGTAGGGACTCCTTCTTCAACTCCTTGAAAAATCACAGACTATTTCTTCAACTCCTTAAAGAACTACTACTGAAGCAGAGATAGAACGAGACTCTTGAGAACCCTTCCCAACCCTCTATCCCAAACCTTCAATAGAAGGTATGCACTCAAGAATCCCTCCAAAAACTCAATCCCCACTCTGGGAATCTCTCTAAAGGATCAACAAAAAACTCTAACCAAAAGAGAAATTGGTAAAGTTTCTTGATCTTCTTCTCTATTCTTCAGCAAGCAAAGAAAGAAAACCAGATAACTAAAACGTGAATGAAACATTAAATGAGTGTGAACTTTTCACATTCAGATTTGGAGAGATTAAATGGAGATTTGAGATCCTTGGGACTTAGGGGAGTTACAAGCCCCATGGGATTCAGTAATAACAGCCATTAAATCCTTGAAATGCCCACCATTAAGTCCCACAACAGTTGTAGGCATTAATGAAGCAGTTTTGATTTTGAGCAGAGTCTGTCAGTCGAGTCAACTCTCCTCGAGTCGACTCATCTCGGGTCAATTCGATTGGCAGTTTGACAACTCCTTGTCAAACAAGTCCAGAACGATTTCCAATCATTTCCAAGCCAACAAATCAAGAAGAAACTCCATGGTGTGTGACCCTATAGGTTCAAACACTAAACTGGTAGCACAGAAATATTTCTAGTACTAGCCAATGTTGGCATCTAGTAATGACACCTGACATCTGGATAGGTTGAAGGTTGCAGTGTAACAAGAACCTGTTGAACATAGAATGCCAGAACTTAATCCTTTGATCTCCTAATGCTCTGGATGGCTTAGGGTTAAACTGCCCAACTCTAATCAGTCCATCTCAATATGTCTCAAACAAATAATCCCTGTAACTCATTACAAGGAATACCTTGGCCAAGGTCTTTCTCAATTGAGGCATATTAAGCATTCAATCCAAACCATTTGGAGAGATCAATCTTATCTTGATCCTACTACCACTACACAAGTACTTACTGTACCCAGCAACCTTCCATTACTTGATTAAAAATCTGGGTAGTCTGGCACCTAAGCATAATGAGTTGCTTGCAAGCTTCTATGGTGATCTCAAGTTAGAGGAATAATTCATGTCCACATTCTAATGCAAAACTTCTCTTTGGCAGAAAGAGAATCTCGTATGAGGGTCATTCTCGGTGAAGTATCAAACATAACACTTGATGTCATGCCAGCATCTCCATGCTACTTGGTTAAGAGGATAACCAACAGACATGACATCAATGACCTACTCTCGATATACCATTGTCTTGAAATAGTGTTTCCTTTGGTCATGAACCAGTTTATGAACTACACAATGCATCCTCTCTACATGCATACAAGGTAGCTCAAAGGATATCATCACACAATAGTTCAATTAGGAAGATGTGATGTGATGAACAACCAGAATAAACTTTTTATTCAATTCAATAATTCATGCACATATACATGAGTTGCACAACCATCTACAACCTAGACGATTGGGTTTGGAACATACAATTCCTAACACTGTGCTGGGTTTACTAGATTCGTTGAACTTGGTCATTCCTTGGATGACCAAGTGAAGATGGCAGAAGCTCATGCTGAAGTCATGGATGAACTATTGAAGGTGTCTAAGACATAAGAGATCAAGCTACTGGAGGAGTTTAGTACCTCCTGATCTTCATCAGAAGTTTCTATCCAAGGACTAGAAGCCTAGATAGGAAAAAAAAAAGGAAATTCTCGCTAAGAGGTGGGAGTGTATCGCCAGACTAGAAACTTGACAAAGTTAGACTGAGTCCCTCCTCCATGCAGCCAACAAAAAAGTTAAGGCAGTTGAAGAACAAGTTACCACCAATATGACTCAAGGTATTAAAGATTATACAAAGATGGGAAACTTCATCTAGGAGGTCACCAAGGTTGCAGTGGATGCTTATGAAGTTGGGTTTGCCCATTGCAAGAAAAAGGTTGCTCGTGCCTATCCCCAACTAGACCTGAGCGAAATATTGGTAGTCAAGGCTATGCCCAAGGATGGAGAAGAGGAAGCCACAACCAAAGAGGAAGCCACCGTGATTGAAGAACTCGCTACTGAAAGACCTGAAGTTGAGACAGCCATAACTGAGGGTCCTGAGGAACTGGCCAATGCTTCTGAAGTTTAGTCTTAAAAATTTTTCCTTTATTTTTGTAATCTTTCACTCCACTAGATATGTCTGGCTTTTGTAAAGACTTTTGCAAGTATTAATGAAAGTTCAACTTCCTTTCAATGTCATTCTTTATACATTTCTTGAATATGAATGAATTTTTACTAAGTCCCTTAGTTGAAAAAGTAGCCCTAGCTAAACAACATTACCTTTCAAACATAGTAGAATAAGTAATCCTTCAGCTACAAAATCTACCCAAGTCTCTTAGTTGGTCAAGTAGTTTGTCACCATTGCTTAAGCATTAGCCCTTGAACATAAGAATAGAACCTCTAACAATAGGACTTGGTGTATTTTTGCTCAACTATAGAAGTTAGTTGATACTTGAAATGAAACATAGACTTCTTTGTTTATTTCAAAGAACATGAGATTATTTATCAATTTTTAAGATTATTCTTGGTTCAAATGTTCTTCTACCGGGTATAAGTTGGAATCACTTGAAACCATATGATAGATTAATTAAATTAAAAGCAGTTGATGTTTTTAGCAATAAACTTGACTTTCTTATCTATAATTAAGAAACTAATTTCAATTACAAGAAATTAGTGATTCTAATTCAGATCAACTTATATGGTATTAGACCATATTCTTATACTATGATCTAATGAGAAAAAAATAAGTATAATACATAAAAGCTTGGAATTGAGATCATAATCAATAAACCTTAAAGTTTGAAAATCTTTGGGTAAGAATTTCATGAATGAAATTTCTATTACGAGGGAAGCATGTAATATCCTGATAAAAATAAAATAAAAAATAAAAGAGAAAGAGCCAGCAAAGGACTCCTGAATGAGTCCTCTTTCCTCTCATCTTATCTCTAGCCAAAGGTATTCCAATTTGAATGGGATTCAAACCTAATTTGATATCTAACCCTTCCCCTAATATCTATTTAAGGGATTGAACCCTCCTTTGAGATCAATCACCCAACCCTTGCCTCTTTTTTCTCCTATTCTTGTCCAAAAACACTTAATTTGGATTGCCATGTTCACTAGAAAACCATCTCCAAGGCTTGCCAAAACCATAGGTAAATTATCTAGCCTCTTTTCCTTTTCCTTTTCTTATTTTGTTTTTATCCATTAGCTAGGATTTTGCTGAAACTAGGTATAGATGAATCCCCTATTTTTCTTCCCTATTTTTGAGAAATTTTGATCACAATTCTTCCTTTTTCTAGCCATCCTCATCTTTGGCACTTGTTGCCGGTCTTCTATGTCGGCCATCAATCACTAGTTAGCCACCATCAATCTTCCCTTCGCATCATTTTCTTCCTCTAATTTGGGGAAGAGGAGGCCATCCCAATTTCCCAAAACACCACAAGAAGAATAAATGTAGGAAAAAGAAATAGGAAAAAAAAGAGAGAAGAGGAAAAGAAGAAAAAATATTAAAAAGAAAAAGAAAAAGAAAAGAAAAGAAAGAAAGAGAAGTTCTCTCTCCTCTTCTCTCTCTCCTCTATCTTTTCTCTCTTTCTCTCTCTATTTTCCCTCTCTTATTTCTCTATTGCATCTTTTGTCCCTCTACTCATCTTGGAATTCTAGAAACAAGCCCATCTTCATAACTTTGATCCATCCCAATAGATGGGCCATCAACTATCATAATAGTCGAGCAGTGTGCCAACTTTCATCTTGACCCTAATTGGTCCTATTAGATTTGGCCATCCTCGATTTTGATGATGGACCTATATCCAGCTCTAATTTTTTATAATGTAAAGTTACTTGTAGTGACCAATTTAGGCCCATCGAGCTCCATCACTTGACTGGCTCATCTTTGATCTATCTTTATAAGAGTTTGAAATTACACCCAAATTATCCTCCTAATTAGATTATTCAATTCCCTTTACTTATTTAAATTCTTTAGGATTTTTTTTTCTTTTTTGGCTTATAAGATGTTGCATTTCAATGACATTGAATAGCTATATTAAAATTGCTTGATTGAAGTGCGGATTCATGAATATATATTTTGCTCTTGGATTTGTTGCTGATTGAGGTAAGTAACCTAATGCTTCAAGTGTACTTTCAAATGTTCTTTGAAAAACTATAATTAGTCATTTAATTTGATTTATGCTCCATTTTCTATTTGATAAAATTGGGCAAGCATATATTATTTTGTACATATGACCTAATTGAAAAATGGATTTGAAAAACTTGACTGGGATGTTTATTGTTAGTGCCAAAATTTGTCAAGCACCCGAAGGAAGGCTAGTGATGAGGGACAAACTCAAACATAATGCATGCAAAGGAATGACATGAGATGGATGAACATAAGAAAAAAATAGATTATTATGAGCAAGGATTTTTTAGATTTGTTTAGTGATTGATTCCCAAAAAAGAGACTAGAATAGGTTAGGATTTCATGTAATAGTTAAAGTCCTACCCACATGCTATAAACATTTAAAGAAATAAAGAAAAAATCAGGATCCTAAGACTAAGAAATCCTATTAGGTACTTGTTCAATCTTCAAAACTCAGAGAAAGTGAGATGGGATGGGTTAGTTTTACCTAGAAATATTGTTCTCGAAGCCATAGAAGAGATCTCTCAACTCGGATCAGCACCTGGATGAAGAGGTCACTTTCTCGCGAATTTGTCGACTTTTTATCAGATTGATTCGAGGCAAAGAAAACCTTCATCCGAGGGTCGCTTCTCCTGAGGGATCCTGCAAATGTCATGGGTTAGGATAAAAGATGATGAAAAAAATTAGAAACAGGAAGTTTGAGGTGGAGAAGATCAGAAGAGGTGCTGGACGCTGATCAGAGGCCTGGATTGATGTTGGACACCAGGGGCTACTTGGTGGGGGCGGCCTTTGAGATGTGATGGATGCCTGGTTGCTTGAGGTGGGGATCTTGGAGTGGAGAGAAAAGGCCTGGCGATTAGGGTTTGATGGAGGATGAGAGGTGGCGGCCTAGGTGAAGGTGGAAGGGGTGGCCATGATGGAGGCAGGAAGTGGGCATCCTAAGGGTTATGGCAGAATATGGGGTGGCTAGGGCTTGATGTAGTGGGAATCTCAGGGTTTAGAGGAAGTGGAAAGAAAGGGGCTAGGGCTTGTTTGATAACTCGGGCCTCACACCCATCGACGTTCAAAGAGAACGAAGGCAATTGAAAAGAAACACTTAATAATTTTTTCATTCATCAAAGCATATCAATACAAAAGGGGGGGGGGGGGGGGGGGGGGGGGGGGGTGTTGGGTATTTATAGATTCATCCAGGTCTCTGGACTCCCTAATAGACTAGGAGTACAAAACTTAAGGGCCAAGAAAATAAAAACTTGTGGGCCAAGAAAACACTCTTGGGCTAGGCTGCTTGACTCCTTGCTGGGCTTGGAAGATATCTCCTTGGAGAAGGTCAAAGCCTTGGGCACCAACACTGTGGACTAGGTCAAAGCCTTGGGAGGGGCACCGACATGAATGGGCTTTTGGCCAAGGGTGCCATTTGAGCTTGGACTGGGAGGGGCACCCACATCAAGCGGATCTAGGATGAGGTGCCAAGGCCTGGTGGACTTGGAGAGGCACGTTCTCTTGATGGGCTTGGACTAGGGCACCAAAGCTTGGGAGTTGGGGCTCCATTTCCTGGGGAAGGCCTAAGGTGCATGAAGCCTCATCCTTTGAAGGGCTTGGTGGCATGAATGGGGTCCTGGCACATAGGCTGGGGTGGTGTAATAGTGGCCCAGGTGCATGAAGCTCTACTCTGGTAGGGTCCTGGTGAATCTCCCGGTCTGGTGACTCTCCTCTTGTACTAGAATGAAAATAAAAATTACAGGACTCGTGGGATTAAGATAAGGGACTCACTGGACTCAACTGGACTTTCTTGTCTCAAGTTATTACAGGACTCAAAAATTAGACTTCATTACAGGACTCAAAAATTAGACTTCATTACAGGACTCAATTTGCTTGATGGACTCAACTAAAAATGACTGGTTACCCAACACATGACTCAGAGATCTTATAGCTTTGCAATCTGGGTCTGATCCTGATGTCCTCATCAATTCTCCTGGGGTGGAAGGAACTCGACCCTATCGAGCAAGGATCAATCTAGCTCTAGTACTACTCTAACGGGTCTAGGTTGAGGTGCTAAGGATCCTCTTGAGTGATCCACGAGTCCTCAGATGTTGATCGACCTTGCCAACGAACAAAGTGGGTTGGTAGCCTTTTATTCGGGTACTAGTGGCGTGGTCATCCAGGATATGCTTAATCATTTTTTTCTCATAGGCTTAATTTAGTGGACACTCAAGGATTGGTTCACTCTCAAAAAAAGGGTCAGGCTCAATAGGCTTACTAGGTATCATTGCTGGTCCCTATACTCAACTAAGTCTGAGATATTGAAGGTTGAGCTTAATGCCTAATTTGGTGGTAACTTAAGCACTAGGTCCAACATTCTTTATCACTTTGATAGATCTAGTTCTACGAGTATGTAGCCTAATCATCATAAGATTTTCCTAGCGAACTCTTGGACTCTTTTCAAGAATTAACCATATTTTTTTAAAAATCATTGTTCACATTAATCTTATGGTCAATTTCCTTATGCTGATCTCTAATCATGCAATGTAAATGACACAAAACAACTCCTATTGACATGTAGGCAAATGACCTATGCCAACGCCTAATGCAGGCAGATGACAAAACCCCTAACTACAACTGGGTATGTGAGCCTTGGTCAGGTGGGTGGCATGCAAATGAGAATGATGCACGGACACCTACTAAATGCCATAGGGTATGCCAGAAATAAGTAGCAAATTTAATAGGTTCAAAGAATGCATGCAGCTTGCTAACCTCTATAAAATGCAATCAAATGGTTAGAGAAACATAGGAAGCTTCAAGAAAAGGGCGAAAATAAGAAGTGGATTCGGGGTTAATGATGGGGATTCGAGAGCTATCCATCTATTTTTTTGGTTGATCAAGTCAAAGAGGAGAGCAACTAGACCTCACTTCAAGCCCCCCTGAAGCAAAGAAGAAACGTCAAGTGGATAAACAAGAATCCCTTGATTCATGCCAAGAAACTAAGGAAAGATGTGGTCCACCCCAAGCCCAAGAGAGCAAGTGTTTGATGCCCCACATGGTCCCTCCTTCTTTCCTTATTTTTCTTGAGCTTCTTTAGGAATTGTATAACACCTTCCATGTTTTCAATCAGCAAACCAGGAAGGATTGTGGTGCCTCATATTTTTCATATTTTCTTTACTTTCTTCCTAGGTAATTGGTCCCTATAAAATGACCCCTCTCTTATATTGAAATTGAGAATAATAATAATGATGATGATTTGAAAAAAGTGATTCTTTATTCTACCACCATAAAAAGTGGGTGTGAGGCCCGTCTCTCCTTCTCCTTCGGGCATCAAGGGGTGTGAGACCCTATGCCTTCACTTTCGAGTGTCGAGGGGCAAGAGGCCCTAGTTTGCCTTTGTTCTTCAAAATATTAAGGGGTGTGAGACCCTAGTTTGCCTTTGTTCTTCAGATTATCGAAGGGTGTGAGGCTCTAGTTATCCAAATCCAACCATCCATTTCTTCCATCCCCATTGTTCCTTCCCCATCTCCCTAGAAAATTTTTAAAAAAAATAGAAGAAAAAAATAGTGGTACCCTAATCTAGGTGACTTCTAGGTTCACTAATGATCCATCCCCCATCTTGTCCCTCACCATCCCTCATCAATTTGGAGGTATCAGAGCTTCATCTCGCATCATGTTTGGTATCAGAGCTTCATCCCGCATCATGTTTGGTATTAGAGCTTCATTCTGCATTAGTTAGCCTTGTAGGGTAGGAAATAAGAAGAGGGTTCGGGGATGACCTGGTAGGGTAGGAGGTAAGAAGAGGGTCAGGGAATAGTCCTAAACTAATGAGGTGGACCTTAAGCAATGGGCATCGATCTATAGGTAAGAAATGGTCCAATGGATGGAAGGATGGGTCATCAATCTTAGGGAAAAGATCATTAACTGGGATTGGGGAAGGGAACTCTTCCTGAGGGTACTGAATTAAAGAAACTACATCCTCACTAACTGTCTCTGGCTTTTAAAGTTCAGGACTAGGCTCTATAATTTGGTTCTCTTCTAGGGTCTCCACAGGTAGGTCAAGGTCATGGTCCTCTTCCTCTAGCTGCTCTTCATATTCTCCACTAAATTCATTCTAGCTTCATATACTTCTACCTCATACTCATTAGTGGATTCAGGATCTTTCTCTAATTATCCTTCCATAACAGTTTCAGTCTGGGTGTAGTCAAGGTCAACTAACTCTAGGTTGGCTTCAGTCTGAATATGGTCAGGGTCGACTAACTTTGGGTCTACCACATGTACCTCTTCTTTAATGTCATCTTGGTGAACAAATGGAGTACTACGGGTGGGTTGGCTAAGAAAAAATTGCCTAATGTTTAGGGTAGTAGAGGTGGGTCAACTAAGGGGTCCTTGACTAATACTTGGCTTACACTTAGAGTGGTAGGGGTGGATTGACTAAGGAGATGTGGACTAATATTGGGCTCATATATAGGGGTACTGATCCTATGGGGTTCAGGTCGACTAAGGGTTATGGGTTTCTTAGGCTCATAGGACAAGGGTACATAGGATTTGGGTTCAAAGGATTTGGGTGCATAGGAGCTGGGTTCATAAGATCTGGGTGCATAGGAGCTAGGTTCATAGGATCTGGGTACGTACTTTTTCCTAAGTTTGCTTTTCATGGATCTTCAAGTAGTGATGGGCATTTCTCCCTCCAGTTTAGACATTCTTTCAAACTTATTCCAGTATATCCTAGCCTGGCGAACTAACTTACATTTAGCAAACTTGAATTGACTTTTGTTGGCTTTGCCCTTGATTTTGATGACTAACAAAATGTTGAATACATATTTTATACTAATGTTTCAATTATAGTTATGAGTTTCAGGATACAGACACCTTAAATTCTTAAAATGAAAGTATCATGAAGCTAAGCAATTTTCAAGTTTTGGAAAGTCTTCTCATCTAAAAAGGCCTCAAAGATGTTCAATCATGGTTTATAAAAGATATTTTGAAGTCCAATTGAAGATCTTTAAGCTTTTTGGGAGTTTAGGCACATATTTTGGTAAACTGCAAAACCAAGAGTCGACTCACAAATTACCAAGTGTCGACACTTCAGAATCTGGCATACAAAAATTTTTCACTGGCATGCCAAGTATCAACACCTGAAACTCAAGTGTTGAAACCTAAGATTCAAGTGTCAACTCAAGGCCTGAGATATTTTGAAAATATAGAACTTGCCATTTAGAGTATTTTTATATCAAGTGTCGATACATGAAATTTAAGTGTCGACACCTGAAATTCAAGTGTTGACACCTGTAGGAACAAGTGTCGACACCTGAGAGACAAGTGTCGACATTTGAAAGTTAAGTGTCAACTCACGAGTTCTGACAACTTTAATGGCTCTATTTTTTGAGTGGTAGAATTCATCTTTTCAAGCTCCCAACAGCTAGTTTTGATCCTCCAATGGTCTCAAACCATCTTTTGAATATTTTTGAAGTATTTAAGATTCACCAAACTCATTCATGAACCATTAAACTCCATTAAATACAAAAAGTCAAATATTCTTTCAAGAACTTCACTTCCAAAAGCTAAAAAAGGAGAGATTTCATTCAAAAAGCTTACAAGTCCATCTTTCAGCTTTCCAAAAGTATCTTTGAAAAGATTCCAAGGAGAAGACAAGACAAGCATCTTCAAGAGCCTCAAAGTTTCCACTTTTCACTCTTTGAAGAGAGTTTGATTGTACTTTTATTATTGTATCTTTAACTTTATACTTTGTTGACTTAGCTTTCAAAGGTTTTGAAAGTAGGTTGTTGAGATTATTGATGAGCCAAAGGTACAAAACCAACTAGAATTTAACTTGAGTGCCCGAAGACAAAATAAGTTATAAGGTTGTTGGTGAGCCTAGGTAACAAAACCAACTTAGGTTTTACCTTATGAGCCTTAAAAAACAAGTCGATTATAATCTTTGAAGAGATTATAGTGAAAATTTTCAAAGAAAGCTTGAGGATTGAACTTAGGTGCTTGGAGTGCACCGAACCACTATAAAATTTGGTATTTTTATATGATTGCTCTTTCTATTACTTGCACTTTATTCTTTGCATTTAATTTACTGTTATCTGCTGCATATCTATTAGTGCTATTCACTTTGTTCACAAACACTTCAAGACCTGCACATAATTGCTTAAATTTTTGAAAGACCCAATTCACCCCCCTCCTAGGTTCCATTTCTAGGCAACAGTGGTATCAAAGTAGTGGTACTCTACTTGTAGGTCCAATGATCTTGAGTAAAAGATCATGGTGGCCCTAATTGGTAATTTGTGTTGTAGAAGGTCAAGCCTCTAATCGTCCACCTTTGTTTAATGGCACCAATTACACATACTGGAAGACATGCATGCATATTTACATTCAAGCCATGAACTATAACATTTGGAAGACTATTATTAAAGGCCCTCATTAGCCTACTATCTTGATTAATGGCATTCCCACTTCCAAAATGGAAGATGATTGGGATGAGAATGACATAGAGCAAATAAAGCTTAATGCAAACGCTATGAATATATTATTTTGCACTTTAGACCCAAGTGAATTCAATAGAATCTCAAATTGTCTCTCTGCAAAGAAAATATGGGACACACTTGAAGTTACCCATGAGGGTACTCATCAAGTGAAAACTACCAAAGTTAACATGCTCATTCATACATATGAGATGTTTAAAATGGAACCTTTTAAATCTATTAGTAAAATGTATACTAGGTTCACTAATATTGTGAATGGAATGAGAAGTTTAAGAAAGGTTATTTCTAATGGTTAACTTGTAAATAAACTCCTCAGGTCTCTTCCAGCTTCTGGGGATGCTAAAGTCATTGCAATAGAAGAAGCCAAAGATGTAAAGACACTTCCTCTTGAGTAGCTGTTGGGCTCATTAATGACCTATGAGCTCTCCTAAAAATAAAAGATTGTAGACTATGATAAGAAAAAGAAAGTGATTGCCTTCAAGTCCACCACCAAAGAAGAATAAAGTGAAGATTCTAAAGAGGAAGATGAAGAAGATAAGATGGCTCTCATAGCAAGAAGTTTAGGAGGTTTATGAGAAAGAAGAAATATAATTTCAAGAAGAAACTTCTAAAAGGAGAGCCTAGCAAAGAAAAAGAAAAAGAGAAAGAAAAGGAGTAGCCCACATGCTTTGAGTGTAAGAAACCTGGCCACTTCAAGATGGACTTCCCCTTACTCAAGAAAAGTAGAAGAAGATTAAGAAAGAAAACTATGATGGCAACCTGGAGAGACAGTGATGATTCAAGCTCCGATGAAGAGCAGCAAGAGGTTGCAAATTTCTACTTGATGGCCAATAATGATGAGGTATTATCTAAAACTGAGAATGAGTTTACTTTTGATAAATTGCAAGAATTTTTTGATGAACTTGTGATTGAGTTTCAAAAACTTAAATTGAAGCACAAAAAACTAAAGAAGCAAAATCTGGATTTAGTTAAAATAAATGATAAGTTTTTAACTGAAAATAATTGCTTACTCCAAGAAAATAAAAAATTAAATAGTAAAATTATCCTTTTAGAAAAAGAAAAGGAAGATTTGAAAAAGAAAAGTTCATTTGCATCAACTAAGATTTTTATAAAACAAAACAAAGAGATTTTGCAATAAAATAAAAAGTACAAAGATGAACTTGAAAAATTGAAACCATTTGTTGAAAAATTGTTGCCTAGGTGGATACCCAAGAGGGGGGTGAATTGGGAATTTAAAGATTTAAGGCAGATAATATGCAATTAAAAATCCCTTATGAGTGTTGGTGCTGTGATAGAGTGATAAATTATAGAAGCTAAATAGAGTCAAGTAAGTACAACACAAACACACAAAATTTATAATGATTCTGAGCAACCCAGCTCCTATGTCCACTGCCCAAGATACCACTTAGGATTTTTACTATATTCACACCCGAATACAATCGGATTGTTTTACAGGATCATAATCCAAAACCTCTACACTTTGGTTTTAATGGGATCACAAAAGAAAACCCAACACCCTTTGATTTTGAACAGGCTCACCAAAGAAACCTAACTTGGTTTTACCAAGATCACCAAGAACCCAACACTTGGTTTTTATCAAGGCTCACCAAGAACCTATTTGGTTTTTAACTGAGCTCACCAATAATCCAACAATTCAATAAAATGAATTGAAATAAATGCAACAAAAATAATAAACTCAATTTATTGGATAGTTGCGGTGTAGCTTGATAGAAGTCCACTTGACTTGCACTTAAATGAGCTTTAATTGCTTCAGTGGCTTCTTCCAAAATTGCTTCAAGCTTCAAATCATAGTTGGTGAAGACTTGAAGGCTTGCTTGAATGCTCTTGTGCTCTCTTTCTTGTTGGTATGTAGGATATTCAATGTAGCTCTCAAAACATTGAAGAATTCTCTAAAAAATTGCTTCAATGATGTTCAAATCCTTCAAATATAAGGTCTTCTATCATTCCAAGGTAGTTCTAGCCATTGTAGACCATTGGAAAATGATTTGTAACCATTGGAGCACTTTTTGGCATTCAAAAATAAATTCTGGAACTAGCTGTTAGATACCTGAAAGCGATGTTCGAGTCATCTTGGATTCCTTTGAGTCAGCTCAGATTCTTTGAGTCGAAAGGTTGAATTGCCAAATCTTTAGTGCAGTCGGCTCTTTGTCTCAGGGTGCAAAACTTCACTCTAGACGAGTTGGCTCTTTGTAGCTCGGGTCGGCTCGAATATATATCTTTAAAAAAACATGAACTCGAGGAGTCGGCTCTTTTGATCATTGGTTGGCTCTTCTTCTCAGGTTCTGAAATCATCACTCTGGAAAAGTAGGCTCGATGCAATTCAGGTAAGCTCGCTTTCTCGGGTCTTCAAAATTAGGTCTAGTAGAGTCGGCTCTTTCTGGTTCGAGTTGGCTCGCCTGGCTGTTCTCAGAAATCTTTAAAAACTTTACTCTAGAGGAGTTAGCTCGGACATATTCCATTCGACTCGAATTTACTAGAGTCGGCTTGGTAACCTTCGAGTCGGTTCGGATTGCTACGTGCCACTAGGAGGAGTCGGCTCTTCAACATGTTGGGTTTTCTTCATCGGATTGGATACTAGCGGTTCAAGTTGGTGTATAAACTCTAGTTTATATTATATATGCATGTTTGTATGTTTTAATTCCTAGTAAGGAGGTCTTGGGTTAAGGATTTGGTAGTGGTTTCATAATAAATTTTTGAAATCCATGCTTCCACCCTGGTCACCAATTCCCTTACAGTGGTATCAGAGTCACCTTATTAGGGCTAAATCATACAAAATTTGAAGTTGCCCAATTTTGTAGGACTCTTGAGGTTGCCCATTTTTGTAGGACTCTATAAAATTGAAGTTGACCAATTTTGTAGGACTCTTTGAGGTTGCTCATTTTGGTAGGACTCTACAAAATTTGAGGTTGCCCATTTTGGTAGGACTCTACAAAATTGAAGTTGACCAATTTTGTAGGACTCTTGAGGTTGCCCATTTTGGTAGAACTCTACAAAATTAAAGTTGACCAATTTTGTAGGACTCTTGAGGTTGCCCATTTTGGTAGGACTCTACAAAATTTGAAGTTCCCCAATTTTGTAGGACTCTACAAAAGTTTAAAGTTACAAATGATTGATATGTTTATGCATATATGTATGTCACTGTTTAGGGTTTTCACTTAAACCTTAACCGATATAGAGATATGTTTAGCTTTCTAGTCATCATACTGAAATAAGGTTGCCCTAGCATAATGGTGGATCCATTATGTGGTAGATGGTTGTCCTAGTATGATGACACACTTGGCACATTATAAAATGATATATGATGCATGGTTGATGAATGGAAATATTAGAATGTGCTTCTGTTTGAATTGCCCTCTATTAAAATTATATTAAGTTGTAGTGTCATATAACAAAAGCAAAATAATCAAGATGATTAGTTGATCATTCGGTGTCTAGGAAAAGTGGTTCATTATCGGTAAAGAGGACATGGTTTTTAATTGGTTCCGTTGATTGACCTAGCCAATTTTTATTGGTGTCTAGGAAAGCAACGGGGGGACTCCCACTACTCTCCCACTTACCTGGCCGATAAGATTAACTTAATTCTTGATTGATATACTTAGTATAATATTCACTACATTAGGCCTTCCTTCATGCTAGGTCATTATTTTGTTATGATCCGTATTAGGTTTGTTGTGTACACACAAGGCCTATTATGGTAACTAACACAATTTTGGCCTGGTGCATTTGATGCTTATGGCATGATTTAATATAATACTTTGTTATGAACACACAAGGGTATTATTATTACAATCATGACTATAAAGGAATGAAGGATCTTACTTAACTAAAAAGATTATAGTTTGTTGTGCACATTCGAAGCTATTAATATTTTAGAGGACAGGTTTTGTTGAGAATTGTATGAGATACAATTGGAAAGAGTTTTCCTACCTTTGAACTTATAAAAGATTTGTTGTGTACACACAAGGTCTTTATAAGGAATTAGGATCTCAACCCCCCTAAGAAAATCAATTAGGGTTTCTCGATCATCATATAGAGGGTTATGATGCTTGATAAAATAGTGGAAGACATAATTAAGTTAAAGTCCTAATTTAATTATGTTTTGTCAACATTGGTTTTTTTCTTATGTTATGTTCTTTGTTAATGTAGATTAAATGACCTCTTCACTCTCACTCCGTAGTATACTTGATGCCAATAAATTGACTGGATTGAACTATGTTGATTGGTTGAGAAACCTAAAGATAATACTCAGCCAGGAAAAACTTTCTTACATTCTTGATACCCCTACCTTGGAACCTTTAGGGAAAGATGCCTCGCAAGAGAAAAAGACCACATACAAGATGTGGCAAAATGACTCACTCACTGTCAAATGTATCATGCTTGCCTCTATGACCAATGAGCTGTAGAGGCAACATGATAGCATAGACACAAACTCCATACTGCTCAATCTAAAAGAGCTATATGGAGAACATAGTCAAACTACTAGATATGAGATATCTAAGCAGCTGTTCCGTGTGAGAATGATAGAAGGTACATCCGTACAAGACCACATACAAATGTATGTGGGCCTATGACAACTCAGGCCAAGGGTGGATACTCTTATTTCATCACGTTTACTGATGATTTTTCAAGGTACGGATTTGTGTATCTTATGAAACATAAGTCCGAAGCCTTTGATAAATTTTTAGAGTATCAAAGTATGGTAGAGAAACAAACGAGAAAAACTATTAAAATCCTTCGATCAAATCGAGGAGGTGAATACTTATCCACCGAGTTTCTCGATCATCTTAAAGAAAAGGGAATTATCTCTGAATGGACCCCTCCTTACACACCACAATTAAATGGTGTTGCTGAAAGGAGGAATCGTACCTTATTAGATATGGCATGGTCCATGATGTGCTTCACAGAGTTACCTATTTCCTTCTGGGAATATGCCTTGGAAACCGTGGCTAATATCTTAAATAGAGTACCATCTAAATCTGGCTCTAGCACTCCATATGAGATATAGAGGGGTAAAAAACCCAATCTTAAGTATCTTAAGATATGGGGATGTCCAGCCTATGTCAAAAGAAATTTTGGACATAAGCTGGATGCTAGAGCAGATAAGTGTCTATTTGTAGGATATCCTAAAGATAGTATAGGATATCTGTTCTACCACCCTACTGAATAAAAATTTTTTATCAGTAGGCATGCCACTTTTCTGGAGAAAGAGTTCATCCTACAAAAGGACAGTGGGAGAAATATTGAACTTGAAGAAGTTCAACAAATAGATACATCTCAACCAAATGATAACATAGTTAGTATAGAACTAGAATACACCACTCCTATCCATAAGTCTGATAGGGTGTGTCATGCACATGAGAGGTATGGGTTCATTATTGAAAATAATGAAGCCCGAAAATGATGAGCCTCTAACCTATACGGATGCTATCATGAGTAGGGACTCAGACAGATGCTGGAAGCCATGAGATCTGAAATGGACTCCATGTATGTCAACCAAGTGTGGACTTTGGTTGATGCACCAGAGGGTGTTAACCCTATTGGATGCAAATGGGTCTATAAGAAAAAGATTAGGGCAGATGGCCAAGTCGAAACTCATAAAGCCAGATTAGTGGCTAAGGGTTTCAGATAAAAACAGGGAATAGATTATGATGAAACATTTTCTCATGTTCCCATGCTCAAATCTATTCGGATCATGCTTGCTATAGCAGCATATCATGATTATAAAATCTGGTAGATGGATGTGAAAACTGCATTCCTTAATGGTTTCCTTGAGGAAGAGGTCTATATGTCATAGCCAGAAGGTTTTGTCTTGGAGACTAAACTTAATCAAGTATGTAGGCTGAAAAAATCCATTTATGGATTAAAGCAAGCATCCAGGAGTTGGAACATCCAATTTAATAAGACAGTCAAAGAGTTTGACTTTATCAAAAATGAGGATGAACCTTGTGTGTACAAGAAGACTAGTAGGAGTGCCATAGTTTTCTTGGTTCTGTATGTGGATGACATACTTCTCATTGGGAATGATATCTCAATGTTACAATCAGTCAAGGTGTGGTTATCTAAACAGTTTTTCATGAAAGACTTAGGAGAAGCATCATATATACTGGGTATCAAGATCTATAGAGATAGATCTAGGAGGATGCTAGGCTTATCCCAATCTAGATACATTGACCAAGTGCTAAAGAGATTTAGCATGGAGGGAAGTAAAAGATGTTACTTGCCCATTGGTCATGGCATACATCTTTCTAAGAAGATGTCTCCTAAGACACCTGAAGAAAGAAATAGAATGAGTTCTATACCTTATGCTTCGGCTGTAGGATCTATAATGTATGCTATGTTATGTATCAGACCTGATGTGGCATATGCCTTAGGTATAGCCAGCAGATTTCAGGCTGATATAGGAGAGGATCACTAGAAGGCTGTGAAAAATATTCTTAAGTACTTGAGAAGGACTAAGGATATTTTCTGATATACGGAGGATCTGATCTTAAACTGGAAGCTTATTCAGATTCTAGTTTTCAATCGAATCCAAATGATAGCAAATCTATTTCAGGATATATTTTTATCCTAAATGGAGGAGCTGTAAGCTGAAAGAGTTCTAAACAGTAGACTGTAGCTGACTCAACAACTGAGTCAGAATACATTGCTGTTAGTGAAGCTGCCAAGGAAGCTGTCTGGATGAAGAAGTTCATCTCAGAGTTGGGCATTGTTCCGGAGATTGAAGGTCCAGTACCACTTTACTGTGATAATACTGGAGCTGTCGCTCAAGCTAAGGAACGTAGAGCTCATCACAAATCAAAGCACATTCTAAGATGCTTCCATCTCGTTCGAGAGATTGTTGAAAGACAAGAAGTCTGTATTAAAAGAGTAAAAATGAAGAACAACATAGTAGAACCGTTCACTAAGGCTCTACCACAGTGAGAGTTTGATCGCCACCTCGATTATATGTGGTTAAAATTTAAAGGCGATTGGCTTTAGTGCAAGTGGGAGATTGAAAGGATTATGCCCTAAAGGTAAATCGAAATGTTGTATTTCAATGGAATTTTCTTTTGTATCCGAAACTAGTGTATTGACATTATCAATTAATAAAGGCATTTTATTTTCATCATACGCTATGTCTTATTAATTTTATTAAGATATGATGAACCCCATAGATTAGGGCTATGGTTCTAGGGTTATGATGAGATCATACTAGTGAGACCTAAAGCCTTAAAACACTAATCTAAAATATTCCTGGTCGATGGGATATTGAGTAGGGGATCAATGTTTCCGGTAAGACCAGCACATCCTATGCATGCTTGGTGAAGAGGGTGGCTGATCTCACAGTCACTTGTGTTTGACACTAATACTAGGACGTGGGTGCTCATTAGAGAATGAGTTCACTAAATGGATCTAGCTTGAGAACATCTAATGGAACCTTATCTGTTTATCAATAGATAGTTCTCATAGTGGGAGTAGTGCATGTGGTCCTTTGACCTGAGACTGCCATGGTACCTTGTATGCATGAATCCATACTTTGGTTCACACTCAATCATGACACTGAGTCATGCATGGGGTGATACTGGGTATGGTGGATTGCATATGGAGGTTGTGAGTAGGTCAAAAAGGAATCGATCAACCTGATGCAGGACGAAAGCTCTGATACCAAAATTGATGCAGAACAAAAGATCTGATACCAAAAATGATGCAGAACAAAAAAGATGATGCGATGCGGAAGTAAATTAAAATTAATGTATATATATATTTTTTAATATATTTTCAGAAGTCGGCTTTGACTCGAAGGAAAGATAAACTAATGTTGAAAGAAACTAAGAAATGATAGAGAGCACAATTAAAAGGAGTGGATTATCAGAGTAACTCAAAAGTAGGATTGCTAGGGATTGAGAAACCCCCAGATCTAGGGTTTGCTCTGAGTTTCAACGAAACAGACAAAGTGAGAAGGGAAGGTTCTTGTTACCTAGCAGTGATATCTCTCGTTGCTTCAATTGGAGGACACTCTCGAGCAGATTGTAGGATCCTTGGAGATGGGGTATCTTCGCAATGGATCCTCGGATTGTAGTCCTATGGTAAGGTTGGCCTCCTTCTCGAACTCAGGATCTGGAAGAAGAAGAACAAAAGAAGAACCTGAAACTCAAAGAAAGACACTGACCTGAGGACTTAATAAAGATTGTTGGATGTAGAAGTTCCGGAGATCTTGATACTGATCTGACTCTCATTTGAACTGGCTCTGTAGTTGAAACAGTTGATCTGAACTTGGATGCTGGTGACCGGCTTCGATGTGGAAGAGAGGGGCCATGGGATGAAGATGGAAAATTAGGGTTTGGTGGTGGTGGAGTAGAGATGGGTGGACTAAGCTAGGGTTTTGGGGTTGGAGATCTCACACCTCCTCAAGGTTCCTAGGGAACCCGGATTTACTCCCTCACGGAGCTCAACACTTGAATACAAGTGCGGAAGAGAGAAACACAAAGTTTCTCACAAAGAAATTGATTTCATTCATCTTTTCTTTTTTTTTTTTTCAAGAGTTACATAGAGTTGAATATATAGACATAACAAAGAAATAAAATTTCATACACTTCCCATGTGGGACTAATAGGACTAACCCACACTTTAGGCATCAAATTCTCTTCCCAAGACTCCTTCCATGAGTGGGCAGCCCAAAAACTCCAAGAAAACTTGAAAATCAGCTCCAAATGGCAGGTTATGGGGGTGTCTCCTAGTATCTCTCCATGAATCAAGGATTTTCCCTTCATGGTTTGGCTCTTTTGGACACCTCCTAGTCTTGCTCCACAAGTTTAGGCTTCTTCCTTTCATGGCTTTGGCACTTTAGGAAACTTTTGGGTGCCTCCTTGATTTTCTCCCCAAGACATGCTCTCTTCCCTTTTATAACTTGGGTTTTTATGGAACATTGTGGGGCACCTCCTTGATCCTCTCTTCAAGAAAAATTCTTGCCATCCTGGCTTGGGTTTATCTGGAAAGAAGTTGGCTCCTCCTTGGATTGAGGTATCTTGATGGATTTCTCCCCCAAGTGGCGCATGAAAGAAGGGACATGCTTTCTTATGGTGTGGGGACCAAGGCACACTGGATGGAGATGTGGCGCCTCCTGGACTCTGGCGTGTGGCTGGGAGTGTGGCGCCCACTTGCTTGGTCCTGGGAGAAAATGTGGCACCTTGGAGAAGACCTATACCACTACTAGGGCTTGTACTAAGTCAACATGACTCAACAAAATTTAAATTACAGGGAAATACAGACTCAAACTAAAATTGAGTTGACCAAGTCAACCCTTATTACAAAACCAGAAAACCCTAATTCTTCGGGCAATGTCAATCAGAGATCCAGATGGAGCCCTGGAGTCTTCTTCTGAGTCTAGTGCCCGCACCACAACCCTAGTAAGAGGGAAGTGCATCCAGATGATTTCAATCAAATAAAGATTCGAAAAATCTTTGATCAAAGTATGAACATTAGAAATAGTTTCTAATGGTTCATTAATGAATCATCATTATCATATTGAGCAAGGAATGAATATAAAATTGGATTTGACAAGTATCCATATCCATAGTCATATTCAGGGTGCAAGTAGATCAAAAGACTGAATTGCCTGGTAACTCACCACTAAAGGGTATTTTGGTAAATCCATCAAAATTTCTCATCTTTTAGGTAGGCATGATACGTTGCTAGACGTCAATCTTGTCTTGTAGGTCTTCATGAACCAATTGATTTGGTTTCATGAGTCAATTCGATGTGTGATTCGAATTGGACAATTAGGTGAGCCAATTTGACCTAATTAGGTCAATCGGGTTCGATCGGATCGAATCGGCTCAAACCTAAACCTACTACTGGCTAGATGTAGAACCCAATGGGTCACACACAATAGAGACTTGGCCAAGAAAGTCATTCATGATTTAATTAGGGTCATAGGATCCTAATTGGTTAGCCGGATTACATACTAGCATATGTAGGCTAACAACATTCCTAACCTAATTGGATTGGGTCCGGTTGCTTGCTGATTGGGATAACCTAATTATGGAAAACCTAAATTAGGTTGATTCCTAAGTGGGGCTAGCCTAATCAAAGCTAAATCTGATTTTAATTTGGATTTTAGGGCATTTTAGGTGCCATACATGAAGAGTTCCAATGGCATGGGACTCTTGGTACCTAAATGATACCTTAACTTCAAAAGGGCACAGAATGAGCTATAGATCTCTGATTTAAATATAATTTATATGGTCAGAAAGAAAATTTTATTCTCTTTCCAATGACACCCATATTGCCTATATTTTGACTGGTCAACATTTTTTGAAATTTGCAAGGAAGAAGGATAGCGCGCGCGGTGGATGAAGAATCGCAACTCTTCATGTGGCACGCAGTTCTGATGTAGAGTCCATCTGCTATCAGGACTCTTCATAATCTTCAATGTATGGAGATTGAAGAGGCACCTCTTGGCTTCCTAAAGATCAGTAATTGACATGTGGCAAGTGAGAATTCATCCAGATAAAATAAGGGATGTGAATAAGGCCTTCGGTGCATGAATGGGCTTAATAGATATGATTTTTCAAGCCAGATAACTTCTCTTCGGTCTTGAAAAATCATATATGATAAGTTGATGGGAGGACATATGACACTCCCCTCTTGTATCTATAAATAGGGGGCGGTGGAATGAGTCTGATAAAAATTAAAAAAAGAATTCCACCAAAGTACTATTCTGAGTGTTTCTCTCCCCCTCCTTCTTTCTTTAAGACAAGACTTGTTTTGTTAAGACAAGGTCTTTTCTACTTAAACAAAGCTTTGTTTTAGGACATAAACCTAAGGGGTCCTAGAGGAGGGTTGTCCTAAAACCAAGAGTGGTTTAGGAGAATGTCTTTAGTGCCCTACAGTAGGACAGGGTGTCCTATAGTGGTCAATAGACCAAAGGCTGCCGAAAGAGTTCCACTTCTCCAAGCAACTTGAAGGAGTTCTTCCTTGGTCCAAGTTTCATATGGATCACCATTGGAGGGTGAACGTTTGGGTACCAGGTGGAGAAGAAGGCTGAATCAGGGTTTTCTTCATCGGATTGGATACTAGCAGTTCAGGTTGGTGCCTAAACTCTAGTTTATATTATATATGCATGTTTGTATGTTTTAATTCCTAGTAAGGAGGTCTTGGGTTAAGGGTTTGGTAGTGGTTTCATAATAAATTTTTGAAATCCACGCTTCTGCTCTGGTCACCAAATCCGTTATAGTTTGGTGGTTGCCAATGCAGCTCGAGTGAAGCTTAGTTGAATGCTCTTCAATGCACTTCAATGTTTTCCTTGCATTCCTCAAAAGGTGTTTCAAGCTTCTGGTAAGAGTTGGTGAAGGCTTGAAGGCTGACATCAAAGCTCAAGTGCTCTCTCTCTTCTAACTTCAATAAGTATTCAATAAATGTTCATTAATTTATTTGTCTCTCCAAGGATGTTCTCATACCTCATTTATAGAGACTTCAACTGCCTTCCCTTGATTTGGAATTTTGTAGACCATTAGGAGGTGACAGGTTACCGTTGGAGCACTTTTGGAATTCAAAAATTGAAAACTAGAACTAGCCATTAGAGGTGATCCCGTCATTCCAGTTGGCTCGGACAATCTTCGTGTTAGCTTGGATCAAGTTCGGGTCGGCTGGGCTGAACGCCAGTCGACTAGCTTTCATAGTTGAGAAAATGGGTCACTCTGGACAAGTCGGCAAGACTGAATTCCAGTCAGCTCGGATCTCAAAGGCTCTCAAAGCAATCTCAACCAAATTCTAGACGAGTTGGCTAGGCTAAAATACTGTCGGCTCGGATCCCTGAGAATCTCAAAACGTTCTTAACCATGTTCTGGACGAGTCGGCTAGGCTTTGGTGCCAGTCGGTTGGATCTGTGTGCCAGAGAACTTATTTCCTATGCCAGTGCCAGAGTCGGCTGGTTCCTCCATCCAGTCGGCTCGAGAGTGGTTCTTCAGCCAGATCAAATTCAATTCTCCAGAACACTTGTGCCAAGCTTTGAAGACTTCTTCAAGGTCTTCTTACAATAAATTCAAGAAAAATTGAAGCTTGAAAACTACTAGAAGTAACCCTTTATCTTGATTTAAGTAGAAAATTTTTATAGGATTCTTCTTTACAAGATTCTAAATACTTTACAACTCAACACAATGCAAAAAAGATTGTAGGGTTTAGAAAGTGTGTCAATGTAGTTGTCCTACAAAAACTTGTCAATCATTTGAAGAGTTGTTAGATAACCAAATGTATGCTCTAATGTTTTGTTATCATCAAAATCACTTTAGGGGTCAACAATTTCTCCCTTTTTGATGATGACAAAACACTGGGCATGAAAAGAATCTATTCTATTCACAATTAAGGATGTATATCATAGTAAGCATTTACACTTGTTTGACAAATCATAACATCAACTGTATTCTCAAATGTGTATCAATATATGCTATATAGTTATACACAAGGTCAAATTTATAAACTGTAAGTATCAGAGAATGATAGCTTGTATGTATCAAGCAGCATTATGTATTGACAGATAGATGTAATAAGTAGAGAACATCATAGTAATTATTGAAGCATGTAAATTAAACATGTATATCTCCTTCTTATAAAATTTCTAAATAATATGAGACATCTTTAAATTTCTTCCCCCTTTATCATTCATTTGAACATTTCAACAGAAAAGTATGAAGAAATCATTCAAAAATAATTAAGCTTCCCCTATCTATTGCAGTTCATTGAGTTTTTTCTTTCATTCACTCTTTGGTTCTCCCCCTTTTTGTCATCAAATCAAAAGGATTAAACAATTAAGCTCAAATATTTAAATAGATTGAGAAAGTTTCAAGATTTGTTTGAGATAATTTCACTTTCTCAGATTAGAGAGAGAATTCTATTTAAACAATAAAAAGAGTGTAAACAAGATAACACAAATACACAATAGTGTCCAAAAAGATGTTCATTTCATTTCTAAAAAAAATCAGTACATCAACCATTACATAAATTTCAAAAAGCTTCCAAAAAGTATTGAAACTACTAAAGATCTACTCAGAATCATCCCTAGGTACATTGGCACCATGCCAAGAAGTAGATCTAGGATGTCTGCTAGAAGAAGCACGAGGAGGAGGTGCCCTAGGGTGATGAGAGGTACTAGGAGCCCTAGTGGAAATAGGAGGTGGATCATACAAGAGTCTAGTCTTAGCAGTGACCTCCAAGGATCTGATAGTGCCACAGATAGAAACCATCTCAATACAGATTGCTCCTAGCTATTTCTCCATATCCTTGATGGTGGGGGCACCAGGCTCAGAAAGAAGAAGCTTCAACTAATACCAAGTTCTTTATGGATTGAGACTAGGAACTCAAGTCTAGTATGAGTCCTGTATGTTTATTGAGTCCTGTTTTATTTTCTTTTGGGATTTTAAAGTTCAATTAGAATTCAATCAAGAGTTCAATTAGAGTCAATTAGGCTTTGTACTGAGTCAAGTTCAAGAGCTACTTGAAATTGGGCCAGACCAGCTTTACTTGGAATGCCACATCATCATGGACCACCGGTGCCAACTCATCACCAGAGGACGTCACATCACCTTTGCCATGTCATCTCCAAGGGGCACCATGGAGAAGGATGCGCCATGTCACCATGCCACCTTGCCACGCCATATCATTGCCACCTCACCTGCCACATGGCATCATTCAAATTTTAAATTACATGAAAGCTACAAGTGGTCGACCAAGGAGTGTTTTCAAATTCAAAGGAGGTCGGCCAACTCCATCCATAAATCATGCAACCAACTCCACCAAATCCTCCACATTCCATATAACCCTCCACCAAATCCTCCACATTTCATGTAACCCCCCCTAATATTTCTCCATGATATGGGGAATTTCAAATTGATTGAAAGGCCATTAAAAACCTCTTGTACGCCCATGGTAAAAGGAGCTTTTTTGGATGAAATGAAATTTAAGTGAAGTAGTAGTTGAAGAAGGTGTTTTTTTTGGTAGTATCCTCTTGTTTTCTTTGGGTGTGTTTGATTTTCTCTTCTCAAGCTTTCAAGTGTCCAACGCCAACATCCACCTCTAGGGATCCATGCCTCCATCGAAGTTCCCTTGCCTGTTTGGTTTCTTTGTTTTGATATCTTTCAAATTGGTCCCAGTCTAACCTGTTCATTGTGTAGGATCCTTCTACGATTCGGAGTTCAAGAAAGGGTTCTCTTGCCAAAGATCAATGTTGAATGAAACTAGTTTCTTTGGAATGCCAATCTTCTACTTCAGGGCTAGTTCGTCTAAGAGCTTCAATGGATCTACCAGGGAGTGATCATCTTGGGTAAATAACACCTCATAATCTCTTAAGTCTGAGTTATTGAAGATCATTGCTAAGGTTTAAATTCAATATTCATTAGCCCTAATCTTCTCTAGGATTTAAATAACTATATCACGGCGTAAGTTCCAAATTTCAGTGCTCCTTCCATAGCTTTACCTTAGTACTTTTGATCTGAAATTTAGTACCTGTTAATAGGCTTCATTGCTCTCATTTCTCAATCCATCATTTATATTGCATTCTCATCATCGTGCCGCGTCAAATTGGTATCAGAGCATGGTTGCATTAGGGTAAAATAGTTTTCTTTAAATCCAAGCAAGATCTAAAATTCACGCCTCCTGAGCGGGTGTACTCTAGTACACTGTCACAATCCATGGGAATAATGAGCCCCTGGCCAGACGTGAGTTTTTTAGATTGAAGTTTGGGTAAGCCATCATGCTTGTTTGATTAGGTTCTGTTTTTCTGAAAATTTGCATCTATTTACTGTAATCCATCTGCAGCTCCAAAGTCAAGTCACTAATTTTTTGTTGAAATATTTTTTTTCTTGTTCCTTTTTAAGTTAGTTATCATGACATTAAATTTCATCATCAGAAAAAAATTATGACAAAAATGAAAATTTCTGCAGTTCGGCACTATCATTAGGGTTCTGTTCTGTCCTTTTTATTTATCTTCATTTGTAGGATCTGCTTAGAGTAGTATAGATTTTAGTTTTAAAATTTCTTTCATCTGCATTGAAACATATAAGTTAGAAATCCTCTGTGAATTTTTCAGAGTTTTTTGATATTTTTTTCATCATGTTTTCCACACCACTTTCAAACTGCAACACACTTCTGCAGCACCTTTGCATTTCATTCATCTCATGAGAAATCAAATTAAGGACATCAATTTGACATAGGGTCAGGGTTTCATCACCTGTCCCTAGCCCAAAAATCACTAACCAGCATATCGATCCCAGCCCGTTAATTAAAATTGAGTAGAACGTTAATTGCCCTAGTGGGTTAGGGACACCAACAAGTTGGGTTCAGGTTAGGGTCAAGTTAACTGTGTCAGCTAATTGGTGTGTGCTTACTGCCTTGGTGTCTAGGATTGGTGCATCAGGGCTTGTGATTTGGTCCGCCTACCTGGCCAATCTCAGATTGGTGTCTAAGGTTGGCAATTAGGGACCTTCACTCCCCACCACCTACCTGACTAAGTCCCATAAGTACTACTAGCTAGTTGGTTCACTTAATTAGACCTCTAATTTGTGCTCTAGGTCTAGGAAACCTTAGCTCGAGCTTGAGTCTACTTGCATGCATGAAAACTAGATCAGGAGCCTCATATTCACCAGTCCAGACCCAGTCCAGTGTAGCCATGGACCCGAATCTTGAAATCATGCTGAAAGGCCTAAATGATCTAATGGCCCAACTGAACCAAATGCTGGCTAAACAATTTTCCTTAGACCAACCAACTCCTACTATCCCATTAGCTCATATGAATGATAGGAGTAAGAACCCTGAAGTACAAGTTGAGTTCATGAATACTCAAGACTTAGGGTATCCTCAAACTGAAGGGCTAGGGAAGGAAGAAGGCAAATTTGAACCTAGTAAATATGTGTATGAGACTAACATAAGTTTAATAGATGAATATGAAGGGGAAGACTGTGAAGAGAACAACTTTAGTACCTTACCTGAGGAAACCTTTGGTAAAGAAAAGATTATTGAGCCTAGTCCTGAAACATCATAACAACCAAAATTTAGTGAGGACTTGGTTCCCGTAAGACAATGCCCTCAGGAAGAACCCAATACTTTAGCTTCGACACAAGAACTCCTTCAGGTACCTGAGAAGAACCCAATCACTATTTTAGAAGACTTTTCTGATGACCTTCAACTACCTAGAAGCAACCCGCCTGTAGATCAAAATTCTAATCTTAAGGTCATCATGAGTAACCAAGGTCTGTTTCAAGATTCCCCTAAATTATCCCAAGTCTCGGATTCCTATTTCCTGCCTTTCCTTAAGTCTTATCCCAATTTTAGAGCCATTAAGTTTCATTTTGATGAGATTACTAGGTTGCATGAGCCTTTAAAGCCTATTCCTTTTGCTACCTACTTTTGAAAAACCTTATGGCATTTGCTAGGAACCCATGATAAATTCTCATGTGCATACCAGACCAGGGTCAAACCTAGAGAGTAATTAATCTGTTAGGTTTAGGCCCTAGAGAGTCCAATAAAATTCCTCTCAATAAGGATGCCCAGTTCAGTCTGTATTTCGTAAGTGCTTGTGTAAGTTTCTGAGTCTGCTGAGTCCTATGCATAGCATGTTGAGGATTTGCATCATGAAATAAATTTGAGCAATGAATCCTATAAACATAGGACTAATTCAAGAAAGAAAGTCAAGGAATTCTATGAGAGAGATCATGTTCCCATCCGGGACTTTCAAGAAACTACATACCCATGGTGCAAGCTCCTTTAAAGTCCTAAAGAAGATTAGATCTAATGCTTACATATTGGAATTACCTTCAGACCTAGGTATCAACCCGACCTTCAATGTCTTAGACTTGATAGAATATAAGGAACCCATGATGATACCTAGTGAGCCTTTTGGGCTTGACCATATTTTTGAGAGTGAACCATTACCCGAGTATCCACAAACAACCATTCCTCAAAAATGAGAGAAAACTGAACAAATCCTGGATAATAAGATTGTCACTTCCAGAAACAAGGATTACTTTCGATATTTGGTCCGTTGGCAAGGGAGACCAAAATCTGATGACTCCTGAATCGCTAGAGAGGACCTGCAACGACTAGACCCGGACTTATTTGAACAACATCAAAGCCAGGCTGAACCATACTCGACAGGGTCGAGTTCCTCCTACCCGGGAAGATTTGCTGGGGGCACCAGGCTCAGAAAGAAGAAGCTTCAACTAATACCAAGTTCTTTATGGATTGAGACTAGTAACTCAAGTCTCGTATGAGTCTTGTATGTTTATTGAGTCCTGTTTTATTTTCTTTTGGGGTTTTAAAGTTCAATTAAAATTCAATCAAGAGTTCAATTAGAGTCAATTAGGCTTTGTACTAAGTCAAGTTCAAGAGCTACTTGAAATTGGGCCAGATCAGCTTTACTTGGAATGCCACATCATCATGGACCACCGGTATCAACTCATCACCAGAGGATGTCACATCACCTTTGCGATGTCATCTCCAAGGGGTGCCATGGAGAAGGATGCGCCATGTCACCATGCCACCTTGCCACGCCACATCATTGCCACCTCACCTGCCATGTAGCATCATTCAAATTTTAAATTACATGAAAGCTACAAGTGGTTGACCAAGGAGTGTTTTCAAATTCAAAGGAGGTCAGCCAACTCCATCCACAAATCATGCAACCAGCTCCATCAAATCCTCCACATTCCATGTAACCCTCCACCAAATCCTCCACATTTCATGTAACCCCCCCTAATATTTCTCCATGATATGGGGAATTTCAAATTGATTGAAAGGCCATTAAAAGCCTCTTGTACGCCCATGGTAAAAGGAGCTTTTTTGGATGAAATAAAATTTAAGTGAAGTAGTAGTTGAAGAAGGTATTTTTTTGGTAGTATCCTCTTGTTTTCTTTGGATGTGTTTGATTTTCTCTTCTCAAGCTTTCAAGTGTCCAAAGCCAACATCCACCTCTAGGGATCCATGCCTCCATCGAAGTTTCCTTGCCTGTTTGGTTTCTTTGTTTTGATATCTTTCAAATTGGTTCCAGTCTAACCCGTTCATTGTGCAGGATCCTTCTACGATTCGGAGTTCAAGAAAGGGTTCGCTTGCCAAAGATCAATGTTGAATGAAATTAGTTTCTTTGGAATGCCAATCTTCCACTTCAAGGCTAGTTCGTCTAAGAGCTTCAATGGATCTACCAGGGAGTGATCATCTTGGATAAATAACACCTCCTAATCTCTTAAGTCTGAGTTATTGAAGATCGTTGCTAAGGTTTAAATTCAATATTCATTAGCCCTAATCTTCTATAGGATTTAAATAACTACATCGCAGCATAAGTTCCAAATTTCAGTGCTCCGTCCATAGCTTTACCTTAGTACTTTTGATCTAAATTTAGTACCTGTTAATAGGCTTCATTGCTCTCATTTCTCAATCCATCATTTAGATTGCATTCTCATCATCGTGCCACGTTTCTTAAGGCTTGCTGGCACTTTGTTCACTGCCTCCTTCATCTCACTGATTTCTTTCTGCATTGATATAAGCTCAGAAGCTTGGACATTGGCAAATGCCTCAGTTGATCCTTGAAGTCTTCCAAGCTCTGACCTGATGATCCCAATGCCTTTAGTATAGTCATCAGCCATCTATCTAGTTTTTGCAATAGTTCCTAATATACATTTGTGTTCATTCAATTTAGTTCTGTATTCCTTCAAAGTTGCATCCACAGATTTCAAAATAGCTTCAGAATTAGAGGAGATACAATTTAGGATTGGTTGAAGTTCTATTTGAGGTGTTGATCTTGAAGCTTCCATAGCTTCAACCTTTTTGGTGGGGACACCGGAGGTACCAGAATAAGACAGAGGCTTTTCAACCCTCTGTGAATTGATCAATAATTTATGAGTCCATCTGTAATAAGGTCTTAGCCCATCTAAGTCCTTTTTTAGTTGTTGTTTGAGTCTTTTGAGTTGTTATTTCAATTCTGTACTAGTCAGCTTATGTTGAGCTAGTTCAGTCCAATGCTAGTCAGCTTATGTTGAGCTAATTTTATTTTTTTGAGTCCTGTCCAAGCATACTGAAGACTCAAGACTATATCATACAAGTGAAGACCAAGTCCAACTAGATTGAAGACATGGAAGTATAGCCCAAGTCCAACCCAGCTTGAAGATTTGAAGACCACAGGAGGAAAATTCAGAAAACCCTAATTTCTTGCAGATACCCTCCAGATGCCCAGATTCCCTTCCAGATGCTAAAGTATATTCATAGATAAGGACATCCATGATTCCAAAGGTCCATCTGCATCCTAGCCCAAAGAAATCAAGCCCAGGTGCCAAGCCCAAGCCCCTAAGAAGCAAGATACCAGGGAATATTCCTGCTACCTGGCTACCAGGCCACCCCAACATCCAGAGGCCTAAACCCATGCACCCGAGCCCCTTTGGGCCGGCCTTTAGCTACTCCTAGAAGCCCAACATTCCCCCCTAGGCATCCTTGGAGTGTTGGCCAAGTCAAGAGAATTTTTAGAGATTTTTCCTACCTAATGTCTCCTTATTTTCTAGCTAGGGTTTGAGAGGGAAAAGGATTCTTATGTAAAGACTTATGTGCCCTTACTTGGAGCCCACGTTTAAGGGTCTATTTAAGGGACCCTAGCCTCTTGTATGAAACCTAATTTTTGATATGAATTAAAACCTTGAGTTCTTCTATTGAGTTGTGTGATACCCTGCTGTGTGCATAAAGGGGTTTGTGAGAGTTTTTCTTCCCAGTGCTGCAATCATCTTCCTGCTGCCAACAAGCATCTCAGATCCCTGGACGCCCACTCCAAAAGAAGCCTTCCCTTACTATTTTCCCTTTGTTTTCTTGTTTTTTTGTGAGTTTTCTAACCCCTGACAGGTCATTTGTAGGTCCTCGAGTTTTTACGAATCCAACGACTCCAGCCAAGCCTCAATCGGATCACCGAGCAGAAAGCCAGGTATCCGCTGGTCTTTGGCTCTGTTTTCCAGGCCGCATCCATCGAGGAACGAGAGACCCCTTGCTACGATCTTCACAGACATTGTCAGGTACACCCCCTCTTCCTCCTGTAGTTTTATTGTAGGAGAACTTGCCCTAACCGATGTAGGGTTCGGTGGCAAGGCGGAATCATAGATTTCAAAATTTTTATCTTAATGAAATCTTCACCAAACCTTCAACCCAAAATCTCCTTAAAAGAATTAAAACATATAATATGTTTATATAAGATTTAATCTCAAATTAAGATACTAACCTGTATCGCAAAATCCAAACTCTGAATCTCCACCAGGTGCCCAAATGTTCACCCTCCAATGGTGATCCACACAGAAAAATAATGAAGACAAAATTTCTATTTCTTGGTTCCTCTTCTTGAATTCTTTTTCAAGAATTCAATTCTTGGACCTTTAGGCTGAAATTTTCTTTCTTGAAAATTTTCTTTTCTTCCTTTCCTCTTCTTGAATTTTCTTCAAGAATTCCCTTTCTTGAATCCCTTTTCTTGAATTGAATTGGAAGAAAAAATTAAGACAGTCAAAGTCTTAATTCAAGAAAGAAAAGAAGAAAAGATCCTTTCCCTGTTCTTTCCTTTACCGTTCAAGACCTTCTTCTTATTCTTGTTTAGGGTCAGAGTTTCGACAGAGGATACCTCTGTAAGGGAAACAATACCCAACAAGAACAAGAGGAAGGAGTATTCTGGAGAGGAAGTGAGGGAATTGGATCTCTGAACTATGTTGCATGAAAACCCCCGAGAACCCCAACCCTATTTATAGATCTCAGAGGGGTGTCATCTCGAAACAACGCAACCCTCTGAAACCCCAGGGATCACGATCCCTCATCTCTCACGCATCCCCTCAACCAAAAATCATGATTCTCTGATTTGATTTTCGTTTTTCCGACGAGGAGAACTCTCGAAAAAACTTCAGGAAGGATCGCGACTTTTGGAGACGGATTTGCGACCGAAAAGCGATGGATCCTTTTCTTAAATTTTTCTGGCCATCAGATCCAGATCCAAGGGCGCCAGACAAGGATCTGAAAATGCCCCTTTTCAGATTTTTTTCTCCGACGTTTTGTTTCTCACGCATTTTAAGAGAAGTCCACGCACGTGGACTTTTCTTTCTTGGCGCGCGCGGGTGAGAAGAGGGAGGGGGCGGCTTGGAGAGAGGGTCTCAGTGAATTAAATTCACTTGGGTTCAGCCATGGGTTAGCCCAATGTCCTAAAAATTAAATTGGACCTTAATCTGGTTCAATTAGAACCCAATTAAGCCCAATTCGGAACCAAATTCAAATCTGATTCGAATAGAAATTTGGTCTGCAACACATGCTAGTGTGTTTATCCTGCAAACATGATTTAATTCCAAATTAAATCCTTCATCAATTTTCTTTTGTGTGTGACCCATTGGGTTCCACACCTAGCCAGCAGTAGGTCCGAGTGCTATTTGACTTAATTCGGTTAGATCTCAACTAAGCCGATTTAGGTCAACTCAAACTAGCTCGACTCGGTCAATTAGAATCTAATTCAAATTGACTGATTTGAATTACCATGACTCAATCATATACCTACAAGACAAGATTGACGTCTAGCAACGTATCATGTCTACCCGGAAGATGTGGAATTTTGGTGGAATTACCAAAATACCCTTCAGTGGTGAGTTACCGGGCAATTCAGTCCTTTGATCAACTTGCATCCCGAATATGATTAGGAATATGGATATTTGTCAAATCCAATTTTCATATTCATCCCTAGCTCAATCTTTATAATGATGATTCATTAATGAACCATTAGAAAATAACTCTAATGTTCATACTTTGATCAAAGGTTTCCTGAATCCATCATTTGAAATTAGCTGGATGCTATTCCCTCTTACTAGGGCTGATCAATTCCTTGTTGACCTACTCACAACCTTCATATACAATCCACCATAACCAGTATCACCTCGTGCATGACTCAGTGTCATGATTGACTGCGAACCAAAGTATGGATTCATGTATATAAGGTACTATGGTAGTCTCAGGTCAAAGGACCACATGCACTACTCCCACTATGAGAATTATCTATTGACAAACAGATAAGGTTCCATTAGATATTCTCAATCTGGATCAATTCAGTGAACTCATTCTCCAATGAACACTCACATCCTAGTATTAGTGTCAAACACAAGTGACTGTGAGATCAGTCACCCTTATTACAAAACATATATAGGATGTGCTGGTCTTGCCGGAAACATTGATCCCCAACTCAATGTCCCATCGACCAGGAATATTTTAGATTAGGGTTTTAAGGCTTTAGGTCTCACTGGTATGATCTCATCATAACCCTAGAACCATAGCCCTAATCTATGGGGTTCATCATAAAATCAAAAAGACACAGGAAATGATGAAAATAATGCCTTTATAAAATGTCAATTCATTGATTTTGGGATCAAAATTACAATATTTCAATTGGCTTTCAGGGCACAATCTTTCAATCTCCCACTTGCACTAAAGCCAATCGCCTTTAAATCTTAACCCCATACAATCAAGGTGGCGATCAAACTCTCGCTGTGATAGAGCCTTAGTGAACGGGTCTGCTATGTTGTTCTTCGTTTCTACCCTTTTAATGCAGACTTCTTGTCTTTCGACAATCTCTCGAACGAGATGGAAGCATCTCAGAATGTGCTTTGATTTGTGATGAGCTCTTGGTTCCTTTGCTTGAGCAACAGCCCCCGTATTATCACAGTAAAGTGATACTGGACCTTCAATCTCAGGAACTACGCCCAACTCTGATATGAACTTCTTCATCCAGACAGCTTCCTTGGCAGCTTCACTAATAGCAATGTACTCTGCCTCAGTTGTTGAGTCAGCTACAGTTTGCTGTTTAGAACTTTTCCAACTTACAGCTCCTCCATTAAGGGTAAAAACATACCCAGATATAGATTTGCTGTCATCTGGATCTGATTGAAAACTAGAATCTGAATAAGCTTCTAGTTTAAGATCAGATCCTCCGTATATTAGAAAAATATCCTTAGTTCTTCTTAAGTACTTAAGAATATTTTTCACAGCCTTCCAATGATCCTCTCCTGGATCAGCCTGAAACCTGCTGGCTATACCTAAGGCATATGCCACATCAGGCCTAGTACATAACATAGCATACATAATAGACCCTACTGCCGAAGCATAAGGTACCGAATTCATTCTATTTCTTTTTTCAGGTGTCTTAGGAGACATCTTCTTAGAAAGATGTATGCCATGACCAATAGGTAAGTAACCTCTTTTACTTTCCTCCATGCTAAATCTTTTTAGCACTTGGTCAATGTACCTAGACTGGGATAAACCTAGCATCCTCCTAGATCTATCTCTATAGATCTTGATGCCTTGTATATAAGATGCTTCTCCCAAGTCTTTCATGGAAAACTGTTTAGATAACCATACCTTGACTGATTGTAACATTGGGATATCATTCCCAATGAGGAGTATGTCATCTACATACAGAACTAAGAAAACTATGGCACTCCCACTAGTCTTCTTGTACACACAAGGTTCATCCTCATTTTTGATAAAGTCAAATTCTTTGACTGTCTTATCAAATCGGATGTTCCAACTCCTAGATGCTTGCTTTAATCCATAGATAGATTTCTTTAGCCTACATACCTGATTAGGTTTAGTCTCCAAGACAAAACCTTCTGGCTGTGACATATAAACCTCTTCCTCAAGGAAACCATTGAGGAATGCAGTCTTCACATCCATCTGCTAGATTTCATAATCATGATATGCTGCTATAGCAAGCATGATCCGAATAGATTTGAGCATGGCAACAGGAGAAAATGTTTCATCATAATCTATTCCCTGTTTTTGTCTGAAACCCTTAGCCACTAATCTGGCTTTATAAGTTTCAACTTGGCCATCTGTCCCAATCTTTTTCTTATAGACCCATTTGCATCCAATAGGGTTAACACTCTCTGGTGCATCAACCAAGGTCCAGACTTGGTTGACATACATGGAGTCCATTTCGGATCTCATGGCTTCCAGCCATTTGTCTGAGTCACTACTTATGACAGCATCCGTATATGTTAGAGGCTCATCATTATCAATGATTCGGGCTTCATTATTTTCAATAATGAACCCATACCTTTCAGGTGCATGTCGCACTCTATCAGACTTACGGATAGGAGTGGTGTGTTCAGGTTCTATACTAACTATGTTATGATTTTGTTGAGATGTATCTATTTGTTGAACTTCTTCAAGTTCAATATTTCTCCCACTGCCCTTTTGTAGGATGAATTCCTTTTCCATAAAAATGGCATGCCTACTGACTAAAATCTTTTGTTCAGTAGGATGGTAGAATAGATATCCTATACTATTTTTGGGATATCCAACAAATAGACATTTTTCTGCTCTAGCATCAAGCTTTTGTCCAAAATTTCTTTTGACATAAGCTGGACATCCCCATATCTTAAGGTGCTTAAGATTGGGTTTCCTTCCCCTCCATAACTCATATGGAATGCCAGATACAGATTTGGATGGTACTCTATTCAAAATATTAGCCGCTGTTTCCAAGGCATATCCCCAGAAAGAAACAGGTAAGTCTGTGAAGCACATCATGGACCGTACCATATCTAATAAAGTACGATTTCTCCTTTCAGCAACACCATTTAATTGTGGTGTGTAAGGAGGAGTCCATTCAGAGATGATTCCCTTTTGTTTAAGGTGATCAAGAAACTCGGTGGATAAGTATTCACCTCCTCTATCTGATCGAAGGATCTTAATACTTTTCCCCGTTTGTTTCTCTACCATACTTTGATACTCTAAAAATTTTTCAAAAGCTTCGGACTTATGTTTCATTAGATACATAAATCCGTACCTTGAAAAGTCATCAGTGAATGTGATGAAATATGAGTATCCACCCTTGGCCTGAGTTGTCATAGGTCCACATACATCAGTGTGTATGAGTCCTAATAACTCTGTTGTCCTTTCATTATGTCCACTAAATGGAGTCTTGGTCATTTTACCCATGAGACATGATTCACAAGTTCCTAATGATTCATAGTCATAAGGATTAAGGAATTTTTCCTTGTATAACTTGTTAATCCTCTGCTCACTAATATGTCCAAGACGACAGTGCCAAAGTAAAGTATTGTTTACTTCACCTCTTTTTCGTTTATTACTAACATGTAGTATATTGTCATCAGAAGATAAAGTTAAGAGACCATTGCAAAATATGCCATTAAATATTATTTCATTAGAAAAACTGATTGAGCAGCCACTGCTCATTACATTCATAATATATCCCTGTTTAAGTAACAAGGGTACAGATATGATGTTTCTAATGATTCTAGGCATAAAATAACAATTCTTTAACTCTAAAATCTTCCCAGAAGGCAGCTTCAACATATAAGTCCCTACAGCTTCTGCTTGGATGGAATCTCCTCCAGCACCGTAGAGCTCGAAGTCGCCTTCCTTCAAAACTCTAATGTTCTGTAGTCCCTGCAATGATTTGCAGATATGATGACCACAAGCAGTATCCAATACCCAAGAGTTTGAATTAGAAGTGTCTAATGACAAAATTGCATGTATCTCATACATACCTGTTGGTGCATTACTAGCACCGGGCTTCAGACTTGCAAGGTAAACCTTGCAGTTTCTTTTCCAGTGACCCGGCTTGCCACAATGAAAGCAGGTCATTTGTCCGGAGGCCTTCTTTCCTTTCTTTTTCTTGATGCCCCCTTTTGGGTTTAACCTCCTCTTGGAACCCTTTTTGCCTATTTTCTTCTTGTTTACACCATCCACAAGAAGAAGTGGAGCCTTATTTTTCTTTAAATGGCTCTCTGCTGTTTTTAACATATTCAACAGCTCAGGCAAGGAAGTGTTAAGTTTGTTCATATGATAATTAAGAACAAACTGTGAAAATGACTCTGGGAGTGACTGCAGGATTAAATCCTGATTCAACTCCCCATCCATAACAAAACCCAATTGACCCAATCGAGTGATTAGGTCAATAACCTTTAATACATGGTCTTGTACGGATGTACCTTCTGTCATCCTTGCACGGAATAACTGCTTAGATATTTCATATCTTGCAGTTCGACTATGTTCTCCATAAAGTTCTTTTAAATTGAGCAATATGGAGTTTGTGTCCATGCTATCATGTTGCCTCTGTAACTCATTGGTCATAGAGGCAAGCATTATACACTTGACAGTAAGTGAGTCATTTTGCCACGTGTTATATGTGGTCTTATCCTCTTGCGAGGCATCTTCCCCTAATGGTTCCAAGGTTGGGGTATCAAGAATATAAGAAATTCTTTCTTGGCTGAGTACTATCTTCAGGTTTCTCAACCAATCAACATAGTTTGGTCCAGTTAATTTATTTGCATCAAGAATGCTACGGAGTGAGAGTGAAGAGGCCATTTAATCTACATTAACAAACAACATTACATAAGCAGACAATCAATGTTGACAAAACATAATTAAATTAGGATTTTAACTTAATTATGTCTCCCACTATTTTATCAAGCATCATAACCCTCAATGTGATGATCGAGAAAACCCTAATTGGTTCTCTTAGTGGGGTTGAGATCCTAATTCCTTATAAGAGACCTTGTGTGTACACAACAAATCTTATATAAGTTCAAAGGTAGGAAAAACTCTTTCCAATTGTAATTCATACAATTCTCAACTTATCTTGGCCTCTAAAATATTAATAGTCTTGTGTGTACACAACAAACTATAATATTTTAGTTAAGTCAGACCCTTCATTGCTATATAGTCATGATATTAATCATAATACCCTTGTGTGTACACAACAAAGTATTATATTAAATCATTCCATAAGCATCAAATGTACCAAGAAAAAATTATGTTAGTCACCATAATGAAAAGGCCTTGTGTGTACACAACAAACCTAATATGGATCATAACATAATAATGACTTGGCATGAAGGAAAGCCATATGTAGTGAATATTACACTGAGCATATTAATCAATAATTAAGTTAATCATACCGGCCAGGTAAGTGGGAGAGTGGTGGGAGTCCCCCCGTTGCTTTCCTTAGACACCAATAAGAATTGGCCAGGTCAGTCAACGGAACCAATTAAAAACCACGTCCTCTTTACCGATCATGAACCACTTTTCCTAGACACCGAATGATAAACTAATCATATTGATTATTTTTGCTTTTGGTATATGACACTACAACTTAATATGTTGTTAAAGAGGGGTTTATTAAAACAAAGCACATTCTAGCAAATATGTGCCATAGTGTGCCATCATACTAGGACAACCATTTACCACATAATGGATCCACCATTATGCCAGGGCAACCTTATTTCAGTATGATGACTAGAAGGCTAAACATATCTCTATGCAAATTAAGGTTTAAGTGAAAACCTTAATTAGTGGCATACTTCAAACATATATGCATAATTAACACAAAAATGTGATTAGTGTGTCATCATACTAGGACAACCATTTACCACATAATGGATCCACCATTATGCCAGGGCAACCTTATTTCAGTATGATGACTAGATCTCTATGCATATCTCTACAACAATTAGGGTTTGAGTGAAAACCCTAATTGGTGACATTATAACAAACATATATTACATCTCATCTTACTTTTATAAAAATGCATCTAAAATTCAGAATATATATTTTAATCTTTATAAGGAGGCTCTGATACCACTGTAGGGTTCGGTGGCAAGGCGGAATCATAGATTTCAAAATTTTTATCTTAATGAAATCTTCACCAAACCTTCAACCCAAAATCTCCTTAAAAGAATTAAAACATATAATATGTTTATATAAGATTTAATCTCAAATTAAGATACTAACCTGTATCGCAAAATCCAAACTCTGAATCTCCACCAGGTGCCCAAATGTTCACCCTCCAATGGTGATCCACACAGAAAAATAATGAAGACAAAATTTCTATTTCTTGGTTCCTCTTCTTGAATTCTTTTTCAAGAATTCAATTCTTGGACCTTTAGGCTGAAATTTTCTTTCTTGAAAATTTTCTTTTCTTCCTTCTTTCCTCTTCTTGAATTTTCTTCAAGAATTCCCTTTCTTGAATCCCTTTTCTTGAATTGAATTGGAAGAAAAAATTAAGACAGTCAAAGTCTTAATTCAAGAAAGAAAAGAAGAAAAGATCCTTTCCCTGTTCTTTCCTTTACCGTTCAAGACCTTCTTCTTATTCTTGTTTAGGGTCAGAGTTTCGACAGAGGATACCTCTGTAAGGGAAACAATACCCAACAAGAACAAGAGGAAGGAGTATTCTGGAGAGGAAGTGAGGGAATTGGATCTCTGAACTATGTTGCATGAAAACCCCCGAGAACCCCAACCCTATTTATAGATCTCAGAGGGGTGTCATCTCGAAACAACGCAACCCTCTGAAACCCCAGGGATCACGATCCCTCATCTCTCACGCATCCCCTCAACCAAAAATCATGATTCTCTGATTTGATTTTCGTTTTTCCGACGAGGAGAACTCTCGGAAAAACTTCAGGAAGGATCGCGACTTTTGGAGATGGATTTGCGACCGAAAAGCGACGGATCCTTTTCTTAAATTTTTCTGGCCATCAGATCCAGATCCAAGGGTGCCAGACAAGGATCTGAAAATGCCCCTTTTCAGATTTTTTTCTCTGACGTTTTGTTTCTCACGCATTTTAAGAGAAGTCCATGCACGTGGACTTTTCTTTCTTGGCGCGCACGGGTGAGAAGAGGGAGGGGGCGGCTTGGAGAGAGGGTCTCAGTGAATTAAATTCACTTGGGTTCAGCCATGGGTTAGCCCAATGTCCTAAAAATTAAATTGGACCTTAATCTGGTTCAATTAGAACCCAATTAAGCCCAATTCGGAACCAAATTCGAATCTGATTCGAATAGAAATTTGGTCTGCAACACATGCTAGTGTGTTTATCCTGCAAACATGATTTAATTCCAAATTAAATCCTTCATCAATTTTCTTTTGTGTGTGACCCATTGGGTTCCACACCTAGCCAGCAGTAAGTCCGAGTGCTATTTGACTTAATTCGGTTAGATCTCAACTAAGCCGATTTAGGTCAACTCAAACTAGCTCGACTCGGTCAATTAGAATCTAATTCAAATTGACTGATTTGAATTACCATGACTCAATCATATACCTACAAGACAAGATTGACGTCTAGCAACGTATCATGTCTACCCGGAAGATGTGGAATTTTGGTGGAATTACCAAAATACCCTTCAGTGGTGAGTTACAGGGCAATTCAGTCCTTTGATCAACTTGCATCCCGAATATGATTAGGAATATGGATATTTGTCAAATCCAATTTTCATATTCATCCCTAGCTCAATCTTTATAATGATGATTCATTAATGAACCATTAGAAAATAACTCTAATGTTCATACTTTGATCAAAGGTTTCCTGAATCAATCATTTGAAATTAGCTGGATGCTATTCCCTCTTACTAGGGCTGATCAATTCCTTGTTGACCTACTCACAACCTTCATATACAATCCACCATAACCAGTATCACCTCGTGCATGACTCAGTGTCATGATTGACTGCGAACCAAAGTATGGATTCATGTATATAAGGTACTATGGTAGTCTCAGGTCAAAGGACCACATGCACTACTCCCACTATGAGAATTATCTATTGACAAACAGATAAGGTTCCATTAGATATTCTCAATCTGGATCAATTCAGTGAACTCATTCTCCAATGAACACTCACATCCTAGTATTAGTGTCAAACACAAGTGACTGTGAGATCAGTCACCCTTATTACAAAACATATATAGGATGTGCTGGTCTTGCCGGAAACATTGATCCCCAACTCAATGTCCCATCGACCAGGAATATTTTAGATTAGGGTTTTAAGGCTTTAGGTCTCACTGGTATGATCTCATCATAACCCTAGAACCATAGCCCTAATCTATGGGGTTCATCATAAAATCAAAAAGACACAGGAAATGATGAAAATAATGCCTTTATAAAATGTCAATTCATTGATTTTGGGATCAAAATTACAATATTTCAATTGGCTTTCAGGGCACAATCTTTCAACCGAGGCTTCTCAGCCCCGGTGATCCTTCTTTTCTACTTTTCTAGGTCCTAATCTGCATGCTGATCTTCTAAAATTCATATAAAATTTCCTACAACTTATTTTAATATAATATTTAGGAATTAATCACTCAACCCCACATATAAAACGTACAAAAAAAATTGCATGCATATTAGTCCACCATCAATTGGTATCAGAGCTTAGATTAGGGCTTGTTTTCTGTAATTTATAGTCTGTATATGATCTGTTCTTTTAATTATTTATCCCTAATAAAAACTCCAAAAATTCTGAAATTTATTTTTCTGGATTCAATATAATTCATAGTACTTTTAAGAGTTTTTGGAGATTTTATTATTTCCTGTGAATTTTTTCCAAGCTGAAATACAGCCTGCAAATTTTTGGCTCTATTTTTTCAGCAAGACAAGTTTGGAAGTTTTAGGGTTTTGTTTAACATTTTTGCATATCTTTTAATTTTAGTATATTTCCAGCATATTAGGCCATGATTTGCAAGTTTTATTCTATTTGAAAAAAATGCCAAAAAAAAAAATTACATATTCTCTAAAAAAATACCAAAAAAATATCTAAACCATAATTTGCATCCTTATCTGCCTGCCATCATTGCATAATTTACTTTTAAGGGCACTCTTGCTATATCAGATGGGGGGAGGATTTGATCACCTCTCCTTAGCCCAAAACCACATCCCTTGCATTCAGTCCCAAGCCTTAACCTAAAATTAACTAGACTTAATTTGCTATAGTGGGCTAAGGACACCAACTGGTCGGGTCCGGGCTAGTGTTAGATCACTGTGTCAAGTTAACCTGTGTGTGCCTTGTGCTCAGTGCCTAGAACGGTGGTTCAGGGATTCAATCCCAAAGGGCTTGTGTGCTGGTCCGCCTACCTGGCCAATCTCTGATTGGTGTCTAGGTTTGGCAATCAGGGACCTAACACTCCCCTTACACCTGCCTAGCTGAGTACAGGATTACTATAGGCTAGTTTGCCACCCTGATTGAGCATCTAGTTTAGACTCTAGGTCTAGTCAGCTGTAGTCGGTCTGATCAAGTCTTGCATGAGCACTAGATCAGGGGTTTTATATCACCCAACTCCTTCACAAATGTCTAAACCCATGGAAAATTTGCAAGCCAAAATAAAAGCACTCACTGAGCATCTAACCCAATCCATGGCCTAATTGACTACCCAGTTAACTCAGTCTAGTACCCAAACCAACAATAGAATTGACCATCTTGCCGACAGGTTTGGCCAGTTAGAAGGCCATGTAGGGACCATAGAAAGAACCCATGGGTCACAGTCTGATCCAGATCCTGAGTCCCCTCATCCTGACCCGTACTACAATCCTCAACCTAGGAGGACCCCAAACCCTGATCCATACCGAGAGGTTGAACCTAGGAGAGCCCCTCAGCCTGACCCATACAATAATACTAAACCTAGAAGAACCCCTTACCATGACCCTTATAATGATACTGAACCTAGAAGAACCCCTTACCATGACCCTTATTATGATACTGAACCCAGGAAAACCAAATACTCTGACCCATATAGGGAGTCCAATCCTAGGAGAACCCAATACTCTGACCCATATAGGGAGTCCAATCCTAGGAGAACCCAATACTCTGACCCATATAGAGAGCCCAACCCTAGGAGAACCCAATATTCTGACCCATATAGGGAGTCCAACCCTAGGAGAACCCAATATCCTGACCTATATAGGGAGCCCAACCTTAGGAGGACCCCATACCATGATCCATCCTTAGAATCTGACCATGGAGCTGACCCAAAATCCTATTACCCCAGATCCTCTAATCCCATGAGCCATAGATCTGCACCCTTGTCCTATGAGCCCAGAGAACCCATAACCCCTAGGTATCAATCTAGTACTAGTCAAGTTTTCCCTTAGTCAACTTGAACCCCATAGGATTAGTATCCCTAAATATGAACTCAGTAGTGAGCCACTACCCCTTAGGCAACCTGAACCTACTAGGACTAGTGTCCATAATCACAAACTAGAACCTAGCCAATTTTCCCCTAGCCGACCTTCTCTAACCATTCCTGAGATTGACAAGGCTTACATTAACGTGGAAGTGTATGAAGCTGATGCGAGCCTAGTGGATGAGTATGAAGGAGAAGAAGAGACACCTTTAGTAGACCTAGAATTAGCTGACCCAGTAGATACCCAGGTAGAAGCCAACCTAGAGGTAGCTGACCCTAACCACATCCAACCTAAAGCTATAATGGAAGAACAAATAGAGGAAGAAAACCTAGGTACTGCTGCTAGAGCCTTACCTGAGGAAACCATAGAGGAGAGCCAAATTATAGAGCCTAGTCTAAAAATACAAGAACCAAAAGAATTTATTAAGGACCTGATCTCTTTGAATCAATACCTTCAATATGAGTCCCCTCCTATAATTCCCATTAAGGACCTCTTCCCCGAAATTGGTGACCCATCCTTCCATTATTGAAACCCTGTAGATAAAGCTCAACCTCGTAAGGTTAACCTCATTAGTATAGGATTAGTTCCTGACACCCCGTCTTTTATCCTACTGTATCCAACTATCCTGGAACCTTTTTCTCTACCCTACCAAACTAATTATGAACCCACTTCCTATTTTCTGCCCTTTCCAGACATCTCCAACATTTCTAGGATCATTAGATTGCATTTAGTTGAGATTAGCGTACTGCATGCATTCATTATGCATGTTAGGTTTGCATTATACTTCTGGCATACCCTTTGGCATTTGCTTGGAGTTCATTGTAAATACTCTTGTGCACACCACACTAGGGTCAGACCTAGAGAGTCTATAGTCTCTTAGGTTTAGGCCCATAAAAGTCTAATAAATTTCCTTCGATAGGAATGCAAAGTCAAGTCTATTAGGTGTTAGTATGAGTCCTTTGAATCATTTGTTAGGAGTTTGCATGTGCCCAGCATGTTCACCACCTACACTAATTGTAAACAAACTGGCTAATTCCCGAAGATGGATCAAAGAATTTGATGTAGTGGATTCTATCTTAGTTAGGCTTAGGCTTAAAAGAAGCTTCATGCTCGTAGAGCCAGACCTTTTAAAGTGATAGAGAAGGATTGGATCAAATGCCTATGTGTTAGACTTGCCTTCGGATATAGGCATTAGTTCTACCTTCAATATTACAGACCTGGTTGAGTATAGGGAACCGGCAGCGATACCTAGTGAGACCATTGGACCTATTTCTTTTCATTGTGAGTGACCCTAACCCAGAGTGTCCACTAACAAATTGGCCTGAGAGAGGAGAACGGATCGAGCATATCCTGGACGATCAAGCCATCACGACCCAGGGCCGTGACTATCAACTCTTCCTGGTTAGATGGCAAGGCCGGCCAGAGTCGGACGATTCATGAATTTCTCGGGAGGACTTGCAGCACCTTAACCTAGACCTCCTAGAGAGATATGTGAGCCAACTTGATCTTCACTCGACAGGGTCGAGTTCCTCCCACCCCGGGAGAATTGGTGGGGACACCGGAGGTACCAGAATAAGACAGAGGCTTTTCAACCCTCTGTGAATTGATCAATAATTTATGAATCCATCTATAATAAGGTCTTAGCCCATCTGAGTCCTTTTTTAGTTGTTGTTTGAGTCTTTTGAGTTGTTATTTCAGTTCTGTACTTGTCAGCTTATGTTGAGCTAGTTCAGTCCAATGCTAGTCAGCTCATGTTGAGCTAATTTTATTTTTTTGAGTCCTGTCCAAGCATACTGAAGACTCAAAACTATATTATACAAGTGAAGACCAAGTCCAACTAGATTGAAGACATGGAAGTATAGCCCAAGTACAACCCAGCTTGAAGATTTGAAGACCCTAGGAGGAAAATTCAGAAAACCCTGATTTCTTGCAGATATCCTCCAGATGCCCAGATTCCCTTCCAGATGCCAAAGTATATTCATAGATAAGGGCATCCATGATTTCAGAGGTCCATCTGCATCCTAGCCAAAAGAAATCAAGCCCAGGTGCCAAGCCCAAGCCCCTAAGAAGCAAGATACCAGGGAGTATTCCTGCTACCTGTCTACCAGGCCACCCCAGATTCTAGAGGCCCAAACCCATGCACCCAAGCCCCTTTGGGCTGGCCTTTTGCTGCTCCTAGAAGCCCAACACGCCCCCCTAGGCATCCTTGGAGTGTTGGCCAAGTCAAGAGAATTTTTAGAGATTTTTTCTACCTAATGTTTCCTTATTTTCTAGCTAGGGTTTGAGAGGGAAAATGATTCTTATGTAAAGACTTATGTGCCCTTACTTGGAGCCCAAGGTTAAGGGTCTATTTAAGGGACCCTAGCCTCTTGTATGAAACCTAATTTATGATATGAATTAAAATCTTGAGTTCTTCTATTGAGTTGTGTGATACCCTGCTGTGTGCAAAAAGGGGTTTGTGAGAGTTTTTCTTCCCAGTGCTGCAATCATCTTCCTGCTGCCAACAAGCATCTCAGATCCCTGGATGCCCACTCCAAAAGAAGCCTTCCCTTGCTATTTTCCCTTTGTTTTCTTGTTCTTTTGTGAGTTTTTTAACACCTGACAGGTTGTTTGCAGGTCCTCGAGTTCCTACGAATCCAACGACTCTAGCCAAGCCTCAATCGGATCACCGAGCAGAAAGCCAGGTATCCGCTGGTCTTTGGCTCGATTTTCCAGGCCGCATCCATCGAGGAACGAGAGACCCCTTGCTGCAATCTTCACAGACGTTGTCAGGTACACCCCCTCTACCTCCAGTAGTTTTATTGTAGGAGAACTTGCCCTAACCGAGGCTTCTCAGCCCCAGCGATCCTTCTTTTCTACTTTTCTAGGTCCTAATCTATATGCTGATCTTCTAAAATTCATATAAAATTTCCTACAACTTATTTTAATCTAAAATTCGGGAATTAATCACTCAACCCCACATATAAAATGTACAAAAAAAATTGTATGCATATTAGTCCCCTATCACTTTCCTTATAGATTTGAAACATGCTATTCTAGTCTATCCAATCTGCTATCCACTGACTTTTCAGATCACAAAATAAAGAAGTAATTGTACCTGTCAGTGTATCTATCAAGCTTCTCATCTATTCTTCAATCTGACTTTGAAAGATTGGAGGTTGTGATGTTGTAGGTGGGTAGTCAGGTAAAGGAATATCAGCTGCAGGCAAGTCAAACTCGGGTGCAGGCAAATCAAACTCCGATGCAGGTATATCAAACATAGGAGAAGGTGCTCTAGTCTCCTCAACAGTAGCAGCAGGCACAGAAATATGAGACTCAGGCTCAGGTACTGATGCAGAAGAAGTTCCAGTTGTTTCTACATTCTCTTCCTCTTCTTCCTCTTCACTACTTGAGCTGCCTATTGCCCTGACATTAGTGCCTTTTTTCCTCCGAACTCCTTCCACTTGGAAGTACCCCATCCTCTCTAGAGTTTTGGAAGTGTAGACATCTGTATGGTGTAGTTCTATTCCATCTTCACCCTCCAAACTCACTCTTTGAGATTTAAACAGTAGGGTAAGCATCATTCCATAGGGTAAACACGATTTAGCCTTTCTAACTGTCTCCTTCATTTGCATAATTATAATGTAGGATAGATTTACAGGAGTTTTCTCTAAAATGTGTTCCATAAGGCATAAATCTTTTTCACTCACCCAATCAAATCTTCTTGTTCTTTGCAAGAATATTCTATAAATAAAATTATAAAGCAATCTCATTTCCTAAGACAGGGTGTTAGCAAATACAGTTAATTCCTCCAACTTCTTCTTTGTTCAAGATTGTTGTTAAAGTCTTTTCCCTATTGTCAATCACTAGAAATTTCACTCCATCAGAAGGTATGTCTAGTAAACCATGGAGAAATTCCTCATTAACAATAATCCTCTTTCCTTTAACAATGGACTCAACATGATTTGTTCCCAATATTAGATTTTCATAAAAACTTCTAACAAGAGAGGGATAAGTCTTTTCATTCAAAGAATAAAATTTCCTCTATCCTTGATCTTCAATCAAATCTCCTATTTTCAACCCAATCTCCTTAATAAACTCAAAGTAAATGCATCGGCCAGAGGTTACCGGTCGTGTAGACATCGAGGGCACTTGACTAGGAATGGTTGGAACATCCCTTGTGACCTCTTCTACAAGTTTCTCATTATGAACGGTGCTACTTGGCTCTTCTTGACGCCTTTTGGTCCTCCTTTCCCTTTCAACAGATGGAGCAGCCCTAATGGAGCGTTTACTCGTTGCACGCTTGGGAGCCATTTGCTAGGGAAGATAGAAAACCGAGAGATTGGAGTGTTTGGAAGGGAGATAGAAGTCTTTGGAGCAGGTTTTGGAGAGGAACGAACTGTTAGAGAAGACAAAATAGAGGTTGAACGGCTCGGAGAATAGTTTATAATCCAAGGCAAAATACTTAGGTGCGAAATTCCAGTAAACTCGAATAGTCCTAAAAAGGCTTGAGTCGGCTCGACCAGAGCTCTCCCAAAATCATCAAAAGATCTAGTCTACTCGAAAATGCTCAAGTCGGCTAGGCCAGAACTCGCTCAAAACTCTCAGAAGATCCAGTCAACTCGGATTAAGATCCAGTCGACTCAAACAGAGAAAATAGAGTTTTGGAAAAATTGATCATAAATTAGAAAGATTATGAAGATAATGTCAAAGGAAATTAAGGCTTTATGATACAGAATGAAATCAGAAGGTTCTCTAGATATTATTTCCTTAAATTTGAAGGAATTAGGTTAGATAATTTAGAAAGGATTGCAAAGTCCTAATTCACTCCTAATTAGCTCAAATCTATCTTGATTAAGTGGCTTAGTAAATATGTCAGCTAATTGATCTTCAGTAGGAACAAAATCAAGCACAAAATTACCATTTGAAATATGATCTCTAATAAAATGATGTCTAATTTCAATGTGCTTGGTTCTAGAGTGTTGAATTGGATTCTTTGTCAAATTGATAGCACTTGTGTTATCACATTTAATTGGAATTTTAGATTGTGATACACCAAAGTCTTCTAGTTATTGTTTAATCCACAACACTTGAGCACAACAACTACCAGCAGCCACGTACTCAGCCTCAGCTATGGAGAAGGCTACGGAGTTCTGCTTCTTACAGTGCCATGAAATTAAATTCAACCCTAGAAATTTGCATGTACTGCTAGTGCTTTTTCTATCTATTTTACAACCAGCATAATCAGCATCAGAGAATCCAATCAAATTCAGGGTAGAATGTTTAGAATACCAAATTCCTAAATTACATGTTCCTTTCAAATATTTAATTATTCTTTTAACAGCAAGCATATGTGTTTCTTTTGGTGATGATTGAAATCTAGCACATACATACACTATATAATATGTCAGATCTACTTGCAGTCAAATATAACAAGGATTTGATCATACCTTTATATAGCTTTTGGTCAACATTAGATCCATTCTCATCTTTGTCTAATCTGCAAGCTGGGCTCATGGGTGTGCTCATTGATTTGCTACTCTCCATACCAAACTTTCTGATGATTTCCTTGATGTATTTGGCTTGGTTGATGAAGATGCCTTCCTTTGTTTGTTTTACTTGAAGTCCAAGGAAGTAGTTCAGCTCACCCATTAAGCTAATTTCAAATTCTCCCTGCATAAGCTTAGCAAATTCTTTATATAGAGATTCGTTAGTTGCACCAAAAATGATATCATCAACATATATTTGTATAACTAAGATGTCATTATTCTTCTTTTTGATAAATAGAGTTTTGTCTACATTGCCTTTTGAAAAATCATTTTCAATTAACAAAGTGCTAAGTCTGTCATACCAGGCCCTTGGTGCTTATTTCAAACCATATAATGCTTTGTTTCATTTAAATACATGGTTTTGAAAAGTGTGATTTTCAAAACCTGGTGGTTGTTCCATAAAAACTTGTTCAAATTTAAAACTATTAAGAAATGCACTTTTTACTTCCATTTGAATGAGTTTAAAATTCATGTAGCAAGCAAATGCAAGTAGTAATCTATTGGCTTCTAGTCTTGCTACGGGTGCATAAGTTTCATCAAAATCAATACCTTCTTCTTGGTTGTATCCCTTAGCAACTAATCTAGCTTTGTTTCTTATAATGTTTCCTTGCTCATCTAATTTATTTCTATAGATCCATTTGGTTCCTATTATTGGATGGTCAGTAGGTCTATCTACAAGTGTCCATACCTTATTTCTTTCAAACTGGTTTAATTCTTCATGCATTGCCATCATCCAGTTTAGGTCAGTTTCAGCCTCTTCTAAGCTATGGGGTTCTATTTGAGATACAAAGGCTAGGTAATCATGTGCATCCTTATGTGCGGACCTAGTCCTAACACCATGTGAAGGATCTCCTATAATTAATTCTTTAGGATGAGATGTAACATACCTCCAGTCCCTCGGTAGATCGGTGTGATCCTTACTTACCGTTTCTTCTCCATCTTGAGTGTCTTTATCTTGAATGCTCAAATCATCCATTCCTTTTTGCAATATACCTGCATCATTGTCTATGCACTCTTCTTGTCTAGAAGGTGTAGGGTTAGTTTCAATAAATACAACATGAATTGACTCTTCAACAGTAAGAGTCCTTTTATTAAAAACCTGATATGCTTTGCTATATAATGAATAACCTAGGAAAATTGCATCATCAGCTTTAGAATCAAATTTTTCTAAATTATCTTTTCCATTGTTATGCTTAAAACATTTGCATCCAAACACATTAAAATAACTAATATTGGGTTTTCTATTATTCCAAAGCTCATAGGGGGTTTTCTTTAAAATAAGATGGATCAAAACATGGTTTAAAATATAACATGCAGTGTTCACCGCTTCTACCCAAAAGTACTTTGGAAGATTGCCTTCAAATAATATTGTGCGAGCCATTTCTTCCAATGTCTGATTTTTCCTCTCTACAACATGGTGTGGGAACTAGAATCAGGAAAAGACTCCAACCTATTCAATTCAAGTCTGAGTCCTTATGGTTGGATTAGTCTTGTAATTAGTCCTGTAATTTCTCTTTCAATTTTGAGTCCAAATAATCTTGTAATTAATTTCGAGTCCATATTAGGTCTGGTCCAATTGAAGTCAAAGTCTTAGTCCAATTAATTTCGAGTCCATGCTGGGTCAGGTCTAATTTGAAGCCTTAGTCCAGTTGAAAGTCAGATTTTGAAGCATCAAGACAAGTCCAAAGCCAAGTGGTGCCACATGCTACTTGCCACCTCAGCACCACATCAGCTACCACTTGCCACCTCAGTGCCATCTTAGCTAAAAGCCACCTCATCAAGTGGTCCCCACTTTGGTGCCACTTGTCATGGGTTGAAGGAACTCCAAGAGGGCGCCCAAGAAGAAAGTTTGAATTCAAAATGTTGGTTGGCCACCCTCTTCCACAAATCAAGCATCAAGGCCTACAAATCCTCTAACTCTCCTTGTAATCCTCCACATTTTAGGGATTTTCAAATTTTAAAGATTTGTAAGGCTCCTATTAAAGGCTTTGGGACGCCCCATTGCAAGGGGAGGAATGAATAAAATTTTTGGCTTGTATTATTCTTTCTATGTGATTGTCTTTGTGTCTATGTGGTTTAGTCTTTCTCCTCTTCCACGCCCACTCTAGTTCCTCCCTTCTTCCATCTCCAACGCCCAAAGACTCCTTTCTTCCTCTCCAATCTCAAGTGAGCCTTCAACATGCAATGGTGAATCAAGAGGATCAACACAAGGAGACCAACCTGTTCCATTTCAAGCACTCTAATGTGGCAAGCATATGATTAATGTTTTGAATATGGTTTGTAGAGCAATGAAACCTAATTACACTAGCATTGTACTCATCATAATAAGACTTAAGGATTATAAAAAATGGGACTTTTATTTGATTAGACACAATCCTAAACTAAGAAGGAAGAAGATCTAGACAATAGGGGCTAATGATTGTGGACTTACCTTGATGAGCTTTCCAACCTTCTTTTGATTCATACCTTGAAACTACCAACGATCAGAACTGAAGAACCTGTATAACAGAGATCAGAACCCTAGACTTGGGGCTTCAACTTATTGGTTCTTTGTCAAGGTGAACCTGGTTCACAACTCAAAGACTTCGAAGGACCCTGCAATGAAGATCAAAGTTAAGGAAGAAGGATAAGAACATATAGAAGGGATGGGAGAATTTATGAACTAAGAACAGAAATTTGAGAAGATCTGGCTGACTCCAATGCCTTCACGTGAGCTTGGAAGATGCTTTGCTAGGGGAAAAGAATGGCTTTGGCATGGAGGAAAAAACTTTCACACAAGAACACAAGACAATTTGCTTCAAAACTTCACTTGTATTTCATTCATTTTTCAATTTTCATTCATTCCCAAAATCAATTCCCTTTACAATGGGCGTCCAAGGCCTTTAATAGCCTCACAAAGTTAGTTTTTGAAATTTAAAAACTCTCCAAATTGAGGAGGATTACAAGGGGGGGTTGGAGGATTTGGTGGAGAGTTTGGAGGGATGGGGGGGGGGGTTGGAGGATTTGGTGGAGGACTTGGAGGGGTGTGGCCAACCTCCTTGAATTTGAATCTTCCTTGTTGACACCAAAGAGTGATGAGGTGACTAGTGAGGTGGCGCCTGATGACGTGGCATGATGAGATGGTCTTCTATTAGGATAAGGAATGACATGTGGCGCCAAGTGATCCTATTTCATGGTTCTTTTTCTCTTGCTTGGTTGATGTGTCTTCTCTTCTTCATGTGGTCAAATTCTGGGGTCCAGAATTTGAGTCTTGTTGCTGGCTTTCATTGCTTTAAGACTTGATTAACTGAAATAGACTTAACTCAACTAAACTGACTTGACTGACCTAAACTTGAAACGGACTTACAGGAAATAAAAATTTTTTTTTTAAAGTAATTACATGACTCAATAAACACTCTTGATTAATTACAGGACTCTTGAAAAGGAAATGGCTCTTGAAAATAAAACATTTACAGGACTCTTGAAAAGAAAATGACTCTTGAAAATAAAACATTTTTAAACTAAAGAATACAAGGTAACCTAATTATCTTCGATCCAAATTGGGATAAGGCTAACCTTGTTGGAGTGAAGTTTCTTTCGATTTCTGGTGTCCACACCACACTCCACCATGGAGCCAAGAAGGATCCCCATCAATGCTTCATCCACCTCTCTTTCCTTTCTTCATTTCATGTTTTGTTAAGTTCTTTCATCTAAGGGATTTCTTTGTTGCAGGGTTCTCTGGGATTCCGACTTTAAGAGGAAGGATCTCTTGCCACCAATCCAGAAAGCAAGAAGAGTCTCCAACCTGTAGCATGGCCTGGTCATCTGGAAGATCCCCTCAAGAGTGATCTTATTCTTATTGGAAAATCAATGCCAGGTAAGTCAGTATCAATTAGGTCTGAGACATTAATCTGACTAGCATGACTGGTGGTTATAATTCTGTCCTATTTCTTTATTATTTCTAAGTCTAGGTAATTAGGGTTATGCATGATCATTCAAGTTTGCTTCATTAACTTATCTTTGATAAATTATGCTGAAGTCTTCATATATCGCTAAAACTTGCCAATTAATCTTTGCTAATCTTCTTTAGAGTTGCATAGTTTCATCTTCACTTTGCATTCCCTACCAATCTTGGTATCAGAGCCAGGTTGCATTAGGGTAGAATAGTTTTCTCTTAAATCCAAACTAGATCAAAAACTCACGCCTCCTGAGCGGGTGTACTCCAGTACACTGTCACGACCCATGGGAGTAATAAGCCTCCGAGTCGGACGTGAAGTTTTAGATTAGAGTTTGGTAAAGCATCGCAATTCCTTTAATTTCTTTTTTTTCTGTGAATCTGAATCTGCTGGCTATGATCAAAAAAACAAAAAAATTCAAAAGAAAAAATAGTACATTTTGCATTGCCATAATTTTTTTTTGATTCCATATAAGGTTAGTTATAATCACACAAAGTTTCAGCATCAGAAGAAATTCACAGAAAATAGTAAAATTCCTACTTCAATCTTCTATCCTGCTAAAATAGTCTGCAATACATGGTCTGTTGTTTTTATTGTTTCTCTATATAGATAGATCAAGATTTTCTGATTTTTGTTTTTCTAGGATCCTCATAATTCATTTTATTTCTCAAAACTTTTTCAGATTTTATTTCAATTGTTAGAATTTCTAGCATTTGAAATACTCTCTGAAATTCAATCTGAACTGAAATTCCAGCAAGAACCAATCTCAGAAAATTTTTGAATTTGATGTTCAAATTTTAAATTTTAAAATTTTGAATTCTGACATTATAGAATCTGAAACTTGGAGTTTGAAATTTAATTTTTAAAATATAAGTTTGAATTTGAAATTGTTTGAAAACTAATCAAGTCAAATAATTAAGTCAGCTCATAAAACACAAAAAAAAAATTTTGCATTCATTTGAAAACATCTTAAGGGCATCAATATGACATGGGCGCAAGAGTTCATCACTTGTCCTTAGCCCAAAACCACAACCCATCATCTCGATCCCAATCCTTAATTAAAACCAATTAGACCTAATCACCCTAGTGGGTTAGGGACACCAACGAGTCGGGTTCGTATTAGGGTCAAGTTGATTGTGTCCACTAATTGGTGTGTGCTTACGGGCTTGGTGTCTAGGATTGGTGTATTAGGGCTTGTGGGTTGGTCCGCCTACCTGGCCAATCATAGATTGGTGTCTAAGGTTGGCAGAACAGGGACCTCCACTCCCCTTCCCACCTACCTGGCTAAGTCACGTAAGTTACTACTAGCTAGTTGGTCCTTTTAATTAGATATCTAATTCGTACTCTAGGTCTAGAAATCTTTAACCTGAGTTTGAGTCTAATTGTTTGCATGACAACTAGATCAGGAACTCCTTACCACCCTGCACAAGACCAACCAAGTTCATCCATGGACACTAGTATGGTAAACCTTATGAGATCTATGATTGAGCGACTTGAACATTTGGATTCTAGGTTTGATCAATTCGAGGAAAGGATAGAAAACCTAGAGGAATCTAGGTTGACTCCAACTGAACCATCTTCACCCAGATTGCCTTCAGTTCGTCTTAGAGCCCAGCAACAGGAACATACACCTGATCCAATTCTTAGAAGGCCACATCAGGGCTATGTTGATCACACTCCAGAACCATATCCTAGAAGACCTCACCATGATACTTTTGATCAGGATGATCGGGCCATAAGGAATATCCATTTAGATGCACCAACCTTCGAAGGCAGCTTAGATCCTAAGGTGTACATAGACTGGGAGGCTGACATGGACCAGTATTTTGACTGGTATGATATGTCTGAAGAGAGAAGATTCAAATTGGCCAAAATCAGACTAGTCCGTCAGGCTAGGTTGTATTGGGGAAACATCGAATGCATAGCTAGGTAGAGGGGAGACTTACCTATAGCGACCTGGAGAGACATGAAGAGAAAACTTAGAGAGAAATATCTGCCTTTGTCTTACCAGCAAAGGTTGTTAGATCAGTGGCAACGGTTGACACAGGGTAATAAGACCGTTTCAGAATACGTTGCTAAATTTGATGAGTTTGTGATGCGATGCAATGTAGTTGAGTCTGAGTCAGCCACATTATCGAGGTTTAGATCAGGATTGAATGAAGATATAAAAGGGAAACTGTTTTTGAGAGAAGTCCATGATTTAGATCAAGCATACCAAGTTGCCATGGACTATGAGAGGTTTCAAAGGAGAGCTACATTTAGGTGACCTGAGCCCATTAGGTTTAATCCTCCTATTAGTCGACCTAGTTCAGTCCCTGGTACAACCAATAGACCAAGATCCAGCTCGAATCCAACCCCTAGACCCAACCCTGCCATTCCCCCAATTCCTAGAGAAGACAAAGGAAAGAGCCCTGAAGTTCGAGGTGAGAGGGAGCGAGTCTGCTGTAAGTGTCGTAAACCAGGTCATTTCGTGAGCTAATGTCCCTCTAGAGCTTTACATATAGGGGAGGCAGAAGAAGGAGAATCAGAACCCCTGGAGAATGATGAAGAGGAGGTTTATGAAGCAGGGGATTGCTTGGCTGATGAGTATGAAGGAGATGAAGAAAATGTAGACTCATCAGATGTGTTAGGAGTTGTGAGATGTATCATGACACAGACCAAGGAGCAGGAAGACTGGCGTAGGACTAGCATCCTACACACATTCGTCAAAATAGGAGAAAAGGTCTGTAAGATCGTGATCGATAGTGGAAGCTGTGTCAATGCCATTTCCACTAGTGCAGCCAAGAGTCTAGGATTACCCACTGAACCACATCCCAATCCATATAAGGTATCCTGGATCGATTCCACTTCTATCCTAATCAAGTAGAGATGTCAGGTCCGAATCCAACTTCAATCCTATCAGGAACGAATCTGGTGTGATGTGCTCCCTATGGTAGTAAGTAGCATCATCCTAGGTAGGCCATGGCTGTTTGACCATGATGTGACAATTTTTGGTCGAACAGACTCCTGTGCTTTCAATTTCAATGGCAAGAAAATTATCATTCATCCAACCCAGCCTAAGGACAACACTAAAAGAGAAGCTAGCAGCCTGAAAGAAAAAAGGACTGGATTAAATTTGATAGATGCAAGAGAATTAGAAAAAGACAATAATGAGGGAGCACCTATTTGGATGGTAGCTGCTAAGGAAACTAAGGACCACACCCCTGTAAAATACCCGCAAGAGATGGTCCAATTATTGAAAGAATTTGAAGACGTGTTTCCCGAGGACCTACCCGATAGTCTTCCACCTTTAAGGGACATACAACATGCCATAGATTTTGTCCCTGGTGCGACTTTACCTAATTTGTCTCATTATAGGATGAATCCAACTGAACATCAGGAGTTACAAAGGCAAGTTAGTGAACTTCTTAGAAAGGGGTTTGTTAGAGAAAGTTTAAGCCCATGTGCAGTCCCTGCCTTATTAACCCTTAAGAAGGATGGCACCTGGAGGATGTGTGTAGACAGCCGTGCCATCAACAAGATTACTGTCAAATATAGGTTTCCAATCCCAAGACTGGATGATATGTTAGACATGATAGCCGGATCAACGATTTTCTCCAAGATAGACTTAAAGAGTGGCTATCACCAGGTTAGGGTTAGGCCTGGAGATGAATGGAAGACTGCTTTTAAGACTAAAGATGGATTATATGAGTGGTTAGTCATGCCGTTCGGTCTGTCCAATGCACCCAGCACCTTTATGAGAATTATGAATCAGGTGTTGACAACTTTCATCGGGAAATTTGTAGTGGTCTACTTTGATGACATTCTTATCTATAGCAAGACAAAGGCAGACCATTTAACCCACCTAAGGCAAGTTTGCCAAGTCCTTAAAAAGGATAGCCTCTATGCCAATATCAAGAAGTGTGATTTCTTAACATATAGAGTTATCTTTCTAGGATTTGTAGTCACATCTGAAGGAGTGTCCGCTGACCCTGCGAAAATTAAGTCCATAGTAGAGTGGCCTGTACCCAAAAGTATCCATGATATCTGTAGTTTCCACGGTTTAGCCACCTTCTATAGGAGATTCATTAGAGGGTTCAGTACGATAGTGGCTCCAATCACTGATTGTATTAGGAAGGGAACTTTTGAGTGGACTAAAGCAGCAGACAAAGCCTTCCTAACAATTAAGGAAAAAATGACACACGCACCCGTCTTGCGGTTACCCGATTTTACCAAAGTGTTTGAGGTTGCTTGTGATGCTTCTGGGGTAGGAATTGGAGGTGTCTTGAGTCAAGAGAATCACCCAATAGCATATTTCAGTGAAAAGTTAAATGAAGCGAGACTAAGGTATTCTACCTATGATAGGGAGCTGTATGCGGTAGTTCAAGCATTACGTTATTGGAGGCATTATCTTCTACCTCAAGAGTTTGTCCTATTTTCTGACCACGAAGCTCTTAGGTTCCTTAGTTCTCAGAAGAAATTGAACCCTAGGCACGAAAAATGGATAGAGTTCGTACAAGCTTATACGTTCGTAATGAAACATCGTGCCGATACTGAAAATAGGGTTGTCGATGCGTTGAGTCGTCGTTCCATGTTGTTGACTTCTGTGAGCACTGAGGTAGTAGGGTTTGATAGATTGAAAGAGGAGTATCCTTCATGCCCTGATTTTGGTAACATCTATCGATCCCTTCAACAAGGACCATCTAGTAAGCATAGTGATTATACCCTTTTAGATGGATACCTTTTCAAAGGAAATCAGTTATGTATTTCCAAGACCTCTATTAGGGAATTTTTGATCTGGGAAGTTCATGCTGGAGGCTTGTCAAGACATTTTGGTTAGAATAAGACCATCTTAGCAATAGAAGACCAATTCTTTTGGCCTGGTCTCAAAAGAAATGTGGCCTAGATTGTAGCTCAGTGCCGTACCTATGCTGTTGCAAAATAGCAAAGATAGAACACCAGTCTATACACACCCTTACCTGTCCCTGATTGTCCATGGCAGGATATCAGCATGGATTTTGTAGTAGGCCTCCCTAAGACGTCTAGGAAGCATGATTCTGTCTTTGTGGTTGTCGATCGTTTCTCCAAGATGGCTCACTTCATTCCTTGTTCTCAAACTTAGATGCTTCGAAGGTGGCCAAGCTTTTTCTCGATCACGTCGTTAGGCTTCATGGTTTACCCAAAACCATTGTGTCCGATAGAGATGTCGAATTTACTAGCTATTTCTGGAAAACCCTCTGGCACATGTTCGGTACCAAGCTGAAATTCTCTACTGTCTATCTTCCTCAAACCAATGGCCAGACAGAGGTAGTAAACCAAAGCTTAGGAAATATGTTGAGATGTTTAGTTGGTGACAACCTAGGAAACTGGAACCTATTACTTCCTCGTGCTGAATTTGCCTACAATAGCTCAGTTAATAGGTCTTTTGGAAAAAGTCCGTTCGAAGTGGTCCATGGATACAGACCTAGGAAACCTTTAGACCTAGCTCCATTACCCACACATGCACGAGTGTCTGAGTCTGCTAAGTCATATGCACAACATATTAGGGAATTGCATAAGGAGATTAGCCAAAAGATCCAATCGAGCAATGAACTCTATAAGCATATGACTAATTCACATAAATGGTTAAAAGAATTTAATGAAGGGGACTCCGTTATGATCAAATTTAAACCTGAAAGGTTTCCGCCGGGAACTATGAAGAAATTCCATGCCCGGGGAGCCGGACCTTTCAAAATAATAAAGAAAATTGAACCTAATGCTTATGTATTAGAATTACCACCAAGTTATAACATTAGTTCAACATTTAACATTTCAGACTTAAAAGAATACAAAGAACCTGCATTAATACCTGGTGAGCTTTTTGGTCCTAATGTTTCTTTTGAGAGTGAAACACCAAATGAGTGTCCACCACCAAGTGTTCCTGAGAGAAAGGAAAGAATTGAAAGGATCTTGGATGACCAGATCATTACTACTAGAAATAAAGGCTACCAACGTTATATGGTTAGATGGCATGGATGTCCTGAATCTGAGGACTCCTGGATTTCGCGAAAGGACCTACAACAAATCGACCCGGATGCATTAGAAGCTTATCAAGCCAACCCTCACTCGATAGGGTCGAGTTCTTCCCACCCCTGGAGAATTGGTGTGGGAACCATAATCAAAAAAAGACTCCAACCTATTCAATTCAAGTCTGAGTCCTTATGGTTGGATTAGTCCTGTAATTAGTCCTGTAATTTTTCTTTCAATTTTGAGTCCAAATAATCTTGTAATTAATTTCGAGACCATATTGGGTCTGGTCCAGTTGAAGTCAAAGTCTTAGTCCAATTAATTTCGAGTCCATGCTGGGTCGGGTCCAATTTGAAGCCTTAGTCCAGTTGAAAGTCAGATTTTGAAGCATCAAGACAAGTCCAAAGCCAAGTGGTGCCACATGCCACTTGCCACCTCAGCACCACATCAGCTACCACTTGCCACCTCAGCACCATCTCAGCTAGAAGACACCTCATCAAGTAGTCCCCACTTTGGCGCCACTTGTCATGGGTTGAAGGAACTCCAAGAGGGCGCCCAAGAAGAAAGTTTGAATTCAAAATGTTGGTTGGCCACCCTCTTCCACAAATCAAGCATCAAGGCCTACAAATCCTCTAACTCTCCTTGTAATCCTCCACATTTTAGAGATTTTCAAATTTTAAAGATTTGTAAGGCTCCTATTAAAGGCTTTGGGATGCCCCATTGTAAGGGGAGGAATGAATAAAATTTTTGGCTTGGATTATTCTTTCTATGTGATTGTCTTTGTGTCTATGTGGTTTAGTCTTTCTCCTCTTCCACGCCCACTCTAGTTCCTCCCTTCTTCCATCTCCAACACCCAAAGACTCCTTTCTTCCTCTCCAATCTCAAGTGAGCCTTCAACATGCAATGGAGAATCAAGAGGATCAACACAAGGAGACCAACCTGTTCCATTTCAAGAACTCCACCATGGCGCCAAGAAGGATCCACATCAATGCTTCATCCACCTCTCTTTCCTTTCTCCATTTCATGTTTTGTTAAGTTCTTTCATCTTAGGGATTTCTTTGTTGCAGGGTTCTCTGGGATTTCGACTTTAAGAGGAAGGATCTCTTGACACCAATCCAGAAAGCAAGAAGAGTCTCCAACCTGTAGCATGGCCTGGTCATCTGGAAGATCCCCTCAAGAGTGATCTTATTCTTATTGGAAAATCAATGCCAGGTAAGTCAGTATCAATTAGGTCTGAGACATTAATCTGACTAGCATGACTGGTGGTTTTAATTCTGTTCTATTTTTTTTTTATTTCGAAGTCTTGGTAATTAGGGTTATGCATGATCATTCAAGTTTACTTCATTAACTTATCTTTGATAAATTATGCTGAACTCTTCATATGTCGATAAAACTTGCCAATTAATCTTCGCTAATCTCCTTTAGAGTTGCATAGTTTTTCATCTTCACTTTGCATTCCCTACCACAACACCATTTTGTTGAGGTGTTCTAGGAGTGGAGAAGTTGTGATCAATGCCAAATTCAGTACAATAATCTTCAAAAAATTGATTTTCAAATTCGGTTCCATGATCACTTCTAATTAAAATCAAAGATAAGTTCTTTTGATTTGAAACCTTTTTATGAAATTTTCTGAAAACATTAAAAGTTTCATCTTTCGAAGCAATAAACAAAATCCAAGTAAATCTTGAAAAATCATCTACTTTCACAAGAGCATATTTCATACCTCGTAGGCTTGTGGTCCTAGTAGGTCCGAAAAGATCCATGTGAAGTAGTTCAAGTGGTCTTGTTGTAGAAACTATATTCTTTGATTTAAAACTCCCCCTGGTTTGTTTACCCATCTGGCATGCATCACAAACATGATTTAAATCAACTTTAAACTTAGGCATGCCTCTAACAAGATCTTTAGAAATTAATTTGGCAATAGTATGCATGCTAGCATGACCTAATCGTCTATGCAAAGTAAGCCTGACTCTTTGGTCTTAGCATTCATTATAACTAGACTATGGCTACTTGACATGGCAAGATCATTAAGATCTACCAGATAGATATTCCCGGGTCTATGTCCATAAACTTATTGCTAGAATTTAAAGAGTTAGTTACTATATACATAGAAGATTCAAAGACAACTTTGAAGCCTTTATCACACAATTGACTTATACTTAAGAGATTATGCTTCAACTTATCTACTAGCAAAACATTTTCAATAAAAGTGAAGGGAGTTATTTTGATCTTACCAATACCGATTATTTTCCCTTTGCCATTATCTCCAAAGGTGACCAAGCCTCCTTCTTTCATTTCAAGGGTGATAAATTGGTCCATGTCACCCATCATATGTCTTGAGCAGCCACAGTCCAAGTACCACCTTTTCTTCAATTTTTGGCCAGCAAGACATTCCTGCAAAATAGTTAATGAATTCTTTTAGGTACCCAAGCTACCTTGGGTCCTTGCAAGTCAGCAGAGGTGGTTCCTTTGGGAACCCAAATCTTTCTTACTTTCTTAAGGACATTTCTAGAATTATTGCATTCAAAAGCTTTATGTCATATTCTTTTACAAACATAGCATACAACTTTAGAATTTTTAATAGAAGCAGAATTTAAAGCTCTGAAAGTTGATGCACTTGATGCAGATTTTGAACTTTTTGATATGTATGCATTTTTGCTCAAATTCTTAGGAACATGTAATAATGACTTTGAAGTTGAAGCAGTTTTTGGTGAAGCTAGAACCTTTTGTGATAAAACATTTTGAACAAGTATTTTAGATTTCACAAAAGTAGTTGCTGAAATTCTATTCGTAAAAGAAGTTTTAAAACCAATTCCAGCTTTGTTTCCTGAAATCCGTTGTTCTTTTAAAGTCAACTCAAGCTTATTTGAAGACAAAGTGAGTTTTTCAACTAAAGGCTTGAGTTTTGTAACCTCCTTTTTTAATTCATTATTTTTAGCAAGTAAATCACTATTTATCTTTTCAAATAAAAGATTTTCATTTTTCAGCTTTTCAAATTTTTCAGAAAAGTCATGTAGTTATTTTTGTAATAAAAGGTTCTTTTTTGAAATTTCATCTTTTTGTTTGAGTAAAGAGTCATTCATATTTTTCAATGATTTTATTTTTACTCCAGCTTTCTTAAATTCAGATAGTAAATTATGAAAAGCATAATTTAATTCATCAAATGTGAATTCGATAGAATTGTTAGGAGATGTTACCTCATCTTCGAGACCCATTAAATATAGATTTGCAGTCTTGGTGGTCTCTTCTTCTTCAGATGAAGATGATTCTTCACTATCAGACCAAGTGGCAACCATGGCTTTCTTTTTCTTCTTCTATCTGAAGGATTTCTTTAATAGTGGACAGTCTGGACGTATGTGCCTAGGCTTCTTGCATTCATAGCATGTGAGGACTAGTTTATCTTTCTCTCTGTCCTTCTCTTTTTCCTTTCCTTAATCCTTCTTATAAAATTTTCGGTTGCATCTTCCTTTCTTTCTTCCCATAAATTTTCTGAATCTCCTCACAACCATTACAATGTCATCGTCTTCTAGGTTATCATTGAAGGGGGTACTTTCTTCTTCAGATTCTTCATCATCCCTCTTTGATTTGTAAGCATTTTTGAAGGCTATTATCTTCTTTTTCTTCTGTTCATCTTCCGTTCTATGCTGCATTGTCAGCTCGTGGGTGATGAGCGATCCCAGCAGTTCATCCAGTAGAAGTGTGTTGAGATCTTTAGCTTCCTAGATTGCAGTCATTTTGGGATCCCATTTGTCAGGAAGAGAACAGAGTATCTTCTGAACTAGATCTGCATTGGAGTATACCCTGCCAATACTCTTCAAACTGTTAATAATATTTATAAATCTAGAAAACATGGCAGAAATTATTTCAGAAGGTTCCATTTTAAATAATTCATAATTATGGACTAAAAGATTTATCTTTGAGATTTTCACTTGGGAAGTACCCTCATGGGTCACTTCAAGTTTGTCCCAGATTTTCATTGCTAAAGAGAAAGTGGAAATTCGGTTGAACTCGTTTGCATCCAAAGCATAATATAGTAAATTCATAGCTTTGGTATTCAATTCCCCCATCTTCATGTCATGATCATCCCAGTCCTCTTTAGGCTTAGGGATGTCTGCGCCATCAACTTTAATTATGGGAATGTGTGGCCGTTTTAAGATGACATTCCATAATTGAAAATCTACAACTTGTATGAAAATCTTCATTCGTGCTTTCCAATAGGAATAATTAGTGCTTGTGAATAGTGGAGGTCTATTTGTTGACTGGCCTTCGACCAAGGATATACTCATGGGATGAGCCATCAATCTTTACTCAAGTAATTAGAGATACTGCTCTAATACCAACTATTGCCCAGGTGGCTTTTTCCAAGAGCGGGGTGAATTGGGAATTACAAAATTTTTGTATGTACACAAGTAATTCCTTTTAGTTGAAGGTGCTGTGTTAATCAGAGAATAAATGCAGAAACAAAAAGTAAATCAAGCACAACACAAATAAGGCAGGTTTATAGTGGTTCAGAGCAACCCAGCTCCTACGTCCACTACTGAAGTTCATCACTCAGGATTTCCACTATATCCTCCAAACTGGAATACAGTCGGATTATTTTACAGGCTCACAATCCCAACCTATACACTTTGGTTTTTAAACCATGCTAACCAAAGAAACCCACTCTAGGTTTTCACAGGCTCACATAGAACCTCTACACTTTGGTTTTGAAAAGGCTCACCAAAGAAACCTATTTGGTTTTTACAACCGAGCTCACCAATAATCCAAGTATTCTAAAAATAGAATAAACAAGCAACAATAATGACAAACTCTATTGTCTGGGGGTTGCCAATGCAGCTCGAGTGAAGCTCAGTTGAATGCTCTTTAATACACTTCAATGGCTTCCTTGCTTTCCTCAAAAGGTGCTTCAAGCTTCTGGTAAGAGTTGGTGAAGGCTTAAAGGCTGACTTCAAAGCTCAAGTGCTCTCTCTCTTCTAACTTCAATAAGTGTTCAATAAATGTTCATTAACTCATTTGTCTCTCCAAGGATGTTCTCATACCTCATTTATAGAGACTTCAACTGCCTTCCCTTGATTTTGAATGTTGTAGACCGTTGGGAGGTGATAGGTTACCATTGGAGCACTTTTGGAATTCGAATACTGAAAACTAGAACTAGCCGCTGGAGGTGATCCTGTCATTCCAGTCGGCTCGGACAATCTTCAAGTTGACTCGGATCAAGTTCGGGTTGGCTGGGCTGAACACCAATCGGCTAGCTTCGACAGTTGAGAAAATGGGTCACTCTAGACGAGTCGGCTAGACTGAATTCCAGTCGGCTTAGATCTCAGAGGCTCTCAGAGCAATCTCAACCAAGTTCTGGACGAGTCAGCTAGGCTAAAATGTAGTCGACTCGGATCCTTGAGAATCTCATAATGTTCTCAACCATGTTCTGGATGAGTCGGCTGGGCTTTGGTGCCAGTCGGCTGGATCTATGTGCCAGAGAACTTCTTTCCTGTGCCAGTGCCAGAGTCGGCTAGTTCCTCCATCTAGTCGGCTCGAGAGTGGTTGTTCAGCCATATCAAATTAAATTCTCCAGAACACTTGTGCCAAGCTTTGAAGACTTCTTCAAGGTCTTCTTACAATAAATTTAAGAAAAATTGAAGCTTGAAAACTACTAGAAGTAATCCTTTATCTTGATTTAAGTAGGAAATTTTTATAGGGTTCTTCTTTACAAGATTCTAAACACTTTACAACTCAACACAATGCAATAAAGATTGTAGGGTTTAGAAAGTGTGTCAATGTAGTTGTCCTACAAAAACTTGTCAATCATTTGAAGAGTTGTTAGATAACTAAATATTTGCTCCAATATTTTGTTATCATCAAAATCAGTTTAGGTGACACATTGTACCTTTCAAATATCTTAATATTCTTTTAACAGCAAGCATATGTATTTCTTTAGGATTACATTGAAATCTAGCACATACACATACATATACAAGATATCCGGTCTACTTGCAGTTAAATATAATAAGGATCTGACATACCTCTATATAGCTTTAGATCAACATTGGATCTGTTTTCATCTTTGTCCAATTTGCAAGATGGGCTCATGGGTGTGCCATTTGTTTGCTCATCTCCATACCAAACATTTTAATTATTTTCTTGGTCTATTTGGCTTGGTTGATGAAGATCCCTTCTTTTGTTTACTTTACTTAAAATCTGAGGAAATAATTAAGTTCACCCATTAGGCTCATTTCAAATTCTTCCTGCATTAGCTTAGCAAATTCTTCACAAAAACTTTTATTTTTTGCATAAAAAATAATATTGTCAACATAAATTTGTACAACTAGTATATCATTGTTTTTCATTTTGATTATCAACATTTTCTCTAGAAAAATTATTTTCAATTAAGAATGTGCTAAGTCTATCATACCAGGCTCTAGGGACTTGTTTCAAACCATATAAAGCTTTATTGAGTTTAAACACATGGTTTGGAAAAGCATGATTTTCAAAACTCGGTTGTTGTTCTACAAAAACTTGTTTGAAGATAAAACCATTCAAAAATACACTTTTTACATCCATTTGAAAAAGTTTAAAATTCATGTAGCAAGCAAATGCAAGAAGGAATCTAATGGCTTTTAATTGCTATGGGTGCATAAGTTTCATCAAAATCAATACCTTCTTCTTGATAATATCTCTTAGCCACTAATCTAGCTTTGTTTCTAATGATATTTCCTTGTTCATCTAGTTTGTTCCTATATACCCATTTGGTTCCTATGATTGGGTGGTATTAAGGTCTATCAACTAGTATCTAAAGCTTATTTCGTTCAAACTCATTCAATTCATCATGCATAGCCATCATCTAGTTGGGTCACTTTCAGCTTTTTCTAAAGTGTGAGGCTCTATCTGTGATACAAAGGCTAGGTAGTCATGTATAGTCCTATATGCAGACCTAGTCCTAATACCTTGTGAAGGATCACCAATAATTAATTCTTTAGGATGGGAAGTAGCGTACCTCCATTCAGTTGGTAGATTGGTGTGATCCTTACTTACCTTTTCTTCTTCTTCTTCAATTGGTCTTTCTTGAATACTCATGTCTTTCATCTCCTTTTGAATAGTACATGCATAATTGTCAATACACTTATCTTTTCTAGATGGTGAGGAGTTAGTTTCATCAAATATAATATGCATTGACTCTTCAATAATAAGAGTCCTTTTATTAAAAACTCTATATGCATTGCTATGTAGTGAGTAACCAAGGAAAATTGCTTCATCAGATTTAGCATTAAATTTTTCTAGATTATCCTTACCATTGTTAAGTACAAAGCATTTACAACCAAATACATGAAAATAATTGATATTGGGTTTCTTTTCATTTCAAAGCTCATAGGGAGTTTTCTTCAAAATAGGATGGATCAAAACATGATTTAAAATATAACAAGTAGTGTTCACCGCTTCTGCCCAAAAGTACCTTGGAAGATTACCTTCACATAATATCGTTCGGACCATTTCTTCCAAAGTCCTATTTTTCCTCTCTACAACACCATTTTGTTGTGGTATTCTAGGAGCGGAGAAGTTGTGATCAATACCATTTTCAGTACAATAATCATCGAAAAATTGATTTTCAAATTCAGTGCATGATTGCTCCTAATTAAAATTATAGAAAGATTTTTTAGATTTGAAACTTTTTTATGAAATTTTCTAAACACTTTAAAAGTTTCATCTTTATGAGCAATAAAAAAAACCCATGTAAATCTTGAAAAATCATTTACAATCATAAGGGCATATTTTATACCTCCTAGGCTTGTGGTCCTGGTTGGTCCAAATAAGTCCATGTGAAGTAGTTCTAGAGATCTAGTAGTTGAAATCATATTTTTGGATTTAAATCTCTCCCTAGTTTGTTTACCCATTTGGCATGCTTCACAAACATGATCAAAATCAACTTTAAACTTAGGCATACCTCTAAAAAGATTTTTGGAGATTAACTTGGCAATAGTATGCATGCTAGCATGACCTAATCTTCTATGCCATAATAAACAAGACTCCTTTATCTTAGTATTCATAGCAACTAAACTAGAACTACTTGACATGGCAAGATCATTTAGATATACCACATAAATATTTCCAAGTATAGGCCCAGTGAATTTACTACTAGAATCAAGAGAGTTTGTTACTATACACATAGATGATTCAAAAATAACTTTGAAGCCTTTATCACATAATTGACTAATACTTAATAAATTATGCTTCAACTTATCTACTAGCAATATATTTTCAATGAAAATACAGGGGGTTATTTTGATCTTACAAAGACTGATTATTTTTTCCTTGCCATTGTGTCCAAATGTTAACATACCTCCTTCTTTTATTTCCAGGGTGATGAACTGATCCTTGTCACCCGTCATATGTCTTGAACAGCCATTATCGAGATACCATCTTTTCTTCAATTTCTGGGCTGCAAGACATTCTTGCAAGAAAATTAAGGAGTTCTTTTAGGTACCTAAGCTAACTTGGATCCTTGTAGGTTAGCCGAGGTGGTTCCTTTGGGAACCCAAATTTTTCTTGATTTATTGTAGACATTTCTAATAGTATTACAGTTGAAAGCTATATGTCCTATTTCTTTGCAAGCAAAATATCTGATTCTAGAATTCTGAAAGGATTTATACTTTGAAATTCTAATGCATGAAGTGCAGAAATAGCAGGTTTTGTAATTGACCTTTTTGGAACATACATAATGGCTTTTGAAATAGAAGTAGAACATTTTGTTACAAAAGCATTTTAAAAAGTAGGCTTGGGAACAAAATCTTTTTGTTTCACAAATATAGTTGCTGAAATATAATTTGAATTTGCAGTATTAAAACCGATTATAGCTTTATTACCAGAATTTTTTTGATCTTTAAGAATCAACACAAGCTTGTTAGAAGATAAAGTTAATTTTTTAACAAGTGGCTTGAATTTTTCAACCTCCTTTTTAGCTCATTATTTTCTTTCAACAAAATATTATTTGTCATGAAATTCACTATTTTCAGTTTTCAAAACATTATACTTTTCAAAAAGGATATGAAATTCTTTTTTCAATAAAGTATTCTTTTATGAAATTTTCTCTTTTTCTTTAAGTAAAGAATCATTGATATGTTTTAATGATCTAATCTTTACTCCTACTTTTTTAAATTCAGATAAGAGGTCATAAAATGCAGAATTTAACTCATCAAATATAAATTTAATTTGAGTATCGAGGGAAGTTACCTTATCCTCGAGATCCATTAGACATAAGTTAGTTATTTTCGTGGTCACTTCTTCTTCAGTTGAAGTGGAGTCTTCACTGTTGCTCTACGTGGCAAGCATCACTTTCTTTTTCTTCTTTTTAAAAAATTTCTTTAGTAGTGGACTGTCTGAACGAATGTGCCCTGGTTTCTTACATTCATAGTAGGTGGGGACTTGTTCCTTATCTTTGTCTTTGTCCCTGTCCTTTTCTTTTGTATGTTCACCTCATTTATGGAATTTTCTGTTGTATCTTCCTTTCTTCATTTCCATAAACTTTCTGAATCTCCTCATGACCATTGCAATGTCTTCATCTTTTAGATCATCTTTGGAAGAGGTAGAGTCATCTTCCGTCTCTTCATCATCCTTTGATTCTAGTGTAGCCTTGAATACATATGTTTTCTTTTTTTTCTGATCATCTGTTCTATGCTGCATGGCCAATTCGTGTGTGATGAGAGAACACATTAGTTCATCCATGGATAAAGTGTTCAAATCTTTAGCTTCCTGGATAGCAGTAACTTTAAGATCCCATTTATCAGGAAGTGATCTCAATATCTTTTGTACTAAATTAGCATTTGAGTAAACCCTACCAAAACTTTCAAACTGTTAATAATACTTGTAAATCTAGTGTACATGATAGAGATATTTTTATTAGGCTCCATTTTAAATAATTCATAATTATGCACTAAAAGATTAATCTTTGAAGTTTTCACTTGAGAAGTTCCTTTGTGGGTCACCTCAAGTTTATCCCAAATTTTCTTTGCTAAAGTGTAAGTGGAAATTAGATTAAACTCATTTGAATCCAAAGCACAGTAAAGCAAGTTCATGGCTTTGGCATTCAATTTTCTTAATTTCATATCATGTTCATCCCATTCCTCTTCAAGCTTAGGGACATCCATGCCATCAGTTTTAATCAAGGGAACATGTGACCCTTTAAGAATGACCTTCCATAATTGAAAATCAATAGCTTGAATATAAATTTTCATTCTTGCTTTCCAATAAGAATAATTTGTGCCTGTAAAGAATGGAGGTCTATTAGTTGACTGGCCTTCCGCCAGGGATGTACTCATGGGATGAGCCATCAATCTTTACTCTAGTATAATCAGAGACACTACTCCGATACCAGTTGTTGCCCAGGTGGCTACCCAAGAGGTGGGTGAATTGAGAATTTAAAAATTTAAAGCAGATAATGTATAATTAAAAATATTTTATGAGTATTAGGTGCTGTGATAGAGTGATAAATTGCAGAAGCTAAATAGAGTCAAGTAAGCACAATACAACAGACAAAATTTAAAGTGGTTCGGAGCAACCCAGCTCCTACGTCCACTACCCAAGATACCACTTGGGATTTCTACTATATTCACACCCGAATATAGTCAGATTGTTTTGCAGGATCACAATCCAAAATCTCTAAACTTTGGTTTTAACGGGATCACCAAAGAAACCCAACACCCTTTGTTTTTCAACAGGCTCACCGAAGAAACGCCTTAAGTGGACTTGCGGTTTTTAATTAGGACCTCGTGAAAGTAAGGGGAGCCTCTCATAACCCCACCTCTTACCTGGCCAATGGACAGGGTAATTACATACTTAAGTAGTACCTAGTTAAGTCTTGTATTTTGAACTTTTAGGTCTAGGAGCCCTAGAAGTTAGGTTTGTACTACTTGAAGCTCCATACCAATAGTCCCACACTCAGTATATTTTTTATCCATGGATCATAATCTTGAATTTTTTTTGAAAACCCTGACTAAAAAATTTGATACCATAAATGGGTGGTTATGGAAAATGAGAAAGGAATTAGGTCAAGTGAAGGACCATGTTGGGATACTTGAAGAGATCCCAATGACCCCCACCGAACCTGAGTCACTTAGGTCAATTTCTCGAGGTCCAAGAGTCCATCATCATGAATTTACTACTGAGTACAATTCAAGATGACTTCACCATAATTTCATAAAAAAAGCCCATAGGATCCATGCTGAGCCTGAATCACCTAGTCCACCTCCCCTTGGTCCAAGAGCCCAATGTCATGATCTCACTCCTGAGTATAACCCTGGATACCCCTACCAAGACTTTGTAGATCAGGAGGAGAGAGTCTTTAGGAGAAATCGACCCTATACACCCACTTTCAATGGAAATTTAGATCCTAAAGTGTATGTCAATTGGGAAGAGAAAATGGATCAATACTTTGAAATTGATGAAATGTCAGAAGTAATAAAGTATCAATTTGCCAAATCAAAGTTAGATCGACATGCTAAAGTATATTGGGGAGAAGTTAAGCGAAAAGGTTATTATAGTGGGGATAAAATAAGTACTTAGAGAGAAATAAAGAGTAAACTGAGGGAAAAGTACCTAGGTAAATATTATGAGCAAAATCTTTTAGACCAATGGTACAAATTGAGACAAGATGATATACATGTATCTGATTATATTGCCTAATTCAATAAGTATGAGGGAGATGAAGAAGAGACTAAACCTATAGAAAAATTAGAGAAAAAATCTCCTAAACCTATTGAAGAATTAAAGGATGAAATAGAATCAAAGTCTTGTCCAAATGAAGGGCTAAAAAGAGAAAATCCTAAACCCGTTGAAGAACTTAAGGAAGAAGTTTATGAAGCTGGGTCTAACCTTATGGACAAATATAATCAAGAACAATTACTTGAAGATAAAATATTACCCAGCCTAAAGAAATCAACAACGGGGATGATCAAAATGAAGTCCAAGAACAAAGCCATGAAGAACAACTCGAGGAGATAATAAAGGACCTGGAATTAATCACTGTTGAGGATTTACATCTAGAGATTAATGAAGGATCACCTAATGGGGTATTAACCATCAGAGAAAATCTAGAACCAATTCCTAAGGATCAACCCCAAGAAATTGTGGAACCTGCAAAAGAATTTAACATGAGGATTGGAAGTGAAGAGATGTAGGAATTGAAAGATGAAAATGGAAGAGAAGGAAGATGGAAATTGTATTCCCTGATAATTTCCCTAAGCCCGATTCACCCGTCTGGAACATCCCCAACCCTAATCCACCAAGCTAGGACATCCACCATACCATTGATCAGGTCTTAGTAATATTCAATAGTTACTTTTAGAAGACATTATGGTATTTATTGGAAACCAAACTAAGATTCACTACCACTTACCTAAAGTTGTGTGCTAGAGTTTTCAAAGCCATTTAGGAGAATATTGAAAATTAGAAACTTTTCTTTCCTAGCCCGATAATAAAGTTTAGTTCAGAGATAATAAAGTCCATTAGAGCTTGTTTTGTTTTGGTGTCATTTATGTTTTGTCATTTGATGTCATTTGACCTTCCCATGCATAAGTGTCCATGACTGCGAGAGTCATATACATAGCATGATTAGTAAGAAAATTTGAGCAATGAAATTAACAAGCATATGATTAACTCACGTAAAAGAACCAAAGAATTTCAAGAAGGAGTCTATGTCATGGTAAGGCCAAACCTGAATGATTATATGCCCGTGGTGTAGGTCATTTTCAAAATAGTAAGAAAAATTTGGATCTAATATGTACTAGATTTATCATTCGACTTTGGTATCAGTTTCACTTTCAATAATTCAGATCTAGGAGGGTATAGGAACCAACAATGATACCTAGTAAACCTTTCGAGCCTGATTCTATCTTTGAGAGTGAGCCAGCCCATGAGTGTCCACCAGCCAAGTTACCAAAGCAGCAAGATAGGATTGAGCGAATCTTAGACAATAAGACTATCACTACCTGAAACAGGGGCTATCAACGCTACTTTGTTCACTAGCAAGGATGCCCTGATTCTGAAGAATCATAGATTACTTGAGAAGACCTACAGAGAATTGACCAGACTTACTAAAGTATCACCAGAGTCAGATTGATTCTTACTCGATAGAATCGAGTTCTTTTCATCCCAGGAGAATTGATGGGGACATTAACATGAAAGAAGTTTTTTGGACTAACTCACTTTTATTTTGTAGTTAAAATAGATAAATCAAATAAAGAGTTTGAGCCCATCTTCTCTTTCAGCAAATACTTGAGCCGATTCATGTTAATGAGTCGACTCAACCTAAATTTAAGCAGGGTATGAGGCCACTTCTTTAATACCCATTTTCCTCACTTGGCGCCATCCATTTGAAGCCTATGATGCCACCTCTTAGAAGCCCATTTTATTATTCACATGGGACATATTTTGGGAGACATGAGAAACAACACATCAAGCATTTTGAGGGGAAGCATGGTACCACTCCTCACTCATCCAACAACTCCCCAACCAACTTATCATATGGGATGCCACATCACATGACACCTAGGGCTCCACATCAGCAATTAAAAGCCATGTCAAAGCCACTCAGGTACCATATAGCAAGTTGTTACAACCTCTTACCTAGAAGTTATTTCTTGTTGCAGCTATGTAACCAAAGGAGTTGGATTTAACTAGAAATGGTTAACTAACCTAACTCCACATCCCCTCCTCACTTTGGACGACCCATGTGGATTATGGAAGGCTATAAATAGGGCCTAAGCCCCCCCATTGTATTCATTCTATTTTTGGATTAAATAAAGAAAGCTTTCTTTCTTGTTCTAGTTCTCCTAGGTTCTCTTGTTTGGAGTGAAAAGTTCTTGAGTTTGAGAGTTAGAAGATAGGTTTGAGAAGAGAGTGTGAGGTTCTTAAATGAGTATTTAAAGGGTAGAGTACCATTGACTGTTTGAAAGGTGAAGTGCTCCTTGCTTGATCCAAGATCCAAGCATCATTCCTTGAAGGCGTCGGCTTCTACTTCCTTGTTTTCCCTTTCTTCTTCTTCTTGTTTCAATTCCAATTTTGAATTCTCCTTCCACACCTAATCTCTGATTTGATGTAGGATTTCTCTAATTTTCCAAGTCCAAGATGAAGGTCTCCAAGCCAAGGATCATGGCCAAGGTGAGTCCTAAAAGTAGGGAGTGCTAGTCATGTGGTTTAGACCTCAATTCTTGAGTGATGAGAGCTCTTTCTTCCACCAAATAATTAGCCATCATTATTGGTAAGAAAACTTTTTCTAAGCTTCATTAGATCTGATCATTTGAAGGTTAGCTTGCCCTAGTAATGATAGTTTCCTTGTCATGAAGATCCTAATCTCTATTTTGAACTAGATCTATATTTCGAGTATTGTAATTTAGATCAACTAATCTCCTTATGAAGATTCTTTTCTTGGATTAATTTAGACCATTTATTTGATAATTAATTGCTCGAGTTTGCTTGCTGGTTAGCTTGCTAAAACTCTCCATTTATCATTTTATTTTTGTCCCCCATCAAGCTGCCATCTAGTTATGAGGGAAAGACAAAGGACTTTGATGTTAATTTTAGAAACAAACAATGTGGATGAAGTTTCTAATGTAAAGGCGAATGTCTTACCCCTAGAAATGAGGCTACTTCATAACATAATAAGAAGAATCTTTTTGCTTCACACCGATAGATTTGACTCGATCAACGAGAGAGATTTAGTTTTCATGAGATATACGATTGAGGGGGAGGCCCTCAATCTACCATACATCATGCTGACTCAGATGAGAGATACAGCTAGGAAGGCCAAAGCATGTTTACCATACGGTATGGCCTTCACACTCATATTCAGACATTTTGGTGTTGAGCTAGATGGAGAGGATAGCAGGTTATTACATCATACTGATACTTATTTAGCTAAATCACTTCAACGGATGGGTTACTATCAGGTTGAAGGTGTTGAAGGAAACCTGGTGCACCGGACGCCTACCCTAGGCATGCTACACTAGGGAGCAGGTATTGCATAATTAAAAATTTTAACATGCAAATAGAAAAACCTACTCATGCACAGGATCTAACATATCATGATGCATGTAACAAAATATACAGACATGTATAGGCAAGTGCAATAATAATAAATCATATGATAATAACTAGATCTAGGCATGCATGATAACCAAAATAAAATATACCTAATCGAAACAAGAAAAATTCGACTCCTTCAGTTTAAAGAATATATCAGCAACGACCGGTTAAACTCCTTCAACAGCAAATAAGATCTATAACAGCAAGAGGAAAAGATCGATCCAAACTCTAGAGGTGTCCAAGTGTCTACTCTCTAGAGTATCCATGCATGGGCTCTCGTTGATCCAACTCCTGAAAGGATGCTAGTCCTCCAGGAATCAAAGAACTGGTCACGAACATGTAGAGTAGGGAAGACCAAAGAGATCTTCACGGACAGTCTTCTCCAAGACTGCCTTTACTCCATGAAGAGCACATAATAAGAAAAATAAGTGAGGAAAAACATGGAATGCCCAACAAATATCTGCACTCGGATATATTCACGGCCAGCAGCCCATGGAGACCTCCCTACCAGCACCTCACGGCCAGCAACCCAAGAAGTCTCTGCCGCTGAGAAAACCCGTGAAGCAGCAAAAAAAACAAACTAATCTTCAACCAAGAAATAATAGAGGTTGTGGAAACATGTGAAGCAGGGAAGACATCGCAAGCCCCTGTTCCCTCTTCTCTGTGCACGCCCTTTTTGCCTGCAGCAATCTAGAGGGCTCACTCGTTATCTCTCTCATGGCCTTTAACCAGGAAATCTGAGGCGCTGGGAAAACGACGTGGGGGCCGTGTAAACACCAACAAAGAAGTCCGGATCAAATGAAAACACTTTGAACTGGCTTTTATCGGTGGAGAAGCAGGAAATCGTGGGCAAAAACACTGTGGAAGCAGCGACCAAGAGAAGAGGACGGTGGAAGAAAACACCACCGTGAGACCCCTTCAGCTCTGAAATTCCAAGCTAAAATCGGTCTTGAAGCTTTTCTTATCCATGCGGCATGGAAACATCATCCGGTTCTAATCCCATGCAATCGGTCAAACAGGGCAGCAGGGGAAATAAAACACCATGAAAACTAAGTGCTATTTTGGGCTGGCAATACCGTGAGCTGGTGTGCAAGCAAAACATCAAACCGATGTTTCAAATAACTGGGAGGAAAACCTTGTACACTTCCTTGATTTAAACTGGTTCATCAAACCCAAAAACTCTGGCCCAAATAATAAGAAATCGGGTCCAATCATAGTCTTCCAGGAACAATTCCTGGTTGACCCAAATCCATCCTGGTCGATCCAAATCGAACCAAAAAAATTCAATGTGTGCTCAATTAAACCATTTGACCTTAATACCGAAACGATTCCTAATCGTTGATCGGTTCCTGGATCAGAAAGAAATCCTTTATGGTATGTGACCTCATAGGTTCGAACCTAAATGGTAGCACTGAAACACTTCCAGTACCAGCACAAGATACCATCTAGCAATGAGTCCCAGCGTCCGGATAGGTCGAAGATGCGAGAGCAATCTATCAAACATCTGGCATACGGTTACTGTATAATTCATTCCTTTGACCTCTAATGCTCAAGATGACCTAGGGTTAGACTGCCAATCCTAACTGAGTCAATCCACAACATGTCTCAACCTCGCAAGTCTAATGACTCCTCACTAGGACTACCCCGGTCGAGGATTTGCTAAATTGAGACACTGAGAGACATTCAATCCAAATAACTTGGACAGGTCAATTCCATCTTGGTCCACTACTGCTCCACAAGTACTTGCCTGTACCTAGAAACCTTTCGTCACCGGATTAGAAATCCAGGTAGTCCGGCACCAAATCACAGGGAGTTGCTTGCAAGCTACCATGGTGACCTCTGGTCGGAGGGACACATATACCCATATCCAATCGTGAGCGATCCTTTGACAGAAAGAAGCTCCACGGAGTCACGTTCAATGAGATGTCACACATCCCACTTGCAGATCATATCAATGTCACCACACTCCTTTGGTCAAGAGGACAACCAAACGATGTGAACCACAACAACCTACACTTGATACATTGCCATCCTGTACAATATATCCTTTGGTTGTGAACCTATTAAAGGACCACTCGATATATCCTCTCTATATCGAAGTCAGTGCAGTCCTAAGGACTTCATCACATAAATAGAGTTCATTACAGAGAAATGAATAATGTGATGAGCTGCCAAAATAAAATTTATTAATTCATATATAAATTACAATACTGAGCACAACTACCTATAGCCTAGGCGATTGGTTTTGGGATATAATTCCCAACAACTCCCACTTGTACTAAAGCCAATCAGAATAGTATATAATACCCATTTCACTTTTACAATAGTCGAACTCTTTGATTTTGAGGGCTTTAGTGAAGGGGTCGGCCAGATTCTTCTTTCCATTGATCTTCATAAGATTAATGTCGCATCGTTCCATGATCTCTCGCACGAGGTGATAGCATCGCAGAATATGCTTGGTACGGTGATGAGACTTTGGTTCCTTAGCTTGAGCAATGACTCCTGTGCTGTCACAATACATAGGAACAGTACCATCTAGGGAAGGGCCACCCTAGCTCTCCAAGAAACTTCCACAACTACATGGCTTCCTTTGCTGCATCTGATGCTGCAAAGTACTTTGCTTCGCATATCGAGTCTGCAACTATTGCCTGCTTGAAACTCTTCCAGCATATCGCTCCTCCATGCAGGGTAAACACAAACCCTGATACACTCTTGCTATCATCTCTATCTGACTAGAAACTGGAGTCAGTATACCCCACAAGTCTAGTTCTCCATAAATCAGCCATTGGTCCTTAGTATTTCTCAAATACTTCAGGATGGTTTTAACCACCTTCCAATGTACCTTACCTGGATCAGACTGGTATCTGCTCACAAATCTTAGTGTGTATGCCACGTCTGGTATAGTACATGTCATAGCATACATGATAGAGCCCACTGTAGAAGTATAAGGAACTTTACTCATGCGCTCTCTTTCCTCGAGAGTTGTCGCAAAATCCTTCTTAGAAAGAGTAATTCCAGAACCTATCGGGAGATTGCCTTTCTTAGAATTCTCCATGCTAAACCGTTTCAGCATGGTATCAAAGTACGTAGACTGGGACAATCCAAGAAGCCTCTTAGATCTATCTTTATAGATCTTCATATCCAGTATGTAAGCAACTTCACCCAAGTCCCTCATTGAGAACTGAGATAACAACCAGACCTTTATTCCTTGCAATGCTGCGATGTCATTCCTGATTAAGAGAATGTCATCAACATACAGTACCAGGAATACAATCACAGAACCATTAACCCACCTATAGATGTAGGGTTCCTCTCTGTTCCTAACGAAGCCATATGATTTGATACACCTATCAAATCACATATTCCAACTTCGAGATGCTTGCTTGAGTCCATAAATGGACCTCTACAATTTGCACACTTTTGACTCATCTGTGGATGTGAACCCTTCAGGCTGTATCATATACACCTCCTCATCCAGCTCCCCATTCAGAAAAGTAGTTCAGACATCCATTTGCCAGATCTCATAGTCAAAATGTGCTGTCAAAACAAGCATGATCCGAATGGACTTGAGCATTGCCACAGGGGAGAATGTCTCATCATAATCGATACCATATCACGGACGATACACCTTGGCAACCAGACAGGCTTTATAGGTCTCCACCTTTCCATCTGTGCCCCTTTTTTTCTTGAAAATCCACTTACACTCGATGGGTTTTATCCCTTCTGGTGGATCAACCAATGTCCAAACATTGTTGATCTCCATGGATTCCATCTCAGATCGCATGGCTCCAAGCCACGCCTCAGAGTCAGATCTCAGAAGTGCATCCATATAGGTGATCGGATCCTTATTGTTCTCGTCGAGCTCAATGGGATCACCATCCCGGACCAAGAAATCGTAGTATCTGTTTGGCTAATGCGGTACTCTATCGGATCTCCTAATCATGGGTTTTGGGTGTGATCCAATCATAATTGATTCTATGATGCCCTTAGAGTGTGCAGGTTCTTCCACTGGTTGAACTTCACCAAGTTCAATCTTAGAGGCTACAGTTCCTTCTCCAAGGAACTCTTTTTCCAAAAAGATAGCCTTAAGAGCAATAAACACTTTCTGTTCGTCCTTTAAGTAGAAAAAATACTCTTTTATTTCCTTAGGGTACCCAATAAACAGGCATTGATCAGACCTAGGACCAAGTTTATCTGAGTCTAAATGCTTTACATAAAATAGACAACCCCAGACCCGAAGGTGTGAAATTGAGGGCTTACATCCAGTCCATAACTCATATGGAGTGGAGACAATGACTTACTTGGAACATTATTCAATAAGTAACAAGCTATTTCAAGTGCATATCCCTAGAAGGATATCGGCAGAGTTGCAAAGCCCATCATGGATCGAACCATGTCCAACAAGGCTCGATTCCTCCTTTCGGACACACCATTCAATTGGGGTGTTCCTGGAGGAGTCCATTGAGAGAGAATCCCATTCTCCTCAAGATATGTCATGAACTCACCAGATAGATATTCATCGCCTCGATCAGATCGAATGATTTTAATACTCTTTCCAGTTTGTTTCTCCACTTCATCAAGATATCATTTGAACATTTCAAATGACTCAGATTTATGTTTCATCAAAAAGATATAACCATACTTGGAAATGTCATCTATAAATGTAATGAAAAATCTGTATCCACCTCTGGCACTAACTGTCATGGGTCCACATACATCACTATATATGAGAGTCAGAAGTTCTGTAGCTCGTTCACCTTTTCCAGTAAAAGGTGACTTGGTCATTTTACCAAGCAAACAGGATTCACAAGTCGATAGTGTGTCAGAATCACTGACCTTAAAGAGGCCTTCTCCTCGCAACTTATTTATCCTATTCTGCTTAACATGACATTGCCTATAGTACCATAGATACAAGTCACTGACATTTTCCATCTTTGGGCTTTTTGAATCTATGGACGCCTGATAAAGAGGACAGTTCCTCTTCCAGTGTCCCTACTTCTTACAATATAAGCACTCTGCACTAGCTTGATCAACTTTTACTTTCTTGGCCTAACTTGGGCCAGGAGCACTCTGCACCTTCTTTCTCTTACCTTTCTTCTTCCCTTTCTTAAAGGGACGATGACCTCTATGACCTCCCACTAAATTCACCAACCCTTTATTCAGTTGGTGGTCCTTCTCGTAAGTCTACAGCAATCCCATCAAACCATGGTAATTGACGTAGGCTTATTCATTCTATAATGATCGAGAAAATTAAGATAGGAGGAGGGTAGAGAATTCATGATCGTATCCTTGCCGAGTTGCTCGTGCAAGGGACATCCGAGCGTGCCCAATTGTTCGATCATCTCGATCATGTACAATACATGATCAGTGACCGAAGAACCATTCCATATTGTAGATGGCACAAGATACTTTGTACCGCTCCACATTGTCTGGCGTGCTGAAAGATTCCTTCAACTTTTGAAGAATCTCGTCTAGCTGGGCCTCCTCAAATTTACGACTGAACTCATCGTTCATTGCCGCCAACATAATGCATCAGACAGTAGTCTTATCAGAAACCCATTTCAAATAAGTGTCCCTGACCGAACTTCGAGCATTGGTATAAGGGATTTCGGGTGCTGGATCCATTATCACATAAAGGATCCGTTCGTGCTCCTGGACTATCCTCAATTTTTGATACCAACTATTGAAATTGGGACCTTTTAACTTCTCGCTATCGAGAAGTGACTGGAGCAAAAGGTTTGAAGACATCTGAAGGAAAATTAAGACATAATTAGTATATGAATTAATCAATTAAACCAAAAGACTTGGACTTTAGTCTAAAGGTCCCTCCCACTAATTTTTCAGATTGGGAGCCTCTAACTCAAATCCGTGAAATCATCATTTCATAGTGGGTACAGAAATCCAATAGACCACGTATAAGCCTGACTATGGCCGGCTCACCCATACGCGCCTAAAGGTAGGTTCTCTAACCAATTGCTTTCCTAAGTTACTTCCAGTAATAAATTTTGCCCCACAGAACCTCAATCGGCCTAGGGGCCTCCTATTACGAGTCTCTGGTTAGGTCCAACCATTAATATGATGAATCCGATGCTTCTAGCTAATGAATGACCAAGTCCTACTATGGTTGACCCACCTGATCACTATTAAGAATGTTGCACTGAACTATCATCTATGGGAGAATAATCCTAGTAACCGGATGTACACTCGTTCTATGGAACTGTCGATGTACACCAAGCTAAAGGACTCATTTCTAACCCACTTAATGGGAGGCTAAGACACTATCAACTCATTGACTTAGTCTTTTTGAGGACCTAATAATTTTAGAGGATTTTAATTAAATTATGACAGAAGAGTAGAGAGAAAAACATGGATCAACCTCCCGCTGATCAAATCAATTCTCAGGAGGGTTGAATTCAATTCAACAAATTGGTCCATGGGCACTTAAAGATCAATCAAGCTGATCAACTTGGGTGACATGGGTTAACTCGAATCAATAAGCTTTTCTAATCAATTCTGGTTGATCACATTGGCTAGGTAGGTGAGATCATGGGTGAGTAACAGCCATTAACCATTTTCCTAGACACAAACCAAGGTAGCTAAGAAAGAGGTAGCCTCATGCAACCATGATCAAAAATGCCAAACCTGCCTCGATACCAATCGATTAACCAGACTCGATTAGACCTGCCTAAGGACTCGGGCTCACCACAGAGCAACTAATTAGATCCATTTTAGAAGAATGGACTAACCCATCTAACTATTAGATAGATACTAAAGAGAAGGTTCTTAATCAACATTTGATTAGTTTTCTTAAGTCCAATTCAACTAACCTTAGATCTAACTCAATAAATGGACCAAATCAGACAGCTAACCCAATTAACCCAGATGGCTTATTCAAATGACATTAGGTTTTATAAACCCTAATCTGGCTTGTCATTTAATTAATCTTTCAATTTATAATTGTTAGATTATAAGCCAATTTTTAATTAAAATATTTTTAATTAAATTCATGTAAAACCTTTTTACATCTTTCATGCATCATATCTAGTTTCATCATATCAATTATAATATTGCAAGCATTAAACATTTTAGACATACCAATGTATATGTATTGGGATTAAAATATTTTTAATACCATAAGTTTCCTTTAAAGATCCTTCTGAGAAGGCCAACACAGATGAACCGCCTCGTGCCATAAAAATTAGAGATTTTAAACCCTAATTAATCTGGACACACGGTCACGGTGAAGGTCTCAACTAGGTTCCTAAAAGTAATCCCTAATACATGCAATCATGATATGTTACACAAGAACCTGTGGCTCTGATACCACTGAAGGAAACCTGGTGCACTGGACTTCTACCCTAGGCATGCTACACTAGGGAGCAGGTATTGCATAATTAAAAATTTTAACATGCAAACGAAAAAATCTACTCATGCACAAGATCTGACATATCATGATGCACATAACAAAATATACAGGCATGTATAGGCAAGTACAATAATAATAAATTATACGATAACAACTAGATCTAGGCATGCATGATAACCAAAATAAAATATATCTGACCGAAGCAAGAAGAATTCGACTCCCTCAGTTTAAAGAACAGATCAGCAGCGACACGTTGAACTCCTTCAACAGCAAATAAGATCTACAATAGCAAGAGGAAGAGATCGATCCAAATTCTGAAGGATGCTGGTCCTCCAGGAATCAACGAACTGGACACGGACGTATGGAACAAGGAAGACCAAAGAGATCATCATGGATAGTCTTCTCCAAGACAACCTTTACTCCATGAAAAGCACACAATAAGAAAAACAGGGGAGGAAAAACAAGGAATGCCCAACAAATATCTGCACTCGGATATATTCACGGCCACCAACCCATGGAGTCCTCTTTACCTGCACCTTACGGCCAGTAACCAAAGAAGTCTCTGCCACTGAGAAAACCCATGTAGCAGCAAAAATAATAAACTGATCTTCAACCAAGAAATAATTGAGGTTGTGGAAACGCGTGAAGCAAGGAAGAGACCGCAAGCCCATGTTCCCTCCTCTCTGCGCACGCCCTTTTTGCCTGCAGCAATCCAAAGGGCTCACTCATTCTCTCTCACGACCTTTAACCAGAAAATCTGAGGCGCTGGGAAAATGACGTGAAGGCAGTGTAAACACTAAAAAAGAAGTCCGGATCAAATCAAAACACTTTGAACTGTCTTTTATCGGTGGAGAAGCAAAAAATCGTGGGCAAAAACACCGTGGAGGCAGCGACCAAGAGATGAGGATGGCGAAAGAAAACACCATCGTGAGACCCCTTCAGATCTGAAATTCCAAGCTGAAATCGATCTTAAAGTTGTTCTTATCCATGCGACATCCAAACATCATCCGATTCTAATCCCATGCAATCGGTCAAACAGGGCAGCAGGGGAAATAAAACACCATGAGAACTAAGTGCTATTTTGGGCTGGCAATACCATGAGATGGTGCGCATGCAAAACATCAAACCGATGTATCAAATAGCTGGGAGAAAAAGCATGTACACTTCCATGATTTAAACCGGTCCATCAAACCGAAAAACCCCGACCCAAACAATAAGAAACTAGGTCCAGTCATGGTCTTCCAGGAACAATTCTTGGTTGACCAAACCCATCCTGGTCGATACAAATCAAACCAGAAAAATTCAATGTGTGCTCAATTAAACCGTTTGATCTTAATATCGAAATGATTCCCAATCATTAATCAGTTCCTGGATTAGAAAAAAATCCACTATGGCATGTGACCTCATAGGTTCGAACCTAAACGGTAGCACTAGAATACTTCCAGTACCAGCACAAGATACCATCTAGCAATGGGTCCCGGTATCCAGATAGGCCGAAGATGCGAAAGCAATCAATCGAATTTCTGGTATATGGTTACCATATAATTCATCCCTTTGACCTCCAATGCTCAAGATGACCTAGGGTTAGACTGCCAACCCTAACTAAGTCAATCCACAACATGTCTCAACCTTGCAAGTCCAGCGACTCCTCACTAGGAATACCCCGGTCGAGGATTTGCTAAACTGAGACACTGCGAGACATTCAATTCAAATAGCTTAGACAACTCAATTCCATCTTGGTCCACCACTGCTCCACAAGTACTTGCCTGTACCCAGAAACCTTCCATCATCGGATTAAAAATCCGGGTAGTCCGGCACCAAAGCACGGGGAGTTGCTTGCAAGCTACCATGGTGACCTCAGGTCGGAGGGACACATATACCCATATCCAATCGCGAGAAATCCTTTGGTAGAAAGGAGCTCCACGGAGTCACGTTCAATGAGATGTCACACATCCTACTTGCAGATCATACCAGTATCACCACAATCCTTTGGTCAAGAGGACAACCAATCGATGTGAACCACAACAACCTATACTTGATACATTGCCATCCTGTATAATGTATCCACTGGTTGTGAACCTTTTAAAGGACCACTCGATATATCCTCTCTATATCGAAGTCAGTGTAGTCCTAAGGACTTCATCATATAAATAGAGTTCATTACAGAGAAATGAATAATGTGATGAGCTGCCAAAATAAAATTTATTAATTTATATATAAATTACAATACTGAGCACAACCGCCTACAGCCTAGGCCATTGGCTTTGGGTCACAATTTCCAACAAGAGTTTGGTTGAAGAAGGCATCATATCAGAGAGCTAGAGCTTCTTCAGATGAGGATGAGGGTGATCATCAAATAGTGGACCCTGTTATTGATACTGCTAAAGTTGACAAAGGTAATGAGGACATATAGACTGATGTGGATGCATAGCTATATAGTGAGCCTGGGAGTCCTAGGACTTCACCAGCACCAGCACCATCACCATCAGCACATCATGCTTCACCAGTATCATCAGCACTAGTACCAGCACCTATAGTGACTGCTACAGCTACTTTGGGACCATCTGCAAATACCATAGGACCATCTGTGTCTCATGCCTTCTTTGCACAGTAGATGAGACACTATCTCAGACCGTGACGAGCACTATTGGATCGATGTTTGGCGAGTTCATCAAACAGTTGATATCAGACTTGAGGAGATTTGTGAAGAGCTGAGATAGCTACATTCAAGGGTGGACATAGTTGAGTCTGCTAGACCAGAGCCATGATTGACATACAGTCATTGACAGATTCCTTCAGGTCAGTATCTGATGATATCCAACCGACTGTAGCTCATAGCATTGAGGAGTTCAGATCTGAGTTGAGATAGCTATCTTATTGGATGGAATCATTAGAAGAGACCAGGAAGATGGATGATGACTACACTAAAGGTCTAGGGATTCTTCAGGCTTAGTTTGGTAGATTGAGAGGTTCGGTAGAGGCTTTTGCCAATGCTCAGGCTAGTGAGCTCATTGCACTCCATGAGGGATTGAAGAAGATTCAGATTGAGCTTAGCACAGTTTGAGTATTCTTGTCTCAGTTCTCTTCTTTTGCTAGAGGAGCCAACTCTTCTAGTCCAAGATAGCCACCACCTCACTCTACTGGACCTTCTACTATGAGTAGGGGTACTTCTAGTCGACCTAGATCTTTGTATTGTAGGTCTGAACCCAATATAGAAGAACCTAGTGATAGTGAGTAGGCAAGTTTTTTGTATTTCTGCTTCTAAACTTCTGTAATTTGTAATGAAAACCTTGATAGCGATGAAAGTATCTATTTCTTACTTATTGTATTTGCAATGTTATCTGTGTATTGATGATTTTATATTAGATTATCAAAATTTTTATGAAAAAGTAAAATTATCTCAAACAATGCTTATAATCTTCTCATTCCGTTTCAAAATTTAAGCAATTAATTGAATACCTTTTTGATTAATGATAAAAAGGGGAAGAATATTGCATGTAAATATTGAATGGGAAAATGATATTATTAAATTATATATGCATGGATACATTGCTAATTAATGAATGAAATAGGGGGAGATATTTGCTTTGATAAGCATCTTTATAATTTTTCAAAATTGCTCTGATATAATTTGAATGGCTATCTACTACTATTAGCTCTGAATAAGCTTTGATACATATTGAACTTATTTCAAAAGCTCTGATACATTGTCAATAGGCTATAATTCTTTCAAATACATTCTCGGTATACAACTCATACATGTTGATACTTACTTCCAAATATACTCATACATGTAACTGTAAAGTTTTTTCCATACCCGGTGTTTTGTCATAATCAAAAAGGGAAAGATTGTTGACCCCTTGAATAATTTGATGATAATAAAACATTGGAGGCACTTGAGTTACTAATTATTTTTTAAATGCCTTACAAGTTTTGTAGGATGATTTTAATGCTCAATCACAACTCCTACAACCTTGTTATATGTCATGTGTAGTGTTGTAAATGTTTCATATAAAGAAGAGCCCAATGAAAAATTAAAGTAGTATTCATAAAAATGGGTTGGTTCTAAGTGTTTTCCAAGCTCAAGATTCTTTAGAATCAATTATTAGTGGAGTTGGAAAGTGTCTTGAGTGATTAAAAGCTACCAGATGATTTATGGAGAAGAGTTGAAGATCTTATGAAAAATTCACTCGAGCTGACTCGAGTAAGCATAGCCAACTCTAGTTCTTGGCATGCATGAAGAATTTTGGCATGCAGAGATCCGAGCTGGCTCGAAGGAATCCTAGCCGACTAGTCTAGAGCATCATTTCTTGAATTAGACTGGCGAGCAGACCCGAAAACAATTCGAGCTGACTCAACCATTCAGTCAGGCATCAGAGTCAACTCTTCAGTAATCCAAGCTGACTCCTCCAGAGTATAGAAAAAATTAGTTCGGAAAGAATAAGCCAGACGAGTTGACTTTACTGAAGCAAGTCGACTCCTCCAGAGTACAACTTTGAAGACCTAAGAATTCGAGCCAACTCGACTGAGGTGAGCCGACTCAACTAGAGTAAGGAATCAATGACCCTGAGAATTCGAGCTGACTCGACTAAGGCGAGGCTACTCGACCATAGTGAAGACTCAACTACTATAAGGATCTGAGCTGACTCGAATCATCTGAGCCGACTCGAACATCGATTCTAGCCATATAAAGGCTAGTTCCGAAACTTGCTTTTTAAAAACAAATATGTTGCCCAGGTGGTTACCCAAGAGGGGGGTGAATTGGATCTTTTAAAAAATTGAAGCAATTAATGTGCAATTCAAAATCCTTTGCAAGTGGTAGGTACTATGTTAGAGTTATAAAATGTAGAAGCTAAACAGGGTTAAGAAAGCACAACACAAACACAACAAATTTATAGTAGTTCGGAGCAACCCAGCTCCTATGTCCACTACCCAAGATACCACTTGGGATTTCCACTATATTCACACCCGAATACAGTAGGATTGTTTTACAGGATCACAATCCAAAAACCTCTACACTTTGGTTTTACGGGATCACCAAAGAGAACCTAATATCCTTTGGTTTAACAGGCTCACCAAAGAAACCCAACTTGATTTTTATAGGATCACCAAGAACATAACCCTTGGTTTTAACAAGGCTCACCAAGAACCTATTTGGTTTTTCAACCAGGCTCACCAATAACCCAACAATTCAAAGATTGAATTGAAAATAAATGCAACAAGAATGATAAACTTAATTTATCGGATAGTTATCGGTGCAGCTTGTTGGAAGTCCACTTGAATGCACTTGAATAAGCTTTAATTACTTCAGTGGTTTCTTCAAAAAGTTGTTTCAAGCTTCAGATTGGAGTTGGTGAAGACTTAAAAGCTTGACTTGAATGCTCTTGTGCTCTTTGCTATGGTTGGTGGGATACTCAATGAAGCTTTCTTTTCTTTGAAGAACTCTCTAAATCATTGCTTCAAGGAAGTTCAAATCCTTCAAATTTAAAGTCTTCCATCATCCCAAGGTAGTTCTAGCCATTGTAGACCATTGGGGATGATTTGTGACCATTGGAGCACTTTTTAGCATTCAAAGACAAATTCTGGAACTAGCCGTTGGATACCTAAAAGTGTCATTCGAGATGGCTCAGATTCCTTCAAGTTGGCTCGGATCCTTCGAGTCGATAGGTCGAGTTGCCAAATCTTCAATGCAGTTGGCTCTTTGTCTCAGGGCACAAAACATCACTCTGGATGAGTTAGCTCTTTGTAGCTCGGGTTGGCTCGAACTTGAATCCTGAAAATCTTGAACTCGAGGAGTCATTTCTTTTTTGCTTGGGTCGGCTCTTCTTCTCAGGTTCGAAAAACCTTACTCTTGAAGAGTCAGCTCGATGCAGTTCGGGTCGGCTTGCTTTCTTAGGCTTTCAGAATTAGGTCTGGCTAAGTCGACTCTTTTGATTCGGGTCAGCTCGCCTGGTTATTCTCAGAAATCTTCAGAAAATGGACTTTGAAGGAGTCGGCTTGGACTGATTCTAGTTGACTCGGATTCACTGGATTCAGCTCACTTTCCATCAAGTCAGCTCAAATTGTTGTGTTCCAGAATCCTTGTTGCAAGCCAGTAAGCAGAGTCGGCTCTTCATCACTTGGGGTCGGCTCGAGTGTCTTCTTCAGGATTTTTATAATTGAATTTAAAGAAAACTCTCACCAACTCTTTTACAATTTCATACAATACCAACTCAAACTAAAATTCATGGCACACACACTCATAGAAGTAACCCTTTTTTAATTGATTTTTCTTAGCATTTTGATTAGGTTCTTTACAAAAACATTTACAACATAACTCAACCAAGAAAACATAAGTGTAAGAGTTGAAGTTTGAACATGTTATTTATCTTACAAAAACTTGTCAAACACTTGAAGAGTTGTCAGAAATAAATGTACATGCTTCAATGTTTGGTTATCATCAAAATCTCTTATGGGGTCAACAATCTCCCCCTTTTTGATGATGACAAAACACTAGGCATGAAAAATTAATATAAAACTTTACAATTACTTGTATAATAGTATTTGCAAGAGTATATGAACAAGTAGAGCAAATTGACTTCAATTAGTGCCAAACAATGAGAGGAGAATTAGGGCTTAGAGAGATAATCTCCCCCTCAATAAAATACTCCATGTTTTGGCAAACTTTTCATTCAATTTTACATTTCAAAGCTCAAAAACTTTGATCAACAGAGCTAACAAATGTTGAAGTGTAAAACATTATGTATCAGAGTCATTATGTATCAGAGTTTGTAAAAAATTGTAATTCAGGCTTTAAACATTATAAGTCAGAACTTAAAGCATTAGAGCTTGAAATATCAATACATGTTCTTTTCAAGTATTAGAGCAAATTTGTAGCAAATATGTATTGAAGCTTTAAAGTATCAATGTTTTATCTTTTTCATGCAATACTTTCTTCCCCTTTTTGTCAATCAATCAAGAAGGTAGAGTAAGAATTAATCTCAGATTTTAAAATAGATTGGAAAAGTATTTAAAATTGTTTGAGATAATTTCACTTTCTCAAATTTATCTTGAAATTCTAATTAAAATATTAATCATTGTAAGAGTAATCAAATATTCAATTCATAGAGAAATTGAAGAATTGTGAGACAAAAGATGTACTTCATTCCATTTCAAAAGTTTAGTACAAAGTACAAAAAGGTAATACACTTAGTCACTATCTATATCTATGCTAGGTTTTGAAGAAGTTTGGCCAGGGATTTTAATTCCAAGAGGTAAGAAGCAATAGGATCAATGAATTATGGAATATTATGAGATCCAGGTGTCCTAATATTTGGGGCAGGTTGTCTTGGATGGCTTGAGTGACTAAGAAAGGATATAGAAGGAGTTTTGAGAGTAGCTAGGATATCTTCAATCTTGCCCATCATTTTCCATAGAAAGCTACTCATTGACTTCAATTTGGCTTCAACTTTCTTTACACTTCTAGAAGCAGCCAAGTCTTCCATTCCTTCTTTGATTACTACCATTTCTTTTTACAGTGAAAGCATTTCTGAAGCTTGAACATGGGCATATGCTTTGGCTGAACCTCTCAGTCTTCCAAATTCACTCCTAATTATACCAATTCCTTTGGTATAATCATCTTCCATTCTTTTTCCTGCCTCAAGTGATCCCATTCTGATCCTCAAGTTATCCACCTCAGTTTTGTAGGCTTCAAGGATTTGAGTGACTGAACTTTTGATAGAGTCTGAACTTGATGTAATCAACTGAAGAATTGGCTGAACATCTGTCACAGTTGTACTTTTTGCTGCAGCTTTGGAGGTTTTAATATTGTCAATTCTTCCTTTTAGATCATTTATTTGTTCTCCAAACTGGGTTAGCTTATCATCAATTGATTTTTGAAATACTCCAAACATCTCACCCATAGAAGACTTAATGGATTCAATCATACTATTGATCTGTTGTGCCAAGAAGTCTTGTATTATTGAAGTGTTCATAGTAGGAGCAGTAGCAGCTTGATCATGACTTGGAATGTCTATAGCCTGATCAAAGGTATGTGTACTGTATGGCATGTCAGGCAAGTCAAGAATAGAAATATCTGGAAGAGAAGTATCAATGTCCTATTGTGGCTGTGGCTCAAGAATATCCATTATGGTGCCTTCACCAGCCGCTTCTTCTATTTGTTCTTGAACTTCTTCAGTCTCTTCAACTATAGGAGTGTCAGTTTTCTTCTTCTAGGTACCATATGTTAATAAGTATCCTATTCTCTGAAGGGTCTTGGCTGTGTATGTGTTAGTGTGGAGTAACGCCTTACTGTCTTCTTCTGTCAAATCTAAATTTGCTCTTTGAAAGAAGATTGAAAATATCATTCCATATGGTAAATAGGCTTTAACTTTCCTAATTGCCTCCTTCATTTGGCTAATCATAATTGTAGGCCAATTGATCTTTTCTCCATTAATTAAGAGCTCCAAAAAACATAAATCCCTTTCACTTACCCAGTCGAATCGACCTGTTCTAGGTAAGAAGATTCGGCTAATGAAGTTATGTAGGAGTCTCATCTCAATGGACAACATGTTTGCCTTGAGAATCCCAATCTCATTTACCTCAGCTCTTTCCAAAACTGTCTGCAATGCCTTGGTTCTGTCCTTCAGTACAAGATATTCTGTGCCTTCAAAAGGCATATCCAAAACATTACCTAGGATTTCAGCAGAAATAATTATTCTCTTTCCTTTAACTGAGGACTCAATGAAATTCTCCCCAAACCTCAAGTTTTCATAGAATATTCTTACTAGGTTTGGATAGGTCTTAATATCCAATGAACATAAATTTCTCCAACCTTGATTCTTAATGAGATCCCCAATCACAAAACTGATTTCCCTTAGATATTCGAATAAAATACAATTGCCAATAGTGATTGGTCGCATACCTAGGGACACTTGGTGGCTTGGAGAAACCAGACTTGCTTCTTCTTCAAGTTGTGGTTCATTCTGGGAGACATTATCTTCTTGGAATTTTGTTCTTCATTCTTGTGGAGCCGGATCACTAACTTTTCTAGATTTCTTCCCAACTACTCTCCTTAGTGCCATCGTGCAAAGAAATTAAGTTTAGAAGAGGTTTATGGAAGTTTAGAGAAGTTTGGAAAGTTTCTTGGAGTGAATGGAATAGGGTTTAGGGGTAAGAAAGGTAAAAACAAAACCCTATGGCTCGAACTAAAAGGAGACGGCTCGACATCCGAGCCGGCTAGACCAACAGTTTATCTGCTCGAGTCAGCTCAAGTAGAGGGAGCAAAAAATAATTTTTGTATTTCAATCAAGGCTCATAAAATTTTGGGATTTGGACCAGAAGGTTATCTAGATACATTGTCCTTAAGACTCTGGAGGTGGTTCTAGATAGGATCACATAATCCTAGTTCATTTCTAATCAATACAAACCTATCTAAATTCTATAGTTTGGTAAAGATATCAGCAAGTTGGTTTTCAGTTTGCACATATTCAAGAGTAATAACATTATTCAAAATATGTTCTCTTATAAAATGGTGCCTAATTTCAATATGTCTTTCTATCAATTTTGCAACCAGCATAATCAGCATCAGAAAAACCAATTAAATTCAAAGATGATTCTTTAGAATACCAAAGACCTAAGTTACTTGTACCTTTCAAGTATTTGAAAATTCTTTTAATAGCAAGCATATGTGTTTCTTTAGGATTACATTGAAATCTAGCACAAACACATACACTGTACAAGATATCAGGCTTATTGGCTGTCAAATATAAAAGGGATCCGATCATACCTTTGTATAGCTTTTGGTCAACGTTGGATCCATTTTCATCTTTGTCTAGCTTGTAGGTAGGACTCATGGGTGTGCTAGCCTCTTTGCTTGTTTCCATGCCAAATTTCTTGATTAATTCCTTGATATACTTGGCTTGGCTTATAAAGATTCCTTCCTTCATTTGTTTGACTTGTAATCCAAGGAAGTAGTTGAGTTCACCCATAAAGCTCATTTCAAACTCATCCTGCATTAGCTTAGTAAATTCTTCATGAAAATTTTCATTAGTTGTACCAAGATAATATCATCAATGTATATTTGTACAGCTAACATGTTATTTTCTTTGTTCTTAATAAAAAGAGTTTTGTCAATATTTCCTCTTTTGAAATCATTTTTAAGTAAAAACATGCTCAATCTATCATACCAAGCCCTAAGTGCTTGTTTCAAACCATATAAAGCTTTGTTCAACTTAAACATATGATTTGGAAAAACATGATTTTCAAAACCTGGTGGCTGCTCTACAAAAACTTGTTCAGAAATAAATCTATTTAGAAAAGCACTTTTGATATTTATTTGAAAAAGTTTAGAGTTCATGTAGCAAGCAAATGCTAGAAGTAATATAATGGCCTCGGGTCTTGCTATAGGTGCATAAGTGTCATCAAATTCAATATCCTTTTCTTGATTGAATTCATTTGCTACCAACCTTGCTTTATTCCTTATTACTTTAACATTTTCATCTAGTGTGTTCTTATAGACCCATTTGGTTTATATTATTAGATGGTCTGTAGGTATACTAACTAGTGTCCAAACATTATTCCTTTCAAACTGGTTTAATTCGTCATGCACGGCTATCATCCAGTTATGATCATTTTTAGCCTCATCTAAGCTGTGTGGTTCAATTTGAGAGACAAAGGCTAGGTAGTCATGTGCATCTCTATGTGCTGACTAAGTCTTAACACCATGAGAAGGATCACCAAAGATTAAATCTTTGGGATGTGAAGTTACATACCTCCATTCTCTTTGTAGATTAGTATGATCCTTACTTACCATTTCACTTCCATCTTGTGTTGGTTTGTCCTAGATGTTTAGATATTCCATTTCCCTTTGTAGTGTACCTGCATCATTATCTATGCACTCATCTTTTCTAGATGGTGAGGGGTTAGCTTCATCAAAGACAACATGAATTGACTCTTCTACAGTAAGCGTTCTCTTGTTAAACACTCTATATGCTTTGCTATATAATGAATAACTAAGGAATATAGATTCATCAGATTTTGCATCAAACTTTCCTAGATTATCCTTATCATTATTTAAAACAAAGCATTTACACTCAAAAACATGAAAATAATTAATATTTGGTTTTCTTCCATTCCAAAGCTCATAGGGGGTTTTCTTTGAAATTGGTCGTATCAAAACTTGGTTTAGTATATAACAGGCAGTGTTCACGGCTTCTGCCCAAAAGTACCTTGGAAGATTACCTTCAATAACATCGTTCTGGCCATCTCTTCCAAAGTCCTATTCTTTCTCTCTACAACACCATTTTGTTATGGTATTCTAGGAGTGGAGAAGTTGTGATCAATGCCATGCTCGATACAATATTCATCAAAGAATTGATTTTGAAATTCAGTTCCAAGATCACTTCTAATAAAGATAACAGAAAGATTTTTCTCATTTGAAACCTTTTTATGAAATTTTGAAATACATCAAAAGTTTCATCTTTATGTGCAATAAATAATACACATGTGAATCTAGAAAAGTCATCTACAATCACAAGGCCATATTTCATACCTCCTAGGCTTGTGATCCTAGTTGGTCCAAATAAGTCCATTGATGCAGAATGAATGAAGAGATGATGCGATGCAGAAATAAGTTAAGATTAATTTTTTTTTTTATATTTTCAGAAATTGGCTTTGACTCAAAGGAAAGCTAAACTAAATTGAAAGAAACTAGGTAATAATTGAAAGCACAATTTAAAAGAAACTAGGTTATCAGAGTGGTTCAGAAGTAACGAATCGCTGGGGGTTGAGAAACTCCCAGACCTAGGGTTTCGCTCTGAACTTTCAACAGGACAGAAATAAAGAGAAGAGATGGGTTACCGACCAGACAGTGATCTTCAGAGAGTTTGGTGGAAGAACTCTCTCGGGCAGATTATTGGATCCTCGGATTCGGATATCTTCGTAATGGATCCTCCAATACTGGTCCTGTGGCTGAGTCGCCTTCTCCAGAACTCAAGATCTGGGAAAGAAGAAGAACAAGTGATGGAATCAGATACTCAAGGAAGGATTTACCAGATTGAAGAAATTGAAAGCTGATGTTGCTGAAATCCGGATTCTCCTAAAGGTTGATCTGGTTCCCTCTAGAATTTGCTCTGAATCTGAAGTATCCGGACTAGACCCGGATGCTGGTGGTCGGCCTTGACTTAGAGAGAGTGGCCGTGGGAGGTGGGGTAGGCTAGGGTTTGGTGGATTGAGGAGAATTATGGGCGGCTAGGGTTTTGGAGTGAAGTGGCTAACCTAGGGTTTTGGGGTTGGAGATCTCACACCTCCTCAAGGTTCCTGGGGAACCGGATTTACTCCCTCACGGAGCTCAACACCTGGATGCAAGTACGGAAGAGAGAACACACAGAGTTTGCTCACACATAAATTGGATTCATTCATCAGATTGCTTTAAAATTTACAATAGGGGTTTAATTTATAGGACTTTACAAGAGAGTAGGGTTTTACATCTTCCCATGTGGGACTAATGAGGGGGATCTTCAAATTAGGTTTGTAGGATCAATTCCCACACATATGGCCGGCCAAAAGGTTCCAAAAATGCTGATTGGTGGCTTCAAAAGGAAAGTGGGTGGCGCCTCCTAGCCTTGCTCTTCAAGAAAAATTTCCTTCCTTTCATACCTGGTTTTATTTGGAATTACTTGGGCGCCTCCTAGTCTTCCTCCCCAAGCTTTGCTCCTTTCTTTTCATAGCTTGGCTCTTATGGAAACTCCTTGGCCGCCCCCTTGAATTGTGGATCCTAGATTGTCTTCTCCTTAAGTGGTGCATGAGAGAAGGGACCTGCTATCTTGTGGTGTGGGGACCAGAGCATACTAGATGAAGATGTGGTGCCCCCTGGACTCAGGCGTGTGACTGGGAGTGTGGCGCCCACTTGCTTGGCCTTGGGAGAAAATGTGACACCCAGGTTGAAGTCCTAGACCACTACTGAGTCAACATGACTCAACAAAAATAAATTACAGGGAATACAGACTCAAGCTAAAATTGAGTTGATCAAGTCAACCCTTATTACAAACCAAAAAATCCTAATTCTTCGGGCAAGGTCAATCAGAGATCCAGATGGAGCTTTGAAGTCTTCTTCTGAGTCTGGTGCCCGCACCAATTCTCCCGGGGTGGGAGGAACTCGACCCTGTCGAGTATGGATCAAGTTGGCTCTGGTATCTCTCCAAGAGGTCTGGGTCCAATTCTTGTAATACTTCTTGGGAGATCCAAGAGTCATCAGAATCTGGCCTTCCTTGCCAGTGGACCAGGTATCTTTGGTATCCTCGATTTCGAGTAGAGATAACCTGATCATCCAGGATCTTTTCAATCTGCTCTTTCCTCACAGGCCAGTTTGTTGGGGGACACACAGGGTTGGGCTCACTCTCAAGAGCAGGATTAGGTTCAAAAGGCTCACTGGGAATTGGTGCAGGCACCAGACTCAGAAGAAGACTTCAGAGCTCCATCTAGATCTCTGATTAACCTTGCCCGAAGAATAAGGGTTTTTTTTGGCTTGTAATAAGGGTTGACTTGATCAACTCAATTTTAGCTTGAGTCTATATTACCTGCATTTTTATTTTGTTGAGTCATGTTGACTCAGTATTGGACTAGGGCTTCAACCTGGGGTGTTACATTTTCTCCCAAGGCCAAGCAAGTGGGCGCCACACTCCCAGCCACACTCCCAGCCATACGCCTGAGTCCAGGGGGCGCCACATCTCCATCCAGCAGGCTTTGGTCCCTACACCACAGATAGCAGCTCCCTTCTCTCATGCGCCAATTGAGGAGAAATCCACCAGGGGTCCACAAATCAAGGGGGTGGCCCAAGACATTCCCAAAAGAACCAAACTATGAAAGGAAAGAAATTCTCTTGGAGAGAACATCAAGGAGGTGCCCATTACCTGCCAGAAATACTCAAAACAAAGTTAGAAAGAGCCATAACTTGGGGAGAAAGAAAAGGAGGTATCCAAAAAGGGTTGAGCCATGGAAGGAAGGAGATTTCTCTTGAAGAGCAAGGTTAGGAGGTGCCCTAATCATTCTAACTAAAGCCAGATATAAAAGGAAACAAATTTTCTCTATGAGGGCAAGGTTAAGAGGTGCCCAAACACTTCCAGATAAGGCCAAGGATAGAAGGAAAAAATAATTTTCTTGGAGGTCAAGACAAGGAGGCGCCACCCACTTTCCTTTTTTGAAGCCTCAATCATCTTTGGAATTATTTGGCCGGCCATATGAGTAGGGATTGATCTTACAATCCTAATTTGAAGATCCCCTCCTTTAGTCCCACATGGGAAGATGTAAAACCCTACTCTCTTGTAATGGCCTATAAATTAAACCCCCATGTAAATTTGAAATCAATCAGATGAATGAAACCAATTTTTTTTATGAGAAAACTTTGTGTTTTCTCTCTTCCGCACTTGCATCCAGGTGTTGAGCTCCATGAGGGAGTAAATCCGGGTTCCCCAGGAACTTTGAGGAGGTGTGAGATCTCCAAAACCCAAACCCTAGGTTAGCCACTCCACTCCCAAACCCTAGCTGCCCATCATTCTTTCTTTCCACCAATCCCTAGCCTATCCCACTTCTCACGGCCTCTCTCTCCAAGTCTAGGCCGACCACCAGCATCCAGCTACAGTCCGGATACTTCAGATCCAAAGCTCTTTCCAGAGGGAGTCAAATCAGCCTTCAAGAGAATCCGGATCTCAGCGACATCAACCTTCAAGTTCTTCGAACTGGTAAATCCTTCCCCGAGTCTCTGAATCCATCACTTGTTTTTCTTCTTCCCAGATCTTGAGTCCAGGAGAAGCCGACCCAGCCACGAGACCAGTATTGGAGGATCCATTGCGAAGATAGCCGAATCCGAGGATCCAACAATCTGCCCGAGAGAGTTCTTCCACCCAAATTCTATGAAGATCACTGTCTGGTTGGTAACCCATCTCTCCTCTCTATTTCTGTCCTATTGAAAGTTCAGAGCGAAACCCTAGGTCTCGGAGTTTCTCAACACCCAGCGATCCGTTACTTCTGAACTACTCTGATAACCTAGTTTTTCTAAATTGTGCTTTCAATCATTACCTAGTTTCATTCAACTTAGTTTAACTTTGCTTTGAGTCAAAGCCAATTTCTGAAATATAAAAAAAAAAAAGAATTAATCTTAATTTTTACTTCCGCATACGCTTCTTTGTTTTTTGTTCTGCATCATTTTTGGTATCAGAGCTTCCGTTCTGCATCATTTTTAGTATCAGAGCTTTCATTCTGCATCATTTTTGGTATCAGAGCTTCCGTTTTGCATCATTTTTGGTATCAAAGCCCTGTCTAGGGTTTTTGTTTTGATTGCTTGTTTGAGTCACTCTCTTTTTACTTTGTCTGCTCGAAGTAGACTCCCCAGGATGTCCGGTCCTAGGAATGAAGCGAGGTGAAAACCTCCTCTTCCCATTCCACGGGGTGTTCCTAGGGCGTGTAGGGGATCCGTTGGGTTACAACTTCGTAGCAGGAATTGTAAACGGGGAAGTACTCTATTTTTAGCATGTAATTATCCCGTTACAGGAATTATTTCTCACTGTAGGTAACTCTAAATTCAGTGATTTTTGTTTTGCTGAAACTAGTATAATTGAAGCTATTTTGCATAATTTTCATGTGATTTATTGGTTTATGTGAGATTTCTGATGATTAAATTACTGCAACTCTATTTTTGTGTTTCTGCAATTCAATTATTTTTTAGTGATCATCTTTTAATTCATCTTAAGGGCATTTGAGCATCTAAGATAAGGGAAGGAGTTGATAACCTCTCCTTAGCCCAAAACCACCACCCACTCATTCGAACCTAAGCCTTTAATCTTAAAATTAATTAGACTTAATTTGCCCTAGTGGGCTAGGGACATCAACAAGTCGGGTCAAGGCTAGTGTTGAGTCAGTTTGTCTAGCTACTCTTGTGTGCTTTGTACTCAGTGTCTAGAACGGTGGTTCAGGGACTACATCCCGAAGGGCTTGTGTTCTGGTCCGCCTACCTGGTCAATCACTGATTGGTGTCTAGGATTGGCAATTAGGGACCTAACACTCCCCTTACACCTGCCTGGCTGAGTCCCGAGTTACTACAGGCTAGCTTGCCACTCTGATTGGGCATCTAGTTTGGACTCTAGGTCTAGTGAGCTAGTAGTCGCTTTAGTCTAGTCACATTCTGTGTATTTGCTTGCATCATCATGTATACCCGGAATGGAGTACCCTACCAACCTGGTCAAACCCAACCTGATTTAGAGGCCATGGTTAGAGCTCTTACTGAAAGTATGAACAAATTGAGTCAGGATATGACTGCTACTGTTACCCAGTGTAAAGAACAAGTCCATGAGAATTTTACCCAGCTTAGGGATCGAGTCCAAGTACTTGAGAAACGTAGACATCGAAATTGGACCCCTGATCCAAAATTTAATAGGCCCCAACCTCATCCATGCCAGGAGCCTAGGAGGACCTTATACCATGATCCCGAGCATAACCTTAGGAAGCCTAACCATGATATCTATAGTGTGGATCATGTCTATGAGAGGTCCTTACAATATTCTAGACCAGTCACTCAATAACCCATGTCTTCTAGATCAAACCATTTAGATCCACACCCATGCCCAAGTAAGGTCTCTACTAGCTTGAAACCCAGTGTGACCCAGGTTCCTATATCGCAAGAATGTTTGTTTTGTGGAGAAAGAGGCCATAAATCTAGTTAGTGCCCATGCATAGGACTGGCTTGTGCACAGCTAAGTGGTAAGAATCCTAAGGATGACATTAATGAGGGAGAACCCAAGCCTACCAATGAGGAAGAAAGGTTAGGTATGACAAGCCTAGAATCAGTTGACCTGATTACCACTGGCCCGAAACCCATTGAAGATGGCATCGAGGAAGTATATGATGCTGGCTTGAGTCTAGTTGATGAATATGAGGGGGAAGAACTTGAAGAATGTGACATTGATACTATTGGTTCCTTACCTGAAGAGACCTTGGAAAGCAACCAACTGGTAGGACCTAGTTCAGAAATTCAAGAGATTTGTGAGAACCAGGTTCCTCTAGTCAAATACCCCCAGGAAGAACTCATAGTGTTAGCCCGAGCTATTAGTTCGTACCCTCTAATGATAGTCATTCCCCAAGTACCAATTGAAGATCTTTGCACTAAACTGTTTAAGTTTGCCCACCCTATGGTAGATTCTCTCCTTAGGATGACTGAATCAAGCCTCTTACAATTGGACCTTGTCCCATGCTCAGCCACTAAGGTCTCTCCCGTAATCTCAGTTGGACATCCTTTTCTTGAGCGGATTGATTCACCCAGTCCTGTAGAAGTCCTCCTTATGGTCCCAGACCCCTTCCTTCGCATGACTGAGCTACCCTTCTATAGAGTATACCTTTACTCACCCATAGGTCAAATTTCAAGTCTTGAGGTCATCATCCATAGGCCCTTCCATGAATCATTCTCTAATCCATTTCTTGAGAAAGTGGATCATTATTTGCTTAGAGAATAAACCTTAACTGTTGCAATCACATGTCCTAGGCTACTCCCCGAACCATCTCTTGATCCATTCTTGGGAGTAGCAAACTTTTCCTTTCGTAAGGATGACCAGTTGACATTCATAGATCACCATTCAAACCTTCAGGTCACCACCTTTAGCCAGCAGGTAATTCGAGACTCCACCTCATATTTCCTCCGTTTCTCTAGGACTTCCAATGCTTCTTACACCATCCAAGTATACTTTGTCAAAGTCTTTAGAGTGAATCACGTGTCAGAATCTATTAGGTTTGCCACCTACTTCTGGAAGACCTTATGGCACCTACTAGGCACCCATGATAAGTTTTCATGCTCTGCATGCCATCCTCCGACCCAAGGTCAAACCTAGAGAGCCGTAGTTTGTTAGGTTTAGACCTAGGGTTCCTTTGAATAAAGTCCATTCTTAGGAATGCATCGTCAGTCGAGTTTAGGACATTGTCTCAGATTTTGATTGAGTGAGAATACCAGGAATTGGGATTTGTATTTACCCAGGGCTAAATTTGCATATAATGTTTTGATCAATAGGTCTATAGGCTAGAGTCCCTTTGAAATTGTTCTTGGATGCAAGCCTCACACACCACTTGATCTGATTTCACTATTAGTCCACACACACAAGTCTCTTGATGCACTTGCATATCATGTAAAGGACTTGGATAAAGAAATTCATGCTAAAATAAATTTAAGTAATGAAACTTATAAGAAGTTGGCTGATTCTCAAAGGCGAGTCAAAACTTTTGTTGAGGGAGACTATGTAATGATTAGGTTACGGCCTAAACGGTTTTCTCCTGGAACCGTTAGAAAGTTACATGTTAGAGGAGCTGGACCATTTAGAGTGGTGAAGAGAGTAGGATCCAATGCCTATGTGCTCGAGTTACCTCCAGAACTAGGCATTAGCTCCATTTTCAACATTACAGACCTAGTAGAGTATAGAGAGCCAACTGTGATTCCCAGTGAGGCTTTTGAACCTAATCCTGCTCTTGAGAGTGAACCTGACCCTGTGTGTCCACCAACAAACTGGCCTGTGAGGAAAGAGCAGATTGAAAAGATCCTGGATGATCAGGTTATCTCTACTCGTAATCGAGGATACCAAAGATACCTGGTCCGCTGGCAAGGAAGGCCAGATTCTGATGACTCTTGGATCTCTCGAGAAGAATTACAAGAATTGGACCCAGACCTCTTGGAGAGATACCAGAGCCAACTTGATCCATACTCGACAGGGTCGAGTTCCTCCCACCCTGGGAGAATTGGTGCGGGCACCAGACTCAGAAGAAGACTTCAGAGCTCCATCTGGATCTCTGATTAACCTTGCCCGAAGAATTAGGGTTTTTTTTGGCTTGTAATAAGGGTTGACTTGATCAACTCAATTTTAGCTTGAGTCTATATTACCTGCATTTTTATTTTGTTGAGTCATGTTGACTCAGTAGTGGACTAGGGCTTCAACCTGGGGTGTTACATTTTCTCCCAAGGCCAAGCAAGTGGGCGCCACACTCCCAGCCACACTCCCAGCCATACGCCTGAGTCCAGGGGGCGCCACATCTCCATCCAGCAGGCTTTGGTCCCTACACCACAGATAGCAGCTCCCTTCTCTCATGCGCCAATTGAGGAGAAATCCACCAGGGGTCCACAAATCAAGGGGGCGGCCCAAGACATTCCCAAAAGAACTAAACTATGAAAGGAAAGAAATTCTCTTGGAGAGAACATCAAGGAGGTGCCCATTACCTGCCAGAAATACTCAAAACAAAGTTAGAAAGAGCCATAACTTGGGGAGAAAGAAAAGGAGGTATCCAAAAAGGGTTGAGCCATGGAAGGAAAGAGATTTCTCTTGAAGAGCAAGGTTAGGAGGCACCCTAATCATTCTAACTAAAGCCAGATATAAAAGAAACAATTTCTCTTGGAGGGCAAGGTTAAGAGGCGCCCAAACACTTCCAGATAAGGCCAAGCATAGAAGGAAAAAAATAATTTTCTTGGAGGTCAAGACAAGGAGGCGCCACCCACTTTCCTTTTTGAAGCCTCAATCATCTTTGGAATTATTTGGCCGTCCATATAAGTAGGGATTGATCTTACAATCCTAATTTGAAGATCCCCTCCTTTAGTCCCACATGGGAAGATGTAAAATCCTACTCTCTTGTAATGGCCTATAAATTAAACCCCCATGTAAATTTGAAATCAATCAGATGAATGAAACCAAATTTTTTTTGTGAGCAAACTTTGTGTTTTCTCTCTTCTGCACTTGCATCCAGGTGTTTAACTCCGTGAGGGAGTAAATCCGGGTTCCCCAGGAACTTTGAGGAGGTGTGAGATCTCCAAAACCCAAACCCTAGGTTAGCCACTCCACTCCCAAACCCTAGCCGCCCATCATTCTTTTCTTTCCACCAATCCCTAGCCTATCCCACTTCTCATGGCCTCTCTCTCCAAGTCCAGGCCGACCACCAGCATCCAGCTACAGTCCGGATACTTCAGATCCAAAGCTCTTTCCAAAGGAAGTCGAATCAGCCTTCAAGAGAATCCGGATCTCAGCGACATCAGCCTTCAAGTTCTTCAAACTGGTAAATCCTTCCACGAGTCTCTGAATCCATTACTTGTTTTTCTTTTTCCCAGATCTTGAGTCTAGGAGAAGCCGACCCAGCCACGAGACCAGTATTGGAGGATCCATTGCGAAGATAGCCGAATCCGAGGATCCAACAATCTGCCCGAGAGAGTTCTTCCACCCAAATTCTGTGAAGATCACTGTCTGGTTGGTAACCCATCTCTCCTCTCTATTTCTGTCCTGTTGAAAGTTCAGAGCGAAACCCTAGGTCTGGGAGTTTCTCAACCCCCTGCGATCCGTTACTTCTGAACTACTCTGATAACCTAGTTTTTCTAAATTGTGCTTTCAATCATTACCTAGTTTCCTTCAACTTAGTTTAACTTTGCTTTGAGTCAAAGCCAATTTCTGAAATATAAAAAAAAAAAAAAATTAATCTTAATTTTTACTTCCACATACGCTTCTTTGTTTTTTGTTCTGCATCATTTTTGGTATCAGAGCTTCCGTTCTGCATCATTTTTGGTATCAGAGCTTTCATTCTGCATCATTTTTGGTATCAGAGCTTCCATTCTGCATCAGGAATCATAGCTGGCTCTCAATACTCTACTAGGTCTGTAATGTTGAAAGTGGAGCTAATGCCTAGTTCTGGAGGCAACTCGAGCACATAGGCATTGGATCCTACTCTCTTCACCACTCTAAATGGTCCAGCTCCTCTAGCATGTAACTTTCTAACAGTTCCAGGAGGAAACTGTTCAGGCCTTAACCTAATCATTACATAGTCTCCCTCATCAAAAGTTTTGACTCACCTTTGAGAATCAGCCAACTTCTTATAAGTTTCATTACTTAAATTTATTTTGGCATGAATTTCTTTATGCAAGTCTTTTATATGCTGTGCAAAAACTTCGACAGACTCGGAGACTCGTGTGTGGACTGGTAAAGGAGCTAGGTCAAGAGGTGTGTGAGGTTTGTAACCATGCACAATTTCAAATGGACTCTTACCCGTAGACCTATTGACTGAGTCATTGTATGCAAATTCAGCTCTAGGTAAGTACAAATCCCAGTTCCTAATGTTTTCACCAACAAGATACCTTAACAGATTGCCTAAACTACGGTTCACTATTTCGGTTTGGCCATCAGTCTGGGGATGATAGGCAGTTGAAAACTTAAGTTTCGTCCCTAACTTATGCCAGAGGGTTTTCCAGAAATAGCTGGTAAACGGACATCCCTATCGGAAACAATTGTCTTAGGTAGGCCATGGAGTCGAACTATCTCATTAAAGAACAGGGTGGCTACCTTAGACGCATCAAATGTTTGGGAACAAGGCAAGAAATGGGCCATCTTGGAAAATCGGTCGACTACAACACAGATAGAGTCATGCCTCCTCTGGGTCTTAGGCAAACCTAACACAAAGTCCATGCTCACATCTTGCCAAGGACGATCTGGGACAGGGAGTGGGGTATAACGGCCGGTGTTCTGTTTTCGCTGTTTGGCAACAGCGTAGGTCCGACACCTAGCCACAATGTGTGCTACATCTCTTTTTAAGCTAGGCCAGAAAAAGTGGTCTTCAATAGCCAGGGTGGTCTTGTCTTTTCTGAAATGGCCAGCTAAACCTCCAGCATGAATTTCCCAAATTAAAAATTCCCTAAGAGAAGTTCTAGGGATGCAAAGCCTATTCTTAAAGAACAGAAAGCCATCTAAAAGGGTATAATCCTTATGATCACTAGATGGTCCTTGAGTTAGATCCTGGTACATAGTCTTAAAATCTGGACATGACTCATATTCCTCTTTGATCTGCTCAAACCCTATGACTTCAGCCCTAACAGAATTCAATAACAAAGATCGACGACTAAGGGCATCAGCTACCTTATTTTCAGACCCAGCCTTATGTTTTAAACAAAAGTATAGGACTGGATATACTCTACCCACTTAGCATGCCTAGGGTTAAACTTCTTCTGGGAATTCAAGAATCTAACAGCACAAATTCTTGCAGTAGCAAATAATGTCTCCAGTAACGCAAAGCTTGCACTACTGCATAAAATTCCTTATCATAGGTAGAATACCTAAGCTTAGCATCATTAAGTTTTTCACTAAAGAATGCTACGGGATGGTTCTCTTGGCTTAGGACCCCACCTATGCCTACTCCTGAAGCATCACAGGCAACCTCAAATACCTTTGAAAAGTCGGGTAACCTCAAAATGGGTGCCTGGGTCATCCTATCCTTAAGATCTAGGAAGGCTTTATGGGCTGCTTTAGTCCACTGGAATTCTCCCTTCCTAATACAGTCTGTGATAGGAGCAACTACAATACTAAACCCCTTGATGAATTGCCTATAGAAGGTAGCCAAGCCATGGAAACTTCTGACTTCATGCACACTGGTCAGCTCTGGTCATTCTACCATGGACCTAATCTTTTCTGGATCGGTAGCCATGCCGTCAGGGGTTACTACAAAACCAAGGAAGGTAATTCTATTGGTCATGAATTCACACTTTTTGAGATTACCGTAGAGACTATCATTCCTCAAAACTTGGCAGACTTGTCTAAGGTGGCCCAGGTGATCTGCAGGGGTCTTACTATAGATCAGGATGTCATCAAAATAGACTACTACAAACTTCCCTATGAAAGCTCTAAGTATCTGGGTCATAATCATCATGAATGTACTAGGGGCATTGGACAACCCAAATGGCATAACAACCCATTCATAAAGACCATCCTTAGTTTTAAAAGCGGTTTTCCACTCATCCCCTGGTCTAATCCTAACCTAATGATAGTCGCTCTTGAGATCAATTTTAGAAAAAACCATTGCACCGGCCATCATATCTAGCATGTCATCTAGTCTAGGGATGGGAAACCTATACTTGATTGTGATTTTGTTGATGGCACGACTATCAACACACATTCTCCACGTGCCATCCTTCTTTGGAGTCAGAAGTGCAGGGACTGCACAAGGGCTAAGACTCTCTCTAATGAACCCCTTCCTCGACAATTCTCCAACCTACTTTTGCAGTTCCTTATGCTCAGATGGATTCATCCTATAATGGGGCAAGTTGGGTAAAGTAGCTCCTGGGACTAAATCTATGGAATGCTGGATATCCCTAAGAGGTGGAAGGTGGTCCGGCAGATCCTCGGGAAAAACATCCTTAAATTCTTCTAACAAAGGTCTAACTTCCTGAGGAGGCTCTGAGGGTGTAGGAGTCCTAAGTTCCTTAGCAGTCAACATCCAAATAGGTAAACCACTATGAATTTCTTGTTCTAGATCCTTAGCACTAATTAGGTTCACTCCAGTCTTCATCTCTCTAACCTTATTGGGTCCCTTAGCTACCTTGTCCTTAGGAGGGACTGAATGGATTGTGATTTTCTTCCTATTAAAGCTAAAGATACAGGTGTTGGATTTTCCTAAGAGGGTGGCATCATGATCATATAACCAAGGTCTTCCAAGAATTATACTGCTCACCCCCATGGGTAAGACATCACACCAAATCTTCTCTTGATAGGATTGCATTTGGATTTGGACCTGACATCTAGACTGGATGGGTATAGAGGTAGAGTCTACCTAAGAGACCTTATAGGGGTTGGGGTGGGGGACTGGGGTTAAGCCTAACATTTTGACAGTGCTAGCAGAAATGGCATTCACACAGCTCCCCCTATCTATAATGATTTTACATACCTTATCCCCTAGTTTAAGGAAAGTCTGTAGGATGTTAGTCCTACGCCAATCTTCTTGAACTCTATTCTGGGACAGGATACATCTCACAACCCCTAATTGGTCAGACTCTGTGGATTCCATCTCTCCTTCATACTCATCGACCAAATTCATTCCGGCCTCATAAACTTCTTCTTCAAACTCTTCATTGGGCCCAGAATTCTCTTCTTCTCCTTCTTCTATGTAAAGGGATCAATGAGGGCACTGGCTAGAAACATGACCTACCTTATGGCACTTAAAACAAGCTATGGCTGTGCACTGGTTGGAGATATGACCGGGCTTCTGGCACTTAAAACAGATGATAATAGGGGTTCTCTGGGTGTCAGGTGCCTTACCTTTGTCCATGGGCCTAGGGGTGGGAATACCCTGATTAGGCTTGCTAGGGGTAACTTGGCTAGGTCCATTTCTTGGGATTGGGGCACTAACCCTAGAAGGTATAGGTCCTCTCTGAAACTTCTCAGTGTTCAGTGCAATCTGATAGGCTTGGTCTAGGTCAGTAACCTCTCTCAGAAACAACTCCCTCTTGATGTCCTCCCTAAGTCCAGCCCTAAACCTAGACAAAGTGACCTCATGGGCTTCACTCACATCACATCTCATCAGGTACTCATCAAAGGTGGTTATGTAGTCTGATACAGATCGGTTCCCTTGCTTCAAAGTCTGCCATTGGTCTAACAGATTCTGCTGGTATGAAATGGGTAGATACTTATCTCTAAGCTTCTCTTTCATACCCTGCCAAGTGGTTATGGGCTCTACATTTTGTCTTCTAGTGGTTAGCTCAATGTTCCCCCAGTATAACCTAGCTTGACGTACTAACTTCATCTTGGCAAACTTGAACTTCCTTTCCTCAGACATGGCATACCACTCAAAGTACTGGTCCATCTCACCCTCCCAATCAGAATACACCTTAGGATTTAAGCTACCATCAAAAGTGGGTGCATCTAATTTGATGTTCCGAATGAACCTATCATCTCTGTCTTCAGGCTCTGGGTCAGGCCTCCTATGATTAGGTTCAGGATCTCTGTATAAAGGTCTTCTAGGCTCCTGGTGTGGGTGAGGTTGAGGCACATTAAAATCTGGGTCAGGAGTCCAATTCTGATGCTTAGGTTCCTCAAGTACTTGGATTCGATCCCTAAGCTGGGTAAAATTCTCATTCATATCCTGACTTAATTTGTTCATACTTTCAGTAAGAGCTCTAACCATGGCCTCAAAATCAGGTTGGGTTTGACCAGGTTGGTAGGGTACTCCATTCCGGATAGACATGATGATGCAAGCAAACACACAAAATGAGACTCAACTGAAACGACTACGAGCTAACTGACCTAGAGCCCAAACTAGATGCCCAATCAGAGTGGCAAGCTAGCCTGTAGTAACTCAAGACTCAGCCAGGCAGGTGTAAGGGGAGTGTTAGGTCCCTAGATGCCAATCCTAGACACCAATCAGTGATTGGCCAGGTAGGCGGACCAGCACACAAGCCCATCGGGATAGAATCCCTGAACCACCGTTCTAGACACTGAGTACAAAGCACACATAGAGTAACAAGACAAACTGACTCAACACTAGCCTTGACCTGACTTGTTGATGTCCCTAGCCCACTAGGGCAAATTAAGTCTAATAAATTTTAAAATTAGGCTTAGGATTGAATGAGTGGATGGTGGTTTTGGGCTAAGGAGAGGTTATCAACTCCTCCCCTTATCTTAGATGCTCAAATGCCCTTAAGATGAATTAGGAGATGATCACTCAAAAAATTGAATTGCAGAAACACAGAAATAGAGTTGCAGTAATTTAACTCTCAAAAGTTTCACGGAAAATAATAAATCATAGGAAAATTATGTAAAATAGCTTCAATTATACTGGTTCCAGAAAAATAAAAATCATGCAATTTAGAGTTACTTGCAATGAGAAACAATTCCTGCAACAGGATAGTTACAGACTGAAAACAGGGTGCTTCCCCCGTTTACAATTCCTGCTACGAAGTTGTAACCCAGCGGATCCCCTACACGCCCTAGGAACACCCCGTGGAATGGGAAGAGGAGGTTTGCACCTCGTTTCATTCCTAGGACCGGACGTCCTGGGGAGTCTACTTCGAGCAGACAAAGTAAAAAGAGAGTGACTCAAACAAGCAATCAAAACAGAAACCCTAGACAGGGCTCTGATACCAAAAATGATGGAGAACGAAAGAAAAGATGATGCGATGCAGAAATAAATTAAGATTAATTTTTTTTTTAATATTTTCAGAAATTGGCTTTGACTCAAAGGAAAGCTAAACTAAATTGAAAGAAACTAGGTAATAATTGAAAGCACAATTTAAAAGAAACTAGGTTATCAGAGTGGTTCAGAAGTAACGGATCGCTGGGGGTTGAGAAACTCCCAGACCTAGGGTTTCGCTCTGAACTTTCAACAGGACAGAAATAAAGAGAAGAGATAGGTTACCGACCAGACAGTGATCTTCACAGAGTTAGGTGGAAGAACTCTCTCGGGCAGATTGTTGGATCCTCGGATTCGGATATCTTCGCAATGGATCCTCCAATACTGGTCCTGTGGCTGAGTCGGCTTCTCCTGAACTCAAGATCTGGGAAAGAAGAAGAACAAGTGATAGAATCAGATACTCAAGGAAGGATTTACCAGATTGAAGAAATTGAAAGCTGATGTTGCTAAAATCCGGATTCTCCTAAAGGTTGATCTGGCTCCCTCTGGAATTTGCTCTGAATCTGAAGTATCCGGATTGGACCCGGATGCTGGTGGCCGGCCTTGACTTGGAGAGAGTGGCCGTGGGAGGTGGGGTAGGCTAGGGTTTGGTGGATTGAGGAGAATTATGGGCGGCTAGGGTTTTGGAGTGAAGTGGCTAACCTAGGATTTTGGGGTTGGAGATCTCACACCTCCTCAAGGTTCCTGGGAAACTCGTATTTACTCCCTCACGGAGCTCAACACCTGGATGCAAGTGCGGAAGAGAGAACACACAGAGTTTGCTCACACATAAATTGGATTCATTCATCAGATTGCTTTAAAATTTACAAGAGGGGTTTAATTTACAGGACTTTACAAGAGAGTAGGGTTTTACATCTTCCCATGTGGGACTAATGAGGGGGATCTTCAAATTAGGTTTGTAGGATCAATTCCCACACATATGGCCGGCCAAAAGGTTCCAAAAATGCTGATTGGTGGCTTCAAAAGGAAAGTGGGTGGCGCCTCCTAGCCTTGCTCTTCAAGAAAAATTTCCTTCCTTTCATACCTGGTTTTATTTGGAATTACTTGGGCGCCTCCTAGTCTTCCTCCCCAAGCTTTGCTCCTTTCTTTTCATAGCTTGGCTCTTATGGAAACTCCTTGGCCGCCCCCTTGAATTGTGGATCCCAGATTATCTTCTCCTTAAGTGGTGCATGAGAGAAGGGACCTGCTATCTTGTGGTGTGGGGACCAGAGCATACTGGATGGAGATGTGGCGCCCCCTGGACTCAGGCGTGTGGCTGGGAGTGTGGCTGGGAGTGTGGCACCCACTTGCTTGGCCTTGGGAGAAAATGTGACACCCAGGTTGAAGTCCTAGACCACTACTGAGTCAATATGACTCAACAAAATAAATTGCATGGAATACAGACTCAAGCTAAAATTGAGTTGATCAAGTCAACCCTTATTTCAAACCAGAAAACCTTAATTCTTCGGGCAAGGTCAATCAGAGGTCCAGATGGAGCTCTGAAGTCTTCTTCTGAGTCTGGTGCCCGCACCATCCATGTGAAGTAGCTCAAGGGGTCTAGTTGTTGAGATAACATTTTTCGATTTAAAACTCTTCCTAGTTTGTTTGCCTAATTGACAAGCATCACATACATAATCAAGGTCAACTTTGAAATGAGGCAAACCTCTAACTAGATTTTTTGAGATTAATTTGGCAATAGTATGCTTGCTTGCATGACCTAATCGTCTATGCCATAATAAACATGACTCCTTGGTCTTAGCATTCATTACTACTAGACTGGAACTACTAGACATGGCTAGATCATTTAGATCTACCACATAGATATTTTCCAGTCTATGGCCAATGAATTTGTTGCTAAAGTCAAGAGAGCTAGTTACTATACACATAGATGATTCAAAGATAACTTTGAAGCCTTTATCATACAATAGACTAATACTTAATAAATTATGCTTCAATTTATCTACTAGTATCACATCTTCAATTGAAGTACAGGAGGATATTTTAACCTTACCGATTTCGATTATTCTTTCCTTGCTATTATCTCCAAAAGTAACTGATCCTCCTTCTTTCATTTGTAGGGTGATAAACTAATCCTTGTCACCCATCATATGCCTTGAACAGCCACTGTCAAGATACCATTTTTTCTTTAATTTTTGGTCTACAAGACAATCCTGTAAAATAATCAATGAGTGATTTTAGGTACCCAAGCTAACTTGGGTCCTTCCAGGTTAGTAACATTGGTTCACTTTGGAACCCAAATGGTTCTATATTTCAATGCACTAATCATAAAATTTTTTAATGAATTGCATTGATAAGATTTATGCCCAAATCTATGACATTCATAACAAATAATTTTGTCATTTTTGAATGATGCATGCTTTGAAGCTATAACAGATGCAGAAACAGGAATACTTGATTTGAAGGATTTTTGCATAGTACTCTTAAGAACATATTTCAAGCCATTTGAAATTGATTTTGATGGAAAACCTTTTTCAAATTTAGCATTTATAGCTAAAGCTTTTGAAGATACAAATTTTGTTGCTAAAATTCCTTTATCATTTAAAGCATTAAATCCAATTCCAGCTTTATTTTTTGAGTCTTTTTGTTCTTTCAAAATTAGCTCAAGCATGTTTGAACTCAAGGTCAACTTTTTTACTAAAGGCTTAATCTTTTCAACCTCCTTTTTCAAATCAATATTTTCAGCAACTAAAATATTGTTTATCTCATATAATACAGTTTTTTCATTGTTCAAGACAATAACATTTTTAGAAAGGTTATTCAATTTTCTTTACAAAATGTTATTCTTTTCAAAAATTTCATCCTTGTCTTTTAATAAAACATCATTTTGTTTCTTTAAGGACTTAATTTTAACCCCAACTTTCTTAAATTCGATGAGTAAATCATGAAATGCAGAATTCAGTTTATCGTATGTAAATTCAGATTGAAGCTCAAGGGATGATACCTTTTTTTCGAGACCCATCAAGCAAAGATTCACAGATTTCAAAGCCTCTTTTTCTTCATTTGATGAGGATGCTTCGCTGTTGCTCCATGTCACTACCATTGCTTTCTTTTTCTTTTTTTTAAATCCCTTTTTCAATAGAGGACAATCTAGTCTGATGTGCCCTGGCTTTTTGCACTCATAACATGTGGGCACTTCTTTTTCTTTCTCCTTTTTCTTGTCCTTTTCTTTATTGAACTCTTTGTTCTTGTGGAATTTTCTAAAATATCTTCTTTTCTTTCTTTCCAAGAACTTTCTGAATTTTCTGACAACTATGACAATATCTTTGTCTTCTATATCGCTTTTAGTAGAGGAGCTTTCTTCTTCCGATTCTTCATCTCTTTTAGAATCTATAGCAGCTTTAAAGGTGATCGATTTCCTTTCTTTTGATCATCTTCAGTTCGATGCTGTATGGTCAGTTCATGGGTGATGAGAGATCCTAGCAGTTCATCCAGCAATAAGGTATTCGAATCTTTTGCTTCTTGGATGTCAGTCACTTTCAGATCCCATTTGTTTGGAAGAGATCTTAGAATCTTCTGCACTAGACCTGCATTAGTATATACCCTGCCAAAACTTTTTAAGTCGTTAATAATATCAGTGAAACATGAAAATATGGCAGAGATTGTTTCATTTGGTTACATCTTAAATATTTCATAACTATGTACAAGAAGATTAATTTTAGAAGATTTCACTTGTGAAGTTCCTTCATGGGTCACTTCGAGTTTATCCCAAATTTCTTTTGTTGAAGAGCAAATTGAAATTTGATTAAACTCATTACTATCCAAAGCACGATATAACAAGTTCATGGCTTTGGCATTTAATTCTCCCATCTTCATGTCGTGTTCATCACAATCCTTTTCAGGTTTAGGAACATCCACTCCATCAATTTTAACCATAGGGATATAAGGACCCTTTAGAATGACCTTTCATAATTGAAAATCAATTGCTTGAATATAGATCTTCATTCTAGCTTTCCAATATGTATAATTTGTGCCAATAAAGAGTGGAGGTCTTTTAGTTGATTGGCCTTCCGCCAAAGACATACTCATTGGATGAGCCATCAATCTTTACTCTAATGTATTCAAAAACACTGCTCTGATACTGGTTGTTGCCTAGGTAGCTACCCAAGAGGGTGGTGAATTGGATCTTTTAAAAAATTTAAGCAAGTAATGCGCAATTCAAAATCCTTTGCAAGTGGCAGGTGCTGTGTTAGAGTTATAAAATGCAAAAGCTAAATAAAGTCAAGAAAGCACAACATAAACATATCAAATTTATAGTGGTTCGGAATAACCCAGCTCCTACATCCACTATCCAAGATACCACTTGGGATTTCCACTATATTCACACCCGAATATAGTAGGATTTTTTTACAGGATCACAATCCAAAACCTCTACACTTTGATTTTACAGGATCACCAAAGAGAACCAAATACCCTTTGGTTTTAACAGGCTCACCAAAGAAACCTAACTTGGTTTTCATAGGATAACCAAGAACCTAACCCTTTGTTTTAACAAGGCTCACCAATAACCTATTTGATTTTTCAACTGGGCTCACCAATAATCCAACAATTCAAAGATTGAATTGAAAATAAATGCAACAAGAATGACAAATTCAATTTGTCAGATAGTTATCGGTGTAGCTTGTTGGAAGTCTACTTGAATGCACTTGAATAAGCTTTAATTACTTCAGTGGCTTCTTCCAAAAGTTATTTCAAGCTTCAGATTAGAGTTGGTGAAGACTTGAAAGCTTGACTTGAATGCTCTTGTGTTCTTTTTCTATTGGTTGGTGGGATATTCAACGAAGCTCTCTTTTCTTTGAAGAACTCTTTAAATCATTGCTTCAAGGAAGTTCAAATCCTTCAAATTTAAAGTCTTCCATCATCCCAAGGTAGTTATAGCCATTGTAGATCATTGGGGAATGATTTATGACCATTGTAGCACTTTTTAGCATTCAAAAATAAATTCTGGAACTAACCATTGGATACTTGAAAGCGTCATTCGAGTCAGCTCGGATCCTTCAGTCAATAGGTCTAGTTGTCAAATCTTTAATGCAGTCGGCTCTTTGTCTCAGGCACAAAACATCACTCTGGACGAGTCTGCTCTTTGTAGCTCAGGTCGTCTCAAACTTGAATCTTGAAAATCTTGAACTCGAGGAGTCGGCTCTTTTCAGCTTGGATCAGCTCTTCTTCTCATGTTCGAAAAACATTACTCTGGAAGAGTCCGCTCGATGCAGTATGGGTCAGCTTGCTTTCTCAAGCTTTCAGAATTAGGTCTAGTAGAGTCGACTCTTTTTGATTCGAGTCAGCTCGCTTGGCTGTTCTCAGAAATCTTTAGAAAATGGACTCTGGAGGGTCAGCTCGGACTGATTCCAGTCAACTCGGATTCACTAGAGTCGGCTCGAATTGCTACGTTCCTGAATCCTTACTACGTGCCAATAAGCAGAGTTGGCTCTTCATCACTTGGGGTTGGCTCGAGTGTCTTCTTCAGGATTTTTATAATTGAATTTAAAGAAAACTCTCACCAACTCATTTATAATTTCACACAAAACCAACTCAAACTAAAATTCATCGCACACACACACTCACAGAAGTAACCCTTTTTTAATTGGTTTTTCTTAGCATTTTGATTTGGTTTTTCTTTATAAAAACATTTACAACACAACTCAACCAAGAAAACATAAGTGTAGGAGTTGAAGTTTGAACATGTTATTCATTCTACAAAAACTTGACAAACACTTCAAGAGTTGTCAAAAATAAATGTACATGCTCTAATGTTTGGTTATCATAAAAATTACCTATGGGATCAACAAAATCAAGCTCCAACGGTCATATTTCGAATCCTAACAGTCTACAACGGCCATATCCACTAGAGAAGAGTACAAGGCTCTATAAATAAGGGATTTGGACAACCTTTGAAGAGGTTAATGAGCAGTTAATGATCAAATGAGCTTGTGAGAAAAGAGAGCACTAAAGAGCATTCAAGTCAACCTTCAAGTCTTCACCAACTCTCTTCTGAAGCTTGAAGCATTTTTTGAGGAATCCCAGAAGCCATCAAAAAGCATTAAAGTACAATTAAGAAGGCTTCTCTCGAGCAGCAACTGCAACCATTAGACAACTTCAGTTTGTCAATTAGTTTCTTATTTTTCTTAACTCTTTTGTGAGTTTATGGGTTTTTGGTGAGCCCGGTTGAAAACCAAGTGTAGGTTCTTGGTGATCCTACTCAAAACCAAGTGTGGATTCTTGGTGACCCTATTCAAAACCAAGTAGGGTTCTTGGTGAGCCCGGTTGAAAAATCAAGTTAGGTTTTGGATTGTGAGCTTGGTAAAACAATCCAACTATATTCCTTGGATGAATAAAGTGGAAATCCCAGGTGGTATCCTGGGTAGTGGACATAGAAGCGAGGTTGCTCCAGACCACTACAAACTTGCAGTGTTTGTGATTAGGCCTTTTCTACTTTTTCTTGCTTTCGTTTTAATTATTCTAATCACAGCACTTTCCACACTAAAAGAGCACATATTTGCTTAAATTTTTTAAATTCTCAATTCACCCCCTCTTGGGAAACGCCACCTGGGACACAACCATAAGAGGGTCCCAGCCCCTGCTTAAGAACCTATGGTTAATAAAACACAACAAAAACAACTTCAATTTGATAAAAACTACTAAGTCATGCCAAACATCAACTTTGATTCGTGACCAAAACTACTTTGATTATGATATGAATCTAAGCTTGAAAATACTACCACAACCTCAAGACATAGGAAACAAAGCAAAGTAAAAATAAAATTCTTTTCATTAGGTATGGGACTTTGGTTACAACTATTTTGATTATAAAAAGGAAAAATATGATTACAAAAGGATAGCAAAAGGCTGCAAAGAAAATCCTAGATATCTTCCTCAATAGAGGGACCTGCCTCAACTTCAACTTCGACTTTGGGGGTAGGCTTGGGGATGACTTCAACTATGGTAGCAGCCTCGAGAAGCCACCTCAAGAATAGATCGAAAAGTTGTGCCAACATTTGCACCATCATCCTTAGCATCATCCTTGCTTACCTCAGGTATGGCTCAAGAGATTATGCCAACAATGGCACCATTTTCCTTAGCCTTATCTTTGCTCTCCTTAGGGTTTAGACAACTCACATCAACTTTGAGAAACAATCGAGCCACCTGCAACTTGCAAAGGTTGAAGCCCATAGTGAAGGCTAAGGCTAGGTTGCCAATAATCTCCAACTCAAAGGCCTCGTGGACCTTATATTTCTCCATGGCCCAAGCCTTAGCTTTATAAATGGCCATAGACTTCTCAATTATAGCCCTCACCTCAGCTAGCTTGGTCTCCTTGTCCACCTACCAAGCTACTTTGCTGGCCTCCAACTTCTCCAACTTAGCAACCCTTCCTCACTAGAGGGTGATCTTTATCCTCTCGAAGGCAATCTATCCTTCAAGTAGAACCAACAAAGTGGGTAGGCTCGGCCTATGGAGGTTTAGCCCTTCACGAGCTAGGTCCTCAGGGCTGGGCCAAAAAAGCCCTTTTGATAAATGGGCCATCAAAAAGGCAACCCGACCCTAGCCCTTATAAGTGAAGGGCCTATATAGGCCAGTCCTGATAACTCACCAAAAAAATAAAATAATTAAAAAAAATAAAAACTGATAAGATGACTAAAATTTCTGAGAAAATAAGATATAAAGAGATCCACCATTACTTCCTAAGTTAGTTTAATCTCTGGGAATTGAAGGTATTCTTCTTTATAAATGTCTTTTCCTTGCTCAAAAGGAGATAGTTTGGATCTAGTTATAAGCAAGAGTATATTCAATTATAGAGTCTTGTGACACACCTTTAGGGAAACCAATGGCCAATTAAACCAGACTCATACAATTCTTGGTAGCTTTGGGGCTATCATATTCAGGTTGTTTCATAATATGATAGCATTCTAAGAATTTATAATAATATTATAATTTATCATAATCAATCCTTACATCAAATTTTAAAAGTTCATAATAATATCATAACCTCTATTCTTCATAAAAAAATCACAAACTAATTAAACTCTACAAAATCAAAAAAACCAACAAGCAACAAATATAGTTCAAATAACAGGACTGGCCGCGGGCTAAACAAACTAGCCCATCATGGGCTGAGCCATAAAAGGCCCAGGCTAAAAGGCCATTTTGTTAAATGGTTGCCAAAATACTAGCCCAACCCTACTATATTGAAGGCCTTAATGGGCTAGCCCGTGGGCTGTGCCCATTTTGATGGCTCTACCTTTAAAGAGCCCCTTCTTGTTAAGGGCCCATTGGAGCTTGAAGCAGGCTTGAGAAGCTTCCTTGGTTGCCTACTTCACTATCTCATCGACAACCCAAGCTCATTTATCAATAGCATGTACCTAATCATCCGGCTCCCACCTTAGCTTGCAAAAGCTAAGGACTCCCTCTCTAAGTATAGCAAAATCATGAATAAGCTACTAAGAGGAAATAAAATGTTATGTCAAGAACATTGAAGTTAACCTAAGGTGCCTCAAAAGGAAACTTACCTAGAGGAGTCCAGTGTAACCCGAGCTCACCACTTCATCTACATGCAAAACTTACTTTCCAACTAGTCGATTGGCAAAAGAACTATATGCATCAGCTTCTAGGTAAGCTGAACTTCATGGAATATAGAGTCGAACCTCTAGATAGTATTCATCAAAGTGATAAAAAAACCTCCTCGATCCCAATTGAAGAGGGGCTAGCTTTAGGTTGTCAAGTCGAAGAGCTTGGAGTAAAAGAGATGGCATAGTCCTCATTCATGGAAAAAGCACTAGTAGAGGAGAGCAGCCCTGGTGCACCACTGAACTCTGGCCTCGCCCGGATCTAGAGAGGCCAATGGATTACACCTTAGGGTGATCATGTGGTGTGGACACCAGGGCTAGAAGAAAATAATAGGTCGAACCCACATCCCTGTCGATCACCTGTGAATGAAGTCCTAAGCACAAACCCTGAATCACTTTAAAATAGTTATCTTGAATTTTGTTATTTTAGCTTAGTTGGGTTTATCCCTAAACCCCAAAATCAAGTCTCTATAAAAACCCCTGGACCAAAATTGAGTCCGTAAAAAGAAACCCAATTGGGTCATAAATTCCGTTATAATGGTCTAGTGTTAGTTAGCCCTTTTTACCAACTTTAATTGGCTTTTGTATTTGCAAGCCTAATTAAGTATGGTATGGTTCAATTATGAATTAGTTATGCCTTTTGATCAATTTGATCAAGTTGGGCTATTAGTTATTTAGTTGATTGAGTCTTGTAATTATTAGTTGAGTCCTATAATACAAGGGGGGATCCAAGTCAAGACCCATGTGACTCCATGTGCAACCCAAGTTAAGCCATGTGCCAACTACCTCTTGGCGCCCCACTTTCACATGTGCCACTCTATCTTGGACTCCCAAGTCACTTGCCACATGTCATATTGCTGCCATGTCAAGCCACATCATTAGTCTTTGTAACATGACACTTATGTTTTGGACATGACTTGCCACCTCATCAGGACAACACCACATGCCATCTCACCTACCTTGGTCGGCCACATGGAGGATGAAGTTGATGCCAATTTAAGAGGAGTAAAGCAGAAGGAGTCCAAGCCATCTTAGCACCATTCCCTCGATTTTGTCACCAAATCCAAGAAGTCAGCCAAGAGTTCTTTCTCAGAAGGTTGCCCAAGTTGGAGCAAGTTTAAAGGCATTTCCTACTTCAAGCTAATCAAGTTCTAAACAATCAACAAACTCTAGAGTTCCATTTAAAAGAAAGCATTTGAATTTCAAAGAAGATGAGTTGCCATATTGTCAGCCAATTAAGAAGTGGATTGCTGATTTTAAGAGGAGTAAGCCAGAAATACTCCTCACTTTATCGCCCAAACTTCAATGCATTGTCGCCCATCTCATAATCCAAGTTATCGCCCATTATGGATGAAGCCAAGGAGAGCTTAAGATCAGCCCAAAGACAAGAGTCCAGAATGATAGTGGAAAAATTTGATGAAATGGGTGTGTGGGGATGTGATCTACTTACCTAGCAACAATATATCAGCATTTGAGCTTCAAATATGGCCGAATTCATGGGTGGAAGGGATGAAGAAATTCGAGCTAGAGACTAGGTGAGCAGAAAATCTGACACCCTTGTGCAAGCTTCCTTTCAAAAAAATTAAAAGATAGGATCTAAGGGCATAGAAACCCTCAACTAGGCTAAGCAACCTTTAATGACCTCAGATCTAAGGATCAAGAGGTTTTCTTCCCAACAATGAAGAGAAATTAAGCTCAAGTGGAAGGGTAACACTCACCACTCAAAAAATTGAAGGCTAGAGGCAAGATCTCCACTCCCTTCTTGGATTCACTATTGGAGCTTGGATCCTTGGCATGGAGTCTTCATCTTTGTCTTCAAATCACCAAGAATAACCTGCAAAGAGTCAAGGTGAGGTCAAAATTCAAAGAAATGGAGGAAAAAAAATGAAGGAATTAATACGAGAAGTGAAGAGAATTGCTGGAATTTTTCGGCAGCACTTCCTCCTCTTCTTGGACTGTTTGGATCTTGTGTAGAAGAACTTGGAAATGGAACTATGGCACTCCAAAACTCAAAACACTCACTCCAATTTAGGATCAAACTCAACACTCCAAAGAAAATCAAAGAAAGCACTCAAACTTCTAAGAAGAACTCAAGAGAACTAGGCAAGATGGAAGAGAACTCAAACAAGAAATTTCATTCATTCAAATTACTTTATGCTTACAAGAAGGGGAGCCTTGGCCCCTATTTATAGGCCAAGGGCAGCTCCTTTGGGTGGCAATAAAGTGGATTAGGGAACCAACTAACTCATGCTTAGATGGTGGCTAATTACAAGATTAGTTTTTCTAGCAACTAATCCTAACAACTAATCCTAACAAGAGAATTCTAGAAATTCCATGTGGCATTATTTCCTTGCAACACTTGGCTTTAACTTATCTTTCCACATGGTCTTTAAAATTTGGTCTCCAAGTAGGCTTTCATGGTAGAGAATTTCATCAATGCTTGGTCGGCCCATGGGCTTGGAGAAGGGGTCTTCAATTTGCTTCATAAAATTGGGGTCTTCAAGAGATGCTTCATGATTTTGTGGAAACCTGAAAAAAAGAAATGGGACTACAACCAAAGATCATTAGTTTGTAATTTCTTCCTCTTGCCAATGTCTTCATTACAAAATTCCCAAGAGGAGATTCCAAGGAGTTGTTGTCTAAGAGAAACCAATGCCAGTCTTTGTAACCTTTAACTTCTAGTTGATGGTCTATAAATATCCCAACAACCCCCCTGTATTATTCATTCTATATTCATCAATTAAAGAGAGATTCTATAAAAATTCTTTTGCTATGTACATCGCGGGGTGTGAGGCTCTAATCCTTTGTTCTTCGAAGCATCACAGGGTGTGAGGCACTACATATCCAATAATCAAAAAACCCTAGCCACCATCTTCCATCCCTTCCCTTCCTCCTTTTCCATTTTCTTCCTTTTCTTACTACAACCATCTAATTTGAGTTTTTTTTGAGTGATTCCAGGTGATTGAGGGTTTGAAGTCAGAGATTCTTGCCTTGGAACTAATATCGCAGAAGTTCACAGCTTGAAGATCGACCTTCTTGAAGCCCTGCTGCAAGTTTCTTGAGAGTCAAGTCGAATCCATAATTAGAGTGCATAATGTCATCATTGGTAAATTCAAACCATCCCAAACTCTTTATTTTTTGATCCTTTTAGAAGTAGGACCCTAATTTATGGTGGTTTCTTAGCCACCAAATCTTGTTTTGTAGTTTTACTTGTTTGATCTACTTTGCGGGTTACAACTAGTTGACTAGTTTTGCTTGATTGTTTACTTTAAGTCTTTAAATCTGAAAATCCTAAAAAAATTGATCACTATTAATCACTGTTAATTAGTTTAATAATCAGTAGATTAATTTTTACATATTGTCTCGCATCATCTTTGGTATTAGAGTGAGGTTAAACCAGGGTTTAACTTCTAGTTCTAAAATTTCTGCATACCTAGAACTAGGCTGAAATTAAACTGCAGAAAAACCATCCTACAAAAATTCAAAAAAATTATAAATAATTTTTTTGTTAATCTACTACCTAATCATTGAAAAAAAATCAGAAAAAAAAAGTTTATTAATGATTTTTTCAGGTGGAAGGAAATCACACCTCCTGAGTGGATATATGCAAGTATACTATCAAGACCCATGGAAGTAATGAGCTATAGCTGGACGTGATATCCCAAGATCAAAAATCTAAAATTAATCAAATCTAAAATTAAAAAAAAATTAATTTATTTTTGTGCTATTTTTAATTATTTTAGCTTCATTGCATATTAGGGTTTCATATCCTGTGATTACATCAAACTTAACCTAATCTTAAGGGCACTTGACTATCTCAGATCAAGGCTGGATCTCATCACCTGTCCTAGGCCCACAACTACCACCTTTACATCGAGCCTAACCCTAATTAAAATCAATTAGAAATCCAAAGCAATTTAGGGATACCAACAGGTCGGGTTCTAAGTATTGTGTGAAAGCTAGTGCACCCAATCCTTCGATTATCTCTTGAATCTAGTATCTAAGGTTAGAAGTCCATAGGCAAATGCCCTAAGCGGTCTCGTGGTTTTTAATTAAGACCCTACGAGTGCAGGGGGAGCCTCCCATGACCCCACCTCTTACTTGGCTAGTGGATAGGGTAGTTGCTGAATTGGCTATAATTTGAGCTGACCCATTCTACTTGAGCTCTAGGTCTAAGAAACCCTAGCTTGAGTTCTGTGTGATTGCATTGCATGGCAACTAGGTCAGGTACACCCTATCAGCCTACTAAAACCCAACCCAATCCACCCATGGACCCTAATATGGAGATCTTTATGAGAACTATAACTAAGCAATTTAGACATCTTAATACAAGGTTTGACCAAGTGGAAGAGAGACTAGGTAACCTTGAGGAATCCCATATGACTCGTTCAGACCCTGAAACACCTAGACCTACTCCCCTAGGTCAATGCTCTGAGACACCTAGACCCATTCCCCCAATTCCAAGAGCCCAACTCACTCCCCCAAATCCAAGAGGTCAATATAGAGAACCTACTACCCTAGGTCCAAGAGCCCAACATAGAGAAATTACTCTTAACCTAATTCTTAGGTTCCAAATCCCTGATGTGAATGACCAGGAAGAAATGATCCTTAGGAGTATTAGATTAGATGCACCCACATTTGAGGAAAGTTTAGATCCTAAGGTTTATATAGATTGGAAGAGTGACATTGACCAGTACTTCGAATAGTACGAAATGTCAAAGTAGAGAAAATTTAAATTTGCTAAGCTTAGGCTAGTCTGATAAGCGAGATTGTACTGGGAAAACATAGAATGATTGAACCGACAAAGAGGTGAAGTACCTATAGACACATGGCGAGCAATGAAAGTAAATCTTAGGAAAAAATATCTACCATTTTCATATGAGCAAAAATTGTTGGATCAATGGCGAAAGCTAACTCAAGGTAATAAATCTGTGGCTGACTACAAAGCTAAATTTGATGAGTTTGTTATAAGGTGTAGTGTAGTCGAATCAGAAGCTGTTACCTTATCGAGGTTTAGAGCTGGCTTAAATGAGGATATCTAGAGGGAGTAAATTTTTAGGGATGTTAATGACTTAGACCAAGCCTACCAGATTGCTAGTGATTGTGAACAATTTCAAAGAAAACCCATTACCCGCTAATTTGAGCCTAATAGGTTTAATACCCCTAGAAAAAGACCTAGCATGAACCGATTCATAAATAGCTGACCTAATCCTACCTCCCAACTAGCTCGTAGGAAAGACAAAGGAAAGGCACCCATAGTCCAAAGAGATAGGAATCAAAATACACTATGTTTTTGGTGTCATAAAATAGGCCATTTTGTTGCTGAATGCCCAGTACGAGCTTTACATATAGGAGAGTGTGAAGAAGAAAATCTAGAGAATACTAAAAAACTTGAAGAAGAAATCTATGAAGCTGAGAAATATTTGATAGAAGAATATGAAGGTGATGAAGAGCCTATAAAGTCATCTGATCTACTAGGTGTAGTTAGGTATATTCTAGCTTAGTCCAAGAAGAATGAGGACTGGCGTAGAACAAATATCCTACAAACCTTCATTAAGCTAGGAGACAAAGTGTGCAAGATTGTTATAGATAGTAGAAGTTGTGTGAATGCCATATCTACCAATGTTGTTAAGAGCTTAGGCTTACCCACAATACCACATCCTAGCCCATATAAGGTATCCTGGATTGATGCGACTTCTATTCCCATTAGATTACAATGCCAAGTCTCAGTCCAAACTCAATCTTACCAAGAGAAGGTATGGTGTGATGTAATTCAAATGGGGATTAGTAGTATCATATTAGGCAAACCATGGTTATATGATCATGATGCAACCCTATTTTGCCATACTAACTCATGTTCTTTTACACACTATGAAAAGGAAATTGTGATTAACTCAACCCCACCCAAAGATAATACTAAAAGAGGGTATAGTTATTTGAGAAAGAAAGAACCTAGATTTAATATAATTAATGCCAAAGAATTAGAACACGAGATAACTGGAGGATAAACGATCTAGATTCTGACCACTAAGGAAATAGATACAATAGACCCAGAGCTAGTTGACCCTGATCGTACCTTGACCAAAACTGTACTGGAAGGACGATTAGAAAAAGGGAACCATGAGGAACCTAACCCTACTGCTGAGAATTCACCTAAGGAAACACTAGAAGAGACTCAAATCATAGAGCCTAGCCCTGAAATTCTAGAACTTGAAGTAATTAGTGAAGACTTGATCTTTTCAATCCAGCACCCTCAAGTTGAACTCATCCCTTTGGTCCTAATTGAAGATCGTTTTCTTGAAATCACTGACTCATCCTTCCATAAGGCTGACCTTTATTTACCTGTTGATTAACCCAATGTCCAAACCTTAATGGTTTGGACACCAGGATCCGATAGAGGCTACTCAACTCTCTATGGATCTCAGATTAGGGTTCCACTTCTTTGTATCTTGTAATAAGGCTTCGAGCCTCAAATTTGTAATTGTCTTTTGCTTTGAATTGAGTCTGTACCTTGACCAATTAGGTCAAATTGAGTCCTATACTAAGTCGAGTCGCAAATCGAGTCCAGTCTGAGTCTATTAGAAGTATGGGTCCATTGCAAGAGTGGGTCTTAAAATTTAGTCTCCTTGGAAGCAAGTAGGGAAAGAATCCAAGTCAACTCAGGGCCCACTTATGCATCCTACATGGCGCCATGACATCTCGCCATGTGGGCAGCACACTTGGCATGCAAGGACGCCCAATGGGGAGGACCACTTCACTTGGTTCAAGCCTTTTTCCCTCCCCCTACCAAGCTCATTACCATGTAAGGGTGGTCGGACAAGGAAGAAGTAAATGGAAGATAATGGAGGGAAATCAAATCCCTTACTTCAAGCTCTCCAATCAAGCCTTCTTCCCAGTTTGCTTCAACCCCTTTGGAAGGAAGAGACAAGAGCCTTGGACGCCTCCACCTAACACTCCCCTTGTCAAGCCTTGTACCAAAGAAAGAACACCAACTAAGGAAGGAGGAAAAACACATGCCTTGCTCCAAGCCCCTCTTCATGCCTTCTTCCAAAACCAAGAAGATTCTTACCATGTTCAAGGCACCAAAAACCTTACTCCAAGACATGCATCATGCCACGCCCAATCCAAGCTGCCTTTGGTCGGCCAAAGAGAGGAGAAGGTCAATGCTTTTGGGCGCCCATCCAAGAAGTTGTATTTTCTTTCATTTGAAATTCGAATGGGCCTTGGGTGCCTATTTAAAGGACCCAACCCCTCCATTATAAAGGAATTGAATGATTAAATGAAAAAGAGAGCTTGAGTTTTGTTTCTTCTCCAAACATTGTCTTCTAGACTATGTTTGAGTGAAGTCTCTTTCGTCCCCAGGGACGTCGAGTGGTGTGAGGCCACCTTTCCGTCGCCCTAGGGCATCGCAAGTCCTTCGTCCTCCTGGACGTCGAGTGGTGTGAGGCCACAATCCTTCATCCTCCAGGATATCACGGGGTGCGAGGCCCCAAGTTATCTCCTTCTTCGACTTCGGAATCCAGCCGGACATCGGGCTCGAAAACCCTTCTCAACCCTATCTTAGTCCATTTTGATACGTCTCTCCATTTCGCTAATCCCTACTTTGATTGCCTACAGGTCCTCCTTAGTATCTCGGGCACCGGAGACAGTCTGCTTTGCCATCGTGACCATTCGACCGAAAGTCGGTGCATCCGCGGGTTCGACTGCTCGGGCATCCAGGCCGCATCGGTCGAGTTGAGCGATCTCTGCATCAGGCACTTCAGACGTGTGAGGTTTGCCCCTATCTCCTAAGTAGGTATTATGTTTCGAGCTTAGTCCTACTGGGGTTTCTTAATCCCCGGATCCTATTCTTGTTTTCTCTATTTAGGGACTTGAATTGCTAGTGTAGGCTTCTATTATTCAACTTCTCTTATTTCTAGTCTTTGTTTGTGATCGGGAATCAGAAACCTAAGAAAAACATCTAAAACTCATCAACTATAAAAATTCCTTTGCACCATAAGCATCTATACTAGCATCTCTAGCCCTATCCCCTTACTTCAATAGTGGTATCTGAGCTCCATTCCACATCATTATTGGTATCAGAGCTCGGCTAGGACTAGTGCATCTTTTCCTTTCATTTTCTGCATTCTGGTCAGCCCATATATGATCTGAACATTGATTTTTTTCTCTCTATAGGGACCTCCAAATTTTATGATTTCTATTTTTCTAGATCGCATTTAATTCACAGTATTTTTGGTTATTTTATCAGATTTTATTTCAGTTTGTAGATTTTTTACAAGTCAAAAAACTACCTAAGAAAATCTCAGGTCTGAAATTCTAGCAAGCATCTCATTTCTTGCTTCATTCATCCATCTAGCTTATTTCTTGCATTTAGGGGCATATTACAATTCCTGCATTTTGTTTAGCATTCAAACATCTGAAAGACACAAAAAAACAAGAAAATCTTAAGTCATTTTATTAGTCATTTTTTTTGTGCATCATTTTACATAACTCATCCTAAGGACGTCAAATTAACATTGGGTCAGGTTTCATTACCTGTCCCTAGCTCAAAAACCACCACCCAACATATTGAACCCTAGCCATAACTAAAATTGATTAGATGCTTAATCTGCTCTAGTGAGCTAGGGACACCCACGAAGTCGGGTCGACCCAAGTGCCTAGCCAAGCTAGATCACTTGTTGGTGTGTGCTTGAGTAGCTGGTGTCTAAGAAAGTGGTTCAGGGACTAGATCGCGAAGGGAAGTAGGTTGGTTCGCTTACCAGGCCAATTTCAAATTGGTGTCTAGGCAAGCAAAGAGGAACCTCCACTAACCTTACACTTACCTGGCCAGGTGCCAAGTTACTACTTCTAGGTTCATCTTCTTGACTTCATATTTGGTGAGATCTCCAAGGTCTAGCAAACCGTAGCACCGTTCCGTGTGTGTGTTACATGTGCACTAGATCAGGAACCTCTTTTCACCCACCTTCTCCACCCCCTACCGAAGCCATGGACCAACTTCGAGCTGACGTTGGAGCCCTAACTCAATCCATAACTCAATCCATGACTCAATTAAGCAATCAGTTGACTAATAGATATGATCAAATAGAGGCCAGACTAGGACCCATAGAGGAAGCTGCTAGGCTCCGTGAGCATTTCCAGAGAGCTCCCACCTACAGAAGACCTGAGCCCTTTAGGAACCAGAGCGGTATCCCCGGATCAACCGAAGGTTATGGCTAGGCTTACCCAAGTCGACCAAGCCCGAACCGATCTAACCCCAGTCGACCAAGCCTAGCCCGACCCAGTCCTAGTCTTCCCAGTCTGAATCGACCCCAATATAGTAGAGAGGACAAGGGTAAGGCTATTGAAGTCCAGAGGAGACCCGATTTCCAAGATAACTACTATAGGTGTCATAAACCTTGGCATTTTGCTAGTCAATGCACCGCCCCTGCCCTACTTATAGATGAACTGACTGAAACTGAACCCAAACCCATTGTTGAACCTGAGGAGGAAGTCTACGATCCTGAAAATCAATTATTGGAAGAATTTCAGGGAGAGAAGGATGAACAATATAAGAATTTGAATACAAAAACCTTTGAACCCATTGAAGACTTTAAGGTTCAACCCATTGAAAATCTAGGGAAAGAAACTCCTGAGCCCATTAAAGAATTGAAAGAAGACATTTATGAATCAAGTTTAGTAGAGGAATCTGGTGAAGATGGGCCCCAAGTAGAAATCATCGAGGAACCAAAAGAAAAAGATCCTGAACCCACTAGAGACTGTGAAGGAGTAATTGAGCCAGGATTGGACATTGTAGAGGATGGTAAGGGTTCACAAGTATTGCCCTTAGAGGAGGTCCAGGAACAAGTCCCTATAGAACCACCCCAGGAGGTAAACATCAGTTTTAAGGACTTTCAAGATAACATTCCCAAAGACCTTCCTAACGACCTTCCACCATCTAGGAACACCCATCTATCCTTGGAACTTGCACCTATAGAACAATGTCCAAATCTTAAGATTATCCTGAATAACCAAGGTCTATTTCATGATGCCCAGAGTTTACCCCAAGACTCTAACTCCTATTTTCTCCCCTTCCTAGAGCCTTCTCACATTTTTAGAGCCATGGGACTGCATTTTGTTGAAATTACCAGGCTGCATGACTCCTTAGAACCCTTCCCTTTTGCCATTTACTTTTGGTACACTTTATGGCATTTGTTAGGGATCCTTGATAATTTTTCTTGTACCTACCAGACTAGGGTCAAACCTACAGTGTCCATGATCTGTTAGGTTTAGGCCTTAGAGCATCCAATAAAATTTTTTTCAATAGGGATGCATAAGTTGAGTCTGCATTTTGCATCATATTAGGATTATGCATTAAATATAATTTTAAAATAATTTGGGCTGATTCTCGTAAGCAAGCCAAAGAGTTTGAAATAGGGGATTTTGTAATGATTAGGCTCAGGCCTGAATGGTTTCCTCCGGGAACCGTTAAGAAGCTTCATGCTCATGGGGCTGGTCCCTTTAAAGTGATTAGGGGAATAGGCCCTAATGCCTATATGCTAGAATAACCTCCGGATTATGGAATTAGCTCGACATTCAATATCTTTGACTTAGTCGAGTATAGGGAACCCACAAACATACCTAGCAAGCCATTTGGGCCTGACCTTTCTTTTGAGTGTGAACCTGAAGCTGAGTGTCCACCTCCAAATATACCTAAGCGAGGAGAGCGAATCGAGCGTGTCATGGATGACCAAGCTATCACTACCCGGGGCAAAGGCTATCAACGTTACTTGGTCCGATGGCAAGGTTGACCCGAAGCTGATGACTTGTGGATCCCCTGGGAGGACTTGCAGCGCATCGACCTCGACATCCTGGAGAGGTAGCAAAGCCAGAGTAACCATTACTCGACAGGGTCGAGTTCCTCCCACCTCGGGAGAATTGGTGTGGGCACCAGGATCCGACAGAGGCTACTCAACCCTCTATGGATCACATATTAGGGTTCCTCTTCTTTGTGTCTTATAATAAGGCTTCAAGCCTCAAATTTGTAATTATCTTTGGCATTGAATTGAGTCTGTACCTTGACCAATTAGGTCAAATTGAGTCCTATACTAAGTCGAGTCGCAAATCGAGTCCAGTCTGAGTCTATTCAAAGTATGGGTCCATTGCAAGAGCGGGTCTTAAAATTTAGTCTCCTTGGAAGCAAGTAGGGAAAGAATCCAAGTCAACTCAGGGCCCACTTATGCATCCTACATGGCGCCATGACATCTTGCCAAGTGGGCAGCACACTTGGCATGCAAGGATGCCCAATGGGGAGGACCACTTCACTTGGTTCAAGCCTTTTTCCCACCCCCCTATGAAGCTCATTACCATGTAAGGGTCGTCGGCCAAGGAAGAAGTCAATGGAAGATAATGGAGGGAATTCAAATCCCTTACTTCAAGCTCTCCAATCAAGCCTTCTTCCCAATTTGCTTCAACCCTTTTGGAAGGGAGAGACAAGAGCCTTGGATGCCTCCACCTAACACTTCCCTTGTCAAGCCTTGTACCGAAGAAAGAACACCAACCAAGGAAGGAGGAAGAACACATGCCTTGCTCCAAGCCCCTCTTCATGCCTTCTTCCAAAACCAAGAAGATTCTTACCAAGTTCAAGGCACCAAGAACCTTACTCCATGCCATGCATCATGCCATGCCCAATCAAAGCTGCTTTGGGTCGGCCAAAGAGAGGAGAAGGTTAATGCTTTTGGGTGCCCATCCAAGAAGTTGTATTTTCTTTCATTTGAAATTCGAATGGGCCTTGGGTGCCTATTTAAAGGACCCAACCCCTCCATTGTAAAGGAATTGAATGATTAAATGAAAAAGAGAGCTTGAGTTTTGTTTCTCCTCTGACCATTGTCTTCTAGACTAGGTTTGAGTGAAGTTTCCTTCATCCCCGGGGACGTCGAGTGGTGTGAGGATACCTTTCTGTCGCCCCAGGACATCGTAAGTCCTTCGTTCTCCTGGACGTCGAGTTGTGTGAGGCCACAATCCTTCGTCCTCTAGGACGTCGCGGGGTGCAAGGCTCCAAGTTATCTCCTTCTTCGACTTCGGAATCCAGCCGGACAATGGGCTCGAAGCCCCTTCTCAACCCTATCTTAGCCCATTTTGATACGTCTCTCCATTTTGCTAATCCCTACTTTGATTGCCTACAGGTCTTTCTTTGTATCTCGGGCACCGGAGACAGTCTGCTTTGCCATCACGACCATCCAACCAAAAGCCAGTGCAACCGCGGGTTCAACTGCTCGGGCATCCAGGCCGCATCCACCGAGTTAAGTGATCTCTGCATTAGGCGCTTCTGACGTGTGAGGTTTGCCCCTATCTCCTAAGTAGGTATTGTGTTTCGAGCTTAGTCCTACCGGGGTTTCTTAATCCCCGGATCCTGTTCTTGTTTTCACTATTTAGGGACTTGAATTGCTAGTGTAGGCTTCTATTATTCAACTTCTTTTATTTCTAGTCTTTGTTTGTGATCGGGAATCAAAAACCTAAAAAAACCATCTAAAACTCATCAACTATAAAAATTCCTTTGCATCATAAGCATCCATACTAGCATCTCTAGACCTATCCCCCTACTTCATTAGTGTTATCTGAGCTCCATTCCACATCATTGTTGGTATCAGAGCCCGGCTAGGACTAGTGCATCTTTTCCTTTCATTTTTTGCATTTTGGTCAGCCCGTATATGGTCTGAAAATTAATTTTTTTCTCTCTGTAGGGCCATCAAAATTTTATGATTTCTATTTTGTTAGATCTCTTTTAATTGATAGTATTTTTGGCTATTTTATCAGATTTTATTTCAATTTGTAGAATTTCTACAAGCTGAAATACTACCTAAGAAAATCTTAGGTCTGAAATTCCAGCAAGCATCTTATTTCTTACTTCATTGATCCATCTAGCTTATTTATTGCATTTAGGGGCATATTACAATTTCTGCATTTTGTTTAGCATTCACACATCTGAAAGACACAAAAAAATAAGAAAACTTTAAGTCATTTTATTAGTCATTTTTTTGTGCATCATTTTACATAACTCATCCTAATGGCGTAAAATTAACATAGGGTCAGGATTTCGTTACCTGTCCCTAGCCCAAAAATCAACACTCGACATATCGAACCCTAGCCATAACTAAAATTGATTAGACACTTAATCTACTCCAGTGAGCTAAGGACACCAACGAAGTCGGGTCGACCCAAATGCCGAGCCAAGCTAGATCACTTGTTGGTGTGTGCTTGAGTAGCTGGTGTCTAGGAATGTGGTTCAGGGACTAGGTCCCGAAGGGAAGTGGGTTGGTTCGCTTACCTGACCAATTTCAAATTGGTGTTTAGGCAAGCAAAGAGGAACCTCCACTAACCTTACACTTACCTTGCCAGGTGCCAAGTTAGTACTTCCAGGTTCATCTTCTTGACTTCACATTTGGTGAGATCTCCTAGGTCTAGCGAACCGTAGCACCGTTCTGTGTATGTGTTACGTATGCACTAGATCAAGAACCTCTTTTCACCTACCTTCTCCACCCCCTACCGAAGCCATGGACCAACTTTGAGCTAACATTGGAGCCCTAACTCAATCCATAACTCAATCCATGACTCAATTAAGCAACTAGTTGACTAATAGATGTGATCAAATAGAGGCCATACTAGGACCCATAAAAGAAGCTGCTAGGCTCCGTGAGTGTTTCCAAAGAGCTCCCGTCTACAGAAGACCTGAGCCCTTTAGGAACCAGAGCCGTATCCCTGGATCCACCCAAGGTTATAGCCAGGCTTACCGAAGTCGACCAAGCCCGAACCGATGTAACCCCAGTCGACCAAGCCTAGCTCGACCCAGTCCTAGTCTTCCCAGTCTGAATCGACCCCAATACAGTAGAGAGGACAAGGGTAAGGCTATTGAAGTCCAGAAGAGACCCGATCCCCAAGGTAACTACTTTAGGTGTCATAAACCTGGGCATTTTGCTAGTCAGTGCATCGCCCCTGCCCTACTTATAGATGAATCGACTGAAACTGAACCCAAACCCATTGTTGAACCTAAGGAGGAAGTCTACGATCTTAAAAATCAGTTGTTGGAAGAATTTCAGGGAGAGAAGGATGAACAATCTAAGAATTTGAATGCAAAAACCTTTGAACCCATTGAAGACTTTAAGGTTGAACCCATTGAAAATCTAAGGAAAGAAACTCCTGAGCCCATTAAAGAATTGAAAGAAGACATCCGCAAATCAAGTTTAGTAGAGGAATCTGATGAAGATGGGCCCCATGTAGAAATCATCGAGGAACCAAAAGAAAAAGATCCTGAACCCATTAGAGACTGTGAAGGAGTAATTGAGCCAGGATTGAACATTGTAGAGGATGGTGAGGGTTCACAAGTATTTCCCTTAGAGGAGGTCCAGGAACAAGTCCCTATAGAACCACCCCAGGAGGTAGACATCAGTTTTGAGGACTTTTAAGATAACATTCCCAAAGACCTTCCTAACTACTTTCCACCATCTTGGAACACCCATCTAGCCTTGGAACTTGCACATGTAGAACAATGTCCAAATCTTAAGATTATCCTGAATAACCAAGGTCTATTTCATGATGCCCAGAGATTATCCCAAGACTCTGACTCCTATTTTCTCCCCTTCCCAGAGCCTTCTCACATTTTTAGTGCCATGGGACTGCATTTTGTTGAAATTACCAGGCTGCATGACTCCTTAGAACCCTTCCCTTTAGCCATCTACTTTTGGTACACTTTATGGCATTTGTTAGGGATCCTTGATAATTTTTCTTTTACTTACCAGACTAGGGTCAAACCTAAAGAGTCCATGATCTGTTAGGTTTAGGCCCTAGAGCATCCAATAAAATCTTTTTCAGTAGGGATGCATAAGTTGAGTCTGCATTTTGCATCATATTAGGATTATGCATTAAATATAATTTTAAAATAATTTGGGCTGATTCTCAAAAGCAAGCCAAAGAGTTTGAAATAGGGGATTTTGTAATGATTAGGCTTAGGCCTGAATGGTTTCCACCGGGAACCATTAAGAAGCTTCATGCTCATGGGGCTTGTCCCTTTAAAGTGATTAGGAGAATGGGCCCTAATGCCTATGTTCTAGAATTATCTCCGGATTATGGAATTAGCTCGACATTCAATATCTCTGACTTAGTCGAGTATAGGGAACCCGCAAACATACCTAGCGACCCATTTGGGCCTGACCTTTCTTTTGAGAGTAAACCAGAAGCTGAGTCTCCACCTCCAAATATACCTGAGCGAGGAGAGCGAATCGAGCATGTCCTGGATGACCAAGCTATCACAACCCGGGGCAAAGGCTATCAATGTTACTTGGTCCGATAGCAAGGCCGACCAGAAGCCGATGACTCATGGATCACCTGGGAGGACTTGCAGCGCATCGACCCCGACATCCTGAAGAGGTACCAAAGCCAGACTAAGGATCGAGTTCCTCCCATCCCGGGAGAATTGATGTGGGCACCAGGATCCAACAGAGGCTCCTTAACCCTCTGTGGATCTCATATTAGGGTTCCACTTCTTTGTGTCTTGTAATAATAAATCAAGCCTCAAATTTGTAATTATCTTTTGCTTTGAATTAAGTTTGTACCTTGACCAATTAGGTCAAATTGAGACTTGTACTAAGTCGAGTCACAAATCAAGTCCAGTCTGAATCTATTAGAAGTATGGGTCCATTGCAAGAGCGGGTCTTAAAATTTAGTCTCCTTTGAAGCAAGTAGGGAAAGAATCCAAGTCAACTCAGGGCCCACTTATGCATCCTACATGGCGCCATGACATCTCGCCATGTGGGCAGCACACTTGGCATGCAAGGATGCACAATGGGGAGGACCACTTCACTTGGTTCAAGCCTTTTTCCACCACTTCACTTGGTTCAAGCCTTTTTCCCTCCCCCTATCAAGCTCATTACCATGTAAGGGTGGTCGGCCAAGGAAGAAGTCAATGGAAGATAATGGAGGGAATTCAAATCCCTTACTTCAAGCTCTCCAATCAAGCCTTCTTCCCAATTTGCTTCAACCCCTTTGGAAGGGATAGACAAGAGCCTTGGATGCCTCCACCTAACACTCCCCTTGTCAAGCCTTGTACCAAAGAAAGAACACCAACCAAGGAAGGAGGAAGAACACATGCCTTGCTCCAAGCCCCTCTTCATGCCTTCTTCCAAAACCAAGAAGATTCTTACCAAGTTCAAGGAGCCAAGAACTTTACTCCAAGCCATGCATCATGCCACGCCCAATCAAAGCTGCCTTTGGTCGGCCAAATAGAGGAGAAGGTCAATGCTTTTGGGCGCCCATCCAAGAAGTTGTATTTTCTTTCATTTGAAATTCGAATGGGCCTTGGGTGCCTATTTAAAGGACCCAACCCCTCAATTGTAATGGAATTGAATGATTAAATGAAAAAGAGAGCTTGAGTTTTGTTTCTCCTCCAACCATTGTCTTCTAGACTAGGTTTGAGTGAAGTTTCCTTTGTCCCCAGGGATGTCGAGTGGTGTGAGGCCACCTTTCCGTCGCCCTAGGGCGTCGCAAGTCCTTCGTCCTCCTGGACGTCGAGTGGTGTGAGGCCACAACCTTCGTCCTCCAGGATGTCACGAGGTGTGAGGCCCCAAGTTATCTCCTTCTTTGACTTCGAAATCGAGCCGGACACCAGGCTCGAAGCCCCTTCTCAACCCTATCTTAGTCCATTTCGATACGTCTCTCCATTTCGCTAATCCCTACTTTGATTGCCTACAGGTCCTCCTTGGTATCTCGGGCACCAGAGACAGTCTGCTTTGAGATCATGACCATCCGACCAAATGCCGGTGCATCCGCGGGTTCGACTGCTGGAGCATCCAGGTCACATCCATTGAGTTGAGCGATCTCTGCATCAGGTGCTTCAGACGTGTGAGGTTTTCCCCTATCTCTTAAGTAGGTATTGTGTTTCGAGCTTAGTCCTACCGGAGTTTCTTAATCTCGGGATCCTGTTCTCGTTTTCACTATTTAGGGACTTGAGTTTCTAGTGTAAGCTTCTATTATTCAACTTCTCTTATTTCTAGTCTTTGTTTGTGATCGGGAATCAAAAACCTAAGAAAAACATCTAAAACTCATCAACTATAAAAATTCCTTTGCATCATAAACATCCATACTAGCATATCTAGCCCTATCTCCCTACTTCATTAGTGGTATCTGAGCTCCATTCCACATCATTATTGGTATCAGAGCCCGGCTAGGACTAGTGCATCTTTTCCTTTTATTTTCTGCATTCTGGTCAGCCCGTATATAGTCTGAACATTAATTTTTTTCTCTCTGTAGTGACCTCCAAATTTCATGATTTCTATTTTGTTAGATCACATATAATTCAGAGTATTTTTTGCTATTTTATCAAATTTTATTTTAGTTTGTAAAATTTCTACAAGCCGATATACTACCTAAGAAAATCTCAGGTCTGAAATTCCAGCAAGCATCTCATTTCTTGCTTCATTCATCCATCTAGCTTATTTCGTGCATTTAGGGGCATATTATAATTCCTGCATTTTGTTTAGCATTCACACATCTAAAAACCCCAAAAAAATAAGAAAATTTTAAGTCATTTTATTAGTCATTTCTTTTGTGCATCATTTTACATAACTCATCCTAAGGGCGTCAAATTAACATAGGGTCAGGATTTCATTACCTGTCCCTAGCCCAAAAACCACCACCCGACATATCGAACCCTAGCCATAACTAAAATTGATTAGATGCTTAATCTACTCTAGTGAGCTAGGGACACCCACAATGTCGGCTCGACCCAAGTGCCGAGCCAAGCTAGATCACTTGTTGGTGTGTGCTTGAGTAGCTAGTGTCTAGAAAAGTGGTTCAGTGACTAGATCCTGAAGGGAAGTGGGTTGGTTTGCTTACCTGGCCAATTTCAAATTGGTGTCTAGGAAAGCAAAGAGGAACCTCCACTAACCTTACACTTACCTGGCCAGGTTTCAAGTTACTACTTCCAGGTTCATCTTCTTGACTTCACATTTGGTGAGATCTCCTAGGTCTAGCGAACCGTAGCACAGTTCTGTGTGTGTGTTACATGTGCACTAGATGAGGAACCTCTTTTAACCCACCTTCTCCACCCCCTACCGAAGCCAAGGACTAACTTCAAGCTGACATTGGAGCCCTAACTCAATCCATAACTCAATCCATGACTCAATTAAGCAACCAGTTGACTAATAGATGTGATCAAATAGAGGCCAGACTAGGACCCATAGAGGAAGCTGCTAGGCTCCGTGAGCATTTCCAGAGAGCTCCCATGGTGCGGGCACCAGACTCAGAAGAAGACTTCAGGGCTCCATCTGGATCTCTGATTGACCTTGCCCGAAGAATTAAGGTTTTCTGGTTTTGTAATTAGGGTTGACTTGGTCAACTCAATTTTAGTCTTGAGTATGAATTTCCCTACAATTTAAATTTTGTTGAGTCATGTTGACTTAGTACAAGTCCTAGTAGTGGTCTAGGTCATCCCCAGGTTGGTGCCATTTTTTTAAAATCAAGTCAAGGTCCAGGGTGCCCAATTTTTTCTCCCAGGCCCAAGCATGTGGGCGCCACACTCCCAGCCACACGCCAGAGTCTAGGAGGTGCCACATCTCCATCTAGTGTGCCTTGGTCCCCACACCACAAGAAAGCAGGTCCCTTCTTTCATGCGCCACTTTGGGGAGAAATCCATCAAGATACCTCAATCAAAGGAGGAGCCAACTTCTTTCCAGATAAACCCAAGCCAGGATGGCAAGAATTTTTCTTGAAGAGAGGATCAAGGAGGTGCCCCACAATGTTCCATAAAAATCCAAGTTATAAAAGGGAAGAGAGCATGTCTTGGGGAGAAAATCAAGGAGGCACCCAAAAGTTTCCTAAAGTGCCAAAGCCATGAAAGGAAGAAGCCTAAACTTGTGGAGCAAGACTAGGAGGTGTCCAAAAGAGCCAAACCATGAAGGGAAAATCCTTGATTCATGGAGAGATACTAGGAGACACCCCCATAACCTGCCATTTGGAGCTGATTTTCAAGTTTTCTTGGAGTTTTTGGGCTGCCCACTCATGGAAGGAGTCTTGGGAAGAGAATTTGATGCCTAAAGTGTGGGTTAGTCCTATTAGTCCCACATGGGAAGTGTATGAAATTTTATTTCTTTGTTATGTCTATATATTCAACTCTATGTAACTCTTGAATTTAAAAAAAGGATGAATGAAATCAATTTCTGTGTGAGCAACTTTGTGTTTCTCTCTTCCGCACTTATATTCAGGTGTTGAGCTCCGTGAGGGAGTAAATCCGGGTTCCCTAGGAACCTTGATGAGGTATGAGATCTCCAACCCCAAAACCTTAGCTTAGTCCACCCATCTCTACTCCACCACCCCCAAACCCTAATTTTCCATCTTCATCCCACGGCCCCTCTCTTCTACATCGAAGCCGGTCACCAGCATCGAGGTTCAGATCAACTGTTTCAACTACAGAGCCAGTTCAAAGGAGAGTCAGATCAGTATCAAGATCTCCAGAACTTCTACATCCAACAATCTTCATTAAGTCCTCAGGTCAGTGTCTTTCTTTGAGTTTCTGGTTCTTTTTTTTGTTCTTCTTCTTCCAGATCTTGAGTTCGAGAAGAAGGCCAACCTTGCTATAGGACTACAATCCGAGGATCCATTGCGAAGATACCCCATCTCCAAGGATCCTACAATCTGCTCGAGAGTGTCATTCAATTGAAGCAACGAGAGATATCACAGTCAGGTATAAAACCTTCTCTTCTCTCTTCGTCTATTTCTTGAAAGAGGAGTAAACCCTAGGTCTGGGGGTTTCTCAATCCCCAGTGATCCTACTTCTGAGTTATTCTGATAATCCACTCCTTTTAATTGTGCTTTCTATCATTTCTTAGTTTCTTTCAACATTAGTTTATCTTTCCTTTGAGTCAAAGCTGACTTCTTAAAATAAATAAATAAAAAAATACATTAATTTTAATTTGCTTCGGCATCACATCATCTTTTTTGTTCTGCATCAATTTTGGTACCAAAGCTTTCGTTCTGCATCATTTTTGGTATCAGAGCTTCCGTTCTGCATCATTTTTGGTATCAGAGCACAGTCTAGGGTTTCTGTTTTGCTTGCTTGTTTTAAGTCTCTCTCCTTCTTACTTTGTCTGCTTGAAGTAGACTCCCCAGGATGTCCGGTCCTAGGAACGAATGAGGTGCAAACCTCCTCTTCCCATTCCATGGGGTGTTCCTACGGCGTGTAGGGGATCCGTTGGGTTACAACTTCGTAGCAGGAATTGTAAACGGGGAAGTACCCTATTTTCAATCCATAATTATCCTGTTGCAGGAATTGTTTCTCAGTGCAAGTAACTCCGAATTGCATGATTTTTATTTTGCTGGAACCAGTATAATTGAAGATACTTTACCTAATTTTCTTATGATTTATTGGTTTCCATAAAATTTCTAAGAGTTAAATTACTGCAACTCTATTTTTGTGTCCTGCAATTCAATTATCTTGAGTGAACATCTCCTAACTCATCCTAAGGGCATTTGAGCATCTAAGATAAGGGGAGGAGTTGATAACCTCTCTTTAGCCCACAACCACCTCCCCCTCATTCGATCCTAAGCCTAACTTTAAAATTTATTAGACTTAATTTGCACTAATGGGCTAGGGATATCAACAAGTCGGGTCAAGGCTAGTGTTGAGTCAGTTTGTCTAGTTACTCTGTGTGTGCTTTGTACTCAGTGTCTAGAACGGTGGTTCAGGGACTACGTCCCGAAGGGCTTGTGTGCTGGTTCGCCTACCTGGCCAATCACTGATTGGTGTCTAGGATTGGCAATTAGGGACCTAACACTCCCCTTACACCTGCCTGGCTGAGTCCCGAGTTACTACAGGCTAGCTTGCCACTCTGATTGGGCATCTAGTTTGGACTCTAGGTCTAGTGAGCCAGTAGTCGCTTTAGTCTAGTCACATTCTGTGTGTTTGCTTGCATCATCATGTATACCCGGAATGGAGTACCCTACCAACCTGGTCAAACCCAACCTGATTTAGAGGCCATGGTTAGAGCTCTTACTGAAAGTATGAACAAATTGAGTCAGGATATGACTGCTACTGTTACCCAGTGTAAACAACAAGTCCATGAGAATTTTACCCAGCTTAGGGATCGAGTCCAAGTACTTGAGAAACGTAGACATCAAAATTGGACCCCTGATCCAAAATTTAATAGGCCCCAACCTCATCCATGCCAGGAGCCTAGGAGGACCTTATACCATGATCCCGAGCATAACCTTAGGAAGCCTAACCATGATATCTATAGTGTGGATTGTGTCTATGAGAGGTCCTTACAATATTCTAGACCAGTCACACAACAACCCATGTCTTCTAGATCAAACCATTTAGATCCACACCCATGCCCAAGTAAGGTCTCTACTAGCTTGAAACCCAGTGTGACCCAGGTTCCTATATCGCAAGAATATTTGTTTTGTGGAGAAAGAGGCCATAAATCTAGTCAGTGCCCATGCATAGGACTGGCTTATGCACAGCTAAGTGGTAAGAATCCTAAGGATAACATTAATGAGGGAGAACCCAAGCCTACCAATGAGGAAGAAAGGTTAGGTATGACAAGCCCAGAATCAGTTGACCCGATTACCACTGACCCAAAATCCATTGAAGATGGCATCGAGGAAGTATATGATGCTGGCTTGAGTCTAGTTGATGAATATGAGGGGGAAGAACTTGAAGAATGTGACATCGAAACTATTGGTTCCTTACCCGAGGAGACCTTGGAGAGCAACCAAGTGGTAGGACCTAGTTCAGAAATTCAAGAGATTTGTGAGAATCAGATTCCTTTAGTCAAATACCCCCAGGAAGAACTCATAGTGTTAGCCCAAGCTATCAGTTCATACCCTCTAATGACAATCATTCCCCAAGTACCAATTGAAGATCTTTGCACTGAAATGCTTAAGTTTGCCCACCCCATGGTAGATCCTCTCCTTAGGATGACTGAATCAAGCCTCTTACAATTGGACCTTGTCCCATGCCCAACCACTAAGGTCTCTCCCGTAATCTCAGTTGAACATCCTTGTCTTGAGCGGATTGATTTACCCAGTCCTGTAGAAGTCCTCCTTATGGTCCCAGACCCCTTCCTTCGCATGACTGACCTACCCTTCTATAGAGTATACCTTTCCGCATCCATATGTCAAATTTCAAGTCTTAAGGTCATCATCCATAGGCCCTTCCATGAATCATTCTTCAATCCAGTTCTTGAGAAAATGGATCATTATTTGCTTAGAGAACAAACTTTAACTGTTGCAAATGGATCATTATTTGCTTAGAGAACAAACTTTAACTGTTGCAATCACATGTCTTAGGCTACTTCCCGAACCATCTCTTGATCCATTCCTGGGAGTAGCAAACTTTTTCTTTCGTAAGGATGACCAGTTGACACTCATAGATCACCATTCAAACCTTCAGGTCACCACCTTTAGTCAACAGGTAATTCGAGACTCCACCTCATATTTCCTCCCTTTCTTTAGGACTTCCAATGCTTCTTACACCATCCAAGTATACTTTGTCGAAGTCTTTAGAGTGAACCACGTGTCAGAACCTATTAGGTTTGCCACCTACTTCTGGAAGACCTTATGGCACCTACTAGGCACCCATGATAAGTTTTCATGCTCTGCATGCCCTCCTCCGACCCAAGGTCAAACCTAGAGAGCCTTAGTTTGTTAGGTTTAGACCTAGGGTTCCTTTGGAATAAAGTCCATTCTTTAGGAATGCGTTGTCAGTCTAGTTTAGTTTTTCTTGACCCTTTATTTGCTTTGGCTCAGATTTTGGTTTGATTAAGAGCACCAGGAATTGGGATTTGTATTTTGTCCAGGGCTGAAATTGCATTCAATGTTTCGATCAATAGGTCTATAGGCTAGAGTCCATTTGAAATTATTCATGGATACAAGCCTCACACACCACTTGATCTGATTTCACTATTAGCCCACACTCACAAGTCTCTTGATACACTTGCATAGCATGTAAAGGACTTGCATAAAGAAATTCATGCCAAAATAACTTTAAGTAATGAAACTTATAAGAAGTTGGCTGATTCTCAAAGACGAGTCAAAACTTTTGTTGAGAAAGACTATGTAATGATTAGGTTAAGGCCTGAGCGGTTTTTTTCCTGGAACCGTTAGAAAGTTACATGCTAAAGGAGCTGGACCATTTAGAGTAGTGAAGAGAGTAGGATCCAATGCCTATGTGCTCGAGTTGCCTCCAGAACTAGGCAATAGCTCTACTTTCAACATTACAGACTTAATAGAGTATAGGGAGCCAGCTATGATTCCTAGTAAGCCTTTGAAACCTAATCTTGTTATTGAGAGTGATCCCGACCCTGTGTGTCCACCAGCAAACTAGCCTATGAGGAAAGAGCAGATTGAAAAGATCCTGGATGAAAAGGTTATCTCTACTCGTAATCGAGGATACCAAAGATACCTGGTCCGCTGGCAAGGAAGGCCAAACTCTGATGACTCTTGGATCTCCCGAGAAGAACTACAAGATTTGGATCCAAACCTCTTGGAGAGATACCAGAGCCAACTTGAGCCTTACTCGACAAGGTCGAGTTCCTCCCACCCCGGGAGAATTGGTGCGGGCACCAGACTCAGAAGAAGACTTCAGGGCTCCATCTGGATCTCTGATTGACCTTGCCCAAAGAATTAGGGTTTTCTGGTTTTGTAATTAGGGTTGACTTGGTCAACTCAAATATAGTCTTGAGTCTGTATTTCCCTACAATTTAAATATTTTTGAGTCATGTTGACTCAGTACAAGTCCTAGTAGTGGTCTAGGTCTTCCCCAGGTTGGTGCCATTTTTTTAAAATCAAGTCAAGGTCCAGGGTGCCCAATTTTTTCTCCCAGGACCAAGCATGTGGGCGCCACACTCCCAGCCACACGCCAGAGTCTAGGAGGTGCCACATCTCCATCTAGTGTGCCTTGGTCCCCACACCACAAGAAAGCAGGTCCCTTCTTTCATGCGCCACTTTGGGGAGAAATCCATCAAGATACCTCAATCCAAGGAGGAGCCAACTTCTTTCCAGATAAACCCAAGCCAGGATGGCAAGAATTTTTCTTGAAGAGAGGATCAAGGAGGTGCCCCACAATGTTCCATAAAAATCCAAGTTGTAAAAGGGAAGAGAGCATATCTTGGGGAGAAAATCAAGGAGGCACCCAAAAGTTTCCTAAAGTGCCAAAGCCATGAAAGGAAGAAGCCTAAACTTGTGGAGCAAGACTAGGAGGTGTCCAAAAGAGCCAAACCATGAAGGGAAAATCCTTGATTCATGGAGAGGTTCTAGGAGACACCCCCATAACCTGCCATTTGGAGCTGATTTTCAAGTTTTCTTGGAGTTTTTGGGCTGCCCACTCATGGAAGGAGTCTTGGGAAGAGAATTTGATGCCTAAAGTATGGGTTAGTCCTATTAGTCCCACATGGGAAGTGTATAAAATTTTATTTCTTTGTTATGTCTATATATTCAACTCTATGTAACTCTTGAATTTAAAAAAAGGATGAATGAAATCAATTTCTGTGTGAGCAACTTTGTGTTTCTCTCCTCCGCACTTGTATTCAGGTGTTGAGCTCTGTGAGGGAGTAAATCCGGGTTCCCTAGGAACCTTGAGGAGGTGTGAGATCTCCAACCCCAAAACCTTAGCTTAGTCCACCCATCTCTACTCCACCATCCCCAAATCCTAATTTTCCATCTTCATCCCACGGCCCCTCTCTTCCAAATCGAAGCCAGTCACCAGCATCCAGGTTCAGATCAACTGTTTCAACTACAGAGCCAGTTCAAAGGAGAGTCAGATCAGTATCAAGATCTCCAGAACTTCTACATCCAATAATCTTCATTAAGTCCTCAGGTCAGTGTCTTTCTTTGAGTTTCTGGTTCTTTTTTTGTTCTTCTTCTTCCAGATCTTGAGTTCGAGAAGAAGGCCAACCTTGCCATAGGACTACAATCCGAGGATCCATTGCAAAGATACCCTATCTCCAAGGATCCTACAATCTGCTCGAGAGTGTCCTTCAATTGAAGCAACGAGAGATATCACAGTCAGGTATAAAACCTTCTCTTCTCTCTTCGTCTGTTTCTTGAAAGAGGAGTAAACCCTAGGTCTGGGGGTTTCTCAATCCCCAGTGATCCTACTTTTGAGTTACTCTGATAATCCACTCCTTTTAATTGTGCTTTCTATCATTTCTTAGTTTCTTTCAACATTAGTTTATCTTTCCTTTGAGTCAAAGCCGACTTCTAAAAATAAATAAATAAAAAAATACATTAATTTTAATTTGCTTCCGCATCGCATCATCTTTTTTGTTCTGCATCAATTTTGGTACCAAAGCTTTCGTTCTGCATCATTTTTGGTATCAGAGCTTCCATTCTGCATCATCCCTCCTACAGAAGACCTGAGCCCTTTAGGAACCAAAGCCGTATCCCCGGATCCATCCAAGGTTATAGCCAGGCTTACCCAAGTCGACCAAGCCCGAACCGATCTTACCCCAGTTGACCGAGCCTAGCCCGACCAAGTCCTAGTCTTCCTAGTCTGAATCGACCAGAATACATTAGAGAGGACAAGGATAAGGCTATTGAAGTCCAGAGGAGACCCGATCCCCAAGGTAACTGCTATAGGTGTCATAAACCTGGGCATTTTGCTAGTCAGTGCACCGCCCCTTCCCTACTTATACATGAATCGACTGAAACTGAACCAAACCCATTATTGAACCTGAGGAGGAAGTCTACGATCCCGAAAATCAGTTGTTGGAAGAATTTCAGGGAGAGGAGGATGAATAATCTAAGAATTTGAATACAAAAACCTTTGCACCCATTGAAGACTTTAAGGTTAACCCATTGAAAATCTAGGGAAAGAAACTACTGAGCCCATTAAAGAATTGAAAGAAGACATTTGTGAATCAAGTTTAGTAGAGGAATCCGGTGATGATGGGCCCATGGTAGAAATCATCGAGGAACCAAAAGATAAAGATCCTGAACCCACTAGAGACTGTGAAGGAGTAATTGAGCCAGGATTGAACATTATAGAGGATGGTGAGGGTTTGCAAGTATTGCCCTTAGAGGAGGTCTAGGAACATGTCCCTATAGAACCACCCCAGGAGGTAGACATTAGTTTTGAGGACTTTCAAGATAACATTCCCAAAGACCTTCCTAACGACCTTCCACCATCTAGGAACACCCATCTAGCCTTGGAACTTGCACCTGTAGAATAATGTCCAAATGTTAAGATTATCCTGAATAACCAAGATCTATTTCATGACGCCCAGAGATTACCCCAAGACTTTGACTCCTATTTTCTCCCCTTCCTAAAGCCTTCTCACATTTTTAGAGCCATGGGACTGCATTTTGTTGAAATTACTAGGCTGCATGACTCCATAGAACCCTTCCCTTTTGCCATTTACTTTTGGTACACTTTATGGCATTTTTTAGGGATCCTTTATAATTTTTCTTGTACATACCAGACTAGGGTCAAACCTATAGAGTCCATGATCTGTTAGGTTTAGGCCCTAGAGCATCCAATAAAATTTTTTTCAGTAGGGATGCATAAGTTGAGTCTGTATTTTGCATCATATTAGGATTATGCATTAAATATAATTTTTAAATAATTTGGGCTGATTCTCGAAAGCGAGCCAAAGAGTTTGAAATAGGGGATTTTCTAATGATTAGGCTCAGTCCTGAATGGTTTCCACCGAGAACCGTTAAGAAGCTTCATGCTCGTGGGGCTGGTCCCCTTAAAGTGATTAAGAGAATGGGCCCTAATGCCTATGTGCTAGAATTACCTCCGGATTATGGAATTAGCTCGACATTCAATATCTCTGACTTAGTCGAGTATAGGGAACCCGCAAACAAACCTAGCGAGCCATTTGGGCCTGACCTTTCTTTTGAGAGTGAACCTGAAGCTGAGTGTCCACCTCCAAATATACCTGAGTGAGGAGAGCGAATCGAGCGTGTCCTAGATGACCAAGCTATGACTACCCGGGGCAAAGGCTATCAACGTTACTTGGTCCGATGGCAAGGCCGACTCGAAGCCGATGACTCGTGGATCACCTGGGAGGACTTGCAGCGCATCGACCCTGACATCTTAGAGAGGTACCAAAGCCAGACTAATCTTTACATGATAGGGTCAAGTTCCTCCCACCCCAGGAGAACTGGTGTGGGCACCGGGATCCGACAGAGGCTCCTCAACCCTCTGTGGATCTCAGATTAGTGTTTCACTCCTTTGTGTCTTGTAATAAGGCTTCAAGCCTCAAATTTGTAATTGTCTTTTGCTTTGAATTGAGTCTGTACCTTGACCAATTAGGTCAAATTGAGTCCTATACTAAGTCGAGTCGCAAATCGAGTCCAGTCTGAGTCTATTAAAAGTATGGGTCCATTGCAAGAGTAGGTCTTAAAATTTAGTCTCCTTGGAAGCAAGTAGGGAAAGAATCCAAGTCAACTCAGGGCCCACTTATGCATCCTACATGGTGCCATGACATCTCGCCATGTGGGCAGCACACTTGGCATGCAAGGATGCCCAATGGGGAGGACCACTTCACTTGGTTCAAGCCTTTTTCCCTCCCCCCTATCAAGCTCATTACCATGTAAGGGTGGTCGGCCAAGGAAGAAGTCAATGGAAGATAATGGAGGGAATTCAAATCCCTTACTTCAAGCTCTCCATTCAAGCCTTCTTCCCAATTTGCTTCAACCTGAAGGGAGAGACAATAGCCTTGGATGCCTCCACCTAACACTCCCCTTGTCAAGCCTTGTACTAAAGAAAGAACACCAACCAAGGAAGGAGGAAGAACACATGCCTTGCTCCAAGCCCCTCTTCATGCCTTCTTCCAAAACCAAGAAGATTCTTACCAAGTTCAAGGTGCCAACAACCTTACTCCAAGCCATGCATCATGCCACGCCCAATCCAAGCTACCTTTGGTCGGCCAAAGAGAGGAGAAGGTCAATGCTTTTGGGCGCCCATCCAAGAAGTTGTATTTTCTTTCATTTGAAATTCTAATGGGACTTGGGTGCCTATTTAAAGGACACAACCCCTCCATTGTAAAGGAATTGAATGATTAAATGAAAAAGAGAGCTTGAGTTTTGTTTCTCCTCCAACCATTGTCTTCTAGACTAGGTTTGAGTGAAGTTTCCTTCATCCCCAGGGATGTCGAGTGGTGTGAGGCCACCTTTTCGTCGCCCCAGGGTGTCGCAAGTCCTTCGTCCTCCTGGACATCGAGTGGTATAAGGCCACAATCCTTCATCCTCCGAGATGTCGTGGGGTGCGAGGCCCCAAGTTATCTCCTTCTTCGACTTCGTAATCCAGCCGGACACTGGGCTTGAAGCCCCTTCTCAACCCTATCTCAGTCCATTTTGATACATCTCTCCATTTCGCTAATCCCTACTTTGATTGCCTACAGGTCCTCCTTGGTATCTCGGGCACCGGAGATAGTTTGCTTTGCCATCGCGACCATCCGACCGAAAGCCAGTGCATCCGCAGGTTCGACTGCTCAGGCATCCAGGCCGCATCCATTGAGTTGAGCGATCTTTGCATCAAGCGCTTCAGACATGTGAGGTTTGCTCCTATCTCCTAAGTATGTATTGTGTTTCGAGCTTAGTCCTACCAGGGTTTCTTAATCCCGGGATCCTGTTCTCGTTTTCACTATTTAGGAACTTGAATTGCTAGTGTAGGCTTCTATTATTCGACTTCTCTTATTTCTAGTCTTTGTTTGTGATCAGGAATCAAAAACCTAAGAAAAACATCTAAAACTCATCAACTATAAAAATTCCTTTGCATCATAAGCATCCATTCTAGCATCTTTAGCCCTATCCCACTACTTCATTAGTGGTATCTAAGCTCCATTCCACATCACTTAAGGTCAACCCCATTAACCCAAGACTATTCCATGAGTCCTTTCCTTATTTCTTACCCCACCAGGCTAGCTCCGAATCTACTTCTTATTTCCTACCCTGGCCTGAAGTTTTCACTCTTTCTAAAGTCACCCGATTGCATTTTATTGAAATTAGTAGGTTGCATAAGTTCTTTAAGCACATTCAATTTTCATCCTATTTTTGGAAAATACTATGGCATCTATTAGAAATTCATGCCGAACTTTCATCGACAAGTCATACATTAAACAATGGTAATTCTAAGAAAAGACACAAAGAATTCAATAAAGGAGACTTTGTCATGGTCAGGCTATGACCTGAATGGTTTCCACTTGGAACCATGAAAAAGTTATACGCCCGTAGTAGTGTACCGTACAAAGTAATTAGGAAAATTGGATCTAGTGCCTATGTGATTGAATTACCACCTGAACTAGGCATTTGTTTTACTTTCAACATTTCAGACTTTATAGAGTATAGGGAGCCAACGTTGATTCCTAGTGAGTCTTTTGGGCTTGATCCAATCCTTGAGAGTAAACCAACCCATGTATGTCCACCTGCCATACTACTAGCCTGGAGAGATGGGATAGACCGGATCTTGGACGACAAGATTATCGCTACTCAGAGTAAAAACTATCAGCGATATCTGGTTCATTGGCAAGGATGACCTGAGATTGACGATTCTTGGATTACTAGAGAGGACTTGCAAAGAATTGACCCAGACTTACTAGAGCACTATCACAGCAATATTGACCCATACTCGATAGGGTCGAGTTTCGTCCACCCGGGGAGAATTGGTGCGGACACTAGGGCCAGAAGAAAATGACAGGTCGAACTCACATCCCTGAGGATCACCTTTGAATGAAGCCCTAAGCCCAAATCCCGGATCACTTGTAAATAGTTATCTTGAGTTTTGTTATTTTAGCTTAGTTGGGTTTAGCCCTAAACCCCAAAATTGAGTCTTTGTAAAAACCCCTGGACCCAAAATTGAGTTTGAAAAAAAAACTCCAATTGGATCATAAATTTTGTTATAATGGTCTAGTGTTAGTTAGCCCTTTTTACCAACTTTAATTAGGTTTTGTATTTATAGGTCTAATAAAATATGGTATGGTTTGATTATGAATTGGTTATGCCTTTTGATCAATTTGATCAAGTTGGGCTATTAGTTATTTAGTTGGTTGAGTCTTGTAATTGTTAGTTGAGTTCTATAATACAAGGGGGGACACAAGTCAAGACCCATGTGCTCCATGTACAACCCAAGTCAAGCCATGTGCCAACTACCTCATGGTGCCCCACTTTCACATGTGCCACTCCATCATGGATGCCCAAGTCACTTGCCACATGTCATATTGCTGCCACGTCAAGCCACATCATCACTTTATGTCACATGATACTTATGTTTTGCACATCACTTGCCACCTCATCGAGATAATACCACATGCCATCTCACCTACCTTGGACAGCCACATGGAGGATGAAGTTGATGCCAATTTAGGAAGAGTAAAGAAGAAAGAGTCCAAGACATCTTAGCACCATTCCCTCCTCAATTTTGTTGCCAAATCCAAGAGTCGGCCAAGAGTTCTTTCTCAGAAGGTCACCTAAGTTGGTGCAGGTTTAAAGGAGTTTCCTACTTCAAGCTAATCAAGTTCTAAACAATCAACAAACTCTAGAGTTCCATTTAAAAGAAATCATTTGAATTTCAAAGAGGATGAGATGCCATATTATCCCAATTAAGAAGTGGATTTCTAATTTTAAGAGGAGTAAGCCAGAAAGACTCCTCACTTCATCACCCAAACTTCAACGCATTGTCTCCCATCTCATAATCCAAGTTGTCACCCATTATGGATGAAGCCAAGGTGAGCTCAAGATCGGCCCAAAGACAAGAGTCTAAGATGCCTAAGAGGAGATTCCAAGGAGTTGTTGCCTAAGGAAAACCAATGCCAGTCTTTGTAACCCTTACACTTCTAGTTGATGGTCTATAAATATCCCATCAACCCCCTGTATTATTCATTCTATATTCATCAATTAAAGAGAGATTCTATCAAAATTCCTTTGCTGTGCGCATTACGGGGTGTGAGGCCCTAATCCATTATTCTTTGGAGCATCATGGGATGCGACGCCCTATGTATCTAATAATCAAAAATCCCTAGCTGCCATCTTCCATCCCTTCCCTTCCTCCTTTTCCATTTTCTTCCTTTTCTTACTACAACCATCTAATTTGAGTTTCTTTTGAGTGATTCTAGGTGATTGAGGATTCGAAGTTAGGGTGTTCTTGCCTTGGAACTGATGGGGACATCAGAGGCCCCAGACTTTGGTAGAGGCATTTCAACCCTTTGTGGTTATCAAATTAAAGTTTAGGATGTGAGTCCAAGTTTTGTTCAATTTGTAATTAAGCTTTAGTCAATTTGAGTGAGTTCATTTGAGTTTTGTGAGTAAGTCTATTAAAGTCCTATCTATACTTGAGTCCTATATTTAAAATGCCAAGTTAGTTGAGTCAGGTCAAGTTTTGAGTCTTAAAAGTTTTGAAGTTTATATGTCAAGTTAGCTCATGTTAAGCTAGTCATTTTCTAGGTCCTATAAATTTTATAGTGAATCCAGTCAAATTTTGCAAGTAGAAGACTCAAGATAATCGAAAATCCAGCCAGTTTAAAGTCATGGAACCACACTTAAAGACCATGGAAGACCCAGCAAGAAAATTTTAAGGCTTTAGAACCCTGGACCGTAGCCTAGAGCATGCTGGGCCGCCCAAGGCCCATGAGGAGCATCAAGAGGGGCGCCAACCCTTATGGTCACCCCCCTTGGTCGGCTTCCCTTAGAGTCACCCCTCTCTAGCCGACCAAGAGAAGGAGAGGGAGATAGAGAGGCTCAGTCAAAAGTGGAGAGCCCTAGTCTATGTTTTTCTATGGGTTTAGGATTAATGTAATTTCTCATGAATACCCTTACTTGAGCCCCAAGTTTGTAAGCCTATTTAAACGCCTCCCCTCCTCATGTAATTTCAGAATATTGATGAATTAAATTTGAGTTTTCTTTCTTTGCTGTGTGCCCTTGCTGTGTGCGAGTTCTTCTTGTTCCTGTGCCCTGCCTCCATCTACAACATCAAAACCTTAGCCGCCCCTTCTTTCCAACCCTTGGCTGCCATCATCCAAGATCCTTTCTTTTCCCTTCTTTCAATTATTCAGTATTCATACTCTTAGTTTTCTAATCCCAGATGATGATTTGTAGGTCCCTTAATTTCCACGAGTCTAAGGATACCTTCTGATCAGCCGTCGGATCACCGAGTAGATAGTCACGGATCTACATGGTTAGAAGCTTGTTCTTCCAGGCCACATCCGGGAGCGTGAGCGATTTCTTCATGGAACGATCTTCAGCAAGCGCTTCTACCATTGCTAGGTACACTCCCTTGATTCATCAATAGTGGTATTATAGGAAATCTAGCCTGACCAGGATTTTTCAACCTTGGCGATCTTGCTTATCTATTACTTTAGGGTTTATTTCTACATGCATGACTTCCAGAATTTTCATAGAATTCTATACTTTGAATCTTGGCTTGAAATTTTGGATCTAAAACTTTAACTTCATGCTTTATCATAAAATCACAAAAAAATACTTTGCATGCATAAATCATCTGCATCATTTGGTATCAGAGCATAGTTTAAGACTAGCTTCTACATCCCATCATCTCAGTATATGGTTTGTTATCTTTGTGATTTCTGTATCTAAAACGATCCAAAAATCCTGACTTTTATTTTTCTGGATTCACTATGATTGAAAGTATTTTTCATAGTTTTCTCATGATTTAATTCGGTTTGTGAACTTTTTGTACACCAGAATACTTTTTAAGAACAATTCTGCTCTATTTTTCAGCAAGACAAATTTTTGTATGTTTAGGGTTCTTCTTGCATAATCTTTCAATATTTTAATTTTTCTACATATTTCCTGCATATTAGGTACTTTTCTACATATTTTATTTCCTGCCAAATATAAAAACAAAAAAATATTCAAAATCAGAAAATACCAAAACTACAAAATCCTAATTTGCATTTCATATGTGTGCCATCATCTACATAACTTACTTTAAGGGCACTTTTACTATGTCAGATGGGGGGAGGATTTGATCACCTCTCCTTAGCCCAAAATCACAATCCTTGGATCTGAACCCAACCCTAACTAAAATTGATTTGACCTAATTTACTCTTGAAAGCTAGGGACATCAATAGGTCACGTTCAACCATTATGAGAAGACTAGTGTACCTAATTCATCTCCTATTACTAGAAGCTGGTGTCTAAGCTAGAGGTATAGTGGAAAACAACCTAAGCAGATTGGTGGTTCTTTAATTGGGTCCTGCGTTAAGCAGGGGGCCTCCCACCATTCCACCTCTTACCTGGCCAGTGGAAGGATTAGGGATTGAGTTGTGTGTAAGTTGTGTCGACCCATTCTATTTGGGCTCTAGGTCTAGGTACCCGTAGTCAATTTGTTTAAGTCTTGCATGTGCACTAGATCAGAAGCTTTATATCATCCACCATCTCCACAACCGACTGAACCAATGGAATCCTATCTTGATGCTATCCTAAAGACCTTGAGTGACCAGATGGCCCGATTAAACACCCGATTAGACCAAATGGATGACTAGATGACCCAATCGAATGCCCAATTGACTCATAGATTTGACCAAATAGATGTGCGGCTAGGAACCCTAGAGGAGACACATAGTCCCATTCTGAACCAAATCTTGAGTCACCTCCCCATCCTAGGAGAACCCCATGCTAAGATCCTTACTATGAGGCTGACCCTAGGAGAAACCCAAACCCTAATCCATACTTTGCGGTTGAACCTAGGAGAGCCCATCATCATGACCTTGTTCTAGAGGTTCACCTAAGGAGACCCAATCAGGATTTCATAGACCAGGAAGACAGGGTCGATAAAAACATTAGACTTAATGCACCCATTTTTGATGGCTGTCTTGACCCAAAGGTTTATATAGATTGGGAGGGAGTAGTTGACCAGTTTTTTGAGTGGTACGATACATCTAAGGAATGTAAGTTTAGGTTTTCCAAGCTTAAGCTAGTCCGCCAGGCTAGGTTATATTGGGCTACTATTGAAAGAACACTTAGGCTAGGAGGCCATGAACCCATAGTGACCTGGAGGGCCATGAAGGCCAAGCTTAGAGGGAAATATGTTCCAACCTCATATCGTCAGGGTTTGTTGGATCAGTGGCAAAGATTGAGTCAGGGTAGCAAGAGTGTAGATGAGTACATCACAAAATTTGATGAGTTTTCCATGCGATGTGACTTAGATGAAGATGAAGATGTTGTCCTGTCTAGGTTTAGGGCTGGCCTTAGGGATGACATTAAAAGGGAGCTTTACCTGAGAGAGGTCAGAGATATAGAGCAGGCCTACCAGATTGCTAGGAATGTTGAGCGTTTCTAGAGAGGGCCCATCTTTCGTAAACCTGAGCCCATTAGAAACCCTAGCCCATACTCAAGATCTAGTCAAGCCTACCCTAGTCGACCTGACCCAAATAAACTCAACCTGAGTCGGCCCAGTCTAAGTCGCCTTAACCTGAGTCGACCTCAACTTAGTACCTCCATGACCCATAAAGAAGATAAACGCAAAGTTGTAAAGGGTCAGAGAGAACTCATCTCCCAGAAGGTGTGCTATAGATGTCGTAAACCAGGTCACTTTGCTAGCTAGTATCCTGCTAGTGCCTTACACATAGGTGAGCTTGGTGAGGATGAGCCTGAGTTCATAATTAAGCCTGAGGGAGAAGTTTATGAAGCTGATGAACAATTGATAAATGAGTATGAGCGAGAGGAGGAAGTACCTAAGTCTGAAAACCTGTTAGGAGTGGTTAGGTGCATCTTGACCCAAACCCAAATTAAGGAAGACTAGCATAGCACCAACATCCTACAAACCTTTGTTAAGATAGGAGGTAAGGTGTTCAAGATCATAATAGATAGTGGGAGTTGTGTCAATGCCATCTCTTGCAGTACAGTGAAATCTTTAGGATTGATTCCAGTTCCCCATCCTAGCCTTTATAAGGTTTCTTGAGGAGATTCCACCTCCATCCCATACAAATCTAGATGCCAAATCCTAATCAAATTGCAAACATATAAGGAGAATATTTGGTGTGATGTCCTTCCCATGGGAGTTAGTAGTATTATCCTAGGTCAACCATGGCTTTATGATCATAATGCAATCTTGTTTGGTCGAACCAATACTTGTACATTTAGTCACCATGGGGAGAAGTTTGTGATCCACTCGACTTAACCTAAAGACCCATTTAGGGGAGCTTCTAGTAGCCTTAAAGAGAAGAAAATAGGAGTTAATTTAATTAAGGCTAAGGAATTAGAGAAAGAAACCCCTGAGCCCATTGATATTGAAGAGTCAAGTCCAGTAGAAGAGAAGCTAGAGAGTGAACCCCTTGAAAAATCAAAGGAAAAGGATCTTGAATCCACTACAAAATTTGAAGAAGAAGTGATTGAGATAGGATCAAACATAATAAAGGGTTCAAGAGAGTTATCCATAGAGGAGGTCCAGGAACCAGTCCCTAAGGAACAATCCCAGGAGGTAGACATTAGTTTAGGAGACTTTCTTCCCAAAGACCTTCCTGATGACTTTTTAACTGGTGCTAAGCCTGAAAAGTCCATAAACCCAGTTCAACTATCCACACCTGCACTGAACACCGCACAGCATATGCATCAGGATATTAGCCATAATAGTAATTTAAATAATGAAACATCTAACAAACTAGCTAATTCCCGAATAAGAGCCAATTGATTCAATGTAGGGAATTCTATCTTGGTTAGGCTTAGGCCTAAAAAGAAGTTTCATGCTCGCAAAGCTAGATCCTTAGAAGTGATAGAGAAAATAGGATCCCATGTGCATGATTTGCCCTTGGAGTTTGGTTTTAGCTCTACCTTCAATACCGTAGACCTGATTGAGTCTAGGGAACTGGAAGCGATTCCTAGTGAGGCCTTTGAACCTATCCCATCCATTGAGTGTGAGCCTAACCCTGAGTGTCCACCTATAATTTAGCCTAAGAGAGGAATACGGATCGAGCGTGTCCTCAATGATTGAGCTTTCTGAAAGATAATGAACACGGTTGCAGGTGCCTACGCTAAGCATGCAAAGCAGGGAGCAGGCATGAATTTTAAAAAATTTAAATTCATAGCGGAAACTACCTGCTCCGCACAGGATCTAACAAATTTCGGATGCATGTATAGGCAATACTAGGCTTGTACAAGAGCATGTAATATTTATAAACAATTATAAAAACCTAGATCTAGACATGCATGAAAAATAAAACTAGAAACTATACCTTATTCCTGCATGGCATAGCCTTGGTATAAAGCTGGAATTGCTGGGATAACAGGAATAATTTTATTCCTGTTGTCTTCTACTTCCAGCACGTTAACAGGGCTCTTCTTTTTCTCCAAAAGCTACTGCAAAATAAAAGGAATTTGCACACAATTCGATCTCCCTTCCGGCACCAAAAGCAAGGGAACTAGTTGGTTGGTCTTCCTTCAAAGGGGAGATAATTATTCAATGTTTGGAGCCCTTCCTTTCAACCAAAAATTGCACCAAAAATTCTGCAACCTGAAAACCTGCAACTCAAATCAGAGCACAAAATAAAAGTAGCAAAGAGGTTGATCCGGCTTCCAAATGCTCAATCGAACATTCTCAAGAGGGGGAACACGCCAGGGGCTTGCTCTGATCCGTCTCTCGGGCGATGCTAGTCAGCAGAAGACTTGGAACGGTGGGAGGGAAGAAGGAAGGAAACAGAATTTCTGAAATCTGGAAAAGGTTTCAGCAAAACAGAGTTCCTTCTTCCAGCAATTGAGCACCAGAAAAAATAGGGATTAATGTCTGTTCTCTCTTCCTATCACTCACCAAATCCCAGCCCTCTAATTCACCGATGGAATGGAAAAGAAATTCTCCAAGGAAGAAGGCTTCTCACACTTTTGTTCCAGCCTCTTACACACGGTCACGTCTCTTTTTGAACAAGGGGACAACAGGGATAATATAAGTTGCAGCAGCGGAAGAGAAAAGGAAAGGCTGGGAGGTCAAACGACTCCGATGGGTTAAACACCAATTAAACAGCCATTAGAATGAATAAAGTAAGCCGTTGGGAGGAGGAAAAGAAAAATGCCCAGCCAGTGAATAAAAAAAATTTTCAGCCAAAAGATGCTAGGAATTCCATTCCAGGGATTCACCGTGTAAACGGTCACAGGAAGGAAAAAACCACTGATTCAAACTAATTTAGGTTCAATCCCATTAAACCCTATGGTTCAAACTAATTTAACCAGTTCAAGCCCAATTAAAATTGGGTTCAATTGGTTCACAACCAATTGGAGGCTGAAATATGCTCCGAATCAGTTCAAAATTGATTCAGAAAAATCCTGGCGCAGTCCTAGTCACCCCGGAACAATTTTTGGTTGACTCAGACAAGGGCAAGACGGGAAAAGAGTGCTCAAAAAAATATCATGACCATAAAACCAAGATGATTCCCAATCATAATCAGTATCCAGATCAGAGAGTTATCCTCTGTGGCGTGTGACCTCATAGGTTCGAACCTAAACGGTAGCACTAGAACAATTCCAGTACCAGCACAGGAAACCATCTAGCAATGGGTGCCGGCGTCCGGATAGGTCGAAGATGCGGGAGCATACTATCGAACCTCTGGCAAATGGTTACTGTATAATTCATCCCTTTGACCTCTAATGCTCAGGACGACTGATATTGGGCTGCCAACCCAGACTGAGTCAGTCGACTAGTGTCTCAACCTCGCAAGCCCAGTGACTCTTCACTAGGGCTATCCCGGCCGAGGATTTACTAAATTGAGATACTGCGAGACATTCAATCCAAACTGTTCGGACAGGTCATTTCCTTCTTGGTCCATCACTGCTCCACAAGTACTTGCCTGTATCCAGAAACCTTTCGTCACTGGATTAAAAATCCGGGTAGTCTGGCACCAAAGCACAGGGAGTTGCTTGCAAGCTACCATTATGACCTCAGGTCAGAGGGACACATATACCCATATCCTATCGTGAGTATCCCTTTGGCATAAAGGGGTTTCATGGAGTCATGTTCAATGAGATATCTTATATCCCACTTGCAGGTCACATTAGTGTCACCACACTCATTTGGTCAAGAGGACAACCAAACGATGTGAACTGTAACAACCTATACTTGATATATTGCCGTCCAGTACAATATATCCTTTGGTTGTGAACAGGGTTTAAGGACCAGTCGATACATCCTCTCTGTATCGAAGTCAATGCAGCCCTAAGGACTTCATCACATGGAAAGAGTTCATTTTTAGGAAAATACAATATGTGATGAGCAGCCAAAAATAATAATTTATTAATTCATAAAATAAATACAAAACTCAGCACAACCTCCTACAACCCAGGGGATTGGCTTTGGGACACAATTCCCAACAACTCCCACTTGTACTAAAGCCAATCAGAAGAGTATCTTATACCCATTTCCCATTTACAATTGTCGAACTCTTTGATTCCGAGGGCTTTAGTGAGGGGTCGGCCAGATTTTCTTTTCCATCGATCTTCAGAAGATTGATGTCGCCTCACTCCATGATTTCTCGTACGAGGTGGTAGTGCCGCAATATGTGCTTGGTGCGGTGATGAGCTTTAGGCTCCTTAGCTTGAGCAATGGCTCCAGTGTTGTCACAGTACACCGGAACAGGACCATCTAGGGAAGGTGCCTCCCCTAGCTCTCCAAGGAACTTCCGCAACCACACAGCTTCCTTTGTTGCATCTGATGCTGTAATATATTCTGCTTCGCATACCGAGTCTGCAACAGTTGCCTGCTTGGAACTTTTCCAGCAGATCGCTCCTCTGTTCAGGGTAAATACAAACCCTGACACACTCTTGCTATCATCTCTATCTGACTGGAAACTAGAGTCAGAGTACCCCACAAGTTTCAAGTTAGGTTCTCCATAAATCAGCCATTGATCTTTAGTATTTCTTAAATACTTAAGGATGGTCTTAACCACCTTCCAATGCACCTCACCTGGGTCAGATTGGTATCTACTCACTACTCCTAGTGAGTATGCCACGTCTGGTTTAGTACAAGTCATAGCATACATGATAGAGCCTACTACAGAAGCATAAGGTATTCTAATCATGCGCTCTCTTTTCTCAGGAGTTGTCGCATAATCCTTCTTAGAAAGAGTAATTTCAGAACCTATCGGAAGATAGCCTTTCTTGGAATTTTCCATGCTGAACCGTTTTAGCACGGTGTCTATGTATGTAGACTGGGACAATCCCAAAAGCTTCTTAGATCTATCTCTATAGATCTTCATACCTAGTATGTAAGAAGCTTCCCCCTAGTCCTTCATGGAGATCTGAGATGATAACCAGACCTTTATTCCTTGTAATGCTACGACATCATTCCCTATTAAGAGAATGTCGTCAACATACAATACTAGGAATACAATCACATAACCATTAACCCATTTATAGATGCACGGTTCTTCTCCGTTCTTAATGAAGCCGTACGATTTCATACACCTATCAAACCATAAGTTCCAACTTCGAGACGCTTGCTTGAGTCCATAGATGGACCTCTGCAACTTGCATACTTTTGATTCATCTATGGATGTGAACCCTTCAGGCTGTATCATATACACCTCCTCTTCCAGCTCCCAATTTAGGAAAGTAGTTCGGACATCCATCTGCCAGATCTCGTAATCAAAATATGCTGCCAAAGCAAGCATGATCCGAATATACTTGAGCATTGCCACAGGGGAGAATGTCTCGTCATAATCGATACCATATCGCTGACGATACCCCTTGGCAACTAGATGGGCTTTATAGGTTTCTACCTTCCCATCTGCGCCCCTTTTCCTCTTGAAGATCCATTTACACCCGATGGGTTTTATTCCTTCAAGCGGATCAACCAATGTCCAAACATTGTTGATTTCCATGGACTCCATTTCGGATCGCATGGCTCCAAGCCATGCCTCAGAGTCAGATCTCTGAAGTGCATCCATATAGGTGATCGGATCCTCATTATTCTCATCGAGCTCAATGGGATCGCTGTCCCGGACCAAGAAACCATAGTATCTATTCGGCTGACGCGGTATTCTACCAGATCTCCTAATGAGTTCAGGGTGTGAGTCAATCACAGCTGGTTCCACGATGTCCTTAGAGTGTGCGGGTTCTTCTATTTGCTGAACTTCATCAAGTTCAATCTTAGAGGCTATAGTTCCTTCTCCAAGGAACTCCTTTTCCAAAAAGATAGCTCTAAGAGAAACGAACACCTTTTGTTCATTCTCCAAATAGAAGAAATACCCTTTGGTTTCCTTAGGATAACAAATGAATAAACACCTGTCAGACTTAGGACCAAGTTTGTCTGCGTCTAAACATTTTACGTAAGTCGGACAACCCCAGACTCGAAGGTGTGAGATTGAGGGTTTACGTCCATTCCACATCTCATACGGAGTGGAGACAACAGACTTACTTAGAACATTATTTAACAAGTAACAGGCTATCTGAAGCGCATATCCCTAAAAGGATAGTGGTAGAGTTGCAAAGCCCATCATTGATCGAACCATGTCCAACAAGGTTCGATTCCTCCTTTCAGACACACCATTCAACTGCGGTGTTCCTGGAGGAGTCCACTGAGAGAGAATTCCATTCTTCTCAAGATATGTCAAAAATGCACCAGATAAGTATTCACCACCTCGATCAGATCGAAGGATTTTTATACTTTTTTCAGTTTGCTTTTCTAGTTCATTACGGTATCGTTTGAACATTTCAAATGACTCAGACTTATGTCTCATTAGAAAGACATAACCGAACCTCGAAAAGTCGTCTGTAAATGTAATGAAATATTTGTATCCTCCTCTGGCATTAATTGTCATCGGTCCACATACATCAGTATGTATTAGACTTAGAAGTTCTGTAGCTCGTTCACCTTTTCCAGAAAAAGGTGACTTGGTCATTTTACCAAGTAAACAGGATTCACAAGTGGGCAGTGATTCAGAATCACTAACCTCGAGGAGTCCATCTCCTCGCATCTTGTTTATCCTATTTTGGTTAATATGACCAAGTCTACAGTGCCAAAGATACAAATCATTGACATTATCTAATCTTGGGCGTTTGCAAGAAGTGTACATTACACTAACAGGCCTTGATAGTACATATATGCCATTATTTAATCTAGCTTTCATTATAACATAATTATTCAAAATAACATTGCAAAAATCTCCTTTTTTTGATAGTTCAAAACCATAACTAGCCAAAAGGCCTACAGAGATTATGCTCATAATGAAACTAGGACAATAGTGACAGTCGACTAGTTCAACAGTACAAGACTCAAAGATAAGATGCAGGACTCCAACCACCAGTACTGGAACACGATTTCCATTCCCGACGCTCAGCAACTGTTCTCCATCTTCAAATCTTCTGCTAACTTGAAGTCCCTGTAACGAATTACAAACATGAATTGGACTACCAGTATCTAATACCCAGTTAGCAGTATCAACAATTGAGTAATTACAAGATTTTATCATATAAATACCTTGTACAGCAGACTTCTGCTTCCTCGGCCTGTTAGGATCAAGGGATGCAATATAAAGATGACAGTTCCTCTTCCAGTGTCCCTTCTTCTTGCAGTAGAAGCACTCTGCAGAAGATTGATCAGCCTTATACTTTCTGGTCTGACTAGGGCTAGGAGCATTCTGCACCTTCTTTTCCTTTTTATTTATTTTCTTTTTTCCTTTCTTAAAGGGACGACGACCTCTACTTCCTCCCACTAAATTCACCACCCCCTTATTAAGTTGGTGGTCTTTCTCGAAAGTCTGCAGCAACCCAAAAGACCATGGTAGTTTACTGCAGGCTCGTTCATTCTGTAATGATCAAGAAAGTCAAGATAGGAGGAGGGAAGAGAATTCAGGATCGCATCCTTACCGAGCTGCTCGTGCAAGGGGCATCCGAGTTTGCCCAGTTTTTCAATCAGCTCGATCATGTACAATACATGATCAGTGACTGAACCACCATTCAGCATCTTGGAGTTGTAGATGGCATAAGATACTTTGTACCATTCTACATCATCCGGTGTGCCGAAGGATTCCTTCAATTTTTGAAGGATTTCATCAGGTTGGGCCTCCTCGAACTTGCGACTGAACTCGTCGTTCATCGCTGCTAACATAATGCACCGGATAGTAGTCTGATCAGAGTCCCACTTTAGATAAGCGTCTATGAACGCACTCCGTGCATTAGCGGGAGGGATTTCAGGTGCCGGATCCGTTATCACATATATGATCGGTTCATGCTCCAGAACAATTCTTAATCTTCGATACCAACTATCGAAGTTATGACCCTTTAACTTCTCATTATCGAGAAGTGACCGGAGCGATAAATTTGAAGACATCTGAAAAGAAAACAAGACCAAATTAGTGTATTGAATTAATAATTTAACCAAAAGACTTGGACTTTAGTCTAAAGGTTTCTCTCACTAATTTTTCAGATTGGTAGCCTCTAACTCCAATCCATGAAAAACAACATCTTTTCAAGTGGGTACTGAAATCCAATAGGCCTCGCATGAGCCTGACTATGGCCAGCTCACCCATACGAGCCTAATGGTAGGTTCGTAAACCAATTGTTTCCTTAAACAATCTTTAGTATTTTATTTTGCCCCAGAGAACACCTCAATCGGCCTAGGGGCCTCCTATTGAGGGTCTCTGGTTAGGTCCAACCATTAAAATGATAAATCCAATGCTTCCAGCTAACTAAAGACCAAGCCCGACTATGGCCGGCCCACATGGTCCCATTAAGGAGGTTGCACTGAACCATCATCGATCAGATAGAAATTCCATTCGCCGGATGTACACCCGTTCTATGGAACTGCCGATGCACACCAAGCTAGTGGACACATTTCTATCCAACTTAATGGGAGGCTAAGACACTGTCAACTCTTTGACTTAGTCTTTTAAGGACCTAATAATTTTAGAGGAATTTTAGTTGTGATAGAAGAAAAGACAAGGACATGGATCAACCTCCCACCGAATCAATTAGATTTCAGGAGGGTTGAAATAAATCAACAAATGATCCATGGGCACCTAAAGATCAGTCAGACCGATCAACCTGGGTGACATAGGTTAACTCGAGTCATTGAGCTTTTCCAATCAGTTCTGGTCGACTCGACTAGCCAGGTAGGTGAGATTATGGGTGAGTATCCGCCATTAACCATCTTTCCTAGACACCAACCAAGTTGGCCAGGAAAGAGGTAGCCTCATACAACCATGATCACAGATGCCAAACCTACCTCGACACCAGTCGGTTTACCAGACTCGATCAGATTAGCCTAAAGACTCGGGCATCCACTGAGCCACTAATTGGATCCATTTTAGATGAACGTATCAACTATTCTAACTATTAGATAGTTCTAAAGAAGGACCTTAATCAACTTTTGATTAATCTTCTTTTATCCGGTTCAACTAAACCTAGGTCTAACCCAGTTAAGGACCCAATTAGATAACTAACCCAATCTACCTAAAATGGCTTATGCGAGTGTTTTAGATTTCATAAACCTAAAAGTTTTTAATAAGCCAAAGATTTAATTAAAATAATTTTAATTAAGCCTTAATGTAAAACATTTTTACATAACCAAAAATCATGCATCATATATAGATTTTTCTTTTATAAACATTACATTGCCCAATAGAAAATAACAGACATGCCAAACATGTATTTGAATTAAAACAATTTTAATTCCAAGATTTCATTAAAGGATCCTTCTGAAGAGGCCAATACAGACGAACCACATCGTGTCAAAGACACACGGTCATGGTGAAGGTCTCAACTAGGTTCCTAAAAGTACTTTCAAATCATACTTTATGATTTACTATACCAAAGATTAAACATTTCAATCAACTATACATGCAATCAAGAAATGCTACAACAGAACCTGGGCGCTCTGATACCACTGAAAGATAATGAATGCGGTTGCAGGTACAAGAGCATGTAATATTTATAAACAATTATAAAAACCTAGATCTAGACATGCATGAAAAATAAAACTAGAAACTATACCTTATTCCTACCTGGAATAGCCTTGGTATAAAGCTGGAATTGCTGGGATAACAGGAATAATTTTATTCCTGTTGTCTTCTACTTCCAGCATGTTAACAGGGCTCTTCTTTTTCTCCAAAAGCTGCTGCAAATAAAAAGGAATTTGCCCACAATTCGATCTCCCTTCCAGCACCAAAAGCAAGGGAACTAGTTGGTTGGTCTTCCTTCAAAGGGGAGATAATTATTCAACGTTTGGAGCCCTTCCTTTCAACCAAAAATTGCACCAAAGATTCTGCAACCTAAAAACCTGCAACTCAAATCAGAGCACAAAATAACAGCAGCAAAGAGGTTGATCCGGCTTCCAAATGCTCAATTGAACATTCTCAAGAGAGGGAACATGCCAGGGACTTGCTCTGATCCGTCTCTCGGGCGATGCTAGTCGCCGGAAGACTTGGAACGGTGGGAGGGAAGAAGGAAGGAAACAGAATTTCTGAAATCTGAAAAAGTTTTCAGCAAAATAGAGTTCCTTCTTCCAGCAATTGAGCACTAGAAAAAATAGGGATTAATGGCTGTTCTCTCTTCCTATCACTCACCAAATCCCAGCCCTATAATTCACTTGTGGAATGGAAAAGAAATTCTCCAAGGAAGAAGGCTTCTCACACTTTTGTTCCAGCCTCTCACACACGGTCACGTCTCTTTTTGAACCAGGGGACAGTAGGGATATATATAAGTTGCAGCAGCGGAAGAGAAAAGGAAAGGCTGGGAGGCCAAACGATGCCGGTGGCTTAAACACCAATTAAACAGCCATTAGAATGAATAAAGTAAGCCGTTGGGAGGAGGAAAAGAAAAACGCCCAGCTGGTGAATAAAAAAAAATTTCAGCCAAAAGACGCTAGGAATTCCATTCCAGCGATTCACCATGTAAACGGTCACAGGAAGGAAAAAAACCACCGGTTCAAACTAATTTAGGTTCAATCCCATTAAACCCTATGGTTGAAACTAATTTAACTGGCTCAAGACCAATTAAAATTGGGTTCAATTGGTTAACAACCAATTGGAGGCTGAAACATGCTCCGAATCAATTCAAAACTGATTCAGAAAAATCTTGGTGCAGTCCTGGTTAGCCCGGAACAATTTCTGGTTGACTCAGACAAGGGCAAGACGGGGAAAAGAGTGCTCAAAAAAATACCATGACCATAAAACCGAGACGATTCCCAATCGTAATCGATATCCGGATCAGAGAGTTATCCTCTGTGGCGTGTGACCTCATAGGTTCGAACCTAAACGGTAGCACTGGAACAATTCCAGTACCAGCATAGGAAACCATCTAGCAAAGGGTCCCGGTGTCTGGATAGGTCGAAGATGCGGGAGCATCTATCGAACCTCTGGCAAATGGTTACTGTATAATTCATCCCTTTGACCTCTAATGCTCAGGATGATTGATATTGGGCTGCCAACCCAGACTGACTTAGTCGACTACGTGTCTCAACCTCGCGAGCCCAGTGACTCTTCACTAGGGCTACCCCGGCCGAGGATTTGCTAAATTGAGATACTGCGAGACATTCAATCCAAACTGTTCGGACAGGTCAATTCCATCTTGGTCCATCACTGCTCCACAAGTACTTTTCTGTACCCAGAAACCTTCGATCACCGGATTAAAAATCTGGGTAGTCCGGTACCAAAGCACAGGGAGTTGCTTGCAAGCTACCATGATGACCTCAGGTCAGAGGGATACATATACCCATATCCTATCGTGAGTATCCCTTTGGCATAAAGGGGTTTCACGGAGTCACGTTCAATGAGATATCATATGTCCCACTTGCAGATCACATCAGTGTCACCACACTCATTTGGTCAAGAGGACAACCAAACGATGTGAACTGTAACAACCTATACTTAATATATTATCGTCCAGTATAATATATCCTTTGGTTGTGAATAGGGTTTAAGGACCAGTCGATACATCCTCTCTGTATCGAAGTCAGTGCAGCCCTAAGGACTTCATCACATGGAAAGAGTTCGTTTTTAAGGAAATATAATATGTGATGAGCAGCCAAAATAATAATTTATTAATTCATAAAATAAATACAAAACTCAGCACAACCTCCTACAACCCAGGAGATTGGCTTTGCGACACAATTCCCAACACTTTCATGACCCAGGATAGCGATTTTCTATGCTACCTGGTCCGTTGGCAAGGTCTACTAGGACCCGATGCTTCATGGGATACTAGAGAGGACTTGCTGCGCCTCCACTCAGACATTCTTGAGAGGCACCAAGTTCAATGTGACCCCTACTCGATAGGGTAGAGTTCCTTCCATTCCGAGAGAATTGATGGGGGCATCAGAGGCCCCAAACTTTGGTAGAGGCATTTCAACCCTCTGTGGTTATCAAATTAGAGTTTAGGATGTGAGTCCAAGTTTTGTTCAATTTGTAATTAGGGTTTAGTCAATTTGAGTGAGATCATTTGAGTTTTGTGAGTAAGTCCGTTGGAGTCCTGTCCACACTTGAGTCCTGTATTTAGAATGCCAAGTTAGTTGAATCAGGCCAAGTTTTGAGTCCTATATATTTTGAAGTTTATCAATCAAGTCAGCTCATGTTAAGCTAGTCATTTTTTGAGTCCTGTAAATTTTATAGTGAGTCCAGACAAATTTTACAAGTAGAAGACTCAAGATAATTGAAGATCCAGCCAGCTTAAAGTCATGGGACCACACTTAAAGACCATGGAAGACCTTACAAGGGAATTTGAAGGCCTTGCAACCCTAGACCGCAGCTTGGAGCATGCTGGGCCGCCCAAGGCCCATGAGGAGCATCAAGAGGGGTGCCATCCCTTATGGTCACCCCCCTTGGTCAGACTCCCTTAGAGTTACCCCTCTTTGGCTGACCAAGAGAAGGAGAGGGAGAGAGAGAGGCTCGATCAAAAGTAAAGAGCCCTAGTCTATGTCTTTGTATGGGTTTAGGACTAATGTAATTTCTCATCAATACCCTTACTTGAGCCCAAGTTTGTAAGCCTATTTAAAGGCCTCCCCTCCTCATGTAATATAAGAATATTGATGAATTAAATTCAAGTTTTTTCTCTTTGCTGTGTGCCCTTGTTGTGTGCGTGCTATGTGCAAGCTATGTGCAAGCGATGTGCGAGTTCTTCTTGTTCCTACACACTGCCTCCATCTACAACATCAAAACCCAAGCTGCCTCTTCCTTCCAACCCTTGGCCGCCATTATCCAAGAGCCTTTCTTTTCCCTTCTTTCAATTATTTAGTCTTCATACTCTTAGTTCTTTAACCCCAAATGGTGATTTGTAGGTCTCTCAGTTTCTACAAGCTTGAGGATACCTTCTGATCAGCCGTCGGATCACTGAGCAGAAAGCCAAGAATTCGTAGGGTCAGAAGCTTGTTCTTCCAGGCTGCATCTGGGAGCATGAGCGATCTCTTCATGGAATAATCTTCAGCAGGCACTTCTACCATTGCTAGGTACAGCCCCCTAATTCTTCTATAGTGGTATTGTAGGAAAGCTAGCCTGACCAGTGTTTCTCAACCTTGGCGATCTTGCTTATCTATTACTTTAGGATTTATTTCTGCATGCATGACTTCCAAAATTTTTATAGAATTCTATACTTTGAATCATGGCTTCAAATTCGGGATCTAAAACCCTAACTTCATTCTTAATCACGAAAAAATACTTTACATGCATATTTAATCCCGTATCAAGAACCAACATCATGGAAGTTCAAAGCTCAAAGATCAACCTTTTTGAAGCCCGGTCACAAGTTCCTTGAGAGTCCAGTCGAATCCATAATCAGGTTGCATAAGGTCATCATTGGTAAATTCAAACCATCCCAAACTCTTTATTTTTTGATCCTTTGAGAAGTAGGACCCTAGTTTACGGTGGTTTGCTAGCCACCAAATCTTGTTTCCTAGTTTTAATTATTAGATCTACTTTGTGGGTTACAACTAGTTAACTAGTTTTGCTTATTTGTTTACTTTGAGTCTTTAAATCTGAAAATCCTAAAAGGATTGATCTCTGTTAAACACTGTTAATTAGTTTAATAATTAGTAGATTATTTTTTGCATATTGTCCTGCATCATCGTGGCGATGACCTCCGACTCATCATCAACCTCAAGTGGCTCAGCACTAGATGACCCTGGAGTCAGCACTACTTCTATTGAGGGAACCTCCATACTCTTCTTTTCCTTCAATAATAAGGCCTCTTTCCTTGAAGAGCCTGACCTCTTGTTTAGGATGGACCTCAGGGACTCCAGGGTTGTCTCATCACTACAAAACTGAGCATAAGAAGTCAATCTTCAAAAAGCTCAAAAACATAACCTAAAATGCACAAGTCAAGCAAATCAACACAACCCTGTACACATACTGGGCTGATCCCGACATCCTATAAGGCTTGATCAATTATGAGCTCCTTCATGAAGGAATCATTTAATGATCCTTGGGTTGCATACAAGGTTTTTCAAAATTATATTATAAAATGAATAGCAATGGAATAAAAACCTAGTCTTGCATGCATACAAGATTCATGTCATAAACAAAAATTCAAATCTAAAATTAAAATACCAAGTAGATTAGATCTACTTACCTGCTGTGCTACTTCATCATCATCATTAGAGCAGATCTGAGGGATGTCCCAGGTTCCGTTGGAGCCGCACATATACCCAGCCTTGATTGGTATCCACATAAAGATGACTTGATCAAAGTTCTAGGGCCACTAGAGTACTAGCACCTTGAAGGCCTCGTTTTGATGGTTGGATTGTAGCCTTCTTCAAAGAAAAGAAGAGTCCTAGAATCCCTATGCAAACTTTTTGCACTAATTCAAAGGGAGAATGGAACCTTACAGGGAAGAAACCCTTTCTTCCCTTTACCTTTCTTAATCTCTCTCTACTTTTTTACTTCTCAAATTTTTGGACATGTGGAACTTAGAAGAAAGGAGGAGAGAGTGCATAGCAGTCTTGAGGAGTGGTTTTGCACTAGGAAAAAATTCCAATGCACAACTTTCTCACCCCTTCATAATTCCTATAGCCCACTTAGAGTCCAAGCCCCAAACAACTTTAGATAAGATCTAATCTTATCCATCTAGAATCAAATTTAGATAAGATGGGGTGTTCAATAAAGGTGGCAACAACAAACATTTTGGCATGAAGAATTCATAGTGAGAGAAAAATAGCACTCCTCCTTTCTTCCCATCATATTTTGTCACACAAAATATTCCCACACCCCAAAAAATGATAAAATCCAATCCCAACTAAAACTCTAATCAGATTATAATCCAAATAAATTAAAATTTTATCAACATCAGAGAGAGAAACCCAGAGGAAGGGGCTCCAATAATTATGCACACCTCCCTCCAAAAATGCATGCAAGAAGAAGAGGGTCACTACTTTAGCACCATCTCTTCTTAATTCCATGTGATTTCTTAGAGGGAGGTGAGAGTGTCCTAGTAGACCGGGACTCCATCTTCCTGGTTCAATTAAGTTTTGATTTAGATCAATTCGAACCCAATCAAACCCAAATTGAAAGGCTATCAGTCATAATCCAATTATGGTTATAATTCAAGTCTAACTTGAATTATAAAACCCACTTGCATTACAACTTTTATAATTAAATTTCTTATGCTAATAATTAGTAGGTGCCAAAATTAGTAGGTTCTAAATATGTAACTCTTACAAATATTGATTCAACCATATAATCAAGTTAGGCTCCTATTATGTGTGAACCCTCAAGTTTCATTCTATCTAGTAGTAGGACATACCATGACCTCCATCATAGTATTATCAAACTCTTTTGATGGACTGAAATAATTCTAGCTCACCCCATCAAAGATCATTGATCCAAAATAATTCCTTGTGAGTTTCTACAATCCACTAGTGATGCCTAGCAATATATAGTGTGTTGGCTCCACCCAGTGATTTTGATGAATAACAAAACATTGAGTACATATTGTATTCTAATGAGGATTTCAAGTTGTGAGTTTTCAGGAAGAAAGCACCTCAAAATTCCAAATATTTATGGTGTATGGCACGCAATGGCACAGAGCAAATCTCACATATCCGGGCATCCTCTTCATTGAAAAAGGGCTTTCAATTGTTTAATTATTTTGTGTTTATGCATTCATGAACATCATCTTTGATTTCAAGGCTTTTACTCTTGATTCTAGATGTTTTCAGTCTCAAGTGTCGACACTTGGACAGTCAAGTGTCGACACTTCAGCATTTGGCACGGACAAAAATCCTTGGCACACCAAGTGTCGACACTTAGGCTTCAAGTGTCGACTCAAGGCCTGAGAATTTTGAAAATACAGAACTTTGTTGGTTCAAGGATTTTTGTGTCAAGTGTCGACACCTGTGCATCAAGTGTCGACACTTGAATGATCAAGTGTCGACTCCTAGAAATCAAGTATCGACACCTGACAGCCAAGTGTCGACACCTGACAGCCAAGTGTCGACACTTGCAGCCTGACAGCTCTAACGGATCTATTTTTCTGGCTTGCAGAAATTGGTTTTTAAGCTCCAAACGACTATTTCCAATGCTCTAACGGTTACAAACCATTTTTAAAAGGTTTTTGGTGTATTTAATCTCCACCAACCTCATTTTAAAGCAAAGGGAAGAAAGAAGAAGTCAAAAGAAAGAAGAGAGAAGTCTATTCAAGAGCATTCAAGTCCACTCAAAAGGCAAAAAGTCAATATTCTCTCCTAACTTCAAATCAAAAGCCTCTTCTAGCTTGATTCCACTGAAAAAGCCTGCTTGCTCAACCTTATTACATTCCAAAAGGAGGCAACTTGAAGAAGAGTGAAGTCAAAGTATCCTTTGGGCTTCAAAGATTCCAATCTACTCTTGAAGAGAGTTTGTTGTAGCTTTTAAATTTCATATCTGTTTTATTGTGCTTTAACCTTGCTTTCAAGGGTGTCTTGAAAGAAGGTTATTGTGGTTTGTTGGTGAGCCAAAGTGTTAAAACCAACTAGGGTTAACTTGTGAGCCCGAAGACAAAACAAGTATTTAGGTTTGTTGGTGAGCCTAGGTGATAAAACCAACTTAGGTTTTGACTTGTGAGCCTTGTAAAAACAAGTCAACTGTAATCTGGTGTGGATTATAGTGGAATTCCCAAGGGTGGCTTGGGGAGTGGATGTAGGTGCGAGGTTTGCACCGAACCACTATATATCTTGTGTTTGTATGTGATTGCTCTTTTCCTTTTGCATTCTTTAATTAAGTGCTATCATCTTGCATCTAATTTATTATTGCTCACAAGCACCACTAGACCTTTATTTTATTGTGTTAAATTTGTAAAAGACCCAATTCACCCCCTCTCTTGGGCTCCATTTCTGGGCAACAAGTGGTATCAGAGCACCGGTACTCTCTTGTAGGTCCAAGGATCTTGAGTAAAAGATCATGGCAGCCCCAATAGGCATGGGTATTGTTGAAGGTCAAGCTTCAAACCGGCCCCCACTTTTTAATGGCATAAATTATACATACTGGAAGACACGCATGCGCATATTTATACAAGCTCTTGATTATAATTTGTGGAGAACAATAGTAAAAGGTCCTCATCAGCCTACAATGATGATTAATGGCATTCTCACCCCTAAAATGGAAGATGATTAGGATGAGAGTGATATTAAGCAAATTGAGCTTAATGCTAAGGCAATGAACCTTTTATTTTGTTCTCTTGATCCTAGTGAGTTTAACAGAATATCAAACTGTCTCTCCGCAAAGGAGATTTGGGATACACTTGAGGTTACCCATGAGGGTACACACCAAGTGAAGACCACCAAGGTTAACATGCTAATTCATACTTATGAAATGTTTAAAATGGAACCTACTGAGTCTATCAGTGAGATGTATACTAGGTTCACAAACATTGTGAATGGCATGAGAAGTTTAGGAAAAATAATTTCTAACGGTGAACTTGTAAATAAACTTCTCAGGTCTCTACCAGCTTCATGGGATGCAAAGGTCACTGCAATTGAAGAAGCAAAAGATGTCAACACTCTCCCGCTGGAACAACTGCTGGGTTCCTTAATGACATATGAACTATCCCTCAAACAGAAGAATGGAGAGGTGGACAAAAAGAAAAAGACAATAGCATTCAAATCTACTACTAGAGAAGACTCGAGCGAAGACTCTGAAGAGGATGACGAAGAAGATGAAACTGCTATGTTAGCAAGGAAATTCAGAAGGTTTATGAGAAAAAGAAATTCAATTACAAAAAGAAACCTCTGAAAGGTGAGTCCAGTAAAGAAAAGATAAGGAAAAGAAGGAGGAGCAGCCCACATGTTTTTAGTGCAAAAGCCAGGGCATTTCAAGGTAGACTGCCCCTTACTAAAGAAAAGCAGAAGAAAGCTAAGAAAGAAGGCCATGATGGCAACCTGGAGTGAAAGTGAAGACTCCAGCTCTGAGGAAGAACAACAGGAAGTAGCAAATTTCTGTCTAATGGCCAATCAAGAAGAGGTATGTTCTGAAACCGAAAATGAATTATCTTTTGATGAGCTTCATGAAATTTTTGATGAACTAGTCATAGAATTTCAAAAATTAAAGTCAAAACATAAAGACTTAAAGAAGCAAAATCTGGAACTAGCTAAAACAAATAACAACCTTTCAAATGAAAATGAATACCTTCTAATACAAAATAAAATTTTAAATGATAAGATTATGGGTCTTGAAAATGAAAAGAATATACTTGAAAAGAAAAGTAACTTACTTTCAAATGAAAAATTGTCAAGACAAAACAAAGAAATTTTTATGGAAAATAAAAGATATAAAGAGGAATCGATAAACTAAAGCCTTTTGTTGAAAAATTTACTTACAGTTCTGAAAAGTTAAATTTACTGTTAAATAACCAAAGAGCAGTATTTGACAAAGCTGGATTAGGATTCAGAACTCATAAGAAACAGAAACTCCTTAAAAATTTCTTTGTGCCTGCATCTTCATCAATTACATGCTATACTTGTGGTGTTAAAGGACATAAATCTTACATGTGCAACAAAAGAAAATTAAAAAAACTAAGAAAGTTTGGGTTCCAAAAGGAACCAATGCCACTAACCAAAAAGGATCCAAGATGGCTTGGGTACCTAAAGCTCCACTTGATCTTTATTGCAGGTATGCCTTGCAACCAACAAGAAAAGAATGTGGTACCTTGATAGCGGTTGCTCAAGGCATATGACAGGAGATGTGGAGCAGTTCTCATCACTCACTTATCAAAATGGTGGCAATGTAACTTTTGGTGATAATGGAAAAGGAAAAATCATCGGTATTGATAAAATCCATATCACCCCTACCTCTTATATTGATAATGTTTTATATGTTGATGGATTAAAACATAACTTGCTTAGTATTAGTTAATTTTGTGACAAAAATTTTAAAGTTGTTTTTGAATCTTCTTTGTGCATTGTTTCTAGTCTAGATGACAATGGCATTAAATTCATCGGTCATAGGCATGGCAATATTTATATGGTTGATCTTGATGATCTCCCTATTCAGAAAGGTCAATGTCTAGTGGCAATGGAAGCCAAGATCGATGAAGCTAGTTGGCTTTGGCATCGTAGACTAGGACATGCTAGCATGCATTTAATTTCAAAACTTAGCAAAAGAATTTAGTAAAAGATTTGCCTAAACTTAATTTTGAAAAAGATAAGATTTGTAGTGCATGTCAACTTGGAAAACAAACAAAATCTTCTTTCAAACCAAAAGGAGTAATCTCTACATCTAGACCTTTAGAATTGCTTCATATGGACCTCTTTGGGCCTACTAGAACATCTAGTTTGGGAGGTAAGAAGTTTGGTCTAGTCATTGTAGATGACTTCTCACGTTTTACTTGGGTCATGTTTTTAGCACACAAAGATGAAACGTTTTCTGAATTTATAAGGTTTCATAAAAGAGTTTTAAATGAAAAAGGTATTTCAGTAATTTCTTTAAGAAGTGATCATGGAACTGAATTTGAAAATACCGATTTTAATAAATTCTGTATTGAAAATGGAATTAATCACAATTTTTCTGCACCTAGGACACCTCAACAAAATGGGATAGTAGAAAGAAAAAATAGAACTCTTGAAGAAATGGCACGCACCATGCTTTGTGAAAATGATTTACCTAGATACTTTTGGGCGGAAGCCATAAATACTGCATGCTATATCTTAAATTGTGTTTTAATTCGACCGATTTTAAAGAAAACTCCTTATGAGCTTTGGAAGGGTAGAAAACCTTCAATCCATTATTTTCATGTTTTTGGTTGCCGTTGTTTCATCTTAAACAATGGTAAAGACAATCTAAGTAAATTTGATGCCAAATCAGATGAGGGAGTCTTTCTAGGCTACTCAACATCTAGTAAGGCATACAAGGTCTTCAACAGAAGGACACTTGTTGTTGAAGAATCCATTCATGTAGTATTTGATGAAACTAACCAAAAATCTTCAAGAAAAGAAGATGTACTTTTTGATGAATCAGGTAACAAGAAAACTGAAGAAAGAAACAACAATGAAGAACTTACCAAGGAACAAAATGATGATCAAAACATTGACAGAAATCAAGCACAAGGTGATGAAGATACCTCAACTGTTGATCCTTTACCAAAAGAATGGAGGTATGCTCATGGACACCCAAAAGAACTAATTATAGGTGATCCATCTAAAGGTGTAAGTACTCTATCATCTCTTAGAAATATTTGTGATTACTTAGCTTTTGTGTCTCAAATTGAACCTAAAACTATTGAGGAAGCTGAATGTGATAGTAATTGGATAAATGCTATGCAAGATAAACTTAATCAATTTAAAAGGAACAATGTTTGGACACTAGTAGATAGGCCCTTAAACACATCAATTATTGGCACAAAATGGGTTTTTCGAAACAAACTTGATGAAAATGGAATAATAATTAGAAATAAAGCTAGACTAGTTGCCAAAGGATACAATCAGGAGGAAGGGATAGATTTTGATGAAACCTTTGCTCCTGTGGCTAGACTTGAAGTAATTAGGCTATTGTTGGCTTTTTCCTGTTTCATGAACTTTAAACTATATCAGATGGATGTTAAAAGTGCTTTCTTAAATGGATTAATTGAAGAAGAAGTTTATGTTGAACAACCCCCTGGTTTTAAAAATTCTGAATTTCCAAATCATGTTTATAAACTTCATAAAACTTTATATGGATTAAAACAAGCTCCAAGAGCTTGGTATGATCGTTTAAGCTCTTTTCTGTTGAAAAATGATTTTACTAGAGGAAATGTAGATAAAACATTGTTTTTAAAGAAAAAGAATGATCTCTTAGTAGTACAAATCTATGTTGATGATATAATATTTGGTGCTACTAATGAATCTCTTTGTCAAGATTTTGCAAGTCTAATGCAGGGTGAGTTCAAGATGAGTTTGATGGGAGAACTGAATTTCTTCCTCGGACTCCAGATAAGGCAAACCAAAGAGGGGATCTTCATCAACCAAACAAAATACACAAGAGAAATACTCAAGAAGTTTGGGATAGAGAACACTAAGCCATTAGGTACCCCTATGAGCTCTACATGTAGACTTGACAAGGATGAATCAGATAAGTCAATTGATCAAAAATTATATCGTGGCATGATTGGTTCATTATTATATCTTACTGCCAGTAGGCCAGATATCATGTTTAGTGTCTGTATGTGTGCTAGATATCAGTCCAATCCTACAGAGTCTCATCTTTTGGCTGTTAAACGCATACTTAGATATCTATCTGGCTCAATTGAAATTGGTTTATGGTACTCTAGAGATTCTTCATGTGATTTAATTGCTTTTTCCGATGCTGATTTTGCTGGATGTAAACTTGATCGTAAAAGTACTAGTGGAACCTGTCAATTTCTTGGAGTAAATTTGATCTCCTGGAGTAGCAAGAAACAGAACTCTGTTGCTCTATCTACGGCAGAAGCCGAATATATAGCAGTTGGGAGCTGTTGTGCTCAAATCCTCTGGATCAAACAACAACTCGAAGACTTTGGCATTAAACTAACTAAGACACCCATAAGATGTGATAATACTAGTACAATCAACTTATCTAAAAATCCAGTGCAACATTCAAGAAGTAAACACATTGAAATAAGACATCATTTCATAAGAGATCATGTACAAAACTCAAATATAATTCTTGATTTTGTTTGTACCAATGATCAATTAGCTGATGTGTTTACAAAGCTTTTGAGTGAGGATAGGTTCTGTCTGATTAAAAGAGAGTTAGGTGTAATTGATCCATTCTCCTAGGACTCTCTTAGTAACATTTTACCAAGTCCTAAAAGCTCAAAACTTATTGTTTAAAACCCCAAGAAATTTGTCAAAATTTTTTTTAATTTTTTCGAATTTTCTCGAATTTCTTGGCCAAGTGTCGACACTTGGAAAATGTCAAGTGTCAACACCTGACCAAGTGTCGACACTTGACAAATCCGAAGTGTCGACACTTGCGAATCTGAACTATTTAAAACGGACCGAACAAAGGCTTTTTGAAAATTTTTTTCCCCCAAATTTCTTGGAACAGTGGTCACCCCTGTCCAAACCCGTCTTTTCACCCCTCAATCCTCCACAAATCAGGTATTTTCCCTCTCTAATTTCATTTTTATTTTTCTATGTTTTTAAGTTTATTATTTTCAAACCAAACGATCGTGTTTTAGGTTTTCCGAATATTTTTCTTGAATCTAACCTGATTTTTGCGTGTTTTAGTAAATTTCTAAAACTCCATTTGAGGGAATCATGTTTTAGATTTGTTTTTCTCGGATTTTCCTCATCTTTTGGGTGTTTTTCAACCCTTTTTCACAAAAATCACTGTTTCATCAATTTTGGGCAAAATAAAATGGGTTTTCATCTAATTTAAGCATACTAAATCCTTTTATTGATGATTAGGAAGGATTTTTAGTAATACATTTGAACATTTTCACCTATTTTCAAATGTGCTCCACCTAACACAAATTTTTCCTACAAATTTTACTCAAAAATTTTGTCATTTGATCAAAACTTATTGAGTCTGGTTTTCGAAACCAATTTGAACTCTAATCTCAACCTATGGCCAGTCCTTTGTTCTGAACCTTTTTTTCATTCTTCCTGGTCAGTTGGCTAATATGGGTCCTAGGAAGAGACTTGCAGTTAGAGCGAGGCCTAGTCAGGGTAGTGAGAGGAGGTCGAAGGCCAGATTCGATCCCGCTCAGCCGAGCAGTACAGCCACTCCGAGCTCCCCCCCTGTAGAGAGGATGGCAGGGAAGTCAGTAGCTTCAGGGAGGAGAGTTGATCTACAGTGTTTCGATAGGCACCATTTTGGCATTAGGGAGATACTCACAGATGCAGGACTAGTACCCTTCTGCACCATGCAGGAGAGATACTATCCTCACCTGGTGAGGGAGTTCTACGGTACACTGGACTGTCGATGACTCTTATGGACGACATCCATAAGGGGTACACAGATTTCTTTGACTGATGAGTTGCTGAGCCGAGTATGGGAGATACCCCGGAGAGGAGTCTATGCATTTTCAGTTGATGATAGAGAGGCGGCCTTCAGATGCATCCTTAAGTGAGAGGATGTTCGCGGTATCTCAGTGGTTACCGCGAACCAGTTATCATTAGAGATGCGACTGCTGCACCACATTACCGCACGGATCCTTCTACCGAAGACTGGCAGATTCGATTTCATCATAGAGAGAGAGCTGATGTTGATGACCAGTCTGATCGAGAGGAGACCAGTTGATATACCCGCCTTGATGCTGTCACAGATGCATGATGCTGCCACTCAGCACCGACACTGTTTGCCATACGGGATGGCACTGACCCGTCTTTTCAGAGCCTGTGGAGTATCACTGGAGGGGGAGATCCCCAAGGAAATACTGCACACGAATGTATATAATGAGAGGTCATTGCACCGCATGGGATTCAGGATGGTTGGAGGTCGATGGGTTCGGAGAGAGTCTAGCCAGGAGCCAGATAAGGAGGATGAGATTCGATAGGCTGAGGCTAGACCATCTGAACCAGCAGTTCTTCCTCCAGTGGATGTACCATCGACACAGGCAGAGCACCTGTCACCTGATGCTTTAGCTCCTCCACCACCATCTACCGGATTATCCTTTGAGGAGCATGCCAGAGCATAGTTCACACAGATCAGAGAAGAGGTGACTCAGCTGCGTAGCGAGGTCAAGCTTCTACGAGCACAGACTACCTCAGAGCATGCTGAGATCCGCAGATCCATGGAGGAGGGATTTACATGTCTTGAGAGTCTTTTGAGATCACTTATACCTCCTACTGCACCTGCACTTGCTCGATCTGATGATGATGATGATGATGATGATGATGATGACGGCGGCGATCGCCAGAGCGACCATGCTGATTTTGCTGACAGAGGTGATCAGGATGTTGACCGAGCCACTGAGGTAGTAGGCACTGACAGCAACAGTGTAGGCGGAGCTGATGCTTATGAGGTGGTCAGTCGAGATCCTCCTTCTACACCTGCTCCTTCTACTGCACTAGTTGACTTCGTTCTGGATCCTATTGAGCCAGCTGATCGTCTTTCACCTCCTTCTACCAGATCTTCTAGGGTTGTACCTGCTTTTGGTCGTGCCGGCCGTACCAGGAGTCTTAGAGCTTTAGCACCTCCTAGGGCATTAGCCACCAGATCTAGGATTAGTGCTCCTTTCAGTCTTGATGTTCCATCTGATGAGGATTAGCCTCACAGATGACTGTTTCAGATCTTATTTTGTATGGTTGATATATGTATGTTTCAGCTCTTTTGTACTGAAAATTTATCTCATATATATATGTTTGTTATCTTAAACCTTTTGTACTTCAGTTTATCATATTTTAGCTATGATATAATGGGATATTTTAACTTTGATACTAGCATAATTTCAGCTATGATATTTGTTTCTCTACTCTCCTTTTGTATCCATGCTAATTGTAAGGGGGGTTATTCCCTTTTCTTATGATTGACAAAAAGGGGGAGAAAAAGTAATGTTAAAAAGTGATGTTAATTGTTATGGAGAAAAAGAGTGATGTTAATGGATGTTAATTTTTAAGTAATGATGTTAATTGTTATTGAGAATTTGAGAACAAGTATTTTTTTATTAAGAAAAAGATGCATTATATTGATTTGAAGTTTACCTTAATAAGAAGTATCTAATTAAGGGGGAGATTGTTTCCTCCTATCTATAAAGTTGTTATCTCTATTATAACTTGAAACTCATGGTTATAAAAGTTTGAACTATATTGTCTCTTTTTTCAAGGTTTTGTCATCATCAAAAAGGGGGAGATTGTTGGCTCCACCCAGTGATTTTGATGAATAACAAAACATTGAGTACATATTGTATTCTAATGAGGATTTCAAGTTGTTAGTTTTCAGGAAGAAAGCACCTCAAAATTCCAAATATTTATGGTGTATGGCATGCAATGGCACAGAGCAAATCTCACATATCCGGACATCCTCTTCATTGAAAAAGGGCTTTCAATTGCTTAATTATTTTGTGTTTATGCATTCATGAACATCATCTTTGATTTCAAGGCTTTTACTCTTGATTCTGGATGTTTTCAGTCTCAAGTGTCGACACCTGGACAGTCAAGTGTCGACACTTCAGCATTTGGCATGGACAAAAATCCTTGGCACACCAAGTGTCGACACTTAGGTTTCAAGTGTCGACTCAAGGCCTGAGAATTTTGAAAATACAGAACTTTGTTGATTCAAGAATTTTTATGTCAAGTGTCGACACCTGTGCATCAAGTGTCGACACTTGAATGATCAAGTGTCGACTCCCAGAAATCAAGTGTCGACACCTGATAGCCAAGTGTCGACACCTGACAGCCAAGTGTCGACACTTGCAGCCTGACAGCTCTAACGGATCTATTTTTTTGGCTTGCAGAAATTGATTTTTAAGCTCCAAACGGCTATTTCCAATGCTCTAATGGTCATAATCCATTTTTAGAAGGTTTTTGGTGTATTTAATCACCACCAACCTCATTTTAAAGCAAAGGGAAGAAAGAAGAAGTCAAGAGAAAGAAGAGAGAAGTCTATTCAAGAGCATTCAAGTCCACTCAAAAGCCAAAAAGCCAATATTCTCTCCAAACTTCAAATCAAAAGCCTCTTCTAGCTTGATTCCACTGAAAAAGCCTGCTTGCTCAACCTTATTACATTCCAAAAGGAGGCAACTTGAAGAAGAGTGAAGTCAAAGCATCCTTTGGGCTTCAAAGATTCCAATCTACTCTTGAAGAGAGTTTGTTGTAGCTTTTAAATTTCATATCTGTTTTATTGTGCTTTAACCTTGCTTTCAAGGTTATCTTGAAAGAAGGTTATTGTGGTTTGTTAGTGAGCCAAGGTGTTAAAACTAACTAGGGTTAACTTGTGAGCCCGAAGACAAAACAAGTATTTAGGTTTGTTGGTGAGCCTAGGTGATAAAACCAACTTAGGTTTTGACTTGTGAGCCTTGTAAAAACAAGTCAACTGTAATCTGGTGTGGATTATAGTGGAATTCCCAAGGGTGGCTTGGGAAGTGGATGTAGGTGCTAGGTTTGCACCGAACCACTATATATCTTGTGTTTGTGTGTGATTGCTCTTTTCCTTTTGCATTCTTTAATTAAGTGCTATCATCTTGCATCTAATTTATTATTGCTCACAAGCACCACTAGACCTTTATTTTATTGTGTTAAATTTGTAAAAGACCCAATTCACCCCCCCTTTTGGGCTTCATTTCTGGGCAACATAGTGGCAACCTAAAAAAATAGAAGAATGAACTCCAAGGTGTAGTACCATGTGATTGAGTTCTTTTATCGAGAGTTTTGACAAGATATAGATCTTGAAAGCTTACCAAACCTTAAGCATCTATCATATGCTAGATTTAATTGGCCTAAGTCCAATATGAAACTCATAAAGACTCTTTTCCATCCTTCATCTATCCTAGCTATGGATATTTGAACTTAGCTTCTTAAATTGTAAAAGACAATACATTAACTACTAAGGTCGATAGATCCCCTAAAAGTATACTCCCACTCCTACAATGAACCTATTGTAGCCAATGAACATTAAAAGGATCTGAATGGTTAAGTTTAATATTTTGTATCGTCAAACTATAGCAACCTCACTAAGGCATCATAGATCAAAAAACCACTAACATAACTACTGAAAGAATTGTGCCCTAAAAGCCAATCATTGTATGGGCATTTCTATGATCTTCTAGCTCGTGTATGATATTTTTATTAATAAAAGTAATTGGATTCAACATACTACTACATCTTATCAAGATTATGATGAACCCTATATGTTAGGGCTATAGAATTAGGGTTATGATGGAGATCATAATGGTGAGACCTAAGTTGATATAAATCCTAATCTAAAATGTTCCTAGTTGTTGGACCATCGATTCGGAGATCGATAATTTCGAAAACACTAGCACATCCTATATATGCTTGATGGAGAGGGTGGTTGGTCTCACACCCGCTTGTGTAGAGACACTAATATAAGGATGTGGGTGCTCATTAGGCTATGAGTTCACTGAACTGATCTGACAAGAGAACATCAAATGGAAGTCTTACTTATCAAAAGAATGTTCTCTTACTAGGAGTTGTGCATGTGATCCTTGGACCTGAGACTATCATAGTATCTTGTGCACATGAACCCATATTTTGGTGCATACTCATTCATGATAATTAAGTCATATATGAGATGCTTCTAGATATGGTGGATTGTTTATGAAGGTAATGAGTAGGTCAACAAGGAATCAATCACTCCTAGTAAGGGGAGAAGTTATCCCGTGTGATCTCTTCGAATGATGACTCAAGAAATCTTTGATCAAAGCAAGATGAGATTAGATAAGGTTTCTAATCTTTCATCGATTGAGTCTTTATTATCGAATTAAGGTTCAAAATGATTAAGTGTTAGGGTTTGACATTTATCCATGCCCATCACTTAATCATGATAGAGGAAGATCGAAGGATCAAATTGCATGGTAACTTTCCACTGAAAAGTATTTTAGTAATTTCAATCCAATTTTTCATCTTTCAGGTAGGAATGACATGTTGCTAGATGTCAATCATATTTTGTAGGTTTTCATGAATTAAATTGATCAGATTCATGAGTCAATTCAGAAGCTGATTAGAATTGGCAACTTAGGTCAGCTCAATTTGACATAATTAGGTCAATCAGGTTTGATTGGATCAAATTGGCTTGGACCTAAACCTAAGCTGGCTAGATATGGAATCCAAAGAATCACACATATTATAGAATTAGCCAAGGAAGTCAGTTATATTTTTATTAAGGTCATGGGATCTTAATTGGCTAGCTAATTGACGTACTAGCATATGTTGGCTAGCCCAACTCCCCAATTGTATTGGGTCAGCTTGCTTGTTATTTGGGCTACCCAGTTTAAGTGGGACTTACATTGGGTTATGTTTTAATTAGGACAGTATTTGTCTAATTTTATCTAGATTTATTTGGGCCTTATCTTTGTTTTATGGAAGAGTCCTACTAGGATTGGACTCTTGGCACCAAGATAGTTTTATGCCAAAATAAATATGTGTAGAAAGACCAAGAGTCCTTCTGCTAGTAATTCATCTTTTCTAGATAATCTCTAAGCCACTCTTCCATATCTCCAAGCCCTTTTGGATTGGCTTTGATCGGTCAATAGGAGGAAATGGTGTGAAAAAAATAGGTGCGCAAGATGAAGGGTCGCGTCCCTTCATTTTAGCATGGATTCAAGGGGTTAGAGTCCTTCTATTTGAAGACTCATAGTTTTCTTCAATATGCCTTTTGGGATCCCATGCCCCCTAGATAATTTCTGACCAGTAATATGCCACATGGCATATGGAGAAAATTGCTAGAAAATCAAAGAGATATTTATATATCTCTTGGCACATGAAAGGTTTTTTCATGATAAGTTTACTCATCCAAAAGACTCCTTCTACTTGAAGGGTCTTATCAAGGGATTGGGAAAGAGACATATTAGGTACATCATCTCTCCTTATAAATAGGCATTGGTAATCTGATATCAAGTATTCAATTCTGATCCAAAGAAATTCACTTTCTATTTTCTCTTCCTTCTTAAGACAAGGCTTATCCTTTTAAGACAAGGCCTATCAATTTAAGACAAGGCCCTAGAAAAAAAATTAGGAGGGCTATTCAGATTCTAAGGAAGGATTCAAAGAGGTCTCTAAGTACCCTACAGGAAGGTAGGGGTTCCAGCAAAGGGAGAAAGTCCAAAAGGCTGCCAGAAGAGTCCTAGTCAAATAAGCAAGCTTGGTAGGAGTGCTTCCTTGGTCCAGTTCCTATGTGGATCATCTCTGGAGGGCATACACTTATGTGCACCATGAAAATAAGGAGTATAGCACTCTAGGTATTCTTCTATAACCCTAAAGTTTTGATTTATTAGTTGTCATGGTCAAGTTTTCCTAGGGTTTAGGGTTCCAGTCGATTAGGGTTTCAATAATAAAAATTTTGAAACCCGATCTTCTACTGTGCCCTGCCTAGAACCCAACAGTGGTATCAAAGCAACCTTGATGCATGCAATTAGTAATCTATTTAATGTTGATTACTTGCTTTGCTATGAATCGATGCATGATTTGTTCATATTATATATGAGATATGTTATATCCTCGTAATTACATCGAATTGGGTTAGTCACCATGGCCGTCTAGTCATAGGAGTTAATTAAGGTTTAAAGTCTTTCTCTTTCCATTCAATGGGGTCTCCTATGATGTGTAGAGATTCCGTTATGGCCTTATCCCATGAATAAGTGAGGTGAACGGATTGTTATTATAATAATGCTCATGTTATACATATAAGGTTAATATGCTTGTTTGCTGGAATGAGTGTCATGATGATATGATTAATTAGGATGTGTTTGAGACCATCAAAGCCCTCATAAAAAATTATATTTAGTCATAGTGTAAGTTAATCATGATGCAAATCTGATTAGTATTTGATTAGCTAATTGGTGTCTAGGCAAGTGATTCTGAGAAGGTAAAGGGAATGAGATTTTTAATTGATTATATTATCTGACCTAACCATTTTAATTGGTGTCTAAGGAAAGCAATAGGGGGACCCCCTCATCTCTTCCACTTACCTTGCTAATTTGGTCACATCTAAACCTTAAATTAGAAATTCTACTTGATTAAGCACACTACAAATTACCTTTCTTCATGCTAAGACAAATTTGTATCAAAACTATGATAGGTTTATTAAGCAAACTAAAGGCTTACCACTAGGATTTGATATAAAGTTTGACTTAGTGCATTTTATGCTTTATAGTATGCTTGATAATGTTACTTTGTTGAGCAAACTAAAGGATGACATTATTTAATCATGACTATATAAAATGAAGGGTTTGACTAAACAAAGACATTATGGTTTGTTATGGAAACACAAGACTGTAAGTGTCTTAGAGGCAAGTGTTATGATAAGAATTACAAGGGATGCAATTAGAAAGGAATTTCCTACCCTTGAACTTATAAGTGTTTATTGTGCAAACACAAGGCATTTATAAGGAATTAGGATCTCAACCACATTAAAGAAACCGGATATTGGTTTCTCATCTACCATAGTTAAGGATTATGGTATTCAAAAAAATAGTGAGAGACATAATGAGATGCAAAAATCCTTGTCTAATTATGAATATCATCATGAGTGGGCTGCTTATAGTTGTTCTTTACTTAATCTAGATTTTATATTATAGCTTCTACTCTTTCACTGCGAGGCATCTTGGATGCGAACAAGTTGACCGGTCCAAATCATGTGGACTGGTTGAAGAACTTGAGGATTGTATTAGCTTAGGAAAAGATTGCCTATATCCTCAATTCTCCTAACCTAGATCTGGTAGGAGAGGATCCTACTAAGGAGGAAAGAGCCATATAAAAAGTGTAGTAGAATGACAACATGACTAGCAAGTATATCATGTTGGCTTCTATGAGCAATGAATTGCAGAGGCAACATGAGAAAATAAAATCTCAGTCCATATTGCTCAATCTTAAAGAGCTTTATGAGAGTATAGTCGGACTGCTCTGACCTAATCACTCGATTAGGTTAACCAGGGTTTGTGATGGATGTAGAGCTTAATTAATATTTGATCCTACAGTCACTCCCAGATTCCTTCTCACAGTTTGTCATGAATTGTCAAATGAACAAACTGAATATATCATTACGTGAGTTGTTGAATATGCTCAAGACAACAGAGAGCCACTTTAAAGGTAATAAGGCTTAGCTTCTTCTGGTTGATGGAAAGAAGAAGCAGGTAATAAAGAAGGGTTCAAAGAGAAAAGGAACCCTAATAGTAGCTTCCAAAAGAGGAAGAAAGCAACAAAGCCCTTTGCTAATGGGTCCTATTATCACTATGGAAAGCAAGGGCACTTGAAGAAGAATTGCAAGTTGTATCTTACAAGTATGAAGCATGATATTGGTGGAGCATCTAAAGGTTATGCTTGTTGAAAACAAAAAAAAAAAAGAGATGATGTGAATGTCACTTATCTCTGGCATTGTCGTTTGGGTCATATCAATGAGTCTAGGATAAATAAGTTATAAAAAAAAATTTCTTTGAACCTTTTGATCATGAGTCATTAAGAACTTGTGAGTCCTGTCTCTTGGATAAGATGACCAAATCTCCATTCACTAGACATGGAGAGAGGGCAACTGAGTTGTTAGGTTTGGTACACATAAATTGTGTGGTCCAATGACAACCCAGGCCAGAGAAGGATACTCTTATTCTATTTGTTTTACTGATGACTTATCAAGGTTCGGATATGCATATCTTATGAAGCACAAGTTCGAAGTCTTTGATAAATTCAAAGAGTATCAAAGTGAGGTTGAGAAACAAACTAGGCATAGTATTAAAATCTTTCGATCTGATAGAGGAGGAGAATACATGTCTAGTAAATTTCTCAATCATCTTAAATAGAACAGCATACTCTCTAGATAGACTCCTCCATACACACTACAGCTAAATGGTGTAGCAGAAAGGAGGAACGTACCTTGTTGGACATGATATGGTCCATGATGTGCTTCATAGAACTTTCAGTATCCTTCTAGGGTTATGCCTTAGAGATTGCGACCTACATATTGAATAAGGTGCCATCAAAGGTAGTTAAAAGATCTCCATATAAATTATGGAAAGAAAAAAGGCCAAGTCTTACGTATTTTAAGATTTGGGCTTGCCCTGCTTATGTTAGGAATGCTTTTGGACATAAGCTAAGTGCTAGGCATGACAAGTGCAGGTTTGTAGGATATCCTAAAAAAGGTATGGGTTACCTTTTCTACCACCCTACTGAACAAAAGATCTTTGTCAGTAGACATGCCACATTCTTGGAAAAAGAGTTTATCCAAGAAAGGGGTAGTGAGAGGATATTTGAACTTGAAAAAGTTCAACCTACACCTGAAGTAATTCCTCAACCAGATGTTTCTAAGGTTCAGGAACAACAACAACACACACCTCCTCTCCATAGGTCAAAGAGAGTGCGCAATGCACCTCTCAAATTTAGCTTTGTTATTAGGAATGATAATGAAGCCAATACCATACAGGATGATGATCTTGTGACCTATATGGAAGCTGTCATGAGTGGAGACTCTGATAGATGGCTAAAAGCCATGAAATCTAAGATGGACTCCATGTACTCTAAGCAACTTTGGATATTAATAGATCCACCTGAGGGAGTAAACCCAATTGGATGTAAATGGATCTTTAAGAAGAAGATTAGAGTAGATGGTCAAGTAGAGACCTACAAGACTAGGCTAGTGGCAAAAGGTTTCAAACAAAGATATAGTATTGACTATGATGAAACTTTTTTACCAATAGCCATGCTCAAGTCCATTCAGATATTGCTTACCATAGCTGCATACTATGATTATGAAATCTAGCAGATGGATGTAAAGACTAGTTTCATTAATGGATATCTTGAGGAAGAAGTCTATAAGCATAACTAGAGGGGTTTGGCTCAAGTGAGAGACCAAACTAAGTATGCAGGCTTAAGAAATCCATTTATATATTGAAGCATGCATCGGGGAGTTGGAACATCCACTTTGATGAAATAATCAAAGAGTTTGGTTTCATCAAGAATGTGGATAAACTGTGACCGTTCAAGAAGACAAGTGGGAGTGCCCTTGTTTTCTTAGTTTTGTATATCGATGACATACTCACCATTGGGAATGATATCCCTATGTTACAATCGATCAAGTCTTGGCTATCAAAGCAGTTTTCCATGAAAGATTTGGGAGTGGCATCTATATACTAGGTATAAAGGTCTATAGAGATAGATCTAAGAGGATACTTGGCTTATCCCAATCCAAGTACATTGACTTAGTATTGAAGAGATTCAACATGGAGGGAAGTAAGAGAGGTTACTTTCCCATAAGTCAAGGTATACATCTCTCCAAGAAAATGTCTCCTAAGATACCAGAAGATAGAGAGAAAATGAGTTTGATTCTTTATGCTTCGGTTGTATGATCAATTATGTATGCCATGTTATGTACCAGTACTGATGTTGCTTATGCCTTAGGCATAGTAAGCAAGTTCTGAGATGATCCAGGAGAGGATCAATGGAAACCTATGAAAACATTCTTAAATATCTGAGAAGGACTAAAGATGTTTTTCTAATATATGGTGGATCAGAGTTGAAACTAGAAGGGTATACATATTCTAGTTTTCAATCATATCCAAATGATAGCAAATCCATAACAGGATATATCTTCACCCAATATGGTGGTGCAGTGAGTTGGAAGAGTACAAAGCAACAAACCATAGCTGACTCAGTCACTGAGGTAGAGTACATAGCTGTAAGTGAAGCCATAAAGGAAGCTGTGTGGATGAAGAAATTCATCACGGAATTGGGCATGGTTCCTGCTATACAACAATAATTGCCACTTTATTGTGATCACACTAGAGCTGTTGCATAAGCTAAGGAACCAAGGTCTCATCATAAGTCCAAGCACATCCTTAGATGCTTCCACCTCATTCGAGAGATCATAGAAAGACAAGATATTCTTGTTGAACAAGTAGGTACAAAGAATAACATAGCAGACCCATTTACTAAAGCACTACCACAGCAGCTGTTTAATCGCCACTTAGATTGTATGGGTGTAAAATACAAAGGCGATTGGCTTTAGTGCATGTGGGAGATTGAAAGAATTAAGCCCTAAAAGCCAATCTTTGTATGGACATTTCTATGATATTGCTTATTAATAAAAGGTATTTGATTCATCATACTACTAAATCTTATCAAGATTATGATGAACCCCATAGGTTAGGGCAATGGAATTAGGGTTATGATAGAGATCATAATGGAGAGACCTAAGTTCCTATAAACCCTAATCTAAAATGTTCCTAGTCGTTGGACCATCAATTCAGGAATTGATGATTCCAAAAAGACTAGCACATCCTATATATGCTCGATGAAGAGAGTGGTTGGTCTCACAGCCAATTATGTAGAGACACTAATACAAGGATATGGATGCCCATTAGGCTATGAGTTCACTGAACTGATCTGACAAGAGAACATCAAATGAAAGTCTTACTTGTCAAAAGAATGTTCTCTTAATGGGAGTTGTGCATATGATCTTAGATCTAAGACAACCATAGTATCTTATGCACATGAACCCATATTTTGGTGCATACTCATTCATAAAAATTAAGTCATGTACGGGATCTTTTTGGATATGGTGGATTGTGTATGAAGGTAATGAAGAGGTCAACAAGGAATCGATCACTTATAATAAGGGAAGAAGTTACCTCGTGTGATCTCTTTGAATGATGACTCAGGAAGTCTTTGATCTAAGTATGATGAGATTAGATAGTGTTTCTAATCTTTTATTGATTGAGTCTTCATTATCAAATTGAGATTCAAAAGGATTAAGTGCTAGGGTTTGACATTTATCCAGGCCCATCACTTAATCAGGATAAAGGGAGATCGATGGATTGAATTGTATGGTAACTTTCTACTGAACGGTATTTTGATAATTTCTACCAAATTTTTTATCTTCTGGGTAGGCATGACATATTTCTTAATGTCAATCATGTCTTGTAGGTTTTGATAAATTAAATTGATCAGATTTATGATTCAATTCGTAAGCTGGTGCGAATTGGCAACTTAGGTCAGCTCATTTTGACCTAATTAGGTCAAGTAGGTTTGATTGGATCAAATTGGCTTGGACCTAGACCTACTATTGGTTAGATGTAGAACCCAAAGGGTCACACACATTAAAGAATTGGCCAAGAAAGTCAATTATATTTTTATTAGGGTCATGGGATCCTAATTGGCTAGTTAATTAACATATAGCATATGTTGGCTAGCCCAACTCCTAGCCCAATTGGATTGGGTCAGCTTGCTTTCCATTTGAGCTAACTTATTTAAGTGGAACTTAAATTGAGTTATGTCCTAATTAGGACAGCATTTGTCTAGTTTTATCTAGATTTATTTAGGCCTTATATTGGTTTTATGGAAGAGTCCTACTAGGATTAAACTCTTGGCGCCAAGATAGTTTTACACCAAAATAAATGTGCATAGAAGGACCAAGAGTCCTTCTACTAGTAAATCACCTTTTGTAGATAATCTCTAAGCCCCACTTCCTTATCTCCATGCCCTTTTGGATGGGCTTTGACCGGTCAATAGGAGGAAATGGAGTGAAGAAAACAGGCATGCAAGATGAAGGGTCGCGTCCCTTCATTTTGGCACGGATTCAAGGGGAAAGAGTCCTATTTGAAGACTCTTAATTTTTTCTGATATGCCTCTTGGGATCCCAGGCCTCCTAGCTAATCTCTAACTAGTAATATGTCACATGGCATATGGCAAAAGTTTCTGGAATATCAAAGAGACATTTATATGTCTCTTGGCACATGAAAGGTTTCCTCATGATAAGTCTACTCATCTAAAAGACTCCTTCTACTTGAAGGGTCTTATCAAGGGGTTGAGAAAGAGACATATCAAGTGCCTCATCCCTTTCTATAAATAAGCATCGATAATTTGATACCAAGAATTCAATTCTAATTCAAAGAAATCCACTTTCTACTTTCTCTTCCTTCTTAAGACAAGGCTTATCCTTTTAAGACAAGACTTGTCTTTTTAAGACAAGACCTATCTATTTAAGACAAGGCCCTAGAAAAAAAATTAGGAGGGCTATTCAAATTTTAAAAGAGGATTCAGAGAGATCTCTGAGTGCCCAACAGGAAGGTAGGGGTTCCAGCAAAGGAAGAATATCTGAAAGGCTGCCAGAAGAATCCTAGTCAAATAAGCAAGCTTGGTAAGAGTGCTTCCTTGGTCCGGTTCCTATGTGGATCACCACTGGAGGTCATACACTTGTGTGCCTTGTGAAAATAAGAAGTATAGTACTCTAGGTATTCTTCTATAATCCTAAAGTTTTGATTTATTAGTTATCATGGTCAAGTGATCCTAGGTTTTAAGGTTCCGGCCGATTAGGATTTCAATAATGAAAATTTTGAAACCTGAACTTCCATTGTGTCCCGCTTGGAACCCAATAACTATAGCATCAAAAAAGTCACTAACGAGTGAGTAAACATCTATGTGACTTCTCATAATGGTCATGCTCAGTACTATTATTCTCTAACAATATCTACACTCCCACTCTTGTATCCCCATACAATATACCAAGACTCATCTATCCAAAGGGAAGTGATCCATTTACCGATCAAACTGGATCAATCAGCATCCCCATGATATGCTATAATTGGAAGAATTTAGAAATTAATCTATAATGACACATGTCTCAAATTCTTAGCTCTTAAGAATATGTATCATTATCCATTATTTTTTGATCGATATATGGACACATCATGTACATAAAAATTATCAAATTTTAAATATTAAATATAATTTTATATCCTGGAAATAAAAATATGTTAGTTAGATTGGCTTCTAAGGTATTTATCTAACAATCTCCTACTTACACTAAAGCCAATCTATCATATACTTTAGCCTCATCTCATATGCTTCAGTTTTAGCTAGCCAAAGCTTACTAAGCTAGTAGGTCTGCCATAACTCATATGGAGTTTATTCTCTTTACTTTTACAAGGTAGTCATGAATTAAATCATCACTCTATATATTTTGACTTCTGGTGAGATCTTGGTTCCTTAGCTAGAACTATAGTACCATTGCTATTATAATACTATGTTATGGCATTTGATGACATTACACTCAATTTTACAATAATATGTAAACCAGAATATATCCTTGTACCCGTAAACATAATGATTTAGTCAGCCTCCTTAGTCAAACCTACAATGATTAATTCTAAACCACCATTGTATTAGAACATATCATATATATTCTTATTCTCTCAATTCTCCCACTCTAAAGATCTAAAATATATCTTTAATACTTTTTCAGTATTAAAGAATATTTTTATAGTTGTCTGGCACTCATAACCAAGATTTTACAAACATTCACTCATGACATTCATAGCAAAATTAGATTATGTATAGAGCATGGTTTAAATGAGGCTTCTTATGGCCAAATCTCAAAAAGATATAGCTCATATTAAAATATCTTCAAATGTGTTGGAGCATATTTAAGAGATTAATTCCATCCTTTAAGGAGTCAAATCTCCTATTGGATTTTTAGGATGAACTTATTCAGCACTTCCTTAATATACAATTTTGTGATAGGCTCATCATCCTCCTTGGTCTAACTTATAGACCTACATTCCAAATGTAGGATGCTTTCCAAAGGTTTATACTTAAAAATTATCTAGATAATCATAACCTGACCTAGGTCAACACAGGAACTATATTCCCAATAAAAGAATATTATCTATGTACAATGCATGGAATTATATGCTCCAACTAACCATTTATAAAGACATGGTTTCTCTTCTTGTTTTTGACAAAATCAAACAATTTGATCATATTATAGAAATGAGAATTCTAATTCCAAGCTTTTGCTTCAATCTATTTACATATACCCTTTGCAGCATAGACCTTGTGATCTCATCACTATCTATCTACCTGATCTTATCATGGTTAACTGCAATAGCAATTAGTATGGATTTCAATATGGTCATAGGTAAAAAGGCATTCATAGTCAATGTTGACTATAAACTTTTACCTATTGATGGGGACATCAACAAAAAAGAAGTTTTTTGGACTAACTCACTTTTGTTTTGCAGTTAAAATAGACAAATCTAATAAAGGGTTTGAGCCCATCTTCTCTTTTAGCAAATACTTGAGCTGATTCATGAGTCGACTCAACCTAGATTAAAGCAAAGTATGAGGCCACTTCTTCAATGCCCATTTTCCTCACTTGGCGCCATCCATTTAAAGCCCACTTCACTCAATTGGATGCCATCTACTTGAAGCCCATTTCCCTCACTTGGACACCATCTACTTGTAGCCCATTTCCCTCAATTGGTGGACACCACATCAAGCACCTTTTGGGGAGGAGGAAGGACACTACATCAAGAATTTTATGGGGAGATTGAAGCGATGTTCTATTATCCCAACAACTCTCCAACTAACTTTCCATGTGGGATGCCACATCACATGACACATAGGGCTCCACATCAGCAAATTAAGCCAAGTCATTGCCACATGTCAATTGGTTGTAACCTTCTACCCATAAATTGTTATAAAAAACTAATTCTAGAAACTACCCTACTAGAGTTAGCTAGACCTAACCTTCACTCTCTCACTCTCCTTGGCCGACCCATGTGGGTTATGAAGGGCTATAAATAGGGCCTAAGCCACCCCATTGTATTCATTCTATTTTTGATTAAATGAAGAAAGCTATCTTTCTTGTTCTAGTTCCCCTTGTTCTCTTGTTTGGAGTGAAAAATTCTTGAGTTTGAGAGTTAGAAGATAGGTTTGAGAAGAGAGTGTAAGGTTCTTGAATGAATGTTTTAAGGGTAGAATACTCTTAAGAGTTTGAAAGGTGGAGTGCTCCTTGTTTGATCCGAGATCCAAGCATCATTCCTTGAAGGCACCGGCCTCTACTTCTTTGTTTCCCTTCCTTTTTCTTCTTCTTATTTCAATTCCAATTTTGAATTCTACTTTCATGCCTAATTTTTGATTTGATGTAGGATTTCTCTGATTTTTCAAGTCCAAGATGAAGGTCTCCAAGCAAAGGATCATGGCCAAGGTGAGTCCTAAAGGTAGGGAGTGCTAGTCTTATAGTTTAGACCTCAATCCTTGAGTGATGAGAGATCCTTCTTCCACCAAATAATTAGCCATCATTGTTGGTAGGAAAACTCTTCCTAAGCTTCATTAAATCTGATCATTTGAAGGTTAACTTGCCTTAGTAGTGATGGTTTCCTTGCCATGAAGATCCTAATCTCTATTTTGAACTAGATCTACATTACCGGTATTGTAACTTAGATCAACCAGTCTCCTTATGAATATTCTTTTCTTGGATTAATTTAGATCATTTATTTGATAATTAATTGCTCCAGTTTGCTTTCTGGTTAGCTTGCTAAAACTCTTCATTCATCATTTTATTTTTTTTCCCCATCAATTTTTGGTATCAAAGCTTAAGGTTCTACTAGGTCAAGTGTTTGATTGCTGAAATTTTTGTTCTAGTATTCATCCATAATTTTCATAAATTTTAGTAATTTGTTTTCATTGTTAAATAATCAGAAAAAATAATTTTCTAGTACCTTAGTGTTTTAGTATTCTAAATATAAAATTCAAAAAAATATTTTATATTTATTTTTGGATTTAAAAATATGAGTTTTTTGATCATTTCTAAAGTTATATCTAGAATTCTATTTTTGCCTTCCATTTTATTTAATTTTCAAAAAATATAAAAATATTTTGTCTAAGTTTTTAATTTTTAGATTTGAGATCCAAACTTTTATTTTTGTTATTTTCTACTAGAATTTTGAATTTTAGAAGGATCTAGAGTTAGGAATTCAAAATTTGAATTCAGGTTGTTAAGAGTTAGCTAAACTGCTGGAACCTTCTAGCATGTTCTTTCAAAAAAACTTTAAAATCTGAGAATTCTTATCTGAGAGTTAATTAAATCAATTTTATTTTAAATTTTTGGATTTTTAAAAAGATTAAATTTTGAATTTTTAAAACAAGCTTATTGAAAGTTGTTCCCTACTGAAATTTTCTTTTATAACAAGCTTTCAAAATAATTTTCTTAACCAAATTCCAGGAATTAAATTTCAAAATTTATAATCTAGAATATTCACTAAGGGATCTAACAATTCAATTTTATATTTATTTTTTTTGGAATTTTGGAATTTTAATTTTGAATTTTTTAAAACTAGTTGACTAGAAGTTGTTAGGGCTGAAACTATCTTGCAACAACTCTAACTTCTAGAATGAAATTTTAATCCTAATTTGAGATTTAAATTTTAAAATTTGATTTCTGAAATCTGGACTTCAAAATCAAAATTTTTTTTTTAATTTTTAATTTTAATTTTTTTTTAAAAATTCGGGTTTGAATCACATGTTTGTGTTAATACTAGTTGTTGTGTTAACTAGTTGGTGAATTGTTTGTGCATCCATTCCAAAATCTAATTAAGGGCATTCAATCATAGCATAATGGAAGGAGGTCATTACCTTTCCTTGGCCCAAAATAATCATCCACAATTGCATTGACCTAAATCATAATTGAAATCGAGTAGGAACCTAAAACTAGGGACACCCATAAGTCAGGTTCAACTGCAAGATGAGACCAAATATTAGTTGAGTTTGTACTTACTTCTTGAAATAGGTGTCCAAGGCAAGAGGTCCAATGGCAAACACCTTAAGTGGACTTGCAATTTTTTATTAGGACCTCGTGAAAGCGAGGGGAGCCTCCTACAACCTCACCTCTTACCTGGCCAGCGGAAAAGGTAATTACAACTTTAACTAGTACTTAGTCAATCCCTGTATTTTGAACTTTTAGGTCTAGGAGCTCTAGAAGTTAGGTTTATACTGCTTGTTTTGAAGCTCCATACCAATAGTCCCACACTCAGTCTATTTTTATCCATGGATCCTAATCTTGAATTCTTTTTGAAAACCCTGACTAAAAAGTTTGATACCATTAATGGGTAATTAGGGCAAATGAGAAAGGAATTAGGTCAAGTGAAGGACCATGTTGGGACACTTGAAGAGACCCCAATGACCCCACCGAACCTGAGTCACTTAGGTCAATTCCTCAAGTTCCAAGAGTCCATCATCATGAATTCACTACTGAATACAATTCAAGACGACTTCACCATGACTTCATAGAAAAAGCCCATAGGATCCATGCTGAGCCTGAATCACCTAGTCCACATCCCCTTGGTCCAAGAGCCCAATATCATGATCTCATCCCTGAGTATAACCCTAGATACCCCTACCAAGACTTTGTAGATCAGGAGGAGAGAGTCTTTATGAATAATCGACCTTATGCACCAACTTTTGATGGAAACCCTGAGGTGTATGTCGATTGGAAAGAGAAAATGGATCAATACTTTGAATTTGATGAAATGTCGGAAGCAACAAAGTGTCAATTTGCCAAATCAAAGTTAATCGAACATGCTAAAGCATAGTGGGGAGAAGTTAAGTGAAAAAGTTATTATAGTGAGGATAAAATAAGTACTTGGAGAAAAATGAAGAGTAAACTGAGGGAAAAATACCTAGATAAATATTATGAGCAAAAACTTTTAGACCAATGATACAAATTGAGACAAGATGAACACCTATATTTGATTATATTGCCAAATTCAATAAGTATGAGGGAGATGAAGAAAAGACTAAACCCATAGAAAAATTAGAGGAAAAATCTTCTGAACCTATTGAAGAATTTAAGGATGAAATAGAATCAAAGTCTTATCCAAATGAAGGGCTAGAAAGAGAAAATCCTAAACCCGTTGAAGAACTTAAGGAAGAAGTTTATGAAGCTGGGTCTAACCTTATGGATGAATATGATCAAGAACAATTACTTGAAGATAAAATAATTACCCAGCCTGAAGAAATCAATAACGGGGATTATCAAAATAAAGTCCAAGAACAAAGCCATGAAAAATAATTCAAGGAGATAATAGAAGACCCGGAATTAATCACTGTTGAGGATTTACATCTAGAAATTAATGAAGGATCACCTAATGGGGTATTGACCATCAAAGAAAATCTATAACCAATTCCAAAGGATCAACCCCAAGAAATTGTCGAACCTGTAAAAGAATTTAACATGAGAATTAGAAGTGAAGAGATGGTAGGAATTGAAAGATGGAAGTGCAAGAGAAAAAAGATGGAAATTATATTCCCTAATAATTTCCATAAGCCTGATTCACCCATTTGGAACATTCCCAATCCTAATCCACCCAACTGGGACATCCACCATACCATTGATTAGGTCCCAGTAATATTCAACAGTTACTTTTGGAAGACATTATGGCATTTATTAGGCACCAAATTAAGATTCACTGCCACCTACCTAAAGTTGTGTGCTAGAGTTTTCAAAGCCATTTAGGAGAATATTGAAAATTAGGAACTTTTGTTTCCTATCCCAACAATAATGTTTAGTTCATAAATAATAAAGTCCATTAGAGCTTATTTTGTTTTGGTGTCATTTATGTTTTGTCATTTGACCTTTCCATGCATAAGTGTCCATGATTGCGAGAGTCATATGCATAGCATTATTAGTAAGAAATTTGAGCAATGAAATTAATAAGCGTATGATCAACTAATATAAAAGAGCTAAAGAATTTCAGGAAGGAGACTATGTCATGGTAAGGCCAAACCTAAACAATTATATGCCCGTGGTGTAGGTCATTTTCAAAATAGTAAGGAAAAATTTGGACCTAATATGTGCTAGATTGACCATCCGACTTTGGTATCAGTTCAACTTTCAACAATTCAGATCTAGGTTGGTAAAGGAATCAACAATGATATCTAGTGAGTCTTTCAAGCCTGATTCTATCTTTGAGAGTGAGCCAACCCATGAGTGTCCACCAGCCAAGTTACTAAAGCAACAAGACAGGATTGAGCGAATCTTAGATAATAAGACTGTCACTACCTAAAATAGGGACTATCAATGCTACTTGGTTCATTGGCAAGGATGCCCTGATTCTGAAGACTCATAGATTACTTGAGAAGACCTACAAAGAATCGACCAAACCTGCTAGAGTATTACCAGAGTCAGATTGATTCTTACTCGGTAGAATCGAGTTCTTTACACCCCAGGAGAATTGATGGGGACATCAGCAAGAAAGAAGTTTTTTGGACTAACTCACTTTTGTTTTGCAGTTAAAATAGACAAATCTAATAAAGGGTTTGAGCCCATCTTCTCTTTCAGCAAATAATTGAGCTAATTCATGAGTCTACTCAACCTAGATTCAAGCAGGGTATGAGGCCACTTCATCAATGCCCATTTTCTTCACTTGGCACCATCCATTTGAAGCCTACCTCCCTCACTTGGATGCCATCTACTTGAAGCCCATTTCCCTCACTTGGATGCTATTTACTTGAAGCCCATTTCCCTTAATTGGTCGACACCACATCAAGCACCTTTTGGGGAGGAGGAAGGACACTACATCAAGAATTTTATGGGGAGATTGAAGCCATGTTCCATTACCCCAACAACCCTCCAACTAACTTGCCATGTGGGATGCCATATCACATTAGACATAGGGCTCCACATCAGCAAATTAAGCTAAGTCATTGCCACATGTCAATTAGTTGTAACCTTCACCTATAAATTGGTATAAAAAACTAATTCTAGAAACTACCCAACTAGAGTTAGCTAGACCTAACCTTCACTCTCTCTCTCTCCTTGGCCGACCCATGTGGGTTATGAAGGGCTATAAATAGGGCCTAAGCCCCTCCATTGCATTCATTCTATTTTGGATTAAATGAAGAAAGCTATCTTTCTTGTTCTAGTTCTCCTATGTTCTCTTATTTGGAGTGAAAAGTTCTTGAGTTTGAGAGTTAAAAGATAGGTTTGAGAAGAGAGTGCGAGGTTCTCGAATGAGTGTTTGAAGGGTAGAATACCCTTGAGTATTTGAAAGGTGGAGTGCTCCTGATTTGATCCGAGATCCAAGCATCATTCCATGAAGGCGCGGGCCTCTACTTCCTTGTTTCCCTTCCTTCTTCTTCTTCTTCTTTCAATTCTAATTTTGAATTCTCCTTCCATGCCTAATTTTGATTTGATGCAAGTTTTCTTTGATTTTCCAAGTCCAAGATGAAGGTCTCCAAGCCAAGGATCATGGTCAATGTGAGTCCTAAAGGTTGGGAGTGCTAGTCTTATGGTTTAGACCTCAATCCTTGAGTGATGAGAGCTCCTTCTTCCACCAAATAATAAACCATCATTATTGGTAGGAAAACTCTTCCTAAGCTTCATTATTTCTAATCATTTGAAGGTTAACTTGTCCTAGTAGTGATGGTTTCCTTGCCATGAAGATCCTAATCTCTATTTTGAACTAGATCTACATTACTAGTATTGTAACTTAGATCAACTAGTCTCCTTATAAATATTCTTTTCTTGGATTAATTTAGATTATTATTTGATAATTAATTGCTTAAGTTTGCTTGCTAGTTAGCTTACTAAAACTCTTCATTCATCATTTTATTTTTGTCCCCCATCACCTATGCCTTCCCTTATAGATCTTTATCTATTTTTCTTTTAAAATCCATTACATCAACTAGGTACTATACCATCTAATGGATCTATTAAGGTCTATATCAGGGTAGAGCACATGCATCTAACTTTATAGCATTCAACCATTTCTCGAAATCGATATCTTATATATCCTCGTTGTAGGTTTCTAAGATCATCTCTATGTTCCCTTCTCTCATAAGAAAAATTTTCACTAGATCTTTCTTAAGCATACCTCTATACTATTGCCCAGTAAGCAATCCAAGAGGGGGGTGAATTGGGTCTCTATAAAATTATTTAAATGCAAGTGTAAACTGCTCTTAGTAAGTATGCAACGGAAATATAAAGCAATAAATATAAGAGCAAGTTGAAGAGACAAGTAATCACAAACACAAAAGAAGTATAGTGGTTTGCTGCTTTCCAATGCACCTACATCCAGTCTCCAAGGCCCACTTGGAAAAATACTATAATCTCAACCGATTACAGTCGATTAGTTTTTTGGGCTCACTAATCAAACCTGACTTATTTTTACAGGGCTCATAAGTCAAAACCTCACTTGGTTTTCCGGGCTAATCAAGAACTTAAATGATTTTAAGGCTCACCAACAACCTCCCTTGGTCTTGCAGGCTAACCAAGAACCTAATTAGTTTTCAAGGGTAACCAACAACCTCACTTGGTTTTGCGGGCTAACCAAGAACCTAATAGGTTTTCAAGGCTAACCAACAACCTTTAAAATAATAAAAAGTTTCAAGTAAAAAATAATGAAAGCTTTCTTATAAAAGTGGATATCTTTTTGAAGCTTTGTTGTAGTGCTATCTTCAACTTGATGATGCTTCAATAAATGCTCAAGAAGGTTGATCTTGAATGCTCTTAAAGGCTCTTGAATGCTTGGAGAATTCTTCTTACTTGAAGGTAGTTGCTCACAATGAATAGGAATGAATGCACTAGCTCTTTCTTTCTCTTTGAGTTTCTCTCTTTATCCTTTTTTTTATTCTCTTATGTTTAGATTTGATTTGAATCAATTAAATACCTTTCCAAGTCCTCAAAGTCAGCTTCTAGCCATTAAACACGAAAAACTAGCTATTGGGAGCCAAGATAAGCAAGTTCTATGTTTGAAAAACTAGCTATTACTATTCCTAGAACTCCAAGTATCGACACTTCAAGCTATAAGTCGACCCTTAGGGTCGACACTTGCACTCCATGAGTTGACACCTAATTCAAATATCTTCAATGAAGTTCTCTGAAATTCTCAAGTGAGTCGACACTTGGCATCCATGTATCGACACTTCAGGAAGATCTTCAACTTTAGCAAGTTCTGTAACAAAAAATCTCAGGCGATGAGACGATCCTTGAGTCAACACTTGACTGTCATGAGTCGACACTTCTACCATGCCATCTGAAACTCTTTCTGCATACCGGCTTGAGTTGATACTTCCACTATCATGAGTCGACACTTGGATTGTGAGTCGACACTTTGAGTTGACACTTGACTGAGATTTCTTCAAAAGCATCTAAACATCTGCTGAAACAAATTTGTGTTAAACTCCTGTATCCTTTCAATCATTCTTCAACTACAAAAGTCTACTTTAAACTAATCTTTCATCCATAGTTAGGGCTTTTTTCTTGTTTGACAATCAATCAAATTTTGTTGAATTGATGAGCACCTTTTTATATAGAAATGCACTTCAAAGAAATAGTTAGAACTCAACTTATGCTTAACTATTTTGTTTATCATCAAAATGAATAACGGAGTCAACAATCTCTCCCTTTTTGATGATAACAAAACCTTTAAGTGTAAATTGCATAATAAGCTTTCAAGGAAAATTTTCAATATGCATAGAGCTTATTGCAATAGGTATGAAATACTAAGAGATGTTGAATTATTAATTTTAAAATTTTCTTATGAAACCAATTTGAGCTAAGAGTATCAGAGCTTAAAATACATATAAGAAATAAATTCATGTATCATGATACCCCCAAAAAAAAATGCTCAAGAGAAACAAATTCAGCAATAAACACTGTGAAGAGTATAAATACTCCCCCTGAAGAGATGATCAATAAAATTGAGTTCTGAAGATCTTTTAATGATAAAAAGGCTGAAATTTAAACATCTAAAGAATAAGAATTGGACATGAAAAATAAAATTAGCAAGACAGATTTTTCAATTCAAAGGAGGTATAACTCCCCCTCACACAATGAATAGAAATTTTTAGATTTTTAGCATTTTTCAAAAAAGAACTTATCTCTCATTCACTACACATATATACTTATTTCATCCCATATCATTCACTACACATATATACTTATTTCATCCCATATCCCATTTATACTTATTTCTCCTCCTTTTTGTTATCATTAAAAAGGAAGGAAGAAGGTAATAAACTTGAACATTTTTGTAAGGCATTCACTTATTCATGAAGGAGAACAATGAAATTCTAAAAATAAGTAATACATTTCATTCATTCAAAGTCATAACATGAAGTAAAATATAATATTTCATTCATTTGATACAAGATTGGTACAAAAGAGTGAACATCAAAAGAAACATGCAACAAGTACAGAAATGTAAACTATCTAAATATAAAAACTATCCTAAGCATCATCCTCATCCTCTGAGGATCCAATCTTGATCAGTCTGGCATCAGTAAAAGCATGAGATCGAGGCCACATAGATCGAAGATCATGAAGATGAGTCTTGGTTAGTCTGGTGGAGCATGACGACCTCGTCCTCTGCATCTAACATAAGTCCTCTCTCTAGTTGGAGCAGAAGAGGTAGAAGCTATGTCAGCAGCAGGAGAAGAACTGAACGGAGTGACAATCTCAAAAACTCTACGATGTGGTGTATGATACAATAAAGGACCGAAATCAAGATGATGGAAACCAGGAGTATAGAATCCCAGCTCCTGGATAAGGAAAGATGTATGTAAAGATGGAGTACCAACAACAGGTGTATCGAAAATAGGTGTATCAATAATAGGTGCATCAACTGAAGACATGATAGGTGTGAGTATAGGAGTGGAAAAATGATCAATAGGTCTAGAAGGAGGTGTGAATAGTATAGGAGTCTGGAAGGATGAACTCAAAGGATCATGAATGGGACTCCTAGAAGGGTCAACTATTGTCTCTGGCACTGGCTCTGTCATCACATCTGGAAAGTTGAACTCATCAGAGTTAGTCACCTCATCATCATCTATGACTAGTCCCAGAGCAGGTGGAACTGGAGCAGAATCAGCTGGAGCTAAAGTATCGGGAACACTCCCAGAAGAGGGTCTACTCAAAGAGGACAATATAGTAGAGATACCATCTCTCAATCTTTGATGGCTCTCTTTAGTCTCTAAAATAAAACTGTCAACTCACTGATGAATGATCATAATATCTAACACAATGAGAGCGACTCTGTCCTCAAGACTCTCAGAAGCTCCTGGAATATTTGATCGTGCTGGCTCAGGTTGAGGAGTAGGTTTTGGTTGTGCTGTAGGCTCGGGCTGAATCTCAGGCAAATGTGTCTTTGAAGGTCATGCCTCACCTGTAAATATGTGCTCCTCCTCCATAGCATCCTCATCTCTATCAGCGGCCTGACCTGATACTCATTGTCTCCACTGGCCACTGACTAGCTGATACACCATCCGATGAAGAGATCTAATGTCATAGACATCAATGTGCAGTAACACCCATTAGGGCTCATCATCCAATACTACACCATATGCTTTGAAAAGCAAAGTCAAGCCCATCCCATAGGGCAAACACAGTCTTTGACTTGTAGATGCCTCCATCATCTGATGTACCATAAGTACTAGAAGGCAAATAGGTGAATTCTAAACCAAAGACACCATCACTAAAAGTTCTCTCTCTGTGATGAAGTCAAAACAGTCAGTCTTCGGTAGAAGGATCCGGGCAACAATATGATGTAGTAACCTCATCTCAGCAGCAAGTCTGGATGCAATGATAGTGGCTTTCTTAGGTAGGTCATCTGACTCGAAGATATATCAGAGACCACTGAACCTATCCACCAAGCTATCAACAATAGATCATCTCATGGATATGTCCCATACTCTGCTCAAAATCTTAGCTATCACTGGGACATCTCAGCCACGGACCTATGCGACCCATCCATCACTACCTTGGGCTAAAGATCCATAAAACTCTCGTATCAAGCCTGGGTAAAACCTTTTGGTCAAAGAACAGAAAGGAATCAAACCAGCATCCTTGAGCCACTGGCCTATCCAAAAATGCTGCTGGTCGATGAATGCGAAGTCTACACGACATCCTCCAATGGCGTTCTTTGTACCCATCCAACTGGCCACAGGAAAAAGAGGTCGAGCAGGGGCATCCGATGCACTGGCTTAATGTCTGGCCTTTGTTCTTCTTTCATCTTCTTGGTTGGATGGTCGAGGATGATGAACAACTTGTTTCCTAGGCCCCATTCCACTGATTCAAAGATTGAAGCAAGAGAGGAGAGAGATCTAGGGTCTTCACGGTCCAAAACCTAAATAGGAGAGTAAATGTGGCAAAAATCGAATCAAAACCATCCTAATCGAGAATTTGAGAGGGTTGGAGTTGAAATTTTGAGGGAAGAAGTAGATAGAACACTATTAAGGCATGTGTCGGCTCATACTGGTAGAGAATAGAGCAAGAAAATACTTCGTTTCCTATTTATACCTCGGTCTATCACCGTTCAAGTATTGACTCATGACACAGGGCCAAGTGTCGACACTTCAAGAAGTCGACACTTACAGGTGTCAACACTTCGACTTAAAATCAAAAACATAGAAAATGAAGCAAAGATCAAAGATCACTAGAATTACAGTGAAATTCAAGAAAATTGAATGTAATTGATATTGAATTTGATCTTCCATGGGTCAAAGAGTAGAAATGTTCAATCAAAATGATTGATGACCCCAAGTTCTCTTCTAATCATACTGAACCAATCTTCTTGGGGAGGCTTAGTCAAAATATCAGCTAATTACATTTCAGTACAAATAAATTCAAGCACAACATCATTATTTTCAACATGATCTCTAATAAAATGATGCCTAATCACAATATGTTTGCTTCTAGAATGCTGAACAGGATTTTTAGTTAAGCATATTGCATTAGTGTTATCACATTTTATGGAAGTCCTAGTTGATTTGATTCCAAAATCTTCAAGTTGTTGCTTAATCCACAAGATTTGAGCACAACAACTTCCTTCTGCAATATACTCAGCCTCAGTTATGGATAGTGCAACTGAATTTTATTTCTTGCTAAACCAAGAGATTAAGTTAACTCAAAGAAATTAGCAAGTTCCACTAGTACTTTTTCTTTCAAGTTTGCACCTAGAAAAATCAGCATCAAAATATCCAATTAAATCAGTAGATGAGTCTCTAGAATACCAAAAACCAATATCAATTATACCAGATAAGTATTTAAAAATTTGCTTAACAGCCAACAGATAAGATTCCTTAGGATCAGACTGATATCTTGCACACATGTATACACTGAATATTATATCTGGTCTACCAGCAGTCAAATAAAATAAAGAGCCAATCATACCTTTATATAATTTTTGATCAATAGATTTACCATGCTCATCTTTATCAAGTTTACAAGAGGGGCTCATAGGTATACCCATTGACTTAGTAGTCTCTATTCCAAACTTCTTTAAGATTTCTCTTATATACTTAGCTTGCTTGATGAAGATTCCATCTTTGGTTTACTTGATTTGGAGTCCGAGAAAGAAATTGAGTTCTCCCATCATGCTCATCTCGAACTCACCCTGCATAAGCTTAGCAAACTCTTGACAAAGGATTTCATTAGTAACACTAAAAATAATATCATCAACATAGATTTACACTACTAATAAATCATCATTTTCCTTCTTTAGAAATAAAGTTATATCAACATGGCCTCTAGAGAATTCATTTTCTATTAAAAACTTGCTGAATTTTTCATACCATGCTCGGGGTGCTTGCTTTAAACCATAAAATGCTTCATGCAATTTGTAAACATAATCAGGATATGCATATTTTTCAAAACCAGGTGGTTGTTCTACAAAAACTTCTTCTGCTATATAACCATTCAGAAAAATACTTTTAACATCCATTTAAAAAAGTTTGAAATTCATAAAACATGCAAATGCTAATAGTAGTCTAATTGCCTCAAGTCTAGCAATGGGAGCAAAGATTTCATCAAAATCAATTCCTTCCTCCTGATTGTAGCCTTTGGCAACTAGCCTAGCTTTATTTCTAGTTACAAATCCATTTTCATCTAATTTATTCCTAAACACCCATTTTGTGCCAATAATAGAAATATTTGATGGTCTTTCTATTTGAAAGGATTATGCCCTAAAGGCCAATCGAAATATTATATTTCGATGGGATTTTCTTTTGTATTCCAAACCAGTGTAGTGACGTTATCAATTTATAAAGGCATTTTATTTTCATCATACATTGTGTCTTATTAATTTTATTAAGATATGATGAACCCCATAGATTAGGGCTATGGTTCTAGGGTTATGATGAGATCATACCAGTGAGACCTAAAGCCTTAAAATCCTAATCTAGAATATTCCTGGTCGATGGGATATTGAGTAGGGGATCAATGTTTCCGGTAAGACCAGCACATCCTATGTATGCTTGGTGAAGAGGGTGACTGATCTCACAGTCACTTGTGTTTGATACTAATACTAGGATGTGGATGCTCATCAGAGAATGAGTTCACTGAATGGATCCATCTTGAGAATATCTAATGGAACCTTATCTGTTTGTCAATAGATAGTTCTTATAGTGGGAGTAGTGCATGTGGTCTTTGACCTAAACTGTCATGGTACCTTGTATGCATGAATCCATACTTTGGTTCACACTCAATCATGACACTGAGTCATGCATGAGGGGATACTGGGTATGGTGGATTACATATGGAGGTGGTGAGTAGGTCAGAAAGGAATCAATCAACCCTAGTAAGAGGAAAGCGCATCCAGATGATTTCAATCAAATGAAGATTCGAGAAATCTTTAATCAAAGTATGAACATTAAAAATAGTTTCTAATGGTTCATTAATGAATCATCATTATCAGATTGAGCAAGGAATGAATATGAAATTAGATTTGACAAGTATCCATATCCATAGTCATATTTAGGGTGCAAGTAGATCGAAGGACTGAATTGCCCAGTAACTCACCACTGAATGGTATTTTGGTAAATCCACCAAAATTCCTCATCTTCCGGGTATGCATGACATATTACTAGACATCAATCTTTTCTTGTAGGTCTTCATGAACCAATTAATTTTATTTCATGAGTCAATTCGATGTGTGATTCGAATTGGACAATTAGGTGAGCCAATTTGACCTAATTCGGTCAATCGGGTTCGATTGGATCGAATCGGATCAAACCTAAACCTACTACTGGCTAGATGTAAAACCCAATGGGTCACACATAATAGAGACTTGGCCAAGGAAGTCATTCATGATTTAATTAGGGTCATAGGATCCTTATTGGTTTGCTGGATTACATACTAGCATATGTAGGCTAACTAAATTCCTAACCCAATTGGATTGGATCCGGCTGCTTGCTAATTGGGCTAACCTAATTATGGGAAACCTAAATTAGGTTGAGTCCTAAGTAGGGCTAGCCTAATCAGAGCTAAATCTGATTTTAACTTGGATTTAAGGGTATTTTAGGAGCCATACATGAAGAGTCCAAATGGCATGGGACTCTTGGTACCTAAATGATATCTTAACTTCAAAAGGGCACAGAATGAGCTATAGATCTTTGATTTGAATATAATTTATATGGTCAAAAAGGAAATTTTATGCTATTTCCAATGAAATATATATTTCTTATGTTTTGATTAGTAAACATTCTTTGAAATTTGCATTGAAGAAGGATGGCGTGCGCGGTACATGAAGAATCACAACTCTTCATGTGGCGCGCAGTTCTGATGGAGAGTCCTTCTGCTATCAGGACTCTTCATAATCTTCAATGTTTGAAGATTGAAGAGGTGCCTCTTGGCTTCCTAGGGATCAGTAATTGACATGTGGCAGTGAGAATTCGTCTAGATAAAAGAAGGGATGTGATAAGGCCTTCGGTGCATGAATGGGCTTATTAGATATGATTTTTCAAGCCAGATAACTTCTCTTCGGTCTTGAAAAATCATATTTGATAAGTTGATGGTAGGACATATCACACGCCCCTTTTGTATCTATAAATAGGGGGCGGTGAAATAAGTCTGATAATTCAGAATTCCATCGAAGTACTATTTTGAGTGTCTCTCTCTCCCTCCTTCTTTCTTTAAGACAAGACTTGTCTTGTTAAGACAAGGTCTTTTCTACTAGGACAAGGCTTTGTTTTAGGATATAAGCCTAAGGGTCCTAGAGGAGGGTTGTCCTAAAACCAAGAGTGGTTTAGGAGAGTGTCTTTAGTGCCCTACAGTAGGACAGGGTGTCCTATAGTGGTCAATAGACCAAAGGCTGCCAAAAGAGTTCCACTTCTCCAAGCAACTTGAAGAAGGAGCTCTTCCTTGGTCCGAGTTTCATGTGGATCACCGTTGGAGGGTGAACGTTTGGGCACCTGGTGGAGAAGAAAGCTGAATCAAGGTTTTCTTCATCGGATTGGATATTAACGATTCAAGTTGGTGCCTAAACTCTAGTTTATATTATATATGCATGTTTGTATGTTTTAATTCCTAGTAAGGAGGTCTTGGGTTAAGGTTTCGGTAGTGGTTTCATAATAAATTTTTGAAATCCATGCTTCCACCCTGGTCACCAAACCCCTATAGTGGTATCAGAGCCACATTATTAGGGCTAAATCATACAAAATTTGAAGTTGCCCAATTTTGTAGGACTCTTGAGGTTGCCCATTTTGGTAGGACTATACAAAATTTAAAGTTGCTCAATTTTGTAGGACTCTTGAGGTTGCCCATTTTTGTAGGACTCTACAAAATTTGAAGTTGCCCAATTTTGTAGGACTCTACAAAAGTTTAAAATTACATATTATTGATATGTTTGTGCATATATGTATGTCACTGGTTTGGGTTTTCACTTAAACCTTAACTGATATAGAGATATGTTTAGCTTTCTAGTCATCACACTGAAATAAGGTTGCCCTGGCATAATGGTGGATCCATTATGTGGTAGATGGTTGTCCTAGTATGATGACACACTTGGCATATTATAAAATGATATATGATGCATGGTTGATGAATGGTAATATTAGAATGTGCTTCTGTTTGAATTGCCCTCTATTAAAATTATATTAAGTTGTAGTGTCATATACCAAAAGCAAATTAATCAAGATGATTAGTTGATCATTCGGTGTCTAGGAAAAGTGGTTCATGATCAATAAAGAGGACGTGATTTTTAATTGGTTCCGTTAACTGACCTGGCCAATTTTTATTGATGTCTAGGAAAGCAACGGAGGGACTCCCACTACTCTCCCACTTACCTGGTCGATAAGATTAACTTAATTATTGATTGATATGCTTAGTGTAATATTCACTACATTAGGCCTTCCTTCATGCCTTCCTTCATGCCTTCCTTCATGCTAGGTCATTATTATGTTTTGATCCGTATTAGGTTTGTTGTGTACACACAAGGCCTATTATGGCAACTAACACAATTTTGGCCTGGTGCATTTGATGCTTATGGCATGATTTAATATAATACTTTGTTGTGAACACACAAGGGTATTATTATTACAATCATAACTATAAAGGAATGAAGGGTCTTACTTAACTAAAAATATTATAGTTTGTTGGGCACACACAAGGCTATTAATATTTTAGAGGCCAGGTTTTGTTGAGAATTGTATGAGATACAATTGAAAAGAGTTTTCCTACCTTTGAACTTATAAAAGATTTGTTGTGTACACACAAGGTCTTTTACAAGGAATTAGGATCTCAACCCCACTAAGAAAACCAATTATGATTTCTCGATCATCATATAGAGGGTTATGATGCTTGATAAAATAGTGGAAGATATAATTAAGTTAAAGTCCTAATTTAATTATGTTTTGTCAGCATTGGATGTTTGCTTATGTTATGTTCTTTGTTAATGTAGATTAAATGGTCTCTTCACTCCCACTCCGTAGTATACTTGATGCCAATAAATTGACTGGACCGAACTATGTTGACTGGTTAAGAAACCTAAAGATAGTGCTCAGCCAGGAAAAACTTTCTTACATTCTTGATACCCCTACCTTGGAACCTTTAGGGGAAGATGCCTCACAAGAGAAAAAGACCACATACAAGATGTGGCAAAATGACTCACTCACTGTCAAATGAATCATGCTTGCCTCTATGACCAATGAGTCGCAGAGGCAACATGATAGCATGGACACTAACTCCATACTTCTCAATCTAAAAGAGCTATATGGAGAACATAGTCGAACTACTAGATATGAGATATCTAAGCAGTTGTTCTATGCGAGAATGATAGAAGGTACACCGTACAAGACCACGTACTGATGGTTATTGACCTGATCACTCGATTAGGTCAATTGGTTTTTGTTATGGATGGGGAGTTGAATCGGGATTTGATCTTGCAGTCACTCCCGGAGTCATTTTCACAGTTTGTTCTTAATTATCATATGAACAAACTTAACACTTCCTTGCCTGAGCTGTTAAACATGTTAAAAACAGCAGAGAGCCATTTAAAGAAAAATAAGGCTCCACTTCTTCTTGTGGATGGGATCAACAAGAAGAAGTCAGGTAGAAAGGGTTCCAAGAGGAGATTGATCACAAAAAGGGGCATCAAGAAGAAGAAAGGAAAGAAGGCCTTCGGACAGATGATCTGCTTTCACTATGGCAAGCCAAGTCATTGGAAGAGGAACTGCAAGGCTTACCTTGCAGGTGTGAAGCCTAGTGCATCGGATGCACCAAAAGGTATGAAAGAAGTTCATACTATTTTGTCATTGGATTCTTCCATTTCAAATACTTGGGTATTGGATATCGCCTGTGGTCATAATATCTGCAAATCATTGCAGGGGCTGCAGAGGCTTAGAGCATTGAAGGAAGGAGACTTCGAGCTCTACGGTGCTAGAGGAAAGTCCATCCAGGCAGAGGCCATAGGGACTTATATCGTGAAGTTACCTTCGAGGAAGATTTTAGAGCTGAGAGATTATTACTATATGCCTAAGGTCATTAGAAATATCATTTCTGCACCCTTGTTACTTAGACAAGGTTATACTATGAATGTGATGAGCAATGGTTGCTCAATCAGCTTTTCTAATGAAAATATATGTTGTGGCATATTTTGCAATGGTCTTTTAACTCTATCCACTAATAACAATATACTTCATGTAAGTAACAAACGAAAAAGAGATGATGTAAACAATACTTTACTCTGGCACTGTCGGCTTGGACTTATTAGTGAGACTAAGATTAGCAAGTTATACAAGAAAAATTTTCTTAATCCTTATGATTATGAATCATTAGAAACTTGTGAATCATGTCTCATGGGTAAAATGGCCAAGACTCCATTTAGTGGACATAGGAAAGGACAACTGAGTTATTAGGACTCATACATACAGATGTATCTGGGCCTATGACAACTCAGGCCAAGGGTGGATACTCTTATTTTATCATGTTTACTGATGATTTTTCAAGGTACGGATTTGTGTATCTTATGAAACATAAGTCCGAAGCCTTTGATAAATTTTTAGAGTATCAAAGTATGATAGAGAAATAAATGGAGAAAAGTATTAAAATCCTTCGATCAGATCGAGGAGGTGAATACTTATCCACCGAGTTTCTCGATCACCTTAAAGAAAAGGAGATTATCTCTGAATGGACCCCACCTTACACACCATAATTAAATGGTGTTGCTGAAAGGAGGAACCGTACCTTATTTGATATGGTACGGTCCATGATGTGCTTCACAGAGTTACCAGTTTCCTTCTAGGGATATGTCTTGGAAACCATGACTAATATCTTAAACAGAGTACCATCTAAATCTATCTCTAGCACACCATATGAGATATGGAGGGGTAAGAAACCCAATCTTAAGTATCTTAAGATATGGGGATGTCCAGCCTATGTCAAAAGAAATTTTGGACATAAGCTGGATGCTAGAGCAGATAAGTGTCTATTTGTAGGATATCCTAAAGATAGTATAGGATATCTGTTCTACCACCCTACTGAACAAAAAGTTTTTGTCAGTAGGCATGCCACTTTTCTGGAGAAAGAGTTCATCCTACAAAAGGGTAGTGGGAGATATATTGAACTTGAAGAAGTTTAACAAATAGATACATCTCAACCAAATGATAACATAGTTAGTATAGAACCAGAACACACCACTCCTATCCGTAGGTCTGATAGGATGCATCATGCACCTGAGAGGTATGGGTTCATTATTAAAAATAATGAAGCCCGAATCATTGAAAATGATGAGCCTCTAACCTATACGGATGCTGCCATGAGTAGGGACTCAGACAGATGGCTGGAAGCCATGAGATCCGAAATGGACTCCATGTATGTCAACCAAGTGTGGACTTTGGTTGATGAACTAGAGGGTGTTAACCCTATTGGATGCAAATGGGTCTATAAGAAAAAGATTGGGGCAGATGGCCAAGTCAAAACTTATAAAGCCAGATTAGTGGCTAAGGGTTTCAGACAAAAACAAGGAATAGATTATGATGAAACATTTTCTCCTGTTGCCATGCTCAAATCTATTCGGATCATGCTTGCTATAGAAGCATATCATGATTATGAAATCTGGCAGATGGATGTGAAAACCACATTCCTTAATGCTTTCCTTGAGGAAGAGGTCTATATGTCACAGCCAGAAGGTTTTGTCTTGGAGACTAAACCTAATCACGTATGTAGGCTGAAGAAATCCATTTATGGATTAAAACAAGCATCCAGGAGTTGGAACATCCAATTTGATAAGACAGTCAAAGAGTCTGACTTTATCAAAAATGAGGATGAACCTTGTGTGTACAAGAAGACTAGTGGGAGTGCCATATTTTTCTTGGTTCTGTATGTGGATGACATACTCCTCATTAGGAATGATATCCCAATGTTACAATCAATCAAGGTATGGTTATCTAAACAGTTTTCCATGAAAGACTTGGAAAAAGCATCCTACATACTGGGTATTAATATCCATAGACATAAATCTAGGAGGATGCTAGGCTTGTCCCAGTCTAGGTACATTGACCAAGTGCTAAAGAGATTTAGCATGGAGGGAAGTAAATGAGGTTACTTGCCCATTGGTCATGGCATACATCTTTCTAAGAAGATGTCTCCTAAGACACCTGAAGAAAGAAATAGAATGAGTTCTATACCTTATGCTTTGGCTGTAGGGTTTATAATGTATGCTATGTTATGTACCAGGCCTGATGTGGTATATGACTTAGGTATAGCTAGCAGATTTCAGGCTGATCTAGGAGGGGATCACTGGAAGGCTGTGAAAAATATTCTTAAGTACTTGAGAAGAACTAAGGATATTTTTCTAATATACGGAGGATCTGATCTTAAACTAAAAGCTTATTCAGATTCTAGTTTTAAATTGGATCCAGATGATAGCAAATCTATTTCAGGGTATGTTTTTACCCTAAATGGAGGAGCTGTAAGCTAGAAGAGTTCTAAACAGCAGACTGAAGCTAACTCAACAACTGAGACAGAATACATTGCTGTTAGTGAAGCTGCCAAGGAAGCTGTCTGGATGAAGAACTTCATCTCAAAGTTGAGCATTGTTCTGGAGATTGAAGGTCCAGTACCACTTTACTGTGATAATACTGGAGCCGTCGCTCAGGCTAAGGAACCTAGAGCTTATTATAAGACGCTTCCATCTCGTTCGAGAGATTGTTGAAAGACAAGAAGTCTATAATAAATGAGTAGAAATGAAGAACAACATAGTAGACCCATTCACTAAGGCTCTACCACAGCTGGAGTTTGATCGCCACCTCGATTGTATGGGGTTAAAATTTAAAGGTGATTGGTTTAGTGCAAGTGGGAGATTGAAAGGATTATGCCCTAAAGGCCAATCGAAATATTGAATTTCGATGGAATTTTCTTTTGTATCCCAAACTAGTGTATTGACATTATCAATTAATAAAGGCATTTTATTTTCATTATACGCTGTGTCTTATTAATTTTATTAAGATATGATGAACCCCATAGATTAGGGCTATGGTTCTAGGGTTATGATGAGATCATACCAGTGAGACCTAAAGTATTAAAACCCTAATCTAGAATATTCCTGGTCGATGGGATATTGAGTAGGGGATCAATGTTTCTGGTAAGACCAGCACATCCTATGTATGCTTGGTGAAGAGGGTGACTGATCTCACAGCCACTTGTGTTTGACACTAATACTAGGACGTGGGTGCTCATTAGAGAATGAGTTCACTAAATGGATCCAGCTTGAGAACATCTAATGGAACCTTATCTGTTTGTCATGGATAGTTCTCATAGTGGGAGTAGTGCATGTGGTCCTTTGACCTAAGACTGTCTTGGTACCTTGTATGCATGAATCCATACTTTGGTTCACACTCAATCATGACACTGAGTCATGCATGGGGTGATACTGGGTATGGTGGATTACATATGGAGGTTGTGAGTAGGTCAGAAAGGAATCGATCAACCCTAGTAAGAGGGAAGCACATCCAGATGATTTCAATCAAATGAAGATTCGAGAAATCTTTGATCAAAGTATGAATATTAGAAATAGTTTCTAATGGTTCATTAATGAATCATCATTATCAGATCGAGCAAGGAATGAATATGAAATTGGATTTGACAAGTATCCATATCCATAGTCATATTCAGGGTGCAAGTAGATCGAAGGACTGAATTGCCCAGTAACTCACCACTGAAGGGTATTTTGGTAAATCCACCAAAATTTCTCATCTTCCGAGTATGCATGACATATTGCTAGACGTCAATCTTTTCTTGTAGGTCTTCATGAACCAATTGATTTTGTTTCATGAGTCAATTCGATGTGTGATTCGAATTGGACAATTAGGTAAGCCAATTTGACCTAATTCGGTCAATCGGGTTTGATTGGATCGAATCGGATCAAACCTAAACCTACTACTGGCTAGATGTAAAACCCAATGGGTCACACATAATAGAGACTTGGCCAAGGAAGTCATTCATGATTTAATTAGGGTCATAGGATCCTAATTGGTTTGCTGGATTACATACTAGCATATGTAGGCTAACCAAATTCCTAACCCAATTGGATTGGGTCCGGCTGCTTGCTAATTGGGCTAACCTAATTATGGGAAACCTAAATTAGGTTGAGTCCTAAGTAGGGCTAGCCTAATCAGAGCTAAATCTGATTTTAATTTGGATTTAAGGATATTTTAGGAGCCATACATGAAGAGTCCAAATGGCATGGGACTCTTGGTACCTAAATGATATCTTAACTTCAAAAGGGCACAGAATGAGCTATAGATCTCTGATTTGAATATAATTTATATGGTCAGAAAGAAAATTTTATGCCCTTTCCAATGACATCCATATTGCCTATGTTTTGACTGGTAAAAATCCTTTGAAATTTGTATGGAAGAAGGATGGCGCGCACGGTGCATGAAGAGTCGCGACTCTTCATGTGGCACGCAGTTCTGATGGAGAGTCCTTCTGCTATCAAGAATCTTCATAATCTTCGAGATTTGGAGATTGAAGAGGTGCCTCTTGGCTTCCTAGGGACCGGTAATTGACTTGTAGCAAGTGAGAATTCGTCCAGATAAAAGAAGGGATGTGAATAAGACCTTCGGTGCATGAATGGGCTTATTAGATATGATTTTTCAAGCCAGATAACTTCTCTTCAGTCTTGAAAAATCATATCTGATAAGTTGATGGGAGGACATATCACACGCCCCTCTTGTATCTATAAATAGGGGGCGGTGAAATGAGTCTGATAATTAAGAATTCCATCGAAGTACTATTCTGAGTGTCTCTCTCTCCCTCCTTCTTTCTTTAAGACAAGACTTGTCTTGTTAAGACAAGGTCTTTTCTACTAGGACAAGGCTTTGTTTTAGGACATAAGCCTAAGGGGTCCTAGAGGAGGGTTGTCCTAAAACCAAGAGTGGTTTAGGAGAGTGTCTTTAGTGCCCTACAGTAGGACAGGGTGTCCTACAATGGTCAATAGACCAAAGGCTGCCGAAAAAGTTCCACTTCTCCAAGCAACTTGAAGAAGGAGTTCTTTCTTGGTCCGAGTTTCGTGTGGATCACCGTTAGAGGGTGAATGTTTGGGCGCCTGGTGGAGAAGAAGGCTGAATCAAGGTTTTCTTCATCGGATTGGATACTAGCGATTCAGGTTGGTGCCTAAACTCTAGTTTATATTATATATGCATGTTTGTATGTTTTAATTCCTAGTAAGGAGGTCTTGGGTTAAGGGTTTGGTAGTGGTTTCATAATAAATTTTTGAAATCCACGCTTCCACCTTAGTCACCAAACCCCTAAACTATTAATGTCCAAATATTGTTTCTATCAAATTGAATTAGTTCATCTTGCATGGCATTTATCTAGTTAGGGTCTTTTTCAGCATCTTTGAAATATTTAGGCTTTACTTGAGAAACAAAAGCAATTCATATTCATTTCTAATTGAGGATCGAGTTCTTACCCCTTTAGATGGATCTCCTAGGATTAATTCCTAAGGATGTCCATGAGCATACCTCCACTCCTTAGGTAGAACTTGATGCTTTGGTGTGGATTATAGGGCTTCACCTTTTTCATTTTTGTCTTGATCTTTTTCACTTTGTTGAGAGGGTTGATCATCCAATGTCAGCTTTTGTAGGTTATCAGCACCTGCACATGCATCAGAAGTATCCTCTTTTATGAAGGATTTGTTAGTAGACTCTTCAAAAACTAAATTTATAGACTCCTCTACAACTAGGGTTCTTTTGTTAAAAATTCTGTATGCCTTGCTTGATATAGAGTATCTTAGAAAGATACCTTTATCAAACTTGGCATCAAATTTTCAAAGATTGTCTTTACCATTATTCAAAATGAAACATTGACAACCAAAAACTCGAAAATATTTTAAAGTTGATTTTGTTTGATTTCAAAGTTCTTAAAGAGTTTTCTTTAAAATAGGATGGATTAAAACATAATTTAAAATATAACAAGCAATATTAATTGCTTCAGTCCAAAAATATCTTGGTAAATCATTTTTGCAAAGCATAGTATGTGCCATTTCTTCTAAAGTATAATTTTTCCTTTCTACCATCCCATTCTGCTGAGGTGTCCTTAGTGTAGAAAAATTATATTCAATGCCTTTCTCATTACAAAAACTTTTGAAATCTTGATTTTCAAATTCAGAACTATGATCACTACATATGCAAATAACTAAAGTACCTTTTTCATTAGAAACTTTTCAATAAAACTTCATAAATACTGAAAATGATCCACTTTATGAGCAAGAAAGAAAACCCAAGTAAATCTTGAAAAATCATTGATGTAGGACGAGAGCTCTGATACCAAAATTGATGCAGTATGAAAGCTCTGATACCAAAAATGATGCAGAACAAAAAAGATGATGCGATGCGGAAGTAAATTAAAATTAATGTATTTATTTATTTATTTATTTATTTTTATATATATTTTCAGAAGTCGGCTTTGACTCAAAGGAAAGCTAAACTAAATTGAAAGAAATTATATAATAATTGAAAGCACAATTCAAAGAAACTAGATTATCAGAGTAGTTCAGAAGTAAAGGATCGCTGGGGGTTGAGAAACTCCCAGACCTAGGGTTTCGCTCTGAACTTTCAACAGGACAGAACTAAAGAGAAGGGAAGGGTTATGTACCAGGTAGTGATCTTCACAGAGTTTGGTGGAAGGACTCTCTCGAGCAGATTATTGGATCCTCAGATTCGGATATCTTCGCAATGGATCCTCCAATACTGGTCCTTTGGTAGGGTTAGCTTCTCCTGAACTCAGGATCTGGAAAAGAAAAAGAACAAGTTAAGGAACCAGATACTCAAAGAAATGATTTACCATATAAGAAGAACTTGAAAATTGATGTTGCTGAAATCCTGATTCTCCTGGATGCTGATCTGACTTCCTCTGGGATTTGCTCTGTATTCGAAGTAGCTGATCTGGACCCGGATGCTGGTGGTCGGCCTCTATTTGGAAGAGAGGGGCCGTGAGATGATGAGGTAGATTAAGGTTTGGATGATTGGTGGAATGAAGAAGATGATGGGCGGCTACGGTTTGGAATTGAAGTGGCTAACCTAGGGTTTTGGTAGGGTTTGGAGATCTCACACCTCCTCAAGGTTCCTAGGGAACCCGGATTTACTCCCTCACGGAGCTCAACACCTGAACACAAGTGCGGAAGAGAGAAACACAAAGTTGCTCACAAAGAAATTGATTTCATTCATCATTAAATTCAAGAGTTACATAGAGTTGAATATATAGACATAACAAAGAAATAAAATTTTATACATTTCCCATGTGGGACTAATAGGACTAACCCACACTTTAGGCATCAAATTTTCTTCCCAAGACTCCTTCCATGAGTGGGCAGCCCAAAAACTCCAAGAAAACTTGAAAATCAGCTCCAAATGGCAGGTTATGGGGGTGTCTCCTAGTATCTCTCCATGAATCAAGGATTTTTCCTTCATGGTTTGGCTCATTTGGACACCTCCTAGTCTTGCTCCACAAGTTTAGGCTTCTTCCTTTCATGGCTTTGGCACTTTTGGAGACTTTTGGGTGCCTCATTGATTTTCTCCCCAAGACATGCTCTCTTCCCTTTTATAACTTGAATTTTTATGGAACATTGTGGGGCACCTCCTTGATCCTCTCTTCAAGAAAAATTCTTGCCATCCTGGCTTGGGTTTATCTGGAAAGAAGTTATCTCCTCCTTGGATTGAGGTATCTTGATGGATTTCTCCCCCAAGTGGTGCAAGAAAAAAGAACCTACTTAATTGAGGCATGGGGACCAAGGTACACTGGATGGAGATGTGGCAGGGAGTGTGGCACTCACTTGTAGCTGGAAAATGTGGTGCCCTATGGCAAAGGGAATGACACCTGCCTGGGCCTTGGACTTGGACTGAGTCAACATGACCCAACAAAAATTGAAATGACAAAATTACAGACTCAAAATTGAGTTGATTAGGTCAACCCTTATTACAAAACCAGAAAATCCTAATTCTTCAGGCAAGGTCAATCAGAGATCCAGATGGAGCCCTGAAGTCTTCTTCTGAGTCTGGTGCCCGGACCAATTCTCCCGGGGTGGGAGGAACTCGACCTTGTCGAGTAAGGCTCAAGTTGGCTCTGGTATCTCTCCAAGAGGTCTGAATCCAAATCTTGTAGTTCTTCTCGGGAGATCCAAGAGTCATCAGAGTCTGGCCTTCCTTGCTAGCAGACCAGGTATCTTTGGTATCCTCGATTACTAGTAGAGATAACCTGATCATCTAGGATCTTTTCAATCTGCTTTTTCCTCACAGGCCAGTTTGTTGGTGGACACACAGGATCGGGATCACTCTCAATAACAGGATTAGGTTCAAAAGGCTCACTGGGAATCACAGCTGGCTCCCTGTACTCTACTAGGTCTGTAATGTTGAAAGTAGAGCTATTGCCTAGTTCTGGAGGCAACTCGAGCACATAGGCATTGGATCCTACTCTCTTCACTACTCTAAATGGTCCAGCTCCTCTAGCATGTAACTTTTTAACGGTTCCAGGAGAAAACCGCTCAGGCCTTAACCAAATCATTACATAGTCTCTCTCAACAAAAGTTTTGACTCATCTTTGAGAATCAGCCAACTTCTTATAAGTTTCATTACTTAAAGTTATTTTGGCATGAATTTCTTTATGCAAGTCCTTTACATGCTATGCAAGTGCATCAAGAGACTTGTGTGTGTGGGCTAATAGTGAAATCAGATCAAGTGGTGTGTGAGGCTTGTATTCATGAACAATTTCAAAGGGACTCTAGCCTATAGACCTATTGATCGAAACATTGAATGCAATTTCAACCCTGGACAAAATACAAATCCCAATTCCTGGTGCTCTCAATCAAACCAAAATCTGAGCCAAAGCCTGGTAAAGGGTCAAGAAAAACTAAACTAGACTGATGATGCGTTCCTAAAGAATGGACTTTATTCCAAAAGAATCCTAGGTCTAAACCTAACAAACTAAGGCTCTCTAAGTTTGACCTTGGGTCGGAGGAGGGCATGCAGAGCATGAAAACTTATTATGGATGCCTAGTAGGTGCCATAAGGTCTTCCAGAAGTAGGTGGCAAACCTAATAGGTTCTAAGGAGTCTTGCAACCTAGAAATCTCAGTAAAGTGTAATCCCATAGCTCTAGAAACATGCGAAGATTCAGGGAAGGGTAGGAAATAAGAATCAGAGTTTTGAGGTGGCTTATAGGAAACAAGAAACATACCTTGGTTATTCATGACGACCTTAAAATGAGGACATTGTTCTATAGGTGCACTCATCCAAACCTCATGATTTTCTCTAGGAGGGTCTACAAGTGCAAGTTCTAGGGTAGGCTGGGTAATCCTAGAAGGTGGAAGGTTATCAGGAAGGTCTTTGGAATGTTTATCTAGAAAGTCCTCTAAGCTACTGTCTTTTTCTTGTTCTTGGACCTTTCCAATGGGCAATTCTTGTGAACCCCTTCGTTCTTCACACTTCTCTACCAGATTTGACTCAGGGGTGTCTTCTTTGGATTCCTCAATGAGTTGAGGGGTATTCTCACTTAAACTCTTATTGGGTGCAATTTCCTCTTCCTGAACTTCCTCAAAAGGGTCTTCTCCTAGGTTTAGCTCCTGAATTCCTTGAGTGGCAGGGGTCCCCTCAATAACCCCATCAGGTAGGAGTTGGTTAATTGAATTATCGAGAGAGATATCCTCAAATTCTTCTTCTTTATATTCATCTATCAAACTTATGTCAGGCTCATATATTTCTTCCTCAATCTCATTGAAATGTTCTAATCTATTCTCCTTTGATTCCTCTTTAAGTACGGCTCTGGTCAGGTCAACTAATTTTGGGATGGCCATGCCTAACTCCTTCTCAGTGTTATCCTTCTGGTTAAGAGGTGACACAAGTGGGAATTGACAAACAAAAGTCTGGTTCACTACGGGTGTCGGATCAATCAGAACTTGACTCAAGTTAGTAGAGGTTGGCTTTAAGTCCAAAGTACTTGATTGGTTATATCTTAAAGACCACTCATAGTCTTGGGCTTCTTGATAGGCTCGGTCTAACTTATTGTTCTTTTCAAGGCATAGCTTCCTATAAATGTCCGGGTGTAATCCAACCCTAAACCTCGATGTGATCTGAGCTTCGGTCTCAATGGTATTGCATTTCATGTCATACCACTGGAAGTCCTCGATATATTTAGACACAGGCCTATTACCTTGTCGCAATTGGTACCATTAGTCTAAAAGTATTTTCTCATAGGATCTACCTAGGTACCTATCTCTCAACTTACTTCTCATATCTCTCCAAGTATATATTTCTTCTTTTCTTTGATAACACTCATGCTCAATAGCATACCAATGCGACCTTGCATGTTTGGTGAACTTGGTTTTGGCCAACCTAACTTGTCCTAATTCCGATATGTTAGTGCACTCAAAATACCGATCCATTTGTTCTTCCCACTTAATATATGTCTCTTGTCTTCCATCAAAAGTGGGTGCATAAGGTTCGGTGTTCCTAACGGGTCCCTTCTCTGAGTCAACCAAGTATGGGTATAGGCTCCTAGGGTTATGCTCGGGATCACGATATAAGGTCCTCCTAGGCTCCTGGCATGGGTGAGGTTGGGGCCGGTTAAATTTTGGATCAGGGGTCCAATTTTGATGTCTACGTTTCTCAAGTCCCTGGGCTCGATCTCTAAACTGGGCAAAACCCTCATTCATATCCTGACTCAATTTGGTCATACTTTCGGTAAGAGTTCTAATCATGGCCTCTAAATCAGGTTGGGTTTGACCAGGTTTGGAGGGTACTCCGTTCCGGGTGGACATGATGATGCAAGCAAACACACCAAATGAGACTCGACTGAAATGACTACGGGCTAACTAGACCTAGAGCCCAAACTAGATGCTCAATCAGAGTGGCAAGCTAGCCTGTAGTAACTCGGAACTCAGCCAGGCAGGTGTAAGGGGAGTGTTAGGTCCCTAATTGCCAATCCTAGACACCAATCAGTGATTGGCCAGGTAGGCGGACCAGCACACAAGCCCTTCGGGATAGAATCCCTGAACCACCATTCTAGACACTGAGTAGAGCACACATAGAGTAACTGGACAAACTGACTCAACACTAGCCTTGACCAGACTTGTTGATGTCCCTAGCCCACTAGGGCAAATTAAGTCTAATAAATTTTAAAGTTAGGCTTAGGATCGAATGAGTGGGCGGTGGTTTTGGGTTAAGGAGAGGTTATCAACTCCTCCCCTTATCTTAGATGCTCAAATGCCCTTAGGATGAATTAGGAGAAGTTCACTCAAAATAATTGCATTGTAGAACACAAAAATAGAGTTGCAGTAATTTAACTCTTAGAAATTTCATGGAAACCAATAAATCACAAGAAAATGTAAAATAGCTTCAATTATAATGGTTCCAGCAAAAAAAAAATCATGCAATTCGGAGTTACCAACACTGAGAAACAATTCCTGCAACAGGACAGTTACGGACCGAAAACAGGGTGCTTCCCCCGTTTACAATTCCTGCTACGAAGTTGTAACCCAACGGATCCCCTACACGCCCTAGGAACACCCCATGGAATGGGAAGAGGAGGTTTGCACCTCGCTTCGTTCCTAGGACCGGACACCCTGGGGAGTCTACTTCGAGCAGACAAAGTAAAATGGAGAGAGACTTAAAACAAGCAAGCAAAACAGAAACCCTAGACTGTGCTCTGATACCAAAAATGATGTAGGACGAGAGCTCTGATACCAAAATTGATGCAGCATGGAAGCTCTGATACCAAAAATGATGCAGAACAAAAAAGATGATGCGATGCGGAAGTAAATTAAAATTAATGTATTTATTTATTTATTTATTTATTTTATATATTTTCAGAAGTCGGCTTTGACTCAAAGGAAAGTTAAACTAAATTGAAAGAAACTATATAATAATTGAAAGCACAATTCAAAGAAACTAGATTATCAGAGTAGTTCAGAAGTAAAGGATCGCTGGGGGTTGAGAAACTCCCAGACCTAGGGTTTCGCTCTGAACTTTCAATAGGACAGAACTAAAGAGAAGGGAAGGGTTATGTACCAGGCAGTGATCTTCACAGAGTTTGGTGGAAGGACTCTCTCAAGAAGATTGTTGGATCCTCAGATTCGGATATCTTCGCAATGGATCCTCCAATACTGGTCCTTTGGCAGGGTTAGCTTCTCCTGAACTCAGGATCTGGGAAAGAAGAACAAGTTAATGAACCAGATACTCAAAGAAAGGATTTACGAGATAAGAAGAACTTGAAAATTGATGTTGCTGAAATCCTGATTCTCCTGGATGCTGATCTGACTTCCTCTGGGATTTGCTCTGTATTCGAAATAGCTGATCTGGACCCGGATGCTGGTGGTCGGCCTCTACTTGGGAGAGAGGGGCCATGAGATGATGAGGTAGATTAAGGTTTGGATGATTGGTGGAATGAAGAAGATGATGGGCGGCTAGGGTTTGGAATTGAAGTGGCTAACCTAGGGTTTTGGTAGGGTTTGGAGATCTCACACCTCCTCAAGGTTCCTAGGGAACCCGGATTTACTCCCTCACGGAGCTCAACACCTGAACACAAGTACAGAAGAGAGAAACACAAAGTTGCTCACAAAGAAATTGATTTCATTCATCATTAAATTCAAGAGTTATATAGAGTTGAATATATAGACATAACAAAGAAATAAAATTTTATACATTTCTAATGTGGGACTAATAGGACTAACCCACACTTTAGGAATCAAATTTTCTTCCTAAGACTCCTTACATGAGTGGGCAGCCCAAAAACTCCAAGAAAACTTGAAAATCAGCTCCAAATGGCAGGTTATGGGGGTGTCTCCTAGTATCTCTCCATGAATCAAGGATTTTTCCTTCATGGTTTGGCTCATTTGGACACCTTCTAGTCTTGCTCCACAAGTTTAGGCTTCTTCCTTTCATGGCTTTGGCACTTTAGGAGACTTTTGGGTGCCTCCTTGATTTTCTCCCCAAGACATGCTCTCTTCCCTTTTATAACTTGGATTTTTATGGAACATTGTGGGGCACCTCCTTGATCCTCTCTTCAAGAAAAATTCTTGCCATCCTGGCTTGGGTTTATCTGGAAAGAAGTTGTCTCCTCCTTGGATTGAGGTATCTTGATGGATTTCTCCCCCAAGTGGTGCAAGAAAAAAGAACCTGCTTACTTGAGGCATGGGGACTAAGGTACACTAGATGGAGATGTGGCAGGGAGTGTGGCACCCACTTGTAGCTGGAAAATGTGGTGCCCTATGGCAAAGGGAATGACACCTACCTGGGCCTTGGACTTGGACTGAGTCAACATGACCCAACAAAAATTGAAATGACAAAATTACAGACTCAAAATTGAGTTGATTAGGTCAACCCTTATTACAAAACCAGAAAATCCTAATTCTTTGGGCAAGGTCAATCAGAGATCCAGATGGAGCCCTGAAGTCTTCTTCTGAGTCTGGTGCCCGCACCAATTCTCCCGGGGTGGGACGAACTCGACCTTGTCGAGTAAGGCTCAAGTTGGCTCTGGTATCTCTCCAAGAGGTCTGGATCAAAATCTTGTAGTTCTTCTCGGGAGATCCAAGAGTCATCAGAGTCTGGCCTTCCTTGCCAGCAGACCAGGTATCTTTGGTATCCTCGATTACAAGTAGAGATAACCTGATCATCCAGGATCTTTTCAATCTGCTCTTTCCTCACAGGCCAGTTTATTGGTGGACACACAGGATCGGGATCACTCTCAATAACAGGATTAGGTTCAAAAGGCTCACTGGGAATCACAACTGGCTCCCTGTACTCTACTAGGTCTGTAATGTTGAAAGTAGAGTTATTGCCTAGTTCTGGAGGCAACTCGAGCACATAGGCATTGGATCATACTCTCTTCACTACTCTAAATGGTCCAGCTCCTCTAGCATGTACTTTCTAACAGTTCCAGGAGAAAACCGCTCAGGCCTTAACCAAATCATTACATAGTCTCTCTCAACAAAAGTTTTGACTCATCTTTGAGAATCAGCCAACTTCTTATAAGTTTCATTACTTAAAGTTATTTTGGCATGAATTTCTTTATGCAAGTCCTTTACATGCTATGCAAGTGCATCAAGAGACTTGTGTGTGTGGGCTAATAGTGAAATCAGATCAAGTGGTGTGTGAGGCTTGTATTCATGTACAATTTCAAAGGGACTCTAGCCTATAGACCAATTGATCGAAACATTGAATGCAATTTCAGCCCTGGACAAAATACAAATCCCAATTCATGGTGCTCTCAATCAAACCAAAATTTGAGCTAAAGCCTGGTAAAGGGTCAAGAAAAACTAAACTAGACTGATGACGCATTCCTAAAGAATGGACTTTATTCCAAAAGAACCCTAGGTCTAAACCTAACAAACTAAGGCTCTCTAAGTTTGACCTTGGGTCGGAGGAGGGCATGCAGAGCATGAAAACTTATTATGGATGCCTAGTTGGTACCATAAGGTCTTCCAGAAGTAGGTGGCAAACCTAATAGGTTCTAAGGAGTCTTGCAACCTAGAAATCTCAGGAAAGTGTAATCCCATAGCTCTAGAAACATGAGAAGATTCAGGGAAGGGTAGGAAATAAGAATTAGAGTTTTGAGGTGGCTTATAGGAAACAAGAAACATACCTTGGTTATTCATGACGACCTTAAAATGAGGACATTGTTCTTTAGGTGCACTCATCCAAACCTCATGATTTGCTCTAGGAGGGTCTACAAGTGCAAGTTCTAGGGTAGGCTAGGTGCTCCTAGAAGGTGGAAGGTTATCAGGAAGGTCTTTGGAATGTTTATCTAGAAAGTCCTCTAAGCTACTGTCTTTTTCTTGTTCTTGGACCTTTCCAATGGGCAATTCTTGTGAACCCCTTCATTCTTCACACTTCTCTACCAGATTTGACTCAGGGGTGTCTTCTTTGGATTCCTCAATGAGTTCAGGGGTATTCTCACTTAAACTCTTATTGGGTGCATTTTCCTCTTCCTGAACTTCCTCAAAAGGGTCTTCTCTTAGGTTTAGCTCCTGAATACCTTGAGTGGCAGGGGTCCCCTCAATAACCCCATCAGGTAGGAGTTGGTTAATTGAATTATCAGGAGAGATATCCTCAAATTCTTCTTCTTTATATTCATCTATCAAACTTATGTCAGGCTCATATATTTCTTCCTCAATCTCACTGAAATGTTCTAATCTATTCTCCTTTGATTCCTCTTTAAGTATGGCTCTGGTCAGGTCAACTAATTTTGGGATGGCCATGCCTAACTCCTTCTCAGTGTTATCCTTCTGGTCAAGAGGTGACACAAGTGGGAATTGACAAACAAAAGTCTGGTTCACTACGGGTGTCGGATCAATCAGAACTTGACTCAAGTTGGTAGAGGTTGGCTTTAAGTCCAAAGTACTTGATTGGTTATATCTTAAAGACCACTCATAGTCTTGGCTTCTTGGTAGGCTCGGTCTAACTTATTGGTCTTTTCAAGGCATAGCTTCCTATAAATGTCTGGGTGTAATCCAACCCTAAACCTCGATGTGATCTGAGCTTCGGTCTCAATGGTATTGCATTTCATGTCATACCACTGGAAGTCCTCGATATATTTAGACACAGGCCTATTACCTTGTCGCAATTGGTACCATTGGTCTAAAAGTCTTTTCTCATATGATCTACCTAGGTACCTATCTCTCAACTTACTTCTCATATCTCTCCAAGTATATATTTCTTCTTTTCTTTGATAACACTCATGCTCAATAGCATACCAATGCGACCTTGCATGTTTGGTGAACTTGGTTTTGGCCAACCTAACTTGTCCTAATTCCGATATGTTAGTGCACTCAAAATACCGATCCATTTGTTCTTCCCACTTAATATATGTCTTTAGTCTTCCATCAAAAGTGGGTGCATAAGGTTCGGTGTTCCTAACGGGTCCCTTCTCTGAGTCAACCAAGTATGGGTATAGGCTCCTAGGGTTATGCTCGGGATCACGATATAAGGTCCTCCTAGGCTCCTGGCATGGGTGAGGTTAGGGCCTATTAAATTTTGGATCAGGGGTCCAATTTTGATGTCTACGTTTCTCAAGTCCCTGGGCTCGGTCTCTAAACTAGGCAAAACCCTCATTCATATCCTGACTCAATTTGGTCATACTTTCGGTAAGAGTTCTAATCATGGCCTCTAAATCAGGTTGGGTTTGACCAGGTTTGGAGGGTACTCCGTTCCGGGTGGACATGATGATGCAAGCAAACACACCAAATGAGACTCGACTGAAACGACTACGGGCTAACTAGACCTAGAGCCCAAACTAGATGCTCAATCAGAGTGGCAAGCTAGCCTGTAGTAACTCGGGACTCAGCCAGGCAGGTGTAAGGGGAGTGTTAGGTCCCTAATTGCCAATCCTAGACACCAATCAGTGATTGGCCAGGTAGGCGGACCAGCACACAAGCCCTTCGGGATAGAATCCCTGAACCACCATTCTAGACACTGAGTAGAGCACACACAGAGTAACTGGACAAACTGACTCAACACTAGCCTTGACCCGACTTGTTGATGTCCCTAGCCCACTAGGGCAAATTAAGTCTAATAAATTTTAAAGTTAGGCTTAGGATCGAATGAGTGGGTGGTGGTTTTGGGCTAAGGAGAGGTTATCAACTCCTCCCCTTATCTTAGATGCTCAAATGCCCTTAGGATGAATTAGGAGATGTTCACTCAAAACAATTGCATTGCAGAACACAAAAACAGAGTTGCAGTAATTTAACTCTCAGAAATTTCATGGAAACCAATAAATCACAGGAAAATGTAAAATAGCTTCAATTATAATGGTTCCAGTAAAACAAAAATCACGTAATTCGGAGTTACCTACACTGAGAAATAATTCCTGCAACAGGACAGTTACGGACTGAAAACAGGGTGCTTCCCCCGTTTACAATTCCTGCTACGAAGTTGTAACCCCACGGATCCCCTACACGCCCTAGGAACACCCCGTGGAATGGGAAGAGGAGGTTTGCACCTCGCTTCGTTCCTAGGACCGGACGTCCTGGGGAGTCTACTTCGAGCAAACAAAGTAAAAAGGAGAGAGACTTAAAACAAGCAAGCAAAATATAAACCCTAGACTGTGCTCTGATACCAAAAATGATGTAGGACGAGAGCTCTGATACCAAAATTGATGCAGCATGAAAGCTCTGATACCAAAAATGATGCAGAACAAAAAAAGATGATGTGATGCGGAAGTAAATTAAAATTAATGTATTTATTTATTTATTTATTTTTATATATATTTTCAGAAGTCGGCTTTGACTCAAAGCAAAGTTAAACTAAATTGAAAGAAACTATATAATAATTGAAAGTACAATTCAAAGAAACTAGATTATCAGAGTAGTTCAGAAGTAAAGGATCGCTGGGGGTTGAGAAACTCCCAGACCTAGGGTTTCGCTATGAACTTTCAACAGGACAGAACTAAAGAGAAGGGAAGGGTTATGTACCAGGCAGTGATCTTCACAGAGTTTGGTGGAAGGACTCTCTCGAGCAGATTGTTGGATCCTCAAATTCGGATATCTTCGCAATGGATCCTCTAATACTGGTCCTTTGGCAGGGTTAGCTTCTCCTGAACTCAGGATCTGGGAAAGAAGAAGAACAAGTTAAGGAACCAGATACTCAAAGAAAGGATTTACCAGATAAGAAGAACTTGAAAATTGATGTTACTGAAATCCTGATTCTCCTGGATGCTGATCTGACTTCCTCTAGGATTTGCTCTGTATTCGAAGTAGCTGATATGGACTCGGATGCTGGTGGTCCTCTACTTGGAAGAGAGGGGCCGTGAGATGATGAGGTAGATTAAGGTTTGGATGATTGGTGGAATGAAGAAGATGATGGGTGGCTAGGGTTTGGAATTGAAGTGGATAACCTAGGGTTTTGGTAGGGTTTGGAGATCTCACACCTCCTCAAGGTTCCTAGGGAACTCGGATTTACTCCCTCACGGAGCTCAACACCTGAACACAAGTGCGGAAGAGAGAAACACAAAGTTGCTCATAAAGAAATTGATTTCATTCATTATTAAATTCAAGAGTTACATAGAGTTGAATATATAGACATAACAAAGAAATAAAATTTTATACATTTTCCATGTGGGACTAATAGGACTAACCCACACTTTAGGCATCAAATTTTCTTCCCAAGACTCCTTCCATGAGTGGGCAGCCCAAAAACTCCAAGAAAACTAGAAAATCAGCTCCAAATGGCAGGTTATGGGGGTGTCTCCTAGTATCTCTCCATGAATCAAGGATTTTCCCTTCATGATTTGGCTCATTTGGACACTTCCTAGTCTTGCTTCACAAGTTTATGCTTCTTCCTTTCATGGCTTTGGCACTTTTGGAGACTTTTGGGTGCCTCCTTGATTTTCTCCCCAAGACATGCTCTCTTCCCTTTTATAACTTGGATTTTTATGGAACATTGTGGGGCACCTCCTTGATCCTCTCTTCAAGAAAAATTCTTGCCATCCTGGCTTGGGTTTATCTGGAAAGAAGTTGTCTCCTCCTTGGATTGAGGTATCTTGATGGATTTCTCCCCCAAGTGGTGCAAGAAAAAAGAACCTGCTTACTAGAGGCGTGGGGACCAAGGTACACTGGATGGAGATGTGGCAGGGAGTGTGGCACCCACTTGTAGCTGGAAAATGTGATGCCCTATGGCAAAGGGAATGACACCTACCTGGGCCTTGGACTTGGACTGAGTCAACATGACCCAACAAAAATTGAAATGACAAAATTACAGACTCAAAATTGAGTTGATCAGGTCAACCCTTATTACAAAACCAGAAAATCCTAATTCTTCGGGCAAGGTCAATCAGAGATCTAGATGGAGCCCTGAAGTCTTCTTCTGAATCTGGTGCCCGCACCAATCATCCACTATAACCAATCCATATCTCTTACCTCCTACACTAGATGTTCTAGTTAGTCCAAAGAGATCCATATGTAGTAGTTCTAATGGTCTACTAGTAGTAACAAAACCTTTAGGTTTGAAAGATGTTTTAAATCATTTTCCAAATTGGCAAGCTTAACAAACTCTATCTTTTTCAAAACTAAGTTTTAGCAAATCTCTTACTAAATTCTTTTTACAAAGTTTTGAAAGCAAGTACATACTAGCATGTCCTAGTCTTCTATGCCAAAGCCAACTAGTCTCGTCTTTAGTAGAATTCATTGCAACTAGGCATTCTCCATTAGGCAAGGATAGATCATCTAAATCTACTAATTAAATATTCCTAAGCCTCATTCCAATGAGTTTTACTCTATTTTTATCAGGACTGGTAATCATGCAATAAGATGATTTAAAAATAACTTGAAAATCTTTATCGCAAAATTGACTAATACTTAAAAGATTATGCTTTTAACCTTCAACTAAGAGTACATTACTAATACAAGTAGAAGGTAAGATGTGAACCTTTCCAATACCAATGATTTTTCCTTTACCATATCATCGAATGTCACACTCCCTCCATTTATTGCTTCAAGAGAAGTGAATTACTTCCATCTTCTGTCATGTGTCTTGAACAACCACTATCAAGATACCATAGTCTTTTATTTTCCTTGGTTGCAAGATACACCTGTAAAACAAATCAAGTTTTGTTTTTAGGTACCTAAGCCAACTTGGGTCCTTTAGGATTAGTACATAAATTGATTCCTTTTGGAACCCAAACTTTTCCAAAGTTATTGATTTTTCTCATATTATATTGAAAATCTTTGTGTCCTTGTTTTTTGCATGAAAAACATGTAATACTAGATGATACAGGTACAAAAATGTTTTTCAAATACTTTTACTATTTTTGAGGTTTGTATCCTATTCCTGCTTTGTTAAATATAGCTTTTTGGTTGTTTAAAAGAAGATTTAGTTTTTCTAAACTATAAGTGAGCTTTTCAACAAAGGGTTTCATTTTATCAAGTTCATTTTTATAGTTTTTATTTTCTATTTTTAAATCTTTGTTTTTCTTTAAAAGATCACCATTTAAAATGATAGTTTTAGATCTTTTCAAAACATCATTTTCCATTGTTAAAACCTTATTTATCTTTTCTAAAATATCAAGTTTAGTTTTCAATTCACAAACTTCATTTAACAAAGAATTGTTTTCATGTGAAAAATTATTTGCATGCTTTTTTAATTTTCTATTTTCAGATAAAATCAATTTGTAATCATGTACTAATTTATCAAAAGCATTTTTCAATTCATCAAAGATAAAATCTACTTCAGTATCAGAAATTATCTCTTCTTGTTCTTGATGTGCCATGAGATATAGATTTGCAATTTCAGCTTTTTCTTCTTCTAAGCTGGAGTCCTCACTATCACTCCAGGTTGCCATTATAGCTTTCTTCCTAAGCTTCTTCCTTGATTTCTTTAAAAGAGGGCAATCAAATTTGTAGTGTCTAGACTTCTTGTACTCAAAGCATGTAGATACTCCTTTTCCTTTTCTTTATCTTTCTCCTTTTCTTTTCCCTTCTCTTTGTTTGTTTGAAACTTTTTCTTATAAGGAAATTTCCTTCTTTTCATGAACCTTCTAAACTTCCTTGCTAGAAGTGCTTCCTCACTCTCATCTTCTTCTTCTTCTTCAAATTCTTCATTTGAGGATTCTTCTTGAATAGTTGACTTGAAGGCTATCCTCTTTTTCTTTTTGTCCATATCCATAGATTTTTTATTTAAATTCAGCTCATAAGTCATGAGCGATCCCACCAATTGCTCTAAGGGTAATTTGTCAACATCCTATGCTTCTTGTATGGCTGTCACCTTTGGATCCCATGAAGTTGGAAGTGACCTGAGAATTTTGTTGACAAGATCAGAATTAGATATTATTTTTTCTAAACTTCTCATGCCATTTACTATGTTTATGAATCTAGTGTACATGTTAGTGATAGATTCATTTGGTTCCATTCAGAACATCTCATAAGTATGTACCAGCATATTTATTTTTGTTTTCTTCACTTGATCGGTACCCTCATGGGAAACTTCAAATGTATCCCATATTTCCTTGGCAGATATTCATGTAGAAATCCTATCAAACTCACTATGATCTAATGCACAATAGAGGAGATTCATTGCATTCGCATTGATCTCGGATTGTTTAATGTCATTTTCATCCCAATCCTCTTCGAGCTTTGGGATGGAAACACCATTTACAACAATCGAAGGAACATGAGAACCCTTATCAACAACCTTCCATAAATTATAATCAATTGAATGCATGTAAATTCTCATTCTAGTTTTCCAATAAGTATAATTTGTTCTATTGAAATATAGAGGTCTATTTAAGGCTTATCCCTCAACTACACTAGTACTAATAGGGGCTGTCATAGATCTTTACTCAAGGCGGTTAGACTTATACACGGAGAACAGGGCTCTAATACCACTTGTTGACCAGTAAGCAATGCAAGAGGGGGTGAATTCGGTCTCTAAAAAATTATTTAAATGCGAGTGTAAAGTGCTCTTGTGAGTATGCAATGGAAATATAAAGCAATAAATATAAGAGCAAGTTAAAGAGACAAGCAATCACAAACACAAAGGAAGTATAGTAGTTCGATGCTTTCCAATGCACCTATATCCACTCTCCAAGGCCCACTTGGAAAAATATTATAATCTCAACCAATTATAGCCGATTAGTTTCTCGGGCTCACTAATCAAACCCAACTTATTTTTATAAGGCTCACAAGTCAAAACCTCACTTGGTTTTCTGGGCTAACCAAGAACCTAATTGGTTTTAAGGCTCAGCAACAACCTCCCTTGGTTTTGCGAGCTAACCAAGAACCTAATTGATTTTCAAGGCTAACCAACAATCTCCCTTGGTTTTGCGGGCTAACCAAGAACTTAATTGGTTTTCAAGGCTAACCAATAACCTTTACAATAATAATAAATTTGAAGTAAAGAAACAATGAAAACTTTCTAATAAAAATGGATATCTCTTTGAAGCTTTGTTGTAGTGCTGCCTTCAACTTGTTGATGCTTTAATAAATGCTCAAGAAAGTTGATCTTGAATGCTCTTGAAGGCTCTTGAATGCTTGGAGAATTCTTCTTGCTTGAAGGTAGTTGCTCATAATGAATAGGAATGAAGGCACTAGCTCTTTCTTTCTCTTTGAGTTTCTCTTTTTATCCTCTTTTTTATTCTCTTATGTTTAGATTTGATTTGAATCAATTAAATACCTTTCCAAGGCCTCAAAGTCAGCTTCTAGCCATTAGACATGAAAAACTAGCCATTGGGAGCCAAGAGGAGCAAGTTCTGCATTTGAAAAACTAGCCATTACTATTTCCAGAACTACAAGTATCGACACTTCAAGCTATGAGTCAACACTTAGGGTCTACACTTGCACTCCATGAGTCGACACCTAGTTCAAATATCTTCAATAAAGTTCTCTAGAATTCTCAGGTGAGTCGACACTTCCAATGGTGAGTCGATACTGTGAGTCAATACTTGACATCCATGTGTCGATACTTCAGGCAGGTCTTCAACTTCAGCAAGTTCTATAACAAAAAGTCTCAGGCGATGGCCAATCCTTGAGTTGACACCTTTAGTCGACACTTGATAGGCATGAGTCGACACTTCAGCCATGCCATCTAAAACTCTTTATGCATATCGGCTTGAGTCGACACTTCAACTGTCATGAGTCGACCTTGGATTGTGAGTCGATACTTTGAGTCGACACTTGACATAGAATTCTTCAAAAGCATCTGAACTTCTACTGAAGCAAATTGTGTTGAACTCTTGTATCCTTTCAAGCATTCTTCAATGATAAAAGTTCATTTTAAACTGATCTTTCATCCATAGTTGGGACTTTTTCCTTATTTGACAATCAATCAAATTTTGTTGAATTTATGAGCACCTTTTTCTATAAAAACACACTTCAAAGAAATAATTAGAACTCAAATTATACTTAACCATTTTGTTTATCATCAAAATCAATAATGGAGTCAACATATACCTTTTGAAAAATAAGAGATCATACTAGACTTACGAGGTGAAGAAGAAACTACATGTACTGGCTTCACTCGAATGGGTTCCATAGACTTTATGGCTCATTGCTTTTCTGAGACTACCTCTTCAAGCTTAATTATACTTCCATTGCTAAATTTAGGATAAACCATTTAACCATTGTTATAGACATTGGATCATAAGCATTTGTGATCTAATGTAAAGAAGTATTCGAACAACTATTTGGGATATAAGCTATTAGTGGCCTAATCTGGTGAGCAAACCAAGACCAGACAAAAATTGCAATGTTCATTTGGATCTCTATTAATGTGTTGGGAAGTCTATCACTTTTTAGTTGAGTCTAGCATCACTTGAGTCCTGTAATAAAGTAAGCCAATTGAGCTCATCATGACAATTGAGTCATGTTATAAAGTCATTAAGTCACTTGAGTCCATTTATTTCAGTCAAGTGAGTTTAATCGAGTCCTATAAATTTTGACTTCATTCATTCAAGTTAAATCCAAGAGGAGAGTCACCAGACCCCTATTCAAGTCACCCCAGCCCATGCGCCTGAGCCTTATTCATGCCGCCCAAGTCCACCAGAAGATGGCACCTTCTCCAAGCGCTTAAGCAGTTGGCAATCCCCAGGTCCACAAGCAGCTGGCGCCCACTCCAAGGCCCACAGCATTGGCACCCACCCCTCCTAGGCCCACATGGAGTTGGCACCCCAGATCCACCAAGGAGTTGGTGCCCCAGCCCAATCCAAGCCCATAAGAAAAGTCAAACCTCCCGTCCAACATGGAGTCAAGCAGTCCAAGCCCAAGAGGAATCAAGTTTCCAAGTCCAACAGGGAGTTCAAGCTCCAAGTCCTACCAGGACTCCATTCTACTTATCCCACTCAAACTTTGTACTCCAACTTTGATAGAGATTTGTACTCCAACTTTGATAGGGAGAGGGCTGGGTGAATCTATAAATACCCCCCTTATCCTCTCTTGTAAGGAATAATGAATGATGATAAATTGAATGAATGAAGACTTGTGTTTTCTTCTTTATTTTTCATGCATTTATGCATTGATGCTCCGCGAGGAAGAGGGTGAGAGGCCCAACTTTTCACTCTGCAAGAAAGGCACGTGAGGTGCAACCCAACCAAAAATAACCCATAATCATCTTCCATCAAACTCTAGCTGCCCCCTTCTTCTTCCAACCCTAGGTCGCCAACACCAAGCATTCCAAAACCCTAGGCCGCCCCTTCTATCTTCCAATCCAGGCCGCTATATGCTTCTCCAAGTCCAAAGAAGACAAGCTCTTCCCTTCTACTAGGAGTCCAGGCATCCATCACATCCTCTAGGCCACCCCTCCAAGAGTCTAGGCATCCTCCATAAATCAGGCCGCCAATTAGCCTCCTGCACCCCCTCCTGCCTTTTATTCTCTTCCACTTCAAGTTTCATATTTTTTTAAACTTGTGAAGCCCTAACCCTTGGTGTTTGCAGGATCCCTCTAGTGCTGCTAATCTTGGAGGAGGTATTCCTTGCCCTCAGAACCATCTGACAAAAGGCCAGCGCATCCGCAGGAACGAGCTTCATCTTCTAGGCGCTAATCCTGAGAGGTGTGATCCCTTCCACAACGAACAGACATCATTGCTAGGTAACCTAACCATCCCTTCTCTCTTTTTCTGATTTGTTGAAAACTGAGCATGCCATAATAGTGGTTTTTTAACTCTAGAATCCTGTCTTTCTTTACTACTTTGTTAGGTCTTCATATGCGGGTAAAACTTTAGTCTTTACATGAAAACCCTAGTTGCTCTTAGTCTTTTTTGGGAACCAAACCAAATAAAAATATAAAAATCTTGCTCACATAATCTACAATTTCTTTATGCTCATCCCGAGCATGTTCATACCGCATCAATTTTGGTATTAGAGCTTAGTTTAGGACATGTTCATGCATAGGTTCTAAACACAAAACCCAAAAAATTTTTTGCATGCTGAAATCTACACACTAGTTCCAAATACCTAGGAATTACTTCCATTAAACCCATCTGATTTGCAACAATCTTTGCATCCATTAAACACATAATTAGTTTTCTTTAATTCTGCATTTTTTCTTTAATTCTCAGATCTAAAAAATAGAAAAATATCTGCATAAGAAAACCTTAACAAAAGAAAATTTGCATTGCTGAAATTTCTGCAACATTAGTTTAGGGCCGAAATTTGTTTGCATTATAACCCTTCAAAACCTAGTTTACTTGGCATTTAATTCATTTCTATTAATCACTATTAAATCTGCCATCTGCATACACAAAAAATAAAAAAAAACAATTTTTTTTCTATAATTTTTTGATTTAATTTCATGTTGCATCTTTCATGTGTGTGCATGCATCATTAAATTAACTTAAGGGCAATTCTACTCTATCAGATAAGAGAAGGATTTCATCACCTTTCCTTGGCCCAAAACAACCACCTTGCATCGAACCCAAGCCTTAATTAAAATTGAGTAGCAACCTAATTGAGTTAGGGACAGCAACATGTCTAGTTCGTAGTATTGTGAGAAAGCTAGTGCACCCAATCCTTTAGTTATTGCTTGAAACTGGTGTCTAGGCTAGAGGTCCAGAGGGAAATGTCGTAAGCAGAGCTATGGTTACTTCATTAGGACCCTACAAGAGTAGCGGGAGCCACCCACACTCCCATCTCTTACCTTGCTAATGGAAAGGGTAATTATTGAATTGGTTATAAGTTGAGCTGACTCATTCTACTTGAGCAGTCAGGTCTAGCAAACCCTAGAACAATGTGTGTGCTTGTTGCATGACCACTAGATTAGGAGTCTATCCCCACCAATCTCAACCCCAACCCAATCTGACCATGGAGTCCAATCTTGAAACCCAACTGAGGGCCATTACTAAACAGTTTGCCCGATTTAATGCACAATTAAACAATAGGTTTGATCAGATGGAGGAGCATATTGGAAACCTAAAGAGGACCAGAAAGACCCATACTGAGCCAAAACCAAAAGCACTATGTCCCCCACCTCCCAACCCTAGGAGAGCCCCATGTCATGACCCAATATGAGAGCTTAATCCAAGGAGATCCAATTATGATTTCATGGACCAAGATAAGAGAGCCATTAGGAACATTAGGTTAGAAGCACCAACTTTTGGTGGTGATCTTGATCCTAAGGGTTATATTAATTGGGAAGGAGATATGGACCGGTACTTTGAATGGGATGAGATGACAGAGGAAAGAAAATATAAGTTTGCCAAACTTAAGTTAGTTTGCCAGGCCAGAATACACTAGGTTAATGTTGAAATGATGACTAGACAAAGAGGAGACATATCCATAACTACCTGGAGAGCCATGAAGAGCAAGCTTAGAGAAAGGTACTTACCCATGTCCTATAAGTAAAGGGGACCCATAAGCCACCAACTCGAACCCAGTAAGATTTGTACCCCCGGATATGAGCCAAGTATCAGTCTAGTTTTCATTAGCTGACCCATCCATGCTAGCCCACTGGTTCGCATAGCTGACATTGAAGAGGAAGTATGTAGGGTAGACCCAGAATTAGTTAAGTAGGAAAGTACTCAGACTAAGCCTATATTGGAAACCCAATCAGACGAGGAGAACTATGAGGAATGTAACACTGCTACCCCAATGACTTTACCTGGGGAAACCCTAGAAGAGAATTAGATTATAGAGCCTAGTCCAGAAATTCAAGAACCAAAGAAAATTAGTGAGGACTTGGTTTCTTCAATTTAGTACCCTCAGGAGGAATCCATTCCTTTAGTCCTAGTTTAAGATCCTTTGCCTGAAATTACCGATTCATCATTCAATAAGGTAGACCTTTTGCTGCCTGGAGATCAATGTCCAAACCTTTAGGTCATCCCCATGAGTCAAGAATCAGTCGATGAATCCTCTTCTTGTTTCCTACCCTATCCTAAGGCTTCCAATGCTTCTAGAACCTTCATGTTACACTTTGTTGAGGTTAGTAGGTTGCATCAGTCCCTTGAGCCTGTTAGATTTGCTACCTACTTCTAGAAGACCTTATGGCATTTATTAGGAGTCCATGTAAAGTTTTCATCTGAATGTCATCCACCAACCAAGAGTTAAGCACAAAGTTGTAGTTGAAGGCTTAATAAATTTTCTTAGGAATGCATAATCGAACCTTAGGTGTTAGTATGAGTCATTTGTCCAGCATGTTAAAAATCTGCATTAGGAGGTTAGCCATAAGATTAATGTGAGCAATGATATTTATAAAAACATGGTTAATTCCCGGAAAGAGTTAAAGAGTTCGCCGAGAAAGATTTTGTAATGATTAGGCTTAGACCTGAGTGGTTTCTTCCTGTGACTGTGAAGAAGTTACATGCCCATAGAGCTGGACCCTTCAAAGTGATAAAAAAAGTTGGACCTAATGCCTATGTGCTCGAGTTACCACCCAAACATGGCATTAGCTCAACCTTCAACATCTCAGAACTAGTTGAGTATAGGGAGGGAGCAATGATACCAAGTGAGCCATTTGGACCTGACCCTTTCTTTGAGAGCGAACCCATACCTGAGTGTCCACCAATAAATTGAGCATATCATGGATGACTAAGCAATTAGTACCAAGAACAAAGGCTACCAATGTTACTTGGTTCATTTGCAAGGTCGACCAAAATTTGAGGACTCGTGGATCACTCGAGAGGATCTGCAACGCCTCATCCCAGACCCGCTGGAGTAGTACCAGAGCCAAATTGAACCTTGCTCGACAGGGTTGAGTTCTTCCCACCCCAGGAGAATTGGTGAGGATACCAGGACCAGAAAAAAATTGTAATATTCATTTTGATCTCTATTAATGTGTTAGGAAGTTTGTCACTTTTCAGTTAAGTCCAGAGTCACTTGAGTCCTATTATAAAGTGAGCCAATTGAGCTCATCAAGTCAATTGAGTCCTGTTATAAAGTCATTATGCTACTTGAGTCTGTTTGTTTCAGTCAAGTCAAGTGAGTTCAATCGAGTCCTATAAATTTTGACTTATTTCATTCAGGTTAAATCCAAGAGGAGAGTCACCAGACCCCTACTCAAGCCACCCCAGCCCATGCACTTGGGCCCCATTCATGCCACCAAGTCCACCAAAAATGGCACCTTCTCCAGGCCCACAAGCAGCTGGTGCCCACTCCCAGGCCCACAGCATTGGTGCCCCCCCTCCCAGGCCCACAGCATTAGCGCCCCCCCTCCCAGGACCACACAGAGTTGGCACCCCAGATCCACCAAGGAGTTGGCACCCCAGCCCAGTCCAAGCACATAAGAAAAGTCAAACCGCTCAGTCTATCATGGAGTCAAGCAGTCAAAGCCCAAGAGAAGTCAAGTTTCCAAGTCCAATAGGGAGTTTAACCTCCAATTCCTACCAGGACTCCAGTCTCCTTATCCCACTCAAACATTGTACTCCAACTTTGACAAAGAATTGTAATCTAACTTTGATAGGGAGAGGGCCGGGTGAATCTATAAATACCCCTCTTCCACCCTCTTGTAAGGAATAATGAATGATGATGAATTTAATGAATGAAGACTTGTGTTTTTTTCTTTATATTCCATGCATTTATGCATTGATGCTCCATGAGGGAGAGGGTGATAGGCCCAACTTTTCACTCTACAAGGAGGGCATGTGAGGTGCAACCCAACCAAAACCAATCCACAATCATCTTCCATCAAACCATAGGCCGCCAACACCAAGCAACCCAAAACCCTAGGCCGCTCCTTCTATCTTCCAGTCTAGGCTAATAGATGCTTCTCCAAATCCAAAGCATACAAGTTGTTCCCTTGTACTAGGAGTCTAGGCATCCATCACATCCTCCAAGCCACCCCTCCAAGAGTCCAGGCATCCACCATAAATCAGGCCACCAATCAGCCTCCTGAGCCCCCTCCTGCCCTCTCTTCTCTTCCACTTCCAATTTCATATTTTTTTAAACTTCTGAAGCTCTAACACTTGCTGTTTATAGGATCCCTCCAGTGCTACAAAACTTTGAGGAGGTCTTCCTTGCCCCCAAAACCATCTGATAGAAAGTCGATGCATTCGCGAGAACGAGCTTCGTCCTCTAGGTGCCAATCTCGAGAGGTGTGATCCCTTCCACAATGAACAGACATCATTGCTAGGTTAGCTAACCATCCCTTCTCTCTTTTTCTGATTTGTTGAAAACTGAGCATGCCCTAATAGTGATTTCTTAATCCTAGGATCCTATCTTTCTTTACTACTTTGTTAGGTCTTAATATGCAAGTAAAACTTTTGTCTTTACATGAAAACCCTAGTTGCTCTTAGTCTTTTTCAGGAACCAAATCAAATAAAAATCTAAAAATCTTGCTCTCATAATCTACAATTTCTTTATGCTCATCCCTAGCATGTTCGTCCCACATCATAATCACTAACTCATCCATTTATATCTCATATAAGTGTGATAAAAGGGATTTAGAGTGAATCCAATTAAAAAGATCAGCTAAGTTATGTAATCAAATCCTTAAAGATAAACTAGTGATTCCCATAGTGGACTAAACCATATCCAATAGGGTTTAATTTCTCTGCTTAAACACCTCATCGAGTTTGAGATGTAAGAGAAGTTTACTGCGAGACTATGCCATACAACTTGAGATGATTATGGAAATCTCTTTTAAGGTATTTACTTTCTTAATCAAATCGAAGAACCTTAAGAAGGTTTTCCTGGCTTGTATGTTGAATATGCTACACACATTAATATGTACCCGAAAAAGCATAATAGTGGACCTCACTACACCCTTTATCTTACAAAAGGTAGTTTAGTCAATAGTCTTCAAGAAAAGATTTATAAATTGGAAATGACTCAGTAGTCAATTTGCCAAAAAGCTCATGGTTGCCCATGGTTTCCAAATTATTAATCTTTTCTTTGACATGACCAAACCTGAGGTGTCAACTATATACTTTAGGTTAATATCATCTCAAAAATCTCTTAGATCTAATGGTACTTACTAACTGCACAATATATGCATCATATACAAGTAGAGACTGACATTTATAAAATCATCTAAATCCAATTTATTTTTAAAATAAATCATCGATGATTTCATACAAAGCAAAAATCAAATTTCTATCCTAAGTAAAAGTCTCTTTGAGTAGTGACATACCTTCCAAAGGTGTGTTAAATTTATTCTTCAAGGATTCAAGCAAGGGGTAGTTTCTATAGACATGACCTTGATATGGAAATAACTTTCCATTTTCAATGGTCATCTACTTGGAAGATCCCGACACTTACTTCTTTATAGGTCTCTTCTTTGGTGGGGACACCAGGATTAGACACAGATCCCTGGATCTTATATGGTATACTTAGTCATGTGTCAAAGTTTTGAAAATTTTGTAATCAATTAAGATTGAGTCCTGTAATAAGTTGAGGTTAGTTGATTTGTCTCAACCCTCAACCTTAGTCCAATTTTGAGTCATGTACATCAATTATAAGTCTAGTATAATCCCGATTTTTGTACAAGAGAAGAGGATACCCTATTTTGGAGTTTCATTAGGCCACATCCAGGAGTCAGAGGCAACTACATCAGTCCATTGGATTTTGTGTGACAACCCAGGATCCAAGATGCTTCTAGAAATCATGATTCATTCCAGATGTCCTCCAGATGCCCAGATTCCACCCTAGATGCTAGAGCATATTCCTAAACCAGGGCATCCATTATTTCAGTGGTCCACCTACATCCCAGCCCAAGGAAATCAAGCCCAGGCACCAAGCCCAAGCCCTAAAGAAGCAAAATTCCATGGAATATTCTTGCTACCAGGCTACTAGGCCACCCCAGCTTCCAGGTGGCCCAAGCCCATATGCCAAGACCCTTTGGGATGGCCCCTTGCTGCCCCTAGAAGCCAACACACCCTTCTAAGCATGCTTGAAGTGTTGACCAAGTCTAAGAGGTGTCCTTGAGTGAAATATTCAAAGCATGAAGGGAGAAGGAGAAGACTAGGTCAAATCCTAACCTAGTTGGGACTTATGCTCATAATTGTTTTAAGATTTGTTTTTCTAACCTAGCTAGAAGAGGACTTGTAATCCAAGTGTGTAACCCTAGTTAGAGGATATGGGAACTCTATAAATACCCCACCCCTCCCCCTCTTGTAAGTAAGTTTTATTCATGATATCAAAACCCTGGTAAATTTATTTGAGCTTGCGAGCTTGTGTATTACTTTGTTTTTATTTTTTCTTTGGTTACTATTGTTCTTGGCCTAATTCCTTGCTGCCCTAGCATCCTTCCATGCCCTAACTCACTGCCATCCAAGCCTTCACACATCCTAGAAGGAGTGCCCTAGGTTGCCAAGCAAGGAGATCTTCACCAAGCTTCAAGCTGCCCGGCTTCAAAACCCTAACTTGATTCCTTCTAAACCTATTCCTTTCTTTTTCTAACTTGCTATTTTGATTGACCCTTGACATTTTATAGGATCCCTGAGGTGTTTCACCTCCCCAGAGGATGTGTTCCTTGCCTCCAGGATCGCCCAAATCAGTCATTACTTCAGGGGAAACCAAGCTTCATCATCTAGACTCCAATCAGAGTACTGTGTGATCTCTTCATTGGAAGTTCTTCAAATCACTGATTGGTAACATCCTTCCATTCTTTTAATTTCTAATTTGATGAAGATAAGCTATCCTAATCCAGGAGTTTCTCAATTCTTAGGTCCTGTTAATTTATTATTTTTGTATGAGTTTGCCTACGATACGATGATTCTTTACATTGCTACTCCTTATGCTAGTTCTTACTTTTATTTGAGAATTTAGCCTACAAACCTAAATTATAAAAAAATCATAAAAAAATTATTTTACTATATTTTCTATATGTTTAGAAATCTTAGAGTCATCTCACATCAGTTTGGTATCAGAGAAAGCTTAGGATAGTTTTCATTTGCATTAGGATCATAAACCCTAATTTCTACATCATGCTAGCTGCATTAGGTATCTATTTTTCATCTGATTTCAACTACCTAGGAATTTTATTTTTCCATGAACTTTGCATGAATTGTTCTTTGTCTTGTACTCTAATTTATCAAAATTTTTAATTAATTTTAAAGAAATTTAAATCATTAAAATTTGGCATCTTAGAAATCCTAACAAAATCTTGAAATTTTTCTAGTAGTCTAAACCCCCTAGGATTTGCATCATCATTTGGTTTTTGTTTTGCATAAAATTTGGTAGGTATCATCAACACCATCAATCCTCTATTATAAATTTTTCTGAATTTTTTCTGCATATATATCTATATCAAAACCTGCATCATCTAAAATCCAAATTTTTTGATTTCAGCTATTCCTGCATACTTAACTCAACATAACCTAAGCAACTTCCACACACCCCAATCCCAAGCCCAATTTGATTGCTAACCTAATCAACCTAAACCTAATTTGTCATTCCATAAAATATACATAAAATATTTTTATTTTTCTGATTGCTTTAGTTTGCATCAGGATCATTGTATGTTCATCATCTGTTTAAATTGATCTTAAGGGCAACTCAATATTTTAGATCAGGGCAGGAGGTCATAACCTATCCTGGGCCCAAAACAACCATCCAGCATTACCACCCAAATCTTAATTAAGATTAATTAGATCTAATTTGCCCTAGTGGGCTAGGTGACACCCAACAGGTCGGTTCCGAACCGTGTGGGACAACTAGTGCATTTAATCTTTTAGCTATTACTAAAAGCTAGTGTCTAAGGCTGGGGGTCCAGAGTCAAACGACCTAAGTGGACGGTGGTTTATAATTAGGACCCTGTGACAAGCAGGGGGAGCCACCCACCACCCCACCCCCTACCTGGCTAATGAAAGGATTAGCTACTAGGTTAAGTGTAAGTTGAGCTGACCCATTCAGTTTTGGCTTTAGGTCTAGGAAACCCTAGATTGTACTAGCCTTGTTTTTTTTGCATGCTTGGCTACACCATTCCATTCTAATTGCTAGATTGATTATTGCATGACCACTAGACTAGGAACCCAATACTAGAAGTCTACACCCCAACCCAACTCAATCATGGATTCCAATTTTGAGGCCATCATGAACCATTTTGCCCAACTAAACCAAGCCAACACCCAAACCCAAAATCAGTTAGCTCAAATAAACCTCAAACATGATCAAACCCAAAATCAGCTTGTCCAATTGACCACTCAAATCAACCAGATAACCCAAGCATGCAACCAAACAACCACTAGGATCGACCAATTAACCACTAGATTAAACCAAGTAGGAACCCCAGACCAGATCCATAGATCCCAGGAATCCATAGTCCCTAGATATGAACCCAATAGTAACCCACTATCTCTTAGTCACCCTGAACCCTATAGGATTGATACCCCTAGATTTGAACTCATAACCTTTAAACCCATAACCTATGAATCATAACTCTTAGTTTACCCACCCCTGTTACTCCAGACTCTAGTCAATTTTCCAGTAGCCAAACCCCTCTTACCACCCTATTGGTTCACCAAGATGATCTAGAAGAAGAGATATATGAGGCTAACCTAAGTTTGGTAGAGGAGTATGAAGATAATGAGTCTATTGAAGATCTAGAAGAGTACCCTATAGAAGTCCCAGGATTAGTTGACTATGACCAAACTCAGGTAGAAATCAACCAAGAATTAGTTGACCAAGTAAATAACCAAGTAGAAGACCACCTAACATTAATTGAACCTGACCACACTGAAGCTGAACTGGTAGTAGAAGACTAGTTAGACGAAGAGAATCCAGTTGTAGAGCCTAGTAGTCATGAATTTCCTGAGCCAAAAGAATTTATCAAGGACTTGATTTCTTATCAGTACCCTCAGGATGAATTCACTCTTTTAACTCCCATTGATCTCTTCCCTAAAATTAGTGATCCATTTTTCCATCATGCCAACCTAGTAGATATACCTCAACCTCATAAGATCAACCTCATTAGTATAGGACTTATCCCTGAAACACCTTCTTGTCTTCTAGTCTATCCAATTAAGCCCGAACCCTTTTCTTACTTTCTACCCAATCAGACTAACCCTGAACCCATCTCTTATTTTCTACCATCTCTGGAAACTTCTTCTGTTTTCTTTACTATTATGTTGCATTTTATAGGAATTTGTATGATGCATTCATTCTTTAAGCATGTCATATTTACATCTTACTTAAGGAGAACCCTATGGCACCTAGTCGGAGTACATAGTAAGTTCTCATGTGCATGCCATGCTAGGGTCAAACCTAAAGAGTCTATAATCTGTTAGGTTTTGTCTCTTAGAGTCCAATAAAATTTTCTTTGATAGAAAAGTCTAGTCAAGTCTATTAGGTATTAGTTGAGTCCAGTAAATCCATAGCCTCAAATTATCTGTCCACACATGCCCTGACCTCTGCACAGCATTTGCATTCGGAAATTAGTCAAGAGCTGAACATAATTAATGAACTAAATAACAACTTGTCTAATTCCCAAAAGAAAGATAAAGATTTTTATACAGAGAAATATATGACTGTAAAGGAGTTTTTTGCTCGCGAAGCTGGCCCATCCAAAATAATGAATAGTAGTGGACCCAATGCCTATGTGCCTGAGATATCACTTGATTTAGGAATTAGCTTCACTTTCATTATCTCAGACTTTGTAAAGTCTAGGGAGCTAGCAGTGATACCCAGCAAGCCCCTTGAGCTACTCCCTTTCTTTGTGAGAGAACCCACCCAAGAGCGACCATATATATTTGGCCTTATGGTGAGGAAACAGTTGAGAGAGCTCTAGATGATCAAGCTATCGATACCTAGGATAGAAACTGTCAGCAAAATATGGTCCAGTGCCAAGGTCAGCCAGAATCTGAGGACTTGTGGAATGCTGGTGCGAATCTATAGTGCCTCAACCCAGACCATCCTTGAGCCAAATTGACCCATACTCGATGGGATCGAGTTCCTCGCACCCCAGAAGAATTGGTAAGGACACCAAGATCAGACATAGATCCCTGGATCCTATATGGTTTATTTTGTTATGTGTCAAAGTTTTGAAAATTTATAATCAATTAAGATTGAGTCCTGTAATAAGTTGAGGTTAGTTGATTTGTCTCAACACTCAACCTTAGTCCAGTTTTGAATCCTGTACATCAGTTATGAGTCTAGTATGAGCCCAATTTTTGTATAAAAGAAGAGGTTACCCTATTTTGGAATTCCACCAGGCCACATCCAGGAGTCAGAGGCCACTACATCAGCCCATTGGATTTTGTGTGACAACCTAGGATCCAAGATGCTTCCAGAAATCCTGATTCATTTTAGATGTCCTCTAGATGCCCAAATTCCTCCCCATATGCCAGAGCATATTCCTAAACCAGGGCATCCATGATTCCATATGTCTAGCTGCATCCCAGTCCAAGGAAATCAAGCCCAGGTGCCAAGCTCAAGCCCTAAAGAAGCAAGATTCCATGGAATATTCTTGCTACAGGCTACTAAGCCACCCTAGCTTCCAGGAGGCCCAAGTCCCATACGCCAAGCCCCATTGGGATGGCCCCTTGCAACCCCTATAATCCCAACACACCCTCCTAGGCATCCTTGAAGTGTTGACCAAGTCCAAGAGGTGTCATTGAGTGGAATAGTCAAAGCATGAAGGGAGAAGGAGAATACTAGGTCAAATCCTTACCTAGTTGGGGCTTATGCTCCTAATTATTTTAAGATTTATTTTTCTAACCTTGCTAGGAGAGGACTTGCAACCTAAGTGTGTAACCCTAGTTAGAGGACATGAGAACTCTATAAATACCCCACCCCTCCCCCTCTTGTAAGCAATTTTTATTCATGATATCAAAACCCTGGTAAATTTATTTGAGCTTGTGAGCTTGTGTGTTACTTTGTTTTTATTTTTTCTTTGGTTATTATTGTTCTTCGCCAAATTCCTTGTAGCCCTAGCATCCTTCCATTTCCTAACTCACTGCCATCCAAACCTTCACACATCCCAGAAGGAGTGCCTTAGGCCACCAAGCAAGGAGATATTCACCAAGCTTCAAGCTGCCCCGCTTCTAAACCTTAACCTGATTCCTTCTAAACCTAGTTTCTTTTCTTTTTCTTACTTGCTGTTTTGATTGACCCTTGATATTTTGCAGGTTCCCCAAGGTGTTTCACCTCCCTAGAAGAGGCATTCCTTGCCTCCAGGACTGCCCAAATCAGTCGTTAGTTCAAGGGAAACCAAGCTTCATCATCCAGACTCCAATTAGAGTGCTGTGTGATCTCTTCATCGAAACATCTTCAGATCATTCATTGCAAACATCCTTCCCTTCTGTTAATTTCTGATTTGATGAAGATAAGCTATCATAATCCGGGAGTTTCTTAATTCTTGAATCCTGGTAATTTATTATTTTTGCATGAGTTTGCCTGCAATACGATGATTCTTTGCATTGCTACTCCTTATGCTAGTTCTTACTTTTATTTGAGAATTTAGCCTACAAACCTAAATTATAAAAAATTATAAAAAAATTATTTTACTATTTTTTCTACAAGTTTAGCAATCTTAGAGTCGTCCCGTATCATTCTTCCAATTAGACTATCTTTTGAAAGAGAAAGTCTACTTTGCATCGAGAAGCATGCCCTATGAACCTTTGAAGTTCCCTTTAATAGTCACCAATTTATTGACCTTATCGTGTCAACCTTATTCAAATAGTAGTTTACAATAAACTATTCATATGAATTACAGAAAGATGATTGGATCAAATCTATTTGCAATTTTTATGATGCGGGAGGATTTATGCATGCAAAGTATTTTTTCATGATTAAGCATGAAGTTAAGGTTTTAGATCTTGAATTTCAAGACAAGCTTCAAAGTATAGAATTCTAAAAAAATTCTGGAAGTCATGTATGTAAAAATAAACCCTAAAATAATAGATAAGGCTATCTTTCCTACAATACCATTACTAATGAATCAAGGGGTGTACCTAGCAAAGGTAGAAGTGCCTGCTGATGAACGTTCCATGAAGAGATTGCTCACAATTCCAGATGTGGCTGGAAGAACAATCTTCTGACCTTGTAGATTCGCAACTTTCTGCTAGATGATCCGATGGTTGATCAGAAGGTATCCTCGGACTCATGGGAATTGAGATACCTACAAATCACCATCTAGGGTTAGAAAACTAAATGTATGAAGACTAAAAAATTGAAAGAAGGAAAAGAAAAAGCTCTTGGATGATGGCAGCCAAGAGTTGGAAGGAAGGGGAGTCTAGGGTTTTGATGTTGTAGATGGCGGTAGGGATTAGGAGCAAGAAGAACTCGCACACAGCATGCACACAGCAAGGGCACATAGTAAAGAGAAAAAAATCAAATTTAATTCATTAATATTCTGGAATTACATGAGGGAAGGCCTTTAAATAGGCTTACAAACTTGGGACTCAAGTAAGGGTACTCATGAGAAAACATTAGTCCTAAACCCATACAAAGACATAGACTAGGGCTCTCCACTTTTGACTGAGCCTCTCTCTCTCCCTCTCCTTCTCCTTTTATTGCTCAGCCAAAGAGGGGTGACTCTAAGGGAGGCCGACCAAGGGGGGTGACCATAAGGGTTGGCGCCCCTCTTGATGCTCCTCATGGGCCTTAGGCGGCCCAGCATGCTCCAGGCTGCGGTCCAGTCTTCCAAGGCCTTCAAATTCACTTGCTAGGTCTTCCATGGTCTTTAAGTGTGGTTCCATGACTTTAAGCTAGCTGGATCTTTAATTATCTTGAATCTTCTACTTGCAAAATTTGACTAGACTCACTATAAAATTTACAGGAGTCAGAAAATGACTAGCTCAATATGAGCTGACTTGACTGATAAACTTCAAAACTTACAGGACTCAAACCTGACCTAATTCAACTGACTTGGCATTCTAAATACAGGACTCAAGTGTGGACAGAACTCCAATGAACTTACTCACATAACTCAAATGAACTCACTCAAATTGACTAAACCCTAATTACAAATTGAACAAAACTTGGACTCACATCCTAAACTCTAATTTGATAACCACAGAGGGTTTAAATGCCTCTGCCAAAATCTGGGGCCTTTGATGTCCCCATCAATTCTCCCAGGATGGAAGGAACTCGATCCCATCTATTTGGTGGGCTAGCTCACACCCTCTTGGTTGGTTCAGATGGGGGTATGGACCCATGGAATGTGGGTGCCACTGTTAAGGTGAGGCTGGTGCCAAATCAACATCCCTTGGATGGTGCTGTGGTGCTCATCCCCAGGTGAGAGGTAGCTCGGTGATAGTATGCTAGATTGGTGCTGCGGTGCTCGGTGGGGAGGTCGACTCATGCACCCTGAGGTTACTGCACTGCCTACTTAAGAAAGATAAACCGCCACTTCTAAATTGGGAGCTTCCTTTTGGATGGTTGGGGCATCGATCGTAGAGTTGGTATTAGAGCCGAGGTTAAGGGTTCGAATCCCCACAGGTGGAATTCTCGAGAGGTTTTTTGCTAGGAGGGGATTATTGGGTGGGCCAGCTCACACCCTCTTGGTTCATCCTGATGGGGGGTCTGGGCCCACAGAATGTGGGTGCCACTATTAAGGTGAGGCTGGTGCCACATCAATGTCCCTTGGATGATGCTATGGTGCTCGTCCCCAGGCAAGAGCCAGCTCGGTGATAGTATGCTGGGTTTGAGCTACGATGCTCAGTGGGGAGGTCGACTCGTGCACCCCGGGGTTGCTGTGCTACCTACTTAAGAAAGATAAACTACCACTTCTAAATAGGAAGCTTTCTTTTGGATAGTTGTTTGGGGCGTCTATCCTAGACCGTCGAGTAAGGGCCATACTAAACCAGTGACTCTCAAGAAGGTCTGAGTGGAGGCGCATAAGTCCTCTCGAGTATCCCACAAAGTGCTGGGTTCTAGTAGACCTTGCCAACAAACCAGGTGGCATTGAAAATCGATATCCCAGGTCATGGAAACTCGATCATCCAAGACACACTCAATCCGTATTCTTCTCTTAGACCAAATTATAGGTGGACACTTAGGGTCAGGCTCACTGTCAATGCACGGGGTAGGTTCAAATGCCTCACTAGGAATCGCTGCCGGTTCCCTAGACTCAATCAAGTCTGCGATTTTGATGGCAGAGCTAAAGCTAAACTCCAAGGTCAAATCATTCACATGGGGTCCTACCTTCTCTATCACTTCTAAAGATCCAGCTCTGTGGGCATAAAACTTCTTTTTAGGCCTAAGCCTAACCAAGATAAAATTCCCTACATTGAATCCATTGGCTCTTATTCGGGAATTAGCCAGTTTGTTAGAAGTTTCATTACTTAATTTACTCTTATGGCTAATATCCTTATTCATATGTTGTGCGATGTTCAATGCAAGTGTAGATAGTTGAACTGGGTTTATGGACTTATCAGGCTCAGCACCAATTAGATGGTCATCAGGAAGGTCTTTGGGAAGAAAGTCTCCTAAATTAATGTCTACCTCCTGGGGTTGTTCCTTAGAAACTTGTTCTTGGACCTCCTCTATGGTCAACTCTCTTGAACCCTCTATTATCTTTGATCTTGTCTCAATCACTTCTTCAAGTTTTGCATTGGGTTTAGGATCCTTTTCCTTTGATTCTTCAAGGGGTTCACTCTCTAGCTTTTCTTCTACTAGACTTGACTCTTCAATATCAATGGGCCCAGGGGTTTGTTTCTCTAATTTGTTAGCCTTAATTAAATTAACTCCTGTTTTCTTCTCCTTAAGGCTACTAGAAGCTCCCTTAAATGGGTCTTTAGGTTGAGTTGGGTGGATCACAAACTTCTCCCCATGGTGACTAAATGTACAGGTATTGGTTCGACCAAACAAGATTGCATCATGATCACAAAGCCATGGTCGACCTAGGATAATACTATTAACTCCCATGGGAAGGACATCACACTAAATTTTCTCCTCAAATATTTGCAATTTGATCAGGATTTTGTTGCCCAGTAACTAACCCAAAAGGAGGGGTGAGTTGGGTTGCTAAAAATTTAAATGCAAGTGTGTGCACCAATCCAATAATTAAACTTAGTACTATGAATGCAAGTGTAATGTGCTTTTAATAAGTAAGCAGCAAAAATATAAAAGCAATTAGAGAAGAGCAAATGAAAGATACAAGCAACCACAAACACAAAGAAAATATAGTGGTTCGGTGCTATCCAATGCACCTACATCCACTCCCCAAGACCCACTTGGAAATTCACTATAATCTCAATCGATTACAACCGATTAGTTTTCCAGGCTCACTAATCAAAACCCGACTTATTTTCACAAGGCTCACAAGTCAAATCCGTACTTAGTTTTCCAGGCTAAATAAGAACCTAAATGGTTTTAAGGCTAACCACCAACCTCTCTTGATTTTGTAGGCTAACCAAGAACCTAAATGGTTTTCAAAGGCTCACCAATAACCTCCTTGGTTTTCCAATAAGCTAACCAAAAATCTTTACAACAAATATAAATTTGAAGTAAAGAAATAATGAAAGCTTTTTAATAAAAATGAATATCTTTTTGAAGCGTTGTTGTAGTGCTACCTCCAACTTGATAAAGCCTCTTTTAATGCTTAAGAAGGTTGATCTTGAAAGCTCTTAAAGGCTCTTGAATGCTTGGAGACTTCTCTTAGCTTGAAAGTAGTTGAACTCAATGAATAGAAGTGAATGCTCTCTTTTCTTTTCTCTTGGTTATTCCTTTTTCATTATCTTATGTTTATATTTGATTTGAATCAATTAAATACCTTTCCAAGGCATCAAACCTGATTTCTAGCCATTAGACATGAAAAACTAGCCATTGAGAGCTAAGAGGGATGAGTTCTGCATTTGAAAAAATAGCCATTATTGTTCACAGAACTCCAAGTGTCGATACTTCAAGCTGTGAGTCGACACATAGGGTCGGCACTTGCTCTTCATGTATCGGCACCTACTTCAAATATCTTCAATAAAGTCCTATGGAATTCTCGAATGTGTTGACACTTCCTCTGGTGAGTCGACACTTTGCATCCATGTGTCGACACTTCAGGCAAGTCATCAACTTCAGCAAGTTCTATAATCCAAGAATCTTAGACGATGAGCTGATCCATGTGTCGATACAATACATCTATGAGTTGACACTTTAGCCGTGCCAACTGAAACTATCACTGCATATCGGCTTGTATCGACACTTCACTATCATGTGTCGACATTTGAGTTGTAGGTGTCGACACTTTGAGTCGACACATCACTGAGATTCTCACAAAAATATCTGAACTTCTGCTGAAACAAGTTTGTGTTGAACTCATGTATCCTTTCAAGCATTCTTCATCTTCTAAAGTCCTCTTTAAGCAGATCTTTCATCCATATATGGGACATTTCAATCAAACAATTTTTGTTAAATTGATGAGCATCTTTTTCTATAAAAACACACTTCAAAGAAACTACTAGTACTCAACTTATACTTAAGTATTTTGCTTATCATCAAAATCAATAACAGAGTCAACAGATTTGGCATCTAGATTTGATTGGGATGGAGGTACAATCTATCCAAGAAACCTTATAGGTGCTAGGATGGAGAACTAGGATCAATTCTAAAGATTTCACTATACTGGCAGAGACGGCATTGACACAACTCCCACTATCTATTATGATCTTGAACACCTTACCTCCTATCTAAACAAAATTTTGTAGGATGTTGGTCCTATGCCAGTCTTCCTTAATTTGGGTTTGCGTCAAGATGCACCTAACCACTTCTAATAGGTTTTCAGACTCAGGTACTTCTTCCTCTCCCTCATACTAATTTATCAATTGCTCATCAGCTTCATAAACTTCTCCCTCAGGCTCAACTATTGTTGACCAGATTTCTAGCTAAGCCCCTTGGGGGTCCCATATCCATGTGTCAGCATGGTGCGGGCTAGGTAGTTGGTGATCTAGCTGCAGTCCTCACTGGGTCAGCCCTTATGGGGGGGTTGGCTTCGACCATTCTGATTCAGCTAAATGGGACTAACTGCCCAACCTACCACCTATTCAGTACCCGGCTTATCGAGTTCGAATTAGGTGCGAAGCCCCTCAGGCCCACCGCCCTGCTACTTATGGGTGGGCTCTATGCCCTTGAAAGATTTTAATCCCAAGCCTTCCACGGGAGTTGACCCTTTTAGAATGGTGGTTAGGGGCTATGATCCAACAGGTGGTATCAGAGCGAGGTTGCAGGTTCGTGTCACTGCACCCCCCATGTGTCGCAACGGGGTATTGTTGACTAGATTTCTAGTTACTCCCCTTGGGAGTCCTAGATCCACGTGTTAGCATGGTGCAGGCTAGGTAGTTGGTGATTTGGCTATAGTCCTCGCTTGGTCGGCCCTTATGGGGGGGTCGGCTTCGACCATTCCGATTTGGCTAAATAGGACTGACCGCCTAGCCTACCACCTGTTCAGTACCCAGCTTGCCGAGTCCGAATCAGGTGCGTAGCCCCTCAGGCCCGCTGCTCTACTACTTATGGATGGTCTCTGTGCCCTTGAAAGACTTTAATCCCAAGCCTTGCCTTCTAAGGGGGTTGACCCTTTTGGAATAGTAGTTAGGGGCTACGGTCCAATAGGGCACTGGCTAGCAAAGTGACCTAGTTTATGGCATCTATAGCAACCTTCTAGGAAATGAGTTCCCTCTGACCCTTATAGCTTTGCCTTTATCTACTCTATGGGTCATGGAGATACTAGGTTGAGGTCGACTTGGGTCAGGGTGACTTAGACTGGGATGACTCAAGTTGGGTCGATTTGGGTCAGGTCGACTATGATAGGCTTGACTAGATCCTAAGTATGGGCTAGGGTTTCTAATGGGCTCAGGTTTATGAAAGATGGGCCCTCTCTAGAAATGCTCAACATTCCTAGCAATCTAATAGGCCTGCTCTATGTCTCTAACCTCTCTCAGGTAAAGCTTCCTCTTAATGTCATCCCTAAGGCCAGTCATAAACCTAGACAGGACAACATCTTCATATTCATTGAAGTCGCATCGCATGAAATACTCATCAAATTTCGCGATGTAATCATCTACACTCTTGCTACCTTGATCAAATTTCATGATGTACTCATGATGATGGGCTCTCTTAGGTTCAACCTCAAACTATGGATTAGGGTTTGGGTTTCTCCTAGGGTTAACCTCATAGTAACGATCTCGGCATGGGGTTCTCCTAGGATGGGGAGGTGACTCAAGATTTGGTACAGAATGGGACCTATGTGTCTCCTCTACGGTTCCTAGCAGAACATCTACTTGGTCAAATCTTTGAGTCAATTGGGCATTCGATTGGATCATTTGGTCATCCATTTGGTCTAATCGGGTGTTCAATCAGGCCATTTGGTCACTCAAGGTCTTTAGGATAGCATCAAGGTGGGATTCCATGGGTTCAACCGATTGTGGAGGTGGTAGATGATATGAAGCTCCTGATCTAGTGCACATGCAAGACTCAAATAAATCGACTATGGGTACCTAGACCTAGAGCCAAAACAGAATAGGTCAACTCAACATACACACAATTCAACCCCTAATCCTTCCACTGGCCAAGTAAGAGGTGGGATGGTGGGAGGCCCACTGCTTAATGCAGGACCCAATTAAAGAACCACTGATCTGCTTAGATCATTTGACACTGTACCTCTAGCCTAGACACCAGCTTCTAGTAATAGGAGATGAATTGGGAGCACTAGACTTCCCACAATGGTTGAACTTGACCTGTTGATGTCACTAGCTCTCTCGAGCAAATTAGGTCTAATCAATTTTAGTTATGATTGGGTTCAGATGTAAGGATTGTGGTTTTGGGCTAAGGAGAGGTGATCAAATCCTTCCCCCATCTGACATAGTAAAAGTGCCCTTAAGGTAAGTTATGTAGATGATGACACACATATGAAATGCAAATTAGGGTTTTGTAGTTTTGGTATTTTCTAATTTTGAATATTTTTTTTTATCTTTATATTTGAAAGGAAATAAAATATGCAAAAAAATACCTAATATGCATGAAATATATAGAAAAATTAAAATATGGAAAGATTATGCAAGAAGAACCCTAAACATACTAAAATTTGTCTTGCTAAAAAATAGAGCAGAATTGTTCTTAACAAGTATTCCGGTATACAAAAAATCAACAGACTAAATTAAATCATGAAAAAACTATGAAAAATACATTCAATTAAAGGGAATCTAGAAAAATAAAAATTAGGATTTTTGGATCTTTTTACAAGCAGAAATCATAAGAATAATAGACCATATACTGAGATGATGGGATGCAGAAACTTGCCTTAAACTATGCTCTGATACCAAATGATGTGTGATGATTTATGCATGGAAAGTATTTTTTCTTGATTAAGCATGAAGTTGAGGTTTTAGATATCGAGTTTTAAGCCAAGATTCAAAGTATAGAATTCTATGAAAATTTTAGAAGTCATGCATGTAGAAATAAATCCTAAAGTAATAGATAAGAAGGATCGCCAAGGTTGAGAAATCCTAGTCAGGTTAGCTTTCCTACAATACACTAATGATGAATCAAGGGGGTGTAGCTGGCAATGGTAGAAGCACCTGCTGAATATCGTTCCATGAAGAGATCGCTCACGCTCCCGGATATGGCCTAGAAGACAAGCTTCTGACCCTGCAGATCATGGCTTTTTGCTCGGTGATCCGATGGCTGATCAAAAGGTGTCCTCAGACTCGTGGGAAATGAAAGATCTACAAATCATCATCTGGGATTATAAACTAAGAATATGAAGACTGAATAATTGAAAGAAGGAAAAAGAAAGGCTCTTGGATGATGAAGGTCAAGGGTTGTAAGGAAGGGGCGGCTAGGGTGATGTTGCAGATGAAGGCAGGGTGCAAGAACAAGAAGAACTCGCACATATCACACACACAGTAAGGGCACACAGCAAAGAGAGAAAACTCAAATTTAATTCATCAATAGTCTAGAATTACATGAGGAGGGGAGGCCTTTACATAGGCTTAAAAACTTGGGGCTCAAGTAAGGGTATTCATGAGAAATTACATTAGTCCTAAACCCATACAAAGACATAAACTAGGGCTCTCCACTTTTGACTGAGCCTCTCTCTCTCTCCCTCTCCTTCTCTTGGTCGACCAAAGAGGGGTGACTCTAAGGGAGGCTGACCAAGGGGGTGACCATAAGGGTTGGTGCCCCTCTTGATACTCCTCATGGGCCTTGGGTGGCCCAGCATGCTCCAAGCTGCAGTCCAGGATTCCAAGGCCTTTAAACTCTCTTGCTGTATTTTCCATGATCTTTAAGTATGGCTCCTTGACTTTAAGCTGGCTGGATCTTTGATTATCTTGAGTCTTCTACTTGCAAAATTTAACTGGACTCACTATAAAATTTACAGGACTCAGAAAATGACTAGCTCAACATGAGCTGACTTGACTGATAAACTTTAAAACTTACAAGACCAAAACTTGACCTGACTCAACTGACTTGGCATTCTAAATATAGGACTCAAGTGTGGACAGGACTCCAATGAACTTACTCACAAAACTCAAATGAACTCACTCAAATTGACTAAGCCTTAATTACAAATTGAACAAAACTTGGACTGACATCCTAAACTATAATTTGATAACCACGGAGGGTTGAAATGCTTCTGCCAAAGTCTGGGGCCTCTGATGTCTCCATCATTTTATGCATCAACAAGTTCGAGCTTCTCAAGCACCTAATCCTTAATCATTGTCAAACAATGATCAAGGATTGATTACACTAAGGTTAGCCTAGATGGCTTGGTAATATATGGTAGTCCAAGTCTATTACAATATTCAGCCTACCCAAGAATTAAGAGAGTTGAAAGTTGACTTGTTAATCCAAGGAGAGTTAAGATTCAAGTTAGATGATTGTATTTAATTTTAAATTTATTCTAGAGACTTTAAGCAATAAATTAGGCTCTCACTATTTTTATGGGTCTCTCACACTCTTTAGTGGAGATGCAAAAGCCCTTATATAACCAGGATCTCAAGTGGGTACTGCGGTCCCACCGATATATAGTACCTTACTATGTTCTATTATTGGTAACATGATATATCGATGAGTGGACAATTCTTATCCAATACTTCTCAAGCATGTTGTAGTGACTCAATTTCAAAGTCATGTGGACTTACCTAACAATTATTACCCATACTTCCTAGTTAAGTCAAATCCATCATTCATGAAAAAAAGAAGCTATCATTGGATCCCTTACCATGCCCAATTATTAGGCCCAACCTCATCTTCACCCCATAACATCTCATGTTAATAGAGTGGTTACACTCTCTTCATAAAACTGAACCACTATATCCAATCGAGAACAATTAATACCTAAGGGATGCCTGTTGCTCTACAATGGTGGAAGACCTATGACTTAATATTTGTGAGAAGGTTTGGGTTTAGGTCTCTAATTAATCGGTCAGCACAATCTCATATTTGACTAACCTAGTTTAGGTCATCCCATCTTATGTTTGACATAACTTAAGATTAAAAGGAACAAGTTAAAAATCCTTTTTATGGTTCTTCTTCATAAGTCAAATCATAGCAGCACCCTTACACATCATAAAAGAAACGAATAGAAAAAGAACTTTAAACCTTGCTTCATCTTATAATTGGACAGCCATGGTGATGCACTCATCCAAATACTAAGCAAAAGAGTCATATTATATATGAAATAAGGTTTAGGCCAGCATATCTCATATCCGACTAATCTAATTTTTTTCAACATATCTCATGTTTGACTAACCTGGTTTAGGTTAGCATATCTTATGTCTGACTAACCCGATTTAAGTCAACACAATTTATGTCTGACTAACCTAGTTCATGTCAGCATATCTTATGTTTGACAAATTTAGATCCATAAATTTTATGTCTATGTGACATGGTTTAGGTCACATCTTAATTAGTCAACATATCTCATGTCTAACTAACCAAGATGGCATGGGTGAGCTCGAATCAATAGCAACCTTATTCAAAACATAATCAATCAAATTGACTAAGTAAGATCGATACAAGGATTCTACTTTTTTCCTCTTTCCTTAGGCACCAACAAAATTGGCCAGGAAAGAGTTGGCCTTAATTAAAAACCATGATCAATACTTGCCTTAGACACCAATTGGTTTATCAGTTTCGAATTGGTTAACTTAAATGATTCAATCTCAACTGCTAAGCTAAATCAGGTCTTTAAGTCAATCGAATAATGTCAATCATATCAACCAGCTCAGACGATTAAGATGGTCTTGAGTACTCTCACTACAGTGAATTTGGTATTTAGCGATGCTTTTTTTGACCTTTTTCGATGCTTTAAGCGTCGCTAAATAATCTACCGATGTTTTGTAAAGCATCACTAAAGCGTCGCCTATGTAAGCGTTGGGACGCAACTTGCCGATGCTTCAAAAAAGTGTTGGCATTTGCCGACGCTTTAAAGCATTGCTAATGTTTTATTTAGCGATGCTTTAAAGCATTGCTAGTTTTAAGTCTAGCGACGCTTTAAAGCGTCGCTAGATTTTTTTAAAAAAAATAAAAATAAACGGCCATATATACAAACCCACAACCTTTATACATTTTGAAAATAAAAATATTCAAACCTGTATCGCATCCAACATACACAAACAAATAAAAACATTCAAACCTGTATCACATATCACATCCAACATACACAAACACAAATACAAATCAAATATAAAAAGTTTTTTTTATATATATAAACGTATCAATCCAAGTTCAAATAAATAAAAAGACATACATAAATAATAAAAAAAACATCTGGCATTACAAAAGCGTGGGAGGCTGGTCGTCGTCAGGTCTGCGACTCGCAGATGCACCAGGAACCTGCAAGATATACATCAGGAATTATAATACATACATTATATATATTCTAAATTATTAAATACATACAACATTAATAAATAATTACTTACCTAAGATGACATGAACATATGCAGCACAAATGTAACATACTCTAGCTGAGACCTAATGGTCTGTATCTCTGCTCTATCTGCATCGCGTGTCTGTCGGAGCTCTGTTATCTCCTCCTGGAGCTGACGAACATGTAACTGACATGACTCTCTCTAGTATCCTGAGTATATCTACGTACCTCAAATAACTGAGTAGGGGTAACTCCAATCCCATAACCCCTCACTCGTCCAGGACACTCTGGTCCCATCAACTTCGAGAATACCTCGGCCTCGATGCGACTGCTCTGTGTAGATGATGAACCCTCGCCAGCATGCTCGGAGATCATAGAGGTAGCCATATTCTATATTTTATAAAAAACACATATATCAATACTTAATAAAAATATAAATATAAATCATAATATAATATAAATAAATAAATACATATATATCTCTGGACTCACCCCGAACAAAACTGCCATCCTGGTGAACGTGAGTTATCCGATAGAACTCCACCTCACCAGGCTCCCTCTCTTGCTGATCAGCCTATATAAAGAATAAATATTACAAAAAAATCTAAAATAACACATCTTATATCCCCGTACCATGATACATGGCACATGCATGATACATGGCACATGCATGATACATGGCACATGCATGATACATGGCACATGTATGATACATGATGTTAAAACTAAAAGTGTACTAAAAGTAGTATAGGATGAAAAACATACAAACTCATGCCTGAGCCGTGCATAACTCTTGGACCCCGCTATATGAGGAACAAACTGAGCAGCTCATGCAGCTCTACCAATATCAGAATGCGTCTGCAAAATAAAATTAAAACAATGATATATATTGTATAAATATAATTATGACAAGTAAAAATTAATAAATTTCGAAGTGTTTGATGATGCTACACAACCTGTGCCCTCTCAGAGAATCAATAGTGCACCAGCTCCATCCACTGATGAGGGTGAACATCAAAAGGACAGGTAGCTACAAACCTGCTCCTCTATCCTACCCTTTAGCTTGTAGTATCTCTTCAACTTCACCCTATATTCTTTCCACTTGTGATTGAGAGACTTAATCATAAAATCAAATGAATCTGAAGGAAGAACAAACTTGCTCTACAATTTAAATAAATAATAAAATAAATATTAAATAAAATAAGCAATTCAATTTTTAAAAACCTAAGATATAAATAATATATTAATTTTTTTACCTGCACAACTCGTAGCATCTTTATTTTATATGTAGGAAGCATGTCATTCCACTTCGAATAATTCAGGGGACATAGCTGACCACGGCATGCTACTGTCCCCAGAAAGCTAGTCAACAAGCTAGCAGCTTTCTTAATAGGCTGCCCTAGCTTGTTGCACTCTATCACTATCCTCTCACCCTCAGGTAACTGCCACACATCACGGACTAATGTGGATCCTCGCTTATGCCTGAGTCTCCCGGATCCATCTACAGAAAAAGAAATACAGAACATTGTATATCAAAACTATTACATATGCATGAATTGAAATGAGATAGAATTATTAAATTATGTACCCTATATCTGTATGTCATCGATGATAGGCTCGTCATCAGGATGATCCATAGAAGGATCGTGATGTGCGGACTCAAAGGGAATGGCATCGTCCTGAGGTGTAGAGGTAGTAGCATCGACCTGATGTACAGAAATAGAGGGACTGGCATCAGACCAATATGAAACTGATCGACTACCCTCGGGCTGCTGTGCTGAAGAAGTACCAGTCTCGGTCTGGGAAAACTGAAACTGTACATCTACTAATCGCTTCCTTCGAGGCATGGTGTACCTAACCTGCATTATTTAAAAACAAGTCAGTCAACATTATAATCAAATTATAACGGAAATGAATTACAATTTAAAATGTAAACCATCTTATAAACTACTTATCATAATCAACCAGTTGTACATTCCTCGGAATCAAACATAACCAAAATGGTTGTATCATTTATATGATCATCCGGCATAATATTATAAGGCATACATTGAGTATAAGTATCATCATCTTCTTCTTCCACCCTTTTTCCCATGTCATACAAGTCTCTGGGTTTTGTCTTAATAACAGTAGCCCATTCTTTATCTTTCGAGTCTTGTACATAAAAATCTTGTCGAGCTTGAGATGAAAAGATAAATGGATCATCCTTCAATAACACACCTGTATGTATCAATCTTGAAAAATTGACAAGTATGAATTCGTTTGAGTCCTTTTTCAAACCTCTCGGTGTATTTATATCCACCCAGTCGCATTGAAATAATATAACTTTAAAATTTCTATAATAATCCAACTCCAAAATATCTTTAAGTATACCATAATAAGATTTTCCATCTGCTTCAACCATAACACCACGGTTCTGAGTTTTCCTAAGTTTCTCGCGCTCCTTGGTATGAAATTTAAAGCCATTTATAATAAAACCATTATATTTGTTCATAATATAATTTGGACCTCTAGCAAGTGCAATTAGTTATGCTGAACTATTTTTCTCCATCAGTACCGGTACCTAAAAAATATAATATCATTATCGATCACTTATTCGATGTTAAATATATATAAAATTATTATACAACTTATGTATACTAACCTGATTGGCAAGCCAATTAGGGAATAATTCAACCAACCATCTTTGTTCAATCCTTGGATTATGATGAGTGGAATGATTGGCTTGTCGTTGTACAGATAAAAATTCACTGCATGACAATCAAATATAAGTTTGACAACAACATGTCTAATATTTAGTATTATCCATGTGTAGATAGACTAACTTGCGATAGTCAGATATTATATCAATATGTAGCAATACATAACGGTATGCTTGGGACATGGATTTATGGTCAAGAATAATACTTTCAGCTTTTCCTATAAATCTTCCGGATGATGCAAATTTGTATAGATCTGTATTCTCCGTAGTATCACCATGACATTGAGGTCGATTGAATACAGTCTCTACACCTTCGAGATATCTTGAACAAAATGTTAAACACTCTTCAACAATATATCCCTCTGCTATTGAGCCCTCAGGATGGGCTTTGTTTCGTACATAATCCTTCAAATGTACACGATACCTTCAAAAAGTATGATATTTATTCACATTAAATTATAAAAAAGTTATATAAATTATAAAATTTAAGTTTTACAGCATTACCTCTCGATAGGGTACATCCATCTGTACTGTACCGGTCCACCAAGTTTAGCTTCCGAAGCTAGGTGAATGAGTAGATGAACCATAATCGTAAAAAATCCAGGAGGAAAAATCTTTTCCATCTAACATAATGTAAGTACAACTTGAGACTGCAACTGATCAAGCTCTTGAGGATCAAGAACCTTAGAACATAATGCCTTGAAGAATGATGATAACTGAAAAACAACCGTAATAACTTGTTTTGGCATTGACGACCTTAAAGCCAATGGAAGAATATCTTGCATTAATATATGTCCATCATGACTTTTAAGATTTGAAATTTTGTGCTCTTTTAGATTCACACATCAAGAAATATTTGAGACATATCCATCAAGAACTTTGATATTCTTTAAAACTGTCAAGAAAAGATCTTTTTCTCGACTAGACATTGTATAACATTCATGAGGGATATAAGTTCTATCATTTGCAAGCACTTGTGGATGAAGTTCATGTCGGATGCCCATTTCTTTTAAATCAAGACGCGCCTTCATATTATCTTTAGTCTTTCCATCAAGATTTAATATTGTTCCAATCAAATTATCATAAACATTCTTTTCTATATGCATAACATCAAGATTATGTCGGAGTATATTATGCTCCCAATAAGGTAAGTCTTAGAATATGCTTCTTTTCTTCCATAATTGTTTAGTATGCTGATGGGTAGTTGCTGTGATTATATCATTATCATTTTTAACTTCAAAGAAATTATCCGGATCCTCGAACACTACCGTGTCTAAGGTGTAAGTATTGACTTCCTCCGATACTTCTTCTTGTACCAAAGTCTCAACATCATCTCTTCCTCGCTTTTTAGAGGACTTTGTCATCTTGCCATAACTGTGTCTGATACCAAGCATTTGTCTACGAATATCAAAACCAGAAGGTAGAATTGGAGCAGATCCCAACTCTATAGTACCATCAAATAAATCCTTCTGAAATCGAAATGGATGATTTGCCTCCAACCATCGACGATGTCCCATATAACAGAACTTTCCTCCATGTTTTAACCAAATTGAATGGGTTGATTCAACACAAGAAGGACAAGCAACTCGTCCCTTAGTGCTCCAACTAAATAAATTAGCATATGCAGAAAAATCGTTAACAGTCCATAATAAAGCTACCCGCAGATTGAATGTTTGGCCATTCGAAGCATCAATTGCACTGATACCCTCCCATAGTTATTTTAATTCATCTATTAAAGGTTGTAAGAAAACATCAATATCATTGCCTGGACCCTTATTACCTAGAATGACCATTGATAAAATAAGTGAAGACTGTTTCATGCATATCCATGATGGCAAATTATAAGGAATCAATACAAGATAGAACTTAAGGTCTGAAATGGATTGAACCGATCACTGGCTAAACCCAGCCTGACATTACGAGCATCAGATGCAAAATCAGGATATCTGTCATCAAATGCTTTCCATGCTAAACTATCCACTGGGTATCTCAGCATTCCATCTTTTGTACGGCTTTCATCATGCCATCTCATTGACGAAGCTGTCTTTGATGATGCATAGATCCTTTTCAATCTAGGTACAAGAGGAAAATAGCATAATACTTTCACCGGCTTTTGTTTAATTTGTGTTGCATCCAATTCATCTAATCCCTCACTCTCATTTTCTTTTTGCTTCATCCATCGTGAACATCCACACACATGGCATGGCTCTTGATCGGCATGTTCTTCCCGATATAATATACAATCATTTGGATAGCTATGAATCTTTTTGTATCCAAGATCCAATTCCTTTACTAGTTTTTTGGCTTCATAACAAGATGTTGGTAAACTAGTACCTTCAGAAAATGCATCCTTTAACAACTTAAGCAGCATAGTAAAACTCTTGCTAGACCATCCATTCAAGTATTTTATATGAAACAAATGCACAAGAAAAGAAATTTTTGAAAAGTTCTTACAACCGGCATATAATTCTTGATCTGTATCTCTTATCAGCTTCTGATAATGATCTGTTCCAACATTACTTGGGGGTATCGGCTCTCCATCATTTATAGATTCAGTAAATATAGGATCCTCAGGTAACCCAGCTGCTACTTGTCCTCCACTGTAATCTTCAAGATGTTGAGCACCATATTCAAAAGCATCTCTGAGCAAACCCCTGATATCATCTCTTGCAAGATTTTTTTGTTGGTTACTGGATCCAAAATTAGATATATGTTCCATGTTAGAGGTTTGGTTACATGTAGATTGTAACCTTGACTCTCCATGAAAAAACCACTCAGTATAACCTCTTAAAAAACCATTCCATACCAAATGTTCTTCAACAATATTTGGATATAGAGAACTGGAATTTACACATTTTCAGCATGGACATAAAATCTTTCCACTGATACTACTTCTCTCCATACCAAATTTAATGAAATTCTGTACTCCATCCAGATATTCTTTGCTATTTCTCGGTTTAGTTATCCAACTCTTATCCATTGTAAGAAAAAGCTAACTGAAATAAATAATTATTTAAAATAAGTTTATTCAATAGATCAATTATAGTATTATTAAATACACCCTATCACTAACTAATAGGTAAAGAGGTCCTATCACATTCAAGAATTGTATTAATTATATAGGTCATTTACAGTAACCAAAGGATACGCAATAGAAGTTCTAGAAAAATTTCGGCAGCATTTTCCCTTGGTTCTCCCCATACAAATAAATATGTATGAGGAGAACTAAAAGGAAATGATATCCAAAATATATTTGGAACTCTATCTGTACCGTTTGATTACTGTAAGTATCTATAAAATTATTTGCAATTCTCAAACTGTCCAAACTGGACATTCAATTGACCACTATATATATTTCTCCCATCCATACAAAAATTAAATAATTATACGGATCCTGTAGAATATGTACTTTAATCAATTGACGGGTCTATATTTCAATGCAATGCAAGTTTTTAAAAAAATATCTAAAAAATCATAATTGATCATAACAAAGCATCGGTGGGTATGTGGGAGCTCCCAACGCTTCATAGAAGTGTCGGGATAAAATCGTTGCTAATTCCCCTATTTCTTGTAGTGTGATGAATTGTTTTGATGATCTAGTTTTGTTTCTTTGCACTTGTGTAAGTGGTTCAATAATAAGTGAGAAGTTTTAATGTTCTTAATATGTGTAAAATCATTTTTTGTAACTTAAATTGCTCTTTTCATTGTTACATTATGTGGATTATGCATCATAGACAATAAATGCTACTGATGATTAAGTATATGAAATGTGTTATTTAATAAATTGGAAATATATAACTGGAATAGCAGTGAATCCAAAAATTTGGGAAATGTTGCTTTAAAATGGATTTTGAGTTTGGATTCAATCATTGAGAGATCGAATTTTGGGTTTAGTTAATAAATAATTATGAAAATCACAAGCTTATGTCAAATAATATATCAAATTTATAAGATGCCTATATTGTCTTGCTAAAAATGTATAAAATTGGTCTTAATAGTCACCAATTAAAATATTATAATTGGTCTATGATCTTGCCCTATACATTTATGCATGTGTGCACACATTTATGCATACATTTTGTGGTTTTGAATTAGAAATTTATTTCATGTTAAAATAAAATAAGGAAAAGAAAGAAGGTTATGGATTTGGAAAAAAATGATAGTAGAAGCTAGGAAAACATATTTTTATAGCTTGGTTCATTTTTAATATAATATATCGCATGTATTTTCCAATAGAAGCTTGTAACTGTATTTGCTTTTTATTGAAACTCAAAAACAAAGGCGTCTCTAAGTTATCAACTCGCTAACTTGCTAGCATTATCGATTATTAATTAGTTATGAAGTAACAAATTATAAAGTATCAACTATAAATTACGATTGACTTTGAGTATCTAGTATCAGTATGTCTTGTTATAAACCTACTATAAAACATTAGTTTCATGGAACTAAGAGCAAATATCATGTCACTAAAACATATCTACACTTTTATAAATCATAACTAATAAATCATTTATCTTTATGAAGGAGCTGATAATTTATAGCATGATAGCTTCATAGCTCATCAACAATTACTGTGCATGTCATCATGTTAGTATCAAGATGAATGCTAAAAAAAAATTATGATAAACATGCACATCGCTCTCATTTTCCTTGAGCCCTATATACAGTCCTATAATTTCTATATATTTGGAAACCATATAGCCAATTATCAACTCCCATGATAGATCTGCTAAAATAATTTGAACTCATCCAAATACTACTCAAACGAAATGAATACTGGTTCATGAGGGGAACCAAAACTTAAAACAAATGAAATAATTAAATAAACCTTAGTTCTATTAAAATCCATGCAACTCTGATGTAATACCCATACACAAAATTAAACTAAATGAATACCGGTACAAATTAATTAACCCCAAAGAAAAGTAGTATAAACAAATGGTAAAAGAGAGGAAGGGAGGGAAGAGAGAGTGAGAGCGAGCGAGAGAGAAAGCTAGAGAGAGAGAAAGAGGACTAAACAAAACAAATGATAGAGCAAACAACAAGAAAAGAAAAATACTTACAGATCGAGCTTCGGTGCAACGCGATGGAGATGAAGGCACTGGAGATCGAGATTCAGCGATGAGTGACCGAAAGTAATGCCGGAGATGAAGGAGCAGGGAGAGGGAGGAGGAAGAAAGAAGTAGGGGTTCGGGCGGTGGCGACTAAAGCAAATGAAAGCCTAGGGCTCGGATGGGGGGAAATGAAAAAGTTATCGACGCTTTTTTTGGCGATGCTTCTTAAGCGTCGGAAGATGCCGATGCTTTCTAAAAGTGTTGTCAAGTTTGTGGGCAGCGATGCTTATAAGCATCATTAAATTCTTCATGTCCGATGATGCTTATAAGCGTTGTTAAATTCTTCTTGTCCGGCAACGCTTCCTATAAGCGTCGGCGGGTATACGGGAGCTCCCAACGCTTCATAGAAGCGTCGGGATAAAACAGTTGCTGATTCCCCTATTCCCTATAGTGTCTTAACCTAATCCTAATCATCTCTTGATTTGGTTTGATCAAGAGTTCAATCAATTGGGTTTGATCTAACCAGAAACTAAGTGCAATCCAATTGCAAGATTTAATCAATTTAACCATGCCCAGTCCCTCATGTTTTATGTTTTAGGTGAAGATCTTAAATTCTCAGTTTTAGATCTATTAACTTTAATTTTAGACCTTAAATAATTAATTTAAGTCTTGAAAACTTTTTTTTCAAATGGGTCAATCTTGTGCTAGGACAACCTTTGCACTATAAGGGGTTAACTTTATAACAAGACAACCTTATGTCAGCACAAGATTGAACCTAGCCAATTTCAATTTTTGACCTTTAATTAGGTTCATTATGAACATGAGGGTTTAGTTTAGATGACAAAGCTATTTTTAGATCTAAATAATTAAGCTTAATCATCTCATGAAAAACATAAAGACATGAAAATTTTAGACCTAGAAATTTCAGTACTCATACATTCAAAAATTCATAACATTTAATCATCTAATTTTTAGATCAATTTGATTGATCTAGTATGGTTCTAAATCATAGAAATTTTACATCTAAAATTTCAGTTCCCAACCAAAACATCAAATTTGATTTTCCAGATTTTAATTTTCAATCTTTTAGATCAGATTTTAGATTTGAAACTCCTTTGTAGATTTAAAATCTCAAATCAAAAATCAAGATTTTAGATATGATTTTTCAGATCTAAATATGTTCATGAAATAGTGGCTCTAATACCACTTGAAGGAATCGTCTGATGATCTTTGGGTTGCATGCAAGGTTTTTAAAAATTTTATTATAAAATAAATAATAGCGAAGTAAAAATCCTAGTCTAGCATGCATACAAGATCTATGTCATGAACAAAAATTTTGATCTCAAATTAAAATACCAAGTAGATTATATTTACTTACCTACTGCACTATTCCATCTTCATCGTTGCATCGGATCTAATAGATGTTCCAGGTTCCATTAGAGCGTGCACATGCCCAGCCTCTACTGGTACCCACGTAGAGATGACTTGATCAAAGCTCTAAGGCCACTGTAGTGTTAGCACCTTACAAGCCTTGCTTCGATGGTTGGATCGTAGCCTTCTTTAAGAAGAAGAAGAGCCTTAGAATCCTTATGCAAACTTTATGTGCTGATTCAAAAAGAGAATGGAAGCCTACAAAGAAGAAAACTTTTCTTCCCTTTACCATTCTTAATCTTTCTCTCTAGTTTTTTACTTCTCAGATTTTTGGATGTGTGGAACATAGAAAAAAGGAGGAGAGAGCGCACGACAATCTTGAGGAGTGGTTTTGCACTAGGGAAAAATCCTTGTGCACAACTTTCTCATGCCTTCATAATTCCTATCTCCCACATAGAGTCCAAGCCCTGAACACCTTTAGATAAGATCTAATCTTATCTATCTAGAATCAAATTCAGATAAGATGGGTCATTGAATAGAGGTTGCAACAAGAAACAATTTGTCATGAAGAATTGATAATGAGAGAAAAATAGTGCTCCTCCTTTCTTTCGATCATATTTTTGTCACACAAAATATTCCCATGCCCCAAAAATTGATAAAATCCAATCCCAACTAAAACTCTAATCAGATAAGAATCCAAATAGGTTAGAATTTTATCAACATAAGGGAAGGAAACCTAGAGAAAGGGGGCTCCAACAATTGGTGCACACCTCCCTTCAAAAATGCGTGCAAGAAGAAGAGTGTGCTAGTTTAGCACCCCCTCTTCTCAATTCCACAAGATTTCTTTAAGAGAGGTGAGAGAGTCCCAGTAAACTGAGACTTTGGCTTTCTGGCCCAATTAGGCTTCAATTCAAGTTAATTTTGAATATGATTCAAATCCAAATCAAAAGGCTATCAACCCTAATCTAATTAGAGTTACAATGCAAGTCTAACTTGAATTATTAAACCCAATTGCATTGCAACTTTTGCAATCAAATCCTTTATGCTAAAAACTAGTAGGTACCAAAATTAGTAGGTTCTAAATATGAAACTCTTACAAATCTTGATCCAACCGTGTGATCAGGTCAAGCTCATATTGTTTGTGACCCCTCAAGTTCTATTTTATCTGATAGTGGGACATACCATGATCTCCATCATAGTATCATCAAATTCTTTCTATAGATTAAAATAATTCTAGGTCACCCTATCAAGAATTATTGATTCGAAATGATTCTAATGCGATCCCATAATCTATAAATAATGCCTAGCAGCATGTAGTGACAATCCAGCAGAATAGAAGAATGAGCTCCTAGGTATAATTACCGTATAATTGAATTTTTCTATCAAGAATCCCGATAAAATGTAGATCATGGAATCTCACCAAATACTGAGCATCTGTTATGTACCAGATTTAATTAGCTTAAGTCTAATATGAAATTTATGGAAACTCTTTTTATCCTTCACCTACCAAGGCCAGGGATTTTTGGACTTAGTTTCTTAAATTACATTGGACTACACCTTAACTACTAAAATTGAATCCCTTATAAGTGTACTCCCACTTCTATAGTGAATCTACTATAGCCAACGAACACTGTAAGGGTAAGAATGGCTAGGGCCAATATTTTATATTATTAAACTATAGCAACCCCACTATGAGTGACCAAGATACTGTAGGTGAAAGAATCACTTATACAACTATAGCATTGACAAAGTCATTGACAAGTGAGTAGATATCCATGTAACTTTTTGTGATAGTCATGTTCAGTACCATTATTCTCTAACAACTACTTATACTCTCGCTCCAATATCCCTATACTATAGACTTGAGACTGTCCATCCAAAGAAAAGTGATCTATGTACCATTCAAAATAGATCAATCACCATCCTTATGATATACTAAGATCAAAAGCATTTAGGAATTAATTGATAATAACACGTGTTTCAAATTCCTAAGTCTTGAGAATATGTAACATTATCATTAATTCCTTGGATGATACATGGAACATCATGTATAAAAAAATTATTCAATTTTAAATATTAAATATAATTTTATGTCCTAAAAATAAAAATATGTTAGCTAAATTGGCTTTTAGGGCATGCATCTAACACTTCAATGGCAGTACTTTTATATCATACAATTTTTTGATGTGCTCCATGTCCTTGACAAGCAACTCGATTCATTTTTTTGAGGAAACCCGAGGATGGCTCTAACAACTACTAAAGCCCTAAGGGAGATTGGTAGAAATAAAAAAGAAACAACATTTTTAGTCATGGATGGAACAAGATAGCCCTATGGTGAACTAGTAGCCTCCTGAAGATCAGACATATCACTAGCCCTTGGCATGAGTATGCCTCTTCAAAGTAATGAAGGCTTAGAAGAGCGAGAACCTTAGTTGAATTTGAAGAAGAACATACATTATGATAAAGATGATGGTCATTCGAATGGTGTTCGAACTAACCTGAGTGGGAATGGTTCAGTAGAAATTGAAGAGATTCGCTATTAAAGGATGAAGGATAAATCGAAGTGTAGCTCAAATGGACTCCTGGTGGATTTCGAGATGGTCCTCGAGGGCATTAGTAACTTCGTCATTCTGATAAAATAGCTCCAACTAGAATTGATCCGAGATGTAATACTAAGTCTAAATCCTTTCTAGGTTAGACTTAAAAAGAACAGAATGCTTGTTGGCTATCTCATACTTAGGACTACATACCTAACCAGTCAAAATTAATAGCCTTGGGCTGAGCCAAGGAGCTTAGAGTGATAGTAGTTCAAAGTGCCACTCTAGGCCTAACCCAAGGAGGGGTCGACCGAGAACTCTAGCTGACCCAACAACTTTCACCTCGAGTCTCACTACCATTAAAGGCTATGGAGATCAAAGAAAGGATGAAAATCAAAGGAAAATATCAAGAAAATAAGCTTGGTGGCACCAAAAAAACAAGCAAGAGAAACCAAAGGCCAATAACCTCAAAAACAAAGGACCAAGGAAGAGAGAAGGAAGGAAAACTAACTAGAAATTTAGGAGGGGACTCGCAACAAGTCACCAGAGGATCATTGGTGGCAAGCAAGTGCCAGGAATTTGCTTTAATAGTAGCAGAGCAGGAACCAAGCAGCAATGAAGAAGATCGTTGACTGAAAGTAAAAGAAAAGTGAAGTATTTCTCTATTTATACTACCAGCAATGACTTAGATTAGTGCAACAATTTGATTCACTGGTTTGGGATTTGATGCGGGACAAAATATGAAAACTGTTGCCCAGGTGGCTACCTAAGCGGGGGGTGAATTGGAAATTTAAAAAATTAAAGCAAGAAATGTGCAATTCAAAATCCTTTGCAAGTGGTAGGTGCTGTTATAGATTTATAAAATGCAGAAGCTAAACAGAGTAGAGAAAGCATGACAAAAACACACCAAATTTATAGTGGTTCGGAGCAACCCAGCTCCTACGTCCACTACCCAAGATACCACTTGGGATTTCCACTATATTCACACCTGAATATAGTAAGATTGTTTTACAGGGTCACAATCCAAAACCTATACACTTTGGTTTTACGGGATCACCAAAGAAAACCCAACACCCTTCGATTTTAAACAGGCTCACCAAAGAAACCCAACTTGGTTTTCATAGGATCACCAAGAACCTAATTGGTTTTTCAATCAGGCTCACCAATAAACCAACAATTCATAGATTGAATTGAAAATAAATGCAACAAGAAATGACAAACTCAAGTTGTCGGATAGTTGCTGGTGCAGCTCGTTGGAAGTCCACTTGAATGCACTTAAATAAGCTTTAATGACTTCAGTGGCTTTTTCCAAAGATGATTCAAGCTTCAGATCAGAGTTGTTGAAGGCTTGAATGCAGACTTGAATGCTCTTGTGCTCTTTCTCTTGTGGTTGTTTGGATATTCAATGAAGCTTTCTCTCTTCTTTTTAGAACTCTCTTCTTAATTGCTTTAAGGTAGTTCAAATCCTTTAAATTTAAAGTCTTCCATCATCCAAAGGCTGTTCTAGCCATTGTAGACCATTGGGAAATGATTTTTGATCGTTGGAGAACATTTTGGCATTCAAAAATAAATTCTGGAACTAGCCATTAAATACCTGAAAGTGACATTCGAGTCGGCTGGGATTCCATTGAGTCAGCTCGGATCCTTCAAGTCGATAGGTCAAGTCACCATTTCTTCAATGCAGTCGGCTCTGTCTCAGGATGCAGAATATCACTCTGGACGAGTCGGCTCTTTGCAGCTCGGGTCGGCTCGAACTTGAATCTTGAAAATCTTGAACTCAAGGAGTCGGCTCTTTCCATCTTGGGTTGGCTCTTCTTCTCAGGTTCGAAAAACCTTACTCTGGAATAGTCGACTCGATACAGTTAGGGTCAGCTCGCTTTCTCAAGGTTTTGAAATTAGGTTTGGTAGAGTTGGCTCTTTCTAGGTCGGGTCGGCTCGCCTGGCTGTTCTCAGAAAACTTTAGGAAATGGACTCTGGAGGAGTCGACTCAGACTGATTCCAGTCGACTCGAATCCATAAGAGTCGGCTCGCTTTCCATTGACTTGGCTCAGATTGTTGTGTTCCAGAATTCTTGCTGCGTGCCAGTAAGTAGAGTCGGCTCTTCTTTTCTTGGGGTCAGCTCGAGTGTCTTCTTCAAAACTTTTACAATTGAACTAAAAGAAAACTCTCACCAACTCTTTTATAATTTTACAAAAACCAACTCAAACTAAAATTCATGGCACACACATACTCACAGAAGTAACCCTTTTTACTTGATTTTTCTTAACATTTTCATTGGGTTCTTCTTTACAAAAACATTTACAACACAACTCAAACAAGAAAGTAGAAATGTAGGAGTTAAAGTTTGAACATGAAATTCACCCTATAAAAGCTTGTCAAACACTTGAAGAGTTGTCAGTAATAAATGTACAAGATCCAATGTTTGGTTATCATCAAAATCACTTATAGGATCAACAATCTCCCCCTTTTTGATGATGACAAAACACTGGGCATGAAAAATCAGTAAGACACTTTACATGTATAATAGTATTTGAAATATAAATATTCACATGTAATAGGGCTGATTGGATTTAAAAGAAAATCAGAGCTCAACAGATGATATTACTATATATCATCAAAGTGTTAAACTTGTCATGCTTCATAATATTATAATTAGCACAAAACATGAAGTATCGGAGAGTTAAAATATGCAATTATGATCAGAGTAATGGGATTAATTTGAATATAAGTCAAAGCAAAATCATTCAAGAGAAACTCCCCCTTTCTCTAGATTTGAAAGTAATTTAAGCAATGCTATTATTTTTGTGCTCCCCCTTTTTCATTACACTCTAAGAATGGTTGATAAGGAGCTAATTTCCCATTCTTTTCATATTTTTCATAATTCTCCCCCTTTTTGTCAATCAATCAAAAAGGTGATTTCAAATAAGGCTCAGATTTTAAAATAGATTAAAAAAGTCTTTAATATTTGTCTAAGATAAATTCACTTTCTCACACTTGAAATTCTAATTAAAATTTCATCATAATAAGCACAATTTCTAAACATAAAACATTCATTTCGTTAAAAAGTTTGCAGGACAGAAAGTACATTGTAATTGTAAAAGAAAACAAGTGGAATAAACATTCATTTCAGAAATATAACCAGAAGACTAACTACACAACTTATTCTTCTTCTTCCTCAGATGAAGAAGAGGAGCCTATCTCTATAACTCTATCAAAGGTCTTAGTTTTTAGGGGTTTAAACCATAAATTCCTAAATCTAGTTCTTACAGGAGCTCTAAAAACTTTGGTCTTCTTGGTTTTGGTAGATTTAGGTAGATCAAATGAAGGAATAGGAATGTCAATTGACTCTTTAATGATCTATTCAGAAACATCTTTAGAGTGAGCAGTTTCCTTCTGGGATTGCAGTAGAATGCTTCTGATTTGTTCCTTGAAATCCTTCATTTCTTTTTCCACTTTTTGTTGGTGAAGCTCTTGTTCAGATTTCAATTCTTGCAATTTAATGTCAACTGACTTTCTGATTTCTTCAATTACAAAATTCACATGATCTGTCAAAGAGTTGGAGATAGTTTCCATCTTTTGAAATATCAGATTTTTGAGTTCAGATGGTGTTATCATAGTGTCTTCAATCCTTTCTTCAGCAGCAGCTTCATCTTCTTTAGAAATAGTGGCAGCAACCTGACTAGGCATCTTTTTAATCCATTTTCCTTCTTGTAACTTGTAACTCATTCTTTTAAGTGAGTTGAAGGAGTAGATATCAAAGTGATGTAGTGGCTTGCCTATTTCATTTGACAAATCAATTCCTGCCTCTTCAAATAACAGAGTGAAAACCATACCATAAGGTAGACAGGCTTTGACCTTCCTTGCTACTTCAATCATTTGGATCATCATTATGTAGGAAAGGTTGAGAGGCTCTTCTTTGATCAGATGTCCCATGATGATCATGTCCTTCTCACTGACCCAGTCGAAACAGCTAGTTCTAGGAAGGAAAATTCTACTTATCATATTATGCAGCAGCCTCATTTCCCTTGACAGTAGATTGGCTTGAAAATGTTGGACCGTGCTCACTTCCTCTTTTTCCAAATTAAGTTTTAGAATGTGCTCCTTATTCGGTAGAAGAAGTTCAGTAGCACCAATCGTTAGCATTTGTAGCAGCTTGCTCAATCTTTCTTCTTTAATTATAACTGTTTTTCCCTCGACAACTGATTCCAAATGAAATTCTTTAATAATAATATTCTCATAAAATGTCCGTACCAGTGAAGGGTAGGTTAGTATGTCTAAAGAACAGAAATGCTTCCACGTTTGGCTTACTATCAAATGTCCGATTTTCATTCCCATTTCCTCTAGGAATGTAAAGTCGATCCTTCTTCCGCAGGTGACAGGTCGATTGATCATTGAGACATGCTTTCTGGGAGGAGAAGGAGTTTCTTTATTTTGTTGGACTGGAGCAGACCTTTTTCTCTTTTCCCTTCTTTCTCCTGCATCTATACTACGATTACTTGATTCACCGAGTTGAAGTACTTTCTTCACAGATTTTTGAGGAGCCATTGCAGAGGAATCAAGGATTTTAAGCTTTAGGGAATGATTTCTGCAAGAATGGTAGAGCTTTCGAGAGATGTAGATTGTGTTCAAAGTAACAAGAGGGAGTGAAGTACTGAGAAAAGATAGACCAGACTTTCCTAAATAGCAATTTCCCATCTTTTGAGTCAGCTCGCTCTGCCCTAAAAATACTCGAGTCGGCTCGACCAGAGCGAACTCAGAACAAATAGAACACTGAGTCGGCTAAGCACAGACTTAGTCAGATCGATCAAAGCAAGAGCAAGATATACAGATATTCAAGCCTGCTCGACCAGAGCAAGATTGATCGAGTTAACTCGAGCAGAAACTTTCCAAAAGAGATCAAATGGTCCAGAAGTTTAATTCAACTATACTGAGAAATTCAAGGAAAGTTGTTCAAAAATCATGAATAAATATAGGAGACTTTCTATATAATTTTTCCTTAGGTTTACTAAATTCAGAAAGGATAACATAGCCCTAATTCTCCTCTAAGCAATTCAAATCTATCCTGATTTAGTAGCTTGGTAAAGATATCAGCTAGTTATTTTTCTGTAGGTATAAACTCTAGTTCTATATCACCATTCAAAACATGGTCTTTAATAAAATGATGTCTAATCTCTATGTGCTTAGTCCTAGAATGCTGAATAAGATTTTTAGATAAATTTATAGCACTTGTGTTATCACATTTGATAGGAATTTTGCATTGTGAAACACCAAAGTCCTCTAGTTGTTATTTAATCCATAACACTTGTGCACAACTCCCTGCAGCAACATACTCTGCCTAAGCAGTAGATAGTGCTACCGAGTTTTGTTTCTTGCAGTGCCATAAGATTAAATTCAACCCTAGAAATTGACAAGTACTGCTAGTGCTTTTTCTATCTATTTTACAACTAGCATAATCAGCATCAGAGAATCTGATTAAATTTAAAGACGATTCTTTTGAAAACCAAAGACCAAGATTACTTGTACCTTTCAAGTATTTTAATATCTTTTTAATAGCAAGCATATGTGTTTATTTGGGATTACATTGAAATCTAGCACATACACATATACTATACAAGATATCCGGTCTACTTGCAGTTAAATATAGTAAGGATCCGATCATACCTCGATATAGCTTTTGGTCAATGTTGGATCCACTTTCATCCTTATCCAATCTGCAGGATGGGCTCATGGGTGTGTTCATTTGTTTGCTTGTCTCCATACCAAACTTTTTGATGATTTCTTTGGTGTATTTGGATTGGTTGATGAAGATCCCTTTGTTTGTTTTACTTGAAATCTGAGGAAGTAGTTTAGTTCACCCATTAGGCTTATTTTAAATTCTCCTTGCATTAACTTAGCAAATTCTTCACAAAGACTTTCATTAGTTGCACCAAAGATGATATCATCAACATATATTTGTATAACTAATATATTATTGTTTTTCTTTTTAATAAAGAGAGTTTTATTAACATTTTCTCTTGAAAAACCATTTTCAATTAAGAAAGTACTAAGTCTATCAACCAGGCTCTAGGAGCTTGTTTCAAACCATATAAAGCTTTATTGAGTTTAAACACATGGTTTGGAAAAGCATGATTTTCAAAACTCGGTGGTTGTTCTACAAAAACTTGTTCGGCAATAAAACCATTTAAAAATATACTTTTTACATCCATTTGAAAAAGTTTGAAATTCATGTAGCAAGCAAATGTAAGAAGTAATATAATAGCTTCTAATCTTACTACAAGTGCATAAGTTTCATCAAAATTTATACCTTCTTCTTGACTATATCCCTTTGCCACTAATCTAGCTTTGTTTCTAATAACATTTCCTTATTCATCTAATTTGTTCCTATAGACCCATTTGGTTCCTATAATTGGGTGGTCTTTAGGTCTATCAACTAATGTCCAAACCTTATTTCTTTTAAACTGGTTCAATTCTTTGTGCATGGCCAACATTCAGTTTGGATCATTTTCTGCTTCTTCTAAGGTACGAGGTTCTATTTGAGATATAAAGGCTAGGTAATCATGTACAGACATAGTCCTTATACCTTGAGAAGGATCACCAATAATTAATTCTTTAGGATGAGAAGTAGCGTACCTCCATTCAATCGGTAGATCAGTATGATCCTTACCATTTCTTCTCCTTTTTCAATTTGTTTTTCTTGAATACTTAGTTCTTCCATCTCTTTTTGAATGGTACCTGCATTATTGTCAATACACTCATCTTTTATAGATGGCGATGGGTTAGTTTCATCAAATATAACATGCATTGACTCTTCAACAATGAGAGTCCTTTTATTAAAAACCCTATATGCCTTGCTATGTAGTGAATAACCAAGAAAAATGGCTTCATCAGACTTAGCATCAAATCTTCTTAGATTATCCTTACCATTATTAAGAACAAAATATTTGCATCTAAATGCATGAAAATAATTTATATTGGGTTTCTTTTCATTCCAAAGCTCATAGGGGATTTTCTTCAAGATAGGATGGATCAAAACACGATTTAAAATATAACAAGCAGTGTTCATCGCTTCTGTGCAAAAATATGTTGGAAGATTACCTTCACACAACATTGTTCGGGCTATTTCTTCCAATATCCTATTTTTCCTCTCTACAACACCATTTTGTTATGGTGTTCTAGGAGCGGAGAAGTTGTGATCAATGCCATTTTCAGAACAGTAATCATCAAAAATTGATTTTCAAATTCTGTGCCATGATCACTCTTAATTGAAATTATAGAAAGATTTTTCTGATTTGAAATCTTTTTGTGAAATTTTCTAAATACTTTGAAAGTTTCGTCTTTGTGTGTAATAAACAAAACCCATATAAATCTAGAAAAATCATCTACAATCACAAGGGCATATTTCATACCTCCTAGGCTTATGATCCTAGTTGGTCCAAATAAGTCCATGTGAAGTATCTGTCCGGACCAAGAAACCGTAGTATCTATCCGGCTGACGCGGTATTCTACCAGATCTCCTAATGGGTTCTGGGTGTGATTCAATCACAGCCGGTTCTACGATGTCCTTAGAGTGTGCAGGTTCTTCTATTGGCTGAACTTCATCAAGTTCAATCTTAGAGGCTATAGTTCCTTCTCCAAGGAACTCCTTTTCCAAAAAGATAGCTCTAAGAGCAACGAACACCTTTTGTTCATTCTCTAAGTAGAAGAAATACCCTTTGGTTTCCTTACGATAACCAATGAATAAACATCGATCAGACCTAGGACCAAGTTTGTCTGAGTCAAAATGCTTTACGTAAGCCGGAGAACCCCAGACCCGAAGGTGTGAGATTGAGGGTTTACGTCCAGTCCACATCTTATACGGAGTGGAGACAACAGACTTGATGTGGCAAGCATATGATTAATGTTTTGAATATGGTTTGTAGAGCAATGAAACCTAATTACACTAGCATTGTATTCATCATAATAAGACTTAAGGATTATAAAAAATTGGACTTTTACTTGATTAGACACAATCCTAAACTAAGAAGGAAGAAGATCTAGACAATAGGGGCTAATGATTGTGGACTTACCTTGATGAGCTTTCCAACCTTCTTTTGATTCATACCTTGAAACTACCAATGCTCAGAACTGAAGAATCTGGATAACAGAGATCAGAACCCTGGACTTGGGGCTTCAGCTTGTTTGTTCTTTGTTAAGGTGAACCCAGCCCACAACTCAAAGACTTCGAAGGACCCTGCAATGAAGATCAAAGTTAAGGAAGAAGGATAGGAACATATAGAAGGGATGGAAGAATTGATGAACTAAGAACAGAAATTTGAGTAGATCTGGCCGACTCCAATGCCTTCACTTGAGCTTGGAAGATGCTTTGCTAGGGAAAAAGAATGGCTTTGGCGTGGAGGAAGAGGATGGAAAACTTTCACATAAGAAAAAAATACAAGACAACTTCTACTTCCAAAATTTCAACTTCAATTTTCATTCATTCCCCAAAATCAATCTCTTTTACAATGGGCGTCCAAGGCTTTTAATAGCCTCACAAAGCTAGCTTTTGAAATTTAAAAACTCCCCAAATCGAGGAGGATTACAAGGGGGGTTGGAGGATTTGGTGGAGAGTTTGGAGGGATGTGGGGGGGGTTGGAGGATTTGGTGGAGGACTTGGAGGGATGTGGCCAACCTCCTTGAATTTGAATCTTCCTTGTTGGCGCCCAAAGGGTGATGAGGTGGCTGGTGAAGTGGCACCTGATGACGTGGCATGGTGAGGTGGTCTTCTACTTGGATAAGAATGACATGTGGCGCCCAGTGGTCCTAGTTGATGGTCCTTTTCTCTTGCTTGGTTGATGTGTCTTCTCTTCTTCATGTGGTCAAATTCTGGGGTCTAGAATTTGAGTCTTGTTGCTGGCTTTCATGGCTTTAAGACTTGATTAGACTTAACTCAACTGAATTAGACTTAACTCAACTGAACTGACTTGACTGACCTAGACTTTAAAACTTGAAATGGACTTACAGGAAATGAAATTTTAAAAGTAATTACAGGACTCAATAAACATTCTTGATTTGAAACTCAAAATTAATTACAGGACTCTTGAAAAGGAAATGACTCTTGAAAATAAAATATTTTTGAACTAAAGGATACAAGGTAACCTAATTATCTTCGATCCAAATTGGGATAAAGCTAACCTTGTTGGAGTGAAGTTTCTTTCGGCTTCTGGTGTCCACACCAATTCTCCTGGGGTGGGCAGAACTCGACCCAGTCGAGTATGGTTCAGTTTTGCCCTGGTAATGCTCGAACAAGTCTGGGTTAAGTCTTTGCAGGTCCTCTCGAGTAATCCAAGAGTTGTCGGACTCAGGTCGACCTTGCCATTGAACCAGGTATCGCTGATAGTCCTTATTCCTGGTAGTAATGATCTTGTCATCCAGGATTCTCTCAATCCTCTCTCTGCTCAGGTAAGGTTGGTGGTGGACACTCGAAAATATGTTCACTCTCAATGAAAGTTTCTGGCTCAAAAGGCTCACTAGGTATTAGTAGTGGTTCTTTGTATTCTACTAGGTCTGAAACATTGAAGGTTGTACTAATACCCATATCAGGTGGAAGTTCCAAAACATATGCTTTAGGCCCTACTTTCTTTAAGATCTTAAAAGGTCCCGCTCTGCGGGCATGCAGCTTCTTTATGGTTCCAGGGGGAAACCGTTCAGGGTTGAGCCTAATCATCGCATAATCCCCTTCACAGAATTCTTTAGCCCTCTTATGTGAGTCAGCTAAGTGTTTGTAAGTTTCATTGCTCAGGTTGATCTTATTACTGATTTCTTTATGTAGATTTGTGACATGCTGTGCAAAAGACTCAGCAGACTCAGAGACTCGTGTGTGAATAGGTAGTGGGATTAGATCTAAAGGCTTCCTAGGCTTGCAACCATGGACTATCTCTAAGGGACTTTTGCCCGTAGATTGATTGACCGAACTGTTGTAAGCGAACTCAGCACGTGGCAATAACAAATCTCAGTTTCCTAGACTTTCTCCCACTAGGCATCTCAGCAAGTTCCCTAGACTTCTATTTACAACCTCGGTTTGTCCATCAGTCTGGGGATGGTAGGCAGTAGAGAATTTCAGTCTGGTTCCTAATAGGTGCCAAAGGGTTTTCCAGAAGTAACTTGTGAAGCGGACATCCCTATCAGAAACAATGGTTTTTGGTAACCCGTGGAGTCTGACTACTTGATCAAGAAAGAGTTTGGCTATCCTAGAGGCATCGGAAGTTTGGGTGCAAGGTATGAAATGGGCCATTTTTGAAAACCGGTCGACCACCACAAAGATTGAATCATGTTTTCGAATGGTCTTGGGTAATCCTAGAACAAAGTCCATGCTTAGATCCTGCCATGGACACTCAGGTACAGGTAATGGAGTGTATAGCCCGGTATTCTTCTTTTGTTGCTTTGCAACAGCACATGTCCTACATCGGGCTACAATGTTTGCTACTTGTTTCTTAAGACCTGGCCAGTAAAATTGTTCCTCAACAGCCAAGATAGTCTTGTTTCGTCCGAAGTGGCCAGCCAAACCTCCCGCATGTATCTCCCAAACTAAAAAATCTCTTAAGGAGGTTCTTGGGATGCAAAGCCTATTCTCTCTAAAAAGATAACCATCTAGAAGGGTATAGTCACTATGATCACTAGATGGTCCTTGACGCAAAACCTGATAAATTTCATCAAAATCTGGACAGGTTTCGTACTGCTCTTTAAGTCTTTCAAAACCTATGACTTCAGTATTGACTGAAGTTAAAAGTAACGTTCTACGACTTAGGGCATCAGCTACCTTATTATCGGTTCCTGATTGATGCTTTAGGACAAACATATAGGATTGGATGAACTCTACCCATTTGGCATGCCTAGGATTAAGTTTCTTTTGGGAACTCAAAAACCTAAGGGCTTCATGGTCTGAAAATAAAACAAATTCTTGCGGTAGGAGATAATGCCTCCAATACCTTAATGCTTGCACTACCGCATAAAGCTCCCGATCATATGTGGAGTATTTTTTCCTGGCTTCATTCAATTTCTCACTAAAGAATGCTACGGGATGGTTCTCTTGACTCAGAACTCCACCAATACCTACTCCCGAAGCATCGCATGCTACTTCAAAGACCTTAGAAAAATCGGGTAGTCTTAAGACTGGTGCTTGGGTCATCTTATCTTTGATGTGAAGGAAGGCCTTATCAGCTGACTTCGTCCATTCAAAGTGGCCATTCCTAATACAATCCGTGATAGGAGCAACTATGGTGCTAAACCCTCTAATAAATCTTCGATAAAACGTAGCGAGGCCATGAAAACTTCTTACTTCATGAATATTATTGGGTGTTGGCCACTCTATAATTGCCTTAACCTTCTCAGGGTCAGCGGATACTCCTTCAGGGGTCACAACAAATCCTAGGAAGATAACTCTAGTAGTCATGAAAGCACATTTCTTTAGATTGGCATAGAGGTTATCTTTCCTAAGTGCTAAACATACCTGCCTCAGATGTTGTTGATGATCTTCTCTAGTCCTACTATAGATAAGTATGTCGTCAAAGTAAACGACAACAAATTTTCCAATAAAGGCTCGTAGGACTTGGTTCATGATTCGCATAAAAGTGCTAGGGGCGTTTGATAACCCAAAAGGCATGACTACCCATTCAAATAACCCGTCCTTAGTTTTAAAGGCAGTCTTCCATTCATCCCCTGGTCTGATCCTAACTTGGTGATAGCCGCTCTTCAGGTCAATCTTAGAAAATATAGTTACACCGGCCATCATATCTAACATATCATCCAAGCGGGGGATGGGAAACCTATACTTCACCGTGATTTTATTTATGGCACGACTATAAACACACATTCTCCATGTGCCATCTTTCTTAGGGGTAAGTAAGGTTGGGACTGCGCATGGACTCAAACTCTCCCTAATGAATCCTTTCTTTAGGAGTTCTCCTACTTGACGTTGTAATTCTTGGTGCTCGGTAGGGTTCATTCTATAATGGGGAAGGTTTGGTAGGGTTGCTCCGGGGACTAAGTCTATCATATGTTGTATATCCCTAAGAGGTGGGAGTTGGTCGGGCAAGTCATCGGGGAACACATCTTTGAACTCCTCTAGCACTTGACTGACTTCTTGAGGTTGTTCTTTTGAAAGAGGTTCTTGATGATCCTTAATGGTTAAAATCCAAACAGGTGACCCATTGCTAATTTCTTTCTCCATTTCTCTAGCAGTGATCACGTTTATCCCCTTTTTCTTATCACTCAATTGGCTTGATCCTCTCTTAATGGGGTTCTTAGGTGGAGAAGAATGGATTACAATCTTCTTTCCATTATGAGTAAACGAGCATGAATTAGAACGACCATAGAGTGTTACGTCAAGATCGTACAACCATGGTCGGCTTAAAATTATGCTACTTACTCCCATTGGAAGTACATCACACCATACTTTCTCCAGGTAAGATTGGAACTGAATGGTTACTAGGCACCTAGACTTAATGGAAATCGTGGTTGAGTCTATCCAGGATACCTTATAGGGATTAGGATGGGGTACGGTGGGCAATCCTAGGTTTTTAACTATGTTGATGGATATGGCATTGACACAGCTACCGCTATCTAAAATGACTTTGCATACTTTCTCACCTATCTTAATGAATGTCTGTAGGATGCTAGTCCTACGCCAATCTTCTTGGGTTTTAGCTTGGGTGAGAATACACCTAACCACTCCTAACAGATCTTGATCTACCAGGACTTCCTCATCCTCATACTCTTCAGCCAAGTTCTCATCTGCCTGGTATACTTCCTCCTCAAATTCACCTTGGGATTCTACGGCTTCCTCTTCTACTTCGCCTATGTGTAGGGCTCTATTAGGACAGTTGCTAGAATAGTGACCCACTTTGTTACACTTGAAACATGCGTTTGGAGTTCTTTGGGTCTCAGGTGTTTTTCCCTTGTCATCTCTACGGGTCACAGGCACATTAGGATTGGGTCGGTTGAATCTAGGTTGATTGGATCCTGACTGCTGATAAGGTGCACTAGTCCTAGGGGCTTCGGGCCTACGATAGACTGGACCTCTATGGAATCTCTCAGCATCCCTAGCTATTTGATAGGCCAATTCTAGGTCATGTACCTCTCGCATGAACAATTCTCTTTGAATTTCTTTCCTCAGTCCGGCTCTAAATCTAGACAAGGTCACCGACTCAGATTCATCAACATTGCACCTCATAACGAATTCGTCAAACTTCGCTATGTACTCTGCAACACTCGTATTTCCTTGAGTAAGTCTTTGCCATTGATCTAGGAGTCTTTGGTGGTAGGACATAGGAAGGTATTTCTCCCTAAGCCTAAGTTTCATAGCTCGCCAGGTCATTATGGGCACATCACCTCTCTGTCTAGTGAGTCTCTCAATGTTTCCCCAATATAACCTAGCTTGGCGCACAAGTTTAAGCTTTGCAAACTTACACTTGCACTCTTCACTCATCTCAAACCAGTCAAAATACTGGTCCATCTCACCTTCCCAATCAATGTAGATCTTTGGATCTAAAATTCCATCAAAGGTGGGAGCTTCTAGCCTAATGTTCTTCATGGTTCGGTCATCTTGATCAAAGTGAATTGGGGTGGGTCTCCTGACATTGGGTTCATAGTTAGGCTCATGATGGAATCTCCTTGGGTTGGGCTCGATGGTTTGACCAGGGTGGGGTCCTCTAGGAATTGGATCATAAAACTGATCTTGGGGAGCTCTCCTAGGGTTTGTTTCGTAGAGAGGGTTTTGATATGGAATCCTTCTAGGGTTCAATGGGGTCTCGAGTTCAGGTGCAAGACTTGGCTCAGGCTCAGTCTGGGCTTCATGATTGCTTTCTGGGGTTCTAGCCTCTAACTAATCCAACCTAGTAGTGATGTGGGCTAACTGCTCATTCATGTCTTGGTTGGTTTGTGCCACATTCTGATTTGTTTGGGCCAATTGCTCAGTTAAACTCTTAGTCAGTTGGGCCACTTGATCATTTAGGCCTTTGATCAAATTCCCTAAGTTTTGGTCCATGGCTACACTTGACTGGGCTTGGATTGGTGAATACGGTGTTCCTGCTCTAGTTGTCATGCATGCAAATGGACTCAAGTTCGAGCTAAGGTTTCCTATACCTAGAGCACAAATTAGAAGTCTAATTAAGTGAACCAACTAGCTAGTAGTACTTATGGGACTTAGCCAGGTAGGTGGAGGGGAGTGTAGGTCCCTGATTGCCAACCTTAGACACCAATCTGAGATTGGCCAGGTAGGCAGACCAAATTACAAGCCCTGATGCACCAATCCTAGACACCAAGCCAGTAAGCACACACCAATTAGCTGACACAGTTAACTTGACCCTAACCTGAACCCAACTTGTTGGTGTCCCTAACCCACTAGGGCAATTAACGTTCTACTCAATTTTAATTAACGGGCTAGGATCGATATGCTGGTTGGTGATTTTTGGGCTAGGGACAGGTGATGAAACCCTGACCCTATATCAAATTGATGCCCTTAATTTGATTTCTCATGAGATGAATGAAATGCAAAGGTGCTGCAGAAGTGTGTTGCAATTTGAAAGTGGTGTGGAAAACGTGATGAAAAAAATGTCCAAAAATTCTGAGAAATTCATAAAGGATTCCTAACTTATATGTTTCAATGTAGATGAAAGGAATTTTAAAACTAAAATCTATACTAATCTAAGCAGATCCTACAAATGAAGATAAATGAAAAGGACAGAACATAACCCTAAAGACAGTGTCAAACTGCAGAAATTTTTATTTTTTTTATAATTTTTTTCTGATGATGAAATTTAATATGGTGATAACTGACTTAAAATGGAACAAGAAAAAAAATATTTCAATAAAAAATCAGTGACTTGCCTTTGGAGCTGCAGACGGATTACAGTAAACAGATGCAAATTTTCAGAAAACAGAACCTAATCAAACAAGTGCAATGGCTTACCCAAAACTTCAATCTAAAAACTCACGTCCGGCCAGGGGCTCATTATTCCCATGGGTTGTGATAGTGTACTGGAGTACACCTGCTCAGGAGGCGTGAATTTTAGATCTTGCTTGGATTTAAAGAAAACTATTCTACCCTAATGCAACCATGCTCTGATACCAAGATGATGCGGCAAGCATATGATTAATGTTTTGAATATGGTTTGTAGAGCAATGAAGCCTAATTAAACTAGCATTGTATTCATCATAATAAGACTTAAGGATTATAAGAAATTGGACTTTTACTTGATTAGACACAATCCTAAACTAAGAAGGAAGAAGATCTAGATAATAGGGGCTAATGATTGTGGACTTACCTTGATGAGCTTTCCAACCTTCTTTTGATTCATACCTTGAAACTACCAATGCTCAGAACTGAAGAATCTGGATAACAGAGATCAGAACCCTGGACTTGGGGCTTCAGCTTGTTTGTTCTTTGTTAAGGTGAACCCAGCCCACAACTCAAAGACTTCGAAGGACCCTGCAATGAAGATCAAAGTTAAGGAAGAAGGATAGGAACATATAGAAGGGATGGAAGAATTGATGAACTAAGAACAGAAATTTGAGTAGATCTGGCCGACTCCAATGCCTTCACTTGAGCTTGGAAGATGCTTTGCTAGGGAAAAAGAATGGCTTTGGCATGGAGGAAGAGGATGGAAAACTTTCACATAAGAAAAAAATACAAGACAACTTCTACTTCCAAAATTTCAACTTCAATTTTCATTCATTCCCCAAAATCAATCTCTTTTACAATGGGCGTCCAAGGCTTTTAATAGCCTCACAAAGCTAGCTTTTGAAATTTAAAAACTCCCCAAATCAAGGAGGATTACAAGGGGGGTTGGAGGATTTGGTGGAGAGTTTGGAGGGATGTGGGGGGGGTTGGAGGATTTGGTGGAGGACTTGGAGGGATGTGGCCAACCTCCTTGAATTTGAATCTTCCTTGTTGGCGCCCAAAGGGTGATGAGGTGGCTGGTGAAGTGGCACCTGATGACGTGGCATGGTGAGGTGGTCTTCTACTTGGATAAGAATGACATGTGGCGCCCAGTGGTCCTAGTTGATGGTCCTTTTCTCTTGCTTGGTTGATGTGTCTTTTCTTCTTCATGTGGTCAAATTTGGGGTCTAGAATTTGAGTCTTGTTGCTGGCTTTCATGGCTTTAAGACTTGATTAGACTTAACTCAACTGAATTAGACTTAACTCAACTGAACTGACTTGACTGACCTAGACTTTAAAACTTGAAATGGACTTACAGGAAATGAAATTTTAAAAGTAATTACAGGACTCAATAAACATTCTTGATTTGAAACTCAAAATTAATTACAGGACTCTTGAAAAGGAAATGACTCTTGAAAATAAAATATTTTTGAACTAAAGGATACAAGGTAACCTAATTATCTCCGATCCAAATTGGGATAAGGCTAACCTTGTTGGAGTGAAGTTTCTTTCGGCTTCTAGTGTCCACACCAAGACTTACTTGGAACATCATTTAATAAGTAACAGGCTGTCTGAAGCGCATATTCCCAAAAGGATAGCGGCAGAGTTGCAAAGCCCATCTTGGATAGAACCATGTCCAACAAGGTTCGATTCCACCTTTCGGACACACCATTCAACTGTGGTGTTCCTGGAGGAGTCCACTATGAGAGAATTCCATTCTCCTCAAGATATGTCAAAAATTCACCAGATAAGTATTCACCACCTCGATCAGATCGAAGGGTTTTAATACTTTTTCCAGTTTGCTTTTCTACTTCATTAGGGTATTGTATGAACATTTTAAACGACTCAGACTTATGTCTCATTAAGAAGACATAACCGAACCTTGAAAAGTCATCTGTAAAAGTAATGAAATATTTGTATCCTCCTCTAGCACTAACTGTCATTGATCCACATACATCAGTATGTATTATACTTAGAAGTTCTGTAGCTCGTTCACCTTTTCCAGTAAAAGGTGACTTGGTCATTTTACCAAGTAAACAGGATTCACAAGTGGCCAGTGATTCAGAATCACTGACCTCGAGGAGTCCATCTCCTCGCATCTTGTTTATCCTATTTTGGTTAATATGACCTAGCCTACAGTGCCAAAGATACAAATCGTTGACATTATCTAATCTTTGCTAGAAGTGTACATTACACTAACAGGCCTTGATAGTACGTATATGCCATTATTTAATCTAGCTTTCATTATAACAGAGTTATTCAAAATAACATTGCAAAAATCTCCGTTTATTGATAGTTCAAAACCACAATTGGCCAAAAGGCCTACAGAGATTATGCTCATAATGAAACTAGGACAATAGTGACAGTCGACTAGTTCGACAGTACAAGACTCAAAGACAAGACGCAGGACTCCGACCGCCAGTACTGGAACACGATTTCCATTCCCGATGCTCAGAAACTATTCTCCATCTTCAAATCTTCTGCTAACTAGAAGTCCCTGTAACGTATTGCAAACGTGAATTGGACTACCAGTATCCAATACCCAGTTAGCAGTATCAACAATTGAGTAATTACAAGGTTTTATCATATAAATACCTTGTTCAGCAGACTTCTGCTTTCTCGGCCTGTTCGGATCAAGGGATGCAATATAAAGAGGACAGTTCCTCTTTCAGTGTCCCTTCTTCTTGCAGTAGAAACACTCTGCAGAAGACTAATCAGCCTTATACTTCCTGGTCTGACTAGGGCCAGGAGCATTCTGCACCTTCTTTCCCTTTTTATTTGTTTTCTTCTTCCCTTTCTTAAAGGGACGACGACCTCTACTACCTCCCACTAAATTCACCACCCCCTTATTCAGTTGGTGGTCTTTCTCGAAAGTCTGCAGCAACCCTAAAAGACCATGGTAGTTGACTGTAGGCTTGTTCAATCTATAATGATCGAGAAAATCAAGATAGGAGGAGGGAAGAGAATTCAGGATCGCATCCTTGCCGAGCTGCTCGTGTAAGGGGCATCCGAGTTTGCCCAACTTTTTAATCAGCTCGATCATGTACAATACATGATCAGTGACTGAACTGCCATTCGGCATCTTAGAATTGTAGATGGCACAAGACACTTTGTACTGTTCTACATCATCTGGGGTGCCGAGGGATTCCTTCAACTTTTGAAGGATTTCATCAGGTTGGGCCTCCTCAAATTTGCGACTGAACTCATCGTTCATCGCCACTGACATAATGCATCTGACAGTAGTCCGATCAGAGACCCACATCAGATAAGCATCTCTGACCGCACTCCGTGCATTAGCGGGAGGGATTTCATGTGCCGGATCCATTATCACATAGAGGATCCGTTCATGCTCCAAAACGATTCTCAATCTTCGATACCAACTATCGAAGTTGTAACTTCTCGTTGTTGAGAAGTGACCGGAGTGATAAATTGGAAGACATCTGAAAAGAAAATAAGACCAAATTAGTGTATGAATTAAAAATTTAACCAAAAGACTTGGACTTTAGTCTAAAGGTTTCTCCCACTAATTTTTTAGATTGGTAGCCTCTAACTCCAATCCATGAAAACACTTTTTCAAGTGGGTACTGAAATACAATAGGCCACGCATGAGCCCGACTTTGGCCAGCTCACCCATACGAGCCTAAAGGTAGGTTCGTAAACTAATTGTTTCCCTAAACAATTTTCAGTATTTCATTTTGCCCCAGAGAACACCCCAATCGGTCTTGGGGCCTCCTATTACGAGTCTCTGATTAGGTCCAACCATTAAAATGACAAATCCAATGCTTCCAGCTAACTAAAGACCAAGCCCGACTTTGGCCGGCCCACCTGGTCCCGTTAAGGAGATTACACTGAACCATCATCGATCAGATAGAAATTCCAGTCGCTGGATGTACACCCGTTCTTTGGAACTGTCGATGCACACCAAGCTAGTGGACACATTTCTATCCAACTTAATGGGAGGCTAAGACACTGTCAACTCCTTGACTTAGTCTTTTTAAGGACCTAATAATTTTTAGAGGATTTTTAATTATGACAGAAGAAAAGACAAGGACATGGATCATCCTCCCACTGAATCAATCAGATTTCAGGAGGGTTGAAATAAATCAACAAATGATCCATGGGCACCTATAAATCAGTCATACTGATCAACCTGGGTGACATGGGTTAACTCGAGTCATTGAGCTTTTCCAATCAGTTCTGGCCGACTCGACTAGCCAGGTAGGTGAGATCATGGGTGAGTATCCGCCATTAACCATCTTTCCTAGACACCAACCAAGTTGGCCAAGAAAGAGGTAGCCTCATACAACCATGATCACAATGCCAAACCTACCTCGACACCAGTCGGTTTACCAGACTCGATCAGACTAGCCTAAAGACTCGGGCGTCCACTGAGCCACTAATTGGATCCATTTTAGATGAATGGATCAACTAATCTAACTATTAGATAGTTCTAAAGAAGGGCCTTAAACAACTTTTGTTTAATCTTCTTGTAATCCGGTTCAACTAAACTTAGGTCTAACCCAGTTATGGAACCAACTAGTCAGCTAACCCAATTAACCCAAAATGGCTTCTGCAAATTTGATTAGATTTCATAAACCTAAAAAAAAAAAAATTTTAATAAGCCAAATTCTTAATTAAAATAATTTTTAATTAAGTCTCTATGTAAAACAATTTTACATAACTAAAAAATCATGCATCAAGATATTTTACAAATAATTTCTATTCATATAAAACATGCCTAAAACATGTATCACCAAATTAAAACAATTTTTAATTTTAATATTCTTTAAGGATCCTTCTGAAGAGGCCAACACAGACAATCCACATTGTGTCAAAGATACACGATCATGGTGAAGGTCTCAACTAGGTTCCAAAAGAAATCAGGATACATTTTTTTTATTTAGATTAAACTAATTTTAATCTATTAAACATGCATACTAGATTAGATTACACATGCAACCTGGCTCTGATACCACTAAAAGAGAACGATGCAGGTGGTTTGATATGATCCTACACTAGGCATGCAAACAGCTGCGGGAGCAGAATAGAATTTAAAAACTTTTTTTAAAAATCCACGTAGCGAAAATCTGCTCTGCCCAGAAACTAATCTAACTCTAGTTGCAAATAGGCATGTATGATGATATAAAATATTTGCAAAATATTTGAATTAAAAATTCTATTCATGCATGATTAAAAAACAATTTTTTTCATACCTTATTCTGGCTGGAATAACTCTGGGATAAAGCTGGAATAGGCTGGAATAGCTGGAATAAAACTATTCCAGCCTTCTTCTTCCTCGGGCTGAAAACAAACTCTGTTTTTGGCTTGAAAAACGGCGTCGGAACACCACCTTCTGGACCTCCATTTGCTCCCAAATTTCAGCAGCGACAACTTGGACAAGAGGTCTTCGATCTTCAATCGAAAGCTACAAAAAAATGTTAGCCAAAAATTATAAAAATCAACCAAAGTCTGCTGCCAGATTTTCTGCAGCAAAAATGGGCAGCAGGCTTTGGCCTTTGTTTTGGAGTAGCTGGAGCGATCCCGGCTCGCGTGGTTTGCTCCCAGGAGTAGAAGTATACTCCCTCTAGAGGGGAGACTCGCCGGGGGCTCTCCGATCCCTCTCCACACGCGGTGCTAGACGCTGGAAGATGATACACGGTCACAGTGGACTGCAGCAATACTCCTTTGCTGCAGTGCATGTTTTAGCACAATATAGAAGAAGGAATTAGCCCTTGTTCCTCTCTCTCACACAAACCAAAACCCAGCTTCAAGTGCACTCTAAATGGGAGAATGGATCAAGCCTCAAAGCCTCTCAAACGGAAGAACACTTGGGGTGTTCTTTCTCTTCTCACGGTGAAAGAACCCGCCATTGAAACAGGGGTCTAGCTGGGGTTTAAATAAGGCAACAATGAGGAAGAGGAATAGGCTGGGAAATGAAGAGGTCTCGGCTGCATTACACCCATTAAACCAGGCAGTAAAATGAGAGTAAAGATGATGGGTGGAGGAGAAAAGGCACCCATTGGCCTTCAACCGGTGGGATGCATGGTCTTCAATCGGTCTCTTCATTTCTTCCAGCAACGTGTAAACGAAACCATTTACATGGTGAAATAAAACATCGGTTCAAAACCGGTTCAAGCAAAAAAGGTTCAATCCCATTAAAAACCAACGGTGGTTCAATCCAATTGAACCGGTCCGAGCCTAAAAAATTGGTTCAATTGGTTCATAACCAATTGGAGGCCAAAACGAACTCTGAATCAGTTCAAAACTGATTCAGAAAAATTCTGGCGTAGTCCTAGTCAGCCCGAAACAATTTTTGGTTGACACAGACAAGGGCAAGATGGGGAAAAGAGTGCTCAAAAATAAATATCGTGACCATAAAATCGAGACGATTTCTAATCGTAATCGGTATCCGGATTAGAGAGTAATCCTCTGTGGCGAGTGACCTTATAGGTTCGAACCTAAACGGTAGCACTAGAACAATTTTAGTACCAACACAGGAAACCATCTAGCAATGGGTCCCGATGTTCGGATAGGTCGAAGATGCGGGAGCAAACTATCGAACCTCTAGCATATGGTTACCGTATAATTCATCCCTTTGACCTCTAATGCTCAGGACGACTGAGATTGGGCTGCCAACCCAGACATAGTCAGTCCACTACATGTCTCAACCTCACAAGCCCAGTAACTCTTCACTAGGACTGAAAGGGATATGCCCTACAAACCAATCTCTGTTGTATCTCCCAAACCATTGTAATTGATAATTTTCTAAATAAAGGCATTATTTTTTATCATACGCTGTGTTTATTATATGATGAACCCCATAGATTAGGGCTATGATTTTAGGGTTATGATGAGATCATACCAGTGAGACCTAAAATCTTAAAACCTTAATCTAAAGTATTCCTAGTCAAAGGAACCCTGAATAGGGGATCAGGGTTTTTCCGATAAGACTAGCACACCCCGGGTATACTGGAAAGGGTGACTGCTCTCACAGTCACTTGTGTATGACACTAATACTGGGATGTGGGTGCTCATTGGAGAATGAGTTCACTGATATGATCCAACTTGAGAACATCTAATGGAGTCTTAGCTACATGTCAATAGAAGGTTCTCATAGTAGGAGTGGTACAAGTAATCTTTTGACCTGAGACTGCCATAAGTACCTTATGTACATGAACCCATCCTTTGGTTCAATCCTAATCATGACACTGAGACATGCACAGGATTGATACTGGGAATGGTGAATTGAATATGAAGGTAATGAGTAGGTCAACAAGGAATCGATCACTCTTAGTAAGAGGAGATTGCATCCAGCTAGTCAACAATCGCATGATGATTCAGGGAATCTTTGATCAAAGTAAGGATATTAGAGATGGTTTCTAATATCAAGATAATCGAATCATCATTATAAGATTGAGCTAGAAACAAATATAATGTTGGATTTGACATATATCCATATCCATAGTTATATTTTGGGTGCAGGCTGATCGAAAGATTTAATTGTACGGTAACTCTCTACTGAAGGGTAATTTTGGTATTTCACCAGAATTTCCATATCTTCCGGGTAGACATGACACGTTGCTAGACGTCAATCTTGTCTTGTGGGTTGATCAAGTTCAAAGATCACATGTTAGGAAGAATCCTAATTGATCGATCCGGGTAAGCCCGGTTTGACCTAAATCGATTAGAAAGAGTTCTAATCAAATTAGGTCAACTTGTATTCGAACCCACTGCTGGCTAGATGTGGAACCCAATGGGTCACACACTTAAGAGGATTGATCAAGAATTTAATTTGGAATTAAATTGTCTTTGCAAGATAACACTCTAGCAGGTGTTGCAAGCCCTAGCTTCTATTCGGATCGGATTCGAATTAGGGTTCCGGATTGGTTCAAATTGGGTTCTAATTGGACCTAATTAGACCCTAATTAAGAAATATGGGAATATGGCTAACCCTATTGGCTAGCCATGTAGCTTGGCTAGCCTCCCACCCGCCCCCTTTTTGCTTTTCATGCCAAACACCAAGAGTCCATGCGCATATGGACTCTTGGCGCGCCTTAAGGAAGAGTCCATGGCGCATGGACTCTTGGCGCGCCCCAAATAAAATCATCGGAGATTTTATTTGGGCGGCCTCCTTCTTAAGTGATTAGCGCTCCTTCTCCCCCCCTTGGATGAAAATCCAACGGCTGATGGGATTTTGAGAAAGAGAGAAAGCGCTAACTCCTCCCGGGCGCGCGAAGTAACATCTCTTCGGAGATGAAAAGTCGCGACTTTCTTCTTTTTAAAACACCGCGGTTTTTCCTTTAAGAAGAGCCGTGGGATTTAATCTGGAAGGCCGTGAGATGTGTGGATTGGGCGTGAGAAATAAGAAAGGGGCGTGAGATAAAGTGGAATGGGGTTTACGGAGAGTTGTGTTCTTCTGAGAAGACATCTCTCTGAAATCTATTTAAACAACAGAGGTCTCGGGTGTTCATATGATTTTTTTTTGAACAACAGAGTTTATTTTATTATCTTTTCTTTCCAGGAAACTGATTCCTCCTTAGCTTGTTTAGGACAAAGAGAGTTTCCCTCTTACAGAGTTCTCTTCTCTGTTGAAACTCAAGTCCAAAACAAGAGATAGGAAGAATCTCTTGATCGGTAAAAGAAAGGAACTCCTACTCTGTTTCTATTTCCTTTACTTTAAGACATTAGTGTCTTAAATCCATCTCCTCCTTTAAGACAAGAGTTTTATTCTTAGGACAAGGTCTTAAGAAAGGGAAAGGAAGAAGGAAGAAAGGAAGTAAGGAGCCCCTACCCTGAAGTTTTAGAGCCATAGTCCTCTTGAGTTCTAGGATAAGAATTCAAGTGAGGGAACTTTGAAGAAGCTTGCATCTTGTTCAATCATCTTGTGGATCACCATTGGAGGGTGGACATTTGGACGCCTGGTGAAATCAAAAGAAGCATTCAACACCAAGTTCTGATTCTACATCAAAATTGGACTTAGCGTTAAAAGGTTAGTGCCCTAATTCTAACAATGTTAGTATGTATGTTTTAATTAGTATATAAGGAGATCTTGGCTAAGGGATTTCGGTGCAAATTTCATCATTTTAAAATTTACACTTCCGCTGCGGTGCACTTGAAACCCCAACAGTGGTATCAGAGCCATCCTTATTACAGTTAAAACATATTATATGCATTTTTGTTGTAGTATCGAAATTAGGGTTTTAAACCCTTGAATGCTGATACGCTTAGCATAATTTAAGGAATGCATATATGATAATTAATGTTTTGATGTATGCCACTAATTAGGGTTTTTCACTCAAACCCTAATTATTATAGAGATATGATTAGTTTTGAAGTCATCATACTGAAATAAGGTTGCCCTGGCATAATGGTGGATCCATTATGTGGTAAATGGTTGTCCTAGTATGATGACACACTTAGCACATATATGTTTATCAGAGTGATATCATTATGATATGTTTTTTATGTAAGAATGTGCTGGCAATTTTATAAAGCCCTCTTCTTAAAATCATATTAAGTCATAGCATATTTAACTAATAAGTATCACTAGTCATGATGAACAATTGATCATTCGGTGTCTAGAAAGGTGGTTCTGGGAAGGTAAAGAGAATCGTGGTTTTTAATTGGTTCCGTTGACTGACCTGGCCAATTTTTATTGGTGTCTAGGAAAGCAACGGGGGGACTCCCACATCTCTTCCACTTGCCTGGCCGATTTGATTATATTTAAATCTTGACTTATATGCTTAGTGTTAAAAAAAAAAAATTGCTATATGTTGGCCTTCCTTCATGCTGGATCATTACTGTGTTATGAACCACATTAGGTTTGTTGTGTTGTCTGCAAGACCTAATAGGGTGATTGACATAATATTGGTCTAGTACAAAATATCCTTACAGTATATTCAGTATAATGCCTTGTTGTGTTATCTACAAGGGCATTATATTTGAATATTGACTGTATAGAAATGAAAGGGTCTTGACTTAACTAGAACATTATGGTTTGTTGTGTATTCTGCAAGACTTATAATGTTCTAGAGGCCAAGTTATTTTTGAGAATTATATGAGATATAATTGGAAGAGTTTCCTACCTTACAACTTATAAAAGATTTGTTGTGTTGTCTGCAAGATCTTTTATAAATTATAAGGATCTCGATCTCACTAAGAAAACCGATCAGGGTTCTTCTCGATTATCATAGTGAGGGCTATGATTTTTGATAAAATAGTGGGAGACATAATTAAATTGAAGACCTAATTTAATTATGTAAATCATTTCATGGTTGTTTGCTTATGTATTGTTCTTAATTAAATGTAGATAAATGGCATCTTCATTATCACTGAGAAGCATCTTAGATACCAACAAACTGACTGGTCCAAACTATGTGGACTGGTTGAGAAACTTAAAGATTGTACTGAGTTCAGAAAAACTTTCTTATATTCTTGATACCCCTAATCTTAATCCACTAGGGGATGATGCCACACAGGAAGATATGGCCACATACAAAATGTGGCAGAATGACTCCCTCACTGTCAAGTGTATCATACTGGCCTCTATGACCAATGAGTTACAGAGGCAGCATGAAAGCATGGATACTCAATCCATAATGCTCAATTTAAAGGAGCTTTATGGAGAACAAAGCAGAACTGCTAGATACGAAATATCTAAGCAGTTATTCCGTGCTAGGATGACAGAGGGTACATCCGTTCAGGATCATGTCCTGAAGGTAATTGACTTAATCACTAGATTAGGTCAATTAGGGTTTATTATGGATGGGGAGCTGAATCAGGATTTAATCCTGCAATCACTCCCAGAGTCATTTTCTCAGTTTGTCTTGAATTATCACATGAACAAACTGAACACTTCCTTGCCTGAGCTGTTAAATATGTTAAAAACAGCAGAGAGCCATGTTAAGAAAGAAAAGGCTCCACTTCTTCTTGTTGATAAGACCAATAAGAAGAAATCAGGCAAAAAGGGTTTTAGCAGGAGACTAAACCCTAAGGGTGGCATCAATAAGAACAAGAAAGGAAAGAAGGTCTCAAAACAGTCAACCTGTTTCTTTTGCGGCAAAGCGGGACATTGGAAAAGGAATTGCAAGGCTTACCTTGCAACTGTGAAGCCTGGTGCGGCAGACGCACCAAAAGGTATGTATGAGATACATACTATATTGACATTAAATTCGTCTATATCAAATACTTGGGTATTGGATACCGCTTGTGGTTACCATATATGCAAATCTTTGCAGGACCTCCACAAGCTTAAAGTATTGAAGGAAGGCGACTTCAATCTCTACGGTGCTGGTGGTGATATCATCCAAGCAGAAGCTGTAGGGACCTATATTCTGAAGTTGCCTTCAGGGAAGATCTTGGAGCTAGAGAATTGTTACTATATGCCAAAGATTATTAGGAACATTATATCTATTCCTTTGTTATTAAAACAAGGATATGTAATGGATGTAACGAGCACTGGTTGCTCAATAATGTTATCTAATAAAATTATTTGTTCTGGCATATTTAGCAATGGGCTCTTAACTCTTTCTTCCAATGATAGTATTTTTCATGTCAATACTAAAAGGAAAAGAAAAGACTTTAATGATACTTTACTTTGGCATCATAGACTTGGTCATGTTAATGAGTCTAGGATTAGCAAGTTATACAAGGAAAAATTCCTTGATCCTTATGAGTATGAATCATTAGGAACTTGCGAATCATGTCTCATGGGTAAGATGACAAAAACTCCATTCACTGGACATGGGGAAAGGTCAACTGAGTTATTAGGACTTATACACACTGATGTATGTGGTCCAATGACAACTCAGGCCAGAGGAGGATACTCATATTTTATCACTTTTACAGATGATTTATCTAGGTTCGGATATGTGTATCTTATGAAACACAAATCTGAAGCCTTTGATAAATTTAAGGAGTATCAAAGTATGGTCGAAAAACAAACCGGGAAAAGTATTAAAGTTCTTCGTTCTGATCGAGGAGGAGAATACTTATCCGCGGAGTTTTTAGACTATCTTAAAGTTAATGGAATCCTTTCTGAATGGACCCCTCCTTATACACCACAGCTAAATGGTATAGCTGAAAGGAGGAATCGTACCTTATTAGATATGGTACGATCCATGATGTGCTTCACAAATTTGTCCATTTCTTTCTGGGGTCATGCCCTAGAAACTGCTGTTTATATTCTGAACAAGGTACCTTCTAAATCCGTTGTTAGTACTCCATATGAAATTTGGAGTGGAAAGAAACCATATCTTAAATATTTTAAGGTATGGGGATGTCCAGCTTATGTTAAAAGAAATTTTGGACATAAGTTGGAACCTAGAGCGGATAAATGTCTATTTGTAGGATATCCTAAAGAAGGTAGAGGATATCTATTCTACCATCCTACTGAACAAAAGATTTTTGTTAGCAGGCATGCCACTTTTCTAGAAAAAGAGTTCATTTTGGAAAGGGGCAATGGTAGAACAATTGAACTTGGAGAAGTGCAAGAAATACAGATAGACAATTCTCAACCATTAGAACATATAGTTAGGACAGAACCAGAACACAAAACTCCTCCTCGTAGGTCTGACAGAGTGCCACGGGCACCTGAAAGGTATGGGTTTATTATTGAAAATAATGAAGCTCAAGTCATTCAAAATGATGAACCTCTGACCTATACGGAAGCTATCTTGAGTACTGACTCAGATAAATGGCAAGAAGCCATGGAATCCGAAGTAGACTCTATGTATGTAAACCAAGTATGGTCTTTGGTTGATGCACCAGAGGGTGTTAATCCTATTGGGTGTAAATGGGTCTATAAGAAAAAGATTGGGGCTGATGGCCAAGTTGAAACCTATAAAGCCAGATTAGTGGCTAAAGGTTTTAGACAAAAACAGGGAATTGATTATGATGAAACTTTTTCACCTGTTGCCATGCTAAAATCAATTCGGATTTTACTTGCTATAGCAGCATACCACGATTATGAGATATGGCAGATGGATGTGAAAACTGCATTCCTCAATGGTTTCCTTGAGGAAGAAGTCTACATGTCACAGCCAGAAGGTTTTATTTCAAAGAATAAACCTAATCAAGTATGCAAGCTGAAGAAATCCATTTATGGATTAAAGCAAGCTTCCAGGAGTTGGAACATCCGCTTTGATGAAACTATTAAAAGATTTGGTTTTATCAAAAATGTGGATGAACCCTGTGTTTATAAGAAGACTAGTGGGAGTGCCATAGTCTTCTTGGTTCTGTATGTAGATGACATACTCCTCATTGGGAATGATATCCCAATGTTGCAATCAGTCAAGGTTTGGCTATCAAACCAGTTTTCCATGAAAGATTTGGGAGAAGCATCCTATATACTAGGTATTAAGATCTATAGAGATAGATCTAAGAGGATGCTAGGTTTATCCCAATCTAGGTACATTGACTTAGTGCTGAAAAGATTCAGCATGGAAGGAAGTAAAAGAGGTTATCTTCCTATGAGTCAAGGCATACATCTTTCTAAAAGGATGTCTCCCAAGACACCTGAAGAAAGAGATAGAATGAATTCTATACCCTATGCTTCGGCAATAGGATCCATAATGTATGCCATGTTATGTACCAGGCCTGATGTGGCATATGCTTTAGGCATTGTCAGTAGGTTTCAGGCTGATCCAGGAGAGGATCATTGGAAAGCAGTTAAAAATATTCTTAAGTACCTAAGAAGGACTAAGGATATTTTTTGGTTTATGGTGGTTCTGATCTTAAACTAGAAGCTTATTCTGATTCTAGTTTTCAATCAGACCCTGATGATAGCAAATCCATTTCGGGATATGTTTTTACCCTAAATGGTGGAGCAGTGAGTTGGAAGAGTACCAAGCAGCAGACTGTAGCTGACTCAACCACAGAGGCAGAATACATAGCTGTTAGTGAAGCCGCCAAGGAAGCAGTCTGGATGAAGAAGTTCATCACAGAGTTGGGTGTTGTTCCTCAAATTGAAAACCCAGTGCCACTTTACTGTGACAACACTGGGGCCGTTGCTCAAGCTAAGGAACCAAGAGCTCATCATAAGTCCAAGCACATTCTGAGACGCTTCCATCTTGTCCGAGAAATAGTAGAGAGACAAGATGTCTACATAGATAGAGTTGATACAAAGAACAATGTAGCAGACCCGTTCACTAAGGCTCTACCACAGCGAGATTTTGATCGCCACCTAGAATGTATGGGATTAAGATTCAAAGGCGATTGGCTTTAGTGCAAGTGGGAGATTGAAAGGGATATGCCCTACAAACCAATCTCTGTTGTATCTCCCAAACCATTGTAATTGATAATTTTCTAAATAAAGGCATTATTTTTTATCATACGCTGTGTTTATTATATGATGAACCCCATAGATTAGGGCTATGATTTTAGGGTTATGATGAGATCATACCAGTGAGACCTAAAATCTTAAAACCTTAATCTAAAGTATTCCTAGTCAAAGGAACCCTGAATAGGGGATCAGGGTTTTTCTGATAAGACTAGCACACCCCGGGTATACTGGAAAGGGTGACTGCTCTCACAGTCACTTGTGTATGACACTAATACTGGGATGTGGGTGCTCATTGGAGAATGAGTTCACTGATATGATCCAACTTGAGAACATCTAATGGAGTCTTAGCTACATGTCAATAGAAGGTTCTCATAGTAGGAGTGGTACAAGTAATCTTTTGACCTGAGACTGCCATAAGTACCTTATGTACATGAACCCATCCTTTGGTTCAATCCTAATCATGACACTGAGACATGCACAGGATTGATACTGGGAATGGTGAATTGAATATGAAGGTAATGAGTAGGTCAACAAGGAATCGATCACTCTTAGTAAGAGGAGATTGCATCCAGCTAGTCAACAATCGCATGATGATTCAGGGAATCTTTGATCAAAGTAAGGATATTAGAGATGGTTTCTAATATCAAGATAATCGAATCATCATTATAAGATTGAGCTAGAAACAAATATAATGTTGGATTTGACATATATCCATATCCATAGTTATATTTTGGGTGCAGGCTGATCGAAAGATTTAATTGTACGGTAACTCTCTACTGAAGGGTAATTTTGGTATTTCACCAGAATTTCCATATCTTCCGGGTAGACATGACACGTTGCTAGACGTCAATCTTGTCTTGTGGGTTGATCAAGTTCAAAGATCACATGTTAGGAAGAATCCTAATTGATCGATCCGGGTAAGCCCGGTTTGACCTAAATCGATTAGAAAGAGTTCTAATCAAATTAGGTCAACTTGTATTCGAACCCACTGCTGGCTAGATGTGGAACCCAATGGGTCACACACTTAAGAGGATTGATCAAGAATTTAATTTGGAATTAAATTGTCTTTGCAAGATAACACTCTAGCAGGTGTTGCAAGCCCTAGCTTCTATTCGGATCGGATTCGAATTAGGGTTCCGGATTGGTTCAAATTGGGTTCTAATTGGACCTAATTAGACCCTAATTAAGAAATATGGGAATATGGCTAACCCTATTGGCTAGCCATGTAGCTTGGCTAGCCTCCCACCCGCCCCCTTTTTGCTTTTCACGCCAAACACCAAGAGTCCATGCGCATATGGACTCTTGGCGCGCCTTAAGGAAGAGTCCATGGCGCATGGACTCTTGGCGCGCCCCAAATAAAATCATCGGAGATTTTATTTGGGCGGCCTCCTTCTTAAGTGATTAGCGCTCCTTCTCCCCCCCCTTGGATGAAAATCCAATGGCTGATGGGATTTTGAGAAAGAGAGAAAGCGCTAACTCCTCCCGGGCGCGCGAAGTAACATCTCTTCGGAGATGAAAAGTCGCGACTTTCTTCTTTTTAAAACACCGCGGTTTTTCCTTTAAGAAGAGCCGTGGGATTTAATCTGGAAGGCCGTGAGATGTGTGGATTGGGTGTGAGAAATAAGAAAGGGGCGTGAGATAAAGTGGAATGGGGTTTACGGAGAGTTGTGTTCTTCTGAGAAGACATCTCTCTGAAATCTATTTAAACAACAGAGGTCTCGGGTGTTCATATGATTTTTTTTTTGAACAACAGAGTTTATTTTATTGTCTTTTCTTTCCAGGAAACTGATTCCTCCTTAGCTTGTTTAGGACAAAGAGAGTTTCCCTCTTACAGAGTTCTCTTCTCTGTTGAAACTCAAGTCCAAAACAAGAGATAGGAAGAATCTCTTGATCGGTAAAAGAAAGGAACTCCTACTCTGTTTCTATTTCCTTTACTTTAAGACATTAGTGTCTTAAATCCATCTCCTCCTTTAAGACAAGAGTTTTATTCTTAGGACAAGGTCTTAAGAAAGGGAAAGGAAGAAGGAAGAAAGGAAGTAAGGAGCCCCTACCCTGAAGTTTTAGAGCCATAGTCCTCTTGAGTTCTAGGATAAGAATTCAAGTGAGGGAACTTTGAAGAAGCTTGCATCTTGTTCAATCATCTTGTGGATCACCATTGGAGGGTGGACATTTGGACGCCTGGTGAAATCAAAAGAAGCATTCAACACCAAGTTCTGATTCTACATCAAAATTGGACTTAGCGTTAAAAGGTTAGTGCCCTAATTCTAACAATGTTAGTATGTATGTTTTAATTAGTATATAAGGAGATCTTGGCTAAGGGATTTCGGTGCAAATTTCATCATTTTGAAATTTACACTTCCGCTGCGGTGCACTTGAAACCCCAACAAGGACTACCCCGGTCGAGGATTTGCTAAATTGAGATACTGCGAGACATTCAATCCAAACTGTTTGGATAGGTCAATTCCATCTTGGTCCATCACTGCTCCACAAGTACTTACCTGTACCTAGAAACCTTCCGTCACCGGATTAAAAATCCGGGTAGTCCAGCACCAAAGCACAGGGAGTTGCTTGCAAGCTACCGTGATGACCTCAGGTCAGAGGGACACATATACCCATACCAATCGTGAGTATCCCTTTGGCAGAAAAGGGGCTGCATGGAGTCACGTTCAATAAGATATCACATATCCCACTTGCAGATCATATTAGTGTCATCACACTCATTTGGTCAATAGGACAACCAAATGATGTGAACTACAACAACCTATACTTGATATATTGTCGTCCAGTACAATATATCCTTTGGTTGTGAACAGGGTTTAAGGACCACTCGATACATCCTCTCTGTATCGAAGTCAGTGTAGTCCTAAGGACTTCATCACATGGAAAGAGTTCATTTCAGGGAAATATAAAATGTGATGAGCTACCAAAAAATATATTTTATTAATTAAAAGAAAGAGTACAATACTGAGCTCAACTGCCTACAACCCAGGCGATTGGCTTTGCGACAAAATTCCCAACAAAGGTGACTTAGTTTTTTTTTCCAAGAAGACAGGACTCATAGGTTGGAAGTGAACTATCTTCACTAAAATCAAGGAGACGCTCAATTTTCAACCTATTTATCATGTTCCTGTTTATATGACCTAGCCTACAATACCATAGATATGCTTCGCTGACATTATCTATCCTAGGGCATTTGCTAGACATGTACATTACACTAACAGGTTGTGACAGTACATAAATACCATCATGCATTTGTCCATTCAAAATAACATAATCATTCAAATGATTTTGCAAATGTCATTCTTTATTAATAGTTCATAACCATACATGGCCAACTGGCCTACAGAAATGACATTCAAAATAAAAGAAGGATAAAAAATGACACTCATTCAAAATGGCAGTACAGGACTTGAAAACAAGTTTAAGGACTCCCAATGCTAGAACTGGAACTCGGCTTCCATTTCCTATGTTCAAGAACCTCTCGCCATCCTCGAATCTTTTACTAACTTGAAGTCCTTGCAAAGAATTGTAAATATGAATTGGACTTCCTGTATCTAATACCCAGTTAGTAGTATCACAAATAGAGAAACTACAAGGTGTTATCAAATAAATACCTTGTCTAGGACCATCCTGCAGCTTTCTCTTCTTGGACCTGTTCGGATCAAGGGACGCAATGTAAAGAGGACAGTTCCTCTTCCAGTGTCCCTACTTCTTGTAGAAGAAGCACTCTACACGACTTTGATCAGCCTTCATTTTCTTGGCCTGACTGGGTCCAGAAGCACTAAGCACCTTTTTCCCTTTATTCTTCTTCTTCTTCCATTTCTTAAAGGGACGACGCCCTCCCGAGGAACCTCCCACTAAATTCACCACCCCTTTATTCAACTGGTGGCCTTTCTCAAAAGTCTGCAGCAACCCCAACAGACCATGCTAGTTAACTGCAGGCTTGTTCATTCTATAATGATCGAGAAAGTCTAGATAGGAGGAGGGGAAAGAATTCAAAATTGCATCTTTCCCAAGTTGTTAATGCAAGGGACAGCCGAGCTTGCTCAGGCGCTCAATCACCTCAATCATGTATAATAAGTGATCAGTGATCGAGGCCCCATCATGCATCCGTGCATTGTAGATAGCATAGGAGACCCTGTACCTCTCAATGTCATCTCGTGTCCCAAAAGACTCCTTCAACTTTTGAAGGATTTCTTCCGATTGGGCTTCCTCAAACATGCGACTGAACTTGTTGTTCATCGCAGCCAACATGATGCATCGGACAGTGGTCCTGTCAAAGAGCCACTTCTGATAAGTGTTTCTGACCGAACCCCGAGCATTGGCAGCAGGGATCTCAGGTGCCGGATCTGATATCACATATAGGATCCGTTCGTGCTCCAGGACAATCCTAAGCCTTCGATACTAGTTATCGAAGTTGGGTCCATTGAGCTTCTCATTATCGAGAAGAGACCGGAGTGATAGGTTGGAAGACATCTGAAAGGAAAACCAAGACTAATTAGTATATATGAATAATTAACCTAAAGACATGGACTTAAGTCTAGAGGTCCCTCCCACTATTTTGCACAGATTGGTAGCCTCTACCTCTAATCCGAGGAAATACTTTAATTCTTTAGCGGGTACTAGAGTATAATAGACAACACATGAGCCCGACTTTGGTCGACTCACCCATGCGTGTCTAAAGGTAGGTTCTTCAACCGATCACTTCTCCAAGTAACCTCCAGTAATTGGGTTTTGCCCAAAGGAGCACTTCAATCGGCCTTTGGGCCTCCTATTGAAGGTCCTGGTTAGGTATAACCATTAACATGACAAAATTCAATGCTTCTAACTAACGAATGGTCAAGCCTAACATTGGCCGGCCCACCTGACCACCGTTAAAAGAGTCTTACTAAGCCATCATATTAGGAACAGCAATTCCAATAGCCCGATGAACACCCGATCTTTGGATATGTCGATGGACACCGAACTAATGGACACATTACTATCCCACTTAATGGGAGGCTAGGACTTGGTTATCTCTATAACTTTATCCTTTTAAGGACCTAATAATTTTGAGGGTTTATAATTAATGTGATAGATGAAGAGATGAGAAGACTTGGATCAACCTCCCATTGACCAAATCAGCAAACAAGGAGGGTTACACATAACTAATGATCCATGGGCACCTAAAATCAGTCAAGACTGATTAACCTTGAGTGACAAGGGTTAACACGAGTCAATGAGCTATCTAATCAATTATGATTGACCACATTGGCTAGGTAAGTGAGATCATGGGTTGGGTTCCGCCATTAACCATCTTGCCTAGACATCAACATAGTTGGCTAGGTAAGAGGTAACCCTAAAGAACCATGATCACAATGCCAAACTTACCTCGACACCAATCGGTTCATCAAACTCGATTAGACTAGTCTAAAGACTCGGGCTTTCCACTGAGCCACAAATTAGATCCATTTAGATTATGGACTAATCAATCTAACTATTAGATAGATCTACAGAAGAAACCCTAACTCAATATTTGATTAGATTAGTTCTCTAATTAGTCCAATGCATCTAAACTTAGGTCTAACCCAATTAAGGACCTAATAGAAGCTAACCCATGACCCTTAAGGCTTATTGAAATGACTTAAGATCTTTGAATCATATTCCTAGAGTTCTTAGTCAATCTTAATTTAAAATTAAGTTCAATGGCCTTAAATAAATTAAAACAATTTTAATTTATCATGTAAAATAATTTTGCAACAAATTCAAAATTTAGATTCACTGTTTTCAGCATTTTCTGCAGCAAAGTGTCGACACTTCAAGAATAAGTGTCGACTCAAGGCCTGAGAGAGATAACAAAAAATAGAACAACATGTTTTCTGGCACACCTCAAGTGTTGACACTTCAAGGATCAAGTGTCGACACTTCAGGATCAAGTGTCGACACTTCAGGGTCAAGTGTCAATACTCCAGCATGTCTCAAAACAAAAATAGAAATGAGATCTCAGGAAAATGTCCCATGAGCTGACACTTCAAAAGCCAAGTGTCAACTCATAGCTTGAGACAACAAAAAACAGTGATTTCAAATTTGATATTTCTCCAAACATACAATCAAAATTGATCAATAAAAACTTTTAGATCTTATCTAAAGTCATTTTATGATCATGTCATTAGATTAAAATATTTTTAACCTACAAACTACTTTCTTCTTATTTTCTTTTTCATGAGCCTATCACAGTGGCACCCCTACATGCCATAGGAGATCCCATTGAATGGGAAGAGAGGGTCTTGTAACCCTACTTCTCTCCTATGACCGGATGGCCTGGTTAAGCACCCAATCCAAGTACTTAAAAAGAAAGGAGAAGTTATAAGCATGCTAGCATCATTATACTATAAAATGAACCTGGTGCTCTGATACCATTGAAGGTGAAAAACACCTACACCTAGCATACATAATGCAAGAAACAGGGCAGAGAATATGCATTTTAATACAATATTAAGACATGCAAAGCAGAAGGCTCGATAGATAGATCCAAACCATCTACTGATCTGCCCACAACAGGATCTAGTATAATAACCTAGCATGCATATAAACATCAAAGCAAGAGAAAACATAAAAGTACCATACCTTTTTCACAAGGGAGAATCCAAGGAAGTGCTATGAGAAGGAGGGCGCTCGAGCCACACACACACATCTGACCTCTACAGGATGTCCATACCTGGGCTCGACTCTGATCAAATCCCTCGGAGTGCTAGCTTTTTAGGATCCATGGGCTGAACTTCTTCTTCCAAGAAGACAAGAAAGAGAGTAGGAACCCCTTCCCAAAACCTCTTTCCCAAGACCTAGCTTGATTGCAAGGTGGCTCACCTCCAATCCCTAAACCTCTCACAAAAACCCTTCTTCTTCCTCTCTTTTTTTTTCTCTCTTGCTGTACACGTATGTGTAACCCCCAGCAACCACTACAAAGACCTCTATTTATAGGAGCTGCCATGAGAGGGAGAAGAAGGAAGGAGGAGAGATGGAGGGAGAGAATGGGGGAGAGGATCAAGGCCATTCCAAATGGGTCCAACCCATTAAGGATGTATGACTTTCATACCAAATAACCTTGGAGCCAAATCTGGTTTGAATTCAAAATTCAAACCAGGTCAAAACATGCCCAAAAAATCCTCCATGAAATCCTCTCAGAAAATTGCATGTCACAGGAAGTGTCGACATTCGAAAATTGTCAAGTGTCAACACTTCACCAAGTGTCGACACTTGCAAAAATCCAAGTGTCGACACATGGAGCAAAGTCAACCATATTGACTTCAGGTGATGGCAAACGATTCTCAATCATTGATTAGCCCAAAAGATCAGATAGAAATCCTCTATGATGTGTGACCCCATAGGTTCGAACACTAAACCGGTAGTACTGGAACATTTTCAGTACCAGTCACAATCCTCATCTAGCAATGATACCCGATGTCCGGATAGGTCGAAGATGTAGAGCACCTCATAAGAACCTCTGGCATATGGTTGCCGGATAATTCATCCCTTTGACCTTATAATGCTCAGGATGACCTAGGGTTTGATTGCCAACCCTAATTTGGTCTATCCATATAATGTCTCAACCTCACAAGTTCTGTGACTCCTCACAAGAACTATCCTGGCCAAGGTTTTGCTGAATTGAGACCTAGTGAGTCATTCACTCCAAACTATTTGGAGAGGTCAATTCCATATTGATCCACCACCACTCTACAAGTACTTGACTGCACACAGAAACCTTGTCACTAGATTAGAAATCCAGGTAGTCCAGCACCAAAGTATAGTGAGTTGCTTGCATGCTGCCTTGGTGACCTCAGGTCTGAGGGATACATATATCCATATCCCATCGCAAGCAACCGTTTGGGAGAAGGGAGCTCTGCAGATGGTCATGTTCAGTGAAATGTCATACACTTCACTTGTATGTCATACCAGTGTCTTCACACTCCTTGGTTAAGAGGACAACCAACAAATGTGATATACCACAACCTATACTTGATACATTGTCGTCCTATAACAATGTATCATTTGGTTGTGAACCAGTTTAAAAACTACTTGATATATCCTCTCTGTATCAAACAATGTAGTTCCAAGGACTCCATCATATAAGAGTTCATTACAAAAAAATGTAAAATGATGGATAGCCAAAAATAAATAACTTTTATTTATTATTAAAAATTCATATATAAAAATAAAATAGCACAACCATCTATAGCCTAAACGATTGGCTTTGGGATACAATTCCCAACAAATAGCCCCTTGCCATTACCCAATCTAGGAGACTAGCCATAGGAGACCCAATTATGATTTCATAGACCTGGATGAGAGAACCACTAGAAATTTTAGGGTAGAAGCACCTAAATTTGGTGGTGATCTTGATCTTGAGGATTATCTTATTTAGGAAAGAAATATGGATATGTATTTTGAGACGGATCTTATGACTGAGGAAAGAAAGTTTTAGATTGCTAAACCCAAGTTAGTACGCCTGGCTAGAATTTACTAGGATAATGTTGAAAGAATGATTAGACGAAAAAAAAACATACCCATAACTACCTAGAGCGACATGAAACTTAAACTTAGGAAAAAGTTCCTACCCAGATCATATGCACCTAGATCCGATGAACCAAGATCCTATGAGCCCAGATCCTCTATACCTAGATCCTATGAACCTAAGGAACTCATAACCTATAGATCCAAGCCCATGTCCTATGAGCCCAAGGAACCCATAATCCCTAGGTATCAACCTAGTGCCAGCCATGATTCTCTTAGTCGGCCTGAATCCCATTGGATTAGTTATCCTAGATATGAGGCCAATATTAGCCCACTGCCCTTTAGTCGACTCAATTCTCACCCGAGCCAACTCAACCTTAATTCGAGCTGACCCACCCCTACTAGCCCAGATCCTAGCCAATTTTTCCTTTACTAACCTACTCCTACTACCCTATTGGTTCACCAGGATGATATTGAAGTGGAAGTGTATGAAGCTGAGGTAAACTTAGTGGATGAGTATGAGGGAGAAGAGGAGATACCTATGGCTGACCTAGAATTAGCTGACCCTGACCATACCCAGACTGAAGCCAACTCAAAGTTAGTTAATCCTGAACATACCCAAACTGAAGCCAACCCAAGATTAGTTGACCTAGGAAACACCCAGACTAAAGCTGTAATGGAAGAGCAGTTAAAGGAAGAGAGCCATGACATTGATATGATAATGGCTTTACCTAAGGAGACACTATAAGAGAACCCATTGATAAAGCCTAGTCTTGATACACAAGAACCAAAGGAAATTAGTGAGGACTTGGTTTATTTAATCCAGTACCCTCAAGATGAATCCCCTCCTGTAGTTTTCATTGAAAATCTTTTTCCTAAAATTAGTGATCCATTCTTCTATAGGACAGGCCCTATAGATATACCTCAAACCCATAAGGTCAACCTTATTAGTCTAGGACTGATCCCTGAAACCTCTTCTTATATCCCACTCTATCCGATCAACCCCGAACCCTTTTTTCCACCCTACCAGGCTAACCCTGAATCCAACTTTTATTTTCTGCCCATTCCTGAAGCTTCTCATGTTTCTCTAACCATTAGATTACATTTTGTAGAGGTTAGCATGTTGCATCAGTTCATTGAGCATGTTAGATTTAGATCATTCTTCTGGAAGACCTTATGGCATATATTAGGAGTTCATGTCAAGTTTTCATCTGCATGTCACCCATCAACCAAGGGTCAAGCATAGAATTGAAATTAAGGACTTAATAAATTTTCTTCACTAGGAATGCATTGTTGAGTCTATTAGACATTTGTAGAGTCATATGCTAAACACATTAAAGAGTTGCATAAAAAAATAAGAAAAAAAATTAATGAAAGTAATGAATCTTAGAAACATATGGTTGATTTAAGAAAAAGACTCAAAAAATTCAATGAAGGAGACTTTGTTATGGTAAGGCTATGACCTGAATAGTTCCCACCTGGAACCATAAAGAAGTTACATGCCCATAGTAGTAAACCATACAAAGTAATTAGAAAAATTGGACCTAATGCCTATGTGCTTGAATTACCACCTGAGCTAGGTATTAGTTCTACTTTCAATGTTTCAGACCTTATAGAGTATAGGGAGCCAACGTTGATACCGAGTTAGCCTTTTGGGCCTAATCCCATCCTTGAGAGTGAGCCAACCCATGAGTGTCCACTAGCCAAACTACTAGAGTGGAGAGACGGGATTGAGCAGATCTTGGATGACAAGATTATTGCTACTCGGAGCAAAGATTATCAATGATATCTAGTTCGTTAGCAAGGATGACCCGAGACTGAAGTTTCTTGGATCACTATAGAGGACTTGCAATGGATTGATCCCGACTTACTAGAACACTATCAAAGCAGAGTTGATCCATACTCAATAGGGTCGAGTTTCTCCCACCCGAGGTGAATTTGTATGGACACCAGGGCCAGAAAAAAATGACAGGTCAATCCCACATCCATGTGGATCACCTGTGAATAAAAGTCCAAAGCCCCAAGCCCTAATCACTTATAAATAGTCTATTTCAAATTATGTTATTTTAGCCCAGTTGGTTTTAGCCCTAAACCCCAAAATTGAGTCTGTGAAAAAAAACTCCTGAACCCAAATGAAACCTATATATATATACAAACCCTATTTACCAAGTTGAGTTGAGTCATTATGCCTTTTGATCAAATTGGGTTCCAATTGATCAAGTTGGTTTTAAATTAGTTTCAACTGAGTCCTTTAGTTATTTAGTTGGTTGAGTCATGTGATTAGTTATTTTAATTGAGTCCTGTAATACAAGAGGGGACCCAAATCAAGATACCATGTGCCAACCCAAGACACCATGTGACACCATGTGCCAACCTAATTCAAGACATGTGCCAACCAATTCTTGGCGCCACATGCTAATTAATTCTTGGCACCACACGACAAGACAACAAGGCACCACCTCATCACATGCCACATCATCTTGCTGCCATGTCATGCCACATCATCATCGCATAAGTTAAAGTCAGCCACATGAATTTAAGAAGCCAAGAAGTAGTGCCAACCACTCTTATTGTCTCCCATCAAGTTGTCAGTAATTTTAAGAGTAAGAAAGAAGGACTCCTGGTGCAGAAACCATGGCCAGAAGAAAACGACAGGTTGGAACCACATCCCTGTGGATCACCTGTGAGTGAAGCCCTAAGTCCAAACCATACTTGTAAATAATTATCTTGAATTTTTGTTATTTTAGCTTAGTTGGGTTTAGTCCCAAACCCTAGAATTGAGTCCCTGTAGAAACTCCTGGACCCAAAATTGAGTCTATGAAAAAACTCCAATTTCAATTGGGTCATAAATGGTCTAGTGTTAGTTAGTCCTTTTTACCAACTTTAATTAGGATTTTTATATAAGCCCTATTTAAAGCCTTTGGGGCTAAACCCTTTTTACCAAGTTAAAATATTTGTTTACATGTCTATGCCTTTCGATCAAATTAGGTTTCAATTGATCAAGTGGGGCTTTAGTTAGGTTTAATTAGTTTTGAGTCATGTTATTAGTTTTTTCGTTATTGAGTCCTGTAATACAAGAGAGGACCCAAATCAAGATACTATGTGCATTCAAGTCAAGACACATGTGACCCCATGTGACAACCCACACACTATGTGCTAGCTCAAAATAAGTTAAGCATTGGCACCATATGTCATCCACTTCTTGGTGCCACCTCATCATATGCCATCAAGTCAAGGATGTCCATGCCACCTCATCAATTATGTCATGCCACATGCTACATCACCTGCCACCTCATTGGGACAACATCACATGTCATTTATCTTAGTTGGCAAATTTTATGTCAAAAAAATTGTTGTCTTTATTGTTAGACATCCAGATATCCAGACATCCGGACATTTAGATAACATGCAAGTGTATCCAAGGAGGGTGCCTCATTTAAATTCCATGCCGATGATTTTAAGATGAGTAAAGCAAAAGGAGTATTAGCGCCCAGAAGAGATTTGTTGCCCATCCTTTCTCATTCTTTTGTCACCACTTTTTAAGAGAAGTCAGCCAAGAATTTCTTCACCAAGGGATGCCCATCCAGAAGAGGTTTAAGAGAATTTCTTGCTTCAGGAGTCCAAGTCAATCAAGTTCTAAGCAATCAAGAAATCCAGGACTGAAGAGTACCATATGAATTCAAGATTGGAAGTCAGGATTGTAGCCTATACATTCAAGTTCATGCTGATTTGAGAGGAGTAAAATAGAAAGACTCTACATCTTAACTTGGGTGCCAAAATGAATGAAGTCTTCATGTTGTCGCACAAATGGGATGACACCAAGTCCAAATTGTTGCCCAAGCATGGATGAAGACCAAGGAAAATCAAAAGCAGGAGTCCAAGATGCCCAGAGCAGGATTCAAGGAGTTGTTGCCTAAGGGACACAAGTGCTAGTCTTTTTATCCATTACACCACTAGTTGATGGTCTATAAATACCCCATTAACCCCCCTGTATTAATGATAAATTATTGATCAAATAAAGTGACATTCTGTCCAATTCCTCTGTCGTGTGTATTGCGGGGTGTGAGGCCCTTTCCTTTGTTCTTCGAAGCATCACAGAGTGTGAGGCCCTACATATCCAAACATTGAGAAACACTAACTGCCCACTTCCATCTCTTTTCCTTTCACTTTTCCATCCTCTTTCCTTCTTTACTACTTTATAACTGAGAGATTTTCTTTTGTTGAGGGATTGCAGGTGATCAAGGATTAAAGCCAAGGTGTTCTTTCCATAGAACTAGCATCACAAAAGATCGGAGCCCGAAAATCAAGATCTTGAAGCCCTGCCGTAAGATTCTTGAGAGTCCAGCCAGATCTACTTCAGAGGGAAATATCTACGTTGGTAAAATTCTAAAACCCTTTCCTACTCTTTGTTTTATGATTCTTTGATAAGTATACCCTAGTTTACGGTGCTTTCTTAGCCACCAAATCCTGTTTTCTAGTTTACTTTGTAGATTTACTTTACGGGTTATTAACTAGTAGACTAGTTTGCTTAATTATCTCTTTTGAGTCTTTAAAACTGAAAATCCTAAAAAAAATAAATTAATAACTTTTTTTATTTTCTAATTAAGTTTAAAATCAGTAAATTAATTTTCATAATTTGTTCCACATCAGTTTTGGTTTCAAAGCGAAGGTTAAACTAGGGTTTACTTTACGGGTTATTAACTAGTAGACTAGTTTGCTTAATTATCTCCTTTGAGTCTTTAAAACTGAAAATCCTAAAAAAAATAAATTAATCACTTTTTTTATTTTCTAATTAAGTTTAAAATCAGTAAATTAATTTTCACAATTTGTACCACATCAGTTTTGGTTTCAAAGCGAAGGTTAAACTAGGGTTTAACTTCTAGATCTTAAATTTCTGCATATCTAAAACTAGGCTGAAATTAAAACTGCATAAAACCTATATAAAAAAATTTTAAAAAATTAGTAATTAATTTTTTGATAATCTTTTATTAATCCTTTGTTTAATCTCAGAAGAAATCAAATAAAAACTTTTTATTGCTATTTTCTAGTGGAATGAATTCATGCCTCCTGAGCAGGTATACGCAAGTATACTATCACGACCCATGGGAGTAATGAGCTACGGCCGGACGTGATATCCTAAGATCGAAAATCTGAAATTAATCAGATCTAAAATTTAATAATTAAAATTTATTTTATTATTTTCTATCATTTTTAAATATTTTAGTTTCATTGCATATTAGGGTTTCATATTATGTGATTGCATCATCCAGTAACCAAATCTTAAGGGCACTTGACCATCTTAGATCAGGATAGGATTTCATTACCTATCCTGGGCCCACAACCACCACCTTTGTATCGAACCTAATCCTAGTTAAAATTAGTTAGAAACCTAAAGCAATTTAAGGACACCAACAGGTTTGGTTCCAAGTATTGTGTGAAAGCTAGTGCACCCAATTCTTTGATTATCACTTGAATCTAGTGTCTAAGGCTAGAGGTCCAAAGGCAAATGCCTTAAATGATTTTTTGGTTTTTAATTAGGACCTTGCAAGAGTAGAGGGAGCCTCCCACGCTCCCACCTCTTACTTGGCTAGTGGATAGGATAATTATTGAATTGGCTGTAATTTGAGCTGACCCATTTTACTTGAGCTCTAGGTCTAGGAAATCCTAGCTCAAGTTTTGTGTGATTGCATTGCATGGCTACTAGATTAGGAACTCTATACTAGTAATCTCACCCAAACCTAACCCAGCTTGACCATAGAGTCTAACCTTGAAATCTTTCTGAGGTCCATCACTGAACAATATACCCAAATGAACAATAGGTTTGACCGATTGGATGATCATACAGGAAACCTAGAAAGGACCCGAAAGACTCGTACTAAGCCTAAATTTGAGACACACCCGAACCTATTGCTGGAGCCCAACCATAGGAGAACCCCACACCCTAACCCATTCATGGAGCCCAACCATAGGAGAGCCCCACACTAGAACCCAATCTCGGAGACTAGCCATAGGAGACCTAATTTTGATTTTATAGACTAGGATGAGAGAGCCACTAGGTACATTAGGTTAGAAGCACCTACCTTTGATGGTGATCTTGATCTTGAGGATTATCTTGATTGGGAAGAAGGTATGGATCTATATTTTGAGAGGGAACTAGTGTTTGATTAAAGAAAGTTTAAGTTTGCTAAGCATAAGTTAGTACGCCAGGCTAGAATTTACTGGGATGATGTTTAAAGAATGATCAAATGAAGAAGAGACATACCCATAACTACCTGAAGTGATATAAAACTTAAACTTAGAGAGAAGTACCTACCCAGATCCTTTGAACCCAGCTCCTACGAACCCAGATCCATGACCCATAGATCCGAACCCATATCCTATGAACCTAAGGAACCCATAACCGCTAGGTATCAATCTAGTGCTAGTTAGGCTTCTCTTAGTTGGCCAGAACCCATTAGGATAAGTGGTTTTTATCAAAAATTGGGATCTAGTCAAATCCACCCGAGTCTACCCATTCCTCAACAGAGTCGACCCAATTCTCACCCGAGCTGACCTACCCCTACTAATCTAGATCCTACCAAATTTTCCTTTAACCGACCTACTCCTACTACCCTATTGGTTCACAATGATGACATTGAAGTAGAAGTGTATGAAGCTGAGGTAAACTTAGTGGATGAGTATGAAGGAGAAGAAGAGATACCTATGGCTGACCTAGACTTAGCTGACCTGGTAGGCACCCAGGCTGAAGCCAGCCCAGAGTTAGTTGACCATGACTATACCCTGATTGAAACTGACCCTTAGAAAAGGAGACCCATGAAAAGTCTAATCCTATTGTTAGGTCCTTACCTGGGGAAACACTAGAAGAGACTCAAGTCATAGAGCCTAGTCCTGAAATCCAAGAACAAGAAGAAATTGGTGAGGACATGGCTTATTTAGTCCAGTACCCTCAGGAATACTTCACCCCTGTGGTCCTAATTGAAGATCTCCTTCTTGAAATTACTGACCCATTCTTCCATCAAGTAAACCTTTTAGTGCCTATAGATGTAATTCAGTGTCTAAACATTAAGGTCAACCCCATTAGTCTAGGACTATTCCCTAAAACCCCTTCTTATTTCCAGTCTAACCCTATATTAACTTCTTACTTCCTACCCTGGCCTGAAGCTTCCCATGTTTCTAGGACCATTAGATTACATTTTGTAGATGTTAGCATGTTGGATAAGCCCATTGAGCACGTTAGGTTTACAACCTATTTCTAGCAAACCCTATGGCATTTAGTAGGAGTCCATGCACCATTCTCATTTGCATGTCACCCACTAACCAAGGGTCAAACTTAGTTGTAGTTTAGGGTTTAGTCGAATTTGTAGTCCATTAGGTATTATTATTAGTCATTCAGATGCATGTCATTAGATAAGAAAAAATTATTAAAAGCAATGAATCTGTTCAAGAAAAAAGGATTCAAAGAATTCAATGAAGGAGACTTTATCATTATTAGACTATGACCTAAACGGTTCCAACCTGGAACCATGAAAAAGTTACATGCCCGTAGTAGTGGACCATGCAAAGTAGTTAGGAAAATGTGACCTAATGCCTACGTACTTGAGTTACCACCTAAACTAAGTATTAGTCCTACTTTCAACATTTCAGACCTTATCGAGTATAGGGAGCCAACGTTGATTCCTAGTGAGCCTTTTGGGCCTGATCCAATCCTTAAGAGTGAGCCAACCCATGTGTGTCCACCTTCCAAACTATTAGCCCAAAGAGACAGGATCGAGCAGATCTTGGATGACAAGATTATCGCAACTCGGGGCAAAAGATTATCAGTGATATCTGGTTTGTTGGCAAGGATGACCCGAGACTAATGATTCTTAGATCACCAGAGAGTACTTGCAAAGAATTGACTCAGATTTATTAGAGCATTATCACAGCAAGGTTGACCCATACTCGATAGGGTCGAGTTCCTCCCACCCGGAGAGAATTGGTGCAGAAACCAGGGCCAGAAGAAAATGACAAGTCGAACCCACATCTCTGTGGATCACTTGTGAGTGAAGTCCTAAGCACAAAACACACTTGCAAATAGTTATCCTAAATTTTTGTTATTTTAGCTTAATTGGGTTCAGTCCTAAACCCTAGAATTGAGTCCCTATTAAAACTTTTGGATCCAAAATTGAGTCTGTAAAAAAACCCCAATTTCAATTGGATCGTAAATGGTCCAGTGTTAGTTAGCCTTTTTTACCAACTTTAATTAGGATTTTTATATAAGCCCTATTTAAAGCCTTTGGGGCTAAACCCTTTTTACTAAGTTGAAATATTTGTTTACATGTCTATTCCTTTTGATCAAATTTGATTCCAATTGATCAAGTGGGCCTTTAATTATTTGGTTGTTTTAATTAGTTTTGAGTCATATGATTAGTTTTTTAGTTATTGAGCCCTGTAATACAAGAGGGGACCCAAATCAAGATACCATATGCATTCAAGTCAAGACATATGTGACCCCATGTGACACCCAACACACCATATGCTAGCTCAAGATAAGTCAAGCATTGGCACCACATGTCATCCACTTCTTGGTGCCACCTTATCATATACTACCTCATTAAGTCAAGGATGCCCATGCCACCTCATCAACCTAAGTCACATGCCAATTCTACATCACCTACCACCTTATTGGGATAACATCACATGTCATTTATCTTGGTTGGTCAATTTTATGTCAAAAAAATAGTTGTCTTTATTTTTATCAAGACATTAAGACATCCAGACAGCTAGACATCCAGACATCCGGATATTTAGACAACATGCAAGCTTGTCCAAGGAGGGTGCCTCATTTAAATCCCAAGCCGATGGTTTTAAGATGAGTAAAGCAGAAGGAGTATTAGTGCCAAGAAGAGATTTGTCACCCATCCTTTCTCATTCTTTTGTCTCTACTTTTTGATCGAAGTTGGCCAAGAATTTCTTCTCCAAGGGATGCCCATCCAGAAGAGGTTCAAGAGAATTTCTTGCTTCGAGAGTCCAAGTCAATCAAGTTCTAAGATATCAAGAAATCCAGGACTCAAGAGTAGCACATGAATTCAAGATTGGAAGCCAGGATTGTCACCCAAACATTCAAGTTGATGCCAATTTGAGAGGAGTAAAACGAAAAGGCTCTACATCTTAACTTGGCACCCAAAATGAATGAAGTCTTCATGTTGTCGCACAAATGGGATGATGCCATGTCCAAATTGTCACCCAAGCATGGATGAAGTCCAAGGAAAATCAAAAGAAGGAGTCCAAGATGCCCATGGCAGGATTCAAGGAGTTGTTGCCTAAGGGACACTAGTGCTAGTCTTTGTATCCATTACACCACTAGTGGATGGTCTATAAATACCCCATCAACTCTCCTTGTATTAATGATAAATTATTGATCAAATAAAGTGATATTCTGTCCAATTCCTTTGCTGTGTGCATTGCGTGGTGTGAGGCCATTTCCTTTATTCTTTGGAGCATCGCGGGGTGTGAGGCCCTACATATCCAGACACCGAGAAACACTAGCCACCCACTTCCATCTCTTTTCCTTTCACTTTTCCATCCTCTTTCCTTCTTTACTACTTTCTAACTGAGAGATCTTCTTTTGTTGAGTGATTGCATGTGATCAAGGATTAAAGTCAAGGTGTTCTTACCTAAGAACTAGCATTGCAAAAGATTAGAGCCCAAAGATCGAGATCTTGAAGCCCTGCCACAAGATTCTTGAGAGTCCAGCCAGATCTACTTCAGAGGAAAACATCTTCGTTGGTAAAATTCTAAAACCCTTCCTTTCTCTTTGATTTCTGATTCTTTGATAAGTAGACCCTAGTTTATGGTGATTTCTTTGCAACCAAATCCTATTTTCTAGTTTACTTAGTAGATTTACTTTGCGGGTTATTAACTAGTAGACTAGTTTGCTTAATTATCTCCTTTGAGTCTTTAAAACTGAAAATCCTAAAAAAAAATTTAATCTCTATTTTTCTTTGCTAATTAAGTTTAAAATCAGTAAATTAGTTTTCATAATTTGTCCCATATCAACTCCTCATTTCTTATCTCAATTGTCGCCCAAAGCATGAAGAGTCCAAGGGAGCACCATCAACTTTCAAATTTCAAGAAGTTTATCCCATGGAGACCATTTAAATTCAAATCCCAGAAGATTGATGCCAAGATGGAGGGAGATTGGACACCTCTTCTCATGAATTGTCACCCACTCCCATTTGAGTTTAATAAGACTGAAATCAAGATAAGCGAGGTGCCTTATCTCACCTCATCTCATCTTAATTTTGTCGTCAATATTTCATGGAGCACCACATTTCTTTTTCATCGCCCAACCTTGGAAGGAGTTATCCAAAGTTGCCACCCAACATGGAAAAAACTCAAGAAGAGATCAAATTCAAGAGTCCTAGATGCCAAGAGAAGAATTTCAAGAGTCTTTGATGCCCAAGGGAAACAATCGATGGAGTTTCTTGCCCTTACTCTACTTGTAAATGGCCTATAAATACCCCATCAAACCCCTTTGCATTCATTCATTCTTTTCATGAAATAAAAAGTGAGTTTCTCTTAAATTTCCTTTATTCTTTGGAGTATTGAGGGGTGTGAGGCCCTAAATTTCTTTGTTCTTCGGAGCATCGCGGTGTGTGAGGCCCTAGTTATTCAACCATCTATCGAAACCCTAGCCACCTTTTTCCAACTTTCTTTCCTTCCTCCTTTCTAATATTTTTTCTTCCTTCTCCACCATCTAACTTGAGTGTTTTTTGAGCGATTGCAGGTGATTGAGATTTGAAGTGAGGGTGTTTTTGCTTTGGAACTAGTCTTGCTACAGATCGGAGCCCGAGAATACAATCTTGGAGTCCTACAGCAAGATCCCAGAGTATCGATCCAGTTCCACATCAAAGAAGCGACAAATCTCCATTGATAAAGTAAAACCCTTCCCTAACTCTTAATTTCTGATTCTTTGAAGATTAGAACCCTAGTTTAAGGTAGTTTTTTAATCACCAAATCTTGTTTCCTATTTAGAATTGTTAGATCTACTTTGCGGGTTTCTAACTAGTTGACTAGTTTTGCTTTATTAATTACTTTGAGTCTTTAATCTAAAAAATCCAGAAAAATTAATTGCTATTAATCTCAGATAATTAGTTTAATAATTACTAGATTAGTTTACATATTTTGTCCTACATCAGGATTGAAACATGTATTGACCATTGGGTGAGCACAATGATCCATATTGATTACAAAGGATATACACCCACCATGTGCCAATCACTAATCAGCCATAGTAATATCCAAGACATCCTTAGAATTAAATGATTTCAGCATGCTGCCTTGATTCCTGCTCCTTATAATCTTGGTGCCTCAACCAAAGAGTCATCATAAATTCCAAATCTGGAAGCTTCCACACAATTATTGAGGTACATAAGTGAGGTATCAATATGAGAAAACCTTATCTCAAAAATTCTCGATGAGGGAAAATGGCCCCTTCGACTAACTACTCCCATTGCCTAGAGTCAACAAATCACTTTGAGCTTAGAAGTGGGGGGCAAGTGTTAGAGGAATGAGCCATTTTCCTGACTAGTAAGGTTTGGCCCCCGACCCAGAAGGTGACTCACTACTTCTATACATACCAACAACTTTCCTGTTGGAGGAAGAATATAAAGTATATAGGATACCTCAAGGTTGCATAGCCTAAGAGGAAGGGGTCACACCCAAGACCTCAAACAACAACCAACCTCAAGTTTGAATGCTGATCGACCATGGGGTCGACCACCTAGAAGGAGCAAATGACTTCAGATTTATCTAAGGTCCCACCTCGACATAAAGATCAGGGTCTATCTAGATAGAGAATCGTACCGCATGGAAGAGATAGCTCGATCAATGATATATAATTGACAAACCGCAATAGGTGATGATAACTAATTTGCTTGTTAGGCAACTGAAACCGGTTACATGCCCAACGATCTTGGGCTGCTTCTCTATGATGGTGCGTACATGGGTTATTTTGCTACAGGAGATCCTTGCTATTAATGTACCAAATCTCTATCCACGCTGAACAAGCATAACAGGCTTCCCACTATCCTTAATTGGTTCAGATTCTTCAAATCATTATCGAATTCGATGATAACAAACATCTACTCTCCCTTTATATAAAGATAAGCAAAAGGGGTCCTCAGGTAAATAACTTCTCCAGAGAAATAGAGCCCAAACTCTATCATTTTCTCTTCTCCATTACTATTTATTAAAAGTCCTGACTAACTTAAGCATTAGAGGGTCCCCACTAGAGAATCTCTAATGAGGGGACTTTCTTGCAAGATTCTTTGAAGGAGCTCTCTAGCTAAAAATTTCTCCATGTCTGTGGGTAACCGACCTCCACCTAAGTAGGAACCAAGCCTAGCCATTGCAGGATCGAAGACTCTCGGCAACAAGAAGAACATTTAAAAAATTCAAATAAAAACATTTATCTTTGACATCCTCTATTACAATTCCATTGTAATTTTTATTAGAAAAAAATTATAAAAATTATAAATTTTTTTATATAATTTAAAAGTCCTATATTAATAACATAATATAGTCAATTTATGCAAAACCAAATTTTAACCAAATGCTCTTTTAAAATAACATGCAATTGCTAGTGGTATTTTTGTTCTTTTTTGGTAGGGTCTAACTAATTGATATTCCAAAACATGTTTATTCAATTAAATAAAATGATTAAATTTTTAGAAAGACTATGTTTCAAATTCTATTTAATATTATCAAAGTATGACTTGAATAAACAAAGTATTCTAGATTTTTTGTATTTTATACAAATTAGATAGCACTGTGGTTTTAACAGCACCATTGTTTTTATTTAATTATTCTCTAAAAAAATGATTTAATTGTATTGGTCTCGCATCCAAAGGCTATATTAATTTGCAAACAAAAAGTACTCCAGCACAACCATTATATGCATATTAAGGCCCACGATTGAAGACTTGGCAACTCTATAATCAGCCAATCTATCATGTTTGACAACAAATTAGCGAGATACACCAACATCCCCTTGGTATAAAGCAAGAGAACCATTCTTGTGCACATAATGAGAACCATGCATTGCTCTTTGTGAATTGTTATTAGATTTTATGCATTTTGTAATCTATATCTTACCTTCCTCACAAGGAACCAAAAATAATTAAAAAAAACATGCTTACTCATGGTCAAATCTCATCGTCATACCTTCCTCCTTTATGTTGCCTATTGTGCTAGGTTTATCAAGGAATAATGCTAGCTAAAACTAATCAAGCATCATTTGGGGCTTAGCTACCAAAACTCAAGTTTTTTTTCCCATTTTTCAAATTCTAAGTTTTAAGATCATATTATGTTGAGTTGCTCAAGGAGTCTAATAAAATCTAAGAGTATTATAGGTGTGGTAATATTTGAGATAGGGAGGCTTGTAGTGTTGGAAGAAGAATTGCATATCAAGGCAACAACAAAGGCGAGAGTGTATTATCAATGCCAAACTATAGAAGGAACCTGATGTACTTGATCACCTCCCAAATCCAATTTCAGTGATGGATAAACATCAACGTTGTCAAAAGGATTGCATAAGAGAAAAGAAGAGAATACATCTATTTCACTAAACTTTGATCTTTAAGTTTTAGACAACTCCATTAGTATTCTATTGTAGCAAGGACTCCAAACTCAACTAGGAAGGCTCTCTACTGAGATCAAACTCCAAATCTCCTAATAGGAGACTAAGAGTCTACAATAAATTACCTATTGGAGGTGCATGAGACTTAACCAAAATATTCCACTCCCAACCAATGAAGAATCTATTGATAGAGACCAACTCTTTCTCTCTCTCTCTCTCTCTATCTATCTATCTTTCCAATTTAAAACAATCCATCCATAATGGGAATGAAATGTAGATCTTTGGAAATACTTTCATAATAGAAACACACCTATCAAATCTCCATTAGACTGATCATCATACATCCTACATTTTTTATCTGTCATAAAACTATGCATGAGAGTTAAATTGATATGTTTAACCATGATCTATAGATGCTCATTTGTCAAAATTACTTGCAATAAAAATTTAATTTTTATAATTAAAAAGTATCCTTTAATATTAATTTTTTTTTCAAAACCTATTGTAGACTTCAATGAATGAAACAATACTTGAAAGTCATAAGTATCAAGTGTATACATTATTGCTACCAAGGAGTGGAGCTCACTTAGGCTTCTAAGCTGGAGTTGAGAAATGATGGTGAGCACTAGATAACTTGTTAGAATCTTCACAACTGGATGAAGGTATTGTGTCCTTATTCAATCCCTCGAGCTAGTCCTACAAAATCATCAAAGACAAGAAAGTCCTCTTATCGGGAGGGTTCCTAAGTCAGTCTTCCAGGGAAAAAAACAAAAGAGGTCTAAAATAAGAATGGAGATGGAAAGATAATGGCGGAGAGTATGAAATGTGGAAGGCTTGGTAGTAGTGAAGGATAGGAGGGTGAAGGATGGAGCATGGAAGAGATGAACTCAAATCTCTATGGAGGAGATGGGCTTCAATGCATATGGAGTCCATCTTTAGGAAAAGGCATACAAGAAAGTATCCACTAACCTAGAGGGTCTCAAAAAAGGATTTTATTGTTAAAGGTGGGAACCTATCGCCTTCGGGGACATGCACCATTTGCTAGGGAATAACAACAAACACGTACCAAGATTGTTGAGATCACTGATCTTACATAGTGGAATAGTGAGTGGCTGGCTACTTATCATCTTATAGATAAAAGACTCCAAAACTTCTCCAACACAGTCATAAAAGACCAGGTGCTAGAGATTAGGCAACCACTTCATCATCCTCTACAAAAAATACACATCGAATATCGAGTTGCCAGAAGATCACTAGCACTATGATGGACAATTCATCCTACGATGTATCACTTGCCCCATACTTCCAAGGCCAAGGAATCCTTCTTGGCTTGGATGAAGAAAGTAGAGAAAAATCCCATACTAGCCATGGCATTAGCAATAGATGATGGGGCTTCTTGCTTTGATCTCCCCATAGTCAATGTTGATAGGGATCTTTCAAACTAGGCTTCTCTAAGGCATACTTCTAGCTGTTGTTGACTTGGCTTCGATACTTTGGATGGAGCATTGGATCCTAATGTCATGTGTTTCTTGGACTGTACCTTAACAGGATATAGCTCAAAACTTTTTGCATGCTGCATTTATAGAAGGTATGCATCTGCCTCCATTCTTGAAAGGGACATCATGGTGCTTGGTCTTCCCAGCATGATGATTGAGCACTTTTATGATGGTGATCGAGGTGGTATTTTAATGTCCAATGGAGGGCTAACACATGTAGGCTAATTGGACTACTTATTTAAATTGTAACTCCCATATGATCCATTTGGCTGTGCTATAAATGACATAAGAGAAGCATGAAGGCTACCATCTTGCCTTCCTGCTTGCTGGTAAGATAGAACTAGTTCCTTATCGAAGAGAGGAGTGCTATTACTACCATCAATGTCTTCTTTCCTTCTGGGTTAAAGATTCTTGGTGGGTCCATCTTCCTTGTCTTGTCTTCTTCTTCTTGGAGATTTTCCTTTTTCTATCCTCCTATTCCCTTTCTCTTTGCTTTCTATGGATTTTGAGGGTTCTACCTTAAATATGCCTCGTATTCATCAAAGTCTAGATGCCATGAAAATTGTCCTAAATGAAGATGACCTTAAGCGGATCTAGGGCATACACAAAATTCCTAATAATATAGTCCTTGAAGTACCCAACCTCTCTTGTAAGATAACTTTATCCCAAGAGAACCAGGTTGCCTTGTACAAGGAGGCCGTAAAGGCTAGCCTAAGGCTTCCAATTCTGAATGTGGTTACTAAGTTACTACAATGGTATTAGCTTTGTTCAACCCAACTTACCCCCAATGCTTGATGGATGATAGTTGGGATCTTTTGCTTTCTTCTACTCCAAGTGGTGCCTCCCTATGCAAAGGTGTTCTACAGATTCTTTCAAGTGAAAATGAATCCTCAAAGTAAAGGCTGGTGGAATGTCTCTCCTAGGAAAGACATCATCTTCCCTTCCGATCTTTTATCCATTCATGAATGGAAGAGTTAGTTCTTTTTTGCATCCTCTTCAACCCCATGGGGGTTTCCAATTGAGTGGGGATCGCCAATGAAATCTACATTGCACAATCTTCTAGAGCTGTTTGAGGTAGAGTAGTGAATGGTCAAGGAGTTGAAGAAGCCAAAAGTCCCCCCTCTTACCAAGCTTCTACATGAAGATCTTCCGAGGAAATTGAGTCTTGGAGACTCTGTTCCCCAAGGTGAGGATACATATCTATCCATTTGACCATGAAGCATCGAAGTAAAGGTGCTAATTCTCTTATGAATATGCAGGTCTGACATTTTTTGAAGTAGAGCCGAGGGGATAGATCGATGCCAATCATTCCAAAGAGAAGACTAAGAAAAAGAGGATCATCTGTCTCCTCCTAAAGCTTCAATCAAGGCTACCATGTTCAAGGCTATTATGGGCAAGGCTATCGAGGCCAAGGTTGCAGCATGGAGAAAGAGATGAAAGAAGAAGAAGAAGAATGTCATCCCTCCTAAAACCATAGAGGTTGCTTCAGTCGATGTGGTCCCCTCCCGAGGAAGACCTTTGGAAGTTATGGAGAAGCCTGTAGAAGAGGTGGGCCCTCCTACTTTTCTAGGTGATCCCCAACCTCCAGCTAGTGGCTTGGCACCCGCTACTAATGCTTGGGTGAGGTTGTTGGAAGGGTTTATTCCTCTAGTTGATAAGAAAAAGCTACTGGTTCTATCCTTCAAGGATTGCATCTATTATTTATCCTATATTTTCACCAAGGTAAGGGCCTAACCTTATCTAGCTTTGGTACTCCTAGCTCTAACTTGACCTGATACTGATTTGTAGGGAGATGTCATGATGTGGGGCCTAATCCAATAGGCTTGGTGTCTGGAGGAAGAAGTCCACCAATCCAGCCAACTTCTCTAGGCAGTTGAGAAAAAGTGGGATGAAGCTATGGAGGAGTTGCACACCATCATGACAAATTCAATAAAACAACTCACCACTAAGAAGTCTTGAGTTGATGCAGTAGAGGATTCTTTAAAAATGAAGGTCATTCGGATTTGAGAGAGTGAAGCTAAAGCTGCACATCTACAAGACCAGTTGATGGAGACTGAAGGGAACAAATGCTAAGCTAGAGAAAGGGTGGCCCAACTGGAGAGGTCTTTATTTGAGGCTAGGAAAATAAATTTCTAGCTGGCAGAGAAAGCTACAACTATAAAGTGCTGCCTCATGGAAGCTATTGCTAAGGGTGTGGAGGCCTTTAAGTAGAATGATGACTTTTACCAAGAGTTGTTAAGGTTAAGCCAGGAGGTTTACCATTTAGTGTAAGCAACACAAGGAGAAGTTGGAGAAGCATTTCATGGAGATTGACCATAGTCACATATCCATGTCATCTTTGTCCTTCTTAGGTAGAAATTTGGTTCATATAAAGAGGACAGAGATGAGGGGGAAGATGCCAAGTTGTACCCATAATAATTTTTTCCTTTTCGTAATCTAATAATTGAACCCTTTATAAGTCAAGAGAAACCATTGAAATAAATGAACCATTATGAGTCTTCATCCTCCTCTCTCTATCTTCAATTTCCACTAATTTATCTAATGCATCCCCCTGCCTTGAATTTTGTCTAAGCAAGGATGAGGTTAGTAATAAGGAACTTTGGGTCAACTAGCCAAAAGAGAAGAAAAGAGGAGAAAGACTAGCCATGCAGTGATCAGTCCTGAAGTCAAGCTAGATAAGAGGAAGGTGGAATCGAGCTTTGCTACTCTAGTAGTTCCTAACACAATCCCTCATACTAGGCCATCTCCATGCATGGTTTAGTTGAAGTAAGGGTTGGTGACCAACTCATCAAGGTTGTAATACTAATCCTATTGGAGATCAAGGGGGACTTTTCTGATGCATGGCCACTTTCGAATGCACTTTTGAATGCATCGGAGACTATCCGTTAGCACAAGAATCTAGGCCAAGGCAATGGGATAGCTCGATGACCCAAGGCTGGACATGCTTTACCTTGGTGTGACTTCCTTGGATACGGTGGAGACTGTGGCCCAAGGTACTATGGTTAAGGCTTTGTTTGGTGCCTTTGTGAAAGACCTGGATATAGTGGTTAAGGTGCCTCGACCGATTGGTGTGTAGGCTAGAAGCCATCTTACAGAGGTGACTCTAGTAAGCATGAGTGTAGTAGGCCTTGTGGAGGTTAAGGAATAAGAGACTGAAGAAAGGGCCCTCCTCACAATGATTGAGATAGTGAGGGAGGCCATAGAATCTTCTCTCCACCTGGTCCAGTCATCATCTTCTCATCCGCTAGTAGGCCCTTCTTCACCTACTCCTCCTAAGTGAGCTTCTTGTCCTTTCACTTCCAAGTGGATGATCTGGGAGGATGTGTCCATGATCTTGAACTGATGCAAGGTTGGGGGATGACGAGGGGGATGATCTCCCCCAAGGATGAGGACTTTCTCCCTGGCATGAATATTGAGGAGACACTCAAGTTCATACCATTGCCCTTGATGTTAAGCTCCTTCTTTCTTTCTTGATGCTTGGTTGCATACCTTTTGTTGACTAATTGACCAACTTCATAGGTGAGCTTTGGTATCAGAGCATTGGAGGCTAGGCTAGTGGTGTTGCATGATCGCACAGTGGCACCTAAAGAGAGGGCATCCTATGTGGAATGTCAAGAATGGACCACTAACCATGGATGAGCCTTGGCAAAGCTTGAACCAAGCAACACCAAAGAAGCCAAGGAATACCTTCAAAGGTAGCTTGACAACTTTTACATTAGAAATGAAAAGCTGAAGAGTTCATTGAAAGCTTCCCAACATGAGATCACAAAGTTGGAGGAGAGGGGCCTCCATCTGCTCAAGGCTTTTTGTCCTACTATCTACAAGTAGGGGACTCATGCTAGAATGGACAATTTTATAGATGATCCAGCCACTTCCACAAGACATGGTGGGCCACTTAAGAAGAGACCAATCTTGGCTAAAGGCTACCAATCTTAAAAAGGAGCTTCGGGTGGCCACAAACGAAACTCCTTCCATCCAAGCCAATAGAATCTACACCCTTCGCTGAGTTGTAGAGATGGAGGGGCTGATCAAAGCTAGAAGAGAGGTCGATAACCTAGAAGTGGAGATGGCCAATCTTCTAGAGGACTCTTAGCTCCAAGCCAATTGAGCAAGCCCTAGAGATGAGTCCTGTCACCCAACCAATCAAGACAAGGCTGACCTTGCCTTGAGAAAAGCCCACCAATCTTAAGAGTCAAGGCTGAGGTGGACAAGTGGTGCAACCCCTTCAATCAAGGTTTTAAGTGCTGCCAGGCCATAGTCTATGGTCGCTTCCCAAAGATGTCATCCATGTTGGGCCCCCTTATTCCTCAATTGGCTTCTACTAAAGAGAGGGTAAAGGTTTGGGAGGATAGGAAGAAAGGATCTAGGACTTGGTTGCCTTGTTGTAATTTGCCTGAATGTATCTTCCTTTGTGAAATGAAATAAAAGAAAACCTTTTCTCTCATTTTTTGCTTGATCTTTCCTTTTTTTGCATGGAAGTATGGTGCATAAGTCTCCATTTTGACCTTCTGATGGCATAGGATGTGTGACTCTTCGATGCCCACCCCATACCAATTCAAAATTTGTGCCAAGATAGCTTGCCCCAATACCACACAAGCATTGTGCCTTGCACCAACACTAGTCTTCACTCTCTACAAATCTAGGACCAACACCACCTAGTAATCTTGGAGAATTATTATTGCTTAATCGCTATCATGGATGGCCAAAAATAAAAACCTAACTCACTACTGTATCTAGGATGAGTAAGGATCATATCCTTGGAGATCAAAGATAATTATTTTATGAAGAAGGTAAAAAAAGAAATAAATATTTAGATTTTTAAAAGGATGATGATGGTTTAATTAAAACTAATCAATTTAAATTAAATATGAGATCAATGGATTTACATGATAAAAAGATCTCTTCAAGGTTCCAAGTAATCACATATATAAATTCTATACCTGTTCCAATCTAAACAATCAAAACCCATAATTGATTTAGAATCTTTCAAACTAATCCCTAGCATAGGCTATCTTGCCGAGTATGAACTATATCCTGTTAAGATTATGGCTCGTTTCATAAGTATGGCTATCCAATGATTGAGTTGAACAAATCCTAATAAGATATGTGAATAAAAATTCTAAAATCAATTATTTATATTGAACATGGACCATATCGTGTCAGGATCATAATCCATCACACCTATAAATAATTAGTTTTAGGAAATAAATTAGAAAAAAGTTTAAAAGAAATTAAAAGCTTTATTCAATTGTATAGAGTGGAAAACAAATACAAAAACTTAAGTATGAAAACCTGTACTTCCCTACAGACTGCACCTCAATCGAGCATGGCTCTTGGATATATTTTCTTGGAGATTTGGAGCTCTATCACAGCACCTCTTTCTCTGAAGAATTCTTTTTTCTTTATTTATCTCTCTCTCAAAGCCTAGACTAATTACAAAAACAAAGTAAAAGATATTGGCTTCTAGCTCTTGGCTCTCTACTTGGTTCCCCATGCTTTCTCTCCCTGGTTCTCTTTAAATAGGCTTTGAAATAAATGAATCCTGGTTGAATTTGATTATGGAATCCTTGTAGAATTAGATATTGACCCATGGAGCATATTTGAGCCTTTGATCTTGGTCGTATGCCTAAAAGGCGACTGCATCACCACTTCATGAGAGCCCAAACCTTGTCAAATTCAATAGGCCATTATATCTGCATCTTAGAAGCCATCAAGATTGTGCCTACAGACAACTTCTTCAACTCAGAGTCCAATTCCACCAAAGGTACTTAAGCGAGCAGAGGAGCAGTGGCTTGGGCCAGTGAGAGGGGAGAAATTGGTAGAACAATGAGGAGGTGATGTCATGAGGTGGCATCAAAGAGGAAGAAAATGGTGTTACTGAGAGTAGTGTTGGGTGGAGGACGAAGAAGTGTGATGGGTAGTAATGTCTCAGGAAAGGTTGCGACTGGTGATGGAACTTGGTAGTAGGGGTCTTGGAAAGATGGTGATGGCATTTTGGAGGTGGCATGGCTAAGGAGGCAGCGGCACAATAGTTTTGGAATTTGGAGTCAGTGCTCTAGTGGATGATAGCGAGTGACGGTCGGAGGCAAACGGTGATAGGGAATCATTGGATAGGAAGGGAATCAAGCTAAGAGGAAGCCATGCGGCTGGTGATGGATATGATGGAATTTGGGAAAGAAATCAAGCAATGAGGTGGCCGAGTCAAGCTGGAGATGAGGTGGATGGTGGCTTCCCAACATCTCAGGTCGGTGATGATGATGTTTGGTGGACAACGGTGGTGTTTAATGGCATAAAACTTTCCATGGTCCATGGTTCTGAGTTGTCAACTGACAAAAATGGTAGCCAATAGACCGTTCAACATTTTATAGACCAAGCGGCAGGTCCATGGTAGACCGACTACTTTAGAATTCATACAATATATTAGTAATCTTTAAACTTTGATTCCGAGCTCATTCAAACTTCAATTTAAGTATCATTTATGCTGTTAGATTTCAAAAATCAAGCTCTTTCCATCCAAGGACTCCTTTTTTGCAAAACACTAATAAAAGTATCAATTTCTAAGAAATATAGATTAATTAATATTTATTTAAATACTTAAATTAGGATATTTAATAATTTTATCACACCCCCAACTTATTCATTGCTAGTCCCTTAACAATGCAATTAAAATATAAGTATTAATTTAGAATAATGTATAATTAAGATCCACCTTTATAAAATTAGATCTAGGATTAAAGTTAAAAAAAATTAGCTAATATCACTAACAAGTACTGAGTTTTTGAAGTAAATTTCAAAGTCAGTACTATTAGAAACTTAGAATTCATCCAAAGGTTTACAACACTTATGTCAGTGATAGCTAACTTAACATTTCGGTACTAGCTTATAAAGAATAATTGTATCTTCACTTATCACTTACTTTGATCAATTTTCTATATACCCCCAAATTAAGTACATGAATTGAGGTAGCTTTCACACCACTAGTGGGGACACCAGGATCAGACACAGATCCCTGGATCTCATATGGTTTAATTAGCCATGTGTCAAAGTTTTGAAAATTTTATAATCAATTAAAATTGAGTCCTGTAATAAGTTGAGGTTAGTTGATTTGTCTCAACCCTCAACCTAATCAGTATTTTGAGTCCTGTACATCAATTACAAGTCCAGTATGAGCCTAATTTTTGTACAAGAGAGGAGGTCACCCAATTTTGGAGTTCCACCAGGCCACATCCAGGAGTCAGAGACCGCTACATCAATCCATTGGATCCTGTGTGACAACCCAGGATCCGAGATGCTTCTAGAAACCCTGATTCTTTCCAGATGTCCTCCAGATGCCCAGATTCTAGTCCAGATGCCAGAGCATATTTTCAAACCAGGGCATCCATGATTCCAAAGGTCCCTCTACATCCTAGCCCAAAGAAATCAAGTCCAAGTGCCAATCCCAAGCCCTAAAGAAGCAAGATTTTATGGAATATTCCTGCTACTAAGAAGTGTTGACCAAGTCCAAGAGGTGTCCTTGAGTGGATTAGTCAAAGCATGAAGGAAAAAGGAGAAGACTAGGTCAATTCCTAACCTAATGGAGATTTATTTTTCTAACCTAGCTAGGAAACGACTTGTATTCCAATTTGGAAGAGGACTTGTAACCCAAGTGTAACCATGGTTACTGAGGGAATGGGAACTCTATAAATACCCCATCCCTCCCCATCTTGTAATCAACTTTTATTCATGATATCAAAATCTTGGTGAATTTATTTTGAGCTTGCGAGCTTATGTTACTTTGTTTTTTTTGGTTATTTGGTTTGTGTTTGTGTTTCTTTGCTACCCTAGCATCTTTCCACACCCTAACTCATTGCCATCCAAGCCTTCACACGTCCAAGAAGGAGTGCCCTAGGCCACCAAGCAAGGAGATCTTCATCAAGCTTCAAGCCGCCTCGCTTCTAAACCCTAACTTGATTCCTTATAAACCTAATCCCCTTTCTTTTTCTTACTTGCTATTTTGATTGACCCTTGATATTTTGCTGGATCCCTGAGATATTTCACCTCCCTGGAGGAGGCTTTCCTTGCATCCGAAACCATCTAAATCAGCCTTTTAATCAAGGGAACCGAACTTCATCATCCAGACTCCAATCAGAGTGCTGTGTGATCTCTTCATCGGACGTTCTTCAAATCACTGATTGGTAACATCCTTCCCTTCTTTTAATTTCTAATTTGATGAAGATAAGCTATCCTAATCCAAGAGTTTCTCAATTCTCGGGTCCTGGAATTTATTTTTTTTCTTGAGTTTGCCTGCGATACGATGATTCTATGCATTGCTCTTCTTCTTGCTAGTTCTTACTTTTATTTGGGGTTTTAGCTTACAAACTAAATTATAAAAATCATAAAAAAATTATTTTACTTTTTTTCCTTGATGTTTAGTAATCTTAGAGTCATCCCGCATCAGTTTGGTATCAGAGCAGGTTTATGATAGTTTTCTATTTGCTTTGCTTCACAAACCCTAATTCAGCATTCTGTCCACTGCATTAGTGTCTAGGTTTCATTTAATTTTGGCATCCTAAATATTTTATTTTTTTATGAAATTTGCACTGCATGACCTCTGTTATGTCCTAGTAATTATCATAATTTTAAATTATTTTTATAGAAAACCTAAAGCCCTAAAAGTCAGCATCATAGGAACCCTAACAGAATCCTAAAAATCTCTGCAGCAGTCCAAAACCCCTAAGATTTGGATCATCATTTGATTTTTTTTTTTTTGCATAAAATTTGGTAGGTAGAATCATCACTGTCCATCCTCTGTTCTAGATTCTTTTTGATTTTTTTTCACATCGAAATCTATGTCAAATTTTTCATTGGTTGAAACCCTAATATCATGAATTCTGTTATTTCTGCATTTTGACTCAACCTAACCTAATCAACTTCCAAACCCCCCAATCCCAAGCCAAATTTTGTTTGCTAACCCCAATAAACTTAAACTTAACTTGACATTTCATAAATTAATTAAAAATTATTTTTTTTCTGATTATTTTAGATTGCATCATGACCATTGAATGTTCATCATCTTTTAATCTAATCTTAAGGGCAATCAATATAACATCAGGGCAGGAGATCATAACCTGTCCTGGGCCCAAAACAACCACCTAGCATCCCCACCCAAGCCTTAATTAAAATTAATTAGACTTAATTGGCCCTTGTGGGCTAGGTGACACCCAACAGGTCGGGTCCAAATCGTGAGGGCCAACTAGTGCATTTAATCTTGTGGCTATTACTGAAAGCTGGTGTCCAAGGCTAGGGGTCCAGAGTCAAACGACCTAAGTGGACTAGTGGTTTATAATTAGGACCCTGTGACAAGCAGGGGGAGCCTCCCACCACCCCACCCCCTACCTGGCCAGTGGAAGGATTAGCTGCTGGGTTAAGTGTAAGTTGAGCTGACTCACCCAGTTTTGGCTCTAGGTCTAGGAAACCCTAGATTAAGCTAACCCAATTTTGCATGCTTGGCTGCACCATCTCATTTTGACTGACTACTTGATTGTATGACCACTAGACTAGGAACCCAATATCAAAAGTCTAAACCCCAACCAAACCCAACCATGGATCTTAGTTTTGAGGCTTTCATAAAAGCCATGAATGACAAGATGGTTACCCAATTAATTTCCCAAATAAACCAATCCAATATCCAAATTAATAACAAGCTTGACCAAACCAATGACCAGATAATCCAAATGAACTACAGGTTTAACCAAGTAGACCAACAATTTGACAAGGCAACCACTAGGATCGACCAATTAACCACTAGATTAAACCAAGTAGAGAATCAACTAGAGACTATGGAGAAAACCCAAGACTCCAATGTTGAACCTAATCCTGACCCATCCTATTCCACCTCTCAAAATCCTAGGGGAACCTTAAATCTAGATCAAGTTATGGAACTCAACCTTAGGAGGACCAAAACCCAGGTTCAATTCATGGAACCCAACCCTAGTAGAACCCAAACTCAGGAACCATACCAAGAGCCTAACCATAGGATAGTTCAACCTCAGGAAACATACCAAGAGCCCAACCATAGGGAAGTCCACAACCCTGACCCTATCCAAGACCCAAACCATAGAAGGCCCCAACATGAAGCCCATGATCGAGATGAAAGGGCCATGAGGAATATTAGGATAGAAGCACCCACCTTTGATGGGAGTCTTGAACCAAAGGTCTATGTAGATTGGGTAGGTGATATGGATTATTATTTTGAATGGTATGAAATGAGTGAAGGGATGAAATATAAATTTGCCAAGATGAAGTTGATTCATCAAGCTAGATTACATTGGGCTAATCTTGAGCGTACTAGGAGACAACGAGCCCTTCCACCTATAACTACTTGGCAAGAGATGAAATTGCAACTCAAAGAGAAATACCTACCAGAATCCTACAATCAGTAGCTCTTAGACCAATGGAACAAAATTCATCAAGGGAATAGATCGGTGTCAGATTATATTGCTGAATTTGATGAGTTTGCTGTTAGGTGTAGCGTAACCGAGTCCTTAGACCAAACCCTATCCAAGTTTAGAATTGGATTGCGAGAGGACATTAAAAGGGAACTATACATGAGGGAGGACCATGATTTGGAACAAGCCTATCAAATAGCTAGACATTATGAACAATTCCAAAGAGGACCTACCTATCAGATTCTGAACCTATTAGGAACAATACCCAATTTCCAAGATCAAACCCAAACCAGGTATACCAGGGTAGACCAAATCCTAACCCCAACCCAGGATGATTTAACTCCAGCCCAGTTAGGCCAAACCGTAACTCAGTCTGATCCAACCCTAATCCAACCCGATTCAATCCCAACCCAAACCATCCCAACCCAAACCCATCTCGACCTAACTCGAGTCCGAGTCCATCTAGTGCAAGTAATTCTGCACGTAATAGAATCGATAAGGGTAAGGCACCCATGTCTCAGAAAGCCCCAAGCCCCAGCCCCAATGCCTGCTTTAGATGTAATAAGGTAGGTCACTGTGCTAGTCAGTGTCCCACCAGGTCATTACACATAGGGAGCTTGAAGAACAAGAGACTGAACCCAATGTCGATGACCTAGAAGAAGAAGTTTATGAGGCTGAACCAGACTTGATAGAGAAATATGAAGGAGATGAAGAGGAATTTGATCAAGTAGGGGTGGTTAGATGTATTTTAACCTAAACCCAATCTGAGAAAGATTGGCATAGGACTAGCATCCTACAGACTTTTGTTAAGTTTGGGAATAAAGTATGTAAGATTATAATTGATAGTGGTGTTGTGTTAATGCCATTGCTATTGAGATAGCTAAATCTTTAGGCTTGACCCTAGTTCCACACCCTGACCCCTATAAAGTATCATGGGTAGATTCCACCTCTATACCAATCAAGTCTAGCTGCCAAATCCTAATTAAATTGCAATCATATGAAGATGAGATTTGGTGTGATGTCCTTCCCATGAAGGTTAGTAGTGTCATTCTAGGACGACCATGGCTATATGATCATGATGCTGTCTTATCTGGTCGAACCAACATTTATACCTTTCATCGTCATGGGAAAAAGTTTGTGATTTACCCCAGTCAGCCTAAGAATTTAAGAAATTCTAGTAGCCTTAGATCAAAACCAAAAGTAAATCTAATTAAGGCTAAAGAATTAGAGGTAGACCCTTCTAAACCCACTAAGGAAGTCATGAGAATTGATCCAGAACCCACTTTAATAATTGAAGAATTAAGTAAGCCAGGATTAAACTTTATGGGTGAAACTGCAAAATTACAAGAGTTATTCATATGGGAAGCCCAAGATCAAATCCCTAAAGAACAACCAAAACAAATAGGTATATGTAATGAAATAACATCTGAATGTGAGTCCATAGACTCAATCTATATGTTTGCACCTACACTAGCCTCTGCACAGTATATGCATCATGAAATTAGTCAAGAGCTGAACATAATTAATGAACTAAATAATAACTTGGCTAATTTCCTAAAGAAAGATGAAGAATTTTTGCAGAGCAATATGTGACTGTTCAAGAATTTTTTGCTCGCAAAGCTGGCCCATCCGAAATAATGAATAGTAGTGGACCCAATGCCTATGTGCCTAAGATATCACTTAATTTAGGTATTAGCTCCACTTTCATCATCTCTGACTTTGTAAAGTCTAGGGAGCCAGTAGTGATACCCAACGAGCCACTTAAGCCACTCCCGTTCTTTGAAAGAGAACCCACCCCAGAACGACCGCATATAATTCAGCATTATGGTGAGGTAAAGATTGAAAGAGCTCTGGATGATCAAGCTATCGATACCCAGGATAGAGACTGTCAGCAGTATTTGGTTTGGTGGCAAGGTCAGCCAGAATCTGAGGACTTGTGGAAAGCTGGTGCGGATCTACAGTGCCTCAACCCAAACCCTCCTTGAGCCAAATTAACCCATACTCGATAGGGTCGAGTTCCTCCCACCCTGGGAGAATTGGTGGGGACACCAGGATCAGACACAGATCCCTAGATCCCATACAGTTTAATTAGTCATGTGTCAAAGTTTTGAAAATTTTGTAATCAATTAAGATCGAGTCCTGTAATAAGTTGAGGTTAGTTGATTTGTCTCAACCCTCAAACTAGTCAGTATTTTGAGTCCTGTACATAAATTATGAGTCCAGTATGAGCCTAATTTTATACAAGAGATGAGGTCACCCTATTTTAGAGTTCCACCAAGCCACATCCAGGAGTCAGAGATTGCTACATCAATCCATTGGATCTTGTGTGACAACCCAGGATCCAAGATGCTTCCAGAAATCCTAATTCTTTCCAGTTATCCTCCAGATGCCCAAATTCCGGTCCAGATGCCAGAGAAAATTCCCAAACCAGGGCATCCATGATTCCAAAGGTCCCTCTACATCCTAGCCCAAAGAAATCAAGTCCAAGTGCCAAGCCCAAGCCCTAAAGAAGCAAGATTATATGAAATATTCCTGCTACCAGGCTACCAGGCCACCCCAGCTTCCAGAGGCCCAAACCCAAGCCCCTTTGGGCTGGTCCCTTGCTGCTCCTAGAAGCCCAACACGCCCTCCTAGGCATCCTTGAAGTGTTGACCTAGTCCAAGAGGTGTCGTTGAGTGGAATAGTCAAAGCATGAAGGAAAAAGGAGAAGATTAGGTCAATTACTAACCTAATGGGGATTTGTTTTTCTAACCTAGCTAGGAAATGACTTGTATTCCAATTTGGAAGAGGACTTGTAACCCAAGAGTAACCATGGTTAGTGAGGGCATGGGAACTCTATAAATACCCCATCCCTCCTCATCTTGTAATCAACTTTTATTCATGATATCAAAACCCTGGTGAATTTATTTTGAGCTTGCGAGCTTGTGATACTTTATTTTTTTGGTTCTTTGGTTTGTGTTTGTGTTTTCTTGCTGCCCTAGCATCCTTCCACACCCTAACTCACTGCCATCCAAGCCTTCACACATCCAAAAAGGAGTGCCGTAGGCCATCATGCAAGGAGATCTTCTTCAAGCTTCAAGCCGCCCCACTTCTAAACCCTAACCTGATTCCTTCTAAACCTAATCCCCTTTCTTTTTCTTACTTGCTATTTTGATTGACCCTTGATGTTTTGCAGGATCCCTGAGGTGTTTCACCTCCCTAGAGGAGGCTTTTCTTGCATCCGGAACCATCCAAATTAGCCATCTAATAAAGGGAACCGAACTTCATCATCTAGACTCCAATCAGAGTGCTGTGTGATCTCTTCATCGGACGTTCTTGAAATCACTGATTGGTAACATCCTTCCCTTCTTTTAATTTCTGATTTGATGAAGATAAGCTATCCTAATCTGAGAGTTACTCAATTCTTGAGTCCTGGAATTTATTATTTTGCTTGAGTTTGCCTGCGATACAATGATTCTATGCATTGCTCTTCTTCTTGCTAGTTCTTACTTTTATTTGAGAATTTAGCTTACAAACTAAATTATAAAAATTATAAAAAAATTATTTTACTATTTTTTTGCATGTTTAGCAATCTTAGAGTCATCCCGCATCAACTACCTAATTTTTTTTTATTGGCGATATCTTTATACAGCCTACTTTTTGATGTGAACAATAATGCTTACTTAAACGAAGGTGCCCAGTTACTCGATAGGAAACCATTGTTCAGAACTTGCCCCTTCTTTCTCTTTTTTTTATTTTTTCAGGCAGGTAACTCTTTCCTTGAATTCAAGTTTCTTTAAATGGGATATCTATTAATTACCAAGTTTTTAGTAATAATTAAATCTTCAATTAAGCTTACAACTAATACCTACTTTATCTTGTCAGTATGCATGTGCGATACAAATGCTAATAGTCTTTAGGTGACCTAAGTAGGTCGCTAAAAGTTTGACTAGCTTGTCTACTCCTTAACTTGTATAATAATTAGCAAATATTGTCTAACTCTATTATCATTTCCTAGTCTATTTTGCTCAAGAGTTTCTTTCATGGCATATAATTTATAAAAACTTTATCCATTATTTTTAAAAATATTTTCAATATATTTTCAAAATATTTTTTAAAATTTTTTTTGAAAGTTTTTTCCTACCTCCAAACTTAATTTTCATTGTCCTCAATGGAGTAAGAAAAAATTGGCACATGAAAGTAAAATAAGGAGAGGTACTACCCGGACAAAATATACATTATGTAGTGCAAGGTGTGTCTATAAGGAGTAGTTCATTATTCCTATAAAAATAAAAATTACTAAAGCAAGAATCATTAAAAGATTGGGTTGCCTCCCAACAAGCACTAAGTTTAACTTCTTTAGCCAAACCTCTTAGAGTTCTCATCCTATTCCTACCTGAATCTTGACATGGATTTATAATTCTCTACGTAATTCAGGTTCAACTTTAGAGTACTTCCTACATAGGACTATTAAGTGGCTTATTCCCTTGAAAGCTAACAATTCTTTCATTATAATTAGATCTACGTATAGTGCCAGTCAAGATTTAAAGGGACCTAGATCTATATAATCGATGTGCTAAGGAGGTACTACAAGATCCCAATTTGATATCTCTTCCTTCATAGGTAAATGTTCTACCAAAGTCATGAGGGATTCATCTAATAATTTAGATCTTAGCATAATCCCTTTCTGATCTATAACTTGATGTTTTTTTCCAATCAATATCAATTCTGTCTCCATACATCATTTCAAAACTATAGGTAAATTTTAGAGGCAATCCTTTAAAGTAGGGCTAAATACAAAGAAATCAGATATACAAATTTTGAAGTCATTATCCCTTATATGTGTAATATTCCATCCTATAGCTTCTTTATATGTGTTATACACCTATAATTTGGGCTTCCTGATTACATATTACCAGTAAGGTATCAATAGATGCGATAGGAGGTGGCTTCAATTCTGGGTCAAGTGGTGATTCTAACAAGGGAGATTTCTCATCCTCGGTGGTCCACTTTCTTATTGCTTTTTAGGTTCTACTTTGCATGCTTTAGTTTCTTACTTGAATAAAACCCTCTAATTAGATTCATGGCCTGATATTCAGTATTAAAATACATAAGTTAATATAAAAAAACACAAAAATAATTTTGCATGCATTGTTAGTTCCGCATCATTTGGTATCAGAGCTTGTTTGGGCTCAGTTCTCTTTGCATATTCGGATCGGGTGCTTCACCATGGCCGTCCGATCTTAGGAGACAAGTAGGGCTGCAAGACCCTCTCTTCCCAATCTATAGGATCTCTAATGGTGTGTAGGGGTGCCGCTGTGATTGACCCCTGAAGAAGAAAACAAAAAGTTCATTAGGGTTTTTTTTGCATTTCGGCCTTCTCAATACATAGCCTGCTATTTTAATTGTTTTTACTGACAAAAAACTCAAAAAGATCTGAAATTTATTTTGATGAATTTGCTATAATTGAAATTAATTTTAAAATTTTTTAATGAATTATTTCTATCTGTGGGTTTTTTGCCATCCGGAATACTACCTAAGAATAGTTCTACCATGTTTTTGGCAGCAAAGTCAGTTTCAGCATGTTTAGGGTTGTTTTAGTATAATTTTTGCATATCTTATAATTTGGAATGTTTCCTACATATTAGTTCATTATCTACAAATTATCTTTCTATTTAAGAAAATACCAAAATAAAAAAAAATTTACATATACTCATAAAATACCAAAAACACCTAAAACCCTAATTTGTAATTTCATCTGCCTGCCATCATTACATAATTAATTTAAGGGCATCTCTATCCAAGATAAGGGAAGGAGGTCATTACCTTTCCTTAGCCCAAAAATCACATCCCTTGCATTCGGTCCTAATCCTAATTTAAAATTAACTAGACTTAATTTGTCCTAGTAGGCTAGGGACACCAACCGATCGAGTTCAACAATTGTGGGATGAGTCATGCACCCAATTCATTTCCTATTACTGGATACTGGTGTCTAGGCTAGAGGTATAGTGTCAAACAACCTAAGCGGATCAGTGGTTCCTTAATTGGGTCCCTATGAGAGCAGGGGGGCCTCCCACCATCCCACCTCTTACCTGGCCAGTTGAAGAACTAGGATTTGAGTTGTAAGTTGACTCAACCCATTCTAATTGGGCTCTAGGTCTAGGCAGCCATAGTCAATTCGCCTTTGAGTCTTGCATGTGCACTATCTTAGGAATCAATGTATGTATTTGATTGCATGACCATTAGATTAGAAGTCCAATACCAATAGCCTCAACCCAAGTCAACCTAGTGAAACCATGGAGCCCAACCCTATGAGAACCCCATACCATGGTCCCTATTTGGAGCCCAACCCTAGGAGAGCCACTAGGTACGTTGTGTTGGTAGCACCTAAATTTAGTGATCCTGAGTGTGAAGATTATCTTGCTTGGGAAAGAGATATGGACTATATTTTGAACAAAATATGGGTTTCTATTATGAAAGATATCAGTTCAGGTTTGCTGAAGCTAAGTTAGTTCACCAGGCCAAGGTAGACTTGGATAAGGTTAAGAGAATACTTAGGCAAGAAGGCTGTGAACCCATAACTACTTGGAGTGATATGAAACTTGAACTAAGGATAAAGTACCTACCCAGGTCCTATGAGTCCAAGAGACCCACAACCTATAGATCTTATGACTCCAAATTCTATGAACCTAGAACCTATGTACCCAAAACCTATGAACCTAGATCCTATGACTCTAGATCCTATACACCCACACCCTATAAACCCAGTAAACCCATGACCTATAGATCTGAACCCATGACCTATGAGCAAAATGAACCAATAGGCCATCGACCTGAACCCCATAAGGTTAATACACTTAGATATGAGCCCAGTAGTAAGCCACTAACTCTTAGGCAACCTGAACCTACTAGGATTAGTGCCCATAATCAAAGACCAGGACCTAGCAAATTTCTTCTTAGCCGACCTTCCCCTACCATCCCTTTGATTCACAAGGATGACATTAAAGTGGAAGTGTATGAAGCTGATGTGAACTTAGTGGATGAGTATGAGGGAGAAGAGGAGACACCTCTAGAAAACCTAGAATTAGTTGACCCCGTAGGTACCCAGGTAGAAGCCAATCTAGAGTTAGTTGACCTTGACTATACCTAGCCTAAAGCTGTAGTAGAAGAACAATTAGAGGAAGAGAACCTAGATACTACTGCTAGAACCTTATCTGAGGAAACCATAGAGGAGAGCCAAATTATAGAGTCTAGTCCTAAAATACAAGAACTAGAAGAATTTATTAAGGACTTGATCTCTTTGAATCAGTACCCTCAGGATGAGCCCCCTTCTATAGTTCCCATTAAGGACCTCTTCCTTGAGACTAATAACTCATCCTTCCATTATGTAAACCCTGTAGATATATCTCAACCTCGTAAGGTTAGCCTCATTAGTTTAGGATTAGTCCTTGACACACCTTCTTATATCCTACTTTATCCAACTAACCCTGAACCTTTTTTCCTACCCTACTAGACTAATCTTGAACCCACCTCTTATTTTCTATCCTTTCCAGAAACCTTCAGCATTTCTAGGATCATTAGATTGCATTTAATTAAGATTAGCATACTGCATAAATTTATTTTGCATGTTAAGTTTGCATCTTACTTCTGGCATACTCTATGGAATTTGCTAAGAGTCCATTGTAAATTTTCATGTGCATGTCAAGCTTGGATCAAACCTAGAGAACCTATAATCTGTTAGGTTTATGTCCAAAGAATTCAATAAAATTTTCTTCAATATGAATGTATAGTTGAGTATGTTAGGTGTTAGTTTGAGTCCTTTGCATCACCTATTAGGAGTCTGCATATGCATGGCATGTCCACACCTGCACTGAACACCGCATAGTATATGCATCAGGATATTAGCCATAAGAGTAATTTAAGTAATGAAACATCTAACAAACTAGCTAATTCTCGAATAAGAGCCAATAGATTCAATGTGGGGAATTCTATCTTGGTTAGGCTTAGGCCTAAAAAGAAGCTTCATGCTCGTGGAGCCGGACCTTTTAAAGTGATAGAAAAGGTTGGACCGAATGCCTATGTGTTAGATTTTCCTCTAGATTTGGGCATTAATTTTACCTTTAATATCGCAAACCTGGTTGAGTATACGAAACCAGCAGCGATACCTAATAAGGCCTTTGGACCTACTCCTTCCATTATGAGCTATCCTAGCCCGGAGTGTCCACCAATTATTTGACCTGATAAAGGAGAATGGATCGAGCATATCCTGGATGATCAAGCCATCATGACTTGGTGCCATGGCTATCAAAACTACCTGGTCCGATGGCAAGGCCGGTAGAATCGGACAATTCATGGATTTCTTAAGAGGACTTGTAGCTCCTTGACCCAGACGTTCTTGAGAGATATGTGAGCCAGTGTGATCCTTACTCAATAGGGTCGAGTTCCTCCCACCCCGGGAGAATTGGTGCGGATACCAGAGGCACCAGAATAAGACAAAGGCTTCTCAACCCTCTATGAATTTTCTAGTAGTGTTAGTCTATTTAAGTCTAGTTTGTATTAAGGGCTTAGCCTATTTAAGTTCCCACTTTAGCCCCTGAGTCATGTTTTTGGCCTTTTCATAATTAAGTCCTGTATGTAGCATTTGATCCATACCATTAGGATTTTGGATCAGTAGGTCAAGTCAGCTCATTTGAGCTAATCATATTCTGAGTCTTATAATCATGTCCAGTTGTATTGAGTCTGTATTGAGTCAAGCCCAGTCAAAGAAGACTCAAGCATGTGAAGGACACCACCCAACATGCCACCTCAATAGCCACATGGAGTTCCAGTCACACCCTGGATTTTGGCACCTATGATTACTTAGAGGATTATGAAATCAGTCCATACATAAGGAGTTGATGACCACACGCCAGCACTCCCCTTCCACACCCCAAGCACACCAACTCCACATGCTAGCATGACAAGAAGGAAAGTCAAAATAGATAAACATGAATCCCTTGATTCATGCCAGCTTGCTTAGGAAAGAAGTGGTCCACCCCATGCCAAGAGAAGTAAGAAGTTGGCACCCTTGGTCCCCCCCTTTGGCTGCCCACTACCTACCTTATTTGGAGGGATTTTGTATGGCATGAGAGTGTTTTCTTCCATGTATTCAACCCCACACTTTAGGAAGAAAGTGGTCACCCATTATTTTCCTTGTTTTATTTTTCTTTGGCCCTGAGTCTCATGACTCTATATAAGGGACCCCTTGTATGAAAATTTAATAACTTTTGAATGAATATAACTAAGTTTTCTATCAACTGTGTGCTATCTGCTGTGTCCTAAGGAGATTTTGTGTGAACCGCTCCTTTTCTTCCTTGTGTTCTATGCCCAGTCTCCAGCCACCATCCTCCTCTCCAAGCCCTAGCCACCCACATCAAACCCCTTCTTCTCCTTGCTATTTTTTCAATTAATCTTTCATCTTTGCTTTGTTTTCTAACCCTTGAAAGGATATTTGCAAGTCCCTCGACATCTACGAATCAAACGCTCCAACAGGGCAGCAATCGGATCACTGGGTTGAAAGCCGAGAATCCGTGGTTCTCTGGCTTGATCATCTAGGCCGCATCTTGGAGCGAGAGCGATCCCTTCATCTACAGTCTTCATTGGGCACATCAACCATTGTTAGGTACACCTCCTCTGCTTGCCAGTAGCCTTATTGAATGGGAACTAGCCCGATCGAGACTTCTCAATCTCGGTGGTCTTCTTTCTTATTACTTTTTAGGTTCTATGTTGCATGCCTTAGTTTCTTACTTGAATAGAACCCTCTAATTAGATTCATGGCCTGATCTTCGGGATTAAGATACATAACTTAATATAAAAAAATATAAAAATAATTTTGCATGCATTGTTAGTTCTGCATCAATTTTGGGTTGGATGTATCAAGTGACGACATTCTTCTACAACATGATCTAGTGCATCACATACTGTGCACATAGGTGTTGGCACATGGTATAATTGGGCATATCCTTTACATTCTAGGACTTCCTCAATCCTATGGATCAAAGATGCCATTTTAGTTTCTTTAGGTTCCCTTGTATGATTGTATGCATCTTTCAATCTCATGAATTTAGGATGCAGATCAATCGGTTGCAATCGATTCATAAAATTGTTAGCTTGGGATCTGATTCTAGATGGTCGAACGGAGTCAATCATGCACCAATAATGCTATACAATTTGAGGTCATTCAATAGAATTTAGATAACAAAAATCCATTAAGCTTTTGGTTTTCAATGAAATGCATGACCTTATCTTGTATGGTTTAGACTATATCTGACCAATCATCATTTTATCTTAGCAAGAATTTTTTTTTATTTTTTGATTATTTTAATTTATTGTAGATAAAATGATAAGAAAGGAGAGATAGACGAGAGGAGAATTCTAAAGATGAAAAACCTAGAGGGTCCTCAATATATAGATAATAGAGAAGGGAGTTTTAATTAGGTAAAAATTTTATTAGCAAACAAGTTATCAAACAAAAGACTCTCTATCCTAAGATTTGTTGGGAATTGTGACCCAAAGCCAATCGTCTAGGCTGTAGACGGTTGTGCTATTTTGTATTTTGTATATAAATTTTTAATAAATAAAAGTTATTTATTTTTGGCTATCCATCATTTTACATTTTCCTGTAATGAACTCTTGTATGATGGAGTCCTTTGAACTACATTGTTTGATATAGAGAAGATATGTCAAGTAGTTCTTAAATTGGTTCACAACCAAATAATACATTGTTATAGGACAGCGATGTATCAAGTATAGGTTGTTGTATATCATATTTATTAGTTGTCCTCTTAACCAAGGAGTGTGGACACACTAGTGTGACATACAAGTGAAGTGTATGACATTTCATTGAACATGACCATCTGCGGAGCTCCCTTCTACCAAAGGGTTGCTCGCAAAGGGATATGGATATATGTATCCCTCAAACCTGAGGTCACCTTAGCAGCTTGCAAGCAACTCACTATACTTTGGTGCTGGACTACCTGGATTTTTAATCCACTGATGGAAGGTTTCTGGGTGCAGTCAAGTACTTGCGGAGCGGTGGTGGATCAAGATGGAATTGACCTCTCCAAATAGTTTGGAGTGAATGGCTCACTATGTCTCAATTTAGCAAAACCTTGACCAGGGTAGTTTTTATGAGGATTCACAGAACTTGTGAGGTTGAGACATGATCTGGATAAACCATATTAGGGTTGGCATTCTAACCCTAGGTCATCCTGAGCATTATAAGGTCAAAGGGATGAATTATGCGGCAACCATAAGCCAGAGGTTCTTGTGAGGTGCTCTGCATTTTCGACCTATCTGGACGTTGGGTATCATTGCTAGATGAGGACTCTGGCACTGGAAATGTTCCAGTGCTACCGGTTTAGTGTTCGAACCTATTGGGTCACACACCATAGAGGATTTCTATTTGATCTTTTAGGCTAATCAATGATTGAGAATCATTTTCCATCACCTGAAGTCAATATGGTTGACTTTGCTCCAAGTGTCGACACTTGGAATTTTACGGGTCTTGACACTTGGTGAAGTGTCGACACTTGGCCATTTTCGAGTGTCGACAATTCTTGTGATGAGCAGAAATCTGGGAGGATTTCATGAGAGCTTTTTGGATATGTTTTGACCTTGTTTAAATTTTGAATTCAAACCAGTTTTGGCTTCAAGGCTTTATGGTATGAATGTCATACTTACCTTAATGGGTTGGACCCATTTGGAATGGCCTTGATCCTCTCCCCCATTCTCTCCCTCCATCTCTCCTCCTTCCTTCTTCTCCCTCTCATGGTAGCTCCTATAAATAGAGGTCTTTGTAGTGGCTGCTGGGGTTACAATACAGAGAAAAGAGAGGAAGAAGAAGGGCTTAGTGAGAGGTTCAGGGATTGGGTGTGAGCCACCTAGCGTTCAAGCTAGGTATTGTGAAAGAGGTTTGGGAAGGGGTTCCTGCTCTCATTCCAGTCTTCTTGGAAGAAGAAGTACAGCCCATGGATCTCGAAGAGCTAGCACTCTAAGGGAGTTGATCAGAGTCGAGCCCAGATGTGGACATTCTATAGAGGCCAGATGCGAGTGTGGCTTGAGCGCCCTCCTTCTCGCTGCCCTTCACTGCTTCTCTCCTACACTCTCAGAGGTATGACCTTTATTTATGTTCTTCTGTTGTTTTTGATGTTATATGCACGCTACATTATTATGCTAGGTCCTATTACGGGCAGATTGGTAGATCATTTAGATCTATCTACTGAGCCTTCCGCTATGCATGTTTTAAAATATCTTTAAAATATATTTTCTCTGCCCTGTTTCTTGCATAATGTATGCTAGGTGTAGGTGGATTTCACCTTCAATGGTATCAAAGTAATAGGTTCATTTTGTAGTATAATAATGCTAGCATGCTTATATCATCTCCTTTCTTTCTTAAGTACTTGGATTGAGTGCTTCACCAGGCCATCCAGTCATAGGAGAGAAGTAGGGCTGCAAGACCCTCTCTTCCCATTCAATGGGGTCTCGTATGGCATGTAGGGGTGCCACTGTGATAGGCTCATGAAAAAGAAAATAAGAAGAAAATAATTTGTAGGTTAAAAATGTTTTAATCTAATGGCATGATCATAAGACACTTTAGATAAGATCTAAAATTTTTTATTGATCGGTTCTTGTTTGTATGTTTGGTGAAACATCGGATTTGAAATCATTGTTTTTTCGTTGTCTCAGGCTATGAGTCACACTTGGCCTTCGAAGTGTCGGCTCATGGGAAAATTTTCTAAGATCTAGTTTATATTTTTATTCTGAGACAGGCTGGAGTATCGACACTTGAGCCTGAAGTGTCGATACTTGACCCTTGAAGTGTAGACACTTGAGGTGTGCCAGAAAACATGTTGTTCTATTTTTTGTTCCCTGTCTCAGGCCTTGAGTCGACACTTGCTCTTGAAGTGTCAACACTTGGCTGCAAAAAATGCTGAAAATAGTGAATTTAAATTTTGAATTTGTTATAAAATTGTTTTACATGATAAATTAAAATTGTTTTAATTTATTTAAGGCCATTGAACTTAATTTTGAATTAAGATCGACTAAGAAATCTAGGAATATGATTCAAAGATCTTAAGTCATTTTAATAAGCCTTAATGGTCATGGGTTAGCTTTTATTAGGTCCTTGATTGGGTTAGACCTAAGTTTAGATTCATTGGACAAGTTAGAGAACTAATCTAATCAAAAGTTGAGTTAGGATTTCTTTCCTAGATCTATCTAATAGCTAGATTGATTAGTCCATAATCTAAATGGATCTAATTTGTGGCTCAGTAGAAAGCCTGAGTCTCTAGGCTAGTCTAATCGAGTCTGATGAACTGATTTGTGTCGAGGTAAGTTTGGCATTGTGATCATGGTTCTTTGGGGCTACCTTTTACCTGGCCAACTCTGTTGGTGTCTAGGCAAGATGGTTAATGGCGAAACCCAACCCATGATCTCACTTACCTGGCCAATATGGTCAATCAGGATTGATTAGATAGCTCATTGACTTGTGTTAACCCTTGTCACCCAAGGTTAATCAGTCTTGACTGATTTTAGGTGCCCATGGATCATTAGTTATGTGTAACCCTCCTTGATTGTTGATGTGGTCAGTGGGAGGTTGATCCATGTCTTCTCATCTCTTCATCTGTCACATTAATTTAAAACTCTCTAAATTATTAAGTCCTTAAAAGGACAAAGTTATAAAGATAACCAAGTCTTAGCCTCCCATTAAGTGGGATAGTAATGTGTCCATTAATTCAGTGTTCATCGATAGATCCAAAGATCGGGTGTTCATCGAGCTATTGGAATTAATGTTCCTAATATGATGGCTCAGTGCGACTCTTTTAACGGTGGTCAGGTGGGCCGGCCATTATCGGGCTTGACCATTCGTTAGTTAGAAGCATTGAATTTTGTCATGTTAATGGTTGGACCTAACTAGGACCTTCAATAGGAGGCCCAAAGGCCGATTGAAGGGCTTCTTGGGGCAAAACCCAATTACTAGAGGTTACTTGGAGAAGTGATCGGTTGAAGAACCTACCTTTAGACACACATGGGTGGGCCGGCAAAAGTCGGGCTCATATGTTGTTTATTGGACTCTAATAACTGCTAAGGAATTAAAGTAATTCCTCAGATTGGAGGTAGAGGCTACCAATCCGTGCAAAATAGTGGGAGGGACCTTTAGACTTAAGTCCATGTCTTTAGGTTAATTATTCATATACACTAATTACTTTTGGTTTTCCTTTCAGATGTCTTCCAACCTGTCACTCTGGTCTCTTATGGATAACGAGAAGCACAATGGATCCAACTTCGATAGCTAGTATCGAAGGCTCAGGATTATCCTGGAGCACGAATGGATCCTATATGTGATATCGGATTCGGCACCTAAGATCCCTGCTACCAATGCTCAGGGTTTGGTCAGACACTTATCAGAAGTGGCTCTCTGACAGGACCACTATCTAATGCATTATGTTGGTTGCGATGAACGATGAGTTCAGTCGCATGTTCGAGGAAGCCCAGCCGGAAGAAATTCTTCAAAAGTTGAAGGAGCTTTTCGGGACACCAGACAATGTTGAGAGGTACAGGATCTCCTGTGCTATCTACAATGCACAGATGCGTGATAGGGCCTCGATCACTAATCATGTATTGTACATGATCAAGATGATTAAGCAATTGGACAAGCTCGGCTATCCCTTGTATGAATAGCTTGGGAACAGCTTGGGAAAGATACGATTTTGAATTCTTTCCCCTCCTCTTATCTAGACTTTCTTGATCATTATAGAATGAACAAGCCTTCAGTTAACTACCACGGTCTGTAGGGGTTGCTGTAGACTTTTGAGAAAGACCACCAGTTGAATAAAAGAGAGGTGAATCTAGTAGGAGGTTCCTCGGGAGGGCATTGTCCCTTTAAGAAAGGGAAGAAGAAAAATAATAAAGGGAAAAAGGTGCTTAGTGCTTCTGGGCCCAGTTAGGCTAAGAAAGTGAAGGCTAATCAGAGTTATGCAAAGTGCTTCTTCTGCAAGAAGTAGGGACACTGGAAGAGGAACTGTCCTCTTTATATTGTGTCCCTTGATCCGAACAGGTCCAAGAAGAGAAAGCTGGAGGATGGGCTTAGACAAGGTATTTATATGATAATACCTTGTAGTTTCTTTGTTTGCGATACTACTAACTGGGTATTGGATACAGGAAGTCCAATTTATATTTGCAATTCTTTGCAGGGACTTTAAGTTAGTAGAAGATTCGAGGACGGTGAGAGGTTCTTGAACGTGAAAAATGGAAGCCGAGTTCCAGTTCTGGCATTAGGAGTCCTTAAACTTGTTTTCGAGTCATGTACTGTCATTTTGAATGAATGTCAATTTTGTCCTTCTTTCATTTTGAATATCATTTTTGTAGGCCAGTTGGCCATGTATGGTTATGAACTATTAATAAAGAATGACATTTGCAAAATCATTTTGAGTGGTTCTGTAATTTTGAATGGACAAATGTATGATGGCATCTATGTACTATCGCGACCTGTTAGTGTAATGTACATGTCTAGCAAACGTTCTAGGACAGATAATGTCAGTGAAGCATACCTCTGGCATTGTAGGCTAGGTCATATCAGCAAGAACAGGATAAATAGGTTGAAAATCGAGGGTCTCCTCGATTTTAGTGAAGATAGTTCACTTCCAACCTATGAGTCATGTCTTCTTAGAAAAATGACTAAGTCACATTTTACTGGAAAAGGTGAACGAGCCAAAGAAATTCTGAGTCTGGTACATACTGATGTATGCAGACCCATGAATGTTAGTGCTAGGGTTGCATATGTTTATTTTATTACTTTTACAGATGACCTTTCAAGGTTCGGTTATGTCTTCTTGATGAGACATAAGTCTGAATTATTTGAAATATTCAAACGATATCGTAGTGAAGTAGAAAAACAAACTGGAAAGTATATCAAAACCCTTCGATCCGATTGAGGCGGTGAATACCTTTCTGGCAAGTTTTTGACATATCTTGAGGAGAATCAGATTCTCTCTTAGTGGACGCCTCCAGGGACACCCCAGTTGAATGGAGTGTCTGAGAGGAGGAATCGAACCCTGTTAGACATGGTTCAGTCCATGATGGGCTTTGCTTCTCTATCGATATCCTTTTGGGGATATGCTTTAGAATCAGCCTATTACATTCTGAATAGGGCTCCAAGCAAGTCCGTTAGTAAAACACCATATGAGATGTGGACTGGATGTAAGCCAGCACTTTCAAACCTTCGGGTCTAGGGGTGCCCGGCTTATGTAAAACATTTGGAAACGGACAAACTTGGACCTAGGTCTGACTGGTGCCTATTTGTTGGGTATCCAAAGGAGTCTAAGGGTATTACTTTTACTTAGCTGAGGAACAAAAGTTGTTTATCAGTCTTAGGGCTATTTTTTGGAAAAGAAGTTCCTTGGTGAAGGAACTGTAGTCGCTAAGATTGAACTTAGTGAAGTTCAACAAGTAAAAGAACCAACACATTTAAGCGATCACATAGAACCGGCTGTGATTAGATCACACCCAGAGCCCACTCCAGAACCATTAAGGAGATCCGATAGAGTACCGAGCCGACCGGACAGATACTATGGTTTCTTGGTCTGGGATGGTGATCCCATTGAACTCGATGAGAACAATGAGATTCCGATCACCTACATGGATGCATTGCAGAAGTTTGACTCTGAATCATGGCTAGGAGCCATGAAATCTGAAATGGAGTCCATGGAAATCAACAATGTATAGACATTGATTGATCCACTTGAAGGGATAAAACCCATTGGGTGCAAATGGATTTTTAAGAGGAAAAGGGGTGCAGACAGAATGGTGGAGACTTATAAAGCCTGTCTGGTTACCAAGGGGTATCATCAACATTATGGTATTGACTATGACAAGACATTCTCTCCAGTGACAATGCTCAAATCCATTCGGATTATGCTTGCTTTAGCAGCACACTTTGACTATGAAATCTGGCAAATGGATGTCCAAACTGCTTTTCTGAATGATGAGCTGGAAGAGAAGGTGTATATGATACAACCTAAAGGGTTCACATCCACAGACGAGTCAAAGGTGTGCAAGCTTCAAAAGTCCATCTATAGATTGAAGCAAGCATCCAGGAGTTGGAACATGCGATTTGATAAGTGTATCAAGTCGTATGGCTTCATTAGGAACGGAGAAGAGCCTTGCATTTATAAATGGGCTAACGGTTCCGTGATTGTATTCCTTGTACTGTATATGGATGACATTCTTTTAATCGGGAATGACATCACAGCACTGCAAGGAATAAAGGTCTGGTTATCATCTCAGTTCTCTATGAAGGACTTGGGTGAAGCCTCTTACATACTAGGTTTGAAGATCTATAGAGATAGATCTAAGAGGCTTTTGGGACTGTCCTAGTCTACGTACATCGACACTGTGCTGAAACGGTTCAGCATGGAGAATTCCAAGAAGGGCTATCTCCCGATAGATACTAGAATTGATCTCTCCAAAAGGAATTATGTGACAACTCCTGAGGAGAAAGAGTGTATGCGTAGAATTCCATATGCTTCGATAGTGGGTTCTATCATGTACTCCATGACATGTACTAGACCAGACGTGGCATACTCACTAGGTGTAGTGAGCAGATACCAGTCTGACCCAGGTGAAGCTCATTGGAAAGTAGTTAAAACCATCCTTAAGTATTTACGAAATACCAAGGACCAATTGCTAATTTATGGAGAATCTGACTTGAAACTTGTGGGGTATACTGACTCCAGTTTCCAGTCAGATAAAGATGATAGCAAGAGTGTGTCAGGTTTTGTCTTTATTCTGAATGGAGGAGTTGTTTGCTGGAAAAGTTCCAAGCAGTATACTGTGGCGGACTCATTTTCTGAAGTAGAGTACATTGCAGCATCCGATGCGGCGAAGGAAGCTATATGGTTATGGAAGTTTCTTGGTGAGCTGGAAGTGGCACCTTTCCTGGAGGTCCTGTTCTGGTGTACCGTGACAACACTGGAGCCTTTGTTCAAGCCATAGAGCCGAAGTCTTATCACCACACAAAGCATATTCTGCGGTGCAATCACATTGTATAAGAGGTCATGGAACGAGATGACATTGACCTTCTGAAGATCGATGGAAAGGAGAACCTGGCTGACCCATTCACTAAAGCTGTCGGAGTTCAAGAGTTCGACTGTTGTAAACAAAAAATGGGAATGAGATTCTGTACTGATTGGCTTTAGTCCAAGTGGGAGTTGTTGGGAATTATGTCCCAAAGCCAATCATCTAGGTTGTAGACGGTTGTGCTATTTTATATTTTGTATATGAGTTTTCAATAAATAAAAGTTATTTATTTTTGGCTATTCATCATTTTACATTTTTTTGTAATGAACTCTTGTATGATGGAGTCCTTAGAACTACATTGTTTGATATACAGAGGATATATCAAGTAGTTCTTAAATTGGTTCACAACCAAATGATACATTGTTATAGGACGATGATGTATTAAGTATAGGTGGTTGTATGTTACATTTATTGGTTGTCCTCTTAACCAAGGAGTGTGGAGACACTGGTATGACATACAAGTGAAGTGTATGACATTTCACTGAACGTGACCATCTATGGAGCTCCCTTATGCCAAAGGGTTGCTCGCGAAGGGATATGGGTATATGTGTCCCTCAAACCTGAGGTCACCATGGCAGCATGCAAGCAATTCACTGTACTTTGGTACCGGACACCTGGATTTCTAATCCAGTGATGAAAGGTTTCTGGGTGCAGTCAAGTACTTGTAGAGCGGTGGTAGATCATGATGGAATTGCTCTCTCCAAATAGTTTGGAGTGAATGGCTCACTATGTCTCAATTCAGCAAAACCTTGGCCAGGGTAGTTCTTGTGAGGAGTCGCGAAACTTGTGAGGTTAAGACATGATCTGGATAAACTATATTAGGGTTGGCAGTCTAACCCTAGGTCATCCTGAGCATTATAAGGTCAAAGGGATGAATTATGCAGCAACCATATACCAGAGGTTCTTGTGAGGTGCTCTGCATCTTCGACCTATCCGGATGTCGGGTATCATTGCTAGATGAGGACTTTGACTGGTACTAGAAATGTTCTAGTTCTACCGGTTTAGTGTTCGAACCTATGGGGTTACACACCATAGAGGATTTCTATCTGATCTTTTGGGCTAATCAATGATTGAGAACCATTTTCCGTAACCTGAAGTCAATATGGTTGACTTTGCTCCAAGTGTCGACACTTGGAATTTTACAGGTGTCGACACTTGGTGAAGTGTCGACACTTGTCCATTTTTGAGTATCGACACTTCTTGTGACGAGCAAAATTCTGGGAGGATTTCGTGAAAGCTTTTTGAGCATGTTTTGACCTAGTTTGAATTTCGAATTCAAACCAGTTTTGGCTCCAAGACTTTATGGTATAAATGTCATACTTACCTTAATGAGTTGGACCCATTTGGAATGGCCTTGATCCTCTCCCCCATTCTCTCCCTCTTTCTCTCCTCCTTCCTTCTTCTCCCTCTCATGGCAGCTCCTATAAATAGAGGTCTTTATAGTGGCTGCTAGGGTTACAACATAGAGAAAAGAGAGGAAGAAGAAGGGCTTAGTGAGGGATTTAGGGATTGGGTGTGAGCCACCTAGCGTTCAAGCTAGGTATTGGAAAAGAGGTTTGGGAAGGGGTACCTGCTCTCATTCTAGTCTTCATGGAAAAAGAAGTACAGCCCACGGATCCTTAAGAGCTAGCACTCTGAGGGAGTTGATCAGAGTCGAGCCCAGGTATGGACATCCTGTAGAGGCCAGACGCGAGTGTGGCTCGAGCACCCTCCTTCTCACTGCCCTTCACTGCTTCTCTCCTGCACTCTCAGAGGTATAAAGGTATGACATTTATTTATGTTCTTCTATTGTTTTTGATGTTATATGCATTCTACATTATTATGCTAGGTCTTGTTGCGGGTAGATCGGTAGATCATTTAGATCTATCTACTGAGCCTTCCGCTGTGCATGTTTTAAAATAGTTTTAAAATGCATTTTCTCTGCCCTGTTTCTTGCATAATGTATGCTAGGTGTTGGTGGATTTTACCTTTAGGATTAACCTATATCTAGATAGCTTCTAACAGTCAAGATTGCCTTTGAGCCTTCCAAGTCAAAGAATAACTAACTAACTAGCCAGGTAAGGGTAAAGTACATGGGGGTCCCTCCATTGCTTTCCTTATATACAAATAAATTAGCCAGGTCAATCAATGGAACTAATTAAAAACCATCTTCCTTTAGGGCTACATCATCTTTGAATCCCTTTCCTAGACAACAGCCGACCAACTAATCTTGACTTGGTCCAAACTCTTCCGAAAGCCTTGTCTTATTGAGCTTAAATGTCCTAGGGCCAACATCTAATTGATTTTAAATTAAAGGTTGGGTTATGCAATATGAAGGGTGTTGGTTTATGGGCCAAGAAAGTGTGATAAAATTTTTACCTTATGTTGTTTAAGGGTTATGCCCTTAAGGTATTTTATGAGAATGCAATGCAAATCAAACAAGGTATCCAATAAAAGATAGAAAGTTTTTAAAGTTTATTATTTATTTTTTTAAATAAATTAAGTATTATGAAAAAATATTCTTTTATTTTCTTTAAGGTTATTTAAGGTAGTTTGATTAAAAGAAAAAGTTAATTAGGTTTGGAGTTGACTTATGAAAAGAATGAATGTGAAATTTTATATGCTAACAAGAGGATAAGGAAATCTAACAAAAAACGGGCAACTAAAATAAAGAAGGCAATAAAACTAAAAAGAACAATGACTAAACTAAAAGGAAATATATTTTTTAAACTTTGTTTTGTAAAACAATTATGCCTAGATCCTTAGCAATGGTGCCAAAATTTGATCGCTATTGTGGGCGGTCAAAAATAAAAACCTAACTCTCTACTATAGCTAGGGTGAGTAGGGATCGTATCCTTGGAGATCACGGATAATTATTTTATGAAGAAAGTAAAGAAAGAAAAAAATTTTTAAATTTTTAAAAGGAGATGATGGTTTAATTAAAACTAATTAATTTAAATTAAATATGAGATCAAAGAGTTTATATAATAAAAAGACGTCTTCAGGGTTCAGGAAATCACATACATAAATACTATACCTATTCCAATGAAAGCAATCAAAGTCCATAATTATTTCAGAATCTTTCAAACTTATCACTATCATAGGCTATCTTGTCAAGTACGAACCAAATCCTATTAAGATTATGGCCTGTCCTATAAGTATAGGCTATCCAATAATTGAGTTGAACAAATCCTAACAAGATATGTGAATAAAAATTCTAGAATCAATTACCTATATTGAGCATGGACCATATCGTGTTAGGATCATGATCCATCTACCTATTAGTAATTAGTTTTAAAAAATCAAATAGAAGAGAGTTTAAAAGAAATTAAAAGCTGTATTCAATTGCATAAAGTAGAAAAATAAATACAAAAACTTAAGTACGGAAACATGTACTTCCCTACAGACTGCACCTCAGTCAAGCATGGTTCTTGGATACATCTTCTTGGGGATTCAGAACTCTATCATAGCACCTCCTTCTTTGAAGAATTCTTTTTTCTTTATTCCTCTTCCTCTCTCTCAAAGCCTAGACTAATTACAGAAATAAAATAAAAGATATTGGCTTTTGGCTCTTGGCACTCTGCTTGGTTCCCCCTACTTCCTCTCCCTAGTTCTCTTTAAATAGGCTTTGAAACAATGAATCTTGGTTGAATTTGATTATGGAGTCCTTATAGAATTAGATGTTGACCCATGGAATATTTATGAGCCTTTGATCTTGGTCATATGCCTAAAAGGTTGCTGCATCACCACTTCATGAGATCCAAAACCTATTTGAATTCAATAGGCCATTAGATCTGCATCTTAGAAGTCATCAAGATCATGCCTGGGGACAACTTCTTCCACTCAGAATCGAATTTCACTAAAGGCAACAACAACAAGCAGAGGAGCGGCAACTTCGGCCAATGAGGGGGTGGCAATTGGTACAACAGGGAGAAGGTGAGGTGGCATTGAAGAGGAACAAGGCGATACTGATAGTGGTGTTGGGCAGAGGAAGAAGAAGTTTGATGGGCAGTAAACTCTCAGGAAAAGTGGCGATCGATGGTTGTGCTTGGTAGTAAGATCTTGGAAAGACATTGATGGCATTTTAGAGGTGGCATGACTGAGGAGGCAGTGGCATAGCAATTTCAGCATTTTGGGTCTGTGCTCCGGTGGACGGAAATGAGCGGCGACAAGAGGTGAAAAGTGATGGGGAATTGGCTATCGAGAAGGGAATTAGGTTGAGAGGAGGTAGTGTGCTTGATGACAGATATGATGGCATTTGGGGAAGAAATCAAGTGGTGGGGTGGTCGGATCGAGCTAGAGATGAGTTGGACGATGGCTTACTGGCATCTTAGGTCGGCGATAATGATGTTCAGTGGATGGCGGTGGCATATAATGGAATAAAACCTTCCATGGTCCACGGTTTTGAGATGTGGACCGATAGAAATGGCTATTGGTGGACCATTCAACATTTCATAGACCAAGCAGTCGGTCCATGATGGACCGGCTGCTTTAAATTTCATGCAATTTATTAATAATATTTAAACTTTGATTCCGGGCTCGTTCAAACTTTTAATTGAGTGCAGTTTGTGTCGTTAGATTCCAAAAATCAAGCTCTTTTCATCCATGGGCTCCTTTTCTACAAAATAATAATAAAAATATCAATTTCTAAGAAATGTAGATCAATTAATATTTATTTTAATGCTTGAATTGGGATATTTAATAGTCTTATCATTGCTTTACCAATCAGCATAGCCTTCTTTTTAGAAAGTTGTGCAATCTTTAATGTTGCAGTGCCTAAAAAAGAATTTCACTAAAAGGAGCACCCGACATGCCTTTCTTATAGAAGGCATGATCTTCTGGGCCTCTAGGATGGCGACATCTAGTGCATGACCCAAGCAATAAAAAGGTACCTCCCTATCCATGCTTCTTATACATGGAAGGAAGGGGCTATTTCTCATAGTCAAACTCACTCCCTCCTGCTTCCATGCTAGCAAAAGTGTTGGAAAATATGGTATCATGGATACAGTCTTCAACTGATGGTGTAATGGTCATTGGTGTCTACTGCATAATGGAGGGATTCTTTCCCAATTATTCAACTGGCTACAAGATGCTTCAGAAGGGTGTACTTGCAATTACACACTCTGGTGTGGAAGATATTGGAAATTATCATCACTTTGGTTAAAAGACTACAACTATCATTGACCTAAGGAAGCTGTTATTTTGGAGTGAAATACTTAGTGGGCTAGTTGTTGAAGTTCTATCTTCCTTCACTAGCTTTGCAAAGAATGCAACAGCATACCTAGCCTAATAATATTAGCTAGTGGTCCAAGTTGGAGCAAGCAATTGCTTAGGGAGCCTTTTCAGCATCAGGCTCTTTGAGACTTCTCTTAGACCTTTTTAAGGGGCAATCTTTCACTCCCAAGCAAGCTTCCTAGTCCCCTGAGAAGAATATACAACAAATGGTGAGGCCGTAGTGGCAATCTTGCCCAAGAGGTCCTTGTCATCCCCAATATCCTCTAGAACGAGACCGGCTTCTTTCTTTGTCCTTGTACTTAGGAATCTTCATATGTACTATAGATTGGCTATCTAGTCAAAAATTTTATACTTGAGAATCATCAATAAAGAAAATCTTTTCTCTTTGAATCTTCTCTTTATATGCTTGATGTTATGCCTTATGGATGTGCCAAAATTTGGGGCCTAGTTTCTTTTTAGTGCCAACCTTGTTGCTTTGGTGACAGTCCTTATTGGGCCTTACCCTTCCAACATTAGTGGGAGGCTGCAAAGGCATGGTCCTACCCACTAAGATTGGTAGACTCGAGATATGGGGTTGCTTTAAAGCCAAATTATTCGACGCTTGAAGATTCTCAAACTTAGACTTCACTAGCAGCATTAGCGGTCTCACCATCATGACTTGGATATAGTGATTACCAGTGTTGAAGGGGCTACCTTTACATTGCTATGGATGACTTTTTGCTATAGATTGGCTTGGAGCTTCCAGCAATCAGCACACATCAAGCCTACCAGGATTCGAAGAGGACAGGTGCAATGGCTTGGCCTTGGGCATGGTAACTCATCTAGGACTATCTCATGACTTTCTGCCTACAAGAGCATACTCATCCACAAAGGCACAAAGCTTTCTACCTATGAGGGTGGTGTGGGCACCAGGGCTAGAAGAAATCGATAGGTTGAACCCACATCCCTCTCGATCACCTGTGAATGAAGCCCTGAACCCAAACCCCTTTTACCATGTAAATATTTAATCTTAAATTCTATCATTTTGGCTTAGTTATGGTTAGCACTTTTTACCAACTTTAATTGGGTTTTTATTTGCAAGCCTAATTAAGCATGGTTGGTTATTTAGTTGGATAAACCATGTGATTAATTATTGAGTCCATGTAACTAGTTAAGTCATGTGATTAGTTGAGTCCTGTAATACAAGAGGGGACCCAAGTCAACATCCCATGTGCACTCAAGTCAAGGCCAATGTGACCCCATGTGCCAATCAAGTCAGCTTGTTCTTGGTGCCACATGACATCCTACTTGGCACCACCTTTTCAATATTTTGGTCATCACCTGCCACATCGTCAGGGGACATCAACACATGTCATGTTTGGACATGTCATGCCATTTTATTTTGGGACAACACACTCCATGTCTTACACTTTGGTCGGCCCATATAAAAGGAATTAATGCCCACATGTGAGAAATAATTAGCGCCCTCCTTTTAAAATAAGTAAATGAGAAGGAGTCTCATCCTTGGCGCCCTCTCACCTCAAATTAATTCACACCAATCCAAGGAGTCGGCCAACATGTTTTCCAATGCCAACTTCCAAGAGTTTCATGTTATCTAGTCAAATAATGTGGAGAAGGTTGGAAGGTTGTTTTGCTTCAAGTGTTTGGATCAAACAGGTTCCAAGATGCTTAAGTTTCTAGAACTCAAGAGTTTCACCAAAACACTTGAGTCTTCTTTTATCCAGACTGGAGAGTCCACTTGCCAGCAAGAGCCCACATCATCCAGATTCCAGAGTCCAGCAATCAAGGCCAAGCGATGGAGCCATCTTGACCCTACATCATGACAACTCACCTTATCCTCATCTTGGCGCCCAAATGAGATGAGAGCCCCATGTTATCACCCACCTTGGAGAGAGGTCCAGATCAACCCAGAGACAAGAGTTCAGGATGCCTAGAGCAAGGATTCCAGGAGTTGTAGTCCAAGGGAAAACAAGTATAGTCTTTGTATCCCTTACACCACTGGTTGAGGGTCTATAAATATCCCATCAACCCCCATTGTATTATTATTATTCATTTATGAATAAAGATATTATTCTATCCAATTCCTTTGCTATGTACATCGCGGGGTGTGAGGCCCTCTCATTTGTTCTATGGAGCATTGCGAGGTGTGAGGCCTTACCTATCTAGCAATCACGAAACCCTAGCCACCACTTCTAACCCTTCTCTTCCATTATTCTTTCCTTCCTTACTACATCCTAATTTGATCTTTCTTTGCTGAGTGTTTGCAAGTGATATGGAATCAAAGTCAGTTGTTCCTGCCTCAGAACCAGCATCGCAGGAGATCGGAGTCGAAGATCAACATCTTGAAGCCCTGCCATAGAATCTCGAGAGTCCAGTCGATCTGCATCAAAGAGATGGTTCTTCGTTGGTAACACTTAAAACCTCTTCTATTCTCTTTGATCTCTGAATAGTTGAAAGTAGATCCTAATTTATTATGGTTTCTTAGCTATCAAATCCTGATTTTCTTGCTTACTTGTTAGGTTTACTTGCAGGTTGTTAACTAGAACTAGTTTACTTTATTGTTACCTTTGATTCTTCTTAAAAATCTGAAAAAATATAAAAAAATTAATCTCTATTTTTCTCTAATAATTAAGACTTATTAATAGTATTTTAGTTCTAATTATTATCCTGCATCATCTTTGGTATCAGAGTGAAGGTTAAACTAGGGTTTAACTACTAGTTCTGAAATTTCTGCATACCTAAACTAGGCTGAAACTAAATTACTTGAAAACCACCCTAAAAAAATTCAAAAAATTAATAATAGTTTTTTTGTTAATCCCTTATTAATACACTACTAATCACAGAAAAATCAGATAAAAATAATTTTTTTTACTATTTTATGGTAGAAGGAAATCATGCCTCCTGAGCGGGTATACGCAAGCATACTGTTACGACCCATGGGAGTAATGAGCTACGGCCGGACGTGAAATCCCGAGATCAGAAATATAAAATTAATCTGATCTGAAACCTAATTTGTAGATAATTAAAGAAAAATCAATTAATTATTATTTTTTTGTTATTTTTAATTATTTTAGTTCATTGCATGTAGGGTTTCATATTTGTGTAATTGCATCATCCAGTAACCTATTCTTAAGGGCATACAATATTTATGTAAGGGAGGTATTTCATCACCCTTCCTTAGCACACAATCACCACCTTTGCATCGATCCTAGCCTAATTAAAATCACTTAGATTTAATTTGCTCTAGTGACCTAGGGACACCAACAGTCAGGTCCAAGTATTGTGTGAAAGCTAGTGCACCCAATCCTTTGATTATCACTTGAACCTGGTGTCTAAGGCTAGAGATCTAGAAAAAAATGTTCTAAGCAAACTTGTGGTTTTTAATTAGGACCCTCCGAGAGCATAGGGAGCCTCCCACAATCCCAACTCTTAATTGGCTAGTGGATTTGGTAATTATTGATTGGTTATGAATTCAGCAGACCCATTCTACTTGAGCTCTAGGTCTTGGAGATCCTAGTCCGAGTCTTGTGTGTGCATTGCATGACAACTAGATCAGGTACACCCTATCAGCTTAATCAAACCAAACCTAATTCATCCATGGACCCTAACATGAAGGCTTGGTTCACTGAGCAATTTAGGTGACTTACTACTAGGCTTGACCAGATGGATGAGAGAATAAGTAACATTGAGGAAACCCATACGACTTAATCAGACCCTGAAACACCTAGACCCATCACCTAGGTCAAAGTTCTAAAACCCATAGACCCACTCCCCCAGGTCAAAGTTCTGAGACACCTAGACCCATTCCCCTAGGTCCAAGAGCCCAACTAGGGAAGTTATCCCAGATCCTATTCCTAGGTGCCAAACTCCTAATGTGAATGACCAGGAAGAAAGGATCCTTAGGAGTATTCAATTAAACGCACCCACATTTAAGGGTAGTTTAGATCCTAAGGTCTATACAGATTGGGAGAATGATATGGACCAGTACTTTGAAAGGTACAAAATGTCGGAGGAGAGAAAGTTCAAATTCGCCAAGCTTAGGCTAGTTCGACAGGCTAGATTGTATTGGAGAAATGTAGAATGACTGAACTGACAAAGAGGAGACCTACCTATAGATTCATGGCGAGCCATGAAAGTAAAGCTTAGGGAGAAATACCTACCATTCTCATATAAACAAAAATTATTAGATCAATGGCAAAAATTAACTCAAGGAAATAGATTAGTAGCTGATTATATTAAAAAATTTGATGAGTTCATTATGAAATATAGGGTAGTCGAGTCCGAAGCTATCACCTTGTCAAGGCTTAAAGCTGGCTTAAATGAAGATATCTAAAGGGAGTTATTCTTAAGGGAAGTTAATGATTTGGAATAGGCTTACCAGATTGCTAGGGATTGTGAATGTTTTTAGAGAAGACCTGTTACCTATAGATATAAGTCAAATAGGTTTAATACCCCTGGAACTAGACCTAACCCTAATCGATTTCCACCTAGCCGACCCAATCTTAGTTCTCAACCAGTTCATAGGGAAGATAAAAAAAAGGCACCCATGGTCCCTAGAGATTGGAATCAAAATACCATATATTTTAGGTGCCATAAAATGGGTCATTTTCCTGTTAACTGTCCCGTACGAACATTGCATATAGGTGAATGTGAGGAAGCGAGTGTAGAAACCGTAAAAGAAATTGATGAAGAAATTTATGAAGCTGAGGAAGACTTGGTAGAAGAGTATGAAGGGGATGAAGAGCCCATAGAGTCATCTGACCTACTAGGTGTAGTTAGGTGTATTCTAGCTCAAACTAAGAAGAATGAGGACCGGCATAGGACAATATTTTACAAACCTTCATTAAGCTAGGAGATAAAGTGTGTAAAATTATTATAGATAGTGGGAGTTGTGTGAATGCAATATCTACTAATGCTGTTAAGAGCTTAGGCTTACCCACAGTTCCACATCCTAGCCAATATAAGGTATCCTAGATTGATGCTACATTAATTTCTATTAGGTTACAATGCCAGGTCCCAGTCCAAGTTCAATCCTACCAAGAGCAGGTATGGTGTGACATGATTCCAATGGGGGTTAGTAGTATCATTCTAAGTAGACCATGGTTATATGACCATGATGCAACCCTCTTTGGCCGATCTAACTCGTGTTCATTTAAACACCATGAAAAGAGAATTATGATCAATTTGACGCCACCCAAAGATAATACTAAAAGAGGGTCTAGTCATGTAAGGGAAAAGGAACCAGGATTGAACCTAATTATTACTAAAGAGTTAGAACATGATATCTGATGGGGGACTAACTAAATGCATAATGAAGAATGATGCAAGTGGTTCGTTGGTTTTTTGGTTTTTTAGATTTTTATGATTTTCTTTGGATTCCCGAAAAATAAGTATAAGTTGATCTAGGGTTCTATAATAACATGAACTATCAAGCAAGAAATAGTCCCTAAGCAATGATAAAGAGAGGACCACGGGATTTAGAAACCTCGTAGGACTAAGCTCTCCGATCAATACCTACTTAGGAGTCAGGGGGCAAACATCAAAGATCTGAAGCGCCCGATGCCGAGATCCCTCACTCTGGCGGATGAGGCCTAGATGATCGAGCCATCAACCCTACGGAGGTGCCAGCTGGCTGTTCGAAGATCTTGATGGCAAGGGAAACCATCTCTGTACTCGTGTCACCTGGAGGACCTGCGAGCATTCAAAGAAGGGTTAGGTTTCAATTGGAAGAAAGCAATCGAAGAAAGAAAGAGAGTTGTTGTAGAGATGGTAGAGTTCTTCTTGATTCAGAGTCAGATGATGGAGTTGCGGAAGTGATGGTAACTTGAGGCCTCACACCTCTCGACACCCGAAGGTGAAGGCTCTCCCTCATGGAGATCGACTTTCCTAGTGAATGAAGGCAACTAAAAGAAATTGGAACTCAAGAAATGTAGTTTTTCATTCATCAACATTAACCTTACAAAGGAGGGGTTAGGTCCTTTAAATAGGCACCTTAGGACCCATTTGAAATTCAAATGAAAAATTACAAGATTTCTTGAATGGGTGCCCAAAACTTTTGACTTTCTTCTCTCCTTGGCCGACCAAGAGCTGGACATTGAATGGGCGTGGCATGATGCAAGGCTTGGAGGAGAGATCTTGCCGCCTTGAACTTGGAAAGTAGCTCCTTTATTTTGGAAGAAAGCATGAAGTGAGGCTTGGAGCAAGGCATGTGTTCTTCTTCCTTCCTTGGTTGTGCATCCCTTTTTGGTACAAAGCATGACATGGGGAGTGGAAAGTGGAGGTGCCCATGGATCTTGTCCCTTCCTTCCAAAGAGGTTCAAACAATTTGGGAAGAAGACTTGATTGGAGGGCTTGAAGCAAGGGATTTGAATTCCCAACTTCAACTCCCCTCTGACCTTCCTTTTGGCCGACCACCCTTACTTGGAAAAGAACTTAATAGGGGGAGGGAATGAGGGCTAGTGTCAAGTGATGTTATCTTCCTTTAAGCCTCCAAAATTCAGATTTTGTGTCGCCCACATGGCCAAGTGAAGTAGCACCACATAGGATGATGATGTGGCATCCCAGGGTTGATTTGGCATCCATCATGTCTTGGCCCAAAAGTGACTTGGTTTTAAGACCAATCTAGCTTGGGCCCAAACTTCCAACAGACTCGGACTGGACTCGATTTATGACTGGACTCAATACAGGACATAATTTGATCCAATTGGTCAAAGTACAGACTAGACATGAGAGTTAATTCAAAGCAAAAGAAAATTACAAGGTTGAGGCTGGGCTTGAAGCCTTATTACAAGACCTGACAAAATTGGAACCCTAATTGGACATCCACATGGGGTTGAGGTGCCTCTGTCAGATTCTAATGCCCACACCAGTTCTCCCGGGGTGGGAGCAACTCGACCCTATCGAGTAAGAGTTGAGTTGGCTTAGGTACTCCTCCAGAAGGTCGGGATCGAGGCACTGCAAGTCCTCCCGGGTAACCCCCGAGTCATCAGACTCAGGTCGGCCTTGCCATCGGACTAAGAAACATTGATAACCTTTGCCCTGGGTAGTGATAGCTTGGTCATCCAGGACATGCTCGATCCGCTCTCCTCTCTCAGGTATAATTGGAGGTGGACACTCAGGTTCAGGTTCACTATAAAAAGAAAGGTCAGGCCCAAATGGCTCGCTAGGAATGTTTGCTGGTTCCCTGTACTTGACTAAGTCTAAGATATTGAAAGTCGAGCTAATGCCATAATTCAGGGGTAGCTCAAGAATGTAGGCATTAGGGCCGACTCTCTTTATCACTCTAAAGGGGCCAGCTCCACGAGCATGAAGTTTCTTAATGGCTCCTGGTGGAAACTATTTAGGCCTAAACCTAACCATTATAGAATCCCTAATTTCAAACTCTTGGCTCATTTCCGGGAATCAGTTAAATTATTTTAAAATTTAAATTTAATGCAGAATTCTATCATGATGCAAAATGCAGACTATTCCTATTGAGAAAAATTTTATGGACTCTCTAGGGCCTAAACCTAATAGATTATGGACTCTCAAGGTTTGACCCTGGTCTGGTATGTACAAGAAAAGTTATCAAAGATCCCTAACAAATGCCATAAAGTATATCAGAAGTAAATGGCAAAATGGATGGGTTCTAAGGAGTCATGCAGCGTAGCAATTTCAACAAAATGCAACCCCTTGGCTCTAGAAACGTGACAAGGCTCAGGGAAGGTTAGGAAATAAGAATCAGAGTCTTGGGGTGGCTTATGGGAAACATGAAACAGACCTTGGTTATTCAGGATGACCTTAAAATTTGGGCATTGCTCTATAGGTGTCATATGGTCCACTTGTTCCGGTAGATCTTGGGGCTCTCTAGGGTCAATCCCACAGTGAGGAAGGTCTGTTAAAGAGGATCCTGGGACCAAGTCTAAAGTATGCTGGATGTCTCTCATGGGTGGAAGTTGATCAGGTAACTCACGGGAAGTACATCCTTAAATCCCTTCAGAGCTTCAACTATCTCTTGAGAATGTTCTCTTTAGGTCAGTTCATTAAGGGTTTGTTCCTGAACTCCTTCAAAGGACAAGACTGGCAAACCCTCATGTTCATTTACTAAATGTGATCCTAGCTCGGTCATTTCTTCTTCAAATTCTATAGTGGGTTCAGGATCTTTTTCCTTTGATTCCTTAATGATTTCAACCTTGGGTCCATCTTCACCATACTCTTCTACTAAACTTGGTCCATACATGTTTTTGTTGGATTCTTTGATGGGCTCCAGAGTTTCCTTCTCTATATTTTCAATGGGTTCAACCCTTTCATACTTAAAGACTTCAATGGGCTCAGGGTTTTTCTCATTTAAATTCTCAGAATGTTCAACCTTTTCTCCCTGAAATTTATTAAAGGGTTCTTTCTCAGTAACCTCTTTCTCTAACTTCTTAGACTTGATCAGGGTGACTCCAGGCTTCTCTTCCTTAAGGCTACTTGATTCTCTTTTAACCTGGTCCTTAGGTTGAATTGGTTTGATTACAAATTTCTTCCCATGGTGACTAAAGGTACAAGTATTGGTCCGACCATAAAGAATGGCATCGTGATCATAAAGCCAAGGTTGACCTAGGATAATGCTACTGACTTCCATGGGAAGGACATCACCCCAAATCTCTTCCTCATATGATTGCAATTTGATCAAAACTTGGCATCTAGACTTGATAGGTATGGAAGTCGAATCTATCCATGAGACCTTATAAGAGTTGGGGTGAGGAATTGGGATCAATCCTAGGGCTTTGATAGTACTTGAAGAGATGGCATTGACATAGCTCCCACTATCAACTATGATCTTACGTACCTTATCTCCTAACTTGATAAAGGTTTGTAAGATATTAGTCCTACGCCAATTGTCTTGCACTATGTTTTGGGTAAGGATGGACCTGACTATTCCTAAAATGTCTTCAGACTCTAAGGAAGGATCACACTAAGGGTATTCCCTAGGGTGAGGAGGTGACTCAGACTCAAGCTCGATGGATAGTCTAATGTTCTTTTCTAAGGCTCCAATTCTATCTTCAAACATATCAAACCTATTGTTTATCCTAGCTAACTGTTCAATGATGACTCTTAAGTGATTTTCTTGGGTGTTTTCCATGGGTTTACTTGACTAGAAATGATGGGGGTGATAAGGGACTCCTAATCTAGTCGACATGAATGAAGTACGCAAAATCATCTATGATCTACTAGACCTAGAATCTCAACCAGTTGCCTAAGTCGATGTGGCAAACCAGTCTGTAGTAACTCTATGCTTGGCCAGGTAGGTGTAGAGGAGTGGAAGTCCCTGAATGCCAACCTTAGACACTAATCTAGGATTGGCCAGGTAGGTGGACCAAACTCACAAGCCCTGATTCACCAAGCCTAGACACCAAGAGCAACAGCACACACAGAATGGACTGACACCAAGAATAGACACATAGTCTTGACTCGACCAGTTGGTGTCCCTATGCTCTCTATAGCAAAATTAGTGTCTACTAGATTTTAGTTAGAGCTTGGGTTTGTGATGTAGGTTAGTGATTTTTGGACTAGGGACAGGTAATGAAATCCTGACCCTATGTCAAATTGCTACCCTTAAAGTGATTTTTGAAAATGAATGCAAGTAAATGATCTGAGATGTCTCTAAATTATATTTTTGGGTTTTTGATGTATGATAACAGAGTTGAGATGATGGAAATAAAATGATATGACCCTAAATGTAAGATTAAATTATATGACAAATGAAAACATAAGAAAATGCAATTGCTGAAATTCTCATAACAGAACTTGCTCTTAGGTAATATTTCAGCTTGTAGAGATTCAACAAACTGAAATAAAATCTTAGAAAATTACCAAAAATACTTTGGATCATATGTGATCTATCAAAACAAAAATCATAAAATTTGGAGATTCCTATAGGTAGTACCACCTAAAACAACAGACTATATACGGAAAGGAAAACTGCAAAAATTAAAAGATGAAATCTAAGATGCAAAATCTTTTTGTTCTTTTAAGACCGGATGTCCTGGTGAAGCACCTTATCCAAGTACTTTAAGAAGTGCTAAGTCCTAACCATGCTCTGATACCAAAAATGATGGGGGACTAACTAAATGCAAAATGAAGAATGATGTAAGTGGTTTGTTGGTTTTGTGGTTTTTTAGATTTTTATGATTTTCTTTGGATTCCCGAAAAATAAGTAAGAGTTGATCTAGGATTCTATAATAACAAGAACTATCAAGCAAGCAAATAGTCCCTAATCAATGATAAATAGAGGACCCCGGGATTGAGAAATCCTGTAAGACTTTGCTCTCCGATCAATACATACTTAGGAGTCAAAAAGCAAACCTCAAAGATCTGAAGCACCCGATGCCGAGTTCCCTCACTCTAGCGGATGCTGCCTGGATAATCGAGCCATCAACCCTGCGGAGGCACCGGCTGGCTGTCCGAAGATCTCGATGGCAAGGGCAACCGTCTCCGTACTCGTGTCACCTAGAGGACCTGTGAGCATTCAAAGAAGGGTTAGGTTTCAATCGGAAGAAAGTAATCAAAGAAAGAAAGAGAGTTGTTGTAGAGATGGCAGAGTTCTTCTTGATTCGGAGTCGGATGATGGAGTTGCGGAAGTGATGGTAACTTGAGGCCTCACACCTCTCGACGCCCGAAGGCAAGGGCGCTCCCTCTTGGAGATCGACGTTCCTAGTGAACGAAGGCAACTAAAAGAAATTGGAACTCAAGAAATGTAGTTTTTCATTCATCAACATTAACCTTACAAAGGAGGGGTTAGGTCCTTTAAATAGGCACCTTAGGACCCATTTGAAATTCAAATGAAAAATTACAAGATTTCTTGAATGGGCGCCCAAAACTTTTGACTTTCTTCTCTCCATGGCCGACCAAGAGCTGGACTTTGAATGGGCATGGCATGATGCAAGGCTTGGAGGAGAGATCATGGTGTCTTAAACTTGGAAAGTAGCTCCTTTGTTTTGGAAGAAAGCATGAAGTGAGGCTTGGAGCAAGACATGTGTTCTTCTTCCTTCCTTGGTGTACATCACTTTTTGGTACAAAGCATGACATGGGGAGTGGGAAGTGAAGGCACCCATGGATCTTATCCCTTCCTTCCAAAGAGGTTCAAACAATTTGAGAAGAAGACTTGATTTGAGGGCTTCAAGCAAGGGATTTGAATTCCCAACTTCAACTCCTCTTTGACCTTCTCTTTGGCTGACCACCCTTACTTGGAAAAGAACTTGATAGGGGGAGGGAAAGAGGGCTAGTGTCAAGTGATGTTGTCTTCCTTTAAGCCTCCAAAATATAGATTTTGTGTCACCCACATGGCCAAGTGAAGTGGCGCCACATAGGATGATGATTTGGCATCCCAGGGTTGATTTGGCATCCATCATGTCTTGGCCCAAAAGTGACTTGGTTTTAAGACCAATCTAGCTTGGGCCCAAACTTCCAACAGTCTCAGACTGGACTCAATACAGGACACAATTTGACCCAATTGGTCAAAGTACAGACTAGACATGAGACTTAATTCAAAGCAAAAGAAAATTACAAGGTTGAGGCTAGGCTTGAAGCCTTATTACAAGACCCGACAAAATTGAAACCCTAATTGGACATCCATAGAGGATTGAGGAGCCTTTGTCGGATTCTGGTGCCCACACCAATATCACTGAAGGTTCAATAGTCTGGATTATGACTACTAAAGAAGTTCATGATGAACCCCAGAAAGGACATCTTAAGGAGATTTTAGATTTTCTAAAAGAATTTAATGATGTATTTGTAGAAGACCTCCTTGACTGTTTACCTCCATTAAAGGACATAAAACAAGCTATAGACTTAGTCCCAGGAGCTACCTTGCCATATTTACCTCGCTATAGGATGAATCCTATTGAGCATAAGGAATTACATAAGCAAGTTGAGGATCTTCTTAGAAAAGGATTTATCAGGGAAAGTTTAAGCCCATGTGTTGTTCCAGCCCTTTTGACTCCTAAAAAGGATGGCACTTGGCGCATGTGTGTAGATAGTAGAGCCATAAATAAGATTACAGTGAAATATAGGTTTCCAATACCCTACCTTGATGACATATTATATATGACGGCCGGTGCTACCATATTTTCAAAGATAGACCTTAGGAGTGGCTATCATCAGGTTAGAATTAGACCTGAGGATGAATGCAAGACTGCATTTAAGATTAAGGATGGCTTATATGAGTGGTTAGTGATGCCTTTTGGCTTATCGAACACACCTAGTACTTTTTTGAGGATTATGACTCAAGTTTTGAAATCATTTATTGGAAAATTCATAGTGGTGTATTTTGATGACATCCTCATATATAGTAAGAATAAGAAGGATCACTTAGACCATCTTCAATAGGTTTGTCAAGTTCTTAAATGAGATAATCATTATAAAAATTTGAAGAAATGTAGTTTTATGACTTTGAGGATTATTTTCCTAGATTTTGTAGTAACTGCTGAAGGAGTATCGGTAGACCCCGAGAAGATCAAATCCATAGTTGAGTGGCCTATCCCTAAGAATGTTCATGATGTTCGAACTTTTCATGGATTAGCTACTTTCTATAGGAGATTTATTCGAGGGTTTAGTATGATTGTTGCACCAATAATAGACTGTATAATGAAAGGAGCTTTTGAATGCTCAAAGGATGCCAATAGGGCCTTTCATGATATTAAGGACAAAATGACCCAAGCCCCAATTCTGAGGCTACCTGATTTCTTGAAAGTTTTCAAAGTTGCTTATGATGCCTCAAGGGTAGGAATTGGAGGAGTCTTGAGTCAAGAAGGTTGCTTTCTTTAGCAAGAAACTAAATGATGCTAAATTAAAATATTCTACTTATGATAAGGAATTATATGCGGTGGTTTAGGCACTTAGGTACTGGTGACACTATTTGCTACCGCAAGAGTTTGTACTATATTCTGATCATGAAGCTCTTAGATTCCTTAACTCATAAAAGAAATTGAATTCTAGGCATGGAAAATGGGTTGAATATATACAGGCCTATACTTTTGTTTGTGACATCAATCAGGTATTGATAATAAAATTGCTGATGCGCTTAGTAGAAGATTCATGCTCTTGAAATGTGTTAGTACTAGAGTAGTCGGATTTGAGAAGTTGAAGGAAGAGTATGAGAACTATGATGATTTTGGTGAAATTTATAAGGTAATTAGTCAAGGACCATATAGTTCTTATAGTGAGTACACTATTCAGGATGGTTACTTATTTAGAAAAAGTAAACTATGTATTCCTAATACTTCACTTAGAGACTTCTTGATTTGGGAAACACAAGCTGGAGGCTTGGCTGGACATTTTGGTAGAAATAAGACAATCTTTGCACTAGAAGACCAATTCTATTGGCCGAGTCTTAAGAGGAATGTTGATCAAATTGTAGCTAGATGTAGAACTTGTGATATTGCTAAACGGCAAAAGCAAAACACTGGCTTATACACCCCACTTCCTATACCGGATTGCCTATGGCAAGATCTTAGTAAGGACTTTGTTCTTGGATTACCTATGACCCTAAGAAAAAATGATTCTATATTTATAGTGGTTGATAAGTTTTTAAAGATGGCACATTTCCTACCTTGTTCCCAATCCTATGATGCATCTAAGGCAGCCAAGCTATTTTTGAATGAAGTAGTTAGACTACATGGTTTACCTAGAACAATAGTTTTTGACAGAGATATCCAATTCACCAGTTATTTCTGAAAAATACTCTAGCACTTATTTGGGACAAAACATAAGTTTTCCACGTCTTATCATCCTCAGACTGATGGCCAGACTAAAGTAGTGATTAGGAAACTTACTAAGAAGCTTAGTTGGAGAGCATACTGCCAATTAGGACTTATTAATGTCTAGAGCTGAATTTGCATATAATTGCTCAGTGAATAGGTTTACAGAAAAAAGTCCTTTTGAAATTGTTCATGGATACAAACATAGAAAACCTCAAGATTTAATTCATTTACCCATGAATGAGCACATATCTGAATCTGTTGAGTCATATGTTGAACATGTAAAAGAATTGCATAAGGATATAATTAATAAAATAAATGAAAGCAATGATTCATATAAATATATGGCTGATATTAAGAGAAGACTCAAGGAATATAATGAAAGAGACTTTGTCATGATTAGACTATGACCTGAATGGTTCCCACCTAGAACCTTGAAAATGTTACATGCCCGTAGTAGTGGACCATACAAAGTGATTAGGAAAATTGGGTCTAATGCCTATATGCTCAAGTTACCACCAGAACTAGGTATTAGTCCAACTTTCAACATTTTAGACCTTATTGAGTACAGGGAGCCAACGTTAATTCCTAGTGAGCCATTTGGGCCTAATCCAGTCCTTGAGAGTGAACCAACCCAAGTGTGTCAACATGCCATACCACCAACTTGGAAAGACAAGATCGAGCGGATCTTGGATGACAAGATCATCGCTACCTGAAGCAAAGATTACCAGCAATATCTGGTTCATTAGCAAGGATGACCTGAGACTGATGATCTTGGATCACCAGAGAGGACTTGTAGAGAGTTGACCCTGACTTACTAGAGCATTATAATAGTGGAGTTGATCCATACTCGATAGGATTGAGTTCCTCCCACCCGGGAAGAATTGGTGCAGGCACCAGGGCCAGAAGAAATTGACAGATTGAACTCACATTCCTGTGGATCACCTGTGAATGAATCCCTAAACCCAAACCCCTTTTATCATGTAAACATTCTATCTTAAATTCTATCATTTTGGCTTAGTTAGGGTTAGCCCTTTTTACCAACTTTAATTTGATTTTTATTTGCAAGCCTAATTAAGTATGGTTGGTTATTTAGTTGGTTAAACCATATGATTAATTATTGAGTCCATGTAATTAGTTAAGTCATGGATTAGTTGAGTCCTGTAATACAAGAGGAGATCCAAGTCAATATCCCATGTGCACTCAAGTCAAGGCCCATGCGATCCCATGTGCCAACCAAGTCAGCTTATTCTTGGTGCCACATGACATCTTACTTGGCGCCACCTTTTCAAGATTTTTGGACATCACCTGCCACATCATCAGGGGACATCAACACATGTCATGTTTGGACATGTCATGCCATTTTATTTTGGGACAACACACTCCATGTCTTACACTTTGGTCGGCCCATATAAAAGGAATTAATGCCCACATGTGAGAAATAATTGGTGCCCTCCTTTTAAGATAAGTAAATGAGAAGAAGTCTCATCCTTGGTGCCCTCTCACCTCAAATTAATTCATGCCAATCCAAGGAGTCGACCAACATGTTTTCCAATGCCAACTTCCAAGGGTTTCATGTTATCTAGTCAAATAAAGTGGAGAAGATTGGAAGGTTGTTTTGCTTCAAGTGTTTGGATCAAACAGGTTCCAAGCTACTTAAGTTTCCAGAACTCAAGAGTCTCACCAAAACTCTTGAGTCTTCTTCTATCTAGACTGAAGAGTCCACTTGTCTGCAAGAACCTACATCATCCAGACTCCAGAGTCCAGCAATCAAGGCCAAGAGATGGAGCCATCTTGACCCTACATCATGACAACTCACCTTATCCTCATCTTGGCACCCAAATGAAATGAGAGCCCTATGTTATCACCCACCTTGGAGAGAGGTCCAGATCAACCCAGAGACAAGAGTCCAAGATGCCCAAAGAAAGGATTCCAAGAGTTCTAGTCCAAGAAAAAACAAGTCTAGTCTTTGTATCCCTTACACCATTGGTTGAGGCTCTTTAAATACCCCATCAACCCCCCTTGTATTATTTTTATTCATTCATTACTAAAGATATTATTCTGTCCAATTCCTTTGTTGTTTGCATCATGAGGTGTGAGGCCCTTTCCTTTACAGAGCATCACGGGATGTGAGGCCCTACCTATCCAGCAATCACGAAACCCTAGCCACCACTTCTAACCCTTCTCTTCCATTATTCTTTCCTTCCTTACTACTTTCTAATTTGATCTTTCTTTGCTGAGTGTTGCAGGTGATCTAGAATCAAAGTCAGGTTTTCTTGCCTTGAAACCAGCATCGCAGGAGATCGGAGGCGAGGATCAAGATCTTGAAGCCCTACCACAGAATCTTGAGAGTCCAGTCAAATCTGCATCAGAGAGATGGTTCTTCGTTGGTAACACTTAAAACTTCTTCCATTTTCTTTGATCTCTGAATAGTTAAAATTAGACCCTAGTTTATGGTGGTTTCTTAGCCACCAAATCCTGATTTTTTTGCTTACTTGTTAGGTTTACTTCCAAGTAATTAACTAGAACTAGTTTACTTTATTGTTACCTTTGAGTCTTCTTAAAAATTTGAAAAAATATAAAAAAATTAATCTTGAAGGCCCATGTAGGCAACCCAAGAGGGGGGGTGAATTGGGTTTTATAAAACTTTTGTACTATTTAAAAGATGAACTAAAGCAAGTATATGCTAATGCAATTTAAGTGCTTGTGTATTTCAAATAAATGCAGCGGAAATAATGAAATTAAAGCATAAGGAGAACAATCACACAAACACAAAGATTTATAGTGGTTCGGTGCCAACCAAGCACCTACATCCACTCCCCAAGAATCCCTTAGGAATTCCACTAAGTTTGGTTTTATAACTTAGGCTCACCAACAACCTTTACAACTTATTTTTTCTTCGGGCTCACAAGTCAAACCCTAGTTGGTTTCAAGGCTCACCAACAACCACCCTTGGTTTTATGGGATAACCAAGAACCTAAACAACTTGTTTTGTCTTCGGGCTCACAAGTAAAACCCTAGTGGTTTCAAGGCTTACCAACAACCACTTTGGTTTTCCAAGGCTCACCAAAAACCTCTTTGGTTTTCCAAGGCTCACCAAAAACCTTAAGTAAAATAATGTAAGAGCAAGTATAAATGAATACAATAAAAGCTTTCTAAAATAAAGCAAATATCTCTTTGAAGCCTGTTGAGAGTTGATGAAGATCTTGTCTTCAAGTTGATGAAGCCTTTGATTGATGCTTGAGGATGTGAACTTTGGATGCTTTCTTCGAAACTTGGAAGCTTGAAGGCTTGAACCACTCAACTCTTGAATCCTTGAAGAATATTCAAAAATCTCACCAAAGGATTACTTCCCCAATTGATTTTTGATGTTTATATAGCCTCCCAACACTTAAATAACCGTTTATAGCCATTAGGGAGAAAAATATGACCGTTTGGAAGCAAGTCGGAGAAGTTCTACAGCCTAGAAAACTAGCCATTACTGTTCAAGTGTTGACACTTCACCTTCAGGTGTCGACACTTCAGTTTCAAGTGTCGACACTTCAGTTTCTAGGTGTCGACACTTCACTTCCAAGTGTCGACACTTCAGCTCCAGGTATCGACACTTCACTGAAAGAGCTTTCTGAAGTTTTCTGTTTGTCTGAGGCCTTGAGTCGACACTTCACTCTTCAAGTGTCGACACTTGTTCCTCAGGTGTCGACACTTCATTTCCAAGTGTCGACACTTGCCTGTGCCATTGCTGAAACATCTTCAAATTGAAACTTTAACCTCTTCAAGTTCTTCCATATTAATTCCAAAGTCCATATACTTGATTTTCCATTAATTTAAGGACTTTTTTAACTGAAATACAAGCATTTATTCATTCAACATGGTTGAGTACTAAGATCTGAAAAATATACTTAAAATATAATTAGTACTCATATATACTTAAACATTTTGTCAATCATCAAAATCAAGACCAGAGTCAACAATCTCCCCCTTTTTGATGATGACAAAACCTTTAAGTATATGAATAGGGTAAGCTTAAAAAGATTAACAATAAGATAAACATGTAAGCTCAAAACAATAAACATCAAGCTCCCCCTCAAAATATGATCCAAAAAATCTTCAAAAATATTTTTCAAAATATGCAAAAAATTTTAAATTTTCAAAATTTCTTCTTCTTACTAATTCTTTCCTTTAGATAAAAACATTTTACATTCTTCTTCCCCTTTTGCACTTTCTTTCATTTCTCAAATGATTTTCATGTTTATCCAATCTTCCCCTTTTCATACTTAACAATTTTCTTCCCCTTTTTGACATCATGAAAAAAGGGTGAAAGGCAATACAAAGTAGGAATGAAGTTGGAAAGAATAGCAAGTAGGTCATCAAAATCAATGCATGAAATCAAATATTTATGATATCAATTGAATATGATATAAATTGAACAAGATACCAAAGAATGTAAGCACATGCAAGAAATGATTTGATGTATATTATCCATTCACCTTAATTGTTTATGGGATAAGGTCACAGCGGCACCCCTACACGTCATAAGAGAGCCCATTGAATGGGATGAGAGGATCTTTAAGCCCTACTTATCTCCTATGACCGGACGGCCATGGTGACTAACCCAATCCGAAGCGGTTACTAGGAATTCTTTTAAAATAATTTTGATACCAAGAGAATATGATACCATTTGAATGTAACTCCCCTCAAAAAATTAGATTTGAAAACAAGGAGTATCAGAGCAATATAAGCAAAGCATGATATCAACAAGATATTCAAAGCATCAAATATGATAACAAATCTTTGGATGCTCCCCCTGAATGCTATTCCTCCTTTAAAAATATGCATTTATTTCAAGAATAAAACATGAAAGCTTATGCATCAAGATTTGAAAATTTTCAAGATATTCATGATTTTCAAAATACAAAGCATTTATATCGCATAAAAACTTTTAGCATTATTTCAAATTCATTTTAAGATGATTTGATATCCATACAAATGCTAGAAGTAATATGATATCAAGTCTAGCTATTAGAGCAAGGGTTTGTCAATAAGCATACCTTCTTCTTAAAAGTAATCCTTAACTACTAGTTCTATACTTGATTCAAATCATTTCTAGATTATGCATAGATGCCAAAAATAAAAACATATAAATCATAGCATTTCACTTGAAATAATTTAGAAACTATATTAATCAAAATCAAGTGAAGATCTAATGATCACAAGTTTGACCATGAGAGCTTGAAATCCATCAACATCAAAATGGTCATGATCACAACAAATGATTATTAGTCTAAGCTTGATTCTAATCAATCAATTAAAACATTTTTCAAATCAATATGCATCTTTAAAAGTATTTTTCATTAAATACATTAATCAAAATCAAGTGAAGGTCTTACAATCATAAATTTAATCATGATAGCATGAAATTCATCAACACCAAAAAGTTCATGATCATAGCCAATGATTATAAGTCCAAACTTGATTCTAATTAACTATTTAAAATAATTTTTCAAAGTAATTGATACAATAAAAATTAATCTACATTTTTAATTATGGAAGGAGATGTTTAGAATTTACCAATATATATAATCCTTCCTTTTACCATTTAGTCCAAAATATAGCTTGTCCACTTCTTTAAATTGTCTTGTACAACCTCTTTTCAAGAACTTCCTTTTTTCATGTTGGGTTGCAAGACATTCCTGCAAAACAAATTAAGTGGACATTTTTGGTACCCAAACTTTCTTGGGTCCTTTATGATTAGTAATTATGGTTCCTTTTGGAACCCAAACTTTTCTTAATCTAGAAGGATAAGCATTGAAATCACATTTATAAGAAAATTGAAAGAAGCATGAATATAGAAATTCTTCAAAAGTTTTTGCTTCTTTTCCTCAATCAAAATATTTTTCTCATTAAAAACTTTATCACATAAATCTTTTAAAATAACATTTTCTTTTTCTAAAAATTCTTTTTCTTTAGAAAAATTATTCTTTTCATTTTTCAAAATATCAATCTCGGCATTTAAATCTTCATTTTTATTTGCAAGATTGGTGTTGTCAAGAGAAAATGAATCTACATGCCTATTTAATTTCTTGTGCTTAATTTTTAGCAATCTATATTCATGCACAAGATCATTAGATGCATCATGTGATTCTTTAAAGGTAAAATCATAATTATTTTTAGCACATACCTTTTTCTCATTTGCCATGAAACAAAGATGGGCAACTTCATCATCCATATTTGAATCTTCGCTATCGCTCCAAGTTGCCATCATTGCCTTGAATTTCTTTTTGGCCTTGAGAGCTATTATTTTCTTTTCTGTATCAGCTTCCACTATCCTTTGCCATAAGTTCAACTCATAGGTCATGAGTGAACCGATAAGCTCCTCCAAAGGTAAGGTTTCTACATCTTTAGCTTCTTGGATCGCCGTCACCTTTGGATTCCATGATTTTGGCAAGGATCTAAGAATTTTGTTCACCAAATCAGCATTAGTATAGATTTTGCCAAGACTTTTTAATTTATAAATAATAGTCATAAATCTTGAAAACATATCAGATATAGATTCATAATGCATCATTTCAAAAATTTCAAAAGAATGTATAAGCAAATTAATTTTAGTGTTCTTCACTTGAAGAGTACCCTCATGAGTAACTTCAAGTGTGTCCCATATTTCCTTCACTGATGTGCATATAGAAATTCTGTTAAATTCATTTAAGTCCAATGCACAATAAAGCAAGTTCATTGCTTTAGCATTGATTTCAATTTGTTTAATGTCATATTCATTCCAATCCTCTTCGAGCTTTGGAATGGAAATGCCATTAACCAAAATGGAAGGAATATGAGGACCACTAACAATAATTTTCCAAAGAAGATAACTAATAGATTGAATATAGATGCGCATGCGAGTTTTCCAAAATGTGTAATTTATGCCATTGAAAAATGGTGGTCTAACACTAATACCTACAAGGGTTACCATGAACTTTAACTCAAAATCGTTAGATTTACAATCATAGCACCGAGCTCTGATACCAATTGAAGGCTCACGTAGGCAACCCAAAAGGGGGGGTGAATTGGGTTTTATAAAACTTTTGTACTATTTAAAAGATGAACTAAAGCAAGTATATGCTAATGCAATTTAAGTGCTTGTGTATTTCAAATAAATGCAGGGAAAATAATGAAATTAAAGCATAAGGAGAACAATCACACAAACACAAAGATTTATAGTGGATCGGTGCCAACCAAGCACCTACATCCACTCCCCAAGAATCCCTTGGGAATTTCACTAAGTTTGGTTTTATAACTTAGGCTCACCAACAACCTTTACAACTTGTTTTGTCTTCGGGCTCACAAGTCAAACCCTAGTTGGTTTCAAGGCTCACCAACAACCACCCTTGGTTTTACGGGATAACCAAGAACCTAAACAACTTGTTTTATCTTCGGGCTCACAAGTAAAATCCTAGTTGGTTTCAAGGCTTACCAACAACTACTTTGGTTTTCCAAGGCTCACCAAAAACCTCTTTGGTTTTCCAAGGCTCACCAAAACCTTAAGTAAAACATTGTAAGAGCAAGTATAAATGAATACAATAAAAGCTTTCTAAAATAAAGCAAATATCTTTTTGAAGCCCGTTGAGAGTTGATGAAGATCTTGTCTTCAAGTTGATGAACCCTTTGATTGATGCTTGAGGATGTGAACTTTGGATGCTTTCTTTGAAACTTGGAAGCTTGAAGGCTTGAACCACTCAACTCTTGAATCCTTGAAGAATATTCAAAAATCTCACCAAAGGATTACTTCCCCAATTGATTTTTGATGTTTATATAGCCTCCCAACACTTAAATAACCGTTTATAGCCATTAGGGAGAAAAATATGACCGTTTGGAAGCAAGTCGGAGAAGTTCTACAGCCCAGAAAACTAGCCATTACTGTTCAAGTGTTGACACTTCACCTTCAGGTGTCGACACTTCAGTTTCAAGTGTCGACACTTCAGTTTCTAGGTGTCGACACTTCACTTCCAAGTGTCGACACTTCAGCTCCAGGTATCGACACTTCACTAAAAGAGCTTTCTGAAGTTTTCTGTTTGTCTCAGGCCTTGAGTCGACACTTCACTCTTCAAGTGTCGACACTTGTTCCTCAGGTGTCGACACTTCATTTCCAAGTGTCGACACTTGCCTGTGCCATTGCTGAAACATCTTCAAATTGAAACTTTAACCTCTTCAAGTTCTTCCATATTAATTCCAAAGTCCATATACTTGATTTTCCATTAATTTAAGGACTTTTTCAACTGAAATACAAGCATTTATTCATTTAACATGGTTGAGTACTAAGATCTAAAAATATACTTAAAATATAATTAGTACTCATATATACTTAAACATTTTGTCAATCATCAAAATCAAGACCAGAGTCAACAATCTCCCCCTTTTTGATGATGACAAAACCTTTAAGTATATGAATAGGGTAAGCTTAAAAAGATTAACAATAAGATAAACATGTAAGCTCAAAACAATAAGCATCAAGCTCCCCCTCAAAATATGATCCAAAAAATCTTCAAAAATATTTTTCAAAATATGCAAAAAATTTTAAATTTTCAAAATTTCTTCTTCTTACTAATTCTTTCCTTTAGATAAAAATATTTTACATTCTTCTTCCCCTTTTGCACTTTCTTTCATTTCTCAAATGATTTTCATGTTTATCCAATCTTCCCCTTTTCATACTTAACAATTTTCTTCCCCTTTTTGACATCATCAAAAAAGGGTGAAAGGCAATACAAAGTGGGAATGAAGTTGGAAAGAATAGCAAGTAGGTCATCAAAATCAATGCATGAAATCAAATATTTATGATATCAATTGAATATGATATAAATTGAACAAGATACCAAAGAATGTAAGCACATGCAAGAAATGATTTGATGTATATTATCCATTCGCCTTACTTGTTTATGGGATAAGGTCACAGCGGCACCCCTACACGTCATAAGAGAGCCCATTGAATGGGATGAGAGGATCTTTAAGCCCTACTTATCTCCTATGACCGGACGGCCATGGTGACTAACCCAATCCGAAGTGGTTACTAGGAATTCTTTTAAAATAATTTTGATACCAAGAGAATATGATACCATTTGAATGTAACTCCCCTCAAAAAATTAGATTTGAAAACAAGGAGTATCAGAGCAATATAAGCAAAGCATGATATCAACAAGATATTCAAAGCATCAAATATGATAACAAATCTTTGGATGCTCCCCCTGAATGCTATTCCTCCTTTAAAAATATGCATTTATTTCAGGAATAAAACATGAAAGCTTATGCATCAAGATTTGAAAATTTTCAAGATATTCATGATTTTCAAAATACAAAGCATTTATATCGCATAAAAACTTTTAGCATTATTTCAAATTCATTTTAAGATGATTTGATATCCATACAAATGCTAGAAGTAATATGATATCAAGTCTAGCTATTAGAGCAAGGGTTTGTCAATAAGCATACCTTCTTCTTAAAAGTAATCCTTAACTACTAGTTCTATACTTGATTCAAATCATTTCTAGATTATGCATAGATGCCAAAAATAAAAACATATAAATCATAGCATTTCACTTGAAATAATTTAGAAACTATATTAATCAAAATCAAGTGAAGATCTAATGATCACAAGTTTGACCATGAGAGCTTTAAATCCATCAATATCAAAATGGTCATGATCACAACAAATGATTATTAGTCTAAGCTTGATTCTAATCAATCAATTAAAACATTTTTCAAATCAATATGCATCTTTAAAAGTATTTTTCATTAAATACATTAATCAAAATCAAGTGAAGGTCTTATAATCATAAATTTAATCATGATAGCATGAAATTCATCAACACCAAAAAGTTCATGATCATAGCCAATGATTATAAGTCCAAACTTGATTCTAATTAACTATTTAAAATAATTTTTCAAAGTAATTGATACAATAAAAATTAATCTACATTTTTAATTATGGAAGGAGATGTTTAGAATTTACCAATATATATAATCCTTCCTTTTACCATTTAGTCCAAAATATAGCTTGTCCACTTCTTTAAATTGTCTTGTACAACCTCTTTTCAAGAACTTCCTTTTTTCATGTTGGGTTGCAAGACATTCCTGCAAAACAAATTAAGTGGACATTTTTGGTACCCAAACTTTCTTGGGTCCTTTATGATTAGTAATTATGGTTCCTTTTGGAACCCAAACTTTTCTTAATCTAGAAGGATAAGCATTGAAATCACATTTATAAGAAAAATTGAAAGAAGCATGAATATAGAAATTCTTCAAAAGTTTTTGCTTCTTTTCCTCAATCAAAATATTTTTCTCATTAAAAACTTTATCACATAAATCTTTTAAAATAACATTTTCTTTTTCTAAAAATTCTTTTTCTTTAGAAAAATTATTCTTTTCATTTTTCAAAATATCAATCTCGGCATTTAAATCTTCATTTTTATTTGCAAGATTGGTGTTGTCAAGAGAAAATGAATCTACATGCCTATTTAATTTCTTGTGCTTAATTTTTAGCAATCTATATTCATGCACAAGATCATTAGATGCATCATGTGATTCTTTAAAGGTAAAATCATAATTATTTTTAGCACATACCTTTTTCTCATTTGCCATGAAACAAAGATGGGCAACTTCATCATCCGTATTTGAATCTTCGCTATCGCTCCAAGTTGCCATCATTGCCTTGAATTTCTTTTTGGCCTTGAGAGCTATTATTTTCTTTTCTGTATCAGCTTCCACTATCCTTTGCCATAAGTTCAACTCATAGGTCATGAGTGAACCGATAAGCTCCTCCAAAGGTAAGGTTTCTACATCTTTAGCTTCTTGGATCGCCGTCACCTTTGGATCCCATGATTTTGGCAAGGATCTAAGAATTTTGTTCACCAAATCAGCATTAGTATAGATTTTGCCAAGACTTTTTAATTTATTAATAATAGTCATAAATCTTGAAAACATATCAGATATAGATTCATAATGCATCATTTCAAAAATTTCAAAAGAATGTATAAGCAAATTAATTTTAGTATTCTTCACTTGAAGAGTACCCTCATGAGTAACTTCAAGTGTGTCCCATATTTCCTTCACTGATGTGCATATAGAAATTCTGTTAAATTCATTTAAGTCCAATGCACAATAAAGCAAGTTATTGCTTTAGCATTGATTTCAATTTGTTTAATGTCATATTCATTCCAATCCTCTTCGAGCTTTGGAATGGAAATGCCATTAACCAAAATGGAAGGAATATGAGGACCACTAACAATAATTTTCCAAAGAAGATAACTAATAGATTGAATATAGATGCGCATGCGAGTTTTCCAAAATGTGTAATTTATGCCATTGAAAAATGGTGGTCTAACACTAATACCTACAAGGGTTACCATGAACTTTAACTCAAAATCGTTAGATTTACAATCATAGCACCGAGCTCTGATACCAATTGAAGGCCCACGTAGGCAACCCAAAAGGGGGGGTGAATTGGGTTTTATAAAACTTTTGTACTATTTAAAAGATGAACTAAAGCAAGTATATGCTAATACAATTTAAGTGCTTGTGTATTTCAAATAAATGCAGGGAAAATAATGAAATTAAAGCATAAGGAGAACAATCACACAAACACAAAGATTTATAGTGGTTCGGTGCCAACCAAGCACCTACATCCACTCCCCAAGAATTCCTTGGGAATTTCACTAAGTTTGGTTTTATAACTTAGGCTCACCAACAACCTTTACAACTTGTTTTGTCTTCGGGCTCACAAGTCAAACCCTTGTTGGTTTCAAGGCTCACCAACAACCACCCTTGGTTTTACGGGATAACCAAGAACCTAAACAACTTGTTTTATCTTCGGGCTCACAAGTAAAATCCTAGTTGGTTTCAAGGCTTACCAACAACTACTTTGGTTTTCCAAGGCTCACCAAAAACCTCTTTGGTTTTCCAAGGCTCACCAAAAACCTTAAGTAAAACATTGTAAGAGCAAGTATAAATGAATACAATAAAAGCTTTCTAAAATAAAGCAAATATCTTTTTGAAGCCCGTTGAGAGTTGATGAAGATCTTGTCTTCAAGTTGATGAAGCCTTTGATTGATGCTTGAGGATGTGAACTTTGGATGCTTTCTTTGAAACTTGGAAGCTTGAAGGCTTGAACCACTCAACTCTTGAATCCTTGAAGAATATTCAAAAATCTCACCAAAGGATTACTTCCCCAATTGATTTTTGATGTTTATATAGCCTCCCAACACTTAAATGACCGTTTATAGCCATTAGGGAGAAAAATATGACCGTTTGGAAGCAAGTCGGAGAAGTTCTGCAGCCCAAAAAACTAGTCGTTACTGTTCAAGTGTCGACACTTCACCTTCAGGTGTCGACACTTCAGTTTCAAGTATCGACACTTCAGTTTCTAGGTGTCGACACTTCACTTCCAAGTGTCGACACTTCAGCTCCAGGTGTCGACACTTCACTGAAAGAGCTTTCTGAAGTTTTCTATTTGTCTCAGGTCTTGAGTCGACACTTCACTCTTCAAGTGTCGACACTTGTTCCTCAGGTGTCGACACTTCATTTCCAAGTGTCGACACTTGCCTGTGCCATTGCTGAAACATCTTCAAATTGAAACTTTAACCTCTTCAAGTTCTTCCATATTTATTTCAAAGTCCATATACTTGATTTTCCATTAATTTAAGGACTTTTTCAACTGAAATACAAGCATTTCTTCATTCAACATGGTTGAGTACTAAGATCTGAAAAATATACTTAAAATACAATTAGTACTCATATATACTTAAACATTTTGTCAATCATCAAAATCAAGACCAGAGTCAACAAATCTCTATTTTTCTTTGATAATTAGGACTTATTAATAATAATTTAGTTTTAATTATTGTCCCACATCAGGGGGTGTATTTGATAGTCTAGACTTTACAAGTGTGATGACCTAGCTTGGGGCATGAAAACTCATGCAAGGCTTTTATGTAGATATGGTGACCTAGCCTAGGGCATGGTAGCTTATCCAAGGCTTTTTCTACTAGCATGATGGCCTAGCTTGGTCCATTAATCTCTGCCAAAATGAAAAATGACTTCTTGCATGCTCTATCCCTCCGGTGTGGCTAGTCTAAGGCATTTCCTTTATGGATTGCATCACTCAACAACATTTCTTTTGAACAAAGAAAAATTGAAGTTTTATTACAAAGTTAGCTTTACAAAGGCTCTTGGTGGTACATCACACTAGCAGTTATGCAAAAGCTTGGTGGAGTTCTAAGTGCAAGGCAAGAGTGTTCCATCCAACTACTTTAGATGGTAGGTCTTGAGGTGCACGACCTCAGCAACGTGATAAGGTCCTTCCCAGTTGGGCAAAAGCTTTCTATGTTCAGTTGACTAACTGATTCAGCCTTTTTGGACACTATATCTCCAGGATGAAAGTACTTCTCCTTCACCTAGGAGTTATAGTAGCATGCAACACACTATTGGTATGATACCATTCAAACTCAAGCCTTCTCTCTAACTTATTCTAGAAGATTTAGATTGCCTATAGGTCCTTTGGATTCCTTGGTTCATTAAAGGTCTCTACCAGACAAGAGGGTAGGCTTATCTCCAAGGGGATGACCACTTCAATCACAAAGACAAGGGTGGATGATGTCTTGCCTGTCAGGAGTTGGTGTGTGGTATGGTAAGGCCAAAGAATGCTATATAGTTCATCTATCTAGAGTCCTTTGGCTTTAACCAACTGAATTTTTAAGCCCTGGATGATGGTTTGTTTATCACCTCAACCTCTCCATTTATCTCAAGATATCCAATTGAAGAGAACCATTTATCCATGTGTAGCTCTCTGTAGAGCTCTTGAAGGAGGCATTATCAAACTACCAACCATTACTGGTGATGATGACTCGAGGCAGGACAAAATGGTTGATGATAAACCTTTAGATGAAGTTATGAGCATTTTCTTTAGTGATCAATCCAGGAAAGTGGTTCCACATCGATCCACTTGATGAAGTAATTGATCATCACAATGAAAAATTTTCTTTGCTCGATGGCTAATAGAAAAGGACCTAGGATATCAATCCTTCATTAAGTGAATGGCCAGGAAGAACTAATTGGAGTGAGCAAAGCCACAGACAAGAACTAAACATTGGTGTGTCATTGGCATTGGTTACAATGTCTCATGAACTTTATTGCATCCTCATGGATGCTCAACCAGTAGTACCTTTGTCACAAGACTTTGGACACCAAGGACTTGCCCCCCAAATGATTGTCGCAAATGTCTTCATGGATTTCAATTGGCTCTAAGGGTTCAAGATAGTGAAAAAGTGGCATAGAGAAGGATCGCTAGTAGAGCTTTTTCTGGAGCATCATGTTTCATGCAAACAGGCCTTTATTTTCTAGCAGTAATGTCTCTTGTAAGCATCTGACCAACTAGTCCATCCAACTAAGCTCATGGTCCACTTGCATCACTTTGGCTGGCTCTTCCTTAATGTTGGGCTTATTGAGGATCTCCATGTTGCCCATCTTCTGGATGTCAACACACCCTGAGGTTGCCAACTTTGATAGCAAATCTACCTAGGCATTTCAAACCTAGATATCTATAAAATCTCAAATCTACTAAAAGAAGAGATTATTTCTTTTACCTCTATAGATATTTCTCCATAAAGGGAGCCTTTACTTTGTACTCTCCCTGAACCTAACCAACCACCAGCTAGGAATCATTGAGGGCTTGGAGATGCTAAATGCCAAGTTTTTGGGCATGTCTTAGCCTTGTTAAGAGCACTTCATACTTTGCTTCAATATTGAAAGTCTTGAAGATAAAATAGAGAGCATGTTTTGCAAGGATGTCATCAGGACCAGTGAGGATCAACCTAGCCTTGACACCTCTTATGTTGGATGACCCATCAACATGGAGCATCCAATAACTTGCTAGTGTAGTGTTGGAGAGCTCCAAGAATGTACACTCCACAAGGAAGTCCTCCAGAGCCTGGGCTAATGGAAGGTTGAGGTTGATAGGGGATATCAAGCTTCCTGAGCTCCTTAACCCATTTATCCAACATTGCTGAGGTATTGAGCCTTTACAAGACCTGCCTCAGGGATTTGATTGGTCAGTACAATGATGGAGTATTCTTGGAAGTAGAGTCAGAGTCATCATGTCAAGATTATGAAGGTGTAAGCAATTTCCTTGATCCTCGAGTATCTCATCTTAGCATCCTACAATACCTTGTTAGTGTACTAGACAAGCTTCTGCATGTAATTCTCCTCTCTGACAAGAATCAAGCTCACAGCCACCAAGAAAATGATGAGATATAGGTACAACATCTCTTCGATGGATGGCCTAGTCAAAAGTGGAGTTGAAACATGAAACTTTCAAAGTTAATCAAAGGTGGCTTGATATTCCACCATCAACTAAAAGTCATTGATCTATTTCAAAGATTTGAATAATGGTAGACACATCTCTGGTAATCATACTATGAATCAACTTAGCATAGTAACACATCTTATGAGGCCCTGCACTTCCTTTCGAGTCCTAGATAGTGATCTCATCAAGATGGCTCAAATGTTCTCTGGATTTGTCTTAATCCCATAGTATATAACCATGAAAACGAAGAACCTTCTTGAGGCTGCTCTAAAGGTAGACTTGTTTGGATTTAGCTTTATGCAATACTTCCTCAAGGTCTAGAAGATTTTCTCAAAATCTACCATGTGCTGCTCAATTTGGCAACTTTTCATTAATATATCATCAGTATAGACCTCTATGTTGCGACAAATCTAATCTTTGAAAATCTTGTTGATGAGATGCTGCTTTGTAACTCTTACATTCTTCAGGCCAAAGAGCATAACTTTGAAATAATATAGCATTAGATATGTGATAAATGATGTCTTCTTCTCATCTTCAGGAGCCATCTAGACTTAGTTATATCCAAAAAAGGCATCCATGTAGCTAAGCATCTAATGTCTTAAGATAACATCAATAAGCTAGTCTATTCTAGATAAAGAAAATCTATCTTTTAGGAAAGCTTTATCTAAATCTATTATTTAGGAAAGCTTTATTTAAGTCCGTAAAGTCTATACATACCTATGATTTTCTATTTACCTTCTTGATGAGGATGATGTTTGCTAACCACTCTAGATAGTGTACCTCATGGATGAAGTTTGTAGCTAGAAGCTTGTCCACCTCTTGCTCGATGGCTTGTTGATGCTCGAGGGTGAAACTTTGCTTCTTCTGCAACACGGGTCAATGCTACGAGTCAATATGCAACCAGTGAATCATGACCTTTGGGTCGATGTCGGGTATGTCAGAGGTAGACCATGCAAAGATATTGGCATTGGCCCTTAGGAAATCTAGGAGCCTGATTTAGGAGGCTTCATCATGTAAGGCTCCAATTTGAACCATCTTACTTTGATCAAAAACATGCAAGGAGACTGAGATGAGCTACTCAGTCAACTCTCCATGTTGCTACTTTTGCTCACCCAGGCTTCATAGCTTTCAATAGGTAAGGTTTCCCTTGGCTTCTTATCCTTGAGGGTAGCAACGTAGCACTATCTAGCTAGGCCTGATTGCCTTGAACTTCACCCACTCCTTGGGTAGTAGGAAATCTCATCAATGGATGGTAGGTCAAGATAATGGCTCAAAGAACATTCAAGCCAAGCCTTCCAGGTATTGCATTGTATGCCAACGCTATCCTTATCACTAGGAAGTCAAGCATGACCATGGTTCATCTTGAGGCTTTTCCTATAGTTGTAGGCAAAGTTATGATGCCTTTGATAGAGATGTTATCTCCCAAGAAACCAATCTAAGGAGAGTTAAACTTCCAAAGTTGGTCTGTAGGCAAGTTTATTTTGCAAAAGGCATCATAAAACAAAATACCTACAAAGCTTCCATTATACACTAAAATTTTTTTACATCATAGTTTGTAATGGTCATGGAAATAACTATAGCATCATCATGACGAGTTTGGATACCTTCAACATCAACACCAAAGAAGGTGATGACCTCATCAAGCCTTTGCCTTTTCTGAGCAAAGGCCCCCACCTGGGCCACATGGGTGTAGGTCCTCCATGCAGATGAGCTTGTGTCTCTAGCCATCATTCTCTTGCAATGGTGTTGATGACGCCAATGATGGGCCTGTTGTCGACCTGTAGTGCGAGCATGGGTAGAAGCTCATGGATCAAAATTTTGGCATCTTTTAGATGGTCAACATAGATCTACAGATAACCCCACTAAATGAGGGCTTCTATCTCCTTCATCAAGGAGAACTAGTCCTTGGTATCGTGCCCATAATCCTGGTGGAAGTGATAGTACTTTCTTTGATCATGTCAAGATTGATGACTCATCTTTCCAAGCCATCATACTATGTACTAGTTCTTGATCTCCATCAAGATTTGCCTCTGAGAAATGTTGAAAGACATGAAGCCCAAATGGTATTGAGGGCTTCAAGATCGATGGAAAGGTTTGTAGGCTCAAAGGTGTGCTTGGAGTAGCTGAAGATAGAGTTTCAGGGTCACTGGATCCTAGGGAGTCGGCACATAGAACTTGGGTCTACCAATTATGAAGTTTTAGGGTTGTATCATAGATGAGCTGGTAAATATGCTAGCTTAAAGGAGTTTTTACACTATTCTGAGACTAGATGATGAAGATTCAGTAGATGCAACTAGAAGGATCAACAAATTTACCAACCCCTGTGGGAAGGGGTTGGCAAATTTGCTGACTCTGATGGAATAATGTTTTATTTTCACAATCAAATGACATGAAAATTGATTTTCACAGGTTCTTCGGATTCAGTCTTCGGATCTAAAAGGGAGCTAACTCAATGTGAGCTAGGGCTTTAGTCTAAGGATCAATTATATGTAAATCCATGGGATTGAATGAATGTAATTGATTTGGACTAGACATTGAGAGTTGCTTGGGTTTCAAATTGAATCTAATATATATAAAGGTATATGGTGTACTTAGATACCGAGATAGAATCAAGAAAAACCCTTTTTCTCCTAGTTCTTTGTCTCTTTCTTTCTCTCTAGAACATGAGCAAGGAAACCTAGGATTTCCATCATGCCATTGTCTTCTCCATTGTTTCAATCTAATTTTTAGGTTGATAATTGGCTAACTACCAGGCACATAGCCCTAGGCATTGAGGGTTCTCAGAACCTACATTTGGTATTAGAGCCAGGGCGTGGAAGAAGAAGAAGGAGGATCTTGGGAATTGGGTTTGGCATTTTGTAGAAAGGAAGGTAGCGATGGATTTTTTCTTGGAGTCTCTTGGCCATCACAGGATTCCAGATACTGTAGAGGGCTTCTACAAGAGTTAGGAGTTAATGAGAAAACCTTAAATGTCAGGTGTTTAAGGAAGGAGGGAAGGCGCTATTAGGGTTTTCAAGGCTATGGATTCGGGATCAAGTATTTCTTAGATCTTGTAATTTTTTGAGATTGTAGCATGGTAGGAGAGCATGGGTAGAAATCTTAGAATTGATTCTGAGAAATATGATAGCAAGGATGATTTCACCCTCTAGCAGTAGAGGATAAAGGATCTATTAGTGCAATAGAGAATTTACAAGGTCTTGGTTAAAGAAAGATTGAAGAAAATTAGTATTGAAGATTGCAAGAAATTAAAAGAGATAGCTTGCAACACCTTAAGGGTGTGTCTCGCTAATCAAATCCTGCTTGAGGTTAGCAATGAGACCACAGTGAAGGGATTATGGGAGAAACTTTAGAACACTTATATGGGAAAGAACATGAAGAATAAGCTATGGTTAAAGAAGTAGTTATATAGCATTAGGATGCTCAAAGGAGGAGACCTTATCAACCATATTCAAAGGTTTAATCAGGTATGATCTAATTTAATGAGCTTGGATGTGAAGAAAAATGAGGAGGATCAGGCTCTTTTACTACTATGTTCACTCCCTAGGTCATATGATGGTTTGATCACAACTCTGGTTTATAGGAAGCAGACCTTGAACTTTGAAGAGGCTGTGGGCTACTTAGGTTGAATGAGTAGAGAGAAAAGATCTATAAGGGGAGGTGCTTGCTGTTAATTAAAGGCATGGGAGAACCAAAGAGAGGAGCAGGGATAAGTACAAGGATAGATCAAAGTCTCGGGCTTAGAAAAAAGCATTGAAGTATTACAAGTGCCATCAGACTTTAAAATGGATTGCCCTTGTTTTAAACATTGGGTTATAGTTGCACAGTGAAAGACTGGATTTCAAAATTTTAATTCTTGAAACCCTAGTCAACCAAAACCCTAGACCCATGTTTTTCTTGATTATATCAATTAATAGGGCAAAATATTAGGAAATGAAAGAATACCTATAAGACTAATATCCTTGATTCCACTAGGCACACATGTTTATGCCCTCTAGAGGTGATCCATACAAGAACTAGATCAATGAAGCACTCATTTTTCTTACTCAACTCTTTCTAGCAACCTTTCTTTATTCAGTAGCCTTTCTTCTCTTCTAGACCTTTTTCCTTCTGAAGAGTAGCTTAAAACCACTCCAAAAACTCTCTTACTATCTTATTGCCCTTTTTAATTCTCTTTCTAAGTCCTTATCTTAAAATGGCAGACTTATCTTAAAATAAAAGACTTATCCTAACAAGGGAAGGAAGAAAGTTGCCAGGACAAACTTCGGATGCTTTTCTTTCAATCATCGAAGCCTTTAAATAGGAAGAGAGGAGGTGCCTAATATACCCTTTCATCAGCTCCTAATATGATATTTAATATATTAGATAAGACCCTTCAAGCAGAAGGAGTCTCTAAGTAGAAAGTTGCAAAGTAAAACATTATTTTACTAATATTTTGCACTAAGAGTTGCTTATCATAACTCTTTAGGAAAAATTGTTAATTAGTCTTTAATTTTAGAATTAAATACTTGGTCCAACATCCCGATAGGTGTATAAACTAGCAAGGCTTATCTAGAAAAAGACAATTGAAAAGAAAAAGATGATTGATAAGCAAAAGAACTCTAGCCCATCCCATGTTCCATATATTCCAAGCATTACATCCGTTCATGAAATCATGCCCATAATTACATAATTTGACCAGTCAAATCTAGTACAAATGAGCTCTATTAGAGAGGATAAGGGCTAAGGTTATCACCAAAAAGGTCATTTTAATATACGACTCTTAGTCTTTCTGCGCCCCTTAATGCATGCATATGCGGTGCCAAAAGTCCCAAGCCCTTGGGACTCTTGGTTTAATCAATGGATAAAGGCTATAAAATTAGGATAAACCCTAATTTGGCTACCCCCCTTAAGGCTCAACCCAATTTAAGTTCCACTCAAATTAGTTAGTCCAAGTAGCAAGCTTTTAAATCCAATTTATTTAGGTTTGGAGTTGTGCTTGCCAACATATGCTAGTATGTTAATTAGCTAGCCAATAAGAATCCTATAATCCTAATAAAAATATAAATAACTTCCTTGATTGATTTTTAGTTGTGTGTGACCCTTTGGGCTTTTCATCTAGCCAACAGTAGGTCTAGGTTCATGTCGATTTAGTTCGATTAGAAACTAACTAATTGAATTAGGTCAAATCGAGCTAACCCTGGCTGCTAATTTGAACCATCTTTCAAATATACTCATAAATTCAATCAATTTAATTCATGATAACCTACAAGACATGATTGATGTCTAGCAACATATCATTCCTATCCAAAAGATGAAGAATTTGGTTGAAATTACTAAAATATCCTTCAGTGATAGGTTACCATCCAATTCAATCCTTCGATCTTTATTTATCCAAAATAAGTGATGGATATGAAAAATTATCAAACCCTCATACTTTATTTATTCAAATCTCAAATCACTAATAAAGACTCGAAGATTAGAAATCCTTTTCTAATTTTATCATGCTTTGATCAAAGACTTCTTGGATCATCATTTGATGAGATTACATGGGATAAATATTTCACTTACTAGGAGTGATCGATTTCTTGTTAACCTACTTATAATCTTCATACATAATTCATCATATCCATGAACATCCCATACATGACTAAGTCATAAATGAGTATGAACCAAAATATAAATTTATGTATATAAGATACCATGGTGATCCCAGGTCTAAGGATCACTTGCACTACTTCCACTAAGAGAATCATCTTTTGACAAGTAAGTAAGACTTCCATGAGTTGTTCTCATGATAGATCAATTCAGTGAACTCATACCTTGGTAAGAACCAACATCCTTGTATTAGTATCCTTACACAAGTAGTTGTGAGACTAACCACTCTCTCCATCGAGCATATATAGCATATGCTAGTCTCTTCAGAAATATCAATCCCTGACTCGATATCCTATGACTAAGAATATTTTATATTAGAATTTATAAGATCTTAGGTCTCACTTTTATAAACTCTATCATCACCCAAAAATTATTATCCTAATTTATGGGATCAATCATAATCTTAAAACAATAAAGTATAAGGCACAGCACATGATGAAACAAAATACCTTTTATTAATATCATACATGAGTCAAGAGAATTTTATAGATAAGCTCTTATTTCATAAAAAATATGATTGGCTTTTAGGGCACTATTCTTTTACTAAAAAATAAAAAAGAGAAGATCACTTCAAAGGAAGGATTAGCTAGTGCTAATGTGTTTGAAGACAGTGGAGATGACCTACTATGGTCTCAGATGGGTCTATAGTTCACAAAACTAAGTTGATACTTGATTCAGCATGTTTCTATCATAATACCTTGCATCGAGAATAGTTTGATATATATGACAAATTAGATGGAGGTAGTGTGAGCTTTGGAGATGATCACCCTTGCAGCGTGGCAAGGATTGACATAATTAGGGTGACATGTATGATGACATTATCAAGACACTTACCAACATGAAGCATGTTCTAAAATTGAACAAGAATTTGATTTCACTAGGATTTCTAGGGAAGCTGGGCCATAGATTTCATAGTCAACCAAGTAGCAAGTGTTTGAGGATTACCAAAGGGTCACTAGTAGTGATGAGGGGGAGGAGATTGGAAAACAATTTCTATTGTATGGAGGGCTCAATGGTTATAGATGGTGCAGAGATACTAGCAATGGCATAGGAGGAACAGCTGGCATATCAGCTGTGACACTACAGACTGGGCCATAAGAGTGACAAGGGCCTTACAAAGCTTAACAAGAAAGGTTTGATTTCAATGTTGAATATGGAAGGGAACTAGGAAGTCAGCATAAGGCAGTAGTGGATAGATTCATAGCTCAAGAGTATCTAGAGCTTCTACTTCAAGACAAATCAAGTTTAAGGTTAAGCCAAGTAGATATGTTCTCATAGAGGTGGAGGCTCTGATGGATGAGCCAGCTATCTAGGTGGAGCTGCAATCCAAGAGAGTGGCACTGCATAACCCAAAGCATGCCATCAAGAAGCTTGTTAGATATGGCATTAATGAAGCCATCTCTTATGCTCTCATTAATGCCAATGGAGATCCTAAAAACTATAAGGAGGCCATGAAGATTTTTGATAGGAAGTCATAGATGTAGGCCACGATGGAACAGATAGAGTCTTTGAAGAAGAACAAGACATGGCAATTGGTGGATCTACCAAAAGGTGCTCAACCCATTGGCTTAAAGTGGGTGTTCATATGGAAAGAGTCACCTTCAAAGCAAGGTGGAGTCAGATACAAAGCCAGATTGGTAGCAAAGGGGACTCACAAAGAGAAGGCATAGATTGTATAAAGATATTCTTTCTTGTGGTCAAACATGCTTCAATCCAAGTGTTACCATCTTTGGTTACAGTGTATGCATGGAGCTGGAGTAGATGGATATCAAGACAACATTTTCATATGAGAGTTTTGAAGAGAAGATCTACATGAGGCAGCCAAATGGGTACATGGAGATAGGATAGGAGGAGAAGGTGTGTTTACTATAATAATCTCCTTATGGATTAAAATAGTTCTCTCAGTAGTGGTATAAAAGATTCAATGCCTTTGTACCGAGCCTTGGGTTTCAGAGGTGTGAGCATAAAAGCTATGTATATTTAGGATGTGTAGGAGGATAATGCTTTGTATTTGCTACTATGTATGGACAACACGCTGATAGCTAGCAAGAGTGTTAGGGTAGTGCAAAGACTGAAGAAAGCATTATCAAAAGAGTTTGAGATGAAGGATCTGTGTCCAACAAAAAAATTCCTTGGAATGAAGAATTTTAGGAATAGGAGCAAGGGTATCCTCTATTTATCTCAGGGAGGGTACATACAAAAGATGTTGGAGATGTTTGGGATGGATAAGGCCAAACCAGTAGGAACACCTTTGCTAACCCTCATATCCCTTTCAAAGCTATAGTGCCCACAAATAGAGGAGGAAAGAGAATATATGGATAGAGTCCTATATGCCAATGTAGTGGGGACTGTCATGGACAAATGGTGTGCTGCAAGCCTAACATAACATACGTTGTTAGCCTAGTTAGTAGATATATCGCTAACCTAGGCAAAGAGCACTAAAGTGGACACTACAATACTTGCAGGGGACCAAGGAGGCTTGACTGACTTTTGGGCAGCTAGGAGGATCTGAGGGACACTCTATAGAAATAGAGAGAGTTATAGGTCAGTTGGAAGGGTCTGTGGATGCAACCTATGTAGGGGATTAGGATACGAGGAGATTTACTATAGGTTATATCTTCAGCATAAGTGGTGGACTGATGTCATGCACTACAAGAAAATAGTGTTTTAGCAACCGATTTTGCAACTGATTTTTTTGGTTATATTTGTGACTTATTTTGCAACCGATTTTGCAACCGATTTATTTTCTGAATAATTTAGCAACCGATTAAAATCGGTTGTAAATGTAGTTGCAAGACTCCCATTTTTCAACCGATTTTGAAACCGATATTTTCTGATATAATTTGCAACCAATTTTGCAATGATATTTTAATTTAAAAATAAATTATTTAGTAATATATAAATTACATAAATTAGCAATAGATATATCGATTGCAAAAATTGATTAATTTTGTTAATTAACAAAAATCAATTTTTAAAAAAAATAAAAATCGATTGAAACAAAAATTCATTTAAAAATATTTTTTTAAGTTTATTTTTTAAGTTTGCAATCAAATTTTTAGCTGCAAATTTTCATTTAAAATAAATTTTAATTTTCTTTAGAATTTTGCAACCAAAAATTCAGTTGCAAAAAAATGATCATTTAAAAATATTTTTTTAAGTTTGCAACCAAATTTTTTGTTGAAAATAAATTATAATTTTCTTTAGAAATTTGCAACCAAAAATTTGGTTGCAAAAAAAATGATCATTTAAAAATGTTTTTTTAAGTTTATTTTTTAACTTTGCAACCAAATTTTTGGTTGCAAAATTTAATTTAAAATAAATTTTAATTTTCTTTAGAATTTTGCAATCGAAAATTTGGTTGCAAAAAAATAATTTTTTTAAAAAAAGATTCTTGGAAATTTCTGGTTACAAATTTAATTTTAAAATATATATTAATTTTTTTTATTTGTTGCAACTGAAAAATCGGTTGCAATAATTTCTTTAAGTTTTTAAAGTAAAACCCTCGCCCCCCACTTTCCCCTTCATTCTTCGATTAAATCCCTAAATCTCCTTAGCCCCTCTCCAGTCCAGATCGATGGTTGTCCGGTCTTCCGTGTCACTGCATCACCCCTCTCCCCATCCAGCCATCCGTGACTTTGCATTGTACCTCGCTAGCCACTGCTGCTCCGACATTGGCCTACACCTCTGGCTCACCCTTCCTCAGATCTGAGCTCCGCCGGCCACCGTTACTCGGACATCATCCTCCAGCAGTGCTGCCTTCATCAAATCCGAGCCCTGCCAGCCGGCACTACCCCAACATCGAACCCCTGCAGCTACCTTTCTTGGATCCGAGCTCCGCCAGCCACCAACATTGTCGATCATCCCCCACCGGCTATCGCTGCCCTGTCTTGATATCATTCCCATCCTTTGTCTTCCTCGGATCTGAGCCCCACCGATCACCGTTCCTCCTACATCATCCTCAAGCACTGCCACCAACATCTTCCCCCGCCTGGGCTCGTCGGCTGCCACTGCCCCTATCTCGATATCATTTGGATCTTTACAGCTTTGTCTTCCCCAGATCCGAGGCCCTATCAGTGACTTGGTATTAACACAACCTTAGTGAGACCCTGAATCACATGTGCTCTTAGGATGTACATGGTATCTTACTGATAGGTTTTATGGATACAAAAAGAATTTTTGGAGAAGGTGTTGGCAGAGAATTCATGCTTACCATGCTTTTTCTTCAAACATTCAACAAGTGCAGCTATTGAACTAAAGGTAAGTTGTTCCTAGTGTTTAGAGAGGAGTTGCTAAAGGGGTCATGTCATGCTAAGAAGAATAATAATTGTATGGTCTTAAATTTATGGCTCCATCTATACTTTTACAGATATTCAAAATCATTAAATGGTAACCTGGGCTTTGGCTCGAACCATTTGGCCTGGATCTAAATGGTATTGCAAATTTGGATGGCTCACTATTATTGCAAGCAACCATTTGCTGCCTTAGACCATTCTCAATGTATAGAAATATGTAATCTTGAGCCTCTGAATCTTCTTGTTTGACATTTTTGTTCTCTTTTTGTTTTTTTATTGTGCATTTTCATGGATTGCCTCCTCTTCTCACCAAAGCATCTAAGAACCTAACTATCATTCATATTAGATTGATTGGGCTTGAATAATTTACCTCGTCATTCTTGTAACTTGTAGGAAGTAGGGTTCTTGTTGCTCAATTATTTTTTCTTTGAAATAAATTGTAGTTTTTTCATGTTCTTTGATGCTGTTGATGTTTAACTTATTCTGAATGGTGAACTATTGTTTTTGTATTTTTGGCTACTGAGTCTGATATTCAAATTCTTTTTTATTTTACTGAATGGTGAACTATTTATGTTTACAGTGTATAAAGAAGCCAATTCAGTTCTGTCACTGAGTTTTGGTTGTAATGGATTTAGTTTAGATAGAAAAGCTTTTTGTGTTTCTTGGTGATGTCCTCTAATACTATAGCCACCAGCAAGGGAACATGATATTTTGATATTTTCTCTATCAAGTTAGTACATAGTTCCAAAACTTATGGTTTAAAGGCTCGTATTTCCTAAATGATTACATTAATACAATTTTGCACATTCCATCATTATGATTTCTGATCAGCTCTTTCTTTATGTACAAAAAAAAATCCAGCCCCCTTTTCTTTGTTATAATTAAAATAGTTTTCAGTCTCACTCGGGGGCATAATTCTCAGCCATTTTGCATTGCAGCATTGTTTGAGACTATGCAACACATCCTAATTTCCAGATTTTAGAATTTCATCTTGTGTTATTGTTCTCTATATTGCAACTGTTTACTAGGGATTCCATTTATCATGTGATTTTGGTGTATTTGAGTTATACTAAAATTTGCATCAATTTTTGTTGTTGTTGTTGTGTGTGTGTTTTGTGTGTTTGGAAATCACATTCTACTGTATATATCTATCCTAGAATTGTTGTACAAAAAGTAAAGTATTATAAACTTACATGATGTGAATGGTTGTTCATTTATATAAGCTATGAGGGTTATTGTTATTGAATGAATATCTAATATAGAACTACACAAAGCAAGAAATATGATGTTCAGGATACTGATTTGCACCTTGTGTCACATTAGCCGTCTGTTTTCCCCTCAGTTTTTTTCTGTTGCTATTTTTTCTTGATTCTAGTGTAGTCCTTTTGATTGTATGTCAAATAATGGTCGTAGGTGCAATCTTCAGTCATTTGAGTTCTTTGATACCCATTATTAGGGGTTCCAGGAAGCACTAATTTAAAATAGCTCGTGGTTAAAAAAAAAGAAAAAAAGATTCAAAAAACAATTCTCTTCGGAAAGAAGGATGAGTGCAATTTCATAATTTCATCCATCCTTATTTTTTAACTTCCACCAAAGTTGCAGAAACATTGGTTATTAGATAAAAAAGAAAAATAAAAAAAAATCATAATCAAGAACAATTTCATAATCTATGTTACATATCTTTCTTTCTTTCTATTAATATAAGGAACTTATATGTGTCTATTAGATAGCCCAGTTAAAAAATCTTTGAGAACTTATTCAAGTGTTGAAAACTGGAACCAACTTCTTCATTTTAAATTGCATTAGATAAAATATTAACTACAATTGGATTGGTAAATAATCTACGATGCGGTTGATGTTTAACTTGTTCTAGATGGTGAACTATTGTTTTTGTATTTTTGGCTACTAAGTCTGATATTCAAATTTTATGGTACTGCCATAAAATATAGAAAAAAATTAGTATTTTAAAATTAATATTTTTAATTATTCTATTTTTGCAACCAATTTTGCAACCGATTTTTAATTTTTTTTCAAATTTTTATTAATTTGCAACAGATTTTGTAACCGATTTTTAATTTTTTTTAGATTTTTAATAATTTGAAACCAATTTTGCAACCAATTTTTAATTTTTTTCAGATTTTTATTAATTTGCAATCAATTATGCAACCGTTTTTTATTTCTTTTAGTTTTTCATTAATTTTCAACCGATTTTGCAACTAATTTTAAATTTTTTTCAAATTTTTATTAATTTACAACCGACTTTGCAACTGATTTTTAATTTTTTTTCTGATTTTTATTAATTTGCAATCGATTTTGCAACCAGTTTTGAATTTTTTTTCAAATTTTTATTAATTTGCAATCGATTTTGCAATCAATTTTTAATTTTCTTTCAAATTTTTATTAATTTGCAATAGATTTTTAAATTTTTTTTACATTTTTGTTAATTTGCAACTAATTTTGAGTTTTTTTGAAATTTTTATTAATTTGTAACTAATTTTGCAACCAATTTTTAATTTTTTTTTCAAATTTTTATTAATTTGCAATCAATTTTGCAGTGGATTTTTATGTTTTTTCAAATTTTTATTAATTTACAACTGATGCGCCCCTTCGGCTAGTCCCCGGTCGAACCAGCCCCCGGCGTCCAGTCGGCTTGTCCCCGTGCGGAATCCGACTCAACGGTCGGCCTTCCCAAAGAGCTGACCCGGGGGCTAGGAGGGCTGACGGGCATCTCACCGCCCGTGCAACGGCCTCTTTGATTGCCCCGGTCGAGTTCTGGAGGTCCTGCTGAACACCCCGGTTGGCTTCTGGGAGGCCAGCCGACCCGTTGCTGAAGGGGTTGCCCGAAGTTTCCAGGAACCTCTCCTCCCCGATAGTTCTGACATTCTGTTGTAACGAACTCCAGTGCATGGCCATGACTCTTCTTGCCAAGCCACTGCTCTGACACACCTGTCATGCCGCCATGCCTACTCTCTTGGGGGCATATTCAGGCTTTCCCAGCCTGCTCCCCATCAGAATTTGGCAGCGCTCCATGCCCATAAAAGGTACCCGGGGGACCTCCGTGAAAGGGTAAGGGTTCTTCTTCCCCATTCTAATTTCTCCTCTCGAGCTCTTCCCATTCTGTTGCTCCAACCCTCCTCTAACTTAAGCATCGGAGTGTCCCCCGACGGAGCCCCCTCCAGCGCCTAGAGACTTCTTGCAGGTTCATCGGTCGAGGAGCTCTCCGCGCATCCACCAAGCCCGGCCCAGGAGGAAATGCGACAACAGATTGGTGATAAAGGAAGGGCCCCTTGAACCTTCATTGCACTGCTTGCTCTAAAAGGGAAGATCGATGGGAAAGATCCAGCTATGGCAAGAGGAAGAACCCAGAGCGTTTCCGCGAGGGGAGGACGCTCCCACCAAGGGCCCAGCGCACCCCGGACGGAAAGCAATGCGCCGCCGCCATCGAACCCACCATCACCCTGGGGCTGCAGCAGTTCCAGACATTGGTAAACCACATCGAGATGCTTACCTTGGCGGTCCAACACTTCCCGGAGATGGTGGATCGTCAGTAGCAGCCGCTAGCAGCTTCCTACATCAATCATCAGCTGGTTGCTGGCGTCAGCCAGCGGTCGAAGGTGCCTCCGCCCCCGTCCCACGCAGTTCCAGAACCCTAGGGGTCCTTGAGGGCCCGTGCTGAAGGAAAGAGGGCGAGGTCGGCCTCCACCTCTTCCAATGACTCTGCCCATCCCGGCGGCCGGCGCCCTGTTGCAAACCTGCACGACTACGGTAGCAAGATCATGTGCATGGAGGAGTGCATTGCCGAGATAGTTGAGTGACAGAACGCTGAGGGAAGCCCGGTGCACGACACCTGCCCGCCTTTCTCCATGGAGATTCTGGGAGAGTCTATCCCCCGCCATTTCAAAATCCCGCAGGTGGACCCCTACGACGGTACCACCGATCCCTTAGATATCTGGACGCCTACAAAGCCCATATGATGGTGCAGGGCACGTCCGATGCCTTCCACTGCATCGCCTTCCTGGCAACCCTGAAGAAGGCCGCGCAGATGTGGTTCTCTGCCATCCGCCCAGGCATGATTCATTCTTTTTCCCAGCTCGAGACCCTTTTTCTTTCTAATTTCAGGACCTGCAGCCAGGCTCCGAAGAACACCGACTGCCTATTCCTCATCCAGCAAACGGAGGGAGAGACCCTTCGGGACTACATAGCCCACTTCAACTCGATCACTATGGAGATCCCTGACTTAAATGAATCGGTGGCCATGTCGGCCATTAAGAGGGGGCTCGGCTCGTCCAGGTTCACGTTTTTCCTAGACAAGAAGCTCCCTACAAGCTACACTGATCTACTGGCCAAGGCGCACAAGTATACCTTGGCGGAAGAACAATCGGCGAGCCGGCGCCAGGCTGAGGGGAGGTCGGTCCCGAAGAAGCAGGGCGATAAGGCCCCCACAGTCCGACCTCCTAGCAACGATAGCCGATCCACCCGGTGCCAGAGCCCCAAGCCCAGGGACTACCTCAAGCGGTTCAACAACTATGCACCCCTCTCCCTGCCGCGGGAGAAGATCCTGATGGAGATTGAGAATAATGCCTTCTTCCAAAGACCTCGACCGATGAGAGGACCTCCTGCCTCCAGAAATAAGAACAAATACTGCCGGTTCCACAAGGACCATGGGCACGACACGGAGGAGTACCTCTAGCTGAAGGATTCCATCGAGGACCTCATCCATAGGGGGTATCTGAACAAGTATGTCCGACCCCGCCGGAATCGGGCTGGGAGTTTGACTGTTAGAGACCCCCTGGGGGAGGCTGAGCTCCCCAATCAGTGCCCAACTGATGGAGGCATTGGCATGCTGCATCGACGATCTGACTGGGGCCGGAATGAGGACCAGGATATTGTAAAGAGGCCCAGGGGATCCAATGTAATTAGCTTTTCTAATGAGGACCTCTTGGAGCCTCCTCTCTTGGGCGATGACCCTATGGTTGTGTCGGCTATCATTGCTAATTATGATGTAAAACGTGTCCTTATCGATAATGGAAGTTGTACGAAGGTTTTACTGTATGATGCATTCATCCGGATGAACTTGTCCAGGTCTAGACTACGGGAGTCCGTGGAACGGCTCACCAGCTTTGGAGGGAATTCCGTCGGGGTTGAAGGGGAGATTGCCTTACCCGTGACCCTCGGGACAGAACCTTACCAACGAACCTTCTCCATCAACTTTGTGGTCGTCCGTACGACCTCGGCGTACAATGCAATTTTGGGATGGCCGGCCCTTAATAAGTTCCGAATTATTGTATCTACTTACCACTTACTAGCCAAGTTTTCGACCCGTGATGGAGTTGGGGAGCTGAGGGGAGACTGTAGAATGGCCCGGCAATGCCTAGCTATCCATGATAAGCAGTCAGACGGGCACCCCATGCTTGAGCAGTTGGATCCCAGAGACGAAGCCAACAGCCATGGTCGGCCCATCGAGAAGATCGTATTTGTGCCCCTTAAGGAAGACGACCCTACGAGGGCCCTCCAAATAGGGAGCACCCTGGACGAGGGAACTAGGCAGGAGCTGATCGGCTTCTTGAAGAGCAATGCAGATGTCTTTGCCTGGTCAACATCTGACATGCCAGGCATCCTGGCGGATGTCATCACCCATCAGCTCAGGGTGGATCCTACTTACAAGCCCGTCTGGCAAAAGAAGAGGAGCTTCGCTGCCGAAAGGCAGAGGGCCATTAAGGAGGAAGTGAAGAAGCTTCTCGATGCTGGCTTTATCAGGGAGACTCACTACCCGGAATGGCTGGCCAATGTCGTCATGGTGAAGAAGGCTAGTGGAAAGTGGAGGATATGTGTGGACTATGAAAGAAAAACGGTGCAGGTGGTTTGACATGGTCCTACACTAGGCATACAAACAGCTGCGGGAGCAGAATGGATTTTAAAACTTTTTTAAAAATTTCGTAGTAGAAAACTGCTCCGCCCAGAACCTAACCTATTCATGTTGCATGTAAGCATGTATGATGATATAAAATATTTGCAAAATATTAAACAAATAAATCTATTCATGCATTATTAAAAAAATAATTTTCCATACCTTTATTCTGCCTGGAATAACTCTGGAATAAACCTGGAATAGGCTGGAATAGCTGGAATAAAACTATTCCAGCCTTCTTCTTCCTTGGGCTAAAATTTTGCCCTATTTTGAGCTTGAAAAACAGCAGTGAAACACCACTTTCCGGACCTCTGTTTGCTCCCGAATCGCAGCAGTGGCAAGGTGGAAAAGTGTTTGATCTCCATTGGAAATCTGCAAGGGAAATACAATGTACACGATGTACAAAATGGCCAAAAACCTGATGCCAGAAATTCTGCAGCAGAACTGGATAGCACTCTTTTACTTCACGTTTGGAGCAACAGCAGGTGATCCGGCTTGTGTGGCTTGCTCCCAGGAGTAGAATGGTACTCCTTCTAGAGGGGAGACTCACCGGGGGCTCTCCGATCCACCTCCATGCATGGTGCTAGCCGCTGGAAGGAGACACACAGTGTACGGCAGCAACCAGCTTTGTTGCAGTCCAGGCGTTGAGCACTCTAAGGGACAAAGAAATGGACCTTATAACTCTCCCTCACACCCTCCAAAACCCAGTCTACTAATACCCAGTGGAAAGAAGCAAACTCTCAGGGGATCTTTCAGCCTCTCAAAGAAGAATGCCCAGGTTTGTATTTACTGTTTCACGGTAAAAACTAACCTATCAAACAGGGGATATGAAGCTGGTATTTATAGGCAGCAGGGGAAGAGGAATGGGCTGGGAAATGTAGAGGCTGTGGTTAAAACCATTAACCAAGCCATAAAACAGGGATTAAAGAGGAGAGGAAGAGATGCCAGCAGTGGGCGAGGGAGAGGAGAAGACGCCCAGGGATGTTCGGTCGATTGGCCTGCTTCGAATGCTTGGAATTTATTCCATCATAAGTAACAAGCAAACTGGTCCAAGTGGAGAGAATCATCGGTTCAATTAACCGGTCCAAACAAATTGGTTCAAACCCATTTAAACCAAACGGTTGGTTCAATCCAATTGAATTGGTTTAAGGGATTACAATTGGTTCACAACCAATTGGAGGCCAAAACGAACTCCGAATCAGTTCAAAACTGATTCAGAAAAATCCAGGCGCAGTCCTGGTCAGCCCGGAATAATTTTTGGTTGACATAGATAAGGGCAAGATGGGGAAAAGAATGCTCAAAAATACTGTGACCATAAAACCGAGACGATTCCCAATCGTAATCGGTATCCGGATCAGAGAGTAATCCTCTATGGCGTGTGACCACATATGTTCGAACCTAAATGGTAGCACTAGAACAATTCTAGTACCAGCACAGGAAACCATCTAGCAATGGGTCCCGGCGTCCGGATAGGTCGAAGATGCGGGAGCAAACTATCGAACCTCTGGCATATGGTTACCGTATAATTCATCCCTTTGACCTCTAATGCTCAGGACGACTGAGATTGGGCTGCCAACCCAGACTGAGTCAGTCGACTACGTGTCTCAACCTCATGAGCCCAGTGACTCTTCACTAGGACTACCCCGGCCGAGGATTTGCTAAATTGAGATACTGCAAGACATTCAATCCAAACTGTTTGGACAGGTCAATTTCATCTTGGTCCATCACTACTCCACAAGTACTTGCCTGTACCCAGAAATCTTTCATCACCGGATTAAAAATCTGGGTAGTCCGGCACCAAAGCACAGGGAGTTGCTTGCAAGCTACCGTGATGACCTCAGGTCAAAGGGACACATATACCCATATCCAATCGTGAGTATCCCTTTGGCAGAAAGGGATGCACGGAGTCACGTTCAGTGAGATATCATATATCCCACTTGTAGATCACATCAGTGTCACCACACTCATTTGGTCAAGAGGACAACCAAACGATGTGAACTACAACAACCTATACTTGATATATTGCCGTCCAATACAATATATCCTTTGGTTGTGAACAAGGTTTAAGGACCACTCGATACATCCTCTCTGTATCAAAGTCAGTGTAGTCCTAAGGACTTCATCACATGGAAAGAGTTCATTTCAGCAAAATTTAGTATGTGATGAGCTGCCATAAATATATTTTATTAATTCAAAGAAAAAGTACAATACTTAGCTCAACCGCCTACAACCCAGGAGATTGGCTTTGGGACACAATTTCCAACAACTCTCACTTGTACTAAAGCCAATCAGAAGAGTATCCAATACCCATTTTCCATTTACAATAGTCGAACTCTTTTATTCTGAGGGCTTTAGTGAAGGGGTCGGCAAGATTTTCTTTTCCATCAATCTTCAAAAGATTGATGTCGCCTCGTTCTACGATCTCTTGTACGAGGTGGTAGCGCCGCAGAATGTGCTTGGTGCGGTGATGAGCTTTAGGCTCCTTAGCTTGAGCAATGGCTCCAGTGCTGTCACAGTACACCGGAACAGGACTATCTAGGGAAGGTACCACCCCTAGCTCTCCAAGGAACTACCGCAACCACACAGCTTCCTTTGCTGTATCTGATGCTGCAATATATTCTGCTTCGCATACCGAGTCTGCAATAGTTGCCTGCTTCGAACTTTTCCAGTAGATCGCTCCTCCATTTAGGGTAAATACAAACCCCGACACACTCTTCCTATCATCTCTATCCGATTGGAAACTGGAGTCAAAGTACCCCACAAGTTTCAAGTCATGTTCTCCATAAATATCCGTTGATCTTTAGTATTTCTCAAATACTTAAGGATGGACTTAACCACCTTCCAATGCGCCTCACCTGGGTTAGACTGGTATCCGCTCACTACTCCTAGTGAGTATGCCACGTCTGGTCTAGTACAAGTCATAGCATACATGATAGAGCCTATTGCAGAAGTATAAGGTACTCTACTCATGCGCTCTCTTTCCTCTGGAGTTGTCGCACAATCCTTCTTGGAAAGAGTAATTCCAGAACCTATTGGGAGATAGCCTTTCTTAGAATTTTCCATGCTGAACCGTTTCAGCACGGTGTCAATGTACGTAGACTGGGACAATCCCAAAAGCTTCTTAGATCTTTCTTTATAGATCTTCATACCTAGTATATAAGAAGCTTCACCCAAGTCCTTCATGAAGAATTGAGATGATAACCAGACCTTTATTCCTTGTAATGCTGCGACATCATTCCCGATTAAGAGAATGTCGTCAACATACAGTACTAGGAATACAATCACAGAACCATTAACCCATTTATAGATGCACGGTTCTTCTCCGTTCCTAACGAAGCCATATGATTTGATACATCTATCAAACCGTAAGTAATAACTTCGAGATGCTTGCTTGAGTCCATAGATGGACCTCTGCAACTTGCATACTTTTGATTCATCTGTGGATGTGAACCCTTCATGCTGTATCATATACACCTCCTCTTCCAGCTTCCCATTTAGGAAAGCGGTTCGGACATCCATCTGCCAGATCTAGTAATTAAAATATGCTGCCAAAGCAAGCATGATCCGAATGGACTTGAGCATTGCCATAGGGGAGAAAGTCTCGTCATAATCGATACCATATCGCTGACGATATCCCTTGGCAACCAGACGGGGTTTATAGGTCTCTACCTTCCCATCTGTGCCCCTTTTTCTCTTGAAGATCCATTTACACCTGATGGGTTTTATTCCTTCAGGCGGATCAACCAATGTCCAAACATTGTTGATTTCCATGGACTCCATTTCGGATCGCATGGCTCCAAGCCATGCCTCAGAGTCAGATCTCTGAAGAGCATCCATATAGGTGATCGGATCCTCATTGTTCTCATCGAGCTCAATGGGATCGCCGTCCCGGACCAAGAAACTGTAGTATCTGTCCGGTTGACGCGGTATTCTACCAGATTTCCTAATGGGTTCTGGGTATGATTCAATCACAGTCGGTTCTACGATGTCCTTAGAGTGTGCAGGTTCTTCTATTGGCTGAACTTCATCAAGTTCAATCCTAGAGGCTATAGTTCATTCTCCAAGGAACTCCTTTTCCAAAAAGATAGCTCTAAGAGCAACAAACACCTTTTGTTCATTCTCCAAGTAGAAGAAATACCCTTTGGTTTCCTTAGGATAACCAATGAATAAACACCGATCAGACCTTGGACCAAGTTTGTCTGAGTCTAAACGCTTTACGTAAGCCGGACAACCCCAGACCCGAAGGTATGAGATTGAGGGTTTATGCCCATTCCACATCTCATACGGAGTGGAGACTACAGACTTACTTGGAACATTATTTAACAAGTAACAGGCTGTCTGAAGCGCATATCCCCAAAAGGATAGCGACAGAGTTGCAAAGCCCATCATGGATCGAACCATGTCCAACAAAGTTTGATTCCTCTTTTCGGACACACCATTCAACTGTGGTGTACCTGGAGGAGTCCACCGAGAGAGAATTCCATTCTCCTCAAGATATGTCAAAAATTCACCTGATAAGTATTCGCCACCTCGATCAGATCGAAAGGTTTTAATACATTTTCCAATTTGCTTTTCTACTTCCTTACGGTATCGTTTGAACATTTCAAACGACTCAGACTTATGTCTCATTAAGAAGACATAACCGAACCTTGAAAAGTCGTCTGTAAAAGTAATGAAATATTTGTATCCTCCTCTGGCACTAATTGTCATCGGTCCACATACATCAGTATGTATTAGACTTAGAAGTTCTGTAGCTCGTTCACCTTTTCCAATAAAAGGTGACTTGGTCATTTTACCAAGTAAACAGGATTCACAAGTGGGCAGTGATTCAGAATCACTGACCTCGAGGAGTCCATCTCCTCGCATCTTGTTTATCCTATTTTGGTTAATATGACCTAGCCTACAATGCCAAAGATACAAATCGTTGACACTATCTAATCTTTGGCGTTTGCTAGAAGTGTACATTACACTAATAGGCCTTGATAGTATGTATATGCCATTATTTAATCTAGCTTTCATTATAACAGAGTTATTCAAAATAACATTGCAAAAATCTCCTTTTATTGATAGTTCAAAACCATAATTGGCCAAAAGGCCTACAGAGATTATGATCATAATGAAACTAGGACAATAGTGACAGTCGACTAGTTCGACAGTACAAGACTCAAAGACAAGATGCTGGACTGCGACCGCCAGTAGTGGAACACGATTTCCATTCACGATGCTCAGAAACTGTTCTCCATCTTCAAATCTTCTGCTAACTAGAAGTCCCTGTAACGAATTACAAACGTGAATTGGACTACCAGTATCCAATACCCAGTTAGCAGTATCAACAATTGAGTAATTGCAAGGTTTTATCATATAAATACCTTGTTTAGCAGACTTCTGCTTCCTCGGCCTATTCGGATCAAGGGACGTAATATAAAAAGGACAGTTCCTCTTCCAGTGTCCCTTCTTTTTGTAGTAGAAACATTCTGCATAAGATTGATCAGCCTTATACTTCCTGGTCTGACTAGGGCCAGGAGCATTCTGCACCTTCTTTCCATTTTTATTCATTTTCTTCTTCCCTTTCTTAAAGGGACGACGACCTCTATTTCCTCCCACTAAATTCACCACCCCCTTATTCAGTTGGTGGTCTTTCTCGAAAGTCTGCAGTAACCCCAAAAGACCATGGTAGTTGACTGCAAGCTTGTTCATTCTATAATGATCGAGAAAATCAAGATAGGAGGAGGGAAGAGAATTCAGGATCGCATCCTTGCCGAGCTGCTCGTGCAAGGGGCATCCGAGTTTGCCTAGTTTTTCAATCAGCTCGATCATGTACAATACATGATCAGTGACTCAACCACCATTCGGCATCTTGGAGTTGTAGATGGCACAAGACACTTTGACCATTCTACATCATCCGGGGTGCCGAAGGATTCCTTCAAATTTTGAAGGATTTCATCAGGTTGGGCCTCCTCAAATTTGCGACTGAACTCGTCCTTCATCGCTGCTAACATAATGCATCGGACAGTAGTCCGATCAGAGACCCACTTCAGATAAATGTCTCTGACCGTACTCCGTGCATTAGCGGGAGGGATTTCAGGTGCCGGATCCGTTATCACATAGAGGATCCGTTCATGCTCCAGAACGATTCTCAATCTTCGATACCAACTATCGAAGTTGTGACCCTTTAACTTCTCGTTATCGAGAAGTGACCGGAGCGATAAATTAGAAGACATCTGAAAAGAAAATAAGACCAAATTAGTGTATGAATTAATAATTTAACCAAAAGACTTGGACTTTAGTCTAAAGGTTTCTCCCACTAATTTTTTAGATTGGTAGCCTCTAACTCCAATCCGTGAAAAAATACTTTTTCAAGTGGGTACTGAAATCCAATATGCCTCGCATGAGCCCGACTATGGCCAGCTCACCCAAACGAGCCTAAAGGTAGGTTCGTAAACCAATTGTTTCCCTAAACAATTTTTAGTATTTTATTTTTCCCCAGAGAACACCCCAATCGGCCTAGGGGCCTCCTATTGTGGGTCTCTGGTTAGGTTCAACCATTAAAATGACAAATCCAATGCTTCCAGCTAACTAAAGACCAAGCCCGACTATGGCCGGCCCACCTGGTCCCGTTAAGGAGGTTGCACTGAACCATCATCGATCAGATAGAAATTCCAGTCGCCGGATGTACACCCGTTCTATGGAACTGCCGATGCACACCAAGCTAGTGGACACATTTCTATCCAACTTAATGGGAGGCTAAGACACTGTCAACTCTTTGACTTAGTCTTTTTAAGGACCTAATAATTTTAGAGGATTTTTTAGTTGTGACAGAAGAAAAAGATAAGGACATGGATCATCCTCCCACTGAATCAATCAGATTCCAGGAGGGTTGAAATAAATCAACAAATTGATCCATGGGCACCTATAGATCAGTCAGACCGATCAACCTGGGTGACATGGGTTTACTCGAGTCATTGAGCTTTTCCAATCAGTTCTGGTCGACTCGACTAGCCAGGTAGGTGAGATCATGGGTGAGTAACCGCCATTAACCATCTTTCCAAGACACCAACCTAGTTGGCCAGGAAAGAGGTAGCCTCATACAACCATGATCACAATGCCAAACCTACCTCGACACCAGTCGGTTTACCAGACTCGATCAGACTAGCCTAAAAAACTCGGGCATCCACTGAGCCACTAATTGGATCCATTTTAGATGAACGGATCAACTAATCTAACTATTAGATAGTTCTAAAGAAGGGCCTTAAACAACTTTTGTTTAATCTTCTTGTAATCCGGTTCAACTTAACTTAGGTCTAACCCATTTATGGACCCAACTAGTCAGCTAACCCAATTAACCCAAAATGGCTTATGCAAATTGTATTAGATTTCATAAACCTAAAAAAAAAATTTAATAAGACAAACACTTAATTAAAATAATTTTTAATTAAGTCACTATATAAAACAATTTTACATAACTAATCATGCATCTAGATTCAAAATTTTACAAATATTTTATATCCAATAAAACATGCCTAAAACATGTATCACCAAATTAAAACAATTTGAATTTTAATATTCTTTAAGGATCCTTCTGAAGAGGCCAATACATACGATCCGCATCGTGTCAAAGACACACGGTCATGGTGAAGGTCTCAACTAGGTTCCAAAAAGAAATCAGGATACATATTTAGATTAAACAATTTTTAATCTATAAACATGCATACAGGAATAGATTACACATGCAACCTGCTATGATACCACTGAAAGAAAAATGGTGCAGGTGGTTTGACATGGTCCTACACTAGGCATGCAAACAGCTGCGAGAGCAGAATGGATTTTAAAACTTTTTTAAAAATTCTCGCAGCAGAAAACTGCTCCGCCCAGAACCTAACCTATTCATGTTGCATGTAAGCATGTATGATGATATAAAATATTTGAGAAATATTAAACAAATAAATCTATTCATGCATGATTAAAAAATTAATTTTTCATACCTTTATTCTGCCTGGAATAACTCTGGAATAAACCTGGAATAAGCTGGAATAGCTGGAATAAAACTATTCCAGCCTTCTTCTTCCTTGGGCTGAAATTTTGCTCTGTTTTAAGCTTGAAAAACAGTAGTCAAACACCACTTTCCGGACCTCCGTTTGCTCCCGAATCGCAGCAGCGGCAAGGTGGAAAAGTGTTCTTCGATCTCTAATGGAAATCTGCAAGGAAAATACAGTGTACACGATGTGCAAAATGGCCAAAAACCTGCTGCCAGAAATTCTGCAGCAGAACTGGACAGCACTCTTTTGCTTCACGTTTGGAGCAACAGCAGGTGATCCGGCTTGTGTGGCTTGCTCCAAGGAGTAGAAAGGTACTCCCTCTAGAGGGGAGACTTGTCGGGGACTCTCCGATCCACCTCCACGCGTGGTGCTAGCCGCTGGAAGGAGACACACAGTGTACGGCAGCAACCAGCTTTGTTGCAGTCCAGGCTTTGAGCACTCTAAGGGACAAAGAAATGGACCTTGTAACTCTCCCTCACACCCTCCAAAACCCAGTCTACTAATACCCAGTGGAAAGAAGCAAACTCTTAGGGAATCTTTCAGCCTCTCAAAGAAGAATGCCCAGGTTTGTATTTGCTGTTTCACGGTAAAAACTAACCTATCAAACAGGGGATATGAAGCTGGGATTTATAGGCAGCAAGGGAAGAGGAATGGGCTGGGAAACGTAGAGGCTGTGGTTAAAACCATTAACCAAGACATAAAACAAGGATTAAAGAGGAGAGGAAGAGATGCCAGCAACGAGGGAGGGAGAGGAGAAGACGCCCAGGGATGTTCGATCGATTGGCCTGCTTCGAACGCTTGGAATTTATTCCAGCGTAAGTAACAAGCAAATCGGTCCAAGTGGAGAGAATCACCGGTTCAATTAACCGGTCCAAACAAATTGGTTCAAACCCATTTAAACCAAACGGTTGGTTCAATCCAATTGAATTGGTTTAAGGGATTACAATTGGTTCACAACCAATTAGAGGCCAAAACGAACTACGAATCAGTTCAAAACTGATTCAGAAAAATCCTGGAACAGTCATGGTCAGCCCGAAATAATTTCCGGTTGACACAGACAAGGGCAAGACAGGGAAAAGAGTGCTCAAAAATACTGTGACCATAAAATCGAGATGATTCCTAATCATAATCGGTATCCAGATCAGAGAGTAATCCTCTGTGGCGTATAACCTCATAGGTTCGAACCTAAATGGTAGCACTAGAACAATTCTAGTACCAGTATAGGAAACCATCAAGCAATGGGTCCCGGCATCCGGATAGATCGAAGATGTGGGAGCAAACTATCGAACCTCTGGCATATGGTTACCGTATAATTCATCCCTTTGACCTCTAATGCTCAGGACGACTGAGATTGGGCTGCCAACCCAGACTGAGTCAGTCAACTACGGTCTCAACCTTACGAGCCCAGTGACTCTTCACTAGGACTACCCCGGCCGAGGATTTGCTAAATTGAGATACCGTGAGACATTCAATCCAAACTGTTTGGACAGGTCAATTCCATCTTGGTCCATCACTGCTCCACAAGTACTTGCCTGTACCCAGAAACCTTCCATCACCGGATTAAAAATCCGGGTTGTCCGGCACCAAAGCACAGGGAGTTGCTTACAAGCTACCATGATGACCTCAGGTCAGAGGGACACATATACCCATATCCAATCATGAGTATCCCTTTGGCAGAAAGGGGATGCACGGAGTCACGTTCAATGAGATATCACATATCCCACTTGTAGATCACATCAGTGTCACCACACTCATTTGGTCAAGAGGACAGCCAAACGATGTGAACTACAACAACCTATACTTGATATATTGCCGTCCAATACAATATATCCTTTGGTTGTGAACAAGGCTTAAGGACCACTCGATACATCCTCTCTGTATCGAAGTCAGTGTAGTCCTAAGGACTTCATCACATGGAAAGAGTTCATTTCAGGAAAATTTAGTATGTGATGAGCTACCATAAATATATTTTATTAATTCAAAGAAAAAGTATAATACTTAGCTCAACCGCCTATAACCCAGGCGATTGGCTTTGGGACATAATTCCCAACAACTCCCACTCGTACTAAAGACAATCAGAAGAGTATCAAATATCCATTTCTCATTTACAATAGTCGAACTCTTTTATTCCGAGGGCTTTAGTGAAGGGGTCGGCAAGATTTTCTTTTCCATCGATCTTCAAAAGATTGATGTCGCCTCGTTCTATGATCTCTCGTACGAGGTGGTAGCGCCATAGAATGTGCTTGGTGCAGTGATGAGCTTTAGACTCCTTAGCTTGAGCAATGGCTCTAGTGCTGTCACGGTACACCAGAATAGGACAATCTAGGGAAGGTGCCACCCCTAGCTCTCCAAGAAACTTCCGCAACCACACAGCTTCCTTTGCTGCATCTGATGCTGCAATATATTCTACTTCGCATACCGAGTCTGCAACAGTTGCCTGCTTGAAACTTTTCCAGCAGATCGCTCCACCATTCAGGGTAAATACAAACCCTTACACACTCTTCCTATCATCTCTATCCGACTGGAAACTGGAGTCAGAGTATCCCACAAGTTTCAAGTCAGGTTCTCCATAAATCAGCCATTGATCTTTAGTATTTCTCAAATACTTAAGGATGGACTTAACCACCTTCCAATGCACCTCACCTGGGTCAGACTGGTATCCGCTCACTACTCCTAGTTAGTATGCCACGTCTGGTCTAGTACAAGTCATAGCATACATGATAGAGCCTACTGCAGAAGCATAAGGTACTCTACTCATGCGCTCTCTTTCTTCTGAGTTGTCGCACAATCCTTCTTGGAAAGAGTAACTCCAGAACCTATTGGGAGATAGCCTTTCTTGGAATTTTCCATGCTGAACCGTTTCAGCATGGTGTCAATGTACGTAGACTGGGACAATTCCAAAAGTTTCTTAGATCTATCTCTATAGATCTTCATACCTAGTATGTAAGAAGCTTCACCCAAGTCCTTCATGGAGAACTGAAATGATAACCAGACCTTTATTCCTTGTAATGCTACGACATCATTCCCGATTAAGAGAATGTCGTCAACATACAGTACTAGGAATACAATCACAGAACCATTAACCCATTTATAGATGCACGGTTCTTCTCCGTTCCTAACGAAGCCATATGATTTGATACATCTATCAAACCGTAAGTAACAACTTCGAGATGCTTGCTTGAGTCCATAGATGGACCTCTGCAACTTGCATACTTTTGATTCATCTGTGGATGTGAACCCTTCATGCTGTATCATATACACCTCCTCTTCCAGCTCCCCATTTAGGAAAGCGGTTCGGACATCCATCTGCCAGATCTAGTAATCAAAATATGCTGCCAAAGTAAGCATGATCCGAATGGACTTGAGCATTGCCATAGGGGAGAAAGTCTCGTCATAATCGATACCATATCGCTGACGATATCCCTTGGCAACCAGACGGGGTTTATAGGTCTCTACCTTTCCATCTGTGCCCCTTTTTCTCTTGAAGATCCATTTACACCTGATTGGTTTTATTCCTTCAGGCGGATCAACCAATGTCCAAACATTGTTGATTTCCATGGACTCCATTTCGGATCGCATGGCTCCAAGCCATGCCTCAGAGTCAGATCTCTGAAGAGCATCCATATAGGTGATCGGATCCTCATTGTTCTCATCGAGCTCAATGGGATCGGCGTCCCGGACCAAGAAACCGTAGTATCTGTCCAGCTGATGTGGTATTCTACCGGATCTCTTAATGGGTTCTAGGTGTGATTCAATCGTAGCCGGTTCTGCGATGTCCTTAGAGTGTGCAGGTTCTTCTATTGGCTGAACTTCGTCATGTTCAATCTTAGAGGCTATAGTTCCTTCTCCAAAGAACTCCTTTTCCAAAAAGATAGCTCTAAGAGCAACGAACACCTTTTGTTCATTCTCCAAGTAGAAGAAATACCCTTTGATTTTCTTAGGATAGCCAATGAATAAACACCGATAAGACCTTGGACCAAGTTTGTCTGAGTCTAAATGCTTTATGTAAGCCGGACAACCCCAGACCCGAAGGTTTGAGATTGAGGGTTTACGCCAATTCCACATCTCATACAGAGTGGAGACAACATACTTACTTGGAACATTATTTAACAAGTAACAGGCTGTCTGAAGCGCATATCCCCAAAAGGATAGCGACAGAGTTGCAAAGCCCATCATGGATCGAACCATGTCCAACAAGGTTCGATTCCTCCTTTCGGACACACCATTCAACTGTGGTGTACCTAGAGGAGTCCACTGAGAGAGAATTCCATTCTCCTTAAGATATGCCAAAAATTCACCAGATAAGTATTCGCCACCTCGATCAGATCGAAGGGTTTTAATACTTTTTCCAATTTGCTTTTCTACTTCATTACGGTATCGTTTGAACATTTCGAACAACTCAGACTTATGTCTCATTAAGAAGACATAATAGAACCTTGAAAAGTCGTTTGTAAAAGTAATGAAATATTTGTATCCTCCTCTGGCACTAACTATCATCGGTCCATATACAAAATGGCCAAAAACCTGCTGCTAGAAATTCTGCAGTAGAACTGGACAGCACTCTTTTGCTTCATGTTTGGAGCAACAGTAGGTGATCCGGCTTGCGTGGCTTGCTCCCAGGAGTAGAAGGGTACTCCCTCTAGAGGGGAGACTCGCCGGGGGCTCTCCGATCCACCTCTACGCGCGATGCTAGCCGCTGGAAGGAGACACACAGTGTACGGCAGCAACCAGCTTTGCTGCAGTCCAGGCTTTAAGCACTCTAAGGGACAAAGAAATGGACCTTGTAACTCTCCCTCACACCCTCCAAAACCCAGCCTACTAATACCCAGTGGAAAGAAGCAAACTCTTAGGGGATCTTTTAGCCTCTCAAAGAAGAATGCCCAGGTTTGTATTTGCTATTTCACGGTAAAATCTAACCTATCAAACAGGGGATATGAAGCTGGTATTTATAGGCAGCAGGGGAAGAAAAATGGGCTGGGAAACATAGAGGCTATGGTTAAAACCATTAACCAAGCCATAAAACAAGGATTAAAGAGGAGAGGAAGAGATGCCAGCAGCGGGCGAGGGAGAGGAGAAGACGCCCAGGGATGTTCGGTCGATTGGCATGCTTCGAACGCTTGGAATTTATTCCAGCGTAAGTAACGAGCAAACCGGTCCAAGTGGAGAGAATCACCGGTTCAATTATCCGGTCCAAACAAATTGGTTCAAATCCATTTAAACCAAACGGTTGGTTCAATCCAATTGAATTGGTTTAAGGGATTACAATTGGTTCACAACCAATTGGAGTTCAAAACGAACTCCGAATCAGTTCAAAACTGATTCAAAAAAATCCTGGCGCAGTCCTGGTCAGCCCGGAATAATTTTCGGTTGACATAAACAAGGGCAAGATGGAGAAAAGAGTGCTAAGAAATACTGTGACCATAAAATCGAGATGATTCCAAATTATAAACGGTATCCGGATCAGAGAGTAATCCTCTGTGGCGTGTGACCTCATAGGTTCGAACCTAAACAGTAGCACTAGAACAATTCTAGTACCAGCACAAAAAACCATCAAGCAATGCGTCCCGGCGTCCGGATAGGTCGAAGATGCAGGAGCAAACTATCGAACCTCTGGCATATGGTTACCGTATAATTCATCCCTTTGACCTCTAATGCTCAGGACGACTGAGATTGGGCTGCCAACCCAGACTGAGTCAGTCGACTACGTGTCTCAACCTCACGAGCCCAGTGACTCTTCACTAGGACTACCCCGGCCGAGGATTTGCTAAATTGAGATACTGCGAGACATTCAATCCAAACTGTTTGGACAGGTCAATTCCATCTTGGTCCATCACTGCTCCACAAGTACTTTCCTGTACCCAGAAACCTTCCGTCACTGGATTAAAAATCTGGGTAGTCCGGCACCAAAGCACAGGGAGTTGCTTGCAAGCTACCGTGATGACCTCAGGTCAGAGGGACACATATTCCCATATCCAATTATGAGTATCCCTTTGGCAGAAAGGGGATGCACGGAGTCACGTTCAATGAGATATCACATATCCCACTTGTAGATCACATCAGTGTCACCACACTCATTTGGTCAAGAGGACAACCAAACGATGTGAACTACAACAACCTATACTTGATATATTACCGTCCAGTACAATATATCCTTTGGTTGTGAACAAGGATTAAGGACCACTCGATACATCCTCTCTGTATCAAAGTCAGTGTAGTCCTAAGGACTTCGTCACATGGAAAGAGTTCATTTCAGGGAAATTTAGTATGTGATGAGCTGCCATAAATATATTTTATTAATTCAATGAAAAAGTACAATACTTAGCTCAACCGCCTACAACCCAAGCGATTGGCTTTGGAACACAATTCCCAATAACTCCCACTTGTACTAAAGCCAATCAGAAGAGTATCTAATACCCATTTCCCATTTATAATAGTCGAACTCTTTTATTCCAAGGGCTTTAGTGAAGGGGTCGGCAAGATTTTCTTTTCCATCGATCTTCAGAAGATTGATGTCGCCTCGTTCTACGATCTCTCATACGAAATGGTAGCGCTGCAAAATGTGCTTGGTGCGGTGATGAGCTTTAATGAGCTTTAGGCTCCTTAGCTTGATCAATGGCTCCAGTGCTGTCACAGTACACCGGAACAGGACTATCTAGGGAAGGTGCCACCCCTAGCTCTCCAAGGAACTTCTGCGACCAAACGTTTCCTTTGCTACATCTGATGCTGCAATATATTCTACTTCGCATATCGAGTCTATAATAGTTGCCTGCTTGGAACTTTTCCAGTAGATCGCTCCTCCATTCAAGATAAATTAAAACCCTGACACACTCTTCCTATCATCTCTATCCGACTGGAAACTGGAGTCAGAGTACCCCGCAAGTTTCAAGTCAGGTTCTCCATAAATCAGCCATTGATCTTTAGTATTTCTCAAATACTTAAAGATGGACTTAACCACCTTCCAATGCGCCTCACATGGGTCAGACTGGTATCCGCTCACTACTCCTAGTGAGTATGCCACGTCTGGTCTAGTACAAGTCATAGCATATATGATAGAGCCTACTGCATAAGCATAAGGTACTCTACTCATGCACTCTCTTTCCTCTGGAGTTGTCGTACAATCCTTCTTGGAAAGAGTAATTCCAAAACCTATCGAGAGATAGCCATTCTTGGAATTTTCTATGCTGAACCGTTTCAGCACGGTGTCAATGTACGTAGAATGATACAATCCCAAAAGCTTCTTAGATCTTTCTCTCTAGATCTTCATACCTAGTATGTAAGATGCTTCACCCAAGTCCTTCATGGAGAACTGAGATGATAACCAGATCTTTATTCCTTGTAATGCTGCGACATCATTCCCGATTAAGAGAATGTCATTAACATACAGTACTAGGAATACAATCACAGAACCATTAACCCATTTATAGATGCACGGTTCTTCTCCATTCCTAACGAAGCCATATGATTTGATACATCTATCAAACCGTAAGTTCCAACTTCGAGATGCTTGCTTGAGTCCATAGATGGACCTATGCAACTTGCATACTTTTGATTCATCTGTGGATGTGAACCCTTCAGGCTGTATCATATACACCTCCTCTTCTAGCTCCCCATTTAGGAAAGCGGTTCGGACATCCATCTGCCAGATCTCGTAATCAAAATATGCTGCCAAAGCAAGCATGATCCGAATGGACTTGAGCATTGCCCCTGGGGAGAAAGTCTCATCATAATCGATACCATATTGCTGACGATACCCCTTGGCAACCAGATGGGCATTATAGGTCTCTACCTTCCCATCTGCGCCCCTTTTCCTCTTGAAGATCCATTTACACCCGATGGGTTTTATTCCTTCAAGCGGATCAACCAATGTCCAAACATTGTTGATTTCCATGGACTCCATTTCGGATCGCTTGGCTCCAAGCCATGCCTCAGAGTCAGATCTCTGAAGAGCATCCATATAGGTGATCAGATCCTCATTGTTCTTATCGAGCTCAATGGGATCACCGTCCCGGACCAAGAAATCGTAGTATCTGTCCGACTGACGCGGTATTCTACCGGATCTCCTAATGGGTTCTGGGTGTGATTCAATCACAGCCGGTTCTACGATATCCTTAGAGTGTGCAGGTTCTTCTATTGGCTGAACTTCATCAAGTTCAATCTTAGAGGCTATAGTTCCATCTCCAAGGAACTCCTTTTCCAAAAAAATAGTTCTAAGAGCAACGAACACCTTTTGTTCATTCTCCAAGTAGAAGAAATACCCTTTGGTTTTCTTAGGATAACCAATGAATAAACACTGATCAGACCTTGGACCAAGTTTGTCTGAGTCTAAATGCTTTACGTAGGCCGGACAACCCCAGACCCGAAGGTGTGAGATTGAGGGTTTACGCCCATTCCACATTTCATATGGAGTGGAGACAACAGACTTACTTGGAACATTATTTAACAAGTAACAGGCTGTCTGAAACGCATATCCCCAAAAGGATAGCGGCAGAGTTGCAAAGCCCATCATGGATCGAACCATGTCCAACAAGGTTCGATTCCTCCTTTCGGACACACCATTCAACTGTGGTGTACCTGGAGGAGTCTACTGAGAGAGAATTCCATTCTCCTTAAGATATGTCAAAAATTCACCAGATAAGTATTCGCTACCTCGATCAGATCGAAGGGTTTTAATACTTTTTCTAATTTGCTTTTCTACTTCATTACGTTATCGTTTGAACATTTTAAACGACTCAGACTTATGTCTCATTAACAAGACATAATCGAACCTTGAAAAGTCATATGTAAAAGTAATGAAATATTTGTATCCTCCTCTGGCACTAACTGTCATCGATCCACATACATCAATATGTATTAGACTTAGAAGTTCTGTAGCTCGTTCACCTTTTCCAGTAAAAGGTGACTTGGTCATTTTACCAAGTAAACAGGATTCACAAGTGGGCAGTGATTCAGAATCACTGACCTCAAGGAGTCCATTTCCTCGCATCTTGTTTATCCTATTTTGGTTAATATGACCTAGCCTACAGTGCCAAAGATACAAATCATTGACATTATCTAATCTTGGATATTTGCTAGAAGTGTACATTACACTAACAGGCCTTGATAGTATGTATATGCCATTATTTAATCTAGCTTTCATTATAATAGAGTTATTCAAAATAACATTGCAAAAATCTTCTTTTATTGATAGTTCAAAACCATAATTGGCCAAAAGGCCTACAGAGATTATGCTCATAATGAAACTAGGACAATAGTGACAGTCGACTAGTTCGACAGTACAAGACTCAAAGATAAGATGCAGGACTCCGACCGCCAGTTCTGGAACCTGATTTCCATTCCCGATGCTCAGAAACTATTCTCCATCTTCAAATCTTCTGCTAACTAGAAGTCCCTGTAATGAATTACAAACGTGAATTGGACTACCAGTATCCAATACCCAGTTAGCAGTATCAACAATTGACTAATTGCAAGGTTTTATCATATAAATACCTTGTTCAGCAGACTTCTACTTGGCTTGTTCGGATCAAGGGACGTAATATAAAGAGGACAGTTCCTCTTCCAGTGTCCCTTCTTCTTGCAGTAGAAATATTCTGCAGAAGATTGATCAGCCTTATACTTTCTGGTCTGACTAGGGCCAGGAGCATTCTGCACCTTCTTTCCCTTTTTATTCGTTTTCATCTTCCCTTTCTTAAAGGGACGACGACCTCTACTTCCTCCCACTAAATTCACCACCCCCTTATTCAGTTGGTGGTTTTTCTCGAAAGTCTGCAGTAACCCCAAAAGACCATGATAGTTGATGGCAGGCTTGTTCATTCTATAATGATCGAGAAAATCAAGATAGGAGGAGGCTAACCGTGGAGTCGAATTCCACGTGGGGACAAGTCGACCAGATGCTGGTGGCCGGTCCAACCGGGGACTAGCCGAAGGGCACATCAGTTGCCCCCCGTTGCTCATGGGCATTGAGCGGTCACGTGGCTCAAAAAAACAGGAGCATGATTGCATGCACCTATGCCGGATTCCGGATAGAGGCATCGGGTCGCTTCGAATCCCCTTCGAACGATGCCTTGGATAACTATCAGTCGCTTGTTAGGGCACAGCCGAGGCAGTTAATGCAAGTCAGGCACCATGATGAGAGCTAGGCTATCCAGCATCGATCCGGGGCAAAATGGTGCATCGCGCCACGTGGCAGCTTCTGGCCAGTCAATGCTATCTTCTGGGTTAGCCCCGCACCGCTGATCCGGCATGCACGTGGATCGTGATATATGTGAGTGGGTGCTTCAGTCGCTTCGACTCCCATGGCACAGGTGGTTGCGGCTCTTGACGGGATGGCTGGGACGTGCCCAAGGTGGGCAATAACTCCTCCCCCCTTCGCCCCTCTTCCCCCAGGGCCTATAAAAGGAGGAGAAGGCGAAGCGAGGGAACTTTTCCTGCCAAGCCTGTGCCTTGCGAGATTGAGTCCATCCCTCCTTCCATGAAAACCGGCACCTAGGAGTCCAACCTCAGGATAGTCCCAGCCATTCTTCTTCTTCTTCTAGCTTCCAATGGCGTCTAGCAGTAGAGGTTCGTCCCATAGGCCTAGGGACCCAGGACCAAGTGAAATACCCTCGACCATGACCCGGGAACAAGTCGAAAACCTCAGGGCATTGTACGGCATCCCGTCCACCCTGCACCTCACATTACAAGGCTGAGAGGGGAGACCAAATAACCCACTAGGTCCAGGGACCCTACCGATGTACGAGTCCCATCTTAAGGCTGGCCTCAGGTTTTCTTTGCACCCCCTATTCATGGAGATTTTCAACTTCTATAGGGTAACCCCTGTGCAGCTGACCCCGAACAGTATTCGGGTGGTATGCTGCTTCATAGTACTCTGCCATAGGGCTAGGTCCGTCCCCAGTCTGTCCCTCTTCGATAACTTCTTCTACCTGAAGAAGGACTTTAGGAGTCGAGAGTGGGTCCTATTCATCCCCCGTTAAGGCCGAAAGATCCTGAAGTGCCTCTCGTCGGCCATCCACGGGTGGAAGGCCAGGTTCTTCTTTGTCAACAGCCTCGAACCTTGGGGGTTTGAGCTGTTGTGGAGAGAGCCGCGGGCGAGAGTGCACGAGGGGAGGTCGGTATCGGTGGCCGACCTGGGCGTGTTCAATGCGATTAGTAGAGCCATCCCGGTGGCGGCAATTGAGTTGTTGGGGAAGGGACCCTTCATCTAGCGAGGATCAGCCCCCAAAGATTCTTAGGCAAGGGCCGACCTCTCTCCTTATAATTTTCTTAGTTTTTTCTCCTTTCTCTCTAACTTTGGATGTTTGGTGACAGGAGGGAGGATGCAACAGATTGACAAGTCCAAGGTCATCCGACGGGCGGTGCGGAAGCACGCCATTCCAGAATCAACCCCCCCGCCAGCTAAGGAGTGACAAAAGAAGAAGCGGGAGGAGGAACGATCTGCCCCTATCGTTGATGTCGAGTCGGATGGGGACAACCTCCCCCTCAGCGAGCGTAGGGTGAGGAATGTGGCAGGTGCGTCAGCCCCATAGGAAGAGTCAGCCCTCCGGCCAGAGCAAGAGTGGCTAGGGACTCCCATCACGGCCGCGGCGCCTGTCGGTCCAGAGAAGGTAGCCCTTCCGGTCGACAAGGGTAAGGTGCCGGCCATGGAAGGGACGGTCGGCAGCGAGCTTGAGCAGCCAGAGGAGGAAGTACGCCAAGAGGAGTTCCAGCACTGGCGTGCACTGAACCATCCCAGGAGGGCACGGAGCCTGCTGAGGGTGGCGATGACCGAAGCCGACTGGGAGGTGTCGATCCAGAGGAACCTAACAGACTTGGCCATGGAGAGCTACCGTTACTTCATGAGGGTAAAGATTTTTCCTTACATCTTTGCTCCACTGTCTTTCCTCCTTTAAGTGCAATCCTGACTTGGTTGTGTGCTTGCGCTCCTCCATGATATCTCCCTCATGGACGACGGCATCTGCCACGTAGTACATGCCGCCAAGACATCCGCGAAGAGGGTCCAGGCACTGGAGGTGGCCTAGGAGGTCGCGTTGGCATCCATGAAGTCCTTTGAGGGGAACCTGGTGGCGGCCCGGGCGGAGACAGAGTCAGCGAAGGTGACTCTGAAGGAGGTTGAGGGCCGGCTAGCCGACCGCGAGGCTAGGCTGAAGAAAAGGAAAGCGAAAGCCGACTCCCTCGCCCGACGGTTGGGCGAGGAAAAGAAGTGGTCGACGGAGGCCGACTAGAGGGCCCAGGCCGAGCGGGTGGCGGCGGCACAGTTAGAGATCCGACTCAAAGAGTCCGAGGAACTGGCCGCGCAGCAAGTCCAGGAAGCCATGGTGGCCTACAAGGCCTCCAACGGCTTCACTGAAGATGTGGAGGAGGCGGCAGCCGACTTCTACAGGGAGGGCTATGATGATGCCCTGAAGAAGGTGGGTCTACTGTTCCCGGAGCTGGACCTGGCGGGCGCCGAGCTGTGGCACCCATCCATGGGAGAGGAGATCGAAGCGGAGCCCATCAGAAGGTGGAGCAGGAGCAGCTAGGGTCGGAGCTCCAGCGCTAGCCGACACAGAGGTGGTGGCTTTTCGGGAGGATTCTCCAGCCGCTAGCCGACACAGAGGTGGTGGCTTTTCTGGAGGATTCTCCAGCCGCTGCGGTTCTAGTTGACCCCTTAGCTATAGCTGATGGGGCCGAGGTTGTGGCCCCAGATGCTCCTCTCGTGGGCCGGACCTAAGGGGTTTGTAAAGGTCCGACCCATCTTTTTTTGTAAATACTACCTTTTGGAATGAATGAGAAGACTTGTTTTTGAAACTCCTATAATGTGTTCAAAACATTTATTTTCAAAAATTCTTATAAGTACCCCTGGTCGGCTTTACGACATTGCAAGGTCAGACTTTTGGAGTGGGCTGCCATAGAGCCTCTGTCGACCAGAGTCACACTTTCAGAGTGGGCTGTCCTAGAGCCTCTGCCGACCAGAGTCGGACTTTCGAAGTGGACTACCCTAGAGCCTCTGCCGATCGGAGTTAGATTTTCAGAGTGGGTTGCCCTAGAGCCTCTGCCGACCGGGGTTGGACTTTTGGAGTGGGCTGCCCTAGAGCCTTTCCCAACCAGGGTCAGACTTTCGGAGTGGGCTGTCCTAAAGCCTCTACCGACCGAGGTCGGACTTTCGGAGTGGGCTTCCCTAGAGCCTCTGCCGACCGGAGTCGGACTTTCGGAGTGGGCTGCCCTAGAGCCTCTGCCGACCGAAGTCGGACTTTCAAAGTGGGCTGGAAGAAGTTGAAGAAGTTTGTAGACCTTATTGATAATACTTGCCAAGATTGTCTACATTCCACGGGCGCGCTATCTGTCGCCCGTCCAAGTGTTCTAGTCAGTAGGTTCCAGCCCGAATTACTTTGATAACCCGATAGGGGCCTTCCCAATTGGGCGAGAGCTTCCCCTGATCGGTCGACCTCGAAACCTCCATCTTCCACAGGACCAGATCTCCAACTTGAAAGGTGCGTGCCTTAACCTGCGAGTTATAATATCTGGCCATCCTTTGATGGTAGGTTGCCATCTTCATACTCGCCCGAAGTCGGGTCTCGTCCAGCAGATCTAGGTCAGCCCTTCATTACTCCGAATTGGCTGGCTCGGCGAATTGATCCATCCGCAGGGATAGTAGAAAGACATCTACGGGGATGATTCCCTCACTCCCATAGGTTAGGTTGAACAAGGTTTCTCCCATTGCTGACCGTGTGGTCGTCCAATACGTCCAAAGCACTGAATGAAGTTCTTCCACCCAGAGCTCCTTAGCTTCATTCAGCCGGGTCTTCAACCCATGCAGGATCGTCCTATTAGTGACCTCAGCCTCCCCATTGGACTGAGGGTGAGCGACCGACATAAGCCGATGGGCAATGTGATATTATTGACAGAAATCTTAGAACTGGGAGTTGTCGGACTACCTTCCATTATCAGTGATGATCGTCTTCGGAATCCCAAACCAGAAGATAAAGCAGTTCTGGACAAAGTTTTCCACTTTGGCCTCGGTTATCTGTGCCAATGCCTCTGCCTCCATCCACTTAGTAAAGTAATCAATGGCCACGAGGAGGAACTTTCGCTAACCGGAGGCTGGGGGAAAAGGTCCCAGGATATCCATCCCCCACTGAGCAAATGGCCAGGGCACCGTGAGCTGGGTCAGCTGGCTGGCTGGCCTCCTTTGGATGCCGGAGAACCTCTGGCATGCATCGCACCTTCGTACAAAGTCCAAGGCATCCTTCTAAATTATAGGCCAGTAATACCCTTGGCGAGTGATTTTGTAAGCTAGGGACCTTCCTCCAAGATGATCACCATAAATGCCCTCGTGCACCTCCCGGAGCACCTAGTCCGCATCGGCCGACCCCAAGCATTTCGGTAATGGTTTGGAAAATGAGCGCATATAGAGGGCCCCATCAAGGATGACGTACTTAGAGGCCATTGAGCGGATGCGCCTGGCCTCCGTCGGGTCATCCGGAAGGGCTCCCTATGCCAGAAATGCACGGATTGGGTCCATCCACGAGGCCTCTTTCTCAACCTGGTGGATCTCGGAAGGCTCCTCAGCAATGCTTGGGTGCTGGAGATGTTCCACAAAGGTCCGGTTGGAGGTGCCGACCGTAGCGGTGGCCAGCCATGACAAAGCATTCGCCCAGGAGTTTTATTACCAGGGTATATGAAGGATCTCAAAGAATTTGAGTTGTGATACCAGGTCCCGTACCTTATCTAAGTACTTGGCCAAGGACGGATCCCTCGCTTCAAACTCACCCTTCAGCTGATTGACTAACAGCTGGGAGTCGGAGAAGGCGTGGATCCTGCCAATGCCCAGTTCATTCGCTATCTTCATCCCGCAAGCAGAGCTTCGTACTTCGCCTAATTGTTCGACACCTAGAATGAAAAATGTAGAGCATATTCCAAACATTGCCCATTGGGGTCAGCTAGGATTAAGCCTGCACCGCACCCCGAGAGGTTAGAAGCTCCATCTATGTGCAGGGTCCAAGCGAGTTCGGCTTCTCCCACCGGATCAGCCTCCCTTGCGGACTCAGCCATGAACACCTCGACCGTTGTCGAGGTTGGCTCCACCCCCTAGTTGATTCCATAATGAAATCAGCTATTACCTGGGCTTTTAATGACGGCCGTGGCTGGAAGGAGATGTCAAACTCACCCAACCTAACAGCCCATTTGGTGAGCTATCCGGAGGTATCAGGGTTTCGAAGGATCGCCCTGAGGGGTTGGTCTATCAGCACAACAATGGGATATGCCTGGAAATAAGGTCGAAGGCGCTTTGCCGCTATAACCAATGAGTAGACCAGCTTTTGCACCTTAGGATATCTAACCTCGGCATCGTGGAGGACCTTGCTGATGTAGTAAAAGGGTTTCTGTTGGCCACCTTCATCCACCCGCACAAGAACGGTGCTGACGACCTCACTAGAAGCCGATAGGTACAGGTATACTGCTTCCCCCTCCATTGGTTTGGCCAGGAGCGGAGGGTTCCTCAAATAGTCCTTCAAGGCTTCAAAGGTCGTCCAGCATTCATCTATCCATTGGAAGCGGTCCAACTGGCACAAGGTCTTGAAGAATGGGAGGGATCTCTCGGTCGACTGGGAGATGAAGCGGTTGAGAGAGGTGATGCGGCCCGTAAGCTCTTGCACCTACATTTTAGTGGTCGGATGAGTCATGTCAATGATGGCCTTGATCTTCTGGGGGTTGACCTTGATGCCTCTTTGAGTAACTAGGAAGCCAAGAAACTTCCCGGAGGTCACCCCAAAGATGCACTTGGCGGGGTTCAGCTTCATCCTGTGGCACCTCAATGCATCAAAGGACTCCTGCAGGTCCCTGATGTGGTCAGCCTGATGGAGGCTTTTGATGATCGTATCATCAATGTATGCCTCTATGTTCCTCCCAAGCTGATCTTTAAGGACTTGGTTGATTAGCTTTTGGAAGGTGGCGCCCGCATTCTTTAGGCCGAAGGGCATCATCTTGTAGCAATACAGGCCCCTGTCCGTGACAAAGGCCATCTTCTCCTCATCTTCGGGGTGCATCCTGATCTAGTTATACCCAGAGAAAGCATTCATGAAGCTCAAGAGTTGGTGGCCGGCCGTCGCATCTACCAGTTGGTCAATTTTTGACAAGGGGAAGCTATCTTTGGGGCACGCCTTGTTGAGGTCTGTGTAGTCCACATAGATCCTCCACTTCCCACTAGCCTTCTTCACCATGACGACATTAGTCAGCCACTCCCGGTAGTGAGACTCCCTGATGAAGCCAGCATCGAGAAGCTTCTTCACTTCCTCCTCAATGGCTCTCTACCTTTCAGCAGTGAAGCTCCACTGCTTTTGCCAGACGGGCCTGTAAGTAGGATCCACCCTGAGCTGATGGATGATGACATCCATCGGGATGCCTGGCATGTCGGATGCCGACCAAGAGAAGACGTCCGCATTGCTCATCAAGAAGCTGACCAGCTCCTGCCTAGTTCCCTCATCCATGGTGCTCCCTATATGAGGGTCCTCTTCCATAAGGGGCACAAATACGATCTTCTCGACGGGCCGACCATGGCTGTCGGCTTCGTCTTTGGGATCCAGCTACTCAAGCGTGGGGCACCTATCCTACTACTTGTCATGGATAGCTAGGCATTGCTAGGCCATTCTACGGTCTCTCCTCAGCTCTCCAACTCCATCACGGGTCGAAAACTTGGCCAGTATGTGATAAGTAGATACAATAATTCGGAACTTATTAAGGGTCGGCCATCCCAAAATTGCATTGTACGTCGAGGTTGTACATACGACCATAAAGTTGATGGAGAAGGTTCGCTGGTAAGGTTCTATCCCGAGGGTCACGGGTAAGGCAATCTCCCCTTCAACCTCGATGGAATTCCCTCCGAAGCCGGTGAGCGGTGCCATAGAATTTCGCAGTCTAGACCTAGACAAGTTCATCTGGATGAATGCAACATACAGTAAAACCTCTGCACAATTTCCATTATCAATAAGGACACGCTTTATATCATAATTGGCGATGACAGCTGACACAACCACAGGGTCATCGCCCGGCAGAGGAGTCTCCAAGAGGTCCTCATCAGAAAAGCTAATTACATTGGATTCCCTGGGCCTCTTTACAATGTCCTGGTCCTCCTTCCAGACCCAATCGGATCGTCGATGCAGCATGCCAACGCCTCCATCAGTTGGACGCTGATTGGGGAGCTCAGCCTCCCCTACGGGGTCTCTAACAGTCGAAGTCCCGGCTTGATCCCGGCGGGGTTGGACATACTTGTTCAAATACCCCCTGTGGATGAGGTCCTTGATGGCATCCTTCAGCTGGAGGCACTCCTTCATGTCGTGCCCATGGTCTATGTGGAACAGGCAGTATTTGTTCTTATTTCTGGAGGCAGGAGGTCCTCTCATCGATCGAGGTCTTTGGAAGAAGGCTTCATTCTCAATCTTCATCAGGATCTTCTTCCACGGCAGGGAGAGGGGTGCATAGTTGTTGAACCACATGAGGTAGTCCCTGGTCTTGAGGCTCTAGCGCCGGGTGGATCGGCCATCGTTGTCGGGAGGTTGGACTGTGGGGTCCTTATCACCCTGCTTCTTCGGGGCCGACCTCCCCTCAACCTGGCACCGGCTCACCGATTGTTCTTCCGCCATGGCATACTTGTGCGCCTTGGCCAGCAGATCGGTGTAGCTTGTAGGGAGCTTCTTGTCCAGGAAAACATGAACCTGGACGAGCGGAGCCCCCTTTTGAAGGCCAACATGGCCACCGCTTCATTTAAGTCAGGGATCTCCATAGCGGTCGAGTTAAAGCGGGCCGTGTAGTCCCGAAGGGTCTCTCCCTCCGTTTGCTGAATGAGGAAGAGGTAATCGGTGTTCTTCGGAGCCCAGCTGTAGGTCCTGAAATGAAAAAGAAAAAAAGTCTCGAGCTGGGAAATAGAATGAATCGTACCTGGGTGGATGGTGAAAAACCACATCCGTGCAGCCTTCTTCAAGGTCACCGGGAAGGCGATGCAGTGGAGGGCGTCGGACGTGCCCTGCACCATCATATGGGCTTTGCAGGCGCTCAGATGATCCAAGGGATCGGTGGTACCATCGTAGGGGTCCACCTACGGGATCTTGAAATGGCAGGGGATAGACTCTCCAAGAATCTCCGCGAAGAAAGGCGGGCGGGTGTCGTGCGCCGGCCTTCCCTCAGCATTGTGCCGCTCAACTATCTCGGCAATGCTCTCCTCCATGCACATGATCTTGCTGCCATAGTCATGTGGATCTGTAACAGGGCATCGGCTGTCGGGATGGGCAGAGTCAGCGGAAGAGGGGGAGGCCGACCTCACCCTCTTTCCTTCAGCGCAGTCCCTCAAGGAGCCCTGGGGTTCTGGAACTACGTGGGACGGGGTTGGAGGTGCCTCCGGCTGTTGGATGACGCCTGCAACCAGCTGATGATTGATGCAGGAAGCTACCGGCAGCTGCTGTTGATGATCCGCCATCTACTGAAAGTGCTGGACCATCGAGGTAAGCATCTTGATGCGGTTTACCAGCGTCTAGAACTGCTGCAGCCCCAGAGTGATGGTGGGTTCGACGGCGACGGCGGGTTGCTTTCCGTGCGGGGTGCACTGGGCCCTTGGTGGGAGCGTCCTCCCCTCGCGGAAATGCTCTGGGTTCTTCCTCTTGCCATAGCTGGATCTTTCCCGTCGATCTTCCCTTTTAGAGCAAGGAGCGCAACGAAGGTTCAAGGGGCCCTTCCTCTAGCGCCAATCTGTTGCCGTGTTTCCTCCTGGGCCGGGCTCGGTGGATGTGCTAGAGAGCTACTCGATCGATGAACCTGCAAGAAGTCCCTAGGCGCCGGAGGGGGCTTCGGTGGGGGACACTCCGATTCTTAAGTTAGAGGAGGGTTGGAGCAACAGAATGGGAAGAGCTCGGGAGGAGAAATTAGAATGGGGAAGAAGAACCCTTACCCTTTCACGGAGGTCCTCCGGGTGCCTTATATAGGCATGGAGCGCTGCCAAATTCTGATGAGGAGTAGGCTGGGAAAGCCCGAATATGCCCCCAGGAGAGTAGGCATGGCGACGAGATCATAGGTGGCGGCGTGACAGGTGTGTCAGAGTAGTGGCCTGGCAACAAGAGTCGTGGCTATGTGCTGGAGTTCGTTACAACAGAATGTCAGAACTGTCGGGGAGGAGAGATTCCTAGAAACTTCGGGCAACCCCTTCAGCAACGGGTCGGTTGGCCTCCCAGAAGCTGACCGGGGTGTTCAGCAGGACCTCCAGAACCCGACCGGGGCAATCAAAGAGGCCGTCGCATGGGCGGTGAGACGCCCGTCAGCCCTCCCAGCCCCCGGGTCGGCTCTTTATGAAGGTCGACTGTGGAGTTGGATTCCATGCGGGGACAAGCCGACCGGACGCCGGGGGCCGGTCCGACCGGGGACTACCTGAAGGGGCGCATCAGGGGCGCATCAGGGGTGACCTCCGGGAACTTTCTTGGCTTCCTAGTTACTCAAAGAGGCATCGAGGTCAACATCGAGAAGATCAAGGCCATCATTGACATGACTCATCCGACCACTAAAAAGCTGGTGCAAGATCTTATAGGCCGCATCACCTCTCTCAATCGCTTCATCTCCCAGTCGGTCGAGAGATCCCTCCATTCTTCAAGACCTTTCACCAGTCGAATCGCTTCCAATGGATCGATGAATGCCGGATGGCCTTTGTGAAAGTAAACTGATGCAGGTGGTTTGACAAGATCCTACACTAGGCATGCAAACATCTGCAGGAGCAGATTGGATTTTAAAACAATTTTAAAAATCGCGCAGTGGGAATCTGCTCCGCCAGGAACTAATCTAAATCTAGTTGCATTTAGGCATGCATAAATATATAAAATATTTATAAAATATTAAACAATTTAATCTATCCATGCATGATTAAAAAATAAATTTTCCATACCTTTATTCTATCTGGAATAACTCTGGAATAAACCTGGAATAGACTGGAATAACTGGAATAAAGTTATTCCAGTCGTCTTCCTCCTTGGGACCCTGTTTTTGGCTTGCAAAACGTCATCGGAACACTGCCTTCTGGACCTCCGTTTGCTCCCAAATTTGAGCAGCGGCTTCTTGGACAAGTCTTCTTCGATTTACCACTAGTTGCTGCAATCAAGTCTAAGCCAAAAAAATTAAATAATTCACCAAAATCTGCTGCCATATTTCTGTAGCAGAACTGGACAGCAGACTTTGGCCTTCGTTTCGGAGCGATTGGGGTGATCCCGGCTCGCGTGGTTTGATCCTAGAAGTAAAGTGGTACTCTCTCTAGAGGGGAGACACACCCAGGACTCTCGGATCTGCCTCCATGCACGGTGCTAGCTGCCAGAAGAGGGCTTCACGGCCATAGAATTCTGCAGCAGAACTAGGCAGAATTTGAGCTTGAAATAATGGGATTTTCTCTCCCTCTAAGGCTTCTAAACCCAGCCCAAAACTCTCTCCTTGAGCCTCTCAAAGAACGCCCAAAGCTCTCTCTCTTTAAGCCTCTCTCACGGTGAAAACATTATTTTCTCTCGTTGAAACTCCATTCACAAAATAGGAACGCAGGTGGGTGTTAATATAAGCTGCTGGGAGGGAGAGGGAGGTGGAGCGACGTGAGGTGGAGAGGCAGCAGCAGTAAACCCAATTAACAAGTCATTAAGGGAGGGATTAAAGCCATTAAGGGAGGGATTAAATCCATTAACAAAACGGTGGAGGGAGAAGAAAAATGCCCAGCGATTTGGCTTTCATTGAACTCATTTGGCCTTTTGGAATGCTTGGAGTTTCTTTCCAACGTGTATCACCGTGTAAACGGCTGGGAGAAAAAAACATGGAACCAAAACACTGGTCCAACCAAAAATTGGTTCAAACCCAATTTTGGTTCAATCCCATTAAACCAAACGGTTCAATCCAATTGAACCTGGTTCAAGGAATAAATTGGTTCACAACCAATTGGTGGCCGAAACGAACTCCGAATCAGTTCAAAACTGATTCAGAAAAATCCTGGTGCAGTGCCGATCAACCCGAAACATTTTCTGGTCGACATAGACAAGGGCAAGACAGGAAAAGAGTGCCCAAAAATACTGTGATCATAAAATCGAGATGATTCCAAATCGTAATCGGTATCCGGATTAGAGAGTTATCCTCTATGGCGTGTGACCTCATAGGTTCGAACCTAAATGGAAGCATTAGAATAATTTCTAGTACCAGCACAGGAAACCATCTATCAATGGGTCCCGGCATCCGGATAGGTCGAAGATGCGGGAGCAAACTATCGAACCTTTGGCATATGGTTACCGTATAATTCATCCCTTTGACCTCTAATGCTCATGACGACTGAGATTGGGCTGCCAACACAGACTGAGTCAGTCAACTATGTGTCTCAACCTTGCAAGCCCAGTGACTCTTCACTAGGACTACCCCGGCCGAGGATTTGCTAAATTGAGATACTACGAGACATTCAATCCAAACTGTTTGGACAGGTCAATTCCATCATGGTCCATCATTGCTCCACAAGTACTTGCTTGTACCTAGAAACCTTCCGTCACCGGATTAAAAATCCGTGTAGTCCGGCACCAAAGCACAGGGAGTTGCTTGCAAGCTACCGTGATGACCTCAGGTCAGAGGGACACATATACCCATATCCAATCGTGAGTATCCCTTTGGCAGAAAAGGGGCTACATGGAGTCATGTTTAATGAGATATCAAATATCCCACTTGCAGATCACATCAGTGTTACCACACTCATTTGGTCAAGAGGACAACCAAACGATGTGAACTACAACAACCTATACTTGATATATTGCTGTCTAGTACAATATATCCTTTGGTTGTGAACAGGATTTAAGGACCACTCGATACATCCTCTCTGTATCGAAGTCAGTGTAGTCCTAAGGACTTCATCACATGGAAAGAGTTCATTTCAGGAAAATTAAGTATGTGATGAGCTGCCAAAAATAATATTTTATTAATTCATAAAAATGAATACAATACTTAGCACAACTGCCTACAACCCAGGTGATTGGCTTTGGGACACGATTCCCAACAACTCCCACTTGTACTAAAGCCAATCAGAATAGTATCTAATACCCATTTCCCATTTAAATAGTCGAACTCTTTTATTCCGAGGGTATTAGTGAAGGGGTCGGCCAGATTTTCTTTTCCATCGATCTTCAGTAGATTGATGTCGCCACGTTCCACGATCTCTCGTACGACGTGGTAGCGCCGCAAAATGTGTTTGGTGCGGTGATGAGCTTTAGGATCCTTAGCTTGAGCAATGGCTCCAGTGCTATCACAGTACACCGGAACAGACCATCTAGGGAAGGTGCCACCCCTTGCTCTCCAAGGAACTTCCGCAACCACACAGCTTCCTTTGCCGCATCTGATGCTGCAATGTATTCTACTTCGCATACTGAGTCTGCAACAATTGCTTGCTTAGAACTTTTCCAGCAGATCGCTCCTCCATTCACGGTAAAAACAAACCCTGACACACTCTTGCTATCATCTCTATCTGACTGGAAACTGGAGTCAGAGTACCCCACAAGTTTCAAGTCAGGTTCTCCATAAATCAGCCATTGATCTTTAGTATTTCTCAAATACTTAAGTATGGACTTAACCACCTTCCAATGCGCCTCACCTGGGTCAGACTGGTATCCGCTCACTACTCCTCGTGAGTATGCCACGTCTGGTCTAGTACAACTCATAGCATACATGATAGAGCCTACTGCAGAAGCATAAGGTACTCTACTAATGCACTCTCTTTTCTCAGGAGTTGTCGCACAATCCTTCTTGGAAAGAGTAATTCCAGAACCTATCGGAAGATAGCCTTTCTTGGAATTTTCCATGCTGAACCGTTTCAATACAATGTCAATGTACGTAGACTGGGACAGTCCCAAAAGCTTCTTAGATCTATCTCTATAGATTTTCATACCTAGTATGTAAGAAGCTTCACCCAAGTCCTTCATGGAGAACTGAGATGATAACCAGACCTTTATTCCTTGTAATGCTGCGACATCATTCCCGATTAAGAGAATGTCGTCAACATACTGTACTAGGAATATGATCACAGAACCATTAACCCATTTATATATGCACGGTTCTCTCCGTTCCTAACGAAGCCATACGATTTGATACACCTATCAAACCGTAAGTTTCAACTTCGAGACGCTTGCTTGAGTCCATAGATGGACCTCTGCAACTTGTATACTTTTGATTCATCTGTGGATGTGAACCCTTCAGGCTGTATCATATACACCTCTTCTTCCAGCTCCCCATTCAGGAAAGCGGTTCGAACATCCATCTGCCAGATCTCGTAATCAAAATATGCTGCCAAAGCAAGCATGATCCGAATGGACTTGAGCATTGCCATAGGGGAGAAAGTCTCGTCATAATCGATACCATATCGCTGACGATACCCTTTGGCAAGCAGATGGGCTTTATAGGTCTCTACCTTCCCATCTGCACCCCTTTTCCTCTTGAAGATCCATTTATACCCGATGGGTTTTATTCCTTCAGGCGGATCAACCAATGTCCAAACATTGTTGATTTCCATGGACTCCATTTCGGATCGCATGGCTCCAAGCCATGCCTCAGAGTCAGATCTCTGAAGTGCATCCATATAGATGATCGGATCCTCATTGTTCTCATCGAGCTCAATGGGATCGCCATCCCAGACCAAGAAACCGTAGTATCTATCCGGTGACGCGGTATTCTACCGGATCTCCTAATGGTTCTGGGTGTGATTCAATCATAGCTGGTTCTACAATGTCCTTAGAGTGTGTAGGTTCTTCTATTGGCTGAACTTCATCAAGTTCAATCTTAGAAGCTATAGTTCCTTCTCCAAGGAACTCCTTTTCCAAAAGATAGCTCTAAGAGCAACGAACACCTTTTGTTCATTCTCCAAGTAGAAGAAATACCCTTTGGTTTCCTTAGGATAACCAATGAATAAACACCTGTCAGACTTAGGACCATGTTTGTTGAGTCTAAACGTTTTACGTAAGCCGGACAATCCCAGACCCGAAGGTGTGAGATTGAGGGTTTATGCCCATTCCATATCTCATACGGAGTGGAGACAACAGACTTACTTGGAACATTATTTAATAAGTAACAGGCTGTCAGAAGCGCATATCCCCAAAAGGATAGCGGCAGAGTTACAAAGCCCATCATGGATCGAACCATGTCCAACAAGGTTCGATTCCTCCTTTCGGACACACCATTCAACTGTGGGTTCCGTTCCTGGAGGATCCACTGAGAGAAGTATTCTCAATCAAGATATGTCAATCAAAATCACACCAAGAATCACCGATCCGATCAGATCGAAGGGTTTTAATACTTTTTCCAGTTTGCTTTTCTACTTCACTACGGTATCATTTGAACATTTCAAACGATTCAGACATATGTCTCATTAAAAAGACAACCGAATCTTGAAAAGTCGTCTGTAAAAGTAATGAAATATTTGTATCCTTCTTGGCACTAACTGCCATCGGTCCACATACATCAATATGTATTAGACTTAGAAGTTCTGTAGCTCGTTCACCCTTTCCAGTAAAAGGTGACTTGGTCATTTTACCAAGTAAACAGGATTCACAAGTGGGCAGTGATTCAGAATCACTGACCTCGAGAAGTCCATCTCCTCGCATCTTGTTTATCCTATTTTGGTTAATATGACCTAGTCTACAGTGCCAAAGATACAAATTATTGACATTATCTAACCTTGGCATTTACTAGAAGTGTACATTACACTAACAGGCTTGATAGTGCGTATATGCCATTATATAATCTAGCTTTCATTATAACAGAGTTATTCAAAATAACATTGCAAAAATCTCCTTTTATTGAAAGTCAAAACCACAATTGGCCAAAAGGCCTACAGAGATTATGCTCATAATGAAACTAGGACAATAGTGACAGTCGACTAGTTCGACAGTACAAGACTCAAAGACAAAAGACGCAGAACTTCGATCGCCAGTACTGGAACACGATTTCCATTCCCGACGCTCAGAAGCTGTTCTCCATCTTCAAATCTTCTGCTAACTTGAAGTCCCTATAACGAATTACAAACACGAATTGGACTACCAGTATCCAATACCCAGTTAGCAGTATCAACAATTGAGTAATTACAAGGTTTTAGCATATAAATACCTTGTTCAGTAGACTTCTGCTTCCTCGGCCTATTCGGATCAAGGGATGCAATATAAAGAGGACAGTTCCTCTTCCAGTGTCCCTTCTTCTTGCAGTAGAAACATTCTGCAGAAGATTGATCAGCCTTATACTTCCTGGTCTGACTAGGGCCAGGAGCATTATGCACCTTCTTTTCCTTTTATTTATTTTCTTCTTCCCTTTCTTAAAGGGACGACGACCTCTATTTCCTCCCACTAAATTCACCACCCCCTTATTCAGTTGGTGGTCTTTCTCGAAAGTCTGCAACAACCCCAAAAGACCATGGTAGTTACTGCAGGCTTGTTCATTCTATAATGATCAAGAAATCAAGATAGGAGGAGGGAAGAGAATTCAGGATCGCATCCTTGCCGAGCTGCTCGTGCAAGGGGCATCCGAGTTTGCCCAGTTTTTCAATCAGCTCGATCATGTACAATACATGATCAGTGACTGAACCACCATTCGGCATCTTGGAGTTGTAGATAGCACAAGACACTTTGTACCGTTCTACATCATCCGGGGTGCCAAAGGATTCCTTCATTATTGAAGGATTTCATCAGGTTGGGCCTCCTTGAATTTGCGACTGAACTCGTTTCATCGCCGCTAACATAATGCACGAACAGTAGTGCGATCAGAGACCCACTTCAGATAAGCGTCTCTGACCGCACTCCGTGCATTTGCGGGAGGGATTTCAGGTGACGGATCCATTATCACATATAGGATCCGTTCATGCTCCAGAACAATTCTTAATCTTCGATACCAACTATCGAAGTTATGACCCTTTAACTTCTCGTTATCGAGAAGTGACCGGAGCGATAAATTTGAAGATATCTGAAAAGAAAATAAGACCAAATTAGTTTATGAATTAATAACTTAACCAAAAGACTTGGACTTTAGTCTAAAGGTTTCTCCCACTTATTTTTCAGATTGGTAGCCTCTAACTCCAATCCGTGAAAACATGCTTTTTCAAGTGGGTACTGAAATCCAATAGGCCTGGCATGAGCCCGACTATGGCCGGCTCACCCATACGAGCCTAAAGGTAGGTTCGTAAACCAATTGTTTCCCTAAACAATTTTCAGCAATTTATTTTGCCCTAGAGAGCTCCCCAATCGGCCTAGGGGCCTCCTATTGCGGGTCTCTGGTTAGGTCTAACAATTAAAATGACGAATCCAATGCTTCCAGTTAACTAAAGACCAAGCCCGACTATGGCCGGCCCACCTGGTCCCGTTAAGGAGGTTGCACTGAACCATCATCAATCAGATAGAAATTCCAATCGCCGGATGTACACCCGTTCTATGGAACTGCCGATGCACACCAAGCTAGTGGACACATTTCTATCCAACTTAATGGGAGGCAAAGACATTATCAACTCCTTGACTTACTCTTTTTAAGGACCTAATAATTTTAGAGGATTTTTAATTATGACAGAAGAAAGAGATAAGGACATGGATCATCCTCCCAATGAATCAACAGATTCCAGGAGGGTGAAATAAATCAACAAATGATCCATGGGCACCTATAGATCAGTCAGACTGATCAACCTGGGTGACATGGGTTAACTCGAGTCATTGAGCTTTTCCAATCAATTCTGGTCGACTCGACTAGCCGGTATGTGAGATCATGGGTGAGTATCTGCCATTAACCATCTTTCCTAGACACCAACCAAGTTGGCCAGGAAAGAGGTAGCCTCATATAGCCATGATCACAATGCCAAACCTACCTCGACACCAGTCGGTTTACCAGACTCGATCAGACTAGCCTAAAGACTCGAGCGTCCACTGAGCCACTAATTGGATCCATTTTAGATGAATGGATCAACTATTCTAACTATTAGATAGTTCTAAAGAATGACCTTAAACAACTTTTGTTTAATCTTCTTCTTATTATCCGGTTCAACTAAACTTAGGTCTAACCCAGTTTTGGACCCAACTAGTCAGCTAACCCTTAACCCAAATGGCTTATGCAAGTGTTTTAGATTTCATAAACCTAAAAGATTTTAATAAGCCAAAGATTTAATTAAAACAATTTTAATTAAGTCTCTATGTAAAACAATTTTACATACCATAAATCATGCATCAAAAAATATTTTACAAATATTTTATAAAACATACCTAAAACATGTATCTCAAAATTAAAACAATTTTTAATTTTTTTTTTTTAATATCTTTAAGGATCCTTCTGAAGAGGCCAACACAGACGATCCGCATCGTGTCAAGACACACGGTCATGGTGAAGGTCTCAACTAGGTTCCAAAAAGAAACTTGATACATTTTTAAGATTAAACAATTTTAATCTGTAAACATGCATACTAGATTAGATTACAATTCAACTTGGCTCTGATACCACTGAAAGTAAACTGATGCAGGTGGTTTGACAAGATCCTACACTAGGCATGCAAACATTTATGGGAGCAGATTAGATTCTAAAATAATTTTTAAAATCGCGCAGCGGGAATCTGCTCCGCCAGGAACTAATCTAAATCTAGTTGCATTTAGGCATGCATAAACATATAAAATATTTATAAAATATTAAAATATTTAATCTATCCATGCATGATTAAAAAATAAATTTTTCATACCTTTATTCTGCTTGGAATAACTCTGGAATAAACTGGAATAGACTGGAATAACTGGAATAAAGTTATTCCAGTCGTCTTCCTCCTTGGGACCCTGTTTTTGGAGTACAAAACGTCATCGAAACACTGCCTCCGGACCTCCGTTTGCTCCCAAATTTGAGCAGCAGCTTCTTGGACAAGTCTTCTTCGATTTTCCACTAGTTGCTACAATCAAATCTAAGCCAAAAAAATAAATATTTACCAAAGTCTGCTGCCAGATTTCTGCAACAGAACTGGACAGCAGACTTTGGCCTTCATTTCGGAGTGATTGGGGTGATCCCGGCTCGTGTGGTTTGCTCCTAGAAGTAGAGTGGTACTCCCTCTAGAGGGGAGACACACCCGGGACTCTCGAATCCACCTCCATGTACGGTGCTAGCCGCCGGAAGAGGGCTTCACGGTCACAGAATTCTGCAGCAGAACTAGGCAGAATTTGAGCTTGAAACAATGAGATTTTCTCTCCCTTTAAGGCTTCTAAACCCAGCCCAAATCTCTCTCCTTGAGCCTCTCAAAGAATGCCCAAAGCTCTCTCTCTTTAAGCCTCTCTCATGGTGAAAAATTTATTTTCTCTCGTTGAAACTCCATTCACAAAATAGGAATGCAGGTGGGTGTTAATATAAGCTGTTGGGAGGGAGAGGGAGGTGGAGCGACGTGAGGTGGAGAGGCAACAGCAGTAAACCCAATTAAAAAGTCATTAAGGGAGGGATTAAAGCCATTAAGGGAGGGATTAAAGCCATTAACAAAATGGTGGAGGGAGAAGAAAAACGCCCAGCGATTTGGCTTTCATTGAAATCGTTTGGCCTTTTGGAACGCTTGGAGTTTTTTCCAACGTGTATCACCGTGTAAACAGCTGGGAGAAAAAACATGGAACCAAAACACCGGTCCAACCAAAATTGGTTCAAACCCATTTTGGTTCAATCCCATTAAACCAAACGGTTCAATCCAATTGAACCTGGTTCAAGGAATAAAATTGGTTCACAACCAATTGGTGGCCGAAATGAACTCCGAATCAGTTCAAAACTGATTCAAAAAAATCCTGGCGCAGTGCCGGTCAACCCGGAACATTTTTCGGTCGACATAGACAAGGGCAAGACGAGAAAAGAGTGCTCAAAAAATACTGTGATCATAAAACCGAGACGATTCCCAATCGTAATCGGTATCCGGATCAGAGAGTTATCCTCTGTGGTATGTAACCTCATAGGTTCGAACCTAAACGGTAGCATTAGAACAATTTCTAGTACCAGCACAGGAAACCATCTAGCAATGGGTCCCGACATCCGGATAGGTCGAAGATGCGGGAGCAAACTATCGAACCTCTGGCATATGGTTACCGTATAATTCATCCCTTTGACCTCTAATGCTCATGACGACTGAGATTGGGCTGCCAACCCAGACTGAGTCAGTCAACTACGTGTCTCAACCTTGCAAGCCCAGTGACTCTTCACTAGGACTACCCCAGCCAAGGATTTGCTAAATTGAGATACTGCGAGACATTCAATCCAAACTGTTTGGACAGGTCAATTCCATTATGGTCCATCACTTCTCCACAAGTACTTGCCTGTACCCAGAAACCTTCCATCACCGGATTAAAAATCCGGGTAGTCTGGCACCAAAGCACTGGGAGTTGCTTGCAAGCTACCGTGATGACCTCAGGTCAGAGGGACACATATACCCATATCCAATCGTGAGTATCCCTTTGGCAGAAAAGGGGCTGCACAGAGTCACGTTCAATGAGATATCAAATATCCCACTTGCAGATCACATCAGTGTCACCACACTCATTGGTCAAAAGGACAACCAACGATGTGAACTACAACAACCTATACTTGATATATTGCTGTCCAGTATAATATATCCTTTGGTTGTGAACTGGATTTAAGGACCACTCGTTACATCCTGTCTGTATCAAAGTCAGTGTAGTCCTAAGGACTTCATCACATGGAAAGAGTTCATTTCAGGAAAATTAAGTATGTGATGAGCTGCCAAAAATAATATTTTTTTAATTCATAAAATGAATACAATACTTAGCACAACCGCCTACAACCCAGGCGATTAGCTTTGGGACACAATTCCCAACACTTTGAAGCCTTGAAGGACTATTTGAGGAACCCTCCGCTCTTGGCCAAACCAATGGAGGGGGAAGCGCTATACCTGTACCTATCGGCTTCTAGTGAGGCCGTCAGTGCCGTCCTTGTGCAGGTGGAGGAAGGTGGCCAACAGAAACCTGTTTACTACATCAGCAAGGTCCTCCACGATGCCGAGATAAGATATTCTAAGGTGCAAAAGCTGGTCTACTCGTTGGTTATAGCAGCAAAGCACCTCCGACCTTATTTCCAGGCGCATCTCATCGTCGTGCTGATGGACCAACCCCTCAGGGCAATCCTCCGAAGCCCTGATACCTCCGGATGGCTCACCAAATGGGTTGTTAGGCTGGGTGAGTTTGACATCTCCTTCCAGCCACGGCCATCGTTAAAACCCAAGTAATAGCTAATTTCATTGCAGAATGCACCTAGGAGGCGGAGCCAACCCCGACAATGGTCAAGGCATTTGTGGTTGAGTCTGCAAGGGAGGCTGATCCGGCGGGAGAAGCCAAACTCGCCTAGACCCTGCACGTAAATGGAGCTTCTAACCTCTCGGGGTGCGGTGCAGGCTTAATCCTAGCTGACCCCGATGGGCAATGTTTGGAATATGCTTTACATTTTGCAATCTAGGTGTCGAACAATCAGAAGGAGTATGAAACTCTGCTTGCAGGGCTAAAGATAGCAAATGAACTGAGCATTGGCAAGATCCATGCCTTCTCCGACTCCCAGCTGGTAGTCAATCAGGTGAAGGGTGATTTTGAAGCAAGGGATCCGTCCTTGGCCAAGTACTTGACAAGGTACAGAACCTAGTATCATAACTCAAATTCTTTGAGATCCTTCATATACCCCGGCAACAAAACTCCCGGGCGGATGCTTTGTCGTGGCTGGCCACCGCTACGGTCGGCACCTCCGATCGGACCTTCGTGGAACATCTCCGGCACCCAAGCATTGTTGAGGAGCCAGCAGAGATCTACCAGGTCGAGCAAGAGACCTCGTGGATGGACCCAATCCGTGCATTTCTGGCACAAGGAGCCCTTCCGGATGACCTGACGGAGGCCAAGCGCATCTGCTCAATGGCCTTTAAGTACGTCATCCTTGATGGGGCCCTCTACAAGAGCTCGTTTTTCCAACCATTGCTGAAATGCTTGGGGTTGGCCGTTGCAGACTACGCGCTCCGGGAGGTGCACGAGGGCATTTGCGATGATCATCTTGGAGGAAGGTCCCTGGCTTACAAAATCATTCGCCAAGTGTATTACTAGCCTACAATTCAGAAGGATGCCTTGGACTTCGTACGAAGGTGCGGTGCATGCCAGAGGTTCTCCAGCATCCAAAGGATGCCAGCCAGCCAGCTGACCCCACTCACGGTGCCCTGGCCATTTGCTCAGTGGGGGATGGATATCCTGGGACCTTTTCCCCCGGCCTCCGGTCAACGAAAGTCCCTCCTCGTAGCCATTGATTACTTCACTAAGTGGGTGGAGGCAGAGGCATTGGTGCAGATAACCGAGGCCAAAGTGGAAAACTTTGTCCGGAACTGCATTATCTTCCAATTTGGGATTTCGAAGATGATCATCACTGACAACGGAAGGCAGTTCGACAACTCCCAATTATGGGACTTCTGTCAACAATATCACATCGCCCATCGACTTACATCAGTCGCTCACCCTCAGTCCAATGGGGAGGCTGATGTCACCAATAGGACGATCCTACGTGGGTTGAAGACCCGGCTGAATGAAGCTAAGGGGCTCTAGGCGGAGGAACTTCATTCAGTGCTTTGGGCGTATCGGACGATCGCACGGTCAGTAACGGGAGAAACCTCTTTCAACCTAACCTATGGGAGTGAGGCCGTCATCCCCGTAGAGGTCTCTCTATTATCCCTGCAGATTGATAAATTTGTCAAGCCGACCAATTCGGAGCAATGAAGGGCTGACCAAGATCTGCTAGACGAGACCCGACTCCGAGCGAGTATGAAGTTGGCGACCTACCATCAAAAGATGGGCAGATATTACAACTCGCGGGTTAAGGCACGCACCTTTCAAGTTGGAGATCTGGTCCTGTGGAAGACGGAGGTTTCAAGGCCGGCCGATCAAGGAAAGCTCTCCCCCAACTGGGAAGGCCCCTATCGAGTTATCGAAGTAATTCGGGCTGGAACCTACCGACTAGCACACTTGGACGGGCGACAGATAGCGCGCCCGTGGAATGTAGACAATCTTCGCAAGTATTATCAATAAAGTCTACAAACTTCTTCAACTTCTTCCAGCCCATTTCGAAAGTCTGACTTCGGTCGACAAAGGCTCTAGGGCAGCCCACTCCGAAAGTTCGACCCCGGTCGATAGAGGCTCTAGGGCAGCCCACTCCGAAAGTCCGACCCTGATCGGCAGAGGCTCTAGGGCAGCCCACTCCAAAAGTCCGACTCCGATCGGTAGAGGCTCTAGGGCAGCCCACTCTGAAAGTCCGACCCCGGTCGGCTGAGGCTTTAGGACAGCCCACTTCGAAAGTCTGACTCCGATCGGCAGAGGCTCTAGGGTAGCCCACTCCGAAAGTCTGACCCCGATCGTAGAGGCTCTAGGGCAGCCCACTATGAAAGTCTGACTTCGGTCGGTAGAGGCTCTAGGGCAGCCCACTGTGAATGTCTGACCCCGTCGGCAGAGGCTCTAGTGCAGCCCACTACGAAAGTCCGACTCTAGTCAGCAGAGGCTCTAGGGTAGCCCACTCCGAAAGTCTAACCCCGGTCAGCAAAGGCTCTAGGGCAACCCACTCCGAAAGTCCGACCCTGGTCGGTAGAGACTCTAGGGCAGCCCACTCTGAAAGTCCGACCCCGGTCGGTAGAGGCTCTAGGGCAGCCCACTCCGAAAGTCTGACCTCGGTTGGCAGAGGCTCCAGGATAGCCCACTCCGAAAGTCTGACCCCAGTCGGTAGAGGCTCTAGGGCAGCCCACTCCGAAAGTCCGACTCTGGTCAGCAGAGGCTCTAGGTTAGCCCACTCCAAAAGTCCGACCCTGGTCAGCAACCATCCCGAGATAACTCCCATGGGACCACAAAGAAGATGGGCCACAGTGCGAGCCGACTCGCAGACGGAGACCAGGAGCAAGCGCCCAGGTATCCGGCATAAATCAAGTTACTATTCTGAACTACCCTACCAGCTTCTGGCCTGGATGGGCCGACCAGGGGTACTTGAAGAAATTCCAAGAAAAAGACACTTGTCCCATGCCCGCTGGCTGCTTCAAGGAGGCTCGTGACCCTGCAATGCCGTAAAGCCGACGGGGGGTACTTAGAAGAATTTTTGAAAAAATGTTTTGAACACATTAGAGGAGTTTCAAAAACAAGTCTTCTCATTCATTCCAAAAGGTAGTATTAACAAAAGAGGTAGGTCAGACCTTTACAAACCCCTTAGGTCCGTCCCACGAAAGATGCATCAGGGGCCACAACCTCGGCCCCATCAGCTACAGCTAAGGGGTCAACTAGAACCGCAGCGACTGGAGAATCCTCTAAAAGGGCCACCACCTCTGTGTCGGTGCGCTGGAGCTCCGACCCTAGCCGCTCCTGCTCCACCTTCTGTTGGGGGCTCCGCTTCAGTCTCCTCTCCCCCGGACGGGTCCCGCAGCTTGGCACCTGCTAGGTACAGCTCCGAGAATAGCAACCCACCTTCTTCAGGGCATCATCGTAGCCCTCCCTGTAGAAGTCGGCCGCCACCTCCTCCACGTCTTCAGTGAAGCCACTAGAGGCCTTGTAGGCCACCACGGCTTCTTGGACCTGCTGCACGACCAGTTCCTCAGACTCTTTGAGTCGGATCTCCAACTGTGCCACTGCCGCCTGCTCGGCCCGGGCCCTCTGGATGGCCTCCGCAGACCGCTTCCTTTCCTCGCCCAACCACCGAGCAAGGGAGTCGGCTTTCGCTTTCCTTTTCTTCAGCTTGGCCTCGCGGTCGGCCAGCTGGCCCTCGGCCTCCTTCAAAGCCACCTTCATCGACTCTGTCTCCTCCCGAGCTGTCGCCAGGTTCTCCTCAGAGGACTTCATGGATGCCAACGTGACCTCTTGGGCCGCGTCCAGCTCCTAGACCCTCTTCACGGAGGTCTTGGTGGCGTGCACTACATGGCAGATGCCGTCGTCCATGAGGGAGATATCATGGAGGAGCTGCAAGCACACAACCAAGTCAGGATTGCACTTAAAGGAGGAAAGATAGTGGAGCAAAGATGTAAGGAAAAATCCTTACCCTCATGAAGTCACGGTAGCTCTCCGCAGCCACGTCGATCAGGTTCCTCTGGATCGACACCTCCCAGGCGGCATCAGTCATCGCCCCCCTCAACAGGCTCCGTGCCCTCCTGGGATGGTCCAGCGCACGCCAGTGCTGGAACTCCTCCTGGTGTACTTCCTCCTCCGACTGCTCGAGCTCACTGCCGGCCGTCCCTTCCATGACAGGCCCCTTACCCTTGTCAGCCGGAGGGGCTACCTCCTCTAGACCGACAGGCACCACGGCCATGACGGGCGTCCCTAGCTGCTCTTACTCTAGCCGGAGGGCTGACTCCCCTGTGGGGTCGACACCCCCGCCGCGTTCCTCGCCCTACGCTCGCTGAGGGGGAGGTCATCCCCATCTGACTCGACATCAACGACGGGGGCAGATCGTTCCTCCTCCCACCTCTTCTTCTGTCGCTCGGCAGCTAGCGGAGGGCTCATTCTAGAATGGCATGCTTCTGCACCACCCGTCGGATGACCTTGGACTTGTCAATATATTGCATCCTCCCTCCTGTCACCAAACATCCAAAGTTAGAGAGAAAGAAGGAGGAAAAACTAAGGAAATTATAAGGAGAGGGGTCGACCCTTGCCTAAGAATCCTTGGGGTTTGATCCCCGCCTGATGAAGGGTCCCTTCCCCCAACAAATCAAATGCCGCCACCAGGCCGGCTCTACTAATTGCATTGAACACGCCCAGGTCAGCCACCGATATTGACCACCCCTCGTGCACTCTCGCCCGCGGCTCTCTCCACAATGGCTCAAACCCCCAAGGTTCGAAGTTGCTGACAAAGAAGAACCTGTCCTTCCACCCATGGATGACCGACGGGAGGCACTTCAGGATCTTTCGGCCTTGACAGGGGACGAACAGGACCCACTCCCGGCTCCTAAAGTCCTTCTTCAGGTAGAAGAAGTTACTGAAGAGGACAGACTGGGGATGGACCTAGCCCTATGGTAGAGTACTATGAAGCAGCATATCACCCGAATACTGTTCGGGGTCAGCTGCACAGGGGTTACCCTGTAGAAGTTGAAATCCCTATGAATAGGGGGTGCAAAGGAAACCTGAGGCCGGCCTTAAGGTGGGACTCATACATCAGGAAGGTCCCTGGACCTAGTGGGTTATTTGCTCTCCCCTCTTCTCCCGGTAATGTGAGGTGCAGGGTGGACGGGATGCCATACACCGCCCTGAGGTTTTTGACCCGATCTCAGGTCATGGTCGAGGGTATTTCGCTCGATCCTGGGTCCCTAGGCCTATGGGATGAACCCCTACTGCTAGACACCATTGGAAGCTAGAAGAAGAAGAAGAATAGTTGGGACTAACCTGGGGTCGAACTCCTAGGTGCCGGATTTTGTGAAAGGAGGGATGGACTCAATCTCACAAGCCACAAGCGAGGCAGGAAAAGCTCCCTCGCTCCACCTTCTACTCCTTTTATAGGCCCTGGGGGAAGAGGGGGGAAAGAGGGAGGAGTTATTGCCCATCTCGGGCACGTCCCAGCCATCCCGTCAAGAGTCGTAACCGCCTGTGCCATGGGAGTCGAAGTGATTGAAGCACCCTCTTACATGGATCATGATCCGCGTGCGCGCCGGATCAGCGACGTGGGCCTAACCCAAAAGATAGCACCGACCAGCCAGATGCTGCCACGTGGCGCGACTCGCCATTTTGCCCCGAATCGATGCTGGACAGCCTGGCTCTCATCATGGCACCTGACTTGCATTAACTGCCTCGCCTGTGCCCCAACAAGCGTCTGACAGCTGTCCAAGGCGTCGTTCGAGGGGGATTCAAAATGACCCGACGCCTCGGTCTGGAATACACCGCAGGTGCACGCAATCATGCTCCTATCTTTTTGAGCCACATGACCCCTCAATGCCCAGGAGTAGGGGGGCAACTAATGCACCCCTTTGGCTAGTCCCCGGTCGGATCGGCCCCCGATGTCCAGTCAGCTTGTCCCCGCGCGGAATCCGACTCCACGGTCGGCCTTCCCAAAGAGCCGACCCGAGAGCTGGGAGGGATGACGGGCATCTCACCGCCCATGCGATGGCCTCTTTGATTGCCCTGGTCGGCTTTTGGAGGTCCTGCTGAACACCCTGATTAGCTTTTGGGAGGCCAGCCAACCCGCTGCTGAAGGGGTTGCCCGAAGTTTCCAGGAACCTCTCCTCCCCGACAGTTCTGACATTCTGTTGTAACGAACTCCAATGCATGGCCATGACTCTTATTGCCAGGCCACTACTCTGACACACCTGTCACGTCGCCACCCATGATCTCGCCGCCACGCCACTCTCCTCGGGGCTTATTCGAGCTTTCCCAGCCTGCTCCCCATCAAAATTTGGCAGCACTCCATGCCTATAAAAGGTACCCGGGGGACCTTCGTGAAAGGGTAAGGGTTCTTCTTCCCATTCTAATTTCTCCTCCCGAGCACTTCCCATTCTATTGCTCCAACCCTCCTCTAACTTAAGCATTGGAGTGTCCCCCGTTGGAGCCCACTCCGGCGCCTAGGGACTTCTTGCAGGTTCATCGGTCAAGGAGCTCTCCAGCGCATCCACCGAGCCCAGCCCAAGAGGAAACGCGCGCAACAACAACAGATTTTGCAATAGATTTTTAATTTTTTAAAATTTTTTTATTAATTTGCAATCAATTTTGCAACCGATTTTTATTTTTTAAAATTTTTTATTAATTTGCAATCGATTTTGCAGCCATTTTTTTAAATATTTTAAAATAAAATTATTACTTAGCAACCGAATTTGCAACCAATTTTTTGACTTGAAAATCATTTCAAAAAAAATTTAAAATTTTATAAGTACACCAAAAAATAAATAATCGGTCTCTAAATTGGTTGCAAAATTCTTGCAACCGAATAAAATCGGTCACAAAATTTTGCAACCTATATTTTTGTAATCAAGGTCTTTTGGTTGCAAAATCAATTACAAATTAATTTTGCAACTGATTTTTCAATTGCTAAAATACTGTTTTCTTGTAGTGATGGAGATCAACCCTTCAACCTCTTATAGCCTTGTCTACCATAGAGGTTGAATATATAAGTCGTACAGAGGCTATGAAGGAGGCACTATGGTTGAAGAGTGCTACACAGTAATAATGAGAGGGCCCTACAACAGGTATAGAATCCCATCTATCATGACTAAGCATATTGTTGACCCCATAAGTGATTTTGATGATAACCAAACATTGGAGCATGTACATTTATTTCTAACAACTCTTTAAGTATGTTACAAGTTTTTGTAGGATGAGTTAATTGTTCAAACTTCAACTCCTACATCTTTGTTTCTTATTTGAGTTGTGTTGTAATGTGTTTCTATAAAGAAGAACCCAATGAAAAAGCTAAGAAAAAATTATATAAAAAGGGTTACTTCTATGTGTGTGTGCTTTAGAATTATTTTGAGTTGGTTTGCATGAAAAATATAAGAGAGTTTGTAAGAGTTTTTCTTTGAGCCCAATTGTAAAAATCCTAAAGAAAAATACTCGAGCCAACCCAGCATGTTGAAGAGCCGACTTCTCCTAGTGGCATGTAGCAAGGATTCTAGTACGCAGCAATTCGAGCTGACTCGAAGGTTACCGAACAGACTCCAGTAAATCTGAGTTGACTGGAATATGTCCGAGCTGACTCCTCCAGAGTCCAGTTATTGAAGATTTCTAAGAATAGCCAGGCGAGCTGACCCGAACCAGAAAGAGCCGACTTTGCCAGACCTAATTTTGAAAACCTGAGAAAGCGAGCCGACCTGAACTACATCGAGTCGACACCTCATTTTCAAGTTTTTTCAAAGATATAAGTTCGAGCCGACTTGTCCAGAGTGAAGTTTTGCGCCCTGAGACAAAGAGCCAACTGCACTGAAGATTTGGTGACTCGACCTAATGACTCAAAGGATCCGAGCGACTTGAAGGAACCCAAGCCGACTCAAACATCGCTTTCAGGTATCCAACAATTAGTTCCAAAATTTATTTTTGAATGCCAAAACGTGCTCTAACAGTCACAAATCATTTTTCAACGGTCTACAATGGCTAGAACTATCTTGAAATGATAGAAGACCTTATATTTGAAGGATTTAAACTTCCTTGAAGAAATGATTAGAGAATTCTTAAAAGTTTTAAGAGCTACATTGAATATCCCTACCAACAAGAAAGAGAGCACAAGAGCATTCAAGCAAGCCTTCAAGTCTTCACAACTCTGATCTAAAACATGAAGCAATTTTGGAAGAAGCCACTGAAGCAATTAAAGCTCATTCAAGTGCAAGTCAAGTGGACTTCTATCAAGCTGCACTGGCAACTATTCGACAAATTAAGTTTGTCATTTTTGTTACATTTATTTCAATTCATTTTATTGAATTATTGGGTTATTGGTGATCCCGGTTGAAAAACCAAATAGGTTCTTGGTGAGCCTTGATAAAAACCAAGTGTTGGGTTCTTGGTGATCCTTGTAAAACCAAGTTAGGTTTCTTTGGTGAGCCTGTTCAAAACTAAAGGGTGATGGGTTTTCTTTGATGATCCCATTAAAACTAAAGTATAGAGGTTTTGGATTGTGATCCTGCAAAACAATCCGACTGTATTTGGGTGTGAATATAGTGGAAATCCCAAGTGGTATCTTGGGTAGTGGACGTAGGGATGGCGTTGCTCCGAACCACTATAAATTTTGTGTATTTATGTTGTGCTTACTTGACTCTATTTAGCTTCTGCAATTTATTACTCTATCACAGTACCTAACACTTATAAGGGATTTTTAAGTGCACATTATCTGCTTTAAATTTTTAAATTCTTAATTCACCCCTCTTGGGTAGCCACCTGGGCAACAACTGGTATCAGAGCAGTGTCTCTAATTATACTAGAGTAAAGATTGATGGCTCACCCATGAGTACATCCCTGGCGGAAGGCTAGTCAACTAATAGATCTCCACTCTTTACAGGCACAAATTATTCTTATTGGAAAGCAAAAATAAAATTTATATACAAGCTATTGATTTTCAATTATGGAAGGTCATTCTTAAAGGGCCACATGTTTCCATGATTAAAATTGATTGCATGGATGTCCCTAAGCCTGAAGAGGAATGGGATGAACACAACATGAAGTTAGGGAAATTAAATGCCAAAGCCATGAACTTTTTTTACTGTGCTTTGGATTCAAATGAGTTTAATCGAATTTCCACTAGCACTTTGGCGAAGAAAATTTGGGATAAACTTGAGGTAACCCATGAAGGAACTTCTCAAGTAAAAACTTCAAATATTAACTTTTAGTGCATAATTATGAATTGTTTAAAATAAAGCCTAATGAAAATATCTCTACCATGTATATTAGATTTACAGATATTATTAACGGTTTGAAATGTCTTGGCAGGGTTTATTCAAATGCTGATTTGGTACAAAAGATATTGAGATCACTTCCTGACAGATAGGATCCTAAAGTTACTGCCATCTAGAAAGCTAAAGATTTGAATACTTTATCCATGAATGAACTAATGGGTTCTCTCATTACACACGAATTAGCCATGCAACATAGAACAGATGATGATCAGAAAAAGAAGAAAATAATTGCATTCAAGGTTGCATTAGAATCAAAGGATGATGAAGAGACGGAGATGACTCTACCTCCTATGAAGATGATCTAGAAGATGAAGACATTGCAATGGTCATGAGGAGATTCAGAAAGTTTATGGGAAAGAAGAAAGGAAGATACAACAAAAAATTCCATAAATGAGGTGAACATACAAAAGAAAAGGACAGGAAAAAAGACAAAGATAAGGAACAAGTCCCCACCTACTATGAATGTAAGAAACCGGGGCACATTTATCCGAACTATCTACTACTAAAGAAATTTTTCAAAAAGAAGAAAAAGAAAGTGATGGTTGCCACGTGGAGCGACAGTAAAGACTCCACTTCAACTGAAAAAGAAGAGACCACGAAAATAGCTAACTTATGTCTAATGGATCTCGAGGATGAGGTAACTTTTCTCGATACTCAAATTGATTTATATTTGATGAGTTAAATTCTGCATTCATGACCTCTTATCTGAATGTAAAAAGGTAGGAGTAAAGATTAGATCATTAAAGCATATCAATGATTCTTTATTTAAAGAAAAAGATTAAATTTCAGAAAAGAATACTTTATTGCAAAAAGAATTTCATATCCTTTCTGAAAAGTATAATGTTTTAAAACTGAAAACAGTGAATTTCATGACAAAAATAATATTTTGTTGAAAAAAAAAATGAGCTAAAAAAGAGGTTGAAAAACTTAAGCCACTTGTTGAAAAATTAACTTTATCTTCTAACAAGCTTGAGTTGATTCTTAAAGATCAAAGAATTTCTGGTAATAAAGTTGGAATCAATTTTAATACTTCAAATTCTAATTATATTTCAGCAACTACATTTGTGAAACAAAAAGATTTTGTTTCCAAGCCTACTTCTCAAAAAGCTTTTGTAACAAAAGGTTCTACTTCCATTTCAAAAGCCATCGTGTATGTTCCGAAAAGGTCAATTACAAAACCTTCTTTTTCTGTACTTCATGCATCTAGAATTTCAAAGTATAAATCCTTTCAGAATTCTAGAATCAGATGTTTTGCTTACAAAGAAATAGGACATATAGCATTCAACTGCAATACTATTAGAAATGTCCACAATAAATCAAGAAAAATTTAGATTCCCAAAGGAACCACCTCAGCTAACCTGCAAGGACCCAAGTTAGCTTGGGTACCTAAAAGAACTCCTTGATTTTCTTGCAGGAATGTCTTGCAGCCCGAAAATTGAAGAAAAGATAGTATCTCGATAGTGGCTGTTCAAGACATATGACGGGTGACAAGGATCAATTCATCATCTTGGAAATGAAAGAAGGAGGTATGGTTACTTTTGGAGACAATGGCAAGGGAAAAATAATCAGAATTGGTAAGATCAAAATAGCCCCTTGTACTTTCATTGAAAATGTATTGCTAGTAGATAAGTTGAAGCATAATTTATTAAGTAGTAATCAATTATGTGATAAAGGCTTCAAAGTTATCTTCGAATCATCTATGTGAATAGTAACAAACTCTCTTGATTTTAGTAGTAAATTCATTGGACGTAGACTTGGAAATATTTATGTGGTAGATCTAAATGATCTTGCCATGTCAAGTAGTTCCAGTTTAGTTGCAATGAATGCTAAGACCAAGGAGTCTTGTTTATTATTGCATAGAAGATTAGGTATTGCTAGCATGCATACTATTGCCAAGTTAATCTTCAAAAATCTTGTTAAAGGAATGCCTAAGTTTAAAGTTGATTTTGATCATGTTTATGAAGCATGCCAAATGGGTAAAGAAACTGGGGGGAGATTTAAATCCAAAAATATGATTTCAACTTCTAAACCTCTAGAACTACTTCACATGGACTTATTTGGACCATCTAGGACCACAAGCTTAGGAGGTATGAATATGCCCTTATGATTGTAGATGATTTTCCAGATTTACATGGGTTTTATTTATTGCTCACAAAGATGAAAATTTCAAAGCATTTAGAAAATTTTACAAAAAAGTTCAAATCAGAAAAATCTTTCTATAATTTTAATTAGGAGCGATCACGGCATTGAATTTGAAAATCAATTTTTCAATGATTATTGTAGTGAAAACAGTATTGATCACAACTTCTCTACTCCTAGAACACCACAACAAAATGATGTTGTAGAGGAAAAAAATAAGACTTTGGAAGAAATGGCCCAAATGATGTTATGTAAAGGTAATCTTCCAAGGTACTTTTGGGCAGAAGCGGTGAACATTGCTTGTTATATTTTAAACTGCATTTTGATCCATCCTATTTCGAAGAAAACCTCTTATGAGCTTTGGAATAAAAAGAAACCCAATATCAATTACTTTCATGTGTTTGGATGCAAATGCTTTGTACTTAACAATGGTAAGGATAATTTAGAAAAATTTGATGCTAAATCTGAAAAAGTAATTTTCCTTGGTTACTCACTATATAGCAAAGCATATGGAGTTTTTAATAAAAGGATTCTCACTATTGAAGAGTCAATGCATGTTATCTTTGTTGAAACTAAACCCTCGCCATCTAGAAAAGATGAGTGTATTGACAATGATACAGGTACTATTCAAAAAGAGATGGAAGATATGAGTATTCAAGAAAGACCAATTGAAGAAGAAGAAGAAACGGTAAGTAAGGATCACACCGATCAACCAAATGAATGGAGGTATGCTACTTCCCATCCTAAAGAATTAATTATCAGTAATCCTTCACAAGGTATTAGGACTAGGTCTACACATAGGACTGCACATGACTACCTAGCCTTTGTATCATAGATAGAGCCTCAAACTTGAGAAGAAGCTGAAAGTGACCCAAACTGGATGATGGCTATGCATGATGAATTGAACCAGTTTGAAAGAAATAACGTTTGGACACTAGTTGATAGACCTAAAGAACACCCAATCATAGGAACCAAATGGGTTTATAGGAACAAACTAGATGAACAACGAAATGTCATTAGAAACAAATCTAGATTAGTGGCTAAGGGATATAGTCAAGAAGAAGGTATAGATTTTGATGAAACTTATGCACCCATAGCAAGATTAGAAGCCATTAGATTACTTCTTGCATTTGCTTGCTACATGAATATTAAACATTTTCAAATGGATGTGAAAAATGCATTTCTAAATGGTTTTATCTCAGAACAAGTTTTTGTAGAACAACCACCAGGTTTTGAAAATCATGTTTTTCCAAACCATGTGTTTAAACTCAATAAAACTTTATATGGTTTGAAACAAGCCCCTAGAGCCTGGCATGATAGACTTAGCACCTTCTTGATTGAAAATAATTTTTCAAGAGGAAATGTTGATAAAACCCTTTTCATCAAAATGAAAAACAATGATATACTAGTTGTACAAATTTATGTTGATGATATTATTTTTGGTACAACTAATGAAAGTTTTTGTGAAGAATTTGCTAAGCTAATACAAGGAGAATTTGAAATGAGCCTAATGGGTGAACTTAATTACTTTTTCGGACTTCAAATAAAACAAACAAAGGAAGGGATCTTCATCAACCAAGCCAAATATACCAAGGAAATAATTAAAAAATTTGGTATGGAGACAAGCAAACAAATGAGCACACCCATAAGCCCATCTTGCAAATTGGACAAAGATGGAAACGGATCCAATGTTGACCAAAAGCTATATAAAGGTGTGATCAGATTCTTATTATATTTAACTGCAAGTAGACCGGATATATTGTATAGTGTATGTGTATGTGCTAGATTTTAATGTAATTCTAAAGAAACACATATACTTGCTGTTAAAAGAATATTAGGATATTTGAAATGTAAAAGTAATCTAGGTCTTTGGTTTTCAAAAGAATCATCTTTGAATTTAGTTGGATTTTTTGATGCTGATTATGCTGGTTGTAAAGTTGATAGAAAAAGCACTAGCGGCACATGTCAATTTCTAGGATTGAATTTAATCTTATGGCATTGTAAGAAATAAAACTCGGTAGCACTATCTATTGCTAAGACAGAGTATGTTGCTACAGGAAGTTGTTGTGCACAAGTGTTATGGATTAAACAATAACTAGAAGACTTTGGTGTTATACTATACAAAATTCCTATCAAGTGTGATTACACAAGTGCTATAAATTTAACCAAAAATCTTATTCAGCATTCAAGGGCTATGCATATAGAAATTAGATATATTTTATTAGAGACCATGTTTTGAATGGTGATATAGAACTAGAATTTATCCCAACTGAAAAATAATTAGCTGACATTTTTACTAAGCCACTGAACCAGGATAGATTTGAATTACTTGGAGGAGAATTAGAGCTTTGCAATCCTTTCTAAATTTAGACAATCTAATTTTCTTAAAAAATTAAGGATGAATTATCTAGAAAATCTCCTACAATTATTCATGATTTTTGAACAACTTTTCTTGAACTTTCATAGTATCGAATTCAATTTCTGAATCATTTCATTTTATGTGAAAAGTTTCTATTCGAGTCGACTCGAGCAATTTTGCTCTGGTCGAGCTGGCTCGAATGTCTGAGTTTTCTACTCTTGCTCTGGTCGAGCCAACTAGGTCAACCTGTTGACTGGCCTAGCTAACTCGATGTTCCGATTTTTTTGAGTTTGCTCTGGTCGAGTCGACTCTGATATTTTTAGGGTTGGGTGAGCTGACTCGAAAGTCAGAAAATCGCTATTTAGGTAGTTTCGAGCTATATTTTCTTGTACTTCACTCCTTTCATTTTATTTCAAACACACTCTACTCCACTCAGAAACTTTACCAATTTCTTAAAAATCATTCCCTAGAACCTTGATTTCTTAAACTCCACTGCAATGGCTTCTCAAAGATCTGCACAGAAGATTCTTCAAGTAGGTGAATCAAGCGCACACAGTGAAGATGCAAAAGGAAAGGGAGAAAAGAGGAAAGGTCTACTCCTATACAACAAGAAGAAGAAACTCCTCCTCCCAAATAGAATGTCTCAATGGCCAACCGACCTGTCACTTGAGAAAGAAGAATAGATTTCTCCTTCCTAGAAGAAATGAACATGAATATTGGAAGATGGATAGACAGCCAGGGTTGGAAGCATTTCTGTTCTTTGGACATTTTAACCTACCCGTATAATTTTCTATGAAAATATAGTTCTTCAAGAATTTCACTTGGAATCAACTGTTAAGGGAATCAAAATCATCGTGGATGAAGAGAAGTTGAGCAACTTGCTACAAATGCCAATGGACAATGCCACTGAGCTTACTCTACCAAACAAAGAACATACTCTAAAGTTAATTTTGGAGAAAGAAGACGTGAGCTCTGTTCAGCATGTTCAAGCCAACTTACTATCAAAGGAAATGAGGCTTCTTCATAATATGGTTAGTAGAATATTTTTTCCCAGAACTGGTTGCTTTGACTGGGTCAACGAGAAAGACATGCTTTTATAGGTCATTTGATTGAAGAAAAGCCTCTCAACCTTCCCTATATAATGATGATTCAAATAACTGAAGCAGCTAGGAAAGTAAAAGCATGCTTACCCTATGGTATGGTTTTTACCTTAGTGTTTGAAGAAGCTGGAATAGACTTAACTAATGAGATAGACAAGCCACTACATCACTTTGACACTTATTCCTTCAATTCACTGAAAAGAATGGGTTACAAACTACAAGAAGGAATATGGATAAAGAAAGTGTCTAGTCAGGTTGCTGCTACTTATTCAGAAGATGATGTAGCTACTGCGGTTGAAGAAAGATCTGAAGGTGCAATGATTACTCCATCTGACCTTAAGAAGCTAATATTTTAGAAGATGGAAACTACTTCAAATTCAGTAACAGATCACATGAATTCTACAATTGATGAAATAAGAAGTTCAGTTAATGCCAGCTTGCAGGAAATGAGATCTGAACATAAGCTTCACCATGAGAAAATTGAAAAGGAAATGAAGGATTTCAAAAAAGAAATCAGAAGTATCTTGCTGCTATCACATAAAGAATCAGTTGCTGCTAAAGATACTCCTGTACAGATCTTCAAGGAGTCACTTGAGACTCCTGCTCTTATTGCTTCATCTGATCCACCCTCAATCTTACCTAAAACTGTTGAGACCAAGAAGAAACCTAAACCAAGAAGACTAAGACTTTTAGAGCCCCTGTTAGAACTAGGTTCAGGGATTTAAGGTTTAAACCGCTAAAAACTAAGACCTCTGATAAGGTTATAGAGGTAGGCTCCTCTTCTTCTAGTGGAGAAGAAGAAGAATAGATTATTTGACTAGTCTTTTGATTGTACTTCTGACTTTGTTAATGCTCTACTTTTTATCTTTTACAATATGAATGTACTTTCCCTCTCACTTTGTATCATAATATTCTCAGTGAAATGAAAGATCTTTTAACAATTTTTTTAGTTGTCATGTACTATCTGATACAATGCTTTGATACAACTGTGACAAATTTTTAATTAAAATTTCTAATTTGAAAAAGTGAAATTATCTCAAACAAATATTAAAGACTTTCTCAATCTATTTCAAAATCTGAGCTTTACTTGAAATCACCTTTTTGATTGATTAACAAAAAGGGGGAGAAATGTGTTGGAGAAATGTGTTGTCATGAAAATTCTTATACTTATGTTGAGTTTCCTACCAATTATTCTTAAAGTGCATAAAAAGAATGAAAAAGGGGGAGCATCAAAGTGACTGTATTCAACTGGATCTAACTGTTGTTTAATTACTTTAAAACCTAGAGAAAGGGGGAGATTCTCTAGAATGGTTTTACTCTGATTGCTATTGCTCTACAAATTAATCTTAATTCTGTCAATATTTTTTTCAAAACTCTGAAACTCCATGATTTTTGCTAATCATAATATTATGAAGCATGAAAAGTTAATATCTTGATGATATACAATGATATCATCTCTTAAGTTATGATACTTATTTACAAATTTAATTAACTCTGATACATGTGAATATTTAACTTTCAAATACTTTTATACATGTAAAGCATAAAGAATTCTTCATGCCCAGTATTTTGTTATTATCAAAAAGAGAGACATTGTTGACCTCATAAGTGATTTTGATGATAACCAAACATTGGAGCATGTACATTTATTTCTAACAACTCTTCAATTGTGTTACAAGTTTTTGTAGGATGAGTTAATTATTCAAACTTCAACTCCTACACCTTTGTTTCTTGTCTGAGTTGTGTTGTAATGTGTTTCTATAAAGAAGAACCTAATGATAAAGCTAAGAAAAAATTATGTAAAAAAGGTTACTTATGTGTGTGTGTGCCTTAGAATTATTTTGAGTTGGTTTGCATGAAAAATATAAGAGAGTTGGTGAAAGTTTTTCTTTGAGTCCAATTATAAAAATCATGAAGAAAAATACTCGAGCCGACCCAGCATGTTGAAGAGCCGACTCCTCCTAGTGGCACGCAGCAAGGATTCTAGTACGCAGCAATTCGAGCCGACTCGAAGGTTACTGAGCTAACTCCAGTGAATCTGAGTCGACTGGAATATGTCCGAGCTGACTCCTCCAGAGTCCAATTTTTAAAGATTTCTGAGAACAACCTGGCGAGCTGATCCGAACCAAAAAGAGCCGACTCTATTAGACCTAATTTTGAAGACCTGAGAAAGCGAGCCAGCTCGAACTGCATCGAGCTGACTCTTCTAGAGTGATGATTTCAAAACCTGAGAAGAAGAGCTGACCAATGATCAAAAGAGTCGACTCCTCGAGTTCAAGTTTTTTCAAAGATATAAGTTTGAGTTGACTTGAGCTACAAAGAGTCAACTCATCTAGAGTGAAGTTTTGCACCCTAAGACAAAGAGCCGACTGCACTAAAGATTTGGTGACTTGACCTATCGATTTGAAGGATCTGAGCTAACTCGAAGGAATCCAAGCCGACTCAAACATCACTTTTAGGTATCCAATGGGTAGTTTCAAAATTTATTTTTGAATGCCAAAAAGTGCTCCAACGGTCACAAATCATTTTCTAACGATCTACAATGGCTAAAACTACCTTGGAATGATAAAAGACCTTATACTTGAAGGATCCGAACTTTCTTAAAGAAATAATTAGCAAATTCTTAAAAGTTTTGAGAGCTACATTGAATATACTACCTACCAACAAGAAAGAGAGTACAAGAGCATTCAAGCAAGCCTTCAAGTCTTCACCAACTCTGATCTGAAGCTTGAAGCAATTTTGGAAGAACCCATTGAAGTAATTAAAGCTCATTCAAGTACAAGTCAAGTGGACTTCTTCAAGCTACACCGGCAACTATCCGATAAATTGAGTTTGTCATTTTTGTTGTATTTATTTTAATTCATTTTATTGAATTACTGGGTTATTGGTGAGCCCGGTTGAAAAACCAAATAAGTTCTTGGTGAGCATTGATAAAAACCAAGTGTTGGGTTCTTGGTGATCCTGGTAAAACCAAGTTAGGTTTCTTTGGTGAGCCTGTTCAAAACCAAAGGATATTGGGTTTTCTTTGGTGATCCCATTAAAACCAAAGTATAGAGGTTTTGGATTATGGTCCTACAAAACAATCTGACTATATTCGGGTGTGAATATAGTGAAAATCCCAAGTAGTATCTTGGGTAGTGGACGTAGGAGCAGGGTTGCTCCGAACCACTATAAATTTTGTGTTTGTATTGTGCTTACTTGACTCTATTTAGCTTCTGCAATTTATTACTCTATCATAGCACCTAAGACTCATAAGGGATTTTTAATTGCACATTATCTGCTTTAAATTTTTAAATTTCCAATTCACCCCCCTCTTGGGTAGCCACCTGGGCAACACATATAGATATGCAATATCATAGGATTTGAGAGCTAGTAGAGGATGAGCTAGAGCTGGTGAGTGTCCATACTAAGAAGAACCAGATAGATGCCCTCACTAATTTTTACCAAGGAAAAGCTCCTAGAGATGTGTGATGTTAATGGGTGTAGTGGATAGGGAGGGCAATAGGCCGGGTTTGGGTCAGGTCATTGAAAATCCATACCTGACTTGCCAATAAATTTCCCTCTCGATACCTACCCATCTTGAGTGAGTCATGACAGGTATACCCAATCCCTAAAACCTAGTTTATGCCCAAAATAGGAGGAAGAAGATGTGGGGTGCAAAGGAGAGGAAGAATACCTAAGACATGGGGTGCGGCGGCCTTGATGCCCTCCTTGTCGCTGGCAAGGACACCATCAAGGATGTAAGTGATGGGGATGAAGAGGCCAAGAATGGCAGTGATGGAGACGTAGGTGATGAGGATGAGGTGGTAGAAGCCAAAAACTGGGTGGCAAGGGATAGGGGAGGAGGAGGAGGGGGGAAGGTAATGAACGAGAGGGGACTAGGGATCGTATGGATCATCCACCTCCATTTCTACTCATTTCTCTCCCTATGACTCTAGTCGGGACCTAGAGCTTGAGATCTACCTCTCTCATGGATCCTAGCACCACACCGAAGCCAAGGAGTTCTCTTGTGACCAAATCCTACCAAGGAAGGGAGCAGTTGGAAGCGACCTATAGAGAAGATGGAGTTTGGCATTGTGTGCATGCTCCTAGGCTTCAAATGGAAGGACAACATGGCTGGGAGATTTGGTCAAGGATGGCCAAACAGGAAGATCCTCATGAGATGGAGTTATTGAAGGAATGGAGATGTGGAGCTGGGCCACTAGGTTGGTTGGGGAAGAATGGCCTTAAAGACTCTCAAAGCATTCAGGAAATAGGAGAAGGGTCCAAAGGAATAAAAGTTATTTGTATAATGTATAACCGGGTCGGGTTTAGGGCGGGGCATATCATTACCCATGCCCAACCTAAACCCATTTCAGGTTTTATAGGTAAAATTCAAACCCACCCAGAAATTATATGGATCGGGTAAAACCCGCCCTATTTGGGTCAAATTGATAAAAAATGCCATCCCCAGTAGTGGACTAGGAAACTTCAACAAGCTTTAAGATACCAACATATAGATTATAGGCTCAAAGTTGGTATCCCCAAAGCTTGGAGTAGCTGAAGATAGGGTTTCAGGTACTGGGCCTGGGGAAGTCTACACCTAGGCCTTGGGTTCTAATGATTCTGAAGTTTTAGGGCTATATCATAGATGAGCCAGCAATTTTTCTGGCTCAAAGGAGTTCCTGCACTATTCTGAGACCGGGATATAAAAATTTAGCAGATGCAGCTAGAGAGGTCGGCAAATGATATTCTACTTTCACGGTCAGATGACTTGAAAAGTGATTTTCATGGGTTCTTTAGGTTTGGTCTTTGGTTTTATAGGGGGCCTAACTCAATGTGGGCTTGGGCTTTAGTCCAAGAGTCAAATATACATAAATCCATAGGACTGGATGACCGTAATTAATTTGAGTTAGCTATTGAGAGTTGTTTGGATTTTAAATTAAGTACAATATATATAAAGGTATACTGTATACTCAGATTATTGAGACAGAATCAAGAAAAAAGTCTTTTTTTCCCAATTCTTTGTCTCCTTCTCTCTCTAGCACACAGCAAGGAAACCTAGGGTTTTCATTATACCATTATCTTCTCTACTATTTTAATCAAGTTTTTAGATTGATTACTAGCTAACTACCAAGCATGCAGTCCTAGGGCATTAAGAGTTCTTAGAACCTACAAGGCATCCTATTTGTTGCCCAGGTGGCTTTCCCAAGAGGGGGGTGAATTGGAAATTTAAAAATTTAAGCAATTATGTGCTCTTTGAAAATCCCTTGAAGTGTTAAGTGATGTGATTGAAATAATTAAAAGCAGAAGTAAGATATAAAAAGAATGCACAACACAAACATAGAAAGTTTTATAGTGGTTCGGAGCAACCCAACTCCTACATCCACTATCCAAGATTACCACTTGGGATTTCCACTATATCCCCCACTAGAATATAGTCATATTGTTTTAATAGGCTCGCAATCCAAACCTCTACACTTTAGTTTTCAAACCAGGCTCACCAAAGAAAACTAACACTTGGTTTTAACAAGATCACTAAGAATCCAACACTTGGTTTTAACAGGATCACCAAGAACCCTGTTGCCCAGGTGGCTACCCAAGAGGGAGGTGAATCGGGAATTTAAAAATTTAAAGTAGATAATGTAAAATTTAAATCCATTTTAAAGTGTTAGGTGCTGTGGCAGAATAATAAATCGCAGAAGCTAAATAGAGTCAAGTAAGCACAACACAAACATACAAAATTTATAGTGGTTCAGTGCAATCCAACTCCTACGTCCACTATCCAAGATATCACTTGGAGTTTTCACTATATTCACACCCGAATACAGTAGGATTATTTTACAGGATCACAATCCAAAGCCTCTAAACTTTGGTTTTAATAGATCACCAAAGAAAACCCAACACCCTTTGGTTTTAAACAGAATCACCAAAGAAACCCAACTTGGTTTTCACAGGATCACCAAGAACCTAACTTGGTTTTACCAGGATCACCAAGAACCCAACACTTGACTTTTATCAAAGGCTCACCAAGAACCTATTTGGTTTTTTAACCGGGCTCACCAATAATCCAAATAATCAAAAAATGAATTGAAATAAATGCAACAATAATGACAAACTCTAGTTGTCGAATAGTTGCCGGTGCAGCTTGTGAGAAGTCCACTTGGATTGCACTTGAATGAGCTTTAATTATTTCAATGGCTTCTTTCCAAATTGCTTCAAGATTTATATCAGAGTTGGTGAAGACTTGAAGACTGGCTTGAATGCTCTTGTGCTCTAATCTAGTTGGTAGGTAGGATATTCAATGAAGCTTTTTAAAAACTTTGAAGAACTCTTTCTTACTATTGCTTCAAGAAAGTTCAAATTCCTTAAATATAAGGTCTTCCATCACTCCAAGGCAGTTTGATATGTTGTAGACCGTTAGGATATGACATATGATCATTGGAGCACTTTTTGGCATTCAAAAAGAAATTCCGAAACTAGTCGTTATGTACCTGAAAATGATATTTGAGTCGACTCGGATTCCTTCGAGTTGGCTCAGATCCTTCGAGTCGATAGGTCGAGTCACCAAATCTTCGGTACGGTGGCTCTTTGTCTCAGAGCACAAAACTTCACTTTAGACGAGTCGGCTCTTGATAGCTCGGGTCAGCTCGAACTTACTTCTTTGAAAATCTTGAACTCAGGGAGTCGGCTCTCTTGAACTTTGGTCGACTCTTCTTCTCAGGTTCTGAAATCATTACTATAGAAGAGTCGGTTCATTGCAGTTTGGGTCGGCTCGCTTTCTCAAGTCTTCATAATTAGGTCTGGCAGAGTCAGCTCTTTAAGGTTCGGGTCGGCTCGCCTGGCTGTTCTAAAAAAATATTAAAAACTGGACTCTAGTGGAGTCGGCTCGAACATATTCCAGTCGACTCGGATTTACTGGAGTCAGCTTGGTTACCTTTGAGTCAGCTCAGATTGCTGCGTACCTGAATCCTTGATGCATGCCATGAGGTGGAGTCGGCTCTTCATCATGCTAGGTCAGCTCGAGTGACTTCTTTAGGATTTTTATAATTGAACTTACAGAAAAACTCTCACCAACACTTTTACACATTTCATACAAACCAACTCAAAATAATTATAAGGCACACACACACAGAAGTAACCCTTTTACATGATTTTTTCTTAGCCTTTTTATTGGGTTCTTCTTTACAAAGTCAGATTACAACACAACTCAAATCAAGATCTAAAGATGTAGGATTTGAAGTTTGAACAATTAAATCATCCTACAAAAACTTATAAAACACTTGAAGAGTTGTTAGAAATATATGTACATACTCCAATATTTGGTTATCATCAAAATCACTTATGGGGTCAGCAATCTCCCCCTTTTTGATGATGATGAAATATTGGGCATGAAAAATTCTTTACATTTACATGTATAAAAGTATTTGAAGGTAAGTATTCACATATATTTGAGCTAACTATATCTGTAAATAAGTATTAGAGCTCTAATGATAAAATTGCATATTATTGATGTTAGTGCTTTTGATAATTTCAAAATATTAGACATTGCATGATTCATAAAATCAGAATTAGCACAAACATGGAGTATCAGGGTCTAGAAAAAAATATTGACAGAATTAAGACTAATTTAGAGCAATCAGAGCAAAGCTAGTATCAAGAGAATCTCCCCCTTTCTCTAGGTTTCAAAGCAATTAAGCAGTTAGGTCCATTTAAATACTATCACTTTTGTGCTCCACCTTTTTCATTCTTTTTATGCACTTTAAGAATAATTGAATAGGTAGGAAGCTCAACATATATAATAGAAATTTTCATGTATAGCTCAATCATTAATCTTGATACCATTCTCCCCCTTTTTGTCAACTAATCAAAAAGGTGATTTCAAATAAAGTTTAAATTTTGAAATAGATCGAGAAAGTATTTGATATATGTTTGAGATAATTTCACTTTCTCAAAATGGAAATTATAATTAAAAATCCATCATAGTTGTATCGAAAGCATTATATGACTAGAAGAATAACTCATCATAACAAAAAATTTTTCATTTTATTGAGAAATATTCCATACAAAGTGTGAAAGAAAGTACATTCATTTAGTAGAATATAAAAAGTAGAGTATTTATATTAAGAAGTACAAAAATAACCAAAAGACTAGCTAATCACCCTATTCTTCTTCTTCACTAGAAGAAGAGGAGCCTACCACTATAACCTTATCAGAGGTCTTAATTTTCAAGGGTTTAAACCTTAAATCCCTAAATCTAGTTCTAACAGGGGCTTTAAATGTCTTAGTCTTCTTGGTCTTTGTCTTCTTCTTGGTCTCAATAAGTTTAGGTTTAGGTGGATCAGATGAAGGAACAGGAGAAGGTTGAACATGAGTCTCAAGTGACTCTTTGTTGATCTGTATAGGAGTATCCTCAGCAGTGAATGTTTCCTTTGAAAATTATAGTAAGATACTTCTGATTTCATCTTTAAAGTTCTCCATTTCCTTTTCCATTTCTCCCTGTGAAGCATCTATTCTGATCTCATTTTCTGCAAGCTGGCATTAACTGAACTTCTCAAATCATCCAGTGCAGAGTTCATATGACCAATCAATGTATCAGAAATAGTTTCCATCATTTGAAATATTAACTTCTTAAGTTCAAATGGAGTTATCATTGCATGTTTAGATCCTTCTTCATCTTTGTTTCTAGACTTGTTGGCTTCAACATCAGCTGGTTCATCATCATCTAAGGAATTAGCAGCAAACTGACCAGACAATTTCTTTATGCACACTCCTTGCAATTTGTATCCCATTCTCTTAAGTGAATTGATGGAATAGGTGTCTGAGTGATGTAAAGGCTTGCCTATCTCATTGGTTAGATCAATTCCAGCTTCTTCAAATAGTAGGGTAAAGACATACCGTAGGGTAGGCATGCTTTAACTTTTCTAGCTACTCTCATTTGAATCATCATGATGAAGGGAAGGTTGAGAGGTTCTTCTTCAATCAGATGTCCCATAAAAGTCATATCTTTTTCACTCATCCAGTTAAATTGACCAGTTCTGGGAAGAAATATTATGCTGACCAAGTTGTGAAGAAGTCTCATTTCCTTTGATAGTAGGTTGGCTTGAACATTTTGGACGGAGCTTACATTTTCTCTTTCCAAAATAAGCTTCAAAGTGTGTTCTCTGTCAGTTAGGGTAAGCTCAGTGGTGCTGTTTGTTGGCATTTGTAGCAAGTTGCCCAACTTTTCTTCATCCACAATGACTTCGATTCCTTTTATAGTTGATTCCAAATGGTACTCTTCAAGAATTAGGTTTTCATAGAAATTTCGTACCAGAGAAAGGTAGGTTAGAATATCCAATGAACAGAAAAATCTCTAGCCTTGGTTGTCTATCCAGCGCCCTATCTTCATTTGCATTTCTTCTAGGAAGGAAAAATTGATCCTTCTTCTGCAAGTGACAGGCCTGTTGGCCATTGAAGTGGATTTCCCAGTCGGAGAGGACGTTTCTTCTTCTTGATGTTCAGGAGTGGATCTCTTCCTCTTTTCTCCCTTTTTCTTCAAATCTTCACTGCGTTTGCTTGATTTTGCTACTTGAGGAATCTTCCATGTAGATCTCCTTAGAGCCATTGCAGTGGGATTTAGGAAATCAAGGTTTTGGGGAATGATTTTTGAGAGATTGGTAAAGGTTCCTAGTGGAGTAGGGTGAGTTTGAAGTAAAATAGGAAGAGTGATGTGCAAGAAAAGATAGTTTGGATCTACTTAAGTAGTGATTTACGACATTCGAGTCGGCTCACTCAGCCCTAAAAACATCCAAGTCAGCTCAACCAAAGCAAACTCAGAACAAACAGAAACCCGAGTCGGCTAGACAAAATATCATGTTAACCTAGTCAGCTCGACCAAAGCAAGAGTAGAAAACTAAGACATTCGAGCCGGCTCGACCAAAGCAAAATTGCTCGAGTCAACTCGAACATAAACTTTCCATATAAAATGAAATGATTCAGAAATTGAATTTGATTCAATAAAATTTCAAGGAAAGTTGATCAACAGTCATGAATAGTTGTAGGAGGTTTTCTAGATAATTCATCCTTAATTATAAAGTAAATTGGATTAGCTTAATCTAGAAAGGATCACAAAGCCCTAATTTTCTTCTAAGCAATTCAAATCTATCTTGATTTAGTGGCTTAGTAAAAATTTGAGCTAATTATTTTTCAATTGGGATAAATTCTAGTTCAATGTCACCATTCAAAACATGATCTCTGATAAAATGGTGTCTAATCTCTATATGATTAGTCCTAGAATGTTGAATAGGATTCTTGGTCAAATTTATTACACTTGTGTTATCACACTTGATAGGAACTTTGCATTGTATAATACCAAAGTCTTCTAGTTGTAGTTTAATCCATAACACTTATGCACAACAACTCCCTGCAGCAACATACTTTGCCTCAGCAGAAGAAAGTGCTACCGAGTTTTGTTTCTTATAGTGCCATGAGATTCAATTCAACCCTAGAAATTGACATGTGCCGCTGGTACTTTTTCTATCAACTCTACAACCAGCATAATCAGCATCAGAAAATTCGATTAAATTTAAAGATGATTGTTTTGAAAACAAAAGACCTAGATTATTTGTGCCTTTCAAATATCTTAACATTCTTTTAACAGCAAGCATATGTATTTATTTGGGATTACATTGAAATCTAGCACATACACATATACTAGACAAGATATCTGGTCTACTTGCAATTAAATATAATAGGGATCCGATCATACTTCTATATAGCTTTTGGTCAACATTAGATCCATTTTCATCTTTGTCCAATCTGCAAGATGGGCTCATGGGTGTGCTCATTTGTTTGCTCGTCTCCATACCAAACTTCTTAATTATTTTCTTGGTATATTTGGCTTGGTTAATGAAGATCCCTTCCTTTGTTTGCTTTACTTGAAGTCCAAGGAAGTAGTTAACTTCACCTATAAGGCTTATTTCAAATTCTTCCTGCATTAGCTTAGAAGATTCTTCACAAAAACTTTCATTAGTTGCACCAAATATAATATCATCAACATAAATTTGTACAACTAATATATCATTATTTTTCTTTTTGATGAAAAGCATTTTATCAATATTTCCTCTTGAAAAATCATTTTCAATCAAGAAAGTGCTAAGTCTATCATACTAGGCTCTAAGGGCTTGTTTCAAACCATATAAAACTTTATTGAGTTTAAACACATGATTTGGAAAAGCATGATTTTCAAAACCCGGTGGTTGTTCTACAAAAACTTGTTCGAAGATAAAACCATTTAAAAATACACTCTTTACATCCATTTGAGAAAGTTAAAATTCATGTAGCAAGCAATTGTAAGAAGTAATCTAATGACTTCTAGTCTTGCTATGGGTGCATATGTTACATCAAAATCAATACCTTTATCTTGACTATATCCCTTAGCCACTAATCTAGCTTTGTTTCTAATAACATTTTCTTGTTCATCTAATTTGTTCCTATAGACCCATTTGGTTCTTATGATTGGGTGGTCTTTAGGTCTATCAACTAATGTCCAAACCTTATTTCTTTCAAACTGGTTCAATTCATCGTGCATAGCCATCATCCAGTTTGGATCACTTTCAGCTTCTTCTAAGGTATGAGGCTCTATTTGTGATACAAAGGCTAGGTAGTCATGTGTAGTTCTATGTGCAGACCTAGTCCTAATACTTTATGAAGGATCACCAATAATTAATTCTTTAAGATGGGAAGTAGCATACCTCCATTCAGTTGGCAAATCTGTATGATCCTTACTTATCTTTTCTTCTTCTTCTTCAATTGGTCTTTCTTGTATGCTCATATCTTCCATCTCATTTTTAATTGTACCTATATCATTATCTATACACTCTTCTTTCTTTGAAGGTGAAGGGTTAGTTTCATCAAAAAAAATATGCATTGACTCTTCAACAGTAAGAGTCCTTTGACTAAAAACTCTATATGCTTTGCTATGTAATGAATAACCAAGAAATTTTGCTTCATCAGATTTAGCATCAAATTTTCCTAGATTGTCTTTACCATTATTAAGCACAAAGCATTTACAACCAAATATATGAAATTAATTGATGTTGGATTTCTTTTCATTCCAAAGCTCATAGGAAATTTTCTTTAAAATAGGACAGATCAAAATGTGGTTTAAAATATAACAAGCAGTATTCACCACTTCTATCCAAAAGTATCTTGAAAGATTACCTTCGCATTACATCATTCAAGCCATTTCTTTCAAAGTCCTATTTTTTCTCTCTACAACATCATTTTTTTGTGGTGTTTTAAGAGTGGAGAAGTTATGATCAATGTCATTTTCAGTGCAATAATCATCGAAAAACTGATTTTCAAATTCAGTGCTGTGATCACTCCCAATTAAAATTATTGAAAGATTTTTCTGATTTGAAACCTTTTTGTGAAATTTTTGAAATACTTTGAAGGTTTCATCTTTGTGAGCAATGAATAAAACCCATATAAATTTGGAAAAAACATCTACAATCACAAGGGCATATTTCATACCTCCTAGGCTTGTAGTCCTAGTTGGTCCAAATAAGTCCAAGTGAAGTAGTTCTAGAGGTATAGTAGTTGAAATCATATTTTTAGATTTAAATCTCCCCCTAGTTTGTTTACCCATTTGTCATGCATCACAAACATGATCAAAATCAACTTTAAACTTAGGCATGCCTTTAACCAAATTTTTGAAAATTAACTTGGCAATAGTATGCATGCTAGCATGACCTAATCGTCTATGCCATAATAAACAAGACTCCTTGGTCTTAGAATTCATTGCAACTAAGCTGGAACTACTTGACATAGCAAGATCATTTAGATCTACCACACAAATATTTCTAAGTCTATGTCCAATGAATTTACTACTAGAATCAATAGAGTTTGTTACTATACATATAGATGATTCAAAGATAAATTTGAAGCCTTTATCACACAGCTGACTAATACTTAATAAATTGTGCTTCAATTTATCTACTAGCAATACATTTTCAATGAAAGTACAGGGAATTATTTTGATCTTACCAATTCCGATTATTTTTCCTTTGTCATTATCTCCAAAAGTAATCATACCTCCTTTCATTTCTAGGGTGATGAGCTGATCCTTGTCACCCATCATATGCCTTAAACAGCCACTATCGAGATACCATCTTTTTTTCAATTTTTAGGCTGTAAGTGATTCCTGCAAGACAATCAAGGAGTTCTTTTAGGTATCCAAGCTAACTTGGATCCTTGCAGGTTAGCTGAGATAGTTCCTTTGGGAACCCAAATCTTTCTTGATTTATTATGGACATTTCTAATAATAATAAAATTAAAAGCTTTATGTCCTAGCTCTTTACAAGCAAAATATTTGATTCTAGAATTCTGAAAGGATTTATGCTTTGAACTTGTAAATACATGAGATGCAGAAATAGCAAGTTTTGTAATTGAATTTTTTGAAACATATAAAGTAGCTTTTGAAATGGAAGTAGAACCTTTTGTCACAAAAGCTTTCTGTGAAGTAAACTTGGGTACAAAATCTTTTTGTTTCATAAAAATAGTTGCTAAAATATAATTTGAATTTGAAGCATTAAAACCTATTCCAGCTTTATTACTAGAAATTCTTTGTTCTTTAAGAATCAACTCAAACTTGTTAGAACACAAAGTTAATTTTTCAATAAGTGGCTTAAGTTTTTCAACCTCCTTTTTCAACTCATCATTTTCTTTCAACAAAACTTTATTCTTGTCATGAAATTCATTATTTTCAGTCTTCAAAACATTACAATTTTTAGAAAAGGCATGAATTTCTTTTTATAATAAAATATTCTTTTCTGAAATCTGCTCTTTTTCTTTGAGTAAAGAATCATTAGTATTCTTTAGAGATCTAATCTTTACTCCAGCTTTCTTAAATTCAGATAAAAGATCATGAAATGCAGAATTTAACTTATCAAAAGTAAATACAATTTGAGCATTGGGAGAAGTTACCTCATCCTCGAGACCCATTAGACATAAATTGGCTATTTTTATAGTCTCTTCCTCTTTAGTTGAGGTGGATTCTTCACTATCGCTCCATGTGGCAACCATCGCTTTCTTTTTCTTCTTTCTGAGAAATTTCTTCAATAGTGGACATTCCGAACAAATGTGCCCTTGTTTTTTACATTCATAACAGGTAGGGACTTGTCCCTTTTCTTTGTCTTTGTCCTTATCCTTTTCTTTGGAATGTTCTCCTTGTTTATGAAATTTTTTGTTGAATCTTTCTTTCTTCTTTCCCATAAACTTGCTGAATCTCCTCACGACCATTGCAATATCTTCATCTTCTAGATCGTCTCAGAGGAGGTAGAGTCATCTTTTGTCTCTTCATTATTCTTTGATTTCAATGTAGCCTTGAATGCAATAGTTTTCTTCTTTTTCTTATCATCTTCCATTATGTGCTGCATAGCTAATTCATGTGTGATGAGAGAGCCCATTAGTTCATCCATGGATAGAGTGTTCAAATCTTTAGCTTCCTGGATGGCAGTAACTTTAGGATCCCATTTATTAGGAAGTGATCTCAATATTTTCTATATCAAATCAGCATTTAAAAAAACCCTGCCAAGACTTTTCAAACCGTTAATGATATCTATAAATCTAGTGTACATGGCAGAGATATTTTCATTAGGCTTCATTTTAAACAATTCATAATTATGTACTAAAAGATTAATCATTGAAGTCTTCACTTAGGAAGTTCCTTCATGGGTCACCTCAAGTTTATCCCAAATTTTCTTTGCTGAGGAGCAAGTGAAAATTTGATTAAACTCGTTTGAATCCAAAGCACAATATAGCAGATTCATGGCTTTAAAATTTAATTCTCCTAATTTCATGTCGTGTTCATCCCATTCCTCTTCAGGCTTAGGGATATCCATGCCATAAATTTTGATCATGGAAACATGTGGCCCCTTTAAGAATGACCTTCCATAATTAAAAATCAATAGCTTGTATATAGATTTTCATTCTTGCTTTCCAATAAGAATAATTCGTGCCTGCGAATAGTGGAGGTCTATTAGTTGACTGGCCTTCCACCAAGGATGTACTCATGGGATGAGCCATCAATCTTTACTCTAATGTAATCAGAGACACTGCTCTGATACTAGTTGTTGCCCAAGTGGCTACCCAAGAGGGGGTGAATTGGGAATTTAAAAATTTGAAGTAGATAATGTGCAATTTAAATCCCTTTTAAAGTGTTAGGTGCTGTGGCAGAATAATAAATCACAGAAGCTAAATAAAGTCAAGTAAGCACAACACAAATACAAAATTTATAGTGGTTCGGAGCAACCTAACTCCTACATCCACTATCCAAGATACCACTTAGGATTTTCACTATATTCACACCCGAATATAGTAGGATTGTTTTAGAGCATCATAATCCAAAATCTCTATACTTTGGTTTTAATAGGATCACCAAAGAAAACCCAACACCCTTTGGTTTTAAATAGGATCACCAAAGAAATCCAACTTGGTTTTCACAGGATCACCAAGAGCCTAACTTGGTTTTACTAGGATCACCAAGAACCCAACACTTGGTTTTTGTCAAAGGCTCACCAAGAACCTATTTGGTTTTTCAACCGAGCTCACCAATAACCCAAACAATTCAAAAATGAATTAAAATAAATGCAATAATAATGACAAACTCTAATTATTGGATAGTTGTCGATGCAGCTTGTGAGAAGTCCACTTGGATTGCACTTGAATGAACTTTAATTACTTCAGTGGCTTTTTTCTAAATTGCTTCAAGCTTCATATCAGAGTTGGTGAAGACTTGAAGACTGACTTGAATGCTCTTGTGCTCTCTTCTAGATGTTAGGTAGGATATTCAATGAAGCTTTTTAGAAACTTTGAAGAACTCTCTCTTACTATTGCTTCAAGGAAGTTCAAATTCCAAAAATATAAGGTATTCCATCACTCCAAGGTAGTTTGAGACATTGTAGATTGTTGGGATGTAACATATGATCATTGGAGCACTTTTTAGCATTCAGAAAGAAATTCTAGAACTAGCCGTTATGTACTTGAAAGCAATATTTGAGTCAGCTCGAATTACTTCGAGTCGGCTTATATCCTTTGAGTTGATAGGTCGAGTCACCAAATCTTTAGTGCAGTCAGCTCTTTGTCTTAAGATGCAAAACTTCACTCTGGGCGAGTCAGCTCTTGATAGCTTGGGTCAGCTCAAACTTACTTCTTTGAAAATCTTGAACTCGAGGAGTTAGCTCTCTTGAACTTTGGCCAGCTCTTCTTCTTAGGTTCTGAAATCATTACTCTGGAAGAGTCGGCTCATTGTAGTTCTGGTCGGCTCACTTTCTCAGGTCTTCAAAATTAGGTCTGGCAGAGTCAGCTCTTTAAGGTTCGGGTCGGCCGCCTGGCTGTTCTAAAAAAACTTCAAAAACTAGACTCTGGAGGAGTCAGCTCGGACATATTCCAATCGACTCGGATTTACTAGAGTCAGCTCGGATTGCTGCATACCAGAATCCTTGATGCATGCCATGAGGTGGAGTCGGCTCTTCATCATGCTAGGTCGGCTCGATGACTTCTTTAGGATTTTTTCAATTGAACTTAAAGAAAAACTTTCACCAACACTTTTACACATTTCATGCAAACCAACTCAAAATAATTCTAAGGCAGACACACACACAGAAGTAACACTTTTACATTATTTTTTCTTAGCCTTTTTATTGGGTTCTTCTTTACAAAGTCAGATTATAACACAACTCAAATCAAGAACCAAAGATGTAGGAGTTGAAGTTTGAATAATTAAATCATCCTACAAAAACTTGTAAAATACTTGAAGAGTTGTTAGAAATATATGTGCATGCTCCAATATTTGGTTATCATCAAAATCACTTATGGGGTCAACAAACCCAACACTTGGTTTCAACACATGCTAACCAAAAACCTATTTGATATTTAAATAGGGCTCACCAATAACTCAACAATTAAAAAAGAATTATAAAGAGAAAGCAACCAAATGACAAACAAATTTTGTCGGATGGTTGCCGATGCAGCTCAAGAGATACCCAATTGATTGCTCTTCAATGCACTTGGTTGGCTTCTTCAACTTCTTCAATAAATGCTTCAAGCTTTTGATGTGAGTTGGTGAAGACTTGAAGACTATCTTAAATGATCTTCAGTGCTCTTTGGTTTACTAGCTCAAGTAAGTATTAAACATTCATTTCTTCTTCAAAGTAGTTTAAATCTCTCAAATATATAGTCTTGAACTCTTCTTAAATGATTTTAGTCGTTGTAGACCATTGGGATATAACATTTGACCGTTGGAGCACATTTGGATTCAAATTCTAAGTTCTAGAACTAACCATTATAAGTCTGAAATCGATCTTCGAGTCGACTTGGATCCTCTCGAGTCACCTTGGATCCATATAGTAGTTCTGGTCCAGTCGGCTCCCTTCATTCGAGTTGGCTAGGTTCCTCAATAGCTTGATTCCTTACTCTGAAAGAGTCGGCTCACCTTACTTTGAGTCAGCTCGGATTCACAGGCATTTAGAAATCCAGTCTAGAAGAGTTGGCTCTTTCTCATTAGAGTCGGCTCGGTTGGCTGTTCACTCAGAACTCTTTTTCTGGACTTTGAAGGAGTCGGCTTGAACTTTTGAAGGGTCGACTTGGATGTCTGACTGAATGATAGAGTCAGCTCGGACTTCTTTCAGGTCGGCTCGCTTGTCTGATTCAGAAAATGATACTCTAAATGAGTCGGCTAGGGTCCCTTAGAGTCGGCTTGGATATCTGCAAGCCAAAAATCTTGATGCATGCCATGTGCTAGAGTCGGCTCCTTTGCCTCGAGTCGGCTTGGATGAGTTCTTCAATGAATTATCAATTTTTCTCCAGAAATCATCCAGTAAGTCTTCAAAGTCTCAAGATGCCTCAAACTCTTCTAACCATATTTCTAAAGAATTTTAAGCTTGAAACACATCTAGAAGTAACCCATTTTCATGATTTTTACTTTATTATTGCTTTGGGTTCTTCTTTACAAGATTCGATTGCAGTACAATTCAAAACTAAGGATGTAGGAGTTGTAATTAAGCATTATAATCATCCTATAAAAACTTTTAACACACTTGAAGAGTTGTTAGTAAAACAAGTGCATGCTCTAATATTTTGTTTTCATCGAAATCACTTATGGGGTCAACAATTTCTCCCTTTTTGATGATGACAAAATACTAGGCATGAAAAATTCTTTACAATTACATGTATAACAAAATTTGAAAGTCAGCATTAGCATGTATCAGAGCTAATTATATTTGCAAGTAAGTATCAAAGCTTTTTGTGAAAAACAAACTATACAATATCAGTCTCAATGCTTTTATATGTATCAGAGTGTTAAGGCTAGCACTTTCACAAAGTATTAGAGCTATTAATGTATGCAAAGTATCAAAGCTCAATTTTGCAAAGTATCAGAAATGTATCAAAGTTGAAAAGTATCAGAGTTAATGCTTTAAGATCTTCAAGGTATGTTTGCAAGTTTTGAGAGCATAGAGCATGAACTAAAGCCATTTAGTTGCAACAATTTTTTTTTTGAGAGCATAGAGCATGAACTAAAGCCATTTAGTTTCAACAATTTTTCTCCCCCTTATATATTTCTATGCAACTTTTTCTTTCATATTTATTCTCTCTTTTTCTTTCTTTCTTTTTCATGCATTTCTAAACATTCTCCCCCTTTTTGTCAGCAATCAAAAAGGTGTTCAATTGATTTTTCAAAGCTCAATTTTTATAATAGAATGAGAAAGTTATTAATAATTATTTGAGATAATTTCACTTTCTCATCTCAACTTTGATATTCTAATTAAAATTCATTTTGAGAGTATCATTGAGAGTATTGCATAAGCTCAATTCATATACAAAAGATATGCCAAAATGTATTCATTGCATTCATAAAACTTTAATTACAAATTATAAAAGATTGAAATCAAAAGTCTATTCACTATCACTAGGTATATCTATCTTAGTACTAGTGGATGGCCCAAAAGGTGGTACAAAAGATGGTCCAAAAGATGGCATTGAGGCTATAGGGTCCACATGCTGTGGCTCAGAATCCTAGGGCCTAAGATGAATTGCAGGCTATCTAGGATGTGCAGAGGGTTGAGTAGGTGTAGGTACAGGTGTAGATTGAGGTCTAGGTATAGGTCGAGGTCTAGGAGGGGTAAATGCTGAAATGATAGTGGTGGAGAGATGATCAAGTTTAAATTAAATTATATCTATCTCTTCATTTAATTTCTTCACCTTAGTGTTCAGTGTAACTAGTTCAGCAGCTTGGGCATTCGCAAATACTTCAGTAGAACCTCTAAGTCTCTCGAACTTGGACCTAAGGATCCCTATGCTGGTGCGGGCACCAGACTCAGAAGAAGACTTCAGAGCTCCATCTGGATCTCTGATTAACCTTGCCCGAAGAATTAGGATTTTTGGTTTGTAATAAGAGTTGACTAGATCAACTCAATTTAGCTTGAGTCTACATTACCTGCATTTTATTTTGTTGAGTCATGTTGACTCAGTAGTGGACTAGGGTTTCAACCTGGGATGTTACATTTTCTCCCAAGACCAGGCAAGTGGACACCACACTCCCAGCCACACTCCCAGTCCAAGGGGCGCCATATCTACATCCAGCAGCCTTTGGTCCCCACTCCACAGATGGCAACTTCCTTCTCTCATGCGCCAGATAAAGAGAAGTCCACCAAGAGACCACAAATCAAGGGGGCGGCCAAGACTTTCCCAAGACATCCAAAGAAAAATGGAAAGAAATTCTCTTGGAAGAGAACTTCAAGGGGGCGCCCACTACCTGCCAAAAACATCCAAAACAAAGATGGGAAGGACCTTGACTTAGGGAGGAAGAAAAGGAGGAGTCCAAAAGAGTTGATCCAGGGAAGGAAGAAAATTTTTCTTGAAGATCCAAGCAAGGAGGCGCCATCTACCTGCCTTTTATAACCCAAATCCAATTTTTTGGTACCTTGGCCGACCATATGTGAAGGATTTGCCCTAATTTGTAGATCCCCTCCTTTAGTCCCACATGGGAAGATGTGAAACCCTCCTCCCTTGTAAAGCCTTATAAATTAAACCCCTCTTGTAAGTTTAAATCAATCAGATGAATGAAAGAAATTTTTTTATGAGCAAACTTGTGTTTTCTCTTTTCTGCACTTGCTTCCAGGTGTTGAGCTCCGTGAGGGAGTAAATCCGGGTTCCCCTGGAACCTTGAGGAGGTGAGAGATCTCCAAAACCCCAAACCCTAGGTTAGCCACTCCACTCCCAAACCCTAGCCGCCATCACCCTTCTCTTTCCACCAAGCCCTAATCTATTCCACTTCTCACGGCCACCCTCTCCAAGTCCAGGCCAGCCACCAGCATCCAGCTCCGGTCCAGATACTTCAGATCTATAGCAATTCTAAGAGGAAGTCAGATCGGCCTCCAGGAGAATCCTGATTTCAGCAACTTCGGCTTTCAAGTTCTTTAACCTGGTAAAATCTTTTCTTGAGTTTTGAATTCCATCATTTGTTCCTCTTCTTTCCCAGATCTTGAGTCCAGAAGAAGCCGACCAAACCACGAGACCAGTATTAGAGGATCCATTACGAAGATAGCCGACTTCGAGGATCCCACAATCTGCTCGAGAGAGTTCTTCCACCAAAATCCTGAGAAGATCACTGTCTGGTTAGTAAACCATCTCTCCTCTCTATTTCTATTCTGTTGAAAGTTCAGAGCGAAACCCTAGGTTTGGGAGTTTCTCAACCCCCAGCGATCCGTTACTTCTGAACTACTCTGATAATTTAGTTTCTTCTAAACTGTGCTTTCAATCCTTACCTAGTTTCCTTCAACATAGTTTAGCTTTACTTTGAGTCGAAGCCAATTTCTGAAATATATATATAAAAAAGAAACAAAAAAAAAAAAAAGAATTAATCTTAATTTTACTTCCGCATACGCTTCTTTGTTCTTTGTTCTGCATCATTTTTGGTATCAGAGCCCTGTCTAGGGTTTCTGTTTGATTGCTTGTTTGAGTCCCTCTCTTTTTACTTTATCTGCTCGAAGTTGACTCCCCAGGACGTCCAGTCCTAGGAACGAAGTGAGGTGCAAACCTCCTCTTCCCATTTCACGGGGTGTTCCTAGGGCGTGTAGGGGATCCGTTGGGTTACAACTTCGTAGCAGAAATTGTAAACGGGGAAGTGCTCTATTTTTAGCCCGTAATTATCCTGTTGCAGGAATTATTTCTCACTACAGGTAACTCCAAATTCAGTGATTTTTGTTTTTCTGAAACTAGTATAATTGAAACTAATTTGAATAATTTTCTCATGATTTATTGGTTTCCGTGCAATTTCTGAGAATTAAATTACTGCAACTCTATTTTTGTATTCTGCAATCCATTTATTTTTGAGTGTTCATCTCTTAATTCAACTTAAGGGCATTTGAGCATCTAAGATAAGGGGAGGAGTTGATAACCTCTCCTTAGCCCAAAACCACCACCCCTTCATTCGAACCTAAGCCTCTAATCTAAAATTGATTAGACCTGATATGCCCTAGTGGGCTAGGGACATCAACAAGTCGGGTCAAGGCTAGTGTTGAGTCAGTTTGTTTGGTTACTCTGTGTGTGCTTTGTACTCAGTGTCTAGAACGGTGGTTCAGGGATTCCATCCCGAAGGGCTTGTGTGCTGGTTCGCCTACCTGGCCAATCTCTGATTGGTGTCTAGGATTGGCATTCAGGGACCTAACACTCCCCTTACACCTGCCTTGCTAAGTCCTGAGTTACTACAGGCTAGCTTGCCACTCTGATTGGGCATCTAGTTTGGGCTCTAGGTCTAGTTAGCCCGTAGTCGTTCAGTTGAGTCTCATTTTGTGTGTTTGCTTGCATCATGTCTACCCGGAATGGAGTTTCCTACCAACCTGGTCAAACACAACCTGGTTTAGAGGCCATGGTTAGAGCTCTTACAGAGAGTATGAACAAATTAAATCAGGATATGAATGAGAATTTTGCCTAGCTTAGGGATCGAGTCCAAGTACTTGAGGAACCTAGGCATCGGAATTGGACTCCTGACCCAGATTTTAATGTGCCTCAACCTCACCCACACCAAGAGCCTAGAAGACCTTTATACCGAGATCCTGAACCTACTCATAGGAGGCCTGACCCAGAACCTGAGGATAGAGATGATAGGTTCATTCGAAACATCAAGTTAGATGCACCCACTTTTGATGGTAGCCTAAATCCTAAGGTGTATTCTGATTGAGAGGGTGAGATGGACCAGTACTTTGAGTGGTATGCCATGTCTGAGGAGAGAAAATTCAAGTTTGCCAAGATGAAATTAATACGTCAAGCTAGGTTATACTGGGGGAACATTGAGCTGACCACTAGAAGACGAAATGTAGAGCCCATAACCACTTGGCAGGGTATGAAAGAGAAACTTAGAGACAAGTACCTACCCATTTCATACCAGCAAAATCTGTTAGACCAATGGCAGACTTTGAAACAAGGGAACCGATCTGTTTCAGACTACATAACCACCTTTGATGAATACCTGATGAGATGTGATGTGAGTGAAGCCCATGAGGTCACTTTGTCTAGATTTAGGGCTGGACTTAGGGAAGATATTAAGAGAGAGTTGTTTCTGAGAGAGGTTACTGACCTAGGCCAAGCCTATCAGATTGCACTGAACACTGAGAAGTTTCAGAGAGGACCCATGCCATCTAGGGTTAGTGCCCCAATCCCAAGAAATGGACCTAGCTAGGTTACCCCTAGCAAGCCTAATCAGGGTATCCACACCCCTAGGCCCATGGACAAAGGTAAGGCACCTGACACCCAGAGAACCCCTAGTATCATCTATTTTAAGTGCCAGAAGCCCGGTCATATCTCCACTCAGTGTACAGCCATAGCTTGTTTTAAGTGTCATAAGGTAGGTCATGTTTCTAGCCAGTGCCCTCGTAGATCTCTATATATAGAAGAGGGAGGGGAAGAGAGTTCCGAGCCTAATGAGGAGTTTGAAGAAGAAGTTTATGAGGCCGGAATGAATTTGGTTGATGAGTATGAAGGAGACGAAGAATCCACTGAATCTGACCACTTAGGGGTTGTAAGATGCATCCTGTCCCAGACTAAAGTTCAGGAAGATTGGCGTAGGACCAACATCCTACAGACTTTCCTTAAACTAGGGGATAAGGTTTGTAAAATCATCATAGATAGTGGGAGCTGTGTGAATGCCATTTCTACTAGCACTGTCAAAATGTTAGGCTTAACCCCAGTTCCCCACCCCAACCCCTATAAGGTTTCTTGGGTAGACTCTACCTCTATACCCATCCAGTCTAGATGCCAGGTCCAAATCCAAATGCAATCCTATCAAGAGAAGATTTGGTGTGATGTCTTGCCCATGGGGGTGAGCAGTATAATTCTTGGAAGACCTTGGTTGTATGATCATGATGCCACCCTCTTAGGAAAATCCAACACCTGTGTCTTTAGTTTCAATGGAAAGAAAATCACAATCCATTCAGTCCCTCCTAAGGATAAGGTAGCTAAAGGAACCAGTAAGGTTAGGGAGATGAAGACTGGAGTGAACCTAATTAGTGCCAAGGATCTAGAACAAGAAATTCATAGTGGTTCACCCATTTGGATGTTGACTGCTAAGGAACTTAGGACTCCTACACCCTCAGAGCCTCCTCAGGAAGTTAAGCCTTTATTAGAAGAATTTGAGGATGTTTTTCCCGAGGATCTGCCAGACCACCTTCCACCTCTTAGGGATATTCAGCATTCCATAGATTTAGTCCCAGGAGCTACTTTACCCAACTTGCCCCATTATAGGATGAATCCATCTGAGCATAAAGAACTGCAAAAGCAGGTTGGCGAATTGTTGAGGAAGGGGTTCATTAGAGAGAGTCTTAGCCCTTGTGCAGTCCCTGCACTTCTAACCCCGAAGAAGGATGGCACATGGAGGATGTGTGTTGACAGTCGTGCCATCAATAAAATCACAATCAAGTATAGGTTCCCCATCCCTAGACTAGATGACATGCTTGATATGATGGCCGGTGCCATGGTTTTTTCTAAAATTGATCTCAAGAGCGGCTATCATCAGGTTAGGATTAGACCAGGGGATGAGTGGAAAACAGCCTTCAAAACTAAGGATGGTCTCTATGAATGGGTTGTTATGCCTTTTGGGTTGTCCAATGCCCCTAGTACTTTCATGAGGATTATGACCCAGGTACTTAGAGCTTTCATAGGGAAGTTTGTAGTGGTCTATTTTGATGACATCCTGATCTATAGTAAGACCCCTGCAGATCACCTAGGCCACCTTAGACAAGTCTGTCAAGTTTTGAGGAATGATAGTCTCTACGGTAATCTCAAAAAGTGTGAATTTATGACCAGTAGAATTATCTTCCTTGGATTTGTTGTAACCCCTGACGGCGTGGCTGCCGACCCTGAAAAGATTAGGTCCATAGTAGAATGGACAGAGCCGACCAGTGTGCATGAAGTCAGAAGTTTCCATGGCTTGGCTACCTTCTATAGGCGATTCATCAAGGGGTTTAGTACCGTAGTTGCTCCTATCACAGACTGCATCAGGAAGGGAGAATTTCAGTGGACCAAAGCAGCCCATAAAGCCTTCCTAGATCTTAAGGATAGGATGACCCAGGCACCCATTTTGAGACTACCAGACTTTTCAAAGGTATTTGAGGTTGCCTGTGATGCTTCAGGAGTAGGTATAGGTGGAGTCCTAAGCCAAGAAAACCATCCCGTAGCATTCTTTAGTGAAAAACTTAATGATGCTAAGCTTAGGTATTCTACCTATGATAAGGAATTTTATGCGATAGTGCAAGCTTTGCGTTACTGGAAACATTATTTACTACCGCAAGAATTTGTGCTGTTTTCGGACCATGAGGCTCTTAGATTCTTGAATTCTCAGAAGAAGCTTAACCCTAGGCATGCTAAGTGGGTAGAGTATATCCAGTCCTATACTTTTGTTTTGAAGCATAAGGCTGGGTCTGAAAATAAGGTAGCTGATGCCCTTAGTCATCGATCTTTGTTGTTGAATTCTGTTAGGGCTGAAGTCATAGGGTTTGAGCAAATCAAAGAAAATATATGGGTCGTGTCCGGATTTCAAGACTGTATACCAGGATCTAACTCAAGGACCATCTAGTGAACATAAGGATTATTCCCTTTTAGATGGCTTTCTGTTCTTTAAGAATAGGCTTTGCATCCCTAGAACCTCTCTTAGGGAATTCTTGATTTGGGAAACTCATGCTGGAGGTTTAGCTGGCCATTTCGGAAAAGATAAGACCACCGTAGCTATTGAAGACCATTTTTTCTGGCCTAGCTTAAAAAGAGATGTAGCACACATTGTGGCTAGGTGTCGGACCTGCGCTGTTGCCAAACAGCGAAAATAGAACACCGGCCTTTATACCCCACTCCCTGTCCCAGATCGCCCTTGGCAAGATGTGAGCATGGACTTTGTGTTAGGTTTGCCTAAGACCCAGAGGAGGCATGACTCTATCTGTGATGTAGTAGACCGATTTTCCAAGATGGCCCATTTCTTGCCTTGTTCCCAAACATTTGATGCGTCTAAGGTAGCCACCCTGTTCTTTAATGAGATAATTCGACTCCATGGCCTACCCAAGACCATTGTTTCAGATAGGGATGTTCGGTTCACCAGCTATTTCTGGAAAACCCTTTGGCATAAGTTAGGAACGAAACTTAAGTTTTCAACTGCCTATCACCCCCAGACTGACGGCCAAACCGAAGTAGTGAACCGTAGTTTAGGCAATCTGCTAAGGTGTCTTGTTGGTGAAAACATTAGGAACTGGGATTTGTACTTACCTAGAGCTGAATTTGCATATAATGACTCGGTCAATAGGTCTACGGGTAAAAGTCCATTTGAAATTGTGCATGGTTACAAACCCCACACACCTCTTGACCTAGCTCCTTTACCAGTCCACGCACGGGTCTCCGAGTCTGCCGAAGTTTTTGCACAGCATATAAAAGACTTGCATAAAGAAGTTCAAGCCAAAATAAATTTAAGTAACGAAACTTATAAAAAATTGGCTGATTCTCAAAGGCGAGTCAAAATTTTTGACGAAGGAGACTATGTAATGATTAGGTTAAGGCCTGAACGGTTTCCTCCTGGAACCATTAGAAAGTTACATGCTAGGGGAGCTGGACCATTTAGAGTGGTAAAGAGAGTAGGATCCAATGCTTATGTGCTCGAGTTGCCTCCAGAACTAGGCATTAGCTCCACTTTCAATATTACAGACCTAGTAGAGTATAGGGAGCCAGCTGTGATTCCCAGTGAGGCTTTTGAACCTAATCTTGCTCTTGAGAGTGAACCTGACCCTGTGTGTCCACCAACAAATTGGCCTGTGAGGAAAGAGCAGATTGAAAAGATCCTGGATGATCAGGTTATCTTTACTCGTAATCGAGGATACCAAAGATACCTGGTCCGCTGGCTAGGAAGGCCAGATTCTGATGACTCTTGGATCTTCTGAGAAGAGTTACAAGAGCTGGACCCAGACCTCTTGGAGAGATACCAGAGCCAACTTGATCCATACTCGACAGGGTCGAGTTCCTCCCACCCTGGGAGAATTGGTGCGGGCACCAGACTCAGAAGAAGACTTCAGAGCTCCATCTGGATCTCTGATTAACCATACCCGAAGAATTAGGATTTTTGGTTTGTAATAAGAGTTGACTAGATCAACTCAATTTAGCTTGAGTCTACATTACCTGCATTTTATTTTGTTGAGTCATGTTGACTCAGTAGTGGACTAGGGTTTCAACCTGGGATGTTACATTTTCTCCCAAGACCAGGCAAGTGGACACCACACTCCCAGCCACACTCCCAGTCCAAGGGGCGCCATATCTACATCCAGCAGCCTTTGGTCCCCACTCCACAGATGGCAACTTCCTTCTCTCATGCGCCAGATAAAGAGAAGTCCACCAAGAGACCACAAATCAAGGGGGGCGGCCAAGACTTTCCCAAGACATCCAAAGCAAAATGGGAAGAAATTCTCTTGGAAGAGAACTTCAAGGGGGCGCCCACTACCCGCCAAAAACATCCAAAACAAAGATGGGAAGGACCTTGACTTAGGGAGGAAGAAAAGGAGGAGTCCAAAAGAGTTGATCCAGGGAAAGAAGAAATTTTTTCTTGAAGATCCAAGCAAGGAGGCGCCATCTACCTGCCTTTTATAACCCAAATCCAATTTTTTTGGTACCTTGGCCGACCATATGTGAAGGATTTGCCCTAATTTGTAGATCCCCTCCTTTTGTCCCACATGGGAAGATGTGAAACCCTCCTCCCTTGTAAAGCCTTATAAATTAAACCCCTCTTGTAAGTTTAAATCAATCAGATGAATGAAAGAAATTTTTTATGAGCAAACTTGTGTTTTCTCTTTTCCGCACTTGCTTCCAGGTGTTGAGCTCCGTGAGGGAGTAAATTCGGGTTCTCCTGGAACCTTGAGGAGGTGAGAGATCTCCAAAACCCCAAACCCTAGGTTAGCCACTCCACTCCCAAACCCTAGCCGCCATCACCCTTCTCTTTCCACCAAGCCCTAATCTATTCCACTTCTCACGGCCACCCTCTCCAAGTCCAGGCTGGCCACCAGCATCCAGCTCCGGTCCAGATACTTCAGATCTACAGCAATTCTAAGAGGAAGTCAGATCGGCCTCCAGGAGAATCCTGATTTCAGCAACTTCAGCTTTCAAGTTCTTCAACCTGGTAAAATCTTTTCTTGAGTTTCTGAATTCCATCATTTGTTCCTCTTCTTTCCCAGATCTTTAGTCCAGAAGAAGCCGACCAAACCACGAGACCAGTATTAGAGGATCCATTGCGAAGATAGCCGACTCCGAGGATCCCACAATCTGCTCGAGAGAGTTCTTCCACCAAAATCCTGAGAAGATCATTGTCTGGTTAGTAAACCATCTCTCCTCTCTATTTCTGTTCTGTTGAAAGTTCAGAGCGAAACCCTAGGTCTGGGAGTTTCTCAACCCCCAGCGATCCGTTACTTCTGAACTACTCTGATAATTTAGTTTCTTCTAAACTGTGCTTTCAATCCTTACCTAGTTTCCTTCAACGTAGTTTAGCTTTACTTTGAGTCGAAGCCAATTTTTGAAATATATATATATAAAAAAACAAAAAAAAAAAAAAGAATTAATCTTAATTTTACTTCCGCATATGCTTCTTTGTTCTTTGTTCTGCATCATATGCCCTTGGTGTAGCCCTCCTCCATTCTTTTGCCTTATTCCATAGCTCCCATTCTGAAGCTTAACTCCCTCAGTTCTATCATGAATTCTTCTATGCTTTGTTTAACTAATCTTTTTATAGTTTCATAGGCAGATTGGAGTGTAGCTGCTAGGGGCTGTGTGTCAAGCTGAGAGGCAGGTCTAGATGACTCAAGTTAGTCAACCCTAGTGTGTAGCTCTCTGACCTCAATGCTAAGCAGGACAAATCTAGTGTCCACTGACTGGCAAAGCTCGCTAAACATATTAGTCAAGGAGCAAGTTAGTGTATCAGTTAGTGATATCATCTGCTATGAACTCTTGAGTCAATGAAATTCCTATAGAGTGTGTAGATAAACCCAGAGTAGTATGTGATGGTGGAGATGTAGGTAAGGGAGTCTCATAATCAATGTGCACTGTCTCCATAGCCTCAGTGATACCAGTAGGCTCAGTCTCCATAGTCTCAATAGTAGCATGCTCAGTCTCAGTAGCTACAAACTCAGGCATGGTTGGCTCAGAAGTGGTGGCAAACTCAGTAGAAGTAGCAACAAGAACATCAATAATATCCACTTAAGCAACAATAGTGTCCTTAGGTGTAGAAGGTCCAGCAGTGGAGATCTCCCTGGGAAGCTCCTCACTATCACTGTCATCAGTGCTGCTGGAAGAGGCTTCTATGGCTCTTGCATCATACACTTTCCTTTTCTAGATTCCTCCACTAAATTCATAACCCATGCATTGTAAAGTCTTGGAGGAATAAGTATCAATGTGATGTAATGGTCTCCCATCTTCCCCTTCCAAACTAATTCTGGATGCTTGGAATAGCAGTGTTAGAACCATGCCATAAGGCAAGCAAGCTTTGACTTTTCTTACAGCTTCTCTCATCTGCATATTCAAAATTATGGTAAATTAATGTCTCCCCCTCTATGATGTGCTCCATGAAACACAAATCTCTCTCGCTAACCCAATCGAGTCTTCCTGTCCTCATATGAAAGATCTAATTGATAAAATTGTGGAGCAACCTCATTTCCAGTGAGAGAGTGTTTGCCATAACTGTTCCAACTCCATTAACGTCTTCTCTGTTCAGTATGGTCCTTAGGGTTTTCTCTCTGTCCTTTAGTACCAAATGCTTTGAGCCTTCTACAGGCATTTCCAAGATGGTGCACAGTCTTTCCTCGGTAATAATCACCCTTTTGCCTTTGACTGTTGACTTAATGTGATGTGCCTCTAACCTTAGGTTTTCATAAAATGTTCTCACTAAAGCAGGATAGGTAGGCACATTCAGTGAACAGAAGTAACTCCATCCTAATTCTTCAATAGAATCTCTAATTTTCAGCCCTAATTCTTTCAGAAAAGTAAAAATAAATCTTCTACCACTGGTAACCAGGTGATTGGACATGGAAATTACTTGCCTCGGTGAGGGAGTTGCAGCCGTTGTCCTTGGTTTAGTCATTTCATGCTGCTCTTCTCTTTCAACTGCCCAAGTCAGCTTTTCTTACCGATGCTTTGTACTTCTCTCTATCTCAGCAGTGGGAACAGTCCTTTGAGTGCATTTTTCAATAGCCCTCGTCGGTGCCATTGCCTAGATTTGGGAGAAATTGGAAGAATGGAGCTAAGGAGAGAAAATTTTGAAGGTTTGGTAGTGATATGCAAGTGAAACACCTCAATCTAGAGCAGGAACAAAAGATAGAAAGATTCGGAATAGTTCTATAGCTCTTACTAAAAAATAGTTTGCTCGACATCTGAGTCGGCTCAGCTAGCCCTAAATTGCCTGAGTCAACTCGACCAGAGCATAACCAGAAACAATAGTGATGGAGGACGAATTTGATGAAATGGGTGTATGGAGATGTAATCTACTTACCTAGCAACAACATACTAGCATTAGAGCTCCAGATATGGCCGGATTCATGGGTGGAAGGGATGAAGAATTTCAAGCTAGAAACTAAGTGAGCAGAAAATCTGACACCCTTGTGCAAACTTCCTTTCAAAAAAATAAAAGAGAGGATCTAAGGATAGAAAAACCCTAAAACTAGGCTAATAAACCTTTACGAACCTCGGATCTAAGGATCAAGAGGGACTATTCCCAACAATGAGGAGAAATCAAAGCTCAAATGGAAGGAAAACACTCACCACTCAAGAATTGAAGGCTAGAGATAAGATCTTCACTCCTTTCTTGGACTTACCATTGGAACTTTGATCCATGGCATGGAGCCTTCATCATCATCTTCAAATCACCAAGAAGAACCTACAAAAGAGTCAAGGTAAGGTCAAAATTCAAAGAAATTAATGGAAAAGGAAAGGAATCAACAAGAGAAATGAAGAGAGCTGCTGAAATTTTTGGGCAACACTTCCTCTTCTTCTTGGACTACTTGGATCTTATATAGAAAAACTTGAAAATAGAACTATGGCCCTTCAAACTCAAAGAACTCATTCAAATTTAAGATCAAACTCAATACTCCAACTCAAACTTAAAGAAAAACACTCAAAATTCTAAGAAGAACTCAAGAGAACTTGGCAAGATGGAAGAGAACTCAAACAAGGAAGCTTTCATTCAACTCAAATCATTCAATGCATACAAGAGGGGGCCTTGGTCTCTATTTATAGGCCAAGGGCAGCCCCTTTAGGTGGCAAGGAAGGGAATTAAGTGACCAACTAATTCAAGTTTAGTTGGTAGCTAATTACAAGATTAGTTCCTAGTAACTAATTCCTATCAACTAATCCTAACAAGAGAAATTCTAGAAGCTCTATGTGGCACCATCTCCTTGCAGCACTTGTCTTCATCTAATCCTTCCACATGTTCTTTAAGGTTTGGTCTTTCAATTAGGCTTCGAGGTAGAAGATTTCTTCATAGTTTGGCTAGCCCATAAGCTTGGAAAAGAAATCTTTACTTGATTTTGGTTTTAAACAATTCAATCTTGCTTCATGGAATTAGGAGTCTTCAAGAGGTGCTTCATACATTTATGGGAATCTAAAAAAAAGGAAAGATTAGACTACAACCAAAGATTATTAGTTTGTAATTTCTTTCTCTTGCCAATGTCCTCATTAATTCTTCCCAGGTGAAAAGAACTCGGCCCTGACGAGTATGGATCATTTTGGCTTTGGTAGTATTCAAGTATATCTGGATTGATCTTTTTTAGTTCTTCTTGAGTGATCCATGAATCTTTAGAATCAGGTCTGCCTTGCCAATGGACCAAGTATCGTTGGTAATCTTCATTCCGGGTAGTGACAATCTTATCATCTATGACCCTTTCAATTCTTTCTCCCCACTTTGGTAGTGTAGTTGGTAGGCACTCTGGGGTTGGTTCACTCTCAAGGGATGGATCAGGTTCTAGGAACTCACTGGAAATCATTGTGGGCTTCTTGTATCCTACTAGATCTGAGATATTAAAAGTAGAGCTAATGCCAACATCAAAAGGTAGGTCTAGCACATAAGCATTAGGTCCTATTCTTTTTATTATTTTGAAAGGACCTGCACCATGGGCGTGGAGTTTCTTCATAGTTCCCGATGGAAACTATTTAGGTTTTAGCCTAATCATCACAAAGTCCCTTACTTGAAATTCTTTGGCCCTTCTATGAGAATCAGCCATATGCTTGTATCTCTCATTGCTCATTTGGATTTTCTTGCTAATCTCTTTGTATAGATCCCTGAGATATTGTGCATATGATTCGACAGACTTATACATGGATGACACCAAATGATAAAACAAACTCAAAATGCAAGCTCAAATAGGCTTTATTAACTAATAACTGAAATTTATTGTTGGCTAGGAAACAAAAGTTCTTAATTTTCAATATTCTCTTTAAGAGACTTCTAAACTCTCGCACACATCTTCAGGTAAGTAGCAGTAAATCTTAATTTGCTCCCAACATATGCCATAGAGTCTTAAGAAAGTAACTATTGAATATCACTGGGACCAGATCAATGATATGGTGGATGTCTCAGCTTAGTGGAATAGGAGAGTGCATGTTATATAGTGGTGAATCAGGAAGGTGGATATTCAAGGATGGTGGATTAGGGACAGAGAAACGGTTAGGGAAAACATACTGAAGGTTTTTCAAAGGCTTTCCAACTTCTTGGGGCTGATCCGTATGGGTTTGTTCAAGGTTTTCTCTGATAGTCAACACCCCATTAGGTGATCCTTCATTAATCTCTAGATTTAAATCCTCAACATTGATTAATTCCGGGTCCTCTATTATCTCCTCGAATTGTTCTTCATGGCTTTGTTCCTGGACTTCATTTCCTTTCAATTGATTATTCCTGTTGTTGATTTCTTTAGGCTGGATAATTATTTTATCTTTAAGCAATTGTTCTTGTTCATACTCATCTATAAGGTTAGACCCAACTTTATAAACTTTTTCCTTAAGCTCTTCAATGGGTTTAGGATCTTCTCTTTCTAGCCTTTCATTTGGACAAGATTTTGATTCCACTTCATCTTTAAATTCTTCAATAGGTTTAGGAGATTCTTCCTTTAATTCTTCCATGGATTTAGTCTCTTCTTCATCTACCTCATACTTATTGAATTCAACAATATATTTAAACATAGTTTCATCATCTTGTCTCAATTTGTTCTATTGGATTGGAAGATTTTATTTATAAGATTTGCCTATGAAATTTTCTCTCAGCTTACTCTTCATATCTCTCTAAGTAATTATTTTATCCCCACTATAATAACTTTTATGCTTAACATGTCTCCAATATGACTTAGCATGTCGGTTTAGCTTTAATTTGGCAAATTGACACTTCCTTTCTTCCAACATTTCATCAAACTCAAAGTACTGATCTATTTTCTTCTCCCAATCGACATACACCTAAGGGTTTCCATCAAAAGTGGGTGCATAGGGTCGATTGCTCATAAAGACTCTCTCCTCCTAATCTACAAAGCCTTGACAGGGGTATCTAAGTTTATACTCTGGGGTGATATCATGACAATGGATCCTTGGATCAATAGGAGGTGATTTAGGATTAGTACGAGTCAAGCGATCTTTTTCGATGTTCCCGATTTGATTATTCACTTGCCCTAACTCTTTGTTCATTGATCCTAATTATTTAGTCAGGGTATCAAATTTTTCAGTCAGGGTTCTCATAAAGAATTAAAGATTGGGGTCCATGGATAAACCAGACTGAGGATGAGACTTTGATATAAAACACAGTACAAGGATAAGCAATATAATGGGCAAGCAGACAAGACCTAATTCTAGGGCTCCTAGACCTAAAGTTCAAGAATACAGGGCTTAACTAGGCACTACTTAAGAATGTAATTATCCTATCCACTGACCAGGTAAGAGGTGGGGTTGCAGGAGGCTCCCCTCGCTTTCATGAGGCTCTAATTAAAAATTGTATGTTCGCTTAAGGCATTTGCCATTTGACCTCTAGCCTTAGATACCAATTTCAAGGAATAAGTACAAGCTTAAATAATACTTTGTCTTACCTTGCACTTGAACCCGACTCGTGGGTGTCCCTAGTTTAGGTTCCTACTTGATTTTACTTAGGATTTAGGTTAATGCAAATGTGGGTGATTGTTTTGTGCTAAGAAAATGTAATAACCTCCTTCCCTTATGTAATATTGAATGCCCTTAAGATATTTTAAAAAAATGGATGCAAACAATTTCAGCAAAACAATGAGCATAATCACAAATACATGAGTTTTTAATCCAATTTCAAAATGTCAATTAATGCAAATTTAAATCAAGTAATTCAAATCATAAAGTCTAAATTCAAACAACCAATTTTAAAATTTTTAATTTCAAAATTTGATTAGAAAATTCATCCTTGGAGGCAAAGTGGTTAAAATGTAATTTTCAGTTTCTAACTAACCTCCAGCTAACCTAAATTTTAAAATTTGGAATTTAAAATTTTAAAAATACAAAAATTCAAAACAAAATTGATTTGGTTAGCTCTCAGATCTGAAATCTTGGAATTTAATTTGTGACCCAAAATTAATTCAAATTTTGGTTGAGAAGGTAGTTTGAAAATAGTTGCTAGAAGGTTCCAGCAGTTTAGCTAACTCTTAACAACCTGAATTCAAATTTCAAATTCCAAACTCTAAACCTCTCTAAGATTCAAAATTCTAATGGGAAATGATAAAACTTCGAATTTGAATCTCATATCTAAAATTTGAAATTTATAAAAAATGTTTTTATATTTTCTTGAAATTTAAATGAAATGGAAGGCAGAAACAGAATTCTGGATAGAACTTTAGAAATGACCTAAGAACTTGTATTTTGAAATCTAGAAATATAAAAAAAAAATTTAAAATTTTATATTTAGAATAATAAAACACTAAGGTATTGGAAAAGTATTTTTTTGGATTTATAAGATCACCATAAAAATTATAAAAATTATAGAAGACTCAAAAGATAGTGAGACAAGACTATAGCAGCTTGCAAAGCTTAACCTAGAAACGTGGCTCTGATATCAAAAAATTGATGGGGGACGAATTTGATGAAATGGGTGTATGGAGATATGATTTACTTACATAGAAACAACATACTAGCATTAGAGCTCCAGATATGGCCGAATTCATGGCTGAAACGGATGAAGAATTTTGAGCTAGGAACTAGGTGAGCAAAAAATCTGACACCCTTGTGCAAGCTTCCTTTCAAAAAAATAAAAGAAATGATCTAAGGGCATAGAAATCCTCAAACTAGGCTAAGCAACCTTTAGAAACCTCAGATCTAAGGATCAAGAGGGTCTATTCCCAACAATGAGGAGAAATCAAAGCTCAAATGGAAGGAAAATACTTATCACTCAAGAATTGAAGGCTAGAGACAAGATCTACACTTCTTTCTTGGACTTACCATTGGGTCTTTGATCCATGGCATGGAGCCTTCATCATCATCTTCAAATCACCAAGAAGAACCTGCAAAAGAGTCAAGGTAAGGTCGAAATTCAAAGAAATTAATGAAAATGAAGGAATCAACAAGAGAAGTGAAGAGAGTTGCTGGAATTTTTGGGCAGCACTTCCTCTTCTTCTTGGACTACTTGGATCTTATGTAGAAAAACTTGAAAATGGAACTATGGCCCTTCAAACTCAAAGCACTCACTCATATTTAAGATCAAACTCAACACTCCAACTCAAACTTAAAGAAAAACACTCAAAATTCTAGGAAGAACTCGAGAAAACTTGGCAAGATGGAAGAGAACTCAAATAAGGAAGCTTTCATTCAACTCAAATCATTCAATGCATACAAGAGGGGGCCTTTGTCTCTATTTATAGGCCAAGGGCAGCCCCTTTGGGTGACAAGGAAGGGAATTAAGAGACCAACTAATTCAAGTTTAGTTGGTAGCTAATTACAAGATTAGTTCCTAGCAACTAATTCCTAGCAGCTAATCCTAACAAGAGAAATTCTAGAAGCTCCATATGGTGCCATCTCCTTGCAACACTTGTCTTCATCTAATCCTTTCACATGTTCTTTAAGGTTTGGTCTTTCAATTAGGCTTTAAGGTAGAAGATTTCTTCATAGCATGGCCAGCCCATGGGCTTGGAAAAGGAATCTTTACTTGATTTTGGCTTTAAATAATTCAATCTTGCTTCATGGAATTAAGAGTCTTTAAGAGATGCTTCATACATTTGTGAAAACTTGAAAAAAAGAAAAGATTAGACTATAACCAAAGATTATTAGTTTGTAATTTCTTCCTCTTGCCAATATCCTCATTTGTTGGCACTCCTACTTGGCATGGAGGAGAGGTGGCTTGACTCATCTTCAATTGTGCTTGACTTGAATTCCCACTTGTGGTCCCATCTTCAAACTAGTTTGAGCCCATCTTCAAATTGACTTGAGCTTGAACCAATTCGTCTAATTACATGACCAATTGACCCTAACTTGACCAAATTGGCCAAATTACAAGACTAAAGCAAAAAAATTGAAACCAACTAGATACTAACTATAAGACTCGAAAGCAAATTACTCAGGCTTTATGCCTTATTACAGTACTTAAAAGGTTAAAAACCCTAATCAAAAATCCATAGAGGGTTGAGGAGCTTCTGTCAAATCCTGGTGCCCATACCACTTAGTGAAAATCTCAGCAAGTTGGTTCTTAATTGGGATAAATTATAGATCAATTTCACCATTCAAAATATGATTTCTAATAAAATGGTGTCTAATTTCTATATGTTTAGTTCTTGAATGCTGAATTGGATTGTTTGTTAAATTTATAGCACTTGTGTTATCACATTTGATAAAATTTTAGATTGTGTAACACCAAAGTCTTCTAGTAGTTATTTAATCCATAACACTTATGCACAACAACTCCCTGCAACAACATACTCTGCCTTAACAGTAGATAATGCTACCAAGTTTTGTTTCTTATAGTGCCTGAGATTAAATTCAACTCTAGAAATTTATATATGCCACTAGTGCTTTTTCTATCAATTTTACAACCAGCATAATTAGCATCCAAAAATCCAATTAAATTCAATGAAGAATGCTTTGAAAACCATAGACCTAGATTATTTATTCCTTTTAGATATCTTATGATTCTTTTAACAGCAAGCATATATAGTTCTTTAGGATTAGATTGGAATCTAGCATATACACATATGCTAAACAACATATCAGGTCCACTTGTAGTTAAGTATAACTATGATCCAATCATACCTCAATAAAGTTTTTGATCAATGTTGGATCAATCTTCATCTTTATCCAATCTGCAGGTTGGGCTCATGGGTGTGCTCATTTGTTTGCTTGACTCCATACCAAATTTCTTAATAATTTTTTTGGTGTATTTGGCTTGGTTAATGAAGATTCCTTCCTTGGTTTGTTTCACTTGAAGTCCAAGGAAGTGGTTAAGTTCACCCATTAGGCTCATTTCAAATTCTCCCTATATTAATTTAGCAAATTCTCTACAAAGAGATTCACTAGTTGTACCAAATATTATTTTTTTTCTTGATGAAAAGAGTTTTACCAACATTTCCTCTTGTGAAATTATTTTCAATCAAGAAAGTATTAAGTCTATCATACCAGGCTCTAGGTGTCTATTTCAAACCATATAATGCTTTATTGAGTTTAAAAACATGATTTGGAAAAGCATGACTTTCAAAACCTGGTACCTATTCTACAAAAACTTGTTCAAAATAAAATAATTCAAGAATGCACTTTTCACGTCCATTTGAAAAAGTTTGAAGTTCATGTAGTAAGCAAATGCAAGAAGTAATCTAATGGCTTCTAGTCTTGCTACAGGTGCATATGTTTCATCAAAATCTATACCTTCTTTTTGGTTATATCCCTTAGCCACCAATCTAGCTTTATGTCTAATTACATTACCTTGTTCATCTAATTTGTTTCTGTAGACCCATTTGGTTCCAATGATGGGATAGTTTGATGGTCTATCAAATAAAGTCCATACCTTATTTCTTTCAAACTGATTTAGTTCTTCATACATGGCCATCATCCAGTTTGGGTCAGATTCAGCTTCTTCTAAGCTATGAGGTTCTATTTGTGACACAAAGGCTAGGTAGTCATATGCATCTCTATGTGATGACGTAGTCTTAATACCTTGTGAAGGGTCACCAATAATTAACTTTTTTGGATGAGAAGTTACATATCTCCATTCCTTTGGTAGATCAGCATGATCCTTGCTTATCCTTTCTTCTCCTTCTTGAGTTGGTCTTTCTTATATGCTCATGTCTTCCATTTCTTTTTGAAGTGTACCTGCATCATTGTTTATGCACTCTTCTTTCTTAGAAGGTGAAGGGTTAGTTTCATCAAAAATAACATGTATAGATTCTTCTATAGTAAAAGTTCTTTTGTTAAATACTCTATATGCTTTCTATGTATTGAATAACAGAGAAAAATTGCTTCATCAAATTTAGCATCAATTTTTTCTAGATTATTCTTACCATTATTAAGAACAAAGCATTTATATCCAAATACATAAAAGTAATTAATATTGAATTTCTTTTCATTCCAAAACTCATAGGGGGTTTTTTACAAAATTGGATGAATCAAAACATGGTTTAAAATATAACAAGCAGTATTCACCACTTCTGTCCAAAAGTACCTTGGAAGATTGTCTTCACACAACATTATTTGGGCCATCTCCTCCAAAGTCTATTTTTTTCTCTTTACAACATCATTTTATTATGGTGTCTTAGGAGTAGAAAAGTTATGATCAATGCCATTTTCAGTGCAATAATCATCAAAAAATTAATTTTTAAATTCCGTGCCGTGATCACTCCTAATTGAAACTATTGAAAGATTTTTTTGATTAGAAATTTTTTTGTAAAATTTTTGAAAGACTTTAAAAGTTTCATCTTTATGAGCGATAAATAAAATTCAAGTAAATCTAAAGAAATCATCTACTATCACAAGAGCATATTTCATACCACCTAAGCTTGTGGTCCTAGTTGGTCCAAGTAAGTCAATGCAAAGTAGCTCAAGGGGTCTAGTAGTTGAAATCATATTTTTGGATTTAAAACTTCTCCTAGTTTGTTTATCTATTTGGTATGCATCACAAACATGATTAAGATCTACTTTAAATTTAGGCATGCCTTTAACTAGATTCTTGGAAATTAGCTTAGCAATAGTATGCATGCTAGCATGACCTAATCGTCTATGCCAAAGTAAACAAGACTCTTTGGTCTTAGCATTCATTGCAACTAAACTGAAACTACTAGACATGGCTAGATCATTAAGGTCTACCACATAGATATTTCCAAGTCTATGTCCAATGAACTTACTGCAAGAATCAAGAGAGTTTGTTACAATACACATAGATGATTCAAAGACAACCTTGAATCCTTTATCATATAATTGACTGATGCTCAATAAATTATGCTTCAACTTGTCTACTAGCAATACATTTTCAATGAAAGTGCAAGAGGTTATCTTGATATTACCGATTTCAATTATTTTTTTCTTGCCATTATCTATAAAAGTAACCATACCTCTTTTTATCGCTAGGATGATAAATTGATCCTTGTCACCCATCATATACCTCGAACAGCCACTATCGAGATACCATCTTTTCTTCAATTTTTGGGCTGCAAGACATTTCTACAAGACAATCAAGAAGTTCTTTTAGGTACCCAAGCTGACTTGGATCCTTGCAGGTTAGCGGAGGTGGTTCCTTTAGGGACCAAAATTCTTTTAGTTCTATTCTTAGAATATGCATTTTTCTTTAATGAATTACATTGAAAGCATTTATGTCCAACTCCATGACATGCATAACATATAATTCTAGAATTATGAAAAGATGTACGAATTGAAGTTCTAGATGTTGATGCAGATGTAAAACTTTTTCTTATAAAAATTTTCTATTTAAATTCTTAGGTACATACATTGTAGCATTAGAAATGGATGCAGAAAGATTAGATACAAAAGCTTCTTGAGATATTGATTTTGAAACATAAACTTTTGATGTCACAAAAGTAGTAGCTGAAATTCTATTTGAAATTGAAGAATTGAAACCAATTCTAGTTTTATTTTCAGAAATTCTGTTCCTTTAAAATTAACTCAAGCTTATTTGAAGATAAAGTGAGTTTTTCAACTAGTGGCTTGAGTTTTTCAACCTCCTTTTTCAAGTCATTATTTTCAACGGTTAAAGCTTTATTCTTGTCAAGACATGTATTGTTTTCAGTTTCTAAAGCTTTGTATTTTTTAGAAAAGACATGTAAATTCTTTTACAATAGATTATTCTTTTCTGAAATCTCTTCTTTCTCCTTTTATAAAGAATCATTGATATTCTTTAAAGCTCTTATTTTTACTCTAGCCTTTTTGAATTCAGATAGTAGATCATGAAAAGCAGAATACAATTTATCAAAAGTAAATTCTAATTGAGGTTTGGGGGATCTTACCTTGTCTTCGAGACCCATAAGACATAGGTTAGCAGTTTTCATGGTCTCTTCTTCTTCAGATGAAGTTGACTCCTCGCTGTCGCTCCATTTAGCAACCATAGCTTTTTTTTTCTTCTTCTTGAAAGATTTTTTAACAAAGAACAATCGGGATGAATGTGCCCTGGTTTCTTATATTTATAGCATGTGGGCACTTGTTCTTTTTCTTTCTCTCTATCCTTGTCCTTGTTCTTACTATATTTCCCTTTTTTATAGAATTTTCTATAATATCTACCTTTCTTCTTTTTCATAAACCTTCTAAATCTTTTCACGACCATTATGATATCATTGTCTTCTAGATCGTCTTTGGAGGAGGTGCAATTGTCTTCCGATTCCCCATCTTTCTTTGAATCTGATACAGCTTTGAAGGCTATTATTTTTTTCTTCTTCTGATCATCATCAGTCCTATGCTGCATGGCCAGTTCATGTGTGACAAGTGAACTCATTAATTCATCTAGAGATAAGGTGCTTAGATCTTTTACTTCCTGGATGGTAGTAACTTTGGGGTCCTACTTGTCCAGAAGTGATCTAAGGATCTTCTGTACAAGATCAGCATTTGAATAAACCATGCCAAAACTTTTCAAACCATTAATAATATATGTAAAGCGAGTAAACATGGTAGAGATAGTTTTAGTTAGTTCCATTTTGAAAAGTTTATAACTATGTATAAGAAGATTAATTTTCAAAGTCTTCTCTTAGGAAGTTCTTTCATGGGTCACTTCAAGTTTGTTCCAAATTTTCTTTGTAGAAGAGCAAGTGAAAATTTGATTGAACTCGTTAGCATCCAAAGCACAGCATAATAGAGTCATGGCTATGGCATTTAATTTCTCCATCTTCATGTCGTGTTCATCCCAGTCCTCTTCAGGCTTTGGGACATCCATGCCATTATTTTTGATCATGGGAATATGTGGCCTTTTTAGAATGACCTTCCATAATTGAAAATCGATAACTTGAGTATAGATTTTCATTCTAGCTTTCCAATAGGAATAATTTATGCACATGAAGAGTGGAGGTCTATTGGTAGATTGGCCTTCAGCCAAAGATGTACTCATGGGATGAGCCATCAACCTTTACTCTAAATGTATTCAGAGACACTGCTCTGATGCCAATTGTTGCCCAGGTGGCTTTCCCAAGAGGGGAGTGAATTAGAAATGTAAAAAGTTTAAGCAATTATGTGCTCTTTGAAAATCCCTTGAAGTGTTAAGTGCTATGATTGAAATAATTAAAAGCAGAAGCAAGATATAAAATGAATGCACAATACAAACACAGAAAATTTTATAGTGGTTTTGAGTAACACAGCTCCTACATCCACTACCCAAAATTACCACATGGGATTTTCACTATATCCCCTACTGGAATACAATTGAATTATTTTAATAGGCTCATAATCCAAACCTCTACACTTTGGTTTTTAAACTGGACTCACCAAAGAAACCCAACACTTGGTTTTAACAAGATCACCAACAATCCAACACTTGATTTTAATAGGATCACCAAAAACCCAACACTTGGTTTTAACACAGGCTAACCAAGAACCTATTTGGTTTTTAAATTGGGCTCACCAATAACCCAACAATTCAAAAGAATTGTAAAGAGAAAGTAATAGAATGATAAATAAATTTTGTCGGATGGTTGCCGATGCATCTCGAAGGAAGCCCAATTGATTGCACTTCAATGCACTTGGTTGGCTTCTTCAATTTTTTCAATAAATGCTTCTAGCTTCTGATGTGAGTTGGTGAAGACTTGAAGACTATCTTGAATGATCTTCAGTGCTCTCTTGCTCACTAGCTCAAGTAAGCATTAAACATTCATTTCTTCTTCAAAGTAGTTCAAATCCCTCAAATACATAGTCTTGTACTCTTCTCAGATGATTTTAGTTATCGTAGATCATTGGGATGTAACATTTGACCATTGGAGCACTTTTTGGATTCAAATTCTAAGTTCTGGAACTAGTCTTTATAAGCCTAAAATCAATCTTTGAGTCGGGTGAGATCCTATCGAGTCGGCTCGGATCCATAGAGTAGTTATGGTCCAGTCGGCTCCCTTCATTCGAGTCAGCTAGGTTCCTCAATAGCTTGATTCTTTACTCTGGAAGAGTCGGCTCGGATTCATAGGCATTCAGAAATCTAGTCTAGAAGAGTCGGCTCTTTCTTATTAGAGTCAGCTAGATTGGTTGTTCACTCAGAACTCTTTTTCTGGACTCTGAAACAGTCAGCTCGAACTTCTGAAGGGTCGACTCGGATGTCTTACTGAATGATAGAGTCAGCTCAAACTTTTTTTAGGTCAGCTCGCCTGTTTGATTCAGGAAATTGTACTCTAGATGAGTCAGCTCAGGTCCTTTAGAGTCGGCTCGGATATTTACGTGCCAGAAATCTTCATGCATGTCATGTGCCAGAGTCAGTTCCTTTGCCTTGAGTCAACTCGAATAACTTCTTTAGTGAATTTTCAGTTTTTCAAAAGAAATCATCTAGCAAGTCTTCAAAGTCTCAAGATGCCTTCAAACTCTTCAAATCATATTTCTAAGAAATTTTAAGCTTGAAACACATATAGAAGTAACCCATTTTCATTTTTTTTACTTTATTTTTGCATTGGGTTCTTCTTTACAAAATTCGATTACAACACAACTCATTTCTAAACTAAAGATGTAGGAGTTGTAATTGAGCATTAGAATCATCCTACAAAAACTTATAACATGCTTGAAGAGTTGTTAGTAAAACAAGTGCATGCTCCAATGTTTTGTTATCATCAAAATCACTTATGAGGTCAACACTGTTACTCTTCTTCATCTTTGGCTATGGAGTAGGGCTATCCTCCTAAGCCCTTTTTCACTCCACCTCCTTTTTCTTTTCTGCCATCCCCTCCTCAGCATTGATGTACTTGTAGACACAAGCGAGAAGTTTGACAAAGTTGCAAGAGAACTTATAGGGTGAAGTAGAAGCTATTTGCCTTCAGCCTCTTCTTGAGGGCTGATATCTTAACAAAGTAGTCCAGGTCATGGACTTCCAACATAATCACCTTAAGGTGACTCATGTAGCTTTGGAGAGAGTCTCCATCCTCCTACTAAATAGAGAAGAGAGTATCGATACCCCTCCTAGGCTTCCAGCTACCTTGGAACTACATAACAAACAAGCGATCGAACTCCTTAAATAAATGCATGGATTCGGCTAAAGCCTAGTGCAATAAGCAAGGGCGGCGCCCTAGAGAGTGGTGGGGAAGGATTTGCATAGCATGGTATCTAAGGTCCCTTGTGTTAAATATATGCCCTAGAAGTTAATGTAGTAGACATATTATATCTTTCTAGGACAAATTTATACTTGAATTATTCATTATTAATAAAATGGATAGTTTTTTATTCCATTCTTATATAATGTGTTCTTGAATCATCTAAGAAATTAATGACTTAAGACTATATTCTCAAGAATTAAGAATTTAAGACATGTATAATTAATTTCTAAACTGCTCCTGATTGAGGGATCATCATGGAGATGATGATTGATCTGATTAGATTGGTACATGAATCACTTTCTTTAGGATAGACGAGTCTCGAGTCTATAGTTTAGGGATATTGAACGATGATGCATGTGGTTGTAAGACAAAACAAGAAGTCATTTAGATATCTACTCATTTATTAGTGACTTTCTCAATGTCGTAATTGTTAAAAGTTCTTTGACCTATAGTATCTTGGCTACTCACAATGGGATTGCTATAATTTAACTATATATAAACTTAGTCTCCTAGCAATTTGAATCCTTGTGGTATATGTTGGCTATGGTAGATTTATTGTAGGAGTAAGATACATACCTAGATGGAATCTATCGATCTTAATAGTTGAGTAGTAGTTCTATGAGATTTAAGAGGTTGTATCCTTAAGACTATGGCCACAATAATGTGATTGATGGAAAGGAGTTTTCATGAATTTCATGATTTGGACTCAAGCTAATTAAGTCTTCTATATGACTGATGCTTAGGATTTGATGAGTTTTTCATGACTTGCATCTTATTGAGATTGATGATAGAAGAATTGAATCACATGGTAACTATACCTAGGGATTCTATATATTTTGCTCTGCTGGATTGCTATTGCATATTTCTAGACATCATGGTAGATTATGAAAACTCACTAGGATGATTATGAATCAATGATCCTTATTGAGGGTAAGTTAGAATCATTCTAATTCATCGAAAGGTATTTCAAAGATACTATAATGGAGATCATGGTATGTCTTATTACCAAATAGAATAGAATTTATGAGATCATATACAATAGTGATTTGACATGATCAATCAATTGGATCATAATCAAATTATCGATATGATTGATGATTTGGATCAATTATAAAAGTTACATGTAGAGAAACTACTAAAAGTTAGCAAGGAGGACTTAATTATAATTGTTACAATATAATTTGATTTGATTAAATTAGGATTCAAGTCCTAGTCGAATTAAATTAGATTTAATTTGATTGGTTTGATTATGACCTGACCTAATTTGAGTCAAATTGGAATTCCCAATCCAAGTAGGACATGGATTTGTGTCCTAATTAATTTTGAACTGAGTTTGGCTCGAGAGTTCGAATTGGATTCGAATTGAACCTAGATTGGACCTAATTTGATTAGGAAGCCTGAGTCCTAGTTAGACTGGGACTCTTTCTATTTTTATGTCCAAGAGAAAGAGGGCGAGCATGCTCTTATAGGAAGCTTGAGTCCCTGTCAAAGTGGGACTTTCTCTCCATTTACATGCCCATGAGAAAGAGGTCGCGTGCCCCTCTTGTCTTGCATGCAAGATGAGAAGGAGGCAAACCAAACTTGGCAACCTCTTCTCTAGCCTTCTCTTTCCTACCAGATAAGTTCTATCCTTATCTAGAATTTGAATTTGATTCAAATTTTAAATAAGGCAAAATTTATCTTGATTTAGGATGGGGTTTATCCTTGTTCTGGCATGGGTTTTATGAAGGGGCACAAAATTTAGATTGACACATACTTTTGCATGAGATTTTTCATGCAAATATAGATGGGGCACTCCCTCTCCAAGACTCCTTCTAGTTTGGGGACTCTCATCTCATCCTAAGTTTGAATTTGATTCAAACTTGATTTCAAATTTAATTTGGATATGGGATGAGATTTATCTAAGAGGTAGTTAAGGAGAGGGGTGTTGAGATTAAAAGGAGGTGCCTCATTTGATTTTTCATCACATAATTTTTGTTAGAAATCAGATTGGCACCTCTTCCCTTGTTCTTGTGCCCCTCCTTCTCCACACCTCCCCTTCCACATGCTTAGAGTGAGAGATCTAGAGAGAAAGAAAAGGAAGAAAGGAAGGAGTTTCTTCCTTCCTTTGCCATTCCTCCTCCCTTCTCCCTTCATCTAGCACGAAGGTGTTTGTGAAGATTCCTCCAATCTTTATCGAATCTTCTTCTTTCTATGATATTGTGAAGAGAAGAAGAAGAAGAAAATTAAATCCAAGTTTAAGGAGCAAGATCTATAAGAAGCTAGCACTTCGGTAGTCTTGGAAGCTCTTAATTTATGTCAACTCTATGTGGATGCCCGTAGAGGCCTGGCACATGCATGGCTATATCGAAATCTAGAGATATTTTCATATCTAATTTTGAAGAAGGATTATAATGCAATAGGTAAGTGATTTGATCACTAATTGTTTCTTCATTTCTAGAATTATATACATATATTTTATTTTAATCATATGAACTAGATCAAATGGGTATTTTAAGATTTGATCTATGCATGTTCTCCAAGATTAAAATCTATTTTAATCAATTTTTCATTATAATTTTTAAATATTAAAAATCTACATACATGAAAATACCTAAATCCAATACCTTGTAGTATCATAAGGGCTTTGAAGCTCTCCAGGTGGTTGTAAGGGTCACTAAAGGAGTCATAGGTTTCCACCAAGGGTGCTTTGAAGTGGCAAGGGATTGACTCCCTCATGATTTACTTTGAGAAAGGAGGGCAAGTGGTGAACAAAAGCTTGCCCCCCAAAGCTAGGCCATACTAGCGAAGGACCTCGAGGTAGTGGTCCACCTTCTGAAGCTTGCAATCTAGCTTGTCTCGATGCCCAGACTCCTCTTTGGTTAATGGCATGGAGATTTGCTCACAAAGGAGCCTTTAGAAGAAGAAGATGATAATGAATGAGAGGAAGGTGGACTAGGTTTGCACTTCTTATCTCGCTCATTACTCTTTGGACAAGATCTATTGCCAGGGGTTGCCTTTTCTTGAACTTGATAGTTGAGGCCGACAATGAGGAGATGCTTATTCTAAGCCTCAATGGATGGATCGAGGAACCTGGAGAGCTTTTCCCATGCTATAGGGCTAGATTGATAGCTCCATCTTAAGCTCCTCAAGGAAGGAGGAAGATTTGAATGAACTGGGGATGGGTGATTGCCTGGCACTAGCGCTGGTCGACTAATCACTTGCTGCAGGTCTTGCACTATAGTGGTTAGTACTTGAGCTTACTGTATGAGCTACTAGAACTATTATGTAGTAGCGGCAAGGGCACAAGGCATCTCCATAATGTTTGAGTCCAAATGGCTTCGATTGGGATCAGTGGATTCCACCAAGGCCTCCGAAAGGATGGTGAATGGGGTTGTCATGGCCTTCTTGCTCTTTATACTTGAATATTAGATAGAAGTAGCTTAAGACCTCATATATGAACCAAGGGCCTTTCCTCTAGCACTAGTCTACTACCGTCGAGGAGTCAAGCTAGCTTATTAGACTACTAAGCTAGAGTCAAAAATGGTGGTGATCACAAGATAGCTAGTCACAATATTTGTAACTGGGTAATAGTGACATGTCCTTGATTGTTCCCTTGGGATAGTCCTGTAAAACTTCCAAAGATAGAAAAGTTCTCTTGTTAGGACATTCCCGGATGGTGGATATCTGATGTCTAAGTTAGTTTTCTATGAAAGTAAATAGAAGAGGTCTGAGCTAGGAATAGAGATAAAAAGAGTATGAAGTACAAAAGGCTTGGTAGTAGTGAAGAAGAAGGTGAAGGGTGGAGAATAGAGGAGATAAGCTTGGATTTCTATGGAGGAGATGAGCTCTAGTGCATATAAAGTCCATCTCCAAAAAAGGGTATGCAAGAAAGTCTCCACTTACCTAGAGGGTTCAAAAAAATTTTTATAGTCGAAAATGGATACCTATCGCCTTTCCTCTAGCACTAGTCTACTACAATCGAGGAGTCAAGCTAGCTTATTAGACTACTAAGCTAGAGTCAAAAATGGTGGTGATCACAAGATAGCTAGTCACAATATTTGTAACTGGGTAATAGTGACATGTCCTTGATTGTTCCCTTGGGATAGTCCTGTAAAACTTCCAAAGATTGAAAAGTTCTCTTGTTAGGACGTTCCCGGATGGTGGATATCTGATGTCTAAGTTAGTTTTCTATGAAAGTAAATAGAAGAGGTCTGAGCTAGGAATAGAGATAAAAAGAGTATGAAGTACAAAAGGCTTGGTAGTAGTGAAGAAGAAGGTGAAGGGTGGAGAATAGAGGAGATAAGCTTGGATTTCTATGGAGGAGATGAGCTCTAGTGCATATAAAGTCCATCTCCAAAAAAGGGTATGCAAGAAAGTCTCCACTTACCTAGAGGGTTCAAAAAAAGTTTTTATAGTCGAAAATGGATACCTATCGCCTTTCCTCTAGCACTAGTCTACTACCGTCGAGGAGTCAAGCTAGCTTATTAGACTACTAAGCTAGAGTCAAAAATGGTGGTGATCACAAGATAGCTAGTCACAATATTTGTAACTGGGTAATAGTGACATGTCCTTGATTGTTCCCTTGGGATAGTCCTGTAAAACTTCCAAAGATAGAAAAGTTCTCTTGTTAGGACGTTCCCAGATAGTGGATATCTGATATCTAAGTTAGTTTTCTATGAAAGTAAATAGAAGAGGTCTGAGCTAGGAATAGAGATAAAAAGAGTATGAAGTACAAAAGGCTTGGTAGTAGTGAAGAAGAAGGTGAAGGGTGGAGAATAGAGGAGATAAGCTTGGATTTCTATGGAGGAGATGAGCTCTAGTGCATATAAAGTCCATCTCCAAAAAAGGGTATGCAAGAAAGTCTCCACTTACCTAGAGGGTTCAAAAAAAGTTTTATAGTCGAAAATGGATACCTATCGCCTTTCCTCTAGCACTAGTCTACTACCGTCGAGGAGTCAAGCTAGCTTATTAGACTACTAAGCTAGAGTCAAAAATGGTGGTGATCACAAGATAGCTAGTCACAATATTTGTAACTGGGTAATAGTGACATGTCCTTGATTGTTCCCTTGGGATAGTCCTGTAAAACTTCCAAAGATAGAAAAGTTCTCTTGTTAGGACGTTCCCGGATGGTGGATATCTGATGTCTAAGTTAGTTTTCTATGAAAGTAAATAGAAGAGGTCTGAGCTAGGAATAGAGATAAAAAGAGTATGAAGTACAAAAGGCTTGGTAGTAGTGAAGAAGAAGGTGAAGGGTGGAGAATAGAGGAGATAAGCTTGGATTTCTATGGAGGAGATGAGCTCTAGTGCATATAAAGTCCATCTCCAAAAAAGGGTATGCAAGAAAGTCTCCACTTACCTAGAGGGTTCAAAAAAAGTTTTTATAGTCGAAAATGGATACCTATTGCCTTTCCTCTAGCACTAGTCTACTACCGTCGAGGAGTCAAGCTAGCTTATTAGACTACTAAGCTAGAGTCAAAAATGGTGGTGATCACAAGATAGCTAGTCACAATATTTGTAACTGGGTAATAGTGACATGTCCTTGATTGTTCCCTTGGGATAGTCCTGTAAAACTTCCAAAGATAGAAAAGTTCTCTTGTTAGGACGTTCCCAGATGGTGGATATCTGATGTCTAAGTTAGTTTTCTATGAAAGTAAATAGAAGAGGTCTGAGCTAGGAATAGAGATAACAAGAGTATGAAGTACAAAAGGCTTGGTAGTAGTGAAGAAGAAGGTGAAGGGTGGAGAATAGAGGAGATAAGCTTGGATTTCTATGGAGGAGATGAGCTCTAGTGCATATAAAGTCCATCTCCAAAAAAGGGTATGCAAGAAAGTCTCCACTTACCTAGAGGGTTCAAAAAAAGTTTTTATAGTCGAAAATGGATACCTATCGCCTTTCCTCTAGCACTAGTCTACTACCATCGAGGAGTCAAGCTAGCTTATTAGACTACTAAGCTAGAGTCAAAAATGGTGGTGATCACAAGATAGCTAGTCACAATATTTGTAACTGGGTAATAGTGACATGTCCTTGATTGTTCCCTTGGGATAGTCCTGTAAAACTTCCAAAGATTGAAAAGTTCTCTTGTTAGGACGTTCCCGGATGGTGGATATCTGATGTCTAAGTTAGTTTTCTATGAAAGTAAATAGAAGAGGTCTGAGCTAGGAATAGAGATAAAAAGAGTATGAAGTACAAAAGGCTTGGTAGTAGTGAAGAAGAAGGTGAAGGGTGGAGAATAGAGGAGATAAGCTTGGATTTCTATGGAGGAGATGAGCTCTAGTGCATATAAAGTCCATCTCCAAAAAGGGTATGCAAGAAAGTCTCCACTTACCTAGAGGGTTCAAAAAAAGTTTTTATAGTCGAAAATGGATACCTATCGCCTTTCCTCTAGCACTAGTCTACTACCGTCGAGGAGTCAAGCTAGCTTATTAGACTACTAAGCTAGAGTCAAAAATGGTGGTGATCACAAGATAGCTAGTCACAATATTTGTAACTGGGTAATAGTGACATGTCCTTGATTGTTCCCTTGGGATAGTCCTGTAAAACTTCCAAAGATAGAAAAGTTCTCTTGTTAGGACGTTCCCAGATGGTGGATATCTGATATCTAAGTTAGTTTTCTATGAAAGTAAATAGAAGAGGTCTGAGCTAGGAATAGAGATAAAAAGAGTATGAAGTACAAAAGGCTTGGTAGTAGTGAAGAAGAAGGTGAAGGGTGGAGAATAGAGGAGATAAGCTTGGATTTCTATGGAGGAGATGAGCTCTAGTGCATATAAAGTCCATCTCCAAAAAAGGGTATGCAAGAAAGTCTCCACTTACCTAGAGGGTTCAAAAAAAGTTTTTATAGTCGAAAATGGATACCTATCGCCTTTCCTCTAGCACTAGTCTACTACCGTCGAGGAGTCAAGCTAGCTTATTAGACTACTAAGCTAGAGTCAAAAATGGTGGTGATCACAAGATAGCTAGTCACAATATTTGTAACTGGGTAATAGTGACATGTCCTTGATTGTTCCCTTGGGATAGTCCTGTAAAACTTCCAAAGATAGAAAAGTTCTCTTGTTAGGACGTTCCCAGATGGTGGATATCTGATATCTAAGTTAGTTTTCTATGAAAGTAAATAGAAGAGGTCTGAGCTAGGAATAGAGATAAAAAGAGTATGAAGTACAAAAGGCTTGGTAGTAGTGAAGAAGAAGGTGAAGGGTGGAGAATAGAGGAGATAAGCTTGGATTTCTATGGAGGAGATGAGCTCTAGTGCATATAAAGTCCATCTCCAAAAAAGGGTATGCAAGAAAGTCTCCACTTACCTAGAGGGTTCAAAAAAAGTTTTTATAGTCGAAAATGGATACCAATCGCCTTTCCTCTAGCACTAGTCTACTACCATCGAGGAGTCAAGCTAGCTTATTAGACTACTAAGCTAGAGTCAAAAATGGTGGTGATCACAAGATAGCTAGTCACAATATTTGTAACTGGGTAATAGTGACATGTCCTTGATTGTTCCCTTGGGATAGTCCTGTAAAACTTCCAAAGATAGAAAAGTTCTCTTGTTAGGACGTTCCCGGATGGTGGATATCTGATGTCTAAGTTAGTTTTCTATGAAAGTAAATAGAAGAGGTCTGAGCTAGGAATAGAGATAAAAAGAGTATGAAGTACAAAAGGCTTGGTAGTAGTGAAGAAGAAGGTGAAGGGTGGAGAATAGAGGAGATAAGCTTGGATTTCTATGGAGGAGATGAGCTCTAGTGCATATAAAGTCCATCTCCAAAAAAGGGTATGCAAGAAAGTCTCCACTTACCTAGAGGGTTCAAAAAAAATTTTATAGTCGAAAATGGATACCTATCGCCTTTCCTCTAGCACTAGTCTACTACCATCGAGGAGTCAAGCTAGCTTATTAGACTACTAAGCTAGAGTCAAAAATGGTGGTGATCACAAGATAGCTAGTCACAATATTTGTAACTGGGTAATAGTGACATGTCCTTGATTGTTCCCTTGGGATAGTCCTGTAAAACTTCCAAAGATAGAAAAGTTCTCTTGTTAGGACGTTCCCGGATGGTGGATATCTGATGTCTAAGTTAGTTTTCTATGAAAGTAAATAGAAGAGGTCTGAGCTAGGAATAGAGATAAAAAGAGTATGAAGTACAAAAGGCTTGGTAGTAGTGAAGAAGAAGGTGAAGGGTGGAGAATAGAGGAGATAAGCTTGGATTTCTATGGAGGAGATGAGCTCTAGTGCATATAAAGTCCATCTCCAAAAAAGGGTATGCAAGAAAGTCTCCACTTACCTAGAGGGTTCAAAAAAAGTTTTTATAGTCGAAAATGGATACCTATCGCCTTTCCTCTAGCACTAGTCTACTACCGTCGAGGAGTCAAGCTAGCTTATTAGACTACTAAGCTAGAGTCAAAAATGGTGGTGATCACAAGATAGCTAGTCACAATATTTGTAACTGGGTAATAGTGACATGTCCTTGATTGTTCCCTTGGGATAGTCCTGTAAAACTTCCAAAGATAGAAAAGTTCTCTTGTTAGGACGTTCCCAGATGGTGGATATCTGATGTCTAAGTTAGTTTTCTATGAAAGTAAATAGAAGAGGTCTGAGCTAGGAATAGAGATAAAAAGAGTATGAAGTACAAAAGGCTTGGTAGTAGTGAAGAAGAAGGTGAAGGGTGGAGAATAGAGGAGATAAGCTTGGATTTCTATGGAGGAGATGAGCTCTAGTGCATATAAAGTCCATCTCCAAAAAAGGGTATGCAAGAAAGTCTCCACTTACCTAGAGGGTTCAAAAAAAGTTTTTATAGTCGAAAATGGATACCTATCGCCTTTCCTCTAGCACTAGTCTACTACCATCGAGGAGTCAAGCTAGCTTATTAGACTACTAAGCTAGAGTCAAAAATGGTGGTGATCACAAGATAGCTAGTCACAATATTTGTAACTGGGTAATAGTGACATGTCCTTGATTGTTCCCTTGGGATAGTCCTGTAAAACTTCCAAAGATTGAAAAGTTCTCTTGTTAGGACGTTCCCGGATGGTGGATATCTGATGTCTAAGTTAGTTTTCTATGAAAGTAAATAGAAGAGGTCTGAGCTAGGAATAGAGATAAAAAGAGTATGAAGTACAAAAGGCTTGGTAGTAGTGAAGAAGAAGGTGAAGGGTGGAGAATAGAGGAGATAAGCTTGGATTTCTATGGAGGAGATGAGCTCTAGTGCATATAAAGTCCATCTCCAAAAAAGGGTATGCAAGAAAGTCTCCACTTACCTAGAGGGTTCAAAAAAAATTTTTATAGTCGAAAATGGATACCTTTCGTCTTCGAAGATGTGCATCGTTTGTCAGAAAATAATATTATGTACGTTCCAAGGTTGTTAAGATTATATATCTCACTTAGTGGAAGAGCAAGTGACGGGCTACTTGTTATCTTGTAGATAGAACATTCCAAAACTTTTCCAACGTAGTTGTAAAAGACTAGGTGGCAGAGGTTAGACAACTATTCCATCATCCTCTACCAAGGACATGCATTGAACTAGGGGATCGCTAGGGCCATGATGGACAATCCACCCTAGAGTGTATCATACATAATACAAGATTATCCCCATTTGGCTAGTGCAGGAGGAACCTAAATCATGACTATCGGACCCAACAAGAAAAGTCACGCATTGGAGGGGAACATGGATATTGGTGGCTCCATTAGGATCACAATTTAAGATTATGATAGAGGCAAGAACGCCATCTGCCATCAACATTGCACCATACGAGCAATCCAACGCACTCAATCACCTTTCAAACCTATGGCTGACAATGGATTGATGGCAACAATATCAAAGGATCTGTGCAATGGAGAAGAGGTGAGGTATGAACTCACTTATAAATATAGCTTTCTGGGAAAGTATTGCGGCAAAAGACAATGTTTTTCTCAAAATAAATACTTATATTTATAACATTGGTGGTGGTGGTGGTGGTGGTGCGTGCGTGCGTGCGTCTGTGTGTGTGTGTGTCCATGTGTGTGTGTACTTGGGGGCTATCTACTGCTTCTAAAGTTGAACTCGAAGCCTCTCAATTAGATAAATTTATGCCTGCCAATTGGGCTACCATCCGGCCAGTCAACTGTTTCCACTAAATATTAGACTAAATATGATGAGTGGTGGGTTGCCACCATTCTGCCTCTAACAAAAAAGAAAAACTCGACCAAAAAAGAATCAAAAAAAAAAAAAAAAAGAAGAAACTATGGGACCAAATGTAACAATAAATGTACTCCTGCGAACCAAGTTGGTTTGAATAACACGAGAACATCAATTCAATGTCTAGTTTGGCCCAAATCAAAGATATTTTTTGGCTTTTATTGTTTCTGATTGTGAAACACAATTTAGAAGCTAAAATGGAGAGTTTGTGAAACTGTGTATCCTCCAATGGTGCTGCCATTGCAATAAAAAAGAACTTCCCACCTCATTTTTATCTGTTGTAAATTTTCCATCTTTCAATCATATCTTTTTATTTATCACCCCGCCAGCTTCAATTCCTTCAACAAAAATCATCTCCATTTTTCCCACAAAAAACAAAACAAACTCATCTCCCGTCATAAAATTATATACTGTTTTCTTGTAACAATAAACGTTTTTCGAAATGATCAAGGGTGACAATACTGATGGCTTCTACTACCAAACACTTGGTTTGAGCATTTATTATTATTATTATTACAACTTTAAAGAGCACTGCGTCTTCCCTGGAATTCTTCAAGCATGGCAAGATCGTATTGGAAGCACGGAGAACTTCATGAGTCCAAACTTACAGTGAACACCGTTTCTCTCCCCACAAGCAAAGTAGTGAGGCCTCCTCTTCTTTAGCACAAACTGCAAGCCATTCCCAGCTCCTTGCGTGACATTACCCACCAGCTTCGCCTTCTTGAAATCGCATGCCAGGAAGCTTCGAAGATTCTTCATCAAGTACACATCGTGTGGGAATGTGGTGTTGCTTGGGGGATCGTAAATGAACACTGCCATGAGCCACATGATCAAGATACCCGTTAGTGGCCAATTAGCTCAACTTTCTTTGCATAAATAATGTTCTACTTTAAATTATCTAATGGCATTTGCAAATGCAAGTCCAACAAGTTAGGTACATTGTTATTATTATTATTATTATTATTGGATAAATCAGACATTAAATTAAACTCGAATATTTAAAATGAAATATAAAGTTCAGCAAAGAAACCCTGTATGTTGACCGACAAATTTGAATCTAAATCTTCAGTCCAAACACAAATTGAATTTGGTATGGTTAGTTCGCACCGTGGTTTAATTGAAATTTGACCTAAAGTTTACAATTCAATATTGTAATCCAGCCAAGTTAGGTTGGAAAGCAATAGCATGGAATAACAGATTATGTTGGGCTTAAGTAGGGACACCAATATAGGTTAGGTTTGTGTGAGAGACACCAGAAATTTGACAAGGCTAGGTAGGCCAATAGGTCCAAAAATGTTGGCTGAAGATTAGACGGCAGGATTGAATACAAAGTTGTTTCAATAAGAGATTTTACTAACTTGGCTAGTTGGCACCCTCGCGATTTAATATAATTAGGCCGTGCTGCTTAGCATTTAAGACAATTATGACCAGAGTTAACTCTAAATCAGGGCTTTCAAACCCAATTCAATTGTAGAGAGAGAGAGAGAAGAGAGAGAGAGAAAGAGAGAGAGAGAGAGAGAGAGAGAGAGAGAGAGAGAGAGAGAGAGAGAGAGAGAGAGAGAGAGAGAGAGAGAGAGAGAGAGAGATGGGTATCACCTAGAGTATCATGTAGGTAGAAGGGCGCATTTTTTAGAGCCCAATCAGTGTAATTAAAGCCAAATCGCCAGTGCTGGGAGTCTCCAACAATCATTCTTGCAGCATGGGAGCTCTCCGAGATGGATGCTAGCACAAGGAGGAATGCTCCTATGGTGAAACTAAATCCATATCTCAGAGGCATCTCTAACTTGGAAACAGCTAGAGATCCCAAGGCAAGACAAACAATGGATAAGATTGAGCAAGGGGGAGGAGAAAAGATGTCCTTATATAGAGAGGAGGTTAGTGGAAGTACTTAGAGTGCAAAATAACACAGTTGTTGCCTGAACTCTAAATTTGTGTTCACGAAATGGTGGGAGGGTTGTTTTCAGTTAAAGTTTCACTACCTTTAGCCGGCCAATGGAGATGGTTGCCTCACCAAGGACCATGATCAGCGGCTAGTGTGGGTTGTTGGAAGGTGGACTTCTCCTATCTTTTGACATGTGTTCTTTCTTTGAAGGTTGACGTAGATTTGCCCAATCTTTGCTTTGAATTGAACCTCCTACTCCGACTACCCTTGTACACAACCACAACCACATTACCCCACTCTAGGGACTTGCTTGGCATATAAAGAGGTAAGCATGATTTCATGATCCACTAAAGGAAAATGTTAAAGATCATCCATCCGATCATCGCTTAGTTCACTAGCTAGTCCAAAATAGAAATCGGTATTCCACACCAATCTCTGATTGCCACATCAGCCTTGTATCTAGGTCCGCAAACGGACTGGGCTGGTGTTGGGCCCCCGACCAAGTCTATCTGATTTAATGTCACCACCCAAGCTCGGCCATGGACTGATTGCAGAAAAGCATTGGACCGAGGTGGGGCCCATCCTATATTCCAATTCATTGACATATGGTCCACTCCAAGGTTGGTTTAATAAAAACTAAATTTATTCCCATCATGTAGTTGCCTGCAGCCACCAATAACATGGTTATGAGGTTGATCTTGTGTTTTACTGCTTATAAGGTTTTGATCTTGCTAACAGAGAAGATGAGGGAATGTTGAATACAAATCGCAGGCATGTTCATCGATAGGAAAATGGTAAATCCAAAATAAAACAGCAGGTCAGATGTCACCATATAAGGTGTTTGATGGTATCCATTGGAGCTTCCTCAATTGATACATCGTAGCAATATTTGTATGCTGATAATAACAGAAACAAAGCAGACAGTAGAAAGTATAAGTGAAAAAAAACTATGGATGGAGTCAAATTGGAAATAACAACCACTAAGGGCCCGTTCGGATGGTTGGGTTTAAAAATCCATGCAATTTATGGTCCAACCATAAAAAATACAGAGTTATGAGCTGCGCTTGGCTTATGTTATTAGTATGCAGGATTACCGGCTCTTAAAGAGAGAAAAAATCTGTCGTTTCTTCCTTATATGATTCGGGCCAATCCACTCAAAAGATACTTCCAAACAGTTATAAAATAGATCAAGCCCGGCCTATAACTCCGTATCTTTTATGAGAATAAGTCTTTATGCATCGCGTGCAGTGCATGAAATTCTATGCGGCCCGCACCACCATTTATTATTGATCCATATTGATCTTACATAGATTGATGAGACGGGACGGGAGTCTGTATCACTAGCAAGGATAACGGATTAAATATTGAGTGTGATGTTCATTAATACCCATTCAACTTTTTTTGAATTTTTTGTGTAGACCAAAATGCCCTTTCCTCCAGCCTACTTTTTCCCGCAATCTTGCTTAGATTTTACTGATTCTAAAACATTCTTCCTAATACTTCTAGCTAAATGTTTCTATTTTATGAAACATGCTATGGCTTTAGGGTCTAAGAAATCAGTCAAAGGTTGAAAGAAAATTCTCCCTCGCCCTGAAATATGCTCTAAGAGTTCGATCAAAGAAATCAGTTGTCAAAGATTAATATAAGCTTCTTCCTCGCTTTGAAAAAGTGCTCTGTACCTTCCGCAGTCTAAGGTATCAGGTAGTGTTTGAGGATGAAGAAGATTCTTCCTTGCTCTGAAAAGTATTTCGAGTTTCGAGTATAAGGAAACACTTTTAGTCCGAAGTTGGAATAAGTCATTGAAGACTTCTTCAATAACTTCAAGACAAAATGTCATCTCTAACGGGAAGTAAAAAAACCTTCATAGAATCTTATTTAGTTTTTTTTTATAGTTCCTTTATTACATCAATTATTTTTGTAGTTAGAAAAAGTTAATACATTAGGAAACATATAATACTCCTTTAGCATTTGTGGCATGTTATGACATTTTGAGAGTCATAACTCAGTCCACAAGTGATAGATATTCCTAGTAGGAGGGGTTAATAAATTTAGTTTCAGATTTTCTGTAGGGATGTCATATCTTTTAACTAGGATGTCATAATTTCTAGATTATGGTGTCATTATCCAGTTTTGTCACGTGGTTGTAATTTTTTAACATCTGTGGTATGTTATGATATTTTGGGAGTCATAATTCAGTCTACAAGTGATAGGTATTTCTTGTAGGAGGGGTTAATACCTTTAGTTTCACGTTTTCTATAAGGATGTCATAATATTTAACTAGGGTATCACAATCTTTTAACTAGGATGTCATAATTTTGAATTAGGATGTCATAAGTTCAAATATCATATTTAAATTTTTTTTTCTCCTGATCTTTTCGTCACACTCTAACAATCTTAGTCAAACCAATGCAGGGTTGTAAAGTCCTATCACGAAAGACAAAAGCTTTCATTTTCTGTTTTGTATCAAGATATTCACATTTCAAAGTTTTTGATACTGAGGCTTTCTTAAAAGCATATTACTATAATCTGGGTGTCATATTTCAGCAATGCATACTTAAATACTTCTGGTACGCAGGATCAAAACATCCAGTTTATAATTTTGTGCAACGATGTCATAATTTTTTAACTAGGATGTTATAACTTTTAAACTAGGATGTCATAATCCTGCTTCAACATATATTTGTGATCCTTTAGCATATGTGGCATATTATGACATTCCAGGAATCATAACTCGATCCACAAATGATAGGTATTCCTAGTAGGAGGGGTTAATAAATTTAGTGTCATGTTTTATGATTGGATGCCATAATCTTTTAATTAAGGTATCATAATTTTTGAACTAGGATGTCATAAGTTCAAATATCACATTTAATTTTTTTTCTCCTTGTCTTTTTATCATACCTAACAATCTTAGTCAAACCAATGCATGATTGAAAAGTCCTATCATGGAGAACAAAAGCCTTCATTTTCTATTTTGTATCGAGGTATTCATATTTCGAAGTTTTTGATACTAAAGCTTTTTCAAAAGAATATTACTACAATCTAGGTGTCATATTTCATGAATGCATACTTAAAAACTTCTGATCCATAGGATCAAAATATCTGGTTTATGATTTTATCCGAGGATGTCATAATTTTTTAACTAGGATGTCATGATTTTTAAACTAGGATGTCATAATCCTGTTTCGGTATATATTTGTGATCTTTAGCATCTGTGGCATGTTATGACATTCTAGGAGTCATAACTTAGTCCCCAAGTAATAGGTATTTATGGTAGGAGGGATTAATAAATTTAGTTTCATGTTTTATAATCAGATGTCATAATCTTTTAACTAGGAGTCATAATTTCTAAACTAGGGTATCATAAGTTCAAATATTTTTTTTAGAAATATTTGGTTTCCTAGTCGTATTATCACACTGTCATGTCATATTCTAACCAATGCATAGCATAATAATTATTATGCTCTAGATAAAATATCATCTAAAACTATGGATATCAATGTTTTTGATTTTTTATAGATATTTCTATAATACGGTGTTGAAATTATAGATTTAGAAAAAATCGAACATGATCACCTGGATGAGGTTGCTAGTGTTGTTCATAAGAATGCACCTTCTCCTATCACCTCGAATGTAGAGAACGATTCTATTGATCCTCAAATTGGAATGGAGTTCAATTCAACAATTGATGTATTCAATTTCTATAATGGTATGCAAGGAGAGTAGGTTTTGGAATCACAACAGTGTGTAGTAGGTCCAATAACAACAAAAAAATATGCTTCAAGCATCTGGCATGTTGGAGGCAAGAAAAAATTAAAAAAAATTATAACTCTACGATCCTAGCGATACTAGCAAAATTGACTGTAATGCTTCAATAAAAGCAAGACTAAATTCTAAAAATGGTAAGGGAATATTGGATGATATTTTTCTAGAATATAACCATGAGCTATCCATATTATCAATTGGTTATCTATGGTCCCAAAGGAAGATCAGCACACCAGAAAAGGTAGAGATCAGTAATTTACATGCCGTGAATATTTTCATAACTCAAATATACTCTGCTATAGCAAGAAGGAAAGGAAATAGAAGATAATTAGATTTCACAAAGAAGGATGCTCATAATTTCATCTATCAAGAATGTCAGAGTCAACTAAAAGAAGGAGATGCATGGTTAATGGTAATCCATTTCACATAAATGCAAAGTAAAAATATAAATTTCTTTTATACTTTGGACTTGAATAATAATGGATAGCTGAGATCTATTTTTTGGATCCATCCTAGGTCAAGATTGGCAAGCACTTACTTTAGTGATGTACTGACCTTTGACTCAATGTATTTGACAAATACATATCAAATACCTTTTATCCATTTATCAGAGTCAACCATCATAGACAGTCTATATTGCTTGGTTGTGCATTGTTATCAGATAAGAAGATTGAGACATTTAAATGGGTATTCCAATCATGGCTAGATGCAAATGGTGGTCAACCACTTAATACCATCATAACTGACCAAGATAAGGTAATCGAGGCTATTGTTGGCGATGTTTTTTTTAATGCACGATATAGATTTTATCTTTGGCATATATTGAAAAAAATTCATGAAAAGATTGGCCAGATTTGCACTGCAAATCCTAAATTTATGGTTGAGTTTGAAAAGGCGATATATGATTTAGTTACCATACTATCTTTCGAGAAAAGGTGGGCACATCTCATGGAGAAATATGAAGAATGCAAGGTTATAGATTGGTTAAATGATATTTATGAATATTGGGATAAATGGGTTTCAATTTACCTTAAGGATATATTCTTCATAGGTTTCTAAGTCATTATGATTGATTAATGTTCATGTTTATAAATTTCAAACAAACTTTGTGTATCTAATGCTTTTATTTTTACTAATTATATACTAGGATGTCAACTTTACATAAAAATGAGAGCATCAATCACTTCTTTGATGAGTTTATAAACTCAAAGACTACACTCAAGAAATTTATTGGTAAGTACAAAGATGCCTTGGAGAAAAGAATGAGGCAGAAAAATAAGAAGATAATAAAACATTATAAACAAATACTTTCTTAAAGAAATCCTCTCCTTTTGAGAGGCAAGTAGCAGAAAAATATACAAGGTACATATTCAAAAAATTTTAGAATGAGGTTGTTAAAATAGCCGCATCAAATACTAAATTAATCAAAAAAGTTGACAACTATGATGTATATTTTGTTAAATCATTTGAAAGAATTAAAGTTGATAGAATGAAGAAAGAGATTATAAAAAATTATGTCATTTTATATGACAACATTTTAGAGGATATTAAATACCAATGTGGATCTTTTTAGTACAAGGGTTACCTGTATAAGCATGCCTTATTCAAAGCGACGTATTTCATATCCCAGATAAGTACTTCTTGAAGAGATGGTGCAAGGACATGAATACCAATTCAATGATTTTGAATGTAATACTCAATTTTATGATAAAAGTATACTAAAATCATAGTATGCAGTCAAGGAATCATTTAAATTCAGAATCTTATTTTACATTTACAAAAACTTATTATATGTCATGAAATTTTAATACAAATGTCATATGTTATTGATCGTAGATATGCTTTGATGAGTCATCGGATGATGAAGCTTACAAAGATAGCCTCCATGTTTGAAGATGCATTTAATTTAGTGATAAAGATCTAACATCATTATTCAGAAAACCTGTAGATAATATATATGCAACTAAGCAAAGTACACAACCTATAATCCAAGATGTTGACCAAATTACTATGAAAGGTCATCCAAAAAAGAATAGAATTAAGAGTTGAGTCAAGAAGAAGTCAAAGAAATCAAGAAAATATATGGACAAGGCTTTCATTGATCTCTTGTGCAAAATAAAGAAGAGCTAGTACAAGCAAGAGGTAGACTTCCCATAATATAGTAGAAGTACTCGAACAAGTAATTGAAGCCACTATACCATCTTTCGATCCTTTTCTAAATGAGTTTGATGCTTATATATGTAGTCAACTAATATAGGAGAAGAATATAAAATGCTAAACTTTTTTACAGTCTTGTGTAAATTTATATTATCAAAAAAAAACTATAATGGCATGTATTCAATATGTGATTGAATATGTTGATTTAAAATATGAATTTTAGGACTACCTTAAGTACCAAAAGACTAAAATAGGGATAACATATTTATGACATCCCTTGATATAATGGATGACATCCAATTACAAAATTAGTCACCCCAGCATGAAATAAGAAATTAAAGGAAATAACCGCTCCTAACAGGACTTCCCGTCATCTATGTTCATAACCGCTCCTAACAGGACTTCCCATCATCTATGTTTTGAATAATGACTTATAGAGTATCAAAAAATGCCACAGATACTAAAAGATTACTCAACTAGGCCGAAATAGGATTACGACATCCCAATTTAAAATTCACGACATCCTAGTTAAAAAACTATGACATCCATGCAGAAAATATAAAATCAAATATTCTAACCCTTTCTACCTATAGTACATGTCATCCGTGGCTTAGTTTATGATCCTCAAAGTATCAAAAAATTTCACGGATGCTAAAAGATTGCTTATATAGGCTGAATCAAGATTATGATATCCTAGTTTCAAAATTAGATATCCTAGTTTAAAAATTACGATATCCTAGTTAAAAATCTATGACACTCATGCAGAAAATATAAAATCAAAGTTCTAACCCCTTCTATCTATAATACATATCATCCATGGCTTGGTTTATGACTCCCAGAATGTCAAAAAATACCATGGATGCTAGAAGATTACTCATATAGGTCAAAATAGTATTATGACACTCTAATTTAAAAATTATGATACCCTATTTAAAAAACAATGACATCCATGCAGAAAATATAAAATCAAAGATTCTAACCCATTATACCTATAGTACATGTCATCTGTGGCTTAGTTTATGACTCCTAGAATATCAAAACATATCATGGATACTAGAAAATTACTTATACAAGCTAAAATAGTATTACAATATTCCAGTTTAAAAATTACGATATCCTAGTTAAAAAACTACAACATCCATGTAGAAAATATAAAATCATAGAATCTAACCCCTTTTACTTGTAGTACATGTCATCAGTGGCTTGGTTTATGACTTTCAGAGTATCAAAAAATATCACAGATACTAGAAGATTATTCAAATTGGTCAAAATAGTATTACGACATCCTAGTTTAAAAATTATGACATCTTAATTAAAAAACTATGATATCCATGTAGAAAATATAAAATCATAGATTTTAACCCCTTCTACCTATAGTACATTTCATCCGTGTCTTCGTTTATAATTTCTAGAGTATCAAAAAATGTCACAAATACTAGAAGATTACTTAAATAGGCCGAAACAATATTACAACACCCTAGTTTAAGAATTACGATATCATAGTTAAAAAACTATGACATCCATATAGAAAATATAAAATCAAAGATTATAATCTCTTTTACCTTAGTACATATCATCCATGGCTTGGTTTATGACTCCCAGAGTATTAAAAAATATCACGAATGTTAGAGAAATACTCATATAAGCTGAAATAGTATTACGACAACCCAGTTTAAAAATTATGATATTCTAGTTAAAAAATAATAACACCCATGCAGAAAATGTAAAATCAATATTTTCAATCCCTTCTACCTATAATATGTCACCTATGGTCAGAATTAAAACTCTCAGAATGTCATGATACACCACTAAAAAATAAATTTTAAGTAAATACTGAAATATGATTACGACACCCTAGTTCTATACTTATGACATTCCAATTAGAAAACTATGACAACCTATCAAGAAACAATATTTTTACACAACATCATCATATCCATTCAGAAATTTGACATTTCGGAACAAAACATAATATCTAATATACAACAAACTTAATATAATGAGAAAATGATATTTATAACATTACTGTTTGAAAGAATTACATAATTTTTCTTTGGAATGATGCTTAACATATAACATCAATCGAATTACAAATTTCTGTAATATGTTACACAAGTCCATGAAATGAAGAGATTATTATAGTAAAAAAATTTAGCTTTTACGTGCTAAATTTTAACAGCACTATCTATCTTTTGATTGGTGCTCTCTCTCTTAATAATTTTGCTGCTAAATGTCATGATAGACACTAATATCCTTTTTTGTGAAATCTCAATAATCAGGCTTATCCCTGCGAGTAAGAGATTCCATGTATTTCAAACAATACAGTCCATAATCTAGTAAACCGGCAGGTTGAGAAGGGCATTTAATAATTTCTAGCATGGACCAATTCTTCACCTCTTCATTATCCCAGTATATATGAAATATTGGCTTGAGTATATTTTGTCACTTCCTTGCATTGGCTTTATACCTGGAATTATGTTTTAGAAAATTTAGATGCATAAATACCTTTCTTTGTATGTCAACTACAACTAGGCATCAATGCGAATTGTCTAAGTTGATGATGGTGAACAGAAATCGAAATTCTTTCTTATCTTGATCATTAGCTCCTTTAAAAATCATACTCCCATCCATTCCAGCAAGTTCTTGAAATGATAATATAGATGTCTACAAGAAAGTTCTTGAAATTCTTTCTTATCTGAATCATTAGCTATTCAGATGCTTTAACTAGTTGTGTCTAAGGAACTCCTGCCCGGCATCGATTATCTGGCAATGCAATATAAACTGATTAATAAAAAATAACATAATATCATACAATTCTGAAATCAATATAAGAATTATTAAAAATATATTATAATATATATAAAGAATAATAACAAAATAAAGTTACACTCCATTACTTATATCATCAACATCATGTCATTGTTAAGGAGTTGAAAATATTTCTCCTTGTGATACTACCTCCAAGTTTATTAGTGTAGATGACCTTTTTAAAATTAATAAATATAAAAGATATTATACATTTTAGACCATAAACTAGCATACATAATAGAAAAAATGTATATCACTTACGAGTTGATGCTTTCTTTCAAAAAGTGTTTGATCAAATTTTCATCCTTTTTAATTTGTATATTCAAATTTGATTGCTTAGCCTATGATGTGGCCACTATCTTTGACTTTTTTTGGCTTGGCCTATTTCCAAAGTAGAATCTATTATCATTTGTGAGGCCTTGTGCAGTCTAGGTTAGTTTTTCACCCTCTTGATAAGTTAAGGAACCAGAGATATTTCTTTGTCCCCCTCAGCATCCTCAGTTACAAGGATGTCTTTCAATTTTTTCTCCATCCTATATTCAACCTTAGTCACAGGAGTGTCAAACTTTTTCCTCCATTCTAGGTTCATCTTGTCCCATGAATTCTACCTCCTCCTCTATATCATCCCCCTCCTCCCCTTTGCGCCCTTCTTTATTAACATTGCTCTCCTTTTTTAACAATGAACTGAGAAGGGTCTCAACTATGACAAGCATCTTCTTAACATCTTCTACTTCATTCTTCAACTGTGCATAGCTTGCACAACTATTTTTGGATTTTGAGGATGCTACTATTTTTAGAGTGATAAGCTACCACTCCTCTATCGTAGGTATAATAGCTCCCTCCAACTGCAAGCCAAGAATAATAATAAATTGACTTTAAATTTATGATAATAATTTTTTGTTAAGAACATTTATGATATAATGGATTATCTTACCAACTCATAAGGCTGCATGCTAGCAAGCCAAATATTATGTATCTTTAATTGGCTATCATACCACTTCAATAGCGTAGGTAGCTTATTAGGGTATGCTGGGGCTCTTAATGTAGTATGCTTGAGGAACCGCACCTGTACATAATAATTTTGTACTTTAAAAACTGCATGCTAGCAAGCCAAATATTCTGTATCTTTAATTGGCTATCATACCACTTCAATATCCTAGGTAGCTTATTAGGGTATGCTGGGGCTCTTAATGTAGTATGCTTGAGGAACCGCACCTGTACATAATAATTTTGTACTTTAAAAATATAGAAGATTTAAAATAAATGTAATTATACTCTTGTTGCATATGAATGATCCTTATTACCAGAGCAGTTGAACATCCAAATAGGTTTGATTGCCTTCTACCCTTATCACATCTCTTAGATTGGACTGGCTCCTTAGATCTCAAGCAAGTAGCAACATCTAGGAGACCCATAACAGTCAACTCCTTGATTACAAAAGCCTAGTCGATTTGTCCCAATTAATAATATTTGGTTATAGTCCAATCTTTCCTTTTTTTAGGCTCCTAAAATGTATGATGCACCTCTTGAAGACTCCTAATTCCATAAAGCAAGATTGAATTGTTTAAAGCCAAAATCAAGTGAAGATTCCTTTTCCAAGCCCATGGGCCGGCAAAGCTATGAAGAAATCTTCTACCTTGAAGCCTAATTGAAAGACCAAACCTTAAAGAACATATGGAAGGATTAGATGAAGACAAGTGTTGCAAGGAGATGGCGCCACATGGAGCTTCTAAAACTTTCTCTTGTTAGGATTAGCTAGACTAGAAACAAATTATGTAATTAATTACCAACTAAATCTGAATTACTTGGCTCCTTAACCCACCCATTATGGCTGCCCTTGGTCTATAAATAGGACCAAGGCCTCCTCTTGTAAAGTAATGAATGAATAAATTACTTGAGTTGAATGAAAGCTTACTTGTTTGTGTTCTCTTCCACTTTGCCAAGTTCTTTAGTTCTTCTTAGAATTTTGAGTGTTTTTCTTTAAGTTTGAGTTAGAGTGATGAGTTTGATCTTGAATTTGAGTGAGTTCCTTGAGTTTGGAGGGCTAAAGTTTCATTTCCAAGTTTGTCTACATAAGATCCAAGTAGTCCAAGAAGAAGAGGAAGTGTTGCCCAAAAATCCCAGCAACTCTCTTCACTTCTCTTGTTGATTCCTTCCATTTTTTCCTTAATTTCTTCGAATTTTGACTTACTTTGACTCTTTGCAGGTTTTTCTTGGTGATTTAAAGATGAAGATGAAGGCTCCATGCCAAGGATCAAAGCTCCAATGATGAATCCAAGAAGGGAGTGTAGATATTGTCTCTAGCCTTCAATTTTTGAGTAGTGAGTGCTTCCCTTCCATTTGAGCTTTAATTTCTCTTCAACATTGGGAAAAGACCCTCTTGATCCTTAGATCTGAGGTTTTTAAAGGTAGCTTAGCCTAGTTTGAGGGTTTATATGCCCTTAGATCCTCTCTTTTATTTTTTTGAAATGAAGCTTGCATAAGGGTGTTAGATTTTTTGCCAACCTAGTTCCTAGCTCGAAATTCTTCATCCCTTCTATCCATGAATCCGGCCAAATCTAGAGCTCTAATGCTGATATGTTGTTTCTAGGTAAGTAGATCACATCTCTATATACCCATTTCATCAAGTTTGTCCCCCATCAATCTTTTGGTATCAGAGCTTTGGTTCTCGGTTAAGCTCTGCAGGCTGTTGGAATTCTGTCTCACTATCTTCCAAGCTTCAGTGATTTTTTGTATTTTTTATATTGATCAAAAAAATCCAATAAAATACTTTCCAAGTACCTTATTATTTATAATTCAAAATATAAAATTAAAAAAATTTTCCTTTTATTTTTATATTTACAAATATAAGTTCTTAGGTCATTTTTGAAGTTTTGTTTAGAATTCTGTTTCTGCCTTCTATTTCACTTAATTTTCAAAAAAATAAAAAGATATCTTTTTATAATTTTAAAATTTTATATCTGAGATCTAGATCTCAATTTTTATTATTTCTCACTAGAATCTTGAACTTTAGAGAGGTTTATAGCTCGGAATTTGAAATTTGAATTCAGGTTGTCAAGAGTTAGCTAAACTGCTAGAATTTTCTAGCAACTATTTTCAAACTACCTTCTCAACCAAGATTCAAATTAATTTGAAGTCAAAATTTAAAATATGAGAATTTAGATCTGAGAGTTAAAAAATCAATTTTATTCAAATTTTTTGGATTTTTAAAATTTAAAATTTGAATTTTCAATTCAGGTTAGCTGGAGGTTAGTTGAAAACTGAAAATTACATTTTCACCACTTTGCTTCCAAGGATGAATTTTCTAATTAAATTTCAAAATTTAAAATTTAAAATTTGGTTACTGTGATTTAGACTTCAATATTTGAATTATCCAATTTAGATTTTCATTTTTTTGAAATTTTAAAATTTGGTTAAAAATTCATGCATTTGTGCTAGGTATAGTTGTTTGTGCTTATTGTTTTGCTGAAATTGTTTGCATCCATTTTTAAAATATCCTAAGGGCATTCAATATTACATAAGGGAAGGAGGTCATTACCTTTCCTTAGACTAAAACAATCACCTACATTTTCATTAACCTAAACCCTAAAATAAAATCAAGTAGGAACCTAAACTAGGGACACCCACAAGTCGGGTTCAAGTGCAAGGTAAGACAGTATTATTTGAGTTTGTACTTATTCTTTTAAATTGATGTCTAAGGCTTGAGGTCAAATGGAAAACACCTTAAGTGGACTTATGGTTTTTAATTAGGACCTCGCGAAAGCGAGGGGAGCCTCCCGTAACCCCACCTCTTACCTGGCCAATGGACAGGGTAATAACATGATTAAGTATTACCTAGTTAAGTCTTGTATTTTGAACTTTTAGATCTAGGAACCCAAGAATTAGGTCTTGTTTGCTTGTCCATTATATTGCTTATCATTGTACTGTGTCCTATAAGCTCTATATCAAAGTCCCACTCTCAGTTTGGTTTATCCATGGACCCCAATCTTGAATTCTTTATGAGGACCCTGACTGAAAAATTTGATACCCTAACTAAATAATTAGGGTCAATGAACAAAGAATTAGGGCAAGTGAATAATCAAATCAGGAACATCGAAAAAGATCGCTTGAATCGTACTAATCTTAAATCACCTCCTATTGATCCAAGAGTCCATTGTCATGATCTCATCCCTAAGTATAAACTTAGATACCCCTATCAAGGCTTTGTAGATCAGGAGGAGAGAGACTTTAGGAGCAATCAACCCTATGCACCTACTTTTGATGGAAACCTTGAGGTGTATATCGATTGGGAGAAGAAAATGGATCAGTACTTTGAGTTTGATGAAATGTCGGAAGAAAGAAAGTGCCAATTTACCAAATTAAAGCTAGTCCGATATGCTAAGTCATATTGGGGACATGTTGAGCATAAAAGTTATTATAGTGGGGATAAAATAATTAGTTGGAGAGATATGAAGAGTAAGTTGAGGAAAAAGTGGTGGGGGCACCAGGCTCAGAAAGAAGAAGCTTCAACTAATACTAAGTTCTTTATGGATTGAGACTAGGAACTCAAGTCTCGTATGAGTCCTGTATATTTATTGAGTCCTGTTTTATTTTCTTTTGGGGTTTTAAAGTTCAATTAGAGTCAATTAGGCTTTGTACTGAGTCAAGTTCAAGAGCTACTTCAAATTAGGCCATACCAGCTTTACTTGGAATGCCACATCATCATGGACCACCGGTGCCAACTCATCATCAGAGGACATCACATCACCTTTGCCATGTCATCATCTCCAAGGGGCGCCAGGGAGAAGGATGTGCCATGTCACCATGCCACCTTGCCACGCCACATCATTGCCACCTCACCTGCCACGTGGCATCATTCAAATTTTAAATTACATGAAAGCTACTAGTGGTCGACCAAGGAGTGTTTTCAAATTCAAAGGAGGTTGGCCAACTCCATCCACAAATCATGCAACCAGCTCCACCAAATCCTCCACATTCCATGTAACCCTCCACCAAATCCTCCACCAAATCCTCCACATTTCATGTAACCCCCCCTAATATTTCTCCATGATATGGGGAATTTCAAATTGATTGAAAGGCCATTAAAAGCCTCTTGTACGCCCATGGTAGAAAGGGAGCTTTTTGGATGAAATGAAATTTAAGTGAAGTAGTAGTTGAAGAAGGTGTTTTTTTTGGTAGTATCCTCTTGTTTTCTTTGGGTGTGTTTGATTTTCTCTTCTCAAGCTTTCAAGTGTCCAACGCCAACATCCACCTCTAGGGATCCATGCCTCCATCGAAGTTCCCTTGCCTGTTTGGTTTCTTTGTTTTGATTTCTTTCAAATTGGTCCCAGTCTAACCCGTTCATTGTGCAGGATCCTTCTACGATTCGGAGTTCAAGAAAGGGTTCTCTTGCCAAAGATCAATATTGAATGAAACTAGTTTCTTTGGAATGCCAATCTTCCACTTCAGGGCTAGTTCGTCTAAGAGCTTCAATGGATCTACCAGGGAGTGATCATCTTGGGTAAATAACACCTCCTAATCTCTTAAGTCTGAGTTATTGAAGATCGTTGCTAAGGTTTAAATTCAATATTCATTAGCCCTAATCTTCTCTAGGATTTAAATAACTACATCGCGGCGTAAGTTCCAAATTTCAGTGCTCCTTCTATAGCTTTACCTTAGTACTTTTGATCTTAAATTTAGTACCTATTAATAGGCTTCATTGCTCTCATTTTTCAATCCATCATTTAGATTGCATTCTCATCATCGTGCCGCGTCAAATTGGTATCAGAGCATGGTTGCATTAGGGTAGAATAGTTTTCTTTAAATCCAAGCAAGATCTAAAATTCACGTTTCCTGAGTGGGTGTACTCCAGTACACTGTCATGACCCATGGGAATAATGAGCCCCTGGCCAGACATGAATTTTTTAGATTGAAGTTTGGGTAAGCCATTGCACTTGTTTGATTAGGTTCTGTTTTCTGAAAATTTGCATCTGTTTACTGTAATCCGTCTGCAGCTCCAAAGGAAAGTCACTAATTTTTTGTTGAAATATTTTTTTTCTTGTTCCTTTTTAAGTCAGTTATAACCATATTGAATTTCATCATCAGAAAAAAATCATGAAAAAAATAAAAATTTCTGCAGTTCGACACTATCATTAGGGTTCTGTTCTGTCCTTTTTATCTTTCTTCATTTGTAGGATCTGCTTAGAGTAGTATAGATTTTATTTTTAAAATCCCTTTCATCTGCATTGAAACATATAAGTTAGGAATCCTCTGTGAATTTTCCAAAATTTTTGGATATTTTTTTCATCATGTTTTCCACACCACTTTCAAACTGCAACACACTTCTGCAACACCTTTGCATTTCATTCATCTCATGAGAAATCAAATTAAGGGCATCAATTTGACATAGGGTCAGGGTTTCATCACCTGTCCCTAGCCCAAAAATCACCAACCAGCATATCGATCCCAGCCCGTTAATTAAAATTGAGTAGAACGTTAATTGCCCTAGTGGGTTAGGGACACCAACAAGTTGGGTTTAGGTTAGGGTCAAGTTGACTGTGTCAGCTAATTGGTGTGTGCATACTGGCTTGGTGTTTAGGATTGGTGCATCAGGGCTTGTGATTTGGTCCGCCTACCTAGCCAATCTCAGATTGGTGTCTAAGGTTGGAAATCAGGGACCTTCACTCCCCACCACCTACCTGGCTAAGTCCCATAAGTACTACTAGCTAGTTGGTTCACTTAATTAGACCTCTAATTTGTGCTCTAGGTCTAGGAAACCTTAGCTCGAGATTGAGTCTACTTGCATGCATGAAAACTAGATCAGGAGCCTCATATTCACCAGTCCAGACCTAGTCCAGTGTAGCCATGGACCCGAATCTTGAAACCATGCTGAAAGGCCTAAATGATCTAATGGCCCAATTGAACCAAATGCTGGCTAAACAATTTTTCTTAGACCAACCAACTCCTACTATCCCATTAGCTCATTTGAATGATAGGAGTAAGAACCCTGAAGTACAAGTTGAGTACATGAATACTCAAGACTTAGGATATCCTCAAACTGAAGGGCTAGGGAAGGAAGAAGGCAAGTCTGAACCTAGTAAATATGTGTATGAGACTGACATAAGTTTAATAGATGAATATGAAGGGGAAGACTGTGAAGAGAACAACTTTAGTACCTTACCTGAGGAAACCTTTAGTAAAGAAAAGATTATTGAGTCTAGTCCTGAAACATCAGAACAACCAAAATTTAGTGAGGACTTGGTTCCCGTAAGACAATGCCCTCAGGAAGAACCCAATACTTTAGCTTCGACACAAGAACTCCTTCAGTTACCTGAGAAGAACCCAATCATTATTTTAGAAGACTTTGTCGATGACCTTCAACTACCTAGAAGCATCCCGCCCGTAGATCAATATTCAAATCTTAAGGTCATCATGAGTAACCAAGGTCTATTTCAAGATTTCCCTAAATTATCCCAAGACTCGGATTCCTATTTCCTGCCTTTCCTTAAGTCTTATCCTAATTTTAGAGCTATTAAGTTTCATTTTGATGAGATTACTAGGTTGCATGAGCCTTTAAAGCCTATTCCTTTTGCTACCTACTTTTGGAAAACCTTATGGCATTTGCTAGGAACCCATGGTAAATTCTCATGTGCATACCAGACCAGGGTCAAACCTAGAGAGTCATTAATCTATTAGGTTTAGGCCCTAGAGAGTCCAATAAAATTCCTCTCAATAAGGATGCCTAGTTCAGTCTTCATTTCGTAAGTGCTTGTATAAGTTTTTGAGTCTGCTGAGTCCTATGCATAGCATGTTGAGGATTTGCATCATGAAATAAATTTGAGCAATGAATCCTATAAACATAGGACTAATTCAAGAAAGAAAGTCAAGAAATTCTATGAGAGAGATCATGTTCCCATCCGGGACTTTCAAGAAACTACATACCCGTGGTGCAGGCCCCTTTAAAGTCCTAAAGAAGATTAGATCTAATGCTTACATATTGGAATTACCTTCAGACCTAGGTATCAACCCGATCTTCAATGTCTCAGACTTGATAGAATATAAGGAACCCATGATGATACCTAGTGAGCCTTTTGGGCCTGACCATATTTTTGAGAGTGAACCATTACCCGAGTATCCACAAACAACCATTCCTCAAAAATGAGAGAAAACTGAAAAAATCTTGGATAATAAGATTGTCACTACCAGAAACAAGGATTACTATCAATATTTGGTCCGTTGGCAAGGGAGACCAAAATCTAACGACTCTTGAATCGCTAGAGAGGACCTGCAACGACTGGACCCGGACTTATTTGAACAATATCAAAGCCAGGCTGAACCATACTCGACAAGGTCGAGTTCCTCCCACCCGGGAAGAATTGGTGGGGGCACCAGGCTCAGAAAGAAGAAGCTTCAACTAATACCAAGTTCTTTATGGATTGAGACTAGGAACTCAAGTCTCGTATGAGTCCTGTATGTTTATTAAGTCCTGTTTTATTTTCTTTTGGGATTTTAAAGTTCAATTAGAGACAATTAGGCTTTGTACTGAGTCAAGTTCAAGAGCTACTTGAAATTAGGCCAGACCAGCTTTACTTGGAATGCCACATCATCATGGACCACCGGTGCTAACTCATCACCAGAGGACGTCACATCACCTTTGCCATGTCATCTCCAAGGGGCGCCATGGAGAAGGATGCGCCATGTCACCATGCCACCTTGCCACGCCACATCATTGCCACCTCACCTGCCACGTGGCATCATTCAAATTTTAAATTACATGAAAACTACAAGTGGTCGACCAAGGAGTGTTTTCAAATTCAAAGGAGGTCGGCCAACTCCATCCACAAATCATGCAACCAGCTCCACCAAATCCTCCACATTCCATGTAACCCTCCACGAAATCCTCCACCAAATCCTCCACATTCCATGTAACCCTCCACCAAATCCTCCACCAAATCCTCCACATTTCATGTAACCGCCCCTAATATTTCTCCATGATATGGAGAATTTCAAATTGATTGAAAGGCCATTAAAAGCCTCTTGTACGCCCATGGTAGAAAGGGAGCTTTTTGAATGAAATGAAATTTAAGTGAAGTAGTAGTTGAAGAAGGTGTTTTTTTTGGTAGTATCATCTTGTTTTCTTTGGGTGTGTTTGATTTTCTCTTCTCAAGCTTTCAAGTGTCCAACGCCAACATCCACCTCTAGGGATCCATGCCTCCATCAAAGTTCCCTTGCCTGTTTGGTTTTTTTGTTTTTATATCTTTCAAATTGGTCCCAGTCTAACCCGTTCATTATGAAGGATCCTTCTACGATTCGGAGTTCAAGAAAGGGTTCTCTTGCCAAAGATCAATGTTGAATGAAACTAGTTTCTTTGGAATGCCAATCTTCCACTTCAGGGCTAGTTCGTCTAAGAGCTTCAATGGATCTACCAGGGAGTGATCATCTTGGGTAAATAACACCTCCTAATCTCTTAAGTCTGAGTTATTGAAGATCGTTGCTAAGGTTTAAATTCAATATTCATTAGCCCTAATCTTCTCTAGGATTTAAATAACTACATCACGGCGTAAGTTCCAAATTTCAGTGCTCCTTCCATAGCTTTACCTTAGTACTTTTGATCTGAAATTTAGTACTTGTTAATAGGCTTCATTGCTCTCATTTCTCAATCCATCATTTAGATTGCATTCTCATCATCGTGCCGCGTGAAAAAGTACCTAGGCAAACCTCATAAGCAAAATCTTCCAAACCAATGGTACAAATTGAGACAAGATGATAAAACTATGCTTAAATATATTGTTGAATTCAATGAGTACGAGAGAGATGAAGAAAAGACTAAACCCATGAGAGAATTAGAGAGAAAATATCTTGAACCTCTTGAAGTACTCAAGGAAGAAATAGAATCTAAATCTTGTCCAACTGAGAAATTAAAGAAAGAATCCCCTGAACATGATGAAGAATTAAAGAAAGAAGTCTATGAAGCTGGGTCTAACTTAGTGGATGAATATAAACAAGAACAATTGCTTGAGGATAAAATAATTATCTAGCCCAAGGAAATCAACAATGGGAATAATCAACTTAAAGAAGATGAAATCTAGGGACAAAACCACGAAGAGCAATCCAAGGAGATAATAGCGGACCCAGAAATAATCAATGTAAAGGATTTACATCTAGAGATTAATGAAAGATCACATATTGGGATATTGACCATCAGGGAAACCTAAGAACAAACCCCTACAGATTAGTCCCAAGAAGTTATAGAGCCTTTGAAAAACCTTCAATGTGTTTTCCCTAACCGTTTCTCTATCTCTGATCCACCATCCTTGAACATCCACCTTCCTGATTCACCACTACATAACATGCACTCTCCTATTCCACCAAGCTGGGACATCCACCATACCATCGATCTGTTCCTAATGATATTCAATAGTTACTTTCTTAAGACTCTATGTCATATATTGGGAGCCAAATGAAGATTTACTGCCACTTATCTAAAGATATGTGCAAGAGTCTTAGAAACCTCTTAAGGAAAATATTGGAAATTAGGAACCTTTGTTTCCTAGCTTAATAATAAAATTCAGTCCTTAGATAATAAAATATGTTTGAGCTTGTCTTTTGTTTTAATATCATTTGAGTTTGTTATATCATTTGGTGTCATCCATTCATAGATTTGCCGAATCATATGCACAACATCTTAGGCATTTGCACAAAGACATTAGCAAGAAAATCCAAATGAGCAATGAGAGCTACAAGCATATGGCTGATCTTCATAGAAGGGTCAAAGAATTTCAAGTAGGGGACTTTGTGATGATCAGGCTAAAACCTGAATAGTTTCCATTGGAAACTATGAAGAAACTTCAAGCCCGTGGTGCAAGTCCTTTCAAAATAATAAAAAGAATATGACTTAATGCTTATATGCTGGACCTACCTTCGAACTTTGGCATTAGCTCTACTTTTAATATCTCAGATCTGGTAGGATACAAGAAGCCCACAATGATTCCTAGTGAGTTCCTAGAACCTGATCCATCCCTTGAGAGTGAACCAACCCCAGAGTGCCCACCAGCCACACTACCAAAGCAGGGAGAAAAAAATTGAAAGGGTCATAGATGACAAGATTGTCACTACTTGGAATAAAGATTACCAACGATACTTTGTCCATTGACAAGGCAGGTCTGATTCTAAAGATTCATGGATCACTCAAGAAGAACTACAAAGGATCAATATAGATATACTTGAATACTACCAAAGCCAAAATGATCCATACTCGTCAGGGCCGAGTTCTTTTCACCTAGGGAGAATTAATGAGGACATTGGCAAGAGGAAGAAATTATAAACTAATAATATTTGGTTGTTGTCCAATCTTTCCTTTTTTTCAGGTTCCCACAAATGTATGAAGCATCTCTTGAAGACTCCTAATTCCATGAAGCAAGATTGAATTGTTTAAAGCCAAAATCAAGTGAAGATTCCTTTTCCAAGCCCATGGGCCGGCCAAGTTATGAAGAAATCTTCTACCTTGAAGCCTAATTGAAAGACCAAACCTTAAAGAACATGTAGAAGGATTAGATGAAGACAAGTGTTGCAAGGAGATGGTGCCACATGGAGCTTCTAGGACTTTCTCTTGTTAGGATTAGTTAGACTAGGAACTAATCATGTAATTAATTACCAACTAAATCTGAATTAGTTGGCTCCTTAACCCACCCATTATGGTTGTCCTTGGCCTATAAATAAGACCAAGGCCTCCTCTTGTAAAGCAATAAATGAATGAATGACTTGAGTTGAATGAAAGATTACTTGTTTGTGTTCTCTTCCACTTTGCCAAGTTCTTTAGTTCTTCTTAGAATTTTGAGTTTTTTTCTTTAAGTTTGAGTTGGAGTGATGAGTTTGATCTTGAATTTGAGTGAGTGCCTTGAGTTTGGAGGGCCAAAGTTCCATTTCCAAGTTTGTCTACATAAGATCCAAGTAGTCCAAGAAGAAGAAGAAGTGTTGTTCAAAAATTCCAGCAACTCTCTTCACTTCTCTTGTTGATTCCTTCCTTTTTTCCCTTAATTTCTTTAAATTTTGACTTACCTTGACTCTTTGCAGGTTTTCTTGGTGATTTGAAGATGAAGATAAAGGCTCCATGCTAAGAATCAAAGCTCCAATGGTGAATCCAAGAAGGGAGTGTAGATCCTATCTCTAGCCTTTAATTTTTGAGTAGTGAGTGCTTCCCTTCCATTTGAGCTTTAATTTCACTTCATTGTTGGGAAAAGACCCTCTTGATCCTTAGATTTGAGGTTCTTAAAGGTAGCTTAGCCTAGTTTGAGGGTTTATATGCCCTTAGATCATCTCTTTTATTTTTTTGAAATGAAGCTTGCACAAGGGTGTCAGATTTTTTGCCCACCGAGTTCCTAGCTCGAAATTCTTCATCCCTTCTACCCATGAATCCAGCCATATCTGGAGATCTAATGCTGATATGTTGTTGCTAGGTAAGTAGATCACATCTCCACACACCCATTCCATCAAATTTGTCCTCTATCAAATTCCCATCCAAATCTTCGAAATAACCTATCCTTTTATTTTGGCCTGCCATTGCAATCTTATTTCCATGGTATGGTAGATCCAAAATCAGTGCCACTTCTTTAACACTGAATGTAACTACCTTGTCATAAAAAATAAACTCATCACCTTCTTTGTAACATGTAATTATATCAGCAAGGAGTCGCCCATCGATTATGAATGGCTGCATGTTGACAAAGCCACCAAATGGAATCTTTTGGATTATTTCTAAATGAAGAGTAGAAAACCCATCTTCCATACATTTTGAACGTATACTACTAGCTTGCAATAGTTTTTAAATACTTGTGAAACCTTCACACTAGGTAGTCGAATAATTACAAGATCACTTGAAACATAGGTAAAAAATAAATGTAAGTTATGAAACAATAAATTCTAACTAACTATTATAAAAAAATGTAAGCCATCCTAGCTTAAATATGTATAGGGTGTAATAATATTTGAACTAGGATGTCATAAATTATGAACTAGGGTGTCATAATGTTGTTTTGGACTTAATTACTCTTGATTCTTTTTATAGTGACATGTTATAACATTGGGGGTGTCATAATTCATCCCACGAGTGAAAGACCTTCCTGGTAAGAAGGTTTATTACAATCAGTTTCTTAAATATCTCAAGGGTGTCATAATATTTGAACTAGAATGTCATAAATCCTGAACTAGGGTGTCATAATATTATTTCAGGCTTAATTACTCTTGATTCCCTGTAATGTAATATTTCTCTTCATTTCATGGACTTGTGTAACATGTTACAAAAATTTGTAACTCAATTGATGTTATATGTTAAGCATCATTCCAAAGAAATATTATGTAATTCTTTCAAATAGTAATTTTATAAATATCATTTTTTCATTACATTAAATTTATTGTATATTAGATGTTATGTTTTGTTCTAGAATATTAAATTTCTGAATGGATGTGATGATGTTATACAAAAATATTATGTTTCTTGATAAGGTGTCATAATTTTCTAATTAGAATGTCATAAGTATAGGACTAGGGTGTTGTAATCATGTTTCAGCTTTTACTTAAAATTTATTTCTTAATGGTGTATCATGATATTCTAAAAGTTTTAATTCTGACCACAAAAGACATGTACTATAGATAGAAGGGGTTGGAATCTTTGATTTTATATTTTCTACATAGGCATCATAATTTTTAAACTAGAGTGTCATAAATTTTAAACTAGAGTATTGTAATCATATTTTATCCTATATGAGTAATCTTCTAGCATCCATAATATTTTTTGACACTTTGAGAATCATAAACCAAACCATGGATGACATGTACTAGGTAGAAGGGGTTAGAATATTTCATTTTATATTTTTTGCATGAATGTCATAGTTTTTTAATTAAGGTATCATAATTTTTAAACTGGGATATCGTAATACTATTTTGGCCTATATGAGTAATCTTCTGATATTTATGACATTTTTTGATACTTTGAGAGTCATAAACAAGCCACAGATGACATGTATTATAGGTAAAATGATGCGAGATGACTCTAAGATTGCAGGAAAATAGCAAACTAATTTTTTTATGATTTTTATAATTTAGGTTTGTAAGCTAAATTCTCAAATAAAAGTAAGAACTAGCATAAGGAGTAGCAATGCAAAAAATCATTGTATTGCAGGCAAACTCATGCAAAATAATAAATTACCAATACCCGAAAGTTGAGAAACTCCCAGATTAGGATAGCTATCTTCATCAAATCAAAAATTAAAAGAAGGGAAGGATGTTACCAATCAGTGATTTGAAGAACTTTCGATGAAGAGATCACACAGCACTTGATTGGAGCCTAGATGATGAAGCTCGATTTCTGTGATTAGATGGCTAATTTGGGCTGTCCTGGAGGCAAGGAAAGCCTCCTCTAGGGAGGTGAAACATCTCGGGGATCTTGCAAAATGTTAAGGGTTGATCAAAATAGCAATTAAATAAAGGAAAGAACTAGGATTTAGAGAAAATCAGGTTAGGGTTTAGAAGCTGGGTGGCAAGGAAGCAGATGAAGCTGTTGATATGGGGCATCTTCAAGGCTGCTTTCCTTGGGCATGGTTGAAGCTTGGAGGGTGGTTTGCTACTTAGGATGTGGTGGATTGCAATGGTAGTGGTTAGCCAACACAAGAACAAAGTAGCAAAGTAACCAAAGAACGAAAGCAAAATAACATAAGCTCGCAAGCTCAAATAAATTTACCAGGATTTTGATATCATGAACAAAAATTGCTTACAAGAGGAAAAGGGGTGGAGTATTTATAGAGTTCCCATGTCCTCTAACTAGGGTTACACACTTGGGTTACAAGTCATCTCCTAGCTAGGTTAGAAAAATACATCTTAAAATAATTAAGAGCATAAGTCCCAACTAGGTTAGGATTTGACCTGGTCTTCTCCTTCTCCCTTCATGCTTTGACTATTCCACTCAAGGACACCTCTTGGACTTGGTCAACACTTCAAGGATGCCTAGGAGGGTGTGTTGGGCTTCTAGGGGTAGCAAGGGGCCAGCCCAAAGGGGCTTGGTGCATGGGCTTGGGCCTCTTGGAAGCTCGGAAGGCCTGGTAGCCTGGTAGTAGGAATATTCCATGAAATCTTGCTTCTTTAGGACTTGCGCTTGGCACCTAGGCTTGATTTTCTAGGTTTGGGATGTAGATGGACCTTTGAAATCATGGATGCCATGGTTTAGGAATATTCTCTAGCATCTGGACTAGAATCTGAGCATCTGGAAGGAATCAGGATTTCTGGAAACATCTTGGATCCTAGGTTGTCACACAAAATCCACTGGGCTGATGTAGTGGCCTCTGACTCCTGGATGTGGCTTGGTGGAACTCCAAAATAAGGTAAACTCTTTTCTTGTACAAAAATTAGGCTTATACTAGACTCATAACTGATATACAGGACTTAAAACTGGACTAAGGTTAAGGGTTGAGACAAATCAACTAACCTCAACTTATTACAGGACTTATTTACAAAACTTTCAAAACTTTGACACATGACTAAATAAACCATATGGAATCCAGGAATCTGTGTATGATCTTGGTGTCCCCACCAATTCTCCCAAGACGGGAAGAACTCGACCCCATCGAGTATGGGTCAATTTGGCTCAAGGAGGGTCTGGGTTGAGGCGTTGCAGATCCGCACCAGCATTCCACAAGTCCTTGATTCTGGTTGACCTTGCCACTGGACCAAATACTGCTGACAGTCTCTATCCTAGGTATTGATAGCTTGATCATCCAGAGCTCTCTCAATCATTTTCTCATCATAAGGATAAATTATATGTGGTCGCTCTAGGATGGGTTCTCTCTCAAAGAATGGGAGTGGCTTAAGGGGCTCACTGGGTATCACTGCTGGCTCCTAGACTTTACAAAGTCTAAGATGATGAAGGTAGAGCTAATACCTAAATCAGGTGATATCTCAAGCACATAGGCATTGGGTCCACTACTATTCATTATTTTAGATGGACCAGTTTCGCGAGCAGAAAATTCTTTAATAGTCACATATTCCTCTACAGAAAATTTTTCATCTTTCTTTTGAGAATTAGCCAAGTTGTTATTTAGTTTATTAATTATGTTCAGCTCTTGACTAATTTCATGATGCATATGCTATGCAGAGGTCAGTGCATGTGTGGATAGATAATTTGGGGCTATGGATTTACTGGACTCAACTAACACCTAATAGACTCGACTAGACTTTCCTATCAAAGGAAATTTTATTGGACTCTAAGGGACAAACCTAACAGACTGTAGACTTATTGGGTTTGACCCTAGCATGGCATGCACATGAGAACTTACTATGTACTTTTACTAGGTGTCATAGGGTTCTCCTAAAGTAAGATGCAAATATGACATGCTTAAAGAATGAATGCATCATGCAAATTCCTATAAAATGCAACCTAATAGTAAAGAAAACAGAAGAAGTTTTTGGAAATGGTAGAAAATAAGATGTGGGTTCAGGGTTAGTCTGATTGGGTGGAAAGTCAAAAAAGGGTTCGGGGTTAATTGGATAGACTAGGATACAAGAAGGTGTTTCAAGGATAAGTCCTATATTAATGAGGTTGAGGTATATCTACTGGGTTGGTATGATGGAAAAATGGGTCACTAATTTTGGGGAAGAGATCAATGGGAGTCAAAAGAGTGAATTCATCCTGAGGGTACTGATAAGAAATCAAGTCCTTAATAAATTCTTTTGGCTCAAAAAATTCAGTACTAGGATCTACAATTGGATTCTCTTTTTCTAACTAGTCTTCTACTAACGGTTTAGCTTGGATGTGGACAGGTTCAACTAATGTTAGGTGGTCTTCTACTTGGTTATCTATTTGGTCAACTAATTCTTGGTTGGTTTCTACCTGAGTATGATCAAGGTCAACTAATCCTTGGTCATCTATGGGGAACTCCTCTTCTTCCTCCTCATACTGTTTCACTAAGCTTGGATCAGCCTCATATATCTCCTCTTCTAAGTCATCTTGGTGGACCAATGAGGTGGTAAGAGGGGGTTAACTAAGGGATACCTGACTAATACTAGGTTCAAATCTAGGGATATTAATCCTATATGGTTCAGGTCGACTAAGGGTTATGGGATCTTAGGTTATGGGTTTAGTCCTATGGGTCTTGTCTAGGGTTCCTAACCGATCTCCTACATGGTCAAAACTAGTTGTTAACTAGTTGATCCTAGTGGTTGCCTGGTCAAATCATTGGTCTACTTGGTTGAATCTATGGTTCATTTGGCTTTGGGATTGGGTCAATTGGATTATCTGGTCATTGGCTTGGTCAAGCTTAGTAATGATTTGGGTCATTTGGGCTGATTGATCTTGGGTTCGGGTGTCGAATTGGTCAAACCTACGGTTCATTTGGGTAGTTAACTGGGCAAGCTAGTTCATGATGGCTTCAAAATTGGGATCCATGGCTGAATCGGTTTGGGGTTTTGACTTCTAGTATTGGGTTCCTAATCTAGTGGTCATACACTTAATCAAGCAATCAGAATGGAATGGTGCAGCCAAGCATGCAAAAAGAAATAGGCTAGTACAATCTAGGGTTTCCTAGACCTAGAGCCAAAACTGGGTGGGTCAGCTCAACTTACACTTAACCCAGCAGCTAATCCTTCCACTGGCCAGGTATAGGGTGGGGTGGTGGGAGGCTCCTCCTTCTTGTCACAGGGTCCTAATTATAAATTACCAGTCCACTTAGGTCGTTTGACTCTGCACCCCCAGCCTTAGACACCAGCTTTCAGTAATTGCTAAAAGATTAAATGCACTAGTTGGCCCACATAGCTCAGACCTGACCTGTTGGTGTCACCTAGCACTCCAGGGCAAATTAGGTATAATTGATTTTAATTAAGTCTTGGGTGGAAATGCTGGATGGTTGTTTTGGGCCGAGGACAAGTTATGACCTCTTGCCCTGATGTTATATTGATTACCCTAAAGATTAGATTAAAAGATGATGAACATTTAATGATCCTGATGCAAACTAAAATATAGTAGAAAATAAAATATTTTTTTAATGATTTATGATACGTCAAGTTAGGTTTAAGTTAACTGGGGTTATCAAACAAAGTTTGGCTTGGGATTGGGGGGTTTTGGAAGTTAATTAGGGTTTGGTTGAACAAGTATGCATAACAGTAGAATTCTCAAAATTAGAGTTTCAGAAGATGTAGATTTTTACATAGATTTCGATGCAAAAAAAATCAAAAAAATGCAAGGACAGAGGATGGATGGTGATGATGGCCTCTACCAAGTTTTATGCAAAAATAAAATCAAATGATTATGCAAATCCTATGGTTTTCGAACTGATGTAGAATTATCAGACTTTTAGTTAGGGTTCCTAATATGCGAGATTTTAGAGAATTAAGTTTTTGGTAAAATTAATTAAAAACTATGAAAATTATCAGTATAGAATAGAGTACATGACATGTGATTTTCATAGAAAAACAAAATTTCTATGATACCAAAATAAGATGAAACCTAGACACCTAATGCAGTGGATAGGATGTAGAAATTAGGGTTTGTGAATGCAAAGCAGATAAAAACTATCCTAAACCTGCTCTAATACCAAACTGATGCGGGAAGACTCTAAGATTGTAGAAAAATAGTAAACTAATTTTTTTTTGTTTTTTATAATTTAGGCTTGTAGGCTAAATTTTCAAATAAAAGTAAGAACTAGCATAAGGAGTAGCAATGCAAAGAATCATCGTATTGCAGGCAAACTCATGCAAAATAATAAATTATCATAATCCAAAAGTTGAGAAACTCCCGGATTAGGATATCTTATATTCATCAAATCAGAAATTAAAAGAAGGGAAGGATGTTATCAATTAGTGTTTTGAAGAACTTCCGATGAAGAGATCACACATCACTCTGATTGGAGCCTAGATGATGAAGCTCGGTTTCCTTGATTAGATGGCTGATTTGGACGGTCCTGGAGGCAAGGAAAGCCTCCTCTGGCGAGGTGAAATACCTCAGGGATCCTGCAAAATGTCAAGGGTCAACCAAAATAGTAATTAAATAAAGGAAATAACTATGGTTTAGAAGGAATCAGGTTAGGGTTTAGAAGCTGGGCGGCAAGGAAGCAGATGAAGCTGTTGATCTGGGGAATCTTCAAGGCTACTTTCCTTAGGTGTGGCTGATGCTTGCAGGGTGGTTTGCTGCTTAGGATGTGGTGGATTGCAATGGTAGTGGTCGGCCAACACAAGAACAAAGTAGCAAAGTAACCAAAGAACAAAAGCAAAATAATACAAGCTCGCAAGCTCAAATAAATTTACCAGGGTTTTGATATCATGAATAAAAATTGCTTACAAGAGGGGGAGGGGTGGGGTATTTATAGAGTTCCCATGTCCTCTAACTAGGGTTACACACTTGGGTTACAAGTCCTCTCCTAGCTATGTTAGAAAAACACATCTTAAAACAATTAGGAGCATAAGTCCCAACTAGGTTAGGATTTGACCTAGTCTTCTCCTTCTCCCTTCATGCTTTGACTATTCCACTCAAGGTCACCTCTTGGACTTGGTCAATACTTCAAGGATGCCTAGGAGGGCATGTTGGGCTTCTAGGGGAAGCAAGGGGCAAGCCCAAAGGGGCTTGGCGCATGGGCTTGGGCCTCCTGGAAGCTGGGGTGTTTTAGTAGCTTGGTAGCAGGAATATTCCATGGAATCTTGCTTCTTTAGGGCTTGGGCTTTGTACCCGGGCTTGATTTTCTTAGACTGGGATGTAGATGGACCTCTGGAATCATGGATGCCCTGGTTTGGGAATATGCTCTGGCATCTAGACTGGAATCTGGGTATCTGGAGGGCATCTAGAAGGAATCAGGATTTCTGGAAGTATCTTGGATCCTAGGTTGTCACACAAAATCCACTGGGCTGATGTAGTGGCCTCTGACTCCTGGATGTGGCCTGGTAAAACTTCAAAATAGGGTAACCTCCTCTCTTATATAAAAATTGGGCTCATACTAGACTCATAATAGATGTACAGGACTCAAAACTAGACTAAGGTTGAGGGTTGAGATAAATCAACTAACCTTAACTTATTACAAGGCTCAATTACAAAACTTTCAAAACTTTGACACATAACTAAATAAACCTTATGAGATCCAGGGATCTATGTCTAATCCTGGTGTCCCCACCATAGAAGGGGTTAGAATCATTGATTTTACATTTTCTGCATGGATATCGTAGTCTTTTAACTAGGGTATCATAAATTTTAAACTAGGGTATCGTAATCTTATTTCAACCTATATGAGTAATCTTCTTGCATCCATGGCTTTTTTTGACACTCTAGGAGTCATAAACTAAGCCATGGATGACACGTATTATAGGTAAAAAGGGTTAGAAACTTTGATTTTATATTTTTTGCGTGGATATCGTACTTTTTTTAACTAGTGTTCTAGTTTTTAAACTGGAATGTCGTAATATTATTTTGGCCTATATGAGAAATCTTCTAGCATCCATAGTATTTTTGATACTCTAAAAGTTATAAACCAAGCCATGGATGATATGTGCTACAGTTAGAAGGGGTTAGAGTCTTTGATTCTATAATTTCTACATGGATTTGTAGTTTTTAACTAAGATGTCGTAATTTTTAAATAGGGTTTCGTAATCTTGTTTCGACCTATGTGTATAATCTTCTAGCAATAGTGATATTTTTTGACACTCTAGGAGTCAAAAATCAAGCCACGAATGAAAAACCTTCTTGGTAGGAAGGTTTATTATAATCAGTTTCTTAAATGTCTATAAGATGTCATAATATTTGTACTAGGATGTCATAAATCTTAAACTATGATGTCATAATGTTATTTTGGACTTAATTACTCTTGATTCTTTTCATAGTGGCATGTCATGACATCGGGGATGTCATAATTCATCCCACGGATGAAAGACCTTCCTAGTAAGAGATTTATTATAATCAGTTTTTTAAATAAATAAAGGGTATCATAATATTTGAACATGGGTGTCAAATTTTGAACTACGGTGTCATGACACTATGCATGGTATCATGATTTTATATTATAAAGTCTTCATCTTTTTAAAAATATATTGTAACATCCCTCTATAGTCAAATTTTAAATATTTGCATTAAAATATATAATTTCTTTACCTATTTCTTATATTTGTAACTTCTTTTGAGAGAGAACTTAATGTGGTGTCATCCTCTTCTGAATAAATAATAAGTGCAGTGCTTCCTTCCGCCATCTGTATTTTTTTCTTCTGGTGCTTTTATGTTCGTGATCTATGTTGAAACACTAAACAATTTTTCTCCATTGACTGAAGATTTCGAAGCCCTAACTTTCATGGTATGCTCAAGAATTAAAAAACACCAGCGACTATGTGACCACCAAAGAGAAGAGGAAAATAAAAAAATGGATGGGAAAATGGGGTGTTTCTCTGATATTGTTACATAGGCAAAATAATGGAAGGAACTCTAGGGTATCGCTCTGAGTTTGATTTTTTTTCTGTTTGCAGAAGAAGAAAAAGCGTATTCCAACTTAGAAGCACGTGTTGTCTTCTAGAAGATAGGAGGGAAAAAAAAATCATTTTCCATGTTTGAAGAGATCGCAAATGCTGTGATGCTCAGATTATGAAATTGTAGTGATACAGACTTCCATCCCATCCTGTCAAGCCATGTAGGATCGACATGGATCAACAAGAAATGATGGTGCATGCCAGATAGGATTTCCTGCACTACACACAGTGCACAAAGACTTAATCTTTTGATGATGGACCATAAATTTCATAGAATTTTTGGCCCAACCATCCAAATAAATCCTAAATAGTATACGAGTAAGTCTTTGTGCACCGCACACGGTGCAGGAAATCCAAAGTGGCCCACACCACTATTTCTTATTGTTCCATATATATCCTAACTAGCTTGATGGGATGGGGTGTATAACAGGTTAAAAGTTGAGTGTGACCTTTATTAATTACCATTCAACTTTTTTTTGAGTTTTTTGCACAGACCAAAATATCCTTTCCCTCCAGCCTACTTTTCCTGCCATTTTGTTTGAATTTTGGTGAATCCAAAATATTATTCCTAGTACTTCTAGCTAAACATTTCGGTCTGAAATATGCTCAAACTTTGGTCCAAGAAATCAGTTAAAGATTGAAGGAAGAATCTTTCTCGCTCTGAAATGTGCTCTAAAAGTTGTCATAAGAATCAACTTTCAAATGTTAATATAAGCTTCTTCCTTACTGTTGATCCCATGAAGGATTTTGATGATTACAAAATATTGAAGCATGTATTTGATACTAATGATCTTTAAGTGTTTGAGAAGTTTTTGTAGAGCATTTTTATTGAACAATCAACCCTATATTTTTGAAGACAATTGGGATCAATCCATGTATTTAAGAAAAGTTTCATGAATGTTTCATTCATTTGAGAGCCTTAGCTAAATTTATCTGTATAATCATGTAAAAGGGCCAAATAAATGTAATTTTAAGATTAAACATCTTAGATTAGGTTTACAAATTGTTTGGAAGGAGTTTGAAGCCTTTTGGAAGCTTTTGGAAGCAATTCACTCGAGCTGACTCAATTATTAGAGCTGATATATTTTCGTGGCACGGCATGGCACAGTATAAAAAGTTTCAGGGTTTAGCCAACCGAGCAGACTAAAGCAAAATTCAAGCCGACTTTTCCAAAATTATGAAAAATGGATTTCTAAGATTTCTGGAATCCAAGCCGACTCTTCCAGAACTGCTGAACTACTAGACTGAGCATCCGAGCTGACTTAATCATCCGAGCTTACTCGATTTTCTAGTTCTGCTACAGTAACGGCTAGTTCTAGAATTCAAATTTCTTAGAATTCAAAGCTTCTAACGGCTAAATCTCAACTTTCAAAGCACTCCAATGGCCATATCTATCTGGAAACACTTTAAGAGGCTATAAATGATAGATCTAAATAATTTTTGAACAATCTTTATGAGGGTATTGAATATTTTCAAGAGCTTTCAAGTAAAGACTCAAGTGCTTCACCAACTTTCAACTACCATCTTGAGTCAACCTTTGAAGTATTAAGAGAGGCATTGAAGAGCATTGAAGAAACTTTCAAGAAAGCCTCATTAAGAGCTTCAAGTGTAACTAGTCAAATCTTTGGGTTTGTTTTAAGTGTTGCTTCCTTTTCTACTCTATTTGAGTTGTTACAAGTGCAACAAGGAGCTGTGACTTGTAAGTTATTTTAAAGGTTATTGGTGAGCCTTGAAAACCAAGTTGGGTTGTTAGTGAACCCGAAAAAACTAACATTGTATTGGCTTATGAATTGTGAGCCCGTTGCAAAACAATCCAGCTGTATTCGGGTGAATATAGTGGAAATCCCAAGTGTGCACCTTGGGTAATGAACGTATGAGCTAAGTTGCCATGAACTACTCTAAATTTTGCTGTGTTTGTGATTGGTCTTGTTTTCTTATTTGCTTTCGCATGCATTACTCTAATCACTTCCTCACCACACAAGTTTTAATTGGCAAATACTTGTTAAAGATTTTCAAACCCAATTCACCCCCCTCTTGGGTTGGCCTACTAGATAATAAGTGATATCAGAGCTTTGCTCAATGCCATTAATCTCATGATTAAGAGAAAAGATCTATGGCAACCCAAATGAGCACTTCTTTGGCCAAAGGTCAATCAAGCAGTAGACCTCCACTGTTCACCAACACAAATTACACATATTGGAAAGCTAGAATGAAAATTTATATTCAAGAAATTGATTTTTAATTATGAAAAATTATTTTTGAAAGGACCTCACATAGCTATGAAAAAAGTTGATGGCATAGACATCCCAAAACTGGAAGAGGAATGGGATGAATATGACACGAAAATGGGTGAATTAAATGCCAAAGCCATGAACCTTCTTTATTTTGCTTTGGATGCAAATGAGTTTAACTGGATTTTTACTTACACTTTGGCAAAGAAATTTGGGATAAACTACAAGTCACTCATGAAGGCACCACTCAAGTTAAGACCTCAAAAATAAATATACTTATGCACAATTATGAACTTTTCAAAATGGAATATGTTGCCGCCCTTACCATCGTGGCCCGCATCTCGGATGTGGCACCGGATGATAGCCTCATTTTTCAGAATCCAGCAATTCCGAATCCTATAAAACAATTAGAGACCCGGACCGGGGATCCCGGCGGGGGCACTCTGATGATCAAGTCAGCATATGGTAAAGAGGAACAGATCCTCCAAGGTGGCTCCCTCTTTGGTCGCCATACTTGAATAGGAGTTTGTAGTAAAGAATGGAGTAGGAAGGGTAGGATAGGAGTAAGGCTCGAGCCATGACAGCTGTGTCCATCGAAACTCTCTCCGATATTTTTTCAAGTAGCCTCCGTGCACTCTCCCTGCTTCTATCTCCTTCTCTGCCTTTTCCTTACTTACCTTCTTCTCACCCATTGGCTCCTCCTTTTAGTTCATCGGCACTTCCCGCTTCTTGCCTCAATTTTTCCCCTCCTGGGGTGCTCGAAGGTCAATGGCATCCATCAGCCATGCTCCCGAGGTCATTTTTCCTTATAGTAGGGAGTTATGTTGCGAGCTTTGTTTTCCCGATGGGTTATCATGGTTAGGAAAGTTTAGCAAGGCCTTGATCTGGGGATAGCCATCCTCAGGTCTGAGATCCCTGATGCGGCCTTCTCCTTCTGGGTAGCACAGATGGTCGGTTGCAAGACCCGGTACCTCGATCGGGGCACACCTCCCTAACTGGTGTAAATGATGGTAGGCGCACCTTGCTAGCTTTGTTGAGCCATACCGGACATGCCAGCTTTGATGACAGACTTGGTGCTGACGCCTTTATCCTTTTCATGAAGTTTTTAGGTAGCGGGCTCTACTTCGGTCAAGGTAGGTTCAACCCTTGGGGAGCCACCTGGTGAAGGAGCGGAGAGAGCTCGACTTCAGCCAAGGTGGGCTCGACCCTTGGGGAGCCACCTGGCGAAAGAGCTAAGATGGCTCGACTTCGATCGAGGTGGGCTCGACCCTTGGAGAGCCACCTGGTGAAGGAGCGGAGGGAGCTCGACTTCGGCCGAGATGGGCTTGATCCTTGAGGAGTCACCTGGCGAAGGAGTGGAGAGAGCTCAACTTCGGTCGAGGTGGGCTCGACCATTGGGGAGCCACCTAGTGAAGGAGCGGAGGGAGCTCGACTTCGATCGAGGTGGGCTCGACCCTTGGGGAGCCACCTAGCGAAGGAGCGGAAGGAGCTCAACTTCGATCGAGGTGGGCTCGACCCTTGGGGAGCCACTTGGCAAAGAAGCGAAGAAAGCTCGACTTTGGTCGAGATGGGCTCGACCCTTTGGGAGTCACCTGGAGAAGGAGCTGAGGGAGCTTGACTTCGGTCGAGGTGGGCTCGACCCTTAGAGAGCCACCTTACGAAGGAGCTAAGGGAGCTCGACTTCGATCGAGGTGGGCTCGACCCTTGGGGAGCCACCTGGAGAAGGAGCTGAGACGCCGAGCTTGACCTTGACCGAGATGGGCTCGACCTTTAGGGAGCCACCTAGCGAAGGAGCTCAGAAAGAATCTGACATGGCGACATCTACCCGCTTCACTGCCAGCTAGATCCGAGGTGTACTCCACATCAACAATCTTGCCATATCAGAACCAAATAAGATAATATCTTAAATGTTTTCTAGATTTACATATATTATTAATGGTTTGAAAAGTCTTGGCAGGGTCTACTCAAATACAGATCTCGTACAAAAGATTCTTCGATGCTTACATGACAAATGAAATCCTAAAGTCACTGCAATACAAGAAGCCAAAGACTTAAATGAACTTTTATTTGATAAGCTTCTTGGCTCCTTGATCACTCATAAATTAACCATGCAGCACCGTAGCGAAGATGATAATAAGAAAAAGAAAATAATAGCTTTCAAGGCTACAGCGGATATTAGAAAGCAAGAAGATGATGAAGAAGAAAGCCCATCTTCAGATGAAGAACTAGGAAATGATGAAATAGCACTAGTCATGAGAAGATTCTAAAGATTTATGGGCAAAGGAAAATCAAGGTTTAGGAGGAAGTATCTTAGCAAAGGAGAACAAAGGAAAGAGAAAGAGAAGGACAAAGATAAAGAAAAAGAGCAACTACGCATATGCTTTGAATGAAAAAAGTCGGGGCATTACTGTTCTGAATGTCCCACATTGAAAAAGGGATACAAAAAAAAGAAGAAGAAAGCTATGATGGCTCAAATGAAGAGGAAGAGATATCAAAAATAGCCAATATATGTCTAATGAATCTAGAAGATGAGGTAATATCTACTGAACCCACTAATGAATTTACTTATGATGAATTACATACTGCTTTTCAAGAACTCTTAATTGAATATAAGAAGGCAGGTTTGAAAGTTAAATCTTTGAAAAATAACTATGATGTATTATTGAAGGAAAAAGATGAGATTCTTGAAAAGAACAATCTTTTACAAATGCAATTATGTAATGTTTTTGAAAAATATAAAATTTTACAAGTTGAAAAAGATGAATGCCTTGAAAAGAATTAAAGTTTACAAAATGAAATGGATAGACTCAAGCCCTCAGTTGATAAATTGACTTTAAGTTTAAATAAGCTTGAGCTAATTTTGAAAAATCAAAGGGAATCTAATAATAGAGCTAGAATTTAATACAATTCATTGCATACAAACAAGTTTTCAGCTTCAAGACCTCATGCATTAAAGTTTTCAACATCCATATCTTTTCAAAAATCAAATGTAGTTTGTTATTGTTGTAATGGAATTAGATATAAAGCATATGAATGCAATCAAGGAAAGAAAAACAAAAATAAAGTGAAAAAGATTTGGGTTCTTAAAGGAACCACTGCTACTAACCATCAAGGATCCAAGAAGTCTTGGGTACCTAAAAATTTTACTTGATTGTTTTGCAGGAATGTCTTGTAGCTCAAAATTCAAAAAGGAGATGGTATGTAGATAGCAAATGTTTAAGATATATGACAGGTGGCAAGGATCAATTCATCACCATTGAAATGAAAGGTGGAATGGTTACATTTGATGATAATGGTAAGGAATAAATCATTGAGATTGGTAAGATCAAAATTATCCCTTCCACTTATATTGAAAATGTATTGCTAGTAGACAAATTGAAGCATAATTTATTGAGTATTAGTGAATTGTGTGATAAAAGCTTCAAAGTTGTTTTTGAATCTTCAATGTGTATAGTAACTAGCTCTCTTGATTCTAGCACTAAATTTATTTATCATAGACTTGGAAATATTATATTATAGACCTAAATGATCTAGTAAGTCTAATGGCAATGAATGCTAAAACAAAGGAACCTAGTTTACTTTGGCATTGAAGATTGGGTCATACTAGCATACATACTTTAGCCAAATTTATTTTCAAAGACTTAGTTAGAGGTTTACCTAAATTTAAAGTTGATTTTGATCATATTTGTGATGCATGTCAATATGGTAAACAAACGAGGGGGAGTTTTAAATCAAAAAATATTATTTCAACATCAAGACCTTTGAGCTACTACACATGGACTTATTTGGACGGACTAGGACAACAAGCCTAGGAGGTATGAAATATGGACTTGTGATGGTAGATGATTATTTATAATTCACATGGATTTTGTTTCTCACATACAAAGATGAAACTTTCAAAGATTTTCAAAAATTTTACAAAAAGGTTTCAAATCAGAAAAATCTTTCAATTATTTCAATTAGAAGTGATCATAGTACTAAATTTGAAAACTAATATTTTGAATAATTTTACATAGAACATGGCATTGATCATAACTTTTTATCCCCTATAACACCACAACAAAATGGTGTTATGGAAAACAAAATAGAACATTGGAAGAGATGGCCCGAACCTTGTTGTGTGAATGCAATCTTCCAAGGTACTTTTGGACAAAAACTGTGAACACTGCATGTTACATACTAAACCGTGTTTTAATTAGACCAATTTTGAAAAAAATCCCCTATGAGCTTTGAAATAATAGAAAACCAAGTATTCATTACTTTCATATTTTTGGATGTAAATGTTATATTTTGAATAATGGAAAGGATATTTAGAAAAGTTTGATGCTAAATCTGATCTAGGCATATTTTTTGGATACTCAACTACTAGTAAAGCATATAGAATTTTCAACAAAAGAAACTTAAATGTTGAAGAATCAATGCATGTTATTTTCGATGAGTCTAACCTCACACCTTCAAGAAAAGAAGAGTATATTGATAATGATGCAGATTCCCTGAATGATGGAGTGACAGACTTGAGCTTGAAAGAAAAACAAGTTGAGCAAGAAAAGGAAAAGGTAAGTATAGAACATGATGAGCTACCAAAGGATTGGAGGTATGCACATTCTCATCCTAAAGAGCTAATTATTGGTGATCTATCACATGGAGTTAGAACTAAGTCATCTATTAGAGACACCTTTGATTATCTAGCATTTGTTTCTCAAGTTGAACCTAACTGCATAGAGGAAGCTAAAACTGATCCATATTGGATGATGGCTATGTAGGAGGAACTGAATCAATTTGAAAGGAACAATGTATGGACTTTAGTAGCTAGATCTAAAGAACAACCTGTCATAGGTTCAAAATGGATTTTTAGAAATAATTAGATGACAAAGGCAATGTTGTTAGAAACAAAACTAGATTAGTTGCTAAAGGATATAATCAAGAAGAACGAATAGATTTTGATGAAACTTATACACCATTAGCTAGATTAGAAGCCATAAGACTTTTACTTACATTTGCATGTCATATGGAAATTAGACTTTTTTAAATGGATGTAAAAAGTGCTTTTTTGAATGGCTACATTGAAGAAGAAATTTTGTAGAACAACCTCCTGGATTTGAAAATCACTCTTATCCAAATCATGTTTTCAAATTAAACAAAGCTTTATATGGTTTAAAACAAGCACCTAGAGCATGGTATAAAAGGTTGAGCAAGTTTCTTATTGAAAATAATTTCAAAATAAGTAAAGTAGATGCACCTTTGTTTATCAAAAGAAATGATGATGAATTATTAGTTGTGCAAATATACGTTTGATGATATAATCTTTGGAGCAACTAATGAAATTTTATGTTAAAAATTTGTAAAGCTTATGCAGGAAGAATTTGAAATGAGCATGATGGGTGAACTCACTTTCTTTCTTGGACTGCAAATTAAATAAAAAAAGGAAGGGATATTCATCAACCAAACAAAGTACGTCAAAGAACTCTTAAAGAAGTTTGGGATGGAATCCACAAAGAAAATTGGCACAACCATGAGCCAACCTGTGGACTAGACAAAGATGAGGAAGGTAACAAGTTGACCAAAAACTATATCAAGATATGATTGGATCTTTACTTTACTTAACTGCAAGCAGACATGATATACTGTTTAGTGTTTGTATATGTGCAAGATTTCGAGCTAATCCCAAAGAATCACATATACTTGCTGTTAAGAGAATCATAAGATATCTTAAAGGTACATCTAACTTAGAATTATGGTATTATAAACCTTCATCTTTAAATTTAATTGATTATTTTGATGCTGATTATGGTGGATGTAGAATTGATAAAAAAAGTACTATTGGCATATGTCAATTTCTAGGATTGAATTTAATCTCATGGCACAGTAAGAAACAAAACTCCATGGTACTATCCACTACTGAGGTAAAATATGTGGTTGCAGGGAGTTGTTGTACTCAGGTGTTATGGATTAAGCAATAACTAGAAGATTATGGTGTTATTCAATCTAAAATTCCAATCAAATGTAATAATGCAAGTGCTATTAATTTAACAAAGAATCCTATTCAGCATTCAAAAACTAAGCATATTAAAATTAGACATTATTTTATTAGGGATCATGTACAAAATGGTAACATTGAACTTGAATTCATTAGTTATGAACATCAATTAGCTGACATCTTTACTAAATCCCTAAGTGAGGATAGATTTCAAATGATTAGAGGAGAATTAGAACTTTGTGATCTGTTTTAGAATTTTGACCTAAATTCTTCAAAAAATTAAAGAAAATTCATCTAAACAACCTCCAACACTTTCTAAGTCATTTAGACACCATTCTTAGTGTTTTTCTATGCTTAAAAGCCTTTTCCAAATTTTTTAGAGCCTTTCTTGTAGTTTTGGCAGAGCTGGCTCGAGCCATGAGACCTATTCGAGCCAAGTCGACTCGAGTGACGAATCTACTTAAGAAACCCATCACGTCCTAGTTTCCATTTCCCTTATATTCATCACTATTGAACTTGAGCCCAAGTAAGACTTTCCCTTATAGCCTTAGAAACCTTTCCTACTATTCCATTCACTCCAAATCCACCTCATTCCCTTGATCCGTGATCTATGGTCCCTAGGAAAGCCGTGGCAAAGAGAAGAGGCAAGGGCTGGCTCCCAGTTTGGAAAATGTAGAGAGGAGATCTAAAAGAAGACAGGAAGAGCCGACTCCCCAAGAAGAAGAAGAGCTTGTTCCTCCTCCTCAAAGGTAGATTATCCCAATGGGGAACAGGGCAGTCACTTAAGGTAGGAAAATCGACTTTGATTTTCTTAAACAAGAGCATTTTATAATTGGTGAATGGATTGAAAAATAGAGTTGCAAGATTTTCTGTACTTTGGATATCCCTACATACCCTACACTGGTTTGATCTTTTCTTGAACACCTTTCCCTTGGAACAAACCAAATTTTGTCCACTGTTAAAGGGATTACCATTTCTGTAGATGAGGCCAGATTGAGCAGGGTTTTGCAGATGCCTAGGAGTGGTAAGTGTTACTTGAATATTAGAGATAAGCAAGGGGCACTTCAGGCTATTTTAGAAAGAAGAAATATAAAAGGCATCTCAAATTTGCAAGCTAACCAGTTATCCCTCGAGATGCGACTACTTCATAAAATCATTAGTTGAGTCTTCCTTCCCAGGATAGGGTGATTCGACTGGGTGAGCGAGCGGGATCTAATGTTTATGAGGTATATGATTGAGGGGCAGGCCCCCAATCTTCCTTTCATTATGATGACTTAGATTCAGGACGCAGCTTGCAGGACCAGAGCTTGTCTTCCATATGGTATGGCCTTCACCCTTCTATTCCAGGACTCTGGCATTGACCTGACTGGTGAAGATGGTAGAACCCTCATTCATACAAATAGATACTCTAAGAAATCACTGCATAGGATGGGATGTCATCGAGTTGAGGGAGTATGGATGCGGAGAGTATCAGGTCAGAGGGCAATTCACTCTAATGATTCTGGTGATGAGCCTGAGGATACAGAGGTTGTTGCACAGGCTGGAGCTGACGAGGACGAGCACGACGATGTAGCTAGACCTTTAGAGCCAGCTCCTACTATGCCTCCTCGGTCAGCTCCTCGAAGCCTAGTATTGGTGGACCACAGTTTGAGTCAGAGTAATTGTGGATTCTGAGAGAGGACATCATAGCTCTTAGGTCTGATCTTTAGATAGTGAGGGCAAAGGTACACTCCTAGATTAACCAGCTATAGGTTGAGGTCAGGGATGGGTGTTGGCTTTGGCTCCTTAGTTTTGATGATTAACAAAAGGTTGAGTATATGTTTGGACTAATGTTTCATTTCAAGATAAAGTTTCAGGACTTAGGTTATTCAAAAAGAGTATCAAGAGTACAATGATGAAACCAAGCTTGCTTGATTTGGGAAAGAGCTCTTCTACTTTGAACAAGATCAAATTTCTTATATTGGACCTTATTATTAAGAAGCAATTGACAAAAGAAACAAAGGCTTAGAGAAACTCAAGCATGGCACGCACCTCTCCAGAGTTTCAAAAAATTCCAGACCAGAGGTCGACCCCCAGAGGTCGACACCTTGCCAAAGGTTGACCACCAGAGGTCAACTCATGAAGAAAAGAAAAGTTCAGCAAGGCCGGCACGGCAAAATTTCAGTGGCACGCTCCAGAGGTCGACCACCAGAGGTCGACACCTGTCCAGAGGTCGACATCAGAGGTCAACTCATCGCCTGAGAATTCAAACTAGGTAGAACTATGGTTTTCTGGATTTTTGCCTAAGATAAACTGGAGGTCGACTCATGAGGTCGACACTAGATCCAGAGGTCGACTCATGGCATAACGACTAGTTTTTCTGAACTTTTGATTTGATTTCTAATGGCCATAAACGGCCATATTTTTGATTCTAACGGTCTTGTGGAGTTGTTTCAGCTTGAATGAAGTATTTAACCTCCACCTAACTTCAAAAAAGTCAAGGAGACAGTGAAAAAGAAGAGAGTGAAAGTACAAAGCCTTCAATCAATTCTAAGCCAAAAAGAGTGAGAAAACCAAGAGATTCCTTAGCCAAAAGCTTTCCATCTTTGAGGAATCCAACTTTCAAGTCTTTGGCATTTAGTGAGGTCCAAGATTCCAAGAGAAAGGCTTAAAGAGTCTCCAACAAAAGCTACATCGAATTACTTTTACTCAAAAAGGAGTTTGTCTTATTTTTATTCATTGTATTCATATTCTATTTGTGGTAGCCTAGTTTCAAGGGAATTTGAAACTAGTGTGAGGTTTGTTGGTGAGCCAATTGTTAAAACCAACCAGGGTTGCTTGTAAGCCCGAAGCCAAAACAAGTGTGTGAGGTTTGTTGGTGAGCCAATTATTAAAACCAACTAGGGTTGCTTGTAAGCCCGAAGCCAAAACAAGTGTGTAAGGTTTTGATTGTGAGCCTTGTAAAATAAGTCGGCTGTAATCTAGAGAAGATTATAGTGGAAATTCCCAAGTGGAGCTTCGGGAGTGGATGTAGGTGCTAGGTGCACCGAACCACTATACTTCTTGTGTGTTTGCATTGCTTTACTCTTCTTTTGCTCTTTAATCATTGTTATCTTTCATTGCTTCCGTTGCATAATTACTTGAGCACTATCACTCTTCACTTTTGAACTTGATAGCACATATATTGCTTTAATTTTTAAAATATCCAATTCACCCCCCCTCTTGGGCACCATATCTAGGCAACAAGTGGTATCAGAGCACCGGTACTCTCTTGTAGGTCCAACGATCTTGAGTGAAAGATCATGGCCGTCCCAATTGGAATGGGTGTAGTTGAAGGTCAAGCATCAAATCGCCCTCCTTTCTTTAATGGCACAAACTACACATACTGGAAAACTCGTATGCGTATTTATTTACAAGCTGTAGATTATCATATATGGAGAGTAATTACTAAGGGGCCTCATCAGCCCACTCACTTGGTTAATGGCATTATCACCCCAAAATCTGAAGAAGAATGGGATGACAATGACATCAAACAAGCTGAGTTAAATGCTAAGGCGATGAATTTGCTATTCTGTGCACTTGACCCTAGTGAATTTAACAGAATATCAAATTGTATTTCTGCCAAAGAAATTTAGGATACACTTGAGGTTACCCATGAGGGTACACACCAAGTGAAGACCACAAAGGTGAACACGCTCATTCATACGTATGAGATGTTCAAGATGGAACCAACTGAAAGTATTAGTGAAATGTATAGTAGATTTACTAATATAGTAAATGGTATGAGGAGTTTGGAAAAAATTATATCTAATGGTGAACTAGTTAACAAACTTCTCAGGTCTCTTCTGGCTTCATGGGATGCGAAAGTAACAGTCATAGAAGAAGCCAAGGATGTCAATACTCTACCTCTTGAGCAGCTTCTTGGATCACTGATGACTTACGAGCTTTCACTAAAGCATAAGACAGTGGACAATGACAAGAAAAAGAAAGCCATAGCTTTCAAGTCCACTACAAAGGAAGAGTCAAGTGATGAATCAGAAGAAGAAGCTGATGATGATGAGATAGCCCTCATTACAAGAAAATTCAAAAGATTCATGAAAAAGAAGAAAGGCTTCTACAAGAAAAGGCCACAAAAAGGTGATCACAATAAAGATAAAGAGAAAGAAAAAGAAAGGGATCCACCCATCTGCTTCGAGTGCAAGAAGCCTGGACATTATAAAATGGATTGCCCCTTGCTTAAAAAGAGTCGAAGGATGTTGAGAAAGAAAGCCATGATGGCTACCTGGAGTGAGAGTGAGGACTCCAGTAGTGATGAAGAGCAGCAGGTAGTCGCCAACCTGTGTTTCATGGCCAATGAAGATGATGAGGTAAATTCTAAACCTGAAATTGAATTTACTTTTAATGAATTACATGATGCTTTTGATGATTTAGTTATGGAATATGAAAAATTAAAACTGAAAAATAAGAAATTAAGAAAGCTAAATCATGAGCTTACCAAAAATTCAGACAAGTTTTCAACTGAAATTAAAGATTTAATTCAAGAAAACAAGAAATTAATTGAACATGTAAAGACCTTGAAAAATGATAAGGACAATCTTTTAAAAGAAAATGATTCTTTGAAAAAAAATAGAAGTTTTGAAACTAATGAGAAAATTGAAAAACAAAACAAAGAACTGTTGCTTCAAAACAAGAATTACATAGAAGAGTTAGAAAAAGTAAAACCTTTTGTAGAAAAGTTTACTTATAGTTCAGAAAAATTAAGTATGCTTTTAAATAGTCAACATGCAGTTTTTAACAAAGCTGGACTTGGATTTAAGCCACAGAATCAGCAAAAACTTTACAAAAACTTTTTATACTTGCATCTTCTAATATTACCAGCTATGCATGTGGTAAGTTAGGACATAAATCATATATTTGTAATAGAAGAAAATTAAATACCTTTGGAAAGATTTGGATTCCAAAAGGAACCAATTTGACTAACCCTAAAGGATCCAAGATGACTTGGGTACCTAAAGTTTCAACTTGATCAATTTCTGCAGGTGTGTCTTGCAACCAAAAATAAAAGAAGAATGTGGTATCTGGACAGTGGTTGCTCAAGGCACATGACTGGGGATGTGAGGCAATTCTCATCACTAGTAGCTATAGATGGTGGAAATGTTACTTTTGGTGATAATGGAAAAGACAAAATTGTCGAAATCGATAAAATCCATATCACCCCTAATGCTTATGTAGATAATGTATTATTTGTTGATGGCTTGAAGCATAATCTTTTTAGCATTAGTCAGTTTTGTAATAAGGGTTTTAAAGTAATTTTTGAATCATCTTTGTGCATGGTATCTAGTCTAGATGTCAATGGCATCAAGTTCACTGGTCATAGGCATGGAAACATTTACATGGTTGATCTTGATGATCTAGCCATGGAAAGTGGTCAATGCCTAGTGGTTAGGGAAGCCAAGGCAAGTGAAATTAGTTGGCTTTGGCATCGTAGGCTAGGGCATGCTAGTATGCAGTTGATTTCAAAATTAAGCAAAAAGAATCTTGTAAAAGAATTGCCAAAACTCACATTTGAAAAAGATAAGATTTGTGCTGCATGTCAATTTGGAAAACAAACTAAATCTACTTTCAAACCTAAAGGAGTAGTATCTAGTACTAGACCCCTTGAATTATTACATATAGACCTCTTTGGACCAACCAGAACAACTAGTTTGGGAGGTAAGAAATATGGGCTAGTGATTGTAGATGATTACTCACGATTTACTTGGGTAATGTTTTTAGCTCATAAAGATGAAACGTTTTCAGCTTTTGTTAAATTTCATAAAAAGGTTTCAAATGAAAAAAATCTCACCATTGTTTCTTTGCATAGTGATCATGGAACTAAATTTGACAATCATGATTTGAAGATTTTTGTAATGAAAATGGTATTAGTCATAATTTTTCTGCACCTAGGACACCTCAATAAAATAGGGTGGTAGAAAGAAAGAACAGGACTCTTGAAGAAATGGCACGCACAATGCTTTGCGAAAATGATTTACCTAGATATTTTTGGGCAGAAGCCATTAATACTTCCTGTTACATTTTAAATCATTTTTTAATTCGACCTATTTTGAAGAAAACACCATATGAACTTTGGAAAAATCGAAAACCTAATCTTAAATATTTTCGTGTATTTGGTTGCCGCTGTTTCATATTAAACAATGGCAAAGACAATATCAGTAAATTTGATGCCAAGTCAGATGAGGGTATCTTCTTAGGATACTCTACTTCTAGCAAGGCATACAGGGTCTTTAACAGAAGAACTCTTCTAGTTGAAGAATCAATTCATGTAGTGTTTGATGAATCTAATGAAAAATCTTCTAGAAAAGAAGATTCTATTGATGATGAAACAGGTACAAAGAAGCTTGAACAATTGACAATCAATGAAGATGAGCCCAAAGGAGATGATGATCAAGAAAATGAAGATCAAACTCAAGAGATCAATGCAACTTCACCAAAACCTTTACCTAAAGAGTGGAGGTATGCACACGGACACCCCAAAGAGCTAATAATTGGTGATCTGTCAAAGGGAGTAAGTACACGCTCTTCTATTAGAAATGTTTGTGATTATTTAGCTTTTGTATCTCATATTGAGCCTAAGTCAATTGAAGAAGCTGAAAAAGATTGTAACTGGATTAATGCTATGCAAGATGAACTAAATCAATTTAAAAGAAATAACATTTGGACTTTAACTGAAAGACCCCCTAATGTTTATGTAATTGGCATAAAATGGATTTTTAGAAATAAACTTGATGAACATGGTATTGTAACTAGAAACAAAGCTAGACTTGTTGCTAAAGGCTACAACGAGGAAGAAGGGATTGACTTTGATGAAACCTTTGCTCCTGTTGCTAGGCTAGAAGCAATTAGACTTTTACTTGCTTTTGCTTGTTTTATGGATTTCAAGTTATTTCAAATGGATGTTAAAAGTGCTTTTTTAAATGGATTTATTGAAGAGGAAGTTTATGTTGAACAACCTCCTGGTTTTGAAAATCATGAATTTCCTAACCATGTTTTTAAATTGCATAAAGCATTGTATGGTTTAAAGCAAGCTCCTAGAGCTTGGTATGATAGATTAAGTTCCTTTTTGATGAAGAATGATTTTTCTAGAGGTAATGTAGATAATACATTGTTTTTGAAAAAGAAAAATGATGATCTCTTAGTAGTACAAATCTATGTAGATGATAGTATTTTTGGTGCTACTAACGAATATCTTTGTCAAGAATTTGCAAAGTTAATGTAGAGTGAGTTCGAGATGAGCATGATGGGAGAACTCAACTTCTTCCTCAGACTCCAAATTAAGCAAACCAAAGAGGGGATCTCCATCAACCAAGCCAAGTACACAAGGGAAATATTGAAAAAGTTTGGGATGGAGACTACCAAATCAATAGGTACCCCTATGAGCTCTTCATGTAAATTAGACAAAGATGAATGTGGTAAATCAGTAGACCAAAAATTATATAGAGGCATGATTGGTTCATTACTATATCTAACTGCCAGTAGACCAGATATAATATTTAGTGTTTGTATGTGTGCATGTTTTCAGTCTGCTCCTAAAGAATCACATCTCTTAGCTGTAAAACGTATATTTAGATACTTATCTGGGTCAATTGAAATTGGTCTTTGGTACTCTAGAGAGTCATCATATGAATTGATTGTATATTCTGATGCTGATTTTGCTGGGTGTAAACTTGATCGTAAAAGTACTAGTGGAACTTATCAATTCCTAGGAGTTAATTTGATTTCATGGAACAGCAAGAAACAGAATTCGGTTGTTCTATCTACGGCGAAAGCCGAATATATAGTAGCTGGAAGCTGTTGTGCTCAAATTCTATGGATCAAACAACAACTCGAGGACTTTGGCATTAAACTAACTAAGACACCCATAAGATGTGATAATATTAGTGCAATCAATTTAACGAAAAATCCTGTACAACATTCAAGAAGCAAACATATTGAAATAAGACATCACTTCATAAGAGATCACGTTCAAAACTCTAATGTGTTGTTAGAATTTATTTGTACTGATTATCAATTGGCTGATATATTCACAAAACCATTGAATGAAGATAGATTTTGTATGATCAGAAGAGAACTGGGAGTCATTGATCCTTTTGCTTGAAACTCTTCAATTCTCATCAAAATTCCTTAAAAATGATTTATAAATTCTCAAATATATTTAAAGCTTATCATTCTAAATTTTATCATTTTTTTTATTTTACCAAATTTTATTTTGACTATTTATTTATTGGAGGTCGACACTTAAGTTTTCGGAGGTCGACACTTGGGGTCGACCCCTGAAATTTTTGAGAGGTCGACACTTGGACGGAAAACGTCTTTTTTAAAAACCCGTCCGCAAGCCTCTTTTTCTCCATTTCTTTCCATTTCTCCTTCGTGTGGTCCCCCTCCAATGTTCCTAAAGTTTAAACAGTGGATTTCCAACCCTCTCCCTCCTCATTTTGGGTAAACTTCTCCTCTCCTCACGGTTTTTCTTGGATCGAACCGGTTTTCACCGTGTTCCTCGTTTTTGGGCAACCGTAGGTTTTTGTCTCTATTTACCCTCAATTGTCGATTGTTTTTCGATTGAAAACACTCATTTCTTCCCTCCATTTCGTGCATTTCCTCTATTTGCTCCAAGTTTTCAGTTTCACAAACCTTCACTTACCTTTTCACAAACCTTCACTTCCTTTTCTCTCTCCAAACTCTTGGTTCTTCTTTTTCCTAGCACTGCATTATCCTACTTCTCCTGAAATTACCCTCTTCCATCCATATGGGTCCAAGGAAGCACTTGGCAGTAAGGAAAAGGAGAATGGAACAAGGCCAAGGTAGTATTAAGCGACGAAGAAAGGTCAGACATGAGCATGAGCCGTCCCCAGAGCCACCTGCACCAGTGCCAGCCAGCTTAGTATGGAAGAGCATTGCGAGCGGGAGATGTATAGATATACCTTTCTGGGATCAGCATCACTTTTTTATAGGAGATGTGCTGAGAGATGCAGGTCTGGTTCACTTCTGCACGATGACTGAGAGCTTCTACCCAGACCTCATCAGGGAGTTCTATGCATCCATGGCCACTGATGGCATTGGATGGTAAGCTACTGTTCATGGGATCGAGATTCCAGTGACACCGGAGGTCATCAGTCATGTTTGGAGGATTCCACTTCATGGCACAGCTACCACTTCTATCAGCGACAGAGAGCATGCCTTCAGATGTATCTTAAAGCGCGAGGATGTTAGCGGCATTTTCATAGTGGCCGCTAACCAGCTTTCACTGGAGATGAGAGTGCTGCATCATATCATCGCCCGCATCTTGATTCCAAAGAGCGGGAGATTCGACTTTATTACTGAGCGTGAGCTGGTATTGATGGTGTCCCTGAGACAGCGGACTCCCATCAACCTTCCCAGGATCATGCTTCAGCAGATGGGTGAGGCAGCATCTCACAAGAGACTAGTTCAGCCATATGGCATGGGGCTGACACAGTTATTTAGAGAGTATGGAGTTTCATTTGATGGTATACCTTTCAATCAGCTGTAGCATACTGATATATATAGAGAGAAATCCCTGCATAGGATGGGATTTCGACTGATTGGTGACCGTTGGGCGTGACGAGAGTCTGGCCAGGAGCCAAATGAGTAGGATGAGATTCGAGCTACTAAGGTGGGGCCTTCAGAGCCTATTGATCATAGTACACCTCCTCGCCCAGCACCATAGTCAGAGACTGCGGAGCTTGAGCCATTCACGCCACCACCCTCATCAGCTCCAGCACCTACTGCTACTGCTACACCATGGAGGACTACAGCGAGCATATCGGACTTTGAGCAGAGAGTGACTGATCACATTTCAGAGATCCGGACAGAGATTGCTGGTGTACGACAGGAGCTACATGGTCTATGGATCCACACAGATATATGCATTGAAGCTCTCTCAGCTAGTGTAGATGCAGGATTCCGATAGATCCTTAGCCTACTGAGATTAGCATTGCCACTAGGGACTGTAGATCCGACAGTACCTCCTCTACATTCTGATGATGATGATGATGACTCCAGTGGATACAGTGACAGTGATGGAGATCAGCCTGGAGCAGGTAGCTCTGATGTTCCACCTGCAGATCCGAATCCAGAGATTCCCCCTTCTGTTGATCCTCCTTCTACTGATCTTCCCAGTATTGATCCTCCAGCTACAGATGTGCCAGTAGATACTGAGATTACTGAGTCACTTTTTGAGACTATTACAGGGATTCCAGATGTTAGAGATGAGCATACAGAGACAGATATTGATGATCCCACTGCTTATGAGCTTGTCAGCAGGCATACTCCATCTCAGTCTACTCAGCATACTGATACATCTGCTCCTTCGCTACTACTTCTGTTAGGACACCTGTGGAGTCTTTTCCTCGGACCTATAGATCTCGTAGGACTACCCCTAGGTCTGGTCCCTCTCTGAGGACTCGAAGTCTCACTCATAGGACTCCAAAATCCTCATCTAGGATCTTGGCTCCTATCTCTTTTGATATACCTTTTGATGAGGAGTAGCCTTATAGATTTACTTGATGTATGATGTACTAGTTTACTTTTTATGATCTGATGTATCAGTGTTTTGTGCTTACTATGTAAGCAATTTTGTAACTGAATACACTCATTTATATACTTATCTACATTGTGATATTTTACTGTTTGATACCAGCTCTTAGCATTTATCTTTTTAAACCCTCAAGTTAGAATGTTTTTGCTATATCAAATGCACAAATTGAGGGGGAGCATCTATTTAATGCATCTAAGTACTTCATTGTAATGGAACATAATTTTCTTTAGTATATCTTTTACTACAAAGAATGTACTTTTTGATTCTTGACAAAAAGGGGGAGAATAGTAAAGTTTGTAAAGTATATATGGTAAAGTATGACTCTTTCATAGAGTATAGTAAAGCTATTATGGTTCTTAACTTTTTGAATCATGAGAATGTTTTCACAAAAAGAAAAAAAGTAGATGAAAAGTAAAATTTTTATGATATACTCATGTATGTGAGGTTTCTTTGAAAATTTTTATTATTGCTATATTTTGCTTTTGGACTTAATTGCATATATACTCAAGGTTTTGTCATCATCAAAAAGGGGGAGATTGTTGGCTTTGGCTCCTTAGTTTTGATGATTAACAAAAGGTTGAGTATATGTTTGGACTAATGTTTCATTTCTAGATAAAGTTTCAGGACTTAGGTTATTCAAAAAGAGTATCAAGAGTACAATGATGAAACCAAGCTTGCTTGATTTGGGAAAGAGCTCTTCTACTTTGAACAAGATCAAATTTCTCATATTGGACCTTATTATTAAGAAGCAATTGACAAAAGAAACAAAGGCTTAGAGAAACTCAAGCATGGCACGCACCTCTCCAGAGTTTCAGAAAATTTCAGACCAGAGGTCGACCCCCAGAGGTCGACACCTTGCCAAAGGTCGACCACCAGAGGTCGACTCATGAAGAAAAGAAAAGTTCAGCAATTTCGGCACGGCAAAATTTCATTGGCGCGCTCCAGAGGTCGACCACCAGAGGTCGACACCTGTCCAGAGGTCGACATCAGAGGTCGACTCATCGCTTGAGAATTCAAACTGGGCAGAACTATGGTTTTCTGAATTTTTGCCTAAGATAAACTGGAGGTCAACTCATGAGGTCGACACTTGATCCAGAGGTCGACTCCTGGCATAACGGCTAGTTTTTCTGAACTTTTGATTTGATTTCTAACGGCCATAAACGGTCATATTTTTTATTCTAACGGTCTTGTGGAGTTGTTTCAGCTTGAATGAAGTATTTATCCTCTACCTAACTTCAAAAAAGTCAAGGAGACAAAGTGAAAAAGAAGAGAGTGAAAGTACAAAGCCTTCAATCAATTCTAAGCCAAAAAGAGTGAGAAAACCAAGAGATTCCTTAGCCAAAAGCTTTCCATCTTTGAGGAATCCAACTTTCAAGTCTTTGGCATTTAGTGAGGTCCAAGATTCTAAGAGAAAGGCTTGAAGAGTCTCCAACAAGAGCTACATCGAATTACTTTTGCTCAAAAAGGAGTTTGTCTTGTTTTTATTCATTGTATTCATATTCTATTTATGGTAGCCTAGTTTCAAGGGAATTTGAAACTAGTGTGAGGTTTGTTGGTGAGCCAATTGTTAAAACCAACTAGGGTTGCTTGTAAGCCCGAAGCCAAAACAAGTGTGTGAGGTTTGTTGGTGAGCCAATTATTAAAACCAACTAGGGTTGCTTGTAAGCTCGAAGCCAAAACAAGTGTGTAAGGTTTTGACTTATAAGCCTTGTAAAACAAGTCGGCTGTAATCTAGAGAAGATTATAGTGGAAATTCCCAAGTGGAGCTTGGGGAGTGGATGTAGGTGCTAGGTGCACCGAACCACTATACTTCTTGTGTGTTTGCATTGCTTTACTCTTCTTTTGCTCTTTAATCGTTGTTATCTTTCATTGCTTCCGTTGCATAATTACTTGAGCACTATCACTCTTTACTTTTGAACTTGATAGCACATATATTGCTTTAATTTTTAAAATACCCAATTCACCCCCCCTCTTGGGCACCATATTTGGGCAACAATGGGTTCAGCCAGATCTTAGCTTCATTACACACTTCAGCTAGACCCTCTGTGCCACCAGACCCACCTCCACTTCCACCAGATGATGGACAAGACTTTCAGCAAGCTGGTGAGCATTCAGTAGATACTCATGTCATGGAGACACTAGCAGCAGAGAGAGCAGCCGGAGCAGTGCACTTCTGACACTCCTGCCACTCAGATCCTGTCAGAGGCCAGCACCTTAGCCCTATCCGATGCTTTCATTAATCGATAGACTCTACTACTCTTAGATACTATTCCTGAGTCTGATCCTCCTATAGTACCCATTCTAGATTCTACTCCTACAACACATAGACCTAGAGCTAGAACTAGATCAAGAGTACCGAAAGCTCCCACCCAGACTAGGTTTAGAGATCTTAGACTAAAGCCTATGAAGATTGTAGTTTCATTTTCTGTATTAGAGATAGGCTCTTCTTCTAGTGAGAAAGAAGAAGACTAGGTCTTATTAGATCTCATTTTTGTATGTTGGCTATATCAGCCATCTTTTTATATCAAAACATGATATATATATATAGATTCTTTGCTTTGTTATACATCTTGTTGAGCAATGAATACTTTGTTGAATAATACTTAAACTCCTTTTATTCTTGTTGGGATATCCTGGTTCAGCTACGAACCAGGCTCCGGTTTGACTTATCGAAGCCCCGGTTCTCCGGACTACGGACTTCGGACTAAGCGAAGGCCAACTGTAAGCAACTCAAGGCTTCACACCGAACTACAACATCCGAGGGCTAGTCCTTCGGGTAGCACCTTCGACCCCAGCCAAAGTCTGAACAACTCATCGACCTCCAAAGACACAAACTTCGGTCCCCGCCGAAGACATGATCTCCGACCTCGGGGAAATATCAAGCCTTCGTCCCACGCAAGGGGAAACCCGAAGCTTGGACTACAATCTATTCCAAAAAGGAAACTGTAACCAACGGTTACAATCGACAATCATCATGCCATGATCATGGTGCTCAATTCCTGTAGCCACGCCTCGGATCTGGCCGGAACTGCTCATTCACAACCCACGATCGATTATCATGGGAGTGAATGGCTCCCCATGATCTTTGGGAAAAGAGCGGGCCACAGACCGGAGGCCATCTTTTAAATATGGGTAAGAAGGATGGCTCGAGAGGTACGCGTGAATAATCTCGCACATGCACATTCTCAATCTCCAAGAGCACTTTTTCTCTTCCACTTTCGACATCTTTCCCATTCTGTGGCTGGAATTCGTCACTGACTTAGGCATCAGAGTGTCCTCCGCCGGAATAACTCCGGCAAGGGACCTGTTTCGCAGGTGAACCAGGGGGCGGTCCAGCGATGCAGCGGCTCCGATCGGCCGATCCAAGGACTCCACGCCAACAGATTGGCATGCCAGGAAGGGGGCGCGTATTACTAACATTTGTTAAGCTCCCTCCCAAACAAGGGGAAGAAACAAAGAATTCTTTGATGGCAAGAGGAAAAGTCCAAAATGCTTCTACGAGCCGGAGTCGTGCTCCGTCTCAGGGGGGTGCACCCCCGGAGGTGAACGATGTTGTACCTCCCACGGTTACTGTGGGAGCACGGTAGTTCGAAGCTCTTTTGAACCAGGTCGCCAACCTGACGGCCATGGTTCAAGAGTTCCAAGACAGAGCCTTCCCGATGGCAAACCCACCGGCTGTTTTTAGATATAGCTCTCGATCCTGAAGAAGGAGAGCACCATGGGAGGATTCAGCGCATCCCTCCCCCCATTCTCGGCCCTCTCCCGAAGGCCGAACTTCAAGATTGCCTAGGTCTGCCGATTCCCCATAAAAAGGAAAATGGCCTAGGCAAACATCCTCCTCCTCCTCTGAAACTCCACTTTGGTGGAAAGAGCATCCAAGCAGACTCCCGATTATGACGAGAGGTTCAGAGCTATCAAATCAGAGATGGAAAGGATGCGAGAACAGAGAATGCGGGATCAGAGAGATCTCGAGGACCTGATTATGGGTGATCTGCGCCCACCCTACACCGACCGCATCATGGCTGAGGACATTCCTCGGCACTTCAGGGTTTCCCAGATGGAACCCTACGATGGCACCACCGACCCCTTTGACCATTTGGGCAGCTTCAAAACCCATATGATGATTCAAGGAGCTTCGGACGTGACGTACTATTTGGCATTCCCGGCTACCTTGAAGAAGTCCGCTCGGATGTGGTACTCGAGCCTGCACCCGGGTACCATCGATTCCTTTTTCGAGTTAGAAAAATTATTTGTCTTGCATTTCAGGACCTGCCGCAAGACTCCTCGAAATACGGACACACTCTTCCTCCTTCACCAGAATGAAAGAGAGAGCTTGAGAGATTACATCTCTAGGTTCAATGCGGCCATGCTTGAGATCCCCAATCTCAACGAGCACGTGGCCATGTCAGCTCTGAAGAAGGGACTTCGAACCTCCAGGCTTACTTTTTTCCTGGACAAGAAGTTTCCTAAAAGCTACGCTGAGCTCCTATTAAGGGCTCAGAAATACGCCGATGCTGAAGAGCAGGCGGTGAATCGATGTTTGATTAAAGGGAAACCCCTTTCAAAAAAGAAGAATAATAGGGGGCAAGGCCCCCAAACTTCCAATAACAATGGTGGCAAATATGCAGACCGCCGGAGAAGCCCTCCCAAGCTCAAAGCATTGGGAGAAAGATTCAACTCATTCACCCCCCTCAACCTCCCTCGAGAAAGATCCTCATGGAGATAGAAAAATAAAACTATCTCCAATGGCCTCGTCCCATGAAGGCCTCCTCTTCAGCAAGGAATAGGAACAAATTCTGTCGTTTCCATCGGGACCACGGCCACAACATAGAAGAATGCATCCAGCTGAGGGATGCAATCGAGGATCTCATCAAGAGAGGGTACCTGGGGTGGTACATCGATCGCCAGGGGCCCCGGTCGGAAGTAACTGTTCCCCAGCCACCTCCCGAAGAGGCCGAATTCCAAACCAAAGGCCCACCAACGGAGGTGTAGGGATGATACACCGGCCCGCCAATTGGAGAAGGGATGAAGATGAAGCTTCAAAGCGACTGAAAGATAACAACTCCATCCTCTTCTCCGACGATGACCTTGCGGGAGTCTGGCTCCCGCACGATGACCCTCTTGTAATTTTAGCCATAGTGGCCAATTATGATGTATAGAGAGTTCTTATTGATAATGGAAGTTCGACTGATATCTTGATGTACGATGCATTCTCCAAAATGTGTTTGCCTAGACATCAACTACAGAGATCCCCCATACCACTCTCTGGTTTCGGGGGTAACCAAGTTTATGCCGAAGGGAAAATAGTGTTGCCTGTAATCCTCGGCTCCGAGCCTCGACAAAAGACATTACTGATCAACTTCACTGTGGTCCAGATCCCCTCTGCATACAACATTATTCTGGTGAGGCCCACCTTGAACAGGTTCTGGACCGTGATCTCTTCTCACTACCTCTTAGTACGATTCCCCACCAGGAATGGTATTAGAGAAGTTAGAGAGAACCAGAGGATGGCACGGCAATGTCTAATGATTGAAGACAGGCACTTCAAAGAGGAAGATCCCTCCAGATTTGTACAAATCAGGAGCACCCTTGATGAAGAAACTAGAACAAAGCTAATCCATTTTCTCAGGGACAACACCGATGTCTTTGCTTGGTCAGCTTCGGATATGCCAGGGATTCCCGCCGAAGTGATTACTTATCGGCTGGAAGTAACCCCTGGGTACAAGCTGGTGCGACAGAAGAAGAGGAGCTTCGCCCCTGAAAGACAACAAGCTGTTGATGAAGAGGTTGGCAAGCTCTTCAAGGCAGGGTTCATTAGAGAGGCCCGCTACCCCGAGTGGCTGGCCAATGTGGTAATGGTGAAGAAAGCTAGCGGAAAGTATAGGATCTACATCGACTATACAGACCTCAACAAGGCTTGCCGAAAAGATAGCTTCCCTCTCCCAAAGATTGATCAACTGGTCGACGCTACCGCCGGCCACCAGTTGCTGAGCTTTATGGATGCCTTCTCTGGATACAACCAGATCATAATGGATCCGCAAGATGAGGAGAAGATGGCATTCATCACTGACAAAGGTCTCTACTGCTACAAGATGATGCCGTTCGGCTTCAAGAACGCCGGAGCAACATTTCAAAGACTCAACAATAAGGTATTTGAAAAGCAACTGGGAAGGAATATGGAGGCCTATGTTGACGACATGATCGTCAAGAGTCTCCACCTGAGAGACCACATCCGTGACTTGGAGAAGTTATTCAGCGCCCTCCGGCACTACAAAATGAAGTTAAACTCGGCAAAGTGCACCTTCGGGGTCATGTCGGGTAAATTCCTCCAAACGAGGGATTGAGACCAACCCCGAGAAGATCCAGGCCTTGAAGGATATGCGACATCCCTCCTGTAAAAAGGAAGTCCAACAGTTGACTGGGCGGATTGCCTCCCTAAGCAGATTTATCTCTCGGTCCACCGAGAAATGTCTTCCGTTCTTCAAGGTACTTCGACAATCAAAGGATTTCGAATGGTCCGAAGACTGTCGCATTGCCTTTGAAGAATTGAAGAAATATTTGGAGACCCCGCCATTGCTCTCCAAGCTAAAAGAAGGTGAGGTCCTCTACCTATACCTCTATGCTTCAAACGAAGCAGTGAGCTTGGTTCTTGTCCAGAAGGAGGAAGACGGGTCTCACAAGCTGATCTACTACATCAACAAGATCCTACATGATGTAGAAATGTGGTATGCAAGGATGCAGAAGCTGATATACTCTTTAGTGATTATGGCAAAATGACTACGGACATATTTCCAGGCCCACGCTATCGTGGTGCTGACTGATCAACCTTTCAAGGCCGTTCTCTGATCTTCGGACACTTTTGGAAGGATAGCCAAGTGGGCTGTTAAGCTAAGCAAATTTGACATTAGCTTCCAATCCCGAGTGGCTATGAAGGCCCAGGTGCTCTCTAATTTTCTGGCCGAGTGCACCTGGAAGTCCGAAGATGAGGCCTCTTCGGATGAAGGAGAAGCCCCGAAGGAGATGAAGTCCATTTGGGTGCTTCATGTGGACGGAGCTTCCAATGCTATCGGGTGCGGAGCTGGACTCATGTTGGCCGAACTTGACAGCCAGATTATAGAGTATGCACTCCGTTTCTCCTTCCATGCCTCCAATAATCAGGCCAAATATGAGGCCCTACTCACCGGACTACGGATCGCCAAAGATCTGGGAGTCCGGCAACTCCGAGCCTTCTCTGACTCTCAACTGGTTGTGAATCAAGTCAATGGAGAGTATGCAGCCAAAGATCCAACCATGGTACAATACTTGAAGAAGGTTCAGGCCTTATCCTCTCAACTGAAACATTTTGAAATTATTCATGTTCCCCAATCAGAGAACTCCCTGGCAGATGCATTGTCTCGACTAGCAACTACAGCACCGGAGTCTCTCGGGCGCACCTTTGTTGAACATCTTGAAACACCAAGCATTGGCAAAGAGGCTGCAGAGGTGCGTCAGATTGATGCTGAGCCATGCTGGATGGATCTCATCATCAGATTCCTGAATGAAGAAGAACTGCCCGAAGATAAGGCAGAGGCCAAGAAGATCCACTGGATGGCATCTCAGTACGTCATCTTAGATGGAACCCTTTACAAGAGATCATTCTCCTAACCACTGCTGAAATGCCTCGGACCCATCGATGTAGATTATGCATTGAGAGAGGTCCACAAGGGAATATGCGGGGATCACTTCGAAGGCAGATCTCTAGCATACAAGATTATTCAACAAGGGTATCACTGGCCCTCCATCTAGAAGGACAAAGCTGATTTCATGCAGAAGTGCGACCAATGCCAGAGGTATGCCAATGTACAAAGACAACCTGCGAGTTACCTGACTCAGTTGGCAGCCCCATGGCCCTTTGCCCAGTGGGGGATGGACATTCTTGGCCTATTTCCACCAGCATCAGGGCAAAAGAAGTTTCTCCTAGTGGCCATCGACTACATCACAAAATGGGTGGAAGCCGAACCATTGGCCCAAATCATAGAGGGCAAGGTGGAGAGTTTTGTGAAAAACTTCATCATCTTCAGGTTCGGTATCCCACATGTCATCATCATGGACAATGGAAGATAATTCAACAATCCGAAGTTCAAGGACTTCTATGCTCGGTACCATATCCAGCATCGGCTAACATCCGTTGCACATCCACAGTCCAACGGAGAAGCCGAAGTCACCAACTGGACCATCCTCCATGGTCTAAAGACAAGGTTGAACACCACCAAAGGGCTTTGGGCCGAAGAACTGACCTCTATTCTTTGGGCATACCGAACTACCCCAAGAACAGCCACTAGCGAATCTTCGTTCATCCTAGCCTACGGTACCGAAGCCGTGCTACCTATTGAAGTCTCCCTACAGTCCCTAAGATTTGACAACTATGAAGAGGCTGAGAATTCTGATCACAGAAGGATCGATCTGGATCTGCTATCAAGCACTAGGCTACAGGCCCAGATAAGAATGGTGGCATACCAGCAAAAGGTCGCCAAGTACTATAATGCAAGGATGAAGGAGCAAACTTTCTGAACGGGGGACATGGTATTGCGAAGAGCATAAGTGTCCAGGCCAATAGAATAGGGTAAACTCTTCCCTAACTGGGAAGGCCCATATCAAGTCGAAGAAGTCATTCGACCAGGGATATATCGACTCAAGACCCTAGTGGGGAAGACCCTATCTCGGCATGGAATGTACAAAACCTTCGCAAATACTATCAATGAAAAAGTTTCAAAAAACTCCTGTGCAAAGCTCCTCAACCCTACTCGACTCAAAATGTCTAGTTACATCAACTGAATGACAACAGCCCAAATGACCCGATCTAAAAAATTGATCAACTGCACAAAGGAGAGTCTGATTCACTCACCTTATCGGTATGCACGACGAGTGCAATGGATGGCCCAACCAGGTCACCAAAAAGATCAAAGGTGCAGGGATGGTTTTCGTAACCTACCCTACAGTGAATCTGAACATGCACCGAGGCGGGCCTGAATAGCATACCTTAATCACGACAGAAAGTGCACAGGGATGGTTTTCATAACCTACCCTACGGTAAATCCGAACACGTGCCTAAAAGGACCATTATCATCCTCTCTATCAACAACAAACACTCTCAGAACGGTCCAACGAACCCTACTTCTTCCCTACAAACTGCAAGCAGTTTATGGAGTCTACATTATAGATAAATCGTGATGCAATACATCGCAGAAAATATATGGAAAGAGGTAATAGAAAAGATCTTTCATTTCTTTCAATTTTTCATACATAAAGAAAAGAAAAGAAAGAAAAAAGAAAGAAACTCTCCTATAAAGAGAGTAAGAAAAAGAAAAGAGAAAAACTCTCCAAAAGAGAGATACAAAAAAAAAAAAAGCAGCGTAGCAGCAGCAACAGCAGGTTGGGAAATTTGCATTAACTCCCCGACGGGTTTTTCCCGTACCGTCTGGGAGAGACCAGATGGGATGACGAAGGGCCCCCGGGGTTCCCATCCAAACTCGAGTTCGACCCCTCATCAGAGTCAGAATCGAATTCGTGGCCAGGGAAGGGAACGAAGGGTTTGATATTATCCAAGCCCTTCAGGTCATAAAACCTGGAGGCTTTCCTCTGACACTCCCGAAACCCCTAGTGGAAGGAGTCCGGGCCACCCCGGCGACCTCATCCTTGAATGAGGCAGAAGTTCTGAAGTTTGCGATGGCCTCCGCCTCCTCCTTCTTCGCCTCCTCCACCGTCATGGTCGCCGCCATGACTTGGGCCCAGGCCTCCCTTAACTGATCCTCTAAAAGGCAGACCTTCTTCTCGAGACGGTCAACTAGAGGCTCCTCCTCTTCGCCAACGGGTCCAGATGGCCCCAGACTTCGCTTCCTCTCGGGGTCAATAGCTCTCCTCTTCGCTACACGACAAAGCTCGGAAGTGCTGAACCTCATGGTTGATAGAAGGAAGACACCAACAGAAATAATGGCCTTCGACAGCAGGGGGCAGGGTCCTATTTATAGAAACCCTGCACCCATAATCGACTGCGGGGAGGCACATCCCACATCCTTCCCGACCAACGAAGAAGGTGCCACGTGTCTGGGTGATGCTTTGAGAACCAGAAAGTCTCTCGAACGCCATCCCCAAGATCACAACCGCCATCGCTTCGAATTCGGAGAAATCCACATCATACGACGGCATCATTAATGGTCTCTTTTTTGGAAAAAGAGGCCCGGCGGCTCATAAGGTGCAAGAGATCATGACTGTATAAATTTTGACATGCCATGTGGACAATAATGATCCTAATCATATCCCCCCTAATTATTGATTGGCGGGGAAATGACTCCTGTCTGCCCTAACGGACAAGCTAATCGTCCAAAGGAAGGCAATGCAACGGAGTTCTGGTTCGTTTAAGGATTCATCCTTACCGACTGAACGACCTTCGGCTGCAACTATTCGACTAAGAGAAAAAGAGAACGGTAAAACCGACTCTTATCAACTGGACGGCCTTCGAAGGCTATCGTTCGACTAGGCCAAAGGAGAAACAATAGAACTATTTCAGGCTACACATGAACACATGAGGCACAACAATGCATATGCAAAGAAAGGAGAATTCATTCCAAAATCTGGGAAAAGTGCAATACAAAGTTCATTGGCAATACAAGTGAAAAAGAAGAAGAAAATACATTCAGAGTGATCCAGGTCACTCAACATCAACAGAAGAGGGCTCCACACCACAAGACTGGAGCAACCTATCTACTTGATCGGAGAAGGTCTCATCAATCTAGGCCGGGATGGGAGAACCTTCAGCCTGGACTCCCCCAGCCTAAGTCGCCTCCTGGGCCGAGATCAAAGCCAGGATCACCTCCGGGTTTTTGACTGGGGTAGCAGCCTCCTTCGCCGGACATGGTGACTCCTCGACCTCCCCTGCGGCTTCGGCCTCCTCCGCTTCTTCTCCTTTCTCTCCAATTATGTTGTAGGAGGGGATCTTTGAAAGGTCAAGGTGAGGGAGGGTCTCCTTTATCTTGGAAAGCCCATCATTGAAGCCATGCTGGTAGGCATACAATGATGCTTCATCAATCTCTATCTGAAATTGTGAAGACATCTTGAAGTCAGCCATGGCATTGTCCATCTGCTTCCTCAAAGCTTCGGCTTCCCTCTTGGTGGCTTCGGCCTCCCTCTTAGCAGCTTCGGATTCTAGGATCGCCTCTTCGGCCCTCCTAGAAGCCTCCTCCGCCACCTTGGATAGGCTCTCCATCCTCTCCTGATTCTCCCTGGCAGTCCGCTCTAGGGATTCAACTTGCCTCCTGCTCCTGTTCCACCCTGCCTCTTGTCCTACTATCCTCGAGTGGGCGCTTTTCAGTTCACCCTTCAGGTCGCGAACTTCATCGGTCACCCAGACAAGACGGTCCTCCATGGATTGCTTCAGCTCCTCGGCTACTTCCTTGGCAGCCCTAGCAGTCTGAAGCTCCTCCTTGCGATCGTAGATAAAGCTGTCCACGTTCTCCAAGCCTTCCTCCATGAAGGTGAAGTCATAGACCAACTACATCAAAAAAGAAGAATCGATGGTCAAATAACTCTCAAGGCAAAGGAGGTGGTGATAGTCATGCCTGTTGCAGGGTGGCGAAGCCAGAATCGAACACTTTGTGAAAGCTCCGATTCCAGAGAATTGTCAGGTTGCGGGGCTGTATCGTACCCTTCAACGCATGTATGGCCTCCTCCGAAACCAGCAGCTCTTCCATAGGTGGGAGCTCCGAAGGGTTCGTCGGGCGACCTCCGGCTGAAGAAGCTCCACAGACGGACTCTCCTTCAACTTGCCACGCCTTGCCCCTATCAGTGGTAGATGGGCAAATCGGTGGCACATCCACTCCTTGAGGCGGGCCCCCCGTTGTATCAATTGGGGAGGCGACCGCCGCTGGAGTCTGAACTGGGCAGGGCCTTGTTGGAACCTCTTCCGCGACCGCTGCATTTTCCCTCGAGATGCCTTGGAAGGATGAAGCACTTTGGTCCCCTTCGGGACCATCTCTCCGAGATCTCTTCCGAGCTGCAGACCTATTGAAGGGGCCTGTGCCACCCTCCTCTCCGAAGTCTGGCGAAGCCAGCTTAAATTGCGCTTCATCCCACCACCTGCAGGCAAAGGGGATCACCTCAATTAAATGAGCTACAATGAAACCTAAAGAAGAAGAGTTGAAATATCCACTGCTATACCTAGTGAGGGGAATTTACTGATTCTCGCTCAATGGAGGTTCCTCTCCTCCAACAACTCCCGGATCGGAGCAACTTCCGAGTTGGTCAGAAGATCATAATCCGATTGATCGGTCGCTAAGACTTTCTTTCAATCATTAGCGGTCAGGCGAGGCTTCTTCCACTCAGTGTCGAAGCCCCATGGGTCGAAGGACAACACAAATACAAAGATAGGTTTCCACCCATGGATGGCGCTGGGCATATCCTTAATTACCCTGCGGCCCAATCTGGGACTGATCACCCACTATCCATTGCTGTGGAAGTCCCTCTTGAGGATGAAAAGGGCTGAGAACAAGTTGGTCCTAGGATCTACTTTGGCGACGCTGCACATGACCAGGAACCTGCAGATGTTCCTGATGCTGTTTGGGGTTAACTGCGCTGGCACCACTTGGTACAAGAAAAAAATCTTAACAAAGAAGGGGTGCAGGGAAAACCGAAGACCAGCCTTTAGGTGATCTTCGTATATAACTAGGCACCCAGGGAGAGCTTCGTTCACCCACTCCTCGAGCACAGGGAGGACGAAGGGAAATTCCTCAGGAATGCAGTAGCGTTTCCAAAGAAGGGTTGCCTTGCTCTGAGAAACCAAGCTGGGGATCGACTCCGGACCTACTATATCTCCGGCCCCCGAGGGCCCAACCAACTTCTCCTGACTCTCTACGGTCTCTTCCATGACAAAGGAATGAAGCAAATGGGTGGAAAGAGGATTCTACCTGAAGAATAGACTGGTACTCCAGAACGGTTTGGGCAGAGAATGAGATGAGGTTGAAGAACCTTCCTTGCCCAGACCTTCACTCTTCCCAAAAAGAAAAGTAAGGGTCTCTGGACCCCCACAGAGAGTTAATTTGACTTAAGGTTACCCTGGGAGGTAACCCCCATTTGATTGACCTCCAGGATAAGATCTATCCTTCATCCAATAGACGAAGAACAGCCACCACAACTATCCAAATTCCAACCAAAAGATTGCCTCAACCACTGTGCAACGGGACGAGGAGAGATAGCCTCAGGGCCACCTACTTTTCCCTAATCAAGGAATGGCACCTGTCCACCATCTGATTCTCAAATCGTGATGGGCAGCCCAATAGAGGTCCCGTAATCATTTACTGTGCCGTCCTCAGGAAGAAAGTGACAAGGCAATAATACTCTCACTTCTCGAGGAAGATCTTTGCTTCGACAACTGAGAGTAGGGGGCAACTGTTGGGATATCCTGGTTCGGCTACGAACCAGGCTCCGATTCGACTTATCGAAGCCCCGGTTCTCCGGACTATGGACTTCGGACTAAGCGAAGGCCAACTGTAAGCAACTCAAGGCTTCACACCGAACTACAACATCCGAGGGCCAGACCTTTGGGTAGCACCTTCGACCCCGGCCGAAGTCTGAACTACTCATCGACCTCCGAAGACACGAACTTCAGTCCCCGCCATAGACATGATCTCTGGCCTCGGAAAAATATCAAGCCTTCGGCCCATGCAAGGGGAAACCCAAAGTTTGAACTATAATCTGTTCCAAAAAGGAAACTGTAACCAACGGTTACAATCGACACTCATCATGCCATGATCATGGCGTGCAATTCCTATAGCCACGCTTCCGATCTGGAAGGAACCGCTCATTGACAACCCACGATCAACTATCATGGGAGTGAATGGCTCCCCATGATCTCCGAGAAAAGAGTGGGCCACAGACTGGAGGCCATCTTTTAAATATGGGTAAGAAGGATGGCTCGAGAGGTACGTGTGAATAATCTCACACATACACATTCTCAATCTCCAAGAGCTCTTTTTCTCTTCCACTTTTGACATCTTCCCCATTCTGTGGCTGGAATCCGCCACTGACTTAGGCATCGGAGTGTCCTCCATCAGAACAACTCTGGCAAGGGACCTGTTTTGCAGGTGAACCAGGGAGCGGTCCTGCGATGCAACGGCTCCAACCGGCTGATCCAGGGACTCCACGCCAACAATTCTCTTAACATATAACATTTTTTAGTAAGGGGGAGTAATGTTTTGTTTTATCTTTTTTGTTGATGACAAAAAGAGGGAGTAGTAATAATGATGCATGGAAAATAAAAATATCATGAAAATATTTTATGTGATATAAGCATGGAAAATGGACAATGTATGGGAAGTAGTATTATGAAAAATGTAATGAGATGCATGAAAATATTCAAGAAAATAAAAAAGGGGAAGAACTAATCTTAAAACTTTATAATCTTGCAAACTCTTTAAAATTATGACTCTCTCATGAAAAATGATTGAAAAAGGGAGTTCATCTCGTTAAAGGTTGACAAAAGTTACAACGAGCCTTGATACTTCACTAAGTAACTTTGATACTTTAGTTAACTTGTAAAACAACTCTGATACTTCAGTTGATTTGTAAAGTGAAACTCTATGCTTTGAATTTTTGGTATGGCACACTGTACAGAACATTCTAGAATCATTTGCTCTGATACATTTCACTCTAATACAATTGCAAATGTAAAGAACTTATTTTTCCATGCCCAGTGTTTTGTCATCATCAAAAAGGGGAAGATTGTTGACCCCTGAAATGATTTTGATGATTACAAAACATTGAAGCATGTATTTGATACAATGATCTTTAAGTGTTTGAGAAATTTTTGTAAGGCATTTCTATTGAACAATCATCAACCCTATGTTTTTTAAGACAATTGGGATCAATCCATGTATTTAAGAATAGTTTCATGAATATTTCATTCATTTGAGATCCCTAGCTAAATTTACTTGTATAATTATGTAAAAGGGCCAAATAAATATAATTTTAAGATTAAACATCTTAGATTAGGTTTATAAGTTGTTTGGAAGGAGTTTGAAGCCTTTTGGAAGCAAATTCACTCGAGCCAACTCAATTATTAGAGTTGATACATTTCCATGGTACGGCATGGTACGGCACAAAAAGTTTCAGGTTTCAACCAACCAAGCCGACTCAAGCAGAATTCGAGCCGACTCTTCCAAAACTATGAAAAATGGGTTTCTGAGATTTCTAGCATCCAAGCCGACTCAATGGAATCTGAGCCAACTCTTCTATAACTGCTGAACTACTGGACTGAGCATTAGAGCTGACTCAAACATCTGAGCCGACTCAATTTTCTGGTTCTGCTACAGTAATGGATAGTTCCAGAATTCAAATTTCTTGAAATTCAAAGCTTCTGATGGCTAGATCTCAACTCCCAAGGTATTCCAACGGCCATATCCATTTGGAAACACTTCAAGAGGCTATAAGTGATGGAACTAAATAAGTTTTGAACAATCTTTATGAGGGTATTGAGTATTTTCAAGAGCTTTCAAGTAAAGATTTAAGTTCTTCACCAACTTTAAACTACTATCTTGAGTCAACCTTTGAAGTATTAAGAGAGGCATTAAAGAGCATTTAAGAAGCTTTCAAGAAGGCTTCATTAAGAGCTTCAACTACAACCATTCAAATCTTTGGATTTGTTTTAAGTGTTGCTTCCTTTTATACTCTATTTTGAGTTGTTACAAGTGCAGCAAGGAGCTGTGACTTGTAAGTTATTTTAAAGGTTATTGGTGAGCCTTGAAAACCAAGTTGGGTTGTTAGTGAGCCCAGGAAAACTAACATTGTATTGAGTTTTGGATTATGAGCCCGTTGCAAAATAATTCAGTTGTATTCCGGTGAATATAGTGGAAATCCCAAGTGTGCACCTTGGATAGTGGACGTAGGAGCTGGATTGCTTCGAACACTCTAAATCTTGTTATGTTTATGATTGGTCTTGTTTTCTTATTTTCTTTCATGTGCATTAGTCTAATCACTTCCTCACCACACAAGTTTTACTTGGCACACACTTGTTAAAATTTTCTAAACCCAATTCACCCCTCTTCTTGGGTTGGCCTACTAGGCAACACTCGCTCTAAAAAAGTATTCTATTTTAGTCCGAGATTAGAATAAGCAATCGAAGACTTTTTCTATAATTTCAAGATAAAATATCATTTATAACAGAAAGTAAACCAAGCCTTCATAGATTCTTGTTTAGTTTTTTTTTATGGTTCCTTTACCACACCAACTATTTTGGTAGTTAGAGAAAGTTAATGATGTAGAAAATTATATAATACTCCTTTAGCATCCATGAAAATTTATTACACTCTGGGAGTCATAACTCAGTTCATAGATGATATGTATTCCTGGTAGGAGGGGATAATAAATATAGTTTCATGTTTTCTATATGGATGTCATAGTTTTATAACTAGGGTATCATAGTTTTTGAACTAGAATGTCGTAATACTGTTTCTACATATTATTATCATCCTTTAGCATTTGTAGTATGCTATGACATCCTAGGAGTTATAACTCAGTCCACAAGTGATAGGTTATCTTGGCAGTAGGGTTAATATATTTAGTTTCATGTTTTATAATCGGGTGTCATAATCTTTTAACTAGGATGTTGTAACTTCTGAACTAGGATGTCGTTCCTTGAAAACTCTATTTTAGAAATATTTTTTTCTCTTGGTTTTTTATCACAATCTAACAATCTTATTCAAGCCAATACACAGTTAAAATATCCTATGACAGAAGATAAAATCTTTTATTTTTTGTTTCGTACCGAGTTGTTCATGTTTCAAAATTTTTGATACTGAGATTTTCTCAGAAATATTTTATTATAATGTGGGTATCATATATCAGCAATGTGTACTGAAATACTTCTGTTACAGAGGATCAAAATATATGGTTTATGATTTTGTGCAAGGATATTGTAGTTTTTTAATAAAGGTATTATAGTTTTTTAACTAGAGTGTTGTAATATTGTCTCTGCATATATTTATGATCCTTTTGCATCCGTAACATGTTATGATATTCAAGGAGTCATAACTCAGTCTATAAGTGATAGGTTCTCCTAATAGTAAGAGTTAATATATTTAGTTTCATATTTTATGATCGGGTGTCATAATTTTTTAACTAGGATATCGTAACTTCTGAACTAGGGTGCCGTTCCTTGAAAACTCTTTTTATAGAAATACTTTTTCCTTCTGATCTTTTTATCATAATCTAATAATCTTATTCAAGTGAATGCACGGTTGAGATATCCTATGATGAAGGATAAAAGCTTTCATTTTTTATTTTGTACCGAGTTATTTTTGTTTCAATGTTTTTGATACTGAAGTTTTTTCATAAGCATTTTATTATATATGGGTTTCATATATTAGCAATGCATACTGAAACATTTCTATTACAAAGGATCAAAATATCCGGTTTATAATAGGGATATCATAGTTTTTTAGCTAGGATGTCATAGTTTTTGAACTGGAGTATCGTAATACTGTTTCAACATATATTTATGATTTTTTTGCATCTGTAGTTGTTACGATATCCTAGAATTCATAACTCAGTCCATAAGTAATAGGTTTACCGGGTAGAAGGGGTTAATATATTTTATTTTATATTTTATGATCGGGTATCATAAATTTTCTAATTAGGATGTCATAACTTCTAAACTAAGATGCCGTTCCTTGAAAACTCTTTTCTAAAAATATTTTCCTCCTAGCTTTTTATCATAATCTAAAAATCTTATTTAAGCCAATGCACAGTTGAAATGTCCTATGATGGAGGATAAAAGCTTTTATTTTCTATTTGATACCGGTTATTCATGTTTCAAAGTTTTTGATACTGAGATTTTCTCATAAGTATTTTATTATAATGTAGGTATTATTTATCAGCAATGCATACTGAAACACTTCTGTTACAGAGGATCAAAACATTCAGTTTATGGTTTTGAAGGGATGTTATAGTTTTTTAACTAGGATATCATAGTTTTTGAACTAGAATGTCGTAATACTATTTCAGCATATATTTATGATCCTTTAGCATCCGTAGCATGTTATGAAATCCTAGGAGTCATAACTCAGTCCACAAGTGATAGGTTCTTCTAGTAGTAAGGGTTAATATATTTAATTTTATATTTTATGATTAGGTATCATTATCTTTTAACTAGGATATCATAACTTCTGAATTAGGGTGTCATAAATTCAAATATCTTCTTTTAAAAATATTTGGTTATATGCCCATTTTATCACACTATCGTGTCATATTCTATTCAATGCATAACATATTATTTATTATACTATAGATAAAATATCATCTAAAACTATGTATATTTTTTTATAGATATTTTTGTATATGGCATTGAAATTAGAAATCTAGAAAAAATCAAAGATAATCATTTGATGAGGTTGCTGGTGTTCATAAGAATGCACCTTCTCTTATCACCCCGATTATAAAGAATGAGTCTGTTAATCCTGAAATTAGAATGAAGTTCAATTCTACAAATGATGTATATAAGTTCTACAATGAATATGCAAGGAGAGTAGATTTTGGAATTACAACAGTATGTAGTAGGTCCAACAACAACAAAGAAATATGCTTCAAGCACCTGGCATGTTGGAGGCAAGGAAAATCTAGAAAAATCGATAACTCCATGAATCCTATGGATACTGGCAAAATAATTGTATAGCTTTGATAAAAGTAAGACCAAATTCTAAAAATGATAAGTGGATATTATATGATATTTTTCTAGAACATAATCATGAGCTGTCCATATCATCAACTAGTTATCTATGGTTCTATAGAAGGATCAGCACACCAAAAAGGTAGAGATCAGTAATTTAGATGCCATGAATATTTCCATAACTCAAATATACTCTACCATGGCTAGAAGAAAAAGGGATAGAACATAATTAGATTTCATAGAGAAGGATGCTCATAATTTCATCTATCGAGAATATCAAAGTCAATTGAAAGAAAGGATACGCAGTCAATGATAATCCATTTCACACAAATACAAACAAAAAATATAAATTTCTTTTATACTTTGACTTGAATGATAATGGACAGCTTAGGTCTGTCTTTTGGATCCATCCTAGGTCAAGATTAGTAAATACTTCTTTAGTGATGTACTAACCTTTGACTCAACCTATTTGACAAATACATATCAAATACCTTTTTGTCCATTTGTTGGAGTCAACCATCATGGGCAGTCGCTTGTTTGTGCATTGTTATCAGATGAAAGGACTGAGATATTAAAATAGGTATTCTAATCATGTCTAGATGCAAATGATGGTCAACCACCTAATGCCATCATAACTAACCAAGATAAGGGAATCGAGACTGTTGTTAGGAATGTTTTTCTTAATGCACCATGTAGATTTTATCTTTGACATATATTGAAAAAAATTCTTGAAAAGATTGGCCATATTTGTAATGCAAATTCCAAATTTATGATTAAGTTTTAAGAGATGATATATAATTCAGTTACCATAGTATCTTTCGAGAAAAGATAGGCACATTTAATAGAGAAATATGAAGAATACAAGGCTACATATTGGTTAAATGATATTTATAAATGTTAGGATAAATGAGTTTCAGTTTACCTTAAGGATATATTCTTCATAGGTTTGTAAGTCATTATAAATGATTAATATTCATGTTTGTAAATTTTCAACAAACTTAGTATCTTTAATGCTTCCATTTTTTGAATATTTATGAACAAGGATGTCAACTTCATAAAGGAGTAAGAGCATAATTACTTATTTGATGGGTTTGTGAACTTGAAGACTACACTCAAAAAATTCATCGACAAGTACGAAGATGCCTTGGAGAAAAGATATGAAGCAAAAAATGAAGAAGATAATAAAACGTTGCAAACAAATACTTTCCTAAAGATATCCTCTCCTTTTGAGAGGCAAGCAACAAAAAAATATACAAGGTGTATAGTCAAAAAAATTTAGAATGAAGTCCTTGAAATGGCTGCATCAAATGCTAAATTAGTTTAAAAAGTTGACAACTATGGCATATACTCTATTAAATTATTTAAAAGAAATAAAGTTGATGGAATGAAGAAGGAAATTATAAAAAATTATGTGGTTTTATATGACAAAACTTCGAAGGATGTTCGATGCCAATGTGGATCCTTACAGTATAAGGGTTACCTATGTAGACATGCCTTATTGGTTCTTCATCAAAGCGATGTATTTTGTATCCCAAATAAGTACTTCTTGAATAGATGGTGCAAGGACATGAAATACTAATTCGATGATCTTAAATGCAATACTCAATTTTATGATAAAAACATACGAAAATCACGGTATGTAGTCAAAGAATTATTTAATTCAGATGTCTTATTTTATGTTTATTTAAATCTATCATATGTCATGAAATCCTAATATAAATGTTATATTTTATTGATCGTAGATATGCTTTGATGAGTCATCGGATGAATAAGCTTACAAAGATAGCCTCCATGTCTGAAGATGCATTTAATTTAGTAATGAAAGATCTTACATCATTATTCAGAAGAGCTGTAGATACTAACTGTGCAGCTAAGCAAGGCACACAACTTCTAATCCAAGATCCTGACCAACTTACTATGAAAGGTCATCCAAGAGATAATAGAATTAAGAGTGGATTTGAGAAGAAGTCAAAGAGATCAAAAAATATATGGATAAGGCTTCCATTGACACTCCTATATAAAATGAAAGAAGAGATAGTACAAGCAAGAGGCAAACTTCTCATAATGTAGTGGAAGTACCAAAATAAGTAGATGAACCTATTGTAACATCTTTCGATCTTTTTTTAAACAAATTTGATACTTATGTATGCATTCAACTAACACAAGAGAGGATATAAAATGCTGAATTTTCATACAGTCTTGTGTATATTTATATTATCTAGAGAAATTTAAAACAAGATGTATTGAATGTGTGATTGAATCTGTTTATTTCAAATATTAATTTTAGTACTACTTTAAGTGCCCAAAGACTAAAATAGGGATAACAGAATTATGACACCTCTTGATATAATGGATAACATTCATTTACAAAATTAAAATATCCCAGAATGAAACAAGAAAGTAAAGTAAATAATTGCTCATAACAGGACTTTCCATCATCTATGTTCTGAATAATGACTCCCACAGTGTCATAAAATTGCCACGAATACTATAAGATTACTCAAAATGGTCGAAATAGTATTAGACACCCTAGTATAAAAATTATGGCATCCTAGTTTAAAAAATATGACACCCATATAAAAATATAAAATAAAACTTTCTAACCTATTCACCTGTAATACATGTCATCCGTGGCTTAGTTTATGACTCTCAGAGTGTCAAAAATTGCCATGAATGCTATAAGATTAATCAAATAGCCCAAAATAGTATTACGACATCCAAGTTCATAAACTATGATATCCTAGTTAAAAAACTTTGATATCCATGCAAAAAATATAAAATCAAAGTTTCTAACCCCTTCTACCTGCAATATATGTCATCCATTGTTTAGTTTATGACTCCCAGATTGTCAAAAATTACCACAAATGCTAGAAGATTACTCATATTGGCTAAAACTGTAATATGATATCCCAATTTAAAAACTACGACATCCCAATTAAAAGAACTATGATACCCATGCACAAAATGTAAAATAAAATTTTCTAACCACTTCTACCTGTAATACATATCATCGGTAGCTTGGTTAATGACTCCTGGAACATCAAAAAATATCACAAATGCTAGAAGATTATTCAAATTGGTCAAAATAGTGTTACGACATCCTAGTTCAAAAACTATGACATCATAGTTAAAAAATAATGATATCCATTTAGAAAATGTAAAATAAAAGTTTTTAATCCCTTCTACCTATAATATATGCCATCCGTGGCTTGGTTTATGACTCCTAGAGTATCAAAAATTATCACAGATGCTATAAGATTAATCAAATATTCCAAATTAGTATTATGACATCCAAGTATAAAAACTATAGCATCCTAGTTAAAAAACTAAGATAACCATGTATAAAATATAAAATAAAACTTTATAACCTCTTCTACCTATAATACATGTCATCTATGACTTGGTTTATGACTCCTAGAGTGTCAAAGATTATCATGGATACTATAAGATTAATCAAATATCCCGAAATAATATTACAACATCAAAGTATAAAAACTACGACATTCATGTATGAAATATAAAATATAACTTTCTAACCCCTTCTACCTATAATACATGTCATCTATGACTTGGTTTATGACTCATAGAGTATCAAAAATTACCACAGATGCTATAAGATTAATCAAATATCCTAAAACAGTATTACGATATCCAAGTTCAAAAACTACGACAATCTAGTTAAAAAACTATAACATCTATTCACAAAATATAAAATAAAAGTTTCTAACCCCTTCTACCTATAATATATGTCATCCGTAGCTTGGTTTATGATTCTTAGAGTATTAAAAATCACCATAGATGCTATAAGATTAATCAAATATCCTGAAATAGTATTACAATACCTAAGTTCGAAAACTATGATATCCTAGTTAAAAAACTACAACACCCATGCATAAAATATAAAATAAAAATTTCTAACCCCTTCTACCTATAATACATGTCATCCGTGGCTTGGTTTATGACTTTCAAAGTATCAAAAATTATCACGGATGCTATAAGATTAATCAAATAGCCTGAAATAGTATTATGATATCCAAGTTTAAAAACTACGATATCCTAGTTAAAAAATTATGACACCCATGCAAAAATTATAAAATAAAAGTTCTAACCCCTTCTACCTCTAATATATGTCATCCGTGGCTTAGTTTATGACTCTCAGAGTGTCATAAAATTATCACAAATGCTAGATGATTATTCAAATTGGCTAAAACAATATTACGATATCCTAGTTTAAAAACTATGACATCCTAGTTAAAAAACAATGACACCCTTGCAGAAAATATAAGATCAATATTTTTAACTTTTTCTATCTATAATACATGTCACCTATGGTCCAAATTAAAACTTTTATAATGTCATGATAGACTTCTAACAAATAAAGTTTAAGTAAATGTTGAAATATAATTACGATACCCTAGATCTATAGTTATGAAATTCAAATTGAAAAACTATGACACCCTGTTAAGAAACATAATATTCTTTTATAACATCATCACATCAATAAAAAAAACTTGACATTCTGGAAGTAAACATAATATCAAAATATAAAAACTTCATGTAATGAGAAAATGATATTTAAAACATTACTATTTGAATAAATTACAAAATTTTTCTTTGAAAATGATGCATAAAATATAAACATAAATTGACTTACAAATTTCTGTAACATATTATAGAAGTACATGAATCGAAGAGAATAAGTACATTAAACAAAATTTGCATTTACATGTTAAATTTTAACAATACTATCAATCTTCTGATTCAGGCTCTCTCTATAATCTTACTGCTAACTGGTGCTAGTAGATACTTTTATCTTTTTTTATGAAATTTCAACTATTAAGCTTATCCCTGCGAGCAAGGAATTTCATGTGTTTCAAGCAATAGAATCCATAGTTTAGTGATCCTGTAGGTTGGGAAGGACATTCAACAATCTCTAGCATGGACCAATTCTTTACCTCAACATTGTCACGGAATATATGAAACATTGGTCCGAGTATCTTGTGCCACTTTTTTGTATTTGCTTTGTACTTGGAATTGCATTTTATTGAATTCAAATGCATCAATACCTTTGTTTGCATGTCAACCACAATCAGGTACCAGTAGGAATTGTCTAAGTTTATGATGGTGAATAGAAACTGAAATTCCTTCTTATGTTCATCACTGACTTCATTAAATATCATTATCCTGGCTATTCCAGCAAGTTCTTGAAATGGTGATACTGATGTCAGGCACATGCTGGAGGTCATTATAGGTACAATTATATACTTATGATATCTTTTCGGATGCTCTATCTAGTTAGTTTTAATGAACTCCTATCTAGCATCAATTATCTGGCAATGTAATATAAACTGATTAATTATAAGTAACATGATTTCATACAATTCTGAAAATCAATATAAGAATTATTAAAAAATATATCATAACATATTTAAACAATTAGAACAAAACAAAGTAATGCTCCATTACTTATATCATCAACTATCATGTCATTGTTTAGTAGATCGAAAATATTTTTTCTTATGATAGTGCCTCCAAATTTATTGGTATAGATGACATCTATGAAATTAATAAATATAATAGATATTATACAATTTTTATCATAAAGTAGCATACATAATAGAAAAAAATAAATATAACTTACAAGTTAATATTTTCTTTCAAAAAGGTTTTGATCAAATTTCATCATCTTTAAATTAAAGATTCAAATTTGATTCATGACATTGAGATGTGCCCACTATCTTTGTCTTTTTTTAGGTTGGCCTATTTCAAAAGTAGAATCCGCTATCATTTGTGAGGCCTTCCGTAGCCTAGATTGGTTTTTCCCCTCTTGATAAGTGAAGGAATCAGAGATTTTCTTTCTCCCCCTTAGCATCCTCATTCACAGGGGTGTCCTTCAGTTTTTTCTTTATCCTATGTTCAACCTAAGTTACAGGGATATCATAAATTGATGTGGGACAGATGGGGTAGGATCGTTGGTGAGCCTAGAAGTCACCAAAATAAGGGTATCATAGTTTTTTAGATTTTTTTTTGTAAGGGGTAGTGAAGGAAATAATAGGGATGAAAGATAGGGATCTGGATCTTATGGACTTTGGGACTCATACTAACAAAGAGACCTGTCACCTCTAGGGCATTCCACCCTCCTCGATACTTGGAGGCATTAGGGTGAATCTCAAAGGTCATGAGGAGATAAAGAAAATAGAATAGGAAGGAGGATAACTAGGGCCTCACGCCCCTCAATGCCCGAAGACGAAGGCAAGAAGAATCACTCTTCTAAATCTCATAGTTATTCTTCAAAGCATTTTTTACAAAGGACTGAGGGTGGTATTTATAGACCTGTCCAACCCTCATTTGAATTTGAATACAAGATAAAAAGATATGGATGATTCAAGTTCAAATACAAGATAGGATAAGATAAGCCTATCCATATCTCAATCCTAACCAACCAAATCCTAATTCAAATTTCAAATAAAAGATAAATTCTAAATTTATTCAGGATATGGTCCGAGATTCATGTAGCTCCAAGATTCATGCTCGCTCCAGGATCCGTGCTAGTAATGCCCCCATCATTTTCCTGAGGTGGGAAGAACTCTACTCCGTCGAGTTAGGCTCGATGCTATTCTGAAGATCTTGGACAATTCTAGATATCCTCGGGCTCCAGCTTATTCATCATGAACCTAATAGCCATGCTCACTTGATCTATTTGAAGTTCATGCACAAAAATCCATGCTATGATCCTTGGAGACTGCATTGAGATCTGTGTGAATTCTCTCTCCACATGCACCATATAAAGTCGGCAAGGAAAGCAGATTATGCTTTCACGTTCATGCGCTGGGCCTCTTGGGCTTTCAATCCATGGAATAGAGGAAGGGATGTGTGCCGGTGGTCTTGGAGAGGAAAATGTCACCAGAATGGAAGATTCCGGGGAAGGTTGGTCGTCGGTGGCATGGAAAGATAGGTCATCGGAGGAGTGGCACAGCGGAGGGGAATCTTCAAAATAAAGGGGATGACAACACGGGAAGATCCGACCCTCTCCCCCATCTGGTTCAATGGGAGTAGGTCGCCTCATTGCTGGCCCAAGTCAATCCTGATCTACCTTGCTAGCCCGGGTTCTTCGGTGATCCCCATGCGGGTGCTAGAATCTGACTCGATCGCCTCCATGAAGCTTAGGATCCAGACCTGTAAAGGATTTATGGTAAAGAAGCAGAAGCTAGTCTTCGATGGCAGGGAGCTGGCTCGGAACAGCAGCCTCGTTTGGGATTATGGAGTGACTTATGGGAATGTCCTCCACCTTGTCATCTGGCTCAGCGATCTCCGTGTCATCACCGTGAAAGCTACTTGTGGAAAGAAATTTGAATTCCAAGTCGAGCAGAGCTGGAACATTGGTTACATCAAACAGAAGATCGCTAGGCAGGGTGGTGCTAGACGGAGACCATGAAATGGATGGCGGTGGTCTCGGCCGACTGTAGATGACAGTGGGCGATGAATAATGACAAGATCCGACGGGAGGCATCGGCTTGCAGCGATGAGCAGGAAGATGTCATCACCGGTCGACTTTGGGCCATGGATCATCTGCATGAAGGGGTGGCAACAGATGGGCTCGGCATTGATGGATAGATTAGCTGGGATCGAAGGGGATGATGCGGGGTTCGGAGGTGGAAGGGCCGGCAGGGAGGAGGCGAGCGGTGGCTGGTCCTGATCGGTGCCATGAACAATGAAGGGAAAGCACAGTCGGCTTGGTACGGGCGGGAGATGGACAGAGCTATGGAGGCTCCGGCAGTGAGTGAAAAGACAGTCGGCTGGAGTCTTTCATGGGCGGTGGACTTGGAGTCGTTGGAGGGGTGGACGATGGCGAGTCTGTAGCTGATCATTTTTGAATAAACTGGCGACTGGTAGACACGGAAGACTTCCGAGCAACATCAGATCCCGAGTCGGACTCGTCCTGGACCCATCCCACTGTTCTCCGAGCCTCCAGAACGAACTAGGAAATTCCTTCTTTGACAGTCTTTTCACTTCTCACGGATCTTGTGGATGGTGGCAGAGAGCTTCCAGTAGAGGGGGCGGCCAACATAGAAAGCGATGAGGAGAATGGCAACGATGGCGACAACACTGAGAGAAACCTTAGTGGCAGAGGAGACCATGGCGGAGTTTTGCTACTTATGGGGGACACCTGCGACAGCAGAGGCAACAGGTGGTGTGGCAACAGGAGGGGAGAAGAGGGAGGCATTGGGTGGGAGTGGGATGAGGTCCTTGCCAGTGGGGAAGAGGGGTTCGTCGGTGGCAGCAGGGTGTTGGTGGGGTGTGGGATGAGTCACGGGAGGGAAGGCACTAGTTGGAGAACTGATTTTTTTTTTTTTTGGGATCTAAGAAGTGGAGGGATGGGAGTTTGGAAGGGAGCACAGAAAGAAGAAAATTAAATTGTTGGCTGGGATGATTTGAAAAGAAAACTATACCCTAATTTTTGTGGGCTCTAATACCAAGTACTTTTTCCTCCATCATAGGTTGATCGTACCCCATGATTTCCACTTCATCCTCGATATCATCTCCCTCTGCCCCTTCATGCCTTATTTATTGGCATTGCTATCTATTTTACCAATGAGTTGAGGAGGGTTTCAACTGTGGCAAGCCTCTTCTTTATATCTTCTACTTCAATTTTTAACAGTACACAACTTGCACAATTATTTTTGGATTCTGGGGATGCTACTATTTCTTTAGTGATAAGCCACCATTCTGTTATCATAGGCTCAATAGCTTCCTCCACCTGCAAGCAAGAACAATAACAAAATAACTTTATATTAATGATAATGATATATTGTTCATTACGTTTATGAAATAATAGATTATCTTACCATCTCATGAGGCTACAAGTTTGCAAGCTGAACATTCTGTCTTCAACTGACTATCATACCACTTTAACAGCCTAGGTAGCTTATTTGGATGTGCTAGGGCTCTTAAGGTGCAATGCTCAAGAAACCAAACATGTATATAATAATCATGTACTTTAAAGATATAAAAGATTTAAAATAAATATAATTATACTTTTGCTACATATTAATGATCCTTACCACCAGAGCAGCTGAATATCCATACAGGATTGGCTGCCTCCTAACCTTGTCACTACTCTTGATTTGGACTGGCTCCTTAGATCTCAAGCAACAAGCAACATTTGAGAGAGCCATAACAATCAACTTCTTTATTGCAGAAGCCCAGTCGATTTATCCTAGCTGAGATAAATCATCCAAGTAAGGGATGATATATCTTGGACAAGCTTGATTTGATTTTGAAAACAAGAACAGTGCCAACATGTATACGATCCAAAGTCTTACGGTGTCCTCGACATCCCCTTTTATGTTTGATGAATGAAGTTGTACTATCAACTTCTCCAGTCCCTTATTCTAAAGATTTAATTTCCCACAAAATCTTCGAAATAACCTTTCCTTTTTATCTTGGCATTTCATTGCAATCTTGTTTTCATGGCATGATAGATCCAAAATCAGGACCATATCTTCAATGCTGAATGTAAGTTCCTTGCTATAAAAAATAAACTATCATCTTCTTTGTAACATCTAATAATTTTAGCTAGGAGTCGCCCATCGATTACGAACGACTGCATATCAACGAACATACCGAATGGAGTCTTCTGGATGATTTCTAAATGAAGACTAGAAAAACCCATCTTCTATACTTTTTTCAACGTATACTACTGGCTTGTAATGATTTTTAAATAGTTGCGAAACCTTCACTCTAGATAGTTGAACTATTGCAAGATTACATGAAACATAAGTAAAAAATAATTGTAAGTTATTAAGCTATAAATTTTAACTAACTATTATAAAAAATGTAACCCATCCCAGCATAAAAATGTATAGGATGACATAACATTTGAGGTGGGATGTCATAAATCCTGAAATAGGATATCACAATCCTATTTCGGATTTAATTACTCTTGATTCTTTTCACACAGGCTTGTTATGACATGGGAAGTGCCATCATGAGATTGTAAGAGTTTTAATTTAGACCACAGGTGACATGTATTACAGGTAAAATAGGTTAAAAATTTTAATTTTATAGTTTCTACAAGGGTATCGTAGTTTTTTAACTAGGATATCATAGTTTTTATATTGAAATGTCATAATACTATTTTGGCTATTTTGAGTAATCTTATAGTATCCGTGATAATTTTATGACACTTTGGAAGTCATAAACCAAGTCACAGATGACATGCATTGCATGTACAAGGAATTAGAAACTTATATTTTATAGTTTCTGCAAGGATGTCGTAGTTTTTTAACTAGGATGTCGTACTTTTTATACTGGGATGTCGTAATACTATTTTGGTCATTTTGAGTAATCTTATAGCATTCGTGGTAATTTTATGATACTCTAGAAGTCATAAACTAAGCCACGGATGACATGCATTGCATGTACAAGGGATTAAAAACTTATATTTTATACTTTCTGCAAGGTATTGTAGTTTTTTAACTAGGGTGTCGTAGTTTTTATACTAGGATGTCGTAATACTGTTTCGGCTACTTTGAATAATCTTATAGCATCCATAACAATTTTATGACACTTTGGGAGTCATAAACCAAGCCACGGATGATATGCTTTGCATGTACAAGGGATTAGAAACTTATATTTTACACGTTTTGCAAGGGTGTCGTAGTTTTTTAACTAAGGTATCATAATTTTTATACTGGGGTGTTATAATACTGTTTCGACCATTTTGATTAATCTTATAGCATCCATAGTAATTTTTGATACTCTGGAAGTCATAAACCAAGCCACGGATGACATGTGTTAGAGGTAGAAAGGGTTAGAAACTTATATTTTATAATTTATGTATGGGTGTCGTAGTTTTTTAACTATGGTATCATAGGTTTTAAACTGGGATGTTATAATATTGTTTCGGCCATTTTGAGTAATCTTATAGCATTCGTGATAATTGTTTGATACTTTGAGAGTCATAAATCAAGCCACGGATGACATGCATTGCATATACAAGAGATTAGAAACTCATATTTTATAATTTTTGTAAGGGTGTCGTAGTTTTTATACTGAGGTGTCGTAATACTGTTTCGGCCATTTTGATTAATTTTATAGCATCCATGATAATTTTTGATACTCTGGGAGTCATAAACTAAGCCACGGATGACATATATTATAGGTAGAATAGAATAGAAACTTTTATTTTATATTTTGTATATAGATGTCGTAGTTTTTTAACTAGGGTATCATAGTTTTTGAACTTGGATGTCGTAATACTATTTCGAGATATTTGATTAATCTTATAGCATCCGTGATAATTTTTGATACTCTGGGAGTCATAAATCAAGCCACAGATGACATATATTACAGGTAGAAGGGATAAAAAACTTTTATGTTACATTTTCTACATGGGTGTCATAATTTTTGAACTTAGGTGTCATAAATTCTGAACTACGTGTCATGAAACTATGCATGGTGTCATAATTTTATACTATGAAGACTTAATATTTTAAAAATACATCATGGCATTCCTTTGTAAAGATAAATTTTAAAAGTTTATATTAAAATATATAATTTTTTTACCTATTTCTGGTTTTGTATCTTCTTTTGGGACAGAACTTAAGGATGTCTCATCCTCTCCTGAATAAACAACAAGTGCAGTGCTTCCTTCCTTCATCTACATTTCCTTCTTGCGATATTTTTGTGTTCGCCGTCTACGTTGAAAGACAAAACTACTTTTCTCCATTGATTCAAGATTTCGAAGGCGTATCTTTCATGGTATGCTTGAGAACTTCCAAGTCACCAGCGGCTTCTCGACTATCAAAGAGAAGAGCAAAAATACAAAAATAGAGAACTCTGGGATAGGCAAAAATAATGGAAGGAACTCTGGGATGTGGTGTCGCTTTGCTCCTAGGTTTTTTCTCCGTTTCCAGAAGAAGAATCGTTTTTCAGATCATATCTTCTTCCAAAAAATAAGAGGGCAAAAAGATCATTTTCCATGTTTGAAATGACTGCAGACGTGACGATGCTCAGATAATGTAATTCCAGAGATATGACTCTCGTCCCATCCCATCAAGCCAGTTAAGATATACATGGACTAATAAGAAATAGCAGTGCGGGCTACATTAGATTTCCTACATCGCGTGCGGTGCACAAAGACTTACTCACAGTATATATAGGCATCCATTTCATGACCTTTGGCCTACATTAAAGCCCATTCCAAGACATTAGTTAAATATATTTGACAATATTTTTGAAGCACTTGCAAATGAAATCATGGGCTTGTTTGCCGGTTCATGCGGACATCACTAAATAGGAGAATCAACACAAGATGTATGATATAAAGAATAACAACTATAAATTACTGCTAAAATTAGGAAAAAAAATACTAGGCAGCAAGGGCAAATCAATGAATCCATAAAATCGTGATTAATCACAGAAGAGTAAGAAAGCTTGAAAACGAAACATTGATGCTCATATATGTCCATAGCTGGTCATTGTCCATTGTCCATCACCATATGAATATAATCCAACCGATTAACAATATAATCACATGCATTAATAGCTTAGTTGTAGTGACAAATAAGCAAGGGTTATTTAGGATTAAGGAGTTATTATATCAACTTATTATAATGGCAGATGATAAGTCCGATAAACATATCAATAAAAGCACTAATTTATAGACAAATTTATTTTTATTCTTTAAAAATTAATGTTTTTATTTATTTTTCATGGAGAACATGATTATCAATCTAAAGAATCCGATTTGCACGTTAAAAAAATTTAAATTAAAAGTAAATCAAATTTAAGATAGATCCTGAATGGAGATCCAAAGATAATTAGATCCGTCGTACTCAATTTAGCTAATACAAGTATATCTAATCCAAGAAAATAAAATTTGAGTCCGATTCTAAGTTCAGGCAAGAAGAACATAGACTCAAAATGAACCGTGCACCTGTATGTATGCGTGAAATGTGCTGGACCATAACGTGAAAAGAATAGATTACATGAAAGCCCACAAAAGAGGCACAGGTGCAAGACTTGGTACAAGAAGCTACGAGAGCACATGGATTTTGAAAATTGCACACACATTGGGCAACAAGCAAGCAGGGAACATGGACAAGCATCTTGGTAAAATCATGTGAAAGAAATGCAATTGCATGGAAGCCACTAGAACGTTTGGAGTGCATGGTGGAGTGGAACGCATGCATGACATGAGACTCGATGGACCATGTGGAGCATGGTAGCATGAACACGCTTGGAAGTTTGGTGCATGGGCTAAAGCATAACATGCATGGGCTGAAGCTTGGTGTGTAGGCTAAAGCATGGAGCATGAAGTGGCGCACAGGGCATTAAATTGGTGAAGTAGATTCATCAGTTTAAATAGTTTGAGAAGAGCAAATGTGGATTTTAAAAGCATGAGAGAGCATTAAATAGCAAAAAGCTTTCTAGTTTGAAAAAGGAGTGGGATGTGGACTTGGTCAAAAACAATCAAAGCAGCCCTCTCTCCATAAACATATGGATAAAAACATCAATATAAACTAATATATATTTATTCTTTAAAAATTAAAATTTTTATTTATTTTTTATAAAAAATATGATTATTAATATAAAAACCTGATTTGCAGGTTAAAAAAATTAAATTAAAAATAAATCAAATTTAAGATAGATCTCAAACAAAGATTCAAAGATAACCAGGTCTGTCATATTCAATTTGGCAAATATAAGTGCATCTAATCCAAAAAGATAAAGTTTAAGTTCGATTTCAAGTTCAGAAAAGAAGAGAGTAGGTTAGAAGCGGATCGTGCATCCATATATGTGCATGAAATGTACTGAACTATAACATGAAAAAAATGGATTGCTTGGAAGTCCACAAAGAAGGCACAGGTGCAAGGCTTGGTACAAGAAGCTATGGAAATATATGGACTTTGGAAATTATATACGCTTTGGATTGGAAGCAAGCAGAACTTGAGAAAGTATCTTGGAAAAATCACATGGAAGCAATGACATGGGGCTCAGTGGACCAAGTATCTTTGTATAGAAGCCACTAGAACGTATGGAGCACATGGTGGAGTGGAACGCGTGCATGACATGGGACTCGGTGGACCAAGTGGAGCGTGGTAGCGTGAACATGCTTGGAAGCTTGGCGCGTAGGCCGAAGCATGGAGCGTGAAGTGGCACACAAGACATTAAATATGTCAAGTGGATTAATTAGTTTAAATAGTTTAAAAAGAGCAGAAGTAGATTTTAAAAGTCTAGGAGAGCATTAAATACCGGAAGGCTTTCTAGTTTGAAACGGAGTGGGATGTGGACTTAGTCAAAAGTGCTCAAAACAACCTTCGTAGCAGAACGCATGCGGTATTCACAAGGATTTCAATACGGATTTAACCGGGATGGATCTTGTTTCAGTCCTATTTCAAGGGAGATACAGGAGAACCGAGAAATCAAGCAGGGATTGCCGCTGTTTATTTTATTTTATTTTTATTTTCATGATGTAAGGGCTTCAAGGAAAGAGATATTGGCAGGTATTTTTCTTTCTCATCTTCTATCCATTGAAGATAAAATTTGTGGACACCTTATGTGGCTAATTTTCAAGTCTCTAAAAAAGTAGAGGATGTTCTTTAATATTTATTTTTTAGTTTCTTTTCATGTAATTAGTTCTTGACTGTAATGATCCTGTTGTGCATCTCTTTTTCATTACTTTAAATTTTACATACCTTGTTTGAACTATAATTTAAATTTTTGAATAGTCTATAATTACATAATGATGAGTCATGATTTAAGAATATGATTCATACTCAGTAAGATAGATTATGCTCATAATCTAGATTATAGAATATTTTAATTATTTTTATGATTTGAGTTTTTGAATAGCTTATGACTATATAGTGGTATATTTATCTTAGCAATATAGGTTATGCTTAGGATATCAATAATACTTTTACTAATTACATAATAAAAAACTAATTTATATTTTATTAAAAGAAACTAGATGAAAACCCTGAAACAACTATCTTATATTATTTAATTTCCTACCTTTTAGTTATAATTTTAAATTAATTATAATTCATATTTCCTTTCCTTTTTTAATCATATTCCACTTTTCTATTTCTAAATTTTGTAATTTAATTAAAACTCTAATTAAAAATCCTAATTAAATATGAATATAATCTTAATTGATCCATGTAAATACGATACTGATTCATCCTATTTATATAGTTTGAATTGGTTATTACTCTTGGCCATCTACAATAGCAATCAAATTTTGGTACCATTATTGGAGATCATTGACATGATTAATTTATTAAAAATTAATAATTAAACTAATAATTAAATAAATTTAAAAAATTAGCATAATATATTAGAATTTTTTAGAAATTTAAAATATCAAATTAACTTGTTTGGATATCTATTTGCATTATATTACATCTACATAAACTATCTTAAGGGCACTAAATTTAAACAACATAAGTTGAAGGTTTTATCACCTTTCTTTGATCGACAAACCACCATCCTACATATTACATTAATCTAAGCCTCTAATTTAAAATTAATTAGATGTTGACCCTTAGGTTTTTCGAGCTCACTAGAAGAACACATCCAAAAGAGTTGGACTGGATCAGGATTGGCTAGTTGACTAATATCTAGGAAAGAGATTTAGGAACAATATTTCAAAAAAAGGTGATTATCTAATTAGTTCTGTTTGCTAATCTAGCCAATTTAATTGGCATCCATGGAAAACAACGGGAGACCCCATCGACCTTATCCTTAGCTGGCTAGTTAAATAATTAATTTCTGGTTTGAAGGGCTTCAAGGCAGCGTTGGCAATTAGGTGCAGTCTAAATTTAGGTTACCCTAGGATAGAGAGCCCATTTTGTACTAACTTGATCGTAATTAATAGCAAACCTTAACTTATTCTTCTCTATTATTCTTAGCTCTAGGATTTCTTAGACCCTTATTTTTAGAACTCTTCTCTCTTTCTTCTTTCTTTGTTTTCCTCTTCTCTTAATAAATAAATAAATAAATATTAGAAGAGGATTGCTTTGATTTAGGATCTTTAATTGCATATCTAAATAATCAGAACAATCCAATTAAATATATTAGTACTATGAACATGGATCTTAATAGTAGATTGGATAAGTTGTCCCATAAATTAGATCATCTACAAGAGCAATCCGATAAATTAGATTGCCTACTAGCTATCAAACACTCTTCCTCTCCATCTTTTCTTCATGCATAATAAATTTGCTCCATATGTTCAAGTCTCGCTCACTTTATGATTGAATGCTCAACTGCATACCAATTTTCTGAGTTTATATATGACCAAGTTTATCGATATTAAATCCAAATGACCTATAAACTAGGAAATAACTCATATTTTAAAGCCTACAATTCAGGCTGGGGGGCTCAACCAAACTTTTTATGGAAACCACACCTAGTGGTTATCCCAATAATATAAGGATCTATGTTCTTAGATGCATCTTATTATGATATACCCTATCCAAAATATCAACCTTCTCCAATTATTTATAGTCCATCATTTGAAGAGAATGTCCTATAAGTATTAGGTAGGATAGAAACCTTCAATTCTCTATACAATCCCTAACTGGACTAGAAATTTAAATCAATCAAACTGATCAATTATTAATCACACTTAGTGGCGAAGAAGAAGGAGAGCTTCATAGTTAACCCGAGAGTAACCTAGAGGGACATTATGGAGCTAAAAATTTAAATGACCTTCTAATTTTTTTTGAATAATCAACTAAACTCTTAAAAATGAACTAGTCATAGAGCAACCCTACACAACCATAAAGACCAATATTAATAATTTGACTAAAATAAAAATATATAGGAAGCAATCAAACTAGTGGGATGAACTAATTCCATTATCACCCTACTTACCTATGGCGCCATTTTCAAGTACCTTAGAATCATCCATCCTTTTTAATGAGAAGAGAGGACTAATAGATGCAATGATGGAATTCATTGAGAATTTCCAAAACCACAAATATATAACATAATAGAGGAAGCTACACCTCCAAATCACCCCTAGAGTTCTTTAGATCCCTATTTGGCTCATTTTGGGATAGACAATTTCAATGTAGATGGGTAATATAAGTGAACAATTTAGTAAAAATGCCCTACTTCGAAACCACCCCACTTTAGATCATAGAACATGAGACATCATCTAGCCTTCTAATAGCTTCATTGTTAGAATAACTACCTGTGTTAGAACTAAAGCCACTTTCTGACATACCTATTAATATCCTTCCAATGATCTTTAACTAGAAAGCCTAACTTAGAGGTATTCTAAAAATACATAAAGAAGCTATCAGGTGGGATATCTCTAAAATAAGTGATAATGATATTAAAACTTTTATGACTTATTTTTTTATTTTTGGTACTACTTTCGAGGACTATCTCCAAAATTTATTTGTAATACTAAAACAATGTATGGAGGCATATTTCATATTAATTTGAAAATTGTGCCAAGTTATAGATTGAGAAGGGATGTTGTCAAGATATATTGTGCTCGAGACTAGGATTAGGATAGATCTAGTTATAGTTGAAAAAATTTCCAAACTACCATCGTTAATCTCGGCCCAACAAACACACTTCCTGTCTAGTCATCTGGAAAACACTAATAATATTAGATCCTGGTATAATATGCTTGTCCAGTACATGTATTAGCTTGGGCTAATTATCATAGAATACTATAGAAATATTTTTTACTATGATGACAAAGCCTCCTGATTTGGCCCTATCCATTTGAAACCTTGAGGGACAAATTAAAGTTATAAGTGAAACTTCCTTATAGCATTCAGCTGAAGGCATTAAACTTAGCGCTTGTTGGAAAGCAATCTAATTTCTTAAGAATAGCCTTAATAAAAATTGCAGTCTTAATAAAGGTCCGGCTAAAGACATTAAACTTAACACTTATTGGGAGACAACCCAACTTTCTTACTTTTTTTTATATTTTACGAAAAAAGCTACTCCACTTTGAAGATTTAGAATAATATTTTTTGTTGACTCCATTATTGATTTTGATGATTAACAAAATACTTAAGTGTAATTGAGTACTTACAGTTTGCTAAAGTGTATTTTTATTAAGAAAAAGGTACTCATCAAGTTAGTCAAATTGAATTGCTTGTCAAATGATTGAAGAAGCCCTTTCTATGGATAAAACATCAATGATTAGTGGACTTAAGTATCTAAGATTTGCTTGAAAGAAATTAAAGAGTTAAGTTGAAAAAGGATTCAGTAGAGTTTCAGTCAATTTTAAAAAAGTTTCAGCAAATGTCAACTCAAAATGTCGACTCACAGTTTAAGTGTCGACTCATGACAGTGTAAGTGTTGACTCAAGTCGGCACGCAAAAAAAATTTCAGATGCATGCTTGAAGTGTCAACTCATGCCACTCAAGTATCGACTCAAGTATCGACTCAATGATCAACTCAAAGCTTGAGATAGATTTTTTTCCACAACATGCTGAAATCCAAGATTTGCCTTAAGTGTCAACTCATGGATGTTAAAAGTCGACTCAAGTATCGACTCACCAGATGAAGCGTCAACTTACATAAGATTTTTAGAGAGCCTTAATGCTGAATTTTGAACTAAGTGTTGACTCATGGGAACTAAGTGTTGACTCAAGGACTAGAGTGTCGACCCTTAGAGTTCTGGGAACGATAATGACTAATTTCTTCAAAACAGAACTTGCCCCCCAATGGCTATTTTCACCTCTCCAACGGTCACAAACTGCCATTTAAGCCTTGGGATGGTATTAAAGAGGATTAAACTCAAATAAAATAAAGAGATAAGAGAAAAAGGAAGAAAAGAAAGCTCATTCACTCACACATTCATTGAGAGCAACTACTTACAAGCTAAAAAAGTTTTCAAGCATTCAAAGCAATCAAGAGCATTCAAGTCCAACCTTTTTGAGTATTGATTGAGGCTTCATCGAATTGAAGACAAGTATCTTCTTCAAGCTTCGAAGAGATAACAGCTTTTATTAGAAAGCTTTTTTTGTATTCTTTACTTCAATTCATATCTTTGTTGTAACAAGGTTTTTGGTTAGCCTAGTTGAAAACCAAGAAGGTTTTTGGTTAGCCTAGTTGAAAACCAAGAAAATTTTGGTTAGCCTTTGAAAACCAAGATATTTGTTTTGGTGGGTCTTGTGAAAACTAAAAGAGATTTTGATTAGTGAGCTTGAAAAACTATTTGGCTGTAATCAAGAGTGATTATAGTGAATTCCCAAGTGGATCTTAGGGAGTGAACGTAGGTGCATTTGAGAGCACCGAACCACTATACTTGCTTTATGTTTGTGATTGATTATTTCTTTTTATTTGCTCTTACCTTCATTACAATTTAAATTTTTGCTGCATACTCTTTAAGAGCACACAACACTTGCATCTCACTAGCACTTGAATTGATTATTGAATTGGCACACATTCTTGCAAATAATTGTTAGAAACCCAATTCACCCCCCCTCTTGGGTTGTTTACTGGACAATAAGTAGTATCAGAGCCACGTTCTTGGTATATAGGTCTAACCACTTTGAGTAAAGATCTATGGCAGCCCCCCTTGGTATTAGTGTAGTTGAGGGACAAGTCTCAAATAGACCACCTTATTTTAATGGCACTATCTATACATATTGAAAAACTAGAATGAGAATTTACATGCATTCTATAGATTATAATTTATGGAAAGTAGTGGATAAAGGTCTTCATATTCCTTCGATTGTGGTTAATGGTGTTTCCATCCTAAAACTTGAAGAGGATTGGGATGAAGATGATATTAAACAATCCAAGATCAATGTGAAAGCAATGAATCTCCTTTACTATGTATCGGATCCTAGTGAATTCAATAGGATCTCCACTTGCACCTCAGCTAAAGAATATGGGATACACTTGAGGTTACTCATGAGGGTACCGATCAAGTGAAACATACTAAGGTTAACATGCTTGTGCACACTTATGAGATATTTCGTATGGAACCTAATGAATCAATCACTGATATATACACTAGGTTCACAAATATTGTAAATGGCATGAGAAGCCTAGGTAAATTATGTCTAATGCCGATCTTGTGAATAAAATTCTCAGGTCTCTTTCAACATCTTGGGATCCCAAAGTGATAGCTATTCAAGAAGCCAAAGATGTTGAGAAACTTTCATTGGAGTAGCTAGTAGGTTCACTCATGACTTATGGAGTTGAACTTAAAGCAAAAAGCAATGGATATGGACAAGAAGAAGAAAGGTATTGCTGAGGGACGGGATTCTAATATGATGTAGGATGATATGCAAGGGATGAATATGAAGAAAATCAAATTAAAGCAAGCAAATAGTTTGAAATTTTTCTTATAGTTTTATTCCTAAATTAGGCAAGATTAGGCTAGGATTATCCTGTATTAATTAGCATCCTACCCACATGCTAGTTCAATAAAAAAGAAAAGAAAATCAGGATCCTAGGTCTAAGAAGGCCTATTAGGAGCATGTTTACCTTCAAGAAATTTAAAAAAGTGATAAGGAAATTAGGTTTAACATACTAGACAATGATTTCTAGTTGCTATAGAAGAGATCTCTCAACTCAGATCGGTACTTGGATAATCCGGTCACTTTCTCGCAGATCCGTCAGCTTTTTATCAGCTTCATTCGAGGGCAAAGAAGAATTTATCCAGAGGGCATGGCACCAGAGGGATCCTGCAAACGTCAAGGATTAGTGATGTAGAATATGAGAAAACTACTAAACAGGATGGAAAGAAGAAGGTCGAGCGGAAGAGAGGTTGCAGGGGCTGGTGGCTTTTGATGAAGCTTTGGGCATCTGGATCTTGGAGAGGGCTAATGGTGGGCATCTTAGGGCTCTTTCTTGGATGGACAATGGCAAGGGTTTAGTAAGAAGAAAAAGGAACAAGTCTCACACACACTTCCAAAGAACACAAATTGTCACAAGAAAAATTCACCAGAGTTTTAATTCATGAATAAGAGCTTGATTACAAGAGGGGGAGGGGGTGGGTATTTTTAGATTCATCTAACCCTTTCCCTGTCAAACTAAGAGTACACAATATGAATAGGATTAGGATAATAAAGTTGAGTAGAATAAGAAGTACATTATTTGAATAGAATTGGTATACTGAAATCTTTATAGAACTTGGACATCAACTCCTTCTTGGACTTGGAAGCTTTGACTTTTCTCCATGGGCTTGGACTGGTATGAAATTCTTGCTGGGCTTGGACTTGGTCAAAGCCTTGGGCATCTTGGACTGGGTCAAAATATGGGGTGCCAACTTCATGATGGGCTGGGGGGCGTCAATTGCTATGGGCCTTGGACTGGGGTGCCAAGGATAGGGATCTGGGATGGCACTTCTTCATGAAATCTTATGGGCTTGAGGTGCCTAAGGCCTGGTATGCTGGGGCACCATTCCTGGAGGGCTTGGGCAGCATGAAGAAATCCAGATGCTGGGTTGGTGACTTAAGTGTGGGTCCAAAGGTCCTTCTCTTGAATAAAAATTATATGGACTCAAAAAGGCCTAACTAACAAGACTCAAAATAGGCCTAAATAAACAATGGACTCACTGAACAGATAAACAGGATTCAATGGACTAAACAAGGAACTTCCACTGACTTAGTAAATCCAACTAGCTCACTGTATTATAGAACTCACAAAATTTGGACTTCATTATAGGACCTAATAAAATTTGACCAACACATGACTTAGAGGATAAATTGAAGCTTGAAGTCTATGTCTGATCTGATATCCCCATCAATTCTCCCGAGATGGGAGGAACTCGACCTATCGAGTAGGAAGGTCGATCTGGCTCAGGCACTACTCTGACAGGTCTAGGTTGAGGTGTTGCAATCCTCTCGAGTGATCCACGAATTCTCAGATCTTAGTCGACCTTGCCAACGAACCAAGTGACTAGTAGCCTTTGATCTGGATACTAGTAGCTTGGTCATCCAGGATATGCTCAATCTTTCCTCTCATAGACTAAATTGATGTGGACACTCATGATTGGGTTCGCTCTCAAAGAAAGGGTTAGGCTCAAACTCACTAGGTATCATTGTTGGCTCCCTATACTCAACTAAGTCTGAGATATTGAAGGTTGAGCTTAATGCCTAATTAGGTAACTCAGGCACTAGGTCCAACTCTCTTTATCACTTTGATGGATCCAGCTTATAGGTATGTAGCCTAATTATTATAAAATTTTCCTAGTAAACTCTTAGACTCTTTTCAAGAATTAACCATATATTTTAATAAAAATATTACTTACATTAATCTTATGATTAATTCCTCATGCAGATCTCTAATCATGCAATACAAATGACACACAACAACTCCTATTGACATGTAGACAAAATACCTAATGCAGGCAAATAACTCATACCAACACTTATTGATATGCAAACTTGACTAACTCTAAACTATAGCTATGTGTTTGACCCTTGGTTAGGTGGGTGACATGCAGATGAGAACTTGACATGCACTCCTAATAGATGCCATAGGGTCCTCCAAAAGTAAGATGCAAATATGACATGCGTAATGAATGAATGCAGTATGCAAACTTCTACAAAATGCAATCTAGTGGTTAAAGAAACATGAAAAGCTTCAAAAATGGGTAGAAAATAAGAGATAGGTTCGGGGTTAACTTGGTAGGGTAGAAAGTAAGAAAAGGGTTTAGGTTGATTGGATAAAATAGGATACAAGAAGGAGTGTCAGGGATTAGTCCTAGACAATGAGGTTGACCTTATGGGGTTGATGGATACCTACAGGGTCTACAGTATGAAAGAATGGGTCATTAATTTTAGGGAAGAGATCAATTGGAGTCAAAGGAGTGACTTCATCCTGAGGGTACTATTTTAAAGAGTTCAAGTCCTTAATAAAGTCTTCTGGTTCATGAAATTTAGGACTAAGCTCTGTAATTAGGCTGTCTTCTAGTGGCTCCTCAGGTAAGATTTTAATAGTAGTATCTGAGTTCTCTTCCTCTAAATGGTCTTCTACTACAGGTTCAGTTTGGGTAGGGTCAAAGTCAACTAACTTTGGGTTGGCTTCTATCTGGGTTTGGTTAGGGTCAACAAATTCTAGGTCTTCTATAGGTATCTCTTCTTTCTCTTCCTCATACTCATCTACTAAGCTCACATTAGCCTCATATATCTCCTCTTCAAGGTCATTCTGGAGAACCAATAGGGTGGAAGGAGGGGTTTGGTTAAGAAAAAATTGACTAATGATTGGGGTGGTAGGGGTGGGTTGGCTAAAGGGTTCCTGACTAATACTTGGCTCAAATCTAGGGGTATTAATCCTATGGGATTCAGGTTGACTAAGGAAAACTAAGCTATACCCAGAGGTACTAATCCTATCAGGTTGAGATCAACTCGGGTTGGATTGGCTCGAACATACCTGACTAGGTCATAGGGTCTGGCTAGGGATAGTGGGAATGGGCTGGTCTAAAGGAAGTCGGCTAGGTCTGGGCTTAGATTTAGAGGGTTTACTCTTGTTGGACTTACATTGACTGATCATGAGTTCCTTTTGATATAACTCGAATTTCCTAGCTATGTGATAGCTTCCTCTAGGCCCTGAATTTGCCATTGAGACAGTTCCCACCAGATGTCTTCACGAAGGCCAGCCCTAAACCTAGATAGGGTCTCTGACTTGGGTTCATCTAGTCTACACTAAGAGCACACTCATTAAATTGGGCTATATATTTTGACATGGACCTATTTCCTTGATTTAACCTTTCCTATTGGTTTAGAAGGCACTGTTGGTAGTATGGGAGAACATATTTTTCTCAAAGTTTCAACTTCATGGCCATCCAAGTATCTATGGGAGCTTTGTATCGTTGTTTGATTAGGCTCTCTACGTCTCTTTAGTATAACCTAGTATGGCCAATTAAACCGAGTTTGCACACTTCCTTTCATCACTCAAGTCATACCATTCAAAATATTGTTCCATGTTTCCTTCCCTATCTATATAAACCTTGAGATCTAGGGTGCCATTAAAGGTAATTTTATTATGCAAAAAGAGACAAAATTTTATTTTCTCTTTTGTTATTAGATTGCATCAGGTTCATTGATTGTGCATCATCGCATCTAACCTAATCTTAAGGGCACTCTCTCTATCTCAGATCAGGGTAGGATTTCACCACCTGTCTTGGGCCCAAAACAACCATCCTTATATGAACCCAAGCCTTAATTAAAACTAAGTAGAAACATTTTGTTATGCAAAAAGAGACAAAAAAAATTTTGTCTCTTTGCATCAGGTTCATTGATTGTGCATAATTTTGATAGTAATAAAATTTTGACCTTGGGATATATTTACTATCAAAATTATGCAAAATGGTTTTAGTAAGATATTTGCCAAAACTTAGTTTTGAGAAAGATAAAATTTGTGAAGCGTGTTAATTTGGAAAACAAGTAAAAATATTTTTCAAACCTAAAGGTTTCATTTCAACTTCTAGACCATTAGAACTTCTCCATATGGATCTCTTTGGACCAACTAGGACATCTAGCCTAAAAGGCAAGATATAAGGATTAGTTATAGTGGATGATTTTTTATGATTTACATGGGTTCTATTTCTGGCTCATAAAGACGAATCGTTTTCAGCTTTTTTAAAGTTTTATCAAAAAGTTTTCAATGAAAAAGGTACTTCAGTTATTTATATTCGTAGTGACCATGGTTCTGAATTTGAAAATTAAGATTTTGAAAACTTTTGTAATGAAAAAGGAATTGAACATAATTTTTCTGCACCTAGGATACCTTAACAGAATGGGATAGTAGAAAGGAAAAATTGTACTTTAAAAGAAATGGCACGCACAATGCTTTATGAAAATGATTTGCCAAGATATATTTGGATTGAAGCAGTAAATACTGCATGCTATATTTTAAACCATATTTTAATTCGACTGATTCTAAAGAAAACTCTTTAAGAGCTTTGGAAATAAAGAAAACCTACTTTGAAATACTTTCAAGTTTTCGGTTGTCAATGCTTTATTATGAATAATGGTAAAGATAATTTAGAAAAATTTGATACCAAGTTTGATGAAAGTATCTTCTTAGGATACTCTACATCAAGCAGGGCATACAAAGTCTTTAATAAGAGAACTTTAGTAGTAGAGGAATCTGTACATGTAGTATTTGAAGAATCTATTGACAAATCCTCTAGAAAAGACTATACTTCTGATGCATGTGTAGATGCTGAAGGATTAAAGAAGCTTACCTTAGATAATCGACCCTCTCAAGAGAATGAAGAAGATCAAGACAAGAATGAAAGAGAAGTCATACAACCCGTACCAAAGCATCCGGATTTACCCAAAGAGTGGAGGTATGCTCATGGACATCCTAAGGAGTTAATCCTAGGTGATCCATCAAAAGGGGTAAGAACAAGATATTTAATTAGAAATGAATATGACTATATTGCTTTTGTTTCTTAAATTGAACCAAATTGTATTGAAGAAGCTGAAAAAAATACTAATTAGATAATTGCTATGCAAGAAGAACTAATTCAATTTGAAAGAAACAATGTTTGGACACTAATAGAAAGATCATTTAATATTTCAATTATTGGCACAAAATAGGTTTTTAGAAACAAACTTGATGAAAATGGTGTAGTTACTAGAAATAAAGCTAGGCTAGTTGCCAAAAGATACAATCAGGAAGAAGAGATTGATTTTGATGAAACCTTTGCTCCTATTGCTAGACTTGAGATAATTAGACTATTGTTAATATTTTCATGTTTTATGAACTTTAAATTATTTCAAATGAATGTTAAATGTGCTTTTCTAAATGGTTATATAGCTGAAGAAGTGTTTATTGAACAACCACCTGGATTTGAAAATCATGTACATCCTGATCATATTTTCAAACTATACAAGGCACTTTATGGTTTAAAGCAAGCACCCCGAGCATGGTATGAAAGACTCAGCAAGTTTTTAATTGAAAATGATTTCGCTAGAGGCCATGTTGATACTACATTATTTCTAAAAAGAAAAAATGATGATCTATTAGTAGTATAATTTATGTTGATGATATTATTTTTGGTGCTACTAATAAAATTCTTTGTCAAGAGTTTGCCAAGCTATGCAGGATGAGTTCGAGATGAGTATGATGGGTGAACTCAACTTTTTTCTCAAACTCCAAATCAAGCAAGCCAAAGAAGGGATCTTCATCAACAAAGCTAAGTATACAAGAGAAATCTTAAAAAAGTTTGGGATGGAGATTACTAAGATAATAGGTACACCTATGAGCTTCTCTTATAAATTTGATAAAGACGAATGTGGTAAATCTATTATCAAAAATTATGTAGTGGAATGATTGGTTCTTTATTATATTTGATTGCAAGTAGACCAGATATTATGTTTAGTATTGGCATGTATGCTAGATATCAATCTGATCCTAAAGAATCTCATCTGTTGGTTATTAAGCACATATTTAGGTATTTATTTGGTACAATTGATATTGGTTTGTAGTATTCTAGAGATTCATCTATTGATTTGATTGGTTATTCAGATGCTAATTTTGCTGGGTGTAAATTAGATAGAAAAAGCATAAGTAGAACTTGCCAATTTCTTGGAGTTAACTTAATCTTCTAGTTTAGCAAGAAACAAACTTCAGTTGCACAATTCACAGCTGAGGATGAGTATATTACAGTAGGAAGTTGTTGTGCTCAAATCTTGTGGATTAAGCAACAACTTGAAAATTTTGAAATTAAATTAACTAAGACACCCATAAGATGTGATAACACTAGTGCTATAAATTTAACTAAAAATCCTATTAAGCATTCTAGAAATAAACATATTGAAATTAGGCATCATTTTATTAGAAATCATGTTGAAAATAATGATATTATGCTTGAATTTGTGTGTTTTGAAATGCAACTAGCTGACATATTGACTAAACCTCTCCAAGAGGATCGATTCAGAATGATTAGAAGAGAATTAGGGGTCATCAAACCTTTTGATTAAAATTTCCATCTCTTTACATTCTTTAACTCTTGATTGATCAAAATTGCATGTAAATCATGTCTAATCTCCTAAAATTCATTGAAATCCTGTTCTATTTTGATCAATAGCTCTTTTTTTTATTTTTTCTTGATTTTAAGTCGAAGTGTCAATACATGGAAGTATCAACACTTGACCCTATGTCATGAGTCGACACTTGAACGTCGACAGACCGAGTTAAAATAGGGAAAATGAAGTATTTTCTTCAATTTCTTCATTCCAATTCGAGCAGACTCATCCCCAAATAGTGCTCCATCATCTCCTTCCCTCCAAATTTCAGTTCCAAGTGCTCGATTTTTCATTTGGGAAAAGTTTGTTTCGGTTTTCTACTACTCTTCATCTTGTTTCACCGATTTCTCACCATAGAAACCCTAGTTTCTTCTCTTTCTTGCTGTCTTCTTTTGTTTCCTTAGAATGGGACCTAGAAAACAAGTTGTCCAGCATCCTAGACCATCCATTCAGGAGGAAGAGAGAAGAACTAAGGTCAGGAATGAGGATAGAGTAGTAGAAGAGCCTGATGTTACTGCCAGACTCCCTGTTTCTGTAGCAAATAGGATAGGATCAAAGACTATCATCGGTGATCATCGAGTGGACTTTGATTTCCTAGACTAGCAGCACTTCCAGATTGGCCAGTGGCTAAGGGATGCGGGTTTAGCACCTTTTTGCTCATTATCAGAGAGATTTTACCTGGGACTGATTAGAGAGTTCTACGGATCACTTGCCTAAGGTAGTGATGGCTGGATTGCACAAGTCCGTGGCAGAGATGTTCCCGTATCTGCAGAAATTCTGAGTCGAGTATGGGACATTCCTATGACAGGATCTATTGTGGATGCTCTATTGGATAGGATTAGTGGACTCCAATGTATTTTTGAGATAAATGATCTTACTGAGGGAGCCACTGTTGTCGCTTCAAGACTGATGCCTGAGATAAGCTTACTGCACCACATTGTAGACTGGATTCTTTTATCGAAGACTGGATGATTTGACTTCATCACAAAGTGCGAGCTTTTGGTCATGGTGTCTCTAGTTTAGTGCACTCCAGTATGCCTCCCAGTGCTTATGGTACATCAGTTGATAGAGACATCGATTAGCTAGAGACTTTGTCTACCCTACAGAATTGGATTGACTTTACTTTTTAGGGCTTATAGAGTGGTCGTAGATGACGAGCCTTACAGATAGCTACTACACACAGATGTCTATGACATTAGATCACTTCACAGGATGGGCTACCATCTAGTTAGAGGTCAGTGGAGAAGGCATATATCTAGTCAGGCCACTGACAAAGATGATGAGATGGTAGAGCAGGAGCATATCTTTTCAGGTGAGGCAAGGCCATCTGAGCCACATAGAGAGACCTCTAAGGCACAGCCAGAGCCTGCTCCTCAGCCTGAGCTAGCTACTCCTGCACAAACAGATATTCCTAGTACTAGAGATAGTTTAGAGGATAGGGTCGCTCGCATAAAGACTGAGGTCATGATTATTCGTCAGCGAGTCGATAGTGTTGAATCCTTGAATGATTTTTATGATAACAAAACATTGGAGCATGTATTTGTTTTACTAACTATTTCCAAGACTTTCCTAAGTTTTTGCAGGATGATTTTAATGTATATTCACACTTCCTACAACTTTGTAAGAATTGCAAGCAAATCTCTTGAAATATTTGAAATATTTTATGAAAAGAAGTGTCCAAGAAGAATCACTCAAAAAATTCATGAAAATGGGTAACTTCACTGAAGAGCCGACTCAAAATCAAGATGAACTGACTCTAAGGAAGATGACCCGACTCGTCCAGCACTTCAATTTCTTAGTTAGACATTTAAGCCAACCCGAAGGCAAAGAGCTGACTTAAGCAGAGTACATGTTTTGAAGTTCTGAGGAACCGTGTTGACCCCTTGAGTGATTTTGATAATAACAAAATATTGGAGCATGCATTTGTCTTACTAACAACTTCTCAAGTGCATTACAAGTTTTTGTAGGATGATTTTAATGCTCAATTGCAACTCCTATAACCATGTTATATGTAATGTGTAATGTTGTAAAAGTTTCATGTAAAGAAGAGCCCAAAGAAAAATTAAAGTAATATTCATAAAAGTGGGTTGGTTCTGTGTATTTTTCAAGCCTTAAATTTTTTTAAAATCTGTTATTAGTTGAGTTAGGAAGAGTCTTGAGTGATTAAGAGTTGCTGGATGAATTCTAGAAAAGTATTGAAGATTTTATTGAAAATTCACTCAAGCCAACTCGTGTAAGGAGAGCTGACTCTAGTTCATGGCATGGTTGAAGGATTCTGGCATGCAGAGATCCGAGATGACTTGAAGGAACCCGAGTCTACTCGTCCATTGCTTCATTTATTGAAATAGACAAGCAAATCGACTCGAAGGCAGTCCGAGCTAACATAACCATTCAGTCAAGCATCCGAGTTGACCCTTCAGTAATTCGAGCCGACTCCTCCAATGTCCAGAGAAAATCTGCTCTGAAAGAATAGCTAGGAGAGTCAACTCTACTAAGGTGAGCCGACTCCTCCAGAGTACAACTTCGAAGGCTAGAGAATTCGAGTTGACTTGATTGAGGCGAGCCAACTCAACCAGAGTAAGGAATCATCGACACTAAGGATCCTAGCTGACTCGATTATGGCGAGCCGACTCAACTAGAGTGAAGAGTCAACCCTCTGAGGATCCGAGTTGACTCGAAGCATCCGAGCTGACTCGAACATCGATTCCAGGCAAGTAATGGCTAGTTCCAGAACTTCATTTTTGAATTTAAAAGGTGCTCAAATGGTCCAATTTCAAATTCCAATGGTCCACAATGGCTATATCCATCCAAGAAGAGTACAAGACTCTATAAATGAGGGATCTGGACAACCTTTGAAGAAGCTAATGCATGATTGAACAATAAATGAGCTTGTGAGCAAGAGAGCATAAAAAAAAGAACATTCAAGTCAGACTTCAAGTCTTCACCAACTCCAACCAGAAGCTTGAAGCATTTATTAAGGAATAAGAAGAAGCCATTAAAGTACACTAAATCACATTTAAGAAGGCTTCTCTTGAGCTGCAACTGCAACCATCAGGCAACTTGAGTTTGTCATTAGTTGCTTACTTTTTCTTAACTCTTTTATAAGTTGTTAGGTTCTTGGTGAGCTTGATTAAAAACCAGGTGTGGGTTGTTAGTGATCCTATTTTAAAACTAACGTTATGGGGTTTTTGGTGAGCCAGGTCAAAACCAAGGTTAGGTTCTTGGTGATCCTATTGAAAACAAAGAGTTGGGTTTTTGATGAGCCCAGTTGAAAAACCAAGTTGGGTTTTGGATTGTGAGCCTAATAAAACAATCCATATTCTAGTAGTGAATATAGTGGAAATCCCAAATGGTATCTTGGGTAGTGGACGTAGGAGTGAGGTTGCTCCGAACCACTATAAAATTGCTATGTTTGTGATTGTGCTTTTTCTTCTTTACTTGCTTCTACTTTAAATATCTGAATCACAGCACCTACCACATAAGAAGATTTAAAATAGCACATATCTATTCAAATTTTTTAAATTTCCAATTCACCCCCCTCTTGGGAAAGCCACCTGGGCAACAACTGGTATCAGAGTTGTGTCTCTGAACTTATTTAGAGTAAAGATTGATAGCTCATCCCATGAGTACCTCCTTGGCTTAAGGCCAATCCACTAATAGACCTCCACTGTTCACTGGCATGAGTTATTCTTACTGGAAAGCTAGAATGAAGATATACATTCAAGTTGTTGATTTTTAATTATGGAAGGTCATTCTAAAGGGTCCACATATATCCTTATTTATGAAGTCTGACTTCAATAAAAGAAGAAGAGACCACAAAAATCGCCAATCTATCCTTATAGGGCTCGAAGATGAGGTAATGTCCACTGAACCTCAAGTTGAATTTACTTTTGATTAACTAAGTTCTGCATTCCATGATTTGCTTTCAGAATTTAAAAATGCTAGAATAAAAATTAGAGCTTTAAAGAACAATAATGATTCTTTGTTAAAAGAAAAGGAAGAGATTTCAGAAAAGAATAAGTTATTGCAAAAAGAATTAACTATCTTTTTTGAAAATAACAAAGCTTTGAAAATTGAGAAAAATCTATATCTCGATAAAAACAAAGCTTTGATTGATGAAAATACTGATTTGAAAAAGGAGATGGAAAAACTCAAGCCTTTGGTTGAAAAGCTTACTTTAAGTTCAAAGAAGCTTGAGTTGATTTTGAAAGAGCTAAGAAATTCAAGTAATAAGGCTAAAATCGATTATAATTCTTCGAATACAAATGAAATTTGAGATACTATATTTGTATCTTCAAAAGCATTTGTACCAAAATCTATTTTTCTCAAAATGCTTTTGTATCACATGGTTCTACTCTGCATCACATGGTTCTACATCTAGAACTTCAAAATTTACATCTTTTCAAAATACTAGAATTATTTGTTTTGCATGTTATGGGGTTGGACACAAATTTTTCCAATGCAATTTGTTAAAGAAAAATGGAAATGCAAAGAATAGAATTAGAAAGATTTGGATTTTCAAAGGAACCACCTCTGCTAACCTGTAAGGACCCAAGGTAGCTTGGGTACCTAAAAGAACTTCTTGATTATTTTGCAGGAATGTTTTACAGTCCAAAAATTGAAGAAAAGATGGTATCTGGACAGTAGCTGCTCAAGACATATGATGGGTGACAAGAATCAATTCATCACCCTAGAGATGAAAGAAAGAGGTTTGGTAATTTTTGGAGATAATGGCAAGGAAAAAATAATCATAATTGGTAAGATCAAAATAACTCCCTCTACTTTTATTGAAAATGTATTGCTAGTAGACAAATTGAAGCATAACTTGTTAAGCATTACTCAATTGTGTGATAAAGGCTTCAAGGTTGTCTATGAATCATCTATGTGTATAGTAACAAACTCACTTGATTCTAGCAACAAATTCTTTGGACACAGACTTGAAAATATTTATGTGGTAGATCTAAATGATCTAGCCATGTCTAGTAGTTTCAGTCTAGTAGTAATGAATGCTAAGACCAAGGAGTCATGTTTACTTTGGCATAGATGATTAGGTCATGCTAGTATGCATACTATTGCCAAATTAATTTCCAAGAATCTTGTTAGAGGTTTACATAAATTTGAAGTTGATTTTGAACATGTTTGTGATGCTTGAAAAATGGGTAAACAAACTAAGAAGAGTTTTAAATCTAAAAATATGGTTTCAACTTCTAGACCCCTTGAGCTACTTCACATGCATTTATTTGGACCAACTAGGACCACAAGCCTAAGTGGTATGAAATATGCACTTGTGATAGTAGATGATTTTTCTAGATTTACATGGATCTTGTTTATTTCACATAAAGATAAACTTTCAAAGTTTTTCAAAAATTTTACAAAAAAGTTTTAAACCAAAAAAAACTTTCAATTATATCTATCAGGAATGATCATGGCACGAAATTTGAAAATTAACTTTTTGATGATTATTGCATAGAAAATGGCATTGATCACAACTTCTCCTCTCCTAGAACACCATAACAAAATGGTGTTGTAGAAAGAAAAAATAAGACTTTGAAAAATATGGCTCGAATAATATTATGTGCAGATAATCTTTTAAGGTACTTTTGGGCAGAAGTGGTAACACTGCTTGCTATATTTTAAACCGTGTTTTGATTCGACCAATTTTAAAGAAAACCCCTTATGAGCTTTGGAATAAAAAGAAACCAAATATTAATTACTTTCATGTTTTTGGTTGTAAATGCTTTATATTAAATAATGAAAAGGATAATCTAGAAAAATTTGATGCTAAATCTGATGAAGCAATTTTTCTTGGTTATTCAATACATAGCAAAGCATATAGAGTATTTAATAAAATAACATTAACTGTAGAAGAATCTATATATGTTATATTTGATGAAACTAATCCCTTACCTTTAAAGAAAGAAGAGTGTATAGACAATGATGCAGGTACTTTTGAAAAGAAAATGGCATATATGAGCATACAAGAGAGACCAACTCAGGAAGGAGAAGAAGTGGTAAGTAAGGATCATGTTGATCTACCAAGAGAATGGAGGTATGTAACTTCTCATCCAAGAGATTTAATTATTGGTGATCCCTCTCAAGGTGTTAGGACTAGGTCATCACATAGAGATGCACATGATTACCTAGCATTTGTATCATAAATAGATCCATATAGTTTAGAAGAAGCTAAAAATGATCCAAATTGGATGATGGCCATGCATGATGAACTAAACCAGTTTGAAAGATATAATGTATGAACTCTAGTTGATAGATCATCAGACCATCACATTATAGGAACCAAATGGATCTATAGAAATAAACTAGATGAACAGGGTAAAGTAAATAGAAACAAAGCAAGGTTGGTAGCTAAAGGATACAACCAAGAGGAAGGAATAGATTTTGATGAAACCGATGCATCCATAGCAAGACCAAAGGCCATAAGATTACTACTTGCATTTGCTTGCTACATGAATTTCAAACTTTTTCAAATGGATGTAAAAAATATATTTTTAAATGATTTTATATCAGAACAAGTTTTTGTAAAATAGCCACTAGGTTTTGAAAGTCATGCTTTTCATAATCATATTTTTAAACTCAATAAAGCATTGTATGGACTTAAACAAACACCTAGAGCCTGGTATGATAGATTGAGCATATTCTTACTTGAAAATAATTTTATGAGAGGAAATGTAGATAAAACTCTCTTTATCAAAAAGAAAAATAATGATATGTTAGTTATACAAATTTATGTTGATGATATTATATTTGGTGCAACTAATGAAATTCTTTGTATAGAATTTGGTGAGTTGATGCAGGGTAAATTTGAAATGAGTCTAATGGGTGAACTAAATTACTGTTGGGTTTGCCCTTGATTTTGATGATTAACAAAATATTGAGTACATATTTTGTACTAATGTTTCAAATGTAAATATGAATTTCAGGATACAAGCACCTCAAATTCTTAAAAGGAAAGTATCTTGAAGCTGGAAAAAATTCATGTCTTAAGAAGTCTTCTCACCATGAAAAAGGGATAAAAAATGTTCAATTATTGTTTACGTAAGTGCATCTAAAGTTTGATTATATATCCTTATATTTTTGAGAGATTTGGCACTCATTTTGGCAATTTCAGACTCAAGTGTCGACTCAAGTATTGCCAAGTATTGACACCTGAGTGAATGGCATGCAAAAATCCATGTCTGGCATGCCAAGTATCGATACCTGAGTTCCAAGTGTTGACACCTAAGATACAAGTGTCGACACCTGGAATCCAAGTATCGACTCAAGGTATAAGACTTTTTGAAAATCTAGAATATGCCTTTTGAAGGATTTTTGTATTAAGTATCGACACCTGAGCCCCAAGTGTTGACACTTGAAATTTAAGTATCGATACCGCAGGACCAAATATCGATACCTGAGAACCAAGTGTTGACACTTGAGAACCAAGTGTCGACACTTGAGAGCCAAGTGTCGACTCATGGGTTTTGACAGCTCTAATGGATCTATTTTTTTGAGTTACAAATTTGTCTTTTCAAGCTCCCAATGGCTAGTTTTGATCATCCAATGGTTTCAAATCATTTTTTGGAAGTTTTTGAAGTATTTAAGCTTCACCAAACTCATTTATGAAGCATTGAACACCATTGAACTCTATTGAACACTCAAAAGTCAATATTCCCTCAAGAACTTCACTTCAAAAGTCATAAAAGGAGAGATTTCCTGAAAAAGCTTACAAGCCTATCCTTTCATCATTCCAAAAAGAGAGCTTAAAAAAGATTCCAAAGAGAAGACAAGACAAGCATCTACTAGAGCCTCAATGCTTCACATTCTACTCTTTAAAAAGAGATTGTTGTGTTTTATTTATTGTATCTTTGAATTTATTATTGTTTGACCTAGCTTTCAAGGGTTTCTTAAAAGTAGGTTGTTGTGGTTGTTGGTGAGCCAAAGGAACAAAACCAACTAGGATTTGACTTGTGAGCCCGAAGATAAAATAAGTTATAAAGGTTGTTGGTGAGCCTAGGTGACAAAACCAACTTAGGTTTTGACTTGTGAGCCTTGTAAAACAAGTCAGCTATAATCTTAGAGAGATTATAGTAGGATTCCCAAGGGTAGCTTGGGGAGTGGACGTAGGTGCTTGGTTTGCACTGAACCACTATAAAACTTATATTTGTGTGTGATTGCTATTTTTATTTCTTGCTCTTAGCATTTAATTTTCTTATATCCACTACACATCTTTGAGTTATTCACATTTCTCTCAAACAATTCAAAGACCGGCACATAATTGCTTTAATTTTTTAAAGATCCAATTCACCCCCGCTCTTGGGCTCCATTTCTGGGCAACAAGTGGTATCAGAGCACTGGTACTCTACTTGTAGGTCCAATGATCTTGAGTGAAAAATTATGGTAGCCCCAATAGGTATGGGTGTTGTAGAAGGTCAAGCCTCTAACCATCTCCCCTTGTTTAATGAAACAAATTACACATATTGGAAGACACACATGTGCATTTTCATTCAAGCCATTGATTATAATCTTTAGAGGATAAAAGGTCCTCATCAGCCTACTATCTTGATTAATGGCATTTTCACTCCCAAAATGGAAGATGATTGGGATGAGAATGATATTAAGGAAATAGAGCTTAATGTGAAGGCTATGAATCTATTATTTTGCTCTTTGGATCTAAGTGAATTCAATAGAATCTCAAATTATCTCTTCGCAAAGAAAATATGGGACACACTTGAGATTACCCATGAGGGTACACAGTAAGTGAAAACTACTAAAGTTAATATGCTCATTCATACATATGAAATGTTCAAAATGGAACCTACTGAATCTATTAGTGAAATGTATACTATGTTCACTAATATTGTGAATGGCATGAAGAGTTTAGGAAAGATTGTTTCTAATGGTGAACTTGTAAATAAACTCCTCAGGTCTCTTTTGGCTTCTTGGGATACAAAGGTCACTGCTATAAAACAAGCCAAGGACATCAAAACTCTTCCTCTCGAGCAATTGTTGGGCTCATTGATGACCTATGAGATCTCATTAAAGCAAAAGAATGTGGACGTTGATAAGAAGAAGAAAGTTATTGCTTTCAAGTCCACCACTAAAGAAGAGTCAAGTGAAGATTCTGAAGAAGAAGATGAAGAAGATGAGACAGCTCTCATGGCTAGAAAGTTTAGGAGGTTCATAAGAAAGAAGAAGTATAACTTCAAGAAGAAACCTTGAAAGGGAGAGCCTAGTAAAGAGAAGGACAAAGAGAAAGAAAAGGAGCAGCCCACATGTTTTGAATGCAAGAAATCAGGCCACTTCAAGATGGACTGCCCCCTACTCAAGAAAAGTAGAAGAAGATTGAGAAAGAAAGCCATGATGGCAACCTGGAGCGACAGCGATGATTCATGCTCCAAAGAAGAACAACAAGAGGTTGTAAATTTTTGTCTAATGGCCAACAATGATGAGGTAACATTTGAACCTGAAGAAGAGTTTATATTTGATGAGTTGCATGAAGTTTTTGATGAACTTATTATCGAATTTCAAAAACTAAAACTGAAACATAAAGAACTAAAGATGCAAAATCTGGATTTAGTTAAAACAAATGATAAATTCTAATTGAAAATGATTGCTTCCTTCTTCAAAACAAAAAGCTAAATGATAAAATTATTCATCTTGAAAAAGAAAAGGAAGATTTGAAAAAGAAAAACTCCCTTGCTTCAAATGAAAATTTTACAAAACAAAATAAGGAGATTTTGGAAGAAAACATGAAATATAAAAACGAACTTGAAAAATTAAAACCTTTTGTTCAAAAATTTAACAATTCTGAAAAACTAAATATGCTTTTAAACAACCAAAGAGCTGTTTCCAACAAGGCCGGTTTGGGTTTCAAAACATAAAAGAAACAAAAATTTTTCAAGAATTTCTTTGTGCCTGTTTCCTCTTCAATTACTTGTTATTCATGTGGTAAAGTAGGACATAAATCTTATTTATGTAATAAAAGAAAAATTAGCAAAGTTAAAAAAGTTTGGATTTCAAAAGGAACCTTCATCACTAACCTTAAAGGACCCAAGATGACTTGGGTACCTAAAGTCTCCACTTGATTTTATTGTAGGTGTATCTTGCAACCAATAAAAGAAGACTGTGGTACCTCGATAGTGGTTGCTCAAGGCACATGACTAGAGATGTGGAGCAGTTCTCCTCACTTGAGTATCAAAGTGGTGGTAATATTACTTTTGGTGATAATGGAAAGGGCAAGATTGTCGGAATTGGTAAAGTCCATATCATCCCTTCTACTTTCATAGATAATGTTTTACATGTTGATGGTTTAAAGCATAATTTACTTAGCATTAGTTAGTTTTGTGATAAGGATTTTAAACTTATTTTCAAATCTTCCATGTGCATTGTTTCTGGTCTTGATGACAATGGTATCAAGTTCATTAATCATAGACATGGCAACATTTATATGGTAGATCTAGATGATCTACATGTTCAAAATGGTCAATGCCTATTAGCAATGGATGCCAAGATCAATGAAACTAGTTGGCTTTGGCATCGTAGACTAGGACATGCTAGCATGCATTTGATTTTAAAACTTTGTAAAAAGAATTTGATAAAAGATTTGCCAAAACTTAATTTTGAAAAAGATAAGATTTGCATTGCTTGTCAACTTGGAAAACAAACAAAATCATCTTTCAAATCTAAAGGAGTGGTCTCTATATCTAGACCCTTAGAATTACTTCATATGGACCTCTTTGGACCAACTAGAATATCTAATTTGGGAGATAAGAAGTATGGTCTAGTCATTGTAGACGATTTCTCTCGTTTTACTTGGATGATGTTTTTAGCTCATAAAGACAAAACCTTTTCTGCATTCATCGGATTTAATAAAAGAGTTTCAAATGAAAAAGATGTTTCAATTATTTCTTTAAGAAGTAATCATGGTACATAATTTAAAAATAATGAATTTGAAAAGTTTTGTAGTGAAAATGACATTCATCACAACTTTTCTGCACTTAGGACACCTCAACAAAATGGGGTGGTAGAAAGAAAAAATAGAACTCTTGAAGAAATGGCATGCACCATGCTTTGCAAAAATGATTTACCTAGATATTTTTGGATGGAAGCCATAAATATAGCATGTTATGTTTTAAATCATGTTTTGATCCGACCTATTTTAAAGAAAATACCTTATGAGCTTTAGAAGGGTAGAAAACCTTCAATCAAATATTTTTGGATTTTTGGATGCCGATATTTCATCTTAAACAATGGTAAGGATAATCTAAGCAAATTTGATGCCAAGTTAGATGAGGGTATCTTTTTAGACTACTCTACATCTAGCAAGGTATACAGCGTCTTCAACAAAAGGACACTTATTGTTGAAGAATCCATCTATGTGGTGTTTGATAAAACTAACCAAAAATCTTCTAGAAAAAAAGATATTCTTGATGATGATATAGGTATCAATAGAAATGAAGGAGTGAACAACAATGAAGAACCCACCAAGGAGCAAGATGATAATGAAAGAGATCAAGCACAAGGAGATAAAAACACATCTACAGTTAATTATCTACCTAAAGAATGGAGGTATGCTCATGGACACCCCAAAGAACTTATCATTGGTGATTCATCAAAAGGTGTAAGTACTCGTTCATCTTTTAGAAATATATGTGATTATTTAGATTTTATATCTTAAGTAGAACCTAAATCTATTAAAGAAGCTGAAAATGATTGCAATTGGATTAATGCTATGCAAGATGAACTAAATAAATTCAAAAGAAATAATGTTTGGACTTTGGTTGATAGACCTACGAATGTTTCAATAATTGGTACAAAATGGGTTTTTAGAAATAAGCTTGATAAAAATGGCATTGTTACTAAAAATAAAGCTAGACTAGTTACCAAAGGATACAATCAGGAGGAAGGGATTGATTTTGATGAAACCTTTGCTCCTGTGGCTAGACTTGAGGTAATTAGGCTATTATTGATATTTGCATGTTTTATGGATTTTAAATTATTTCAAATGGATGTCAAAAGTGCCTTTTAAAATGGTTTTATAGAAGAAGAAGTTTATGTTGAACAACCCCCCGATTTTGAAAATCATGAATTTTCAAACTATGTTTTTAAACTTCAAAAGCTTTGTATGGTTTGAAACAAGCTTCAAGAGCTTAGTATGATCGATTGAGTTCATTTTTGCTTAGAAATAATTTTACTAGAGGTAATGTAGATACTACTTTATTTCTAAAAAGGAAGAATGATGATATTCTAGTAGTACAAGTATATGTGAATGATATCATATTTGATGCTACTAATGAGTGTCTTTGTCAAGAATTTGCTAAGTTGATGTAGGGTGAGTTCGAGATGAGCATGATTGGAGAACTCAATTTCTTTCTTGGATTCCAGATAAAGCAAATAAAAGAGGGGATCTTCATCAACCAAACCAAGTACACAAATGAAATATTAAAAAAGTTTAGGATGGAGAGCACCAAGCCATTAGGTATGCCTACGAGCTCCTCTTATAGACTTAACAAAGATGAATCAAGTAAATCTGTAGACCAAAAACTATATCATGGCATAATTGGTTCATTGTTATATCTAACTGCTAGTAGGCTAGATATTATGTTTAGTATTTATATATGTGCTAGATATCAATCTAATTTTGAAGAATCTCATCTTTTGGCTGTTAAAAGCATACTTAGATATCTGTCTGGCTCTATTGATATTGGTCTTTGGTACTCTAGAGATTCATTATTTAAATTGATTGCTTATTCTGATCCTAATTTTGCTGGGTGTAAACTTGATCAAAAAAATACTAGTGAAACTTGTCAATTTCTTGGAGTTAATTTGATTTCATGGAGTAGCAAGAAACAGAATTTAGTTGGTCTATCTACGGCAGAAGCTGAATATATAGCAGCTAGAAGCTGTTGTGCTCAAATTCTATGGATCAAATAATAACTCAAAGATTTTGGCATCAAACTAACTAAGACACCCATAAGACATGACAATACTAGTGCAATCAATTTAACTAAGAATTCTGTGCAACATTCAAGAAGTAAACACATTGAAATAAGACATTACTTCATAAGAGATCATGTGCAAAACTTTAATGTGATGCTTGAATTTGTTGGTACCGATGTTCAATTGGCTGATATTTTTACCAAACTCTTGAGTGAAGAAAGATTTAGCATGATTAGAAGAAAGTTAGGAATTATAGATCCCTTTCCTTAGAACTCTCTCAAACCTTGTCCATGCCCAAATCTTAGTGCTCAAATTCATATTCTTTAAGTCCTAAACTATTCATTAGAGTTTCCCTAATTTTTAATGATTTTATTGGATTATTTTGAAATTTTCTTGGCCAAGTGTCGACACTTAAAAAATCCTAAGTGTCGACACTTGCACGGAAAGTTCTATTTTTCTAGCACATCACCGAACCTTTTATTTTTATATTTCCCTCTTTCCACTCATGCCCTAGTGGTCCCCCAACCATCCTTAGGCCATGGAACAGTGTTCTTCCCCTCGTGCCCTCCATTTTTTGGTAAATCCCTTCACCTTCTTTCATTTTCTTTGGTCAATCCAGGGTTTTTCGACCGATTCTTCACCATTTTCCATGATTTTTCCCTCTTTCCCATCGAAAATCAATGTTTTATCCTTGGTTCTTAGGATTGTGCTTGGGTTCTTGGTCTTTTCCTCTTTTGGACCATTTTTGCACTTTATTTTTTCAGCTCATACCTTGTTTTCGCTCGATTCTTCACGGTTTAACTGTTGCATTGAAGTTTTTGGGACGATTTCAACCCTATTTGATTTCTTCCCTTTTGGACCAAACCCTAATTATTTTTCTTTGAATCCTTGTTGATTTAAATCAAAACCAAGCACTGATTTCTCTCTTTTTTTGCTCACTTTCTTGATCGATCCCTTGTTTTTGGCTCTTTTTCTCCTTATTTATCCTCAATCTCCCATTTGACTGTTCCTTATTCCATATCTTTGCCCTTTCTACTTCCTTCCCTCAGCTAGTTATCATGGCTCGTAGAAAGAAGTTGGCTTTTAAAAGGAAACTAGGACAGGAATCAGCAGAAAGGAGAATGAAAGCTAGAAATGACAGCAGACATCAGACTGGCAGTTCAGTTGCTCCAGCTTCACCTTCAGTAGAGAGGATGTCTGGGAAGGTGATCGCAGCTGGCAAGCGAGTGGATCTTGGGTTTTTTGACAAATAGGGCTTTCAGATTGGGCAGGTTCTTTAGGATGCTGGGTTGATCCCCTTCTACACCATGCAGGAGAAGTATTATCCATACCTGATTCAAGAGTTCTATGGGAGTCTCGACTATCGACGGATGCTTTGTAATGTGACAATGAGGGGCATCTGGATTCCACTTTCAGAGGAGAAACTGAGTCGCATCTTGGAGATCCTGCACCGTGGGATTGTTACTTCTACTATTAAGGATCGTGAGGAGGCATTCAGATGCATCTTAGAGCACGAGGATGTTCGTGGCATGGCTACGGTCACCACAAACTAGTTGTCTATGGAGATGCATCTACTTCACCATATCACTACCTAGATCCTTCTACCGAAGACCGGGAGGTTTTACTTCATCACAGAGCAAGAGTTGATGGTGATGACTTGTTTGATTTAGAGGACAGAGATCGACCTTCCAGTACTGATACTTGTTTTAATGAGAGACACCGCTACTTAGAGGAGACATTGCTTACCCTACGGTATGGCGTTGACATGCTTGTCCCGAGCCCACTCAGTTCCTTTGGAGGGGGAGACCTCCAAGGATATCCTTTATACGGATGTATATGATGAGCGGTCACTCCACCGTATGGGGTACAGATTGGTCTCTAGTCGTTGGGTATGTAAAGAGTCTGGCCAGGAGCCAGATGAGGAGGACGAGATTTGTGAGGCTGAGGTAGGGCCATCAGGGCCATCAGTTACACCTCCTCGATTAGCAGTAGCACCAAGTGAGACTGAGCCAGTCACACTCGCTCCAGCTCCAGCCACTTCTCCAATCGATGCTCCTCCTTTTACTACTGTTGGTTCATCATTCGAGGAGCCAATCAGATAGGAGTTTACAAATATTAAGAGCGAGATGATAGGCTTAGGTGTTCGTAGCACTCAGTTGCATATTGAGATAAAGGGCCTTAGAGCCCATACTACTGAGGAGCATGCTGAGATGCATCGAACCATGGAGGCAGGATTTGCATGCATTGAGGAGTTATTGAGATCCCTCCTACCTCCAGCAGCAGCACCTGTAGACCCACCTCTTGATGATGATGATGGTGGTGACCACCTAGATGGACACGATGACACAGTTGATGGTGGTGACCAAAGGTGATACTGGTGATGATAGAGTCACAGATGTTATTGATAGTGATGACAGGGCAGAGGACTTTGAGCTGGTCAGCCGAGAGACTTAGATCCCTGCTATTCCACCTGCTGATCCTAGTGACACACTGATCTTCACTGCTCCTATATTCATGACACCTGCTGAGGCTCTTCCACCACCTTCTACACGTTCATCCAGGGTTGTACCCCATATAGGACCTTCCACTAGGACTAGGAGTTGTAGTATCATGAAGACCCCTAGAGCTCTAATTCATAGATCTAGGATTACAGGTCCTATTTCATTTGAGATTCCATCTAATGAGGATTAGCCTCATAGATGACTATTCTGTTGTTTGATGTATTAGTACTTATCTTGTGTTTCATGTTTATGTGCTTCACTATGTTGTATGTTTCAGTGTATGCTGATTGTTTCAGCAAATTCTGTACTGAAAACACTCTTTTACATATATCTGTATTCCACTTTCTCACTTGATTATCAATCTTGTTCATTTACTCTAATGATGATTGAATTTATAATGTTTAAATTTTGCTCTGACAATATTGACTCAGATACTCTACTCTTTGGCTCTGATACCTATTAATTATTGCAAAACTAATCTTGTATCATGGCCCTTCTTTGTGTTAATGCATTTATTGAGGGGGAGTTTACTCCCTTTATTGCTTAATGATGACAAAAAGGGGGAGTAAGATATAAAAGTTTCAAATTCTATATTCTTCAATTAGAAAATGCTCTGATACAAAATGTTTCATGTCTTAACTCACTGAGGGGGAGAGTAAATTTAATTTCCATACTTAACCTATACCTCTCCTCTATTAAGATTATGTTGTATGAGCTTTAATTTCATGTTTATGAGTTATCATATCTAAAAATTGAATTTGAATGCTTATAAACTCAAGGTTTTGTCATCATCAAAAGGGAGAGATTGTTGGGTTTTCCCTTGATTTTGATGATTAACAAAATGTTGAGTACATATTTTGTACTAATGTTTCAAATATAGTTATGAGTTTCAGGATACAGGCACCTGAAATTCTCAAAAAAAAAATATCTTGAAGCTGGGCAAAATTCATGTCTTAAGAAGTCTTCTCACTATGAAAAGGGCAAAAAAATATTCAATTATTGTTTACATAAGTACATCTAAAGTTTGATTATATATCCTGATGTTTTTGAGAGATTTGGCACTCATTTTAGCAATTTCAGACTCAAGTATCGACTCAAGTATTGCCAAGTGTCAACACCTGAGTGAATGGCATGCAAAAATCCATGTCTGGCATGTCAAGTATCGACACATGAGTTCCAAGTGTTGACACTTGAGACACAAGTGTCGATACCTGGAATACAAGTGTCGACTCAAGGCCTGAGATTTTTTGAAAATCCAGAACATGCCTTTTGGAGGATTTTTGTATCAAGTATCGACACCTGAGCTCCAAGTGTCGACACCTAAGAACCAAGTGTCGACACTTGAGAGCCATGTATTGACTCACGGGTTTTGATAGCTCTAATGGATCTATTTTTCTGAGTTGCAGATTTATCTTTTCAAGCTCCCAATGGCTAATTTTGATCCTCCAATGGTCTTAAACTATTTTTGAAAGTTTTCAAGTATTTAAGCTTCACTAAACTCATTCATGAAGCATTGAACACCATTGAACACTATTGAATATCATTGAACACTCAAAAGTCAATATTCCCTCAAGAACTTAACTTCAAAAGCCATAAAAAGAGAGTTTCCCTGAAAAAGCTTACAAGCCTATCCTTTCATCTTTCCAAAAAGAGAGCTTGAAGAAGATTCCAAAGAGAAGACAAGACAAGCATCTACTAGAGCCTCAAAGCTTCATATTCTACTCTTTGAAAAGAGTTTGTTGTGTTTTATTTATTGTATCTCTGAATTTATATTGTTTGACCTAGATTTCAAAAAATTCTTGAAAGTAGGTTGTTGTGGTTGTTGGTGAGCTAAAGGGACAAAACCAACTAGGGTTTGACTTGTGAGCCCAAAGACAAAACAAGTTCTAAAGGTTGTTGGTGAGCCTAGGTGACAAAACTAACTTAGGTTTTGACTTGTGAGCCTTGTAAAACAAGTCGGCTATAATCTTGGAGAGATTATAGTGAGATTCCCAACGGTGGCTTGGGGAGTGGACATAGGTGCTTGGTTTGCACCGAACCACTATAAAACTTGTATTTGTATGTGATTGCTATTCTTATTTCTTACTCTTAGCATTTAATTGTCTTATATCCGCTGCACATCTTTGAGTTATTCCTATTGCTCACAAACACTTCAAAGACCGGCACATAATTGCTTTAATTTTTTAAAGACCCAATTCACCCCCCTCTTGGGATCCATTTTTGGGCAACAATTACTTCCTTTGACTTCAAGTGAAATAAACAAAAGAAGGGATCTTCATAAAGCAAGCCAAATACATCAAAGAAATCATCGAGAAGTTTGGTATGGAGACAAGCAAAGAAGCAAGCATGCCTATAAGCCCTACCTGTAGATTAGATAAAGATGAAGATGGCAACAACATTGATCAAAAACTCTATCAAGGTATGATCGGATCATTGTTGTACTTAATTGCTAGTAGACTTGATATCTTGTTTAGCATATGTGTTTGTGCTAGATTTCAATATAATCTTAAAGAATCATATATGCTTGCTGTAAAGAGAATCATAAAATATCTAAGAGAAACAAGTAATTTAGATCAATGGTATTCAAAGCAATCTTCATTGAATTTAATTAGTTTTTCAAATGCTGATTATGGTGGATGCAAAATAGATAGAAAAAGCACTAGTGGTACATGCCAATTTCTAGGGTTGAATTAATATCATAGTACTTTGAGAAACAAAACTCTGTAGCACTATCAACTGCTAAGACAGAGTATGTAGCTGCAAGGAGTTATTGTGCACAAGTGCATTGGATTAAACAACAACTAGAAGACTTTAGTATTACACAATCCAAAATTTTCATCAAATATGATAACACAAGTGCTATTAATTTGTCAAAAAACTCAATTCAGCATTCTAGAACAAGGCACATAGAGATTAGACTTCATTTTATTAGGGATCATATTTTAAATGGTGATATTATGCTTGAATTTATTCCTACTAAAAAACAACTTATTGATATTTTCACTAAACCTCTTAACTTAGATAGATTTCAATTCATTAGAGGTGAATTAGGTCTATGTGACCCATTGTAGAAAACCTGATCTAAATTCCTCAAAATCAAGGAAACATTATCTAGAAAGCCTCCTAAAACAAACTAAGGATAATGACCATATCTCTTAGTGTACATCTTTCATTTAAGACCTTTTTTGAACTATTTGGAACCTTCTATGGAGTTTCTGCTCGAGTCAACTCGAGCAATTTAGGTTGAGCTGAGCTGACTCGAATGTCGGGTTAGGCATTTTTTTTTGTTTGAGCCTAGGACTTAACCTAAGACCCTATCTTTGTTATTTCCTTCTCCATTTGCTTAGAACCTTTGTTTCCAAACAAGAACTTTTTCCTTTGCTCTCGACCAACCTTCTCCAACTTAAACCCTTGCAATCTTCTTGAGCCTGAGCAATGGCATCGAAGAAAGCTATTGGAAAACACCCCCGAACCAATGAAGAAAGCCCTCCGAGAGAAAGATGATCAAAAGAAGGGAAGATGAGTTGACCCAGAGTCAACAGCAGGCAGAGGAATAAGAGGCATCACCTTCTCCACCAAGATAAGTACTTTCCATGGCAATCCGTCTGGTTACAAGTGGACGAAGGATAATTTTCTTATTCCTAAAGGACCTAGGGCTTCGGATTGGTGACATGATTGAAGACCAAGGTTGGTCATTCTTCTGTTCTTTGAATGTTCCTACATATCCCAACCTAGGTTCGAAGTTTTTATGAGAATCTAATTTTGGAAGAACATCACATTGAGTCCACCATCAAAGGAAAGAGAATAATTGTGACAGAAGAAAGGTTGAGCAATTTGCTTGAAATGCCTAATGAGGGTCTTAACCATCTTGTTCTAAAAGACAAACAAAAAAACCCTTAGAACCATCTTGGAAAGGAGTGATGTGAGTGGAATTGGAATGTAAAAGCTAACTCCCTTTCCTTAGAGATGAGATTGCTACACAACTTCATCAACATGATTCTTCTCCTAAGAACAAATCGATTTGACTGGGTGTATGAGAGAGACCTATGCTTCATGGCACATCTGATTGAGGGGGAGGCCCTCAGTTTTCCATATATCATGCTACTACAGATGAAGAAAGCAATAAAGAAGGTAAAGGCCTGTCTCCCGTACGGAATGGTTTTCATATTACTGTTTCAAGCCTCCAGAGTTGACTTGACTGGTGAGGATGGTAGGCCACTGCACCATACGGACACCTACTCTTCCAAGTCATTACAAAGAATGGGTTATCAATTGACAGATGGAACTTGGAGGAAGAAAGGATCTAGACAAAGGGTAGCTGGCTCATATTAGTGATGATGTTGATGAGGAGCCTAAGGAGCAACTACCTAAGGAGACTGGCACTATTGCAGAGCTTTCAGAACCTGATGTTGAGGAGCCTGCACAACAGTTACCTATTGAGGAGATTGGCACTACTGCTGAGCATACTTTCCTGATGCTAAGGAGTTTGAGCATAGAGAGAGAGTCTGGGAGTCCTAGGACTTCTCCAACATCTCCACCAGCACCAGCATCTCCACTAACACCAGCATCTCCACCAGCTTCAGCACCAGCTCTAGCACCTTCAGTGACTGCTGATACTCCAGGACCATCTACTAATACTCCAGGACCTTCTATGTCTCATGCCTTCTTTGCATAGCAGATGAGACAGCTATCTCATACCCTGACTAGCTCCATTGGTTCAATGTTTGGCGAGCTTCATCAAATAGTCGACACCAAACTTGAGGAGATCTGTGGTGAGATCAGACAGCTACATTCCAGGGTAGACAATGTTGAGTCTACCAGACTAGAGCCACAGAATGACATACAGTCATTGTCAGACTCCTTCAGGTCAGTATCTGATGATATCCGATAGACTATAGCTCATAGCATTAAGGAATTCAGATTTGAGTTGCGAGAGATGAGCTATAGGATGGGATCTATTGAGTAGAACAGGAAAATGGAAGATGACTACACAAAAGGTGTGGGGATTCTTAGGGCTGAATTTGGAAGATTGAGAGGTTCAGCTGAGGCTTTTGCAAATGCTCAGGCTAGTGAGCTCGTTGCTCTCCAAGAAGGAAATAAGAAGTTTCAGACAGAGCTGAGCACTGTATGGGTTTTTCTAGCAAAGCTATTTTCAGTCATTGAGACTTTTGGAGCATCTAGACCTACTCCTAGTCAGCCTGCACCTCATCCTAGATAGCTTGCACCACATTTTAGACAGCCTCCACCTCATTCTACACAGCCACCACCTTTAGTACTTCCTGGTTTATTTGATCTAGAGCCTATTTCTTCCAGACCACCACTTGGACCATCCACTAGGACTAGAGGACCTTCTAGTTAACCTAGATCTTGGCATGGTAGATCTGAACCCATCAAGGAAGATCCTAGTGATAGTGAATAGACCAATCTTTTGTATTTTTGCTTGTGTTTCTATAAGTTATATTGGACATTTTGAAATAAATGAAAGTATTTCCTCTCTTACTTATTGTGTATGCATTGTGATTTGTGAAATGATTTTATTTGTGTATGCAATTCAAGATAATTTTATATTAGATTATCAAATTTTTTATGAGAAAGTCAAATTATCTCAAACAATCTTGATAATCTTTTCATTCTATTTCAAAAATCAAGATTAATGTATTTAACAAAGGGGGAGAATGATATTAATTGAATACCTTTTTGATTAGTGACAAAAAGGGGGAGAATGGTATTGATAATGAATGCATGGAAAAATGGCAGAAGAAAGAATGAAAAATAATGGTTTTGAATGAAAAACATGAGGTTTCAAAATTTTAAGAACATGCAAAAAAGGGGGAGAAAAATTGTTGAACCTGAATGGCTTGAATACATTTAGTCTAATTTTCATCTATCTTATAATATGATCTTAAAATTTGCAAATTTGCTCTATTTAGAACTTGCTATAAGCATCTGTTGATATCTCAAGACTTGATACTTTTGCCAATCTGAAACTCTAATACATTTCAGGCAAAAACACCTTTTGATAAGTATTTATTATGATACATATTGGACTTATTTCAAAAGCTCTGATACATTGTCAATATGATTTAATTCTTTCAAATACATTCTTGGTATACAGCTCATGCATGTTAATTTTACTTTCAAATATATTTATACATATAATTGTAAAGTTTTTCCATGCCCGATATTTTGTCATCATCAAAAAAGAGGAGATTGTTGACCCCTTGAGTGATTTTGATGATAACAAAATATTAGAGCATGCATTTGTCTTACTAACAACTTTTCAAGTGCATTACAAGTTTTTGTAGAATGATTTTAATGCTTAATTGCAACTCCTACAACTCTATTATATGTCATGTGTAGTGTTGTAAAAGTTTCATGTAAAGAAGAGCCCAAAGAAAAATTAAAGTAAAATTCATAAAAATGGGTTGCTTGTGTGTGTTTTTCAAGCTTAAAATTCTTTAGAATCTGTTGTTAGTTGAGTTGGGAAGAGTCTTGAGTGATTAAGAGTAACTGGATGAATTCTAGAGAAGTGTTTAAGATTTTATTGAAAATTCACTCGAGTTGACTCATGTAATGAGAGCCGACTCTAGTCCATGGCACGGTTGAAGGATTCTGGTATGCAGAGATCCGAGATGACTCGAAGGAACCTGAGCTGACTCATCTAGTGCTTCATTTCTTGAATTAGATAGGCGAGCCGATCCGAAGGTAGTCCAAGCCGACTCAACCATTCAGTCAAGCATCTGAGTCAACCCTTCAATAATCCAAGCTGACTTCTCTAGAGTCCAGAGAAAATCCATTTTGAAAGAATAGCCAAGAGAGTCGACTTTACTAAGGCGAGCCGACTCCTCCAGAGTACAACTTTGAAGGCCTGAGAATCCGAGCTGACTTAATCAGAGTAAGGAATCATCGACACTGAGAATCTGAGCTGACTAGATTATGGCAAACCGACTCAACTAGAGTGAAGAGTCAACCCTTTGAGGATCTGAGCTGACTCAAACCATCCTAGCTGACTCGAAAATCGATTCCAGGCAAGTAACGACTAGTTCCAAAACTTCATTTTTGAATTTAAAAAGTATTCCAATGGTCCAATTTCAAATTCCAATGGTCTACAATGGCTATATCCATCCAAGAAGAGTACAAGACTCTATAAATGAGGGATTTGGACAACCTTTGAAGAAGCTAATGCATGATTGAACATTAAATGAGCTTGTGAGCAAGAGAGCACAAAAAAGAAGAACATTCAAGTCAGACTTTAAATCTTCACCAACTCCGAAGCACTTATTAAGGAAGAAGAAGAAGCCATTGAAGTGCACTAAAGCACATTTAAGAAGGCTTTTCTTGAGCTGCAACTACAACCATCAGACAACTTGGGTTTGTCATTAGTTGCTTACTTTTTCTTAACTCTTTTATGAGTTGTTAGGTTCTTGGTGAGCCTGATTAAAAACCAAGTGTGGGTTGTTAGTGATTTCGTTTTAAAACTAATGTTGCAGGATTTTTGGTGAGCCTGGTCAAAACCAAGGTTAGGTTCTTGATGATCTTATTGAAAACCAAGAGTTGGGTTTGTGGTGAGCCCGGTTGAAAAACCAAGTTGGGTTTTAGATTGTAAGCCAGGTAAAATAATCTGACTATATTCCGGTGGTGAAGATAGTTGAAATCCCAAGTGGTATCTTGGGTAGTTGACGTAGGAGTGAGGTTACTCCGAACTACTATAAAATTGCTATATTTGTGATTGTGCTTTTTCTTCTTTACTTGCTTCTGCTTTAAATATCTGAATCACACCACTCATCACATAAGAAGATTTAAAAGAGCACATATCTATTCAAATTTTTTAAATTTCCAATTCACCCCCCTCTTGGAAAGCCACCCGGGCAACAAACTGAGCTGACTCGAAGGTATGCGAGCTGACTCGACCCGAGTAAGGATTTCTTAGTCAGATTAGTAAGCCAATTCAAAGGAAGAAGAGCCGACTCTTATAGATTTCAAAGAAAATCAGTTCTGAAGAATAGGCCAGGTGAGCCATCTCGATGAAAAGGAGCTGACTCGACCAGCACAACATTTTGACCAATCTAAGAATTCGAGCCGACTCGAATCCCAGTCTTAGGCAAGTAACGGCTAGTTCTAAGATTTGCTTTTTAAAATCAAATCAAGCTCCAATGGTCATATTTCAAATCCCAATGATCTACAATGACTATATCCACCAGAGAAGAGTACAAGAATCTTCTTATAAGGGATTGGGACATCTTTTAACAAAGAGAATGAGCTTTAATATTTATTTGGTGAGAATATTGAAGAGAAAGCATTCAAGAGAGTCTTCAAGTCTTTACAAACTCTCATCTAAAGCTTGAAACATCTATTGAGGAATCTAAGAAGCCATTAAAGAGCATTCAAGTGCAATTAAGAAGGCTTCCTTTGAGCTACAACTGCAACCATTAGACAACTTGGGTTTGTCACAAAGTTGCTTGTATTTTTCTTAGCTCTTTTATGAGTTTGGTAGGTTCTTTGTGAGCCTGTTGAAAACCAAGTATGGGTTGTTAGTGATCCCATCTTAAAACTAATGTTATAGTGGATTTTTGGTGAGCTCGATCAAAACCAAGTTTGAGTTTTTGGTTAGCCTGGATAAAATGAAGTTTGGGTTTTGGATTGTGAGCATGTGAAAACAATCCGGTCGTATTCCATGGATGAATATAGTGGAAATTTTAAGTGATATCTTGGATAGTAAACATAGGAGTGAGGTTGATCGAACCACTATAAACTTGCTGCGTTTGTGATTGTGCCTTTTCTGCTTTTACATGCTTCTGCTTTAATTATTCTAATCACAACACTTTCCATACTAAAAGAGCACATATTTGCTTAAATTTTTTAAATTCCCAATTCACCCTCTTCTTGGGAAAGGCCACTTGGGCAATAACTGGTATAAGAGCAGTATCTCTGAATTTTAATTAAAGCAAAGATTAATGGCTCATCCCATAAGTACCTTCTTGGCCGAAGGCCAATCAACAAATAGACCTCCATTGTTCACTGGCACAAACTATTCTTATTGGAAAGCTCGAATGAAATATACATTCAAGCTGTAAATTTTCAATTATGGAAGGTCATTCTCAAGGGACCTCATATACCCATGATAAAGGTTGATGGCATGGATGTCCCAAAACCTGAAGAGGATTGGGATGAACACGACATGAAAATGGGTGAGTTAAATGCCAAAGTCATGAATTTGTTATATTGTGCTTTAGATGCAAATGAGTTCAATCGAATTTCTACTTGCTTATCTACAAAAGAAATTTGGGATAAACTCAAGGTAACCCATGAAGGAACTTCCCAAGTGAAGACTTCTAAAATTAAATTTTCTTGTGTACAACTATGAACTGTTTAAGATGGAACAAAATGAAACTATCTCTGCCATGTTTTCACATTTTATAAATATTATTAACGGCTTGAAAAGTCTTGGCAGGATTTACTCTAATGCAGATTTAGTGCAGAAGATTTTAAGATCACTTCCGGACAAGTGGGACCCTAAAGTAATTGCCATCCAGGAAGCAAAAGACTTGAACACACTACCTCTGGATGAACTGATGGGTTCTTTAATAACACATGAGTTGGCCATGCAGCATAGGAATGAAGATGATCAGAAAAAGAAGAAGACTATTACCTTCGAAGCTGCATCAAAAATGAAGAAACAAGAAGATAAATATGAAGAAGACTACCCCTCCTCTGAAGATGACCTAGAAGATGAAGATATAGCAATGGTTGTGAAGAGATTTAAAAAATTTATGGGCAAGAAAAAGGGAAGATACTTCAAAAAATTTTATAAGAAAGGTGAATACAGCAAGGACAAGGACAAGGAGAAAGAAAGAGAAAAGGATCAATGTTCATCTATTATGAGTACAAGAAGCTGGGGCATATCCGTATTGATTGTCCTTTATTGAAGAAGACATAAAAAAAAGAAAAAGAAAGTGATGGTTGCTACTTGGAGCGATAATGAGGAATCGACTTCAACCGAAGAAAAAGAGACCACTAAAACTACCAACTATGTCTTATGGATCTTGAAGATGAGGTAATGTCTCCCGAGCCTGACAATGAATTTACTTTTGAGAAGCTAAATTCAACATTCCATGATTTACTATCTGAATTTAAAAAAGCTAGGGTAAGAATTAGAGCTTTAAATAATAGCAATGATTAATTAATGAATGAAAATGTTAAAATTTCATAAAAGAATAAGCTATTGCAAAAAGAACTGATCACCTTTTTTGAGAACTATAAATCTTTGCAAACTGAAAAGAATAGTTACTTTGAGAAAAACAAAGCTTTACTTGAAAAAAATATTGGTTTGAAAAAGGAGGTTGAAAAGCTTACTTTAAGTTCAAATAAGCTTGAGTTAATCTTAAAAGAGCAAAGAGATTCAAGTAATAAGGCTGGAATTAGTCATAACTCTTTGAATAAAAATGATATTTCAGCTACTAAATTTGTATCTTCAAAAGCTTATGTATCGAATCTTTTATTTCAAAAAGCTTTTGTATCAAATGCTTTAACTTCCATTTCTAGAACTTCAAAGTACGTACCAAAAATTTCAAATAAAAAATCTTTCAAGTTAAATGATTCTATATCTACATCAAATACTTCTACTTTTAGAGCATCAAAATTTATATCTTTTCAAAATTTCAGAGTTGTTTGTTATGTATGTAGTGGGGTTGGACAATCTTTTTAATGTACTTTGTTAAAGAAAAATAAAAATAGAATTATAAGAATTTGGGTTCCCAAAAGAACCAATATTAACCTGAAAGGACCCAAGGTAGCTTGGGTACCTAAAAATACTCCGTGATTGTTTTGCATAAATGTCTTGCAGTCCAAAATATAAAGAAAAGATGGTATTTGAATTGCGGCTTCTCAAGGCATATGATAGGTGATAAAGAGCAATTCATCACCCTATAAATGAAAGAAGGAGGATTGGTAACCTTTGAAGATAATGGCAAGGAAAAAATAATCAGAATTGGTAAGATCAAAATAACCCCCTCTACTTTCATTAAAAATGTATTGCTAGTAGACAAATTGAAATATAATTTGTTAAGTATTAGTCAATTATGTGATAAAGGCTTCAAGGTTGTCTTTGAATCATCTATATGTACAATAACTAACTCCCTTGATTCTAGCACCACACTCATTGGACATAGACTTGGAAATATATATATGGTAGATCTGAATGATCTAGCCATGACTAGTAATACAAGTCTTGTTGCAATGAATGCTAAAACCAAGGAGTCTATCTTACTTTGGCATAGATGATTAGGTCATGCTAGCATGCATACAATTGCCAAATTAATTTTTAAAAATCTAGTTAGAGGTTTACCTAAATTCAAAGTTGATTTCGAACATGTTTGCGATGCTTGTCAAATGGATAAACAAACTAGGAGAAGTTTTAAATCTAAAAATCTGGTTTCAACTTCTAGACCCCTTGAGCTACTTCACATGGATTTATTTGGACCTATTAGGACCACAAGCCTAGGTGGTATAAAATATGCACTTGTGATAGTAGATGGTTTTTCTAGATTTACATGGGTCTTATTTATTACACATAAAGATGAAACTTTCAAAGTTTTTTAAAAATTCTACAAGAAAGTTTCAAACCAGAAAAATCTTTCAATTATATCAATTAGAAGTGATCACATCATGGAATTTAAAAATCAATTTTTTGATGATTATTGCATAGAAAATGGCATTGATCATAACTTCTCCACTCCTAGAATACCACAATAAAATGGTGTTGTAGAGAGAAAGAATAGGACTTTGGAAGAGATGGCTCGAATAATGCTATGTGAAGGCAATCTTCCAAGGTACTTTTGGACAGAAGCGGTGAACACTGCTTGCTATATTTTAAACCATGTTTTGATACGATCAATTTTAAAGAAAATCCCTTATGATCTTTGGAATGAAAAGAAACAAAATATTAATGTTGCCTAGGTGGCTACCTATGAGGGGGATGATGAATTGGGAATTTAAAAATTATGCAGGATAATGTGCAATTAAAAATCTCTTAGAAGGTGTTAGGTACAATGGCAAGATAATAAATTGCAGAAGCTAAACAGAGTCAAATAAGCACAACACAAATACATAAAATTTATAGTGGTTCGGAGCAACCCAGCTCCTACATCCACTACCCAAGATACCACTTAGGATTTTCACTATATTCACATCCGAATACAGTAGGATTGTTTTACAGGATCACAATCCAAAACCTCTATACTTTGATTTTAACGGGATCACCAAAGAAAACCCAACACCCTTTGGTTTTAAATAGGCTCACCAAAGAAACCTAACTTAGTTTTCACAGGATCACCAAGAACATAACTTGGTTTTACCAGGATCACCAAGAACCCAACACTTGGTTTTTATCAAAGGCTCACCAAGAACCTATTTGGTTTTCGACTGGGCCCACCAATAACCCAACAATTCAATAAAATGAATTAAAATAAATACAACAATAAATAACAAACTCAATTTGTCGGATAGTTGCCGATGTAACTTGATAGAAGTCCACTTGGCTTGTACTTGAATAAGCTTTAATTGCTTTAGTGGCTTCTTCCCAAATTACTTCAAGCTTCATATGAGAGTTGGTGAAGACTTGAAGGCTGACTTGAATGCTCTTGTGCTCTTCTTCTTGTTGGTAGGTAAGATATTTAATAAAGCTTTTCAAAACATTGAAGAACTCTCTAATGCTTGCTTCAAGGAAGTTCAAATCCTTCAAATATAAGGTCTTCCATCACTCCAAAATAGTTCTAGCCATTGTAGACTGTTGGGAAGTGATTTGTGACCCTTGGAGCACTTTTTGGCATTCAAAAAGAAATTCTGGAACTAGCCGTTGGATACCTGAAAGCAATACTCGAGTCATCTCGAATTCCTTCGTGTCGGCTCGGATCCTTCGAGTCGATAGGTCAAGTCACCAAATCTTTAGTGCAGTCGGCTCTTTTTCTCAGGGTGCAAAACATCACTCTAGATGAGTCGGCTCTTGATAGCTCAGGTCGGCTCGAACTTATATCTTTGAAAAATTTAAACTCGAGGAATCGGCACTTTTGATTTTTGGTCGGCTCTTCTTTTCAGGTTCTGAAATCATCACTTAGGAAGAGTTAGCTCGTTGCAGTTTGGGTCCGCTCATTTTCTTAGGTCTTCGAAATTATGTCTGGTAGAGTCTGCTCTTTCTGGTTCTGGTCAGCTCGCCTGGCTATTCTTAGAAATCTTCAAAAACTGGACTCTGGAGGAGTCGGCTCGGACAAGTTCCAATCGACTTGGATTTACTGGAGTCAGCTTGGTTACTTTCGAGGCAGCTCGGATTGCTACGTATTAGAATCCTTGCTGCGTGCCAGTAGGTGGATTTGGCTCTTCAACATGCTGAGTCGGCTCGAGTAACTTCTTCAGAATTTTTAAATTGAACTCAAGGAAAACTCTCACCAACACTCTTACATTTTTCAAGCAAATGAACTCAAAATAATTTAAGGCACACACAAGCAGAAGTAACCCTTTTTACATGAATTTTTTCTTAGCTTTTTCATTGGGTTCTTCTTTACAAAATCAAATTACAATGCAACTGAAGCAAGAAATAAAGATGTAGGAGTTGAAGTTTGAATAAATAAACCATCCTACAAAAACTTGTAAAATACTTGAAGAGTTGTTAGAAATACATGTACATGCTCCAATATTTGGTTATCATCAAAATCACTTATGGGTCAATGATCTCTCCCTTTTTGATGATGACAAAATACTGGGCATGAAAAATTCTTTATATTTACATGTATAAAAGTTTTTGACAATAAGTATTCACATGTATTTAAGTTAACTATATTTGTAAATAAGTATCAGAGCTCTAATGACAAAATTGCATATCATTGATGTTAGTGCATTTGCATATTTCAAAGTGTTAAACTTTGCATGCTTCATAACATCAGAATTAAAACATGGAGTATCAGAGTTTTGAAATTATTAGAGTTTAAAATTTTGATAGAATCGGAGCAAGAGAATTAAGCCATTCTTTGAGAAAATCTCTCCCTTTTTCTAGGTTTTAAAAATGATTAGGCAGTTAGGTTCATTTGAATATTATCACTTTTGTGCTCCCACATTTGCATTCTTTTTATGCACTTTAAGAATAGAATAATTGATAGGAAGCTCAACATAAATATCAGAATTTTCTTGACAACACAATCATTAGTGATGATATTGATACTATTCTCCCATTTCTCATAACTCTCTCATTTCTCACATTTCTCCCCCTTTTTGTCAATCAATCAAAAAGGTATGTTCAAATAAAGCTTAGATTTTGAAATAGATTGAGAAAGTCTTTAATATTTGTTTGAGATAATTTCACTTTCTCAAATTGAAAATTCTAATTAAAAAATTCATCACAGTTGTATCAAAATATTGTATTAGATAGTACATGACAACAAAGGAAATTGCTAGAAGATCTTTCATTTCATTGAGAAATTTGCCATACAAAGTGAGAAGGAAGGTACATTTATATTTGTAAAAGATAAAAAGTAGAGCATTCATAATGAGAAGTATAAGAACAACCAAAAGACTAGCTAGATAACCTATTCATCTTTTTCATTAGAAGAAGAAGAGCCTACCTCTATAACCTTATCAGAGGTCTTAGTTTTCAGGGGTTTAAACCTTAAATCCCTGAATCTAGTTCTAACAGGGGCTCTAAAAGTCTTAGTTTTCTTGGTTTTTGTCTTCTTCTTAGTTTCAATAGGTTTGGGTTTGATTGAGGGTGGATCAGATGAAGGAATAGGAGCAGGAGTCTCAAGTGACTCTTTGAAGATCTATACTGGAGTATCTTCAGCAATGACTATTTCCTTTTGAGATTGCAGCAAGATACTTCTAATTTCTTCATTAAAATCCTTCATCTCCTATTCCATTCTTTCTTTGTGAAGCTTCTGTTCAGATCTCATTTCCTACAAGCTGGCATTAACTGAATTTCTCATTTCATCAATTGCAGAATTCATGTGATCTGTCACTGAATTTGAAATTGTTTCCATCTTCTGAAATATTAGCATCTCAGATGGAGTAACCATTGTACCTTCAGATCTTTCTTCAATAGCAGTAGCTTCATCATCTTCTGAGGAAGTAGCAGCAAACTGACTAGATATCTTCTTTATCCATACTTCTTGTAGTTTGTAACCCATTCTTTTTAGTGAATCGAAGGAATAAGTGTCAGAGTGATGTAGAGGCTTGCCTATTTTATTGGTTAGGTCAACTCCAGCTTCTTCAAATAGTAGAGTAAAAACCATATCGTAGGGTAGGCATGCTTTAACTTTCCTAGCTGCTTCAGTCATTTGAATCATCATTATATAAGGAAGGTTGAGAGGCTTTTCTTGAATCAGATGTCCCATAAAAGTCATGTCTTTTTCGCTGACCCAGTCAAAGTGACCAGTTCTGGGAAGAAATATTCTACTGACCATATTGTGAAGAAGCCTCATTTCTTTTGATAGTAAGTTAGCCTGAACATGTTGAACGGAACTCACATCTTCTTTTTCCAAAATGAGTTTTAGAGTGTGTTTTTTGTCTGGTAGGATAAGCTCAGTGGCACCGTCCGTTGACATTTGAAGCAAATTTTCCAATTTTTCTTCATCCACAATTACTTTCACTCCCTTAACAGTTGATTCCAAATGATACTCTTTAAGAACTATATTTTCATGGAAAATTTGTACCAGTGAGGGGTAGGTTAAAATATCCAAAGAACAGAAATACTTCCAACCCTGGCTTTCTATCCATCTTCCGATCTTCATCTTCATTTCTTCTAGGAAGGAGAAATCTATTCTTCTTTTGCAAGTGATAGGCTGATTGGCCATTGAGATAATCTATCCAGGAGGAGTTTCTTCTGCTTGTTGCTTAGGAGTAGACCTTTTCCTCTTTTCTCCCTTTCCTTTTGCATCTTCACTATGTGTGCTTGATCCACCTACTTGAAGAATCTTCATTGCAAATCTTTGTGGAGCCATTGCAGTGGGATTTAAGAAATCAAGGTTCTAGGAAGTGGTTTTTTGAGAGAATGGTAAAGGTTTCAAGTGGAGTAGAGTGAGTTTGAAGTAAAATGGAAAGAGTGAAGTACAAGAAAAGACAGTTCGGATCTACTTAAGTAGCAATTTCCGACATTTGAGTCCGCTTGCCCAACCCTAGAATATCCGAGTTGGCTCTACCAGAGCGAACTCAGAATAATCAGACATTCGAGCCGGCTTGACTAGAGCAAAATTGCTCGAGTCGACTCGAATAGAAACTTTCCATAGAAAATGAAATGATTCAGAAATTGATTTCAATTGAATGAGATTTCAAGGAAAGTTGTTCGTCACTCATGAATAGATGTAGGAGGTTTCCTAGATAATTCATCCTTAATTTTAAAGGAAATTAGGTTAGGAAATCTAGAGAGGATCACAAAACCCTAATTCTTCTCTAAGCAATTCAAATCTAACTTGGTTTAGTGGCTTAGTAAAAATGTTAGCTAATTATTTTTCAGTAGGGATAAATTTTAATTCAATGCCACCATTCAAAACATGATCCCTAATAAAATGGTGTCTAATCTCTATGTGCTTTTAGTCCTAGAATGCTGAATAGGATTTTTGGTTAAATTTATAGCACTTGTGTTATCATACTTGATAGGAATTTTGTATTGTGTAACACCAAAGTCTTCTAGTTATTGTTTAATCCATAACACTTGTGCACAACAACTCCCTGCAGCAACATACTCTGCCTCAGTAGTAGATAGTGCTATCGAGTTTTGTTTCTTGTAGTGCCATAAGATTAAATTTAATCCTAGAAATTGACATGTGCCGCTAATGCTTTTTCTATCAACTTTACAACCAGCATAATTAGCATCAGAAAATCCAATTAAATTCAAAGATGATTCTTTTGAAAACCAAAGACCTAGATTACTTGTACCTTTCAAATATCTTAGTATTCTTTTACCAGTAAGCATATGTGTTTATTTAGGATTACATTGAAATCTAGCACATACACATACACAATACAAGATATCCGGTCTACTTGCAGTTAAATGTAATAAGGATCCAATCATACCTCTATATAGCTTTTGGTCAACATTGGATCCATTTTCATCTTTGTCTAATTTGCAAGATGGGCTCAAGGGTGTGCTTATTTGTTTGCTCGTCTCCATACCAAACATTTTGATTATTTCTTTCATGTATTTGGCTTGGTTGATGAAGATCCCTTCCTTTGTTTGCTTTACTTGAAGTCCGAGAAGGTAATTAAGTTCACCCATTAGGCTTATTTCAAATTTTCCCTACATCAGCTTAGCAAATTCTTTACAAAAACTTTTATTAGTCGCACCAAATATAATATCGTCAACATAAATTTGTACAACTAATATATCATTATTTTTCTTTTTGATGAAAAGGGTTTTATCAACATTTCCTCTTGAAAAATCATTTTCAATCAAGAAAGTGCTAAGTCTATCATACCAGGCTCTAGGGACTTGTTTCAAACCATATAAAGCTTTATTGAGTTTAAACACATGGTTCGGAAAAGCATGATTTTCCAAACCCGGTGGTTATTCTACAAAAACTTGTTCGGAGATAAAACCATTTAAAAATATACTTTTTACATCCATTTGAAAAATACTAAAATTTATGTAACAAGCAAATGCAAGAAGTAATCTAATGGCTTCTATTCTTGCTACGGGCGCATATATTTCATCAAAATCAATACCCTCTTCTTGATTATATCCTTGGCTACTAATCTAACTTTATTTCTAATAACATTTCCTTGTTCATCTAGTTTATTCCTATAGACCCATTTGGTTCCTATGATTGGGTGGTATTTAGGTCTATCAACTAATGTCCAAACCTTATTTTTTTCAAACTGGTTCAATTCATCATGCATAGCAATCATCCAGTTTGGGTCATTTTCAGCTTCTTCTAAGGTATGAGGCTCTATTTGAGATACAAAAGCTAGGTAGTCATCTGCAGACCTAGTCCTAATACCTTATGAAGGATCACCAATAATTAATTCTTTAGGATGGGAAGTAGCGTACCTCCATTCTGTTGGTAAATCAGTATGATCCTTACTTACGTTTCTTCTCCTTCTTCAATTGGTCTTTCTTGAATACTCATGTCTTCCATCTCCTTTTGAATTGTACCTGCATCATTATCTATACACTCTTTTTTCTAAGAAGGTGAAGGGTTAGTTTCATCAAAGATAACATGCATTGACTCTTCAACAGTAAGAGTCCTTTTATTAAATACTCTATATGCTTTGCTATGTAGTGAATAACCAAGGAAAATTGCTTCATCAGATTTAGCATCAAATTTTCCTAGATTATCCTTACCATTATTAAGTACGAAGTATTTACATCCAAATACATGAAATTAATTGATGTTGGATTTCTTTTCATTCCAAAGCTCATAGGAAATTTTCTTTAAAATAGGACAGATCAAAATGTGGTTTAAAATATAACAAGCAGTATTCACCACTTCTACCCAAAAGTACCTTGAAAGATTACCTTCGCATTACATCATTCAAGCCATTTCTTTCAAAGTCCTATTTTTTCTCTCTACAACACCATTTTGTTGTGGTGTTTTAAGAGTGGAGAAGTTATGATCAATACCATTTTCAGTGCAATAATCATCGAAAAACTGATTTTCAAATTCAGTGCTGTGATCACTCCTAATTAAAATTATTGAAAGATTTTTCTGATTTGAAACCTTTTTATGAAATTTTTGAAATATTTTGAAGGTTTCATCTTTGTGAGCAATGAATAAAACTCATATAAATCTGGAAAAAACATCTACAATCACAAGGGTATATTTCATACCTCCTAGGCTTGTAGTCCTAGTTGGTCCAAATAAGTCCATGTGAAGTAGTTCTAGAGTTCTAGAAGTTGAAATCATATTTTTAGATTTAAATCTCCCCCTAGTTTGTTTACCCATTTGGCATGCATCACAAATATGATCTAAATCAACTTTAAAGCTAGGCATGCCTCTAACTAAGTTTTTGGAAATCAACTTGATAATAGTATGCATGCTAGCATGACCTAATCTTCTATGCCATAATAAACAAGACTCCTTGGTCTTAGCATTTATTGTAACTAAACTAGAATTACTTGACATGGCAAGATCATTTAGATAACCACATAAATATTTCCAAGTCTATGTCCAATAAATTTACTACTAGAATCAAGAGAGTTTGTTACTATACACATAGATGATTCAAAGATAACTTTGAAGCCTTTATCACATAATTGACTAATACTCAATAAATTATGCTTCAATTTATCTACTAGCAATACATTTTCAATGAATGTACAGGGGTTTATTTTAATCTTACCAATTTTGATTATTTTTCCTTTGCCATTATCTCCAAAAGTAACCATACCTCCTTTCATTTCCAGGGTGATGAATTGATCCTTGTCACCCGTCATATGCCTTGAATAGCCATTATCGAGATACCATCTTTTCTTTAATTTTTGGGTTGCAAGACATTCCTGCAAGATAATCAAGGAGTTCTTTTAGGTACCCAAGCTAACTTGGGTCCTTGCAGGTTAGCTGAGGTGGTTCCTTTGGAAATCCAAATCTTTCTTGATTTATTGTGGACATTTCTAATAATAGTACAATCCATAGCTTTATGTCCTATTTCTTTGCAAGCAAAACATCTAATTTTGAAGTTTTGAAAAGATTTATACTTTGAAATTCTAGATGCATGAAGTACAGAAGTAGCAGGTTTTGTAATTGTATTTTTTAGAACATACAAAGTGGCTTTCGAAATGGAAGTAGAACCTTTTGTCACAAAAGCTTTATAAGATGTAAACTTGGGAACAAAATCTTTTTATTTCATAAATGTAGTTGCTGAAATATAATTTAAATTTGAAGCATTAAAACCTATTCCAACTTTATTACTAGAAATTCTTTGTTCTTTAAAAATCAACTCAAGCTTGTTAGAAGATAAAGTTAATTTTTCAACAAGTAACTTGAGTTTTTCAACCTCCTTTTTTAGCTCATTATTTTCTTTTAACAAAACATTATTTTTGTCATGAAATTCACTATTTTCAGTCTTTAAAATATTACATTTTTCAGAAAAGATATGAAGTTCTATTTGCAGTAAAGTATTCTTCTCTGAAATTTCCTCTTTTTCTTTGTGTAAAGAATCATTGATATGCTTTAATGATCTAATCTTTATTCCTATTTTTTTAAATTCAGATAAGAGATCATGAAATGCAGAATTTAACTCATCAAATGTAAATTCAATTTGAGTGTCGGGGGAAGTTACCTCATCCTCGAGACCCATTAGACATAAGTTAGCTATTTTCGTGGTCTCTTCCTCTTCTGTTGAAGTGGAGTCTTCACTGTCGCTCCACGTGGTAACCATCACTTTTTTTTTCTTCTTTTTAAAAAAAAATTTATTTGTGGATAGTCTGGATGAATGTGCCCCGGTTTCTTACATTTATAGTAGGTGGGGACTTGTTCCTTTTCTTTGTCTTTGTCCTTGTCCTTTTCTTTTGAGTTTTCTCCTCATATATAGAATTTTCTGTTGTATCTTCCTTTCTTTTTTCCCATAAATATTTTGAATCTCCTCACGACCATTACAATGTCTTCATCTTCTAAGTCATCTTCAAAGGAGGTAAAGTCATCTTCTATCTCTTCATCATTCTTTAATTTCAATGCAGCCTTGAATGCAATTGTTTTCTTCTTTTTCTAATCATCATCTATTCTATGCTGCATGGCCAATTTATGTGTGATGAGAGAACCCATTAGTTCATCCATGGATAGGGTGTTCAAATCTTTAGCTTCCTGAATGGCAGTAACTTTGGGGTCCCATTTGTTAGGAAGTGATCTTAATATCTTCTGGACCAAATTAGCATTTGAATAAACCTTGCCAAGACTTTTCAAACTGTTAATAATATATGTAAATCTAGTGTACATGGCAGAGATATTTTTATTAGGCTCCATCTTAAATAATTCATAGTTATGTACTAAAAGATTAATCTTTGAAGTTTTCACTTGTGAAGTTCCTTCATGGGTCACCTCAAGTTTATCCCAAATTTTCTTTGTTGAAGAGTAAGTGGAAATTCAATTAAACTCATTTGAATCCAAAGCACAGTATAGCAAGTTCATGGCTTTGACATTTAATTCCCCTAATTTCATGTCGTGTTCATCCCATTTCTCTTCAGGCTTAGAGACATCCAAGCCATTAATTTTGATCATGGGAATATATGGCCCTTTAAGAATGACCTTCCATAATTAAAAATCAATAGCTTGTATATAAATTTTCGTTCTTGCTTTCCAATAAGAATAATTTGTACATGTGAATAGTGGAGGTCTATTAGTTGACTGGCCTTCCGCCAAGGATATACTCATGGGATGAGCCATCAATCTTTACAATAGAATAATCAGAGACACTGCTTTGATACCAGTTGTTGCCTAGATGGCTACCCAAGAGAGGGGATGAATTGGGAATTTAAAAATTATGCAAGATAATGTGCAATTAAAAATTCCTTAGAAGGTGTTAGGTGCCGTGGCAAGATAATAAATTGCAGAAGCTAAATAGAGTCAAATAAGCAAAACACAAATACATAAAATTTATAGTGGTTCAGAATAACACAGCTCCTACGTCCACTACCCAAGATACCACTTGAGATTTTCACTATATTCACACCCGAATACAATAGGGTTATTTTACAGGATCACAATCCAAAACATCTACACTTTGATTTTAATGGGATCACCAAAGAAAATCCAACATCCTTTGGTTTTAAACAGGCTCATCAAAGAAACCTAACTTGGTTTTCACAGGATCACCAATAACCTAATTTGGTTTTACCAGGATCACCAAGAACCCAACACTTGGTTTTTATCAAAGGCTCATCACAAACATATTTGGTTTTTAACTGGGCTCACCAATAACCCAACAATTCAATAAAATGAATTGAAATAAATATAATAATAAATGACAAACTCCATTTGTTGGATAATTGCTGGTGCAGCTTGATAGAAGTCCACTTGGCTTGCACTTGAATAAGGTTTAAATGCTTCAGTGGCTTCTTCCCAAATTGCTTTAAGCTTCAAATGAGAGTTGGTGAAGACTTGAAGGCTGACTTGAATGCTCTTGTGCTCTTCTACTTGTTAGTAGGTAAGATATTCAATAAAGCTTTTCAAAACTTTGAAGAACTCTCTAATGCTTGCTTCAAGGAAGTTCAAATCCTTCAAATATAAGGTCATCCATCACTCTAATGGAGTTCTAGTCATTGTAGACCGTTGGGAAGTGATTTGTGACCATTGGAGCACTTTTTGGCATTCAAAAAAAAATTTTGGAACTAGCCATTGGATACCTGAAAGCGATACTCGAGTCGGCTCAGATTCCTTCGAGTCAGCTCGTATCCTTCAAGTTGATAGGTCGAGTCACCAAATCTTCAATGCAGCCAGCTCTTTATCTCAGGGTGCAAAACTTCACTCTGGACGAGTCGGCTCTTGATAGCTAGGGTCGGCTCGAACTTTTATCTTTAAAAAACTTAAACTCGAGGAGTCGGCTCTTTTGATCTTTGGTCGGCTCTTCTTCTCAGGTTCTGAAATCATCACTCTAGAAGTGTCGGCTCGTTGCAGTTCGGGTCGGCTTATTTTCTCAAGTCTTCAAAATTAGGTTCGGCAGAGTCAGCTTTTTTTGGTTCTGGCCGGCTCACCTGGCTATTCTAAAAAAATTTCAAAAACTAGACTCTGGAGGAGTCAGCTCGGACAAGTTCCAATCGACTCGGATTCACTAGAGTCGGCTAGGTTACCTTTGAGTCAGCTCAGATTGCTGCATACTAAAATCCTTGCTGCGTGCCAGTAAGTGGAGTCAGCTCTTCAACATGCTAGGTCGGCTCGAGTAACTTCTTCAGAATTTTTATAATTGAACTCAAGGAAAACTCTCACCAACACTCTTACATTTTTCAAGGAAACCAACTCAAAATAATTTAAGGCACACACAAGCAGAAGTAACCCTTTTTACATGAAATTTTTTCTTAGCTTTTTCATTGGGTTCTTCTTTACAAAATCAAATTACAATACAACTCAAGCAAGAAACAAAGATGTAGGAGTTGAAGTTTGAACAAATAAACCATCCTACAAAATCTTGTAAAATACTTGAAGAGTTGTTAGAAATACATGTACATGCTCCAATGTTTGGTTATCATCAAAATCACTTATGGGGTCAACAATTAATTACTTTCATGTTTTTCATTGTAAATGTTTTGTGTTAAATAATGAAAAGGATAACCTAAGAAAATTTGATGCAAAATATGATGAAGCTATATTTCTAGGTTATTTAATTAGTAGCAAAGCATATAGGGTGTTTAATAAGAGAACACTAACTGTAGAAGTATCAGTTCATGTTATTTTTGATAAAGCTAACCCCTCACCTTCAAAGAAAAAAGAGTGTATAGATAATGATGTAGGTACACTTGAAAAAGAAATGGAGGATATGAGCTTAAAGGACAAGCCAACACAAGAAGGAGAAGAAGTGGTAAGTAAAGATCATGATGATCTACCAAGGGAATGGAGGTATGTAGCTTCATACCTAAGAGATTTAATTTTTGGTGATCCTTGTCAAGGTCTTAGGACTAGGTCATCACATAGAAAAGCATATGACTACCTAGCATTTGTATCATACATAGAGCCACATAGTTTAGAAGAAGCTGAAAATGACCCTAATTGGATGATGGCCATGCATGAAAAACTTAATCAATTTAAGAGAAACAATGTATGGACATTAGTAAATAGACCTTTAGACCATCCTATCATAGGAACTAAATGGGTTTATACAAATAAACTAGATGAAAAGGGAATATTATTAGAAATAAAGCTAGATTAGTGACTAAAGGATATAATCAAGAGGAAGGAATAGATTTTGATGAAACCTATGCCCCCATAGAAAGACTAGAAGCCATAAGATTACTACTTGCATTTGCTTGCTACATGAATTTCAAACCATTTTTAATGGATATGAAAAGTGCTTTTTTAAATGGTTTTATATCTGAACAAGTTTTTGTAGAGCAGCCACCAGGTTTTGTAGATCATGCTTTTTCAAATCATGTTTTTAAACTTAATAAAGCATTGTATGAGCTAAAACAAGCACCTAGAGCCTGGTATGATAGATTAAGCAAATTCTTACTTGAAAATGAGTTTTTAAGAGGAAATGTAGATTAAACTTTATTTATCAAAAGGAAAGATAATGATATGTTAGTTGTATAAATTTACGTAGATGATATTATATTTAGTGCAACTAATAAGAATCTTTGTAGAGAATTTGCTGAGTTAATGCAGGAAGAATTTGAAATAAGCTTGATGGATGAACTAACATACTTTCTTGGACTCCAAATAAAGCAAACAAAGGATGGAATCTTCATAAACTAAGCAAAGTAGATCAAGAAGATCATCAAAAAGTTTGGTATGGAGTCAAGTAAACAAATGAGCACACCCATGAGCCCTACTTGCAGATTAGACAAAGATGAAGATGGCAATAACATTGATCAAAAGCTATATTGAGGTATGATTGGATCACTATTGTATTTAATTGCAAGTAGACTTGATATCTTATTTAGCGTATGTGTATGTGCTAGATTTCAATCTAATCCTAAAGAATCAAATATGCTTGCAGTAAAGAAAATTATAAAATATCTAAGAGGAACAAGTAATATAGGTCTATGGTATTCAAAGTAATCTTCATTAAATTTAATTGGATTTTCAGATGCTGATTATGCTGGTTATAATATTGATAGAAAAAGTATTAGTGGTACTTGCCAATTTCTAGGGTTGAACTTAATTTCATGGTACTATAAGAAACAAAATTCTGTAGCACTATCTACTATTGAGGCAGAGTATGTGGTTGTAGGAAGTTGTTATGCACAAGTGTTATAGATTAAGCAACAATTAGAAGACTTTGGTATTACACAATCTAAAATTTTTATCAAATATGATAACACAAGTTCTATAAATTTGACAAAAAATCCTATTAAGCATTCAAGAACAAAGCACATTGAAATAAAACATCATTTCATAAGAGATCATATTTTAAATGGAGAAATTGAACTTGAATTTATTCCAACTGAGAACCAACTTGTAGACATTTTTACTAAGCCACTTAATAAAGAAAGATTTGTGATGATTAGAGGTAAATTAGGCTTATGTGACCCATTTTAGTGTTTGTTGACCTATGCACTCCAAAAACTTAAGGAAAAATTATCTAGAAAGCCTCCTACATCAACTTAAGGATATTGACCATCTTTATAAGTATATACCCTTCTTTGGAAATCAATTCAGAACCTTTTTGAACCTTCTAGAGAGTTTTGGATCGTGTCGACTCGAGCTTCAGTGCTCAAGTTGAGCTGACTCGAATATCAGGTTGAGCATTTTTATATATAACTCATCGAACCCTTCTTAGACTTCATTCTCAATTAAACCCTAGCTAAGGATTAGAGCTTTGTCTCTCTGAGGATTAAATCTTTCTCTCCTACCCTACTCTCCCAAAATCTATTCATTCAATCCAAACCTAGTTCTTCTCTCCCAATGGCACCAAAAAGAGCTGTCGGCAAGAGATCTCACAGAGTTGATCCCAGAGCATAAAGAGAAAGAAGGACCAAATGAAGATAGGAAGAGTCGACTTGTTCAGAAGAACAGGAAGAAAAAGAAGAATAGGAAGAAATCAAAAATGCACCTCCAGCAGCTCCAACATAAGTGATTTCCTTGGCTAATCGATTGGTTACTTATGGTAGAAGAATTATTTTCTCTTTCCTGAAGGACTTAGGGCTTTGAATCGGTGATTGGATTGGAGATCAAGGTTGGTCATTTTTCTGCTCTTTGAATGTTCCTACTTATCCCAACCTAGTTCGAAGCTTCTATGAGAATTTAATTTTAGAAGAATACCATATTGAGTCCATAGTAAAAGGAAAAAGAATAATTGTGAATGAAGAAAGATTGAGCAATCTGTTAGAAATGCCAAATGAGGGAATTAATCACTTGGTTCTAAAAGATAAACAAAAGAGCCTCAGAACAATTTTGGAAAGAAGTGATATAAGTGAAATTGGAAATGTTAAAGCAAACACTCTTTCCTTAGACATGAGGTTATTACATAACATTATAAGCATAATTTTCTTACCAAGAGTAGGTCAATTAAAATTGAGTAAGTGAAAGAGATCTATGCTTTATGAGGCATTTGATTGAGGAGGAGGCGCTCAATCTGTCCTATGTCATGTTAGTGTAGATGAAAGAAGCTGTAAGAAAGGTGAAGGCTTGTCTTCCATATGGAATAGTCTTCACTTTACTATTTCAGGCCTCTAGAGTTGATTTGACAGGACAAGATGGTAGGCCATTGCATCATACAGATACTTATTCTCCCAAGTCATTGCAAAGAATGGGATATCATTTGATAGATGGAACTTGGAAGAAGAGAGCATCTGGACAGAGAGCAGAAGAGTCATCTACTGATGATGATGAGGAGCCTAAGCAACATTTTCCTGATGTTGAGACTACCACTACTACTGAGCATTTAGTTTTTGAGACTGAGGAGCATGAGCATATAGAGAGTGAGCCTGGGAGTCCAAGGACTTCACCAGGACTAGCACCTTCACTGGCACCAGTAGAGAGGACTTCACCAGCAGTAGCACCAGTAGAGACTTCTACTCCTATACCTTCTGCTACACCTGCTCCGGGACCATCTACTGATACTCCAGGACCTTTAGTGTCACATGCTTTCTTTGCATAGTAAATTAGGCAGTTATCATAGTCCCTGATGAGCTCTATTGGATCGATGTTTGGCAATCTTCATCAAACAATCAATACTAGACTAGAGGAGATCTGTGGAGAGCTAAGATTGTTACATTCCAGGGTGGACACAGTTGAGTCTACCAAAGTAGGGCCACAGATTGACCTACAGTCACTGACAGATTCCTTCAGGTCTGTATCTAATGATATCCGATAGACAGAGATCATAGCATACAGGAGTCAGATTTGAGTTGCGAGAACTGTCTTTTCGGATGGGATCACTAAAGGAGACTAGGAAGATGGAGGTTGACTATACAGTAGGTCTGGGGATACTCCAAGCTAAGTTTGGCCGATTGAGAGGATCTGTAGAAGCTTTTGCCAATGCTCAAGCTAGTGAGATCATTGCACTTCATGAGGGAATGAAGAAGATACAGACCGAGCTTAGCATTGTTCGGCTTTTCTTGTCTTAGCTATCTTCTTCTGCTAGAGGAGCCAGCTCATCTACTTCTAGACAACCACCACCTCATTCTAGATAGCCACCACCTACCTCTACTCAACCACCTCCTGGACCATCCACTAGGGCTAGAGGTTTTTCTAGTCATCCTAGATCTTGGTATGGTAGATATGAACCTATTATAGAGGAGCCTAGTGATAGTGAGTAGGCTAGTCTTTAATTTTTCTGCTTCCAAATTTTGTAAGTTGTGATGAAAATCTTTGAAAGCAATGAAAGTATCTCTTTCTTACTTATTATGTTTGCAATGAAAGCATCTGTTTCTTCCATATCTGTGCATTGATGATTATATATTAGATTATCAAAATTTTTATGAGAAAGTGAAATTATCTCAAACAATTTTAACAATGTTCTCATTCTGTTTCAAAAATTGAGCTCAATTATTTGTATACCTTTCTGATTATTGACAAAAAGGGGAATAATGATTTTAATGATATTAATGAAGTGTATGTGCATGGAAAATTCATTCATTATTTTAGAGAAATGTACAAGTAACGGGGAGCTTTATGATTAATGAGCTATGCATTTTTAGCTTTATGCTCTGACTTGTTTTCTAAATTTAGCCTTGATACAAATTTGATACATATCAAGCTCAGATACATACAATAGCTCTACTACCATTAGCTCTGAATAAGCTCTGATACATTATTGCCAACACCAATACCTTTTTCTATTTGCAAATTTTGAACTACGATATATATTTTTCCTATCAATTTTTGTCTCATGGTTATTGACTTTAATTTAGGCAAAAATAGGCTTGGATAAATGTTAATACATAATAAAACTATTTCAAAAGCTTTGATACTCTGTCAATTTACTCTGATACATTTGTAATTTACAACTCATACATGTTGATACTAACTTCCAAATACTTTTATACATGTAATTGTAAAGTTTTCTTTTCCATGCCGTGTGTTTTGTCATCATCAAAAAGGGGGAGATTATTGATCCCTTGAATGATTTTAATGATAACAAAATATTAGAGCATATATTTGTTTTGCTAACTATTTCCAAGACTTTTCTAAGTTTTTGTAGGATGATTTTAATGCATATTCACACTTCCTACAACTTTGTAAGTATGTCAAGCAAATCTCTAAAAATATTAGAAATATTTTATGAAAAAAAGAGTCCAAGAATAATCACTCAAAAAACTCATGAAAATGGGCAACTTCACTGAAGAGCCGAATCAAAATCAAGAAGAGCCGACTCGAAGGAAGACGAGCCGACTCTTCCAGTGCTTCAGTTTCTCTGTCAGACAATCGAGCCAACCCAAAGGCAAAGAGCCGACTCAAGCAGAGTACATGTTCTAAAGTTCTGAGGAACCGAGCCGACTCGAAGTTATGCGAGCCAACTCGACCAGAGTAAGGATTTCTCAATCAAACAGGTGAGCTGACTCAAAGGAAGAAGAGCCGACTCTTATAGATTTTGGAGAGAATTAGTTCTGAAGAGCAGGCCAAGCGAGCCAACTCAATAAAAAGGAGCCAACTCGACCAGCACAACATTTTGACCTATATGAGAATTCGAGCTGACTCGAAGCATCCAAGCTGACTTGAATCCTAGTCTTAGGAAAGTAATGGCTAGTTCCATGACTTGCTTTTTGAAATCAAATCAAGCTCTAATGGTTATATTTCGAATCCCAACGGTCTACAACAGCTATATCCACTAGAGAATAGTACAATAATCTTCTTATAAGGGATTGTGATGCAGAACGGAAGCTCTGATACCAAAATTGATGCAGAACAAAGAATAAAGAAGCATATGCGGAAGTAAAATTAAGATTAATTTTTTTTTTTTTTTTATATTTCAGAAATTGGCTTCGACTCAAAGTAAAGTTAAACTAAGTTGATGGAAACTAGGTAAGGATTGAAAGCACAATTTAGAAGAAGCTAAATTATCATAGTAGTTCAGAAGTAACGGATCGCTGGGGGTTGAGAAACTCCCAGACCTAGGGTTTTGCTCTGAACTTTCAACAGGACAGAAATAAAGAGAAGAGACGGTTTACCAACCAGACAGTGATCTTCACAGAATTTGGATGGAAGAACTCTCTCGAGCAGATTATTGGATCCTCGGAGTCGGCAATCTTCATAATGGATCCTCCAATACTGGCCTCATGGCTGGGTCGGCTTCTCCTGAACTCAAGATCTGGGAAGAATAAAAAACAAGTGATGGATCCAGAGACTCAGGGAAGGATTTACCAGTTCGAAGAACTTGAAGGCTGATGTCACTGAGAGCCGGATTCTCTTGAAGGCTGATTCGACTCCCTCTGGAAAAAGCTTTGGATCTGAAGTACCCGGACTATAGCTAGATGCTGGTGGTATGCCTGGACTCGGAGAAAATGGCCGTGAGAGGTGGAATAGGCTAGGGTTTGGTGGATTGAAGTGGATGGTGGGCGGCTAGGGTTTTGGAGTAGAAGTGGCTAACCTAGGGTTTGGGGTTTGGAGATCTCACACCTCCTCAAGGTTCCTGGGGAACCTGGATTTACTCCCTCACGGAGCTCAACACCTGGATGCAAGTGCGGAAGAGAGAAAACATAGAGTTTGCTCACTAAAAAAATTTGGTTTCATTCATCTGATCCTTTTTCAAACTTACATGGGGGTTTAATTTATAGGCCATTACAAGAGAGTAGGGTTTTACATCTTCCCATGTGGGACTAAAGGAGGGGATCTTCAAATTAGGATATCAATCCCTACTCATATGGCTGGCCAATTAATTCCAAAGTTGATTGAAGCTTCAAAAAGGAAAGTGGGTGGCGCCTCCTTGTCTTGACCTCCAAGAAAATATTTTTTTCCTTCTATGCTTGGCCTTATCTGGAAGTGTTTGGGTGCCTCTTAACCTTGCCCTCCAAGAGAAAATTTGTTGCCTATTATATCTGGCTTTAGTTGGAATGATTAGGGCGCCTCCTAACCTTGCTTTTCAAGAGAAATCTCCTTCCTTCCATGGCTCAACCCTTTTTGGATACCTCCTTTTCTTTCTCCCCATGTTATGGCTCCTTCTAACTTTGTTTTGAGTATTTCTGGCAGGTAATGGGCGCCTCCTTGAATTCCTCTCCAAGAGAATTTCTTTTCTTTTATAGTTTGGTTCTTTTGGGAAGTCTTGGGCCGCCCCCTTGATTTGTGGACCCCTGGTGGATTTCTCCTCAATTGGTGCATGAAAGAGGGGAGTTGCTATCTGTGGTGTGGGGACCAAAGCCTGCTGGATGGAGATGTGGCGCCCCCTGGACTCAGGCGTATGGCTGGGAGTGTGGCTGGGAGTGTGGCGCCCACTTGCTTGGCCTTGGAAGAAAATGTAACACCCTAGGTTGAAACCCTAGTCCACTACTGAGTCAACATGACTCAATAAAATAAAATGCAGGTAATATAGACTCAAGCTAAAGTTGAGTTGATCCAGTCAACCCTTATTACAAGTCAAAAAAAACCCTAATTCTTCGGGCAAGGTTAATCAGAGATCCAGATGGAGCTCTGAAGTCTTCTTCTGAGTCTGGTGCCCGCACCAATTCTCCCAGGGTGGGAGGAACTCGACCCTGTCGAGTATGGATCAAGTTGGCTCTGGTATCTCTCCAAGAGGTCTGGGTCCAACTCTTGTAATTCTTCTCGGGAGATCCAAGAGTCATCAGAATCTGGCCTTCCTAGCCAGCGGACCAGGTATCTTTGGTATCCTCGATTACGAGTAGAGATAACCTGATCATCTAGGATCTTTTCAATCTGCTCTTTCCTCACAGGCCAGTTTGTTGGTGGACACACAGGATCAGGTTCACTCTCAAGAGCAGGATTAGGTTCAAAAGCCTCACTGGGAATCACAGCTGGCTCCCTATACTCTACTAGGTCTGTAATGTTGAAAGTGGAGCTAATGCCTAGTTCTGGAGGTAACTCGAGCACATAGGCATTGGATCCTACTCTCTTTACCACTCTAAATGGTCCAGCTCCTCAAGCATGTAACTTCCTAACGGTTTCAGGAGAAAACCGTTCAGGCCTTAACCTAATCATTACATAGTCTCCCTCAACAAAAGTTTTGACTCGCTTTGAGAATCAGCCAACTTCTTATAAGTTTCATTACTTAAAGTTATTTTGGCATTAATTTCTTTATGCAAGTCCTTTACATGCTATGCAAGTGCATCAAGAGACTTGTGTGTGTGGGCTAATAGTGAAATCAGATCAAGTGGTGTGTGAGGCTTGTATCCATGAACAATTTCAAAGGGACTCTAGCCTATAGACCTATTGATCGAAACATTGAATGCAATTTCAGCCCTGGACAAAATACAAATCCCAATTCCTGGTGCTCTCAATCAAACCAAAATCTGAGCCAAAGCCTAGTAAAGGGTCAAGAAAAACTAAACTAGACTGACGATGCATTCCTAAAGAATGGACTTTATTCCAAAGGAACCCTAGGTCTAAACCTAACAAACTAAGGCTCTCTAGGTTTAACCTTGGGTCGGAGGATGGCATGCAGAGCATGAAAACTTATCATGGGTGCCTAGTAGGTGCCATAAGGTCTTCCTGAAGTAGGTGGCAAACCTAATAGGTTCTGACATGTGATTTATTCTAAAGACTTCGACAAAGTATACTTGGATGGTGTAAGAAGCATTGGAAGTCCTAGAGAAAGGGAGGAGATATGAGGTGGGGTCTCGAATTACCTGTTGACTAAAGGTGGTGACCTGAAGGTTTGAATGGTGATCTATGAGTGTCAACTGGTCATCCTTACGAAAGGAAAAGTTTGCGACTCCCAGGAATGGATCAAGAGATGGTTCGGGAAGTAGCCTAAGACATGTGATTGCAACAGTTAAGGTTTGTTCTCTAAGCAAATAATGATCCACTTTCTCAAGAAATGGATTAGAGAATGATTCATGGAAGGGCCTATGGATGATGACCTCAAGACCTGAAATTTGACCTATGGGTGCGGAAAGGTATACTCTATAGAAGGGTAGCTCAGTCATGCGAAGGAAGGGGTCGGGGGCCATAAGGAGGACTTCTACAGGACTGGGTGAATCAATCCGCTCAAGACAAGGATGTTCAACTGAGATTACGGGAGAGACCTTAGTGGCTGGGCATGGGACAAGGTCCAATTGTAAGAGGCTTGATTCAGTCATCCTAAGGAGAGGATCTACCATAGGGTGGGCAAACTTAAATAGTTCAGCGCAAAGATCTTCAATTGGTACTTGGAGAATGACTGTCATTAGAGGATACGAACTGATAGCTCGGGTTAACACTATGAGTTCTTCCTGGGGGTATTTGACTAAAGGAACCTGGTTCTCACAAATCTCTTAAATTTCTGAACTGGGTCCTACCACTTGGTTGCTCTCCAAGGTCTCCTCAGGTAAGGAACCAATAGTATCAATGTGACATTCTTCAAGTTCTTCCCCCTCACATTCATCAACTAGACTCAAGCCAGCATCATATACTTCCTCGATGCCATCTTCAATGGGTTTCGGGTCAGTGGTAATCGGGTCAACTGATTCTAGGCTTGTCATACCTAACCGTTCTTCCTCGTTGGAAGGCTTGGGTTCTCCCTCATTAATGTCATCCTTAGGATTCTTACCACTTAGCTGTGCACAAGCCAGTCCTATGCATGGGCACTGACTAGATTTATGGTCTCTTTCTCCACAAAACAAACATTCTTGCGATATAAGAACCTGGGTCACACTAGGTTTCAAGCTAGTAGAGACCTTACTTGGGCATGGGTGTGGATCTAAATGGTTTGATCTAGAAGACTTGGGTTGTTGAGTGACTAGTCTAGAATATTGTAAGGACCTCTCATAGACACGATCCACACTATAGATATCATGGTTAGGCTTCCTAAGGTTATGCTCGGGATCATGGTATAAGGTCCTCCTAGGTTCCTGGCATGGGTGAGGTTGGGGCCTATTAAATTTTGGATCAGGGGTCCAATTTTGATGTCTACGTTTCTCAAGTACTTGGACTCGATCCCTAAGCTGGGTAAAATTCTCATGGACTTGTTCTTTACACTGGGTAACAGTAGCAGTCATATCCTGACTCAATTTGTTCATACTCTCAGTAAGAGCTCTAACCATGGCCTCTAAATCATGTTGGGTTTGACTAGGTTGGTAGGGTACTCCATTCCGGGTAGACATGATGATGCAAGCAAACACACCAAATGAGACTCAACTGAACGACTACGGGCTAACTAGACCTAGAGCCCAAACTAGATGCCCAATCAGAGTGGCAAGCTAGCCTGTAGTAACTCGGGACTCAGCCAGGCAGGTGTAAGGGGAGTGTTAGGTCCCTAGATGCCAATCCTAGACACCAATCAGTGATTGGCCAGGTAGGCGGACCAGCACACAAGCCCTTTGGGATAGAATCTCTGAACCACCATTCTAGACACTGAGTACAAAGCACACACAAAGTAACTAGATAAACTGACTCAACACTAGCCTTGACCCGACTTGTTGATATCCCTAGCCCACTAGGGCAAATTAGGTCTAATCAATTTTTAGATTAAAGGCTTAGGTTCGAATGAGTGGGTGGTGGTTTTGGGCTAAGGAGAGGTTATCAACTCCTCCCCTTATCTTAGATGCTCAAATGCCCTTAAGATGAATTAAGAGATGAACACTCAAAAATAATTGGATTGCAGAACACAAAAATAGAGTTGCAGTAATTTAATTCTCAGAAATCGCACGGAAACCAATAAATCATAGGAAAATTATGCAAATTAGTTTCAATTATTCTAGTTTCAGAAAAACAAAAATCACTAAATTTGGAGTTACCTACAGTGAGAAATAATTCCTGCAACAGGGTAATTACGGACTGAAAACAGAGCACTTCCCCGTTTACAATTCCTGCTACGAAGTTATAACCCAACGGATCCCCTACACACCCTAGGAACACCCCGTGGAATGGGAAGAGGAGGTTTGCACCTCGCTTCGTTCCTAGGACCGGACATCCTGGGGAGTCTACTTCGAGCAGACAAAGTAAAAAGGAGAGAGACTCAAACAAGCAATCAGACAAAAACCCTAGACAGGGCTCTGATACCAAAAATGATGCAGAATGGAAGCTCTGATACCAAAATTGATGCAGAACAAAGAATAAAGAAGCGTATGCGGAAGTAAAATTAAGATTAATTTTTTTTTTTTTTTTATATTTCAGAAATTGGCTTCGACTCAAAGTAAAGTTAAACTAAGTTGATGGAAACTAGGTAAGGATTGAAAGCACAATTTAGAAGAAGCTAAATTATCATAGTAGTTCAGAAGTAACAGATCACTGGGGGTTGAGAAACTCCCAGACCTAGGGTTTCGCTCTGAACTTTCAACAGGACAGAAATAAAGAGAAGAGACGGTTTACCAATCAGACAGTGATCTTCACAGAATTTGGGTGGAAGAACTCTCTCGAGCAGATTGTTGGATCCTCGGAGTCGGCAATCTTCATAATGGATCCTCCAATACTGGTCTCATGGCTGGGTCGGCTTCTCCTGAACTCAAGATCTGGGAAGAAGAAAAAACAAGTGATGGATCCAGAGACTCAGGAAAGGATTTACCAGTTCGAAGAACTTGAAGGCTGATGTCACTGAGAGCCGGATTCTCTTGAAGGCTGATTCGACTCCCTCTGGAAAAAGCTTTGGATCTGAAGTACCCGGACTATAGCTAGATGCTGGTGGTCGGCCTGGACTTGGAGAAAATGGCCGTGAGAGGTGGAATAGGCTAGGGTTTGGTGGATTGAAGTGGATGGTGGGCGGCTAGGGTTTTGGAGTAGAAGTGGCTAACCTAGGGTTTGGGGTTTGGAGATCTCACACCTCCTCAAGGTTCCTGGGGAACCCGGATTTACTCCCTCATGGAGCTCAACACCTGGATGCAAGTGCGAAAGAGAGAAAACATAGAGTTTGCTCACTAAAAAAATTTGGTTTCATTCATCTGATCCTTTTTCAAACTTACATGGGGGTTTAATTTATAAGCCATTACAAGAGAGTAGGGTTTTACATCTTCCCATGTGGGACTAAAGGAGGGGATCTTCAAATTAGGATATCAATCCCTACTCATATGGCTGGCCAATTAATTCCAAAGTTGATTGAAGCTTCAAAAAGGAAAGTGGGTGGCGCCTCCTTGTCTTGACCTCCAAGAAAATATTTTTTTCCTTCTATGCTTGGCCTTATCTGGAAGTGTTTGGGTGCCTCTTAACCTTGCCCTCCAAGAGAAAATTTGTTGCCTTTTATATCTGGCTTTAGTTGGAATGATTAGGGCGCCTCCTAACCTTGCTTTTCAAGAAAAATCTCCTTCCTTCCATGGCTCAACCATTTTTGGATACCTCCTTTTCTTTCTCCCCATGTTATGGCTCCTTCTAACTTTGTTTTGAGTATTTCTGGCAGGTAATGGGCGCCTCCTTGAATTCCTCTCCAAGAGAATTTCTTCCCTTTTATAGTTTGGTTCTCTTGGGAAGTCTTGGGCCGCCCCCTTGATTTGTGGACCCCTGGTGGATTTCTCCTCAATTGGCGCATGAAAGAGGGGAGCTGCTATCTGTGGTGTGGGGACCAAAGCCTATTGGATGGAGATGTGGCGCCCCCTGGACTCAGGCGTATGGCTGGGAGTGTGGCTAGGAGTGTGGCGCCCACTTGCTTGGCCTTGGAAGAAAATGTAACACCCCAGGTTGAAACCCTAGTCCACTACTGAGTCAACATGACTCAATAAAATAAAATGCAGGTAATATAGACTCAAGCTAAAGTTGAGTTGATCCAGTCAACCCTTATTACAAGCCAAAAAAAACCCTAATTCTTCGGGCAAGGTTAATCAGAGATCCAGATGGAGCTCTGAAGTCTTCTTCTGAGTCTGGTGCCCGCACCAGATTGGGACATCTTTTAACAAAGGGAATGAGCTTTAATGTTTATTTGGTAAGAATATTCAAGAGAAAGCATTCAAGAGAGTCTTCAAATCTTTACCAACTCTCATATAAAGCTTGAAGCATCAATTAAGGAATCTAAGAAGCCATTAAAGAGCTTTCAAGTGCAATTAAGAAGGCTTCCTTTGAGCTACAATTGCAACCATCAGACAACTTGGGTTTGTCCCAAAGTTGCTTGTATTTTTCTTAACTCTTTTATAAGTTTGGTTGGTTCTTGGTGAGCCTGTTGAAAACTAAGTGTGGGTTGTTAGTGATCCCGTTTTAAAACTAACGTTATAGTGGGTTTTTTGTGAGCCCTGTCAAAACCAAGTTTGGGTTTTTGGTTAGCCCGGATAAAACCAAGTTTGGATTTTGGATTGTGAGCCTGTAAAAACATTCCAGTTGTATTCCATGGGTGAATATAGTAGAAATCCCAAGTAGTATATTGGGTAGTGGACGTAGGAACGAAGTTGCTCCGAACCATTATAAACTTGCTGTGTTTGTGATTGTGCCTTTTTTACTTTTGCTTGCTTCCACTTTAATTATTCTAATCACATTACTTTCCATACTAAAAGAGCATATATTTGTGTTGCCGACCTTACCATCATGGCCTGTAGCTACGAGGTGGCACCAGATGTCCGCCCCTTTACTCCAAAATCTAGGAGTTCCTGGACTTGCAAAATAGTGTTAGAGACCTGGGCCAAGGATCCCGATGGGGGCACTCCAACGATCAAGTTAGCAAATGACAAAGTGGAATAGATCCCCTAAGGTGGATCCCACTTCGGTCACCGTGCTTAGAGGAGTTTGTAATAAAAAACTGAGTAGGAGAAGATGAGAGAGGAACGGTGCTTGAATTGCGACGACCGTGCTTGCTGGACTCGCTCTGGGAGTCCTTTGGGAACTTTTTGCCTTCAAGTCACTCTTTCTTGCTATCTTGTATGCTTGCTCTCTCTCGATTGCTTACCTTCTTTCTTGTCCGTTGGTACCTTTGTAGATCGGTGATTGCTCTCGTGCCTCGATTTGCCCACTCTGGAGGGCTTAAGGGTCAATGGTGTCCATTGGATGCTCTCCCAAGGTCATTTCCTCTTATAGTTGGGAGTTAAGTTGTGAACTTGCCTTGCCTGGTGTGTTGTTACGAAGGGGGGAATTAGGTGGAACCTCGATCTAGGCACAGCCGCCCTCAGGTCTGAGACATTGAACATGGCTTTCTCCTTTGGGGGGTTCTAGGTGGTTGGCCATAGGATCTGATATCTTGATTGGGGTGCCCCTCTCAAACTGGTGCAAACGAGATTATGCATACCATTGCAGATTTGGGGGGCATCATACTGGGCGCGTCGCATTGTGTGCGTTTGCCTCGGCAGTGATCTCGGGGTAGGTGCCTTCATCCCTCTCGATGCTTTCAAAAAGAGGGCTCAACTTTGGTTGAGGTGGGCTTGACCCTTGGGGAGCCACCTGGCGAAGGAGCGGAAGAGGGCTCGACTCCAGTAGAGGTGGGCTCGACCCTTAGAAAGCCACCTGGTGAAGGAGCGGAAGAGGGCTCAACTCCGATCGAGGTGGGCTCGACCCTTGGGGAGCCACCTGGTAAAGGAGAAGAGGAGGGCTCGACTCCGACCGAGATGGGCTCGACCCTTGGGGAGCCACCTGGTGAAGGAGCAGAGGAGGGCTCAACTCCGGCCAAGGTGGGCTCGACCCTTAGGGAGCCACCTTGCGAAGGAGCAGAGGAGGGCTCGACTCTATTTGAGGTGGGCTCGACCCTTGGGGAGCCTCCTGGCGAAGGAGCAGAGAAGGGCTCGACTCCGACCGAGGTGGGCTCAACCCTTGGGGAGCCACCTAGCGAAGGAGCGGAGAAGGGCTCGACTCCGGTCGAGGTGGGCTGACCGTTGGAGAGCCACTTGGCAAAGGAACGGAGAAGGGCTCGACTCTGGTCGAGGTGGGCTCGATCCTTGGGGAGCCACCTGGCGGAGGAGCAGAGATGCCGAGCATGGGCCGAGGTGACATTGACTTTGGTCGAGCTGGGCTCGAACTGGAGGAGCCATCTGGCGAAGGAGCTGGGGTGCCGAGCTCGCCGAGGTGGGCTCGACCGTTTGTGAGGCCACTTGGCGGGGGAGCTCGAAGGAGAACTTGACGCGGTGCTATCTGCCTGCCTAGCTACCAGCTAGATTTGAGGTGTACTGCATGTCAGTGGTCTGGCTATATCATTTGCCCCCGACTCCCAAGTCCCATCGAAGCATCGTGGCTAGGACGTGGGGAGTTAATGCGGAGATGACATGGGAGAACAAAAATCTTCTATAGTTATTGTCACGATTCCCACCACTCCGCATGTCATGCCCGATGTCCAATGCGCAGGTGCCACGTCCGCGATTTCGACATACCATAATTGCACCGTGCCAGACTCGAGGCGATTTTTAGTGAACCGAAGCGTCATCGCCGGGCACCTCCACACGTGGCACTCATCCGATGGCAGGGATGAAAAAAGTATCGTATGGTCGCTATCAATTGGCTTTGAAAAGAGAGGAAACTTTCTGGAAACGAGGTCTTTTGATTTTCTTGCACCTCGTCGATGGTTGCAGCGGTCCCTCTTCTTCTCCTAGGTGACCTTTCTTCACCAAAACAATCAGGTGAGTGCCCTGCGATCTTCCCCTCTTCTCCTGCTTCTTCTTAGACTCCGATCCATCCCTCTGTTTTAGGTGAACCAAGCCTTCTTTAGATTTTCTGTCCATCTTCTCTTCTTCTCAAACCTTTCATCTTCCAATGGCACTTTCGGGCCGTCTCCCCCATTTTTCCATTAACCTAAATGAGGTAGGTCCCTCTCATCGAGGACCCCATCATCTTTCGATGTGGAGGACGAGGTTTCTCTTGAAGTCCGGAGGCAACTGCATGCGGGCAGGATAGTTATCGGAAGCCCTAGGGCCCCTAGGGTTCATTCTCTTATTCCTGTTATTCCTTCTACCTCTGTCGTTGCCCCTCCGATGGTAGAGGCTTCCTCCGGTCCCTCTGGCTTTGCCTCAATGATGACCTGAGAAGATCTTTCCATGATTCGAGATCTGTTCGGGATCCTGGATTCTATCCAACTCTCGCTCTCGGGACCGCAGGGGCGGGTTACCTCGAGCAGCCCTGGCCGGGTTGCTTTCTATGAAGACTTCCTTACCGATGGTCTTTGTTTTCCACTCCACCATTTTTTTCTTTCTTTTCTTAGCCACTTCTGTCTTGTTCCAGCCTAATTGGCTCCTAATGCCATCAGGGTCATCTTCGCCTTCGTTGTGTTCTGTTATTTCCATGGGTTTGTTGCCCATTTTTTATTGTTCAGGGCCTTGTTTACCCTGAAGCACCTCTCCACCAATGACAGGTGGTGGTACCTTTCTCCTCGACCTAAGTGCCTTCGGTTTGACCTCCCCACATCCATCAAGGGATGGAAGAACCAGCTCTTCTTCGCCTTGGTCGGGGATGTTGACTAGGTCTGGAGCGAGCTAGACCGGTCCACGAACCAGAATGCCTAGGTAGTATCATCTAACCGAGAGGCCTTCTCCCAACTGCTCAGTGATGAGCTTCCCTCCCTTGAGGTTTTGCTCTTAGAGCAGAACTTGTTCGAGGCTGGGATTATCCCAATTCGGGTGATTGGTGAGGCTTCACACTTCTTTCTTCTTTCTCTTCTTTCTTTTTTTTTTTACTGACCTCCTTCAACCTTTTTCTTTTCCAGGGATGAAGTTCTCGGTAGATAGCTTGATGGAGGCGGCCTGCAAATGGAGCACCTCAACTGGGGCCTAGGACCTTATGCCGAAGAGGGCCCGGGTGGAAGCGGACCACAAGCTTAGGCCCACTTCGACCTCGGAGCAGAGGGCGGTGGACCCAGCCCCCCGGCCGCCTCAGCAGCAGGCTCCACCCACGGTAGTTGTTGACATCAACGGGGGAAGGGAGGTCAAGCAACCGGTGCGTCCGACTCCTCTGGCAGTCATAGTGGTTAGCATCCCGGCGACTGCTATGGTGGTTGCGGTTGCGACGACCGTGCAGCCCACGTCTTCGCATGTTGAAGACACTCTTGCCCAGCCTTCCTCCGAGCCCTGCCATGCACCGATGGGGATTCCTGGGAATGCCTCCATCATCCGTGATCAGCACCTGGTAGAGAAGATGATGGAATATGTGTTCCATCCTCAGGACCACCGCTTGAAGGGAGGCAGGGACTATGTAGCAGCCCTGCTGGGGATTCTCCCTCAGCTTTTCTTGGTAAGTGCCTTGCATTTTCCTTTGTTTTTAATGTTCCAGTTGGATTTCAGGGAGTCTATCCTTTCTTTTGATGCAGGTTGGGACCGACATGCTCCTGCTCCGGAACTTCCTCATCAGCTCGGCAAAGAAGGAGGCCAAAAAGGAGAAGAAGTTGGCCAAGCTCTAGGCCGATGTAAAGGAGTTGATGGAGAAGGGCCAGGAAATGAAGGAGAGCAACAGGGTTCGTTGAGGGGACCTATCTCATGCTGAAGAGCGCACCATGGACCTCGAGACCTCCCTTTTTGAGGAGAGGATCCTGACCTAGCACCGCACCGAGGAGACCATGGCTAAGGTTAGGTGCATGGAGGGGCGATCCCAAGCTTTGGAGACCCGGGTAGAGGAGGTTCTGGCAGAGTTGGCAGCACCAAGGAGAAGACGGCGTATGTCACGGGCTATTGGAAGCTACATAGAGGGATGCGCTCGAGGCTGTGCCAAAGTTTGGGCATCCCAGGAGTTCAAGGATGAGGTCCACGAGCTATCGTGGACTCATTCCTGAAGGGGTTGAGGTCTGCCAGCAGAGGGTGGCCTCACTCTTCCTGGAGCTCGACCTGGGAGGCATTACTATTGGTGGTAACGAGGAACGGCCTAAGGCACTGGAGCCATCTTCGGGGGTGGCTGAGGAGGTGACCGCCGGGTAGCTGGCGACGCGGAGGCCGGCCAACTTGGAAGGGAGCTGGTGACCCAATGACCCCGAGTCCTTCTTCATTTCATGCTTTGTACTTAGCATAGGTTTTTTTTTCATTTTGTCTTTTTGGGGATGCCCGGCCTATTGGGGTCCTTTTCACTTGTAAAAATCCTTATCATAGAAATGAAGCTCTTATTCTTCCAAACCTTTGTACTTTTCTATCTTGTGTTTTATCTTGTCATGTGACTTCTTACAATTCCATTTGCTCCGATCCTGCCTCTCTTCAAGCTCTTGATCCTCCTCGGAACACCGTAGCCATTATGATGACTTAGAATATTCCCGAGGCTTCCAACCAGTCGTCTATATGGGATTGAGGCAATTTCTGAGGTTGATGGTGGATCTGGGACCCTTTATTTTTTGCTAGGGTCAAGTGTATGACTTTCGCTAGGAGTTCAACTTCAACTTTTGTTAGAAAGTAGGTTCTTGGAGGCTTCCAGGCTTCGATGCTGGACTTCTAGAGCTTCCATTGCTAGTGCTTTCAGCCTTATGTTCCCGGGCTTCATGAGTTTCCAGTGCCATGGCTTCCGGTCTTTAGTTGCCGAACTGGAGTCCGGGTTTTAGGTGCCTGGCTTCTAGAGTTTCTGGTCTTTATTTCCCGAGCTTTAAGAGTTTCTAGTGCCGGGCTAGAAGAGTTTCCGGTCTTTGTTTCCCAAGCTTCAGGAGTTTCCGGTGCCAGGCTTGAAGAGTTTCTGGTCTTTGTTTCCTGGGCTTCAAGAGTTTTTGGTGTCGGGCTTGAAGAGTTTTCGGTCTTTGGTTGCCGGATTGGAGTCCGGGCTTTTGGGGTTGGGCTTCTAGAGCTTCCAGGCTTTGTTTGCTGGACTGGAGTCCGGGCTTTAGGTGCCGGGCTTCTAGAGTTTCCAGTCTTTGATTGTCGGACTGGAGTCCGGGCTTTTGCTACCGGACTGAACTTCGAGCTTTCACTGCCGGACTGAACTTCGGGCTTTCGCTGCCAGACTAGACTTCGAGCTTCTACTGCCAGACTGAACTCCGGGCTTCTACTATCGGACTAAACTCCGGGCTTCTAATGCACCCTTTTGCAGTGGAATCCGTGATCCTTCTCCTCTTTCTCCCATCCACCAACCCTAAACCTAATTCAAATCTCGTCCCCCTGGTCTCTTTATCGTCTTCAATCTGATCATTGGACCCCTGCATAATCCTACCGGAAGGAGGAGTTTCTCCGATCACAAAGGTAGAGGAGGTGGAAGATGGCAGCGATAGCGAGGGTTGACGGGCAGGAGAAGGTGATTGCGATGGTCCAGCACATCGTCCAGAGCCTCGCCACATCCAAGAACACCACCAAGGACATGATCAACCTCCTCTCTGGCTTCGACAACTGCCTCTCTATCATGAACGAAGACCTCTTCCTGCCCACCCCCGATGATTGCCCCTTCAGCTTCACCAGCGATGTCGACGATGCCGAGCCCTCCCAGGCGGAGGCCCACCTCGATGCTGCCGAGGAGGTCATCCTCCACTGGGACCGCTCCTGCTGCAACTCCCTTCTCTGGGAGGCCACTCTCGAGGAGATCGTCGAATTCCTCACCACCATCGATGAGGTCATCTCCTTCACCAACGATCTCCAGGCTTTCCTATCATTCTCCCCACCATGCCGCCACCGTTCACTGGAGTAGGGCCACGCCACCAGTCCCCGGGCCACCATCCTCAGCCCCATCACTGGTGAAGCCCACCGGATCTCCATAGCAGGGACCTTCCCTCGATTTTGCATGCTCGTCAAAGCAACCGACGAAGCCTGCCGGATCTCCATAGCAAGGACCTTCCCTCAATTTTGCATGCCCATCAAAGCACCGGGAGAAGAAGCGCATGAACATGAATGCATATTCTCGCCCCTATTGTCGATTTCATGTTCTGCACAGTTCTCAAAGTGCACGGAACTCAAAGCAACCCAAAGAGGATGAAGCACACATCTCAGAGCAGCCAATACAAAAAAATATGAGAAAAAAATCTAGAATTTGTTTTGAAAAAAAAAAGTGAACCTAGCCTCTTTTGATGTGTTGGTTCCGGTTCCATCAAACCCCCGCTCACCCAAACTCGATGGAGTCGAGTTCTCCCCACCACAGGGGAATGATGGGGACCGAGAGTCTATTTTTTTTATTATATTTGAGTCTATTAGTCCTGTCACTTTAGTCAAAGTGAGCCAATTGAGTTCCGTAATAAAGTGGAACATGTGAGTCCAGTTGAGTCCCTTTAGTCCTGTGAGTCTTTTGTTTCATGTCAAGAGTCTAGTTGAGTCATTCAAGTCAAGAGGAGAGTCATCAGATCAGAAAATTCACCAGGCCCCCCCAACCAGAGCTGGCCTTCATACACCTGGGCCCTTTCATGCTGCCAGGCCCGCAAGAAAGAGCTCCAGTCCAAGACAAAGGCCCACTATTGACCAGGTCCACCAGGGTTTATTGGCCCACAAGTCAGGGTTTCTTAGCCCTCAAGTCATGCTCCCTGGGGTAAATCTATAAATACCACTGCTCCCCTCTTGTATGAAGCACCTTTTTTCTCATGAATACAAATTAAAGTTGAAAGTTATTTTATCTTGAGTTTTTTCTCCGAATTGGAGTGGGTATGATGTCCAGGTTCCCTGTTCTTGAGTGTAAGCCCTAATCCCCTGGTGACTTCTATGCTCACCAGTGATCCCCCGCTTCCCTGTCCCGCATCATCTGGTTGGCTCGCCAATTAGGTCATCAAGCTTGGTGAATTTGACATTTCCTTCCAGCCTCGATCGGCTATGAAAGCTCAAGTGATCGTCGATTTCATAGCAGAGTGTACTTGGAGATGGGAGACACCTTTACAAATAGCTGACACACTTGAGGATGACACTATTGAAGAATCAAAACCTGCCTGGACACTCCATGTGGATGGGGTGTCCAATTTTGCTAGTTGCGGGGCAGGCTTGATCCTGACCGACCCTGATGGGCAGAGCCTAGAATATGCACTTCATTTCACATTCCAAGCATCAAATAATCAAGTGGAGTATGAAGCCCTCCTCGCAGGACTGAGGATAGCTGGTGAGCTGGGCATCAGTCAGATCAAAGTCTTCTCAGATTCCTAACTGGTGGTTAACCATGAGAAGGGCGAGTTCGAGGCGAGGGATCTGACCTTGGCCAAGTACTTGAGTAACGTACGTGCCCTCATAACTCAACTTAAATTTTTTGAGATCTCCCATATATTTCGAGCACAGAATTCTTGGGTAGATACCTTGTCATGGCTGGCCACCACCGTCACTAATCCGTCGAATTGGACCTTCTTGGAATACCTACAAAGCCTAAGCATTGCTGAAGAGACATCAGCAATCCATCAGGTGGAGCGAGAGGCATCTTGGATGGATCCCATCCTCGCATTCCTCAATGAAGGGACCCTTCCAAAAGATGAAATCAAAGCCAAGCATGTGCGTTGGGCTATCTCAAAGTATGTCATCCTCGATGGGATTATGTACAAACGATCGTTCATGCAACCACTACTCAAATGCCTGGAGCCATCGGATGCCAACTACGCACTCAAAGAAGTGCACGAAGGCATCTACGGTGACCACCTGGGAAGGAAGATCCTTAGCTTACAAAATTATCTGGCAGGGCTACTACTGGCCGACCATCCAAAAGGACGTGTCGGACTTCGTCAGAAAGTGCGATGCATGTCAAAGATATTTCAACATTCAAAGGAGACCGGCTAGTCAGTTGATCCCACTGACCGCCCCCTGACCGTTTGTGCAATGGGGAATGGACATCCTTGGACCATTCCCTCCAGTATCCAACCAACAGAAGTTCTTGATTATAGCCATAAACTACTTCACTAAGTGGGTGGAAGCCGACCCTCTAGCACAGATCACTAAGACCAAGGTGGAGAACTTTGTCCGAAACTGCATCATCTTTTGATTCGGCATACTGCAGGCAATCTTCACTAACAATGGAAGATAGTTTGACAACCCAAAGTTTTGAGACTTATGCCAGCAATATTATATTGCCCACCAGTTAACTTCAGTCAGACATCCCCAATCCAACAGGGAGGTCAAAGTCATCAATTGGATAATCCTCCATGGATTGAAGGCCTGACTGAATGATGCCAAAGGGCTCTGGGTGGAAGAACTTCATTCGATACTCTGGGCCTATCGGACTACCTCTCGGATGCCAACTGGGGAGACTCCATTCAACCTTACCTATGGGAGTGAAGCCATCATACCAGTGGAAATCTCCTTGCAATCCCACTGAATTGATCATTTTGTGAAACAGGCCAATTCAAAACGAAGAAGGGCTGATCTAGACTTGCTCGAAGAAACCAGACTCCAAGCGAATTTGAAGATGGTGACCTATCATCAAAAAATGGCCAGATACTACAACTCTCAAGTCAAGGCTCAAACTTTTCTAGTCGAAGACCTGGTTCTGCGGAGGATGAAAATCTCCAAACCGATCAAGCAAAGAAAGCTCTCCCCCAACTGGGAAGGCTCTTATCGGGTGGTCGAAGTGGTCCGAGCCGGAACTTACCGACTCGAGCATCTAGATGGAAGACAAGTGGCGCATTCATGGAATGTAGATAACCTCCACAAATATTATCAATGAAGGCCACAATTTTTTTTATGAAGAAGTTCGACCTCGCTCAGTAGAGGCTCTAGGGTAGCCCACTTTGAAAGTTTGACCTCGCTCAGTAAAGCCTTTAAGGCAACCCACTCTGAAAGTTCGACATCGCTCGGCAAAGCCTCTAGGGCAGCCCACTCCAAAAGTCCAACCTCGCTCGGTAAAGGCTATAGGGCAGCCCACTTCAAAAGTTCGACCTTGCTCAGCAAAGGCTTTAGGGCAGCTGACTTTGAAAGTCCGACCTCGCTCGGCAAAGGCTCTAAGGCAGCCCACTCCAAAAGTTCGACCTTGCTCGGCAAAGGCTCTAGGGTAGCCCATTCCAAAAGTCCAACCTCGCTCGATAAAGGCTCTTGGGCAGCCCACTCCGAAAGTCTGACCTCGCTCGTCAAAGGCTCTAGGGTAGCCCACTCTGAAAGTCCGACCTCGCTCGATAAAGGCTCTAGGGCAGCCCACTCCGAAAGTCCAACCTCGCTAGACAAACGCTCTGGGGCAGACCACTCCGAAAGTCCGACCTCATTAGGCAAAGGCTCTGGGGCAGCCTACTCCGAAAGTCCGACCTCGCTCGACAAAGGCTCTGGCGCAGCCCACTCTAAAAGTCCGACCTCGCTCGACAAATGCTCTAGGGTAGCCCACTCCAAAAGTCCAACCTCACTCGTCAAAGGCTCTAGGGCAGCCCACTCTGAAAGTTCGACCTTGTTCGAAAAATACTACTTGGGATCCTTAAACATTTGAGGGATTTCTCCGTAAATAGCTAGTTTGAGGGTTTGTACTAAACCAACCCTTCAACACTTAAAAATATTTCTAAGAAGTTGGGTTTGGACTAAACCAACCCTTCAACACTTAGAAATATTTTTAAGAAGTTGGGTTCAGACTGAACCAACTGTTCAACACTTAGATATTTTCAAAGAAAATAGCTTGGATCAAGTCAATCGAGCCACATTCGGAAGAAAGAAAATGATAGAGATGCATATCAAAGGAAGAGAATATTTCATTCATTGATAGAAATTTTGTTACAAAAAGGGGGCAGGCTTTTGCAACCAATCTTAAGCCTTGCTTGATAGGTACAAAGAAAAATTAACTGGAAGGGCTTCGACTTCAGCCTCCTGTGCAGCATCTGAAGTCCCGACCGAAGCCTCCGACGGTCCTGCTTCAGCAGTAGCTTGGGCATCAGCCCCAGGATCGATCGGGCCCCCTTCTTCTTCGGCCTGTTGACCTAGCTGTACGGTGGACAGGTCGAGCTCCGGGAAGGCCGTGGCTACCCTCTTCAGGCAATCGTCATAGTAATTTGCATAGCTCTCTGATCCGGCCTCCTCCATCTTGTCGATAAAGCTTGCGGAGGCCTTGTACTCCTTTACGGTGTCACGGATCTACTCCGCCGCCAGTTCTTTGGCCTCCCTCAATTGGGCCACACAGTTCATCGACGCTGCCTGGAAAGCCCGAGCACTCCTTTCGGCTTCAGCAGATCACTTCTCCTCCTCGTTCAGCCGACGGACTAAGGAGTTGATCTTTGACTTTCTCTTCTTCAACTTAGCCTCCCACTCGGCTAGTTGAGTTTACAGGTCCTCCGCCTGCTTCTTTAAAGATTCGATGATGCGGGATGACTCTAAGACTGCTAAAGATACAGGAAAAATAGTAAACTAATTTTTTTATGATTTTTATAATTTAGGTTTGTAGGCTAAATTTCAAAGTTAAGCAAAGAACTAGCAGATAAAGTTGCAATGCAAAGAATCACCATGATCGCAAAATAACTCATGCAAGATAATGAAAGTCAGGACTTGGGAATTAAGAAACTCCCAATTTAGGATAACTTATCTTTAGCAAATCAAATATCAAGAGAAGAGAAGGATGTTACCAATTAGTGATTTGAAGAACTCCCGATGAAGAGATCACACAGCACTCTGATTAGAGCCTGGATGATGAAGCTCGGTTCCCTTGAATTTGATGACTGATTTGGGCAGTCCTAGAGGCAAGGAGAGCCTCCTCTGGGAAGGTAAAACACCTCGGGGATCCTACAAGCATCAGAGGTCAATCAAAATAGAAAATAAACAAAGTAAAGAAACTAGGATTTGATTGAAATCAGGATAGAAGTTTGAAGCTGGTGGCTAGAAGTAGGATGATGCTCTTTGGCTTGGATGGCAGCTAGTGCACTCATTCTAAGGCATGTGAATACTTGGATGGCAGCAATCTAGGGCATGGAAGGATGCTAGGGTAGCAAAGGATTCGGCAAAGCACAATAGTAACCAAAGAAATACAAAAACTCCAACACCAACACAAGCACACAAGCTTCTAAACCAAAATCTCAGCAAAGTTTAATATCATGAATAAAAGTTTCTTACAAGAGGGGGAGGGGTGAGATATTTATAGATGTTGCCCAAGTCCTCTTCTTGTTAGGATACAATTACAAAGTTGAGAGGGAGAGGGATTACAAGTTTGCTTAAGACTAGGAGAATACACTTTAAATGAAAATAAAACTAGTTATCCTGATTCTACTTGGATTTCTCTCCTCATTTGACTTGGTCCAAGGGCTCTCTTTGGGATTGGGCACTAATATGGAGTTGGGCTTGGTTTTAAGGTAGCAAGGGGCATCCTCCTTTGGATTGGTGCATGGGCTTTGGACCCTGGAAGCTGGGGTGCCATGGTATCAGCATATTCCTTGGAATCTTGGTTCTAGGGCTCATGGGCTTGACTCCTGGGCTTGGAATCTCTTGGCCTGGGGTGCTGGCATATTCCTAGAATCATGGGGCACCTGGCATCTGGCATATTATGGAGCATCTAGAGGAAATCTGGCATCTAGAATGACATCTGGAGAGAATCAGGACATTTGGAGAGCATTTGGAGGGTATTTAGGGCTCTAGGGTATCAAACAAGATCCCATAAGCTGATGTAAATGCCTCTGGCTCCCGGGTGAGACCTGGTAGAACTCTAAAATAGGGTATCCTCTTTTCTTGTACAAAAACTGGACTCTCATTGGACTCATACTTAAATACAGGACTTAATGGAATGGACTAGGTTGAGACAAATCAACTAGTCTCAACTTATTACATGACTCAATCTTACTTGCTTACAAAATTATGACACATGACTACGATTCTAAAAAAAATCTTAATCAGTAAATAATATGGGATCCAGGGACTTGTGTCTGATCCTGGTGTCCCCATCATTCGACTTCGGCCTGATAGGCCGATAGCCTCTCCTCCGTCACCCTTCTGGCCGCCTCTGACTCCTTAGCCCTTTTGGCTGTGACCATTGTTGCTAGAGCATCTCACTGAGACCATCATCCATCAACGAGATCCTGTGGACAAGCTGCAAGCAAAAATCTGAGTTAGTCATGTACGAAGAAAGAAGGATGGAAAGAAGAGGATAAAAGAATGATGACCTACCCTCATCAAGTAGCGGTAGGCATCCTTCGCCACCTCATTCAGCTTTCGTCGATTGGACTCCTCCCAATCGGCTTCCATCATCGACCCTCTGAGCAGGTCTCTGGCCTGCCCCATGTCATGGAGGGCATGCCAGTGCCGATATGTCTCATGGCTGACATCGCCAGCCTCCTCTCCTTTGATCGTTCCCTTCCCTTTGTCCACGGGGAGAACCACTTCTGTCGACTCAATTGGTGGTGAGGCTGGGGCCATCGGCACATCAGTTGGCTCTGACGACTCTTGCTCCGGTTGGGTGGCCGACTGCCTGACGGGGGATGAAGGTCCCGATGCCCTTGCCGCCAGTCACTCCGATAGAGGCATGTTATCCTCGTCAAAGTCCACCGCCATAATGGTCGCGGGCCGTTCTTTCGCCCGTTGCTTCTTTGGCCTTTCCACGGTTAGCTCCGCACACCGGGCGGCCCTCTTTCTTGCCACCTATTGGGCCACTCAGGCTCTGTTAAGCTTCATTTTTTCTCCTGTTACATGGGAAAACCAAACTGAGTAAGGGAAGTCCATAGAACAGAAAGAAGAACTGACAATATTGGCTCCTATCCTACCTAGGAGTCCGTGGCTACTGACTCTGGCCAACTGGAGGCTGTCCTTCCGAAGCAACTCTGGCACCATGGTGGGGCCGACCCCCTCCATCTCACTGAAATCGACCTGGTCGGCCATCAGCACTACCTTTCCCTCGTTAGCCTTCGGCCTTGGTTCTCTCCATGATGGTTCGAAGCCCCAAGGCTGAAGGCTATCCATGTAGAAGAATTTGGACTTCCACCCATGGATAGCCGATGGAAAACATCCTATTATCTTTCGTCCAGGGTCGAGACTGAACATCCACCACTCCTGGCTCCAGAAGTCCCTCTTCAAGATGAAGAAATTGGCAAAAAGGGAGATTCTGGGTTCGGCTCTGACCCTCTAGCACAGAACCATGAAGCAGCTAATTGCCCAAATGTTGTTCTGGGTCAACTGCACAGGGGTTATCTTATATGAATTAAAGACTTCGATGAAGAAGTCACACAGTGGGAATCTGAGGCCTGCCTTAAAATGGTCTTCGTACATCGGGAGGGCTCCCGGCCTCAGCGATCAGGTCACCCTCCCCTCCCAGTTCGGGATGGTAAGGTGGAGGGTGGAAGGTATGTTATACCAAACCCTAATGGCTTCTACCCATTCCCGAGTCATCTCAGACTAGATATCATTAGGGCCTGGTTCTCTATTCCTACGGATGGAACTACGGCTGCCGGAGGCCATTGTTATAAAGTTTAAAGAAGAGGGGGGTAGACTAACCTGAAAACTGGGTTTCTAAGAAGACAAAGGCAATGGAAGAGGGATGCTCTTTCTCTCTTCGAATGCGAGTGTAGCAGGAAGCTCCCCGATGGGCTCTCAATGCATCCTTTTATAGCCCTTCGAAGGACCGGTTCCCACCATCCCTCGAGCGCCATGTCTCAGCCATCAGGCGGTGTGACTCCCCATATAATGGAAGTCGATGCGATGGAAGGAAGCATGTTCGAGCCATGATCCATGTGATCGCCAGACTAGCGATGGAGAACTCACCCCGAACGCAGTGCCAACCGCCCAGATGTCACCACGTCACTCGAGTCACATCTGGAGCCCGATGGCCGAACGGGCCAAGTTGGCCACTCATCATTGCGCCCCATCTACATTAACTGCCTTTCCTCGCCTCCAATGCGGGGCTGACACCTGTCCCAAGTGCAGGATTCTAGAGTGGAAAATGACCAGACCGGTATGCCTGATTAGATTCATGATCATCCTAAGGATAGATGCATTAAATGTGAAAGTGATGCTCTCTCCTTCGAAGCTATAGGTCCTCTCGAAGGCCAAGAGCAAGGGGGTAACTGTTATACCCAATCGACTTACCCTTGAATCAGACTAGTGCCGACGGTCCTTCGACCTGATCGGACTAAAGGCCCGATCAACCCACTTCAGTAGAGGTCCGACTGACTTACTTCATCAATGGTCCGAATGACCCACTCCAGTGGAGGTCCGACCGACCCCCTTCGGTAGAGGTCCGACCGACCCACTTCTTCAGTGGTCCGAACGACCAACTCCAGCAAAGGTTTGACCGACCCCCTTCAATAGAGGTCTGACCAACCCACTTCATCAGTTGTCCGAATGACCCACTCTAGCGGAGGTCTAACCGACCCCCTTCAATAGAGGTTCGACCGACCAACTTCATCAGTGGTCCGACCGATCCACTCGAGCAAAGGTCTGACCAACCCACTTTAACAAGGCTCGTATTAGCCCAAGGCGAGCCGCTTCAAGGATGGCCCAGGGGCTCCAAAAGTCCCTTTCAGTTGGTACCAGAATTCTATTATAACAAAATTTTGATACATCAGTGCCACTACTCTACGAGTCCCATGATGCCACCCCGTCCTGGTGCCATGTGGCCACTACCTAGATTCTTCTAAGGGTAGATCGGTCATTCCCTACTTAGCCCCTAATAGATTTTGGCAAGATTCTATGCCTATATAAGGTAAAACGGGGGACCCCAAGCGGTGAGAGAGCTTTTCCTTCTCCACGAGCTTATCTTCTTTGATTCCTCCATTCTGTTGTTCTAAGGCTCCCACTAACTTAGCCATCGGAGTGTCCCCTGCTGGAACACCACTGGCCCATGGGACTTTCTTGCAGGAACTAGGAGGCATGCACTCTAGCAAGCTCCAGGAACCCGGTCCAGGAGATTCAGCGGCAACACAAGGCATACAGGGTCTTCAATAAAAGAACTCTTCTAGTTGAAGAATCCATCCATGTAGTTTTTGATGAATCTAATGATAAATCTTCCAGAAAAGAAGATACTATTGATGATGAGATTGGTATTCAAAAGCTGGGAAGGATGACAATCAATGAAGAAACTTCCAAGGATCAAGGAGGTGATCAAAATAATGAAGAACAACCACAAGAAGTAGGATCCTCATCTACACCCAATCTACTACCTAAAGAATGGAGGTATGCCCATGGACACCCTAAAGAGCTTATAATTGGTGATCCATCAAAAGGTGTAAGTACCCATTCCTCTTTGAAAAATATTTGTGATTATTTAGCATTTGTATCTCAAGTAGAACCAAAATCAATTGAAGAAGTAGAAAAAGATTCTAATTGGTTAAGTACTATGCAAGATGAATTTAATTAATTTTAAGAAAATAATGTTTGGACTTTGGTTGAAAGACCTTCAAATGTTTCAATAATAGGAATAAAATGGGTTTTCAGGAATAAACTTGATGAACATGATTTAGTAACAAAAAATAAAGCTAGATTAGTTGCAAAAGGTTATATAATCAAGAAGAAGACATTGATTTTGATGAAACATTTGCACATGTTGCTAGATTAGAAGCAATTAGATTACTACTTGCTTTTGCATATTTTATAGATTTTAAATTATTTTAAATAGATGTTAAAAGTACTTTTTTGAATGGTTTTATCGAAGAAGAAGTTTATGTTGAACAGTCCCTTGGTTTTGAAAATCATGAATGCCCTGATCATGTTTTTAAACTTCATAAAGCTTTGTATGGTTTGAAACAAGCTCCAAGAGCTTGGTATGACAGATTAAGTAGATTCTTGCTTAAAAATAATTTTTCAAGAGATAATGTTGACACTACACTATTTTTGAAAAAGAAAAATAATGACTTATTAGTAGTACAAGTGTATATCGATGATATTATTTTCGGTGCTACTAATGAAGTTCTCTGCCAAGAGTTTGCCAAGCTTATGCAAGGAGAGTTTGAGATGAGCATGATGGGAGAGCTAAACTTTTTTCTCGGACTCCATATCAAGCAAACTAAAGAAGGGATCTTCATCAACCAAGCTAAGTACACAAAAAAAATTTTGAAAAAATTTGGGATGGAGAGCACAAAATCATTAGGTACTCCTATGAGCCATTCTTGTAAACTTGACAAAGTTGAATTAGGTAAGAATGTAGTTCAAAAGTTATATAGAGGTATCATTGGTTCATTGTTATATCTAACTACAAGTAGGCCAGATATAATGTTCAGTGCTTGTATGTATGCAAGATATCAGTCTGCTCCTAAAGAGTCTCATTTATTGGCTATTAAATGCATACTAAGATATCTTTCTAGCACTATTGATATTGGACTTTGGTACTCTAGAGACTCATCTATTGAAATGATTACATATTCTGATGCTAATTTTGCTGGATGTAGATTAGATTGAAAAAGTACTAGTGGAACCTATCAATTTCTTGGAGTGAATTTGATTTCATGGTTTAGCAAAAAACAAAATTCAATTGCTCTATCTACGATGGAAGCTGAATATATGGTAGCTAGAAATTGTTGTGCTCAAATTTTGTGGATCAAACAATAACTCAAAGATTTTGGCATAAAATTAAGTAAGACACCTATAAGATGTGATAACACAAGTGCAATAAATCTAACTAAAAATCCTGTACAACATTCAAGAAACAAACACATTGAAATAAGACATCGCTTCATAAGAGATTATGTTCAAAATGATAATATAATGCTTGATTTTGTATGTACTGATAATCAACTTGCTGATATTTTCATAAAACCTCTTAGCAAAGATAGATTTTGCATGATTAGAAGAGAATCAGGAATCATTGATTTTTTTATCTAAACTCTTCAAATTCTTGTTGAATCCTCTACTTTGATTCAAAATCCCTCAAAAATCACTTAGGATATCTCCTAGTTTTTTTCTAGATTTTCTTGATTTTATTGAAATTTATTTTGCTTGCTTGAGATCAAGTGTCGACACTTGAAAAATTGCCAAGTGTCGACTCACTTGAAGTGTCGACACTTGAGCAGTTTTGAAGTGTTGACTCATGATATCAAGACTTAGATTTTTAGGGCTTTCCGTAAATCCTTTTAACCTAAATTTTCTCACTTCCTTAGCACCGTGTGGTCCCCAAAAGCCATCCTAAGCTCAAGAACAACGGAATCCATCTTCCAATTTTAGGTATTTTCTCCCACTTTTTCTTGGATTTTCCCGGTCGGACCGTGTGTTCTTCACTCTCTTTGCATTTTTTCTTCAGGCCGACCCAAGTTTCTGTATTTCGGCCCGTTTTCTTTGTTTCTTGTTGGATTTGCTCTGTTTCTTCCCTCATTTTTGTTCTTTTCCATGGTTTCTTCCTCATTTCTTTTCTCCTTCTTTGGTTTTCTCTCTCGATCCATTGTTTCTTTTCTCTTCCCTTTCTCTTGGTTGACACTTCCTTCTTCCCTCTCAACCACTCCAGTTTACTCCTTCTTCCTATTCCTCTTGTGTTGTCTCTAAGTGGTATGGCTCCCCGAAAGCAATTGGCTTACCAAAAAAGAAGATCTGTGCAGGGTGAGTCTATCCAGGAAAGGAGAACAAAAGCCCGTTAGGAACCAATTGAGCAGCCTGAGCAGGATGCCTAAGAGCAGCCTCCACCCACATCCCGTAGTGCTGCCAGAGTTATTTGGAAGACCTTAGCTAGTGGTAGGAGAGTTGATATCCAGTTTTGGGACTTTTAGAGCTTTATTATTGGGGATTTGTTGAGAGCAGCTGGGCTGATACCTTTCTGCACCATGACTGAGAGGTATTATCCTCAGTTGATGAGAGAGTTCTATGGGAGCATGGCCATTGATGGCCTCAAATGGATAGTTACAGTTAGGGGTATTGAGATTCAGGTGTCACCTGAGGTGATCAGTAGAGTTTGGCAGATACCTCTCCATGGCAGGGCAGCAAACTATGTTAGGAATTGCGAGGTAGGATTTTAATGCATACTAGAGCACGAGGATATCCATGGTGTTTTAGTGGTTTCAGCGAACCAGCTTTCCCTTGAGATGAGAGTCCTGCATCACATTATTGCTTGGATCCTTATTCCAAAGACTGGCAAATTTGACTTCATCACTGAGAGGGAGCTAGTTCTGATGGTTGCATTGAGGCAGTAGACTCCCATCAACCCCCCCAAGATTATGGTCCATCAGATGGGAGAGGTGGCCACTTAGCACCGTCTGTGCTTGCCTTATGGAATGGGCCTCACGAGGATATTTCGTGAGTTTGGAGTCCCATTGGAGGGAGAGCCCTCCAAAGAGATTCTCCACATAGATACGTATGGGGAGAAATCTCTACACCATATGGGATTTCGATACTTTGGAGGTCGATGGGTTCACAAGGAGTCTAGACAGGAGCCAGACGAGGAGGATGAGATTCGAGCTGTTGAGGCAGGGCCATCTGGGCCTTCCGAGCACTTTACACCTCCTAGACTTGCATTAGTGCCAGCTTCCAGGACTGAGACAGTCACTCCAGCACCTATTTCTTCCCTAGCTACTGCACCGCATACATCTACAGAGTCCACCTTTACGGAGCAGATCAGGACTGAGATTGCTGAGGTTAGGAGTGAGATCATCGGTTTGGCAGTCAGGACTACTCAGCTTCGCATAAAGATTGAGGGACTGAGAGCATATATTGATGATCAGCTCTTAGGCATCAGACAAACTATGGAAGCAGGATTCATTGAGATACGAGTCTTTTGAGATCTCTTTTGCCTTCGACTGCATAGTCAGGACCTCCACCTCCTCCACCAGCAGATGATGATGACCACCATGATACTCATGATGATACTCCAGATGGTGGTGATAGAGATGGAGTTGGCAGGGATGACGGAGGTACAGATATTATGGATGATAGTGATGGCAGTGATGACTGAGCTGGAGATTATGAGATTGTCAGCAAGGAGATTCAGACTCCAGATGCTACTACTAATACTCTCAAAGATGCTCAGCTTGCCACTACACCAGCTTTCCTGACACCTGCTGAGACCTTACCTCCTCCTTCCACTAGGTCCTCTAGAGTCATTCCATGTTCTGGATCAGCTTTTAGGACTAGGAGCCATGGCACCCTTAATACCCCTAGACCTCTTGCTTCTAGGACTAGGATTAGAGCTCCTATTTACTTTGAGCTTCCATCTAATTGAGTAGCCTCTTAGATGTTTATCATGTTTATCATGTTGTTTATTTACTATGTATCAGACTTTGACTGTATTGTGTTTTAGTTTATATTTGCTTATGCAAGCATATTTTGTACTGAAACTCTCTGATATATATAAAAGTTCACCTTTATTTATTGCTTACTCTTCTTTCTGTCAATTTGCTCTGATACCAGCTATAAGTTTGATGACCCTAACCATTCTCTTTGTATGCCTTATTTTGATAAATGCATAAATTCAAGGGGAGCAACCTTTTTTTTATGTTGACAAAAAGGGGGAGTAGAAAGATTATATATATAAGCAATGAAATGATCAATTTCTTAAAAAGGGGGAGTTCTTGAAACATTGCTTTATAAATCAATTGATCTGATACCTTTGTTTTTAACTTCAGTATATAGAATGTTTGATTTGTTAAACTAGAATGGCCTTATTTGAAAACTTTAAACAATTATCAATTCTTTTTGAACTTAATTGCATATATACTCAATGTTTTGTCATCATCAAAAAGGGAGAGATTGTTGGCTTTGGCTCCTTAATTTTAATGAATAACAAAATGTTGAGTATATGTTTGGACTAATGTTTCAATTGAAGTATAAATTTCGGGCCTTAGATACATCAAAAGAGTATCAAGTCTACAAATCTGAAAGCAAGAAGATTCTCATGTTTAAGTGATCTTCTAATCTTGGAATATTGTCAAAACAACAACTTTGGCACTTATGAAGAAGTATCTAAAGGTTTAATGGATAAATACTTGGAAAATTCAGAGTTTGGCATGCTTTTTTGGATGGCACAGATCAAGTGTCGACTCAAGAGGTCGACTCACAAGCCAAGTGTTGACTCACAAGGTCGACTCTAAAGAAAATTTAGAAGTTTCAAATGATCGGCATGCTATTTTCAAGTGGCATGCCCAAGTGTTGACTTAAGAGGTTGACTCACACTACAAGTGTTGACTCAAGAGGTCTACTCATCGTCTGAAAAAAGTTTTGGGGCAGAACATCAAGTTTTCTAGATTCATTCTGAAGTGTCGACTCATGAGGTCGACTCACGCTCCAGGTGTTGACTCAAGAGGTCGACTCATGCTATAACGGCTAGTTTTTTAAAAATTCAAAATTGTCTCCAAATGGCTATTTTTTCAATTCTAACGATCTTCAATGATCTTTTCAGTGGTTTTGGGATATTTAATACTCACTAAACCTCTTTAAGTCAACAAGAAAGTGAGGATTCATATGAGACAAACTCCAATTATTTGAAAAGACAAAACGAGGGCTTTTAAGAGATTCCTTTGACAAAAATCCTTCCATTTTTGAGTTGTTGAGCATTCAAGTGTTTGGCCATAAGTGTGCATTCAAAGATTCCAAGAAAAAGACAACTCAAGCATTCAAGAAGAGCTACATCGACTTTAATTTTCGTTCATTTTAGGAGCTATTTATTGTACTTATTTATTGTACTCTTGATTTCTTTTGTTGTTTTTAGTTTCAATGGTATTAAAATTAGTGTTAAAGGTTTTGGTGAGCCTTGAAAAACCAAAGAGGTTTGTTGGTGAGCCTAAGAAATAAAACCAACTTGGATTTGACTTGTGAGCCCAGATAAAATAAGTTGTAAAGGTTGTTGGTGAGCCTAGGTGATAAAACCAATATAGATTTTGACTTGTGAGCCTTGGAAAACAAGTGGCTATAATCTTGGATAGATTATAGTGAAATTTCCAAGGGGAAGCTTGGGGAGTGGATGTAGGTGCTAGGGTGCACCGACCACTATACATCTTGTTGTTTGTGGTTGCTTGTTTCCTTCTCTAGTTGCTCTTTATTATCTTGCATTATATTTATTGCTTCTGCTGCACAATTCATTGAGCATAATCACTTAGTTCACACATTCACTAGGTAGTGCACATAATTGCTTAAATTTTTTTTAAATACCCAATTCATCCACCCTTTTGGGCTCCATCTTTGGGCAACAAACTATTAATTGAATGAATCAAGATGGCTCTGATACCACTATTGGGTTACGGTTGTGTAACTAAAGACTGGATTTCAAAAATTTAATCCTTGAAACCCTAGTCAATCGAAACCCTAGACCTAGGACTACCTTGATTAAATCAATTAATAAAACAAAATAATAGAAAATAAAAAATATTTATAATGCTAATATCTCTTATTCCACTAGGCACATAAGCGTATGCCCTCTAGAGATGATCCACATAGGAACTGGATCAAAGAAATACTCCTCTTTCTTGGTTGGCTCTTCCCAGTAACCTTTCTTCCTTCAGTAGCCTTTCTTCTCTTCTAGGACATTTTTTTTGTCGAAAAGATACTCAAAATCTCTCTAAAAACTTTCTTACTATTTTATTATCCTTTCTAATTCTCTTCTTAAGCCCTTCTCTTAAAATGGTGCACTTGTCTCAAAATAAAAGACTTATCCTAACAAGAGAAGAAAGAGAGTTGTTAGGACAAACTTTAGATGCTTTGGTTTCAATCACCGAAGCCTTTAAATGAGAAGAGAGGAGACACCTAATACACTTTTTCATCAGTTCATAATCTGATATTTAATATATCAGATAAGACCCTTCAAGCAAAAGAAGTCTTTTGGCAAAAAGGTGCAAAGTGAAACATTATTTTACTAATATTTTTGTGCTAGAGTTGCTTATCACAACTTTTCGGGCAAAATCAATAATTAGTCTTTAATTTCAGAATTAAAGAATTGGTCTAACATCCTAATAGATGTATAAATTAGAATGGCTTATTTGAAAAAAGGTGATTGATAAGCAGAAGGACTCTAGCCCATCCCATGCACTATATTATCCAAGCATCGCATCCCTTCATGAATTGATGCCCATTATTACATATTTTGACCAATCAAATCCAGTCTAAATGGAAGCCTATTAGAAAGGATAAGGGATAAGGCTTATTATCAAAAAGGTAATTTAATTATAGAAGGACTCTTGGTCCTTCTACACCCCTTAAAAAATTTGTATGCCAACATAGGTGCCAAGAGTCCCAAGTCCTTAGGACTCTTAGTTAAATCAATGGATAAAGGCTATAAAATCAGGATAAATCCCAATTTGGCTACCCTACTTAAAGATCAACCCAATTGAAGTCCCACTTAAATTAGTTAGTCCAAATAGCAAGCATTTAAATTTAATATAATTAGGTTAGGAGTTAGGCTAGACAACATATACTAGTATGTTAATTAGCTAGCCAATTAGGATCCTATGACCCTAATAAAAATATAAATGACTTCCTTGATCAATTTCTTAATATGTGTGATCCTTTGAGCTCCTCATCTAGCCAGTAGTAGGTCTAGGTTTGTGTTGATTTGGTTCGATTAGAAACCAACTAATAGAATTAGGTCAAATTGAGTTAACCCTAGCTGCCAATTTAAACTATGTTTCAAATTGACTCATGAATTCAATCAATTTAATTCATGATAACCTACAAGATATGATTGCTGTCTAGCAATATATCATGCCTATCCATAAGATTAAGAATTTGGTAGAAATTATCAAAATATCCTTTAGTGGCATGTTACCATGCAATTCAATCATTTGATCTTCCTTCATCCCGAATAAGTGATGGGTATGAAAAATTATCAAATCTTCATACTTTATTCATTAAAACCTCAAATCATTAATGAAAACTTGACTAATAAAAGATTAAAAACCCTTTCTAATTTCATCCTTCTTTAATCAAAGACTTTCTGAGTCATCATTTGATGAGATTACGTGAGGTAAATACTCCTCTTACTATGAGTGATCGATTCCTTGTTGACTTTCTCATAACCTTCATACACAATTCACCATATCCATGAACACCCCGTACATGATTGAGTCATGAATGAGTATGAACCAAAATATGGATTCATGTATATAAGATACCATGCTGATCTCAAGTATAAAGGTCACTTATACAACTTTCACTAAGAAAATCATCTTTTGACAAGTAAGACATTCATAAGATGTTCTCATAATGGATTAATTCAGTGAACTCATAACCTGATGAGCATCCACATCCTTGTAGTAGTATCCCTATATATGTGGTCATGAGACCAACCACCCTCTTCATTGAGCACATATAGGATGTGCTAGTCTCTCTAGAAATATCAATCCTCGACTCAATAATCCTATGACTAGGAATATTTTAGATCAGGATTTATAAAATCTTAGGTCTCACCATTATGAACTCCATCATAATCCTAAAATCATTGTCATAATTTATGGGGTTCATTATAATCTTAAAACAACAAAGTATAAGATACAACATATGAAAAAATAAAATACCTTTTATTAATATCATACATGAGTCGAGAGGATTGTATAGATAAGTCCCTATTTCATAAGAAATATGATTGGCTTTTAGGGCACTATTCTTTCAAAGCCAGATGTTTATAGCCAAGAAGTCGTGACTGCACCTAGCATGGTAGTTCATGGCAAAGATGGTGAGGCTATGCTAGGTGAGGTATCTCGTAGCAGAGATAGTGAGGCTGCACTAGGCGAGGTAGCTCGTAGCAAAGATGGCAAGGTGTGCTGGGCGAGGTAGCTCACCAATATCTATGTAAGAACCTAGTGCAGTTTCTTAGGAGCTGGCATCACTCAAAGCATTGCCAGTTTCAAAAGTTATTATGGCGAGCTGATTGTCTTGGACGTTATGATGCACCTCCCGAAATGGTGCCTTTAATATTGAATTGACATGGTGTGTGTCAATTATCCAGGTTGAAATCGGCACCTCTTCATTGAGGAATGGATGTGTCCCTTTGATAGACATACATACGAGTACATGGGGGTCTATTAGGTCCCTCATATTCTCATGGTGTTCAAGTGGTAAAGTGGCAAGGAAGAAGAGAGGTGCTTCCAACTGGTCAAAGAGGCATACTAGTAGCTACCTGTGATGGGCTTTCCTATCCTTCCTTCCCTCTTCCTTCTTTCTTTTGCTCTTGCATTTGACACGTATGATCATAGAAGTGGAGCTGGGCTTGACACTTGAAATCATGGCCTCTATTATGACAGAGAAAAAAGTCCTCCAATTTGGAAAGAAGTTCATTCTTGTAGTGGACATTCACCTGGAGGTCCTTGGAAAGAGTGAGTGGATCATAGAGGGGACGGTGACAAGGGTCACCCTTCATGAAGAGTCACTGAACATGGATCTCATCACTCCCATTCTTTTGGTCATGGTAGACCTATTATGATGGTACAACCTATGCCCGGCACAACTGGTCCCCAACACTTGGAGAGCCATCATTGACTTTTCAACTTGATGGTCCATCACTGCATAGAGCCAAGGATGAGGGTGTTCTATTATTTCTTCTAAGTGAATGCCTCCTAAGGATGGTGATATGTCTTCCTTTGCAAAGGGTTTAGCTTCCCAGTCGGCCCAATGAAACTGTGGGGTTGGAAGTATGGTTCTTCTTCATGACTTCTCCATCATCGTTGCTCTTTCCTGAATGCTAGGGAGAAGTGAAACCTTTGTGGTTTCTGGATGCTCCGATGTTGCAAGAATCGGAGTAGATTTTGGTGGATGAGCTGTTGCTAATACAAGTCCCACCATATGATGTTCTTCTTTTAGAGAGTTAGCTGAAGGCCCCTTATGCAATAAAAACTTCTTTGTCCCGAGATAGGCCCCACCAACTATTTGATGAATAGTCCCTTATTTATTCAAATCAAGGTAACACTATATTTTGGTGCAGCCTTGATGATTCGTGATGAGCAGCAAGCTATGATTGCTGATGGGCCTTCTCTGGTACCTTTAACTAACCCAAAGGGGAAGAGGATGTGCTTCCCCACCCCTCGACTTGGAGGTTGCCATCCTTGCTAGTACAGGTGAAGCTCTAGAGGAAAAAGAGGAAGGGTCGGCAACCACTAAGTGTTGGGATTTGCATGGTGCTCCCAAGCTTAGGAAAGACTTGGGAGACCATGGCAGGGATGCTGGAGGCAATCCCTGGGGCTTGGAGGCATGCCAAGCATTTCCTAGAGATGTTCCAGGGGAGCTCGAGATCTGGGTTTGAAGATCTTGAGGTTGGAGTCAGCTCGGGCTATGGAGGAGTCGACTCCTACAAGTCGACAGCAGGATTGAGTTCTGATCGAGTCGGCTCAATGTTTGTTTGAGTTGACTCTTCTGACGGGTTTAGATCTCATGTATTGGCTTCGGGGGATAAAGAGTATTGTTGGGCTGAGTCATGTTGACTCAGGGATACATATATCTTGTAGTAGCCGAAGTGGTATGAGAGGTCCAAGAGTTGAGCTGGAATAGAAATCCTCTTCTCCCAAAGAAACAAGAAAGCCCTCCTCTCTCTGGTTCTCTCTTTGTAGCAGCCCCTTGGGGGCATACCTCCATCATTGGAAGCGGATGGTGTGCCCCGATCCTTCCTGATGATGGATCCTTTCGTGTACAAGGTAGCATCAAGTTGATCCCGGGCATTCCACGGAGTCGAGCAAGGTGTCTCATTCCTCGACATTTGGTATCAGAGCATCTTGATGTGGTGGCATGAAGGAAGAAGGGAAGAAAAAGAAAATATCTAGTTGTGAGATCTGGAGGAGGCTGCAATGGTGCAGATCAGAAGTTTGGATTTGCTGGAGATCTTGCAGAGGTGAGATTAGAGGTGAGCAGATCGAAAGCATGGTGGATCTGCCAGAGATCTCATCGAGGGATGAGATCGGATGATGCGGGATGAATAATCAATGTAACCTAGTTATTTGGAAAATAGGGAAACAACTAAACAAACTAGGACCATGGGAGGGCTAAAAAGCCTCCTGGGACTAGGGCATACTGACACTAAAATCCTAAGACAGCTTATCTCTTTTGTTTTCAATTTTCTGGGTGGATGTGGCGAAGGAAGGATGGAGATGGGAAACCGGGAACTGGAACTCATGGCCCTAAGACTCACTCTAGTGGGGGACACACAAAGAAAATCAGGGGTCAAAGCCTAAAACTACCCTCCCGAGGGATCACAGCACCAGCTACCCTGAGCATAAAGCTACCCTCCCGAAGGGGTCACAGCACCAGCTACCCTGAGCTCTCATCGAACCCATAATGCACACAGCAGGGCTCTCACATAGATGCGCTAGGATGACTCTCGAAGGACATTAGGGGAGAAAGAAGACGAGATAGGGGATAACTAGGGTGCTCATCGGACCCATAATGCACACAACAGGGAATGCCTCACACCCCTCATCGAACCCATAATGCACACAGCAGGGAACGAAGGAAAATGGGCCTCAGCCTAGAACCAGAACTGGAACCAACCCAAAAATCTATATCAAATCTCTCTCTGATTATTACAGGGGGAGAGGGGGCCTTTATATAGAAAAACCAAAACCCTCAGTTTCTTAGTCTCTAAGAAAACTAAAAAAAGGAAAATAAATTACATCAAAATTCGTATTGCATAAAAAATAGTGCTGATATTCTCTGAGAAGTGTGTCGGCTTAATAATCTGCTCCAAAAAGCATGCTGCTCTGAAATATGGGCTGCTCTGAAATCCATGCAACTCCGTCTCATGGCTGTGCGGAGGATCGATCTCTCGATGGAGCACACGACCGGCGACCAGGACGCAGGCGACGGACAGGGCTGGCGAGCGGTGAGTGGCGAACGGGGCCGGCGGGCGGTGAGCGGCGGACGTGGTCGGCGAGCGGTGAGCGGCGGCCGGCCGGCGGCAGCCACAGGCGAGGCGGCACATGGTCTGGCACGGCACACCCAGCATGCCGTTTGGTCTCCCAAGGCCGTGGGAGACCTCCCAAGCACCGGCTGTCCTCCGGTGGCCAAACGGGCGGCAGGCGGGCGGCGGCACAGGCAAGCGGGGGTGCAAGGGTGGCATGCAGTGGCGGCACGGCACCGTGTCGCTTGGGCTTCCCATGGGCATGGGACCCAAGTCGCCGGCGGAGCGCTCTGGCGGTCGGGCAGGGGCCGACGGATGACGGACAGGCTACCGGTGCAGGCCGATGGTGGCAAACGGCGATGGCGGCGTGTGTCCGGATGGATGCCTCCCACGTCCGTTCATCTTCCCACGGGCATGGGCGGCGGCAGCGGTGGCTTCTCCAGCAAGGGCGGGGGCCGGCGAGCTTCGGCAGCGATCCGGCGGGGGCGGCCGGGGGTGGGGCGGCCCGGATCTAGGGCCAGAGGGGCGGTGGGCTAGGGTTCCGAACTTTTAAAAAAATTCACGGGAGAAAGGTTACAGGAGGTGGAATAAGGCTGGGATAACTCAAGGATAAACCGAGAACAAAACCAGAATAGCGGGGATAGGTGGAATAGCAGGATATGAAAAATAAAAAAATTCTGAGAAAATAAGAAGAAAATAGAAAAATACCCAGACCTACCCTGGATCCCCATCATTCTCCTCGACCGCGAAGAACTCGACTCCATCGAGTTTGAAAAAAATGGAGCACACCCTAATGCACAACTCGCTCTGATACCAAAATTGATGCGGGACGAATAATCGATGTAACCTGGTTATTTGGAAAACAGGGAAACAACTAAACAAACTAGGATCGTGGGAGGGCTAAGAAGCCTCGCGGGACTAGGGCATATTGACACTAAAATCCTAAGACAGCTGATCTCTTTTGTTTTTAATTTTCTGGGTGGATGTGGTGAAGGAAGGATGGAGATGGGGAACCGGGAACTGGAACTCATGGCCCTGAGACTCACTCTAGCAGGGATGCACACAGAAAGTCAGGGTCAAAGCCTAAAGCTACCCTCCCAAGGGATCATAGGACCAGCTACCCTGAGCATAAAGCTACCCTCCCGAAGAGGTCACAGTACCAGCTACCTTGAGCTCTCATCGAACCCATAATGCACACAGCAGGGCTCTCACATAGATGCGCTAGGATGACTCTCGAAGGACACGAGGGGATAAAGAAGACGAGATAGGGGATAACTAGGGTGCTCATCGAATCCATAATGCATACAGCAGGGAATGCCTCACACCCCTCATCGAACCCATAATACACACAGTAGGGAATGAAGGAAAATGGGCCTCAGCCTAGAACCAGAACCGGAACCAACCCAAAAATATATATCAAATCTCTCTCTGATTATTACAGGGGGAGAGGGGGCTTTTATATAGAAAAACCAAAACCCTCAGTTTCTTAGTCACTAAGAAAACTAAAATAAGGAAAATAAATTATATCAAAATTTGTGTTGCATCAAAATAGTGCTGATATGCTCTAAGAAGCATGTCGGTTTGATAATCTGCTCCAAAAATGTGCTGCTCTGAAATATAGGCTGCTTTGAAATCCATGCAACTCCATCTCATGGTCGTGCGGAGGACCAATCTCTCGACGGAGCACATGGCCGGCGACCGGGAAGCAGGCGGCGAACAGGGCTGGCGGGCGGCGAGCGGTGGACGGCCGGTGGCGGTCGCAGGCGAGGTGGCACATGGTCTGGCACGGCATGCCCAGCATGCCATTTGGTCTCCCACGACCATGGGAGACCTCCCAGGCACCGGCTGTCCTCCGGTGGCCAAACGGGTGGTGGATTGGTGGCAGGTGGGCGGGAGCACAGGCGGGCGGCGGTGCAAGGGCGGCACGCAGTGGCGGCACGGTACCGTGCCGCTTGGGCTTCCCATGGGCATGGGACCCAAGTCGCCGGAGGAGCACTCTGGCAGCCGTGCAGTGGCCGGCGGACGGTGGACAGACTGCCGGTGCAGGCCAGTGGTGGCAAATGGCGACGGTGATGCATGTCCGGATGGACGCCTCCCACGTCCGTTCATCTTCCCACGAGCGTGGGTGGCGGCTTCTCCAGCGAGGGCGGGGTCGACGAGCTTTGGTGGCAGTCTGGCGGGGGTGTCCGGGGGTCGAGTGGCCCGGATCTGGGGTCGGAGGGCCGAAGGGGCGATACATACCGGAGATCTTTCAAAGTATGAGTGGTAGCTCCATCGATAGTGGACCAGACTCTTGGTCACTATGGAGGAGAGCGATCGGTAGGTCTCCAGCTATCTTGATCGTGATGGAGTTACACATGGGTGTGGTATCCCACGTGACTGGAGGTGGGTCTCGAGAGACGGTTAGCTCAGGGAGATCGAGTACATTAGCAGATGTTGATAGAGGCTGGTAGCTTAGGGAGCACCAGGGATGATGCGGGACGGACACGCGATGTAACCGAGATTATTTGGAATAGGGAAACACCTAAACAAACTAGGACCATGGGAGGGCTAAGAAGCCTACCGGGACTAGGGCGAAACTGAAACTAAAATCCTAAAATAGCTGATCTCTTTTGTTTTCAATTTTCTTGGTGAAGGTGGTGAAGGAAGGATGGGGATGGAAGACTGGGAACTAGAACTCATGGACTTTGGGACTCACCCTAACGAAGAGACCTCTCATCTCTAAGGCATTACGCCCTCCTCGATACTTGGAGGTGCTAGGATGAATCTCAAGGTCACGAGGGAAAAAGATGGGATAGAGGATAACTAGGGCCTCACACCCCTCGACATCCCAAGGATGAAGGCAAGACGAGGCCTCCACCCCTCGACATCCCAAAGGACGAAGGCAAGACGTGGCCTAACACCCCTCGATGTCCCGAAGGACGAAGGCAAGATGGGCCTCAGCCCAGAATCAGAACCAGTGGCTAAACCAAAAAATTCTATTCAACTCGGTAATATAGGAGGGGAGGGGGCCTTTTTATAGGCAAACTAAAACCCCTCACTTACTTAGCCTACAAGCAACCCAAAAAAGGAAAATAAATTATATCAAAATCCATGCTGCATCAAAATGGGTGCTGATTTGCTCTGAGAAGCATGTTGGCTTGATGAAGTGCTCTGAAAAATATGCTTCTCAAGAAACTGGACTGCTCCAAAACCTGTGCGGACTCAACTCATGGTCATAAACAAAGGGAGGATCGATCTCTGCCGAGCATCGGTGGACGGCCGACGGCTGGGAAGTGGGTGGTGGACGAAGAGCGACGAACGGCGGGCGACGGGCTGCAGGTTGGGTGGCGGCACAAGGTGGGCACGACATGCCCTGTGCATGCCGTTTGGTCTCCCAAAGCCAATTTCTACTGTACACAGTTGTACATTTGATGTAATTGTATATGAATTATATTATTGAATAAAATGTTTATTCTGGCAGTTCATCACTATTTCATATTTCTGTAATGAGTTCTTGAGTGATGAAGTCCTTAGGACTATTTGTATGTAATATAGAGAGGATATATCATATAGTCCTAAAATTGTTCGCGACCAAATGATACACTTATTTCAGGATGATAGTATATCAAGTATAGGTCATTGTGTGCCATAGTCGTTGGTTGTCCTCTTAACCAAGGAGTATGGAGACACTGGTATGGCATGCAGATGTTGTGTTTGACACTTCATCGAATGTGACCCGTCTGTACTTTTTTTATCTAGACTTTTGATATGGACGTAGTTATTCCTCAGACATGAGATCATCATGGTAGCTTGCGAGCAACTCACTGTACTTTGGTACTGGACTATCTGGATTTCTAATCCAGGGACAGAAGGTTTCTGGGTACAGTTAAGTACTCGTGTAGCAGTGATCGGATCAAGATGGGATTGACCCCTCCAAAGTGTTTGGAGCAGATATCTTACTGTGATTCAATTTAGCAAAACCTTGGCCAGGGTAGTCTCTGTAATGTGTTACAGGACTTGTGAGATTGAGACACATTGTTGATGGACTTTATGGGTTGGGCAGTTTAACCCTAAGTCTTCTTGAGCATTGAGGTCAAAGGGATTAATTACAAGGTTTCCATATCTCCTGGTTCTTGATTGTTGCTCTGCAACTTCGACCTATCCAGATGTCGGGTGTCATTGCTAGATGGCGACTTTGACTGGTATTGGAAATGTTCAAGTGCTACCGGCTTAGTGTTCGAACCTATGGGGTCACACACCATAGGGGTTTCTACTTGATCTAGTGATCGGAGAATGATTGGGAATCGTTTATGGACTCACAAAGGAAAAGTATTTTTTCTTTACCCAAGTGTCGACACTTGATATTCTTGAAAGTGTCGACACTTGTTGATTTCGCAAGTGTAGACACTTGATGTCACAAAAAGGTTGTGACATAAAATTTTCACTAATAGTTGGTGATGCATGGAGGTGAATTAAGTAATGTGATTACTTGATAGCCCAATTTGATTGAGCTATAAAAATCTAGAACGAATCAAATAGGATTTGGTTCAAAATAGGTTTGGGTCCAATTGGGTTGAACCCAATGTATGCACACTTGACCCAATTGATTTCAGTTATGAACTGAAATCAATTAACACATTAATCTGAATTTAAATAAGTTTAAATTCAGTTTTGGGGAGTTATGTAACTTCCCATGACCATAACTCCCCATAACTACCCATTACCACTCCATTATCACCCATAACTCCCCACTTTCCCTCTCCCTCACCATCTACATAATGGGCTGAAATGGGAGGATGAAAATAAGAGAAAATTCAGCAAAGAAATGCTGGAAAAATAAAAGGAAAGAAAGGGAAGAAGCTAGGAAAGGTTCTAGTTTTATGGATGTGAGATTTTTGGAAAGAAGTGTGCATATCTGTACCTAGTGATCTAGGTCTTAGGATTGAGTGTTTGGGAAGGGTTCCAACGACTCATTCTCCACCTCTTGAGTTTCTTCATTCATTCGGAGAGTACAGCATCGAAAGAAGAAAAGGAGTTCCGATCAAATTGTTCCACAACAAGTTAGCACTTGGAGTGGAAGTAGATTTTGAAAGAGCCCTGGTGTGAACCACCTGTAGAGGCCGGACATGTGTGCAGCTAAGCAGAGTTCTTCTTCCTCCTCCTGGATCTTTCGCAGTGGAGAGCATCTCCACTTCATACGAGGTATGGTTTTATATATATAGATATGTTGCTTTGAAATGTTCATAGCATGAATTCATGATTTCATAGTTTATATTAATCATTCATGCAAGATCTATGGATAAGTAGCATAGAAAAGTTTTAAAAGCATGCTTAGATTAAATGTTAATCTTCTCGACAATGCTTCCGCTGCATGTTATTTTGAAAAAGTTTTAAAATAGAAAGCATGCTCGCTACTAGTTTTCCTTTCACGTAGGACCCCTAGGCACCGGCGAGGACCTCCGGTGATCGAGATTTGGCCGACGGATGGCGGGATGGCGGCGGACGGTGGGCGGCGGCCAGGTGACGGACGGTGATGACGGCTATAGGTGGGGCGGGGGAAAGCGGCGGCACGGCATGCATGAGCATGCCATTTGGCCTTCCCACAAGCGTGGGGCCCATAGGTGCCGTTGAGGACCTCCGGCAATTGGGCGTGGGCCAACGGATGGTAGGCGGGCAGCAACGGTGGCCATGGGGCAGTGGTTGGTCTTCCCACGACCGCCCCTTCATCTTCCATGGGCATGGGCAGCGGACACCGATTTTCTGGCAAGAGCGGGACCGACGAGCACCGGCGGGCAGGCCCGCGGGGGCGGCTGAGGTTCGGGTAGCCCGGATTTAGGGGCGGCGAGGTAGTGGGCTAGGGTTTGGGAAGTTTTAAAAATCACGGGAGGGAGATGGAATAAGGATAGGACAAAGTGGGGATAGGTTGGGGATAAAACAAGAATAGTGGGGATAGGTGGAATAGCGAGAATAAACAAAATAAAAAAAATATGAGAAAATTAAGAAAAATGGAAAAAAACACCCGGACGATGGTTGGATCTCCATCAAGGGAGGTCTCAGGAGACCTGGGTACATCAGCAGAGACGATGCCAAGGACAGATCAAAGGGACAAGAGACAGTCTTAGGGAGTGCCAGAGATGTCATGCAGCCTAGAGACAGGCTGGGACATGGTCATGCAGCTTATGGATAGGCTGGGATGTGATGATGCAGCCTCTGGAGCTGATGGAGGCTGGCAGCTCAAGAAGACCAGGGACAGGTCTCAAGGAGTGCCAGGGATGTCATGCTACCTAGAGGTAGTCTGGGATATGAGGGACATCATGTAGCCTATGGATAGGCTGGAATGTGATGGAGCAGCCACTAGCTATGGTTGCAATGTTCAGTTGCTGTATTTGAGGAGTTAGGATGAGCTCTTAAGTTTTGAGATTCTTACGAGGTTGCAAAGTATCCGAGATGGTCTCAAAGAGGTTCGCTATGATGTGGAGAGTCCAAGGAGACAGCGATTGGTTACGAGGTTCAGGTCATGCTCGGCAGGGTAACATTGAGAGGCTGGCCTCGGGGTTTCTTTCTATGGCATCACGGGGACTTCAGTCTTTAATGGAGCACTGGTGACAGGTGGCTTCACGGGCGGAGCAGGTTTTGACACATGTTCAAAGAGGGAGGTGCATGGATGACCATATCCTTGCACAGACGCCAGGGGTGCACTTAGCCAGGTGGAGTGGAGAGTGTAGAGTATGGTATGGCTCTGTGGAGATTGTGTCAGGTAGTGCTCCAGTTACAGCGAGTGCCAAGTCAGGTCCGCTGAGTTCTCTCCAGGGAAGTCCAAGAATATACTGATGCAGCTACCAAATAAAAGGAAAGCAACAATTTATGGTGCCAGGATACGATCTAGGGTCTTCAGCTATGGAGGCGATCATCCCAGAAGTCTCCAGGTGATATCAGTAGCTGGAGGATATTGGTAGAGGTGTGGATATTTGCACAATGCTGTCAGGACATGCAGTTATAGCAGAGTATGTATTGAGAACATTGCTAGGTTTACCAAAGCTTGGGGGCACCAATATGGAGATTGTTGGGATTTGTGCGATGCTCCCAAGCTTTAAAGAGACTTGGGAGACCATGGCAGGGATGCTGGAGATGATCCCTGGGTGCTTGGAGGCATGCCAAGCATTTCCTGGAGGTGTTACAGGAGATCTCGAGATCTGGGTTTGGAGATCTTGAGGTTGGAGTTAGCTCGGGCTATAGAGGAGTCGACTCCTGCAGGTTGACAGCAGGATTGAGTTCTGGTCAAGTTGGCTCGAGGTCTTTTCAAGTCGACTCTTCTGACAGGTTTAGATCTTATGTGTTGGCTTGGGGGGAGAGAGAGTTTTGTTAGGCTGAGTCATGTTGACTCAGTGCTATATATATATCTTATAGTAGCTGGAGTGGTATGAGAGGTCCAGGAGTTGAGCTGGAATAGAAATCCTCTTCTCCCCAAGAAACAAGAAAGCCCTCCTCTCTCTGGTTCTATCTTTGTAGCAGCCCCTTGGGGGCACACCTCTGTCACTGGAAGTGTATGGTGTGCTCCAATACTTCCCAATGATGGATCCTTTCAAGTCCATGGCAGCATCAAGTTGATCCTAGGTGTTCTGCGGAGTCGAGCGAGGTGTTTCGTTCCTCGACACTAAGGAAACTTGGGCGGAGGCTAGCAAAGCTTTGGCATCAATGGTGGAATCCCAATGTGGGTGACCAGATCAACTATGAAGACCAGGGCAGCCATTGCAAAGTTAAAGCGGGTGGTGGCCCCTCCGACTAGTATGGGCGAAGGCGAAGAGGTGAGGCTCTCCAGTGTTTGAGAAGTCAATTCTATCCCTGGCTTCCTAGAGTGAACACATGCCTCAAGTTCTTGGATGATTCCATCCCTTCAGAGGTCAAGGAAGAGGTGCTAGCAGGTCTACCTAGGAAGGCTTGTAGCTGTTCATCCAAGTCATAGTATCGATAAGTCTTCTGCCTAAGGGCTTAGATATTGATGGGGACATTGATCAGCATGAATCTCAAAGCAGGACGAATCATGATGCAGTATGAATTTTGATGCAAATAAATTTAAATTTGAGGATCATTTCATCCACCACATAAGAAGGTCCCCACATGAATGCCAAGTGGTGCCCAACACATGAATGCCCACATGAATGCCAAGTAGTGCCCAACACATGAAGACACAAGAATGCCCACATGAATGTTAAGTGGCACCCATGCATGCAGATTTTCAGATTTAGACACTTGGCAACCACCAGGAGACACTTGGCACCCATGCATTTTGCCACCCCTTTTCATAAAACTTGAAATTCAAATTTGTAGCTACCTTTCCCCCTCTTTCCATGTAAAATTTGAATTTCAAATGGAGCTTAGAAGGATATAAATAGGCCCCTAATCTCTTTGTAAAAGAAATCTAGTGATGAATGAAAGTTTTTTAGAGAAGAGTGACTCTTCTTTTGCTCCATAAGGAGAGGGTGTGAGGCCCAACCCCAGAACATGATGTGAGGTCATGTCTAGTTATCCCCTTTCTTGATTCCATCTTCCTTACTGCCCTCATGTCCTTTAAGATTCACTCTAATGGCTCCATTAGTGAGGTGGGTGAGATGCCCTAGACGTGAGAGATCTCTCCGTGAGTGTGAGTCTCAAAGTCTAAGAGAGTCCAGATTTCTACCTTCCATCTCCATTATTCCTTCGCCATCCCTAGAAAAATATAAAAAAACTATTAGTACCCTAATCTCGGTGACTTCTAAGCTCACCGACGAACCTACCCCATGCCCCGTAAAGCAACAATTTTGGTATCAGAGCCTAAGTTGATTAGGATATTCTATATCTTTCCCTCATTTTCTCTCTCCACTTATTCTCCTTATTTCCACTATTCCTGCTATCTCGACCTTATTCCTGTTGGGAATTGTGTCCCAAAGCCAATCGCCTGGGTTGTAGGTGGTTGTGCTGAGTTTTGTATTCATTTTATGAATTAATAAAATATTATTTTTGGCAGCTCATCACATATTGTATTTTCCTAAAAATGAGCTCTTTCCATGTGATGAAGTCCTTAGGACTACACTGACTTCGATACAGAGAGGATGTATCGACTGGTCCTTAAACCCTGTTCACAACCAAAGGATATATTGTACTGGATGGCAATATATCAAGTATAGGTTGTTGCAGTTCACATCGTTTGGTTGTCCTCTTGACAAAATGAGTGTGGTGACACTGATGTGATCTGCAAGTGGGATATGTGATATCTCATTGAATGTGACTCCGTGAAGCCCCTTTATGCCAAAGGGATACTCACGATAGGATATGGGTATATGTGTCCCTCTGACCTGAGGTCATCACGGTAGCTTGCAAGAAACTCCATGTGCTTTGGTGCCAGACTACCCGGATTTTTAATCCGGTGATGGAAGGTTTCTGGGTACAGGCAAGAACTTGTGGAGCAGTGATAGACCAAGATGGAATTGACCTGTCTAAATAGTTTGGATTGAATGTCTCGCAGTATCTCAATTTAACAAATCCTCGGCCGGGGTAGCCCTAGTGAAGAGTCAATGGGCTTGCAAGGTTGAGACATGTAGTCGACTGACTCAGTCTGGGTTGGCAGCCCAATATCAGTCGTCCTGAGCATTAGAGGTCAAAGGGATGAATTATACAGTAACCATATGCCAGAGGTTCGATAGTATGCTCCCGCATCTTCGACCTATCCGGACGCCGGGACCCATTGCTAGATGGTTTCCTGTGCTGGTATTGGAATTGTTCCAGTGCTATCGTTTAGGTTCGAACCTATGAGGTCACACGCCATAGAGGATAACTTTCTGATCCGGATACCGATTACGATTGGGAATCATCTCGGTTTTATGGTCACGGTATTTTTTGAGCACTCTTTTTCCCGTCTTGCCCTTGTCTGCGTTAATCAGAAATTGTTTCGGGCTGACCAGGACTGCGCCAGGATTTTTCTGAATCAGTTTTGAACTGATTCGGAGCTAGTTTCGGCCTCCAATTGGTTGTGAACCAATTGAATCCAATTTAATTGGGCTTGGACCGGTTCAATTAGATTGAACCAAAAGTTTTTTTATCATTGGGATTGAACCAAATTTATTTTGGACCGGTTTTCTTTTGAGCCGAATTTTTTTCTCCCTTGTGACCGTTCACACGGTGTTTCGCTGGAATGGAATTCCTAGCATCTTTTGGCTGAAAGTTTTCTCCGGCTGGGCATTTTTTTTCCTCCTCCCAACGGCTTGCTTTATTTTTTTAATGGCTATTTAATTGGTGAAATGGCTGCCAGCGTCGATTGGCCTCCCAGCCTTTCCATTTCTCTCTTCCCTTGCTGCAACTTATAAATCCCTGCTGTCCCCTTTCTAAGGATGAGAGGTGACCATGTGTGAGGCTGAAACAAAACTGTGAGAAGTCTTCTTCCTTGGAGAATTTCTTTTCCATTCCACCGGTGATTTAGAGGGCTGGGATTTGGTGAGTGATAGGAAGAAAAAATAGCCATTAATCCCTGATATTCTGGTGCTCAATTACTGGAAGAAGGAAGCTCTGTTTTGCTGAAAACATTTTCAGATTTTAGAATTCTGTTTCCTTCCTTCTTCCCTCCCACTGTTCCAAGTCTTCCAGCGACTAGCATCGCCCGAGAGACGGATCAGAGCAAGCCCCTGGCGTGTTCCCCCTCTAGAGAGTGTTCGATTGAGCACTTGGGAGCCGGATCAACCTCTTTGCTGCTATTATTTTGTGCTCTATTTTGAGTTGCAGGTTTTCAGGTTGCAGAATTTTTGGTGCAGTTTTTGGTTGAAAGGAAGGGCTCCAAACATTGAATAATTATCTCCCCTTTGAAGGAAGACCAACCAACTAGTTCCCTTACTTTTGGTGCTGGAAGGGAGATCGAATAATTGGCAAATTCCATTTTTTTTGCAGCAGATTTTGGAGAAAAGGAGAGACCCTTTCAACGTGCTGGAAGTAGAAGACAACAGGAATAAAGTTATTCCTGTTATCCCAGCAATTCCAGCTTTATACCAAGGCTATTCCAGGTAGGAATAAGGTATAGTTTCTAGTTTTATTTTTCATGCATGTCTAGATCTAGGTTTTTATAATTGTTTATAAATATTACATGCTCTTGTACATGCCTAGTATTGCCTATACATGCATCCGAAATTTGTTAGATCCTGTGTTGAGTAGGTAGTTTCCGCTGTGAATTTAAAATTTTTAAAATTCATACCTGCTCCCTGCTTTGCATGCTCAGCGTAGGCACCTCCAACCGCGTTCATTATCTTTCAGTGGTATCAGAGCCAGGTTCAGTTGTAGCATTTCTTGATTGCATGTATAGTTGATTGAAATGTTTAATCTTTGGTATTGTAAATCATAAAGTTTGATTTGAGAGTACTTTTAGGAACCTAGTTGAGACCTTCACCATGACCGTGTGTCTTTGACACGATGCGGTTCGTCTGTGTTGGCCTCTTCAAAAGGATCCTTTAAGGAAATCTTGGAATTAAAATTGTTTTAATTCAAATACATGTTTGGCATGTCTGTTATTTTCTATTGGGCAATGTAATGTTTATAAAAGAAAAATCTATATATGATGCATGATTTTTGGTTATGTAAAAATGTTTTACACTGTGACTTAATTAAAAATTATTTTAATTAAATCTTTGGCTTATTAAAATCTTTTAGGTTTATGAAATCTAAAACACTCGCATAAGCCATTTTGGGTTAATTGGGTTAGTTATCTAATTGGGTCCTTAACTAGGTTAGACCTAGGTTTAGTTGAACCGGATAAAAGAAGATTAATCAAAAGTTGATTAAGGTCCTTCTTTAGAACTATCTATTTGTTAGAATAGTTGATCTGTTCATCTAAAATGGATCCAATTAGTGGCACAGTGGACGCCCGAGTCTTTAGGCTAATCTGATCGAGTCTGGGAAACCGACTGGTGTCGAGGTAGATTTGGCATTGTGATCATGGTCGTATGAGGCTACCTCTTTCCTGGCCAACTTGGTTGGTGTCTAGGAAAGATGGTTAATGGCGGATACTCACCCATGATCTCACCTACCTGGCTAGTCGAGTCGACCAGAACTGATTGGAAAAGCTCAATGACTCGAGTTAACCCATGTCACCCAGGTTGATCGGTCTGACTGATCTTTAGGTGCCCATGGATCATTTGTTGATTTATTTCAACCCTCCTGAAATCTAATTGATTTAGTGGGAGGTTGATCCATGTCCTTGTCTTTTCTTCTGTCACAACTAAAATTCCTCTAAAATTATTAGGTCCTTAAAAGACTAAGTCAAAGAGTTGACAGTGTCTTAGCCTCCCATTAAGTTGGATAGAAATGTGTCCACTAGTTTGGTGTGCATCGGCAGTTCCATAGAACGGGTGTACATCCGGCGACTAGAATTTCTATCTGATCGATGATGGTTCAGTGCAACCTCCTTAACGGGACCAGGTGGGCCGGCCATAGTCGGGCTTGGTCTTTAGTTAGCTGGAAGCATTGGATTTGTCATTTTATTGGTTGGACCTAACCAGAGACCAGCAATAGGAGGCCCCTAGGCCGATTGGGGTGTTCTCTGGGGCAAAATAAAATATTGAAAATTGTTTAGGGAAACAATTGGTTTACGAACCTACCATTAGGCTCGTATGGGTGAGCTGGCCATAGTCGGGCTCATGCGAGGCCTATTGGATTTCAGTACCCACTTGAAAAGATGTTGTTTTCACGGATTGGAGTTAGAGGCTACCAATCTGAAAAATTAGTGGGAGAAGCCTTTAGACTAAAGTCCAAGTCTTTTGGTTAAATTATTAATTTAATACACTAATTTGGTCTTGTTTTCTTTTCAGATGTCTTCAAATTTATCACTCCAGTCACTTCTCGATAACGAGAAGTTAAAGGGTCATAACTTCGATAGTTTGTATCGAAGATTAAGAATTGTTCTGGAGCATGAACGGATCCCATATGTGATAATGGATCCGGCACCTGAAATCCCTCTCACTAATGCACGGAGTGTGGTCAGAGATGCTTATCTGAAGTGGGTCTCTGATCGGACTACTGTCCAGTGCATTATGTTAGCGGTGATGAACGACGAGTTCAGTCGCAAATTCAAGGAGGCCCAACTTGATGAAATCCTTCAAAAATTGAAGGAATCCTTCGGCACCCCGGATGATGTAGAACGGTACAAAGTGTCTTGTGCCATCTACAACTCTAAGATGCTGAATGGTGGTTCAGTCACTGATCATGTATTATACATGATCGAGTTGATTGAAAAACTGGGCAAACTCGGATGTCCCTTGCACGAGCAGCTCGGCAAGGATGCGATTCTGAATTCTCTTCCCTCCTCATATCTTGATTTTCTCGATCATTACATAATGAACAAGCCTGCAGTAAACTACCATGGTCTTTTGGGGTTGCTGCAGACTTTCGAGAAAGACCACCAACTTAATAAGGGGGTGGTGAATTTAGTGGGAGGAAGTAGAGGTCGTCGTCCCTTTAAGAAAGGGAAGAAGAAAATGAATAAAAAGGGAAAGAAGGTGCAGAATGCTCCTGGCCCTAGTCAGACCAGGAAGTATAAGGCTGATCAGTCTTCTGCAGAGTGCTTCTACTGCAAGAAGAAGGGACACTGGAAGAGGAACTGTCCTCTTTATATTGCATCCCTTGATCCTAGCAGGTCGAGGAAGCAGAAGTCTGCTGAACAAGGTATTTATATGATAAAACCTTGTAATTACTCAATTGTTGATACTGCTAACTGGGTATTAGATACTGGTAGTCCAATTCATGTTTGTAATTCGTTACAGGGACTTCAAGTTAGTAGAAGATTTGAAGATGAAGAACAGTTTCTGAGCGTCGGGAATGGAAATCATGTTCCAGTATTGGCGGTTGGAGTCATGCATCTTGTCTTTGAGTCTTGTACTATCGAACTAGTCGACTGTCACTATTGTCCTAGTTTCATTATGAGCATAATTTCTGTAGGCCTTTTGGCCAATTGTGGTTTTGAACTATCAATAAAAGGAGATTTTTGCAATGTTATTTTGAATAATTGTGTTATAATGAAAGCTAGATTAAATAATGGCATATATGTTCTATCAAGGCCTGTTAGTGTAATGTACACTTCTTGCAAATGCCCAAGATTAGATAATGTCAACGATTTGTATCTTTGGCACTGTAGACTAGGTCATATTAACCAAAATAGGATAAACAAGATGCGAGGAGATGGACTTCTCGAGGTCAGTGATTCTGAATCACTGCCCACTTGTGAATCCTGTTTTCTTGGTAAAATGACCAAGTCACCTTTTTCTGGAAAAGGTGAACGAGCTACAGAACTTCTAAGTCTAATACATACTGATGTATATGGACCAATGACAATTAGTACAAGAGGAGGATACAAATATTTTATTACATTTACAGATGACTTTTCGAGGTTTGGTTATGTCTTTCTAATGAGACATAAGTCTGAGTCATTTGAAATGTTCAAACGATACCGTAATGAAGTAGAAAAGCAAACTGGAAAAAGTATTAAAACCCTTCGATCTGATCGAGGTGGTGAATACTTATCTGGTGCAATTTTGACTGATGCAGAACGAAAGCTCTGATACCAAAATTGATGCAGAACAAAAAGATGATGCGATGCGGAAGTAAATTAAAATTAATGTATTTTTTTTTTTATTTATTTTTAGAAGTCAGCTTTGACTTAAAGGAAAGATAAACTAATGCTGAAAGAAACTAAGAAATGACAGAAAGCATAATTAAAAGGAGTGGATTATCAGAGTAACTCAGAAGTAGGATCGCTGGGGATTGAGAAACCCCCAGACCTAGGGTTTACTCCTCTTTCAAGAAACAGACGAAGAGAGAAGAGAAGGTTTTATACCTGACTGTGATATCTCTCGTTGCTTCAATTGAAGGACACTCTCGAACAGATTGTAGGATCCTTGGAGACGAGGTATCTTCGCAATGGATCCTCGGATTGTAGTCCTATAGCAAGGTTGGCCTTCTTCTCGAACTCAGGATCTGGAAGAAGAAGAACAAAAAAAAAAAAAAGAACCAGAAACTCAAAGAAAGACACTGACCTGTGGACTTAATGAAGATTGTTGGATGTAGAAGTTCCGTAGATCTTGATACTGATCTGACTCTTCTTTTGAACTTGCTCTGTAGTTGAAACAGTTGATCTGAACCTGGATGCTGGTGACCGGCTTCGATGTGGAAGAGAGGGGCCGTGGGATTAAGATGGAAAATTAGGGTTTGGTGGTGGTGGAGTAGAGATGGGTGGACTAAGCTAGGGTTTTGGGGTTGGAGATCTCACACCTCCTCAAGGTTCCTAGGGAACCAGGATTTACTCCCTCATGGAGCTCAATACTTGAATACAAGTGCGGAAGAGAGAAACACAAAGATGCTCACAAAGAAATTGATTTCATTCATCATTAAATTCAAGAGTTACATAGAGTTGAATATATAGACATAACAAAGAAATAAAATTTCATACACTTCCCATGTGGGACTAATAGGACTAACCCACACTTTAGGCATCAAATTCTCTTCCCAAGACTCCTTCCATGAGTGGGCAGCCCAAAAACTCCAAGAAAACTTGAAAATCAGCTCCAAATGGCAGGTTATGGGGTGTCTCCTAGTATCTCTCTATGAATCAAGGATTTTCCATTCATGGTTTGGCTCTTTTGGACACCTCCTAGTCTTGCGCCACAAGTTTAGGCTTCTTCCTTTCATGGCTTTGGCACTTTAGGAAACTTTTGGGTGCCTCCTTGATTTTCTCCCCAAGACATGCTCTCTTCCCTTTTATAACTTGGATTTTTATGGAACATTGTGGGGCACCTCCTTGATCCTCTCTTCAAGAAAAATTCTTGCCATCCTGGCTTGGGTTTATCTGGAAAGAAGTTGGCTCCTCCTTGGATTGAGGTATCTTGATGGATTTCTCCCCCAAGTGGCGCATGAAAGAAGGGACCTGCTTTCTTATGGTGTGGGGACCAAGGCACATTAGATGGAGATGTGGTGCCTCCTGGACTCTGGCATGTGGCTGGGAGTGTGGTGCCCACATGCTTGGGCCTGGGAGAAAAAATTGGGCACCCTGGACCTTGACTTGATTTAAAAAAATGGTACCAACCTGGAGAAGACCTAGACCACTACTAGGACTTGTACTGAGTCAACATGACTCAACAAAATTTAAATTGTAGGGAAATACATACTCAAGACTAAAATTGAGTTGACCAAGTCAACCCTAATTACAAAACTAGAAAATCCTAATTCTTCGGGCAAGGTCAATCAGAGATCCAGATGGAGCCCTGAAGTCTTCTTCTGAGTTTGGTGCCCGCACCAATTCTCCCGGGGTGGGAGGAACTCGACCTTGTCGAGTAAGGCTCAAGTTGGCTCTGGTATCTCTCCAAGAGGTCTGGATCCAAATCTTGTAGTTCCTCTCGGGAGATCCAAGAGTCATCTGAGTCTGGCCTTCCTTGCCAGCGGACCAAGTATCTTTGGTATCCTCGATTACGAGTAGAGATAACCTGATCATCCAGGATCTTTTCAATCTGCTCTTTCCTAACAGGCCAGTTTGTTGGTGGACACACAGGGTCGGGATCACTCTCAATAACAGGATTAGGTTTCAAAGGCTTACTAGGAATCACAACTGGCTCCCTATACTCTACTAAGTCTGTAATGTTGAAAGTAGAGCTATTGCCTAGTTCTGGAGGCAACTCGAGCACATAGGCATTGGATCCTACTCTCTTCACTACTCTAAATGGTCCAGCTCCTTTAGCATGTAACTTTCTAATGGTTCCAGGAAAAAACCGCTCAGGCCTTAACCTAATCATTACATAGTCTATCTCAACAAAAGTTTTGACTCATCTTTGAGAATCAGCCAACTTCTTATAAGTTTCATTACTTAAAGTTATTTTGGCATGAATTTCTTTATGCAAGTCCTTTACATGCTATGCAAGTGCATCAAGAGACTTGTGTGTGTGGGCTAATAGTGAAATCAGATCAGGTGGTGTGTGAGGCTTGTATCCATGCACAATTTCAAATGGACTCTTACCTGTAGACCTATTGACCGAGTCATTTTATGCAATTTCAGCCCTGGACAAAATACAATCCCAATTCCTGGTGCTCTCAATCAAACCAAAATCTGAGCCAAAGCCTAGTAAAGGGTCAAGAAAAACTAAACTAGACTGACGACGCATTCCTAAAGAATGGACTTTATTCCAAAGGAACCCTAGGTCTAAACCTAACAAACTATGACTCTCTAGGTTTGACCTTGGGTCGGAGGATGGCATGCAGAGCATGAAAACTTATCACGGGTGCCTAGTAGGTGCCATAAGGTCTTCCAGAAGTAGGTGGCAAACCTAATAGGTTCTGACACGTGGTTCACTCTAAAGACTTCGACAAAGTATACTTGGATGGTGTAAGAAGCATTAGAAGTCCTAGAGAAAGGGAGGAGATATGAGGTGGGGTCTCGAATTACCTGTTGACTAAAGATGGTGACCTAAAGGTTTGAATGGTGATCTATGAGTGTCGACTGGTCATCCTTACGAAAGGAAATGTTTGCTACTCCCAGGAATGGATCAAGAGATGGTTCGGGAAGTAGCCTAGGACATGTGATTGCAATAGTTAAGGTTTGTTCTCTAAGCAAATAATGATCCACTTTCTCAAGAACTGGATTAGAGAATGATTCATGGAAGGGCCTATGGATGATGACCTCAAGACTTGAAATTTGACCTATGGGTGCGGAAAGGTATACTCTATAGAAGGGTAGGTCAATCATGCGAAGGAAGGGGTCTGGGGCCATAAGGAGGACTTCTACAGGACTGGGTGAATCAATCCGCTCAAGACAAGGATGTTCAACTGAGATTACGGGAGAGACCTTAGTGGCTGGGCATGGGACAAGGTCCAATTGTAAGAGGCTTGATTCAGTCATCCTAAGGAGAGGATCTACCATAGGGTAGGCAAACTTAAACAGTTTAGTGCAAAGATCTTTAATTGGTACTTAGAGAATGACTGTCATTAGAGGATACGAACTGATAGCTCAGGCTAACACTATGAGTTCTTCTTGGGGGTATTTGACTAAAGGAACTTGGTTCTCACAAATCTTTTGAATTTCTGAACTAGGTCCTACCACTTGGTTGCTCTCCAAGGTCTCCTTAGGTAAGGAACCAATAGTATCAATGTCACATTCTTCAAGTTCTTCTCCCTCATATTCATCAACTAGACTCAAGCCAGCATCATATACTTCCTCGATGCCATCTTCAATGGGTTTCGGGTCAGTGATGATCGGGTCAACTGATTCTAGGCTTGTCATACCTAACCTTTCTTCCTCATTGGTAGGCTTGGGTTCTCCCTCATTAATGTCATCCTTAGGATTCTTACCACTTAGCTATGCACAAGCCAGTCCTATGCATGGGCACTGACTAGATTTATGGCCTCTTTCTCTACAAAACAAACATTCTTGAGATATAGGAACCTGGGTCACACTGGGTTTCAAGCTAGTAGAGACCTTACTTGGGCATGGGTGTGGATCTAAATGGTTTGATCTAGAAGACTGGGGTTGTTGAGTGACTGGTCTAGAATATTGTAAGGACCTCTCATAGACACGATCCACACTATAGATATCATGGTTAGGCTTCCTAAGGTTATGCTCAGGATCATGGTATAAGGTCCTCCTAGGCTCCTGGCATGGGTGAGGTTGGGGCCTATTAAATTTTGGATCAGGGGTCCAATTTTGATGTCTACGTTTCTCAAGTACTTGGACTCGATCCCTAAATTGGGAAAAACCCTCATTCATGTCCTGACTCAATTTGGTCATACTTTCGGTAAGATTTCTAACCATGGCCTCTAAATCTGGTTGGGTTTGACTAGGTTGGTAGGGTACTCCATTCCGGGTAGACATGATGATGCAAGCAAGCACACAGAATTTGACTAGACTAAAGCGACTACTGGCTAACTAGACCTAGAGCCCAAACTAGATGCCCAATCAGAGTGGCAAGCTAGCCTGTAGTAACTCGGGACTCAGCCAGGCAGGTGTAAGGGGAGTGTTAGGTCCCTAAATGCCAATCCTAGACACCAATCAGAGATTGGCCAGGTAGGCAGACCAGCACACAAGCCCTTCGGGATGGAATCCCTGAACCACCATTCTAGACACTAAGTACAAAGCACACACAGAGTAACTAGACAAACTGACTCAACACTAGCCTTGACCCGACTTGTTGATGTCCCTAGCCCACTAGGGCAAACTAGGTCTAATTAATTTTAAGATTAAAGGCTTAGGTTCGAATGAGTGGGTGGTGGTTTTGGGCTAAGGAGAGGTTATCAACTCCTCCCCTTATCTTAGATGCTCAAATGCCCTTAAGATGAATTAAGTGATGAACACTCAAAAATAATTGAATTGCAGAAACACAAAAACAGAGTTGCAGTAATTTAACTCTCAGAAATCTCACGAAAATCAATAAATCACAAAACAATTATGCAAAATAGCTTCAATTATACTGGTTTCAGAAAAATAAAATCACTAAATTTAGAGTTAACTGTAGTGAGAAATAATTTCTGTAACAGGGCAATTATGGGCTGAAAATAGAGTACTTCCCCGTTTACAATTCCTGCCACGAAGTTGTAACCCAACGGATCCCCTACACGCCCTAGGAACACCTCATGGAATGGAAAGAGGAGGTTTGTACCTCGCTTCGTTCCTAGGACCGGACGTCCTGGGGAGTCTACTTCGAGCAGACAAAGTAAAAAGAGAGAGACTCAAACAAGCAATCAAACAGAAACCCTAGACAGGGCTCTGATACCAAAAATGATGCAGAACGGATATGTGGGATGTGGAAGCAAATTAAAATTAATGTATTTTTTTTATTTATTTATTTTTAGAAGTCGGCTTTGACTTAAAGGAAAGATAAACTAATGCTGAAAGAAACTAAGAAATGACAGAAAGCATAATTAAAAGGAGTGGATTATCAGAGTAACTCAGAAGTAGGATCGCTGGGGATTGAGAAACCCCCAGACCTAGTGTTTACTCCTCTTTCAAGAAACAGATGAAGAGAGAAGAGAAGGTTTTATACCTGACTGTGATATCTCTCGTTGCTTCAATTGAAGGACACTCTCGAACAGATTGTAGGATCCTTGGAGACGAGGTATCTTCGCAATGGATCCTCGGATTGTAGTCCTATGGCAAGGTTGGCCTTCTTCTTGACTCAGGATCTGGAAGAAGAAGAACAAAAAAAAAAAAAGAACCAGAAACTCAAAGAAAGACACTGACCTGTGGACTTAATGAAGATTGTTGGATGTAGAAGTTCCGTAGATCTTGATACTGATCTGACTCTTCTTTTGAACTTGCTCTGTAGTTGAAACAGTTGATCTGAACCTGGATGCTGGTGACCGGCTTCAATGTGGAAGAGAGGGGCCGTGGGATTAAGATGGAAAATTAGGGTTTGGTGGTGGTGGAGTAGAGATGGGTGGACTAAGCTAGGGTTTTGGGGTTGGAGATCTCACACCTCCTCAAGGTTCCTAGGGAACCCGGATTTACTCCCTCATGGAGCTCAACACTTGAATACAAGTGCGAAAGAGAGAAACACAAAGTTGCTCACAAAGAAATTGATTTCATTCATCATTTAATTCAAGAGTTACATAGAGTTGAATATATAGACATAACAAAGAAATAAAATTTCATACACTTCCCATGTGGGACTAATAGGACTAACCCACACTTTAGGCATCAAATTCTCTTCCCAAGACTCCTTCCATGAGTGGGCAGCCCAAAACTCCAAGAAAACTTGAAAATCAGCTCCAAATGGCAGGTTATGGGGGTGTCTCCTAGTATCTCTCCATGAATCAAGGATTTTCCATTCATGGTTTGGCTCTTTTGGACACCTCCTAGTCTTGCGCCACAAGTTTAGGCTTCTTCCTTTCATGGCTTTGGCACTTTAGGAAACTTTTGGGTGCCTCCTTGATTTTCTCCCCAAGACATGCTCTCTTCCCTTTTATAACTTGGATTTTTATGGAACATTGTGGGGCACCTCCTTGATCCTCTCTTCAAAAAAAATTCTTGCCATCCTGGCTTGGGTCTATCTGGAAAGAAGTTGGCTCCTCCTTGGATTGAGGTATCTTGATGGATTTCTCCCCCAAGTGGCGCATGAAAGAAGGGACCTGCTTTCTTATGGTGTGGGGACCAAGGCACATTAGATGGAGATGTGGTGCCTCCTGGACTCTGGCGTGTGGCTGGGAGTGTGGTGCCCACATGTTTGGGCCTGGGAGAAAAAATTGGGCACCCTGGACCTTGACTTGATTTAAAAAAAATGGTACCAACCTGGAGAAGACCTAGACCACTACTAGGACTTGTACTGAGTCAACATGACTCAACAAAATTTAAATTGTAGGAAATACATACTCAAGACTAAAATTGAGTTGACCAAGTCAACCCTAATTACAAAACTAGAAAACCCTAATTCTTCGGGCAAGGTCAATCAGAGATCCAGATGGAGCCCTGAAGTCTTCTTCTGAGTCTGGTGCCCGCACCATTGACATATCTTGAGGAGAATGGAATTCTCTCTCAGTGGACTCCTCCAGGAACACCGCAGTTGAATGGTGTGTCCGAAAGAAGGAATCGAACCTTGTTGGATATAGTTCGATCAATGATGGGCTTTGCAACTCTGCCGCTATCCTTTGGGGATATGCACTTCAGATAGCCTGTTATTTGTTAAATAATGTTCCAAGTAAGTCTGTTGTCTCCACTCCGTATGAGATGTGGAATGGACATAAACCCTCAATCTCACACCTTCAGGTCTGGGGTTGTCCGGCTTACGTAAAACGTTTAGACTCAGACAAACTTGGTCCTAAGTCTGACAGGTGTTTATTCATTGGTTATCCTAAGGAAACCAAAGGGTATTTCTTCTACTTAGAGAATGAACAAAATGTGTTCGTTGCTCTTAGAGCTATCTTTTTGGAAAAGGAGTTCCTTGGAGAAGGAACTATAGCCTCTAAGATTGAACTTGATGAAGTTCAGCCAATAGAAGAACCTGCACACTCTAAGGACATCGTGGAACCGGCTATGATTGTGGTGCGGGCACCAGACTCAGAAGAAAACTTCAGAGCTCCATCTGGATCTCAGATTAACCTTGCCCGAAGAATTAGGATTTTTGGCTTGTAATAATGGTTGACATGATCAACTCAATTTTAGTTTGAGTCTGTATTACCTGCATTTTTATTTTGTTGAGTAATGTTGACTCAGTAGTGGACTAGGGCTTCAACCTGGGGTGTTACATTTTCTCCCAAGGCCAAGCAAGTGGGCGCCACACTCCCAGCCACACTCCCAGCCATACGCCTGAGTCCAGGGGGCGCCACATCTCCATCCAGCAGGCTTTGGTCCCCACACCACAGATAGCAGCTCCCCTCTTTCATGCGCCAATTGAAGAGAAATCCACCAGGGGTCCACAAATCAAGGGGGCGGCCCAAGACTTCCCAAAAGAACCAAACTATGAAAGGAAAGAAATTCTCTTGGAGAGAAATTCAAGGAGGCGCCCATTACCTGCCAGAAATACTCAAAACAAAGTTAGAAGGAGCCATAACTTGGGGAGAAAGAAAGGAGGTATCCAAAAAGGGTTGAGCCATGGAAGGAAGGAGATTTCTCTTGAAAAGCAAGGTTAGGAGGCGCCCTAATCATTCCAACTAAAGCCAGATATAAAAGGCAACAAATTTTCTCTTAGAGGGCAAGGTTAAGAGGCGCCCAAACACTTCTAGATAAGGCCAAGCATAGAAGGAAAAAATATTTTCTTGGGTCAAGACAAGGAGGCGCCACCCACTTTCCTTTTTGAAGCTTCAATCAACTTTGGAATTAATTGGCCGGCCATATGAGTAGGGATTGATATCCTAATTTGAAGATCCCCTCCTTTAGTCCCACATGGGAAGATATAAAACCCTACTCTCTTGTAATGGCCTATAAATTAAAACCCCATATAAGTTTAAAGAAATCAGATGAATGAAACCAAATTTTTTTTGTGAGCAAACTTTGTGTTTTCTCTCTTCCGCACTTGCATCCAGGTGTTGAGCTCCGTGAGGGAGTAAATCCGGGTTCCCCAGGAACCTTGAGGAGGTGTGAGATCTCCAAAACCCAAACCTAGGTTAGCCACTCCACTCCCAAACCCTAGCCGCCATCACCCTTCTCTTTCCACCAAGCCCTAGTCTATTCCACTTCTCTCGGCCACTCTCTCCAAGTCCAGGCCGACCACCAGCATCCAGCTCCAGTCCGGATACTTCAAATCCATAGCTCTTTCTAGAGGGAGTCGAATCAGCCTTCAAGAGAATCCGGATCTCAGCGACATCAGCCTTCAAGTTCTTCGAACTGGTAAATCCTTCCCTGAGTATCTGAATCCATCACTTATTTTTCTTCTTCCCAGATCTTGAGTTCAGGAGAAGCCGACCTAGCCACGAGGCCAGTATTGGAGGATCCATTGCGAAGATAGCCGAATCTGAGGATCCAACAATTTGCTCGAGAGAGTTCTTCCACCTAAATTCTGTGAAGATCACTATCTGGTTGGTAAACCATCTCTTCTCTTTATTTCTGTCCTGTTGAAAGTTCAGAGCGAAACCCTAGGTCTGGGAGTTTCTCAACCCCCAGCGATCCGTTACTTCTGAACTACTCTGATAACTTAGCTTCTTCTAAATTGTGCTTTCTATCCTTACCTAGTTTCCATCAACTTAGTTTAACTTTACTTTGAGTCGAAGCCAATTTCTGAAATATAAAAAAAAAAAAAGAAAAAAAAGAATTAATCTTAATTTTACTTCCGCATATGCTTCTTTGTTCTTTGTTTTGCATCATTTTGGTATCAGAGCTTTTGTGCTGCATCATTTTTGGTATCAGAGCCCTGTCTAGGGTTTCTGTTTTGATTGCTTGTTTGAGTCTCTTTCTTTTTACTTTGTCTGCTCGAAGTAGACTCCTCAGGACGTCTAGTCCTAGGAATGAAGCGAGGTGCAAACCTCCTCTTCCCATTCCACGGGGTGTTCCTAGGGCATGTAGGGGATCCGTTGGGTTATAACTTCGTAGCAGGAATTGTAAATGGGGAAGTGCTCTGTTTTCAGCCCATAATTGCTCTGTTGCAGGAATTATTTATCACTGCAAGTAACTCCAAATTTGCTGATTTTTATTTTTTGAAATAAATATAATTGAAACTATTTTGCATAATTTTCCTGTGATTTATTGGTTTCCGTGGGATTTCTAAGAATTAAATTACTCCAACTCTGTTTTTGTGTTCTGCAATCCAATTATTTTTGAGTGTTCATCTCTTAATTCATCTTAAGGGCATTTGAGCATCTAAGATAAGGGGAGGAGTTGATAACCTCTCCTTACCCCAAAACCATCACCCACTTATTCGAACCTAAGCCTTTAATCTAAAAATTGATTATACCTAATTTGCCCTAGTGGGCTAGGGACATCAACAAGTCGGGTCAAGGCTAGTGTTGAGTTAGTTTGTCTGGTTACTCTGTGTGTGCTTTGTACTCAGTGTCTAGAACGGTGGTTCAGGGATTCCATCCTGAAGGGCTTGTGTGCTGGTCCGCCTACCTGGCCAATCTCTGATTGGTGTCTAGGATTGGCATTCAGGGACCTAACACTCCCCTTACACCTGCCTAGCTGAGTCCTGAGTTACTACAGGCTAGCTTGCCACTCTGATTGGGCATCTAGTTTGGGCTCTAGGTCTAGTTAGCCCGTAGTCGTTCAGTTGAGTCTCATTTTGTGTGTTTGCTTGCATCATGTCTACCCGGAATGGAGTGCCCTACCAACCTGGTCAAACCCAACCTGATTTAGAGGCCATGGTTAGAGCTCTTACTGAGAGTATGAACAAATTGAGTCAGGATGTGATTGCTAATGTTACCCAGTGTAAAAACAAGTCCATGAGAATTTTACCCAACTTAGGGATCGAGTCCAAGTACTTGAGAAACGTAGACATCAATATTTGACCCCTGATCCAAAATTTAATAGGCCCCAACCTCATCCATGCCAGGAGCCTAGGAGGACCTTATATCGTGATCCCGAGCATAACCTTAGGAAGCCTAACCATGATATCTATAGCGTGGATCATGTCTATGAGAGGTCCTTACAATATTCTAGACCAGTCACTCAACAACCCAAGTCTTCTAGATCAAACCATTTAGATCCACACCCATGCCCAAGTAAGGTCTCTACTAGCTTGAAACCCAGTGTGACCCAGGTTCCTATATCACAAGAATGTTTGTTTTGTGGAGAAAGAGGCCATAAATCTAGTCAGTGCCCATGCATAGGACTGGCTTGTGCACAGCTAAGTGGTAAGAATCCTAAGGATGACATTAATGAGGGAGAACCCAAGCCTATCAATGAGGAAGAAGGGTTAGGTATGACAAGCCCAGAATCAGTTGACCCGATTACCACTGACCCGAAACCCATTGAAGATGGCATCGAGGAAGTATATGATGCTGGCTTGAGTCTAGTTGATGAATATGAGGGGGAAGAACTTAAAGAATGTGACATCGATACTATTGGTTCCTTACCTGAGGAGACCTTGGAAAGCAACCAAGTGGTAGGACCTAGTTCAGAAATTCAAGAGATTTGTGAGAACAAGGTTCCTTTAGTCAAATACCCCCAGGAAGAACTCATCGTGTTAGCCCGAGATATCGGTGCGTATCCTCTAATGACAGTCATTCCCCAAGTACCAATTGAAGATCTTTGCACTGAACTGTTTAAGTTTGCCCACCCTATGGTAGATCCTCTCCTTAGGATGACTGAATCAAGCCTCTTACAATTGGACCTTGTCCCATGCCCAGCCACTAAGGTCTCTCCCGTAATCTCAGTTGAACATCCTTGCCTTGAGCGGATTGATTCACCCAGTCCTGTAGAAGTCCTCCTTATGGCCCCAGACCCCTTCCTTCGCATGATTGACCTACCCTTCTATAGAGTATACCTTTCCGCACCCATAGGTCAAATTTCAAGTCTTGAGGTCATCATCCATAGGCCCTTCCATGAATCATTCTCTAATCCAGTTCTTGAGAAAGTGGATCATTATTTGCTTAGAGAACAAACCTTAACTATTGCAATCACATGTCCTAGGCTACTTCCCGAACCATCTCTTGATCCATTCCTGGGAGTAGCAAACTTTTCCTTTCGTAAGGATGACCAGTCGACACTCATAGATCACCATTCAAACCTTCAGGTCACCACCTTTAGTCAACTGGTAATTCGATACCCCACCTCATATCTCCTCCCTTTCTCTAGGACTTCCAATGCTTCTTACACCATCCAAGTATACTTTTTCGAAGTCTTTAGAGTGAACCACATGTCAGAACCTATTAGGTTTGCCACCTACTTCTGGAAGACCTTATAGCACCTACTAGGCACCCATGATAAGTTTTCATGCTCTACATGCCATCCTCCGACCCAAGGTCAAACCTAGAGAGCCGTAGTTTGTTAGGTTTAGACCTAGGGTTCCTTTGGAATAAAGTCCATTCTTTAGGAATGCGTCGTCAGTCTAGTTTAGTTTTTCTTGACCCTTTACTAGGCTTTGGCTCAGATTTTGGTTTGATTGAGAGCACCAGGAATTGGGATTGTATTTTGTCCAGGGCCGAAATTTGCATATAATGACTCGATTAATAGGTCTACGGGTAAGAGTCCATTTGAAATTGTGCATGGTTACAAACCCCACACACCTCTTGACCTAGCTCCTTTACCAGTCCACCCACGGGTCTCCGAGTCTGCCGAAGTTTTTGCACAGCATATAAAAGACTTGCATAAAGAAATTCAAGCCAAAATAAATTTAAGTAATGAAACTTATAAGAAATTGGCTGATTCTCAAAGGCGAGTCAAAACTTTTGACGAAGGAGACTATGTAATGATTAGGTTAAGGCCTGAACGGTTTCCTCCTGGAACCGTTAGAAAGTTACATGCTAGGAGAGCTGGACCATTTAGAGTGGTAAAGAGAGTAGGATCCAATGCCTATATGCTCGAGTTACCTCCAGAACTAGGCATTAGCTCCACTTTCAACATTACAGACCTAGTAGAGTATAGGGAGCTAGCTGTGATTCCCAGTGAGTCTTTTGAACCTAATCCTGCTCTTGAGAGTGAACCTGACCCTATGTGTCCACCAACAAACTGGCCTGTGAGGAAAGAGCAGATTGAAAAGATCCTGGATGATCAGGTTATCTCTACTCGTAATCGAGGATACCAAAGATACCTGGTCCGCTGGCTAGGAAGGCCAGATTCTGATGACTCTTGGATCTCCCGAGAAGAATTACAAGAGTTGGACCCAGATCTCTTGGAGAGATACCAGAGCCAACTTGATCCATACTCGACAGGGTCGAGTTCCTCCCACCCTGGGAGAATTGGTGCGGGCACCAGACTCAGAAGAAGACTTCAGAGCTCCATCTGGATCTCTGATTAACCTTGCCCGAAGAATTAGGATTTTTGGCTTGTAATAATGGTTGACATGATCAACTCAATTTTAGTTTGAGTCTGTATTACCTGCATTTTTATTTTGTTGAGTCATGTTGACTCAGTAGTGGACTAGGGCTTCAACCTGGGGTGTTACATTTTCTCCCAAGGCCAAGCAAGTGGGCGCCACACTCCCAGCCACACTCCCAGCCATACGCCTGAGTCCAGTGGGCGCCACATCTCCATCCAGCAGGCTTTGGTCCCCACACCACAGATAGCAGCTCCCCTCTTTCATGCGCCAATTGAGGAGAAATCCACCAGGGGTCCACAAATCAAGGGGGCGACCCAAGACTTTCCAAAAGAACCAAACTATGAAAGGGAAGAAATTCTCTTGGAGAGAAATTCAAGGAGGCGCCCATTACCTGCCAGAAATACTCAAAACAAAGTTAGAAGGAGCCATAACTTGGGGAGAAAGAAAAGGAGGTATCCAAAAAGGGTTGAGCCATGGTAGGAAGGAGATTTCTCTTGAAAAGCAAGGTTAGGAGGCGCCCTAATCATTCCAACTAAAGCCAGATATAAAAGGCAACAAATTTTCTCTTAGAGGGCAAGGTTAAGAGGCGCCCAAACACTTCCAGATAAGGCCAAGCATAGAAGGAAAAAATATTTTCTTGGGTCAAGACAAGGAGCGCCACCCACTTTCCTTTTTGAAGCTTCAATCAACTTTGGAATTAATTGGCCGGCCATATGAGTAGGGATTGATATCCTAATTTGAAGATCCCCTCCTTTAGTCCCACATGGGAAGATGTAAAACCCTACTCTCTTGTAATGGCCTATAAATTAAAACCCCATGTAAGTTTAAAGAAATCAGATGAATGAAACCAAATTTTTTTTGTGAGCAAACTTTGTGTTTTCTCTCTTCCGCACTTGCATCCAGGTGTTGAGCTCCGTGAGGGAGTAAATCCGGGTTCTCCAGGAACCTTGAGGAGGTGTGAGATCTCCAAAACCCAAACCCTAGGTTAGCCACTCCACTCCCAAACCCTAGCCGCCATCACCCTTCTCTTTCCACCAAGCCCTAGTCTATTCCACTTCTCTCGGCCACTCTCTCCAAGTCCAGGCCGACCACTAGCATCCAGCTCCAGTCCGGATACTTCAAATCCATAGCTCTTTCTAGAGGGAGTCGAATCAGCCTTCAAGAGAATCCGGATCTCAGCGACATCAGCCTTCAAGTTCTTCGAACTGGTAAATCCTTCCCTGAGTATCTGAATCCATCACTTATTTTTCTTCTTCCCAGATCTTGAGTTCAGGAGAAGCCGACCTAGCCACGAGGCCAGTATTGGAGGATCCATTGCAAAGATAGCCGAATCTGAGGATCCAACAATCTGCTTGAGAGAGTTCTTCCACCTAAATTCTATGAAGATCACTATCTGGTTGGTAAACCATCTCTTCTCTTTATTTCTGTCCTGTTGAAAGTTCAGAGCGAAACCCTAGGTCTGGGAGTTTCTCAACCCCCAGCGATCCGTTACTTCTGAACTACTCTGATAACTTAGCTTCTTCTAAATTGTGCTTTCTATCCTTACATAGTTTCCATCAACTTAGTTTAACTTTACTTTGAGTCGAAGCCAATTTCTGAAATATAAAAAAAAAAAAAAAAAAGAATTAATCTTAATTTTACTTTCGCATACGCTTCTTTGTTCTTTGTTTTGCATCATTTTGGTATCAGAGCTTTTATGCTGCATCAGATTGACTCACACCCTGAATCCATTAAGAGATCTGGTAGAATACCGTGTCAGCCGGATAGATACTACGGTTTCTTGGTCCGGGACGGCGATCCCATTGAGCTCGATGAGAACAATGAGGATCCGATCACCTATATGGATGCACTTCAGAGATCTGACTCTGAGGCATGGCTTGGAGCCATGCGATCCGAAATGGAGTCCATGGAAATCAACAATGTTTGGACATTGGTTGATCCACCTGAAGGAATAAAACCCATCAGGTGTAAATGGATCTTCAAGAGGAAAAGGGACGCAGATGGGAAGGTAGAGACCTATAAAGCCCGTCTGGTTGCCAAGGGGTATCGTCAGTGATATGGTATCGATTATGACGAGACTTTCTCCCATGTGGCAATGCTCAAGTCTATTCGGATCATGCTTGCTTTGGCAGCATATTTTGATTACGAGATCTGGTAGATGGATGTCCGAACCGCTTTTCTAAATGGGGAGCTGGAAGAGGAGGTGTATATGATACAGCCTGAAGGGTTCACATCCACAGATGAATCAAAAGTATGCAAGTTGCAGAGGTCCATCTATGGACTCAAGCAAGCATCTCGAAGTTGGAACTTACGGTTTGATAGGTGTATCAAATCGTACAGCTTCGTTAAGAATGGAGAAAAACCGTGCATCTATAAATGGGTTAATGGTTGTGTGATTGTATTCCTAGTGCTGTATGTTGATGACATTCTCTTAATCGGAAATGATGTCGCAGCATTACAAGGAATAAAGGTCTGGTTATCATCTCAGTTCTCCATGAAGGACTTGGGTGAAGCTTCTTACATACTAGATATGAAGATCTATAGAGATAGATCTAAGAAGCTTTTGGGACTGTCCCAATCTATGTACATTGACACCGTGCTGAAACAGTTCAGCATGGAAAATTTCAAGAAAGGCTATCTTTCGATAGGTTCTGGAATTACTCTTTCCAAGAAGGATTGTGTGACAACTCCTGAGGAAAGAGAGCGCATGAGTAGAATACCTTATGCTTCTGCAGTAGGTTCTATCATGTATGCTATGACTTGTACTAGACCAGATGTGGCATACTCACTAGGAGTAGTGAGCAGATACCAGTCTGACCCAGGTGAGGCGCATTGGAAGGTGGTTAAGTCCATCCTTAAGTATTTAAGAAATACTAAAGATCAATGGCTAATTTATGGAGAACCTGACTTGAAACTTGTGAGGTACTCTGACTCCAGTTTCCAGTCAGATAGAGATGATAGCAAGAGTGTGTCAGGGTTTGTATTTACCATGAACGGAGGAGCGATCTGCTGGAAAAGTTCCAAGCAGGCAACTGTTGCAGACTCGGTATGCGAAGCAGAATACATTGCAGCATCAGATGCAGCAAAGGAAGCTGTGTGGTTATGGAAGTTCCTTGGAGAGCCAGGGGTGGCACCTTCTCTAGATGGTCCTGTTCCGGTGTACTGTGACAGCACTTGAGCCATTGCTCAAGCTAAGGAGCCTAAAGCTCATCACCGCACCAAGCACATATTGCGGTGCTACCACCTCGTACGAGAAATCGTGGAACGAGGCGACATCAATCTTCTGAAGATCGATGGAAAAAAAAATCTGGCCAACCCCTTCACTAAAGCCCTCGGAATCAAAGAGTTCGACTATTGTAAATGGAAAATGGGTATAAGATACTCTTCTGATTGGCTTTAGTACAAGTGGGAGTTGTTGGGAATTGTGTCCCAAAGCCAATCGCCTGGGTTGTAGGCGGTTGTGCTGAGTTTTGTATTCATTTTATGAATTAATAAAATATTATTTTTGGCAGCACATCACATATTGTATTTCCCTAAAAATGAACTCTTTCCATGTGATGAAGTCCTTAGGACTACACTGACTTCGATACAAAGAGGATGTATCGACTGGTCCTTAAACCCTGTTCACAATCAAAGGATATATTGTACTGGACGGCAATATATCAAGTATAGGTTGTTGTAGTTCACATCGTTTGGTTGTCCTCTTGACAAAATGAGTATGGTGACACTGATGTGATCTGTAAGTGGGATATGTGATATCTCATTGAACGTGACTCCGTGAAGCCCCTTTATGCCAAAGGGATACTCACGATAGGATATGGGTATATGTGTCCCTCTGACCTGAGGTCATCATGGTAGCTTGCAAGCAACTCCCTATGCTTTAGTGCCGGACTACCCGGATTTTTAATCCAGTCACGGAAGGTTTCTAGGTACAGGCAAGTACTTGTGGAGCAGTGATGGACCAAGATGGAATTGACATGTCCAAACAGTTTGGATTGAATGTCTCGCAGTATCTCAATTTAGCAAATCCTCGACCGGGGTAGCCCTAGTGAAGAGTCACTGGGCTTGCGAGGTTGAGACACGTAGTCGACTGACTCAGTCTGGGTTGGCAGCCCAATATCAGTCGTCCTGAGCATTAGAGGTCAAAGGGATGAATTATACAATAACCATATGCCAGAGGTTCGATAGTATGCTCCCGCATCTTCGACCTATCCGGATGCCGGGACCCATTGATAGATGGTTTCCTGTGCTCGTACTGGAATTGTTCCAGTGCTACCATTTAGGTTCGAACCTATGAGGTCACACGCCACAGAGGATAACTCTCTGATCCAGATACCGATTACAATTGGGAATCGCCTTGGTTTTATGGTCACGGTATTTTTTGAGCACTCTTTTCCCTGTCTTGCCCTTGTCTGTATCAACCAAAAATTGTTCTGGGCTGACCAGGACTGTGCCAGGATTTTTCTGAATCAGTTTTGAACTGATTCGGAGCTAGTTTCGGCCTCCAATTAGTTGTGAACCAATTGAACCCAATTTAATTGGGCTTGGACTGGTTCAATTAGATTGAACCGAAAGTTTTTTTATCATTGGGATTGAACCAAATTTATTTTGGACCGATTTTCTTTTGAGCCAAATTTTTTCTCCCTTGTGACCGTTCACACGGTGTTTCGCTGGAATGGAATTCCTAGCATCTTTTGGCTGAAAGTTTTCTCCGGCTGGGAATTTTTTTTCCTCCTCCCAATGGCTTGCTTTATTTTTTTAATGGCTATTTAATTGGTGAAATGGCCGCTGGCGTCGATTGGCCTCCCAGCCTTTCCATTTCTCTCTTCCCTTGCTGCAACTTATAAATCCCTGCTGTCCCCTGGTTCTAAGGATGAGAGGTGACCGTGTGTGAGAGGCTTGAAACAAAACTGTGAGAAGTCTTCTTCCTTGGAGAATTTCTTTTCCATTCCACCGGTCATTTAGAGGGCTGGGATTTGGTGAGTGATAGGAAGAGAAAACAGCCATTAATCCCTGATATTCTGGTGCTCAATTGCTGGAAGTAGGAAGCTCTGTTTTGCTGAAAACATTTTCAAATTTTAGAATTATGTTCCTTCCTTCTTCCCTCCCACCGTTCCATGTCTTCCGGCAACTAGCATCGCCCGAGAGATGGATCAGAGCAAGCCCCTGGCGTGTTCCCCCTCTAGAGAGTGTTCGATTGAGCACTTGGGAGCCGGATCAACCTCTTTGCTGCTGTTATTTTGTGCTCTATTTTGAGTTGCAGGTTTTCAGGTTGTAGAATTTTTGGTGCAGTTTTTGGTTGAAAGGAAGGGCTCCAAATGTTGAATAATTATCTCCCCTTTGAAGGAAGACCAACCAACTAGTTCCCTTGCTTTTGGTGCTGGAAGGGAGATCGAATAGTTGGAAAATTCCATTTTGTTTTGCAGCAGATTTTGGAGGAAAGGAGAGACCCTTTCAACGTGCTGGAAGTAGAAGACAACATGAAGAAAATTATTCCTGTTATCCCAGCAATTCCAGCTTTATACCAAGGCTATTCCAGGCAGGAATAAGGTATAGTTTCTAGTTTTATTTTCATGCATGTCTAGATCTAGGTTTTTATAATTGTTTATAAATATTACATGCTCTTGTACATGCCTAGTATTGCCTATACATGCATTCGAAATTTGTTAGATCCTGTGCGGAGCAGGTAGTTTCCGCTGTGAATTTAAAATTTTTTAAAATTCATACCTGCTCCCTGCTTTGCTTGCTCAGCGTAGGCACCTGCAACCGCATTCATTATCTTTCAATTCCTCCTCTATTCTTGATTTATTCTTATCATCCTCTTCCTAAACCTATTCGAATTTAAAGCCTGGGACACCCGATCCACCACCCATAGCCTTCTATCAAGCTCCCTCCATTGTCACCACCACTCTTCACTCCAGATCACACTAGAGTCCGTCGCAGTTTGCCATGTCGCCGCCATCCTCCCACTGACCCGAATGCCCGACCGAGTGCCCTCAGATCGATGTCACACACCCATAGCCATTTGCCTTTGCTATTTGGTTTCAAGCTCCTCCCGTTGCTGATGATGCCGACGAACCTCTCCCGCTTATGAGCAGAACCACCAACTGGAGTCACCTACGTTCCCCCCACCAATCGGCACCTACACAGCCGACCGAGACACCGTCATCAGCCTTTCTCCTCAACCATCATCTTTGTTGTTCACCACTGCCCACAACCATTCGCAGCCATCCACAGCCGTCATCCTCATCGACTGCCCATCGCGAACGACCAAGCCAACTTGTCCGCCTGCAATTGGGGTCATCAGAGCTTCACCATAAGACGACGTCCAATCGGATCTCCTCTCTGCTCCATGTTGACAAGCCGCCTTCTTCCTGCCTGTGCCACCATGTGTTCCCATGCCACCGCCCACCTCCCATCATCGGTGCCGGTGAAGACCACCAGTTCTGTCAAAAATGCCGGTGAAAACCTCCCCTTGGAGCCACTCTCTTGATCCCCTGTTCCACGATCCGTCGGAAGAAGATGCCAAGTAGAGTCCCTGCATGATCATGAAGGCAAATCCCCACACTATTGCCGACTTCAGGCTCTGCACATATCTCAAAGCAGAACCTCATGGATCTCAGTACTGCATGACTTTCAGAGATGCACAGATCTTAGAGCAAGGCTATCCAAAAGAAAATCTTAAGCTATAGTCCGGAGTCCCAAGAGCCTGAAGTCAACTGAAGCTAGAGTCTGAGCCTAACTCGATGGAGTCGAGTTATCCCCACCTCAGGGAAATGATGGGGATTTTGATCAGCACGAATCCCGAAGCAACATGAATCATGATGCAGTATGAATTTTGATGCAAATAAATTTAAATTTGAGGATCATTTCATCCACTACATAAGAAGGTCCCCATATGAATGCCAAGTGGCACCCAACATATGAATGCCCATGCCAAGTGGTGCCCAACACATGAAGACACAAGAATGCCCACATGAATGCCAAGTGGCATCCATGTATACAGATTTTCATATTTAGACACTTGGCAACCACAAGGAGATACTTGGCACCCATGCATTTTGCCACCCATTTTCATGAAACTTGAAATTCAAATTTGTAGCTACCTTTCCCTCTCTTTCCATGTAAAATTTGAATTTCAAATAAAGCTTAGAAGACTATAAATAGGCCCCTAATCTCTTTGTAAAAGAAATCTAGTGATGAATGAAAGTTTTTTAGAGAAGAGTGACTCTTCTTTTGCTCCATAAGGAGAGGGTGTGAGGCCCAACCCCAGGACATGATGTAAGGTCATGTCTAGTTATCCCCTTCCTTGATTCCATCTTTCTTACCACCCTCATGTCCTTTGAAATTCATCCTAATGGCTAGATTAGTGAGGTGGGTGAGATGCCCTAGAGGTGAGAGATCTCTCTGTGAGTATGAGTCCCAAAGTCTATAAGAGTCCAAATTCTACCTTCCATCTCCATTGTTCCTTCATGACCTTCTACAAAAAAAAAAAAAATAGTAGTACCCTAATATCGATGACTTCTAGGCTCGCGGATGATCCTCCCCCGATCTTGTGCCGCATCAGATACCAGTTCTCCTGTAAGAGTATAGACTCATTTTGAACAAGATATTTGAATGTAGGGTTGCATGGAAGTCTGGGATTTATTGCAATATGTGGATCACCTTCTTAAAAAAGCAGAGCTATCATGAAGTTCACCGAGATAGTGGAGAGGGAGTGCGATGTAGCGGTCCAAAAACTTAGTTTGTCTAGCTGTCAGCTGGCGATTGAGAAGGAGAGGGTAGACATGGTTGAGGCCTTCCTAATAATCACATCCGCTTGTCTTAACAAGAGTATGGTGGACTGTGCTGAACTTCATCACCTATTGGCTGAGGTGCAGGGTTAGAGGGAGGACCTTGCCAAATTCCAGGCAGCACCCAGTGAGGCTAAAGCAAGAGCAGCCAAGGTGAAGAAGGCACTTGATGAAGCAAAGGCCAAGGGTATTAGGGTTGATGGAAGGATTGGCAGTGTTGAGGTGAAGGCTGTGAAAGTTAAGGCGAGGGCCCGAGTGTTTGAAAAATACCTAGGATCTCATGCATGAGTTTTTTTATAATTTGTAGCAAAAATATATCTATTTTAAAATAATTTTAAATAGAAAACATGTATTTAGAATAATTTTAATAAATCCTAAGTAGGCTTGTAACATGATATGTAGTATAAAATAAAATCAGCATGCATCGATCTACTTGATGCATGCAGTAAATCTAATCTACAAACAATATAAAATCTAATCTACAAACAATATAAAATCTAATTTCATACCTAATCTTGGGTCAATGATTGATACTGCTGATGGCATGTGGTAAGGGTTCTTCGCATCACTTCGTAGCCACCCAGAATGTCCTGCCTCTATGAATCATCCATACAAAGCTCTGATGTGATTAACCTCCTAGGACTGCTAGAACCCTCCAAAGGCCACTGGATGGCTGAAAATAATTTATTTCTTAGATTTTGTTGAGCCTTCTAAGAAATCCAAGAAGAGGATGAAGATGTCTAGCTCTAATAGAAAGGAAACCAAAAATGAAAAATTCCCTTTCTACTATTTTTTTTTTTTTCTTCTTCCTTCAACCCTAGCACCCTAAAAGTTTTCTCATGCTAATGTTTCGCTCACACCCACCTCAATTTTTCTAGTGCCCTTTATTATCTAATTTCATGCAAATTTAAAGATTCTTTGGTTGCACAATCCAAAAACAATTCTAAGAAAAATTAGCGTGTAGATTAGGATAGGATTATAGGGCATTTTAATGAGATAATGAAACAAACTCTTAGTTTGACTAGTCTTTATAATTCCACGCCCCAAACTCTTACAAAAAAAAATTCATGAATTCATTTCACAAATCACTAGTATTTGGCCTACTTTTCATCACACATTACATCCAATGTTGTCAAAAAAATTGGTGACAAAAAAGGATAAGTTTTGAGAGTTTAAGACCAAGTAGAGATAGGATAAGGTAAAGAGTTTGATTCCCAATTAAACTCCTCTCATTTAATTTAAAATTCATTATAAATTAATACAAATTATATAAGAAAATAGGGAGTGCATGAAAATATGTTTGGCATGAAATTTTCATAAATTTATTCAAATAAATGGTATGGAGAAATTTAATATAAGACCTAGTTGCGCTAGATAAGGGTTTGACCATGCTTTGACCAAAATTAGTTAGGAACAAAAACTAATTTTGGTTATAACTAATTTAACCAACTTAGACTCAATACAATTAGGTCCCAATTATACTTAATTAAATCTTAATTAAATTTGAAACTAACTGATCTCAAGTCTAAATCAAATCATAATTAAAAATCCTTAGTGATTAAGTCATCAAATAACCTAATCGAGTAAATTCTAATTGAACCAAGTTCAATTAGACTTGACCTAAATCTCTTCACTCAATCAAATTGAATCATTTAGTAATCTAATTATTAATTAATTCTCCTATAATTAATTAATTATTAATTAATTATTACTTTACAATATTTGTATAGGGTTAATTATTTATCATATTTATAATTTTGCCATTGAATGATTCTTAATCGTTAGTCGGCCATCAAAATCGATCAAAAGTTTCTATTGTATATGATCCTATAGGTTTGAATACTACGTTAGTAGTCCAAGAACTAATTCCTGAACTAATCAATGCAACCATCTAGCAATGGTGCCCGACATCCGGATAGGTCGAATGTTCACGAAGCAATATTCAAGAACCCAGGCATATGGTGATGCGGGACTAAGATGCATGCAAGTGATTATTTTGTGTTTTATGTTCTAATGAGTTAGAAAATTCTTGAAAATCAAACTAAGAAGAGATATGGAGACTCGCATAGTGATCAAGAAACTTTAGTATGTAGAAATAGACCCTAAACAGAGATAAGGCAGGACCCCGGGATTGAGAAATCCTGGCAGGACTTAGTTCTAAATAAATAACTCTACTCAGAAGAATAAGGAGTGCAAACCTCTCGAAACTCTGAAGCGCCCGATGTCGAGTTCGCTCACACTTCCGGATGCAGCCTGGAAGATCAAGCCCTCGACCTTGCGGGTTCGTCAGCTTCCGTCAGATGGTCCTGAAGGAAAGGTAGGCCAACTCCTTTGTCCATGGTACCTAAGGGACCTGTGAGCAACCTAGGACCGAATTAGAAAACAAGAAAGAATAAGGTAACAAAAATATGGAGAAGAGTGAGGTTGAGGGTGGCGGTCAATAGGAGATCCTTCTTGTTGGGCATCTAGGAAGAGCTTCCAATGGGGCATCCCAGCTTGGGAGGTGGGTTGCTGGCTTGTGTAGGAAGAAGATACCCAGGGCCTCACACCCCTCAATGTTCCGAAGAACAAAGGTTCACTCTCTCATAGAGTTCCAACTCATAAGACAAGGGCTAGAGAAAAAAATTTAGATTTTCATTCATGCATCATTATTTTTTTATAAGAGGGTTAGGGCCATATTTATAAGCTCCCAAGTCCTCATTTGAATTCAAATTGAAAAGGGGTTACAAAACTTGATTTGAGGAGTGGAATGAGGATGGTTGTCCACATGGATCAAGGGGCATTCAACTTTGAATTTTAAGTTTTCTTCATGGAGCTTGGCCGACCATGTTGCTTGGCTTGATCTTGGTGAAGTGGCTTGATTTGTGAAGTGGAGTGAGGAGGGTTGTCTGCTTAAATCAAGGGGGTGCCCAACTTAGAGTTTGAATTTGAAATTTCATCATGAAACTTGGCCGCCCAAGGTGTTTGACATGGCTTCGGTGATGTGGCACCTCTTATGGCGTGTGGCATTGGTGATGTGGCACTCTCATGACATGTGGCATTGGTGATGTGGCATTCTCCATGGCTTGGAAGATGAGTTGTCAATCCTATCTTGGCATGGAGAAGAAGTGGTTTGATTAGGCTTGACTTGTTTGCTCACTTGTGGACCCATCTTTACATTAGCTTGAACCCATCTTCAAATTGACCTAAATTCATGAACCTACTTGGCTAATTACAGGACCCATTGATCCTAACTTGACCAAATTAACTCACTCTGGCCAAATTACAAGACTAAACCAAATTTGAAAACAACTAGATGCAAATTACTCAGGCTTAAAAGTCTTAAGCCTTATTACAGGACCTACAAAGACTTAGAATCCTAATCAGAAATCCAAAGAGGGTTGAGGAGTCCCTATCTAATCCTGGTGCCCGCACTATATGGTTTCCATATAATTCATCCCTTTCATCCTAAAACTCAAAATGATTTCAAAGTTAATTACCAACTCTAAATAATGCATCCAAATATATCTCAACCTGCTAAATGTTGTGAATCTTCACAAGGATTGCCTTGGCCAAGGTCTTGCTAAATTGAAATATAGTAGAGCATTATCTCCAAGATCTTGGAGTGGTCAATTCCATCTTGACTCACAACTGACTTAACAAGTACTTAACTATACATAGTAACCTTCGATTATTGGATTAGGAATCCAGGTAGTTCGGTACCTAAGTGCAATGGGTTGCTTACAAATCACTGGGATGATCTCAGGTCAAAGAAATATTTATACCCATATGCTTCAATGAGATACTCTCGATAGTAGAGTACTCAATAGAGTTGGTCATGTTTGATACAATTTATACCTACACTCACCTACATATCATACCAATATCTCCACACTGCTTGGTTATGAGGGTAACCAATCCATATGGCATACAATGACCTATGATCGATAAATGTTATCATCCTAGATAATAACATATCATTTGGTCATGCACATATTTAAGAACTACTTGATAAATTCTCTTTTATCAAATTGAAGTAGTTCTAAGGACTTTATCTCAAAAAAATCCAAACGAAGATGCAAAAAGAGATGAACTATCAAAAATAACTTTTATTTCAACAGGGATTCATATACAAATTATAAAAAGCTCAACCATCTACAACCCAGATAATTGGCTATAGGACAAATTGATGGGGACCAGAAAGTTTATTTTATTTTATTTTATTTGAGTCCTGTAATAAAGTGAGATAACTAAGTCCAATTGAGTCCACTTAGGCCAGTCTAGTCGAGTCTCCGGTTGAGTCAATGTAGTTTTCTTTCAGGTCTTGTACAAGAGGAGAGTTCGTAGCCAGGAGAATCACCAGGTCCCCCAACCAGCACTGGCCTTCATGCACTTGGACCCTTTCATGTCGCCAAGCCCATAAAACAAGAGCTCCAGTCCAAGGCAAAGGCCCACTGTTGACCAGGTCCACCAGGGTTTCTTGGCCCACAAGTCAGGGTTTCTTAGCACACAAGTCATGTACCCTGGGGTGAATCTATAAATACCCCACCCCCTCTTGTAATTTTTATGCTATGGATGAATAAAAAAAATTTTCTGAGTTTTGTGTGAAGGATCTGTGTGATCTCAGGGTTTCTGTGTGATCCCTGATTTGGGCATCTGTACGAGCCCAGGGTATCTATGTGATCCCTTCCCTTTCTTCCCAGGGTTTTTGTGTGATCCCTGATTTGGGCATCTATGTGAGTCCAGGGTATCTGTGTGATCCCTTCCCCTTCATTTCAGGGTATCTGTGATCCCTAGGGCATCTATGTGAGTCTTGTTGCTGTGTGCTTTGTTTTTCTAGGGGAATCTGTGTGAACCCCTGTAAATCCAAATCCCTGGTGACTTCTACGCTCACCAACGATCCATCCCCGATCTCTGTCCCACATCAAATGGTATCAGAGCATGGAGGATTAGGGTATGCTTCATCCTCCATGCCAGACCAGTTCATCCAAAGCTTTCGCAGCCTCCTTGTTCATCCAAAGCTTCTGCCACCTCCATGACAGATCCAGCCTCCACCACCATCACCCACACCACCGATAAGCACCCCACCATATCTGAGCCATCTCCTTCTTCCCAACTCTTCTCTGTGCTGACCACCCTGCTGCCATCGCCCGTGAAGCCCGTCTCCACCACCTCTGCCACCCCCTCTCCGATCCCTCTACCCCACTCTCTTCCCTTGGCCTCTCCCATGGCTCCGTCATCTTCTTCTCCTACTCCGGTGTCTCCCATTCCTCTGCCGACTCTAGCTGGGCTACAATCGAACCATCGAGCAAAAAGTCGGGAATCCGCGGGTCTTTGGCTCGATTTTTCAGGCCACATCCATCAAGGAACGAGTGATCTCTTTGCTGCAATCTTCACCAAGTGCATCAAACATTGCCAAGTACACCAACTCTACTACCAGTAGTTTTATTGTAGGTGAACTAGCCCTAATCGAGGCTTCTTAGTCCCAGCGATCCCCTTTTACTACTTTCTTAGGTCCTAATTTGCATGTGTAGCTTCTAAAATTCATATAGAACTCTCTACATCTTATTTTGATCTGATATTTGGGATTTAACCACCTCACCCCACATATAAAACACACAAAAATAATCATATGCATATTAGTTCCACATCATCTGGTATCAGAGCTTAGATTATGACTCATTTTCTGCACCCTTCACAGTCTGTATATGCATTGTTCTTTTAATTATTTCTCCCTGATAAAAACTCTAAAAACTCTATTTTTTATTTTTCTAGATTTATATTAATTCAAAGTATTTTAAAAAATTTTTGCAGATTTTATTTCAGTCTGTGCAGTTTCTGCAAGCCGAAATACAGCCTGCAAATTTTTGGCTCTGTTTTTCAGCAAGACAACTTTGGAAGGTTTAGGGTTTTGTTTAGCATCTCTTTGCATATCTTTTATTTTTAGTATGTTTCTAGAATATTAGGTCATTGGCTGCAAATAATATTTCTACAAAAGAACTAAAAAAAAAAAATTACATATATAAAAGCTACCTAAAATACTTAAACCCTAATTTTGCATTATCTGCTTGCCATCATTGCATAAACTATCTTTAAGGGCACTCTTGCTATGTTAGATGGAGAGAGGATTTGATCACCTCTCCTTAGCCCAAAACCACATCCCCTGCATTCAGTCCCAAGCCTAACTTAAAATCTTTTAGACTTAATTTGCCCTAGTGGGCTAGGGACACCAATTGGTCGGGTTCGGGCTAAGTGTCAAATCACTGTGTCAAGCTAACCTGTGTGTGCCTTGTGCTTAGTGTTTAGAATGATGGTTTAGGGATTTAATCTCGAAGGGCTTGTGTGCTGGTTCACTTACCTGGCTAATCTCTGATTGGTGTCTAGGATTGGCAATTAGGGACCTAACACTCCCCTTACACCTGCTTGCTGAGTACAGGGTTACTATAGGCTAGTTTGCCACCCTGATTATCTAGTTTTGGACTCTAGGTCTAGGGAGCTATAGTTGGTTTGATCAAGTCTTGCATGAGCACTAGATCAGGAGCATCATATCATCCACCATCTCCACCTTTTTGCTGAATCCATGGATAAGCTGGAAGCCCAAATTCAAGCCCTTGTAGACCAAATAGCCCAGATGAACCATAAGTTTGACCATATGGAGAATAGGATAGGAACCCTAGAGAAAATCCGTAGGACCCAGACTAGATCCAAACCTGAGCCACCTTTACCCATACTACCCAAATTATATAAACATAGATCCTATGCACCCTCTCCTTATAAGCCTAGTATACCTACAACCTATAGATCTTATGACTCCAAATCCTATGACTCTAGAACCTATGAGCCTATATCCCATGAGACCAGTAGACCCAAGATCCATAGAGCTAAACCTAAATCCTATGACCCAGATCCTATAATTCCATGACCCATAGATTTGCACCCTTGTCTTATGAGCCCAGAGAGCCCATAACCCCTAGGTATCAGCCTAGTACTAGTCAGGTTTCCCCTAGTCAACTTGAACCCCATAGGATTAGTACCCCTAAATATGAACCCAGTAGTAAGCCACTACCCATTAGGAAACCAGAACCTATTAGGAGTAGCACCCATAGTCAGTACCCAGGAGCCAACCAATTTTTCCTTAGCCGACCTTCTCTTACCACTCCTATTCACAAGGCTTACCTTAACGCGAAAGTGTATGAAGCTGATTTGAACTTAGTGGATGAGTATGAGGAAGAAGAGGAGACACCTTTAAAAGACCTAGAATTAGTTGACCCCATAGGTACCCAAGTAAAAGCCAAGCTAGAGTTAGTTGTCCTTGATTATACCCAACCTAAAGCTATAGTGAAAGAACAATTAGAGGAAGAGAACCTAGGTACTGCTGCTAGAGCCTTACCTAAGAAAACCATTGAGGAGAGCCAAATTATAGAGTCTAGTCCTAAAATACAGGAACCAGAAGAATTTATTTAGGACCTGATCTCTTTGAATCAACATCCTCAGGATGAGCCCCCTCCTATAGTTTCTATAAAGGACCTCTTCCCTGAGATTAATAACCCATCCTTCCATTATGCAAACCCCATAGATATATCGCAACCCCGTGAGGTTAGCCTCATTAGCCTAGGATTAGTCCCTAACATGCCTTCTTATATCGTACTTTATCCAACTAACCCAAAACCTTTTTTCCTACCCTACCAGACTAATTCTGAATCCACCACTTATTTTCTGCCCTTTCTAGACACCTCCAGTATTTCTAGGATCATTAGATTGCATTTAGCTGAGATTAGCATACTGCATGCATTCATTATGCATGTTAGGTTTGCATTATACTTCTAGCATATCCTATGGAATTTGCTAGGAGCCCATTGTAAGTTTTCATGTACATGTCAAGCTAGGATCAAACCTAGAGAACCTATAATCTTTAGGTTTAGGTCCAAAAGAGTTCAATAAAATTTCCTTCGATAGGAATGCATAGTCAAGTCTGTTAGGTGTTAGTACGAGTCCTTTGCATCACCTGTTAGGAGTCTGCATGTGCCCAGCATGTTCACCACCTGCACTAATTTTGAAACAAACTGGCTAATTTTTCGAAGAAGGGCCAAGAAATTTGATGTAGTGGATTCTATCATGGTTAGGCTTTGGCCTAAAAGAAGCTTCATGCTTGTAGAGCCAGACTTTTAAAGTGAGAGAGAGGTTGGACCAAATTCCTATGTGTTAGATTTGCCTCCAGATTTAGGCATTAGTTCTACCTTCAATATCGTAGACCTAGTTGAGTGTAGGGAACCGGCAACGATACCCAGTGAGGCCTTTGGACCTACTCCTTCCATTGTGAGTGACCCTAACCCAGAGTGTCCACCAATAAATTGGCCTGAGAGAGGAGAACGGATCGAGCGTATCCTGAATGATGAAGCCTTAATGACCCAGGGTCATGACTATCAATGCTACCTGGTCTGATGGCAAGGCCGGCCAAAGTCGGATGATTCATGGATTTCTTGAGAGGACTTGCAACACCTCAACCCATACCTCCTCGAGAGATATATGAGCCAACTTGATTCCCACTCGACGGGGTCGAGTTCCTCCCATCCCGAGAGAATTTTTGGGGACACCATAGGCACCAGAATAAGACGGAGGCTTCTCAACCCTTAGTGGATTACCTAGTCATATTTGAGTCCATTTGTAATAAGGGCTTAGTCCATCTGAATCTATTTTAGTTTGTCATTTGAGTCTTTTGAGTTTTCATTTTAGTTCAGTATTAATCAACTCATGTTGAGCTAGTTCAATCCAGTGCTAGTCAGCTCATGTTGAGCTAATTTTATTTTTTTGAGTTCTGTCCAAGTACAATGAAGACTCAAGACCACGTCATATAAGTGAAGACCAAGTCCAACCAGTTTGAAGACATGAAAGTGAAGCCCAAGTTCAACCCAGCCTGAAGATTTGAAGACCTAAGGAGGAGAAATCAGAAGCCCGGGAGCCCTGAACTACAGCCCGTAGTTAATTGGGTCAGATGAAGGCCCGGAGGGAACCAGGGAGCCAAACCAGCTTATGGACACCCCCCCTTGGTCAGCCTACCCTATGGTCACCTCCCTTGGCCGACCAAGGCAAGGAGAGGGAGAGAAATTCTAAGGATTTATTCTACCTTTGTTTCCTTATTTTCTAGCTAGGGTTTGGGTGGGAATAATATTCCTAGGTAAAGTCTATTATACCCTAACTTGGGGCCCAAGACTAAGAGTCTATTTAAAGGACCCTAGTCTCCTGTATGAGAAGTTAATTTTGATATATGAAATACTCTTGAGTTCTTTTCTTGCTGTGTGCCTCCCTACTGTGTGCATTAAAGGATCTTGTGTGAGATTGAAGACCTGCCGAAGTGCTGGCCGACCAACCTTCTTCCAAGCCTCTTCTTCCAACATGCCCTTGCTACCTTTTTCTGAAATTATTCGTGTTTCGAGCCTTTATTTTTCTCATCCTTGATGGTTGTTTGTAGGTTCCTGAGTTCCTATGAATCCAACGACTCCAGCCGGGCCGCAATCGAACCACCGAGCAGAAAGCTGGGAATCCGCGGGTCTCTGGCTTGATTTTCAAGGCTGCATCCATCGAGGAACGAGTGATCTCTTCACTATGATCTTCACCAGGCACATCAGACATTGCCAGGTATACCTCCTCTGCCACCAGTAGTTTTATTATAGGTGAACTAGCCCTAATTGAGGCTTCTTGGTCCCGGCGATCCCCTTTTATTGCTTTCTTAGGTCCTGATCTGCATGCGTAGTTTCTAAAATTTCATTTTATTTTATTTTATTTTATTTGAGTCTTGTAATAAAGTGAGACAACCGAGTCCAGTTGAGTCCACTTAGGCCAGTCTAGTCGAGTCTCCGGTTGAGTCAATGTAGTTTTCATTTAGGTCTTGTACAATAGGAGAGTTCGTAGAAAGGAGATTCACCAGGCCCCCCAACCAGCGCTGTCCTTCATGCACCTGGACCCTTTTATGCCGCCAAGACCACAAGAGAAGGCTCCAGTCCAAGGCAAAGGCCCACTGTTGACCAGGTCCACTAGGGTTTCTTGGCCCACAAGTCAGGGTTTCTTAGCCCTCAACTCATGTACCCTGGGATGAATCTATAAATATCCCACCCTCTCTTGTATTTTTTATGCTATGGATGAATAAAAAAAATTTCTGAGTTCTGTGTGAAGGATCTGTTTGATCTCAAGGTTTCTGTGTGATCCCTGATTTGGGCATCTATGTGAGCCTAGGGTATCTGTGTGATCCCATCTCCTTCTTCCCAGGGTTTCTGTGTGATCCCTGATTTGAGCATCTGTGTGAGCCTAGGGTATCTGTGTGATCCCTTCCCCTTCATTTCATGGTATCTGTGATCCATAGGGCATCTGTGTGAGCCCTGTTACTATGTGCTTTGTTTTTCTAGGGGAATTTGTGTGAACCCATGCAAACCCTAATCCTGGTGACTTCTATGCTCGCCAGCGATCTATCCCCAATCTCTGTCCTACATCAAATGGTATCAAAGCATGGAGGATTAAGGTACGCTTCATCCTCCATGCTAGACCAGTTCATCCAAAGCTTCCGTAGCCTACCTATTCATCCAAAGCTTCCGTCGCCTCCATGATAGATCTAGCCTCCACCACCATCGCCCACACCATCGATGAGAACCACACCCCGTCCGAGCCATCTCCTTCTTCCCGACTATTCTCTGTGCCGACCACCCTGCTGCCATAACCCGTGAAGCCAGTCTCCACCACCTATGCCACCCCCCTCTCCGATCCCTCCACCCCACTCTCATCCCTTGGCCTCTCCCATGGCTCCGTCATCTTCCTCTCCTACTCCGGTGCCTCCCATTCCTCTGCCCCTCCCCCTCCCCCCCTCATCCCTATCGACTCCAGCCGGGACGCAATCGGACCATCGAGCAAAAAGCCGGGAATCCGCGGGTCTTTGGCTCAATTTTCCAGGCCACATCCATCGAGGAATGAGTGATCTCTTCGCTGCAATCTTCACCAGGCACATCAAACATTGCCAGGTATAGCCCCTTTTCCACCAGTAGTTTTATTGTAGGTGAACTAGCCCTAATCGAGGCTTCTTAGTTCCGGCGATCCCCTTTTACTGCTTTCTTAGGTCCTGATCTGCATGCGTAGCTTCTAAAATTCATATAGAACTCTCTACATCTTATTTTGATCTGATATTTGGGATTTAATCACCTCACCCCACATATAAAATACACAAAAATAATCGCATGCATATTAGTTCTGCATCACATATTTCCTAACACCAAGTGGTAGAGGAAGCACTACTTGAGGCTATGGACCGAGCTTCAACTATGTAAGAGGAGGCACGGGCAGCAAAGGTGATAGCCCCTCATGTAATAGTGAAGGCAGTCAAGGCCATTAGGGTCAAAGAAGAGTACTGTTGGGCAGTACTTGAAACTAGTAGGGATGCCTTCCAGAAGAGCTTCGAGTTTTTGAAGGGGCAGGTCTTCGAACTATTCCCAGATGTTGATGCTAGGAAGCTAAAGATAGAGTTTCCTTCTGGCAGCGACGAGGACTCTATGAGCTCTGATGGAAAGGATCCTAGTCTTAGAGGAGATCAAGCTAGTACCCCATGATCGGTCTACATGTCCCTTTGCATCTTCTTTTTCTTTTCCTTTGTATCTGCCACTACGGCTTTATACAAAATACTTGGAAATTTATTGAAATAGAATTCAATTTTGTTAAACTCTAGTTTCAATGTGTTTCACTTCTTGTTTTCCGTACTTGTGGGTTGATCTTATTCACTGTTGTGTTGACTAGGTGATGAGGTTCAGATTTACATTTACAGAACTGATAAGAGATTTCACTAAGAATGAGTCATGGAAGTGAAAGAGAAGTGATGGTGAGGCTGGAGCAGAGAAGGAGGGCACTATCGTAGTGGAGGGGCATCAGCTTCTATAGGAGGCATCGTTGAGGTGGTCTTGAGAGAGTCTACTACTGATCCTAGGACAAACATCCCAGTTGAGATGGCAATGGTGCCTCTAATAACCCTAGTGGTTACTAAGGTAATGGAGGTGACTTCGATAGTTGCCTTAGAGAATGGTTAGACTAGGGCATAAAAACTAGTTGCTGAAATTTCTACATTCATCCTAGGACTAGATCTCGAAAAGCTCTTCTAATAGCTCTTTGGATCTTAGTTTAATTTGCATTTTTTTGTTAGTGATTTGTCCAGATCAAATCAGATCTGAAATCTTCTCTCATAGATTTTAGATCTGAAGTTTTTCAAAAAAAATTCATTTGTTTTTCTTAGTCTACTCTCTAGTGGAAGGAATCACGCCTCCTGAGTGGGTATACAAAAGTATACTGTCATGACCCATGGGAATAATGAGCCAAGGCCGAATGTGATAACCTGATATTGGAGAGCCTATTATGCTTAGTATATGCTTGCATGATTGGCTAATTGATTGTTTAAATTGCATGTTTAATCTTCTAAGCACAACCTAGGTCAAGATTTCTGGCACATTTTGAATCATGAAACTACCTAACCGAATCTCAAACATTTAAACTTTAACTTTTGAATTTTGAAATCTGAAATCTAAAAATTGAAATTTAAAATGTAAAATTCAAATCTGAAATTTGAAACTTAGAAGTTTAAATTTTGAATCGCATCTTAATTCTAGATCTTCTATCCTATTGACTAGTTAGATTGGTTGTGCATTCATTCATTTGAAATACTTAAGGGCATGCTATCAAAAGATAAGGGAAGGACTTCATCACCTTTCCTTGGCCTAAAAATAACCAACCCCATCTTGCATTGTCCTAACCTTAATATAAAATCAAGTAGAAACATAAAAACTAGGGACACCCACAAGTCAGGTTCATATTCATGTTGAGCCTTAGTAGTGATTGATTTTGTGTGCACTTCTGAATATTGGTGTCTAAGGCTAGGCGGCCAATGGCACATGCCTTAAGTGAATTTTTGGTTCTTTAATTAGGACCTCATGAAAGTGAGAGGAGCCTCCCACAGTCCCACCTCTTACTTGGCCAGTTGAAAGAGTACCGATAGTCTTGGTTATTACTTTGTCCATTCATGCTATATTGAACTTCTAGGTCTAGGAGCCCTAGAAGCTAGGATTGTATTGCATGACCACTAGAGTAGGAACTCCATATCAACAGCCCGAAACCTAAACAAGTCCCACCATGGACCCAAATCTGGAAGCCTTGATGAGATCTATGATTGAACAGTTTAGGCAAGTCAACACTAGGATTGACCAAATGGAGGCAAGAATGGGGAACCTTGAAGAGTCCCATATGACTCATCCTGAGCCTGAGTTACCTAGACCCACTCCTCTAGGTCCAAGAGCCCAATTCGTGAACTCACCCATGAACCTAATCCTAGGTGTCTCTATCAAGATGTTAATGACCAAGAGGAAAGAGCCCTTAGGAACATACGACTTGATGCACCTACCTTTGATGGAAATTTAGACCCTAAGGTGTACACTAATTGGGAGAGTGACATGGACCAGTATTTTGAGTGGTATGAGATGTTCGAAGAAAGGAAAGTCAAGTTTGCTAAGCTTAGGTTAGTCAGGCAAGCTAGATTGTACTGAGAAAATGTTGAATGCATTAATCACCAAAGAGGAGATTTGCCCATAGTTACATGGAGAGCCATGAAGATTAAACTTTGGAAGAAATACCTACCCTTGTCTTATAAGCAAAGACTATTAGATCAGTGGCAAAAATTGACCCAAGGCAACAAATCCATGTCCGATTACATAGCCAAATTTGATGAATTTGTCATGAGATATAGTGTAGTTGAGTTAGAGGCAATTACCATATTTAGGTTTCAAGCAGGCCTACATGAGGACATTTAGAGGGAATTATTTCTAAGAGAAGTCCATGACTTAGATCAAGCCTATCGGGTCACTAGAGACTGTAAGAGATTCCAAAAATGACCCATTACCTGCCGACCCGAGCCCAGTAGGTTTATTACCCATGGAAGTAGGCCAAGTATGAGCCAATTTTCTAATAACCAACCCAAACCTACCACTCCACTAGCTCGTAAGGATGACAAGGGTAAGGCACTTGAAGTACAATGGGATAGGAACCAAAATGTACATTGCTATAAGTGTCATAAAGTTGAACACTAATACAGCTATATCCATTGACGTGGAATCCATCTAGGTGCCAGTTATCAACCAGCAAATGGAGGCACCACCTAAGCCTAGCACCCAAGCAAGGAGCCGAAGTGGATCCCCTGCCGAGGTTAGCTACCGACCGAGGTTGAACTCAAGCTGCCACCAAGCAAAGAGCGGAAGGCAATAAAGATTCAAATCATGGCGGAAAAGAGGGTCGCCTTCACCCAGACCCTGCTTTTGAGATAATACAACTGACAGGCGGCAGCCCGTCGCTTGAGGCCTGCGGAGGAAGGTGCCTTGTTGGAGCACCAGGGCCCTCTCAGACCCTAGTTTACACCAATCAGGAAGGAACATCCCTTTCAAGGTACGGTGCTCCCGCAGTCCACCATATACACTATCCATAAGTAGAAGGCCATGCCAGAAGAATCAAACCCTGGGGCGGCCGCCTGCATGCTAATGTTTTGCTAGGTTTCCCAAATCATGGCGACCAACCAGAGCATCAGAGCCAGCAACATAATTCTCCACCTCAAAGGGGCAACCGGGAGCTCATGTGTAGTTCCCGCGTGCTGCTAAGTGTCACCCCCTAAGACTCTCCCAAAAAGGGGAACACCTGGAAAGCAAGCAAGAGGTCGCACATGGCCTCTCCATACAAAAACAAAAGAGGGATCTCTGAATGAAAGGAGAGAACAAGAGGCAAACTAGCACGGGGTAAGGGAGGTAAAGGTTGTGTTGACCCCTAAAGTGATTTTGATGATAACAAAATATTGCAGCATACATTTAATTTTCTAACAACTCTTCAAGTGATTGACATGTTTTTGTAGGACAGCTACATTGACACATTTTTTTTCCAACAATCTTTAATGTTTTGTGTTGATTTGTAAAATACTTAGATTCTTGTAAAGAAGAACCCTACAAAAAGTTTCCTGTTAAAATCAGTTAAAGGGTTACTTCTACTAGTCCTTCTTGCTTCAAGTTTTCTTGAATTTATTGTAAGTAGTGCTTGAAGAAGATTGTTAAATCTTGGGACAAGTGTTTTGGAAGTTTGAAGCTGATCTGGCTGAAGAACCACCTTCGAGTCGACTGGATGAACAACCCAGCCGACTCTGGCACTAGCACTGAAGACAAGTTCTCTGGCACGCAGATCCAGCCGACTGGCACCAAGGTCCAGCCAACTTGTCTAGAACAAGGTTGAGAACGTTCTGAGATTCTTAGGAATCTAGCCGACTAGATTTAGATCCAGCCGACTCATCCAGAACTTAGTTGAAAATGGTCTGAGAAGCCTCTAAGATTCCAGCCGACTGGAATTCAGCCCAGCAGACTCATCCAGAGTGAGGTATTTTTTTTAAACTGTGGAAGCTAGCTGACTGGCACTCAACCCAGTCGACCCGAACTTCATCCAAGCCGACTCGAAGTTTGTCCGAGCCGACTGGAATGACGGGGTCACCTCCAACGGCTAGTTCCTGTTCTTAGTTTTTGAATTCAAAAAGTGCTCCAACGGTAACCTGTCACCTCCTAATGGTCTACAATGTTTAAAATCATGGGAAGGCAGATGAAGTCTCTATAAATAAGGTATGAGAACATCCTTGAAGAGACTAATGATTTATTGAACACTTATTGAAGTGAAGTGAGAGTGTACTAGAGCTTTAAAGATTACCTTCAAGCTTGTAACAACTCTTACCAGAAGCTTGAAGCACCTTTTAAGGAAAGCAAGGAAGCCATTGAAGTGCATTGAAGAGCATTCAATTGATCTTCACTCGAGCTGCATTGGCAACCACCCAGATAATAGAGTTTGTCTTTATTGTTGCTTTTCTTATTCTATCATTTAGAATATCTGGGTTATTGATGAGTCTTGTTGTAAAAACCAAATAGGTTACTTTGCTGAGCCTTTAAAACCAGAGTGTAAAGGTTTCTTTGGTGAGCCTAGCTAAAAACCAAAGTGTAGAGGTTTTAGGTGAACCTGTAAAAACCTAGCTTAGGTTTCTTTGGTGAGCCCAGTTTCAAAAACTAAATTATAGAGGTTTGGATTGTGAGCCTGCAAAATAATCTGACTGTATTCCGATTTGGAGATATAGTGGAAATCCCGAGTGGTGAACTTGGGTAGTGGACGTAGGAGCTGGGTTGCTCCGAACCACTATAAATCTGCTTTGTTTGTGTTGTGTTTGCTTTATCTTTTAGCTTCTGCTTTCTTTCTCTAATTAACACAGCAGCTAATCACTAATTGGAATTGATTGTGCACATACTTGCAAAAATTTTATAATTTCCAATTCACCCCCCTCTTGGTACTAAGCCACCTGGGCAACAGCTGGTATCAGAGCAGTGTCTCTGATTACTTGAGTTAAGATTGATGGCTCATCCCATGAGTACATCCTTGGCCAAGGGGAAATCAACAAATAGACCTCCACTATTCACAGGCACTAATTATTCATATTGGAAGGCACGAATGAAAATTTACATACAAGCTGTAGATTTTCAATTATGGAAGGTCATCTTGAAAGGGCCATATATTCCCATAATTAAAGTTGATGGCGTGGACATCCTTAAGCCTGAAGAGGACTAGGATGATCATGACATGAAAATGGGGAATTGAACGCCAAAGCAATGAACTTATTATATTATGCTTTGGATGCTAATGAGTTCAACCGAATTTCCACTTGCTCATCAGCAAAGGAAATCTGGGATAAACTCGAAGTGACCCATGAGGAAACTTCCCAAGTGAAAACCTCCAAGATAAATATTTTAGTTCATAATTATGAATTATTTAAAATGGAACCTTCTGAAACAATATCTGCCATGTTCTCTAGATTTACAGATATTATTAACAGTTTAAAGAGTCTTGGCAGGGTATACTCGAATGTAGATCTAGTTCAGAAGATCCTTCGTTCTTTGCCAGACAAATGGGATCCCAAGGAAACTGCAATCCAGGAAGCCAAAGATCTCAACACTTTGATGCTGGATGAATTGCTGGGATCACTCATTACCCACAAGCTAACAATGCAACATAGAACGGAAGATAAGTAGAAGAAAAAGAAGATAATAGCCTTCAAGGCTACTTCCGATTCAAAAAGGGATGATGAAGTATCTGAAGAAGAATGCTCCTCCTCCAATGACGACCTAGAAGATGAAGACATCGCTATGGTTGTGAGGAGATTTAGAAAATTTATGGAAAGAAAGAAAGGAAGGTACAACCGAAAATTTCACAGGAAGGATTATGGAAAGGAAAAGGGAAAGGACAGAGAGAGACAAAGAGGTAGTCCCCACATGCTACGAATGTAAGAAGCCGGGGCACATACGTCTGGACTGTCCAATGTTAAAGAAATCCTTCAGACAAAAGAAGAAGAAGAAGAAAGCCATGGTTGCCACATTGTCCGACAGTGAAGACTCAACTTCATCGAAAGAAGAAGAGACCGCCAAGACTGCCAATCTTTGCTTAATAGGTCTCGAAGATGAGGTAACATCCCCTAACAACTGCACTGAATTTACTTTTGAAGAATTAAATTCTGCTTTTCATGATTTACTCTCTGAATTTAAGAAAGCTGGAGTAAAGATAAAATCATTGAAAAATATGAATAATACTTTACTCAAACAAAAGGATGAGATTTCAGAAAAGAATACTTTATTATAAAAGGAATTGCATATCTTTTCTGAAAAATTTGAAAAACTGAAAAATGAGAATTTATCATATGAAAAGAAAAATACTGATTTACTTGCTAAAAACAATGAATTAAAAAAGGAGGTTACAAAACTCAAGCCTTTGGTTGAAAAACTCACTTTATCTTCAAATAAGCTTGAGCTAATTTTAAAAGAACAACGAATTTCTGGAAATAAAGCTGGAATTGGTTTTAACACTTCTTTTGTAAATGGAATTTCAGCAACAACTTTTGTAAAATCCAAAACACCATCTCAAAATATTTTATCTCAAAAAGTTTCAGCCACACCAAAAGCTATTTCTACTTCAAAATCTTTATCATATGCTCCTAAGAATTTGATAAAAAATGTATACTTTCTAAAAGGTTTGAAATCTGCATCAAGTGCATCAACTTCTAGAACTTCAAATTCTGTTTCTAACAAAAATTCTGAAGTTGTTTGCTATGCTTGTAAAAGAATTGGACATAAAGCTTTTGAATGCAATAATCTTAGAAATGTCCATAAAATGATAAAAAAGATTTGGGTTCCTAAAGGAACCACCTTTGCTGACCTGCAAGGACCCAAGGAAGTTTGGGTATCTAAAAGAATTCATTGATTGTTTTGCAGGAATGTCTTGCAGCCCAAAAATTGAAGAAAATGTGGTACTTGGACAGCGGCTGCTCAAGACATATGATGGGTGACAAGGACAAATTCATTACCCTTGAAATGAAAGAAGGAGGTATGGTTACCTTTGGAGATAATGGCAATGGAAGAATAATCGGTATCAGTAAGATCAAAATAACTCTCTTCACTTTTATTGAAAATGTTTTGCTAGTAGACAAATTGAAGCATAATCTGTTAAGTATAAGTCAATTATGTGATAAAGGCTTCAAGGTTGTCTTTGAGTCCTCTATGTGTATAGTAACTAACTCTTTAGATTCTAGCAATAAATTTATTAGACATAGACTTGGGAATATCTATGTGGTAGATCTTGATGATCTTGCCATGTCTAGTAGCCCTAGTCTAGTTGCAATGAATGCTAAAACCAAAGAGTCAGGCTTACTATGGCATAGACGATTAGGTCATGCTAGCGTGCATATAATTGCCAAATTAATTTCTAAAGATCTTATTAGAGGCATGCCTAAGTTTAAAGTTGATTTGAATCATGTTTGTGATGCATGCCAAATGGGTAAACAAACTAGGGAGAGTTTTAAATCAAAGAATGCAGTTTCTACAACAAGACCTCTTGAACAACTTCACATGGCTCTTTTCGGACCTACTAGGACTACAAGCCTAGGAGGGATGAAATATGCTCTTATGATAGTAGACGATTTTTCGAGATTTACATGGGTTTTGTTTATCTCATCGAAAGATGAAACTTTTCATGTTTTTAGAAAATTTTATAAAAAGGTTTCAAACCAAAAGAACTTATCTTTGATTTCAATTAGAAGTGATCATGGAACTGAGTTTGAAAATCAATTTTTCAAAGATTATTATACTGAATTTGGCATTGATCACAACTTCTCCGCTCCTAGAACACCTCAACAAAATGGTGTTGTAGAGAGGAAAAATAGGACGTTGGAAGAAATAGCTCACACAATGTTGTGTGAAGGCAATCTTCTAAAGTACTTTTGGGCAGAAGTGGTGAACACTGCATGTTATATTTTAAACCACATTTTAATCCATCCTATTTTAAGGAAAACCCCCTATGAGCTTTGGAATGACAAAAAACCCAATATTAGTTATTTTCATGTATTTGGTTGTAAATGCTTTGTGCATAACAATGGAAAAGATAATTTAGGAAAACTTGATTCTAAAGCTGATGATGCAATTTTCCTAGGTTATTCATTACATGGCAAAGCATATAGGATTTTTAATAAAAGGACTCTTACTGTTGAAGAGTCAATTCATGTTGTTTTTATTGAAACTAACCCTACACCTTCTAGACAAGAAGAGTGCATAGATAATGATGTAGGTACATTGCAAAAAGGAATGGATGACTTGAGCATTCAGGACAAAGACACTCAAGATGGAGAAGAAACGGTAAGTAAGGATCACACTGATCTACCGAGGGACTGGAGGTATGTTACATCTCACCCTAAGGAATTAATAATAGGAGATCCTTCACATGGTGTTAGGACTAGGGCTACACATAAGGATGCACATGATTACCTAGCCTTTGTATCATAAATAGAACCACATAGCTTAGAAGAGGCTGAGATTGACCCAAACTGGATGATGGCAATGCATGAAGAACTAAACCAGTTTGAAAGAAATAAGGTATGGACACTTGTAGATAGACCTACAGACCACCCAATTATAGGAACTAAATGGGTCTATAATAATAAATTAGATGAACAAGGAAATATCATAAGGAGCAAAGCTAGATTTGTGGCTAAGGGATATAACCAAGAAGAAAGTATTGATTTTGATGAAACTTATGCACCCGTAGCAAGACTAGAAGCTATTAGATTATTACTTGCATTTGCTTGCTACATGAACTTTAAACTCTTTCAAATGGATGTAAAAAGTATATTTTTTAATGGTTTTATTTCTGAACAAGTTTTTGTGGAACAACCACTAGGTTTTGAAAATCATGCTTTTCCAAACCACGTATTCAAATTAAACAAAGCATTGTATGGTTTAAAACAAGCACCTAGAGCCTGGTATGATAGACTTAGCACTTTCTTAATTGAAAATGATTTTTCAAGAGGAAATGTAGATAAAACTTTGTTTATTAAAAAGAAAATAATGACATCTTAGTTGTACAAATATATGTAGATGATATCATTTTTGGTGCAACTAACGAATCTCTATGTAAAGAATTTGCTAAGCTTATGCAGGGAGAATTTGAAATGAGCTTAATGGGCGAGCTGAACTACTTCCTTGGACTTCAAGTAAAATAAACTAAGGAAGGAATCTTCATCAACCAAGCCAAATACATCAAGGAAATCATCAAAAAGTTTGGTATGGAGAGTAGCAAAACATTGAGCACACCCATGAGCACAGCTTGCAAACTGGACAAAGATGAGAATGGATCCAATGTTGACCAAAAGCTATATAGAGGTATGATCGAATCCTTATTATATTTGACTGCAAGTAGACCTGATATATTATATAGTGTATGTGTATGTGCAAGATTTCAGTCATCACCAAAAGAAACACATATGCTTGCTGTAAAAAGAATAATTAAATATTTGAAAGGAATAAGTAATTTAGGAATTTGGTATTCTAAACATTCTACTTTGAATTTGATTGGATTCTCTAATGCTGATTATGTTGGTTGTAAGATAGATAAAAAAAGCACTAGTGGTACATATCAATTTCTAGGGTTGAATTTAATTTCATGGCACTGTAAGAAGCAAAACTCCGTAGCCTTGTCCATAGCTAAGGCTGAGCACGTGGCTACCGGTAGTTGTTGTGCTCAAGTGTTATGGATTAAACAACAACTAGAAGATTTTGGTGTGTCACAATCTAAAATTCCAATTAAATGTGATAACACAAGTGCTATCAATTTAACAAAGAATCCTATTCAACACTCTAGAACCAAGCACATTGAAATTAGACATCATTTTATTAGGGATCATGTTTCTAATGGTAATATTGTGCTTGACTTTGTTTCAACTGAAGATCAATTAGCTGACATTTTCACCAAGCCACTCAACCAAGATGGATTTGAGCTAATTAGAAGTGAATTAGGACTTTGTGATCCCTTCTAGATTCTTTAACCTAATTCGTTCAATTATAAGGAAATTTCATCTAGAAAACCTCCTCTATCTATTCTATTTTATTGAGCTCTAATCTCCTTCAAATTCTATTCGTAATCTTTTTGAATTTTGTTTAAAATTTTCAAAACTCTACTATTCTTGTTCGAGTCGACTGGATCCTAATCCGTGTCGACTGGACTTTTCTGTGAGTTTTGAACTTGTTCTGGCCTAGCCGACTCAAACAGTTTCGAGTCGACTGGATTCTCTGATGGTTTTAGGATTGCTCTAGCCGAGCCGACTCGAGCCTTTTTAGGGCTACTCGAGTCGACTGGATTTTTGCACCGAGGTTTTTTTCTTAGGGATATAAACTGTTCTCCGAACTGTTTAACTTCTATATTATTTCTTCTAACGGTTCACTCATCTCCTAAACCCTCTCCAAAGTCTTCCTTCTCCCTTCCAAGCATTCCATTTTCTTGTTCTTCGATCTTTCCTAGCTATGGCACCCAAACGTGCGACAGGGAAACAGTCCGCTAGGGTTGCTCATTCGGTTGAAAGAGAAAGAAGATCCAAAAGAGGATAAGAAGAGCCAAGCACTGAAGAAATGGCAGAGGAAGCCACTAGAGAAGCTCCATTAGCTCCCAGCCATGTGCCCTCAATGTCTAATCGTCCGGTAACCTCTGGGCGACATATTAATTTTGAGTTTATTAAGGGCATTGGATTAAAGATAGGAGACTTAATAGAAGACCAAGGGTGGAGGAAATCTTGTTCATTGAATGAGAAAACCTATCCCACTTTGGTTAGAAGTTTTTATGAGAACCTAAGGTTGGGAACTAACCATGTGGAATTCACTGTCAAAGGGTAAAGGGTTTTTGTTAATGAAGAGTCCTTGCATGAATTACTGGATATTCCTTTTGAGGGACTGAGATTTTTAGTGATTTGAAACAATTAGTGGACAACAGGTTGGACAAATTAGAAGAGAATGTATCAAATCTAAAAGAAAAGGTTGAAGCTATTGAAGCTTCAAGGACTGCACCTCAGATAGACTTTCAGCCTATTCTGAATTGCATCTCTTCAAATTTTGAAACTATTTTGAAGTCTGTGGATGCCACTTTAAATGAATATCAGACTGAATTAAAAGAGCTTAAAGGCAGAGTTGGAACCATTATTGAAACAAGAAGCTTGGCAGAAGATTATACTAGAGGCATTGGTATCTTAAGATCGGAGTTTGGCAGACTTCAAGGATCAGCAGAAGCCTTCGCCAATGTCCAAGCAGCTGAACTTGTGACTATGCAGAAAGAGATAGGAGAAATAAAAGAGGCAGTAGATAAAGTACCTGTTAGCCTCAAGGACCTGGATCAGCGGATGGGAGCAATATGGGTGGAAATGGTATCCCTCAATAGCACTGTCAGTTCATTAGAAATCACAGCTAGGACATGACCACTATATGATCCACCACCCATTTCCACTAGGGCACCTAGTACCTCTGCTCACCCTAGGGCTCCACATGCTTCATCTAGTCGAGCACCTAGACCAACTTCTTGGTAAGGTGTCAATGTTCCTAGTGATGATTTTGATTAGACATCTTGTAGTTTCAGTACTTTTTTAGATGCCTTTTTGGAACTTTTGTAATGATGTACTGAACACTTTTTGACAGAAATGAAATGATTTTTTTTTTTGGTTACTGTGTAATGTGTGTATACTTATATTATCTTGATTACATCTTTATTTGTTTAAATAGAATTCTCTCTCAAAGTTGAGAAAGTGAAATTATCTCAAATAAATATTGAAATTTTCTCAATCTATTTAAAATTCTGAACTTACCTGTTTAACCTTTTTGAATTGTTGACAAAAAGGGGGAGAATCATAGTGTGCATGAAAGAATACATGAATTGCAATAATAATACTAAAGTAAAGTAAACAGGGGGAGTTTTTTAAGGCATCTTTGAATGATCTCTTGCATATCATTCTGATAAATTGTTTAAATAAATGTTAAAGGGGGAGAAACTTAGAGAAAATCTATATTGTCTAGAAATCTTATAAACAGGGGGAGATATACATGCTTAGTTTACATGCTTCAATGATTATTATGATGCTCTCAACTTATCATTTCTATCAGTTGATACTTAATGTTGCCTGATACATACAAGCAATCAATCTCTGATACTCACAGTTTATGAATTTGATTTTGTGCAAAACTGTATAGCACTTATTGATATACATATGAGATTACAGTTAATTTTTAAACTTAAATGCTTACATACTTGTAAATAGATTAAATTCTTTTCATGTCCAGTGTTTTGTCATCATTAAAAAGGGGGAGATTGTTGACCCCTAAAGTGATTTTGATAATAACAAAATATTGGAGCATACACTTAATTATCTAACAACTCTTCAAGTGATTGACAAGTTTTTGTAGGACAGCTACATTGACACATTTTTTTTTCTACAATCTTTAATGTTTTGTGTTGAGTTGTAAAATATTTAGATTCTTGTAAAGAAGAACCCTACAAAAAGTTTCCTGTTAAAATCAGTTAAAGGGTTACTTCTACTAGTCCTTCTTGCTTCAAGTTTTCTTGAATTTATTGTAAGTAGTGCTTGAAGAAGATTGTTAAAGCTTGGGACAAGTGTTCTGGAAGTTTGAAGTTGATCTGGCTGAAGAACCACCTTCGAGCCGACTGGATGAACAACCCAACCGACTCTGGCACTAGCACTGAAGACATGTTCTCTGGCACGCAGATCCAGCCGACTGGCACCAAGGTCCAGCTAACTCATCCAGAACAAGGTTGAGAATGTTCTAAGATTCTTAGGAATCCAGCCGACCGGATTTAGATCCACCCGACTCATCCAAAACTTAGTTGAAAATGGTCTGAGAAGCCTCTGAGATTCCAACAAACTGGAATTCAGCCCAGCCAACTCATCCAGAGTGAGGTATTTTTTTTCAATTGTGGAAGCTAGCCAACTGTCACTCAACCAAGTTGACCCAAACTTCATCTGAGCCAACTCGAAGTTTGTCCGAGCCGACTGGAATGACGGGGTCACCTCCAATGGCTAGTTCCTGTTCTCAGTTTTTGAAATCTAAAAGTGCTCCAATGGTAACCTGTCACCTCCCAACGGTCTACAACATTCAAAATCATGGGAAGGTAGTTGAAGTCTCTATAAATAAGGTATGAGAACATCCTTGAAGAGGCTATGATGTGGAGTGGGGCTAGGGATGCTAGTGATGGAAGCTTATGATGCAAAAGAATTTTTTTATGGTTGAAGAGTTTTAGATGTTTTCTTTTTTTTATTTTTTTAGGGTTTTGATTCCTGATCACGATCAAAGACTAGAAATAAGAGAAATGAATAACGGAAGCTTACACTAGCAGTTCAAATCCCTAAATAGTGAAAATGAGAACAGGATCCCGGGATTAAGAAACCCCGGTAGGACTAAGCTCGAAACACAATACCTACTTAGGAGAAGAGAGAGCAAACCTCACACGTCTGAAGCACCTGATGTAGAGATCGCTCAACTCGATGGATTAGGCCTGGATGCCCAAGCAGTCAAACCCGTGGAAGCACTGGCTTTCGGTCGGAAGGTCGCGATGGCAAAATCGACTGTCTCCGGTGCCCGAGATGCCAGGGAGGACCTGTAGGCAAACAAAATAGGGATTAGCGAAATGGAGAGGTGTACTGAAAGGGACTGAGATGGGGTTGAGAAGGGGCTTCGAGCCTGGTGTCCGGCTAGATTTCGAAGTTAAAGAAGGAGATAACTTGGGACCTCGCACCCCGCGACATCCCAGAGGATGAAGGATTGTGGCCTCACACCACTCGATGTCCAGGAGGACGAAGGACTCGCGATGCCCTGGGGACGCAGGCAACTTCACTCAAACCTAGTCTAGGAGACAATGGTTGGGGGATAGAAAACTCAAACTCTTTTTCATTAATCATTCAATACCCTTACAATGGAGGGATTGGGTCCTTTAAATAGGCACCCATGGCCCATTCAAAATTCAAATGAAACAAAAATTACAAACTTTCTTGGGTGGGTGCCAAAAGCCTTGACTTTCTCCTCTCTTTGGCCGACCAAAGGTACCTTGGATTGGGCGTGGCATGATGCATGGCTTGGAGTGAGGTTCTTGGCACCTTGAACTTGGTAAGAATCTCCTTGGTTTTGGAAGAAGACATGAAGAGGGGCTTAGAGCAAGGCATGTGTTCTTCCTCCTTCCTTTGTTGGTGTTCTTTCTTTGGTACAAGGCTTGACAAGGGGAGTGTTAGGTGGAGGCGTCCAAGGCTCTTGTCTTTCCCTTCCAAAGAGGTTGAAGCAAATTGGGAAGAAGGCTTGATTGGAGAGCTTGAAGTAAGGGATTTGGATTCCCTCCATTATCTCCCATTGAATTCTTCCTTGGCCGACCACCCTTACATGGAAATAAGCTTGATGGGGAGAAGGGACAAAGGCTTGAACCAAGTGAAGTGGTCCTCCCCATTGGGCGTCCTTGCATGCCAAGTGTGATGCTCACATGGCGAGATGTTATGGCACCATGTAGGATGCATAAGTGGGCCCTGAGTTGACTTGGCTTCTTTCCTTACTTGCTTTCAAGGAGACTAAATTTTAAGACCCACTCTTGCAATGGACCCATACTTCTAAGAGACTCAGACTGGACTTGATTTGCGACTCGACTTAGTACAGGACTCAATTTGACCTAATTGGTCAAGATACAGACTCAATTCAAAGCAAAAGATAAGTACAATTCTGAGGCTTGGAGCCTTATTACAAGACACAAAGAAGTGGAACCCTAGTCTGAGATCCACAGAGGGTTGAGGAGCCTCTGCCGGATCCTGGTGCCCACACCAATTCTCTCAGGGTGGGAGGAACTCGACCCTGTTGAGTTTGGGTTAGTCTGGCTTTGGTACCTCTCCAGGATGTTGGGGTCGATGCACTGCAAGTCCTCCCGGGTGATCCACGAGTCATAGGATTCGGGTCGGCCTTGCTATTGGACCAAGTAACGTTGATAGCCTTTGCCCCGGGTAGTGATAGCTTGGTCATCCAGGACATGCTCGATCCGCTCTCCTCGCTCAAGTATATTTGGAGGTGGACACTCAGGTTCAAGTTCACTCTCAAAAGAAAGGTTAGGCCCAAATGGCTTGCTGGGTATGTTTGTGAGTTCCCTATACTCGACTAAGTCAGAGATATTGAATGTTGAGCTAATTCCATAATCCGGAGGTAATTCTAGCACATAGGCATTAGGGCCCATTCTCCTAATCACTTTAAAGGGACCCGCCTCACGAGCATGAAGCTTCTTAACGGTTCCCGGTGGAAACCGTTCAGGCCTAAGCCTAATCATTATAAAATCCCCTCTTTCAAACTCTTTGGCTCACTTTCGGGAATCAACAAAATTATTTTAAAATTATATTTAATGCATAATCCTAATATGATGCAAAATGCAGACTCAACTATGCATCCCTACTGAAAAAAAATTATTGGACACTCTAGGGCCTAAACCTAACAGATTATGGACTCTCTAGGTTTGACCCTAGTCTGGTATGTACAAGAAAAATTATCAAGGATCCCTAACAAATGCCATAAAGTGTACCAAAAGTAAATGGCAAAAGGGATGGGTTCTAAGGAGTCATGCAGCCTGGTAATTTCAACAAAATGCAACCCCATGACTCTAAAATTGTGAGAAGGCTTTGGGAAGGGGAGAAAATAGGAGTCAGAGTCTTGGGGTAATCTCTGGGCATCATGAAATAGACCTTGGTTATTCAGGATAATCTCAGGATTTGGACATTGTTCTACAGGTGCAAGTTCCAAGGCTAGATGGGTGTTCCTAGATGGTGGAAGGTCATTAGGAAGGTCTTTGGGAATGTTATCTTGAAAGTCCTCAAAAATGATGTCTACCTCCTGCGGTGGTTCTATAGGGACTTGTTCCTGGACCTCCTCTAAGGGCAATATTTGTGAACCCTCACCATCCTCTACAATGTTCGATCCTGGCTCAATTATGCCTTCACAGTCTCTAATGGGTTCAGGATCTTTTTCTTTTGGTTCCTCGATGAATTCTACCTGGGGCCCATCTTCACCATATTTCTCTACTAAACTTGATTCACATATGTCTTCTTTCAATTCTTTAATGGGCTCAGGAGTTTCTTTCCCTAGATTTTCAATGGGTTCAACCTTCAAGTCTTCCTCAGGTTCAACAATGGGTTCGGGCTTAGTTTCAGTCAGTTCATCCATAAGTAGGGCAGGGGCGGTGCATTGACTAGCAAAATGCTCAAGTTTATGACACCTATAGCTGTTACCTTGGGGATCGGGTCTCCTCTGGACTTCAATAGTCTTACCATTGTCCTCTCTACTATATTGGGGTCGATTTAGATTGGGACTACTAAGACTGGGTTGGGCTAGGCTTGGTCGACTGGGGTCAGATCGGTTCGGGCTTGGTCGACTTGGGTAAGCCTCGCTATAACCTTGGGTGGATCCGGGGATACGGCTTTGGTTCCTAAAGGGCTCAGGTCTTCTGTAGGCGGGAGCTCTCTGGAAACACTCATGGAGCCTAGTAGCTTCCTCTATGGGTCCTAGTCTGGCCTCTATTTGATCACATCTATTAGTCAACCGGTTGCTTAATTGATTCATGGATTGAGTTAGGGCTCCAATGTCAGCTCGAAGTTGGTCCATGGCTTCGGTAGGGGGTGGAGAAGGTGGGTGAAAAAAGGTTCCTGATCTAGTGCACATGTAACACACACAGAACGGTGCTACGGTTTGCTAGACCTAGGAGATCTCACCAAATGTAAAGTCAAGAAGATGAACCTGGAAGTAGTAACTTGGAACCTGGCCAGGTAAGTTTAAGGTTAGTGGAGGTTCCTCTTTGCTTGCCTAGACACCAATTAGAAATTGGCCAGATAAGTGAACCAACCCACTTTCCTTCGGGATCTAGTCCCTGAACCACTTGCCTAGACACCAACTACTCAAGCACACACCAACAAGTAATCTAGCTTGGCTTGTCACTTGGGTTGACCCGACTTCTTGGGTGTCCCTAGCTCACTAGAGCAGTTTAAACATCTAATCAATTTTAGTTAATGGCTAGGGTTCGATATGTCGGGTGGTGGTTTTTGGGCTAGGGACAGGTAATGAAATCCTGACCCTATGTTAATTTGATGCCCTTAAGATAAGTTATTGAGAATAATGCACAAAATTGACTAATGAAATGACTTAAAATTTTCTTGTTTTTTTGTGCCTTTCAGATGTGTGAATGCTAAACAAAATGCAGGAATTAAAATATGCCCCTAAATGCAAGAAATAAGCTAGATGGATGAATGAAGCAAGAAATGAGATGCTTGCAAAATTTCAGACCTGAGATTTTCTCAGGTAGTATTTCGGCTTGTAGAAATTCTACAAACTAAAATAAAATCAGATAAAATAGAAAAAAATACTCTGAATTCAATGCGATCTAACAGAATAGAAATCACATAATTTGGAGATCTCTACAGTGAGAAACAATCCAATGATTAGACCATATACGGGTTGACCAGAATGCAGAAAATTAAAGAAAACAAAACACACTAGTCCTAGCCTTGCTCTGATACCAAGAATGATGTGGAGAATAAAGCTTTGATACCAAAAATGGGGTGGAGAATAAAGCTCTGATACCAAAAATGGTGTGGAGTAAGGGGCCTAGGGATGCTAGTGATGGAAGCTTATGATGCAAAGGAATTTTTTTATGGTTGAAGAGTTTTAGATGTTTTCTTTTTTTTTTTTAGGGTTTTGATTCTTGATCATGATCAAAGACTAGAAATAAGAGAAATGAATAATGGAAGCTTACACTAGCAATTCAAATTCCTAAATAGTGAAAATGAGAACAGGATCCCGGGATTAAGAAACCCCGGTAGGACTAAGCTCGAAACACAGTACCTACTTAGGAGATAGAGAGAGCAAACCTCACACGTCTGAAGTGCCTGATGCAGAGATCGCTCAACTCGATGGATGCGGCCTGGATGCCCAAGCAATCGAACACGTGGAAGCACTGGCTTTTGATCGGAAGGTCGCGATGGCAAAGCCGACTATCTCCGGTGCCCGAGATGCCAGGGAGGACCTGTAGGTAAACAAAATAGGGATTAGCAAAATGGAGAGATGTACTGAAAGGGACTGAGATGGGGTTGAGAAGGGGCTTCGAACCCGATGTCCGGCTGGATTCCGAAGTCGAAGAAGGAGATAACTTGGGGCCTCGCACCCCGTGACATCCCGGAGGACGAAGGATTGTGGCCTCACACCACTCGACGTCCAGGAGGACGAAGGACTCGCGACGCCCTGGGGCGACGAACAGGTGGTCTCACACCACTCGACGTCCCTGGGGATGAAGGCAACTTCACTCAAACCTAGTCTAGGAGACAATGGTTGGAGGATAGAAAACTCAAACTCTTTTTCATTAATCATTCAATACCCTTACAATGGAGGGATTGGGTCCTTTAAATAGGCACCCATGGCCCATTCAAAATTCAAATGAAACAAAAATTACAAACTTTCTTGGGTGGGCACCAAAAGCCTTGACTTTCTCCTCTCTTTGGCCGACCAAAGGCACCTTGGATTGGGCGTGGCATGATGCATGGCTTGGAGTGAGGTTCTTGGCACCTTGAACTTGATAAGAATCTCCTTGGTTTTGGAAGAAGACATGATGAGGGGCTTGGAGCAAGGCATGTGTTCTTCCTCCTTCCTTTGTTGGTGTTCTTTCTTTGGTACAAGGCTTGACAAGGGGAGTGTTAGGTGGAGGCGTCCAAGGCTCTTGTCTTTCCCTTCCAAAGAGGTTGAAGCAAATTGGGAAGAAGGCTTGATTGGAGAGCTTGAAGTAAGGGATTTGGATTCCCTCCATTATCTCCCATTGAATTCTTCCTTGGCCGACCACCCTTACATGGAAATAAGCTTGATGGGGGGAAGGGACAAAGGCTTGAACCAAGTGAAGTGTTCCTCCCCATTGGGCGTCCTTGCATGCCAAGTGTGATGCTCACATGGCGAGATGTTATGGCACCATGTAGGATGCATAAGTGGGCCCTGAGTTGACTTGGCTTCTTTCCTTACTTGCTTCCAAGGAGACTAAATTTTAAACCCACTCTTGCAATGGACCCATACTTCTAAGAGACTCGGACTGGACTTGATTTGTGACTCGACTTAGTACAGGACTCAATTTGACCTAATTGGTCAAGATACAGACTCAATTCAAAGCAAAAGATAAGTACAATTCTGAGGCTTGGAGCCTTATTACAAGACACAAAGAAGTGGAACCTAGTCTAAGATCCACAAAGGGTTGAGGAGCCTCTGTCGGATCCTGGTGCCCACACCAGGCTAATGATTTACTTAGCATTTATTGAACACTTATTGAAGTGAAGTGAGAGAGCACTAGAGCTTTATAGATTACCTTCAAGCCTGCAACAACTCTTACCAGAAGCTTGAAGCACCTTTTGAGGAAAGCAAGGAAGCCATTGAAGTGCATTGAAGAGCATTCAGTGGATCTTCAATCGAGCTGCATTGGGAACCACCCATACAATAGAGTTTGTCTTTATTGTTGCTTTTCTTATTCTATCTTTCAGAATATCTGGGTTATTGGTGAGCCCTATTGTAAAAACCAAATAGGTTACTTTGGTGAGCCTTTAAAACCAGAGTGTAGAGGTTTCTTTGGTGAGCCTAGCTAAAAACTAAAGTGTAGAGGTTTTAGGAGAACCTGTAAAAACCTAGCTTGGGTTTCTTTGGTGAGCCCAGTTTCAAAAACTAAAGTGTAGAGATTTGGATTGTGAGCCTGCAAAACAATTTGACTATATTCCGGTTTGGGGATATAGTGGAAATCCCAAGTGGTGAACTTAGGTAGTGGACGTAGGAGCTGGGTTGCTCCGAACCACTATAAATCTGCTTTGTTTATGTTGTGTTTGCTTTATCTTTTAGCTTCTGCTTTCTTTCTCTGATTAACACAGCAGCTAATCACTAATTGGAATTGATTGTGCACATACTTGCAAAAATTTTATAATTCCTAATTCACCCCCCTCTTAGGACTAAGCCACCTGGGCAACAGGTTGGCACATGAAGGGGAGAGCAAACTAGATGCAACATTCTGAGGGCTACTGAGGAATTTGTCAGAAGAATCCCATGGACACAACCGACCCTGCTCCAGTCCTCCTTCTCTGCTAACTCCTGACACTCACTTTCTTTTCTAAAAAACATGACCCCCGAATGTGGAAACCTTGCCGGAATCCACTGAGGGGGATCTGTTCCCCTGGATCGTGCATTGACTTGATCATCATAGTGCCCCTACCGGAATCCTCGGCTAGGGTCTCTTTTCTTTTGTAGGGGTCCCAGAATGCACGCGGGATCCCAAGCGAGGGGAGCGATGCTCAATGCATGCCGGAGCTATAAGCCATGACGGTCCAGGTCGTAATAGATTGGCATGCCAGGTGATGGGGACATCTCAAGCATGGATCTTGGAGCAAGCATAATTCTTGGAGTGGCACAGATCTTGAAGCATTTTTGGAATAAATTTATTTAGGATTTAACTTTTGTTTAAAATTTGAATTAGGATTTGGTTGGTTAGGATTGATATATGGATAGGCTTATCTTATCCTATCTTATATTTGAATTTGATTCGTTCTTATCTTTTTATCTTGTATTCAAATTCAAATGAGGGTTGAAAAATCTATAAATACCACCCTCAGCCTTTTATAATAGGAGGATGGATGAATAAAATTTCTATTGTTCTGTGTGAAGGATCTGTGTGATCCTAGGATATCTGTATGATCCCTTCTCCATCTTTCCAGGATTTCTGTGTGATCCCTGATTTTGGGCATCTGTGTGAGCCCAGGGCATCTATGTGAGCCCCTTTGCTATGTGCTTATTCTTCTAGGGCATCTATGTGAGCCCCTTTGCTATGTGCTTGTTCTTCTTGGGAAATCTATGTGAACCCCAGTATTTTTTTTCTTAACCCTGCACCCTCTTCTTTCCTCCTTCTTTGCAAATCCTAATCTCTGGTGACTTTCATGCTCACCAGCGATCCAGTCCAATCTCTGTCCCGCATCAAATGGTATCAGAGCTAAAGGATTAGGATTTTTCTGCTTCATCACCGGCCCACTATTCTCTTTCTTCCCTGTTTCAAATCTCGTCCACGGATCCTTCCCCAACATCGATGTCGTCTCCCCCCAGCCGTCCTCAACCCCAGCTCCCAGCCACTCCGTGAAAGACTCTTGTCCGCCGACCTCACCGGAGAGATCACCTCCGAGCCCACCGGTGGTCGTCTTCTTCTCTCTGTCAACGACATCTCCCCTGCCTACAGCCGGTGACCCCCAACACCTGATTCATCGTCGCCCTCAAGCTTCAGATCGAATGCTCCACCGGATCGCCTCAGTGCTCTCCGTTGGCTAGCAGCGTTCCTCCGCCATGGCCGCCACCGTCATCAACCTCGCTCAGCGTCGGAGTCCTTTTTGATTGGTTTCAGTTCCATCAACCTCGCTCAGCCTGATTCGACGGAGTCGAGTTCACCCCACCGTAGGAGAATGATGGGGACATCTCAAGCATGGATCTTGGAGCAAGCATAATTCTTGGAGTGGCATAGATCTTGAAGCATTTTTGGAATAAATTTATTTAGGATTTATCTTTTGTTTAAAATTTGAATTAGGATTTGGTTGGTTAGGATTGATATATGGATAGGCTTATCTTATCCTATCTTATATTTGAATTTGATTCGTTCTTATCTTTTTATCTTGTATTCAAATTCAAATGAGGGTTGGAAAATCTATAAATACCACCCTCAGCCTTTTGTAATAGGAGGATGGATGAATAAAATTTCTATTGTTCTATGTGAAGGATCTGTGTGATCCAAGGGTATCTGTATGATCCCTTCTCCATCTTCCCAGGGTTTCTGTGTGATCCCTGATTTTGGGCATCTGTGTGAGCCCAGGGCATCTATGTGAGCCCCTTTGCTATGTGCTTGTTCTTCTAGGGCATCTGTATGAGCCCCTTTGCTATGTGCTTGTTCTTCTTGGGGAATCTATGTGAACCCCAGTATTTTTTTTCTTAACCCTGCACCCTCTTCTTTCCTCCTTCTTTGCAAATCCTAATCTCTGGTGACTTTCATGATCCCCAACGATCCAGTCCAATCTCTGTCCCGCATCACCATGTAAGGGGTAGACCGGTCAGAAGAAAACATCACTCCCCCCAACAACAAGGAAGATCCCATGGGCGCCCACAGTTCGATTGTGACTATGTGAGCCCGCGGAGCCCCCATCGGTCGGGTGGAGGACCACCCTCATCGCAGCAACCAACCTCCGGAGGGGGATCATCCTGCTCCATCATAGCCACCCTCGGTGGACCACCAGTACACCACACTCGTCCACCAGGTCCAGCTCCTGGCCATGGCAGTGCGCCAGCTCCATCAGAGGCAGCACTCTCAGGAAACCCCATAGCAGCCGGGGACTCTGGCGACTCATGCAGTCGATCCTCACACCAGCCTATGGTACTTCCAAGAGGGACCGTTGCATGAGGCGTCACCCCCTTGAGAGGCCAATCAGGTGAACAGAAAGTGACCGCAGGGTGATCCGACCGGCCGGGGGAGCTGCTCCCCAGTCTCGGACCACCGCGCACCCTTGCGCCAATAACACCAGCATCGCTGAAAACTCAGGCACGAGTTCCTCTGCTCCGGTCCACCCTCACCCCCGGCATCCTCCGTTGAGGGATCCACTGACGAGGCCATCTACCATTGAGTGGAAAGGCACCTCGAAGAGCATGAATGCATGCTGGCAGATCTGGCCCGCCAGTTCGCAGAAGTGCAGGGCTCCCCTAGTGAGCCCACGAGTTACGACACCTGTCCACCCTTTTCGAAGAAGAACGAAGAGGAACTGATCCCTAATCAGTTCCATATGACACAGGTTGACCCCTAAGATGGGACAACCGACCCCCTAGACCACTTGGAAAGTTACAAGGCCCTCATGAGGGTCTAGGGAGCCACTAACACTCTCTTTTGCATCACCTTCTCCACCACTCTGCGAAAGGCCACTCAAGTCTGGTTTTCCAAGCTCGAACCTGAAAGCATAGACTCTTTTCTCCAGCTAGAGTGGAAATTCGCGGTGCACTTTGATGCCTACAGGAAGGTGCTGCACGAGGTCGATAGCCTTTTATCAATCTGACAGTAGGACCGAGAACTCCTCCAAGAATACTTGTCCCGGTTCAAGACTGTTACCCTGGAGATCCTCAACATTGATGAGTCTGTCACCATGCTAGCCCTGAAGAGGGGATTGTGAACCTCCCGCTTCACCTACTCCCTTGACAAGAAGCCCCCAAAGATGTACTCAGAGTTCCTTCTCTGTGCACAGAAGTACATCCATGCTGAGGAGGTGGATCGTGCCAGGAGGAAGCTAGACGGGAGACCCCCAAAAAGGTAGGCCATCGCGGAGATGTCCGGCCACTTGGACCAGAGGATGATACGGGCTCAATGATCGGAGCTTAGGTCTAAGGCCATCCCCATTGATGAAGAGACTTTTACTCCTCTCCTTGTCCCTAAGGCAAAGATCCTGATGGAGATCGAGGGCGAGCACTTTTTGCGCCAACCCCCGCTACTGAAGCCATCCACTGGGCAGGATAAATCTTGCTACTACCATTTTCATCGAGACTGTGGGCATGACATGGTTGAATGCCGCCACCTAAAGAGCAAAATTGAAGAGCCGATCAAGCATGGCTACCTCAATAAGTGTATGGAGGGGGAAGCACCCCCTGCAGCCCAGACCAAAGGGACTCGGCCCCTCACCATCAATCGTCCCACTAAGAAGTCGATAGTGATTATATCCTGAGGAATATGAAAGGCCCTGAAGAAGGCTAGGGGGAGAGAAAAGAGTGATGATGTACTCCCCTATATGGGAGAAGGGTCAACTGGGTAGATAACCCGAATAATAATGCTGTCATCATCGAAATGATGATAGCCAAGCATCCTGTAAAAAGAATCATGGTAGATAGTGGAAGCTCCTTGGACATCCTTTTTTATGATGCCATTGCAAGGATGAGTTTGTCCACTAATCAAATAAGATCGGTGTTTATGCCCCTGGTAGGCTTCACCGGAGACTCAGTCGGAGTTGAGGAAGAAATTACACTCCCAAAAATTGCTGGGATACCACCCCAGCAAAGCACCATGCTGGTGACCTTCACTATTATGAAGCTTCCCTCACCCTACAATGCCATCTTGGGATGCCCAGGACTCAATCTACTTGATGCCACCATCTCCACGAGATGCCTCTTAGTCCAGTTCCCGACACCATAGGGGTTCGAAGAAATGAGGGGGTCCCGGCAGCCTGTGCAGCACTGCTGGCAAACTGTCCCAAGTCTGAGGAGAGCAGATCTTAGCCCTGCCGTAGACCAACCAGATCTGGTAGCATCAGAACCAAAGAGTGGGCCAGTCAAACCCCTGCTGCTTTCCCTTTGGGGGACTATCCCTCAAAAATGGTGCAGATTGGGCCTCTGTTGGATGAAAAAGAGAAATCCCATCTTCTCGACTTCCTGCATGCCAACACAGACATCTTCGCCTGGACTGCCACTGATATGCTCGATATCCCACCGGAGATGATAACCCATAGGCTGAACGTCAACCCCAACCATCGTCCAGTCAGGCAGAAGAAAAGAAGTTTCATCCCGGAATGACAGAAGGCTATCAGCAAGGAGGTTGAAAAACTCCTCATAATAGACTTCATCCGAGAGGTACGATATACTGACTGGCTTGCTAACGTGGTGATGGTTAGGAAAGCCTATGGGAAGTGAAGGATCTGCATGGACTACATCGACCTCAACAAGGCATGCCCAAAGGAGAGCTTTCCCCTCCCTAAGATCGACTAGCTGGTGGATGCAACCTCGGGCCACAAGTACCTCAGCTTCATGGATGCATTCTCCGGATACATCAGACCCGCATGCATCTAGAAGATAAAGAGTTGGTGCGGGCACCAGGCTCAGGAAGAGGCTTCAGCTAATGCCAAGTTCTTTATGGATAGAAGACTAGAAATTTAAGTCCTGTAATAAGTCTATGAGTCCTGTATTTATTTTATTTGAATAATTGAGTCCTGATTTATTTTAATTTGGGTCCAATTAGAGTTAAATTGGCTTTGTATTGAGTCGGGTTCAAGATCTACTTGCATTGGGCGTCAATTAAGCAAGAATGAGTGCAACCAACTTCACCAACTACTTGGAGCACCACATCATCAAAGCACCATGCCACCTTGGAAGACAAGTCATGCCAACTTGGAGGATAAATCATGCCACATCACCAAGACACATCAACCATGAATTTTCAAATTTGAATGAAGCTCCACTCTTTATGGGTGCCCACCTTGTAATTAGGAGATTTAAATTTGAATGGGCCACTCCTATCTTCATGGGACACCCCTTGATTTTCTCCATGAAAAGTGTTGCATTTTGAATTTGAAAAGGAGCTTAAGGTTTATAAAAGCTCCTAGAATTCTCTTGTAATGGAAATGATGAATGAAATGAAATTTTTTTTCTAAGAAAGCTTTCTTCCTTTGCTAGCCAAAGACCCTTGAGAGAAGGTAGGTGTGAGACCTAGGATACTTAACCAAACAAGCTACTAGTCCCTTTTCCAATCCCATTCGGCCACCCTTGAAGAATCCTCTTCAAGCCTCTCCAATTTCAACCTTCCCATCTTCTAAAAGAGGTCATCTATAATGGAGTTCTTCATGCCAACAATTGAAGATGATTCAAGCAAAGGATGCCAAAGGAGATCTACTTAAAGCCAAATCTAAGCCATTTCTTCCATTCCTAATTTCCTCTTCCATTTCTCCATTCTTCCACCTAAATCTTTTAATTTTACTATGTATCTATGCAGGATCCCCGGGTCTCCTAGTTTTCAAGGTGAAGGTCTACTGTGCCAAGGAATCATAAACAAGGTGCCTTTAGATCTATAGTAACTCCTTGCTATTCTTAGTACTTCATCTTGAATGTCCCTTTTCTGAATTTCAGATTATTAATAGCCGGATAGCCATCTTTATAATATTCTTTCAGATCTAAAATAGGAAAGTAGGCTAGCCCTAACCTGTGTGGTTTCCTAACAACGAAGATCCCTTCTTAATTACTTTGAGAGATTCTTTTCTAGTCTAGTTCTTTTCCTTATGTTCCTTTCATATAATTCTATTTCTTTTACGTAAAATAGCTACATGTTTATCTATTTCATTTTCATTTAGTCCATCTAATTCTTCAAATGCATCATTCGATACATGTCCCCCATCATTTTGGTATCAGAGCATGGTAGGTTAGGGTTACTTTTGAATTTGTGCATTTAGGTAGGTTGCTGAAATTTTCTGCATGCATAGCATTCATACATGCTACTTAGTTATTATTTTTAAAGTCCAATCTAGATCTAAAATTTACGCCTCCTGAGTGGGTGTACACCAGTACACTGTCACGACCCATGGGAATAATGAGCCCCTAGCCGGACATGAATTTTTATGTTGAAGTTTGGTATTTAAATGCCTTTGTTTGTTTAAATTCTGCTTGCTATATTTCTGAATGAGCTGACTGAGATTTGCATAAAAGTCTGAATGAAAGTAGTTAATTTTTTATTGAAATAATTTTTTTTCTACTCCATATTAAGTTAGTTATCATCACGTAAAATTTCATCTTCAGAAAAGAATTACAAAGAAAATGAAAATTCTCGCATCCCATCACTATCACTGAAATTCCTTTATATTCAGTCCTGTTTTTTTATCTAGTTTTCAGTATCTGCTCAGCATAGTATAAAATTTATTTTTAAATTTCCTTTTGTATGGCATATCATCTAGAAGTTAGAAATCTTCTGTGAGTTTTTTAAATTTTTTTGAATATGTTACATTGCACTTTTCCATCACTTGAGAACTGTAACACACTAATTCTGCACCTGAAATTTGGATCCATATGTTTGTTGCATTCATTTCATGGTAAACAAAATTAAGGGCATCAAATTGACATAGGGTCAGGATTTCATTACCTATCCCTAGCCCAAAAATCATCAACTTGCATAACGAGCCCAACTCTAATTAAAATGGATTAGACATTTAATTGCTCTAGCGAGCTTGGGACACCCACAAGGTCGGGTCGAGTCAAGTGTCAAGCCAACTTTGACACCCTGTTTGTGTGTGCTTGTATCTAGTGTCTAGGCAAGTGGTTCAGGGACTAGAGCCCGAAGGAAAGTGGGTTGGTTCGCTTACGTAGCCAATTTCAAATTGATGTCTAAGGCAAGCAAAGAGGAACCTCCACTAACCTTACACTTACCTGGCCAGGTGCCAAGTTACTACAACCCGGATTATCAATTTGACCTTATATTTGATTTGTACTCTAGGTCTAGCAAAACCCCTAGTCCGAGTTGAGTCCGTGTGCATGGAAACTAGATCAGGAGCACCTTATCAGCAAACCCAAGCCCAATCTAGTGTAACCATGGAACAAAACTTTGAGAGTCTAATGAAATCCTTGAATGACCGAATGACCAGGCTGAACCAAAACTTAACCGATCAATTAGCCCAGACCAATCAAAACTTGACTGATCAGATAACCCACATCACTGCTAGACTTGATCGATTAGAAGCTCATACCCCTGGAGGAAATCATGAAGTCCAAAATGAGTTAGAGCCTGAATCCGAGTTTGAGACACCCATCAACCCTAGAAGAACTCTTCATCAAGACCATTTCTTCGAGCCAAATCCTAGGAGGCCCAATCCTGATCGAGTCCATGACCCAAATCCTAGGATAGCACACCATGATCCGGTCTATGAGCCAAACCCCTAGGAGACACAATCAGGATCAGACAGACCATGATGAGCGAACCCTTAGGAGTATTAGATTGGAAGCACCAACATTCGATGGAAATCTGGATCCTAAGGTTTACATAGATTGGGAGGGAGAGATGGATCAGTACTTTGATTGATATGACATGACAGAGGAGAGAAAATGCAAGTTCGCGAAGCTTAGGTTAATTCGTCAGGCTAGGCTGTACTGGGAAAATGTCGAGAGGTTCATTAGGCAAAAAGAGGTGATGTTCCTATAGTAACCTGGAGGGCAATGAAACTTAGGCTTAGAGAGAAGTACCTTCTTATGTCCTACCACCAGAGACTTCTAGACCAGTGACAGAGATTGACCTAGGGAACCAAGAGTGTAGCCGAATACATTGCCAAATTTGATGAATTTGTAATGAGATGCAATGTAGATGAGTCTGAGTCAGTTACTTTGTCGAGATTTAGGGCAGGATTGAGAGAAGAGATCCAGAAGGAGTTATTTCTGAGAGAAGTCCATGACTTAGAGCTAGCTTACCAGGTAGCACGAGATGCCGAGAGATTTCATAGGGGACCATTTTATCGCAAACCCGAACCCCCTAGAACTAGTGCACCTAGTCAGCAGCCAGAAATAAATCAGATGCGACCCAGTCGACCCAACCCTAGCACCCCTCTGACCCGTAGAGATGATAGGGGTAAAGCACCAGAAGTTCAGAGGACTCCAAATTCTAATGTGGCTTGCTATAGATGTCATAAGTTAGGCCATTACGCTAGCAATTATCCAACTAGGGCCTTACACATAGGAGAATTAGAAGAAAGTGGGTCTGAACCCAAAGAACCCCTAGGTGATAATGTCGAGGAAGTATATCAGGCTGAGGACAATTTGGCTGAAGAGTATGAAGGAGATGAGGAACAAATAGAGCCTGATATGTTGGGAGTAGTTAGATGCATCCTTACCCAAAATGTGACACAGGAAGATTGGCGTAGGACTAACATCCTACAAACATTCATCAAGTTAGGGGATAAGGTATATTAAATAATCATAGATAGTGGGAGTTGTGTAAATACCATATCCACTAGTGCTGTCAAAACTTTAGGCTTGTCCACAGTTCCCCATCCGACTCCATATAAGGTTTCTTGGATAGACTCCACTTCGATTCCTATCAAACATAGGTGCCTAGTCCAAATCCAGTTACAGTCCTATCAGGAGAAAGTGTGGTGTGATGTCTTACCAATGGGAGTGAGCAGTATCATCCTAGGTCGACCGTGGTTATTTGACCATGACGCGACCCTATACGGCCAATCAAATTCTTGCTCATTCATGCACCTAGGAAAGAAGTTTGTGATTAACCCAACACCACCTAAGGACACTGTTAAGAGAGGATCAAGCCACCTAAAGGAAAAGAAAACGGGAGTCAATTTGATCACTGAAAAGGAAATTGAGAAAGAACTCACTGAGGGTACACATGTTTGGATTTTAACCACTAAGGAAATTCAGGAGCCTTCCCAAAAAGAATGCCCTCAGGAAGTGGCTAAAGTGTTAGAAGACTTTAAGGATGTATTTCCAGATGACCTACCTGACCAGCTTCCACCACTTAGGGACATCCAGCATGCCATTGACTTGGTCCCAGGAGCCACCCTACCCAACCTTCCACACTAAAGGATGAACCCTACCGAACATTTAGAGTTACAAAGACAAGTAGGGGATCTCCTTAGAAAAGGATTTATTAGAGAGAGTTTGAGTCCCTGTGCAGTACCAGCATTACTGACCCCTAAGAAAGATGGCACTTGGAGGATGTGTGTTGATAGTCGTGCCATTAATAAGATCACAATGAAATATAGGTTTCCCATACCCCGTTTGGATGACATGTTAGATATGATGGCCGGAGCAATAATATTTTCAAAGATTGACCTTAAGAGTGGCTATCATCAGGTTAGGATTAGACCAGGGGATGAGTGGAAGACTGCATTCAAGACCAAGGAGGGTCTTTTTGAGTGGGTAGTAATGCCTTTCGGACTGTCCAATGCTCCTAGTACCTTTATGCGGATTATGAATCAAGTCCTACGGTTATTTATAGGAAAGTTTGTCGTAGTTTACTTCGACGACATTCTTATATATAGCAGGACCCAGAAGGACCATTCGAACCACTTGAATCAAGTCTGTTTAGCTCTTAGGGAAAATAGTCTCTTTGCAAACCTTAAGAAATGTGACTTTTTTATCCATAGAGTCATTTTCCTAGGTTTTGTTGTCACACCTGACAGAGTTTCTGCTGACCCTGAAAAGATCAAATCAATTGTTGAGTGGCCAGTGCCAAAAAGTATTCATGAAGTACGAAGTTTTCATGGCCTAGCTACTTTTTATAGAAGATTCATTCGAGGGTTTAGTACCATAGTTGCGCCAATCACAGATTGCATTAGGAAAGGCCAATTTGAATGGACAAAAGTTGCTGATAGGGCCTTCCTAGATGTTAAGAAGCAAATGATACAAGCACCTATCTTAAGATTGCCTGATTTTTCCAAGGTTTTTGAGGTTGCTTGTGATGCATCTGGAGTTGGAATAGGTGGAGTTTTAAGCCAAGAGAGCCATCCCATAGCTTTCTTTAGTGAAAAATTAAATAAAGCCAAGCTTAAGTATTCCACCTATGATAAAGAGCTCTATGTGGTAGTGCAAGCTTTAAGGTATTGGAGGCACTATCTACTACCGCATGAATTTGTCCTGTTTTCTGATCACGAGGCCCTCAGATTCCTTAGTTCCCAGAAAAAGCTGAATCCTAGGCATGCCAAGTGGGTCGAATACATCTAAGCCTACACGTTTGTCCTAAAACATCGTGCTAGAACTGAGAATAAGGTGGTCGATGCATTAAGTCGTAGAGCCCTGCTTCTGAACTCGATTAGCACTGAAGTCATTGGATTTGAAAGACTTACGGATGAGTATGATAATTGTCCAGACATTAGTGAAGTTTACCAAGCTCTAAAATTAGGACCATCTAGTGACCACAGTGAGTACACCCTTTTAGATGATTATCTATTTAAGGAAAACAAGCTTTGTGTTCCGAAGACTTCCTTGAGAGATTTTCTAATTTGGGAAACCCATGCTGGAGATTTGGCTGGCCATTTTGGAAGAAACAAGACCATATTGATAATTGAGGAGAAATTTTACTGGCCAGGCCTTAAGAGACAAGTAGCCAATATTGTTGCCCGATGTAGGACATGTGCGGTTGCCAAACATCAGAGACAAAACACCGGGTTATACACTCCTTTACCTGTGCCGGATTGTCCATGGCAAGATCTTAGCATGGACTTCATTTTAGGACTGCCCAAGACCCTTAGAAAACATGATTCAATCTTTGTAGTGGTCGACAGATTTTCGAAAATGGCCCATTTTATACCCTGTTCCTAAACTTTTGATGCCTCTAGGGTAGCCAAGCTTTTTCTCGATCAAGTAGTCAAGTTACATGGGTTACCTAAAATCATTGTTTCAGATAGGGATGTCCATTTCACAAGATATTTTTGGAAAACTCTTTGGCACCTACTAGGAACAAAACTAAATTCTCAACTGCTTACCACCCTCAGACTGATGGACAAACTGAAGTTGTAAATAGAAGTCTAGGGAACTTATTAAGGTGCCTTGTTGGAGAGAATCTGGGAAATTGGGATTTACTTTTACCTCATGCTGAGTTTGCATACAACAGCTTGGTCAATAGGTCTACTGGTAAAAGTCCCTTTGAGATTGTCCATGGTTACAGACCTAGGAGACCTATCGACCTTATCCCATTACCCACACATGCACATGTATCTGAGTCTGCCGAGTCATATGCATAGCATCTTAAAGAATTACATAAGGAAATTAGTAAGAAAATTCAAATGAGTAATGAAGTTTATAAGCATGTGGCTGATTCACATAAACGGATAAAGGAATTTAATGAAGGGGACTCTGTCATGATAAAACTTAGACCTGAAAGGTTTCCACCGGGAACTATGAAGAAATTGCATGCTCGGGGAGCTTGACCTTTCAAAATAATTAAGAAAATAGGATCTAATGCATATGTATTAGAGTTACCACCTGATTATGGCATTAGCTCCACTTTTAATGTTTCTGGTGTGGACACCAGAAGCCGAAAGAAACTTCACTCCAACAAGGTTAGCCTTATCCCAATTTGGATCGAAGATAATTAGGTTACCTTGTATCCTTTAGTTCAAAAATATTTTATTTTCAAGAGTCATTTTCTTTTCAAGAGTCCTGTAATTAATTTTGAGTTTCAAATCAAGAGTGTTTATTGAGTCCTGTAATTACTTTTAAAATTTCATTTCCTGTAAGTCCATTTCAAGTTTTAAAGTCTAGGTCAGTCAAGTCAGTTCAGTTGAGTTAAGTCTAATTCAGTTGAGTTAAGTCTAATCAAGTCTTAAAGCCATGAAAGCCAGCAACAAGACTCAAATTCTAGACCCCAGAATTTGACCACATGAAGAAGAGAAGACACATCAACCAAGCAAGAGAAAAGGATCATCAACTAAGACCACTGGGCGCCACATGTCATTCTTATCCAAGTAGAAGACCACCTCACCATGCCACGTCATCAGGTGCCACTTCACCAGCCACCTCATCACCCTTTGGGCGCCAACAAGGAAGATTCAAATTCAAGGAGGTTGGCCACATCCCTCCAAGTCCTCCACCAAATCCTCCAACCCCCCCAACATCCCTCCAAACTCTCCACCAAATCCTCCAACCCCCCTTGTAATCCTCCTCGATTTGGGAAGTTTTTAAATTTCAAAAGCTAGCTTTGTGAGGCTATTAAAAGCCTTGGACGCCCATTGTAAAAGAGATTGATTTTGGGAATGAATGAAAATTGAAGTTGAAATTTTGGAAGTAGAAGTTGTCTTGTATTTTTTTCTTATGTGAAAGTTTTCCATCCTCTTCCTCCACGCCAAAGCCATTCTTTTTCCCTAGCAAAGCATCTTCCAAGCTCAAGTGAAGGCATTGGAGTCGGCCAGATCTACTCAAATTTCTGTTCTTAGTTCATCAATTCTTCCATCCCTTCTATATGTTCCTATCCTTCTTCCTTAACTTTGATCTTCATTGCAGGGTCCTTCGAAGTCTTTGAGTTGTGGGCTGGGTTCACCTTAACAAAGAACAAACAAGCTGAAGCCCCAAGTCCAGGGTTCTGATCTCTGTTATCCAGATTCTTCAGTTCTGAGCATTGGTAGTTTCAAGGTATGAATCAAAAGAAGGTTGGAAAGCTCATCAAGGTAAGTCCACAATCATTAGCCCCTATTGTCTAGATCTTCTTCCTTCTTAGTTTAGGATTGTGTCTAATCAAGTAAAAGTCCAATTTCTTATAATCCTTAAGTCTTATTATGATGAATACAATGCTAGTGTAATTAGGTTTCATTGCTCTTTAAACCATATTCAAAACATTAATCATATGCTTGCCGCATCAGTTTCTGATCTGAAAGAATTTAAAGAACCGGCATTAATTTTGAGAGAGCCTTTTGAACTTCACCCTGCCTTTAAGAGTGAAACCCTACCTGAGTGTCCACCAGCAATTTCACTAGACCGGAGAGATAAGATTGAATGTATCTTAGATGACCAAGTGATTACTACTAGAAATAAGGGTTATCAGTGTTATCTGGTTCGTTGGCACGGTCGACCGGAATCTGAAGACTCCTGGGTTACCCGAGAGGATCTACAACAAATTGACCCAGATATATTAGAAAAATACCACAGTCAAATCGATCCTTAGTCGACAGGGTCGAGTTCCTCCCACCCGGGGAGAATTGGTGCGGGCACCAGGCTCAGGAAGAGGCTTCAGCTAATGCCAAGTTCTTTATGGATAGAAGACTAGAAATTTAAGTCCTGTAATAAGTCTATGAGTCCTGTATTTATTTTATTTGAATAATTGAGTCCTGTTTTATTTTAATTTGGATCCAATTAGAGTTAAATTGGCTTTGTATTGAGTCGGGTTCAAGATCTACTTGCATTGGGCGTCAATTAAGCAAGAATGAGTGCAACCAACTTCACCAACTACTTGGAGCACCACATCATCAAAGCACCATGCCACCTTGGAAGACAAGTCATGCCAACTTGGAGGATAAATCATGCCACATCACCAAGACACATCAACCATGAATTTTCAAATTTGAATGAAGCTCCACTCTTTATGGGAGCCCACCTTGTAATTAGGAGATTTAAATTTGAATGGGCCACTCCTATCTTCATGGGACACCCCTTGATTTTCTCCATGAAAAGTGTTGCATTTTGAATTTGAAAAGGAGCTTAAGGTTTATAAAAGCTCATAGAATTCTCTTGTAATGGAAATGATGAATGAAATGAAATTTTTTTTCTAAGAAAGCTTTCTTCCTTTGCTAGCCAAAGACCCTTGAGAGAAGGTAGGTGTGAGACCTAGGATACTTAACCAAACAAGCTACTAGTCTCTTTTCCAATCCCATTCGGCCACCCTTGAAGAATCCTCTTCAAGCCTCTCCAATTTCAACCTTCCCATCTTCTAAAAGAGGTCATCTATAATGGAGTTCTCCACGCCAACAATTGAAGATGATTCAAGCAAAGGACGCCAAAGGAGATCTACTTAAAGCCAAATCTAAGCCATTTCTTCCATTCCTAATTTCCTCTTCCATTTCTCCATTCTTCCACCTAAACCTTTTAATTTTACTATGTATCTATGCAGGATCCCCGGGTCTCCTAGTTTTCAAGGTGAAGGTCTACTGTGCCAAGGAATCATAGACAAGGTGCCTTTAGATCTATAGTAACTCCTTGCTATTCTTAGTACTTCATCTTGAGTGTCCCTTTTCTGAATTTTAGATTATTAATAGCCAGATAGCCATCTTTATAATATTCTTTCAGATTTGAAATAGGAAAGTAGGCTAGCCCTAACCTGTGTGGTTTCCTAACCACGAAGATCCCTTCTTAATTACTTTGAGAGATTCTTTTCTAGTCTAGTTCTTTTCCTTATATTCCTTTCATATAATTCTACTTCTTTTACATAGAATAGCTACATGTTTATCTATTTCATTTTCATTTAGTCCATCTAATTCTTCAAATGCATCATTCGATACATGTCCCCCATCAAGAGTGCACATCATTCATGACCGACCGAGGTACATATTATTACAAGATGATGTCCCTTGGTCTTAAAAATGCAAGGGCCACCAACCAGTGCTTGATCAGCACGGTCTTCAAGGACCAGATCGATCGCAACATGCAAGTGTACATGGATGACATGCATGTCATGAGTGGCCCAGAGGAGGACCATAATGCAGACCTGACGGAGGCTTTCGGGAACCTCCATCATTATCAGATAAAGCTAAATCCAACCAAATGCACCTTTGGTGTGGCAGCAGGAAAGTTCCTAGGGTTCATGGTGACCCAAAGGGGGATAGAGGCCAACCCCGAGAAGATCCAGGTGATTACAGACATTCAGCATCCCGCCTCCAAGAAGGAGGTCCAGTGCCTGACTAAGCACATTGCGGCTTTAAGCTGCTTCATTTCACGCTCCATTGAGCATTGCCAACCATTCTTCAAGGTCCTCCAGAAGATGAATGACTTCACTTGGACAAAAGAATGCCAAGAAGCATTCGAGGGGCTGAAGAAGCTCCTCGTCTCACCACCACTACTATCCAGGATGGAGCTCGGAGAGGAGCTCCTCTTATACCTAGCAGTCTCACTAGAGGCAGTCAGCTCCATGCTAGTTCGCGCTGATAGGGACGGCACTTAGCGGCCAGTCTACTACACCAGCAAGCTACTCTATGACATCGAAACTAAGTACACCCGACTAGAAAAAATTATTTTTGCACTAATAACATCTGCACAACATCTTAGGCCTTATTTCCAAGCATATCCCATTATCGTCCTCACTGATCAGCCCCTGAGGGCTATCCTGAGTCATCCTGATACTTTCGGGTGCTTAGCCAAGTAGGCACTGAAGCTCAGCGAATTCGACATCACATATCGCCCACGGTAGGGTAGAAGGCCCAAGCTTTAGCCAATTTCATGGTAGAATGCACCTGGGCTGAAAGAAGTCCAGAGGAGGTGGACCAGCTACCCGAGCTCGGGCCGGACTTGACCCTAGCGAAAGAAATGTAGATACTCCACATGGACGGCGCGTCCAACGTAGGAGGAAGTAAAGCTGGCCTCATCCTTGCCAGTCCTGATGGGGTCATCATGGAATGCGTACTGCGATTCCTCTTTAAGGTGACCAACAACTAGACAGAGTATGAAGCACTCCTTGCGGGGCTGAGGTGTCCCGCAAACTTGGCATCAAGAGGTTGAAGGTCTTTATAGACTCACAGCTAGTAGCAGGCCAAGTCTCTGGCGAGTTGAAGCATGGGATCCCATGATGGTGAAGTACCTAGATCGGGTGTGCTCTCATATGTCGACCCTCCAGCACTTTAGCATCTCCCACATCCCATGGGCGGAGAATGCCCGAGCTGACATCATTTCCAGGCTAGCCACCTTGCTAGAGACTTCACTGGAGCGCACCTTCATCGAATATCTCGAGGCCCCCAGCTACAAGGCTACAGCCGAGGTCTAGCAGGTCTCCCATAAGGCCAGCTAGATGGACCCCTACGTCAAATACAACACCGTCGACACCCTACCAGAGGACCAAAAGGTGGCCAGCCTTCTCAAGAAGAAGGCCGCACGCTATGTGATCTTGGATGGGCAGCTCTATTAGAGATCCTATTCCTACCCCCTGCTGAAGTGTCTGAAACCCTCGGAGGCCACATACATGCTCCAGGAAATACACGAAGGTATCAATGGCAATCATGTTGGGGGCAGGGCCTTAGCCCATAAGGTGATCCGGCAAGGATACTTTTCGGAGACCATGCAGGAGGACGCGACTGATTTCGTGAAGAAATGCGACAAGTGCCAATGCCACGCATGCATTCAGTGGTAGCCGATAGCCCCTATCTCCTAGCTGTCAGCCCCATGGCCATTTTCCCAGTAGGAAATGGACATCCTAGGTCCTTTCCTTACAGCATCTGGCCAATGAAGATTCTTGATCGTGGCTATCGACTACTTCACCAAGTGGGTCGAGGCCAAACCCTTGGCACGGATAATAGAGATGAAGGTCCAATCTTTCTTCTATAAATCTATAATTTGTAGATATGGCCTCCCGCACACAATCATCACTGATAACAAGAAGCAATTTGATAACCAGGCCTTCAAAGAATTTTGCTCCAATCTTGGCATCCACCATCGCTTCACTTCGATGGCTTACCTTCAAACAAATGGTAAAGCCGAAGTGACCAACTGCACCATCCTGCAAGGGCTCTGCACTAGGCTGGATGAAGTCAAGGGTCGGTGGGTGGATGAGGTGCCCAATGTGTTATGGGCTTATCATACCACCCCTCGCACAGCCACCGGTCAGATGCCCTTTAACCTCATCTTCAGGATTGAGGTGGTAATCCCAGTGGAACTCGAGCTGCCCATGCTCTAGGTCAAACAATACAGCAAAGGTGAGAACCCTTCCTGTCTCCTCCTCAACCTAGACTTGCTAAACAAGACAAGGGACAAAGCCTGACTTCGGATGGTGGCCTACCGATAGCAGGTTGCATGCTATTCAACTCCCGCATGTAGCCCAAGGTGCTCCACCTAGGCGACCTCGTGGTCAGGTGAGCAAAAGCATCCCAATCGGGAGAATGCGGGAAACTCTTCCTGAATTAGGAAGGTCCTTACCAGGTGATCAAAGCCTTACCAGGCGAGACCTACTACCTTGCTAGGCTCGATGGCATCCGCTTCATGTGAACCTGGAATGCCAGTAACTTGAGGATGTACCACCAATAACGTAAGGCTCTTTCATAATAAACTCAAGTTCCTTTTTGGTACAATCTTGTTTTTCACCAGTGTAGGAACTCATCTGCCCCACTTAAAGCCAGGGGCCACAAGCGCCTAGCATCTAAGCCCGAAAACTCCTGAAGCCCGGCACTTTAAGCCCAGAAATTTTTGAAGCGCGGCACTCTAAGCAGGAAAGTAGAACCCCGTCGAGAGCCACCAGTGCCCCGCACTTAAGCTCGGAAACTTTTGAAGCCTGGCTTCCTAAGCTCGAAAACTTTCGAAGCTCGGCACTCTAAACACAGAAACTTTAAAAGCCCAGCACTCTAAGCCCAAAAACTCCTGAAGCCCGGCACTCTAAGTTGGGAAGTAGCACCCCTCCAGGAGCCACAAGCACCCTGCACCAAAGCCAGAAAACTTTCAAAGCCCTGCACTCAAGCCAGGAGCCATAAGCACCTCGTACTAAAGTCAAGAAGTAGCACCCCGCCAAGAACACAAGCACCCCGCATCAAAGTTGGAAAACTTTTGAAGCCCCGCACTCAAGCCGAGAGCCATAGTACCCTGCACTCAAGCCCAAAAACTCCAAGAAGCCTGGCACTTCAAGCTCGGAGACTCCTGAAGCCCGGCATTCAAACCTAGGAGCTCATGAAGCCCAACACCCAAAGATAAATAATTCCATCACCCAGCTCACAGTCCAGAGATGTCAATCGAGAACCCCAAGCAAATCCAGCCATCAACCGTCTGACCCATAGTCGGGCAACACAAAAAGAAAGAAACAGAATAGCAACCATCAAAGAGAAGATGTTTCATTGATGTAAACATTCTGTACATCCCCTGTAAGGTGCCCCCAACAAATTAGAGGCCATTTTTGATTTATAAAAAAAAAGAAAGGAAAAGAGATAGATAATGGAAGGAAGATCTAAACACTGGCCACTGGCCCCTTCCCAGACTGATGAATGGCACTAGTTCCCTGCGAGGTGCTTGGGGAGGCTCCAAGCTCCGTCCCAGCCTCCTCAAACTCTGACTCCTCGAAGCAGGACTCATCCTCCTCCCTGGGAAAAGGGAAGGAGGGCCTAATGTTGTCAAGACTCTTCAAATTATAGAAGCGAAAGGCCTTGCTCTTGTGCTCCTGGAACCCTCAATGGTAGGAGTCCAAGATAGCCTCGGTAACTTCGTCCCTAAAAGCTTAGGATGCCATTGATGGGGGACTAATATGCATGCCATTTTCTTTGTATGTTTTACATGTTGAGTTTGGTGATTAATTCCCGAATTTCAGATCAAAATTATTTGTAGAGAATTTTGTATGAATTTTTGAAGATCAGCATGCAGATTAGGACCTAGAAAAGTAGCAAAGAAGGACCGCCGGGGCTGAGAAGCCTCGGTTAGGGCAAGTTCTCCTACAATAAAATTACAGGAGGTAGAGGGGTGTACCTAACAATGTCTGTGAAGATCGCAGCGAAGGGGTCTCTCGTTCCTCGACAGATGTGGCCTGGAAAATCGAGCCAAAGACCCGCAGATACCCGGCTTTCTGCTCGGTGATCCGATTAAGGCTTGGCTGGAGTCGTTGGATTCGTAGGAACTCAGGGACCTGCAAACGACCTGTCAGGGGTTAGAAAATTCACAAAGGAACAAGAAAACAAAGGAAAAATAGCAAGGGAAGGCTTCTTTTGGAGTGGGAGTCCAGGGATCTGGAGGGTTTGTTGGCAGCAGGAAGATGATTGCAAACACCGGGAAGAAGAACTCTCACAAACCCCTTTATGCACACAGCAGGGTATCACACCACTCAATAGAAGAACTCAAGGTTTTCGTTCATCAAAAATTCTCCCTTCATACAAGAGGCTAGGATCCCATAAATAGACCCTTAACCTTGGGCTCCAAGTAAGGGCACATTAGTCTTTACATGAGAATCCTTTTCCCTCTCAAACCCTAGCTAGAAAATAAGGAAACATTAGGTAGAAAAAATCCCTAAAATTTCTCTTGACTTGGCCAACACTCCAAGGACACCTAGGGGGGCGTGTTGGGCTTCTAAGAGCAGTAAGGGGCCGGCCCAAAGGGGCCCGGGTGCATGGGTTTGGGCCTCTAGAAGATGGGGTGGCCTGGTAGCCAGGTAGTAGGAATATTCCCTGGTATCTTGCTTCTTAGGGGCTTGGGCTTGGCACCTGGGCTTGATTTCTTTGGGCTAGGATACAGATGGTCCTCTAAAATCATGGATGCCTTGGTCTATGAATATATTTTGGTATCTGGAAGGAAATCTGGGCATCTGGAGGGCATCTGCAAGGAATCAGGGTTTCTGATTTTCCTCCTGGGGTCTTCAAATCTTCAAGCTGGGTTGGACTTGGGCTAAACTTCCATGTCTTCAATCTGGTTGGACTTGGTCTTTACTTGTATGATGTTGTCTTGAGTCTTCAGTATGCTTGGATAGGACTCAAAAAAAATAAAATTAGCTCAACATGAGCTGACCAGCATTGGACTGAACTAGCTCAACATGAGCTGACTAGTACAAAACTGAAATAACAACTCAAAAAAACTCAAATAACAACTAAAATGGACTCAGATGAGCTAAGCCCTTATTACAGATGGACTCATAAATTATTGATCAATTTACAAAGGGTTGAAAAGCCTCTATCTTATTCTGGTGCCTCAGGTGTCCCCACCAATTCTCCCGGGGTGGGAGGAACTCGTCCCTGTCGAGTGAATGTCAGACTGGCTCACATATCTCTCGAGAAGGTATGGGTTGAGGCGTTGCAAGTCTTCTCGAGAAATCCACGAATCGTCCGACTCTGGCCGGCCTTGCCATCGGACCAGGAAGCGTTGATAGTCATGGCCCTGGGTCGTGATGGCTTGATCATCCAGGATACGCTCGATCCGTTCTCCTCTCTCAGGCCAAATTTGTTTATGGACACTCTAGGATAGGGTCACTCACAATGAAAAGGAATAGGTCCAAAGGCCTCACAAGGTATCGCTGCCGGTTCCCTATACTCAACAAGGTCTATAATATTGAAGGTAGAACTAATGCCCAAATCTGAAGGCAATTCTAACACCTAGGCATTTGATCCAACCTTCTCTATCACTTTAAAAGGTCCAGCTCTGCGAGCATGAAGCTTCTTTTAGTCCTAAGCCTAACCAAGATAGAATCCACTACATCAAATTCTTTAATCCATCTTCGGGAATTAGCCAGTTGTTTCAAAATTAGTGCAGGTGGTGAACATGCTGGGCACATGCAGACTCCTAACAAGATGATGCAAAGGACTCATACTGACACCTAAAGACTCGACTATGCATTCCTATCGAAGGAGATTTTATTGAACTCTTTGGATCTAAACCTAATAGATTATAGGTTCTCTAGGTTTGATCCTAGCTTGACATGCACATGAAAATTTACAGTGAACTCCTAGCAAATTCCAAAGAGTATGCCAGAAGTAAGATGCAAACCTAACATGCGTGATGAATGCATGCAGTATGCTAATCTCAGCTAAATGCAATCTAATGATCCTAGAAATGCTGGAGGTGTCAGGAAAGGGCAGAAAATAGGAAGTGGGTTCAGAAGTAGTTTGGTAGGGTAGGGAAAAAGGTTCAAGGTTAGTTGGATAAAGTTCGATAAAAGAAGGCATGTCAGGGACTAATCCTAGACTAATGAGGCTAACCCTACGAGGTTGCGGTATATCTATGGCGTTTGCATAATGGAAGGATGGGTTACTAATCTCAGGGAAGAGGTCCTTAATGGGAACTATAGGAGGAGGCTCATCCTGAAGGTACTGATTCAAAGAGATCAAGTCCTTAATAAATTCTTCTAGTTCTTGTATTTTAGGACTAGACTCTATAATTTGTCTCTCCTCTATGGATTCCTCAGGTAAGGCTCTAGTAGCAGTACCTAGGTTCTCTTCCTCTATTTGTTCTTCCACTATAGCTTTAGGTTGGATGTGGTCAAGGTCAACTACCTCTAGGTTGGCTTCTATCTGGGTATCTATTGGGTCAGCTAATTCTAGGTCATCTAAAGGTGTCTTTTCTTCTCCCTCATACTCATCCACTAAGTTTGCATCAGCTTCATAAACTTCCATGTTACTGTAAGCCTTGTCAATCTCAGGAATGGTTGGAGAAGGTCGACTAGGGGAAAATTGGCTAGGTCCTGGTTTCTGATTATGGACACTAATCCTAGTAGGTTTAGGTTGCCTAAGGGGTAGTGGCTCACTACTGGGCTCATATTTAGGGGAGCTAATCCTATGGGGTTCAAGTTGACTAAGGGAAACCTGACTAGTACTAGATTGATACTTAGGGGTTATGGGTTCTCTGGGCTCATAGGACAAGGGTGCAGATCTATGGGTCATGGGATTATAGGATCTGGGGTCATAGGATTTTGGGTCAGCTCTATGGTCAGGTTCTAAGGATGGATCATGGTATGGGGTCCTCCTAAGGTTGGGCTCTCTATATGGGTCAGGAAGAGGGGCTCTCCTAGGTTCGACCTCAGGGTATGGATTAGGGTTTGGGGTCCTCCTAGGTTGAGGGGAATTAGGATCTGGCTTAGACTGTGACCCATGGGTTTTTCCTGGGGTCCCTACCCGGACTTCTAACTGCTCAAACCTATTGGCAAGATGGTCAATTCTATCATTGGTTTGAATACCAGACTGAGTTAACTGGGTCGCCATCTGGGCCATTTGATCAGCTAGGGCTTTTATTTGGGCTTGTAAATTTTCCATGGGTTCAGACATTTGTGAAGGAGGTGGGTGATATGAAACTACTGATCTAGTGCTCATGCAAGACTCGATCAGACCGACTATAGCTGACTAGACATAGAGTCCAAACTAGATGCTCAATCAGGGTGGCAAACTAACCTATAGTAACCCTGTACTCAGCCAGGCAGGTGTAAGGGGAGTGTTAGGTCCCTGATTGCCAATCCTAGACACCAATCAGAGATTGGCCAGGTAGGCAGACCAGCACACAAGCCCTTCGGGATTGAATCCTTAAACCACCATTCTAGACACTGAGCACAAGGCACACACAGGTTAACTTGACATAGTGATCTAACACTAGCCCGGACCCGACCAGTTGGTGTCCCTAGCCCACTAGGGCAAATTAAGTCTAATTAATTTTAGGTTAAGGCTTGGGATCGAATGCAAGGGATGTGGTTTTGGGCTAAGGAGAGGTTATCAACTCCTCCCCTTATATGATATAGCAAGAGTGCCCTTAAAAGTAAATTATACAATGATGGCAGGCAGATGAGGATGCAAATTAGGGTTAGATGTTTTTGGTATTTTTGGAGAATATGTTTTTTTTTTTTTTTTGATATATTTTTTTAAATAGAAGAAAACTTGCAAATCATGGCCTAATATGCAAGAAATATACTAAAATTAAAAGATATGCAAAAGATGCTAAACAAAACCCTAAAACTTCCAAACTTGTCTTGTTGAAAAAAAACAGAGCCGAGAATTTTCATGCTGTATTTTGGCTTGCAGAAACTTCACAGGCCATAATAAAATCTGAAAAAGTTCTTAAAGTTACTGTGAATTATGATGAATCCAAAAAAATAAATTTCAAAATTTTTGGAGTTTTTATCAGGAAGAAATAATTAAAATAACAGAGTATATATGGACTGAAAAATTGTAGAAAACAAGCCCTAATCTAAGCTCTGATACCAAATGATGGGGGACTAATATGCATGCCATTTTTTTTGTATGTTTTACATATTGCGTTAGGTGATTAATTCCCAAATTTTAGATCAAAATTATTTGTAGGGAATTTTGTATGAATTTTTGAAGATCCGCATGCAGATTAGGACCTAGAAAAGTAGCAAAGAAGGACCGCCGGGGCTGAGAAGCCTCGGTTAGGGCAAGTTCTCCTACAATAAAACTACTGGAGTTAGAGGAGTGTACCTGACAATGTCTGTGAAGATCGCAGTGAAGGAGTCTCTCGTTCCTCGATGGATGCGGCCTGGAAAATCGAGCCAAAGATCCGCGGATACCCGGCTTTCTACTTGGTGATCCGATTGAGGCTTGGCTGGAGTCGTTGGATTCGTAGGAACTCAGGGACCTGCAAACGACCTGTCAGGGGTTAGAAAATTCACAAAGAAACAAGAAAACAAAAGAGAAACAGTAAGGGAAGGCTTTTTTTGGAGTGGGCATCCAGGGATCTGGAGGGTTTGTTGGCAGTAGGAAGATGATTGCAAACACCGAGAAGAAGAACTCTCACAAACCACTTTATGCACACAGCAGGGTATCACACCACTAAATAGAAGAACTCAAGGTTTTCATTCATCAAAAATTCTCCCTTCATACAAGAGGCTAGGGTTTCTTAAATAGACCCTTAACCTTGGGCTCCAAGTAAGGGCACATTAGTCTTTACATGAGAATCCTTTTCCCTCTCAAACCCTAGCTAGAAAATAAGGAAACATTAGGTAGAAAAAATCCCTAAAATTTCTCTTGACTTGGCCAACACTCCAAGGACACCTAGGGGGGCGTGTTGGGCTTCTAAGAGCAGCAAGGGGCTGGCCCAAAGGGGCCCGGGTGCATGGGTTTGGGCCTCTGGAAGCTGGGGTGGCCTGGTAGCCAGGTAGTAGGAATATTCCCTGGTATCTTGCTTCTTAGGGGCTTGGGCTTGGCGCCTGGGCTTGATTTCTTTGGGCTAGGATGCAGATGGACCTCTAATATCATGGATGCCTTGGTCTATGAATATATTTTGGCATCTGTAAGGAAATCTGGGCATCTGGAGGGCATCTGCAAGGAATCAGGGTTTCTGATTTTCCTCCTGGGGTCTTCAAATCTTCAAGCTGGGTTGGACTTGGGCTAAACTTCCATGTTTTCAATCTGGTTGGACTTGGTCTTTACTTGTATGATGTGGTCTTGAGTCTTCAGTATGCTTGGATAGGACTCAAAAAAAATAAAATTAGCTCAACATGAGCTGACCAGCATTGGACTGAACTAGCTCAACATGAGCTGACTAGTACAAAACTGAAATAACAACTCAAAAAAACTCAAATAACAACTAAAATGGACTCAGATGAGCTAAGCCCTTATTACAGATGGACTCATAAATTATTGATCAATTTATAGAGGGTTGAAAAGCCTCTATCTTATTCTGGTTCCTCAGGTGTCCCCACCAATTCTCCCGGGGTGGGAGGAACTCGACCCTGTCGAGTGAAGGTCAGACTGGCTCACATATCTCTCGAGAAGGTCTGGGTTGAGGTGTTGCAAGTCCTCTCGAGAAATCCATGAATCGTCCGACTCTGGCCAGCCTTGCTATCGGACCAGGAAGCGTTGATAGTCATGGGCCTGGGTCGTGATGGCTTGATCATCCAGGATATGCTCGATCCGTTCTCCTCTCTCAGGCCAAATTTGTTTGTGGACACTCTAGGTTAGGGTCACTCACAATGAAAAGGAATAGGTCCAAAGGCCTCACTAGGTATCGCTGCCGGTTCCCTATACTCAACTAGGTCTGTAATATTGAAGGTAGAACTAATGCCCAAATCTGAAGGCAATTCTAACACCTAGGCATTTGATCCAACCTTCTCTATCACTTTAAAAGGTCCGGCTCTACGAGCATGAAGCTTCTTTTAGGCCTAAGCCTAACCAAGATAGAATCCACTATATCAAATTCTTTAATCCATCTTCGGGAATTAGCCAGTTGTTTCAAAATTAGTGCAGGTGGTGAACATGCTGGGCACATGTAGACTCCTAACAAGATGATGCAAAGGACTCATACTGACACCTAAAGACTCGACTATGCATTCCTATCGAAGGAAATTTTATTGAACTCTTTGGATCTAAACCTAATAGATTATAGGTTCTCTAGGTTTGATCCTAGCTGGTGCGGGCACCAGACTCAGAAGAAGACTTCAGAGCTCCATCTGGATCTCTGATTAACCTTGCCCGAAGAATTAGGGTTTTTTGGTTTTTAATAAGAGTTGACTAGATCAACTTAATTTAGCTTGAGTCTACATTACCTGCATTTTATTTTGTTGAGTCATGTTGACTCAGTAGTGGACTAGGGTTTCAAATTGGGATGTTACACTTTCTTCCAAGACCAGGCAAGTGGACACCACACTCCCAGTCCAGGGGGCGCCATATCCACATCCAGCAGCTTTTGGTCCCCACTCCATAGATGGCAACCTCCTTCTCTCATGCGCCAGATAAGGAGAAGTCCACCAAGAGACCACCAATCAAGGGGGCGGCCAAGACTTTCCCAAGAATTCCAAAACAAAGAAGGGAAGAAATTCTCTTGGAAGAGAACTTCAAGGGGGCGCCCACTACCTGCCAAAAACAATCAAAACAAAGATGGGAAGGACCTTGACTTAGGGAGGAAGAAAAGGAGGAGTCCAAAAGAGTTGATCCAGGGAAGGAAGAAAATTTTTCTTGAAAATCCAAGCAAGGTGGCGCCATCTACCTGCCATTTATAACCCAAATCCTATTTTTTTGGTATTTTGGCCGACCATATGTAAGGGATTTGCCCTAATTTGGAGATCCCCTCCTTTAGTCCCACATGGGAAGATGTGAAACCCTCATCCCTTGTAATGCCTTATAAATTAAACTCCTCTTGTAAGTTTATAACAATCAGATGAATGAAAGAAATTTTTTTATGAGCAAACTTGTGTTTTCTCTTTTTCGCACTTGCTTCCAGGTGTTGAGCTCCGTGAGGGAGTAAATCCGGGTTCCCCTGGAACCTTGAGGAGGTGAGAGATCTCCAAAACCCCAAACCCTAGGTTAGCCACTCCACTCCCAAACCCTAGCCACCATCACCCTTCTCTTTCCACCAAGCCCTAGTCTATTTCCCTTCTCACGGCCACCATCTCCAAGTCTAGGCCGACAACCAGCATCCAGCTCCAGTCCAGATACTGCAGATCTACAACAATTCTAAGAGGAAGTCAGATCGGCCTCCAGGAGAATTTGATTTCAGCAACTTCGGCTTTCAAGTTCTTCAACCTGGTAAGATCTTTTCTTGAGTTTCTGAATTCCTTCACTTGTTCCTCTTCTTTCCCAGATCTTGAGTCCAGGAGAAGCCGACCAAACCATGAGACCAGTATTGGAGGATCCATTACGAAGATAGCCGACTCCGAGGATCCCACAATCTACTCGAGAGAGTTCTTCCACCAAAATCCTGAGAAGATCACTGTCTGGTTAGTAAACCATCTCTTCTCTCTATTTCTGTTCTGTTGAAAGTTCAGAGCGAAACCCTAGGTCTGGGAGTTTCTCAACCCCCAGCGATCCGTTACTTCTGAACTACTTTGATAATTTAGTTTCTTCTAAACTGTGCTTTCAATCCTTACCTAGTTTCCTTCAATGTAGTTTAGCTTTACTTTGAGTCGAAGCCAATTTCTGAAATATATATATATATAAAAAAAAAGATTAATCTTAATTTACTTCTGCATACGCTTCTTTGTTCTTTGTTCTGCATCAATTTTGGTATCAGAGCTTCCGTCCTGCATCATTTTTGGTATCAGAGCCCTGTCTAGGGTTTCTGTTTTGATTGCTTGTTTGAGTCTCTCTCTTTTTACTTTGTCTGCTCGAAGTAGACTCCCCAGGATGTCCGGTCCTAGGAACGAAGAGAGGTGCAAACCTCCTCTTCCCATTCCACGGGGTGTTCCTAGGGCATGTAGGGGATCCGTTGGGTTATAACTTCGTAGCAGGAATTGTAAATGGGGAAGTACTCTATTTTCAGCCCGTAATTGCCCTGTTGCAGGAATTATTTCTCACTGCAGATAACTCCAAATTTAGTGATTTTTATTTTTCTGAAACCAGTATAATTGAAAATATTTTGCATAATTTTCCTGTGATTTATTGGTTTCCATGGGATTTCTGAGGATTAAATTACTGCAACTCTGTTTTTGTGTTTCTGTAATTCAATTATTTTTGAGTGATCATCTGTTAATTCATCTTAAGGGCATTTGAGCATCTAAGATAAGGGGAGGAGTTGATAACCTCTCCTCAGCCCAAAACCACTACCCACTCATTCGAACCTAAGCCTTTAATCTTAAAATTAATTAGACCTAATTTGCCCTAGTGGGCTACGGACATCAACAAGTCGGGTCAAGGCTAGTGTTGAGTCAGTTTGTCTGGTTATTCTGTGTGTGCTTTGTACTCAGTGTCTAGAACGGTGGTTCAGGGATTCTATCCTGAAGGGCTTGTGTGCTGGTCCGCCTACCTGGCCAATCTCTGATTGGTGTCTAGGATTGGCAATTAGGGACCTAACACTCCCCTTACACCTGCCTGGCTGAGTCCTGAGTTACTACAGGCTAGCTTGCCACTCTGATTGGGCATCTAGTTTGGGCTCTAGGTCTAGTTAACCCGTAGTCATTCAGTTGAGTCACATTTTGTGTGTTTGCTTGCATCATGTCTACCCGGAATGGAGTGCCCTACCAACCTGGTCAAGCCCAACCTGATTTAGAGGCCATGGTTAGAAATCTTACCGAAAGTATGACCAAATTGAGTCAGGACATGAATGAGGGTTTTTCCCAGTTTAGGGATCGAGTCCAAGTACTTGAGAAATGTAGACATCAAAATTGGACCCCTGATCCAAAATTTAATAGGCCCCAACCTCACCCATGCCAGGAACCTAGGAGGACCTTATACCGTGATCCCGAGCATAACCTTAGGAAGCCTAACCATGATATCTATAGTGTGGATCGTGTCTATGAGAGGTCCTTACAATATTCTAGACCAGTCACTCAACAACCCAAGTCTTCTAGATCAAACCATTTAGATCCACACCCATGCCCAAGTAAGGTCTCTACTAGCTTGAAACCCAGTGTGACCCAGGTTCCTATATCTCAAGAATGTTTGTTTTGTGGAGAAAGAGGCCATAAATCTAGTCAGTGCCCATGCATAGGACTGGCTTGTGCACAGCTAAGTGGTAAGAATCCTAAGGATGACATTAATGAGGGATAACTCAAGCCTACCAATGAGGAAGAAAGGTTAGGTATGACAAGCCTAGAATCAGTTGACCCGATCACCACTGACCCGAAACCCATTGAAGATGGCATCGAGGAAGTATATGATGAATATGAGGGGGAAGAACTAGAAGAATGTGACATCGATACTATTGGTTCCTTACCTGAGGAGACCTTGGAGAGCAACCAACTGGTAGGACCTAGTTCAGAAATTCAAGAGATTTGTGAGAACCAGGTTCCTTTAGTCAAATACCCCCAGGAAGAACTCATAGTGTTAGCCCGAGCTATTAGTTCGTACCCTCTAATGATAGTCATACCCCAAGTACCAATTGAAGATCTTTGCACTGAACTGTTTAAGTTTGCCCACCCTATGGTAGATCCTCTCCTTAGGATGACTGAATCAAGCCTCTTACAATTGGACCTTGTCCCATGCCCAGCCACTAAGATCTCTCCCGTAATCTCAGTTGAATATCCTTGTCTTGAGCGGATTGATTCACCCAGTCCTGTAGAAGTCCTCCTTATAGCCCCAGACCCCTTCCTTTGCATGACTGACCTACCCTTCTATAGAGTATACCTTTCCACACCCATAGGTCAAATTTCAAGTCTTGAGGTCATCATCCATAGGCCCTTCCATGAATCATTCTCTAATCCAGTTCTTGAGAAAGTGGATCATTATTTGCTTAGAGAACAAACCTTAATTATTGCAATCACATGTCCTAGGCTACTTCCCGAACCATCTCTTGATCCATTCCTGGGAGTAGCAAACTTTTCCTTTCATAAGGATGACCAGTTGACACTCATAAATCACCATTCAAACCTTCAGGTCACCACCTTTAGTCAACAGGTAATTCGAGACTCCACCTCATATTTTCTCCCTTTCTTTAGGACTTCTAATGCTTCTTACACCATCCAAGTATACTTTGTCGGAGTCTTTAGAGTGAACCACGTGTCAGAACCTATTAGGTTTGCCACCTACTTCTGGAAGACCTTATGGCACCTACTAGGCACCCATGATAAGTTTTCATGCTCTGCATGCCATCCTCCAACCCAAGGTCAAACCTAGAGAGCCGTAGTTTGTTAGGTTTAGACCTAGGGTTCCTTTGAATAAAGTCCATTCTTTAGGAATGCATCGTCAGTCGAGTTTAGGACATTGTCTCAGATTTTGATTGAATGAGAATACCAGGAATTGGGATTTGTATTTACCCAGGGCTAAATTTGCATATAATGTTTCGATCAATAGGTCTATAGGCTAGAGCCCCTTTGAAATTGTTCATGGATACAAGCCTCACACACCACTTGATCTGATTTCACTATTAGTCCACACACACAAGTCTCTTGATGCACTTGCACAGCATGTAAAGGACTTGCATAAAGAAATTCATGCCAAAATAAATTTAAGTAATGAAACTTATAAGAAGTTGGCTGATTCTCAAAGGCGAGTCAAAACTTTTGTTGAGGGAGACTATGTAATGATTAGGTTAAGGCCTGAACGGTTTTCTCTTGGAACCATTAGAAAGTTACATGCTAGAGGAGCTGGACCATTTAGAGTGGTGAAGAGAGTAGGATCCAATGCCTATGTGCTTGAGTTGCCTCCAGAACTAGGCATTAGCTCCATTTTCAACATTACAAACCTAGTAGAGTATAGAGAGCCAGCTATGATTCCCAGTGAGGCTTTTGAACCTAATCCTGCTCTTGAGAGTGAACCCAACCCTGTGTGTCCACCAACAAACTGGCCTGTGAGGAAAGAGCAGATTGAAAAGATCCTGGATGATCAGGTTATCTCTCCTCGTAATCGAGGATACCAAAGATACCTGGTCCGCTGGCTAGGAAGGCCAGATTCTGATGACTCTTGGATCTCCCGAGAAGAGTTACAAGAGCTGGACCCAGACCTCTTGGAGAGATACCAGAGCCAACTTGATCCATACTCGACAGGGTCGAGTTCCTCCCACCCTGGGAGAATTGGTGCGGGCACCAGACTCAGAAGAAGACTTCAGAGCTCCATCTGGATCTCTGATTAACCTTGCCCGAAGAATTAGGGTTTTTTGGTTTTTAATAAGAGTTGACTAGATCAACTTAATTTAGCTTGAGTCTACATTACCTGCATTTTATTTTATTGAGTCATGTTGACTCAGTAGTGGACTAGGGTTTCAAACTGGGATGTTACACTTTCTTCCAAGACCAGGAAAGTGGACACCACACTCTCAGCCACACTCCCAGTCCAGGGGGTGCCATATCCACATCCAGCAGCTTTTGGTCCCCACTCCACAGATGGCAACCTCCTTCTCTCATGCGCCAGATAAGGAGAAGTCCACCAAGAGACCACCAATCAAGGGGGCGGCCAAGACTTTCCCAAGAATTCCAAAACAAAGAAGGGAAGAAATTCTCTTGGAAGAGAACTTCAAGGGGGCGCCCACTACCTGCCAAAAACAATCAAAACAAAGATGGGAAGGACCTTGACTTAGGGAGGAAGAAAAGGAGGAGTCCAAAAGAGTTGATCCTGGGAAGGAAGAAAATTTTTCTTGAAAATCCAAACAAGGTGGCACCATCTACCAGCCATTTATAACCCAAATCCTATTTTTTTGGTATTTTGGCCGACCATATGTAAGGGATTTGCCCTAATTTGGAGATCCCCTCCTTTAGTCCCACATGGGAAGATGTGAAACCCTCCTCCCTTGTAATGCCTTATAAATTAAACCCCTCTTGTAAGTTTACAACAATCAGATGAATGAAATAAATTTTTTTATGAGCAAACTTGTGTTTTCTCTTTTTCGCACTTGCTTCCAGGTGTTGAGCTCCGTGAGGGAGTAAATCCGGGTTCCCCTGGAACCTTGAGGAGGTGAGAGATCTCCAAAACCCCAAACCCTAGGTTAGCCACTCCACTCCCAAACCCTAGCCGCCATCACCCTTCTCTTTCCACCAAGCCCTAGTCTATTTCCCTTCTCACGGCCACCATCTCCAAGTCCAGGCCGACAACCAGCATCCAGCTCCAGTCCAGATACTGCAGATCTACAACAATTCTAAGAGGAAGTCAGATCGGCCTCCAGGAGAATTCGATTTCAGCAACTTCGGCTTTCAAGTTCTTCAACCTGGTAAGATCTTTTCTTGAGTTTCTGAATTCCTTCACTTGTTCCTCTTCTTTCCAAGATCTTGAGTCCAGGAGAAGCCGACCAAACCACGAGACCAGTATTGGAGGATCCATTGTGAAGATAGCCGACTCCGAGGATCCTATAATCAGCTCGAGAGAGTTCTTCCACCAAAATCCTGAGAAGATCACTGTCTGGTTAGTAAACCATCTCTTCTCTCTATTTCTGTTCTGTTGAAAGTTCAGAGCAAAACCCTAGGTCTTGGAATTTCTCAACCCCCAGCGATCCGTTACTTCTGAACTACTCTGATAATTTAGTTTCTTCTAAACTGTGCTTTCAATCCTTACCTAGTTTCCTTCAACGTAGTTTAGCTTTACTTTGAGTCGAAGCCAATTTCTGAAATATATATATATATATATAAAAGATTAATCTTAATTTACTTCCGCATACGCTTCTTTGTTCTTTGTTCTGCATCAATTTTTGTATCAGAGCTTCCGTCCTGCATCACTAGCTTGACATGCACATGAAAATTTACAGTGAACTCCTAGCAAATTCCAAAGAGTATGCCAGAAGTAAGATGCAAACCTAACATGCATGATGAATGCATGCAGTATGCTAATCTCAGCTAAATGCAATCTAATGATCCTAGAAATGCTGGAGGTGTCAGGAAAGGGTAGAAAATAGGAAGTGGGTTCAGAAGTAGTTTGGTAGGGTAGGGAAAAAGGTTCAAGGTTAGTTGGATAAAGTTCGATAAAAGAAGGTATGTCAGGGACTAATCCTAGACTAATGAGGCTAACCCTACGAGGTTGCGGTATATCTATGGGGTTTGCATAATGGAAGGATGGGTTACTAATCTCAGGGAAGAGGTCCTTAATGGGAACTATAGGAGGAGGCTCATCCTGAAGGTACTGATTCAAAGAGATCAAGTCCTTAATAAATTCTTCTAGTTCTTGTATTTTAGGACTAGACTCTATAATTTGTCTCTCCTCTATGGTTTCCTCAGGTAAGGCTCTAGTAGCAGTACCTAGGTTCTCTTCCTCTATTTGTTCTTCCACTATAGCTTTAGGTTGGATGTGGTCAAGGTCAACTACCTCTAGGTTGGCTTTTACCTGGGTATCTATTGGGTCAGCTAATTCTAGGTCATCTAAAGGTGTCTCCTCTTCTCCCTCATACTCATCCACTAAGTTTGCATCAGCTTCATACACTTCCGTGTTAATGTAAGCCTTGTCAATCTCAGGAATGGTTGGAGAAGGTCGACTAGGGGAAAATTGGCTAGGTCCTGGTTTCTGATTATGGGCACTAATCCGAGTAGGTTTAGGTTGCCTAAGGGGTAGTGGCTCATTACTGGGCACATATTTAGGGGAGCTAATCCTATGGGGTTCAAGTTGACTAAGGGAAACCTGTCTAGTACTAGATTGATACTTAGGGGTTATGGGTTCTCTGGGCTCATAGGACAAGGGTGCAGATCTATGGGTCATGGGATTATAGGATCTGGGGTCATAGGATTTTGGGTCAGCTCTACGGTCAGGTTCTAAGGATGGATCATGGTATGGGGTCCTCCTAAGGTTGGGCTCTCTATATGGGTCAGGAAGAGGGGCTCTCCTAGGTTCGACCTCAGGGTATGGATTAGGGTTTGGGGTCCTCCTAGGTTGTGGGGAATTAGGATCTGGCTTAGACTGTGACCCATGGGTTTTTCCTGGGGTCCCTACCCAGACTTCTAACTGCTCAAACCTATTGGCAAGATGGTCAATTCTATCATTGGTTTGAATACCAGACTGAGTTAACTGGGTCGCCATCTGGGCCATTTGATCAGCTAGGGCTTTTATTTGGGCTTGTAAATTTTCCATGGGTTCAGACATTTGTGAAGGAGGTGGGTGATATGAAACTCCTGATCTAGTGCTCATGCAAGACTCGATCAGACCGACTATAGCTGACTAGACATAGAGTCCAAACTAGATGCTCAATCAGGGTGGCAAACTAGCCTATAGTAACCCTGTACTCAGCCAGGCAGGTGTAAGGGGAGTGTTAGGTCCCTGATTGCCAATCCTAGACACCAATCAGAGATTGGCCAGGTAGGCAGACCAGCACATAAGCCCTTCGGGATTGAATCCCTAAACCACCATTCTAGACACTAAGCACAAGGCACACACAGGTTAACTTGACACAGTGATCTAACACTAGCACGGACCCGACCAGTTGGTGTCCCTAGCCCACTAGGGCAAATTAAGTCTAATTAATTTTAGGTTAAGGCTTGGGACCGAATGCAAGGGATGTGGTTTTGGGCTAAGGAGAGGTTATCAACTCCTCCCCTTATCTGATATAGCAAGGGTGCCCTTAAAAGTAAATTATGCAATGATGGCAAGCAGATGAGGATGCAAATTAGGGTTAGATGTTTTTGGTATTTTTGGAGAATATATATATTTTTTTTGATATATTTTTTTAAATAGAAGAAAACTTGCAAATCATGGCATAATATGCAAGAAATATACTAAAATTAAAAGATATGCAAAAGATGCTAAACAAAACCCTAAAACTTCCAAACTTGTCTTGCTGAAAAAAAACAGAGCCAAGAATTTGCATGCTGTATTTCGGCTTGCAGAAACTTCACAGGCCATAATAAAATCTGCAAAAATCCTTAAAGTTACTGTGAATTATGATGAATCCACAAAAATAAATTTCAAAATTTTTGGAGTTTTTATCAGGAACAAATAATTAAAATAACAGAGTATATATGGACTGAAAAATTATAGAAAATAAGCCCTAATCTAAGCTCTGATACCAAATGATGGGTGACTAATATGCATGCCATTTTTCTTGTATATTTTACATGTTGAGTTAGTTGATTAATTCCCAAATTTTAGATCAAAATTATTTGTAGGGAATTTTGTATGAGTTTTTGAAGATCAGCATGCAGATTAGGACCAAGAAAAGTAGCAAAGGATCGCCGGGGCTGAGAAGCCTCGGTTAGGGCAAGTTCTCCTACAATAAAACTACTGGAGGTTGAGGGGTGTACCTGACAATGTCTGTGAAGATCGCAGCGAAGGGGTCTCTCGTTCCTCGATGGATGCGGCCTGGAAATCCGAGCCAAATACCCGCGGATACCCGGCTTTCTGCTCGATGATCCGATTGAGGCTTGGCTGGAGTCGTTGGATTCGTAGGAACTCAGGGACCTGCAAACGACCTGTTAGGGGTTAGAAAATTCACAAAGGAACAAGAAAACAAAGTAAAAATAGCAAGGGAAGGCTTCTTTTGGAGTGGGCATCCAGGGATCTGGAGGGTTTGTTGGCAGCAGGAAGATGATTGCAAACACCGGGAAGAAGAACTCTCACAAACCCCTTTATGCACACAGCAGGGTATCACACCACTTAATAGAAGAACTCAAGGTTTTCATTCATCAAAAATTCTCCCTTCATACAAGAGGCTAGGGTCTCTTAAATAGACCCTTAACCTTGGGCTCCAAGTAAGGGCACATTAGTCTTTACATGAGAATCCTTTTCCCTCTCAAACCCTAGCTAGAAAATAAGGAAACATTAGGTAGAAAAAATCCCTAAAATTTCTCTTGACTTGGCCAACACTCCAAGGACACCTAGGGGGGCGTATTGGGCTTCTAAGAGCAGCAAGGGGCCAGCCCTAAGGGGCCCGGGTGCATGGGTTTGGGCCTCTGGAAGCTGGGGTGGCCTGGTAGCCAGGTAGTAGGAATATTCCCTGGTATCTTGCTTCTTAGGGGCTTGGGCTTGGCGCCTGGGCTTGATTTCTTTGGGCTAGGATGCAGATGGACCTCTAAAATCATGGATGACTTAGTCTATGAATATATTTTGGCATCTGGAAGGAAATCTGGGCATCTGGAGGGCATCTGTAAGGAATCAGGGTTTCTGATTTTCCTCTTGGGGTCTTCAAATCTTCAAGCTGGGTTGGACTTGGGCTAAACTTCCATGTCTTCAATCTGGTTGGACTTGGTCTTTACTTGTATGATGTGGTCTTGAGTCTTCATTATGCTTGGATAGGACTCAAAAAAAATAAAATTAGCTCAACATGAGCTGACCAGCATTGGACTGAACTAGCTCAACATGAGCTGACTAGTACAAAACTGAAATAACAACTCAAAAAAACTCAAATAACAATTAAAATGGACTCAGATGAGCTAAGCCCTTATTACAGATGGACTCATAAATTGATTAATTTACAGAGGGTTGAAAAGCCTTTGTCTTATTCTGGTGCCTCAGGTGTCCCCACCAGCCATGAACTTGGGGATGGCCTCCGCCACCTTCTTCCTGGCCATCTCCGCTACCCTCTCAACCACCACCATGGTCCAAGCCTTCTCCTCCTCTAGTTGAGCCTGGAGGGTCTGCACCCTCCCTTCCAAATGGGCCACTTCCTTGGCCTAGAAGGAGTCGTCGTCACCCTCCTGGACCTTCGCACTAGGCTCCCCCTCAGGTGCCTTGGTAGCGGCCCTCTTTCGGGACATTTCTTGAAGGTCTTGGAGGCTGAACTTCATCACTACAATATAAATAAGATAGAAGGAAGAAAGTTTATCCTTTCAGGACTATACCCAGGAAGAAGGTGAAAAGTGGCTCTAGAGTGAAAGTCTTGTTCTTCCACTGCCTGAAGAACCTCCAAAGAATGAGAAGATGACGCGGCACGATGATGAGAATGCAATCTAAATGATGGATTGAGAAATGAGAGCAATGAAGCCTATTAATTGGTACTAAATTTCAGATCAAAAGTACTAAGGTAAAGCTATGGAAGGAGCACTGAAATTTGGAACTTACGCCGCGATGTAGTTATTTAAATCCGAGAGAAGATTAGGGCTAATGAATATTGAATTTAAACCTTAGCAATGATCTTCAATAACTCAGACTTAAGATATTATGAGGTGTTATTTACCCAAGATGATCACTCCCTGGTAGATCCATTGAAGCTCTTAGACGAACTAGCCCTGAAGTGGAAGATTGGCATTCCAAAGAAACTAGTTTCATTCAACATTGATCTTCGACAACAGAACCCTTTCTTGAATTCCGAATCGTAGAAGGATCCTGCACAATGAACTGGTTAGACTGGGACCAATTTGAAAGATATCAAAACAAAGAAACCAAACAGGGAAGGGAACTTCGATGGAGGCATGGATCCCTAGAGGTGGATGTTGGCGTTGGACACTTGAAAGCTTGAGAAGAGAAAATCAAACACACCCAAAGAAAACAAGAGGATACTACCAAAAAAACACCTTCTTCAACTACTACTTCACTTAAATTTCATTTCATCCAAAAAGCTCCCCTTTACCATGGGCGTACAAGAGGCTTTTAATGGCCTTTCAATCAATTTGAAATTCTCCATATCATGGAGAAATATTAGGAAGGTTACATGAAATGTGGAGGATTTGGTGGAGGATTTGGTGGAGGGTTACATGGAATGTGGAGGATTTGGTGGAGCTGGTTGCATGATTTGTGGATGGAGTTGGCCGACCTCCTTTGAATTTGAAAACAATCCTTGGTCGACCACTTGTAGCTTTCATGTAATTTAAAATTTGAATGATGCCATATGGCAGGTGAGGTGGCGATGATGTGTCGTGGCAAGGTGGCATGGTGACATGGCGCATCCTTCTCCATGGCGCTCCTTAGAGATGACATGGCAAAGGTGATGTGACGTCCTCTGGTGATGAGTTGGCATCGGTGGTCCATGATGATGTGGCATTCCAAGTAAAGCTGGTCTGGCCCAATTTCAAGTATCTTTTGAACTTGACTCAGTACAAAGCCTAATTGACTCTAATTGAACTCTTGATTGAATTCTAATTGAACTTTAAAACCCCAAAAGAAAATAAAACAGGACTCAATAAACATTCAGGACTCATACGAGACTTGAGTTCCTAGTCTCAATCCATAAAGAACTTGGTATTAGTTGAAGCTTCTTCTTTCTGAGCTTGGTGCCCCCACCAATTCTTCCCAGGTGGGAGGAACTCAACCCTGTCGAGTATTGTTCAGCCTGGCTTTGATATTGTTCAAATAAGTCCGGGTCCAGTCGTTGCAGGTCCTCTCTAGCGATTCAGGAGTCGTCAGATTTTGGTCTCCTTTGCCAATGGAACAAATATCGATAGTAATTCTTATTTATGGTAGTGACAATCTTATTATCCAGGATTTGTTCAATTTTCTCTCATTTTTGAGGAATGGTTGTTTGTGGATACTCGGGTAATGGTTCACTCTCAAAAATATGGTCAGGCCCAAAAGGCTCACTAGGTATCATCATGGGTTCCTTATATTCTATCAAGTCTGAGACATTGAAGGTCGGGTTGATACCTAGGTCTGAAGGTAATTCCAATATGTAAGCATTAGATCTAATCTTCTTTAGGACTTTAAAGGGGCCTGCACTACGGGTATGTAGTTTCTTGAAAGTCCCGGATGGGAACATGATCTCTCTCATAGAATTCCTTGACTTTCTTTCTTGAATTAGTCCTATGTTTATAGGATTCATTGCTCAAATTTATGTCATAATGCAAATCCTCAACATGCTATGCATAGGACTCAGCAGACTCGGAAACTTACACAAGCACTTACGAAATGCAGACTGAACTAGGCATCCTTATTGAGAAAAATTTTATTGGACTCTCTAGGGCCTAAACCTAACAGATTAATGACTCTCTAGGTTTGACCCTGGTCTGGTATGCACATCAGAATTTACCATGGGTTCCTAGCAAATGCCATAAGGTTTTCCAAAAGTAGGTAGCAAAAGGAATAGGCTTTAAAGGCTCATGCAACCTAGTAATCTCATCAAAATGAAACTTAATGGCTCTAAAATTAGGATAAGACTTAAGGAAAGGCAGGAAATAGGAATCCGAGTCTTGGGGTAATTTAGGGGAATCTTGAAACAGACCTTGGTTACTCATGATGACCTTAAGATTTGAATATTGATCTACGGGCGAGATGCTTCTAGGTAGTTTAAGGTCATCGGCAAAGTCTTCTAAAATAAAGATTGAGTTCTTCTCATGTAACTGAAGGAGTTCTTGTGTCGAAGCTAAAGTATTGGGTTCTTCCTGAGGGCATTGTCTTACGGGAACCAAGTCCTCACTAAATTTTGGTTGTTCTGATGTTTCAGGACTAGGCTCAATAATCTTTTCTTTACCAAAGGTTTCCTCAGGTAAGGTACTAAAGTTGTTCTCTTCACAGTCTTCCCCTTCATATCATCTATTAAACTTATGTCAGTCTAATACACATATTTACTAGGTTCAGACTTGCCCTCTTCCTTCCCTAGCCCTTCAATTTGAGGATATCCTAAGTCTTGAGTATTCATGAACTCAACTTGTACTTCAAGGTTCTTACTCCTATCATTCATATGAGCTAATGGGATAGTAGGAGTTGGTTGGTCTAAGGAAAATTGTTTAGCCAGCATTTGGTTCAATTGGGCCATTAGATCATTTAGGCCTTTCAGCATGGTTTCAAGATTCGAGTCCATGGCTACACTTGACTGGGCTTGGATTGGTGAATATGGTGTCCCTGCTCTAGTTGTCATGCATGCAAATGGACTCAAGTTCGAGCTAAGGTTTCCTAGACCTAGAGCACAAATTAGAAGTCTAATTAAGTGAACCAACTAGCTAGTAGTACTTATGGGACTTAGCCAGGTAGGTGGAGGGGAGTGAAGGTCCCTGATTGCCAACCTTAGACACCAATCTGAGATTGGCCAGGTAGGCGGACCAAATCACAAGCCCTGATGCACCAATCCTAGACACCAAGCTAGTAAGCACACACCAATTAGCTGACACAGTTAACTTGACCCTAACCTGAACCCAACTTGTTGGTGTCCCTAACCCACTAGGGCAATTAACGTTCTACTCAATTTTAATTAATGGGCTGGGATCGATATGCTGGTTGGTGATTTTTGGGCTAGGGACAGGTGATGAAACCCTGACCCTATGTCAAATTGATGCCCTTAATTTGATTTCTCATGAGATGAATGAAATGCAAAGGTGCTGCAGAAGTGTGTTGCAGTTTGAAAGTGGTGTGGAAAATGTGATGAGAAAAATGTCCAAAAATTCTGAAGAATTTACAAAGAAACTAGTTTCATTCAACATTGATCTTTGGCAAGAGAACCCTTTCTTGAACTCCGAATCGTAGAAGGATCCTGCACAATGAATGGGTTAGACTGGGACCAATTTGAAAGATATCAAAACAAAGAAACCAAATAGGCAAGGGAACTTCGATGGAGGCATGGATCCTTAAAGGTGGATGTTGGCGTTGGACACTTGAAAGCTTGAGAATAGAAAATCAAACACACCCAAAGAAAACAAGAGGATACTACCAAAAAAATACATTCTTCAACTACTACTTCACTTAAATTTCATTTCATCCAAAAAGCTCCCCTTTACCATGGGCGTACAAGAGGCTTTTAATGGCCTTTCAATCAATTTGAAATTCCCCATATAATGGAGAAATATTAGGGGGGTTACATGAAATGTGGAGGATTTGGTGGAGGTTTTGGTGGAGGGTTACATGGAATGTGGAGGATTTGGTGGAGCTGGTTGCATGATTTGTCGATGGAGTTGACTGACCTCCTTTGAATTTGAAAACACTCCTTGGTCGACCACTTGTAGCTTTCTTGTAATTTAAAATTTGAATGATGCCACATGGCAGGTGAGGTGGCAATGATGTGGCGTGGCAAGGTGGCATGGTGACATGGCGCATCCTTCTCCATGGCGCCCCTTGGAGATGACATGGCAAAGTTGATGTGATGTCCTCTGGTGATGAGTTGGCACCGGTGGTCCATGATGATGTGGCATTCCAAGTAAAGCTGATCTGGCCCAATTTCAAGTAGCTCTTGAACTTGACTCGGTACAAAGCCTAATTGACTCTAATTGAACTCTTGATTGAATTCTAATTGAACTTTAAAACCCTAAAGAAAAATAATACATGACTCAATAAACATACAGGACTCATACGAGACTTGAGTTCCTAGTCTCAATCCATAAAGAACTTGGTATTAGTTGAAGCTTCTTCTTTCTGAGCCTAGTGCCCCCACCAGAAGATGGATCCTATTTAATGGCCCGGAGCCTTATTGCTTCATGCCAATAGAAGATGTGTGCCATGTCTCATGCCAAGCCAACCGAGAGATGCCACATATCGAAGCAATGCTTTGAACCCAGAGCGGTTCCCTTAAAGCCAATGCAACGTTGATAATCATCTTTGAGGAGAGAATATGTGGTGATGCCCAAATGGCACGGAAGCACGACCGCTTGAACATCGACACTTTTGGCATCGAAAGTGGAAGGGACGCGCTCCCTCCATGCCAGCACAATCATTACTCCCTTTGCCCCAAGCAGATGTTTTGATCTTCGAGCTCGAGAGTGGGGGGTAACTGATATGGCGACATCCACTGACGTGGACCGGAGTGGCGATATCCATTGACGTGGAGCTTGCGGATGGCCACGATGGCAAAGAAGCCCACCATCTGAACAAGGCTGCGTGATAAAAAGCCAAAGGGACTGCCCCACCGAGGTCAGCTCCTAGTCAAGGCAGGGCTCAATGGGTGAGCCCCCTGTCTGAAGTCAGCTCCCGATTGAGTTTAAGTCCGCCTTTATAGAAAGGACAACCCTACTGAGGTCAGCTCCGAGTTGAGGCAAGGCTCATTAGGCGAGCCCCCCGTTTGAGGTTAGCTCTTGATCGAGGTCGAGTCTGCCTCTCCAAAGCAGACCCTCCTACTAAGAGCATGGTTTTCCACCAAAGGCGTGAAGAGGGGGGAAGCCAAAATTCAAAGCAAGGACAGCGGAGTACCTAGCCACCCTGACCCTCTTAGAGGTGGTGCATACCCTGCCATGGGGGTAGGCCAACCCCTGTGGTGCGTCGTGCACACGATCTACATGATGCGAACAATGTCAGGCTTCTAGCCTTGCAATATGCTGACACGTCGATGACCGCATGACTAAGAGACTGCAACTTTCATGACATGATGCCTGGACCTTCCAAAGAAGGGCATTCCCCTATAGCCCTATGCCCTGCAGCACCCGGATGGCCTCCACCAAAGTGGCAACATGCTGTTATGACTGGGAGCACAGGCATAAAACTGGCCCGACAGAGAGGTACCAGCAGGCAACGGTGAATCTCCTCTAAAGGAGAGAACCAGGAATCCCCTGGAAAGCCTCTCATCTATATAAGACAAGCAGGAAATGGTAAGGGTAAGTGGAAAAAGAGTAAGAAAAAGGAGAAGCAAAGACTCTCCCAATTTCCATTCTTCTATTCTCGTATTACTATTATCCTTTCTTTTATCACCCTCTGGAAGTGGAGAGTCCCCCAAGCTCTCCATCTCAGAGGTATCTGTTCTCCTCGATTGTCCCATTGATTTGATCATCGGAGTGCCTTCGCCAAAATCCCTGGCCCAAGGTTTTTCTTTGTCCTGCAGGACCTTCAAGTAGTCCAGCAAGCTGCAGTGAGGCAGAAGCCAAGGATCCGGAGGGAATCTAAAGCGTCAGAGCTACAGGCCATGGTGATCCGGGCGGTGACATCCACTATGCTGGTCAATGCCTTGCACGAGCCTTACATATAGGAGATCTATTCGATGATCCAATAGCCATTTGATGATCAGATCTGGATTGGAGCATCAGCAACGGGGTGCCACATGAAGCCAACTACCTCCTTGGGCTCCACATCATCAACTTTCTTCTTGGGTGCCAACTAATTCAATTACTTTCAACCCCCCTTCAACTACTTGGAACAACTTCCCAACCACCTTGCATGTGGAATGCCACTTCATTCTCCACTTCACCCTCCAACAAGGATGCCGCATCAACAAGGAAGGCTGCATTACTCTACCATATGTGCTAATTAGTTGCAACCAACTATAGTTACAACTACTAATCTCTTGTTGTTACAACAATTACCTAATCTTGTTGTAACCTACTTATTTGTTATAACCAAATTAGTTACAACCAATTATCTAATCTCGTTATAACCAATCTATTTGTTATAACCAAATTAGCTACAACTGATGTTGGTTAGGTTAGCCTTATCCCTTGTAACCGAATTCTATGGAGGCCTATAAATACCTCCAAACCCCTTGTAAAAAAGCACTTGATGAATGAAATGAAAGCTTGAAGTTTTCTTCTTCCCCTTGGTAGTGTGCCATTGTTTTCACTCAAAGTATGGAGAGGGTGAGAGGCCCACTAATCTCTCTGCAAGGAGAGCATAAGAGGTGCAAATCAATCGCTCTGTAAGGAGAGCACGAGAGATGCATCCCTGGACATGTTGCTTTGCATCATGTCTAGTTATCCCCTTCCCTTTTGATTCCATCTTTTTTACCACCTTCATGACCTTTAAGATTCATCCTAATGGCTCTATGTAGTGAGATAGGTGAGATGCCCTAGAGATGAGAGGTCACTCCATGAGTGTGAATCCCAAAGTCCCTGAGAGTCCAAACTTATGTCTTCCATCTCCATTGTTTCCTTCACCTCCTTAGAAAAGAAAAAAAACAAAAATCTAGTGGTACCCTAATCTTTGGTGATTTCTCAACTCATGTTGACCCCATAAGTGATTTTGATGATAACCAAACATTGGAGAATACACATTATTACTAACAACTCTTCAAGTGGTTTACAAGTTTTTGTAGAATGATTTATTTATTCAAACTTCAACTCCTACATTTATAATTCTTGTTTTGAGTTGTGTTGTAATCTTGTTTTGTAAAGAACAACCCAATGAATAAAGTTAAGAATAATCATATAAAAGGGTTACTTCTATATGTGCTGTGCATTAAATTTATTGTGAGTTGGTTTTTATCAAAAGATTAAGAGTGTTGGTGAGAGTGCTTTTATATTAAATTGTAAGAATTCCTAAAGAACTTACTCAAGCCGATCCAACCTCAAAAGAGCCAACTCTATCTCATGGCATGCACTAAGGATTTTGGCACACAACAAATTGAGCCGACTCGAGTAAATCCGAGTCGACTGGAATAAGTCCGAGCCGACTCTAACAGAGTCCATTTCTATTATTTTTTGAGAATAGCTCGGTGAGCCGACCCGAACCATAATGAGCCGACTCCGCTAGAACTAATTTTGAAGACCTGAGAAAGCGAGCCGACCCGATCTACAATAAGCCAACTCCTCCAGAGTAAAGTTTTCTGATTTTGAGAAGAAGGTCGACCCAAGTAGAAGCGAGGTGACTCCTCGAGTTCAATGTGTTCAACGATAGAAATTCAAGCCGACACGAGCTATCAACAGCCGACTAGTCTAGAGTGAAGTTTTTACACCCTGAGACAGAGAGCCGACCATGCTGAAGAAATGGTGACTTGACCTATCGACTCGAAGGATCTGAGCCAACTCGAAGGATCCGAGCCGACTCAAGTATCGTTCTCAGGTACATAACGGCTAGTTCCAGAATTTCTTTTTGAATGCCAAAAGGTGCTCCTACAGTCATATATCACATCCTAATAGTCTACAATGTCTCAAACTATCTTGGAGTGATGGAAGACCATATATTTGAGGATTTAAACTTCCAAAAAGAAAAAGAGTAAGAAAGTTCTTCAAAGTTTTAAGGGTTTATTGAATATCCAACCTACCAACAAGGAAAAGAATACCAAGAGCATTCAAGTCAGTCTTCAAGTCTTTACCAACTCTGAACTGAAGCTTGAAGCATTTTGGAAAGAAGCCACTGAAGCTTTTAAAGTGCATTGAAGTGCATCCAAGTGGACTTCTCTCAAGCTGCACCGGCAACTATCCGACAATTAGAGTTTGTCATTTATTATTACATTTATTTTTCAATTCATTCTTGAATTATTGGGTTATTGGTGAGCCCGTTTGAAAAACCAAATAGGTTCTTGGTGAGCCTTAAATAAAAACCAAGTGTTGGGTTCTTGGTGATCCTATGAAAACCAAGTTAGGTTTTTTTGGTGATCCTGTTCAAAACTAAAGGGTGTTGGATTTTCTTTGGTGATCCCGGTAAAACAAAAGTGTAGAGGTTTGGATTGTGAGCCTATAAAACAATCCTACTATATTCGGGTGTGAATATAGTTAAAATCCCAAGTGGTATCTTGGGTAGTGGACATAGGAGCTGGGTTGCTCTAAACCACTATAAATTTTTGTGTGTTTGTGTTGTGATTCTTTGATTTTATTTAGCTTCTGCAAATTATTATTTTGCCACAACACCTAATACTTTAAAAGGAATTTTTAAGTGCACATTATCTACTTAAATATTTTAAATTTTCAGTTCACCCCCCTCTTGGGTAGCCACCTGGGCAACAACTGGTATCAGAGAATTATCTTTGATTACTTTAGAGTAAAGATTGTTGGCTCATCCCATGAGTACATCCTTGGCCGAAGGCCAATCCACTAACAGACCTCCACTCTTCATAGGCACTAATTATTCTTATTGGAAGGCTAGAATGAAAATCTATATACAAGCTGTTGATTTTCAATTATAGAAGGTCATTCTTAAAGGGCCACATGTTCCCATGATCAAAATTGATGGCGTGGATTCCCTAAGCCTGAAGAGGAATGGGATGAACACGACATGAAATTAGGGGAATTAAATGCCAAAGAAATGAATATGCTATAATGTGCTTTGGATTCAAACGAGTTTAATCGAATTTTCACTTGCTCTTCAGCAAAGAAAATTTGGGATAAACTTGAAATGACCCATGAAGGAACTTCCCAAGTGAAGACTTAAAAAATTAATCTTCTAGTGCACAATTATGAACTGTTCAAAATGGAACCTAATGAAAACATCTCTACCATGTACACTAGATTTACAAATATTATTAACAATTTGAAAAGTCTTGGTAGGGTTTATTCAAATACTTATTTGGTACAGAAGATATTGAGATCACTTTTGGATAAATAGGACCCTTAAGTTACTGCCATCCAGGAAGCTAAGGATCTAAATACTCTATCCATGGATGAATTAATGGGCCCTCTCATCACACATGAATTAGCCATGCAACATAGAACAGATGATGATCAGAAGAAGAAGAAAAATATTGCATTCAAGGCTGCATTGGAATCAAAGAATGATGAAGAAAAGGAAGAAGATTCTACCTTCTTCGAAGATGATCTAGAAGATGAAGATATTGCAATGGTCGTGAGGAGATTTATAAAGTTTATGGAAAAGAAGAAAGGAAGATTTAATAGAAAATTCCATAAACAAAGAGAACATTCCAAAGAAAAGGACAAGGACAAAGACAAAGAAAAGGAGCAAATCCCACCTGCTATGAATGTAAGAAACCGGGGCACATTCATCCAAATTGTCCACTATTGAAGAAATACTTCAAGAAAAAGAAAAAGAAAGCGATGTTGCCACATGGAGCGACAGTGAAGAATTCACCTCAACTGAAGAGGAAGAGACCCAAAAATAGCTAATCTATGTCTAATGGATCTGGAGGATGAGGTAACATCCCCAATGCTCAAATTGAATTTATATTTGATGAGTTAAATTCTACATTCCATAATTTGTTATCTGAATTTAAGAAAGCTAGAGTAAAGATTAGATCTTTAAAGAATATTAATGATTTTTTGCTCAAAAAAAGAGAAGAAATTTTAGAAAAGAATATCTTGTTGCAAAAAGAACTTCATGTCTTTTCTAAAAACTTTAAAGTATTGAAAACTGAAAATAATGATTATCATGACAAAAACAAAGTTTTATTGAATGAAAATCTTGAGTTGAAAAAGGAGGTTGAAAAACTCAAGCCACTTGTTGAAAAACATACTTTATCATCTAACAAGCTTGAGTTGATTCTTAAAGAATAAAGAATTTCTGGTAACAAAGCTGTAATTGGTTTTAATTCTACAAATTCAAATTATGTTTCAGCAACTACTTTTATGAAACAAAAAGATTTTGTTCTAAAGTTTATATCTCAAAAGACTTTTGTGACAAAAGGTTATACTTCCATTTTGAAAGCTACCTTATATGCTCCAAAAAACCCAAATACAAAATCTGTTATTTCTGCATCTCATGTATCTAGAATTTCAAAGCATAAATCGTTTCAAATTTCTAGAATCAGATGTTTTGCTTGCAAAGAGCTAGGGCATAAAGCTTTTAATTGTACTATTATTAAAAATATCTATAATAAATTAAGAAAGATTTGGATTTCCAAAGAAACCACCTCAGCTAACCTGCAAGGATCCAAGTTAGCTTGGATACCTAAAAGAACTTCTTGATTATCTTGCAGGAATGTCTGGCAATCCCAAAATTAAAGAAAAGATGGTATCTCAACAGTAGCTGTTCAAGGCATATGACGGGTGACAAAGATCAGTTCATCATCCTAGAAATAAAAGAATAAGGTATGGTTACTTTTGGTGACAATGGTAAAGGAAAAATAATCGGAATTGGTAAGATCAAAATAACCCCCTATACTTTCATTGAAAATGTATTTCTAGTAGATAAATTGAAGTACAATTTATTGAGTATTAGTCAACTTTGTGATAAAGGCATCAAGGTTATCTTTGAATCATCTATGTGTATAGTAATAAACTCTCTTGATTCTAGTAGTAAGTTCATTGGACATAGACTTGGAAATATTTATGTGGTTGATCTTAATGATCTTGCCATCTCAAGTAATTCCAGTTTAGTTGCAATGAATGCTAAAACCAAGGAGTCTTGTTTATTATAGCATAGATGATTAGGTCATGCTAGCATGCATACTATTGCCAAATTAATTTTCAAAAATTTAGTGAGAGGCATGTCTAAGTTTAAAGTAGACTTTGATCATGTTTGTGATGCATGCCAAATGGGTAAACAAACAATGGAGAGTTTTAAATCCAAAATAATGATTTCAACTACTAGACCTTTAGAACTACTTCACATGGACTTATTTAGACCAACTAGGACCACAAGCCTAGGAGGTATGAAATATGCCCTTGTGATTGTAAATGATTTTTCTAGATTTACGTGGATTTTGTTTATTGCTCATAAAGATTAAACCTTCAAAGTATTTAGAAAATTTCATAAAAAGATTTCAAATTAGAAAAATCTTTCAATAATTTCAATTAGGAGTGATCACGGCATTGAATTTGAAAATCAATTTTTTGATAATTATTGAACTGAAAATGGCATTGATCACAACTTCTCCACTCCTAGAACATCACAACAAAATGGTGTTGTAGAGAGAAAAAATAGGACTTTGGAAGAAATGGCCCAAACCATGTTGTGTGAAGGTAATCTTCCAAGATACTTTTGGGTAGAAGCGGTGAACACTACTTGTTATATTTTAAACTGCATTTTGATAGGTCCTATTTTGAAGAAAACCCCCTATGAGCTATGGAATGAAAAAAAACCCAATATTAATTATTTTCATGTGTTTGGATGCAAATACTTTGTGCTTAATAATGGTAAAGATAATTTAGGAAAATTTGATGCTAAATCTGATAAAGCAATTTTCCTTGGTTATTCATTACATAGCAAAGCATATAAAGTTTTTAATAAGAGGACTCTTACTATTGAAGAGTCAATGCATGTTATTTTTGATGAAACTAACCCTTTACCTTCTAAGAAAGAAGAGTGTATAGATAATGATGTAGGTACAATTCAAAAGAAGATGGAAGACATGAGCATACAAGAAAGACCAATTGAAGAAGGAGAAGAATCGGTAAGTAAGGATCATATAGATTACCAACATAATGGAGGTACATAACTTCTCATCCTAAAGAATTAATTATTGGTGATCCTTTACAAGGTATTAGGACTAGGTCATCACATAGAACTGCACATGACTACCTAGCCTTTTTATCATAAATAGAGCCTCACACCTTAGAAGAAGCTAAAAATGATCCAAACTAGATATTGGCTATACATAAAGAATTGAACCAGTTTGAAAGAAATAAGGTTTGGATATTAATTGATAGACCTAAAGACCACCCAATTATAGGAACCAAATGGGTCTATAGGAACAAATTAGATGAACAAAGTAATGTCATTAGAAACAAAGCTAGATTAGTGGCTAAGGGATACAATCAAGAAGAAGGCATCGATTTTGATGAAACATATGCTCCCGTAGCAAGACTTGAGGCCAATAGATTACTTCTTACATTTGCTTGCTAGATAAATTTTAAACTTTTTCAAATGGATATAAAAAGTGCATTTTTAAATGATTTTATCTCTGAACAAGTTTTTGTAAAACAACCACGAGGTTTTCAAGATCATGCTTTTTCAAATCATGTGTTTAAACAAAATAAAACTTTATATAGTTTAAAACAAGCACCTAGAGCCTGGTATGATAGACTTAGCACTTTCTTGATCGAAAATAATTTTTCAAGAGGAAATGTTGATAAAACCCTTTTCATCAAAAAGAAAAACAATGACATATTAGTTGTACAAATTTATGTTGATGATATTATATTTGGTGCAACTAATGAAAATTTTTGTGAAGAATTTGTTAAGCTAATGCAGGGAGAATTTGAAATAAGCCTAATGGGTGAACTTAACTACTTCCTTGGACTTCAAGTAAAGCAAACGAAGGAAGGGGTCTTCATCAACCAAGCCAAATACACCAAGAAAATAATCAAAAAGTTTGGTATGGAGACAAGCAAACAAATGAGCACACCCATGAGCCCATCCTGCATATTGGACAAAGATGAAAATAGATCCAATGTTGACCAAAAACTCTATAGAGGTAGGATCGGATCCTTATTATACTTAACTACAAGTAGACCGGATATCTTGTATAGTATATGTGTATGTGCTAGATTCCAATATAATCCTAAAGAAATACATATGCATACTGTTAAAAAATATTGAGATATTTGAAATGTACAAGTAATCTAGGTCTTTGGTTTTCAAAACAATCTTCTTCAAATTTAATTGGATTTTTGGATGCTGATTATGCTAGTTATAGAATTGATAGAAAGAGCACTAGAAGCACATTCCAATTTCTAGGGTTGAATTTAATCTCATGGCATTGTAAAAAATAAAACTCGATAGTACTTTCTACTGCTAAGGCAGAGTATGTTGCTACAGGGAGTTGTTGTGCACAAGTGTTATGATTAAACAACAACTAGAAGACTTTGGTGTTACACAATGCAAAATTCCTATCAAGTGTGATAACACAAGTGCTATAAATTTGACCAAAAATCCTATTCAGCATTCTATGACTAAGCATATAGAGATTAGACACCATTTTATTAGAAATCATAATTTGAATGGTGACATTGAATTATAATTTATCCCAACTGAAAACCAGTTAGCTGACATTTTCACCAAGCCACTGAATCAGGATAGATTTGAATTACTTAGAGGAGAATTAGGGTTTTGCAATCCTCTCTAGATTTCCCTAATTTCCTTCAAAATTAAGGAAAAACTATCAAGAAAACCTCCTATAACTATTCAAGTATTTTGAATAACTTTCCTTGATATTTCATTAAATCAAACTCAATTTCTGAATCATTACATTTTCTGTGGAAAGTTTATGTTCGAGTCGACTCGAGCAATTTTGCTCTGGTCGAGCCGACTCGAATATTTGATTTCTTTGAGTTCGCTCTGGTCAAGCCGACTCGGATGATTTTAGGGCTGAGCGAGCCGACTCGAATGTCGAGAAATCACTGTTTAAACAGATTCGAGTAATCTTATCTTACAATTCACTCTTTCTATTTCACTTTAAACTCACTCTACTCCACTCGGAACCTTTACCTATCTCTCAAAAACCATTCCCCGAAACTCTGAATTCCTAAATCCCACTACAATGGCTCCAAGGAGATCTATAAGAAAGATTCCTTAAGCGGCTGAAACAAGCACACGTAGTGAAGATCTAAAAGGAAAAGGAGAAAAGAGAAAAAGGTCCACTCTTGAACAACAAGAAAAAGAAACATCCTCTTTGATTGGGAAATCCACCTCAATGGTCAACAGGCCTGTTACATGCGGAAGAAGGATCGATTTATCCTTCCTGGAAGAAATGAAAATGAAAATTGGAAGTTGAATAGACAACCAAGGTTGGAAGTTTTTCTGCTTACTGGATATTCTAACCTACCCTTCTCTGTTACGAACTTTCTATGAAAACCTAATTCTTGAAGAATACCATTTGGAATCAACTATTAAGGGAGGTAAAGTCATTGTGGATGAAGAAAAGTTGACCAACTTGCTTCAAATGCCAACTGACGGTGCCACCGAGCTTACCCTAACTGACAAAGAACACACACTGAAGCTCATTTTGGAAAGAGAAGATGTAAGCTCCATCTAACATGTTCAAGCCAACCACTATTAAAGGAAATGAGACTTCTTCACAACATGGTCAGTAGAATTTTTCTTCCCAGAACTGGTCGTTTCGACTGGGTGAGTGAAAAGGACATGACTTTTATGGGACATCTGATTGAAGAAGAACCTCTTAACCTTCCCTTCATCATGATGATTCAAATGAGAGAAGTAGCTAGAAAACTCAAAGCTTGCTTGCCCAATGGTATGATTTTCACTCTACTATTTGAAGATGCTGGAATTAACCTTAATGATGAGATAGGCAAGCCTCTACATCATTCAGACACTTATTCCTTCAACTCTCTTAAAAGAATGGGATACAAACTGCAAGAGGGAATATGAATAAAGAAAATGTTTGGTCAGATAGCTGCCAGTTCCTCAGATGATGATATGGATGAACCTGTTGCTATTGAAGCCAATAGGTCTAGAAACAAAGATGAAGATAGTTCTGAACATGCAATGATAACTCCATCTGAACTTAAGGAGCTAACATTTCAGAAAATGGAGAATTTCTGATTCACTGACAGGTCACATAAATTCTGCACTTAATGATTTAAGAAATTCAGTTAATGTCAGTCTGTAGAAAATGAGATCAAAATAGATGCTTCACAAGGAAAAGATGGAAAAGGAAATGGAGAATTTTAAAGAAGAAATTAGAAGTATCCTACTATAATTTCAAAAGGGAACATTCACTGCTAAGGATACTCCTCAGATCAACAAAGAGCCACTTGACACTCCTGCTCAACCATCTCCTGCTCCTTCAAAAATTCATTCATCTGATCCATCTTCACTCAGAGCTGAACCTGTTATGACCAAAAACAAGTCAAAGACCAAGAAGACTAAGACACCTAGAGCCCCAATTAAAACTAGATTCAAGGATTTAAGGTTTAAACCTCTGAAAACCAAAACCTCTGATAAGGTTATAGATGTTGTCTCCTTTTCTTCTAGTGAAGAAGAAGAATAGATTGATTAGCTAGTCTTTTGGTTGTATTGATCACATCTTTATACTTCTAACTTTTTTTTACAATATGAACGCTTTATTTTTTACATGTACTTTCTTTCACATTTTGTACTTTGTATGGAAAATTTCTGGATGAAATAAAAGTTATCTTGATAATTTCCACTATTTTCATGAATTGTTCTTGTGCAATGATGTCAATACAACTGTGATGAATTTTAATTAGAATTTCTAATTGAAATTGAGAAAGTGAAATTATCTCAAACAAATATTAAATACTTTCTCAATCTGTTTCAAAATCTAATCTTTAATGAAAATACCTTTTTGATTGTTTGACAAAAAGGGGGAGAATGCTATCAATAATGAGCTGTCATGAAAATTCTGGTATCTAAATTCTGGTACCTATGTTGAGCTTCCTTCCAATTATTCTTAAAGTGCATAAAAAGAATGAAAAAGGGGGAGCACAAAAGTGATTGCATTCAAATGAACCTAATTGTTTCATTATTTTTTAAAAACCAAGAGAAAGGAAATGAACCTAATTGTTTCATTATTTTTTAAAAACCTAGAGAAAGAGAGAGATTCTCTTAAAAATGGCTTTATCTCTAAATCCTTCTCTTGCTCTGATTGCTCTAAAATTAGTCTCAATTCTGTCAATTTTTCTTGTAAACTCTGATACTCCATGTTTATGCTAATTCTGATTCTATAATGCATGCAAAGTCTAATACTTTGATACACATAAAAGCACTAACATCAATGCTATACAATTTCATCACTAGAGCTCTGATACTTACAAATATAGTTAGCTCCAATACATGTGAATACATACTTTCAAATACTTTTATACATGTTAGTGTAAAGAATTTTTCATGCCCAGTGTTTTGTCATCATCAAAAAGGGAGAGATTGTTGACCCTATAAATGATTTTGATGATAACCAAACATTGGAGCATGCACATTTATTACTAACAACTCTTCAAGTGGTTTACAAGTTTTTGTAGGATGATTTATTTGTTCAAACTTCAACTCCTACATTTATAATTCTTGTTTTGAGTTATGTTGTAATCTTGTTTTGTAAAGAAGAACCCAATGAATAAAGTTAAGAAAAATCATATAAAAGGGTCACTTCTATGTGTGCTATGCATTAAATTTATCGTGAGTTGGTTTGTATCAAAAGGTTAAGAGTGTTGGTGAGAGTGCTCGTATATTAAATTATAAGAATTCCTAAAGAACTTACTCGAGCCAACCCAACCTCAAAATAGCTAACTCTATATCATGGCACACACTAAGGATTCTGGCATGCAGCAAACCGAGCTGACTCGAGTAAATCCGAGTCAATTGGAATAAGTCCGAGCCAACTCTTCCAGAGTCCATTTCTATTATTTTCTGAGAATAGCCAGGTAAGCTGAGCTGAACCACAATGAGCCGACTCCACCAAAATTGATTTTGAAGACTTGAGAAAGCAAGCCAACCTGATCTGCAACGAGCTGACTCCTCCAAAGTAAAGTTATCTGATTCTGAGAAGAAGAGTCGACCCAAGTAGAAGCGAGCCGACTCCTTGAGTTCAATGTGTTCAATGACAGAAGTTTGAGCCAACCCAAGCTATCAAGAGCTGACTCGTCTAGAGTGATGTTTTTGCATCCTGAGACAGAGAGCCGACCCTGCTGAAGAAATGGTGACTCAACCTATCTAGTCGAAGGATCCGAGCCGACTTGAAGGATCCGAGCTAACTCGAGTGTCGTTCTCTAGTACATAATGGCTAGTTCTAGAATTTCTTTTTGAATGCCAAAAGATGCTCCAATGGTCATATGTCACATCCTAACAGTCTACAACATCTCAAACTATCTTAGAGTGATGGAATACATTATATTAAGGATTTGAACTTCCAAAAAGAAAAAGAGTAAGAAAGTTCCTCAAAGTTTTAAGGGTTTATTGAATATCCAACCTACCAACAAGCAAGAGAGCATAAGAGCATTCAAGTCAGTCTTCCAGTCTTCACCAACTCTGATCTGAAACTTGAAGCACTTTGGAAAGAAGCCACTGAAGCTTTTAAAGTGCATTGAAGTACATCAAGTGGACTTCTCTCAAGCTGCACCGGCAACTATCCAACAACTAGAGTTTGTCATTTATTGTTGCATTTATTTTTCAATTCATTCTAGAATTGTTGGGTTATTAGTGAGCCCATTTGAAAAATCAAATAGGTTCTTGGTGAGCCTTAGATAAAAACCAAGTGTTGGGTTCTTGGTGATCCTATGAAAACCAAGTTAGGTTTCTTTGGTAATCCTGTTCAAAACCAAAGGGTGTTGGGTTTTCTTTGGTGATCCCGATAAAACCAAAATGTAGAGGTTTAGATAGTGAGCCTGTAAAACAATCCTACTATATTTTGGTGTGAATATAATGGAAATCCCAAGTGGTATCTTAGGTAGTGGATGTAGGAGCTGGGTTGCTCCGAACCACTATAAATTTCTATGTTTGTGTTGTGATTCTTTAATCTTATTTAGCTTCTGCAAATTATTATTTTGCCACAACACCTAACACTTTAAAAGGAATTTTTCAGTGCACATTATCTGCTTAAATTATTTAAATTTTTAATTCACCCCCCTCTTGGGTAGCCACCTGGGTAATAACTCATCGACGATCCTTTGTCTCATCTTGTCCCGCATCAATTTTGGTGTGGATACCAGGGTAGAAAATATCGACAAGTTGAACCTACATCTCTATGGATCACCTATAAATAAAGCCTTGAACCCAACCCCTTTTATCATGTAAATATTTTAGTTTAAATTCTGTTATTTTGGCTTAGTTAGGGTTAGCCCTTTTTACCAACTGTAATTAGGATTTTGTTATTTAGCTTTTTGGGCTAAACCCTTTTTACCACATTGAGTCAAAATCTCATTTATCGATTGTGTCAAACCCAATTCGGCCAAACCCTGTTTACCAATTTATTCTTTTTGTTACATGAGGTCTTGCCTATTGATCAAATTGGGTTCCAATTAATCAAGTGGAATTTAGATATTTGGTTTTGAGTCTTGTAATAATTAGTTATTGAGTCCTATAATACAAGGAGGACCTAATTGAAAACCCATGTGACTTCATGTGCACCCAATTGAAGATCCCATGTGCTAGCCCAAAATAAGCCATATGACTCCATGTGCTAGCCCAAGTCAGTTTGTTTTTAGGCACCACCTTTCCAAGAAATTGGACAACACCTGCCACATCATCAGGGGACATCAACATATGTCATGTTTGGACATGTCATGCCATTTTATTTTGGGACAAGAATACATGCCATGTCACTTTTGTTTGGACATCCCACATGCCATGTGTTTTTATTTTTTGTCGGCCACTTAAGAAGCAATTAGCACTCACATGAGAAGATATTTCATTCCAACTTATTCTAAGATAAGTAACTAAGAAGGGCTCTTCCCATTTGGTGCCTTTCACTTCAAGAATTCCATGCCAAATCTAAGGAGTCAGTCCATTCTTTCTACCCTTTCTCCAATGCCAAATTTCAAGGAATTTTTTTTCATCTTGTGGCCTAAAATGGAGAAGGTTGGAAGGGTTTCTACGTAAAGCATTTCAATCCAACAGGTTACAAGCTGCTCAAGATCCAGGAACTCAAGAGTCTCACCAAAACTCTTGAGTTTTCTTCTATCCAGATTGAAGAGTCCACTTACCTACAGAAGCTTACAACAACAAGACTCAAGAGACCAACAACCATGGCCAAGTGATGGAGCACCTTGACCCTAAATCAATCCACCTCATCAATCCTCATAGTTGGCACCCAAGATGGATGAGAATTTCATGATTGCAGCCCACCTTGGATAGGATTCCAGATCAGTCCAACAAGCAAGCATCCAGGCCACCCAGAGTAGAATTGTAGGAGTTGTAGTCCAAGGGAGAAAAAGTCTAGTGTTTGAATCCCTTACACCACTGGTTGAGGGTCTATAAATACCCTATCAACATCCTTGTAATTTTTTTTATTCATCAATAAAGAAAGTTATTCTACCAAATTTTCTTTCTTTGCTGTGTGCATTGCGGGGTGTGAGGCCCTTCCTTTGTTTTACAGAACATTGTGTGGTGTGAGGCCCAATCTATCCAATTGACAAGAAAACCTAGCCACTTCTTCTAACCCTTCCCTTTCATTTATTTTCCTTCCTGTGCTGCTTCTTAACTTTAGTTTTTTTTATTGAGTGTTTGCAGGTGATCTAGAATCAAAGATAGATATTCTTGCCTCGGAACCGGCATCGCATAGAAGAACGGAGCTCCGGATCAAGATCTTGAAATCCTGCCGTAGAATCTTGAGAGTCTAGCTAGATCTGCATCAGAAAGACAATCTACGTTGGTAAAACTTAAATCCTATTTTATTCTCTTTGATCTCTAATTTGTTGAAAGAAAACCCTAGCTTCGATGGTTTCTTAGCCATCAATTCCTATTTTTTCTAGTTACTTTGTAGCTTTACTTGTAGGTTATTAGATAGAACTAGTTTCCTTTACTGTCTCCTTTGAGTCTTTCTTAAAAATTTGAAAAGATCTAAAAAAATTATTCTCTGCTATTCTTTGATAATTAGGCTTTAATTATTTGTCTTGCATCAGTTTTGGTATTAGAACGGATAAACTATGGTTCAATCACTCTTGTGCTGAAGTTTCTGCATACCAGGTTCGGACTTAGTTTTTCTTTAAGTACTCGGATCGGGTGCTTCACCATGGCCATCCGGTCATAGAAAAAAGTAGGGCTGCAATACCCTCACATCTTATTCAAAAGATATTTTCTATGACATGTAGGGGTGCCACTGTGATTGACCCTTGAAGAAGAAAATAAAGAGATGGGCATATTTAGGATTAATTTTCTACATCACATCCATTCCAGTACATAGTCTATTATTTTAATTATTTCTACATGTATGAAGAATAAAAATTCTGATTCTTATTTTTATAGATTTTTCATAATTGATTGTGTTTATTAGAATTTTCTCATAATTTAATTTAGACTATAAGTCATCTAAATCTCTGATTTACTACCTGAGAATAGTTCTGCCTTGAATTTTCAGCAATTCTAGTTTAGGGTTCTTTTTGCATAAATTTTGCATATTTTAATTTTTTGCATATTTGTTGCATATTAGGTACCTTTCTGCAAAATATATCTTTGCTAAAAAAAAAAAAAAACTTGGAAATCCTAATCGCATCTTTATATGCTTGCTATCATCATTCAAACCTAATCTTAAGGGCACTCAATATCTACATAAAGGAGGGATTTCATCACCCTTCTTTGTCCCACAACCATCACCTTTATCCTAACCTAATTAAAATCAATTAGACTTAATTGCTCTAGTTAACTAGGAACACCAACAGGTCGGGTTCCAAGTATTGTGTGAAAGCTAGTGCACCCAATCCTTTGATTATCACTTGAATCTAATGTCTAAGGCTAAAGTTCCAGAGGCAAACGCCCTAAGCGGTTTCATGGTTTTTAATTAGGACTCTGCAAGAGCAAGGGGAGCCTTCCACGACCCCATCTCTTACCTGGCCAGTGGATAGGATAATTATTGAATTAGCTGTAATTTGAGCTGACCCATTCTACTTGAGCTCTAGGTCTAGGAAACCCTATTCTGAGTCGAGTTCTGTGTGATTGCATTGCATGGCAACTAGGTCAGGCAGACCCTATCAGCCTACTCAAAATCAACCCAATCCACCTATGGACCCTAATATGGAGAATTTTATGAGGACTATAACTGATCAACTTAGACAGCTCACTACCAGGTTTGATCAGGTGGAAGAAAGACTAGGTAACTTTGAAGAATCCCATGCGACTAGATCAGATCCTGAAACACCGAGACCCACTCCCCTAGGTCAAAGCTCTAAGACTCCTAGACCCATTCCCCCAATTTCACGAGCCCAACTCACTCTCCCAGATCTAAGAGGTCAATATAGAGAACATGCTACCCCAGGTACTAGAGCCCAACATAGAAAAATTACACTTTACCCAATTCTTAGGCACCACACCCTTGATATGAATGACCACGAAGAAAGGATTCTTAAGAGCATTCAATTAGATGCACCCACATTTGAGGGTAGTTTAGATCCTAAGGCCTATACCGATTGGGAGAGTGATATAGACCAGTACTTTGAATGGTACGAAATGTCGAAGGAAAGAAAGTTCAAATTTGCCAAGCTTAGGCTAGTCCGACAGGCTAGATTGTACTGGAGAAAAATTATTAGATCAATGGAAAAAATTGACTCAAGGAAATAGATCTGTGGCTGACTATATTGCCAAATTTAACGAGTTCGTTATGAGGTGTAGTGTAGTCGAATCAGAAGCTGTTACCTTATCAAGGTTTAGAGCTGGATTATATGAAGATATTCAGAGGGAGCTATTTTTGAGAGAGGTTAGTGATTTAGATCAGGCTTACCAGATTGCTAGGAATTGTGAATGATTTTAGAGGAGACCTGTTACCAATCGACCTGAGCCAAATAGGTTTAATACCAATGGAACTAGGCCTAGCCCTAATTGATTTTCACCTAGCCAACCCAATCCTAGTTCACAACCAGCTTGAAGGGATGATAAAGGGAAGGCACCTATAGTTCAAAGAGATAGGAACCAGAACACAATATGTTTTAGGTATCGTAAAACAGGTCATTTTGCTGCTGATTGCCCAGTAAGGACCTTACATATAGGTGAGTGTGAAGAAGAGAATCTGAAAAATGTTGAGGAATTTGAAGAAGAAATTTATGAAGTTGGGGAAGATTTAGCAGAAGAGTATGAAGGTGATGAAGAGCCCATAGAATCTTTTGACCTACTAGGTGTAGTTAGGTGTATTCTAGCTCAGACCAAGAAGAATGAGGACTGGCGTAAGACAAATATCTTACAGACCTTCATCAAGCTAGGAGATAAAGTGTGCAAGATTATTATTGATAGTAGGAGTTGTGTGAACACTATATCTACCAATGTTGTTAAGAGTTTAGGCTTACCCATTGTACCACTTGCTAGCCCATATAAGGTATCCTGGATTGATGCGACATCCATTCCTATTAGGTTACAATGCCAGGTCCCAATCCAAATTCAATCTTATCAGGAGAAAGTATGGTGTGATGTGATTCCAATGGAGGTTAGTAGTATCATACTAGGCAAACCATGGTTATATGATCATGATGCAACACTTTTTGGCCGATCTAACTCATGTTCATTTAAATGCCATAAGAAGAAAATTGTGATCAACTCGACCCCACCCAAAGATAATACCAAGCGAGGGTCTAGTCATTTGAGAGAGAACAAACCCGGATTGAACCTAATTAATACCAAAGAATTAGAACACAAGATCTCTGGAGGATCAATAGTCTGGATTCTGACCACTAAGGAAATAGATAGAACGGAACCAGAGTTAGTTGACCCTGGTCGTACTCTGACTGAAACTATACTGGAAGGACCATTAGACAAAGAGAACCATGAAGAACCTAACCCTACTGTTGAGACTTTGCCTGAGGAAAGAGAGCCAAATCATAGAGCCTGGTCCTGAAAATCATGAACCTAAAGTAATCGGTAAGGACTTGATTTTTCCAAACCAACACCCTCAGGAAGAGTTCACCCCATTAGTCCCAATTGAGTATCTCTTTCCCGAAATTCTTGATTCATCCTTTTTTCAGGCTGACCCTTTATTACCTGAGGACATAATTCAGTGTCCAAACCTTAAGGTCAACCCTATTAGTCAGGGATTATTCTATGAGCTCTTTTCTTATGTCCTACCCCACCAAGATAGCCCTGAATCCACTTCTTATTTCCTACCCTAGCCTGCAGTTTCCACACTTTCTAGAGCCACCCGATTGCATTTTGCTGAAATCAGTAGGTTGCATAGGTTTTTTAAATACATTCAATTTGCATCCTATTTTTGGAAAACACTATGACATCTATTAGGAATTCATGCTAAATTTTCATCGACATGTCATACATTAACCAAGTGTAATTCTAAGAGAAGATTCAAGGAATACAATAAAGGAGACTTTGTTATGGTTAGACTATGACCTGAACGGTTTCCACCTGGAACCATAAAAAAGTTAAATGCCCTTTGTAGAGGACCATACAAAGTGATTAGGAAAATTGGGTCTAATGCCTATGTGCTCGAGTTACCACCTGAACTAGGTATTAGTCTAACTTTCATCATTTCAGACCTTATTGAGTATAAGGAGCTAACATTGATTCCTAATAAGCCATTTAGGCCTAATCCAGTCCTTGAGAGTGAACCAACCCAAGTGTGTCCACCTACCATACTATTAGCTCGGAGAAACAAGATCGAGCAGATCTTGGATGACAAGATCATCACTACACGGAGCAAAGATTACTAGCGATATCTGGTTGTTGGCAAGGATGACTTGAGACTGATGATTCTTAGATTACCATAGGAGACTTTCAAAGAGTTGACCCAAACTTGCTAGAGCGCTATCATAACGACGTTGATCCATACTCGACAGGGTCGAGTTCCTCCGACCCGAGAAGAATTGGTGTGGACACCAGGGCCAGTAAATATCGACAGGTTAAACACACATCTCTGTGGATCACCTGTGAATAAAGCCCTGAACCCAACCCCTTTTATCATGTAATTATTTTATTTTAAATTCTATTATTTTGGCTTATTAGGGTTAGCCCTTTTTACCAACTATAATTATGGTTTTGTTATTTAGCCTTTTCGGCTAAATCCTTTTTATCACATTAAGTCAAAACCCCATTTATTGGTTGTGTCAAACCTTATTGGGCCAAACCCTATTTACCAATTTATTCTTTTCGTTATATGAGGTCTTGCCTATTGATCAAATTGGGTTCCAATTGATCAAGTGAGATTTAGTTATTTGGTTTTGAGTCTTGTAATAATTAATTATTGAGACCTATAATACAAGGGGGACCCAATTGAAGACCCATGTGACTTCATGTGCACCCAATAGAAGATCCCATGTGCTAGCCCAAGACAAGCCATGTAACTCCATGTGCTAGCCCAAGTCAGTTTATTTTTAGGCACCACCTTTTCAAGAAATTGGACAACACTTGCCACATCATCAGGGGACATCAACACATGTCATATTTGGACATGTCATGCCATTTCATTTTGGGACAAGAACACATACCATGTCACTTTTGTTTGGACATCCCACATGCTATGTTGTTTTATTTTTGGTTGGCCACTTAAGAAGCATTTAGTGCCCACATGAGAAGAGATTTCATGCCAACTTATTTTAAGATAAGTAACTAAGAAGGACTCTTCCATTTGGCACCATTCACTTCAAGAATTCCATGCCAAATCCAAGGAGTCGGCCCATTCTTCCTACCCTCTTTCCAATGACAAATTCCAAGGAATTTTATTTCATCTTGTCCCCTAAAATGGAGAAGGTTGGAAGGGTTTCTACTTCAAGCATTTCATTCCAACAGGTTACAAGCTACTCAAGATCCTGGAACTCAAGAGTCTCACCAAAACTCATGAGTCTTCTTCTATCCAGATTGAAGAGTCCACTTACCTGTTGAAGCTTACAACATCAAGACTCGAGAGTCCAACAACTATGGCCAAGTGATGGAGCACCTTGACCTTACATCAAGCCACCTCATCAATCCTCATAGTTGGTGCCCAAGATGGATGAGAATTTCATGATTTTCGCTCACTTTGGATAGGATTCTAGATCAGCCCAACAAGCAAGAGTCTAGGATGCCTAGAGCAGAATTCTAGGAGTTGTAATCCAAGGGAGAAAAAGTCTAGTGTTTGAATCCCTTACACCACTAGTTAAGGGTCTATAAATAACCCATCAACCCCCTTATAATTATTATTATTCATCAATAAAGAAAGTTATTCTGCCAAATTTTCTTCCTTTGCTATGTGCATCGCGAGGTGTGAGGCCCTTCCTTTTTTCTATGGAACATCGTGGAGTGTGAGGCTCTACCTATCCAGCCGACAAGAAACCTAGCCACTTCTTCTGACCCTTCCCTTTCATATATTTTCTTTCCTTTGCTGCTTCTTAACTTTAGTTTTCTTTGTTGAGTGTTTGCAGGTGATCTAGAATCAAAAATAGGTATTCTTTCCTTGGAACTAGCATTGCACGAAAGATCGAAGCCCGAGATCGAGATCTTGAAACCCTATCACAGAATCTTAAAAGTCTAGCCAGATCTGCATCAGAGAGATGATCTATGTTGGTAAAACTTAAATCCTATTCCCTTCTCTTTGATCTCTGATTTGTTGAAAGAAAACCCTAGTTTTGTGGTTTCTTAGCCATCAATTCTTATTTTTTTCTAGTTACTTTGTAGATTTACTTGCAGGTAATTATATAAAACAAGTTTCCTTTACTGTCTCCTTTGAGTCTTCCTTAAAAATCTGAAAAAATCTAAAAAATTATTCTCTGCTATTCTCTAATGATTAGGCTTTAATTATTTGTCCTGCATCACATTTGGTATCAGAGCTAGAAGATTAGGATATGCTTCATCTTCCTAATTTGATTAGATTCAGTTCCACCAAAGTCACTGCTGACCCAAACTCGACGGGGTCGAGTTCTCCCAACTCCAGGGGAATGATGGGGATTCAAGAGTTATCCAATGATCTAGGAGCTATCCGATGATCAAATCTAGATTGGAGCATCAGCAAGGGGGTGCCATATGAAGCCAACTACTTTCTCGGGTGCCACATCATCAACTTCCTTCTTGGATGCCAACTAATTCAACTTCTTCCATCCCCCCTTCAACTACTTGGAACAACTTTCCAACCACCTTGCCATGTGAATGCCACTTCATTCTCTACTTCACCCTCCAACAAGGATGCCACATCAACAAGGAAGGCTGCATCACCCTGCCACATGTGCTAATTGGTTGCAACCAACTATAATTACAACTACTAACCTCTTGTTGTTACAACCAATTACCTAATCTTATTAAAACCTACCTATTTGTTATAACCAAATTAGTTACAACCAATTACCTAATCTTGTTATAACCTACCTATTTGTTATAACCAAATTAGTTACAACTAATGTTGGTTAGGTTAGCCTTATCCCTTGTAACCGAATTCTATGGAGGCCTATAAATACCTCCTAATCCCTTGTAAGAAAGCACTTGATGAATGAAATGAAAGCTTGAAGTTTTCTTCTTTCCCTTGGTCATGTGCCATTATTTTCACTCCAAGTATGGAGAGGGTGAAAGGCCCACTAATCGCTTCGCAAGGAGAGCACGAGAGGTGCAAATCAATCGCTCCATAAGGAGAGTACGAGAGAGGCAACCCTGGACATGTTGCTTCGCATCATGTCTAGTTATCCCCTTCCCTTTTGATTTCATCTTCTTTTTAGCCTTCATGACCTTTGAGATTCACCCTAATTGCTCCATGTAGTGAGATAGATGAGATTCTCTAGAGGTGAGAGGTCTCTCCATGAGTGTGAGTTCCAAAGTCTATGAGAGTCCAAACTTATATCTTCCATCTCCATTGTTTCCGTCACCACCTCCTTAGAAAAAAAAAAAAAATAAAAATCTAGTGGTACCTTAATCTTTGGTGACTTCTTAGCTTGCCGATGGTCCTTCATCTCATCGTGTCCCGTATCACTCTCCTATCACTCCTGTTGTTCCAGAATATGGGGAGGTGTAGGTGGCTGGGCCTATGGTGCATGTAATGCTAAGGGAACAGATCATTATGTAGATGGTTAGAGATAAGAAACCTATCATGGTGGACCCATTGGTGACTAAGGCTATAATGGGAGTTCTCCCAACCACTGTCAAAACACTAGGGAGGTGTTGGTGGCTGGGCCTATGGTGCATGTAATGCTAAGGGAACCGATCATTATGTAGATTGTCAGAGATAAGAAACCTATCATGGTGGACCCATTGGTGACTAAGGCTATAATGGGAGTTCTCCTAACAACTGTCAAAACACTATTAGGAGTGATGGTAGGAGAAACTATGGTGCTTGCCATGGAGAGCTTGCCAACAAACTAGGTGGTGGCCTGAGTTCCCTCTATTGCAGTTGAGTTGCTTGTAGTTGAGGTGATAGAAGAGACTATGGGCAAGCCTGGTGCACACGGGGAGGCTACTGCATCTATGTTGGCTCTTGCAGAGGTGGCTTATCCACTTGGGTTTCTTCCCATGGCAATTAGAGATAGCAGCAATAGTCAGCTTCAGGACTCCTCACCTCATGCGAGCAGAATACCTGATCCATTGCCCGAAAGGCCCATTGACTGCCTTACCCAGTGCCTGCAGGTAGGGTAATACCCATCATCACCATGAGTTCTCTCTTTTAGCCTAGCTAATAGCCTCACTTTCTTGACAGGTGTTTAAGACTAGCACCATATGACTTTGGGCGGAAGTCAAAAGCATGAAGAGAGAGTTCGCTGATGGCAAGCATATATTGAAGGTTATAGATGAGGTGTGCGCCTCTATGGAGCATGACCAATCCGCAACAAAAGAGGCTAGTGAGATGGTTGAATGCCAACTGGACCTATACATGAGTATGAATGAGGATATGGTATGGGAATTGAAGGCTACCTACTATAAGTTTGCTTGTTTTTTAGAGGGTACGAGGACAAGGTCAGGCATGGACGAGGCTTTAGTGGTGGAAGTTAAGTTCTCTGTAGGAATGCAAATGGAGGATCCTGAGGTTCCTGTTGGGGCCACCAAGGAGGCTTTAACCAAATATGGCGGTGGAGAGCATATGGCCTCATAATAGGGAGTTGTTGGTTCACCGACAAGTAGCATGTTTCACAGGCTTGGCACATTGTTCAGTGTGCTGGTGAGACTGCAATGGTGGAATCTTCATGCGAGTAGTGCGAACTATTTGCCATTATTAGCGAGGTGTCCACAGAAAGGATGCAGGTGATGGAAAGGGCTAAGCCCGTGAGGCAATTTCTTCTCCGAGAGGTGAGACCGCAGGTGATGGAAAGGGCTTATAAGAGATGCGATGGTCTACTGAGCCAATTGGAGACTTGTAATGTGAACTTCCTCTTGTGAAGAAGATTGATTGATGCAAAAGAGGCTGCGACCTCCAAGCAGGCTGCTAGGGTGGATGAGGCTCATCATCTAGCAACATTGAGGGCTTGGATGGTCGAGGTAGAGGTGAAGGCTGATTATGTCAAGGGAAAACTTGCCCATACTTCAAAGGTTAGCAAAGCTCAGGTGCCATCAAGGAGAAGCCTCCAAGGAGTGCACATGGCCCTCCAGTCATCAGGGAGGTTCACGGCTTGTCTTGGGTAGCAGATGAGGTATGCTTGCAAGGGTATAGCTTTAGCTTTAGGGTATGTAAGCTAATCATGTAGGATCATTTCCCTGAGGTAGGAGGGGCAACCAAGCCACTCATTCCTTGCAATGCTATGCCTGAAGAGATTATTAGCACAGCAAAGCATAGGAGGGAGAGATTGAAGAAAGTCTTAGCGCTTATTAACTTTGTATTCCACCCATCTTTTCCTAAGAAATAAATAAGAATCCTTCTTTCTCTAACTTCATTGTTTCATGTCCTGCACTTTGAACTATGATACTTTGCACATCTTTGCATGATCTAGAATAGTTTAGTCCAGTTTTGATGTATTATCAACTATAGGATGCTTTCACCCAAGTCTCGAGGGGTCACCAGTGTTTCTTGGTTTGGTGATGCCTACAAGCAAGATATAGAGGCTTGACCTACTCCCCAATTGCAGGGCGTAATGTGGCATGCTATACTACTTGAGGTAGACTCACTCCCGGTAAGGTCCTCAGTCAGAGGTGATGCAGCAAATCCAGGGCATTGTCTCGATTGGAGTGCAAAGGATTGTGAATATGCAGTCTCCCAAGAGAATTGTAAATTATAGGGAAGCTATCTGATGCCTTGTCTCCTAGGTCTTTAAGAATAGCTCCTTGGTTAACAGGACAGCACCACTTGTTGCATGCCAGTTGGTCAGAGGCATGGTGTCCTCTCTTCCATCCCTCTATAAGTAGAGTGATAAGGGAGCCAGGCTTTGACAAACCCTTTTGAAACTCCAATGACTAGAGAAATGTTGCATAGCCAGTAGAAGTTCTTCAGACTTGGCTCTTGGGAGTTCCCTTTCTTTCCAAAAGGGTTCTTCCCGAGGGTGTTTCTTCCATAATGCATGAGTGCTGGTAGGTGTGCGTCTTGGCATTGGAGGTATTAGAAAAGACCAGCATTCTTGTTGCTGAATTGTAGCCTTCACCAGTCTGATGACAGAGTCAAAGGGGAGGCAAGGGTTGTATAGCTCGTCACCTAGTTCCTTCTCTATCGTGGCTCACCTTCATGTCTAGCTGTAGATGGATCTATAGCGGGTGCAACCCTAGAAACCAGCCCCACCTGTCTCTAATGAATCCTAACAAGGGGGCACGATGATGGCTCGTCACCACTTTTGACATGGCTCTAGGTATCATGAAGCAGGGCCTAACTCTTCATCGAGAGTTAGCCAGGTCAGGTGTAGGAGCAACCCCAGGAATGTCACCTTGCCGGTGAGAAGTGAGAACATACTGAAGTTATGGTGAAGCACTCTGGATGGATCCTTGGCATGACTTGGAGCTTTCCTCTTCATCTTCGATGGGCAGGGCTCAGCAATGCCTATGGCTCGCCTCCACCTCCCCTACATATCGGTTGGGTCTCCTATGGGCAATGCACATCTTCTCTTTCCTAGCCAGCATTGTCTTCGAGCCTCTCTAGAGGAACAAGGAGTCACTTCATGATCTAGCAGAGGAAGGGCCTCCTAGAGTGGACCTCATCTAACTATAGGATTCTTGAGATCTTCAAGGAGCTTTGACTTGGTCCAAATCCTCCTATTGCAATCAAGGCATCAAAGATGCTTTAGAGCTTCAGAGATTCTCATACAACCTGTGTAACTTATCCTCTATCTACCTCTCAAGGTATCTTTGGTATGATATGATCTAGTTGTAGAGCCAAAAACACATGTACCAAGCACTTATTGATAAAATAAACTTTCATTCTTTTAATACTTATTTGTATTCATATGCTTGTGTAGTGTGTTGTGTAAAAGGGACTTGCAAACCTTGCTCAGGAAAACCTTGTCCAAAGCATCTCAAAATAAGGGGTGTTTTGACCCTACCTAGGCTACCTCACCAAGGACTTTAGAATATGGGAGGCTTACTACTTAACTGGGACTTAGGGATATCATGACCTAACTTGAAAGTCTGATAACTTGGCTAAGGTACTTGGGATAACCTTGTTTAAGACTTTGGAACCTAGAAGGCTATTGCTTAACCAAGACTTAGGGATATCACGACCCAGCTTGAGTCTGACAACTCTATCAAGATGCTTGGAAAAACCTTGTCTAAAGCTTTGGAACCTAGGAGGCTTACTGCTTAATCTAGACTTAAAGATATCATGACCCAGCCCGGGAGTTTAACGGCTCCACCAAGATGCTTGGGGCAACCTCGTTCAAGACTTTGAAACCTAGGAGGTTTATTATTTAACTAAGATTTAGGGGTATAATGACCTAGCCCGGTAGTCTGATAGCTTCACAAGGGTGCTCGGGGTAATCTCGTCCAAGACTTTGAAACCTAGGAGGCTTACTATTTAACAAGGACTTAGGGGTATCGTGACCCAACTCGGGAATCTGATAGCTCCATCAGGATGCTTGGGGCAACCTTGTCCATAGCTTTAGAACCTAGGAGGCTTACTACATAACCAGGACTTATAAATATCATGACCCAGCCTGAGAGTTGATAACTCTACTAGGGTGCTTAAGATAACCTTGTCCAAGACTTTGAAATCTTGGAGGCTTGTTACTTAACTAGGACTTTGGGGTGTCATGACCTTGCCTGGAGCCGGACATCCCCACAAGGGTACATAAGGCAACCTTGACCAAGGCTTTGGAAACCTAGGAGGTTTACTGATTATTTAGGACTTAGGGGTATTATGACCTAGTCTAGGAGTCTAACAGCTCCACTAGAGTGCTAGGGGCAACCTTGTCCAAGACTTTAAGAATATGGAATTCTTACCTGGATTAACAACACCTAGGGTGCCCGGGAGACTAACCGCTTAGCCATGAATCATAGGGATCAGGACCTAACCTGGGCATCTAATCGCTCAACCAAGACTTCAGGAATAAGAGGTATCAAAATCTCGCTTGGAATAATCTCGTTCCATGACTTATCGAATAAGGGGTGTAGTAACCCCACTTGAAATAGCTTCATCCCAAGACTTGCAAGGATGTTCCTAACCTTAACTGCTTTATGCTTTTAGGATGAAAGAGGAAAAAAATTTTATTGAATAAATACAGTAGCTAAGGATACATCTCATTGTAGTATGACTAGAGATTATCAGAGTTCCAAGTTTTGGCAATAAGCATGCTATCTAGCTACTCCAACTAGTATGTATCAGGATGGACCACATCAATGATATGATATGATCCTTCACAATTAGGGGAGAGCTTCTCATGCTTTATGGGTTTGTTGATCACTACCTTGCAAAGGATGAGTTCTCCTGGCTGAAACTGCTTTACCATCACATGGGTGTTGAAGTAGCAGGTAGTGTATTGTTGTAAGAAGCCATTCAGACTCAAGCTCTATCCCAGACCTCTTCCAGAAGGTCGAGATTTGTCCTGAGGTCTTCCAAGTTGCACCACTTGTCATAATCTTTGACCTAGGATGATGGTACGCCCAGCTCCAAAGAGATGATAGCCTTAGTGATGGGGAACTAATATGCATGCAATTTTTTTTGTATGTTTTACATGTTGAGTTAGGTGATTAATTCCTAAATTTCAGATCAAAATTATTTGTAGGGAATTTTGTATGAATTTTTGAAGATCAGCATGCAGATTAGGACCTAGAAAAGTAGCAAAGAAGGACCGCCGGGGCTGAGAAGCCTCAGTTAGGGCATGTTCTCCTACAATAAAACTACTGGAGGTAGAGGGGTGTACCTGACAATGTCTGTGAAGATCGCAGTGAAGGGGTCTCTCGTTCCTCGACGGATGTGGCCTGGAAAATCGAGCCAAAGACCCACGGATACCAGGCTTTCTGCTCGGTGATCCGATTGAGGCTTGGCTGGAGTCGTTGGATTCGTAGGAACTCAGGGACCTGCAAACGACCTGTCAGGGATTAGAAAGCTCACAAAGGAACAAGAAAACAAAGTAAAAATAGCAAGGGAAGGCTTCTTTTGGAGTGGGCGTCCAGGGATCTGGAGGGTTTGTTGGCAGCAGGAAGATGATTGCAAACACCGGGAAGAAGAACTCTCACAAACCCCTTTATGCACACAGCAGAGTATCACACCACTCAATAGAAGAACTCAAGGTTTTCATTCATCAAAAATTCTCCTCATACAAGAGGCTAGGGTCCCTTAAATAGACCCTTAACCTTGGGCTCCAAGTAAGGGTACATAAGTCTTTACATAAGAATCCTTTTCCCTCTCAAACCCTAGCTAGAAAATAAGGAAATATTAGGTAGAAAAATCCCTAAAAATTTTCTTGACTTGGTCAAGACTCCAAGGATGCCTAGGGGGGCGTGTTGGGCTTCTAGGAGCAGCAAAAGGCTGGCCCAAAGGGGCTCGGGTGCATGGGTTTGGGCCTCTGGAAGCTGGGGTGGCCTGGTAGCCAGGTAACAGGAATATTTCCTGGTATCTTGCTTCTTAGGGGCTTGGGCTTGGCACCTGGGCTTGATTTCCTTGGGCTAGGATGCAGATGGACCTCTGGAATCATGGATTCCCTTATCTATGAATATACTTTGGCATCTGGAAGGGAATCTGGGCATCTGGAGGGCATCTGCAAGAAATCAGGATTTTCTGAATTTTCCTCCTGGGGTCTTCAAATCTTCAAGCTGGGTTGTACTTGTGCTATACTTCCATGTCTTCAATCTAGTTGGACTTGGTATTCACTTGTATGATATAGTCTTGAGTCTTCAGTATGCTTGGACAGGACTCAAAAAAATAAAATTAGCTCAACATGAGCTGGCTAGCATTGGACTGAACTACTCAACATGAGCTGACTAGTACAGAACTGAAATAACAACTAAAAATACTCAAATAACAACTAAAATGGACTCAGATGAGCTAAGCCCTTATTACAGATGGACTCATAAATTATTGATCAATTTACAGAGGGTTGAAAAAGCCTCTATCTTATTCTGGTGCCTCAGGTGTCCCCACCAATTCTCCCGGGGTGGGAGGAACTCGACCCTGTCGAGTGAAGGTTAGACTGGCTCACATATCTCTCGAGAAGGTCTGGGTTGAGGCGTTGCAAGTCCTCTCGAGAAATCCATGAATCGTCCGACTCTGGCCGGCCTTGCCATCGGACCAGGAAGCGTTGATAGTCATGGCTCTGGGTCGTGATGGCTTGATTGTCCAGGATACGCTCAATCCGTTCTCCTCTCTCAGGCCAAATTTGTTTGTGGACACTCTAGGTTAGGGTCACTCATAATGAAAAGGAATAGGTCCAAAGGCCTCACTAGGTAGCGCTGCCGGTTCTCTATACTCAACCAGGTCTGTAATATTGAAGGTAGAACTAATGCCCAAATCCGAAGGCAAGTTTAACACCTAGGCATTTGATCCAACCTTCTCTATCACTTTAAAAGGTCCGGCTCTGCGAGCATGAAGCTTCTTTTAGGCCTAAGCCTAACCAAGATAGAATCCACTACATCAAATTCTTTGATCCATCTTCGAGAATTAGCCAATTTGTTTAACATTAGTGCGGGTGGTGAACATGTTAGGCACATGCAGACTCCTAACAAGATGATGCAAAGGACTCAAACTAAAACCTAATACACTCGACTTTGCATTCCTATCGAAGGAAATTTATTAGACTTTTATGGGCCTAAACCTAAGAGACTATAGACTCTCTAGGTCTGACCCTAGTGTGGTGTGCACAAGAGTATTTACAATGGACTCCAAGCAAATGCCAGAGGGTATGCCAGAAGTATAATGCAAACCTAACATGCATAATGAATGCATGCAGTATGCTAATCTCTGTTAAATGCAATCTAATAATCCTAGAAATGCTAGAGGTGTCAGGAAAGGGCAGAAAATAGGAAGTGGGTTCAGAATTAGTTTGGTAGGGTAGGAAAAAAGGTTCAAGGTTAGTTGGATAAAGTTCGATATAAGAAGGCATGTCAGGGACTAATCCTAGACTAATGAGGCTAACCTTACGAGGTTGCGGTATATCTATGGGGTTTGCATAATAGAATGATGGGTTACTAATCTCAGGGAAGAGGTCCCTAATAGGAACTATAGGAGGAGGCTCATCCTGAGGGTACTGATTCAAAGAGATCAGGTCCTTAATAAATTCTTCTGGTTCTTGTATTTTAGGACTAGACTCTATAATTTGGCTCTCCTCTTCGGTTTCCTTAGGTAAGGCTCTAGTAGCAGTACCTAGGTTCTCTTCCTCTATTTGTTCTTCTACTATAGCTTTAGGTTGGATGTGGTCAAGGTCAACTACCTCTAGGTTGGCTTCTACCTGGGTATCTATTAGGTCAGCTAATTCTAGGTCATCTAAAGGTGTCTCCTCTTCTCCTTCATACTCATCCACTAGGCTCGCATCAGTTTCATACACTTCCGCGTTAATGTAAGCCTTGTCAATCTCAGGAATGGTTGGAGAAGGTCGGCTAGGAAAAAATTGGCTAGGTCCTGGTTTCAGATTATGGACACTAATCCTAGTAGGTTCAGGTTGTCTAAGGGGTAGTGGCTCACTACTGGGCTCATATTTAGGGGTGCTAATCCTATGGGGTTCAAGTTGACTATGGAAAACCTGACTAGTACTAGATTGATATCTAGGGATTATGGGCTCCCTAGACTCATAGGATAAGGGAGCAGATCTATGGGTCACGGGATCATAAGATCTGGGGTCATAGGATTTGGGTTCAGCTCTATGGGTCTTGGGTCTACTAGACTCATGGGATATGGGTTCGTAGATTTTAGAGTCAGAGGATTTGAAGTCATAAGATCTATAGGTTGTGCATATACTAGGCTTATAGGATGTGGGTAAATAGGATCTAGGTTCAGTATCATTGTATGGGTCAGGCTGAGTGGCTCTCCTAGGTTCAACCTCACGATATGGTTCAGGGTTTGGGGTCCTCCTAGGTTTAGGATTATAGTATGGGTCAGGCTGAGGGGCTCTCCTAGGTTCAACCTCTCGGTATGGATAAGGGTTTGGGGTCCTCCTAGGTTGAGGATTGTAGTACGGGTCAGGATAAGGGGCTCTCCTAGGTTCGACCTCATGGTATAGATCAGGGTTTGGGGTTCTTCTAGGTTGAGGGGACTCAGGATCTGGCTCAGATCGTGACCCATGGGTTCTTGCTATGGTCCCTACACGGCCTTCTAACTAGTCAAACCTATTGGAAAGATGGTCAATTCTATTGTTGGTTTGGGTAGCAGACTGAGTTAACTGGGTAGTCATATGGGCCATTTGATCAGCTAGGGCTTTTATTTGGGCTTGTAAATTTTCCATGGGTTCAGACATTTGTGAAGGAGGTGGGTGATATGAAACTCCTAATCTAGTGCTCATGCAAGACTCGATCAGACCGACTATAGCTGACTAGACCTAGAGTCCAAACTAGATGCTCAATCAGGGTGGCAAACTACCCTATAGTAACCCTGTACTCAGCCAGGCAAGTGTAAGGGGAGTGTTAGGTCCCTGATTGCCAATCCTAGGCACCAATCAGAGATTGGCCAGGTAGGCGGACCAGCACACAAGCCCTTCAGGATTGAATCCCTGAACCACTGTTCTAGACACTGAGCACAAGGCACACATAGGTTAACTTAACACGGTGATCTAACACTAGCCCGGACTCGACCAGTTTGTGTCCCTAGCCCACTAGGGCAAATTAAGTCTAGTTAATTTTTAGGTTAAGGCTTGAGACCGAATGCAAGAGATGTGGTTTTGGGCTAAGGAGAGATTATCAACTCCTCCCCTTATCTGATATAGCAAGAGTGCCCTTAAAAGTAAATTATGCAATGATGGCAGGCAGATGAGGATGCAAATTAGGGTTTAGATGTTTTTGGTATTTTTGGAGAATATGTATTTTTTTTTTTTGTATTTTATTAAATAGAATAAAACTTTCAAATCATGGCCTAATATGCTGGAAATAAACTAAAATTAAAAGATATGCAAAAGATGCTAAACAAAACCCTAAAACTTCCAAACTTGTCTTGCTGAAAAAAACAGAGCCGAAAATTTACAGGCCCTATTTCGGCTTGCAAAAAATTCACAGGCCATAATAAGATCTGGAAAACTTTTTAAAATTACTGTGAATTATGATAAATCTAAGAAAATAAATTTCAGAATTTTTAGAGTTTTTAACAGATAGAAATAATTAAAATAACAGAGTATATACGGACTAAAAAATTGCAGAAAACAAGCCCTAATCTAAGCTCTGATACCAAATGATGGGGAACTAATATGCATGCAATTTTTTTGTATGTTTTACATGTTGAGTTAGGTGATTAATTCCCAAATTTCAGATGAAAATTATTTGTAGGGAATTTTGTATGAATTTTTGAAGATCAGCATGCAGATTAGGACCTAGAAAAGTAGCAAAGAAGGACTGCCGGGGCTGAGAAGCCTCGGTTAGGGCATGTTCTCCTACAATAAAACTACTGGAGGTAGAGGGGTGTACCTGACAACATCTTTGAAGATCGCAGCGAAGGGGTCTCTCGTTCCTCGATGGATGCGGCCTGGAAAATCGAGCCAAAGACCCACGGATACCCGGCTTTCTGCTCGGTGATCCGATTGAGGCTTGGCTGGAGTCGTTGGATTCGTAGGAACTCAGGGACCTGCAAATGACCTGTCAGGGGTTAGAAAGCTCACAAAGGAACAAGAAAACAAAGTAAAAACAGCAAGGGAAGGCTTCTTTTGGAGTGGGCGTCCAGGGATCTGGAGGGTTTGTTGGCAGCAGGAAGATGATTGCAAACACCGGGAAGAAGAACTCTCACAAACCCCTTTATGCACACAGCAGGGTATCACACCACTCAATAGAAGAACTCAAGGTTTTCATTCATCAAAAATTCTCCTCATACAAGAGGCTAGGGTCCCTTAAATAGACCCTTAACCTTGGGCTCCAAGTAAGGGTACATAAGTCTTTACATAAGAATCCTTTTCCCTCTCAAACCCTAGCTAGAAAATAAGGAAATATTAGGTAGAAAAATCCCTAAAAATTTTCTTGACTTGGTCAAGACTCCAAGGATGCCTAGGGGGCATGTTGGGCTTCTAGGAGCAACAAAAGGCTGGCCCAAAGGGGCTCGGGTGCATGGGTTTGGGCCTCTGGAAGCTGGGGTGGCCTGGTAGCCAGGTAGCAGGAATATTCCCTGGTATCTTGCTTCTTAGGGGCTTGGGCTTGGCACCTGGGCTTGGTTTCTTTGGGCTAGGATGCAGATGGACCTCTGGAATCATGGATGCCCTTATCTATGAATATACTTTGGCATCTGGAAGGGAATCTGGGCATCTGGAGGGCATCTGCAAGAAATCAGGGTTTTCTGAATTTTCCTCCTGGGGTCTTCAAATCTTCAAGCTGGGTTGGACTTGTGCTATACTTCCATGTCTTCAATCTAGTTGGACTTGGTATTCACTTGTATGATATAGTCTTGAGTCTTCAGTATGCTTGGACAGGACTCAAAAAAACAAAATTAGCTCAACATGAGCTGACTAGCATTGGACTGAACTAGCTCAGCATGAGCTGACTAGTACAGAACTGAAATAACAACTAAAAATACTCAAATAACAACTAAAATAGACTCAGATGAGCTAAGCCCTTATTACAGATGGACTCATAAATTATTGATCAATTTACAGAGGGTTGAAAAAGCCTCTATCTTATTCTGGTGCCTTAGGTGTCCCCACCAATTAATGATGGGGAACTAATATGCATGCAATTTTTTTTGTATGTTTTACATGTTGAGTTAGGTGATTAATTCCCAGATTTCAGATCAAAATTATTTGTAGAGAATTTTGTATGAATTTTTTGAAGATCAGCATGCAGATTAGGACCTAGAAAAGTAGCAAAGAAGGACCGCCGGGGCTGAGAAGCCTCGGTTAGGGCAAGTTCTCCTACAATAAAACTACTGGAGGTAGAGGGATGTACCTGACAATGTCTGTGAAGATCGTAGCGAAGGGGTCTCTCGTTCCTCGATGGATGCGGCCTGGAAAACCGAGCCAAAGACCCGCGGATACCTAGCTTTCTGCTCGGTGATCCGATTGAGGCTTGGCTGGAGTCGTTGGATTCGTAGGAACTCAGGGACCTGCAAACGACCTGTCAGGGGTTAGAAAGCTCACAAAGGAACAAGAAAACAAAGTAAAAATAGCAAGGGAAGGCTTCTTTTGGAGTGGGCGTCCAGGGATCTGGAGGGTTTGTTGGCAGCAGGAGGATGATTGCAAACACCGGGAAGAAGAACTCTCACAAACCCCTTTATGCACACAGCAGGGTATCACACCACTCAATAGAAGAACTCAAGGTTTTCATTCATCAAAAATTCTCCTCATACAAGAGGCTAGGGTCCCTTAAATAGACCCTTAACCTTGGGCTCCAAGTAAGGGTACATAAGTCTTTATATAAGAATCCTTTTCCCTCTCAAACCCTAGCTAGAAAATAAGGAAATATTAGGTAGAAAAATCCCTAAAAATTTTCTTGACTTGGTCAAGACTCCAAGGATGCCTAGGGGGGCATGTTGGGCTTCTAGGAGCAGAAAAAGGCCGGCCCAAAGGGGCTCGGGTGCATGGGTTTGGGCCTCTGGAAGCTGGAGTGGCCTGGTAGCCAGGTAGCAGGAATATTCCCTGGTATCTTGCTTCTTAGGGGCTTGGGCTTGGCACCTGGGCTTGATTTCATTGGGCTAGGATGCAGATGGACCTCTGGAATCATGGATGCCCTTATCTATGAATATACTTTGGCATCTGGAAGGGTATCTGGGCATCTGGAGGGCATCTGCAAGAAATCAGGGTTTTCTAAATTTTCCTCCTGGGGTCTTCAAATCTTCAAGCTTGGTTGGACTTGTGCTATACTTCCATGTCTTCAATCTAGTTGGACTTGGTATTCACTTGTATGATATAGTCTTGAGTCTTCAGTATGCTTGGACATGACTCAAAAAAATAAAATTAGCTCAACATGAGCTGACTAGCATTGGACTGAACTAGCTCAACGTGAGCTGACTAGTACAGAACTGAAATAATAACTAAAAATACTCAAATAACAACTAAAATAGACTCAGATGAGCTAAGCCCTTATTACAGATGGACTCATAAATTATTGATCAATTTACAGAGGGTTGAAAAAGCCTCTATCTTATTCTGGTGCCTCAGGTGTCCCCACCACTTAGTCCCAAAGGCAAGGTTGAATGGCATCTTTCATATCAAGAGTTGGTGGGTAGTGTGATAGGTCCAGAGGATACTGTGTAGTTCCTCCACCTAGAGCCCTGCAATTTTATCCAGTTGGGTCTTCAACCCTTGAAGGATCATCCATTTGGTGGCTTCACCTTCTCCGTTTGTCTATGGGTGTATGAGTAAAGTAAATAGGTGACTAATTCATAGGTTCTCGTAGAACTTGTCGAAGGATATATTATTGAACTGTCCACCATTATTGATGATGATAACATGAGGGAGCCCAAAGCAGTATATTATCAACTTTCAGATGAATTTTCATGCTTGTCACTCAGTGATCCGGGCCAAGGGTTCCACCTCAACCTACTTAGTAAAGCAATCAATGGAGATAATCAAGAACTTTTCTAGCTGGCGGCCAGTGGGAAAGAGCTAAGGATATCTATCCCCCACTAATTAAAGGGCCAAAATGAGCTCAAGGAGCCAAGAGGTATGGCGGGTTGATGTTGGATGTTGGCATGCCTTTGGCAATGATCACAGCACCGCACATACTCGATGGTGTCCTTGAGGATGTTCGGTCAATAGCATTCCTACCTTAGGATCTTGAAGGCCAAGGCACAGCCTCTGACATGGCTACCACGGATCCCTTCGTGGACCTCTCAAAAGATGAAATCCACTTATGAGGGGCAAAGGCAGTGAAGAAGCGATAAAAAATAAGCTCTCTTGTGTGACTTTTTGTTGATTACCACAAATAGGGTGGATCAATGTCTGAGCTTTCTTGTGTCGGTCATGTCTTCTGGTAGCATTTCTTCCTATAGATAATGAATTAAGGGGTTTATCCAGTAAGGCTCTTGGCTTGCTTGTAGGATATGGACCAACTCTTCCTCAATACTTGGCTTCTCAAGATTCTCTAGGTATGCAGTATTTGAAATATTCATGTAACTAAAAGTGGCTAGCCTTGATAATAGGTCTGCTTGGTCATTCTCTATCCAAGGGATCTGCATAATCTCAAAGAAAAGGAAGGACAGGGTGATTTCCCTTACCCATTGAAGGTACTTTTCCATGGTGGGGGATTGGGTATTGAACTCTCTTCGAACCTACACTACTATCAGCTAGGAGTCACTAAAGGCTTTGAGATACTGAACCAAGCACATGGATGAGTTTTAACCCCATAAGGAGGGCTTCATACTCCATCTTATTATTAGAGGCATTGAAGTTAAAGCGGAGCACTTAGCGAGAATTCATTCCAATCTATTAAGGATTATCCTAGCCTTGGTCTTCTGATGTTAGAAGCACCATTAACGTAAAGAGCCCAAAGTTCATCTGCAAGCTTTGGCTCCATTTCGATCGATCCGGTTCCCACCTCATCAGGAATAGTACATTCACAAGTCCACCACCATCCAGATGCTCCCATCTTTCTATGGGAACACCAATGAAGACCCTTACAAACATTTAGATGAATTTTTAGAAATCTGCTCTACGATGAGGATCCAAGATTTTACCACTGATGCACTTAGATTGACTCTATTTCCCTTCTCACTTAAGGATAAAGCCAAGTACTGGCTTGGCACAATAAGGAGACCAATTCAAACTTGGAATGAGATGCAATATGAATTCCTTAAAAAATTTATTCCATAGGTAGGACCAATACCATGAGGCAAGCTATCACTGGATTTGCTCAACTCCCAGAATAACTAATTCATGAATCATGGGAAAGATTTAAGGAACTTCTTAGAAAATGTCCACACCATGGTCTATCTAAGTGGCAAATTATCCAAGCCTTCTATGAGGGTCTAGGAGACCAGTATAAATAGATAGTGGATGCATCTTGTGGAGCTGCATTCATGAGTAAGAGTGAGGATAGAGCCTATGCCCTATTTGAGATCCTAAGTGAAAATTAAATCAACCATGCTTCATTATCTTCCAATGAAAGATCAATCCCTCATCAAAAGTGGACAAGAGTCTATAAAATTAAACAATCAAATCCTACTCCTAATATCGACTTAAACCTGATAACCTAGAGATTATATACAGTCGATCTCCTTGCCCATAAAATAGATTAAGTCCTAGCCCTCAGTTAATAGTCTCCTGCATAATATCCATCACCTTCTAATCATCAAGAGATATATTCTATCTGTGCCAGCCCAACCCATCATGTGAATGAATGTCCTATAGTTGCATAGTGATGGGGGACAAAACGGGGGGGCTAGGATGATCGTTGGAGAGCTGAGAAGTCTTCTGGGATTAGGGTCAAGAAGGCAGAAAAAAAGATGTGGGGGTGAGAAAGATGGATACTCTAAGGACTTGGGACTTACCTTCATGAAGAGACGTCGCACCTCTAGGGCATCCCACCCACCCCATTACATGCAGTCTAGGCATCCCACCCAAATTGCTACCTGGGGCTATGAAGGAGAAGCTCCAAGATCATAAAGGGAACTCTGCTAGGGAGAAGATAACTAGGGCCTCACGCCCCTCGATGCTTGAAAGTAAAGGAAGTGGGGTCTCACACCCCTCGACACCCGTAGGTGATAGAAAGACAAGCCTCATGCCTGGAGGCAGAACCAAGAACAGCTTTTTTTCAAAAATTCATAATCATCATCATTATTCAAGAGAGGATGTGTCTTTATATAGGCTTACAAAACTTGGGGCCCAAGAAAAGAATACAAGGCATGTAGCTCAAAAAAGGTGATATCCCAAACCTGCTTGGTTCGTAGCCCGAAAACATAGTAGAAAACTAAACACAATCCTCCTCATATGGTGAAAAATAAAACTAATCCTAATCTAAAAGTAATTTAAGTAATTTCCTAACTGGTCCATACATCCAGATTTAAAACAAATAAAATAAAATCCAAATTCATCAAGATCCATGTTGAGTTGCTCTGAAATATGTGCAGGCTTGATGACTGTGCAAAAAATTCTTGCTCTGAAAAGTGTGCACTCTGAGATCCATGCAAAATTGTTCTGCTCTGAGATCCATGCAGAAAGAAAAACTCCCTGTGACCTATGACCGTGTTACAGGGGTGACGCGCGGAGGTGCGGAGACGGCTTCATGGGCAGAGGTCCGATGGGGATGGCTCGGGCAGCGGCGGACGGCGGCGTGGGGGAGAGGGGTGCGTGGGCGGAGCCGCAGGGGTGGACAACCATGGGAGGAGCCGTAGGGGGCATGGCCACGGGCGGTTCCATGGGATTCACCGGCTTTCCACAAGGAGATTGATGCTAGGGGAAGGTGGACGGCCATCGAGGGTGGCGCCGGAGGTCAGGCATGGTGGATCCAGGACAAACGGGAAGAAAAAAACCAAAAAAATGGAGGTTCTGGGAGGTTGAAGATGATAGGGATAAACAGGGAATAAGTCAGGAATAAAATGTGGATAAAGTGAGGATAACTGGAATAGGTGGAATAGCTAATATAAATATTTTAAAACTAAAATAAAAAAATCTGAAAAAAAGGAAAAGCAAAACTTGGATTGGTTTTGATGTCCCCATCATTCCCCTGGGATGGGAAAAACTCGACTCCGTCGAGTCAGGCTCGCTGCAATTTTTTTTTCCTCTCTTTTTTTTTCTCTTCTTTTTTCTCTTTTCTTTCTTCTCTTTTTTTTTCAACTTTTTTTTTCAACACTAATCCTCTCCTGCTCTGATACCAAATTGATGCGAGATAAAGCTTTGATACCAAAATTGATGGGGGACAAAATGGGGGGGCTAGGAGGATCGTTGGAGAGCTGAGAAGTCTCCTGGGATTAGGGTCAAGAAGGTGGAAAAAAAAGATGTGGGGGCAAGAAAGATGGCTCTATGGACTTGGGACTTACCTTCATGGAGAGACGTCGCACCTCTAAAGCATCCCACCCACCCCACTACATGCAGTCTAGGACATCCCACCCATCCACTACATGTGGACCTAGGGTGTCCCACCCAAATCACTACTTGGGGTTGTGAAGAAGAAGCTCCAAGATCATAGAGGGAACACAGCTAGAGAGAAGATAACTAGGGCCTCACACCCCTCGATGCTTGAAAGTGAAGGAAGTGGGGTCTCACACCCCTCAACACCCATAGGTGAAGGAAAGACGGGCCTCATGCCCGGAGGCAGAACCAAGAACATATTTTTTTCAAAAATTCATAATCATCATCATTATTCAAGAGAGGATGTGCCTTTATATAGGCTTAAAAAACTTGGGGCCCAAGAAAAGAATACAAGGCATATAGCTCAAAAAAGGTGATATCCCAAACCTGTTCGGTTTGTAGCCCAAAAACATGGTTGAAAACTAAACACGATCCTTCTCATATGGTGAAAAATAAAACTAATCCTAATCTAAAAGTGATTTAAGTAATTTTCTAACCGGTCCATACATCTAAATTTGAAACAAATAAAATAAAATCAAAATTCATCAAGATTTGTGCAAAATTGTTCTGCTCTGAGATCCATGCAAAATTGTTCAGCTTTGAGATCCATGCAGAAAAAAAACTCCCTGTGATCGTGGAACAGGGGCGACACACGGAGGTGTGGAGACTGTTTCACGGGTGAAAGTTTGGCAGGGATGGCTCGGGTAGTGGCAGACGGTGGCTCGGGCAGCGACGGATGGTGACGCGAGGGAGAGGGGTGCAAGGGCGGAGCCACAGGGGTGGACGACCATGGGAGGAGCCATAGGGGGCACGACCACGGGCAGTTCCATGGGATTCGCCGGCGTTCCCACAAGGAGATCGATGCCGGGGGAAGGTGGACGGCCGTCGGGGGTGGTGCTGGAGGTCGAGCATGGTGGATCAAGGACAAACAGGAAGAAAAAAACCAAAAAAATTGGAGGTTCTGGGAGGTTGAAGATGATAAGGATAAATAGGGAATAAGTTGAGAATAAAATATGGATAAAGTGAGGATAATGGGAATAGGTGGAATAGCTGGTATAAATATTTTTAAAGTAAAATAAAAAAAATCTGAAAAAAGGAAAAGCAAAACCCGGATGGGTTTTGATGTCCCCATCACACAGTTACCACCATTCATCCAAGAACAAGTCCAAGCTACCCAAGGTTACTCCAAACCAGTTAATGATCCATTCTCAAATACAAATAACCTAGGTTGGAGGAACCACCTAATTTTTCTTAGAAGACCACATAGACTCAGACTCTGATCCAAACTCCTCATGTGCAGAACTTTCAAAACATACCCCAATACCAAAACTATGCCTATCATAGAGGTTAGCCTAGTCAACTTGTCAGCCTATGCAATAATCTTATCATAATCAACCATCATACCAACCTCTTCAACAGACCAATCTAGCTGATGATAGGTTTAATCAACTCCAATAATTAATCATGGCTCAAGAACAATCAATTGCCAGGCTAGAATCACAAATAGGATAAATAGCTAAGTCCACCATTCGGAGGGAACCAGGTCAACTACAAAGCCAACCAGTAGCAAACCCTGGGAACAACCCACCCAACCTTCACTCAAATGTCCTACCTAAGAACCCCCAATTCGAGAATGCCAAAGCAATCTCTGAGCTTAGAAGTGGTAGGATTCTTAGAGGTCCATACTTAGACCCGGTGGGAGAGGCTGGTACTAATGCTAGCCAAAATCTAAACTTAGAAGAGGAGGCTCATACTAAGACTAACCTTATGGAAGAACTTGAGCCCAGAATAAGTATTGATGCCAGCCCAAATTTGAATATGAAAGATAAAGGGAAAAAGAGAGTATATGAGTTTCCTGATACATATAAACCTAGAGTTCCATTCCCTTCAGCCTTAGAAGCCGGCACCTCATGCAAAAAGCAAGGAGCATGTAACGAGGAATTGATGGAATTATTTAAGCAAGTACATATAAATTTACCACTTCTTGATGCAATTCAGTATGTTCCAGCTTACGCTAATTTTTCAAGAAACTTTCTACCAAAAAATGTGAGCCGCATAGTACGAAAAGAATTATTTTATCTAAGGATGTAAGTGCAGTCCTATTAAACCAATTACCTCAGAAGATGAAAGAACCTGGGGCTCCTTTGATTTCCTCTATTATAGGAGGCATCACCTTTGATTGAGCCTTATTGGATTTAGGAGCTAGCGTGAACCTTCTTCCAATCTCGGTTTATGAGAAATTTGGAATAGGAGAACTAAAACCTACGTCAGTCATCCTACAACTAGCAGATAGATCTATTAAGACTCCACATGGTTTGATTGAGGATGTTCTAATTAGAGTAAACCAGTGTTATTTTCCATAGACTTCCTCATACTTGACATGGAACCATCCCAGGAGCTAAATCAAAATCCCATAATTTTAGGTCGTCCATTCCTAGCCACTGCGAATGCTAATATTAATTATAAAATAGGATCCATGGACATTTTTTTTGGAGATCAAAAGGTAAAAATTAATATTTTTAATGCCTCAAATTTGTTCAAGAAGAGGAAAGTTGTTCGGTGATTGAGCTGATAGATGAACTAGTTGAATCTATCCTTCCTCCAATTTGATGGATGATAATGAGCTTATTGAAGAAACCCAAGTCCAGGAGGTGAATGTCCTGCTTAAGTCAGCTCACCCACCCCTAATGCAGGATAGATAAATAAATAATAAAAATAGCAATTAATAATTTTTTATATATTTTTAGATTTTAGAAGGAGAGCTCAAAAGAGACAGTAAAAGAAACTAATAAGTCTATTACCTGCACAAGTAAACCTATAAAGCAATTAAAAGCAAGACCTGGTGGTTGAGAAACCACTATAAACTAGGATCTATTTAATGAGATAGAAATTATGAGAAGGAAAAGGTTCAGTTGTACCAACATATATCTCTCTCTCGATGTAGATCAGGAAGGGCTCTCAAGATCGTAGAGATAGGATTACGAGATCTTGCTTCCGGGCTCTGATTTTCCATACAATGCTGGTTTGGAGGCAAGAAACCCTAGCTTCAATTCTTGATCACCTACACACTCAACAAAGAAATATGAATTAGAAAGCAACAAAGGAAAGGAAAAAATGAGAGAAAGAAGGGTTTAGGAATGATGGATTTGGATTTTTGATGGCTTGGATAAATAGGGCCTCACACCCCGTGATGCTCCAAAGGAACAAAGGAGGGGTCTCACACCCCGTAATGCACACAGCAAAGGAAAAACTCAGTAGAATTTTGTTATATATCAAAAATAATTTCATGAATTACAAAGGGGGCTGGTGGGGTATTTATAGACCCCTAACCAGTGAAGTAAGGGACTCAGATACAAGACTCTTGTTCCCTTTAAATTACAACTCTGGAATTTTGATATAAGTAGTCTAGACTCCTGCTTGATGGATTAAACAGGACTCTTATCCAAGGTTGGTGCCAAGATGGAGACTTTGATGAAGGGTCATGATCGCTTCCTGGGTTGGTCATGATGGGTGGACTCAGGAGCCTTGATAATGTAGCTTTCTGCAGGTGCTTGTACTCTTCAGTTTGGATTGGAAAAGACTCAAGAGTTCTGATAAAACTTTGAGTTCTTGAACCTTAAGCAACTTAGTAACCTATTTGAGTAAAGTGCTAGTAATAAAAACCCTTGGACCTCCAACACTTGAGATGAGGTATTTGGCTTGAAATTCCCTAGCAAGTGGCATCAAGGAAGAGGACTTTTGCTTGGCTGAACTCCTCATTTGGGCATGGAATATTGTGAGTGGAAGGGCACCATATGGGAGAAGTCCTTCTACTTTACTTATCTCAAAAATAAGTGGCACCTAATTTTTTTCTTCTCATGGGCTGACCAAAGAGTCTTGTCATAGGGTGATGTTGCATGTCCAAATACAAGTGATATGGCATGTGTCCTTGTCCCAAAATAGAATGTCCAAATGGTGTTGTCCCAATGTCATGTGGTGATGTCCAAATGTCATATGGTGATGTCCAAATCCTTGCAAAGGTGGCGCTAAGAAGAGGTTGTGGCTTGGACTAGCACATGAGTTGTCTTGAATCTTCATTTAGGTGCACATGTGATGCTGCCTTGGTCCCCTCTCATAATACAGGACTCAATTAACTAATTACATGGACTTAATAAATAACTAACCACATGATTTAACCAACTACTTGAACCAACCATACTTAAGTAGGCTTTCAAATAAAAATCCTAATTAAATTTGGTAAAAAGGGCTAATTAAATTGGACCACTAAGATCTCAATTGGGTAATTAGGATTTAACTCAATTGGGATTTTGACTCAACTGGGTAAAAAGGGTTTTACCCCAAAATAAATAAAACCCTAATTTTAGTTGGTAAAAGGGGTTTACCTAACTAAACCAAAATAGCAAAATTAAAATAAAATATTACATGATAAATAGGGTTGGGATCAGGGTTTTACACACAGGTGATCCACAGGGATGTAGGTTCAACTTGTCGACTTCTTTTGGCCCTAGTGCCCCACCAATTCTTCTCGGATGGGAAGAACTCGACCCTGTCAAGTATGGGTCAATTCCACTATGATAATACTCTAGTAGGTCAGGGGCAACTCTCTGCAAGTCCTCTCTAGTGATCCAAGAATTATCAGACTTAGGTCATCCTTGCCAACGAACCAGATATCATTGAAAATCTTTGCTCTTGGTAGCAATGATCTTGTCATCCAAGATTCGTTCGATCTTGTCTCTCTGGGCTGGTGGTATGGTAGGTGGACACACTTGGGTTGGTTCACTCTCAAGGACTGGATTAGGTCCAAATGGCTCACTAGGAATCAACGTTGGTTCCCTATACTCAATAAGGTCTGAAACGTTGAAGGTATTGCTAATGCCTAGTTCAGGTGGCAACTCGAGCACATAGGCATTAGGTCCTATTTTCTTAATTACTTTGTATGGTCCACTACTACGGGAACACAATTTTTTCATGGTTTCAAGTGGGAATCATTCAAGTCATAATCAAACCATAACAAAGTCTCCTTTAGTGTATTCTTTGAGTCTCCTTTTTGTGTTAGCCATATGTTTATAAGTTTTGTTGCTTTCATTAATTTTTTGACTTATTTCTTTATGCAACTCTCTAACATGTTCAGCATATGACTCAGCAGATATCTAATAGACTCACTATGCATTACTAGTGAAGGAAATTTATTTATTTGTTTATTATTATTATTTTTATTATTTTTTTGTCTTTTTAAGTCCTTAATTTTAATTACATGCTTGACCCTTGGTCGATAGGTGACATGCAGATGAAAACTTGACATGCACTCCTAATAAATGCCATAGGGTCTGCCAGAAATAGGTTGTAAACCTAATATGCTCAATGGACTTATGCAACATACTAACCTCTACAAAATGCAAACTAATGGTCCTAGACATATGGGAAGCTTCAGGAAAAGGTAAAAAATAATAACCGGGTTCGAGGTTGACTTGGTAGGGTAGGAAATAAGAAAAGATTTCGGGGATTGGTCCTAGACTAATGGGGTTGACCTTAAAGGTTTGAGGTATAGCTACAGGGTCTACCCTAAAGAAGAATAGGTCACTAATCTCAAAGAAGAGATCTTCAATTAGAGTCAAAGGGGTGACTTCAGCTTGAGGGTGCTGGGTTGAAAAGATCAAGTCCTCATTAATTACTTCTGGTTTTGAATTTTAAGACTAGGTTCTGTGACTTGAGTCTCTTCTAGTGTTTCCTCAAGTAAGGTCCTAGCAATAGGGTTAGACTCCTCATGGGTCTCTTTTTCTAAGGGTTCTACTAGTACAGTTTCAGTCTGGGTATGGTCAAGGTTAGCTATCTCTAGATTAGATTTAGTCTGGGTACCTATCGGTTCAGCTAATTCTAGGTCTGTCCTACCTACTTCCTCTTCAATGTTATCCTTGGAATAACTGGGGTAGTAGGGATGGGATGACTAAGGGATACCTGACTAAGATTTGGCTTGCACTCAGGGGTGCTAATCCTATGGGGTTTCGATTGACTAAGGGAAGGTGGACTAATTAGTAGGTTCTGACTAGATACACTGATCCAAGTGGGTTTTGGCTGACTAATTGAAACCTGACTAGCACTAGATTGGATTATAGATCTGGGTTTGTATAGTTTGGGTTCATAGGATCCCTGATGGTAGGGTGCAAGAAGGTGCATTTCTCTAAGCTTGCTTTGCATGGCTCTCTAGGTATTTATGGGGATTTTTACTTGTAGTCTAATCATCCTTTCAAACTTATCCCAATAGGTTCTAGCTTGGCGAACTAACTTGGTTTAGGCAAACTTATATTTTCTTTCTTCTGACATTACATCCCAAGCAAAATACTCATCCATACCTCTTTCCCAATTAAGGTAATCCTCAAAATCAAGATCGCCACCAAAAGTAGGTGCTGGTAAACTAATATACTTAGTGGCTCTCTCATCCTGGTCTATAAAATCATAATTGGGTCTCTTCAAAATAAGATCCCAGATTGGGTCATGGTGAGGGGCTGTCCTAGGGTTGGATTCTAGGAATGGGTCATGGTGTATTTCAAATTTAGGTTCAGGACGGGTCTTACGGGTTCTCTAGGTTACCTAATCGATCATCTAGTCGGTCAAACCTAGTGTTGAGTTGTCCTAACTATTCAGTCATAGTCCTTAAGAAGGTCTCATGGTTAAACTCCATGGTCAAGCTAGGTTAGGTTTGGGTTCGAACTACTGGTATTGGGCTCCTAATCTAGGGGTCATGCAATGCAAACACATCGAACTTAACTCGAACTAGGGTTTCCTAGACCTAAAGCTCAGTAGAATGGGTCAACTTAAATTATAATTAATTCAATAATTACCCTGTCCACTAGCCAGGTAAGAGGTGGGGTCATAGGAGGCTTCCCCTGCTCTCGCAGGATCCTAATTAAAAACCACGAATCCGCTTAGGGCATTTGCCCTTGGACCTCTAGCCTTAGACACCAGGTTCAAGTGATAATTAGAGGATTGGGTGCACTAGCTTACACACAATACTTAAAACCCGACCTGTTGGTATCCCTAGCTCACTAAAGCAAATTAAGTCTAATTAATTTTAATTAGGGCTAGGACCGATACAAAGGTGATGATTGTGGGCTAAGGAAGGGTGATAAAATCCCTCCCTTATGTAGATATTGAATGCCCTTAAGATTAGGTTTATTGATGATGCACACACAAGATGAAACACTATATGCAATCAAATTAAAATAACATAAAAAATAAAATTAATTATTTTTTATATTTTTTTGTTTTTCAGAAGAAATATAGTTTGCAGAAAAATTCTAAGATGCAGGAAATTAAAATATGCAAGATTTATACAAAAAAAACCCTAAACTAGAATTGCCAAAATTCAAAATAGAATGTTCTCAGACACTATTCTGGTGAGCAAAAAATCTATAGACTGAAATAATTTATGAAAAAAATATGAAACATACTTTCAATTATGATGGATTTAAAAAATTAGAATCAGGCAATTTTGAGTTGTCTACATATAGAAACAATTAAAATAAAATAATATGTACTAAGATAGCCAAGATGCAGAAATTAAAACCTAGATGCAGAAATTAAAAATCTAAAAAAAATACCTATCTCTTTATTTTCTTCTTCAAGGGTCAATTCACAGTGGCACCCCTACACGCCATAGGAAATCTCGTTTGAATAGGAAATGAGGGTCTTGCAGCCCTACTTTTTTCTATGACCGGACGGCCATGGTGAAGCACCCGATCCGAGTACTTAAAGAGAACTAAGTCGACACAAGAGAGATTAAACCATAGTTTAACCTACTCCAATACCAAAAACTAATGTAGGACAAATAAATAAATAATAAAAATAGCAATTAATATTTTTTTTTATATTTTTAGATTTTAGAAGGAGAGCTCAAAGGAGATAGTAAAGGAAACTAATAAGTCTATTACCTGTACAAGTAAACCTATAAAGCAATTAAAAACAAGACCTGGTGGTTGAGAAACCACCGTAAACTAGGATCTATTCAACGAGATAGAAATTATGAGAAGGGAAAGGTTCAGTTGTACCAATGTAGATCTCTCTCTCAATGTAGATCAAGAAGGGTTCTCAAGATCGTAGAGACAGGAGTACGAGATCTTGCTTCCGGGCTCCAATTTTCCATGCAATGCTGGTTTAGAGGCAAGAAACCCTGGCTTCAATTCTTGATCACCTGCACACTCAACAAAGAAATACGAATTAGGAAGCAACAAAGGAAAGGAAAGAATAAAAGAAAGAAGGGTTTAGGAATGGTGGATTTGGATTTTTGATGGCTTGGATAAATAGGGCCTCACACCCAGCAATGCTCCAAAGGAACAAAGGAAGGGCCTCACACCCCGCGATGCACATAGCAAAAGAAAAATTTAGCAGAATTTTGTAGTATTTCAATAATAATTTCATGAATTACAAGGGAGGTAGGTGGGGTATTTATAGACCCCTAACTAGTGAAGTAAGGGACTCAGATACAAGACTCTTATTCCCTTTGAATTACAACTCTGGAATTTTGATCTAAGTATTCTGGACTCCTACTTGATGGATTAAACAGGACTCTTATCCAAGGTTGGCGCCAAGATGGAGACTTTGATGAAGGGTCATGATCGCTTCCTGGGTTGGTCATGATAGGTGGACTCAGGAGTCTTGATAATGTAGCCTTTTGCAGGTGCTTAGACTCTTCAGTTTGGATTGGAAAAGACTCAAGAGTTCTGATAAAACTCTTGAGTTCTTGAAGCTTGAGCAACTTAGTAACCTGTTTGAGTAAAATGCTAGTAATAAAAACCCTTGGACCTCCAACACTTGAGATGAGGTATTTGGCTTGAAATTCCCTAGCAAGTGGCATCAAGGAAGAGGACTTTTGCTTGGCCGAACTCCTCATTTGGGCGTGGAATATTGTGAGTGTAAGGGCACCATCTAGGAGAAGTCCTGCTTTACTTATCTCAAAAATAAGTGGTGCCTAATTTTTTTCTTCTCATGGGCCGACCAAAGAGTCTTGTCATAGGGTGACGTTGCATGTCCAAACACAAGTGATATGGCATGTGTCCTTGTCCCAAAATAGAATGTCCAAATGGTGTTGTCCAAATGTCATGTGGTGATGTCCAAATGTCATATGGTGATGTCCAAATCCTTGCAAAGGTGGTGCTAAGAAGATGTTGTGGCTTAGACTAGCACATGGGTTGTCTTGAATCTTCATTTGGGTGCATATGGGATGCTGTCTTAGTCTCCTCTCAATATACAGGACTCAATTAACTAATTACATGGACTCAATAAATAACTAACCACATGTTTAACCAACTAATTGAGCCAACCATACTTAATTAGGCTTTCAAATAAAACCCTAATTAAAGTTGGTAAGAAGGGCTAATTAAATTGGACCATTAAGATCCCAATTGGGTAATTAAGGTTTGATTCAATTGGGGTTTTGACTCAACTGGGTAAAAAGGGTTTTACCCCAAAATAAACAAAACCCTAATTTCAGCTGGTCAAATGGGTTTACCTAACTAAACCAAAATAACAAAATTAAAATAAAATATTTATATGATAAATAGGGTTGGGTTCAGGGTTTTATACAGATGATCCACAGGGATGTGGGTTCAACCTGTCGACTTCTTTTGGCCCTGGTGCCCGCACCAACCACCTTCACAACCTTAGTCAATGATAGCTGAACCTTTACTTGATTTAGGAGCTATACCATTACATCCTTCAACTCAAGTCCCTCCACAACTAGAATTGAAACCTTTGCCCGAATCATTTAAGTATGTATTCTTAGGACCTGAGAAAACCCTGCCAGTAATCATTACTTCGAACCTATCCCATGAGCATAGGTTGGACTATTGCTAACTTGAAAGGTATTAGTCCATTAATTTGCATGCACCATATTTATACAGAGGATAATACCAAACCAACCCGAGAAATGCAAAGACGGCTCAACCCAAACTTGCAAGAAGTGGTCAAGAATGATGTAATTAATTAGTTAGTGCTGGTATCATCTATCCCATCTCTGATAGCCACTGGGTGAGTCCCACTCAAGTTGTTTCCAAGAAATCTGGACTCACGGTTGTCTATACTGACCAAGGGGATCTGGTGCCAACAAGACTTTCCACTGGTGGCATGTTTGTATGGACTATAAAAAATTTAATGCAGCCACCTACAAAAGACCATTTCCCCTTACCTTTCATTAACCAAATTTTGGAGAAATTAGCTAGCCAACAATATTTCTACTTTTTAGATGGATACTCCAGATATAATCAAGTGCTAATCTATCCATGAGACCTGGAAAAGACCACTTTCACCTATCTCTCTAGAACCTTTGCTTTTCATAGGATGCCCTTTGGATTGTGTAATGCACCTGCAACCTTTTAAAGGTGCATGATGTTGATTTTCTCAGATATGGTGAAAGATTTCTTAGAAATTTTTATGGATAACTTTTTTGTCTTTAGAGAATCATTTGAGAGTTACCTCAATAATTTGAAAAAGATATTAAAACGATGCATTGAGGCCAATCTAGTTTTAAGCTGGGAGAAAAGTTATTTCATGGTTTAAGAAGGGATCATTTTAGGGCATATTATGTCACAAAGAGGGATTGAGGTTGATAGAGCTAAGGTCGAATTGATTTCTAAACTACCTCCAATTCTATCAAACAAATTCAAGCATTTCTTGGCCATGTAGGATTCTACCGTCACTTCATCAAAGACTTTTTCAAAATATTCCATCCTTTATGTAATCTACTCACTAAGGATATCCCCTTTGACTTTGATGAAGACTGTCTTAAGGCCTATGAATTTTTAAAAGAAGCTGTGACCAAAGCCCCGATCATCCAACCTCCTAATTGGTCACTACCTTTTGAGATAATGTGTGATACTTTGGACTTTGCCATAGGAGCTATTTTGGACCAGAGGGTAAACAAACATCCTATAGTAATTTATTATGCCAGAAGAACTCTGAATGAAGCCCAAGAAAATTATACCACCACTGAGAAAGAGTTACTAGCTGTAGTGTTTGCCCTAGAAAAATTTGATATTATTTATTAGGGTCCAAGATTGTGGTTTATTCGGATCACTCAGCTTTGAGATACCTGTACTCAAAGAAAGATGCTAAACCATGCTTGATTAGATGGATTTTACTGCTACAAGAATTTGATATTGAGATTCGAGATAAGAAGGGATCAGAAAATATTGTAGCAGATCATCTATCTAGAAACCTAGTGAAAATTTTTGAATCTATAGTAATCGAAGAATCTTTTCCTGATGAACAACTCCTAGCAATGTCACATGCAAAAGCTCTTTGGTTTGTTGATATAGTCAATTATTTAGTGGTTTGACAAGTTCTAGATGGTTGATCTAAGAATGAAAAGGATAGATTCTTTGCTCAAATCAAGTATTATTTCTAGGAAGATCCAATTTTTTTTTGAATTTGTGCTGATCAAATCATTCGTAAATGTGTCCGAGTATGAACAACTGAGTATCTTGAGTTTTTGTCATACTTTTGCTTGTGGAGGACACTTCTCTAGTAAAAAAACTGCAGCTAAGGTGTTGCAAAGTAGATTTTTCTAGCCCATATTATTTAAGGATGCCCATACTTTTAGCCAAGAATGTTCCAAATGTCAAGCCTTAGGAAATATTTCAAGAAAAGACATGATGCCTTTAAACCCCATCTTGATAGTTGAAATCTTTGATATTTGAAGAATTGATTTCATGGGACCCTTTCCACCCTCCAATGGTTTTGAATATATTTTGGTGGCCGTCGATTATATCTCTAAATGGATTGAGGCAATGGCAACCCGAACCAATAACCATAAGGTAGTTATCAGATTTGTTCAAAAGAATATCTTTTCTAGGTTTAGATTTCCACATGCCATCATTAGTGATGGAGGTACCCATTTCATGAACTACCAGTTTCGAATGTTACTACGCAAATATGGGGTCATGCATAAGGTAGCTACATCATACCACCCACAAACTAGTGGCCAGGTGGAAGTGTGCAATAAGGAGATCAAGAACATCCTGCAAAAGACTATTAGGCTTGATCGTAAAGACTGGTCAAAACGATTAGATGATGCATTATGGGCCTATAGGATAGCTTATAAGAACCCTATTGGCATGTCTCCCTATAGACTGATTTATGGAAAAGCATGTCATCTTCTAGTAGAACTTGAACATAAAGCATATTGGGCAATCAAGCAATTAAATTTTGATTTGGAACAAGCTGGTTCTAACTGGATGTTACAGCTAAATGAACTAGATGAACTAAGATGAGAGGCCTATAAAAATTCACATATTTATAAAAAGAAAATAAAAGCCTTTCATGATAAACACATCTCTAGGAAGACCTTTAAGCCGAATCAACAAATATGGCTATTTAATTCAAGGCTTCGATTATTTCTTGGGAAACTGAAATCTAGATGGGATGGACCTTATATAGTGAATCAAGTGTTTCCCTATGGTGTAGTTAAGATTCTTGATCCTAGGATAGGATATTTTTGTAAGGTAAATGGTCAACGATTAAAACCATATATCAAAGGAATATCATCAAATCGAGCCATTGATCAAGTAACCTTAACTGATCTACACTGAACTAAGCTGCTTTATGTCTGGCTGAAGACGGTAAACTTAACGCTGGTTGGAAGGCAACCTAACAACCTTATCTTTTTAGTATAATTACAAGAACTTAGATGGAAGTATATGAGTGCACTACTTCATGAAGCCTTCTTCAACCCCCAAAGCACATTCACCCCAGTTGTACTCTTTCCTATTTCTTTTTACATATTACATCATTTATTTTCCTTCTCTATTAAGGACAATGTTGATTAAGTTGGGGGAAGAATAATGAATCTAATTAAGTCCTCAAATATGACCAGAAGTAATTAGTTTTTTATACAAGTTTTATCTTGATTTGAAGTTAATTAGGCACCCTAATCAATGATTGATTAATAACCTAGATAGTTTTAGAGATACTAAGGGGCAAATCATTAAAAAAACCCAACAAATGGTAGGATGTTGATCAAGTTAAATTTTGGGAGTGATTCTAGAACTCTCTTCCTTCTTATCTCAATAAAGAATCTACTTATTAAGAGTAGTGATAAAAATATTGAGATATACAAAAAATCCTGAAAAAAAATTAGAGAGTCTGTTTAATCTCACAGCTCTTCTTGAACTCTTATTGAGTAACGGGGCCCCTTCACCTAGGTAAGTATTTTGGTTCGTATCAAAAGGTGAGGATGCTAATACTTAAGAGATCAAGATATTGCACTAGACTACTCAAAAAAAGAGAAAAAAAAGAGAAAAAGGGACTAAAGTATAAAAAGATAACAAACCCAACTCAAATCGAGTTAGAGGATTTAAAAAGTAAGTTAGGAAGATAGTAAAGAAGACCTCTAAAGATTTTTATGGTCAACACTCAACCACTAATTGGATTGACTCAGTGATCCAATGAAATACCTCTTTAACTATCTGGTTGGGTATCAGCTGCCTTTAGGACTGCCTAAGTCAACTTTCAATTCAAGGATAAGTCTGTATATATAGCTAATTTATCTGCTTTACTCAAGGACGAGCAAAGTTCAAGTTGGGGGTGTGATAATTATATTATATACACGTATAAAAGTATTAATTTAATGATTAAACTATCATTATTTATATCAAATTAATATTTTATATATTATTTATAGGAAAGAAGATCATCATTGTAAAGAGCTAGATTTTTGGAGTCCAAAAATACAGATGATGCTCAAATCGAAGCCCAAATAGGCCCAGAATTGTATTTTAAAAATCAATAAAGGGATTGCATGATTTTTGGAGTAGCCAGTCCACCATGGACCGATTGCTCGGTCTACAGAAGTGTGTCTAGTCCAAAGACAGCCATTATTGCCGATCCATGGACCTTGTCTGTGGACCATCTTCCTTCTCGAGCTCCATCTTTGCTGGAAAAGCTGCTGGGGAGCTTTCCCTTGTCATCAGGAGCCTCCCCTTGTGGCCGGGAGTCTTCCCCTCATCGGAAAACCATGGAAAAGCTAATGGTCGCATCATCTTCTTGGCCATCCACTCCACCAGCTCGCCACCGCCTGCCATTGCCCAGTGCCACCACCGTCCGCAACCCCCCCATGTTCTTCATCGTCTTCCCAGTCATCCCTCCAGCTCATGATGCCGGTCGAGCCATTGCCTCTACTAGTCAGTGCCACCATCACCCATGGTTTCTCCTCCTCTATACCATGAAAACTGCCACAGAAGCCACTTCCCCCATTGCCCCAAGCCATTATCCACCTTCCTCGCTAGCTAAAGAAGATGTCCGATGCCGCCCCCATTCACTGCTCTGCCCGATCCTCATCATAGCCACCAATGTTATGACCCCCAATCCCATGTTCTCCATTCGGCCAATCACTGCCGCCGTCCGCCCATGCATTGTCACTTGCCACTACCTGTCACCACCCATGGGAGAGGTAGAGTCCCATCAGGAGGAGTCCAAGTTCAACCCAAGATTTGATCTACCAAGAGTCCCTCCCGAACTCTTTGTGCCAAGAAGGAAGGTTAATGCCGCTCACCTCATCAAGCTATACATCAGACGATCCAGATTTATTCTCATAATATGTTACTAATCTAGAGTCTGATTGAGTCTAAATTTGACTAGGAGGAAGCCCTTGCCCAAATCTATTTAAAGGACCCCTGTCCTAAGAAGAAATCATTTGGAGAGTGTGTGGTATAGGGTACAAGGCAATACTTAAGCTACGGGTTGATCTCTAAGAGTGGGGTATCTTGGAGAGGAGTGCTACCCCTATGCCATCTTCGAGCTGACATCATCTTCAAGATCTAGAACCAGAGAAGAAACAGCAACGAGGCCTAGTTCGCTCCGAGGAGTATGAAGGAAGAAGGATCTTCATCGACCGCCTTCCCAATGAAGCTACGCTGACCTCCTTCCAATCTTTATTATTTCTTCTTAGTTGCTTTTACTTTCATTCCAGCATACTTTTACTTTCTTGTAATAGGATCCTAGTTCAATAAATATAAAGTTTGTTTTCTTGCATCTTTAACTTTGTGTCTTTTATTTTCATTGCAAGTAAATGCTATGGTCTAAATAATAGATCCTAGTACCACATATTTTCTTTTGTTCCGCACTTTTAATTTCTATTTATCTGGTTTCGACCTCTTTATTTTCCTAAATCAAGGATTTTAAAACATTCAATATACTACCTTCCCTGTAGATTCGACCTGACTCACCTTTTCTATAAATTTTTAATTTAGAAGTTGGATTAATTAAACTGAGAGCCATAATGTCTTAATGACAACATCGCAGTCTATCACTAACTTAGTGCAGTGACCCATCTTGCATGATACTAAACCTCCTTTTGGCTTTTAAGGAGTGTCATTTCTAGGATTGCTTGGAGCTTCTCAAGATTTGCTTCAATTCTACGATGAGATACCATGAAACCTAAGAACTTTTCTAAAGAATCCCTAAAAGCATACTTATTAGAGTTGAACCGCATGCGATACTTACGTAGGATCTGAAAGGTCTCTTCCAAGTCTGCACATGCTTTATTGCTTTTCACTTATATATCATCGACATAAACATCCATGTTATGCCCAATCAGATTACTAAAGGCCTTGTTGACGAGGTGCTAGTAGGTGGCTCCCGTATTTTGTAACCAAAAGGCATGACCTTATAATAGTATAGCCCTTGGTCGATGATAGATATGGTATTCTCCTTGTCCATTGGTGCCATCCAGATTTGGTTATACCTAGAAAAGGAATCCATGAAGCTGAGAGTCTCATGCTCGGAGGTCAAGTCCACCAGTTGATTAATTCATGGTAGAGGGAAATAGTCCTTTGGGAAAGCCTTGTTCAAGTTGGTGAGGTCAATGCATGCCCGTCACTTATTGTTAGCCTTTTTTACTAGGATAATGTTGGTGAGCTAGTCGAGATACTAGACCTCACGGATCAACTTGGCCTCCAGAAGCTTTTTCACCTCTTGTTTGATGGCACACTGGTGCTTAGGGGTGAAGGTTCTCTTCTTCTGGCAAACTAGTAGATGTGCAAGGTTGACATTAAGGTGATGCACTATGACCATGGGTCAACGCCTGGCTTATAAGCTATCGTCCATATGAAGATGTTGGTCTTCACATGGAGGAACTCCATCGGTCGAGCTCTGGACTCCTCACTCTGCTCACTCCCGACATACACCACTCGGGGGGAGTTGTTTGGGTCTAGGGAATAGGAATCAATTCTTCTACAGAATCTCCATGCTATAGCTTCTATTGAATCGATGGTCGAAGCTTTCAATGGACATGGCTTCTACTTGAGGATAGCCACATAGTATCGCCTTGCCAAGACTTGATCATCTCGTACCTTGCCCACCTTATGAGAGGTGGGGAACTTATTAGTAGGTGGTAGCTGAGACTATAGCTCATAAAGAAATTAGGTTGGATCTCCTTAGGATAGCATTATAAGCAGCTGGGATCCTAACCACCAAGAAGTCAAGGAGGGTCGTGGCCTATCTCGGGATCTAGCCTACTATCTTAGGTAGTGTCACGATCCCCTAGACATGAATGGCATTCCTAGAAAAATCAATCAAGGAAGTGTTCATCCTTTAGAGGCAATCCTTGAACAATCCCATCCAAAAGAATGCTTCATAAAATAGAATATTTGTGAAGCCTCCATTATCCACTAGGATTCTCTTTACATCACTGTTGGAAATAGCAAAGAAAACAACCATAGAATCATCATGCGGTAACAGAACTTTATTGATGTCATCAACAGCAAAGGTTACAGGCTCTTCTCTAGCCCTCTAGTGCTTGGGCTAGAAAACTTCTACCTGGGACACCCTAGCATACCTTTGTTGTCCTAAGGAGCTTGCCCCCTAGTAACCAATCTGCTAGAGATGGTGCCAACATGGATTCTGTCTCCAGCATAAGACTCAGCTACTGGCTAAAACTTTTGACATGTGGCCTCCAAAGTATTGGGTTGCATGACATAACCACGTAGGTAGCCTTGTTGGATCAATGATTCAATTTCTCTTTTCAGAAAGATACAGTCTTCAGTGTCATGCCTGTAGTCCCGATAAAACTAATAATATTTCTTGGGATCCTTTCGGGTCCTTTTGTTCATCTTCCCTGGCTACCAAACAAAGTCATGACCCTTGATTTCTATCAGGATTTATCCCTGGAAAGCATTCAAGAGAGTGAAGTTCTCCTGACGGGGTAGCCTAGGGCTTCCAAACTAGCAGTGAGACACCTTGTCTCACATCTTTTTCTACTATTGCTAGGAAAGGGCTGGATGGGAGCGATCTTCTCGAGGATGTTTCTGACTTTTTTTCTTCTTCCATTTCTTTAGGAAGGCCCTGAGAAAATAACTTGGAGAGAGAAGTAGAAGCTAGCTCCACACAACCCTTTTTTCAAGGCTGACATGGCGATAAAGGGTTCAAGGCTACAGACCTCTAGCATGGCCACTTTAAAATGATCCATGTAATAGTGGAGAGACTCACCTTTCTCTTGTTGAACTGAGAAGAGGAAGTCAGAGCCTCACTCTGGCTTCTTACTACTTTGAAACTAGGCCATGAACCTCTAGCTAAACTCTTCGAAGGATAGGATCAACCCAGCTGAAGTTGAGTGTACCAATCTCTCACCACTTTTTTGAAGATAGTAGGGAAGCTCTTGTATATGAGAGCGTCTGACGCTCCTTAGAGAAGCATGAGGAACCTAAAGTACTCCAGGTGGTCAAATAGATCAAAGATGCCATCATAGGCCTCCATAATAGGGGCCTTGAAGTAGTAGGCCACTGATTCCTCTATAATCTTGCAAATGAATGGGGGGCAAACCATGAATCAGGGCTTGCCATCTGAAGTTAGATCGTATTAGCAAAAGTCTCTTAAAAAGCCATCTACATCCTCGAGCTTGCGTGCCAGCTTGCCCTGCCATCCAAATCATCGAACAAGATGAGGGTTTGAAGATTCCTAAAATGAAGCATCCTATATGGAGGAAGAAGAAACAGAAATAAAAGAGTTAGATGAGCATGCCTTGCTTGGATCCCGATGGCAGGAAGACTCTGAGATGCGACAGGTTGAGGTGAGGCTCAAAGGGGAGCTCGCCTTGCTCTACTGGCTGGCCACCATGCACGAAGAACTCATGGCCCCGCAGTAGGGGCAACCCCAATACCAGCCTATGCCCCAGGCTCACCGTGTAGTGCAAGCTATTCACCCTACCTAGGGGAAGGTGGGCACGAGTTGGATGGACGCCGAGTGGGCTCTACCTCGAGCCTAGGCTGGGCCTACTAAAGACTTTGTACAAGGTTATCAGTGCCTAAACTTGCTAGGAGAGCCTAATGTGTATGATCTCGCTTCCCAAGGAATAATGCATAGACAACTGGAGTACGAAGGCTTGGATACTTTGTGAACAATGAAAAATACATGGAATGGCTTGTAGGGATCTCACTCAGGTGATGAACTATGGAAGATTCAATCTAGGGAGCTCAAGGTATGTGTGGAGGTAAGAGCAAGAAGAGGGTTCCTTTGTAATGGAAGGAGGAGGCTCTTGAGAAGAGTGGGCTCTCTATTTTTTCTCTGTCATCTCTCCTTGTTCTTTTCCTTATGTCCTTACCAAGCCCTTATTCGGCTTTTGCCCTCCTTTTCTAGAAAGTTATCGAGAACCAAGTTATAGACATATACCTGACACCTAAAAATAGAAATGATGACTGGTAGGTTCCGACTACTGTAGGTATGCTCAAAGTGAGGAACCATGCCATGGTAGGTAAGGTAGGGAGTGGTGGCTGGCATAGCACATCCCTATGATAGGGCATTTCTTAGATAGCAAACATTAATTACTACCTCTCCGGGAGCATGCACGGACAGGTGGACCGAGCAAGCCAGCGATGATTGATATGCACGCACCTTTGAGTCCATGTGGTGAGGTGTTAGGGGGTTGCCTCACCACCTGAGTGGGCTGACATATGTCTAAAGAGGGTTGGAGCCTGGTTACTATGCTGGGCCATCGAACCTTAACACATCAGTTATATTTAGATAATGATGATATTATAAATAGAGTAAGAAAAAAGTAGATAAAGAAATCACAAAAAAATTATATATATCAATAGAATAAGTGATAGATGCCTATTAAATTAGTTTTAGGTAAGGAGATTATTAATGTAATTAGTGCTTGTACACCATAAGTAAGCCTAGACAAAAGAATTAAAAAATAATTTTACAAATAAACATATGGATTAATGAAAGAATTCCTGAAGGTGAAAAGATAACTACAGGTGGTGATCTAGATGTATATGCAAATAAAAGTAACATAGGATTAAAGAAAATACATGGTATATTTGGTTTTGAAAATATAATTTAATGAGACATCCAATCCTTGAATTTATAGCAGTTATAATTAACAATTATAAATATATTTATTTTTTTAAAAAAAGAGATGAATACTTACAAACATTTAAAAATAGATCAAATTCACAAAGAGACTCTTTCATAAAAAAGAGAAGATTAACATGTAAAGAATGCAAGGTGATATCAAGAGACAATTCAACCATGAAATATAGGTTACTAGTTTTTGATGAGCATATTAAATGCTAGAAAAGAAGGAAAAATAATAATAAATATCCAAAGTCAAGATGATGAAATTTAGAAGAGAAAATGCTATCTCTTTTAGGAATAAATAATTAAAGGAAGGAATTTAGAATATAAAAACTGAATCAAATAAAATATGGAACTAAATAGCCAAGTATGTCAAGAAGATAGCTAATGATGATTTAGGAGAGAGAAAAGAGAAAAAGTATGCACACAAGAAAACATTGAGATGGAATAATGTGGTATAAAAAGTAATTAAAATAAAATAAATTTCTTTGAAATACTAGCAAAAACCTATCAAGGATTTTGTAAGATATAAGTTACCTAAAAAAGATTAGTAAGTAAGGCTAAACTAATTGTGAAAAAGAAATAAAAATTATTGATTAAGTTAGATGTGTCAAAAGCAAAATAGCAAAGTATTAATGAATGATGAGGAAATAAAAAAAAAATATTGATGTGGAACAAGGCTAGGAGGATCATTGGAGCGCTGAGAAGTCTCCTGGGATTACGATCAAGAAGGGGGTAACTAGGGCCTCACATCCCACGATGTTTCAAAGAACAAAGGAAAAGGGCCTCACACCCTGCGATGTTCCGAAGAATAAAGGAAAAGGGCCTCATACCCCGCGATGCTCGAAAGCGAAGGAATAGGGTCTCACACCCCGCGACTCTTGAAAGCGAAGGAATAGGGTCTCACACCCCTCGATGCCCAATAGCGAAGGAAAAATGGGCCTCACACCCTTCCCATGTGGGGTGAACAAAAAGAATCACTCTTTTCTAAACAGTCATCTTTTTTCACCATTTTTTTTTACAAATGACTGAGGGTGGTATTTATAGACTTTCCAACCCTCTTACAAGATAAAAATGAAACCTATCCCAATCCTAACAAATTTCAAACTAATAATCTAATCTAAAACAAATTTGAAATTAAAACAATTTCAAACTAATCAATACATCCAAATTAAAAATTTAAATATAACCCAAATTCATCAAGATCCGTCCATGCTAAGCTGCTCTGAAATCTATGCAGGCCTGATAACTTTGTAGAAAATTCCTACTCTGAGAAGCATGCAGCTTTGAGAAGCATGCAGCTCTAAAATCCATGCAAAGCTGCTCTGCTACTTTAAGATCCATGCAAATTTTCTCTTGTGATCGTGGAACAGAGAGGGCGATGACAGACAATGGACTTGCAAGGAGGGACGGCTGGCGGCTAGGGAAAGGCAGCGACCGGAGATGAATGAGATGAAGGAGGGGATGGTGGTGGAGATTTGGATGGGTGGAGACCAGCAGGGCGATGACGAGGTGACAAGGGCGGTATGGGGGTGCCGGTTCTGAGGTGACGCGCGGCATCGCCTTTGCGAAGTGGAACTGGGAGGGGGTCTTTGGAGAAAGATTCCGGTGGAGATGCGAGAGATCTAGGCGGTTGGCAATGGCGGGGAAGATGACAGCTCGGTCGGTGACGTGGAGATCCGGCAAGGCATAGTGGAGTCTTCATGGCAGCAGGGCATCACGGGCGGCGGGAGGTGGATAGCGGCACGGGTAGAGATGATCGGTAGTGGCGGGTTGGGCGGCCGGCATAGGGAAGGGAGGAGATCCGATGATGCATCGGCTAGGAATGGAGGGGAGGGGAGCTTGGATATGGGCGGAAAGGTGGAGAAGATGACAAGAATAGCTAGGGATAAGTTGGGGATAACCATGGAATAAAATGGGAATAGCGAGGATAGGTGGAATAGTGATGGGGAACTAATCTGCATGCAATTTCTTTTGTATATTTTATATGTGGGGTTGAGTGATTAATTCTGGAATTTCAGATTAAAATAAGTTGTATGGAATTTTATATGAATTTTAGAAGATCAGCATGCAGATTAGGACCTAGAAAAGTAGAAAAGAAGGATCGCCGGGGCTGAGAAGCCTCGGTTAGGGCAAGTTCTCCTACAATAAAACTACTGGAGGTAGAGGGGGTGTACCTAACAATGTCTGTGAAGATCGCAGCAAAGGGTCTCTCATTCCTCGATGGATGCGGCCTGGAAAATCGAGCCAAAGACCCGCGGATACCCGGCTTTCTGCTCGGTGATCCGATTGAGGCTTGGCTGGAGTCGTTGGATTCGTAGGAACTCGGGGACCTGTAAATGACCTGTCAAGGGTTAGAAAACTCAAAAAGGAACAAGAAAACAAAGAAAAAATAGCAAGGAAAGGCTTCTTTTGTAGTGGGCATCCAGGGATCTGAGATGCTTGTTGGCAGCAGGAAGATGATTGCAGCACTGGGAAGAAAAACTCTCGCAAACCCCTTTATGCACACAGCAGGGTATCACACAACTCAATAGAAGAACTCAAGGTTTTCATTCAAGAGAAATTTCTTCCTTCATACAAGAGGCTAGGGTCCCTTAAATAGACCCTTAACCTTGGGCTCCAAGTAAGGGCACATTAGTCTTTACATGAGAATCCTTTTCCCTCTCAAACCCTAGCTAGAAAATAAGGAAACATTAGGTAGAAAAAATCCCTAAAATTTCTCTTGACTTGGCCAACACTCCAAGGACACCTAGGGGGCATGTTGGACTTCTAAGAACAGCAAGGGGCCGGCCCAAAGGGGCCCGGGTGCATGGATTTGGGCCTCTGGAAGCTGGGGTGGCCTGGTAGCCAGGTAGCAGGAATATTCCCTGGTATCTTGCTTCTTAGGGGCTTGGGCTTGGTGCCTGGACTTGATTTCTTTGGGCTAGGATGCAGATGGACCTCTAAAATCATGGATGCCTTGGTCTATGAATATAGTTTGGCATCTGGAAGGAAATCTAGGCATCTAGAGGGCATCTGCAAGGAATCAGGGTTTCTGATTTTCCTCCTAGGGTCTTCAAATCTTCAAGCTGGGTTGGACTTGGGCTAAACTTCCATGTCTTCAATCTGGTTGGACTTGGTCTTTACTTGTATGATGTGGTCTTGAGTCTTCAGTATGCTTGGATAGGACTCAAAAAAATAAAATTAGCTCAACATGAGCTGACCAGCATTGGACTGAACTAGCTCAACATGAGCTGACTAGTACAGAACTGAAATAACAACTCAAAAAACTCAAATAACAACTAAAATGGACTCAGATGAGCTAAGCCCTTATTACAGATGGACTCATAAATTATTAATCAATTTACAGAGGGTTGAAAAGCCTCTGTCTTATTCTGGTGCCTCAAGTATCCCCACCAATTCTCCCGGGGTGGGAGGAACTCGACCCTGTCGAGTGAAGGTCAGACTGGCTCACATATCTCTCGAGAAGGTCTGGGTTGAGGCATTGCAAGTCCTCTCGAGAAATCCATGAATCGTCCAACTCTGACCGGCCTTGCCATCGGACCAGGAAGCGTTGATAGTCATGGCCCTGGGTCGTGATGGCTTGATCATCCAGGATATGCTCGATCCGTTCTCCTCTCTCAGGCAAAATTTGTTTGTGGACACTCTAGGTTAGGGTCACTCACAATGAAAAGGAATAGGTCCAAAGGCCTCACTAGGTATCGCTGTCGGTTCCCTATACTCAACCAGGTCTGTAATATTGAAGGTAGAACTAATGCCCAAATTCGAAGGCAATTCTAACACCTAGGCATTTGATCCAACCTTCTCTATCACTTTAAAAGGTCCGGCTCTGCGAGCATGAAGCTTCTTTTAGGCCTAAGCCTAACCAAGATAGAATCCACTACATCAAATTCTTTAATCCATCTTCGGGAATTAGCCAGTTGTTTCAAAATTAGTGCTGGTGGTGAACATGCTAGGCACATGCAGACTCCTAACAAGATGATGCAAAGGACTCATACTGACACCTAAAGACTCGACTATGCATTCCTATCGAAGGAAATTTTATTGAACTCTTTGGATCTAAACCTAATAGATTATAGGTTCTCTAGGTTTGATCCTAGCTTGACATGCACATGAAATTTATAGTGAACTCCTAGCAAATTTCAAAGAGTATGCCAGAAGTAAGATGCAAACCTAACATGTGTGATGAATGCATGCAGTATGCTAATCTCAGTTAAATGCAATCTAATAATCCTAGAAATGCTGGAGGTGTTAGGCAAGGGCAGAAAATAGGAAGTGGGTTCAGAATTAGTTTGGTAGGGTAGGGAAAAAGGTTCAAAGTTAGTTGGATAATGTTCGATATAAGAAGGCATGTCAGGGACTAATCCTAGACTAATGAGGCTAACCTTACGAGGTTGCGGTATAGCTATGGGGTTTGCATAATAGAAGGATGGGTTACTAATCTCAGGGAAGAGGTCCTTAATGGGAACTATAGGAGGAGGCTCATCCTGAGGGTACTAATTCAAAGAGATCAAGTCCTTAATAAATTCTTCAGGTTCTTGTATTTTAGGACTAGACTCTATAATTTGGCTCTCCTCTATGGTTTCCTCAGGTAAGGCTCTAGCAGCAGTACCTAGGTTCTCTTCCTCTATTTGTTCTTCCACTATAGCTTTAGGTTGGATGTGGTCAAGGTCAACCACCTCTAGGTTGGCTTCTACCTGGGTATCTATTGGGTCAGCTAATTCTAGGTCATCTAAAGGTGTCTCCTCTTCTCCCTCATACTCATCCACTAAGTTTGCATCAGCTTCATACACTTCCGCATTAATGTAAGCCTTGTCAATCTCAGGAATGGTTGGAGAAGGTCGGCTAGGGGAAAATTGGCTAGGTCCTGGTTTCTGATTATGGACACTAATCCTAGTAGGTTCAGGTTGCCTAAGGGGTAGTGGCTCATTACTGGGCTCATATTTAGGGGTGCTAATCCTATGGGGTTCAAGTTGACTAAGGGAAACCTGACTAGTACTAGATTGATACTTAGGGGTTATGGGTTCTCTGGGCTCATAGGACAAGGGTGCATATCTATGGGTCATGGGATTATAAGATCTGGGGTCATAGGATTTTGGGTCAGCTCTATGGTCAAGTTCTAAGGATGGATCATGGTATGGGGTTATCCTAAGGTTGGGCTCCCTATATGGGTCAGGATATTGGGTTCTCCTAGGGTTGGACTCCCTATATGGGTCAGAATATTGGGTTCTCCTAGGGTTGGGCTCTCTATATGGGTCAGAGTATTGGTTCTCCTAGGATTGGACTCTCTATTTGGGTCAGAGTATTGGGTTCTCCTAGGATTGGACTCCCTATATGGGTCAGAGTATTGGGTTCTCCAAGGATTGGACTCCCTATATGGGTCAGAGTATTGAGTTTTCCTGGGTTCAGTATCATAATAAGGGTCATGGTAAGGGGTTCTTCTAGGTTCAGTATCATAATAAGGGTCATGGTAAGGGGTTCTTCTAGGTTCAGTATTATTATATGGGTCAGGCTGAGGGGCTCTCCTAGGTTCAACCTCTCGGTATGGATCAGGGTTTGGGGTCCTCCTAGGTTGAGGATTGTAGTACGGGTCAGGATAAGGGGACTCAGGATCTGGATCAGACTGTGATCCATGGGTTCTTTCTATGGTCCCTACATGGCCTTCTAACTGGCCAAACCTATCGGCAAGATGGACAATTCTATCATTGGTTTGAATACGAGACTGAGTTAACTGGGTAGCCATCTGGGCCATTTGATCAGCTAGGGCTTTTATTTGGGCTTGTGAATTTTCCATGGGTTCAGACATTTGTGAAGGAGGTGGGTGATATGAAACTCCTGATCTAGTGCTTAAGCAAGACTCGATCAGACCTACTATAGCTGACTAGACCTAGAGTCCAAACTAGATGCTCAATTAGGGTGGCAAACTAGCCTATAGTAACCCTATACTCAGCCAGGCAGGTGTAAGGGGAGTGTTAGGTCCCTGATTGCCAATCCTAGACACCAATTAGAGATTGTCTAGGTAGGCAGACCAGCACACAAGCCCTTCAGGATTGAATCCCTAAACCACCATTCTAGACACTGAGCACAAGGCACACACAGGTTAACTTGACACAGTGATCTAACACTAGCCCGGACCCGACCAGTTGGTGTCCCTAGCCCACTAGGGCAAATTAAGTCTAATTAATTTTAGGTTAAGGCTTGGGACTGAATGCAAGGGATGTGGTTTTGGGCTATGGAGAGGTTATCAACTCCTCCCCCATCTGATATAGCAAGAGTGCCCTTAAAAGTAGATTATGCAATGATGGCATGCAAATGATGCAAATTAGGGTTAGATGTTTTTGGTATTTTTGGAGAATATGTAATTTTATTTTATTTTTTTTGGTATTTTCTTAAATAAAAGAAAACTTGCAAATTATTGTCTAATATTCAAGAAATATACTAAAATTAAAAGATATGCAAAAAATGCTAAACAAAAACCTAAAACTTCCAAACTTGTCTTGCTGAAAAAACAGAGCCAAAAATTTGCAGGCCCTATTTCGGCTTGCAGAAAATTCACAGGCCATAATAAAATCTGAAAAAATTCTTAAAATTACTTTAAATTATGTTGAATCCAGGAATATAAAATTTAGAGTTTTTGGAGTTTTTAACAGGGAGAAATAATTAAAAAACAGAGTATATACGGACTGAAAAATTGCAGAAAATAAGCCATAATCTAAGCTCTGATACCAAATGATGGGGAACTAATATGCATACAATTTTCTTTGTATGTTTTATATGTGGGGTTGAGTGATTAATTCCCTAATTTTAGATTAAAATAAGTTGTAAGGAATTTTATATGAATTTTAGAAGATCAGCATGCAGATTAGGACCTAGAAATGTAGAAAAGAATGATCGCCGGGGCTGAGAAGCCTCGGTTAGGGTAAGTTCTCCTACAATAAAACTACTGGAGGTAGAGGGGGTGTACCTGACAATGTCTGTGAAGATCGCAGCAAAGGGTCTCTCGTTCCTCGATGGATGCGGCCTGGAAAACCGAGCCAAAGACCCGCGGATACCCGGCTTTCTGCTCGATGATCCGATTGAGGCTTGGCTGGAGTCGTTGGATTCGTAGGAACTCGAGGACCTGTAAAAGACCTGTCAGGGGTTAGAAAACTCACAAAGGAACAAGAAAACAAAGGAAAAATAGCAAGGAAAGGCTTCTTTTGGAGTGGGCGTCCAGGGATCTGAGATGCTTGTTGGCAGCAGGAAGATGATTGCAGCATTGGGAAGAAAAACTCTCGCAAACCCCTTTATGCACACAGTAGGGTATCACACAACTCAATAGAAGAACTCAAGGTTTTCATTCATCAAAACTTCCTCCTTCATACAAGAGGCTAGGGTCCCTTAAATAGACCCTTAACCTTGGGCTCCAAGTAAGGGCACATTAGTCTTTACATGAGAATCCTTTTCCCTCTCAAACCCTAGCTTGAAAATAAGGAAACATTAGGTAGAAAAAATCCCTAAAATTTCTCTTGACTTGGCCAACACTCCAAGGACACCTAGGGGGCGTGTTGGACTTCTAAGAGCAGCAAGAGGCCGGCCCAAAGGGGCCCGGGTGCATGGGTTTGGGCCTCTAGAAGCTGGGGTGGCCTGGTAGCCAGGTAGCAAGAATATTCCCTGGTATCTTGCTTCTTAGGGGCTTGGGCTTGGTGCCTGGGCTTGATTTCTTTGGACTAAGATGCAGATGGACCTCTAAAATCATGGATGCCTTGGTCTATGAATATATTTTGGCATCTGGAAGGAAATCTGGGCATCTTGAGGGCATCTGCAAGGAATCAGGGTTTCTGATTTTCCTCCTGGGGTCTTCAAATCTTCAAGCTGGGTTGGACTTGGGCTAAACTTCCATGTCTTCAATCTGGTTGGACTTGGTCTTTACTTGTATGATGTGGTCTTGAGTCTTCAGTATGTTTGGATAGGACTCAAAAAAATAAAATTAGCTCAACATGAGCTTACCAGCATTGGACTGAGCTAGCTCAACATGAGCTGACTAGTACAGAACTAAAATAACAACTCAAAAAACTCAAATAACAACTAAAATGGACTCAGATGAGCTAAGCCCTTATTACAGATGGACTCATAAATTATTGATCAATTTACAGAGGGTTGAAAAGCCTCTGTCTTATTCTAGTGCCTGAGGTGTCCCCACCAAATAGCTGGAATAAAAAATATAAAATAAAATAAAATAAAATCTAGGAGAAAAAAGAAAAACCTTGATGGATTTTGATGTCCCCATCATTCTCCTGGGATGGGAAAAACTCGACTTTGTCGAGTTAGGCTCATGCTACAACTCTCTTTTTTCTTTCTTTTTTCTTTAACCCTAATTTTCTCCTGCTCTGATACCAAAACTGATGTGGGACAAGGCTAGGAGGATCGTTGGAGAGCTGAGAAGTCTCCTGGAATTAATGTCAAGAAGGGGATAACTAGGGCCTCACACCCCATAATGCTCGAAAGCGAAGAAATAGGGTCTCACACCCCTCGACGCCCAATGGCGAAGGAAAAACGGGCCTCACACCCTCCCCATGTGGGGTGAATGAAAAGAATCACTCTTTTCTAAACACTCATCTTTTTTCACCAATTTTCTTTTTACAAATGACTGAGGGTGGTATTTATAGACTTTCCAACACTCTTACAAGATAAAAATAAAACCTATCCCAATCCTAACAAACCTCAAACTAATAATATAATCTAAAACAAATTTGAAATTAAAACAACTTCAAACTAATCAATACATCCAAATTAAAAATTTAAATATAACCCAAATTCATCAAGATCCGTCCATGCTGAGCTGCTCTGAAATCTATACAGGCCTGATAACTTTATAAAAAATTCTTGCTCTGAGAAGTGTGCAACTCTGACAAGCGTGCAGCTTTGCAATTCGTGCAAAACTGCTCTACTGCTCTGAGATCCATGCAATTTTTTTCTTGTGACCATGGAATAGAGGGGGCGATGACAGACGAGGGACTTGCGGGGGGGCACGGCTGACGGCTGGGGAAAGACGGCGGCCGGTGTTGAATGGATGAAGGAGGGGGCAGTGGTGGAGATCTGGACGGGTGGAGATCGGCAGGGCAGTTTAGAGGAGATGCATAGCATCTCCTTAACGAGGTGGAATAGGGAGGGGGTATTTGGAGAGAGATTCCGGTGGAGATGCAGGAGATCTAGGCGGTCGGTGGTGGCGAGGAAGACGATGGCTCGGTCGGTGGCATGGAGATCTTGTAGGGCATGGTGGAGTCTTCGTGGCAACAGGGCATCAAGGGCAGCGAGAGGCAGATGGTGGCACGGGCAGAGATGATCGACGATGGCAGGTTAGGCAGCCAGCATAGGGAATGGAGGAGATCTGACGGTGCATCGACTAGGAACTGAGGGGAAGGGAACTTGGATCTGGGTAGAAAGGTGGAGAAGATGACAGGAATAGCTAGGGATAAGTTGGGGATAAGCATGGAATAAAATGGGAATAGTGGGGATAGGTGGAATAGCTGGAATAAAAAATATAAAATAAAATAAAAAAATCTAGGAGAAAAAGAAAAAACCCATTTTAAAGGAGAGCTCAAAGGAAACAGTAAAGGAAACTAATAAATCTAAACTTACCCATCAATTAAGATATTGTTTTGAAAAAGTGCTAAGCAAGAATTCTATGGAACTTTATTTAGCAAAAAAATTAAGAACAAATAAAAGGAAAAAAAAAAACTAAATAGAAGTTGAATCCAAAAGATATTTTAAATTAAACTAAAACCTATAGATCCTAGATCAAGATCAAAACTGAAGTCACATAATGATTATATATATATTTGGGTCAAACTTAATGAAAGATATCAAAACTTGATTGATAAATCATCTAAAATCTTAGTAGTTTCACTTCTACTATCTTATATATTCAAAAAAAAAAAGTTCCCCAAAAAAGTTCCCCAAAAAAAAGTTCTCTCTAGTCGAGTATAAGTAAATTTTTATAGGGCTTACATGAAGCCATCTCATAGAGACATTAAAAACAAAAGAGAATAATTTAGATGAAGATTAAGAATGAATTTTGTTGCTCAGTTGGCCAAACCAAGAGGGGGGGTGAATTGGGTTTGTAAAAAATTTAACAAGTATATGCCTTTTGAAAACTTAGTGTGGTGAGTGAAATATATAAAGTATTGCAAGCAAAAGTAAATAAGCAAAGCAAGAACAAACACAAACACCACAAGATTTAAAGAGGTTCGGAGCAACCCAGCTCCTACGTCTATTACCCAAGGTGCACACTTGGGATTTCCACTATATTCACCCCAAATATAGCCAGATTGTTTTCCTACGGTCTCACAATCCAAAACCCAATACAAAGTTGGTTTTCCTAAGATCACTAACAACCCAACTTGGTTTTCAAGACTAACCAATCAACCTCAAAATAACTTACAAGTTACAGCCACCTGCTGTACTTGTAACAACTCAAAACAAATTTAAAAGGAAGCAACACTAAAACAAATCCAAGGTTGTTGAATGGTTGCAGTTGAAGCTCTTAATGAGGCCTTCTTGAATGCTTCTTCAATGCTCTTTAAGGCTCTCTTATCTCTTCAAAGATAAACTCAAGAAGTTGGTAGGAAATTATTGGAGAACTTGAGTTTTCACTTGAAAGCTCTTAGAATATTCAATGCTCTCTTTTCCCTTGTGTAAAAACTCCTTTTTCTTCACTTAAATCCCTCATTTATGGCTTCTTGAAGTGTTCCCAGGTGAATATGGCCATTAGAATTCCTTGAAAACCAAAAACTAGCCATTGGAAGGCTTTAGAACCAAGAAATTCAAATTTTGGAACTAACCATTACTATTCAAATTTTGGGATTTGAGTCAGCTCGTAGACTTCGAGTCGGCTCTAATTTTTAGTGAAGAAATTATGTAGTCTGTGAGAGTCGGCTCATTCCAAATTAGAGTCAACTCATTTGACTGGAATCTCAGAAGTATATTTCAGTCACTCTGTAAGAGTCAGCTCGGATCTTCATTGAGTTAGCTCGAATGCTATGTATCAGAAAATTCTGTACCATGCCAAACAATGTATTAGCTCTATTTAGTTGAGTCAGCTTAAGTGAAACTCTTCAGAGTCTTCCAAAAGGCTTCAAACTTCTTCCAAACAAATTCAAACTTCTTCCAAACAACTTCAAACTTCTTCCAAACAACTTCTAAGATCTTTAAACTTAAAATTACATTAATTTGGCCCTTTTACATAATCAAACAATTAAATTTACTTAGGGCTCTTAAGTGATTGAAACATACATAAAACTTTTTCTTGAATATATTGATACATTCCAATGATCTTAGAATTGTAGGGTGAATGATTGTCCATTTGAAACATCCTACAAAAACTTCTTAAATATATGAAAAGTATTAGTATCAATTGTATGCTCCAATATTTTGTAAGCATCAAAATCATTCTAGGGATCAATAAATTTAATATTTTTTTATCTTTTTCTCCAATGCACTACACATCCACTTGCATCTATTCTAATTACTTAATAAGTTTCCATATTACCCTCATTTTTTATAAGTAAAAAAAAAAAAATTGCTCCTAAATATCACTTACTCATTCTCAAGGTCCATTGTAGTGAATAGAAAGAGTAGAAAAAATTTGAGTGCTACAACCATAAGTGAAACCAAATATTTTCTCTTGGATGGTAAAAATAATTTCATTGAGTGTAATATTTTTTTCACTAGTACAAGGCTTGAAAGAATTCCCTACTAATAGTAAATGAAATTACAAATATATCCTTGTAAACTAAGTTCTTCAAATTCATGGGAAGGGATTGGAAATAATATTTACAAGGAAGATGAGTGTATGCAGGTTGAGTCATGGTTAAAGGGACAAAGAGACTTACCGCTAAGGTGGTAGCTCGGTTGGTAGTGGTCTTGCCTCACTACCAACTGATCATGGGTTTGAGGCACGATCCCAACAGTGATTCGAAATCCAAGAATTTTTCTAGAGCCCATAATTGCTAGTGTGAGTAAGAGGTCAGGATCTTTCTCTTTGTCCTCGTTCTACTAGCTGATCATTGACATGACATAATCTTATTATACAATAACATCCGATAAATAAAACCATGTTAGTATAAAACATTACACATCCTTATTCATTTTTTATATCCAAATATAATTGTTTAATGCTGAGGGTGACATTTGTCTCACTAACAAAATAGATGCTACAAGTAAAAATAATTAATAATTAATACAACTCCTGGAGACTCCGATAGCTGACTCTAACACATGAAGTGCTGATACTCAAAGCCAAACCATGGTGGCCAAGGAGGCAAACCTCGTGAAGCCGAAGCCAACTGGCATCTCCACATATGATTACTGCTTTTTTTCTTCCCATCTTGAACACTTGGGGCATAAAAGGGGTTGACGGGAGATAGAGGAGAGAATCAAAGTGAGGGAAAAAGAAAACAAAAGATTGGGGCGATGGCAGAGAGGGGCAATGTTTGCGGTGGCACGCGGGAGAGATAGCGGGAAGGCGACGAGGGGGAGCTCTATCCCATAGCATCTCTTTAATTGGGACAAAAATAAGAACAAAACAAGATAATTTTAAAAAAATACTTAGATTCTTGAATAATCGAAGTGACATAAGAAAACATAGGAGAGAATAAGAAGCCAAGGCCAATTATAGTTCCTTTAGTACAAAAATTGTTGCTACCAAGATCACCCCTGCCTATAGACTCGGTAGGTCCTGGTACCATGTTAGTCACTCCGAGAGAGGTCGGGTCCATCATCTCTGGATGTTTCTGGCCACCGAATGATCCTGCATTGAAGAGAATTCAGGCTGGGATACCGGCGGGCATACTCTAACGGTCAAGTTAGTATGGCGATTAAGAGCAACAGATCCTTTATTCCAAAAGCCTAAATGACCACCGTGAAGAGGGAGAGTAAGAGATTTGTTTTCTCCTTTCTAAGCAAATGGGGTTGCTTGTCACCTACCTTGGCTAGAGGCCCCTCTTATCGATATATAAAAGGTGATATCGTTAGACAGGGTCTAGTGTCTGGTAGCACACTCCCTTGAGAGGGGTGTAGGTTTTGCAGAATCCTGTGAAACAGAAACTGGAGTCCTGGTAGAGCACTCCCCTGCAAGGGATGCAGGTGGCATGCTACAGGACCTGTGGTCCTGATAGAGCACGCCTCTGCAAGGGGCACAAGTTTGGTAGAACACCTTCTCCCCCTCGTGGGGTGTTCCTTCCCAAACATCGCGACAAGTCTGGCAAAGTGCTACAGGACCTGTAGTTCTGGCAGAGCACTTCTTTGCAAGGGGCACAACTTTGGCAGAACGCCTCCTCCCCTTCACGGGGTATTCCTTTTCGAGCATCATGACAAGTTTGATAGAGTGCTACAGGACCTGTAGTTCTGGCAGACACTCCTCTACAACGAGCATAGGTTCGGCGGAATGCCTCCTCCCCCTCATGGGGTGTTCCTTCCCGAGTGTCATGACAGGTTCAGCAGAGATGGCGACATCATACCCACCGTCACCACCCGGGTGCTCTGTCATGGTTTGGAACTAAGCAAGCTGCACATGCCTTTCAGAGAGACATCTCGCTTCATAGTGTCCTTTTAGAGCCATCAAGAGGAGGAGGAAAAGAGGAGAAAAAGGGAGTCCTCACCCATATTTTTGGAAACCTCGACCCAAAGCCTTCTCTCTATTTTCTCCATTCCTTCCGATCCATATTGATAGAGCATTCCTTGTCCATAGCCTTAGGCCTTCTTTTCTTCTTCCTATTCTTTGAGTGCCCATGAGTTCCTCTAGAGGTGGACGCTGCTCCTTGGAGTGTACCCCAGGTTGCCTGAGTGTTGCAGAGTCATCTCAGTCTGGGCCTCCTCCCTTGGATAGCGAGGAAGAATATGTTCCCTTCTGGGTCCCCCAAGGTCCCTATCGGATGGTGGACCCCAATGTCTTTGCCTTGCCTCCCTCTTCATCATCCTCGAGCCAGGACCTAGCAAGTCTATCAGGTGCCACCTCGATAATGACTAGGGTGGATGCCCTTCATCTCTAGGGGGTATACGGGATCCAGAGTCCATCTGAATCATGGCCCTGGCCGGGCCCAAATGAGTAGTTTACCTAAGGCAAGCCAAGCCAGAACACCTTGTACGAGGACATTTTCCTTGCTAGCTTCTAACCCCTTCTTCATCCTTTCATCTTATCCTTCTTAGGTAACTATAGGTTAGTTCCAACCCAACTCACCCTGAACTCTTTCAGGGTTATCTACTCCACCATCCTGTGCCATTTCCATGGTGTGGTTGCATGATTTTCTCTCTTCAAGGCCCTCTTTACCCTAAAGCACCACCCATAGATAAGGGGTGGTGGTTTGTTGCACCTCATCTTGGGACCCTTCAATTTGACCTGCCCACTTCCATCAAGGGATGGAACAACCAATACCTCTTCATTTCGATTAAGGGAGTCAATTGGATTTGGAGCGACCTTGACTAGTCCTCCAATCATAATGCCATGGTGGAGCCTACCAATCGGAGGTGTATGACCTGCTTGTCAACTCAAGGATTCCCCACGGGTGGGACCTCCTCTCCAAGTAGAACCTTTTCAATGCCAAGATCAACCCAATTCGATCTCTAGGTAAGGTCTGAGATCTATTTTCTTTTATGGCTTCTGGTAATTAACTGAGTTTTTCTTCCAATGCATATATGAAGTTCTCAGTCAACAAGATTCGACAGATGTCCCATAAGCATATGTCATTGATGAAACCCTAGGAGGAGCCAATGAAGAAGCCCTGTCGGAAGCCAGAGGAGAGGTCCCATGGGGAATCATCAGAGGGGCCTTAGGAGAGAGGGGCCAAAGAAGCTTCAACACCAGCTATAGAGGTGACCGGGGGCACAGTCCCATAACTCAATGGGGCCACTGAGCCGAGGGAGAGATCCCCTCAACTCCTCTAGTTGCTTCCAAAGTCATATTGATCTTGCCATCCGCCGAGGTGGGCACCATCGCTGAGCCAAAGAGGGTGCTAACTCCACCCATGGCCTTTACAGCAGTAGGGGTCCAACCATCGAGCCTAGCATCGACCAGCCCCAACTCATCCACGGTCCCAACCCCCAAAGTGGCCAGGGTCTCCATAATGGTGATACTCCATGCATTGATCACCCTCGATGCTAGCCTAGCGAGAGGCTATTGGGCTTCGTCCTATAGCCCTGGGACTATAGGGAGAGGAGCAGCTGCATGGTGGGTGAGACCATCTTCGGGATCTTCCCTCAACTACTTATGATCAGTTCTTTATACTCCCATGAGCTTTGGATTCAAGGAATGGAAAGGTTAACTAACCATTTTTTCTTGATTCTTGACCCTAGGTCATCCAAGATGCCTTCCTCATCAAGGAGGCATGTCAGGCACTGCTTTGGCGAGATGCGGAGTCTTGCAGTAGGGTCGACGCTGCTGAGATGAAGGCTAGGAACCTGGTGGACCAAGTACCAAGCCTGGAGGCCCAAGTGAAAGAGCTAGAGGCCGAGCTCGAGAGCTCACGGGACTCCATCACCGATCTCAAAGAGCGGGTGGGAGACTATGAGGCCAAGATCGTGAACAAGGGGTAGTACATTACCCTCTTGGATGAGCATCTTGCTGAGTCCACTACCATAATGCTCTGCCAGAAGGGGTAGCTACATGCCCTCCAAATGCAGCTAGGCCTGGTGGAGGATCGAGCCATGGCAGTCGAGGTGAAGGTCACCACCATTGAGGTGGTGGTCAAGGTGGTGAAGGAAGAAATGGCCCAGGCAATCGTGCGTTACAAGGCCTTGGCAGAGTTCGAGGATGAGGTGAGTGAAGTAGTCTATGATGCTTTCTACAAGGACTTTGAAGAATGAAGAAAAAAGTGGCATGGGTCTTCAATATCTCAGACTTGCACGACATCATCGCCGATGAACCTGAAGGAGTGAGAGGTGGGATAGACCCCTCCATCTAGGTTGATCCACTTGAAACTGTCGAGCCCAAGGCTGACCTAGCTCCACCCCAAGCATCCTCGGCTATCGAGGCTACTGCAAGGCTATTCCAACCAAGCTCGATATAGGAGACCATCACACGAGTGATGGCTAAGATGGGGGCGATGATCGACACCACCGTGGAGGCCTTCAAGTCTAGTGGGCTCCCGGCTCCAAACTAAGGGTTGTGAATAGTTGTAGGATTTTTTCTTTCCCCCTTTTTTATGTCTGAAATATTTTGTTGAGCTCCCCGGCATGTCAGGGGGCTCTTTCCCTTGTAAATTTTTTTTCGGTGATGAATTGGAGCATTTTGCTAACTCAACTCTCCTTCCTTCACTTTTCCTCTTCTTTTTTTTCGATGCTTGTCATCTGGCATGATGTTCGGGTGGCGAAGTAGCAGATAGTTTGTTCCAAGGGGATGGCACTGCAAGGCATCCCACCAGGCATTGTCTACCATTGAGTCAATGGGGCAGGCCTAGACACTGTTGAGCACACCGTCATTATGAGGCATCCCACCAGACTTTGCCCAGCCAAGGGGTTGGATGAATGTGCATGGGTGTTGTGGAGTAGACCATCTAGGAGGAAGTGTTGTAGAGCACCCCGTTAACTTTGTCTGACTTGGGGTCTGATGGATGGGCACAGGTACTATGGAGCAGGCCATCTGGAAGGACAATGCTACAAAGCATCCCATCAAACTTTGTTTGACCTAGGATTGGACAGATGGGCATGGGTGCTATCGACCAGACCATCTAGGAGGATGGTGCTGTAGAGCATCTCGTCGAGCTTCATCCAACCTAGGGTCAAATGGATGGGTGGGGCTACTGTGGAGCAGGCTATTCAGGAGGACAATGCTATAGAGCATCTCGTTGAACTTCATCCGACCTAGGGTCAGATGGATGGGTGCGGGTGTTGTAGAGTAGGCCATCTAAGAGCACGATGCTATAGAGCATCCCATCAAACTTCGTCTGACCTAGGGTCGGATGGATTGGCATGGGTGCTATGGGGTAGGCCATCCGAGAGGATAATATTGTAGAGCATCCCATCGAACTTCATTCGACTTAGGGTCTGACGGATGGGCATAGGTGCTATGGAGCAGGCCATCCAGAAAGATGATATTGTAGAGCATCCCATCGAACTTCATTCAATCCCAGGTCGGATAGATGGGTGTTCTAGAAAGGTGAGGTCGAGCAGTTCCATCAAAGAGCATTTTCATTCCATTCTTGGATAGGGGACATACATCACTGGTAGTACATTCTCAAATTTTTGGCATTCCATGTTCATGGGATCTGGGTGCAGTCAAGCTCGGTAATTCGATAGGCTCCTTTGTGCAATACTTCAACCACCTTGTAAGGTCCCTCCCAATTTGGCAACAACAGCTTATCACACTCATCGGGACACCTCTACCCATCTTAGGATGAGGTCTCCTGGCCAAAAGGCCTTAAGCTTTATGCACGAGTTGTAATAGCAAGCCACTCATTACTGATACATGGCCATGCAGAGTCAAGCTTTATACCTCATCTCATCCAACAGGTCAAGATTAAGGAGGAGGCAAGCCGGGTTGCTCGACTCATCGAATTGCTCCACTCACAGCATCGACAGGCCAATCTCTGCTAGTATTACCACTTCGGTACCAAAGACTAAGTTGAATGGTGTCTGGTCCATCACAGTTCGAGGCATGGTGTGGTAGGCCCACAGTATACTGGAAAGCTCTTCCACCCACTGGCCCTTCGCTTCACCTAGTCTGGTATGAAACCCTTGGAGAATGGTCCAATTCATCACCTTGACCTCTCTATTAGCCTGTGGGTGGCCTATCGATGTGAAGCGATGGTGGATATTCAGGTCGACACAAAACTTCCTGAATCCCTAGTTGTCAAACTGCCATCCACTATCGATGATGATGATATGAGGGAGACCAAAATGGCAGATAACTGACTTCCAGAGAAAAGATTTTGCCTTGCCCTCAGTAATCCATACCAGGGGTTCCGTTTCCATCCACTTGCTAAAGTAGTCGATGGCAACAATCAGATACTTCCACTGGTCGGATGCTGATGGAAATGGCTGCAGTATGTCCATCTCCCATTAGATGAATGGCTAGGGGGAGGAAAGCAGGGATAATAGAGAAGCTGACACTGGATGTAGGTATGCCATTGGCAGTGGTCATACTTTCACACGAACTCAACTGCATCTACTCGCATGGTGTCCCAATAGTAACCTTGCCTTAGGGCTTTATAAGCCAACATTCTGCCCCCCACATGATTCCTGCAAAAGCCTTCATGGATCTCTTGGAGGATATAGGCAGCCTCTAAAGGTCTCAGGCATTTCACCAAGGGATAAGAATAGGACCTCTAGTAAAGTTGCCCATCCATCAGCATAAATCAGGCGACCTTCCACTGCAGGAGGTCGGCCTTTATGCGGTCTTTAGGCAGGATACCTTTAGCTATGTATTTGATGTAGTGGTGATACGAGACAAAATATGAAAAGTAATCTATTGATTATTAAACTAATTATCTGAGATTAACAGTGACTAATTTTTCTAGATTTTTTCAGATTAAAGACTCAAAGTAATCAATAAAGTAAAACTAGTCAACTAGTTATCAACTTGCAAAGTAGATTTAACAAAGTAAACTAGAAAAACAGGATTTGGTGATTAAGAAACCATCTTAAACTAGGGTTATACTTATCAAAGGATCAAAAATTAAGAGTTAGGAAAGGTTTTTATTTTACCAATTAAGATTATATTCGCTCTTATTGTGGTTCTGACTGGACTCTCGAGGATCTTACAACAAGACTTCCAGATTGTCGATCTTCGGGCTTCGATCTTCAACACAATTGGTTCCAAGGCAAAGAATACCATCGCTTTCGATCTCGATCACCTATAATCAGTCACAAACACTCAATTTAGATGGTAAAGAAGGAAGAAAAAGATTGGAAAGGAGGAAGGAAAGAAAGTTAGAAGAAGGCGGCTAGGGTTTCAGTAGATGGTTGGATAACTAAGGCCTCACACCCCGTGATGCTCCGAAGAACAAAGGAAATAGGGCCTCATACCCTGTGATGCCATCATATCAAAGGAATTAAAGAAAAACTTCTCTCTTTATTTCATGAATAGAATTGAATGTATACAATAGGGGTGATGGTGCTATTTATAGACCATCTACAAGTAGAGTAAGGGAAAGAAACTCCAATGATTGTTTTCCTTAGACATCAAAGACTTGGAATCCTTTTCTTGGCATCTTAGAGTCTTGAATTTGAATTGTTCTTAAGCTCCTTCCATAGTGGGCGACAACATTGGATATGATTCATAGCTTGGGCGACAACAAGACATCTTCATCCTTTTTTGGGCGACAAGAAATGAGATGTCCTTCTTTGATGCGGGACTATTTATGCATGCAAACTATTTTTCTATTATTTAGGGGCAAGTTAAAATTATTTATCCCAAAGTTAGAGCCAAAGTACTAAGTAGGGGATCCTACAAAAAATCTAGAAGATCATACTCTCAGAAATATACCCTAAAGTGAAAGAAATAAGACCGCCAAAGCTAAAAAGCCCCGGTAGGGCTAGCTCTTCTACAATACCACAACTTGTGAGTCAAGGGGGTGTATCTGGAAGTGATTTGAAGATGAGTCCATGAAGGGGTTGCTCTACACTCCCGGATGCACCCTGGAAGATCAAGCCAAAGACCTCACGGATCTGTAGCTTTCTATCCGCTGACCTGAAAGTCGACTGGATGGAATCCTTAATTCGTGAACTCTGAGGGACCTGTAAAATGCCAATGGAGGGTTAGAAAACAATGGAGAAGTGGTTTAGATGGCTGAAAGAAGAAGGGAAAGAGGGGTTGTAAGAGGGGTGGCCAAGGGGTGGAGAGTCCAAGGCTGATGGGGTTGCAGGGCTATTAGCATTTCATTGGGGCTTGCAGGCTTAGCACAGGATGCTGGTTGGGGATCTCGAGTCTCTCACCCACTCCTTAAGAAGGACAAAGCATGAAGCAATTCTCAAGAAAACTCTTTTTTTTCATTAATAAGAAGATGATCAAAATTTCATACAAAGGGGTCCCTAATATAGAGTCAGGAGACTTAGATCCCAAGCAAATGAAAATAAAGAAAATATGTGGTGCCCAATTTCTTCTTAAAGTGTGGGGCTGAATATAAGGAAGAAAATTCTTTCATGGCATACAAAATTCCCCCAAATAAGGCATATAGTGGGTAGCCAAGAGGGGACCATGAGGGGTGCCAAAAAGCTTCCATCTGGGGTTGGGTGTGGTCCACAACTTTCCTAAGCAGGCGTCCATGAATCTGGGGATTGAAGTATATCCATTGGCATGTGGACTTGGTGTGCTTGGGGCATGGAAGGGGTATGCCAGCATGTGGACATCAACTCCTCATGCATGGGGCCGACCTCATGATCTTCCAAGTAGTCCTATGGTGTCGCATTCCAGGGTGTGATTGGGACTCCATACAGCTACTGACGTGGCACATTGGGTATGGTCCTTCTGATGCTTGGGTCTTCTCAGACTGGACTTAACCTCATAAGCTGGACATGACTACAAGACTCAAAAGAAAAGGCTCAATATGAACTGACTCAACCAACTTAACTCAAGACTCAACTGAACTTGACTCAACTGAACTAACCATATCCCAAGACTGATCCAAAACCCTAATGGTATGGATCAAATTCTAAATACAGGACTCAATGATATCAAAACAGGACTCAAACCATATGTTGGGCCTAAATGGGCCATGCCTTTATTATAGGACTCAAAATAAATAAAACCCTGATGACTCTAGTCAGATAACCATAGAGGGTTTAAAAGCCTCTTGATGCGAAACTAGATATGCATGCATATTATTTTTGTAATTTTATATATTAAGTTATATGTTTGAATCCTGAAGACCGGACCAAAATACTAAGTAGAGAGTTCTATATGAAATTAAGAAGCAAAAAGCATGCATAATCGGACCTAAAAAGCAATAGAAAGTGGTCCGCCAAGGCTGAGAAGTCTCGGGTGGGCTAGTTCATCTTCAATAACAGGACTGATAGACAGAGGGGGTGTACCTGACAATAGTTGATGCACCTGGTGAAGATCGTATGTGAAGGGGTTGCTCTTACTCCTGGATGCGGCCTTGAAAATCAAGCCTCAGACCCGCAGATTAGAGGCTTTCAACTCGGTTATCCGATTGCTACCCGGCTAGAGTTATTGGATTCGTAGGAGTCGAGGGACCTGCAAACAACCTTTCATGAGTGAGAAATAAAAGCAAGGATAAAATAAAAAAGAGAAAACAGCAAGGGAAAGATGAGATATGGAGTTGGCAGCCAGGGTTTGGAGAGCTGGATGGCGGTTGGAGGCTGGGTGCAGAACACCGGGAAGAAGGAAGGGCTCACACAGAATCCCTTTTAGCACACAGTAGGTAGCACACAACAATTGGAAGAACTCAATATTATTTCATGAAATTATGCCTTGATTCAAGAGAGTAGAGTCTCTTAAATAGACTCTTAGACTTGGCCCCTAAGGATATAATAGTCATTACCTAGGAGTTTTAATCCCACCCAAACCCTAGCTAGAATAACATAGTAGGTTTAGGTAGAAAAATCCCTCATATTTCTCTCCTCTCACTTGCCTTGGTCGGCCAAGAGGGGTGACTCTAAGTGGCTGACCAAGGGGAAGGTGACCATAAGAATTTTGCACCCTAGCTCCTCTCCTGGGCTTTGGCTGGCCCAATCTACTTCAGGCTGCGGTCCAGGGCTCTCGGGCTTCTGATGTGACTCCAGGGTTTCTGATTTCTTTTACTGGGCCTTCCATAGTCTTTATGTCTTTAGTTGGGTTGGTTTCATGTCTTTAGTTGGGTTGGTCTTCACTTGGACTGGCTTGGTCTTCTCTTGTACTTGGGCTGACATGTATAAGACTCAGGAAGAAGACTAGCTCAACATGAGCTGACTGGTACAGGACTTAAATAATAAAATAACAACTCAGATGGACTAAGCTCTTATTACAAATAGACTCAAACACTACTAATTAATCCACAGAGGGTTGAGAAGCCTTTATCTTATTCTGGTACCTCTGGTGTCCGCACCAATTCTCTTGGGGTGGGAGGAACTCGACCCTGTCAAGTAAAGATCCGGTTGGCTCACATATCTCTCGAGAATGTCTGGGTCGAGGTGCTGCAAGTCCTCTCAAGAAATCCATGAATCATCTGACTCTAGTCGGCCTTGCCATCGGACCAGGTAGCGTTGATAGCTACGGCCCCGGGTCATTATAGCTTGATCATCCAGGATACGCTCGATCCGTTCTCCTTTCTCAGGCCAATTTATTGGTGGACACTATGGGCTAAGATCACTCACAATGAAAAGAATAGGTCCAAAGGCCTCATTGGGTATCGCTGCCAGTTCCCTACACTCAACCAAGCCTACGATATTGAAGGTAGAACTGATGCCCAAATCCAGAGGCAAATCTAACACATAAGCATTTGGTCCAACCCTCTCTATCACTTTAAAACGTCCGGCTCTGCGAGCATGAAGCTTCTTTTTAGGCCTAAGCCTAACCAAGATAGAATCCACAACATTAAATTTCTTGGCCCTTTCTCCAGGAATTAGTCAATTTGTTTTAAAATTAGTACAGGTAGTGAACATGCTGGGCACATATAGACTCCTAACAGGTATGCAAAAGACTCAAACTATCAACTAACAGACTCGACTATACATTCCTATCAAAAAGATTTTATTAAACTCTTTGGACCTAAACCTAACAGATTATAGGTTCTCTAGGTTTGATCCTAGTTTGACATGTACACAAAAATTTATAATGGACTCCTAGCAAATTCCATAGAGTATGCCAGAAGTAAGATGCAAACCTAACATGCGTAATGAATGCATGTAGTATGCTAATCTCAATTAAATACAATCTAATGATCCTAGAAATGCTAGTGGTGTCTGGAAAGGGCAGAAAATAAGAAGTGGATTCAAAATTAATCCAGTGGGTAGGAAAAAAGGTTCAGGGTTAGTTGGATATAGTAGGATATAAGAAGGAGTGTCAGGGACTAATCCTAGACTAATGAGGTTAACCTTACGAGGTTGAGGTATATCTACAGGATTTGCATAATGGAAGGATGGGTTACTAATCTCAGGAAAGAGATCCTTAATGGAAACTATAGGAGGGGGCTTTACCTGAGGGTACTGATTCAAAGAGATCGGGTCCTTAATAAATTCTTCTGGTTCTTGTAATTTAGGACTAGACTCTGTAATTTGGCTCTCCTCTATGATTTCCTCAAGTAAGGTTCTAGCAGTAGTCTCTAGGTTCTCTTCCTTAATTTGGCTCTCCTCTATGGTTTCCTCGGGTAAGGTTCTAGCAGCAGTCTCTAGGTTCTCTTCCTCTAATTGTTCTTCCATTACAGCTTTAGGCTGGGTATAGTTAGGATCAACTAACTCTAGATTGGCTTCTACCTGGGTACCTATGGGGTCAACTAATTCTAGGTCTTCTAGAGGTGTCTCCTCTTCTCCCTCATACTCATCCACTAAGTTTACATCAGCTTCATACACTTCCACTTTGATGTTAGCCTTATGAATCAAAGGGATGGTAGGGGAAGGTCGACTAGGGAGAAATTGGCTAAGTCCTGGTCACTGATTATGGGCACTAATCCTAGTAGGTTCAGGTTGCCTAAGGGGTAGTGGCTTACTACTAGGCTTATATCTAGGGGTACTAACCTTATGGGGTTTAGGTCGATGGCCTAGGGGTTCATTCTGCTCATAGGTCATGGGTCTACTGGGCTTATAGGGTGTGGATGCATAGGATCTAGAGATATAGGATCTAGGTTCATAGGGTTTGGATACATAGGTTCTAGGTTCATAGGATTTGGAGTCATAAGATCTATAGGTTGTGGGTCTCTTGGGCTCATAGGACTTGGGTAGGTACTTTATCCTTAGTTCAAGTTTCATGTCACTCCAGGTAGTTATGGGTTCACGGTATTGTAGCCTAAGTATTCTCTCAACATTATCCCTGTCTACCTTAGCCTGGTGAACTAACTTAGCTTTAGCAAACCTAAACTGATGTCTTTCATAATAGAAACCCATATTTCGTTCAAAATACAGGTCCATATCTCTTTCCCAATCAAGATAATCCTCACACTCAGGATCACAAAATTTAGGTGCAACCAACACAACGTACCTAGTGGCTCTCCTAGGGTTGGGCTCCAAATAGGGGTCATGGTATGGGGTTCTCCTAGGGTTGGACTCCATGGTTTCACTAGGTTGAGTTAGGTTGAGGCTATCGGTATTGGACTTCTAATCTAATGGTCATGCAATCAAACACACACATTGACTCCTAAGCGAGTGCACATGCAAGACTCAAAGATGAATCGACTATGGCTGCCTAGACATAGAGCCCAATCAGGATGGGTTGACTCAACTGTTGGGAATTGTGTCCCAAAGCCAATTGCCTAGGTTGTAGGCGGTTGTGCTGAGTATTGTATTCATTTTATGAATTAATAAAATATTATTTTTGGCAGCTCATCACATATTGTATTTCCCTGAAATGAGCTCTTTCCATGTGATGAAGTCCTTAGGACTACACTGACTTCGATACAGAGAGGATGTATCGAGTGATCCTTAAACCCAGTTCACAACCAAAGGATATATTATACTGGACGGCAATATATCAAGTATAGGTTGTTGCAGTTCACATCGTTTGGTTGTCCTCTTGACCAAATGAGTGTGGTGACACTGATGTGATCTGCAAGTGGGATATGTGATATCTCATTGAACGTGACTCCGTGCAGCCCCTTTCTGCCAAAGGGAAACTCACGATTGGATATAGGTATATGTGTTCCTCTGACCTGAGATCATCACGGTAGCTTGCAAGCAACTCCCTGTGCTTTGGTGGAGAACTACCCGGATTTTTAATCAGGTGACGGAATGTTTCTAGGTATAGGCAAGTACTTATGGAGCAGTGATGGACCAAGATGGAATTGACCTGTCCAAACAGTTTGGATTGAATGTCTCGTAGTATCTCAATTTAGCAAATCCTCGACCGGGGTAGCCCTAGTGAAGAGTCACTGGGCTTGCGAGGTTGAGACACGTATTGGACTGACTCTATCTGGGTTGGCAGCCCAATCTCAGTCGTCTTGAGCATTAGAGATCAAAGAGATGAATTATACGGTAACCATATGCCAGAGGTTCGATAGTTTGCTCCCACATCTTCGACCTATCCGGATGTCGGGACCCATTGCTAGATGGTTTCCTGTGCTGGTACTAGAATTGTTCTAGTGCTACCATTTAGGTTCGAACCTATGAGGTCACATGCCACAGAGGATAACTCTCTGATCCAGATACCGATTACGATTGAGAATCGTCTCGGTTTTAAGGTCACGATATTTTTTTAGCACACTTTTCCCCGTCTTGCCCTTGTCTGTGTCAGTCAGAAATTGTTCCGGGTTGACCAGCACTGCGCCAGGATTTTTCTGAATCAGTTTTGAACTGATTCGGAGTTCGTTTCAGCCTCCAATTGGTTGTGAACCAATTGAACCCAATTTAATTGGGCTTAAACTGGTTCAATTAGATTGAACCAAAATTTTTTATTTGGTTGGACCGGTTTTGAACCGGTGTCTTATTTTTTTTTTTTTTTCTTGGACCGTTTTACACGGTAAAATCGCTGGGAGAAATTTCTTGCGACAAGAAGGCCAAACTACCGAAATAAATTCGCTAGGCGTCCCTTCTTCTCCCTCCATCGGCTGGGCTTAATCCTCCCGTTTAATGGCTGTTAAATGGGTGATTGGCAGCCGGCGTCCTTTACTTTTCCCTGCCTTTCCCTCTCCCTCTTCCCTGCTATTTTTTAAACCCCTGCAGTCCCTGTTTCAAATGTGTGTGTGTCATCGTGTGAAAGGCTGAAAAACCATGAGAGCTGGTTCTTTCCTTGGAGAGCTCATCATTCTTTCTACCGGGGTTTCTAAGGGCTGGGTTTTGGTGAGAGATTGGGAGAGAAAGATCCTTGATTCCCTGATCTTGCTAGTGCTCAAAATCTGCTCTGCAGCAAAGGAAAAATTGCTGCAACTTACCTGTGACCATTGCTCCTTCCAGCGGCTAGCACCACTCGTGGAGAAGGATCGAAAAACCCCGGGCATGTCTCCCCTCTAGAGGGAGTATCCCTTTACTCCTGGGAGCAAGAGGGTCGAGCCGGATTCGTTGCTACAGCTCCAAATGCAAGGAAGAAGGCTACTGTTTTTCTGCAGCAGAATTTTTCTGGCAGCAACTTGGGTGATTTTGTACACCCTATACATTGTGTTAATCTTGCAGATTTTTGTTGGAAATCGAAGAAGACCATTCTCCCTTGCCGCTGCTTCAATTCGGGAGGAAAAGGAGCTCCGGACATCACCGTTTGGTTGCTATTTTGAAGAGCAAAAACAGAGTAACCAAACGACCAAAGGAAGAAGACAACATGAATAAAGTTATTCCTATTATCCCAGCTATTCTAGCAGATATTCCAGAGTTATTCCAGGTGGAATAAAGGTATGAAAAATTTTATTTTATCATGCATAAATAAATGTATTTATTTGTATATTTTACAAATATTATATGTCTTGTTACATGCCTATTTTAATACATGCAACTTGAATAGATTAGGTTCTGGGCGGAGCAGTTTTCCGCTGCATGATTTTTAAAAATTGTTTTAAAATCCATTCTGCTCCCATAGCCGTTTGCATGCCTAGCGTAGGATCTTGTCAAACCACCTGCACCCTTTCTTTCAGTGGTATCAGAGCCAGGTTACAGGTGTAATTTATTCATGTATGCATGTATGTAGATTAAAATTGGTTTAATCTAACGATGTATCAAGATTCTTTTTGGAACCTAGTTAAGACCTTCACCACGACCGTGTATTTTTGACACGATACGGATCGTCTGTGATGGCCTTTTCAGAAGGATCCTTAAAGGATATAAAATTAAAAAATTGTTTTAATTTTTAGATACATGAAATTGGCATGTTTTTAGGCATGTTTTATATTGGATATAAAATTTGTAAAATATATTGATGCATGATTTTTGTTATGTAAAATTATTTTACATAAAGACTTAATTAAAAATTATTTTAATTAAGAATTTTCTTATTAAAAATTATTAGGTTTATGAAATCTAATTTGACATGAATAAGCCATTTTGGGTTAATTGGGTTAGCTGACTAGTTGGGTCCATCACTGGGTTAGACCTAAGTTTAGTTGAACCGGAAAACAAGAAAATTAAACAAAAGTTGTTTAAGGCCCTTCTTTAGAACTATCTAATAGTTAGATTAGTTGATCCGTTCATCTAAAATGGATCCAATTAGTGGCTCATTGGACGCCCGAGTCTTTAGGCTAGTCTGATCGAGTCTGGTAAACCGACTGGTGTCGAGGTAGGTTTGGCATTGTGATCATGGTTGTATGAGGCTACCTCTTTCCTGGCCAACTTGGTTGGTGTCTAGGAAAGATGGTTAATGGCGGATACTCACCCATGATCTCACCTACCTGGCTAGTCGAGTCGACCAGAACTAATTGGAAAAGCTCATTGACTCGAGTTAACCCATGTCACCCAGGTTGATCAGTCTGACTGATCTATAAGGTGCCCATGGATTGTTTGTTGATTCATATCAACCCTCCTGGAATCTGATTGATTCAGTGGGAGGATGATCCATGTCCTTGTCTTTTTCTTCTGTCATAACTAAAATTCCTCTAAAATTATTAGGTCCTTAAAAAGACTAAGTCAAGGAGTTGACAGTGTCTTAGCCTCCCATTAAGTCAGTTAGAAATGTGTCCACTAGCTTGGTGTGCATCGACAGTTCCAAAGAATGGGTGTACATCCGGTGACTGAAATTTCTATCTGATCGATGATGGTTCAGTACAACCTCCTTAACGGGACCAGGTGGGCCGGCCAAAGTCGGGCTTGGTCTTTAGTTAGCTGGAAGCATTGGATTTGTCATTTTAATGGTTGGACCTAACCAGAGACCCGCAATAGGAGGCCCCAAGGCCAATTAGGGTGTTCTCTGGGGCAAAATGAAATACTGAAAATTGTTTAGGGAAGCAATTGGTTTACGAACCTACCTTTAGGCTCGTATGGATGAGCTGGCCAAAGTCGGGCTCATGCGAGGCCTATTGGATTTCAGTACCTACTTGAAAAAGTGTTTTCATGGATTGGAGTTAGAGGCTACCAATCTTAAAAAATTAGTGGGAGAAACCTTTAGACTAAAGTCCAAGTCTTTTGGTTAAAATTAATTCATACACTAATGTGGTCTTATTTTCTTTTCAGATGTCTTCAAACTTATCGCTCCGGTCACTTCTTGACAATGAGAAGTTAAAGGGTCACAACTTTGATAGTTGTATCGAATATTAAGAATAGTTATGGAGCATGAACGGATCCTCTATGTGATAACGGATCCGGCACCTGAAATCCCTCCCGCCAATGCACGGAGTGCGGTCAGAGTGCTTATCTGAAGTGGGTCTCTAATCGGACTACTGTCCATTGCATTATGTTAGCGGCGATGAACGATGAGTTCAGTCGCAAATTCGAGGAGGCCCAACCTAATGAAATCCTTCAAAAGTTGAAGGAATCCTTCGGCACCCTGAATGATGTAGAACGGTACAAAGTGTCTTGTGCCATCTACAATTCCAAGATGCCGAATGGTGGTTCAGTCACTGATCATGTATTGTACATGATCGAGTTGATTGAAAAGTTGGGCAAACTCGGATGCCCCTTGCATGAGCAGCTCGGTAAGGATGCGATCCTGAATTCTCTTCCCTCCTCCTATCTTGATTTTCTCGATCATTACAGAATGAACAAGCCTGCAGTAAACTACCATGGTCTTTTAGGGTTGCTGCAGACTTTCGAGAAAGACCACCAACTGAATAAGGGGGTGGTGAATTTAGTGGGAGGAAGTAGAGTTCGTCGTCCCTTTAAGAAAGGGAAGAAGAAAATAAATAAGAAGGGAAAGAAGGTGCAGAATGCTCATGGCCCTAGTCAGACTAGGAAGTATAAGGCTGATCAGTCTTCTGCAGAGTGCTTCTACTGCAAGAAGAAGGGACACTAGAAGAGGAACTGTCCTCTTTATATTGCATCCCTTGATCCGAACAGGCCGAGGAAGCAGAAGTCTGCTGAACAAGGTATTTATATGATAAAACCTTGTTGTTGGCTTTGGCTCCTTAGTTTTGATGATTAACAAAAGGTTGAGTATATGTTTGGACTAATGTTTCATTTCAAGATAAAGTTTCAGGACTTAGGTTATTCAAAAAGAGTATCAAGAGTACAATGACGAAACCAAGCTTGCTTGATTTTGGAAAGAGCTTTCCTTCTTTGAAAAAGATCAAATTTCTCATATTGGACCTTATTATTAAGAAGTAATTGATAAAAAAACAAAGGCTTAGAGAAACTCAAGTATGGCACGCACCTCTCTAGAGTTTCAGAAAATTTTAGACTAGAGGTCGACACCTTGCCAAAGGTCGACCACCAAAGGTCGACTCATGAAGAAAAGAAAAGTTCAGCTAGGCCAGCACGGCAAAATTTCAGTGGCACGCTCCAGAGGTCGACCACCAGAGGTCGACACTTGTCCAGAGGTCGACACCAGAGATCGACTCATCGCCTGAGAATTCAAACTGGGCAGAACTATGGTTTTCTGGATTTTTGCCTAAGATAAACTGGAGGTCGACTCATGAGGTCGACACTTGATCCAGAGGTCGACTCATGAGGTCGACTCATGGCATAACGGCTAGTTTTTCTGAACTTTTGATTTGATTTCTAATGGCCATAAACGGTCATATTTTTGATTCTAACGGTCTTGTGGAGTTGTTTCAGCTTGAATGAGGTATTTAACCTCCACCTAACTTCAAAAAAGACAAGGAGACAAAGTGAAAAGGAATAGAGTGAAAGTACAAAGCCTTCAATCAATTCCAAGCCAAAAAGAGTGAGAAAACCAAGAGATTCCTTAGCCAAAAGCTTTCCATCTTTGAGGAATCCAACTTTCAAGTGTTTGGCATTTAGTGAGGTCCAAGATTCCAAGAGAAAGGCTTGAAGAGTCTCCATCAAGAGCTACATCGAATTACTTTTTGCTCAAAAGGAGTTTGTTTTGATTTATTCATTGTATTCATATTCTTTTTGTCTTAGGCTAGTTTCAAGGGAATTTGAAACTAGTGTGAGGTTTGTTGGTGAGCCAATTGATAAAACCAACTAGGGTTGCTTGTAAGCCCGAAGCCAAAACAAGTGAGTGAGGTTTGTTGGTGAGCCAATTGATAAAACCAACTAGGGTTGCTTGTAAGCCCGAAGCCAAAACAAGTGTGTAAGGTTTTGACTTGTGAGCCTTATAAAACAAGTCGGCTGTAATCTAGAAAAGATTATAGTGGAAATTCCCAAGTGGACCTTGGGGAGTGGATGTAGGTGCTAGGTGCACCGAACCACTATACTTCTTGTGTGTTTGCATTGCTTTACTCTTCTTTTGCTCTTTAATTGTTGTTATCTTTCATTGCTTCCGTTGCACAATTACTTGAGCACTATCACTCTTCACTTTTGAACTTGATAGCACATATATTGCTTTAATTTTTAAAATACCCAATTCACCCCCCCTCTTGGGCACCATATCTGGGCAACACTTGTAATTACACAATTGTTGATAATGCTAACTGGGTATTGGATACTGGTAGTCCAATTCATGTTTGTAATTCATTGCAGGAACTTCAAGTTAGCAGAAGATTTGAAGATGGAGAACAGTTTCTGAGCATCGGGAATGGAAATCATGTTCCAGTACTGGTGGTCAGAGTCCTGCGTCTTGTCTTTGAGTCTTGTACTGTCGAACTAGTCGACTGTCACTATTGTTCTAGTTTCATTATGAGCATAATCTCTGTAGGCCTTTTGGCCAATTGTGGTTTTGAACTATCAATAAAAGGAGATTTTTGCAATGTTATTTTGAATAACTCTGTTATAATGAAAGCTAAATTAAATAATGGCATATATGTACTATCAAGGCCTGTTAGTGTAACGTACACTTCTGGCAAACGCCCAAGATTAGATAATGTCAATGATTTGTATCTTTGGCACTGTAGGCTAGGTCATATTAACCAAAATAGGATAAACAAGATGCAAGGAGATGGACTCCTCGAGGTCAGTGATTCTGAATCACTGCCAACTTGTGAATCCTGTTTACTTGGTAAAATGACCAAGTCACCTTTTACTGAAAAAGGTGAACGAGCTATAGAACTTCTAAGTCTAATACATACTGATGTATGTGGACCGATGACAGTTAGTGCCAAAGGAGGATACAAATATTTCATTACTTTTACAGACGACTTTTCAAGGTTCGGTTATGTCTTTTTAATGAGACATAAGTCTGAGTCATTTGAAATGTTCAAACAATACCGTAATGAAGTAGAAAAGCAAACTGGAAAAAGTATTAAAACTCTTCGATCTAATCGAGGTGGTGAATACTTATCTGGTGCTTTTTTGACATATCTTGAGGAGAATGGAATTCTCTCTCAATGGACTCCTCCAGGAACACCACAGTTGAATGGTGTGTCCGAAAGGAGGAATCGAACCTTGTTGGACATGGTTCGATCCATGATGGGCTTTGCAACTTTGCCGCTATCCTTTTATGGATATGCGCTTCAGACAGCCTGTTACTTATTAAATGTTGTTCCAAGTAAGTCTGTTGTCTCCACTCCGTATGAGATGTGGACTGGACGTAAACCCTCAATCTCACACCTTCGGGTCTGGGGTTGTCCGGCTTACGTAAAGCGTTTAGACTCAGACAAACTTGGTCCTAGGTCTGATCGATGTTTATTCATTGGTTATCCTAAGGAAACCAAAGGGTATTTCTTCTATTTGGAGAATGAACAAAAGGTGTTCGTTGCTCTTAAAGCTATCTTTTTAGAAAAGGAGTTCCTTGGAGAAGGAACTATAGCCTCTAAGATTGAACTTGATGAAGTTCAGCCAATAGAAGAACCTGCACACTCTAAGGACATCGTAGAACCGGCTATGATTGAATCACACCCAGAACCCATTAGGAGATCCGATAGAATACCGTGTCAGCCGGACAGATACTATGGTTTCTTGGTTCGGGACGGCGATCCCATTGAGCTCGATGAGAACAATGAGGATCCGATCACCTATATGGATGCACTTCAGAGATCTGACTCTGAGGCATGGCTTGGAGCCATGCGATCCGAAATGGAGTTCATGGAAATCAACAATGTTTGGACATTGGTTGATCCGCCTGAAGGGATAAAACCCATTGGGTGTAAATGGATCTTCAAGAGGAAAAGGGGCGCAGATGGGAAGGTAGAGATCTATAAAGCCCGTCAGGTTGCCAAGGGGTATCGTCAATGATATGGTATTGATTATGACGAGACTTTCTCCCCTATGGCAATGCTCAAATCCATTCGGATCATGCTTGCTCTGGCAGCATATTTTGATTACAAGATTTGGCAGATGGATGTCCGAACCGCTTTCCTAAATGGAGAGCTGGAAGAGGAGGTGTATATGATACAGCCTGAAGGGTTCACATCCACAGATGAATCAAAAGTATGCAAGTTGCAGAGGTCCATCTATGGACTCAAGCAAGCATCTCGAAGTTGGAACTTATGGTTTGATAGGTGTATCAAATCATATGGCTTCGTTAGGAACGGAGAAGAACCGTGCATCTATAAATGGGTTAATGGTTTTGTGATTGTATTCCTAGTACTGTATGTTGACGACATTCTCTTAATCGAGAATGATGTCGCAGCATTACAAGGAATAAAGGTCTGGTTATCATCTCAGTTCTCCATGAAGGACTTGGGTGAAGCTTCTTACATACTAGGTATGAAGATCTATAGAGATAGATCTAAGAAGCTTTTGGGATTGTTCCAGTCTACGAACATTGACACCGTGCTGAAACGGTTCAGCATGGAAAATTCTAAGAAAGGCTATCTTCCGATAGGTTCTGGAATTACTCTTTCCAAGAAGGATTGTGCGACAACTCCTGAGGAAAGAGAGCGCATGAGTAGAGTACCTTATGCTTCTGCAATAGGCTCTATAATGTATGCTATGACTTGTACTAGACCAGACATGGCATACTCACTAGGAGTAGTGAGCAGATACCAATCTGACCCAGGTGAGGTGCATTGGAAGGTGGTTAAGTCCATCCTTAAGTATTTGAGAAATACTAAAGATCAATGGCTAATTTATGGAGAACCTGACTTGAAACTTATGGGGTACTCTGACTCCAGTTTCTAGTCAGATAGAGATGATAGCAAGAGTGTGTCAGGGTTTGTATTTACCCTAAACAGAGGAGCGATTTGCTGGAAAAGTTTCAAGCAGGCAACTGTTGCAGACTCTGTATGCGAAGCAGAATATATTACAGCATCAGATGCAGCAAAGGAAGCTGTATGGTTGCGGAAGTTCTTTGGAGAGCTAAGGATGGCACCTTCCCTAGATGGTCCTGTTTTGGTGTACTGTGACAGCACTGGAGCCATTGCTCAAGCTAAGGAGCCTAAAGCTCATCACCGCACCAAGCACATTCTGCGGCGCTCCCACCTCATACGAGAGATCGTAGAACGAGGTGATATCAATCTTCTAAAGATCGATGGAAAAAAAAATCTGGCCGACCCCTTCATTAAAGCCCTCGAAATAAAAGAGTTCGACTATTGTAAATGGAAAATGGGTATTAGATACTCTTCTGATTAGCTTTAGTACAAGTGGGAATTGTTGGAAATTGTGTTCCAAAGCCAATCGCCTGGGTTGTAGGCAGTTGTGCTGATTATTGTATTCATTTTATGAATTAATAAAATATTATTTTTGGCAGCTCATCACATATTGTATTTCCTTGAAATGAGCTCTTTCCATGTGATGAAGTCCTTAGGACTACACTGACTTCGATACAGAGAGGATGTATCGAGTGGTCCGTAAACTCGGTTCACAACCAAAGGATTTATTGTACTGGACGGCAATATATCAAGTATAGGTTGTTGCAGTTCACATCGTTTGGTTGTCCTCTTGACCAAATGAGTGTAGTGACACTGATGTGATCTGCAAGTGGGATATGTGATATCTCATTGAACGTGACTCCGTGCAGCCCCTTTCTGCCAAAGGAAAACTCACGATTGGATATGGGTATATGTGTCCCTCTGACCTGAGGTCATCACGGTAGCTTGCAAGCAACTCCCTATGCTTTGGTGCAGAACTACCCAGATTTTTAATCCGGTGATGGAAGGTTTCTAGGTATTAGCAAGTACTTGTGGAGCAGTGATGGACCAAGATGGAATTGACCTGTCCAAACAGTTTGGATTGAATGTCTTGCAGTATCTCAATTTAGCAAATCCTCGACCGGGGTAGCCCTAGTGAAGAGTCTCTGGGCTTGCGAGGTTGAGACACGTATTGGACTGACTCTATCTGGGTTGGCAGCCCAATCTCAGTCATCCTGAGCATTAGAGGTCAAAGGGATGAATTAAACGGTAACCATATGCAAGAGGTTCGATAGTTTGCTCCTGCATCTTCGACCTATCCGGACACCGGGACCCATTGCTAGATGGTTTCCTGTGCAGGTACTAGAATTGTTCTAGTGCTACCGTTTAGATTCGAACCTATGAGGTCACATGCCACAGAGGATAACTCTCTAATCCGGATACCGATTACGATTGGAAATCGTCTCGGTTTTATGGTCACAGTATTTTTTTAGCACTCTTTTCCCCATCTTGCCCTTGTCTGTGTCAGCCAGAAATTGTAACGGGTTGACCAGCACTACGCCAGGATTTTTCTGAATCAGTTTTGAACTGATTCGGAGTTCGTTTCGGCCTCCAATTGGTTGTGAACCAATTGAACCCAATTTAATTGGGCTTAAACTGGTTCAATTAGATTGAACCAAAATTTTTATTTGGTTGGAACGGTTTTGAATCGGTGTCATTTTTTTTTTTTTTTCTTGGACCGTTTTACATGGTAAAATCGCTGGGAGAAATTTCTTGCGACAAGAAGGCCAAACGACCGAAATAAATTCGCTAGGCGTCCCTTCTTCTCCCTCCATCGGCTGGGCTTAATCCTCCCGTTTAATGGCTGTTAAATGGGTGATTGGCAGCCGGCGTCCTTTACTTTTCCCTGCCTTTCCCTCTCCCTCTTCCCTGCTATTTTTTAAACCCCTGCAGTCCCTGTTTCAAATGTGTGTGTGTCATCGTGTGAAAGGCTGAAAAACCATGAGAGCTGGTTCTTTCCTTGGAGAGCTCATCATTCTTTCTACCGGGGTTTCTAAGGGCTGGGTTTTGGTGAGAGATTGGGAGAGAAAGATCCTTGATTCCCTGATCTTGCTAGTGCTCAAAATCTGCTCTGCAGCAAAGGAAAAATTGCTGCAACTTACCTGTGACCATTGCTCCTTCCAGCGGCTAGCACCACTCGTGGAGAAGGATCGAAAAACCCCGGGCGTGTCTCCCCTCTAGAGGGAGTATCCCTTTACTCCTGGGAGCAAGAGGGTCGAGCCGGATTCGTTGCTACAGCTCCAAATGCAAGGAAGAAGGCTACTGTTTTTCTGCAGCAGAATTTTTCTGGCAGCAACTTGGGTGATTTTGTACACCCTATACATTGTGTTAATCTTGCAGATTTTTGTTGGAAATCGAAGAAGACCATTCTCCCTTGCCGCTGCTTCAATTCGGGAGGAAAAGGAGCTCCGGACATCACCGTTTGGTTGCTATTTTGAAGAGCAAAAACAGAGTAACCAAACGACCAAAGGAAGAAGACAACATGAATAAAGTTATTCCTATTATCCCAGCTATTCTAGCAGATATTCCAGAGTTATTCCAGGTGGAATAAAGGTATGAAAAATTTTATTTTATCATGCATAAATAAATGTATTTATTTATATATTTTACAAATATTATATGTCTTGTTACATGCCTATTTTAATACATGCAACTTGAATAGATTAGGTTTTGGGTGGAGCAGTTTTTCGCTGCGTGATTTTTAAAAATTATTTTAAAATCCATTCTGCTCTCGTAGCCGTTTGCATGCCTAGTGTAGGATCTTGTCAAACCACCTGCACCCTTTCTTTCATCAACTTACACACAACTCAACTCCTCGCCTTTCAATCTGGCCAGGTAAGAGGTGGGATGGTGGGAGGCCCCCCTGCTCTTACAGGGACCCAATTAAGGAACCACCGATCCTCTAAGGTTATTTGATGCTGTACCTCTAGCCTAGACACCAGCATCTAGTAATAGGAGATGAATTGGGTGCACTAGTCATCCTACAATGATCGAACCCGATCGATGGGTGTCCCTAGCCCATTAGGGCAAATTAAGTCTAGTTAATTTTAGATTAGGCTTGGGACTGAATGCAAGGGAGGTGGTTTTGGGCTAAGGAGAGGTTATCGACTCCTCCCCTTATCTGACATATAGAAAGTGCCCTTAAAGTATTTTATGCAATGATGGCAGGCATATGGAAATGCAAATTAGGGTTTAGCTATTTTTGGTGTTTTAAGAATATACGTAATTTTTTTTTTGTTTTTGTATTTTTCTAAAACAGAAAGATAACTGCAGATTATGACCTAATATGCAAGGAACATGCCAAAATTAAAGATATGCAAAAAAATTATACTAAAGAACCCTAAACTTTTCAAAATCGGCTTTGCTACCAAAATAGAGTAGAATTGTTCTCAAGCAGTGTTTCGGCTGGGAGAGAATCCATAGACTGAAATAATTTCTGAGAGAAATAAATTTCAGAAAAATAAATTTTAGAATTTTCTAAGTTCTGTGAAGGTAGAAATAATTAAAAGAATAGAGGATGTACTGAGAAGGCCGAGAATGCAAAAACCCTAACAGAACTCTTTATGTTCTTCTTCAGGGGTCAATTCAAGTGGACCCCTACCGCCATAGGAGATACCGTAGATTGGGAAAAGAGGGTCTTGCAGCCCTACTGGTCTCCTATGACCGGACGGCCATGGTGAAGCACCCAATCCGAATATCCAAAGAGAATTGAGCCCAAACAGGCTCTGATACCAAATGATGCGGAACTAGATATGCATGCAGATTATTTTTGTGTTTTTATATATTAAGTTGTATGTTTGAATCCTGAAGATCAGACTAAGAAACTAAGTAGAGAGTTCTATTAAAAAGCAAAAAGCATGCATAACAGGACCTAAAAAGCAATAGAAAGTGGACCGCCGAGGTTGAGAAGTCTCGGTTAGGCTAGTTCATCTTCAATAATGGGACTGGCAGGCAGAGGGGGTGTACCTGACAATGGTTGATGTGCCTGGTGAAGATTGTATGCCAAGGGATCGCTCTCACTCCCAAATGCGGCCTAGAAAATCAAACCTGAGACCCGCGGGTTCCCGGCTTTCAACTCGGTGATCCGATTGCTGCCCGGCTGGAGTCATTGGATTCGTAGGAGTCGATGGACCTGCAAACAACCTTTCATGGGTAAGAAATCAAAGCAAGAATGAAATAGAAAAGGAAAACAGCAAGGGGAAGATGAGATATGGAGTTGGTGGCCAGGGTTTGGAAAGCTGGATGGCGGTTGGAGGCTGGGCACAGAACACCGGGAAGAAGGAAGGGCTCACACAGAATCCCTTTTAGCACATAGCAGGTAGCACACAGCAATTGGAAGAATTCAATATTATTTCATGAAAAGATGCCTTGATACAAGAGAGTAGAGTCTCTTAAATAGACTCTTAGACTTGGCCCCCAAGTAAGGATATAATAGTCATTACCTAGGAGTTTTAATCCCACCCAAACCCTAGCTAGAATATATTGTAGGTTTAGGTAGAAAAATCTCTCATATTTCTCTCCTCTCACTTACCTTGGTCAGCCAAGAGGGGTGACTCTAAGTGGCCAACCAAGGGGAAGGTGACCATAAGAGTTTGGCACCCTAGCTCCTCTCCTGGGCTTCGGCTGGTCCAATCTACTTCAGGCTACAGTCCAGGACTCCCAGGCTTTCGATGTGACTCCAGGGTTTCTGATCTCATCTACTGGGCCTTCCATGGTCTTCATGTCTTTAGTTATGTTGGTCTTCATGTCTTTAGTTGGGTTGGTCTTCACTTGGACTGGCTTAGTCTTCTCTTGTACTTGGGCTGACATGTACAGGACTCAGGAAGAAGACTAGCTCAACATGAGTTGATTGGTACAGGACTCAAATAATAAAATGATAACTCAGATAGACTAAGCCCTTGTTACAAATGGACTCAAGCACTACTAATTAATCCACAGAGGGTTGAGAAGTCTCTGTCTCATTCTGGTGCCTCTAGTGTCCGCACCACCTCTACTTGATCTTGGTGCCTGCACCAATTCTCCTAGGATGGGAGGAACTCGACCCTGTCGAGTAAGGGTCACACTGGCTCTGGTATATCTCAAGAAGGTCTGGGTCGAGGTGCTGCAAGTCCTCTTGAGTAATCCATGAATCATCAAATTCAGGTCGACCTTGCCAACAGACCAGGTAGCATTGATAGCCGCGGCCCTGAGTCATGATGGCTTGATCATCCAGGATACGCTTGATCCGTTCTCCTCTCCCAAGCATATTTACTAGTGGACACTCTGGGTTTGGTTCTCTCTTAAAGGATGGGTTAGGCCCAAAGGTCTCACTAGGAATCAGTGCTAGTTCCCTATATGATGGGGACATCAGATCAGACATAGACTTCAAGCTTCAATTTGTCCTCTAAGTCATGTGTTGGTCAATTTTTATTAAGTCTTGTAATGAAGTCTAAATTTTGTGAGTCCTGTAATAAAGTGAGTCAATTGGATTCACTAAGTCAGTGGAAGTTTCTTGTTTAGTCCATTAAGTCATGTTTATTTGTTCAGTGAGTCCATTATTTATTTAGGCTTATTTTGAGTCTTGTCTGTTAGGCCTTTTTGAGTCCACATAATTTTTATTCAAGAGAAGGACCTTTGGACCCATTCTTAGGTTACCAACCCAGCATCTGGATTTCTTCATGCTGCCCAAGCCCTCTAGGAGATGGTGCCCTAGCATACCAGGCCTTAGGCACCTCAAGCCCACAAGATTTCATGAAGAAGTGCCACCCCAGATCCCTATCCTTGGCACCCCAATCCAAGGCCCATAGTAGTTGATGCCCCCCAGCCCATCATGAAGTTGGTGCCCCATATTTTGACCCAGTCCAAGATGCCCAAGGCTTTGACCCAGTCCAAGCCCAGTAAGAATTTCATAGCAATCCAAGCCCATAGAGAAAATTCAAAGCTTCCAAGTCCAAGAAGGAGTTGATGTCCACATTCTACAAGGATTTCAGTATACCAATTCTATTCAAATTATGTACTTCTTATTCTACTCAACTTTATTCTCTTAATCATATTCATACTATGTACTCTTAGTTTGACAGGGAAAGGGTTGGATGAATCTATGAATACCCACCACCTCCCCCTCTTGTAATCAATCTCTTTTCATGAATTAAAACTATGGTGAATTTTTCTTGTGATAATTTGTGTTCTTTGGAAGTGTGTGTGAGACTTGTTCTTTTTTCTTCTTACTAAACCCTAGTCATTATCCATCCAAACAAGAGCCCTAAGACACCCACCATCAGCCCTCTCCAAGATCTGGATGCCCGAAGCTTCCACCAAGGCTGCCAACCCCTGCAACTCCATCTTCCAATCATCCTTCAACCCGATCTCCAGCTTCTTATTTTTCCCTTCTTGCTTGCCTCTAACCTTTGACGTTTGCTGGATCCCTCCAGTGCTACATTCCTCGAATGAATTCTTCTTTTCCCTCGAAGGAAGCTGATAAAAAGCTGGTAGATTTGCGAAAAAGTGACCAGGACATCCAAGTGCCGATCTGAGTGGAGCGATCTCTTCTACTGCAACTAGAAATCATTACCTAGTATGTTAAACCTAATTCTCATCTCTCTTTTTCTGATTTCTTGAAGTTGAACATGCTCCTAATAGGCCTTCTTAGACCTAATTTTCTTTTCATTTTGTTTGAACTAGCATGTGGGTAGGAATTCTAACTGTTGCATGAAACCCTAATCTAATCTTAGCTATTTTCGGAAACTAAATCTAAACAAGCTCAGAAATCATTGCTCCTTTAATATGATATTCTTATCCTTCTTATGTCATTCATCTGCATGCATCATGTTAGAGTCCCGTGCCTTATCACTATACTCGACTAAGTCCGCGATATTGAAGGTAGAGCTAATGCCAAAATCTAGGGGTAGATCTAGCACATAGGCATTGGGTTCGACCTTCTTTATCACTCTAAAGGGTCCAGCTCCACGAGCATGAAGCTTTTTAACGATCCCTAGTGGGAACCGCTCAGGCCTAAGCCTAATCATAATAGAATCCCCTGCATTAAATTCTTTGGCTCTTTTTTGAGAATTAGTCAGTTTCTTATATGTTTCATTACTTAGATTAATCTTTTGGTTAATGTCCTTATGAAAGTCTCTAATATGTTGTGCGAATGACTCTGCAGACTCTGAGACTCATGCATGGATGAGTAAGGAAATTAGATCAATGGGATGATTATGCTTATACCCATGGACTATCTCAAAAGGACTCTTGCCCATAAACCTATTCACTGAGCTATTATAGGCAAACTCTGCTCGAGGCAACAATAAGTCCCAGTTTCCTGTGTGTTCACCTACTAGGAACCTAAGGAGATTTCCTAGGCTACGGTTCACCACTTCAGTTTGGCCATCTGTCTGGGGGTGGGAGGATGTAGAAAACTTGAGTTTGATCCCTAACAGGTGCCAGAGAGTCTTCCAGAAATAATTGGTGAACCTAACATCCCTATCGGATACAATGGTCTTAGGTAGGCCATGGAGTTTAACCACATTGTCTAGGAAAATATTGGCTACTCTAGATGCATCGAAGGTCTAGGAGCATGGGATGAAGTGAGCCATCTTAGAGAACCTATCAACCGCTACAAAAATGAAATCATGTCTCTTCTGGGTCTTAGGTAATCCTAATACGAAGTCCATGCCGAGATCTTGCCAAGGATGATCAGGCATTGGCATAGGTGTATATAGACTAGTGTTTTGCTTCTACTATTTTGCAATGGCACAAGTTCTACATCTGGCTACTATCTAGGCAACATGCCCTTTCAGCCCTGGCCAATAAAACTGGTCCTCTATCGTTAAGATGATCTTACTCCTACCAAAGTGACCAGCAAAACCTCCAGCATGGGTCTCCCAAATCAGAAATTCTTTAAGTGAAGTTCTAGGGATGCAAAGCCTATTGTCCTTAAATAGATAGCCATCCTGAATGGTATACTCGCTATGGGTACTGGATGGTCCTAGCCTAATGGTCTGGTAAATGTCACTGAATTCAGGGCAGGCCTCATACTCATCCTTTAATTGATTGAACCCTATGACTCTAGTACTAACCGAACTCAAAAGAAAAGACCTACGGCTAAGGGCGTCTGCTACCTTGTTCTCTATCCCGGAACGGTGTTTCAGGATAAAGGTGAAAGCTTGGATGTACTCGATCCATTTACCATGCCTAGGGTTGAGCTTCTTTTGGGAGTTTAAGAACCGGAGTGCCTCATGGTCAGAATATAAGATAAACTCCTATGGCAATAAATAGTGTCTCCAATACCTGAGAGCCTGGACTACCGCATAGAATTTCTTGTCATAGGTAAAGTACTTAAGTTTAGCCTAATTCAGCTTCTCACTAAAGAAGGCTATTAGATGACTTTCTTGACTCAGTACCCCTCCTATTCCTACTCCCGATGAGTCGCATGCGACCTCAAACACCTTCAAGAAGTCAAGTAACCTAAGGATAGGTGCATGGGTCATCTTATCCTTAATTTCTGGGAAGGCCTTATCAACTACTTTGGTCCATTCAAAAGTGCCCTTCCTAATGCAGTCTGTTATGGGTGCGACGATGGTGCTAAAACCCCTAATGAATCTCCTGTAAAAGGTTGCTAGGCCATGGAAGCTACGAACTTCATGGATACTAGAGGGTACAGCCACTCGATAATAGACGTAACCTTTTCAGGGTCTGCAGAAACTCCTTTTGGGGTGACAACAAAACCTAGGAAGATAACCCTATGTGTCATGAACTCACACTTCTTAAGATTGGCATAGAGGCTATTCTTTTTAAGGGTCTGACACACTAATCTGAGGTGACTAAGATGGTCCTCTTTAGTCCTGCTATAGATCAGTATATCATCAAAATATACCATAACAAATCTTTTAATGTACTCCTTCAAGACTTGGGTCATGATCCTCATGGATGTACTTGGTGCATTCAAAAATCCAAAAGGCATCACAATCCACTCAAATTGGCCATCCTTAGTTTTGAATGCGGTCTTCCACTCATCCCCAAGTATAATCCTAACATGATGATAGCCACTCTTAAGATCGATCTTTGAGAAAATTGTAGCATCGGCCATCATATCTAGCATATCGTCCAATCGGGGGATGGAAAACCTATACTTCACTATAATCTTGTTGATGGCTCTACTGTTTATGCACGTCCTCCAGGTACCATCTTTCTTAGGGGTTAGTAGAGCAAGGACCACACATGAACTTAAGCTCTCCCTAATGAAACCCTTCCTAAGTAATTCTCCCACTTGTTTTTGTAGCTCCTGATGCTCGGTGGGGTTCATCCTATAGTTGGAAAGGTTCGGCAAAGTGGCTCTTGGGACCAAGTCTATGGCATGTTGGATATCTCTAAGGGATGGTAATTGATCAGGTAATTCATCAGGAAAGACATCCTCAAATTCCTTTAGAGCCTCAACTACTTCTGGAGGGTGTTCCTTCTGGGTCAGCTCATGAGTTTTTTTGGTGGTCAAGATCCAAATAGGGTTACCCTTAGTAATCTCCTTCTCTAATTCCTTAGCCTTAATCAGATTAACTCATGGTTTCTTTTTATTAAGGCTACTAGAACCTCTTTTAACTGGATCTCTAGGTGGAGTCAGATGGATCACAAACTTGTTCCCATGGTGACTAAAGGCACAGATGTTGGTTCAACCAAACAAGGTTGCATAATGATCATAAAGGCATGGTCGACCTAAGATGATACTACTACTCCCATCGGAAGGACATCACACCAAATCTTTTCTTTATATGATTGTGGTTTAATCAAGATTTGGTACCTAAACTTGATTGGGATGGAACTGGAATCTATCTATGAGACCTTATAGGGGCTAGGATGGGAACTGTGGTCATTCCTAAAGATTTGATTGTACTAGCAGAGATGACATTGACACAACTCCCACTATGTATTATGATCTTGCACACCTTATTCCCTAACTTGATGAAGGTTTGTAAGATGTTAGTCCTATGCCAATCTTCCTACTCTGTAATTTGGGTTTGGGTCAAGATGCACCTAACCACACCTAGTAGGTCTTCAGACTCAAGCACTTCCTCCTCTCCAACATATTTATCTAGCAATTGGGTTTTAGCTTCATAGACCTCTCCCTCAGGCTCAACTATGGGTTCAGACTCATCCTCGTCTAGCTCACCTATATATAGGGCTTTGACTGGGCACTGGCTAGCATAATATCCTAGTTTATGACATCTAAAGCACATATCCTGGGGATTAGGACTCTTTTGAGCCTCTACAGACTTACCTCTATCCTCTCTACGGGCAATAGGGGTACTAGGCTGGGGTCGACTTGGGTTGGGATGGCTCAGACTGGGTCGGCTCGAGTTGGGTCGACTCAGGTAGGCCTGGCTAGATCCTGCGATACTGACTAGGGCTTTTAGTGGGATCATGTTTACAAAAGATGGGCCTTCTCTGGAAATGCTTATAATCCCTAGCAATTTGGTAGGCCTGCTTTAAGTCACTAACCTCTCTCAAGAAAAGCTCCCTCCGTATGTCATCCCTAAGGCCAGCTCTAAACCTAGATAGGGTGACTGACTCAAATTCATCTATGTCGCATTGCATGGCATACTCATCAAATTTTATGATGTACTCAGCCACACTCTTGCTACCCTGACTCAATCTTTACCACTAGTCCAATAACCCCTGGTGGTATGATGCTGGGAGGTAGTTTCTTCTATGCCTAGCTTTCATGGCCCTCCAGGTGACTATGGGTTCACGACCTCCTTGTCCAAGTACTCTCTCAACATTAGCCCAATATAACCTGGCCTGGTGGACTAACTTAAGCTTGGCAAACTTAAACTTGCACTCCTCAGATATATCATACCACTCAAAATACTGGTTGACTCCTCCCTCCCAATCTATATAAACCTTTGGGTCAAGACAGCCATCGAAAGTCGGTGCTTCAAGTCTAATATTTTTGAAGGCTCTCTCTTCTTGGTCCATGAAATCTTGATTGGGTCTCCTTAGGTGAACCTCTAGGACTGAATCACGATGTGGGGTTCTCCTAGGTTCAACCTCGAAGTAGGGATCATGGCATGGGGTTCTCCTAGGATGGGGAGGTGACTCAAGGTCTGGCTGAGTGTGAGGCCCATGTGCCTCCTCTAAGGTTCCTAGCCTAGTCTCCACCTGATTGAATCTCCAATTCATCTGGATAAAAGATTGGGCCATATGATCAGTGAGGGCTCTAATCTGGGCTTCTAGATTTGGATTTTTCATGGGTTTAGCCGACGATGGGAGTGGTGGATGATATGCAACTCCTGACCTAGTGCACTGCAAGACTCAAGGACAATAGACTATGGTTTCCTAGACCTAGAGCCCAAACAGAATGGGTTGACTCAACTTACACATAACACAACCCCTAGTCCTTCCACTAGCCAGCTAAGAGGTGGGACGGTGGGAGGCCTCCCTACTTTCATAGGGACCCAATTAAGGAATCACCAATCCACTTAGGGAATTTGCCTCTGGACCCTTAGCCTAGATACTAGCTTTCAGTAATAGGAGAGGTATTGGGTGCACTAATCTTCCTACAAAGGTTGGACCCGACTTATTGGTATCCCTAGCTCACTAGAGCAAAGCAAATTAGGTCTAATTGATTTTAAACTAGGTTTGGGTTTGAATGCTAGGATTTTTGTTTTGGGCTAAGGAGAGGTAATCAACTCCTCCCCCTATCTGACATATTGAGAGTGCCCTTAGAGTGATTTATGCAAATGATGAGCAAATGAAACCCTAATGATGCAATGTCTCTAAAGTTTCTTTTTTTTTTTTTCAAAAATATAATATGCAGGAAATTACCTAATATGCAGGAAATATGCAAAAAAATTAAATATGCAGAGATTATGCAGAAAGAACCCCAAACATGCTAAAAATAGACTTACTAAAATTTTAGGATAGAACTATTCTCAGGTACTATCAGGCATGCAAAAATTCTACATATCAAAATAAATCATAAAAAAATTTTGATAAATAGTATCAAATACAAGGAATCTGACAAAATAAGAATCAAAATTTTCTAATCTATCTAAATATAGAAATAATTAAATGAACAGTCTATATAATGGGATGGACGTGATGTAGAAAAAATATCTATCTCTTTAATTTCTTCTTCAAGAGTCAGTCACAGTGGCACCCCTACATGCCATAGGAGATCCCGTCGAATGGAATGAGAGGGTCTTATAGCCCTACTTCTCTCCTTTGACCAGACGGCCATGGTGAAGCACTGGATCTGAGTACTTAAAGAGAAACTAAGCCCTGAAAGATGCTCTGATACCAAATGATGCGGGACTACTAATCCATGCAAACTATTTTTTTGTTATTTAGGGGCAAGTTGAAATTATTTATCCTGAAGTTAGAGCCAAAGTTCTAAGTAAGGGATCCTATAAAGAATCTAGAAGATCATGCATGCAGAAATAAATCCTAAAGTGAAAGAATTAGGACTGCTGAGGCTAAGATGCCCCGGTAGGGCTAACTCTCCTACAATGCCACAACTTGTGAATCAAGGGGGTGTACCTAGTAGTGATTTGAAGATGAATCCATAAAGGGTTCAATCTACGCTCCCGGATGCGCCCTGGAAGATCATGCCGAAGATCCCGCGGATCCGTGACTTTCTATCCACTAACCCAAAAGCCGGTCGATGGATTCCTAAATTCATGAACTCTGAGGGACCTATAAAATGCCAAGGGAGGGTCAGAAAATAATGGAAAAGTGGGTTTGATGGCTGAAAGAAGAAGGGGAAGAGGGGTTGTAAGAGGGGCGGCCAAGGGGTGGAGCGTCCAAGGCTGATGGGGTTGCAAGGCTGTTAGGGTTTCATTAGGGCAGTAGGCTTGGTGCAGGATGCTGGTTGGGGATCTCAGGTCTCTCACCCACTCCTTAAGGAGGACAAAGCATGAAGCAATTCTCAAGAAAACTCTTTTTTTTCATTAATAAGAAGATGATCAAAATTGCATATAAAGGGATCCCTAATATAGAGTCATGAGACTTAGGGCCCAAGTAAATGAAAATAAAGAAAATATGGGGCACCCACTTTCTTCCAAAAGTGTGGGGCTGAATACAAGGAAGAAAATTCTTTCATGCCACACAAAATTCTCCCAAATAAGGCATATAGTGGGCAGCCAAAAGGGGACCATGAGGGATGCCAAATGCTTCCATCTAGGGCTGGGTGTGGTCCACAACTTCCTAAAGCAGGCATCCATGAATCTAGGGATTGAAGTATATCCATTGGTGTATGGACTTGGTGTTCTTGGGACATGGAAGGGGTATGCTAGCGTGTGGACATTAACTCCTCATGCATGGGACTGACCTCATGATCTTCCAAGTAGTCCTATGGTGTCGCATTCCAGGGTGTGATTGGGACTCCATGCGATTGCTGAGGTGGCACACTGGGTATGGTCCTTCATATTCTTGGGTCTTCTCAGACTGGACTTAACCTTATAAGCTGGACATGACTACAAGACTCAAAAGAAAAGGCTCAACATGAGCTGACTCAACCAACTTAACTCAAGCTTAACTAAACTTGACTCAACTGAACTTGACTAAACTAAACTGACCATATCCCAAAACTGATCCAAAACCCTAATGGTATGGATCGAATTCTAAATACAGGACTCAATGATATCAAAATAGGACTCAAACCCTAAGTTGGGCCTAAATGGACCATGCCTTTATTACAGGACTCAAAATAAATAAAACCCTAATGACTCTAATTAAATAACCATAGAGGATTTAAAAGCCTCTGCCTGATCCTAGTGCCCGCACCATTCTTGTTTACTCTTAAAATTAGCAATGCCTTGTATATATTTTAAATGGGCGACAATAAGATGTGGAGTCCTTTTCTACTCCTCTTAAAATTGGCGATAAAGAATGCATGGGCGATATATTTCTCTTGGAGCTAAACAAGGTTGAGACTCCTACTTTTCAAATCTGAAAGGTAGATAAGAGAGAGGATAGAGGTGAACTCTATCTCTTGTTGGATTGGATGAAGACTTCTTTGAAACTTTTCTTGATGGATGTCCCTTTGAGATATAATTCCTTTATGATGGGTGATAAGAAATGAGAAGAAATGTGGTGCCCTCTTTCTTGACCGACTCCTCTTAGATTGGTGCAAAATAACTCCCTTGTGGTCGTTCAAACATAAGTGACATGGCATGTGATGATGTCCCGGATGATGTGGCAAGTGATCTCCAAAACTTGGTGAAGTGGTGCCAAGAATTAGTTTGTATGTGGCCAAGAATTGGTTAGCTTGTGTTGGGTTGGCACATGGGTTCTTGATTTGGCACATGGGTTCTTGATTTGGGTCCCCTCTTGTATTATAGGATACAATAACTAATCACATGACTCAACCAATTAAATAACTAAAGGCCCAACTTGCTCAAATTGATCAAAAGGCATAACAAACTCAAAATTGAACCATACCATACTTAATTAGGCTTACAAACACAAATCCTGATTAAAGTTGGTAAAAAAGGCTAAATAACACTAGACCATTATAACATAATTTATGATCCAATTAAAATTGGGGCTTTTTTACAGACTCAATTTTGGGTCCAAGCATTTTTATAGATGACTCAATTTTAGGGTTTAGGGCTAAACCCAATTAAGTCTAAATAATGGAATTTAAGATAACTATTTACAAGTGATCTAGGGTTTGGGCTTAGGTCTTCATTCATAGGTGATCCACAGGGATATGGATTCGACTTGTCATTTTCTTCTGACCCTGGTGTCCGCACCAATTCTCTCCGAGTGGGAGGAACTCGATCCTATCGAGTATGGGTCAATTTTGCTATGATAGTGCTCTAGTAAGTCGGGATTAATCCTTTGCAAATCATCTCTGGTGATCCAAGAATCATCAGTCTCGGATCATCCTTACCAACAAACCAGATATTGTTGATAGTCTTTGCTCTGAGTAGCAATAATCTTGTCATCCAAGATCTGCTCGATCCTATCGCTCTGGGCTGGTAGTATGGCAGGTGGACACACATGGGTTGGCTCACTCTCAAGGATTGGATTAGGCTCAAAAGGCTCACTAGGAATCAACGTTGGCGCCCTATACTTTATAAGGTCTAAAACGTTGAAAGTAGAACTAATGCCTAGTTCAGGTGATAACTCAAGCACGTAGGCATTAGGTCCAATTTTCCTAATTAATTTGTATGGTCCACTACTATGGGTGTGTAACTTTTTCATGATTTCAGGTTGGAACCATTCAGGTTGTAGCCTAACCATGACAAAGTCTTCTTTATTGAATTCTTTGAGACTTTTTCTTGGGTCAGCCATATGATTCTTATGCAATTCTTTAATGTGTTGTGCATATGACTCTGCAAACATCTAATAGACTCACTATGCATTACTAGTAAAGAAATTTTATTTATTTATTTATTTTTTATTTTTTGTCTTTTTAAGTCCTTAATTCCAATTCCATGCTTGACCCTTGGTCGGTGGGTGACATGCAGATGAAGATTTGACATGCACTCCTAATAGATGCCATAAGGTTCTCCAAAATAAGTGGCAAATCTAACAGGGTCAAAGGATTGATGAAACATGCTAACCTCAGCACAATGTAACCTAATGGTTCTAGAAACATTGGGAACCTCAGTAAAGGATAAAAATAAGAAGTGGATTCGTGGGTGACTTGGTAGGATAGGAAATAAGAAAAGGGTTCAGGGATTTATCCTAGACTAATGGGGTTGACCTTAAGGTTTGGACATTGGGTTACATGAACAGGTAAATAAAAGTCATCCTTATGGAAGGATGAGTCAGTGATTTCAGGAAAAAGATCTTCAATTGGGACCATAAGGTGAAGTCTTCCTGAGGGTACTAGACTAAATAAATCAAGTCCTCACTGATTACTTTAGGACTAAGCTCTACGATTTGACTTTCCTCTAAAGTCTCCTCAGGTATAATTCTAATAGTAGGGTTAGACTCCTCATGGTTATCTTCTTCTAAGTGCCCTACTAGTACAATTTCAATCAAGGTATAGTCATGGTCAACTAACTCTAGGTTGGCTTCAGCCTGGGTGCATACCGGGTCAACTAATTCTAGGTCAGCCATAGGTATCTCCTCTTCTCCATCATACTCATCCAATAAGTTCACCTCAGCTTCATACACTTTTACTTCAATGTCATCCTTGTAAACCAATGGGGTAGTAGGAGTGGGTCGACTAAGGAAAAATTGATGAGTGTTTGGGATAGTATGGGTGGGTTGACTAAGGGGTACCTGACTAAGACTTAACTTGCACTCAGGGGTGCTAGTCCTATGGGGTTCCGGTTGATTAAGGAAAACATGACTGGTACTAGGCTAATACCTAGAGGTTATGGGTTCCTTGGGCTCATAAGACATAGACTCAGAGGATCTAGGTTCGTAAGATCTAGGATGGTAGGGTGCAGGAAGGTACTTCTCCCTAAGTTTGCTCTTCATGGCTCTCCAGGTAGCTATGGGGATTTCTCTTTTATTTCTAGTCATTCTTTCAACCTTATCCCAATAGATTCTAGCCTGGCAAACTAACTTAAGCATAGCAAACTTAAACTTTCTTTCCTCAGACATTAGATCCCTCTCAAAATATTGATCCATACCTTGTTCCCAATCAATATAATCCTCAAGATCAAGATCACCACCAAATTTAGGTGCTTCTACCCTAAAGTTCCTAGTGGCTCTCTCATCCTGGTCTATGAAATCATAATTGGGTCTCCTCAAACTAAGATCCCAGATTGGGTCATGGCGAGGGGCTATCCTAGGGTTGGGTTCTAGGAATGGATTAGGGTGTGGGGTCTCAAGTTTAGGCTTAGTATGGGTCACAAAGGGTTCTCTCTAGAGTTTCTTTACGGTCTCCTATCTGGTCAAACCTAATACTGAGTTGCCTAACTTCTTCCGTTATGGATCTCAACAAAGTCTCAATATTAGGATCCATGGTAGGATTGGGTTGGGTTTGAGTATGCTGATAGGGTGTTCTTGATCTAGTAAACATGCAATGCACACACACAAAACTTGAACTAGGGTTTCCTGAACCTAGAGCTCAAGTAGAATGGGTCAGCTTAATTTACAACCAATCTAGCAATTATCCTATCAACTGGCCAAGTAAGAGGTGGGGTCATGGGAGGCTCCCCCTGCTTGTCAAAGGATCCTAATTAAAAACCATGACTCTACTTAGGGTGTTTGCCTCGGGACCTCTAGCCTTAGACATCATATTCAAGCGATAATCAAAGGATTGGGTGCACCATCTTTCACATAATACTTGGAACCCGACCTTATTGGTGTCCCTAAACTGCTTTAGATTTCTAATTGATTTTAATTAGGGTTAGGTTCGATGCAAAAGGTGGTTGTTGTGGGCCAAGGATAGGTGATGAAATCCTGCCCTGATCTGAGATAGTTAAGTGCCCTTAGGATTAGGTTACAGGATTATGCAATCACACGATATGAAACCCTAATATGCAACGAAGCTAAAATAATAAAAAATAGTATAAAATAATAATTTTTTTAAAATTAAATTTTAGATCTAATTAATTTTAGATTTTCAATCTCGGGATATCACGTCCAGCCATAGCTCATTACTCCCATGGATTGTGACAGTATACTTTCATATACCCGCTCAGGAGGCATGATTTTCTTCCAACAAAAAATAGCAAATTAAAAATTTTTTTCTCTGATTTTTTTTTAGATTAGGTAGTAGATTAATAGAGGACTAAAAAAAATTAATTACTAGTTTTTTTGTATTTTTATAAGATGGTTTTTATGCAATTTAATTTCAGCCTAGAACTAGGTATGCCAAAATTTCAGAACTAGTAGTTAAACCCTAGTTTAACCCTCGCTCTAATACCAAAACTGATGCGGGATAAAATATGAAAACTAATCTATTGATTATTAAACTAATTATCTGAGATTAATAGTGATTAATTTTTCTAGATTTTTTCAGATTAAAGACTCAAAGTAATCAATAAAGTAAAACTAGTCAACTAGTTATCAACCCGCAAGTAGATCTAACAAAGTAAACTAGAAAAACAGGATTTGGTGATTAAGAAACTACCTTAAACTAGGGTTCTACTTATCAAAAGATTAGAACTTAAGAGTTAGGAAAGGTTTTTATTTTACCAACGAAGTTTATATTCGCTCTTGTTGTGGTTCTGACTAGACTCTTGAGGATCTTACGGCAGGACTTCTAGATTGTCGATCTTCGGGCTCTGATCTTCAACACAACTGGTTCCAAGGCAAAGAACACCATCGCTTTTGATCTCGATCACCTGTAATCAGTCACAAACACTCATGTTAGATGGTGAAGAAGGAACAAAAAGATTAGAAAGGAAGAAGGAAAGAAAGTTGGAAGAAGGCAGCTAGGGTTTCGGTAGATGGTTGGATAACTAGGGCCTCACACCCCACGATGCCATCACAGCAAAGGAATTGAAGAAAAACTTCTCTCTTTATTTCATGAATAGAATTGAATTTATACAATAGGGGTGATGGTGCTATTTATAGACCATCTACAAGTAGAGTAAGGGCAAGAAACTCCAATGATTGTTTCCCTTGGACATCAAAGACTTGGAATCCTCTTCTTGGTGTCTTGGAGTCTTGAATTTGAATTGTTCTTGAGCTCCTTCCATAGTGGGCAACAACATTGGATAGGAATCATAGCTTTGGCGACAACAAGATATCTTCATCCTTTTTTGGGTGATAAGAAATGAGATGTCCTTCTTGTTTACTTCTCTTAAAATCAGCGATGCCTTATATATAATTTAAATGGGCAACAATAAGATGTGGAGTCCTCTTCTACTTCTCTTAAAATTGGCAACAAAGAATGGATGGGTGACATATTTCTCTTGGCGCTAAACAAGGTTGGGACTCCTTTTGCTTTTCAAATTTAAAAGGTAGATAAGAGAGAGGATAGAGGTGAACTCTATCTCTTGTTGGATTAGATGAAAACTTCTTTGAAACTCTTCTTGATGGGCATCCCTTTGAGATACAATTCTTTTATGATGGGCGATGAAGAATGAGAAGAAATGTGGTGCCCTCTCTCTTGGCCGACTCCTCTTAGATTGGTGCTAAAATAACTCCCTTGTGGCCATCCAAACATAAGTGACATGGCATGTGATGATGTCTCGGATGATGTGGCAAGTGATGTCCAAAATTTGGTGAAGTGGCACCAAGAATTAGTTGGCATGTGGCCAAGAATTGGTTAGCTTGTGTTGGGTTGGCACATGGGTTCTTGATTTGGCACATGGGTTCTTGATTTGGGTCCCCTCTTATATTACAGGACACAATAACTAATCACATGACTCAACCAACTAAATAACTAAAGGTCGAACTTGATCAAATTGATCAAAAGGCATAACAAACTCAAAATTGAACCATACCATACTTAATTAGGCTTGCAAATACAAAACCCAATTAAAGTTGGTAAAAAGGGCTAAATAACACTTGACCATTATAACAGAATTTATGACTGATGGGGACCTGAGAGCTATCAGCTACCACATGGAGTCCCAACAGGCATCATCCACCCTATTAGGCATTCCAGGATTCTCATATATCCACTCAAGCATAAAAAGCAGTAGATCAACATCCCGTATGGAAATTAGGGACCACCCAGGAGAAGATGGAGGGAGTATCAGGCAAATCAAGTAGCATTTGGGCACCCACTCTCCTTCCCTCTTTCATGAGATTTTATTTCCTTGTGTTGACCGCCCTTTTATGGAATGTTTATGGTGCCTTCCATCTTTCCTTGTAGCATGAAATATCTTGCCCTTCTAGCCCCATCTCTTATGGCATGTAGTTGGTACCAACAAGGAAGCTTGTTGGTGCCTCTTTTTATGTTTATTTTTTTCATGTATTCCAAGGGCTAGGACTACCTATATAAGGACCCCTCTATTGTATTGAAATAATAATAATGATGATGATTTGAGAGGAGTGATTCTTCATTCTGCCTTCATAAAAGAGTGGACATGAGGCTCGTCTTGCCTTCGCCTTCGGGCGTCAAGGGGTGTGAGACCCTATATGCCTTCGCTTTCGAGCATCGAGGGGCGTGAGGCCCTAGTTATCCCCTTCCCCATCGAGTCCTCTCTATGGTCTTAGAAATTTTTCTTCACAGTCCCAGGTAGCGATTTGAGTAGGATGCCCTAGGCTTCGCATGTAGTGAGATAGGTGGGATGCCCTAGTCTATATATAGTGGGGTGGGTAAGATGCCCTAGAGGTGAGATGTCTCTCCATGAATGTAAGTCCTAAGTTTGTAGAGTGTCCATCTTCTTTATCCCTTCACAGCCTTGGAAAGTTACCCCCACGGCTCCATGAGTGAGGTGGGTGAGATGTCCTAGAGGTGAGAGGACTCTCCATGAGTGTAAGTTTCCAAGTCTGTGGTAGTCCAAACCCCTACCTTTCATCCCCATTGTTTCCTTCACCACCTCCATCAAAAAAAAATAAAAATAAATAAATTTTTTTTATGGTACCCTAATCCCTGGTGACTTTTCAGCTCTCCAACGATCCTACCCTCCCACCTGCCCCTCATCAATTTTTGGTATCAGAGCCAAGAGGTTTAGGGTATCCATTGTTTCCTTTTTTATCCCTTCTTATTCCTATTATTCTCGCTATTCTCTGCTTTTCCCCAATTTATCCTTGAGTTATTCTCATCATCTCCTTGATCCATCCACCACCATCTCCATCATTGGCTCACCAACGCCACCACTAAGCCACTGTCGGCTACAAAGATGAAGTCCCACACTTCATCAGATCAACTCCCACTGATGGCCCCCCTGCTATCACACCACCATGCCCGAGCGCCTCTCCAACCACCACCACTCCTGCCTCCAGCAGTCCATCTCTTGCCACGTCGGCTCCGTCGCCTCCTTCCACTGCCACCTGAGAGACCATCCTCCATCATGAAGTCCTGGATTGCCACCTCGCCCGTGGTCTTCCCTTCCCACCATCCGAGTCCACAACCTCCGATCGTCACTTTGGCCCCCACCTTCCTCCCGTGCAGCATTGCCATGCCGATCCTCCATCATCGCCTCCGATCGACGCGTCAGTCCATGGTAGCCTATCCTCCATCCACCCGTGAAGCCTTGAATAGCCACAGGCCCCCAGCAAAGGACCCCATCGCCGCCACACCATCTCCCCTTTAGATCTATGGAAGATCCCTGCTGCCAACGAACACCAGTTCATCATCCTCACTGAGCTGTCCTTCCCCGGTGAACGGCCACCACCCGAGACCTCCGATGTTGTGCTCCACGATCCACAACATCTCCTACCTCCCGTTTGGAGCCCACAATCATTCCCTCTGTCTCGCTCATCTTCGACCGTTATTGACCCTCTATTTGCCATCACCCGCGATGCCACCGAATCCCTCTTTTGTTAAGCGCGCCACCATCGATCCCTTCCATGCCGACCTCCATCCAAGACATCCTACAATCCGGCCCCCCTTCCATGGTTGCTAACAACCGTTAAAACCGCCATCCTTCCATCTATGCCGCCACCAGCAACCGGAGGACACCATGCCTCTACCTCCCCGTGCTGCTGCCTGCCCTCCAGTGCCATTGCCAGTGAGATTTGGTTGGAAGACCCCCCTACTCCGTTCCCTTTTTATCCATGGAGAAGAAACCTAGCTACACGAACGTGAAAGCACTTCACGTTCCTATTGCCGACTTCAGGTCTCGCACAAGTTTCAGAGCTACACACATTTTAAAGTTGCACAGATTTTAAAGATATGTGGATCTCAGAGCTACACGAATCTCAAAGCTTCATAGATCTCGGAGCAGGGCTATCAAATAATAATAATAATAATAATCTCAAGCGGAGTCCCAAAGCCTGAAGTCAAGCTAAAGTTAGAGTCTGAGCCCAAACTCGACGAAGTCGAGTTCTCCCTACTCTAGGAGAATGATGGGGACCTGAGAGCTATTAGCTACCACGTGAAGTCCCAGCAGGCATCATCCATCCTATTAGGCATTAAAGGATTCTTATATATCCACTCAAGCATAAAAAGTAGCAGATCAACATCTCGTATGGAAATTAGGAACCCCCCAGGAGAAGATGGAAGGGAGTATCAGGCAAATCAAGCAACATTTGGACGCCCACTCTCCTTCCCTCTTTCATGAGATTTTATTTCCTTTTATTAATTACCCTTTTATGGAATGTTTGTGTTGCACTCCATCTTTCATTGTAGCATGAAATCTCTTGCCCTTCTAGCCCCATCTCTTATGGCATGTAGTTGGCACCAACAAGGAAGCTTGTTGGTGCCCCTTTTTATGTTTATTTTTTCTATGTATTCCAAGATCTAGGACTCCCTATATAAGGACCCCTCTCTTGTATTGAAATAATAATAATGATGATGATTTGAAAAGAGTGATTTTTCATCCTGCCTCCGTAAAGGAGTGGGTGTGAGGCCCATCTTGCCTTCGCCTTCAAGCATCGAGGGGTGTGAAACCTTATGCCTTTACTTTCGAGTGTCGAGGGGTGTGAGGCCCTTGTTATCCCCTTTCCCATTGAGTCCTCTCTATGGTCTTAGAGATTTTCCTTCATAGCCCCAGGTAGCAATTTGGATGAGATGCCCTAGGCTCTGCATGTAGTGAGATGGGTGGGATGCCCTAGGCTACATGTAGTTGGATGGGTGAGATGCCTAAAGGTGAGAGGTCTCTCCGTGAATGTAAGTCCCAAGTCCATAGAGTGTCCATCTTCTTTATCCCTCCACGACCTTGGAAAGTTACCCTCACAGCTCCATTAGTGACGTGGGTGAGATGCCCTAGAGGTGAGAGGTCTCTCTGTGAGTGTGAGTTTCCAAGTCCATGGCAGTCCGAACCTCGACCTTCCATCCCCGTTGTTTCTTTCACCACCTCCATCAAAAACATATATAAAATATTAAAAAAATTTATGGTACCCTAATCCCTGGCGACTTTGTTGCCCAGTAAGCAAGCCAAGAGGGGGGGTGAATTGGGTCTCTAAAAAATTGACACTTAATATTACTTGATACTAAGCAATGCAATCCAATTCAATAAAATAATTAGCAAAGTCCTATTAAAATAATTGCAATGCTCTAAAATAAAATTGAGCAAAAATAAAGAGCAATAAGTAAAAAGCAAGGAGAGAGAGATCAAGCAATCACAAAGACCAAGAAAATATAGTGGTTCATGCTATCCAATGCACCTACATCCACTCCCCAAGATCCCCTTGGAAATTTACTAAAATCATAACCGATTACAGTCGATTAGTTTTCCAGGCTCACTAATCAAAACCCGACTTGTTTTCACAAGGCTCACAAGTCAAAACCTCACTTGGTTTTATGGCTAACCAAGAACCTAATTCATTTTCACAAGGCTAACCAACAACCTTCCTTGGTTTTCCGGGCTAACCAAGAACCTTAGTGGTTTTACAGGCTAACCACCAACCTAATTGGTTGTCCAAAGATTACCAATAACCTCACTTGGTTTTACAATAGGCTAACCAAGAACCCTTACCAGAAATATGGTTTAAAAGTAAAGAACCAATATAAGCTTTCTAAAACAAAATGGATATCTCTTTGTAGCTCGATGTAGAGTTTCTTTGCACTTGTTGAAGCCTTTTGAATACCTAAGAATGGATGATCTTCATTGCTCTTGAAGGATCTTGAATGTTTGGAGGCTTCCTTTAGCTTGAGAGTGGTTAAAACTTCAATGAATAGGAGTTAAAGCTCATTTTCTTCTCTTTTCTCAAAACTCTTTAATGGTCTTTAATATCTTTTTTTTTTATTTGATTTGGAGCATATAAATATCTTTCCAAGGCCTCAAAATAGATTTCTAGCCATTAGACTTGAAAAACTAGCCATTGGAGGGCATTTGGGGCGAGTTCTGCGTCTAAAAAACTAGCCGTTACTGTTGTCAGAACTCCATATGTCGACACTTCAGGCTATGAGTCGACACATCAGGTTAACACTTGATCTTCTTGAGTCAACACCTAGTTCAAATTGCTCTGTTCAGATTCTCTGGAAATCTCAGATGTGTCGACACTTTCTCAGTTGAGTCGACACCTTTAGTCGATACCTTGCTTCTATATGTTGACACTTCAGCTATTCCTTCAACTTCTGCAGGTTCTATGGCTTGAAAGTCTCAGGCGATGTGTTGATCCATGTGTCGACACTTTGAGTCAACACTTTAGATCCATGTGTTGACACTTCATCTGTGCCATTTGAAACATTGCTGTGTACCGACCTGAGTCGACACTTCATCTCCATGTGTCGACACTTCATCTCCATGTGTCGACACTTCATATCATGTATCGACACTTTGAGTCGACACTTCTCTGAAAAATTCACAGAAAGTGCTGAATTTGAGTTGGAACAAATTTTCATTTGTCTTAGCCATCTAATCAACCAACTCTTGAGTGTCCAAGTTTTATTTGAGCAATCTTTTCATTTAAACTTGGCTTCTTCAAAATAATTGGGCTTCTTCAAATTTTGTAGGCACCTTTTCAATAGAAACACACTCAAAGCAAATCATTAGTCCTCAACTTATACTTAACCATTTTGCTTATCATCCAAATCAATTAATGGAGTCAACAATATCCCCCTTTTTAATGATAACAAAACCTTTAAGTATAAATTGCTTTAAAAGCTTTTAAATGAAATCATCAAGGTGCATAAAACTGAAAGCATTAAGTATATCAACATTACTTGCATTTATGATATAACAATTCAGAACACAAGTAATAGTGCTAGAGCTTGTTATAAAGATAGAGAGTATCAGAGTTTTGGGATTCATTTAAATGCATAGAAAACATGTATCATGATACTCTACGAGAAAAATTTCAGTAAATAACAAAGCTCTCCCTGAATCAATAATTCATAACATAATTTGTAAGAATCTTTTCAAACATTTAAAGAGGGGTTTTAAGATGAAATTCATTTTGAAAGGATTTTCAAATGAAAATAAAGTAAAGCTCCCCCTTTCTTAAGGAGTTTTGTAAATGATTTTTAATTTAGGTTTTCAAAAAAAATTGTTTACCCTTTGCACATTACAAATATAAATCACCAAAACTACTCTCCCTTTTTGTGAAGTATACTCAATTATACTTAAATCTCATTACTAAACCACTTGGTGTGGACACTAGAAGCAGAAAGAAACTTCACTCCAACAAGGTTAGCCTTATTCCAATTTGGATCGAAGATAATTAGGTTACCCTGAGTCCTGTAATTAATTTTGAGTTTTAATTCCTGATCAAGAGTGTTTTGTTTTTTTTAGTCCTGTAATTACTTCTAAATTTCATTGATCAAGAGTGTTTTAGTCCTGTAATTACTTCTAAATTTCATTTACTGTAAGTCCATTTCAAGTTTTAAAGTCTAGGTCAGTCAAGTCAGTTCAGTTGAGTTAAGTCATGAAAGCCAACAACAAGACTCAAATTTTGGACCCCAGAATTTGACCACATAAGGAAGAGAAGACACACCAACCAAGCAAGAGAGAAGGACCATCAACTAGGACCCACTTATGGCACCATATCAACAAAGATGCCACATCAGCAAGATTTAATCAAGTGACCCCACTTGGCGCCACATGTCATCCTGAAATTCATATCCAAGTAGAAGGCCACCTCAACATGCCACGTCATCAGCCAAGGATGCCACCTCACCAGCCACCTCATCACCTTTGGGCGCCAACAAAGGAAATTCAAAAGAATCCAAAGGTGGCTGACCAAAGAAAAATTCAAATTCAAGGAGGTCGGCCACATCCCTCCCAAATCCTTTGTAACCAAACCCTCCACCAAATTCTCCAACCCCCCTTGTAATCCTCCTTAATCTATGGGTTTCAAATTTCAAATGACTTGTAAGGCTTTTTTTTTAAGCCCTTGGACGTTCCATTGAAAAAATGATTGATGGAGATGAATGAAAAATGAAGTTGAAGTTGAAGTTGTAGTCTTATGTTATTTCTTTGAGTGATTGTTCCTAAGCCCCCCCCCCCCCCCCCCCCCCACTCGAATCTACTTTCTTCTCCAAGCCATCCAACGCCAAGTCAAGAAGGAGACATTGGAGCCTGCCAAACCATCTCAGACTTCCTTCCTTGCTCATAAATTATTCCATCCCTTCCATATGCTTGCTTTCTTCTTCCTTAACTTTTGATCTTCATTGCAGGGTCCTTCAAAGTCTTTGAGTTGTGAACAGGGTTCCCCTTGACAATGAACCAACAAGCTGAAGCCCAAGCCCAGCGTTCTGATCTCTGTTATCCAAGTTCTCCAGTCCAGAGCATCGGTAGTTTCAAGGTTGAAATCATTAGAAGGTTGGAAAGCTCAACAAGATAAGTCCTCAATCATTAGCCCCTATTGTCTAGATCTTCTTCCTTCTTAGTTTTAGGATTGTGTCTAATCATGTAATAGTCCCTTTTCATATAATCCTTAAGACTTATTATGATGAGTACAATGCTAGTGTAATTAGGTTTCATTGCTCTACATACACTAATCAAATCAATAATCATATGCTTGCCGCATCACCACTCCCCCTTTTTGTTATCATTAAAAAGGTAGGAAAATAAATAGATTAAGTAGTCAAGATGTAGCATTGAGTTAATATACTCATCCTTTACATATTGCATTGAATTTAAAATTCATTCATTCATTCAATAATGAAGACATTGAAGAGCAATTCAAAATATATCATTCATTTGCATCAAAGACATAGAGATGAGGAATAACAAAGTTTTTCATATAAGCTTAGAACTTGTACAACGGATACATAACAAGGATAAAAGTATATAGAAGCATAAAAACAAACTATCTAAAAGTACATAAAAGTCCTAATCCTCATCCATGGACTCATCAGAAGATGAACCAATCTCAATCGGTCCTATATTAGTGAAGAATCGAGCTCGCGGCCATCTGGATCGAAGATCTCTAAGTCTAGTCCTGGTCGGCTGTGGAGGGGTACGACGACCACGTCCTCTGTGACGAGCTTATGTCTGACCTCTGGATGAAGCAGTAGAGGTAGAAGCAATGTCCTCCACATGAATGGAAGTGATCGGATCAACAATCTCAGCAACCGCTGGAAAATGTGTGCGATCAAATGAAGGACCTGAGTCAAGATACTGAAAGCCAGGTGTATAAAACCCAAGCTCTCGGATAAGCGATGATGTGTGAAGTGTAGGACTATCAACAATCTGTGTATCAAGGATAGGGATAACAACTGATGATACAACAGGCATATCAAAAATAGAAGTATCAACTGTAGAATGTATCGGTATGTCTATAATCGGTGTATCAATAATGGGGGTCTCAACGATAGGTGTATGTATAATAGGAGTATCAATATCAGGGAAATCAATAATAGGTGTATCGATAGGAGTATCGATAACTGGAGAGAGAATAGGAATAAGAACAGGAGTGCGATCATCCGATCTAGAAGGAGAGAATGGAACAGGAGTCTGGGCAGGTGAACAAGATGGGTCAAGAATAGGACTTATAGGCAAGTCAGCCATCACCTCCGCTACTGGCTCTGAAGTGAGATCTGCAAAGTCAAATCTATCTGAGTCAGTCTCCTCGTCGTCTCCATCATCATCTCCAATATCTCCAATAACTGTGTCACCAATAGTAACACCATCTCCAACAGTAGTATCTATACCAGTATTAATATCATCAATGTCATCAACTGGTGCATGAGCAGGTGTAGGAGTAGTGTCAGCAACCAGAGCACTCACTAAAGATCTGGACAGTGCAGAAAGAATAGCTGAGATGCCATGACTAAGTCCAATATGGCTCTCTCTCGTCTCAGCTATGAATATGTCAAGATGCTGTCTCATGATAAAAACATCAATCTCGATGCATCTGACTATGTCCTCTAAACAATCTGAAGTCCCTGGGTCTCCGTCTGATCTGGCTGAGGCTGTGCTGAGGTAGAAGGATCAGGCTGAGAAGCAACCACTGGCTGTGTCACCGTCTCAGGCTGAGTCTCGTTGGGTCTTACCTCGTCGGAGAGAATCCGCTCCTCCTCTACCGCGTCGTCATCAATAGCTATGTCCTCGACCTGACTTGATGTCCTGCATGTCCACTAGTCTCAGAACAAATGATAGCTCATCCGATGCAATGACCTGATATCATATACATCAGTATGAAGTAGAGTACAGTAGGGCTCATCCTCAAAGCTGACTCCATACTCTCTAAATAAAACTGTCAATCCCATACCATAAGGTAAGCAGAGCCGCTGGCTAGTCGATGCCTCTGTAATCTGATGTACCATCAGTACTGGAATGCATACGGGCGTGCACTGAACCAGTGAGACCATCACGAGCAACTCCCGCTCAGTGATATAGTCGAAATGTCCGGTCTTCGGCAGAAGTATCCGGGCGACGTGTGATGCAGTAGTCTCATCTCTGTAGATAACCTGGATGCTAGTACAATGGCTCCCTCTGGTAGAATGTCAAACTCAAAGATGCACTAAAGTCCACTGACTCAATCCATCAAACTATCAACAACAGATCCTGCCATCGGTATATCCCATACTCTGCTCAGAATCTCTGAAGTGACAGGGATATCCCGTCCTCTGACCTATGCTAACCAACCATCTATCCCACGTGCGAGTGATCCATAAAACTCTCTCATCAGCTCGGGGTAATACCTCTCACTAAGTGAACAGAATGTAGTCAGACCAACCTGACGAATCCACTCTCCAATCTAAAAATGCTGCTGGACGACAAATGAAAAATCCACTCGACATCCTCCAACTACAGTCTTCGAGCTCATCCGACTAGACGGTATAAACAAGGGTCATGCGGGCAGATCTGCAGATCTAGACTCATGTCGGGCCTTCGTCCTTCGCTCTTCTTCTTGGTTTGACTGACGAGGTCAATGAACAACTTGCTTGTGAGGTCCCATTGCTTGGATTGAAAGATTGGGCAAGGTTTTGGTTAAAATCTAGGATTTCTAGGGTTTAGAAATCAAAACCTAGGAGAAATTTAACCAAAAAATCAGCTACTGATCATCTAAATCAAAGAAACAATGGCTAAAAAGGTGGAACAGGGAATAGGAACAGTATAGATACCTTGAAAGCTTATGTCGGCTCGAAGGAGAAAAGAAATGGAGAGAAAAACGGTTCGGAAACCCCTTTAATCTCAGTTCGCTGTCGTTCATGTGTCGACTCACACATGTGTCGACACATTGACTTAAACACCAAAAATTCAGGAATTTCAAAGGCAGATCAAAATCAATTGAAATATGATAATTTTAGAGTGAAATCAATAGTGATTGAGCAAGATTTATCATGATTAATGTCGAATTGATCTACTTCGAGTCAAAATGTAGGAAAAATTTAATTAAACAGATTGATGATCCCGAGCTCTCTTCTAATCATACATAATTGATCTTCCAGAAGAGGTTTAGTCAAAATATCAGCTAATTAAAATTCAGTACTAATAAATTCAAGCAAAACATCATTGTTTTCTATATGATCCCTAATAAAATGATGTCTAATTTCAATGTGTTTACTCCTAGAATGTTGAACAGGATTTTTAGTCAAGCAAATAGCATTGGTATTATCACATTTAATAGGCATAATAGCCAACTTGATTCCAAAGTCTTCAAGTTGTTGCTTAATCCATAAGATTTGAGCATAACAACTTCCTGCTTCAATATACTCAGCCTCAGCTGTGGATAGTGCAATTGAAGTTTGTTTCTTACTAAACCATGAGATTAAGTTAACTCCAAGAAATTGGCAAGTGCTACTAGTACTTTTTTTATCCAATTTATAACCAGCAAAATCCGTATTAGAATATCCAATCAATTCAGCAGATGAATTTCTAGAATACCATAAACCAATATCAATAGTACTAGATAGATATCTAATAATGCACTTAATAGCCATAAGATGTGATTCTTTAGGTTAAGACTGATATCTAGCACACATGCAAACACTGAACATTATATCTGGTCTACTAGCAATTAGATAAAATAAAGAGCCAATCATATCTCTGTATAACTTTTGATCTACTGATTTACCATGTTCATCTTTATCAAGTCTACAAGAGGGGCTCATAGGCATACCTATTGGTTTAGTAGTCTCCATCCCAAACTTCTTGATAATTTCTCTTGTATACTTAGCTTGGTTGATGAAGATACCATCTGTAGTTTGCTTAATCTGGAGTCTGAGAAAAAAATTGAGTTCTCCCATCATTCTCATCTCGAACTCACCCTGCATTAGCTTAGCAAACTCTTGACAAAGAATTTTATTAGTAGCACCGAAAATGATGTCATCAACATATATTTGCACTACTAACAAATCATTATCTTTCCTTTTCAAAAATAGTGTTTTATCAACATTTCCTCTAGAAAATCCATTTTCAATCAAAAATTTGCTGAGTCTTTCATACCATGCTTGAGGTACTTGCTTTAATCCATAAAGTACTTTATGTAATTTGAAAACATGATCAGGATGTGCATGATTTTCAAATCTAGGTGGTTGTTCAACAAAAACCTTTTTAGTTATAAAACTATTTAAGAAAGCACTCTTAACATCCATTTGAAATAATTTAAAATTTATAAAACATGCAAATGCTAATAATAGTCTAATTACTTCAAGTCTAGCAACAGGAACAAAAGTTTCATCAAAGTCAATCCCTTCCTCCTGATTGTAGCCTTTAGCAACTAGCCTAGCTTTATTTCAAACAACAATACCATTTTCATCTAATTTATTCCTAAATATCCATTTAGTGCCAATAATTGAAATATTACATGGTCTTTCTATAAGTGTCCAAACATTATTTTTATCAAATTGAATTAGTTCTTCTTGCATAGCATTGATCCAATTAAAGTCTTTTTCAGCTTCTTCAAAACATTTAGGTTCTACTTGAGATACAAATGCTAGATAATCATATTCATTTCTAATTGAGGCTCGAGTTCTTATCCCTTTAGATAGATCACCTAAGATTAATTCTTTAGGAAGTCTATGAGCATACCTCCACTCCTTAGGTAAATCTTGATGCTTTGGAGTGTCATCACCTTTTTCATTCTTATCTTGATCTTCTTTATTTGGCTGAGGTTGATCATTCAATGTCAGCTTCTGAAGCTTGTCAGCACCTGCACATTCATTAGATGTATCATCTTTTCTGAAGGATTTGTTAGTACATTCTTCAAAAACAACATGCACTGACTCTTCTACAACCAAAGTTTGTTTATTAAAAACTCTGTATGCCCTGCTTGATGTAGAGTATCCTAAGAAGATACCTTCATCAGACTTGGCATCGAACTTTCCAAGATGATCTTTCCATTGTTCAAAACAAAACATTTACACCCAAAAACTCGAGAATATTTCAAAGTCGGTTTCCTTTGGTTCCAAAGCTCATAAGGAGTTTTCTTTAAAATAGGGTGGATTAAAACTCGATTTAAAATGTAACAGGCTGTATTAATAGCTTCAACCCAAAAATATCTTGGCAAATCATTTTCATAAAGCATAGTACGTGCCATTTCTTCCAAAGTATGATTTTTTCTTTCTACTAACCCATTCTGCTGAGGTGTCCTAAGTATAGAAAAATTATGTTCTATACCTTTTACATTACAAAAGTTTTCAAAATCTTGATTTTCAAATTCAGTTCCATGATCACTATGAATGCAAACAACTGAAACACCTTTTTCGTTTGAAACTTTTCTATAAAACTTTATAAATGCTGAAAATAATTCATCTTTTTGTGCTAAAAAGAAAACCCATGTAAATCTTGAAAAATCATCCATAATGACTAATCCATATCTCTTGCTTCCTAGACTTGATGTTCTAGTTGATCCAAAAAAATCCATATGAAGTAGTTCAAGTGGCCTACTAGTAGTTACAAAACCTTTTGGCTTGAAAAAAGTTTTAACTTGTTTACCAAATTGACATGCTTGGCAAATTCTATCTTTTTCAAAATAAAGTTCAGGTAAATCTCTAACAAAATTCTTTTTGCAAAGTTTTGAGAGAAGATATATACTAGCATGCCCTAATTTTCTATGTCATAGCCAACTAGTCTCATCTTTAGTAGAATTCATTGCAACAAGGCATTCTCCATTAGGCAAAGATAGATCATCTAGGTCTACCAAATAAACATTTCCATGTCTATTTCTAATGAATTGTACTCCATTTAAATCCGGACTAGTAATCATGTAATATGATGATTTAAAAACTGCTTAAAAACTTTTATCGCAAAACTGACTAATGTTTAAAAGATTATGTTTCAAACCATCTACTAAAAATACATTATTAATACTACTAGAAGGAGTTATGTGAACCTTACCAATACCAATGATTTTTCCTTTACCATTATCATCGAAGGTCACACTCCCTCCATTCAAAGCTTCGAGAGAAGTGAATTGCTTCACATCTCCAGTCATGTGCCTTGAGCAACCACTGTCAAGATACCAAAGTCTTTTGTTCTCCTTGGTTGCAAGACACACCTCATCATTATCTTATTGTGTCATTAAGCAGAGATTTGCAACTTCGGTATACTCTTCTTCAGAATTGGAGTCTTCGCTGTCACTCTAAGTGGCCATCATTGCTTTCTTCCTTAATTTCTTTCTAGATTTCTTGAGGAGAAGATAGTCAAACTTGTAGTGTCCCAGCTTCTTCCACTCGAAGCATATAGGTACTTCCTTCTCCATTTCCTTTTCTTTTCCTTTCTCTTTTTCTTTTCCTTTTTCCTTTGATTGATATTTCTTTTTGAAAGAAAATTTCCTCCTCTTCATGAATCTTCTAAACTTTCATGCAAGGAGGGCTTCTTCACCTTTATCTTCCTCTTCATCTTCGGACTCATCAATTGAGGATTCTTCTTGTATGTTTGACTTGAAAGCAATCCCCTTCTTCTTCTTGTCCATGTCCATAGATTTTTGTTTCAGATTAAGCTCATAGGCCATGAGCGATCCAACTAACTGCTCAAGAGGTAACTTGCCAACATCCTTGGCTTCTTGAATTGCGGTCACCTTCGAATCCCATGATGTTGGAAGTGACCTGAGAATTTTATTTACAAGATCAGCATTAGACATGACTTTTCCAAGACTTCTCATACCATTAACAATATTTGTGAATCTTGTATACATATTAGTAATAGATTCATTAGGTTCTATTCGGAACATCTCATAAGTGTGCACTAACATATTAACTTTAGTGTCTTCACTTGATCGATACCCTCATGGATAACTTCAAGTGTATCCCATATTTTTTTGGTAGACATGCATGTAGATATCTTGTTGAATTCACTAGGATCTAATGCACAATAGAGAAGATTCATTGCCTTAGCATTAATCTCGGATTGTTTAATATCATTTTCAACCCAATCCTCTTCGAGCTTTGGGATGGAAACACCATTAACCACTACCGAAGGAATATAAAGATCCTTATCTACTACTTTCCATAAATTGTAATCAATAGAATGCATATAAATTCTCATCCTAGTTTTTTAATAAGTATAATTTGATCTATTAAAAAATGGAGGTCTATTTAAGGCTTGTCCCTCAACTATATTAGTACCAATTGGGGCTGCCATAGATCTTTACTCAAGGTGATAAAGCCTATACATTGAGAACAGGGCTCTGATACCACTTGTTGCCTAGTAAGCAAGCCAAGAGGGGGGATGAATTGGGTCTCTAAAAAATTGATACTTAATATTACTTGATACTGAGCAATGCAATCCAATTCAACAAAACAATTAGCAAGGTACTATTAAAACAATTACAATGCTCTAAAATAAAATGCAGCAAAAATAAAGAGTAATAAGTAAAGAGCAAGGAGAGAGAGATCAAGCAATCACAAAGATCAAGAAAATATAGTGGTTCGGTGCCATCCAATGCGCCTATATCTACTCTCCAAGATCCCCTTGAGAATTCACTATAATCACAACCGATTACAGCTAATTAATTTTCCAGCCTCACTAATCAAAACCCGACTTGTTTTTATAAGGCTCACAAGTCAAAACCTCACTTGGTTTTATGGGCTAACTAAGAACCTAATTGGTTTTCACAAGGCTAACCAATAACCTCCCTTGGTTTTCCGGGCTAACCAAGAACCTTAGTGGTTTTACGGGCAAACTACCAACCTAATTGGTTTTCCAAGGCTTACCAATAACCTCACTTGGTTTTACAATAGGCTAACAAAGAACCCTTACAAGAAATATGGTTTAAAAGTAAAGAACCAATGTAAGCTTTCTAAAACAAAGCGGATATCTTTTTATAGCTCGATGTAGAGTTGATTTGCACTTGTTGAAGCCTTTTGAATGCCCAAGAATGGATGATCTTCAATGCTCTTGAAGGATCTTGAATGCTTGGAGGCTTTCTTTAGCTTGAGAGTGTTTGAAACTTAAATGAATAGGAGTTAAAGCTTACTTTTCTTCTCTTTTCTCAAAACTTTTTAATGGACTTCAATATCTTTTTTTTTTATATGATTTGGAGCATATAAATACATTTCCAAGGCCTCAAAATAGGTTTCTAGCCGTTAGACTTGAAAAACTAGCCGTTGGAGGGTATTTGGGGTGAGTTCTGCATCTAAAAAACTAATCGTTACTGTTGTCAAAACTCCATATGTCGACACTTCAGGCTGTGAGTCAACACATAAGGTCGACACTTGATCTTCTTGAGTCGATACCTAGTTCAAATTGCTCCATTTAGATTCTCTGAAAATCTCAGATGTATCGACACTTTCTCAGTTAAGTCGACACCTTGCTTCCATGTGTCGACACTTCAGCTATTCCTTCAACTTCTACAAGTTCTGTGACTTGAAAGTCTCAAGCAATGTATTGATCCATGTGTCGATACTTTGAGTCGGCACTTCAGGTCCATGTGTTGACACTTCATCTATGCCATTTAAAATATTGCTGTGTACCGGCCTGAGTCGACACTTCATCTCCATGTATCGACACTTCATGTCATGTGTCGACACTTTGAGTCGACACTTCTCTAAAAAATTCACAGAAAGTGCTGAATTTGAGCTGGAACAAATTTTCATTTGTCTTAGCTATCCAATCAACTAACTCTTGAGTGTCCAAGTCTTCTTTGAACAATCTTTTCATTCAAACTTGTCTTCTTCAAAACAATTAGGCTTCTTCAAATTTTATAGGCACCTTTTCAATAGAAACACACTCAAAGCAAATCATTAGTTCTCAACTTATACTTAACCATTTTGCTTATCATCAAAATTAATTAATGGAGTCAACAGACTTCTTAGCTCGCTAATGATCCTACCCTCCCACATGTCTTCCATCAATGACCCAATTGAAATTGGAGTTTTTTTATCGACTCAATTTTGGGTCCAGGGGATTTTACAGATGACACAATTTTGGGGTTTAGGGCTAAACCCAACTAAGCTTAAATAACAGAATTTAAGATAACTATTTACAAGTGATCTAGGGTTTGGTCTTAGGGCTTCATTCATAGGTGATCCACAGGGATGTGGGTTCAACCTGTCATTTTCTTCTAGCCCTAGTATCTGCACCAAGGGGTCCATCCAACTCGGCTCGTGGGTGACCTGTTGAACCTTGCCTGCCATCCCAAAGCTAGGAGCCTCCAGGTACTCAATGAGTGTCCACCCTGGCAAGGTGTTAGGCGAGGTTATGATCCTAAAGAGGGTGTCGGCATGGGTGCTCTCCCCCCATGGAATATGGAAGATGCCAAAGTGCCAAAAGCTCATTATGTAAAAGCATACTTCATCCAGGTATTTTACCATTAGGGGATCCCAAGCCTCAAACTCACCCGCACAAGTTACGAATTGGTGAAGACCCTTAGGCTTGTTATTCCCAGCTCACAAGATATCCTTCACCCCACCAAGAGTGTCTCATATTCGGCTTGGTTATTTGTCACTTTAAAGAGGAAGCGTAACGCATACTCGACTATCACTTCATTTGAGTTGATAAGGATGAGGCCAGCTTTACTTTCTCCAGAGTTTGATGCACCATCGACATGGAGGATCCATGTTGTCCCCTCGTCAAGTGGCCGTTGCACTAGCTCGGAGGGGCTTCTTCCATGTCATCGTCTGTCAGGTGCATTCTACCAAGAAGTCGGCTAAGACCTAGGCTTTCAGGAATAGTCTCGGGTGGTACGAGATATCAAACTCACTAAGCTTCATCGCCCACTTGGCCAGGCATCCTGAAGTATCCAGCTGACTCAGAATGGCCATCAAAGGTTGGTCAGTAAGGACCATAATTGGATGAGCTTGAAAGTAGAACCTAAGATGCTTAGACATGATAAGTGCAAAAATGATTTTTTTTGAATCGGGTGTACCTGGTTTCCATGTTGCATAGCACATTGCTGGTGTAGTGATAGGCCTCTAGGCATCATCCTTATCAGTGTGAACTAGCATCAATCTGATTACCCGTAGGGATATGACCCAATAGAGGAAGAGCTCCTCCCCTGCCTCTGGCCTCGAGAGCAAGGGAGGCGAGGCGAGAAATTCCTTCAACCCCTCAAAAGCCTCCCTACACTCCTCTGACCAGGTGAAGTCGTGCATTTTGCATAGGACCTTAAAGAATGGTAAACAGTGCTCGGTGGAGTGCTAGATGAATTGACTGAGAGCAGCGATGCAACTGGCCAAGCACTGGACCTCCATTTTTGAAGTCAGATGCTTCATATCTATGATTGCCTATATCTTCTCTAGACTTTCCTCGATCCTATGTTGGGTGACCATAACGCCTAGGAATTTTCCTGTCAAGATGTCGAATGCGCATTTCACCAGGTTCAGCTTCATCCGAAGGAGCTGGAGGTTACCAAAGGCTTCCTTCATGTTTGGAGGGTGAACGTTTGGACGCCTGGTGGAGAAGAAGGCTGAATCAGGGTTTTCTTCATCGGATTGGATACTAGCAATTAAGGTTGGTGCCTAAACTCTAGTTTATATTATATATGAATGTTTGTATGTTTTAATTCCTAGTAAGGAGGTCTTGGGTTAAGGGTTTGGTAGTAGTTTCATAATAAATTTTTGAAATCCACACTTTCGCCCTGGTCACCAAAACCCTTTACAGCATGTGCCCTGATGTCACATCCACGAGCTGGTTAATTTTGGATAGTGGAAAGCTATCCTTTGGACACGCCCAATTAAGGTTGGTGTATTCTACATAAATTTCTCATTTTTTACTAGCCTTCTTGACCATGACTATATTTGCGAGCCAGCAGGGGTAATGCACCTCCTGAATGAAGCCCGTGACAAGCAGCTTTTCGACCTTCCATCTATCACCTTTTGTCTTTCTGTGTGAAGCTTTTTTTCTTTTATTGGACTGGCCGACTCTTGGGGTCAATATTCAACTTGTGTATTATAATTTCAGGAGGGATCCCTGGCATGTCTAATGCAGTCCAGGAAAAGACATCTATATTCACTTGCAGGAAGCCAAGCAGTCAAGCTCTTTCTTTCTTGGCTAGAAGGGCTCCCACCTACACCATCTTCAAGGGATCCTCACCGAGGGGGAATGACAATAGGCACTCGACTGGCCCCCCTTTTGCCTCCTACTCTCTCTGGTCTAGTTGATCTACCACAGAACTCTCCTTGACTCCCCAGACTCCATGGACAGTTTGTAGAAAATGCTGGATCACCTACCGACTTCCTCTTATCTCCCCGATCTTAAACAGGGTCAAAAATTGGATGAGCCACTTAGTTGAGATAACCGCATCAAGTAGGTTCAGCCCGAGCCATCCTAGGATCACATTGTAAGTCGAGGAGAGTCTAACAACGGTGAAAGTCATCAAAACTATGCTCTACCAAGGTGGTGATTCGGCCATAACTGGGAGAGTAATTTCTCTCTCAACCCTGATAGAGTTTTCGGTGAAGTAGAACAAGGGCGTAAAGACTATTCTTAACAGGTTAGGGGACAGATTCATCTTATAAAGGCAGCATAAAAAAGATATCCATGGAGCTTCTACGACAATAGCTTCATTACTTGGGTTTTCTACCTCTTCCAGGTCTCCCTTCATGAAAGGGATTACAGCATTGGCTCTATCCTCCCCCTAGCCCTCTTTGGTCCTCACCCTACCCCCAGGTGATCATCCCCACCAGCTTCTCTGTGGGCTGGTTGTCGATGGTGGCATGGTGGGCCTTAATGCCTTGGGTTGTGGATGAAGTTCTCCCCCCAACAAACTTTTCGAGATAGCCCTGATGGATCAACTCCTCAATCTCCTTCTTTAGGTGGTGGCATTCTTTGATGTCATGGCCATAGTCTCGATGGAATTGACAGTATTTGGACTTGTCACAACCACCGAATGGCTTCAGTAAGAGAGGGTGGTGCAGGAAGTGCTCGTCCTCAATCTCCATCAAGATTTTAGCTCTCGAGATGAGGAGAGGAGTGTACCCCCTATCCTTGATAGGGGCATTTTTTGGCTTGGGGCCTGCCCAAGGGGTTGATATGACATTCTACCCCTGGGGCTCCCCTGGCTTCTCCCGGGCCTACCTTTTCAAGGGCCTCCCATCAAGCTCTTTTCAGGTGCGATTAGCCTCCTCCATGCAGATGTACTTTTATGCATAGAGTAGGAGCTCCAAGTAGGACTTGGAGGGCTTTTTGTTAAGGGAGTAGGTGAAACAGGAGGTCCTAAGCCTTCTCTTCAGGGCCAGCATGGTAACAGGCCTGTCCAGGTTGTAGATCTCCATGGTGGCCACCTTAAATTGCGTCACATAGTCCTTAAGGGACTCATGATCCTGCTGGCATACCGAAAAGAGACTATCAACTTCGCATGGCACCTTATGGTAGGTATCGAAGTGTGCCATGAACTTCTTCTCCAGCTACTCGAAGGAGTTAATACTCCTCGGCTCGAGGAAGGAATACCAAACTCAAGCCATCGTGCAAAGTATGGCTAGGAAGGTAGTACAAAGGAGGGCATCCATCGCCCCTTGGACTCACATAAGAGCCTTGTAGCTCTTAAGGTGATCAAGAGGATCTGTGGTCCCATCATAGGGATCCAACTGGAGCATGCATAACTGGATGGGGATTGGCTCCTCTTGAATATGGTGAGAGAGAGGAGGATGAGCATCGTAGCTCGCAGGCTCATGGGAAGAGCTTTGAAGGTTGGCAAACTAGCGGGCTAGGTCAGCCAGCTTGTGCTCATGTTCTTCCAGGTGCTCCTTAGCCTGCCACCGGATGGCTTCATCGATCAACCCTTCAATCGAGGCCATCAGAGGGGAGAAAGGTAGAGATCGGGGGAGCTCATGCTTCAACCCTCTGCCATGCCAGCACTGTCAATGCGAGAGGCTACCATAGTTTGAGATTGAAGAGTGGCTCTCCTGGTCGATCGAACTGTCCCAGCACCCCTTCCCTAGTATGCCTAGCTTTTTTGCAGGTGATATGGGGAGTGCAGGTACAATGCCACCCATGTGTGTGATGGCCCCTCATGGAAGGACCGAAGGCTAGCATGAGCGGTGGTGGCTGGGACCATGGGGGTCCTTAGTTATGCTGCATCACCATGGATTGATCTGTTGATGTAGCCAACACACTATCATGGTTAGTATCTAAACTTGCTATGTGAGTGTGGTGATTTACACATGTTGGTATGCCGGTGGTGGAGTGGTGGAACCAGAGGCTCCACCTCCTAATTGTGTCGGTCTCCGTGATGGGATGGGTTCTCAACATGGCTGGCAAAACTTTACGCATGTGCATTACAACCATGGGATCATTGTAATGGGATGACAGTTTCAAGTTAGACGATCACCGGTGTCATCCTTCCCCCTTCTTGGCATGCCAATCTGTTGTCACCAAGATCATCCCTACCTATAGACTTGGTGGGTCCCGATATGTTAATCGCTCCAAGAGAGGTCGGGTCTCTTGCCTTTGGACATTCCCGGCTACCAAATGATCCTACAAGGAAGAGAACCTGAGCTGGGGGTACCAGCGGGGACACTTCAATGGTCAAGTTAGTTTGGCGATCAAAGGCAACAGATCCTTTATCACAGAGGTCTAGATGACCACCACAAAGGGGGATAGTAAGAGATTTTTTTCTCCTTTCTAAGTAGTGGGGGTTGCTGATAGGAGACTAATTAGCATGCAAGAGAATTTTCATGGATTCAACATTAATTTAAGATTTTAATTTCCAAATTTTAAGTTTAAAAGATAAAAGGATGATCCTATAGAAATTCTAGACCGTGAGCATACAAAAAAGACCTTCAAAAGAGCTAAAAATAGGATCGCCGGGGCTAAGAAATCCCAATAGGGCTAGCTCTTCTGCAATAACTCAATCTAGAGGGATAGGGGGTGTGTAAATGGCAATGATTGCTATTGCTTCTATGAAGAGATCACTCCTCGCTCCCAGATGCAGCTTGGAAGGTCAAGCTGAATACCCGCGGATCCATCAACTTTTTATCTGCTGACCCGACAGCTAGGCAAACAGAACTCTAAAGTCATGAAACTCAAGGGACCTGTAAAATACCAAAGAAAGATTAGAAAATGAAGGAGAAAATGGATGAATCATTGAAAGAAGAAAGGAAGAAAATGTAGCAAGGGTGGCTAAGATGAAGCTTGATTATTGGGCATCCAAGGTGGAAGAAGCAGGCGGCTAGGGTTTTGATAAATAGGATCTCATACCCCTCGATGCTTAATGAGCAAAGGCAAATGGGTCTCTCACTCACTCCCTCATTAAGGTCGATGCACAAAGGTAAAGATAATGCAAAAACTCTCAACTTTTCATTAATCAGAATTCATCCATCATTATTCAATCAATCATTCAATAGTTATAAGAAGGTGGAGGGGTGAGGTATTTATAGGCTAACCCAGGTCCTCTCCTTGTTAGGATTAGATTACAAAGTTTGATTAGGAAGAGAATTACAAAGTGACTTAGGACTAGGAGTATACAATTTGAATAGAATTAAAACTTGATTCCTAGTTGAATGTGGACTTCTCTCTCCTTCTTGGACTTGGTCAAAGGGCCCCTCATGGGCTAGGGTGCCTCCTTGGATTGGGATTGGGCTATAGGGCATCTCCTTATGGTCCTTGGGCAGCAAATGGGGCATCTTCAAGTGGGCTTGGGCGACCTCCAGATAGGCTTGGTGCATGGGCTGGGAAAACCCTGGGCGCCCACTTTAATTTGGACTGGGGAAGGCCTGGGGTGCCATCTTCTTATGGGCTTCTGGGCTTGAGAAAACTTCTAGGTTGGGGCACCTGAAAGTTGGAATATTCCCTGGGTGCCTGGTATCTTCAAGTGAGGAGGCTCCATGGGCCTGGACTCTGCTCTGACTTGGGAGGGCCTGGTGAATGCTTTGGCTGGTGATCCTCCTCTTGTATAAAACTGGACTAACTCAGATTTACAGGACTCAACTGGACTCATAAGGTAAAGACAACTCTGATGGGAATTCTTCCAGGGTGCCAGGAATCATGCAGCATGCAGAAGTGAATTTCAAAACAAAAATTCAAAGCATGAAACCCTAATTGGCTAGAAAATCCTAATTCCCAGGAACCCCTTATGCAATACCAATTAATGAAACATAAATGGAGTCATAAAAACATACCTGGATCGCTGAAATCCAATCCTTTCCATGAGGCTCACAAGTGCAAGCCCTCCAACGGTGATCCACACAGGAATCAAACCTAGGAACCTCTCCCTTGTAGTTTGCTTGATCAATTGGGACTCTTCTGATGGACTTTCTTCCTTCAGTAGCCTCTCCTTCCTTGCTTAGACCTTCACCCTCCAGTAGAGCACTCTAAGCCCTCTCTAAAATCTCTCTTCTCTCATTCTATCACTTCCTAATTCTCTTCCTAAATCCTTGTCTTAAAATGGCGGACTTGTCTTAAAGGAAGACGTATGTCCTAAAAAGGGAAGGAAGAGACAAGGTGGATAGATGTAAGAGTATAAGAAAGAAACCAAATAAAAATCATCCCATCGGAACAAATACTGATGGCTATTTATAGGAGAGTGGGAGGTGCCAAAAAATCCTTTTCAACAGCCTTTGATCTATCCAAACACAGGTCAAATAAGACCCTTCACTAAGAAGGAGTCTTATCTTAAAACACCATGTCCCTTTATGTGCCAACCGCCTAACTTAAGTCCCTTCAATTTTTTATCCGACTTCTCCCTTTGCAACTTGGCATTTCCAGTTAAAATGAAGCCAAGGGACATGACTTATGAATGAGAAGCATCAGTGATTCAAAAGGACTTAAAGCAGAAGGACTCTGCTTACTGGAATTAGTGCCAAAGTGAAGAGACGCGACTCTTCACTTTGTGCCAAATTCTCCATGCCATATGACACCTTTGACCTAGTTAAAGTATATGCAATAAGAGTGTCATATGAAAGGGAATTAAGTCTACTTTTCAACCATATAATTTGTTTTCATATTTGAGTTCAATTGGTCCTTGTGCGCCCTTTTGAATGTAGAGGTGCCACTTAGGCATCAAGAGTCCCATGCCTTTTGGACTCTTCATGTATGGCGCATAAAATATCCAAAAAATATTAGATAAAATCTAATAAATTCGTCCCACTTAGGACTCAACTCAATCAAAGTCTCCCATAAATTGGTTAGTTCATTTAGCATCCTTTTAGACCCAATTCAATTGGGTTAGGAGATTAGGTCAACCTACACATGCTAGTGTGCAATCTAGCTAACCAATTAGGATCCCTTGACCCTAATTAAATGTCAATTGAGTTCCTAGGTCGACTCCCTAATGTGTGTGACCCATTGGATACATCTAGCCAGCAGTAGGTTTAGATTTGAGCTAATTCAATCCGATCGAACCCGATTGACCTAATTAGGTCAAATTGGCTCACCTAATTGTCCAATTTGAATCACACATCGAATTGACTCATGAAACCAAATCAATTGGTTCATGAAAACCTACAATACAAGATTGATATCTAGCAACGTGTCATGCCTATCCAGAAGATGAAAAACTTGTTAGAAATCATTAAAGTATCCTTTAGTAATAAGTTATCGTGCAATTCAATCTTTCGATCTCCCATTATCCTGATTAAGTGATAGGTATGGATATATGTCAAACCCTAACACTTAATCATATCGAATCTCATCTTGATCATGAGGACTCAGTTGATGATTGATTAGAAACCAATTCTAATCTCATCCTGCTTTGATCAAAGGCTCCTTGAGTAACTCATCAAAAAGATTGCATAGGATAACAATTTCTCTTACTAGGAAAAATCGATTCCTTGTTGGTCAACTCATATCCTTCGTACACCATCCACCATACCTAGAACACCTCGTACATGTCGCAATGACATGAATGAGTATGAACCAAAGTATGGCTTAGTGTGCACAAGGAACCATGGTGACCTCAGGTCTAAAGATCACATGCACAACTTCTACTCTGGGATCTATCTTTTGACAAGTAGTAAGACTTCTAAAAGATAGTCCCCGTGTGGATCAATCCAGTGTACTCATACCCTGATGAGCACCCTTATCCTTGTATTAGTGTCTTTACACAAGTGGTTGTGAGATCAACCACCCTCATCAACTGAGCATACATAGGAAAATCTAGTCTTTCCGGATTCATCGATCCCTGAATCGATGGTCCAATGACTAGGAACATTCTAGATTAGGGTTTATAGGAATTAGGTCTCACTATTATTTTATCATAACCATAATTCCATTGTCCTGCTCTATGGGATTCATCATAATCAACAAAAATATGACACAGCAGTATATGATGAATCAAACGCCTTTATTAATATGAAAAATATGTTATACATGAGCTAGAAGTTTACAAAATGGCCCTCATAAAGATTGGCTCTTAGGGTACTTTTCTATCAAACTCCCACTTGCACTAAAGCCAATCACCCTTGTATTTTATGCCCATACAATCTAAGTGATGATCTAACTGCTGCTTGGCTAATGCTTTGGTGAATGGGTCTGCTATATTATTTTTTGTGTCAACTCGTTCAATGCTAACATCTTGTCTTTCAATGATGTCTCGAAACGAGGTAGAACCGTCATAAAATGTGCTTGGACTTGTGATAAGACCTTGGTTCCTTAGCTTGTGCAACAGCCCCAGTGTTATCACAGTATAATGGCACTTGCTGTTGTACATCAAGAACCATGCCCAATTCCATGATGAATTTCTTCATCTAGGCAGCTTCCTTCATGGCTTCACTAGCAGCTATGTACTCTGCCTCAGTGATTGAGTCAGCTACTGTTGGCTGCTTTATACTTTTCCAACTCACTGCACCACCATTCAGGGTGAAAACATACCCCGACATGGATTTGCTATCATTTGGATCTAATTGAAAACTAGATCTATATAACCTTCTAGTTTTAACTCAAATATTTCATATACTAGAAAAATATCTTTAGTCCTTCTCAGGTACTTAAGAATATTTTCACAGCTTTCCAATGATCCTCCCCTAGATCTGCCTGAACCTTGCTCACTATGCCCAAGGCATAAGCGACATCAGGCCTGGTACATAACATGGCATACATTATTGATCCTACAGCCAAAGCATAAGGAATCATAGCCATCCTCTCTCTTTCTTCTGATGTCTTAGAAGATATTTTCTTAGAGAGATGTATGCCTTGACTTAGAGGCAAATACCTTTCTTACTTCCATCCATATTGAATCTCTTCAACACTAAGTCAATATACCTGGATTGGGAAAAGCCCAGCATCCTTTTGGATCTATCTCTATATATCCTTATACCTAGTATAAAGGATGCCTTTCCCAAATCTTTCATGGAAAACTTTGATGATAGCCAAGTTTTAACCAACTGCAATATTAGGATATCATTTCCAATTATCAGTATGTCGTCCACATACAAAACTAAGAAAACAAGTGCACTCCCACTTGTCCTCTCATATACACATGGTTCATCCATATTTTTGACAAAACCAAATCCTTTGATTATTTCACCAAAATAGATGTTCCAACTCCTCGATGCTTGCTTAAGTCCATAAATGGACTCTTTAATTTTCATACCTGATTTGGTCTCCCACTTGAGACAAAAATCTCTAGCTGTGACATACGGACTTCTTCCTCAAGATTTTCATTGAGAAAAGCAGTCTTTACATCCATCTGCTAGATCTCATAGTCATGGTATGTTGCTATGGAAAGCAGTATCTCAATGGACTTGAGCATAGCTACTGAAGAAAAGGTTTCATCATAGTCTATACCATGTTTTTGTATGAAACCTTTTGCTACCAGTCTAGCCTTGTAGGTCTCAACTTGACCATCTGCTCCAATCTTCTTCTTGAAGACCCATTTACACCTTATTGGGTTAATTTTTTCAGGTGGATCTACCAAAGTCCAAACCTGATTGGAATACATTAAGTCCATTTCAGATTTCATGGCGCCATGCCACTTGTCAGAGTCTCTACTCTTAACAGCTTTCGAATAGGTCACAGGATCATCATCCTGTATGATATTGGCTTCATTGTCATCCCCGATGACAAAACCATATCTGAGAGGTGCTCCCCGCACCCTCTCTGACCTTTGGAGAGGAAGTGTATATTGTGGTTGTTCTTGATCCACAAGAACCTCTGGTTGAGGAACTTCTCTTGAAGGCTCACTGGTTTGTTGATTCTGTTCTTCACATAACTCAAGTGAAAAATCACTACATCCTTCTTGGATAAACTCTTGTTCCAAGAATGTAGCATGCCTACTGACAATTATTTTTTTTTTGTTTAGAAACATTATAAAAGAGGTATCCAACACCCTCTTTTGAATAACCAACAAACCTGCATTTATCAGCCCTTGCACTTAGCTTATGTCCAAAGGTATTCTTGACATAAGCATGGCAATCCCAAATCTTCAAATACTTAAGATTTGGTCTTTTGCCATTCCATAATTCATATAGAGTGTTATTTACTGATTTAGATGGAACCCTGTTTAATATGTATGCAGCTGTATCTAGGGCATGTCCCTAGAAGGAAATAGGAAGATCTGTGAAGCTCATCATCACCATGTCGAACAAGGTGCGATTTCTCCTTTCTGCCACTCTATTTAATTAGGGTGTATAAGGAGGGGTCCATTTAGATATAATTCCTTTGTCCTTGAGATGGTTCAGAAACTCACCAGATAGGTATTCACCTTCTCGATCAGATCGAAGAGCTTTAATACTAAATCCAGTTTGTTTTTCAACCATACTCTGATATTCTTTAAACTTATCAAAGGCTTCGGACTTGTATTTTAAAAGATACACAGGACCGAGCCTTGATAAATCATCAATAAAAATGATGAAATAAGAATATCCTCCTCTGGCCTGAGTTGACATTAGGTCCACATACATCAGTATATATTAGACCTAATAATTCAGTTGCCCTCTCTCCATGTCCAGTGAATGAAGACTTGATCATTTTTTCTTTGAGACAAGATTCACAAGTTTCTAACGATTGGAAATCATCAGAGTCAGAGTAATTATCTTTGACTAACTTGTTTATCCTTGACTCACTAATATGACCCAATCGATAATGCCAAAGATATGTAACATTGTCATTATCTCTTGAGGCTTCTAATTATGTGGAGTCCATGCAATGAATTGTATATGTGAGATCCACATGCAGTATCCAATACCCATGAATTAGAATGGAAGCACTCAATGATAAATTAGTTTATATCATGTACAAATCTTTAGATGCACCACTTGCATATTCTTTCACATTTGCAAGGTAAACCTTGCAGTTCTTCTTCCAATGCCCAGTCTTGCCGCAATGGAAACAGGACCCATCAGCCTTCTTAACTTTCTTGTTCTTCTTCTGGATGCTCTTCTTAGGATTGAATTTTCTCTTCATACTCTTCTTCATTGCTTGCTTCTTTCTATCAACAAGAAGCACATGAGCTTTATCTCCTTTAGAGTGGCTCTCAGCTGTCTTAAGCATGTTAAGCAACTCTGGCAATGAAGTATTCAATTTGTTCATATGGTAGTTAAGAACAAATTAAGCGAAGAAATATGGGAGTGACTACAGGATCAAGTCCTGATTGAGTTCACTGTCCATGACAAATCCTAATTGACCCAGTCAAGTGATCAAGTCAATCATTCTTAGCACATGGGTTTGCACAGGTGAACCCTCACTCATCCATGCTCAGAATAGCTACTTTGATATCTCGTATCGAGTAGCCCTACTTTGCTCTCCATAAAGCTCCTTTAAATTGAGCAATATGGACTGAGGTTCCATACCTTCATGTTGCCTTTGGAGCTCGTTGCTCATCGAGACCAACATGATGCACCTGATAGTTGTACTATCATTTTTCTACATTCTATGTGTGGCTATTTCCTCTTCTGATGCATCCTCTCCGATCACTACTGGATCTGGAGAATCAAATATATATGAAAGCTTCTCCTGAGTCAAAACAGTCCTTAGGTTCCTCAGCCAGTCCACATAATTTGGACCGATTAACTTGTTGGCATCCAAGATGCCACTTAGTGAAAAGTTTGAAGTCATTAAGATAAATGTCCTAGATTTAACTAAAGAACAGTTTTAGCAGACCACTCAATGATGACATTCATAACTAGATAAGGACTTTATATCTAATTATGTCTCCTACTATTTTCTTCAAATACCATAACCCTCAACTATGGTAAGAGAGAAACCTTTCCTGGTTTCCTTAGTAGGGTTGAGATCCTTATTCCTCATGAGTGCCTTGTGTATGCACAACAAACACACATGAGTTCAAAGGTAGAACAACCTTTCCAATTGCAACCCGTGCAATTCTCAATAATTATCTTTGCCTTTAAGACACTTATGGCCTTGTGTATGCATAACAAACCATAATGTCTTAGTTTAGTCGGACCCTTCATTTCCATATAGCCATGATTGAATAATGTTATCCTTGTGTATGCACAATAAAGCAACATTTCCAACCATGCCATAAGGCACTAAGTGCACTAAGACAAATCTTATATCAAACCCTAAAGTAGGCTTTGTGTATGCACAACAAACCTACTATAGTCTTGACATAAATTTGGCTTAGCTTGAAGGAAGGCAAAATATAGTACACTTAACCAATTAGCATTACCAAATTAAGATTTAGATATGACCAAATTGGCCAGGTGAGTGGAAGGGGTGAGGGGGTTCCCCCGTTGCTTTTCTTAGACACCAATTAGATTGGCCAGGTCAGTCAACGGAACCAATTAAAAACCTCATTCCCTTTACCTTCCCAAAACCACTTGCCTAGACACCAATTGGCTAATCAAACCCTAATTGGTTTTGCATCATGACTAAGTTTTTTGCTATGACTAAATATAATTTTAATGAGGGCTTTTGATGGTCTCAAAACACATTCTAAATTATCATGATTACTATGCTTATATTATAGATAAATATGTAACATATCATCATAACATAACATGTTATGTTAAACAAGCATATTATAGCTAATATGCAAATCAAGGCATGATAGATACATAAAAATACCTTTCACCTCACTTTTTCATGGGATATGGCCACAGTGGCACCCCTACATGCCATAGGAGACCCATTGAATAGGAGGAGAGGGCCTTTAAACCCTACTTGGCTCCTATGATCGAACAGCCATGGTGACTAACCCAATCCAAAGAAGTTACTTGGTTCAATCAACATGCATAATTTCATACTTGACATAATATCATGCATTTCATAAAAACTGAAATTAGACATATTACCCTAATATGCAAAATTGTATACAATTGCATTATTATGTCATTTTATAAAGAAACCATAAATCATGCATATGAATTTGGTCGGGTCGACTCGACAGGGTTCGGGTCGGCTCGGATAGTGGAATTTCATAAAACTCCAAAAATGGTTCATAACTGGTATGCCATAAGAATGGCTCTGATACCACTGATGAGAATTCTTCCAGGGTGCCAGGAATCATGTAGCATGCGGAAGTAAATTTCAAAATAAAAATTCAAAGCATGAAACCCTAGTTGGCTAGAAAATCCTAATTCCTAAGAACCTCTTATGCAATACCAATTAATGAAACATAAATGGAGTCAGAAAAACATACCTAGAATGCTGAAATCCAATCCTTTCCACGAGACTCACAAGTGCAACCCCTCCAACGGTGATCCACACAGGAATCAAACCTAGGAACCTCTCCCTTGTAGGTTGCTTGATCAATTAAGACTCTTCCGATGTACTTTCTTCCTTCAGCAGCCTCTCCTTCCTTGCTTAGACATTCGCCCTCCAGTAGAGCACTCTAAGCCCTCTCCAAAATATCGCTTCTCTCTTTCTATCACTTCCTAATTCTCTTCCTAAACCCTTGTCTTAAAATGGTGAACTTGTCTTAAAGGAAGACCTATATCCTAACAAGGGAAGGAAGAGACAAGGTGGATAGATGTAAGAGTGTAAGAAAGAAATCAAATAAAAATCATCCTATCGGAACAAATACTAATGGCTATTTATAAGAGAGTGGGAGGCGCTAGATAAGCCTTTTCATCAGCCTTTGATCTGTCCAAACACAGATCAAATAAGACCCTTCACTAAGAAGGAGTCTTATCTTAAAACACCATGTCCCTTTATGCGCCAACCACCTAACTCAAGTCCCTTCAATTTTTTACCCGACTTCTCCCTTTGCCACTTGGCATTTTCAGTTAAAATGAACCCAAGGGACATGACTTATGAATAAGAAGCATCGGTGATTCAAAAGGACTTAAAGTAGAACTCTGCTTACTTGAATTAGCACCAAAGTGAAGGGACGCGACTCTTCACTTTGCACCAACTTCTCCATGCCATATGACACCTTTGACCTAGTCAAAGTATATGCAATATGGGTGTCATATGAAAGGGCATTAAGTCTACTTTCCAACCATATAATTTGTTTTCATATTTGAGTTCATTTGGTCTTTGTGCATCCTTTTAAATGCAGAGATGTCACTTAGGTGTCAAGAGTCCCATGCCTTTTGGACTCTTCATATATGTCACATAAAATGTCCAAAAAATATTAGATAAAATCTAATAAATTCATCCCACTTAGGACTAAACCCAATCTAGGTCTCTCATAAATTGGTTAGTCCATTTAGCAATATTTCAGACCCAATTCAATTGGGTTAGGAGATTAGGTCAACCTACACATGCTAGTGTGCAATCTAGCTAACCAATTAGGATCCCTTGACCCTAATTAAATGTCAATTGAGTTCCTAGGTCGACTCGCTAATGTGTATGATCCATTGGGTTCCACATCTAGCTAACACTAGGTTTAGGTTTGAGCCGATTTGATCCGATCTAACCCGACTGACCTAATTAGATTAAATTGGCTCACCTAATTGTCCAATTCGAATCACACATCGAATTGACTCATGAAATCAATTGTTCATGAAAATCTACAAGACAAGATTGATATCTAGCAACGTGTCATGCCTACCTGGAAGATGAAAAATTTGATAAAAATTACCAAAGTACCCTTCAGTTGTAAGTTACCGTGTAATTCAATCTTTCGATCTTCCATTATCTCGATTAAGTGATAGGTATGGATATATGTCAAACCCTAACACTTAATTATATCGAATCTCATCTCGATCACGAGGACTCAGTTGATGACTGATTAGAAACTAATTCTAATCTCATCCTGCTTTGATCAAAGGCTCCTTGAGTCACTCATCGAAGAGATTGTATAGGATAACAATTCCTCTTACTAGAAAAGATCGATTCCTTGTTGGTCGGTCTACTCACATCCTTCATACACCTTCCACCATACCCAGAACACCCCATACATGTTGCAATAGCATGAATGAGTATTAACCAAAGTATGGCTTAGTGTGCACAAGGAACCATGGTGACCTTAGGTTTAAAGATCACATGCACAACTTCTACTATGGGATCTATCTTTTGACAAGTAGTAAGACTTCCATAAGATAGTCCCGATGCGGATCAGTCCAGTGTACTCATATCTTGATGAGCACCCTTATTCTTGTATTAGTGTCTCTACACAAGTGGTTATGAGATCAACCAACCTCATCAACTGAGCATACATAGAATAAGCTAGTCTTTCCGAATTCATCGATTCCCGAATCAATGGTCCAATGACTAGGAACATTCTAGATAAGGTTTTATAGGAATTAGGTCTCACTGTTATTTTATCATAACCCTAATTTCATTGCCCTACTCTATGGGGTTCATCATAATCAACAAAAATATGACACAACTAATATATAATGAATCAAATGCCTTTATTAATATGAAAAATATGTCATACATGAGCTGGAAGTTTACAAAAAGGCCCTCATCAAGATTGGCTCTTAGGACACTTTTCTATCAAACTCAACTTATTACAAGACTCAATAAGGTAATTATTACAAAACTTGGCTCACTCAAATTAGACTTCATTACAGGACTCAAGTGAGCACAATCGGGCTTAACCGAGTAAAATCCTAATTACTGAACACAAAGGACTGCATTGGGCTCACATGATAAAACCCTTATTACAAGACTTCAAATGACTCAGATGACTTCATCCCTACTTACAAGACTCAAAGAGCTAATATAGCCAGGTTATTGGATGCAAAGATAAAACCTGGAAAATGGTTAAGGGACTCCAAATTCAGGAACCCATAGTGAACTAGGGTTGATCCTGATGTCCTCATCAATTGCTTGCCACCTATCTTGGTCTAGGCCCCTCTTACCAATATATAAAAGGTGACACCATTGGATAGGGTCTAGTATCTTGGCAGTTTACTTCCCTGAGAGGGGTGCAGGCTTTGCAGATCCTCGTAGGACAAAAACTGAAGTCCTAGCAAAGCACCCCCAATAAAGGATACAGGCAACATGCTACAGGACCTATGGTCCTAGTAGAGCATGCCTCTACAAGGGGCATAGGTTCGGTGGAACACCTCCTCGCCCTCACGGGATGTTCCTTCCCGAACATCATGATAGGTTCGGCGGAGTGCTACAAGACCTGCGATTCTAGAAGAGCACTTCTATACAAGAGGCATAGGTTTGGTGGAACGCCTCCTCCCCCTCGCGAGGTGTTCCTTTCCGAGCATCGTGACAGGTTCGATGGAGTGCTACAGGACCTACAGTTATGGCAAAGCACTCCTCTATAAGGGGAACAAGTTCGGTGAAACACCTCCTCCCCCTCATGGGGTATTTTTTCTCGAGTGCCGTGACAAGTTCGGTGGAGATGGCAACACCATACCCCCTGTAGCCACCCAGGTGCTCTGTTGCGGCGTTGGAACTAGACAAGCTGCACATGCCCACTTGTGATTGTGGCCTTTTGTCATATCCTCGATCCATTTTTTCACCTCGATATGTGGGGGAATGATCATCCCATGACCAGGGCCCAGCTCGACCGGGGGCTTTACCCAGCTAGGATCTCTACTCGATCGAGGGTTCTACTCGGCCAGGAATTCCATTTAACCAGAATGCGGCCCACGGGCATCATGTCAGCAATTAGCTATATCAAATGCGGGTGCTACATCAGTGGTCAGCCACATCAGAAACAATATCTTGATCGTGTGGGATGGAAAGAAGCTAAGAGTGGTTGAAGTTCCTTTTATAAGAAAATTATCCTTCCCCTCTCTTTCGTATGAGTATTATTTTTATATATTATATTTGATACAAATATAATTATTCAATTTTAATATGAGTATTTTGATAGAAAAATTAAAAAATTAAAATAGTTTTGTTGATGTGGCCTAGAAAAGCTTTTTTTAAAGAAGAACCTCCAAAATAAAATTTGTTTCGAGTTATCATTTTTAACTTTTTAGTAAAATAAAAATAACTTTTATATTTTTTTATCAAATATCATTATAATTATCTAAAGTATTTTTAAAGAGCCATAAAGTAATAAAATAATTTACCATGCAGAACCTAAGACATGGAAAGTCACATTTATTTTTTGTTTTTATTAAAAATTTATGACCTATAATAACGAAATCATATATCTTCTATTTTTTTAAGCCAGGAGACTTTGACTTTGTGTCTAAAATTTATTTATCAAAAATTAAATTCAATATTTCCATCATATAAAATATTTTGTTTTAATTTTTTTAAGATGAATCAAATGCACATGCTTTAAGGAATATCATCCTGGCTAACCATTAAATACTGACCAGGCCAATGATGCGACTTTTTTCCTCGATACGGTAATTTGACTTTTGTAGCCAAAAATGTAACCTTTCCTCAAATATATATATATATATATATATATATATAAGTTTTCTCTCTCATCTAATATACTTAGAAATTACTGACATTGCAAAGAAAAACTATAAATAAATAAATAAGTATCATTCGGCTAAAACTGGGTGTTTAATTTATATTAGAATAATATGTCAATTCAAGGGTGGTGAAGATGTTATTAGGAAGGGCCCTCTAGTATAATTAAAAAAATAATCAAGCAAATGAGTAATTTTATTATAATACACAAAACATATTCAAGAAAATTTATTTTGCTTTATCATATCTCAATTCATAACAAGCAATGGCATCTCAATAAACTGGCTGAATTATTGTAATTGTTGGTAGAGATTCCCAGAGTTACTGGTTATTAAAACATATTTTTTAGTTAAATGGGGCAAAAAATCGTGGAGAAGAAAATAAGAAATAAAGAGATAAAAATGAGGTGAATCTGCAAACTAAGAATTTTGATTCAATACCTAAAGTTTTTTACTCCGCATTCTCTCTCTTATTTCTATCCACACATTTCAAGAAGGATAAAATAAGGGGAAAAAGAAAAAAAAAAAAAAAAAAAAGGCCCAACCGGATGTAATGGAGTTTTGTTAATACTAAAAAAATTCCATCAGTCGCCGGAGCTAGATCAGGGGATGGGGAAGATCGGAGCAAATGAAGGATATGTCGGTGCTTCTAGCGAGGATTGTCGAAATGAGATGGAGCATAAATATCTAATCAGGAGGAAATGATGTGCTTGGGCTCCTTCAAAAATCGGATGAATACTCAAAGCACGGGAAATCGGGTGGTATTAAAGTTGTTGGAGGGCTTCTTCATATCGTAGATGGGGAATGACCAAAGTAGGGCGATGCATTAACGATGGATCAAATAGGGAGGACTATAAGAAAGGAAGCGAGCAATAGCTAGGAGTAAAAAGTGAGGTCGATAGCTCTTTTCTTCTCTCCAGATTTAGTCTTTTTTTTCATAAAATAATAATTAATGCCATATTAGGTGATCGGTTCACTTGGTGAACCAGTATCTTTGGATGATCATTGATGCACATTTGGACAATTATTACTTTTTATTATTGCTCTTTGGTATGAAATCAGTCCACCTAAAAAATTATTAAGCGGTACGTAGGGGATTATGAAAGTTTTTTAAAAAAAAAATTAAAAATAAAGAAAATAAAGAATACAGGCATACAAAATGCAGGAGGTTTACATGGTTCGGAATCTTTTACTCCTACATCCATAGCTGTACAGAATTTCTTTTTTTTACTATAAAGAAAAATATAAAATCTACAAGAGATGAGAACAAAAAAGAATCTTTCTTTTTTTTCCTTCTTCTGGATACAAGAATAGTCCTTATAGGAAGAAGAAACTATGCTCCTTAAGAAGACCGAAGCCCTCTCTCTATTTTTCTTTTTCTCTCTTGAAAAAACCTGCTCTGCATCTCTGCTATTGCTGCTCCTGGCCTTTATTTAAATAGGGTCAAAGTAGATCGAATCCACATCAAAATGAATTCCAAAACCTCGTAGAAGAAGTGCTTGACCCCCTGGAGACCAGCCACAGCCTGACAACCATTAGATCTTAATCAAACCACTCAAAAAATTGCTGGATGATGCTTCGATCAAGTTGGCTTGAACTATGGCTATCCTATCGTGTCGGCGATCACACTGGGCCAGCAAATCATGCAAAATCATCGTGGACCACAACAATCGACCGTGCATTGCCCCCTGGACGATGATGAAGCTCCCAATGGACTACGTGTAGACTGCATGCCTGAGCTGCACCTGCTTGGTGTTGGGATCTGGACAGGGTGCAGCAAAAGATCATGTTTCAAAATTTTCATTATTGAAACCCTGAACGACCGGAATCCTAAATCCTAGGACCACTTGATCATGACAACTAATAAATCCAAACTTCAAGATTATAGAGGAATATACCTGGAATGCTATATTCCTTAATTTCCACGAGGCACACAAGTGTATGCCCTCCAAAGGTGATCCATATAGAAACTGGATCAAGGAAGCACTCCTACGAAGCTTGCTTATTTGATTGGGACTCTTTCGGCAGCCTTTTACCCTTTCTCCCTTTACTGGATCCCTAACCTCCTATAAGGCACTTAGAGATTACTCAGACTCCTCTCTCAGATCCCGAATTTCCCTTCTATTTTTCTTCCTAGGCTCTTGTCTTAATTAGACTAGCCTTGTCTTAAAAGAATAAGCTGTCTTAAAAAAACAAACCTTGTATTAAAGAAGAGGAAGATAAAATAGCAGGTAGTATTCTTCATATGGAAAACTCTATTATTCTAACATTAGAATATGATGCCTTTTATAGAAAGGGATGGGGTGCCTGATATGTCTCTCCTTCAACCATTTGATAAGACCCTTCAAGCAGAAGAAGTCTTATTAGGATGAGGGGTCATATCATGATACATCTGATCATGCACCAAGAGACAAATTAATATCTCTTCATTTTTCTAGCCTTTTGTTCCATCTACCATATGGCATTAACCGGTTATAAGAAGGCTAAGGGGTGCAAAATCTAAAAGAAAGCATTGGAGAAATACAGGAGCCTTCAAACAGATGGACTCCTGGTTTCAAATTAGTGCCATAATGAAGAGACACATCTCTTCATTTTGTGCCAACTCCTTCCATGCCATTTTTCTATTATTTGACCGGTCAAGCCCCTTCCAAAAGGGTATGGAGATAAGGGAGAAAGTCTTAAACATTATATAGAATTTGTGATTGACAAGCAAAAGGACTCTTGGTCCTTCTGCACACATTTATTTTGGCACACTTCTATCTTGGCGCCAAGAGTCCAATCCAAGTTGGACTCTTCCATAATTCTATGATAATGCCCAAATAAATCTAGATAAAATCAGACAAATATTGTTCTAATTAGGACATAATCCAATTTAAGTCCCACTTAAATTGGTTAGCCCAAATAGCAAGCTAATAAATCCAATCCAATTGGATTAGAAGTTGGGCTAGCCAACATATGCTAGTATGTCAATTAGCTAGCCAATTAGGATCCTTTGACCCTAATAAACAAACAATTGACTTCCTTGATCAATTCCCTAATGTGTGTGACCCTTTAGGTTTCATATCTAGCCAGCAGTAGGTTTAGGTCCAAGCCAATTCGATCCAATCGAACCCGATTGACCTAATTAGGTCAAATTAAGCTGACCTAAGTTGCCAATTCGAACCAGCTTTCAAATTGACTCATGAATTCAATCCATTTGATTTATGAAAATCTACAAGATATGATTGACGTCAGTAGCATGTCATGCCTACCTGGAAGATGAGAAAATTGATAGAAATTACCAAAATATACTTCAATGGAAAGTTACCGTGTAATTCAATCCTTCGATCTCCCTTTATCCCGATTAAGTGATGGGCATGGATAAATATCAAACCCTAGCACTTAATTTTATTGAATATCAATTCGATAATGAAGACTCAACCGATGAAAGATTAGAAATCCTATCTTATCATGCTTCGATCAAAGACTTCCTAAGTCATCATTTAAAAAGATCACACGGAATAACTTCTTTCCTTACTAGGAGTGATCGATTCCTTTTTGACCTACTCATTATTTTCATACACAATCCACCATATCAAGAAACACCCCATATATGACTTAATTTTCATGAATGAGTATGCACCAAAATATGGGTTCATGTGTACAAGATACTATGGTAGTCTCAAGTCTAAGGATCACATGCACAACTCCCACTAAGAGAACAATCTTTTGACAAGTAAAACTTTTATTTGATATTCTCTTGTCGAATCAGTTTAGTGAACTCATAACCTAATAAGCACTCATATCCTTGTATTAGTGTCTCTACACAAGTGGCTGTGGACCAACCACCCTCTTCATCGAGCAAACATAAGATGTGCTAGTCTTACCAGATTCATCGATCCCCGAATCGATTATTCAATAACTAAGAACATTTTAGATTAGGGTTTATAAATACTTAGGTCTCACCGTTATGATCTTCTTCATAATCCTAATTTTATTGTCCTAACCTATGGGGTTCAACATAATCTTGATAAGATGTAGCAGTATGATGAATCAAATACCTTTTATTAATAAATAATATCATGCATAAGCTAGAAGATCATAGAAATATCCATAAAAAGATTGCCTTTTAGGGCACCATTCTTTCAATCTCCCACTTGCAGATTACCTTTATATTTTATACCCATACAATCTAAGTGGCGATCAAACTGTTGCTTTGGAAGTGCTTTAGTGAATGGGTCTGCTATGTTATTCTTTGTATCTACTCGTTCAACGAGAATATGTTGATCCCTTAAGTGATTTTGATGGTAACAAAATATTGGAGCATGTATTTGTGTTACTAACAACTCTTCAAGTGCTTTAAAAGTTTTTGTAGGATGATTTCACTGCTCATTTTCAACTCCTACATTCTTATTTTCTATCATGAGTTGTGTTGTAATCATCTCATGTAAAGAAGAAACCATAGAACAAGTTAAAAGAAAATCATGAAAAATGGGTTGCTTCTATGTTTTTCAAGCTTTAAATTTCTTAGATTTAGTTGTAAATTGAGTTTGAAAAGTTTGAAGTATTGAAGACTTGCTAGAAAACTTCTGGAAAGGAGTTCAAGTTTTTTACTTAAGAACTATCTGAGCCGACTCTAGTAGAAAGAGCCTGTAAAAGTTTTGGTGACCAGGGTGGATGCGTGGATTTCAAGATTTATTATGAAACCACCACCAAACCCTTAACCCAAGACCTCCTTACTAGGAATTAAAACATACAAACATGCATATATAATATAAACTAGAGTTTAGGCACCAACCTGAATCGCTAGTATCCAATTCGATGAAGAAAACCCTGATTCAGCCTTCTTCTCTACTAGGCGCCCAAACATTTGCCCTCCAACGGTGTTCCACACGAAACTCGGATCAAGGAAGAACTCCGTCAAGTTGCTTGGAGAAGTGGAACTCTTTCGACAGCCTTTGGTCTATTGACCACTATAGGACACCCTGTCATACAGTAGGGCACTAAAGACACTCTCCTAAACCACTCTTGGTTTTAGGACAACCCTTCTCTAGGACCCCTTAGGCTTATGTCCTAAAACAAAGCCTTGACCTATTAGAAAAGACCTTGTCTTAACAAGACAAATCTTGTCTTAAAGAAAGAAGGAGGGAGAGAGAGACACTCAGAATAGTACTTCGGTGGAATTCTTATATCAGAGTCATTTCATCGCCTCCTATTTATAGATACAAGAGGGGCGTGTGATATGTCCCCCCATCAACTTATCAGATATAATTTTTCAAGACCGAAGAGAAGTTATCTGGCTTGAAAAATCATATCTAATAAGCCCATTCATGCACCAAAGGCCTTATTCACATTCCTTCTTTTATCGGGACGAGTTTTCACTTGCCACATGTCAATTACTGGTCCCTAGGAAGCCAAGAGGTGCCTCTTCAATCTCCAAACATCAGAGATTATGAAGAGTGCTGATAGCAGAAGGACTCTCCATCAGAACCGCGCGCCATATGAAGAGTTGCAACTCTTCATGCACCGCGCGAGCCATCCTTCTTCCACGCAAATTTTAAAGAATGTTAACCAATCAAAATATAGGCAATATGGGTGTCATTGGAAAGAGCATAAAATTTCCTTTCTAACCATATAAATTATATTCAAATCAGAGATCTATAGCTCATTCTGTGCCCTTTTGAAGTTAAGATATCATTTAGGTACCAAGAGTCTCATGCCATTGGGACTCTTCATGTATGGCACCTAAAATGCCCTTAAATCCAAATTAAAATCAGATTTAGCTATGATTAGGCTAGCCCCACTTAGGACTCAACCTAATTTAGGTTTTCCATAATTAGGTTAGCCCAATTAGCAAGCAACCGGACCCAATCCAATTGGATTAGAAATTTGGTTAGCCTACATATGCTAGTATGTAATCCGGCTAACCAATTAGGATCCTATGACCCTAATTAAATCATGAATGACTTCCTTGGCCAAGTCTCTATTGTGTGTGATCCAGTGGGTTCCACATCTAGCCAGCAGTAGGTTTAGGTTTGAGCCGATTCAATTCGATCGAACCCGATTGACCTAACTAGGTCAAATTGGCTCACCTAATTGTCCAATTCGAATCACACATCGAATTGACTCATGAAACCAAATCAATTGGTTCATGAAGACCTACAAGATAAGATTGACATCTAGCAATATGTCATGCCTACCCGAAAGATGAGAAATTTTGGTGGATTTATCAAAATACCCTTCAGTGGTGAGTTACCGAGCAATTCAGTCCTTCGATCTACTTGCACCCTAAATATGACTATGGATATGGATACTTGTCAAATCCAATTTCATATTTATTCCTTGCACAATCTGATAATGATGATTCATTAATGAACCATTAGAAACTATTTCTAATATTCATACTTTGATCAAAGATTTCCCGAATCTTCATTTGATTGAAATCATCTGGATGCACTTCCCTCTTACTAAGGTTGATCGATTTGTTTTTGACCTACTCACAACCTCCATATGCAATCCACCATATCCAGTATCACCCCATGTATGACTCAGTGTCATGATTGAGTGTGAACCAAAGTATGGATTCATGCATACAAGGTACCATGGCAGTCTCAGGTCAAATGACCACATGCACTACTCCCACTATGAGAACTATCTATTGACAAACATATAAGGTTCCATTAGATGTTCTCAAGCTGGATACATTCAGTGAACTCATTCTCTAATGAGCACCCATATCCTAGTATTAGTGTCAAATACAAGTGACTATGAGATCAGTCACCCTCTTCACCAAGCATACATAGGATGTGCTGGTCTTACCGGAAACATTAATCCCCTACTCAATATCCTATCGACCAGGAATATTTTAGATTAGGGTTTTAAGGCTTTAGGTCTCACTGGTATGATCTCATCATAACCCTAGAACCATAGCCCTAATCTATGGGGTTCATCATATCTTAATAAAATTAATAAGACACAGCGTATGATGAAAATAAAATGCCTTTATTAATTGATAATGTCAATACACTGGTTTGGGATACAAAAGAAAATCCCATCGAAATACAACATTTCGATTGGCCTTTAGGGCATAATCCTTTCAATCTGCCACTTGCACTAAAGCCAATCGCCTTTAAATTTTAACCCCATACAATCGAGGTGGTGATCAAACTTTCGTTGTGGTAGAGCCTTAGTGAACGGGTCTACTATGTTGTTCTTTATTTTTACTATTTTAATGCAGACTTCTTATCTTTTAATAATCTCTCGAATGAGATGGAAGCATCTCAGAATGAGCTCTAGGTTCCTTAGCTTGAGCGATGGCTCCAGTATTATCACAGTAAAGTGGTACAGGACCTTCAATCTCCGGAACAACGCCCAACTCTGAGATGAACTTCTTCATCCAGACAGCTTCCTTGACAGCTTCACTAACAGCAATGTATTCTGTCTCAGTTGTTGAGTCAGCTACAGTCTGCTATTTAGAACTCTTCTAGCTTACAGCTCCTCCATTTAGGGTAAAAACATACCCTGAAATAGATTTGCTATCATCTGGATCCGATTGAAAACTAGAATCTGAATAAGCTTCCAGTTTAAGATCAGATCCTCCGTATATCAAAAAAATATCCTTAGTCCTTCTCAAGTACTTAAGAATATTTTTCACAGCCTTCCAGTGATCCTCTCCTGGATCAGCCTGAAATCTGCTGGCTATACCTAAGCCATATGCCACATCAGGCCTGGTACATAACATAGCATACATTCTAGATCCTACAGCCGAAGCATAAGGTATAAAACTCATTCTATTTCTTTCTTCAGGTGCCTTAGGAGACATCTTCTTAGAAAGATGTATGCCATGACCAATGGGAAAGTAACCTCTTTTACTTCCGTCCATGCTAAATCTCTTTAGCACTTGGTCAATGTACCTAGACTGGGATAAGCCTAGCATCCTCCTAGATCTATCTCTATAGATCTTGATACCCAGTATATAGGATGCTTCTCCCAAGTCTTTCATGGAAAACTGTTTAGATAACCATACCTTGACTGGTTGTAACATTGGGATATCATTCCCAATGAGGAGTATGTCATCCACATACAGAACCAAGAAAGCTATGGCACTCCCACTAGTCTTCTTATACACACAAGGTTCATCCTCATTTTTGATAAAGTCAAACTCTTTGACTGTCTTATCAAATCGGATGTTCCAACTCCTGGATGCTTGCTTTAATCCATAAATGGATTTCTTCAGCCTACATACCTGATTAGGTTTAGTCTCCAAGACAAACCTTCTAGCTGTGACATATAGATCTCTTCCTCAAGGAAACCATTAAGGAATACGGTTTTCATATCCATCTGCCAGATTTCATAATCATGATATGTTGCTATAGCAAGCATGATTCCAATAGATTTGAGCATGGCAACAGGAGAAAATGTTTCATCATAATCTATTTCCTGTTTTTGTTTGAAATCCTTAGCCACTAATCTGGCTTTATAAGTTTCGACTTGGCCATCTGCCCCAATCTTTTTCTTATAGACCCATTTTCATCCAATAGGGTTAACACCCTCTGGTGCATCAACCAAAGTCCACACTTGATTGACATACATGGAGTCCATTTTGGATCTCATGGCTTCCAGCCATCTGTCTGAGTCCCTACTCATGACAGCATCCATATAGGTTAGAGGCTCATCATTTTCAATGATCCGGGCTTCATTATTTTCAATAATGATCCCATACCTCTCAGGTGCATGACTCACCCTATCAAACCTACGGATAGGAGTGGTGTATTCTGGTTCTATACTAACTATGTTATCATTTGGTTGAGATGTATCTATTTGTTAAACTTCTTCAAGTTCAATATTTCTCCCACTGCCCTTTTGTAGGATGAACTCTTTTTCCAGAAAAGTGGCATGCATACTGATAAAAACTTTTTGTTCAGTAGGGTGGTAGAACAGATATCCTATATTATCTTTAGGATATCCAACAAATAGACACTTATCTACTCTAGCATCCAGCTTATGTCCAAAATTTCTTTTGACATAGGCTGGACATCCCCATATCTTAAGATACTTAAGATTGGGTTTCTTACCCCTCCATATCTCATATGGAGTGCTAGAGACAGATTTAGATGGTACTCTATTCAAGATATTAGCCGCGGTTTCCAAGGCATATCCCTAGAAGGAAACAGGTAACTCTGTGAAGCACATCATGGACCGTACCATATCTAATAAGGTACGATTTCTCCTTTCAGCAACACCATTTAATTGTGGTGTGTAAGGAGGGGTCCATTCAGAGATAATTCCCTTTTCTTTAAGGTGATCGAGAAACTCGATGGATAAGTATTCACCTCCTCAATCTGATCGAAGGATTTTAATACTTTTCCCCATTTATTTCTCTACCATACTTTGATACTCTAAAAATTTATCAAAGGCTTCCGACTTATGTTTCATAAGATACACAAATCCATACCTTGAAAAATCATCAGTAAACATGATGAAATAAGAGTATCCACCCTTAGCCTAAGTTATCATAGGCCCATATATATCTGTATGTATGAGTCCTAATAACTCAGTTGTCCTTTCTCTATGTCCACTAAATGGAGTCTTAGCCATTTTACCCATGAGACATGATCCACAAGTTCCTAATGATTCATAATCATAAGGATTAAGGAAATTTTCCTTGTATAACTTGCTAATCCTAGTCTCACTAATATGTCCAAGCCGACAGTGCCAGAGTAAAGTATTGTTTACATCATCTCTCTTTCGTTTGTTACTTACATGAAGTTTATTATCATTAGTGGATAGAGTTAAAAGACCATTGCAAAATACGCCATAACATATAATTTCATTAGAAAAGCTGATTGAGCAACCATTGCTCATCACATTCATAGTATAACCTTGTCTAAGTAACAAGGGTACATAAATGATATTTCTAATGACCTTAGGCATATAGTAATAATCTCTCAGCTTTAAAGTCTTCCCCGAAGGTAACTTCAAGATATAAGTCCCTACGGCCTCTACTTGGATGGAATCTCCTCCAGTACCGTAGAGCTCGAAGTCTCCTTCCTTCAATACTCTAAGCCTCTACAGCCCCTGCAATGATTTGCAGATATTATGACCACAGGCGGTATCCAATATCCAAGTATTTGAAATGGAAGAATCTAATGACAAAATAGTATGAACTTCTTTCATACCTTTCGGTGCATTCGATGCACCAGGCTTCACACCTGTAAGGTAAGCCTTACAGTTCCTCTTCCAATGACCCGGCTTGTCACAGTGAAAGCAGGTCATCTGTCCGGAGGCCTTCTTTCTTTTCTTCTTCTTGATGCCCCTTTTTGGGTTCAATCTCCTCTTAGAACCCTTTCTGCCTGACTTCTTCTTGTTGATCCCATCCACAAGAAGAAGTGGAGCCTTATTTTTCTTTAAATGGCTCTCTGCTATTTTTAACAAGTTTAACAGCTCAGGCAAGGAAGTGTTAAGTTTGTTCATATGATAATTAAGAACAAACTGTGAAAATGACTCCGGAAATGATTGCAGGATCAAATCCTGATTCAACTCCCCATCCATAACAAAATCCAATTGACCTAATCGAGTGATCAGGTCAATAACCATCAGTGCGTGGTCTTGTACGGATGTACTTTCTGTTATTCTTGTACGAAACAACTGCTTAGATATCTCATATCTAGCAGTTCGACTATGTTCTCCATATAGCTCTTTTAGATTGAGCAGTATGGAGTTAGTGTCCATGCTATCATGTTGCCTCTGCAACTCATTGGTCATAGAGGCAAGCATGATACATTTGACAGTGAGAGAGTCATTTTGCCACATCTTGTATGTGGTCTTTTCCTCTTGCGAGGCATCTTCTCCTAAAGGTTCCAGGGTAGGGGTATCAAGAATGTAAGAAAGTTTTTCCTGGCTGAGTACTATCTTTAGGTTTCTCAACCAGTCAACATTGTTCGATCCAGTCAATTTATTGGCATCAAGTATACTACGGAGTGAGAGTGAAGAGGCCATTTAATCTACATTAACAAATAACATAACATATGCAAACAACCAATGTTGACAAAACATAATTAAATTAGGACTTTAACTTAATTATGTCTCCCACTATTTTATCAAGCATCATAACCCTCTATATGATGATCGAGAAACCCTAATTGGTTTTCTTAGTGGGGTTAAGATCCTAATTCCTTATAAAAGATCTTGTGTATACACAACAAATCTTTTATAAGTTCAAAGGTAGGAAAACTCTTTCCAATTGTATCTTATACAATTCTCAACAAAACCTAGCCTCTAAAATATTAATAGCCTTGTGTGTGCACAAAAAACTATAATATTTTTAGTTAAGTAAGACCCTTCATTCCTTCATAGTCATGATTGTAATAATAATATCCTTATGTGTTCACAACAAAGTATTATATTAAATCATGCCATAAGCATCAAATGCACAAGGCTAAAATTGTGTTAGTTACCATAATAGGCCTTGTGTGTACACAACAAACCTAATACGAATCATAACATAATAATGACCTAGCATGAAGGAAGGCCTAATGTAGTGAATATTACACTAAGCATATCAATCAAGAATTAAGTTAATCTTATTGGCCAAGTAAGTGGGAGAGTAGTGGGAGTCCCCCCGTTGCTTTCCTAGACACCAATAAAAATTGGCCAGGTCAGTTAACGAAACCAATTAAAAATCACATCCTCTTTACCGATCATGAACCACTTTTCCTAGACACCAAATGATCAACTAATCATCTTGATTATTTTGCTTTTGGTATATGACACTACAACTTAATATAATTTTAATAGACGGTAATTCAAATAGAAGCACATTCTAATATTACCATTCATCAACCATGCATCATATATCATTTTATAATGTGCCAAGTGTGTCATCATACTAGGACAACCATCTGCCACATAATGGATCCACCATTATGCCAGGGCAACCTTATTTCAGTATGATGACTAGAAAGCTAAACATATCTCTATATCGGTTAAGGTTTAAGAGAAAACCCTAACCAGTGACTTACATATATGTATAAACATATCAATCATATGTAACTTTAAACTTTTGCAGAGTCCTACAAAATTGGGCAACTTCAAATTTTGTAGAGTCCTACCAAAATGGGCAACCTCAAGAGTCCTACAAAATTGTGCAACTTTAAATTTTATAGAGTCCTACCAAAATGGGCAACCTCAAGAGTCCTACAAAATTAGGCAACTTCAAATTTTATATGATTTAGCCCTAATAAGGTGGCTCTAATACCACTGTAAGGGTTTTGGTGACCAGGGTGGAAGCATGGATTTCAAAATTTATTATGAAACCACTACCAAACCCTTAACCCAAGACCTCCTTACTAGGAATTATAACATACAAACATGCATATATAATATAAACTAGAGTTTAGGCACCAACCTGAATCGCTAGTATCCAATCCGATGAAGAAAACCCTGATTCAGCCTTCTTCTCCACCAAGCGCCTAAATGTTCGCCCTCCAATGGTGATCCACATGAAACTCAGACCAGGAAAGAACTCCTCCTTCAAGTTGCTTGGAGAAGTGGAACTCTTTCGGCAGCCTTTGGTCAATTAACCATTGTAGGACACCCTGTCCTATTGTAGGGCACTAAAGACACTCTCCTAAACCACTCTTGGTTTTAGGACAACCCTCCTCTAGGACCTCTTAGTCTTATATCCTAAAACAAAGCCTTGTCCTATTAGAAAAGACCTTGTCTTAACAAGACAAGTCTTGTCTTAAAGAAAGGAGAGAGAGAGAGACACTCAGAATAGTACTTCGATGAAATTCTTATATTAGAGTCATTTCACCGCCCCCTATTTATAGATATAAGAGGGGCATGTGATATGTCCTCCCATCAACTTATCAGATATGATTTTTCAAGATCAAAGAGAAGTTATCTGGCTTGAAAAATCATATATAATAAGCCCATTCATGCATCGAAGGCCTTATTCACATCCCTTCTTTTATCTGGACGAATTCTCACTTGCCACATGTCAATTACCGGTCCCTAGGAAGCCAAGAGGTACCTCTTCAATCTCAAAACATTAAAGATTATGAAGAGTCCTGATAGCAGAAGGACTCTCCATCAGAACCGCGCACCACATGAAGAGTTGCGACTCTTCATGCACCACGCGCACCATCCTTCTTCCACACAAATTTCAAAGAATGTTGACCAGTCAAAACATAGGAAATATAGGTGTCATTGGAAAGAGCATAAAATTTTCTTTCTGACCATGTAAATCATATTCAAATCAGAGATCTATAGCTCATTCTGTGCCCTTTTGAATTTAAGGTATCATTTAGGTACCAAGAGTCTCATGCCATTAGGACTCTTCATGTATGGTGCCTAAAATGCCCTTAAATCCAAATTAAAATCAGATTTAGCTCTGATTAGGCTAGCTCCACTTAGGACTCAACCTAATTTAGGTTTCCCATAATTAGGTTAGCCCAGTTAGCAAGCAACCGGACCCAATCCAATTGGGTTAGGAATTTGGTTAGCCTATATATGCTAGTATGTAATCCGGCTAACCAATTAGGATCTTATGACCCTAATTAAATCATGAATGACTTCTTTGGCCAAGTCTCTATTGTGTGTGATCCAGTGGGTTCCACATCTAGCCAGCAGTAGGTTTAGGTTTGAGCCGATTCGATTCGATCGAACCCGATTGACCTAATTAGGTCAAATTAGCTCACCTAATTGTCCAATTCGAATCACACATCGAATTGACTCATGAAACCAAATCAATTAGTTCATGAAGACCTACAAGACAAGATTGTTGTCTAGCAACGTCTCATGCCTACCCGGAAGATGAGGAATTTTGGTGGATTTACCAAAATACCCTTCAGTGGTGAGTTACCAGGCAATTAAGTCCTTCAATCTACTTGCACCCTAAATATGACTATGGATATGGATACTTGTCAAATCCAATTTCATTTTCATTCCTTGCTCAATCTGATAATGATGATTCATTAATGAACCATTAGAAATTGTTTTTAATGTTCATACTTTGATCAATGATTTCCTGAATCTTCATTTGATTGAAATCATCTGGATGCACTTCCCTCTTACTAGGGTTGATCGATTCGTTTTTGACCTACTCACAACCTCCATATGCAATCCACCATATCCAGTATCACCCCATGCATGACTCAGTTTCATGATTGAGTGTGAACCAAAGTATGGATTCATGCATACAAGGTACCATGGCAGTCTCAGGTCAAATGACCACATGCACTACTCCAACTATGAGAACTATCTATTGATAAACAGATAAAGTTCCATTAGATGTTCTCAAGCTGGATCCATTCAGTGAACTCATTCTCTAATGAGCACCCACATCCTAGTATTAGTGTCAAACACAAGTGACTGTGAGATCAGTCACCCTCTTCACCAACCATACATAGGATGTGCTGGTCTTACCGGAAACATTGATCCCCTACTCAATATCCCATCGACCAGGAATATTTTAGATTAGGGTTTTAAGACTTTAGGTCTCACTGGTATGATCTCATCATAACCCTAGAACCATAGCCCTGATCTATAGGGTTCATCATATCTTAATAAAATTAATAAGACACAGCGTATAATGAAAATAAAATGCCTTTATTAATTGATAATGTCAATACACTGGTTTGGGATACAAAAGAAAATCCCATCGAAATACAACATTTCGATTGGCCTTTAGGGCATAATCCTTTGAGAGCCAACTCTGATCTATGTCACGGCTGAAGGTTTCCGGCACGCAAATAGCCTAGCCGACTCGAAGAAACCCGAGCTGACTCGTCTAGAGTATCAATTGTTGAATCAGACAGGTGAGCCAACCCGAAGAACATCAGAGCTGACTAAGTACTTCAGTTTGGCATCTGAGTCAACTCTTCAGCATCCGAGCCGACTCTTCCAGAGTACAGTTTTGAAAGCCTGAGGATTCGAGCTGACTCGAAGTAAGGTGAGCCGACTTTTCCACAGTAAGGAATCAAACAATTGAGAAACTGAGCTAACCCGAATGAAGCGAGGTAACTCGACCAGAACTACTCTGAGGATCCGAGCTGCCTTGAGAAGATCCGAGCTAACTTGAAGGTCAATTTCAAGCAAGTAACGGCTAGTTCCAGAACTCCATTTTTGAATTTGAAAAGTGCTCCAACGATCAAGTGTCACATCCCAACGGTCTACAATAACTAAAACCATCTGAGAATAGTATAAGACTCTATAAAAGAGGAATTGGGACAACTTTTGAGAAAGTTAATGAATGATTAATGCTTACTTGAGCTTGTGAGCTAAAGAGCACTATAAGAGCATTCAAGATAGACTCCAAGTCTTCACCAACTCCAATCAGAAGCTTGAAGCACTTATTGAAGAAGTTGAAGAAGCCATTAAAGTACATCAAAGTGCAATTAAGAAGGCTTCTTTGGAGCTGCATCAGCAACCATCCGACAATATAGTTTGTCATTATTGTTGCTTACTTTCTTCTACTCTTGTTGAGTTAGGTTATTGGTGAGCCCGGTCTAAAAACCAAGTGGGTTATTGGTGATCCCATTCAAGACTAACTGTGTAAAGGTTCTTGGTGAACCTAGTAAAACCAACTTGGTTCCTTGGTGATCCTATTTAAAACCAAGAGTTGGGTTTTTGGTGATCCTGATTGAAAAACCAATTTAGGTTTAGATTATGAGCTCGGTAAAATAATCCGACTGTATTCTGATAGTGAATATAGTAGAAATTTTAAGTGGTATCTTGGATAGTGGACGTTGGAGCTGGTGTGCTCCGAACCACTCTATTGCCCAAGTGGCTACCCAAGAGGGAGGTGAATTGGGATTTTAAAATAATAAAAATTATTATTATAGATATGTGCTTTTAGAATTTAACTTCTCTTTGTGAAAGGTGCTGTGATTATGAATGGAAAACACAAGCTAGAAGGAAAGAGAAAGGCAGCAATACAAACACCAAAGATTATAGTGGTTCAGAGCAAACCAGCTCCTACGTCTACTACCCAAGATACCACCTGGGATTTTCACTATATTCACACCCGAATATAGTATGATTGTTTTACAGGTTCACAATCCAAACCTACACTAGGTTTTAAATATGATCACCAAGAATCCAAATCCCTTTGGTTTTAAAATGGGAGCACCAAAGAAACCCAACTCTTGGTTTTAACACAAGATCACCAAGAACCTAACTTGGTTTTACCAGGATCACCAAGAACCCAACACTTGGTTTTTAATAAAGGCTCACCAAGAACCTATTTAGTTTTTCAACCGGGCTCACCAATAACCCAAGCAACTCACAAAGAAGTTGAAAGTAAATACAACAATAAATGACAAACTCTCGTTGTCAGATAGTTGTCGCTTTAGCACTGATGAAGCCTTCTTTAATTACTCTTTAATGTACTTAAGAGGCTTCCTTTCTTCCTTTAATGAATGCTTCAATCTTCCGATGGGAGTTGGTGAAGAATAAATACTGTCTTGAATGCTCACTTGTGCTCACCAAATCAATTAAGCATCCTTTATTTAATCACTGATTTTGAATCCCTTTATATGGTCTCTTATACTTGTTTTTGAAGGATATAGCCATTGTAGTCTGTTGGGATTCGAAAACAAGCCATTGGAGCACCTTTTAGCATTCAAAAAAGAATTCTGAAACTAGCCGTTATGTACTTGGAAACGATACTCGAGTCAGCTCGAATCCTTCGAGTTGGCTTGGATCCTTCGAGTCATATGGTCGAGTCACCATTTCTTCAGCAGGGTCGGCTCTTTGTCTCAGAGTGCAAAAGCCTCACTCTGGATGAGTCAACTCATGTCCATTTGGGTCGACTCGAACTTCTATTTTTGAAATCATTGAACTCGAGGAGTCAACTCGCTTCTACTTGGGTCAACTCTTCATCTCAGAATCAGAAATCTTCACTCTGGAGTAGTCGGCTCATTGAAGTTTGGGTCGGCTCGCTTTCTCAGATCTTCAAAATTTATTCTAGCAAAGTCGGCTCATTCTTGTTGGGGTTGACTTGCTTGGCTTTGTTCTTAGAAAACTTCAGAAATGGACTTTGGACGAGTCGGCTCGGTTTTACATGAGTCGACTTGGATTCACTCGAGTCGGCTCAAGTCAACTCGGATTGCTGCATGTCAGAATCCTCAGTGCGTGCCACGAGATAGAGTCAGCTCTTCTTCTGGTTGGGTCAGCTCGAGTGAGTTCTTCAAGAATTTTACAATTACACTTAAAAAGACTCTCACCAAAACTCTCAGACATTCGATACAAACCAACTTAAATTAAATTTAGAGCACAACACTCATAGAAGTAACCCAGCTTCATGATTTTAAAAATGTTTTTCAAGGAGTTCTTCTTTACATCACACTCATACATATTACTTAACACACTCAACACTCAACATAATAAAGTAGGAGCAATTGATAATCAATAAGAATCAGCCTACAAAACTTGTGAAACACTTGAGAGTAGTTCATAATAAATGTGCATGCTCCAGTATTTTGTTATCATCAAAATCACTCAAGGGGTCAACAATCTCTCCCTTTTTGATGATGACAAAACACCGGACATGAAAAGATAAGATAAAAATTTACATTTACTTGTATAATTGTATTTGTAAGAAGGTATAAACAAGTATGAAAGCATTGACTCTAATTTTGAATAATACATTCTTATGACATGCTCAATCATCATTAATGTCAGATCATGGAAGAAAAATTAAAGCATGTTAGTGGTAATGAGAGAGATAAAGAATCAGAGCAGTGAGAAATAATCTTCCCCTCAATAAAATACTCCATGCTTTAACAGACTTTCCATGTAAGACAATATATTTCTCAAGTCTTTCAAGAAAATTTTATGTTTCAGAGCTCATATATCAAGGTTTCTAAGAGAACTTTATGTATCAGAGCTGAGAAAACTTTATATAACAGAGCATATATACTAAGTAATTTTCATGTATCAGAGCATATCTTTCATAAATCAGAGCATATTTTGAAAGATTAATGTTCATGTATCTGAACATATCAATAAAGCATATTATGTTTCATGTATCAGAGCATAAGAAATTAGATTTTATCCTTTTCATGCAAGTACATAAATTTCTCCCCCTTTTTGTCATAAATCAAAAAGGCGAGTCCAGTAAAGTTCAAATTTTGAAACAGAGTGAGAAAGGTTTTAATATTTGTTTGAGATAATTTCACTTTCTCAATTTGATTTGGATATTCTAATTAAAATTTATCATAGTAGTAATGTAAATATTGGATAAGTTCAGGGTAATTCAAGACAGTGCTAACAAGTTCCAAAATGACTTTCATTTCATTGAAATAGTTTAGTACAAGTTATAAAATATGAAAGAAAGTACAGAGTTTCTTGAAAAAAAATAAATTATAAGGTAAACATCATTAAAAGTGTAAATAAAACATCAATTCTAGTCCTAGTGGATGACCTAAAGGTAAGGAGCAGGTCTCCTAGGATGTGAAGATGATGAAGGTCCACTAGTAGGTCTAGGCTTAAAAGAGAGAAGCAATGATTGATGCTCTTAACTGTTCAAATAGAATTTGAATTTGTTCCATTTCTTCACTTGTCTTCTTTATTTCCTTGTGTAATTGAACAAGTTCAAATGCCTATTCATTGGCAAATGCTTCTACAGATCCCCTTAACCTTCCAAATTCAGCTCTTAAGATTCCAATCCCTTTTGTATAATCTTCTTCCATTCTTCTTCCTTCTTCCACTGAACCCATTTTAAATCTGAGATTGCTTAATTCAATTCTAAATTCTTCAAGTCTATTATTGATAGAGCTTTTAATGGATTCAGAACTGGATGAAATTAATTCAAGTATGGGTTGAAGGTCAGGTTGTGTTGCACTGGTTGCACTTTTGGAGATTTCAAGAACATCCACTCTACTGCGTAGATCATTTATTTGCTCTCCAAATTGATTTAGCCTAGTCTCTACTGACTGCCGAAACTCGCCAAACATGTTAGTCATCGTGCAAGTGAGTCAGTTAGAGTACTCAATTACTATGAAATAAAGTCCTATAAAACTGATGTATCAATAGTAGGTGCAGGAGCAGCAGTGTCAAGTAAAGGAGCATCAGAAAATGGCTGAATAGGTGAGTCTTGCTGTGGCTCAAGAATATGAACTGAAGTATCCTCACCAGTCTGCATCTCACCTTCTTCTTCTTGTTCTTCAATATTAGCTGGAGTATCTGATTTCTTTTTCCAAGTGCCTTCAGAAAGCAGATATCCCATTCTTTGTAAGGTTTTGGATATGTATGTATCAGTATGTAGAAGTGGTTTACTATCTTCATCAGATAAATCAACATTTGCAGCTTGGAAGAACAATGTCAAAATCATTCCATATGGTAGATAAGCTTTTACTTTTCTAATTGCTTCCTTCATTTGAGATAACATTATTGCAGGAAGATTAATCTTGTCTCCATGAATCACCAGCTCCATAAAGCATAAATCCTTCTCACAAACCCAGTCGAACCGTCCCGTCCTAAGTAGGAAAATTTGACTAATGAAGCTATGAAGGAGTCTCATTTCCACTGATATGGAGTTGGCTTTTAGAATGCCAATCTCATTCACATCTTCTTGTTCCAAAACTGTTTGAAGTGCTTTTGCCCTGTCTTTGAAGACTAAGTGTCCAATTCCTTCAAAAGGCATTTCCAACATGCTACCAAGACTTTCTTCAGAAATTATAATTCTTTTTCCTTTGACTACTGATTCAATATGCTGCTCTCCTGATGGGGACCTCACCAGCACGGATCATGGAGCAAGCACAAATCTTGGAGCTGCACGAATCTTGAAGCATATCTAGAATAAATTTAGGATTTATCTTTTATTTGAAATTTGAACTAGGATTTGGTTGGTTAGGATTGAAATATAGATAGGCTTATCTTATCCTATCTTGTATTTGAATTTGAATCATCTCTATCTTTTTATCCTATATTCAAATTCAAATGAGGGTTGGATAGGTCTAGAAATACCACCCTCAGTCCTTTGTAAAAACAAAAGTTTTTGAGAAAAAAAAAAGTTCAGTCAATAAAGATGAATTTTAGGGAAAGAGAGATTCTTTTCTTCCACTCCATGAGGAGAGGGTGTGAGACCCAATCCCAGGACATGATGTGAGGTCATGCCCAGTTATCCCCTTCCCATTCCATCTTCTCTATCCCCTCGTGGCCTTTGAGATCCATCCTAGCATCTCCAAGTATCGAGGAGGGTGTAATGCCCTAGAGGTGAGAGGTCTCTTCGTTAGGGTAAGTCCCAAAGTCCATAAGATCCAGATCCCTATCATACATCCCCACTATTCCTTCGCCACCTCTAGAAAAAAAAAATTACCAAAAAAAAATAGTACCATAATTTAGGTGACTTCTAGGCTCACCAACGGTCCTACCCCTTTGTCCCTCATCATCTCCAAGTCTCAAATTTTCATAAAATACTCTGACTAGGTTAGGATAAGTAAGAATATTCAAGGAACACATATAATTCAAACCCTGGTTTTCAATCAGATCTCTGACAATCAATCCTATTTCCTTGAGAAACTCAAACATAATCCATCTACTTGTAATGACGGGTCTCATTACCAAGGACATTTGCTGACAAGGAGAAGGGGGGCTCGGTTCTTCAACAGGTTGAGCCGGAATCCATGAGGAGTTCTCTTCCCAGAATTTGAAGCGCCTTTCTTGTGGAGCTAGCTCAGTTTCCCGATGAGGTCTCTTCCCAACAGCTTTTCGAGGATCCATTCCCGCAAAGACACAGTGATCCAAAGAGATTTGGAGGAAAAGGATGTTTGGAAAAGATGTTTCGGAGGGAAGGAATGAAGAGCCAAAGAAGAAAATACAATAAAAAATCCTACGGCTCGACTTAAGAAAGAGTCGGCCCAACATCTAAGCTGGCTCGACCAACCTGACTTCTGCTCAAGTCGGCTCGAGCAGAGGGAGCACAAAAAAATAAATAAATTGAAGCCATACTTAAAACCTTTTACTAAGTAAAAAATCATCGATAGAAGTAGAATGTGGAGGTTATCTAGATAATGTTTCCTTAAGTTTGTGGGAGGGTCACACAAACCTAATTCACATCTAATCATTACAAACCTATCACAATTTAAAGGTTTAGTAAAATATTAACAAGTTAGTTTTCAATTGGCATAAACTCAAGTACAATATCATTGTTCAAAACATGATCTCTTATAAAATGGTGCCTAATTTCAATGTGCTTAGTTCTTGAATGCTGAACAGGATTCTTGGTTAAATTTATAGTACTTGTGTTATCACATTTGATTGGAATTTTAGATTGTGTAACACCAAAATCTTCTAGCTATTATTTAATCCAAAGCACTTGAGCACAACAACTACCAGCAGCAATGTACTCTACCTCAGTAGTGGACAATGCTACAGAGTTTTACTTCTTACAGTGCCATGTGATTAAATTCAACCCTAGAAATTGGCATGTTTTATTAGTGCTCTTTCTATCAATTTTACATCCAATATAGTCAGCATCTAAAAAACCAATTAAATTTAAAGAAAATTCTTTAGATTACCGAAGACCTAAATCACTTGCGCCTCTAAGATATTTGATAATTCTTTTAATAGCAAGCATGTGTGATTTCTTAGGATTTGATTGAAAATGAGCATACACACGTACACTATACAAGATATCAGGTCTACTGGCAAAAAGATATAACAACGATCCAATCATACCTCGATAAAGCTTTTGATCGATGTTACGACCATCTTCATCTTTGTCTAGTTTGCAGGTAGGGCTCATGGGTGTGCTAGCCTCTTTGCTTATCTCCATGCCAAACTTTTTGATTATTTTGTTGATATACTTGGCTTAGTTTATAAAGATCCCTTCCTTTGTTTATTTTACTTGTAATCCAAGGAAGTAATTGAGTTCGCCCATAAGGCTTATTTCAAACTTGCCCTGCATCAACTCAGCAAATTTTCCATAAAGGTTTTTATTAAGTGCACCAAATATGATATCATCAACATAAATCTGTACAACTAACATGTCATTCCCTCTATTCTTAATGAAAAGAGTTTTGTCAACATTTCCTTTTTTTATAAGTAGAAATTTGCTAAGTCTATCATACCAGGCCCTGGGTGCTTATTTCAAACCATATAAATCTTTATTTAGTTTAAATACATGATTTGAAAAAGCATGATTTTCAAAACCTGGTGGCTGTTCTACAAAAACTTGTTCAGAAATGAATCCATTTAGAAAAATACTTTTGACATCCATTTGGAATAGTTTAAAATTCATGTAGCAAGCAAATGCAAGAAGTAATCTAATGGCCTCAAGTCTTGCTACAGGTGCATAAGTTTCATCAAAGTCTATTCCCTCTTCCTGGTTGTACCCTTTAGCTACCAACCTTGCTTTATTTCTCATAACTTTACCATTCTCATCTAATTTTTTCCTATAGACCCATTTGGTTCCTATGATTGGATAGTCTAAAGCTCTATTAACAACAGTTCAAACATTATTCCTTTCAAACTAGTTCAATTCTTCATTCATGGCCATCATCCAGTTTGGGTCAGTTTCAGCTTCTTCTAAACTGTGGTTCAATTTGTGAAACAAAGGCTAGGTAGTCATGTGCATCTCTATGTGCAGACTTAGTCCTAACACCATAAGAAGGATCACCAATAATTAGATCTTTAGGATGTGAAGTTATATACCTCCATTCCTTTGGTAAATCAGTATGATCCTTACTTACCACTTCATTTTCATCTTGTGTTGGCTTGTCTTGTATGCTTAGATCTTCCATCTCCTTTTGGAATGTACCTGCATCATTGTTTACATACTTTTCTTTTCTATATGGTGAGGGGTTAGCTTCATTAAAAGCAATATGAATTGACTCTTTTACAGTAAGAGTCCTTTTATTAAATACTTTGTATGCTTTGTTATGCAGTGAATAACCAAGGAATATGGATTCATCAGATTTTGCATCAAATTTTCTTAGATTATCTTTACCATTATTCAATACAAAGCATTTACACCCAGAAACATGAAAATAATTAATATTAGGTTTTCTTCCATTCCAAAGATCAAAGGGGGTTTTCTTTGAAATTGGGCATATTAAAACATGGTTCAATATGTAACAGGCAGTGTTCACTACTTCTGCTCAAAAGTACCATGGAAGATTGCCTTCACACAACATAGTTCGGGCCATTTCTTCCAAAATCCTATTCTTTCTCTCTACAACACCATTTTGTTATGGTGTTCTAGGAGCGGAGAAGTTGTAATCAATGCCATGCTCAGTCAATATTCATCAAAAAATTGATTTTGAAATTCAGTCCCATGATCACTTCTAATAGAAATAATAGAAAGATTTTTTTTATTTGAAACATTTTTGTGAAATTTTTGAAATACATTAAAGGTTTCATCTTTATGTGCAATAAATAACATCCATGTAAATCTAGAAAAGTCATCTACAATCACAAGGCCATATTTCATTCCACCTAAGCTTGTGGTCTTAGTTGATCCAAATAAGTCCATGTGAAGTAGCTCAAGGGATCTAATAGTTAAAATTACATTTTTCGATTTAAAACTCTTCCTAGTTTGTTCGCCTAATTGACAAGCATCACATACGTAATCAAGATCAACTTTAAAATGTGGCAAACCTCTAACTAGATTCTTTGAGATTAATTTGGCAATTGTGTGCATACTAGCATGACCTAATCATCTATGCCAAAGTAAACAAGACTTCTTGGTCTTAGCATTCATTGCTAATAGACTGGAACTACTAGTCATGGCTAGATCATCTAGATCTACCATAAATGTTTCCAAGTCTATGACCAGAGTCAAGAGAGTTAGTTACTATACACATAGATGATTCAAAGATAACCTTGAAGCCTTTATCACAAAGTTGACTAATACTCAATAAATTATGCTTCAATTTATTTACTAGCAGTACATCTTCAATAAAAGTATAAGGGGTTATCTTGATCTTACCGATTTTGATTATTTTTTTCTTGTCATTATCACCGAAGGTAACCGATCCTCCTTTTATTTGTAAGGTGATAAACTAATATTTATCACCGGTCATATGCCTTGAATAGCCGCTGTCTAGATACTATCATTTCTTAGCATTCAGCGCTGCAAGACAATCCTCATTCTCAAGACCCATTAAACAGAAGTTCATCATTTTTGTGACCTCTTCTTCTTCAGTAGATGTGGATGCTTCGCTGTCGTTCCATGTTGCTACCATAGCTCTTTTTTTATTTTTCTTGAAGCTATTTTTTAGCAAAGGACAGTCTGGTCGAATGCGCCCTGGTTTTTTGCATTCATCGTAGACCGGCACTTCTTTTTCCTTCTCTTTTTCTTTGTCCCTTTCTTTGCTGTATTCTTTATTCTTGTCAAATTTCGTATAGTTTCTTTCTTTCCTTCTTCCCAAGAACCTTTTGAATCTCCTAACGACCATAGCAACATCTTCATCTTCCATGTCATTTTTAATGGAGCAGTATTCTTCCAATTCATCATCATCCTTTCTTGAATCCACTACAGCTTTGAAGGCAATAGATTTTTTTTTCTTTTGATCATCCTCAGTTCTGTGCTGCATTGTTAGTTCATGAGTGATGAGAGATCCTAGCAATTCATCCAGCAGTAGAGTATTCAAATCTTTTGCTTCCTGGATGGTGGTCACTTTTGGATCCCATTTATCCGGAAGAGATCTTAAAACCTTCTGTACAAGGTCAGCATTGGAATATACCCTGCCAAGACTTTTTAAGCCGTTAATAATATCAGTGAAGCATGAAAACATAGCAGAGATTATTTCATTAGGTTCCATCTTAAATAATTCATAACTATGTACAAGAAGATTAATTTTTAAGAACTTCACTTGGGAAGTTCCTTCATGGGTCACCTCAAGTTTATCCCAAATTTTCTTTGCAGAAAAGCAAATAAAAATTTGATTAAACTCATTGTTGTCCAAAGCACAATATAGCAAATTCATTGCTTTGGCATTTAACTCACCCATTTTAATGTCGTGTTCATCCCAATCCTCTTCAGGTTTTGGAACGTCCACTCCATCAATGTTAACCATGGGAATATATGAACCCTTCAAAATGACCTTCCATAATTGAAAATCAACTACTTGAATATAAATTTTCATCCTAGCTTTCCAGTATGCATAATTTGTTCCTGTGAAGAGTGGAGGTCTATTGGTTGATTGGCCTTCGGCCAAGGACATACTCATTGGATAAGCCATCAATCTTTACTCTAATGTAATAAGAGACATTGCTTTGAAACTAGTTGTTGCCCAGGTGGCTACCCAAGAGGGGGATGAATTGAGATTTGAAAATAATAAAAATTACTGCTGCAGATATGTGCTTTTAGAAACTTCTCTTAGTGCAAGGTGCTGTGATTATGAATGTAAAGCACAAGCTAAAAGGAAAGAGAAGGGCAGCAATACAAATACCAAAGATTATAGTGGTTCGAAGCTAACCAGCTCCTGCATCCACTATCCAAGATACCACTTGGGATTTCCACTACATTCATACTCGAATATAGTATGATTGTTTTATAGGCTCACAATCCAAACCTATACTAGCTTTTAAATAGGATCACCTAGAACCCAAATCCCTTTGGCTTTAAAACGGGAGCATTAAAGAAACCCAACTCTTGGTTTTAATATAGGATCACCAAGAACCTAACTTGGTTTTACCAGGATCACCAAGAATCCAATACTTGGTTTTTAACAAAGGCTCACTAAGAACCTATTTGGTTTTTCAACCGGGCTCACCAATAACCCAAGCAACTCACAAAGAAGTTGAAAGTAAATGCAACAATAAATGACAAACTCTCGTTGTTGGATAGTTGCCACTTTAGCACTGATGAAGCCTTCTTTAATTACTTTTTAATGTACTTGAGAGGCTTCCTTTCTTCCTTCAATGAATGCTTCAATCTTCAAATGGGAGTTGGTGAAGAATGAAGATTGTCTTGAATGCTCACTTGTTCTTACCAAAAACTTTTGTATTCAATTAAGCATCCTCTATTTAATCACTGAATTTGAATCCCTTTATATGGTCTCTTGTACTTGTTTCTGAAGGATATAGCCATTGTAGTCCATTGGGATTCAAAAACTAGACATTGGAGCACCTTTTAGCATTCAAAAAAGAATTCTAGAACTAGTCGTTATGTACCTAGAAATGACACTTGAGTCAGCTCAAATCCTTCGAGTCGTATGGTCGAGTTGCCATTTCTTCAGCAGGGTCAGCTCTTTGTCTCAGAGTACAGAAACCTCACTTTAGACGAGTCGGCTCATGTCCATTTGGGTTAGCTTGAACTTCTATTGTTGAAATCATTGAACTCGAGGAGTCGGCTCACTTCTATTTGGGTCGACTATTATCTCAAAATCAGAAATCTTCACTCTGGAGGAGTCAGCTCGTTGCAATGTGGGTCGGCCCGCTTTCTCATATCTTCAAAATTTATTCTGGTAAAGTTGGCTCATTCTTGTTGGGGTCGACTCGCCTGACTTTGTTCTCAGAAAACTTCAAAAATGGACTCTGGACGAGTTGGCTCAGTTTTACGTGAGTCAGCTCGAAATCACTCGACTTGGCTCGGATTGATGCGTGCCAGAATTCTCAGTGGATGTTACGAGATAGAGTCAGCTCTTCTTCTGGTTGGGTCGGCTTGAGTGAATTCTTTAGGAATTTTACAATTACACTTAAAAACACTCTCATCAAAACTCTCAGACATTTGGTACAAACCAACTCAAATTAAATTTAGAGCACAACACTCATAGAAGTAATCCAGCTTCATGATTTTATATAGGTTTTTCAAGGGATTCTTCTTTACATCACACTCATACAATATTACTTAACACACTCAATAGAATAAAGTAGGAGCAATTGATAATCAATAAGAATCAGCCTACAAAACTTGTGAAACACTTGAGAGTAGTTAGTAATAAATATGCATGCTCCAGTATTTTATTATCATCAAAATCACTCAAGGGGTCAACGCACTCTAAATTACAATGTTTATGATTGTGCTTTCATTTCTTCTCTTAATTGCTTGTGCTTTAAATTTCTAAATCACAACAACAACCTCATCAAAAAAGGTTTTAAAAAAGACACATACTTTGTTGAATTTTTTAAATTCCCAATTCACCCCCCTCTTAGGAAAGCCACCTAGGCAACAACTAGTATTAGAGCAGTGTCTCTAAATTTATCTAGAGTAAAGATAAATGGCTCATCCCATGAGTACCTCTTTGGTCGAAGGCCAATCCATTAATAGACCTCCACTATTCTTTGGAACAAATTATTCTTACTAGAAAGCTCGGATAAAAATTTATATACAAGCTATAGATTTTTAGTTATGGAAGGTCATCTTAAAGGGTCCAAGTATACCCATGATTAAAATTGATGGCATGAATGTCCCAAAACCTGAAGAGGATTGGGATGAACACGACATGAAGATGGGAGAATTGAATGCCAAAGCCATGAATTTATTATACTGTGCTTTGGATGCTAACGAGTTCAATCAAATTTTTCCTTGCTCTTCTACAAAGAAAATTTAGGATAAACTCGAAGTGATCCATGAGGGAACTTTCCAAGTGAAGACCTCCAAAATTAATCTTCTGGTATACAATTATGAGTTATTTAAAATGGAACAAAATGAATCTATCTGTGCCATGTTTTTTACTTTACAGATATCATTAATGGTTTGAAAAGTCTTGGCAGGGTCTACTCAAATGTTGATCTAGTACAAAAGATTCTTATATCACTTCCGGATAAGTGGGATCCCAAAGTGACGGCCATCCAGAAAGTGAAAGATCTAAATACTTTACCTCTAGATGAACTGATGGGTTCTCTCATCACACATGTGCTAACCATGCAGCATAGGACTGATGATGATCAGAATAAGAAGAAAATAATAGCCTTCAAAGCTGCATCGGACTCAAAGAAAGATGAGGAATCAGAAAATGAATGCTCCTCCTCTGAAGATGACTTGAAAGATGAAGATATTGCTATGGTCATGAGAAGATTTAGAAGGTTTATGGAAAAGAAAAAAGGAAGATACTATAAAAAATTCCATAAATGAGGTGAGCACTCTAAGGAGAAGGATAAAGAAAGAGAAAAAGAACAGATACCCACATGTTATGAATGCAAGAAGCTCGAGCACATCCATCCAGATTGTCCTCTACTGAAAAAGATGTTTAAGAAAAAGAAGAAGAAAGCAATGGTTGCCACATGGAGCAACAGCGAGGAGTCAACTTCAATTGAAGAAGAAGAGACCACAAAGATTGCAAATCTATGCTTAATGGATCTCGAAGATGAGGTAACATCCCCCGAACCTCAAATAGAATTTACATTTAATGAATTGAATTCTGCATTTCATGACTTATTAGCTGAATTCAAAAAGGCTGGTGTAAAGATTAGATCATTAAAGAATATTAATGACTCTTTACAAAAAGAAAAGGAAGAGATTTCATAAAAGAATAATTTATTACAAAAAGATTTACATGTCTTCTTTGAAAAGAACAAAGCTTTGGAATCTAAGAAAATTATATGTCTTGAGAAAAATAAAGCTTTGACAGTTGAAAATTCTGATTTAAAAAGGGAGGTTGAAAAGCTTTAGCCCTTAGTTAAAAAACTTACTTTATCTTCAAACAAGCTTGAGTTAATTTTAAAAGATCAAAGAATTTTTGGAAACAAAGCTGGAATTGGTTTCAATTCTTCTAATTCTAATGAAATTTCAGGTACTACTTTTGTACCTTCAAAAGCTTATATTCCAAAAGTTATATCTTAAAAGGCTTATGTTCCAAATCCTTCAACATCTATTTCAAGAGCTTTAAAGTATATTCCTAAGTTTTCAAATCAGAAATCTTTGAAGTCAAATGTTTCTTCATATGCAACTGCATCTACTTCTAGAACTTTAAAGCATACATCCTTTCAAAATTCTTGAATTATCTATTATGCTTACAAAAGAATAGGACATAAGGCTTTTCAATGCAATATTTATAGAAATGTCCAAAATAAAATAAGAAAGATTTGGATTTCCAAAGGAACCACCTCTGCTAACTTGCAAGGACCCAAGGTAGCTTGGGTATCTAAAAGAACTTGATGACTGTTTTGCAGGAATATCTTGTAGCCCAAAAATTGAAGAAAAGATGGTATCTCGATAGTGGTTGTTCAAGGTATATGACAGGTGACAAGGATCAATTTATCATCCTAGAGATGAAAGAAGGAGGTTTGGTGACCTTTGGAGATAATGGCAAAGGAAAAATTATCGGTATTGGTAAGATCAAATTGACCCCCTATACTTTTATTGAAAATGTATTGTTAGTAGACAAATTGAAGCATAATTTGTTAAGTATTAGTCAATTATGTGATAAAGGCTTCAAGGTTATCTTTGAATCATTTATGTGCATTATAACAAACTCTCTTGATTCTAGTAATAAATTCATTGGACATAGACTTAGAAATATTTATGTAGTAGATCTTAATAAACTAGCTATGACTAGTAGTTCCAGTCTAGTAGCAATGAATGCTAAGACCAAGGAGTCCTATTTACTTTGGCATAGACAATTAGGTCATGCTAACATACATACTATTACCAAGTTAATTTTAAAGAATCTTGTTAGAGGTTTGCCTAAGTTTAAAGTAGATTTTGAACATGTTTGTGATACTTCTAAATTAGGTAAACAAATTGAGGAGAATTTTAAATAAGAAAATATGATTTCAACTTCTAGACTCCTTGAGCTACTTCACATGGACTTATTCGGACCAACTAGGACTACAAGCCTAGGTGGTATGAAATATACTCTTGTGATAGTAGATGATTTTTCTAGATTTACATGGATTTTGTTTATCACACACAAAGATGAAACTTTTAAAGCTTTTCAAAAATTTCATAAAAAAGTTTCAAATTAGAAAAATTCTTCAATTATTTCTATTAGAAGTGATCGCGGCACGAAATTTGAAAATCAAGTTTTCAATAATTATTGCATAGAAAATGGTATTGATCACAACTTCTTTGCTCCTAGAACACCACAACAAAATGGTGTTGTAGAGAGAAAGAATAGAACTTTAAAAGAGATGGCCTGAACAATATTATGTGAAGGCAATCTTCCAAGGTACTTCTAGGCAGAAGCAGTGAACACTACTTGTTATATTTTAAATAATGTTTTGATTCGTCTAATTTTGAAGAAAACCCCTTATGTGTTTGTGCTAGATTTCAATCTAATCCAAAAGAATCACATATGCTTTCTATGAAAAGAATAATAATATATCTAAGAGGAACAAGTAATTTAGGTCTATGGTATTCAAAGCATTCTTCATTGAATTTACTTGGTTATTCTGCTGCTAATTATGGTGAATGCAAAATACATAGAAAAAGCACTAGTAGCACATGCTAATTTCTATGGTTGAATTTAATTTCATGGCACTGTAAGAAATAAAACTCGGTAGCACTATCTACTGCTGAGATAGAGTATGTTGCTGCAGGGAGTTGTTGTGTACAAGTGTTATGGATTAAACAACAACTAGAAGATTTTGGTGTTACAAAAGCTAAAATTATTATCAAGTGTGATAATACAAGTGCTATTAATTTGTCTAAGAATCCAATTTAAAATTCAAGAACAAAGTACATAGAAATTAGACATCATTTTATTAGAGATCATGTTTTAAATGGTAATGATGTGCTTGAATTTGTTTTAACTAATTATCAACTTGCTGATATTTTTACTAAACCTGTTGATAAAGATAGATTTGAAATGATTAGAGGAGAATTAGGACTCTGTGACCCGATTTAGAAAATTTTCTTAACCTAATCTCTTCAAAATAAAGAAAAAATTATCTAGAAAGCCTCCTACATCAAACCAAGATCTTTGACCATCTTTTCTTGTGATTTTCTAGAATAAATTTTGATTTCTGAATCTTTTTGACTTTTGTGAAAAGTTGCTGTTCAAGTCAACTTGAGCTACAGTGCTCAAGTCAAGCCGACTCAAATTTTTGATTAGTTCTGGAGAACTCTGCTCGAGCTGACTCGAGCAAATTAGGGCTTACCGAGTCAACTCGAATATTAGGCAAGCTACTTTTTAATAGAGCCGTAGAACCTTTTCTGAAATTTTATGTCCTTTATTCTTGCTCTCAACCCGTGATCTCCACTCGAACATCTACTCCATTCATCCCAACCTACTTTTCGAGCTCCAATTCTCTCTTTTCTCGCTAAGGTTTTGCAATGGCACCAAAGATGGTGGTTGGGAAGAGATCCAAATGGGTTGTACCATCCATAGAAAGAGAAAGACGGACAAAGCATCGATAGGAAGAGCTGACTCGGTCTGTGGAAAGGGAAGAAGAAAAAATAGAACAAATGGCTACTCCCTCTTCTCCAAGACAACCGGTCTCCATGTCCAACCAACCTGTGACCAGCGGATGAAGGATAATTTTCTCATTTCTCAAGGAACTAGGGCTACGAATAGGTGATCTAATTGAAGATCAAGGGTGGAGCTTCTTCTGCTCATTGAATGTACACACCTATCCGACTTTGGTAAGAACATTTTATAAAAATTTGAGGTTAGAGGAACAGCATATGTAATTGATAGTTAAAGGGAAAAGGATTATAATCACTGAAGAAAGGCTTCGCAACCTACTAGAGATGCCGAATGAGGGATTGAAACATCCGGTTCTGAAGGACAGAGAGAAAACCCTCAAATCAATTCTGAACAGAGAGGATGTAAGTGGTATTGGCAATGTAATGGCCAATACTTTATCCCTTGAGATGAGGTTATTGCATAATTTCATTGGCAGGATCTTTCTTCCAAGGACAGGAAGATTCGATTGGGTAAGTGAGAAAGATCTTAGTTTCATGGGATGTGTTATTGAGGGGGAAGCCCTCAACTTGCCGCACATAATGATGATGCAAATGAAAGAGGCTGTCAGGAAGGTTAAGGCATGTTTGCCTTACGGTATGGTGCTTACCCTATTCTTCCAAGCCTCCAGAGTAAACCTTGAAGGTGAAGATGGAAGACCCCTTCACCATATAGACACCTACACCTCCAAATCCTTGCAGCGAATGGGTTATGAACTTAAAGAAGGAACATGGAGGAAGAAGGGAATAGATATGAGAGCTATAGGATCTTTGAGCAGTGAGGATGATGATGAGCAGCTCCCAGGGAGATTATCATTGATACTATTGCTGGTGCTACTACCCTTGAGGATCCTGCTATTGCGCTACTAACATTGCCTCTGTTGATGCCGAGTTTGCTGCTGAGCCTGCTGCTATTGTCACTGAGCCTGCTACTCATGACACTGTAGAGACTGAGCATGCAACTTATGGGAGTCCCAGGACCTTTCCATCACCAGCTTCTCCACAAGCACCTTCTGCTCAGGGACCATTTGTTGGTTCTTCAGGGCCTTCAGTGTCACAAGATTTTATTACTGAGTAGATGAAATCACTCACTGAGTCACTGACTAGCTCTATGAGTTCGATGTTTGGCGAACTTCACCAATCAGTCGATATCAGACTTGAGGAGATCAGTGGTGAGGTTAGCAGCTGAGATCCAAAGTCGACACCCTTGAGTCTACTAGACCTACACCATAGATAGACACCCAGCATTTATCTGATACCCTCAGGACATCCACTGAAAATATCAAAAAATTAGTTGACCAAAGCATAGAAGAATTCAGGGCTAAACTAAAAGAAGTGAACTTCAAGATGGGTGGATTAGAACAAGGAAAGAGAATGGAAGAAGACTATACTTAATGGATTGGCATTCTGAGATCTGAGTTTGGGAGACTTAGAGGATCTACTGAAGCTTTTGCAAATGCCCAGGCTAGTGAGCTGATTGCACTGAATACTGGGATAAAAAAGATGGAGGAAGAGCTTAGTTCTGTTTGGGTGACCCTCATCGAGCTTCAGACTTTAGTCATTACATCCTTTGCTACTCCTAGACAGTCTTAGCCTACACCTGCTCCACTCAGCCTACACACCTCCTAGTCGACTGCACCACACCCATGGCAGCCTGCACCACACCTTAGACCTCAAACTTCTCAGCCACAGTTTGTTGAGCCTATATCTTCCATGCCACCACCTGGACCATCCACTAGCACTAGTGCCAAGGTTAAGAAAGAACCAGTAGAACCCATTATACAATTGCCTAGTGATAGTGAATAGACTTTTGGTTGTATCTTTGCTTTCAATCTTTTGTAATTTGTATTGAAAATTATGTGAATGAAATGAAAGCTTCTTTATCTCACTCAATGTGTTTGTGAAATGTGTTTGCATAGCACTTTGCAATGGTACATTAGTTCTAATGACTTTGAAAATAGATTATTAAATCTTGTTATAAGTGAAATTATCTCAAACAAATATTTTCAATCTTCTCTTTCTATTTTAAAATCAAGTTTGGTGTATTACAAAAGGGGAGAAATCTTTTGAAAACCTTTTTGATTGTTGACAAAAAGGGGAGTATGTAGAATTGTGCATGAAAAATATATGAGAAAGGGGGAGACTGTTATATAAGAGATAGATATATAAGAGTCTAACATATAAGAGACTGATATATACATATATCATACTTGCTCTGATGAATACTGCTCTATATTGCTCTGACTCTTACTAAAAGTTTAACTGATATAGCTTTAAATGCTCTGAAATACAACCTTATTTGCTCTGATATATATTGAACATATTCTCGAGAGCTTTGATACACTTTAATCCTTTTATTTCAAAGGATCTAATACTTTGTCTATATACAAGCTTTGATACATTAATACATGCAAAAGCTCTGATACATTTTAATATTTACTTTCAAATACAATTATACATGTAAAGTTTTTTCCATGCCCAGTATTTTGTCATCATCAAAAAGGGAGAGATTATTGACCCCTTGAGTGATTTTGATGATAACAAAATATTGGAGCACTTATTTATGTTACTAACAACTCTTCAAGTGCTTTGCAAGTTTTTGTAGGATGATTTCACTGCTCATTTTCAAGTCCTACATTCTTATTTTCTGTCATGAGTTGTGTTGTAATTATCTCATGTAAAGAAGAACCCATAGAAAAAGTTAAAAGAAAATCATGAAAAATGGGTTGCTTCTATGTTTTTCAAGCTTTAAATTTCTTAGATTCATTTATAAGTTGAGTTTGAAAATTTTAAAGTGTTGAAGACTTGTTGGAAAACCTCTGGAGAGGAGTTCAAGTTTTTTACTGAAGAACTATCCGAGCCAATTCTAGTAAAAAGAGCTGACTCTGATCTATGGCACGACTGAAGGTTTCTAGCACGCAGATAGCCGAGTCGACTCAAAGAAACCCGAGCTGACTCGTCCAGAGTATCAATTATTAAATCAGACAGGCGAGCTGACCCGAAGGAAATCGAAGCTGACAAGTACTTCAGTCTGGCATCCGAGTCGACTCTTCAACATCCGAGCCGACTCCTCTAGAATCTAGAAAGAACCGTTCTGAGTGAACAACCAGGAGAGCTGACTCGGAGGAACCCAAGCCGACTCTTCTAGAGTACAGTTTTGAAAGCCTGAGGATCCGAGCCGACTCGAAGTAAGGCAAGCCGACTCTTCTAAAGTAAGAATCAAACTACTGGGAAACTGAGCCGACCCGAATGAAGTGAGGTGACTCGACCAAAACTACTCAAAGGATCCGAGCCAACTAGAGAAGATCCAAGCCGATTCGACGATCGATTTCAAGCAAGTAACGGCTAGTTCTAGAACTCCATTTTTGAATTTGAAAAGTGCTCCAACGGTCAAGTGTCACATCCGAACGGTCTACAATGACTAAAACCATCTGAGAAGAGTACAAGACTCTATAAAGAGGGATTGGGACAACTTTTGAGAAGGTTAATGAATGATTACTGCTTACTTGAGCTTGTGAGCTAGAGAGCACTGTAAGAGCATTCAAGATAGACTTCAAGCCTTTACCAACTCTAATCAGAAGCTTGAAGCACTTATTGAAGAAATTGAAGAAGCCATTAAAGTACATCAAAGTGTAATTAAGAAGGCTTCTTTGGAGCTACATCGGCAACCATCCGACAATATAGTTTGTCATTATTGTTGTTTACTTTCTTCTACTCTTGTTGAGTTGGGTTATTGGTGAGCCTAGTCTAAAAACAAGTGGGTTGTTAGTGATCCTATTCAAAACTAACTGTGTAAGGGTTATTGGTGAGCCTAGTCTAAAAACAAGTGGGTTGTTAGTGATCCTATTCAAAACTAACTGTGTAAGGGTTCTTGGTGATCCTGGTAAAACCAAGTTGGGTTCTGGGTGATCCTGTTTAAAACCAAGAGTTGAATATTTGGTGAGCCCGGTTAAAAAATCAAGTTGGATTTGGATTGTGAGCCCAGTAAAACAATCCGACTATATTTCGGTAGTGAATATAGTGAAAATTTCAAGTGGTATCTTGTATAGTGGATGTAGGAGCTGGGGTGCTCCGAAACACTCTAAATTATTGTATTTGTGATTGTGCTTTTATTTCTTCGCTTAATTACTTCTGCTTTAAACTTTTGAATCACAGCACCTACCACATCAAAGAAGGTTTTAAAAAAGGTACATACTCTATTGAATTTCTTAAATTCCCAATTCACCCCCCTCTTGGGAAAGCCACCTGGGCAACAGAATATCTTATCTTTGAATGAGGTAGAAGCATCTTAGGATGTGCTTGGGCTTATGATGAGACCTTGGTTCCTTAGCTTGCACAACAACTTCAATGTTATCACAATAAAGTGGCACCGATTATTGTATTGCAAGAACCACGTCCAATTTTATGATGAATTTCTTTATCCACATAGCTTTCTTTATGGCTTTACTTGTAGCTATGTACTTATCTCAGTAATTGAGTCAGCTATAATTTACTACTTTGTACTCTTCCAACTCACTGCACCACCATATAAAGTGAAGACATACCCTGATATGGATTTGCTATCATCTGGATCTGATTGAAAACTTGATGCCCAGTAAGCAACCCAAGAGGGGGGGTAAATTGGGTTTTAAAAAAAAATGCAAGTAAGTGCCAATTCAAAACAAATTCAACAGCTAGTGTAGTGCAAGTGCTTGTGAGTTACTTGAGTATATGCAGCAGAATTTAAGAGACAAATGCAAAGTGAATAAAGGTAAAGTAGAGAGAGAAAATAATACAAATATGCAAAGTTTTATAGTGGTTCGGTGCACACCAAAGCACCTACATCCACTCTCCAAGGTCCACTTGGGATTTCCACTATAATCTTTCTTGATTACAATCGATTAGTTTTCCAGGCTCACTAATCAAAATCCAACTTATTTTCACCTAGAATACAAGTCAAAACCCCTTTAGTTTTGCGGGCTAACCAAAAACCTTGTTGATTTTATAACCTAGGCTCACCAACAACCTCCTTGGTTTTGCAAGATATGCTAACCAAAAACCTCTGTTGGTTTTAACACAAACGCTACCAACAAACCTCCACTTCTAGTTCCAAATCCCTTGAAACTAGAGACATTAGAAGGAATTCAAGAATATAGTAAAGAATACAAAAAGCTTTCAATATAAAGCAAGAATCTCTTTGAAGCTCTTGAAAACTTATTATGGATGCTTGTCCTCAAGTTGTTGAAGCCTTAAATGTAGCTTAAATGATTAAACTTGAATGTACTTGAATACTTTAGAAGCTTGAAGGCTTTTCTTCACTTGAAAGTAGTTGAAGACTTGAAGAATATTCAATATCAAAACTTGTTCTTTTTTTTTATTTAAAACCCCTTTAAATACCTCTTAGAACCTTAAAAGGCTGAATATGACCATTGGAGGACTAAAACTAGCCATTAGAGGTCAAAAGGGTCAATTCTGTGCTTCAAAAAACTAGCCATTACTGTGCAGTCTGAACTTCAAGTGTCGATACTTCGAGTCATGAGTCGACACCTGAGTCGACACTTGTCTTCTATGAGTCAGCACTTGTTCAAAAATTGTTCCTTGAAGCTTTTTGAAAATCTCAGGTGAGTTGACACTTTTCTTGGTAAGTCGACACGCGAGTTGACACTTGATCTTCTTGTGTCGACACTTGAGAGAATTCTTGAGACTCAGCATGTTCTGTAAACTTTATGTTTCAGGAGTTGAGTCGATATGTGAATCGACACCTAATCTTCATGAGTCGACACTTGAAGCATGCCACTGAAACTCTTTTTCTGCACATCAGATCTGGCTTCCGGTAGTTGACACTTCATTTCCATGAGTCAACACTTCACTGAAACCTTTTTGAAGTAATGCTGAATCTTCTTCAAACTTACCATTTGATCCATTTCAAGTTATTCTTATATTTTTAAGTCCATTCAAACTTGAGATTTTCATTTGAAAAGAGAACTTCTTCAACTATATGACAAGCAAACCTTCAACATAATTAATGATTACCTTTTTCTGATAAGACACACTTAAACAAATAATTAGTACTCAAATATACTTAAATATTTTGTTAATCATCAAAATCAATACAGGAGTAACAATCTCTTCATTTTTGATGATGACAAAACCTTTAAGTATATGGATGTGAAAGCTCAAAAGATTTTTAACAAGTATAGAGCTTTAGGCAATAAATATCATAGATAATGATGAAACATATCAAAGTCTAAAAAAATGTGTTAAGTGTTAAAGGAATGAGACTTATTGATACTGTATCAGAGCTATATATGAATATATGAAGAAATGCAAGGTTATACATAAAAAAAAGATTTTAATGTATCAGAGTGTAGATCCTAATGTATTAGAGTTATGAAGAAAAGTTTTAGAGCAAAGATGTACATATATATGTATATGAATGTTGCTCAAAAAAAAATATTAGAATATTTCCAAAAGATAGACATTCTAACATTAAGAGAATCAGAGCAATAATGATAATAAGAAAAGACTTGTAAGAGTAACAAATCATTAAGCATGTATCAAGTCATAAAGAGTATCAAGATATATAAAATTGAAAAGTATCAAAACATAGTGATAAACATGTCAAAGTATAAAAAAGAAGTTATCAGAATATAAAACTGAAGGGTTATGAAAGAGAAAAAAAATTCAAAAACTCCCCCTCAATATATGATCCGAAAGGAAAACTGATTTTCAAAAGAGTTTTGTTTTTGAAGGGATTTTCAAAAAGATACTATTTACTTGAGTAAAAGTAAAATGACTTTCTTGCTCAAATAGTCCTGCATTTTCAGTTAATCTCCAAATATTCTTCCCCTTTTTGTCATCATTAAAAAGTGGCAAGAATATTAAAACGACAGGTATGCAAAAAAAAAAAGATGCATTACAAAGAAATGATACATTACAAAAGAAAAGTTAATATATATATAGATATATATTGATATTCAGAAAATTTGATACAAGATATATAAGACTAGTACAGACAAAGAAACATAGTACATTAAACACTGTAGATACTGAGATATAAATAGGATAACATATAAACCAAGCCTAAGGAGTAGTCTCCTCATTAGAGGAAGACTGAATGTCTAATACAATATGCCCCGTATCTCTAGAGGGTCGAGGTCGTGGCCACATCAGTCGAAGATCAGAAAGTCTGGTCCGTGAAGGTCTAGGTGCTCACCATGCACTCTACCTCTGCCTCTGCCATGTCTGGTATATGTCCTTCCTCATGCTAGTGCTAAGGAGGAAGAAGGAATATCATGTGTAGGAGCATAGTGAGTGGTGGGACCATTAGCTGTATCAAAAATGGGGGGTGTGTCATCAAATGCTGGTCCTAGTGAAAGAATATGGAAACCAGGTGTATAGAAACCTAGTTCCCGAATCATAGATGATGTGTGAAGAGTAAGTGAATGACTCATAGGTGCATTAGAAGAATGAATAATAGGAGTGGGAGCAGGAAAGGAAGTAACATATGGATCAAGAAAAGTGGATGAGCTAGGTAAGATAGGAGTCTAGAAGGATGATCGGGAAGGATCAAGAATGGGGGTCCTAGACTCATCAGCAGCTACATCCGGCTCTGGCTCTATCATAAAATCTCTAACATCAAACTCTATGGAGGAGTCAGCCTGATCATCTACAGTATCTGGTGCTGGGGGTGCTACTGGTGCTGGAGGTGAATCTAAGTCAATAAAGGGAGGTGCTCTGCTCGATGAAGGTCTCACCAATACAGCTAAAATAGTAAATATACCATCTCTCGGGCCCTGGTGGCTCTCTCTCATCTCTAGATGTATCTGATCAACCCGCTGTCTGATGATCATGGTATCTAATTCCAAATAGGTGATCCTGTCCTCTATAGAATCTCCAGTGGCTGACATCTCTGAGTGTGATGGAGCAGCTGGCTCAAGCTGAGCTGCAGGCTTGGGCTTTGTAAAAGGCTTGGGCTGTGCCTCCAGAATCTCTCTATGTACCTCAGAAGGCCCGGCCTCATCTCTAAAAATGCACTCCTCCTTTGCAGCCTCATCATCTTCATCGGTGGTCTAACCTAATATGCATCATCTCCACTGACCTCTGACCAGATGATAGTCCATCCTATGGAGAGACCTCATGTCGTAGACGTCGATGTGTGCAACAACTGTCTGTAATTCTCTCCGTCTATAGTCACTCCATATGCCCTGAACATTATTGTCAATCCCATACCGTAGGGTAGGCAAAGCCTCCGACTGGTGACTGCCTCCATCATCTGATGAACCATGAGTGCTGGAAGACATATTAGAGAATGCTGTATCAAAGAAACCATGACCAGTAACTCTCGCTCAATAATAAAATCAAATTATCTAGTCATCGGTAGAAGGATCTGGGCAACAATATGATGTAGTAGCCTCATCTCTGGCAAAAGTTTAGAAGCGACAACTGATGCTCCCTCTAAGATATCATCAATCTCAAATATGCATCTCGGTCCTCTAGATCTATCTGATAATGCATCTACTATTGATCCAACCAAAGGAATCTTCCAATATCTGCTCAGGATCTTAGTAGTCAAAGGGATCTCTCTCCCGTGGACCTCAGCTACCCATCCATCAATACCTCTGGCTAATGATCCATAAAACTCTCTAACTAACCTAGGGTAGAACCTCTCAGAAAGAGTGCAGAACTCAGCTATGCCAGCATCTCTCAACCACTAACCAATCCAAAAATGGTGCTGGTCTAAGAAATCAAAGTCAACTTGCCTCCCGCCAATAATAGCCTTGGAACTCATCCTACTCAATGTTGACAGTCTGACAGGACATCTGGCTGAACCTGGGGCTCCGCTGGTGCTGAATCCTTATGTCTAGCTTTCATTTGATGCTCTGCTACTAGCTCAGATGTTCGAGGTTTCTGGACAACTTGTTTTCTAGGCCCCATTCCCAAGGAAACAAAATAAAGGGCAAATGTGGGAGGAGATTAAGGGTTTTCACGATGGTAAAATCATGAGAATCAAAGGATGAACAGTAAAATCAAGGGAAACATGATTTTAAACAACAAATTAAGGTAATGGAATAGGGTTTGGAGTGAAATGGAAAGTGAGGAATACCTTAGGGACGAGTCGGCTCATGAAATTTCGAAGAAAGTGGCAAGAAATCACTCGGAATGCCCTATTTCTTGTCAGATCCTGTTAATTAAGTGTCGGCTCACGACCTTAGATCAAGTGTAAACACTTGGAGGTATCGACACTTTGAAGTGTCGACACTTCGACAAAAGTCTGACAAAAAATAAAGAGAGAAAAAGAAATGCAAAAAATCATGGTAAAAGAATTCAAGGAATTACAAATAATTTGACATGATTTAGAAGAGTATTTGCTTAAAAAAAATTTAGGAGGAGATCAAGGTTCAGTCAAAAGGATTGAAGACTCCTAATTTCTTTCTAATCATACAGAACCTATCTTCTTGAAGTGGTTTGGTCAATATATCGGCCAATTGCATCTCAGTACTTACAAACTCAAGTATAATATCATTATTTTCAACATGATCTCTAATAAAATGGTACCTAATTTTAATGTGTTTATCCTAGAGTGCTGGACAGGATTTTTAGTTAAATTTATTGTACTTGTATTATCACATCTTATGGATGTCTTAATTAATTTGATTCCAAAATCTTCAAGTTGTTGCTTAATCCATAGAATTTGAGCACAACAACTTTTAGGTGCAATATATTCAGCCTCAGCTATAGATAGTGCAACCGAAGTTTGTTTCTTGCTAAACCATAAGATTAAGTTAACTCCAAAAAATTGGCAAGTTCCACTAGTACTTTTTCTATCTAATTTGCATCCAGCAAAGTCAGCATCAGAATATCAAATTAAATCAATTGAAGATCCCTTGAATACCACAAACCAATATCAATGGAACCAGATAGATATCTAAGAATGCACTTAACAGCCAATAAATGAGGTTTTTTTGGATCAGACTGATATCTAGCACACATGCATACACTGAATATAATATCTGGTCTACTTGCAGTCAAATATAGTAAAGAACTAATGATACTCCTATACAATTTTTTATCAATACTTTTTCCATATTCATCTTTGTCAAGTTTATAAGAAGGGCTCATATGTGTATCTATTTGCTTGGTTGTCTCCATCCCAAACTTTTTTAAGATTTCTCTTGTATACTTAGCTTAGTTGATGAAGATCCATCTTTACTTTACTTGATTTGAAATCTGAGGAAGGAGTTGAGTTCACCTATCATACTCATCTCGAACTCTCCCTACATAAGCTTAGAAAACTCTTAACAAAGAGTTTCATTAGTAGCATCGAAAATGATATCATCCACATAAATTTGTACTACTAAAAGATCATTATTTTTCCTTTTTAAAAACAAGATAGTATCAACATGGTCTCTAAAGAAATCATTTTCAATTAAAAATTTACTGAGTCTTTCATACCATGCTCGGGGTGCTTGTTTTAAACCATAAAGTGCTTTGTGGAGTTTGAAAATATGATCACGATGTACATGATTTTCAAATCCAGGTAGTTATTTTACAAAAACCTCTTCAGCAATATAACCATTTAAAAATATACTTTTAACATCTATTTGAAAGAGTTTGAAATTCATAAAATATGCAAAAGCAAGCAATAATCTTATTACTTCTAATCTAGCAACTGGTGCAAAAATTTCATCAAAATTAATACATTTTTCTTGATTATATCCTTTTGCTACCAACCTAGCTTTATTTCTAGTAACTATGCCATTTTTATCTAGTTTATTCCTAAACACCCATTTTGTACCAATTATTAAAATTTTAGATGGTCTTTCTATTAGTGTCCAAACATTATTTCTTTCAAATTGATTTAGTTCTTCTTGCATAGCAATTATCCAATTAGGATCTTTTTCAGCTTCTTCAAAATATTTTGGTTCAATTTGAGAAACAAAAGCTATGTAATCACATTCATTTCTAATTGAAGCTCTAGTTCTTACCCCTCTCGATGGATCACCTAAGATCAATTTCTTAGGATGTCTATAAGCATACCTCCATTCTTTTGGTAAATCTTTGTAAGTAGGAATGGACTCTGTAGCTTCTTCTCCATCCTTCTTGCTTTGATCTTCATCATCTTCTTTGGAAGGAGGATCAATCAGAGTCAGCTTCTTTAATCTTTCAGCATCTGCACACTAATCAGAAATATCCTCTTTTCTTGAGGATTTGTTAGTAGATTCTTCAAATACAACATGTATTGATTCTTCTATAACTAAAGTTTTTTTATTAAATACTCGATATGCCTTTTTGATGTAGAGTACCCTAAGAAGATACCTTCATCAGACTTGGCATCAAATTTACATAAATTTTCTTTGCTATTATTTAGGATAAAACAACGACAACCAAAAACTCGAAAATACTTCAGAGTGGGTTCTTTCTTTTCAAAGTTTGTAAAGTATTTTCATTAAAATAGGTCAAATTAAAACACGGTTTAGAATGTAACAAACAGTATTAACTGCTTCGACCCAAAAATATCTCGATAAATCATTTTCAAAAAGCATTGTGCATGCCATATCTTCTAAAGTCTTATTCTTTCTTTCTACCACCCCATTTTGTTGAGCTATCCTAAGTGCAGAAAAATTGTGATCAATTCCTTTTTCATTATAAAAGTTTTTAAAATCTTGGTTTTCAAATTCTATGCCTTGATCACTTCAAATAGAAATAATTGAAGTACCTTTTTTATTTGAATTTTTTTGATAAAACTTTATAAAAGCTGAAAATGATTCATCTCTATGAGATAAAAATAAAACCCATGTAAATCTAAAAAAATCATCTACTATAACTAATCTATATCTCTTGCCTCCTAAGCTAGTTGTCCTAGTTGGTCCAAAGTGATCCATATGAAGTAGTTCTAATGGCCTAGAAGTTGAAAAATAGCCTTTTGGTTTGAAAGATGTTTTAGATTGTTTTCCAAATTGACATGCTTCACATATTTTATCTTTTTCAAAACTGATTTTTGGTAAAGTTCTTACTAAATCCTTTTTGCATAATTTTGAAAGAAGATACATGCTTGCATGACCTAATCTATGATGCCAAAGCCAGCTAGTTTCAATTGATGTGGAATTCATTGTAACTAGGCATTCACCATCATGTAGAAATAAATTATCAAGATCGACAAGATAGTTGCCATGCATATTTCCAATAAATTTCACTCCATTATCAATAAGACTAGCTACCATGCAAAGAGATGATTCGAAAACAACTTTAAAACTTTTATCGCAAAACTGATTAATGCTAATTAAATTATGCTTCAAACCTTTAACTAATAAAACATTATCTATACAAGTAGAGGGGGAGATGTAAACTTTACCAATATCAATTATTTTTTCTTTGCTATTATCTTCAAAAGTTACACTCCCTCCATTAAGTGCCTCAAGAGAGGTGAATTGCTTCACATCTCCTGTCATGTATCTTGAGCAACCACTATTGAGATACCATAATCTTTTCTTTTCTTTGGTTGCAAAACATGCCTACAAGACAAATTAAGTTTTGATCTTTGATATCCAAGTCATCTTGGGACCTTTTGGGTTAGTAGTATGAGTGGTTCCTTTTGGAACCCAAACCTTCTTTGACCTATTTATTTTCCTAAGATTATATTGGTATGCTTTATGATTTAATTTTTTACATGAAAAGCATGTGATGCTTGATGATGCAGGTATGAAAAAATTTTTGAAATATTTTTACTATTTTTGAGGTCTAAAACCTAAACTAGCTTTGTTGAAAATAACTCTTTGATTGTTTAACAAAAGATTTAACTTTTCAGAGCTAAAACTAAATTTTTCAATGAAAGGTTTTATCTTTTCAAGCTCATTTTTGAATTTTAGATTTTTAATCTCAAGATCTTTATTTTTTATTAAAAGCTCATTATTTGAAATGTTAACTTTGGATCTTTTCAAAATTTTATTTTCCATAGATAAAGCATTTCTTTGTTTTTCTAAAACATCAATTTTATTCTTTAAATCACTAACTTCATTTATAAGATTTATGTGTTCATGAGAGAAAGAGTTTGTATGCTTTTTCAATTTTTTATTTTCAGTCATTGCCAATTTGTAATCATGCATGAGCTTATCAAAGGAATTTCTTAATTCATCAAAAGTATAATCAGCTTCAAATTCAAAATGTACCTCTTCATCTTGTTGTACCATGAAGTAAAGATTGGTAACTTCAGTTTGTTTTTCTTCTGAGCTGGAGTCCTCACTGTCACTCCATGTTGCCATCATTGCCTTCTTTCTAAATTTTCTCTTGGATTTCTTTAGGAGATGTTAGTCATACTTGTAATGTCCTGGTTTCTTACACTCGAAATATATTGGTAGTTCCTTCTCCTTCTCCTTTTCTTTTTCTTTTTCTTTTTCCTTTTCCTTTTCCTTGCTTGGTTGTGCCTTCTTTTTATAAGAAAATTTATTTTTCTTCATGAATATTCTTAACTTTCTTGTTATGAATGCTTCTTCATCCTCATTCTCTTCTTCTTTCAATTCCTCATTTGAAGACTCTTCTTATGTTATAGACTTGAAGGCTATAGTCTTCTTTTTCTTGTCCATATCCATTGCTTTTTGCTTCAAGTTCAACTCATAAGTCATGAGTGAACCTACTAGTTTCTCTAATAGAAGTTTCTCAACATCATTGGCTTCTCGAATGGTGGTTACTTTAGGATCCCAAGATGTTGGTAGAGACCTGAGAACTTTATTCACAGGATTGGCATTAGATATAGTTTTATCAAGGCTTTTCATGCCATTAACAATATTTGTGAATCTAATGTACATGTCAGTTATGGATTCATTTGGTTCCATTCGAAACATTTCATAAGTATGTACAAGCATATTGACATTTGTATTTTTCACTTAATCGGTACCCTCATAAGAACCTCAAGTGTGTCCCATATTTCTTTGGTTGAGGTGCATGTGGAAATCCTATTGAATTCACTAGGATCCAATGCACAGTAGAGGAGATTCATTGCCTTAGCATTGATCTTGGATTATTTAATATTATTTTCATCCCAATCCTCTTCATGTTTTAGGATGGAAACACCATTAACAACAATCGAAGGAATATGAGGACCTTTATCCACAACTTTCCACAAATTATAATCAATAGAATGATATATATTCTCATTCGTGTTTTTCAATAAGTATAATTTGTGCCATTAAAATAAGGAGGTCTATTTGAGGCTTGTCCCTCAACTATACTAGTACCAAGTGGGGCTGCCATAGATCTTTACTCAAGATGGTTAGACCTATATACTAAGAACGTGGCTCTGATACCACTTGTTGCCCAGTAAGCAACGGGGTGAATTGGGTTTTTTAAAAAAAATGCAAGTGCTAATTCAAAACAAATTCAACAGCTAGTGTAGTGCAAGTGCTTGTGAGTTACTTGAATATATGTAGCGGAATTTAAGAGACAAATTGGTGCGGGCATCAGACTCAGAAGAAGACTTCAGAGCTCCATCTGGATCTCTGATTGACATTGCCCGAGAAATTAGGGTTTGTAATAAAGGTTGACCTGGTCAACCAGTTTATTTATTTTTATTTATTTCTTGAGTCACCATTTAAGTTTTGTTGAGTCATGTTGACTCAGTGCAAGTCCCGATGTGGTTTCAATTTGGTCCAAAATGGTGCCACATTTGTCTTCCAATCAAATCAAGGTTCAAGCAAGTGGAGGCCACACTCCAAGCCACACGCCCAGCCACACTCCGAGCACACGCCAGAGTCCAGGAGGTGCCACAGAGGCATCCCAGTGTCATGGTCCCCACACCCAAAGAAGAAAAAATCAAATTGGAAGCTAATTTAAAGGAGGCGCCCATACCTGCCTATTTTACCTAAGCAAAGAAGGAAGAAAACTTCTCTTGGAGAAGAAATCAAAGAAGGACATCCAATTGAAGTTCAAATCAAAATCAAAGAGCTTAACTTGGAGTGGAAGAAAAGAAGAAATGCCATAAGAAGAGGAGGACTCCAAATCCAAATCCAACTCCAAAGGAGGCGCCATAAAAATTCCAAAAAAAAAAATTCCTTTATGGCCGTCCCAATTTTTTTTGAAGTCTTGGTCGACCAAGAGAGGGGATTTTCTACCTAATCTAGGGGTTGGAAGAGTTTAGTCCCACATGGGAATTTGTACAAGCTAGGAGAAAATTTTAGGTCTATATAATAGACCTCTCTTTGTAACTTTGAAAATCAATGAAGAAAAATTATTTTTGCTATTCTCTTGTGTTGAGTGACCTAGGTTTCTCTTCTTCCGCACTATTCTAAGTGTTGAGCTCCGTGAGGGGGTAATCCGGGTTCCATTGGAGCCTTGAGGAGGTGAGAGATCTCCATCTTTATCCAAAACCCTAGGTTAGCCACTTGAAATTCCAAAACCCTAGCCACCTTTCATTATTTTCCATCCACCAAACCCTAGATCCATCCATCTCCCACGGCCTCTCTCTCTCTACAAGTCCAGGCCGTCCACCTTCATCCAGATCCAGTCCGGCAACTTCAGATCCAGAGCAAGTTCCAAGGAAAATCACATCAACATCCAGGAGAATCCAGTTTTCAGCAATTTCAATCTTCAAGTTCATCAACCTGGTAAATCTTTCCCTTGACTCTCTGATTCCATCAATTGTTTTTCTTCTCTTCTAGATCTTGAGTTCAGGAGAAGCCAACCGGCCAAAGGACCAGTATTGGAGGATCCATTACGAAGATATCTGAATCCGGGATCCAACAATCTGCTCGGGAGAGTTCCTCCACCAAAATCTGTGAAGATCATTGTCTGGTTAGATAAACCATCTCTTCTCGTTATTTCTGTTCTTTTGAAAGTTCGGAGCGAAACCCTAGGTCTGGGAGTTTCTCAACCCCCAGCGATCCGTTGCTTCTGAACTACTCTGATAATTTAGTTTCCTTAAAATTGTGCTTTCAATTATCATATTAGTATCTTTCAATGTTAGGTTAACTTTTCTTTGATTTGAAGCCAACTTCTACAAACATATAAAAACAACAAAAAAATTAGTTAATCTTAATTTACTTCCGCATCGCATCCCTTAATTTGTTCTGCATCATTTTTGGTATCAGAGCCCAGTCTAGGGTTTCTGATTTGCTTGCTTGCTTTGATTGTTCTCTTTTTATTTTGTCTGCTCGAAGTAGACTCCCCAGGACGTCCGGTCCTAGGAACTAAGTGAGGCGCAAGCCTCCTCCTCCCATTCCACGGGGTGTTCCTAGGGCGTGTAGGGGATCCATTGGGTTATAACTTCGTAGCAGGGATTATAAACGGGGAAGACAATCTAGTTGCAGCCCGTAATTGCCCTGTTGTCTGAATTATTTCTCCCTGCATAAAACTCCGAATTGCATGATTTTTGCTTCGTTGAAACCAGTATAATTGAACCTATTTTCCATAATTTTTCTGTGATTTATTGGTTTCGGTAAAAATTCTGAGAATTAAAATACAGCAACTCTGTTTTTTGTGTTCTGTAATTCAATTCTTTTTGGAGTGATCATCTCATAATTTACTTAAGGGCAATTGAGCATCTAAGATAAGGGGAGGAGTTGATTACCTCTCCTTAGCCCAAAACCACCATCCAATCATTCGAACCTAGACCTAATTTAAAATCAGTTAGACCTAATTTGCCCTTGTGGGCTAGGGACACCAATTGGTCGGGTCTAGGCTAGTGTTGAGTCAGTTTGCTGAGTTATTCTGTGTGTGCTTAGCCCTCAGTGTCTAGAACGGTGGTTCAGGGACTACGTCCCGAAGGGCTTGTGTGCTGGTCCGCCTACCTGGCCAATCACTGATTGGTGTCTAGGATTGGCAATCAGGGACCTAACACTCCCCTTACACCTGCCTGGCTGAGTCCTGAGTTACTACAGGCTAGCTTGCCACTCTGATTGGGCATCTAGTTTGGACTCTAGGTCTAGTGATCCAGTAGTCGATTTAGTCTAGTCTCATTTTGTGTGCTTGCTTGAATCATCATGTCTACCAGAAACGGAGTGCCATATCAACCTGGTCAAACCCAACCCGATTTAGAGGCCATGATCAGAACTCTTACTGAAAGTATGGCTAAAATGAATCAGGATATGACAAACACTGTGGCCCAGTTTAGCGCACAAATTCATGAGGATCTTACCCAACTTAGGGACCGAGTCCAAGTACTTGAAGAACCTAGACATCGAAATTGGACTCCTGATCCCGATTTTAATGTGCCTCAGCCTCACCCACATCTGGAGCCTAGAAGGCCTTTGTATAGAGATCCTGAACCTAATCATAGGAGGCCTGACCCAGAGCCTGAAGATAGAGATGATAGGTTCATCAGGAACATCAAATTAGATGCACCCACTTTTGATGGTAGTCTGAACCCTAAGGTGTATTCTGATTGGGAGGGTGAGATGGATCAATACTTTGAGTGGTATGCTATGTCTGAGGAGAGAAAATACAAGTTTGCCAAGATGAAATTAGTGCGTCAAGCTAGGTTATACTGGGGGAACATTGAGCTAACCACTAGGAGACGGAATGTTGAGCCCATAACCACTTGGCAGGGTATGAAAGAAAAACTGAGAGATAAATACCTACCCATTTCATACCAGCAAAACCTGTTAGACCAATGGCAAAACCTGAAACAAGGAAACCGATCTGTCTCAGACTACATAACTACTTTTGATGAATACCTAATGAGATGTGATGTGAGTGAAGCCCACGAAGTCACTTTGTCTAGATTTAGGGCTGGACTGAGGGAAGATATCAAGAGAGAACTATTTCTGAGAGAGGTTACTGATCTAGACCAAGCCTACCAGATTGCACTGAACACTGAGAAATTTCAGAGAGGACCTATACCTTCTAGGGTTAGTGCCCCAATCCCAAGGAATGGACCTAGCCAAGTTATCCCTAGTAAACCTTTTCAGGGTACTTCTACCCCTAGGCCCATGGACAAAGGTAAGGCACCTGACACCCAGAGAACCCCTAGTTCAAATATCACCTGTTTTAAGTGTCAGAAACCAGGTCACATTTCTAGTCAGTGTACTGCCATAGCCTGTTTCAAGTGTCATAAGGTAGGTCATGTTGCTAGCCAGTGCCCACGAAGATCCCTTTACATAGAAGAGGGAGAGAATGATAATTCCGAGCCCAGTGAGGAATTTGAAGAAGAAATTTATGAGGCCGGAATGAATTTGGTTGAGGAGTATGAAGGAGAGGAGGAACCCAATGAATCTGACCAATTAGGAGTTGTAAGATGCATCCTATCCCAGAATCTAGTTCAAGAGGATTGGCGTAGGACTAACATCCTACAGACTTTTCTTAAATTAGGGGATAAGGTATGTAAGATCATCATAGATAGCGGGAGCTGTGTAAATGCCATCTCTACTAGCACTGTCAAGATGTTAGGCTTAATCCCAGTTCCCCATCCCAACCCCTATAAGGTTTCTTGGGTAGATTCTACCTCCATACCCATCCAGTCTAGATGTCAAGTCCAAATCCAAATGCAATCTTATCACGAAAAGATTTGGTGCGATGTCTTACCCATGGGGGTGAGCAGTATAATTCTCGGAAGACCTTGGTTGTATGATCATGATGCCACCCTCTTAGGAAAATCCAATACCTGTGTCTTTAGTTTCAATGGGAAGAAGATTACGATCCATTCCGTTCCCCCTAAGGACAAGGTAACTAAAGGAGCTGGTAAGGTTAAGGAGATGAAAACTGGAGTGAACCTAATCAGTGCTAAGGATCTAGAACAAGAAATTCATAGTGGTTCACCCATCTGGATGTTGACTGCTAAGGAGCTTAGAACTTCGGAACCCTCAGAGCCTCCTCAAGAAGTTAAACCTGTGTTAAAAGAATTTGAGGATGTCTTTCCCGAGGATTTGCCAGACCACCTTCCACCTCTTAGGGATATCCAGCATGCCATAGATCTAATCCCAGGAGCAACTTTGCCCAACTTGCCCCATTACAGGATGAATCCATCTGAGCATGAAGAACTGCAAAAGCAGGTTGGAGAATTATTGAGGAAGGGGTTTATTAGAGAAAGTCTTAGCCCTTGTGCAGTCCCAGCCTTACTGACCCCAAAGAAAGATGGCACGTGGAGGATGTGTGTTGACAGTCGTGCCATCAATAAAATTACAATCAAGTATAGGTTTCCCATCCCTAGACTAGATGACATGCTTGATATGATGGCTGGTGCAATGGTTTTTTCTAAGATTGATCTCAAAAGCGGCTATCATCAGGTTAGGATTAGACCCGGGGATGAATGGAAAACTGCTTTCAAAACTAAGGATGGTCTTTATGAATGGGTTGTTATGCCTTTTGGGTTGTCCAATGCCCCTAGTACCTTCATGAGAATTATGACCCAGGTACTTAGAGCTTTCATAGGAAAATTTGTGGTGGTCTATTTTGATGACATCCTGATCTATAGTAAGACCCCAGCAGATCACCTAGGCCACCTTAGAGCAGTCTGCCAAGTTTTGAGGAATGAGAGACTCTACGGCAATCTTAAGAAGTGTGAATTCATGACTAGTAGAGTTATCTTTCTTGGTTTTGTAGTAACCCCTGACGGCGTGGCGGCCGATCCTGAGAAGATTAAGTCCATAGTAGACTGGCCAGAGCCAACCAATGTGCATGAAGTTAGAAGTTTCCATGGCTTGGCTACCTTCTATAGGCGATTCATCAAGGGGTTTAGTACTTTAGCTGCTCCTATCACTGATTGTATTAGGAAGGGAGAATTTCATTGGACTAAGTCAGCCCATAAAGCCTTCCTAGATCTTAAGGAGAAAATGACCCAGGCACCCATTCTGAGATTACCCGATTTTTCTAAAGTATTTGAGGTTGCCTGTGATGCTTCAGGTGTAGGAATAGGTGGAGTCCTAAGCCAAGAGAATCATCCCATAGCATTCTTCAGTGAAAAACTTAATGATGCTAAGCTTAGGTATTCTACCTATGATAAGGAATTTTATGCGGTGGTGCAAGCTTTGCGTTACTGGAGATATTATTTGCTACCGCAGGAATTTGTACTATTCTCGGACCATGAGGCTCTTAGATTTCTGAACTCCCAAAAGAAGCTTAACCCTAGGCATGCTAAGTGGGTAGAATATATCCAGTCCTATACTTTTGTCCTGAAACATAAGGCTGGAGTTGAGAATAAGGTAGCTGATGCCCTTAGTCGCCGATCTCTGTTATTAACTTCTGTTAGAACTGAGGTCATAGGGTTTGAGCAAATCAAAGAGGAATATGAGTCTTGTCCGGATTTCACAACTGTGTATCAGGATCTAGTTCAAGGACCGTCTAGTAATCACCAGGATTATACCCTTGTAGATGGTTTTTTGTTCTTCAAAAATAGGCTTTGCATCCCTAGAACTTCTCTTAGAGAATTTTTGATTTGGGAAATCCATGCTGGAGGTTTAGCTGGCCATTTTGGAAAAGACAAGACCATTCTAGCTATTGAAGACCACTTTTTCTGGCCTAGCTTAAAAAGGGATGTAGCTAATATTGTAGCTAGATGTCGAACCTGCGCTGTTGCCAAACAGCGAAAACAAAACACTGGCCTTTATACCCCACTCCCTGTCCCAGATCGTCCTTGGCAAGATGTGAGTATGGATTTTGTGTTAGGTTTACCTAAGACCCAGAGAAGGCATGATTCTATCTGTGTCGTAGTCGACCGATTCTCTAAAATGGCCCACTTCTTGCCTTGTTCCCAAACTTTTGATGCGTCTAAGGTAGCCACACTTTTCTTCAATGAGATAGTTAGACTCCATGGCCTACCTAAGACAATCGTTTCAGATAGGGATGTCCGGTTCACCAGTTACTTTTGGAAGACCCTTTGGCATAAGTTAGGGACAAAACTTAAGTTTTCAACTGCCTATCATCCCCAAACTGATGGCCAAACTGAAGTAGTGAACCGTAGCCTAGGAAATCTGCTGAGATGTCTTGTTGGTGAAAACACCAGAAATTGGGATTTATACCTACCAAGGGCAGAATTTGCGTACAATGACTCGGTCAATAGGTCTACGGGTAAAAGTCCATTTGAAATTGTACATGGGTACAAACCTCACACACCTCTTGACCTAGTCCCTTTACCTGTCCACACTCGAGTCTCCGAATCTGCTGAGAATTTTGCACAGCATATAAAAGACTTGCATAAAGAAATTCATGCCAAAATAAATTTAAGTAATGAAACTTATAAGAAGTTGGCTGATACTCAAAGACGAGTCAAATCTTTTGTTGAGGGAGACTATGTGATGATTAGGTTAAGGCCTGAACGGTTTCCTCCTGGAACCGTTAGAAAGTTACATGCTAGGGGAGCTGGACCATTTAGAGTGGTAAAGAGAGTAGGATCCAATGCCTATGTGCTCGAGTTGCCTCCAGAACTAGGCATTAGCTCTACTTTCAACATTACAGACTTAGTAGAGTACAGGGAGCCAGCTGTGATTCCTAGTGAGCCTTTTGAGCCTAACCCTATCATTGAGAGTGATCCCGACCCTGTGTGTCCACCAACAAACTGGCCTGTGAGGAAAGAGCAGATTGAAAAGATCCTGGATGATCAGGTTATCTCTACTCGTAATCGAGGATACCAAAGGTACCTGGTCCGCTGGCAAGGAAGGCCAGATTCTGATGACTCTTGGATCTCCCGAGAAGAATTACAAGAATTGGACCCAGACCTCTTGGAGAGATACCAGAGCCAACTTGAGCCTTACTCGACAGGGTCGAGTTCCTCCCACCCTGGGAGAATTGGTGCGGGCATCAGACTCAGAAGAAGACTTCAGAGCTCCATCTGGATCTCTGATTGACATTGCCCGAGAAATTAGGGTTTGTAATAAAGGTTGACCTGGTCAACCAGTTTATTTATTTTTATTTATTTCTTGAGTCACCATTTAAATTTTGTTGAGTCATGTTGACTCGGTGCAAGTCCCGATGTGGTTTCAATTTGGTCCAAAATGGTGCCACATTTGTCTTCCAATCAAATCAAGGTTCAAGCAAGTGGAGGCCACACTCCAAGCCACACGCCCAGCCACACTCCGAGCACACGCCAGAGTCCAGGAGGCGCCACAGAGGCATCCCAGTGTCATGGTCCCCACACCCAAAGAAGAAAAAATCAAATTGGAAGCTAATTTAAAGGAGGCGCCCATACCTGCCTATTTTACCTAAGCAAAGAAGGAAGAAAACTTCTCTTGGAGAAGAAATCAAAGAAGGACATCCAATTGAAGTTCAAATCAAAATCAAAGAGCTTAACTTGGAGTGGAAGAAAAGAAGAAATGCCATAAGAAGAGGAGGACTCCAAATCCAAATCCAACTCCAAAGGAGGCGCCATAAAAATTCCAAAAAAAAAAATTCCTTTATGGCCGTCCCAATTTTTTTTGAAGTCTTGGTCGACCAAGAGAGGGGATTTTCTACCTAATCTAGGGGTTGGAAGAGTTTAGTCCCACATGGGAATTTGTACAAGCTAGGAGAAAATTTTAGGTCTATATAATAGACCTCTCTTTGTAACTTTGAAAATCAATGAAGAAAAATTATTTTTGCTATTCTCTTGTGTTGAGTGACCTAGGTTTCTCTTCTTCCGCACTATTCTAAGTGTTGAGCTCCGTGAGGGGGTAATCCGGGTTCCATTGGAGCCTTGAGGAGGTGAGAGATCTCCATCTTTATCCAAAACCCTAGGTTAGCCACTTGAAATTCCAAAACCCTAGCCACCTTTCATTATTTTCCATCCACCAAACCCTAGATCCATCCATCTCCCACGGCCTCTCTCTCTCTACAAGTCCAGGCCGTCCACCTTCATCCAGATCCAGTCCGGCAACTTCAGATCCAGAGCAAGTTCCAAGGAAAATCACATCAACATCCAGGAGAATCCAGTTTTCAGCAATTTCAATCTTCAAGTTCATCAACCTGGTAAATCTTTCCCTTGACTCTCTGATTCCATCAATTGTTTTTCTTCTCTTCTAGATCTTGAGTTCAGGAGAAGCCAACCGGCCAAAGGACCAGTATTGGAGGATCCATTACGAAGATATCTGAATCCGGGATCCAACAATCTGCTCGGGAGAGTTCCTCCACCAAAATCTGTGAAGATCATTGTCTGGTTAGATAAACCATCTCTTCTCGTTATTTCTGTTCTTTTGAAAGTTCGGAGCGAAACCCTAGGTCTGGGAGTTTCTCAACCCCCAGCGATCCGTTGCTTCTGAACTACTCTGATAATTTAGTTTCCTTAAAATTGTGCTTTCAATTATCATATTAGTATCTTTCAATGTTAGGTTAACTTTTCTTTGATTTGAAGCCAACTTCTACAAACATATAAAAACAACAAAAAAATTAGTTAATCTTAATTTACTTCCGCATCGCATCCCTTAATTTGTTCTGCATCACAAATACAAAGTGAATAAAGGTAAAGTAGAGAAAGCAAACAACACAAACACACAAGGTTTTATAGTGGTTTGGTGCATACAAAGACCTACATCCACTTCCCAAGGTCCACTTGAGATTTTCACTATAATCTTTCTTGATTACAGCCGTTTAGTTTCCCGGGCTCACTAATCAAAACCCAACTTGTTTTCACCAGAAATACAAGTCAAAACCCCTTTGGTTTTGCAGGCTAACCACAAATCTTGTTGGTTTTATAACCTAGGCTCACCAACAACCTCCTTGGTTTTGCAAGATAAGCTAACCAAAATCCTCCATTGGTTTTAACACAAAGGCTTACCAACAAACCTCCACTTCTAGTTCCAAATCCCTTGAAACTAAAGACACTAGAAGGAATTCAAGAATATAATAAAGAATACAAAATGCTTTTAATATAAAGCAAGTAACTCTTTTAAGCTCTTGAAAACTTATTGTGGATGCTTGTCCTCAAGTTGTTGAAGCCTTAAATGTAGCTTGAATGATTGAACTTGAATGCACTAAATGCTTTGAAAGCTTGAAGGCTTTTCTTCACTTGGAAGTAGTTGAAGACTTGAAGAGTATTCAATATCAAAACTTGTTCTTCTTTTTTCTTTATTTAAAACCCCTATAAATACCTCTTAGAACCTCCAAAGGCTGAATATGACCATTGGAGGACTGAAACTAGCCATTGGAGGGTGAAAGGGTCAATTCTACACTTCAAAAAACTAGTCGTTATTGTGCAATCTGACTTCAAGTGTCGACACTTCGAGTCATGAGTCAACACCTGAGTCGACACTTGTCTTCTATGAGTCAACACTTAGTTCCAAAATTATTCCTTGAAACTTTCTGGAAATCTTAGGTGAGTCGACACTTGATCTTCTTGTGTCGGCACTTGAGAGAATTCTTAAGACTCAGCATATTTTGTAAACTTTATGTCTCAGGCATTGAGTCGACACATGAATCGACACATGAGTCGACACCTGGTCTTCATAAGTCGACACTTGAAGCGTGCCACTAAAACTCTTTTTCTGTGTATCAGATCTAGCTTCCATGAGTCGATACTTCATTTCCATGAGTTGACACTTTACTGAAACCTTTTTGAAGTAATGCTAAATCTTCTTCAAACTTACCATTTGATCCATTTCAAGTTATTCTTATATTCTTAAGTCCATTCAAACTTGAGATTTTCATTTGGAAAGATAACTTCTTTAACTATATGACAAGCAAACCTTTAACAGAATTAATGAGTACCTTTTTCTGATATGATATACTTAAATAAATAATTAGTACTCAAATATACTTAAGTATTTTATTAATCATCAAAATCAATACAGGAGTCAACAAAACTAGAATCTATATACCCTTCTAGTTTCAACTCTGATCCACCATATATTAGAAAAATATCTTAGTCTTTCTTAGGTACTTAAGAATATTTTTATAGCTTTCCAATGATCCTCACCTGGATCAGCCTGGACCTACTTACTATGCCCAAGGCATAAGCAACATCAGGCCTGGTACATAACATGGTATACATAATTGATCTTACAGTCGAAGCATAAGGGATCAAACTCATTCTCTCTCTCTTTTCTGGTGTCTTAGGAGACATCTTCTTGGAGAGGTGTATGCCTTGACTAATGGGCAATTAACCTTTCTCACTTCCCTCCATGTTGAATCTCTTTAACATTAAGTCAATGTACCTCGATTGGGATAAGCCAAGTATCCTCTTAGATCTATCTCTATAGATCTTTAAACCCAGTATATAGGATACCTCTCCCAAATCCTTCATGGAAAACTACTTTGATAGCCAAGACTTGACCGATTGCAACATTGAAAAATCATTCCCAATGATGAGTATGTCATCGACATACAAAACCAATAAAACAAGGGCATTCCCACTTGTCTTCTTGTAGACATATAGTTCATCCATATTTTTGATGAAACCAAACTCTTTGATTGTTTCATCAAAGCGGATGTTCCATTCAGAGAGTATGCCTTTGTCTTTAAAATGATTGAGAAATTCACTAAACAAGTATTCTCCTCTTCTATTAGATCCAAGGATTTTAATACTATACCTAGTTTGTTTCTCAACCACACTTAGATACTCTTTGAATTTATCAAAGGCTTCAAACTTTTGTTTCATAAGATACACATATCCAAACCTTGATAAGTTATCAGTAAAACTAATGAAATAAGAGTATCCTCCTCTAGCCTGGGTTGTCATAGGACTACACATATTTGTGTGTACTAGACCTAACAACTCAGTTGCCCTCTCTCCATGTCCTGTGAATAGAGATTTGGTCATCTTACCCAGACACAAGACTCACAAGTTCCTAATGACTCAATATCAAAAGGTTAAAAGAAACTTTCTTTGTATAACTTGTTTATCCTGGACTCACTTATATGACCCAAATGGTAGTGCCAAAGATAAGTGACATTCACATCATCTCTCTTTCTTTTTTTATTTTTAACAAGCATAACCTTTAGATGGTCCACCAGCATCTTGCTTCAAACTTGCAAGATACAACTTGCAATTCTTCTTCTAGTGCCCTTGCTTCCCATAATGATATCAAGTCCCATCAGCAGAGGGCTTCCATGCCTTTTTCCTCTTTTGGAAGCTACTCTTAGGGTTTGTTTTTCTCTTTGAACCCTTCTTCATTGCCTGCTTCTTCTTTCCATTAATCAGAAGAAGCTGAGCCTTATCATGTTTAAAGTGGCTCTCTACTGTCTTGAGCATATTCAACAGCTTAGGCAATGACATATTCAGTTTGTTCATGTGATAATTCATGATAAACTATGAGAAAAAATCTGGAAGTGGCTGTAGGATCAAGTCTTGATTAAGCTCTCCATCCATCACAAATCCCAGTTGACCTAATCGAGTGATCAGGTCAATCATCTTGAGGACATGTGCCTGAACAGAAGAGCCCTCACTCATCCATGCTCAGAACAACTACTTCGATGTCTCATATCGAGCAATCTGACTATGCTCAACATGAGCTGACTAGTACAGAACTGAAATAACAACTCAAAAGACTCAAATAACAACTAAAACGGACTCAGATGGGCTAAGCCCTTATTATAGATGGACTCATAAATTATTGATCAATCCATAGAGGGTTGAAAAGCCTCTGTCTTATTCTGGTGCCTCTGGTGTCCCCACCAAATATGCATGCAATTATTTTTGTGTGTTTTATATGTGGAGTTAAGTGATTAAATCCCAAATATTGGATCAAAATAAGTTATAGGGAATTCTATATAAAATTTAGAAGCTAAGCATGCAGATTATGACCTAAGAAAGTAGTAAAGATGGATCGTCGAGGCTGAGAAGCCTCGGTTAGGGCATGTTCTCCTATAATAAAATTACTGGTGGTAGAGGGGGTATACCTGACAATGTCTGAAGCACCCGATGAAGATCATAGTGAAGGGATCTCTTGTTCCTCGATGGATGCAGCCTGGAAAATCGAGCCAAAGACCAACGGATACTCGACTTTCTGCTCGGTGGTATGATTGAGGCTTGGTTGGAGTCGTTGGATTCGTAGGAACTCGGGGACCTGCAAACGACCTATCAAGGGTTAGGAAACTCACAAGGGAACAAGGAAACAAGCAAAAATAGCAAGGGGAAGAAAGTTTTGGAGGGGGCATCCAGGGCTCTGGAAGGATGGTTGGCGACAGGAATCTGTTGCAACTCCAGGAAGAAGAAAGCACCAATAAAACCCCTTAAGCATAAAGTAGGGTAGCATAAAGCAATTGAAGAGAACTCAAGTTTTTATTCATATATCAAAATCAATCCTCATACAAGACACTAGGGTCCTTTAAATAGATCCTTAGTCTTGGGCTCCAAGTAAGGGTACATTAGACATTACATAAGAATCCTTTTCCTTCTCAAATCCTAGCTAGAAAATAAGGAAACATTAGGTAGAGAAAATCCCTAAAAGTTCTCTTGACTTGGTCAACACTCCAAGGATGCCTAGGGGCTATGTTGGGCTTCTAGGAGCAGCAAGGGGCCAGCCCAAAGGGGCTCGGGCACTTGGGCTTGGGCCTCTGGAAGCTGGGGTGGCCTGGTAGCCAAGTAGCAGGAATATTCCCTAGTATCTTGCTTCTTAAGGGCTTGGGCTTGGTGCCTGGGCTTGATTTCTTTGGGCTAGGATGCAGATGGACCTCTGGAATCATGGATGCCCTGGTCTATGAATATACTTTGCCATCTGGAAGGAAATCTAGGCATTTGGAGGGCATCTACAAGGAATCAGGGTTTTTGATTTTTCTCCTAGGGTCTTCAAATCTTCAAGCTGGGTTGGACTTGGGCTATACTTCCTTGTCTTCACTCTGGTTGGACTTGGTCTTCACTTGTATGATGTAGTCTTGAGTTTTCAGTGTACTTGGATAGGACTCAAAAAAAAAAAAAAGCTCAACATGAGCTAACTAGCATTGGACTGAACTAGCTCAACATGAGCTGACTAGTATAGAACTAAAATAACAACTCAAATAACAACTAAAATAGACTCAGATGGGCTAAGCCCTTATTATAGATGAACTCATAAATTATTGATCAATCCATAGAGGGTTGAAAAGCCTCTATCTTATTCTGGTTCCTCTGGTATCCCCACCAATTCTCCCGGGGTGGGAAGAAACTTGACCTGTCGAGTGAAGATCAGGCTGTCTCATATATCTCTCGAGGAGGTCTGGGTTGAGGTGCTGCAAGTTTTCTCGAGAAATCTACGAATCATCCGACTCTGGCTGGCCTTTCCATCAGACCAGGAAGCGTTGATAGCTATGGCCCTGGGTCGTAATGGCTTGATCATCCAGGATACGCTCGATACATTCTCCTCTCTCAAGCCAATTTGTTAGTGGACACTCTGAGTTAGGGTCACTCATAACAGGAGGGGATAGATCCAAAGGCCTCACTAGGTATCACTGCCAGTTCCCTGTACTCAACCAGGTCTGTAATATTGAAGGTAGAATTAATGCCCAAATCCGAAGGCAAGTCTAACACCTAGGCATTTGATCCAACCTTCTCTATCACTTTAAAAGGTCCGGCTCTGTGAGCATGAAGCTTCTTTTAGGCCTAAGCCTAACCAAGATAGAATCCACTACATCAAATTCTTTGGTCCATCTTCGAGAATTAGCCAGTTGTTTCAAAATTAGTGTAGGTGGTGAACTTGCTGGACACATGTAAACTCCTAACAAGATGATGAAAAGTACTCAAACCTACACCTAACAGACTCAACTTTGTATTCCTATGGAAGGAGAATTTATTAGACTTTAATGGGCCTAAACCTAAGAGACTATAGACTCTCTAGGTCTAACCCTAGTGTGGTGTGCACAAGAGTATTTACAATGGACTCCAAGAAAATGCCATAAGGTCTTCCAAAAGTAGGTCGCAAACCTAACATACTCACAAAATTGGTGTAATTGAATGACCTCAACAAAGTGTAATTGGAAAGTTTGGGAAACATTGGAAGCCTTAGGGTATAGCAAGAAATAAGAATCGGAGTCTTGGGACAATCCATTGGAGGCATGCAATAGACCTTGGTTAATAGGGGTGACCTTAAGATTTGAACATTGATCTATGGGTGACATATGGTCCACTTGAAAGAGGGAGAATTTGGTCATTGCAAGCACAGGGTCTTTAAGAAAGGATGGCTTAATCAGCTAAAGACAAAGATTATCAGCTGGGGTTAAAGGAATGAACTCTTGATAAGAATACTGAATGAGGTCCTGGGCTGAAACTAGTTCTAGAGTAGGATGGGGATCAAGTGGAAGGTCATCAGAAAGGTCTTTCGGAAGCTTATCTTGAAGGTCTTCTAAAATAATGTCTACTTCCTGTGATTGTTCCTTAGGGACCTCCTCTATGGACAACTCTAGTGGACCCTCACTTTCATCTACTATGTTTGATCCTGACTCAGGCACTCCTTAAATTTCTATAGTGGGTTCAGGATCCTTTTCTAGTAGTTCATCAGTGATTTTAGCCTTGGGTCCATCTTCATCATAGTTCTCAAAATCCTCTCCTTCATATTCATCTGCTAAATTAGGATCAGCTTGTTGACTCTGTCTTGATTTTAATGATTGACAAAATGTTTAAGTATATATGAGTACTAATTATATTATAAGTATATTTTTCAGATCTTAGTACTCAACCATGTTGGATGAAGAAATACTTGTATTTTAGTTAAAAAAGTCCTTAAATTAAGGAAAATCAAGCATATGGACTTTGGAATTAATATGGAAGAACTTGAAGAGGTTAAAGTTTCAATTTGAAGATGTTTCAGCAATGGCACAGGCAAGTGTCGATACCTGGAAATGAAGTATTGACACCTGAGGATCAAGTGTCGACACTTGAAGAGTGAAGTGTCGACTCAAGGCCTGAGACAAACAGAAAATTTCAGAAAGCACTTTCAGTCAAGTGTCGACACCTGGAGCTGAAGTGTCAACACTTGGAAGTGAAGTGTTGACACCTTGAAACTGAAGTGTCGACACTTGAAACTGAAGTGTCGACACCTGGAGGTGAAGTGTCGATACTTGAACAGTAACGGCTAGTTTTCTGAGCTGCAGAACTTCTCCAACTTGGCTCCAACGGCCATATTTTCCTTCCTGACGGCTATAAACGATCATTTAAGTGTTGGGAGGCTATATAAACATCAAGAATCAAATGGGAAAGTAATCCTTTGGTGAGTTTTTTGAATATTCTTAAAGGATTCAATAGTTAAGTGATTAAAAGCCTTCAAGCTTTCAAGTTTCAAAGAGAGAATTCAAAGTCTACATCTACAAGCATCAATCAAATGCTTCATCAACTTGAAAACAAGATCTTCATCAACAATAAAGAGCTTCAAAGAGATATTTGCTTTATTTTAGAAAGCTTTTATTGTGTTTATTTAAACATGCTCTTATATTATTTTACTTAAGGTTTTTGGTGAGCCTTGGAAAACCAAAGAGCTTTTTGATAAGCCTTTGAAAACCAAAGTGGTTGTTGGTGAGCCTTGAAACCAACTAGGATTTTACTTGTGAGCCCGAAGCCAAAACAAGTTGTTTAGGTTCTTGGTTATCCCGTAAAACCAAGGGTGGTTGTTGGTGAGCCTTGAAACCAACTAGGGTTTGACTTGTGAGCCCGAAGACAAAACAAGTTGTAAAGATTGTTGGTGAGCCTAAGTTATAAAACCAAACTTAGTGGAATTCCCAAGGGATTCTTGGGGAGTGAATGTAGGTGCTTGGTTGGCACCGAACCATTATAAATCTTTGTATTTGTGTGATTGTTCTCCTTGTGCTTTTATTTCTTTATTTTCGCTGCATTTATTTGAAATACACAAGTACTTGAATTACATTAGCACATACTTGCTTTAGTTCATAGATATTTTAAATAGTACAAAAATTTTATAAAATCCAATTCACCCCTCCTCTTGGGTTGCCTACCTAAGCCTACACAGCTTCATACACTTCTACCTCAGGTTCTTTAATGGGTTCTGGGATTACTTCCTGGCAAATTAATGGAATAAGAGTAGTAGGCTGATCTAAAGGAAGTCGGCTAGGTTTGGACTTAGGCTCAAGGGAATTATCCTTATTAGACTTAGATTGATTGATCATGAGTTCCCTCTGATAGAACTCGAATTCCCTAGCTAGGTGATAGGCTTCCTCTAGGTTCTTAATTTGAAAATGATACAACTCTCACTAGATATCCCTACGCAGGCCATCCTGAAATCTAGCCATGATCTTAGACTTAGGTTCGACTGTATTACATTTCCTACTAAACTCGTTAAATTGGTCAATGTACTCAGACACAGTCATGTTCCCTTGTTTCAATTTGTACCATTGGTCTAAAAGTTTGTATTCATAAGATTCACCTAGGTACTCTTCTCTCAATTTACTTCTCATGGCTTTCCAGGTATGTATTCCATTTCCCCATCAATAACATTCATCCTCAGTATGTTTCCAATGTTGCTTGGCATATCTGATTAACCCATGTGCAGCCAAATTAATCTTTTCTAACTCTAACATCCCAGTATACTCAAAGTGCTGATCCATCATATCCTCCCATTCAGTATACACCTTAGGATCTGGTCTTCCATCAAAAAGGGGTACATAAGGTTAGGTGCTTCTATGGTCAGGTTCTAAGGATGGATCATGGTATGGGGTCCTTATAAGGTTGGTCTCCCTATTGGGTTCTCCTAGGGTTGGACTCCCTATATGGGTCGAATATTGGGTTCTCCTAGGGTTGGACTCCCTATATGGGTCAGAATATTGGGTGTTGGGTCTACTAGGCTCATGGGATATGGGCTCATAGGTTCTAGAGTCATAGAATTTGGAGTCATAAGATCTATAGGCTGTGGGTATACTAGGTTTATAGGGAGTGGGTGCATAGGACCTATGTTCATAGGTTTTGGGTACATAGGTTCTAGGTTCATGTAATTTGGGTAAAGGTGGCTTAGGTTTGGATCTAGTCTGGGTCCTATAGATTTTCTCTAGGGTTCCTCGTCGGGCATCTAGTTGATAAAGTCTAAGATTGATGGATTGGACTAACCTCTTTCCAAGGGCATCAATTTTAGCATCAAGATGATCCATGGATTCAGCCATTTATGAAGGTGGTGGATGATATGAAATCCATGATCTAGTGCTCATGCAAGACTCAATCAGACCGACTACAACTGACTAGACCTAGAGTCCAAAACTAAGGGCTCAATCAGGATGGCAACTAGCCTATAGTAATCCTATACTCAGCCAGGCAGGTGTAAGGGGAGTGTTAGGTCCCTGATTGCCAATCCTAGACACCAATCAGAGATTGGCCAGGTAGGCAGACCAACACACAAGCCCTTCAGGATAGAATCCCTAAACCACCATTCTAGACACCAAGCACAAGGCACACACAGGTTAGCTTGACACAGTGATCTGACACTTAGCCCGGACCCGACCAGTTAGTGTCCCTAGCCCACTAGGGCAAATTAAGTCTAGTTAATTTTAGGTTAAGGCTTGGGACCGAATGCAAGGGATGTGGTTTTGGGCTAAGGAGAGGTTATCAACTCCTTCCCTTATCTGGTATAGCAAGAGTGCCCTTAAAGGTAGATTATGCAATGATGGCAGGCAGATGATGCAAATTAGGGTTAGATGTTTTGGTAGCTTTTTATATATGTAATTTTATTTTATTTTTGTCCTTTTATAGAGATATGATTTGTAGAAAATGACCGAATATGCTAGAAACATACTAAAAATTAAAAGATATGCAAAGAGATGCTAAACAAAACCCTAAACCTTCTAAAATTGTCTTGCTAAAAAAATAGAGCCAAATATTTTCAGGCTATATTTCAGCTTACAGAAACTGCACGGACCGAAATAAACTCTAAACAAATTCCATAAAATACTTTGAATTATGATGAATCAAGAAAAATAAATTTCAGAATTTTTGGAGTTCTGAGAAGGGAGAAATAACTAAAATAATAGAGCATATACAGACTGAAAAGATGCAGAAAATAAGCCCTAATCTAAGCTCTGATACCAGATGATGCGGGACTAATATGCATGCAATTATTTTTGCATGTTTTATATGTGGAGTTAAGTGATTAAATCACAAAAATTGAATCAAAATAAGTTGTAGGGAATTTTATATGAAATTTAGAAGCTAAGCATGCAAATTAGGATCTGAGAAAGCAGTAAAGATGGATCGCCGGGGCTGAGAAGCCTCGGTTAGGGCAAGTTTTCCTACAATAAAATTACTGGTGGTAGAGGGGGTGTACCTGATAACATCTAAAGTACCCGATGAAGATTGCAGCAAAGGGATCTCTGGTTCCTCGATGGAAGTGGCCTGGAAAATCGAACCAAAGACCCGCGAATACCCGGCTTTCTGCTCGGTGGTCCGATTGAGGCTTTGCTGGAGTTATTGGATTTGTAGGAACTCGGGGACCTGCAAATGACCTGTCAGGGGTTAGAAAACTCACAAGGAAATAAGAAAACAAGAGAAAATAGCAAGGGGAAGAAAGTTTTAGAGGGGGCAACCAGGGCTTTGGAAGGATGGTTGGCGGTAGGAATCTGTTGCAACTCCGGGAAGAAGAAAGCACTAATAAAACCCCTTAAGCACAAAGCAGGGTAACACAAAGCAATTGAAGATAACTCAAGTTTTAATTTATATATCAAAATCAATCCTCATACAAGAGACTAGGGTCCTTTAAATAGATCCTTAGTTTTGGGCTCCAAGTAAGGGTACATTAGACATTACATAAGAATCCTTTTCCTTCTCAAACCCTAGCTAGAAAATAAGGAAACATTAGGTAGAAAAAATCCCTAAAAATTCTCTTGACTTGGTCAACACTCCAAGGATGCCTAGGGGGGCATGTTGGGCTTTTAGGAGTAGCAAGGGGCTGGCCCAAAGGGGCTCAGGCGCATGGGCTTGGGCCTCTGGAAGCTGGGGTGGCCTGGTAGCCAGGTAGCAGGAATATTCCCTGGTATCTTGCTTCTTAAGGGCTTAGTCTTGGCTCCTGGGCTTGATTTCTTTGGGCTAGGATGCAGATGGACCTCTAAAATCATGGATTCCCTGGTCTATGAATATACTTTGGCATATGGAAGGGAATCTTGGCATCTGTAGGGCATCTGCAAGGAATCAGGATTTCTGATTTTCCTCTTGGGGTCTTCAAATCTTCAAGCTGGGTTGGACTTGGGTTATACTTCCATGTCTTCAATTTGGTTGGACTTGGTCTTCACTTATATGATGTAGTCTTGAGTTTTCAGTGTACTTGGACAGGACTCAAAAAATGAAAAAAAGCTCAACATGAGCTGACTAGCATTGGCCTGAACTAGCTCAACATGAGCTGACTAGTACAGAATTGAAATAACAACTCAAAAGACTGAAATAACAACTAAAATGTACTCAGATAGGCTAAGCCCTTATTACGGATGGAGTCATAAATTATTGATCAATTCACAGATGGTTGAAAAGCCTCTGTCTTATTCTAGTGCCTCTGGTGTCCCCACCAAACTACTTGCCTAGACACCAATTAGCTGATTAAATCCTAATCAGATTTGCATCATGATTAACTTATACTATGACTAAATATAATTTTTATGAGGGCTTTTAAGGTCTCAAACACATCCTAATTAATCATGTCATTATGAAACTCATTCTAGCAAACAAGCATATTAACCCTAATATGCATAACATAAGCATGATTATAACAACAATCTGTTCACCGTACTTGTTCATAGGATAAGGCCACAGCAGCACCCCTACAAGCCATAGGAGATCCCGTTTAATGGGAAGAAAGGGCCATGAAACCCTAATTAGCTCCTATGATCGGACATCCATGGTGGCCAACCCAATCCAAAGTAATTACTAGGATATTACATATCTCATATGTAATATGAACTAATCATGCATCGATTCATAGCACAGCAAGCAATCAACACTAAAGAGATTACTAATTGCATACATCAAGGTGGCTCTGATACCATTATTGGGATCCGAACAGGATGTAGCAAAAGATCAGGTTTCAAAATTTTCATTATTGAAACCTGACTAGCCGAAACCCTAAACCCTAGGACCACTTGATCATGATAACTAATAAATCCAAACTTTAGGATTATAGAGGAATACCTAGAATGCTATATTCCTTAATTTTCATGAGGCACACAAGTGTATACCCTCCAGAGGTGATCCACACAGGAACTGAACCAAGGAAGCACTCCTACAAAGCTTGCTTGTTTGATTGGGACTCTCCCGGCAGCCTTTCAGACTTTTTTCCTTCGCTGGAATCCGTACCCTTTTGTAGGGCACTCAGAGATCACTCTGACTTCTCTCTCAGATCCCAAATTCTCCTTCTATTTTTCTCCCTAGGCTCTTGTCTTAATTAGACTAGACTTGTCTAAAAAGAACAAGCTTTGTCTAAAAAAGACAAACCTTGTCTTAAAGAAGAGAAAGATAAAATAGTAGGTCATATTCTTTGGATGGGAAACTCTATTACTCTAGCATCAGAATATGATGCCTTTTATAGAGAGGGATGGGGTGCCTGATATGTCACTCCTTCAACCATTTGATAAGACCCTTCAAGCAGAAGGAGTCTTATTAGAATGAGAGGTCATATCATGATACATCTCATCATGTGCTAATAGACAAATTAATATCTCTTCATTGGTGGGGGCACCAGGATCAGACACAGATTACAAGGCCCTATTTGATGGGACATCGGCTTGCATGAATCTCAAAGCAGCATGGATCCCAGAGTGGCATGAATCTCGGAGGATATCCAAAATAAATTAGTTTGGGATTTATCTTTTGTTTGAAATTTGAATTAGGATTTAGTTGGTTAGGATTGAGATATGGATAGGCTTATCTTATCCTATCTTGTATTTGAATTTAAGTCACCCCTATCTTTTTATCCTATATTCAAATTCAAATGAGGGTTGGACAGGTCTATAAATACGACCCTTAGTCCTTTGTAAAAAAATAGTTTGGTTAATCAAGTGAGTTTTTAGAAAAGAGTTTTTCTTTTCATTCGCCCCGTATGGGGAGGGTGAAAGGCCCGTCTGTCCTTCGCCTTCGGACGTCGAGGGGTTTGAGATCCTAGTTATCCTATTTCCCCGTCGAGTCCCCTCTAGATCTTAGGGATTTTATTTTACAGCCCCAGGTAGTGATTTGGGTAGGATGCCCTAGGCTTCTCATGTGGTGAGATGGGTGGGATGCCCTAGGCTACATGTAGTGGGGTGGGTGAGATGCCCTAGAGGTGAGATATCTCTACATGAAGGTAAGTCCCAGATCCTAGAGTATCCAATTTTCCTACCCTCCATCTCTATTTTTCCTTCGCCACCACTATAAAAAAAATAAAATCAAAAAAAAATATGATATCCTAATCTTTGATGACTTCTCAGCTCGCCGACGATCCTTCCTTGATCCGTCCCCCATTAAATTGGTATCAGAGCCATAGGTCAGGTTAGGGAACGTTTCTTTCCCAATCCTAGATTCCCCCCTCCCCACCCCATCGATTCTGTAGTTCTCCATCTTTTCTATTCTTGCTACACTGCCCACAGCCACCATCTTCCTCTGTGGTCGAAGTTCCTTGGATCAGCGCCTCCACCAGGTCTTCCATCAGTCGATGAACCCTTGGCATCGATTTTTGTCGAGAGGCTCACTCCATCCCAGGAAGCCCAGATCTGCCCAACCCTCCGTTCGTGCAGCCACCGAAGCCTCCCTCGAGTTCCAAAGCAAGGTCCTCGAATGCTCCGACCTCGATGAGGAGACTTGTCTCCCCGAGGTGCTCCGCTTCTTGCCACCCTAAAACACCATGGCCTATGCCAACGAGGAGGCCCAGCAAGTCATGTTTGGCACCCTCGATGCCCTCTTCTGCAACACCAGCATCAAGCCTATGGACATCAGTATCCTTATCATCAATTATAGCCTCTTCGACCCTACCCCCTCCCTCTCCGCCATGATTGTCAACCACTACAAGCTCCGCAGCAATGTCAACAGCTTCAACCTCGGCGGCATGGGCTACAGCACCGGCGTCATCTCCATTGACCTTGCCTGCAACCTCCTCCGGGCCCACCGTAACTCGTACGCCATCATCGTCAGCACCGAGAACATCACCCAAAACTGGTATGTGGGCAACCGCAAGTCCATGCTCATCCCCAATCCCAGTGACCGGCCAAGGAAGAAGAACCCCCTACTCCCACACCCATCTCCCCGCCCTCGGCCTCCCCGTCCCCAGCTCATGTCGTCACCCCCCAGCATCCACCCCGACCCCCTCCTCTGCACCGGCCACCTCCCCTCCGACCCTCCGACGGTCCCCACACCGTATCTGCCATTTGGTCTAAGCCCCTCTTGCCGGATGCTCTTCACTTGCAGCATCTGTGTCCAACAAACTACCCATGCCTCCCCTCTCCCCAAGTCGCTGCTCTCTTCCCAAGCACCATCGCCGGTCACCGTTTCCTCCCCAGCACCGTTACCGACGAAGCCCACTAGAATCCCACCCGCAAGCCTCCTCTGTTCCACCCAGCCTCCTCTATTCCACCCAGCCTCCATCCATGGAAGAAGGATGGCATCGGCAAGGGATGCTGATCCAAACATAGGCTCATCTTCTTCCCCGTGTTGCCATCCTCCTCCCCAGTGCCATCGTCGGAGAGCTTGCCGGTGAAAAATCCCCCCTATTCCTGGTTCAATCCATGAAGAAGAAGGAGAAGATGCACACGAACATGAAAGCACATGGATTTCAAAGCAAGACTCTTTACATGCTTCTTAAAGCAAGATGCCCACCCATTTGCTAACTTCAAGAGCAGGAGGGAAATAAAAAAAATATAGGTAAAAAAAAAAGAAAAGAAAAGAGCCAAAAAAAAATCAATGGCTATTGACAAGTCAAGTTAGAGTCCCAGGAGCCTGAAATCAAGCTATAGTTAGAGCTTACCCTGACTCGATGGAGTCAAGTTCTCCCTACCTCAGGAAAATGATGGGACATCGATCCACTCGAATCTCAAAGCAGCACAAATCCTAGAGTGGCACGAATCTCGAAGGATATCCAGAATAAATTAGTTTGGGATTTATCTTTTGTTTGAAATTTGAATTAGGATTTGGTTGGTTAGGATTAAGATATGGATAGGCTTATCTTATCCTATCTTGTATTTGAATTTGAGTCATCCCTATGTTTTTATTGGTGTGGGCACCAGAATCAGGAAGAGACTCCAACCAATTCAAGTCAAATCCGAGTCCTTATGGTTGGATGAGTAAAAGAAAGTCCTGTAATTTTTTTCTTTCTTTAATTTTGAGTCCAAATAATTATGTAATTCGAGTCCATTTCAATTTTATGTTGGAACTAGTCCAGCCTGATTAATCTTGTATTTGAGAGTTGGGTCCAAATGAGTCAAGTCCAATCCATGAAGAATCAAACCAAACCTCCATGAAGAATCAAACCAAACCACATTTGAAGACTAAAGAAGACTCAAGACTTATACTCCAAAGCAAGACCAAAGCCACCTCAAGTGGGGACCACATGCCACCTCATCATCCAAGGTTGCTGCCACATCACACATACCACCTCACCATCCAAGGTTGCTGCCACATCACACATGCCACCTCACCATCCAAGGTTGCCACCCAAGAGAAGAAAAGGGGAATTTGAATTTGAATTAGCTACAACCTCCTCCACAACTTCCTCCACTACTCATGGGATGCCCCATATTTTTCTCCACAAATTTTTCTCCATGATATTTGGTGTAGTTTGAATTCAAAATGGCTTAATAGTCTATAAAAGACTCTTAGTCTTCTTGTAAAGAAAGGATGGAAAAGAAAAAATAAAAGTTTTCTTCTATGTGAGTTCTATGTGCCTAAGTGGTAGTTCTAAATTCCTCTCCCTATCCCACGCCAACCCTACTTTCTCCTCCTCCATCTCCAACGCCTAAGACACTCTTCTTCTTCTCCAATCTCAAGCTAGCTCTTCAATATCTAAGGTTGATCAAGAAGACCATCACAAGGAGGCCGGCCAAATCCATTTCAAGTGATCTACCATGGCGCCAAGATTATTCTTCAACACTGCTTCCTCGACTCTTCTTTAGTTTCTCCATTTCATGACTAACGTATTTTACCAAGTTCCTAATCTCAAGGTTTCTTTGTTGTAGGGTTCTCCGGGATTCCGAACTCAAGAGGAAGGAATTATTTGCCATAATCCAGAAAACAAGAAGGGCCCTCAATTTGTAGTATGGTCTTGTCATTTGGGAGGTCTCTTCATGAGTGATCTTGATCTACTTGAAAGATTAATGCTAGGTATGTTCTAGTATCGATTAGGTCTGAAATATTAAATTTGCCTAGCTTAACTTGTGTGGTTCGAATCTTATTCCTATTTCTTTGTTATTTTGATAGTCTTATTAATTAGGTTTACGTTTGATCGTTCGAGTTCTCTTTATTAGACCTCCTTTGATACTATATGCTGAACTAATCATATGCAAATAAGAAATTGCTAAGTTAATCTTTGCTAATCTCCTTTAGGGTTGCATAGTTGCATTCTCATCTTGCATGTCCCCACCAATCTTGGTATCAGAGCATGGTAGAATAAGTTCCTGATTGCATAGCATTAAGTCCTTGAAGTACTTGGATCGGGGGCGTTACCAGGCCGTCCGGTCTTAGGAGAAAGTAGGGTTTAAACACCCTCTCTTCCCATTCCACGGGGATCTCCTAAGGCGTGTCGGGGTGCCATTGTGATTGACCCGTGAAAAAGAAAGCCAAAGGACTTTTTAGATTTCATTTGTGAATTTTGTATTGGTCACGTTCTGTTTTTCTGCTTGCTATATTTTCTGTAGGCTGACGGTAATCCGCCTGCAACTCCAAAGGCAAGTATCACATTCCTCATTGGAATATTTTTTTTCCTATTCCATTTTAAGTTTTTTATCACCGTTTTAAATTTCAATCTAATAAAAAAATTACAAAAAAAATGAAAATTCCTGCAGTCCATCAGTGTAATTAAGGTTTCTGTTCTGTTCTGTTCCTTTTCATTATCTTCATTTCAGAATCTGCCTAGAATAGTACAGATTTTATTTTGAAATTCTGTTTCATCTGGTATGTCATCTATAAGTTAGGAGTTTTCTGTGATTTTTTTAAATTTTTCTGATATTTTTTTTCTGCACTTATCAATACCACATTTAAACTGCAACACACTACTTCTGCACCTGAATTTTGAAATTTGCATGCATCTCATGACAAATCAAATTAAGGGCATGAAATTGACATAGGGTCAGGATTTCATCACCTGTCCCTAGCCCAAAAATCACCAAATTGCATATCGATCCAATCCCTAACTAAAATTGATTAGACATTAATTGCCCTAGTGGGTTAGGGACATCAATTTGGTCGAGCCCAGGTTATTGTCAACTCATTGTGTCAACTAGTCTTGTGTGTGCCCTATTACTTGGTGTCTTGAATTGGGACTAAGGGCTTGGGTGCTGATCCGTCTATCGGGCCAATTCCACCGGGCCTAGGTAGGCCAGAGATAGGATCTCACACTCCCCTTGTTCTAAAACCTGGCCAAGTATAGAGTTACTACAATCTAGCTTGCCACCTTGATTAGGCAACTAGCTTGGAACTCTAGGTCCAGTTCAATTCAATTGGGAAAGCTTGTGCAACCCATTTCTTCATCTATTATTGGAAGCTGGTGTCAAGGATAGAGGTTAAGTGGCTCAAGCCTAAGCGGTTCTTGTGGTTTTTAATTAGGACCCAGTGAAAGCTGGGGGAACCTCCCACAGACCCACCTCCTGACTGGCCAGTGGAAGAGAGTAGCTGTTGATTTGATTGTATCTAGTCAACTCAGTTTATTTGGACTAACCGGTTTAGAAAACTCGTAGTTCGGGTCTGAGTCTAATTGTTTGCATGACAACTAGGTCAGGCACACCTTACCACCCTTCACAAGCCCAACCTAGTTCATCCATGGATACTAGTATGGAAAGCCTTATGAGATCTATGATCGAGAAGATGGACCGTTTGGATGCTAGGTTTGACCAGTTCGAGGAAAGGATAGGAACCCTAGAGGAATCTAGGTTGACCCCAACTGAACTACCTTCACCCAGATTACCTTCAGTTCACCCTAGAGCCCAACGACAGGAACATACACCTGATCCAATTCATAGAAGGCCACATCAGGATTATATTGATCACACTCCGGAGCCAAATCCTAGAAGACCTCGCCATGATACTTTTGATCAGGATGATCGGGCCTTAAGGAATATACGTCTAGATGCACCAACCTTTGAGGGAAGCCTAGATCCTAAGGTGTACATAGACTGGGAAGCTGACATGGACCAATATTTTGACTGGTATGATATGTCTGAAGAGAGAAGATTCAAGTTTGCCAAAATCAGACTAGTCCGTCAGGCTAGGTTGTATTGGGGAAATGTCGAACGCATAGCTAGGCAGAGGGGAGACTTACCTATAGTGACCTGGAGAGACATGAAGAGAAAGCTTAGAGAGAAATATTTGCCTATGTCTTATCAGCAAAGGTTGTTAGATCAGTGGCAACGATTGACACAAGGAAATAAGACCGTTTCTGAGTACGTTGCTAAATTTGATGAGTTTGTAATGCGATGCAACGTAGTCGAGTCTGAGGCAGCCACATTGTCAAGGTTTAGATCAGGATTGAATGAAGATATAAAAGGGGAACTGTTTTTTGAGAGAAGTCCATGATTTAGATCAGGCATACCAAGTTGCCATGGACTATGAGAGGTTTCAAAGGAGAGCTACATTTAGGCGACCTGAGCCCATTAGGTTTAATCCTCCTGTTAGTCGACCTAGTTCAGTCCCTGGTACAACCAATAGACCAAGATCCAGCTCGAATCCAACCCCTAGGACCAACCCTGCCATTTCTCCAATTCCTAGAGAAGACAAAGGAAAGAGCCCTGAAGTTCGAGGTGAGAGGGAGCGAGTTTGCTATAAGTGTCGTAAACCAGGTCATTTCGTGAGCCAATGTCCCTCTAGAGCTTTACATATAGGGGAGGCAGAAGAAGGTGAATCAGAACCCTTGGAGAATGTTGAAGAGGAGGTTTATGAAGCAGGGGATTGCTTGGCTGATGAGTATGAAGGAGATGAAGAAAATGTAGACTCATCAGATGTGTTAGGAGTTGTGAGATGTATCATGACACAGACCAAGGAGCAGGAAGACTGGCGTAGGACTAGCATCCTACACACATTTGTCAAAATAGGAGAAAAGGTCTGTAAGATCGTGATCGATAGTGGAAGCTGTGTCAATGCCATTTCCACTAGTGCAGCCAAGAGTCTAGGATTACCCACTGAACCACATCCCAATCCATATAAGGTATCCTGGATCGATTCCACTTCTATCCCAATCAAACAGAGATGTCAGGTCCGAATCCAACTTCAGTCCTATCAGGAACGAATCTGGTGTGATGTACTCCCTATGGGAGTAAGTAGCATCATCCTAGGTAGGCCATGGCTGTTTGACCATGATGTGACAATTTTTGGTCGATCAAATTCCTGTGCTTTCAATTTCAATGGCAAGAAAATTGTCATTCATTCAACCCAGCCTAAGGACAACACCAAAAGAGGAGTTAGCAGCCTGAAAGAAAAAAGGACTGGATTAAATTTGATAGGTGCAAGAGAATTAGAAAAAGACATTAATGAGGGAGCACCTATTTGGATGGTAGCTGCTAAGGAAACTATGGACCACACCCCTGTAGAACACCCTCAAGAGGTGGTCCAATTATTGAAAGACTTTGAAGACGTGTTTCCCGAGGATCTTCCCGACAATCTTCCACCTTTAAGGGACATACAACATGCCATAGATTTAGTTCCTGGCGCGACTTTACCTAATTTGCCTCATTATAGGATGAATCCAACTGAACATCAAGAGTTACAAAGGCAAGTTAGTGAACTTCTTAGAAAGGGGTTTGTTAGAGAAAGTTTAAGCCCTTGTGCAGTCCCTGCCTTGTTAACCCCTAAAAAAGATGGTACCTGGAGGATGTGTGTAGACAGCCGTGCCATCAACAAGATTACTGTCAAATATAGGTTTCCAATCCCAAGACTGGACGATATGTTAGATATGATAGCCGGATCAACAATTTTCTCCAAGATAGACTTAAAGAGTGGCTATCACCAGGTTAGGGTTAGGCCTGGAGATGAATGGAAGACCGCTTTTAAGACTAAAGATGGATTATATGAGTGGTTAGTCATGCCGTTCGGTCTGTCCAATGCTCCCAGCACCTTTATGAGAATTATGAATCATGTGTTGAAAACTTTCATCGGGAAATTTGTGGTGGTCTACTTTGATGACATTCTTATTTATAGCAAGACTAAGGCAGACCATTTAACCCACCTAAGACAAGTTTGCCAAGTCCTTAGAAAGGATAGCCTCTATGCCAATATCAAGAAGTGTGATTTCTTAACACATAGAGTTATCTTTCTAGGATTCGTAGTAACATCTGAAGGAGTGTCCGCTGACCCTGCGAAAATTAAATCAATAGTAGAGTGGCCTGTACCCAAGAGTATCCATGATGTCCGTAGTTTTCACGGTTTAGCCACCTTCTATAGAAGATTCATTAGAGGGTTCAGTACGATAGTGGCTCCAATCACTGATTGTATTAGGAAGGGAACTTTTGAATGGACTAAAGCAGCAGACAAAGCCTTCCTAACAATTAAGGAAAAAATGACACACACACCCGTCTTGAGGTTACCCGATTTTACCAAAGTGTTCGAGGTTGCGTGTGATGCTTCTGGGGTAGGAATTGGAGGTGTCTTGAGTCAAGAGAATCACCCAGTAGCATATTTCAGTGAGAAGTTAAATGAAGCGAGACTAAGGTATTCCACCTATGATAGGGAGCTGTATGCGGTAGTTCAGGCATTACGTTATTGGAGGCATTATCTTCTACCACAAGAGTTTGTCCTATTTTCTGACCATGAAGCTCTTAGGTTCCTTAGTTCTCAGAAGAAATTGAACCCTAGGCACGGGAAATGGGTAGAGTTCATACAAGCTTATACGTTCGTACTAAAACATCGTGCCGGAACTGAAAATAGGGTTGCTGATGCATTGAGTCGTCGTTCAATGTTGTTGAATTCTGTGAGCACTGAGGTAGTAGGGTTTGAAAGATTAAAAGAGGAATATCCTACATGCCCTGATTTTGGTGACATCTATCGATCCCTTCAACAAGGACCATCTAGTGAGCATAGTGATTATACCATTTTAGATGGATACCTTTTCAGAGGAAATCAGTTGTGTATTCCCAAGACCTCTGTTAGGGAATTTCTGATCTGGGAAGTTCATGCTGGGGGCTTAGCAGGACATTTTGGTAGGAATAAGACCATCTTAGCAATAGAAGACCAATTCTTTTGGCCTGGTCTCAAAAGAAATGTGGCCCAGATTGTAGCTCAGTGCCGTATCTGTGCTGTTGCAAAACAGCAAAGACAGAACACCGGTCTGTACACACCCTTACCTGTCCCTGATTGTCCATGGCAGGATATCAGCATGGATTTTGTAGTAGGCCTCCCTAAGACGTCTAGGAAGTATGATTCTGTCTTTGTTGTTGTCGATCGTTTCTCCAAGATGGCTCACTTCATTCCTTGTTCTCAAACTTTAGATGCTTCGAAGGTGGCCAAGCTTTTTCTCGATCAGGTCGTTAGGCTTCATGGTTTACCCAAAACCATTGTGTCCGATAGAGATGTCAAATTTACTAGCTATTTCTGGAAAACCCTCTGGCACATGCTCGGTACCAAGCTGAAATTCTCTACTGCCTATCATCCTCAAACCAATGGCCAGACTGAGGTAGTAAACCGAAGCTTAGGAAATCTGTTGAGATGCTTAGTTGGTGACAACCTAGGAAACTGGGACCTATTACTTCCTCGTGCTGAATTTGCCTATAACAGCTCAGTTAATAAGTCTATTGGGAAAAGTCCATTCGAAGTGGTCCATGGATACAGACCTAGGAAGCCTTTAGACCTAGCTCCTTTACCCACACATGCACGGGTGTCCGAGTCTGCCGAGTCATATGCACAGCATATTAGGGAATTGCATAAGGAGATTAGCCAAAAGATTCAAATGAGCAATGAACTCTATCAGCATATGACTAATTCACATAAACGATTAAAAGAATTTAATGAAGGGGACTCCGTCATGATCAAACTTAAACCTGAAAGGTTTCCGCCGGGAACTATGAAGAAACTCCATGCCCGGGGAGCCGGACCTTTCAAAATAATAAAGAAAATTGGACCAAATGCTTATGTATTAGAATTACCACCAAGTTATGGCATTAGTTCAACATTTAATGTTTCAGACTTAAAAGAATACAAAGAACCTGCATTGATACCTAGTGAGCTTTTTGGTCCTAATGTTTCTTTTGAGAGTGAAACACCAAATGAGTGTCCACCACCAAGTGTTCCTGAGAGAAAGGAGAGAATTGAAAGGATCTTGGATGACCAGATCATTACTACTAGAAATAAAGGCTACCAACGTTATCTGGTTAGATGGCAAGGATGTCCTGAATCTGAAGACTCCTGGATTTCCCGAGAGGACCTACAACAAATCGACCCGGATGCATTAGAAACATATCAAGCCAACCCTCACTCGATAGGGTCGAGTTCCTCCCACCCCGGGAGAATTGGTGTGGGCACCAGAATCAGGAAGAGACTCCAACCAATTCAAGTCAAATCCGAGTCCTTATGGTTGGATGAGTAAAAGAAAGTCCTGTAATTTTTTCTTTCTTTAATTTTGAGTCCAAATAATTATGTAATTCGAGTCCATTTCAATTTTATGTTGGAACTAGTCCAGCCTGATTAATCTTGTATTTGAGAGTTGGGTCCAAATGAGTCAAGTCCAATCCATGAAGAATCAAACCAAACCTCCATGAAGAATCAAACCAAACCACATTTGAAGACTAAAGAAGACTCAAGACTTATACTCCAAAGCAAGACCAAAGCCACCTCAAGTGGGGACCACATGCCACCTCATCATCCAAGGTTGCTGCCACATCACACATACCACCTCACCATCCAAGGTTGCTGCCACATCACACATGCCACCTCACCATCCAAGGTTGCCACCCAAGAGAAGAAAAGGGGAATTTGAATTTGAATTAGCTACAACCTCCTCCACAACTTCCTCCACTACTCATGGGATGCCCCATATTTTTCTCCACAAATTTTTCTCCATGATATTTGGTGTAGTTTGAATTCAAAATGGCTTAATAGTCTATAAAAGACTCTTAGTCTTCTTGTAAAGAAAGGATGGAAAAGAAAAAATAAAAGTTTTCTTCTATGTGAGTTCTATGTGCCTAAGTGGTAGTTCTAAATTCCTCTCCCTATCCCACGCCAACCCTACTTTCTCCTCCTCCATCTCCAACGCCTAAGACACTCTTCTTCTTCTCCAATCTCAAGCTAGCTCTTCAATATCTAAGGTTGATCAAGAAGACCATCACAAGGAGGCCGGCCAAATCCATTTCAAGTGATCTACCATGGCGCCAAGATTATTCTTCAACACTGCTTCCTCGACTCTTCTTTAGTTTCTCCATTTCATGACTAACGTATTTTACCAAGTTCCTAATCTCAAGGTTTCTTTGTTGTAGGGTTCCCCGGGATTCCGAACTCAAGAGGAAGGAATTATTTGCCATAATCCAGAAAACAAGAAGGGCCCTCAATTTGTAGTATGGTCTTGTCATTTGGGAGGTCTCTTCATGAGTGATCTTGATCTACTTGAAAGATTAATGCTAGGTATGTTCTAGTATCGATTAGGTCTGAAATATTAAATTTGCCTAGCTTAACTTGTGTGGTTCGAATCTTATTCCTATTTCTTTGTTATTTTGATAGTCTTATTAATTAGGTTTACGTTTGATCGTTCGAGTTCTCTTTATTAGACCTCCTTTGATACTATATGCTGAACTAATCATATGCAAATAAGAAATTGCTAAGTTAATCTTTGCTAATCTCCTTTAGGGTTGCATAGTTGCATTCTCATCTTGCATGTCCCCACCATTTATCCTGTATTCAAATTCAAATGAGGGTTGGACAGGTTTATAAATACCACCCTCAGTCCTCTATAAAAAAATAGTTTGGTTAATCAAGTGAGTTTTTAGAAAAGAGTTTTTCTTTTTGTTTGCCCCATATGGGGAAGGTGAGAGGCCCGTCTGTCCTTCACCTTCGGGCGTCGAGGGGTGTGAGACCCTAGTTATCCCATTTTCCCATCGAGTCCCCTCTAGGTCTTAGGGATTTTCTTTTATGGCCCTAAGTAGCGATTTGGATGGGATGTTCTGGGCTCCGTATGTAGTGAGATGGATGGGATGCCCTAGGCTACTTGTAGTGAGGTGGGTGAGATGCCCTAGAGCTGAGATGTCTCTCCATTAAGGTAAGTCCCAGGTCCTAGAGTGTCCAATTTTCTTACCCTCCATCTCTATTTTTCCTTCGCCACCACCACAGAAAAAAATAAAATCAAAAAAAAAAAAAATAGGATACCCTAATCTTCGGTGACTTCTCAGCTCATCGACGATCCTTCCTTGATCCATCCCTCATCACTATTTGGTTTACTTAGTCATGTATCAAAATTTTGAAAATTTTGTAATCAATTAAGATTGAGTCCTGTAATAAGTCAAGGTTAGTTGATTTGTCTCAACCCTCAACCTAGTCGAGTACATTGAGTTATGTACATCAGTATGAGTCCACTTCTTATATAAGAGAGGAGGCTACACTATTTTGGAGTTCCACCATACCTCATTTTGGAGCCAGAGGCAGTTACATCAGCTTAGGGGAGCTCAATTGATACCCAAGTGCCTGATTCCCTCTAAATACTATTTCAGATGCCATATTTCCTCTAGATGTTTCAAGAATTTTCCATATGCCAGGAGCCCATGTTTTCCAGGTTATCCCAGCACTCTAGGCCTTCAAGTTCAGTCCCAGGAAGCAAGCCCAAGCAAAAAAAACCAAGATTCCCTTTTGATCCGGGAATATGCTCGCCCAGGGGACCAGGCACCTTAGCTTCCAGGAGGCCCAAGCCCATGCACCCTTGTCCCATGGACGACCTCCCCTTGCTACCCCAAAGCCCAACACTCCATTCAAAGAGGGATTAGGCATTCAAAGATGTTGACCAAGTCCATGCCTAAGTGAAGAAGGAGAAGACTAACACTATTCTAACCTAGTTAGGTTTCCTAATCCTTTTAAGCCTTGTAATTCTAACCTAGCTAGGAAAGGACTTGTATTCTAACTAGGAAGAGGACTTGTAACCCAAGTGTGTAACCCTAGTTAGAGAGGGCATGGGAACTCTATAAATACCCCACCCCTCCCCCTCTTGTAATCATCTTTTTCTTATGAATAAAACCTTGCTGAATTTTGAGTAATTGCTTTGTGTTTGGTGTTCTAGTATTGGTTCTCTTATTCTTATGTGCTCTCCTTGTTTCCTTGATTGAAATCCTGCTGCCCTAGCATCCTTTTGCATCCTTGGAGATCAGCCACACCCAAGCAAAGGAAGCCCTAGCTACAGTCCAAGATAAGGAGCTTCTTCCTCCTCGGCTGCCATCTCCTAACCCTAATCCCGATTTCCTCAAAATCCTAGTTCCTTTTCTCTTTTTTTATTTGCTATTTTGATTAACCTTGATGCTTGCAGGATCCCCGAGGTGTTTCACCTCCTCAGAGGAGGCCTTTTCTGCTTCCAGGACCGCCCAGATCAGCCATCAGATTCAAGGGAACTGAGGCTTCTTCATCTAGGCTCCAATCAAAGTGTGAGTGATCATTTCCACTGCAAAGTTTTCAATCTCTAACTAGTAAAAAACCTTCCCTTCTCTTGATATCTATTTTAATGAAGATAAGCTATCCTAAATTGAGAGTTTCTTAACTCTCGGGTCTTGGCTACTTATTATCTTGCATGAGTTCTTTGCGATCATGATGATTCCATGCATTGCTACTCCTTATGCTAGTTCTTACTTTTATTTGAAAATTTAGCCTACAAACCTAAATTATAAAAATCATTAAAAAAAAATTATTTTACTATTTTTTCTACATGTTTAGTAATCTTAAAGTCTTCCCGCATCAATTTGGTATCAGAGTGGGTTTAGCATAGTTTTTATCTGCTTTGCATTCACAAACCCTAATTTCTACATCCTGTCCACCACATTAGGTATATGTTTTGCATCTTATTTTGACCATCTAAGAATTTTATTTTTCTGTGAAATTTATATAAATGTTCTCTATCGTGTTCTCTATTTTACCAAAATTTTTAATTAATTTTATAGAAATCCTAAGTTATTAAAATTTGGCATATTAGAAATCCTAACAGAATCCTGAATATTTCTGTAGCAGTCCAAAAACCTTAAGATTTGCATAATCATTTGATTTTTTTTTACATGAAATTTGGTAGGCATTATCATCTCCATCCATCCTCTATTCTAGATTTTTTTTGAGTTTTTTTGCATCGGTAACTATGTTAAATTCTGCATCATCTGAAACCCTAATTCTCTGATTTCTGCTGATTTTGCACTTGACTAACTCAAACCTAATTAACTTCCAAAACCCCAATCCCAAGCCAAACTTTGTTTGATAACCCCAGTTAACTTAAACTTAACTTGTTTCATAAATTAATTAAAAATTATTTTATTTTTTGATTGTTTTAGATTGCATCAGGATCATTGAATGTTCATCATCTTTTAATCTAATCTTAAGGGCAATTAATATAACATTAGGGCAAGAGGTCATTACCTGTCCTAGGCCCAAAACAACCACCCAGCATTTCCATCCAAGCCTTAATTAAAATTAATTAGACTTAATTTGTCCTAGTGGACTAGGTGACATCCAACAGGTCAGGTCCGAACCGTATGGGCCAACTAGTGCATTTAATCCTTTAGCTATTACTGAAAGCTGGTGTCTAAGGTTGGGGGTCCAGAGTCAAACGACCTAAGTGGTGTTGTGGTTTTTAATTAGGTCCTTGTGAAAGTAGGGGGGACCTCCCATACTCCCACCCAATACCTGGCCTGTAGAACGATTAGCTATTGGGTTAGGTGTAAGTTGAGCTGACCAATTCAGTTTTGACTTTAGGTCTATCAAACCCTAGATTTTACTAACCTTTCTTTTGCATGCTTGGTTGCATCATTTCATCTTGATTATTTGATTGATTGTATGACCACTAGACTAGGAATCCAATATCAAAAGTCTAAAACCCTACCAAACCCAACCATGGATCCCAATTTTGAGGCTTTCATAAAAGCCATGAATGACCAAATGGTTATCCAATTAACTGTCCAAATGAACCAAGCCAATACCCAAACCCAAGCCCAGCTTGCCCAAATGAACCGTAGGTTTGACCAAAGGAATAAAATGTTTGACCAACTGATTTAATCGAATGAATAACCAAATGACCCATAGGATTGATACCCCTAGATTTGAACCCATAACCTTTGAACCCATAACCTATGAACCCATAGCCCTTAGTTTACCCACCCCTGTTATCCCAAACCTTAGTCAATTTTCCATTAGCCAAACCCCTCTTACTACCCCATTGGTTCACCAAGATGACTTAGAAGAAGAAATATATGAGGCTGACCCAAGTCTGGTAAAGAAGTATGAAGATAATGAGTATATTGAAGATCTAGAAGAGTACCCAATTGAAGACCTAGAATTAATTGACCCAGTAGGTGCCCAGGTAGAAGCTACCCTAGAATTAGTTAACCCTGACCATATCCACATAGAAGACCACCCAACATTAGTGGAACCTGACCACACCCAAGCTGAACCTGTAATGGAAGAGCAGTTAGAAGAAGAGAACCCTGGTACTGTTGTTAGAGTTTTACTTAAGGTGCCACTCAATGAAAGCCCAAGAATAGAGCCCAGTCCTAAATTTCTTGAACCCGATGACTTTATTAAGGATTTGGCTTATCAGTACCCTCAGGAAGAATCCCATCCTGTAGTTCCCATCGACGATCTCTTCCCTGAGATTAGTGACCCACTCTTCCATACTATAAACCCTGTAGGACTACCTCAAACCCATAAGGTCAATCTCATCAGTCTAGGACTCATCCCTAAAATCCCTTCTAGTATTCTACTCTTTTTGATTAACCCTGAACCTCTCCTTATTTCTCATCCTGCCAAACTAATCCTAAACCCACCTCTTATTTTCTACCCTTTCCTGAAATTTCTTCTATGTTTTTTACTATTAGGTTATATTTTATAGGAGTTTGCATGTTACATTCATTCATTGAGCATGTCATGTTTGCATTTTACTTCTAGAAAATCCTATGGCATTTGCTAGGAGTCCATAGTAATTTTCATGTGCATGCCATGCTAGGGTCAAATGTAGAAGTCTATAGTCTATTAGGTTTTGTCTCGTAGAGTTCAATAAAATTTCCTTTGATAGGAAAGTCTAGTCAAGTCTATTAGATGTTAGTCTTAAGTCCAATAAATTTACAGACCCAATCTACCTGTCCACACATGCACTAGCCTCTACACAGCATATGCATATAGAAATTAGTCAAAAGCTGAACCTAAGTAATGAACTAAATAATAACTTGACTAATTCCCAAAGGAAAAAAGAAGAATTTCTATAGAGGAATATGTGATGATAAAGAAATTTTCTACTCGCGAAGCAGGCCCATCCAAGATAATGAAGAGTAATGGACCCAATGCCCATGTGCTTGAGATATCACCTGATTTAGGTATTAGCTCAACCTTCATCATCTCAGATCTTATAAAGTCTAGGGAGCTAGCAGTGATACCCAGCAAGTCCTTTGAGCCACTCCCTTTATTTATGAGCGAACCCATCCCAGAGCGACCACATATAATTTGGTCTTTTGGTGAGGAAAAGATTGAGAGAACTCTGGATGATCAAGCTATCGGTACCTAAGATAAAGACTGTCAGCGATATTTGGTCTGGTGGCAAGGTTAGCCAGAATCTGATGACTTGTGAAATGCTAATGCAGATCTGCAATGCCTCAACCCTAACCCTCCTTGAGCCAAATTGATCCATACTCGACGGGATCGAGTTCCTCCGGCCCCGAGAGAATTGGTGGGGGCTCCAGGATCAGACACATATTACTGGGCCCTATTTGGTTTACTTAGTCATGTGTCAAAATTTTAAAAATTTTGTAATCAATTAAGATTGAGTCCTGTAATAAGTTGAGGTTAGTTGATGTCTCAACCCTCAACCTAGTCCAGTACATTGAGTCCTGTACATCAGTATGAGTCTAGTATGAGTCCACTTCTTGTACAAGAGAGGAGGTTACATTATTTTGGAGTTTCACCATACCTCATTCTGGAGCCAGAGGCAGTTACATCAGCTTAGGAGAGCTCAATTGACATCTAAGTGCCCTGATTCCCTCCAAATACCATTTCAGATGCCAGATTCCCTCCAAATGCTTCTGGAATATTCCATATGCAATGAGCCCATGTTTTCCAAGTTATCCCAGCACTCCAAGCTTTCATATTCAAGCCCAAGAAGTAAGCCCAAGCAAGAAGAACCAAGATTCCCTTTTGATACCCGAGGATATGCTAGCCTCGTGATCCAGGCTTCCCAGCTTCCAGGAGGCTCAAGCCTATGCGCCCTTGGCCCATGGCCGACCTCCCCTTGCTGCCCCAAAGCCCAACACGCCATTCAAAGAGGGATTAGGCATCCAAAGATGTTGACCAAGTCCAAGCCTAAGTGAAGAAGGAGAAGACTAACACTATTCTAACCAAGTTGGGTTTCCTAATCCTTTTAAGCTTTGTAATTCTAACCTAGCAAGGAAAGGACTTGTATCTTACTAGGAAGAGGACTTGTAACCCAAGTGTGTAACCCTAGTTAGAGAGGGCATGGGAACTCAATAAATATCCCACCCCTCCCCCACTTGTAATCATCTTTTTCTTATGAATACAACCATGCTGAATTTTGAGTAATTGCTTTGTGTTTGGTGTTCTAGTATTGGTTCTCTTATTCTTGTGTGCTCTCCTTGTGTTCCTTGATCGAAACCCTGCTGCCTTAGCATCCTTGGAGGTCATCCATGCCCAAGCAAAGGAAGCTCTAGCTGCCATCCAAGACAAGGAGCTTCTTCCTCCCCGGCTGCCATCTCCTAACCCTAATCTCGATTCCCTCAAAACCCTAGTTCCTTTTCTCTTTTTTTATTTTCTATTTGATTGACCCTGATGCTTGCAAGATCCCCGAGGTGTTTTACCTTCCCAGAGGAGGCCTTCTTTGCTTTTAGGACTACCTAGATCAGCCATCAGATTCAAGGAAATCGAGGCTTCTTCATTCAGGCTCCAATCAATGTGTGAGTGATCCTTTCCACTTCAAAGTTTTCAATCTCTGACTAGTAAGAAACCTTCCTTTCTCTTGATATCTATTTTGATGAAGATAAGCTATCCTAAACCGGGAGTTTCTCAACTCTCGGGTCCTGGCTACTTATTATCTTGCATGATTCTTTGTGATCATGATGATTCTATGCATTGCTACTCCTTATGCTAGTTCTTACTTTTATTTGGAAATTCAGCCTACAAACCTAAATTATAAAAATCATAAAAAAATTATTTTACTGTTCTTCCTGCATGTTTTGCAATCTTAGAGTCGTCCCGCATCATTCATTTTTCCTGCCTTTTTTTCCATCTACCACATGGCATTAACTGGTTATAGGAAGGCTAAGGGGCATGAAATCTGAAAGAAAGCATTGGAAAAATACAAGAGCCTTCAAACAGAAGGACTCCTGGTTTCAAATTGGTGCCATAATGAAGAGATGCAACTCTTCATTTTGTGCCAACTCCTTCCATGCCATTTTTCCATTATTTGACCGGTCAAGCCCCTTCCAAATGGGTGTGGAGATAAGGGAGAAAGCCTTAAACATTATCTAGAATTTGTGATTGACAAGCAAAAGGACTCTTGGTCCTTCTGCACATAGTTATTTTGGCACACATCTATCTTGGCGCCAAGAGTCCAATCCAAGTTGGACTCTTCCATAATTCCATGATAAGGCCCAAATAAATCCAAATAAAATTAGATAAATATTATCCTAATTATGACATAATCCAATTTAAGTCCCACTTAAATTGGTTAGCCCAAATAGCAAGCTAATAAACCCAATCCAATTGGGTTAGGAGTTGGGCTAGCCAACATAAGCTAATATGTCAATTAGCTAAACAATTAGGATCCTTTGACCCTAATAAAAATATAATTGACTTCCTTGACCAATTGATGGGGACATCGTCAGCACTAATCCTAAAGCAGCACTGATCCCAGAGTAGCATAGATTTTAATAAATTCAAATTCAAAAAAATTAGTTGATTAGGATTGGTTGTTTAAAAATTGATTTAGGATTTGGTTGGTTAGGATTAAGATATGGATAGGCCTTATCTTGTATTTGAATTTGAGTCATCCTTATATTTTTATCTTGTATTCAAATTTAAATGAGGGTTGGAAAGGTCTATAAATACCACCCTCAGTCCTTTGTAAAAAAATAGTTTAGTGAATAAAATGAGTTTTTCTAGAAAAGAGTGATTCTTTTCTTTTGCTCCGTAAGGAGAGGGTGTGAGGCCCAATCCCAGGACATGATGATAGGTCATGTCTAGTTATCTCTTTCCTTGATTCCATCTTCTTTACCCCCCATGTCCTTTGAGATTCCCCCTAACACCTCTAAGTATCAAGGTGGGTGGAATGCCCTAGAGGTGAGAGGTCTCTTCGTTAGTGTCAGTTTCAAAGTCCATGAAAGTCTAGATTTTCTTACCTTCCATCTCCATTGTTCTTTCGCCACCCCCTAGAAAAATAAAATAAAAAAAATAGTAGTACCCTAATCTTGGTGACTTGTAGGCTCGCCAACAATCCTACCCCCATCTGTCCCACATCAATTTGGAACCAGAGCCAGAATATTAGGGTACAGTCCATATCCCCTCACCGATCCCACCATTCTCATCTCTCCCCTGTTTAACTCTTGAATACTCTAGCCCCTTGCCAATCCCTTCCACCCATTCCACCATCAAACAACACCTTATCTATGATTTCATTTCCACTACCAATCTTCCATGCCCACCACCGACCGGACATCACAGCTTCCTCGATCAAGTTCTCCACCTCGGCCTCCCTTCCTATGAATGATGGTCTGAGTTCCTCTATGGCCTTGCCCCATCGACCCCGGCATCTTCTTCAACGGCACCATCTACTCCATCACTGCTTTCAGTCCAGCCATCATCGCGACCATAATGCCAATCTCCTCCATCTTTGCCTGTGCTGATTCAGTCAACACCACCATCTCTTCGTGCCATCCCGCCCAACCGCCGGAACCCCTATGCTGCAGATCCACACATCCAAGTCCACTTCCTCCCTACTATCCAGAGGACCCCAGCCGATTTCTCCATTTGACACCACTGACGTCCCCTGCTCCTCTGATCAAAACATGTCCACCCAAATTCAAACCTGCCCTGGTGCTGCACCTCAAGAGCCTCTCAGGCCGCTACCTCACCGCCACCAACGACGCCCTCCACTCCTCCAATTGAACGTGATGTGGGATAGGTGGGAGTAGGTTCATTGGCAAGCCTAGAAGTCACCAAGATTAGGGTACTACTATTTTTTTTATTTTATTTTTCTAGGGGTGGAAAAAGAACAATGGAGAAAAAAATCATTTTTATTCAATAAACTATTTTTTTACAAAGGATAGAGGGAGGTATTTATAGACCTTTCCAACCCTCATTTGAATTTGAATACAAGATAAAAAGATAAGGATAGTTCAAATTCATATACAAGATAAGGCCTATCATATCTCAATCCTAACCAACCAAATCCTAAATCAAATTCCAAACAACCAATCCTAATCAACTAATTTTTTTAATTTGAATTTATTAAAATATGTGCTGCTCCAGGATCAGTGCTGCTCCAGGATCAGTGCTGCTCCAGGATCAGTGCTGGCGATGTCCCCATCAGAACACCACCACTGGATCCTACCCCCCCACCTATCTCCAAATTCTGGCTCTCCTCTTCTTTTTCTCACCATGGGAGATATGGTCGAAGCTCCAGTATCGGACTTTCTTGGTGACCTCGATCTCAACTGCCTCCTGGAGGGGTTCTTCGATGATCCGGCTCTCCTCAATCTCTACCCCGAGATGTGGAACTCGGAGCTATCACTGGAGGAATCCATGTTCGTGAATTCCATCAACTCTGGTCCCTTGACTAAGCCCTTAACCCTGGATGGACCACCAAAGAAGTTGGATTCGCCAAGTTCCATGTCTTTGTTCATGAATGAGATTGAGAAGTTTCTCATGGAGGATGGGGAGGGAGGTCAAGATGTCATCGACAATGAATTCTTGGCAGGGTTCTTTTCTGATGTATCGGCAGACTCCGGGAAGAGCGACATTGCGAGCTCCGAGGTAGAGCCGGTGGATGCGTTGGTGGAAAGCGAGCCAAAGGAGAATGTGAGCCTTTGGTAGTGGTTGATGTGGAAGATGACAATCGATCAACAAGAAACAGAGAAGGCAAATGAAAAATAGAGATTCTATCATGAAATCAAGGGAGAAGATTGATCTCAACCGAACCCTGTCATCCTCTCCGTGCACCTGCTACCGTCGCCAACCACCTCTGTCATAACCACCATCATCTGAGCCACCGTCTCCACCCCAACACCACCACCGATGAATGCCCGTCGAACTGCCCTCCAAAGACATCCCCTATTCCTTGTTTTTGGTCCGTGGAGAAGGAAGGGACACGTACGAATGTGAAAGCATTGCCCGGTTCTTGTTGCCGACTCCAGACTTGCATAGATTTCAAAGTAGCATAGATTTCAAAGCTGCATGGGTTCCAAAGCTATATGGATTTCAAAGCTACATAGATCTTAGAGCTATACAGATCCCAGCGATGCATAAATCAAAGGGTAGAGCTAGAAAAAAAATTCATGGTTATCTCAAGCTGAAGTCTGGAGTTCCAAGAAAAACATATCAAGCAGAAGACTGGAGACTTGAAACCTGACTCGATGGAGTCGAGTTCTCTCCACCTTAGGAGAATGATGGGGACATTGCCAGCACTGATCCTAGAGCAGCACTAATCTCGAAGCAGCATAGATTTCAATAAATTCAAATTCAAAAAAATTTAGTTAATTAGGATTTGGTTGTTTGAAATTTGATTTAGGATTTGGTTGGTTAGTGGTGGGGGCACCAGGATTAGACACAGATTACTAGGTCCTATATGGTTTACTGATTAGGGTTTTTAGAACCTTAGTCATGTGTCACAACTTTGTAACAAGTAGATTGAGTCCTGTAATAAGTTGAGGCTAGTTGATTTGTCTCAACCTAGTCCAGTCATTAAGTCTTGTACATGTGAATGAGTCCAGTAAGAGTCTAATTTTGTACAAGAGAAGAGGATACCCTATTTTGGAGTTCCACCAGGCCTCATCCAAGAGCCAGAGGCATTCATATCAGCTTATTGGGCCTTGTTTGTCACCTTAGGGTCCAAGATTCCCTCCAGATGCCAAGATTCCCTCCAAATGCCAGAGTATATTCCCAGACCAGAGCACTCCATGATTCTCAGGGTATTCCAGCACCCCAGGCCTTGAAATCCCAAGCCCAGGAGTCAAGCACATGCACTTGGAACCAAGATACTAAAAATATTCTATTACCAGGGCGCCCCAGCTTCCAGGGCCCAAGCCCATGTGCCCAAACCAAATGTGGCCGACCCCTTGCTACCCCTTGAAGCCCAACATGCCCAAGAGGAGGCATCCTCATGTGTTGACCAGTCCAAGCTTGGTGAGAGATTCCCTGGGATATGCTTTCCTAGCCTTTTAAGGACTTCTCTTCCTAAGTCCTTAAGGAGATGTAATCCTAAACTACTTGTAATCCCTAATCTATCAAGGAAGAGGATTTGCAATCCTAACAAGGAGAGGGCATGAGAGCTCTATAATTACCCCACCCCTCTTCCTCTTGTAAGCATAACTTCTTATGAAATAATATTCTGCTGAATTTCTTCCAAGACTAGTGTTCTTGAGTTGTGTTTTTGTTTATGTTCTTGTGCTTGGCCGACCACCCTCTCTTGCTCTCATCCATGCCCTAGCTTCCTTCATCCAAGTCTAAGAAGAAGATGCCCTAGCTGCCTTCAAGTCAAGAGCCATCTTCTTCTCCAAGCCGCCCACTCCAGATTTGCCATAATTCTTGCATCTTTCTAAAACCTAGTTTGCTTCTTTTGATTACTTATTTTCTTGCTAACCTCTGATGCTTGCAGGATCCCCGAGGTGCTTCACCTCCAAAGAGGAGGCCATCTTTTTTCCAGGACCACCCAGATCAGCCTTCTACTTCTTGGGACTTAAAGCTTCATCATTCAGGCTCCAATCTGAGTGTTGAGTGATCTCTTCAATAGCAAGTTCTTCAATCTCTGACTAGTACAAACTTTTCAACTCTTATTTTTTATTTTGATTGAAGGTTAGCTATCCTAAGCCAAAAATTTCTCAATTCTCGGGTCCTGACTTTTATTATTTTGCATGAGTATGCCTGCAATTATGATGATTCTTTACATTGCTACTCTTCTTGTTAGTCTTTACATGATTTTAAAAGTTTTGCCTGCAAAATAAAATTCTAAAAAAATTAGTTTACTATTTTTCCTGCATATTTAGCAATCTTAGAGTCATCCTGCATCAATTTGGTATCAGAGTGGGTTTAAGATAGTTTTCACCTGCATTAGATTCACAAAACCCTAATTCTTGAAATTTCTGCATCTTGTCACCTGCATTAGAGGTCTAGGTTTTCATCAATTTTGACAACTTAGACATTCTATCTTTTTATGAGATTTGCATGTCATGTCCTCTGTTATATCCTGGTAATTTTCAAGATTTTTAACTAATTTTATAGAAACCATAATTCCCTAAAATTTGGCATTTTAGAAACCCTAATTGAAATCTTGAGATTTCTACATTAGTCTAAAAACCCTAGGATTTGCATCATCATCTGATTTTTGTTTTGCATCAAATTTGGTAGAGTTTATCATCACTATCCATCCTCTATTTTATAATTTTTTAGATTTTTTATGCATTAGTAACTATATCAAATTCTGCATCTCTCAAAACCCTAATTTTTGAATTCTGTCAATTATGCACTTTGACTGAACCAAACCTAATTAACTGCCAAACCCCTCAAATCCCAAGACTAAACTTTGTTTGAAAATCTCATTAACTTAAATTTAATTTGTCACATCATAAAATAATTTAAAAAATATTTTTTTTTCTGATTATTTTAGATTGCATCAGGACCATCGATTGCAATTATCTCTTTAACCTAATCTTAAGGGCAATTGCTATCTAACATCAGGGCAGGATTTCATCACCTGTCCTAGGTCCAAAACAACCACCAACATTCTAACCCAAGATTAATTAAAACTAATTAGACCTAATTTGCCCTAGAGGGCTAGGTGACACCAACAGGTCGGGTCCGAATTATGTGGGCCAACTAGTATATTCAATTCTCCAACTATTACTGGAATCTGGTGTCTAAGGCAGGGGGTCTAGAGTCAAACGACCTAAGTGGTGCTATGGTTATTTAATTAGGTCCCTGCAAAAGTAGGGGGGCCTCCCACACTCCCACCCCCTACCTAGCTAGAGGAAGGATTAGTTGTTGAGTTTGGTGTAAGTTGAGCTGACCCACTTAGTTTTGGCTCTAGGTCTAGCAAACCCTAGATTGTACTAACCCTTTTGCATGCTTGGCTGCACCATTCCACCTTGATTGATTGTTTGTTTGCATGACCACTAGACTAGGAACCCAAAACCAGAAGTCTACACCCCAACCCAACTCAGCCATGGATTCCAATTTTGAGACCCTTATGAAAGCCATGATTGATCAGTTTGCTTAGATGAATACCCAAAACCAAGCCCAGTTTGCCCAATGAATTTCAGAGAGGCTTGTTGTTGCTTATTAAAGGCTCTATATCCCATAATTGACCATGTTTTTCACTAATAGACATCCCCTACTTTCTGATCTAGACTTTGATCAGATCATAGAAGTATTCAGAGAAAAAGAAGGGTCAAAGGCATAGAGTTTTTTTTTGACCTGGAGGCTTATAGTCATCGAGATAGATCTAAACAAATCAAACAATGATGCGCTTTACTTTATATTTCTTGATGATGCTTCGTAGGATGCTCTGCATTTACTTCGGGTAATGAAATGTCCAAAACCCACCAATTTTTAGGCTCCATGTGGCAGTTGCCAACCATGTATTTTTATTTAAAAGATAGAGTCGATCACCTTTTTGCCTTTTCCCTTATCCTCGCATGGAGTGGTTCCCTTCTTCTTTAAGGCATCTTGTATCATTCTTTTCCTTCCAGTCATCTATCTCTTGCTTCTCTCTACGTGCTTTTTCCTTCCCGGGGTTCTTTTAGAGTGTTCACCATCCTCGATCCTTTGTCCCTTCTTCTTTCTAGGTCAACCTTTCTTCCCTTTCCATATTTTTTCTTCCTTTCTTTTGTCTCTCCTTCTCCTAGATACCTAGTTCATGGTGAGTCCTAAGAAGGGAAGTCACTTAGGAAAAATAGTAAAGGAAAGGGGCCAAGGGATCCAGCCATTCCACACCAAGAATGCACTATGCCGGTGATCGATGGCCCAGAAGCATATTGATCCTTGGTGGATTAAGAAGATTTGACATTCATCCATGTTAGATTTTGCATCCCCAAGGATTATGAAATAATCCTTTCCATGCCCGATGTGTAGATAGACAATCCTCCTCCTGGTAGGCTATGCATCTATGAGGATGCATTCGAGGCAAGACATAGGTTTCCTCTCCACCCATTTGTTCTTGAGCTTCTTAAGGCATATGATATACTTTTAAGCATCTTGACCTCGAATTCAATTAGGCCCAACATAGGATTTCTAGGATTATACTTCTTAGCTAAGATATAGTCATCCATTCCTCTATTTCATTCCTTCTTTACTGCCCAGAAGTACCCATACGCCAAAGTATGGTGGTACTCTTGGCCTAAAAGGGGGTCAATCTCCTGATTTCAGGCACTCCTACCATCAAAGGGTGGAAGGAGTACTTTTATTTTGTTTTATCTCTTTTAGTAAATGATTAGGGTTTACCGAGTTGGGGCCAACCTGTCGATCCCTTGCTAAGTGCTCCAAAATTAAGTTCCGAGGAGAAGGCATATTTTGGGACTCTTAGTAAATTTGTGGTCCCTGATTTGGAGTGGCTCTTATCTGAAGAGTACTTCCAAAGAATAGGACTTAGCCAACTCCCTGAAGGTAGTCTAGAAATCCTATTCCCTTCTTACTCCATCCTGTTATATTTCTATTTCTGATCGATTGATTGGTCCACAGGTATGAGGCTCGAGGATGCCGAGGCTATAAGGTAGAGGTTGGTCAAGAAGAGAAGGGCCGAGCCTCCGCTGGGAGTTCCAAGGTGTTGGGAAATGTGTCCCAAAGTCAATCATCTAGCTTGTAGATGGTTGATCTATTATTGTAATTGTATATGAATTATATTGAATAAAATGTTTATTCTAGCTGTTCATCATATTTTATATATTCCTGCAATGAACTCTTGTGTGATGAAGTCCTTAGGACTACTTTGATATGATATAGAGAGGATATATCATCTAGTTCTTAAATTGGTTCATGACCAAATGATACATTATCACAGGATGATAGTGTATCAAGTGTAGATCATTGTATGTCATAGTCGTTGGTTATCCTTTTAACCAAGGAGTGTAGAGACACTAGATGGTATGTAGGTGTTGTGTATGATACTTCATTGGATGTGACCCATTTATAGAACATTCTTTCTGTCAAAGAGTAGTTCGTATTAGGATATGGATATAAGTATTCCTCTACTTGAGATCACCATGGTAGCTTGCAAGCAACTCATTATGCTTAGGTACCAGACTATCCGAATTTCTAATCCAGTGATGAAAGGTTACTGGGTACAATCAAGTACTTGTGTAGCAATGGTTGGATCAAGATGGGATTAACCCCTCTAAAAGAGTTTGGAGTGAATGACTCATTATGTCTCAATTGAGTAAAACCTTGGTCAGGGTAGTCCTTGTAAGCAGTTACAGGGATTTTGAGTTTGAGACATATTGTGATGGACTATTCTAGGATTAAGCTATTAAACCCTAAGTCATCTAAAGCATGGATGATTAAAGGAATGTATTATATGATTATCATACCATTTGGTTCTTAATAGTTGCTCTGTAACCTTCGACCTATCTGGATGTCATTGCTAGATGGCAACTTTGGCTGGTACTAGAAGTATTCAAGAACTACCGGCTTAGTACTCAAATCTATGGGGTCACACACCATAGGGGTTTCTGATTGATTTAATGGCTATTGAATGATTGGGAATCATTTTTGGTCTCTTTGGATAATTTGATTGTCCATCTACATTTCGGAGTTGACTAGAATCATAAGTCAACTCAAATGTAGGGATTTGATGATTTGTCAAGTATTGAGACATCATGTTACAAATTATTATGATAAATATTTTAATTACTAATTATTGGTGATTATATGGAGGGTTAGCGGCAATGTGATTGCTAGATTAACTCAATTTAATTGAACAATTTAGTTTGGGTCAAACCGAATGTGATTCGATTTGGGCTCGAGTTAGGTCCAATGTGATTGGGCTAAATTATTGCATCCAATTTCAGATTTAAGTTTGAATTATGAATTCAAATTTTGATTTAAGTTTTAAATTCAGAATTTAGTTTGAATTTAAAAGAATGTAACTCCCATGGCCTTGAATCTTTTGTAACCCCCCATAATTATCCCATAACTTATGTAACTCTTCCCTTTTATTCTCTTCTCACTTACCTACATATGGGGGCTTGATGAGGATGTGAAAGAGAGAGATTTCTGAAATTTATTTGCTAAAAAAATCCTTTAAAAAGAGGGGAAAAGAAGAAGGAGAGCTTGAAACCTTTGTGTGGGGAAGAAACGTTTGGGTTTGGGTGTGTGCTGCCTAGTGTTCTAGGCTTAGGAAGAGTGTCTTGGAAAGGATTCTTAAGTACACTTCCTAAATCCTCCATAGTTCTTCTTCATCTCCTGGAGTATCCTGACAAAAAAGAAGAAGAATCCATAATTCATTTTGTTCTGGCAAACACTTCGAAAGAAGAAGTCAAGGAAGAACTCCGGTGTGGATTACTTGTAGAGGCTGGATACGTGTGCAACTTCCAGAGTGATTGCCTTCCTTGGTGAGCTTTTTTCAACCCCATGAGTGTTGCATCAGATTAAAGGTGTTGCTCCCATTCGGCTAGTCCCGGGTCGGGCCGGCTCTAGGCATCCGGTCGGCTGATCCCCACGCGGAGTCCGACTCCCCATTTCTAGGAGAGGACCCCGCGACCCCCTTTCCCAAAGGGCCGACCCGAGGGCTTCAAGAGTTGGCGGGCGCCCCACCGTCTGTGCGTCAGCCTCCTTGACTGCCATGGTCAGCTTCTGGGAGCCCCAGCTGAGCACCATGGTCGGCTGCTAGGAGGCCAGGCCGACCCGCTGCTGAAGGAGTCGCTCGAAGTTTCCAGGAGCCTTTCTCCCTGACAAGTTCTGACATTCTGTTGTAACGGACTCTAGTGCATGGCCACGATTCTTGCTGCCATGCCACCACTCTGACGCTCCTGCCACGCCGCTAATCCACGACCTCGCCACCATGCCTATTCTCCTGGGGGCATGTTCGAGTTTTCCCAACCTATCTCCTAACAGAATTTGTCAGCACTCCACGCCTATAAAAGGCACCCGGGGGACCTCCGTGAAAAGGGTAACGTTCTTCCTCCCCACTGTGAACTCTTTTTCTTGAGATCTTTCCATCTGTTGCTCCCTCCCTCCTCTAACTTAAGCATCGGAGTGTCCCCCACTGGAGCCCCCTCCGGTACCTAGGGACTTTTCTGCAGGTCGAGGAGCTTTCTGGCAACACCACCGAACCCGGTCCAGGAGGAAGAGCGGCAACAGATTGGTGCTAAAGGAAGGGCGGCCTGAACCTTCGTTGCACTCCTTGCTCTAAAAGAAAAGATTGACCGGAAAGATCCAGCTATGGCAAGAGGAAGTACTCGGAGTGTTTCCACGAGGGGAGGGCGCTCCCATCAGGGGCTCAACACACCCCGCGTAGAAAGTAATGTCACCACCACCATCGAGCCCACCATCACCCTGGGGTTGTAGCAATTCCAGATGCTGGTAAATCGCATTGAGATGCTTACCTCAGCAGTCCAACACTTCCAGGAAATGGCGGACCATCAGCAACAGCCGCCGGCGGCTTCCTGCATCAACCATCAGCCAGTTGCTGGCGTCAGCCGGTTGCTGGCGTCAGCCAGTGATCGGAAGCGCCTCCGCCCCCGCCCTTCGTAGTTCCAGAACCCCAAGGGTCCTTGAGGGCCCGCACGGAAGGAAAGAGTGTGATGTCATCTTCCCCCTCCTTCGTCGACTCTGCCCCTCTCGATGGCTGGCACCCTGCTGCAGACCCGCACGACTAAGGCAACAAAATCATGTGCATGGAAGAGCGCATCACCGAGATTGTTGAGCGGCAGAATGCTGAGGGAAGGCCGGCGCACGATACCCGCCTGCCTTTCTCCGCAGAGATCTTGGGGGAGTCTATCCCCCGATATTTCAAGATCCCGCAGGTGGACCCCTATGACGGTACCACCGATCCTTTGGACCACCTGGGCACCTACAAGGCCTATATGATGGTGCAGGGCGCGTCTGACGCCCTCCACTACATCGCCTTCCTGGTGACTCTGAAGAAGGCCGCATGGATGTGGTTCTTCGCTATTCATCCAGGTACGATCCATTCTTTTTTCCAGCTCGAAATCCTTTTTCTTTCCCATTTCAGGACCTGCAGCCGGACTCCGAAGAACACTGACTGCCTCTTTCTCATCCAACAAACGAAGGGAGAGACCCTCCGAGACTACATGGCCTGCTTCAACTTGACCGCTATGGAAATCCCTAACTTAAATGAAGCGGTGGCCATGTCGGCCTTTAAAAGGGGGCTCCACTCGTCCAGGCTCACATTTTTCCTGGACAAGAAGCTTCTTGCAAACTACACTGATCTGCTGGCCAAGGCGCACAAGTATGCCCTGGCAGAAGAACAATTGATGAGCCGGTGCCAGGCTGAGGGGAGGTCAGCTCCGAAGAAACGGGGTGATAAGGCCCCCACAGTCTGACCTCCCAGCAGCGATGGCCGACCCACCCTACGCCAGAGCTCCAAGCCGAAGGACTATCTCAAGCAGTTCAACAACTATGTGCCCCTCTCCCTACTATGGGAGAAGATCCTGATGGAGATTGAGAACGAGGCCTTCTTCCAAAGACCTCGATTGATGAGAGGTTCTCCCACCTCCAGAAACAAAAACAAGTACTGTCGGTTCCATAGAGACCATGGGCACGACACGAAAGAGTCCCTCCAGCTGAAAGACGCCATCAAGGATCTCATCAGGAGGGGGTATCTGAACAAGTACGTCCGACCCTACCGGGATCGAGCCAGAATTTTAACTGTTAAAGACCTCCCGGGGGAGGCTGAGCTCCCCAATCAGTGTCCGATGGATGAAGGCGTTGGCATGCTACACCGACGATCCGACTGGGGGCGGAAAGATGACCAGGACATTGTAAAAAGGCCCAGGGGATCTAATGTAATCAGTTTTTTTGATGAGGACCTCTCGAAGCCTCCTCTCCCGGGTGATGACCTAGTGGTTGTGTCAGCTATCATCGCCAATTATGATGTAAAATGCATCCTTATCGATAATGGAAGTTGCGCGGAGGTTTTGCTGTATGATGCTTTTGTCCAGATGAACTTGTCCAGGTCTAGACTGCGGGAGTCCATGGCACCACTCACTGGCTTTGGGGGAAATTTCATCGGGGTTGAGGGAGAGATTTCCTTACCCGTGACTCTCGGGATGGAACCTTACCAGCATACCTTCTTCGTCCACTTCGTCGTCGTCCGTATGACCTCGGCGTACAACACGATTTTGGGTCGACCGGCCCTCAACAAGTTTCGGATCATTGTATCTACCTACCACCTGCTGGCCAAGTTTTCGACCCGTGATGGAGTTGGGGAGCTGAGGGGAGACCGTAGAGTAGCCCGGCAATGCCTGGCTATTCATGACAAACAGCTGGACGGGCATCCCACGCTTGAGCAGCTTGACCCTAGAGACAAAGCCGACAGCCACGGTCAGCCCGTCGAGAAGATCGTATTTGTATCCCTTAAGGAGGATGACCCTATGAGAGTCCTCCAAATAGGGAGCACCCTGGACGAGGGAGCCAGGCGGGAGCTGGTCAGCTTCTTAAGGAGCAATGCGGACGTCTTTGCCTGGTCGGTGTTTGACATGCCGGGCATCCTAGTGGTTGTCATCACCCATCAGCTTAGGGTGGATCCTACTTATAGGCCCGTCCGGCAAAAGAAGAGAAGCTTCACTGCCGAAAGGTAGAAGGCCATTGAGGAGGAAGTGAAGAAGCTCTTCGATGCTGGCTTCATCAGGGAGTCTCACTACCCGGAGTGGCTGGCCAATGTCATCATGGTGAAGAAGGCTAGTGGAAAGTGGAGGATCTGTGTGGATTACACAGACCTCAACAAGGCGTGCCCCAAAGACAGCTTCCCCTTATCGAAAATTGACCAACTAGTAGATGCAACAGCCGGCCACCAACTCTTGAGCTTAATGGATGCTTTCTCTGGGTATAACCAGATCAAGATGCATCCCAAAGATGAGGAGAAGACGGCCTTTGTCATGGACAGGGGCCTGTAATTCTATAAGATGATGCCTTTTGGCCCGAAGAATGCAGGCGCCACCTTCCAAAGGCTGATCAACCGAGTTTTTAAAGATTAGCTTGGAAGGAACATGGAAGCATAGGTCGATGATATGATCGTCAAAAGCTTCCATAAGGCCGACCACATCAGGGACCTGCAGGAGTCCTTTGATGCTTTGAGGTGCCACGGGATGAAGCTGAACCCTGCCAAGTGTATCTTTGGGGTGACCTCCAGGAAGTTCCTCGGCTTCCTAGTCATTCAAAGAGGCATCGAGGTCAACCCCAAAAAGATCAAAGCCATCATCGACATGACTCATCTGACCACTAAAAAGTAGGTGCAAGAGCTTACGGGTCGCATTGCCTCTCTCAGTCACTTCATCTCCCGGTCGGCCGAAAGATCCCTCCTATTCTTCAAGACCCTGTGCTGGTCGGATCGCTTCCAATGGACTGATGAATACTGGTCGGCCTTTGAAGCCTTGAAGGACTACTTAAGGAATCCCCCACTCTTGAACAAACCAACGGAGGGGAAGTGCTATATTTGTACCTGTCGGCCTCCAGCGAAGCCGTCAGTGCCATCCTTGTGAGGATGGAGGAAGGCGGACGGTAGAAACCCGTCTACTACATCAGCAAGGTCCTCCACGATACTGAGGTTAGGTACCCTAAGGTGAAAAAGCCGGTCTACTCAATGGTTATAGTGGCAAAGCACCTCCGACCCTACTTCCGAGTGCATCCCATCGTCATGCTAACGGACCAACCCCTCAGGGCGATCCTCCGAAGCCCCGATACCTCTGGATGGCTCGCCAAATGGGCCGTCAGGCTGGGCAAATTTGACATCTCCTTTCAGCCACGATCATCCTTAAAAGCCCAGGTGATAGCTGATTTCATTGCGGAATGTGCCTGGGGGGCGGAGCCGACCCCGACAACGGTCAAGACGCCCGTAGCTGACCCCGTAGGAGGAGCTGAGCCCGTGGGAGAGGCTGACCCAGTCGGAGAAGCCGAGCCCGCTTGGACCCTGCACGTAGATGGAGCTTCCAACCTCTCGGGGTGCAATGCAAGCTTAATCCTAGCTGACCCCGATGGGCAATGTTTGGAGTACGCTCTACATTTTGCGTTCCAGGTGTCAAACAATCAGGCAAAGTATGAAGCTCTGCTTGTGGGGCTGAAGATAGTGAATTAATTGGGTATTGGTAGGGTCCACGCCTTCTCCGACTCTCAGCTGGTAGTCAATCAGGTGAAGGGTGAGTTTGAAGCAAGGGATCCTTCCTTAGTCAAGTACTTGGACAAGGTACAGGACCTGGTATCACAACTTAAATTCTTTGAGATCCTTCATATACCTCGGCAACAAAACTCTCGGGTAGATGCTTTGTCACGGCTAGCCACCGCCACGGTCAGTACATCCGACCGGACCTTCGTGGAACATCTATAGCACCCGAGCATTGCCGAAGAGCCAACGGAGATCAACCAGGTTGAGCAAGAGGCCTCGTGGATGGACCCAATCCATACATTCTTGGTGCAAGGAGCCCTTTCGGATGACTCAGCGGAGGCCAGGCGTGTCCGCTCAATGGCCTCTAAATACATCATCCTTGATGGGGATCTCTATAAGCGTTCATTCTCCCAACCATTGTTGAAATGCTTGGGGCCGGCCAATGCAGACAATGCGCTCCAGGAGGTGCACGAAGGCATCTGTGGCGATCATCTTGGAGGGAGGTCCCTGGCATACAAAATCATCTGGCAGGGATATTACTGGCCTATAATCTAAAAGGATGCCTTGGACTTCGTGCGAAAGTGCGATGCATGCCAGAGGTTCTCCGACGTCTAAAGGAGGCTAGCCAACTAGTTGACCCCACTCACGGCACCTTGGCCATTTGCATAATGGAGGATGGACATCCTGGGACCTTTCCCCTCGGCCTCAGGTCAGTGAAAGTTTCTCCTCGTGCCCATTGATTACTTCACTAAGTGGGTGGAGGCAGAAGCATTGGCTCAGATAACCGAGGCCAAAGTGGAAAACTTTGTCCGGAACTGCATTATCCTTTGGTTTGGGATTCCGAAGATGATCATCACTGACAATGAAAGGCAGTTCAACAACTCTCAGTTCTGGGACTTTTGTCAACAATATCATATCGCCCATCGACTCACGTCGGTCGCTCACCCTCAGTCCAATGGAGAGGTAGAGGTCACCAATAGGTCGATCCTGCAAGGGTTGAAGACCCGGCTGAATGAAGCCAAGGGGCTCTGGGCAAAGGAGCTTCATTCAGTGCTCTGGGCGTATTGGACAACTGCCCGGTCGGCAATGGGGGAAACCCCATTCAACCTAACCTATGGGAGTGAGGCGATCATCCCCGTGGAGGTCTCTCTACTATCTCTACGGATTGACCGGTTTGCCGAGCTAGCTAACTCGGAGCAACAGAGGGTTGACCTAGACTTGCTGGACAAAACCCGACTCTGGGCAAGCATGAAGATGGTGACCTACCATCAAAAGATGGCCAGATATTATAATTCGCGGGTTAGGATGCACACTTTCCAAGTTGGAGATCTGGTCCTGCGGAAGACAGAGGTCTCGAGGCCAACCAAATAGGGAAAGCTTTCCCCCAATTGGGAAGGCCCCTATCGGGTTACTGAAGTAATTCGAGCTGGAACCTACTGGATCGCATATTTGGATGGGCGGCAGATAGTGCGCCCGTGGAATGTAGACAATCTTTGCAAGTATTATCAATAAAGTCTATAACTTCTTCAACTCCTTCCAGCTCACTCCGAGAGTCCGACCACGGTCGGTAGAGGCTCTAGGGCAGCCCACACCAAAAGTCCGACCATGGTCAGCAGAGGCTCTAGGGCAGCCCACACCGAAAGTCTGACCACGGTCAGCAAAGGCTCTAGGATAGCCCACATCGAAAGTCCGACCATGGTCGGGAGAGGCTCTAGGGCAGCCCACTCCAAAAGTCCGACCATGGTCGGCAGAGGCTCTAGGATAGCCCACACCGAAAGTCTGACCACAGTCGGCAGAGGCTTTAGGGCAGCCCACATTGAAAGTCCGACCATGGTCGACAGAGGCTCTATAGTAGCCCACTCCGAAAGTTCGATCATGGTCGGCAGAGGCTCTAGGGCAGCCCACACCGAAAGTCCAACCACGATCGGTAGAGGCTCTAGGACAACCCACACCGAAAGTCCGACCATGGTTGGCAGAGGCTTTAGGACAGCTCATACTGAAAGTCTGACCATGGTCGACGGCAGAGGCTCTAAGGAAGCCCACTCCGAAAGTCTGACCATGGTCGGCAGAGGCTCTAGGGCAGCCCACACCAAAAGTCCAACCACAGTTGGCAGAGGCTCTAGGGCAGCCTACACCAAAAGTCCGAGCACGGTCGGCAGAGGCTCTAAGGCAGCCCACACCAAAAGTCCGACCATGGTCAGCAGAGGCTCTAGGGCAGCCCACTCCGAAAGTCCGACCCCGAACGGCAAAGGCTCTATGGCAACCCACTCCAAAAGTTTGACCCCGGTCGGCAACCATCCCGAGACAACCCCCATCGAACCACAGGATAGATGGGCCGCAGTGGGAGCCGCCTCGCGGACGGGGTCCAGAAGCAAGTGCCCAGGTATCCGGCCCAAATTGAGTTACCATTCTCAACTACCCTGCCGGCTTCTGGCCCAAGCAGGCCGACTAGGGATACTTAAAGAAATTTCAAAAGAAAAATACTTGTTCCACACTTGTCGGCCGCCTCAATGGAGCTCGTGACCCTGCGATATCGCAGAGCCAACAGGGGGTACTTAGAAGAATTTTAGAAAGAAAAGGTGTTTGTTTTACACCCATGCACACATTGAAAACGGTCAAAAAGCTTTTTCATTCATTTTAATGGAAAGCGTTTACAAAAGGTGGGTCGGACCTTTACAACTCCCTTAGGTCCGGCCCACGGGAGATGCATCAGGGGCCACAACCTCAGCCCCATCGGCTACAACTGAAGGATCAACTAAACTGCAGCAGTTGGAGTTTCTTCCGAAGGGGCCACCACTTTCGTGTCGGCTGGCGCTGGAGCTTCGACCCTGGCCGCTCCTACCTCACCTTCCGCTAGAGGCTCTGCTTGGGTCTCCTCTCCCTCGAACGGGTCCCGCAGCTCGGTGCATGACATGTCCAGCCCTGGGAAAAGTAGACCCACCTTCATCAGGGCATCGTCGTAGCCCTCCCTATAAAAGTCCATCGCCGCCTCCTCCACGTCTTCAATAAAGCCGCTGAAGGCTTTGTATGCTGCCACGGCTTCCTGGACTTGCTTTGTGGCCAGTTTTTTAGACTCCTTGAGTTGAGTCTCCAACTATGCCACCACTGCCCGTTCGGCCCAAGCCCTCTGGTCGGTCTCCGTCGACCGCTTCTCTTCCTCACCCAACCGACGGGCGAGGGAGTCGGCTTTCGCCTTCCTTTTCTTCAACCTGGCCTCGCGGTCGGCCAGCCAGCCCTTGGCCTCTTTCAGAGCCGCCCTCGCTGACTCTGTCTCTGCTTGGGCTACTGCCAGGTTTTCCTTGAAAGTCTTCAGAGATGCCATTGCAGCCTCCTGGGCCACCTCGAGTTCCTGGACCCTCTTCACGGAGGTCTTGGCGGCGTGTATTACTCGGTAGATGCCGTCGTCCATGAGGGAGATATCATGGAGGAGCTGCAAACATACGACCAAGTTAGGATTATACTTGAGGGAGGAAAAACAACGGAGTAAAGGAATAAGATGAAGTCCTTACCCTCATGAAGTCCCGGTAAGTCTCCACAGTTACGTCAATCAGATTTCTCTGGATCGACACCTCCCAATCGGCGTCAGTCATTGCCACCCTCAGCAAGCTCCGTTCCCTCCTGGGGTGGTCAAGTGCACGCTAGTGCTGGAACTCCTCCTGGCGGATCTCCTCGTCCGACCGCTCAGGTTCGCTGTCGGCTGCTTCCTCCATGGCCGGCCCCTTGCCCTTGTTGATCGAAGGGGCTACCTCTTCGATACCGACGGGCATAGGGGTTGGTGCTGTGGCTGTGCCGGATGCCCCCGGCTACCCCTGCTCCGGTCGGATGACAGTCCCTCCTAGTGGAGCCGATGCTCTCGCCACCCTCATTGCCATGCGCTCGGTGAGGGGGATGCCGTCTCCATCCGAGTCGACATCGACGACAGGGATGGGTCGCTCCTCCTCCCGTCTCTTCTTTTGTCGCTCAACGATCGACGCGGGGGCCGGCTCTGGGATGGCCCGCTTCCGCATCGCCCGTTGGATGACTTTGGATTTTGCAATCCTCTGCATCCTTCCTCCTGTCATAGCAAATTCGGGGTTAGTGAGGGAGGAGGAGAAAGGGCAAAAAAGTCCATGAGAGAAGGGGTCGGCCCTTGCCTAGGAAGCCTTGGGGGCTGATCCCCACCTGGTGAAGGGTTCCCTCCCCTAATAGCTCGAACGTTGCCACCGGGTTGGCTCTACTGATCTCATCGAATGCACCCTGGTCGGCCACTGAAATCGACCTCCCCTCATGGACTCTCGCCTGCGGCTCTCTCCATAACGGCTCAAACCCCCAAGGTTCGAGACTGCTGATGAAGAAGAACCTGGCCTTCCACCTATGGACAGTCGATGGGAGGCACTTCAAGATCTTTCAGCCTTGGCGGGGGATAAACAAGGCCCACTCCCGGCTCCTAAAGTCCCTCTTCAGGTAGAAGAAGTTATCGAAGAGGGACAGACTGGGTTCGGACCTGGCCCTATGGCATAATACTATGAAGCAGTATATCACCCGAATGCTATTCGGGGTCAGCCTGGACCTAGTGGGACTCATACATTGGGAGGGTCCCTGGACCTAGTGGGTTATTTGCTCTACCCTCTCAGCCCAGAAGTGTAAGGTGCAGGGTGGAGGGGATGCCGTACACCGCCCTGAGGTTTTCGACCCGTTCCCGGGTCATGGTTGAGGGTATTTCACTCGGCCTTGGGTCCCTAGGCCTATGGGTCAAACCCCTACTACTAGACACCATTAGGGGCTAGAAGAGGAAGAAGGAGGACTGGGACTAACCTGGGGCTGGACTCCTAGAAGCCGGGTTTCGCGGAAGAAGGAAGAGAAGGCTATCTCGCGAAGCCTAGGCACAGCGGGAAAAGCCCCTTGCTCTGCTTCCTCCCCCTTTTTATAGGCATCTGGGGGGAGGGGGGAACCGATGAAGGGAGGTAACGGCCCACCTCGGGCACATCCCAGCCATCCCATCAGCGACCGCAATCACCCGTATTTCAGGGTTTGAAGCATCCAAGGCATCCCTTCGCGTGGATGGCGATCCGCGTGTGCGCCGGATCAGTGGTGCGAGACCAACCTGGAGGGCAGCACCGAGCGACCGGATGCCGCCGTGTGGCACGATGCTCCACTCCGCCCCGAATCAATGCAGGATAGCCTGGCCTTCATCATGGCACCTGACTCGCATTGACTGCCTTGTCTGCGCCCCAACGAGCGGCTGATAACTATCCAAGGAGCCGTTCAAGGCTGATAGCTAGTTTTCAAGTCTTGTAATGTCATTTTGAATGACTATCATTACTGTCCATCTTTTCTTATGAATGTCATTTCTATAAGCTAGTTGGCCAATAAAAATTATGAATTTTCAATAAAGAATGATGTTTTTTCTATTATTGTGAATGGTGTGAAACTTATGGATGGATGTTTAAGTAATGACATATACTTACTATCATGACCTGTTACAGTAATGACTACTTCTTGCAAATGCCCTAGGATAGATAATGTCAGCGATACTTATCTCTAGCACTGTAGAGTAGGTCATATTAACAAGAACAATATCAACAAGTTAGTTGGAGAAGGTCTCCTGAATATCAGTGATTGTGAATCACTGCTAACTTGTAAATCTTGTCTTCTTGGTAAAATAACCAAGTCATCTTTTACTAGAAAAGGTGAGCGAGCCAATGATATTCTTAGTCTGGTACATACTGATGTATATGGACCAATGAATATCAGTGCTAGGGGTGGATATTACTATTTCATTATATTTACAGATGACCTATCAAGATATGGTTATGTCTTCTTAATGAGATATAAATCTGAGTCATTCGAGATGTTTAAACAATATCATAATGAAGTAGAAAAATAAACTAGAAAGTTTATTAAAATCCTTCGATCAGATCAAGGTGGTGAGTATCTTTCTAGTGAGTTTCTGACTTATCTTGAAGAGAATAGGATTCTTTCTCAATGGACTCCTTCAAGGATATTTTAGTTACATGGAGTGTCTAAAAGGAGGAATCGGACTCTATTAGATATGGTTCGATCCATGATGGGCTTAGCCACTCTATCTATATCCTTTTGGGGATATGCTCTTGAGTTAGCATGTTATCTTCCAAAAGGGTTCCTAGTAAATCCATTGACAAAACTCCATATGAGATATGGACTGGGTGTAAGTCAACACTTTCACTTCTTCGGGTTTGGGGGGTCCAGCTTATGTCAAACATTTGCAGACAAATAAACTTGGACCTAAGTCTGACACGTGCCTCTTTGTTGGGTATCCAAAGGAGTCTAAAAGATATTTCTTCTATCTGCCTAAGGAACATAGAGTGTTCGTCAGTCTTAGGGCTACCTTTTTGAAAAGGGAGTATCTTATTGAAGGCACTCGAGCTGCTGAGGTTGAACTTGGAGAAGTTCAACAGGTAAAGGAAACAACACATTCTAGGACCACTATAGAACCAAATTTAATAAGATATGAGCCTATTATGCAACCATTAAAGAGATCCGGTAGAGTACCGCATTAGCCGGATAGATTCTATGATTTGCTAGTCTGGGATGGTGATCCTGTTAAGCTCGATGAGAATAATGAGAATCTGATGACCTATATAGATGCAATGCAGAAGTCTGACTCTGAGAAATGGCTTAAGGTCATGAAATCTAAAATGGAGTCCATGGAAATCAATAATGTGTGGACATTTGTTGATCCACCTAAAGGGATAAAACCCATTAGGTGCAAATGGATCTTCAAGAGGAAGAGGGGTGCAGACGGGCAGGTGGAGACCCATAAAGCTCGTCTGGTTGCTAGAGGATATCGTCAATATTATGGTGTAGACTATGACAAGACATTTTTTTCTATGGCAATGCTCAAGTCTATTCGGATTATGCTTGCTCTCGCAGTATATCTAAACTATGAAATCTAGCAAATGGATGTCTGAACAACTTTCTTAAATGGTGAGCTAGAAGAGGAGATGTATATGATGCAACCTGAAGGGTTCCATCTACAGATGAGTCTAAGGTGTGCAAGCTGCAGAGATCTATTTATGGACTGAAGCAGGCATCTCAAAGTTGGAACATGCATTTTAATAAATGTATCAAGATGTATGGCTTCATTAAGAATGGAGAAGAACCCTGCATATATAAATGGGTTAATGGTTCTGTAGTTGTATTTCTTGTTCTGTATGTGGATGACATTCTCTTAATCGAGAATGACATTCTTGCATTACAGGGAATAAAGGTCTAGTTGTCATCTCAGTTTTCTATGAAGGACTTGGGTGAAGCTTCCTACATACTTTGTATGAAAATCTATAGAGATAGATTTAGGAAGCTTTTAGGATTGTCTCAATCTATGTACGTAGACATTATGCTGAAACTGTTCAGCATGAAAAATTTCAAGAAAGTCTATCTTCTGATAGGCCATGGAGTTACTCTTTCCAAGAAAGATTGTGCGACAACTCCTGAGGAGAGAGAGCGTATGTGTAAGATTTCATATGCTTCGATAGTGGGTTCTATCATATACGCCATGACATGTACTAGATCAGACATGGCATACTCACTAGGGATAGTGAGTAGATACCAGTCTAACCCAGGTGAGGTACATTGAAAGGTAGTAAAGACTATCCTTAAATATTTGCGAAATACTAAAGACCAATGGCTAATTTATGAAGAACCTAACTTAAAATTTGTGGGGTATACTAATTCCAGTTTTTAGTCAGATAGAGATGATAGTAAGAGTGTATCCGGATTTGCATTTACCCTGAATGGAGGAGCCATCTGTTAGAAAAGTTTCAAGCAGCATACAGTGGCAGACTCAGTATACGAAACATAGTACATTGCAGCATCAAATGTTACAAAGGAGGCTGTGTGTTTGTGGAAGTTCCTAGGTGAGCTGGGAGTGCCACCTTCCCTGGATGGTTCTATTCTAGTTTATTGTGACAGCACTAGAGCCATTGCTGAAGCCAAAGATCCAAAGTCCCATCAATGTACTAAGCATATTCTACGTCGCTACCATCTTGTATGAGAGATCGTGGAACAAGATGACATCGAACTTGTGAAGATCGATGGAAAGGAGAATCTGGCTGACCCCTTCACTAAAGTTATTGGAGTTCAAGAGTTCAATGATTATAAATGGAAGATGGGAATATGATTCTGTTCAGATTGGCTTTATGGTGGGGACATGCAAGATGAGAATGCAACTATGCAACCCTAAAGGAGATTAGCAAAGATTAACTTAGCAATTTCTTATTTGCATATGATTAGTTCAGCATATAGTATCAAAGGAGGTCTAATAAAGAGAACTCGAACGATCAAACATAAACCTAATTAATAAGACTATCAAAATAACAAAGAAATAGGAATAAGATTCGAACCACACAAGTTAAGCTAGGCAAATTTAATATTTCAGACCTAATCGATACTAGAACATACCTAGCATTAATCTTTCAAGTAGATCAAGATCACTCATGAAGAGACCTCCCAAATGACAAGACCATACTACAAATTGAGGGCCCTTCTTGTTTTCTGGATTATGGCAAATAATTCCTTCCTCTTGAGTTCGGAATCCCGGAGAACCCTACAACAAAGAAACCTTGAGATTAGGAACTTGGTAAAATACGTTAGTCATGAAATGGAGAAACTAAAGAAGAGTCGAGGAAGCAGTGTTGAAGAATAATCTTGGCGCCATGGTAGATCACTTGAAATGGATTTGGCCGGCCTCCTTGTGATGGTCTTCTTGATCAACCTTAGATATTGAAGAGCTAGCTTGAGATTGGAGAAGAAGAAGAGTGTCTTAGGCGTTGGAGATGGAGGAGGAGAAAGTAGGGTTGGCGTGGGATAGGGAGAGGAATTTAGAACTACCACTTAGGCACATAGAACTCACATAGAAGAAAACTTTTATTTTTTCTTTTCCATCCCTTTTTACAAGAAGACTAAGAGTCTTTTATAGACTATTAAGCCATTTTGAATTCAAACTACACCAAATATCATGGAGAAAAATTTGTGGAGAAAAATATGGGGCATCCCATGAGTAGTGGAGGAAGTTGTGGAGGAGGTTGTAGCTAATTCAAATTCAAATTCCCCTTTTCTTCTCTTGGGTGGCAACCTTGGATGGTGAGGTGGCATGTGTGATGTGGCAGCAACCTTGGATGGTGAGGTGGTATGTGTGATGTGGCAGCAACCTTGGATGATGAGGTGGCATGTGGTCCCCACTTGAGGTGGCTTTGGTCTTGCTTTGGAGTATAAGTCTTGAGTCTTCTTTAGTCTTCAAATGTGGTTTGGTTTGATTCTTCATGGAGGTTTGGTTTGATTCTTCATGGATTGGACTTGACTCATTTGGACCCAACTCTCAAATACAAGATTAATCAGGCTGGACTAGTTCCAACATAAAATTGAAATGGACTCGAATTACATAATTATTTGGACTCAAAATTAAAGAAAGAAAAAAAATTACAGGACTTTCTTTTACTCATCCAACCATAAGGACTCGGATTTGACTTGAATTGGTTGGAGTCTCTTCCTGATTCTGGTGCCCACACCAATTCTCCCGGGGTGGGAGGAACTCGACCCTATCGAGTGAGGGTTGGCTTGATATGTTTCTAATGCATCCGGGTCGATTTGTTGTAGGTCCTCTCGGGAAATCCAGGAGTCTTCAGATTCAGGACATCCTTGCCATCTAACCAGATAACGTTGGTAGCCTTTATTTCTAGTAGTAATGATCTGGTCATCCAAGATCCTTTCAATTCTCTCCTTTCTCTCAGGAACACTTGGTGGTGGACACTCATTTGGTGTTTCACTCTCAAAAGAAACATTAGGACCAAAAAGCTCACTAGGTATCAATGCAGGTTCTTTGTATTCTTTTAAGTCTGAAACATTAAATGTTGAACTAATGCCATAACTTGGTGGTAATTCTAATACATAAGCATTTGGTCCAATTTTCTTTATTATTTTGAAAGGTCCGGCTCCCCGGGCATGGAGTTTCTTCATAGTTCCCGGCGGAAACCTTTCAGGTTTAAGTTTGATCATGACGGAGTCCCCTTCATTAAATTCTTTTAATCGTTTATGTGAATTAGTCATATGCTGATAGAGTTCATTGCTCATTTGAATCTTTTGGCTAATCTCCTTATGCAATTCCCTAATATGCTGTGCATATGACTCGGCAGACTCGGACACCCGTGCATGTGTGGGTAAAGGAGCTAGGTCTAAAGGCTTCCTAGGTCTGTATCCATGGACCACTTCGAATGGACTTTTCCCAATAGACCTATTAACTGAGCTGTTATAGGCAAATTCAGCACGAGGAAGTAATAGGTCCCAGTTTCCTAGGTTGTCACCAACTAAGCATCTCAACAGATTTCCTAAGCTTCGGTTTACTACCTCAGTCTGGCCATTGGTTTGAGGATGATAGGCAGTAGAGAATTTCAGCTTGGTACCGAGCATGTGCCAGAGGGTTTTCCAGAAATAGCTAGTAAATTTGACATCTCTATCGGACACAATGGTTTTGGGTAAACCATGAAGCCTAACGACCTGATCGAGAAAAAGCTTGGCCACCTTCGAAGCATCTAAAGTTTGAGAACAAGGAATGAAGTGAGCCATCTTGGAGAAACGATCGACAACAACAAAGACAGAATCATACTTCCTAGACGTCTTAGGGAGGCCTACTACAAAATCCATGCTGATATCCTGCCATGGACAATCAGGGACAGGTAAGGGTGTGTACAGACCGGTGTTCTGTCTTTGCTGTTTTGCAACAGCACAGATACGGCACTGAGCTACAATCTGGGCCACATTTCTTTTGAGACCAGGCCAAAAGAATTGGTCTTCTATTGCTAAGATGGTCTTATTCCTACCAAAATGTCCTGCTAAGCCCCCAGCATGAACTTCCCAGATCAGAAATTCCCTAACAGAGGTCTTGGGAATACACAACTGATTTCCTCTGAAAAGGTATCCATCTAAAATGGTATAATCACTATGCTCACTAGATGGTCCTTGTTGAAGGGATCGATAGATGTCACCAAAATCAGGGCATGTAGGATATTCCTCTTTTAATCTTTCAAACCCTACTACCTCAGTGCTCACAGAATTCAACAACATTGAACGACGACTCAATGCATCAGCAACCCTATTTTCAGTTTCGGCACGATGTTTTAGTACGAACGTATAAGCTTGTATGAACTCTACCCATTTCCCGTGCCTAGGGTTCAATTTCTTCTGAGAACTAAGGAACCTAAGAGCTTCATGGTCAGAAAATAGGACAAACTCTTGTGGTAGAAGATAATGCCTCCAATAACGTAATGCCTGAACTACCGCATACAGCTCCCTATCATAGGTGGAATACCTTAGTCTCGCTTCATTTAACTTCTCACTGAAATATGCTACTGGGTGATTCTCTTGACTCAAGACACCTCCAATTCCTACCCCAGAAGCATCACACGCAACCTCGAACACTTTGGTAAAATCGGGTAACCTCAAGACGGGTGCGTGTGTCATTTTTTCCTTAATTGTTAGGAAGGCTTTGTCTGCTGCTTTAGTCCATTCAAAAGTTCCCTTCCTAATACAATCAGTGATTGGAGCCACTATCGTACTGAACCCTCTAATGAATCTTCTATAGAAGGTGGCTAAACCGTGAAAACTATGGACATCATGGATACTCTTGGGTACAGGCCACTCTACTATTGATTTAATTTTCGCAGGGTCAGCGGACACTCCTTCAGATGTTACTACGAATCCTAGAAAGATAACTCTATGTGTTAAGAAATCACACTTCTTGATATTGGCATAGAGGCTATCCTTTCTAAGGACTTGGCAAACTTGTCTTAGGTGGGTTAAATGGTCTGCCTTAGTCTTGCTATAAATAAGAATGTCATCAAAGTAGACCACCACAAATTTCCCGATGAAAGTTTTCAACACATGATTCATAATTCTCATAAAGGTGCTGGGAGCATTGGACAGACCGAACGGCATGACTAACCACTCATATAATCCATCTTTAGTCTTAAAAGCGGTCTTCCATTCATCTCCAGGCCTAACCCTAACCTGGTGATAGCCACTCTTTAAGTCTATCTTGGAGAAAATTGTTGATCCGGCTATCATATCTAACATATCGTCCAGTCTTGGGATTGGAAACCTATATTTGACAGTAATCTTGTTGATGGCACGGCTGTCTACACACATCCTCCAGGTACCATCTTTTTTAGGGGTTAACAAGGCAGGGACTGCACAAGGGCTTAAACTTTCTCTAACAAACCCCTTTCTAAGAAGTTCACTAACTTGCCTTTGTAACTCTTGATGTTCAGTTGGATTCATCCTATAATGAGGCAAATTAGGTAAAGTCGCGCCAGGAACTAAATCTATGGCATGTTGTATGTCCCTTAAAGGTGGAAGATTGTCGGGAAGATCCTCGGGAAACACGTCTTCAAAGTCTTTCAATAATTGGACCACCTCTTGAGGGTGTTCTACAGGGGTGTGGTCCATAGTTTCCTTAGCAGCTACCATCCAAATAGGTGCTCCCTCATTAATGTCTTTTTCTAATTCTCTTGCACCTATCAAATTTAATTCAGTCCTTTTTTCTTTCAGGCTGCTAACTCCTCTTTTGGTGTTGTCCTTAGGCTGGGTTGAATGAATGACAATTTTCTTGCCATTGAAATTGAAAGAACAGGAATTTGATCGACCAAAAATTGTCACATCATGGTCAAACAGCCATGGCCTACCTAGGATGATGCTACTTACTCCCATAGGGAGTACATCACACCAGATTCGTTCCTGATAGGACTGAAGTTGGATTCGGACCTGACATCTCTGTTTGATTGGGATAGAAGTGGAATCGATCCAGGATACCTTATATGGATTGGGATGTGGTTCAGTGGGTAATCCTAGACTCTTGGCTGCACTAGTGGAAATGGCATTGACACAGCTTCCACTATCGATCACGATCTTACAGACCTTTTCTCCTATTTTGACAAATGTGTGTAGGATGCTAGTCCTACGCCAGTCTTCCTGCTCCTTGGTCTGTGTCATGATACATCTCACAACTCCTAACACATCTGATGAGTCTACATTTTCTTCATCTCCTTCATACTCATCAGCCAAGCAATCCCCTACTTCATAAACCTCCTCTTCAACATTCTCCAAGGGTTCTGATTCACCTTCTTCTGCCTCCCCTATATGTAAAGCTCTAGAGGGACATTGGCTCACGAAATGACCTGGTTTACGACACTTATAGCAAACTCGCTCCCTCTCACCTCGAACTTCAGGGCTCTTTCCTTTGTCTTCTCTAGGAATTGGAGAAATGGCAGGGTTGGTCCTAGGGGTTGGATTCGAGCTGGATCTTGGTCTATTGGTTGTACCAGGGACTGAACTAGGTCGACTAACAAAAGGATTAAACCTAATGGGCTCAGGTCGCCTAAATGTAGCTCTCCTTTGAAACCTCTCATAGTCCATGGCAACTTGGTATGCCTGATCTAAATCATGGACTTCTCTCAAAAACAGTTCCCCTTTTATATCTTCATTCAATCCTGATCTAAACCTCGACAATGTGGCTGCCTCAGACTCGACTACATTGCATCGCATTACAAACTCATCAAATTTAGCAACGTACTCAGAAACGGTCTTATTTCCTTGTGTCAATCGTTGCCACTGATCTAACAACCTTTGCTGATAAGACATAGGCAAATATTTCTCTCTAAGCTTTCTCTTCATGTCTCTCCAGGTCACTATAGGTAAGTCTCCCCTCTGCCTAGCTATGCGTTCGACATTTCCCCAATACAACCTAGCCTGACGGACTAGTCTGATTTTGGCAAACTTGAATCTTCTCTCTTCAGACATATCATACCAGTCAAAATATTGGTCCATGTCAGCTTCCCAGTCTATGTACACCTTAGGATCTAGGCTTCCCTCAAAGGTTGGTGCATCTAGACGTATATTCCTTAAGGCCTGATCATCCTGATCAAAAGTATCATGGCGAGGTCTTCTAGGATTTGGCTCCGGAGTGTGATCAATATAATCCTGATGTGGCCTTCTATGAATTGGATCAGGTGTATGTTCCTGTCGTTGGGCTCTAGGGTGAACTGAAGGTAATCTGGGTGAAGGTGGTTCAGTTGGGGTCAACCTAGATTCCTCTAGGGTTCCTATCCTTTCCTCGAACTGGTCAAACCTAGCATCCAAACGGTCCATCTTCTCGATCATAGATCTCATAAGGCTTTCCATACTAGTATCCATGGATGAACTAGGTTGGGCTTGTGAAGGGTGGTAAGGTGTGCCTGACCTAGTTGTCATGCAAACAATTAGACTCAGACCCGAACTACGAGTTTTCTAAACCGGTTAGTCCAAATAAACTGAGTTGACTAGATACAATCAAATCAACAGCTACTCTCTTCCACTGGCCAGTCAGGAGGTAGGTCTGTGGGAGGTTCCCCCAGCTTTCACTGGGTCCTAATTAAAAACCACAAGAACCGCTTAGGCTTGAGCCACTTAACCTCTATCCTTGACACCAGCTTCCAATAATAGATGAAGAAATGGGTTGCACAAGCTTTCCCAATTGAATTGAACTGGACCTAGAGTTCCAAGCTAGTTGCCTAATCAAGGTGGCAAGCTAGATTGTAGTAACTCTATACTTGGCCAGGTTTTAGAACAAGGGGAGTGTGAGATCCTGTCTCTGGCCTACCTAGGCCCGGTGGAATTGGCCCGATAGACGGATCAGCACCCAAGCCCTTAGTCCCAATTCTAGACACCAAGTAATAGGGCACACACAAGACTAGTTGACACAATGAGTTGACAATAACCTGGGCTCGACCAAATTGATGTCCCTAACCCACTAGGGCAATTAATGTCTAATCAATTTTAGTTAGGGATTGGATCGATATGCAATTTGGTGATTTTTGGGCTAGGGACAGGTGATGAAATCCTGACCCTATGTCAATTTCATGCCCTTAATTTGATTTGTCATGAGATGCATGCAAATTTCAAATTTCAGGTGCAGAAGTAGTGTGTTGTAGTTTAAATATGGTATTGATAAGTGCAGAAAAAAATATCAGAAAAATCTAAAAAAATCACAGAAAACTCCTAACTTATAGATGACATACCAGATGAAACAGAATTTCAAAATAAAATCTGTACTATTCTAGGCAGATTCTGAAATGAAGATAATGAAAAGGAACAGAACAGAACAGAAACCTTAATTACACTGATGGACTGCAGGAATTTTCATTTTTTTTGTAATTTTTTTCTCAGATTGAAATTTAAAACGGTGATAAAAAACTTAAAATGGAATAGGAAAAAAAATATTCCAACGAGGAATGTGATACTTGCCTTTGGAGTTGCAGGCGGATTACAGTCAGCCTACAGAAAATACAGCAAGCAGAAAAACAGAACGTGACCAATACAAAATTCACAAATGAAATCTAAAAAGTCCTTTGGCTTTCTTTTTCACGGGTCAATCACAATGGCACCCCGACACGCCTTAGGAGATCCCCGTGGAATGGGAAGAGAGGGTGTTTAAACCCTACTTTCTCCTAAGACCGGACGGCCTGGTAACGCCCCCGATCCAAGTACTTCAAGGACTTAATGCTATGCAATCAGGAACTTATTCTACCATGCTCTGATACCAAGATTGGTGGGGACATGCAAGATGAGAATGCAACTATGCAACCCTAAAGGAGATTAGCAAAGATTAACTTAGCAATTTCTTATTTGCATATGATTAGTTCAGCATATAGTATCAAAGGAGGTCTAATAAAGAGAACTCGAACGATCAAACGTAAACCTAATTAATAAGACTATCAAAATAACAAAGAAATAGGAATAAGATTCGAACCACACAAGTTAAGCTAGGCAAATTTAATATTTCAGACCTAATCGATACTAGAACATACCTAGCATTAATCTTTCAAGTAGATCAAGATCACTCATGAAGAGACCTCCCAAATGACAAGACCATACTACAAATTGAGGGCCCTTCTTGTTTTCTGGATTATGGCAAATAATTCCTTCCTCTTGAGTTCGGAATCCCGGAGAACCCTACAACAAAGAAACCTTGAGATTAGGAACTTGGTAAAATACGTTAGTCATGAAATGGAGAAACTAAAGAAGAGTCGAGGAAGCAGTGTTGAAGAATAATCTTGGCACCATGGTAGATCACTTGAAATGGATTTGGCCGGCCTCCTTGTGATGGTCTTCTTGATCAACCTTAGATATTGAAGAGCTAGCTTGAGATTGGAGAAGAAGAAGAGTGTCTTAGGCGTTGGAGATGGAGGAGGAGAAAGTAGGGTTGGCGTGGGATAGGGAGAGGAATTTAGAACTACCACTTAGGCACATAGAACTCACATAGAAGAAAACTTTTATTTTTTTCTTTTCCATCCCTTCTTTACAAGAAGACTAAGAGTCTTTTATAGACTATTAAGCCATTTTGAATTCAAACTACACCAAATATCATGGAGAAAAATTTGTGGAGAAAAATATGGGGCATCCCATGAGTAGTGGAGGAAGTTGTGGAGGAGGTTGTAGCTAATTCAAATTCAAATTCCCCTTTTCTTCTCTTGGGTGGCAACCTTGGATGGTGAGGTGGCATGTGTGATGTGGCAGCAACCTTGGATGGTGAGGTGGTATGTGTGATGTGGCAGCAACCTTGGATGATGAGGTGGCATGTGGTCCCCACTTGAGGTGGCTTTGGTCTTGCTTTGGAGTATAAGTCTTGAGTCTTCTTTAGTCTTCAAATGTGGTTTGGTTTGATTCTTCATGGAGGTTTGGTTTGATTCTTCATGGATTGGACTTGACTCATTTGGACCCAACTCTCAAATACAAGATTAATCAGGCTGGACTAGTTCCAACATAAAATTGAAATGGACTCGAATTACATAATTATTTGGACTCAAAATTAAAGAAAGAAAAAAAATTACAGGACTTTCTTTTACTCATCCAACCATAAGGACTCGGATTTGACTTGAATTGGTTGGAGTCTCTTCCTGATTCTGGTGCCCACACCACTTTAGTTCAAGTGAGAGTTGTTAGAAAATGTATCCTAAAGCCAATCATCTAGCTTGTAGATGGTTGAGCTATTATTGTAATTGTATATGAATTATATTGAATAAAATATTTATTATGACTGTTCATCATATTTCATATCTTCCTGTAATGAACTCTTATGTGATGAAGTCCTGAGGACTGATTTGATGTGATATAGAGAGAATATATCATCTACTCTTAAATTGGTCCACGACCAAATAATACATTATCACAGGATGATAGTGTATCAAGTTTAGGTCGTTATATGTCATAGTTGTTGGTTGTCCTCTTAGCCAAGGAGTGTAGAGACACTAGTATGGTATGCAGGTGTTGTGTATAATACTTCACTATATATGATCCATCTATGGAACATTCTTTCTGCTAAAGAGTAGTTTGCATTAGGATATAGATATGAGTGTTCCTCTGACTTAAGATCACTATGGTAGCTTACTCACTATGCTTAGGTACCGGACTATCCGAATTTCTAATTTGGTGATGAAAGATTGCTGGGTATAGTCAAATCCTTGTGTAGCAGTGGTTGGATCAAGATGGGATTAACCCCTCCAAAAGAGTTTGGAGTGAATAACTCATTTATCTCAATTGAGTAAAACCTTGGCCAAGGTAGTCCTTGTAAGTAGTTACAGAGATTTTGAGTTTGAGACATATTATGATGGACTATTCTAGGGTTGGGCAGTTAAACTCTAAGTCATCCAGAGCATTGAGGGTTAAAGGAATGTATTATATGATCATCATATCCATTTGGTTCTTAATAGTTGCTCTGCAACCTTTGACCTATTCGGATGTCGGGTGTCATTGCTAGATGGCAACTTTGGCTGGTATTGGAAGTGTTGTAGTACTACCAGCTTAGTGTTCGAACCTATGGGGTCACACATCATAGGGGTTTCTGATTGATCGAATGGCTATTGAATGATTGGAAATCATTTTTGGACTCTTTGGATAATTTGATTGTCCATCTACATTTAAGAGTCAACTATAATCATGAGTCGACTCAGTTGCAGGGATTTGATGATTTATCAAGTGTTGACATATCATGTTATAAATAATTGTAACAAATGTTTTAGTTACTAAATATTGGTGATTATATGGAGGGTTAGTGGCAATGTGATTGCTTGATTAACTCAATTTGATTGAACAATTTAGTTTGGATCAAACTGAATGTAATTCGATTTGGGCTCGGGTTAGGTCCAATGTAATTGGGCTAAATTATTGCATCCAATTTCAGATTTAAGTTTGAATTATGAATTCAAATTTTGATTTAAGTTTTAAATTCAGAATTTAGTTTGAATTTAAAAGAATGTAACTCCCATGGCCTTGAATCTTTTGTAACCCCCCATAATTATCCCATAACTTATGTAACTCTTCCCTTTTCTGCTCTCCCCACTTACTACATATGGGGGCTTGATGAGGACATGAGAGAGAGAGAGATTTCTGAAATTTATTTGTTGAAAAAATTTATAAAAAAAAGAAGAGCTTGAAACCTTTATGTGGGGAAGAAAGGTTTGGGTTTGGATGTGTGCTGCCTAGTGCTCTAGGCTTGGGAAGAGTGTCTTAGGAAGGGTTCTTGAGTGCACTTCCTAAATCCTCCATAGTACTAATGCGGGATGCAGATGGATGATGAGGATGAACATAAAGAGAAAAATAGCAAATTAATGGAAGTAATTAATTTTAGATTTTTAGATGGCTTATGTTCCTGAAAAAGAGTAAAAGAATAAACATGATATGATGTAAAGACCAAACTATGATTACCAGCTGTTAGGAACAATCAAAGAAATAAAAATCAGGACCACAAGAGTTGAGAAACCCCCTATTAGGATAGTCAATCTTCAATAAAATAGAACTTAGAGAAGGGTTTGGGTAATTACCTAGCAACGATGTTGTCTTCAATATAGAAGGGGTCGCTCTACACTCTAGATCGCTGCCTGGATGATCAGGTCTTTTTCTTGTGGATCAGCCAGCTTTTTATTAGCTGGTCTCAAGGCAAGGCAAACCTTCTTCCTTGGAGGTTTCACCGAAAGGATTATGCACAGGTCTAGGGTTAGGGTCATAGATGATGAGAAAAATAATAAACTGGAAGAAAGAAGAGTGGAGGGATGGATGGGTCTTAGAGATGGCTATCGACCAGATGGAGATGGAGGATGCCTAGCTTGGAGAGGGGTGGCCTAGCTGTAGATGAGGATGCCTGGAGGGCTAGTTGCTAGAGGCCTAGAGGAGGGAGAATAGCTGGCGGCCAATAGCTTGAAGGGTTAGCAGCCTAGGGTTGGGGAGATGGGGTGGCAACCAAGGGGAAGAAGGATGGGAGGTGGGGCAGCTTGGGGCTTAGGATGAGAGGCATCCTAGATTTTGAAGTGATGAAGGGTGGATAAGGTTTAGTGGGAAGAGGGAGGGATGCTGGCGGCTAGGGTTTGCACACAAGAAAAAGAATACGGGCCTCATACCCACTCCTTTTGGAGGCAACAATAAGACAAAGAAGTTCTCTCAAATTTTTATTCATGAAAAGTTGATCAATACAAGAGGGGGAGGGGGTTGGTATTTATAGATTCATCCAGGTCCCTGGACTCCCTAACAGACTGGGATTACATGACTTAAGGGCCAAGAAACCCTATTGGACTTGGTCAACTGCAGACTCCTCTTGGGCTGGAGCGCCAGCTTGATGGACTTGGACTGGGGGGGCGCCAACCATGAAAACCTGGGGCACCAGAGACCTGGAATGGGAGCACCAACCTTGATGGGCCTGGGGCGCTGATGGGCTTGAGGGGCACCTACTAACTGTAGACCTAGAAGGGGTGCTGGGCTCGAGAGGGTGCCAACTGGAGGGGGCGCCCATATTGGGCTTGGCGGCATGAAGGGGCCCACTCCTAGGACACCAATGCTGGGGAGCCTGATGCTTTACTCTGGTAAAGGCTTGGTGAATCTCTCAATCTGGTGACTTCCCTCTTGGGTCTTGGTTTGGATGAGACTTACAGGACTCTTTAAACTGGAATAAAGGACTCACTTGACTAAGGGGACTCAACTGTCCCTCTTTATTACAAGACTCAAAATTTATTACAGGACTCAATTAGCTCACTTCAGTACAGGACTCAAGTGACACAGTACTAATGGGCTACAAGACTCAAAAATCCTAATTAGGAAAATCATAACAGGCTCAGCAATCTTCGTCAGATCCTGGTGCCCGCACTAATTCTCCTGTGATGGGAGGAACTCGACCCTGTCGAGTAAGGGTCATCTCGGCTCTCACACTACTCTAATATGTCTGGGTTGAGGTGTTGCAGATTCTCTCGGGTGATCCACGAATCCTCGAATTCCTATCGACCTTGCCATCAGACCAAATACCGTTGGTAGCCTTTGTTCCAGGTACTAATGGCTTGATCATCCAAGATGCACTCAATCATTTCCTCTCTCACATGCCAAATTATTGGTGGACACTCTATAATAGGCTCACTCCCAAGGGAAGGGTTAGGTCCAAAGGGCTTACTGGGTATCGTTGCTAGCTCCCTATACTCAACAAGGTCTAAGATATTGAAGGTCGAACTAATGCCTAATTCAAGTGGTAACTCGAGCACATAGGCATTGGGTCCAATTCTCTTTATCACTCTGAAGGGTCTAGCTCCACGAGCATGTAGTTTCTTCACTATCCTTGGAGGGAACCACTCAGGCCTAAGCTAATCATTACATAATCTCTTGCAGAAAATTCTTTGGCTCTTTTTTGGAAATTAGCCAAATTTTTATAGATTTCATTGCTCACATTAATTTTTTGACTAATTTTTTTATGCAAATTACTAACATGCTATGCAAATGACTTGACTAATTTAGAGACTCATGCATGCAAGGGCAAGGGAATGAGGTCAAGGGATCTATTAGGCTTATAACCATGGACAATCTCAAATGGGCTCTTACATGTGGATTTATTGATAGAGCTATTATAGGCAAATTCGGCTCTAGGTAAAAGAAGGTCCCAATTCTTGGTGTTCTCACCTACAAGGCATCTCAACAGGTTTCTTAAGCTTTAGTTTACTACCTCAGTTTGGCCATCAATTTGAGGGTGGTAAGATATGAAAAACTTAAGCTTGGTTCCTAATAAGGACCAAATGGTCTTCCAGAAGTAACTGGTGAAATGGAAATCCCTGTCAAATACTATGATTTTAGGAAGGCCATGTAACTTAACCACATGATCAAGAAAGAGTTTGGCTACTTTGGAGGCATCAAAGGTCTGAGAGTAGGGTACGAATGAGCCATTTTTGAAAACTTATCGACCACTACATAAATGGAGTCATGTTTTCTTAGGATCTTAGGTAGTCCTAATACAAAGTCCATGCTAAGGTCCTGTCATGGGTGATTAGGTACAGGTAAAGGGGTGCATAAGCCAGTGTTTTGTTTCTGCAGTTTGGCAACAGCATAAATTCAACATCTAGACACAATGTGGGCAACATCCTTTTTCAATCTGGGCTAAAAGAACTGGTCCTCTATAGCTAAGATGGTCTTATTTCTACCAAAGTGACCAGCTAGACCTCCTGCATGGGTTTCCCAAACTAAAAACTCTCTAAGTGAGGTTCTGGGAATACACAATCTATTTTCTTTGAAAAGGTAACCATCCTGAAGGGTGTACTCACTATTGGAACTAGATGGTCTTTGTCTAGTAGATTGAAAATTTTCACTGAAGTCAGGGCAGGTCTCATATTCTTCTTTCAGTCAGTCAAACCCTATGACTTTATTCCTAACAGTACTCAGAAGCAAGGCATGGTGGCTAAGGGCATCAGCTACCTTATTCTCGATTCTAGCTTGATACTTTAGCATAAAGATATAGTCTTGGATGTACTCTATCCACTTAGCATGCCTAGGGTTCAGCTTTTTCTAGGAGTTTAGGAATCGGAGTGCTTCATGGTCAGAGTAAAGAACAAACTCTTGGGTTAGTAGGTAATGTCTCCAATACCTAAGGGCTTAGACTACGTCGTAGAATTCTTTATCATATGTTGAGTACTTAAGCTTAGCCTCATTGAGTTTCTCGCTAAAGAAGGCTATAGGGTGACTCTTTTGGCTCAGTACTCCTCCTATGCCTACTCCCGAAGTACCACAAGCAACCTCAAAAACTTTGAAAAATTAGGTAACCTTAGGATATGTGCTTATGTCATCTTCTCCTTAATCTCTATGAAGGCTCTATCGGTAGCTTTGGTCCACTCAAATTCTTCCTTCCTAATGCAATATGTGATGGGTACTACAATGGTACTATATCCCCAGATAAATCTTCTATAGAAGGTGGCCAGACCATGAAAACTACATACGTCATGAACAGTGGTTGGTACCAGTCACTCAATTATGAATTTAACATTTTCAGGGTCAGCTAAAACTCCTTCGAGGGTCACTACAAATCCTAGGAAGATGACTCTATGGGTCAGGTGTTGCCCAGGTGGCTTTTCCAAGAAAGGGATGAATTGGGAATTAAGAAATTTAAGCAATTGTGTGCTTTTTGAAATTCCTTTTAAAGTGTTAAGTGCTGTGATTAAGTAATTAACTATAGAAGCAAAATTAAATCAGAAAAGCACAACACAAACACACAACAATTATAGTGGTTCGGAGCAACCCAGCTCCTATGTCCACTATCCAAGATTATCACTTAGGATTTCCACTATATCCCCTATCGGAATACAGTCGGATTGTTTTCATAGGCTCACAATCCAAACCTCTACACTTTGATTTTTTTGAGATCACCAAAGAAACCCAACTTGGTTTTACCAGGATCACCAAGAATCCAACACTTAATTTTAAACAAAGGCTAACCAAGAACCTATTTGGTTTTTCAACCAGGCTCACCAATAACCAACAATTCAAAATGAATTGAAAAGAAAAGCAACATAATGACAAACAAGTTTTTATCGAATGGTTGCCGATGCAACTCGAGAGAAGCCCACTTGAATGCACTTCAATTCACTTTAATGGCTTCTATAGCTTCTTTACTAAGCGCTTCAAGCTTCAGATGAGAGTTGGTGAAGGCTTGAAGGCTATCTTGAATGCTTTTAGTGCTCTCTTGCTTGTTGACTTGGTTTGATATTTAATAATGCATTAACTCACTCAAAAACCTTTTTCAAATAGTTCTAATCCCTTAAATATATAATCTTGTACCTTTCTCAGGCAGTTTTAGTCGTTGTAGACCATTGGGATGTGATATTTGATCATTGGAGCACCTTTTGGATTCAAAATCTAAGTTCTAGAACTAGCCAATATATGCCTATAACTACCATTTGAGTTGGCTCGGATAACTCGAGTCGGCTCGGATCCTCAGAGTTGTTCTGGTTGAGTCGACTCTCTTCAATCCAGTCGGCTTGCTTGCACAGTATCCTAATTTCTCACTCTATAAGAGTCAGCTCATCTTAATTCGAGTCGACTTGGATCCACAATCCTTCAACATGTCAGTCTGGATGAGTCAGCTAACTTTTATTCTAGTCAACTCGGTTGGCTATAGTTCTTAGAATGCATTTTCTGGACTCTAGAGGAGTCAACTCGATCTTCTGAAGAGTTGGCTTGGATGTCTGACTATATAATAAAGTCGGCTCAGACTCCCTTTGGGTCGGCTCACCTGTCTGATTTAGGAAGTAGTACACTGGATGAGTCGGCTTGGGTTCCTTAGAGTCAGCTCGAATATCTACATCCCAGAATCCTTATGCGTGCCATGTGCCAGAGTCGGCTTTCTTATCTTCAAGTCAGCTCGGATGAATGTTTTAGTGATTTTCTTTGTCTTTCTTCAGAATTCATCCAGCAAGTCTTCAAGCTTCAAGATGTCTTCAAACTCAACATATTTCCAAGAAATATAAAGCTTGAAATACATTTAAAAGTAACCCAATTTTATGATCTTTCTTAACTTTTTTCTTTGGGTTCTTCTTTATAATATACAATTACAACACAACTCAAAACAAGAAATGAAAATGTAGGAGTTGAAATTTGAGCAATGAATTCATCCTACAAAAACTTGTAAGCCACTTGAAGAGTTGTTAGTAAAACAAATGCATACACCAATGTTTGGTTATCATCAAAATCACTTATGGGGTCAACTATCTCCCCCTTTTCGATGATGACAAAACACTGGTGTTGACCCCTGGAATGATTTTGATGATCACAAAACATTGGAGCATGTATATGTTACCAATTCTTTCAATTATTTGAGAAGTTTTTGCAGGAAAATGGTTATATGTAGTTTAATTGGTTTTCAAATTGGTTGAAAGGTAATTCAATCTTGTATACACTCTTATGGACTTTAAATTATTAAAGCCCTAATTTTTTTAACTTTGTAATCTTGTAAATGGGTTGTAAAATTATAAAAATAAGAGTATAAATTAGCTCTTGTTTGATTCAAGTGTTGAAGAATTTTGGAGAAGTTTGAAGCATTAATTGAAGTTTTGGCAAGAGCCGACTCCTTGTGGCATGACACAAAGAAGTTTCAGAGTTTCAGAACCTCAAGCCGACTCGTGTCCCAAGAGCCGACCCATGGAAGAATACATGTTTCTGAAGTCTGAGATCTCGAGCTGACTCGAGCTTCAGGAGCCGACTTGTCCAAAGTTATGTTTGTTGGTGATTAAGACTTCAAGCTGACTCTGCCTTAAAGAACCGACTTAAGGAAATTATGGTTTTGAATTGATTGAAGGTTCGAGCTGACTCTAGCTTGAAGAGTCGACTCACACAGAAATTCTGATTGGGCTATCTGAGACTTCGAGCCGACTTGAGTGACCGTTTTCTACACTATAACGGCTAGTTGCTGAAAGTGATTTTTGAATTCTAATTGGTCTCCAACAGCTCTTTCACAAATCCCTTGGCCCTACAATGGCCATATCTCATAGAAAACTATAAAAGGGATTACTTTTGATGGATTAAATAATTTTTTAAGGGATTATTATTGATTTATCTTGGGAATTTGAAAAGCCTTCAAGTCTTTCACCAACCTACTTCAAGAGCATTCAAGATAGGATTCAAAGCTTCACCAACTTCTCTTCATCATTGAATCCACTCAATGAAGAAGCAAAGAAGCAGCTTGAAGAGCATTAAAGAGTATTCAAAGCTAGGCTTCATCTTGATCTACATCGGCAACATTTAAACAAACTCAGTTTGTTGTGTAGTTGCTTTTTATTTCTCTCTATCGTTGTTTTCTCTCTAAGAATAGCAAGGGGCTATGTCTTAAGAGAAGGTTAAAGGTTTTTAGGTGAACCTTGTGAAAACCTAAGTTGGGTTCTTGGTGATCCCGTTATAAAACCAAGTATTAGGGTTTCTTTGGTAATCCCGTTTAAAACCAAAGGGAGTTGAGTTTTCTTTGGTGATCCCGGTAAAACTAGAGTGTATAGGTTTGGATTGTGAGCCTAGTAAAATAATTTGACTGTATTCCGGTTAAGAGATATAGTGAAAATTTCAAGTGGTCCTTGGGTAATGGACGTATGAGCCAGTTTCTCTTAACCACTCTAAATTTTCTTGTGTTTGTGTTTGTGATTACTTTGCCTTATTGCATTTACTTAATTACTTCTGCATTGCATATTGTATTCCTTGTATTGTATATGGATGACATTCTCTTAATCAGGAATGACATCCCAGCACTATAAGGATTAAAGGTCTGGTTGTCATCTCTATTCTCTATGAAGAACTTGGGTGAAGTCTCTTACATACTGGGTATGAAGATCTATAGAGATAGATCTAAAAGGCTTATGGGACTATCCCAGTCTACGTACATCGAAACTGTATTGAAATGGTTCAGCATAAAAAATTCTAAGAAAGGCTATCTCCCGATGGCACTAGAATTGGTCTCTCCAAAGAGGATTGTGTGACAACTCCTGAGGAGAGAGAGTTTATGAGCAGAATTTCATATATTTCGGCAGTGGGTTCTATCATGTACGCTATGACATGTACTAGACCAGACATGGCATACTCACTAGGCGTAGTGAGTAGATACCAGGCTGACCCAGGTGAAGCTCATTGGAAGGTGGTAAAGACCATCCTTAAGTATTTGCAAAATACTAAGGACCAATAGCTGATTTATAAAGAACTTGACTTGAAACTTGTGGGGTATACTGACTCCAGTTTTCAATCAGATAAGGATGATAGCAAGAGTGTGTCAGAATTTGTCTTCACCCTAAATGGAGGAGTGATCTACTAGAAAAGTTCCAAGCAGCCTACTATGGCAAACTCGGTATGCAAAGCAGAATACATTGTAGCATCGAATGCAGCGAAGGAAGCTATGTGGTTGCGAAAGTTTCTTGGTGAGCTGGGAGTGGCACCTTTCCTGGATGGTCCTGTTTCGATGTATTGTGACAGCACTAGAGCCATTGCTCAAGCCTAAGAGCTGAAGTCTCATCACTGTACAAAGCACATTATACGGTGCTATCACCTTGTACGAGAGATCATGGAATGAGGTGACATTGACCTTCTGAAGATCGATAGAAAGGAAAACCTGGTTGACCCCTTCACTAAAGCTGTCGGAATTCAAGAGTTTGACAGTTGTAAATGAAAAATGGGAATGAGATTCTGTACCGATTGGCTTTATTCCAAGTGGGAGTTGTTAGGAATTGTATCCCAAATTCAATCATCTAGACTGTAGATGGTTGTGCTATCTTATAATAGTATATGATTTTTAATGAATAAAAGTTATTCTTTTTGGTTGTTCATCATATTTGCATTTTCCTGAAATAAACTCTTGTATGATGGAGTTCTTGGAACTACATTGTTTGATATAGAGAGGATATATCAAGTAATTTTTAAACTGATTCACAACTAAATGATACATTGTTATAGGACGATAATATATCAAGTGTAGGTTGTTGTATGTCGCATTTGTTGGTTATCCTCTTAACCAAGGAGTGTGGAGACACTGGTATAACATGCAAGTAAAATGTATGATATCTCACTGAACGTGACCATCTGCGGAGCTCCCATTTGCTAAAGGGTTGCTCACGAAGGGATATGGGTATATGTATCCCTCAAACCTGAGATCACCATGGTAGCTTATAAGCAACTCATTATACTTTGGTGCCGGACTACTTAGATTTCTAATCCAATGACAGAAGGTTTCTGGGTGCAATCAAGTACTTGTGGAGCGATGGTGGATCAAGATGGAATTGACCCCTCCAAATAGTTTGGAATGAATGGCTTATTATGTCTCAATTTAGCAAATCCCTGGCCAGGGTAGTTTTTGTGAGGAGTCACAGGACTGGTAAAGTTGAGACATGATATGGATAAACAAAATTAGGGTTGGCAGTCAAATCCTAGGTCATCTTGAGCATTATGAGGTCAAAGGGATGAATTATGTAGTAACCATATGCCAGAAGTTCTTATAAGGTGCTCTGCATCTTTGACCTATCCGAATATCGGGTATCATTGCTAGATGAGGACTTTGACTAGTACTCGAAGTATTCCAGTACTACCGGCTTAGTGTTCGAACCTATGGGTCACCCACCATAGGGGTTTTTATATGATCTTAAGGCTGATCAACGATTAAGAATCGTTTGCTTTCACTGGTGGTGATGCGGGACTACAATGCATGCATAATATTTTTTTATATTTTCAAATGTTAAGTGATGTAACTAAATCCTGAAGATAAGGCCACAAATCTAAGTAGAGAGTTCTATGCAAAAACAACAAGCAATAGCATGCAAAATAGAACCTAAAAGCAATAGAAAAGAGGACCGCCGAAGCTAAGAAGTCTCGGTTTGGCTAGTTCTCCTTCAATAATGCTACTGGCAAGCAGAGGGGGTGTACTTGACAATGGCTTATGCGTCCGATGAAGATTATAGACAAAGGGATCATTCTCGCTCTCAGATGCGGCCTGGATGATCAAGCCGGAGATCACGGATTCTCGACTTTCAACCTGGTGATCCGAACCCAGTGATCCGATAGCTACTCGGCTGGAGTCATTGGATTCGTAGAAGTTGAAAGACCTGCAAATAGACTATCAAGGTTTAAGAAACAAAGCAAGGATGAAGAAATAAAGTTAAAATAGAAAGGAAAAAGAGGTTTTGATGTGGGCGGCCAAGGCTTAGAGAAGTGGATTGCAGCTGGAGATTGGGCGCAGGACACAAGGAGGAAGGAGGGGCTCACACAGAATCCCCTTAGCACATAGCAGATAGCACATAGCATATGGAAAACTCAATTGTATTAATCAAAAATTGTCTTCATACAAGAGAAGAGAGTCTCTTAAATAGACTCATAAACTTGCCCCTCAAGTAAGGATACAAAAGACTTTTCTTAGGAATTTGAATCCCACCCAAACCCTAGCTAGAATACATGGTAGGTCCAAGATTTGATTTCCCTCAAATTGCTCCCTCTCTCTCTTGCCTTGGTCAGCCAAGGGAGGTGACCCTAGTGGCCGACCAAGGGTGGTGACCATAGGGTGGATGGCGCCAAATGACTCCTCTCCTGGGCCTTGGCTGGCCCAGTTTGCTTTAGGCTGCGATCCAGGACTCCAGGGCTTCCGATTTGGTTCTAGGGCTTCTGATTTCTTCTACTGGGCCTTCCATGGTCTTCATAACTTCAAGCTGGGTTGATCTTTACTTGTATTGGCTTAGTCTTCACTTGTACCGAGTCTTCACTTGACTTGGACTAACATGTACAGGACTCAGAAAGAAAACTAGCTCAACATGAGCTGACTAGTATAGGACTCAAATAATGAAAATGATAACTCAATTAGGAATCCCTTATTACAAATGGACTCAAACACTACTAAGTAATCCACAGAGGGTTGAGAAGCCTCTATCGTATTCTGGTGCCTCTGGTGTCCCCACCAATTCTCCCAGGATGGGAGGAACTCGACCCTGTCGAGTAAGGATCACACTGGCTCACATATCTCTCGAGAAGGTCTGGGTCGAGGTGCTACAAGTCCTCTCGAGAAATCCACAAATTATCTGACTCTAGCCATTCTTTCCATCAGACCAGGTAGCGTTGATAGCTATGGCCCCGGGTTGTGATAGCTTGATCATCAAGGATACGCTCGATCCATTCTCCTCTCTCAGGCCAAATAATTGGTGGACACTCTAGGCTAGGGTCACTCTTAATGGAAAGTAGTAGGTTCAAAGGCCTCACTAGGTATCGCTGTCGGTTCCCTATACTTAACCAGGTATGCGATATTGAAGGTAGAACTAATGCCAAAATCTGAAGACAAATCTAACACATAGGCATTTGGTCCAACCTTCTCTATCACTCTAAAAGGTCCAGCTCTACGAGCATGAAGCTTTTTTTTAAGCCTAAGCCTAACCAAGATAGAATTTCCTACATTGAATCCATTGGCTCTTATTAAGGAATTAGCCAGTTTGTTAGATGTTTCAGCACTTAAATTACTCTTATGGCTAATATCCTAATGCATATGTTGTGCAGTGTTCAGTGCAGGTGTGCACATGCTAGGCATATGCTAACTCCTAACAGGTGACGCAAAGGACTCAAACTAACACCTAATAGACTCGACTATGCATTCCTGTCGAAGGAAATTTTATTGAACTATTTGGACCTAAACCTAACAGATTATAGGTTCTCTAGGTTTGATCCCGGTTTGACATGCATATGAAAATTTACAATGTACTCCTAGCAAATTCCATAGAGTATGCCAGAAGTAAGATGCAAACCTAACATGCGTAATGAATGCATGCAGTATGCCAATCTCAACTAAATGCAATCTAATGATCCTAGAAATGCTGAAGGTTTCTAGAAATGGTAGAAAATAAGAGGTGGGTTTAGGATTAGTCTGGTAGGGTAGGAAAAAGGTTCAGGGTTAGTTAGATAAAGTAGGATATAAGAAGGCGTGTCAGGGACTAATCCTAGACTAATGAGGCTAACCTTACAAGGCTGAGATATATCTATAGGGTTTGCATAATGGAAGGATGGGTTCCTAATCTTAGGGAAGAGGTCCTTAATGGGAACTATAAGAGGGGGCTTATCCTGAGGGTACTGATTCAAAGAGATCAGGTCCTTAATAAATTCTTCTGGTTCTTGTATTTTAGGACTAGACTCTATAATTTGGCTCTCCTCTATAGTTTCCTCAAGTAAGGTTCTAGCAGCAGTATCTAAATTCTCTTCCTCTGATTGTTCTTCCACTACAGCTTTAGGCTGGATATAGTCAGGGTCAACTAACTCTAGATTGGCTTCTACCTGGATACCTACGAGGTCAACTAATTCTAGGTCTTCTAGAGATGTCTTCTTTTCTCCCTCATACTCATCCACTAAGCTCACATCAGCTACATACACTTCCACTTTACTATCACTCTTGTGAACCAGTGGGATGGTAGGTAAGAGTCGACTAAGGAAAGATTGACTAGGTCCTAGTTTCTGATTATGGGCACTAATCCTAGTGGGTTCAGATTGACTAAGGGGTAGTGGATTACTACTGGCCTTCTATCTAGGGATACTAGCCTTATGGGGTTCCGGTCGATGGCCTATGGGTTCGGATCTATAGGTCATGGGTCTACTAGGCTTATAAGGAGTGGGTGCATAGGATATATGTTCATAGGTTTTGGGTACATAGGTTCTAGATTCATATAATTTAGGTAGTGTGGGTAAAGGTGGCTCAGGTTTGGATCTAGTCTGGGTTCTACGGGTTTTCTCTAGGGTTCCTATCCGAACATCTACTTGGTCAAATCTATGATTCAGCTGAGTGAAAGATTGGGCTACCTGCTTAGTAAGGGCTTTAATCTGGGCTTCAAAATTATCCATGGATTCAGCCAGTTATTGGGGGGTGGATGAAATGGGACTCCTGATCTAGTGCATATGTGAGACTCAACACTAACTCGACTACGGGTACCTAGACCTAGAGCCCAATCAGAATGGGTTGACTCAACTTACACACAACTCAACTCCTAGTCCTTCAACTGGCCAACTAAGAGGTGAGAAGGTGGGAGGCCCCCCTGCTCTTGCAGGGACCCAATTAAAGAACCACTGATCTGTTTAGGTCATTTGATACTGTACCTCTAGCCTAGACACCAGCATCCAGTAATAGAAAATGAATTTGGTGCACTAGTCATCCCACAATGGTTGAACCCGACCTGTTGATGCCCCTAGCCCTCTAGGGCAAATTAAGTCTACTCGATTTTAATTAGGGTTGGGTTCAGATGCAAGGGTGGTGGTTTCTAGGCTAAGGAAAGGTAATGACCTCCTTCCCTTATCTTGGATATTGATGCCCTTAAGTTAATTATGCAATGATGGCAAGCAGATGAAAATGCAAATTAGGGTTTTAAGTATTTTTGGTGTTTTATGAGTATATGTATTTTTTTTAGTATATTTTAAATAGAAAGATAATTTATAAATAATGACCTAATATGCAGAAAATATGCCAAAATTTTAAGATATGTAAAAATTATACTAAAACAACCCTAAACTTACTGAAATTGACTTTGCTGCCAAAAATAGGGTAGAACTTTTCTCAGGCAATATTCCAACTGGCAGAAAATTCACAGATCGAAATAATTCCTAAGAAAATTCTAAAATTTAATTTCAATTATAGGGAATTCAGTAAAATAAATTTTAGATTTTTCTAAGTTCTATATTCATAGAAACAATTAAAATAGCAAGCTATGTATTGAGAAGGCTAAGATGCAAAAAAACCCTAATGAACTTTTTGTTTTCTTCTTCAGGGGTCAAATCACAGTGGCACCCCTACATGCCATAGGTGATCCCGTAGATTGGGAAGAAAGGGTCTTGCAGCCCTACTTGTCTCCTATGATCTGACGGCCATGGTGAAACACCCGATCCGAGTATTCAAAGAGAATAAAGCCCAAATAGGCTCTGATACCAAATGATGCGGGACTACAATGCATGCATAATATTTTTTTGTATTTTTATAGGTTAAGTGATGTAACTAAATCCCAAAGATAAGGCCACGAATCTAAGTAGAGAGTTCTATGCAAAAACAAGAAGCAATAGCATGCAAAATAGAACCTAAAAGCAATATAAAAGAGGACCGCTGAGGCTGAGAAGCTCGGTTGGGCTAGTTCCCCTTCAATAATGCTACTGGCAAGCAGAGGGGGTGTACCTGACAATGATTGATGTACCCAATGAAGATCGTAGATGAAGGGATCGCTCTCGCTCCTGGATGCGGCCCGGATGATCAAGCAAGAGACCCACAGATTCTCAGCTTTTAACCTGGTGATCCGATCGTTGCCCGACTGGAGTCGTTGAATTCATAGAAGTTGAGGGACCTACAAATAGCCTATCAAGGGTTAGGAAGAAAAGCAAGGATAAAGAAATAAAGTTAAAATAGCAAGGAAAAAAGAGATTTTGATGTGGGCGGCCAAGGCTTGGAGAAGTGGATGGCGGCTGGAGACTAGGCGCAGGACACAAGGAGGAAGGAGGGGCTCACACAGAATCCCCTTAGCACATAGCAGATAGCACACAACATATGGAAAACTCAATTGTATTAATCAAAAATTGTCTTCATACAAGAGAAGAGAGTCTCTTAAATAGACTCATAAACTTGCCCCTGAAGTAAGGATACAAAAGACTTTCTAGGAATTTGAATCCCACCCAAACCCTAGCTAAAATACATGGTAGGTCCAAGATTTGATTTCCCTCAAATTGCTCCCTCTCTCTCATGCCTTGGTCGGCCAAGGGATGTTACCCTAGTGGCCGACCAAGGGTGGTGATCATAGGGTGGATGGCGCCAAATGACTCCTCTCCTGGGCCTTGGCTAGCCCAGTTTTCTTCAGGCTACGGTCTAGGACTTCAGGGCTTCCAATTTGGCTCCAAGGCTTTTGATTTCTTCTACTTGGCCTTCCATGGTCTTCATAACTTCAAGCTGGATTGATCTTTACTTGTACTGGCTTAGTCTTCACTTGTACTGAGTCTTCACTTGACTTGGACTAACATATACAGGACTCAGAAAGAAAACTAGCTCAACAAGAGCTGACTGGTATAGGACTCAAATAATGAAAATAACAACTCAATTAGGCTAAGCCCTTATTACAAATAGACTCAAACACTACTAAGTAATCCACAAAGGGTTGAGAAGACTCTGTCTTATTCTGGTACTCTGGTATCCCCACCAAGTGGTCAATGTGATTGACCATGTATCGACACTTAAGTGGTTAACACTTGGCTGTGACAAGAAATATTTTTGAAAGACTTTTTTGGACAAGCCAACTCGACCCCTGGTCGAGTCGACTCATTCTATTTTCTGGATGAGCCGACTCGAACCTGCTCGAGTCGACTCATCTCTTCTCGACCAGAAATCCCTGAATGACATTTCTAGGACATTTTTAGAAGGTTTTGACCTTGTTTGAATTTCGAATTCAAGCTATTTTGGCTCCAAACTTTTATGGAATGATTCTCATTATTTCTAATGTGGTTTGAGTCAATATGGTATGCTCCTTGACCTTCTCCCCAAATCACTCCTTCCTCTTTCTCCATCTCTTGGCTGCCTCTATAAATAAGTATTATTTTAGGGTTGCTGGGTTAGAGAAGTTTTTGGATCTGTCTCTGAATCTCATTGCTGTTAAGATTCTGAAAGGGAAAAAAAGGGTTATGAGGACTTGGGCATTGGGTGTGTGGACTCCTAGCACTCAAGCTAGGCCTTAGAAAGAGAGCCAGTTAGGAAGGGTTCCACTCTCCTCCTCATCTTCCAAGAAGAAGAAGATCAGCCCAAAGGATCCCAAGGAGCTAGCACTCCGAGGGAGTTGATCAGAGTCGAGCCTAAGTGTGGATTACCTATAGAGGCCAGACATGTATGTGGCTTAAGAGCATCATCGTTGGAGCACCGCCACTACATCCATCAAAGGTATAACTATAAGGTACTTTTATATTTTTGCTCTTCTCTTGCTTTGATGTTTATATTGCATGCTATTTTATTATACTAGATCCTGTTGCGGGCAAATTGGTAGATCATTTAAATCGATCTACCAAGCCTTCCACTGTGCATATTTTAAAATCATTTTAAAATGCATCTTTTCTACCTTGTTTTTGCATATTGTATGCATGGTGTTGGTGTCTTTTCACCTACATAGGGTTGGATGATCTGTCCATATATATCTTCTGGATGTCATTTGGGCTCGGAGGGATATTTGAGATAGCTTTGAGGGTTCCATCATCTATGGCTCGACTGGCTCATTAGGAATGGTATATTCAACCAAGAAGTCAGCTAATAGTTGGATCTTGATTGATAGTCAGGTCTAATATTTGATATCGAACTCTAAAAGTTTGATTGTCCATTTGGCGATACGTCCAGACATATTGAATCAGTGGAGGATGTTCCTTATAGATTGATTAGTTAGTAAGATGATGGTGTGAGCTTGAAAATATGGGTGAAGCTTTCGGGTGATGATGAGGAGAGCATATACTAGCTTCTCCAACTTGGAATACTGGGTCTCCATATCCCTTAAGATTCTACTAACATGGTAAATGGGTTTCTAAACTCTATCTATTTCTTGGATTAGCACTACGCTCGTAGCCTAAAGAGAAGTAACCAAATATAGGATTAACTCTTCATCAGGATTTGGTCTCTCCAATAGTGGGGGGAGCTGAGGTAATTTTTAAGGCTGTCAAAAGATTCCTAGCATTTCCCCCCATCAACTAAAAATTCTTCGGGTGCTTTAAACTTTGGAAGAATAGGAGGCAACACTTGAATGATTTGGAAATTAATCTGCTAAGGGTTGCAATCCTCCCAGTAAGGTGTTGGACATCTTTAACCATCTTAGGCAAGCTCATATCATAGACGGTTTTAATTTTTTTTGGATTGGCCTTCACCCTCCTATTGGAGACCATGAAGCCCAAGAATTTACTTGAAGCCATTCCAAAAGTGCACTTGGTAGGTTCAACTTCATCTGGTATTTTTGGAGGGTGTCAAAAGTCTCTTACATATCTTTGATATGGGATATGGAACTTTTGCTTTTAACAAGCATGTCGTCTACATATGCTTCCATATTCTACCCAATTTGCTCCTTTAAAACCTTATTTACTAGGTGTTGATAAGTAGTGCCTGCATTCATCAAGCCGAATGGCATAACTTTGTAACAAAATAGCTCTCGATTAGTGATAAAAGTAATTTTTTTCTCATCCTTAGAAGCCATTCAAATTTGATTGTAACTAGAGAAGGCATCCATGAAATTGAGAAGACTATGGCTCGAGGTAGCGTTCACCATTTGATTAACTTTGGGTAGTGGGTAGCCATTTTTCAGGCATGCTCAATTCAAGTTAGTGAAGTTTATGCAGATTCATCATTTTCCATTCATCTTTTTCACCATAACAGGATTTATGATCCACTCTGGATAGGTAGTTTTCTTAATGAAAGCAGTGTTGAGCAGCTTATCAACCTCCTCGATGATAACCTTCTAGTACTCGGGTGCGAAACTCCATTTCTTTTGTTTGATGGGTTGGTGCTTAGGTTCCACCTCTAGTCGGTGCACTATCATCGAGGGATCGATACCCAGTATGTCGATTGGTGCTCAGGTGAAGACATCGATATTTTTCTATAAAAACAAAGTTAGTTGTTTCCTAGTTACCTGGTCTAAGTTGGAACCGATCCTAACCGTATTTCTAGATTCCCGTCTACCAAGGATACAGGGATGAGATCCTCAACCTACTCTCCTCGCTGTTCAGTAAGATCATCCCGAGTGTCTAGGCCTTCAATAGGACATTCTTCGATAGCTCTTCTTCCTTGGAGTTTGATGCAGTAGCAGTATCAGGCTAGGTTTTGATATCCACGGATCTTCCTAGCTCCATATATTATCAAGAATTTTAGTTTTAGGCAATAGGTAGAGAAACAGCTTGGAAAGCATTAAGACCTGGTCACTCGAGGATGGCATTGTAAGTCGAGAGCACTCGAACAACCTAGAAATCTATCCGAGTGATAGACCATAGAGGGTAATGTCACATCCTTTCGGTCAAGGTAATCATCCTTTCTACTTGGATTGCATCCCCTATAAATCCTATCAAAGGAGAATTCACTCGAATTAGTTGTTCGAATGATATTCCCATTTTTAAGAGTGTATAATAGTACAAAATATCTACCAAACTTCTATTATTAATAAGGATACGGTATACATCATAATTTTTCACATTCAAGGTTACCACCATCGCATCATTGTGTGGAAACTAAATACCTTCATCATTCTCTTCGGAGAAAACTATTAGCATTGCCCATTTCTTGGTTGGCTACTTGGGGTGGCCACACACCCCAGTGATCATCCCTACTTGGCCAGATGGTGTAGGATCACCTCCCTTCAGAGGTGGGAGTGGTCATGATTGTTCAATGGGTCGCAATGATCTTGGCCACTCTCTCAGCTCTCTTCATTATCAGATGAATCGATCAAGATGATCTCTCCTGATCAACTCCTCAATCTTATCTCATAGCTAGATGTACTCCTCGGTGTCATGGTCGTGGTCTCGATGGTACAAACAAAATTTATTTTGGTTCCTTCTTGCCAGTGGCATTCACATCTTCTAGGGCTTTGGGAAGTGCCTTTTGATTTTTATTAGAACCTTCTCTCTCGATGCATTAGAATTTTCCTACTGTGGTGCTTGGGAAGCCTCCCTATAGCGATGATCTTTGATGAACCTATTCTTCTCTCATGGGGAACGAGAGCGAGGCTGGGTTCTTCCTTCACATCTTGGGGAGAGTTTACATCCCTATATTTCCTTACCACCCCCTAGTGTGGGAGCAGGGAGATCTTCCTCCATCATGAAGGCTTTTTTCATCCAAGCATATTTCTTAGCTTGGACTACCATCCCTATGAAGTCTTTAAGGTAGGTCTTAGCTAATGACTTTTTAAGGTCATTCTTCAGCAATCCTTTTGCCCGTGTTGGCATGGCGAGCGATTGATCCAGGTTATGGATCTCTAGATTAGCCACATTGAAGCAACTTACAAAGGTTCATATCATCTCTCCTTCCTTCTATTTGAGGGTATGGAGATAGTCCGAGCACTATTGTGGCCTACGGCTACAAATAAATTGGTCGGTGAATGCTTGGTGTAACTGCTCGAAAGAGTGTATCGATCCTAGTTTTAGGCTTGAATACTAGTATCAAGCCACTCTCATGAAAGTAAAGGGGAAGGCTCAGTAAAGAATGGGATTAAGAGCTCCATGAAAGAGCATTATTGCTCTAAAACTTTCTAGGTAGTCATTAGGGTTTGTGGTTTATGCAGGATGACTCTAAGATTGCAGCAAAATAGTAAACTAATTTTTTTATGATTTTTATAATTTATGTTTGTAGGCTAAATTTCTAATATAAAATAAAAACTAGCATAAGGAGTAGCAATGCAAAGAATCATCGTATCGCAGGTGAACTCATGCAAAATAATAAATAACCAAAACCCGAGAATTGAGAAACTTCCGGATTATGATAGCTTATCTTTATCAAATCAGAAATTAAAAGAAGGAAAGGATGTTACTAATCAATGATTTGAAGAACTTCCGATAAAGAGATCACACAGTACTCTGATTGGAGTCTGGATGATGAAGCTCGGTTCCCTTAAACTGATGACTGATTTGGGCGGTCCTAGAGGCAAGGAAAGCCTCCTCTGGGGAGGTGAAATACCTCGAAGATCCTACAAAACATCAAGGGTCAATCAAAATAGCAAATAAGAAAAAGAAAGAGAACTAGGTTTAGAAGGAATCAGGTTAGGATTTAGAAGTGGGGCGGCTCGAAGCTTGATGAAGATCTCCTTGCTTGGCAGCCTAGGGCACTCCTTCTTGGATGTGTGAAGGCTTGGATGGTAGTGAGTTAGGGTGTGGAAGGATGCTAGGGCAGCAAGGAATTCAACCAAGCATAATAGTAACCAAAGAAAAAATAAAAACAAAGTAACACACAAGCTCGCAAGCTCAAATAAATTCATCAGGGTTTTGATATCATGAATAATAATTGCTTACAAGAGGGGGAGGGGTGGGGTATTTATAGAGTTCCCATGTCCTCTAACTAGGGTTACACACTTGGGTTACAAGTCCTCTCCTAGCTAGGTAAGAAAAACACATCTTAAAATAATTAGGAGCATAAGTCCCAACTAGGTTAGGATTTGACCTAGTCTTCTCCTTCTCCTTTCATGCTTTGACTATTCCACTCAAGGACATCTCTTGGACTTGGTCAACACTTTAAAGATGCCTAGGAGGGCATGTTGGACTTCTAGGGGCAGCAAGGGGCTGGCCCAAAGGGGCTTGGTGCATGGGCTTTGGCCTCCTGGAAGCTGGGGTTGCCTAGTAGCCTGGTAGCAAGAATATTCCATGGAATCTTGCTTCTTTAGGGCTTGGACTTGGTGCCTGGGCTTGATTTTCTTGGGCTGGGATGTAGGTGGGCCTCTAGAATCATGGATGCCCTGGTTTAAGAATATGCTCCAGCATCTGGGAAGGAATCTAGCATCTGGAGGACATCTGGAAAGAATCAGGATTTCTGGAAGCATCTTGGGTCCTAGGTTGTCACACAAAATCCAATGGACTGATGTAGTGGCCTCTGACTCCTATATGTGGCCTGATGAAACTCCAAAATAGGGTAACCTCTTCTCTTATATAAAAATTGGGCTCATACTAGACTCATAATTGACGTACAGGACTCAAAACTGGACTAAGGTTGAGGGTTGAGACAAATCAACTAACCTCAACTTATTACAGGAATCAAAACTTTCAAAACTTTGACACATGACTAAATAAACCATATGGGATCCAAGGATCTGTGTCTGATCTTGGTGTCCCGACCAATTCTCTCGAGATAGGAGGAACTCGACCCTGTCGAGTATGGGTCAATTTGGCTCAAGGAGGGTCTGGGTTAAGGTGCTGCAAATCCGCACCAGCATTCCACAAGTCCTCAGATTCTAGCTGACCTTGCCACTGGACCAAATACTGCTGACAGTATCTATCCTGGATATTGATAGTTTGATCATCCAGAGCTTTCTCAATTGTTTCCTTACCATAAGGCCAAATTATATATGGTTGCTCCGCGATGGGTTCTTTCTCAAAGAACGGGAGTGGCTCAAGGGGCTCGGTGGGTATCACTGCTGGCTCCCTAAACTTTACAAAGTCTAAGATAATGAAGGTTGAGCTAATACCTAAATCAGGTGATATCTCAAGCACATAGGCATTAGTTCCACTACTATTCATTATTTTAGATGGGCCAGCTTCACGAGCAAAAAATTCTTTAACAGTCACATATTCCTCTACATAAAAATCTTTATCTTTCTTTTGGAAATTAGCCAAGTTATTATTTAGTTCATTAATTATGTTCAGCTCTTGACTAATTTCCGGATGCAAATGCTGTGTAGAGGTTAATGCATCTATGGATAGATAATTCAGGGCTATGGATTTACTGGACTCAACTAACACCTAATAGACTCGACTAGACTTTCCTATCAAAGAAAATTTTATTGGACTCTAAGGGACAAACCTAACAGACTGTAAACTCATTAGGTTTGACTCTCGCATGACATGCACATGAAAACTTACTATGTACTTCTAGTAAATGTCAAAGGGTATGCAAGAAGTATGATGCCAACCTAACATGTGCAAGGAATGAATGCAACATGCAAACCTCTACATGATACAGGTGAATGGTTAAAGAAATATAAGAAAACTCAAGAAAAGGCAAAAAATACAAGATGGATTCGAGGTTAGTCTGGCAGGAAAAGGGTTCGAGATTGATTAGATAGAATGGAATGCAAGAAGGTGTGTCAGGAATTAGTCATAGACTAATGAGGTTTACCTTATGGGGTTGATGGGTACCTGCAGGGTTGGTATGATGGAAAAATGGGTCACTAATTTTGGAGAAGAGATCAATGGGAGTCAAAAGAGTGAATTCATCCTGAGGGTACTGATAAGAAATCAAGTCCTTAATAAATTTTTTTGGCTTAGAAAATTCAGGACTAGGCTCTACAATTGGATTCTCTTCCTCTAACTGGCCTTCTATTACCGGTTCAGCTTGGGTGTGGTTAGGTTCAACTAATGTTGGGTGGTCTTCTACTTGGTTATCTACTTGGTCAACTAATTCTTGGTTGGTTTCTACCTGAGTATGGTCAGGGTCAACTAATCCTAGGTCATATATAGGGAACTCCTCTTCTTCCTCCTTGTACTCATCCATTAAGCTTGGGTCAGCCTCATATATCTCCTTTTCAATATCTTTTTGGTGAACCAATGAGGTGGTAAGAGGGGGTTGACTAAGGAAAAACTGACTAATGACTAGGGTGACAAGGGTGAGTTGGCTAAGGTATTCCTGACTAACACTGGGTTCATATCTAATGGTACTAATCCTATTGGGCTCAAGCTGACTAAGGGTTATGGGTTCAGTCTTATGGGTTTTGTCTAGGGTTCCTAACTGATCTCCTACTTGGTTAAAACTAGTGGCTAATTGGTCGATTCTAGTGGTTGCCTGGTCAAATCGTTGTTCTACTTAGTTGAATCTATGGTTCATTTGGTTCTGGGATTGGGTTAATTGGGTTATCTGGTCATTGGTTTGGTCAAGCTTATTATTGATTTGGGTCATTTAGGCTGATTGATCTTGGGTTCGAGTGTCGGATTGGTCAAACCTATGGTTCATTTGGATAGTTAACTGGGCAAGCTGGTTTAGGATGGCCTCCAAATTGGGATCTATGGCTGAGTCAGTTTGAGATTTAGACTTCTGGTATTAGCTTCTTAATCTAGTGGTCATACACTCAATCAAGAAATCAGAATGGAATGGTGTAGCCAAGCATGCAAAAAGAACTAGGCTTTATACAATCTAGGGTTTCCTAGACCTAGAGCTAAAATTGGGTGGGTCAGCTCAACTTACACTTAACCCAGCAACTAATCCTTCCACTGGCCAGGTAGGGGGTGGGATTGTGGGAGGCTCCCCCTGCTTGTCACAGGGTCCTAATTATAAACCACCAATCCACTTAGGTCGTTTGACTCTAGATCCCCAGCCTTAGACACCAACTTTCAGTAATAGCTAAACGATTAAATACACTAGTTAGCCCACATAGCTCAGACCCGACCTGTGGGTGTTACCTAGCCCTCTAGGGCAAATTAGGTCTAATTGATTTTAATTAAGTCTTGGATGGAAATGCTGGGTGGTTGTTTTTGACCCAGGACAGGTTATAACCTCTTGCCCTGATGTTATATTAATTGCCTTTAAGATTAGATTAAAAGATGATGAACATTCAATGATCCTGATGCAAACTAAAACACAGCAGAAAATAAAATGTTTATTTAATGATTTATGATGTGTCAAGTTAGGTTTAATATAACTGGGGTTATCAAGCATAGTTTGGCTTGGGATTGGGGGTTTAGAAATTGATTAGGTTGGGTTAAGTAAGTACAAAAATTCAGGAAATTAGGATTTTGGATGATGAAGATTTTGATACATATATCGATGCATAAAAAAATCAAAAAAACTCTATGAAAGAGGATGGATGGTGATGATGATACCTACCAAATTTGAAACAAAACAAAAATCAAATGATTATGCAAATCCTAGGGTTTTCAGACTGCTACAAAAATTTTAGAATTTTGTTAGGGTTTCTAAGATGCCAAATTTTAATGATTTAAATTTTTGTAAAATTAATTAAGAATTTTGATAAATTAAAGGACAAGACAAAGAACAATTCATGAAAATTCCATGGAAAAATTAAATTCTTAGATGGTCAAAATTAGATGAAGAATAGATACCTAATGTAGTGGACAGGATGCAAAAAATTCAGAAATTAGGGTTTTATGAATCTAATGTAAATAAAAACTATCCTAAATCTGTTCTGATACCAAACTAATGCTGGATGATTCTAAGATTGCAGAAAAATAGTAAAATATTTTTTTGTGATTTTTATAATTTATATTTGTAGGCTAAATTTCCAAAATAAAATAAGAACTAGCATAAGGAGTAGCAATGCAAAGAATCATCGTGTCGCAAGCAAACTCATGCAAAATAATAAATAACAAGGACCCGAGAATTGAGAAACTCCTAGATTAAGATAGCTTATCTTCGTCAAATCAGAAATTAAAAGAAGGAAAGGATGTTACCAATCAGTGATTTGAAGAACTTCCGATGAAGAGATCACATAGCACTCTGATTGGAGTCTGGATGATGAAGTTCGGTTCTCTTGAACTGATGACTGATTTGGGCAGTCCTGGAGGCAAGGAAAGCCTCCTCTAGGGAGGTGAAACACCTCGAGGATCCTGCAAAATGTCAAGGGTCAATCGAAATAGCAAGTAAAAAAAGAAAGGGAACTAGGTTTAGAAGGAATCAGGTTAGGGTTTAGAAGCGGGACAGCTTGAAGCTTGATGAAGATCTCCTTGCTTGGCGAACTAGGGCACTCCTTCTTGGATGTGTGAAGGCTTGGATGGTAGTGAATTAGGGCATGGAAGGATGTTAGGGTAGCAAGGAATTTGGCCAAGCACAATAGTAACCAAAGAAAAAATAAAAATAAAGTAACACACAAGCTCGCAAGCTCAAATAAATTCACTAGGGTTTTGATATCATGAATAAAAATTACTTACAAGAGGGAGAGGGGTGGGGTATTTATAGAGTTCCCATGTCCTCTAATTAGGGTTACACACTTGGGTTACAAGTCCTCTCCTAGCTAGGTTAAAAAAATACATCTTAAAATAATTAGGAGCATAAGTCCCAACTAGGTTAGGATTTGACCTAGTCTTCTCCTTCTCCCTTCATGCTTTGACTATTCCACTCAAGGACATCTCTTGGACTTGGTCAACACTTTAAGAATGCCTAGGAGGGTATGTTGGGCTTCTATAGGCAGCAAGGGGCCGGCCCAAAGGGGCTCGGCACATGGGCTTGGGCCTCTTGGAAGCTGGGGTGGCCTGGTAGCCTGGTAGCAAGAATATTCCATGGAATATTGCTTCTTTAAGGATTAGGCTTGGTGCCTGGGCTTGATTTTCTTGGGCTGGGATAAAGGTGGACCTTTAAAATCATGGATGCCCTGGTTTAGGAATATGCTATGGCATCTGGAGAGGAATCTGGGCATCTGGAGGACATTTGGAAAGAATCAGGATTTCTGAAAGCATTTTGGATCCTGGGTTATCACACAAAATCTAATGGGCTGATGTAGTGGCCTCTGACTCCTGGATGTAGCATGATGGAACTCCAAAATAAGGTAACCTCCTCTCTTATACAAAAATTGGGCTTATACTAAACTCATAACTGATATACAGGACTGAAAAGTGGACTAAGGTTAAGGGTTGAGATAAATCAACTAACCTCAACTTATTATAGGACTCAAAACTTTCAAAACTTTGACACATGACTAAATAAACCATATGGAATCTAGGGATCTATGTCTGATCCTAGTGTCCCCACCAGCAGTTCCATTGTAATTTTTTGGCTATGGAATTTTAAAGTGATAGGGAAGTGATGCTCGCATGATCTTATTGTCAAACAGCGATTAATTGCTAACCCCAGAATTTGGGGTTGAAGATAGATTGCAAATTACCTTGATTCGCCGGTCTATCTCTTTGAGTCTCCAATTAATCTCAAGGTCTCGATCGGCCAAGATTTTTGATCATTGTAGGGATCGGTGATTAGTTGTAGAATCATGTTCCAACCAAGAGCTAGTAGGACATGATCTCCTTCCCCTTGGGCTTCTACGATGATGGCGATGGTGATGAATGGTCCCTCCATGATCCTTCGAGGGCACTTGAGATTGCTCTGGTGGCAGTGGTGCTGCTCTGGCTATTGGAGGCTATGTCATTGGTGGTGGCTTAGGTGTGGGTAGTGCTGGAAGTTGAGAGGCTGTGCACAGTACAATCGACAAGAGCGGCATCACCAGAGGTGGTGGAGGAGCAGTCTGGATGGCCTGGATGGTTGCCACTAAGTTCTAGACTTGTTCGACAAGCAAGTTGAAATGATCCAAGCCCACCACCATTGTTGTGGTGGTGGTGAGACTCTTGCTAAGGTAGGGCAAAGCGGATCATTTGCCTAGCTTTATGTCACCCTTTTCACTGGCCAAGAAGCCATGGTATTGGTGTGACAGGAAGCGGTCTTCTTGGGTAGCATGGCTTTCTCGTCTTGTGGGTTACATCCCTTGCTAATATTTAGGCCCTTCCTCTAATCTATTGGTGCCAAAATTCATCAAGCATCGGGAAAGGGTTGATAAAGCTAGTAGAGATGCTAAAGTCGATCTTTAAGAAGAGGTATCTACAAAAAAGCCTCACTGGGGATAACTCCGGCGATCAAGTCAGTACGGATACCAATAGTCGAGGAGTGTAAACAGGAAAGCTCGCATATCACTTGGATCCTTCTAGAATCTCATTTGTAAGCTACTACCTTGAGGGTGATTCAACCCTAGGCAAGATCCTACTAGATCCTATAAGAGATGGCAGAGCCTTCCATATGTCATATAGGGTTTTCTTGTCTACTAGCAATATCCCATCCCATTAAATGCATCCTTGTTGCCATCCAGGTATGTTACATGCTTTATTTAATGATGGATCCTGATACAAGGAATCTAGGCATGCCTCCCCTATTTGCCTAGATTTGGTAATGATTGGAAATTTTAGGATGTGATAGGAAGCTGGCCACGTGGTGGAGACTGTGGCAGCGGTTGTCCGAATATTGCTTCCTCTGGAATTGAGATGGGTATACTACTAGGGTCTAGTAGGTCAAAGTGCTCGCAGGGCATTTATGGCCTTGGGACTCATGGCTGAGCACTTTCTGAGTGGTCGACAAGGCTCGCTGATGCATGAGGGCATAGGAGTTGGCCTCTACCGATGCTTGCCCAAGGGCTTGTGGTCGAAGGCTCAAACCCGATCACTCTTTGAGCGATCAAATAGGCTCATTGTTGCTTGTCATAAGCTTTATGTCCCCGGCTTGACCATATTTTTCACTAACAATATATATATATATATTTCTATCTCACTATGTAAGAAAGTAGGAGTGACGTCTAACTATTCTAAGAATAAATTTTTAGCAGCTATTATACTTAGATAACTCTAATGGTAGAATGCATAACAACAGGAGAAGAAATTTCAACACAGTCGATACCTTCTTTCTGTTGGAAGCCTTTAACAACCAATCTAGCCTTATACCTTTTATTGCCATCATGCTTTTCCTTGATCTTGTAAACCTACTTATTATGTAGAGCCTTCTTTCCTTTCGATATAGTGCTGAGCTCTCAAGTTGGATTCTTCTTCAAGGACTACATCTCGTCCTTCATTGCTAGCTCCCACTTGATCAAATTTTTGCTCTCCATAGCTTCCTTATAGTATTCGAGTTCATCACCATCTATATAATGAAGAGAAGGTGAAACTTCTCTAGTGGTTTTAGGATTCTCATAGATCTCCTTTAGCTAAGGTGTCTCTGGCCTTAGTTCAAGATCTTCTTTTGCTCTCTTGATAGTATCATCCTTTGTGATATCTTCCAACTCGACCTACTCATTCTCCTTAACTGACTCCCTTGTACTATTAGATCATCCTTGTGTTTGTAGAGATTTCTTTCATTGAAGACCATGTCCTTGCTCTTGATGATTTTCTCATCTTGCTTGCTCTAAAACTTGTAGCCGAATCCATCAGTGCCATACCTAATAAAGAAATACTTCTTTGATTTTGTATCAAGCTTGTTTCTTTTTTCAATATTGACATGTATGTAAGAGACATGGCTGAAGACTTTTAGGCAAGATATGTTTACGACTTTCTTGTCCACTCTTCTTCTAGTAACTTGCAATCAAAAAGGACTGAGGGACTTCTATTAATCAAATAAGAAGCAGTGCTAACTGCCTCAGCCTAGAACATCTTAGACAAATTAGCATGAATCCTCATGCTCTTTGCTCTTTCTTCTATGGTTTAGTTCATGCACTTAGCTACCCCATTCTACTATGGTATGCTTGGAATGGTCTTCTCCATCTTGATTTCATTTATTGCATGAATTTTTTTGAACTCGATACTATCATATTCGTCTCCATTGTTTGATCTTAGGTAATTGATTTTTTCACTAAACTCATCTTTCATTAGACTTTTCTAATTCCTGAAAGTAGCAACTACGTTAGATTTATTCTTTAGAAAGTAAACCCATATCTTTTTGGTGGAGTCATCGATAAATATCACATAGCAATGTAAGCCTCCAAGGGATGTAACCAAAGAGGGACCCCACATGCAATGTGTACAAACACTAGCTTTCTTGATTTTGATATCACATAGTAGCTTTCTGATTTTCTTCTACTTTCCGAGAATACAATCCTCGTAGAGATTAATATCAATAGACTTTAAACTTGCTTGCTTGCCCTTCTTCAATAGTACCTACATACATTTCTTGTTTATGTGACCTAGTACATAATACTACAACTCTGAATCTACCTGTGCCAGTGCTACTGAAAGTCTGATATTATTAGTCGTGTAGAGGGTATCCAACTTGTTTCCTCATACTATCACCATACCATAGCACCTTTGATGATCTTCCAAAAGTTAGTGGTAAAAGTTGTGACAAATCCCTCTATATTCAATTGCCTGACTAAAATCAAATTCCTCCTTAAACCTGGGACATGTATGACATTCTTGACTTTCTATATTGATCGATTTGGCATCTTTATTTGTACATCATTTTTTTCTATGATATTTAACGACTCATCATCAGTGAGACAAATCTTTTTGAAATTTTTGATAGTGTAATTTAGAATATAATCTTTCTGTAAGGTGAAATGAAATAAAGCTCAAGAGTCTAGGATTCATAACTCTATCAAATTGTCCATGCTAAGGACTAGGGCATCAATAGTTGCTTTTGTTACTACATTAACGGATTTCTCATTCTTTTCTTTGTTCTCCTTTTTTGTCCAATAGTTATTTCTGGTGTGCCCTTTCTTGCCATAGTGCTAATAGCCATCACCCTTCGATCTTGTTTGGCTTCTTATCTTAGACTTGGATTTCTATGGCCTTTATTTGTTGTATAGTTCTTCCTCTGCTTTCTTGAGTAATCAAGGCAGAACCAGAATCTTCTTTAGATTATTTTCTCTTGATATCCTCATTGAGAATTATGTTTTGAACCTCTTTGAATCTCTACTTACTTGAGTTATAAGAACTATTCACCACTATCATAGTAGCACCCTAACTCCCAGATAAAGAAGAAAGTAAAATTATGCACAAACTTTATCCTCAAAGCTAATATCAACAGAGCTAAATTGATTAGTAATTTAATTAAATTCATTAGTTTGATCAATAAGGACGCACCTTCGTTTATCTTCAAATTGAATAGAAGACACATAAGATATACCTTGTTAAAGACTGAAGGCTTTTCATATATATTAGATAGAGCCTTTATCAAATTAGCCATTATCTTCTCCTCTAGGATGTTGAACGCGACATTCATGGCCAATGTCAAATAGATTACTTTCAAAGCATGGCAGTCAGTAACTCCTAATTGGCTTGTAATATCTCGGGAGGCTTCCTTCTTTGTAGCAGTAGGTGAAGCTTCTTTTGGTATAGATAGTCCTCGATCTGCATCTTTTAGAATCCAAAATCCTTTCTACCAAATATGTTAATCTTGACTTTTTCTTCATCTTCTGTCATTGCTCCCAGTCTTTCCCTTGAACCTTGCTCTAATACTAGTTATTGGAGAGCGGTATGTAGCATGTTACGAAGTCACAAGAGAAGGAAAGGAAAAATCTAAAAAAAATAAAATATACAAATATACAAACACACAAGAGGTTTACGTGGTTCGAAGTCTCTTGCTCCTATATTCATAGCTGCACAAGATATCTTTCTTTTACTATGAAGAAAAATAAGAAGTTTATAAGAGATGAGAATAAAGAAGAACATCTCTTTTTCCCTTTCTTCTGGATGTAAGAATGGTCCCAATAAAAAGAAGAAACTATGCTCCTCAAGCCTGGAAGCATCCTACGATTTCACACAAGAAGACCCAAGCTCTTTCTCTATTTCTTTCTCTTTCATATCTCTTGGAAAAGCTTGTGGCTACCTGCTCAACACCTCTACTATTGCTGCTCTTGACCTCTGTTCAAATAAGGCCGAAATAGATCGAATCCACATCAAAATTGACTCCAAAACCTCATAGAAGAAAGTGTTTGACCCCCTGGAGACCAGCTACAACTTGATAGCCATCGAATCTCAATCAACCCGCTCAAAAAATTGCATGATAATGCCTGGATCAAGTCAGCATCAACCATAGCTATCCAATCATCCTTAGCGATCATGCTAGGCCATCGGATCATGCATAACCGTCATGGACCATGATAATGGACCGTAACAATGGACTGTGAATCATCTCCTAGACCGCGATGAAGCTCCCTATGGACCGTGCAAGCTTGGGCCTAGCCCGTTGCTACCGGGTCTGGTCTACTCCTAAACTTGGTTTCAAGCGTTTTTAATCTCTATTTTGAATCTAAATTGCATTGTGATTTAGTAGATTAGGCTTCACCACCTAATAAAAATCTATTTGGGTAATCTAATAGAATTTAGACTAAGTTTCCTACTGGATTCATAGACTTGTATGCCCATTTAAGAATAGTCCATATCAACCTAACATTCCATGGCTCAAATCATGTAGAAAGTGGTTGACAAATTAGGATTTAAGTTGTGACTTTGATGTGTTTCACCGAGCTGGATTTTTTGCATCACCAAGGATCCTTGACCAAAGGAAGGGAAATATGAATATCATGAACGATGGGAAAGAAGGAAGCCAAAACTATAAGAGCAAGCACTAGTAACCAAATTTTCCAAATTTCCTCTTTTTCTAGGATGCTTTATTTCCCTCATCATCCAGGATGCTAATTAAAGTATCTCGAAAATTAAATTTTAAAAATATCTAGCATCTAGCCAGAAGCGAGTCTTTGTACACCATGCCTGATGAAGAAAAAATATATAGTACAATGTAGTTGGACCATATAAATTCAACTTTTCAATGTATATTTAATACATGCAATTTTATTTTTTATTAAAAATTTTGAATAATGAAAATATTTTTTAAAATTATGGTGTTGATGCTGATTCCTGCAAACTGGATGGAGTGCTTGGGTCCTTGTTCGTCCTTCGATATTCCTGCAAAACAAACCTCCTGACCAGATTTTCTCTGGTGGGGACACTACGATACTTAAGTCAGTAGGGTTCGGGCCACATAATAGAGAGCTCAAATGAAAGAAAGTGGAATGAAAGGAGTGAGAGCTCGAATGGTGCAGTGAGATCTAGTCGAGGATTGGCCCAGACTTGCCTAGAGTTGCTTAGAATTGCTTACCTTGGGGGTCCTCTCTTATCGATATTTATAGGTGTTATTGTAACTGAAAGTAGTTAAGCCTTCAGGAATTCTGTTAGGGAAGTTGGTTAATCCAACTTCCTTATAACTGAATGGGATTGCTGTCGGAGGTTGGCTACCCCAGTTTTATTGAAGCCAGAACTACTAATCACATGGTTGGTTAGGACAACCAAACCAGTTATTGATGGCTCTAGGCTAAAGAAAAACCATTCACTTACTTCAAGATCATCCTTTTTGGAATGGGTCGAAGTGAGGCTAGCCAGTCACTTCGGATCTATCCTCTTTGAATTGGATCGAAGATAGATTAACCAGTTGCTTCGAACCCATCCTCTTCAGATTGGGCCGAAGATGGATTAGCCAGTTGCTTCAGAACCATCCTCTTCAGATTGGGCTAAAGATGGAGTAGTCATTCATTCTGAAACAATGTGGATCAAGTATATATTTTGGAGTTGTCCTCTTTAGAGCTAGCTGAAGACTGATCCTATGCTGTGCGGTGTCGTTGGTTGGTGCATAGCATCGAATTATTGCATCGTCGAACTTCAGAGTCACCCTCATATTCATCTGCTTGTTCAACCGATTCAAATAGGATCAATTAAACCTCCAGACCGGTAATCATCTTTTCTTGAGCTGGCATATCACAACAATTGCCCCCCACTCCTAATTTCAAAGTAACTTTTACTTTGAAAAATGGGAGTATTTATATTTTTCTTCTTCTGGTGGGAGGAAAGATAGCAAATGATGGCAAATCCTCAGTTCAATTGATCATGATAACTGACTTTTTGATTTAAGTGTCATGCTGTGGACAGGTGTTGGGCTTCTGTTCGCTCTCAGAGAAATGATGAGGATTTGAGAGTCGTGCTGATTTCCTCACTAAGAGGTTTTCGGTGGACTCTTTGTCTTCGACTAGGAGTGGATGATGTGGCAGCATCTCGATCACTTGTCATCATGCAGGGATGTCATCTGGGCCGTCAGTTGTGATTCTCGCGGATCATGACTAACAGTCTATTTTTACCCCTATCAAGTAGATCGACATCTCTTAGTGGTTCGTACCCATGATCGGCGCTGCTTATACATGGCATGATCGAAGACATTTCCATTATTCCGAGGAGATCATTCGAACCATCGCTGTCTTCTATATAAAGGGGCAGTTGTCCTAGAAAATGGATTTCTTCGCCTTCATCAAGATCTTCTCTCTTTTATTGTTTAAAATCTTCCTCACCTCTTCAAGTTTTCTTCTTCTTTTATAGGTATATCTCCCTTTCTTTTCCCTTCTTTCACCATGGTTAGGTCTTTAGGAGTTCCTGCCGCTGACAGTATTCCGGCTAGTAGAGAGGGGGATGAATCCTCTAATGTCCTAGGTCTTTCTAGAAAAAGGAGTGCCGAGTCTCGGCCAGAGTCCATTTCTTGTTCTTTGTCTTTTGATAGGATAGCTTGGCTTAGGGAATACTATCACATCCCTGAAAGTCTTCCATTGATGCTTCCACATCTTGATGAGAGGGTGAATCGGGCTCCTCCAGGAACTATTTTAGTATATGAAGACCACCTGAAGGCTGGTCTTCGGTTCCCTCTTCATCTCTTTTTCTCTAAAATCTTTAATCTGTATCATGTAATTCCTGCCCAGTTGACTCTGAATAGTATTCGGATTATCTGTGGTTTTCTGGTCCTCTGCGATATCTTGAACATAATGCCTAGGACTTCCTTTTTCACATCCCTCTTCATATTAAAGAAGGATTTCCATGGCTAGGAATGGTGGGTCATCGGCTCCTGTTCTGCTCGTAAATTAATTAAGGATATGCCCAGCGCCATTCATAGGTGGAAACCCAATTTTTTCTTTATCTTTTCTTCCCAATAATGGGATTTCAACACCGAATGGAGGGAACCCCGACTGGATGCAAATGCAGGCAAGAGGGTTTTGAGGGCCAACCAGGCAGACTACGAGCCATTGTCTAGGTCCGAAGTCCCTCTGATAAAGGAATTACTTGAAGAGTGAAACCTTTACCTTGCCCAGATCAGTGCTTTCCCATCATTAGGTATAGCAAATAGTTGGTCTTTATTCCACCATGTTTTCTGCATATTTTCATTGAATGATCTTTAGAAGCTTTTTCATCTACAAGTAAAATGAAGCCAGACTTCGGGAAGCTTTGTCAAGTTGCTAAGAAGAGGGCAGTACTGGTCCTTGAAGAGGGATCGAAAATCCGAAAGAAAGCTTGGGCTGAAGAGGCCACGAGAGTTACACCAACGAGGATGTCATCAGGAGGGGATGATGTTCCTTCGGTAGAGCCCCATTCAAGAGGCTCTATCCTAATTCAGACTTCGGAGAGATCAGTCCCAGCTCCAGTAGTTAATGCACCACTACCATGTCCTCCCCTGAAGGATAAAGGAAAGGCTCCCCAAGCCAGAGAGGGATTAGGGAGGGATACTCCTACGGATCGGGAGTATGACTTGGATTTTTCAATATTTTTTGGATGTGCAGGGTTTGGTGCACCCCGAAGTGGCTAGGAAGGTGCTAAAGGCCACACTTCTTCCCAGAGACTAGGAAGTTACAAGGAGTCACCGCCTTAATGAGGTGGTTGATTCGGCATATCCCGCGATGTTGAGGGTAAAGGCAGTTCCCCTCACTAACTTTTTCAATATTACTATCGACATAACTAATCCTGTTCTCCAATTATGTGATGCAGCTAATTCATGATGTGACATTGATGGAAGAGAGCATATCTAAATTTGCCAACCTTAGTTAGGGGATTCATGAAGAACTCCAAATGGAAAACACCGAGAAGGAGGTGGCTAAAGAGTTAAAATTGGCCATGGAAGAAAAACTCAATAAGAGTGATGCTGATATTCAGAGCCTGAGAGCGGAGCTGAAGAAGGCTTAATTAAAAATCTCTGAGCAGGAAGCAAAGCTCAGGAAGAAGAAGAAGAGAACCCACTCCTTGGAATACTCAGTGAAGGAGTTCCAAGAAAAAGCTGAAGTGCAACCAAAGAAGCCGAAGTAGCAGCCAAGGAATCTGAAGCCCTGAAGATTCAAGCTGCCAAAGCCGTTGAAGACTTCAAAAAGTCTTCAAAGTTTAAAGATGAGCTAACCCAATCAGGAGTGGTCAGTTGGGCTTCAATGATGGCATTAAGGAGGTTCTTGCACTTTACGTAGAATTAGACCTTTCGAATATCCAGTTATATGAGGTCGAAGAGGAAGAGATCGAACCTTCAGTCGAAGCTGAAGAAATTCTAGGGAAGCTAGAAGAAGTCTCAGTCATAGCTGAAGAAGATCAGGGATAACTAGAAGAAGCCCTGGTCACACCCAAAAAAGTAGAAGTTCCGGTGATATCCAATTCAGGGGCCTCGATCTAAACTGAAGAGGTCCCTCATGCGACCAACCCAAAAGTTGTTGTAGTAGCAGATGATTAAGCTTTGTAAATTTTTCTTTACTTTTATAAAAATATCAAAATATCGATGTACTTTTTTTGAGATGAATGAAAAAGTACATTTTCCATCCTGACTTGAGTCATGATGTAATTTTTTCCCATATGAATTTTTCAAGTATAGAGTCATCAAACACACAATATCTTGTAATTTTGAGTAGATTCCCTTTGAGTAGGAACATGTCAAATATACAACAACTTCTTACTTGAGAAAAATTTCTGCTCGAAAAAAAACTTCTCTAAGTATGAAGTCATCGGATATATAATAACTTCCAATCTGAGGGAGATTCCCTTCAAGTATGAAGTCTTTGGAATAGTCTTGGCAAGAATATAAGCCTTGAGTAAACTGATCAGCCTGGTCAATCACAAGAGTCATTTAACTCCCGAACTCAAGTAGCTTCGGACATACTGGATTAGTGGGAGTTTTTTTTTTTAGGGGGAAAGAAAGGGTCCTTTAATGAAAAAGCTATTCTCGAGAATGACAAACCTTGACTTTCATCGATGGCTTTGACCCAACATTATTAGGGCATACCGCCTTTGCCATATGTCATATTTTCATTGATAGAGAAGGAATAATTCAGATCGTGAATCATCCTGATCGGAGTCACCAAAGTGGCATGCCTCTAGAATTGGATCGATCGTGGTCCTTTGATTTTTCCTAATTGCCTACTTACAAGTTGAGGTTATCGCTTTGACTTCTGTCAGTTGGAATGCACTTGACATGATTATAGGGGTGTTTGAAAATTGAGCAAGAAATTTGGACCGTCGATGCCTCTTATATAAGAGGGTCTTGCCCTTGAGGGTTAAATTCCTTTAATCTTTGGTGGTTTCACTCGTCGAGCAGTGCTTTGCTGCAGTTCTTTCTCCTCTCCCCATTAACGAACTTCGACCGTCATTTTCCTTTACCAGCATTAAGATGAAACCGGATGCTAGAAAGCTTCGACCGACCATCAAGAAGAGGGCAACCACAGGCACTTTAAGAAGATCGCAATGGAGAGGCATAAAAAGGACTCGCCCAAATGCTCTTCCAATAATGCTTGCCCGGGACGATACTCCCATTATCGTACAGTCCACATCAGATGAAGACAACATTCCTTCATCGGAACGTCCTGCTGAACAGCCGGTGGTACCTCCCACCGCCAAGTCATCTACGAAGCCTGATCAAAAGGACAAGGGTAAGGTTCCGATTACCGATCCGATGTCCGTGCCGCAAGCTAGACCCGAATCACAAGTCTTCGAAAAAAAAAGCTTCGAAGGCTTCAGTGTGTATGCTATTAATGCTAGTCTTGATAATCCAAGGCTAGCAAAGACTCTACTAAAATCCAACATCCTCCGGAAAGATTGGGAGGCAACCAGAAGTCGTGGGTTGGGGGATATCTTTTCCTTCATTTACCCCAAGATACTACAGCTACGTGTAGAAATTGCCTTCAAGGCTTCTTTTCATTAGCTTGTACTATCGATACTGATTTTGTTCTTGTCTTTCTTGGCAGTTTATCCATGAGATCTCTTTGATGGAAGAGACTATTCATGGACTTACCAACATCAACAAAGATCTTCATAACCAGTTGGAGTCGGCCAAAGCTAAGAAGAAAGTGACCGAGGAGCTCCAGGCAACCATAGATAGAAGTTGACCTGGACCATCGCCGCCAACCTTTCACTGGAGAAAGAGTTGGCAATGGCTTGGGTTCAAATGATTAAGATTGTAGATGAGTTGGAGAAGAAAAGGAAAAAGCTGCGCTTAGCTAAAGCAATAATAAGGGACAACCTCCAAACCATCGAAGAGGCCGTGGCTCAAAAAGTTGACTTGGAAAAGAGAATCAGTTCTCTCAAAGAAAAGGTAGAATCGACCGAACAAAAAGAAGTGTTAGCTGACAAAAATGCATTCAGCATCGTCGAAGCCTACAAGAAGTCCAAAGAATTCGACGTTGAAATGTACGAGGCATGGGTGGAGGGTTACAACCTTGGTTTTCAAGATTGCTCGGAGAAAATTAAGGAGATATACCCATACTTAGATGTCTTCGCAATTGCCATATCTGGTGATGATACTGATGAGGAAGAAGGAGTGGGAAAGCCAGCCGAAGAGATGTCAGCTCCCCTGATTGACGAAGGAGTTACAAGGGAGGCTTCTACTTCTGCTCCGACTTCTGGGCCGGTTGATAAGAAATAATCTTGATGTATCTTCTTTCTTTATTCATGTAGTTCAACTTCTTCTTGAGGGCATGTAATAATTTATATCATGAATGAAAACTACCTTATGCTTGATGTTGAAATCTCCCCATTATTTAATGTTGAAATCTTCCTTTTGCCTGATAAGTATACTTTAGAATCATTCTAAGTGTAGACTAGTCAGCACCGTTGATAATGAATCAGTGTATTTTCATAGGAAATTCCAATATTTTTTGTTGGCTCCGATCGAACTGATCTTTGTCATAGGTAGAAAGATCAGACTTTACCGATTATATTTGAGAGTAAGGCAAGCTGATTAAGCCCGCTTTGGTCCTCAATGGGTTTTTCTTTAGGACATGCTGATTAAGCAGCCCTTATGTTTTTCTTTCAATGATAAGGTAGGTTGGTCAGGCCCATCTCGGCACATCATTGGATTTACTATTAGGACAGGCCGATTAGGCCATCCTTGTACCTTTATTGATAATAAGGTAGGCTGGTCAAGCCTGTCTTGGCACATCGTCGGATTTGCCATTAGGGTAAGCCAATTAGGCCATCCCTGTGCCTTTCTTTGGATAATAAGGTAGACTGGTCAGGCTTGCCTTTTAGATCTTAAGGGATCTGGTGGGCTTCAGTGGGTCCATTTTAGGCTTCAATGGGTCTTGAAATCTGGCGGGCTTCAGTGGGCCCGTGTTTTATTCTTGGAGACTTCATCAAGGATATTTTAAGAAAAAATTCTTTATTAATAATACTTGCGAAGGTTTTCTACATTCCAAGGCCGAGGTAATAGAAGACCATCTAGAGTTTCAAGCCGATATGTCCCGAGATAGATGACTTCTTTGATTCGGTAAGGTCCCTCCCAGTTAGGGGATAATTTCTTGGATACTTCAGACCTTCGCAATACCAAGTCTTCGGGTCGGAAGGCTCATTCCTTCACTCTGGAGTTATAATATTTGGTGATTTTTTGTCGATATGTAGCCATCCTCATTTGAGCTTGAAGTTTGGTACTTTGAAGTAGATCCAAGTCAGCTCAACGATGCTCTGAATTTTCAGGTTTTTTGAAGTGATCAATCCTTAGGGATTGTAAAGTAACTTCTACTAGAAGGACTGTTTCGGAGCCATAGGCCAAGTTGAATGGAGATTCTCTAGTAGCCATTTTGGGGGTTGTTCAATATATCCAAAGGATTGAGTTTAGCTCTTCGGCCTAAAGCCCTTTGGCATAGTTCAGCCTGGTCTTCAAACCGTGGAGAATTATCTGATTGGTCACTTTGACTTCTCCATTGGATTAAGGATGATCGATAGAAGTCAATCTATGGGCAATATGATATTGGGCATAGAATTCTTTGAACTTAGAATTATCAAACTATCTTCCATTGTCGGTGATAATGGCATGTAGGATTCTGAATAGGAATATAATTTCATTCCTAACAAAGTTCTCGACCTTCCCTTCAATAATATAGGCTAAGGGTTTGGCCTCAACCCATTTAGTAAAGTAATCGATGGCCACAATGAAGAACTTTTGCTGTCTAGAGGAACGAACCAAGTATATCCATTCCCCATTGAACAAAAGGCCATGGGGCTATAAGCTGAGTCAACTAGCTTGCAGGACGTCTTTGGATGCTAGAGTATCTTTGACATTGGTTGCATCTTCGGACGTAGTCAGCTGCATCTTTCTGAATGGTTGGCTGGTAATAACCTTGGCAAATTATCTTGTAGGCTAGTGATATGCCTCCCAAATGATCTCCATATATGCCTTCATGCACTTCTCTTAGGGCATAGTCGACATTCGACGGCCCTAAGCACTTTAATAAGGGCTATGTGAAAGATCTATTATATAAAGATCCATCCAAAATAATATATTGGGATGCCATCCAACGGACTTGCTTGGCATCGATTTTGTCTTCAGGTAATATGCCCTCATTTAGAAACTTAACAATCAGGTCCATCCAACAGGGCTCATGCTCGATTTGGTGGATCTTAGAGGCTTTTTCTAATATGCTTGGATCTTCCAAGTACTCTATGTAGGTAAGACCAAGTGACTTCGAAGCAGAGGTCGCAAGCCGAGAAAGGGCGTCGGCTCTAGAGTTTTCAGTCCATGGCATATGGGCTATTTTAAAGAATTCCAACTAAGACAGAAGATCTCGAACCTTTTCCAAGTACCGGGACATAGTGGGGTCTCGACCTTCGAATTTGCCTTTCACTTGCTTCACCACTAATTGAAAATCTGAGAAAACTTTAATCTTCCGAATCTCCAATTCCTGGATGATCATGAGCCCTACCAATAGGGCTTCGTATTCAGCTTGGTTGTTTGAAGCTTGAAAAGAGAATCGAAGGGCATATTCCATGGTTTGGCCATCGCGATCGACTAATATAAGTTCAGCTCCACATCCAACAAAATTGGAAGCTCTGTCGACGTGAAGTACCCATATGGATTCTAAATTTCTTGTGGTGTCTGCCACATATTCGATCCCTCGTTGAATGGTTTCTTGGCTCCACGTGCATTCGGCTAGGAAATCAGCAAGTACTTGCACTTTCATTACCGATCGGGATCGAAAAGTGATGTCGAATTCGTCCAACTTGACAGCCCACTTGGCTATCCTTCCCGAAGTATCTAGGCATCGGAGAACGGCTTTCAAAGGTTGGTCTGTCAACACTTCAATGGCATGGGATTGAAAGTACGGATGCAAGCATTTTGTTACGATTACTAGTGAATATATGAGCTTTTGTATTCTAGGATATCTCACTTTGGCTTCGTGTAGCACTTTGCTGGTGTAATAGATCGATTTTTGTTGATCATCGGCTCCTTTTTTGACAAGTACGGAGCTGACTACTTCGTTCGAAGTGGCAAGATACAGATATAGGATTTTGCCTTCTTGAGGCTTAGAAAGTAGAGAAAGACTTTCCAAATACTTCTTCAATTCTTCAAAAGCGAGTCAGCATTCATCCGACCACTCAAAACTTCTGGTTTGACAGAGGGCTTTGAAGAATGGTAGACATAATTCCGTCGATCGAGAAATGAATCGGCTCAAAGAGGCGATTCTCCCAGTCAGCTATTGAACTTCTTTCTTATTGGCAGATGCCTCATATTCTGGATGGCTAGAATCTTTTCTGGATTGGCCTCTATTCCTCGCTTGTTGATGAGGAATCCTAAGAATTTTCTTGAAATCACTCCAAAGGTGCATTTGGTCAGATTCAGTTTCATTTGATGATGTCGTAGGGCATCAAAGGACTCCTGAAGATCTTCGATGTGATCGGCTTTTCGGAGGCTTTTCATAATTATATCATCAACATACGCCTCCATGTTTTGGCAAAGCTATTTTTCAAATATGTTGTTGATTAGTCTTTAAAAAGTTGCTCTAGCATTCTTTAGTTTGAATGGCATGACTTTGTAGCAGTAGAGCCTCTTCTTCATTATGAATGCTATTTTCTCCTCGTTGTCGGGATCCATTCATATCTGATTGTAGCTAGAGAAAGCATTCATAAAATTCAATAGTTGATGACCAATTGTGGCATCAACCAGTTGATCAATTTTTGATAGAGGAAAACTATCTTTGGGGCATGCCTTGTTAAGATCAGTGTAGTTGATACATATCTTCCATTTGCTATTGACTTTTTTAACCATTATAGCATTGGCTAACCAGTCAGGATAATATGTTTCCTTTATAAATCCAGCTTTGAGGAGCTTGCTTACCTCTTCGTCGATCACTTTTTATCTTTCTGGAGCAAAATTCCTTTTATTTTGTCGGACAGGTTTATGATCTGGAGAGACTTCCATTCGATGTGTAATGATTTCGGTTAGGATCCCTGGCATGTCCAAAGCCGACCAAGCAAAGACATCGGCATTACTCCGAAGAAACTGGATCAGCCTTGCCTCTATTTCTTTATCCAACATGCTTCCAATTTGCACGATTCGTGTTGGGTCATCTTTGCTAATGGTATGAAAATGGTTTTCTCTACATGTTCTCCGCATTCCTCTAGCCAATCTCTTGGGTCTAATTGCTCCAATGTCATGGATTCTGTAGATTGTTTATCTTGAATCATCAGACACTGTCTGGCAACTCTTTGATGTCCCTTTACTTCTTTGATGCCGTTCTTGGTGGGGAACCGCCTAGGAGGTGGTAAGTAGAAACTATGGCACATAACTTATTTAGAGTGGGTCATCCCAAAATAGTATTGTATGCTGACGGAGTTTGTACAACCATGAAATTAATAGAAAACATTTTCTGAAATGGTTCGGTGCTGATAGTTCCGGGAGCATAATTTCTTCTTTTACTCTGACTTGGTTACCTCCAAACTCAGTCAAAGGTATAGGAGATCTTTATAGTTTGCTTTTGGATAAATTCATTATGAGAAAAGCATCGTAGAGTAAGACTTCCTAGAGCTTCCATTATCAACAAGAATCCGTCTTACATCATAGTTGGCTATTATAGTCGAGATTACAATGTGGTCATCGTGAGGAGTCTAAACTGTTCATAGATCATCGTCGAAGAAGCTTATGGTATTACTGCTTTTGTATCTTTTAGGAGTATTCTCTTCGGCTCTACTTCTCCAGTGGGTCTGTCGGTGAAGCATGCCCACTCTTCCATCAGTAGGTCTTTGATTAGGCAATTCAGCTTCTTCTAGGCCCTCGTGGGGGTAGTCGCTTTAGTTCGAAGTTCCTGGGTGCTGATATACTTTCCCAGGTAGCCCCTTTTTATCAAATCTTCTATTGCATCTTTAAGTTGGATGCAGTCTTTAGTTTTGTGGCCATGGTCCCGGTGGAATCGACAGTATTTATTCATGTCCCTTAATGCAGGGTTTACCTTCATGGGACGTGGCCTTTGCCAAAAGTTTTGTTTCTCTATTTTCATCAGAATCTTCTCCCTTGGAAGAGAAAGGAGAGTATAAGAGTCGAACTTGCCGTCCCATGGTTTGGGTTTAGGACCATGTTGTTGGGCCGGTGCATCATTGTTAGTAGGTTCGGATGGAGCCGACCCTTTGTTGCTCTTCTTCTTGGAGGCTGGCCTCCCTTTAGTTAATTGTCAGCTCACCGCTTGCTCTTCTGCCATTGCATATTTCTAGGCTCTTACTAGTAGTTCGGCGTACCTTGCAGGAAATTTTTTAACCAGGGAGAAGGTGAACCTGGATGATCGAAGGCCTTTTTTCATAGCCAACATGGCTACATACTCATTGAGATTAGAGATCTCAAGAGTGGCAGAGTTGAATCTGGCGACATAGTCTTTAAGACTTTCTCCTTTGGCCTGCTATAATAGGAAGAGGTTGTTGGAGTTGCTAGGTATCTTCCTGCAAGTTCTGAAATGCGACACAAAAAAGTTTTCCAATTCACTAAAAGAATAGATGGTACCTGGTCTAATGCTCGAATACCACATTCGAGCTGATTTCTTTAAAGTGGTGGGGAATGTGAGACAATACAAGGCATCCGAGGCCCCTTGTATCATCATATGCACTCTAAAGCTACCCAAATGATCAAGAGGATCAGTGGTTCTGTCGTATGCTTCCAGCTAAGGAACCTTAAAGTGACGGGAAATTACTTCTTTCATAATTCTTTGGGAAAATGGAGGCTGTGAATTGTATGCCATAACATCATCAGCTCTTCGCTGGTCGTTGAGTTTTTCAATCTGAAGTTCTAGTGCTTTAAGTTTTTCTTCATAGGATGATGTGCTTCCCTTCGCCTAGCACTTCCTAGTGTAGAGTCATTGAAAGAAATCGAAGGGGATCTTCGGGATCTTTTCTTGTCAAGTTGGCTCTCCATAAGCCCGTGATGTTGAGAACTTTGGAGATCACAAGATTGCCGACCCCGAGAGGAGCATCAAGTGGACTCTAGATGTTGATCCTCATTCCTCCTAGATTGGTGACTATGTCTGGAAGTCACTGGTGGATATCATCCTTGGAGTATCATTTCCTGGAAGGTTTGCACCATATTAGTCAACACGTCCACATGATTTATGAGGGTTTCCAACTGTTGCTACCCTATAACGATTACAGGAGGAGCTGCATCATTCTCCAATGGAGGCACATTCCTTTGGGATGCAGGGCATCCCTTGCTTACTAAGGCATTTTGAGCTTTGCCTTTTATCATATTGTGTTTCTTAGAACTCTCCTTTCTAAAAAGGGAACCGTCAATTTTCCTTCCCGGTGTACCAATCTGTTAACGCTGATCCCTGCAGACCGGATGGAGTGCTTGGGTCACTGGTTCGTCCTCCGAGATTTCTACAAAATAAACCCCTGATCAGATTTTCTCTAGTGGGAGACACTCCGATGCTTAAGTTTGTAGGGTTAGGCCATAGAATGGAGAGCTCAAAGGAAAGAAAGTGGAATCAAAGGAGTGAGAGCTTGAATGGCACAGTGAGAGCTAGTCGAGGACTGGCCTAGACTTGCCTAGAGTTGCTTAGAATTGCTTATCTTGGGGATCCCCTCTTATCGATATTTATAGGTGTTGTTGTAACTGAAAGTAGTTAAGCCTTCAGGAATTCTGTTAGGGAAGTTGGTTAATCCAACTTCCTTATAACTGAATGGGATTGATGTCGTATATTGGCTACCACAGTTTTATTGAAGCCAGAGCTACTAATCACATGGTTGGTTAGGATAACCAAACCAATTCTTAATGGCTCTAGGCAAAAGAAAAACCATTCACTTACTTCAAGACCATCCTTTTTGAAATTGGTCAAAGTGAGGCTAGCCAGTCGCTTCAGATCCATCCTCTTCAGATTGGACCGAAGATAGATTAACTAGTTGCTTCAGACCCATCCTGTTCGGATTGGGCCGAAGATGGATTAGCCAATTGCTTCAGAACCATCCTCTTCGGATTGGGTTGAAGATGGAGTAGTCATTTTTTTCGGGATAACATGGATCATGTATATATTTCGGAGTTGTCATCTTTGGAGCTAGCCAAAGACTGATCTTATGCAGTGCGGTGTCGTTGGCTGGTACATAGCATCGAATTATTACTTCATCGAACTTCGGAGTCACCCTCATGTTCATCTGCTTGGTCGACCGGTTCAGATAAGATCAATTGAACCTCCGGACTGGTAATCAACTTTTCTTGAGCCGGCATATCACAACATATGGTACTTTGTGGTTTGTATTATGACATCTCGTAGCTTGGATTATGATATACATGTATCATAAGATCAAAGAATATTTTTGTCATTGAAAAAAGTTTAAAATTTTTTCGATGATAAAAATACCTCAATCTTATGACATTCTCTGAACATACAAGATATCATGAGAGGAGAATATTTTTATTATGCAAACATATATTTAATGGATGCAGTTTATTTTTTTATTAAAATTTTAAATGATGAAAATATTTTCTACTTATGACATCTCTTTGAAAACAGAATGTAATAATCCTATTCACAGAATATTATAATAAAAAAAATATTATTAATTTTTTAATAATAATAATATTTATCAATTTTATGATATATGGGTATCATAACTTGTTGCGTCTAAACAAATTATAACAAGCTTGAATTAAAAGAGAAGTGGATCGAGCTGATTTGATCTAGCTTCCCGTCATCTTCTTGGAGGATCTGGGCGTTAAGGCAGCTCTCAAGCTCGTTAATGGAGTCTGAACGGGAACAGATAAGATCTGAAGGAAAGCTAAGTGAAAGGTGGTCCGAAAAAAGAATCCCCTCTTCATCGTACTCGGTGGTATTTATAGTCTACAAACCTAACCGCTTACAGCTATCATCCAGCTGTTAAACAGTTAAGCCAAGATATGAGCACGTGCAACAAAAGGCTATTCGTAGTTGATCAGGCCTTTTCCAGATGTTGAATGATCTCTGCATTATTTGAACATTGATCAGCTTTATCTCTCTCAAAAATTAGTCAATCTTATGCATGTCGAGAGTTGATTGGCCTCGTGGTTCTTAGGCATTGATTGGCTTTATGCCTCTTAGGCGTTGATCAAACTTTTGCCAATTAGGTATTGATCGGTTTTACGCCTCTTGGACGTTGATCAGCCTTGTGTCTCTTGGGCATTGATCAAACTTGTGCCTATTGGGCATTGATCAGCTTTACAACTCTTGGGCGTTGATCAGCCTTGTACCTCTTGGGCATTGATCAAACTTGTGCCTATTGGGCATTGATCGGCTTTACGACTCTTGGGCATTGATTATCCTTATGCCTCTTGGACATTGATTGGCTTTACGTCTCTTGGGTGTTGATCAGCCTTGTGCCACTTGGGCATTGATCAAACTTGTGCCTATTGGGCATTGATCAGCTTTACACCTCTTGGGCATTGAGTCACCAGGTTCAAATCTTCAGTAGGTTAGTATAGATAGACCAAACAGACCAAACTTGTCGTATCCCAACACTAGTCCCCCGAGTTTCTGAGTTCATTAATTGGAAATCAGAAACTGTCAAAAGCTTCCATTCTTGGGTAGCAAGCTTTGATGATGTGTCAAACTCTAATAGGAGAGGCTGTTATAAAAACTAAGCTTCCATTCTTGGGTAGCAAGCTTTGATGATGTGTCAAACTCTGATAGGGGTGGCGGTTATAAAAACTAACCGTCGTATCCTGCTCTCATCATTATAATTTTTGAAACCCAAAAAGGCCAAAAGATCTTCATCAAAAATAAATGCATCCATCCCATTAACAGAATGTTACCACCGGATTACGAAGGATCATTTCGATCCTTTGAGAAACCCTACCTTATTACCAGATATTTACGGACAGGTGGCCAAATCTAGATCAGTGTCATTATTCGAGAGAAATCTTAAACCGTTGAAGGGTACTATATAAACATCATCCTCCCCAAGAAAATAGGTTTCCACCATTTCAATCTCTTCGCCTTAGGAGCAAAAGAAATCCCTTAGGTCGGCCTCTATTCTTCTTCTTCTTCTTTTAAGTTAATCTGTCTTTACTTTCTCTCTTCATTATGGTTAGAATATTAGAGGTCAGTCGTACCGAAAATCCTGAGGAATCTACTTCCCAACAACAGAAAAAATAAGCCGAATCTATAAAGATAGGCGATGTTAGGTCTTCTTTAACCGAACACTGAATCTTAGCATTGAAATAATATTATAACATCTCATATGAGTATGCCATAATCCTTCCTAGTTCCGAAGAACAAATAGATCAGCCTCCCCCTGGCAGCTTGACAATTTATGAAGAACATCTAAGGGCCGGTCTTAAATTTTCGATCCACCCTTTTTTCTTCATAATCTTCAAACTATACCGGGTACTACCATCTCAACTAACTCCTAATAATATTCGAATCATTTGCGCATTCTTGATTCTTTGCAATGATGCTGATATAATCTCCAAAACTCCCCTCTTTACCACCTTGTTTGTACTGAAACGGGATTTTCATGGCCATGGGTGGTGGGTAATTAACCCACGCCATGGTCGAAAATTTATTTCGGGGCTTCCTTCGGCCATTTATGGTTGGAAGCCTTGTTTCTTTTATATCTGCTCCAAAATTCCCTGGAACTTTACCATTAGCCATAGGGAACCCCGATTAACTCCCAACGATGGCAAGAAAATATTGATAGCCGATCGAGAAGACTACGAGAAGCTCACGAGGATGGAGATTCCTCCGATAAAAGAACTTCTTGATGAAAGAGGGCTTTTTTCAGCAGAAATAAGTCCTAAACCTTCTTTAGGTATCTTCATCATTGGTATTATTTTTCCATTCTTCTTTTGACAATCAATCTCAATCTTTGACCTCTCAATTATTGTAGATTCGTCAGTCATGGTTGATGTTCGGAAGCTTTGAAAACTTTTGAAGAAGAGAAGAGCAGAAGTCACTCCTTTCAACCAAGAGGAAGGAAAAATAAAAAGACTGAAGAAAATAAAACCGACAAATTCAACAGTTTCGGCGATCTCATCAGATCCTATTTCTCCGATATTAGTAGCAAATGTATTGGAAGATGACGAAGTTCTGCTATCAACATCTCTTCAACCTCCACCACAAGAAAGATGACCAATGAAAATGTTAGGAGCCGATCCATCACTGTCTTCTACTGACCGAATCGATAGAGGAAAGGCTCCAATAAGGGAGGAGGAAGAAGAAGAGAGAATTCTGACTGCAAATGTAACAGCCGATTTTCCTATATATGTTGATGATTCAGGTCTGAATGACCCAATGCTAGCCCGTCGCCTTTTGAATTCCATCATTATTCCAAGAGATTGGGAAATCACTAAGTCCCAGCAAATTGATGATACCATTCTGTTACTCCACCCCACATTGCTGAAGGTATAGAATCAAACTTATTCTTTTAAAAAGTTAGTCATTTTTTTATATTGAATCTGACTAATTTTTAATGTAAATAAATAGCTCATCCATGGAATCTGAATCATGGATGAAAGTCTGAAAAATTTTGACCAATTTCACCAAACTATGTGCAACGAAGTGAAGATTGCGAAGGCGGAAAAAGGGTTGCTGAGGAACTAAAAAATGCCATGAAAAATAAACTAGAAGAATCAGCAACCAAAACGTTAGTTCTAGAAGCAAAGCTGAATGAAGCAAGGTCGAAAATAAATGCCATGGAATCAAAATTGAAGAAGAAAAACAAGAAAATTCGATCGATGTCCTTCAACCTGGAGAGAGCCTAAGAAAAAATCTCAACAGCCGAAAAGAAAGTTTTAGCGACTGAAGAAAGAACTTTAACAGCAACAAAAAAGATTGAGCAAGCCATTGAAGAAGCTATCAATAGAGCTATAAAAAAATATGTTCAGTCGAAAGCCTTTGACGATAAGCTTCATGAAGCAGAAGTTGAAAGCTACAACCTTGGTCTCGCCGATTGTTTGAATAAGGTAAAAAAACTTTACCCCGACTTAGATACTTCAAAAATAGAGGAAGACTTCGATGAAAAGGATTCTGATGAAGAAAATTCTGACGAAGAAGATCAGGTCGGAGAACCAATCACAGATCAAATCGAAGAAGCAGTCGGTGGTCAAACCAAAGAATCGGCACCAGACTCTCAAATTCTCAAAGAAATATCATTAGTTCTTACTGTAAACCAGGTTGAAATAGAAGAAAGTGCAATTGAAAAAAATGTGAATGACCAATGATGTAAGAACTTATTTTGTTTTTAATGTGAAATGAAGAATTTTTCTTTTTAATGATGTTCAATGGATTGCAAAAGTTCCAACTTTATAAATAAGAAAATTTTCTAAGTATAAAATCATCGGATCAAACAAGGAAGTTTTCCAGAAAGACCGAGCTAATCATGAAATTATTTAAATCCAATTATAAACACTGATTTTTATTCAAAAAATTTAGTTAAAATAATTTTGAATAACTTCATTGAACAAGAATCTTTAATGAAATAAGTTGATCAGAAAGTATGATTCCTAACTTCTCCTAAGGAAGAAGTTAACACTTACTGAATATTTGAAACAATAATTCTTAAACTAACCAAACCCTAACTTACTCATAGATGATATAATACTCCCATCCAATTTACTGAACATCTTATCCTTTTCTCTTTGTATTTTAAGAAAAAGAGTCCTTTGTAAAGAATTTTCTAGATAAAGTCCAATGAGCAATTATACCAACTTTGCCAAATGTCATCTTTCTATTAGAAGAAGAGTTGTTCAGCAGGCTGTATAACCGCATTTATCAGTATTTGAAAGCCGTATGAAATTTGAATTTGAATTCAAACCAAATGCTAATATATATATTTATAACTAGATTTCTGAGAATTAGAAGTAGTGCACGGACTCCCACCAAATCAGGATCTCAAACGTGTCGAAATCTAAGAAAATCTCAGAATTTGGACCATAAATCATGGCCATTGGCACTCTCTATATAAAGAGACCCCAGGCCCAGATCTTTGAGCTAATTTTTGTTTCAAGTGTTTCAAGTTTATCTTCTTTTTCGAAACTCTTTGTTTTCAGGAATACTTCCAAGAAGAAATCTTCATCGTATTTAAGAAATGGAGTCAAGTGATAAGAAACGTCATTAAATGTCTAAAAGGAAAACCGAACCAGTACGATTCAGAAAGGAAAGGTCGTGTGTAAGAAGAAGCCGCTTATCAAGGAGTGCTTCCAGTAAGCCAGAATTTCCCGAATATGTCGTATCTTCGTCCGAAGAAGAGATATAAGAGCCTTTCGTTCCTCTTTCAAAAGAAAAAGAGCATGACCCATCCATTAAGCGTACTTCAACGAAAAAAGGAAAAGCTTCGGTGGAGGAAACATCTTATCTGAATGATAACAAAGCTATTCAAATGCTAGTTGCCGATACAAGTGTCAATAATCCGAAGTTGGCAAAAACCATACTACAATCTACCATTCTTCGGAGGGATTGGGAGGCAACAATCAAACATGGAGTGAAAGAGATTCTATCTTCCATCTATCCAGGAATCATGAAGGTTGATAATACTTCTTCTCTTTCCAAAACAATCTATTCGTATTTTAATGATGTTCCAAATCTTTTGTCCAGTTTGTCAATGATATATCCATGATTGAAGAAAGTTAGGATCAAACAACCAACCTTCAGGAAGATCTTCAAAAGCAATTAGTAGAGCCAAGGAGGAAAAGGACAAGGCTAATGCTGATCGGAGAGCCTTAGAATCAAGAGTTGTTAGATCAACTGCAATGATCCTGTCTTTGCAGAATCAATTGAGACAAGTTGAAAGGAAAGCCGCGCAGCTTGTGGATGATGTAGCTAGAAGAAGAAAAATACTTCGACAGGTAGATGAAGCCATAGAAGAGAAAACCCGAGCATACAAAAATTTGTTAAGTCAAAAATCCATGATGAAGAAGAAGATAACATTTCTCAAGAAGAAGTTGGAACAAACCGAACAAGAAAATACTTCACTGATCTAATGAGGGCTTCTTGTAGTCGAAGAGTTCAAAAAATCTGAAGCCTTTAACAAAGGGATGGAACAAGTAGGAGCCAAAGGCTATGAATTTGGCTTTGAAGACTGTATCGATAAGGTTAAAAGATTATACCCTGACCTTAATTTATCCTCTATTTCCATAGATTATTTTGCAGAGAAAGAAGAAAAGAAACCAACTGATAATCCGATAACTTCACCTGTTAAGGAAACATCAGAAAAAGCTGATAATATTTGTAATAGAGAGCTAGTAGCAGTTTCTAGTGAATCAATGTTCATTGCTGCTTCTCCTTCTTTTGACTTCATGTAATCAAAATATCAATGAAATCTTCAATTTCTCATGCTCTCAATATTTTAGATATTTTGAGATAACATTATTGACAGAATAATAAGCCACACTGTCCATTATCACTTGTCTCATGGTTAACTTATCAAGTCGACCTTTCAATCAATCGATCATCTTGACGTTAACATACTGATGAATTGGTGAATCAGACCAACCCAATTTGTTGAATTGCAGTCAGCTTATCAGGCCAACTTTTAATTGATCAGCAAGTTATACTAATCATTAAATACCGATGAGTTGTGGGTCAGACCAACTCAATTTATCAGATTGTAGTCAGCTTATCAGGCCAACTTTTAATTGATCAGCAAGTTATACTGATCATTAAATACCGATGAGTTAGTAGGTCAGACCAACTCAATTTGTCGGATTGTGGTCAGCTTATCAGGCCAACATTTCTTTTTTTCGGATTGTGGTCAGCTTATCAGGCCAACATTTCTTTTCTCTATTTTCTGAGAATAATTTATTTTCATATATATATATATATGTATATATATATATATATATATATATATATATATATATATATATATATATATATATATATTGGTGTATGAAAGGAAAAAGAGAAAGAAAATCCCTTTATTGATGGTATTTATGAAGGTTTTCAACATTCCATGGTCTAGCCAATGGATAACCATCTAAACTTTCAAGTCGACAAGTCCCTGATCACACAACCTCAGTGATGTGATAAGGACCTTCCCAATTTTGGGCAAGTTTGCCCTGTTCAGTTGGTCGAGATATAGTTGTTCGATGCAGAACAAGGTCTCCGACCCGAAAGACTCGAGCCTTGACTCTTAAATTATAATATCATGCTACTCTTTGTCGATATGCTGCCATCTTCATCTATGTCTGTAATCTAGAATTTTCAAGCAAATCTAAATCAATCCTTCTTCGATCAGCATTATCAGATTCTTCGAAGCAGTTGGTTCTTCTTGAACGAAGAACAATCTCTATAAGCAACATAGCTTCACTCCCATAAGACAGATTGAACGAGGATTCTCCTGTCATAGATCGAGGAGTTGTTCTGTAAGCCCATAAAATAGAGTTAAGTTGATCAACCCAAGCTTCCTTGGTTTCATTTAATCGGGTTTTCAATCCATGAAGGATTGTCCGATTAGTTACCTCAGCTTCCCCATTAGCCTGAGGATGTTCGATAAATGTCAATTTGTGAAGAATACCATATTGAGAACAAAAATCCTTGAACCTCTAATTATCAAACTGCCTCCTATTATTTGTAATGATAGCATGAGAAATTCCAAACCTATATATGATAAAATTTTGACAAATATTTTAACTTTTGCTTTAGTGATCAAAGTTAGGGGCTCAACTACTACCCATTTTATAAAATAATCAATGGCAACAATCAGAAATTCTCGCTGTTCAGAAGCTGGAGGAAATGGACCAAGTATATCCATTCTCCATTGAGCAAATGGCCAAGGAGCCATTAACTGTGTTAGCTGACTGGCAGGACGCCTTTGAATATTTGCATACCTTTGACAAAAATTACATTTTCTTACAAAATCTAGAGCATCCTTATGTATAGTCGGTCAATAATATCCCTGCCTTATAATTTTATAAGATAAAGACCTTCTTCCCAAATGATCACCGCATATTCCTTCATGCACTTCTCTAAGAGCATAATCTGCATCTAATGGAGATAAATACTTCAATAGTGGTTGGAAAAATGATTTTTTATATAACAAACCATCCAGGATAACATACTGAAAAGCAGTCTTTTGGAGTTGTTTAGCCTCTACATTATTTTTGGGCAATACTCTATTAGTCAGATATTTAATTATCGGACTCATCCAATCCATTTCATGTTCTATTTGAAGAACCTTTTCTTTTTCAGTTATTGAAATACTTGGGATTTCTAGATGTTCCATAAAAGTACGACCCATTTGGTTAGGTGGAGAAGTAGCCAATCTGGATAATGAATCGACTCGAGAATTTTCAATTCTAGGGATGTGACTAATATCCCATGAATCAAATAAAACTCCAAACTCTCGAACCTTTTTCAAATACAAAGCTAAAGTGGCATCGCGGACTTCAAAACCTCCTTTTACTTGGTTAATGATCAATTGTGAATAAGATAATAATTTCAATCTTCGAACATTCACCTCTTTTGCAATTCTTAAACCAGCTAGGAGGGCTTCATATTCAGCTTGATTATTAGAAACTTTGAAAGAGAATCGGAGTGCATACTCTATGACATCTCCATTCAGGTTAGATAAGATCAAGCCTGCTCCACAACCAGAAGATTTGGAAGCTCCATCCACATGTAATATCCAAGGTGCATTAGTCATCCCCATTTCATCGGATGGTTGAACTTCCTTCTCATTGTCATCCCAGGTACATTCGGCTATAAAATCAGCCAGTACTTGAGCTTTCATTACATATCAAGGCCAATAAATGATGTCATATTCACTTAATTTGACTGCCCATTTTGCCATCCGGCCAGAAATATCAGGACATTGCAAAACAATCCTCAGAGGTTGATCGATCAATACAACAATTCAATGGGACTGAAAATATGGCCTGAGGCATTTGGCCGATATCACCAAGGTATAAACAATCTTCTGAAGTTTTGGGTACCTCGTCTCCGCATCATAAAGAACTTTGCTAATATAATAAATGGGCTTATGTGATTCATTATAGTCCTTTCTGACCAACACAGAACTAATTGCTTCATCAAATGCAGCCAGATAAAGATACAAATCTTCTCCTTCTTGAGGTTTAGACAATATGATCGGATTTGTCAAATACTTCTTAAGCTCTTCAAATGCTGACTGACAGTCATCCGACCAATTAAATTCCTTGGTTTGCCATAAAGCCTTGAAGAAAGGCAAACATCTTTCAACTGAACGAGAGATGAATCGGCTTAATGAAGCGATTCGTCCAGTCAACTATTGGACTTCTTTCTTATTAGTTAGAGGTCTCATATCCAAGATGGCTCGAATCTTTTCTGGATTGGCTTCAATCCCCCGCTTCGTAACCATAAAGCCTAGGAATTTTTCAGAAGTTACACCAAAAACACATTTAGTCGGATTTAATTTCATGTGATTTTGCTGTAAAATATCAAAGACTATCTGCAAATCTTTAATATGATCATCAGATTGATTACTCTTAACGATCATATCATCCACATATATCTCCATAGTCTTTTCAATTTGACCTTCAAAGATCTTGTTTACTAACCTCTGATAAGTAGCTCCAGCATTTTTAAGACCAAATGGCATCACTTTGTAATAATATATCCCTCGATCTGTGATGAAAGATGTCTTTTCTTCATCTACTGGACTCATTCGTATCTGATTATATCCAGAGAAAGCATCCATAAAACTTAAAAATTTATGCCCAGTCGTTGCATCAACCAGTTGATCAATTTTAGGCAAAGAAAAACTATCTTTAGGACATGCCTTATTAAGATCAGTATAATATATGCATATCCTCCATTTTCCATTAGCTTTCCTGACCATTACTACATTGGCAAGCCATTCAAGATAGTGAACTTCTCTGTTAAATCCAGCATCAAGCAACTTGGTCACTTCTTTATTGATAACTTTTTATCTTTCTGGGACAAAATTTTGCTTCTTTTGTCGAATAGGCCGACTAAGCGGATCAACCTTGAGCTCATGCATAATCACTTTAGTGGGAATCCCCAATATATCGGCAGCCGCCCATGTAAATATATCAGTATTTTTTTGCAAGAAGTTAATCAACTTCTTCTTTTGGTCTTCAGTAAGTGAACTTCCAATCTGAACAGTTTTAGTAGGATCTTCCTTTGTCAAGGGAACATGAATAGTCCTTTTTACTGATATGCTGGCTCCTTCAATCAGATCACGTGGATCCATTTGTTAGGAGGTTGATTTGTTGATTGATTGTTGATTATGAATTGTCAAACATTGACGAGCCATTTGTTGATTTCCTCTTACTTCTCCAATCCCGTTTTGGGTTGGAAACTTCATCAAAAAATGATATGTTGATACAATGGCTTAGAACTTATTTAGGACAGGCCTTCCTAAAATGGCATTATAAGCAGAAGGAAACCGAACAACCATAAAAATAAGAGGGAAAGTCCTTTGCTTCGGTGCTGTCTTGAGAGTCATAGGGAGTGTGATTTCTCCTTCTACTCCTACATAATTTTTCCCAAACCCAGTCAATGGCACATGAATTCTTCGTAACTTATTAGTTGGTAAATTCATCTTGACAAATACATCATAAAGTAAGACCTCGGTGGAACTTCCATTATCGATTAAAATTCTATGTACATCATAGTTCGCAAAAATTGTGGAAATCACTACAAGATCATTATGAGGCGTCTGAATGCCTTGTAAGTCATCATCAGAAAAGATAACACTTCCTCGAAGCCTTTTGGGACTCCGATCATCTTCAAAACATGCATGGCAAATCATTCCAACCGATCCATCAATCGGTTGTTGGTTTGGGAGCTCTGTCCCGTTAGTGATCATCCTTGGAACTGCCGGCCTTGGCACTGCCACCTCAATTGGTCGGTTTTGATTTTGATTTCAGACATATCTGTCCAAATAGCCCTGCTTAATCAAAGCTTTAATCTCATCTTGCAGTTGGATACATTCTTCCATTGTATGCCCATGATCACAATAATACCGATAATATTTAGCCTTATTTTGCACGGTTGGCAAGGCTCTCATTGGCCTTGGTCTTTAAAGAAAATTTTCTTTCTCAATTTCCATTAGAATCTTCTCTCTTGGTAGAGTCAGGGGGCATAAGCGTCAAATCGATTGACGTAGTTCCTGCCGACCAACTCCCTCGGCCTTTGACCTTGCCGTTGAATTGATCGGACCCCAAGGAATTGGGATTCATCCTCCTTGGCCTTCTTCTTGGCACCGATTTTCTCTCTATCTGTCGTTGGCTCAAGGCCTATTCTTCGGCTTGGGCATACTTTTGAGCATGGGCCAGTAACTTGGAGTAATTGGTCAAAAATTTTTTATCTAAGGAGAATGTGAATCTGGAGGCTCGTAAGCCCTTTTTCATAGTAGACATCGCCACGTATTCATTGAGATCCAGAATCTCCAATGTGGTAGAATTAAATCTCTTGATGTAATCTCTCAAAGACTCCCCTTCCGACTGCTGAATAAAGAATAAGCTATCAGAATTTCTGGGCATTTTCCTGCTTGTTCTGAAGTGGGAGATGAACAACTTCTCTAACTGACTGAATGAATGAATGGTGTCTGGTTGCAGACTTGAATACCACATTTTTGCTGATTTCTTTAAGATCGCAGGAAAGGCAAGACAATGAAGTGCATCGATGCCCCCTAGATCAACATATGGGCTTTAAAGCTATCCAAATGATCCAAAGGATTAGACGACCCATCATACAGCTCAATTTATGGGATCCTGAAATGATATGGAATTCTCTCTTCCATGACCTTCTTAGAAAAAGGAGGCAAGATGTCGCAGCTTTGTGTTGCATCCTCTGCTTTCTTCTGCTCAAGAACTCTGGCAATCTGCAACTCTAGCTTTCTGAACTTCTTATCAAAGTCATTTGCTCTTGCAAGATGTTGAACTTGGGTACTGTTAGGAGTCGATTCTTCAGATGACATCGAACGAGATTGTGGACGTTTTCCCTTATTCCGCTTCTTGATGTGATGGTGAGATCGGTGATGATGCTTTGAAGGGGACTGTTGACCTGAAGAATATTGATAAGATGAATGTCTTCTTGAACTGGGATGTTTACCTACCTGAAGAGAGGGTTGCCAGCTACTTCTTGATACAACAAGTTGTGATGGCTGTTTCGCGGCGATCTCTTGAAGGTTTTATATTGTTGCAGTAAGTACTTCCACCTTGTCACACAGAGTGTTTAACTTTCTTGATCCGTGTTTCCGACAGGCAAGGCTCCCACCCTTTCGCCAAGAATAGGATCGTTCCTCTTTGAAGAATGGGGAATATCTTCTGCCGGCAAATTCCTCCTCCTACCTTTCATCATGCTTCCTTCCAGATTCTTGAAACTCCTTCAATGAGTTCCCCTTCCTGGCACGCCAATCTATTGCATCCAAACAAATTACAACAAGCTTGAATTAAAAGAGAAGTGGATCGAGCTTATTTGATCTAGCTTCCTGCCATCTTCTTGGAGGATCTGGGTGTTGAGGCATCTCTCAAGCTCGTTAATGGAGTCTGAACGGGAACAGATAAGATCTGAAGGAAGGCTAAGTGAAGGGTGGTCCGAAAAAAGAATCCCCTCTTCATCATACTCGGTGATATTTATAGGCCACAAACCTAACCGCTTACAGCTGTCATCTAGCTGTTAAACAGTTAAGCCAAGACATGAGCACGTGCAACAAAAGGCTATTCGTAGTTGATCAGGCCTTTTCCTTATGTTGAATGATCTCTGCATTATTTGAACATTGATCAGCTTTATCTCTCTCAGAAATTAGTCAATCTTATGCCTGTCGAGAGTTGATCGACCTCGTGGTTCTTGGACATTGATCGGCTTTACACCTCTTAGGCATTGATCAAACTTGTGCCTATTGAACATTGATCAATTTTACGACTTTTGGGCATTGATCAGCCTTGTGCCTCTTGGGCATTGATCAAACATGTACCTATTGGGCATTGATCGGCTTTACGACTCTTGGGCGTTGATCAGCTTTGTGCTTCTTTGGTATTGATCGGCTTTACACCTCTTGGATGTTGATCAGCCTTGTACCTCTTGGGCATTGATCAAACTTATGCCTAGTGGGCATTGATCGGCTTTACACCTCTTGTCGTTGAGTTGCCAGGTTCGAATCTTCAGTAGATCAGTATAGACAGACCAAACTTGTCGTATCCCAACATAACTTAAACATGAAATGTTACGATCCAAACCATCTGATGTTATAATTTTATATAATTTTTTTATTATTTAATTTTTTTTTATAAAATAAAATTATAAATATTAAATACACATGATTTTTCTTGCGTTAAATGGCCCAACCATTTTTAATATGTAGTTTTTAAACACCGCCCGTGGACAAAGAATTACCCTAAGCGAGAATATAGATATTGACCATCGACCTACTTGGCTCCCATTTGGTGTCACCCAACGCGTCTCCCCTGTCCCTACCCACATCCGGCTAGAATTCAAATGTTGAAGACATAGTCCTGTTGAGTGTGGTGCGTACCACGGGCCTGAAAGTCCGGCGGTAGCAGAAGTAGCAGAAGCCATTGGCGAGTGGGTAATCGGCGACGATGGGCAGGCGGACCATCTCCCAGAAGGCCTTCGATGCCCTCGTTACCGAGAACATGGACGACCTCGGCATGGACCCCGACGAGGCCCTCCAGGACGCCATCCAAACCTTAACCCTCCAGGGCGTCGACCTCTCAGGTCTGTCCCCGATCCTCTCTCGTCTTCTTTGCCCTGGATAGATTTCTCTATGAGATTTTTTTTCCCTTTTTCTTTGGTGCCTCTTCATGTGGATCCCGACTGTAAAAATCTTATTGTTTCGTTGATCCGATTGATCGAAATGTGGATTTATTTGAATCCCAATCCACTTGTGGAATTCTTCTATCACCAATTGGAGAGTTCTATTGTTGATAGCGATATAAATTATCATTGTATGTGCATTTTTGGTTTTGATGCTTAGTTTTTTGTGTTTCTTTTACAGTTTTTATTCCTTTTGTGGTAAGGATTCTTTCTGATTTTGTGTATGAAAAGTTCTGCATCGAAGGTCATGCGTGGAGACGCGTTGAAGCCTGGCATTTGGCCCCCTTTCTTATTCATCATCGTGTTTGAGTGTCATTTTACTTGAAAAGGGATTCTGATCCCTTTGAACATCAGAAGCCAATTTTGAGGACACAGCGCCAAGAAGCCAATTGAACTGTTTTTGGGGAACTCGGCCTTTGAAAGGCTAACTTGATGAAAAAAAAAAAAGAATTATACAAGCATTTGTTATGTCGAGCTTGAATTGAATTTGAATGAAAAAGCCAAGTGAACTGTTTTTATCCAATTCAGCATTTGAAATGCTAATTTTGATATTAAGGTTGACTCTTGCATGCATTTGATATATTGAGGTTGATACAACTTCGAACAAAAAGGTCCCACGTGGTGGACTGTTTTGACTTTGTGCATTGCCACGCTTCACACATTGTAGAGTATCCAACTGCTACAATATAAGTCTCATAATCTGACACGGATTTACCCAGATCAGATTTAAAAATAATTCTAAAGAAAAGTATACACACACACACACACAGAGAGACATATAAATACACACACATATATCTCTTTTTTTTTTCCAATAACTTTGAAGAAAAAGTTGAATTTGTCTTTAGTTAATTGCAATGACAAAAGTACATACCTTTTTTATCCTTTTTTTTTCTTGAAAAGCCATATCAGAGATGAGATTATTGTATACCTTTAATTGCAATGACAAAAGTGGAATTTGTCTTTAGTTAATTTGTGTTGTTTTTCAGGGATCATTAAATGCATTCCTGGAGTGAAAAATGTAAAGGACAATCCTGTCATACAGTCACTAGATGGGCTGAAGAACATTGCTGACCATTTGGTAGTGTCCAAGTCAGATGATCAGAGGGTTGTTACTGCTGATGAGACCATGGATTTTGACAGGCTGGTTGTGCTTCTTGACAAACTATATGACTTGTGCTCTGTTGAGGGATCAGATAATGCTTCCATTGCAACCAGGAATGGAGGAGTGGAGCTCCTAACTTCTATATGTTCTTTACTTCATGTTAAATTTGAGATGCTTGTTGTTTCATCTTTGAAAGCAATGAGTTCCCTTCTCCATGGTATGAGTGTGGTATCTAACTTTCAGTCTGACTCTTAGATTCCCTGTTTCATCTTTTCTTTTTCCTATTTGACATCCTGATGTTATTATGAATGCTTCCAATTATGTATCTGCATTTATGCTTTTGATTTATTGATCAGAAAGCCTTTTTTTTCTTGCTTAGTGTTGAAAATGATAGCACATATCTGTAGCCATCAAAGATGGCGCCAATAACTCTCTCTCTTTGATCTAGCATGTAAGAACAGATCTATCATTGAATATAGTGTTATTAAATGTTACACAGAAAAATTTGTTGATGAAAATCATGTTCCTATATATTTCTTAGTATAAAGGTAAAATAAAATATAGTTGGGGCTGTCTTGTTACCATATAAAAGTTTCCTACTGTGTGATTAATTCCACAATTACAATTTGGATGATTGGATCTAGATATAATCATGGTCATTACTTGTTGGGAAGGAATGCACAGTTCAATTTGAAGCCTCAATTGTATATTACTATGATAGTTAGAAAGTAGTGTGATTTCATTTCCAAATTGATTGGAGCAAGGCCAGCACTGTATTTAGTTTAAATTTACAGATACTTTAATTATGATGCATGAGTGATGATTTATGACCAATTCTTTTGATGTTATCTTGGTCTGCCACTTTCTTTCTGAATATAGAAGCATGGAATGCACGATTTGATTCATTTTGTGTTGATATTCAAAGTTTATTAGTTTGTTTATTGTTGTCCAAGGATTCAATATTCTATTAATCTGGGAGACCTTAATAGGAGATAAACACTTATTTCCCTAAATATAGACTTTACCATATTTCACATGATATAACTTACCAACCTGATCTTACTGACTTGAGAATTTCTGGTTGTGACTAATATTAAGATGTTTAACTTGTAACTATCTGAGCATGCATGAACATTAGTTGCTGGTCAAAATTTTGTGAGCAATGCATTTTTACATTTGGCTGTTATTCACAGACTTTCAAAGCATGGAGACATTTCAGCAAAGTCATGGGCCTAAAATTGTGATGGATATCCTAAATGGAAGTAAAAGCTCAAACATATTGGATAGTGGTTTTGCTGTCATTGCAGCAGCATCAACAGGTAACGAAATTCTCAAGGAAGCATTCATGGACTTAAAAGTTGATGAGCTATTTATACAAACAATGAGGGAGCAGGCTAAAAGCAGTTTGCAGAGCTTATATCATGCCATACATGTCCTTTTAACACCAGATGACAACCGTGTTTTGGCTTCTCAAGTAAGTCTTTGATTAACATTGATACTACAGTATACATTAATGATTGCCTCGTCTTTGTCATTCCTTTGCTTTCTGCTAACTTGTTAAGCCTCATAAGGTGTGAGGATGATATTTTATTCTGCAAGATACATAAGATTGTTTCTGACTAGTGCTGCATGGTTATTGACAGGAGAATTGGATACAGATTCATTTCCAAGTTTTTGACTCAACAAGAGGGAGAAAGGAAGATATGGGGATACATGGGATAAAATATAATCTCAACCAAATTATATATTTATACCATTGAACATTGTTTGAACTTTAAAATATTAAAATGATCTTGTTTGTTAAGATCTTTCAATATACATGTTTCTTATTCAAACATCATAATTAACTTAAGGATATGAGAAATAATATTTTATAAACTTGTTTCAATAATGACATCATTAAATCATCTTAAGAACAAAAACTCACTCCTGACATCAAAATAGAGGATCAAATTCCTTGTTGAAAGAGTTTGATGCTTATCCAATCTCTAAGAGTGGCTCTAATGGAACATCATAGGTTTTCAAGTGTCTGATATGTACCAATTTAGATGCATATCCAACACGGTTTTTTGGACCTAGATGCAAGTGTCCAGCTAACACATTGTTTTGATGCTTCAGACTTTATGTTTGGTACATTTTTTTGCAGTATTCAGGTAGTTATTTTTTTCTTTTTTTGAGCAAGGGTAATCATTTTTTCTGAAATATTATTTTTAGACTACTTTATTGAAAAAGGTTTAGATCAAAGCTTGATCAGGTAGGGAAAGATAATAATCAACATGTATAGAAATTATTTGGGACTAGAATTCTGGAATGGTTAAATTTAAAGAAAAGAAAATAATATTTGCTAGAATAATTAAATGCATTATAATGCCTTTTTTCTGCATATGCTCTGATACTTTGGTAAGCAACAGTAAAGAACTTCAAGCTTTGAGAAAATGACTGCTAAGAGAGATATGAATATTATGTTGTCCTTTTAAAAAGAGAATCACAAAAAATTGTCTTTAAATTTTACAACCACTCCTGCTCCAAATCTCATTGCCTCAATAGGCAAAAAGTGGAGGTGAACATCAGCCAATAAAGAAAATGCCAAACTATGAAATGGGTCCTTATCTGCTATTGTTAGTGCCACCATGTTCCTTATGAAAAATACAGCATGGATGATGCTTATGCAATTATCTGAGTATTACCAAAAACTAGATTTGGAACTTGAGAATGTTCCATCCTGATCTATCTTTGGGAAACTTATGATCAGATTCATCCTAATCATTCTTTGGGAAACTTATGAGCAGTCAGAAAAGCAAGTGTACTACAATGTTCATCTGATAATTCAACGTGAACATGTCCAATTGTCCATCTAACTACATCAGTGGACATCCAAAGACACTTGTGGTCCTCTTGCATGATCACAAATGTCAGAGAGAGTTTAATTTAATAAGATTTTTCTTTAGGTGCTCACCTATATGATCACTTCTTGGATATAGTGAATTTGCATGACTTCATCATAATAGAGATCAAATGCTTCTTAAGCTACAAATCCTACATATTTGATATTTAGTTTACTGGTCTTGGTAAAAGAAGAATACTAAAGGATTAAAATTGAAATAAATTAAATGTTTATAATTTTATTTCACATGCACAATCATACATATCTATCCACTTGTATAGGTAACAGGCCTCCAAGATACCTGATTTTTTGATCCTATGCAGTTTAGATATTGCAGATTATGATCAATACTATGGATTTTCATTTTCAAAGGGCTATTATTAATTTACATGGGAAGCATTTGGGATCAAATTATTCAAAAAGCATTCTATCTCTACCACGTGTTTGTTCCATGGCCACCAAGTGTTTAAGTACTACTTCATATGAAGGGTCAACTTACGGTGATGTGCCCATCCAATTATGGATTGTTGGCACAGATGGGGTGCTCCTAAGCCTGGAAAAACCAGGTGAGGGGCCAAGGCACTAACTCCAGGATTCTATGACCAGTTTGGATCCTAGGTCTAGGATTGATTTGGTCCTAGGATGGAGGTTCAGCCCTCCATGATATTGAGGCCCAAAAACTGGGGCCTTGAGGGCTCGAGGCCTAAGGGATTTGGGTCTCGAGGGGTGCTAATCTAGGTTTGGACCAGGTTTGGGTCCAAGGGGGTGAGTGCATGGCAAGACATAAATGTACATGGGCTTGGATGAGTGCATTCAGATTGGGTTAGCCTAGAAAGTTTTGGGTTAGGGCTTTGGTCCATGTATATGAGTATATATATATACATTGTAACCCTAATCAGATTGGAATGAGAAGAGCCGCTTTCTCTCTAACCTCTCTCTCTCTCTCCTGGTTTGTACACCATCGAAGGCAGCTAGAAGAAGGATCCACGCCACCCAGGAAGCAGAAGGGGGGCGCATGCAGATATCTCATGTGCGCCCCTTTCCAAGCACCAAGAGTCCCTTGCTCCAGGGACTCTTCTTGTGCCACCCAGGTCTTTGTGCATTGATTTGAAGCAGCAAGAGAAGGCATCCATCTAGTGGTTTTTAACGGTGCCAAAGATCCTAGGAGGCATGCCCAAGAATCTTGGAAGAGGACTCCTCATTACACAAGGAGATCGTTGGCACTAGGATCTTTAGCGCTAAGGCCTCCTTATGCCCTAGGAGGCTTCCATGCCCAAGGACTCCACCTTGGAGCATGGTAGCAAGATCCAAAAACTAGAATGTTGGTAACAATCCCGATCAATTAGAGGAATGGAGAACTCATCTCCCATAATAAGCAACTATATAATTCTAAGGATGTGTCATACTACCTTTCGCTATTCAACTTCCATTAGCAGTATGACCTTCGTAAAACCACACCGCATCTACAAGAGGAGCTGATGGATGAGTGGGCTTCCCCTTTGGATTCACAAAATGAATGTGATCTAGGATACGATAGGAGTCAGCGTGCCTCGGTAGGCAAGGGATCACCGAAGTATGGCAGCAGAAAAAGGAGGTGTGGAGGGGCTTTTGAGGTGGGACACATGAGGTTGAGGTGCACAAAGTGGCGGTGGATGCAAGAGAAGGCTGCCAAGGAGTCCCTATTGCATAGAAATTCTTTCTCATCCATGATTTTCCATCCAGATCTTCTAGTCTCAAGGATCCATGCCCTTAGCCCTGGTTTTTAAGGTGTTGTAGAGTGGGATTTCAGATCTGGAGGTGCATCTCAAGTCCATGGAAGCAGGGATGCAGGCTAGGTCGCTATATCAGGATTTTTGGTAAGCAGCGATCTGGGTTTTGGCGTTTGCTGCCCCTAAAGAATCCAGATTGCCATGGACCCTTGTAGAGGGCTCCATAGCTAGTCTCCCCAGGTCCATGTATGTGCACGGCAGCCTTACAACATGGTATCAGAGCCCAAGGTCAGTGTAGAAGGGAGGAAATTGCCAGGAACAAGGTTGCGAGAAGGCTAAAGATTTTGTTTTAGAATTTCTTCTTTTCAATTTTTTTGCTGTTTCTATGTTTTCAGAGCTTGGTGAGGTTGTTTATAAGTGGTAGAAGGCAGGGAGAGGACTCTTTACATGTCTGGTTGTGTGGAGGGGAAAGAAGAAGGTAGCCATCCAAGAGGAAAAGGTGTTGTAGAAATTCTATTCAAGAACAAAACTTGATAGCAGTCCAATTTTTGCTCCCTTTGCTGGTCCTAGATTTCTAGAACTTGATAAGACTCCTACACGAGATAGGAGACCAGGAGAGGAGCCCCGAAGGTTAAGTTTCAAGGAGAGGAAACAAGGAGAAGCATTCAAGAATGGAGGAAGAAGGTTGTTGAAATTTTGTTTCAGGTTTGCTGCAATCTGCATCCTAGTCCAAGGTATTCTCTATATCTACCTTTATTATGATTGTGGTTTGGCCAACCATGAGCAGTGAGTTGAAGGTGAAGGTGGAGAGGTATGACAAGAATGGGAGCTTCTTGTTTTGGGAGGTGAGGATGGATGATTTTCTAGTCCAATTTTGGTTGGATTTGGCCTTGGAGGAAGAAAGGCCGGAGGGTATGATAATAGGCAATGGAGTTCGCTGGTTAGGACGGCATGCTCATGTATTAAGGGCTGTTTGGTGGATGAGGAATGTTTGGCATGTTTGGCGTGCTGGAGAAGAGGTCATCCAAGGGATCATGGTCGAGGTGGAGCTAAAGAAGCAATTGTACAGCTTTCGGATGTTGGAAGGCGGGGAAGTAGTTGGGGTATATTCAATGGGTTGACCGTTTGGAGACTTGGGATGAAGGGAGAAAGCTAAGGTGGTTGATTCCTAGAGTGTCGTAGCTGGTTTAGAGAAGATCCTCTAGTGGTTTCGGAGGAGGTTTGTGAAGTGCGGAGGGTCCAAAATAGTAGTAGCAATGCAGGAGGTTGAGTAGGGCAGCGCTAGGTAGCTGATCTTGGTTCAGAGTTTATCTTCTACAAGGATATTGGAAGGAGTTGTCATTCAGGTAGAGCACTAGCTAGAGGTGCCTCCATAGATAGAGGATGGTTTGGCATAGGTTTAGAGCTGAGAAGTGTAGGGATAGGTGCTAGATTCTAGCACCAGTGACGGTAATGCATTGCATGAATTTATGCAAAATGTGCCGGCACCAAAGAGGCGTGGCTCTAGGAAGACCGTGTTAGGTGATTTAGTTGCTGCGAAAGAGGACTTGGATACGTATATGGAGGTTCAGGCGAGCCTCGAAAGAGATAGGTAGGTTTGAGCTCGGACAGGAGAGCTGTTGTCCCTTCAAGAGAAGCTGAAGTGATGATTGATGCAGGTATAGAAGAGGAAGATGCTAACAGGGCATAGAAGGGTGCACAGATGCAATCAAAGATCTTCGGTCTAGGTGGAGGCGGTCAGTTTAGAGGTCTCTAGGAGAGCTCCAGGGTTGAAGGATTTGGTATCAGCGATGAGATTTGTACAGGAAGCTGTCAGGATGCCGTTGCAACAACAGGATCGTGCAGATGGATCGTGCGAGGTTTGCCAAGTTTTGGGGGCGCCAAGGTGGAGATTGTTGGCATAGATATGGTATTTCCAAGCCTTGGGAGACTAGGTGAGGGGTCAAGGTATTGACTCCAGGATTCTAGAACCGGTTTGGATTCTAGGGCTAGGACCGTGAAGGTTCTGCCCTCCATGATCTTGAGGCCTAAAGATTGGGGCCTTAAGGGTTTGAGGCCGAAGGGATTTGGATCTCGAGGGAGGCTAATCTAGGTTTGGATCAGGTTTGGGTTCAAGAGGGTGAGTGCATGGCAAGACATGAGTGTACATGAGCATGGGTGAGTGCATTCAGATTAGGTAAGCCTATGAAGTTTTGGACTAGGATTTTGATCCATGTATATGGGTATATATATATACATTGTAACCCTAATTAGATAAGAATGTGAAGAGCCGCTTTCTCTCTAACCTCTCTCCCTCTCTCCTGGTTTGCACACTATCCAAGGCTACGAGAAGAAGGATCCACGTCGCCTAGGAAGCAGGAGGGTGGGCACAGATATCTCACGCACCCCCCTTCCAAGCACTGAGAATCCCTTGCTCCAAGGACTCTCTCCTCACATCACCCAGGTCTTTGTGCACTGATTTGAAGCAGCAAGAGAAGGTGCCCATCTGGTGGTTTTTCATGATGCCAAAGATCCAAGGAGGCATGCCCAGGAATGTTGGAAGAGGACTTCTTGTTTCATAAGGAGATTTTTGGCGCTAGGATTGTTAGTGCTAAGGTCTCTTCACACCCTACGAAGCTTCCATGCCCAAGGACTCCACCTTGGAGGGCATATGCTCTGATCTGAAATCATAGGAGGCGTGGAGGGGCTTCTAAGGTGGGGCACATGAGGTTGAGGCGCACAAAGTGGAGGCGGATGCAAGAGAAGGCTGCCAAGCAGCCCTTGTCATGCAGAAACTCTTCCTTATCCAAAGTTTTCCATCCAGATCTACTATCCCCAAGGACCCACGCCCCTAGTCCTAGTTCCTAGGATGTTATGGGGCAGGTTTTCAGATCTAGAGGTGTGTTCTAGGTCCATGGAAGTAGGGGATGCAGGCTAGGTCGTTTCATTAGGATTTTTGGTGCACAACAACCTAGGGCTTGGCATTTGCTGCTCCTAAATAATCCAAATCGCCATGGATCCTTGTAGAGGGCTTCATAGTTGGTCTCCTTAGGCCCGTGCATCTGCTTGGTGGTCCTACAACACTAGCATGGCGCAATACCATATTTATCTGGTCATGCACCCAACCATACAGGTCACCAAGGTAAGACTATGGTCACTATACCTATTATTGTAGATGAGTGATCCAAAATTTGTTTGAAACACTGGTGTTAACAAAATGTAGTTATTTATAAAGAAAAGTAGTTATTGAATATAATTTAATAGAAATTATTTTAAAATTGTTTTATGTTTGTCATGGTATTTGTCAAAAAATAATTGCTGATCAACTCTTCTACATAGACAAACACAACCAGCATATTCATTTTAAAAAGGCTTTGTGAGTGGTGACTCTTTTTTCCTTTTATGTTTATCTGAATGACAATAAATGGTTATTTGATGAGTGTCTATTATACATTAAATTCTTCATTGTTAAATTCAAGCATGATCAAAATATGATGCACAAAGATAAGCATAACCATAACCATGAAAACATTTCAATCATCAGTTGTGTCTGGTGTTATCTTTTTTTTAAGCAGATCATTAGTGAAATTTTCAATTCAATGCACTTATGGAATTTATACAAGGGGCATCTTGTGCATGTTTTGTCCTTGCTGATGCCAATTTCTTGGATTAAGATCTATGAAATATATCCCTAAACAAGCATTTGTTCTAAGTTGTCAAAAGGTACAAGTACAGCATATTTTCTGTATGTTAAATTTAGATTGTTATTTAAAGGCCTTACAAAAAGATTGGTTCTTTTCTTGCTTTATTGACTATTATATCTAAACTAATTCTGTAAATGATTTATGTTTTCTGCCTTTCTCTTTAGTTATAAAATTGTTATTAATTTGCTAAACAATATTGAAACAAGGTTATAAAGATTTGCCATTTTAATTTATTTCCTTAGAAATTGAGAGGCACAAGATATTCGTAGAATTAGAATTAACTAAGGCATTCGAAAGCCAGGTCTATGGATATGCTCGCAGATTTGCTCAAATTGGTATTGCAGATGCTCTTGTGGATGCACTTCGTGAGGGAATCACTTCATCCAGTTTAGCTTCAGCATGCTTTGCTTTAAAGGCTCTTGCTGTTAATGTAAGTTTGCTAGTCTCATGAAAAGATAAATTCAAACATCCATGCATTCATGTATCTGAATCACTTTAATAGTTACTTGAACATCTTTTCTATGGGAAGAAAGATATTCTTGTACATGATTTGTTATCTATAACTCCAAGTTGTCAATTATTACTATGAAACATGGATATGGATACATATTACATATATGACACTTTGTAGACATGCCAATAGGTCAAATTTTGCAAAGGTGGATGATGCAACTAGGACACAATGATGAACAAATACATAGAGAATTCTGTATAAAGCATAATTGGTTATTAAAATAGCATAGTCTATACTTTCCATAATAGCATTTACATCCACAAACTCCATTTAATCATAAGTCAAATCAATAGATTATAATGCCTTCTCCATACAATACCATTGACATCATAAACTCCAAAATTAATCACTCTTCATTGGAATGTTAAAAAAAGTTGTCACCCTCATCCCTAAAGGTATTAGGGAAGTATTCAAGCATATCCAGTATGTATCTAGAGCCTTTTTAAATTTTGAAAGAAAAAATATATTTAAAAAAGGCATCCATGACATATCCTAGAAGTGTCTTACAAGGATCAATAAATTATAACAATCACATAACATTTACATAGCATGACATATTATATGACAATGCTTTGACAATGTTTTAAAGGATTTAATTGGTAGAAGGGAGGGCAGGCAGCACTTAGGGGGCTAGTAGGTGTCCAAGTGTCAAGGCAACCCAAAAATAATTACTTATAAAAAATAAATATGAGGAGAAATGTTTATAAAAAAATCAAAACCCAGTAGATGAAATATATCACATAAGATGTGTTAAGTGAATGGGAAGTACCATCTTGGCAACAATGATAATAGTTTATAAAATGACATCATCCTCCATAGACATACTTGATTTAAAATGTTAAGTAATTAGGCTGCCTAGGCAGTCAAGTTAGGCCAACTAGGAAGGGAAGGCAGCTAGCTTGTTATGCATATTAAACTGCATATTCACAGTTTCATATGCATGAAATGATAGAATGGATAAGCATATCAACATAAAAAACCAAACTATACTTAGTGATATGTCAAGTTTTGTCTTGGACAGTCCATACGAGTCATATTTGAGCTAGGTTATCTGCTCAACCACTAACTTTAAGCATTCAAGACTAGAGTGTGCTAGCCTATATGAAGTTGTTTACATTAAATACATAATTCCTGCTTGTTCGCATTCTTTCATTCATTTTTACTAGTGTTTGATACATGATGTATGTGAGACGAAACATGGATGGCTGTGATATTATCGTTGTTGCAGCTTGATATTATCGTTGTTGTGCACTTACCATGTTTTTAGACCTTAAAGAGCAAGGGCTGAGTGAAGTGTTTTATTTACTTATTAAAGGGAACAATTATAGGCAAAATACTTACTGGAAGGGGAAAAATTGGAAATGTAGACATCGGCAGGTACCATTTTGTCTCTAGCCACACAACATTACAAGGAGCCATTGGGATGAGAAAGTACGTGGGTTATATTGTTGAGTTGTGACCATATGCTTGAGTTTATCTATAAACTTCTTAGCACGGTGCAATATTAATTTTATTGTATCAACTATTTGCCTTAATGGCTATCATGATTATACCAGTACCAGTTAAAGTGTCGTGGTATTTGTGCTGATAACTGTTTGTTTTGGTATCTTAAAACTCTAGCTCACTATAACATTTGGTTGCATTAATGGACTGAATCACTGTTGCCTCATCTTTGTGCCCTTGTCCATTGAAATTTATTGTTGGACCATCATTTTAATTTGTTGAACCATTACGAAACGGAGTTTCAAATAATGCTGAACCAACTAAAGCAAAAGCATTTGTTTCAATGCTTAATGGAAGTGCTCTATTTGATTTGTTGTACCTTGCAGATTCAAAGGTTCTGAAGTTTTGTGCAATGAAGAATAGAGGCTTTCATCCATACAATCAAGCATACTAATGCTTGGCTGTATTCTTCCTCAACCTTTTTTCAGTATATTATGCATCGGACTTGATTACAACTGCTTGATCCCTCTCATTCTCATCATCATTGTTTAACGATCTGTTAGTTTTCCCAGTGTATTGCTTCATGTTTTAAAGTTTTGAGCAAACCTTGTTGTGACTTGTTTTAAAGTTTTCTAGTTTTTAATTTGACTAGGAATCTTTAGGTGTAGCCTTCTGAAAAATTGAGTGTGTGTTCATATAATCAAATGGCACATCCATATGCATGTAAATTTTTAAAATTTAAAGTTTGATTAAAGTAATCAAGTCTGTAGTATGAAATCGATGACTAGAGTTGTTACTTTTTTTTTGGTAAGTCCATATAGGGATGCAAAATAGCCCATTGCTTGAATCGATGATCTGTAGTATGAAATCGATGACTTGTTACTTTTACTGTACAAGTTCATTGCTTGAATTAAATTATTTGAAACTTGGGAAGGAACTGGAACAACTTGGATGACTTTCAAATACATGGAGTTGTGGGTTGAAGGGGGCTTGACCATGGTGATTCAATGACTTAGTGAAGGAAGACATGCTGCCTATTTGGCCATATGCTGGCGGCGTGTAACAATCACATATAGGGCACTTGATCTAGTTAAAGGGACTGCAAAAGCACATGCCACAGTGTTTGCTGAATTTGAGTCCCCAGCCACAGGATCTCTTCAAGATCTGTGCCAGCATCCAGCCCAAATGAAAATAGAATCTAATGGGGATGGATTAACCAAGCATTATGTTGGGTTCAGGTGAGGTTCAGGCTGTGCCTCCATCTGATATCAATGTCATATATTATGGTAAAAAATGGCTTATTCAGGTCATCTGCCTGTAAGGTGAATGGATGGTGTTGACATTGTTCTTTTGCTGCCAACTTCTCAATTCCAACAAGCTACATATATGTTGATAGCTCTGAGGCTTATCTATATACACTGATAGTAAATCATTGTCTACATCAATAGAAGGTAGCTTCTATGGTTTTTTCTACATATATTATCCACATTATTAGAGAGTTATCCTGTTCATTTCAAGATTTTCAGAATGAAATTAGAAAATTAATTATGATCCCATTCTTTTAAATTAAATATAACATTATTCTTTTTTTGTTGTGTGGGAATTATTCTTGCTTTTCTGATGCAATTTTCGTTTATTTATTCTTTCTAGTTTTTTGTTGTGAAAAAACTAGAAAGAACCTAGAAATTAGTAGTGATAAAATAGATGCAAAATAGCCCCCATTAGCTGGTTGTCCAGATCTTTGTTTTGCTATCTATGCCTTACAAAAAGAACTTCCAAATGATCTGTGCTTACCATGATAATGAAAATCTAGTGAATATAAATTTGTTTATTCTTGTCACAGCTAATCTGTCTTTTGTATCATGCCCCATATATTGTGCATGACTTCCTGCCTTGTGGAACTTTTTGGTTGCTTTATTATGATCTCTCTCTTCCCTTATAAATATAACTATATGCCTAACAACGAAGCCTTGCCCCAGATATTTGATGTTAGGTTTATCAGTACTTATTACCCATCGTTCCCATCAATTTATGCCCATCTTTTTCCCTTTGCAGGATGAAATTTGCAAATCTATTTCTGAAAATGGTGGCATTGATGCAAGCCTGAAGTGTATAGATGACAGCAGTGAACATAACAACAAGATTACAGCTACAGCATGTTGTTCTTTGTTGTCTAAGGTCGGATGCTCTTGCCTTCATAATTAATTCCACTTATTAACATGGATTGCATCTTCTAATGTGCAATGATAGTAACTTAAAATGAATTTTTTGTCCGTTTGAAGCTGGCCGGAAGTGATGCAAACAAGAATGCTATTGTTCAGAAGGGTGGTCTGGATAGATTAATGAAACTATCTTCCAGGTTTTCTGAAGATCCATCAGTTCTACAAGAGGTGCTCTTTTAGTATTATGTCTATTGAAAATTCATCAATTTAGGTGGTTCTTAACCATGTGATTTCTATAGATCATGCTCCCTGTCCTTGATGCTAATGATGGAAGTCTTAATATGCAGGTTATGTCTATTGTAACTGTGCTTTCCCTAAGATCCCCAGATAATGCAGCTCGTGCAATAGAAGCTGGAGCTGGAGATTTAGCCATCCAAGCAATGAAGAAGTTTCCTGCTTCATATCAAATGCAAAGACAATCTTGTCTTATGATTCGCAATCTTGTGGTTAGGAATCCAGAAAATAGGTATGCTTTCATTTTTTGAGAAAAGTTAATGCCACATGTGATGAACAAGTTTTGAAGAAATTTGTATCCAATCATGAGCACAAGACCTTATTCAGCCGAACTAGTTAGTCATTTTTTGGATTGAAATATTCTAACTTGAGCAATTAGATCTTCCAATTACCTGTTTAGAAGTTCTTGTTGGGTAGAGGTGAAAGTGGACCGGATAATGTCCATCAGAATCTATTTTCATATTCAATTCTATCTGAATATGGATAGAAATCTGAGCATCTGACTGATATCTGTTGAGTCTCTGGTGGTGCATCCAAGGCTCGGGGAGGCCAAGGTTTTGGTATGTTAGTCATGTCTTACATGATGTATCTAGGGCTAAGAGTGAGTCCGGTACAAGTCCTAGGTGTTAGGCTGAAGAATTGTCAGTTTGAATATTCGAGTCGGCTCGATTGGTACTTGAGTCGACTCGATGTTGGTATAGTAGAGGACTGGAGTGCAGTGGTCTAGTCGAGTCAACTCTCTCAGGGAAGAGTCGGCTCGAGTCTACAAACAGCAGCATATGTGTTCTGGGCGAGTCGTCTCTTTCAAAGGAGAGTCGGCTTGTGTCTGCAGAAAGTAGAACATTGTTCTGGATGAGCCGACTCGAAGGAGACGAGCTGACTCGGATGTCGGGATTTTGAATTTCGACGGTTGCTGACCTGAGGAGTTTTTGGGGGATGGGTCATTTGTGACCTAGATATATATTAGGATGTCTTGTAAAAGATTAGAGAGATTGCAAAATATATAGAGATCCCATTTTCTCCGAGATCATCTCTTCTCTTCTTTCTTTTCTCCTTTCATTAAATCAAAGTCCGTTGACCTTCGGTGACCTGTATTCTACCGCATCTACAAAAGGATCGCTGGCAGAGGGTCGTCCATGCCCTGGAACGCTTCCACTGATCATCATTCTGCTCTTTCATTTGGTATCAGAGCCAGGTTGCGTGGAGGAAAGGTTTCTACATCCTAAGTTTCTGCAAAACCAGGTTTTCTTCAATTTTTTATCCTGTTTTCTTCCGCGGTAAACTCCCGAGTTAGGTGGAGGGTATTCCTTTGTGGAAGTGGTGAAAGGAAAATATTGGAAGGAAGGTTTTCTTGTTTTGTTTTACAGAAATTTGTTGAAGAGTGTTTTACTTGATTGTGGAAATGGCATCAAGTGGTTTCAAGGAAGACTTTGAGAAATATGACGGTAAGGAAAACTTTACCCTATGGCAGCAAAGGGTTAAAGATTTGCAGGTTCAACAAAGGATCTATAAGGTCTTGGTGAAAGAGAGACCGGAGAAGATCAGTATTGAAGATTGGAAAGAATTAGAAGAGATTACTTTCAGCACTATCATAATGTACTTAGCAGATCAGGTTTTGCCTGAGGTGTGTTCAGAGACCACAGCAAAGGATCTTTGGCTGAGGCTAGAAAATATATATATATGGAGAAGAACATGACAAACTAGCTATGGTTGAAGAAGTAGCTATACAGTTTGAGAATGCCCAAAGAAGGAGACCTCGTTGCTCACATTCAGAGGTTTAACCAAGTTTGTGCAGAGGTTATAAGTTTGGATGTGAAGTTTAATGAGGAGGATCGGGCATTGTTATTGTTATGTTTGCTTCTAGGTCATATGATGATCTAATAACAACCTTGGTATATGGGAAGGAAATCCTGATTTTTGAAGAGGTTGTTGGAGTGCTCAGGTCAAATGAGCAAAGGGAGAAAATCTGTAAAGGAAATCCTAACTCAGAGGTACTTGCTGTAAATGAAAGGCAGGGTAGACTCAAGGAAAGAGTTAGGGGGAAGTCAAAGGGCGGATCTCAATCTTGAAGCAGTCAAAAGGGCTGGAAGTGTTTCAAGTGCCATCAGCCAGGTCATCTGAGAAGAAATTATCCTCTTTGGAAGTCAGAAAAGGGGAAGGCCAGTATAAGTGGTGCCAATGCATCTGAAGGCAGTGGTGAAGATGTACTGGTCGTTTCAGATGGAACCGTTGATTGGGATAACACTTGGACTTTGGATTCAGCATGTTCTTATCATTATACCTTACATCGGGAGTGGTTTGATACCTATGACAGGTCAGATGGAGGTAGTGTCAGTCTTGGCGATGATCATCCTTGTTTAGTAGTTGGAGTAGGCACTGTTAAGGTGAGGATGTATGATGGAGTGATAAGTACAAATGTCAAACATGTACCAGAACTAAAGAAGAATTTAGTTTCTTTGGGCTACTTGGAGAAGCAGGATTATGCTTTTAGTTGCCAATCTGGTAGTGGTTGATTGAGAATTACCGAGGAAGCTTTGGTAGTGATGAGAGGAATAAAACTTAGTAATAATCTGTACAAGATGGAAGGCTCAGTTGTGAATGATAGTGCAGAGGTGCTTGCAGCAGTACAGGAGGAACAGTTTGTATACAAACTGTGGCACTATCGGTTAGGTCACTTGAGTGACCAAGGGCTCACTAAATTAAGTAGAAAGAGGAAACATTCCAATCCTGAAGAAGGATGGATATGATCTATGTGAGCCATGTATCTTTGGTAAACAACATAAGGTAAAATTTGCTGTTAGTACCAAACTAAGTCAAGGAGTGTTGGATTTGGTGCACTCGGATGTATGGGGACCAGCTCCCGTATCATCTAGAGGTGGGGCAAGATATTTTGTCACCTTCATCGATGACTATTCAAGGAAGGTGTGGATTTTTTTGATGAGGGAAAAATCAGATGTGTTTGCCCGATTCAAGACCTAGAGAGCTGAGGTAGAAAAGGAGACAGGAAGACAGGTGAAGTACCTTCGGTCTGATAATGGAGGGGAATACTCAAGTAAAGAGTTTAGAAGTTATGGTGAGGAGAATGGGATCAAACACCATTTCACAGTAAGGATGACCCTTCAGCAGAATGGTGTTGCAGAGAGGATGAACCGGACACTATTGGAGAAGGCTAGGAGTATGAGGCTGCAGACATCACTTCCAGTGACCTTTTGAGGTGATGCTATAATCCTTTCATGTTTTCTTGTTAACAGGTCTCATTTCAAGCTGAATGGAGGTCTTCCAGAAGAAGCTTGGAATGGAAAGGTAGAGCTTGGCCACTTGAAGGTGTTCGGTTGCACGGTTTATGCACATGTGGAGGCAACCGAGAGAAGTTGGATCCAAAATCAAAGAAAATTTTCATCGGGTATCCATGAGGAGTCAAAGGCTATCTACTGTGGGATCCTCAGTTTCAGAGGACTGTAGTCAGTAGAGATTTTATCTTTGATGAGAGGAGCATCTTGGAGAGATTCGGGAGTACGGATGGAAGTGCAGTTACAAAATTGAACAGCAGTGATTGCCCTTCACAAGTGGAGGATAGATCTTCTACTTCTACTAACAGGGATGTTTTAGTTGAGGTGGAGTTAGGCGGTAGATATACTTCAGTAGTGCAGGATTAGCAAGGAGAGCCAGCTGTATAGAGGGAGGTGCAGGAAGAGCCACACACAGCAAGCTTGCAGGACAGTGCAAGGGGAGTGGCACTACATAAGCCTCAGCGTTCAATCCGGAAGCCGACGCGATATGGCATAGATGAGACTCTTTTCTATGCTCTCATCTCTGTAAATGGAGATCTAGAAATATTTAAGGAGGCCATGGTAAGTCCTTATAAAGAATCATTGATGCAAGGCATAGTGGAAGAGATGGAATCTCTCAAGAGGAACAAGACATGGCAGTTGGTTGATTTACCTGAAGATGCTCGGGCAATTAGCTCAAAATGGGTGTTCACAAAGAAGACAGTACCTTCAGAGCAAGGTGGAGTTAGATATAAAGCAAGGCTAGTAGCAAAAGGATACTCACAGAGGGAAGGAGTTGACTATACAGAGGTGTTCTCTCCTGTTGTATGCCATACTTCAATTCGGGTATTGTTGCCTTTGGTGGCAGAACATGATATTGAATTGGAGCAGATGGATGTGAAAACAGCTTTTCTACATGGAAGCCTAGAAGAGAAAATTTACATGAAGCAACCAGATGGTTTTGTAGAGATTGGACAAGAGGACAAGATATGTCTACTCCAGAAGTCACTATATGGTCTGAAGCAGTCACCTCGACAGTGGTATTGTAGATTTGATACTTTTGTATTAAGCCTTGGATTTGTCAGATGTGAACATGATTGTTGTGTATATGTGAAGGATATGGATAGTGATAATGCTTTGTATCTACTTCTGCACGTGGATGATATGTTGTTGGCTAGCAGAAGTATGAAGGCTGTGAAGAAGCTGAAGAAAGCATTATCTATTGAATTTGAGATGAAGGATTTGGGTCCAGTTCAGAAAATCCTTGGAATGGAGATTTGCAGAGATAGACACAAGGGGATTCTCCATTTGTCACAAGGAGGTTATATCAAGAAGATTCTTGAGAGATTTGGGATGGAGAAGGCCAAACCAGCAGAGACACCATTACAGGGCACATTTCTCTCTAAAATTCAAAGCCCCCAGACAGATGAGGAGAGTATATGGAGAGGGTTCCATATGCAAATGCAGTGGGCAGTGTTATGTATGCTATGGTGTGTTGCAGGCCAAACATAGCATATGTTATAAGCTAGGTGAGCAGGTACATGTCTAATCCTGGCAAGGAACACTGGAAGGCTTTGAAGTGGATTTTTAGATATCTACAGGGAACTCAAAAGCATGGACTGGTATTCGGTGGGCAACCACAAGGACAAGAAAGGAACTCTAGGGCACTATATGGAGGTTCGGGTCCTTTGGAAGGGTATGTGGATGCAAGCTATGCAGGTGATCTTGATACAAGAAGGTCTATTACAGGTTATCTCTTCTACATGTATGGTGGACCAGTTTCTTGGAGATCTACCATTCAACTTATTACTGCTTTGTCTACAACAGAAGCTGAGCACATAGGTATTACAGAGGCTGCAAAGGAAGCACTATGGCTTAGAAGGCTAGTTGCTGAAATGGGGGTGAAACAGTGTATGGTGGTCCTGCATAATGATAGCCAGAGTGCCATACACTTAACTCAAAACCCAGTCTATCATGCACGCATAAAGCATATAGATGTCAGGTACTACAGGATCAGAGGGCTAGTGGAGGAAGAAGTAGCACTGGTGAAGGTCCATACAAAGGAGAACCGGGCTGATATACTTACAAAGGCTCTACCAAGGGAAAGCTTTCGTTCATGTTTGTGGTTGATGGGTTTGAGGGATCTGACGTAGTTGTATGTAGCCTTGGAGCATCAAGGTGGAGATTGTTGAGTCTCTGGTGGTGCATTCAAGGCTCGGGAAGGCCAAGGTTTAGGTTTTGGTTTGTTAGTCATGTCTTACATGATGTATTTAGGGCTAGGAGTGAGTCCGGTACAAGTCCTAGGTGTTAGGCTGAAGAATTGTCAGTCTGAATATTCGAGTCGGCTCGATTGGTACTTGAGTCGACTCGATGGTTGGTACAGCAGAGGACTGGAGTGCAGTGGTCTGGTCGAGTCGACTTTCTCAGGGAAGAGTCGGCTCGAGTCTGCAAATAGCAGCATATGTGTTCTGGGTGAGTCGTCTCTTTCAGAGGAGAGTCAGCTCGTGTCTGCAGACAGTAGAACATTGTTCTGGATGAGCTGACTCGAAGGAGACGAGCCGACTCGGATGTTGGGATTTTGAATTTCGATGGTTGCTGACCCGAGGAGTTTTTGGGGGGATAGGTCATTTGTGACCTAGATATATATTGGGATGTGTCTTGTAAAAGATTAGAGAGACTGCAAAATATATAGAGATCCCATTTTCTCCGAGATCATCATCTCTTCTCTTCTTTTTCTTGTCCTTTCATTAAATCAAAGTCCGTTGACCTTCGGTGACCTGTATCTTACCGCATCCATAAAAGGATCACTGACCGTCCACGCCCTGGAATGCTTCCGTTGATCATCGTTCTGCTCTTTCAATATCGATATTTGCATCTATATTTATTAAAAAAAATGGATATGGCTATGGACAGACAACTATCCAATCTGTAACCAAATATTTGATTCTCCTTGTAATCCTATTTAATTTTATATAACATTTTTTGGCTTTTAAGAGAAATATGCAACCATATTACTATTATATTAACTTGATTTATCATCTACTTAGCAATATTTTTGATTTTGTGGTTATAAAGTTTAATTATCCGACTTATTTCTGTATTTAGATCCATATTATCCATATCCAATTTATATCCATATCCGTTTAAAATAAATATAGGTATGAATATTTATATCTAATTAATATCCATATCTATATTTGTATTCATCAAATAAAATAAATATGGATATAGATATGCTGGTATCTGATCCGTATTCGATCCGATCAGCCCTAGGGTAAAGAGACGTGGACATTCCAAACAAAGAATACCAAATGCTGGAGAGGTTCATCAAAAAGACTAACAATAATATCATCCTATGTCTATCACATCCTCCAAGGATGCCAAGTTTCTTTTGGTTAATTAGAGGAATGATTGCAACTTTCTAAGTGTCATGTCAATCCTTATATGAAGCTACTCAGATTTGAAAAGGAAATAACCTATATTCTTTTTTAAAAAATCCTTAAAAATTCCGAGATTTTATTGGGTGAATTGCTCTCTGTAGCTTTCCCTCGAATGAAGCATCAACAATCTGAAATTTGCACATCAAAGAATAGGCTTCGGCTCTTCAGAATATCATTTAGGTGACCAAGTCCTAGTGAGTTATGAAACCGACACACCAAATGGGAGTGATGGGTGAAATGTTTGTTGGACCTATAATAAGCACCTCATTGGACAAATTACTAAAGCGAAAATTAAGTTGATTAGTTTTGTCTTCATTTGATAATTTTCATTCCACCATTTTATGCTAGTTGCTTTTGCCATAGGTCAGGCAAAAGCCTCTTCTCTTCATTTTAAAGATGATTTTACTTTTGTGGGTGTCTGTAGGGCTCTTCTTCTTGGTAATGGCATTGAGAATCTCGTAAGGAAGGCCAAGGGAAGCCACGAGATTTGCAAGGATGCTGCAACTGCTGCACTGAGGGATCTGGGTCTGAATGACTACAATGCATAACCTGTATCTGTTAGCATGTCAGCTTACAATGATTTTTCTTCTTTTCCCCTTTACTAGAGTATCCCTTTCTGGAACTGATGGCTTCATTCTTATGAACAATCCATCTGAAGGTCTTTAGATCAATTGGCTGCATTTTGGTATTATTCCTTTTCTTGGTAACAGAGCATAATATTTTTTTTGGTACTTTCTTAAAAAAAAGAGTGGTTTTTGTGAACTGTAAGAACACCATTTAAAGGACTGTCAGATTTGGGGGAAATTAAAGCATCATTTTTATTCACCACTTGAGTAAGCTTTGAAGAGATTTGCCATCCAATTTATATATCACAAAAGCAAATGACCGTTATCTTGGTTGTCACCTCTTTCCTAAGGGCTTGCCCTTGGAGGAGATCCACCATTCAACTCCTTGGTATTGCTCAAAAAAAAAAAAAAAAAAAAAAAAAAAAAGGGTGCATGCAAACTATCCTGAAAATGATTAATGGTGTTTGGCAGTTACATTAGAGCTTTTATTAAAACTTGTTGTGTGGTTTAGGTTCCGTTGAAAGGTTGATAATGTTTTCTGATTCATTTGGACCGACTGATTCTCTACAAGCAAGCTGCACTTCTGATTACATAAGAGAAGTTTCCTTCAAAAAATAAAAAATAGTGGCAGAAGATGGACAATGTTGGTTGTGTTGAATGACAGTGTTGCTTGGTGATAAATTTATATCTTGTCTTTTATCCATGTTTATGAACTTCTTGTAAACTGTTTTTTTTATTTTTTATTTTTTTGAGAAAAACAATTAGAGAACTATGGAACTGTATCTCGCAGGTTCCTCGCATTACGGACAATAGTTGGGGCATCACTGCATCAGTAACAGCGCACATGCAAGTCACCATTTTCATTTTATTCAGCTTGTGAAAAAAAAAAAGGTGACATTCCTATTGCAGTTACTTTAGTATAGTTGTGCACGTTATATTTATATAATATTATATTATAATGATGAATTATATGTGGCTATCATAAATCAAACTATGAGCCATTGTAATATTAAATAATAATTATATAATTAAAAATATACTAGCATTATAGTATGCCAATACATTATATTGTATTATTATAGGATGGATGATCTGTCATAAACAATTACTGGCATATAAAAAAAATTTGGTCAGGATTGATCACTTATTTAAGATATAGAATATCAGATGACCAGGAATCGATTATTTATTCTAGGTATATGATATCAGATGGTCAGAGGAGCATAGGATGCTAGATAGTCAGAAGTTGATTACTTATTCCTGGTATAGGATTTTAAATGATTAGGTACCGATTACTTATATGAAGTATAGGTTACTTGGTTACTTATCGAATAGGTATTAATTATTTATTTGAGTTAGGTATAAAATTTTATAACTTTATTTAATATGAAGTATATGTTTTTAAATTGTTAGTCATTATGATTTTATTAAGAAGTGTAACAGGCTACTTAACGAATCATTTTACAAATTGATCTCTAATGGTTTAGTCGACTCAACTATTTTTTAACAATATAATCATCTCACAAATAGCTATAATTATCTAACTTTGCTTTCTATTTCTATAAGTAGGGGTTTCTATAAGTAGGGGGTTGGGGGGTTGAGGGGATCCTAAGTGATTATTTTTGAAAATTCATTCTTTCTATTTTTTTTTATTATTTTCTTTTTCAAAATTGATTGAAATATCGAAGGGTTTTCCGTTGATGAAATTTCATAAATTTCTTCAATATTGAAGGCTTTTTTTGCATGTCAAGAAGTTGATGGAGTCTATTCCTAATATCATCGTCTAGTCTTTTGAAAATTTCAATACAACCGGAGAGTTGCGGTAATATGTATATTATATATTACTTTTATGCTTGCATTTGGCATTATTTGTTACAGTTGTTTAAAGAGAATAGATGGTCTTGATAACAAGTAGTGTCCATGTATACCCAAGCAAATAAGATGTAACAAATAGACCTTTTTAAATAGGGATGCACAATAAGATATAATTACTATCGTAAGACGCAGGAAATAATTTTTAGATTTAATCGAGTCATCCACTGGATTTTATTGGTAGTGAAGCAAAGCCTCTACTAATCGAGCTAGTTACTGTCTTAACAGTAAAATATAATTACTTTGCTTTTTAGTTTTTTTAAAAGGAAAGATGGGACACTCATTTATATTATAATCGTCCAAGCCTAAATATTTGAAAATGCATTACCTAACGCTCGAACTAATTAAGAGCCTCTATATGCTGCAGGAAGGAGTGCCCACTGGCGAGCCCTAGTCTGCACGTCATCAAGCACATTTGAATCAACTTTTACCATAAGGAAAAATAGCTGACAACAAAAGGTCAAACTTTGACGGTCAATTGCTCACTACTTACTACTAAAGCCTCCCCCGTAAACAATTAATTTAGAGCTAGCAAGACATACCTAGAAAGCTGACTTGCAACCTATCTCAAGGTTTCACCAACACCAACATTGCCACCACTGAAAGCATTGCTGACCATTACAATAATTATGGTGGCCATAATTTGCCTCCTAGAATAGTATTTCAGACTTTTACTATCGAAGTAAAAAACATTTTTATAGCTGCTATTAAGTAACATCATTGTAATAAAAAAAAAAAAAATCATGACGGGAGGGAAAAGCTCAGTACAGGATCTCATCGGTGGCTCCATGCAATATTACGACTGTTAGAGTACGCCGGCTCAACTAAGGCTAATCCCTGTTTCAGAGGTCCGGTCGGGTCTCTCTTGAACCAGGCATCCATGCCAAAAGGATCGGAGATGACCCAACCACATTGGGGCACCCTTCCAGGGTCAATCTTCGGCCTAGGCCGAAGATACTACCCTCATCTTTCAGTTGCTCACCTCCATGACCGGTTGATCCGAAGAAGACTGGTTTGAAGAAGGTAAATCCAAAGAAGGTCAGTCTAAAGAAGACGATCACTTTGTTTCTCCAATTATTTCAAAGAAGTCAAGTACGAAGCGAGCAACCCAGCCCACTTTAAAGAAGGAAGCTCCGATACGAGTGGTCAAGATGTCTTTGGCCTATTCCAAGGAGACTCCGAAGAAGGTAGCTCAGATGCGAGCGGTTGAGATGTCTTCGGTCTACTCCAAAGAGATTCCGAAGAAGGTAGCTCCAATGTGGGTGGTTGAGGTGTCTTCGGCTTACTTCGAAGAGATTAGGTATGGGACCATCAACCAGCTCAACTTTGGCCCTCGCTGAAGGAATGCCTCTAAAGCGAATCTCTAGCTGGCCACGAATCTCCAGACATTGGCGCAGTTGTTATAACCAACAACGTGGCCACGAACTCCTGCTTCAAGAGAATCTCCAGCTGGCTACGAATCTCCAGACATGGATGCAGTTGTTATAACCAACAACGTGGTCACAAACTCTGGCTCCAACGGAATCAAACATGGCCACCACTATAAATGATGGTAAGAGGGGACACTCACGGTAAGAGAGCTCACCCTTGAGCTACTTTTCATTTTTTCTTCTTAAAGAGAACTTTCCATTCTGTTATCAAGAGCCCTCATTGACTCAGGCATCGGAGTGTCCCCTATCAGAGAAATTCTGGTTAGGGACCTATTTTGCAAGGTTCGAAGAAGGCGCACTGAAGGTCATGCTGCTCCATCCGGTCCACGGGGGTTTGACGTCAACAGATTGGCACGCCAGGTAGGGGGAAGGTGCAGTACCTTGAGCATCAGGAATTGCCGGACCCTCTTGTAAATGAGAGTTCTAAGAAGAAACAACAACTACCATGGTGAGGGGTAAAGCTCAGAATATCTCGACAAGCAGGGGGCGTCCTCCCTCCCAGAAGAACGACCCCCCAGTGGAGAACGATGTCCCATCTCCAACTTTGGTCATGGGACAGCACCAGTTTGAAGCCCTTCTGGACTGGGTTGATGCTCTCACAACCTTGGTTCAGAACTTTCTGGAGGCTGCTCTCCAGGCAGGGCACCCGCTAGCCATCTCCCGACATAGCTACCGGACCGGGGAAAAGGGGGACCACCACCATAGTTCCACCCAACACTCTCTTCGGGATCGACGTTTCCATGAAGGCCAAAGCTCGCAGCATCCAAAACAGACTGATGACCAACGAGCGAGGAAATGATCCAGGCGATCTCTCTCTGATTCATCTGAAGATTCTACTCCTCAAGATGTGTGGCCGAGAGAGGCCCATCATAGTTATGAAGAAAAAATTAAGACACTCGAGGTGTAGGCCACGAGGCTCCACGATCTACAGAGAGATGGCGAGCATGCAACCTACGACTCGCGACCTTCATTCACCTCCAGGAAAATGGAGGAAATCATCCCATGACATTGTAAGGTCTCTCAGATGGAACCTTACGATGGGATTACTGACCCTCTGGATCATCTTGGCAGTTTCAAAGCCCATATGATGATCTAAGGAGCCTCCGATGCATTGTACTATTTGTCATTTCCTGCCATCCTGAAGAAGGCAGCTCGAATGTGGTACTCAAGCATCCGTCCAGGTACCATCGACTCCTCTGAGTTAGAAAAATTATTTGTCTTACATTTCAGGACTTGTTGGAAGATACCTCGGAATACGGACAGCTTATTCCTCCACCAAAATGTGGGAGAGAGCCTCAGGACTACATCACGAGATTCAACTCAGCTATTGGTGAGTGAGACATCGCTCGACCCTGCAGAATGCCCAGGATCAACTTGATGCCACCATGACCATGAAAGGAACCATCACCAGGAAAAGATTGGCACACCATCCGCTCCCGTTATGGAGGTGTGCCCCCATGGGGCTGCAAACACCTGAGAGAACTAGAGAGGGTGAAGAAGAAGAACACCAAACCTTGGAGGGGAAAAGGGATCTCTTATATTCTCAAAACCTCACTACTCTCTCTCACACGTACAAGATAGAAAATACATATATATACCCTAGGCCACAACTGACCTAGCCCTCAAAACACTCCTCCTCAGGCCAACTCATGAAGTCTGTAACCCGTCAAATGAGTCGACTCGACCAGACCACGAGCCGACTCGACCAGACCACGAGTTGACTCGACTAGAACTTTTATCGACCTGCAGGAGTCGGCTCCTACAATGACCGAGCCGACTCGATCCATCCGAGTCGACTCCTGCAGATCCCAAACCGACTCGAACCTCAAGATCCACAAATCTGAATCTCAAGCCCATGGAGTGCCGAACTCCATCCTAGGACCAAACCCGTCCTAGACACCCATGAACACACCATGAGCCCCCTGGAACACTTCCAGGAGCTGCTTGGCACACCTCCAAGCACCCAGGGATCGCCTCCAACATCCCTGCCATGGTCTCCCAAGTCTCTCCAAAGCTTGGGAGCACCACGCAAATTCCAACAATCTCCACCTTGTGCCTCCAAGCTTTGGCAAACCTAGCAATGTCCTCGTCTCTGCCAACTCTCTTCAATTGCTGATATCACTTGGAGACCACTGAGATGACCGCCTCCACAGTTGAAGACCCTAGCTTGTATCCTAGCACCACCAATTGTTGCTTTTCTTCTGTCTGGCAGCTGTATCAGTCTGTTCTTGGACTTTCCTAGAGAGAACCCAGCAAACCTGAACTGGCACTCGCTGTAATTGGAGCTCTACCTGACACAATCTTTTCAGAGCCACGCCAATCTTTGCATATTCTGCTCTACTTAGCTAAGTGCACCACTGGTGCTCGTGCTAGGATATGGTCATCCATGCACCTCCCGCTATGAACTCGTGTCAAAAGCTGCTCCACCCATGAAGCCACCTATCACCCGGTGCTCCACCTGAGACTGAAGTCCTCTTGATGCCACAGAAAGAAATCTCGAGGCCAGCAACTCAACACTATCCTGTTGAGCCTGTACCTGAACCTCATACCTAGTCGCTGCCTCCTCGAACCCTTCGCATACCGCGGATCTCTTCGAGACTCTTTCAGATACTCTGCAAACCCGCAGGAACCTCCAAAACCCAGGAGCTCATTCCCAACTCCTCAGATCCAACAACTAAACCTAGCAACCATCTCCACCTGACTGCTACATCATATCCCAGCCTGTCTCCCGGCTGCATGATAATCCTGGTGCTCCCTGAGACCTATCCCCGGTCTCCCTAAGCATCTAGCCCCATCAGCTCTAGTCTTTGTCCTTAGGCCAATGCTGCCATACCAGGACACTTTAGACTGCCCGATACCCTGATGCTCCCTGAGACTATCTCCTGTCTCGCTGAGCTACCCCTGGCACCGCCTCTCTGATGTACCCGGGTCTCCTGAGACCTCCTTGGTGCTCCCTAAGACCTGTCCCTAGTCTTTCTAAGATGCTAGCCTCCATCAACCTCTGCTGATGTACTCGGTCTCCCTGAGCTAATCAACTCCCAAGACCCATCTCCATCCATGTGGGATACCACACCCACGTACAACTCCATCACGATCAAGGTAGCTGGAGTACTACCGATCGCTCTCCTCCACAGTGACCAAGAGTCTGGTCCACTACCGATGGAGCTATCACTCATGCTCTAAAAGATCTCCGGTATGTATCACTCCACCTGTGCTAAATCATAGATCACCCGACCTGCCATCACTCCATAGCACAGGACCCGTAACTCTGCACCACCATCGTGAGCACCTGCAGCACCGGATCCATCATCCTCAACAAGATCCACTCCACCAGCAGACCTCCACACTGCTCCCAATACCATGAACCTCTGTCCGCCAGAGAGAACCGAAAATGGAACCATCCTGCTCGTGCTGCCCACACACACGGTCACTGCATCACGATCTCCGCATCACCTGTGATCTGAATCCATCATTGGATCTACCTAGCTCAACATGAAGAGCTTGAAAAATGTAATCCAATTGTGTAGACAGGGCTCAAATCGGAGTTCGATTGAGCCCAGAATCATCGAAGAAAAGACTAGTCAGCACATATTTCAGAGCAGAGTGGTCATAAACTGCCAGTCCACCATGAACCAAATCGCTGGTTCACGCCGATCTCCTTGGTCCACTGCTGCCATTGCTATTGGTCCATGGCAGAGAACCATGGACCATAGCTCCTCTTAGCCGCCGTCGTCGCCTCCGGTCGCCACGCGTCACCTCCAGCGACTGTCCCACCACCGTGCCACACGTCTGGCGATCTCCTTGCAGCCCTGTCTCACCTTCGATCTGCAGCGATCGGATCCATCGAGCTTCTGCAGCTCATTGCACTAACCATGGTTGAATCCGTTGCGTCTGGACCAACGACTCATGCCCTTGTGCCACGTCCGTGACCGGCAAATCTGTACCTGCGATCTGCATCACGCCCATGCTCATCTGTCGATCCCTGCATCCAACGAGCCTGAGACCATCCACCCTGTAACCAGCAAACCTTCTGCCCGAGCTGACTCTGTTGCCCGATGCACTTGCATCCTTTGTCCGAGCCGGCTCTGAGACAGTCGAGTCGGTTCTGTGATGCCAAGGCCGGCTCTATTGCAACCAGAGACCTGTATCTTTTCTACCCGAGCCAGCTCTGTGAAGATCGAGCCAGCTCCCTGTGACGGCATACATGCTTCTTCTTCCTAGCAGCCATGCCCCTGATTGGACATTCTCTCCACCATTGTGGCCATCGCGTTCCGGCACAAGGGAAGACTGAAGACTACCATCTCCCCTCCGATCCATGCCAACACGATCTGAATTTTCATCCATCACCGCTGAGTCATTCAGATCTGCTGAAAACATCTCCGTTTCCATTGGAGATCCACAGATCCAGACTCCATGACCCCTTCAGGCTGACGATCCTCCCACCACGATCACGGCTACCAAATCCATCAATCTGAACTCCAGCCATGCCATCGTGATCTGGATCACGTTCGTCGCCATGGGGCCATCCGCTAGATCTCCGTCTCTGGCATGATCCATAATTCTCTCCCAGGGAGGGCAGTAGGCCCTCACCTCCGATCTCATCCCCCGATGAGACCTCCAGCAGATCCATGCTTCCGATATGCACAACTTCGATCTCACCTCTGCAAGATCTTTTACAGATCCGTGCTTCAGATCTACACAACTGCGACCTCCTCTAGATCTCACAACCAGAGATATGCTTCTTCTTCCCTTCTTCCTTCATGCCACTGCATCAAGGAGCTACGATACCAAATTGTTGGCGAGCGAGACCTCGCTTGACCCTGTAGAATGCCCGAGATCAACTTGATGCCACCATGACCATGAAAGGAACCATCACCAGGGAAGGATTGGGGCACACCATCCACTCCCGTTACGGAGGTGTGCCCCTATGGGGCTGCAAACACCTAAGAGAACCAGAGAGAGGGTGAAGAAGAAGAACACCAAACCTTGGAGGAGAAAAGGGATCTCTTATATTCTCAAAACCTCACTACTCTCTCTCACACGTACAAGATAGAAGATACATATATATACCCTAGGCTACAACCGACCTAGCCCTTAAAACACTCCTCCTTAGGCCAACTCATGAAGTCTGTAACCCATTAAATGAGTCGACTCGACCAGACCATGAGCCGACTCGACTAGACCATGTGCCGACTCGACCAGAACTCCATCCTACCGTCGACCTGCAGGAGTCGGCTCCTACAGTGACCGAGCCGACTCGATCCATCCGAGCCGACTCCTGTAGATCCCAAATCGACTCCAACCTCAAGACCCACAAACCCGAATCTCGAGCCTGTGGAGTGCCGAACTCCACCCTAGGACCAAACCCGTCCTAGACATCCATGAACACACCATGAGCCCCCTGGAACACCTCCAGGAACTGCTTGGCACGCCTCCAAGCACCTAGGGATCACCTCCAACATCCCTGTCATGGTCTTCTAAGTCTCTCCAAAGCTTGAGAGCACCACGCAAATCCCAACATTGGCCACCCTCGAGATTTCAAATCTCAACGAGCATGTGGCCATGTCCGCTCTGAAGAAGGGGCTCTGGTCATCCAGGCTCACGTTCTCTCTGTACAAAAGGTTCCCTACAAGCTATGCTGAGCTCTTGATAAGGGCTTAGAAATATATCGACATCGAAGAACAAGTAGCTAATCGGTGCTTGACCGAAGGGAGACCTGTCCCCAAGAAGAAGAACGTCAAAGGGCCAAATTCTTCTGCTCCCCCCAGTAACGGCGATTCTACTCAATGACGAAGCCCCAGGCCCCAAACACTGGGCGGAAAGTTTGATTCATACACTCCCCTGAACCTCCCAAGGGAAAGGATCTTGATGGAGATAGAAAAGGAGAACTATCTCCAATGACCACGCCCTATGAGATCGTCCTCTTCTGCAAGAAACAGAAGCAAGTATTTCTAGTTCCACAGGGATCACGGCCATAATACCAAAGATTGCATCCAACTGAAGGATGCAATAGAGGACCTCATCAAGAGGGGGTACCTGGGGAGGTATGTCGGACATCCAGAATCTCAACTTGAAGCCATCACCCCTCAACGGGCTATAGAGGAAGCTAAACTCCCTCATCAAAGGCCCACCGATGGAAGAGTGGGCATGCTACACCGACTTTAAAGATCTTTCATACCTCTGACTGGGTTTGGAGGAAACCAAGTCGGAGTCGAAGGAGAAATAACGCTATCAGTAACCTTTGGCACGGAGCCCCGTCAGAAGGCATTCCCCATCAATTTTGTCATGGTTCGAACCCCATCGGCTTATAATGCAATCTTAGGATGTCCTGCCTTAAACAAGTTCAAGGCCGCAGTCTCCACATATCATCTCTTGGTATGTTTTTCCACTAGAAATGGGATCGAAAAAGCGAGAGGAGATCAAAGGGCCACCCGTCAATGCTTGATGATATAGGACAAGCAGGCGGCTGATCTCATAACCTTGGATCAACTAGATCGAAGATACCTGACTGAGAATTCAGGAAAACTGTTAGAGAGGACTGTCTCGGTGCCCTTGACCGAAGACAACCCCACCATAACAATGTAGATCAGAAGCCTGCTTGATGAAGGAACGAAGGCAGTGTTGATTCAATTCCTCTGAAGTAATGTCAATGTCTTTGCCTGGTTGGCTTCTGACATGTCAGGGATTCCTGTCGAAGTAATCACTTATCGGCTGGAAGTTGCTCCTGGCTACAAACCGGTTTGACAGAAGAAGAGGAGCTTCATCCCTGAAAGGCAAAGGGTGATAGATGAAGAGGTAGATAAGCTCCTCAAAGCCAGATTCATCAGGGAGGTATATTACCCTGAATGGCTGGCTAATGTCGAGATGATAAGGAAGGGCAATGGTAAGTGGAGGATCTGTGTCGATTACATGAATCTCAACAAAGCCTACCCGAAGGATAGCTTCTCCCTACCAAAAATAGACCAATTGGTCGATGCCACTATCGACCATCAGTTGCTAAGCTCATGGATGCCTTTTTTGGCTACAACCAGATATAAATGAATCCTGATGATGAAGAGAAGACTTCCTTCATAACGAAGAAGGGGTTGTATTGCTACCGGATGATGCCATTTGGTATGAAGAATGCCAGGGCTACATTTCAAAGACTGGTCAACAAGGTGTTCGAGAAACAATTGAAAAAAAATATGGAGGTATATGTTGACGACATGATCATGAAGAGTCTCCTCAAAGAAGATCACATCAGAGACTTAGAGGAATCTTTCGATGCCCTATGACGCCACTAGATGAAGATGAACCTAGCCAAATGCCTCTTTGGGATGACCTCTGGCAAGTTCCTGGGATTCCTTGTTACCAAACAGGGGATAGAAGCCAATCCTAAAAAGATACAAGCACTCCAAAGCATGAGACACCCCTCATGTAAGAAGGAGGTGCAACAGTTAACCAGGAGAATAGCTTCTTTGAGCCGATTCATTTCTCGGTCGGCCAAAAGGTATCTTCCCTTTTTTAAAGTCCTCTGTCGATCCCAAAACTTTGACTGGTCCAAAGATCGTTGCCTTGCCTTTGAAGAGCTAAAGAAGTATTTAGAGAGCCCTCCTTTACTTTCGAAGCCTCAGGAGGGAGAATCTCTTTACTTGTGCCTCACTGCCTCGAACGAAGCAACCAGTTCGGTCCTTGTTTGGAAGGGAGACAACGGCCTCCAAAGGTCAATCTACTACATCAGCAAGGTTCTGTACGATGCAGAAGTGAGATACCCCAGAATGCAAAAGCTTGTGTACTCCCTGGTGGTTGCAATGAAATAATAGCGATCGTACTTTTAGTCTCACTCAGTTATCATATTAACAAACCAGCCCTTAAAGGCTATCCTCCAAAGTCCAGACACTTCAAGAAGGATAGCTAAGTGGGCCGTGAAACTTGGAGAGTTCAACATCAGCTTCTAACCTAGGACGGCGGTGAAAGCACAGGTGTTGGCTGACTTTATAGCCGAATGCACATGGGGCCCATAAAGTGACTTGCAACAAGCCGAAGAAGATGAGGCCATCCGAAGTGATTCGGAGTCTATGTGGTTACTCCACGTGGACGGGGTTTCAACTTGACAGGATGTGGAGCGGGCCTCATATTGGTTGGCCTAGAAGGGCCCACTGTGGAATATGCCCTGCGCTTTTCTTTCCATGCCTCCAATAACTAGGCCGAATACGAAGCCCTTTTTGCTGGACTCTAAATTGCCAAGAACTTAGGGGTTCGAAAGATCCAAATTTTTTCAGATTCCCAGCTGGTGGTAAACAGAATAAAATGCAAGTTTGAAACACGAGATCCTACCATGATTCGATATCTGGAGAAAGTGCGGGACTTGACATCGCAGCTTGATTCCTTTGAAATCGCCCATGTCCCACGGATGGAGAACTCCGAGCCGATGCCCTATCTAGACTCACCACCACCACCCTAGATTTCCTCGGTCGCACCTTCATAGAGTACCTTAAAGCTCCAAGCATAACAGAGGAAGTGCAAGGGGTGCACTAGGTTGAGCATGAATCAAGTTGGATGGATCCTATTCTTAAGTTCCTAAATGAGGGCACCCTACTCGAAGATATGATCGAGGCCAAGCATGTCCGTTGGATGGCATCCCAATACATCATCTTAGACATAACATTGTATAAGAGATCCTTCACTCAACATTTACTAAAGTGCCTGGGGCCCACAGACGCCGACTACGCCCTGAGGAAAGTGCACAATGGTATATGTGGAGATCACTTGGGAGAAAGATCCCTGGCATACAAAATTATACATCAAGGATATTACTGGTCAACGATTCAGAAGGATTCTGCAGATTTCATTCGAAGATGTGATCAGTGCCACAGGTATGCCAACATTCAAAGATGACCCGCGAGCTAGCTCACCCAGTTAACGGCACCATGGCCCTTCGCTCAGTGGGGCATGGACATCCTTGGCCTGTTTCCATCGGTGTCCGGGCAACGGAAATTTCTCGTCATAGCCATTGACTACTTCACAAAGTGGATCGAGGCTGAAGCTCTGGCGCATATCAAGGAAAAATTGAAGGTTTTGTCAGGAACTCTATTTTTTGATTTGAGATTCTGCATGCCATAATCACTGACAATGGAAGACAGTTCGATAATCTCAAGTTCAGGAATTTCTGCACCCAGTACCACATACTCCACAGATTGACCTCCATTGGCCATCCTCAAGCCAACGGAGAAGCCGAAGTCATGAATCGAACCATCCTCCATGGTCTGAAGACTCGATTGAATGATGCCAAAGGGCTATGGGCCGAAGAGCTGAATTCAGTCCTTTGGGCATATCAGACTACTCTTAGAATGGCAACTGGCGAATCTCCCTTCCATTTGGCTTATGGGACAGAAGCAGTTCTTCCTGTAGAGGTTACCTTGTGATCCTTAAGGATCGACCAATACAAGAAGCCTAAGAACTCGGAGCACCGAAGAATAGATCTGGACTTACTAAAAGGTACCAAGCTTTCCACTTAGATGAAGATGGCAGCATATCAGTGGAGAGTCACCAAATATTATAACTCCAGGGTGAGGGAACGAACTTTCCAACCCGAAGATTTATTACTACAGAAGTCTGAAGTGTCCAGGCCAACGAAATAGGAAAAGCTCTCTCCTAATTAGGAAGGCCCCTATCGAATCAAGGAAGTCATACATCCAGGGACATATCGACTCGAGACCCTAGCTGGTGTTATGCCACCTCGGCCTTGGAATGTAGAAAATCATCGCAAGTACTATTAATAAAAATTTCTGCCGAAGAAGATTTCAAAAAAAAAAATTTGATTGAAGATGAGTCTGGTCAGCCTGTCTTATTACTAATCGATGATACAAGGAGGGTCTTAGTGACTCACCTAATGAAACCAACAAAAATACAAAGGTGGGTCCGATCCACCCGCCTTATCGGTATATCCGATGAGTGCAAAGGATGGTCCAACCAGGTCACCTTATGATCAATAATCAAAGGCGTAGGGATGATTTACGTAACCTATCCTATGGTAAATCTGCAGATGCACCGAGGTGGGCCTAATCAGCCTGCCTTAACATCAAATAAAAGTGCAAAGGTGGGTCTGATCCACCCATCTTATCAAGATGTCCGATGAGCACAAAGGATAGTCCAACCAGGCCACCTTACGATCAACAATCAAAGGCGCAGGGATGGTTTACGTAACCTATCCTATGGTAAATCCGTAGACGTGCCGAGATGGGCCTAATCAACCTGCCTTAACATCAAACAAAAGTACAAAGGTGGGTTCGATCTACTCGCTTTATTGGTATGTCCGACGAGCGCAAAGGATAGTCCAACCAGGCCATCTCATGATCAACAATCAAAGATGCAGGGATGGTTTACGTAACCTACCCTATGATAAATCTGCAGACGCACCGAGGTGGGCCTAATCGCTTGCCTTAACATCAATTAAAGGCACGGGGATGGTCTAAGTGACCTGTCCTATGATAAGTCCACAGATGTGTCACCGTGGGTCCAAACAACTCACTCTGTTATCAACAGATGCCACAGGGACGGTCCAATCGGCCTACCCCAGTAATAAATTCGACCCAAGTGAACGGAGGGACCTTTCTACCACCTACTATGCTGAAGAGTTCACACTGAACATCCTTTTAAATTATGTCAGTCCAACAGAAGAGAATCTTCATTCGTTACTAGAAAAATTATACACAAAAAAAGAGGGGGAAAGAAGAACATATATGTAACAAGTCATTTCTCATCAGCAGCCCCAATAGTGAAAGCAGAAATGGGGACCTCTGAAGGGGCTAGTGATTCTTCTGACGAACCCACCGGTTCGTTAGCTGAAGGAAGGTTCAAGTTTGGATGGGCCTTCCTGATCTCCTTTAGGCAATCCCAATGGCCGGCGAGATAACCATCCACCCCAGCCTTATGCATCGCATCTTTGAAGGCTTGAGATCTCTTGTAGACTTCAATAGCCTGAAGAGTATTCCTCTCCACCCGCTCCGCTCTCTGATGAACTGATAAGATGTCCGCCTCCAGCTGGGCAACCTTATTTATCAATTCGACTTTTTGGGCCACTTCTTCTTTGACTCTCTGAAGATTGTCTTTTAACAACAGTTCTCCAGAGATCACCTTCTTTCTCTTCTTCTGCAGCTTTGACACTACTTTGGCTATGTACCCCTCGAGCATCCTCAGTTCCCTTTCCAAGGAACTATTTGCGGTGACAGCTTCGTCTGCCTTTTTCATGGCCACCCCTCTCTTGGCTACGACTGAATCCAACTGGTCCCGAAGGCTTTCGCTGAAGACGACTGACTCGTGGACGCCCTCCTCTATTAGAGAGACGTCCTGAGCAACCTGGCAGATGCAAGCACACATGAAATCAGTTCAACTATAGTTGATATGCATGTGACACTTATGCCGATACTTACTTGCAGAACCTTGGGAAGGATGAAGGAGAAGGGATCCCTCAACCCTTGCACCACAGTCTCCTCCCTGTCCCTTCGAGGGACGGCCGAAGACCCTCTTGGCCCCATGACATTGGGGCCCGTGCCGGCGGTAGGGACATTGCTATCCCTCAGCTCCTTTCTCTTGGAGACCCGATGTTCAGGTTTAGGGTCCTCATCTGCAAGGGGAGTCTTACCCTTGGCCTGAGGGCTTCGCTCCCCAAACAATTCCACTATGGCAGGCATCACCTGATTCCTGGGAGGAGAGGCCTGAACCCCCTTCGGGGAAGATTCTACGTCAATTGGAGCCCTGCTTTCAGCCGAGACTCGTGGGAGTGACAAGACATAGGTCCGCCTCCAGTCGTATCGCCTCACTAGAGCACTTGACGCTCCATCCTTTTTTACTACCCATTGGGATTTCATGGCATTCGCCCTCATGGTTTGAAAGAACTGCGGGAATTGACTGGAGGAGGATAGAGGAAAATCGCTCATGGGGGCAACAGCGCCAAAGGCTCGAAAGAGTTCTACCTTCAAAGGTACAAAATCTATTATATATGGATTACTAACAGCCCAAATTGATTGCCTATGATCCGAGCTACCTCCCAATAATGCCACGTGCACCTATCTTGGATGATAGACCTCTAGGTCCGCGAAAAGTTGGACCCGAAAGACCCAAATATGGTGACTGACCTGATTTCAAACACACGCAGCCTTAATGACCCTGAGGGTTACAGTCCCATGATCTGGGCAATAACTGCTCCACCAATGATAGTTGGATAGCCGACAGAGACAAAGGGATGCATTGATGGGTGAATTAATACCCCGAGATTCCTTAATCATGGATTTGAATACTAAGGAACCTGACTCGTGAATGAAAAAAGGGTGATCTGATAAGAGGCCAAAGCAATTGCTTCGTCTTCAAGGCTAATGGTGTCATTAGGGCCAGACTTGAAGATTCCTACTTCAAAAAATCATCCATGCATAGAGAAGTCTCTCTCTCTAAAGATGCGGCCCATCCAAAGACTTCATGCACAGAAAAAGAAAAGACTTAGGTGAAAGGAAGGAAAGATATATTTTCATTAATAACCCTGTAAACTAAGTTACAAAAAAAAGAAAAAGAAAAAGGGATAACAAGAAAGGAAGATTTAAAGATCAGCTGCCGGCCCCTTTCCAGATCGACGGGTGATATCAGGCCTTCGTGGAGCACTCGGAGAGGTTTTGGATTTTGCCATCGCCTCCTTTGACTCCGAGCCCTCATCGAAACCAGGCTCATCCTCTTCCCCGAGGTATGGAATAGAAGGCCTTATATTATCCAGCCCCTTCGGTGGTAGAAGCGGAAGTCCTTGTTTTTATGCTCCTGAACCCATAGTGGTAAGAGTCCAAGATGGCCTCGACGACCTCATCTTTGAAGGCCTGCGATGCCAGGAACTTAGGGATGGCTTCTGCCACCTCCCTCTTGGTCAACTCCGCCGCCGTGACTGCCACTGTGGCTCGAGCATTTACCTCTTCCAGCTGGATCTCGATGACTTGTACTCTCCTTTCTAAGCAGGCAACTTCTTTAGCCCAGAAAGAATCGTCGATGCCCCCACCGACCCTGGCGCTTGGTTCCCCCTCCGGTCCCGTGACGGCGACCCGCTTTCGAGACATTTCCCTGAGGTCTTTAAGGCTGAATTTCATCTATATGGAATGAAGAAGAGGAAGGGGAAGGGCAACTCCGAAGTGAAGGGATCGCTTTTCTACTGCTTGAACAAGTTCAAGAGGCAAGAAGGATGAACCCTATTTAATGGCCCGGAGCAACATCTTTGAAGTCGAAGTGGAATCAACGACCGTCTTTGAGAAAAGAAAAATTGGCAATTCCTAAGTAGCATGAAGGCGTGGCTATCTAAGGGTCAGCACCTTCAGCATTAATAATGGGAAGCGCACGCATGTTGACTCGTCGTCTTCCTTTTGGATGCCAATGACAGGGTGATACCTGTCCTCCGCACAACTATTGAATCAGGGGGGCAGTTATGGCAAATGACTGATCCAAAGATTTGCCATCATTAGTCATGCCTTTTCTCGCCAGCAAACGACAAATCATTAACACCCACTTTTCGAAGTGGATAATTGCTTCATTAACTAGGAGTGGGGGGCAACTGTTGGAGTATGCCGTTCAACTAAGGCTAACCCCCGGTTCAGAGGTTTGGTCGGGTCTCTCTTGAACCAGGCATCCATGCCAGAAAGATCAGAGATGACCCAACCACATTGGGGCACCCTTCCAGGATCAATCTTAAGCCTAGGCCGAAGATACTACCCTCATCTTTCGGTTGCTCACCTCTGTGATCGATTGATCCGAAGAAGACCAGTTCGAAGAAGGTGAATCCAAAGAAGGTGAATCCGAAGAAGGTTAGTCTGAAGAAGACAATCACTTTATTTCTCCAATTGTTCCAAAGAAGTCAAGTACGAAGAGAGCAACCCAGCCCACTCTAAAGAAGGAAGCTCCGATGTGAGTGGTCAAGATGTCTTTGGCCTACTCTAAGGAGACTTCGAAGAAGGTAGCTCTGATGCGAGCGGTTGAGATGTCTTCGATCTACTCTAAAGAGATTTCAAAGAAGGTAGCTCCGATGAGGGTGGTTGAGGTGTCTTCGGCCTACTCCAAAGATGTTAGGTACGGGACCATCAACCAGCTCGACTTTGGCCCTCGCTAAAGGAATGCCTCTGGTCACGAATCTCCAGCTGGTCACAAATTTCCAGATGTGGGCACAGTTGTCATAATCAACAATATAGCCACGAACTCTGGCTTCAACGGAATCAGACATGGCCACCACTATAAATGATGGTAGAGGGGACACTCATGGTAAGAGAGCTCACCCCTGAGCTACTTCTCATTTTTTCTTCTCCAAGAGAACTCTCCATGCTGTTGTCAAGAGCCCTCACTAACTTAGGCATCGAAGTGTTCCTCATCGAAAAAATTCTGGTTAGGGACCTATTTTGCAGGGTTTGAAGAAGGTGCACTGAAGGTCTTACCGCTCCATCCGGTCCACGGGGGTTCGACGTCAACAAGGGCCTTAAAATTTTTTAGGTGGTTTTCTGTTTTTTTCTCCTTTGTCTCTATATCTTCCTCCTCTTTTGCTTGTTTTTGTCATTCTTCTACTTCTCATTCTTTTCCCTCTCCATTTTCCTTTCCTTTTTTTCCTTCTCCTTCCCTTTATTTTCCTCCTCCTTATCTTTCTTCTTCTCATTCTTTCCCTTCTTCTCCAACTTCCTCTCTTCCTTCTCCTCCTCTTTCTTTTCTTCCTTCTTATCCTTTTTCTCCTCTATCAAAGGCTCATTAAAAACTCCACTAAGAGATAGGTTCAATTAATTTAACCATATGACAAATTCTGTCAATTTCAAATAACATCCATAATTGATTACATATTTATTATTTTTAATAATCCAAAATAACTTTCAATAAAATAAAAAAAGCTATCCCATTCTAGGATCATATCTCGTTGAGATTCCTAAAATATTTTGAATATAAATACTATATCTAATATATCATAATACAATTTGTCCATATTATTCAAAATATATCTTGACATATCATTTATTTAATCTCAATAACATTTTCTTGAAACTAGGCTTGGGGCATGTAACTAGAATTTTAACTATATTAATCTACAATGTTTATCTTAAGTATAATTTCACAATTTATATCCATAAAATATAGATATTATGAAATAATTCATTAGGCTTCCAGCAATTATCTTGAGATATTTGATCAAAATTTTAATTCTATCATATTCTCACTAACTTAAGTTTTTATAATTTTAAACCTAAGTTTTGATATCATTTAATTTGTCATGCCTTGACCTAAGGGCCTAAGCCAGGAACACGATGGATAATTACACATTTATAGGGTTTCACCTTATAAATATGTAGGACTTGCATTTTATTTCATATATATATTTTCACATCATTCCAAACTTGAATAATAATAAAAATAATTAATCCAACTCATCAATAATAATTAATCTAGAACATTAAATACTAATGAATAAGTCTAATTTAATTTAATTAATTATTTTATACATAAAATATAAGTTTGAAGATTTGCATGATTGTTTATAAAAACATGTCAACGAGTGCATGAAACATATCATATTTATCATCATAAATTCAAAATATGTATTTGACCAAAATAAATTTCTCAAGACAACAAAGAGTTAACCATCCATTCTCACTCTTCTAGTTTTTTTGACTATGACCATACTCTGCCTGTGACTATTTTTGAAAGAGACTAGATCTTAACTACAATATGTTGTGCATCGATCATGTATCAGAAATCATTCCATTGGAGGCCAATAAGGAAACTAGTTTTAATATTATATGGAGGAACATGCTTTCATCAATATGTACTGATAATTAGCCTTATCTAGTTAGATCTAGAAGGAAACAAGCTCTTGACTATAATATACCATCCATCGGTATGTACCATTGTTTACCTCATTAGAGGCCTGAAAGGAGATTAGATTCTGAATCCTTATGATCATAGTCAGACTAAAGAGTAGTGGAATTGGGACAATACGTGTTCAATGCAATGAAATATAGTTCATATGTAATAAATCATGTTTATTTGATCTAATATTTCATAACTATTTTTATATAAAGCATATAAGATATTTAATTTGAGCAATATAACATAGCAATAAATAATTCTTCAAATTAGATCATGATAAAATATACCATAGGTAAAGGTAACTTACAAATTCACCCCCCTCTTAGGTTGCCTACCTGAGCCTACACTATCTTAGGGTTACCTTATGTCTAGATAGAGAACCTAAGGAGTCTTAAATCTAAAGATGATAGAGGAGGGTGGTTTAATTAGGTTAAAATTTTATTAGTGCAAATAAGTTATCATACAATAGACTCTCTATCTTAGAGTAACTCTATATTTAGACAGCTCCTAACTGCCAAGGTTGCCTTTGCATCTTCAAAGTCAAAGACTAACTAGCCACTAGCTAGGTAAGGATAAAGTTGGTGGGGGTCCCCCGTTGCTTTTCTTAGACACTAAATAAATTGGTTAGATTAGACAACTGAACCAATTAAAAAATCACCTTTCTTTAAGGCTACATCATTCTTGAACCCTTTTCCTAAATACCAGTTAACTAGTTAATTCTGAGCTAGTCCAATTCTCAAGGTTCCTTGTCCTAGTAAGCTTGAAAATCCTTAGGGACTAACATCTAATTGATTTTAAATTAAGATTTAGGTTATGTAGTATGCAGGGTGGTGATTTGTGAGCCAAGAAAAGGTGATGAAATTCCCACCTTATGTTGTTTAGAAATTATATCCTTAAAGTATTTTATGAAAATGCAATGCAAATCAAGCAAGATATCCAAACAAGTCAAGAAGTCTTTTAAGATTTATTATTTATTTTCTTAAATTAATTACATGTTATGGAAGGTGTCTTGGGGTTTTCTTGTAGGTTATTTAAGGTAAGTTAATTAAAAGAAAAGATTAATTAGGTTAGAAGTGGATTTGTAAAAAGAAGAAAAAAAACTTATGTTAAGAAGAAAATAAGGAAATCTAATAATCAAGGCAAAAAGTAATGGACTAAAGATAATAATAAATATATATAAAAAAATTTACATTTTTTTTCATGAAACAATCATGCCTAGATCCCCGATAATGGTACCAAAATTTTATCACTACTATAGACATTCCAAAATAAAATCTACTCATTATTATTTCTAGCGGTGAGTCGGGATCAAATTCTCAAAGACCAAGGGCAATTATTTCACAGGAAAAAAATAAAAGAAAATTAGTTGTAGAAGATTAGATTAAGAGTAGTAGTGATTAAAAGATAATAACTAATTAATTGATTAAATCGAGAGAGCAAGAGAAATAACCTTGAAATCTGAATCCACCATGCAAACATGTTTTATCTTTTTTTCTTTACATTGCAATATCAATAATTTTTGTAATTTCAAGGTTAGATAATTTATCTCTTACTGGGATGGGCTGTATCCGAGATCACGACATGTCCAACTAAAGTATAAACTATCTAACTGAGTTGCAAGGTTAGGGAATAATCTATCATACTATGCTCTACCTCTCTTAGGCACGTACCATATGCTGAGATCACAGCATGTTGATAGAGGTGTAGGTCGTGTATGCCATATCAAATCAATGATCAGAAAAATAACTCAAAAGATAGAGGAAAGAAGAACATGAGTCTTATTGCATAGAAATTAAGTACAAGAAAGAGAGATATAATCTAGTTATAGGCTTCATCTTCATCCCTGGTTGAAGGAGTCTAACCGCGCATCACTGCCGCCAGCATCTCTATAATTCTTCTCTTTCCTAAGCCTAAATTACAACAATCTAAACAAGAAAAAAAATAAATTAGTACAAGAATTGTTATAGAAACTGATGCCTGAATTGTTGCTTAGGATCCTCCTTTTATAGAGCTCAACTAGGACTTCCTCCCGGTTAAATTTGGAGTCAATCGAGCTCAAGATCGGCCAGATATCATGTAAGAAATTCTTAGCCATCTATTCTGCATCATAGGCCTTCGATTGCACTGAAATTCATGTGGAACAGCCCTCCTTCCTTTTTAGGTGGAGTCTGATCCGGACTCCTACTGCATCCTGGATCTCTGACTCCTAATCAAACTCTACCATTGCTATGTTCTCCCAATCCATCGCGATGGTGGGAGGCGGCGATGAGAGGTGGCGAATAGTGGCAGGAAGGCTGATCACAGGTGATTTGGGTGGTGGTCGAATAAAATGAAGGATGGTGGCTATGGACTTGGGGGCTTGATGGGAAGAAGTGGGCGATGTCTGCAGTGGTGTTAGGTGGTGGTCAACCGGGGATGAGAAGAAGGCGGTTGACAAACGGTGGCGAACAAAGGGGAATGGTGGTGTCTGAATGGAGATGATGCATAAAGAGGTAGAACCGGTGCTTGGGCGGCCTCTCCAAGTGGCAAGCAACTCTCGATGGTCTAGAGAAGGTGTTCAGCGACTTTTTCGATGATGAACTAGCTCGGGAAGGTCGGTGGTCCATGGAATGGCCCTGTGGACCAACTCCAATAGCTGCCGGTGGACTAGCTTATGTTCCGTAGACCTAGGAACCGATCCATGGTGGACCGGTTGCTTCAATAACCATGCAAATCTTTTAATAAATTTTAAATCTCGATTCCGGATCTGTTTGAACTCCAATTTGAGTATCATCTATGCTATTGGACTCCAAAAATTGAGATCTTTCAATCTATGGGCTCCTTTACTATAAAACATTAATAAAAGTATCAATACTTAATGATTATCAATTAATTAATATTTATTTTAATGATTAAATTGAGATAATTAATAAACTTATCAACCAACCCAATGATCCTAAGGAAGCGAGGCTACTGAAATGAAGAGTTTCCTTATTCATGCTTATGGACGGACAGCTTTATAGGGCGTTCTCTCATACCTCTTGCTCAAATGCTTGAGACATACTGAAGCCGGCTACATCCTTAGGAAGATCCACGAAGGCATCCATAGGAATTACTTAGGCGGCAGGTTCTTAGCCTACAAGGCACTGAGGCAAGGATAGTATTGGCTTACAATACGGGAGGACATAGCAGAGATATTCAAAAGTGCAATCGGTAATAGAAAATGTGTCAAAAAACCAATCATCTGAGTTGTAGATAGTTAAGCTCATTGAAATTTATATATGAATTATGAATAAATAAAAGTTATTTTGATAGTTTATCACTTTTTGTGTCTTCTTTCTAAACTCTTTTGTAATGAAGTTCTTAGAACTATTTCTATTAGAGAAAAAAGGATTTATCATGTAGTTCTTAAATCTATTTACAACCAAATAATACTTTGTTACCTAGGATGATGTTTATTGATTTCAGGTCATTATGTGCCATATAGGTTGATTATTCTTATAACCAAAGAATATAGAGATAGTGATATGGCATGTAGGTGAGTATAGATATATATTTCATTGAATATGACAAACTCTATAAAGTACTCTACTGTCAAGAGTATCTCATAGAAGGATAATAATATAAGTATCTCTCCAACCTGAGATCACCACGATGACATGCAAGCAACTCACTATACTTTGATGTTGGACTACCTATATTTCTAATACAATGATGGAAGATTTTTAGATGCAGTAAAGTACTTGTAAAGTTAATATGTGAGTTAAGATGGAATTGACCACTCTAAGATGTTGAAGAAAATGCTTTGTTGTACTTCAATTTAGCAAAATCTTTACTAGGATAATCCTTATGAGGAGTCACAGTATTCATAGGTTGAGACACAACTGGATGTACTATTTAAAAGTTGACAATTAATTCTAAAGTCATCTTGAGCATGGATAAAAAGGATGAATTACATGATAACCATATGCTTGAGATCTTGAATGTTACTTTTCAATTATTCGACCTATCTAAACATCGGGTATTGATAAGTACATAAATATTAGCCATAGAAACATTAATTTTTAGATCAAATTCTTTTTATTTAATTAAAATTGATGATTTTATGCATTAAAGAACCCTACCAACATGAAGAGCTCGATTTTAGGAGTCCAATGATGCAAACAGTATACAAATATGACTTAAAACGAGTTTGAAAATGAATTTTAAAGTAATTATATATTATAAAGTAGCATGAATTTTGAAGCAGTCGATCCATCATGGACCGGCCATTTGATCTATGAAATGGCAGATGGTCCACGATAACCATTGCCACCGGTCCACGGCAAAAAACCATGAACCACAGACCTTTTCGAGCACTATTCTCATCGAGGAAGATGCCGGAGCTCCCTCTCTTACTGCCGGGACCCTCTTCATGACCAGGAGAAGCATTCAACCACCATCCTCGCCACCTTCCAAACCGTCGTGCCCCAATTATGCCACTATCCAAGCCGTTGCCATCTCTCTTGCCACCAGAGAACCCTCCCATGGCCAGAAAAGCACTCGTTGAAGCCGCCATGACAGCCATCTTCTTCCCTGTTTCTACTGTCGTCGCTTGCCGAATCTACTGCCCATCGTGGCTGTCTTCCTCACCGTTGGTCATCTTCCCATAGGATTCATCACTGCCTTCTCCACTTGGTCCCTCGAGCCCACTCATTTCCATCAACCACCTCCGTGCCTACTTCCAGATCCTGGACATGGCGTCCCTCTTGAAGTTGGACCACGACATCACTGACCACGCCTCCCAGCTTTTCCGCGATGCTCGCCAACCATTCTGCCCATCACCCAACATAACATCCTCTCATCCTCCTGATGTCAGTCCAGAAGCTTGTTGTCAGGAGATTGGACTATTCGAATGAGGAAGGTAGAAGCTCAATCATCAAAGTTTAATTTTTGAATGACAGATGGGAAATGGAATGCGGGTGCGATTGTTAGGCGGGTGCAACGATCTAGCAGATAACTTTAAGGAATCGGAAGCTATTGAGATAGATCATGATGGGAAACCAACGTGGTTCCCACATGGGCCCGACACGTTCCTCTCCACCTATAAAAAAATATCATCTCTTTGCTTCCGATTGATTCTGTATTCCACTTCTAGCCCGTATTCTTTCGCTCCTTTTCACTTTCTTCCACCCTTCCAATATACGAGGAGAGTGAGTTGAGAAAAAAAAGTTCTATCAGGTTCTGAGTTTATTTAACTCCAAGTCCTGTTAATGGCTTAGGAATTAAATAGTTTGTAATTAGATTAGTTTTTAGCAATAAAATTTTATTTTTTTTTTTAATTATTCTTGTAATTTTTAATTTCTGTATTAGGATAATTTAATTTCTTGCAATTTAATTTATGCAATTTAAATTTCTACGCTTAGGCTAGTTTAGCTTCTACACTTTTTTAATTTCTATAATTTAATTTTCAATAAGTAGTGTAGAATTTCTTTTCTATTTTTGAATAATTCTTAAAGTTTTAATTTAGATCTTGTCTGGCTAAGCAAAATCCTTAGGGTTGGCGATGAAACTAGACCATGATTAGAGACTTTTTCTTAGGATCTCTTCTTAGGCTTTTAATTTTTAAGAGTATTTCTTTCTTTTTAAACTTCTTGTCAAATAACTTGATGAATTATTGTTGGATTTTAATCACTCCATAGTTCATACTTGATTTGGGGCAAGAAGGGTAACAGATAGAAGGCCCCAAAATTTTTAAATAACTTTCTCTTCTTTTTTGTAGAACCTTGATGGATTATTATTGGATTAAAATTTCTTCATAATCCATACTTGGTTAATGTAAAGAAAGATGTTGAAAAGGCGATATAAGAAAAATCTTAGAAAGGCTTTCTAAGTCATTAGTCTAGTAAATTCAAAAGTTCTAGATCTTTAAATTATTTATCTTTCAATTTAATTAACATTTGCCTTAAGTAAAAAGTAAATAATCAATCTTTTCCCATCTTTGTTAAAGCTTGCCTGAGCAAGGGTTCGAACATAATTTAAACATCCAATTTTTTATAGGATTGATCCTGTTGGGTGGGGCCAGCTCACACCCTCGAGGTGCGGGGGTCTGGGCCCAGGGAATGTGAGTGGCATTTGTTGCCCAGATATGGTGCCCAAGAGGGGGGGTGAATTGGGTATTTAAAAAATTAAAGCAATATATGTGCTATCAAGTTTTAAGGTGAAAAGTGATAGTGCTCAAATAATTGTGCAACGGAAGCAATGAAAATAAATCAACAATTAAAGAGCAAAAGAAGAGCAATGCAAACACACAAGAAGTATAGTGGTTCGGTGCACCTAGCACCTACATCCACTCCCCAAGCTCCACTTGGGAATTTCCACTATAATCTTTAGATTACAGCCGACTTGTTTTACCAGGCTCACAAGTCAAAACCTTACACACTTGTTTTGGCTTCGGGCTTACAAGCAATCCTAGTTGGTTTTATCAATTGGCTCACCAACAAACCTCACTCACTTGTTTTGGCTTCGGGCTTACAAGCAACCCTAGTTGGTTTTATCAATTGGCTCACCAACAAACCTCACACTAGTTTCAAATTCCCTTGAAACTAGCCTACCACAAATAGAATATGAATACAATTAATAAAACTAGACAAACTCCTTTTGAGCAATAAGAAATTCGTTGAAGCTCTCGATGGAGACTCTTCAAGCCTTTTCCCTTGGAATCTTTGGACCTCACTAAATGCCAAATCCTTGAAAGTTGGATTCCTCAAAGATGGAAAGCTTTTGGCAAAGGAATCTCTTGGTTTTCTCACTCTTTTGGCTTGGAATTGATTGAAGGCTTTGTACTTTGACTCTAAGCTTTTTCACTTTGTCTCCTTTTCTTTTTTGAAGTTTGGTGGAGGTTAAATACCTCATTCATGCTGAAACAACTCCACAAGACCGTTAGAATCAAAAATATGGCCGTTAGAAATCAAATCAAAAGTTCAGAAAAACTAGCCGTTATGCCATGAGTCGACCTCATGAGTCGACCTCTGGATCAAGTGTCGACCTCATGAGTCGACCTCCAGTTTGTTTTAGGTAAAAATCCAGAAAACCATAGTTCTGCCCATTTTGAATTCTCAGGCTATGAGTCGACCTCTGGACAGGTGTTGACCTCTGGTGGTCGACCTCTGGAGCATGCCACTGAGATTTTGTCGTGCCGGCCATGCTGAACTTTTCTTCTCTTCATGAGTCGACCTCTGGTGGTCGACCTTTGACAAGGTGTCGACCTCTGGTGGTCGACCTCTGATCTGAAATTTTCTGAAACTCTTAGAGATGTGCGTGCCATGCTTGAGTTTCTCTAAGCCTTTGTTTCTTTTGATAATTATTTCTTAACAGGAAGGTCCAATATGAGAAATTTGATCTTGTCCAAGGTAGAAGAGCTCTTTTCCAAATCAAGCAAACTTAGTTTCATCATTGTACTCTTGATACTCTTTTTGAATAACCTAAGTCCTGAAACTTTATCTTGAGATGAAACATTAGTCCAAACATATACTCAACCTTTTGTTAATCATCAAAACTAAAGAGCCAAAGTCAACAGCATTGTTAAGGTGAGACTAGTGGCCACCTCGACACCCTTAGCCTCAGGAGAGCCGGCTCGAGGTTAGTATGCTAGGTTGGTCTTGAGGGGCTCGTGCGGGGGGGTCAACTCGTGCACCCCGGGATTACTGCGCTGCCTGCTTTAAGAGAGATAAACTGCCACTTCTAAATAGGGACATTCCTTTTGGATAGTTGGTTGGGACATCGATCCTACAGTTGGTATCAAAGCCGAGGTCACGAGTTCGAATCCTCGCAGGAAGAAAAATCGAGAGGTTTTTACTGTGGGGGGATTGTTGGGTGGGGCCATCTCATGCCCTCGAGGTGCAAGGGTCTAGGCCTAGGGAATGTGGGTGCGACCGTTGGTGGGGCCACCTGGCGGGGGAGCTCGAAAGAAAACTTGACGCGGCGCTATTTGCCTGTCAGGCTGTCAACTGGATTCGAGGTTTACTCCACATCAGCGGTCTTGCCAAATCATTTGCCCCCCATTTCCAAGTTCCATCGAAGTACCACGGCTGGGATGTGGGGAGTTAATGCAGAGATGACATGGAAGAACAAAATCTGGTGTAATTATTGCCACGATTGCCGCCGCTCCGCATGTCATGCCCGAGATCCAATGCACAGGTGCCATGTCCGTGATTTTGACGGACCATAATTGCACCGTGCCAGACACGAGGCGATTTTCAGTAAACCGAAGCATCGATGCCGAGCACTCATCCGATGGTAGGGGCGAAAAAGGATTGTACAGCCACTATCGATTGGTTTTGAAAAGAGGGGGGACTTTTTGGAAACAAGATCTTTTGATTTTCTCGCACCTCGCAGGTGGTTGCAGCGATCCTTCTTCTCTTGGGTTGCCTTTCTTCACCAAAACAAGCAGGTGAGTGCCTTGTGATCTTTTCTTCTTCTGCTGCTTCTTCCCAGTCTCCAGTTCTTCCCTCTATCTTAGGTGAACCGAACCCTTCTTTAGGTTTTCTGTCCCCCTTCCCCTCTTCTCAAACCTCTCTTCTTCTAATGGCTCCTTCGGACCGTCGCCCACGTTTCTCCACCAACCCGAATGAGGCAAGTCCCTCCTGACTGAGGACCCCGTCGTCTTTCGATGAGGATGAGGTTCCCCTTGAAGTCCATAGGCACCTGCATCCTGGCGGGATAGTTATTGGAAGCCCTAGGGCCCCTAGGGTTCCTTCTCCTGCTTCCGTTCTTCCTCTTGCTTCTGTCGTTGCCCCTCCGGTGGTAGAGGCTTCCTTCGGCCCCTCCGGCTTCACCTTGACGATGACCAGAGAAGACCTTTCCTTGATCCGGGAGTCATTCAGGGTCCTGGATTCTATCCAGCTTTTGCTCCCGAAATTAAGGAAGCGGGTTACTTCGAGTGGCCCTGGCCAGGTCGCTTTCTACGAAGACTTCCTCGCCGGCAGTCTTCGTTTTCCATTCTATCATTTTTTTCTTTCCTTTCTTAGCCACTTTCGCCTCATCCCAGCCTAGTTGGCCCATAATGCCATCAGGGTCATCTTTGCCTTCATCGTATTCTGTCATTTTCATGGGTTTGTTGCCCAATTTTCTTTGTTTAGGGCCTTGTTCACCCTGAAGTGCCTCTCTACCGACAACAGGTGGTGGTACCTTTCTCCTTGGCCCAAGTGCCTCCGGTTCGACCTCCCCACATCCATCAAGGGATGGAAGAACTGATTTTTCTTTGCCTCGATCGAGGACGTTGACTGGGTCTGGAGTGAGCCAGACCGGTCCCCGAACCAAAACGCTCAAATAGTGCCGGCTGACCGGGAAGCCTTCTCCTTACTGCTTAGTGATGAACTTCCTTCCCTCGAGGTTCTGCCCTCGGATCAGAACTTGTTCGAGACTGGGGTTAGCCCGATTCGGGTGATTGGTGAGGCTCCGCACCTGTCTCTTTCTCTTTTTTTTTTGGCTGATCTCCTTTAACCTTTTTCTTTCCCAGGGATGAAGTTCTCGATAGACAACTTGATGGAGTCAGCTCGCAAGAGGAGCGCTTCGACTAGGGCCCGAGACTCCATGTCGAAGAGGGCCCGGGTGGAAGCAAACCAAGGGCCCAGGCCCACTTCGACCTCGGAGCAGAGAGTGGTGGAACTAGCTCCCGGGCCACCTTGGTAGCAGGTTCCTGCCCTGGAGATCATCGACATCGACGGGGGGAGGGAAGAGGAGAGACCGGCACATCCACCTCCTCCGATAGTCACAGTGGCCAGCATTCCGGTGGCGGCTACGGCGGCAGCGGTTGCGGTGGCCCAGCGACCCATGTCTTTGCATGCCGAAGATGCCCCTGTGCAGCCCTCCTCTGAGCCCTGCTATGTACCGGCAGGGATTCTAGGGAACACCTCCATCATCTGGGATCAGGGCCTGGTGAAGAAGATGATAGAATATGCGGTCCAACCTCGGGACCTCCGCTTGAAGGGTTGCAGGGACTACACAACAGCCTTGCTTGGGATCCTCCCACAACTCTTCTTAGTGAGTATCTAGCATTTCTTTTTTAATGTTCCAGTTAGATTTCAGAAAGTCTAATCTCTTCTTTGATGCAGGTCAGGATTGATGTGCTCCTGCTCTGGGACTTCCTCGCCAGCACAGCGAAGAAGGAAGCTGACAAGGAGAAGAAGCTGGCCAAACTTGTGGCCGATGTGAAGGAGCTGATGGAGAAGGGCCAAGATCTAAAGGAAAGCAACAGGGTCCTCCGAGGAGATCTGGCTCGTGCTGAGGAGCGCACCAAGGACCTCGAGACGTCCCTCTCCGAGGAGAGGATACTGACTTAGCACCGCACTGAGGAGACCGTGGTGGAGATCAGTCACCTGGAGGGGCGATCCCGGGCTCTAGAGACCCAGGTCGAGGAGGTTCTGGCGGAGCTAGCAGTGACCAATGAGAAGACGACATACGTCACGAGGCTGTTGGAAGCCATGCAGAGGGAAGCCCGCAAGGCAATGCTAAAGTTCCGGGTGTCCCAAGAGTTCAAGGATGAGATCCACGAGGCTGCCGTGGACTCATTCCTGAAAGGGTTCGAGGTCTGCCGGGAGGTGGCCTCACTCTTCTCGGAGCTCGACCTGGGAGGCATCATTATTGGTGGCGCCGAGGAGCAACCTGAGGAGCCAGGGGCATCTTCAAGAGCGGCTGAAGAAGTGATCGCCGGGTAGCCAACCGAGCAGGCAGCTGGCGATGCAGAGGCTCGCCAACCTGGGAGGGAGCCGGCGACCCAGTGACCTCGGGTCCTTCATTTAAGGTTTTGTACCTAGCATAGGGTTTTTCATTTTATCTGTTTTGGTGTCTTCCGGCCTGTCGGGGTCCTCTTCACTTGTAAAAACCCTACACGAGAAATGAAGTTCTCTTTTTCCTTCACATCTTTGTGCTTTGGTCTCTATTTTGTCTTTCCATGCTTCTTGCAATTTCATTTACTTCAATCTTGTCTGACTTCGAGCTTCGATCCCCCTTGAGGTCAATGGTGAACCTGGGATCCCTTGGTTTCTGCTGGAGACAAGTTTGCAACTTTGGTTAGAAGTTCAACTTTGACTCTTGATCAGAAAGCAGATTTTTGGAGGCTTCCAGGCTTCAGTGCTGGACTCTTGGAGCTTCTGTTGCCAGGGCTTTTGGCCTTAAGTTCCCGGGCTTCATGAGTTTTCGGTGCTGGGGTTTCCGGTCTTTGGTTGCCGAACTAGAGTCCAGGCTTCAGGTGCCGGGCTTTTGGAGTTTCTGGTCTTTAGTTGCCGGACTGGAGTCTGGGCTTTAAGTGCCAAGCTTCTGGAGTTTCTAGTCTTTGGTTCCTGGGCTTCAGGAGTTTCCGGTGTCGAGCTTGAAGAGTTTTTGGTCTTTGGTTCCCGGGCTTCAGGAGTTTCCGATCTTTGGTTGCCGGGCTTCTAGAGTTTCTGATCTTTGGTTGCCGGGCTTCTGGAGTTTTCGAAATTTGGTTGTCGGGCTTCTGAAGTTTCCAGTCTTTAGGTGCCGCACTGGACTCTAGGCTTTTGCTGTCGGACTGGACTCCGGGTTTTTGCTACCGGACTGGACTCCTGGCTTTAGCTGCTTCCAGCGGACCACTTGTAGGACTCCTAATGTCCCGTCTTTGATCGCCAGGCCTAGGGTCGGCCGATAATAGTCCTACGAGACAGAGACAATCATTGTGCTAAAGAGAATTTCATTATTAATGTTAGGAGGTCTTACATCATTGGTAATAATACATCCTTAAGTTGGCGGCGTTCCAAGTCCGCGGAAATTATGCCCCATTAAGCTCGGCGAGGTAGTAGGCCTCGTAAGGAAGGGCTTCAACCACCCTATAAGGGCCTTCCTAGTTCGGAGAGAGCTTGCCGCACTCTCGAGGTTGGGAGGCTTCCACCCGTCGCAGCACTAGATCTCCCGGATGGAAGGACTTCGGCCTTACCCTAGAGTTATAATATCTAGTCACCCGTTGCCGGTAGGCTACCATTCAAACTCAAGCCTTGTCCCTCGTCTCTTCAAGTAGGTCCAGGTTAAGCAGGAGCTATGATGGGTTCTCGATCTCGTCGTACTGTTCCACTCGTAGTGTTGACAGACTTAGTTCTACTAGGATCACCGCCTTTGCACCGAAGACGAGGTTGAATGGTGTTTCATTTGTGGCCATCCTCAACGTTATGTGGTACGCCCATAGGATACTGGAGAGTTCTTCGGCCCACCTATCCTTGGCTTGGTCTAGTTTGGTTTGGAGCCCTTGAAGGATAGTACGGTTAGTTACCTCAGCCTCTCCGTTGGTCTGAGGGTGTGCTACCGAGGTGAAGCAATGGCGAATGCCGAGGTCATTGCAGAACTTCTCGAATCCCGATTGTTGAACTGCCATCCATTGTCGGTGATGATTGTGCGAGGGAGTCCAAAGCGACATATGACTGATTTCCAAAAGAATTTGCAGATGTTTGCCTCCGTGATCCAAGCTAACGGTTCGGCTTTGACCCACTTCGTAAAGTAGTCGATGGCAATTATCAGGAACTTACGCTGCCCGGATGCAGGAGGAAAGGGACCAAGGATGTCCATGTCCCACTGGACGAACGGCCAAGGGGCAGAGAGCTAGGAGAGCAGCGCAGCCGGCTGGCATTGCACAATAGCGTGACGCTGGCAGCGATCACACCTCTTGACGAAGTTGGCTGCATCCTCCCTCATTATTTTCTAGTAGTATCCCTAGTAGAGGGCCTTGTATGCCAAAGTTCTGCCCCCCATGTGATTTTCGTAGAGACCTTCATGTATCTCCTGGAGCACGACTACTGTCTCTAAGGGTCTCAAACATTTGAGAAGTGGGTAGGAGTAGGACCTTCGACAAAGTAGCCCGTCCATTAGCACAAAGCGCACGGCCTTCCTTTTGATGAGGATGGTCTCTATTCGATCTTCGGGCACAATACCGTCAATGATGTACTTGATATACTTGTCCATCCAACTGGGCTCTGGGATAACTTGTTGGACCTCTCTAGGTGCTTCGTAGCTCAGGGTCTGAAGATACTCGACATAGGCACGGCCTAGGGAGGAGTCCGGCAAGATTGCCAGCTAGGAAAGGGCGTCGGCGTGTGCATTCTCTCCACGTGGAATGTGGGAGATGCTGAAGTGCTTGAAACCTACCACACTTGCATGTACTAGCTCCAGGTACTTTGATATTTGAGGATCCCGGGCCTCGAATTCGCCCGAGACCTGCCCGGCCACCAATTATAAGTCGATGAATACTTTCAAACTGGGTACACCCAATTCACAAGAGACCCTCAGTCTTGCAAGAAGTGCTTCATATTTCACCAGGTTATTAGAGGCGGCAAACTAAAAGTGGAGCGCACATTCGACGATGACTCCACCATTGGCGAGGATGAGTCCAGCTCCACTTCCGCTGGAGTTGGATACTTCGTCCAAATGTAAGACCCAGATGTTGCCCTCTGGTTCAGGTCCTAATTATTGATTCTGGAGGCTCTCTTCCGGCCCCTCGTCCAAGCCTACACACTCAACCAAGAAGTCAGCCAATACCTGCGCCTTCATGGATAACCTCGAGCGGCAGGCGATGTCAAACTTGCTGAGCTTCAGTGCCCACTTCGCCAAGAATCCGGATGTGTTGGGGTGGCTTAGTATGGCTTTCAACAATTGATTCGTTAGAACTATAATCGGGTGTGCTTGGAAGTAAGACCTGAGACGCTGGGCAGACATAATGAATACAAAAATTAACTTCTCGGATCAAGAGTACCTGACCTCGACATCATGGAGAAGCTTGCTTGTATAGTACACGAGCCTCTGGATCCCTACTTCATCTGTACGGACCAAGACCAAGCTGATAGCCTCCGAGGTGACCACCATATACAGGAGGAGCTCTTCTCCTTCCTCTAGTCGGGATAGCAGTGGTGGTGATGCCAAGGTCTTCTTCAGCTCTTCAAAAGCCTCCTGGCACTCCTTCGTCCAAGTGAAGTCATGCATCCTCCGCAACGCCTTGAAGAAGGGTTGGTAACGATCGACAGATCGTGAGATGAATCAGCTCAAGGCTGCTATCCGGCCGGTGAGTCGCTGAACTTGTTCCTTGGAGGTGGGTTGCTCCATGTCAAGAATCGCTCAAACCTTCTCTAGGTTGGCCTCTATCCCCCTCTGGGTGACCATGAAGCCAAGAAATTTTTCTACTGCTATGCCAAAGGTACACTTCACCGGGTTCAACTTCATTTGATGGAGGCGAAGGTTGCAGAAGGTCTTTGCCAGGTCATTAACGTGGTCCAAGGTCGGCTTGCTCATGACGAGCAAGTCATCCACGTACACTTGCATATCGCAGCTAATTTGATCTTTAAAGACCTTGTTAATCAGTTGCTGGTACGTGGCGCGCCAGTATTTTTCAGGCCAAAGGGCATCATCTTGTAGCAATATGTCCCGTGGTCCATGATGAAGGCAGCGTGCTCCTTGTCCTCCGGATGCATCCAGATCTGGTTGTACCCGAAAAATGCATCCATGAAGGAGAGGAGGCGATGCCCCGAGTCGACGTCCACGAGCTGGTCGATCTTCGAAAGGGGAAAGCTATCTTTCGGGTAAGCACGGTTGAGATCGATTGTCTACATAGATCCTCCATTTTTCGTTGTTCTTCTTGACCATGACCATATTCGCCAGCCAGCTAGGATACTGCACTTCACGAACGAAGCCAGCGGTGAGGAGCTTCTCCACTTCGTCGTTGATAGCCTTCTGCCTCTCCGAGACAAAGCTCCTCTTCTTCTATCAAACTGGGCGGCACTTCGGATCGATCTTCAACTGGTGGGTGATGACATCTGGGAGAATACCTGGCATATCTACCACAGTCCAGGTGAACACATCCGCGTTCGCCCAAAGGAAACTAAGCAAGTAAGCCCGTTCATCTTCTAGTAGTTGGGCTCCTACATGCACCGTCTTCAACAGGTCTGAGCCAAGAGGATATGTCAGGAGGTGCTCAACGAGGCCACCCTTAGGATCCTGCACCCTTTGATCGAGGTCATTGATGTCGGAGTCGAGCTCGGCAGCTCGGCATCATGATTGTGCTCTACCGGGGTGGTGACCCGGTGGTGATAGGGAGGGTAATTTCTCCCTGACTTCCACAGAATCTTCGGTGAAGCCCACGAGAGAGGTGTGCACTGGCCTTAGCCGATTGGGAGACAAGTTCACCCGAGAGAGAATCATAAAAAAGCATATCCGTGGAGCTCTCACTATCAACCATGATGCATCTTACAGGATGCTTGGCGATGGTCATCTCGACCACGACAGCATCGTTGTTTACATTTTCTTCCTCACCTCCCTTCTCTTTCATAAAGGGGAATATATTTTCCAGATCTCCTCCCTCCTGCGCTCTCTTCAATTCGTGCTCTATTCTCGAAGAAATCATGCCCACGGGCTTCTTAGTGGGCCAATTGTCAACTACAGGAATAAGGGGGAGAGCTGCAAGTAGTTGATCCTCCATCGAAGCCTCGCTCCTTACGAACTTCCTGAAGTAGCCTCTCCAAATCAGGTTTTCGATCTTCCTTCTCAGGTTGCGGCAGTCCTTAGTGTCGTGGTCGTGGTTGTGGTCGTGGTGGAACTGGCAGTACTTCATCTTATCACGATCACTTGACTGCCTCAGTGGAGGAGGTCGGTGCAGGTAGCACTCACCCTTGATCTCCATGAGAATCTGACCTCGGAGCTAGGAGGGGAGTGAAAGTCTTCTCGGGGATGGGACCATCTTTTGGCTTCTGTCCCGTCCCGAAGTCTGCAGGCAATCCAGGTCTCCGCATCCCTGACACATCTCTCAGGGTTGGCTTCTTCGGGGGCTTCCCGTCCAGTTCTCTTCTGGTATGATCGTCCTCCTCGGCATGGATGTACTTGTGGACGCGGAGGAAGAGTTGAGAGTATGTCTTTGACGGCTTCTTGTCCAAAGAATAAATTAGGCAGGAGGTCTTGATCCCTCGCTTCAATGCCAACATGGCGACGGGCTCATCCTAATTGTAGATCTTTAAGGCGGTAGCTTTGAAGCGGGTTACATAGTCCCGCAGGAGCTCATGGTCTTGCTGCTGGATAGAAAATAGGCTATCCACCTCTCACGGCACCTTTCGACAAGCATCGAAGTAGGCCACGAACCTCCTCTCCAGCTATTGGAAGGAGTCAATGCTTTCGAGCTCGAGGCAGGTGAACCAGACTCGAGCGGCCTTCCGGAGGGTGGCTGGAAAGGTGATGCATGGGAGGGCATATGTCACCTCCTGGACTCTCATGAGAGCTTTATAGCTCTCCAGGTGGTCCAGGGGGTCGATGGTCCCATCGTAGCAATCCACCTGAGGCATGCAGAACCAACTCGGAATCTGTTCCTCTTGGATTTCTCGGGAGAATGGAGGTCAGGCGTCGTAGCCCACTGGCTCCTTGGAAAAGCCCTGTATGTTGGCAAACTGGTGGGAGAGCTCCGCCAGCTTATGCTCTTGCTCTTATAGGCTCCTCTCGGCCAGGTGACGGATGGCCTCGTCAGTGAAGCCTTCCACTAAGGCCACTGGAGAAGAAGGAATTTATAGCTGGGGATGGTCGCGATGGGAGGCCTTGCCTCGACGATGCTTACCATGCTTGACGACAACATTGTCGTCCGTCGGGGATCGGCTCTCTCGGTTCGTCGACCCGGATTGATTCCTCTTTGCGAGGGTCTGGTGACTCCCACGAGGATTGGTTACGGCCCGCGAATGGGATGGCCTGCCTTGGATGGAGCGCAGGCTTCCATGGGGGCCCGTGGCTTTGGTCGCGAGGGTCCCTAGTTGGGGTTGAGTTACCAGGAAGCGTTGCTGGTGCTGCAATTGCCCCACGGCCATGGCCAGCGCCTGCATCTGTTGGACAAGTGCAGCATACTGGCCATCTGCTGAGGGTGATTAAGGAGGAGCGGGAAGCTCCCTCTCTGGGCTATGTGGGCCCGGGGGAGAGGGGGCGTCTCCCGCTCGGCTGGTGGAAGCTTCTCGTCCACGAGTCACCACCATGCTTCAAGTGGAGCTATTCTCAAGCTCGTGGGGAGCTTGTTTGTACAGGGGCTTTTCCCCCCTTCCTAGCATACCAATCTGTTGCCGACTTTACCATCGTGGCCTGCAGCTGCAAAGTGGCACCGGATGTCAACCCCTTTACTCCGAAATCCTGATACTTTTGGACCTACAAAATAGTATTAGAGATCCAGGCCAGGATCCTAGCGAGGATACTCCGACGATCAAGTCAGCGGATGGCAAGTAGAACAGATCCCCTGAGGTGGATCCCACTTTGGTCACCGCGCTTAGAGGAGTTTTTAATAGAAAATTGAGTAGAAGAAAATGAGAGAGGGACGGTGCTTGAGCTACGGTGACCATGCTCGCGGGACTTGCTCTAGAAGTCCTCTTGGGAGCCTCCTGCCTTCAAGTCACTCATCTCGCTCCTTCGTGTGTTTGCATTCTTTCGGTTGCTCCCCCTCCTCACCCATTGGTGCCTTTTTAGATCGTCGATCGCTTCAATACCTCGATTTTCCCCCTCTGGGGGGCATAGGGGTCAGTGGTGTCCGTTGGCTGCTCTTCCAAGGCCATTTTCTCTTGTAGTTGGGAGTTAAGTTATGAACGTGTCTTGCCCGACTGTTGTCACAAAGGAAAAAATTAGGTGAAACCTCGATTTGGGCGCAGCTGCCCTCGGGTCTGAGACCCTGAATACGGCTTTCTCCTTTGGAGAGTTTCAGGTGGTCAGCAGCGGGATCAGACATCTCAATTGGGGCACCCCTCCTAAATTGGTGCAAACGAGGTTATGCGCACCGTTATAGATTTGGGGCACCGTACTGGGCGCACCACATTGCGCGCACCTACTTCGACGGTGATCTTGGGCTGGCACCTTCATTCTTCTCGATGCTTCCAAAGAGAGGGCTTGACTTCGACCGAGATGGGCTCGACCCTTGGAGAGCCACCTAGCAAAGGAGCGGAGGCAGGCTTAACTTCGATTGAGGTGGGCTCGACCCTTGGAGAGCCACCTGGCGAAGGAGCAGAGGCAAGCTCGATCCTTGGGAAGCCACCTGACGAAGGAGCAAAGGCAAACTCGACCCTTGGGGAGCCACCTGGCAAAGGAGCAGAGGCAGGCTCGACTTCGGTCGAGGTGGGCTCGATCCTTGGAAAGCCACCTGGCGAAGAAGCAGAGGCGGGCTTGACTTCGACCGAGGAGGGCTCGACTTGTGGGGAGCCACCTTGCGAAGGAGCAGAGGCAGGCTCGACTTCAGCCGAGATGGGCTCGATCCTTGGGGAGCCACCTGGCAAAGGAGCAGAGGCAAGCTCGACTTCGATCGAGGTGGGCTCGATCCTTGGGGAGCCACCTGGCAAAGGAGCAGAGGCAGGCTCGACTTCGACCGAGATGGGCTCGATCCTTGGAGAGCCACCTGGCGACGGAGCAGAGGCAAGCTCGACTTCGACCGAGATGGGCTCGACCCCTGGGGAGCCACCTGGTAAATGAGCAGAGGTGCCGAGCTTGGGCCAAGGTGGGCGCGACCGTTGTTGGGGCCACTTGGCGGGGGAGCTTGAAAGAAAACTTGACGCGGTGCTATCTGCCTATCAGGTTGTAGCTGGATCCGATGTGTACTCCACGTCAGCGGTGTTGCCACATCACATGGCATTGACTATGATGAAACCTTTTAACTAGTAGCCATGCTCAAGTCCATTCAGATATTGCTTGCTATAGCAGCATATCATGATTATGAAATCTAGCAGATGGATGTAAAGACTGCTTTCCTTAATGAAAATCTTGAGAAAGAAATCTATGTGACACAGCCAGAGGGTTTTGTCTCAAGTGGGAGACCAAACCAAGTATGCAGGCTAAATAAGTCCATTTATAGACTAAAGCAAGCATCGAGGAGTTGGAACATCCACTTTGATGAAATAATCAAGGAGTTTGATTTTATCAAGAATGTGGATGAACCATGTGTGTACAAGAAGACAAGTGGGAGTGTACTTGTTTTCTTGATCTTGTATGTTGATGACATACTTATCATTGGGAATGATATCCCAATATTACAATCGGTCAAAACTTGGCTATTATTAAAGTTTTCCATGAAGGATTTGGGAGAGGCATCCTATATACTAGGTATAAAGATTTATAGAGATAGATCTAAGAGGATGCTAGGCTTATCCCAATCCAGGTACATTGACTTAGTATTGAAGGGATTCAACATGGATGGAAGTAAGAGGGGTTACTTACCTATGAGTCAAGGCATACATCTCTCTAAGAAAATGTTTCCTAAGATATCAGAAGAAAGAGAGAGGATGACTATGATTCCTTATACTTCGACTGTAGGATCAATTATGTATGCCATGCTATGTACCAGGCCTGATGTTGCTTATGCCTTAGGCATAGTAAGCAGGTTCCAAGCAGATCCATGAGAAGATTATTGGAAAGCTGCAAAAAATATTCTTAAGTTTCTGAGAAGGACTAAAGATATTTTTCTTATATATGGAGGATCAGAGTTAAAACTAGAAGGATATACAGATTCTAGTTTTCAATCAGATCTAGATGATAACAAATCCATATCAGGATATGTCTTCATCCTATATGGTGGTGCAGTGAGTTGGAAGAGTACAAAGCAGCCAACCGTAGCTGACTCAGTCACTGAGGCAGAATACATAACTGCAAGTGAAGCCGCGAAGGAAGCTATCTGGATGAAGAAATTTATTATGGAATTGAACGTGGTTCCTGAAATATAATAACCAATAACATTATAATGTGATAACACTGGAGCTGTTGTATAAGCGAAGGAACCGAGGTCTCATCATAAGTCCAAGCACATCCTAAGATGTTTCCACCTCGTTCAAAAAATCATAGAAAGATAAGATATTATCATCGAATGAGTTGATACTAAGAACAATATAACAGACTCATTCACTAAAGCACTACCTCAGCAACAGTTTGATTGCCACTTAGATTGTATGGATGTAAAGTACAAGGACGATTGGCTTTAGTGCAAGTGAGAGATTGAAAGAAAAGTATTCTAAAAGCCAATCTTTGTTAGGGCATTTTTGTAATCTTCTAACTCTTGTATGACATTATTATATTAATTAAAGGTATTTTTCTTTCATCATACTGTTGTATCTTATTTAAAGATTATGATAAATCCCATAGGTTAGGGCAAAGAAATTAGGATTATGATGGAAATCATAACGATGAGACCTAAGTTCCTATAAACCCTAATCTAAAATGTTCCTAACCGTTGGATCATCGATTCAGGGATCGATGCTTCCTGAAAGACTAGCTTATCCTATGTATGCTCGATAAAGAGAGTGGTTGGTCTCACAGCCACTTGTGTAGAGACACTATACAAGAATAAGGGTGCTCATTAGGGTATGAGTTCACTGAACTAATCCATACTGAGAATATCTTATGGAAGTCTTACTACTTGTCAAAAGATAGTTCTCATAGTGGGAGTTGTGCAAGTGATCTTTAGACCTGAGGTCACCATGGTTTCTTATACATACTAAGCCATATTTTGGCTCATACTCATTCATGGCATTGAGTCATGTACGAGGTGTTCTCGGATATGGTAGAAGGTGTATGAAGGATGTGAGTGGACCAACAAGGAATCGATCGTTCCTAGTAAGAGAAAGTATTATCCCAAGTAATCTCTTCGATTGATAACTCAAGGAGTCTTTGATCAAAGTAGGATGAGATTAAAAGTGGTTTCTAATTAGTCATCGACAGAGTCTTCATTATCGAATTGAGATTCGAAATGTCTAAGTGCTAGGGTTTGATAGTTGTTGGCATAGAGTCCCTTTTTCGAACGGGTCAAGCTACTAGATCACAGGTCCGCTCCCTGGTTCACCTACAAAACAAATCCCTGACCGGGGTTGCTTCGACGTGGGACACTCCGATGCCTAAGTCAGAGATGGGCTCCAGCCATAGAATGGGAAAGATTCTGAGGAGGATAAATTGAGAGGAGAAGACTCTCAAATTTTTAAGAGTATCTTGTGCCTTACCTCGAGTGTCCCCTCTTACCAGTATTTATATTGATTTGTCCGACTTACAGTTTCCGTTCTCCCTCTTGTGGTTACGATGGGGGGAGTTAATTCATTCCCCTCTGTTCACAATCGTGGATGGTTACTAAACGGTTCCGGCTAGGCCGAACATGTTGTCGCTAGAGTAAATGATCACGTGTCATGGTCGTGCTCTGGAGGTAGTTAGGTAGTCGATGATAACCGCTATTTACCACGTTCGTGGAGATCTGAGACAGATCGGAGATCTATCTTCAGGCTTCTTTTTTTTTAGAAGAATATTCGTAGCTGAATTGAAGGGGCGCCTTCATCTTCGAACTCCTTTGATACAAATCGAAGATCATGTTTTTGGTACACGTCGAAGATTTTGTCTTCGACGTAGGCCGAAGATTGTGTTTTCGGCTAGTAGTGAAGATCATGTCTTCGGTTCAGGCTGAGGGCCCTATCTTCAGCAGGGGCCAAAGGCTGACTCTTCGGTTGAAGTTGAGAGCTTCCACTTTGGCTTGTCCGTCAGCTGTTTGGCTTCTTCCGGACACTTTGGCTTAAAGTGCATGGTTCAGGAGAAATGTCTTCGGCCGATCGAACCGGTGGCCATCGAAACTTTAAAATCTTATTTCGAAAGTTGCTCTTCTTCTCTTAGCACATCACCAAGATGAAATTTAGCATTTCTAACCTTCGAAAGGCGACTAAGAAGAGGGCCTCCAGTGCCCGGGCAAAAGGCAAGCCTAGTTCAAAGGCTCCCTGGGGAAGTGACGATGACGACCCGCAGGGAGTCATTGCTCGCTTGGAAAAGAAGGTCCGAGCCTTAGGAGGCCTATCTGGAGGAGGCCAGGGCTCGAGTCGGGGTGGCCGCTACAGAGGCGAAGGAAGCCAGGAAAAAGGCAGTGGAGGCCATCTCAGATTTCATGGTGTCTTTTGCCTACAAGGACGAGGTCACCAAGATGGTTCTGGACTCTTACCATCGGGGGTTCTGGGAGCAACGGGACAAAGCTTTCAGGTACTACAATTTAAAAGGCCTAGAAAATATTAGACCTTCTGTCCCCTTCCCCGGACATGAATTTGACTCTGACTTCGACAAAGAGTTGGAGTCTGAATCAGGAGGGAACTCCGGAGCCTCCCGGTCCTCCACCGAGAACTTCGACATCCCCCACCGGCATGGGAAAGGGCTGGCGGGTGACTTTTAGATATGCTTTCCCATTATCTGCATTGTTTTATGTTTTCTTTTCTCCTCCCTTTTTTTTTTGTAAAAATGCGACAATGAAATGAAATGAAGAATCTGACTTTCTTCACACTTCTTCTTTCTCTATGACTGATATACCTTAACATACTATGAAGTGTAGATGACAAGAGTGTAAACTTTATCGACCCATTAGGGGTCAGTAGATGGGATAGGATTGGTTGAGCCATCTCACAAAATGTTTGTTGTTGACAGGGTGAATGATGTAGATTCATTTCAGCACGTTTTCGGATTTACCATAGGGTAGGGCGTCTAAGCCATCCTTGTGCTTCCATGTCATGGTTAAGGAAGGCAGTTCAGGCTCGCTTTGACGCGTCTTCGGATTTATCATAGGGTAGGTTATACGAACCATCCCTGCACCTTCTTTAGTATAAGGTAGGCTGATTAGGCCCGTCCTGGCACATTTTTAGATTTATCGTAGGGTAGGTTACATGAACCATCCCTGTGCCTTTGATCATTTGGCAGCCTGATTGGGCCATCCATCGCACTTGTCAGGCATACCAATAAGATGAGTGGATCAGACTCTCCTTTGAGCCGTTGGCCGATTCTTTCGATCGAGCCATTGAAACCATTGTCATCTTGCTGGTGCAACGGGCTATTTAAAGTTGAATAGATTTGCACAAAAGACTCTAGGGTCTGTTTATGATAGTACTTGTGAAGGTTTTGTACATTCCAAGGCCGGAATAGGACTTTACCATCCAGGGTCCTGAGTCGATACGTTCCCAGACGTATGACTTCTTTGACTTGGTATGGTCCTTCCCAGTTGAGAGAAAGCTTGCCTTGCTCCGTTGGCCTGAATACTTCAATTCTTCATAGCACCATGTCTCCAATGCGGAAGATCTGCTCTCACTCTAGAGTTATAATATTTGGCGACTTTTTGTTGATATGTCACCATTCTCATTTGGGCTTGGAGCCTGGTACTCGGCAGTAGATCCAAGTCAATTCTTCTGCGATCGAAATTCTCAGGCTCTTCATACTTATCGATTCTCAGAGATTGGAGAAAAACTTCGATAGGGAGGACAGCTTCGGTACCGTATGCTAGGTTGAATGGAGACTCGTCGGTGGCTGTTCTCGGAGTCGTCCTATATGCCCAGAGGATGGAGGTCAGTTCTTCTTCCCAAAGTCCTTTGGCAGCATTCAACCTTGTCTTCAGGCCATGGAGAATGATCTGATTAGTCACTTCGACTTCTCCATTAGACTGCGATAGGCGATGGAGGTCAGCCTATGTTGCACATTGTATCGAGTGTAGAAATCTTTAAACTTCGGATTATCGAACTGTCTCCCATTGTTGGTGATAATCGTATGTGAAATTCCGAACCGAAATATGATGGAATTCTTGATAATATTTTTGACTTTGCCCTCTGTGATGTGAGCTAGTGGTTCGGCTTCAACCCATTTAGTAAAGTAATCAATTGTCACAATGAGGAACTTCCTCTATCCAGATGCCGGTTGAAATGGGCCAAGGATATCCATGCCCCATTGGGCGAAGGGCCAGGGTGCTGTCAGTTGGGTTAAATGATTTGCTAGTTATCTCTGTATGTTGGCATACCTCTGGCATTGATGACATCTACGTACAAAGTCGGCTGAATCTTTTTGAATGGAGGGCCAATAGTATCCCTGGCATATAATTTTATATGCTAAGGACCTACCCCCCAAGTGATCACCACATATTCCTTCATGTACCTCCCTCAAAGTATAGTCAGCATCTGATGGTCCCAAGCATTTCAGTAGAGGTTGAGAGAATAATCCTTTATAGAGGGTCTCGTCCAAGATGACATATTGGGACGCCATCCAACGGATCTTTTTACCCTCTACTTTGTCTTTTGGCAGTATACCCTCGTTTAAGAACTTGAGGATGGGATCCATCTAATTGGGTTTGGTCTCGATTTGGTGCACCTCCAAAGTTTCTTCAACTAAGAGTTTCGAGGTGTTCGATGAAAGTGCGACTAGGGATTCCGGAGTGGTGGTAGCAAGTCTGGACAATGCATCCACCTGGAAATTCTCCGATCGAGGAACATGAATGATTTCGAAGAACTCCAATTGAGAAGATAGGTCTTGTACCTTTTCAAGATACTGTACCATGGTGGGATCTCTAGCTTCATATTCTCCTTTGACCTGGTTCACCACCAACTGGAAATCCGAAAAGGCCTGGAGTCTCTGAACTCCTAAGCTCTTGACGATTCGAAGTCCTGCAAGTAGGGCCTCGTATTTGGCCTGGTTGTTCAAAGCACGGAAGGAAAATTGGAGTGCGTACTCCACAGTGTGTCCGTTTGGTTCAGCCAGTATGAGACCAGCTCCACACCCAGCGGAGTTGGAGGCTCCGTCTACATGGAGTACCCAAACAGACTCCATATGCTTCGAAATTTCTTCTTCGGCTGGATGTGCTTCGTCTTCGAACTTCCAGGTGCATTCAGCCAAAAAATCTGACAGCACCTGGACCTTCATAGCCGATCAAGGCTGGAAACTAATATCAAACTCGCTTAACTTCACAACCCATTTGACTATCCTCCCCAAGATGTCTGGATATCGAAGAATGGCTTTAAGAGGCTGATCAGTCAACACCACGATGGCATGGGCATGGAAATAATGCCGTAGTCGCTTTGCCACAATTATTAAAAAATAGATCAGCTTCTGTATTTTCGAATATCTCGTTTTAGCATCATGCAGGAGTTTGCTGATATAGTAAATCGGCTTGTGGGAGCTCTCTTCCTTTCTTTGGATGAGGACTGAACTGACTGCTTCGTCCGAAGCGGAAAGGTAAAAGTAAAGTACTTCCCCCTCTTGAGGTTTAGAGAGTAGAGGTAGGGTCTCCAAGTACTTCTTCAGCTCTTCAAAAGCAGTACGGCAGTCTTCGATCCATTCGAAGCCTCGAGATTGCCGAAGTACTTTGAAGAAATGGAGGCATTTCTCGGCCAATCGAGAGATGAATCTGCTTAAGAAAGCGATCCTTCCTATCAGCTGTTGTACTTTCTTCTTGCAAGATGGATGCCTCATATCTTTAAGGGCCTGGATTTTCTCAGGGTTTGCTTCAATCTCCCATTTGGTAACGAGGAACCCCAAGAACTTGCCTGAAGTCATCCCAAAGGCACACTTCGTTGGATTCAGCTTCATACGGTGGCATCGTAGGGCATCGAATGATTCTTCCAGGTCTTTGATATGATCTTTTCTCAAAAGGCTTTTGACGATCATATCATCAACATAGGCCTCTATGTTTCTCCCCAATTGCTCCTTGAATACATTGTTGATCAATCTTTGGAATGTTGCCCCAGCATTTTTGAACCCAAACGGCATCATTTTGTAGCAATATAGACCTTCGTCTGTGATGAAAGCCATCTTCTCCTCATCTTGGGGATTCATTCTGATCTGATTGTATCCAGAGAAAGCATCCATGAAGCTTAACAGCTGGTGCCCAGTAGTGGCGTCGACTAGTTGGTCGATCTTTGAAAGAGGAAAGCTATCTTTTGGGCAAGCCTTATTGAGGTCTATGTAATCAATGCAGATCCTCCACTTGCCATTAGCTTTCTTCACCATTACCATATTGGCCAACCACTCAGAATAATGAGCTTCTCGAATGAATCCTGCCTTGAAAAGCTTGCTCACTTCTTCATCCATGGCCTTCTGTCTTTCGGGGGCGAAGCTCCTTTTCTTCTTTCGGACTGGCTTATATTCAGGAGCAACTTCCAGCCGATGAGTAATCACTTCAGTTTGAATCCCTGGCATATCCGAAGTCGACTAGGCGTAAACATCAGCATTATTTCTGAGAAAACAGATCAGCTCTGCTTTGGTTTCTTTGTCAAGCATACTTCCGATCTGCATGACCCTGGTGGGGTCCCCTTCAGTCAATGGCATTGAGATGGTTCTCTCTATGGGTTCACCAGAGTCTACGATCAGGTCCCTCGGATCTAATTGATCCCAAATTGTAGGATCGTTAGAGTGTTTGCCTTGAATCATTAAGCACTGTCTCATCGTTCTCTGATCTCCTTTGGCCTCTCCAATGCCATTCCTGGTAGGAAAACATACCAGGAGGTAGTAAGTTGACACTATGGCTCAAAATTTGTTCAGGACGGGCCATCCCAGAATCATGTTATAGGTCAAAGGGGTTTGGACCACCATCAAATTGATTGGCAGTGTCTTCTGTCGGGGTTCGGTGCTAAGGGTTACAGGTAGTATTATTTCTCCTTCGATATCGACCTGGTTACCTCCGAAGCCGGTAAGTGGTATAGGAGATCTTTATAATTTATTTTTAGGCAAACACATCCGAGAGAATGCATCACAGATCAAGACATCGGCTGAGCTTCCATTATCAACCAAAATTCGTTTTACATCGTAATTGGCCACGACGGCCAAAATTACAACAGGATCATCATGCGGGAGTCGAACCCTTGCGAGGTCATCATTAGAGAAGAGAATAGCATTGTTGTCCTTGAGCCACTTCGGGACATCATCTTCGGCTCTTCTCCAATTGTTAGGTCGATGTATCATCCCCACATCTCTGTTGGTAGGCCTCTGGTTTGGCAATTCAACCTCTTCCGGGGCCCTCTAGGGAACTATAGCTTCTGACCGAGATCCTTGGTAACCAACGTATCGTCCCGAATAACCTCTCTTGATTAGATCCTCTATAGCATCTCTCAATTGGATGCATTCTTCAGTATTATGACCGTAGTCCCGGTGGAATCGACAGTATTTTATTTTTGTTCCTTGTAAAAGAGGATGCCTTCATGGGACGTGGCCGTTGGAGATAGTTTTCTTTCTCTATCTCCATAGTTTTCTTTCTCTATCTCCAAGAGGATCTTTTCTCGAGGGAGGTTGAGGGGGGTATAAGAGTCGAATCTCCCACCCGATGCTCTGGGCCTGGGACTCCGTCATCGGTCAGTATATTTGTTGTTGTTGAGAGCAGGGGGGCCATGTCCCCTATTGTTCTTCTTCTTTGAAGGCGGCTTCCCTTCAGCTAGTCGCCAAGTTGTCGCTTGCTTTTCGGCATCAATGTACTTTTGAGCTCTCGACAGGAGCTCAGCGTAGCCTTTGGGAAACTTCTTGTCTAGGAAAAAAGTGAGCCTGAACGTACGAAGCCCCTTCGTCAGTGCAGAAATAGCCACGTACTCATTGAGATTGGGGATCTCAAGCATAGCCGAATTAAATATGGAGATATAATCTCGCAGACTTTCTCCTTCATTCTGATGAAGGAGGAACAACATATCCGTATTGCAGGGGTCTTGCGGTAAGTCCTGAAATGCAAGACAAACAATTTTTCTAGCTCGGAAAAAGAATCAATGGTACTTGGACGTATGCTCGAGTACCACATCCGAGCAGCTTTCTTCAAGGTGGCCGAGAACGCAAGGCAGTACATCACATCCGAAGCTTTTTAGATCATCATGTGGGCTTTGAAACTGCCCAGGTGATCAAAAGGATCGGAGGTGCTGTCGTAGGGCTCCATCTGGAAAATCCTAAAGTATCGAGGAACAACTTCGGCCATGATGCGGTCGGTGTAAGGAGGGCGCAGTTCACACGCCGCTAGATCATTGTGATCCCTTTGCTCTTGGATTTTTGCAATCTCCGATTTGATGGCTTTAAACTTTCCATCGTAATCAGGGAGAACTTGCTTCGGTGGATTCTCTACAGGAGTAGAGTCTTCAGAAGAAGGAGAGGGAGTTTGCCTAGGCCTTTTTTCTCTTTGTAGGGAATCAGTGGCCTTGGGCATTCTTGAACTTCGGCCCTCAAAGAAGGGTCGAGGAAGGAGGGAAAGATGGGTGGACCTCTCTCAGGGGCTCTCTTCCTCCGGGATCGAGATCTATGTCTAGAGGTGGCTGGCGGATGCCCCACCTGGAAAGCTTTGTTCTGGAAGTCTTGAACCATGGTCGTGAGTGTGTTAACCTGGTTCAGGAGATTCTCAAACTATTGTTGTCCCACGACAAGCGTGGGAGGTGAAATGTCATTCTCTACTGGAGGTCCATCCTTTGGGAAGGAGCACGACTTCGACTTGCAAAGGCGATCTAAGTCTTTCCTCTTGTCATCGAGAACTTCTTACACTTCCCTTTTTTCAAGGAGGAAAACTTAATAATGGATTCTTAAATACCTTTCTCTTTCCTAGCACGCCAATCTGTTGGTGTAGAGTCCCTTTTCCGACCGGGTGGAGCTACAGGATCGCAGGTTCGCTCCCTGGTTCTCCTGTAAAACAAATCCCTGGCCAGAGCTGCTTCGGCGGGGGATACTCTGATGCCTAAGTCAGAGGCGGGCTCCAACCACAGAATGGGAAAGATTCTAAGGAGGATAAATGGAGAGAAGAAGACTTTCAAATTTTCAGGAGTATCTTATGCCTTACCTCGAGTGTCCCCTCTTACCAATATTTACATTAATTTGTCCGGCCTGTGGTTTTCGTTCTCCCTCCCGCGGTTATGATGGGGGGAGTTAATTCATTCCCCTCTGTTCGCAATCATGGACGATTACTAAACGATTCCGGCTAGGCCGGAGACATTGCCACTGGTGTTAATGATCACGTATCATGGTCGTGCTCTGGAGGTAGTTAGGTAGTCGATGATAACCACTATTTACCACGTTCGTGGAGATCTGAGACAGATCGGAGATCTGTCTTCAGGCTTTTTTTTTTTGGAAAATATTCGTAGCTGAATTGAAGGGTGCCTTCGTCTTCGAACTCCTTTGATACAGATCAAAGATCATGTTTTCGGCACACATCAAAGACTTTATCTTCAACGTAGGCTGAAGACTGTTTTTGACTGGTAGTGAAGATTATGTCTTCAATTCAGGCTGAGGGCCCTGTCTTCAGTAGGGACTGAAGGCTGACTCTTCAATTGAAGTTGAGAGCTTCGACTTCGACTTGTCCGTCAGCTATTTGGCTTCTTTCAGACACTTTGGTTTGAAGTGCATGGTTCAAGAGAAATATCTTCAACCGATCGAACTAGTGGCTGATCTGTGCTTGAACCGACATATCCCAACAACAATTATTCATACCCATCACTTATTCGGGATAAAGAGAGATCAAAAAATTAAATTGCATGGTAACTTTTCACTGAAGGATATTTTGGTGCTTTCTACCAAATTCATCATCTTCTAGGTAGGCATGACACATTGCTAGATGTTAATCATGTCTTGTAGGTTTTCATGGATCAATTCGATTGGATTCATGAGTCAATTTGAAAGCTGGTTCGAATTAGCAACTTAGGTCAACTCAATTTGAACTAATTAGGTCAATCGAGTTCGATTGAATCGAGTTGGCTAGAACCTAGACCTACTGCTGGCTATATGTAGAACCCAAAGGATCGCACACATTTAGGAATTGACCTAGGAAGTTAATTGACATTTAATTAGGGTCAAGGGATCCTAATTGGTTAGTTAGATTGCATACTAGCATGTGTAGGCTGACCTATTCTCCTAACCCAATTGAATTGGGTCTAAATGGTTGCTAAATGGACTAACCAATTTATGGAAGACCTAGATTAGGTTGAGTCCTAAGTGAGATGAATTTATCATATTTTTATCTAATATTTTTTGGATATTTTATGCACCATATATGAAGAGTCCCAATGGCATGGGACTCTTGGTGCCAAAGTGATACCACAGCATTCACAAGGATGTAGAAGGACCAATATACCTCTTACCTGAAAACAAATTATATGGTCAGAAAGTAGATTTAATGCCCTTTCAAATGATATCCATATTGCATATACTTTGACTAGGTCAAAGGTGGAATATGGCATGGAAAGTTTGACTGATAAATGAAGAGTCGCGACTCTTCATTGTTGGCGCACAGAAAGGGTGAATTAATTCTGCTTTTGGGAATTCATTGAATCTGAAATAAGGCGTCTCTTGACTATGAATGAGGCTTATCTGAAGTGGATAATCACTGATGAAAAAGAAGTTGGCGGAGTGAATTATGGTGCACATAATATGAAGGGTTGCGTCCCTTCATTATTGGTGCAAGTTATAATAAGCAAAGAGTCTTTCTGCTTTAAGGAACTTATCCAGATGATAAGTCCTTTCAATTCCACACCAACTCAAGAGGTTTATCACTGGTTACATGCATTATTATGTGAAGAATAAATCCCAAAAGAAATCAGATTGGCCGAACAAGGGTAGTTGAAGGTTGTTGGCGCATGAAGAGAGTTGACTCTTCATGATAAGCTTCTTCTCATTGAAGGGTTTTATTTGATCTGTTGATAGACAGATCAATGGCTGATGAAAAGGCTTTATGGGTGCCTCCCTTCTTCTATAAATAGCCTGTTGCCGCGCTTCCTCCTGGATCAGGCTCGATGGGTGCGCTGGAGAACTCCTCGACCGGCCAACCTGCAAGAAGTCCCTAGGCACCGGAGGGGCTCCGGCGGGGGACACTCTGATGCTTAAGTTAGAGGAGGGTTAGAGCAACAGAATGGAAAGAGTTTGGAAAAAGAACTCGCAATGGGGAAGAAGAACGTTATACTTTTATGGAGGTCCCCCGGGTGCCTTTTATAGGCACGGAGCGCCGTCAAATTCTGTTGGGGAACAGGCGGGGAAAACCTGAATATGCCTCCAAGAGAATAAGCATGGCGACGAGATCGTGGGTGGCGACGTGACAGGAGTGTTAGAGTGGTGGCCTGGTGGCAAGAATCGTGGCCATGCACTGGAGTCCGTTGCAACAGAATGCCAGAACTTGTCAAGGAGGGCTCCTGGAAACTTCGAGCGACCCCTACAATGGCGGGTCGGCCTGGCCTCCCAGAAGCTGACCGTGGTGCTTAGTAGGGGCTCTAGAAGCCGACCGGGGTAGTCAGTAGGGCCTCTAGAAGGTGGGGCGCCTGCCAATTCTCGAAACCCCCGGGTCAGCCCCTTGGGAAATGGGGCTGCGGGGCCTTCTCGTAGAATCGGGGAGTCGAACCTCGCGCGGGGATTAGCCGACCGGACGCCTAGAGCCGGTCTGAACCGGGACTAGCCGAATAGGCGCAACAGTTGCCCCCTGCTCCTGGGCCTTGAGGGGCCATGTGGCTCAAAAGGGCAGGAGCATGATTGTGTGCGCTTGTGGCGGATTCTGGATCAAGGCGTCGGGTCACTTCGGATCCCCCTCGAACAGCTCCATGGACAGCTGTCAGCCACTCGTTGGGGGCGCAGGCGAGGAAGTTAATGCAAGTCAGGCGCCATGATGAAAGCCAGGCTGTCCTGAATTGATCCAGGGCGGAGTGGTGCGCCGCGCCACGTAGCGGCATCCGGTCGGTCGGCTCTGCCCTCCAGGTTGGTTCCGCACCACTGATTCGGCGTGCACGTGGATCGCCATCCGCGAGGGGCCGCTTCGAAAGCTTCGAGCCCTGAAGTACGAGCGATTGCGGCGTCTGATGGGACAGCTGGGACATGCCCGAGGCGGGCAATAACTCCTCCCTCCTCTCCCCCCTCCCTTGAAGGCCTATAAAAGGAGGAGGAGGCAGAGCGAGGGGGCTTTTCCTGCCATGCCTGCTCTTTGCGAGATAGCCTTCCCTTCCTTCTTCTACGAAAACCGGCTTCTAGGAGTCCAACCTCAAGCTAGTCCCGGTCATTCTTCTTCCTCTTCTAGCTCCCAATGGCGTCTAGTAGTAGGGGTTCGACCCATAGGCCTACGGACCCAGGGCCGAGCATGATACTCTCAACCATGACCCAGGAACGGGTCGAGAATCTCAGGGCAGTATACATCATCCCGTCCACCCTGCATCTCACACTTCCGGGCCGAGAGGGGAGAGCAAATAACCCACTAGGTCCAGGGACCTTGCCGATGTATTAGTCCCACCTTAAGGCCAGCCTCAGGTTTCCTCTGCACCCTCTATTCATAGAAATCTTCATCTTCTATAGGATAACCCCTGTGCAGCTAACCCCGAACAGCATTTGGGCGATCTGCTACTTCATAGTACTTTGCCATAGGGCCAGGTCCGTCCCCAGTCTATCCCTCTTCGGTAACTTCTTCTACCTTTAGAAGGACTTTAAGAGCAGGGAGTGGGTCCTGTTTGTCCCCCGCCAAGGCCGAAAGATCCTAAAGTGCCTCCCGTCGGCCGTCCACGGGTGGAAGGCCAGGTTCTTCTTCGTCAGCAGCCTCGAACCTTGGAGGTTCGAGCTGTTATGGAGAGAGCCACGGGTGAGAGTCCGGGAGGGGAGGTCAGTATCGGCGGCCGACCTAGGCGTATTCAATGTGATTAGTAGAGCCGGTCCAGTGGCGGCATTTGAGTTGTTGGGGGAAGGGACCCTTCATCAGGCGGGGATCAGCCCCCAAGGATTCTTAGGCAAGGGCCGACCCTCTTCTTATAATTCCCTTAGTTTTTCCTCCTTCTCTCTCTCTAACTTTGGATGTCTGGTGATAGGAGGAAGGATGCAACGGATTGACAAGTCCAAGGTCATCCGACGGGCGGTGCGGAAGTGCACCATCCCAGAATCAACCCCCCCACCAGCCACCGAGTGACAGAAGCAAAGGCGGGAGGAGGAGCGATCCGCCCCCGTCGTTGAGGTTGAGTCGGATGGGGACGACATCACCCTCACCGAGCGCAGGGCGAGGAACGCGGTTGGGGCGTCGGCCCCATAGGGAGAGTTAGCCCTCCGGCTGGAACAAGAGCGACCGGGGACATCCGACATAGCTGCGGCATCCATTGGTCCAGAGGGAGTAGCCCCTCCGACCGATAAGGGTAAGGGGCTGGTCATGGAAGGGATGGCCGGCAGCGAGCTCGAGCAGTCGGATGAGGAGATCCGCCAGGAGGGGTTCCAGCAATGGAGTGCACTGGACCACCCCAGGAGGGTGCGGAGCCTGCTGAGGGAGGCGATGATCGATGCTGACTGGGAGGTGTCGATCCAGAGGAACCTGATCGACGTGACCGTGGAGAGCTACCGTGACTTCATGAGGGTAAGGATTTTACCTTGCTTCCTTACTCCATTATCTTTCCTTTTTCAAGTAAAACACTAATTGGGTCGTACGTTTGCAGCTTCTCCATGGCATCTCCCTCATGGACGACGGCATCTGCCGGGTGAAGACCTCTACAAAGAGGGTCCAGGAGCTGGAAGTGGCCCAGGAGACTGCAATGGCATCTCTAAAGTCTTTCGAGGAGAACCTGGCGGTAGCCCAAGCGGAGACAGAGTCGACGAAGGCGGCTCTGAAGGAGGCCGAGGACCGGCTAGCCGACCGCAAGGCCAGGTTAAAGAAAAGGAAGGCGAAAGCCGACTCCCTCGCCCGCCGGTTGGGCGAGGAAGAGAAGCGGTTGGCGAAGGCCGACCAGAGGGCCCGGGCCGAGTGGGCGGCAGCAGCACAGTTGGAGATCCGACTCAAGGAGTCCAAGGAACTGGCCGCGAAGTAGGTCCGGGAAGCCGTGGCGGCATACAAGGCCTCCAGTGACTTTACCGAAGACGTGGAAGAGGCGACGACCGACTTTTATACGGAGGGCTATGACGACGCCGTGAAGAAGGTGGGTCTGCTATTCCCAGAGCTGGACCTGTCGGGCACCGAGCTGTGGGACCCGTCCGAGGGAGAGGAGACCGAAGCGGAGCCCCCAGCAGAAGGTGAAGCAGGAGCAACTAGGGTCGAAGCTCCAACGCTAGCCGACACGGAGGTGGTGGCCCTTCCGAAGGATCCTCTAGTCGCTGCAGTTTTGGTTGATTCTCCAGTTGTAGTTGATGGGGCCGAGGTTGTGGCCCCTAACACATCTTCCATGGGCCAGACCTGAGGGGTTTGTAAAGGTTCGACCCACCTCTTTGGTAAATACTATCTTTTGAAATGAGGGAGAAGACCTGTTTTTGAAACTCCTCTAATGTGTTCAAACATTTTTTTCTTTTCAAAAATTCTTCTAAGTACCCTCGATCGGCTTTATGGCATTGTAGGATCACGAGCCCCCTCGAATCGGTCGATGGGCACGAGACAAGTGTCTTTCTCTCGAAATTTCTCTAAGTACCCCCGGTCGGCCCATCCGGGCCAGGAGCCGGTAGGGTAGTTGAGAACAATAACTTAATTTGGGCCAGATACCTGCTTGCTCCTGGTCCCCGTCCGCGAGTCGACTCTCGCTGTGGTGCATCTTCCCTGCGGTCCAGCGGGGGTTGTCTCGGGATGGTCGCCAACCATGGTCAGACTTTTAGAGTGGGCTGCCCTAGAGCCTCTGTCGACCATGGTCGGACTTTCGGAGTGGGCTGCCCTAGAGCCTCTGCCGACCGTGGTCGGACTTTCGGAGTGGGATGCCCTAGAGCCTCTGTCGACCATGGTCAGACTTTCGGAGTGGGCTGCCCTAGAGCCTCTACCGACCGTGGTCGGACTTTCGGAGTGGGATGCCCTAGAACCTCTGTCGACCATGGTCGGACTTTCGGAGTGGGCTGCCCTAGAGCCTCTGCCGACCATGGTCGGACTTTCGGAGTGGGCTGCCCTAGACTTTATTGATAATACTTGCGAAGATTGTCTACATTCCACGGGCGTGCTATCTGCCACCCGTCCAAGTGTACGAGTCAGTAGGTTCCAGCCTGAATTACTTCAGTAACCCGATAGGGGCCTTCCCAATTGGGGGAGAGCTTCCCCTGTTCGGTCGACTTCGAAACCTCCGTCTTCCGCAGGACCAGATTTCCAACTTGGAAAGTGCACGTCTTGACTCGTGAATTGTAATATATGGCCATCTTTTGATGGTAGGTTGCCATCTTCATGCTCGCCCGGAGTCGGGTTTTGTCCAGCAGATCTAGGTTAGCCCTCCATTGCTCCGAGTTGGCCGGCTCGGCGAACCGGTCAGTCCACAGGGATAATAGAGAGACCTCCACGGGGATGACCGCCTCACTCCCATAGGTCAGGTTGAACGGGGTTTCCCCCGTCGCTGACCGGGCAGTCATCTGATACGCCCAGAGCGCTAAATGAAGCTCCTCTGCCCAGAGCCCCTTGGCTCCATTCAGCCAGGTCTTCAACCCATGAAGGATCGTCCTGTTGGTGACCTCGGCCTCTCCATTGGACTAAGGGTGAGCGACCAACGTAAGCCGATGGGTGATGCGGTATTGTTGGTAGAAATCCCGGAACTGAGAGTTGTCGAACTGCCTTTCGTTGTCGGTGATGATCGTCTTCGGAATGCTAAACCAGAAGATAACGTAGTTCCGGACAAAGTTTTCCACCTTGGCCTCGGTTATCTACGCTAATGCTTCTGCCTCCACCCACTTAGTGAAGTAATCAATGGCTATGAGGAGGAACTTTCGCTGACCGGAGGCTGGGGGAAATGGTCCCAGGATGTCTATACCCCACTGTGCAAATGTCCATGGTGCCCTGAGTGGGGTCAGCTGGTTGGCTGGCCTCCTTTGGATGCCAGAGAATCTTTGGCATGCATCGCACTTTTGCACGAAGTCCAGGGCATCCTTCTAGATTGTGGGCCAGTAAAATCCCTGCTGGATGATTTTGTAAGCCAGGGACCTCCCTCCGAGGTGATCGCCACAGATGCCTTCGTGCACCTCCCAGAGCGCGTAGTTCGCATCGGCCAGTCCCAAGTATTTCAGCAATGGCTGCGAGAATGAACACTTATAAAGATCCCCATCAAGGATGACGTACTTGGAGGCTGTTGAGCGGACGTGCCTAGCCTCTGCCGTGTCATCCGGAAGGGTTCCTTGTGCCAGGAATGTTCGGATCGGATCCATCCACGAGGCCTCTTGCTTAACCTGGTGGATCTCCGTCGGCTCTTCGGCGATGCTTGGGCACTGCAGATGTTCCACGAAGGTCCGGTCGGAAGTACCGATCGCGGCGGTGGCTAGCCACGACAAAGCATCCGCTCGGGAGTTTTGCTACCGGGGTATATGAAGGATTTCAAAGAATTTAAGTTGTGACATCAGGTCCCGTACCTTGTCCAAGTACTTGACCAAGGAAGGATCCCTTGCTTCAAACTCACCCTTCACCTGATTGACTACCAGCTGGGAGTTGGAGAAGACGCGGATCCTACCAATGCCCAGTTCATTCACTATCTTCAGCCCCGCAAGCAGAGCTTCATACTCTGCCTGATTGTTCGACACCTGGAACGCAAAATGCAGAGCATACTCCAAACACTGCCCATCGGGGTCAGCTAGGATTAAGCTTGCACCGCACCCCGAGAGGTTGGAAGCTCCATCTACGTGCAGGGTCTAGGTAGGCTCGGCTTCTCCTACCGAATCAGCCTCTCTCGTGGGCTCAGCTACGGACGTCTCGACCATTATCAGGGTTGGCTCCATCCCCTATGTGCATTCTGCAATGAAATCAGCTATTACCTGGGCTTTTAGGGACGACCGTGGCTGGAAGGAGATGCCAAACTCGCCCAGCCTAACGGTCCATTTGGCGAGCCGTCCGAAGGTGTCGGGGCTTCGAGGGATCGCCCTGAGGGGTTGGTCCGTCAGCACGATGATGGGATGCGCTTGGAAGTAAGGTCGGAGGTGCTTTGCTGCTATAACTAACGAGTACACCAGCTTTTGCACCTTGGGATATCTGACCTCAGTATCATAGAGGACCTTGCTGATGTAGTAAATGGGTTTCTACTGACTGCCTTCCTCCACCCACACAAGGACGGCGCTGACGGCCTCACCAGAAGCTGACAGGTACAAATATAGCACTTCCCCCTCCATTGGTTTGGACAGGAGCGGAGGGTTCGTCAAGTAGTCCTTCAAGGCTTCAAAGGCCGACCAGCATTTATCAGTCCATTAGAAGCGGTCTGATCGGCGCAAGGTCTTGAAGAACGAGAGGGATCTCTCAACAAACCGGGAGATGAAGCAGCTGAGAGAGGCGATGCGTCCCATAAGCTCTTGCACCTGCTTTTTAGTGGTCGAAGTAGTCATGTCGATGATGACCTTGATCTTTTCTAGGTTGATCTCAATGCCTCTTTGAGTAACCAGGAAGCCAAGAAACATCCCGGAGGTCACCCCGAAGATACACTTGGCGGGGTTCAGCTTCATCCTATGGCACCTTAGTGCATCAAAGGACTCCTGTAGGTCCTTGATGTGGTCGGCTTTGTGGAGGCTTTTGATGATCATATCATCGACATATGCCTCCATGTTCCTCCCAAGCTGATCTTTAAAGACTCTGTTGATCAGCCTTTGGAAGGTGGCGCCCGCATTCTTCAGATCGAAGGGCATCATCTTATAGCAATACAGGCCCCTGTCCATGACAAAGGCCATCTTCTCCTCATCTTCGGGATGAATCCTGATCTGGTTATATCCATAGAAAGCATCCATGAAGCTCAATAGTTGGTGGCCGGCCGTCGCATCCACCAGTTGGTCGATTTTTGGCAAGGGAAAACTGTCTTTGGGGCACGCCTTGTTGAGGTCTATGTAATCCACACAGATCCTCCACTTCCCACTAGCCTTCTTCACCATGACGACGTTGGCCAGCCACTCCGGGCAGTGAGACTCCCTAATGAAGCCAGCATCGAGAAGCTTCTTCACTTCCTCCTCAATAGCCCTTTGCCTTTCGACGGCGAAGCTCCTCTTTTTTTGCCGGACGAGACTGTAAGTAGGATCCACCCTAAGCTGATGGGTGATGATACCCGTCAGGATGCCTGGCATGTCAGACGCCGACCAGGCGAAGACGTCCGCATTGCTCCTCAAAAAGCTGACCAGCTCCTGCCTAGCTCCCTCATCCAAGGTGCTCCCTATTTGGAGGACCCTCGTAGGATCATCCTCCTTGAGGGGCACAAACACGACCTTCTCGACAGGCCGACCGTGGCTGTCGGCTTCGTCTCTAGGATCAAGCAGCTCGAGCATGGGGCACCCGTCCAACTGCTTGTCATGAATAGCCAAGCATTGTCGGGCTACTCTACGGTCTCCCCTCAGCTCCCCAACCCCATCATGGGTCGGAAACTTGGCCAGCAGGTGGTAAGTAGATACAATGATCCGGAACTTATTGAGGGCCGGCCGTCCCAAAATTGCTATGTACGCCGAGGTCGTACGGACGACCACAAAGTTGACAGAGAAGGTTCGCTGGTAAGGTTCCATCCTAAGGGTCACGGGCAAGGCAATCTCCCCTTCAACCCCGACGGAATTCCCTCCGAAGCCAGTGAGTGGTGCCACGGACTCCCACAGTTTAGACCTGGACAAGTTCATCCGGATGAACGCATCATACAGTAAAACCTCCGCACAACTTCCATTATCGATAAGGACGCGCTTTACATCATAATTGGCGATGACAACCGACACAACCACAGGATCATCGCCCGGGAGAGGAGGCTCCGAAAGGTCCTCATCAGAAAAGCTAATTACCTTAGATCCCCTGGGCCTTTTTACAATGTCCTGGTCCTCCTTCCGCCCCCAATCGGATCGTCGATGCAGCATGCCAACGCCTCCATCAGTTGGGCGCTGATTGGGGAGCTCAACCTCCCCTGGGGGGTCTCTAACAGTTGAAGTCCCGGCCCGATCCCGGCGGGGTCGGACATACTTGTTCAGATACCCCCTGCGGATGAGGTCCTCGATGGCGTCCTTCAGCTCGAGGCACTCCTCCGTGTCATGCCCATGGTCCCTGTGGAACCGGCAGTATTTGTTTTTGTTTCTGGAGGCAGGAAGTCCTCTCATCGATCGAGGTCTTTGGAAGAAGGCCTCATTCTCAATCTCCATCAGGATCTTCTCTCGCGGCAGGGAGAGGGGTGCATAGTTATTGAACCGCTTGAGGTAGTCCCTCGGCTTGGGTCTTTGGCGCCGGGTGGATCGACCGTCGTTGCCAGGAGGTCGAACTGTGGGGGCCTTATCGCCCCGCTTCTTCAGGGCCGACCTCCCCTCAGCCTGACGTCGGCTCGCCGATTGTTCTTCCGCCAAGGCATACTTGTGCGCCTTGGCCAGCAGGTTGGTGTAGCTTGTAGGGAGCTTCTTGTCCAGGGAAAACGTGAGCCTGGACAAGCGGAGCCCCCTCTTAAAGGCCGACATGGCCACCGCTTCATTCAAGTCAGGGATCTCCATAGCGGTCGAGTTGAAGCGGGCCATGTAGTCTAGAAGGGTCTCCCCCTCCGTTTGCTGGATGAGAAAGAGGCAGTCGGTGTTCTTTGGAGTCCGGCTGCAGGTCCTGAAATGAGAAAGAAAAAGGGTCTTGAGCTGGAAAAAAGAATGGATAGTACTTGGGCGGATGGCGGAGAACCATATCTGCGCGGCCTTCTTTAGAGTCGCCAGGAAGGCGATACAGTGGAGGGCATCGGACGCGCCCTGCACCATCATATGGGCCTTGTAGGTGCCCAGGTGGTCCAAGGGATCGGTGGTACCGTCGTAAGGGTCCACCTGCGGGATCTTGAAATGGCAGGGGATAGAGTCCCCCAGAATCTCTGCAGAGAATGGTGGGCGGGTGTCATGCGCCAGCCTTCCCTCAGCATTCTGCCGCTCAACTATCTCGGCGATGCGCTCCTCCATCCACATTATCTTGCTGCCGTAGTCGTGCGGGTCTGCAGCAGGACACCGACCGCCGAGAGGGGCAGAGTCGGCGAAAGAGGGGGAGGCCGACCTCGCCCTCTTTCCTTCAGAACGGGCCCTCAAGGATCCCTGAGGTTCTAGAACTGCGTGGGACGGGGGCGAAGGTGCCTCCGGCTATTGGCTGATGCCGGTGACCGGCTGATGGTTGACGCAGGAAGCCGCCGGCGACTACTGCGATGGTCTGCCATTTCCTGGAAGCACTGGACCGCCGAGGTGAGCGTCTCGACACGGTTTACCAGCGTCTGGAATTGCTGCAGCCCTAGGGTGAGGTGGGCTCAACGGTGGCGGCGACATTGTTTTACGCGTGGGGTGCGTTGGGCCCCTGGTGGGAGCGCCCTCCCCTCGTGGAAACACTCCGGGTTATTCCTCTTACCATGGCTGAAACTTTCCGATCACTCTTTCCTTCTAGAGCAAGGAGCATAACGAAGGTTCAGGCGACCCTTCTTCTAGCGCCAATCTATTGCCGCGCTTCCTCCTAGATCAGGCTCGGTGGGTGCACTGGAGAATTCCTCGACCGGCCAACCTGCAAGAAGTCCCTAGGTGCCGGAGGGGCTCCGGCGGGGGACACTCTGATGCTTAAGTTAGAGGAGGGTTGGAACAACATAATAGAAAGAGTTTGGGAAGAGAACTCGCAATGGGGAAGAACATTACCCTTTTACGGAGGTCCCCCGGGTGCCTTTTATAGGCACGGAGCGTTACCAAATTCTGTTGGGGAACAGGTGGGGAAAGCCCGAATATGCCTCCAGGAGAATAAGCGTGGTGGCGAGATCGTGGGTGGCGGCGTGACGGAGTGTCAGAGTGGTGGCCTGGTGGCAAGAATCGTGGCCATGCACTGGAGTCCGTTGCAACAGAATGCCAAAACTTGTCAAGAAGGAGGGCTCCTAGAAACTTCGAGCGACCCCTACAGCGACGGGTCGGCCTGGCCTCCCAGAAGCCGACCATGGTGCTCAGTAAGGGCTCTAGAAGCCGACCGGGGTAGTCAGTAGGGCCTCCAGAAGGTGGGGCGCCTGCCAATTCTCGAAACCCCCAGGTCAGCCCCTTGGGAAACGGGGCCGCGGGGCCTTCTCATAGAACCGGGGAGTCGGACCCCGTGTGGGGATCAGCCGACCGGATGCCTAGAGCCGGTCCGACCCGGGACTAGCCGAATGGGCGCAATAGCCTATGGTGTTTTGCCGAGAGGGTATTTGATTCTCATTCTTTCTTTCTTACATCCAAACTCTCTTACATTCTATCTCCTTATCTCTTCCTTCCCTTGTTAGGGCTTAGGTCTTTATTTTAAGTCAAGTCCGCCATTTTAAGACAAGAGCTTAGGAAGAGAATAAGGAAGTGTTAGAATAAGATAAGAGTAGATCTGGAAAAGTCTCGAAGTGCTCTATTGAAGGGCGAAGATCAGAGCAAGGAAAGAAAGGATGTTGAAAGAAAAAAGTTCATCAGAAAAGTCCCAATTGATGAAGCAACCTACAAGGGAGAGGTTCCTAGGTTTGATTCCTGTGTGTATCATCTCTGAAGGGCTTGCATTTGTGAGCCTAGTAGAAAGAAGAAGGGATTACCATTCCAGGTATTCTTCATAACCCTAATTAGTGACTTATTAATTGTAGTGAATAAGGGATCTTGGGATTAGGGTTTTCTAGTTATAGGATTTTCATGAATGAAATTTTTTGAAATTCATTCTTCTGCTGTGCCATCAAAGCTCTAGAAAATCCAACAATTAGCAAACCGATCCCTTAGGATCTCTAAAGAAATAGTAGAGGATATCCTTATTAAAGTTGGCAATTTTATATTTCCTATGATTTCATCATTTTGAAGACTGAATCAGTATTAAATCATAAGGGTCATATCCCAATTATTTTAGAAAAACCATTTCTAGCTATTGCTAATGCTAAAATCAATTATCAAAATAGACTCATGAAACTATCCTTTGGGAACATGACTATTGAGCTAAATATATTCAATTTGGAATATGAATCCACCAAGCATGTTAATGTAATGTAATCTAAGATGAAATTTATGAACCTATAGACATTAGCAATAAGGAAATTGATCTTGAGTCTAGTATCTAGCCAACCCATGAATATAAAAACATAGACAAGATACTTGGAGATAATAAAAATAGCCAGAGATGGGAGCCTCCTACTGAAACACTCATGAAAATGACTAAACCATCAACCAAGCGATCAATAGAAGAGGCATCCAAATTAGAATTAAAATCCCTCCCCAAGCATCTTAAGTATGTATATTTAGGTCCAAAAGAAACCTTGCCTATAATTATTGTCTCATACCTAAATCCTAAACAAGAGGAGGAGCTGCTGTTAACTATATTCTGAGAGAAAATCAAAAAGCAATAGGCTAGACCATGGCATACATTAAGGGAATAAGCCTTTCCATAGTTCATATAGGATACACCTAGAGGAAGAGGCTAAACCAACTAGAGATGTCCAAAGAAGATTAAACTCAGCCACGAAGAATGTAGTCAAGAAAGAGATTTTGAAGTTACTAAATAATGAAATTATTTATCCCATTTCTGATAGTTCATGGATAAGCCCTATACAAGTGGTATCCAAAAAGTCTGGAATAATAGTGGTTCAAAATAAAGCAAATGAACTTACCCCAACTAGAATCCAAACGGAATGGAGGGTCTGTATAGACTATAAAAAATTGAATGCAGCAATAAGAAAATATCACTTTTCTTGTCGTTTATTGACTAGATGTTAGAAAAATTTGCCAGACAGGAGCTTTATTATTTTTTTGATGGATACTCTGGCTATAACTAGATCCCCATAGTCCCTGAAGATTAGGAAAAGATCACTTTCACTTGCCCATTTGAAACCTTTGCTTATAGGCGCATGCCCTTTGGGTTACGTAATGCACCAGCAACCTTTTAAAGATGTATGATCAGTATTTTTTCTGATATGGTTGAACGATTTTTAGAAATTTTCATGAATGACTTTTCTGTGTTTGGCTCTACCTTCTCCGAATGTTTAAACCATCTGAGACTAGTTCTAGAAAGATGTAAGGAGAAGCATTTAGTTCTTAATTAGGAAAAATGTCAATGCATGGTTAGAGAAGGTATAGTTTTTGGCTATGTAGTTTCAAAAAAGGAATAGAAATTGACAAGACTAAAGTTGACATGACTGCAAGTCTTCCACCATCCAAGTTTGTCAAAGAAATTCATTCATTTTTAGGACATGCTGGATTTTTAGAACGTTCATACCCAAATTTAGCAAAGTGGCTCGTCCATTGACAAATTTGTTAGCAAAGGAAGCAAAATTTGAGTTTACTCCTGAGTGCCTAGAATCTTTTGAATTCCTTAAAAAGGTACTCATTTCCACTCCCATTATTCATCCAGCTATATGGAGTCAACCCTTTGAACTCATGTGCAATGCATCCGATCATACTATAGGTGCAAATTTAGATCAAAGGATTAATAAGTTGCCTAGAGTTATTTATTATGCGAGTAAAACCTTAAATGATGCGCAACTTAATTACACGACAACTGAAAAGGAGTTCTTAGCCATTGTCTTTGCCTTAAAAAAACTTAGATCATATTTGGTTGGGTTGCACACTATTGTTATACCGACTACTTAGTCATTAAACATCTCCTAGCAAAGAAAGATGCTAAGGCATGCTTAATAAGATGGATTTTGCTCCTTCAAGAATTTGACCTAGAAATTAATGACAAGAAAGGAACAGAGGATGTTGTAGCTGATCACTTGTCCGAAATCATAATCGCACCATCTAGTGAACCACTTGTCAATGAATTCTTTCTTAATGAACAACTCATGTCTGTGTTCACTGAGCCATGATATGCTGATATTGTAAATTATTTAGCCATTAATAAAGTTCCTTCTTATTGGATTATTCAAGATAAATACAAATTCTTTTTCCAAGTGAAGTACTTCATTTGGGATGATCCATATCTGTTTAAATATAATCCTATTCAGATCATTAGAAGGTGTGTCCCGGATAATGAGATTAGAAGTATTCTATCATTTTGCCATGACCAAGCATGTGGTGGTCACTTCGCATCCAAGAAGACAGCTGCCAAAGTACTTCAATGTGGATTTTATTGGCCTAATTTATTTAAGGATGCATATGTGTACTGTAAAAATTATGTTTAATGCCGACAAATGGGTTGGATCACTAAGAGAGACATGATGCCACTCAATCCAATTTTGGTGGTCGAAATCTTTGATGTCTGGGGGATCGATTTTATGGGACCATTTCCAAAGTCCTTCAGAAATTATTGTATTTTAGTGGCTGTCGATTATGTCTCTAAGTGGGTAGAAGCTATTCCACGTAGATCCACTGATAGCAAAGTGGTTATTAAATTTCTTAAAAAAAATATTCTCTCCCGTTTTGGTACTCCTAAAGCAATCATTAGTGATCAGGGGATACACTTTTACAACCAACCCTTTGCCACATTAATGAAAAAATATAATATTACCCATAAGTTGGCCACACCATATCATCCTCAAACTAGTAGGCAAGTAGAAGTGTCTAATAGACAAATCAAACAAATCTTGGAGAAGACCGTTAATACTAATAGAAAGAATTGGTATTTGAAATTAGTTGATGCACTCTAAGTAAACCACACCGCCTACAAGACCAACCTAGAATGTCTCCTTATAGGATTGTGTTTGGAAAATCATATCACTTACCTGTTGAATTAGAATATAAAGTTATATGGATAATAAAAAATTAAACATGGACTTGAGCATAGCCGAAAACCATAGGAAGCTTCAGATCGATGAATTAGAAGAACTTAGAAATGAAGCTTACGAGAATGCTAGGGTATACAAGGAAAGAACAAAAGTATTTCATGATCAAGCAATTCTTAGAAAATCTTTTACTCTCGGACAAAAAGTTCTATTATATAATTCGAGATTACACCTTTTTCCTGGAAAACTTAGGTCTTGATAGACAGGACCTTTCTTAGTTAAAGAAGTCTTCACATACGGGGCCATAGAAATTGAAAACCCAGGCAATGGTGTTGTTTTCAAAGTTAACGGTCAATGATTAAAACCATTCTTAGAACTACCCACAGAATCTATGGAGGAAGCCATAACTCTCTATAAACCAACATTTCTTGGTTAGCCTATGGCCAATGTTTAGTCTAGCTGAAGACTTTAAACTTAGCATTACTGAGAAGCAACCCAGCTCCTTCCTTTTTAATTATTTTCTTTTTAACATGTTAGGTTTATCAGATCCTGACTCAAATGAGCTCCATTGGCTAAGTTGGGGGGAGAGCTTAATAAAATTCCTCCTCAGGTGTCTTCGTTTCCTTTTATACCATATCATGCTTATATTTACAAACTATTTTTATTCATGGAAGAATAATAAACAAAATAAGGATATATTTGGAGCTACCTTCACCTTCTTATTCTTACACTTATCGATCTTGAACTTAAGGTAAATCATATACTTTTGATAAGTAATTGATTGAACAGTCTAAATTGTTGAAATATTAAGAAAAAAAATATTGATAGACTTAAGTAAAAAGGGTAAGTAAGAATGAAATCAATTTCTGGATAATTCTAACCCTCTTATTTGCATCGAAGAAGAATCTACTTCTTAGATGTGTGTAGATGATGATAAATACAAAGTTTCTTTTATTAGTTAAAAAAGAGAGAATGAGATAATAAAAGAAAGTTCTAAACATTATTCAACCAAGTAACTGGATCTCTTCGTCTAAGTAATTATTGAGTCTCACATCAAAAAGTGGAGAAGTGAAGAAACTTTGCTATTCTGTTAGTTTTGATCTATAGCCTTTCTGACTCGAGCCAATAAACCCGAGGGGTGTTTTATACCTAGTGCCTTAAGGCCAACTGATTTGGAAGACATTGGTCAAAAACTTGTTACAAGGATAATATAGAAAGTTTAAGAGATTAAGGCATTGCAAGGTCTGTATTAAAAAAGAAAAAAAAAAGAAACGAGAATTGTAGCAATAAGAGGAACATACTTGCCCTAAAACAATATCTCACCACTCCAAGGAAGTAGAAGATTTAGAAATAACAATAGGAGTTGGTCAAGAATTATCTTGGAAAAATAAGGAGTTTACACTTAACCAATTTACTAGAAGCTATGAATATCCCAATGACCCATTTCATCTACTATCTAATGAAAAATCTTCTACTTATAAAGAGGGTATGAGAACAACCTTTGAGTCCGAGTAAACTTGTATTTGATATTAAGAGTTTTTGGTAGCCTCCTTAATTATTTTCTAATAAGCAATTCATGAACTATCTTTTATTCTTACTCGAGGACGAGTAAGATTTAAGTTAGGAAAAGTGATGAGTGTATAAATATTAGCCATAGAAGCATTAATTTTAGATTAATTCTCTTTATTTCATTAAAATTGATACTTTATACAGTAAAGAACCTTGCCAACATGAAGAGCTTGATTTTAGGAGTCCAAGGCATAAACAGTACTCAAATTTGACTTCAAACGAGCTTGAAAATGAATTTTAAAATAATTATTATAAAGTAACATGAACTTTGGAGCAGTCGGTCCATCATGGACCAGTCATTTGGTCTACGAAATGGAAGATGGTCCATGGCCGCCATTACTGCCGGTCCACGGCACAAAACCATGGACCACAGACGTTTCCGAGTATTGTTCTTGTCGAGAAAGATGCCGGAGCTCCCTTTCTTACTACCGAGACCCTCCTCACGGCCGGGAGAAGCCTTTAACCACTATTTTCAACACCTTCCAAACTGTTGTGCCCCATTTATGCCACTATCCAAGCCATTGCCATCTCCCTTGCCATCGAAGAACCCTCCCATGGCCGGAAAAGCACTCGTCGGAGCCGTCATGACAGCCATCTTCTTTCCTGTTGCTATCATCGTTGCTTGCTGAAGCTATCACCCATCGTGGTCATCTTCTTCATCGTTGGTCATCTTCCCATGGGATTCATCACTGCCTTCTCCACTTGGTCCCTCGAGCCCACTCGTTTCCATCGACCACCTCCGTGCCTACCTCTAGATCCTGGACGTGGCATCCCTCCTGAAGCTAGACCATGACATCGCTGACCACACCTCCCAACTCTTTCACGACTGCTCGCCAGCCATTCTACCCATCACCCAATGCGCCACCCTCTCATCCTCCTGATGACGGTCCAGAAGCTTGTTGTTGAGAGATTGGACTGTTTGAATGAGGAAGGTAGAAGCTCAATCATTGGAGTTTAATTTTTGAATGACAGATGGGAAACAGAATGCGGGTGCGATGGTTAGGTGAGTGCGATGATCCAGTAGATAACTCTGAGGAACCGGAAGCTATTGAGGCAGATTATGATGGGAAACCAACGTGACTCCCACACGGGCCTGACGCGTTCCTCTCCGCCTATAAAAAAACATCATCTCTTTGCTCCCGACTCATTCCATATTATACTTCCAGCCTGACATGTCCCTTTCATTCTTTGGTATTCCAAGGGCTATCATCAGTGATCGCAGAACAAACTTCTACAACCGATCCTTTGCATCACTAATGAGAAAATATAACATCACCCATAAGATGGCCACATCCTATCACTCGCAAACGAGTGGGCAAGTAGAAGTTTCTAATCGACAAATCAAACAGATCCTAGAGAAGACTGTGAGCTCTAACAGAAAAGATTAGTCAATAAAGCTAATGGATGTACTATGGGCATATCGCACTTCCTTTAAGGCCAATTTAGGAATGTTTCCATATAGGCTCGTGTTTGGTAAGGCGTGTCACTTATCAGTAGAATTGGAACATAAGGCAATATAGGCCATAAAACAATTGAACATGGATTTGGACGCAGCCGAAGGCCAGAGAAAATTATAAGTGGATGAACTTGAGGAACTTAAAAACGAAGTATATGAAAACACAAAAATTTATAAGGAGAGAACTAAAATCTTCCACGATAAAGCTATCTTTAGAAAATCTTTTACTCGTGGACAAAAAATTCTCTTATATAATTCAAGGCTTCACCTATTTCTAGAAAAATTAAGATCTAGATGGACTGGCTTATACATAATGAAAGAAGTCTTCCCACATAGAGCTATAGAAATTGAAAATCCAAGTAATTGTGCTATTTTCAAAGTTAATGGACAACACCTAAAACCATTCTTGGAATTAACTACTGAAAAAGTTGGGGAGGTTATGATTCTATATGAACCAGAGTAGGATATGACGTCTAGCTGAAAACATTAAACTTAGTACTTTTGGGGAGGCAACCAAAAGTTTTATTATTTTTCTGATATCTATTTTAGTGATTCTTAATTCTAGAAATAAGAGACTGTTCTGCACGGTCACTCCTAGCATTTTACGAGGCATATCTCGTCTAGGTGGTATCTCTCCTTTTTTATTCTTCCTTACTCCATTGAGAATAATGAAAACTAAGTTGGGGGTAAGGGAAAGCCTTTTTTTAAAAAAAGTATTTTAAAACACCTTGACAATCTTTGAAATTTTTTAAAAAAATCATGTACCATAAAAGAAATTTTTGAGCAAAATAGACTATGAAATAATAATAGAGTTAGTATGTGCTAATTACTATAGTGACCCAAGAAGTAGATTAGCTGGTCAGATCTTTAGTGGCCTACTTAGGTCATCTAAAGGCTATGAGCACTTCCATCATACATGCACACTAGCAAGGTAAACTAGGTATTACTTGTAAGGTCAATTGAAGATTCAATTATTACAAAAAATTGGTAATTGATATACACCCCGTTGAAAAAACTTGAAGTTAAGAAAAGAGCTACCTACTTGATAAAAAAGGAAAAAAGACAAGTTCTAACATTGGTTTTCCATTGAGTAATCGAGCACCTTCGTTTAAATAAGCATTGTTGTTCATGTCAAAAAGTGGGTAGTGTAAAGATATCGCTAGAAAAAAAAATTAGACAATATGAAAGCTATCTCAGCTCATGTACTTAATTTGGGAGTGTATAGAAAGTTAACCAAAATAGGTGATAACCAAAGATACCATTATTCCTTATAAGCTAGTATCAAAATACTAAGTCAGCTATCATAAATACAAGTGTTGTAGATCTTTAGATGAACTCTAAAAAATTTTTGATAGTTCTAGCTGTGAAATTTATTTCAAAAACTCAATACTTAGTGATACTAGCTAGCTTCTTTCAACCTTAAGCCTAGATCTAATTTTGCAAAGGAGGATCTTAGTAATACATGATTCTATTTTAATTATATTACTAAGGGACTAGCAATGATTCAATTGGAAGGTATCATAAGTCTATTAATTTTCTAAATTAATCATTAAAAAAATATTAATTACTATAGATTTATTAAGAATTGATACTTTTTATTGATGTTTTGTAGAAAATGAGCCCATAGATTGGAAGAACTCGATTTTTGGAGTCCAACAGTGTAGATGACACTCAAATGGGAGTTTGCACGAGCCCAAAATTCAAGTTTGAAATTATTAATGAATTGCACAATTTTTGAAGTAGCCGGTCCACCATGGACTGGCCGCTCGATCTACAGAGACTATGCTGGGCCACCGGCAGCCATTGGAGCCAGTCCACAAGCCTGACCATGGACCAACTCCTTCTCAAGCCTTGTTCCGGCCACCCATCACTGGCCATTGTAGGAGACACGTTGGAGGAGACACTGAGTAGTTCCTCGCCGGAAAAGTCATAGGAAGAACATCTTTTTGGACCGGCCATCGTCTTCATCATGTCTACTTCCCTTGTTGATCATCGTTCGCCACTCGCCGAGCACCACGTTGTCACCGGCCGACCACCATCCCTCATTGTCGGCCTTCTTCTGGTCATACCACCAAGTCCACAGCAAGCCACCCTTCCCCTGTTGATCGGCCTCTCTATCATTGTGCCAACCAATAGACACTGCCCTTGCCGCTGTCCTTCATGCCACCACCACCTCACACCGATCATTGTCTTCCACTCCACCACATTGCTATACCAGATCGAGAGAGGCGAGTACAAGTCCTAGTCAAAGGAGAAATCCTGCGAACTTGAAAAGGTTCAAATACGGTTTGGTTGAGAAGGGAGTGGTGATTAATCTATCATGATATAGATCAGATGGCTAAAAATTCTTCTCACAATATCTGGCCGATCTTGAGTCTGATTGACTCCAAATTTGATTGGGAGAGAGTCATAAATGGGCTCTATAAAAAGAGGACCCAGGTAGTAGTCTAGACATCAATTTCTGTAGCAATTCTTGTACTAATTTATTTTCTTTTTCTTGTTTAAATCATTGTGTTAAACTTGGAAAAGAGGGGAATTATGAAGAGGATGCTGATGGTAGTGATGCACGGCTAAACTCCTTCAACCTGAGATGAAGATAAAGAATGTAATCGAGTTCTATCTCTTTTTTTGTACTTAATTTCTATGCAATAAAACTCATGCTCTTCTTTTATATATCTTTTGAATTATTTTTTTTGATCAATAATTTGATCTGGCATACACAACCTATACCCTCTATTGACGTACCATGATCTCAGGATACGGTACATGCTTAAAAGAGGTAGATCGTAGTATGATAGATTAGATCCCTAACTTTGCAAATCAATTAGGTAGTTTATACTCTAGCGGACATGTTATGATCTCTAGATACGGCCTATGCCTAATAAGAGATAAGTTATTCTAATATTGAATCTGCAAGAATTATTGATATTGCAACATAAAGAAAAGAAAATAAAACCTATTTGCATAGTGGACTCGAATTCCTGGGTTACTTCTTCTGCTATTCGATTTAATTAATTACATAGTTGTTATCTTTTAACTACTGCTCTCAATTTAATCTTCTACAACAAATTTTTTTTGCTCTTTTCTGTGAAATAATTGTCCTCGATCTCCAACAATATAATCCCGACTCATCACTAGCTATAGCAGTGAGTAGGTTTATTTTTGACCGCCTACGATAGCGATCACCTAGCCTCCTGGGATACTCCGACATCAACTTCCTTGACTTCCTCTACTTCCCCCTCTTTCTATGGCTTGGGCTCGATGGAGACAATGCTCCTTAGGTCCAATTTCGGGAAGGCATTAGCAACCTTCCTCTTACATTCAACAAATCCTTTTTGGAAGGCATCACAAGCGGCTTCACTGACTTCATCCTTGAAGTCAACCAATTTTTTGTACTCTTCAGTGACCCTTGCTACCTCTGCCTTCGTTGCTCGTGCCACACGACCCTTGGACCTTGAGATTGGTAGCTTTGGGTTGCACCTCTAGCACCATTGCTTTGGCAGTGGCATCAGAAAACCTGTTCTCTATGAAGGAGATGTAATCCTCCTTCTGAGCAACCTTTTCCTCATGCTCTTTTACCTGGGATTCCAAGTCTCAAACATTCTCCAAGGAGGACTACAACTCTTCTTTCAATTTATTTTCTCATGCCTCAACCACTAAGATCTTTGCCTCCAAAGCCTTTACTTGTGCTTCGATGATCTCGACCATGTTCTTGAAGGAATCCCTCAACTCGGTTGATTTGCGATACGCCTCTTTGATGATGAAGGCATCATGGATGAACTACAAAAGAAAAAAGTATAAGTCAACTATCTAGCCCCCGAAGTCACCAATCAAGTAGAAAAGAGAAGTTACTCACTCAAGTACTTAAGGAAAGAGGTTGGAAGGATCTCATCGATCAAGGAGCTTCTTAACCAACCCACTACCTCTGAAGATAGAAGAGCTTGGGATTATCATTGCCGTCATTTGGATGGCCTCTACCATCTCAAAAGGAACCTCCTAAAGAACAGAGGGGCCTACTTGAACTGGGCTCGAAGGCCTCATCTTTGCCATGGGTGATGGTGTAGAGGTAATCGGAGTTGGTAGCTAAACTAGAGACGATGCAGGAGCAACTACCGGAGTGGGCGAAGGCAGTGGTGAAGTGGTCGACGGTGATGGCCGACCTCCACTACCCCCTCATCGGTAACATAAGCCTCCTCGGAGCGAGGTGTGGCAACCTCCTCTGATCAGGACTTAGAAGCCTGTGCTGACTTAGACAACATTACACGGGGCTTCTTTGCCACCGCATTCATTGACTTCTTAGTGGCCGTCCTCTTTTGGCTGATCTCCTTTAATTTGTCAATAGAGAATTTTATGTCTGCAAAACTAACTAGTTTGGTTAGTTCTGGATGGCCAATGAAATGAGGACATAGTAGTGATCACCTAGAATTCACATCGGACTCACTCTGACATTGAAAAAGTTCTACTCTGATAACAAGTCTCACTCCCAAGGGATTTTCGAAGTGAGGAGATGATCATAGATCTCCAAGTCAGCGAGATCCACTTCAAGATTTTTGTTTAGGCTTTGGTCTAGGTCACTCCAAACCCAATTTACCCTCTCACAAAAAAGCAAAAAGAAGAGTCACTCTTCTAGCCTTTGATGGAAGAGGGCAAGTCAAAAGGGATAGCCCTACCTTGATAGGGAGCTATAAACCACCACCCTTACTTGGTAGGATAGCACTTCAGAGTATAGGTCACCTTGAACAGAGAGAACCTAGCAATAATCCCATGAAAGTGATAGAGGACGATGAAAGAACAGACAATCTTAAAGGCATTTGAAGTCAACTATGCTAGGACGAGTCGGTAATGGTCTAAGAAGCTATGGATAAAGAGATGGAAAGGAAGCCCAAGGTCTACACGGAGAAAACCCTCATAGAAGGTGATTCCACGCTCCGATCCTAAAGTTACCCTATCATCTAGATCAGGGGCAAAAACCTGAATGTGATTCGAGATCTCATATATTCCGTAGAATTCCCCGAAAGAGGACAATATCTTCCCTAGTCAGGGTCGAAGCCATGCTCGCTAGACCCACACGTACCTAGGCAGCGAGTACAAGAGCAAGAAGAGGCACTAGAGCACTTGGACTAGTCGATGGCCAGTCCTGCACACTATCCTAAAAGGAATATCTTCTTCCTTGTGGTCCATGGAAACAACCCTATCCAAGGAAAGCTCCATAGAGCCTTGAAGCCCAGATTTATGGCTTATCGAGTAACTCCCATCCTCGGATGAGCTCATGTTAACAGAAAAAAAGAGAAGACAAAGAATTAGATAAAGAAGAAAGCCTAATGGGAGGCAAGGGCTATCAAATCCCACCCAAGAAATCCTACAAAGGATCTAACAAAGGACAAATAAGGAAAAAGAGCAAGAAGAAGGACCAACCTATGATGCAAGAGAAATCTCTCAGGGGTGACCTAGGTTCGAAGTCCTTTTTCTCTCTCCTCTCGGCAACTTAGCAAGAAGAAAGTCCCTTCAATGGTAGAAGAGAGTACCCTTAAACTAAGCTCAATAGTCGGATTCAAACTTCATCCAGCATGCGCCCCTGGGATTCAAACATGTAGCAAGCACCCACTCAAAAGTGTCACACCATCTCGAACCCTTCTACTACTCATTTACTCTGCATCAGGAGGCATGAGCAAATCATTTCAAACCGCCACTAACCAAGCTACATGGCAACTCCTCACTGGACGAGGGAAGACATGCGAGTTGCCTAACATTTGAGAAATTAATTATGGTCCATCAGCACACCACTCTGGCGACTCTCTCTTTTACAACCAAACTAGTGGGATAATTGGCAATGATCCACCAAAAAAGTGAAACAAACATCTAGATCGTGCTTGGATCTATCCGATCCCCAAGGCAACTGATTTGGCTACTCCCTTCACTTAGAAGCAGCAAAGGCATGTAGCTTTCTGGACTCAGAAGTGGGAGGCATCTCATATGGCAACTATTGACGTGGTTTCAGTGACTTCCCAATCATCGGAAGCAGTGCTAGCATTAGCAGACTATGATGCTTGACTCGGAACAACTAAGCCGCCGATTAAAGTAGAGACGCCAGAAATGACTAGATGCTCACTAGGAAAATACCAGCAGAGGACCCATTGACTAGATGGCTTCCACTAGACCGACTAGCCACTTCAATGATGAGTAGTAGTGACTCACCAACTTTGGCTAGCATAACACCTCCTTGTGCACAACCACTAACTTCTTACTCGGGCTAACTAGCTAGTCGGGTAGCTAGACAGTATGCCTTATTGCACAATCAAGTCCTTTCCCCTACTCAGGACCCATGAGGACCAAGCAATCATCTGCCCATTCGATTATAGCTATGCTGGTACAAGTCATAGTGAACAAGATCCTAATAGATCCTGACACTATAATGAAAAGATGCCAATAGTGAAGATCCTAGGAGATAAGATCCTATCACCTCAACCAAATTTGTTATGCCTATTAAAGACATATACCCCTACAATGGCATTATATTATACCATATAGCCATATACATAGATAAAAAGGACCTCTAGCAAAGTACGCTCTTAGACATTCTATACATTTCCACATGCTAGCTCCCACACACTCACCAGATCACCACAGGCTCTTAACTTGTTGTAGCCTCTCATTTTTCATCCACTAACTTGAGTATCGGAGTGTCCCCACTAGTAACCTCGATCCAGGAATCTTTTTGTAGGTCATCACAATGGAGCAACCAGTAGAAGCTTCTCCCCGTTCTTGAGAAGACCGGGGTACCTCCACTTCTACGCCAGAACTCAGTGACGGGCAATTTGACAGCTACAACCTCTAATGTGTGAGAATGCACACAAAATAGATAGCAAATGAATTGTCATATAAATAGCTTTTGCTGACCCCAAATAATCAGCTAGAGGCTTGATGGCCAAGGTTATGACAAGTAACAGAAGACACATGGCATAGATCTGGCTTAATGTTGCAAACTGCCCTAGACATCAGCTCTTGTATTATTAGAACCAAATAATTAACTTGGATATGTTATACCATCTGTTTGGTAAACTCTCACATGACAACCTTGAGGTTTTACTGGAAAATGTTCTCCGCCTGAATCTGACAACTGATATCGATCCTGATAAGGAACTGAAGGCAAGAAAGGACCCTACCACATAGTTGGAAGAGTATTTGCCAGGAAAGAAAGTGTACCTTATATAGCCTACAGAAATTTTCCAATTATGAAACAAACACACGCACATGCACGTAAACACCATATCTGAACTTAGAGACACAATAAAGCCAAGACTCCTAAGACATCCAAGTTGCTGCACAAAACATATTTAAATTTTCATTATAGTCAAATTGCTAAGATCAAGTCAATGTCCTTCATAGTTTTTCTTACTGGACATACATAGTTTCTTGTATTATTATCAATATGAATAGACTGTATAATTTTTTGTCTACCGGAGACAGGTATAAGAATAACTACCATGAGACACTTTGAGAAGAACATGATAATTAAAAACAGCGAGTGAATCTGCTTACTGTTAAATAATTGGAGCCTGATAGATTCTCTCCAGCCATATGAATCTTTAGCCTAGTGAGAAAACTTCGTAGTTCCAAACAGAGAGATAAGAAACTCTCATGTACAGATAAAGAGGCTTCAGGATGGAAAGACATTAAAGCTCCATGGCAAGTGTCCATTCGGGGTATGTCATCAAGAACAGTTAAGGACCTGGGGAAAATACCATGTTTGCCAAACATAAGAGTTGGTTTCCATATTCATTGGTCTTCGGTCATATTACAAAATGCTCACCTGCACAGTATCGAAAAAGGAACTTCACAACTTAGAGAGGAGATGTATATTTACGAATGGTAGACACAATTCTCTCCTTATCTCTGGTTGGAAATGCTTCCAACAGGACTCCATCCTTATAGAAGTGAAATAGTGGTACTGCCTGCATAGATGTATTCAGTAGTAGAGCCAATTAAACACAATTCAGAAAATATAAAACAGGATCAGCTGTTGCTTTGCCATAATTTTCTGTCAAATGATAATTAGGGAGCATATAGATGCATACCATGATACCACATCAATTTCCTGACCTGAATCTATTAACCTAAAAATAACATGAGAATAAGATGATGAATACAAAAGGTGATGTGAACATTAGAGCATAAGTTCATAAAGAAAGAAGGTACGTGAATAAACATGGGCTAGATTCCAAGAATCATATTTGACACCTCCAAGTGCTTTGAATCATATGACAATAGGATTTTATAAAAGAAGTGATTTAAATGGATTATTTGAAAGAACAAAGATGAAAAAGATAAACTGGTATGTTTATTGTTACCGCAGGCAAACAAAAAGGCAATGTACTGGCAAGAGGATAAGATCGATAAGGAAGAGTGGAAGAATGAAAAAAAGAAAATGAGAGCAGGAGGATGGTTAGAATTTGCTAATCAATGTACCATTTACTAGTCCAATATCATAAGAAACAAGAAACATAAACATCTTGATAGCCATATAAAGCAAATATCCTTATACATTAAATAACCCAGCTATCAACAAGCCAGCTTGATATCAAGTCAGAATTTGGCTAGAGTTCAGTTTGCTCATTTAGCAAATGTGCTGAGATAGAGCTCAGCTTAATTTCCTCAAGCACAACTCAAGTAATCTCAAAATATGAACATGCAAGAAAAAATTATATATCTAATGTATTATTTTCATTATTATTTTATAGATAAATATTTTGGTAATTATCTTATATAAATTTACACAGTTTATATAGAACAAAATGTATTTTAGCCATCAGTTTTAAGATATAATCAGGAAAATTAACCCAAAGTGGACAAATGAAAGTCTTGAAAGACCTTGAGCTATCACCAGATACCAGATCTCCTCAAAGAGCTTTGTGAGTAAATTGATTTTGGCTCAAACTTCAGTAAGCTAGCTTGAGCTTGGCTAAATTATAAAATGAACAAGCTTCAGCTAGACTGGCTCGCTTGAGCTTGGTTCATATATAACCCTAATCATAGCAAAAGTGTAATTTTAGTGAGTGAAATTATAACAAGCTTTGTTGATGAGAGGAAAAGGGTCAAGATATTATGATTAATACCTCAGAGATAGAGAGAGGGAACAAGAAAAGAAAGGAATGGGCAAAAGACACTTTTGGTGCAAAATAGAATATCAAGTATTAAAGTAAGTTAGTGTAGTCTTTCCAACAACAAGCAAGCCTTGATACATTGGTAAGGTTGTACCATTGTGACAAGGTCATGGAGAAATGCCTTTTCACATGGAGGGGTACTGCATATAATTGACCTTCTCCAAACCCTGTAATGATGAGCCTTGTGCACTAGGCCACCCTTTAGTAAAGTCTTGGTAACCATCTTAAACTAGCAAACTGCACATGCAATGCACATCTAATAAGTATTATGAATCTGATATGCATTTCTTTCAACTATTAAAATGATCCATCATGTGACCGCTAAATGTAGCATAAGACCATTTGTTCAATTCACCATACTAATAATGCATTGGTTTTGGCCATCTCCATAATGGCTAAATCTACTCTTTCTTAGGACAAACATGAAGATATTTTGAGAAGCCAATATGGAGAATGAGTTCATTATTCAACACAATAACAAATGAAATGAACAAAGAAAAAAGGAGAGAATATCTTCTCATAAATGAACTTCATTAAACAGACATCTTCCACCATGCAACAATGAAAAATATGAGTCCTCATTGTTGGGATATCTAGGTTCAGCTACAGACCGAACTCCGGTTCGACTGGTTGAAGTCCTCTCTTTTCAGACTTCGGACCAAGCAAGGGACAAGCCAACTACAGGCAACCCAAGGCTACATGCCGGGCTACAACATCCGAAGGCCAGTCCTCCGGATAACGTCTTCGGCCTCAGCCGAAGACCGAACTACTCATCGACTTCCGAAGGCACGTACGTCGGTCCCCGCCGTAGACACGATCTCCGGCCCCGGGAAAATACCAAGTCTTCGGCCCATGCAAGGGAAAATCCGAAGCTTGGACCATAATCTGGTCCAGAAAGGTAACTATAACCAACGGTTACAATCGACACTCATCATGCCATGATCATGGCACGCAACTCCTGCTACCACGCCTCCGATCTAGCCGGAACCGCTCAATGACAACCCACAATCGCCAATCATGGAAGAGATTGGCTCCCCATGATCATCGAAAAAAGAGCAGGCTGCAGGCCGTTAGCCTTCTTTTAAATAAAGGTAAGAAGGATCGCTCGAGAGGTACGTGAAGACTCACGGCCACATACACTTACAAGCTCCAAGAGCCTTTTTCTCTTCCACTCTCGACACCTTCCCCATTCTGTGGTTGGAATCCGCCACTGACTTAGGCATCGGAGTGTCCCTCACCGGAACAACTCCGGTAAGGGACCTATTTTGCAGGTGAACCAGGGAGCGGTTCTGTGACGCAGCATCTCCGACCGACCGATCCAGGGACTCCACGCCAACAGATTGGCGCGCCATGAAAGGGGGGCGATCTTCGCATTCTTTAAGCTCCCTCCCAGACAAGGGGAAAAAGAAAAAAGTTTTTGATGGCAAGAGAAAAAGCTCCAATCGCTTCTACAAGTCGGAGTCGTGCTCCATCTCAGGAGGGTGCACCCCCGAAGGAGAACGATGCTCCACCTCCCACAGTTGTTGTGGGATTGCAGCAGTTTGAAGCTCTTGTGAACCAGGTCACCAACCTTACGGCCATGGTTCAGGAATTCCAAGACAGAGCCTTTCCGGTGGGAAACCCACCGGCCGCCTCTAGACATAGCTCTCGATCCCGAAGAAGGAGAGCTCCACGGGAGGATTCCATGCATCCCTCCCCCCTTCTCGGCCCTTTCCTAAAGGCCGAACTTCGAGGTTGCCCAGGTCCGTTGATTTCCCACACAAAGGGAAAAGGCCTAGGCAAACTCCCCCACCCTCCTCCGGAGACTCCACTTCTGTGGAGAGAGTGCCGAAGCAGACTCCCAACTATGACGGGAGGTTCAGAGCCATCGAATCAGAGATGGCGAAGGCGCGAGAACAGAGGATGCAGGATCTAAAGGATCCCTACGACTTGATTGTGGGTGATCTACGCCCACCCTACACCAATCGCATCATGGCCGAGGTCATTCCTCGGCACTTTAGGGTTCCCAAGATGGAACCCTACGACGGCACCTCCGACCCCCTCGATCATTTGGGCAGCTTCAAGGCCCATATGATGATCCAAGGAGCTTCGGACGCGATGTACTGCTTGGCGTTCCCAGCTACCTTGAAGAAGTCCGCTCAGATGTGGTACTCGAGCCTGCGCCCAGGTACCATCAATTCCTTTTCCGAGTTAGAGAAATTGTTTGTCTTGCATTTCAGGACCTGCCGCAAGACTTCTCGGAATACGGACACATTGTTCCTCCTTCACCAGCATGAAGGAGAAAGCCTGAGAGATTACATCTCCAAGTTTAATGCGGCCATGCTTGAGATCCCAGATCTCAACGAGCACGTGGCCATGTCAGCACTGAAGAAGGGGCTTCATACCTCCAGGCTTACTTTCTTCCTGGATAAGAAGTTCCCTAAAAGCTACGCTGAGCTCCTGTCAAGGGCTCAGAATTATGTCGATGCTGAAGAGCAGGCGGCGAATCGACGACTGGTTGAAGGGAAATCCCCTTCAAAAAAGAAGAATAACAAGGGACAAGGTCCCCAAACTTCCAATAATAACGGTAGCAAATATACAGACCGCCGAAAAAGTCCTCCCAGGTCCAGAGCATTGGGAGGAAGATTCGACTCCTACACCCCCCTCAACCTCCCTCGAGAGAAGATCCTCATGGAGATAGAGAAAAAAATTATCTCCAACGGCCTCGTCCCATGAAGGCCTCCTCTTCCGTCAGGAACAGGAATAAATACTGTCGATTCCACCGGGACCACGGCCATAACACAGAGGAGTGTATCCAGCTGAAGGATGCAATTGAGGATCTCGTCAAGAGAGGGTACCTGGGGTGGTACATCGATCGCCAAGGACCTCGGTCAGAAGTAACTGTTCCCCAGCCACCTCCCGAAGAGGCCGAATTGCCAAATCAAAGGCCCTACACTAACGAAGGTGTAGGGATGATACATCGACCCTCCAACTGGAGAAGGGATGAGGACGAAGCCTCAAAGCGACTTAAAGACAACAACTCTATCCTCTTCTCTGATGACGACCTTGCGGGAGTTCGGCTCCCACATGATGATCCTCTTGTAATTTTGGCCGTAGTGGCCAATTATGATGTACAGCGGATCCTTGTTGATAATGAAAATTCGACAGATGTCTTGATGTACGACGCATTCTCTAAAATGTGTTTGCCTAGACATCAACTGCAAAGGTCCCCCATACCGCTCTCTGGTTTTGGGGGCAACCAAGTTTATGCCGAGGGAGAAATAGTGTTGCCTGTAACCCTTGGCACCGAACCTCGACAAAAGACACTGCCAATCAACTTCACGATAGTTCGGATCCCTTCAGCATACAATATTATTCTGGGGCGGCTTGCCTTGAACAAGTTCCGGACCGTGATCTCCTCTCATTACCTCTTGGTACGCTTTCCCACCAGGAACGGTGTTGGAGAAGTTAGAGGAAACCAGAGGACGGCACAGCAGTGTCTGATGATTGAAGACAGACATTTCAAGGATTCGATAACTCCGGATCAATTAGATCCGTGGGATGCAGCCACAAGCCTTGGTGAGCCCACGGAGAGGACTGTCCCAATACCTTTGACAGAGGAAGATCCCTCCAGAGTTGTGCAGATCGGGAGCACACTAGATGAGGAAACCAGAACGGAGTTGATTCGTTTCCTTAGGGACAACGTCGATGTCTTCGCCTGGTCGGCTTCGGATATGCCGGGGATTCCTGCCGAAGTAATTACTCATCGGCTGGAAGTAACCCCTGGGTACAAGCCGGTGCGGCAAAAGAAGAGGAGCTTCGCCCCCGAAAGACAGCAAGCTGTAGACGAAGAGGTTGGCAAGCTCCTCAAGGCAGGGTTCATCAGAGAGGCCCGCTATCCCGAGTGGTTGGCTAATGTGGTGATGGTGAAGAAAGCTAGTGGCAAGTGGAGGATCTGCATCAACTATACAGACCTCAATAAGGCTTGCCCAAAAGATAGCTTCCCTCTCCCGAAGATTGATCAACTGGTCGACACTATCGCCGGCCACCAGTTGCTGAGCTTTATGGACGCCTTCTCCGGCTACAATCAAATTAGAATGGATCCACAAGATGAGGAGAATACGGCTTTCATCACTGATAAAGGTCTTTACTGCTATAAGATGATGCCGTTCGGTCTCAAAAACGCCGGAGCGACATTTCAAAGACTCATCAACAAGGTGTTCGAAAAGAAATTAGGGAGAAATATGGAGGCCTATGTTGACGACATGATCGTCAAGAGCCTCCTCCGGAGAGATCACATCCGCAACTTGGAGGAATCATTCAGCGCTCTCCGGCACTACCATATAAAGCTAAACCCGGCAAAGTGTGCCTTTGGGGTCACTTCGGGCAAATTCCTGGGCTTCCTTGTCACCAAACGAGGGATTGAGGCGAACCCTGAGAAGATTCAAGCCTTGAAAGATATGAGACATCCCTCCTGCAAAAAGGAAGTTCAACAGTTGACAGGGAGGATTGCCTCCCTAAGCAGATTTATATCTGAGTCAGCCGAGAAATGTCTTCCATTCTTCAAGGTACTCCGGCAATCAAAGGGCTTTGAATGGCCCGAAGACTGTCGTGCTGCCTTTGAGGAACTGAAGAAGTATCTGGAGACCCCACCATTGCTCTCCAAGCTAAAAGAAGGCGAGGTCCTCTACCTGTACCTCTCTGTTTCAGATGAAGCAGTAAGTTCAGTTCTTGTCCGGAAGGAGGAAGACGGATCTCACAGGTCGATCTACTATATCAGCAAGGTCCTGCATGACGCCGAAACGCGGTATGCAAGAATGCAGAAGCTGATCTACTCCTTGGTGATTGCGTCAAAGCGACTACGGCCATATTTTCAGGCCCACGCTATTATGGTACTAACAGATCAACCTCTCAAGACCGTCCTCCGACCTCCGGACACCTTTGGAAGGATAGCCAAGTGGACTGTGAAGCTAAGTGAATTTGACATCAGCTTCCAACCCCGAGCAGCTATGAAGGCCCAGGTGCTCTCCGATTTTTTAGCTGAGTGCACTTGGAAGTCCGAAGACGAAGCATCTTCGATAGAAGAAGAAGCCCCGAAGGAGACAGTCCGTTTGGGTGCTTCATGGGGACGGAGCTTCCAATGCTACTGGATGCGGGGCTGGACTCATGATGGCCGAACCTGATGGCCATACCATAGAGTACACACTCCGCTTCTCCTTCCATGCCTCTAATAATCAGGCCGAATACGAAGCCCTACTCGCCGAACTACGGATCGCCAAAGATCTAGGAGTCCAGCAACTTCGAGCCTTCTCAGATTCCCAACTGGTTGTGAATCAAGTCAGCGGAGAATATGCAGCTAAAGATCCAACCATGGTGTAATACCTGGAGAAGGTATGGGCTTTATCTTCCCAACTGGAACATTTTGAGATCATCCATGTTCCACGATCAGAGAACTCTCGGGCGGATGCCCTATCTCGACTGGCAACTACAGCATCGGAGTCCCTCGGGCGCACATTTGTTAAACATCTTGAAACTCCAAGCATAGCCGAAGAGGTTGCGGAGGTGCGCCAGATTAACACTGAGCCAAGCTGGATGGATCCCATCATCAGATTCCGGAATGAGGGAGAACTACCGGAAGATAAGGCAGAGGCCAAGAAGATCCGCTGGATGGCGTCTCAGTACGTCATCTTAGATAGAACCCTCTACAAGATATCGTTCTCCCAGCCACTGCTAAAATGCTTAGGACCCACCGATGCAGATTATGCTTTGAGAGAGGTCCACGAGGGCATATGCAGTGATCACTTGGGAGGCAGATCTCTAGCATACAAGATCATTCGACAGGGGTATTACTGGCCCTCCATCCAGAAGGACTCAGCTGATTTCGTACGGAAGTGCGACCAATGCCAAAGGTATGCCAATGTACAGAGACAACCTGCGAGTCACCTGACTCAACTGGCAGCCCCATATCCTTTTGCCCAGTAGGGGATGGATATTCTTGGCCCATTCCCACCAGCATCAGGGCAAAGGAAGTTTCTCCTAGTGACCATCGACTATTTCACGAAGTGGGTAGAAGCCAAACCATTGGCCCAAATCAAAGAAGGCAAGGTAAAAAATTTTGTAAAAAATTTCATCATATTCAGGTTCGGCATCTCATATGTCATCATCACGGATAACGGGAGACAGTTCGACAATCCGAAGTTCAAGGACTTCTGTGCTCGGTACCATATCCAGCACCGGTTGACATCCGTTGCTCATCCACAGTCCAACGGAGAAGCCGAAGTCACTAACCAGACCATCCTTCATGGTTTGAAGACAAGGTTGAACGCCGCCAAAGGGCTTTGGACCGAAGAGCTGGCCTCCGTTCTCTGGGCATATCGAACTACCCCGAGAACGGCCACCGGCGAATCTCCGTTCAACCTGGCCTACGGTACCGAAGCCGTGCTACCTATCGAAGTTTCCCTACAGTCCCTGAGAATTGATAACTATGAAGAGCCTGAGAATTCAGATCGCAGAAGGATTGATCTGGACTTGCTATCAGGCACCAGGCTACAGGCCCAGATAAGGATGGCGGCATACCAGCAAAAGGTCGCCAAATATTACAACTCAAGGGTGAAGGAGCAAACTTTCCGCACGGGGGACATGGTATTGCGAAGAGCAGAAGTGTCCAGGCCAACGGAATAGGGTAAACTCTCCCCCAACTGGGAAGGTCCATATCAAGTCGAAGAAGTCATTCGATCAGGGACATATCGGCTCAAGACCCTGGAGGGGAATGCCCTATCCTGGACATGGAATGTACAAAACCTTCGCAAATACTATCAATAAAAGAGTTCCTGAAATTCCTGTGCAAAGCTTCTCAACCCTACTCAACACAGAACGGCTAGTTGCATCGACTGAACGACAACAGCCTAAGTGACCTGATCTGAAAAATCGGTCAACTGCGCAAAGGAGAGTCTGATCCACTCACCTTATCGGTATGCCTGACGAGCGCAATGGATGGTCTAACCAGGCCACCAAAAAGATCAAAGGCGCAGGGATGGTTTTTGTAACCTACCCTACGGTGAATTCGAAGATGCACCGAGGCGGTCCTGAACAGCCTACCTTAATCACGACAGAAGTGCATAGGGATAGTGTAAACACCCTACCCTACGAAAAATCCAAACACGTGCCTAAAAGGACTACTGTCGTCCTTTTTGTCGATAACAGACATTCTCAGAACGGTCTAACTGACCTCACTTCTTTCCTATAGACCAAAGATGGTCTACGGAGTCTACATTACAAACAAAGCATGATGCAACACATCGCAAAGAATACATGGAAAAAGGTAACGAAAAGATATTTCATTCCTTTCAAACTTTTTACAAAAAAAAAAAGAAGAAAGGAAAAAACTCTCCTAAAGAGAGGACAAAAAAAAAAAAAAAACTCTCACAAGGAGAGACAAAAAAAAGAAAAAAATAGCATCAGAAGGATGTGGGAAATTTTCAATAACTCTCCATCGGGTTTTTCCCGTACCAGCGGGGAGAGATCTAGTGGGACGACGAAGGGTCCCCGGGGTTCCCGTCCGAACCCGAATCTGACCCCTCATCAGAGTCGGAATCAAATTCATGGCCGGGAAAGGGAACGAAGGGCTTAATGTTGTCCAGGCCCTTCAAGTTATAAAACTTGGAGGCCTTCCTCCGACATTCCCAGAACCCCTGGTGGAAGGAGTCCAGAGCCACCCCGGTGAGTTCGTCCTTAAAGGCGGCAGAAGCCTTGAAGTTCGAGACGGCGTCCGCCGCCTCCCTCCTTGCTTCCTCCGCCGCCGTGGTCGCCACCGTGACCTGGGCCCAAGCTTCCCTCAGCCGAGCCTCCAACAGGCAGACCTTCTTCTCGAGGCAGTCCATGAGAGGCTCCTCTTCATCGTCCCTCGGCCCAAGAGACTCCGGACTTCGCTTCCTTTTCGAGTCGATCGCCCTTCTCTTTGCCGCACGGCGGAGCTCAGAAGTGCTAAACCTTATTGTTAATGGAGGGGAGTCTACGAGAACGATGGCCCTTGACAGCAAAAGGCAGGGTCCTATTTATAGAGACCCTGCACCCATGACCGACTGCGGGGAGGCGTGCTCCACGACCTTCCCAGCCGCACCAGAAAGCGCCACGTGTCCGGGCGATGCTTCGAGAACCGGAAAGTCGCTCGAGAGCCATCCCCAGGACAACAACTGCCATCGCTTCGAATCCGGAGAAATCCTCATCGTGCGACGGCATCATTAATGGCTCCTTTTTGGAAAGGGGAGACCCGGCGACTCGTAAGGCGCAAGAAATCACGACTGTACAAATATTAATGTGCCACGCGAACAACAATGATCACAATCAAATCTTCCTAATCACCGATTGGCGGGGAAATGACTCTTGTCCGTCCCAACGGACAAACTTAACATTCGAAGGAAGGTGACAGTCTTCGGCAACGGAGTTTTGGTCCATTCCAGAGTTCGTCACCATCGACTGAACGACTTTCGGCCACAACTACTCAACCAAACAGGAAAGAGAGTGGTAAAACCAGTTCTTGTCGACTGAGCGGCCTTCGGACGCAACTGTTCGACTAAGCAGAAGAAAGAACTGTAAAACCGTTTCGAGTTACACATGAAGCATAACAATGCACATACAAAGAAAGAAGAATTCATTTTAGAGTCTGGAAAAATTATCATTCATTAATAAGTTAACAATGCACATACAAAGAAAGAAGAATTCATTTTAGAGTCTGGAAAAATTATCATTCATTAATAAGTACAATGGAAAGAAAAAGAAAATACATTCAGAGCGACCCAAGTCACCAACATCGGCAAGAGAAGACTCCACACCACAAGATTGGAGCAACTTATCAATTTGCTCTGAGAGGACCTCGTCAATCTGGGCCGGGACCGGAGAACCTTCAGCTTGGACTCCTCCAGTCTGAGTTTCCTCCTGACCCGGTATCAGAGTTGGAGTCACCTCCGGATTTTCGACTAGGGTAGTAGCCTCCTCCGGACATGGCACCTCCACGGCCTCTACCATGGCTTCGGCCCCCTCCACTTCCTCTTCTTCTCCAGCTATATCAAAGGAAGGAATGCCAGAGAGGTCGAGATGGGGGAAGGCCTCCTTCACCTTGGAGAGTCCGTCGTTGAAGCCGTGCTGATAGCCGTACAAAGTTACTTCATTGATCTTCGCCTGGAATTGCGGAGACGTCTTGAAGTTCGCCACGGCATCATCTACCTACTTCTTCAAAGACGCGGACTCCCTCTTAGCAGCTTCGGACTCCAGGACCGCCTCTTCGGCCCTCCTGGAAGCCTCCTCCACCGCCCTGGTCAAGCTTTCTATCTTCTCCTGATCCTCCCTGGCAGCCTGTTCCAGGGATTCGACTTGTTTCCTGCTCCTCCACCCTGCCTCTTGCCCCGTCATGGTCAGATGAGCACTTTTCAGTTCGCCCTTCAGTTCGCGAACCTCATTATTCATCCGGGCAAGACGGTCTTCCATGAATTGCTTCAGCTCCTCGGCTACTTCCTTGGCAGCCTTGGCAGTTTGAAGCTCCTCCTTAAGGCCATGGATGAGGCTGTCTACATTCCCCAGGCCCTCCTCCATGAAGGTGAGGTCGTAGACCAACTGCATCAAAAGAGAGGGGTCATGAATCGAGCAACTCTCAAGACAAAGGGAATGGCAAGGATCATACCTGTTGCAGGGTGGAGAAGGCAGAATCGGATATCCTGGGAAGGCTCCGGTTCCGAAAAACAGCCAAGTTGTGAGGTAGAAGTGTACCCTTCAATGCATGCCTAGCTACGGCCGGGACTAACAGTCCCCCCATAAACGAAAGCTCCGAGGAGTCCATCGAACGGACTCCAGCTGAGGAAGCCCCGCAGGCGAACTCTCCTTCGACTTGCCGTGCTTTGCCCCTGTCAGCAACAGGGGGGCAAAACGACGACACATCCACTCCCTGGGGCGGGCTCCCTATTGTGCGAACTGGGGAGACGGCCGCCGGTGGAGTTTTGACTGGATAGGGCCTTGACGGAGCCCCTTCCGCGGCTGCTACGTCTTCCCCTGAGATCCCCCGGGAAGACGAAGTGCTTTGGTCCCCTTCAGGGCCATTCCTCCGAGCCCTCTTCCGAACCGCAGACCTGGTGAGAGGGGCCTGCGCTACCCTCTTCTCCGAAGTCTGACGGAGCCAGCTCAAGCCGGGCTTCATCTCGCCACCTGCAAGCAAAGGATTTCATGTCAATTGATTAGGCTACAATAAATTCAGGAAAGAGGAGCAGAAATTCCTATCGCTATACCTAATAAGGGGAATCTGCTAATTCCCGCCAGATGGAGATTTCTCTCCTCCAATAGTTCCCGAATGGAGGCAACTTCGGAGTTGACCAGGAGGTCGTAGTCCGACTGATCGGCCGCCAAGACCTTCCCGTCATTGGCGGTCAGGCGAGGCTTCTTCCACACTGTATCGAAGTCCCATGAATTAAGAGACAACACAAACACAAAGACGGGTTTCCACCCGTGGATGGCGCTGGGCATATCCTTGATAACCCTACGGCCTGATCTAGGACCAATCACCCACCATCCGTTGCTGTGAAAATCTCTCTTGAGGACGAAGAGGGCCGTGAACAAATTGGTCCTAGGCTCTATGTTGGCGATGCTGCACATAACCAGGAACCCGGAGATGTTCCTGATGCCGTTCGGGGTCAACTGCGCTGGTACCACTTGGTACAAGCGGAAGATCTTGACGAAGAAGGGGTGCAGGGGAAACCGAAGACCAGCTTTCAGACGATCTTCGTATACGGCTAGGCACCCAGAGGGAGGTTCGTTCACCTGCTCGGATGCGGGGAGGACGAAGGAAAACTCCTCAGGGATGCGGTAGCATTCCCAAAGAAGGGCTGCCTTGCCCTGAGAAACCGAGCTGGGGACCGACTCTGGACCTACTATGTCTCCAGCCCCCGAGGGCCCAACCTTTTTCCCCTGACTCTCTACGGTCCCTTCCATGATAAAAGAATGAAGCAAAGGAGCAGAAAGAAGATTCTACCTGTGGAGTAGATTGGTAGTCCAGATCAGTTTAGGCGGAGGATGAGACGAGGTTGAAGAAGCTTCCTTGGCCGGACCTTCGCCCTTCCCCAAAAGAAAAGTAAGAGTCTCTAGAGCCCCGCCGGGATTAAATTGACTCAAGGTCATCCTGGGAGGTAGCCCACCTGCAACTAGCCGCCAGGATGAGGTATACCCATCATCCAACGGACGAGGGAGAGCAACCACAACCATCCAAATCCCAACCAAAAGATTGCCTCAACCATTGTGCAACAGGAAAAGGAAAGGTAGCTCCAGGGCCACCCACTTTTTCCTTCCCAATCCAGGAGTGACAGCTGTCCACCATTTGATTCCCGGATCGTGATGGACAGTCCTATCAAGGATCCCGTAATCATCCACTGCACCGCCTCCCAGGAGGAAAACGACAAGGCCTTAATACTCTCACTTCTCAAATCTCCGCTTCGAATACTGAGTAGGGGGACAACTGTTGGGATATCCCGGTTCAGCTACAGACCGAACTCCGATTCGACTGGTTGAAGTCCTCTCTCTCCGGACTTCGGACCAAGCAAGGGACAAGCCAACTACAGGCAACCCAAGACTACATGCCGGACTACAACATCCGAAGGCCAGTCCTTCGGGTAACGTCTTTGGCCTCAGCCGAAGACCGAACTACTCATCAACTTCCGAAGGCACGTACTTTGGTCCCTGCCGTAGACACGATCTCCGGCCCCGGGAAAATACCAAGTCTTCGGCCCACGCAAGGAAAAATCCGAAGCTTGGTGGTGCGGGCACCAGACTCAGAAGAAGACTTCAGAGCTCCATCTGGATCTCTGAGTGACCTTGCCCGAAGAATTAGGGTTTTCTGTCTTGTAATAAGGGTTGACTTGATCAACTCAATTTTAGCTTGAGTCTGTACTCCCTGCAATTTATTTTTGTTGAGTCATGTTGACTCAGTAGTGGTCTAGGACTTCAACCTGGGGTGTTACATTTTCTCCCAAGGCCAAGCAAGTGGGCGCCACACTCCCAGCCACACGCCTGAGTCCAGGGGGCTCCACATCTCCATCCAGTATACTCTGGTCCCCACACCACAGATAGCAGCTCCCTTCTTTCATGCGCCATATGAGGAGAAAGCAACCAGGGATCCACAAATCAAGGGGGCGGCCCAAGACCTTCCATAAGAGCCAAGTTATGAAAGGGAAGAAATTCTTCTTGGAGAGAACTTCAAGGAGGCGCCCATTCCATGCCAAAATTGCCCAAAACAAAGATGGGAAGGACCATGACTTAGGGAGAAAGAAAAGGAGGAGTCCAAAAGAGTTTATCCATGGAAGGAAAGAAATCCTCTCTTGAAGAACAAAGCTTGGAGGCGCCATCTACCTTCCTTTTAAAACCCAAATCAAATTTTTTTTGGAACCTTTGGCCGGCCATATGTGTATGGATTATCCTAATTTGTAGATCCCCTCCTTTAGTCCCACATGGGAAGATGTAAAACCCTACTCTCTTGTAAAGTCCTATAAATTAAACCCCTCTTGTAACTTTTAATCAATGAGATGAATGAATTCAAATATTTGTGTGAGCAAACTCTGTGTTTTCTCTCTTCCGCACTTGCATCCAGTTGTTGAGCTCCGTGAGGGAGTAAATCCGGGTTCCCCAGGAACTTTGAGGAGGTGTGAGATCTCCAAACCCCAAACCCTAGGTTAGCCACTTCACTCCCAAACCCTAGCCGCCCATCATCCTTCTCTTTCCACCAAGCCCTAGCATATCCCACCTCTCACGGCCATCCTCTTCAAGTCAAGGCCGACCCCAGCATCCGGGTCCAGTCCGGATACTTCAGATCCAGAGCAATTCCCAGAGGAAGTCAGATCAACCTCTAGGAGAATCCGGATTTCAGCACATCAACTTTCAAGTTCTTCAATCTGGTAAATTCTTCCATGAGTATCTGATTCCATCACTTGTTCTTCTTCTTTCCCAGATCTTGAGTCCAGGAGAAGCCGACTCAGCCACAGGACCAGTATTGGAGGATCCGTTGCGAAGGTATCCGAATCCGAGGATCCAACAATCTGCTCGAGAGAGTTCTTCCACCAAACCTTGTGAAGATCACTGTCTGGTTGGTACCCTTCTCTTCTCTTTACTTCTGTCATGTTGAAAGTTCAGAGCGAAACCCTAGGTCTGGGAGTTTCTCAACCCCCAGCGATCCGTTACTTCTGAACTACTCTGATAATCCAGTTTTATTTAAATTGTGCTTTCAATTATTACCTAGTTTCTTTCAATTTAGTTTAGCTTTCCTTTGAGTCAAAGCCAATTTCGGAAAATATATAAAAAAAAAAAGAATTAATCTTAATTTATTTCCGCATCGCATCATCTCTCTTCTTTTATTCTGTATCACTTGGACCATAATCTGGTCTAGAAAGACAACTGTAGCCAACGGTTACAATCGACACTCATCATGCCATGATCATGGCGCGCAACTCCTGCTGCCACGCCTTCTATCTGGCCGGAACCGCTCAATGACAATCCACGATCGCTAATCATGGGAAAGATTGACTCCCCATGATCACCGGAAAAAGTGCGGGCCGCAGGCCGGAGGCCTTCTTTTAAATAAAGGTAAGAAGAATCGCTCGAGAGATACATGAAGACTCACGCCCACATACACTTACAAGCTCCAAGAGCCTTTTTCTCTTCCACTCTCGACACCTTCCCCATTCTGTGGCTGCGATCCGCCACTGACTTAGGCATCAGAGTGTCCCCAGCCAGAACAACTCCGGCAAGGGACCTGTTTTGCAGGTGAACCAGGGAGCGGTTCTGTGATGCAGCGTCTCCGACCGACCGATCCAAGGACTCCACGCCAACACTCATCTAATGCAAATTTCAAAAGAAAAAGAAAAAAATTTCTTTCTCCCAAGTTCTATCAAAATGACATATTTCATTGTTCAACACAATAAATCAAGGACATAATGCAAGACCCCAAAAAAGCAAGATAAATAAAAAATACAAATACAATCAAAAATCAAAGGGTAAATTACAAAAAAAAATCTTCAAAGATGCCAGTATCACAAAAGTGGTAAACTCTGGTGTAATTTTCATCTTTTCACGTCATAACATCAGACAGCAGTTTCAACCCTCCATATGCCACGAGTATTTGCATATCATCAAAAAAATAAATACTAGTTTGGAAGTGGGCCCTACAAAAGCAGTTGTGTGCAGATGCAGAACAAAAAAGTGAGTATTGATCTATTGGGGTGTTGAAAATGAAGATATTGATGTATTTGGATGACAATCTGGTCTATATCAGCTATGTCAAACTGGATAAAAATTTTAGATAATATCTTGCTGGCCTTCTTCCAACATCCCTCTCCCCATTTCTCTCTGCAGCCACTTGTCAGGAACACTCATGTGCTGCCCAACTACACCATTGGAGTCAATGGTACAGGTGGTGCAAACCCCAAGATCCTATATAATTATGTGCAATCAACTAGTCACTAGTTTTCCTCATTTTTTAAGAGCCCAATCAATTATTAGGAAGGGCCGTATTTATCTTTTAGTATCCTGAGACCCATGACCTTTTGTTACACATTATCTTCTAACTCCATGAAGCAATTTCTCTTACTAGACTTGTTCCCACCCATCTATTGAAATTGCTTCCTACTATCTATCATCTTGAAAGTCATTAAGACTCTTTAAACATCAATAGTGCCAGCCACGGCTACCAAAAATATAAAGTTCTTTTCAAGAGGGGACCAATATAACAACAACTTGAGATCCTTTGACCATTTTAATGGACAGATCCCAAGCATGGACTCCTAAATTACCAACTCGCAATAGAAATTTTAGCTATTCCATATGTTACGTCTCCAACAGCAACTATGATCACCATGAAGGATATTTTGGTGAAGCTAATAAAGACTCACTGCAATTTTCAAGCATTAATACAGAAGTATGAGCTTCATTAACTAATCTGTATCAACTTTGCAAGTAGAATAAGTACATTAGCATGGCACAGAACAACCAAATTCTGTCAAAGTAAAAAACTGCTATAGCAGAAATTAGCATCTAAATGTTACAATTTAAGCATTCAGAAATATAGTGAATGATAGCAGTGAGGTGAGGCTTTCCAAATACCAGAAGACTTTCTAAGAAAAAACAATGTCATCATCACAAATAAGCATGAGAAACCAGACAAAGGAAATACATTTCTAGATCTCCTATAGATTTCCTAAAGTAAATGAACAATGGAAGAGGAAGGAAAAGGGGAGAGAGAGAGAGAGAGATTGCACAACTTGTCAACATACAGCTGCTTCTGCTTTTCTCTGACATGGCAGGCACCCCCTTTCACCCTTCTCCTAAGATAGGATTGATGTGTTTGAATAAGGCATGGGTAAAGGAATTTAAAGTAAAATTTAATTATTTAATAACTTGTATATGGTTATACAAGGACAGCTAAAGGTAACTAACTGTTAGCTTAGCTTAATACAGCATGACAGAACATGCAAGTCATAACTAAGCTATAAGTTGGTAAAATTAATAAAGCATAATACAACTTTACATGCAATAACTGGATTAGAAGACCTGTCACTTGGGCTCAAAGTGTCAAGTAAGCAGTGGAGTAACTACTTAGTTTCCTGCCAGACCTTCAAGATATCTGCTTTTCCTACACAGGGCTTGGAAGGAGAGCCTTCCCAAAGACCAACACTGGTCCTTTTGTGGCTTTCAAATGACACGGATCATCTAGATTCCCAAATACTAGAAGTATAGTTAAATATTTGCTTCATATGAAGGATATAAGTATAGTTAATGTATCCAATTCCTCTTTGACAAGGGTTACCCATTCATGATAGAGGATATCTCTTGAGATCCTAATAATATAGATCTCTACAAATATAAAGGTTATCATATCATGGAAGACATCAGTTACATATCTAATTCCTTTGTTACCAAGAATACATATTCATGACAGAGGAAACTTTTAAGAAAACTAATAATAGAGATCCCACAAATCTATTGGTTATCGAAATCAAAGACCATTACCAAGCTCTGTCCAATATCAAAGTCTTATATTGCAGCAGCACAAAAGGAACCTTTAAGATAGAATCACAGGAATAATAATGCAAACAGTATTCCTTGCTAAGTTTTTGGAAATGGTTCAAAGCAACAGTCAGTATGAAACACAACATGTTAGGTGGTTCATGTTTGTTACCATAGGTAGAGATTTTTATTGGTCTATCAGTCAAATAAACAAGAATAACAAGGATCAAGAAAACCACCTTAATGCGTAACCGTTCTGCAACCTCAGACTGCTCATCATATTCATCAATAACCTAAGATTTCATGAAAAGGAAAAACATCTAGTAAGATAAAACATAGCATGATACATATCATTTATTCGATATATCATGAGTCCTAGGCAGTTAATATTTAACAATCATGGGATATGAAGCAAATTTAAAAACTCTATAAATTATTAATTCTGTTGCAGGAGAACTGGCACATCCCATTTTTATCCAACAATACCAAAAAAAGGTAGCTGTTATAGGAACAATTATATAGCCCAGTATAAACAGAATTCATTGTCTGGTCAGTACTATATGTTTGAATAAATTGGTTCTTTTTTTCAATGATGATGCATTTGCAATATCTTCTGTTCAGGTAATTATTATGCATGCATGTTCTGCATCTCTTACAAATTTTGGATCATTGATCTAGAGGTAACATTAGTGGAACCATCCCGAACTGTCCGATTTGGGGTGTACTGAATACCGACGGCGGACCATGATAGTCATTGCCTTCAGATTGAGAAATTGGTGGAAGGGGAGAGGGAGAAAAGAGAGAGAAAGAGAGAGAGAGGGAGGAAGGAAGGGAGAGAGAGAGAGAGGCCAGCGGTAGTTGGAACAGGGGCAAGGAAGGGAAGAGAGGGCTTTGAAAGCCCTCTCACCTCCATGCATCGAATGAGGGGCAGATAAAAAAAAATAAGAAGAGAGTGCAACATGGATGCCAACTTCACTTAAGAAATTTCAAAAAATAATAATAATAATAAGTGAAGTTGGTAATGGCCGCCGACTTCAATTTAAAAATTAAAAATATATATATGTAAAGGTGTGGAAGCTCCTATTCCGACACACACCCACCCTTGCCCATATTCCGACTACCAACAACCACTCTCTCTGTCCCATCTTTCCTCTCTCTCTCTCTTTTCCTCTCTCCCCCCTTTCCCCCTCCCTTCTGGTTTTGTTTGTTGGTTCATGTCCGGATGGCACAGCACAAGGGCTAACATACGGTTCCACTAGCCAAATGGAATAGAAGCCCTTAGGCTCAAGCAATCGGAAATACTAAGATCGGAAGCCCACATACTTAAAAGATCATAAAGATCACGATCAGAAGTACGATAGTCGATCATCGAAGCCTCTATCATCTATCAAGATATAGCTTAAAATGTGATTGCACAATAAGAACTAATGACATTCAGAATACAATTGACAGATGCAATGAAGGCACAAAAATGCTAAAAGGTTTTATTAATAAAATTGGATACATACGTGCAGCCCTATGGCTAGATTACACAAATTTAGAGCCTCTCAGCTAATAACTTCGCTTCCTAGATTTCTAAAGTATAGGAAAAATAGCAGCGCCTACTAAAGGACTGGATGTCTCCTGGAATCCCAAGCTCTTCCATAGAGCTGAGAACACCTTCTGAGCAATTAAGTGCACCATGGCCCTCAGCGGGATAACTAGGAAGACAAGGATGGCTAAAAGCAAGGGTGCAGTACCCTCCTCCAGAAAGAAATCAGTGTGACGAAGAGCACATTGAACAGCATCAACAAGGAGGATAGGACAGAAACGAGATGAGGAGTTGCCGGGAGGCGGAAGCTCACCGACAAGTGGAGAAAGCTAATCAGGAAGCAACGAGGCAAACTCCTCTACACACTCGAGCCGATGTTGCCACCTACAAGCTAAAGTGGGGGCTTTCAAAGCTTCTTTCCAGTGAAGCAGAGTAGCCCCCTGAGGAAGGTTTGGATGATGCGACATGCAGCCTAAGCTCTCCTACTTGCATTAAGTCCGTTGACTGACTATAGCTGTAGTGATGCAAATAGAGCGTCGATGGTTTAGGCCGCCAACTGACTGCAATGGTGGTGGTCAAACAATGGCACCAGATATTCATGGCATCTATCTCCTGAGAGAACCCATCCTTCAAAAAGGGTAACCCTATGCTGGGGCACCTTCATCAAAAGCTGACTGCATTGGCTCCTCGGGTACTTTCAGCAACATGGTGGCAAGGAGCTATAAAAACTTGACGTCCCCCAACCATCCTTTTATAATAAAGCCTGATGGGGGACCTGCCGCTCATACGTCCAATCGAAATCTAGCAAATGTCATCCTCTCGGAGAATGAGCATCACCGGGAAGGAGCATCCAAGATGGCAATGAATTTTTCTCATCCCTCATCTCCTCATAAATAATGCCCAGAAGACTTGTCCTATTTGAAGCATGACCGGTCAAAGCTCCTTGAAAATCAAGTATCACTCCAAATGGCATTTCTTAGCATTTAGGGCATTCCCAAGAGCTAGGAAAATCGAGGCACCGCTAAAGGCAATCAATGCCCACTGGCTCCAAGTAATCGAGTAGCACTCGGTTAGAGCCCCAAGACAAGCAATGCCCCTTTGGCTCCAAATGATCGAGTAGTGCTCAATCAAAGTTCCAAGACGATCAACACCACTGGCTCCAAATGACCAACTAGTGATCGATCAAAGTCCCAAGATGATTAATACCCACTAGCTCCAAGTGATCGAGTAGCGCTTGGTCAAAGTCTCAACGCGATCATGCCCACTGGTCAGAGCCCCAAAGCAATCAATGCCTACTTGGCTCCAAGTGACCGGGTAGTGCTTGGTCAGAGCTCCAAGGCAATCAATGCCCACTTGGCTCCAAGTAATCGAGTAGCGCTCTGTCAGAGCCCAAGACGATCAACACCCACTTGGCTCTAAGTGATCGAATAATGATCGATCAGAGCCCCAAGATAATCAACATCCACTGGTTCCAAGTGATTAAGCAGCGATCGGTTAGAGCCCCAAGATGATCAACATTCACTGGCTCTAAGTGACTAAGTAGAGCTCGATCAGAGTTCCAAGGCGATCAACATCTACCGGCTCCAAGTGACTGAGTAGCGCTCGCTTAGAGCCCCAAGGCGATCATTGCCCCCAACTCCAAGTGACCGAACAGTGCTCAATCAAAGCTCCAAGGCAACCAACGCTCATCAACTTTAAATAACCGATCAACGATCAGTCAGAATCCAAGAGCATTCGGATGCCCATGATACCAAATGATCGACCCGCGGTTGATCAAAACCTGGGAAGTAACTAGTGACCACAGTCCTAATTATTTCTGAAGAAATTATGATCCGCTTGAAAAAAGGATGATTTGTCAGTCATTCAAATTCAAGCAAAGACAATACAAAAGGATAAAGAAAAGCTTCATTACTTTTCAAACAAGATGCTCGAGAGCTATAAAAGGATGATTATAAAGATCCAAGCGAAGCAAGACATAACTAGTCCTTTCTAGCCTTGGGATTTGCAGCACCCATTTTAGACGATGATCTATCATCGTAATTACTCCAAGATCCCATCTTAATTGACTGACACCATCATTCTTTGATTCCGCAGGCCCTTTCATGATAAGCGATGGATCTTTTACAACCCCGAGCCCCCTGAAGAATCCCTCAACTGAGGAGACGTTTCTCGATGAGGCATGGACCTTTTCTCCTAGGGCGGGGTCAGATTCATCGCAACCTCCATAATGAACTTACCCATGTCCATGCCCAAAGGAGGTAAGTGACGAGGATCGAGGTTTGGATAAAGGACATGTATCAAGGCCTTGCAATTTTGTACCTCACCAGGTGGCCCCGATCAAACATTAGTCCTTTAGTGATCTTGCTCTTTTGAGCTTCTTGAACCCCAGTTGTGCGACGATGCTCCCTTGAGCAGGATTGACGGTTCAACTGATAATGGCGCCATGATTGTGATCGATGGCAACCCCGCGATCAGACCATCGATTAGATCGGTGAGTCGTTGCTAACCGTTGCCTCAATCTAGCTCCAAAGCCAGCCACAGTGCTAGTGCCTGGCATGTGGCATGCCTCCTAAGGTAATCGATCATATTGACATGGCACATGATAGATTGCCTCGACTCAACTTCAAAAGCACCCATAGATGGCCAACTACCAGATGACAGGTACAGCCCCATCGAGGGCGGCCTAACCAATATAGGGAAATGGCCAAAGATGGCCCCCCGATCTCTGGGTCGATCGCTGCACTTTTGCCCTTTGAAGATCGCTCGAGGCTAGAATTCTTCTTTCTAGCCCAATGAAGTTCATCTTGAAACTCTACCGACCGGGCAGCAATCTCCCAACAAACATCCCTAGATGCAAGCAGCAATTTTAAACCCAAGATTTCTCTGTAAGCTGATGAAAGTTGATTTCGCCCCTGGGCCATCCTAGCAGTAGCATCCCAAGTTACTTGAAAATCTATTCCAATGACTTCTTCAATTTCTCTTTAAGCATAGTCTTATCAAGGATGCACCTCGTACACTTCGAGTGGTAGTCTTCAACTTCCTTGTAGGCCCTTTTTAGCACCTCTTGCGCTTTCAATAGCCTCTTATTTTGGTCGATGGTCTTTTTTTCATAGCCTCGGCCTTGGTATCCTGCTCCAAAACAAATGCCCTGATGTCGATAGCCTTACGAAGGCATTTAGCAGGCATCGATGCTCCCGGTGACAACATGACATCCTAGAAGAAGTTACAACTAATGAATACACAAGGCAAGGCATAAAGAAAAAGATCTCATTTCATTGCATTCAAGAAGGTTTTCTTATAGTGTCAGAAAAGAAATCACAAAATTCAAAAAGCTACAAGCTTAAAGAAAGAAAAATAAAAATACAAAGTTCTAGTTCCTAACCTCCTCGTTGGGATCGACGGTAGTAAAAAAGGGCTCGGCCTCGACCGGAGGATCAGTGGAGGCAAGCTTGATAGTAGAGGCAGGATCAGTCAGGGTAGAATTAGTGGCGGCTGGATCAGTTGGAGCAGTTTCGGAGATGGTGGGAGGGTCGGCAGCGATGCGCTCAATGGAAGCAGCTTCAGTAGGAGTCCTGGTATGCCTGCCTTCAGGCTATTCCCCTGCATCCAAGAAGTCAAGATCTATTATTGGGAAATGATCCAGGATAGCCACTCGACACTCCTACTCCCCCTATTAAAACCCTCTTCATAGGATTCCTAACCACGATCTTGGCAGAGGGTATAGAATTCCTCTGACTTCTAGAAGTCAGCCACTGCTTGAGCTTTCTCTGCCATGGAGCTCCCAGAAACCCTGAACTTCTCCACCACCTCTACCGCCTCCTTGGCAATCACCAAGTCCATCTATGCCTTCTCTCTCCTAGGCCCAATCAGCCTTAACTTTGGCCAATTTGGCCTTCACCTTGGAAAGTGCCTCCTCCAAGCACTTAGATGCCACCTCCATCGGCTTGGCTTTATGACGAGCCTTCGCAACATCACCTCTCAACTTCTTGATGATGCTCCCACTATCAAAGGCCTAGTTCAGCAAATCAACGGTGCAATGCACTAACTGCAAAAAAAATTAGTTCAAAAAGCAAATCGGTCAAGAATAAAAGATGGAAGCCAAGCATAAAATACCTCCTGCACCAATAGTATTGCTTTCTTCTCCAAGCCATCATAACTCATTACTTGAAGCTCTAGCTTTGCCACAAAAAGACTCTTATCGAAGACCTCCTGGCAAGTCTCCCACACTCAAGGGTCCATGTGCCCCAGGGTCCCCTCGAGCTCGCAATCGGTAGAAGTCCCTGAGCTCACCACAACTGGGGTAGAAGATGATGGATGAATAGCTAATGCCTGGCGGGCGATTGGTGCCTCTGGGAGATCAATGACGGTGAAGAAGTCCCAATTGCCTTAGGACAATCAGACTTAGATGGGACCTTTGTTGGGTCAAGCTTAGGCTAAAAAATTTTGGACTTCTTGGAGCTCCCGAAAGAAGCCTGACCCTTTATCTTTTGGACCAACCTCTGACTCATGGCTTTGGAATTTCGAGCCTTATACCTGTAGTCGGTCGACTAGTCAGAAGTAAAAAGAGAGCAAATCAGATAAAAAAAGGGGTACTGGACTCACCCTCGGGGAGTTGGTTGAGCCCCGCTTTATATTGGGACTCTTCCGACAGGAGCCACTCCAAATTAGGGACCTTGAAACTAATGAAGACTTTCAGAATATGCCTCCTCCTCAGCACTTAGCTCTGGAGCACCCCATAAAGAAGCAGCCAGCTAGCCCTAATTTGGCAGACCTTAATTGTCCATCGAAGGAGACGACACAAAGTAAAAATACTCCTTCCACCCTTTGATAGCAGGAGAACTCAAAATCAAGGATTTGACCCAAGATTCCTGGTACTGATATTGGGACCCATACCGGTGGCTAGCCTGTACGATACGGTATGGTATCGTACTGACACTCAGTATGGTGAGACATGTTGATTCCATTTTTTTAATCTTTTTAGGATTTATTAAATATTTTAGATATAAATAGATGTTTGCTTATTCTAATTGATATTTGTATCACTTCAAAATACTATGAAATAATGTTTAGCCTCTGCCATGATATATTATTTTTAAAAAATCTCTATAAAGTAAGATTACTAGCAATTAATTAAACTAAAAGGTGAAATATAAATATAATTATATACTAATATTTAGAATCGGGTTGAATATCGATGTCCATAAATATCGGGATCATTAATGTACTCAACAAGAAAATCAATAAATCTCTCTAACCAGATAGCATGATAATCATATAAGCTTATCCCAGGAGGTATGCATGATGGATCATAACTCGTCGCAGATCCCTTGCTGAGGTCTCGACTCCGAGAGGTATCCCGAGATTGATAATATGGCTGTGCAGGGATCCATCCAAATATACCAGCAGCAAAATCAGATCTATAAGATACTCCGAGCTGCATTAAATAATAACCACTAAAAAATGATATCTTGGATGATCACAAGCTATTGATGCCTGTGGATAAAACGATCCTGAATACGAGGATGATTCTGATATATTCTTGAATCCTACTCCATATGCAAGATCTGCAGCTGCATTATATCCTGAATGATCTCGTTGAGTCCATCGCTTATATGGAATCGTATCACCTCGGGCTCTACCAACTAATGTACCATGGTTTGTATCCTGTGTGGCATAAGTAAACTGTGACTCACCAATCAATGAATCGAAGATAAATAGCTGGCTGCATCTTCAATCCTCCGGCCACTCCCTGATCACTAGATCCCCACTATCTGAAGAAGCACTAGCACTACTCTCTAGTATCTGAATCTGAATGAACTGAATGCTTCAATGAAGATACAACTATTTTTTTCTTCTCTATCTCTGCAGCGAATAGATGACGCAGAGGGATGTGTAATGTATCTACTAGAGCCCTGTGAGAAATGTTGTTTGTTGCCCATTGTCAGCATCTATCTCAGCTTCATTAGCTACAAAATTGACTAGTCGAGGCGATCCTAGCTTATTAAGCTCTAGCTGCTGCTACTGACTCACGACCTATCCAATCATTAGATCTTCATCCTTATTAATATAATTACTTGCAGTAAGATTAGAGTACTTTAGTTTAACTTCCTCTTTAACGCACTTTAGCCTCAACCTTAAATTATAGTATACATATACAAGATCATTGAGATATTTTATTTTAAATGGTTTCTCCACTTGGAGTAGATAAGATCGAAGGTAGACCAGTTGCGCTCACATCCACTAAATGACACTATTTGGAAGAGGATCTTGATAGCAAAAATTTTTAAATATTTTGCTGATCTACCAAAATGCACCCACCATTCAGCTGCAAAAGACATTAAATTATTTAAAACTTTAGATTTAGCAAAATTCAAAAATCAATTTGAATCTAATATTAGACTTAGTAGTACCTATCAGGATTCATCTTTGATTTATTTCTGATAGCTACACTGGATCCAATAAAATCTGTGCCCTTCCTAAAAAATTATCTGCAAAAAAATTGTTATTATCATGTGTTACTTGTTGAAGTTTGTGCTAATAAAAATCACTCAATAATTTTAACCTTGTTCTAGGCACATAGCTATGATATCTGGATCGAGCTCCATCTTATATATATTATTATATAAGGCATACATAAGATGTTCATCCATAGCAATGGCTGGTATAGAATATTAAAATCTTGGATTCAGATAGTAAGCTGCACAAACATTTTAAGAATTAGTCAAATATACTTGTACAAACATAATTGAATTTAAAATTTTAAAGCATTCATGATTTACTGCCTCCTGCTAAACGTAAATCCGAACTCATTTGATAACTCCACCATCCATTAATGATCCAGATATACTCATTAGCATGTGTTGGATTTACCACTTGGATCTTTTTCTTTATCCTTTCTATCATGTAATAAAAGAAGCCTATCTGAACATATCGCTCAAAGTCAACCCGAAATACCTTATATAGAGGCTTGATAGTCTCCATTATCCTCTCGGTTTGCTGCTAGAATGTCTGTCTCGTTACTAAATTCTTCACAGTGCTCTTTTCAGTATTTGTCCTGGCATATCTGCTCTGCTGCCACTCTTGACTGACAAATATCTAGCACATCTCTACCTTTTTACCAAGAAGACTATCAAATGCTATATAATTTATAGCAAACCGTGTGATCTTTGGTCTCAATATTTCTCTCCCAGTAAAGCTCCTCATCAATGATAAGATCCATGTATGGTTATAGATAAATCTAGTAATAGTCAATGCTAATTCAACTATCTTCTACACCCTATGAATCTTTTCAATATCTATCAACATAAGGTTAATATAATATATAGTATAAGGGATCCAGAAAATATACGGTCACCGCTATATCAAGAGCTGTCCTGTGGACCTATAATATGATCCATTATTTGTGATGACCTACACGACATTCTGCTCTTCCACTTGATCAATCATCTCCTCCAATTTGAGGATATAGCTGATGTCATGCACCTAATCAAAAGCACCAATAGATTTATGAAAAAAGTTTTTCATCATAATAAGTCAAGAAGTTAATGATCTTCATCTAGTAGGACCAGTCCAACCATCACACATCACTGTTAATCTATACATGGGCCATTGTTCTGATAGGAGGCAATCCAATTTTTTAGCTTTCCTTATTGCTATTCAGAAGCTGACCATAAATATTCCTTGATCCTAGAAGATCTACACTTGTACTAGCAGCTTGTATAGATGCAATTGCTGAACGATAATATAGATTATCTGCTACGTGCACTGGGATATGATTAAAATGAAACCAAGATTCGATAGCCCGCTACATATCCTTCTTATTATTTTTCAGCATACTATCAATCCTCTGTTACTTGGAATCTTTGTTAGGAAAGGAATATGGATCAACAACATGGATAGTGGCTCATGTTGAAATGTTCATAGAAGGCTTCTTTCTACTGCCAAAAGCTCCTAACATGGATGTAATACGGCTGGTGCCTTTCCTGATGGACTCTCTGACTGAGATCCTTCTAAACTTGTCTCAGACTTTTTTGCAACACTTCCAAAGCCCAACCTCAATCCTGACTCACAAGCTGGTGGCCCAAATTGCTCTCTACACCTGGCCATCTATTTTAGCTGCCTTTGCTCATACAAACTTGCCTGAATGGCAGCCTCAATCTGTGCCTCCTCATCAAAAGGAATAGATGATCTCTCTGACTTCCTGGAGTGATAAGGTGGTTCTACAGCTTTGCGATCCACCTCTACCTTTTCCTTCAATATTTTTTTCTTTTCTGTTATGAAATCAGCAAATACTTTTTCATTAACTGATGGACCTCTTGTGACACTGCTGACATACAGATATATCAGAATAGCCGTCAGCCAAGTGCTGCTTCAACTTCATTATCCTATTATCTTTGAATTCTTATTGCACCGTTTATACCTCCAATAAATACTGATCTAAGAACATTTCTCCATGCACCCAATTAATATCATGCTCCGGATCTTTCTTCCTCCTCGATGAATTCATTTCTGAATATTTAAAAAGCACATAAGCTCAATAATTATATAAATTAATTAATATTTTATTTATCTAATATTTTTATTTTTTATTTAATTATATATTTTTTAATTTTTTAGATTTAAAAGTATAAAAAATATAATATTATAAAAAAATAATTTGAACTTAGATTCATGTAGGATCCTATTATAGATGCTATATATATTTTTTTAAGATAGTAGACATGCATTAAAAATCACTTTTTCTTCAATATTAGGCCTAGAAAACTATTTATAAGATGTATCAAAATTTAGATAAATCGATACGAAATTTATAATGAAAGTAGCTTACAAGCCCTAGCAAAATAATTTATTATTATAATTTTTTAATTAATATTTTATTTTTTATTTATTTTTTAATCCAAAAATATTTTTAAATTTTAAAAATTATATACTTCACAATAAATCATGATATTAGCATTATTGTATATATCTTTCATAGATCTACAATATACTCTAAAATCATGTCAAAATAAAAAATTTTGATAACATTTCTCTTTATTTTTTTATTTTTCATGAATTTAAAAAAAGGGAGGGAAGAGGGAGAAAGAGAGAAGGAAAACATATATGTACCTTGAATTCACCTTCTTTCTTGCTATTTTGATATTTGATTAGCTTGAATACTGAAAATATTTGTTTTGAAACCTTCTTTCCTCCTTTCTATCAAAACTGAGAGTCCAAGAGGCTCTCAGTTGCTTAATATCAACCGCTCCACCCACGTCACTACAACACAATAAAAAAAATTTGAACCAGACCAAACCAGTCCGAACCATTCCAAACCGGGCCCAAACCGACCGAACTGGCCAGTTCGGGCCCAGTTCATTAATTTTTTTTAATTATGGAATGGGGAAAACCGATTTTATAGGTTGAACCATGTTGATTGGGCATCGGTCCAGTTCGGTTCAGCTTGAACTAGCCAATTCGGCATGGTTCAGCAAACCGTGGTTTGACCTCTTTTTGAGTTGTGAGGTACCATCATGCCTTGGCATAAGAATGCCTCTGGATGGTAAACAAAGAATGAAACAAAGATAGAGATGGCTAGACCTCAGCTAAATATACAAACCTAAGAATCCTATTATATGCCTAATAGAATTTGGGGTTAAAAGACATAAGGGTATTTGGTATGCCCTAAGGAGTTCAAGGACAGATGGTGGGAGGGAAAATCTAAGTCCTGCCTCGAATGCCTCTTCATAGATGCCAAGCCTACTAGGAGGGGGACTGACAATCTGCATCTCAAGCCCCGAGTCGAGGACAACAAGCTTTCTGAAAGAAGACTCCCAAAGAAAAGGCACACAAGAAAGAAAGGAGGGAGGGCAAACGACCGACAAAGAAATGGCTAAAAGTACCTTAAGGGAGATGGAACCGTTCAAGAAAAAAAAATTGAAGAAAAAGGTGGAAGAAGTGGTTGCTTCCATCTTTTCAAATGAAGAGGCATACCCCCAAAGCCATTCAGAGCACTCAACAATCCCCATGTGGTAGCAAGAGACCGATGGGTCGCGGATGTTTCGCTGCCTAGAATAAATGCTACATGCCCCACGAAGCATCATTGAGAAATATAATTTGGGGTGCATCATTGCCTTGTCTATCTAGATCCGCCTCAAAGACCATATACCTCCAGATCGAAAGGAGCCCTATGCCCTTAGCCCTCCTTTTTCTCTGAATATTTCCATGATCTGATCAAAGTTCAGACCAGAAAGTAGGAGGGTATCTGTTAGTGAAAAATGTGATTAGCAAGGAACATAAGGCCCACGATGACAAAAACAGACTCAACCCAATCGCCAACAGAGACTGTAGACCATACATTAAGCCAAGCCATCACAGAATGAGCAGGATTGCTACAAACATGCGATCGGCCACTCGAACAATGCCACACCGATCGCTCAGGAAGCACTCAACCATAGACCCTCGAGCGGATACCGGTAGAGGCCAATTCCTATGCCTGAAGGCATCAACAAGCCTCGCCGATCACTCAGGAAGCGTTCAACCACAGGCCCTCGAGTGAATGTCGGCATAGGCCAAATCCTATGCCCGAAGGCATGAGTGAGCCTCGCCGACCATTCAGGGAGCATTCAGTCATAAGCCCTTGAGTGGATATCGACAAAGGCCAACTCCTGTGCCCGAAGGCACCAGCGAGCCTCGTCGACTGCTCAGGAAGTGTTTAGCCATAAGCCCATGAGCGGATACTGGCAGAAGCCAACTCTCGTGCCCAAAGGCACGGGTGAGCCTTGCCAACCACTTAGGGATTGTTCGATCATAAGCTCTCATGCCCGACCAAGCCCCAGATATCTCATGAGCACTCCGAACGGCGAAACTTAGGTGGTGCACCTATCTCAAGTCCCAGAGAAATGACACCCAAACATTCATTGTCATAGCTTCCACCATGTAGCCAGCTCTCTGTCATGTCCCAAAGTCCCCAATCATCGCTAAATCTAGGTGAATGGGAAAGGTGTGCTCAGATTCCTTGTAGTTTGGCCCATCATTTAATGAGACGTGCGATATATGAAAACTAGCGACAAGGATGCATTTAAAGAGATAAGACACTACCTACAGATAAGAAAGCTCAATACGACACTTGGAAGGTTCTACCGCCTCTTACCGAATCCAGTAGGATCTTAGTCAGGATTGAATTGCCCCCGAATCAAAGCCTATAAAAGGGACTCCAAGTGAGTCCTCAAGATATGCGAGCTTTCCTGTTTACACTCCACTATTGGCATGAAATTGACTTGAGCATCGGAGTGCCATCGTTGGGACCATACCCGGCGAGACTTTTTTGCATGTCCTTCTCGAAGCCTAGCCTACTCCGTCCACTCCAACATCCACTCCAACTCTCCCTTCGGTGCTTGACAAATTTCGGCACCAACAGATACCATTGAAAGAATTGGAGGTGCCATGCATGCATAAAAATCAACAGGATTTCTAAAAGCCTAATATAAGCGACTTAGAAAACTATTTCATAAAACATACAAATTAATTAAAAATTATACATAAGGATCTATCTAACAAGCTGATTAGAATTTTATCATATAAACTCAAATCTGAAATAAAATAAAGTAAAGAAAAATCAACTTATCTTGATTGCTATTGCTTCTTTCAACCACGATCAAATCAGATCCGGTGGATTCACGGGGTTTCTTTGAAACCGAGCATGCACCCGGCCTTTGCTGATAACCATACAGGGATGATGCTGATTGACTTCTCGAGGCTCTCAGAGTGCTAGCTACTTTGCAGGCCTCTCCTCCATCTTAGATTTGGACCTCCCTTCACGAAGACTAGAAGAACAAGGCTGCAACCTTTGTAGCCCTCATGCAAACCCTTCATGCAATCAGACAAGACTTTTTCTCGAACACCAAGGGAGGAGAAAATACTTTATTGTTGCCCAGGTGGCTATCCAAGAGGGGGGTGAATTGGGACTTTTGAAATTTAAAGCAGATAATGTGCGATTGAAATACCCTTTTAAAGTATTGTGTTGTGATTAAGAATTAAATGCAGAAGCTAAAAGAAATCAGATAATCATAATACAAAAATACAGGATTTATAGTGGTTCGGAGCAACCCAGCTCCTACGTCCACTACCCAAGATACCACTTGGGATTTCCACTATATTCACACCCAAATACAGTAGGATTGTTTTGCAGAATCACAATCCAAAACCTCTACACCTTGATTTTAACGGGAACACCAAAGAAAACCCAACACCCTTTGGTTTTAAACAGGCTCACCAAAAAAACCTAACTTGGTTTTACCAGGATCACCAAGAACCCAACACTTGGTTTTATCAAGATTCACCAAGAATCTATTTGGTTTTTCAACTGGGATCACTAATAACCCAACAATTCAAAAAATGAATTGAAGTAAATGCAACAAAAATGACAAACTTAATTTGTCGGATAGTTGCCGGTGTAGCTTGATGGAAGTCCACTTGAATGTACTTGAATAAGCTTTAATTACTTCAGTAGTTTCTTCCCAAAGTTGCTTCAAACTTCAGATCAAAGTTGGTGAAGTCTTGGAGGCAGACTTGAATGCTCTTGTGCTCTTTTCCTGTTGGTAATTAGAATATTCAAAGCTCTCTTCTCTTTGAAGAACTTTTTCAAAAACTCTTGCTTTTAGGATGTTCAAATCCTTCAAATATAAGGTCTTCTATCACTCCAAGGCAGTTCTAGCCATTGTAGACCATTGGGGAATGATTTGTGACCGTTGGAGCACTTTTTGGCATTCAAAAATAATTTCTAGAACTAGCCGTTGGATACCTAAAAACGATATTCGAGTCGGCTCAGATTCCTTCGAGTCGCCTCGGATCCTTCGAGTCGAATTGGATCCTTCGAGTCGATAGGTCGAGTCGCCAAATCTTCAGTACAGTCGGCTCTTTGTCTCAGGGCGCAAAACTTCACTCTAGACGAGTCGGCTCTTGATAGCTCGGGTCGACTCGAACTTCTTTCTTTGAAAAACTTGAATTCGATGAGTCAGCTCTTTTCAGCTTGGGTCGGCTCTTCTTCACAGATTATGAAATGAACACTCTGGAAGAGTCGGCTCGATGCAGTTCGGGTCGGCTCGCTTTCTCAGGTCTTCAAAATTAGGTCTGGCAGAGTCGGCTCTTTCTGGTTCGGGTCGGCTCGCTTGGCTGCTCTCAGAAATCTTCAGAAACTGGACTTTGGAGGAGTCAGCTTGGACATAATCCAGTCGACTCGAATTCATTAGAGTCGACTCAGTTACCTTCGAGTCGGCTCGGATTGCTGCGTTCCAGAATCCTTGCTGCGTGCCAGTAAGTGGAGTCGGCTTCTCAACATGCTGGGTCGGCTCGAGTATCTTCTTCAGGATTTTTATACTTGAACTCAAAGAAAAACTCTCACCAACTCTTTACATTTTCAAGCATACCAACTCAAAATAATTTTTATAGCACACACACAGAAGTAACCCTTTTTACATGATTTTTCTTCTTAGCTTTTTCATTGGGTTCTTCTTTACAAAATAAGTTACAACACAACTCAAACAAGAAACATTAGTGTAGGAGTTGATGTTTGAACATTTAATCCATCCTACAAAAACTTATAAAACACTTGAAGAGTTGTCAGAAATAAATATACATGCTCCAATGTTTGGTTATCATCAAAATCACTTATGGGATCAACAATCTCCCCATTTTTGATGATGACAAAATACTAGGCATGAAAAATTCTTTACACTTTACATGTATACAAGTATTTGAAAATTAAATATTCACATGTATCAAAGCTAATTAAATTTGATAAATAACTATCAGAGCTCAAGAGATGATATCAAAGTATTAAACTTTTCATGCTTCATAATGTTATAATTAGCACAACATGGAGTATCGAAGTTTTGAAAAAGATAATGACAGAATTAACTTGTAGAGCAATAGCAATCAGAGCGAAACCATTTCAAGAGAATCTCCCCCTTTCTCTAGGTTTTAAAGCAGTTAAATAGTTAGATCTGATTGAATACTGGATCTTTTGTGCTCCCCCTTTTTCATTCTTTTTAAGTACTTTAAGAATAGTTAGTAGGAAGCTCAACATATATACTGATTTTCCATTTCTCACATTTTTAATATTTCTCCCATTTTTCATTTCTCATATTTTTCATATTTCTCCCCTTTTTTGTCAATCAATCAAAAAGGTGGTTTCAAATAAAGCATAGATTTTGAAATATATTGAGAAAGTCTTTAAGATTTGTTTGAGATAATTTCACTTTCTCAAATTTAAAATTTTAATTAAAAATTCATCACATATATATCAAATCATGACAACAAATGAAATTGCTAAAAGATCTTTTATTTCATTGATTAATTTAACATACGAAGCAGGAAAGAAAAGTATATTCATACTTGTAAAAGATAACAAGTAGAACAAAGTCAGAAATACAACCAAAAGACTAACCAACTAAACTATTCTTCTTCTTCTACACTAGAAGAGGAAGAGCCTACCTTTATAACCTTATCAGAGGTCTTGGTTTTTAGGGGTTTAAACTTTAAACCTTAAATCCCTGAATCTAGTTCTAACAGGGGCTCTAAGAATCTTAGTCTTCTTGGTTTTGGGTTTCTTCTTGGTCTTAACAGGTTTGGATGGATCAGATGAAGGAATAGGAGCAGGAGTGTCAAGTGACTCCTTGAAAATCTGTTCAGGAGTATCTTCAGCAATGACTGTTTCTTTCTGGGATTACAATAGGATGCTTCTGATCTTTTCCTTAAAATCCTCCATTTCCTTTTCAATTTTCTGCTGGTAGAGCTTTTGTTCAAATCTCCATTCCTGCAAACTTGCATTAACTGTACTTTTCATTTTATCAATTACAGAATTCATGTGATTTGTCAATGAACTTGAAATTGCTTCCATCTTCTAAAATATTAGCTTTTTGAGGTCAGATGGAGTAATCATTGTACCTTCAATCCTTTCTTCAACAGCAGTAGCTTCATTATCTTCTGAAGAAGTAACAGCAGCCTGACTAGACACTTTCTTTATCCATATTCCTTGTAGCTTATAACCCATTCTTTTCAGTGAATTGAAAGAGTAAATGTCAAAGTGATGTAGTGGCTTGCCTATCTCATCTGCTAAGTCAACGCCAGCTTCTTCAAATAGTAAAGTAAAAAACATACCGTAGGGTAGGCAGGCTTTGACTTTTCTAGCTGCTTCAGTCATCTGGATCATCATTATGTAGGGAAGGTTGAAAGGCTTTTCTTTTATCAAATGTCCCATAAAGGTCATATCTTTCTCACTGACCCAATCAAAGCGACCAGTTCTGGGAAGAAATATCCTGCTGATCATATTATGAAAAAGTCTCATTTCTTTTGACAGTAGATTGGCCTTAACATGCTGAACGGAGCTCACGTCTTCTTTCTCCAAGATGAGCTTTAATATGTGTTCTTTGTCAAGTAAAATGAGCTCAGTGGCGCCGTCCGTTGGTATTTGAAGTAAACTGCCCAACCTCTCTTCATCCACAATTATTTTCTTTCCCTTGACAGTAGATTCTAAGTGATATTCTTCAATGACTATATTTTCATAGAAAATCCGTACCAGTGAAGGGTAGGTCAAGATGTCCAGAAAACAGAACTGCTTTCAATCCTGGCATTCTATCCATCTTCCGATTTTCATTTGCATTTCTTCCAGAAATGTAAAATCGATTTTCCTTCCACAAGTTACAGGCCAATTGGCCATTGATACAATATGTTCGGGAGGAGTCACTTCTTCCTGTTGCTCAGTAGTTGATCTTTTCCTCTTTTCTCCTTTTTCTCTTGCATCTTCACTGCATGCGCCTGGTTCACCAACTTGAAGAACCTTCCTTGCAGATCTTCGAAAAGCCATTGCAATGGGATTCAAGAAATCAAGGTTTTAGATAATGATTTTTGGGAGTTTGGTAAAGTTTCCGAGAGGGTAGAGTGAGTTTGAAGTAAAAGTGAGAAGAGTGAAGTACAGGAAAAGACAATTCAGAACTACCTAAATAACAATTTGCCAACTTTCGAGTCGGCTCGCCCAACCCTAGAAATATCCGAGTCGGCTCGACCAGAGCGAACTTAGAACAATCAGAACACCGAGTCGGCTAGGCAAAGCCCTAGTTGGCTCGACCAGAGCGATAGGTAAAGAACTTAGACATTCGAGCCGGCTCGACCAAAGCAAAATTGCTTGAGTCGACTCGAACAGAAACTTTCCATAATAAGTAAGATGATTCAGAAATTGAATTTAATACAATAAAATTTTAAGGAAAGTTGATCAAAAATCATGAATAAATGTAGGAGGTTTTCTAGATAATCTTTCCTTAATTCTTGAAGGAAATTAGGTTGTCTAAATCTAGGAAGAATCACAAAGCCCTAATTCTCCTCTAAGCAATTCAAATCTATCCAGATTCAGTGGCTTAATAAAAATGTCAGCTAATTATTTTTCTGTTGGGATAAATTCTAGTTCAATGTCACCATTCAAAACATGGTCTCTAATAAAATGGTGTCTAATATTTATGTGCTTAGTCCTAGAATGCTGAATATGATTTTTGGTTAAATTTATAGCACTTGTGTTATCATACTTAATAGGAGTTTTGCATTGTGTAATACCAAAGTCTTCTAGTTGTTGTTTAATCCATAACACTTGTGCACAACAACTCCCTGCAGCAATATACTCTGCCTTAGCAGTAGAAAGTGCTACTGAGTTTTGTTTCTTGCAGTGCCCTGAGATTAAATTCAACCCTATAAATTGACATATGCCGCTAGTGCTTTTTCAAACAACTTTACAACCAGCATAATCAGCATCAGAGAATCCAATTAAATTTAAGGATGATTCTTTTGAAAACCAAAGACCTAGATTACTTGTACCTTTTAAATATCTTAATATTCTTTTAACAGCAAGCATATGTGTTTCTTTAGGATTACATTAAAATCTAATACATACGCATACACTATACAAGATATCTGGTCTACTTGCAGTTAAATATAATAAGGATCCGATCATATCTCTATATAACTTTTGGTCAACATTGGATCCACTTTTATCTTTGTCCAATTTGCAAGAAGGGCTCATGGGTGTGCTCATATGTTTGCTCGTCTCCATACCAAACTTCTTGATTATTTCCTTGGTATATTTAGCTTGGTTAATGAAGATCCCTTCCTTTGATTGCTTTACTTGAAGTCCAAGGAAGTAATTAAGTTCACCCATTAGGCTCATTTTAAATTCTCCCTGCATTAGCTTAGTAAATTCTTCACAAAAACTTTCATTAGTTGCACCAAAGATAATATCATCCATATAAATTTGTATAACTAATATATCATTATTTTTCTTTTGATAAAAAAAGTTTTATCAATATTTTCTCTTGAAAAATCATTTTCAATCAAGAAAGTGCTAAGTCTATCATACCAGGCTCTAGGAGCTTGTTTCAAACCGTATAAAGTTTATTAAGTTTAAACACATGGTTTGGAAAAGCATGATTTTCAAAACCCGGTGGTTGTTCTACAAAAACTTGTTTGGTGATAAAACCATTTAAAAATGCACTTTTCACATACATTTGAAAAAGTTTGAAATTCATGTAGTAGGCAAATGCAAGAAGTAATCTAATGGCTTCTAATCTTGCTACAGGTACATAGATTTCATCAAAATCAATACCTTCTTCTTGACTATATCCCTTAGCCACTAATCTAGCTTTGTTTCTAATTACATTTCCTTGTTCATCTAGTTTATTCCTATAGACCCATTTGGTTCCTATAATTGAGTGGTCTTTAGGTCTATCAACTAGTGTCCAAACCTTATTTCTTTCAAACTGGTTCAATTCTTCATGCTTGGCTAACATCCAGTTTGGGTCACTTTCAGCTTCTTCTAAGGTGTGAGGCTCTATTTGTGATACAAAGGCTAGGTAGTCATGTGTAGTCCTATGTGCAGACCTAGTCCTAATGCCTTAAGAAGGATCACCAACAATTAATTCTTTAGGATGGGAAGTAGCGTACCTCCATTCAGTTGGTAGATTAGGATGATCCTTACTTACCATTTCTTCTCCTTCTTCAATTGGTATATCTTGAATACTCATGTCCTCCATCTCCTTTTGAATAGTACTTGCATCATTGTCAATACACTCATCATTTCTAGATGGTGAAGGGTTAGTTTCATCAAAGATAACATGCATTGACTCTTCAACAGTAAGAGTCCTTTTATTAAATACCCTATATGTTTTGCTATGTAGTGAATAACCAAGGAAAATTGCTTCATCAAATTTAGCATCAAGTTTTCCTAGATTATCCTTACCATTATTAAGCACAAAGCATTTGCATCCAAACACATGAAAATAAGTTATATTGGGTTTCATTTCATTCCAAAGCTCATAGGGGGTTTTCTTCAAAATAGGACGGATCATAACGCGGTTTAAAATATAACAAGTAGTATTCATCGCTTTAATCCAAAAGTACCTTGGAAGATTACCTTCACATAATATCGTTCGGACCATTTTTTTCCAAAGTCATATTTTTCCTTTCTGCAACAACATTTTGTTGTGGTGTTCTAGGAGCGGAGAAGTTGTGATCAATGCCATTTTCAGTACAATAATCATCAAAAAATTGATTTTCAAATTCGGTACCGTGACCACTTCTAATTGAAACTATTAAGAGATTTTTCTGATTGTAAACCTTTTTATGAAATTTTCTAAACATTTTAAAAGTTTCATCTTTGTGAGCAGTAAACAAAACCCATGTAAATCTAGAAAAATCATCTACAATCACAAGGACATATTTCATACCTCCTAGGCTTGTGGTCCAAGTTGGTCCAAATAAGTCTATGCGAAGTAGCTCAAGAGGTCTGGAAGTTGAAATCATATTTTTGGATTTAAATCTCTCCCTAGTTTGTTTATCCATTTGACATGCATCACAAATATGATCAAAATCAACTTTAAACTTAGGCATACCTCTAACAAGATTTTTCGAAATTAACTTGGCAATGGTATGCATACTAGCATGACCTAATCTTCTATACCATAATAAACAAGACTCCTTGGTCTTAGCGTTCATTGCAACTAAACTGGAACTACTTGTCACGATAAGATCATTTAAATCTACCACATAAATATTTCCAAGTCTATGTCCAATGAATTTACTACTAGAATCAAGAGAGGTTGTTACTATACACATAGATGATTCAAAAATAACTTTGAAGCCTTTATCACACAATTGATTAATACTCAATAAATTGTACTTCAATTTATCTACTAGCAATACATTTTCAATGAAAGTATAGAAGGTTATTTTAATCTTACCAATTCCGATTATTTTTTCCTTGCCATTGTCTCCAAAAGTAACCATACATCCTTTCATTTCCAGGATGATGAATTGATCCTCGTCACCCGTCATATGTCTTGAACAGCCACTGTCCAGATACCATCTTTTCTTCAATTTCTGGGCTGCAAGACATTCCTGCAAGAAAATCAATGAGTTCTTTTAGGTACCCAAGCTAACTTGGGTCCTTGCAAGTTAGCTGAGGTGGTTCTTTTAGAAATCCAAATCTTTCTTGATCTACTATGGACATTTCTAATAATATTACAGTTGAAAGCTTTATGTCCTAATTTTTTGCAAGCAAAACATCTGATTCTAGAATTTTGAAATAATCTATATTTTGAAATTCTAGTTACATGAAATGCAGAAATAGCAGGTGTTGTAGTTGTATTTTTTGAACATACAGAGCAGGTTTTGAAATGGAAGTAGAACCTTTTGTCACAAAAATTTTATGAGTAAACTTGGTTACAAAATCCTTTTGATTCACAAATGTAGTAGCTGAGACAATTTGAATTTGAACCATTAAAACCTATTCCAGCTTTTTTACCAGAAATTCTTTGATCTTTAAGAATCAACTCAAACTTGTTAGAAGATAAAGTTAATTTTTCAACAAGTGGCTTGAGTTTTTCAACCTTCTTTTTCAACTCATTGTTTTCTTTCAATAAAACATTATTTTTATCATTAAATTCACTATTCTCAATTTTCAAGATATTACATTTTTCATAAAAGATATGAAGTTCTTTTTGCAATAAAACATTCTTTTCTGAAATCTCTTCTTTTTCTTTGAGTAAAGAATCATTGATATGCTTTAATGGTCTAATCTTTACTCCTGCCTTTTTAAATTCAGATAAGAGATCATGAAATGCGTAATTTAATTCTTTAAATGTAAAATCAATTTGAGTGTCAGGGAAAATTACCTCATCCTCGAGACCCATTAGACATAAGTTAGCAGTTTTCATGGTCTCTTCTTCTTCAGTTGAAGTGGAGTCTTCACTGTCGCTCCACGTGACAACCATCGCTTTCTTCTTCTTTTTGAAAAATTTCTTTAGCAATGGACAGTCCGGACGAATGTGCCCTGGTTTCTTACATTCGTAGCAGGTGGGGACTTGTTCCTTATCTTTTTCTTTGTCCTTGTCCTTTTCTTTTGAATGCTCTCCTCGTTTATGGAATTTTCTGTTGTATCTACCTTTCTTCTTTTCCATAAACTTTCTGAATCTCCTCGCAACCATTGCAATGTCTTCATCTTCAAGATTGTCTTCGGAGGAGATAGAGTCATCTTCCGTCTCTTCATCATCCTTTGATTCTAATTCAGCCTTGAATGCAATTGTTTTCTTCTTTTTCTGATCATCATCCATTCTGTGCCACATTGCTAGTTCGTGTGTGATGAGAGATCCCATTAATTCATCCATTGATAGAATGTTCAGGTCTTTAGCTTCCTGGATGGCAGTGACCTTGGGATCCCATTTGTCAGGAAGTGATCTCAATATCTTCTGTACTAGATCAGCATTTGAGTATACCACCAAGACTTTTCAAACCGTTAATAATATCTGTAAATCTAGTGTACATGGCAAAAATACTTTCATTAGGCTCCATCTTAAACAATTCATAATTATGCACTAAAATATTAATCTTTGAAGTTTTCACTTATGAAGTTCCTTCATGGGTCACCTCAAGTTTATCTCAAATTTTCTTTGCTGAAGAGCAAGTGGAAATTCGATTAAACTCATTACTATCCAAAGCACAATATAATAAGTTCATTGCTTTGGCATTTAACTCACCCATCTTCATGTCGCGGTCGTCCCAATCCTCTTCAGGTTTAGGAACGTCCACATCATCAATTTTAGTCATGGAAACATGTGGCCCTTTAAGAATGATCTTCCACAATTGAAAAACAGCTTGAATATAATTTTCATTCGTGCTTTCCAATAAGAATAATTTGTGCCTGTGAAGAGTGGAGGTCTATTAGTTGACTAGCCTACCACCAAGGATGTACTCATGGGATGAGCGATCAATCTTTACTCTAGTATAATCAGAGACACTGCTCTGATACCAGTTGTTGCCCAGGTGGCTACCCAAGAGGGAGGTGAATTGGGACTTTTGAAATTTAAAGCAAATAATGTGCGATTGAAATACCCTTTTAAAGTAGTGTGTTGTGATTAAGAATTAAATGCAGAAGCTAAAAGAAATCAGAGAATCACAATACAAACACACAGGATTTATAGTGGTTCGGAGCAATCCAGCTCCTACGTTCACTATCCAAGATACCACTTAGAATTTCCACTATATTCACACCCGAATATAGTAGGATTGTTTTGCAGGATCACAATCCAAAACCTCTACACTTTGATTTTAACGGGATCACCAAAGAAAACCCAACACCCTTTAGTTTTAAACAGGCTCACCAAAGAAACCTAACTTGATTTTACCAGGATCACCAATAACCCAACTAGGCTAAGTCAGTCTTTTGTTGCTTATTTCGCTAGTAGCCGAAAACCGCAGTGAAACTCTGACTCCTTGATTCACATCAAGCAAAAAGAGGGGGAACCCCTCAAGTCCTATGTGAGCCGATTCAATGAAGCGGCCCTTGAGATTATAATCTTAATCATTCGATCGCCATGACCACCATGAAGTATAGTCTTCACCAGTGTCTTTTTTCTCTTTTTGAAAAAGAAACCACCAATGAATTTTTCCAAGATGCTTACCAAGACTGAGAAGTATGCTCGTGCAGAGGAGGCATATGGAGCCCATGTACCATGTACTACCCCACCTGCACTAGCTCCTGCAACCATCATTGCTTTGCCACTCACTTCGGCACCCAAGGAGCGACCCTCAGCTTCGAGATTCCCCCTGAGGAGAGAAGATCGAGGGAAAAGGCCAAAAACCCAATAACCTCCCTGACATAGATGGGTGTCCTTCAAGATTCGATGTCTTCAAAGTCCAGACCAACTAAATGCTCTACCATCATGGAAGTTCAGTCAATATGCCGCTCTAAACTCCCTGCACGCCCAAGTCCTGATGCAAATTTGGGGACAGTTGCCAAAAGCAAGAAAGATTCAATCGAAGCCCGAACAAAGGAATTAGAACAAATATCGGCCTTATCATCGAGACCAATGTCATGCCACATAAGAATGTATACAGCTCCATGATGAAATAGAAAAGCTCATCTATCATGGCAGGCTAAATCGGTTCTTTTGAGATTGGGGAGAAAGACGTGACGTCCTGGTCTTGTGCCTACCAAAACCACCACCACGAGTGGAAGAGCTTGCTGACCGACCTGCGAAGAATGATGTCAACATGATTACTGGAGGACCAGATAAAGATGCCAGAACTAGTAGCCCAGGAGGGAGTTTTACCAAAGTCGTAACTTTCACTTTGGTCGATGCAAGCAAGATCCAATATCCTTATCATGATCCTGTTATGATAACTTTTAATGTAGATAACTGTAATATCCATTATGTACCTGTCGATAGTAGAAGTTCAATAGACGTTTTGTTTTATGATGCCTTCATAAAGATGAACATTTTTCTACAACGATTGAGAAAGATAAATGCACCAATAACCAGGTTTTCAGGAAAACCGATTCCAACTGAAGGCATCATCACTCTGCTCGTGATAGCAGGAAGTGCCTCTCAGCGTTCACAAGTACATCTCACCTGTAGAGTTGTAAAGACGCCTTCGGCCTACAATGTTATATTCATCATCACTCTGCTCGTGATAGCAGGAAGTGCCTCTCAGCGTTCACAAGTACGTCTCACCTGTAGAGTTGTAAAGACACCTTCGGCCTACAATGTTATATTCAGCCGACCAGGGTTAAACGCTCCACAGGCAATAGTGTCTATCTATTACTTACTGATGAGGTTTCCTACATACCTAGTAGGCAAGCTACATGGAAACCAAGTTTTAGCAAAACAATGCTACTTAATGGCCTATTAAATTGGACAAACTAATCTCCTGGATAGCCTCTCAGTCGAAGGATTGGATCCAGGGATTAACAAATTGAAGAGAGAGGGAGGCCTGTAAAGGACCTTGTAACAATCCCCCTAAATTATGGGGACCCCCAACAAGTTCAAATTGACTCAATGCTGGACAAAAACATAAACAAAAACCGGTAGCCTTCCTACAAAAGAATGCCGATGTCTTTGCCTGGATACCTGCAGATATGCTCGGGATTGACTCGGAAGTGATAACACGTCACCTGATAGTGGATCCGAATCATCACCCTATGAAACAAAAGAAAAGGAGTTTCGTGCAAGACCGCTAGAGAGCCATGGCAAAGAAGGTACAGAAACTCATCAGTGCAGGGTTTATCAGGGGATTTAATTATTCTCAATAGTTGGCAAATGTAGTATTGATAAAGAAGGCCAATGAGAAGTGACAGATGTGTGTGGATTTCACAAACCTCAACAAGGCCTGCCCTAAGGATAGCTATCCCCTTCCCCGCATCGACCAACTAGTGGACACAATGGCCAGCCACGAACTCCTAACTTTCATAGATGTCTTTTCGGGATATAACCAGATCTGGATGGTGCTTAAAGACGAGGAGAAAACTTTTTGTATCACTAACCAGGGCCTGTTTTGTTATAAGGTAATGTTGTTCGGTTTAAACAATGCAAGGGCAACTTACCAACGATTGGTGAACAAAATTTTCAAGAACCAATTCGGCCAAAACACGGAAGTCTATGTCGACAATATGCTAATCAAAAGCTGCATTTCACAAGATCATTTAGAAGATCTTGAAGAAACTTTTGCCACCTTACATCGATACCGGATGAAATTAAACCCCGTCAAGTGTGCATTTGGAGTAACCTCCAGAAAGTTCCTTGGATTTATGGTGTCCGATCGAGGGATTGAAGTCAACCCAGAGAAAATTTCAGCCTTGACACAAATGACCACACCAAAGACCATAAAAGAAGTTCAAAGGCTTACTAGGCGGATTGCTGCCCTTAGCCGGTTTGTTTCTAAATCAACCAAACGATGCTTGCTTTACTTTCAAATTTTGAAAAAGTCAAAAGACTTTGAATGGACTGAGGAATGCCAAAAGGCATTCAAAGAACTTAAAACTTATCTCGGTACCCCGCTGCTCCTTAACAAGCCGAAGGAAGGTGAGGAGCTATATTTATATCTAGTAGCAACCTCTTCCACTATCGGCTTTGTCCTCATTAAAGAAGATTAGATACAAAAGCCAATGTATTATGTTAGTCGAGTCATGTAACATGCCAAGACCAAATATGCCTAGCTGGAAAAGCTCATCTTCATCCTTGTAAACTTGGCCAAAAAGCTTTGGCCATATTTTCAGGCCCCACGATTGTGGTCCTCACTGATCAACCTCTTTGGATGATTTTACATCGACCCGATACCTCAAGCAGGATGGCCAAATGGGCCTTGAACTTTTCAAGTTCGATTTAGCATTTCGACCAAGACCTCTATCAAGGCACAGGTACTGATAGATTTTCTAACTGAATGTATCATTCCCAAAGAGGAACCAAAAGAGGGAAATTCAATGCCTAAAGATCTCGAGCAACAGTGGATGCTGTATGTGAATGGAGCCTCAAACACTAATGGCTCCAGAGTCGGGCTCGTACTCATCAATCCAGAAGGGTAAGACGTCCAATACGCCCTTCGTTTCAGGTTTTCTTCCACTAACAATGAAGCTGAGTACGAAGCCTTGATTGCCAGCCTCACCATTGCCAAAGAAATGGAGATTCGGCATCTCAAAGCTCATAACAATTCTTGGCTTATAGTAAGTCACATCTTGAATGAGTTTGAAGCCCAGGAATAGAATATGAAACAGTACCTTCAAAGGGTTAGGAACCTGACTCAAGCCTTCTATAGCTTTAACCAGGGCTTTTGGAACCATCCCGAACTGCCCGGTTCGTACCGGCCAAGAACCAATATGGTTCAGCCCTAAAATTGGTTCAAGACCCGAACCATAAAAAATGACCTGAACCGGACTGGTACGGGTCGATTCGGTGTGGTACGGGTCAATTCAGACCGGTATGGTCCTATTCGAGCTCAGTTCGATCTGGTTCGGATTCGGTTCAGGTCCAGTTCAGCAATCCTTGCTTGAGAGGGGGGAGGAAGATAGTTTTTTGTCCTTGACTTTAACATTCAGCAAATCCCTAGGAAAAAGAATGCTCAAGCTGACACTATCCAAGCTTGCAACGTCCGCAACCAATGACCTATGTGCACAGGTCTTTGAAATCTAGAAGAACCCAGCATTAATAAGCTAACTTCGGTACTCCACAGATACTGAACCTTACTGGATGGATTCACTCATTTGGTATTTACATGACAAGAGCCTCCCCGTGGATAGGGTGGAAGCTTAAAAGACACAGAATCGAGCCTCTAGATTCATCCTCCATGAAGACAGCTCTATAAAAGGGGGTTCTCTCAGCCTTTGATAAGGTGTCGCACCCCTCCAAAGTAGAGTATGCCCTCCGAGAGGTTCATGAAAGGATATGTGGCAATCACTTAGGAGGCAGGGCTCTGTCTCTCAAGATTCTTAGGGATACTATTAGTCCACCATGGAGAAAGATGCGAAGGATATGGTTCGGAAGTGCGACCAATGCCAGCGCCACTCCAATGTACAATGGTTGCCAGCTACTCCGCTTGCCCCTATAAGCCTATCATGGCCTTTCACTCAGTGGGGCATGGACATTTTAGGACATTTCTCTCTAGCCACCGGATGACTAACGTATTTACTTGTGGAATCGACTATCTTACCAAGTAGATAGAAGCCAGACCATTTGCTAAAATTATCAAAGCCAGAATGAAAGACTTCATCTAGAGGTCAATTATATGCCATTTCGGATTACCTCAAATCATTATCACTAATATGGTTAGCAATTTAGCAGCTCTAAACTTGTTGAATTCTGTCAGGATCTGAGTGTGACCCAATGCTTCACATCAGTCGATCACCCCCAAGCTAATGGGGAGGCCAAAGTTGTTAACTGCATTCTTTTGAAGGGATTGAAGACACATTTGGATCAGGCAAAAGGATGGTGGGTAGATGAACTATATCATGTTCTTTGGACTTACCGAACCATGCAAAGGATCCCGATGGGTGAAACACCCTTCAATCTTACCTACGGTATTGAAGCAGTCATCCTATTGGAGCTCAGGCTCTCGTCTCTGAGAATAAAGAATTTTGAAGAGAGTAGCAATAACGAATGACTTCGAAAAAACCTAGACCTAATAGAAGAGGCACGAGAGTGCATGGCCAAGGATGGCCGCATACCAAAGGAGGGTCGCCCACTACCATGATGCCTGAGTTCGAGACATTCTTCAATAGGGAGGATTTCGTTTTGAGGCGAATAGAAGTGTCCCGACCAAGGAAAGCTTTCTTCCAACTGGGAAGGGTCGTATCAAATAAAGAAAATCGTCAGCCTCGATACTTATCATCTGACAGTTGGATGGGATACCCCTATCCAAACCATGAAATTTGAAAAACTTATAGGTGTATTATCAGTATTGTACACCTTTGCTCCTAAGGGTATTATGTCGTGATTTTCCTTTATCTAAGGGGCTAAACCAGCAGCCAAATCAAAAACCTCGAAGGAGAGGTTAAGTCCTGAAATTTGCTAGATTGGAGTGCACACCTCCGAAAGCAACAGGAAAATGGTCACAGGACCGGAACTCAACCAACAAGGGGCACATGGCATTATGCACAAGACAAAATAATCTTCTTTTCATCAAAGAATCCTATGGCGCATACATTTTTTGTTAAATTACACTCCTTAAGAGATACCTTCCAAAATATAGGTGGGGACATAGAAAACCACCAAGACGGTTATGCCGTGGTGGAGAGGTACACCATACAGGCGAATGGAGCCAAAAGGTGGCACACCTCAATCCCTGCCGCATGATGTTAAAGCAATGCAAGGACCTCCTCCAGTAAGCTGGTGAACGAGGAAGGAGGCACACGTGCAGACCAAGAATTTATCCTATTACAAGAAGGAAAGAGAGAAGAACATCCTAGAGGACCTTGGCCACTCATCACTAATGACCAAGGTCCTCAGAAAGTATTCTCAGCCTTTACTTTGTTCCTAGTACCCGTTAACACTAGGTGCTGAAAGGAACTAAGGAGATTCACAAAGAAAGACCCTCCTCCAGTCTCATACCCTCACCAGCAAGGGTAGCAGCACCATAACCGGGCCGCTGGCTATTTCCAAAATCTTCCATGCTAAGGCAAATGACTCACCATGCCATTGATTCTGCTCAGACACCCTTCTCTGGCTATATTTGAAAGAAATCATATATTTTTTATCAGGGTTCCCAGTACCGGTACCGGGTGCCGTACCGGTGGCCGGCCGGTACCGGTACCGTACTGTACCGTGCCAACACACGGTATGGCGGGGCGTACCGGTTCAAATCGGTATGCCCAATTTTTTTTTGATTTTTTTTTTGTAATTTTAAGGTTTTTATTTTATTTTTTAAAGGTTTAGGGATTAGGGAGAATTTAGTGTTTAGGCTTTAAGGTTTAGGATTTAGGGTTTAAGGTTTAGGATTTAGGATGGCGTACCGGTTTAGGATTTAGGACTAAATACTAATATTTAGGACTATTTTCAATTGAAATAAAAAAAATGATAATTAAACTAAGATTATCAACAATTAATGAAAGTAAAATGTGGCATAAACATATAATTACATACCAATGTCTAGAATCGGGTAGAGTGACGATGTCCATAAATATAGGGATCATGTATATACTCTGTAGGAAATTCGGCATGTCCCTCCTGCCAGGCAGCATGATACTCCTCTAAGCTCATCCCAGGAGGTATGTGTGATGCATCATAACTAATCGCAGATCCCTCTCTGATGTCCCGACTCTGAGAGCTGTCCAAAGACTGATGATATGGCAATGCAGGGGGGAATCCAAATATACCAGCAACAAAATCAGATGCATAAGATGCTTCGGGATAATAACCGCTAGATGCTGACATCTCAGATGCACCATATGGATCATATGGACCAGAAGCTGCCGGTGGTTACGGATAAGAATATCCTAAATATGAGGATGATCCAGATACATCCATGGATCCTACTCCACGTGCAAGAGATATAGCTGTATCGTGTCCCGAACGACCATGCGAAGCCCGTCACCTATATGGAATCGTATCACCATGAGGTATATCAGATGGTACTCCATGATCTGTATCCTGCGTGGCATGGCTAAACTGCGACTCCCCAGTGAATCGAATATTAACAGGTGGTTGCGACTCCTGTCCTCCTGCCCCTCCCTGATCACTAGATCCTTCACTATCTGAAGCACTATCATCACTATCTCTAGTATCTGAATCTGAGTGGACTGAGTGCTCCGATGGAGGTGCAACTGCCTTTCTTTTTTCTCTGTCTTCAGGTATACTAGATGGTGGGGACGGACGATGTGCTGTATCTGCTGGAGCCCTGTGAGGAATATAACTTGTTGCCCATTGTTCAGCATCCATCCCAGCCTTACTAGCTACAAAACTGGCTGGTCGAGGAGGCGATCCTAGCTCATCAAGCTCTGGCATCTGCTGCTGACCCATGACCCACCCAATCATTGGATCTTCATCCTCATCAACATATGAACTTGCAATGGGATCGGGATATTTCAATTCTACTTCTTCCTGAATATATTTTAGCCTCAACCTTAAATTATAATGTACATACACAAGATCGTTGAGGCGTTTCTGTTTCAGACGGTTCCTCTACTTGGAGTGGATAAGACCAAATGTAGACCAGTTGCGCTCACATCCATTGGATGATGCCATCTGGGAGAGGATCTTCACTGCAAGAACCTTCAAATTTTTAGCAAATCTACCAAAATGCACCCACCATTCAGCTGCAAAAAACATTATATCATTTAGAATTTTAGATTTGGCAAAATAAAAAATTTAATCCTGATATAATAATATACTTACTCCTTAGTAGTACCTACCAGGATTCATCTTTGATTTACTTCCGACCGCTACAGTGGATCCAAATGAATCTGTGCCCTCTCTAAAAAATTGTCTGCCGGAAAAAAAAATTGTTAGCTTGTTGAAATTAATGCTCTTAAAAATCATTCAATAATTTCAACCTAACTTACTTCTTCAAGACACATAGCAGCGATATCTAGATCGGGCTCCATCTTATATATAACATTGCATAGGGTAGACATAAGATCCTCATCCATGGCAATGTCCGGTACAGAGTACTGAAATCTCAGATTTAGATAATAAGCTGTATATATATTTTAAGAATCAGTCAAGCGTACTTATATGAATCTAATTAAAACTTAATTTTTAGAAACTTCATAAAATACTACGTACCTGCTAGATGCAAACTCGAACTCATTTGATAACTCCACCGTCCATCAATGATCCGGATATACTCATATGCATGTGATGGATCTGCCTCCTGGATCTTTTCCTTTGCCCTTTGTATCATGAAATATAAGAAGCTCATCTGAGCATACCCCTCGGAGTCCACAGCACGAAGTACCTCATATAGAGGCTTGATAGCCTCCACTACTCTCTCAGCCCGCTGCCAGAATGTCTGTCTCGTCACTAAATTCTCCACATTGCTTCCCTTAATATTTGCCCTGGCATTTCTGCTCTCCTGCCAGTCCTGACTGACAAACATCTGATGCAGCTCTGCTTTCTTGCCAAGAAGACTATCAAGTGCAATGTAATTAGTAGCAAACCGTGTGACCCCCGATCTCAATATTTTTCCCTTGTAAAGCTCCTCATCAATGATAAGACCCATGTATGGTTATATATAAATCTAGTGATAGACTGTGCTAGCTCAACAATCTTCTGCACCCTGCGAATTTTACCAATATCCATCAAAATGAGGTCTATACAATGTGCAGCACAAGGGGTCTAGAAATACGCGACCGCCGCTCCATCAAGATCTGCCCTGTGGCCCTGTACTGTGGTCCATTATTAGTGATGATCTGCACGACATTATGCTCTCCCACCTGATCAATCACCTCCTCCATCAATCTGAGGATATAACTGACATCGTGCACCTAATCTGAAACATCAATAGACTTCTGAAAAAGGTCTTCCCATCACAAAAAGTCAAGAAATTGATGATGCTCCGTCTAGTAAGACCAGTCCAACCATCACACATCATCGTCAATCCATACACGGACCACTTGCTCTAATATAAGGATATCCATCCTTCTATCTCCTCCTTATTGCTGTCCAAAAGATGACCATAGATATTCCTCGATGCTGGAGGATCTACACCTGCACCAATAGCCTGTATAGATGAAATACAGAGCGATAATATGGATTATCTGCTGCATGGGCTAGGATATGACTGAAATGAAACCAGGAGAAGATGGCCCGCCATATATCCTTCTTCTTATCCTTTTTCAGCATTGTATCAATCCTTTGTTGCTTAGAATCTCTACTGGAAAATGCATGTGGATCGACATCATGGATAATGGCTCCCTCTGGAATGTCCCTAGGCCTGGAAGACTTCCTCCTACTGCCAAATGCTCCCAACATGGATGCAATACGGCCAGTGCCTCTCCTGACGAGCTTTCTGACTGAGGTCCTCCTAAACTGTCTCAGACTCTCCTGGAGCACTAGCAGAAGCGGATCCCGATCCTGACTCAAAAGCTGATGATCCGAATCGCTGTATATGCCTAGTTGCCTCCTCTTGCTACCTCTGCTCATACAAGCTCGCCTGAATAGCAGCCTCCATCTGTCTCCTCATCAGAAGGAATAGATGCTTCCTCTGACTTCCTGGAATGATAAGAAGGTGGTTCTGTGACTCTACGGTCCACCTTTGCCTTCTTCTTTGCTGCTCTTTCCTTCCCAGCTTTAAAATTAGCAAAGTGTTTCATCAACTGACGGACCTCCTATGGACACTGTCGACATGCAGATACATCAGGATAGCCGCCAGCCAAGTACTGCTTTAACCTTGTTACCCCCCACCTTTGAATTCGGTATTACACCATTTATACCTCCAGTGATGCCGACCCGAGAGCATCTCTCCATGTAACCAGCCAATGTCCCGCTCCAGATCCTTCTTCCTCCTTGATGGATCCATACCTGAATATTTAAATTACATATAAGGTCAATAATAATCTTTATTAATTAACACTTTATTAACCTAATTTTTAAAATTTAATTTATTTTTTTAATTTTTTTATTTTAAAAAAATCAAAAAATAAAGAAAAATAAAAAAAAATTAAATTTTAGATTCATGTAGGATTCCATCATACATGCTATATATATTTTTTTAAGATCCTAAAAATGCATTAAAAGTTATTTTTTTCAATTTAAGACCTACAGACAAGATTCATGAGATGCACAAAACTTGAATAAATCAACATGAAATTTATAGTGAGAGTAGCTTACAAGCCCTAGATTAATAATTTATAATTATATTTTTTTTCTAATTATTTTTTTTAATTAATTTATTAATTCAAAATTAATTTTTAATTTAAAAATTTATATACTTAACAAAAAATTAAGATTTTAGTATCATTGTGTAGATCTATCTTAGATCTACCACATACTCTAGAATCATTGCCAACAAATAAATTTTGACAGTATTTCTTCTTAATTTTCTATTTTACACAGATTTTAACAAAACATAACGATACAAAAGAGAAAAATACGAAAAAAGAAAGGTATACGGATCTTGATTCTAGCTTCCCCTTTGATTTTTTCTGGTTGGATTGGATTTAAATTGATCTACTAATTTTTTTTTGGATCGTTTTTCCTTCCACAGTGCTGCAGCAGAGAGGCAACAGAGAGCTCTTACGAGCTCTCTGTGCCTTTTCTCTTCTTAAAACCCAAACAAACCCCCCCTCTCAAAGCAGTCACATGGCTACAGTGCCATGTGACAAAAACAAAAAATCCATGACCCACCTGCCCCCTCCCACCCGTACCGACCCGAACCAGGCCGAACCATGCCGAACCGCCCGGTTCGGGCCCGTTTCGACCGATTCGGGTCTGGTTCGGTGCGATACCTTTTTTTTAGGGGGCTGTGCCATTTTTTAAAGCCGAACCGTGCCGGTCGGCCACCGGTCCGGTTCGACACACCCCGAACCGGCCGGTTCGGCACGGTTCGGAAAACTTTGTTTTTGATACTAACACTTGAGGCCAAGGGCGCCATTAGGGAAAATCAATAAAACCCTTCTATCAAGGTCAAGAAAAGCCAGTAATAGCGATGGAAGGAGAACATCTCAAGACTCCCAGTTTATAGGGAGATCAGACAGGTCGGCCGGCTAGATGACCAACCAATAATTAATAAGAACCTCCTCTTGCCATTAAAAATTTCTAGGAAAGGAAGATAACATAGTGGGTTTTCGGGATGAAATCTCGCTCCTCTCACCTTAAAAATGAGCACCAAATTCAATAAGACTCTTAGCCAAGCGGTGCCGCATACATACTCTTGGCTCAAGAGATTTAACCATAATTTTTGGAATCTGATATTACTTATCAACTATACCTCTTATACTCAAAATACCTAGGAATCTATGAAAATGAGCCGAAGTATCTGCCATAATATATCCAGAAAGCCTTGGCCAGGACAAAAGATTTAATACTCGAAAGCCTTCGACAAGGCCAACATCGAAAAGCCTTTGGCCTAATGTCCAACTTCCGAAAGCCATTGGCTGGGACAAAAAATATTTAACGTCCGAAAGCCTTTGGCTGGGCTAGCATCAGAAAGTCTTTGACCTAACACCCAACTCCCGAAAGTCCTTAGCCGAGACAAAAAAGATTCAATGCCCGAAAGCCTTTGATAGGCTAGCATCAGAAAGTCTTTGGCCTGATGCCTAACTCTCGAAAGTCCTTGGCCGGGACAAGAGAGATTCAATGCCCAAAAGCCTTTGACCGGGAGAGCATCAAAAAGCCTTTGGCCTGACACCCAACTCCGATAGCCCTTAACCGAAACAAGATTTAACACCCGAAAGCCTTCGGTTGGGCTAGCATCGAAAAGCATTTGACCAATGCCCAACTCCCAAAAGCCCTTGACCGGGATAAAAAAGAATCAATGCCCGAAAATCTTTGGCCGTGCCAGCATCAAAAAGCCTTTGGCCTGACGTCTAACACCCGAAAGTCCTTGGCCAAGATAAAAAAGATTCAATGCCCCAAAACCTTCGGCCAGGCCAGCATCGAAAAGCCTTTGGCCTGATACCCAACTCTCGAAAGCTCTCGGTCGAGACAAAAAAAAAGATACGTTGCCTAAAGGCCTTCGCCTGGCTAGTGTCAGCAAATCCCTAAAAGCTGGTGGTCGAACCCCGGACATGGTTCTGAATAGCTTGCAACCAGATGTTCAATGTTATAAAGCCTTCTTTGCTAAAGAGCCATATCGACACCACTAGACTAGAAACCAGACAAGAATGGTACCAGACGTTTTCTACTCACTGGACAGTTCCGGTCCAAATTATTCCAAACTTTACAAGAAAGAATCGATTTGGTAAGTATTCGACATTAGGCAACCTGCTTCGATATTAGCCCCTTGTGCCATAATCCAAGTCACTGCCTAAAGATAATGGTAGCGGTATATTTAGTCGCGCGATGATAATAGTTTCAAGTTTTAACCGGTGGTCGATGGGTTCTTAGTTTCGTGATATTAAATATGGTGCTAAAGATTATTCGCAACCAAGCATACAGGATCACAACATAGTCGAAAGAAAGGAAATTGAAACTATTTCATTAATGATATTAAAGAAACTCGAAGGCTTTATAGAATAGTCACCTCTATAGGACTAACCAGCGATACAATAAAAGTAAAAATGTACATAAAAGATAATAATAGAAGTTCAAAGGGATGGCGCATCAACACTTCATTCAATCCCAGCTGCTCCCAAACTTCAGATCCCGGAGCTTGATCACCCAGGATCCGTTAGGAGGTAGCCACTAGAGGGGTGGAGGAAGAGCCCTCACCCCTGGTCAATCGAGGATGCTTTGCTGTAGCTAGAGGATGGACTTTCGAAGTATCGGATGGGTTAGGGGTGACCATGACTTGAGCCCCCAAAGGCTCCCTAATAGCAAAAGCCACTTGGCCTTCCTTTTCTCTAAAGTCACCTTCCTCAGCTCATGAGCAACTGAAGGATCAATGTCTAAATTAAAGAAAAATGAGTGATTAGAGAAGAAAAAAATACAAGGATTAAAATCAAAGAGCAAGAAGAATATATCGAGGTTCTTGCCTTCTGGCTGAACTTGGCTGAACCTAGTCTTGAAAAGGGTTACCTCGAACAACAGGACTTTCAATCTGAGAACTTGAAGGCGCTGAAAAACACCAACCCATCCCTCCTCTTTAGACAAAAGGGCAGGACAGGTCGGTTGCTAGGATTAGACATTCATTGCGATAAACCCCGGTGATCGACTCTGAGTGCCTTACAAAGAAAAACTGCTCCTTCCAGTGGTGTATGGAGAAAGGAGTGCCCTGAATCAAAGAGCATTTCCCTTTATGAGGATAGGCGAACCACCATCCACAAAAATGAGTGTTTGCCAAAGGAGAAGAGCCCTAAAAAGCAGGATCGAAGAACGAATCCTGGCTAAAACACATACTGAAAAGCCAAAAAGGAATCGAAGGGTATTTGGTGTAACTGCACGAGGAAGATTTACGGCCCTAAAAAATTCAATAAAAAAGAGGACTAAGGGTAATCTTAGTCTAGCCAAGAAAAACTCTCTGTATAGGGCCAACCGGCTCGGAGGTGGGTTGCATGCCCCAGCTCAAAACCCGAGAAGTTTTGGAACTTCGTACGAAGCATTTCCAAATCCGATTCTTGGATCATGAATTGGATAAGTCCGGGAAGAAAGTTTCCTTTAGGATCCCCTAGTGCTTCCTCTTCAAGGATCCCTGGAAGCTCCTCTACAGGGTTTACGGAGGACCCTCCTTCGAGATCCACCGGTCCCTGCGACAACGCAACAATAGCTGATACTTCACTAGCTGATGTAACCTCCATTGCTTTGATTGGAACCTCAAGATCGATGGATTCGTGATCCGATGACCAGGAACCAAGGTTTACGGTACCGTCCCGTACCGCTCGGCATGGGGCGTACCGTACCATACAGGCCAAGAGCCCGTATGGTTCATATATAAAAAATGGTTTGGCAGTTCAGACCATTAAAAAAATTTAAAAAATAATATTTTGTATGGTATGGTACGGTACTGTACCATACCGTACTGCCCGATTTGGGTCCGGTTCATGCCCGATTCAGGTTAAATAATTTTTTGATAGGGAGGGAAGGAGTTTTTTTAAGATTTTGTGAGCCCGGTACAGGACCGGTATGGTACGATACGGACCATATCGTACCGATCAGTGACCGGTATGAGGCCCGGTACCGATTTCGAGTTCCTTGCCAGGAACCCTCTATCTTGGAAGTCCACTCTAAACCTGACATCCTATGATCAAATAGAAATTCCTAGAATCAGGAAAAATTACTTTTAAAAACAAATGCAAAGAACTCTTAGAAATCCAAAATCAAGAACTAATAACGAAGAGCACTAGAACTAAGGCGAAAACTATTCTAAAAGAAACAGATTAGCCCTTCGACAAGCTTAGGTGGGAGTTCGAAGGGCCTAGTTAGGAAGTGAAGGAAACAACAACAAATGCTGGCATGACTCACCAGAGATGGACGGAGAAGAGCTCAAAGAAATGGAGCAAGTGGAGGAAGAAAGGATTGTAAAAGATCAAGAACAAATCAGGTGGTAAAGGCCCTCCCATTTATAGATTCGGCCAATAACCCAGATTGAGCTAACACATGACTGATCCTTTGGATGTAGGACAAGTGGCATCCAGCTATAGGCTAGAACACATCCCCACAGATCATTGGAACCAAAGCATCCCAAACCCACCTCCTCCATCTCAATGCCTTCCCTGTAGAAAAATCATAATTCCCCTCGAGCTCCACGATGCCTCAGATTATTGAGAAGCCATAAATGCTCGCCGCCCCCTCCAAGCAACCCATGATGAAACGTCTTCTCAAATGTCACACAGTACCAAAGAAAATTTGGAAACAAATACAATTTGATCGAGAATGAGCTTTGATCACCCTCTTATCTACACCAAAAAATCGACTCAATCAAAAATTGCTAAATGAAAACTACCAAGATTAGAAATACTCGAAGAGAAAGAAGATATTCTCAAAAAATACCGAACCATGACACAGAAAAATTTTACATTTCATTTATTTTAAAAGTATCTTACAAGTCAAGAATAAAAATATAAAAAATACAATGTCAGTCCCCTCTTCTCTGTTCCCAATTGACTAGGTCGCCATGATGGGATTGTATGGCCTGTGCTATGATGGGAATCTGAAGCAGACATGCTCCAGCCTTAGGAAGAATTTAGATCTCCAGGGTTCTGTAATCCTTGAAGCCGGCTTCATACGATTTACTTTCGTCACGGTGTAGCTGAATCTCAGCAGCCCCATGCATGCCTCGGCCAAAGTTACTCTGGCCTCAAGCCTCAGGATCTCATTGCCATAATCAACCATCCTATCCTTTAGGCCATTAATAGTAACCTTGGCCACCTTTAACTAGTTCTATAGGGACAAGTTCTCCATATCTACAGTTCGACGGTTCTAAACCCATTAGAAGGCAACAGCATTTATGTTCTCTTCTAACTCCTGCCGAAGGAGCCAAACCTTAGCTATTGCTTCGTTACTTGCCCACTCGGCATGATGAGTTTTATCGTCCTGTCCCGAAGAGCCGCTACCCTGCACCTGACCCCAGGCAAGGCGAAGTTCCATGGCCATTCCTTTTGACTCCAAGCCAAATTGAGCTCCTCCCAGAACCATTGGACTTGGTTGTTTGCCTTGGCTTTTAAATCTTTGATCGCTGCTTCATGATTCCTTTCCAATTCGGTAACCTCTACCTTGGCGTTCAAGATTTCTCGGGCCTCACTCGTGCGTGCAGCCTCTAACTTTTGATGCATTGAGAGAAAATGACTACCTGCCTCTCAATTTTACTACTGAATGAACGATATTCTTTGAAAGACCATACGTGCATTTGTTCTATTTTCTAAATTCTTCCTTTGCTTCGACGGCACGGGTCTCAGCCTCACCAAGCTCTCACTCGGCATCAATGACTTTCTCTTCCATCGCAACGACCTTCGCTCCGACAATTTTGGCCAATGTCATGAAAAAGTACAAATGACGAAATAGCTGTGTTAAATTTGAATGGCACCATATTATTAAAAAAGATGATACACAAAAATCAAACAGCGAGGACAATAAACTTTCTATATACCTGAATGATCGTCTCAAAAGCTACATGCCCACGCTCTTCGGACTTGTCCCTACAAGCCCGATAGTCACCTGCAGCCCGAAGGAAAGACCATACTCGTTCTTCAGCAAAAAATGGACCCCCAGAAGCATCAAAGGCACTGGAATTACTTTCCGAGGTCCCAACCTTGGGAATACCAGAAGGGATGCTCGAATCTCTACTACCCGAGCATTGTCCCTGCGGTGCTTCAAGATAGCCCTCTATAAATCCCAAACATCGCGCGGATCCATGTGATATTCAAAATTGCTGAAATCACCTTCTTACACCGAAAAGCTTCGTGTAGCAAGCATAGGATAGCCCTGGCTCAAGCATCTACGGTTGCGAGCCATCTCTAAAATTCTTTATAAAGGGACTAGCCATGGTAGCTCCTCATGTCTCCCAAGAAAGACATCATAAATACGGCACAAAAACTTTCTAACAAACCTACCTTTTAAGAACTCGGGGTAAAGATGCATGCTCCTATCTACTTTCGGTATATTGGGGACCCGACTCTCCCGAACCCCGAGTTCTGCAGAACCTCGATCACAAAAGGCCCTCAAACCTACCGAACTTCGATACAAGGCCCCAACCCAGTCAGTCACTCTTATAAGAGCATCAATCAAAGGGTCGAAACAGGAATCTACCGATACTCATCCTAAAATATCCTCCATAATAAATAAATTGTCAAGTCCCGGTATCTAAAACAAATCTCAATCATTAAAGCAGTGTGGCCTTTCTTTAAGCCATATTTCCCAGAGGTCCATGCACACCCCTCATCAGCTCCTTATATACTCTCATGCACTTACACTTATTTTTCCTGGATAGTCTGGAATACTAACTTGATCGTCGGAGGGCCTTCACCGGAATCTTCTCTAGTCGGGGCTTCTTTGGCAGATATAGCCATTCTCGTCTCCTCTCCAGCTCACTCCAGCAACCAAACAGATTTCGGCACCATTAACCACCAAATTTGCAGTTTTAATACCATCCACTTTAATTGAGTTCCACTAAGTTTAGACTAAAAGATCAAATCTTTCATTATCAAACAAGTTGTTCCTGAAACTATAAGGTGGACCAAACAAGGAAGGTAAACCAAGGTCCTAGACCAAACTCCAACAAGTTCAGACTAAAGCATCAAATCCTTCATATTTAAATCTGATGTTTGAAAGGATGATTGGATGTGGAAGATTAACCAAAGTCTAGAAAAGGAACATGATGAGTAGTAGCAGAGAGATCTGCAGAAGCCTTGGGAAATTATTCTTCCAATTCATTGAAATAAGAAATCAGTCTAGCTGAACAAAACTAGGATCCTCCAATTGTTAGACAGGGTATATTCTCCGGCCCCTACTGGTACATCAATGTGGCTCACATTTCTGATAAAATTGTCAATAGTCAACACAGCTGAGGTGCTATAGGATCTTTCTTTCCTCTCATGCGAAAACCTTGTCAAGTTTAAATCACCTGTTAGAACCCAAGGCAAATGGAGCATAGGATGGATGAGAAATTTGGTCAAGAATTTGCTTTGGGATCTTCTGTTATTTTGCTCATAAACACTAGTTAGAATCCATCTAAAACCATCCAATTAGGAAGTTAGTTCTATGATTAAACTATACTTCCCCTAATAGAAACATCTTCATTCATAATCATCCTCCCTCCAATAGACTAAAATTCCACCTGAAGAACCTGTTGTAGATAAATCTGACCATTGGTCAAAGTAACTGCCACAAGAAGATCTTATCACCCTCAGAACAACATTCTCCAGTTTAGTCTATTGGCAGCATGCTATTGTGCACCTTGGTCTCTGAAACCATTTTTAGCAACCCTTCCCTTATCAGCTCTCCATAAACCACAAACATTCCAGGCCAGGATAGCCATTAAGCCATAAGAAAATAACAACATCCACAATCATCAGCAAGACAATTTTCCATCCATTACCACAAATCCAACACAAAAACAGATCACAGAGCAAATGCAACAACCATTCCTCATAGAAAACCCAATATCAAAATACTCCTCATATACCATAGAGGAAAGCAAAAATCATCCACACATACCTCACCAATAATACACACCAGGAACAAATTAATCTCAAAAAGGGGGAAAAAATACAAAAGTCTGCACAAAAAGGGACATTGGTAATGGTGAATGTTTTCTGGTACTTATCTATATCTGAACATCAAGAGGCCACATTACTATAGTCCATTACAAGTTATTACTAATTTATCCTCATGTCAACTTCTATAAATACCCCTTTAATAATGTCTTTCCACTATTTTATGATTATTTATGAAAACCCCTCCAATGCCATTTTGACTTTTTACAATCATTTCATGTTTTCTTGCTTAGGTTAAATAAACTGCAAACTAAGGCCTTCTTTGGTATCACTTTTTTCCTGTTTTTCACTTTTAAAAGTGAAACCACAAAATCTGATGTAAGAAAGAGGTTTAATCCCTTGTTTTTATTTTTTTATTTATAAAAGAGACTTTTATAATTTATAGAAAAGTGAAAGTGAAAAAAGTGTACTTCCACCTTTTTCTAAAAATAACTTTTTGGGAAACAAAACCAACTCTTCTGCCTTGACATGAACCACCCCATATCTCTCCCAAAAATGGCACCTCTATCACCATCCATGATTGCTCTTCCAATTCCAATACATTCCCAACTAGTGCTAGAAATATTCTTCAATGACATGGTGATCTTTTTTTCCTCTTGTTTATGTAAGGATTTATGTGAGCATGTTTAGTCACACATCAGTTATGCATTGGATAGATCTTGGATACTTGTACAAAGCCAAGGAACCCAAGGTCCTAAGTTATTACACATGGTATTAGTTAGAATTAGAGTAGAGTAATATCTTAACTTACGTTGTTTCTCTGGACCAACTTATTCTCTGTAAAGTCTATTTAAAGGCTACTTTAGCCCTAAATGAGAGAAGCTTTTTTATTATTTTCTTCTCCTTCAACATGGTATCACAGCAAGGAACCCTTGCTCTCTCTCTTGCTGCCTTCCTCTCCTTGCTGTCGCCCCTCGTTCCCTCTCACTCCAACCTTCTCATGCTGCCACCCCTCGCTCCCCTCTTCCAATCTTGCTACAGCCCCTCCCCTCCAAAATCCTAGCCGCCATCCCTCCCTTCCCTCCAAAATCCTAGCCACCACCCGTTCCTTCCTCTTCCAATTTTTTCTGTCACCACTCCTTCCTCCATCCCTCCCATCCATATCCCTTACCGCAATACTTCTTCCTTTTTTCTCTTCCTTATTTTCCTCTCTAAACACACAAAAAAAACTCCAAACACAAAATAATAATAATAATAATAATAATCTTACTGCTGCCCCTTGCTGCCTCTCTCTCCCTCTCTTTTACACGCCTCCAAGCAGGCAGAAACCCTAGCTTCTAGGACTACCGCCTAAGGAACATGCTTCAATCACTACAAAGGTACTGCCGCCAACCCTGTTTGGAGCCCAAATGCTCGTTGCTGCCTTCTCCATGTTCCATGTCTAGGTGAGCATGTAGATTTCTTGGTCATGTTTTTCCTCTATGCTATGATCAGGGCCTTTCTTCCTTGTGCTCTGCCACCGTTATCCTCAGGTCTCTATGGCATCATCTTCAGAAGCTTCAAAATCCATTCCTTTGGGCACCATTATCAAGTTGAATGGTGCTAATTATATTCTTTGGGCTCAGACCTTCCATTTTATTATTGGTTTTTAACACAAGTTGAAACATCTCACCGATGCCCCTCCTGATACCTTCTCTTCATCCAAGTATTCTGATACTGAAACAGTGACTTAATTTGTGGATAAGTGCAGGACAATGACTATGCAGTTATCACTAAGCTTCTGAATAGTCGTGGACCCTCTGTGAATGACAATATTATGTTTCTCTCTGCAGCGAAAGATATGTGGGATGCTCTCAAGAAAATATATAGGCATAACAAGATATTAGGCATGTTTATGCCTTATATGAGCAAATTTTTAATCTTCGCCAAGGACACTCTTAATGACTGCTTTGCAGCACTTAAAGACAAGTGGGATGAGCTGAATTTTTATCATCCCATTACTACTGATGCAACCGTTTTGAAGCAACAATGGGAGGAATTCCTTGTTACCAAGTTTCTCTCTAGATTGGATGATAGTCTTAGCCATGTTCAACAGTCTCTCTTACCTGACTCTACAGTCCATCGTTGACTAGTGCTCTTAATCATGTGCTCTAAGTAACTACTACCACGGCTACTTTTGAGTTTTTGTCTACACCTATTGATCAACCTAGTCATGCTGCTTCTAGAGGATGTGGCCAGGGCCATGGTCGTAGTCGTAGATGTGGTCACGATTTTTCTTCGTATCTTTACTGCACTCATACCAACCATCCTTCTAAGTGGTGCTGACTTGGTAAACCAAAAATCGCCAAACCTGTTAGTGTTACTCCTGCTAGTGCTGTCCCCATTTTGAGTCCACAAGCGATGTTATTACACTCACCAAGAAAGAGTATGATTGATTATTGTAGCCACATGCATCTTCATTCCTTGCATCTCCACCTTCCGAGTTAGCTTTGGCTACTACCCATGGTAAGTCCTGGCTTTTAAACTCTGGTGCCTCTACTTATATGATAGGTAACAATGCTCTGTTTTTCACTCTCTTTCTTCTACTATCCTCCTGTATCTATTGCTGATAGCTCCTCTCCTATTCTCCGAGAGGGGTCAGTGGTTGCCTCTTCTTTCTCTTGATAGAGTTCTCTATGTTCCTAATTTTTTTATTAGTCTTCTATCCATAAGTCACTTCACCTGCTCTTTGAATTGTTCAGTTACCTTTTCCCTTCCTCTTGTGTCCTTCAAGAACTTCAGACCGAGAAGCAAATTAGTGGTAGGCATGAGTTGCGAGGTCTTTATGATCTAGATACAGAACCTGCTGCCGCTATTGCTGCTTTTCCTACTACTCAAAATTTGGATCTCTTTATGGTATTGTCAACTTGGCCATCCTGGAATCTTGTCATTGAATCAAATTATGTCTATTCTTTCTATGTTGTCCCCTTTGTCCTATACCGCTTTTGAGTTTGGCAAGCGCCATCGGGTGTCTTCTCCCTTTAGTGTCAATCATCAATGTAATACTCCTTTTGAGCTTATTCATTCGGACATCTAGGGTCCAAGTCCTATGTCATCCTATTTCGAGTTGCATTACTTTGGTACCTTCATTAATGATTTTTCTTAGATTACTTGGGTCTTCTTCTTCGGAGTCGATCTGATATCTTCAATATATTCAAAGAATTCTATATGAAAATAAAAATCCAATTTTCTGTGTCCATTAAAACCCTTTGCACTAATAATGCCCTAGAATTTGCCAACTCCTTGTTTAAACAATTTTGTGCTGCTCATGGTATTATTCATTGACCCTATGTCTGTATTTCTCAACAAAATAGGATTGCTAAATGTAAGAATCAAGATTTTCCGAACTGTGCCAAACCGACCGGTTCGGGGCATACCGAACCAGACTGGTTCGGCCATATAAATCGGCACAACCCCATAAAAATCAAAAAAAAAAAGAACTTTACTGCACTGAACCGGACCCGACCCGAACCAGGTCGAACCGGTGCTGAACCGGTCGAAACGGGCCTAGTTCGGCCCGGTTTGGTCGGTACGGCCGGGAGGGGGCAGGTGGGGGCTTTTTTTTGTTTTTGTCATATGGCTACTATAGCCATGTGACGTGCTTTGAAAGGGGGGTTGCCTTGGATTTTAAGAGAGGAAAAGGTTACGAGCTCTCTGCTGCAAAGCCACGGAAAGAAAAACAACGAAAAAAAAATTCCTTAATCATTTTCAACCCAATCAAACCTGCAAAAGTCGAAGAGGAAGGTAGAATCAAGGTACGTATACCTTTCTTTTTCCGTATTTTCTCCTTTCGTATCGTTTTTTAATTAAAATCCTTGAAAAACAAAAAATTAAGAAATACTGTCAAAATTTATTTGTTGGCTATGATTTTAGAGTATATGGTAGATCTAAGATAGATCTACACAATGATACTAAAATCTTGATTTTTTGTTAAGTATATAATTTTTAAAATTAAAAATTAATTTTGGATTAATAAATTAATTAAAAAAATTAGAAAAAAAATTATAATTATAAATTATTAATCTAGGGCTCATAAGCTATTTTCATTATAAATTTCATGTCGATTTATTCAAGTTTTAATGCATCTCATGAATAGTGCCATAGATCTTAAATTGAAAAAAAATTGACTTTTAATGCATTTCTAGGATCTTAAAAAAATATATGTAGCATGTATAATAGAATCCTACATGAATCTTAAATTTAAATTTTTTTATTTTCCTTTATTTTTTGAATTTTTTAAATAAAAAAATAAATTAAATTTTAAAAATTAGGTTAATAAAGTGTTAATTAATAAATATTATTATTGACCTTATATGTAATTTAAATATTCATATATGGATCCATCAAGACGGAAGAAGAATCCGGAACGAGATATTGGCTGGTTACATAGAGAGATGCTCTCGGGTCGGCATCACTGGAGGTGTAAATGGTGCAATACCGAATTCAAAGGTGGGGGTAACAAGGTTGAAGCAGCACTTAGCTGGCGGCTATCCTGATGTATCTGCAGGTCGACAGTATCCATAGGAGGTCCGTCAGTTGATGAAGAAACACTTTGCTAATTTTAAAGATGGGAAGGAAGAGCAGCAAAGAAGAAGGCAGAGGTTGACCGCAGAGCCACAGAACCACCTTATTACTCCAGGAAGTCAGAGGGAGCATCTATTTCTTTTAATGAGGCATAAATAGAGGCTGCTATTCAGGCGAGCTTATATGAGTAGATGCAGCAGAAGGAGGCAGCCAGGCATAGACAGCGAATCGGGCCATCAGCTTTTGAGTCAGGATCGGGATCCGCTTCTACTAATGCTCCAGGAAAGTCTGAGACAGTTTAAGAGGACCTCCTCAGTCAGAAAGCTCGTCAAGAGAGGCACCGGCCGTATTGCATCCATGTTGGGAGCATTTGGCAGTAGAAGGAAGTCTTCCAGGAACATTCCAGAGGAAGCCACTATCCATGATGTCGATCCACATGCATTTTTCAATAGAGATTCCAAGCAACAGAGGATTGACACAATGCTGAAAAAGGATAAGAAGAAGGATATGTGGCGGGTCATCTCCTCCTGGTTTCATTTCAGTCATATCCCAGCCCATGCAGCAGGCAATCCATATTATCGCTCTGATATTTCATCTATACAGGTTGCTGGTGCAGGTGTAGATCCTCCAGTATCGAGGGATATCTATAATCATCTGCTGGACAGTAATAAGAAGAATTTAGAAAGATAGATATCCTCATATCAGAGCAAGTGGCCCGTGTATGGATTGACGGTGGTGTATGATGATAGGACTGGTCCTACTAGACGGAGCATCATCAATTTCTTGACTTATTGTAATGGGAAGACTTTTTTCAGAAGTCTATTGATGCTTCAGATCAGGTACACGATGCCAGTTATATCCTCAGATCGATGAAGGTGATTGATCAGGTGGGAGAGCATAATATCATGCAGGTCATCATTGATAATGGACCACAGTACAGGGCCGCAGGGCAGATCTTGATGGAGCAGCGGTCGCATATTTTTTTGGATCCCTTGTGCTGCACATTGTATAGACCTCATGTTGATGGATATTTGAAAAATCCGCAGGGTGCAGAAGATTATTGAGCTAGCATAGTCTATCACCAGATTTATATATAACCATACATGGGTCTTATCATTGATGAAGAGCTTTACAGAAAAAAAATATTGAGACCGGGGGTCACACGGTTTGCTACTAATTACATTGCACTTGATAGTCTTCTTGGCAAGAAAGCAGAGCTGCATCGGATGTTTGTCAGTCAAGAGTGGCAGCAGAGCAAATATGCTAGGACAAATACTGAGGGAAGTAATATGGAAAATTTAGTGACGAGACAGATATCCTTGCAGCGGGCTGAGAGGGTAATGGAGGCTATCAAGCCTCTATATGAGGTACTTCGTGCCGTGGACTCCGAGAGGTATGCTCAGATGGGCTTCTTATATTTCATGATGCAAAGGGCAAAGGAAAAGATCCAGGAGGCAGATCCATCACATGCATCTGAGTATATCCGGATCATTGATGGACGATGGAGTTATCAAATGAGTTCGGATTTGCATCTAGCAGGTACGTAATAATTTATGAAGTCCCTAAAAATTAAGTTTCAATTAGATACATACAAGTATGCTTGACTAATTTTTAAAATATATGTGCAGCTTACTATCTAAATCCAAGATTTCAGTACTCCGTACCGGACATTGCCATGGATGAGGATCTTATGTCTGCCCCACGCAATGTTATATATAAGATGGAGCCCGATCCAGATATCGCTGCTATATGCCTTGAAGAAGTAAATTAGGTTGAAATTATTGAATAATTTTTAAGAGCATTAATTTCAACAAGCTAATAATTTTTTTTTTAGCAGACGAAATTTTTTAGGGAGGGCACAAATTCATTTGGATCCACTGTAGTGGTCAAAAGTAAATCAAAGATGAATCCTGGTAGGTACTACTAAGGAGTAAGTCTAATATTATATCAGGATTAAATTTTTTATTGTGCCAAATCTAAAATTCTAAATGATGTAATGTCTTTTGCAGCTGAATGGTGAGTATATTTTGGTGGATCTGTTAAAAATTTGAAGGTTCTTACAGTGAAGATCCTCTCCCAGACGGTGTTATCCAGTGGATGTGAGCGCAACTGGTCTACATTTGGTCTTATCCACTACAAGCAAAGAAACCGTCTGAAACAAAAACGCCTCAACGATCTTGTGTATGTACACTATAATTTAAGGTTGAGGCTAAAATGTATTCAGAAAGAAGTAGAATTGAAATATCCCGATCCCACTACAAGTTCATATGTTGATAAGGATGAAGATCCAATGATTGGGTAGGTCATAGGTCAGCAGTAGCAGCCAGAGCTTGATGAGCCAGGATCGCCTCCTCGACCAGCCAGTTTTGTAGCTAGTGAGGCTGGGATAGATGCTGGACAATGGGCAACAGTCATATTCCTCACAGGGCTCCAGCAGATACAGCACATCGTCCCTCCCCACAATCTAGTAGACCCAGAGATAGAGGAAAAGGAAAGACAATTGCACCTCCATCGGAGCACTCAGTCCACTCAGATTCAAATACCAGAGACAGTGATGATAGTGCTTCAGATAGTGGAGGATCTAGTGATCAGGGAGGGACAGGAGGACAGGAGTCGCAGCCATCTATTTATATTCGATTCACTGGGAAGTCGCAGTTTAGTCATGCCACGCAGGATACAGATCATGGATTACCATCTGATAGACTCCGTGGTGATATGATTCCATATAGGCGACGGGCTCCGCGTGGTCGTTCGGAACACGATACAGCTGCAACTCTTGCACGTGGAGTAGGATCCATAGATGTATCTGGATCATCCTCATATTCAAGATCCTCTTATCCGTAGCTATCGGTAGCTTCTGGTCCATATGATCTATATGGTACATCTGAGACGTCAGCATTTAGTGGTTATTATCTCATGCAGCCGAGCATCTTATGGATCTGATTTTGCTGCTACAATATTTGGATGGGCCCCTGCACTGCCATATTATCAGTCTCTGGACAGCTCTCAGAGTCGGGACATTAGAGAGGGATCTGCGATTAATTATGATCCATCACGCATACCTCCTGGGATGAGCTTAGAGGTGTATCATGCTGCCTGGCAGGAGGGACATGCCGAATTTCCTACAGAGTACATACATGATCCCTATATTTATGGACATCGTCACTCTACCCGATTCTAGACATTGGTATGTAATTATATGTTTATGCTACATTTCACTTTCATTAATTGCTGATAATCTTAGTTTAATTATCATTTTTTTTTATTTCAATTAAAAATAGTCCTAAATCTTGAAATCGGACATATCTTAAATTTTAAATTTCAAGCGTTTAGAACTCTTAAATACTAAATTCTTCCCAAACCCTAAACCCTAAACCTTAAAAAATAAAATTAAAACCTTAAAATCACAAAAAATATCAAAAAATATCAAAAAAAAATTTGGATATACCGGTTTGAACCGTATGCCATGCCATACCGTGTGTCGGCACGGTATGTACTGTACTGGTACCGGCCGGCCACCAATACGGCTCCCAATACCGGTACCGGGAACCTTGGTAAGAATCATATCCTCCTGAATATAGCTCACACCTGATATTTTAGATGCATGTACCTAAACCATATTGGAGGGATATTATTTTTACCGCCCTGCTATCTCGTTAATCATCTTCCATCTTCCATTCTTGATGGTCAGACACCATTCTCTTGTCTTCATCCTGATAAGTCTCTTTCCACTAAAATCTTGGATGTTTGGCTATCTATTTCATTCACTTACTCGGCCCTAGAGTTGACAAACTATCTTCTCGATCTGTTAAGTATGTTTTCTTAGATTATTCCCATACACATACACAAGGAATATAGATGTTATAATCCTGTAGTTTAGCATCACTTTGTTTCTGATGATATTTTTTGTTTGAATCTGTCTCATGCTTTTTTCCTTTCGAAGCTCCATTGGTACCCTTGTCTAGACCTCCTCTACTTGCACCATTTCTATCCCTACACAATGTTCCTTCTCTGGATCCTGAGCAACCTCCAAAGACATTCCCAACCGCTCCTATTTTGCAGGTTTATCAGCGCCGCCAGAAATCCACAACTGATGTTCACCTTAGTCTACCTTTTCCGGCTTCAATTTTAGACCCTAAGATATCTAACCTTGATCTTCCCAATGCTTTACGCAAGAGTAAATGTGCATGTACCATGCATTCTATTGCTAACCATATCTCCTGGGACCATTTTAGTCCCTTTTTTCACCATTTTGCCTTCTTTATATCATCCATGTCTATTCCCAGGACTTAGTCAAAAGTACTATTCAATCTAGCTTGGAAAGCTACTATGGATGAAGAAATGAATGCTCTTATCAGCTATGGTACTTGGAAGCTTGTGCCTCCTCTTATACATGTTTAGCCTATTAAGTGCAAAAGGGTGTTCACTATCAAACATCTCCTGGATGGATCAATTGACAGGTACAAGTCGATTGCCAAGGGATTTACTCAGACCTATGTAATTGATTATTATAAGACCTTTTCTTCTATGGCTCAAATGAATTATGTTCAGGTTGTATTCTCTATCGCTATCAACCAAGATTGGTTTGTTTGTCGGATGGATGTTAAAAATGTGTTTCTTTATAGTGATCTTCTTAAGGATGTTATATGGAGCAACCACCATAATATATTGCTCAAAGGAAGAATCGGCTATGCAAGCTCAAGAAAGCCATCTATGGGTTGAAACAAAGCTCTCATGCCTGGTTTGACAAGTTCATAGAGGTTGTTGCCAATATAGAGCTCAAATGCTCACAACTTGATCATTCAATCTTTGTCTGAAAGAGTTCACAGAAAACTATTGTACTTGTACTTTATGTGGATGATATTCTCCTCGCTGATAATGATACAGGGGGCATCGCTAAAGTCAGACTACATATTTAATCTTACCTTGTTATCAAAGATCTTGGCTAAGGCCTTAAGATTGATTACTGTTCTAATAGAGTTAGTCTTTCACAGCAAAAATGTGCACATGACTTGCTAGCAGAGACCGAACTTCTTGGTTGTAAACCTGTTAGCACTCCTATGCTCATCAATCACAAAAATCCCTTTGAAAACAATGACAATTTTTTAGATCCAGCTCAGTACCGTCGACTGGTTGGAAAACTAATATACCTCACCGTTATACGGCCAGATATTTCTTTTGTAGTTGGACTAGTCAGCCAGTATATGCACAAGCCAAAGAAAGGTCATTGGGAAGCAATTATCAGAATTTTTCATTTCATAAAAGGCTCTCCAAGAAAAGGACTACTCTTCAAGAAATTTGGATATCTTAATATTAAGGCCTACTTTAATATAGTTTATGCAGGATCTATGGAAGATCGGCGCTCAACATTTGGCTATTGTGTTGGAAAATCTTGGATTCTTTCCTTTCTTTAGGAGATTGTATATGGTTGTAAATAGCTAATTGACAGCTAATAGCTATGATCTTAATTTAGGCTGATTATAATCTTCCTAATATAGCTAACAGCTATGATTCTAATTTAGGCTGATTTAATTATTTATGCCTGATTAGTAGGAATTAGTTTCTTTCCTAAATAGGACATTGGTCTTGTACTATATTAGTGTATTTCGTTCATGATCAAATGTGAAGAAGAATTTCAGTTTTTTGCTCATAGTATCAGAGCCTCTCTACAGCCATTCCATACCAAAATCCTTTCTCTAAATCTTTGGTGCTAGTTGCCGAACCCTTCTCAATTCTCTTTGTCTGTCATCATGTCAAACACTGAGGCTAACCAAGCTGAGATACTAGTTGAGTCAAAAGAACTACAGAACATTCAGACTTCCTACTAACTCAATGGCCAAAATTATCTTCAATGGTCTCAAGTTGTTAAAACCTTTCTCAAGAAAAAGAAAAAACTGAGCCATCTCATGGGAACCGGACCTGCTGCTAAGGATGCCACGTTTGCAAAGTGGGACAAAGAAGATTCCATGATCATGTCATGGTTGTGGAACTCCATGACACCCAAAGTGAGCCAAACCTACATGTTCCTCACAACAGCTAAAGAAGTTTGGGAAACGGTTTGCCAAACCTATTCAAAAATACAAGATGCTGCAGTGATCTATGAGATCTGAACTAAAATCAACAACACAAAGCAAGGCAATTTTTCTGTCACATAGTACTATAGTACCATGAAAGGGTTTTGGCTTGAGTTGGATTATTACCAAAACTTTAAAATGAAATGCGGAGAAGATGCAGCTATGTTGCAGAAGTTTGTAGAAAAGGAGAGAATCTTTGAATTTCTTACCGGCCTCAATGTTGACTTTGATCAAGTTCGAGTCCAAATTCTTGGGAAAGAAGTCCTCCCATCCCTTGAGAGTGTTTTCTCAATAATACGGGCTAAAAAGAGTCGTAGAGGAATTATGCTTGACAATTCTACCAATGAAGGATCAGCAATGAATTCTATAAAGGATGGACACAATGTTGAGACCAATAGAAATGAAAGGCAGTCCAACCGTGAAGGGGTTTGGTGCACTTACCGCAAGAAGGCGCGTCATACCAAGGATACCTAATAGAAACTCCAAGGAAAGCCTCCAAATGTTAGAGGAAAGGGAGGTAATCGTGGGGGACAGCCCCGAGGACAAGCCCACATGACAAATGCTAAGGATGTTCCTAATGAAAAACTGAACCAAGATGGACTAGAAACTCTCAAAAGAGAAAAGCTGAAATCCATGCTAAACTCTGTTGGGCATCTTGGCAGCTCGTGTTTTCTGGCTCAAGCAGGTAAGTTCTCTAATTCTTTTGCCCTTAGTGCCTTTTTTCCTGTCCAAACTGGTCATAGATTCAGGTGCTGCTGACCATATGGTCTTTTCATATCAGTTTTTTACCTCATATAAGCCTTATCCTAGCAATAGAAAGATCAAAATTGCCAATGGAACTTTCACTACTATTGCAGGTCAAGGAACCATTCCTCTCTCTTCCAAAATTATGTTAAAAAATGTTCTACATGTTCCTAAACTAGCTGTGAATCTTTTGTCCATAAAACAAGCTACATGTGATTTGAATTGTCAAGTGATTTTCTATCCTACACGTATTGTAGGACCGAGTCTCGGGGGAGATGATTCGGCTTGCTAAGGAAAGAAATGGGCTTTATATCCTTGATGCTAAGGAAGGTAGTACTACTCCCTTTCAAAATCCTATCTATCTAGTTATTCTACCAATAAAGAGGACATTTGGCTATACCATTATTGTCTTGGTCATCCATCATTTAGTTTGCTCAAGACTATGTTTCCCTTATTATTCAAAGATATTGAAGTGAGTTTACATTGTGATGTGTGTGAACTTGCTAAACACAAATGTGCATCTTATCCTTTGAGTAATACTAGATCTATGTCACATTTTTCTTTAATCCATTCTAACATAAGGGGTCCTAAAATTCTGAACATTACCAGGACAAGGTGGTTTGTTACATTTATAGATGATTGCACTAGAGTAACTTGGGTCTATCTAATGAAAAACAAATCCGAAGTTAGTGAAATCTTTCCAATTTTTTTCCAAATGATCAAAAACCAATTTGGGATGAGGATTAAAAACCGGAGTGATAATGCAAGAGATTACTTTAATCAGAATCTTTCATCTTTTCTTCAAAAGGGAGGAATTGTTCATTACTCATCTTGTGTTAATACACCGCAACAAAATGGGATAGCAGAGCGGAAAAATAACCATCTTTTAGAATTCACACAAGCACTCTTGTTTCAAAACAATGTTTCAAAATCATATTGGGAAAGGCAGTTCTCACTGTAGCTCACTTGATAAATAGAATGCCCTCTAAAGTTCTCGATTTCAAGAGTCCTATGAGTGTGTTTCATGAGCATTATCCCAATTCACAAATAGCTTCTAAATTAAACCCAAAAGTTTTTGGATGTGTGGTTTTTGTTCACAATTATGACACTAACCGTGGAAAATTTGATCCAAGAGCACTAAAATGTATCTTTGTTGGGTATTCTTCCATTAAAAATGGGTATAAATGCTATCATCCTGCTTCTCGTAAATTCTTTATTTCAATGGATGTTACCTTTGTTAAAAAACAACATTTCTATTCTAGTTCTCATCTTCAGGGCGAGAATGTGAGTAATAAAGAATCTGAGCTATTTTCCTTGGATTTACAGTCCACCGTGCAGCCTACTGGTCAGCCACTGCCTACTATACCCGAGCAACCCCTTGATCAAAACCAACCTACACTTGAATCTTCCCTTGATCAGCCACATGACCAGCCTACTGACTTATCAGAATCAACTCCAAATATACCCCTGGTTGCTGAAAAACCTATCCTAATTTACTCAAGGAGAAGTAAGCCTGTTTCTAACCAATTGCAAGTTCAAGATTCAACTTCGGAACTAGGTATGCAGTTACAATTACCCTCCATTGATTGATGATTTAGATGTTCCTATAGCAGCTAGAAAAGGAGTTCGAAATTGTACTCAACATCCTATTTCTCACTTTGTTTCTTTGGATAGAATTTCACATAAACACCGCTATTTCCTCACTAAATTGACACCATTCCTATTCCCCAAACCGTCAATAAGGCACTTAGGGATGAGAATTGGAAACTTGCCATGAATGAGGAAATGAGTGCACTTAATAAAAATTGTACATGGGAGATTGTTGATCATCCTAAAGACAAGAAACTTGTAGGATGTTAATGGATGTATGCAATCAAGTTTAACGCAGACGGGACTTTGAAGAGGTATAAGACTAGGTTAGTAGCCAAGGGTTATACTCAAACACATGGGATAGATTATCAAGAGACTTTTGCTCCGATAGTCAAGATGAATACTATGCACATTCTTTTATCTTTGGTTGTTAATTTCAATCGGTGCTTGCAGCAATTTGATGTTAAGAATGCATTTTTACATGATGATCTTGAAGAAGAGGTGTATATGAAACCTCCACCGGATTTTGAGAAATATTTCAAAAATAATCAAGTGTTCAGGTTAAGAAAGGCACTTTACGGGCTTAAGCAATCACCCCAGGCTTGGTTTGGAAAGTTTACTAAAGTAATGCTTGTTTTTGGCTACAAACAAAGTCAAAGAGATCATACCCTTTTCTTCAAACACTCGGCAGTAGGAAAACTCACAGTCTTGATTGTATATGTCGATGATATCATTGTAATAGGTGATGATGATGAGGAAATTCAAAGGCTTAAGACTAGACTTGCAAAAAAATTTGAGATTAAAGAACTTTGCAAGGTCAAATATTTTTTAGGGATTGAAGTAGCTCGGTCTAAAGAAGGTATTTTTATTTTCCAGCAAAAGTATATTCTTGATCTCCTACGAGAGATGGGAATGATGGGATGTAAGCCCATTAATATGCTAATTGAACAAAATCACCGGTTAAGTGAACCAAGAGACGATGAAGCTGTTGATAGAGAAAGGTACCAAAAGTTGGTAAGAAAACTGATTTACTTGTCTCACACACGTCCAAATATCGCTTATGCCGTGAGCATGGTGAGTCAGTTTAAGCATGACCCCAAGAATGTTCACCTACAAGTTGTATATAGGATGATCCGGTACTTAAAAGCTAAGAGGAATCATGTTTAGGAAAGGAATAGAGATGACAGTAGAAGCCTACATAGATGCAGACTATGCTGGCTCCCTCATAGAGCGACACTCAACCACCGGTTATTGTACTCTAGTTGGTGGAAATTTGGTAACTTAGAGGAGCAAGAAACAAGCGGTAGTGTCCAAATCAAGTGCAGAATCTAAGTTGCATGCAATGGCTCAAGAAATTTGTGAGCTCTTGTGGATAAAGAAAATCTTAGAAGATCTACAGGTTAAATGGCACGAACCTATGAAGCTATATTGCGACAAGTCTGCTATAAGCATTGCCCACAATCTAGTTCAACATGATAGAACAAAACATGTTAAAGCGGACCAACACTTCATCAAGGAAAAGATTGAGAGTGAATTGATATGCACTCCTTATGTTCCTACAAATGGTCAAATGGCTGACTGCTCACAAAAGGCTTGGACAGCTCAACCTTCCAAGATATTACTAGCAAGCTGGGAATGGAAAACATCTATTCTCCAGCTTGAGGGGGAGTGTTGGAAAATCTCGGATTCTTTTCTTTATTTAGGAGATTGTATATGGCTGTAAATAGCTGATTGACAGCTAATACTATGACCTTAATTTAGGTTGATTATAATCTTCCTAATATAGCTAACAGCTATGATTCTAATTTAGGTTGATTTAATTGTTTATGCCTGAGTAGTAGGAATTAGTTTGTTTCCTAAATAGGATATTGGTCTTGTACTTATTAGTGTATTTCGTTCATGATCAAATGTGAAGAAGAATTTCAGTTGTTTTGCTTAGTACTTATATTGGAGGAAACTTGGTCATATGGAGAAGCAAAAAGAAAAATATAGTGGCCGGATCAAGTGCAGAGGCAAAGTACAGAGCAATGGCCCACACTCTCTATAAGATGATATGCCTTAAGTCCTTTATGAAGGATTTGGAATTTTTCTATACAAAGCCTATGGATATGCATTATGACAATCAAGCAGTGATTTATATCACTAATAACCTAGTTTTTCATAAAAGGACTAAACATATAAAGGTGGGCTATCATTTTATTTAAGAAGTTATTTTGAGTGGCAAGATTCAAACACCCTTCATGAGTTCAGCAGGTCAGCTCACAGATATCTTCACCAAAACTCTCAGCTCTACTTGATTTTTTACTATATGTTCCAAGATGAGCTTAGTTAATGTAAACGCTCCAACTTGAAAGGAAGTGTTAGAATTAGAGTAGAGTAGCATCTTTAACTTACGTTGTTCCTCTAGAATAACTTATTCTCTGTAAAATCTATTTAAAGGGTACTTTAGCCCTAATTGAGAGTTCTTTTATTATTTTCTTCTCTTTCAACAGTATCAAAGTGGTCCCGACCCATAAAATTATAGCACGAGCCTATTTAGGTTGACCATAGTCTAATCATAGCATTTATGATTGGATGTGTATACTTGTGATTGGATTTGAGCTAAGGCTTAAAAAGGGAGTATGTGAAGACCCATGCAACTTTGTGTTTAGTTCAACATTGGCTATGCACTAGGTAGATCTTGGATACTTATCTAGTGCTAAGGAATCTAAATACTATCATATAGCCAACCTTTTTGGATAAGGAATCAGGTCATTGCAAACAAGGTTTTAAATTTCGTGGGATGAGGCTGTCCTAGTTCTCACATGGAACAAGGTACATCACCATCCCACCTTATCCCGATACCTGGAACAGAAGATGTCCTAAGATGTATCAATTAGGATGCTACGATGATAGTAGGATGGTCCTATCTTGACTTATGGGATGGTATCCCATCCAGTTTCCCATAAAATGTCTTGTTGGGACGTTAATCCTTGGTTACAAATAATATCAAAGCAGACCCGACCAATATAGCTACACAGACTAGGAGACACTAAAGATTGAGCCCATTTGGGCTAACCACGGGCCGATCGTAGTATTTGTTGTTGGATTGCTAGTATTTGTGAATGGATTTGAATGGGTTTTTGGATCCTTAGTATAGCGAGGATGCAAAGTCTTAAACATGGGGATGACCTACATAAGTGTGTATTTAGTTCCACATTAGCTATGCATTAGATAGATCTTAGATACTTATACATGGCCAAAAAACTTAACCCTTTCCAGCTAGCATTTTTGAGTGAGGTCCGAAGTTATTGCAAATGGTATAAAAGCAAATTAGGCCCACGACTTATGTGCAAGGGGGTACTACAATACAAGCCCATTTGGGTTGACCATGATCTAATCACAATATATATGATTAGATTTCTAGTACTTGTGAATAGATTTCAATGAATTTGGATCCCTTAGCTGGGCGAGGATGCCAAAGTTTAAACAAGAACATGTGTAGACCCATGCAACCATATGTTTAGTCCTACATCATTTATGCACTAAATAAATCTTAGGTATTTATATAGGGCCAAGAAACTTAAATAACACCTTCAGGCTAGCCATTTTAAGTGAGATCCTGGATTGATACAAATGGTAAGAAATCGAACCTAACCCATGGCCCATAAAAACTAGGAAAAACTATAACACAGACCCATTTGGGCTAACCACAAGCTGATCATGGTGTTTGTAATCGGATTATGATACTTGTAATTGGATTTGAGCTATTTAAACAGGAAGAATATATAAGGATCCATGCAAGTAGGTATCTAGTCCTATTTCGGCTATACAATAAAGATCTTGGATATTTATATAGAGCCAAGGAACCTAAATAATATCTTCTAATGAGCATTTTAGGATAAGGTTCTAGGTTGTTACACCCTCCTCTCTCCTCCAAACACCCTTGCTCCACTAGAAAATTGCTGCAAAGCACATCCAGCATCCCCTCCCTTGCCCGTTATCCATCACGGCACTTTACCACTCCCTTCGACATTGCTCCCGCTCCTTATTTGACAATATCCTCTTGATGCACAATAATTTAGCAACTTGGCTCTAACTCTAGCACCACCAACTTCCCTTTACATCCTCTAGCTCTAAAGAAGCTGTTGTAAGAGGTAAGACCATCAACAATGGGGGTAGGAGGTGCTGCTGAAGAAGGCATAGTGATGGGAATCAGAAAAACTCATATTTATTTCATGTATCTTGAAGAATCCTAATCCTAATTTTATTCTAGAAAGAGGGTTTATTTAGGATTCCTTTTTATTTATGATTTCCTTTATTTTAAAGTTTCCTTTATTTTCATTGTTACATTCATTAGAATGTTTAATTATATTAGAATTTAGTAATTTGACTTCAATTTAGATACGATTTGTTGCTCTATTTAAGACCTCCAATTATATGAAGAAGGTCAGACTTGAATATTGAAATTGAATAGCAGAATTATTGATTTGTTTCTCCTTTTATTTTTATTTTTATTTTATTCTTCTTTTGATTCATGTCTTGTATCAAATTGGTATCAAAGCAAACTATGATCTTGTTTGCATCATGATATTCCCTGCTCTCTCTATTCAACCGCTTCAAGCCTTACACACAATTGGGACTCCCTGTTCAAGCCTTCCATTGGATTGGGATTTCCTATTCGGCTACCCCGAGCCTCTTACGAGTCGCGGTGCTCCAAGGTTGCCGTACTTGCAATTGCCACCATGGCCCTTCGTGGCCATAAGTCCCCCTCACAGAGATCCAGCACCTTTGCCTCCCGCCATCGTCGTGCAACTTCGTTTCACCGCCAGCCACAGCAAGTTCAGCATCATCTTCAGCCCCTCTACCACACCTCTGCATCATCCTTGCTACCATCATCGCCAGAGCACAAAAGCCCCCTTCTTAGACTCACCGTTGCCCTTCGTCGCTGCCTTTCCTATCACAGGAGCCGTCCCCACATTGCCCACGAACGAAGAGGGGCATAAACGAAGGTAAAACACCACCTCCTCCACCGTCTCGCTACTAGTCGCTGGAACCGCCGCCAATCTCTGCCACAAACTTCGCCGTGATCAAACTCTACACTCAGGTGCTCCGTTGCTGTCGTGCCCATCTTTGCTCCCCTTTTCTCCTCCACCCCCGTCACCGACCACCTGCATTATCACCGCCTTCCTTGCCAGACACTGAGGCCCTCACTGGAAGAGACGAGTAGCGGAAAACGAAGCAAGGCCACCTCCCGCCTTCCATGACCTCCGCCCCCCTTTTCTCCTCTGCAGTCGTCGTTGACCCCTGCATCGTCACTACCTTCCTTGTTGGATGTTGAGGCCCTTGCCAGAAGAGAAGAGTGGCCGAAAAAGAAGAAAGCCACCTCCCACCTTCCACCTTCCATGGGCTCTGCTCCCTTTTCTCCTCCGATGCCATCGCCGACCCCCTATGTCGTCACCGCCTTCCTCACCGGATGCCGAGGCTCTTGCCAGAAGAAACGAGGGGCCGGAAGAAGAAAACCACCCCCATCCCCTTGTTTTTATTGCGGTCTGGGCTGCTATGACCATCGCGGTCCATGGATCAGTCCATAGACCGCGTGGTCTACAACCCAACCCATAGACCCAATCCACGGACCAAAAAAAAACTAAAATTCTTCTTACCTTGCCTTTGGCCTGCACACAGCTATCCAAAGTTTTTGAGCCCATCTCGTAAAAGGTACAATCTTTTCATTAAAATTTAAATTATTTTAAAATTACTAGATAATTTCTATTACTGCTTAGACCCTTATTTCACCTATCATATTTCATTTATATAGCTCACTTGTTATCATATTTCATCCACACATCTTGCTATTACACATACCAAATGCATTGATACCACGTTTGATTCTACACATTTATTGTGAGCATCATAGTTAACTTTCTTAGTAACCATAGCCTTAAGCTAAGATCCAACCCTTTTTGCTACCATGACATTGGCAACTTAAAAGATGCATAAACCGCCATGAAAAAAGAACTTGAATATGTTAAAAATCAGGGTTCCCGGTACCGGTACCGGGACTCGTATCGACGGCATGCCGGTACGGTATGGTACGGTACGGACCATACCATACCGGTACGGAAATTAATTTTTTTTATTTTTTTAAAAGTCCGGGGGGTGAACCTTACTGGCTAGCTGCCGGTACAGTACGGTACGCCCCGTACCGAGCGGTATGGGATGGTACCACGTTCCTTGTTAAAAATACGTAAATAACATTCCAAGAGACCTTAAATCATATATGTCAATCAATAGACCAACTTCGCACTAAGATTACTATGCTTCGTGCTGATCAAATTAATAACCGCATAGGCTTAACAAATCCCATAGGTCAGCAGATAGAACACTAATTGTCCCTAAGAGATTAAAGATTGGGTAAAGAATTACTGAAAGATGACCTTCCTAATAGTCAACTTAACCATCAGTTAACCCTCCAGAATTGGCTATTTTAGAGAAAAAGTATGAGAACGATTGTAAGGAATCGGGAGGATATGTCAATATTATGTGATGTATAATCACCACTCCTGTAGACTCTGAAGCATGGAAACGCACTAGTATTTTCCATACTTATACCCAATATGGGGATAAGGTCTACAAGCTTGTCATCAATGATGGTAGTTCTATGAATGTTGTCTCTAAATCTGCCATCAGTCGATAAAGCTAGTCTCAACCCCATCCTCATCCTTATCGAGTTACCTGGATCAATAAAACATTGCTCCCTATTAATGACTACTGTTTAGTGTCGATTCCGATGGGAGCCTATTCAACCAAGAATGCCTGTGTTATATATGGGGATAGCTAGTATCCTGTTAGGTCGACCTTAGATTTATGATATAGATGCTTATCACTTTGGTAGGGAGAATACCTATATTTTTATGCATAATGAGAAAAAAATTAGATTAAACCCTGCTAAACTTAGCACGACCTAATCTTTTAAAAAAGATAAGAGTTTTCTGATCCCAAATCAGAAAAACTATCATATTCTAACTCATAAGGAATTTGAGAAGAAAAGTTCGGGATCTAGAATCATGTTAACAGTGATTCCTAAGGGTGAGATTAAATTAACTGCAAATATCGAAAATAACCCATCCCCTGAAAATGAACTAATACTAGAAGAGTTTAAGAACATGTTCCCGGAAAACATACCAGATAACTTACCTCCTATGCATGATATCTAATATACCATTGATTTAATTCCAAGGTCCCAAGTATCCTATATCTCACTTTACAAAATGAACTCTAAAGAGCATGAGAAAATAAAAAGGCAAGTAGATAGTTTGTTGCATAAAAGTAATATTCAACCTAGCCTTAGTTCTAGTACTGTGCTTGTGCTTCTGACACCAAATTCTTCAATAGTATATGACTATGATATTAAATTTTTAAGTCAAACTTTCGAAGATTTTTTGGAAACTATTTGAGACTACTTTAAATTTTTCTTCAGCTCGTCATTCCCAAACAAATGGTCAAATAAAGATTGTGAATCCTAATTTTGGTGATTTGTTTAGGTACCTGGTTGGTGATAGACCTGGTCTATGAGATTTATCATTGCCTATAATAGAATTTGCATATAATAGTTTGGTGAATTGATCTACTGGTAAAAGTTCCCTTGATGTTGTTCATGGCTTTAACCCTTGCAAATCCATCAAACCCATTCTCGAGATCCCGAAGATCTAAAGACCAGGAAAGAGATAGCCGGATCAAGAAATGACCGAATCTATTTCAAGATAAGGTAGAGCTACACCAAGCTATTTCTACCTGCAATATTGGGTCCACAGTATTTTGGGCACGAATAGGCAAAGCAAATATCCAGACGATCCAAGAATAGCCGAATCTATGTAACCAAAGTAGTACACTATAGGACTATTCGAAGGATGGGTCCTATTTCGAGATATTTTTCTAGAACATTTCATTGGTCATCCAGTCCCACTTCTCGAGAATAATATTTCAATTCCCAGTCCTATCGAACATCATGCTAAAGTACAATCGGCCCCCGAGTCTCTACCAGACTTAACCTTCAGCCTTTTAGACCCGGTCCGGAGTAACATTCGGCTATTTGAACTACTATTTCATAAATCCCCGATCAAGAGACATCTTCTCGTCTACCTCCAGTATAATCGTTGCTTGGCCTTCCCAACTGCCAGGTTCTATAGATATCTAGTCCCGACAAGCTCCTAAGCTTACTGAACCATGGCACTTAGAATCCAAACCCAACCAATAGCACCTTACCAAGGCGTTTCACTAAATGATCGAAGGAAAAGTCTAACGATGCTCGCCCGAACATACCTCTCATAATAGACAAACGGTCAAATCCCATTATCAAGAGCAGATCTCAGTCATTAAGGAAGCATGGCCCCTCTTTAAGCCATAACTCCCGAAACCATTAAGGCAAATAGAAGGAGATATGAAAGACAAAACTATTTATTAATGGAAAGGGGACATTCTAAATAATAAAAGACGATTTCCTTCCAAAAGTCTTGATAGAGATCAAAATTCAATCATTCCCTGCCTGTTCTCTAACATATCAAGGCATCCCCAGACTATCCCTGTAGTTTGAGTATAAAAAGGGGATTCTTAGTGAAACCCCTAGAGGAACGCTTCCCTATATACATGCATGTGCCTTCAATCCACTTTCATAACTCTCCATTTCTGCTGTGATCTGAGATACTGACTTGAGCGTCGAAAGGCCTTCGCTAGAGCCACCTCTGGCAAGGGTTTCTTTTATAAGTATAGCCACTGGCACCTCCCTTCTAGCTTATTCCAGCATTCAAGCAGATTTCAGTACCATCAAATAGAGGAAAGGCTTATTGTTCGTCTATTGATTAGAAAAGACCTTTAATGCAAGTCACATGCCACCAAAAGATGTGTCTACTCAGTACACCGGTGCCACCACCTCCTAACGAGACAGTCAACCTGATATGGCGGGATCGCTGACATAGGACCCCTGTCAAATGCCACGTCGGACGAAGCTACCACATGGGACACCCCTGCCCAGGTTCCTTCGCCCGGCCGCGCTCCCTCCGGGTTGAGATGCCGAGGCCGAAGCCAAGCTCCATCCTCCTTCGCTCGGCCGCGCTCCCTCCGGGTCGAGATGTCGTGGCCGAAGTCGAGCTCCGCCCACCTTCGCCAGGCCGCGCCCCCTCCGAGTCGAGACGCCACGGCCGAAGTTGAGCTCCGCCCGACCGCGCTCCCTCCGGATCGAGACGCCGTGGCCGAAGTCGAGCTCCGCCTCCTCAGATCGGCTCCGCCTCCGATGAAGAGATCTGCTGTTGAAGGAAGTCACCACACTCCCTGGACAATGGCCCGACACCCGAGGACCGCCAAAAGATGCTTGCCAGGCCATGATGATAATCCCAACTGCCACTTACTCCAAAATGGAAGGAATCCTCCGATCGAGGCCCTGCATCCTCCACCAACCGTCTGCACCCTCCAAAATTGGAAGTCAACCAGTAGATCCGGATTTAGGAGGTGGCGGCCCATCGATCGAGGCCCTGCCAAATTACCCAAAAGGGAGCGACCAGAAGGAATGTCAGCATGAATGGTAACTTCCGCACCACCAAAATGGAAAGACAATCCGTCCACAGCACGAAACATCGCCGCACGCGCCCATAAGCATGGGGAAGACCCCGAGGTAAGCGGCGCGCAACGCTCCCAGCTAAAAGGGGTCTCTTAGGTTCAAACAAGGTACATTTTATCCAAGCTAAGATTCAGTCGAGTGAGGTCCAACGAGCAAAAAGGGGATAGCGCACAGGAAGACAATGCTCGAGGCTACCGCGAAATCCCCAGGAGGGGTCTAGACAGACACAGCCACCTAGCTCGAGCTCTCCTCTGCTATCACTCCCACAATCTATGCTCGGCCCATTCGCACTCTCACATCACAAATTCTCCTCCTAGCATATAGTCCACCCTCGGGGCTCGACCAGGAGAATCTGTTCCCCTGAATCGTTACTGACTTGACCGTCGGAGTGCCCTCGCCGGAATCTCCGACCCGGGTCACTGACTCTGTTTTGCAGGACCGGGCACCCGAACAGGATCCCGAGCGACTGGAGCGCATGCCGACATCGACCTCAGTTACAGGCCACGACGATCTTGGCGGCAACAGATTGGCGCGCCAGGAAGGGAGGCAGAGCAAGACACATTCTAATCCAACCCAATCCCCTTTTAAGCAGCTCACCGGGAGGATGGTGACGACGCGAGCGAGAGAAGTCTCCACTAGCCGTGCGGAAGATCCCCCTTCCCGTGGAGACCCGTACAGTCCAAAAGGAGAGCTCCTTGCTATAGCTCAACCACCTTCGACGGAAACTTAGCTGGCCGCACTCGCCCAGCAGATGCAGATTCTCACTGCAGTAGTGCGCCAGCTCTAGCACCAACACCGGTCCTTGGCTACCCACCAGCAGCTAGGGACTCCCGCGGCCCATGCCGCAGCACCCCGCGACAGCCTGCGCTCCTTTCAAGAAAGGCCTTCGCAGCCGTGGGCCATCACTGACCGCCGAGAAAGCCACCCGACACCGGCGAAGAGGCAACGGGCCGGATCTACCAATCGAGAAAGCCGGTCCCCGGCCTTGGAGCAGGTCGCTGCTAAACCCCGCCATGGTCGAAGAGGCAAGATTCCCCGTTGTGACACCCCTCACATGTCACCTTCTCCGCTTCAGTCGGCCTCCGCGGAGGATTTAACCCAGGGTTCCCGGAACTGTCCCGTACCGCCCGGTACGGGGCGTCCCGTACCGTACCGGCCAAGAGCCGGTACGATTCGCCATCGAAAAATGGTTCAGACACCGGACCGTTGACAAAAACAAAAAAAAAATTTCATACCAGTACGAACTGCCCGGTTCGGGTCAGTTCAGGCTCAGTTCAGCCCGATTCGGCCCGGTTCGGGTCGGTTCAGTGAGAGGGGGGAGAAAGATTGTTTTTTATTTAATTTAGCAGCCAGTACACCTTATGGTACGGTACCGTACAGACTATACCGTACCATACCACCTGCTGACCGATACGGGTCCCGGTACCGGTTCCGCGGACCTTGGTTCAACTGATGAGGCCATCAAGCGCATGGCAGAGAAGCACTGGAGGAGCAGGAGCGTAAGCTGGCGGAGCTATCCTGCCAGTTTGTAAATTTGCAGGGCTCCGCTAGCGAGTCGGCGGGCTACGATGCCCGTCCCCTTTCTCTCAAGAAGTCCAAGAGGAGTCGGTTCCGAGCCGGTTCCGCATGCCGCAGGTGGATCCCTACGACGGGACCACCGACCCCTGGATCATGTTGAGAGCTACAAGGCCCTTATAAGAGTCCAGGGGACAACCGACGCTCTCCTCTGCATCGCCTTTCCTGCCACTCTCCAGAAGGAAGCTCGGATATGGTTCACCCGACTCGAGCCGGAGAGCATCAGTTGCTTCGCTCAGCTGGAGCGAAAGTTCGTGGCTCACTTCGATGCCTGCCGAAAGGTGCCACGACAGGCAGACAACCTCTTCTCCATCAGGCAGCAGGACCACAGGCTCCTACGAGACGTGGCCCGCTTCAAGGTTGTCGCGCTGGAGATCTACAACCTTGATGAGCTAGTTGCTACGCTGGCACTGAAGAGAGGGCTCAGGACTTCCTGCCTGACCTACTCTCAACAAGAAGCCCCCCAAGACTTACTTCGAGCTCCTCCGAGTCCAGAAGTACATCCACGCTGAGGAGGCGGATCGCACGAGGGTGCTGGATGGAAGGCCTCTGAAGAAGCCAGCTCCCGAGGAGACCTCCGTGATGCGGAAGCCCAAACTAGCCATGCCGAACTTCCGCCATAGGTCGAAGCCGAGGAGAGACCCCATCCCGGAAGAGAGTTATACGCCTCTCCTTGCCCCGAGAACGAAGATCCTCATGGAGATCGAAGGTGAGCGCTACCTGAAGCACCCACCTCCGCTGAGGCCATCTATTAGTCGCGACAGGACGAAGTACTGCCAGTTCCACCGCGACCACGGCCACGACATCGAAGAATGCCGGCACCTCAAGAAGGAGATTAAAGAACTCATAAAGAGAGGCTACCTCGAAAGGTTCGTGGGGGGCAGACCCCCGGCGGAACCTCAGGCGCTCGCTGCACTCCCTCCAGTCCCTGCAGTCGACAACCGTCCTACCGAGAAGCTGGTGGGGATGATATGCTGGGGAGTCGAGCGCGCTTCCAAGAAGGCCCGAGGGGAGAGGATCTTGAGAAAGTACTTCCCTTTGTGAGAGAAAGGGGGGTTGAAAATAAAAATAGAAATAATGATGCCGTGGTCATCGAGATGACGATCGCGAAGCATCCTGTAAAATGCATCATGATTAATAGTGGGAGCTCCATCGATGTGCTTTTTATGATGCTTTCTCTAGGATGAACCTATCCTTTGCTCAGCTCAGACCTGTGCACACACCCCTCGATTTCATAGGTGACTCTATAGGAGTCGAGGGGGAGATCACTCTCCCCGTTACTGCCGATACACCATCTCGGCAGAGTACCGTCATGATGACTTTCACGGTTGTTAGATTTTCCTCAGCCTACAACGTGATCCTTGGCCGACCCGGGCTCAACCTGCTCGACGCGGTCATTTCCACAGCGGCTGTTGGTATAGTTTCCAACTCCTACGGCATCGGGGAGATGAGGGGGGTACCTTAGCCAATCCAGCACTGCCTCCAAACCGTCACCGGGGCCAAGGCTACCGAGGACGACCCCAGCGCAGACGACCTCGACCAAAGGGCGCAGGACCCCAGAGGTGGCCCGGTCGAGCGCCTGCTGTCGTATCCTCTCGGAACCGACCAAGCGAAGACAGTGCAGATTGGGGCGCAGCTGTAAGACGATGAGCGAGCCCACCTGCTGGAGTTTCTCTGGGCGAATGCCGACATGTTAGCAAGAAGTGTTCCCCGATGATTTCAAGTGCATCTCACTTTTACAGTTGTGAAAACCCCCTCGGCCTATAATGTCATATTCGGTCGACTGGGATTGAATGATCTATGGGCGATAGTGTCAACTTACTATTTGCTAATGAGATTCTCTACATCACAAGGAGTCAAAGAAGTGCATGAAAACCAAGCCTTAGCAACATAATGCTATCGGGTGGCCCGCCAAACCAAACAAATCAAGCCTCCAGATGGTCTTCCTATCCAAGGACTAGACACCAAAGACAAACTAACCAAAGAAAGAAGGAAGCCCGTAAAAGACCTTATTGCCATACCCCAGCAAGATGGAGACTCCTAGCATGTTGTCCAAATAAGCCCGAAATTAGATAAAGATGCAAAGCAACGGTTGACGACTTTTTTACAAAAAAATGATGTATCTTTGCCTGGACGTCCATAGACATGCCAGGAATTGATCGATGACACATCATTTGAACATAGACCTGAATCATCCTGTAAAGCCAAAAAAAAGCTTTGTACTAGAGTGACAAAAAGCCATAGCAAAAGAAGTGCAAAAGCTAACTGATACCAGGTTCATCAAATAGGTCGACTATCCTGAATGGTTAGCCAATATAGTGCTAGTGAAAAAAGCCAATGGGAAGTGGTGGATGTGCATAGATTCAATGGATCTTAACAAGGCCTGTCCGAAGGACAGCTATTCTCTTCCCCGCATCGACTAGCTAGTAGACACAACAGCCAGACACAAGCTCCTGACTTTCATGGACATGTTTTTAGGATATAGCCAAATTCGAATGGCGCCCAAAGACGACAAAAAAAAATCTCTTTTATGAGTAACCAGGGTTTGTTTTATTACAGGATGATGCTATTTGGCTTGCAGAATGCAGATGCAAACTAGTAACGGTTGGTGAACAAGATCTTCAAGAATCATATTAGCTGTAATATGAAAGTTTATATTGAAGACATATTGGTCAAGAGACATATCTCCCGAAATCATGTGGAAGATCTTAAGGAAACTTTTGCCACACTGCACCAATACTAGATGAAATTGAACCCTGCCAAGTGTGTTTGGAGTTACATCTGGGAAGTTCTTCGGATTTATGGTGTCTGGTAGAGAGATTGAAGCCAACCCGAAGAAAATCCTGTTTCTGGACAGATGGTTGCACCAAAAACTATAAAGGAGATTCAAAGGCTTACCGGGCGGATTGCCGCCCTTAGCCAATTCGTCTCCAAATCGGTCGAACGATGCTTACCTTTTTTCCAGACCTTAAAAAAATCAAAGGATTTTCGATGGACCAAAGAATGTTAGAAAGTATTTGAGGAGCTTAAAGAATATCTCGATGCTCCTCCGCTTCTTAGCAAGCCAAAAGAAGGTGAGGAGCTAATTTGTACTTGGCAGCTTCCCCTTTTGCTATAGGTTCTATCCTTGCTAAAACCAGGTACACGACTGGAAAAACTCATCTTTGCTCTCATGATATCGATCAAAAAGCTTTAACCATATTTTCAAGGCCATACTATCATGGTCCTCATGGACCAACCCCTCCAGATGATTCTATACCGACCAACACCTTGGGCAGAATGGCTTAATAGGTTCTTGAACTTTTTGGGGTTCGATTTGGCGTTCCATCCGAGACTGTCTATTAAGGCGCGAGTATTGACGGACTTTATCATCAAATGTATTATTCCCGGAGAAGAACCTGTAAGTTGTATCAGTGGCATTTTTGTATTCTCTCAACCCAAGATTGATATTCACAAAGATAATTTTTGGTTCATCATATGCTGTGTCTTGTATATTAGTTATAAGATTATGATGAACCCCATAGATTAGGGTAATGGTTTTAAGGTTTCAGATATAATGATGAGACCCAAAACCTATAAATTCTAATCTAGAATATTCCTAATCAAAGAATCATAGATTCGGGGATTGATGAATCCGGATAGACTAATACATCCTATATATGCTCGATGGAGAGGGTGGTTGGGCTTATTACCACTTGTGTAGTAACACTAATACAAGGATATGGGTGCTTATTAGGTTATGAGTTCACTGAATTGATCCGGTAAAAGAGCATCTAATGGAAGTCTTACTTGTTAAAAGATTGTTCTCTTAGTGAGAGTTGTGCATGTGATCCTTAGACCTGAGATCACCATGATTCCTTATGCACATAAAATCATATTTTGGTTCATACTCATTCATGACGAAGAGTCATGTACGGGGTATTTTCGGATGTGGTGGATTGTGTATAAAGGATGTGAGTAGATCAACAAGGAATCGATCACTCCTAGTAAGAGAACTTATCCCATATAATCTCTTTGATTGTTGACTCAGGAAGTTGACAGTTATTAAAAACATTAATTAATACAATCTTATTTGAATAAAACTGATACTTTTATGCAGTATTTTGCAGGAAAGAACCCTGCCAACGCGAAGAGCTCGATTTTAGAAGTCCAACGGCACAAACGGCATTCAAATCGAACTTGAAATGGGCTCGGCATGAAATTTTAAAGAATTATTACAAAATTGCATGCATTTTGGAGCAGCCAGTCCACCATGGACCGGCCATTTGGTCTACGAAATAGAGTTGGGTCCATGGGCAGCCATTGCTGCCGGTCCACGGAACAGATCCGTGGACCATCGACCTCCCCAAGCTGATTCTTTACTAGAGAAGCCGTCGGTGCCCCTCCTCTCGCCACTGAGAAGCCACCCATCACCGAAAAACTGCCAAACACCTGTCTATAATCGGAAAAATCCAATCCAAGTGCCGGCCGCAACCCACTTCGCTCCCGATCGCCGGCCCCTCTCCCTCATTGCCAGAGCCCCAAAATTGTAGTCTCTTCCTTTTATGGCCAGAAAATATCCTGGAAGCACTGCTGCAGACTTTTACGGTCAAGTTCCCGAGCCAAGATTGCCATCCCATGATCTTTTTCTCCCTGAGGCTCTCCACCGTATCTGAAATGTCGTCCGCCACTCCCTCACCGAACCAACTCTACCAGAACTGCCATCCACCAGACTTCCTCCCAAGTTGCTAGAGCAACCGGGTGCATCCTTCTCTGTCTAAGACTCAACTTCTTCCAATATCCCTGCTAGGTGGTTGTCCAATGGTCACTTCCCATGGTCATGACTCCTTAGCCGCTGTAAGCCATATGCCGAATGACTTTTCCCTCTGCCTTGATGTCGAGCCATCATAGTTGTGGTCGACCAATCCCAAGATCCTAGCGCCATCAACCACTCTTTCCTCCTGTTGTCGATCCAAGATACTATCGGAAGTTGGATCAAGATGTCCGAATGGAAAAAGTAACCGAAAGAAGCTTGATCATGGAGTTTGAATTTGAAAAAATAAGATTAAGCGAGTGCGGGGAACAAAAAACGGGGATCGTGCGAACGGGTGCAGGGATAAGGATGCGGAACCAACGCTGTTGGGGCCGATTACGATGGAAAACCAACGTGGTTCCCACGCGGGCCTAATGCACTTTCCTCATCTATAAAAGGAGCAGCCTTCGAAGCTCCTTCGACCATTCTTCAGAGATCCATTCCGCGCTCCTTCCTTCAATCTCTCCACTTCCCCTCCAGTGATCCCTTCCACTTCCATATATTCCCCGCTCCATTCCGCCTTTCCAAGCTCCCTTCCACCTTCCCATCCACTCTTCTGACTGCCCTTCTAACGTAGTCTCCACCACTTGGTTCCCCGGTCTCCATCGCATCACCCCTAATCTGCTATTGATCTGAGGACGAGTCTCCACCACACCGCATGGTTGCTCCATCTGCTCCGGTCTACCCTGGCGATGCGGCTCCTCTACTGCTGCTCCTCTGCTACCGAGTCTACTGCCGAGTCTTCATGGAAGCGTGATCTCAGGGAAGAGGAACTTTCATTTTAAGAATTTGTTTCAGTTTATTATCAGATATATTTTTTTTTATGTTTTGAAATAAAAATTCTTATCGCTTCATGTTCATCCATATTTCTTTTAAATTAAGTGCTCTTTAAGTGAAGTTAATTTTGCCTGATCTATTCCTAAAAGGGATGGGCCGTGATCTATGGTTATGGGCCGTACTCTCATTAAGATAGATCATATCTTAATTATATTTACGGATAATTCTCTTTTTGGTCTTTACTATTTTATTGCATACTCTTTTTGAAATAACTGCAAAAGTCCATGTGGATTCGACCCTTACTCCCGCTACTCTACCTAGAATAGTAGAATTAAGGTATTAAAATTGGTGCATAGCGACACACACCAGATTTTTGGCACTATTACCAGGGACCTTAGGCACACTATTTTGAAAAGAAAAAAATCAAAAAAAATTAATTCAAAGATTAGTAGTTAGTATTTATCAATCTTGAGTATCCTAACATAAGGTTGCCCTGGCATAACTTTTAGTTATGTTAAATGGTTGTCCTAGAATACAAAATGATTGAGCAGATTTAAAAAAAATTGTAAAATATCTTAAAAATTAAAAATTAAAAATCTTGACATCCTCATAACTTATTAGGAGATTAGAGACTTAACCATCGAAAATATAAAAAAAAGTAATTAATTTTATTTTATTTGTGTGATAACTCTTAGTTTGGACACCTTGTTTATTGCATTTCATCTTTTCATAATTAACTTTTGAGGGCATAACCCTATTAATTAGATAAGGTGGGAAGTTCATCACCCTTCCTTAGCCTACAAATCATCACCCTGCATGTGCATTAACCCAGACCTTAATTATTAAAATTAATTAGATGTCAGCCCTAAGAATTTCGAGCTTAATAAGACAAGGAAACCCTAGAGTTGGACCGAGTTCAGATCAGTTAGTTGCTTGGTATCTAAGGCAAGTGGTTCAGGGATAAGAACTCGAAGGAAGGTGGTTCTTTAATTAATTCCATTTGCTTACTTGGCTAATTTTATTGGTGTTTAAGGCAAGCAACGGGTGGACCCCCACCAACCTTACACTTACCTGGCCGAGTCAATTAATTGATCTTGGGTTTGGAGTACTCAAAGGTATCCTTAAAATAGTTAGGAGCTGTCTAGAACTAGGAAACCCTAGGATAGAGTCCATTGATTGCTAACTTGTTTTCAATTAACCTAGAACTTTAATTAATACTTTTTCTCTATCCCTCTTAGCTCTAGGACTCCTTAGGCTCGCATCAGACTTCTTTATCTTTCTTCTCTCTTCTTTCCCCTTCTCTTTAAAATAAATAAATAAAATACCCAGCCATGTACCAATTTTTTGAGTCTAGGTATGATCAAATTTATCAAGATCGAACTCATATGGCCTACAAACCAGGAGAAAACCTAAACTTTGATACTAACAACCTAGGTTAGGGGGCTCAATCAGATTTTTCATGACAACCACATCCAGTGGTTACCCCAATACCCCAAAGACCTCCGTTCATAGATGCACTTTATTACGATCAACCCTATTCATATTGTCAACCTTCTCCTACTCCTTATAGCCTATCTTTTCAAGAGAAGGTTTTACAAGCAATAGACTGGATCGAAAAAATTAGTCAGAACCCACCTCCCTCTCAGACTAACCTAAAAGTCAATATATTTGGCCAATATCGCCAACAAATCATATCTCAGCAGCAATCTATCGATGAGCTTAATCAAACTAATCGATTATTAACTGAAGTTAATTAGGAGGGAGTACTACCTAGTCAGATCGAGAGTAACTTAGAGGGATATTACCAAGCTGGAGATTTTAATAGTAATTTAGAGGGACACTATCAAATTGAAGATTTTAATGACCCTTTATTTTTTTTAGAACAATCGACTATAACTCTCGGGAATAAACTGGTCACGGAACAACCCTACACTATCATAGAGACCCATATAGATAATTCGATTGAGGCAGAGAAATCAAACTGGTAGGATGAACCACTTCCATCATCATCCTACTTACTCATGGCCCCTTTTCCAAGTATTCTAGAATCTTCCACTCTTTTTTATAGGATGGAAGAAGAAATTGATGACATGATGGAATTGATTGAGGCTTTCCACGAACCATAACAGTAACACAACAGGGGAAGCCATACCTCCAATTCATCCCCATAAGTCGTTAGATCCTTGTCCACCTCATTTTAGGATAGATAATTTTAATATACATAGATATATCACAAGGATGAATAACCTAATCGATATACCTAGCCCCATGATAGCTCCCTTGTTAGAATCACCACAGGATCTAGAAGTGAAGCTACTGCCTGTCACACCTACTGATACCCTACCGATGATCCCTAACCAGGAAGACCAAATAGTTGTTCTTAAGATGCATAAAAAAGCTGTTGGATGGGATATCCATAAAATGAGGGATAACAATCTTGAAAATTTTATAACTGATTTTTCCATACTTGGTACTACTTTCGAGGATCGTCTCCAAAATCTATCATCCTAAAACAATATATGGAGACAAATTTACAGTTAACTTGGATAAAGTTCCATCAGGAAGGGATGATGTCAAGACACATCATACCTAAGAAAGGGACTAGGGTAAATCCTTCTAGAGTTAGAGAATTTTTAAGCTGCCACCCCCATTCTCAGCCCAACACACACAATCCCTTCCTAATCATCGACAAAATAATAATCATATTTTTAAATCTTGGTCTAGCATGCTTGTCCAATGCACTCTATGGTTGAGGAACAATCGTTGTAAAATACTCTATGAACGTTTTTATATCTTAATGACAAGGCCTCCTGATTGATCCTCTCTTTTGCAAATCTTGAGGGATATAACCAAGATCAATATCAGTAACACTCCCTCTTAGCATCTGGCTGAAGATGTTAAACTTAGCGCTGGCTAGGAGGCAATATAGTTTATGCATTTATTTGAACCATTTACTTTTCTTTTTTTAGAATAACCCGAGAAGAGCAATAAAATTAAATTGAGATAAGTATGGCGACAGGAACATCCAGTCCTCAAGCACTCTTCTAGGTGGTATCCTTCCTTGACATTTAAGTTGCATTATTAGTGTCCTCTTCCATTAGAAACAATGGAAATTAAGTTGGGGGGAGGGATAATTAAATTAATCCTCAAGTAAAACTTTAATCAGTTTTTGTGTACTAAACTTTATCTCGATTTAAAAATAATCGAGCTTGCTAAATGATGAATAATTAACGATTTAGATAATTTTAGAAATACTGAGAGATGAATTATTAAGGAAACCTAATAAATGAAAGAGTTTAGACCAAAAATTTTTTTGAGTAATTCCAGACCCTTCTATCTATTAATGTCGATAAAGAACTACCTTATCATGGTATAGATGGAAATATCAAAAAGTCCTTTTTAAAGTTTAACAAATAAGGTTTTTAGCATCTCTCACTGAGTAATCGGGCCTCTTCGTCTACGTAAGCATTGTTGTTCGCATCAAAAGGTGACAATGTAAAGAAACCTTTTGTAGAGACAGTCTTAACACGTAACCTTTTTGACTCGAGTTAGTAAGCCTGAAGAGTATTTTATATCTAATGCCCTAAAACCAACTAGTTTGGGAGTCATTGACCTAAAGTTCGTTACAAGAATCAATTAGAAAGCAAGATGTTAAGGCATTACACTGACTCTACATTACTTCAAAAAAAAAGAAAAAAAAAAGAGAAAAAAAAGAAAGAAAAAGAAAATGGGACTAAATAAATTGATACTACATTAAAACCAGAGTAAGTTGGAGGATTTAAATAGTGAGGTAGAAAGTTGGAAAAAGAACTCTTGAAACTTCCTGGGCTTCACTCGACCACTAAATGGGCGGAATTGGTAATCCAATGAAATACCTCTTCAATGGTCTAACCGGATATCAACTGATTTTAGAAATAGTAAGATAATTTTCACTTCCTGAAAAAGTTAATACTCATAACTAATCCATTTGCTTTACTCGAGGACGAGCAAAGTTCAAGTTGGGAGGTGTGATAGTTATTAAAAATATATTAATTAGTACAATCTTTTTTAAATAAAACTGATACTTTTATGTAGTATTTTGCAGGAAAGAACCCTGCCAATGCGAAGAGCTTGATTTTAGAAACCCAATGGCACAAACGGCATTCAAATCAGACTTGAAATAGGCTCAGAATTGAATTTTAAAAAATTATGACAAAATTGCATGCATTTTGGAGCAGCCGACCTACATGGACCAGCCATTTGGTCTACGGAAAGAGTTGGGTCCATGGGCAGCCATTGCTGCTAGTCCACAGAACATATCCGTGGTCCATCGGCCTTCTCAAGCCAATTCTTCATCGGAGAAGCCATCGGCGCCTCTCCTCTCGCCGCCGAGAAGTCGCCCATCACCAGAAAACCACCAAACACCTGTCTATGATCAGAAAAATCCAATCCAAGCACCAACCACGACCCACTTCGTTCCCAATCGCCGGCCCCTCTCCCTCACTACCGGAGCCCTGGAATTGCCATCTCTTCCTTCTTTTCCAGCCAGAAAATATCCTATAAGCATTGCCGCACACCTTCACAATCAAGTTCCCAAGCCAGGATCGCCATCCCACGATCTTTTTCTCCCTAAGGCTCTCTACCGTATCTGAAATATCGCCTGCCACTCCCTCATCGGACCTACTCTCTACCGGAGCTGCCATCCACCAAACTTCCTCCCAAGTTGCCAAAGCAGCCGGGTGCATCCTCGGTCCAAGAGTCGACTTCTTCCAAGATCCATGCTAGGTGGTTCTCCAATGGCCACTTCCTATGGTCATGACTCAGCCGTTGTATGCCATCTACCGAATGACTTCTCCCTCTGCCTTGACATCGAGCCATCACAATTATGGTCGGCCAATCCCAAGATCCCAGCACCATCAACCACTCTTTCCTCCTGTTGTCGGTCCAAGATGCTGTCGGGAGTTGGGTCAAGATGTCCAAATGGAAAAAGTAATCGAAAGAAGCTCGATCACGGAGTTTGAATTTGAAAAAATAAGGTTAAGCGAATGCGGGGAACGAAAAGCAGGGATCGTGTGAACGGGTGCAGGGATAAGGATGCGGAACTGAGGCTGTTGGGGCTGATTACGATGGAAAACCAACGCGGTTCCTATGCAGGCCCAACATGCTTCTCTCATCTATAAAAGGAGCAACCTTCAGAGCTCCTTCAACCATCCTTTGGAGATCCACACCGCACTCCTTCCATCAATCTCTCCGCTTCCCCTCCAGTTATCCCTTCCACTTTCATATATTCCCCGCTCCATTCCGCCTTTCCAAACTCCCTTCTGCCTTCCCATCCACTCTTTCGACTGCCCTTCTAACATAGTCTCCACCACTTGGTTTCCCAGTCTCCATCACATCATCCTTAATCTACTGTCGATCTGAGGACGAGTCTCTACCACACCGCACGGCTGTTCCATCTGCTCCGATCTACCCTAGCGATGCTGCTCCTCTGCTATCGAGTCTACTGCCAAGTCTTCATGGAAGTATGATCTCAGGGAAAAGAAACTTTCGTTTTAGGAATTTGTTTCAATTTATTATCAGATATATTTTTTTTTATGTTTTGAAATAAAAATTCTTATTGCTTCATGTTCATTCATATTGCTTTTAAATTAAGTGCTCTTTAAGTGAAGTTAATTTTGACTAATCTGTTCCTAAAAGGGACGTGCCGTGATCTGCGGGTACGGGCCGTACTCTCATTAAGATAGATCATATCTTAATTATATTCACGAATAATTTTCTTTTTGGTCTTTACTATTTTATTGCATACTCTTTTTGAAATAACTGCAAAAGTTCCCATGGATTCGACCCTTACTCCCGCTACTCTACCTAAAATAGTGGAATTAAGGTATTAAAATCGGTGCATAGCGACACGCACCAGAAGTCTTTGATCAAAGCAGGATGAGATTAAAAAGGATTTCTAAAGAGAGATCTTCATTATCGAATTAAGATTCGAACGGATTAAGTGCTAGGATTTGACAATTCTTCATACCCATCACTTATTCAACATAAAGAGAGATCAAATGATTGAATTGTATGATAACTTTTCACTGAAAGGTATTTTGATAATTTTCACCAAATTCCTCATCTTGTATATAGGCATGACACGTTGCTAAGCATCAATCATGTCTTGTTGGTTTTCATGAATCAAATTGGATGGATTCATGAGTCAATTTGGAAATTGGTTCGAATTGGCTAACTTTGATCAGCTCGATTTGACCTAATTGGGTCAATTGGTTTCGATTAGATTAAAACTTGGACTTGGACTTATTGCTAGCTAGATGTGGAATCCAAAGGATCACACATGCTAGAAAATTGGTCAAAAAAGTTAATTATATTTTATTAGGATCATAGGATCCTAATTGGCAAGCTAATTAACATACTAGCATATGTTGGCTAGCCTAATTCCTAACCAAATTAAATTGGATTTAATTGCTTGCTATTTGAGCTAACCAATTTGAGTGAGACTTAAATTGGGTTGAGCCTTAACTGGGGCAGCCAAATTGGGTATTGTCGTAATTTATCAAGCCTTATCCATTATTTAAACCAAGATTTCCAAGGGCATGGACTCTTGGCGCCATATTGGCATGCGCACAAATAAAGAGGCACAGAAGGACCAAGAATCCTGCAAATTAATCACCTTTTAGGTGATAAGGCTTAGCCCCTACCCTATCTAATGGATGCCCATTTGGCTGGAATTGACTAGTCAAACCATGTAAGAAAGGGCATAATTTGGTGAAGGGACGCGATGCTTAATATATAAATATGGTGCATGGATGAGGAAGAGTCCTACCTGTTAATCACCTTTTCTTACAGATAAACCTCTTCATTTGATACACCTATTGGGGTGTGAGACCTTGTCTTAAATCTAAAATTAAAAGATTAATTATCAGATTTTACTGTAGAGTTGCGATAAGCAACTCTTGGCGCATATAATTAAGTGAAATGATGTTTCACTCTACACCTTTCTGCCAAGGGACTCTTTCTGATTAAAGAGTTTTATCTAATATGTTAAATATCAGATAAGGGGCTGATTAAAAGGTGTATCAGGTGCCCACTCTCTTCCTGTTTAAAGGCTTCGATGTTGAAGCCAAGGCATCTGAAAGTTCTGATAATTCTTTTCCTTCTCTTATTAGGACAGTCTATTATTTTATGACAAGTTCACCATTTTAAGACAAGGGTTTAGGAAGAGAATTTGAAAGGATAACAGGATAGTAAAAGTGTATTCAGAGAGGTACTAAGCTATTCTTCAAAAGGAAGAAAAGTCCAAGAGGGGAGAAAAGGCTGCAGAAGGAAGAAAGGCTGCCAGAAGGAGTCAAGCTAGCAAGAGAAGTGCTTCCTTAATTCAGTTCCTGTATGGATCACCTCTAGAGGGCATACACTTGTATGCTTTGTAGAAATTAAGGAGTATAGCACTTCAAGTATTCCTCTATAATCCTAAAATATGATTTATTAGTTGTCATGATCAAGTGATCCTTGGATCTAGGGTTTCGGCCGATTAGGATTTCAATAATGAAAATTTTGAAACTCAATCTTTCGCTGCGTCAGCCCAAAACCCAACAGGTAGATGCGCCCATGGCATGAGAAAACAACTCGAGATTTGGCAGTACATGTCAACCATATTTTCCGCCTCCAAGCACCTAGAAACCTATGAAGGGAAGATAAAGCATTTATTGCAGGATGTCTTGAAAACCTTTGGCCAGGATAAAAATCAATGCTCGAAAGCCTTTGAACAGACCAGTGTTGGAAAGCCTTTGGCCTAATGCTTAACTCCTGAAAACATTTGACCGGGCTAGTGTTGGAAAGCATTTGACCTGACACTTAACTCACAAAAGCCTTTGGCCCGAACAGGAAGAATCGATGCCTGAAAGCCTTTGGCCAAGCCAGTGTTGGAAAGCTTTTGGCTAGATACTCAACTCCTGAAAGTCTTTGGCTGGGACAAGAAGAATCAACACCCAAAAGCCTTTGGTCGAGCCAGTATTAAAAACCTTTGGCCTGACGCTCAGCTCCCAAAAGCCTTTGGCTGGGACAAGAAGAATCAATGCCCGAAAGCCTTTGATCAGGCCAGCATTAAAAAGCCTTTAGCTTACACTCAACTCTCGAAAGTCTTTGACTGAGACAAGAAAAATCAACACCCGAAAGCATTTAGCCGAGCCAGCATTGGAAACCCTTTAGCCGGGCCAGTGTTGGAAAATCTTTCCTAAAAGCTTTTGGCCGGGACAAAAAGAATCAATGTCCAAAATTCTTTGGCTGGGCTAACATTGGAAAGCCTCCGGCCTGATGCTCAACTTCCAAAAGCCTTTGGCCAAGACAAGAAAAATCAATGCTCGAAAGCCTTTGGCCGGGCAAGCATTGAAAAAGCCCTTGGCCCGATGCACAATGCCCGAAGGTCTCGAACCCGGTCAGCATTGGAAAATGCCTAGAAACCAATAACCGAGCCTTATGCTTGATCTTGGGAACCCCGTAACTTGATGCCTGGTGCCCCAAGATAATTTTCACCTGGGAGTCAAGCCAACATTTGGTAATCGACAGCAATACGAGATAACACTAGATGCCATCAACCCCCTATCGGGTCCATATCAGGTCATCCCAAGCCCTACAATGAGGACCATCTATATTATGGTTCATGCCACTACTTAAAGGCGACTGGGATGAATGCACTCTACTCCAAAGGCCGCATCAAGCCCTCAATATGATGACACTAAAGGTTTCAAGTCCTTACCAGGGACCAGTAAGCTATTAATTTTTTATAGCCTCAAAAATATTCATAAGCATACACACCGTATTGCAATACTTAGTCAAAAACTAAAAGTATTTCATTGATGGTATCAAAAAAATAACCGAAGATTCTACAAAAATAGCCATCTTTACAAGATAGGCCGATGACATTCATATTGGTAAAAGAAAAAAGATGAAAGTAGTTTAGGCGGGTGGGGCACCGAAAAATTCTTCAATCCCAAAGGCTTCTGCTTTGGGAGCTGGCACACCTTCGGCGAGGGCTTCATCATCCAAGTCGTCCTTGTCCAGGAAATCCAGATTGAAGTTCGAGTGGCATTGAAGGATCCTTCTCCAAGTATCATCCATACCCTCAGCAAAAGCCAGTTGAGCGAAGGCCAACTTCTCTTAGCGGCACTCTTCAGAAGCCTTGTAAGCTTCTACTGCCTTCTGCATCATCTTTTCCTTCTGCACTTGGAGATTGGCTATTTCTTGTCACACAGTCTCCAGAGCCCCCTTTTCAGAGAGAGCTCCTCCTTAAGTTGATCTTTCTCAGTCTCAACACATTTGAGACTAGCTTTGATAGTTTTTCGGCTAGCTTCCGCCTCCTTCAAGCATGCCGCCATATCCTTTTCTTCAGTCACCTAGCGACCCCTCAAGTCATAGTAGTCCTTGATGAAATCACATACTTGCAAAGTAGCAAACCTAGTGGTGAGTCATCGAATGTTAAAAACCAAATTTGTAAGAAAGAAAATAAGCTAACCCTTATAACACTCCAAACCGCATTCCTTCGGTGTTGATGATTGCCTTCCCCGACAACTCGATTGGCATCCACTGGACGAATGAAGTTTTTGAGGATGCCTATGGCAACCTCTTAGTTCTCAAAGGCATAATCTCAGACCTCAGGGCCTAGTCACCCGAGACCTCCTCAAAAGTAACTGAATGAGGATCAGAGGAAGTCCCGGCTTTCGACATCCGAGAGCACTTCAAAATAACCGAAGGAGCAACCTCCAAAGTGTCGGACAGAACGACATCAGGCTCGAGGATAGCCATAGTTTGGACCCTCGACGGCTCCCCAATAGCAAGGGCCATGTCAGCTTTCCTCTTCTTCAAAGTAGCCTTCCTCAACTCGTTGGTGTCCGAAGGATTCATTCTGAAATCAAAGAAAAGGGATGTTTAGAAAAAACAAGGGCCAAAATAAAAAAGCAGAAGGAATGGATCGGGATTCTTCTTACCTTTCAGCTGAACTCGGCTAACCCTCGTGTTAAAGAGGATCACCTCATACAGCAGCACTTTCAGACTGGGAACCTGAAAATGCTAAAGAACACAGACCCACTCCTTCCCAAACAAAAAATCAGGATGAGTCAGTTGATGCGATTGGATACCCCATTGCATAAAACCCCAACTTCAACATCCGAGTGTGTTTCGAAAAAGAATTGCTTCTTCCCATGGTGAATGGAAGGAGTTTCCCGAATCAAAGGATGCCGCCCCTTACGGGGATAGGCAAACCACCATCCGCAGTATGGCGATGCTTACCGAAGGAGAAAAAAGCCATAAAAAGAGGAATTATGGGACAAACCCCAGCCAAGACGCAAATTATCGAAAAACTATAGATAAACTGCCATGTGTATGGCATCACTGCATAGGGAGGAGACCTATAGCTCTAAAGAATTCAATAAAGAAAAGAAACAGAGGCAACCTTAGCCCAATCGGAAAATATTCTTTATACCAAGTCAACCATTCCGAGGGAGGGTTGCATGCTCGATCAATCTCGAGCAAGACTTCCAGTTCAAAACTGGAGGGATTTGGTACTAGCTTTGCAACTTTTCCAAATACAACTCCTGAATCTTGGACTGGATGAGCCCAGGAAAGAAATCTCCTTCGGGATTCCCCAGAAACTCCTTTTCGGGATCCCCCGAGAATTCTTCTTTAGGATCCTCCGGGAATTCTTCGAGGTTCACAAAGGATCCTGGTTCAGGATCCACTGACTCCTGCATGAAGGTAACAATTACTATTACCTCACTACCCAAAACAACATCCACATCCCCAACAGAATTTCCTGATTTAGTAAGATCATGGTCCGAAGACCATGAGCCACCCAACTCAGGGGACCATTCAGAGCCCGACATCTAAAGATCAAAGAAAAATATCTAAAATCAGAAAAAAACCACCTTAAAAACAAGCATGAAGAACTCAAAGGAAGAGAACCGATACGGTTCATCCTAAAAAACGGTTTGGGATCCGAACCATAAAAATTGACCTGAACCAGAATGGTACTGGTCGATTCGGTACGGTACGGTCCGGTTCATTCCGGTTCTAGCTCGATTCAGCCCGGTTCGAGTCCGATTCAGGTCTAGTTCAATGATCCTTGCTTGAGAGGGGACAGGAAGATGATTTTTTCTCAATTCACCAAGACCGGTACATATACTGGTACGGAACCGTACCATACCGGTTGCTGACCGGTATAGTTCTCGGTATTAGTTCAGAGATTCTTGACTTTAAGAGTTCGAACCCAGGAATAGGTGACAAACACCACTAAGGCCAAGATAAAAACTATCCTAGGGAAGGCAGAGACTCCCTAACGAACCTAAGTAAGAGTTCGAAGAGCCTAAACAGGAAGAAAATGGAAGAAATGACAGCAAGCACCAATGGAACTCACCAAAAACAATTGTCGAACAAAGAGATGGAAACTCAAAGGAAGAGAGAAGAAGAAGAGAACTTCGAAAGTAAAAGATAAATCAAACACCAAAGATTCCCCTACTTATAGAAGCCCTTTCAACGGCTTAGATTCGGTTAGAATAAAACCAACCCATTGGATGGCCAACAAGTGGTGACACAAGGTAGGCCGAGCCGTGTCCTCATGGATCACCAACATCGAAATATTTCAAACATGACCTGCCACCTCATCGCCTTCCGTGCGAAAAGGTTTTAATCCTTCTCGAGCGCTTAATTACCTTAGGCCATCATGTATCATAAATGACTCTTTATTCCGTGAGTAACCCGCAATAAGACAACTTTTTAAATGTCACACCATATCTATGAAAATCTAGGAGTTAATGTGTTTTGACCGATAGTAAACTTCGATCATTCCACTATCTTTCCTAAAACTATCGAGGAAAACCAATAGAATCAAAATCTCTTACAAACGATAGGATACTCTCAAAAGCACCGAACCACAACACTAAGAAAAAATTTACATTTTATTCATCTCAAAGATAATTACAAAGTTAAGATGAAAGGAAAGAAGGAAAAAAGTAAAAGGTTACAGCAAGTGGGAATCTTAATTCCCTTGCTCTCATTTCCGGTTCGCTTGGCTTGCATGAAGATACTTTTGGGTTTCTAGGGTTTCAATGGCACAGCGGAATAATGGATTTTCAAAAAATTTCATTCTTGAAAATCCTACAACTAGAAAACCCTAAGCCCAAGATCTCTTATTCACTACAATCAATAAGTCATTAAATTAGGATCATGAAGAATACCTGGAACGCTAATTCCTTCTTTCCACTAGGCTCACAAATGCAAGCCCTCCAGAGGTAATCCACATAGGAATCAAACTAGGAAGCTCTCCTTAGTAGGTTGCTTAAGCCATTGGGACTCTTCTGATGGCCCTTCAATCTTTGGTAGCCCCTCCTTTCTTGCTCAGACCTTTGCCCTCCAGTAGAGCACTCTGAGCCCTTTCCAAAACACTCTTCACTTTCACTTACACTTCTTAATTCATTTCCTAAAAGCCTTGTCTTAAAATGAAGTACTTGTCTTAAGACAAGACAAGGGAGGAAGAGACAAAAGGAGAGTGTGGCAGAGTGTGAGTATAAGAATGCAGGAAAGAAAGAGTTTTTGTGATACCATCGGCCTAAACTCTGATGGCTATTTATAAGAGAAGGAGAGGCACCAGATAAGGCTCTTCATCAGCCCTTTGATCTGTCATTTAATAGATCATATAAGACCCTTCAATGAGAAGGAGTCTTATAAGTGAAAAGCCATGACTCTTCTGCGCCAACTGCCATATATCAATCCCTTAATTTTTATCCTCCGACTTATCCTTTTGACACATGTAAAATACCGGTTTCAAGAGGGTCAAGGGACATGGCTTTTCATTGGAAAATACCGGTGATATGTGACTGGCTTAAAGCAGGACTCTGCTTATGATTTTGCGCCAAATGAAAAGTCAACCTTTCATTTGCGCCAACCACCATCTCACTAAATTTCCACATAAGAGGGCATGGAGATGAAGATAAAGTCCCTTGGACTTTATCTGGCTATAGCATCTGACAGGTAGAAGGACTCTTGTCTTTCTGTGTGCCAAAGTTTTGCGCGCCAACAGTGAAGAGTCGTGACTCTTCACTTTACGCGCCACCTTTCTCCACGCCATTCACATGTTTGACCTAGTTAAAGGCTATGCAAAATGGGTGTCAAATGAAAGGGAATTTAAAGTACTTTATCACTGTATCAGTGATTATCAGGTAGAAGGACTAAGCGTCCCTTTATTTGCCGAGCACCCATTTTGGCGCCAAGAGTCCCATGCTATTTGGACTCTTGATATATGGTGCATAATATGTCCAAAAAATATCAGATAAAATCTGATAAATTCGTCCCACTTAGGACACAACCCAATTTGGGTCTCTCACAAATTGGTTAGTCCATTTAGCAACCTTTCAGACCCAATTCAATTGGGTTAGAAGATTAGGTCAACCTACACATACTAGTGTGCAATCTAGCTAACTAATTAGGATCCATGACCCTATTTAAATATCAATTGACTTCCTAGGTCAATTCCCTAATGTGTGTGATCCTTTGGATTCCACATCTAGCCAGCAGTAGGTCTAGGTCTGAGACGATTCGATCCAATCAAACCCGATTGACCTAATTATGTCAAATTGAGCTGACCTAAGTTGCCAATTCGAACCAGCTTTCAAATTGACTCATGAATTCAATTCAATTGATTCATGAAAACCCACAAGACATGATTAATGTCTAGCAACATGTCATGCCTACCCAAAAGATGAAAAATTTGGTGAAAAGTACCAAAATACCCTTTAGTGAAAATTTACTGTGCAATTCAATCTTTCGATCTCCTATTATCCTGATTAAGTGATGGGCATGGATAAATGTCAAACCCTAACACTTAATCATTTCGAATCTCAATTCGATAATAAAGACTGCTGATGACTAATTAGAAATCACTTCTAATCTCATCCTAATTTGATCAAAGACTCTCTGAATCATCAATCGAAGAGATTACTTGGAATAACAATTTCTCTTACTAGAAATGATCGATTCCTTGTTGGTCCACTCACATTCTTCATACACCTTCCACCATATCCGAGAACACCCCGTACATGACTCAATGTCATGAATGAGTATAAACCAAAACATGGATTAGTGTGCATAAGGAACCATGGTGACCTCAGGTCTAAAGATCACTTGCACAACTCTCACTATGAGAACTATCTTTTGATAAGTAGTAAGACTTCCATAAGATAGTCTTGGTACGGATCAGTTCAGTAAACTCATACCCTAATGAGCATTCTTATCCTTGTATTAGTGTCTATACATAAGTGGCTGTGAAACCAACCACCCTTTCCATCGAGATACATAGGATAAGCTAGTTTTTCCGAAAGCATCAATCCCCGAATCGATGATCCAACGACTAGGAACATTTTAGATTAGGGTTTATAGGAACTTAGGTCTCACCATTATGATCTCCATCATAATCCTAATTCCTTTGTCCTATGGGGTTCATCATAATCTTTAAATAAGACACAACAGTATGATGAAACAAAAATACCTTTAATTAATATAATAATGTCATACAAGAGTTGGAAGATTACAAAAAATGTCCTTACAAAGATTGGTTTTTATGACACTTTTCTTTCAGAGACCATATAGCCTGCATCATGATAGGGACTTGAAGCAGGTGTGCTCTTGCCTCTGAAAGTATTTAGGCCGCCAGAAGCTTACAATCCTCAAATTCGGTCCGTATGCCTTGCTCTCAGCATGGCAAAGTTGGATCTTAGTAGCCCCCACGCACACTTTGGCCAGAGATGCTTTGCTTTGCAACCTCCAATTTGTGTTACTATAGTTATCATTCCTCCTTTTCGACCCATCAATAGTAATCTCAGCCACCTCCAATTGGGTACGTAAGGATATATTTTTCTCTATCTCCATGGTTCGGCAAGTCTGAACCCATCGAAAGGCAGTTGTATTCTTGTCTCTTTCTTCTTCTAATGTCTGCTGAAGATACCGGACTTCAGCCATGGCCTCATCTTTGACTCGTTCAGCTTGTTGAATCTTCTCTTCTTGTTCCGAAGATCCTTCATCCTGCATTTGGCTACAAGCTAAGCAGAGCTCTATCCACAACCACTCATTTTGGATTTTGGTTGAGTTAAGCTCCTCCCAAAATCATTGAATTCGGCCGTTCACCTCCGCCTTTAAGTCTTTAATTTTGGCCTGAAAGTTTTCTCCATTTGGACAATCTCCGCTTTGGCATTTGAAGCCACCTGGGCCTCACCTTTGGCACGTGACCTTTACGTTTCGACACATTGAAGCTAGATGGCTACCCGCCACATCTAGTTTTATTGCCGAACGAATGATATTCTTCGATAAAACATCCATACATTCCTTCTGCTCCCAAAACTCTCCCTCCACTTCAGAAGCCCGAATTTCGGCTTCACTGAGTTCCTTTTCAGCATCGACAACTTTTTCCTCCATCATAGCAACCTTTACCTCATTAGTTTCGACCGATTTTATGAAGTAAAGGTGGTGGATCAACTGCATCAAATTGGGACAATGCCATATTAAAAAGGGGGGAGATAATGCAAGGTGGAGAAGCAATAGCATAAGAGTTGAATGATAAACCTCTTCCATACCAGAATAATTGACCCAAAAGCCTTACATCCATGCTCTTCAAATTCTATTTAAAGGCTTGATGATCACCTACTACCCGAAGGAAGGTCCAGACTCGCTCTTTGGCAAATAACGAACTCTAGAGAACGTCCGAGATACGAAGTCACCTCCCGATGCTTTGGCCCTGGGAGCATCAATAGAAGAACCGGATTCTTATTATTCAAAGTGCCAGCCCTACAGCACTTCAAGGCCGCTCTCCGCAGATCCCAAACATCACGTGGATCCATTGGCTACTCAAACTATCAAAAAATTTGTCAAAAAACCTGTCAAAAATTGCCCTTTCCACCAAAAATTGCCGCCCAGTGAGCAAAAAATCTTCCCAGCAAAAATACCGGTAGTGAAAAACTATTTTTGAAGCTCCTTTATAAGGAAAAATAGCCATATTAATCCTTCACGTTCTTCAAAAAATATCATAAATATAGAATACGGAAACTCTCTAACAAGCTCATTTTTTGAGAATACGAAATCCAACATGGCTCTTGGGATCCCCTAGGCGTGGTGCTAGAACTATTCCTTAGCCCGAATACTTTATATTCGGACTAAGGAGTGAGGGGCAATTGATGCTGGAAGAAATCCTATCCCTGAGATCCTAAAGATCTAAAGACTGGGAAAGAGATGGCCGGATGAAAAAATGACTAAATCTATTTTAGGATAAGGTAAAGCTACACCCAGCTATTTCTACCTACAATATTGAGTTCACAGTATTATCAACATGAATAGGCAGAGCAAATATCTAAACGATCCAAGATTGGTCAAATCTATGTAACCGGAGTAGTACACTCCGAACTATTTGAAGGACGGATCCTATTTTGGGATATTTTTCCAGAACATTTCACTGGTCATCCAGTCTCGCTTCTCGAGAACAATATTTTAATTCCCGATCCTATCAAACATCGTGTTAAAGTATGATCGGGCCCTTGAGTTTCTGCCAGACTTAACCTTCAGCCGTTTAGACCTGGTCCAGAGTGACATTCGACTATCTGAACTGTTGTTTCATGGACCCCAGTCAAGAGACATCTTCTCATCTACCTCTAGCATAATCAATGCTTGGCCTTCCCAACTATTAGGTTCTGTAGATATCTAGTCTCGAAGGGCTCCTAAGCCTATCGAACCACGGCACTTAGAATCCAAACCCAGCCAATAGCACCTCACCAGGGCATTTCACTAAATGACCGAAGGAAAAGTCTACCGATGCTCACCCTAACATGCCTCTCACAACAAACAAACTATCAAATTCCATTATCAAGAATATATCTCAGTCATTAAAGAAGCGTGGTCCCTCTTTAAACTATAACTCCTGAAGCCATTAAGGCAAATAGCAAGAGACGTGAAAGATAAAACCTTTCATAAATGAAAAGAAGACATTCCAGATAATAAAGGATGATTTCCTTTCAAAAGTCCTAACAAAAGCCAAAATTCAATCTTTCCCTGTCTCTTCTTTGACATATTAAGGCATCTCCAAACTATCCCTACAGTTTGAGTAAAAAAAAGAGGATTCTCAGCAAACCTCCTAGAGGTACACACCCCTACATCATGCATGTACCTTCACTCCACTTTCATCACTCTCTTCATGTATGCTCTGTCGTCTGAGATACTGACTTGAGTATCGAAAGGTCTTTGCTAGAGCCACATCTGACTAGGGCTTCTTTTGCAGGTACAACCACCAGCACCTCTCCTCCAACTTACTCCAACGTTCGAGTAGATTTCAGCACTATCACCATTGATCATGTTCCTCTACCTATGAATAACCATACTACTGAATCTGCCACTTCTTTTGCCAAACATATTCGTGATACTCATACTTATATTAGGCCAAAGATTGCTATGAGGATTAAGAAATATAATATTGCTACTGATGCTCACCATTAAAATGTAGAATTTAATAAGGGTGAATATGTAATGGTTTACATCCATGCAGAACATTATCCCCAATATTTATTCAAAAACTTGCATGCTCAAGCCACTAACCCATTTCACATCCTTTACAAGCTTGGGCCAAATGCTTATTACATAGAATTACCCTCTAATTTAAAATTTAGTCAAGTTTTCAATGGTAAACGTGTTGCCTCTTCAGGACACATTCGAGCCTCCTACCATGCATGGAGATCTCAAGGTGTGCACTCAATCTCTTCTAATGCCAGTTCCAGTTCTTCGTTCACTTAAATCTTCGCCAGGCTATATTGGGTACATTATCACTAATGAAGCTATTTCTCTTGCTGATGAAGGATTTCAAAAGTTTTTGATTAAATGGCATGTCCGTCCAGATTCAGATATTACTTGGATTCGTGAAGAAAAATTACACCGTATTGATCCAGATCTGCTAGAAGATTATCTCAATTCCTCACCAGAATCGAGTTCTTTCCGGCTAGGAGGGAATGTGGGAATCGAAAAAACTCATACTTAATTCGTGTACCTTGAAGAACCCTAACCCTAATTCTATTCTAGAAAAAGGGTTTATTTAGAATTCTCCTATATTTATGATTTTCTTTATTTTAAAGTTTTTTTATTTTCATTGTTACCTTTATTAGAATTTTTAATTCTATTAAAACTTAAAAATTTGACTTCCATTCGAGTATGATTTGTTGCTCTATTTAAGACCTCCAGTTATATGGAGAAGGTCAGACTTGAATATTAGAATTGAATACCAAAACTATTGATTTTTCTCTCCTTTTATTTTTTGTTTTATTCTTCTTTTGATTCATGTCCCGCATCACATAGTCAATGAGGAAGTGGGAATCAGAATAGAGGCTGAGGAAGGGGTAGATGCTGATGCTAAGGGCCCACCATTGTCCTTAAGAAAGTGGACAATGCAGAGCATGAGGTTGTAGATGTTAGAGTGGAAGTCACCCATAGAGAGGAGGTCATTGGTGGTCTAGCATATGTCGGTGTTCAATAAGACAGTCATCTTCGGCTGCTTGTCGAGGCCGGCCTTGATAAGCACTACTTGGATGTTCTCAAGGGATGGAAAGGTAATCTGCTAGAACATGACACCCTATATCTTAAGGTTCTTACCAACTACAACATGCTTGTGTGAACATATCATTTATTTCTTAAGCCTTTATAACCTTATATTATTTGAAACACCTTTTTCTTATCCTTTGAGAGATGATTCTCTATATTATTCTTGATTCTAGATTCATTTAATGATTTATGAATTTTACTATTATTCATGATATTCAAGTCCTCTCTAATTTGTGTTAGAATTGAAGAATCATGTTTGATCACCCATCATCTAGAAGCGAGTAATGCAAGAGGAGCTTATCCAAGGTCCACAATCTGAACATTGGATACCATACTGGTGACTTACTAGTTTGGTATGATACAGTTAGTACGGTATAGTATGCATAGGTACTGAAATAGTCCTCTAATCACTTTTTTAATTCTCAATTTTTATCTCAGCACACCTCGCTACAAATCAGTACACATTGGTACAGATCAGTACATACTTTGATACACCTGAATTTAGGTTGTTACACCTTAGTATGGGGCATGTACCAACTTGAACTTGAGTTTCATACCAATTTCCTCCTCATACAATACAATACAGTACACCCCATAATAAGCAGCACAAGGTGGTACAACAGGCCACGAGCTTATCATTTCCACCTATTTAGTTAATCACTCATAATGGCAGTTGGTGATTGTACTAGACTCTCCTACATTAGAAAGGATCTAAATGCTTCTTTTGTAACTTATTCAAAACAGTTCACAATGTACATATAAATAATCCTCTCTATTGTTGGTGGTAGAGTATATTCGTAGCCTCAAAGGACTTCACAACATAGACGAGGAGATGAGGACCTTGGTCTTGTCTGTCAGGTGCTTTGGGATCTAGTGATAGTTGACCATGAGAAAAGCACCACAAAGGGATTTCCTATTTTTGCTTACCAAACAGTTTTTTTAATTTATTGTGAAAAAGAAAAAAACAACAATAACTACCAAACAGGTTTCTATTATCAGAAATTTAGAGAAAAAATGGGAAATAGAATTCTTATTTTTAATTTCTTTTTAAAAAGAAAAGTGACAACAAAGCCAAATGCAGCCTTAAAGATCCCAAATTTCTAGTTTGTGTTTTAGTCAAAAGAATAGAAGTCTAGTTCACTCAACTATATCCATTATCGGCACATCATTTATAGTTCCAATCATATTGGACCATGAAATAAAATAAACTTTGAATTTTGTGTGCTTAATTTCTAGTTACCAGTTCTACCTTCGTCCTTTAACCCTGTCCCTTTCCCACATTATCATTGCAGTTAGCTCATCTTCGCGTTACCAACTCTCTGGTAAATTTATGCCAGCACATCCTGTCATCTGCCTATGAACTCAAATCCAACAATTCACATGATCCACCAAATTATTCTGAATTAATAGCTCCAACAACTTGTACTTTGCTTAATCCCTCTTCAGCAGTACTTTGCAAGTAATACTAAGTTGCCCCTCCCCACGAAGTTCTGTCTTTTTGCCAAACATCTTATCCACTTCCTCTAAGTTAGCTTTTTCTTTTATTAGACACAAATTGCCGTTATGTGCAAAATTAGTCAGCATAAGACTACGCTTATCGAAATCTAAATGAAAAGAATCAAGACAGGAAGAAAATACACCTTATATGGCCCTTTAAATCAACAAAAAAAGGCCTATATCATATCAAGAGATTCCAAACCATGTTTCCAAGCACTTGTACGATTCCACAAGTCTAAGCATAATTAATTGAGGCATTTTTATTCACCCAATGGTCGAAACACCATATTCCTTTTCATAAATTAAGGTAGAGGAAGAACTACAACTGCAAAATTACAATTGTCAACTACTTTATATAAAAGAAATACGGGCCACACCACATCACAAGATCAATATATTAAGAAAAGGAAGCAGCACTCACATTATGCTTTAAGAAGACTACATCAGCTTCTCGATCACCAGAGCCTTTGCATAACTTTGCAAAGCCTTGTTCTATGTACTTGCAGCTACCACAAGATGTGCGATAGAAATCCACCACAACGAGCGAACCGGTCTCTTTTGCCTTGTCCATTATCCTCTGGAATTCTTCTTCGGTCTTGAATTCTCTGACACAATCAACTGGACAGAGCTCGGCATCATCTTCATCATCATCAACTACTTCTTCTGGAGCTCCATTCAATGCTTGGCTGTTTTGGACGGCATTAAGGTAGCAATTAGTCTTGTTTCCCCTCTCCTCCAGTTTCAGATGTTTCGAGATAGGAAAGAATCTGGTATTGGATGGGAATCCTGAATACGAGAAGCTGGACAACAGTGGAGAAGAACCAGAGTTTTGTAGTCCAAAAGCAAGTGGCAGAGCATTGGGAAGTGAGTTCGGATGGAGGGAACAACAGGTAATCATGGCCGTTGTAGCATGTAGTGACTGCAACGTAGGAGTTCGGGATCCGTAGAAGGATTTATTTGGGTCTTCCAATCTTATACGAACTTTTAGCTCCAAACAATTAGCAAGCATATGGAAAGAGTGAAGAAAATACGAGCGAAACGAGCAGAGGTGCAGGTCATCAGTTGATCATATAGACGAGGAGAGTAAGTTGATGAATCACACTCTAGGTTGGCGGCTTCTCTCAAGGAAGAACGCGCTCTAGGTTGATGGTAGAGTTCCGGGTATCTGATGAGGAGAAATATCTTATTTAGGAGGAAATGTCGCGCACCAAAAGGCAAAATTTCTGTGGCTGCGATAAATGTCGCGCGATGCGAGCATCGGGTGGGGCTCAGCAGTTTCCGGAAACAGGAAACAAGCCAGGATACAAATAACCCGTAAGATGAGGGAGGAATGAAAAGAAAAACCCTTCAATTTTCATCTCTCCACCTTCCTCCACACCTCAGCCGCCCCATCCTTTTACCCCGAGGGCGACCAAGGACCTTACCCCCATCCTTTTATCTAAACTGGTCCATTCATTATTTTAATATTTAATTTAATTTTTTTCTCACCAGGGTGATCCACGACCTTACCCCTATCCTTTTATTTAAAGGTGTTATACCCTAACTGCTCATCGTCAGACTGAACCGGTCCCTCTGTACAGACCGATCGGATCGCTCTTCTAAAGCTCCAGCGGACATCCCATCGGAGGTCCGATCCACCGGAGTAGAGGTTCGATGGCCTGCTCCTACCGAGGTCCGACCTACTGCTCTCCCTCGAAGGTCCGACCCATCGGAGTAGAAGTCCGATGCCCGCTCCTACTGAGGTCCGACCTACTGCTCTCCCTCGAAGTTCGACCCACCAGAGTAGAGATCCGACAGTCCGCTCCTGCTGAGGCCTGGCCCACTGCTCTCCTTCGGAAGTCCAACCATCAGACTGGCCTTCCCGCTCGACGTCCGACGGGCATGCTTCAGGACCCGGAGGGTTCCAGAAATCCCTTTCTGTTACAATGAACTCCTGCCACATCAGCGATACTGCTCCACTACTCCCACGATGCTTCCTTATCCGGACGCCACGTGGCCACTCGCCAAATTCTCCTAGGGACAGATCGATCTTTTTCAGACTCCTCCCTAACAAATTTTGGACTGTTCAACGCCTATATAAGATGCCCAGGGGACCCCATTTTGAGCTAAGGACTCTCTTCCCTCTCCTTACGCTATCTCCTTGATTCTTCCATTCTATTGCCTCTAAGCTCCTACTAACTTAGGCATCGGAGGGTCCCCCGTCGGAACACCACCGACGCCTTGGAGACTTTGTTGCAGGTCTACCGGACGAGGAGAGCTCCAGCACAACCGACGAGACCCGGCCCAAGAGAAGTCGCCGCAACAGATTGGCGCTAGAGGAAGGGCTCACTGTGCAACCCTTCTCTAAAAGGAAGAATCCATCTTCCCAGCCAGGCAATGGCTAAGGAAAGAGTTCCAAATGCCATTGCCAGAAGAGGTCTTTCCCCATCCAGGTCCGAAGGACCTCCCATGGAAAATGAAGCCACCGTCGACGTCGCTGAGCCTACTATTACTCTGGGACTGCAGCAGTTCTAGATATTAATGAACTGCATTGAAATGCTAACCACCGTGGTTCAGCATTTCTAGGAGACGGCTGACAACCGACAGCAACCGCTAGCTACTTCCTGCACTAATCCTCCGACTGATGCCGAGGGGAGTCGACAGCCGAAGGCCCATCATCATTGTTCTCCTGCCGTCGCAAAGCCTCGAAGGTCTTTTGATGCCTGCATCGACAGCAAGAGGGTGAGATCTGCCTCGCCCTCCTATACTGAATCCATTCCTGCTGGCGTTCGGCTTACCGCCGAACTTCCGAGAGATTACACCAGCAAGATTCTGCGCATGGAGGAGCGCATTGCAGAAATTGCTAACTGGCAGAAGGCCGAAGGAGGGCAGGTATACGATTTCCGTCCCCCGTTCTCCGATAAGATCCTGGTGGAGATGATTCTCCGCCACTTCAAAATCCCTCAGGTGGACCCTTACGATGGCACCATCGATCCACTAGACCATCTAGGCACCTACAAGGCCCACATGATGGTACAGGGCGCCTCCAACGCCCTTCACTATATCGCATTCCCAGCAACTCTGAAGAAGACTGCTCGGATGTGGTTCAATACCATCCGACCAAGTACGATTCACTCTTTCTCTCAGCTCAAAAATCTTTTCCTCTCCCATTTCAGGACATGCAGTCGAACTCCGAGAAACACCAACTGCCTCTTCCTCTACTGCAAAAGGAGGGGGAGACCCTCCGGGATTATATGGCCCGTTTCAACTCAGTGGCCATGGAAGTCCCGGATTTGAATGAAGCGATAGCTATGTCAGCCTTCAAGCGGGGGCTCCACTCGTCCAGGCTTACTTTCTCCCTGGACAAGAGGTTTCCGACAAGCTACAGTGAGCTACTGGCCAGGGCGCAGAAGTATGCCCTAGAGGAAGAACAAGCAGCCAGCCGATGCTAGGCAGAGGGGAGGCCGGCCCCCAAGAGGCAGAGCGATAAGGCTCCTGAAGTCCAACCTCCGAACGAAAGCAACCGGTCGGCCCGGCGCCAAAGTCCGAAGCCAAAGGACTTTTCCAGGAGGTTCGAGACCTATGCGCCCCTCTCCCTTTCGAGGGAGAAAATCTTCCTAGAGATCGAGAACGAGACTTTCCTTTAGAGGCCTCGACCGATGAGGGGCCCCGCTGCATACAGAAACAAAAATAAATTATGTCAGTTCCATAAGGACCATGGGCACAGCACTGAAGAATGCCTACAACTGAAGGATGCCATTGAAGACCTCACCCGGAGAGGGTACCTGCACAAGTATATCCGACCCCATCGGGATCGGGCCGAAGTCTTAAACACCAGAAACCCTCCGAAGGAGGTAGAGCTTCCCAACCAATGGCCGACCGGCAGGGATGTCGACATGCTGCATTGACGGTCCGAATGGAGCCGTGGAGATGGTCTGGACATTGTCAAGAGGCCAAGGGACTCCAATGCAATCACATTCTCCGACGAGGACCTCCTGAAGTCCCATATTTTCGAAAATGATCCTATAGTCGTGTCAACAGTAATTGCCAACTATGATTTAAGAATGATACTTATTGATAATGGAAGCTCCACCGAGGTATTACTGTATAATGCTTTTATAAGAATGAACTTATCTAGATCCATGCTGTAAGAATCCCCCGTGCCGCTGACAAGCTTCGGAGGTAATTCCGTTGGAGTCGAAGGGGAAGTAGTTTTTCCCGTGACAATCGGGATGAAGCCTTTCCAGAAAACTCTGCCCATCAACTTTGTGGTCATTCAGATAACCTCGGCTTATAATGCCATTTTGGGCCGACCGACCCTCAATAAGTTCTGAGCTATAGTGTCCACTTATCACCTGTTGGTGAAGTTTCCAACCAGGAACGGGGTTGGAGTTATGAGAGGACACCGTCGGATGGCTAGATAGTATTTAACTATTCTGAACCAGCAGTCAGAGGGCCGTCCTACTTTGGAGCAACTCGACCCGAGGGCTGAGGCCAACGGTCGCGATCAGCAGGATGAGAAAATTTTGTTTATCCCCCTCTGAGAGGATGACCCCACCAAAGTTCTCCATATTGGAAGTTCTCTCAACGAAGACCTTAAGTCAGAGCTAATTGGCTTCCTTAGAAGTAACATCGATGTTTTTTGCTTGGTCGGCGTCGGATATACCAGGCATACTGTCGGACGTCATCACTCACCAGCTCAAGGTGGATCCGACCTACAGGCCCGTCCAACAAAAGAAGAGAAGCTTCGCTACTGAAAGGCAGAGAGCCATCGATGAAGAAGTAAAGAAGCTCTCCGATGCTGGCTTGATCAGGGAAGTTCACTATCCTGAATGGCTAGCAAATGTAGTAATGGTGAGCAAGGCTAATGGAAAGTGGAGGATCTATGTAGATTATACCGACCTCAACAAGGCTTGTCCAAAGGACAGTTTTCCCTATCAAAGATTGATCAACTGGTGGATACTACGGCAGGCCACCAGCTTCTTAGCTTCATGGATGCCTTCTCCGGCTACAACCAAGTCAGGATGCACCCAGAGGACGAAGAGAAGACTGCCTTCGTCATCGACAGAGGCTTGTACTATTACAAGATGATGCCCTTCGGCTTGAAGAATGCCGGTGCCACCTTCTAAAGACTGATCAACCGAGTGTTTGAAAGGCAGCTAGGCAGAAATATGGAGGCCTATGTGGATGATATGATAGTAAAGAGCCTTCATAAAGCCGACCACATCAAGGACTTACGGGAATCCTTTGACGCACTCAAGCGCCATCCGATGAGGCTGAACCTCGCGAGTGTAGTTTCGGGATAACTTCTGGCAAGTTCCTCGGCTTCTTGGTCATACATAGAGGAATTGAAGTGAACCTCGACAAGATAAGAGCTATCATTGAGATGGCATATCCGACCAACAAGAAGCATGTGCAAGAGCTCACAGGTCCAATCGCCTCCCTCAGTCGTTTCATCTCCCGATGAGCTGAAAAGTCCCTGCCATTCTTCAAGACCATGCACCGGTCGGAGGGTTTCATTTGGACTGACGAATGTCGGTCAACTTTCGAAGCCCTGAAAGAGTATTTGAAAAACCCTCCGTTGCTGACTAAGCTAATGAAGGGGGAGCCTTTGTATCTCTACCTGTCAGCTTCGGATGAGGCAGTCAGTGCCGTCCTCGTGCGAGTCAGAGAGGACGGTCAATAGAAGCCTATCTATTACATCAATAAAGTCCTCCACGATGCCGAAACAAGGTACCCCAAGATACATAAGCTAGTTTATTCTTTGATCATATCTACCAAGTGGCTCCGGCCATACTTCTAGGAGCATCCGATTATGGTGATGACCAACCAACCTCTTAGAGCAATCCTTCGAAGTTTGGACACATCTGGTCGGCTCGCCAAGTGGGCTGTCAAACTTGGCGAGTTCGATGTCTCCTTTCAGCCACGGTCTGCTTTGAAGGCCCAGGTAATTGCTGACTTCATTGCAGAGTGCACATGAAAGCAAGAGGCGCCCCCTCAAATGATCGAAGTACCTGAAACTGACGCTGTCTACGAAGCCAAACCAGCTTGGACCCTCTAAGTGGATGAAGCATCCAACCTTGCAGGTTATGGGGCCGGCTTGATCTTAGCCGACCCAAATGGAGAAAGCCTCGAGTATGCATTGCATTTTTCATTTCAGGTGTAAAATAATTAGGCAGAGTATGAAGCCCTCCTTGCAGGGTTACGAATCACCCACGAACTAGGCATCAGCTGGGTGAGAGCCTTCTTCGACTCCCAATTGGTGGTCAATCAAGTGAAGGGTGAATTTGAACCAAGGGACTCGACCCTGGCCAAATACTTAAACAAGGTACAAAACTTCATCTCTCGGCTCAAATTCTTTGAAATCCTCCATATACCCCGGCTGCAGAACTCTCAGGTGGACGCTCTGTCACGATTAGCTATGGTCGCCACTAGTACCTCCGACCGAACCTTCGTGGAGCATCTGCAGTGCCCGAGTGTTACGGAAGAGCCGACCGAGGTCCACCAAGTGGAATAAGAAGCTTCTTGGATGGATCCAATTCTTGCCTTCCTGGTCAAAGGGACTCTTCCGAAAGATCCGACTGAGGCCAAGTGAGTGCGCTGGACAGCTTCCAAGAACGTCATCCTTGACGACGTCCTATACAAGTGATCGTTCTCACAGCCACTGTTGAAGTGTTTGGGGCTGATCGATGCAGATTTTGAACTTAGAGAAGTCCATGAAGGCATCTGCGACAACCATCTTGGAGGAAGGTCCCTGGCTTATAAGATCATCCGACAGGGATACTATTGGCCTACCATCCAGAAAGATGCATTGGACTTCGTCCGAAGGTGCGATGCATGTCAAAGATACTCCATCATCCAAAGGAGACCTGCCAGCCAACTGACCCAATTACTGCACCGTGGTCGTTCGCACAATGGGGGATGGATATCTTGGGACCCTTTCCCCCGACGTCCGGGCAACGAAAGTTTCTACTTTTAGCCATTGACTACTTCACCAAATGGGTGGAGGCTGAACCACTGGCACAAATCACAGAGATCAAGGTGGAGAACTTCATCCGGAACAGCATTATCTTCCAGTTTGGCATTCCACAGACAATCATTACTGATAATGGAAGACGGTTCTACAACTCTAAGTTTCGGGATTTCTGTTAGCAATATCACATCTCCCAACGGCTTACCTCGGTCGGTCACCCTCAGTCCAATGGAGAAGCTGAGGTCACCAATCGGACGATCTTGCATGGGCTGAAGACCCGTCTTAACGAGGCCAAAGGGCTTTGGGCAGAAGAACTCCACTCAGTACTATGGGCGTATTGGACGACTGCCCGAATGGCGATCGGGGAGACTCCAATTAACCTTACTTACGGAAGTGAAGCCGTCATTCCCATTGAGATCTCTCTACAATCCCTACGGATTGACCATTATACCGAACCGGCTAACTCTGAGTAGCGAAGGGCTGACCTGGACCTACTTGAAGAAACTAGACTCCGAACGAGTTTGAAGATGGCGACCTACCATCAGAAGATGGCAAAATACTACAACTCACGCATCAAATCGCGAGTTTTCCAGGTTGGAGATCTAATCTTGCGGAGGATGAAGATTTCGAGACCGACCGAGCAAGGAAAACTTTTCCAAATTGGGAAGGACCTTATCAATTCATTGAAGTGATCCGGGCCGGAACCTACCGACTCAAGCATTTGGATAGACAGCAAATAGCACGCCCGTGGAATGTAGACAACCTTCACAAGTATTATCAATAAAAGTCCACAACTCTTCTTTATGAAGTACTTCTGAAAGTCCGACTCTGGTTGGCAAAGGCTTTAGGATAGCCCACTTCTGAAAGTCTAACTTTGATCGGCAAAGGCTCTAGGATAGCCTATTTCCGAAAGTCCGACTCCGGTCGGTAAAGGCTCTAGGGCAGCCCACTTCCGAAAGTCCGACTCCGATCGGCAAAAGCTTTAGGGCAGCCCACTTTCGAAAGTCCGACTCTGATCGACAAAGGCTCTAGGGCAGCCCACTTTTGAAAGTTCGACTCCGGTCGGCAAAGGCTCTAGGGCAGCCCACTTCCGAAAGTCCGACTCCGGTCGGCAAAGGCTCTAGGGCAGCCCACTTCTGAAAGTTCGACTCCGGTCAGCAAAGGATCTAAAGCAGCCCACTTCCGAAAGTCCGACTCCGGTCGGCAAAGGCTCTAGGATAGCCCATTTCTGAAAGTTTGACTCCGGTCGGCAACATCCTCGGGTTTGGACTAACCGATGGACCAATATTTGGAAAAAAATCCTAAGTGAATTGCTTCGGACTGAGCTACAGTCCTTCGCCCACCTGCACTCTCTTTGGGTTCGGACCAGCCGATGGACCAATACTTGGAAAAAATCCCAAGTGAATTGGTTCGGCATGAGCTATAATCCTTCACCCATTTGCACTCTCTTTGAGTTCGGACAAGCCGATGGACCAACACTTAGGAAGAAAGTCCTAAGCGAACTAGTCTGGCCTGAGCCGCGGTCCGACGGCAGCCTCAACCACCTTCGACTTTGGATGAGCCGATGGATTAACACTTAGGATAAAAATCCTAAAGTAGCCTGGTCCGACCTGAGCTACTATTCGACATCTATTTCGAAGGTCCGGCCATCCTCTCAGGCTAGCCGATGGGCGAACACTTAGAAAATTTTTCAGAAAAGATTACTTTGCCAAGTCTTGTCAATCATCAGCACAAGCATGAGAAAGAGACATTACAAAGGAGAAAATTTTCTATTAAATTAAAAGGTTCTTTACAAAATAGAAGGTCAGGCCTTTACAAACATCTAGGTTTGACCCTCACAAGTTACAGGCGGAACACCGACTTCAATCTCCGAGATGCCTTCTGAAGCTCAGACGGAAGTAGCCGCTATCCCCGCATCAACTTCAATCTGGGGGTCTGATCCAGCCCCCGCTTCAACAGCCTCAACCGGGGGCTGGCCACAGCGGCAGTTGGATCCAATGCCTCCACGCACTCTTCTTCCACCGGCTTCGATGGCTAAAGGAAAGAGAGATCGAGGTCTGGGAAGGCGGCGCCAACATTTTCCGGACACTCCTCTTACCCAAAACCGAAGCCGACTATCCCAGCCTCGTTCATCTCTTCAACAAAGTCTTCGGAGACTTTATATTCTGCAACGACCTTTTCAGAAGCCATCTTCAGCAATTCTTGGGTCGTCTTCAGTAGACCCTTTTATCATTCTGCCACCGCCTGGTGGCCCCTCGAGTGCGCCTCGGCTTCGGCCAGGCACCCCTCCTCTTCTGCCAAACGGTAGGTCAGGGCTTTGACCTTCCACCTCTTGTCCTTCAGTTTCGCCTCCTGGTCAGCCTCCTGGGCCCGCGAGTCCTCGATCTGCTTCCTTTGGGCCTCCCACTCGGCCCGCAAGTTGGACACTTCTTCCTCGGCGGCTCGAAGACTAGTCACCTCTGCCCTGGAGGCAGTCAGTGCCACCCAGGTAGTGTCTCTTATCGCCTCAGCCGCTTTGGCCCTTTTGGTCAGGTGCTCCTTCAGATGGAGCAACTCGCCTAGGCCATCGTCCACCAGCAGCGAGTCCCGGATAAGCTACCAACAGATACACGTTAGAAAATTATAACAGTAAAGTAAGGAGTGAAGGCTTAAGCTCGAAACTTACCCCCAACAAGTGGTGAAGAGTACTTCGGATGGCCTCGTTCACCGACCAGTCATCGACACCGGTAACAGCCCTCTCGAGCTATTCTCTGACCCCTTCGACATCACGGATGGTGCACTGTCTTCGGTGCTCCTTGTCATCGTCGATGTCTTCGGTCATCCCCTGGGGGGCCGTCGGCCCTTCAGCCGCTTGGTCCCCCCGGACCATCAAAGAAGCCTCCTCCGTCAGATCTAATGGTGGGGAGGATGGAGTCGCCTCTACTCCTATCGACACTGGATGCTCCTCCTCTGCCCAGGTGGCTGACCGCCCAACCGAAGAAGACCGCTTCGATGCCATCACCCTTCGGCGATCTGCCAATGGCATGTCATCCTCCGACTCCACCGACACTACCGTGGCTGACGGCTCTTCCGTCCGTCACTTTTTCGGCCTCTCGGGTGCCGGCTCTACCACCCTCTACCCTTCAGCTCTCGAGGAGCTGGCTCACAAATGCGAACGGCCCTCCTCTATGCCGACCGCGCTGAAAGAGTCACCCGATCCGGCTTCATTTTGCCACCTGCCAACAAACAAGACCAAAATCAATCATAGCAACAAAACTGAGAAAGGAAGGAAAGGTAGGTCCCTCTCAACGGCCTCCGTCCTACCTAGCATTTGGTGCTTGTTGAGTCCAGCATGATGGAGGCTCTCTTCATGGAGCATGAAGCCGATAAACTTCGGGTCCTCATCATTCAGTTTGTGGAAGTCAGCATCGTCAGCCCTCGACACCTTCCTCCCATTCAAGGCATTCGGCCTCGGCTCCCTCCATGCAGTCTCAAAGCTCCATGGCTCGACTATCTACGAAGAAATATCGGGACTTCCATCCGTGAATAGCGGACAGAAGCCCCCTTAGAATCTTTCGGTTAGGGTGGGGACTAAACATCCACCACTCCTAACTCCAGAAGTCCTGCTTCAAAAGGAAAAAGTTCGAAAACAAGGTCGACCTCGGCTCAACGTCAGCCTCCCGACAAAGGACCATAAAACCGCAGAGCACCCGAATGCTGTTCGGGATCAGCTAGGAAGGTGTAACCCTAAACAGGTTAAAAATCTGGATGAAGAAATTATAGATCGGAAATCAGAGGCTGGCTTTCAGGTGGTCCTCATACACAGGAAGGGCTCCTAAATTTAGGGGGCCGTTCACCCTACCCTCGCGGCTAGAGATGGTCAAATGTAAGGTGGAGGGGATGTTGTATACAACCCTAAGACCCTCTACCCTCTCCCGGGTCATGGTTGAAGGGATATCATATGAACCGGGTTCCCTATTCCTACGAGCCGAACTCCGACTCCCAGAGGCCATCCTAATGGAGTTGCAGAAAATGAGGAAGACGGATGCAAGACTAACCTGGACTTTCGACTTCCTAAAGGAGCTAGAGCAGCGGGAGGAGGAAGCTTTCTTTTCGAGCCCGGGTATGATGGAAAGCTCCCTTTGAACCCCGGTTCCTCCCTTTTATAGGCACGAGGGGGGGGGGCAGTTTCCCAACGCCCCCCCACGTGCCGCGACCTGACGGCAAACGGTGTGTCTCTCGGGTTTAGTGAGAATCTGATGGGATGCACCAGATGGTATCCGATCACGATCCATGTGACCGCCAAAGCAATGATGGATGGATCACTTCAGACACCACACCGATCACTCAGATAAAGCCACGTGGCCCATGTCGCATCGGGGACTCAGCATGCATGCATTTCTGGACTGGTACCCCTCATCATGCACCGTACCAGCAATAACTACCTCTCCCGCCACCACCAATCTAATGCTGACACCTGTCCAAGAATGAAAATCGGAGCAGAGGTCTGGCCGGTCGTAGCACGTTGAATCAGATTCACCATCATCTTGAGGACTGGCGCATTAATTATCAAGTAATTCCCTCATCCTTCGAGCCTACAGGCTTGCCCGAAGGCTAAGGGCAGGGGGGACTACTGTTATACCCTAACATCTCATCGTCAGACTGAACCGGTCCCTCTGTGCGGACCGACCAGGCCACTCTTCTAAAGCTCCAACGGACACCCCATCAGAGGTCCGACCCACCGAAGTAGAGGTTCGATGGCCCGTTCCTGCTGAGGTCCGGCCTATTGCTCTCCCTTGGAGGTTCGACCCACCAAAGTAGAGGTTCGATCGCCTGCTCCTACTGAGGTCCGACCTACTGCTCTCCCTCGAAGTCCGACCCACTGGAGTAGAGGTCCGATGGCCCGCTCTTGCTGAGGTCCGGCCCACAGCTCTCTTTCGGAAGTCCGACCCATCGGACTAGCCTTCCTGCTCGACATCCGACGGGCATGCTTCAGGACCCAGAGGATTCCAGAAATCCCTTTCTGTTACAACGGACTCCTGCCACATCAGCGATACTGCTCCACTACTCCCACGATGCTGCCTTATCCGGACGCCACGTGGCCACTCGCCAAATTTTCCTAGGGACAAATCGATCTTTTTCGGACTCCCCCCTAATGAATTTTGAATTGTTCCACACCTATATAAGGTACCGAGGGGATCCCGTTTTAAGCTAAGGACTCTCTTCCCTCTCCTTATGCTATCTCTTTGATTCCTCCATTCTGTTACCTCCAAGCTCCTGCTAACTTAGGCATCGGAGGATCCCCCGCCAGAACATCACCAGCACCTTGGGGACTTTGTTGCAGGTCTACCAGACGAGGAGAGCTCCAGCACAGCCGATCGAACCCAGCCTAGGAGAAGTCGCTGCAATAAAAGGTATGCAAATGATTCAACCAACTAACAACTAAACTAGTCCATTAATTATTTTAATATTTAATTTATTTTTTAAAAAAAATAATTTTAATTTAAAACTAAACCAAAAATTTTTATTAAATTTATTTTTGGATATTTAATTTAATAACTTTGATTAACAAAAAAATAAAAAATTATAAAATATAATAAGAATTCATTTTTATCCTTTCTAAATTTATGATAAATATTACATTGATGGATTGCTAAGAGCTTGAGATAATTCCATTATATTATTTTTTTAAAATAATTTATTATTAATTTGAATTCGAGTAACAATACTATGTTCATGTATAATTTTATAATTCAAATAATAAAATTATTAAAAAATTATATAAATCTAAACCAAAATCAAAAGCTCCATACAAAGAAGTCCAAAATCAAATTACTAAACCAAACTGAATGAACTTATCTCGATTTGGTTTATTCAATTTTTTGGTTCTACTTTGGTTCAGTTTAATTAAATTATGTTGCCCAGGTGGCTACCCAAGAGGGGGGTGAATTAGGATTTCAAAAATTACTGCTGCAGATATGTGCTTTTAGAAATTAACTTATTTTAGTGAAAGGTGCTGTGGTTATGGATGTAAAGCATAAGTTAAATGGAAAGACAAAGGCAGTAATTCAAACACCAAAGATTATAGTGGTTCGGAGCAAACCCGCTCCTACGTCCACTACCCAAGATACCACTTGGGATTTCCACTATATTCACACCTGAATACAGTAGGATTGTTTTACAGGCTCACAATCCAAAACCTCTACATGTTGGTTTTACAGGGATCACCAAAGAAACCCTACATCCTTTAGTTTTAAATGGGAGCACCAAAGAAACCCAACTTGGTTTTACTAGGATCACCAAGAACCCAACACTTGATTTTTAGCTAAGGCTCACCAAGATCCTATTTGGTTTTTCAACCGGGCTCACCAATAACCCAACAATTCAAGAATAAATTAAAAATAAATGCAATAATACATAACAAACTCTCTTTGTCGGATAGTTGCTGCTGTAGCACTGATGAAGCCTTCTTTAACTTCTCTTTAATGCACTTTAGAGACTTCCTTTCTTTCTTCAATAAATGCTTCAATCTTTAGATGAGAGTTGGTGAAGAGTGAAGACTGCCTTGAATGCTCACTTATTTTTTTTTGGTTGGTGGATATTCAATAAAATCTCTTCTCTCCTTTTCAAAACTCTTTTTGGTCTTCTCAAAAAACTTTTTTAAATTATCAAATCCCTCAAATATATAGTCTTGTACCTTTCTCTGAAGGTTATGACCGTTGAGGATCATTGGGATTCAAAAACTAAAGCCGTTGGAGCACTTTCTAGCATTCAGAAAATAATTCTAGGACTAGCCGTTGTGTACCTGGAAACAATACTAGAGTCGACTTGGATTCTTCGAGTCGGCTCGGATCCTTCGAGTCAGTAGGTTGAGTCACCATTTTTTTAGCAGGGTTGGCTCTTTGTCTCAGAGTGCAAAAACCTTACTCTAGACGAGTCGGCTCATGATCGTTCGGGTCGGCTTGAACTTCCATCATTGAAATCATTGAACTCGAGGAGTCGGCTTGCTTCTACTTGGGTTGACTCTTTGTCTCAGAATCAGAAATCTTTACTCTAGAGGAGTCGGCTCGATGCAGATCGAGTCAGCTCGCTTTTTCAGATCTTCAAAATTTGTTCTAGCAGAGTCGACTTATTCTTGTTGGGGTCAACTCACCTGGCTTATTCTCAAAAAATATTAGGAATGAACTCTGGACAAGTCAGCTTGATTCTACTCGAATCGGCTCGGATTGCTGCATGCCAGAATCCTCAGTATGTGCCATGAGATAGAGTCGGCTCTTCTTCAGGCTGGGTCGGCTCGAGTGACTTCTTTAGGAAATTTATGAATAAACTCAAGAACACTCTCACCAACACTCTCAAACTTTTGATACAAGCCAATTTAAATTAAATTTAAAGCAAAACACTCATAGAAGTAACCCATTTACATGATTTTACAAAGGTTTTTCAAGGGGTTCTTCTTTACATCACATCTTATACAATATTACTTAACATACTCAACAGAATGAAGTAGGAGTAGTTGATAAATAATAAGAATCATTCTACAAACTTGTAAAACACTTAAGAGTAGTTAGTAATATGTGTGCATGCTCCAATATTTTGTTATCATCAAAATCACTCAAGGGGTCAACAATCTCCCCCTTTTTGATAATGACAAAACACCGGGCATGAAAAAAAGATAAAACTTTATATTTACTTGTATAATTGTATTTGCAAGAATGTATAACAAGTAAAAAGAATTGACTCTAATTTTGAACAATACATTTTTATGATATGCTCAACTTTCATTAATGTCAAACCATGGAAGGAGAATTAAGGCAGTGAGAGGTAATCTCCCCCTCAATAGGATACTCCATGTTTTAACAAACTTTCCATGCAAGACAATGTTTTTCTCAAGCATTTCAGGAAAATTTCATTATTCAAAGCCCATGTATCGAGGTTTCTAAGAAAACTTTATGTATCGGAGTTTAAAAAGAACTTTATGTATCAAAGCATATGTGCTAAAGAAATTTTCAAGTATTAGAGCATATCTTTCATAAATTGGATCATATTTTGAAAGAGTAATGTTCATATTTCTGAACATATCAATGAAGTATATTATGTTTCATGTATCAGAGCATAAAAAAACATAAGGTTTTATCCTTTTCATGCAAGAACATCTTCATAAATTTCTCCCCCTTTTTGTCAAACAATCAAAAAGGAATTTACAATGAAGCTCAGATTTTGAAACATAATGAGAAAGTATTTAAAATTTGTTTAAGATAATTTCACTTTCTCAATTTCATTTTGATATTCTATTTAAAATTCAGACAATGCATAAGCATAAAGAATAATTCATGAGAAGTCTTGTAAATACTAAAGGAGTTTTCATTTCATTTGGAAACTTTTAATACAAGGTGCAAAAATATGAAAGATAGTACATTCAATCACTATCTAAATCTACTCTAGTGTTGGTAGAACAACTAGGAATTTGAATGCCAGGAGACATAGAAGCTATGAGGTATGGATCTAATACATCAGAAGGTGAAGGAGCAGAATGAGATCCTTAAGGCCTAAAGTGTGGAGCTGGTTGTCTGGGATGGGCAGACTGACCAATAAAGGTTGAAGGCTGAGGCCTAGGTCTAGATTAAGGAACTATAAATGCAGCAATCACTCAGCTTGATAGTTGGTCTATCTTGAATTGTATAGAGTCTACTTCTTCATCCAATTTCTTCAGTTCTTTGTGCAGTTGGACTAATTCAGATGCTTGTTCATTTGCAAATGCCTCTGTGGATCCTCTCAATCTTTCAAATTCAGCTCTCAATATTCCAATCCCCTTGGTATAATCTTCTTCCATTCTTCTTCCTTCTTCTACTGAATCCATTTTAAATCTCAGATTATCCATTTCAGTCTTAAATGCTTCAAATGTATTATTAGGATAATTACTTTGACCCTTATGATTTCCAATCATTAGGAACTTGTGAATCTTGCCTCAAAGAAAAAATGACCAAATCTCCATTCACTGGACATGGAGACAGGGTAACTGAGTTACTAGGTCATGTGTATACTGATGTATGTGGACCTATGACAACTCAAGCTAGATGAGGATATTCTTACTTCATCACTTTTATTGATGATTTATCAAGGTTTGGTCATGTATATCTTATGAAACACAAGTCTGAAGCTTTTGATAAGTTTAAAGAATATCAATGTATGGTTGAAAAATAAATTGGACATAGTATTAAAGCTCTTCATTCTGATCGAGGAGGTGAATACTTGTCTAGTGAGTTTCTAAACCATCTTAAAAATAAAGACAAAATCTCTGAATGGACTCCTCCTTATACATCCCAGTTAAATGGTATGGCAGAAAGAAGAAATCGCACCTTGTTAGACATTGTGAGGTCCATGATGAGCTTCACGGATCTTCCCATTACCTTCTGGGGACATGCCTTGGAAATTGCTGCACATATTTTGAACAGGGTTCCTTCTAAGTCAGTAAGTAGCATTCTATATGAGTTATGGAATGACAAAAGATCAAGTCTTAATTACTTAAAGATTTGGGATTGCTATGCTTATGTCAAAATAACTTTGGACATAAGTTAAGTGCTAGGGCTGATAAGTGTAGGTTTGTTGGCTATCCTAAAGAAGGTATTGGATACCTCTTTTATAATGCTACTGAGCAAAAGATGTTTGTCAGTAGGCAAGCTACATTCTTGGAGCAAGAATTTATTCAAAAAAGAAGTAATGATTCTTCAGTTGAGTTATGTGAAGAACAGAACCAACAACCTATTGAGCCTTCAAATGAAATTCCTCAACCAGAAGTTCTTGTAGATCAGGAATAGCCACAATACACACCTCCTCTCCGAAGGTCAGACAGGATGCGGGGAGCACCTCTAAGATATGGCTTTGTCATCGGGGATGACAATGAAGCTAGTATCATTCAGGATAATGATCCTGTGACCTATTTGGAAGCTATCGAGAGAAAAGACTCCGATAAATGGCTAAGTGCCATGAAATCTGAAATGGATTCCATATATTCCAATTAGGTTTGGACCTTGGTAGATCCACCTGATGGAATAAACCCAATAGGGTGTAAATGGGTCTTCAAAAAGAAGATACGAGCAGATGGTCAAGTAGAAACCTGCAAGACTAGGTTGGTAGCAAAAGGTTTTAGACAAAAACATGGCATTGACTATGATGAAACCTTTTCTCCAGTAGCCATACTCAAATTCATTCGGATTTTGCTTGCCATTGCAGCATACCATGATTATAAAATCTGGCAGATGGATGTCAAGATTGCTTTTCTCAATGGAAACCTTGAGGAAGAAGTCTATATGACATAGCTAGAGGGTTTTGTCTCAAATGGGAGACCAAACCAGGTATGCAAGTTAAAGAAGTCTATTTATGGACTAAAGCAAGTGTCAAGGAGTTGGAACATCCATTTTGATGAAATAATCAAGAGTTTTAGTTTTGTCAAAAATGAGGTTGAACAATGTGTGTATAAGAAGACAAGTGGGAGTGCACTTGTTTTCTTGGTCTTGTATGTTGATGACATACTAATCATTGAGAATGATATCCCAATGTTACAATCGGTTAAAACTTGGCTATTATCAAAGTTTTCCATGAAGGATTTGGGAGAAGCATCCTAAATACTAGGTATAAGGATCTATAGAGATAGATCTAGAAGGATGCTAGGCTTATCCCAGTCTAGGTACATAAACTTAGTGTTGAAGAGATTCAACATGGATGGAAGTAAGAAAGGTTACTTGCCTATAAGTCAAGGCATACATCTCTCTAAAAAAATGTCTCCTAATACATTTGAAGAAATAGAGAGGATGGCTATGATTTCTTATGCTTCGACTGTAGAATCAATTATGTATGCTATGTTATGTACCAGACCTGATGTTGCTTATGCCTTGGACATAGTGAGCAAGTTTCAGGCAGATCCAGGAGAGGATCATTGGAAAGCTGTGAAAAATATTCTTAAGTACCTGAGAAGGACTAAAGATATTTTTCTAGTATATGGAGGATCATAATTGAAACTAGAAGGATATATGGATTTTAGTTTCCAATCATATCCATATGATAGCAAATCAACATCGAGGTATGTCTTCACCCTAAATGGTGGTGCAGTGAGTTGAAAGAGTACAAAGCAGCCAATAGTAGCTGATTCAATCACTGAGATAGAATACATAGCTGCAAGTGAAGCCATGATGGAAGCTATTTAGATGAAGAAATTCATCATGGAATTAGGCATGGTTCCTGAAATACAATAGCCAGTGCCGTTATATTGTGATAACACTAAAGCTGTTGCACAAGCAAAGGAACCGAGGTCTCACCATAAGTACAATCACATTCTAAGACGGTTCCATCTTATTCGAGAGATAAAAGAAAGACAAGATATTATCATCGATTGAGTTGATACAAAGAACAATATAGCAGGCCCATTTACTAAAGCATTACTCAAGCAGTAGTTAGATCGCCACTTAGATAGTATGGGTATAAAGTATAAGGACGATTGGCTTTAGTGCAAGTGGGAGATTGAAAGAAAAGTGCCCTAAAAGCCAATCAATATAAGGGCATTTTGTAATCTTTCAACTCTTGTATGACATTATATTAATAAAGGCATTTATTTTTCATCATATAATGATGTGTCTTATTTATGGATTATGATGAACCCCATAGATTACGGCAATGGAATTAGGGTTATGATAAAGATCATAACAGTGAGACCTAAGTTCCTATAAATCCTAATCAAAATATTCCTAGTCAATGGACCATCAATTCGGGGATCGATGAATCCGGTAAGACTAGCTTATCCTATGTATGTTCAGTTAATGAGGATGGTTGGTCTCACAACCATTTGTGTAGGGATACTAATACAAGGATGGTGTGGGCACCAGAATCAGAAAGAGACTCCAACCAATTCAAGTCAAATCCGAGTCCTTATGGTTGGATGAGTAAAAGAAAGTCCTGTAATTTTTTTCTTTCTTTAATTTTGAGTCCAAATAATTATGTAATTCGAGTCCATTTCAATTTTATGTTGGGATTAGTCCAGCCTGATTAATCTTGTATTTGAGAGTTGGGTCCAAATGAGTCAAGTCCAATCCATGAAGAATCAAACCAAACCTCCATGAAGAATCAAACCAAACCACATTTGAAGACTAAAGAAGACTCAAGACTTATACTCCAAAGCAAGACCAAAGCCACCTCAAGTGGGGACCACATGCCACATGACACATGCCACCTCATCATCCAAGGTTGCTGCCACATCACACATACCACCTCACCATCCAAGGTTGCTGCCACATCACACATGCCACCTCACCATCCAAGGTTGCCACCCAAGAGAAGAAAAGGGGAATTTGATTTTGAATTGGCTACAACCTCCTCCACAACTTCCTCCATTACTCATGGGATGCCCCATATTTTTCTCCACAAATTTTTCTCCATGATATTTGGTGTAGTTTGAATTCAAAATGGCTTAATAGTCTATAAAAGACTCTTAGTCTTCTTGTAAAGAAAGGATGGAAAAGAAAAAATAAAAATTTTCTTCTATGTGAGTTCTATGTGCCTAAGTGGTAGTTCTAAATTCCTCTCCCTATCCCACGCCAACCCTACTTTCTCCTCCTCCATCTCCAACGCCTAAGACACTCTCCTTCTTCTCCAATCTCAAGCTAGCTCTTCAATATTCAAGGTTGATCAAGAAGACCATCACAAGGAGGCCGGCCAAATCCATTTCAAGTGATCTACCATGGCGCCAAGATTATTCTTCAACAATGCTTCCTCGACTCTTCTTTAGTTTCTCCATTTCATGACTAACATATTTTACCAAGTTCCTAATCTCAAGGTTTCTTTGTTGTAGGGTTCTCCGGGATTCCGAACTCAAGAGGAAGGAATTACTTGCCATAATCCAGAAAACAAGAAAGGCCCTCAATTTGTAGTATGGTCTTGTCATTTGGGAGGTCTCTTCATGAGTGATCTTGATCTACTTGAAAGATTAATGCTAGGTATGTTCTAGTATCAATTAGGTCTGAAATATTAAATTTGCCTAGCTTAACTTGTGTGGTTCGAATCTTATTCCTATTTCTTTGTTATTTTGATAGTCTTATTAATTAGGTTTACATTTGATCGTTCGAGTTCTCTTCATTAGACCTCCTTTGATACTATATGCTGAACTAATCATATGCAAATAAGAAATTGCTAAGTTAATCTTTGCTAATCTCCTTTAGGGTTACATAGTTGCATTCTCATCTTGCATGTCCCCACCAAAGGATAAGGGTGCTCATCAAGGTATGAGTACACTGAACTGATCCGTACCGGGACCATCTTATGGAAGTTTTACTGCTTGTCAAAAGATAGGTCCCAGAATAGGAGTTGTGCATGTGATCTTTAGACCTGAGGTCATCATGGTTCCTTGTGCACACTAAGCCATATTTTGGTTCATACTCATTCATGACATTGAGTCATGTACGGGGTGTTCTGGGTATGGTAGAAGGTGTACGAAGGATGTGAGTGGACCAACAAGGAATCGATCGTTCCTGGTAAGAGGAATTGTTATCCGATGTAATCTCTTCGATGAGTGACTCAATGAGCCTTTGATCAAAGCAGGATGAGATTAGAAGCGATTTCTAATCAATCATCAGCTGAGTCCTCATGATCGAGCTAAGATTTGATATGACTAAGTATTAGGGTTTGACATATATCCATACCTATCACTTAATCGAGATAATGGAAGATCGAAAGATTGAATTGCATGGTAACTTTCTATTGAAGGGTATTTTGGTACTTTCTACCAAATTTCATATTTTCTGGGTAGGCATGACACGTTGCTAGATGTCAATCTTGTCTTGTAGGTTTTCATGAACCAATTGGATTGGTTTCATGAGTCAATTCGATGGATGATTTGAATTAGACAATTAGGTATGCCAATTTGACCTAATTAGGTCAATCAGGTTCGATTGGTTCATTTCGGCTTAAACCTAAACCTACTACTGGCTAAATATGGAACCCAAAGGGTCACACACATTAGGGAGTTGGTCAAGGAAGTCATACATAGTTTAATTAGGGTCATGGCATCCTAATTAGTTAGCCAGATTACATACTAGCATGTGTAGGCTAATCCAATTCCTAACCCAATTGATTTAGGTCTAGTTGCTTGTTAATTGGACTAACCTTATTAAGGGAAACCTACATTAGGTTGAGTCATAAGTGGGGCAGCCAAAACTAGATTTTATTTGATTTTATTTGAACATTAAACCCAATTTATTAAAGAGTCCTAGGCACTCAGGACTCTTGGTGCCTTTTGGCGCACGCGGGAGAAGAGAGCACGCGCAAAAGGACTGAGAGTCCTTCTTCAGATGAACTTCTGGGAGTTTCTCATCTGGGATGCCTCTTCAGATTATCTCCATACCTTTTTGTTTTTTGAATGACTGGTCAAAGAGGGATAAAGGGATGGTGTGAAAGGGGAAAGAAGTTAGCGCGCGTAGATGAAGAGTCGCGTCTCTTCATCTACACACAATTCTGAGGCAGAGTCCTTCTGCTCTCAGGATTCTTCTTCTTTTATTGGTTTAAGATCTATAAAGATACCTCCTTTCCTTCCCTTGATCTTGGTACATGCCATGTGGCATGAGGAGAGTTCATCTGGAAACCAAGAGAACTCAGATAAGACTCCTGAATCCTGAAGAGTCTTATCAGATATGAAGAGACATATCTGATAAGAAATATTGGGATGCTTTTCATGCCCCTTAAATCAATATTTAAAGGGTGTACGGTGAAATAAGAAAGGTAATGTTCGGTCTTCTAAAATAGGAGTCCAATTTCCATCGAGTCTTCTGTCGAGTGTCTCTCTTTGTCTCTCCCTCCCTCCTCCTTTCTTTAAGACAGGACTTGTCTTGTTAAGACAAGGTCTTTTCTACTAAGACAAGGCTTTGTTTTAGGACATAAGCCTAAGGGGTTCTAGAGGAGTGTTGTCCTAAAACCAAGAGTGGTTTAGGAGAGTATTCATAGTGCCCTACAGTGGGACAGGGTGTCCTACAATGGTCAAAATTTCAAAGGCTGCCGAAGGAGTCCTACTCTAGAAAGCAACTTCAAGAAGGAATTCTTCCTTGGTTCAATTCTTGTGTGGATCACCGTTGGAGGGCTTGCACTTGTGAACCTTGTGGAAATAATTGGTATACAGTATTTCAGGTATATTTCTTGTACTTCATTTATGATTCATTAGTTGGTAATGTCTAAGGGGATCCAGGAATTAGGGTTTGTTTTAGCTGATTAGGGTTTTCATGCTTGAATTTTGTTTTAAAATTCACTTCCACAAGTAGCATGATGACTTAGGCTCCCTAAAAATTCCATCAGTCCCACCTCTTACCTGGCCAGTTGAAAGAGTACCTACAGTTTTGGTTATTACTTTATCGATTCATGCTATATTGAACTTCTAGGTCTAGGAGCCCTAGAAACTAGGATTGTATTGCATGACCACTAGAGCAGGAACTCCATATCAATAGCCCTAAATCCAAATAAGTCCCATCATGGACCCTAATCTGGAAGCCTTGATGAATGAAATGAAAACTTGAAGTTTTTTTCTTTCCCTTGGTCGTGTGCCATTATTTTCATTCCAAGTATGGAGAGGGTGAGAGGCCCACTAATTACTCCACAAGGAGAGCATGAGAGGTGCAAATCAATTGCTATGCAAGGAGAGCACGAGAGGTGCAAATCAATTGCTTCATAAGGAGAGTATGAGAGGTGCATCCCTGGGCATGTTGCTATGCATCATGTTTAGTTATCTCATTTCCTTTTGATTCTATCTTCTTTATCGTCTTCATGACCTTTGAGATTCACCCTAATAGCTCCATGTTGCGAGATGGTTAGGATGCCCTAGAAGTGAGAGGTTTCTCTTTGAGTGTGAGTCCCAAAGTCCATGAAAGTCCAAACTTATGTCTTCCATCTGCATTGTTTCCTTCATCACTTCCTTAGAAAAGAAGTAAAAAATAAAAATAAAAATCTAGTGGTACCCTAATCTTTGGTGACTTCTCAGCTCATCGACGGTCCTTCGTCTCATCTTGTCATTTGTCTTATCTTTTCCATGGGTATAAGCTAAGAAAGCCTTTAGACCTTATTCCCTTACCCATGCATGTATGCATTTCTGAGTCTGTAGACTCATATGCACAGCGTATTAAGGAATTGCATAAAGAAATAAGTAAAAAGATTAATGAGAGCAATGAATCATATAAGCATATGGCTAACTAAAGTAAAAGACTCAAAGAATTTGATGGAGACTCTGTTATGATCAGGCTTCGACCTGAAAGGTTCTCACCTGGAACCATGAAAAAATTACATGCCCATAATGCAGGACCATACAAGATAATCAAGAAAATTAGACCTAATGCTTATGTACTACAGTTCCACCTTAATTAGGTATTAGTCTAACCTTCAATGTTTTAGACCTTGTTGGGTATAAGGAACCAACGATGATATTTAGTGAGCCATTTGGGCCTGATTCTATTTTTGAGAGTGACCATACCCCTGAGTGTCCACTAGCCAAAATACCAGAACGGAGAGATAGGATTGAGCGGATTATAGATGACAAGACTATCACTACTTGGAGTAAGGATTATTAACGTTACCTAGTTCATTGGCAAGATAGACCTGAATATGAAGATTCGTGGATCACTTGAGAAAATTTGTAAAGGATAAATCCAGACTTGTTAGAGCATTACCAGAGTTAAGTTGACCCATACTCGACAGGGTCAAGTTCTTCCCATCTTGGAAGAATTGGTGAGGACACCAGAACTAGAAGGAAACGTCAGATCACTTCCAGCTTATTGAGATTCCTAGGCATTGATACCACTTATTGGGAGATCCGGATCAATGCCTACACAGCAAAAATAGCGAGGGAGAAATCAAGAACAAATCTTCTTGATTTAAGAACCAGCAACAACCTGTTCTTGGATTCAATATCATGCAACAAAGGAGATATAGAGAAGAGATGTAGGAGAAAATGAGAGATTGCTTTCATTAATCCTTTGAAGAAGAACCTTGTTACAAGACAACAAGACCCATACGGCACCCCTTCTAAAATCTCAGATGCTTCTCATCATCCCGCATGTCTTCTCTCTTCCAGGCCTCACGCCCTAAGAACCCACGTACGACCATGCACAGACAATACCTCAACGTGCATCCCTTCTTCTCTAAAATCCGAGAAGAAGCTTCACCTGTGGACAATACCTCACATAGATTCCCTTCCCCAAAGCCTCGTAGAACATTCCACGGTCCAAGCCCTTCATGTGATATCTCCCTCATGTGCACCTCTCTATAGCCCTCCACCGTGGCCTGCTTGAAACCCAGGAGGTCTCCCACAGTCACACCCCCAAGGGGTGTTCTCAGCCCTCACGGTCTTCTCATGACCGTTAGAAGTCCTCACGGACTCTCACCAGTTTCATGCACGCCCCCCTTCTTATATAATGGGGCGGATCAAGACTTGGGCGATGAGACTTCTTCTTGGATTTCTTGGGCCAAACCAATTAGGACACTTGGTTAGTTAGAGTTCTTGATTTGTTAGTCCACATGGGTGGTTAGAACTCTTGGGCCAACCACCTAACCACCTAATCAGCTAATTATCCTAACCAATTAACAAACCTGGACCTAACTTCATAACCCAATTGAGTTATGTTACAATCTCTCAAAAAACTCTCCCCAACAAATCAATGTAAGAGAACCAGCAACCTTGGGTCTAGCCCCCTGACCCAACATGACTCTGGGACCCTGGGAACTTATAAACTTAAGCTCCCAAACCTATCCATGAATACACCATGAACCCCTTGGAATACGTCTAGGACTCGCTTGGCACGCCTCCAAGCTCCCAAGGATCATCTCGAACATCCCTGCCATGGCCTCCCTAGTCTTTCCAAGGCTTGTGAGCACCATGCAAAACCCTACAATCTCCATCTTGGTACCTCCAAGTATTGGCAAACTTGGCAATGTCCTCCTACACAACCTCACTGTAACTGCGTGTCTTGACAGCCCCTTGTACGGATCTCCTTGTCACTGCCAACACCCTTCAGCTGTTGAATTCACCTAGAGACCTTTGAGATGACTGCCTCCATAACTAAAGATCCTTGCTTGTATCCTTGCACCATGATTGTAGCCTTCCTTCTGCCTGGCAGCTGCATCAGTCTTTTCCTTGGACTTCCTTGGAGAGACCATACCAAAACTAGACCGGTACTCACTATAATTGAAGTTTTACCTAACACAATCTCCACAAAGCCACACTAATCTCTACACACTCTAATCCACCTGGCAAAGTGCACCCCTGATGCTTGTGCTAGGATCTGGCTAGTATCCCTGCACCTCCTGCTTTGAACTCATGCTAAATCCTGCTCCACCCGTGAATCCACCTCTCCCTGATGCTCCACTTGAAATTGAAGTCCACTTGATGCCATAGAAAGAAACCTCGAGGCCAGCCATTTAATGCTGCCCTATTGAGCCTACCACTGTATGTCGTACCCCATCATTGCCCTCTCGGACCCTTCATATCCCACGAACCCCTCCGAGACCATTTCGGATACACTGCACATCGCAAGCTCCTCCGAAACATATGAGCTCATCCCAACTCCTCTAACCCAGTGATTGAACTTAAGAAATCCGAGCTTTTTCTTTCTCCATCTCTAACAAGCTCCACGTGACCGTCTGCACCCTTCCTGCTGTCTCCAGAGCTAACATCTTCCCGTCGAAGCCACCTTGCCTCCCTAGCTGGAACATCAACTCATGCTCCACAACTCCTGAGACTCATGCTCCACCACACTCCTAACCTTGAATTGATGTCTTCCTGCTCTGTCCTCGTGACTGCAACACCAACCTGTGCTTATGCAGTACACCCAGACAGCCGTGCAAACCTAATGTCAATGTCAGACCTCTTCTACAAAGCCTCCTTCTTCCTTGAATCCTCCTCTCCTAATGCTCAAACCTCGTTCTGATACCAATTATTGAGATTCCTAGGCACTGATACCACTTGGTGGGAGATCCGGATCAGTGCTTGCACAACGAAACAGTGAGGGAGAAATCAAGAACCAACCTTCTTGATTTAAGAACTAGTAACATCCTGTTCTTGGACTCAATATTATGCAATAAAGAAAATATAGAGAAGAGATGTAGGAGAAAAAGAGAGATTGCTTTCATTAATCACTTGGAGGAGAACCTTATTACAAGACAACAAGCCCCACATGGCACCCCTTCTGAAACCTTAGAAGCTTCTCACCGTCCCGTACATCTTTTCTCTTACAGGACTCACGTCCCAAGAATCCACATATGGCCATGCATAGATAATACCTTAACATGCATCCCTTCCTCTCTGAAACCCGAGAAGAAGCTCTACTTGTGGACAATACCTCACACAAATTCCCTTCTCCAAAGCCCCGTGAAATATCCCACGATCCAAGCCCTTCATGTGATATCTCCTTCACGTGTGCCTCTCTGCAGCCCTCCATCGTGGCCTTCTTGAAACCCAGGAGGTCTCCCATGATCACACCCCTAAGGGGCATTCTCAGCCCTCATGGTCTTCTCATGACTGTGAGAAGTCCTCACGAACTCTTACTTGTTTCACGCATGCCCCCCTTCTTATATAATGGGATGGATCAAGACTTGGGCAATGAGACTTCTTCTTGGATTTTTTAGGCCAAACCAATTTGGACACTGGTTAGTTAGAGTTCTTGATTTGTTAATCCACATGGATGGTTAGAACTCTTGGACCAACCACCTAACCACCTAACCGACTAATCATCCTAATCAATTAACAAACCTGGACCCAACCCCATAACCAAATTGGGTTATGTTACAATCTCTCAAAAAACTCTTCCTAACAAATCAATATGAGAAAACCCTCAACCCCGGGTCAAGCCCCCTGACCCAACATGACTCTTGGATCCTGGGAACTTATAAACCTAAGCTCCCAAATTTGTCCATGAATACACCATGAATCCCCTGGAACACCTCCAGGACCTGCTTGGCATGCCTCCAAGCTCCAAGGGATCGCCTCGAACATCCCTGCCATGGCCTCCCAAGTCACTCCAAGGCTTGGGAGCACCATGCAAAACCCTACGCAGCTCCTTGTGGATCACTAATGAATAACCTATCTTAGTTTTAATTTCAGTACGAGTCATTGAGTTATGTAATTAAAGTTTAGTCTATTTTAATTTTGTAATTTGGTCAAATTAGGTTCAATTTGATCAAGTTAGGTTTACTTTGGTTGAGTCTTGAATTAGTCAAGGGTTTACAAGTCAAGGGATTTATGAGCTAGCCAAGACAAGATATTTGATCAAGCCAAGTGGAAGGATGCCCAAGGCACCATGCCACGTCACCTCATCATCACCATGCCACATCACCACCCCAATCTCCTTGGTCAGCCAAGAGTCATGAAGGGAGGGCGCCTACTTATAAAGCATTCAAAATTCAAATGTCAAGAGGATTGTTATCCATTCCAACAAGAGCAAGTTTGAAATCAAGAGAAGTTGGAAGCCCACCTTTATCTACACTTATCTTATCTAGCATGGATTAGCCTTATCATGTATTCAAATGAACCTTATCTTATCTAGCATGGATAAGCCTTATCATGTATTCAAATAAATCTTATCCTATCTAGCATGGATAGGCCTTATCATGTATTCAAATGAGCCTTATCCTTATCTTTCTATCATGTAAATGAGGGTCTATAAATACCACCTTCATCCTCCCTTGTAATCAGATTTTATAATGAATAAAATTATTTTTCTCCAACTCCTTTGCTGTGAGAGCATTGTCATCCATGAGAGAGGGCGTGAGGTCCATCGGGCATGAGGTCTAAGTTATCTTCCAACCATCAACCACCAATCCAAAGTCCCAAGTCGCCATCAAGCCACCTTTTTCCCTTTCTCCATTCTACTTTCCATTCTTTTCCATTCTTCTCTCACCCTCCACGACCACTAACTTTTCTTTTGTAGGATCTGAAGTGAAGATCTTCCTTGCCTTAGAACCATCAACATTAAGGATCTACACCTGAGGAACGGAAGTCTCAAATTCAGCCACAAAATCCTGAGTGCAGAAATTGATTCTACTTCAAAGGTGCGATACATCATTGTTGGTGAGTAAACCCAATCTTAAACTCTCTAGATCTGATCCTTTGAAGTTGACCGTCCTAATTTAGATGGTTTCTCAACCATTGGATCCTGATTTATTCATTTGATTGTATGAAATTTCATTGTGGGTATCTTAGTAGTATTCTAATAGTCTTCTTAATTAGTTCTATTGATCTCTTTTTGCATGAGTTTGCTGAAATCTTAATATTCATTTCTCCTTTAAAAAGATAGGTTACTAAACATTAGAATAGCATCTCTTGCATCCCGCATCACTCGCCTTGGCAGCATGAGCATGACTCCGACTGGGAGCTGGCCTCAGATAGAGGCTCGCCCTATGAGCACGACCCCTGGGACCCGCTGACTTTTTATCAGATGATTCCAGGGACAAGGAAGACTTCCTCCAAGGAGCGTAGCACTAGAGAGATCCTACAAACACTTAGGGTTAGGGATGTAGAAGATAGAAAAAATATAAAAAAATAGTTGGAAGTGGAGAGGGCAGGATAGGGGCTTTGAGATGGCTGGCGGCCTAGCAGAGGGGGACACCTGGAGCTTTTGGAGGGGCAGCCTAGAGAAGACTTGGTGGCCTGGGGAAGGAAGAAGATGCCTGGGGCCTGGGGCTGGTGGCCTAGAACTTGGAGGAAAGCTGGCAGCCAGGGGCTTGGAAAGTTGGGCGTCCTAGGGTTTGGATGTAGGTGGATGAGGCGGCCTAGATAGGGGATGGGAGGGGGTGGCCTAGGGTTTATGAAGATGAAGGTTAGGGTGGATTGCTGGGGTTGCACCTCACGTGCCCTCCTTGTGGAGTGAAAATGGGCCTCTCACCCTCTCCCTCATGGAGCATCAATGCCTAAGCACGGAAATAAAAAGAAAAACTCTCATAATTTCATTCATCATCATCATTATTCTTACAAGAGGGGGCGGAGGGGGTATTTATAGATAACTCAGTCTCCCAGTTAAAGTTAAATACAAAGTTGGAGTGGGACAAGGAAACTGGAGTCCTTGTAGGACTTGGATGTTAAACTCCTTGTAGGACTTGGATATCAACTTTTTATTGGACTTGGAAACTTGACTCCTCTTGGACTTGGACTGCTTGACTCCTTGCTGGGCTAGGAGGTTTGACTTTTCTTGTAGGCTTGGACTAGGTTGGGGTGCCAACTTCATGTGGATTGGCTGAGCTGGGGTGCCAAGTCTTGCTAGGCTGGGGAGGGCACCACTTCTTCATGGGCTTGGGCTTGGACTTGGGTGGTGCCAATGTTGATGGTCTAGGGGGTGCCTGAACGGGGACCAGGGGTGGCACCTGAAGCCTGCTTCAGCGAGGGCCTAGTAACTCTTCTGGTCTGATGACCTCCTCTTGGTTTTGACTTGAATTAAAGCAAGCAAAATTACAGGACTCGATTGAACTCACTTGTCTTGACTGAAAAACATTTGGGCTCCACTCCATTGACCAAACTTTATTGCAGGACTCAATTGACTTAGTGAATTCAATTGACTCACTTTATTACAGGACTCAAGTGAAAAAATGACTGACTTCCCAACACATTAATCAGAGATCCAAATTGAGGCTTTGTAATCTGTGTCTGGTCTGGTGTCCTCACCAACGGCGAGCTTTATTGCAAAGGACTTGCCCCCTTGCCTTTTTAAAGGATCTTTGAGCACAAGCAACCAAGCTTCTGCAGAGTCCTTTCCTTCTTCTCTAGTCCTCCTCTTGTTCCAGGGTTTGGGGTTCTTAATAGGCTAGGCTCTTTTTCTTATGATCTTCTCCTTCAACCCCTCTCCCTCGGCCTGTGCTGAGGGAGAGCTTCTAGTAGACTTCAGGTTCTCAGCCCAAGTATTGAAGGGCCAAGTAAAGGCTCTTCAGGAGTAATCGGCCATTGCCAAGTAAAGGCTCTTCATATGTATGCCGTAGGACTTAACTAAAACCCCTATGCTTTCTTGTTTCATTCTTCATTTGCTTAGGACCCTTGTTTCCAAGCTAAGAACCTCTTCCTTCCCTCTTGACCTCCCTTATCTGGCTTAATCCCTTACATTCCTCTTAAGCTCGAGCAATGGCATCAATGAAAGCAGTTGGAAAATGTCCCTGAAGTAATGTACAGAGCTCTCTAAAAGAAAGAAGGTCGAAGAGACGAGAAGATGAGTCAACTTGAAGTTGACAATAGGCAGAGGAACAAAATGCTTCACCTTCTCCACAAAGACAAGTGATCTCCATGGCTATCCATCCGGTTACAAGTGGTAGAAGGATCATTTTCTCATTCCTAAAGGAATTAGGGCTTCGAATCGGTGACTTGATCAAAGATCAAGGTTGGTCGTTTTTTTGTTCTCTGAATGTTCCCACTTATCCGAACCTAGTTCGAAGCTTCCATGAAAATTTGATTTTAGAAAAAAATCATATTGAATCAACTGTGAAAGGAAAAAGGATAATTGTAACTAAGGAAAGATTAAGCAGTTTACTGGAAATGCAAAATGAGAGACTTAATCATTTAGTTTTAAAGGATAGACAAAAAATCCTTAGAACTATTTTGGAAAGGAGTAATGTGAATGAAATTGGAAATGTTAAAGCCAACTCACTTTCCTTAGAAATGAGACTGCTACATTACTTTATAAACAAGATTTTTCTTCCAAGAATAGGTCATTTTGATTGGGCAAGTGAAAGAGACCTATGTTTCATGGGACATTTGATTGAGGGGGAGGCCCTCAATTTGCCCTATATCATGCTGTTGCAGATGAAAGAAGCAATAAGGAAGGTGAAGGCTTGTATCCCATATGGAATGGTCCTCACTTTACTATTTCAGGCCTCCAGAATTGATTTGACAGGAGAAGATGGTAGGCCATTACATCATACAGATACTTATTCTACCAAGTCAATACAGAGAATGGGATATCACTTAACAAATGGAACTTGGAAGAAAAAAGCATCTGGATAGAGAGTAGTGGAGTCATCTACTGATGATGATGAGGAGCCTGAGTAGTAGTTTCCTGATGCAGATATTGCCACTACTGCTGAGCATTTAGTTCCTGAGACTGAGGAGCATGAGCATATACAGAGAGAGCCTAGGAGTCCTAGGACTTCACCAGGACCAGCACCTTCACCAGGACCAGCACCTTCACCAGCACTAGTAGAGAGGACTTTACTAGCAGAGCCTGCTACTGTACTACTTGCTGCCACTCCACCTGACATCTCAGCTCAGCTCAGACAGTTCAGTGGGAATCTGACCCGTTCTATCAGTTCTATATTTGACGGTCTACATCCAACATAGATCATAGCATTCAGGAGTTTAGATCTGAGTTGAGAGAGCTGTCTTTTTGGATGGGATCATTAGAAGAGACCAGGAAGATAGAGGATGACTATACAGCAGGTTTGGGGATTCTCCGAGTTGAGTTTGGTAGATTGAGAGGTTCAGCAGAAGCCGTTGCCAATGCTCAAGCCAGTGAGCTCATTGCACTCTATGAGGGATTGAAGAAGATAGAGACTGAGCTTAGCAACATTTGGCTTTTCTTGTCTCAGCTATCTTCTTCTGCTAGAGGAGCTAGCTCTTCTACTCCTAGACAGCCACCACCTCATTCTACACAGCCACCACCTCACTCTACTAGACCATCCACTAGGACTAGAGATTCTTCTAGTCATCCTAGATCTTGGTATGGTAGGTCTAAACCTATTATAGAAGAGCCTAGTGACAGTGAGTAGGCTAGTTTTTAGTATTTCTGCTTCCAAATTTTGTAAGTTGTAATGAAAATCTTTGAAAGCAATGAAATTATCTATTTCTTACTTATTGTGTATGCAATGTTATCTATGCATTGATGTTTATATATTAGATTATCAAATTTCTATGAGAAAGTAAAATTATCTCAAACAATATTTATAATCTTTTCTTTCTGTTTCAAAAATTGAGCTTAAAGTACTTAAAGGGGGAGCAATCAATTGAATACCTTTTTGATTAATGACAAAAAGGGGGAGAATGATATTATTGAATGTGTACACATGGAAATATTGCAATTCTATTGAAAATATGCATGATAATGAATGAAACAAGGGAGATATCCCAAATTTTCAAATTTGCTCATATTTGCTCTGATTAAATCTTCCCTGACTATTCTTTATAAGCACCCAATTGCTCTGTTATAATTTTAATGGCTATCTACTACCATTACCTCTGATTAAGCTCTAATACATCTCAGGAAAAAATAGCTTTTGATAAATGTTTACTATGATACATATTGGACTTATTTCAAAAGCTCTGATACATTGTTAATAAGCTTTAATTCTTTCAAATACATTCTCGGTATACAACTCATACATGTTGATACTTACTTTCAAATATACTCATACATGTAACTATAAAGTTTGTTCCATGCCTGGTGTTTTATCATCATCAAAAAGGAAGATATTGTTGACCCCTTGAATGATTTTGATGATAACAAAATATTGGAGCATGCACTTGTATTACTATCTATTTTTTAAGTGCTTTACAAGTTTTTGTAGGACAATTATAATGGTCAATCACATCTCTTACAACCTTGTTATATGTCATGTGTTGTGTTGTAAAAGTATTATGTAAAGAAGAGCTCAAAGAAAAATTGATGTAGTATTCATGAAAATGGGTTGCTTCTATATGTTTTCATGTTTAAAACTCTTTAAGATAGTTTTTAATGGAGTTGAAAAGTGTTTTGAGTGACTAAAAGTCACTAGTTGTCATCTAGAGAAGAGTAGAAGATTTCATTGAAAAATCACTCGAGCCGACTTAAGGATGGAGAGCTGACTCTAGTTCATGGCACACTTGAAGGTTTATGACACGCAAAATCTGAGCCGACTCGAAGGAACCCAAGCTGACTCATCCAAAGCTTCATTCCTTGAATCAGACAGGTGAGCCGACCCAAAAGCAATCCGAGCCGACTTAACCATTTTGCCAGACAACCGAGTCGACCCTTTAGACGGCGAGCCGACTCCTTCAGAGTACACAAAAAATCAGTTCTAAAAGAATAAGCTAGGTGAGTTGACTCTATTGGGACAAGTCGACTCCTTCAGAGTATAATTTCAAAGACTTGAGAATCCGAGCTAACTCGACCGAGGTGAGCCAACTTGACCAGAGTAAAGACTCAACTACTCTAAGTATCGAGCTAACTTGAAGCATCCGAGCCGACTCGAACGTCGATTCCAGGCAAGTAATGGCTAGTTCCAAAACTTTGATTTTTAATCTAAAAAGTGCTCCAACAGTCAAATATCAAACCCCAATGATCTACAATGACTATATCCATCTAAGAAGAGTACAAGACTCTACAAATGAGGGATTTGCACATCCTTTGAACAAGTTAATGAGCAGTTAATGAACAAACGAGCTTGTGAGCAAGAGAGCACTAAAGAACATTCAAGTCAGCCTTCAAAACTTCACCAACTTAAATTTGAAGCTTGAAGCATTTATTGAAGAAGTTGAAGAAGCCATTGAAGAGTAGTAAAGGGCAATTAAGAAGGCTTCTCTTGAGCTGCAACTGCAACCATCAGACAACTTTGGTTTGTCAATTAGTCGCTTGTTTTTCTCAACTCCTTTATGAGTTTTTGGGTTTTTAGTGATCCCGATTTAAAAACCAAGTGTGGGATTTTGGTGAGCCTGGTTGAAAAACCAAATATAGGTTCTTGGCGAGCCTGTTTGAAAACCAAGTGTAGGTTCTTGGTGATCCTGTTCAAAACCAAGTTGGGTTTTCGGTAAGCCCATTTGAAAAAGCAAGTTGGATTTTGGATTGTGAGCCCGGTAAAACAATCTGACTATACTCCATGGATGAATATTGTAGAAATCCCAAGTGGTATCTTGGGTAGTGGACATAGGAGCGAGATTGCTCCGAACCACTATAAACTTGCTGTGTTTGTGATTGTGCTTTTTCTTCTTTACTTGCTTTTGCTTTAATTATTTAAATCATAGCACCTCCATACTAAAGAAGATTTAAAAGAGCACATATTTGATTATATTTTTTAAATTTGCAATTCACCCCCTCTTGGGAAAGCCACCTAGGTAACAAAAGTACATACCAGCACCACTGGTAGGAGTGCATACTGTGGTCCAAGACCGGGGAGCGGCTCTCCTGGCCGGTCAGGCCATCGTGGAGCCTCTTCTCGGCCACCTGGTGGTCTCCTCTCGGGTGGGAGACTGCATGCAATGGCCCCTCCCAGAAGGATCACAGGCTTGTATGGGGCTCAGCAGCGTGAGCCACTAGCATCCCTAGTTGCTGCCATGTTGCTTGGGATCGGTGTCTTTGATGGAGCTGGTGCACCATCGTAGCCAAGGCATGTACCTGCTAGGCTAGTGCGATGATCTGGGGGTCCGTCACAGATGGCAGTGGTGGAGTGGGGAGCCCCCTTTCTGGGCTCTGGTCACCATGGTGGGGGACCCCAACCCTGCTGGCGAAAGCCTCGTGCGCTCTGGTTGTCACCATAGAGCTCTAGGGCTTCTACAGGTGCTTTGCTGGTAGTGGGGGGACTCACGGTTGGACTTCCTGTAGTAACTAAAGTTCTAGTGCTCCATCCTCCTACCTGGTATACCAATCTATTATCGCCAAGATCATCGTGGCCTATAGCTGGCGCATTAGGTTCCCACTAGGTGCTCAATCCTCTACTCCGGTGCACTCCTTGGTCGACTGTCCTACAAAATAGAGGAGACCCAGATCGTAGATTCTGATAGGAACATTCCGATGGTCAAGTCAGTGGGACAATCTAGGGAAATTGAACCTCTTTGATGGAGAGCTTGGGGACTCTAAATATATAAAGGGTGAATAAAAGAACTGAAAATGTAAGGACAAGGGTGAGCTGGGATCAAAGAGCTCGTGAGGTTCTACTGGTTGGTTCTTAGCCCGTTAGGTCTTTGTCTCTTTTTGATTGCCTCCCCTCTCTCTTTTTCTTTGGGGGTTCTTTCTTCCATTTTATATGAGAACGATAGTCTAGACCAGGTCTGGGGCTTCCTTGAGATGTCCCTTTCCCGGTGCCCCCTTTAGAGGGGGGCTCACTCTTGCCCGCCTTGCTCCCTCTTTGGACCGGTCCTTTGAAGGAGATCCTTCCATTGGGGGTGTTCGTCGACGTGGCATAGACCTTGTCCCCTTGATGGTACATCTCCCCGTGGGAGGGGCGAGCACTGAAACCCGAGCCACGATGAGACATTTCTATTCTTGGAAAGAACGTCGAAGTGTTGCAGGGCCTGTGGCCTTAATGGAATACTCCTCTTGAGAAGGTTCAGGTTTCGTGTCACAAGGATTGAGACCCCCGATTGCACTATCGTCAACATGGCAGCACGCTATAGGGCCGGGGGCTTAAAGGAGAACACCTTGTGTAGAGCATGTGAGTGGCACATTGCAGAGCTTGAATTAATGGCTGGGAATGCGTCTCCTCTCAGGGGCTGCAGGTGGATGGGGACCCCCTTACTTTAGTTTGTATTTTTGTTGATCCTTCCCTCCACCACTGGCAGGAATTCTGTCCTTCACAAGGCAAGGAAGGGGCTCGCTTTGGGGCCCTGCCCTTGGTAGCTTGAGCATGACCCCGGCCAAGAGTTGGCCTCAGACGGGGTCTTGCCTATGAGCTTGACCCTGACTGGGAGCTGGCCTCGGCAGGAGGGCTCACCTTGGCAACATGAGCATGACCTCGGTCAAGAGCTGGTCTCAGACGGAGGGCTCGCCCTATGAGCACGACCCTGGTTAAGAGCTGACCTCGATAGGAGGGCTCGCCTTGGCAGCATGAGCACGACCCCGGCCGGGAGTTGGCCTTAGATAGAGGGCTCACCTTATGAGCATGACCCTGACTGAGATCTGACCTTGATAAGAGGGCTCGCCTTGTAGTGTGGGCACCAAAGCCAAAAGAAGTCAACAGGTTTAACCCACATCCCTGTGGATCACCTGTGAATAAAACCTTGAACCCAACCCCATTTACGATGTAAATATTTTATTTTAAGTTCTGTTATTTTGGTTTAGTTAGGGTAAACCCATTTTACCAACTATAATTAGTGTTTTGTTTATTTTGGAGTAAAACCCTTTTTACCAAGTTGAGTCGAAACCCCAATTAAATTAAACCCTATTTATCCAATTAGAATCTTAGTGGTCCAATTTAATTAGCCCTTTTTACTAACTTTAATTGGATTTTTATTTGAAAGCCTAATTAAGTATGGTTGGTTCAATTAGTTATTAGTTGGTTAAATCATGTGGTTAGTTATTCATTGAGTCTATGTAATTAGTTGAGTCATTGAGTTCTGTATTACAAGGGGCATCCAATTAAAGACCCATGTGCATCCAATTGAAGACTCACATAACTCAAATCAAGACCCATGTGTTAGCTCAAGACAAGCCCATGTGACTCCATGTGCTAGCACAAGTTTCTTGCCACATGTCATCCTATTTAATGCCACATTTGCAAGACTTTTAGACAACACCTGCCACATCACCAGGGGACATCAACACATGGCATGTCACTTGTGTTTGGACATGCAACAAGATTAAGATATCATCACATGACAACACCCTTTGGTCGGCCACTTAAGAAGGAGTTAGCACCTCTTATTTTTTTTTAAGAGGAGTAAAGCTGAAGGAGTCTCCAAATTGGCACCCTCCCACTCCATTCCTTCGTGCCAAAACCAAGAAAGAAATCGGCCAACATTTCAAGGAGTTCCAAGTCATCTCAAGTCATCCAAGTGGAGAAGGTTGGAAGGTTTTCCTACTTCAAGAGTTTTGATAAAATAGGTTGGAAGCTACTTAAGTTCCTAGGACTCAAGAGTCTCACCAAAACTCTTGAGTCTTTTTCAATCCAAACTGAAGAGTACACTCACAAATATAAGTCCAGATCAGCCCAACAAGCAAGAGTCCAAGATGCCTAGAAGTAGGACTCTAGGAGTTGTAGTCCAAAGGAGCACAAGACTAGTGTTTGTGTCCCTTACATCCTAGTTGGGAGTCTATAAATACCCCACTAGGCTCCCCTTGTAATTCATCAATTATTTATCAATATACAATGAAATTCTGTCGAATTTTATTCTTTTGCTATGTGCATCGCGGGGTGTAAGACCCTATTTATCCAGCCATCAAGAAATCCAAATCCACCATTTCTAAACCTTCCTTTCTTTCATTCTTTCCTTTCCATTGCTGCTTTTAATTTGTATTTCTTTCTTTGTTGAGTGTTACAGGTAAACAGGAATCAAGATCAGGTGTTCTTGCTTCGGAACCGGCATCGTGCAAAAGATCGGAACTCAGAAGCAAGATCTTGAAATCCTGTCGCTACAATCTTGAGAGTCCTGCCAGATCTACATCGAGAAAGCGATCTTCATTGGTATAACTGAACTTTTTCGCATCTTATAATTTCTGACTCATTGAATAGATCCTAGTTTACGATAGTTTCTCAACCACCAGGTCTTGTTTTTTTTAATTGCTTTATAGGTTTACTTGTGCGAGTAATTGAATTAGTTTCCTTCGCCGTCTCCTTTGAAGTCTTCTTTAAAATCTATAAAATATAAAAAAATTAGTTTCTAATTTTTCTCTGTTAATTATTTATTAATTTTAGTAATTTAGTTTTTGGTTTTCTATCCCGCATCAGTTTTGGTATCAGATCATAGTTAAACTAGGGTTTAATCGCTCTTGTGCTGAAATTTTTTGCAACTTAGTTTTTTTAAGTACTCAGATCGGGTGCTTCACCATGGCCGTCCGGTCATAGAAAAAAGAAGGGCTACATGACCCTCATAATCCATTCAAATGGGATTTCCTATGGCGTGTAGGAGTGCCGCTGTGAATTGACCTTTGAAGAAGAAAATAAAGAGATAGGCATCTTTAGGTTTTAATTTCTGCATCTCGGTTAACTTAGATATAGTTTGTTATTTTAATTATTTCTATTAGTAGGTAACTCAGAAAGATCTGATTTTTATTTTATTAGAATCTTTATAATTGAAAGTATTTTTTAGAATTTTCTCATGAATTATATCGGTCTGTAGATTTTCTGGCTACCAAAATACTACCTGAGAATAGCTCTATCCTATTTTCAACAAAGATAATTTTAGCAAGTTTAGGATTCTTTTGGTAAAAATTTTGCATATTTTAATATTTACTGCATATTAGATACTTATATGTAGAATATATTCTTGTTAAAAAAAATTAATTAATTTGTGTGTGCATCATTTAAACCTAATCTTAAGGGCATTCAATATCTATATAAGGGAGGTATTTCATCACCCTTCCTTAGCCTACAATCACCACCTTTGCATCGGTCCTAGTCCTAATTAAAATTAATTAGACTTAATTTGCTCTAATGAGCTAGAGACACCAACAGGTCGGGTTCTAAGTATTGTGTATAAGCTAGTACACCTAATCCTCTGATTATCACTTGAACCTAGTGTCTAAGGCTAGAGGTCCAAAGACAAATGCCCTAAGCGGTTTTATGATTTTTAACTAGGACCCTGTGAGAGCAAGGGGAGCTTTCCACGACCCCATCTCTTACCTTGCCAGTGGATAGGGTAATTATTGAATTGGCTATAATTTGAGCTGACCCATTCTACTTGAGCTCTAGGTCTAGGAAACCCTAGTCTGAGTTAAGTTCTATGTGATTGCATTGCATAACTATTAGATTAGGAGTCTAACCCAACCTAGTCTAGTTTGACCATGGAGTCCGCTATGGAAACCTTCCTTAGAACCTTCACTGAACAATATACCCAAATGAACCATAAGTTTGATCAACTGGATCAACGATTAGAAAACCTAGAGAGAATCTGTAGAACCCATACTAACCCTGGTTTAACCAAACCAACTACCCTTAGTCAGCCAGAACCCACTAGGATCAGTGGCTATAGTCAAAACCCAGGTACTATTCAGGTTTCCCTTAGCCAACCCTTCTCCACTACCTTAGATCCTAGTCATTGTCTCTTTAGTCGACCTACCCCTACTAGTCCAGATCCTAGCCAATTTCTCCTTAACCAACCTACTCATATTACCCCATTGGTTCACCAAGATGCTATTAAAGAAGAAGTCTATGAAGTTGATGTGAGCTTGGTAGATAAGTATGTAGATGAGGAGATACAGGAGGTAGACCTAGAGTTAGATAATCCTAACCATACCCAGATTAAAGCCAGCCCAGAGTTAGTTGACCAGGACCATACCTTAACTGAAACTATACTGGTAGGACCCTTAGGAAAAGAGATCCAAGAGGAACCTAACCTTACTGCTGAGACTTTACCTGAGGAAACACAAGAAGAGACTCAAGTCATAGAGCCTATTGAGGACATGATTTTTTTAGTCTGATATCCTCAGGCTGAAGTCACCCCTTTGACTCCAATTAAAGATCTCTTCCCTGAGATTTGTGACCCATTCTTCTTTAGGATAGACCCTGTAGCTATACCTCAAACCCTTGAGGTCAATCCCATTAGTCTAGGACAAATCTTCAAACCTTTTCTTTATTTCTTACCCTACCAAGTCACCCCTGAATCTACTTCTTACTTCCTACCTTTTTCTAAAGCTTCCCATGTTTCTAGGACCATTAGATTATATTTTGTAGAGGTTAGCATGTTTCATCAATCTTTTGACCTTGTTAGATTTGCTACTTATTTCTGGAGAACCTTATGGCATCTATTAGGAGTGCATGTTATATTTTCATCTGCATGTCACCCACTGACCAAGGGTCAAGCATAGAATTGAAATTAAGGACTTAAATAGATAAAAAAATACATAAAAATAAAAATAAAAATAAATAAAATTTCTTCGCTCGAAATGCATAGTTGAGTCTATTAAACATTTACAGAGTCATATGCACAATACATTAAAGAATTGTATAAGAATCATATGGCTAATACTAAAAGAAGACTCAAGGAATACAAAGAAGGAGACTTTATTATGGTTCGATTATGACCTGAACGGTTCCCACCTGGAACCATGAAAAAATTGCATGCCCGTAGTAGTGGACCATACAAAGTAATTAAAAAAATAGGACCAAATGCCTACGTACTTGAATTGCCACCTGAACCAGGCATTAGCTCTACTTTCAACGTTTCAGACCTTATCGAGTATAAGGAGCCAACGTTGATTCCTATTGAGCTATTTGGGCCTAATCCTGTCCTTGACAGTGAACCAACCTAAGTGTGTCCAACTGCCATACCACCAGCCCGGAGAGACAAGATCAAACGAATCATGGATGACAAGATCATCGCTACCTGAAGCAAAGATTACCAGTGATATTTGGTTCATTGGCAAGGATGACCTGAGTCTGATGATTCTTGGATCACCAGAGAGGACTTGCAGAGAGTTGCCCCTGACTTACTGGAGTATTATAATAGTAAAATTGATCCATACTCGACAGGATCGAGTTTTTCTCACCCGGGAAGAATTGGTGCGGGCACCAGGGCCAAAAGAAGTCGACGGGTTGAACCCATATCCCTGTGGATTACCTGTGAATAAAATCCTGAACCCAACCCCATTTATCATGTAAATATTTTATTTTAAATTATGTTATTTTGGTTTAGTTAGGGTAAACCCTTTTTACCAATTATAATTAGAGTTTTATTTATTTTGGGGTAAAACTCTTTTTACCAAGTTGAGTCGAAATCTCAATTGAGTCAAACCCTATTTACCCAATTGGGATCTTAGTGGTGCAATTTAATTAGCCCTTTTTACCAACTTTAATTAGATTTTTATTTAAAAGCCTAATTAAGTATGGTTTGTTCAATTAGTTATTAGTTGGTTAAATCATGTGGTTAGTTATTCATTGAGTCCATGTAATTAGTTGAGTCATTGAGTCTTGTATTACAAGGGGCATCCAATTGAAGACCCATGTGCATCCAATTGAAGACCCATGTAACTCAAATCAAGACCCATGTGTTAGCTCAAGACAAGCTCATGTGACTCCATGTGCTAGCACAAGTTTCTTGCCACATGTCATCCTATTTGGTGCCACATTTGCAAGACTTGTAGACAACACCTGCCACATCACCAGGGGATATCAACACATGGCATGTCACTTGTGTTTGGACATGCAACAAGATTAAGACATTACCACATGACAATACCCTTTGGTCGGCCACTTAAGAAGGAGTTAGCGCCTCTTATTATTTTTAAGAGGAGTAAAGCAGAAGGAGATCTCCAAATTGGCACCCTCCCACTCCATTCCTTCATGCCAAAACCAAGAAAGAAATCAGCCAACATTTCAAGGAGTTCCAAGTCATCTCAAGTCATTCAAGTGGAGAAGGTTGGAAGGTTTTCCTACTTCAAGAGTTTTAATAAAACAAGTTGGAAGCTACTTAAGTTCCTAGGACTCAAGAGTCTCACCAAAACTCTTGAGTCTTCTTTAATTCAAACCGAAGAGTCCACTCATATACAGAAGTCCAGATCAGTCCAACAAGCAAGAGTCCAAGATGCCTAGGAGTAAGACTCTAGGAGTTGTAGTCCAAGGGAGCACAAGAGTAGTGTTTGTGTCCCTTACTTCATTGGTTGGGAGTCTATAAATACCCCACTAGCCTTCCTTATATTTCATCAATATATAATAAAATTCTATCAAATTTTATTCCTTTACTATGTGCATTGTGGGGTGTGAGGCCCTTCCTTTGTTTTATGGAACATCGCGGGGTGTGAGGCCCATTTATCTAGCCATCAAGAAATCCAAATCCACCATTTCTAAACCCTCCTTTCTTTCATTCTTTCCTTTCCATTATTGCTTTAATTCATGTGTTGCCCAGATATGGTGCCCAAGAGGGGGGATGAATTGGGTATTTTTAAAATTAAAGCAATATATGTGCTATCAAGTTCAAAAGTGAAGAGTGATAGTGCTCAAGTAATTGTGCAACGGAAGCAATGAAAGATAACAACAATTAAAGAGCAAAAGAGGAGTAAAGCAATGCAAACTCACAAGAAGTATAGTGGTTCGGTGCACCTAGCACCTACATCCACTTCCCAAGCTCCACTTGGAAATTTCCACTATAATCTTTTCTAGATTACAGGCCGACTTGTTTTACAAGGCTCACAAGTCAAAACCTTACACTTGTTTTGGCTTCGGGCTTACAAGCAACCCTAGTTGGTTTTATCAATTGGCTCACCAACAAACCTCACTCACTTATTTTGGCTTCGGGCTTACAAGCAACCCTAGTTGGTTTTATCAATTGGCTCACCAACAAACCTTACACTAGTTTCAAATTCCCTTGAAACTAGGCTACCACAAATAGAGAATGAATACAATGAATAAAACAAGACAAACTCCTTTTTGAGCAAAAAAAATAATTCGATATAGCTCTTGTTGGAGACTCTTCAAGCCTTTCTTTTGGAATCTTGGACCTCACTAAATGCCAAACACTTGAAAGTTGGATTCCTCAAAGATGGAAAGCTTTTGGCTAAGGAATCTCTTGGTTTTCTCACTCTTTTTGGTATAGAATTGATTGAAGGCTTTGTACTTTCACTCTCTTCTTTTTCACTTTTTCTCTTTTTCTTTTTTGAAGTTAGGTGGAGGTTAAATACCTCATTCAAGCTGAAACAACTCCACAAGACTGTTAGAATCAAAAATATGGCCGTTTATGGCCATTAGAAATCAAATCAAAAGTTCAGAAAAACTAGCCGTTATGCCATGAGTCGACCTCATGAATCGACCTCTAGATCAAGTGTCGACCTCATGAGTCGACCTCCAGTTTATCTTAGGCAAAAATCCAGAAAATCATAGTTCTGCCCAGTTTGAATTCTCAGGCGATGAGTCGACCTCTGGTGTCGACCTCTGGACAGGTGTCGACCTCTGGTGGTCGACCTCTAGAGCGTGCCACTGAAATTTTGCCATGCCGACCTAGCTGAACTTTTCTTTTCTTCATGAGTCGACCTCTAGTGGTCGACCTTTGGCAAGGTGTCGACCTCTGGGGGTCGACCTCTAGTCTGAAGTTTTCTGAAACTTTGGAGAGGTGCATGCCATGCTTGAGTTTCTCTAAGCCTTTATTTCTTTTGTCAATTGCTTCTTAATAATAAGGTCCAATATGAGAAATTTGATCTTGTTCAAAGTAGAAGAGCTCTTTTCCAAATCAAGCAAGCTTGGTTTTATCATTGTACTCTTGATACTCTTTTGAATAACCTAAGTCTTGAACTTTATCTTGAAATGAAACTTTAGTCCAAACATATACTCAACCTTTTGTTAATCATCAAAGCTAAGGATCCAAAGCAAACATCATGTTTCTTTCTTTGTTGAGTGTTACAGGTGAATAGGAATCAAGATCAAGTATTCTTGCCTTACAACTGGCATCGTGTAGAAGATTGAAGTTCGGAAGCAAGATCTTGAAATCCTGTCGCTACGATCTTGAGAGTCTTGCCAGATCTACATTGAGAGAGCGATTTTCGTTGGTATAACTGAACTTTTTCCCATCTCATAATTTCTGACTCATTGAATAGATCTTAGTTTACGATGGTTTCTCAACCACCAGGTCCTATTTTTTAATTACTTTAAAGGTTTACTTGTATGGGTAATTGAATTAGTTTCCTTCACCATCTCCTTTGAAGTCTTCTTTAAAATCTAAAAAATATATAAAAAATAGTTTCTAATTTTTCTCTGTTAATTAGTTATTAATTTTAATAATTTAGTTTTGGTTTTCTGTCTCGCATCACCTTGGTAGCATGAGCACGACCCCGGCAGGGAGTTAGCCTTTGATGAAGGGCTCGCCTTATGAGCATGACCCCGGCTGGGAGTTGATCTCGGTAGGAGGGCTCGCCTTGGCAGTATGAGCACGACCCCGACTAGGAGTTGGCCTCAGACAGAGAGCTCATCCTATGAGCACGACTCTGACCGGGAGCTGACCTCTGATGGAGGGCTCACCTTGGCAGCATGAGCACGACCCCGACCGAGAGCTGGCCTCAAATGGAGGGCTCGTCCTATGAGCACGACCCCGGCTGGGAGCTGACCTCAATAGGAGGGCTCATCTTGGCTCTTTATTTGGCCACCATGTCCAGGTGGCAGATCTCTTACTAGTAGGGGCTCCATGTCAACGAATGTGCCATATTAGAATTCAAATAGTTTTTAATTATATTTTAGATCTAAATTGTATGTATGAGATATGTGTTTAATTATGTTTTAGATCTAAAAATTATATATATATAAATGATGTATGTTAATCATTTTGATCTAAAATAACATATATGAGATTTATGATATTAGATTTAGATCCAAAAAAATATTTCAAGATCATAAACCATTAATATCATGTACTTAAACATAAGCTAAAAATCATTTTTAGGTTTTGAATTTTTAGTTGATGTATGAGAGTATGGGTAGAACAATTAGGTATGGTGATTGGACTATGCCTTAGGATCTTGATTAGATTGGGTTAGAATCCTGATTCGATTTTAAGCAGTTGATCAAATCCAGTCAATAGTTGATTAGGATTAGATCAAAGGGGCTCAAAATTGAACTTAGACGTAGTTTGGTTATGTCGATTCATATTTAATATAAATTGATTAACTTAAGATCAAATTTGGCTCAGTGGATTGAGTCCGAGTCGCTAAGCTGACGTATTTCATTCTTATTATTATTAACTAATTAATGCCTAAGACAAGTCTCGATCATGGTTTTTAATTGGAACTATTCTCTTACCTGGCTAACTATGTTGATGTCTAAGAAAAGAAAAAGAGGCAAAACCCTTCCATCAATCTTACTTACCTGGCCAATTTGGCCGATTAAGTTTTGAAAAGGTTACTTGTTGATTTATGTTCATTTATGCTACCTAGGTTCATTAGACATGAGATGTCCTGACATGAACTAGGTTTGTTAGACATGAGATATGTTGATCCAAATAAGATAAGAAAGACATGAATTGTGCCTTGTTTCCCAGATATGGTGCCTAAGAGGGGGGGTGAATTGGATATTTTAAAAAATAAAGCAATATATGTGCTATCAAGTTCAAAAGTGAAGAGTGATAGTGCTCAAGAAATTGTGCAACGGAAGCAATGAAAGATAACAACAATTAAAGAGCAAAAGAAGAGTAAAGCAATGCAAACACACAAGAAGTATAGTGGTTCGGTGCACCTAGCACCTACAACCACTCCCCAAGCTCCACTTGGAAATTTTCACTATAATCTTCTCTAGATTACAGCCGACTTGTTTTACAAGGCTCACAAGTCAAAACCTTACACACTTATTTTGGCTTCGGGCTTACAAGCAACCCAAGTTGGTTTTAATAATTGGCTCACCAACAAACCTCACACACTTATTTTGGCTTCGGGCTTACAAGCAATCCTAGTTGGTTTTATCAATTGGCTCACCAACAAACCTCACACTAGTTTCAAATTCCCTTGAAACTAGGCTACCACAAATAGAGAATGAATAAATTAAATAAAACAAGACAAACTCCTTTTTGAGCAAAAAAAATAATTCGATATAGCTCTTGTTGGAGACTCTTCAAGCCTTTCTCTTGGAATCTTGGACCTCACTAAATGCCAAACACTTGAAAGTTGGATTCCTCAAAGATGGAAAGCTTTTGGCTAAGGAATCTCTTGGTTTTCTCACTCTTTTTGGCTTAGAATTGATTAAAGGCTTTGTACTTTCACTCTCTTCTTTTTCACTTTTTCTCTTTTTCTTTTTTGAAGTTAGGTGGAGGTTAAATACCTCATTCAAGCTGAAACAACTCCACAAGACCGTTAGAATAAAAAATATGGCCGTTTATGGCCGTTAGAAATCAAATCAAAAGTTCAGAAAAACTAGCCATTATGCCATGAGTCGACCTCATAAGTCGACCTCTGGATCAAGTGTCGACCTCATGAGTCGACCTCCAGTTTATCTTAGACAAAAATCCATAAAATCATAGTTCTGCCCAGTTTGAAATCTCAGGCGATGAGTCGACCTCTGGTGTCGACCTCTGGACAGGTGTTGACCTCTGGTGTTGACCTCTGGATAGGTGTTGACCTCTGGTGTCAACCTCAGAAGCGTGCCACTGAAATTTTGCCATGCCGGACTAGCTGAACTTTTCTTTTCTTCATGAGTTGACCTCTGGCGGTCGACCTTTGGCAAGGTGTCGACTTCTGGGGGTCGACCTCTGGTCTGAATTTTTCTGAAACTCTTGGAGAGGTGCGTGCCATGCTTGAGTTTCTCTAAGCCTTTGTTTCTTTTGTCAATTACTTCTTAATAAGAAGGTCTAATATGAGAAATTTGATCTTGTTCAAAGTAGGAAAGCTCTTTCTAAAATCAAGCAAGCTTGGTTTCATCATTGTACTCTTGATACTCTTTTTGAATAACCTAAGTCCTGAAACTTTATCTTGAAATGAAACATTAGTCCAAACATATACTCAACCTTTTGTTAATCATCAAAACTAAGGAGCCAAAGCCAACAATCTCCCCCTTTTTGATGATGACAAAACCTTGAGTATATATGCAAATAAGTCTAAAAGCAAAATATAGCAATAATAAAAATTTTTAAAGAACCCTCACATATATGAGTATATCATAAAAATTTTACTTTTCATTTACTTCTTTCTTTTTGTGAAAACATTCTCATGATTCAAAAGAGTTAAGAACCATAATAGCTTTACTCTACTCTATGAAAGAGTCATAAGAACCATATATACTTTACTATACTTTACCATATATACTTTACAAACTTTACTATTTACTATACTCCCCCTTTTTGTCAAGAATCAAAAAGTGCATTCTTTGTAGTAAAAGATATATTAAAGAAAATTATGTTCCATTACAATGAAGTACTTAGTTGCATAAGATACATTCTCCCCCTCAATTTGTGCATTCGATATAACAAAAACATGCTAACTTCAGGGTTTAAAAAGATAAATGCTAAGAGCTGGTATCAGACAATAAAATATCACAATGTAGATAAGTATATAAATGAGTGTATTCAGTTACAAAATTGCTTACATAGTAAGCACAAAACACTGATACAACAGATCATACAAAGTAAACTAGTATATCATACATCAAGCAAATCTATGAGGCTACTCCTCATCAGAAGGTATATCAAAAGAGATAGGAGCCGAGATCCTAGATGAGAATTTTGGAGTCCTATGAGCGAGACTCCGAGTCCTCAGAGAGGGACCAGACCTAGGGGTAGTCCTACGAGATCTATAGGTCCGAGGAAAAGACTCCACAGGTGTCCTAATAGAAGCAGTAGTAGAAGGAGTAGATGGATCAGTATGCTGAGTAGACTGAGCTGGAGTGTGCATGCTGACAAGCTCATAAGCAGTGGGATCATCAATATCTGTCTCTGTATGCTCATCTCTATCATCCAGAATCCCTGTAATAGTCTCAAAAAGTGACTCAGTAATCTCAGTGTCTACTGGCACATCTGCAGCTGGAGGATCTATACTGGGAAGATCAGTAGAAGGAGGATCAGCAGAAGGGGGAATCTCTGGAATCGGATCTGCTGGTGGAACATCAGAGCTACCTGCTCCGGGCTGATCTCCATCACTGTCACTGTATCCACTAGAGTCATCATCATCATCATCAGAATGTGGAGGAGGTACTGTCGGATCTACAGTCCCTGGTGGCAATGCTAATCTCAGTAGGCTGAGGATCTGTCAGAATCCTTCATCTACACTAGCTGAGAGAGCTCCAATACGCATATCTGTGTGGATCCGCAGACCATGTAGCTCCTGTCGTACACCAGCAATCTCTGGCCGGACCTCTGAAATGTGATCAGTCACTCTCTGCTCAAAGTCTGATATGCTCGCTGTAGTCCTCCGTGGTGTAGCAGTAGCAGTAGGTGCTGGAGCTGATGAGGGTGGTGGCGTGAATTGCTCGGGCTCCGCAATCTCTGACTCTGGTGCTGGGCGAGGAGGTGTACCATGATCAGTAGGCTCTGAAGGCCCTGCCTCAGCAGCTCGAATCTCATCCTCCTCATCTGGCTCCTGACCAGACTCTCGTCGCACCCAACGGTCACCTATCAGTCAAAATCCCATCCTATGCAGGGATTTCTCTCCATATGTATCAGTATGCTGTAGCTGACTGAAAGGTATACCATCAAATGAAACTCCATACTCCCTGAATAACTGTGTCAGCCCCATGCCATATGGCTGAACTAGTCTCCTGTGAGATGCTGCCTCACCCATCTGCTGAAGCATGATCCTGGGAAGGTTGATGGGAGTCCGCTGTCTCAGGGACACCATCAACACCAGCTCACGCTCAGTAATAAAGTTGAATCTCCCGCTCTTTGGAATCAAGATGCGGGCGATGATATGATGCAGCACTCTCATCTCCAGTGAAAGCTGGTTAGTGGCTACTGTGGAAATGCCGCTAACATCCTCGCGCTCTAGGATACATCTGAAGGCGCGCTCTCTGTTGCTGATAGAAGTGGCAGCTGTGCCATGAAGTTGAATCCTCCAAACATGACTGATGACCTCCGGTGTCACTGGAATCTCGATCCCACGAACAGTAGCTGACCATCCAATACCATCAGTGGCCATGGATGCATAGAACTCCCTGATGAGGTCTGGGTAGAATCTCTCAGTCATCGTGCAGAAGTGAACCAGACCTGCATCTCTAGCACATCTCCTATAAAAAAGTGATGCTGATCCCAGAAAGGTATGTCCACACATCTTCCGCTCGCAATGCTCTTCCGTACTAAGCTGGCTGGCACTGGTGCAGGTGGCTCTGGGGTCGGCTCACGCTCATGTCTGACCTTTCTTCGTCACTTAGTGCTACTTTGGTCATATTCCATTCTCCTTTTTCTTACTGCCAAGTGCTTTCTTGGACCCATATGGATGGAAGAGGGGTAAATTAGGGAGAAGTAGGATAATGCAGAGCTAAGAGGGAAGGAACCAAGAAAAGAGAGGAGAAGAGAGGTTCACGGGTTGAGCAAAAGAAGAAATGGTGAAATGGTAAGATAGGGTTTGTGAAAATGGAGAAAATCGAGAGTAAATGGAGGAAATGCAAGAAACGGAGGAAAGAAATAAGTGATTTCAATTAGAAAAACAACCGATATTAGAGGGTGGATAGAGGCAAAAGCTTTCGGTTGCCCAAAAACAAAGGACACGGTCAGAAACGGTTTGGTTCAAAAGAGAACGAGAGGAGAGGAGAAGATTACCCAAAAAGAGGAAGGAGAGGGTTGGAAATCCACTGTTTAGAGGTTTAGGAGCAATGGAGGGGGACCATACGAAGGAGAAAAGGAAGGAAATGGAAGAAAAAAGGCTTGCGGACGGGTTTTAAAAAATAGAATTTCCGTTCAAGTGTCGACCTCTAAAAAATCTCAGGGGTCGACCTCAAGTGTCGACCTCTAAAAAATCTCAGGGGTCGACCTCAAGTGTCGACCTCTAAAAAATCTCAGGGGTCGACCTCAAGTGTCGACCTCCAAAAACTTAAGTGTCGACCTCCAAAAAATAAATTAGCCAAAATAAAATTCGGTAAAATTTAAAAAATTGATAAAATTTAGAAAAATAAGCTTTAAACAATTTGAGAATTTATAAATCATTTTTTGAGGAATTTTGATGAAAATTGAAGAGTTTCAAGCAAAAGGATCAATGACTCCCAGTTCTCTTCTGATCATACAAAATCTATCTTCATTCAATGGTTTTGTGAATATATCAGCCAATTGATAATCAGTACAAATAAATTCTAACAACACATTAGAGTTTTGAATGTGATCTCTTATGAAGTGATGTCTTATTTCAATATGTTTGCTTCTTGAATGTTGTACAGGATTTTTTGTTAAATTGATTGCACTAGTATTATCACATCTTATGGGTGTCTTAGTTAGTTTGATGCTAAAGTCCTCGAGTTGCTGTTTGATTCATAGAATCTGAGCACAACAGCTTCCAGCTGCTATATATTCGGCTTCCGCCGTAGATAGAGCAACCGAATTCTGTTTCTTGCTGCTCCATGAAATCAAATTAACTCCTAGGAATTGACAAGTTCAACTAGTACTTTTATGATCAAGTTTACACCCAGCAAAATCAGCATCAGAATATGCAATCAATTCATATGATGACTCTCTAAAGTACCAAAGACCAATTTCAATTGACCCAGATAGGTATCTAAATATGCGTTTTACAGCTAAGAGATGTGATTCTTTAGGAGCAGACTAAAAACGTGCACACATACAAACACTAAATATTATATCTGGTCTACTGGCAGTTAGATATAGCAATGAAACAATCATGCCTCTATATAATTTTTGGTCTACTGATTTACCACATTCATCTTTGTCTAATTTACATGAAGAGCTCATAGGGGTACCTATTGGTTTGGTAGTCTCCATCCCAAACTTTATAAATATTTTCCTTGTGTACTTGGCTTGGTTGATGGAGATCCCCTCTTTGGTTTGCTTAATTTGGAGTCCGAGGAAGAAGTTGAGTTCTCCCATCATGCTCATCTCGAACTCACTCTGCATTAACTTTGCAAACTCTTGACAAAGATATTCGTTAGTAGCACCAAAAATAATATCATCTACATAGATTTGTACTACTAAGAGATCATCATTTTTTTTTCAAAAATAATGTATTATCTACATTACCTCTAGAAAAATCATTCTTCATCAAAAAAGAACTTAATCTATCATACCAAGCACTAGGAGCTTGCTTTAAACCATACAATGCTTTATGCAATTTAAAAACATGGTTAGGAAATTCATGATTTTCAAAACAAGGAGGTTGTTTAACATAAACTTCCTCTTCAATAAATCCATTTAAAAAAGCACTTTTAACATCCATTTGAAATAACTTGAAATCCATAAAACAAGCAAAAGCAAGTAAAAGTCTAATTGCTTCCAGTCTAGCAACAGGAGCAAAGGTTTCATCAAAGTCAATTCCTTCTTCCTGGTTGTAGCCTTTAGCAACAAGTCTAGCTTTGTTTCTAGTTACAATACCATGTTCATCAAGTTTATTTCTAAAAATCCATTTTGTGCCAATTACAGAAACATTAGGGGTCTTTCAGTTAAAGTCCAAATGTTATTTCTTTAAATTGATTTAGTTCATCTTGCATGGCATTAATCCAGTTACAATCTTTTTCAGCTTCTTCAATTGACTTAGGCTCTATCTGAGATACAAAAACTAAATAATCACAAACATTTCTAATAGAAGAGCGTGTACTTACTTCCTTTGACGGATCACCAATTATTAGCTCTTTAGGGTATCCGTGTGCATACCTCCACTCTTTAGGTAAAGGTTTTGGTGAAGTTGCATTGATCTCTTGAGTTAGATCTTCATTTTCTTGATCATCATCTCCTTTGGGCTCATCTTCATTGATTTTCAATTGTTCAAGCTTCTTTGCACCTATTTCATCATCAATAGAATCTTCTTTTCTAGAAGATTTTTTGTTAGATTCATCAAACACTACATGAATTGATTCTTCAACTAGAAGTGTTCTTCTGTTGAAGACCCTGTATGCCTTGCTAGAAGTAGAGTATCCTAAGAAGATACCCTCATCTGACTTGGCATCAAATTTACTGATATTGTCTTTGCCATTGTTTAATATGAAACAGCGGCAACCAAATACACGAAAATATTTAAGATTAGGTTTTTGATTTTTCCAAAGTTCATATGGTGTTTTCTTCAAAATAGGTCGAATTAAAACATGATTTAAAATGTAACTGGAAGTATTAATGGCTTCTGCCAAAAAATATCTAGGTAAATCATTTTCGCAAAGCATTGTGCGTGCCATTTCTTCAAGAGTCCTGTTCTTTCTTTCTACCACCCCATTTTGTTGAGGTGTCCTTGGTGCAGAAAAATTATGACTAATGCCATTTTCATTACAAAAAGCTTCAAAATCATGATTTTTAAATTCAGTTCCATGATCACTACGCAAAGAAACAATAGTGAGATCTTTTTCATTTGAAACCCTTTTATGAAATTTAACAAAAGCTGAAAACGTTTCATCTTTATGAGCTAAAAACATTACCCAAGAAAATCGTGAGTAATCATCTACAATTACTAGCCCATATTTCTTACCTCCCAAACTAGTTGTTCTGGTTGGTCCAAAGAGGTCCATATGCAATAATTCAAGGGGTCTAGTAGTAGATACTACTTCTTTAGGTTTGAAAGTAGATTTAGTTTGTTTTCCAAATTGACATGCAGCACAAATCTTATCTTTTTCAAATATGAGTTTTGGCAATTCTTTTACAAGATTCTTTTTGCTTAATTTTGAAATTAACTGCATACTAGCATGCCCTAGCCTACGATGCCAAAGCCAACTAGTTTCACTTGCCTTGGCTTCCCTAGCCACTAGGCATTGACCACTTTCCATGGCTAGATCATCAAGATCAACCATGTAAATGTTTCCATGCCTATGACCAGTGAACTTGATGCCATTGATATCTAGACTAGATACCATGCACAAAGATGATTCAAAAATTACTTTAAAATCCTTATCACAAAACTGACTAATGCTAAAAAGATTATGCTTCAAGCCATCAATAAATAATACATTATCTACATAAGCATTAGGGGTGATATGGATTTTACCAATTCTGACGATTTTGCCTTTTCCATTATCACCAAAAGTAACGTTTCCACCATCAATAGCTGCTAGTGATGAGAATTGCTTCACATCCTCAGTCATGTGCCTTGAGCAACCACTATCCAGATACCACATTATTCTTTTATTTTGGTTGCAAAGCACACCTGCAAAAATTAATCAAGTTGAAACTTTAGGTACCCAAGTCATCTTGGGTCCTTTAGGGTTAGTCAAATTGGTTCCTTTTGGAATCCAAATCTTTCCAAAGGTATTTAATTTTCTTCTATTACAAATATATGATTTATGTCCTAACTTACCACATGCATAGCAGGTAATATTAGAAGATGCAGGTATGAAAAAGTTTTTGTAAAGTTTTTGCTGATTCTGTGGCTTAAATCCAAGTCCAGCTTTGTTAAAAACTGCATGTTGACTATTTAAAAGCATACTTAATTTTTCTGAACTATAAGTAAACTTTTCTACAAAAGGTTTTACTTTTTCTAACTCTTCTTTGTAATTCTTGTTTTGAAGCAACAGTTCGTTATTTTGTTTTTCAATTTTCTCATTAGTTTCAAAACTTCTATTATTTTTCAAAGAATCCTTTTCTTTTAAAAGATTGTCCTTATCATTTTTCAAGGTCTTTATATGTTCAGTTAATTTCTTGTTTTCTTGAATTAAATTTTCAATTTTAGTTGAAAACTTGTCTGAATTTTGGTAAGTTCTTGATTTAGCTTTCTTAATTTCTTATTTTTTAGTTTTAGTTTTTCATATTCCATAACTAAATCATCAAAAGCATCATGTAATTAATTAAAAGTAAATTCAACTTCAGGTTCAGAATTTACCTCATCATCTTCATTGGCCGTGAAACACAAGTTGGCGACTACCTGCTGCTCTTCATCACTGCTCGAGTCCTCACTCTCACTCCAGGTAGCCATCATGGCTTTCTTTCTTAACATCCTTCGACTCTTTTTAAGCAAGGGGCAATCCATTTTATAATATCCAGGCTTCTTGCACTCGAAGCAGATGGGTGGATCCCTTTCTTTTTCTTTCTCTTTATGCTTATTGTGATCACTTTTTTGTGGCCTTTTCTTGTAGAAGCCTTTCTTCTTTCTCATGAATTTTTTAAATTTTCTTGTAATAAGGGCTGTCTCATCATCATCAGCTTCTTCTTCTGATTCATCACTTGACTCTTCCTTTGTAGTAGACTTGAAGGCTATGGCTTTCTTTTTCTTGTCATTGTCCACTGTCTTTTGCTTTAGTGAAAGCTCGTAAGTCATCAATGATCCAAGAAGCTGCTCAAGAGGTAGAGTATTGACATCCTTGGCTTCTTCTATGGCTGTTACTTTCGCATCCCATGAAGCCGGAAGAGACCTGAGAAGTTTGTTAACCAGTTCACCATTAGATATAATTTTTTCCAAACTCCTCATACCATTTACTATATTGGTAAATCTAGTATACATTTCACTTATACTTTCAGTTGGTTCCATCCTGAACATCTCATACGTATGAATGAGCATGTTTACCTTTGTGGTCTTCACTTGGTATGTACCCTCATGGGTAACCTCAAGTGTATCCCAAATTTCTTTGGCGGAAATACAATTTGATATTCTATTAAATTCACTTGGATCAAGTGCACAGAATAGCAAATTCATCACCTTTGCATTTAACTCAGCTTGTTTGATGTCATTGTCATCCCATTCTTCTTCAGATTTTGAGGTGATAATGCCATTAACCAAGTGAGTGGGCTGATGAGGCCCTTTAGTAATTACTCTCCATATATTATAATCTACAGCTTGTAAGTAAATGTGCATACGAGTTTTCCAGTAAGTGTAGTTTGTGCCATTAAAGAAAGGAGGGCGATTTGATGCTTGACCTTCAACTACACCCATTCCAATTGGGGCGGCCATGATCTTTCACTCAAGATCGTTGGACCTACAAGAGAGTACCGGTGCTCTGATACCACTTGTTGCCCAGATATGGTGCCCAAGAGGGGGGGTGAATTGGGTATTTTAAAAAATAAAGCAATATATGTGCTATCAAGTTTAAAAGTGAAGAGTGATAGTGCTCAAGAAATTGTGCAACGGAAGCAATGAACGATAACAATAATTAAAGAGCAAAAGAAGAGTAAAGCAATGCAAACACACAAGAAGTATAGTGGTTCGGTGCACCTAGCACCTACATCCACTTCCCAAGCTCCACTTGGAAATTTCCACTATAATCTTTTCTAGATTACAGGCCAACTTGTTTTAAAAGGCTCACAAGTCAAAACCTTACACTTGTTTTGGCTTCGGGCTTACAAGCAACCCTAGTTGGTTTTAATAATTGGCTCACCAACAAACCTCGCACACTTGTTTTGGCTTAGGGCTTACAAGCAACCCTAGTTGGTTTTATCAATTGGCTCATCAATAAACCTCACACTAGTTTCAAATTCCTTGAAACTAGGCTACCACAAATAGAGAATGAATACAATGAATAAAACAAGACAAACTCCTTTTGAGCAAAAAAAAATAATTCGATGTAGCTTTTGTTGGAGACTCTTCAAGCCTTTCTCTTGGAATCTTGGACCTCACTAAATGCCAAACACTTGAAAGTTGGATTCCTCAAAGATGGAAAGCTTTTGGCTAAGGAATCTCTTGGTTTTCTCACTCTTTTGGCTTAGAATTGATTAAAGGCTTTGTACTTTCACTCTCTTCTTTTTCACTTTTTCTCTTTTCTTTTTTGAAGTTAGGTGGAGGTTAAATACCTCATTCAAGCTGAAACAACTCCACATGACCGTTAGAATAAAAAATATGGCCGTTTATGGCCGTTAGAAATCAAATCAAAAGTTCAGAAAAACTAGCCGTTATGCCATGAGTCGACCTCATAAGTCGACCTCTGGATCAAGTGTCGACCTCATGAGTCGACCTCCAGTTTATCTTAGACAAAAATCCAGAAAATCATAGTTCTGCCCAGTTTGAAATCTCAGGCAATGAGTCGACCTCTGGTGTCGACCTCTGGACAGGTGTTGACCTCCGGATAGGTGTTGACCTCTGGTGTCCACCTCAGAAGCGTGCCACTGAAATTTTGCCATGCCGGACTAGCTGAACTTTTCTTTTCTTCATGAGTTGACCTCTGGTGGTCGACCTTTGGCATGGTGTCGACCTCTGGGGGTCGACCTCTGGTCTGAATTTTTCTGAAACTCTTGGAGAGGTGCGTGCCATGCTTGAGTTTCTCTAAGCCTTTGTTTCTTTTGTCAATTACTTCTTAATAAGAAGGTCTAATATGAGAAATTTGATCTTGTTCAAAGTAGGAAAGCTCTTTCTAAAATCAAGCAAGCTTGGTTTCATCATTGTACTCTTGATACTCTTTTTGAATAACCTAAGTCCTGAAACTTTATCTTGAAATGAAACATTAGTCCAAACATATACTCAACCTTTTGTTAATCATCAAAACTAAGAAGCCAAAGCCAACAATCTCCCCCTTTTTGATGATGACAAAACCTTGAGTATATATGCAAATAAGTCCAAAAGCAAAATATAGCAATAATAAAAATTTTTAAAGAACCCTCACATATATGAGTATATCATAAAAATTTTACTTTTCATTTACTTCTTTCTTTTTATGAAAACATTCTCATGATTCAAAAGAGTTAAGAACCATAATAGCTTTACTCTACTCTATGAAAGAGTCATAAGAACCATATATACTTTACTATACTTTACCATATATACTTTACAAACTTTACTATTTACTATACTCCCCCTTTTTGTCAAGAATCAAAAAGTGCATTCTTTGTAGTAAAAGATATATTAAAGAAAATTATGTTCCATTACAATGAAGTACTTAGTTGCATAAGATACATTCTCCCCCTCAATTTGTGCATTCGATATAACAAAAACATGCTAACTTCAGGGTTTAAAAAGATAAATGCTAAGAGCTGGTATCAGACAATAAAATATCACAATGTAGATAAGTATATAAATGAGTGTATTCAGTTACAAATTGCTTACATAGTAAGCACAAAACACTGATATAACAGATCATACAAAGTAAACTAGTACATCATACATCAAGCAAATCTATGAGGCTACTCCTCATCAGAAGGTATATCAAAAGAGATAGGAGCCGAGATCCTAGATGAGGATTTTGGAGTCCTATGAGCGAGACTCCGAGTCCTCAGAGAGGGACCAGACCTAGGGGTAGTCCTACGAGATCTATAGGTCCGAGGAAAAGACTCCACAGGTGTCCTAATAGAAGCAGTAGTAGAAGGAGTAGATGGATCAGTATGCTGAGTAGACTGAGCTGGAGTGTGCATGCTGACAAGCTCATAAGTAGTGGGATCATCAATATCTGTCTCTGTATGCTCATCTCTATCATCCAGAATCCCTGTAATAGTCTCAAAAAGTGACTCAGTAATCTCAGTGTCTACTGGCACATCTGTAGCTGGAGGATCTATACTGGGAAGATCAGTAGAAGGAGGATCAACAGAAGGGGGAATCTCTGGAATCGGATCTGCTGGTGGAACATCAGAGCTACCTGCTCCGGGCTGATCTCCATCACTGTCACTGTATCCACTAGAGTCATCATCATCATCATCAGAATGTGGAGGAGGTACTGTCGGATCTACAGTCCCTGGTGGCAATGCTAATCTCAGTAGGCTGAGGATCTGTCGGAATCCTTCATCTACACTAGCTGAGAGAGCTCCAATACGCATATCTGTGTGGATCCGCAGACCATGTAGCTCCTGTCGTACACCAGCAATCTCTGTCCGGACCTCTGAAATGTGATCAGTCACTCTCTGCTCAAAGTCTGATATGCTCACTGTAGTCCTCCGTGGTGTAGCAGTAGCAGTAGGTGCTGGAGCTGATGAGGATGGTGGCGTGAATTGCTCGGGCTCCGCAATCTCTGACTCTGGTGCTGGGCGAGGAGGTGTACCATGATCAGTAGGCTCTGAAGGCCCTGCCTCAGCAGCTCGAATCTCATCCTCCTCATCTGGCTCCTGACCAGACTCTCGTCGCACCCAACGGTCACCTATCAGTCGAAATCCCATCATATGCAGGGATTTCTCTCCATATGTATCAGTATGCTGCAGCTGACTGAAAGGTATACCATCAAATGAAACTCCATACTCCCTGAATAACTGTGTCAGCCCCATGCCATATGGCTGAACTAGTCTCCTGTGAGATGCTGCCTCACCCATCTGCTGAAGCATGATCCTGGGAAGGTTGATGGGAGTCCGCTGTCTCAGGGACACCATCAACACCAGCTCACGCTCAGTAATAAAGTTGAATCTCCCGCTCTTTGGAATCAAGATGCGGGCGATGATATGATGCAGCACTCTCATCTCCAGTGAAAGCTGGTTAGTGGCTACTGTGGAAATGCCGCTAACATCCTCGCGCTCTAGGATACATCTGAAGGCGTGCTCTCTGTCGCTGATAGAAGTTGCAGCTGTGCCATGAAGTGGAATCCTCCAAAGATGACTGATGACCTCTGGTGTCACTGGAATCTCGATCCCACGAACAGTAGCTGACCATCCAAAGCCATCAGTGGCCATGGATGCATAAAACTCCCTGATGAGGTCTGGGTAGAATCTGTCAGTCATCGTGCAGAAGTGAACCAGACCTGCATCTCTCAGCACATCTCCTATAAAAAAGTGATGCTGATCCCAGAAAGGTATGTCCACACGTCTCCCGCTCGCAATGCTCTTCCGTACTAAGCTGGCTGGCACTGGTGCAGGTGGCTCTGGGGTCGGCTCACGCTCATGTCTGACCTTTCTTCGTCGCTTAGTGCTACTTTGGTCTTGTTCCATTCTCCTTTTTCTTACTGCCAAGTGCTTTCTTGGACCCATATGGATGGAAGAGGGGTAAATTAGGGAGAAGTAGGATAATGCAGAGCTAAGAGGGAAGGAACCAAGAAAAGAGAGGAGAAGAGAGGTTCACGGGTTGAGCAAAAGAAGAAATGGTGAAAAGGTAAGATAGGGTTTGTGAAAATGGAGAAAATCGAGAGTAAATGGAGGAAATGCAAGAAACGGAGGAAAGAAATAAGTGATTTCAATTGAAAAACAACCGATATTAGAGGGTGGATAGAGGCAAAAGCTTTCGGTTGTCCAAAAACAAAGGACACGGTCAAAAACGGTTTGATTCAAAAGAGAACGAGAGGAGAGGAGAAGATTACCCAAAAAGAGGAAGGAGAGGGTTGGAAATCCACTGTTTAGAGGTTTAGGAGCAATGGAGGGGGACCATACGAAGGAGAAAAGGAAGGAAATGGAAGAAAAAAGGCTCGCGGACGGGTTTTAAAAAACAGAATTTCCGTTCAAGTGTCGACCTCTAAAAAATCTCAGGGGTCGACCTCAAGTGTCGACCTCTAAAAAATCTCAGGGGTCGACCTCAAGTGTCGACCTCCGAAAACTTAAGTGTCGACCTCCAAAAACAAATTAGCCAAAATAAAATTCGGTAAAATTTAAAAAATTGATAAAATTTAGAAAAATAAGCTTTAAACAATTTGAGAATTTATAAATCATTTTTTGAAGAATTTTGATGAAAATTGAAGAGTTTCAAGCAAAATGATCAATGACTCCTAGTTCTCTTCTGATCATACAAAATCTATCTTCATTCAATGATTTTGTGAATATATCAGCCAATTGATAATCAGTACAAATAAATTCTAACAACACATTAGAGTTTTGAATGTGATCTCTTATGAGGTGATGTCTTATTTCAATATGTTTGCTTCTTGAATGTTGTACAGGATTTTTCGTTAAATTGATTGCACTAGTATTATCACATCTTTTGGGTGTCTTAGTTAGTTTGATGCTAAAGTCCTCGAGTTGCTGTTTGATTCATAGAATCTGAGTACAACAGCTTCCAACTGCTATATATTCGGCTTCCGCCATAGATAGAGCAATCGAATTCTGTTTCTTGCTGCTCCATGAAATCAAATTAACTCCTAGGAATTGACAAGTTCTACTAGTACTTTTACGATCAAGTTTACACCCAGCAAAATCAGCATCAGAATATGCAATCAATTCATATGATGACTCTCTAAAGTACCAAAGACCAATTTCAATTGACCCAGATAGGTATCTAAATATGCATTTTACAGCTAAGAGATGTGATTCTTTAGGAGCAGACTAAAAACGTGCACACATACAAACACTAAACATTATATCTGGTCTACTGGCAGTTAGATATAGCAATGAAACAATCATGCCTCTATATAATTTTTGGTCTACTGATTTACCACATTCATCTTTGTCTAATTTACATGAAGAGCTCATAGGGGTACCTATTGGTTTGGTAGTCTCCATCCCAAACTTTTTCAATATTTTCCTTGTGTACTTGGCTTGGTTGATGGAGATCCCCTCTTTGGTTTGCTTAATTTGGAGTCCGAGGAAGAAGTTGAGTTCTCCCATCATGCTCATCTCGAACTCACTCTGCATTAACTTTGCAAACTCTTGACAAAGATATTCGTTACTAGCACCAAAAATAATATCATCTACATAGATTTGTACTACTAAGAGATCATCATTTTTTTTTTTCAAAAACAATGTATTATCTACATTACCTCTAGAAAAATCATTCTTCATCAAAAAAGAACTTAATCTATCATACCAAGCTCTAGGAGCTTGCTTTAAACCATACAATGCTTTATGCAATTTAAAAATATGGTTAGGAAATTCATGATTTTCAAAACAAGGAGGTTGTTCAACATAAACTTCCTCTTCAATAAATCCATTTAAAAAAACACTTTTAACCTCCATTTGAAATAACTTGAAATCCATAAAACAAGCAAAAGCAAGTAAAAGTCTAATTGCTTCCAGTCTAGCAACAGGAGCAAAGGTTTCATCAAAGTCAATTCCTTCTTCCTGGTTGTAGCCTTTAGCAACAAGTCTAGCTTTGTTTCTAGTTACAATACCATGTTCATCAAGTTTATTTCTAAAAACCCATTTTGTGCCAATTCCAGAAATATTAGGGGTCTTTCAGTTAAAGTCCAAACGTTATTTCTTTTAAATTGATTTAGTTCATCTTGCATGGCATTAATCCAGTTACAATCTTTTTCAGCTTCTTCAATTGACTTAGGCTCTATCTGAGATACAAAAACTAAATAATCACAAACATTTCTAATAGAAGAGCGTGTACTTACTCCCTTTGACGGATCACCAATTATTAGCTCTTTGGGGTGTCCGTGTGCATACCTCCACTCTTTTGGTAAAGGTTTTGGTGAAGTTGCATTGATCTCTTGAGTTTGATCTTCATTTTCTTGATCATCATCTCCTTTGGGCTCATCTTCATTGATTTTCAATTGTTCAAGCTTCTTTGTACCTATTTCATCATCAATAGAATCTTCTTTTCTAGAAGATTTTTCGTTAGATTCATCAAACACTACATGAATTGATTCTTCAACTAAAAGAGTTCTTCTGTTGAAGACCCTGTATGCCTTGCTAGAAGTAGAGTATCCTAAGAAGATACCCTCATCTGACTTGGCATCAAATTTACTGATATTGTCTTTGCCATTGTTTAATATGAAACAGCGGCAACCAAATACACGAAAATATTTAAGATTAGGTTTTCGATTTTTCCAAAGTTCATATGGTGTTTTCTTCAAAATAGGTCGAATTAAAACATGATTTAAAATGTAACTGGAAGTATTAATGGCTTCTGCCAAAAAATATCTAGGTAAATCATTTTCGCAAAGCATTGTGCGTGCCATTTCTTCAAGAGTCCTGTTCTTTCTTTCTACCACCCCATTTTGTTGAGGTGTCCTTGGTGCAGAAAAATTATGACTAATGCCATTTTCATTACAAAAAGCTTCAAAATCATGATTTTCAAATTCAGTTCTATGATCACTACGCAAAGAAACAATAGTGAGATCTTTTTCATTTGAAACCCTTTTATGAAATTTAACAAAAGCTGAAAATGTTTCATCTTTATGAGCTAAAAACATTACCCAAGAAAATCGTGAGTAATCATCTACAATTACTAGCCCATATTTCTTACCTCCCAAACTAGTTGTTCTGGTTGGTCCAAAGAGGTCCATATGCAATAATTCAAGGGGTCTAGTAGTAGATACTACTCATTTAGGTTTGAAAGTAGATTTAGTTTGTTTTCCAAATTGACATGCAGCACAAATCTTATCTTTTTCAAATGTGAGTTTTGGCAATTCTTTTACAAGATTCTTTTTACTTAATTTTGAAATCAACTGCATACTAGCATGCCCTAGCCTACGATGCCAAAGCCAACTAGTTTCACTTGCCTTGGCTTCCCTAGCCACTAGGCATTGACCACTTTCCATGGCTAGATCATCAAGATCAACCATGTAAATGTTTCCATGCCTATGACCAGTGAACTTGATGCCATTGATATCTAGACTAGATACCATGCACAAAGATGATTCAAAAATTACTTTAAAACCCTTATCACAAAACTGACTAATGCTAAAAAGATTATGCTTCAAGCCATCAATAAATAATACATTATCTACATAAGCATTAGGGGTGATATGGATTTTACCAATTCTGATGATTTTGCCTTTTCCATTATCACCAAAAGTAACGTTTCCACCATCAATAGCTGCTAGTGATGAGAATTGCTTCACATCCCGAGTCATGTGCCTTGAGCAACCACTATCCAGATACCACATTATTCTTTTATTTTTGGTTGCAAAGCACACCTGCAAAAATTAATCAAGTTGAAACTTTAGGTACCCAAGTCATCTTGGGTCCTTTAGGGTTAGTCAAATTGGTTCCTTTTGGAATCCAAATCTTTCCAAAGGTATTTAATTTTCTTCTATTACAAATATATGATTTATGTCCTAACTTACCACATGCATAGCAGGTAATATTAGAAGATGCAGGTATGAAAAAGTTTTTGTAAAGTTTTTGCTGATTCTGTGGCTTAAATCCAAGTCCAGCTTTGTTAAAAACTGCATGTTGACTATTTAAAAGCATACTTAATTTTTCTGAACTATAAGTAAACTTTTCTACAAAAGGTTTTACTTTTTCTAACTCTTCTTTGTAATTCTTGTTTTGAAGCAACATTCGTTGTTTTGTTTTTCAATTTTCTCTTTAGTTTCAAAACTTCTATTATTTTTCAAAGAATCCTTTTCTTTTAAAAGATTGTCCTTATCATTTTTCAAGGTCTTTACATGTTCAGTTAATTTCTTGTTTTCTTTAATTAAATTTTCAATTTTAGTTGAAAACTTGTCTGAATTTTTGGTAAGTTCTTGATTTAGCTTTCTTAATTTCTTATTTTTTAGTTTTAGTTTTTCATATTCCATAACTAAATCATCAAAAGCATCATGTAATTCATTAAAAGTAAATTCAACTTCAGGTTCAGAATTTACCTCATCATCTTCATTGGCCATGAAACACAAGTTGGCGACTACCTGCTGCTCTTCATCACTGCTCGAGTCCTCACTCTCACTCCAGGTAGCCATCATGGCTTTCTTTCTTAACATCCTTCGACTCTTTTTAAGCAAGGGGTAATCCGTTTTATAATGTCCAGGCTTCTTGCACTCGAAGCAGATGGGTGGATCCCTTTCTTTTTCTTTCTCTTTATGCTTATTGTGATCACTTTTTTGTGGCCTTTTCTTGTAGAAGCCTTTCTTCTTTCTCATGAATTTTTTGAATTTTCTTGTAATAAGGGCTGTCTCATCATCATTAGCTTCTTCTTCTGATTCATCACTTGACTCTTCCTTCGTAGTAGACTTGAAGGCTATGGCTTTCTTTTTCTTGTCATTGTCCACTGTCTTCTGCTTTAGTGAAAGCTCGTAAGTCATCAGTGATCCAAGAAGCTGCTCAAGAGGTAGAGTATTGACATCCTTGGCTTCTTCTATGGCTGTTACTTTCGCATCCCATGAAGCCGGAAGAGACCTGAGAAGTTTGTTAACCAGTTCACCATTAGATATAATTTTTCCCAAACTCCTCATACCATTTACTATATTGGTAAATCTAGTATACATTTCACTTATACTTTCAGTTGGTTCCATCCTGAACATCTCATACGTATGAATGAGCATGTTTACCTTTGTGGTCTTCACTTGGTATGTACCCTCATGGGTAACCTCAAGTGTATCCCAAATTTCTTTGGCGGAAATACAATTTGATATTCTGTTAAATTCACTTGGGTCAAGTATACAGAATAGCAAATTCATCGCCTTTGCATTTAACTCAGCTTGTTTGATGTCATTGTCATCCCATTCTTATTCAAATTTTGAGGTGATAATGCCATTAACCAAGTGAGTGGGCTGATGAGGCCCTTTAGTAATTACTCTCCATATATTATAATCTACAGCTTGTAAGTAAATGCGCATACGAGTTTTCCAGTAAGTGTAGTTTGTGCCATTAAAGAAAGGAGGGCGATTTGATGCTTGACCTTCAACTACACCCATTCCAATTGGGGCGGCCATGATCTTTCACTCAAGATCGTTGGACCTACAAAAGAGTACCGGTGCTCTGATACCACTTGTTGCCCAGATATGGTGCCCAAGAGGGGGGGTGAATTGGGTATTTTAAAAAATAAAGCAATATATGTGCTATCAAGTTTAAAAGTGAAGAGTGATAGTGCTCAAGAAATTGTGCAACGGAAGCAATGAACGATAACAACAATTAAAGAGCAAAAGAAGAGTAAAGCAATGCAAACACACAAGAAGTATAGTGGTTCGGTGCACCTAGCACCTACATCCACTTCCCAAGCTCCACTTGGAAATTTCCACTATAATCTTTTCTAGATTACAAGCCGACTTGTTTTACAAGGCTCACAAGTCAAAACCTTACACTTGTTTTGGCTTCGGGCTTACAAGCAACCCTAGTTGGTTTTAATAATTGGCTCACCAACAAACCTCACACACTTGTTTTGGCTTCGGGCTTACAAGCAACCCTAGTTGGTTTTATCAATTGGCTCATCAACAAACCTCACACTAGTTTCAAATTCCCTTGAAACTAGGCTACCATAAATAGAGAATGAATATAATGAATAAAACAAGACAAACTCCTTTTGAGCAAAAAAAATAATTCGATGTAGCTCTTGTTGGAGACTCTTCAAGCCTTTCTCTTGGAATCTTGGACCTCACTAAATGCCAAACACTTGAAAGTTGGATTCCTCAAAGATGGAAAGTTTTGGTTAAGGAATCTCTTGGTTTTCTCACTCTTTTTGGCATAGAATTGATTGAAGGCTTTGTACTTTCACTCTCTTCTTTTTCACTTTTTCTCTTTTTCTTTTTTGAAGTTAGGTGGAGGTTAAATACCTCATTCAAGCTGAAACAACTCCACAAAACTGTTAGAATCAAAAATATGGCCGTTTATGGCCGTTAGAAATCAAATCAAAAGTTCAGAAAAACTAGCCGTTATGCCATGAGTCGACCTCATGAGTCGACCTCTGGATCAAGTATCGACCTCATGAGTCTACCTCCAGTTTATCTTAGGCAAAAATCCAGAAAACCATAGTTCTGCACAGTTTGAAATTTTAGGCGATGAGTCGACCTCTGGTGTCGATCTCTGGATAGGTGTTGACCTCTGGTGTCGACCTTTGGACAGGTGTTGATCTTTGGTGTCGACCTCAGAAGCATGCCACTGAAATTTTGCCGTGCCGGACTAGCTGAACTTTTCTTTTCTTCATGAGTCGACCTCTAGTGGTCGACCTTTGGCAAGGTGTCGACCTCTGGGGGTCGACCTCTGGTCTGAATTTTTCTGAAACTCTTGGAGAGGTGCATGCCATGCTTGAGTTTCTCTAAGCCTTTGTTTCTTTTGTCAATTACTTCTTAATAAGAAGGTCCAATATGAGAAATTTGATCTTGTTCAAAGTAGGAAAGCTCTTTCTAAAATCAAGCAAGCTTGGTTTCATCATTGTACTCTTGATACTCTTTTTGAATAACCTAAGTCCTGAAACTTTATCTTGAAATGAAACATTAGTCGAAACATATACTCAACCTTTTGTTAATCATCAAAACTAAGGAGCCAAAGCCAATAATTGTACTGATCTAAATTGGGTTAGTCAGACATGAGTTGTACTGACTTGAATCAGGTATGTCAGATAAGAGATGTGCTGACTAATTAAGATGAGACATGAATCCAAACCTTCTCATAAATATTAAGTCATTAGGTCTTCCACTATTATAAAGATGTGGACATCTCACTGGTGTTGATTATTCTTAGTTGGATATAGCGGTTTAATTATATTAGGGGGCACCAACCACTCTATTAATATGAAATGTTGTAGGATGAAAATAGGGTTGGGCCTAATAACTATTAGGTGAGGGACCTAATGATGGCTTTTCTTTCATGTTGAATGGTGGGTCAGACTTAACTAAAGAGTATGGTCAATAATTGTTAAGTAAGCTTACATAAATTAGAGATCGAGTCATTGCAATATGCTTGAGAAGCATTAGATAAGAGTTGTCCATTCATTAATGTAAGTGTTACCAATAACTGTTAGATGGGGTGCACATAAATTAGTGGGACTGTAGTGCCTACTAAGAACCTTAGTCATTTAGGAATTTTTTGCCTTCACTGAAGAGTGAGAGATCCATGAAAGTAGTGAAAGTTCTTATTTATTTTTTAAAATCCCTAAATAAATAATTGATTAAGTACAATCATCTAACTAGCATCTTTTCTCTCTTTAGATAGTTATGTTAGCTTCAGATTTTTTAGCCCAAAACCCTAACTTTAACCATTTGACCAAATCTAATCACAAGGACTGGCTTATAGAATTAAGAATGGTTCTTAATTCTAAAGCTTTATTGTATGTCTTAGACCGGGATATAAAAGGGACCTTAAAGAGTTTAAGGGATCCAATGTACCTAGAGAGCCTTGAAAAAAAGGGTTGACATACCTTTAGAAGGTATGTCATATGTGCTCATTGTTAAAACAAACCTAATGGTTTCTTCTACTTCTACTTAGTGAAAGAAATATACCCTAAAAGCCAATCTTTGTACGGGCATTTCTATAATCTTTCGACTCATGTATGATATTACTTATTAATAAAAGATAATTGTTGATTCATCATACTTCTACATCTTATCAAAATTATGATGAACCCCATAGGTTAGGGCAATAGAATTAGGGTTGTGATGGAAATCATAACGGTGAGACCTAAGTTCCTATAAATCTTAATCTAAAATGTTCTTGTTATTGGATCATCAATTCGGGGATCGATTTTTCCAAAAAGACTAGCACATCCTATGTATGCTTGATGGAGAAGATAGTTGGTCTTATAGCTACTTGTATAGGGATACTAATATAAGAATATGGGTACTTATTAGGGTATGAGTTCATTGAACTGATCTGCCTTACGAATATCTTATGGAGGTCTTACTACTTGTCAAAAAATGATTCTCATAGTAGGAGTTATGCAAGTGATCCTTAGACTTGAGATCACCATGGTTCCTTATACACATAAAGCCATATTTAGGTTTATACTCATTTATAACAAAGAGTCATGTACAGGGTGTTCTCGGATATGGTGGATTGTGCATGAAAGATGTGAGTGGATCAACAAGGAATCTATCACTCCTAGTAAAAGGAGGACTTATTCCATGTAATCTCTTCGATTGTTAACTCAGAAAGTCTTTGATCAAAGCACAATGAGATTAGAAAGGATTTCTAATCTTTCATCGATGGAGTCTTTATTATTGAATTGATATTTGAAAGGATTAAATGCTAGGGTTTGACAATTCTTCTCCATACCCATCATTTATTAGGGATAAAGGAAGATCGAAGGATTTAATTGCATGATAACTTTTTATTGAAGGATATTTTAATAATTTTTATCAAATTTCTCATCTTCTAGGTGTTGGAAATTATGTCCCAAAGCCAATCTCTAGGCTGTAGACAGTTATGCTATCTTGTATTTGTATATGAAATCTTTTAATAAATAAAAGTTATTTATTTTGGCTGTTCATCATATTTATATTTTCCTGAAATGAACTCTTGTATGATGGAGTCCTTAGAACTACATTGTTTGATATAGAGAGGATATATCAAGTAGTTCTTAAACTAGTTCACAACCAAATGATACATCGTTATAGGATGATGATGTATCAAGTGTAGGTTGTTGTATGTCACATTTATTGGTTGTCCTCTTAACCAAAGAGTGTGGAGACACTGGTGTGACATGCAAGTAAAATGTATGACATTTCACTGAACGTGACCATCTGCGGAGCTCCCTTCTACCAAAGGATTGCTCGTGAAGGGATATGGGTATATGGTCCCTTAGACCTGAGGTCATCATGGTAGCTTGCAAGCAACTCACTATACTTTGGTGCCGGACTACCTGGATTTCTAATCCAGTGATGAAAGATTTCTCGGTGCAATCAAGTACTTGTGGAGTGGTGGTGGATCAAGATGGAATTGACCCCTCCAAATAGTTTGGAGTGAATGACTCACTATGTCTCAATTTAGCAAAACCTTGGCCAAGGTAGTTCTTGTGAAGAGTCACAGAACTTGTGAGGTTGAGACATGATCTGGATAAACCAAATTAGGGTTGGTAGTTGAACCCTAGGTCATCCTGAGCATTATAAGGTCAAAGGGATGAATTACATGGCAACCATATGCCAGAGGTTCTTGTGAGGTGCTCTGCATCTTCGACCTATCTGGATGTCGGGTATCATTGGTAGATAAGGACTTTGACTGGTACTAGAAATATTCTAGTGCTACCGGCTTAATATTCGAACCTATGGGGTCACACACCATAGAGGATTTCTATCTGATCTTAAGGCTAATCGATGATTGAGAATCATTTGCCATCATCAAAAGTCAATATGATTGACTTTGTTCCAAGTGTCAACACTTGGAATTTTGTAGGTGTCGACACTTGGAATTTTGCAGGTGTCAACATTTGGTAAAGTATCGACACTTGGCTATTTTCGTGAGTCGATACTTTTTATGATGAGCAGAATTCTGGAAAGATTTTTTGGAAGGATTTTGGATAAGTTTTGACCTGGTTTGAATTTCAAATTCAAACCAGTTTTGGCTCCAAGGTTATTTGGTATGATAGTCATACTTACCTTCTTGGGTTGGACCCATTTGGTATGACCTTGATCCTCTCCCCCATTCTCTACCCTCATCTCTCCTCCTTTCTCTTTCTCCCTCTTACAGTTGTACCTATAAATGAAAGTCATTCTATAGGCTACAGAGGTTACAGCACAACAAGAGAAAAGAGAGAAGATAGAGAAGGGTTATGAGAGGTCTAGGGATTGGGTGTGAGAATTCTAGCATTCTAGCTAGATCTTGGGAAGAGAGTTCTCTTGGGAAGAGGTTCCAGCTCTCCTCTTAGTCTTCATGGAAGAAGAAGATCAGCCCAAGGATCTCGAAAAGCTAGCACTCCGAGGGAGTTGATCAGAGTCCAGCCCCAGTGTGGATCACCTATAGAGGTTAGACATGTGTGTGGCTCGAGCGCCCTCCTCCTTCTACACCTTTTCTCCAGTATAAAGGTATGGTACTTTTATATTTGTATTTCTATCTTGCTTTGATGTTTTGATGCATGCTATTACATTATGCTAGATCCTGTTATGGGTAGATCTGTAGATCGTTTATATCTATCCATCGAGCCTTCCGCTGTTCATGCTTTAAAATTATTTTAAAATGCATTCTTTCTACCCTATTTTTCTTGCATATTGTATGCTTGGTGTAGGTGCTTTTCATCTTCAATGGTATCAGAGCAATAGGTTCCTTTTTGTAGTATAATGATTCTAGCATGCTAATAACATCACTTCTTAAGTACTTGGATTGAGTTCTTCACCATGGCCGTTCGGTCATAGGAGAGAAGTAGGGCTGCAAGACCATCTCTTCCCATTCAATGGGGTCTCCTATGGCATGTAGGGGTGCCGATGTGATTGACTCTTGAAAAGAAAAATAAAAAGCAAGAAAATTTTTAATCTAATGAAATGATCATAAAATAACTTTAGATAAGATCTAAGAGTTTTTGTTGATCGGTTTTGATTGAATGTTTGAAGAAACATTGGATTTGAAGTCACTATTCTTTCACTATCTCAGGCTGTGAGTCGATACATGGCTTTGTAAGTGTCGACTCATGAGTATTTTTGCTTGAAACTGTGTTTTGTTTTTCCTCTGTGATAGGTTGAAGTGTCAACACTTGATCAGGAAGTGTCGACATTTGGGCTCATGAGTCGATCCTTGGCCTTGTAAGTGTCGATTCATGAGCAGGTGCCAGAAAATCTAGGGTTCTGTTTTCTACCTGTCTTAGGCCTTAAGTCGACCCAAGTGTCGACACTAGGTATTGACACTTGCTTCAGGTGAGTCACACTTGGGATGAAAATGAAGAGAAACAGTAAATTCAAATTTTGAATATTTTGTAAAATTATTTTATATGATAAATTAAAATTGTTTTAATTTATTTAAGGCTATTGAACTTAATTGAGAGTTAAGAATGACTAAGAACTCTAAGAATGTGATTCAAAGATATTAAGTCATTTCAATAAGCCTTAAGGGTCATGGGTTAGCTTTTAGTAGGTCCTTAATTGGGTTAGACCTAAGTTTAGATGCATTGGATAATTTAGAGAACTAATCTAATCAAATGTTAAGTTAGGATTTCTTTTTTAGATCTCTTTAATAGTTAGATTGATTAGTCTATAATCTAAATGGACCTAATTTGTGGCTCAGTGGAAAGCTCGAGTCTTTAGGCTAGTTTAATCGAGTCTGATGAATCAATTGGTATCGAGATAAGTTTGACATTGTGATCATAGTTCTTTGGGGCTACCTCTTACCTGGCCAACTCTGTTGGTATCTAAGGCAAGATGGTTAATGGCGGAACCTAATCCATGATCTCACTTACCTAGCCAATGTGGTTGATTAGGATTGATTTGATAGCTCATTGACTTGTGTTAACCCTTGTCACCCAAGGTTATTCAGTCTTAACTGATTTTAGGTGCCCATAGTTCATTTGTTATGAGTAACCCTCCTAGATCACTGATTTGGTCAGTGGGAGATTGATCCATGTCTTCTCATCTCTTCATCTGTCACATTATTTAAAAACCCTCTAAATTATTAGGTCCTTAAAAGGACAAAGTTATAGGGATTACCCAGTCCTTGCGTTCCATTAAGTGGGATGGTAATGGGTCCAATAGTTGGGTGTTCATCGGCAGATCCAAAGATCAAGTGGTTATCAGGCTATTGGAATTGTTGTTCCTAATATGATGGCTCAGTGTGACTCTCTTAATGGTGGTCAGGTGGACCGGTCAAAGTCGGGCTTGACCATTCGTTAGTTACAAGCATTGAATTTTGTCATGTTAATGGTTAAACCTAACTGGGACCTTCAATTAGAGGCCCAAAGGCTGATTGAAGTGATCCTTGGGGCAAAACCCAAATGCTAGAGGTTACTTGGAGAAGTAATCGGTTAAAGAACCTATCTTTAGACACGCATGGGTGGGCCGGCCAAAGTCGGGCTCATGTGTTGTCTATTGGACTCTGGTACCCACTAGGGAATTCAAGTAATTCCTTGGATTGGAGGTAGAGGCTACCACTCTAAGCAAAATAGTGGGAGGGACCTTTAGACTAAAGTCTATGTCTTTAGGTTAATAATTCGTATACACTAATGAACTTTAGTTTTCCTTTCAGATGTCTTCCAACCTGTCACTCCGGTCTCTTCTTGACAACGAGAAGCTCAATGGACCCAACTTTGATAGCTGGTATCGAAGGCTCAGGATTGTTTTGGAGTATGAACGGATCCTGTATGTGATATCAGATCCAGCACTTGAGATCCTTGCTGCCAATGCTCGGGGTTCGGTTAGAGACACTTATCAGAAGTGGCTCTCTGATAGGACTACTGTCCGATGCATCATGTTGGCTGCGATGAATGATGAGTTCAGTTGCAAGTTCAAGGAAGCCCAGCTGGAAGAAATCCTTCAAAGGTTGAAGGAGTTTTTCGAAACACCAGATGATGTTGAAAGGTATAGGGTCTCCTGTGCTATCTACAATGCATGGATGCATGATGGGGCCTTAGTCACTGATCATGTATTGTACATGATCGAGATGATTGAGCACCTGGGCAAGCTCGGCTGTCCCTTGCATAAATAGCTTGGAAAAGATGCGATACTGAATTCCCTCCATTCTTTCTATCTAGATTTTCTCGATCATTACATAATTAATAAGCCTGTAGTTAACTACCACGGTCTGTTCGGGTTGCTGCAGACTTATGAGAAAGATCACCAATTGAATAAAGGGATGGTGAATCTAGTGGGAGGATCTTCGGGAAGGCGTTGTACCTTTAAGAAAGGAAAGAAGAAAAATAAAGGAAAAAAGGTGCTAAGTGCTTCTGGGCCCAGTCAGGCCAAGAAAATGAAGGCTGATCAGAGTCATGCAGAGTGCTTCTTCTGCAAAAAGTAGGGTCACTGGAAGAGGAACTGTCCTCTTTATATTGCATCCCTTGACCCAAACAGGTCCAAGAAGAGAAAGCTGTAGGATGGTTCTGGATAAGGTATTTATATGATAACACCTTGTAGTTTCTCTATTTGCGATACTACTAATTGGGTATTGGATACTGGATGTCCAATTCATATTTGTAATTCTTTGCAGGGACTTTAAGTTAGTGGAAGATTTGAGGACGGTGAGAGGTTCTTGAATGTGAAAAATGAAAGCCGAGTTCCAGTTCTGGTGTTGGGAGTCCTTAAACTTATTTTCGAGTCCTGTACTGTCATTTTGAATGAATGTCATTTTCATCCATCTTTTATTTTGAATGTCATTTTTGTAGGCCAATTGGCCATGTATGGTTATGAACTATTAATAAAAAATGACATTTGCAAAATCATTTGGAATGGTTCTATAATTTTGACTGGACAAATGCGTGATGGCATCTATGTACTATCGTGACTTGTTAGTGTAATGTAGATGTCTAGCAAACGTCCTAGAATAGATAATGTCAGTGAAGCGTACCTATGGCATTGTAGGTTAGGTCATATTAACAGGAACAGGATAAACAGGTTGAAAAGCGAGGGTCTCCTCGATTTTAGTAAAGATAATTCGCTTCTAACCTGTGAGTCATGTCTTCTTAGAAAAATGACTAAGTCACCTTTTACTAGAAAAGGTGAACGAGCCAAAAAATTTTTGAGTCTGGTACATATTGATGTATGCGGACCCATGAATGTTTGTGCCAGGGATGGGTACGGTATTTCATTATATTTATAGATGACCTTTCGAGGTGCAGTTATGTCTTCTTAATGAGATATAAATCTGAGTCATTTGAAATGTTCAAACGATATAGTAGTGAAGTAGAAAAACAAACTGAAAAGAGTATCAAAATCCTTCGATCCGATCAAGGTGATGAATACCTTTCAGGTGAGTTTCTGACATATCTCGAGGAGAATAGGATTCTCTCTTAGTGGACACCTCCAGGGAACCTCAATTGAATGGAGTGTCTGAGAGGAGGAATCGAACCCTATTAGACATGGTTCGGTCTATGATGGGCTTTGCTTCTCTGCCAGTATCCTTTAATGGATATGCTTTAGAATCAGCCTGTTCCTTCCGAATAGGGCTCCAAGTAAGTTCGTTAGTAAAACACCATATGAGATATGGACTGGATATAAGCCAACACTATCACACCTTCGGGTTTGGGGGTGCCCGGCTTATGTAAAATATTTGAAAATGGACAAACTTGGACCTAGGTTTGGCCGATGCCTATTTGTTGGGTATCCAAAGGAGTCTAAGGGATATTACTTCTACTTAGCTAAGGAACGAAAGTTGTTCGTCAGTCTTAGGGCTATCTTTTTGGAAAAGGAGTTCCTTGGTGAAGAGACTATAGCCGCTAAGATTGAACTTAGTGAAGTTCAACAATTAGAATAACCAATACACTTAAGGGACAACATATAACTAGCTGTGATTATATCACACCCAGAGCCCACTTTGGAGCCACTCAATAGATTCGGTAGAGTACCAAATCGATCGGATAGATACTATAGTTTCTTGGTCTAGGACGGTGATCCCATTGAACTCGATGAGAACAATGAGGATCAGACCACCTATATGGATGCGATGCAGAGGTCCGACTCTGAGAAATGGCTAGGAGCCATGAAATCTGAAATGGAGTCCATGGAGATTAACAATGTATGGACATTGGTTGATGCACCTGAAGGGATAAAACCCATTAGGTGCAAATAAATTTTCAAAAGAAAAAGGGATGCAGATAGGTAGGTGGAGACCTATAAAACCTATCTGGTTGCCAAGGGGTATCGTTAATGTTATGGTATTGACTATGATGAGACTTTCTCTCCTGTGGTAATGCTCAAATCCATTTGGATTATGCTTACTTTAGCAGCACACTTTGACTATAAAATCTGGCAAATGGATGTCCGAACAGCTTTCCTGAATGGTGAGCTGGAGGAGGAGGTGTATATGATATAACCTGAAGGGTTCATATCCATAGACGAGTCAAAAGTATGCAAGCTTCAAAAGTCCATCTATGGACTGAAGCAAGCATCAAGGAGTTGGAACATGCGATTTGATAAGTGTATCAAGTCGTATGGCTTCATTAGGAATGGAGAAGAATCTTGCATTTATAAATGGGCTAATGGTTCTATGATTGTATTCCTTGTATTGTATATGGATAACATTCTTTTAATCGGGAATGACATCCCAGTACTACAAGGAATAAAGATCTGGTTATCATCTCAGTTCTCTATGAAGGACTTGGGTGAAACCTCTTACATACCGGGTATGAAGATCTATAGAGATAGATCTAAGAGGCTTTCGGGACTGTCCCAGTCTACGTACATCGACACCGTGCTGAAATAGTTCAGCATAGAAAATTCGAAGAAGGGCTATCTCTCGATAGGCACTGGAATTGATCTCTTTAAAAGAAATTGTGCGACAACTCCTGAAGAGAGAGCGTATAAGTAGAATCCCATATACTTCGGTAGTGGGTTCTATCATGTACGCCATGACATGTACTAGACCAAACATGGCATACTCACTAGGCATAGTGAGCAGATACCAGTTTGACCCAGGTGAAGCTTATTGGAAAGTGGTAAAGACCATTCTTAAGTATTTATGAAATACTAAAGACCAATGACTAATTTATAAAGAATCTGACTTGAAACTTGTGGGATATACTGACTCTAGTTTCCAGTCAGATAAGGATGATAGCAATAGTGTGTCAGGATTTATCTTTACCCTAAATGGAGGAGCTGTCTGTTGAAAAAGTTTCAAGTAGCCTACTGTGGCGGGCTAAGTATGCAAAGGAGAGTACATTACAGCATTAGATGCAGTGAAGGAAGCTATGTGGTTGCGAAAGTTCCTTGACGAGCTGGGAGTGGCACCTTTCCTGGATGGTCCTGTTCCTGTGTACTGTGACAGCACTGGAGCCATTGCTCAAGCCAAAGAGCCGAAGTCTCATCACCGCACAAAGCATATTCTGTGGCACTATCATCTTGTATGAGAGATCGTGCAACGAGGTGACATTGACCTTCTAAAGATCGATGGAAAGGAAAACCTGGCTGACCCCTTCACTAAAGCCATTGGAGTTCAAGAGTTTGATAGTTGTAAAAGGAAAATGGGAATGAAATTCTACATCGATTGGCTTTAGTCCAAGTGGGAGTTGTTGGGAATTATGTTCCAAAGCTAATCATCTAGGCTGTAGATGGTTGTGCTATCTTGTATTTGTATATGAATTCTTTTAATAAATAAAAGTTATTTATTTTGGTTGTTCATCATATTTACATTTTCCTGAAATGAACTCTTGTATGATGGAGTCCTTTGAATTACATTGTTTGATATAGAGAGGATATATCAAGTAGTTTTTAAATTGGTTCACAACCAAATAATACATTATTATAGGATGATGATGTATCTAGTGTAGGTTGTTGTATGTCACATTTGTTGGTTGTCCTCTTAACTAAGGAGTGTGGAGACACTGGTGTGACATGCAAGTGAAATGTATGACATTTCACTGAATGTGACCATCTGCGGAGCTCTCTTCTGCCAAAGGGTTTCTCATGAAGGGATATGGGTATATGTGTCCCTCAAACCTGAGGTCACTATAGCAGCTTGCAAGCAACTCACTATATTTTGGTGCTGGACTACCTGGATTTCTAATCAAGTGATGAAAGATTTCTGGGTGCAATCAATTACTTGTGGAGTGGTGGTGGATCAAGATGGAATTGACCCCTCCAAATGTTTGGAGTGAATGACTCACTATGTCTCAATTTAACAAAACCTTGGCCAGGGTAGTTCTAATGAGGAGTCACAGAACTTATGAGGTTGAGACATTATCTGGATAAACCAAATTAGGGTTGGCAGTCGAACCTTAGGTCATCCTGAGCATTATGAGGTCAAAGGGATGAATTATGCGGCAACTATATGCTAGAGGTTCTTGTGAGGTGCTCTGCATCTTCGACCTATCCGGATATCGGGTATCATTACTAGATGAGGACTTTGACTAGTACTGGAAATGTTCCAGTGTTATCGGCTTAGTGTTCGAACCTATGGGGTCTCACACCATAGAGGATTTCTATCTGATCTTAAGGCTAATCGATGATTGAGAATGTTTGCCATCACCGAAAGTCAATATAATTGACTTTGTTCCAAGTGTCGACACTTGAAATTTTGCAGGTATCAACACTTGGTGAAGTGTCGATACTTGGCAATTTTTGTGAGTTGACACTTCCTGTGATGAGTAGAATTCTGGAAAGATTTTTTGGAAGAATTTTGGGCAAGTTTTGACCTGGTTTGAATTTCAAATTCAAACCAGTTTTGGCTCCAAGTTTATTTGGTATGATAGTCATACTTACCTTCTTGGATTGGACCCATTTGGTATGACCTTGATCCTCTCCCCCATGCTCTCCCCTCATCTCTCCTCCTTCCTCTTTCTCCCTCTCATGGTTGCACCTATAAATGAAGGTCATTCTATCGGCTGCAGAGGTTATAACACAATAAGAGAAAAGAGAGAAGATAGAGAAGGGTTGTGAGAGGTCTAGGGATTGGGTGTGAGAATCCAAGCATTCTAGCTAGGTCTTGGGAAAAGAGTTCTCTTGGATAGGGGTTCTAGCTCTCTTCCTAGTCTTCACAGAAGAAGATCGGCCCAAGGATCACGAAGAGCTAGCACTCCGAGGGAGTTGATCAGAGTCGAGCCCCGGTGTGGATCACCTATAGAGGCCAAACACGTGTGTGGCTCGAGCGCCCTCCTCCTTCTATAGCTTTTCTCCGGTATAAAGGTATGGTACTTTTATATTTGTGTTTCTATCTTGCTTTGATGTTATGATGCATGCTATTACATTATGCTAGATCCTGTTACGAGCAGATCGGTAGATCGTTTAGATCTATCTACCGAGCCTTTTACTGTGCATGCTTTAAAATTATTTTAAAATGCATTCCTTCTGTCCTGTTTTCTTTCATATTGTATGCTTGGTGTAGGTGCTTTTCACCTTCACTAGGTAGGTATGATACATTGCTAGATGTCAATCATGTCTTGTAGATTTTTATGAATCAAATTGATTAGATTCATAAGTCAATTTGGAAATTGATTCGAATTGGAAACTTGGGTCAGCTAGATTTGACCTAATTAATTCAATCAATTTTGGTCAGATCGAAATAGCTTGGACTTGGCTAGGTAATTTGCATCCTAGCATATTCATGCTAACCTAACTCCTAACCTAATTAGTTGGGCCAGTTTGCTTGCTATTTGGGCTAACCAATTTAAGTGGGACTTAGGCTAGGTTGAGTCGTAATTGGGGCAGCATTTATCTATATTTATTTAAAATTTATTGAATATTATCCTTGGATTATGGAAAAGTCCAAAGGGGATTGGATTCTTGGTGCCATATTGGCATATGCCAAGATTAAGGGGTGTAGAAGAACCAAAAGTCCTTCTATCACTTAATCATCTATTCTAGATGAGTGCTAGGCATCTCTCCCTTATCCCCATGCCCATTTGAATTGGTCTTAATCGGTCAAAAAGTTTGTTATGGCATGGAGAAGTGTGGTGCACAAAATGAAGGGACACGTCCCTTCATGTTTAGTGCACAATTATAAATCTAGAAGTCCTTCTGTTTGAAGGCTTTTAGTTCTCCAATACAACCTTTGGAAACCCACATCCCTTAGCTAAATTTTGATCGGTTACTTGCCCCATGGCAAGTGAAAAAATGGCTAGAAAACTAAAGATATAAATATATATTTCTCTTGACATAGTGATATGGCATGATGTGGCATATCAAGATAAAACCTTTCACCAAAGGGACTTCTTCTACTTGAAGGTTCCTATCTGATCATTAAAAAATCAGATCAAGGGCTGAGAAAAAGGATTATTAGGCATCCCCTCACTCAGTACATAAAGATATCGGTATTTGATGCAAAGAAGATCCGTAAGAAATCTTTTCTCTTTTAGAATCTGATTATCTCTCCTATATCACTCTTCCTTCTCTTAGGACAAAAAGTCTTCTTTAAAACAAGGCTTTTTTTTTTAAGATAAAAGTCTAGGAAAAGATATAGGAGAGATAATTAGATTTTGAGAGAGAATTCAGAGAGGTCTCTGAGTACCCTACAGGAGAATTCAGAGAGAATTCAGTCCTCCGATCTACTTGTACCCTAAATATGACTATGGATATGGATACTTGTCAAATTCAATTTCATATTCATTCCTTGCTCAATTTGATAATGATGATTCATTAATGAACCATTAGAAACAATTTCTAATATTCATACTTTCATCAAAGATTTCCTGAATCTTCATTTGATTGAAATCATCTGGATGCGCTTCCCTCTTACTAGGGTAGATCGATTCCTTTTTGACCTACTCACAACCTCCATATGCAATCCACCATACCCAGTATCACCCCATGCATGACTCAGTGTCATGATTGAGTATGAACCAAAGTATGGATTCATGCATACAAGGTACCATGGCAGTCTCAGGTCAAAGGACCACATGCACTACTCCCACTATGAGAACTATCTATTGACAAGCAGATTAGGTTCCATTAGATATTCTCAAGCTGGATCCATTCAGTGAACTCATTCTCTAATGAGCACCCACATCCTAGTATTAGTGTCAAATACAAGTGACTGTGAGATCAGTCACCATCTTTACCAAGCATACGTAGGATGTGCTGGTCTTACCGGAAACATTAATCCCTACTCAATATCCCATCGACCAGGAATAATCCAGATTAGGGTTTTAAGGCTTTAGGTCTTACTGGTATGATCTCATCATAACCCTAGAACCATAGCCCTAATCTATGGGGTTCATCATATCTTAATAAAATTAATAAGACACAACGTATGATGAAAATAAAATGCCTTTACTAATTGATAATGTCAATATACTGGTTTGGGATACAAAAGAAAATCCCATTGAAATACAACATTTCGATTGGCCTTTGGGGCATAATCCTTTCAATAACAACTCCATGTGGCCTTGTGATGGGGACATCAATAATAAGAAAATATATTTGGACTAACTCACTTTGTTTTTTGCAGCTAGTATAGTCAACAAAGTTTAGAGCCTTTAAAGTAGTTCCATTTTCTTGAAGCAAGCCCATGAGCCAACTCATGGAAGAAACTATATTACTCAAGAATTGACCCAAGGCCACCACTTCAAAGCTCTTGAGCGGACTCATTACTCATGAGCCGACTCAACTTTAATAGCATGATAAGTCGACTCAAGGCTACTACTTCAAGCTCATGAGCCAAATCATTAATCATGAGCCGACTCAAGTTCAAGCATGATGAAGGGCCACCTCCAAGCCCAATTCAAGCCATTCAAGCCCAATCTAAGACAAGACTTTAAGCACATGGGCAACACCACATCAAACAACCTTGGGAAAAGAAATAATACTACATCAAGAGATTTATGGGAAACATAAAGATTCCTTCCACTATCCCAACAATATTTGACACGTCGGATGCCACAACTTATGACACCTAAGCCTCCACATCAGTACTTGGAAGCCACATTAGGACTTTCTAGATGTGTTGCCCAGATATGGTGCCCAAGAGGGGGGTGAATTGGGTCTTTTTAAAAAATAAAGCAATATATGTGCTATCAATTTCAAATGTGAAGAGTGATAGTGCTCAAGTAATTGTGCAATGGAAGCAATGAAAGATAACAACAATTAAAGAGCAATAAAGAATAAAGTAATGCAAATACACAAAACGTATAGTGGTTCGGTGCACCTAGCACCTACATCCACTCCCCAAGCTCCACGTGGAAATTTCCACTATAATCTTCTCTAGATTATAGCCGACTTGTTTTACAAGGCTCACAAGTCAAAACCTAAGTTGGTTTTGTTACCTAGGCTCACTAACAAACCTTACACACTTGTTTTGGCTTCGGGCTTATAAGCAACCCTAGTTGGTTTTATCAATTGGCTCACCAACAAACCTCACACTAGTTTCAAATTCCCTTGAAATTAGGCTAGCACAAATAGAGTATGAATACAATGAATAAAAATAAGACAAACTCCTTTTTGAGCAAAAAATAATTCGATGTAGCTCTTGTTGGAGACTCTTTAAGTCTTCCTTTTGGAATCTTGGACTTCACTAAATGCCAAAGACTTGAAAGATGGATTCCTCAAAAATGGAAAGCTTTTGGCTAAGGAATCTCTTGGATTTTCTCTCTTTTTGGCTTAGGATTGATTGAGAGCTTTGTACTTTTACTCTCTTATTTTTCACTTTGTCTCCTTCACTTTTTTGAAGTTAGATGAAGGTTAAATACTTCATTCAAGCTGAAACAACTTCACAAGAACGTTAGAATAAAAAATATGACCATTTATGGTCATTAGAAATCAAATCAAAAGTTTAGAAAAACTAGCCGTTATGCCATGAGTCGACCTCTGGGTCAAGTGTCGACCTCATGAGTCGACCTCCAGTTTATCTTAGGCAAAAATCCAGAAAACCATAGTTCTGCCCAGTTTGAATTCTCAGGCGATGAGTCGACCTCTGGTGTCGACCTCTAGACAGGTGTCGACCTCAGGTGGTGACCTTTGAAGCATGCCACTAAAATTTTGCCATGCTGGCCTTGCTGAACTTTTCTTTTCTTCATGAGTCGACCTCTAGTGGTCGACCTTTGGCAAGGTGTCGACCTCTGGAGCGACTGGTCTGAAATTTTCTGAAACTCTGGAGAGGTGCGTGCCATGCTTGAGTTTCTCTAGGCCTTTGTTTCTTTTGTCAATTACTTCATAATATGAAGGTCCAATATGAGAAATTTGATCTTGTTTAAGGTAGAAGAGCTCTTTCCCAAATCAAGCATGCTTGGTTTCATCATTGTACTCTTGATTTTCTTTTTGAATAACCAAAGGCCTGAAACTTTATCTTGAAATGAAATATTAGTCCAAACATATACTCAACCTTTTGTTAATCATCAAAACTAAGGAGCCAAAGCCAACAAGATGCCATAAGTCAAAGTGGTTGTAACTTTCTACCTATAATTTGTTTCTAGTTAGAACCACTTACTTAAGAATTGTTGGAGCCAACTAAGCCATCCTTATCCCCTCACCTCCACCCTTGGATGAATTTCCCTAGCTTAGGAGCCTATAAATAGGTCCCCAAAGCTCTCATTTGTTTTTCATGCTATGCTATGATGATTAATGGAAGGATTATTTCTCTTGTGTTCTTGTTTGGAGTGAGAGTGTTCTTGCTAGTTTGAGTGTGTAAATCTTATCCAAGGAAAGAGTGAGAGTTTTTAAATTTGTGTTTGAGAGAGAAGAGTGCCATTGCAAGGAGTGAAGAGTAAAATTCCCCATAGTATTGTCCAAGCTCAAGTTCCAAGCACCAAGGCCGTCGGCCATATTCTTATTCTTCCCTTTTCCTTGTTTCCATTCCAACCCTAATTCTTTTTCCATGCCTAATCCCAAGTTTATTTGTAGGTTCTCTCAAGTTCCTAAGTCAAGGGTGAAGGTCTCCACACCATGGATAAAGGACAAGGTAAGTCTCAAAGTAGGGAGTGCTAATCTTGACTTCTAGATCTCAATCCTTGAGTGTTGTGAGCTTCTTCTTCCATCAAATAATTAGTTTTTATTATTGGAAGAAAACCTTCTTCTTAGCTCTTTAGATCTGACCATTTGAAAGAGATTTGACCTAGTAGGAATTGGTGGGGGCACTAGGATAAGACCCAGATTATTAAGTCCTATTTGATTTACCTAGCCATGTGTCAAAGTTTTGTAATCAATTAAGATTGAGTCCTGTAATAAGTTGAGGTTAGTTGATTTGTCTCAACCCTTAACCTAGTCCAGTACATTGAGTCCTGTACATCAGTATGAGTCTAGTATGAGTCCACTTTTTATACCAAGGAGGAGGTTACACTATTTTGGAGTCCTACCAGGCTTCATCTAGGAGTCAAAGGCCCTAACATCAGATTAATGGATTTTGTGTAACACCACAGGATCCAGGATGCTTTTCGAAGACCCTGATTCCTTCCAGATGCCCTCTAGATGCCCATATTTTGTTCCAGATGCTAGAGAATATTCTTAGACCTGGGCATCCATGATTCTAGAGGTCCACCTACATCCTAGCTCAAAAAAATCAAGCCCAGGTGCCAAGCCCAAGCCCTTAAGAAGCAAGATTCCATGGAATATTCCTACTACCAGGCTACTAGGCCACCCCAGCTTCCAGAGGTCCAAGACCATGCACCCAAGCACCTTTGGGCCGGCCCATTGCTGCCCCTAGAAGTCCAACATGCCCTCCTAGGCATCCTTGGAGGGTTAACCAAGTCCAAGCTCAAATGGAGGTGTCCTTAAGTGAGAAGGAGAAGACTAGTCTAACCTAGTTCGGATTCCTAGTTCTTTTAAGCTTTGTAATCCTAACCTAGCTAGGAAAGGACATGTAATCTAACTAGAAAAAGGCTTCTTAACCTTTGTGTAACCCTAGTTAGGAGAGGGCATGGAAACTCTATAAATACCCCACCCCTCCCTCTATTGTAATCATCTCTTTCTTATGAACATAACTTGCAGAAATTTTGTGATATCGCCTTGTATTTGGTGTTCTAGTGTTGGTTCTCTTGTTCTTGTATGCTCTCCTTATGTTCCCGGATTGAAACCATACTGCCCTAGCTTCCATTTGCATCTTTGGAGATCAGCCATGCCCAGAGAAAGATGCCCTAGCTACTGCCCCAATCAAGCAACTGCTTCTTCCTTGGGACTCCACACCTAAACCTAGTTCTTTCAATTCTAAATCCTAGTTTCTTATTCCTTTGTTTAATTGTTGTTTTGGTTGACCCTGACGCTTGCAAGATCCTCAAGATATTTCACCTCATCAGAGGAGTCCTTCTTTCTCTTCAGACTGGGTCTAGATCAACCATCTGATTCAAGGAACTGAAGTTTCTTTATCCATACTCCAATCAGAGAGTGAGTGATCCCTTCAGTTACTGAATCTAAAATCTTTGACTGGTAAGAAACCTTTCCTTCTCTTATTATCTATTTTGATGAAGATAAGCTATTCTAAACTTGGAGTTTCTCAACTCTCGGGTCTGGCTACTTATTATCTTGCATGAGTTCTTTGCGATCATGATGATTCTTAGAATTGCTGATTACCTGCTAGTCTTTATTTTACTTTTAGAATTTAGCCTAAAAACCTAAATTATAAAAATTACAAAAAATTAATTTACTATTTTTTCATACATATTAAGCATTCTTAGAGTCATCCCACATCGGGAGTACAAAATTTGATTAGAATAAAGAGACTTGACACCTGGTTGGACTTGGACATCAACTCCTTTTCGGACTTGGAAAGGCTTGACTCATCTTGGGTGGTGGGGACACATGAGGCACCAGAATAAGATAGAGGCTTTTTCAACCCTCTGTAAATTGATCAATAATTTATGAGTCCATCTGTAATAAGGGCTTAGCTCATCTGAGTCCATTTTAGTTGTTATTTGAGTATTTTTAGTTGTTATTTCAGTTCTGTACTAGTCAGCTCATGTTGAGCTAGTTCAGTCCAATGCTAGTCAGCTCATGTTGAGCTAATTTTATTTTTTTGAGTCCTGTCTAAACATACTGAAGACTCAAGACTATATCATACAAGTGAAGACCAAGTCCAACTAGATTGAAGATATGGAAGTATAGCCCAAGTCCAACCCAGCATGAAGATTTGAAGACCCCAAGAGGAAAATTCAGAAAAACCCTGATTTCTTGCAGATGCCCTCCAGATGCCCAGATTCCCTTCCAGATGCCAAAGTATATTCATAAATAAGGGCATCCATGATTTCAGAGGTCCATCTGCATCCTAGCCCAAAGAAATCAAGCCCAGGTGCCAAGCCCAAGCCCCTAAGAAGCAAGATACCAGGGAATATTCCTGCTACCTGGCTACCAGGCCACCCCAGCTTCCAAAGGCCCAAACCCATGCACCCGGGCCCCTTTGGGCCGGCCCCTTGCTGCTCCTAGAAGCCCAACACGCCTCCCTAGGCATCCTTGGAGTCTTGACTAAGTCAAGAAAAGTTTTAGGGATTTTTCTACCTAATATTTCCTTATTTTCTAGCTAGGGTTTGAGAGGGAAAAGGATTCTTATGTAAAGACTTATGTACCCTTACTTGGAGTCCAAGGTTAAGGGTCTATTTAAGGGACCCTAGCCTCTTGTATGGAGAAGAATTTTTTGATGAATGAAAACCTTGAGTTCTTCTATTGAGTGGTGTGATACCCTGCTGTGTGCATAAAGGGGTTTGTGAGAGTTCTTCTTCCCGGTGTTGCAATCATCTTCCTACTGCCAACAAACCCTCCAGATCCCTGGGCGCCCACTCCAAAAGAAGCCTTCCCTTGCTATTTTTCCTTTGTTTTCTTGTTCCTTTGTGAGTTTTCTAACCCATGACAGGTCATTTGCAGGTCCCCGAGTTTCTACGAATCCAACGACTCCAGCCATGCCTCAATCGGATCACCGAGCAGAAAGCCGGGTATCCGCGGGTCTTTGGCTCGATTTTCCAGGCCGCATCCGTCGAGGAACGAGAGACCCTTTTGCTGTGATCTTCACAGACATTGTCAGGTACACCCCTCTACCTCCAGTAGTTTTATTGTAGGAGAACTTGCCCTAACCGAGGCTTCTCAGCCCCGGCGATCATTCTTTTCTACTTTTCTAGATGCTGATCTTCTAAAATTCATATAAAATTCCCTACAACTTATTTTAATCTAAAATTCGGGAATTAATCACTCAACCCCACATATAAAACATATAAAAAAAATTGCATGCATATTAGTTCCCCATCATTGGGCTTGGATGCCTTTTTCTTCTGGGCTTGGGACCTTGGGATGGTTTGGGTAACAACTCCATGTGGCCTTGTGATGGGGACATCAATAATAAGAAAATATATCTGGACTAACTCACTTTGTTTTTAGTAGCTAATATAGTCAATAAAGTCTAGAGCCTTTAAAGTAGTTCCATTTTCTTGAAGCAAGCACATGAGCTGACTCACGGAAGAAACAATATTACTCAAGAATTGACCCAAGGCTACCACTTCAAAGCTCTTAAGCGGACTCATTACTCATGAGCCGACTCAACTTCAATAGCATGATAAGTCGACTCAAGGCTACTACATCAAGCTCATGAGCCAAATCATTAATCATGAGCCGACTCAAGTTCAAGCATGATGAAGGGCCACCTCCAAGCCCAATTCAAGACATTCAAGCCCAATCTAAGACAAGACTTGAAGCACATGGGGAACACCACATCAAACAACCTTGGGAAAACAAATTATACTACATCAAGAGTTTTATAAGGAACATAAAGATTCCTTCCACTATCCCAACAATATTTGACATGTTGGTTGCCACAATTTATGACACCTAAGCCTCCACATCAGTACTTGGAAGCCACATTAGGACTTTCTAGATGCCACACGTCAAAGTGGTTATAACTTTCTACCTATAATTTGTTTCTAGGTAGAACCACTTACCTAATAATTGTTGGAGCCAACTAAGCCATCCTTATCCCCTCTCCTCCACCCTTGGATGAATTTTCCTAGCTTAGGAGCCTATAAATAGGGCCTCAAAGCTCTCATTTATTTTTCATGCTATGCTATGATGATTAATGAAAGGATTTTTTCTCTTGTATTCTTGTTTGGAGTGAGGGTGTTCTTGCTAGTTTGAGTGTGCAGATCCTTATCCAAGGAAAGAGTGAGAGTTTTTAAGTTTGTGTTTGAGAGAGAAGAGTGCCATTGTAAGGAGTGAAGAGTAAAATGCCTCATAGTTTGGTCCAAGCTCAAGTTCCAAGCACCAAGGCCGCTGGCCACTTTTCTCTTCTTCCCTTTTCCTTGTTTCCATTCCAACCCCAATTCTTCTTCCATGCCTAATCCCAAGTTTATTTGCAGGTTCTCTCAAGTTCCTAAGCCAAGGATGAAGGTCTCCATGCCATGGATCAAGGCCAAGGTAAGTCTTAAAGTAGGGAGTGATAACCTTGACTTCTAGATCTCAATCATTGAGTGTTGAGAGCTTCTTCTTCCATCAAATAATTTGTTATTATTGTTGGTAGAAATCCTTCTTCTTAGCTCTTTAGATCTGACCATTTGAAAGAGATTTGACCTAGTATGAATTGGTGGGGGAACCAGAATCAAACACAGATTACTGGGCCCTATTTGGTTTACCTAGCCATGTATCAAAGTTTTGTAATCAATTAATATTGTGTCCTGTAATAACTTGAGGTTAGTTGATTTGTCTCAACCCTTAACCTAGTCTAGTACATTGAGTCCTGTACATCAGTATGAGTCTAGTATGAGTCCACTTTTTGTACCAACGAGAAGGTTACACTATTTTGGAGTCCCACCAGGCCTCATCTAGGAGTCAGAGGCCATTACATCAGATTATTGGATTTTGTATGACACCACAGGATCCAAGATGCCTTCGGAAGACCTTGATTCCTTCCAGATGCCCACCAGATGCCTAGATTCTCTTCCAGATGCCAGAGTATATTCTTAGACCAGGGCATCCATGATTCCAGAGGTCCACCTGCATCCTAGCCCAAAGAAATCAAGCCCAGGTTCTAAGCTCAAGCCCTTAAGAAGCAAGATTCCATGGAATATTCCTGCTACCAGGCTACCAGGCCACCCCGGCTTCTAGAGGCCCAAGACCATGCACCCAAGCCCCTTTGGGCTGGCCCATTGCTGCTCCTAGAAGCCCAACACACCCTTCTAGTCCTCCTTGGAGGGTTGACCAAGTCCAAGCTCAAATGGAGGTGTCCTTAAGTGAGAAGGAGAAGACTAGTCTAACCTAGTTCGGATTCCTAGTTCTTTTAAGCTTTGTAATGCTAGCCTAGTTAGGGAAGGACGTGTAATCTAACTAAGAAAAGACTTGTTAACCTTTGTGTAACCCTAGTTAGGAGAGAGCATGGGAACTCTTTAAATACCCCACCCCTCCCCCTCTTGAAATCATCTCTTTCTTATGAATACAACTTGCTGAAATTTTTTGATGTTGCCTTGTATTTGGTGTTCTAGTATTGGTTCTCTTGTTCTTGTGTGCTCTCCTTGTGTTCTCGGATTGAAACCCTACTTCCCTAGCTTCTATCTGCATCTTTGGAGATCATCCATGCCCAGAGGAAGATGCCCTAGCTGCTGCCCCAATCAAGCAACTGCTTCTTCCATGGGACATCCACACCTAAACCTAGTTGTTTCAATTCTAAATCCTAGTTTCTTATTCCTTTGTTTAATTACTGTTTTGATTAATCCTGATGCTTCTAGGATCCTTGTGGTATTTCACCTCATCAGAGGAGGCCTTCTTTGCCTTCAGACCGGGTCTAGATCAGCCATTTGATTCAAGGAACTGAAGTTTCTTCATCCAGACTCCAATCAGAGAGTGAGTGATCCCTTCAATTACTGAATCTATAATCTTTGACTGGTAAGAAACCTTCCCTTCTCTTATTATTTGTTTTGATAATGATAAGCTATCCTAAACTGGGAGTCTCTCAACTCTTGGGTCCGACTACTTATTATCTTGCATGAGTTCTTTGCGATCATGATGATTATTAGAATTGCTGATTACCTGCTAGTCTTTACTTTACTTTTGAAAATTAGCCTACAAACTTAAATTATAAAAAACATAAAAAAATTAATTTACTATTTTTTCCTGCATATTAAGCATTCTTAGAGTTGTCCCGCATCAGGCATACAAAATTTGATTAGAATAAAAAGACTTGACTCCTTGTTAGACTTGGACATCAAGTCCTTATTGGACTTGGAAAGGCTTGAGTCATCTTGGGCTTGGATGCCCTTTTTTTCTGGGCCTGGGACCTTTGGATTCCAATCCTCCTTGGTTTGGGTAACAACTCCATGTGGCCTTGTGATGGGGACATCAATAATAAGAAAATATATTTGGACTAACTCACTTTGTTTTTTGCAGCTAGTATAGTCAATAAAGACTAGAGCCTTTAAAGTAGTTCCATTTTCTTGAAGCAAGCACATGAGCTGACTCACGAAAGAAACTATATTACTCAAGAATTGACCAAAGGCCACCACTTCAAAGCTCTTGAGCCAACTCATTACTCATGAGCCGACTCAACTTCAATAGCATGATAAGTCGACTCAAGGCTACTACATCAAGCTCATGAGCCAAATCATTAATCATGAGCCGACTTAAGTTCAAGCATGATGAAGGGCCACCTCCAAGCCCAATTTAATCCATTCAAGCCCAATCTAAGACAAGACTTGAAGCACATGGGGAACACCACATCAAACAACCTTGGGAAAAGAAATTATACTACATCAAGAGTTTTATGGGGAACTTAAAGATTCCTTTCACTATCCCAATAATATTTGACATGTAGGATGCCACAATTTATGACACCTAAGCCTCCACATCAGTACTTGGAAGCCACATTAGGACTTTCTAGATGCCACATGTCAAAATGGTTGTAACTTTCTACCTATAATTTGTTTCTAGTTAGAACCACTTACCTAAGAATTGTTGGAGCCAACTAAGCCATCCTTATCCCCTCCCCTCCACCCTTGGATGAATTTCCCTAGCTTAGGAGCCTATAAATAGAGCCCCAAAGATCTCATTTGTTTTTCATGCTATGCTATGATGATTAATGAAATGATTATTTCTCTTGTGTTCTTGTTTGGAGTGAGAGTGTTTTTGCTAGTTTGAGTGTGTAAATCCTTATCCAAGGAAAGAGTGAGAGTTTTTAAGTTTGTGTTTGAGAGAGAAGAGTGCCATTGCAAGGAGTGAAGAGTAAAATGCTCCATAGTTTGGTCCAAGCTCAAGTTCCAAGCACCAAGGCCGCCAGCCACTTTCTTCATCTTCCATTTCCCTTGTTTCCAATCCAACCCCAATTATTCTTCCATGCCTAATCCCAAGTTTATTTGTAGGTTCTCTCAAGTTCCTAAGTCAAGGATGAAGGTCTCCATGCCATAGATCAAGGCCAAGGTAAGTCTCAAAGTAGGGAGTGCTAATCTTGACTTGTAGATCTCAATCCTTGAGTATTGAGAGCTTCTTCTTCCACCAAATAATTAGTTATTATTGTTGGTAGAAAACCTTCTTCTTATCTCTTTAGATCTAACCATTTGAAAGATATTTGACCTAGTAGGAATTGGTGGGGGCACCAATATCAGACACAAATTTTTGGGCCCTATTTGGTTTACCTAGCCATGTATCAAAGTTTCGTAATTAATTAAGATTGAGTCCTGTAATAAGTTGAGGTTAGTTGATTTGTCTCAACCCTTAACCTAGTCCAGTACATTGAGTCATGTACATCAATATGAGTCTAGTATGAGTCCATGTTTTGTACCAAGGAGGAGGTTACACTATTTTGGAGTCCCACCAGGCCTCATCTAGGAGTCAGAGGCCATTACGTCAGATTATTGGATTTTGTGTAACCCTACAGGATCCAAGATGCCTTCCGAAGACCCTGATTCCTTCCAGATGCCCAGATTCTCTTCCAAAAGCTAGAGTATATTCTTAGACTAGGGCATCCATGATTCCAAAGGTCCACCTGCATCCTAGCCCAAAGAAATCAAGCCCAGGTGTCAAGCCCAAGCCGTTAAAAAGCAAGATTTTATGGAATATTCTTGTTATCAAGCTACCAGGCCACCCCAGATTCTAGAGGACCAAGACCATGGACCCAAGCCCCTTTGGGCTGGCCCATAGCTGCTCCTAGAAGCCCAACACACCCTCCTAGGCCTCCTTGGAGGGTTGACCAAGTCCAAGCTCAAATGGAGGTGTCCTTAAGTGAGAAGGAGATGACTAATCTAACCTAGTTTGGATTCCTAGTTCTTTTAAGCTTTGTAATCCTAACCTAGCTAGGAAAGGACGTGTAATCTGACTAGGAAAAGACTTGTTAACCTTTGTGTAACCCTAGTTAGGAGAGAAAATGGGAACTCTATAAATACCCCACCCCTCCCCCTCTTGTAATCATCTCTTTCTTATGAATACAAGTTGCTGAAATTTTGTGATATTGCCTTGTATTTGGTGTTCTAGTGTTGGTTCTCTTGTTCTTGTGTGCTCTCCTTGTGTTCCCGGATTGAAACCCTACTGCACTAGCTTCCATCTGCATCTTTGGAGATCAGCCATGCCCCGAGGAAGATGCCCTAGCTGCTGCCTCAATCAAGCAACTGCTTATTCCCTGGGACATCCACACCTAAACCTGGTTCTTTCAATTCAAAATCCTAGTTCCTTTTCTCTTTTTTTATTTGTTGTTTTGATTGACCTTGTTGCTTGCAGAATCCCCGAGGTGCTTCACCTCCCCTGAGGAGACCTTCTTTGCTTCCAAGACCACCCAGATCAGCCTTTAGATTCAAGGGAAATGATGCTTCTTCATCCAGGCTCTGATCAGAGTTGTGAGTGATCTCTTCTGCTATTGAATTTCAATCTCTGAATGGTAACAAACTTTTCCTTCTTTGATTATCTGATTTGTTTGAAGATTAACTATCCTAAGCCAGGAATTTCTTAATTTTTGGATCCTGTCTTTTATTTATCTTGCATGATTCAACCTGCGACAAGTTGAATCTTAGAATTGCTGAATACCTGCTAGTTCTTTACTTTACTTTGAGAAATTAGCCATCAAACCTAAATCTAAAAATCATAAAAAAATTAGTTTACTACTTTTATTGCATATCTATCATTCTTTGAGTCATCCTACATCAGTTTAGGATCATAGCGGGTTTAGAATAGTTTTTTATTTGCTTTGCATTCACAAACCCTAATTCTGCATTCTATCCACTGCATTAGGTATCTAGTTTTCATCTGATTTTGGCATCATAAATATTTTGTTTTTTTGTAAAACTTATGATACATGTCCTATGTTATGTTCTAGTAATTATCAAAATTTTTAATTAATTTTACTAAAATTCTAAATCTCTAAAATTTGGCATATTAGAAACCTTAGCAGAATCCTAATAATTTCTATAGCAGTCCAAGAAACCATAGTTTTGAATCACCATCTGATTTTTATTCTACGTGAAATCTGGTAGGCTTCATAACCACCATCTGTCCTCTGTTCTAGGGTTTTTTTGATTTTTTTTAGTATTAGGATCTGTATCAAACTCTGCAAAAACTGAAACCCTAATTCACTGATTTATGCTACATTCTGCATCTTGAATCAACCTAACCTAATCAACTACCAAACCCCTAATCCCAAGCCAAACTTTGTTTCATAACCCTAGTTAACTTAAACCTAACCTGACACATCATAAATCATTAAAAAAAAAAAATTATTTTCTGATTATTTTAGATTGCATCAGGGCCATCGATTGCCATCATTCTTAAGCTAATCTTAAGGACAACTCACTATCTCAGATCAGGGCAGGATTTCATCACCTGTCCTAGGCCCAAAATAACTATCATCATACTAACCCAAGCCTAATTAAAATCAATTAGACCTAATTTTCTCTAGTGGGCTAGGAGACTTCAACAGGTCGGGTCCGAGCTGTGTGGGCCGACTAGTGCATTTAACCTCTTAGCTATTACTGAAAGTTGGTGTCTAAGGCTGGGGGTCGAGAGTCAAATGACTTAAGTGGTGTTGTGGTTTTTAATTGGCTCCCTGTGAAAGCACGGGGGGCCTCCCACACTCCCAACCCCATGTACTGTTACAAAACAATAGAAACAAAATACGGGATTATATATACCTCTATCCATACCAGACCGTCCATGGCAGGACTTAAGCATGGACATTGTTTTAGGCCTACCTAAGACCCTAAGGAAGTATGATTCAATATTTGTAGTGGTTGATAGGTTTTCTAAATGGCCCATTTTATACCCTAAGGAGATGACTAGTCTAACCTAGTTTGGGTTCCTAGTTCTTTTAAGCTTTGTAATCCTAACCTAGCTAGGAAAGGACGTGTAATCTAACTAGAAAAAGGCTTGTTAACCTTTGTGTAACCCTGGTTAGGAGAGGGAATGGGAACTCTACAAATACTCTACCCCTCCCCCTCTTGTAATCATCTCTTTCTTATGAATACAACTTGCTGAAATTTTATGATATTGCCTTGTGTTTGGTGTTCTAGTGTTAGTTTTCTTATTCTTGTGTGCTCTCCTTGTGTTCCCGGATTGAAACCCTACTACCCTAGCTTCCATCTGCTCGTTGGAGATTAGCCACACACAAAAAAAGATGCCCTAGCTGCTACCCCAATCAAGCAACTGCTTCTTCCCCAGGACATCCACACCTGAACCTAGTTCTTTCAATTCAAAACCCTCTTTCCTTTTCTCTTTTTTTATTTGCTATTTTGATTGACCCTGATGCTTGCAGGATCCCCGAGGTGCTTCACCTTCCTTAAGGAGGCCTTCTTTGTTTTCAGGACTACCCAGATCAGCCTTCAAATTCAAGGGAAATGAGGCTTCTTCATCTAGCCTCCATTAGAGTTGTGAGTAATCTCTTCTGCTATTGAATTTCATTCTCTGACCGGTAAGAAACCTTCCTTTCTCTAATTATCTGATTTGTTTGAATATTAACTATCATAAGCCAGGAATTTCTTAATTTCTGGGTCCTATCTTTTATTTATCTTGTATGATTTAGCCTGCAATAAGTTGATTCTTAGAATTGCTGAATACCTGCTAGTTCTTTACTTTGCTTTAAGAAATTAGCCATCAAACTTGAATCTAAAAATCACAAAAAAATTAGTTTACTACTTTTACTGCATATCTAGCATTCTTAGAGTCATCCCGTATTAGGAATGGTTTCCTAGCCATAAGATCCATCTCCTATCATTTTGGAAGTGATTAGCATGCGGGTGTTTAATTTTTCATGAACTAGTTAAGGAGTTAGCTCTTTCTAGTTCGGGTCGGCTCACCTGGCTATTCTCAGAAATCTCCAAAACTGGACTCTGGAGGAGTCGACTCGAATATAATCCAGTCGACTTGGATTCATTAGAGTCGACTCGATTACCTTCGAGTTAGCTCGGATTGCTGCGTTCCAGAATCCTTGCTGCGTGCCAGTAATTGGAGTCGGCTCCTTAACATGCTGGGTCGGCTCGAGTATCTTCTTCAGGATTTTTACACTTGAACTCAAAGAAAAACTCTCACCAACTTTTTATATTTTCAAGCATACCAACTCAAAATAATTTTTATGGCACACACATAGAAGTAACCCTTTTTACTTGATTTTTCTTCTTAGCTTTTTCATTGGATTCTTCTTTACAAAAATAAGTTACAACACAACTCAAACAAGAAAAAATAGTGTAGGAGTTGAAGTTTGAATAAATTAAATCATCCTACAAAAACTTTTAAAATACTTGAAGAGTTGTCAGAAATAAATATACATGCTCCAATGTTTGGCTACCATCAAAATTACTTATGGGGTCAATAATCTCCCACTTTTTGATGATGAAAAAACACTGGACATGAAAAACTCTTTACACTTTACTTGTATAAAAGTATTTGAAAATTAAATATTCACATGTATCAGAGCTAATTGAATTTGGTAAATAAATATCAGAGCTCAAGAGATGATATCAAAGTATTAAACTTTTCATGCTTCATAATGTTATAATTAGCATAAAACATGGAGTATCAAAGTTTTGAAAAAGATAGTGACAGAATTAACTTGTAAAGCAATAGTAGTCAGAGCAAAACCATTTCAAGAGAATCTCCCCCTTTCTCTAGGTTTTAAAGCAATTAAACAGTTAGATCTGATTGAATATTGGATCTTTTGTGCTCCCCTTTTTTCATTCTTTTTAAGTACTTTAAGAGTAGTTGGTAGGAAGCTCAACATATATACTAATTTCCCATTTCTCACATTTTCCATATTTCTCCCATTTTTCATTTCTCATATTTTTCATATTTCTCCCCCTTTTTGTCAATCAATCAAAAAGGTGGTTTCAAATAAAGCACAGATTTTGAAATAGATTGAGAAAGTCTTTAAGATTTGTTTGAGATAATTTCACTTTCTCAAATTTGAAATTCTAATTAAAAATTCATCACATATATATCAAATCATGACAACAAATGAAATTGCTAAAAGATCTTTCATTTCATTGATTAATTTAATATACAAAGCAGGAAAGAAAAGTACATTCATACTTGTAAAAGATAACAAGTAGAACAAAGTTAGAAATACAACCAAAAGACTAACCAACTAAACTATTCTCCTTCTTCTTCTACACTAGAAAAGGAGGAGCCTACCTCTATAACCTTATCAGAGGTCTTGGTTTTCAGGGATTTAAACCTTAAATCCCTTAATCTAGTTCTAATAGGGGCTCTAAGAATCTTAGTCTTCTTGGTTTTGGGTTTTTCTTGGCCATAACAGGTTTGGGTGGATCAGATGAAGGAATAGGAGCAGGAGTGTTAAGTGACTCCTTGAAGATCTGTTCAGGAGCATCTTCAGCAGTGACTGTTTCCTTCTGGGATTGCAGTAGGATGCTTCTAATCTCTTCCTTAAAACTTCCATTTCCTTTTCAATTTTCTGCTGGTGGAGCTTTTGTTCAGATCTTAATTCCTGCAAACTTGCATTAACTATACTTTTCATTTCATCAATTGCAGAATTCATGTGATCTGTCAATGAACTTGAAATTGCTTCCATCTTCTAAAATATTAGCTTTTTGAGGTCAAATGGAGTAATCATTGTACCTTCAGTCCTTTCTTCAATAGTAGCAGCTTCATTATCTTCTGAAGAAGTAACAGCAGCCTGACTAGACACTTTCTTTATCCATATTCCTTCTTGTAGCTTATAACCCATTCTTTTTAGTGAATTGAAGGAGTAAATGTCAAAGTAATGTAGTGGCTTGCTTATCTCATCTACTAAGTCAATGCCAGCTTCTTCAAATAGTAAAGTAAAAAACATACCGTAGGGTAGGCAGGCTTTGACTTTTCTAGCTGCTTCAGTCATCTAGATTATCATTATGTAGGGAAGGTTGAGAGGCTTTTCTCCTATCAAATGTCCCAAAAAGGTCATATCTTTTTCACTGATTCAATCAAAGTGACCAATTTTGGGATGAAATATCCTGCTTATCATATTATGAAGAAGCCTCATTTCTTTTGATAGTAGGTTAGCCTTAACATGCTGAATGGAGCTCACGTCTTCTTTCTCCAAGATGAGCTTTAATATGTATTCTTTGTCAGGTAAAATGAGCTCAGTGGCACTGTTTGTTGGTTTTTGAGGTAAATTGCCCAACCTCTCTTCATCCACAATTATTTTCTTTCCCTTGATAGTAGATTTCAAGTGATATTCTTCAATGACTATATTTTCATAGAAAATCCATACTAGTGAAGGGTAGGACAAGATGTCCAAAGAACAGAACTGCTTCCAACCCTGGCATTCTATCAATCTTCCGATTTTCATTTGCATTTCTTCTAGAAATGTAAAATCGATTTTCCTTCCACAAGTTACAGGCCGATTGGCCATTGATACAATCTATCTGAGAGGAGAAGGAGTCACTTCTTCTTATTGCTCAGTAGTTGATCTTTTCCTCTTTTCTCCTTTTTCTCTTGCATCTTTACTGCGTGCACCTGATTCACCAACTTGAAGAACCTTCCTTGTAGATCTTCGAAAAGCTATTGCAGTGGGACTCAAGAAATCAAGGTTTTAGATAATGATTTTTGGGAGTTTAGTAAAGTTTCCAAGAGGGTAGAGTGAGTTTGAAGTAAAAGTGAGAAGAGTGAAGTACAGGAAAAGATAGTTCATAACGACCTAAATAGCGATTTATCGACTTTCAAGTCATCTCACCCAACCCTAGAAACATCCGAGTCGGCTCGACTAGAGCGAACTTAGAACAATCAGAACATTGAGTTGGCTAGGCAAAGACCTAGTTAGCTCGACCAGAGTGATAGGTAGAGAACTCAGATATTCGATCTAGCTTGACTAGAGCAAAATTGCTCGAGCCGACTCAAACAGAAACTTTCCACAATAAGTAAGATGATTCAGAAATTGAATTTAATACAATGAAATTTCAAGGAAAGTTATTCAAAAATCATGAATAAATGTAGGAGGTTTTCTAGATAATCTTTCCTTAATTCTTGAAGAAAATTAGGTTGTCTAAATCTAGGAAGGATCACAAAACCCTAATTCTCCTCTAAGCAATTCAAATCTATCCTGATTCAGTGGCTTAGTAAAAATGTCAGCTATTTGTTTTTCTATTGGGATAAATTCTAGTTCAATGTCACCATTCAAAACATGGTCTCTAATAAAATGGTGTCTAATCTCTATGTGCATAGTTCTAGAATGCTGAATAGAATTTTTTGTTAGATTAATAGCACTTGTGTTATCACACTTGATATGAATTTTGCATTGTATAACATCAAAATCTTGTAGTTGTTGTTTAATCCATAACACTTGTGCACAACAACTTCCTGCAGCAACATACTCTGCCTCAGCAGTAGATAGTGCTACCGAGTTTTGTTTCTTGCAGTGCCATGAGATTAAATTCAACCCTAGCAATTGACATGTGCCGCTAATGCTTTTTCTGTCAACTTTACAACCAGCATAATTAGCATCAGAGAATCCAATTAAATTTAAGGATGATTCTTTTGAAAACCAAAGACCTAGATTACTTGTACCTTTCAAATATCTTAATATTCTTTTAATAGCAAGCATATGTGTTTGTTTAGGATTACATTGAAATCTAGCACATGCGCATACACTATACAAGATATCTGGTCTACTTGCAGTTAAATATAATAAGGATCCGATCATACCTCTATATAATTTTTGCTCAACATTGGATCCGCTTTCATCTTTGTCCAATTTGCAAGAAGGGCTCATGGGTGTGCTCATTTGGTTACTCATCTCCATCCCAAACTTCTTAATTATTTCTTTGGTATATTTGGCTTGGTTAATAAAGATCCCTTCCTTTGATTGCTTTATTTGAAGTCCAAGGAAGTAATTAAGTTCACCGATTAGGCTCATTTCAAATTCTTCCTGTATTAGCTTAGCGAATTCTTCACAAAAACTTTCATTTGTTGCACCAAAGATAATATCATCCACATAAATTTGTACGACTAATATATCATTATTTTTCTTTTTGATAAAAAAAGTTTTATCAACATTTTCTCTTGAAAAATCATTTTCAATCAAGAAAGTGTTAAGTCTATCATACCAGGCTCTAGGGGCTTGTTTAAAACCATATAAAGCTTTATTAAGTTTAAACACATGGTTTGGAAAAGCATGATTTTCAAAACTCGATAGTTGTTCTACAAAAACTTGTTCGGTGATAAAATAATTAAAAATACACTTTTCATATCCATTTGAAAAAATTTGAAATTCATATAGCAGGCAAATGCAAAAAGTAATCTAATGGCTTCTAATCTTGCTACAGTTGCATAGGTTTCATCAAAATCAATACCTTCTTCTTGACTATATCTCTTAGCCACTAATTTAGCTTTGTTTCTAATTACATTTTCTTGTTCATCTAGTTTATTCCTATAGACCCATTTGGTTCCTATAATTGGGTGGTCTTTAGGTCTATCAAACTAGTATCCAAATCTTATTTCTTTCAAACTAGTTTAATTCTTCATGCATGGCTAACATCCAGTTTGGGTCACTTTCAGCTTCTTCTAAGGTGTCAGTTTCTATTTATGATACAAAGGCTAGGTAGTCGTGTGCAGTCCTATATGCAGACCTAGTCCTAATGCCTTGAGAAGGATCACCAATAATTAATTCTTTAGGATGAAAAGTAGTGTACCTCCATTTAGTTGGTAGATCAGGATGATCCTTACCGTTTCTTCTCCTTCTTCAATTATTCTTTCTTGAATACTCATGTCTTCCATCACCTTTTGAATAGTAACTGTATCATTGTCAATATACTCATCCTTTCTAGATGGTGAATGGTTAGTTTCATCAAAGATAACATGCATTGACTCTTCAACAGTAAGAGTCCTTTTATTAAATACTCTATATGCTTTGCTATGTAGTGAATAACTAAGGAAAATTGCTTCATCAGATTTAGCATCAAATTTTTCTAGATTATCCTTACCATTATTAAGCACAAAGCATTTGCATCCAAACACATGAAAATAAGTTATATTGAGTTTCTTTTCATTCCAAAGCTTATAGGGGGTTTTCTTCAAAATAGGATGGATCAAAACATGGTTTAAAATATAACAAGCAGTGTTCACCACTTCTGCTGAAAAGTACCTTGAATGATTACCTTTACATAACATCGTTCGGGCCATTTCTTCTAAAGTCCTAATTCTTCTCTCTACAACACCATTTTGTTGTGGTGTTCTAGGAGCGGAAAAGTTGTGATCAATGCCTTTTTCAGTATAATAATTATCAAAAAATTGATTTTCAAATTCAGTTCGATGATCAGTTCTAGTTGAAATTATTGAGAGATTTTTCTAATTGGAAACCTTTTTGTAAAATTTTCTAAACATTTTGAAAGTTTCATCTTTGTGTGCAATAAACAAAATCCATGTAAATCTGGAAAAATTATCTACAATCACAATGGCATATTTCATACCTCCTAGGCTTGTGGTCCTAGTTTGTCCAAATAAGTCCATGTGAAGTTGCTCAAGAGGTCTAGAAGTTGAAATCATATTTTTGGATTTAAATCTCCCCCTAGTTTGTTTACCTATTTGGCATGCATCGCAAACATGATCAAAATCAACTTTAAACTTAGGCATGCCTCTAACAATATTTTTTAAAATTAACTTGGCAATGGTATGCATGCTAGCATGACCTAATCTTCTATGCCATAATAAACAAGACTCCTTGGTCTTAGCATTTATTATAACTAAACTGGAACTACTTGTCATGGCAAGATCATTTAGATCTACCATATAAATATTTCCAAGTCTATGTCCAATGAATTTACTACTAGAATCAAGAGAGTTTGTTACTATACACGTAGATGATTCAAAGGTAACTTTGAAGCCTTTATCACATAATTCACTAATACTCAATAAATTGTGCTTCGATTTATCTACTAGCAATACATTTTCAAAGAAAGTATAGGGGGTTATTTTAATCTTACCAATTATGATTATTTTCATTTTGCCATTGTCTCCAAAAGTAACCATACCTCCTTCTTTCATTTCCAGGGTGATGAATTGATCTTCGTCACCCGTCATATGTTTTGAACAGCCACTATCCAAATACCATATTTTCTTCAATTTCTGGGCTGCAAGACATTCCTGCAAGAAAATCAAGGAGTTCTTTTAGGTACCCAAGCTAACTTGGGTCCTTGCAGGTTAGCTAAGGTGGTTCCTTTGGGAACCCAAATCTTTCTTGATCTACTATGGACATTTCTAATAATATTACAGTTGAAAGCTTTATATCCTAATTTTTTGCAAGCAAAACATCTGATTTTAGAATTTTGAAATGATCTATATTTTGAAATTCTAGATGCATGAAATACAGAAATAGCATGCGTTGTAGTTGTATTTTTTGGAACATACAAAGCAGGTTTTGAAATGGAAGTGGAACCTTTTGTCACAAAAGTTTTATAAGTAAACTTGGGAACAACATCTTTTTGTTTCATAAATGTAGTAGCTGAGACATAATTTAAATTTGAAGCATTAAAACCTATTCCAGCTTTATTACCAGAAATTCTTTGATCTTTAAGAATCAACTCAAGCTTGTTGGAAGATAAAGTTAATTTTTCAACAAGTGGCTTCAGTTTTTCAACCTTCTTTTTCAGCTCATTATTTTCTTTCAATAAAACATTATTTTGGTCATTAAATTCACTATTCTCAGTTTTCAAAACATTATATTTTTCATAAAAGATATGAAGTTTTTTTTGCAATAAATCATTCTTTTCTGAAATCTCTTCTTTTTCTTTGAGTAAAGAATCATTGATATGCTTTAATGATCTAATCTTTACTCCTACCTTTTTAAATTCAGATAAGAGGTCATAAAATGCAGAATTTAATTCAAGTGTAAAATCAATTTTAGTATCAGGGGAAATTACCTCATCCTTGAGATCCATTAGACATAAGTTAGCAATTTTCGTGGTCTCTTCTTCTTCAGATGAAGTGGAGTCTTCACTATCACTCAACGTGGCAACCATCATTTTCTTCTTCTTCTTTTTGAAAAATCTCTTTAGCAATGTACAGTTCGGATGAATGTGCCCCAGTTTCTTACATTTATAGCAGGTGGGGACTTGTTCCTTATCTTTTTCTTTGTCATTGTCCTTTTCTTTTGAATGCTTTTTTCATTTATGAAATTTTCTATTGTATCTACCTTTCTTCTTTCCCATAAACTTTTTGAATCTCCTTACGACCACTGCAATGTCTTCATCTTCAAGATTATTTTCGGAGGAGGTAGAGTTATCTTCCATCTCTTCATCATCCTTTGATTCTAATGCAGCCTTGAATGCAATTATTTTCTTCTTTTTCTAATCATCATCCATTCTGTGTTGCATGGCTAATTCATGAGTGATGAGAGATCCCATTAATTCATCCATTGATAGAATGTTCAGGTCTTTAGCTTCCTGGATGGTAGTGACTTTCGGATCCCATTTATCAGGAAGTGATCTCAAAATCTTCTATACTAGATCAGCATTTGAGTATACCATGCCAAGACTTTTCAAACCATTAATAATATCTGTAAATCTAGTGTACATGGCAGAAATACTTTCATTAGTCTCCATCTTAAACAATTTATAATTATGCACTAAAAGATTAATCTTCGAAGTTTTCACTTGTAAAGTTCCTTCGTGGGTCATCTCAAGTTTATCCAAAATTTTCTTTGCTGAAGAGCAAGTGGAAATTCGATTAAACTCACTTGAATCCAAAGCATAGTAAAGCAAGTTCATTGCTTTGGCATTCAATTCTCCTAATTTCATGTCGTGTTCATCCTAATCCTCTTCAGGTTTAGGAATGTCCACGACATCAATTTTAGTCATAGGAACATGTGGCCCTTTAAGAATGATCTTCCATAATTAAAAATAAATAGCTTGAATATAGATTTTCATTCATGCTTTCCAATAAGAATAATTTGTGCCTGTGAAGAGTGGATGTCTATTAGTTGACTAGCCTTCCACTAAGGATGCACTCATGCGATGAGCTATTAATCTTTACTCTAGTATAATCATAGATATTGCTCTAATACCAGTTGTTGCCCAAGCGGCTATCCAAGAGGGGGGTGAATTGGAACATTTGAAATTTAAAGCAGATAATGTGTGTTTGGAATACCCTTTTAAAGTATTGTGTGTTGTGATCAAAAATTAAATGCAGAAGCTAAAAGAAATCAGAGAATCATAATACAAACACACATGATTTATAGTGGTTCGGAGCAACCCAGCTCCTACTTCACTACCTAAGATACCACTTGGGATTTCTACTATATTCACACCTGAATATAGTAGGATTATTTTGCAGGATCACAATCCAAAATCTCTACACTTTGGTTTTAACAAGATCACCAAAAAAACCCAACACCCTTTGGTTTTAAATAGGCTCACCAAAGAAACCTAACTTGGTTATACCAGGATCACCAAGAACCTAACACTTGATTTTTATCAAGGCTCACCAAGAACCTATTTAGTTTTTTAACCAGGCTCACCAATAATCCAACAATTCAAAAAATGAATTGAAGTAAATGCAACAAAAATGACAAACTCAATTTGTCGGATAGTTGCCAGTGCAGCTTGATGGAAGTCCATTTGAATGCACTTGAATAAGCTTTAATTACTTCAGTGGCTTCTTCCTAAAGTTGCTTCAAACTTCAGATCATAGTTGGTGAAGTCTTGAAAGCTAACTTGAATGCTCTTGTGCTCTTCTGCTGTTAGTAGTTTGGATATTCAATGAAGCTCTCTTCTCTTTGAAGAACTTTTTAAAAACTCTTACTTTTAGGATGTTCAAATCCTTCAAATATAAGGTCTTCTATCACTCCAAGGCAGTTCTTGATATTGTAGACCATTGGGGAATGATTTGTGATCATTGGAGCACTTTTTGGCATTCAAAAATAATTTCTGGAACTAGCCATTGGATTCCTAAAAATGATGTTCGAGTCAGCTCGGATTCCTTCGAGTTGGCTCGGATCCTTCGAGTCGATAGGTCAAGTCACCAAATCTTCAGTCCAGTCGGCTCTTTGTCTCAGGGTGCAAAACATCATTCTGGACGAGTCGGCTCTTGATAGCTCGGGTCGGCTCGAACTTCTTTCTTTGAAAAACTTGAACTCGAGGAGTTGGCTCTTTTTAGCTTAGGTTGGCTCTTCTTCATAGATTCTGAAATGAACACTCTGGAAGAGTTGGCTTGATGCAGTTCAGGTTGGCTCGCTTTCTCAGGTCTTCAAAATTAGGTCTGGCAAAGTTGGCTCTTTCTGGTTTGGGTCAGCTCGCCAGGCTATTCTCAGAAATCTTCAGAAACTAGACTCTGGAGGAGTCGGCTCGGACATAATCCAATCGACTCAGAATCATTGGAGTCGGCTCGGTTACCTTCGAGTTAGCTCAGATTGCTGTGTTCCGGAATCCTTGCTGCATGCCAGTAAGTGGAGTCGGCTCCTTAACATGCTGGGTTGGCTCGAGTATCTTTTTCATAATTTTTACACTTGAACTTAAACAAAAACTCTCACCAACTTTTTACATTTTCAAGCATACCAACTCAAAATAATTTTTATGGCACACACACAGAAGTAAAACTTTTTACATGATTTTTCTTCATAGCTTTTTCATTGGGTTCTTCTTAACAAAAAGAAGTTACAACACAACTCAAACAAGAAACAATAGTGTAGGAGTTGAAGTTTGAACAAATTAAACCATCCTACAAAAACTTGTAAAATACTTGAAGAGTTGTAAGAAATAAATATACATGCTCCAATGTTTGGTTATCATCAAAATCACTTATGGGGTCAACATAAATAGAGTTGGTCACATTTGGTGCAATGTATACTTATACTCACTTGCATGATATACTAGTGTTTCTATACTCTTTGGTTGTAAGGACAACCAACCTATATGGCATACAACGACTTATGCTCAATAAGCATTGTTGTTATAGTTAACAATGCATCATTTGGTCATGAACATGTTTAAGAACTACTCAATAAATTTGCCTTTATCGAATTGAAATAGTTATAAGAATTTCATCTTAAGAGAGTCCAAAGAAAGATGCAAAAAGAGATGAACTACTAAAAATAACTTTTATTTTATTAATAATTTATGTATAAATTATAAAGAGCTTAACCATCTATTACCCAAATGATTGGCTATAGGTCACATTTCCTAACAATCCTTTAGAGTAATGGGCATTGATCACCTTAGGGCTTTGACCGATTTGGGATTAGCCATTTGGAACCATGGGCATTAAGGCACCTTTTGGACTCTAAATGATCTAGGGTTTGTCCTTTAGAGTCATGAATGTTGATTGCCTTGGTGGTTTGACCAATTTAGGGTCGGCTATTTGGAGCCATGTGCATTGAGGCACTTTTTGGACTCCAACTGACACAAGGTTGGTTCTTTAAAGTCATGGGTGTTGATTTATTTGGGGCTCTAACTAATTTAGGGTCAGCCATTTGGAGATATGGGATTCTTCCTTAGCATATTTTGATAAAAAAGCATTTGGTGGATGCCTCAACATTCTTAATTCTTTAGAAAGCTTCATCGCTAAGGAATCCATTTATCACAAAATTTGATTTCCAAGGAGCTTTGACTAGACAAGTCTTAGGCAAGAAGTGTCTTCATGTTGCTATTCTCGAGGGATAGGCTTTGATGCAGATGCTTACCACCCTAATTTCCCTCACCAAAGTTATTCGATTCTTGAGAGGAAGATGTCTAGTGCATGTTGGTTGGGCAAGGAAGCAGTTAGGTTCCTCACAGCTTCTTTATAAATGAAGGGGAGCAATAGAAACTCTATAACATTTCCCTTCTAAATATCAAAAATATGCAAGAGGCTACCATGCATGGCTTCCAGTGTTAGTTCTTTTGTTGCTAGGTTTCCTTTCTTAATGGAAGGATTTTCATTAAGGAGGCCACTTCATGAGTAAATCAATAGATGCCTAGCCTGGAATGGGAAGTATTGATGGTGACTAGCACTTCAGTCAGGTCATTCCTACTATAGATGATTAGCAACTTAACGATCAGTGTTCCAATGATATCACTACAACTGTAGCCAGTCGATGGACTTAATCTAAGGGGAAGGGTTCTAGCTACATGCCTTATCATCCAAACCTTCCTTAGAGGGTGCCTATGCTTTAATAGAAAGGCAAATGGCATGCCCCTACCTCAGGTGGTAGGCAGGAGTACTAGCTCCAATGCACATAGAGGGCCATCCCCAACATCCCTAGTGATGGCCTCGATTTGCCAACTCCTTGCCTTGCTATATGCCACCTCCTACGCAGTGTCGCTGCATGTGCTCTTTGTGACATTGGTTTTATCTAAAGGAGAGCCATGCCCGTACCCTAAATCACCCTCACCTTTAAGATGCACCTCCTCCTAGCAAATTGAGGTGTGCTTGGCCACTTTTAGGGCATGTTGGAGGCATCCTTTTCTTTATAGGAGAGCTAGGGAGTCCTGAAGTTCTCTACTTCTTTGACAGGTGCCGCTATTTTTCCCATACCTTAGATGGAACAATGGAGCAATGTAACTTAGCTATAAGGCTATGAGTATGTGTAATCAAAACACGTTAATTAAAATGAAAAAAATTCTATATTTTTTTATTCTTATTTGGCCTTTGTTTATTATTAATTAGATTTCCAACTTGTGTGGTTATATTTTGTGCTTTGTACTATGATAGAGTTTTGATGGATATTTAAGGGATATTTGATCGAGGTGTATTTTTGATTGAAACCTCTATCTAGGTTTTAAGCTTTAATTAGGATCCCTCATTTAATAAGTTCTTGGATTCTCTCACCAAATAGAGTTCTTGGAGTCCCAATCTGATGAGTTTTTAGTATTCAATTAATAACCCTATCCAATCCATTGATTCTTGACTAGGAATCCTTCACCTAATAGACTTTAGGTTTTTAATAAAGGGTCCCAATCTAACGAGTCTTTGGACTCCTAGTTAGGGATCTTAATTGATGAGTTTTTAAGAGGAGTCTTGCTTGGCTTGGGGGAATCTTGGATGGAAGTTCTCATTGTGGAACTCTTTCATTGCCATTGGATAAAAGATAAGCATAGGAGATAAAATGACTTTTCTATTCAATGAGTACGGGCTACATCATCGATTAAATCTCTGGAGAGTAGTCAAATTCAAAGGTTAGAGTATGGGAGTCCCATCTAGTTTTTTCAGTTGATAAGTTCCTAGTTTGATGATTTTCTCCACTTGGTAGGGTCCTTCTCAATTTGGTGAGTGTTTGCCCCTTTGGCCTAGTTGGGAGACTTCTGCTCAATGCAATATTAGGTTGTTGACCTTAAATGTTTTATCTCAGAGATTGGAGTTGAAGTAGCAGGTGACCTTATGCCGATATGCTACCATTCTAACATAAACTCTCTCTCGATATTCATCTAATAGATCTAGATTGGCAAGTCACCTTTTTGAGTTAGTTTGCAAATCAAAATTCATGACCTATGATGAGGGAATTCCAAGCTCGATAAGTATAATAGCTTTAGTTCTGAAAGCTAGGTCAAAAGGTGTTTCTCATGTTAGGACTCTTGGTATCGTTCGATATGCCTAGAGCATGTGATGGAGCTCATCGGCCCATAATCCTTTAGCCTTGACAAGCCTCTTCTTGATCACTTAGAGAAGGGTTTGGTTAGTGACCTCTACTTCTCCGTTAGCTTGGGAGTATGTTATAGAATGTTAGATGTGTATACCCAAGAAGCCAATTTGGCTGACACATTATAGATTTATGGGTTATCATTTATACTTAATCAAATTTTTATCTATAAAATTAGATAATTTTCATTCATATTTGTGTCTATGAATCATCCATGGAGTTAATGGATGATAACATATTTCTTAAGAGTTAAGAATTTGAGACGTATCATTATAGGTTAATTCCTAAATTCTCTTGATCATTGGATCATCATAGGTAGATGAGTCTTGAATCTACACTGTAGAGACGCTGAGTGAGATTATAAGTTGTTGTTAGAGAATAACAGTATTGAGCATGACCAAAGAACGAGAAGTCTACACTGTAGGAACACTGAGTGACTTCTTAATGCTGTAGTTATGTGAGTAGTTCCTTAATCTACGATACCTTAATCACTTACAATAGGATTGCTATAGTTTGATAAGCACGTAAACTTAGTCCCTAGACATTCAGGATCTTGTAGTATATGTTGGCTATAGTAGGTTCATTGTAGGAGTTGGGAGTGTATGTATAGAGGATCTATCGATCTTAGTAGTTAAGGAGTAGTCCTATGCAATCTAAAAGGCTGAGACCTTGAGTCTGTGATCATAGTAGCATGATAATAGAAAGGAGTTTTTATGAAAATTATGATTAGACTCAAGCTGATTAAATCTAGCATATGATTGATGCTTAAGAATTGATGAGATTCCTGTCTTGCATCATATTCGGACTCTTAATAGGAGGACTTGTTCACACGGTAACTATACCTAGGGATTCAACTTTCTATTCTATAGAGTTGCCATTACATACTGTAAGGTATCATTGGTGGATTATGAAAACTTATTAGGATTGTTTTAGGATCAATGATCCTTATTAGGGTTAAGCTAGAATCATTCTTGTCCATCAAAAGAGTTTCGATGAAATTATGATAGAGATCATAGTAGGTCTCACTAATAGAAGAAATGGAACATGAAGGGTCACACACAATAGGGGCTTGACCTGATCAAGGCTTGGATCAAATTTAGAAACTCCTAAATGGTGCGGACACTAACAAATGCCTTCGATCAAATTCATTGTGGATTGAATTATAAATTGAAGCAAGCCATTTGAAGCCACGAGAGTCAGCTCAACCATAACCCAAAGATCTGACTCGAGCACTAGAGCCGACTCAACTTGAGAGATTCTACTACTTTAATTTTCTATTACAACATTTTAGCTATTCAGTACTTTTTCTATTACTTGGAATAACTCAACACTCCAGCACTTATTTTGTCACTTGGAATAACCTTAGCTATCTGGGATAACACAGCACATGGGATAAAATCAACAAAGCAACTACCTTGGAGTAACTTCCCAACTACTAGTCCAAGTTGGACTGCCACATCACCAAGCCTAGGTGGCAGCCATGCCAACATGGAGGACACCTCACACCCCCCTCCACTTGGGTGCCTACATTCAAATTCAAATATAAAGTGGCCGACCCATATTATTCTCCTTGAATCAAGATTGGTTGTAACTCTCCTCCATCTTCTCCAACTCCCCACCATCTTCTTCATGTAATCCTCCATGAATTTCAAAATCTCAAAAGAGCTTGGAAGGTCTATGAATACCTCTCCATAGCTCCATGTAATGGCATGTTATGAGTGAATGAATGAAAGTTTATTAGTTCCAATTTTCTTCTAATTTTGTGTGATGCAAATGTCTTCCTTGAGAAAATGAGTGTGAGGCTCAACCTAGCTATCCTATAAGAATTAGTCTACCAAACAAAGCCCTCTTTCCATCAGCCCACAACGCCACCATCTTCAAGTCCTCAAGACCGCCATCTCCAATGAAGTCAACAACATCAACTCATCAAAGATAGCCATCTTCTTCTTCATTCCAAAGCCACCCACCAATTTCAACTTTCAAGGATCTTCATTCAAGCTTCTTCAAAAGGTGCCAACCTTTCCACATTCCAAGCATACCAAGGAGTCAATCCTCCTCCAAGGATGCCAGCTTCTTCCCCTCCAAGACCTCTTCCATCCAACATAAAAGAGCCAACACTCCACTCTTCCTCTTGATCCCTTTTGTCAACTTTCCTCCACCTTAGCATGTCTTTAATGTCATTCTTTGCAGGGTCCCCTACAATCCAGAGTTAAAGAAGAGGTATGCTTTGCCTTGTAACCAACTATGGATGGAGTTTTTATTCTGGCAGTGACAATCTTTAAGTTCAGTTGCGGCTCAATGGAGTGCTAAAATTAATCTCTCATCAACGGAGTGAGTTCTCATCATTGGTTAGTAAACCCATCCGAGCCTCTTAAGTCTATTCATATGAAGGTATATGTCTTGGTCTTAATGGTTCCTCAATCTTTAGGTCCTTTCTTCTTTTGATTAGGATTGAGTTACATTGCGGGTAGGTTTCATTTCATTAAGTAGTCCCTTCATTTGATTTATTTTTAGCATTCTTACATATGAATTATTGCTAATGTAGGTGGGTATCATTGCTCATTCAATTAATTAATCCTCTAAGTTAGAATTCATTCTTGCATGCCACATCAAATTTGGTATCAAAGCATGGTTGCATGAGTAGCATATTAATGGTAGCAAGTATGTTTCTCTTTAAGTACTCGGATTGGGTGCTTCACCTGGGCCATTCGGTCATAGGAGAGAAGTAGGGCTGCAAGATCCTCTCTTCCAATTCAATGGGGTCTCTTATGGCATGTAGGGGTGCCATTGTAATTTGACCCATGAAAAAGAAAACAGAGATTACTCATTTAAGACTTAATTTATGCTTGCTGATTTCTGTGTTAGGAATTGAAATCTAGGACTGTTTCCCCATTAAGACCTCATTATTTTACCTTGATTTTTGTATCAATTAATCTCTGCTTAGTCCACTATTTACTATAATTTTCTAAAATTTTTTTGAATCGAAAACAGAGTGAAACATGTCTTAGAAAATAGCCCTAATCGAGTTTCTACACACTGAACCTGCATTGGTAGTTTGAACCTAGGTTTGATTCATCAACCAATCCCTACTGTTTTCCTTTGATTTTTGCACTGATTAACCTCTGATTAGTCCTTTTAATTTTTGTTATTTTTTCCTTATTTTATGAATTCAAAAACCTAAAATGATTTTGCATACAAAATAGACTTGCTGAGATTTTTGCATGTTTTGTTTTGGCTGAAACTAAATCACATCCAAACCCAAGCCGCTTTTGCTTGATCACTTAACCAGCTGAAACTCAAGTCTAACACGCCATAAAATATAAAAAAATAGATTTTTATTCTGAATATTATATTGCATTAGGGTTTCATATGTATGCCATCATATGCATAACTTACTCTAAGGATGACAATATCATAAGATAAGGGAAGGAGGTCATTACCTTTCCTTGGCTCAAAAATAACCACCCTTGCATTCAAACCTAAGCCTAAATTAAAATCTATTAGCAACCTAATTAGAATTAGGGACACCAACAAGTCAAGCTTAATTAGTGTGTTGAGACTAGTATGAATCATTTTTTCATCTACTCCTGGAAATTGGTGTCTAAAGCTAGTGGTCTAAAGGCAAATACCTTAAGTGGATTTGTGGTTCCTTAATTGGGTCCTCATGAAAGTGGGGGGGGGGGGGGCTCCCACAATCCCACCTCTTACCTGGCCAGTTGAAAGGGTATTTGTAGTCTTGATTTATACTAAGTCAATTCATATTACATTGGACTTCTAGGTCTAGCAAACCCTAGAGCGAAACTTTATATTAAATGACTAGTAGATTTGAAACTCCATACTAGCATTCGCCAGACCAACCAAGTACTACCATAGATCCCAATCTAGAAGCTCTAATGAGAACTATGATTGAGCAGTTCAAGCAATTGAACAATAGGTTTGATCAAATGAAAGAGAGGATAGGTACTCTTGAAGAGACTCATATGACCCCTACTGAGCCACAATCACCAAGATTTGCACCTGTCCATCCTAGAGTCCAACGCTAGGAATATACTCCTGATCCACATTAAAGGAGACCTCACCATGATTATGTTGACCAAGATGAGAGAGCCCCTAAAAACATTCATCTAGATGCACCCACATTCGATGGAAACTTGGATCTTAAGGTGTATATAGACTGGGAAGGTGATATGGATCAATACTTTGATTGGTACGATATGTCAGAAGATAAAAAATTTAAGTTTACCAAACTTAGATTTGTCCATCAGGCTAGATTGTATTGGGGTAATGTTGAGCACATGGATCAACAGAGGGGTGATATGCCCTTAGCCACTTGGAGAGCTATGAAGGTAAAGCTTAGAGACATGTATTTTCCCATGTCCTATGAACAAAGACTCTTGGATCAATGGCAACGATTAACGCAGGGAAATAAGACGGTGTCTAAATTTGTTGCCAAGTTTGATGAGTTTGTTATAAGATTTGAGTCTAAGGTAGCAACCTTGTCTAGGTTTAGAGCAGGTCTACATGAGAAAATCCAGAGAGAATTATTTTTGAGAGAGGTCCATGACCTAGACCAAGCCTACCAAGTTGCTATAGACTGTGAGAGATTCCAGATGAGACCTTTATTTCACCAACCTGAGCCCACTAGGATTAATCCTCCTAGAAATAGGCCAAGTCCAAGCCCAAGTCTAGCCAATAGACCGAGTCCTACTACTCTATTAGCTCGAATGGAAGATAAAAGAAAGAGTCCTGGAGTTCGAAGAGAGGAAGATGTCCATTGTCTTAGATGTCATAAGATAGGTCACTATGCAAGCCAATGTCCCACCAGAGCATTACACATAGGAGAAGTAGAAGAAGAAGTTACTGAACCCATAGAAAACTATGAGGAAGAAGAAGTATATGAGGTAGGTGTGAACTTAGCTAATGAGTATGAAGGGGATGAAGAGATCATAGACTTATCAGAATCCTAAGAGTTGTGAGATGTATCTTGACCCAGGGTAAGGAGCAAGAAGATTGGTATAGGACTAGCATCTTGCAAACTTTTGTTAAGATAGGAGACAAAGTGTGCAAGATCATCTTAGATAGTGGTGGTTGTGTTAATGCCATTTTAACCAACATCGTCAAGAACTTATGATTGTCCACTATACCCCATCCTAGCCCATATAAGGTATCTGGATAGATTCGACCTTGATTCCCATCAAATTTAGGTGCCATGTCACAATCCAAATCCAGTCATACCAAGAAAAGGTTTGGTGTGATTTCTTCCCATGGGAGTAAGCAGTGTCTACCGACCCTAAAAAAGTCAAGTCCATAGTTGAGTGGCCGGTACCCAAAAGTATCCATGATGTTAGAAGTTTCAATGATCTAGCCACTTTATGTAGTAGATTTATTCGAGGATTCGGTACCATAGTGGCACCCATTATCGACTGCATTAGGTAGGGAACCTTTGAATGGACAAAAGCCACCAATAGAGCCTTCCTAGAAATCAAGAAAAGAATGATACAATCACCTATTTTGAGATTACCCAATTTTTCAAAGGTATTTGAAATTGCTTGTGATGGCTCTGGAGTAGGAATTGGAGGAGTTTAGAGCCAAGAGGGTCATCTAGTGGCATTCTTTAGCGAGAAGTTGAATGAGGCAAGAATGAGAACTCAATGTATGATAGGAAATTATATACAGTAGTGCAAGCTTTGAGGTATTGGAGACACTACTTACTACTGCAAGAATTCATTCTTTATTTCAATCATGAAGCCTTACGATTCCTTAATTCCCAAAAGAAATTAAATCCTAGGCATGGAAAATGGGTAGAATTCATTCAAGCACATACCTTTATTTTGAAACACTGTGCTGGCACAAAAAATAGGGTTGTAGATTCACTAAGCCAACGATCCATGCTTTTGACCTCGGTTAGCACTAAAGTTGTAGGGTTTGATAAACTGAAAGAAGAGTACCCTAAGTGCCCAGACTTTAGTGACATCTATCAATCCCTTCAACAAGGACCATCTAATGTATATAGTGACTATATCCTCCTAGATAGATTCCTTTTCAAAGAAAACAAATTATGTATACCCCAAACTTCCATCCGAGAATTTTTGATCTGGGAAGTTCATGCTGGTGGCCTAGCCAGTCATTTTGGTAGAAATAAGACCATCTTGGCAATTGAAGATCAATTCTTTTGGCCTGGCCTCAAGAGGAATGTAGCCCAAGTTGTTGCTCAATGTCAAACATGTGCTGTTGCCAAATAGCAAAAGCAGAACACTGGTCTATACACTCCTTTACCAGTCCCTGATTGTCCATGGCAGGATCTTAGTATGGACTTTGTACTAGGACTACCTAAGACCTCAAGGAGACATGATTCCATCTACGTTGTAGTTGGCCGATTTTCTAAGATGGCTCACTTCATCCCATGTTCTCAAACCCTCGATGTTTCAAGAATAGCTAAGCTTTTCCTTGATGAAGTGGTTAGGTTACATGGTTTACCAAAAACCATTATGTCAGATAGAGATGTTAGGTTCACTAGCTACTTTTGGAAAATCCTTTGGCACATGCTAGAAACCTGAAAGTTTATACTGCCTACCATCCTCAAATTGATGGCCAAAATAAAGTCGTTAACCAAAGTATATGAAATCTACTGAGATGTCTAGTTGGTGATAGTATGGAAAATTAGGATCTCTTATTACCTAGAGCTAAGTTTGCTTATAACAGCTCAGTCAATAGATCTACCAAAAAGAGTCCATTCGAGGTAATCCATGGGTACAAACCTAGGAAGCCTATAGATCTCATCCCATTGCCCATACATGCACGAGTTTCTAAGTCTGCTAGTCATATGCATAGCATATTATGGACCTGCATAAAGAAATCAATAAGAAAATCAACTTGAGCAATGAAGCTTATAAGCATATGGCTAATTAACGTAAGAGAATCAAAGAATTCTATGAAAGAGACCATGTAATGATTAGACTCATACCTGAATGGTCCCCATTTGGAACCTTTAAAAAATTACATGTCCGTGGTGCAGGCCCATTTAAAATCATAAAGAAGATTGGACCTAATGCATATGTACTTGAGTTACCTTCTGACCTAGGTATCAGCTCGACCTTCAATGTTTCAGACTTGATAGAGTATAAGGAGCCAATGATGATACCTAGTGAGCCTTTTGAGCCTAACCCTATTTTTGAGAGTGAGCCTGTCCCTAAGTGTCCACCAACCACTTTTCCAAAGAGGCAAGAAAAAATTAAGCAAATTATGGATGACAAGATTGTCACTACCAGGAATAAGGACTATCAACGATATATGGATCGTTGGCAAGGTTGGCAGAATCTGAAAACTCGTGTGATGTGGGATAATAATTAAAACTAAATTACTATTAATAAATCCTAATTATCAGAGAAAAATTGAGATTAATTTTTTTATATATTTTTCAGATTTTTAGGAAGACTCAAAGGTAATAATAAAGTAAACTAGTTCTAGTTAACTACCCACGAGTAAACCTGACAAGTAAGCAAGAAAATCAGGATTTGGTTGTTAAGAAACCACTATAAACTAGGGTCTAATTTCAAATATCAGAAACTAAAGAGTTGGGAAAGGTTTGTTTTTGATTTTTATCAACATAGAATTTTTCCCTCTGAAGTAGATCTGTTGGAAGTCTCAGGATTCCACAGCAGGGCTTCAAGATTTTAAAGAGTTGGGAAAGGTTTTTTTTTGATTTTTACCAACATAGATTTTTTCCCTCTGAAGTAGATCTGTTGGAAGTCTCAGGATTCTACAGCAGGGCTTCAAGATTTTGACCTTCAGGCTTCGATCTTCCACGATATCGATTCCAAGGAAAGAACACCTCGACTTTAGTTCCTGATCATGTGCAATCACTCAACAAAAGAAGATTGATCAATTAGAAGGAAGCAAAGAAGGAAAAGGATGGAAAGTAAAAGAGAAGAGGGAAGGAAGTGGTTGGCTAGGTTTTTTTTTGATGTTTGGATAAGTAGGATAACTAGGGCCTCACACCCAATAATGCTCTGAAGAACAAAGGAAAAGAGCCTCACACCCTACGATGTTCTGAAGAACAAAGGAAAAGGGCCTCACACCCCGCGATGCACACAGCAAAGGAAGAAAATCCGATAGAGCTTCTTTATTGATGAATAAATTATAATAAATTACAAGGGGGGTTGATGGGGTATTTATAGATCCTCAACTAGTGGTGTAAGAGATTCAAAGACTAGAATTTTTCTTCCTTAGACTACAACTCCTAGAATCATGCTCTAGGCAGCCTGGACTCTTGCTTGTTGGGCTGATTTGGACTCCTATCCAAAGTGGGCGACAATCATGAAGTTCTTATCTCATTTGGGTGCCAAGATGAGGGTTGGTGAGGTGGTTTGATGTAGGGTCAAGATGCTTCATCACTTGGCCATGGTTGTTGGACTCTGGAGTCTTGATGTTGTAGGCTTCTGTAGGTAAGTGGACTCTTTTGTCTGGACAGAAGAGGACTCAAGAGTTTTGGTGACACTCTTGAGTTATGGAAACTTAAGCAGCTCTGAACCTGTTTGATTGAAATGCTTGAAGTAGAAACCCTTGGACTTCCAATACTTAGAATGAATAATTTGGCTTGAACTCTTTGGAAGATGGCATCAAGGAAGAGGCTAGAATGCTTTGGCCGACTTCTCTTGTTTTGGCATGAATTAACTTGAATGGAGGGGTGCCAAGGATGAGACTCCTTGTCATTTACTTATCTTAAAAAAGGAAGGTGCCAATTAATTCTTCTCATATGGGTCGACCAAGGTGTAACATGAAGTGACGTGGCAAGTGTGTTGTCCCAATGGCAAGCAATTTTTAGACATGTCATGTGTTCTTGTCCTGAATGAAGTGCTAAGTGGTGTTGTCCTAATAAAGTTGATGCGAGACAGACAACCAAAACTAAATTACTGAAATTAATAACTAATTAATAGAGAAAAATTAGAAACTAATTTTATATATTTTTAAGATTTTAAAAAAACTTCAAAGGAGATAGAACAGGAAACTAGTTCTAGTATTTGCCTGCAAGTAAGCCTACAAAGTTACTAGGAAAAAATAGGACTTGGTGGTTGAGAAATCACCATAAACTAGGGTTATCTATTCAATGAGTCAGAAATTATGAGGAGGAAATAAGTTTAGATTTACCAACCAAGATATGCTCCTCTGAATCAAATCTGACGGGACCCTCAAGATCTTCATGGTAGGGTTTCAAGAATTCAATTCCGGGCTCCGATCTTTCGAGCGATGCTAGTTTAGAGGTAAGAAAACCGGGTTCGATTCTTGATCACCTGCACACTCAACAAAGAAATACAAATTAGGAAGCAACAAATGAAAGGAAAGAATGAAAGGAAGGTAAGGTTTAGAAATGGTGGTTTTGGATTTCCTGATGGCTGGATAAGTAGGGCTTCACACCCCACGATGTTCTGACGAATAAAGAAAGGGCCTCACACCCCGTGATGCACACAGCAAAGGAAGAAAATTTGATAGAATTTTGTTGTATATTGATGAATAATTGATTGATTTATGAGGGGTTGGTGGGGTATTTATAGATTCCCAACCAGTGATGTAAGGGACATAAACACTAATTTTGTGCTCCCTTGGACTACAACTCCTAGAATCCTACTCTAGGGTGTCTTGGACTCTACTTGTTGGGCTGATCTGAACTTTTGTATGTGAGTGGACTCTTTAGACAACTCCTAGAATCCTACTCTAGGGTGTCTTGGACTCTACTTGTTGGGCTGATCTGAACTTTTGTATGTGAGTGGACTCTTTAGTTTGGATTAAAGAAGACTCAAAAGTTTTAGTGAAACTTTTTAGTTTAGGAGACTTAAGCAACTTCCATCCTGATTGCTTAAAACTCTTGAAGTGGAAGACCATTGAACCCTCTTCCCTTAAGTGATTAAAATTCCTAGAACTCTTGAAGTTGGTGTAAAAGAGGGTGCTTGGCCAAATTTCTTGTAGTTGGCATGGAACATTTGAGTGGGAGGATGCAATCTTGTGGAGTCCTTATGGTTTACTTATCTTAATATTAAGTGGCACCAATTTTGCTTTCATTTGGCCGACCAAAATAGAAGAACATGGCATGTGGGATGTCCAAACAAAAGTGACATGGCATGTATTCTTGTCCTGGATGAAGTACCAAGTAGTGTTGTCCTAGTGACATATCCAAATATGACATGTGTTGATGTCCAAATCCTTGAAAAGGTGGCGCCAAGAAGAGGTTGTGACTTGGGCTAGCACATGGGTTGTCTTGAGTCTTCAATTGGGTGCACATGGGATGCTGTCTTGGGTCCCCTCTTGTAATACAGGATTCAATGAATCAACTAATTACATGGACTCAATGAATAACTAACCACATGATTTAACCAACTAATAACAAATTGAACCAACTATACTTAATTAGGCTTCCAAAAAAAACCTAATTAAAGTTGGTAAAAAGGGCTAATTAAATTGGACCACTAAGATGCCAATCAGGTAAATAGGGTATGACTCAATTAGGATTTTGACTCAACTTGGTAAAAAGGGTTTTACCCTAAAATAAACAAAATCTTAATTACAGTTGGTAAAAAGGGTTTACCCTGACTAACCAAAATAATAGAATTTAAAATAAATATTTACATGATAAATAGGGTTTGGGTTCAGGGTTTTATTCACAGGTGATCCATAGAGATGTGGGTTCAACCTGTCGATTTCTTTTAGCCTTGGTGCCCACACCAAAAGTGTCATGACATGTCCAAACATGACATGTGTTGATGTCCAAAAGTCTTGAAAATGTGGTGACAAGAACAAGCTGACTTGGGCTAGCACATGGAACCACATGATTTTTCTTGAGCTAGCACATGGGATCTTCAATTGGGTGCACATAAAGTCACATGGGTCTTCAATTGGGTCCCCCTTGTATTACATGACTAAATAACTAATTATTACAAGACTCAAAATTAAACCAACCAAATAACCAAGACCCACTTGATTAATTGGTCAAAAGGCATAACCTCATGCAACAAAAAAGAATAAATTTGGTAAATATGGTTTGGCCCAATAGGGTTTGATGCAATCGATAAATGGGGTTTTGACTCATTGTGGTAAAAAGGGTTTAGCCCAAAAGGCTAAATAACAAAACCCTAATTATAGTTGGTAAAAAGGGCTAACCCTAAGTCAAAATAACAGAATTTAAAATAAAATATTTACATGGTAAAAGGGTTAGGTTCAAGGCTTTATTCACAGGTGATCCATAGGGATGTGGGTTCAACCTGTCGATATTTTCTGGCCCTGGTATCCACACCATCATGGATCACTAAGAAGGACCTGCAATGAATTGACCCCGACTTATTGGAGCATTACCAAAGTCAAGTTGACCCATACTCGACAGGATCGAGTTCTTGTCATCCCGGGAAAACTAGTATGGACACCAACAAATGCCTTCAGTCAAATTCATTATGGATTGAAATATAAATTGAAGCAAGCCATTTGAAACTACAAGAGTCAGCTCAACCATAACCCAAAGATCTGACTCGAGCACTAGAGCCGACTCAACTTGAGAGATTCTACTACTTCAATTTTCTACTATAACATTTCAGCTATTCAGTACTTATTCTGCTACTTGGAATAACTCAACACACTTATTCTGCCACTTGGAATAATCTCAGCTATCTAGGATAACTCAGCACATGGGATAAAATCAGCAAAGCAACTACCTTGGAGTAACTTCCCAACTACTAGTCCAAGTTGGACTGCCACATCACCAAGCCTAGGTGGCAGCCATGCCAACATGGAGGACACCTCACACCCCCATCCACTTGGGTGCCTACATTCAAATTCAAATATAAAGTGGCCGGCCCATATTATTCTCCTTGAATCAAGATTGGTTGTAACTCTCCTCCATCTTCTCCAACTCCCCACCATCTTCTCCATGTAATCCTCCATGAATTTCAAATTTTCAAAAGAGCTTGGAAGGTCTATGAACACCTCTCCATAGCTCCTTATAATGGCATGTTATGAGTGAATGAATGAAAGTTTATCAGTTCCAATTTTCTTCCCATTTGTGTGATCCAAATGTCTTCCATGAGGCAATGAGTGTGATGCTCAACCTAGCTATCCTATAAAAATTAGTCTACCAAACAAAGCCCTCTTTCCATCAGCCCACAATGCCACCATCTTCAAGTCCTCAAGACCACCATCTCCAATGATGTCAACAACATCAACTCATCAAAGATAGCTATCTTCTTCTTCATTCCAAAGCCGCCCACCAATTTCAACTTTCAAGGATCTTCATTCAAGCTTCTTCAAGAGGCGCCAACCTTTCCACATTCCAAGCATACCAAGGAGTCAATCCTCGTCCAAGGATGCCAGCTTCTTCCCCTCCAAGACCTCTTCCATCCAACATAAAAGAGCCAACACTCCACTCTTCCCCTTGATTCCTTTTGTCCACTTTCTTCCACTTTAGCATGTCTCTAATGTCATTCTTTGTAGGGTCCCCTATAATCTGGAGTTAAAGAAGAGGTATGCTTTTCCTTGAAACTAACTATGGATGAAGTTTCTATTCCGGTAGTGACAATCTTTAAGTTCAATTACAGCTCAATGGTGTGCCGAAATTAATCTCTCATCAATAGAGTGAGTGCTTATCATTGGTTAGTAAACCCATCCGAGCCTCTTAAGTCTATTCATATGAAGGTATATGTCTTGGTCTTAATGGTTCCTCAATCATTAGGTCCTTTCTTCTTTTGATTAGGATTGAGTTATATTGCAGGTAGGTTTCATTTCCTTAAGTAGTCCCATCATTTGATTAATTTTTAGCATTCTTACATATGAATTATTGCTAATGTAGGTAGGTATCATTGCTCATCCAATTAATTAATCCTCTATGTTAGAATTCATTCTTGCATGCCACATCACTAAATTTGTAACCCTTAAGGCTTGGATCAAATTTAGAAACTGCTAAATTTGTAAGGTTTACAAATTTAGCTACTATTAATTTTAACACCTGCTAATTTTAATACCTGTAATTGTAGCACTAGAGACTCATTTGTAAGAGCTACAATATAATTAGAGTTAATTAAATTTTGGGTCAATTTTTAATTAATTTAAATAAGATTTAATTTAATTGGACTTGACTTGGATTCAAGAATCCAAGTTGGACCTGGATTTAAATCCTATTTGGAATAAGGTTGACTGCTTTTTTGAATTTGAATTCAATTCAAATTTAAGTTGGACTTGGATTTAAATCCAATTTGGATTTGAGTTGAAACTAATTATACTAAACACCTAAACCTAATTCGATTGGGTTGTACTCTCGATTAGGAGGTGTGGAATTAAGATTTATGCGATGGAGATGTTGAGTCTCGGGTGGTTTGTTCAAGGCTTATTAGGTTAATGTCCTTGTATTGGTCCAGTCTATCATAGTTGTCCATGATGCATCAAGGGCTAGGAGTAATTCTGGGTTGAGTCCTAGGTGTTGTAGGCTAAGTTTTGATCAGTCTGGGTCTTAGAGTCGGCTCCTCTGATATAAGAGTCGGCTCTACTAGTTGGCACGGCTCAGAACAGGGGAATGTATTCTGGTCGAGTCGGCTCGTTGGGTTCGAGTCGGCTCGGTTACACAATCAGGAAACCTTGTGATCTGGATAAGTCAACTCCAATGGGTTCAAGTTGGCTCAGTTATACAATAAGGAAATCCTGTGGTTTGGACAAGCCAGCTCTGATGCTTAGAGTCGACTCAGTTCCAAGGTCGAGTCGACTCTAATGTTTGGAGTTGGCTCGATTGACGAGTGAGCTATTTTAAATGGTGCCAACTGGGAGGGAGTTTTGGGGTACTTAGCCACATGCGATTGAGGTATACATATTGTAACTTCTTGAGAGGTTGTGAGGGTTGTAAACAAACTTCTCGGACGTGGAATCAAGAAAATCTCCTTTTTGTAGAGAATTCTTTCTTCTTCTCCCTTCTTCTCCTGTTCTTGGATCTTGATGTGATTGATCTTCAAAGATCTGTATCCTACCATGTTCTCTAAGGAGATCGCTGATAGAGGGTCATCCATAACCTGTGATATGCTTCCGCTATTTTTTTGTTGATCAGGGCATTTGTTCTTGATTAGGAACAAGGCTACTTTTATGATTTGGGTTTGATGTGAAATTTGAAGTTGGATCCAAATTCTCAATAATTTGGTATCAAAGCGAGGTTTGTGGAAGGAAGATCTCAAGATCAGAGGGTTGGAAGGAAAGCTTCTTATAGGTACAGTTTTCAGATCTCTTGATTTCTTGTTTGTGGTAATGACATCAAGTGGGTTCAAGGTTGATTTTGAAAAGTATGATGGCAAGGGGAACTTCATCTTGTGGCAGCAAAGGGTTAAAGATTTGCTGGTTCAACAAAGGATCTACAAGATTTAGGTTAGAGAAAGATCGAAAAAGATCAGTGTTGAAGAATGGAAAGAGTTAGAAAAGATTACTTTTAGCACCATCAGGATGTATTTGGCTGATCATGTTTTACCTGAGATTTATTCAAAGACTACCGCACAAGGTCTTTGGAGAATACTGGAGAACACATACATGGAAAAAAACATGATGAACAAGCTATGATTGAAGAAGCAATTGTATAACTTAAGAATGCCTGAAGGTGGAGACCTCGTTGCTCACATTCAGAGGTTCAATCAAGTATGTTCTGAGGTGATGAGTCTAGATGAGAAAATTGACGAGGAGGATCGGGCATCGTTGCTGCTGTGTTCACTCCCTAGATCATATGATGGTCTCATAACAACCTTGGTTTATGGGAAGGAAACCCTAAGTTATGAAGTGGCTATTGGTGTGCTCAGATCTAATGAGCAAAGAAAAAAGATCTGCAAAGATAATCCTAACTCAGAGGTTCTTGCTATGAATAAGTGCCAAGGTAGACTAAAGAAAAGATGTAGGGGAAATCCAAGGGTAGATCTCAGTCTTGAAACTATAAGAACTTGAAATGCTATAAGCATCATCAGCTTGGGCATATCAAAAAGCATTGTCCTCTTTGGAAGACAAAAAAGGGAAGAGTCAACATAGGTGGTGCAAATGTATTAGATGGTAATGGAGGAAATATACTAATGTATTAGATGGATCAGTAGATTGGGATAATACCTGAATTTTGGATTCTGCATTCTCATACCACTATACCTCACATCGGGAATGGTTTTACACATATGACAGGTCAGATGGAGATAGTGTAAGCCATGGTGATGATCATCGTTGTACGGTGGCTGGAGTTGGTACCATTAGGTTGAGGATGTATGTGGAGTGATAAAGACTCTGTTAAATATCAAACATGTACCAGAGTTGAAAAAGAATTTAATTTCTTTGGGCTACTTAGAAGAGCATGGTTATGCTTTTAGTTGCCAATCTGGTAGTGAATGTTTGAGAATAACCAAGGGGGCTTTGGTGGTAATGAGAGGAAGAAGACTGAGCAACAATGTGTACAAGATGGAAGGCTCAGTTGTGAACGATAGTGCGAGGAGCTTGCAACGACATCGGAGGAACAGTTGACATATAAACTATGGCACTATCAGATGAATCATATGAGTGACCGATGGCTCACGGAGTTAAGCAAAAGATGGAACATTCCATTTTTGAAGAAGGATGGAAATGATCTATGTGAGCCATGTATCTTTGGTAAACAGCATAAGGTGAAATTTGCTGTTTGCACCAAGCCAAGTGAAGGAGTGCTAGATTTGGTGCACTCGGATGTATAGGGACCAGCACCTATTTTATCCAGGGGTGGAGCAAGGTATTTTGTTACCTTCTTTGATGACTTCTCTACGAAATTGTGGGTGTATCTGATGAGAAAAAAATCAAATGTATTTGCCTGGTTCAAAGCTTGGAGGGTTGAAGTAGAGAAGGAGACAGGAAGACATGTGAAGTGCCTTCGATCAGATAATGATGGGGAGTACTCTAGCAAAGAGTTCAGAAGTTATTGTGAGAAAAATGGGATCAAACACCATTACATAGTAAGGATGACTCAACAGCAAAATGGTGTTGTAGAAAGGATGAACCGAATACTATTAGAGAAGGCAAGGAGTATGCAACTGCAATCATCGCTGCCGAAAACTTTTTGGGGTGATGCTATTACTCTGTCATATTTTCTTGTGAACAGGTCTCCATATTTCAAGCTGAATGAAAGACTTTCGAAAGAAGCTTGGAGTGGGAAGAAGGTGGAGCTTGGCTACCTGAAAGTCTTTGGTTGCCCAGCTTATGTTCATGTGGAGCAATTGAAAGAAAAAATCTAGATCCTAAGTCAAAGAAGATGATAGTCATAGGATATCCACAAGGAGTCAAAGGTTACCTACTGTGGGATCCTCAATCACAGAAGATGGTGATTAGTAGGGATGTTATTTTTGATGAAAGGAGCATCTTTGGGAAACCGGGGACTGTGGTTGGAAGTGTAGTCATGAAATGAACAGTAGTGAGTGCCCTACACAGGTGGAGGATAGACCATCAACATTAGATGGAAATGGAGTTGCAGTTGAGGTGGAGTTGGGTAGGAAAGACTCTCCAGGGGTGAAGGAGAAGCAAGGAGAACTAGTTATTCAAAGGGAGGTGCAAGAGGAGCCACAAACAGGAGACTTGTAGGACAGTGCAAGGGGAGTGGCATTGCATAAGCCTCAATGCACAATTCGAAAGCTGGTGAGATATGGCATGAATAAAACTATATCATATACTCTTATATCTATTAATGGAGATCTAGAAAATTTTGTGGAAGCCATGGAAAGTCCTGATAAAGAGTCATAGATGCAAGGCATGATGAAAGAGATGGAATCTCTTAGGAGGAATCATACATGGTAGCTAGTGGATCTACCTAAAGATGCTAATGCAATTGACTTCAAATGGGTGTTCACAAAGAAATCAGTACCTTCAGAGCAAGGTGGAGTGAGATACAAGACAAGATTGGTAGCAAAGAGATATTCATAAAGGGAGGGAGTTGACTACATAGAGGTGTTTTCTTCTATGGTACGCCATACTTTAATTCGGGTGTTGTTGTCATTGGTGGCAAAACATAATATAGAATTGGAGCAGATGGATGTGAAGATAGCTTTTCTATATGGAAGTCTGGAAGAGAAAATCTACATGAAACAACCTGATGGCTTCATTGAGATTGGACAGGAGAACAAGGTATGTCTACTCCAGAGGTCATTATATGGTTTGAAACAATCACCATGTTAGTGGTATCACAAATTTGATACATTTATCTTGAGCCTTGGGTTTTTCGGATGTGAACATAACCATTGTGTTTATGTAAAGGATGTAGATACTGTGGATGCTCTCTATTTACTTCTATATATGGATGATATGTTGATAGCTAGCAGAAGTATGAAAGCTGTGAAAGGGCTGAAGAGAGCATTGTCTCATGAATTTGAGATGAAAGATTTGGGATCAGCACAAAAAATCCTTGGAATGGAGATTTGCAGGGATAGATGCAAAGGAATACTCTATTTGTCACAAGGTGGGTACATCAAAAGGGTATTCGAGAGGTTTGGGATAGAGAAGGCCAAACCAGCAGATACACCATTACCAAGGCATATTTCTCTCTCAAAAAATCAGAGCCCCTAGACAAAGAAGGAGAGAGAGTACATGGAAAGAGTTCCATATGCCAATGCAGTAGATAGTGTGATGTATGCTATGGTTTGTTGCAGGCCAGACATAGCATATGCTGTAAGTCAGGTGAGCAGATACATGGCTGACCCTAGAATGGAACACTAGAAGGCATTGAAGTGGATTTTGCAATATCTGTAAGGGACTCAAAAGCATGGACTGGTATTTGATGGGCAGCCAGAAGGACATGAATGGAACTCTATAGAGTCAGGTGAATATTCAAGTCCTTTGGAAGGTTTGTTGATGCAAGCTATGCAAGTGATCTTGATATAAGAAGGTCTATAATAGGTTATATCTTCTGTATGTATGGTGGACCAGTTTCTTGGAGATCTATCCTTCAACCTATTACTACTTTGTCTACAATGGAAGCAGAGTACATATGGATTACTAAGGCTACAAAAGAAGCACTATGGCTGAAAAGGCTAGTGGCTAAAATAGGGATGAAATAGTATATGGTGGCCCTACACAGTGATAGCCAGAGTGCCATACACTTGACTCAAAACCTAGTCTATCATGCTTGCACCAAGCATATAGATGTGAGATGCCACAAAGTCAGAGAGCTGGTGAAGGAAGGAGAAGTGGCATTGGTGAAGGTCCATACAAAGGAGAACCAAGCGGATGCACTTACAATGGCTCTACCAAGGGAAAGCTTCTACTCTTGTATATGGTTGATGGGTTTTAGGAGTTTGGCATATGTAGCCTTGAAGCACCAAGGTGGAGATTGTTGAGTCTCGGGTGGTGCATTCAAGGCTTGTTGGGTCAATGTTCTTGTGTTGGTCCAGTCTATCATGGTCATCCGTGATGTATCTAGGGCTAGGAGTAATTCCGGAGTGAGTCCTAGGTGTTCTAGGTTGAGTTTTGATCAATCTAGGTCTTAGAGTTGGCTCCTCTGATGTAAGAGTCGGCTCTACTAGTTGGTATGGATCAGAACAGAGGAATGTGTTCTGGTCGAGTTGGCTCGTTTGGTTCGAGTCGACTTGGTTACATAGTTAGGAAACCCTATGGTCTGGATGAGTCAGCTCCAATGGATTCGAGTCGGCTCGGTTACACAGTTAGGAAATCCTGTGGTCTGGACGAGCCGGATCTAATGCTTAGAGTTGACTTGGTTCCAAGGTCGAGTCGACTCTAGTGTCTAGAGTCCACTCGATTGATGGGTGAGCTATTTTAAACGGTGCCAGCTGGGAGGGAGTTTTGGGGTACTCAGCCACGTGCGATCAAGGTATATATATTGTAACTTTTTGAGAGGTTGTGAGGGTTATAAACGAACTTCTCAGATATGGAATCAAGAAAATCCCCTTTCTCTAGAGAATTCTATCTTCTTCTCCCATTCTTAGATCTTAATGTGATTGATCTTTAAAGACCTATATCCTACCGTGTTCTCCAAGGAGATCGCTGGCAGAGGGTCATCCATAACCTATGATACGCTTCCGCTATTGCTCTGCATTTGTTCTTGATCGAGAACAAGGCTACTTTTGTGATTTGGGTTCGACGTGAAATCTGAAGTTGGATCCAAATTCTCAATAAGAGAAACTTTAGATTGTGCAGAAATTGAGATAGGGTGCACAAAGAATTGGCACCCCTCCTCTCTAGGTCTCTATCTCCTCTTCTAGATAAAACATATCTTAATTAAAATTCATATTTGAACTAAACTGAGTTAAGATAAATTTTATCTGGTTTTGGGATGTTGAAATATTTTTGTGTGTGACAAAAAACTCTTGTGAAGAGAAGACCGGTGCATAGATTTTTTGTTACTCAACATAGATTTCTTCCTCTAGCCAAAATCCTTTCCATGCCCACTTCCTTTTTGATTTTGAATCAATTTAAATAAGATCAGATCTTGTCTAGAGATGGTGATGAGGCATGAAGAGGTGGGCTCAGATGTTTATGTGACAAATAATAAAAAAAGGAAAAAATAGGATATTGTTTATTCCTTGGTGGTATTCTCATCTTGCTACTAATTTTTCACTTCATGTTTTCTTCCTTTTCTTGTATTTTTTTCCAATGCCAAAACTCTGATATTTAAGATCTAAGAAAGAGTAGAAGGGGAGAAGAAAGTGTTTCCTCTTTCCTTGATGTCTGAGAAAAGTCTCATTTGATTGTGCAAATGGTTCACACGAAGGCTGCAGCTTTATTCTTTGAGATCTTCATGAAAGGAGACCAGATCCAAGCCAAAGGAGAGGCTTGCAAGGAGCTAGCACTCCAAGGTTCTTGGTAAGTTGATCAGCTTCATCCTTGTGTAGATATCACAAAGGTTAGGTGCATGCACTGCTCCAAATAAATCCCACGAATCTACTAGATTCGATCCAATCATGGTTGAAGGAAGGAATTATGATCAAGGTAAATTGATTTCCTCTTCTAAATTTTATTTTAATTCAGATTTGAGTTCATATGATGAAATTTTAATTAGTATATTAGATAGATCCTTAGGTATATTCTTATCAAATTTTTAATTTCTATTATGAAATAGTTTCATATGTTGCTTCTATTAGGGTGTTAGAAACCCTACTAAATTTGATGCAAGCGTTGCACCTGTAATTCTTTCAATGGTATCAGAGCCTAGGCTAATCTAACACACATAAATTTAGATTTGAATACTTTTCAAATATAAAAGTTAGAGTTTATTTTGATCAGATCTGTGCTGATATAAGGTTATCCTGCTATAAGATTAACTTCTTATAGTGCAAAGGTTATGCGAGCATAGATTTGATTTGTTTTAAAAAAGATTTTCAAAATTAAAATAAATAACTTTTAGATCTGATTAAATGATATATGTGATGTATCATGACTCTTATTAGATTTGAAATTGATTAATTAAGGATCGCATCAAAGTCATATAAGGTTATCCTACTATAGGGTTTATCCCCTATAGTTCAAAGGTAGTCCTACTATAATGCGAACCTATTTTTGAAAAATATTTTCAAAATATTTTGATCAAATTTTAGTTTTGATTTATATACGAGATATGTTCTTTTTCATAGTTTAGATATGAAATTAATTACATGAGATATAAGTTAATTGGCTTGATCTAAAACAACATATATGAGATATATAAACTAGGATTTAGATCTAAAAAATAATTCAAGATCATAAACTATTAATTCGATGAACTAAAATAGAATATAAACTCATTTTTAGGTTCTAAATTTTAGTTCATGCATATGGGTATAGGTAGAACAATTAGGTCTAATGATTGGACTACACCTTAGGATCTTGATTAGATCATGTTAGAACCTTGTTTCAATTTTGAATAGCTGATAAAACCCAATCAATAGTTGATTAGGATTAGATCAAAGAGACTTAAAATTGATCTTAGTTATAGATTGGACATATTGATTCACACTTGATATGAATTGATTAATTTAATATCTAATTTGGCTCAGTAGAAAGCCTGAGTCTCTAGGCTGACTTATTTGATTCTTATTGACCAATTAGTATCTAAGGCTAGTCTTGATCATTATTTTTAATTGGGGCCATTCTCTTATGTGGTCAACTTAATTATTATCAAAGGAAAGAGGAAGAGGTGGAACCCGATCATCGATCTTACATACCTAGCCAACTTGGTCAATTAAGTTTTAAATTAGGTTGCTTGTTGATTCAAGTTCACTCATGCTACCAAGGTTCATCAAACATGAGATGTGTTAACATGAACTAGGTTAGTTTAACATGAGATATGATGACCCAAACCTGATGAGTCAGACATAAGATATGCTAACCTAAATCAAGTGAGCCAGACAATAGATGGGCTGACCAAAACTAGGTTTATCAAACATGAGATGTGCTGACGTAATCTAGCTTAATCATACATGAAATGTGTCGATCTAAATTAGGTTAATTAGACATGAGATGTGCTGACCTATTAACATAAGACCTGAACCCAACCCTTCTCATACATATTAAATCAATAGGTCTTCCACTATTAATGGTGACCAGAAAGTTCATTTTATTTTATTTTATTTGAGTCCTGTAATAAAGTGAGACAACTGAGTCCAGTTGAGTCCACTTAAACCGGTCCAGTCGAGTCTTCGATCGAGTCAATGTAGTTTTCATTCAAGTCTTGTACAAGAGGAGAGTTCACAGCCAGGAGATTCACCAGGCCCCCCAACCAGCGCTGGCCTTCATGCACCTGGACCCTTTCATGCTGCCAAGCCCATAAGAGAAGAGCTCCAGTCCAAGGCAAAGGCCCACTGTTGACCAGGTCCACCAGGGTTTCTTGGCCCACAAGTCAGGATTTCTTAGCCCTCAAGTCATGTACCTTGGGGTGAATCTATAAATACCCCACCCCCTCTTGTATTTTTTATGCTATGGATGAATAAAAAAATTTTCTGAGTTCTGTGTGAAGGATCTGTGTGATCCCAGGATTTTTGTGTGATCCCTGAATTGGGCATCTGTGTGAGCCCAGGGTATACGTGTGATCCCTTTTCCTTCATTTCAGGTTATCTATGTGATCCCTAGGGCATCTGTGTAAGCCCTGTTGCTGTGTGCTTTGTTTTTCTAGAGGAATCTGTGTGAACCCTTGCAAACCCTAATCCCTGGTGACTTCTACGCTTGCCAGCGATCCATCCCCGATCTCTGTCCCACATCAAATGGTATCAGAGCACGGAGGATTAGGGTATGCTTCATCCTCCATGCCAGACCGGTTCATCCAAAGCTTCTGCAGCCTCCCTGTTCATCCAAAGCTTCCGTCGCCTCCATGACAGATCCAGCCTCCACCACCGTTGTTGAAAGGAAAACTAGTAGCGAGCATGCTTTGTATTTTAAAACTTTTTCAAAATAACATGCAGCGGAAGCATGATAAAATGATTAACATTTAATCTAAGCATGCTTTAAAACTTTTCTATGCTACTTGTCCCAAGATCTTGCATGAATGATTAATATAAACAGTGAAATCATGAATTCATGCTATGAACATTTCAAAGCAACATATCTATATATGTAAAACCATACCTTGTATGAAATGGAGATGCTCTCCGCTGCGAAAGATCCAGGAGCAGGAGGAAGAACTCTGCTTAGCCGCACACGTGTCCGGCCTCTACAGGTGGTTCACACCAGGGCTCTTTCAAAATCTACTTCCACTCCAAGTGCTAGCTTGTTGTGGAATGATTTGATCGGGACTCCTTTTCTTCTTTCGATGCCGGACTCTTCGAATGAATGAAGAAGCTCAAGAGGTGGAGAATGAGTGGTTGGAACCCTTCCCAAACACTCAATCCTAAGACCTAGATCTCTAGGTACAAAAATGCACACTTTTCTCCAAAAACCTCACACCTAAAAAAACTAGAACTTTTTCCTAGTTTCTTCCCTTTCTTCCCTTTGATTTTTCCAGCATTTATTTGCTGAATTTTTCCTTATTTTCGTCCTCCCATTTCAGCCCCTTAAGTAGATGGAGAGGGAGAGAGAGAGTGGGGAGTTATAGGTGTGGTAATGGGTAGTTATGGTCATGGAAAGTTACATAACTCCCCAAAAATGAATTTAAACTTATTTAAATTCAAATTAAATGTATTAATTGATTTTAATTCATAACTAAAATCAATTGGGTCAAGTGTGCATACATTGGGTTCAACCCGATTGGACCCAAACCCATTTTGAACCAAATCATATTTGATTCGTTCCAGATTTTTATAGCTCAATCAAATTGGGCTATCAAGTAATCACATTACTTAATTCACCTCCATGCATCACCAACTATTAGTGAAAATCTCATGTCACAACTTTTGTGACATCAAGTATCTACACTTGCAAAATCAACAAGTGTCGACACTTACACAAGTGTCGACACTTTCAAGAATATCAAGTGTTGACACTTGGATAAAGAAAAACCCTTTTTCTCTGTGAGTCCACGAATGATTCCCAATCGTTCTCCGATCACTAGATCAAGTAGAAACCCCTATGGTGTGTGACCCCATAGGTTCGAACACTAAGCCGGTAGCACTGGAACATTTCCAATACCAGTCAAAGTCGCCATCTAGCAATGACACCCGACGTCCGGATAGGTCGAAGTTGCAGAGCAACAATCAAGAACCAGGAGATATGGAAACATTGTAATTAATCCCTTTGAGCTCAATGCTCAGGAAGACTTAGGATTTAACTGCCCAACCCATAAAATCCATCAACAATGTGTCTCAATCTTACAAGTCCTGTAACACTTTACAGTGACTACCCTGGCCAAGGTTTTGCTAAATTGAAACACAGTAAGATATCTGCTCCAAACACTTTGGAGGGGTCAATCCCATCTTGATCCGATCACTGCTACACGAGTACTTAACTGTACCCAGAAACCTTCCATCCCTGGATTAGAAATCCAGATAGTCCAGTACCAAAGTACAGTGAGTTGCTCGCAAGCTACCATGACGATCTCATGTCTGAGGGATAACTACGTCCATATCAAAACTCTAGGCAGAAAAAAGTACAGACGGGTCACGTTCGATGAAATGTCAAACACAACATCTGCATGCCATACCAGTGTCTCTACACTCCTTGGTTAAGAGGACAACCAACGACTATGGCACACAACGACCTATACTTGATATACTATCATCCTGAAATAAGTGTATCATTTGGTCGCGAACAATTTTAGGACTATATGATATATCCTCTCTATATCATATACAAATAGTCCTAAGGACTTCATCACTGAAGAACTCATTACAGAAAGATGAAATAGTGATGAACTGCCAGAATAAACATTTTATTCAATAATATAATTAATATATAATTACATCAAATGTACAACTATTTACAGTAGAAATTGGCTTTGGGACACATTTCCCAACAGTTGCCCACACCATCGATGAGCACCCCACCCTGTCTGAGCCATCTCCTTCTTCCTGACTCTTCTCTGTGCTGACCACCCTGCTGCCATCACCCGTGAAGCCCGTCTCCACCACCTCTGCCACCCCCCTCTCCGATCCCTCTGCCCTACTCTCATCCCTTGGCCTCTCCCACGGCTCCATCGTCTTCCTCTCCTACACCGGCGCCTCCCGTTCCTCCGCCCCTACCCCTCCCCCCTCACCCCTGCCGGCTCCTGTGGCTGCATGATGATGATGGATGACCTCATCGCCCACCAGATCCATGTCCCCCGTCTGGAAACCCCCTTACTCTGCTACCTCCTTCGACCGTGATGATGCCCATTCCTTCGCCATCAAGCACGACAGCTTCCTCTATGGCCGCGTCGCCGTCGACTTCATCCACGAGCCCCCCAAGCAGGGTACCGAGGAGGCTCTTGCCCTCCTTCGTGACCTCGACGAGGAGGCCAGCATCGAGGCTATCTCCGTCGGCCTCGGCTTGCACCATGTCACTTCATCTTCATGTAGGCCATCAGCCAAAAAGGCGATACGGGAGAGTACACGCTGTCCGGCCAGGAGATGCTGCAAGCTGCCAAGATCTTCCATGCTAGAGCCTCACCCGCTGAATGCCATCACCCCCGTGAAAGGGATATGCCCTATAAGCCAATCAATATTGTATCTCCCAAATCAATGTAATTGACAATATTCTAATAAAGGCATTATTTTTCGTCATACGCTGTGTTTTATTATGATGAACCCCATAGATTAGGGCTATGATTTTAGGGTTATGATGAGATCATACCGGTGAGACCTAAAGTCTTAAAACATTAATCTAAAATATTCCTAGTCAAAGGAACCCTGAGTACGGGATCAGGGTTTTTCCAGTAAGACTAGCACATCCCATGTATACTGGAAAGGGTGACTGCTCTCACAGTCACTTGTGTATGACACTAATACTAGGATGTGGGTGCTCATTAGTGAATGAGTTCACTGATATGATCCAACTTGAGAATATCTAATGGAGTCTTAGCTACATGTCAATAGAAGGTTCTCATAGTGGGAGTGGTGCAAGTAATCCTTTGACCTGAGACTGCCATAAGTACCTTATGTACATGAAACCATCCTTTGGTTCAATCCTAATCATGACATTGAGTCATGCACAGGATTGATACTGGAAATGGTGAATTGTATATGAAGGTAATGAGTAGGTCAACAAGGAATCGATCACTCTTAGTAAGAGGAGATTGCATCCAGCTAGTTATCAATCGGATGATGATTCAAGGAATCTTTGATCAATGTAAAGATATTAGAGATGGTTTCTAATATCAAGATAATTGAATCATCAATATAAGATTGAGCTAGAAATAAATATAATATTGGATTTGACATATATCCATATCCATAATTATATTTTGGGTGCAGGCTGATCGAAAGATTTAATTGTACGGTAACTTTCTACTGAAGGGTAGTTTTGGTATTTCACCAGAATTTCCATATCTTCCGGGTAGACATGACACGTTGCTAGACGTCAATCTTGTCTTGTGGGTTGATCAAATTTAAAGATCACTTATTAGGAAGAGTCCTAATTGATCAAGTCGGGTAAGCTCGATTTGACCTAAATCGATTAGAAAGAGTTCTAATCAAGTTAGGTCAACTTGTACTCAGACCTATTGCCGGCTGGATATGTAACCTAATGGGTCACACACTTAAGAGGATTGATCAAGAGTTTAATTTGTAATTAAATCATCTTTGCAGGATAACACTCTAGCAGGTGTTGCAAACCCTAGCTTCTATTCGAATTGGATTTGAATTAGGGTTCCGAATTGGATCAATTTGGGTTCTAATTGGACCTAATTAGACCCTAATTAAATATATAGGACTTTGGGCTAACCCATGGCTAAGACTACATCTTAATTAACACCCAAGCCCATCCATATGGGCTGCCCAAATTATTTGTGCGCGTGGATAAGAGGAAAGACTCCACGCGCGCATGGACTCTTCATGCGCGCGTGAAGTCTTCTTATTTCACCACAATTTTTGCATTTTGGCTGGTTATTCTCTATTAGCACATCTCCTAATGACCATTAGATGGTCATCTAACAGTTTGGGGGATTTTGAGAAAGATAAAAGGCGCTAACTCTTCCCGGTTGCGCGATATAACGTCTCTTCGGAGACCGTAACATCGCGACTTCTTCTTAAAACTTTACGACTTTTTTTTTAGGAAGAGCCGTGAGTTTGAATCTGAAGGGCCGTGAGAAGGAAGGAGAGGGCATGAGAAATGTGGAAATCCATGAGAAATAGTTTACGGAGAGTTGTGTTCTTTTGAAAAGACATCTTTTTGTAGTCTATTTAAGGAACAGAGGCTTCGGGTGTTTTTCTGATGTACGACAGAAGTTTTTATTTTTATTTTTATTTTTCTTTCCTTTCCAGGAGACTGATTCCTCCTTAGCTTGTTTAGGACACAAGAGTTTCCCTTTTACAGAGTTCTCTTCTCTGTTGAAACTCAAGTCTAAAACAAGAGATAGGAAGAATCTCTCGAACGGTAAAAGAAAAGAAGATATACTCTGTTTTTATTTTCTTTTACATTAAGACATTAGTGTCTTAAATCCTCCTCCTCCTTCAAGACAAGAGTGTATTCTTAGGACAAGGTCTTAAGAAAGGGAGAGGAAGAAGAAAGAAAGGAAGTAAGAAGTCCCTGCAATGGAGTTTTTCAGCCATAGTCCTCTTGAGTTTTAGGAGAAGAATTCAAGTGAAGGAACTTTTGAAGAAGCAAGCATCTTGATCAATTTTCTTATGGATCACCATTGGAGGGTGGGCATTTGGATGCCTGGTGAATTCAAAAGGGTCATTCAACATCAAGTTTTGATTCTACATCAAAATTGGATTTAGCGATAACAGGTTGGTGCCCTAATTCTAATAGTGTAGGTTTGCATGTTTCTCATATGTTTTAATCCTGAATAAGTAGATCCTGGATAAGGGTTTTGGTATAAATTTCATCATTTTGAAACTATCTTTTCACTGTGGTGCACTGGAACCCTTTCAGTGGTATCAGAGCCACCATTATTACAGTTAAAATATATGGAAATTATTTATATGTGTTTTTGTTGTAGTGTCGCATGTTAGGGTTTTAAACCCTTGAATGCTGATACACTTAGCACATTTATGGGATGCATGTATGTTTGATAATTTATGTTTGATGTATGTCACTAATTAGGATTTTTCACTCAAACCCTAATTATTATAGAGATATGTTTAGTTTTGAAGTCATCATACTGAAATAAGGTTGCCCTGGCATAATAGTGGATCCATTATATGGTAAATGGTTATCCTAGTATGATGACACACTTAGCACATATTTTCTTATTTATAAGAATGATATGTTGTGATAAATTTTATAAGGATGTGCTGGAAATTTATAAATCCCTCCTCTTAAAAATTATATTAAGTCTTAGTATATTTAACTGATAAGAATCACCAGTCATGATGAACAATTGATCATTTCGGTGTCTAGAAAGGTGGTTCTGGGAAGGTAAAGAGAATTGTGGTTTTTAATTGGTTCCGTTGACTGACCTGGTCAATTTTTATTGGTATCTAGGAAAGCAACGGCGGGACTCCCACATCTCTTCCACTTGCCTGGCCAATTTGATTAAATTTAAATCTTGACTAAAATGCTTAGTGTTAAAAATACTATATATATTGGCCTTCCTTCATGCTGGATCGTTATTGTGTTATGAACCACATTAGGTTTGTTGTGTTATCTGCAAGACCTAATATGGTGATTGACATAATATTAGTCTAGTGCATAGAGATGCTTACAGCATATTCAGTATAATGCTTTGTTGTGTTATCTACAAGGGCATTATATTTAAGTATTGACTGTAAAGAAATGAAAGTGTCTTGACTTAACTAGAACATTATGGTTTGTTGTGTCTTCTGCAAGACTAATAATGTTCTAGAGGCCAAGTTACTTCTTGAGAATTATATGAGATATAATTGGAAGAGTTTCCTACCTTTAAGCTTATAAAAGATTTGTTGTGTTTTCTGCAAGATCTTTTATAAGTTATTAGGATCTTAATCTCACTAAGAAAAACCTATCATTTTTTTTTTTTTTTTTTTGATTATCATAGTGAGGGCTATGATTTTTGATAAAATAGTGGGAGACATAATTAAATTAAAGACCTTATTTAATTATGTATGTCATTTCATGATTGTTTGCTTATATATTGTTCTTTGTTAAATGTAGATAAATGGCATCTTCATTATCACTACGAAGTATCTTAGATATCAACAAACTGACTGGTCCAAATTATGTGGACTGGTTGAGAAATTTAAAGATTATGCTGAGTTCAGAAAAACTTTCTTATATTCTTGATACCCCTAGTCTTAATCCACTAGGGGACGATGCCACACAGGAATATATGGCCACATACAAAATGTGGCAAAATGATTCCCTCACTGTCAAGTGTATCATACTAGCCTCTATGACCAATGAGTTACAGAGACAGCATGAAAGCATGGATACTCAATCCATAATGCTCAATTTAAAAGAGCTTTATGGAGAACATAGCAGAACTGCTAGATATGAAATATCTAAGCAGTTATTCCGTGCTAGGATGACAGAGGGAACATCCGTTCAGGATCATGTTCTGAAAGTAATTGACTTGATCACCAGATTGGGTCAATTAGGTTTTATTATGGATGGGGAGTTGAATCAGGATTTAATCCTGCAATCACTCCCAGAGTCATTTTCTCAGTTTGTCTTGAATTATCACATGAACAAACTGAACACTTCCTTGCCTGAGCTGTTAAATATGTTAAAAATAGTGGAGAGCCACGTAAAGAAAGAAAAGGCTCCACTTCTTCTTATTGATAAGACCAATAAGAAGAAATCAGGCAAAAAGGATTTTAATAGGAAGCTAAATCCTAAGAGTGGCATCAATAAGAATAAGAAAGGAAAGAAGGCCTCCAAACAGTCGACCTGTTTCTTTTGCGGCAAAGCGGGACATTGGAAAAGGAATTGCAAGGCTTACCTTGCAACTATGAAGCCTGGTGCATTAGATGCGCCAAAAGGTATGTATGAGATATATGCTATGTTGACATTAAATTCATCTATTTCAAATAGTTAGGTATTGGATACCGCTTGTGGTTACCATATATGCAAATCTTTGCAGGACCTCCACAAGCTTAAAGTATTGAAGGAAGGTGACTTCAATCTCTACGGTGCTAGTGGTGATATCATCCAAGCAGAAGCTGTAGGGACCTATATTCTGATGTTGCCTTCAGGGAAGATCTTGGAGTTAGAAAATTATTATTATATGCCTAAGATTATTAGGAACATTATATCTATTTCCTTGTTATTAAAACAAGGATATGTAATGGATGTAACGAGCACTGGTTGCTCGATAATGTTATCTAATAAATTTGTTTGTTTTGGCATATTTAGCAATGGGCTCTTAAGTCTTTCTTCCAATGATAGTGTTTTTCATGTCAATAATAAAAGAAAAAGAGAACACTTTAATAATACTTTACTTTGGCATCATCGACTTGGTCATGTTAATGAGTCTAGGATAAGCAAGTTATACAAGGAGAAATTCCTTGATCCTTATGAATATAAATCATTAGGGACTTGCGAATCATGTCTCATGGGTAAGATGACCAAGACTCCATTTACTGGACATGGAGAAAGGTCAACTGAGTTATTAGGACTTATACATACTAATGTATGTGGTCCAATGATGACTCAGGCCAGAGGTGGATACTCATATTTTATCACTTTTACATATGATTTATCTAGGTTTGGATATGTGTATCTTATGAAACATAAATCTGAAGCCTTTGATAAATTTAAGGAGTATCAAAGTATGGTCGAAAAACAAACCGGGAAAAGTATTAAAGTTCTTCGGTCTGATCGAGTAGGAGAATACTTATCCATGGAGTTTTTAGACTATCTTAAAGTTAATGGAATTCTTTCTGAATGGACCCCTCCTTATACACCACAGCTAAATGGTATAGCTAAAAGAAGGAATCGTACCTTATTAGATATGGTACGATCCATGATGTGCTTCACAAAATTACCCATTTCCTTCTGGGGTCATGCCCTAGAAACTACTGTTTACATTCTGAACAAAGTACCTTCTAAATCCATTTTTAGTACTCCGTATGAGATTTGGAGTGGAAAGAAACCATATCTTAAATATTTTAAGATATGGGGATGTCCAGCTTATGTTAAAAAAATTTTGGACATAAGTTGGAAGCTAGAGTGGATAAATGTCTATTTGTAGGATATCCTAGAGAGGGTAGAGGATATCTGTTTTACCATCCTACTGAACAAAAGATTTTTGTCAGCAGGCATGCCATTTTTCTAGAAAAAGAGTTCATTTTAGAAAAAGGCAATGGTAGAACTGTTGAACTTGGAGAAGTACAAGAAACACAGATAGACAATTCTCAACCATTAGAACATATAGCAAGTCAGAACCAGAACACAAAACTCCTCCCTGTAGGTCTGATAGAGTGCCACGGGCACCTGAGAGGTATGAGTTTATTATTGAAAATAATGAAGCCCAAGTCATTCAAAATGATGAACCTCTGACCTATACAGAAGCTATCTTGAGTAGTGACTCAGATAGATGGCAAGAAGCCGTGGAATCCGAGATAGACTCTATGTATGTCAAACAAGTATGGTCTTTGGTCGATGCACCAGAGGGTGTTAATCCTATTGGGTGCAAATGGGTCTATAAGAAAAAGATTGGGGCTGATGGCCAAGTTGAAACCTATAAAGCCAGATTAGTGGCAAAAGGTTTTAGACAAAAACAGGGAATTGATTATGATGAAACATTCTCACCTGTAGCCATGCTCAAATAAATTTGGATTTTACTTGCTATAGCAGCATACCACGATTATGAGATCTGGCAAATGGATGTGAAGACTGCTTTCCTCAATGGTTTCCTTGAGGAAGAAGTCTACATGTCACAACCAGAAGGTTTTATTTCAAAGAATAAACCTAATCAAGTATGCAAGCTAAAGAAATCCATTTATGGATTGAAACAAGCTTCAAGGAGTTGGAACATCTGTTTTGATGAAACTATTAAAAGGTTTGGTTTTATCAAAAATGTGGATGAACCCTGTGTTTATAAGAAGACTAGTGGGAGTACCATAGTCTTCTTGGTTCTGTATGTAGATGACATACTCCTCATTGGGAATGATATCCCAATGTTACAATCAGTTAAGGTTTGGCTATCAAACTAGTTTTCCATGAAAGATTTGGGAGAAGCATCCTATATACTAGGTATTAAGATTTATAGAGATAGGTCTAAGAGGATTCTAGGTTTATCCCAGTCAAGGTACATTGACTTAGTGCTGAAAAGATTCAGCATGGATGGAAGTAAAAGAGGTTATCTTCCTATGAGTCAAGGCATACATCTTTCCAAAAGATTGTCTCCTAAGACACCTGAAGAAAGAAATAGAATGAATTCTATACCTTATGCTTCGACAATAGGGTCCATAATATATGCCATGTTATGTACCAGGCCTGATGTGGGATATGCTTTAGGCATTGTCAGTAGGTTTCAGGCTGATCCAGGAGAGGATCATTGGAAAGCAGTTAAAAATATTCTTAAGTACCCGAGAAGGACTCAGGATATTTTTCTGGTTTATGGTGGTTCTGATCTTAAACTAGAAGCATATTCTGATTCTAGTTTTCAATCAGACATTGATGATAGCAAATCCATTTCGGGATATATTTTTACCCTAAATGGTGGAGCAGTGAGTTGGAAGAATACAAAGCAGCAGACTGTAGCTGACTCAACCACAGAGGCAGAATACATAGCTGTCAGTGAAGCCGCCAAGGAAGTAGTTTGGATGAAGAAGTTCATCACAGAGTTGGGTGTTGTTCCTGAGATTGAAAACCCAGTGCCACTTTACTGTGACAACACTGGAGCTGTTGCTCAAGCTAAGGAACCAAGAGCTCATCATAAGTCCAAGCACATTCTGAGATGCTTCCATCTCGTCCGAGAAATAGTCGAAAGACAAGATGTCTACATAAATAGAGTTGATACAAAGAACAACGTAGCAGACCCGTTCACTAAGGCTCTACCACAGCGAGATTTTGATCGCCACCTCGAGGGTATGGGGTAAAGATTTAAAGGCGATTGGCTTTAGTGCAAGTGGGAGATTGAAAGGGATATGCCCTATAAGCCAATCAACATTGTATCTCCCAAATCAATGTAATTGACAATATTCTAATAAAGGCATTATTTTTCGTCATACGCTGTGTTTTATTATGATGAACCCCATAGATTAGGGCTATGATTTTAAGGTTATGATAAGATCATACCAGTGAGACCTAAAGTCTTAAAACCTTAATCTAAAATATTCCTAGTCAAAGGAACCCTGAGTAGGGGATTAAGATTTTTCCAGTAAGACTAGCACATCCCATGTATACTGGAAAGGGTGATTGCTCTCACAGTCACTTATGTATGACACTAATACTAGGATGTGGGTGCTCATTAGTGAATGAGTTCACTGATATGAACCAACTTGAGAACATCTAATGGAGTCTTAGCTACATGTCAATAGAAGGTTCTCATAGTGGGAGTGGTACAAGCAATCCTTTGACCTGAGACTGCCATAAGTACCTTATGTACATGAACCCATCCTTTGGTTCAATCCTAATCATGACATTGAGTCATGCACAGGATTGATACTGGGAATGGTGAATTGTATATGAAGGTAATGAGTAGGTCAACAAGGAATCGATCACTCTTAGTAAGAGGAGATTTCATCCAGCTAGTTATCAATCGGATGATGATTCAGGAAATCTTTGATCAATGTAAAGATATTAGAGATGGTTTCTAATATCAAGATAATTGAATCATCAATATAAGATTGAGCTAGAAATAAATATAATATTGGATTTGACATATATCCATATCCATAATTATATTTTGGGTGCAGACTGATCGAAAGATTTAATTATACGGTAACTTTCTACTGAAGGGTAGTTTTGGTATTTCACCAGAATTTTCATATCTTCCGGGTAGACATGACACGTTGTTAGACATCAATCTTGTCTTGTGGGTTGATCAAATTTAAAGATCACTTATTAGGAAGAGTCCTAATTGATCAAGTCGGGTAAGCTCGATTTGACCTAAATCGATTAGAAAGAGTTCTAATCAAGTTAGGTCAACTTGTACTCAGACCTATTGCTGGCTGGATATGGAACCCAATGGGTCACACACTTAAGAGGATTGATCAAGAGTTTAATTTGTAATTAAATCATCTTTTTAGGATAACACTCTAGCAGGTGTTGCAAACCCTAGCTTCTATTCGAATTGGATTTGAATTAGGGTTTCGAATTGGATCAATTTGGGTTCTAATTGGACCTAATTAGACCCTAATTAAATATATAGGACTTTGGGCTAACCCATGGCTAAGACTACATCTTAATTAACACCCAAGCCCATCCATATGGGCTGCCCAAATCTTTTGTGCACGTGGATAAGAGGAAAGACTCCACGCGCGCATGGACTCTTCATGCACGCGTGAAGTCTTCTTATTTCACCACAATTTTTGCATTTTGGCTGGTTATTCTCTATTAGTGCATCTCCTAATGACCATTAATGGTCATCTAATGGTTTGGGGGATTTTGAGAAAGGTAAAAGGCGCTAACTCTTCTCGGTTGCGCGATATAACGTCTCTTAGGAGACCGAAACATCGCGACTTCCTTCTTCTTAAAACTTTATGACTTTTCTTTTAGGAAGAGCCATGAGTTTGAATCTGAAGGGCCGTGAGAAGGAAGTAGAGGGCGTGAGAAATGTGGAAAGCCATGAGAAATAGTTTACGGAGAGTTGTGTTCTTTTGAAAAGACATCTTTTTGTAGTCTATTTAAGGAACAAAGGCTTCGGGTGTTTTTCTGATGTACGATAGAAGTTTTTTTTTTCCTTTCCTTTCCAGGAGACTGATTCCTCCTTAGCTTGTTTAGGACACAAGAGTTTCCCTTTTACAAAGTTCTCTTCTCTATTGAAACTCAAGTCTAAAACAAGAGATAGGAAGAATCTCTCAAACGGTAAAAGAAAAGAAGATATACTCTGTTTTTATTTCCTTTTACATTAAGACATTAGTGTCTTAAATCCTCCTCCTCCTTCAAGACAAGAGTGTATTCTTAGGACAAGGTCTTAAGAAAGGGAGAGGAAGAAGAAAGAAAGGAAGTAAGAAGTCCCTGCCGTGGAGTTTTTCAGTCATAGTCCTCTTGAGTTCTAGGAGAAGAATTCAAGTGAAGGAACTTTTGAAGAAGCAAGCATCTTGATCAATTTTCTTATGGATCACCATTGGAGGGTGGACATTTGGATGCCTGGTGAATTCAAAAGGGTCATTCAACATCAAGTTTTGATTCTACATCAAAATTGGATTTAGCGATAACAGGTTGGTGCCCTAATTCTAATAGTGTAGGTTTGCATGTTTCTCATATGTTTTAATCCTGAATAAGGAGATCCTGGCTAAGGGTTTTGGTGTAAATTTCATCATTTTGAAATTATCTTTTCACTGTGGTGCACTGGAACCCTTTCACCCTGCTGCCGTCACCGGCCGCCGCCAACTCCACTACCGCCGGCGAAGCATGCTGGAAGTCCCTGCTCTGCCCAGCCACCGACTGTGGAGACCTCCTGTGCTGCAGATCCGCATGACGTCGCCTCCCGTCGGACCCCTCCCTGCTGTCATCGCCGGCCACCGCCGCCTCCATTGCCGCCCTGCCGGACTGTCTATGCCCAGCTTCGACGTCGATAAACTCCTCCATTGCTCCTCTCCCTGGTTCGGTCTGTGAGGAAGGAGAAAGGAGAGGAGGGGCACCGCATGAATGTGAAAGCAGTTGCCCCTCCCATTTACCGTTTTCTATGTTGCACTCTCCTCGGAGCAGCACAACTCTCATAGCCACACACCTATCATAGCTGTACAGATTGCAAAGCCATGCAGATCTCAAAGTAGCCAATAAAAAAATTCAGAGAAAAAGAAAGAAAGAAAAAAAGGTAAAAAAAAATTCAAACTAGCCACTTTGCTTTGATTTGCTTAGTTTGGGTTCCATCAAACCCCGCTAAGCCTAACTCGACAGAGTCGAGTTTTCCCCACTCCAGGAGAATGATAGAGACCAGAAAGTTTATTTTATTTTATTTTATTTGAGTCCTGTAATAAAGTGATACAACTGAGTCCAATGGAGTCCACTAAAACCAGTCTAGTCGAGTCTCCGGTCGAGTCAATGTAGTTTTCATTCAAGTCTTGTACAAGAGGAGAGTTCGCAGCCAGGAGATTCACCAGGCCCCCCAACCAGTGTTGGCCTTCATGCACCTGGACCCTTTCATGCTGCCAAGCCCACAAGAGAAGAGCTCTAGTCCAAGGCAAAGGCCCACTGTTGACCTGGTCCACCATGGTTTCTTGGCCCACAAGTCAGGGTCTCTTAGACCTCAAGTCATGTACCCTAGGGTGAATCTATAAATACCCCACCCGCTCTTGTGTTTTTTATGCTATGGATGAATAAAAAAACTTTCTAAGTTCTATGTGAAGGATCTGTGTGATCCCAGGATTTTTGTGTGATCCTTGATTTGGGCATCTATGTGAGCCCAGGGTATCTGTATGATCCCTTCCCCTTCTTCCTAGGTTTCTGTGTGATCCCTAATTTGGGCATCTGTGTGAGCCCAGTGTATCTGTGTGATCCCTTTCCCTTCATTTCAGGGTATCTGTGTGAGCCCTGTTGCTGTGTGCTTTGTTTTTCTAGGGGAATCTGTGTGAACCCCTGCAAACCCTAATCCTTGGTGACTTCTACGCTCGCCAGCGATCCATCCCCGATCTTTGTCCCGCATCAACTATTGTAGAGAAGAGGGTGTTTATCATGCATTGATTATTCTCGACTAGATATAGTGGTTCACTTACATTGAGGGGGCACAACTACTCTATTAACATGACATATTATGGGATGAAGATGAGGTTAGGACCAATAAGTGTTAGGTGAGAGACCCAATGATGGCTTCACTTTTGCATTGAATGATGGGTCAGACTTAACTAAGGAGTGTGGTCAATAACATTGATGAGCCCATATGATTTAGAGATCGAGTTGCTATAGATGCTTGAGAAGCATTGGACAAGAGTTGTCCATTCATTAATTAGTTTGCATGTTACTAAGAACTATTAGTAGAGGTGCATATAGATCAGTGAGATTGTAGTACCCACTAGGAATCTTAGTCACGTAGGGGTTTCCACATCTTCACTATAGAATGTGAGAGATCCATAAAAATAGTGAAAGTTTTTATTTGTTTCTTAAAGTTCCTAGAATAAATAATTGATTGAGTATAAACATCTAACTAGAATCTTTTCTTTCTTTAAATAATCATCGATCACTATCATAGGTGGTCAAAAATAAAACCTACTCACTATTATAGCTATTGATGAGTCGGGATCGTATCCTTGAGGACCAAGAAAAATTATTTCATGAAAAAAGTAAAAGAAAATTAGGTGTAAAAAATTAGATTGAGAGCAATAGTGATTAAAAATAATAACTAATTAATTGATTAGATCGAGATAGTAGGAGAAGTAATCGAAGAATCCGAATCTACCATGCAAACAAGTTTTATCTTTTTTTTTATATTGCAATATCAATAATTCTTATAATTTTAAGATTAGAATAATTTATCTCTTGTTAAGCACGGACCATATCTGGAGATCACAACATGTCTGCTTAGAGTATAAACTATCTATCTAAGTTACAAGGTTAAGCATCTAATCTACCATACTACAATCTACCTCTCTTAGGCATGTACCATATCCTGAGATCATGACAGGTCGATAGAGGGTGTAGACCGTGTATGCCAAATCAAATCAATGATCAAAGAAATAACTCAAAAGATAGAGGGAAGAAGAACATGAGTTTTATTACATAGAAATTAAGTACAAAAAAGAGAGATAGAACCTGGTTACAGGCTTCATCTTTATCCCAGGTTGAAGGAGTCTAGCTGCACATCACTGCTACCAACATCCCCTCTGTAATTCTCCTCTTTCCCAGGCCTAACATAATGATTTAAACAAGTGCAAGAAAATAAATTAGCACAAGAATTACTATAGTTATTGATACCTGGACTGCTTCCTAGGGTCCTCCTTTTATAGAGCTTATCTAGGAGTTCATCTTGATCAAATTTAGAGTCAATCGAACTCAACATCGATCAGATATTGCAAAAGAAATTCTTAGCCATCCATTCCACATCACAGGGAACTCAAGATTTATGTGACCCTGTTGGGTGAACCGAGTTAGATCTAGACTTTACCGCATCCTTGATCTCCATCTCCCACTTGGATTTGGAGATCTTCTTCAGCATGGTGGCATGCAATGGTGGTGGAAAGCGGTGGCCAGCATTGTGGGGCATTGACGACGGTGGCCAAACTCAAGAGGCGGCGACGTGATAGAGAGGCCGATCAATAGGGGAAGGGTGGCTTGCTGTGGACTTGGTGGTATGATCAGAAGAAGGCCAATGCTGAGGGATGGTGGTCAGCTGATGATAATGGGGTGCTCAACAAGCAACGGATAGTGATCAACATGATGAAGATGGTGGCCAGTCCAAAAAGATGTTCTTCCCATGACTTTTCTAGTGAGAGACAACTCCCTGGTGTCTCCTCTGATTACTGGCAGTGACTGGCGATGATTGTCGATCAGAAATTAGGCTCGAAAAGGAGTTGGTCCATAAAACAGGTTCGTAGATTGGTTCCAATGACGGATAGTGAACCAAACTCATTTCTGTAGATCAAGCAGTCGGTCCATGGTGGATCGGCTACTTCAAAAACTATGCAATTTATTAATAATTTTAAACTTGAATTTTGAGCTTGTGTGAACTCTGATTTGCATGCCATCTATAATGTTAGACTCCAAAAAATGAGCTCTTCCAATCTATGAACTCCTTTTCTACAAAATATCAATAAAAGGTACCAATTCTTAATAAATCCATAGTAATTCATATTTATTTTAATGATTAAATTAGGATAATTAATAGACTTATCACATCCCCCAACTTATCATTGCTAGTCCCTTAGTAATGTAATTAAAATAGAATCATGTATCACTAAGATTCTCCTTTGCAAAATTAGACCTAGGTTTAAGGTTGTTGGCTCTACCTTGTGATTTTGATGAATAACAAAATATTGAGTACATATTTTGTATTAATATTTTTTTCTAGTTATGAGTTTTCAGGAAACAAGCACCTCAAATTCTCAAAATTAAAGTATCGTGGCATGCTTTGGCATGAAGTATCTTTCATGAATTAAGGAATCTTTTCCATGCAAAAAGGGCTCAAACAAGTTCAATTATTGCTTATTTATACTACATTTAAGTTTCATAAACAATACTTATATTTTTGGCTTGATTGGCACTTATTTCTGAAACTTATAGAACCAAGTATCGACACCTGGAAGCCTATGTGTCGACACTTCAGCATTTGGCATGCAGAAAATTTTTATGACATCCCAAGTGTCGACATCCAGAACTCAAGTGTCAACATCTAAAACTCAAGTGTCGACACTTAAGTTTTCAAGTATCGACTCAAGGCCTGAGATTTTTTGAAAATCCAGAACTTGGCCATGAATAGTTTTTTGTGTCAATTGTCGACACCTGTGAGTCAAGTGTCGATACTTAAAAGTTCAAGTGTCGACACCTGGAAGCCAAGTGTCGACACCTGACAGCCAAGTATCGACACTCGGGTTCTGACAGCCCTAACGGATCTATTTTCCTGAGTTACAGAAATATCTTTTCAAGCTCCCAATGGTTAGATTTGAAGCTCCAATGGTCACAAACTATTTTTTGGAAGTTTTTGAAGTATTTAATCTTTATGAAACTCATTCTTGAAGCATTGAAGTCCATTGAAAGCTCAAAAACTAATATTCCCTCAAGAACTTCACTTCAAAAGCCATTAAAAGAGAGATTCCCTGAAAATGCTTACAAGCCTATCTTTTCATCATTCCAAAAAGATAGCTTGAAGAATATTCCAAGGAGAAGACAAGACAAGCATCAATTAGAGCCTCAAAGATTTCATTCTACTCTTTGAAGAGAGTTTGTTTTGTTTATTTAAATTGTATCTCTGAAATTCTCTTGTGTTTTGACCTAGCTTTCAAGGGTTTCTTGAAAGTAGGTTGTTGTGGTTGTTGGTAAGCCCAAGGGACAAAACCAACTAGGGTTGACTTGTGAGCCCGAAGACAAAACAAGTGTAAAGGTTGTTGGTGAGCCTAGGTGACAAAACCAACTTAGGTTTTGACTTGTGAGCCTTTGGAAAAACAAGTCGGCTATAATATTGGAAAGATTATAGTGGAATTCTCAAGGGTGGCTTGGGGAGTGGATGTAGGTGCTAGGTTAGCACCGAACCACTATAAACCTTGTGTTTGTGTGTGATTATCTCTTTTATTTCTTGAACTCTATTTCTTGAACTCTAATTATTGCTTTTCGCTGCATATAATCTAGTGTATCAATCACATTGTACATAAATACCACAAGGCTTGCACATTATTGATTTAAAATTATTAAAAGTCCCAATTCACCCCCCGTCTTGGGCTCCATTTCTGGGAAACAAGTGGTATCAGAGAGCCGGTACTCTCTTGTAAATCCAAGGATCTTGAGTAAAAGATCATGGCAGCCCCAATGGGAATGGATGTTGTTGAAGGTCAAGCTTCAAACCGTCCCCCACTATTTAATGGCATGAATTATACCTATTGGAAAATTCGCATGCGCATATTCATACAAGCTATTGATTATAATCTATGGAGGACAATCATCAAAGGTCCTCGTCAGCCTACTATGTTGGTTAATGGCATTCTCACGCCAAAAATGGAAGATGATTGGGTTGAGAATGACATTAAGCAAATAGAGCTTAATGCGAAGGCTATGAATCTATTATATTGCTCTCTTGATCAAAGTGAATTCAATAGAATATCCAATTGTCTCTCCGCTAAGAAAATATGGGACACACTTGAGGTTATCCTTGAGGGTACATATAAAGTAAAAACTACTAAGGTTAACATGCTCATTCACACATATAAAATGTTCAAAATGGAACCTACTGAATCTATTAGTGAGATGTATACTAGGTTCACAAATATTATGAATGGTATGAGACTTGGGAAAGATTATATCTAACGGTGAACTTGTAAATAAACTTCTCAAATCTCTTTTGACTTCATGGGATGCCAAGGTGATGGCTATAGAAGAAGCCAAGAATGTCAGCACTCTTCCACTCGAGTAATTGTTGGGCTTATTGATGATATATAAGCTTTCGTTGAAGCAAAAGAATATAGATGTTGACGAGAAGAAGAAAGTGATCACTTTCAAGTCAAGTAAAGATGACTCATGTGAAGACTCAGAAGAAGAAGATGAAGAAGATGAGACGGCTCTTATGGTAAGAAAATTGAGGAGGTTCATGTGAAAGAAAAAGTTTAACGTCAAAAAGAAACCTTTAAAAGGAGAGTCGAGCAAAGAGAAGGAGAAGGAGAAAGAGAAGGAGTAGCCTACATGCTTCGAATGCAAAATATCAGGCCACTTCAAAGTGAACTGCCCCCTACTTAAGAAAAGTATAAGAAGACTAAGAAAGAAGGCCATGATGGCAACCTGGAGTGACAGCGAGGACTCCAGCTTTGAAAAAGAACTGCAAGAAGTTGCAAACTTCTATTTGATGGCCGATCATGATGAGGTATGACTTGCATCCAATAAAAGAAGAATGTGGTACCTTGAAAGTGGTTGCTCAAGGCATATGATCAGAGATTTGGAGTAGTTTTCATCACTTGTATCTCAAAATGATGGTAATATAACATTTGGTGATAATGAAAATGGCAAAATTATCGGAATTGGTAAAGTCCATATCACCCCTTCTGCTTATATTGATAATGTTTTGTATGTGGATGGTTTGAAATATAATTTGCTTAGTATTAGTCGATTTTGTGACAAGGATTTCAAAGTCATTTTCGAATCTTCATTATGCATTATCTCTAGTCTAGATGACAATGGCATCAAGTTCATTGGTCATACGCATGGTAATATTTATATGGTTGATCTTGATGATCTCCCTGTTCAAAATGATCAATGCCTAGTGGCAATGGAAGCCAAGATCAATAAAACCAGTTGGCTTTGGCATCGTAGACTAGGACATGCTAGTATGTATTTGATTTCAAAACTTAGCAAAAAGAATTTAATAAAAGATTTACCAAAACTTAGTTTTGAAAAAGACAAGATTTGTAGTGCTTGCCAAATTGGAAAACAAACCAAATCATCTTTTAAACCAAAAGGAGTAATCCCTACATCTAGACCCTTAGAGTTGCTTCATATGGACCTCTTTGGGCCAACTAGAATATCTAGTTTGGGAGGTAAGAAGTACGGTCTAGTTATTGTAGATGATTTTTCATGTTTTACATGAATCATGTTTTTAGCACACAAAAATGAAATATTTTTTGAATTCATTAGATTTTATAAAAGAGTTTCAAATAAAAAAGGTGTTTCAATTGTATCTTTAAGAAGTGACTATGGAACCAAATTTGAAAATTTTGAATTTGATAAATTCTGTATTGAAAATGGCATTCATCATAATTTTTCAGTACCTAGGACACCTCAAGAAAATAGGGTGGTAGAAAGAAAAAATAGAACTCTTGAAGAAATGGCATGCACCATGTTTTGTGAAAATGACCTACCTAGATATTTTTGGGCGGAAGCCATAAACACTGCATGATATATTTTGAACCGTGTTTTAATCTGACCGATTTTAAAGAAAACTCCGTATGAGCTTTGGAAGGGTAAAAAACTTTTAATTCGATATTTTCAAGTTTTTAGATGCCATTATTTTTTCTTAAACAATGGTAAAGACAATTTGAGCAAATTTGATGCCAAGTTAGATGAGGGTGTCTTTTTAGGCTACTCTACATCTAGCAAGGCATACAGGGTCTTCAACAAAAGAACACTTATGGTTGAAGAATCCATATATGTTGTGTTTGATGAATCTAACCATAAATCTTCTAGAAAAGAATATGTGCTTTGTGATGAAACAGGTACCAAAAGAACTGAAGAGGTGAACAATAATCAAGAGCCTACAAAGGAACAAGAAGATGATCAAAACATTGAAAGAGGACAAGATCAAGAAAATGAGAATGCATCATTACTTGATCCTCTTCACAAAGAATGGAGGTATGCTCATGGACACCCCAAAGAACTTATCATTGGTGATCCATTTAAAGGTGTAAGTACTCGATCATCCCTAAGGAATGTCTGTGATTACTTAGCCTTGTTTCTCATATTGAACCTAAAACTATTGAAGAAGTTGAAAATGATTGTAATTGGATTAATGCTATGCAAGACGAACTTAACCAATTTAAAAGAAACAATGTTTGGATTCTTGTAGATAGGCCTTCAAATATTTCAATTATTGGCACAAAATGGGTTTTTAGAAACAAACTTGATGAGAATGGAATTGTTATAAGAAATAAAGCTAGACTAGTTGCCAAAGGATATAATCAGGAGGAAGGGATTGATTTTGATGAAACCTTTGCTCCTGTGGCTAGACTTGAGGCAATTAGGCTATTGTTGGCTTTTGCTTGGTTTATGGATTTTAAATTGTTTCAAATGGATGTTAAAAGTGCCATTTTGAATAGTTTTATCGATGAAGAGGTTTATGTTGAACAACCACCTAGTTTTGAAAACCATGAATTTACAAACCATGTTTTCAAACTTCATAAAGCATTGTATGGTTTGAATCAAGCTCTTAGAGCTTGGTATGATCGTTTAAGTTCTTTCTTGCTCAAAAATAATTTTTCTAAAGGTAATGCTAATGGTGCGGGCACCAGACTCAGAAGAAGACTTCAGAGCTCCATCTGGATCTCTGATTAACCTTGCCCGAAGAATTAGGGTTTTTGGTTTGTAATAAGAGTTAACTAGATCAACTCAATTTAGCTTGAGTCTACATTACCTGCATTTTATTTTGTTGAGTCATGTTGACTCAGTAGTGGACTAGGGTTTCAACCTGGGATGTTACATTTTCTTCCAAGACCAGGCAAGTGGACACCACACTCCCAGCCACACTCCCAGTCCAAGGGGCGCCATATCTACATCCAGCAGCCTTTGGTCCCCACTCCACATATGGCAACTTCCTTCTCTCATGCGCCAGATAAAGAGAAGTCCACCAAGAGACCACAAATCAAGGGGGCGGCCAAGACTTTCCCAAGAAACCCAAAGCAAAGAAGGGAAGAAATTCTCTTGGAAGAGAACTTCAAGGGGGCGCCCACTACCTGCCAAAGACATCCAAAACAAAGATGGGAAGGACCTTGACTTAGGGAGGAAGAAAAGGAGGAGTCCAAAAGAGTTGATCCATGGAAGGGAAGAAATTTTTCTTGAAGATCCAAGCAAGGTGGCGCCATCTACCTGCCTTTTATAACCCAAATCCAATTTTTTTGGTACCTTGGTCGACCATATGTGTATGATTTATCCTAATTTGTAGATCCCCTCCTTTTAGTCCCACATGGGAAGATGTGAAACCCTCCTCCCTTGTAAAGCCTTATAAATTAAACCCCTCTTGTAAGTTTACACCAATCAGATGAATGAAAGAAATTTTTTTTATGAGCAAACTTGTGTTTTCTCTTTTCTGCACTTGCTTCCAGGTGTTGAGCTCCGTGAGGGAGTAAATCCGGGTTTCCCTGGAACCTTGAGGAGGTGAGAGATCTCCAAAACCCCAAACCCTAGGTTAGCCACTCCACTCCCAAACCCTAGCCGCCATCACCCTTCTCTTTCCACCAAGCCCTAGTCTATTCCTCTTCTCACGGCCACCCTTTCCAAGTCCAGGCTGGCCACCAGCATCCAGCTCCGGTCCAGATACTTCAGATCTACAGCAATTCTAAGAGGAAGTCAGATCGGCCTCCAGGAGAATCCTGATTTCAGCAACTTCGGCTTTCAAGTTCTTCAACCTGGTAAAATCTTTTCTTGAGTTTCTGAATTCCATCATTTGTTCCTCTTCTTTCCCAGATCTTGAGTCCAGAAGAAGCCAACCAAACCACGAGACCAGTATTAGAGGATCCATTGCGAAGATAGCCGACTCCGAGGATCCCACAATCTGCTCGAGAGAGTTCTTCCACCAAAATCCTGAGAAGATCACTGTCTGGTTAGTAAACCATCTCTCCTCTTTATTTCTGTTCTGTTGAAAGTTCAGAGCGAAACCCTAGGTCTGGGAGTTTCTCAACCCCCAGCGATCCGTTACTTCTGAACTACTCTGATAATTTAGTTTCTCCTAAACTGTGCTTTCAATCCTTACCTAGTTTCCTTCAACGTAGTTTAGCTTTACTTTGAGTCGAAGCCAATTTCTGAAATATATATATATAAAAAAAAGAATTAATCTTAATTTTACTTCCGCATACGCTTCTTTGTTCTTTGTTCTGCATCATTTTTGGTATCAGAGTCCTGTCTAGGATTTCTATTTGATTGCTTGTTTGAGTCCCTCTCTTTTTATTTGTCTGCTCGAAGTAGACTCCCCAGGATGTCCGGTCCTAGGAACGAAGCGAGGTGCAAACCTCCTCTTCCCATTCCACGGGGTGTTCCTAGGGCATGTAGGGGATCCGTTGGGTTACAACTTCGTAGCAGAAATTGTAAACGGGGAAGTGCTCTGTTTTCAGCCCGTAATTTCCCTGTTGCAGGAATTATTTCTCATTGAAGGTAACTCCAAATTCAGTGATTTTTGTTTTGCTGAAACCATTATAATTGAAATTGATTTTCATAATTTTCTCATGATTTATTGGTTTTCGTGCAATTTCTGATAATTAAATTACTGCAACTCTATTTTTGTATTCTGCAATCCATTTATTTTTGAGTGTTCATTTCTTAATTCAACTTAAGGGCATTTGAGCATCTAAGATAAGGGGAGGAGTTGATAACCTCTCCTTAGCCCAAAACCACCATCCCTTCATTCGAACCTAAGCCTTTAATCTAAAATTGATTAGACCTAATTTGCCCTAGTGGGCTAGGGACATCAACAAGTCGGGTCAAGGCTAGTATTGAGTCAGTTTGTCTGGTTACTCTGTATGTGCTTTGTACTCAGTGTCTAGAACGGTAGTTCAGGGATTCCATCCCGAAGGGCTTGTGTGCTGGTCCGCCTGCCTGGCCAATCTCTGATTGGTGTCTAGGATTGGCATTCAGGGACCTAACACTCCCCTTACACCTGCCTGGCTGAGTCCTGAGTTACTACAGGCTAGCTTGCCACTCTGATTGGTTACCTAGTTTGGGCTCTAGGTCTAGTTAGCCCGTAGTCGTTCAGTTGAGTCTCATTTTGTGTGCTTGATTGCATCATGTCTACCCGGAATGGAGTACCCTACCAACCTGGTCAAACCCAACCTGATTTAGAGGCCATGGTTAGAGCTCTTACTGAGAGTATGAACAAATTAAGTCAGGATATGAATGAGAATTTTGCCCAGCTTAGGGATCGAGTCCAAGTACTCGAGGAACCTAGGCATCGGAATTGGACTCCTGACCCAGATTTTAATGTGCCTCAACCTCACCCACACCAAGAGCCTAGAAGACCTTTATACCGAGATCCTGAACCTAATCATAGGAGGCCTGACCCAGAACCTGAGGATAGAGATGATAGGTTCATTCGGAACATCAAGTTAGATGCACCCACTTTTGATGGTAGTTTAAATCCTAAGGTGTATTCTGATTGGGAGGGTGAGATGGACCAGTACTTTGAGTGGTATGCTATGTCCGAGGAGAGGAAATTCAAGTTTGCCAAAATGAAATTAATACGTCAAGCTAGGTTATACTGGGGGAACATTGAGCTGACCACTAGAAGATGAAATGTAGAGCCCATAACCACTTGGCAGGGTATGAAAGAGAAACTTAGAGACAAGTACCTACCCATTTCATACCAGCAAAATCTGTTAGACCAATGGCAGACTTTGAAACAAGGGAACCGATCTGTTTCAGACTACATAACCACCTTTGATGAATACCTAATAAGATGTGATGTGAGTGAAGCCCATGAAGTCACCTTATCTAGATTTAGGGCTGGACTTAGGGAAGATATTAAGAGAGAGTTGTTTTTGAGAGAGGTTACTGACCTAGACCAAGCCTATCAGATTGCACTGAACACTGAGAAGTTTCAGACAGGACCCATGCCATCTAGGGTTAGTGCCCCAATCCCAAGAAATGGACCTAGCCAGGTTACCCCTAGCAAGCCTAATCAGGGTATCCCCACCCCCAGGCCCATGGACAAAGGTAAGGCACCTAACACCCAGAGAACCCCTTGTATCGTCTGTTTTAAGTGCCAGAAGCCTGGTCATATCTCCACTCAGTGCACAGCCATAGCTTGTTTTAAGTGTCATAAGGTAGGTCATGTTTCTAGCCAGTGCCCTCGTAGATCCCTATATATAGAAGAGGGAGGGGAAGAGAGTTCCGAGCCTAATGAGGAGTTTGAAGAAGAAGTTTATGAGGCCGGAATGAATTTGGTTGATGAGTATGAAGGAGAGGAAGAATCCACTGAATCTGACCACTTAGGGGTTGTGAGATGCATCCTGTCCCAGACTAAAGTTCAGGAAGATTGGCGTAGGACTAATATCCTACAAACTTTCCTTAAACTAGGGGATAAGGTTTGTAAAATCATCATAGATAGTGGGAGCTGTGTGAATGCCATTTCTACTAGCACTGTCAAAATGTTAGGCTTAACCCCAGTCCCCCACCCCAACCCCTATAAGGTTTCTTGGGTAGACTCTACCTCTATACCTATCCAGTCTAGATGTCAGGTCCAAATCCAAATGCAATCCTATCAAGAGAAGATTTGGTGTGATGTCTTGCCCATGGGGGTGAGCAGTATAATTCTTGGAAGACCTTGGTTGTATGATCATGATGCCACCCTCTTAGGAAAATCCAACACCTGTGTCTTTAGTTTCAATGGGAAGAAAATCACAATCCATTCAGTCCCTCCTAAGGACAAGGTAGCTAAAGGAACTAGTAAGGTCAGAGAAATGAAGACTGGAGTGAACCTAATTAGTGCCAAGGATCTAGAACAAGAGATTCATAGTGGTTCACCCATTTGGATGTTGACTGCTAAGGAACTTAGGACTCCTACACCCTTAGAGCCTCCTCAGGAAGTTAAGCCTTTATTAGAAGAATTTGAGGATGTTTTTCCTGAGGATCTGCCAGACCACCTTCCACCTCTTAGGGATATTCAGCATTCCATAGATTTAGTCTCAGGAGCTACTTTACCCAACTTGCCCCATTATAGGATGAATCCATCGGAGCATAAAGAACTGCAAAAGCAGGTTGGCGAATTGTTGAGGAAGGGGTTCATTAGAGAGAGTCTTAGCCCTTGTGCAGTCCTTGCACTTCTAACCTCGAAGAAGGATGGCACGTGGAGGATGTGTGTTGACAGTCGTGCCATCAATAAGATCACAATCAAGTATAGGTTCCCCATCCCTAGACTAGATGACATGCTTGATATGATGGCCGGTGCCATGGTTTTTTCTAAAATTGATCTCAAGAGTGGCTATCATCAGGTTAGGATTAGACCAGGGGATGAGTGGAAAACAGCCTTCAAAACTAAGGATGGTCTCTATGAATGGGTTGTTATGCCTTTTGGGTTGTCCAATGCCCCTAGTACTTTCATGAGGATTATGACCCAGGTACTTAGAGCTTTCATAGGGAAGTTTGTAGTGGTCTATTTTGATGACATCCTGATCTATAGTAAGACCCCTGTAGATCACCTAGGCCACCTTAGACAAGTCTGTCAAGTTTTGAGGAATGATAGTCTCTACGGTAATCTCAAAAAGTGTGAATTTATGACCAGTAGAATTATCTTCCTTGGATTTGTTGTAACCCCTGACGGCGTGGCTGCCGACCCTGAAAAGATTAGGTCCATAGTAGAATGGCCAGAGCCGACCAGTGTGCATGAAGTCAGAAGTTTCCATGGCTTGGCTACCTTCTATAAGCGATTCATCAAGGGGTTTAGTACCGTAGTTGCTCCTATCACAGACTGCATCAGGAAGGGAGAATTTCAGTGGACCAAAGCAGCCCATAAAGCCTTCCTAGATCTTAAGGATAGGATGACCCAGGCACCCATTTTGAGACTACCAGACTTTTCAAAGGTATTTGAGGTTGCCTGTGATGCTTTAGGAGTAGGTATAGGTGGAGTCCTAAGCCAAGAGAACCATCCCGTAGCATTCTTTAGTGAAAAACTTAATGATGCTAAGCTTAGGTATTCTACCTATGATAAGGAATTTTATGCGGTAGTGCAAGCTTTGCGTTACTGGAGACATTATTTACTACTGCAAGAATTTGTGCTATTTTCGGACCATGAGGCTCTTAGATTCTTGAATTCTCAGAAGAAGCTTAATCCTAGGCATGCTAAGTGGGTAGAGTATATCCAGTCCTATACTTTTGTTTTGAAGCATAAGGCTGGGTCTGAAAATAAGGTAGCTGATGCCCTTAGTCGTCGATCTTTGTTGTTGAATTCTGTTAGGGCTGAAGTCATAGGGTTTGAGCAAATCAAAGAAGAATATGAGTCGTGTCCGGATTTCAAGACTGTATATCAGGATCTAACTCAAGGACCATCTAGTGAACATAAGGATTATTCCCTTTTAGATGGCTTTCTGTTCTTTAAGAATAGGCTTTGCATCCCTAGAACCTCTCTTAGGGAATTCTTGATTTGGGAAACTCATGCTGGAGGTTTAGCTGGCCATTTCGGAAAAGATAAGACCACCCTGGCTATTGAAGACCATTTTTTCTGGCCTAGCTTAAAAAAAGATGTAGCACACATTGTGGCTAGGTGTCGGACCTGCGCTGTTGCCAAACAGCGAAAACAGAACACCGGCCTTTATACCCCACTCCCTGTCCTAGATCGTCCTTGGCAAGATGTGAGCATGGACTTTGTGTTAGGTTTGCCTAAGTCCCAGAGGAGGCATGACTCTATCTGTGTTGTAGTAGACCGATTTTCCAAGATGGCCCATTTCTTGCCTTGTTCCCAAACATTTGATGCGTCTAAGGTAGCCACCCTGTTCTTTAATGAGATAGTTCGACTCCATGGCCTACCCAAGACCATTGTTTCAGATAGGGATGTTCGGTTCACCAGCTATTTCTGGAAAACCCTTTGGCATAAGTTAGGGACGAAACTTAAGTTTTCAACTGCCTATCATCCCCAGACTGACGGCCAAACCGAAGTAGTGAACCATAGTTTAGGCAATCTGCTAAGGTGTCTTGTTGGTGAAAACATTAGGAACTGGGATTTGTACTTACCTAGAGCTGAATTTGCATATAATGACTCGGTCAATAGGTCTACGGGTAAGAGTCCATTTGAAATTGTGCATGGTTACAAACCCCACACACCTCTTGACCTAGCTCCTTTACCAGTCCACACACGAGTCTCCGAGTCTGCCGAAGTTTTTGCACAGCATATAAAAGACTTGCATAAAGAAATTCAAGCCAAAATAAATTTAAGTAACGAAACTTATAAGAAATTGGCTGATTCTCAAAGGCGAGTCAAAACTTTTGACGAAGGAGACTATGTAATGATTAGGTTAAGGCCTGAACGGTTTCCTCCTGGAACCGTTAGAAAGTTACACGCTAGGGGAGCTGGACCATTTAGAGTGGTAAAGAGAGTAGGATCCAATGCCTATGTGCTCGAGTTGCCTCCAGAACTGGGCATTAGCTCCACTTTCAACATTACAGACCTAGTAGAGTATAGGGAGCCAGCTGTGATTCCCAGTGAGGCTTTTGAACCTAATCCTGCTCTTGAGAGTGAACCTGACCCTGTGTGTCCACCAACAAATTGGCCTGTGAGGAAAGAGCAGATTGAAAAGATCCTGGATGATCAGGTTATCTCTACTCGTAATCGAGGATACCAAAGATACCTGGTCCGCTGGCTAGGAAGGCCAGATTCTGATGACTCTTGGATCTCCCGAGAAGAGTTACAAGAGCTAGACCCAGACCTCTTGGAGAGATACCAGAGCCAACTTTATCCATACTCGACAGGGTCGAGTTCCTCCCACCCTGGGAGAATTGGTGCGGGCACCAGACTCAGAAGAAGACTTCAGAGCTCCATCTGGATCTCTGATTAACCTTGCCCGAAGAATTAGGGTTTTTGGTTTGTAATAAGAGTTGACTAGATCAACTCAATTTAGCTTGAGTCTACATTACCTGCATTTTATTTTGTTGAGTCATGTTGACTCAGTAGTGGACTAGGGTTTCAACCTGGGATGTTACATTTTCTCCCAAGACCAGGCAAGTGGACACCACACTCCCAGCCACACTCCCAGTCCAAGGGGCGCCATATCTACATCCAGCAGCCTTTGGTCCCCACTCCACAGATGGAAACTTCCTTCTCTCATGTGCCAGATAAAGAGAAGTCCACCAAGAGACCACAAATCAAGGGGGCGGCCAAGACTTTCCCAAGAAACCCAAAGCAAAGAAGGGAAGAAATTCTCTTGGAAGAGAACTTCAAGGGGGCGCCCACTACCTGCCAAAGACATCCAAAACAAAGATGGGAAGGACCTTGACTTAGGGAGGAAGAAAAGGAGGAGTCCAAAAGAGTTGATCCATGGAAGGGAAGAAATTTTTCTTGAAGATCCAAGCAAGGTGGCGCCATCTACCTGCCTTTTATAACCCAAATCCAATTTTTTTGGTACCTTGGCCGACCATATGTGTATGATTTATCCTAATTTGTAGATCCCCTCCTTTTAGTCCCACATGGAAAGATGTGAAACCCTCCTCCCTTGTAAAGCCTTATAAATTAAACCCCTCTTGTAAGTTTACACCAATCAGATGAATGAAAGAAATTTTTTTTTATGAGCAAACTTGTGTTTTCTCTTTTCCGCACTTGCTTCCAGGTGTTGAGCTCCGTGAGGGAGTAAATCCGGGTTCCCCTGGAACCTTGAGGAGGTGAGAGATCTCCAAAACCCCAAACCCTAGGTTAGCCACTCCACTCCCAAACCCTAGCCGCCATCACCCTTCTCTTTCCACCAAGCCCTAGTCTATTCCTCTTCTCACGGACACCCTCTCCAAGTCTAGGCCGGCCACCAGCATCCAGCTCCGGTCCAGATACTTCAGATCTACAGTAATTCTAAGAGGAAGTCAGATCGGCCTCCAGGAGAATCCTGATTTCAGTAACTTCGGCTTTCAAGTTCTTCAACCTGGTAAAATCTTTTCTTGAGTTTCTGAATTCCATCATTTGTTCCTCTTCTTTCCCAGATCTTGAGTCCAGAAGAAGCCGACCAAACCACGAGACCAGTATTAGAGGATCCATTGCGAAGATAGCCGACTCCGAGGATCTCACAATCTGCTCGAGAGAGTTCTTCCACCAAAATCCTGAGAAGATCACTGTCTGGTTAGTAAACCATCTCTCCTCTCTATTTCTGTTCTGTTGAAAGTTCAGAGCGAAACCCTAGGTCTGGGAGTTTCTCAACCCCCAGCGATCCGTTACTTCTGAACTACTCTGATAATTTAGTTTCTCCTAAACTGTGCTTTCAATCCTTACCTAGTTTCCTTCAACGTAGTTTAGCTTTACTTTGAGTCGAAGCCAATTTTTGAAATATATAAAAAAAAAAGAAAAAGAATTAATCTTAATTTTACTTCCGCATATGCTTCTTTGTTCTTTGTTCTGCATCAGCTAACAAAACTTTATTTTTGAAGAAAAATAATGATAATCTCTTAGTTGTACAAATATATGTAGATGATATCATATTCGGTGCTACTAACAAATCTCTTTGTTAAGAGTTTGCAAAGTTAATGCAGGGTGAGTTCGAGATAAGCATTATGGGAGAACTTAACTTCTTTCTTGGACTCCAGATAAAGCAAACCAAAGAGGGGATCTTCATCAAGCAAGCTAAGTACACAAAAGAAATAGTAAAAAAGTTTGGGATAGAGAACACCAAGCCATTAAGTATGTCTATGATCTCCTTTTGTAGACTTGACAAAGATGAATTAGGTAAATCTGTAGATCAAAAACTATATCGTGGCATGATTGGTTCATTGTTATATCTAACTGCCAGTATGATAGATATCATGTTTAGTCTCTATATGTGTGCTAGATATCAGTCTAATCCTAAAGAGCCTCATCTTTTGTCTGTTAAACGCATACTTAGATATCTATCTGGCTCAATTGAGATTGGTCTTTGGTACTCTAGAGATTCTTCATTTGAATTGATTGCTTATTTTGATGCTGACTTTGCTGGGTGTAAACTTGATCATAAAAATACTAGTAGAACTTATCAATTTCTTGGAGTAAATTTGATCTCATGGAGTAGCAAGAAATAGAATTCAGTTTCTCTATCTATGGCGGAAGACGAATATATAGAAGCTGGAAGCTGTTGTGCTCAAATCCTATGATCAAACAACAACTCGAGGATTTTGGCATTAAACTAATTAAGACATCCATAAGATGTGACAATATTTGTGCAAGCAATCTAACGAAGAATCCTATACAACATTCAAGAAGTAAATACATTGAAATAAGACATCATTTCATAAGAGATCATGTACAAAACTCTAATATGGTACTTGAATTTGTGTGTACTAATGATCAATTAGTTGATGTGTTTACCAAACCCTTGAGTGAAGAGAGATTTTGTACGATTAGAAAAGAGTTAGGTGTCATTGATCTATTCTCCTAGAACTCTCTCAAATTCCATCATACCCAAGTTATTTTTACTCAAAAATCACTTTTACCAAGTCCTAAAAGCCTTTAAAACTTTCCTTCAATTTTTAAAAGTTTTTTAGATTTTTTTGGAAGTTTCTTGGCCAAGTATTAACACTTGGATTTTGTAAAGTGTCGACACCTGACCAAGTGTCGATACTTGAGAAATTCTAAGTGTCAACACTCGTAAAAATTTCAAACTTTTTAAGGGAAAAATTGAGCTTTTGTATTTCATTTCCCCCCATTTTCTCTCAAGCCGTTGTTGTCCCCAAGTGTCCTCTACCCTCCGAAATCTACATTTTCCCTCTTCGCCCTGCCAAATCTAGGTAATCTTCTTCCCTCTCGATCATTTTTCGAATCGTGAACCCTTGTTCATCCATTTTTGTCCATTTTAATGCATTTAAATCATGTTTTTCAACATTTTTGGAACGTTTCTAGGTTTCCATTTTGTGGGAAATTTGTTTATCCACATTATTCTTGGATTTCCTCCCGGATTTTGAATGAATCCCCACCTACACCATCCAATTTTCTCCTTTTCACTGTTTCATTGCTTTATTTGGCCGGAAATCCTAATGTTTTCAAATTAATTTTGAATTTCTTGGTTATATGTTATGTTTTCTCATATTTCATTCATTAGGAAGGAGTGTAAGCCTTGATTTTATGTTCCACATTCCATTTTTACTCCTCTTTCCATAGTTTTGCCATTGAATTACATACTTTTAACCTAAGACCCTAATAGCCTTTGTTTTTAGTCCTAATTTCATGGATTTATTTTGTCTAAACATTTTATATGTTTAATTTTGTTTTAGGTATTTTACTTTGCCTTAGTTTACTAAGTTTTAGTGTTGGGATAAAATTTTGGAAAAACCACTCATTTAATATTTTTCCCTCCTTTTGAACTATTAAAATATTTATTTTACTGGCATTGTTTTTATCCCTCGAGTTCATGTTTTGAAGTAAATCAATTTGATTTTTATCCCAGTTTTCAAAACAAACCCTAGCTTTTTCTTAAACCTATATCCTTCTTAAGGAAAACCTAAGCTTCTTTAGTCTCTTTTAGTCTAACCCTTGGCCGATCTTTAGTTCTCAACCTGCTTAAAACCAGTCCCCCCTTTAGTATGTTTACCCTCTTCCTTCCCCTTCTTGCTCAGCTAGTAGTAATGGGTCTGCGGAAGAGATTAGCAGTTAAAAGGAGGTCTGGATAGAGGTCTAAGAGAAGGACGAAGACCGAGCATGATGTTGGATAGACTAGCAGTTCTGCAGCTCCAAGTTCCCCCTGCAGAGAGGATGGAAAGGAAGGCTATGGTGGTGGGCAGGCGGATTGATTTGGAGTTTTTCGACCGACAGCACTTCCAGATTAGACAGACGCTCTTAGATGCTGGATTGGTACCTTTCTGTACTATGCAGGAGAGGTACTATCCTCATCTAGTGAGAGAATTTTATGGTGGACTGGACTGCCGATGATTGATAAAGAGCACCACCATCAGAGGAGTGCAGATTACCTTGTCGAGGAGCTATTAAGTAGAGTTTGGGAGATTCTTCATAGAGGTGTCTGTATTTTCTTAGTTGAGGACAAGGTGGCAGCATTTAGATATATACTTAAGAGGGAGGATGTTCGTAGAGTGACAATGGTCACCACGAACCAGCTATCCATTGAGATGCACTGATGGGGGACTAATATGCATGCAATTCTTTTTGTATGTTTTATATGTGGGGTTAGGTGACTAATTCCCAAATTTCAGATCAAAATTAGTTGTAAGGAATTTGTATGAATTTTTGAAGCCAAGCATGCAGATTAGAACCTAGAAAAGTACAAAAGAAAGATCGCCGGGGCTGAGAAGCCTCGGTTAGGACAAGTTTTCCTACAATAATAAGACTGGAGATAGAGAGGATGTACCTGACAATGTCTGAAGTGCCCGGTGAAGATCGCAACAAAGGGATCTCTCATTCCTCGATGGATGCGGCCTGGAAAACCGAGCCAAAGACCCGCGGATACCCAGCTTTCTGCTCGGTGGTCTGATTGAGGCTTGGCTAGAGTCGTTGGATTTGTAGGAACTCGGGGACCTGTAAATGACCTGTCAGGGGTTAGAAAACTCAAAGGAGATCAAGAAAATAAATGAAAATAGCAAAGGAAAGAAAGCTTTGGAGGGGCTGGAAGGATGGTTGGTGGCAGGAAGATGGTTGCAAACACCGGGAAGAAAAACTCTCAAACCCCTTTATGCACACAGCAGGGTAATCAAACAAAACAATAGAAGAACTCAAGGTTTATTTCATATATCAAAATCTCCCTTCATACAAGAGGCTAGGGTCCTTTAAATAGACCCTTAACCTTGGGCTCCAAGTAAGGGCACATAAGTCTTTACATAAGAATCCTTTTCCCTCTCAAACCCTAGCTAGAAAATAAGGAAACATTAGGTAGAAAAATCCCTAAAAATTTTCTTGACTTGGCCAAAACTCCAAGGATGCCTAGGGGGGCGTGTTGGGCTTCTAAGAGCAGCAAGGGACCGGCCCAAAGGGGCTCGGGCACATGGGTTTGGGCCTCTGGAAGCTGGGGTGGCCTGGTAGCCAGGTAGCAGGAATATTCTCTGGCATCTTGCTTCTAAGGGGCTTGGGCTTGGCGCCTGGGCTTGATTTCCTTGGACTAGGATGCAGATGGACCTCTGGAATCATGGATGCCCTTATCTATGAATATACTTTGGCATTTGGAAGGGAATCTGGGTATTTGGAGGCCATCTGCAAGGAATTAGGGTTTTCTAAATTTTTCCTCCTGGGGTCTTCAAATCTTCAAGCTAGGTTGGACTTGGGCTATACTTCCATATCTTCAATCTAGTTGGACTTGGTCTTCACTTGTATGATATAGTCTTGAGTCTTCAGTATGCTTGGACAGGACTCAAAAAAAATAAAATTAGCTCAACATGAGCTGACTAGCATTGGACTGAACTAGCTCAACATGAGCTGACTAGTACAGAACTGAAATAACAACTCAAAAGACTCAAATAACAACTAAAATGGACTCAGATGGGCTAAGCCCTTATTACAGATGGACTCATAAATTATTGATCAATTCATATAGGGTTGAAAAGCCTCTATCTTATTCTGGTGCCTTTGGTGTCCCCACCATGCACCTACTCCATCACATCACTGCACGGATCCTGCTTTTGAAGATAGGCTGATTTGATTTCATCACAGAGCTGGAGTTGATGTTGATGGTGAGTCTGACCCAGAGGACCCAGATTGACATTCCCTCACTTATGCTGGTTCAGAAGCACGATGCAGCAACCCAGAGGAGACATTGTCTACCATACGGGATGGCACTGACTCATCTATTTCGAGCGTGTAGAGTTCTTTTGGAGGGGGAGACCTCCAAAGAGATTCTTCACACTGATGTGTATGACGAGCGGTTGCTATACCGGGTGGGCTATCATTTGGTTGCAGGGCGTTGGGTTAGGAGATAGTCTGGTAAGGAGCCAAATAAGGAGGATGAGATCAGAGAGATAGAGGTCGGGCCATCAGGGCTAGTTAGTACACCTCCCCGTGTTGCTCCAGCATCAAAGGTAGAGCTTGTGACTCCTACCGCTACACCTTCAGCTCCTCCCCTGTCGACCACTGAGATATCTTTTGAGGAGCACTCCCGGTAGTAGTTTGCTGAGGTGTGGAGCGAGCTTGTTGGACTTGGAGTGAGGATGACTCAGCTGAGGATTAAGATAGAGGGCCTTAAAGCCCACATAGCTTTAGAGCACGCTGAGTTACATCACACTATGGAGGCAGGATTCGCCTGCATTGAGGATTAGCTTAGATCCCTCCTTCCTTCAGTAGCTCCTGTAGCCCCACCTGCTGATGGCGATGATGATAATTAAAGGAAGAAGAATTAGAACCCATGGTAGAAGTATATGAGGTTGACATGAGTTTGGTAGATGAATATGACGGAGAAGACTTCAAGAAGGATAACTCTAGTACCTTACTTGAGGAAATCCTTATAGAAGATAAGAGTGTTGAGCCTAGTCCTGAAACATCAAAACCATAGGAAATTACTGGGGACTTGGTTCTTGTAAGTCAATGCCCTCAGGAAAAGCCTACTCCTTTAGCCTCAACCTAAGACCTCATTCAGCTCCCTTGTAAAGAGTTCTTTCTTCTAAACCCAGTCGATAACCTTTTTCTGGAACTGACCAAGTCTTCCCTTCTTGAAAAGTCTGCACTTACAATGACCAAATTCTCCATCCATCTATTTGACCTTATGACACCCATAGATCAATATTCAAATATTGAGGTCATTCTGAGTAAGCAAGGTCTGTTTCATGCTTCCCATAAATTATCACAAGACTCCGATTCCTATTTCCTACCCTTCCTTGAGTCTACTTATGCTTCTAGAGCCATTGGGTTACATTTTGTAGAGATTACCAGGTTGCACGAATCCTTAGAGCCCATCCCTTTTGCTACCTACTTTTGGTATACCTTATGGCATTTGCTAGGGATCCGTGGTAATTTTTTATATGCATACCAGACCACGATCAAACCTAGAGAGTCGATAATCTATTATGTTTAGGTCCTAGAGAGTCTGATAAAATTCTTCTCAATAGGAATACATTGTTGAGTCAGTTTTTGTCAAGTGTCAGTATGAGTCTTTGAGTCTGCCAAGTCATATGCACAGCATGTTAAGGAATTGCACAAGGAAATTAGTAAAAAGATTCAAATGAGCAATGAAGTTTATAAGCATATGTCTAATTCACGTAAACATATAAAAGAATTTAATGAAGAGGACTCTGTAATGATTAAACATAGACCTGAAAGGTTTCCACCAAGAACTATGAAAAAAATTGCATTATCGGGGAGCTGGACCTTTCAAAGTAACTAAGAGAATTGGACCTAATGCATATGTATTAGAGTTACCTCAGATTATGGCATTAGTTCTACATTTAATGTTGCTGATATGATAGAATATAAAGAGCTGGCATTAATTCCTAGTGAGCATTTTGGGCCTTATCCCACCTTTGAGAGTGAAACCATACCTGAGTGCCCACCAACAATTCTACCAGACCGGAGAGATAATGTTGAACGAATCTTGGATGGCCAGGTGATTACCACTAGAAATAAGAGCTATCAACGTTATCGGGTTCATTAGCAAGGTCGACCAGATCTCGAGGACTCGTAGATCACCCGAGAGGATCTGCAGCAAATTGACCCAAACCTACTAGAAAGATATCACAGTCAGACCAATCCTTACTCGACAGGGTCGAGTTCCTCCCACCCGGAGAGAATTTGTGCAGGCACCAGGCTCAGGAAAAGACTCCAACCGATCCAAATTAGAAAAAATTCTCCATGGTTGGAAGATTGAGAGCTCGAGTCTTATAATAAATTTTTATTTGAGTATATTAGTCCTGTACTAATTTCAATTTGGTAATTGTGTCAAATATTTGCTTTAATTAAGTCTTCATTATAATTGAGTCAAGGAGAGTCAGCCAAGACCAACCTTGTTTCAGCATAACCAAGTCAAGAAGACTAGTGGGCGCATAAACCATGGGCTCACTAACTTGGAAGCCACTTCATAATTCCTCCTTGCCACATCACCTGGACGAATCACCAAGGAATCTTGCCCAAGGAAGAAGGAATTTGAAATGGCCCACAATTCCTCCACAAACCAAGGAATCTCGCCCAAGGAAGAAGGAATTTGAAATGGCCCATAATTCCTCCACAAATGGCACCCCCTCTTCATGAAGTCGGCCACCAATCTCTCCCGTCATTTTGTAATTTTTGAATTTCAAAATTTGAATTTCAAATGGCATGGTGTCTATAAAATAGGCTCCAAACTTTATTGTAATTACTTATGAAATTTGAATCAATGAAAAAAACTTTTCTTTGAATTTTTCCCTTGCTTGAATGCTTGGTCCCTTGTGAAAATGTGGGCGTGAGGCCTAGAGTTTTTCCCCTTTCCAACTTTCCCTCATCAAACCTAACTTCCTCCACCCCTCTTAGTCCATTCGGCCAACAAACGAAGCACATCAAGAATGATGGGGGGACCCGAAATCCATCCAGGTTTTCTTGTTTTTCTCCTAGATTTTTTATTTTATTTTACATTTTTTTATTCCAGCTATTCCACTTATTCCCTTTATTCCCATTTTATTCCATGTTTATCCCAAAGTTATTCCCTTGTTATACCTATCATCTTCAACCTCCCAGAACACCATTTTTTTCCATCTTTTCTTCCCAGAACTTCCATTTTTCCAATTTTTTTGTCCCACCGGTTCCAGATCCGCCATGCTCGACCACCGTCTACCTCACCCCCACGTCGATCTCCTCGTGGGAATGCTGTCGAATCCTGTGGAACCGCCCACGGCCGTGCACCCCTAGAGCTCCTCCCATGGCTGTCCACCCCTGCGGCCCTACCAATGGCCGTCCCTCTCCCCAGCGCCACCGTCCATCGCTGCCCGACCTATCTCCGCACCGCCTGTAACCGGGAACTCGGTGTACTCGCTAAAAGTGGAGGTTCCTATGAAATGGGAATACAAGCAGGACATGGTCTCCTGGTGCAAGATCCGTCACACCCTCCCCAACACTCTCTACAATCCCACCAACCTCATGGCCAAAGATCCAAGGAAACACAAGCTTTTGGCCCTTAGCTTCCCAGAAGTAGACATCAGTGTGGCAGAGGGTAGTAAAGAGGATCTTCACACAAACCTCCATCGCCTGCGGCGGAGCGACCTCCACCTCCTCGATCACCAGAGGATTCCCAGCCTCCCATGCATCCGCTGCCCAGCCACCATCGATGCCGATCAGATCTCGCTGGATCCGCCGGCCCATCCACCCTCCGTCTCGCCCGTGTGCACCGCCTCCTCCTCCTCCAAATCATCATCATCGGTGCTCAAATGGCAAATCATTGCCATGCCCTAACCCCACGCCATCGCGGCCACCCCAGGATCTGCCGGCCCATCAGCCCTCCGCCTCGCCTGCGGGCTTGACGTCGAAGCCCACATCCTTCGATCTAGTCTGCTCAATCTCTATTCCACGGTCACAGGAGAGGAATGTGCACAGATCCCAAGCAGAAGAATGGGCACATATCTCAAAGCTACAGGATTTAGAATTAATAAAATAAAAAAAATAAAATATAATTTCCATGTATGTCCTACTTGGTTCCTAAGTCTTGTAAGCCTATAAAAAGGCACCCCCCCTCTTGTAATAAATCAGTTAATAAAATTGAATTTTTGAAAGAGTTGTTGGTTCTGTCTCCGTTTGGGGTGGGCTTAGGCCTATCTTGCCTTCGTCCTTCGGGACGTCGAAGGGTGTGAGGCCCCAATGCCTTCGCTCCAGTGAGAGCGTCGAGGAGCGTGAAGCCGCTCCAAGTCATCAGTGTCATCGTGCATGATGGCGGGGTGTGATCTCCAAGTCATCAGCGCCGCCGTGCATGATGGCAGGATGTGATCCCAAATAAGGTTTTCGCTGCCAAACAGCTGACGTAGGGCTCGAAGCCCTAGGTACTCTTTTCCCCTCCATCTCTCTATTTCCCATTGGATCTACATCCTAGGTTCAAGTTTCATTCCCATTCCCCCTCCATATTTCCATCTTTCCTTCGTCATCCCATCAAGAAAACTGAAAATCAAAAGAGTCTGGCTATTTTAGGACTTTCGGGGTCGTCCTATCCTAGTCCCGGGAGGCTTCTTAGCCCTCCCACGATCCTCGGTTTGCTTTAGGTTTTTTTTTTTTTTTCCCATTTCTGAATAACCCCATGTTTCTTCGTGTCCGCCATCACCACATCAAAGAATCCACATCTCCTCCATCTTTAGTGATGCCAACCATCCAAGGAGTTTTTCATAAGTCCAAGCCGGGAGTTGTTATCCAAATGAAGCCAAAGAAGATCTTCAACAAGACTACTCCGAGTTTCCTTTCATCTTTCCCCTTACCACTCCATCTAAACCCTTTTCTCTAATCTCCCTCAACATCTTTTGTTGTAGGATCCCCGAGTTTCTAATCTCTCAAGAAGAAGGTCTCCCGTGCCAAAGAACCGGATACAAGAAGCCTCGCAACCTGGGGAATGTCCTTGTCATCTAGGAAGCATCTTCTTTGAGTGTTCCTAGTGTTTAAACTATCAATATTAATTGCTGGGTAACCTTCTTTAGAAAGGATTTCAGATCTGTGATTATTTTATTAACTAAACCCTAATCTGAGTGGTTTATTAACCACGAAGGTCCTCCTCTCTTTATTTCTTTGAATGGTTCTATTTTCTAGTCAAGTTTAATATTCAGAATCATTTCATCGAATTCTTACTTCTTTACTTGAATAGTTTCATCTTTTACTTCATCTCTCATTCAAATCATTATTGATTCCATTAGAAATGCATCATTTCATCGTTGTCCCCAATCATCTTGGTATCAGAGCATGGTAGGTTATGGTTTTGCATCATCTTCAGTACCTGGATTGGGTGCTTCACCAGGCCGTCCGGTCTTACGAGAAATGTAGCATTTCATGACCCTCTCCTCCCATTCCACAGGGATCTCTTAAGGCATGTCGGGTGCCACTATGATTGACCTTTGAAGGGGAACACAAGATCTTATCTTCTTTAAATTTCTGCATTTTTTTTCCTTTCAATACATGCCCTATTTTTTTAGGTGTTCCTATTTGTAGGAACATCCAAACTTTCTAATTTTTATTTTGTTAGATTATACATAATTGAAAGTAATTTTGATAGTTTATTCAGATTTTATTGCAGCTTGTAGAATTTTTACAAGCTAGAATACTACTTGAGAATATAATCGATTCTGAGATTTTTAGCAAGTGCATCTTTTCATGTTTTCATTTTTCAAATAGTTTAATTTTGCATTTAGCTTCATCTCTTATCATTTCCAGAATCTTATTCTGCTATCATACATCAAAAATCAAAAAAAGGATAACTTAGATACATCTCATTAGATCATTTGTATGCCATCATTTTTATAAATCATCTTAAGGGCATCAATTTGACATAGGGTCAGGATTTCATTACCTGTCCCTAGCCCAAAAATCAACAACTTGCATAATGAACCTAACCCCTAATTAAAATGGAGTAGACATTTAAATTGCTCTAGTGAGCTAGGGACACCCATGAATTAGGGTCGAATCAAGTGTCAAGCTAATTTTGATAACTTGTTTGTATGTGCTTGTATATCTGGTGTCTAGGCAAGTGGTTCAGGGACAAGAGCTCGAAAGAAGGTGGGTTGGTTTGCTTACCTGACCAATTTCATATTGATGTCTAAGGCAAGCAAAGAGGGACCTCTATCAACCTTACACCAGGAGCCAAATTACTACAACCAAGGTTGTCATCTTGACCTAATACTTGGTTTGGACTCTAGGTCTAGCAAACCCCTAGCTCGAGTTTGAGTCCGTGTGTGCATGGCTACTAGATCAAGAGCACCTTACCAGCAAACCCAAGCTCAAACAAGTACAACCATGGACCAAATCTTTGAGACCTTTATGAAGACTTTGAATGATCAAGTGGCCTGATTGAACCAAAACTTGACTGACCAATTGGCCCAGACCAACCAAAGCATGACTGATCAAATGACCCACATCACTGCTAAGCTTGACCGATTAGAGGCTTGTACCCTTGGAAGAACCCATGAAGTCCAGATTGAATTAGAGCCTGAACTAGAGTTTGGTACACCCATCAACCCTAGAAGGGCTCTGCACCAAGACCTTTTCCCTGAACCCAACCCTGATCGAGTCCATGACCCGAACCCTAGGAGAGCACCCCATGACACAGCTTATGAGCCAAATCCTAGGAGACCCAATCAGGACCAAATGGACCATGATGATCGAACCCTTAGAAACATTAGCTTGGAAGCACCCACTTTTGATGGAAATCTAAATCCTAAGATTTATATAGGTTTATTAGGAAGATATGAATGATTATTTTAAGTGGAATGAAATGTTTGAGGATGGAAAGGTTAGGTTAGCCCGAGTGCATCAATGGGGTCCAGCCAAGTCTTATTGGAACAATGTTCAGGGAAGGAGGGCGTATGAGAGACACGAACCCATTAGGACCTGAAAAGAAATGAAGAGCAAGCTTTGTGAAAGTTATATCCCTGTGTCCTACCAACAAAATCTCCTAGACCACTTAGACAAGTTAACCCAAGGTAATGGATCAGTCAGTGATTATATTGATAGATTCGAGCATCTAATGTGCTCTATTATGAAAATGGATCCATATGATATCCTAATCCAATTTGAAGAGGGTTTGAGGGAAGATATCTAGAGAGAACTATTTAGACATAATATCTATAGTTTGGAGCAAGCCTACCGAGTAGTCCAAAACTATGAGAGGTCCTTAAGGCATGCTAGATCAAGTACTTTGGACCTAAATCTATCCTCTACCAGCTTGAATCATATCCCCATTGGTTTGACACCTAGTGTCAACCAGACTTTTGTTGATCAACCCTCATCTGTATCACCTCCAACCCAGAAGGATGACATTGAAAAGGAATTAGGTATGGTCGACCCAGGATTAGTTGACCAGAATGAAGCCATACAGAAAGAACAATTAAAGGAGAAAGAATTAGAATCCATGATAGAAGTATATGAGGCTGACATGAGTTTGGTAGACGAATATAAAGGAGAAGACTTCAAGAAGGACAACTCTAGTACCTTACCTAAGGAAATCCTTGTAGAAGATAAGAGTGTAGAGCCTAGTTCTGAAACATCAGAACCACAGGAAATTAGTGGTGACTTGGTTCCTATAAGTCATTGCCCTCAGGAAAAGCCTACTTCTTTAGCCTCAACCCAAGACCTCATTCATCTCCCTTGTAAAGAGTTCTTTCTTCTAAACCTAGTCGATAACCTTTTTCAGGAACTGACCAAGTCTTCTCTTCTTGAAAAGCCTGCACTTACAATGACCAAATTCTCCATCCATCAATTTGACCTTATGACACCCATAGATCAATATTCAAATCTTAAGGTCATCCTGAGTAAGCAAGGTCTGTTTCATGCTTCCCATAAAATCCCAAGACTCCGATTCCTATTTCCTACCCTTCCTTGAGTCTTTTCATGTTTCTAGAGCCATTGGGTTACATTTTGTAAAGATTACCTGGTTGCATGAATCCTTAGAGCCCATCCCTTTTGCTACCTATTTCTAGTATACCTTATGGCATTTGTTAGGGATCCATGGTAACTTTTTATATGCATACAAGACCAGGGTCAAACCTAAAGAGTCGATAATCTGTAAGGTTTAGGACCTAGAAAGTCCAATAAAACTTCTCTCAATAGGAATACATAGTTGAGTCAGTTTTTGTCAAGTGTCATTATGAGTCTTTGAGTCTGCCAAGTCATATACATAGCATGTTAAGGAATTGCATAAGGAAATTAGTAAAAAGATTCAAATGAGCAATGAAGTCTATAAGCATATGGCTAATTCACGTAAACAAATAAAAGAATTTAATGAAGAGGACTCTGTAATGATTAAACATAGACCTGAAAGGTTTCCACCGGGAGCTATGAAAAAAATTGCATGCCCGGGGAGCTGGACCTTTTAAAGTAACCAAGAGAATTGGACCTAATGCATATATGTTGGAGTTACCTTCAGATTATGGCATTAGTTCTACATTTAATATTGTTGATATGATAGAATATAAGGAGCCGGCATTAATTCCTAGCGAGCCTTTTGGACCTTATCCCACCTTTGAGAGCGAAACCATACTCGAATGCCCACCAGCAATTCTAACAGATCGGAGAGATAAAGTTGGATGTATCTTGGATGACCAGGTGATTACCACTAGAAATAAGGGCTATCAATATTATCGAGTTCATTAGCAAGGCCGACAAGATTTCGAAGACTCCTGGATCACCTAAGAGGATCTGCAGCAAATTGACCCGGACCTACTAGAAAGATATCATAGTCAGATCGATCCTTACTCGACAGGGTTGAGTTCCTCCCATCCCGGGAGAATTGGTGCGGGCACCAGGCTCAGGAAAAGACTCCAACCGATCCAAATTAGGAAAGACTCTCTATGGTTGGAAGATTGAGAGCTCGAGTCCTATAATAAGTTTTTATTTGAGTCTATTAGTCCTGTACTCATTTCAATTTGGTAATTAAGTCCAGTATTTGCTTTAATTATGTCTTCATTATAATTGAGTCAAGGAAAGTCAGCCAAGACCAAACTAGTTTCAGCACAACCAAGTCAAGAAGACTAGTGGGCACATAGACCATGGGCTCACCAACTTAGAAGCCACTTCATCATTCCTCCTTGCCACATCACCTGGACACATCACCAAGGAATCTTGCCCAAAGAAGAAGGAATTTGAAATGGCCCACAATTCCTCCACAAACCAAGGAATCTCACCCAAGGAAGAAGGAATTTGAAATGGCCCATAATTCCTCCATAAATGGCACCCCCTCTTCATGAAGTCGGCCAACAATCTCTCCCCTCATTTTGTAATTTTTGAATTTCAAAATTTGAATTTCAAATGGCTTGGTGTCTATAAAATAGGCTCCAAACCTTATTGTAATTACTTATGAAATTTGAATCAATGAAGAAAACTTTTCTTAGAATTTTTCCCTTGCTTGAATGCTTGGTCCCTTGTGAGAAGGTGGGCATGAGGCCTAGAGTTTTTCCCCTTTCCAACTTTCCCTCATCAAACCTAACTTCCTCCACCCCTCTTAGTCCATTCAGCCAACATAAGAAGCACATCAAGAATCCACATCTCCTTTATCTTTAGTGATGCCAACCATCCAAGGAGTTCTTCACAAGTTCAAGCCGGGAGTTGTCATCCAAGTGAAGCCAAAGAAGATCTTCAACAAGACTACTCCGAGTTTCCTTTCATCTTTCCCCTTCCCCTCCATCTCAACCCTTTTCTCTAATCTCCCTCTACATCTTTTGTTACATGATCCCCGGGTTTCCAGTCTCCCAAGAAGAAGGTCTCCCGTGCCAAAGAACCGGATACAAGAAGCCTTGCATCCTAGGGAATTTCTCTATCATCTAAGAAGCTTCTTCTTTGAGTGTTCATAGTGTTTAAACTATCAATATTAATTGCTGGGTAACCCTCTTTAGAAAGGCTTTTAGATTTGTGATTATTAGATTAACAAAATCCTAATCTGAGTGGTTTCTTAACCCTGAAGGTCCTCCTCTCTTTATTTCTTTGAATGGTTCTATTTTCTAGTCAAGTTTATTATTCAGAATCATTTCATCGAATTCTTACTTCGTTACTTGAATAGTTGCATCTTTTACTTCATCTCTCATTCAAATCATTACTGATTCCATTAGAAATGCATCATTTCATCATTGTCCCGCATCATAAAGCCTCATAAATTTTACTAAAGTCTGGACAAGTTTCATACTCATCCTTAAGTTTCTCAAATCCAATGACTTCAATGCTAATCGAATTTAGAAGCAAGGCTCTACAACTCGAAGCATCGACTACCTTATTCTCAATTTTGGCATGGTGCTTCAGGACAAAAGTGTAGTTTTGGATGTATTCTACCCATTTGGCATGCTTAGGATTTAGCTTTTTCTAGGAACTAAGAAATCTATGGGCCTCATGATCAGAGAATAGGACAAATTCTTGTGGTAGAAGTTAGTGTCTCCATTACCTTAAAGATTGCACTACCGCATAGAGCTCCTTATCATAGGTTGAATATTTAAGTTTTGCCTCATTTAACTTTTGACTAAAGAAAGCTATGGGGTGGCTCTCCTGGCTTAAAATGCTGCTTATTCTAACTTCGGATGCATCACAAGCGACCTCAAATACTTTGAAAAAGTTAGGTAACCTCAAAATTGGTGCTTGTATCATTTTATCTTTTATCTCTAGGAAGGCTCTATTGGCTGCTTCAGTCCAATCAAAACTACCCTTCCTAATACAATCAGTTATTGGGGCGACAATGGAGCTAAAGCCTCGAATGAATCTCTTATAGAAGGTGGCTTGGCCGTGAAAACTATGAATATCATGAATAGTTTTGAGAACAGGCCACTCAACTATGGATTTGATCATTTCAGGATCAGCCAAAACTCCATCAATGGTGACAATAAAACCTAGGAAAGTGACTCTATGGGTCATGAATTCACACTTCTTCAAATTAGCATAGAGATTCTTTTTCCCAAGGGTTGCACACACTTGCCTACGGTGGTTTAAGTGGTTTTCCTTAGTCCTACTATAAATCAGAATGTCATCAAAGTATACCATAATAAATTTTCCTATAAAAGCTCGTAGGACTTGGGTTATGATCCTCATAAATATACTAGGTGCATTGGACAATCCAAATGGCATCACTACCCATTCAAATAAACCATCCTTAGTCTTAAATGCAGTCTTCCATTCATCCTCGGGTCTAATTCTTACTTAATGATAGCCGCTCTTAAGGTCAATCTTAGAAAATATAGTAGCTCCGGCCATCATATCCAACATGTCATCTAATCAGGGAATAGAAAATCTATACTTAACTATGATTTTGTTGATGGCATGACTATCAACACACATCCTCTAAGTGCCATCTTTCTTAGGTGTTAAAAAGCTGGGATTGTAGATGGACTCAAACTTTCACTAATAAATCCTTTCCTAAGGAGATCCCCTACTTGTCTTTATAATTCTAGGTGTTCGGTAGGGTTCATCCTATAATATGGGAGGTTGGGTAAGGTTGCTCCTGGGACTAAATCAATGGCATGTTGGATGTCCCTGAGTGGTGGAAGGTGGTTAAGTAGATCATTTGGAAATACATCCTTAAAGTTCTCTAACACTTCAACTACTTCCTGAGGGTGTTCTTTTTGGGAAGGCTCTTGAATTTCCTTAGTGGTTAAGATCCAAATTGGTGTACCCTCAGTGAGCTCTTTCTTAATCTCCTTTGCAGTTATCAGATTGACTCCAGTCTTTTTTTTTTTAGGTGGCTCGATCCTCTCTTAACAATGTCCTTAGGTGGTGTAGGGTTGACCACAAACTTCTTTCTAAAGTTTATGAATGAACAATAATTAAAATGGACATAAACAATTGCATCATGGTCAAATAACCGGGGTCGACCCAAGATGATACTACTTACTCCCATTAGTAAGACGTCACACCACACTTTCTCCTGATAGGACTATAATTGGATTTGGACTAGACACCTAAGTTTGATAGGAATTGAGGTGGAGTCTATCCAAGAAACCTTATAGGGATTTGGATGGGGAGTTGCGGATAAGCCTAAAGTTTTGACAGCACTGGTAGATATGGCATTCACACAACTCCCACTATCTATGATTATCTTACATACCTTATCCCCTAACTTGATAAAGGTTTGTAGGATGTTAATCCTACGCCAATCTTCTAGGGTCTTAGTCTAGGTAACAATGCATCTAACTACTCCAAAAAGGTCATGCTCTACAAGATCCTTATCACCTTTGTTGGGATATCCCGGTTCAGCTATAAACCAAACTCCGGTTCGACTGGTCGAAGCCCATTTCTCCTGACTATGGACTTCGGACCAACCAAGGGACAGGCAAACTGCAGGCAACCCAAGGCTTCATATCGGACCATAACATCCGGAAGCCAGTCCTTCGGGTAACGTCTTCGGCCCTGGCCAAAGACCGAACTACTCATCGACTTTCGAAGGCACGTACTTCGGTCCCCATCATACACATGATATCCGGCCTCGGGGAAATAACAAGTCTTCGGCCCATGCAAAGGGAAATCCGAAGCTTGGACCACAATCTGTTTTAGAAAGGCAACTGTAACCAACGGTTACAATGGACACTCATCATGCCATGATCATGGTGCTTAACTCCTGTAGCCACGCTTCCGATCTGGCCAGAACCGCTCAATGACAACCCACGATCGCCAATCATGGGAGAGATTGGCTCACCATGATCACCGGAAAAAGAGCAGGACGCAGGCCGGAGGCCTTCTTTAAATAAGGGTTAGAAGGATTGCTTGAGAGGTATGCGAACATCTTCGCTCACACACACTCACAATCCCCAAGAGCCTTTTCTCTTCCACTCTCTCGACACCTTCCCCATTCTGTGGCTGGGATCTACCACTGACTCAAGCATCGGAGTGTCCTCCACTGGAATAACTCCGACAAGGGACCTATTTTACAGGTGAACCAGGGAGCGGTCCTGCGATGCAGCAGCTCCGACCGATCGATCCCGGGACTCCATGCCAACAGATTGGCGCACCAGGAAGGGGGGGCTGCGTTAACATTTTTTAAGCTCCCTCTCAGACAAGGAGAAGAAAAAAAGTTTTTGATGGCAAGAGGAAAAGATCCAATTGCTTCTATAAGCCGGAGTCGTGCTCCATCTCAGGGGGGTGCACCCACAGAGGAGAACGATGCTCCACCTTCCACAGTTGTTGTGGGAGCATAGTAGTTTGAAGCTCTTATGAACCAGGTCTCCAACCTTACGGCCATGGTTCAAGAATTTCAAGACAGAGCCTTTCCGGTAGGAAACCCACCGGCTGCTTCTAGACACAGCTCTCGATCCCAAAGAAGGAGAGCTCCACGGGAGGAATCCACGCATCCCTCCCCCCATTCTCGGCCCTCTCCTGAAGGCCAAACTTCGAGATTGCCCAGGTCCGCCAATTCCCCACACAAAGGAAAAAGGCCTAGGCAAACTCCCTCACCCTCCTCTGGAGACTCCACTTCTGTGGAGAGAGCACCGAAGTAGACTCTCAATTATGACGGAAGGTTCAGAGCCATCGAACAGAGATGGTGAAGGCACGAGAGCACAGGATGCGAGATCTTAAGGATCCCGATGACCTGATTGTGGGTGACCTATGCCCACCCTACACCGACCGCATCATGGCTGAGGTCACCCCTCGGCACTTCAGGGTTCCCTTGATGGAGCCCTATAATGGCACCACCGACCCCCTCGATCATTTGGGCAGCTTCAAGGCCCATATGATGATTCAAGTAGCTTCGGACATGATGTACTGCTTAGCATTTCTGGCTACCTTGAAGAAGTCCGCTCGGATATGGTACTCGAGCCTGTGCCCAGGTACCATCGATTCCTTTTTCGAGTTAGAAAAACTATTTGTCTTGCATTTCAGGACCTGCCACAAGACTCCTCGGAATATAGACACACCATTCCTCCTTCATTAGAATGAAGGAGAAAGCCTACGAGATTATATCTCCAAGTTTAATGCAGCCATGCTTGAGATCCCAGATCTCAACGAACACATGGCCATGTCAGCACTGAAGAAGGGGCTTCATACTTCCACGCTTACTTTCTCCCTGGATAAGAAGTTCCCTAAAAGCTATGCTGAGCTCCTTTCAAGGGCTCAGAAATACGCCGATGCTGAAGAGCAGGCAGTGAATCGATGATTGATTGAAGGGAAACCCCCTTCAAGGAAGAAAAATAACAGGGGACAAGGTCCCCAAACTTCTAATAACAACGACGACAGATATGCAGACCGCCGAAGAAGTCCTCTCAAGCCCAAAGCATTGGGAGAAAGATTCGACACCTACACCCCCCTCAACCTCCCTCGAGAGAAGATCCTCATAGAGATAGAAAAAGAAAATTATCTCCAACGGTCCCGTCCCATGAAGGCCTCCTCTTTCGTTAGGAATAGGAACAAATACTGCCAATTCCACCGGGACCACGGCCATAACACAGAAGAATGCATCCAGCTGAAGGATGCAATTGAGGATCTCATCAAGAGAGGGTACCTGGGGCAGTATATCGGTCACCAAGGCTCCCGATCGGAAACAACTGTTCCCCAGCCACCTCCTGAAGAGGCCGAATTGCCAAATCAAAGGCCCACTAATGGAGGTGTAGGGATGATACACCGACCCACCGGCTGGAGAAGGGATGAGGATGATGCTCCAAAGCGACTTAAAGACAACAACGCCATCCTCTTCTCTGACGATGACCTCGCGGGAGTTCGGCTTCCACATGATGATCCTCTTCTAATTTCGACCGTAGTGGCAAATTATGATGTACAGTGGATCCTTGTAGATAGTGAAAGTTTGACAGATATGTTGATGTACGATGCATTCTCTAAAATATGTTTGCCTAGACATCAACTGCAAAGGTCCCCCATACCACTCTCTGGTTTTGGGGGCAACCAAGTTTATGCCAAGGGAGAAATAATGCTGCCTATAACCTTCGGCACTGAACCTCGACAAAAGACACTGCCGATCGACTTAACGGTAGTCCGGATCCCCTCAGCATAAAATATTATTCTGGTGTGGCCTATCTTGAACAAGTTCTGGACCTTGATCTCCTCTCACTACCTCTTGGTAAGCTTCCCCACCAGGAATGGTGTTGGAGAAGTTAGAGGAAACCAGAGGACGGCATGGCAGGTCTGATGATTGAAGACAGGCATTTCAAGGATTCGACTACTCCAGATCAGTTGGATCCGAGAGATGTGATGGGGGACAGATGGGTAGGATCATTGGTGAGCCTAGAAGTCACCTAGATTAGGGTACCACTATTTTTTTTTTGTATTTTTTAAGGGTAAAGGGTGGCGAAGGAATAGTGGTGTTGGAAAACAGGGTTTGGAACTCATGGACTTTGGGACTCACCCTAATGAAGAGACCTCTCATCTCTAGGACATTACACCCTCCTCGATTCTTGGAGGTGCTAGGATGAATCTCAAATGTCACGAGGGGATAAAAAAGATGGAATGGGAAGGGGGATAACTAGGGCATCACGCCCATGCCGGAAGGCGAAGGCCAGAAGAATCACTCTTCTAAAAATTTAAATTTTTTTTTCTCAAAATCTTTGACTAAACTATTTTTTTACAAAGGACTGAGGGTGGTATTTATAAACCTATCCAACCCTCATTTGAATTTGAATACAGGATAAAAGATAGAGATGATTCAAATTCAAATACAAGATAAGATAAGATAAGCCTATCCATATCTCAATCCTAACCAATAAAATTCTAATTCAAATTTAAAATAAAAGATAAATCCTAAATTTATTCTGGATATGCTCCAAGATTCGCGCGGCTCCAAAATTCGTGCTTGCTCCAAGATCCGTGCTGGTGAGGTCCCTATCATTCCCCTGAGGTGGGGAAAACTCGACTCCGTCGAGTCAAGATCAGCGGGGGCTTTGATGAACCACATTCAAAGGTTCTGCTCTAAGTTCTCTATAGCTCTGAAATCCATATAGCTTTGAAGATCGTGTAGTAGCTTTGGGGATTATGCAGTTTTAAGGAACGTGCGGAATCTTGAATCAGCAATAAGGAAAGCACATTGCTTTAAGAAATGTGCGGCTCCCTTAAGTGAAGTCGGCAGCAGGGGTGGCAACTGCTTTAAGGAACATGCAGTGCATTCACATTCGTGGCAGGGACTATCTGCTTTGACGAGCATGCGGATCACCCAGAGGTTCCGATCCTTGGAGGGCAGATCTGGTAGGCTCTCCTCCGGCGATAGAGCTGGAGTCATGGTGCGGGCACCAGAATCAGAAGAAGACTTCAGGGTTCCATCTGGATCTCTGAATGACCTTACCCGAAGATTAGGGTTTGTAATAAGGGTTGACCTGGTCAACCAGATTATTTTATTTCTTTGAGTCTGCATTTCATTTTGTTGAGTCATGTTGACTCAGTCTAAGTCCAAGTCAAGTCCTGGTTGGCGCCATTCTCTAGGGCATCATTTTTTCTTCCAAGGCCAAATGCAAGTGGACGCCACACTCCCAGCCATACTCCCAGGACCAGTTGGCACCACATTTCATCCCAGTGTCCCTGGTCCCCACGTCCAAGAGAGCAAGAAAATTTTCTTAGGAGAAGTCAAGTGATGGGGGACTAATATGCATGCAATTTTTTTTGTATGTTTTATATGTGGGGTTGAGTGATTAATTTTCGAATTTCAGATTAAAATAAGTTGTAGGGAATTTTATATGAATTTTAGAAGATCAGCATGCAGATTAGGACCTAGAAAAGTAGAAAAGAAGGATTGCCGGGGTTGAGAAGCCTCGGTTAGGGTAAGTTCTCATACAATAAAAATACTGGAGGTAGAGGGGTGTACCTGACAACATCTGTGAAGATCGCAGCAAAAGGGTCTCTCGTTCCTCAACGGATGCGGCTTGGAAAATCGAGCCAAAGACCCGCGGATACACGGCTTTCTGCTCGGTGATCCGATTGAGGCTTGGCTGGAGTCGTTGGATTCGTAGGAACTCGGGGACCTGTAAATGACCTGTCAGGGGTTAGAAAACTCACAAAGGAACAGGAAAACAAAGGAAAAACAGCAAGGGAAGGCTTCTTTTAGAGTGGGCATCCAGGGATCTGAGATGCTTGTTGGCAGCAGGAAGATGATTGCAGCACTGGGAAGAAAAAACTCTCGCAAACCCCTTTATGCACACAGCAGGGTATCACACAACTCAATAGAAGAACTCAAGGTTTTCATTCATCAAAATTCTCCCTTCATACAAGAGGCTAGGGTCCCTTAAATAGACCCTTAATTTTGGGCTCCAAGTAAGGGCACATTAGTCTTTACATGAGAATCCTTTTCCTTCTCAAACCCTAGCTAGAAAATAAGGAAACATTAGGTAGAAAAAATCTCTAAAATTTCTCTTGACTTGGCCAACACTCCAAGGACACCTAGGGGGGCGTGTTGGGCTTCTAAGAGCAGCAAGGGGCCGGCCCAAAGGGGCCCGGGTGCATGGGTTTGGGCCTTTGGAAGCTGGGGTGGCCTGGTAGCCAGGTAGCAGGAATATTCCCTGGTATCTTGCTTCTTAGGGCTTGGACTTGGTGCCTGGGCTTGATTTCTTTGGGCTAGGATGCAGATGGACCTCTGGAATCATGGATACCCTTATCTATGAATATACTTTGTCATCTGGATGAAAATCTGGGCATCTGCAAGGAATCAGGGTTTCTGATTTTCCTCCTGGGGTCTTCAAATCTTCAAGCTGGGTTGGACTTGGGCTAAACTTCCATGTCTTCAATTTGGTTGGACTTGGTCTTTACTTGTATGATGTGGTCTTGAGTCTTCAGTATGCTTGGATAGGACTCAAAAAAAATAAAATTAGCTCAACATGAGCTGACTAGCATTGGACTGAACTAGCTCAACATGAGCTAACTAGTACAGAACTGAAATAACAACTCAAAATACTCAAATAATAACTAAAATGGACTTAGATGAGTTAAGCCCTTATTATAGATGGACTCATAAATTATTGAATAATTTATAGAGGGTTGAAAAGCCTCTGTCTTATTCTGGTGCCTTAGGTATCCCCACCATCAAGGAAGGCGCCCACAAGCTACCAAAAGTAACCAAGCTAAAGGAGCAGGGGATTTTTCTTGGAGAGGACTTCAAGGTAGGCGCCCACACCTGCCTAAAGTACCTAGCTATGAATGGAAGGAACCTAGTCTTGGGGAGAAAGACTAGGAGATGAGTTTTTTCTTCCAAGAAAGAGCAAGTCATGGAAGGAAAAACCATGACTTAAGGAGAAGAACTAGGAGGTGCCCCACATACCTGCCATATGAAGCCATCACCTTGCATTTGAGGCCGCCCTGTTGGGAATTGTATCCCAAAGCCAATCGCCTGGGTTGTAAGCGGTTGTGCTGAGTATTGTATTCATTTTATAAATTAATAAAATATTATTTTGGCAACTCATCATATATTGTATTTCCTTGAAATGAGCTCTTTCCATGTGATGAAGTCCTTAGGACTACACTGACTTCGATACAGACAGGATGTATCGAGTGGTCCTTAAACTCGGTTCACAACCAAAGGATATATTATACTGGACGGCAATATATCAAGTATAGGTTGTTGCAGTTCGCATCGTTTGGTTGTCATCTTGACCAAATGAGTGTGGTGACACTGATGTGATATGCAAGTGGGATATGTGATATCTCATTGAACGTGACTCCGTGCAGCCCCTTTCTGCCAAAGGGAAACTCATGATTGGATATGGGTATATGTGTCCCTCTGACCTGAGGTCATCACGGTAGCTTGCAAGCAACTTCCTGTGCTTTGGTGCCGGACTACCTGGATTTTTAATCCGGTGATGGAAAGTTTCTGGGTATAGGCAAGTACTTGTGGAGCAATGATGGACCAAGATGGAATTGACCTGTCTGAACAGTTTGGATTGAATATCTCGCAGTATCTCAATTTAGCAAATCCTCGGCCAGGGTAGCCCTGGTGAAGAGTCACTGGGCTTGCAAGGTTGAGACACGTAGTCGACTGACACAGTCTGGGTTGGCAGCCCAAATCTCAGTCATCCTGAACATTAGAGGTCAAAGGGATGAATTATACGGTAACCATATGCCAGAGGTTCGATAGTTTGCTCCCGTATCTTCGACCTATTCAGACGCTGGGACCCATTGCTAGATGGTTTCCTATGCTGGTACTAGAATTGTTCTAGTGCTACCGTTTAGGTTTGAACCTATGAGGTCACACGCTACAGAGGATAACTCTCTGATCCAGATACCGATTACGATTAAGAATCGTCTCGATTTTATGGTCACGGTATTTTTTGAGTACTCTTTTCCCCATCTTGCCCTTGTCTGAGTCAACCAGAAATTGTTTCGGGCTGACTAGCACTGTGCCAGGATTTTTCTGAATCAGTTTTGAGCTGATTCGGAGTTCGTTTCGACCTCCAATTGGTTGTGAACCAATTGAACCCAATCTTTTGGGCTTGAACCAATTAAATTGAATTGAACCCTTTTTAATTGGACCGGTTTTTTGAACCTAGGATTGAACCAACCGTTTGGTTTAAATGGGTTTGAACATTTTACTTGGACCGGTTTTGAACCGGTGCTCTTTCTTTCACCGTGTAAATATTTTACACGTTGGAAGACCGAACGACCGAAATCGCTGGGCGACGTCTCTTCTCTTCCCTCCATCGGATGTTCTTTAACCCTCGTTCATTGCAAGTTAAAGGGTGTAACGCAGCCGTTCCCAGCCTCTTCTACTCCCTCTCCCTATTGTTCTACATAAACCCTTGTAGTCCCCCTTGTTCTTGGTGAACACTAGAGTTTTTGGCTGGGAGATGAAATCTGGGTGGGTGTTTTTTTTTGGCTGAAAAACCGTGAGAGCTGGTTCCTTCCTTGGAGAGCTCTTCATTCTTTCTACCGGGGTTTATAGGGCTGGGTTTTAGTGAGAGATTAGGAGAGAAAGATCCTTGATTCTCTAATCTTGCAAGTGCTCAAAATCTGCTCTGCTGCAAGGATAATTGCTGCAACTTACCGTGTCCATTGCTCCTTCCAGCGGCTAGCACCGCTCGTGGAGAAGGATCGGTGAACCCCGGGTGTGTCTCCCCTCTGGAGGGAGTATTCCTTTACTCCTGGGAGCAAGAGGGTCGAGCCGGATTTGCTGCAGTTGCTCCAAATGCCAAGAAGATAGTTGCTGGTTTTCTGCAACCAGAAATTCTGGCAGCAGTAATTTGCCGAATTTCTATAATTTTTTGGCTAAGTTTTTCTTGCAGATTTCAATTGGAGATCGAAGAGCACTTGTCCACCTTGCCACTTCTCAAATTTGGGAGCAAACGGAGGCCCGGAAGGCAGTGTTCCGACACCATTTTGAAAGCCCAAAACAGAGTTTTTCTGCAGCCCAAGGTAGAAGACGACTGGAATAAGTTTATCCCACTTATTCCAGCCTATTCCAACTTTATCCCAGGGTTATTCCAGCCAGAATAAGGTATGAAAAATTGTTTTTTTAATCATGCATGATTTGAATTTTTAATTCAAATATATTTTACAAATATTATATGCTTTGTTACATGCCTATTTTAATGCATGCAACTTGAATAGATTAGGTTCTGGGCGGAGCAATTTTCAGCTGCGTGATTTTTAAAAAAATATTTTAAAATCTCCTGTGCTCCCGTCCCCTGTTTGCATGCCTAGCGTAGGACCTTGTCAAACCACCTGCACCCTATTCCTTACACGCCCACTCCAAGGAAAGAAGCCTGGTCGGTCAAGGAAAAGTTTTTCATGCTTAGGATGAATGTTTAGTCCGACATGGGAAGTAGTGTAATTTTGTTTCTCTTACAAGGTCTATATATTTGACCCTTATGTAATCTTTTGATTAAAATGAGTAAATGAAATCTTTTCTTGTGTTGAGCAACCTTGTGTTCTCTTCTTCCACACGTCTTTGAGTGTTGAGCTCCGTGAGGGAGTAAATCCGGGTTCCATTGGAGCCTTGAGGAGGTGAGAGATCTCCAAAGTTACCAAAACCTTGCCCCGCTTTCATCCCTGGCCGCCAACCCTAATTTCCTTTCATCATCCTAGCCACCAACACCCAAATTCCTAAACCCTATTCCCACTTCATTCAAGGCCGCCATCTCCTTCTCCAAGCCACCGCCCACTATATCAAGCCCGAGGTCCTTTTCATCTGCAAGCCGCCGCCCTACCAGCCAAACTCTAAATCCACTCCATCTTCCACCACCACCTCCATACTCTTCCCTCATCTTCAAAGTTCGAGCAGTCCGGAGCTACCCCAAGTAAAGATCTCTTCCTTGAGTTTCTTACATCCTTATCTTGTTCTTCATCTTTTCCAGATCCAGAGTACGAGAAGAAGGCCATCCTTGCAATAGGACTACAATCCGAGGATCCATTATGAAGATACCCCGTCTCCAAGGATCCTACAATCTGCTCGAGAGTGTCCTTCAATTGAAGCAAAGAGAGATATCACAGTCAGGTATAAAACCTTCTCTTCTCTCTTCGTCTATTTTTTGAAAGAGGAGTAAACCCTAGGTCTGGGGGTTTCTCAATCCCCAGCGATCCTACTTCTTTATTACTCTGATAATCTACTCTTTTGAATTATGCCTTCTTTCAGTGCATATTTTCTTTCAATATTAGTTAGCCTTGTTTTTGAGTCAAGCCAACTTCTAACAAAATAAAATAATAAAAAAAAAGTCTTAATTTACTTCCGCATTGCATCATCTTATTTGTTCTGCATCATTTTTGGTATCAGAGCCCTGTCTAGGGTTCTTGCTTGTTTGATTATTTTTTCGTTCCTTTTTACTTTTGCTGCCTGGAGTAGACTCCCCTGGCCATCCAGTCCTAGGAACAAGCGAGACGCAAGCCTCCTCCTCCCATTTCACGGGGGTTCCTAGGGCGTGTTGGGGTGCCGCTGGGTTATAACTTCTAGGCGGGGATTTTAAACGGGACACACATTCTGTTTTCTACCAGTAACTTCCTGTTATTCGAATTGCTTCTCCCTGCAAAAAATTCCAAATTAAATAATTCTTATTTTGCTGGAACCAGTATAATTGAAAGTAATTTACATAAATTTTCATGATTTATTAATTTCTATAGATTTTCTGAGATCAATTTTACTGCTGTTCTGCTTTTTTTTATTTTTTGCAAGCTGTTTTTTTATTTGAGTGTGCATAAATTGAATCTATCTTAAGGGCACCGAAGTTGCAATATAAGGGGAGGATTGAGACCCTCTCCTTAGCCCAAAATCACCTCCCATGCATTCGAACCTAAGCCTTTAATCTTAAAATTAATTAGACCTAATTTGCCCTAGTGGGCTAGGGACACCAACTGGTCGGGTCTAGGCTAGTGTTGAGTCAGTTTGTCTAGTTACTCTGTGTGTGCTTTGTACTCAGTGTCTAGAACGGTGGTTCAGGGATTCTATCCCGAAGGGCTTGTGTGCTGGTCCGCCTACCTGGCCAATCACTGATTGGTGTCTAGGATTGGCAATTAGGGACCTAACACTTCCCTTACACCTGCCTGGCTGAGTCCCGAGTTACTACAGGCTAGCTTGCCACTCTGATTGGGCATCTAGTTTGGGCTCTAGGTCTAGTTAGCTCGTAGTCGTTTCAGTCGAGTCTCATTTGGTGTGCTTGCTTGCATCATCATGTCCACCCGGAACGGAGTACCCTACCGACCTGGTCAAACCCAACCTGATTTAGAGGCCATGATTAGAACTCTTACCAAAAGTTTGACCAAATTGAGTCAGGATATGATTGATACTGTTGCCCAGTTTAGGGATCAAGTCCGTGAGGATCTTACCCAGCTTAGGGATCGTGTCCAAGTACTTGAGGAACCTAGACATCAGAATTGCACTCTTGACCCAGATTATAATGTGCCTCAACCTCACCCACACCAGGAGCCTAGAAGACCTTTATACAGAGATCCTGAACCTAATCATAGGAGGCCTGACCCAGAGCCTGAAGATAGAGATGATAGGTTCATCCGGAACATCAAATTAGATACACCCACTTTTGATGGTAGCTTAAACCCTAAGGTGTATTCTAATTGGGAGGGTGAGATGGACCAGTACTTTGAGTGGTATACCATGTCTGAGGAAAAGAAGTTCAAGTTTGCCAAGATGAAGTTAGTGCATCAAGCTAGGTTATACTGGGGGAACATTGAGCTAACCACTAGGAGACGAAATGTTGAGCCCATAACCACTTGGCAGGGTATGAAAGAGAAGCTTAGAGATAAGTACTTACCCATTTCATACTAGCAGAATCTGTTAGACCAATGGCAAACCTTGAAACAAGGGAACTGATCTGTCTCAGACTACATAGCCACCTTTGATGAGTACTTGATGAGATGTGATGTCAGTGAAGCCCATGAGGTCACTTTATCTAGATTTAGGGCTTGACTTAGGGAAGACATTAAGAGGGAGTTGTTTCTGAGAGAGGTTATTGACATAGACCAAGCCTATCAGATTGCACTAAACATTGAGAAATTTTAGAGAGGACCTATACCTTCTAGGGTTAGTTCCCTAATCCCAAGAAATGGACCTAGCCAAGTTATCCCTAGCAAACCTTTTCAGGGTATTCCCACCCCTAGGCCCATGGACAAAGGTAAGGCACCTGACACCCAGAGAACCCCTAGTTCTAGTATCACCTGTTTTAAGTGTCAGAAACCATGTCATATCTCCAGCCAGTGTATAGCCATAGCCTGTTTTAAGTGCCATAGGGTAGGTCATGTTTCTAGCCAGTACCCACGTAGATCCCTTTACATAGAAGAGGGAGAGGAAGAGAATTCCGGGCCCAATGAGGAATTTGAAGAAGAAGTTTATGAGGTCGGAATGAACTTGGTTGATGAGTATGAAGGAGAGGAGGAACCCATAGAGTCTGACCTGTTAGGAGTTGTGAGATGCATCCTGTCCCAGAGTAGAGTTCAGGAGGATTGGCGTAGGACTAACATCCTACAGACTTTCCATAAATTAGAGGATAAGGTATGTAAGATCATCATAGATAGTGGGAGCTATGTGAATGCCATTTCTGCTAGCACTATCAAAATATTAGGCTTAACCCCAGTCCCCCACCCCAACCCCTATAAGGTTTCTTGGGTAGACTCTACCTCTATACCCATCCAGTCTAGATGTCAGGTCCAAATCCAGATGCAATCCTATCAAGAGAAGATTTGGTGTGATGTCTTACCCATAGGGATGAGCAGTATAATTCTTGGGAGACCTTGGTTATATGATCATGATGCCACCGTCTTAGGAAAATCCAATACCTGTGTCTTTAGTTTTAATGGGAAAAAGATCACAATCCATTTAGTCCCTCCTAAGGACAAGGTAGCTAAAGGACCCAATAAGGTCAAAGAGATGAAGACTGGAGTGAACCTAATTAGTGCTAAGGATCTAGAACAAGAAATTCATAGTGGTTCACCCATTTGGATGTTGACTGCTAAGGAAGTTAGGACTCCTACACCCTCAGAGCCTCCTCAGGAAGTTAGGCCTTTGTTAGAAGAATTTAAGGATGTTTTTCCCGAGGATCTGCCAGTCCACACACGAGTCTCCGAGTCTGCTGATGTTTTTGCACAGCATATAAAAGACTTGCATAAAGAAATTCATGCCAAAATAAATTTAAGTAATGAAACTTATAAGTAGTTGGCTGATTCTCAAAGGCGAGTAAAACTTTTGTTGAGGGAGACTATGTAATGATTAGGTTAAGGCCTGAACGGTTTCCTCCTGGAACCATTAGAAAGTTACAAGCTAGAGGAGCTGGACCATTTAGAGTGGTGAAGAGAGTAGGATCCAATGCCTATGTGCTCGAGTTGCCTCCAGAACTAGGCATTAGCACCACTTTCAACATTACAGACCTAGTAGAGTATAGAGAGCCAGCTGTGATTCCCAGTAAGCCTTTTGAGCCTAATCCTATTCTTGAGAGTGAGCCCAACCCTGTGTGTCCACCAACAAACTGGCTAGTGAGGAAAGAACAGATTGAAAAGATCCTGGACGATCAGGTTATCTCTACTAGTAATCGAGGATACCAAAGATACCTAGTCCGCTGGCAAGGAAGGCCAGATTCTGATGACTCTTGGATCTCTCGAGATGAATTACAAGAGCTGGATCCAGATCTCTTGGAGAGATACCAGAGCCAACTTGAGCCTTACTCGACAGGGTCGAGTTCCTCCCACCCCGGGAGAATTGGTGCGGGCACCAGAATCAGAATAAGACTTCAGGGTTCCATCTGGATCTCTGAATGACCTTGCCCGAAGATTAGGGTTTGTAATAAGGGTTGACCTGGTCAACCAGATTATTTTATTTCTTTGAGTCTGCATTTCATTTTGTTGAGTCATATTGACTCAGTCTAAGTCCGAGTCAAGTCCTGGTTGGCGCCATTCCCTAGGGCATCATTTTTTCTTCCAAGGCCAAATGCAAGTGGACGCCACACTTCCAACCACACTCCCAGGACCAGTTGGTGCCACATTTCATCCCAGTGTCCCTGGTCCCCACGCCCAATAGAGCAAGAAAATTTTCTTAGGAGAAGTTAAGGAAGGCGCCCACAAGCTGCCAAAAGTAACCAAGCTAAAGGAGCAGGGGATTTTTCTTGGAGAGGAGTTCAAGGTAGGTGCCCACACCTGTCTAAAGTACCTGGCTATGAATGGAAGGAGCCTAATCTTGGGGAGAAAGACTAGGAGATGAGTATTTTCTTACAAGAAAGAGCAAGTTATGGAAGGAAAACCCATGACTTAAGGAGAAGAACTAGGAGGTGCCCCACATACGTGCCATATGAAGCCATCACCTTGCATTTGAGGCCGCCCACTCCATGGAAAGAAGCCTGGTCAGTCAAGGAAAAGTTTTTCGTGCTTAGGATGAATGTTTAGTCCGACATGGAAAGTAGTGTAATTTTGTTTCTCTTGCAAGGTCTATATATTGGACCCTTATGTAATCTTTTGATTAAAATGAGTAAATGAAATCTTTTCTTGTGTTGAGCAACCTTGTGTTCTCTTCTTCCGCACTTTTTTGAGTGTTGAGCTCCGTGAGGGAGTAAATCCGGGTTCCATTGGAGCTTTGAAGAGGTGAGAGATCTCCAAAGTTACCAAAACCCTGCCCCGCTTTCATCCATGGCCGCCAACCCTAATTTTCTTTCATCATCCTAGCCGCCAACACCCAAATTCCTAAACCCTATTCCCACTTCATTCAAGGCCGCCATCTCCTTCTCCAAGCCACCGCCCACTATATCAAGCCCTAGGTCCTTTTCATCTGCAAGCCGCCGTCCTACTAGCCAAACCCTAAATCCACTCCATCTTCCATCGCCACCTCCATACTCTTCCCTCATCTTTAAAGTTTGAGCAGTCAGGAGCTATCCCAGGTAAAGGTCTCTTCCTTGAGTTTCTTACATCCTTATCTTGTTCTTCATCTTTTCCAGATCCAGAGTATGAGAAGAAGGCCAACCTTGCCATAGGACTACAATCCGAGGATCCATTATGAAGATACCCCATCTCCAAGGATCCTACAATCTGCTCGAGAGTGTCCTTCAATTGAAGCAAAGAGAGATATCACAGTCAGGTATAAAACCTTCTCTTCTCTCTTCGTCTGTTTCTTGAAAGAGGAGTAAACCCTAGGTCTGGGGGTTTCTCAATCCCCAGCGATCCTACTTCTTTATTACTCTGATAATCTACTCTTTTGAATTGTGCTTTCTTTCAGTTCATATTTTCTTTCAATATTAGCTAGCCTTGTTTTTGAGTCAAGCCAACTTCTAACAAAAAAAAAAAAAAAATAATAGTCTTAATTTACTTCCGCATCGCATCATCTTATTTGTTCTGCATCAAGTCAGAGTGGCGGTTTGGGGAGAGGGGAGGCACAGATCCGTCCCTCTGATTGGTGGCAGCATGGTGGGGAGAAGAAACAGATAGGGGATTTGGAGGAGAAGACCGGTAGGGCGGCGTTGAGCGGATGTGTGACACTGGGGGTTTCGGATGGGATTGGGAGTTGGCTGAAAATGTTTTTGACGGTGGAGCATCGATTACGGGTAGTGGGCGAAGAGAGGGGCAGCCATTGGTGTTTGGCGAAGACGGGGCTTCATGGGAGGCAGAGAAAAGGGGGGGCTTAGTTTAGGCGGAGGCTGATGGAGGTGTGGGGCATCGTCGACAGTGGGAGGAGCTTTGATGGATCTGGCTGGAAGAAGGGCAGCACGGTTGGTGATTGTTTGCCGGAGCTTGTTGAAGTTGCGACCGACGAGGATGAGGTGGAGGCCGTTGTGGGCTAGCTGGATGGCGAAGGCCTTACCGATGCTGTCGGTGGAGAAAATGGCGATGTCTAGGAATGGAGGAGACGGAGTCGGCCTTAGCGTCCGAGGATGGTTGGGGCAGTGGCGGTGAGGATGGAGGCACCGAGATCCTGGGCACTGTTATGGGCTTTTATGGGGAAGGAGGATTAATGAGGGCACGGTGGATAGGACGGAGAGGGCAGCGGCGTCACTCGCTCGGCTTGGTCGACGTGGATCTCCTGGATAGAGGGAGGTGGTGGAGTCGATTTGTCGACAAGAGGGCAGAGAGGAGGGTACGGCGAGAGCACCAAATGGCGTTACGGGCGATGAGGTGTTGATTGATCGGAGATGATGAAGCCTTGGGAAGCACACCCCTCTTGAGGTTGTGGCTGATCGGAGGGGAGGCCGATGGCTGAGGCAGTGGGGCATCGGGCTACGTGGTTCTTTCCTTGGATCTGGCGCTCCGATGATGGGTTTTGGTTGACAGGAGTTGGGAAGCGGCGGGTTGAAGGTAGCATGGGATCTGGTTGAAACAAGGGATTTGAGGAGTTGCGAAGGTGGGTTTCTTCAGTTGAGTGTTTCTCAGATCGGAAGAAGAACAACGGTGGAATGGGTGGGAGGGATTGGCGTTGGACTGGTGGCCAAGGAAGAATCTGGGGTGATGTGATGGGCACGGTGTTTAATTTGGGAGTCACAGTGGCTGTGGGTAGCGGATCAAGAACATGGAAGAGAAAGAAAATGGCGAAGCATATCAGCGACGGGGAAGTGGAGAGACTCACCGTGTGGTGGGAAAGAATGGAAATCTGGGATACCCTAATTTTTCTGGGCTCTGATACCAAAATTGATGGGGGACAGATGGGTAGGATCATTGGTGAGCCTAGAAGTCACCTAGATTAGGGTACCACTATTTTTTTTTTGTATTTTTTAAGGGTAAAGGGTGGCGAAGGAATAGTGGGGTTGGAAGACAGGGTTTGGAACTCATGGACTTTGGGACTCACCCTAACAAAGAGACCTTTCACCTCTAGGGAATTACACCCTCCTCGATACTTGGAGGCGCTAGGATGAATCTCAAAGGTCATGAGGGGATAAAGAAGATGGAATGGGAAGGGGGATAACTAGGGCATCATGCCCATTCCCGAAGGCGAAGGCCAGAAGAATCACTCTTCTAAAAACTCAATTTTTTTTTCTTAAAAACTTTGACTAAACTATTTTTTTACAAAGGACTGAGGGTGGTATTTATAGACCTGTCCAACCCTCATTTGAATTTGAATACAGGATTAAAAGATAGAGATGATTCAAATTCAAATACAAGATAGGATAAGATAAGCCTATCCATATCTCAATCCTAACCAACAAAATCCTAATTCAAGTTTCAAATAAAAGATAAATCCTAAATTTATTCTGGATATGCTCCAAGATTCCTGCGTCTCCAAAATTCATGCTTGCTCCGGGATCCGTCTTGGTGAGGTCCTTATCAGGATGAAACTACAAATCTTGGTGAGCCCTTGGAGAGGACCATCCCGGTACCTTTGAAAGAGGAAGATACCTCCAGAGTGATGCGGGATGAAAGGGGGTTAGGGCTAGGGATGCTGGGATGGTAGTAAGGAGGCTTACGATGCAAAGGAACTCTTTTTTTATGTTTGATGATTTTTAGATATTTTTTTAGGGTTTCGAATCCCGAACTCAAGCAAAGGAAAGAAATACGGAAGAAGAGTAATGTAAGCTTATGCTAGCAGTTCAAAGCCCTAAAAGTGAAAACGAGAACAGGACCTCGGGATTAAGAAACCCCGGTAGGACTAGCTTGACATACAATACCTACTTAGGGTAGAGAGAAAGCAAACCTCACACTTCTAAAGCGCCCGGTGCAGAGATCGCTCAACTCGGTAGATGCGGCCTGGATGCCCGAGCAGTCAAACTGGTGGAAGCACTGGCTTTGGGTCGGGAGGTCGTGATGGCAAAGTTGACTGTCTTCGATGCCCGAGATGCCAGGGAGGACCTGTAGGCAAACAAAAGAAGGATCAGCGAGATGTAGAGATGCTCGGAAAGGAACTGAGATGGAGTTGGGAAGGGGCTTCGAGCCCGGTGTTCGGTTGGATTCCGAAGTTGAAGTTGGAGATAACATGGGGCCTCGCACCTCGCGATATCCCGGAGAATGAATGAATGTGGCCTCACACCACGCGACGTCCTGGAGGACGAAGGATTCGCGATGCCCTAGGGCGATGGATAGGTGGTCTCACACCACTCGACATCCCTGGGGACGAAGGCAACTTCACTCAAACCTAGCCTAAGAGACAATGGTTGGAGCATGGAAAACTCAAACTTTTTTCATTAATCATTCAATCATTCAATAGTTCTACAAGGGAGGGATTGGGTCCTTTAAGTAGGCACCCAAGGCCCATTTGAAATTCAAATTACAAACTTTCATGGTGGCGCCCAAAATTCTCCATCTTCTCCTCTCTTTGGCCGACCAAAAGACTTGGGTTGGGCATGGCATGTGGGAAGGCTTGGAGAGGGGGATTGGTCTCTTGACTTCCTTAGCATGCTCATTTTGGGAAGAAAGAGTGGGGCATGGCTTGCTTGAAGGGATGTGTTCCCTTGGACTCTTCAACGCCATCTCTTTGATTGATTCAAGGCCGACCAAGTGGAGAGCTCCTTGGGCGTTGCATGGTTGAGGGCTTGAAGAGGAGAGTGTGTCCTTTGACCTTCCATCCTTGCATGAACACTTTGGGAACAAAGCTTGGAAGGGGGCTTGCTTTGAGGCTTGGTTTCTTCATGGATCTTCAACGCCCTTCTTGATGCAGAACGAAAGCTCTAATACCAAAAATGATGCAGAATGAAAGAGAGATGATGCGACGCGGAAGTAAATTAAGACTAATTCTTTCTTTTATTTATTTATTTATTTATTTATTTTTTATATATTTTCAGAAGATGGCTTTGACTCAAAGAAAAGTTAAACTAAATTGAAAGAAACTATGTAACAATTGAAAGCACAATTTAAAGAAACTAGGTTATCAGAGTAGTTCAGAAGTAAAGGATCGCTGGGGGTTGAGAAACTCCCAGACCTAGGGTTTCGCTCTGAACTTTCAACAGGACAGAAGTAAAGAGAAGAGAAGGGTTACAGACCAGGCAGTGATCTTCATAGAGTTTAGTGGAAGGACTCTCTTGAGCAGATTGTTGGATCCCCGGATTCAGATATCTTTGCAATGGATCCTCCAATACTGGCCCTGTGGTAGAGTTGGCTTCTTCTGAACTCGAGATCTGGGAAAGAAGAAGAACAAGTTATGGAACCAGATACTCAAGGAAGGATTTACCAGATAGAAGAACTTGAAAGCTGATGTTGCTGAAATCCTGATTCTCCTGGATGCTGATCTGACTTTCTCTGGGGTTTGCTCTGTCTTCGAAGTAGCCGAACTGGACCTGGATGCTGGTGGTCGGCCTCTACTTGGAGAGAGGGACCGTGAGAGATGGGGTAGGCTAGGGTTTGGTGGAATGAAGAGGATGCTGGGCGGCTAGGGTTTGGAATGGAAGTGGCTAACCTAGGGTTTTTGGGGTTGGAGATCTCACACCTCCTCAAGGTTCCTAGGGAACCCGGATTTACTCCCTCATGGAGCTCAACACCTGGATGCAAGTGCGGAAGAGAGAAACATAAAGTTGCTCACACAAAATTTGAAATCATTCATCAGTTGTTTTCAAAACTTACAAGAGGGGTTTATTTTATAGGTCTTTACAAGAGGTCAGGGTTTTACATCTTCCCATGTGGGACTAATAGGATGGATCCTCAAATTAGGCTTGTAGAATCAAATCCTTCTCATATGGCCGGCCAAGAGCTTCCATAAGTGTTGATTGGTGGCTCCAAATGGTAAGTAGGTGGCGCCTCCTAGCCTTGCTCTTCAAGAAAAATATTTTTCCTTCCATGCTTGGTTTTATTTGGAAGTATTTGGGCGCCTCCTAGCCTTAATCTTCAAGAAAAATATTTTTCCTTCCATGCTTGGTTTTATTTGGAAGTATTTGGGCACCTCCTAACCTTGCTCTTCAAGAGAAATTTCCTTCCTTCCATACCTGGTTTTATTTGGAATTATTTGGGTGCCTCCTAGTCTTGCTCCCCAAGCTTTGCTCCTTTCTTTTCATAGCTTGGCTCTTATGGAAACATTTTGGGCGCCTCCTTGGATTGAGGATCCTAAGTTGATCTCCCCTTAAGTGGCGCATGAAAGAAGGGACTTGCTTTCTTGTGGTGTGGGGACCAAAGTACACTGGATGGAGATGTGGCGCCCCTTGGACTCTGGCATGTGGCTGGGAGTGTGGCACCCACTTGCTTGGGCCTGGGAGAAAATGTGGCACCCTGGAGAAGACCTAGACCACTACTAGGACTTGTACTGAGTCAACATGACTCAACAAAATTTAAATTGCAGGGAAATACAGACTCAAACTAAAATTGAGTTGACCAAGTCAACCCTTATTACAAAACCAGAAAACCCTAATTCTTCGGGAAAGGTCAATCAGAGATCCAGATGGAGCCCTGAAGTCTTCTTCTGAGTCTGGTGCCCGCACCAATTCTCCCGGGGTGGGAGGAACTCGACCCTGTCGAGTATGGATCAAGTTGGCTCTGGTATCTCTCCAAGAGGTCTGGGTCCAATTCTTGTAATTCTTCTCGGGAGATCCAAGAGTCATCAGAATCTGGCCTTCCTTGCCAGCGGACCAGGTATCTTTGGTATCCTTGATTACGAGTAGAGATAACCTGATCATCCAGGATCTTTTCAATCTGCCCTTTCCTCTCAGGCCAGTTTGTTGGTGGACACATAGGGTCGGGATCACTCTCAATAACAGGATTAGGTTCAAAAGGCTCACTGGGAATCACAGCTGGCTCCCTGTACTCTACTAGGTCTGTAATGTTGAAAGTAGAGCTATTGCCTAGTTCTGGAGGCAACTCGAGCACATAGGCATTGGATCCTACTCTCTTCACTACTCTAAATGGTCCAGCTCCTCTAGCATGTAACTTTCTAATGGTTCTAGGAGAAAACCGCTCAGGCCTTAACCTAATCATTACATAGTCTCTCTTAACAAAAGTTTTGACTCGTCTTTGAGAATCAGCCAACTTCTTATAAGTTTCATTACTTAAAGTTATTTTGGCATGAATTTCTTTATGCAAGTCCTTTACATGCTATGCAAGTGCATCAAGAGACTTGTGTGTGTGGGCTAATAGTGAAATCAGATCAAGTGGTGTGTGAGGCTTGTATCCAAGAACAATTTCAAAGGGACTCTAGCCTATAGACCTATTGATCGAAACATTGAATGCAATTTCAGCCCTAGACAAAATACAAATCCCAATTCCTGGTGCTCTCAATCAAACCAAAATCTGAGCCAAAGCCTGGTAAAGGGTCAAAAAAAACTAAACTAGACTGATGATGCATTCTTAAAGAATGGACTTTATTCCAAAGGAACCCTAGGTCTAAACCTAACAAACTAAGACTCTCTAGGTTTGACCTTGGATCGGAGGAGGGCATGCAGAGCATGAAAACTTATTATGGATGCCTAGTAGGTGCCATAAGGTCTTCCAGATGTAGGTGGCAAACCTAATAGGTTCTAAGGAGTCTTGCAACCTAGAAATCTCAGTAAAGTGTAATCCCATAGCTTTAGAAACATGAGAAGATTCAGGGAAGGGTAGGAAATAAGAATCAGAGTTTTGAGGTGGCTTATAGGAAACAAGAAACATACCTTGGTTATTCAGGATGACCTTAAAATGAGGACATTGTTCTATAGGTGCACTCATCCAAACCTCATGATTTGCTCTAGGAGGGTCTACAAGTGCAAGTTCTAGGGTAGGCTGGGTGCTCCTAGAAGGTGGAAGGTTATCAGGAAGGTCTTTGGAAAGTTTATCTAGAAAGTCTTCTAAGCTACTGTATTTTTCTTGTTCTTGGACCTTCTCAATGGGCAATTCTTGTGAACCCCTTCCTTCTTCACACTTCTCTACCAGATTTGACTCAGGGGTGTCTTCTTTGGATTCCTCAATGAGTTCAGGGGTATTCTTACTTAAACTCTCATTGGATGCAATTTCCTCTTCCTGAACTTCCTCAAAGGGTCTTCTCTTAGGGTTAGCTCTTGAATTCCTTGAGTGGCAGGGGTCCCCTCAATAACCCCATCAGGTAGGAGTTGGTTAATTGAATTATCGGGAGAGATATCCTCAAATTCTTCTTCTTCATATTCATCTATCAAACTTATGTCAGGCTCATATATTTCTTCCTCAATCTCACTAAAAGGTTCTAATCTATTCTCCTTTGATTCCTCTTTAAGTATGGCTCTGGTCAGGTCAACTAATTTTGGGATGGCCATGCCTAACTCCTTCTCAGTGTTATCTTTCTGGTCAAGAGGTGACACAAGTGGGAATTGATAAACAAAAGTCTGGTTCACTATGGATGTCGGATCAATCGGAACTTGACTCAAGTTGGTAGAGGTTGGCTTTATGTCCAAAGTACTTGATTGGTTATATCTTAAAGACCACTCGTAGTCTTGGGCTTCTTGGTAGGCTCGGTCTAACTTATTGGTCTTTTCAAGGCATAGCTTTCTATAAATGTCTGGGTGTAACCCAACCCTAAACCTCGATGTGATCTGAGCTTCGGTCTTAATGGTATTGCATTTCATGTCATACCACTGGAAGTCCTCGATATATTTAGACACAGGCCTATGACTTTGTCGCAATTGGTACCATTGGTCTAAAAGTCTTTTCTCATAGGATCTACCTAGGTACCTATCTCTCAACTTACTTCTCATATCTCTCCAAGTATATATTTTCTCTTTTCTTTGATAACACTCACGCTCAATAGCATACCAATGCGACCTAGCATGTTTGGTGAACTTGGTTTTGGCCAACCTAACTTGTCCTAATTTCGATATGTTAGTGCACTCAAAATACCGATCCATTTGTTCTTCCCACTTAATATATGTCTCTTGTCTTCCATCAAAAGTTGGTGCATAAGGTTCGGTGTTCCTAACGGGTCCCTTCTCTGAGTCAACCAAGTATGGGTATAGGCTCCTAGGGATAAACTTAGGGGCAAGATCATGGTCATAGGCTCTTAGATCAAACCTCCAATGATTAGGTTCAGGATCCTTGTATAAAGGTCTCCTAGGCTCTGGGTGTGGGTGAGGTTGGGGTCTACCAAATTCTGAGTCAGGGGTCCAATTTCTATGCCTAGGTTCCTCAAGTCCCTGGGCTCGGTCTCTAAACTGGGCAAAAGTATCAGTCATATCCTGACTCAATTTGGTCATACTTTCAGTAAGAGTTCTAATCATAGCCTCTAAATCAGGTTGGGTTTGACCATGTTGGTAGGGTACTCCGTTCTGGGTGGACATGATGATGCAAGCAAGCTCACCAAATGAGACTCGACTGAAATGACTACGGGCTAACTAGAACTAGAGCCCAAACTAGATGCCCAATCAGAGTGGCAAGCTAGCCTGTAGTAACTCGGGACTCAGCCAGGTAGGTGTAAGGAGAGTGTTAGGTCCCTAATTGCCAATCCTAGACACCAATCAGTGATTGGCCAGGTAGGCGGACCAGCACACAAGCCCTTCAGGATAGAATCCCTGAACCACTATTCTAGACACTGAGTATAAAGAACACACAGAGTAACTAGACAAACTGACTCAACACTAGCTTAGACCCGACCAGTTGGTGTCCCTAGCCCACTAGGGCAAATTAGGTCTAATTAATTTTAAGATTAAAGGCTTAGGTTCGAATGCATGGGAGGTGGTTTTGGGCTAAGGAGAGGGTCTCAATCCTTCCCTTACGTTGCAACTTTGGTGCCCGTAAGATAGATTCAATTTATGCACACTCAAATAAAAACACAGCTTGCAGAAAATAAAAAAGCAGAACAACAGTAAAATTGATCTCAAAAAATCTACAGATATTAATAAATCATGAAAATTTTATGTAAATTACTTTCAATTATACTGGTTCCAGCAAAATAAGAATTATTTAATTTAGAATTTTTTTCAGGAAGAAACAATTTAAATAACAGGATAGTTACTGGCAGAAAATAGAACGTGTGTCCCGTTTACAATCCCTGCCTATAAGTTATAACCCAGCGACACCCCTACACACCCTAGGAACCCCCATGGAATGGGAGGAGGAGGCTTGCATCTCTCTTGTTCCTAGGACCAGACGGCCAGGGGAGTCTACTCCAGGCAGCAAAAGTAAAAAGGAACGAAAAAAAAAATAATCAAACAAGCAAGAATCCTAGACAGGGCTCTGATACCAAAAGTGATGCAGAACGAAAGCTCTGATACCAAAAATAATGCAGAATGAAAGAGAGATGATGCGATGCAAAAGTAAATTAAGACTAATTCTTTCTTTTTTTTATTTTTTATTTTTATTTTTTATATATTTTCATAAGTCGGCTTTGACTCAAAGGAAAGTTAAACTAAATTGAAAGAAACTATGTATCAATTGAAAGCATAATTTAAAAAAACTAGGTTATCAGAGTAGTTCAGAAGTAAAGGATCGCTGGGGGTTGAGAAACTCCCAGACCTAGGGTTTCGCTCTGAACTTTCAATAGGACAGAAGTAAAGAGAAGAGAAGGGTTACAGACCAGGCAGTGATCTTCACAGAGTTTAGTGGACGGACTCTCTTGAGCAGATTATTGGATCCCCGGATTCAGATATCTTCGCAATGGATCCTCCAATACTAGCCCTGTGGTAGAGTTGGCTTCTTCTGAACTCAAGATCTGGGAAAGAAGAAAAACAAGTTATGGAACCAGATACTCAAGGAAGGATTTACCAGATAGAAGAACTTGAAAGCTGATGTTGCTGAAATCCTGATTCTCCTGGATGCTGATCTGACTTCCTCTGGGGTTTGCTCTGTCTTCGAAGTAGCTGAACTGGACCTGGATGCTGGTGGTCGGCCTCTACTTGGAGAGAGGGGCCGTGAGAGATGGGGTAGGCTAGGGTTTGGTGGAATGAAGAGGATGCTGGGCGGCTAGGGTTTGGAATGGAAGTGGCTAACCTAGGGTTTTTGGGGTTGGAGATCTCACACCTCCTCAAGGTTCCTAGGGAACCCGGATTTACTTCCTCACGGAGCTCAACACCTGGATGCAAGTGCGGAAGAGAGAAACATAAAGTTGCTCACACAAAATTTGAATTCATTCATCAGTTATTTTCAAAACTTACAAGAGGGGTTTATTTTATAGGTCTTTACAAGAGGTCAGGGTTTTACATCTTTCCATGTGGGACTAATAGGATGGATCCTCAAATTAGGCTTGTAGAATCAAATCCTTCTCATATGGCCGGCCAAGAGCTTCCATAAGTGTTGATTGGTGGCTCCAAATGGTAAGTAGGTGGTGCCTCCTAGCCTTGCTCTTCAAGAAAAATATTTTTCCTTCCATGCTTGGTTTTATTTGGAAGTATTTGGGCACCTCCTAGCCTTGCTCTTCAAGAAAAATATTTTTCCTTCCATGCTTGGTTTTATTTGGAAGTATTTGAGCGCCTCCTAACCTTGCTCTTCAAGAGAAATTTCCTTCCTTCCATACCTGGTTTTATTTGGAATTATTTGGGCGCCTCCTAGTCTTGCTCCCCAAGCTTTGCTCCTTTCTTTTCATAGCTTGGCTCTTATGGAAACATTTTGGGCGCCTCCTTGGATTGAGGATCCTAAGTTGATCTCCCCTTAAGTGGCGCATGAAAGAAGGGACCTGCTTTCTTGTGGTGTGGGGACCAAAGTACACTGGATGGAGATGTGGTGCCCCTTGGACTCTAGCATGTGGCTGGGAGTGTGGCGCCCACTTGCTTGGGCCTGGGAGAAAATGTGGCACCCTGGAGAAGACCTAGACCACTACTAGGACTTGTACTGAGTCAACATAACTCAACAAAATTTAAATTGCAGGGAAATACATACTCAAACTAAAATTGAGTTGACCAAGTCAACCCTTATTACAAAACTAGAAAACCCTAATTCTTCGGGCAAGGTCAATCAGAGATCTAGATGGAGCCCTGAAGTCTTCTTCTGAGTCTGGTGCCCGCACCACTTCTTTTGATGGAACAAGGCGTGATGTGGGGGAGGGAAGAGGGGGATGGTGTTTCTTCCTTCCAATGTCGCCCAAGGCATGTGGAAAGCAAGAGGGTGCCACTTTGATTCCCTCCTTGGATGCCGAAGTGGCAGCTGATGTGGCGCCACGTAGGAAGCTGAGGTGGCACCTGAGTTGGCATTACTCCAAGTGAAAGGGGTGGGTTGGCCCACCAGAACTTGATTTGGTTAAGAAAACCATGGTGACTTCATTTGGGCTTGGGCCTAGTCCAAACTCAGACTCGAACAAATACAGGACTCATGACCTAACTTGACCCAAATTGGTCAATGTACAGGACTAAACAAACTTTGACAAGAAATTATGAAATTGCATTGGCTCAAGTCCTTATTACAGGACTCAGAAGGGGATCCCTAATCTGAGATCCATAGAGGGTTGAGGAGCCTCTATCATATCCTGGTGCCCACACCAGTTCTCCCGGGGTGGGAGGAACTCGACCCTGTCGAGTAAGGGTTAGCTTGGCTTTGATACCTTTCCAGGATGTCAGGGTCGATGCGTTACAAGTTTTCTCGTGTGATCCACGAGTCATCGGATTCGGGTCGGCCTTGCCATCGGACCAGGTAACGCTGGTAGCCCTTGCCCGGGTAGTGATGGCTTGGTCATCCAGGACACGCTCGATCCGCTCTCCTCGCTCAGGTATATTTGGAGGTAGACACTCAGGTTCAGTTTCACTCTCAAAAGGGAGGTCAGGCCCAAATGGCTCACTGGGTATGTTTGCGGGTTCCCTATACTCGACTAAGTCAGAGATATTGAATGTCGAGCTAATTCCATAATCTGGAGGTAATTCTAGCACATAGACGTTAGGGCCCAATCTCCTAATCACTTTAAAGGGACCCGCCCCACGAGCATGAAGCTTCTTAACGGTTCCCGGTGGAAACCGTTCAGGCCGAAGCCTAATCATTACAAAATCCCTTATTTCAAACTCTTTGGCTCGCTTTCAGGAATCAGCCAAATTATTCTAAAATTGTATTTAATGCATAATCCTAACATGATGCAAAATGCAGACTCAACTACGCAATCTTATTGAGAACAATTTTTTTTTATTAGACTCCTAGCATCTAACCTAACAGACTTTTGACTCCATAGGTTTGACCCTAGTCTGGTATGCACAAGAAAAATTATTAAGGATCCTTAGCAAATGCCATAAAGTATACCAGAAGTAGAGGGCAAAAGGGATAGGCTCTAAGGAGTCACGCATTCTGGTAATCTCAATAAAAGGTAACCCCATGGCTCTAGAAATGTGAGAGGGTTCAGGGAAGGGTAGGAAATAGGAATTGGAGTCTTGGGGTGGCTGATGGAAAACATAAAACAGACCTGGGTTTTTCAGGATGACCTTAAAATTTGGGCATCGTTCTGTGGGTGTCATAAGGTCCACTTGTTCCGGTAGATCTTGGGGCTCGCTAGGGTCAATCCTACAATGAGGAAGGTCTGTTAAAGAGGATCCTGGGACCACGTCTATAGTATGATGGATGTCTCCCAGGGGTGGAAGTTGATCAAGTAACTCATCGGGAACTTCATCCTCAATTTCTTTCCGATCTTCAACCATCTCTTAAGGATGTTCTCTTTGGATCGGTTCATTAAGGGTTGGTTCCTGAACTCCTGTGGAAAAGACTGGTGAATCCCCATGTTTATTTACTAGATGTGATCCTGGCTCGATCATTTCCTCTTCAAATTTTGTAGTGGGTTCAGGATCATTTTCCTTGGATTCCTCAATGATTTCACCCTCGGGCCCATCTTCTACTAAACTTGACTCATAGATGCTTTCTTTCAATTCTTTAATGGGCTCAGGAGTCTCATTCCCTAGATTTTCAATGGGTTCAACCTGCAAGTCTTCCTCAGGTTCAACAATGGGTTTGGGTTTAGTTTCAGTCGGTTCATCCATAAGTAAGGCAGGGGCGGTGAACTGGCTAGCAAAATGCTCAGGTTTATGGCACCTATAGCTGTTACCTTGGGGATTGGGTCTCCTCTGGACTTCAATATCCTCACCCTTGTCCTCTCTACTGTATTGGGGTCGATTCAGACTGGGAAGACTAGGACTGGGTCGGGCTAGGCTTGGTCGACTGGGGTCAGATCGGTTCGGGCTTGGTCGACTTGGGTAAGCCTGGCTGTAACCTTGGGTGGATCTGGGGATACGGCTCTGGTTCCTAATGGGCTCAGGTCTTCTATAGGCGGGAGCTCTCTGGAAATGATCACGGAGCCTAGCAGCTTCCTCTATGGGTCATAGTCTGGCCTCTATTTGATCACATCTATTATTCAACTGGTTCATGGATTGGGTCATGGATTGAGTTAAGGCTCCAATGTCAGCTCGCAGTTGTTCCATGGTTTCGGTAGAGGGTGGAGTAGGTGGGTGAAAAGAGATTCCTGATCTAGTGCACATATAACAAAACGATGCTACGGTTTGCTAGACCTAGGAGATCTCTCCAAATGTAAAGTCAAGAAGATGAACCTGAAAGCAGTAACTTGGCACCTAGCTAGATAAGTGTAAGGTTAGTGGAGGTTCCTCTTTGCTTGCCTAGACACCAATTAGAAATTGGCCAGGTAAGCGAACCAACCCACTTCCCTTCGGGCTCTAGTCCTTGAACCACTTGCCTAGACACCAGCTACTCAAGCACACACCAACAAGCAATCTAGCTTGGCTCGGCACTTGGGTCAACCCGACTTCGTGGGTGTCCCTAGCTCACTAGAGCAGATTAAACGTCTAATTGATTTTAGTTAATTTCTAGGTTTCGATATGCCGAGTGGTGGTTTTTGGGCTAGGGACAGGTAATGAAATCCTGACCCTATGTTAAATTGACATCCTTAAGATAAGTTATGTAAAATGAAGCACAATAATGACTAATGATATGACTTAAAATTTTTTCTTGTTTTTTTTGTGTCTTTTAGATGGGTAAATGCTAAACAAAATGCAGGAATTAAAACATGCAAGAAGCAAGCTAGATGGATGAATGAATCAAAAGATGAGATGCTTGCTGAAATTTCAGACCTGAGATTTCCTCAGGTAGTATTTCGGCTTGTAGAAATTCTACAAATTGAAATAAAATATGTGAAAATAGACAAAAATAAACTGAATTAAATGCTATCCAACAGAATAGAAATCATGAAATTTAGAGGTCTTTACAGGGAGAAACAATCCAAAGATCAGACCATATATGGGCTAACCAGAATGCAGAAAATGAAACAAAATGCACTAGTCCTAGCCTTGCTCTGATACCAAGATTAAAGCAGGATGAAAGGGGGTTAGGGCTAGGGATGCTGGGATGGTAGTAAGGAGGCTTACGATGCAAAGGAACTCTTTTTTTATGTTTGATGATTTTTAGATATTTTTTTAGGGTTTCGAATCCCGAACTCAAGCAAAGGCAAGAAATACGGAAGAAGAGTAATGTAAGCTTACGCTAGCAGTTCAAAGCCCTAAAAGTGAAAATGAGAACAGGACCCCGGGATTAAGAAATCCTGGTAGGACTAGCTCGACATACACTACCTACTTATGGTACAGAGAAAGCAAACCTCACACTTCTGAAGCGCCCGGTATAGAGATCGCTCAACTCGGCGGATGTGGCCTGGATGCCCGAGCAGTCGAACCCGTGGAAGCACTGGCTTTGGGTCAGGAGGTCACGATGGCAAAGCTGACTGTCCTCGATGCCCGAGATGCCAGGGAGGACCTGTAGGCAAACAAAAGAAAGATCAGCGAGATGTAAAGATGCTCGGAAAGGAACTGAGATGGAGTTGGGAAGGGGCTTCGAGCCCGGTGTCCGGCTGGATTCCGAAGTTGAAGTTGGAGATAACATGGGGACTCTAACCCCACGACGTCCAGAAGAATGAAGGAATGTGGCCTCACACCACGCGACGTCCTGGAGGACGAAGGATTCGCGATGCCCTGGGGCGATGGACAGGTGGCCTCACACCACTCGACGTCCTTGGAGATGAAGGCAACTTCACTCAAACCTAGCCTAAGAGACAATGGTTGGAGGATGGAAAACTCAAACTTTTTTCATTAATCACTCAATCATTCAATAGTTCTACAAGGGAGGGATTGGGTCCTTTAAATAGGCACCCAAGGCCCATTTGAAATTCAAATTATAAACTTTCATGGTGGTGCCCAAAATTCTCCATCTTCTCCTCTCTTTGGCCGACCAAAAGACTTGGGTTGGGCATGGCATGTGGGAAGGCTTGGAGAGGGGGATTGGTCTCTTGACTTCCTTCCTTAGCATGCTCATTTTGGGAAGAAAGAGTGGGGCATGGCTTGCTTGAAGGGATGTGTTCCCTTGGACTCTTCAATGCCATCTCTTGGATTGTTTCAAGGCTGATCAAGTGGAGAGATCCTTGGGTGTTGCATGGTTGAGGGCTTGAAGAGGGGAATGTGTCCTTTGACCTTCCATCCTTTCATGAACACTTTGGGAACAAAGCTTGGAAGGGGGCTTGCTTTGAGGCTTGGTTTCTTCATGGATCTTCAACGCCCTTCTTTTGATGGAACAAGGCGTGATGTGGGGGAGGGAAGAGGGGGATGGTGTTTCTTCCTTCCAATGTCGCCCAAGGCGTGTGGAAAGCAAGAGGGTGCCACTTTGTTTCCCTCCTTGGATGCCCAAGTGGCAGCTGATGTGGCGCCACGTAAGTAGCTGAGGTGGCACCTGAGTTGGCATTACTCCAAGTGGAAGGGGTGGGTTGGCCCACCAGAACTTGATTTGGTTAAGAAAACCAGGGTGACTTCATTTGGGCTTGGGCCCAGTCCAAACTTAGACTCGAACAAATATAGGACTCATGACCTAACTTGACCCAAATTGGTCAAGGTATAGGACTAAACAAACTTTGACAAGAAATTATGAAATTGCTTTGGCTCAAGGCCTTATTACAGGACTCATAGAAGGGGAACCCTAATCTGAGATCCACAGAGGGTTGAGGAGCCTCTGTCGGATCCTGGTGCCCACACCATAGAGTTGTGCAGATCGGGAGTGCACTTGATAAGGAAACCAGAACGGAGTTGATCCATTTCCTTAGGGACAATTCCGATGTCTTCGTCTAGTCGGCTTCGGATATGCCGGGGATTCCTACCGAAGTAATTACTCATCGGCTGGAAGTAATCCCTGGGTACAAGCCAGTGCAGTAGAAGAAGAGGAGCTTCGTCCCTGAAAGACAGCAAGTTGTAGACAAAGAGGTTGGCAAGCTCCTCAAAGCAGGGTTCATCAGAGAGGCCCGCTACCCCAAGTGGTTGGCCAATATGGTGATGGTGAAGAAAGCTAGTGGCAAGTGAAGGATCTGCATTGACTACACAAACCTTAACAAGGCTTGCCCAAAAGATAGCTTCCCTCTCCCAAAGATTGATCAACTGGTCGACACGACTGTCGGCCAACAGTTGCTGAGCTTCATGGATGCCTTCTCCGGCTACAATCAAATCAGAATGGATCCGCAAGATGAGGAGAAGACGGCATTCATTACTGACAAGGGTCTCTACTGCTACAAGATGATGTCGTTCGGCCTCAAGAACGCCGGAGCGACATTTCAAAGACTCATCAATATGGTGTTCGAAAGCAATTTGGAAGAAATATGGAGGCCTATGTTGACGACATGATCGTCAAGAGCCTCCACCAGAGAGATCACATCAGTGACTTGGAGAAATCATTCAGCGCTCTCCGGCGCTACCATATGAAGCTAAACCCGGCAAAGTGTGCCTTTGGGGTCACTTTGGGTATATTCCTGGGCTTCCTTGTCACCAAACGAGAGATCGAGGTGAACCCAGAGAAGATTCAAGCCTTGAAAGATATGAGACATCTCTCCTACAAAAAGGAAGTCCAACAGTTGATAGGAAGGATTGCCTCCCTAAGCGGATTTATCTCTCTATCAGCCGTGAAATGTCTTCCGTTCTACAAGGTACTCCGGCAATCAAAGGGCTTCGAATGGTCCGAAGACTATTGTGCTCCCTTCGAGGAACTGAAGAAGTATCTGGAGGCCCCGCCATTGCTCTCCAAGCCAAAAGAAGGTGAGGTCCTCTACCTGTATCTCTCTACTTCAGATGAAGTAGTAAGTTTGGTTCTTGTCCGGAAGGAAGAAGACGGGTCCCATAAGCCGATCTACTACATCAGCAAGGTCCTGCATGACACAGAAACATGATATGCAAGGATGCAGAAGCTGATCTACTCCTTAGTGATTATGGCAAAGTGACTACGGCCATACTTTTAGGCCCACACCATCGTGGTGCTAACTGATCAACCTCGCAAGGCCATTCTCTGATCTCCGGACACTCATGAAAGGATAGCCAAGTGGGCTATGAAGTTGAGTGAATTTGACATCAGCTTCCAACCCCAAGCGGCTATGAAGGCCCAGGTGCTCTCCGATTTTTTGGCTGAGTGCACCTGGAAGTCCGAAGACGAAGCCACTTCGGTAGAAGAAGAAGCCCTAAAGGAGACAAAGTCCGTTTGGGTGCTTCATGTGGACGGAGCTTCCAATGCTACTGGGTGGAGGGTTGGACTCATGTTGGCCGAACTTGACGGCCATACCATAGAGCACGCACTCCGTTTCTCCTTCCACGCCTCCAATAATCAGGCCGAATATGAAGCCCTACTTGCCGGATTTCGGATCGCCAATGATCTGGGAGTCTGGTAACTTTGAGCCTTCTCAGATTCCCAACTGGTTGTGAATCAAGTCAATGAAGAATATGCAGCCAAAGATCCAACCATGGTGCAATACCTGGAGAAGGTACGGGCTTTATCTTCCCAACTGGAATATTTTGAGATTATCCATGTTCCACGATCAGAGAACTCCCGGGCGGATGCACTATCTCAACTGGCAACTACAGCACCGGAGTCCCTCGGACGCACCTTTGTTGAGCATCTTGAGACTCATAGCATAGCTGAAGAGGCTGTAGAGGTGCACCAGATCAACATTGAGCCAAGCTGGATGGATCCCATCATCAGATTTCTGAATGAGGGAGAACTACTGGAAGATAAGGTAGAGGCCAAGAAGATCTGCTGGATGGCATCTCAGTACGTCAGCTTAGACTGAGTCCTTTATAAGAGATCGTTCTCCCAGCCACTACTAAAATGCTTGGGACCCATCGATGCAGATTATGCTTTGAGAGAGGTCCACGAGGGCATATGCGGTGATCGCTTAGGAGGCAAATCTCTGGCATACAAGATCATTCGATAGGGGTATTATTGGCCCTCAATCCAGAAGGACTCAGCGGATTTCGTGCGGAAGTGCGACCAATGCCAGAGGTATGTCAAGGTATAGAGACAACCTGCGAGTCACCTAACTCAACTGGTTGCCCCATGGCCTTTTGCCCAGTGGGGGATGGACATTCTTAGCCCATTCCCACCAGCATCAGGGTAAAGGAAGTTTCTCCTAGTAGCCATCGACTATTTCACGAAGTGGGTAGAAGCCGAACCATTGGCCCAGATCACAGAAGGCAAGGTGAAAAATTTTGTAAAAAATTCCATCATATTCAGGTTCGACATCCCACGTGTCATCATTATGGACAACGAGAGATAGTTCGACAATCTAAAGTTCAAGGACTTCTGTGCTCAGTACCATATCCAACATCGGCTGACGTCCATTGCTCACCCACAGTCCAACGGAGAAGCTCAAGTCACTAATCGGACCATCCTCCATGGTCTGAAGACAAGGTTGAACACCGCCAAAGGGCTTTATGTCGAAGAACTGACCCCCGTTCTTTGGGCGTACTGAACTACCCCGAGAACGGCCTCCGACGAATCTCCATTCAACCTGGCCTAGATTCCAAAGCCGTACTAACTATCGAAGTCTCCCTACAATCTCTGAGAATTGACAACTATGAAGAGCATGAGAATTCCGATCGCAGAATGATTGATCTAGATTTGCTATCAAGCACCAGTCTACAGGCCCAGATAAGGATGGCGGCATACCAGCAAGAGGTCGCCAAGTATTACAACTCAAGGGTGAATAAGCAAACTTTCCGCATAGGGGACATGGTATTACGAAGAGCAGAAGTGTCCAGGCCAACAGAACAGGGTAAACTCTCCCCAAACTGGGAAGGTCCATATCAAGTCGAAGAAATCATTCGACCAGGGACATATCGACTCAAGACCCTGGAGGGGAAGGCCCTATCCCGGCCATGGAATGTACAAAACCTTCGCAAATACTATCAATGAAAGAGTTTCTGAAATTCCTGTGCAAAGCTTCTCAACCCTACTCAACTCAAAATGGCTAGTTGCATCGACTGAATGACAACAGCCTGAGTGACCAGATCTGAAAAATCGGTTAACTGCGCAAAGGAGAGTCTGATCCACTCACCTTATCGGTATGCCCGATGAGCGCAATGGATGGTCTAACCAGGCCTCCAAAAAGACCAAAGGCGCATAGATGGTTCTCGTAACCTACCCTACGGTGAATCCGAACACGCACCGAGACAGGCATGAACAGCCTACCTTAATCACGACAGAAAGTGCACAGGGACGGTGTATACACCTTACCCTACGGAAAATATGAACACGTGCCTAAAAGGACCGCTGTTGTCCTTTCTGTCAATAACAAACATTCTCAGAATGGTCCAATTGACCTCACTTCTTTCCTGTAGACCGAAAGTGGTGTACGGAGTCTACATTACTAACAAATCATGATGCAACACATCGCAAAGAGTACATGGGAAGAGGTAACAGAAAAGATTTTTCATTCCTTTCAAATTTTTACACAAAAAAAAAGAGAAAGGAAGAAACTCTCCTAAAGTGAGAATAAGAAAAAGAAAAAGAAACTCTAATAAGGAGAGATACAAAAAAAAAAAAAAAGAAAAGTAGCAGCAGCAGAAGGATCTGGGAAATTTTCAATGACTCCCCGTCTATTTTTCCCATATCGACAGGGAGAGACCTGGTGGGACGACGAAGGGCCCCTGGGGTTCCCGTCCGAACCCGAATCTAACCCCTCATCGGAGTCGGAATCAAATTCGTGACCAGGGAAGGGAACGGAGGGCTTGATGTTGTCCAGGCCCTTCAAGTTATAAAACTTGGAGGCCTTCCTCCGACACTCCCAGAACCCCTGGTGGAAGGAGTCCAGAGCCATCCTAGTGAGTTCGTCCTTGAAGGTGGCAAAAGCTTTGAAGTTTGCTATGGCATCCGCTGCCTCCTTCCTTGCCTCCTCCGTCATCGTGGTCGCCACCGTGACCTGGGCCCAAGCTTCCCTCAAACGGGCCTCCAACAGGTGGACCTTCTTCTCGAGGCGGTCCAATAGAGGCTCCTCTTCTTCGTCGCCTAGCCCAGGCAACTCTTGACTTCGCTTTCTTTTTGGGTCGATAGCCCTCCTCTTCACCACACAGCGAAGCTCAGAAGTGCTGAACTACATTGTTAATGGAGGGAAAAAGCCTATGGAACGATGACCTTTGACAGCGAAGGGCAGGGTCCTATTTATAGAAACCCTGCACCCACGACCGACTACGGGGAGGCATGCCCTACGTCCTTCCCAGCCACATCAGAAAGTGCCACGTATCCGGACGACGCTTCGAGAACCAGAAAAGTCACTCGGAGCCATCTCCAGGACAACAACAGCCATCACTTCGAATCCGGAGAAATCCTCATCATGCGATGGCATCATTAATGGCTCCTTTTTAGAAGAAGGAGACCTGACGGCTCGTAAGGTGCAAGGAATCACGACTATACAAATACCGACATGCCACGTGGACAGCAATAATCACAATCAAATCTCCTTGATCACTAATTGGCAGAGAAATGATTCTTGTCCACCCCAATGGACAAACTTAACATCCGAAGGAAGGTGACAGTCTTCGACAATGGAGTTTCGACCAATTCCAAGGTCTGTCCTCACCGATTGAATGGCCTTCGGCTAAGACTACTCAACCAAACAGAAAAGAGAACGGTGAAACCGATTCTTGTCGACTGAACGGCCTTCGGCTATGACTATTCGACTAAGTAGAAGACGAAATGGTAAAACCGTTTCGAGCTACACATGAAGCATGACATGGCATATGCAAAGGAAGGAAAATTCATTTCAAAATCTAGAAAAGCTGTCATACAAAATTCATTGACAAAACAAAAAAGAAAAAAGTAAAATACATCCAAAGCGACCCAAGTCACTCAACATCAGCAGGAGAAGGCTCCACACCGCAGGACTGGAGCACTTTATCAATTTGCTCTGAGAGGACCGCGTCAATCTGGGCCGGGACCGAGGAACATTCATCTTCGACTCCTCCAGCCTAAGTTTCCTCCTAAACCGGGGTCAGAGTTGGGGTCACCTCCAGATTTTCTACTGGGGTAGCAGTCTCCTTCTCTGGACATGGCACCTCCTCAGCCTCTACCATGGCTTCGGCCCCCTCCACTTCCTCTTCTTCTCCAGCTATATCGAAAGGTGGAATGCTGGAAAGGTCGAGGTGAGGGAAGGCCTCCTTCATCGTGAAGAGTCCATCATTGAAGCCGTGCTGGTAGCCATACAAAGTTACTTCATTTATCTCTTCCTGGAACTGCGAAGATGTCTTGAGGTTTTCCACGGCATCATCTATTTGCTTCTTCGAAGATGCAGACTCCCTCTTAGAAGCTTCGGACTCCATGATCGCCTCTTCAATCCTCCTGGATGCCTCCTCCGCCTCCTTGGTCAGGCTCTCTATCTTCTCCTGATCCTCCCTAGCAGCCTGGTCCAGGGATTCGACTTGTTTCCTGCTCCTCCTCCACCTTGCCTCTTGCCCTTTCATTGTCACATGAGCCCTTCTCAGTTCGCCCTTTAGTTCGCAAACTTCATCATTCATCCGGGCAAGATAGTCCTCCATGGACTGCTTCAGCTCCTCAGCTACTTCCTTGGCAGCCCTGGAAGTCTGGAGCTCCTCTTTAATATCATGGATGAGGCTGTCTACATTCCCCAGGCCCTCCTCCATGAAGGTGAGGTCGTAGACCAACTACATCAAAAGAGAGGGGTCATGAATCGAACAATTCTCAAGACAAAGAGAAGTGGTAGGATCATACCTGTTGTAGAGTGGAGAAGGCAGAATCAGACACCCTGGGAAGGCACCGGTTCTGAAAAGTAGCCAGGTTCTGAGGCAGAAGTGTTCCCTTCAGCGCCTGCCTGGCTACGGCCGGGACCAGCAGAACCCCCATAGGCAAAAGCTCCGAGAAGTTCGCCGAACGAACTCTAGTTGAGGAAGCCCCACAGGCGAACTCTCCTTCGACTTGCCGTGCTCCGTCCCTATCAGTGGCACGGGGGCAAAATTGTAGCACATCTACTCCCTGAGGCTGGCTCCCTATTGTGCGAACTAGGGAAACAGCCACCGGCGGAGCTTCAACTGGATGGGGTCTTGACAGAGCCCCTTCCGCAGTTATTACGTCTTCCCTTGAGGTTCCCCGGGAAGACGAAGTGTTTTGGTCCCCTTCGGGACCATCCCTCCAGGCCTTCTTCCGAACCGCAGACCTGGTAAGAGGGGCCTGCGCCACCCTCTTCTCCGAAGTCTGACAGAGCCAGCTCAAGCCAGGCTTCATCTCGCCACCTGTAAGCAAAGGATTTCACTTCAATTGATTAGGCTACAATGAATCAAAGAAAGAGGAGCAGAAATTCCTATTGCTATACCTAATGAGGGAAATCTGCTAATTCCCACCCGATGGAGATTTCTCTCCTCCAACAGTTCCCGAATGGGGGCAACTTCGGAGTTGACCAGGAGGTCGTAGTCCGATTGATCGGCCGCCAAGACCTTCTTCCCGTCATTGGCGGTCAGGCAAGGCTTCTTCCACACCATATCAAAGCCCCATCAATTAAGAGACAACACAAACACAAAAATGGGTTTCCATCCATGGATGGTGTTGGGCATATCTTTGATAACACTACGGCCTGATCTACGGCCAATTACACACCATCCATTGCTATGGAGATCCCTCTTGAGGATGAAAAGGGCCGTGAACAAATTGGCCCTAGGCACTATGTTCGGGATGCTGCACATAACCAAGAACTCGCAGATATTCATGATGCTGTTCGGGGTCAACTGCGCTGGTACCACTTGGTACAGGAAGAAGATCTTGGTGAAGAAGGGGTGCAAGGGAAACCGAAGCCAGCTTTTAGATGATCTTCGTATACGGCTATACACCCGGGGGGAGGTTTGCTCATCCGCTCCTCGGACATGGGGAGGACGAAATAAAACTCCTCAGGGATGCGGTAGCATTCCCAAAGAAGGGCCGCCTTACCTTTAGAAACCGAGCTGGGAACCGACTCTGGGCCTACTATGTCTCCGGCCCCCGAGGGCCCAACCTATTTTTCCTGACTCTCTACGGTCTCTTCCATGACAAAGGAATGAAACGAGGGAGCAGAAAGAAGATTTAAAACGTGCATACATATAAACACTAAACATTATATCTGGTCTACTGGCAGTTAGATATAGCAATGAACCAATCATGCCTCTATATAATTTTTGGTCTACTGATTTACCACATTCATCTTTATCTAATTTACATGAAGAGCTCATAGGGGTACCTATTGGTTTGGTAGTCTCCATCCCAAACTCTTTCAATATTTCCCTTGTGTACTTGGCTTGGTTGATGGAGATCCCCTCTTTGGTTTGGTTAATTTGGAGTCCGAGGAAGAAGTTGAGTTCTCCCATCATGCTCATCTCGAACTCACTCTGCATTAACTTTGCAAATTCTTGACAAAGACATTCGTTAGTAGCACCAAAAATAATATCATCTACATAGATTTGTACTACTAAGATATCATCATTTTTCTTTTTCAAAAATAATGTATTATCTACATTACCTCTAGAGAAATCATTTTTCATCAAAAATGAACTTAATCTATCATACCAAGCTCTAGGACCTTGCTTTAAACCATACAATGCTTTATGCAATTTAAAGACATGATTAGAAAATTCATGATTTTCAAAACCAGGAGGTTGTTCAACATAAACCTCCTCTTCAATAAATCCATTTAAAAAAGCACTCTTAACATTCATTTGAAATAACTTGAAATCCATAAAACAAGCAAAAGCAAGTAAAAGTCTAATTGCTTCTAGCCTAGCAACAGGAGCAAAAGTTTCATCAAAGTCTATCCCTTCTTCCTGGTTGTAGCCTTTAGCAACAAGTCTAGCTTTGTTCCTAGTTACAATACCATGTTCATCAAGTTTATTTCTAAAAACCCATTTTGTGCCAATTACAGAAACATTAAGGGGTCTTTCAGTTAATGCCAAACATTATTTCTTTTAAATTGATTTAGTTCATCTTGCATAGCATTAATCCAGTTACAATCTTTTTCAGCTTCTTCTATTGACTTAGGCTCTATCTGAGATACAAAAGCTAAATAATCACAAACATTTCTAATAGAAGAGCATGTACTTACCCCCTTTGATGGATCACCAATTATTAGCTCTTTAGGGTGTCCGTGTGCATACCTCCATTCTTTAGGTAAAGGTTTTGGTGAAGTTGAATTGATCTCTTGAGTTTGATCTTGATTCTCTTGATCATCATCTCCTTTGGGCTCATCTTCATTGATTGTCAATTGTTCAAGCTTCTTTGTACCTGTTTCAACATCAATAGAATCTTCTTTTCTAGAAGATTTTTCGTTAGATTCATCAAACACTACATGAATTGATTCTTCAACCAGAAGAGTTCTTCTGTTGAAGACCCTGTATGTCTTGCTAGAAGTAGAGTATCCTAAGAAGATACCCTCATCTAACTTGGCATCAAATTTACTGATATTATCTTTGCCATTGTTTAATATGAAACAGCGGCAACCAAATACACGAAAATACTTGAGATTAGGTTTTCGATTTTTCCAAAGCTCATATGGTGTTTTCTTCAAAATAGGTCGAATTAAAACACGATTTAAAATGTAACAGGAAGTATTAATGGCTTCTGCCCAAAAATATCTAGGTAAATTATTTTTGCAAAGCATTGTGCGTGCCATTTCTTCAAGTGTCCTGTTCTTTCTTTCTACCACCCCATTTTGTTGAGGTGTCCTAGGTGCAGAAAAATTATGACTAATGCCGTTTTCATTACAAAAAGCTTCAAAATCATGATTGTCAAATTCAGTTCCATGATCACTACGCAAAGAAACAACAGTGAGATCTTTTTCGTTTGAAACCCTTTTATGAAATTTAACAAAAGCTGAAAATGTTTCATCTTTATGAGCTAAAAACATCACCCAAGTAAATCGTGAGTAATCATCTACAATTACTAGCCCATATTTTTTACCTCCCAAACTAGTTGTTCTGGTTGGTCCAAAGAGGTCCATATGCAATAATTCAAGGGGTCTAGTAGTAGATACTACTCCTTTAGGTTTGAAAGTAGATTTAGTTTGTTTTCCAAATTGACATGCAGCACAAATCTTATCTTTTTCAAATGTGAGTTTTGGCAATTCTTTTACAAGATTCTTTTTGCTTAATTTTGAAATCAACTACATACTAGCATGCCCTAGCCTACGATGCCAAAGCCAACTAGTTTCACTTGCCTTGGCTTCCTTAGCCACTAGGCATTGACCACTTTCCATGGCTAGATCATCAAGATCAACCATGTAAATGTTTCCATGCCTATGACCAGTGAACTTGATGCCATCGACATCTAGACTAGATACCATGCACAAAGATGATTCAAAAATTACTTTAAAATCCTTATCACAAAACTGACTAATGCTAAAAAGATTATGCTTCAAGCCATCAACAAATAATACATTATCTACATAAGCATTAGGGGTGATATGGATTTTACCAATTCCGACGATTTTGCCTTTTCCATTATCACCAAAAGTAACGTTTCCACCATCAATAGCTGTTAGTGATGAGAATTGCTTCACATCCCCAGTCATGTGCCTTGAGCAACCACTATCCAGATACCACATTCTTCTTTTATTTTTGGTTGCAAGGCACACCTGCAAAAAAAATAATCAAGTTGAAACTTTAGGTACCCAAGTCATCTTGGGTCCTTTAGGGTTAGTCAAATTGGTTCCTTTTGGAACCCAAATCTTTTTAAAGGTATTCAATTTTCTTCTATTACAAATATATGATTTATGTCCTAATTTACCACATGCATAGCAGGTAATATTAGAAGATGCAGGTATGAAAAAGTTTTTGTAAAGTTTTTGTTGATTGTATGGCTTAAATCCAAGTCCAGCTTTGTTAAACACTGCATGTTGACTATTTAAAAGCATACTTAGTTTTTCTGAACTAAAAGTAAACTTTTCTACAAAAGGTTTTACTTTTTCTAACTCTTCCTTGTAATTCTTGTTTTGAAGCAATAGTTCTTTATTTTGTTTTTCAATTTTCTCATTAGTTTTAAGACTTCTATTATTTTTCAAAGAATCATTTTCTTTTAAAAGATTATCCTTATCATTTGTCAAGGTCTTTACATGTTCAGTTAATTTCTTGTTTTCTTGAATTAAATCTTCAATTTCAGTTGAAAACTTTTCTGAATTTTTGGTAAGCTCAAAATTTAGCTTTCTTAATTTCTTATTTTTCAGTTTTAATTTTTCATATTCCATAACTAAGTCATCAAAAGCATCATGCAATTCATTGAAAGTAAATTCAGTTTCAGGTTCAGAATTTATCTCATTATCTTCATTGGCCATGAAACATAAGTTGGCGACTACCTGCTGCTCTTCATCACTGCTGGAGTCCTCACTCTCACTCCAGGTAGCCATCATGGCTTTCTTTCTCAACATCCTTCGACTCTTTTTAAGCAAAGGGCAATCCGTTTTATAATGTCCAGGCTTCTTGCACTCGAAGCAGATGGGTGGATCCCTTTCTTTTTCTTTTTCTTTTTCTTTATTGTGATCACCTTTTTGTGGCCTTTTCTTGTAGAAGCCCTTCTTCTTTCTCATGAATCTTTTGAATTTTCTTGTAATGAGGGCTGTCTCATCATCATCAGCTTCTTCTTCTGATTCATCACTTGACTCTTCCTTTGTAGTGGACTTGAAGGCTATGGCTTTCTTTTTCTTGTCATTGTCCACTGTCTTCTGCTTTAGTGAAAGCTCGTAAGTCATCAGTGATCTAAGAAACTGCTCGAGAGGTAGAGTATTGACATCCTTGGCTTCTTCTATGGCTGTTACTTTCGCATCCCATGAAGTCGGAAGAGACCTGAGAAGTTTGTTAACCAGTTCACCATTAGATATAATTTTTCCCAAACTCCTCATACCATTTACTATATTGGTAAATCTAGTATACATTTCACTTATACTTTCAGTTGGTTCCATCCTGAACATCTCATACGTATGAATGCGCATGTTCACCTTTGTGGTCTTCACTTGGTGTGTACCCTCATGGGTAACCTCAAGTGTATCCCAAATTTCTTTGGCGGAAATACAATTTGATATTCTGTTGAATTCACTAGGGTCAAGTGCACAGAATAGCAAATTCATCGCCTTAGCATTTAACTCAGCTTGTTTGATGTCATTGTCATCCTATTCTTCTTCAGATTTTGGGGTGATAATGCCATTAACCAAGTGAGTGGGCTGATGAGGCCCTTTAGTAATTACTCTCCATATATGATAATTTACAGCTTGTAAGTAAATACGCATACGAGTTTTCCAGTATGTGTAGTTTGTGCCATTAAAGAAAGGAGGGCGATTTGATGCTTGTCCTTCAACTACACCCATTCCAATTGGGGCGGCCATGATCTTTCACTCAAGACCGTTGGACCTACAAGAGAGTACCGGCACTCTGATACCACTTGTTGCCCAGAAATGGTGCCCAAGAGGGGGGGTGAATTGGATATTTTAAAAAAATTAAAGCAATATATGTGCTAACAAGTTCTAAGGTGAAGAGTGATAGTGCTCAAGTAATTGTGCAACGGAAGCAATGAAATAAATCAACAATTAAAGAGCAAAAGAAGATAAAGAGTGAAGCAATGCAAACACACAAGAAGTATAGTGGTTCGGTGCACCTAGCACCTACATCCACTCCCCAAGCTCCACTTGGGAATTTCCACTATAATCTTTAGATTACAGCCGACTTGTTTTACCAGGCTCACAAGTCAAAACCTTACACACTTGTTTTGGCTTCGGGCTTACAAGCAACCCTAGTTGGTTTTATCAATTGGCTCACCAACAAACCTCACTCACTTGTTTTGGCTTCGGGCTTACAAGCAACCCTAGTTGGTTTTATCACTTGGCTCACCAACAAACCTCACACTAGTTTCAAATTCCCTTGAAACTAGCTAAAGACAAAAAGAATATGAATACAATGAATAAAACAAGACAAACTCCTTTTGAGCAATAAGTAATTCGATGTAGCTCTTGATGGAGACTCTTCAAGCCTTTCTCTTGGAATCTTTGGACCTCACTAAATGCCAAATACTTGAAAGTTGGATTTCTCAAAGATGGAGAGCTTTTGGCTAAGGAATCTCTTGGTTTTTTGACTCTTTTTGGCTTGGAATTGATTGAAGGCTTTGTACTTTGACTCTAAACTTTTTCACTTTATCTCCTTGTCTTTTTTGAAGTTTGGTGGAGGTTAAATATCTCATTCATGCTGAAACAACTCCACAAGACCGTTAGAATAAAAAATATGGCCATTTATGGCCGCTAGAAATCAAATCAAAAGTTCAGAAAAACTAGCCGTTATGCCATGAGTCGACCTCATGAGTCGACCTCTGGATCAAGTGTCGACCTCATGAGTCGACCTCCAGTTTATCTTAGACAAAAATCCAGAAAACCATAGTTCTGCCCAGTTTGAATTCTCATGCTATGAGTCGACCTTTGGTGTCGACCTCTGGACAGGTGTTGACCTCTGGTGGTCGACCTCTGGAGCGTGCCACTGAAATTTTGCCGTGCCGGCCATGCTGAACTTTTGCTCTCTTCATGAGTCGACCTCTGGTGGTCGACCTTTGACAAGGTGTCGACCTCTGGTGGTCGACCTCTGATCTGAAATTTTCTAAAACTCTAGAGAGGTGCGTGCCATGCTTGAGTTTCTTTAAGCCTTTGTTTCTTTTGTCAATTATTTCTTAACAGGAAGGTCCAATATGAGAAATTTGATCTTGTTCAAGGTAGAAGAGCTCTTTTCCAAATCAGGCAAACTTGGTTTCATCATTGTACTCTTAGTACTCTTTTTGAATAACCTAAGTCCTGAAACTTTATCTTGAGATGAAACATTAGTCCAAACATATACTCAACCTTTTGTTAATCATCAAAACTAAGGAGCCAAAGTCAACAATACTCATCTGCCAAATTATCCTCATCTTGATATGCTTCCTCAATGCAATCATCTAGGGGCTCTATGGGTTCAGACTCATTCTTCATTAATTCTCCTATATGCAAGGCTTTAGTTGGGCAACTGCACGCATAATGGCCTATCTTATGACATATGAAGCAAAAAGCATTAGGGTTTGGGGTTCTCTGAACTTCTGGAGCTTTACTCCTATCATCCCTACGGGTCAGAAGTGTACTAAGGTTGGGTTGGTTGGGTCGCATTTGACTTGGTCCTGGCTGCTAACTAGGTGCACTAGTTCTAGGAGGTTCTGGTCTATGATTTATTAGTCCCCTATTAAATCTCTCAACATCTCCCGCTACCTAGTAGGCTAGCTCTAAATCTTGGACTTCTCTCATGAACAACTATTTCTAGATCTCTTCTCTTAATCTAGATTTGAACCTAGATAGGGTAACAAATTCGGACTCATCGACATTGCATCTCATCACAAACTCATCAAATTTTGTAATGTACTTAGCTACACTCTTGGTTCCCTAGGTCAATCTCTATCGCTGGTCTAAAAGTCTTTAGTGGTATGACATGGGAAGGTACTTCTCTCTAAGCTTAAGCTTCATTGCCCTCCAGGTTACTATGAGAACATCACCTCTTTGTCTAATGAACCTCTCGACATTTTCCCAGTATAGCCTAGCCTGATGGACTAATCTAAGCTTCACAAATTTGCACTTCTTCTCCTCAATCATTTTGTACCACTCAAAATACTAATCCATCTTTCATTCCCAATCTATATAAACCTTAGGATCTAGATTTCCATCAAAAGTGGGTGCTTCCAACCTAATGTTCCTAAGGGTTTGGTCATCATGGTCCATTTGGTCCTGATTGGGTCTCCTAGGATTTGGCTCATAAGCTGGGTCATGGTGTGCTCTCCTAGAGTTCGGGTCATGGACTTGATCAGGGTTGGGCCTCTTAGGATTTGGTTTAGGAAAAAGGTTTTGGTGCGGAGCCCTTCTAGGGTTGATGGGTGTACCAAACTCTGATTCAGGCTCTAATTCAATATGGACTTCATGGGTTCTTCCAGGGGTACGAGACTCTAATCAGTCAAGCCTAGCAGTGATGTGGGTCATCTAATTAGTCAAGCTTTGGTTAGTCTGGGCCAATTGGCCAGTCAGGTTTTGGTTCAGTCAGGCCATTTGATCATTCAGGGTTTTCATCAAGGTCTCAAAATTTTGGTCCATGGTTACACTTGATTGAGCTTGGGTTTGTTGGTAGGTTGTCCCTGATCTAGTTGTCATGCACACACAGACTCAAACTTGGGCTAAGGGTTTGCTAGACCTAGTAAGGTGATGGGGAACTAATATGCATGCAATTTTTTTTGTATGTTTTACATGTTGAGTTAGGTGATTAATTCCCAAATTTCAGATCAAAATTATTTGTAAGAAATTTTGTATGAATTTTTGAAGATCAGCATGCAGATTAGGACCTAGAAAAGTAGCAAAGAAGGACCGCCGGGGCTGAGAAGCCTCGGTTAGGGCAAGTTCTCCTACAATAAAACTACTGGAGGTAGAGGGGTGTACCTGACAACGTCTGTGAAGATCGCAGCGAAGGGGTCTCTCGTTCCTCGATGGATGCGGCCTGGAAAACCGAGCCCAAGATCCACGGATACCCGGCTTTCTGCTCGGTGATCCGATTGAGGCTTGGCTGGAGTCGTTGGATTCGTAGGAACTCAGGGACCTGCAAACGACCTGTCAGGGGTTAGAAAGCTCACAAAGGAACAAGAAAACAAAGTAAAAACAGCAAGGAAAGGCTTCTTTTGGAGTGGGCGTCCAGGGATCTGGAGGGTTTGTTGGCAGCAGGAAGATGATTGCAAACACTGGGAAGAAGAACTCTCACAAACCCCTTTATACACACAGCAGGGTATCACACCACTCAATAGAAGAACTCAAGGTTTTCATTCATCAAAAATTTTTTTCTCATACAAGAGGCTAGGGTCCCTTAAATAGACCCTTAACCTTGGGCTCCAAGTAAGGGTACATAAGTCTTTACATAAGAATCCTTTTCCCTCTCAAACCCTAGCTAGAAAATAAGGAAATATTAGGTAGAAAAATCCCTAAAAATTTTCTTGACTTGGTCAAGACTCCAAGGACGCCTAGGGGGGCGTGTTGGGCTTCTAGGAGCAGCAAAAGGATGGCCCAAAGGGGCTCGAGTGCATGGGTTTGGGCCTCTGGAAGCTGGGGTGGCCTGGTAGTCAGGTAGCAGGAATATTCCCTGGTATCTTGCTTCTTAGGGGCTTGGGCTTGGCACCTGGGCTTGATTTCTTTGGACTAGGATGCAGATGGACCTTTGGAATCATGGATGCCCTTATCTATGAATATACTTTGGCATCTGGAAGGGAATCTGGGCATCTAGAGGGCATCTGCAAGAAATCAGGGTTTTCTGAATTTTCCTCCTGGGGTCTTCAAATCTTCAAGCTAGGTTGGACTTGGGCTATACTTCCATGTCTTCAATCTAGTTGGACTTAGTCTTCACTTGTATGATATAGTCTTGAGTCTTCAGTATGCTTGGACAGGACTCAAAAAAATAAAATTAGCTCAACATGAGCTGACTAGCATTGGACTGAACTAGCTCAACATGAGCTGACAAGTACAGAACTGAAATAACAACTCAAAATACTCAAATAACAACTAAAATAGACTCAGATGAGCTAAGCCCTTATCACAGATGGACTCATAAATTATTGATCAATTCACAGAGGATTGAAAAGCCTCTATCTTATTCTGGTGCCTCCGGTGTCCCCACCAATTCTCCCGGGGTGGGAGAAACTCGACCCTGTCGAGTGAAGGTCAGACTGGCTCACATATCTCTCGAGAAGGTCTGGGTTGAGGCGTTGCAAGTCCTCTCGAGAAATCCATGAATCGTCCGACTCTGGCCGGCCTTGCCATCGGATCAGGAAGCGTTGATAGTCATGGCCCTAGGTCATGATGGCTTGATCATCCAGGATACGCTCGATCCGTTCTCCTCTCTCAGGCCAAATTTGTTTGTGGACACTCTAGGTTAGGGTCACTCACAATGAAAAGGAACAGGTCCAAAGGCCTCAATAGGTAGCGCTGTCGGTTCCCTATACTCAACTAGGTCTGTAATATTGAAGGTAGAACTAATGCCTAAATCCGAAGGCAAGTCTAACACCTAGGCATTTGATCCAACCTTCTCTATCACTTTAAAAGGTCTGGCTCTGCGAGCATGAAGCTTCTTTTAGGCCTAAGCCTAACTAAGACAGAATCCACTACATCAAATTCTTTGATCCATCTTCAGGAATTAGCCAGTTTGTTTAACATTAGTGTGGGTGGTGAACATGTTAGGCACATGCAGACTCCTAACAAGATGATGCAAAGGACTCAAACTAACACCTAATACACTCGACTTTGCATTCCTATCGAAGGAAATTTATTAGACTTTTATGGGCCTAAACCTAAGAGACTATAGACTCTCTAGGTCTGACCCTAGTGTGGTGTGCACAAGAGTATTTACAATGGACTCCAAGCAAATGCCAGAGGGTATGCCAGAAGTATAATACAAACCTAACATACGTAATGAATGCATGCAGTACGCTAATCTCCGTTAAATGCAATCTAATAATCCTAGAAATGCTGGAGGTGTCAGGAAAGGGCAGAAAATAGGAAGTGGGTTCAGAATTAGTTTGGTAGGGTAGGAAAAAATGTTCAAGGTTAGTTGGATAAAGTTCGATAAAAGACGGGGTGTCAGGAACAAATCCTATACTAATGAGGTTAACCTTACGAGGTTGAGCTATATCTACAGGGTTTACATAATGGAAGGATGGGTTACTAATCTCAGGGAAGAGGTCCTTAATGGGAACTATAGGAGGAGGCTCATCCTGAGGGTACTTATTCAAAGAGATCAGGTCCTCAATAAATTCTTCAGGTTCTTGTATTTTAGGACTAGACTCTATAATTTGGCTCTCCTCTATGGTTTTCTCAGGTAAGGTTTTGGCAGCAGTACCTAGGCTCTCTTCCTCTATTTGTTCTTCCATTATAGCTTTAGGTTGGATATGGTCAAGGTCAACTAGCTCTGGGTTGGTTTCTACCTGGGTATCTACTGGGTCAGCTAATTCTAGGTCTACTAAAGGTGTCTCCTCTTCTCCCTCATACTCATCCACTAGGCTCACATCAACTTCATACACTTCCGCGTTAATGTAAGCCTTGTGAATCTCAGGAATGGTTGGAGAAGGTCGGCTAGCAGGAAATTGGTTAGGTTCTGGTCTCTGATTATGGGTACTACTCCTAGTAGGTTCAGGTTGTATAAGAGGTAGTGGCTCACTACTGGGTTCGTATTTAGGGATACTAATCCTATAGGGTTCAAGTTGACTAGGGGAAGCATGACTAGTACTAGGTTGATACTTAGGGGTTATGGGTTCTCTAGGCTCATAGGACAAGGGTGCAGATCTATGGGTCATGGGATTATAGGATCTAGGGTCATAGGATTTTGGGTCAGCTCTATGATCAGGTTCTAAGGATGGATCATAGTATGGGGTCCTCCTAAGGTTGGGCTCCCTATATGGGTCAGGATATTGGGTCCTCCTAGGGTTGGACTCCCTATATGGGTCAGAATACTGGGTTCTCCTAGGGTTGGACTCCCTATATGGGTCAGAATATTGGGTTCTCCTAGGGTTGGACTCCCTATATGGGTCAGAATATTGGGTGTTGGGTCTACTAGGCTTATAGGGTGTGGGTGCATAGGATTTATGATCATGGGATCTAGAGTCATAGGATCTAGGTTCATAGGTTCTGGATTCATAGGTTCTAGGTTCATAGGATTTGGAGTCATAAGATCTATAGGTTGTGGGTATACTAGGCTTAGAGGATGTGGGTAAATAGGATCTATCTTCCTGGTCTACAAAATCCTGATTGGGTCTTCTAGGACTAACCTTAGGGATTGGGTCAGGATGATGGGCTCTCCTAGGTTCAGCCTCAAGGTATGGATCAGGGTTTGGGGTCCTCCTAGGTTGAGGGGAATCAGGATCTGGCTTAGACTGTGACCCATGGTTTTTTTCTGGGGTCCCTACCCGGACTTTTAACTGATCAAACCTATTGGCAAGATGGTCAATTCTATCATTGGTTTGAATACGAGACTGAGTTAACTGGGTCATCTGGGTAGTTATCTGGGTAGTTATGTGGGTAGCCATTTGAGCCATTTGATCAGCTAGGGCTTTTATTTGAGATTGTGAATTTTCCATGGATTCAGACATTTGTGAAGGAGGTGGATGATATGAAACTCCTGATCTAGTGCTCATGCAAGACTCAATCAGACCGACTATAGCTGACTAGACCTAGAGTCCAAACTAGATGCTCAATCAGGGTGGCAAACTAGCCTATAGTAACCCTGTACTCAGCCAGGCAGGTGTAAGGGGAGTGTTAGGTCCCTGATTGCCAATCCTAGACACCAATCAGAGATTGGCCAGGTAGGCGGACCAGCACACAAGCCCTTCGGGATTGAATCCCTAAACAACCGTTCTAGACACTGAGCACAAGGCACACACAGGTTAACTTGACACAGTGATCTAACACTAGCCCGGACCCGACCAGTTGGTGTCCCTAGCCCACTAGGGCAAATTAAGTCTAATTAATTTTAGGTTAAGGCTTGGGACCGAATGCAAGGGATGTGGTTTTGGGCTAAGGAGAGGTGATCAAATCCTCCCCTTATCTGATATAGCAAGAGTGCCCTTAAAAGTAAATTATGCAATGATGGCAGGCAGATGAGGATGCAAATTAGGGTTTAGATATTTTTTTTGATATTTTTGGAGAATATGTAATTGTTTTTGATATTTTTTAAATAGAAGAAAACTTGCAAATCATGGCCTAATATACTGGAAATATACTAAAATTAAAAAATATGCAAAAACTGCTAAACAAAAACCTAAATCTTCCAAACTTGTCTTGCTGAAAAAACAGAGCCAAAAACTTGCAGGATGTATTTCGGCTTGAAGAAAATTCACAGGACATAATAAAATCTACAAAAATTCTTAAAATTACTGTGAATTATGAAAAATCCAGAAAAATAAATTTTAGAATTTTTGGAGATTTTATCAGGGAGAAATAATTAAAAATATAGAGTATATATGGACTGAAAAATTGCAGAAAACAAGCCCTAATCTAAGCTCTGATACCAAATGATGGGGAACTAATATGCATGAAATTTTTTTGTATGTTTTACATGTTGAGTTAGGTGATTAATTCCCAAATTTTAGATCAAAATTATTTGTAGGGAATTTTGTATGAATTTTTGAAGATCAGCATGCAGATTAGGACCTAGAAAAGTAGCAAAGAAGGACCGCCGGGGCTGAGAAGCCTCGGTTAGGGCAAGTTCTCCTACAATAAAACTACTGGAGGTAGAGGGGTGTACCTGACAATGTCTGTGAAGATCACAGCGAAGGGGTCTCTCGTTCCTCGATGGATGCGGCCTGGAAAACCGAGCCCAAGACCCGCGGATACCCGGCTTTCTGCTCGGTGATCCGATTGAGGCTTGGCTGGAGTCGTTGGATTCGTAGGAACTCAGGGACCTGCAAACGACCTGTCAGGGGTTAGAAAGCTCACAAAGGAACAAGAAAACAAAGTAAAAACAGCAAGGAAAGGCTTCTTTTGGAGTGGGCGTCCAGGGATCTGGAGGGTTTGTTGTTGTTGGCAGCAGGAAGATGATTGCAAACACCGGGAAGAAGAACTCTCACAAACCCCTTTATGCACACAGCAGGATATCACACCACTCAATAGAAGAACTCAAGGTTTTCATTCATCAAAAATTTTTTTCTCATACAAGAGGCTAGGGTCCCTTAAATAGACCCTTAACCTTGGGCTCCAAGTAAGGGTACATAAGTCTTTACATAAGAATCCTTTTCCCTCTCAAACCCTAGCTAGAAAATAAGAAAATATTAGGTAGAAAAATCCCTAAAAATTTTCTTGACTTGGTCAAGACTCCAAGGACGCCTAGGGGGGTGTGTTGGGCTTCTAGGAGCAGCAAAAGGCCAGCCCAAAGGGGCTCGGGTGCATGGGTTTGGGCCTCTGGAAGCTGGGATGGCCTGGTAGCCAGGTAGCAGGAATTTTCCCTGGTATCTTGCTTCTTAGGGGCTTGGGCTTGGCACCTGGGCTTGATTTCTTTGGGCTAGGATGCAGATGGACCTTTGGAATCATGGATGCCCTTATCTATGAATATACTTTGGCATCTGGAAGAGAATCTGGGCATCTAGAGGGCATCTGCAAGAAATCAGGGTTTTTTGAATTTTCCTCCTAGGGTCTTCAAATCTTCAAGCTAGGTTGGACTTGGGCGATACTTCCATGTCTTCAATCTAGTTGGACTTGGTCTTCACTTGTATGATATAGTCTTGAGTCTTCAGTATGCTTGGACAGGACTCAAAAAAAAAAATTAGCTCAACATGAGCTGACTAGCATTGGACTGAACTAGCTCAACATGAGCTGACAAGTACAAAACTGAAATAACAACTCAAAATACTCAAATAACAACTAAAATAGACTCAGATGAGCTAAGCCCTTATTACAGATGGACTCATAAATTATTGATCAATTCACAGAGGATTGAAAAGCCTCTATCTTATTCTGGTGCCTCCGGTGTCCCCACCATATGGTGAGTCGACTAAGTACAACCAAATCAACAGCTATCCTGTCCACTAGCCAGGTAAGAGGTAGGTCTGTGGGAGGCTCCCCTAGCTCTCGCTGGGTCCTAATTAAAAACCACAAGAACTGCTTTATGGTGTTTGCCACTTGACCTCTGGCTTAGACACCAGCTTTCAGAAATAGATGCAGGAGTGGGTGCACTAGTTTTCCCAAATGACTTGAACTAGACTTGTGCATGTCCCTATGAATTAGAGTACTACTCAGTTTTAATTAAGGATTGAGTTAGCTATGCATGGTGGTGCTTTTGGGCTAAGGATAGGTGATGAAATCATGCCCCCATGTCATATTTATGCCTTTAAATCGATTTACCATGAGATGTGTGCAAACATGCATATGAACCCTAAATTCAGGTGCAGATTTTTTTTTTTTGTGTTGCAGTTCAGAAGTGGGGCAGAGGAGTGCTATGTATCAGTCTCAAAAAATTCAGAAAAAATCAAAGAACACTCCTAACTCATAGATAATATACCAAATGAAAGGAAATTAAAAATTCAAATCTGTGCTATGCTGGGCAGCCCTTGAAACTTAGACAATGCAAAAAAAATAGGACAGAACATGCAGAAATTTTAGCAAGCCTGTTTTATATGCAGAATTTTGAAAATGTGCCCTAACCTACCATGCTCTGATACCAAGATGATGGGGAACGATGATGGAATGATGTATCCTTAATGGAATTAGTAATGACTAAATGAAAAATTGAAGTAAATATATGCTGCCATTCAATATAAAAGAAGTAGAATTTCAATGAGAGGAATTTAAATGCTAAACATGACTTGAAATAAAACCTTTTCAAAGTAAATAGGAGAAGGACCTTTGTGGCTAAGAAACCACTCAGGTTAGGACTAAGTCTAATCTAATATTTCAGATCTGAAAGTCTTTCTAAAGAAGGGTACCCAGCAATCGATATTCCAAAGTTTAGGAATGGAAACACTCAAAGAGGAAGTTCTTGGATGACAAGGGATTCCTCAAGATTGCAAAGCCTTTTGTATCCGGTTCTTGACATGGTAGACCTTCTCCTTTAGAGCCTGGAAGCTCGGGGATCCTGCAACAAAGAGATGTAGAGGGATTAGAGGATAGAGATTGAAATGGAGAAGTGGAAGGGAAGAATCTTTGAAATGAAGAAGGAAGCTTGGAGTAGTCTTGGCAAGGATCTTCTATGGCTTCTTTGGAATGATAACTCCTTGTTTGATTGTGTGAAGAACACCTTGGAGGATTGGATTCATTGGAAATGGAGGGGATCAGGACTAGGCGTGGACTTAAGAAGTGCTTCTTTGATTGGCCGAATGGATTTTAGGATGGAAGGAGAGGAAAACATGTTGGATGTGTGGAGATGGAAAGGAAATCACTCTAGGCCTCATGCCCACCTTCTCACAAGGGACCAAGCTAACAAGCAAGGAAATTTTTTTCAAGAAAATTTCATTCATTCATTCATGATGATTACAAGAAGGTTAGGAGCCTTTTTTTATAGACCACCAAGCCTTTTCAAATTCAAACTACACCAAGTTACAAAGAGAAAATAATGGGGCATCCCATGAAGAGGGGAGGTGATTGTGGAGGAAGTTGTGGGCCAATTCAAACTCCATCTTCTCTTGGGCGACAATACTTGGTGAGGTGCCTTGGTGATGTGGCAAGGTGGAATGATGAAGTGGCTTCCAAGTTGGCGATCCCATGGTCCATGCACCCATCCACCACTAGCCTTCTTGACTTGATTGTGCTAAAATCATATTGGACATGGATTGAACTCCGCTTGACTCAATAAAGAACCTAATTTAAATAAATACAGAACTAAATTATCCAAATGAAATAAATACAGGACTAATAAATCCAATTAAAATTTATTACATGACTCAAACTCTCAATCTTCCATCCATAAAGAATCTAGCTTAATATGTATTTGTTGAAGTCTCTTCCTGAGCCTGGTGCCCGCACCACCCTTCAATCTTGTTTTTGGTACTGAGGTTGTGATTCTAGTGGAACTAGGTATGCCCACACTATGGATAGAGCAATATGATGAGGCTGAGAATCCGGCCCACCTTCTGCTCAACTTGGATCTCTTGAAAGAGACAAGAGACAAAGCCTAGCTTTATGTGGTGGCCTATGGACAACGGGTGGCCTGGTATTACAACTCTCGCAAGAAGCCGAAGGTCTTGCACCCAGGTGACTTGGTCCTATGGCGAGCTGAAGTCTCATAGCCTACAGAATGTGGCAAGCAATCCCCCAATTGGGAAGGACCTTACAAGGTAGTTGAGTGCCTTCCTCATGGAGCATACTACCTCACCGGACTCGATGGCATCCAATTTCCATGAACTTAGAATGCCAACAATCTGAGGATGTACTACCAATGATGTAAGATTTTTTTTTCATTAATGAAAAGTTCATTTTTGGTGTAACACTGTCATCACCAGCACAGGAACTCTATCCATCAAATTCTCAGTTCAACGATGGCAAGCCAAGAAACTCTAAAAGCCACGCACTTCAAAACTGGGAAACTCTATAAGCCCCGCACTCTAATACCAGGAAACTTCTGAAGCCCCGCACTCCAAAGTTAGGAAACTCATGAATCCCCACATTCTAAAGCTGGAAAACTTTTAAAGCCATGCATTCCAAAGTCGGGAAACTCCTGAAGCCCCGTATTCTAAAGCAGGGAAACTTCTGAAGCCCCACATTCTAAAGCTGGGAAACTTCTAAAGCTCATGCATTCCAATGTCGGGAAACTCCTGAAGCCCCGTATTCTAAAGATGGGAAACTCCAGAAGTCCTGCACTCTATCCGTCAAACTCTTAGTTCGGTGATGGCAAGCTGGGAAACTCCAGAAGCCCTGTACTCTATCCATTGAACTCTCTGTTCGATGATGGAAAGCTAGGAACTCCAGAAGCCCTGCACTCTATCCATTGGACTCTCAATTCGATGATGGCAAGCTGGGAGGCGATGCCAAGCCAGGAAACTTTAGAAGCTCCTCACTCTATTTGTTAGACTCTCAGTTTGATGATGACAAGTCAATAAACTCCATAATTCTCGCATCTTATCTACTAGGCTCTCAGATTGGCAATAGCAGGACCAAAATTCTTGAGGCCCTGCACTCCAACTTGCAAGTTTCATGGTCCTGTAGGGGTAACTTACAGAATCTCCAAGGTTTCTTCGGTCGCTTGCCAACACTTGAATTAGGCAGGAATAGCTTGAACTTTGGAGACCCCAAGATAGGCAACCAGTCCTAGCAGGACACCCGAGGTCTCCTCAGCAACTTGCCAGTCCTTGAATTAGGCAGGAAGAGTCGGAGCTTCAGAAGCCTTAAGAGATTGGCCATCCTAGTGAATCTCCCGGTCCGATGGAGATAGTTCACAGAACTCTTAAAGTTCCTCCGGTCACCTGCTAATTCTAGGGGATAACCAGGAAGAGCTAAAACTTGGGAAGCCTTTAGACTGGTGATCATAGTAAAAATTCATTTTTGAAAAAAAAGGGAGAGAAGAGAAAAAAGAAATGGAGAGCTGATTAAAAGAATAGAAATTTCATTAAGGAGGCCAAAGTTTTTACAGTAAAAAGAACCCCCGACAAGTCGGGTGGTCCTTCAAAAATTTTTAAGTACAGAAGTAAAGCAAAAAGAAGAAGGCCCGGTGCAATCATGATGACATCGTAGGGGCCCTGCTGGGACATCGCGGGACCTCGCTGGCATCCTCTTGACTCTCTACTGGTGGAGTGGTGGGATCCGCCACCTCCCGATGGATGCCACACTGGCTTCCTCAGGTGGCCCTTTCTCCCTCTCGTTGTTGTCAACGCCTAGAAGGTCTGGGATGATGGCTTTCAGGTCTTGATCTTGGTATGCTTGAGACACCTTCAACTTGCAGTCCATGAACCACTTAATGAAGGAGTCCACGACTACCTCCTGGACCTCCTCGATGAATCCGCCAAAGTTTTGTACTTCGACATCGCCTCCACATCCTCTTTCTTAGTGGCCTCCATCAAGGCCACGGCAACTTGCACCTTCTCTTCCACCATCGATGCCCTCACCATCGTGGCCTCCAATCATGCTTGGAGGGTTTGGGACTGCCCCTCCAAGCATGCCACCTCCATGGCAGACTCTTCTACCTAGCGGGTGGCCTTGCTCTTCTTAGTGACCATGGATGCCTATAGGTCCCTGGCCTGCCTCTTTGCTCTAGCCACCACCTCTTTTGCATCAGCCACCTTTGATCAAAGGATCCTATCCTACTTTTCTAGGACTTCGACCTTCTCTATCTATGCCCAAGCCTCAGTATCCAGCACCTCTAAGTGCCTCTTCTCCAGGCCTCCTGCTTAGCCCACTAGGTGCAGAAATTTCTTATGAGGATTATGTCGATGGCAATCTATAACAACAGAAGTGTCAACAAAAATAATATAGATAGTAATAAAAAGAAGTTGATAGTGTAGAAGACTTACCATGAAGAGCTGGGGCAGGAAGCCCATGGTGGCGGCCATGAGCTGCTTACCGCTCCTCTCACTTTGGTCACACAATTGGATGGTGAACTCCACCATTCGCTCAGCTAGCCCGGTGTCCTGGGTAACCACCATGTTTGGTGGGACCATAATGGACACTCGCTTCACCTCGAGTACTGCTATAGCCGGGGCCATCACCAGTCCCGGAGTGGGAGATTGCACAGGCACCTTAGCAACCAAGGGTGTAGTCGCTGCTTTGGTGGGGACATCAGGATCAGAAATAGATCCCTGGATCCCATATGGTTTACTGATTAGGATTTTTTTTAGAACCTTAGTCATGTGTCATAATTTTGTAAGCAAGTAAGATTGAGTCCTATAATAAGTTAAGACTAGTTGATTTGTCTCAAGCGAGTCCAGTCCATTGAGTCTTGTATTTAAGTATGAGTCTAGGAGAGTCCAGTTTTTGTACAATAGAAGAGGATACCCTATTTTGGAATTCCACTAGGCCTCACCTGGGAGCCAGAGGCATTTACATCAGCTTATGGGATCTTGTTTGACACACTAGAGCCCTAAATACCATCCAGATGCCATTCTAGATGCCTAAATTCCCTCCAGATGCTAGATTCCCTCCAAATGCTCTAGAATATGCCAGATGCTAGCTGCCCCATGATTCCAAGAATATATCAGCATCCCAAGCCAAGAAATTCCAAGCCCAGGAGTCAAGCCCTTGAGCCCCAAAACCAAGATTGCAAAGAATATGCTGATACCAGGGCACCCCAGCTTCCAGTGCTCAAAGCCAATGCACCAATCCAAAGGAGGATGCCCCTTTCTACCCTAAAGCCAAGCCCAACTCCATATTGGCACCCAAGCCCAAAGAGAGCCCTTGGACCAAGTCAAATGAGGAGAGAAATCCAAGTAGAATAAGGAGAACTAGTTTTATTTTCATTCAAAGTGTATTCTCCTTGTCTTAAGCAAACTTATAATCCCTCTCCCTCTTAACTTTGTAATCCTATCCTAACTAGGAGAGGACTTGGGGAACATCTATAAATACCCCACCCCTCCCCCTCTTATAAGAAACTTTTATTCATGATATCAAAACCCTGGTGAATTTTTTTTGAGTTTGCTCTTATGTTGGAATTGTGTTCTTGTGTTTTGTTGGTTACTTTGTGTGCCCTAGCCATCCTTGCTGCCCTAACATCCTTTCCATGCCCTAGCTTGCTGCCATCCAAGCGTTCACACGCCCAAGAAGGAGTGCCTTAGTGATGCAGGACGAACATGCGATGTAACCGAGAATATTTGGAAAAGGGAAACACCTAAACAAAATAGGACCATTGGAGGGATAAGAAGCCTCCTGGGACTAGGCCAAAACCAAAACTAAAATTCTAAAATAGCTGATCTCTTTTGTTTTCAATTTTCTTGGTGGAGGTGAAGAAGGAAGGATGGGGATGGGAGACTAGGAACTGGAACTCATGGACTTTGAGACTCACCCTAACAAAAAGATCTCTCACCTCTAAGGCATTACGCCCTCCTCGATACTTGGAGGCGCTAGGAAGAATCTCAAGGACACGAGGGGATAAGAAGATGGGATAGGGGATAACTAGGGCCTCACACCCCTCAACATCCCGAAGGACGAAGGTAAGATGGGGCCTCAAACCCCTCGACATCCCGAAGGACGAAGGCAAGATGGGGCATCACACCCCTCGACATCCCGAAGGACGAAGGCAAGACGGGGAATCACACCCCTCGACATCCCGAAGGACGAAGGCCTAAGCCCACTCCAAATGGAGGCAGAACCAAACTTTTCTCAAAAATTCAATTTCATTACTCCAAATACAAAAGGGATTCCTTTTTATAGGCTTTAGGACCCATACATTGAAATTTTCCTATTTATTTATTTATTTTTTTTTGAATTCTAAATTCATGCAGCTTTGATATCCATGCAAAGCTGTTTAACCATGGTCGAAGATGAAAGATTATGCTATGATGATAAAGGCGCGGTGCTCAGCGTGGTGCTCGGCGCAGACGGACTCCATGGCATGAGACTCAGTGACCCAGGTGGAGGGGTTGGGGCTCGTGCATCGACTAGATCAGATTGGAGGAAGGGAATTGTTGAGCGTAATACACGGTGCTGTAATCACCGCCTTGCTGCATCTCTACCCACTGGTGATCATGGGATTCAAAACCGTCAGCGTCTTCACAAAGATCTACATCTTGCCGGTGGGGAGACGATGGCGGAGGAACAGGTGGCTGACAAGAAGCATTGTGAAGATCCGGCAGGAGGGGAAGAGATCGATGAGGGAGTGAAGGTTGTACGCGTTATCGGCGGACGTGGTCATTACGAGAAGCATCCACGAGTCTTCACTTTTCTCATGTGGTGCATAGCAGTGGCAAGGCAGATAGCGAATGGGCCGGCGGCTACAGGGGTCATAGGAGGATCCAATGGGTTACGGATGGCTTGGAGCCATCGTCGCTTCGAGAGGGTGTGGCTGTGACCTAGGGGGTGAAAGGAGGTAAGTGAGATGTCTCACTAGAGGTTTGAGCACCCTTGGCATGTGCCACTTGGGTTTCTCCCAAGGAAGTGAGCTTCACGCCACCGTGGGAAGGTAAAGTCTTTTCCAAGGGATGACCCAACAAAACCTTGCAAGCTGACGGCCTTCCTCGGTTACAAGGCTGGAATGATTCACATTGTCTGAGAGGTCCACAAACCAGGATCAAAGCTCCACAAGAAGGAGACATGTGAAGCTGTGACTTCCATAAAAACTCCCCCGATGGTTGTTGTTGGAGTTGTTGGTCATGTGAAGACACCATGTGGTGTATAGCGGAGGTGAGGCAGAGAGCGGAGGCGAACTGGGTGCAGCGGTCCTGCTTATGAAGGAGGGCATTGACGATGTCGGTGAGGGGCGGAGGAGGACGGGAGTGCAGTGGCAGGGTGGGAGGCAGCCATGGAGTGAACGGCATCCTTGGATTGTTCGGACGGCTCGGAAACCGGTGGCATGGCCATGGGTGGTTCCATGGGATTCGCCAGCGTTCCCACGAGGAGATCGACGATGGGGGCGAGGTGGATGGCCATCGGGGTTGCCGGTGGTCGAGCATGGTGGATCCAAGACCAACGGGAAAAAGAATGAACGTTCTAGGAGATGGTTCTGAGGAAGAAGAAGATAGGAATAGCAAAGGGATAAAATGAGGATAAACATGGAATAAAATGGGAATAAAGGGAATAAATGGAATAGCTGGAATAACTAAATTAAAAAAATAAAAAGTAAAATAAGAAAAATATAGAAAAGAAAAAGAAAACCCGGATGGGTTTTGATGTCCCCATCACCTAGCTACCATCCAAGCCAAGGAGCATCATCCTACTTTTAGCTGCCAGCTTCAAACTTCTAACCTTGATTTCTTTCAACCCTAGTTCTTTCCTTTTATTTTTTTGCTATTTTGATTGACCCTTAATGCTTGCAGGTTCCTCGAGGTGTTTCACCTCTCTAGAGGAGGCTTTTATTGACTCCAAGACTATCCAAATCAATCATCAAATTCAAGGAAACCGAGCTTCATCATGCAGGCTCCAATTAGAGTGATGTATGATCTCTTCATCGGAAGTTCTTCAAATCCCTGACTGGTAACATCCTTCCCTTCTCTTGATATCTGATTTGTTGAAGATAAGCTATCATAAACTGGGAATTTTTCAATTCCTAGGTCTTGACTTTTATTATCTTGCATGAGTATGCCTGCGATCACGGTGATTCTTTGCATTGCTACTTTTTCTGCTAGTTTTTACTTTATTTTGAAAATTTATCCTGCAAATTAAATTAGAAAATATATAAAAAAATTAGTTTACGATTTTCCCTATATTTTTAGTAATCTTAGAGTCATCTCACTTCAGTTTGGTATCAGAGCGAGTTTAGGATAGCATTCATCTACATTAAAATCACAAACCCTAATTTCTGCATCTTGCTAGCTGCATTAGGTATCTATTTTTCATCTGATTTCGACCACCTAGGAATTTTATTTTTTAATAAAAATTTTATGAAGTGTTATTTATCTTGTATTCTATTTTTTCATTATTTTTAATTAATTTTAAAAAAACTAATTCACTAAAATCTGGCATATTAGAAATCCTAATTGAAAACTTGAGATTTCCATATTAGTCTGAAAACCATAGGACTTGCATCATCATCTGATTTTTGCTTTGCATAAAATTTACTAGAGGTCATCATCACCATCCATCCTACATCTTAGAATTTTTTTGATTTTCTTTTGCATCAAAATCCATGTCAAACATTATATTAATCTGAACCCTAATTTCCTGAATTTCGATATTTTTGCACTTGACTGAATCAAACCTAATCAACTTCCACACACCCCAATCCCAAGCCCAATTTGTTTGCTAACCTGAACAACCTAAACTTAACTTGCCACATCATAAAACACTCATAAAATATTTTATTTTCTGATTGTTTTAGATTGCATCAGGTTCATTGAGTGCCATCATCTAATTAATCTAATCTTAAGGGCGATCACTATCTAACATCAGGGCAGGATTTCACCACCTATCTTGGGCCCAAAACAACCATCATCATTTTGACCTAAGCTTAATTAAAATTTATTAGACCTAATTTGCCATAGAGGGCTAGGAGACACCAATAGGTCGGGTCCGAATTGTGTGGGCCAACTAGTGCATTTAATCTTATGGCTATTACTAAAATATAGTGTCAAAGGCTGAGGGTCCAAAGTCAAATGACCTAAGTGGTGTTGTGGTTTTTAATTGGGTCCTTGCGAAAGCAGGGGGGCCTCCCACACTCCCACCCTCTACCTAGCTAGAGGAAGGATTAGTTGCTGGGTTAAGTGTAAGTTGAGATGACCCACTCAGTTTTGTCTTTTGGTCTAGGAAACCCTAGATTGTACTAACCTTTTTTTCTTTTGCATGTTTTGCTGCACCACATCACCTTGAATGATTGTTTGATTGCATGATAACTAGACTAGGAACCCAATACCAAAAGCCCAAATCCCAACCTAGTCCAACCATGGAATCCAATCTAGAAACTTCCATGAAGGCCTTGCTTGAACAAATGAAGCAAATGAACCACAAGCTTGACCAAACCAATACTCAGATTAACCAAATGATCCAATCCAATAACCTAGCAACCCATAGGATTAATCCATTAGATGACCAAGTAAGAACCCCAGACAAGACCCATAGACCGTAGGAACCCATATTCCCTTGGTATCAGCCTAGTACCAATCAAGTCAACCCTAGTAAACCTGAACCTTATAGGATTAATACCCCTAGATTTGAACCTAGTATTAGTCAGTTTTTCCTTAGTCAACTCCCTCCTACCACCCCACTGGTTCAAAAAGCTGACATTGAAGAGGAAGTATATGAAGTTGACATAAGCTTAGTGGAGGAGTATGAGGAAGAAGAAGAGAAAACCCCTCTAGAATACCTAGACTTAGTAGATACCCAGGTAGAAACCAATCTAGAGTTAGTTGACCCTGACCTCACCCAGACTGAACCTGTAGTGGAAGACCAACTAGAGGAAGAGAACCTAAATACTACTATCAGAACCTTACTTGAGGAGCCACTAAAAGAAACCCCAACTATAGAGCCTAGTCCTTTGATTTATGAGCCAGAAGAATTTACTAGGGACATGATCTCTTTAAATCAGTACCCTCAGGATGAAGTCAACTCTTTGACTCCACTTGATCTCTTCCCTGAAATCAATGAACCTTTCTTCCATTATGCAGACCCTGTAGACATACACCAATCTCATAAGGTCAACCTTCTTAGTCTAGATTTAATCCCAAAAATCATTTCTTATATATTACTCTTTCCAGTCAACACTGAACCCTTTTCTATTTCCTATCCTACTCGACTAACCCTGAACCCTCATCATATTTTTTGCCCTTTTAAGAAGCTTCCAACATTCTTAGAACCATTAGGTTACATTTTGCTGAGATTACTAGATTACATAAATCCTTAGAGCACATCCTATTTGCTACCTACTTCTGGGAAACCCTTTGGAATCTGTTAAGAGTTCCCATTAAACTTTTATGTGCATGTGAAACTAGGGTCAAAACTTGAGAGCCTAAATTCTGTTAGGTTTAGATCCAAAGAGTCCAATAAATTTTCTTCGATAGGAATACCTAGTCGAGTCTATTAGGTGTTAGTTTTGAGTCTAATAAATCCACAGCCCTGGATCACCTGTCCACACCTGTACTAAGCTCTGCACAGCATTTGCATCATGAAATTTGTCAAAAGCTAAACATAACTAATGAACTAAATAATAACTTGGCTAATTTCCAAAAGAGAGATAAAGAATTTTCTGCAGAAGATTTTGTGAATGCAAAGGAATTTTTTGCTCGCAATGCTGGCCCATCCAAATTAATAAAGAGTAATGGACCCAATGCCTATGTGCCTAAGATATCACCTGATTTAGGTATCAGCTCCACCTTAATTATCTCAGGTTTTATAGAGTCCATGGAGCTAGCAGTGATACCTAGCAAGCCCCTTGAGCTACCCCCTTTCTTTGTGAGTGAACCCATCCCGGAGTGACCACCTACAATTTGGCCTTTTGGTGAGGAGAAGATTGAGAGTGCTCTGGACGATCAAGCTATTGGTACTTGGGATAGAGACTATCAGTGATACTTGGTCCAATGGCAAGGTCGGCCAAAATCTGAGGACTTGTGGAATGCTTGGTGCAGATCTGCAGCGCCTCAACTTAGACCCTCCTTGAGTAGCCAAATTGACACTTACTCAATGGGGTCGAGTTCCTCCCGCCACGAGAAAATTGGTGGGGATACCAAGATCAGACACAGATCCCTGGATCCCATATGATTTATTGATTAGGATTTTTTTTTAGAACCTTAGTCATGTATCATAATTTTTTAAGCAAGTAAGATTGAGTCCAATAATAAGTTGAGATTAGTTGATTTGTCTCAACCTAGTCTAGTCCATTAAGTCATGTATTTAAGTATGAGTCCAGGAGTCTAGTGTTTGTACAAGAGAAGAAGATACCCTATTTTGGAGTTCCACCAGGCCTCACCTAGGAGCCAGAGGCATTTACATCAGCTTATGGGATCTTGTTTGACACCCTTGAACCCTAGATACCCTCCAAATGCTTTCTAGATACCCTGATTCTCTCAAGATGCTCTGGAATATGCTAGATGCCAGGTGTCCCATGATTCCAGGAAAATGCCAGCACCCTAGGCCAAGAGATTCCAAGCTCAGGAGTCAAGCCCATGTGCCCCAGAACCAAGACTCCAAGGAATATACTTATACCAGGGCACCCCAGCTTTCAGGGTTCAAAGCCTATCCACCAATCCGAAGGATGATGCCCCTTGCTGCCCTAAAGCCAAGCCCAACTCCATATTAGTGCCCAAGCCCAAAGAGAGCCCTTGGACCAAGTCAAATGAGGAGAGAAATCCAAGTAGAATAAGGAGAACTAGTTTTAATTTCATTCAAAGTGTATTCTCCTAGTCTTAAGCAAACTTGTAATCCCTCTCCCTCTCAACTTTGTAATCGTATCCTAACTAGGAGAGGACTTGGAGAACATTTATAAATACCCCACCCCTCTGATGGGGACATCAACAAGAAGAAAACATTTTTTCAACTAATTCTCTTGATATCTTTTTGCAGCTAATATAGTGTACTTAGGGTTAATGAGAACCTTGGAATGAAGCCCACCAAACCCTTAAAGACAAAGACCAATTTATAAGCCGACTCATGAAAGAAGGCCACCAGTCCCTTGAGTCGACTCAATCCAGTTCAAGACAAACTTCAAGCATGCCCAAGTCAAAGCCCAAGCAAGTCAAGCTACCACCTTTTGAAGCCCATGATGCCACCTCTCAGAAGCCCATTTTATTTTTCACATGGGACATATTTTAGGAGACATAAGAGACAACACATCAAGCATTTCGAGGGAAAGCATGGGACCACTCCTCACTCACCCAACAACCCCCCAACCAACTTGCCATGTGGGATGCCACATCACATGACACTTAGGACTCCACATCAGTAATTAGAAGCCATGTCAAAGCCACCTAGGTTTCACATAGCAAGTTGTTACAACCTCTTACCTAGAAGTTGTTTCTTGTTGTAACTATGTAACCAAAGGAGTTGGATTTAACTAGAAATGGTTAGCTACCCTAACTCAACCTCCCTTCCTCACTTTGGCCGACATCTAAGGATATAAATAGGGTCCAAGGCTTTCCTTGTAAGGCATTCCGTGTATGAAATATTTTGAGAATTAATGAAGGATTTCTTCTTGTTGAGTTCTATCTTGAGTTCTTCTTGTATGGAGTGATTTAGTTCTTCTAGTTGGAGTGATTTAGTCCTTTAAGTTGGAGTGTTTAAATTTATGTTTGAAAAGGGAGTGAGAGGTCCTTTGTATGTGTGTTGAAGAGTGATTTCTGCTTTGAAGATTGAAGAGTGTGATGCCATTATTGAGTACTCTAATTTCAAGCCCCAAGTTCCAAGCCGCCGGCCTTGTTTCTTCCCCTTCTCTCTTGTTTCAATTCCAACCTCAATTCCCCTTCCATGTCTAATTTCAAGTTTGTTTGCAAGTTCTCTCAAGTTCCCACTTCCAAGAGAAAGGTCTCCATGCCTTTGATCAAGGGCAAGGTAAGTCCCAAAGTAGAGAGTGATCATCTTGCCTTCTAGTCCTCAAACCCATGAGTGTTGAGAGCTTCTTCTTCCATCAAATATTTTGTCATCATTGTTGGTAGAAAAATTCTTTCTAAGCTTTATTAGATCTGATCATTTGAAGGTTAACTTGTTCTAGTAGTGATGGTTTCCTTGCCATGAAGATCTTAATCTTTATTTTGAACTAGATCTACATTACGAGTAATAACTTAGATCAACTTGTCTCCTTATGAAGAATTTTTTCTTGGATTAATTTATACCTTTTATTTGATAATTAATTGCTCAAGTGTTCTTGATGGTTAGCTTACTAAAACTCTCCATTCATCATTTTATTTTCGTCCACCATCAATTTTTTGGTATCAGAGCTTATGGTTTACTAGGTCAAGTGTTTGATTGCTGAAATTTCTGTTCTAGTATTCACCCGAATATTTCATGAATTTTAGTAGTTTTTTACATTGCAAGAAAATCCAAAAAAATACTTTTATAGTACCTTGGTGTGGTAGGATTTGAAATATAAAATTCAAAAAAACATTCTCCATTGATTTCTAGATTTAAAAATATTAGTTCTTAGATCATTTTTGAAGTTCTATCCAGAATTCTGTTTCTGCCTTCCATTTCATTTAATTTTCAAAAAAATATAAATTTTTTTTTTCTAGATTTTTAATTTTAGATGTTAGATCCAGACTTCAATCTTTATTATTTTTCACTATAATTTTTAATTTTAGAAGGATTTAGAATTTGGAATTCAAAATTTGAATTCAGGTTGTTAAGAGTTAGCTAAACTACTGGAACCTTCTAGCAACTATTTTCAAACTACCTTCTCAACCAAAATTTGAGTTAATCCAAAGTCAAAACTTTAGAATCTGAGAGTTAACTAAATTAGTTTTATTTTAAATTTTTGGATATTTAAAAAAATTAAATTTCAAATTTTTAAAACTAGCTAGTTGAAAGTTGTTCCCTGCTGAAATTTTCTTTTACAACAAGCTTTCAAAACGAGTTTCTTAACCAAATTCCAAGAATTAAATTTCAAAATTTGGAATCTGGAATCTTCACTGAGAGATATAACAATTCAAATTTTAATTTTTTTAAAATTTTAAATTTTTAAAACTAGTTGACTAGAAGTTGTTAGGGCTGAAACTATCTTGCAACATCTCTAACTTCTAGAATGAGTTTTTAATCCTAATTTGAGATTTAAATTTTAAAATTTAATTTATAAATTTTGGACTTCAATATCTAAATTTTTCAATTAAATTTGTAAATTTTAATTTTTTATTTTTTTAAAATTTGGGTTTGAATCACATATTTGAGCTAGTATAGATATCTTGTTAGCAAGTTGATTGTTTGTGCATCCATTTTTAAATCCAATTAAGGGCATTTAATCATAACATATGTGAAGGAGGTCATTACTTTTCCTTGGTCCAAAATAATCACCAATATTTGCATTGACCTAAACCATAATTGAAATTGAGTAGGCATCTAAAACTAGGGACATCCACAAGTCAGGTTCAAGTACAAGATGAGACCAAATATTAGTTGAGTTTGTACTTACTTCTTGAAATTGGTGTCTAAGGCAAGAGGCCCAATGGCAAATGCCTTAAGTAGACTTGTAATTTCAAATATTAGTTGAGTTTGTACTTACTTCTTGAAATTGGTGTCTAAGGCAAGAGGTCCAATGGCAAATGCCTTAAGTAGACTTGTAGTTTTTAATTAGGACCTCGTGAAAGTGAGGGGAACCTCCCGTAACCCTACCTCTTACCTGGCTAGTGGAAAAGATAATTACAACTTTAACTAGTACTTAGTCAATTCCTGTATTTTGAACTTTTAGGTTTAGGAGCCCTAGAAGTTAGGTTTGTACTGCTTTCCCATTTGATCTGAATCCCTATACCAACTATCCTACATGTATCTATGGATCCCAATCTTGAATTCTTTATGAGGAACCTAACTAAAAAATTTGAAACCCTAACTAAACAATTAGGACAAGTGAACAAAGAGTTAGGGCAAGTAAATAATCAAATCGGGAACCTCGAAAAAGATCACTTGACCCGTACTAATCTTAAATCACCTCCCATTGATCCAAGAGTCCATTGTCATTATCTCACCCCTGAGTATAAACTTAGATACCCCTGTCAAGGCTTTGTAGATTAGGAGGAAAGAGTATTTATGAGCAATTGACCCTATGCACCAACTTTTGATGGAAATCCTAAGGTGTATGTCAATTAGGAGAAGAAAATGGATCAGTACTTTGAGTTTGATGAAATGTCAGAAGAAAAGAAGTGTCAATTTGCCAAATTAAAGCTAGTCCGACATGCTAAGTCATATTAGGGACATGTTGAGCATAAAAGTTATTATAGTGGGGATAAAATAATTACTTGGAGAGATATGAAGAGTAAGTTGAAGGAGAAGTATCTAGGCAAATCTTATAAGCAAAATCTTCCAACCTAATTGTACAAATTGAAACAAGATGATGAAACTGTGTTTAAATATATTGTTAAATTCAATAAGTATGAGGGAGATGAAGAAAAGACTAAACCCATGGAGGAATTAGAGAAAAAATCTCCTAAACCTATTGAAGAATTTAAAGATAAAATAGAATCAAAATCTTGTCCAAATGAAGGGCTAAAAAGAGAAGATCCTAAACTTGTTGAAGAATTTAAGGAAGAAGTTTATGAAGCTAGGTATAACCTTATGAATGAATATGAACAAGAACAATAGCTTGAAGATAAAATAATTACCCAGCTTAAAGAAATCATCAACGAGAATAATCAATTTGAAGAAAATGAAGTTCAGGGACAAAGCCATGAAGAACAATTCAAGGAAATAATAGAGGACCCGGAATTAATCAATGTTGAGGATTTAAATCTAGAGATTAATGAAGGATCACCAATGCGGTATTGACCGTCAAAGAACAAAATCCTATGGATCAGCCCCAAGAAGCTGTAGAGCATTTGAAAACCCTGCAAAATATTTTTTCTAACAATTTCTCTATCCCTGATTCCCCATTTCTGAACATCCACCATTCCGATCCATCATTACGTTTCATTCACTCTTCTATCCCATCCGGCTAGGACATCTACCATACCATTAATCTGGTCCCAGTAATATTTAATAGTTACTTTTTTAAGACTTTATGGCTTATGTTAGGAACTAAATTAAGATTCACTGCCACTTACCTGAAATTGTGTGCCAAAGTCTTCAAAGTCATTTAAGAGAATATTGGAAATTAAGAATTTTTGTTTCCTAGCTTAACAATAAAGTTTAGTTCATATATAATAAAGTCCATTTGAGCTTGTTTTGTTTTGGTATCATTTGTGTTTTATCATTTGATGTCATTTGACCTTCCCATGCATTAGTGTCCATTATTGCGAGAGTCATATGCATAGCATGATTAGTAAGAAAATTTGAGCAATGAAATTAACAAGCATATGATTAATTCACATAAAAGAGCCAAAGAATTTCAGAAAGGAGACTATGTCATGTTTAAGGCAAAACCTAAATGGTTACATACCCATGGTGCAGGTCCTTTTCAAAATAATAAGAAAATTTGGTCTTAATATGTGCTAGATTTACCATCTGACTTTGGTATCAATTTCACTTTTAACATTTCAGATCTAGTAGAGTACAAGGAACCGACAATAATACCTAGTGAGCCAGTTGGGCCTGATTCTATCTTTGAGAGTAAGCTAACCCTTGAGTGTCCACTAGCCATATTTCCAAAGCGACGAGATAAGATTAAGCGAATCTTAGATGATAAGATTATCACTACTCGAAACAAAGACTATCAGCACTACTTGGTTCACTAGTAAGGATGTCCTGATTCTGAAGACTCATGGATAACTCTAGAGGACCTACAAAGAATCAACCCCGACCAACTAGAATATTACCAAAGTCAGACTGATTCTTACTCGATGGAGTCGAGCTCTTTTCCACCCCAGGAGAACTGATTAGGACATCAACAAGAAGAAAATATTTTATCAACTAATTCTCTTGATATCTTTTTGCAGCTAATATTGTGTACTTAGGGTCAATGAGAACCTTGGAATGAAGCCCACCAAACATTTGAAGACAAAGACCAATTCATGAGCCCACTCATGAAAGAAGGCCACCAGTCCCTTGAGTCGACTCAATCCATATCAAGACCAACTTCAAGCATGCCCAAGTCAAAGCCCAAGCAAGTCAAGATACCACCTTTTGAAGCCCATGATGCCATCTCTTAGAAGCTTATTTTATTCTTCACATGGGATATATTTTAGGAGTCATAAGAGACAACACATCAAGCATTTTGAGGGGAAGCATGGGACCACTCCTCACTCACCCAACAACCCCCTAACCAATTTGCCATGTGGGATGCCACATCACATGATACCTAGAGCTCCACATCAGCAATTTGAAGCCATGTCAAAGCCACCTAGGTTCCACATAGCAAGTTGTTACAACCTCTTACCTAGAAGTTGTTTCTTGTTGCAACTATGTAACCAAAGGAGTTGAATTTAACTAGAAATGGTTAGCTACACTAACTCCACCTCCCCTCCTCACTTTGGCCAACCTTTAAGGCTATAAATAGGGTCCAAGGCTCCCCTTATAAGGCATTCTATATATGAAATATTTTGAAAATTAATGAAGGATTTGTTCTTGTTGAGTTCAATCTTGAGTTCTTGTATGGAGTGATTTAGTTCTTCTAGTTGGAGTGATTTAGTCCTTTAAGTTGGAGTGTATAAATTTATGATTGAAAAGGAAGTGAGAGGTCATTTGAGTGTGTGTTAGAGAATGATTGCTGCTTTGAAGATTGAAGAGTGTGATGCCATTATTGAGTACTCCAAGTTCAAGCCCCAAGTTCCAAGCTACCGGCCTTGTTTCTTCCCCTTTCTCTCTTGTTTCCATTCCAACCTCAATTATCCTTACATGTCTAATTCCATGTTTGTTTGTAGGTTCTCTCAAGTTCCCACATCCAAGAGGAAGGTCTCCATGCCTTTGATCAAGGGCAAGGTAAGTCCCAAAGTAGAGAGTGATCATCTTGCCTTCTAGTCCTCAAATCCATTAGTGTTGAGAGCTTCTTCTTCCATCAAATATTTTACCATCATTGTTGGTAGGAAAACTCTTTCTAAGCGTTATTAAATCTGATCATTTGAAGGTTAACTTGCCCTAGTAGTGATGGTTTCCTTTCTATGAAGATCCTAATCTTTATTTTGAACTAAATCTACATTACGGGTATTGTAACTTAGATCAACTAGTCTCCTCATGAAGATTCTTTTCTTGGATTAATTTAGATCATTTATTTGATAATTAATTTCTCAAGTTTGCTTGCTGGTTAGCTTGCTAAAACTCTCCATTCATCATTTTATTTTCATCCCCCATCACCCTCCCCCTCTTGTAAGAAACTTTTATTCATGATATCAAAATCCTGGTAAATTTTATTTGAGTTTGCTCTTGTGTTGGAATTGTGTTCTTGTGTTTTGTTGGTTACTTTGTGTGCCCTAGACATCCTTGCTGCCTTAGCATCCTTTCCACTCCCTATCTTGCTGCCATCCAAGCCTTCACATGCCCAAGAAGGATTGCCCTAGTTGCCATCCAAGCCAAGAAGAATCATCCTACTTTTAGCTACCAGCTTCAAACTTCTAACCCTGATTTCTTTCAACCCTAGTTCTTTCCTTTTATTTATTTGCTATTTTGATCGACCCCTGACACTTGCAGGTTTCCCAAGGTGCTTCACCTCCCCAAAGGAGGCTTTCCTTGCCTCCAGGACTGCCCAAATCAATCATCAAATTCAAGGGAACCGAGCTTCATCATCTAGGCTCCAATCAGAGTGCTGTGTGATCTCTTCATCGAAAGTTCTTCAAATCCTTGACTGGTAACATCCTTCCCTTCTCTTGATATCTAATTTGTTGAAGATAAGCTATCCTAAATTGGGAGTTTCTCAATTCTTAGGTCCAGACTTTCATTATCATGCATGAGTATGCTTGCGATCATGGTGATTCATTGCATTGCTACTTTTTTGCTAGTTCTTACTTTATTTTAAAAACTTAGCCTACAAATTAAATAAAAAAAATATATTAAAATATTAGTTTACTATTTTTTCTGCATGTTTAACAATCATAGCATCATCCCGCATCATGCTCATGCTATCGGAGGTGCTGTCAGTCTCCTCTCCACCACTACCTCATCCTCCACTTCGACCACCTCTAGGGTCTCCTCGAGGGAAGTTGCCAGCCTGGCCTAGGTAGTTATGTGAGGCCCACAGTCTAGGATCTGGGCCTACACCGTGGATGAGGTGGGGACCGGCCCAGTTCTCCTTCCCTCCATGCTGGATGATGAGCCTACCCTGCACCCCTATCCTGATTCATCGCGGGCGCTCTTTGATGGCTCCTGTCTGGGCTTGGGGGATGTGCTCCTCTTCTAGGACATCTCCCAAATCTGGTCCATTGTGAACTTCATGCCTGCAAAGATGGAATAATGCTGGTTAGCCTTAAAGCTGAGAAAAATCCATGTAAAAAAAATAAACATGATTATGGGGCTCACCTAAGGCATGAGTCGGGCTGACCCCAGCCTCTGACAGGTTTTGCTTGGCCAGCAGGTCCTGTACGGGAGTAATCTAGGAGGAGACAAGTTGTTTGTACACCTCCCGATCTGCAGCCTCCACTTGGGAGTTGTAATTCGAGGAACGATCTAGGTCACTCTAGACCCTGTTGACCCCTTAGATCAAGTTAAAGAAGTATCTATTCTTTTATCCCTTGAGGAAAAAGGAAGTGCAAATTTGATGGCCCCTAGTTGGAGGGCCATGAACCACCACCCATCATCAAACGGGTGTCGTTTCAGGGTAAAGAGTGCCCTGAAGAGGAAAAAACGGGCAACGATCCTATAAAAATGGTAGAGGACAGTGAAACAAGAAATAACCCTAACGGTGTTTGGGATGAGTTAGGCTGGAACTAGGCAAAAATTACTAAGGAAAGAAAAGAAGAAAGGATGTAGAGGCAAACGAAGACCCCCGATGAAGAAGTCCTCGTACAAGGCAATCCGGCCTAGGCCACTGGAGGTGACCTACTATCCTAGTCTCGAAACTGAAAGCCGGATGGAGCCCAAAATTCTGTAGGCATCCAGGAGCTGAGAGAGGTCCTCCCTGGTCATCACCGAGGCGATGCCAGAGGGACCAGCCACACCAAAAGGAATAGAAGGGATAGGAGTAGTAGAAGAGACAAGGGGAGCAGAAGAAATAGGAGCAGAAGAAGGGGGTGCTCTAGGTTGACTTATGATGATCCCCGTCGATCGGGGACCTCTACATATGCTAAGGGGGACATCATCCTCCTCATTGGAGGATGGGGCCCTGGCCAAGATGGCCCAGCCCCACTGGAGAGCCTTGAGCAGAAGCATCTCCAACCAGACGGATCCATTCTAAAGCAAAGGAGAGGGAGATACTAACGAAGAGAAACCTAGAGACTCTAAAAAGGGGACTCCCTCAGTGCAAGCCGATGGAGAAGAAGAAGAAGACAAAAGAGGAGAAATTGACCTAGGTGCCTCGGAGAGAAGGGTCATACTAGGAAAGAAAGGGCTCTAGTTCTCCTACAAGCTCAAAGGTTCGAAGAGATAGTTTGGGAAAAGCTTTCCTCCTTTTCAAATATAGCTTGACAGCACCTGTGCATCTTTTCGATCCTCTCACCACCAGATGCATGCCATATGTCGATATCGACTGGGAATGATACCTCGACACACTGAAGATCGCCATAGGCTCGGTGTTAATCATCATGCTTCCTTGCACCTGCAGACATGGCATCTCTGCATTGGCTTTTAGGCACAATCTATGAATCATCGACAGTCATGGCATTTAATAGTGCCAAACATTTGACCTTTCCACATCAGTGTCACCATAACTCCCTTCATCCCAAGCACTATGTCACAATGAGACTCGAGAGTGGGGGGCAACTGATATGGCAGGACCGCTGACATGGAGTCCATCTCAGATCTAGCTGGTGGCCACACTGGCAGAAGATGCCACTTGGACATGGACCCTGGATGGAGTGTCTGGAGAGCCCCTTTGGCTGGAGTGGCTTCCTCGAGGTCGAGCTCTCACTTCTCCAGCCCCTTGGCCAAAGTGGCTCCCTTGAGATCGAGTCCCGGTCAAGGTCATGCCCTCGCTTCTCAAGCCCCTTGCCTAGAGTGGCTCCCATGTGACAGAGCCCCATCCGAGGTCGTGCCCTTGCTTCTCAAGCCCCTTTGACTAGAGTGGCTCCCTCGAGGTAGAGCTTTGGTCGAGGTCATGCCCTCGCTTCTTGATCCCCTTGGCTAGAGTCGCTCCCTCGAGGTCGAGCTCCAACCAAGGTCATGCCCTTGCTTCTCGTGCCCCTTGGCTGGAGTGGTTCCCTCAAGGTCAATCCCTGACTAAGATTATGCAGTCGCTTCTCAAGCCCGTTTGTCAAAGTGGCTCCTTTGAGGTTGAGCCTTGATCGAGGTCATGCCCTTGCTTTTCGAGCCCCTTGGTTGGAGTGGCTCCATCGAGATTGAGCCATGATCGATGTCGAGACATTGCTTTTTGAGCCCCTTGGCTAGAGTGGTTCCCTCAAGGTTGAGCCCCGGTCGAGGTCATGTTCTAGCTTCTCGAGCCCCTGGCCAAAGTGGCTTCGTCGAGGTTGAGCCTCGATCGAGGTCGCGCTCCCCTACTCGAGGTCAATCTCCCTGGTCAAAGTCAACCTCTTCCCCAGAGTGAGCCATGAATATTTTTAGGTGAATGCGGCCTCTCCCACGAGCACCCCTAGGGTAGATGGGCAGGTGACATCGGTAAGTGGCACCACCACCCTCACCAAAACCCTGGCATGGTGTGGAGAGGATGACATGCCTAATGGGCAGTGCTCCACTAAGGCACGCCACCTGGAACCTCTAAGGAAATGGCACCCCTCCATGGCACGCCGACTATGACTCCTGTGGGATGGCATTTCATCAGAGCATGCTGCCTGTGGAGGAGCATCTTGCCGAAGAGTCAAGCCCCTCAGACCACTATCAGCACCACCTAGGAAAGAGCACTCCACTTGGGGTGCTGCGCCCCTCTACCCATGATGAGGATGAACTCTAACATATGATGCATGCAAAGGAATGACATGAGAAGGATGGACATAAAAAAAATCAGATTATTATGAGCAATAAGTTTTAGATTTTTAAGTGATTGATTCCCAAAAAAGAGACTAGAATAGGTGAGGGTTTCATGTAATAGTTAGAGTCCTACCCATATGCTAGAAACATTCAAAGAAATATAGAAAAATCAAGATCCTAGGACTAAGAAATCCTATTAGGTATATGTTCAATCTTTAAAACTCAGAAAAAATGAGATGGGATGGGTTAGTTTTACCTAGCAATGATGTTCTGGATGTTGAAAAAGAGATCTCTCAACTCGGATCGAAGCCTGAATGAAGAGGTCACTTTCCCACAGATCCGTGGCATTTTATCAGATTGATTTGAGAAAAGAAAACCTTCATATGAGGGTCGCTTATCCTGAGGGGTCCTGCAAACATCATGGGTTAGGATAAAAGATGATGAAAAAAATTAGAAACAGGAATTTGGAGGTGGAGAAGATCAGAAGAGGCGCTGGAGGCTGATCAGAGACCTGGATTAATGTTGGATGCCAAGGGTGGCTTGGTGGGGGTGGCCTTGGAGATGTGATGGATGCCTGGCTGCTTGACATGGGCATCTTGGATTGGGGAGAGAAGACCTGGCGGTTAGGGTTTGATGGAGGATGAGATGTGGCAACCTAAGTAAAGGTGGAAGGGCGGCCAAGATGGAGGCAAGGAGTGCGCATCCTAAGGGTTAGGGAAGAATATGGTGTGGCAAGGGCTTGATGTAGATGGGCATCTTAGGATTTAGAGGGAGTAGAAAGAAATGGGCTAGGGTTTGTTTGATAACTTGGGCCTCACACCCATCCACATTCAAAGAATGAAGGCAATTGGAAATAAAGAGTCACTCAAAATTTATAGATTTACCCAAGTCCCTGGACTCCTTGATAGACTAGGAGTACAAAACTGGAGGGCCAAGAAAATAAAAACTTATGGGCAAGAAAACTCTCTTGGGCTAGGCCGCTTGACTTCTTGCTGGGCTTGAACTACTTCACTCCTTGCTGGGCTAGGATGACACCTTCTTTGACTAGTCAAAGGCTTGGGCACCAACACTGTGGACTGGGTCAAAGCCTTGGGAGGGGCACCAACATGAATGGGCTTTGGGCCAGGGGTGCCATTTGAGCTTGGACTAGGAGGGGCGCCCAATTCAGGTGGATATGGGATGAGGTGCCAAGGCCTGGTGCACTTGGAGAGGCACCTTCTCTTGATGGGCTTGGACCGGGGTGCCAAAGCTTGGGAGCTAGGGTGCCATTTCTTGGGGAAGGCCTAGAGTGCTTGAAGCCTCATCCTTTGAATGGCTTGGCGGCATGAATGGGGTCCTGGCACATGGGCTGGGGTGCTGGAGTAGGGGCCCAGGTGCATGAATCTCTACTCTGGTAGGGGTATGGTGAGTCTCCCGATCTGGTGAGTCTCCCGATCTGGTGACTCTCCTCTTGTACTAGAATGAAAATCAAAATTACAAGACTCATGGGATTGAGACAAGGGACTTCTTGGACTCAACTGGACTTTCTTATCTCAAGTTATTATAGGACTCAAAAATTAGACTTCATTATATGACTCAATTTGCCTGATGGACTCAACTTAAAATGACTGGTTACCCAACACATGACTCAGAGATCTAATTAGAGCTTTGCAATCTGGGTTTGATCCTGATGTCCCTATCAATTCTTTCGGGGTAGGAGGAACTTGACCCTATCGAGCAAGGGTCAATTTGGCACTGGTACGGCTCCAACGGGTTTGGGTTGAGGCACTGTGGATCCTCTTGAGTGATGCATGAGTCCTCAGATTCTGGTCGACCTTACCAATGAACCAAGTGATGTGGTAGCGCTCGATCTGGGTACTAATAGCTTGATCATCCAGGATATGCTCAATCTTTTCCTTCCCAGGCTAGTTTAGTGAACACTCAGGGTTGGGTTCACTCTTCAAAGCAAGGGTTAGGTCCAAAGGCTCACTAGATATCACTTGATGCGGGATGACTCTAAGAATGCTAAATACGTAGGAAAAAGCAGTAAACTAATTCTTTTGTGAATTTTAGATTTAAGTTTGTTGGCTAATTTCTCAATGCATATTAAAGAACTAGCATGTATTCAGTAATTCTAAGAATCAACTTGTCGCAGGCTGAATCATGCAAGATAACTAAAAGACAAGACCCGGAAATTGAGAAATTCCTAGCTTAGGATAGTTAACTTCAAGCAAATCAGATAATAAGAGAAGAAAAGGATTCATACCAGTCAGAGATGATAAAATCAGTAGCAGAAGAGATCACTCACAACTCTGATAAGAGCCTGGAAGAAGAAGCCTTGTTTCCCTTGAATCTAATGGCGAATCTGGGTGATTCGGGTAGCAAAGAAGGCCTCCTCATGGGAGAAGAAGCACCTCGAAGATCCCACAAGCATCAAAGGTTAATCAAACAACAAATAAAAATTAGAAAAGAAACTAGGGTTTAGAAGGAATTGGAATCAGGGTTAGAAGATGGCAGCTAGGGAAGAAGGAGCTCTTGGACCTGGACAGCAGCAAGGGCTTCAATTCCTTGGGCATGGATAATCTCCAGGGATGTAGGAGGGTTCTATGGCAGCATGGTTTCAATCCAGGAACACAAGGAGAGCAGTCAAAGAGAAAACCAAAACTCAAACTCAAGACAATTGATCATAATTTCAACAAGGTTTATTCATAAGAAAAAGATGCTTACAAGAGGGGGAGGGGTGGGGTATTTATAGAGTTCCCAAGCCCTTACTAACCATGGTTAGACTTTGGTTACAAGTCCTCTTCCAAATTGGAATACAAGTCCTTTCCTAGCTTGGTTAGAATTGCAAGGTTTAAAGGGTTTAGGAGTCCTAACTAGGTTAGAATAACGTGGTCTTCTCCCACTTCTCCTTAGCTTGGACTTGGTCAACTCCTTTTGGATGCCAACTCTTGGGCATGTGGACCTTAGGGAAGCAATAAGGGAGGTCAGCCAAGGGCTTGGAAGTTTGGGCTTGGGCCCCCTGGAATCTAGGTTGCTTAGTTCCCTGGGCTGGCATATTCCCGACATCAAAAGGGAATCTTGATTCTCTTATTTTGTGCTTGCTTTCTGGACTTGAATTTGGAGGCTTGGAGAGCTGAGATAGCCTGGTAAACATGGTCCCCTTGCATATGAAATATTCTGGAAGCATCTGGAGGGAATCTGTCATCTAAAATGGCACCTGGAGAAAATCAGGGCACAATTAGGGCACCTTGGTGTCGATTGAGCTCCCCTAAGCTAGTTTAACTGCTTCTGGCTTTAGAATGAGGTATGGTGGGACTCTGAAATAGCATAGCCTCCTCTCTTGTACAAGAAGTGAACTCACACTGGACTCATACTAGTATACAGGACTTATTGTACTGGACTAGGTTAAGGGTTGAGACAAATCAACTAACCTCAACTTATTACATGACTCAATTCTAGTTGATTACAAAACTTTGACACATGGCTAGGTAAACCAAATAGGGTCTAGTAATCTATGTCTAATCCTGGTGCCCCCACCAATTCTCTCGGGGTGGGAAGAACTCGACCCTGTCGAGTGTGGGATAACTTGGCTCTTATAGTGCTCGAGTAGGTCTTGGTTGAGATGCTGCATATCCTCACGGGTGATCCATGAGTCCTCAGATTCTGGCCGACCTTGCCACCAGACTAAATACCTCTGATAGCCATGATTCCTAGTACATATGGCTTGATCATCCAGGATTCTCTCAAACTTTTCCTCATTATTTGGCCAATTGGTTGGTGGACACTCTAGGATGGGTTCTCTCTCAATGGGAGGGATAGGCTCAAGGTGCTCGCTAGGTATCACTGCTAGCTCCCTAGACTCTATAAGATTTGAGATGATGAAGGTGGAGCTAATACCTAAATCAAGTAGTATCTCATGCATATAGGCATTGGGTCCATCGATATTCATTATCTTGGATGGGCCAGCTTCACGAGCAGATAATTCTTTACAACTACAAAATCCCCTGCAAAATTCTTTATCTCTCTTTTAGGAATTAGCCAAGTTGTTATTTAATTCATTAGTTATGTTCAGATTTTGACTAATTTCCATATGCATATGCTGTGCAGAGGGTAGTGCTGGTGCAGACATGTAACTCAGGTTGTGCATTTATTGGACTCAACTAATATCTAATAGACTTGACTAGACATCCCTATCAAAGGATATTTTATTGGACTCTAAGGGACAAAACCTAACAGACTATAGACTCTTTAAGTTTGACCCTAGCATGGCATGCACATGAGAACTTACTATGTACTCCTACTAGGTTCTATATGCTTCTCCTAAAGTAAGATGCAAACATGACATGAATAATGAACGAATGCAACATGCAAACTCCTATAAAATGCAACCTAATGGTAAAGAAAACAAAAGAAGTTTCCAATAATGATAGAAAATAAGAGGTGGGTTCAGGGTTAGTCGAAAAGGGTTCGGGGTTAATTGGATAGACTGGGATATAAGAAGGGGTGTGTCAGGGATTAATCCTAAACTAATAAGGTTGACCTTAAGGGGTTGGTGTCTATCTACTGGGTCTACCTTATGGAAGAATGGGTCACTAATTTCAGGAAAAAGATCTTCAATTGGGATCAAGGAAGTGACTTCATCTTGAGGGTACTGGGTGAGATAAGCCAAGTCCTCCATAAACTCTTTTGACTTAGGAAATTCAGGACTAGGCTCTACAATTGGATCCTCTTTTAAAGTCTCCTTTAATTGCTCTCCCATTGTAGCTTGGGTGTGACCTGGGTTATCTAATTCTGGGTCGGCCACTAACTTATTATGGTCAAGGTTAGCTAAATCTAGATTGGTTACTACTTGGATATGGTCAGGGTCTACTCATTCTAGGGTGGATTCTACTTGGGTATCTATTGATTCAACTAATTCTGGGTTGGTTTCTATTAGGGTTTGGTTATAGTCAACTACTTTTGGGTCTTCTGTAGGTGTTTCTTCCTCTAGATCTACAATAGACTCATTATCCTCATACTCAACCAAACTTGGATCAGCCTCATATACCTCCTCTTCTAGGTCATCCTGGTGAACCAATGGGGTAGTAGGAGAGGTTTGGCTAAAGGAAAACTGGCTAATAACTGGGGTAATAGGGATGGGTTGACTAAGGGTTATTGGTTCATAGGTTATGGGTTTAAAGGTTATGGGTTTAAATCTAAGGGTATCATTCCTATAGGGTTCAGGTTGACTGAGGGATAGTGGGTTACTATTAGGTTCATATCTAGGGACTATGGATTCCTGGGGTCTATAGGGTAAGAATTCAACTCTATGGGTCTTGCCTAGGGTTCCTAATTGGTTGAATCTTTGGTTCATTTGGTTTTGTGATTGGGTCAATTGGGTTATCTAGGCATTGGTTTGGTTATTGGATAAGTCAATCCGATCAAATCATTTGGTCATGGCTTTCATGAAAGCCTGTAGACTAGGGTCCATGGTTGAGCTAGGTTGGGGTTTAGACCTCGGATATTAAGTTCCTAGTCTAGTGGTCATGCACAAATCAAACAATCAAAATGAAATGATACAACCAAGCATGTAAAAGAGAAAGAAAAGACTAGTATAATCTAGGGTTTCCTAGACCTAGAGCTAGAAACTAGTTGGGTCAGCTCAACTTACACCTAACCCAATAGCTAATCCTTCCGCTAGCTAGGTAGGGGGTCGGAGTGTGGGAGGCCCCCCTGCTTTTATAGGGATCCAATTAAAAACCACAGCACCACTTAGGTCGTTTGACTCTGGACCCCCAGCCTTAGACACCAACTTTCAGTAATAGCTAAAAGGTTAAATGCACTAGTTGGCCCACACAGCTCGGACCCGACCTGTTGATGTCTCCTAGCCCACTAGGGCAAATTAGGTCTAATTGATTATAACTAGGCTTGGGTTAGTATGATAATGGTGATTTTGGGCCCAAGACAGGTGATGAAATCCTGCCCTGATCTGAGATAGAGAATTGCCCTTAAGATAAGGTTAAAAATGATGGCAATCGATGGCCCTGATATAATCTAAAACAATCAGGAAATAAAATATTTTTTAATGATTTATGATGTGTCAAGTTAGGTTTAAGTTAAATGGGGTTATCAAACAAAGTTTGGCTTGGGATTGGGGGTTTGGTAGTTGATTAGGTTAGGTTGAGTCAAGATGTAGAATGTAGCAGAAATTAGAGAGTTAGGGTTTCAGTGGTTGCAGAGTTTGACATAGATCCAGATGCAGAAAAAAATCAAAAAGAATCTAGAACAGAGGATGGATGGTAATGATGATGCCTACCAAATTTCATGCAGAAAAAAAATCATAAGATGATGCAAACCTAGGGTTTTTTAGACTGCTGCAGAAATTATCAGGATTATGTTAAGGTTTCTATTATGCTGAATTTTAGGGTTTTAGTAAAATTAATTAAAAATTTGATAATTACTAGAATAGAACAGAGGACATGTAGTGCAAATTTTACATAAAAATAAAATGTTTATGATGCCAAAATTAGATGAAACCTAGACACCTAATGCAGTGGATAAAATGCAAAATTAGGGTTTGTGAATGCTAAGCAAATAAAAAACTATCCTAAACCCGCTCTGATACCAAACTAATGCAGGATGACTCTAAGAATGCTAAATATGCAACAAAAAGTAGTAAACTAACTTTTTAATGAATTTTAGATTTAAGTTTGTTGGCTAATTTTTCAAAGCAAAGTAAAGAACTAGCAAGTATTCAGTAATTTTAAGAATCAACTTGTCGCAGGCTGAATCATGCAAGATAACTAAAAGACAGGACCCAAAAATTGAGAAATTCCTGGCTTAGGATAGTTAACTTCAAGCCAATCAGATAATAAGGGAAGGGAAGGATTCTTACCAATCAGAGATGATAAAATCAGTAGCAGAAGAGATCACTCACAACTCTGATCGGAGCCTGGAAGAAGAAGCCTTGTTTCCCTTGAATCTGATGGTGAATCTGGGCAGTTCGGGTAGCAAAGGCCTCCTCAGGGGAGGGGAAGCATCTCAGGGATCCTGCAAGTGTCAGAGGTTAATCAAACAGTAAATAAAAATTAGAAAAGAAATTAGGGTTTTGAAGGAATTGGAATCAGGGTTAGAAGATGGCAGCTGGGGAAGAAGGAGCTCTTGGGCTTGGATGGCAGCTGGGGAAGAAGGAGCTCTTGGGCTTGGATGGCAGCAAGGGCTTCAATTCCTTGGGCATGGCTGATCTCCAAGGACGAAGGAGGGTGCTAGGGCAGCAGGGTTTCAATCTAGGAACATAAGGAAAGCACTCAAAGGGAGAACTAAAACTCAAACTCAAGATAATTGATCACAATTTCAACAAGGTTTATTTATAAGAAAAAGATGCTTACAAGAGGAGGAGGGGTGGGGTATTATTTATAAAATTCCCATGGTATTTGAAATGGCACCCGAGGATAATCAGGGCACAATCAGGGCTCCTAGGTGTCGATTGAGCTCCCCTAAGCTGGTGTAACTATTTATGGCTTCAGAATGAGGTATAGTGGGACTCTGAAATAGCATAGCTTCTTCTCTTGTACAAAAAGTGAACTCACACTGGACTTATACTAGTATACAGGACTCATTATTGTATTGGACTAGGTTGAGGGTTGAGACAAATCAACTAACCTCAACTTATTACAGGACTCAATTCTAGTTGATTACAAAACTTTGACACATGGCTAGGTAAACCAAATAGGGCACATAATCTGTGTCTGATCCTGGTGCCCCCGCCATCATTGCTGGTTCCAAATACTCAACTGAGTTTGAGATATTGAAGGATGAGCTTAATGCCTAATTCAGGTGGTAACTTAGGCACTAAGTCCAACATTTTTTATCACTTTGATGGATCCAGCTCTACGGATATGTAGCCTAATCATCATAAGATTTTCCTAGTGAACTCTTGGACTCTTTTTGAAAATTAACCATGTTTTTATAAAAATCATTGCTCACATTAATCTTATGGTCAATTTCCTTATGCCGATCTCTAATCATGTAGTGAAAATGATGCAAAACAACTCCTATTGACATGCAGGCAAATGGCCTATGCCAATGCCTAATGCAGGCAGATGACTAAACCCCTAACTACAACTTGGTGTGTGACCCTTGGTCAGGTGGGTGACATGAAGATGAGAATGGTGCATTGACTCCTACTAAATGCCATAGGGTATGCCAGAAATAAGTAGCAAATTTAATAGGTTTAAAAAATGCATGCAGCTTGCTAACCTCTACAAAATGCAATCGAATGGTTAGAGAAACATAGGAAGCTTCGAAAAAAGGCAGGAAATAAGAAGTGGATTCGGGGTTAACCTGGTAGGATAAGAAATAAGAAGAGGGTTCGGGGATGACCTGGTAGGGTAGGAGGTAAGAAGAGGGTTCTGGGAATAGTCTTAGACTAATGAGGTGGACCTTAAATAATGGGCATCGACCTATAGGTAAGAAACGGTCCAATGGATGGAAGGATGGGTCATCAATCTTAGGGAAAAGATCCTTAACTGGGATTGGGGAAGGGAACTCTTCTTGAAGGTACTAAATTAAAGAGACTACATCCTCACTAACTGTCTCTGGCTTCGAAAGTTTAGGACTAGGCTCTACAATTTAGTTCTCTTCTAGGATCTCCTCAGGTAGGGCAAGGTCATGGTCCTCTTCCTCTAGCTGCTCTTCATATTCATCCACTAAATCCATTCCAGCTTCATATACTTCTACCTCATACTCATTAGTTGATTCAGGATCTTTATCTAATTGTCCTTCCATAATAGTTTCAGTCTGGGTATGGTCAGGGTCAACTAACTCTAGGTTGGCTTCAATCTAGGTATGGTCAGGGTTGACTAACTCTGGGTCTACCATATGTACCTCTTCTTTAATGTCATCCTGGTGAACCAATGGGGTACTAGGGGTGGGTTGGCTAAGGAAAAATTACCTAGTGTCTGGGGTAGCAGGGGTGGGTCGACTAAGGGGTACCTAACTAATACTTGGCTTGCACTCAGGGGTGGTAGGTGTGGATCAACTAAGGGGATGTGAACTAATACTGGGCTCATATCTAGGGGCACTGATCCTTTGGGGTTTAGGTTGACTATTGGTTATGGGTTTCATGGGCTCATAGGACAAGGGTACATAGGATCTGGGTTTAGGGGATCTGGGTGCATAGGAACTAAGTTCATTGGATCTGGGTGCATAGGAGCTAGGTTTATAGGATGTAGGTAGGTACTTTTTCTTAGGTTTGCTTTTCATGGCTCTCCAGGTAGTGATGGGCATTTCTCCTTCTAGTCTTAACATTTTCTTAAACTTATTCCAGTATGTCCTATCCTGGCGAACTAACTTACATTTAGGAAACTTGAACTGACTTCTTTCAGACATTTGTTCCTTCTCAAAATACTGATCCATATTTCTTTCCCAAATAAGATAATCCTCAAACTTAGGATCACCACCAAATTTAGGTACTTCTATGTACCTAGTGGCTCTCTCATCAGCATTGGTTCTAATTACACTAAGATCCCAAATTGGGTTAGGGTGTGGGGCTCTCCTAGGGTTGGGTTCCAGGAATGGATCAGGATGTGGGGCTCTCCTAGGGTTGGTGGTGCAGACACAAGGGCCAGAAGAAAATGATAGGTCAAGCCCACATCCATATGGATCACCTGTGAGTGAAGCCCTAAGCCCAAACCACACTTATAAATAGTTATTCTGAATTTTTGCTATTTTAGCTTAGTTGGGTTAGCCCTAAACCCTAAAATTGAGTACCTGTAAAAACAACTGGACCCAAAATTGAGTTTGTAAAAAACTCCAATGTCAATTAGGTCATAAATGATCTAAGTGTTAGTTAGCCATTTTTTCCAATCAGGGTTTGTATATAAACCCTATTGATCAAGTTGTGTCAAAACCTATTTTGGGCCAAACCCTATTTACCAAGTTTGTTTAGTTGTTATGCCTTTTGATCAATTTGATCAAGTTGGGCTTTAATTAATTAGTTGGTTGAGTTTTGTAATTATTAGTTGAGTCCTGTAATACAAGAGGAGACCCAAGTCAAAGCGCATGTGACTCCATGTGCTAGCTCAAGACAAGCCGTGTGACTCTATGTGCTAGCCCAAGTCACTTGTCATATGACAACCACTTCTTGGCACCACCTTTTCAAGATTTTGGACAACATCACACGACTTGTTTGGACACCACTTGCACCTCATCGGGACAACACCACTTGCACCTCATCGGGACAACACCACACTTGCCATGTCACACTTGGTCGACCAAATAAATCCAAGTGTTTTAGCACCCCTTCTTTTTAAGATGAGTAAATGAGAAGGAGTCTTCAAGTTAGCACCATCTGAAAGGGATATGCCCTACAAGCCAATCTATGTTGTATCTCCCAAACCATTGTAATTGATAATTTTCTAAATAAAGGCATTATTTTTCCATCATACGCTGTGTTTATACTATATGATGAACCCCATAGATTAGGGCTATGATTTTAGGATTATGATGAGATCACACCAGTGAGACCTAAAATCTTAAAACCTTAATCTAAAGTATTCCTAGTCAAAGGAACCCTGAGTAGGGGATCAGGGTTTTCCGGTAAGACTAGCACATCCCATGTATACCAGAAAGGGTGACTGCTCTCACAGTCACTTTTGTATGACACTAATACTGGGATGTGGGTGCTCATTGGAGAATGAGTTCACTGATATGATCCAACTTGAGAACATCTAATGGAGTCTTAGCTACATGTCAATAGAAGGTTCTCATAGTGGGAGTGGTACAAGTAATCTTTTAACCTGAGACTGCCATAAGTACCTTATGTACATGAACCCATTCTTTGGTCCAATCCTAATCATGACACTGAGCCATGCACAGGATTGATACTGGGAATGGTGAATTGGATATGAAGGTAATGAGTAGGTCAACAAGGAATCGATCACTCTTAGTAAGAGGAGATTGCATCCAGCTAGTCAACAATCGGATGATGATTCAGGGAATCTTTGATCAAAGTAAAGATATTAGAAATGGTTTCTAATATCAAGATAATCGAATCATCATTATAAGATTGAGCTAGAAATAATTATAATATTGGATTTGACATATATCCATATCCATAGTTATATTTTGGGTGCAGGCTGATCGAAAGATTTAATTGTACGGTAACTCTCTACTGAAGGGTAATTTTGGTATTTCACCAGAATTTCCATATCTTCCGGGTAGACATGATACGTTGCTAGACGTTAATCTTGTCTTGTGGGTTGATCAAGTTCAAAGATCACTTGTTAGGAAGAGTCCTAATTGATCGAATCGGGTAAGCCCGGTTTGACCTAAATCGATTAGAAAGAGTTCTAATCAAATTAGGTCAACTTGTATTCGAACCCACTACTGACTAGATGTGGAACCCAATGGGTCACACACTTAAGAGGATTGATCAAGAGTTTAATTTGGAATTAAATCATCTATGCAGGATAACACTCTAGCAGGTGTTGCAAACCCTAACTTCTATTCGAATAGGATTCGAATTAGGGTTCCGGATTGGTTCAAATTGGATTCTAATTGGACCTAATTAGACCCTAATTGAGAAAATAGGAATATGGCTAACCCTATTGGCTAGCCATATAGCTTGGCTAGCCTCCCCACCCGCCCCCTTTGTTTTTCCAAGCCAAATGCCAAGAGTCCATGCGCTTATGGACTCTTGGCGCGCCATTAGGAAGAGTCCATGGCGCATGGACTCTTGGCGCGCCCCAAATATTTCTCCGATGATTTTATTTGGGGCGGCCTCCTTGCTTACTAATTAGTGCCTTAAACACCTTCCTTTGGATGGGAACCCAACGGCTAGAAGTCTTTTAAGAAAGACAAAAGTCGCTGTTTCCTCCCGGGTGCGCGAAATAACATCTCTTCGGAGATGAAAAGTCGCGACCCCTTTCCTTTTTAAACACCATGGTTTTTCCTTTAAGAAAAGCCGTGGGATTTAATCAGGAAGGCCGTGAGATGGGAGGATGGGGCGTGAGAAATTGAGAAGGGCGTGAGAAAGTGATTACGGAGAGGTGTGTAGGCGCCTATCTGATTTCTATTTAAAGGGTCGGGAAAGTCAGAACAGAGTTAATTTTTCTTTCTTCCTCTCTTGAAGACTCTTTTATTTTTTTCTTGCTCTTGCATTGTTTCCTTTACAGAGTAAACCTCTGTCGAAACTCTGCTACTGAACAAGTATAAAAGTAAAAGTCTCCGACGGTAAAGGAAAGAAACAAGTTCCTATTTGTTCCTTTCTTTCTTACATTAAGACATTATTGTCTTAATTTCTCCTCCAATTTAAGACAAGCCTATGTCCTCTTAGGACAAGGTCTTTTCTTCAAGACAAGGGTGTCTAAAGGGCCAAGGTCTTAGTGGAAGGAGGAGAAGGGGTCAAAGAAAGGGAAGCAAGCTTTTGTGTGGAGGAATTCAAGCCATAAGTCCAAGCAATTGAGTTCTAGGAAGAAGAACTCAATAGAAGGAACCTTTGAAAAGAAGATATAGTTGTCTTGATCACTGCTCTGTATGGATCACCATCGGAGGGTGGACACTTGGACGCCTGGTGAATTCAATCAGCCCCTTCAACATCAACTTTGTTGGAATTAGCGATTACAGGTTGGTACTCTAATTCTAACAATGTATGTTTAAATGTTCAATATATGTTTTAATCCTGAATAAGGAGATCTTGGCTAAGGGATTATGGTGCAAATTTCATCATTTTGAAATTACACTTCCACTGCGGTGCACCGGAATCCCCAACAGTGGTATCAGAGCCATCCTTATTACAGTTAAAACATATGACAAATTATTTATATGTGTTTTTGTTGTAGTATCGCAATTAGGGTTTTAAACCCTTGAATGCTGATACACTTAGCATAATTTATGGGATGCACAATGTTTTGATGTATGCCACTAGTTAGGGTTTTTCACTCAAACCCTAATTATTATAGAGATATGATTAGTTTTGAAGTCATCATATTGAAATAAGGTTGCCCTGGCATAATGGTGGATCCATTATGTGGTAAATGGTTGTCCTAGTATGATGACACACTTAGCACATATATGTTTATCAGAGTGATATAATTGTGATATGTTCTATAAGAATGTGCTGGCAATTCTATAAAGCCCTCTTCTTAAAATTATATTAAGTCATAGTATATTTAACTAATAAGCATCACTAGTCATGATGAACAATTGATCATTCGGTGTCTAGAAAGGTGATTCTGGGAAGGTAAAGAGAATCATGGTTTTTAATTGGTTCCGTTGACTGACCTGGCCAATTTTTATTGGTGTCTAGGAAAGCAACGGGGGGACTCCCACATCTCTTCCACTTGCCTGGCCGATTTGATTATATTTAAATCTTAACTTAAATGCTTAGTGTTAAAAAAATGCTATATGTTGGCCTTCCTTCATGCTGGATCATTACTGTGTTATGAACCACATTAGGTTTGTTGTGTTATCTGCAAGACCTAATAGGATGATTGACATAATATTGGTCTAGTGCAAAGATATGCTTACAGTATATTCAGTATAATGCCTTGTTGTGTTATCTGCAAGGGCATTATATTTGAATACTGACTATATAGAAATGAAAGGGTCTTGACTTAACTAGAACATTATGGTTTGTTGTGTTTTCTGCAAGACTTATAATGTTCTAGAGGCCAAGTTATTTTTAAGAATTATATGAGATATAATTGGAAGAGTTTCCTACCTTTGAGCTTATAAAAGATTTGTTGTGTTATCTGCAAGATCTTTTATAAGTTATAAGGATCTCAATCTCACTAAGAAAACCGATCAGGGTTCTTCTCGATTATCATAGTGAGGGCTATGATTTTTGATAAAATAGTGGGAGACATAATTAAATTGAAGACCTAATTTAATTATGTAAGTCATTTCATGGTTGTTTGCTTATGTATTGTTCTTTATTAAATGTAGATAAATGGCATCTTCATTATCACTGAGAAGCATCTTAGATACCAACAAATTGACTGATCCAAACTATGTGGACTGGTTGAGAAACTTAAAGATTGTACTGAGTTCAGAAAAACTTTCTTATATTCTTGATACCCCTAGTCTTAATCCACTAGGGGATGATGCCACACAGGAAGACATGGCCACATACAAAATGTGGCAGAATGACTCCCTCACTATCAAATGTATTATACTGGCCTCTATGACCAATGAGTTACAGAGGCAGCATGAAAGCATGGATACTCAATCCATAATGCTCAATTTAAAGGAGCTTTATGGAGAACAAAGCAGAACTGCTAGATACGAAATATCTAAGTAGTTATTCCGTGCTAGGATGACAGAGGGTACATCCGTTCAGGATCATGTCCTGAAGGTAATTGACTTAATCACCAGATTGGGTCAATTAGGATTTATTATGGATGGGGAGCTGAATCAGTATTTAATCCTGCAATCACTCCCGGAGTCATTTTCTCAGTTTGTCTTAAATTATCACATGAACAAACTGAACACTTCCTTGCCTGAGCTGTTAAATATGTTAAAAATAGCAGAGAGCCACGTTAAGAGAGAAAAGGCTCCACTTCTTCTTGTTGATAAGACCAATAAGAAGAAATCGGGCAAAAAGGGTTTTAGTAGGAGGCTAAACCCTAAGGGTGGCATCAATAAGAACAAGAAAGGAAAGAAGGCCTCAAAACAGTCAACCTGTTTCTTTTGTGACAAAGCGGGACATTGGAAAAGGAATTGCAAGGCTTACCTTGCAACTGTGAAGCCTGGTGTGGCAGATACACCAAAAGGTATGTATGAGATACATACTATATTGACATTAAATTCGTCTATATCAAATACTTGGGTATTGGATACCGCTTGTGGTTACCATATATGCAAATCTTTGCAGGACCTCCACAAGCTTAAAGTATTGAAGGAAGGCGACTTCAATCTCTACGGTGCTGGTGGTGATATCATCCAAGCAGAAGCTGTAGGGACCTATATTCTGAAGTTGCCTTCAGGGAAGATCTTGGAGTTAGAAAATTGTTACTATATGCCAAAGATTATTAGGAACATTATATCTATTCCTTTGTTATTAAAACAAGGATATGTAATGGATGTAACGAGCACTAGTTGCTCGATAATGTTATCTAATAAAATTATTTGTTCTGGCATATTTAGAAATGGGCTCTTAACTCTTTCTTCCAATGATAGTATTTTTCATGTCAATACTAAAAGGAAAAGAAAAGACTTTAATGATACTTTACTTTGGCATCATAGACTTGGTCATGTTAATGAGTCTAGGATTAGCAAGTTATACAAGGAAAAATTCCTTGATCCTTATGAGTATGAGTCATTAGGAACTTGCGAATCATGTCTCATGGGTAAGATGACAAAAACTCCATTCACTGGACATGGGAAAGGTCAACTGAGTTATTAGGACTTATACATACTGATGTATGTGGTCCAATGACAACTCAGGCCAGAGGAGGATACTCATATTTTATCACTTTTACAGATGATTTATCTAGGTTCGGATATGTGTATCTTATGAAACACAAATCTGAAGCCTTTGATAAATTTAAGGAGTATCAAAGTATGGTCGAAAAACAAACCGGGAAAAGTATTAAAGTTCTTCATTCTGATCGAGGAGGAGAATACTTATCCACGGAGTTTTTAGACTATCTTAAAGTTAATGGAATCCTTTTCTGAATGGACCCCTCCTTATACACCACAGCTAAATGGTATAGCTGAAAGGAGGAATCGTACCTTATTAGATATGGTACGATCCATGATGTGCTTCATAAATTTATCCATTTCCTTCTAGGGTCATGCCCTAGAAACTGCTGTTTACATTTTGAACAAGGTACCTTCTAAATCCGTTGTTAGTACTCCATATGAAATTTGGAGTGGAAAGAAACCATATCTTAAATATTTCAAGGTATGGGGATGTCCAGCTTATGTTAAAAGAAATTTTGGACATAAGTTGGAACCTAGAGCGGATAAATATCTATTTGTAGGATATCCTAAAGAAGGTAGAGGATATCTATTCTACCATCCTACTGAACAAAAGATTTTTGTCAGCAGGCATGCCACTTTTCTAGAAAAAGAGTTCATTTTAGAAAAGGGCAATGGTAGAACTATTGAACTTGGAGAAGTACAAGAAATACAGATAGACAATTCTCAACCATTAGAACATATAGTTAGGACAGAACCAGAACACAAAACTCCTCCTCGTAGGTCTAATAGAGTGCCACGGGCACCTGAGAGGTATGGGTTTATTATTGAAAATAATGAAGCCCAAGTCATTCAAAATGATGAACCTCTGACCTATACGGAAGCTATCTTGAGTACTGATTCAGATAAATGGCAAGAAGCCATGGAATCCGAAGTAGACTCTATGTATATAAACCAAGTATGGTCTTTGGTTGATGCACTAGAGGGTGTTAATCCTATTGGGTGTAAATGGATCTATAAGAAAAAGATTGGGGCTGATGTCCAAGTTGAAACCTATAAAGCCAGATTAGTGGCTAAAGGTTTTAGACAAAAACAGGGAATTGATTATGATGAAACATTTTTACCTGTTGCCATGCTCAAATCAATTCGGATTTTACTTGCTATAGCAGCATACGACGATTATGAGATATGGCAGATGGATGTAAAGACTGCATTCCTCAATGGTTTCCTTGAGGAAGAAGTCTACATGTCACAGCCAGAAGGTTTTATTTCAAAGAATAAACCTAATCAAGTATGCAAGCTAAAGAAATCCATTTATGGATTAAAGCAAGCTTCCAGGAGTTGGAACATCTGCTTTGATGAAACTATTAAAAAGTTTGGTTTTATCAAAAATGTGGATGAACCCTGTGTTTATAAGAAGACTAGTGGGAGTGCCATAGTCTTCTTGGTTCTGTATGTAGATGACATACTCCTCATTGGGAATGATATCCCAATGTTGCAATCAGTCAAGGTTTGGCTATCAAACCAGTTTTCCATGAAAGATTTAGGAGAAGCATCCTATATACTAGGTATTAAGATCTATAGAGATAGATCTAAGAGGATGCTAGATTTATCCCAATCTAGGTACATTGACTTAGTGCTGAAAAGATTCAGCATGGAAGGAAGTAAAAGAGGTTATCTTCCTATGAGTCAAGGCATACATCTTTCTAAAAGGATGTCTCCTAAGACACCTGAAGAAAGAAATAGAATGAATTCTATACCCTATGCTTCGGAAATAGGGTCCATAATGTATGCCATGTTATGTACCAGGCCTGATGTGGCATATGCTTTAGGCATTGTCAGTAGGTTTCAGGCTGATCCTGGAGAGGATCATTGGAAAGCAGTTAAAAATATTCTTAAGTACCTAAGAAGGACTAAGGATATTTTTCTGGTTTATGATGGTTCTGATCTTAAACTAGAAGCTTATTCTGATTCTAGTTTTCAATCAGACCCTGATGATAGCAAATCCATTTCGGGATATGTTTTTACCCTAAATGGTAGAGCAGTGAGTTGGAAGAGTACCAAGCAGCAGACTGTAGCTGACTCAACCACAGAGGCAGAATACATAGCTGTTAGTGAAGCCGCCAAGGAAGCAATCTGGATGAAGAAGTTCATCACAGAGTTGGGTGTTGTTCCTGAAATTGAAAATCCAGTGCCACTTTACTGTAACAACACTGGGGCTGTTGCTCAAGATAAGGAACCAAGAGCTCATCATAAGTCCAAGCACATTCTGAGACGCTTCCATCTCGTTCGAAAAATAGTAGAGAGACAAGATGTCTACATAGATAGAGTTGATACAAAGAACAATGTAGCAGACCCATTCACTAAGGCTCTACCACAGCGAGATTTTGATCGCCACCTCGAATGTATGGGATTAAGATTTAAAGGTGATTGGCTTTAGTGCAAGTGGGAGATTGAAAGGGATATGCCCTATAAGCCAATCTATGTTGTATCTCCCAAACCATTGTAATTGACAATTTTCTAAATAAAGGCATTATTTTTCCATCATACGCTGTGTTTATACTATATGTGAACCCCATAGATTAGGACTATGATTTTAGTGTTATGATGAGATCACACCAGTGAGACCTAAAATCTTAAAACCTTAATCTAAAGTATTCCTAGTCAAAGGAACCCTGAGTAGGGGATCAGGGTTTTCCGGTAAGACTAGCACATCCCATGTATACCAGAAAGGGTGACTGCTCTCACAGTCACTTTTGTATGACACTAATACTGGGATGTGGGTGCTCATTGGAGAATGAGTTCACTGATATGATCCAACTTGAGAACATCTAATGGAGTCTTAGCTACATGTCAATAGAAGGTTCTCATAGTGGGAGTGGTACAAGTAATCTTTTAACCTGAGACTGCCATAAGTACCTTATGTACATGAACCCATTCTTTGGTCCAATCCTAATCATGACACTGAGCCATGCACAGGATTGATACTGGGAATGGTGAATTGGATATGAAGGTAATGAGTAGGTCAACAAGGAATCGATCACTCTTAGTAAGAGGAGATTGCATCCAGCTAGTCAACAATCGGATGATGATTCAGGGAATCTTTGATCAAAGTAAAGATATTAGAAATGGTTTCTAATATCAAGATAATCGAATCATCATTATAAGATTGAGATAGAAATAAATATAATATTGGATTTGACATATATCCATATCCATAGTTATATTTTGGGTGCAGGCTGATCGAAAGATTTAATTGTACGGTAACTCTCTACTGAAGGGTAATTTTGGTATTTCACCAGAATTTTCATATCTTCCGTGTAGACATGATACGTTGCTAGACGTCAATCTTGTCTTGTGGGTTGATCAAGTTCAAAGATCACTTGTTAGGAAGAGTCCTAATTGATCGAATCGGGTAAGCCCGGTTTGACCTAAATCGATTAGAAAGAGTTCTAATCAAATTAGGTCAACTTGTATTCGAACCCACTGCTGGCTAGATATGGAACCCAATGGGTCACACACTTAAGAGGATTGATCAAGAGTTTAATTTGGAATTAAATCATCTTTGCAGGATAACACTCTAGCAGGTGTTGCAAACCCTAACTTCTATTCGAATCGGATTCGAATTAGGGTTCCGGATTGGTTCAAATTGGGTTCTAATTGGACCTAATTAGACCCTAATTGAGAAAATAGGAATATGGCTAACCCTATTGGCTAGCCATATAGCTTGGCTAGCCTCCCCACCCGCCCCCTTTGTTTTTCCATGCCAAATGCTAAGAGTCCATGCGTTTATGGACTCTTGGCGCGCCATTAGGAAGAGTCCATGGCTCATGGACTCTTGGCATGCCCCAAATATTTCTCCGATGATTTTATTTGGGGTGGCCTCCTTGCTTACTCATTAGCACCTCAAACACCTTCTTTTGGATGGGAATCCAATGGCTAGAAGTCTTTTAAGAAAGACAAAAGTCGCTGTTTCCTCCCGGGCGCGCGAAATAACATCTCTTCGGAGATGAAAAGTCGCGACCCCTTTCCTTTTTAAACACCGCAGTTTTTCCTTTAAGAAAAGCCATGGGATTTAATCTGGAAGGCCATGAGATGGGAGGATGGGGCATGAGAAATTGAGAAGGGCGTGAGAAAGTGATTACGGAGAGGTGTGTAGGCGCCTATCTGATTTCTATTTAAAGGGTCGGGAAAGTCAGAACAGAGTTAATTTTTCTTTCTTCCTCTCCTGGAGACTCTTTTATTTTTTTCTTGCTCTTGCATTGTTTCCTTTATAGAGTAAACCTCTGTCAAAACTCTGCTACTGAACAAGAATAAAAGTAAAAGTCTCCGACGGTAAAGGAAAGAAATGAGTTCCTATTTGTTCCTTTCTTTCTTACATTAAGACATCATTGTCTTAATTTCTCCTCCAATTTAAGACAAGCCTATGTCCTCTTAGGACAAGGTCTTTTCTTCAAGACAAGGGTGTCTAAAGGGCCAAGGTCTTAGTGGAAGGAGGAGAAGGGGTCAAAGAAAGGGAAGCAAGCTTTTGTGTGGAGGAATTCAAGCCATAAGTCCAAGTAATTGAGTTCTAGGAAGAAGAACTCAATAGAAGGAACCTTTGAAAAGAAGATAGAGTTGTCTTGATCACTGCTCTGTGTGGATCACCATCGGAGGGCGGACACTTGGACGCCTGGTGAATTCAATCAGCCCCTTCAACATCAACTTTGTTGGAATTAGCGATTACAGGTTGGTACTCTAATTCTAACAATGTATGTTTAAATGTTCAATATATGTTTTAATCCTGAATAAGGAGATCTTGGCTAAGGGATTATGGTGCAAATTTCATCATTTTGAAATTACACTTTCGCTGCGGTGCATCGGAATCCCCAACACCATCTCCCTTAATTAATTCATGCCAAATTAAGAGGAGTCAACCAAACTTTCCATCCTCTTTTTGACACCAACTTCCAAGGAGTTTCAAGCTTATTTGATCACGCAAAGTGAAGGACATTCAATGGTTTTCTACTTCAAGTATTTTAGTCAATCAAGTTCCAGGCTGCTCAAGTTTCAAGAACTCAAAAATCCTATAAGAACTCTTGAGTTTTCTTCAATCCAGACTGGAGAGTCCACTATCCTGCAAGAGTCCACATCATCTAGACTCCAGAGTCCACCTCTCATGGCCACTTAAGAACCCATCTTTGCCACTCATCATTGCACATCACCTATCCTCATCTTGGCACCCAAATGGGATGCGGATCTCTTGTTGTCACCCACCTTGAAGAGAGCTCCAGATCAACCCAAAGATAGGAGTCCAAGAAACTTGAAGCAAGGATTCAAGGAGTTGTTGCCTAAGGGAAAACAGTACTGGTCTTTATAACCCTTACACCTTTGGTTGATGGTCTATAAATACTCCATCAACCCCCCTTGTATTATTCATTCCATATATATGAAATAAAGTTGACATTCTGTCAAAATTTCCTTTACTATGTGCATCGCGAGGTGTGAGGCCCTTCCTTTGTTCTTCGGAGCATCGTGGGGTATGAGGCCCTACATATCCAGCCACCAAGAAACCCTAGCTGCCCACCTCCATCCCTTCCCTTCCACCTTTTTTCCATTACTACTTCCTAACTAAGTGATTTTATTTGTTGAGTGATTGCAGGTGATTGAGGATCTAAAGTCAGGGTATTCTTCCATTGGAACCAACATCACAAAAGATTGGACCTGAAGATCGAGATTTTGAAGCCCTGTCGCAAGATCCTTGAGAGTCCAGCCAGATCTACTCTAGAGGGTTATAATTCTTCATTGGTAAATCTTAAAACCCATCCCTTCTCTTTGTTCTTGATTCTTTTATAAGTAGACCCTAGTTTACAGTGGTTTCTCAGCTTCCAAATCCTATTTTTCTAATTTACCTTGTTAGATTTACTTTGCGGGTTGTTAACTAGTTGTATAGTTTCTTTAATTACCTCCTTTGAGTCTTTCAAACCGAAAAATCTTTAAAAAAATTATTCTCTGTTAATCTTTATAATTAAGATTAAAATCAGTAATTTAATTTATCATAATTTATCCAGTATCATTTTGGTATCAGAGCGAGGTTAAATTAGTGTTTAACTTCTAGTTCTGAAATTTCTGCATGCCTAGAACTAGGCTAAAATTAAAACCGCATAAAACCTATCTAAAAAAAACTCAAAAAAATTTGTAATTAATTTTTTGATAATCCTTTATTAATCCTTATTTAATATCAGAAAAAAATTAGAAAAAAAACTATTTATTTTTTCTGGTGGAAGGAAATCATGCCTCCTGAGCGGGTATATGCAAGTTACTATCGTGACCCATGGGAGTAATGAGCTACAATCGGACGTGATATCCCAAGATCAAAAATCTAAAAATTGATTAGATCTGAAATTTAATAATTAAAATTTTATTTTCTACTATTTTAAATTATTTTATCTTCATTCCATATTAGGATTTCATAACGTGTGATTGCATCATCCAGTAACCTAATCTTAAGGGCACTTGATCATCTCAGATCAGGGCAGGATCTCATCACCTATCCTGGGCCCAAAATAATCACCTTTGCATCGAACTTAATCCTAATTAAAATTAATTAAAAATCTAAAGAAATTTAGGGATACCAATAGGTCGGGTTCCAAATATTGTGTGAAAGCTAGTGCACCTAAAACTTTGATTAGCACTTGAATATGGTGTCTAAGGCTAGAGGTCTAGAGGCAAATGCCCTATGTGGTTTCATGGTTTTTAATTAGGACCCTGTGAGAGCAGAGGGAGCCTCCCATGACCCTACCTCTTACCTGGCCAGTGGATAGGGTAATTACTAAATTGGTTGTAATTTGAGCTGACCCATTCTACTTAGGCTCTAGGTCTAGGAAACCCTAGCTCGAGTTTTGTGTGATTGCATTGCATGGCAACTAGGTCAGGCACACCCTATTAGCCTACCTAAACCCAACCCAATCCACCCATGGACCCTAATATGGAGACTTTTATGAGAACTATAACTGAGCAATTTAGATAGCTTACTACAAGGTTTGACCAAATAGAAGAAAGACTGGGTAACCTTGAGGAATCCCATGCGACTCGTTCAGACCCTGAAACACCTAGACCTACTCCCCTAGGTCAAAGCTCTGAGATACCTATACCCATTCCCCCAATTCCACGAGCCCAACTCACTCCCCCAGATCCAAGAGGTCAATATAGAGAACCTACTTCCCCAGGTCCAAGAGCCCAACATAGGAAAATTACTCCTAACCTAATTCCTAGGCACCATACCCCTGATGTAAATGACCACGAAGAAAGAATCCTTTGGAGTATTCGACTAGATGCACCCACATTTAAGGGAAGTTTAGATCCTAAGGTTTATACAAATAGGAGAGTGATATGGACCAGTACTTTGAATGGTACAAAATGTCAGAGGAGAAAAAATTTAAATTTGCTAAGCTTAGGCTAGTTCGATAGGCTAGACTGTAATAGGAAAATGTGGAGCGACTGAACCGACAAAGAGGTGATTTACCTATGGACACATGGCGAGCAATGAAGGTAAAGCTTAGGAAAAAATATCTACCATTCTCATACAAGAAAAAATTGTTGGATCAATGGCAAAAGTTGACTCAAGGTAATAAATCTGTGGCTGACTATATAGCCAAATTTGACAAGTTCATTATGAGCTGTAGTGTAGTCGAATTAGAAGCTGTTCCCTTATCGAGGTTTAGAGCTGGCTTAAATGAGGATATCCAGAGGGAATTATTTTTCAGGGAAGTTAATGACTTAGACCAAGCCTACTAGATTGCTAGGGATTGTGAACGATTTCAAAGAAAACCTATTATCCATCAATCTGAGCCTAGTAGGTTTAATGCCCCTGGAAATAGGCCTAGCATGAATCAATTCCCAAATAGCTGACCTAATCCTACCTCACAACCAGCTCGTAGGAAAGACAAAGGAAAGGCACCCATAGTTCAAAGAGATAGGAACCCAAATACACTGTGTTTTAGGTGTCAAAAAATAGGTCATTTTGTTGCTGAGTGCCCAGTATGAGCTTTACATATAGGAGAGTGTGAAGAAGAGAATTTAGAAAATAATGAAGAATTTGAGGAGGAAACCTATGAAGCTGAGGAAGACTTGGTAGAAGAATATGAAGGTGATGAAGAGCATATAGAGTCATCTGATCTACCAGGTGTAGTTAGGTGTATTCTAGCTCAGACCAAGAATGGTGCGGGCACCAGACTCAGAAGAAGACTTCAGAGCTCCATCTGGATCTCTGATTAACCTTGCCCGAAGAATTAGGGTTTTTTGGCTTGTAATAAGGGTTGACTTGATCAACTCAATTTTAGCTTGAGTCTATATTACCTTCATTTTTATTTTGTTGAGTCATGTTGACTCAGTAGTGGACTAGGGCTTCAACCTGGGGTGTTACATTTTCTCCCAAGGCCAAGCAAGTGGGCGCCACACTCCCAGCCACACTCCCAGCCATACGCCTGAGTCCAGGGGGCACCACATCTCCATCCAGCAGGCTTTGTTCCCCACACCATAGATAGCAGCTCCCTTCTCTCATGCGCCAATTGAGGAGAAATCCACCAGGGGTCCACAAATCAAGGGGGCGGCCCAAGACATTCCCAAAAGAACCAAACTATGAAAGGGAAGAAATTCTCTTGGGGAGAACTTCAAGGAGGCGCCCATTACCTGCCAAAAATACTCAAAACAAAGTTAGAAAGAGCCATAACTTGGGGAGAAAGAAAAGGAGGTATCCAAAAAGGGTTGAGCCATGGAAGGAAGGAGATTTCTCTTGAAGAGCAAGGTTAGGAGGTGCCCTAATCATTCCAACTAAAACCAGATATAAAAGGAAATAAATTTTCTCTTGGAGGGCAAGGTTAAGAGGCGCCCAAACACTTCCAGATAAGGCCAAGCATAGAAGGAAAAAAATAATTTCTTGGAGGTCAAGAGAAGGAGGCGCCACCCACTTTCCTTTTTTGAAGCCTCAATCATCTTTGGAATTATTTGGCCGGCCATATGAGTAGGGATTGATCCTACAATCCTAATTTGAAGATCCCCTCTTTTAGTCCCACATGGGAAGATGTAAAACCCTACTCTCTTGTAATGTCCTATAAATTAAAACCCCTTTGTAAGTTCTAAAGAATCAGATGAATGAAACCAAATTTTTTTGTGAGCAAACTTTGTGTTTTCTCTCTTCCGCACTTGCATCCAGGTGTTGAGCTCCGTGAGAGAGTAAATCTGGGTTCCCCAGGAACCTTGAGGAGGTGTGAGATCTCCAAAACCCAAACCCTAGGTTAGCCACTTCTACTCCAAACCCTAGCCGCCCACCATCCACTTCAATCCACCAAACCCTAGCCTATCCCACCTCCCATGGCCTCTCTCTCCAAGTCTAGGCCGACCACCAGCATCCAGCTACAGTCCGGATACTTCAGATCCAAAGCTCTTTCCAGAGGGAGTCGAATCAGCCTTCAAGAGAATCCGGATCTCAGTGACATCAGCCTTCAAGTTCTTCGAACTGGTAAATCCTTCCCTGAGTCTCTGAATCCATCACTTGTTTTTCTTCTTCCCAGATCTTGAGTCCAGGAGAAGCCAACCCAGCTACGAGACCAGTATTGGAGGATCCATTGCAAAGATAACCGAATCCGAGGATCCAACAATCTGCCCGAGAGAGTTCTTCCACCCAAATTCTGTGAAGATCACTGTCTGGTTGGTAAACCATCTCTCCTCTTTATTTCTGTCCTGTTGAAAGTTCAGAGTGAAACCCTAGGTCTGGGAGTTTCTCAACCCCCAGCGATCCGTTACTTCTGAACTACTCTGATAACTTAGCTTCTTCTAAATTGTGCTTTCAATCCTTACCTAGTTTCCTTCAACTTAGTTTAACTTTACTTTAAGTCAAAGACAATTTCTGAAATATAAAAAAAAAAGAAAAAAAAAAGAATTAATCTTAATTTTACTTTCGCATACGCTTCTTGTTCTTTGTTCTGCATCAAAGAAGAATGAGGACTAGCATAGAATGAATATCTTACAGACCTTTATTAAGCTAGTAGACAAAGTGTGCAAGATTATTATAGATAGTGGAAGTTCTATGAGCACCATATCTACCAATACTGCTAAGTGCTTAGGCTTACCCACAGTACCACATCCTAGCCCATATAAGGTATCCTGGATTGATGCGACATCTATTCCCATTAGATTACAATGCCAGGTCCCAGTCCAAATTCAATCCTACCAAGAGAAGGTATGGTGTGATGTGATTCCAATGGAGGTTAGTAGCATTATATTAGGCAGACCATGGTTATATGATCATGATGCTACCCTCTTTGGCCAGACTAACTCATATTCATTTAAACACCATGAAAAGAAAATAGTGATCAACTCGACCCCACCCAAGGATAATACCAAAAGAGGGTCTAGTCATTTGAGAGAGAAAGAACCAGGATTGAACCAAATTACGGCTAAGGAATTAGAGCATGAAATTATTGAAGGTTCAACAGTCTGGATGCAGACTGATAAAGAAGTTTATGATGAACCATAAAAGGAACACCCTAAGGAGATCTTATAGTTTCTTAAGGAGTTTAAGGATGCGTTCCCAGAAGACCTCCCTGATTGTTTACGTCCATTAAGGGATATACAACATGCAATAGACTTAGTCCCAGGAGCTACCTTGCCAAATCTGCCCCATTATAGGATGAACCCTACTAAATATAAAGAATTACAAAGGTAAGTTGAGGATCTTCTTAGGAAAGAATTTATCAAAGAAAGTTTAAGTCCTTGTGTCGTTCCAGCCCTTTTGACTCCCAAGAAGGATGGCACTTGAAGAATGTGTGTCGATAATAGAGCTATCAAAAAGATTACAGTGAAGTATAGATTTCCAATACCCTGACTTGATGACATGTTAGACATGATGGTTGGTACTACCATATTTTCAAAGATAGACCTTAAGAGTGGCTATCATCATGTTAGAATTAGGCCCGTGGATGAATGGAAGACTGCATTTAAGACTAAGGATGGCTTGTATGAAGTGATGCCTTTTGACTTATCGAACGTACCTAGTACTTTTATGAGGATAATGACTCAAGTTTTGAAATCTTGTTGATCCCATGAGTGATTTTGATGATAACCAAATATTGGAGCATGTATATTTATTTCTAATAACTCTTCAAGTATTTTACAAGTTTTTGTAGGATGGATTAAATGTTTAAACTTCAACTCCTACACCACTGTTTTCTTGTTTGAGTTGTGTTGTAAAGTGATTTTGTAAAGAAGAACCCAATGAAAAAGCTAAGAAAAAAATCATATGAAAAGGGTTACTTCAGTGTGTGTGTGCCTTGAAATTAGTTTGAGGACTAAGAAGCCTCCTAGGACTAGGGCAAAACTGAAACTAAAATCCTAAAACAACTAATATCTTTTGTTTTCAATTTTCTTGGTGGAGGTGGCGAAGGAAGGATGGGGATGGGAGACTAGGAACTAGAACTCATGGACTTTGGGACTCACCCTAACGAAGAGACCTCTCACCTTTAAGGCATTACGCCCTCCTCGATACTTGGAGGCGTTAGGATGAATCTCAAGGTCACGAGGGGATAAGAAGATAGGATAGGAGATAACTAGGGTCTCACATTCCTCGATGCTCGCATGGAGAGAAGGCAAAATTGGCCTTAGCCCAGAACCAGAACCAGTGGCTAAACCAAAAATTTCTATTCAATCAATCATTATAAGGGGAGAGGGGGCCTTTTTATAGGCAAACAAAACCCCTCAATTACTTAGCCTACAAGCAAACCAAAAATAGAAAATAAATTACATCAAAATCCATGCTATATCAAAATTGGTGCTGATCTGCTTTGAGAAGCATGTTGGCTTGATGAAGTGCTCTGAAAAGTGTGCTATTTTGAAAACTAAGCTGCTCTAGAAATTGTGTAGAATCAACTCATGGTCGTGCATAGAGGAAGGAATGATCTCCGCTGAGAACCGATAGACGGCCAGGAAGCTGGCGGCGGACGGGGTCAGCGGACGGTGAGCGATGGATGGCGGGCGATGGGCTACAGGCGGGGTAGCGGTGCAGGAGTGGCATGGCATGCACAAGGCATGCCATTTTGGCTTCCCACGGTCGTGGGGCCTCGGGTGCCGATGAGGACCTCCGGTGGCTAGCGAGCACCAACGGGCAGCGAGACGGTGGCAAGCAGCCAGTGGGACGGCGGCAGGCGAGCGATGGAGCGGCGGCATGGCACGCACATGCATGCCATTTCGTCTTCCCATGGGCATGGGGTCCCGGGCACCGGCGATGACCTCCGACGGCTGGGCATGGGCCTGCGGACGGCGAGCAGGCGGCCGGTAGTAGGCTGGCGATAGCAGGCGGCAGCGACGGCCATTGGTGACGGTTGGTCTTCCCATGGCCATCCCTTTGTCTTCCCACTGGCATGGGTGGCGGACGGCTGGTTTTCCGGCAAGAGCGGGGCCGGCGAGCACCGACGGGTGGGCTGGCAGGGGCGGCCGGGGGTCGGGCAGCCTAGATTTGGGGTGGCGGGGTGGTGGGCTAGGGTTTGGGAAATTTAAAAATCACGAGAGAAAGATGAAGGAAGATGGAATAAGGTAGGGATATAGCAGGGATAAAATTGGGATAAAGCTGGAATAGTGTGGATAGGTGGAATAGCGGGAATATGAGAATTAAAAAAATGCGAGACAAATATGAAAATATGGAAAAAATATCCGGACCTGCCCTGGATCCCCATCATAAAAAGAATGGAAAAGGGGAGCACAAAAATGATAGTATTGCTAGAGAAAGTGAGATATTCTCTTGAACCATTTTGCTCTGATTGATATTCAAATTAATCTTAATGCTCTGATTGCTATTGTCAATTTTTTAATTCTTTGATACTCCATGTTTTGCACTAATTATAATATTATGAAACATGAAAAGTTTAATACTTGATGATACACAATGATATCATCTCTTGAGCTCTGTTTTTCTTTTTTTCAAATCTAATTTGCTTTGTTACATGTGGACATTTAACTTTTAAATACTGTCATACATGTAAAGTGTAAAGAATTTTTCATGCCCAGTATTTTGTCATCATCAAAAAGGGGGAGATTGTTGACCTCATGAGTGATTTTGATGATAACCAAACATTGGAGCATGTATATTTATCTCTGACATCTCTTCAAGTATTTTACAAGTTTTTGTTGGATGGATTAAATGTTTAAACTTCAACTCCTACACCTCTATTTTCTTGTTTGAGTTGTGTTGTAATGTGTTTTTGTAAAGAAGAACTCAATGAAAAAGCTAAGAAAAGAATCATATGAAAAAGGTTACTTCTGTGTGTGTGCGCCTTGAAATTAGTTTGAGTTGGAATTATTGAAAATAAAAAGAGTTAGTAAGAGTTTTTTCTTAAGTTCAATTGTAAAAATCGTGAAGTAGATACTCGAGCTAACCCAACTTGTTGAAAAGCCGACTTCGCTTATTGGCATGCAGCAAGGATTTTGGAATGCAGCAATCCGAGCTGACTCGAAGGTAACCGAGCCGACTCTAATGAATCCGAGTCGATTGGAATCAATCCGAGCCGACTCTTCCAGAGTCCAATTTATGAAAATTTTTGAGAATAGCCAAGCGAGCCGACCCGAACCAGAAAAAGCTGACCTGCCAGACCTAATTTTGAAAGCTTGAGAAAGCGAGCTGACCCAAACTACATCGAGCCGACTCTTCCAGAGTGAGGATTTCCGAACCTGAGAAAAAGAGTTGACCCAAGCTGAAAAGAGCTGACTCTTCGAGTTCAAGTTTTTCAAAGAAAGAAGTTTAAGCCAACCCAAGCTATAAAGAGCCGACTCGTCTAGAGTGATGTTTTGCACCCTAAGACAAAGAGCTGACTGCACTGAAGATTTGGCGACTCGACCTATCGACTCGAAGGATCCGAGCCGACTCTTATGTCATTTTCAGGTATCTAACGGCTAGTTCCAAAATTTATTTTTGAATGCCAAAAAGTGCTCCAACGACCACAAGTCACATCCCAATAGTCAAAAGTGTCTCTAACTGCCTTGGACTGATGGAAGACTTCATATTTGAAGGATTTGAATTTTCTTAAAGAAAAATATAAGAGAGTTCTTAAAAAGAAAAGAGAACTTCATTGAATATTCAACCAACTAATAGAAAAAGAGCATAAGAGCATTTAAGCTAGACTTCAAGACTTTACCAACTTTGATTTGAAGTTTGATGCTACTTTGGGAAGGAGCCACTGAAGCAATTAAAGCTTATTCAAGTGGACTTCCATCAAGCTGCACCGGTAACTATCCGACAAATTGAGTTTGTCATTTTTGTTGCATTTCTTTCAATTTATTTTTGAATTGTTGGGTTATTGGTGAGCCCGGTTGAAAAACCAAATAGGTTCTTGGTGAGCCTTGTTAAAAACCAAGTGTTGGGTTCTTGGTGATCCTGGTAAAACAAAGTTAGGTTTCTTTGGTGAGCCTATTAAAACCAAAGGATATTGGGTTTTCTTTGGTAATCCCATAAAGCCAAAGTATAGAAATTTTAGGTTGTGATCCTACAAAACAATCCTACTGTATTCGGGTGTGAATATCATGGAAATCCCAAGTACTATCTTGGATAGTGGACGTAGGAGCTGGGTTGCTCCGAACCACTATAAATTTGGTGTGTTTGTGTTATGCTTCTTTACTCCTTTTTTAGCTTCTACAATTTATAACTATGTCACAGCACCTAATACCTTCCAAGGAATTTGTAATTGCACATTACTTGCTTTAAATTTTTAAATTTCCAATTCACCCCCCTCTTGGGTATCCACCTGGGCAACAAATCTTTTATTAGAAAATTTGTAGTAGTATATTTTGATGACATCCTCATATATAGTAAAAATAAGAAGGATCATGTTGGCCCTAGCCCTTGATTTTGATGATTAACAAAATGTTAAGTATATATTGTATACTAATATTTCAATTGTAGTTATGAGTTACAGGATACAGGCACCTCAAATTCTCAAAATGAAATATCTTGAAGCGAAGCAATTTTCAAGTTTTGGAAAGTCTTCTCTCCTAGAAAAAAGCCTCATAATTGTTCAATCTTGGGTTACATAAGTGTATTTAAAGTTTGATTGAAGATCTTTGTGTTCTTGTGAAGTTGGGACATGTTTTTAGAAAAATGCAGGACCAAGTGTCGACTCATGACAACCCAAGTGTCAACACTTTAGCATTTGGCATGCAAAAATTCTTCACTGGCATGCCAAGTGTTGACACCTGGAATCAAAGTGTCTATACCTGAGACAAAAGTGTCGACAGCTAGAATTCAAGTATCGACTCAAGGCCCGAGATTTTTTGAAAATACAGAACTTGCCATTTGGAGGGTGTTGCCGCCAAGATCGTCGTGGCCCGTAGCTGCTGTCAACGTCAGATCACCTTTCATCCTCTCAGGGTTGACCTGTATTTCAGGACCTACAAAATAAGGGTTGTGACCCGGGCCGGGGATTCCGACGGGGGCACTCCGATGGTCAAGTCAATGATGATCCAGGAGAACAGATCCTCCTGGTCGAGCCCCTCTGGATGGACTCCATGCTAGGAGGAGTGAATGGTGTAAGAATGAGGGTGCGAGTGTGCCGGGAGAGGTGTTAGCCGAGGTGGGCTGGCCCTCTTGAGAGGCTTCTTCTCCCTTCACTCGCTTGAATGGTATTTTTTGGTTGAGCTAGCACTTGCGTACCTCTCCCCCCACTAGGGGTGTCAAAGGTTTTTTTAAGTCCAGGTGACCGTTGAGCACCTACTGTGGGATCTCTCCAAGGCTGTCAGGCACGTGCGACAGTGTTCCATGCCATAGATGGGACATCTTTCCCAATTCGTGATAAGGAAAACTGTCGTGTGCTCTGACATTTCTTTCGGTCGCCCCATTCCAGGAAGCCTGGCAGTGTCTCGATCGAGGGGTCGCCATCCCCGAAATTCGAATCTCCTAGTTGACTTCCTCTTTCAGGTGGTGCAGGTGGTTGGTGGAGAGCATAGCATCTTGGTCAGGGAGCTTCTTCCTCTCCTGGTGTAAGCGGTGGTAGCAGACAATTATTATGACTTGACAGGCACTTCCTTGTGGTCTTCGAGCCACTCACCGGTGTCTCGGGGAGGTGGCTCCACCCCCTTGATGGTTCAGGGGCACTATCCATGTTGGCTGCTGAACTGGAGAGCTGGGACTCGGCTTCGACTCGAGGGGCTCGACCTCTGAAGGGCTCAACCTGGCGGAGGAGGCTGGGCTCAACTCTGGCTCAAGGGGCTCGACCTCGGAAGGGCTCGACCCGATGGAGGAAGGCTCAACTCCTGCCTGGAGGACTCGGCCTCGGAGGGGTTCGACCTGGCGAAAAAGGGCTGACCTCGACTCTGGTCCAGGGGTCTCAGCCTCAGAGGGGCTCGATATGGTGGAGGAGGTCGACACATGACTCCAACCTAGAGGGCTCGGCCTTGGAGGGGCTCGACCTGATGGAGGAGGGCTGAGCTCGACTCTGGTTCAGGGGGCTCAGCCTCAGAGGGGCTCGATCCGGCGAAGGAGGTCACACAGCTCCGGCCTAGGTGCCCCGAGCTCGTGGGTGCCAACCTGGCATAGGACGGAGCTCGGCTTTGACGAGCTGCCTCATTGATCTGGGGAAGCTCGGCCCGGTCAAAGGAGTCCGAGATGGGGTGTCCACCGTGGTGAATTTTATGATGTGGCATTTGATTGGGAATGCACATCAACACGTCAGCTTCTTGCCACATCATTTGCCCCCCACTCCTAAGTCCCATTGGTACGGGGTGCTCGGGGGGAATGGAGTAAATGCACTTCTAACATGCAAAGGTGGGGATCCGGTGCAATGATGGTCGCGATCAGCGATGTCTGGGGAAGCGATTTCTTCAGCCCACTCGAAGGTGCCATGTGGACTTGTCTGAGGAGCAGTTATTACGGGCACAAAATCCAGAGCGATCGTAGTCGAACCCTGACATCAATCCTGCCAATGAATGATGCATGGTGCGAATCCGATGGTGGGGGTTTTTAACGGTACGGTCGGGCACTAGTCACTTTGAAAGGAAAGGTGGCCTTTCCTAAAATAAGTCTTCTTTCAAATCCTTCTTGCCCGCCACTGTACCGAGGCTCTTTTTTCATCCATCCGACCATTCTTGTCTTCTAGAGCTCCCAGCAGGTTAGTCCCCCTTCTAGTCCCCATTCTCCTCACCTTAGTTGAGTAGGACCTTCCTTCTTAGGGCTAGGTTCACCTCCTGACTTTCATTCGCTTTCTTCTTCTTCCCTCGATCTTCTCCACCATGTCCCATTTCGGGTCGAGTTTCCATCCTTCGACTAATCAGGGCGAGGTCAGGCCCTCTAGGCCGAGGCCACCATCATCTTCTTCTTCTGATGAGGGGGGAGATGGGGCCTGCTTCGAGCTTAGAGGGAGGGTCCCCCTGGTGGTATAGTCATTAGGGAACCTGGACTTAATCCTTCTTGTCCTTCTCGTCCTCTTCCTCCAACTGAAACCACCTCCGAGCCTGTCCGGTCAATGGGTCCCGACGGGATCACATCGACGATCTCTTCTGAGGAACTAGAGACCATCCGGGATGTCTATGGCATCCCGCACTCCATCCAGCTTTTAATCCCCTGACCAGGAGACCGTGTTACCTCCAGCAGCCCGGGCCGAATTGCCTTCTATGAGGAGACCTTCTCAGGAGGGATCCACTTCCATTTTGATAAGGGACAGATGGGGTAGGATCGTTGGTGAGCCTAGAAGCCACCTAAATTAGGATACTTTTTTTTTTGATATTTTTTTCTCTACGGGTGATGAAGGAATAGTGGGGATGTAGGATAGGGATCTGGATCTCATGGACTTTGGGACTCACCCTAACGAAGAGACCTCTCACCTCTATGGAATTACACCCTCCTCGATACTTGGAGGCGCTAGGATAGATCTCATAGGTCACGAGGGGATAAAGAAGATGGAATGGGAAGGGGAATAACTAGGGCATCATGCCCATGCCAGAAGGCGAAGGCAAGAAGAATCACTCTTCTAAAAAACTCAAATTTTTTTCTCCAAAAAACTAAATTTTTACAAAAGACTGAGGGTGGTATTTATAGACCTGTCCAACCCTCGTTTGAATTTGAATATAGGATAAAAAGATAGGGATGACTCAAATTCAAATACAAGATAGGATAAGATAAGCCTATCCATATCTAAATCCTATCCAACCAAATCCTAATTCAAATTTCAAATAAAAGATAAATCCTAAATTTATTCTGGATATTCTCCGAGATTCATACGGCTCCAAGATTCGTGCTTGCTCCGAGATCCATGCTGGTGAGGTCCCCATCACATTTCCATCCTTTTTTTTTGTTTATGCTGAGCAACTACCGCCTGGTCACTGCTCAACTTGTCCCAAATGCCACAAGGACTATCTTTAGCTTCATAGTGCTTTGCCACTTCCACGGGATCGTTGCCCGGTTTTCTTTGTTTAGGGCATTCTTTACCCTGAAACGCCACCCTACTGAGGATGGGTGGTGGTCCCTCTATTCTCACCCGAAGGGCATCAATTTGAGCTGCCCTCTTCCATCAAAGGATGAAAGAGTAAGTTCTTTTTTACAATAGTCGAGGGGGTTGACTGGGTCTGGAGCGACCCAGATCAGTCCCCTAACCAAAATTTTGCAATTGAGGTGGCTAACCTGGATGTCTACAAGTAGCTTCGCACTGCCCAGATTCCTTCTCTCGAGGTTCTGCTGTCGGAGCAGAACCTTGCCGAGGCTGGGGTCAACCCAACGGGGGAGTTAGGTGAGTTCGGCTCGAGTCCTTTTTGTCTCTTTTAATCTATTTCTCCCGGGCCAGAATTGACATTATGTTTTCTGTATGCAGGTATGAGGTTCTCGGTGAAAGATCTACTCTTGATCACCTGGAAGAGGCCTCCAGCAGGATTGGCTGAGAAGTCCTCTTCGAAAAGGGCCAGTGATGAGAGCGCATCGGTGGCCGCCCCCACCGAGCCAACTGAGTTGAGGAAGAGGAAGTCTGAGGCTGCCTCCACACAAGCATGCGGAGTGATGGCTGCCATTCCTAAGCTAGAGTTGAGGGTAGCTGGGTCTGTGTTGGAGCGACCGAGGTGGCGAGAACCTGTCCCAGCCCCGGAGCCTGAGGTGGTTGTCTGGGCCAGGGCCACTGCTATAGCCATCGCCATTGTGTCACCTCCTCCTCCGGAGCTCGTCATCATCGAGGAGGAGGTGCGGGGAGGAGCAGAGCCGGTACAAGGGGTGCCACTTGAGGGGGCACTGAGCTCCTGATCGACCCCCGAGGCCTCTTCTGGAGGCGGAGTGGGTGATTCTGCCTCGGTGGTGCATAGGAGAGAGAAAGACTATTACCGGGTTCCGTTCAAGCTGGGGCCCGATGTCTCATTGCTCCAGGACCAGAAGCTGGCCGAGCATATGATGGATTTCTCATTCCAAGCATGCGATCGACAGGAGATGGCCGGGAAGGTGCTGGGGGATGCGATCAGTAGCATCTACCCCCTACTCTTCATGATAAGTAGCTTAACTTTCTTCTTCCTCTTTCCTTTTTCTTTTTTTTTGACATCTCATTTGGTGCAGGTCGGAGCCGAGATGCTTTTAATCAGGGATTGCCACCAAAACTGGTTGAAGAACGACCAGCAACGTGCAGCAGAAGTTGAGACCCTAAAGATAGAGCTGAAGGAGAAGGCTGACGCCTCTTACTGGCACTGAAAGGTGCTCGAAGGAGCTACAGGAGGCCCTCGACAAGGAGCGGAGCTGATCGAAGAGCAAGGCCGAGGAGCTCGCAGCCACCGAGAAGAGGTTGAGCTCGTTCAACACCGAGGCAGACCGGCAAAAGGGGATTGCCCAGTCCCTTCGGGCTGAGCTGGACACGGCAAAGGAGAAGCTGGCTACTGCCGAGAGGGAGGCAGTGGAGGGGGCCAGGTCAGTGGAGGCAGCAAGGGAACAAGCCACCGAGGCAAAGAAGAAGGCAGAAGGGGCCGTATTAAGGTACAAGGCCTTGGAGGAGTTCGCCATTGAGTTCTATCATACGGCGTCTGACTCCTTCTACAAGGGCTTTATGTACCTACGCGACCGAGTTGAGGGGTTCGTCTCTGACAAGGGCCACAGTCGGCTTAGCTTTCCTAGAGCTTTGGGCATGGAGCCGGGCCCGGATTCGGGTGTTGTGGAGGGATCAGTCACCGCCGCCAAACTTTTCCCACCAAGGGTGGCCGCCGAGGCTGGAGCTGAACAGCCCAAAGCCCTGGGTGATGGAACTTCACCATCACACAGCCTTGCCGATGGGGCTATTCGAGTAGAGTATACTTCTTTTTTATTCTTTTCCAGCATTGGCCCAGGTCACCCGGCTATCGGGGGCCTGAGAATATTTGTAAATGAACATCAAGTTTTCAATGGAATGGGTTTTCTCAACTATCTTGACTTGGGCACTCCTGGCCTTAACCCCCTCTTCTTCTCCCTTCTCTTCTCTTTCCTTTTTCTCTCTTCTTTTTTTTATACATGTGATGGGATCAGAGGAGAGGTTTCCAGTTTGTTGCTGGATGTCCCGAACTTTAGTGCTGTAGAGCTGAACTCCGGGCTTCGGTGTCTTAGAGCTGGGCTCAGAGGCTTAGTGGCCAGAGTTCTGAGCTACGGGCTTGGATGTCTTGGAGCTGAGCTCAGAGATTTAGTGGCCGGAGATCTAAGCTCCAGGTTTTGGTGTCTCGGAGCTGGGCTCTGAGACTTAGTGGCCGAAGATCTGAGCTCCGAGCTTTGGTGTCTTAGAGCTGGGCTCTGAGACTTAGTGGCCGGAAAGCTTGGTTCCGGGCTTGGATGTATTGGAGCTGGGCTCGTAGACTTGGTAGCTGGAGAGCTTGGCTTCGGCCTTTGAGGTATCAGTGCTGGGCTCTGAGACTTTATGGCCGAAAAGCTTGGTTACAGGCTTTGATGTCTTGGAGCTGGGCTCGAAGACTTAGTGGCTGGAGAGATTGGCTCCGGGCTTTAAGGTCTCGGTGTTGGGCTCTGAGACTTAGTGGTCGGAAAGCTTGGTCTCGGGCTTTGATGTCTTGGAGCTGGGCTCGAAGACTTGGTGGTCGGAGAGCTTAGCTCCAGGCTTTGATGTCCTGGAGCTGGGCTCGAAGACTTGGTGGCCGGAGATTTGAGCTTCGGGCTTTGATGTCCTAGAGCTAGTCTCCAAGACTTGGTGGCCAGAGAGCTTGGCTCTAGGCTTTGGTATCCTGGAGCTGGGCTCAAAGACTTGGTGGTCGGAGATCTGAGCTCCGGGCTTTGATGCCCTGGAGCTGGGCTCGAAGACTTGGTTGCTGAAGAGCTTGGCTCCAGGCTTTGATGTCCTAGAGTTAGGCTGGAAGACTTGGTGGTCGGAGATCTAAGCTCTGGGCTTTAGTGTCTTGGAGCAGGGCTCGAAGACTTGGTGGCCAGAGATCTAAGCTTCGGGCTTTGATGTCTTAGAGCTAGGCTCAAAGACTTGGTGGCCGGAGATCTGAGCTTCGGGCCTTGATGTCCTGGAGCTGGGCTCGAATAATTGGTGGCCAAAGAGCTTGGCTTCGGGCTTTGATGTCCTGGCACTGGGCTCGAAGACTTGGTGGCCGGAGAGCTCAGCTCCGAGCTTTGATGTCCTGGAGCTGGGCTCAAACACTTGGTGGCCGGAGAGCTTGGCTCCGGGCTTTGATGTCCTGGAGCTGGGCTCAAAGAATTGGTGGCCGGAGAGCCGAGCTCCAGGCTTTGATGCCGAACCTAGGGTCCGGCGGATGATCTCCTGCAAGGCAAGAAACATTTGCATAAGGGGAACCTTAATTATCGATGAGAAAGAACCTTATGCTATTCGTGCCGGAGAACCGGGCCCCATATTTTGAGTCTGAAAGTTGGCCTCCAGGTTTTGGCATGCCGGACCTTGGGCCAGGTGGCGATATTTTTGCAAGGCGGAAGGCGATCTGTGCAAAAGAGGGCCTTTATTATTATTTTAAGGGTGAGCCTTACATTACTGATAATATTTTCTCAGGTTGCAAGCATTCCATGTTTGCGAGAATCTGGCACCGCCCAGATCTGCGAGGCAGTAGGCTCCATGTAGAAGAGCTTCGATCACCTTATAGGGACCTTCACAGTTTGGCGAGAGCTTGTCGCACTCTCGGGGTTGAGATGCTTCAGCTCGGTGGAGCACCAAGTTGCCATTTTGAAAGACCTTGGGTCTTGGGCATTACAGTATCGAGTGACTCGTTGCCGGTATGCTACCATCTGGAGTCGAGCTTTGTCTCTAGTCTCCTCGAGGAGGTCCAAGTTGTGTAGAAGGTGCACCGAGTTCTGCGCTTCATCATATTGCTATGCCCACAGCATGGGCAAGCCTAGCTCGACTAGGACCACCACCTCAGAGTTGAAGACAAGGTTTAAGGGTGTTTAGTCCGTCACTATCCTGGGTGTTATGTGGTAGGCCCAGAGAACACTTGGGAGTTCTTCTGCCCACCTGCCCTTGGCCTAGTCCAGTTTGGTCTTGAGTCCCTAGAGAATGGTCCGGTTGGTAACTTTGGCTTCTCCATTCATCTGAGGGTGGGCGACAGAGGTAAAGCGATGCTGGATGCCATGCTCAGCACAAAAACCTTTAAACTCTCGATTGTCGAACTGCCGCCTGTTATCAGTGATGATGCAGCGGGGGAGTCCGAAGCGACATATTATTGACTTCCAGAAGAATTGATGGACCTTCGCTTATGTGATCCATACCAGTGGCTCTGCTTCCACCCATTTGATGAAGTAGTCGATGGCCACCAGCAAGAAGCTCCATTATCCCGGTGTAGGGGGAAATGGCCCTAAGATGTCTATTCCCCTTGGACGAAGGGCCAAGGGATAGAGAGCTGTGAGATCGGTGCCACCGGTTGATGCTGTATATGAGTGTGGCACTGGCATTTGTCACATCTCTTCATGAAGTCGGCGGCATCCTCTCTCATGGTCTCCCAAAAATATCCCTGGAAGAGAGCATTATATGCCAACGTCCTTCCTCCCACGTGGTTCCCGCATAGGCCTTCATGTATTTTCTGGAGAACAAAGGCAGCCTCTATGGGTCTCAAGCACTTCAAGAGTGGGTATGAGTAGGATCGGCAATAAAGCTGTCCCTCCATCAGGACAAACCGGGAGGCTTTCTTTTTAATGAGGCTGGCCTCCATGCGATCCTCGGACAAAGTGCCATCAGTGATGTATCTGATGTACCTATCCATCTAGCTCAATTCCGGGGTGACTTGCTGCACCTCCTGAGGGGCTTCGTAGCTTGGACTTTCGAGGTACTCAATAATGCACGCCCTAGGATGAGTCTGGCAGGATAGCGAGTCTCGATAGTGCATCCGTGCGAGCTTTCTCCCTACGGGGGATATGAAAGATGTTAAAGCGTCGGAAGCCTATCGTGTACGAGCGGACTCGCTCCAGGTACTTCATCTTTTGGGAATCCCTAGCTTCATATTCTCTGGCAACTTGTCCGACCACCAGTTGGGAGTTGGTAAAGGCTTTTAAGTTATGGATGCCTAGCTCACGTGAGACCCTTAGGCCCATAAGGAGCACCTCATACTCCGCCTAATTATTTGTCACGACAAATTAGAAATGGAGGGCACATTCCGCTGCGACCTCGTCGCTATTGGTGAGGATGAGTCCTGCTCCACTCCCACCGGAGTTGGATGCGCTGTCCACATAGAGGACCCAAGGTTCCTCCTCCATGTCGGGCTCAACTTGGTGCTTCATGGAAGTCTACTCTGGCTCCTCGGCCAATCCCATGCACTCGAATAGAAAGTTGGCTAGGACTTGGGCCTTCTGTGATGACTTCGGCCGATATGCGATATCGAACTCGCTCAGCGTCAGGGACCATTTGGCCAATCGCCCTAATGTTTCAGGGTGGCTGAGTATGGTTCTCAGCAGCTGGTCTGTCACCACCATAATGTGATGTGCTTGGAAGTAGGGCCTGAGGTGCTTAGCAGATATTATTAGAGCAAAAATAAGTTTTTCGGAGCGGGTATACCTGATCTCTGCATCGTAGAGAATTTTGCTAGTGTAGTATACTGGCTTCTAAGATCCATCCTTGTTCGCATGGATAAGGACCGAGCTAATGGCTCCAGGTGTGACCGCCAAGTAAAGCAGGAGCTCCTCCCCTTCCTCCAATCTAGAGAGAAGAGGGGCAGAAGCTAGGAACTCCTTCAGTTCTTCAGAGGCTACCCTGCACTCCTCCATCCAGGTGAAGTCATACATCTTGCGCAGTACTTTGATGAAGGGAAGGTAGCAGTCGGCCGACCTCGAGATGAACTGACTCAGGGTTGTAATACACCCGGTCAGGTGCTAGACTTGCTTCTTGGATGTTGGGTGCTCCATGTCGATGATCGCCTGGACCTTCTCCGGGTTTTCTTTAATACCTCTCTGAGTGACCATAAAGCCAAGGAACATCCCTGCCGCCACTCCGAAGGCACACTTTGCTAGGTTCAGTTTCATTCGATGCTTTCGAAGATTGTTGAAGGCTTCGATGAGGTCGGTGACATAGTCTGAGCTCGGCTTGCTCATGACAAGCATGTCATCCATATACACCTGCATGTTATGGCTGATCTAATCTTTGAAGACCCTACTAACCAGGCGCTGGTACGTGGCCCCAGCATTCTTCAGACCAAAGGGCATCATCTTGTAGCAGTACGTCCCTTGGTCGGTGATGAAGGTGGTGTGCTCCTCGTCTCCTGGGTGCATCCGGATATGATTGTATCTGGAGAATGCATCCAAAAAGGAGAGCAGTCGATGATCCAAGGTGGTGTCTACCAGTTGATCGTTCTTCAGTAAGGGGAAGCTATCCTTCGAGCATGCCTTGTTGAGGTCGGTGTAGTCCATGCATATCCTCCACTTGCCATTATTCTTCTTCACTATCACCATGTTTCCAAGCCAACTCGGGTATTATACCTCCTGGATGAAATCGGTAGTGAGGAGCTTGTCGACCTCCTCTTTGATTGCTGCCTACCTCTCAGGGGTGAAACTCCTCTTCTTCTCCTGAACTGGCAGGCACTTTGGGTCAATGCTCAGCTTATGGGTGTTGATGTCAGAGGGGATACCTGGCATATTGGCCACCGTCCAGGTAAATAGGAACTCCAATAGGTGGGCCTTTTCCACTTCTTGTAGCTAGGCCCCAGTCTGCATCCTCTTCTCCTGGTCAGCTCTGAGTGGATAAGACAGTAGGTGCTCGACCGGGCCACCCCTGGGGTCTTGGGCTCTTTGGTCGAGCTCGTCCACCCTGAGATCTTCCTTGGGGACTTCGGTACCCGGGAGAGTCTGGAAACAGTGTTGGATCGGCTAGGGTGCACCTCTCATTTTGCCAACTCTGTAAGGAGTTGGGAACTGCACGAGCAGCATTTCGTGGAGACGATGGCATGGAGCAGATTGAGCCCGAGTTGGCTAAGGATCACATTGTAGGCCAAAGGCAGTCTAACTATTATGAAGGTCATCATGATAGTGCTCTACCGAGATGGGGTTCCAGCAATGACTGTGAGTGTGATCTTCCTTTCAACCCTTATAGAATCCCCTATGAAATCGACAAGGGGTGTGTGCACATGTCTGAGCTGTGTAGGAGACAAGTTCATTCTGGAGAAGGCATCATAAAAAAGCACATCCATTGAGCTTCCACTATCAACCATGATGTATTTTACAAGATGCTTAGCGATCGTCATCTCGATGACCATGGCATCGTTATTTACATTTCCTCCCAATCTCCCCCCTCCTTCATAAAGGGGAGTACATTCTTAGATTGTCCTGCCCCCCGGGCCTTCTTTGACATGTGTTCGGCTCCCCAACATATCATCCCCATCGATTTCTCAGTAGGGTGGTTATCCACTATAGGAACTGGTGGGAGAGCGACGAGCACCTAAGGTTCCGTTGGAGGTATGCCCCCCACGAACCTCCCGAGGTAGCCTTTCTTGATGAGTTCTTCAATCTCCTTCTTGAGGATGCGGCATTCCTCGGTGTCGTGGTCGTGGTGGTAGCGACAATACTTCATCTTGTCAAGGCTATAGGGTGGCCTCATTGGAGGTGGGCACTTCAGGTAGGGCTCACCTTTTATCTCCATCAGGATTTTCATCCTCGGGGCGAGCAAGGGTGTGAGTCTCTCCTCTGGGATCGAAGCGCATCTCAGTCTCAACCCCTGGTGGATGTTCGGAGCTGGAGGCCCCAGCTTCCGCATCCCGGATGTCTCGGTGGGAGCTGGCATCTTCAATGGCTTCCCGTCTAGCTCCCTTCTCGTACGGTCTGCCTCCTTGGCATGGACATACTTTTGACCTCGGAGGAGGAGCTCGGAGTAACTCTTGGGGGGCTTCTTATCGAGTGAGTAGGTTAGGTGGGAGGTCGTGAGCCCTCGCTTTAGTGCCAGCATAGCGACTGGCTATTTAAGGTTATAAATCTCCAATGCGACAATCCTGAAATGGGCCATGTAGACTCGCAGGGGCTCACGGTCCTATTGCCAGATGGAGAAGAGGCTATCCACTTCTCATGGCACCTTCCAACAGGCATCGAAGTGGGCCATGAACTTTCGCTCTAGCTGAGTGAAAGAACCAATGCTTTCGGGCTCGAGACGGGTGAACCAGACTCGAGCCACCTTCCGGAGGATTGCTAGGAAGGCGATGCAAAGAAGGGCATTAGTGGCCCCCTTGACCCTCATGAGGGCCTTATAGCTTTCCAGGTGGTCCAGGGAGTTGGTGGTCCCATTGTAGGGATCCACCTGTGGCATCCTGAACCGGTTGGGAATCGGTTCATCTTGGATTTCTTGGGAGAAGAGGGGACGGGCATCATAACCCATTGGGTCATTAGCGAAGCCCTACATGTTTGCAAATCGATGGGATAACTCTGCCAACTTGTGCTCGTGCTCCTCCAGGTGCTTCTCAGCTATGCACCTAATGGCCTCATCAGTAGAACCTTTTGCTGAGAGAGATGCAGAAGGTGACATGGGTGCACGGTGCTCATGAATGGCAGACTTGCCTTTTTGACCTTGACAGGGTTTGGTTGTTACCTGCTCAAGGGTCGGGGAGCGGCTCTCCCTGTCGGTAGATCCGGCTCGTTGTCTTTTCGTCAGAGTCTGATGACAACCCCGGGGGTTGGTGATGGCCCGTGACTGCGAAGGCCTTCCCTGGAAGGAACGCAGGCTATCGTGGGGTGCTGCAGCATGGGCTCCGAGGGTTCCTGGTTGCTGATGGGTAGCCAAGGACCGTTGCTGGTGCTAGAGCTGGTGCACTACCGTAGCAAGGATTTGCATCTACTGGGTGAGCGTGACCAGCTGAGACTTCGCTGGGGTGGTTGAGGTAATGCGGGTGGTTCCACTTCTAGGACATGCTGGTTTCCTCAAGAAGGAGTCTCCCACATGGCTGGTGGAAGCTTCTTTCGGTCATGTTGTCACCATCCTCCTGATGGACCCACTCGTAGAGGGACTGGCTTTTGGAACAAAGAGCCTGCATCAGTCCCCTACTTGGCACACCAATTTGTTGTTGCCAAGGTCGTCGTGGCCTGTAGCTGCTATCAACATCGGATCGCCCTTCATCCTCTCGAGGTTGACAAGCACTTGAGGACTTGGAAAATAAGGGTTAGTGACCCAGGCCGGGGATGTCGGTGGGGGCACTACAACGGTCAAGTCAGTGACGATCCAGGAAAACAGATCCTCCTAGTTGAGCCCCTCTTGATGGACTCCATGGTAGGAGGAGTGAATGGTGTAAGAATGAGGGTGCGAGTGTGCCGAGAGAGGTGTTAGCCGAGGTGGGCTAGCCCTCCTATGAGGCTTCTTCTCCTCACTCGCTTGAATGGTATTTTTAGTTGAGCTAGCACTTGCATACCTCTCGCCCCACAGGGGGTGTCGAAGGTTCTTTTAAGTCCAGGTGACCGTTGAGAGCCTACCTTGGGATCTCCCCTAGGCTGTCAGGCATGTGTGGTGGTGTTTCGTGCCATGGATGGGATGTCTTTTTCGATTCGTGATAAGAAAAACTATTATGTGCTCTAATATTCCTTCCGATCGCCCCATTCTAGGAAGCCTGGTAGTGTCTCGATCGGGGGGCCGCCATCCCCGAGATTTGAATCTCCTAGTTGACTTCCTTTTTCAGGTGGTGCAAGTGGTTGGTGGAGAGCATAGCATCTTGGTCAGGGAGCTTCTTCCTCTCCTGGTGTAAGCGGTGGCCGTAGACAGTTATTATGACTTGACAGGCACTTCCTTGTGGTCTTTGGGCCACTCACCGGTGTCTCGGGGAGGTGGCTCCACCCCCTTGATGGTCTGGGGGCACTGTCCATGTTGGCTATCAAACTAGAGAGTTGGGACTCGGCTCCGACTCGAGGGGCTTGACCTCCGAAGGGCTCAACCTGGCGAAGGAGGCTGGGCTCGACTCCAGCTCATAGGGCTTAACCTCGGAAGGGCTCAACCTAATGGAAGAGGGCTCGACTCTTGCCCAGAGGGCGCAGCCTCGGAGGGGCTCGATCTGGCAGAGAAGGGCTGACCTCGACTCCGGTCCAGGGTCTCAGCCTCGGAGGGGCTCAATCCGGTATAGGAGGTCGATATGAGACTCCATCCCAGAGGGCTCGGCCTCGGAGGGGCTCGACCTGACGGACGAGGGCTAAGCTCGACTCCGATTCAGGGGGCTCAGCCTCAGAGGGGCTCGACCTGATAGATGAGGGCTAAGCTCGACTCCGCTTCAGGGGGCTCAGCCTCAGAGGGGCTCGATCTGGCGAAGGAGGTTGCTTGGCTCTGGCCTAGGCACCCCGAGCTCGCAGGTGCTAACCTGATGGAGGATGGAGCATGGCTTTGATTGGCCACCTCATTGATCTAGGGGAGCTCGGCCCAGTCAAAGGAGTCCTAGATGGGGTGTCTACCATGGTGGATATTATGACATGGCATCTAACTCGGAATGCATGTCAACACGTCAGCTTCTTGCCATATCAGAGGGTTTTTGTGTCAAGTATCAACATATGTGCTTCAAGTGTCGACACCTGAGAACCAAGTGTTGAAACCTGGAAGTCAAGTATCGACTCATGGGTTCTTATAGCTTCAATAGCTCTATTTTCTGAGTTACAAAATTCAACTTTCCAAGCTCCTAACAGCTAGTTTTGATCCTCTAATGGTCTCAAACCACTTTTTGGAAGTTTTTGAAGTATTTAAGGTTCACCAAACTCATTCATGAAGCATTGAACTCCATTGAATATACAAGACAAATATTCTTTCAAGAACTTCACTTCCAAAAGCCAAAAAGAAGAGATTCCATTCAAAAAGCTTACAAGCCTATTTTCTCAACTTTTCAAAAGTGGCCTAGAAGAGATTCCAAAGAGAAGTTAAATCAATCAATCAATAAGAGCCTCAAAGCTTCCACATTCCACTCTTTGAAGAGAGTTTGATTGTGTTTTCATTATTATATCTATAACTTTATACTTTGTTGACGTAGCTTTCAAGGATTTTTGAAAGTAGGTTGTTGAGGTTATTGGTGAGCCAAAAGTATAAAACCAACAAGGATTTTACTTGTGAGCCCAAAGACAAAACAAGTTGTAAGGTTGTTAGTGAGACTAGGTGACAAAACCAACTTAGGTTTTGACTTGTGAGCCTTGGAAAATAAGTCGATTGTAATCTTTGAAGAGAATATAGTGGAATTTTCCAAGGGTGGCTTGGGAAGTGGACGTAGATGCTTGGAATGCACCGAACCATTATAAAACTTGATATTTGTGTGTGATTGCTCTTCTATTACTTGCTCTATTATTAGTTGCATTTAATTTTTTGCTATCTGTTGTATATCATTGTGTTTAATCATATTGCTCACAAACACTTTAAGACCAGCACATATTTGTTTAATTTTTTAAAAGACCCAATTCACCCCCCTGTCTTGGGCTCCATTTTGTAGTGACTGCTGAAGGAGTATCTACAGACCCTATGAAGATAAAATGACTGCTGAAGGTGTATCTACAAACCCTAAGAAGATAAAATCCATAATTGAGTGGCCTATCCCTAAAATAGACATGATGTTCAAAGATTTCATGGATTAGCTACCTTTTATAGGATATTTATTCGAGGGTTTAATACGATTGCTGCACCAATTATAGACTGTATGAGGAAAGGAGCTATCGAATGGTCTAAAGATGCCGATAGGGCCTTTCATGACATTAAGGACAAGATGACCCAAGTCCCAATTCTAAGGTTACCAGATTTTTTGAAAGTTTTTGAGGTTGCTTGTGATGCCTCAGGTGTAGGAATTGGAGGAGTCTTGAGTCAGGAGAATCACCCGATTGCTTTCTTTAGAGAGAAGTTAAACGATGCTAAATTGAAATATTTGACTTATGATAAGGAATTGTATGCGGTGGTTCGAGCACTTAGGTACTAGAGACACTCTTTGCTATCAAAGGAGTTTGTACTTTATTCTGATCTTGAAGCTCTTAGATTCCTTATCTCGTAAAAGATGTTGAATTCTAGGCATAGAAAATGGGTTGAATATATACAAGCCTATACTTTTATTTTCAGACACCAATCGGATACTGATAACAAGGTTGTTGATACACTTAGTAGAAGATTTATGCTCTTGAATTATTTTAGTACTAGAGTAGTTGGATTTGAGAAATTAAAGGATGAATATGAAAATTGTTCAGACTTTGGTGAAATCAATAAGGTAGTTAAACAAGGACCGTCTAGCTCATATAGTGAGTACACAATTCAAGATGGTTATCTTTTTAAGGAAAGTAAGCTATGTATTCCTAATACTTCACTTAGAGACTTCTTTATTTGGGAAACACATGCTAGTGGTTTAGCTGGATACTTCGGTAGAAATAAGATAATTTTAGTACTAGAAAACCAATTTTATTGGCCAAACCTTAAAAGGAATGTTGCTCAAATAGTAGCTAGATGTCAAACTTATGATGTTGCCAAATACCAAAAGCAGAACACTGGCTTACACACCCTACTTCCTATACCGGATTGTCCATGGTAAGATCTTAGCATGGACATTGTTCTTGGATTACCTAAAACCATCAGGAGAAATGATTTTCTATTTGTAATGGGTGATAGGTTTTCAAAGATGGTACATTTTCTACCTTGTTCCCAAACTTATGATGCTTCTAAGGCAGCCAAGTTATTTCTGAATGAAGTGGTTAGACTATATGGTTTACCTAAGACCATAGTATCTAACAGAGATGTATGATTCACCAGTTATTTTTGGAAAATAATTTGGAACTTGTTAGAGACAAAACTTAAATTTTCTACCTCTTATCACCCTCAAACTAATGGCCAGACTGAGTTTCTGAACCATAGTCTAAAAAACTTGTTGAGAAGTTTAGTTGGAGAGCATACCGCCAATTGGGATCTATTACTCTCTAGGGCTGAATTTGCATATAATAGCCCAGTTAATAGGTCTACCAGAAAAAGTCCTTTCAAAATTGTTCATGGGTACAAGCCTAGAAAACCTTTAGATCTCAATCCTTTACCCACGCATGAATGTATCTCAAAGTCTGCTGAGTCATATGCTGAGCATGTTAGAGAGTTACATAAAAAAATAAGTAAAAAGATTAATGAAAGCAACGAATCTTATAAACATATGGCTGATTCAAGAAAAAGACTCAAAGAATTCAATGAAGGAGACTTTGTCATGGTCAGGCTATGACCTGAATGGTTCCTACCTAAAACCATGAAGAAGTTACATGCCCGTAGTAGTGGACCATACAAAGTAGTTAGGAAAATGGGACCTTCTTTCAATGTTTCAGACCTTATCGAGTATAGGGAGCCTATGTGCTTGAGTTTGGAAGACTATTGTTAAAGGCCCTCATCAGCCTACTATGTTGATCAATGGCATTCCCACTCCCAAAATGGAAGATGATTGGGATGAGAATGATATTAAGCAAATAGAACTTAATGCAAAGGCTATGAATCTATTGTTTTGCACTTTAGACCCAAGCGAATTCAATAGAATCTCAAATTATCTCTTCGCAAAGGAAATATGGGACACACTTGAAGTTACCCATGAGGTACTCATCAAGTGAAAACCATCAAAGTTAACATGCTCATTCATATATATGAGATGTTTAAAATGGAATCTTCTGAATCTATTAGTGAAATGTATACTATGTTCACTAATATTGTGAATGGAATGAAATGTTTAGGAAAGGTTATTTCTAATGGTGAACTTTTAAACTTCTCAGGTCCCTTCCGACTTCTTGGGATGCTAAAGTCACTATTATAGAATAAGCCAAAGATGTAAACACTCTTTCTCTCGAGCAACTATTGGGCTCATTAATAACCTATGAGCTTTCCTTGAAACAAAATATAGTAAACTATGATAAGAAGAAAAAAGTGATCGCCTTCAAGTCCACTAAGAGTCAAGTGAAGATTCATATGAGGAAGATGAAGAAGATGAGACGGCTCTCATTGCAAGAAAGTTTAGGAGGTTTATGAGAAAGAAGAAGTATAATTTCAAGAAGAAACCTCAAAAGGGAGAGCCTAGCAAAGAGAAGGATAAAGAGAAAGAAAAGGAGTAGCCCACATGTTTTGAATGCAAGAAACCCGGCCACTTCAAGATGGACTGCCCCCTATTGAAGAAAAGTAGAAGAAGATTAAGAAAGAAAGCTATAATTGCTACCTGGAGCGACAGTGAGAATTCTAGCTCCGATGAAGAGTAGCAAGCGGTTGTAAATTTCTGCTTGATAGCCAATAATGATGAGGTATTATCTGAACCAGAAGAAGAATTTACTTTTGATGAGTTGCATGAAGTTTTTGATGAACTTGTGATTGAGTTTCAAAAACATAAATTAAAGCATAAAGAACTAGAGAAGCAAAATCTGGATTTAGTCAAAACAAATGATAAGTTTTTAATTAAAAATGATTGCCTACTTCAAGAAAATAAAAAGTTAAATAGTAAAATTATTCTCCTTGAAAAAGAAAAGGAAGATTTGAAAAAGAAAAATTCTTTTGTAACAACTGAAAACTTTATAAAACAAAACAAAGAGATTTTGGAACAAAATAAGAAATATAAGGATGAACCTAAAAAATTGAAACCATTTGTTAAAAAATTTACTTACAATTCTGAAAAACTCAACATGCTTTTAAATAATCAAAGAGCTATTTTTAACAAAGCTGGATTTGATTTCAAAACTCAAATACAATAAAAAATTTTCAAGAATTTCTTTGTGCCTGCTTCATCTTTAATTACTTGTTATTCTTGTGGTAATACAGGACATAAATCATATCTTTGCAGTAAAAAAAATTAAGCAAAGTTAAAAAAGTTTGGGTTCCAAAAGGAACCATCACTACTAACCTTAAAGGATCCAAGATGACTTGGATATCTAAAGTCTCCACTTGATTTGTTATTGTAGATATGTCTTGCAACCAACAAACGAAGATTATGGTACCTAGACAGCGGTTGCTCAAGGCACACGACTGGAGATGTGGAGCAGTTATCCTCACTTGAATATCAGAATGGTGGTCATGTGACATTCGATGATAATGGAAAGGGCAAGATTGTTGGAATTGGTAAAGTCCATATCACGCCCTCTACCTATATAGATAATGTTTTATATGTTGATGGTTTGAAGCATAATTTACTTAGCATTAGCCAGTTTTATGACAAAGATTTTAAAGTTATTTTCGAATCTTCTATGTGCATTATTTCTAGTCTTGATGACAATGGCATCAAGTTTATTGGTCATAGGCATGGTAATATCTATATGGTTGATCTTGATGATCTTCATGTTCAAAATGGTCAATGCCTAATGGCAATAGAAGCCAAGATCAATAAAACTAGTTGGCTTTGGCATCCTAGACTAAGACATGCTAGTATGCATTTGCTTTCAAAACTTTGCAAAAAGGATTTAATAAAAGATTTGCCAAAACTTAGTTTTGAAAAGGATAAGATTTGTAGTGCTTGCCAGCTTGGAAAATAAACTAAATCATCTTTTAAACCTAAAGGAGTAGTCTCTATATCTAGACCCTTAGAATTACTTCATATGAACCTATTTGGACCAACTAGAACATCCTATTTGGGAGGTAAGAATATGGTCTAGTCATTGTAGATGATTTCTCTCATTTTATATAGATGATGTTTTTAGCTCATAAAGATGAAACTTTTTCTGCATTTATTAGAGTTTATAAAAAAGTTTCAAATGAAAAAAGTATTTCAATTGATTCTTTAAGAAGTGATCATGGAAACAAATTTGAAAACCATGACTTTGAAAAATTTTGTAGAGAAAATGGCATTCATCATAATTTTTCTGCACCTAGGACATCTCAACAAAATGGGATGGTAGAAAGAAAAAATAGAACTCTTGAAGAAATAGCATGCACCATGCTTTGCGAAAATGATTTGCCTAGGTATTTTTGGGCAGAAGCATAAACACTGCTTGCTATATTTTAAATCATGATTTAATTCGACCTATTTTAAAGAAAACACCTTATGAGCTTTAGAAAGGTAGGAAACCCTCAATTAAATATTTTCTTGGTTTTGGATGCCGTTGTTTCATCTTAAATAATGGCAAGGTTAATATAAGCAAATTTGATGCCAAGTCAGATGAGGATATCTTTTTAGGCTACTCTAAATCTAGCAAGGCATACAGGATCTTCAAAAGAAGAACACTTATTGTTGAAGAATCCATCCATGTTGTATTTGATGAGACTAATCAAAAATCTTTTAGAAAAGAAGATATTCTTGATGATGATACAGGTATCCAAAGAAATGAAGAAGTGAACAACAATGAAGAACCCACCAAGGAGCAAGATGACAATCAAAATAATAAAAGAGATCAAGTACAAGGAGGTGAAAATACATCTACACCTAATACTCCTCCTAAATAATAGAGGTATGCTCATGGACACTCCAAAGAACTTATCATTGGTGATCCATCAAAAGGAGTGAGTACTCGTTCATCTCTTAGAAATGCATGTGATTATTTAGCTTTTGTTTCTCAGGTAGAACCTAAATCTATTGAAGAAGCTAAAAATAATTGGAATTGGATTAATACTATGCAAGATGAACTAAATCAATTTAAAATAAATAATGTTTTGACTTTAGTTAATAGACCTACTAATGTTTCAATAATTAGCACAAAATGGGTTTTTAGAAATAAGCTTGATGAAAATGGAATAGTTACAAGAAATAAAGCTAACTAGTTGTCAAGGATACAATCAGGAGGAAGGGATTGATTTTGATGAAACATTTGTTCCTGTTGCTAGACTTGAGGCAATTAGGCTATTATTGGTATTTGCATATTTTATGAATTTTAAATTATATCAAATGGATGTCAAAAGTTTCTTTTTAAATGGTTTTATCGAAGAACAAGTTTATGTTAAACAACCCCCTAGTTTTAAAATCATGAGTTTCCGAACTATATTTTTAAACTTCATAAAGCTTTGTGTGGTTTAAAACAAGCTCCAAGAGCTTGGTATGATAGATTGAGTTCTTTCTTGTTTAAAAATGATTTCTTTAGAGGTAATGTAGACACTACTTTATTCTCGAAAAAGAAGAATGATGATCTCTTTGTAGTGCAAGTTTATGTGGATGATATCATATTCGGTGCTACTAACAAATATCTTTGTCAAGAGTTTACAAAGTTAATACAGGGTGAGTTCGAGATGAGCACGATGGGAGAGCTTAACTTCTTCCTCGGACTCCAGATAATGCAAACAAAAAAGGGGATCTTCATCAACCAAACCAAGTACACGAAAGAAATATTAAAGAAGTTTGGGATGGAGAACACCAAGCTATTAGGTACACCTATGAGCTCCTCTTATAAGCTTGACAAAGATGAATCAGGTAAATCTGTTGACCAAAAGTTATATAGAGGAATGATTGGTTCATTGCCATATCTAACTGCTAGTAGGCCAGATATTATGTTTAGTATTTGTATGTATGCAAGATATCAGTCTGCCCCTAAAGAGTCTCATCTTTTGGCTATTAAATGCATACTTAGATATCTGTCTGGCTCTATAGATATTGGTAAACTTGACAGAAAAAGTACTAGTGAAACTTGTCAGTTTCTTGGAGTCAATTTGATTTCATGGAGTAGTAAGAAATAGAATTTAGTTGCTCTATCTATGGAAGAAGCCGAATATATAGCAGCTAGAAGCTGTTGTACTCAAATTCTTTGGATCAAATAACAACTCGAAGATTTTGGCATCAAACTAACTAAGACACCCATAAGATGTGACAATACTAGTGCATTCAATTTAACTAAGAATCCTGTGCAACATTCAAGAAGTAAACATATTAAAAAAGACATCACTTCATAAGCAATCATGTGCAAAACTCTAATCTGATGCTTGAATTTGTCTGTACTGATAATTAGTTAGCTGATGTTTTTACCAAACCCTTGAGTGAAGAAAGGTTTTGCATGATTAGAAGAGAGTTAGGTATTATAGACCCCTTCTCCTAGAACTCTCTCAAATCTTGTTCATGCCTAATTTCTTATTGCTCAAAATCATATCCTCTAAGTCCTAAACTCTTCACTAAAGTCCCCTTAATTTTTGAAAATTTTATTGAGTTTTTTCTTGGAATTTTCTTGGCCAAGTGTCGACACTTGAACTTTGGCAAAGTGTCAACACCTGACCAAGTGTCGACACTTGTCAAATTCCAAGTGTCAACACTTGGACAAAATTTTCTATTTTTCTAAGGCATCAATCGATCCTTTTCTTTTGTTTATTCCCTTTCTCTCCCATGCCCTAGTGGTCCCCAAACACTCCCTTGCTCGTGGAATAGTGTTTTTCCTCTCGTGCCCTTCAGAATCCGGTAATTTCTTCCTCTTTCCCTCTTTTGGTCCATTGATTTACAGTGTTCTTTTCATTTTACTATTGATTTTGAATTGTATTCATCTCGATTTTTTTTTGTTTCCCCTCTTTGGATTGATCTTCGTTGGATTTTATTTGGATTGATTTGGCTCCGTGCTCTCCTCTCTCCATTTTTCTCCCTTTTTGGCTCTTATTCTTGGCCGAACCTTCCATTCTTTGCTTGCTTTCCTCCCGTTTCTCCTCTTTTTCCCCATTTCCTCTTTTCTTGACCAATTTCTTTTGGCCCTCTCCTTATTCTTACTGCAGGCCCTCATCTTACCATTTTTGGCCTTTTTCTCCTCTCTTTTAACCATTCTATGTTTCATCCTCTTTACTCTCTTCCTTTTCCTCCCTTAGTTGACTGTCATGGGACGAAGGAAGTAGCTTGCATTCAAAAGGAAACCTAGTCCGGGATCAGCAGAGAGAAGAACTAAAGCCAGGAATGATGGTGGCCAACAGACTGAGAGTGCTGCACCTCCTTCTTCACCTTCAGCTAAGAGAGTATCTGAGAAGGTGATTGCTATCGGTCATCGAGTGGACTTGGGCTTCTTTGACTGACAGGGCTTCCGACTTGGACAGGTTCTAGAGTTAGCTAGGTTGATCTCCTTCTGTATTATGAAGGAGAAGTTCTACCCACATTTGATTCATGAGTTCTACAAGAGCTTAGACTATAGCAGGATGTTATGGAGTGCCACAGTCCGAGGTATTTGCATTTCAATTTCTGAGGTCTTCCTTATTTGTGTCTGGGAGATTCCGCATCATGGGATCGTTGCTCTGTATATAGAGGACCGTGAGGAGGCATTTCAGTGCATACTTGAGCATGATGACTTTCGCGGTGTGGCTATAGTCACCACAAACCAACTTTCAATGGAGATGCGCCTCCTGCCCCACATCATTACCCGGATTCTGCTCCCAAAGACTGGATATTTTGACTTTATCACCGAGAGGGAGCTTATGATGATGGTGTGCTTGACATAGAGGACTACTGTTGATCTGCGTGATCTGATGCTGGTGCAATGAGAGATGCTGCAACCCAACGGCGACACTGTTTACCATATGGGATGGAGCTGATGTGTCTGTTTAGAGCTTATGATGTGGGACGACTCTAGGACTGCTAAACATACATATAAAATAGTAAAATAATTTTTTTTGTGATTTTTATTATTTTAATTGTAGGCTAGATTTTCCTAATAAAGTAAAAACTAGTAGAAAGACTAGCAGTGCAAAGAATCATCGGATCGCAGGCATACCCATACAAACCAATGAAATATCCAGGACCCGAGAGTTGAGAAACTCTTAGTTTAGGATAGATTTTCTTCATTAAATCAGAAAATAAGAGTTGGGAAGGTTTCTTACTAGTCAGAGATTGAAATTCAATTGCAGAAGAGATCACTCACAACTCTGATTGGAGCCTGGAAGAAGAAGCCTTGTTTTCCTTGAATCTGAAGGCTGATCTGGAATCGTTCGGGTAGCAAAGAAGGCCTCCTCAGGGGAGGGAAAGCACCTCGGGGATCCTACAAGCGTCAGGGTTAATCAAAATAGCAATTAAAAAATAAGAAAAGAAACTATGGGTTGAAAGGAATCAGGATTAGGGTTAGAAGATGGCTGTTTGAAGCTTGTTGAAGATCTCCTCGGTTGGTAGCCTAAGGCACTTCTTCTTGGACGTGTGAAGGCTTGGAGGGCAGTTAATTAGGGTGGGGAAGGATGCTAGGGCAGCAAGGAATTTGTCCAAGCACAAGAACACAAACCAAAGAACCAAAATAAAATACCAACACAAGGCAATAACTCAAATTTCAGTAAATTGTATTCATAAGAAAGAGATGATTACAAGAGGGGGAGGGGTGGGGTATTTATAGAGTTCCCATGCCCTCACTAACCATGGTTACACTTGGGTTACAAGTCCTCTTCCCAACTGGAATACAAGTCCTTTCCTAGCTAGGTTAGAATTACAAAGTTTAAAAGGATTAGAAATCCCAACTAGGTTAGGAATAAACTTGGTCTTCTCCTTCTTCTCTTCAACTTGGACTTGGTCAAACCTCTTTGGACATGGTCAACACTTCAAGGATGCCTAGGGGGGCATGTTGGGCCTCTAGTAGCATCAAGCGGCCGGCCCAAAGGGGCTTGGATGCATGGGTTTGGGCCTCTGGAAGCTGGGATGGCTTGTTACCCTGGTAGCAGGAATATTCCCTGGAATCTTGCTTTTTAAGGGCTTGGGCTTGGCACCTAGGCTTGATTTCTTTGGGCTTGGATGTTGGTGGACCTCTGGAATCATGGGTGCCTTGTTCTGAGAATATGCTAGTGGCATCTGGAAGGGAATCTGGGCATCTAGAGGGCATCTGGAACGAATCAGGGTTTCCGGAAGCATCTTGGATCCGGGGTTGTCACACAAAATCCAATGGGCTGATGTAGTGGCCTCTGACTCCTGGATGTGGCATGGTGGAACTCCAAAATAGGGTAACCTCCTCTCTTGTATAAAAATTGGGCTCATACTGGACTCATAACTGATGTATAGGACTCAAAATAATGACTAGGTTGAGGGTTGAGACAAATCAACTAACCTCAACTTATTACAGGACTCAATTCTAGTTGATTAAAAATTTGATACATGGATAGGTAAAACAAATAGGGCCCAGTAATCTGTGCCTGATCCTGGTGCCCCCACCAAATCTCCTGAGGTGGGAGGAACTCGACCCTGTCGAGTGTGGGATAACTTGGCTCTCATAGTGCTCGAGTAGGTCTAAGTTGAGACGCTGCAGATCCTCACAAGTGATCCACGAGTCCTCAGATTCTGGCCGACCTTGCCACCAGACCAAGTACCTCTAATAGCCATGATTCTGGGTACATATGGCTTGATCGTCCAGGATTCTCTCAATCTTTTCCTCACTATTTGGCCAATTGTATGTGGACACTATGGGATGGGTTCTCTCTTAAAGGGAGGGATAGGCTCAAGGTGCTCGCTACATATCGTTGCTGGCTCCCTAGACTCTATAAGATCTGAAATGATGAAGATAGAGCTAATACCTAAATCAGGTAGTATTTCATGCACATAGGCATTGGGTCCATAGATATTCATTATCTTGGATGGGCCAGCTTCGCGAGCAGAAAATTCTCTACAACTACAAAATCCCCTGCAAAATTTTTTATCTCTCTTTTGGGAATTAGCCAAGTTGTTAGTTAATTCATTAGTTATGTTCAGCATTTGACTAATTTTGATATGCATATGCTGTGAAGAGGATAGTGCAGGTGCAGACAAATGTGTTTGGACTGTGAATTTTATTGGACTCGAGATTGACACCTAAATGACTCGACTAGACATCCTTTTAACAGACTATAGATTTATTAGGTTTGACCCTTGCATGACATGCACATGAGAACTTACGATGTGCTTCTAGTAAATGCCAAAGGGTATGCAAGAAGTATGATGCAAACCTAACATGTGCTAGGAATGAATGTAACATGCAAATCTCTACATGATGCAAGTGAATGGTTAAAGAAATATAGAATAACTCAAGAAAAGGCAAAAGATAAGAGGTGGATTCAGGGTTAGTCTGGCAGGAAAAGGGTTCGGGATTGATTGGATAGACAAGGATATAAGAAGGGATGTCAGGGAATAATCCTAAATTAATAAGATTGACCTTAAGGGGTTGGTGTCTATCTATTGGGTCTGCCTTATGGAAGAATTGGTCACTAATTTTAGGAAAAAGATCTTCAATTGGGATCAAAGAAGTGACTTCATCTTGAGGGTACTGGGTGAGATAAGCCAAGTCCTCAATAAACTCTTTTGGCTCAGGAAATTCAGGACTAGGCTCTACAATTAGATCCTCTTCTAAAGTCTCCTCTAATTGCTCTTCCATTGTAGCTTGGGTGTCATCTGGGTTATCTAATTATGGGTTGGCCACTAACTGATTATGGTCAAGGTTAGCTAAATCTAGATTTGCTACTACTTGGGTATGGTCAACTAATATTGGGTGGTCTTCTACTTGGGTATCTATTGATTCAAGTAGCTCTGGATTGGTTTCTACCTGGGTTTCTACTGGATCAACTAACATTGGATTGGTTTCTACCTGGGTTTCTACTGGATCAACAAACATTGGGTAGACTTCTAATTGGGTTTCCACTGGGTCAACTAATTCTGGGTTGACTCCTAACTCTAGGTCACCTATAGGTATCTCTTCTTCTAAATCATCTTGGGGAACCAATGGGTGGTAAGAGGGGTTTGGCTAATGGGATATTGACTAGGGTCTGGGGTAACAGGGGTGGGTAAACTAAGGGTTATGGGTTTAAAGGTTATGGGTTCAAATCTAAGGGTATTAATCCTATAGGGTTCAGGTTGACTGAGGGATAATGGGTTACTACTGGGTTCATATCTAGGGACTATGGGTTCCTGGGGTTCAGCTCTATGGGTCTTGCCTAGGGTTCCTACTTGGTTGAACCTATAGTTCATTTGGTCAAGCTTAGTATTGAATTGGTTATTAGATAAATCGATCCGATCAAATCATTCGGTCATGGCTTTCATGAGAGCCTCTAGACTAGGGTCCATGGTTGAGCTAGGTTGGGGTTTAGGTTTCTAATATTGGGTTCCTAGTCTAGTGGTCATGCACAAATCAAACAATCAAAATGAAATGATGCAACCAAGCATGTAAAAGAGAAAGAAAAGGCTAGTATAATCTAGGGTTTCTTAGACCTAGAGCCAAAAACTGGGTGGGTCAGCTCAACTTACACCTAACCCAATAGCTAATCCTTCCACTGGCCAGGTAGGGGGTGGGAGTGTGGGAGGCCTCCCCTGCTTTCACAGGGATCCAATTAGAAACCACAACACTACTTAGGTCGTTTGACTCTGGACCCCCGGCCATTGACACCAGCTTTCAGTAATAGCTAAAAGGTTAAATGCACTGGTTGGCCCACACAGCTTGGACCCGACCTGTTGATGTCTCCTAGTCCACTAGGGCAAATTAGGTCTAATAAATTTTAATTAAGGCTTGGGTGGAAATGCTGGGTGGTTATTTTGGGCCCAGGATAGGTTATAACCTCCTGCCCTGATGTTATATAGATTGCCCTTAAGATTAGATTAACAGATGATGAACAATCAATGGTCCTGATGCAATCTAAAACAATCAAAAATAAAATAATTTATTAAATTAATTTATGAGATGTCAAGTTAAGTTTAAGTTTACTAGGGTTAGCAAACAAGGTTTGGCTTGGTATTTGGGGGTTTGGAAGTTGATTAGGTTTGAGTTAGTCAAGTTGCAGAATATAGCAGAAATCAGAAAAATTAGGGTTTAGATGATGCAGAATTTGATACATATCCTGATGCATAAAAATTTCAAAAAAAGTTTTAAACAGAGGATGGACGGTGGTGATGATGTCTACCAAATTTCATGTAGAAAGAAAATCATATGATGTTGAAAACCTAGGGTTTTCTAGACTGCTATAGAAATTATTAGAATTCTGTTAGGGTTTTTATTATGCCAAATTTTTGAGACTTAGGGTTTCAGTAAAAATAACTAAAAATTTAGATAAAATAAATGACTTAATAGAGAACAATTCAAGCAAATTTTAGAGAAAAATAAAATTTTTAGATGGTCAAAAACAGATGCAAAACTGAAACCTAATGCAGTGGATAGAATACTAAAATTAGGGTTTGTGATTTCAATGCAAATAAAAACCATCCTAAACCTGCTCTGATACCAAACTGGTATGGGATGACTCTAGGACTACTAAAAATGCATAAAAAATAGTAAAATAAGTTTTTTTGTGATTTTTATAATTTTAATTGTAGGCTAGATTCCCAAAATAAAGTAAAAACTAGCAGAAGGACTGATGGTGCAAAGAATTATCGGATCGCATGCATACCCATACAAACCAATGAAATATCCAGGACCCGATAGTTGAGAAATTCCCAGTTTAGGATAGCTTTTCTTTATTAAATCAGAAAATAAGAGTTGGGAAGGTTTCTTACTAGTCAGAGATTGAAATTCAATTGCAGAAGAGATCACTCACAACTCTGATCGGAGCCTGGAAGAAGAAGCCTTGTTTCCCTTGAATCTGAAGGCTGATCTGGGTGGTTCGGGCAGCAAAGAAGGCCTCCTCAGGGGAGGGAAAGCACCTCGAGGATCCTACAAGCATCAGGGTTAATCAAAACAGTAATTAAAAAATAAGAAAAGGAACTATGGGTTGAAAGGTATCAGGATTAGGGTTAGAAGATGGCTGTTTGAAGCTTGTTGAAGATCTCCTTGGTTGACGGCCTAGGGCACTTCTTCTTGGACGTGTGAAGGCTTGGAGGGTAGTTAATTAGGGTGGGGAAGGATGCTAGGGCAGCAAGGAATTCATCCAAGGACAAGAACACAAACCAAAGAAGCAAAATAAAACACCAACACAAGGCAATAACTCAAATTTCAGCAAATTGTATTCATAAGAAAGAGACGATTACAAGAGGGGGAGAGGTGGGGTATTTATAGAGTTCCCATGCCCTCACTAACCATGGTTACACTTATGTTAAAAGTCCTCTTCCCAATTGGAATACAAGTCCTTTCCTAGCTAGGTTAGAATTACAAAGTTTAAAAGGATTAGAAATCCTAACTTGGTTAGGAATAAACTTGGTCTTCTCCTTCTTCTCTTCAACTTGGACTTGGTCAAACCTCTTTGGACGTGGTCAACACTTCAAGGATTCCTAGGGGTGTGTGTTGGGCCTCTTGGAGCAGCAAGGGGCCATCCCAAAGGGTCTTGGGTGCATGGGTTTGGGCCCCTGGAAGCTGGGGTGGCCTGTTAGCTTGGTAGCAGGAATATTCCCTGAAATCTTGCTTCTTAAGGGCTTGGACTTGGCACCTGGGCTTGATTTCTTTGGGCTTGGATGCAGGTGGACCTCTGGAATCATGGGTGCCCTGTTCTGAGAATATGCTCTGGCATCTGGAAGGGAATCTGGGCATCTGGAGTGCATCTGGAAGGAATCAGGGTTTCCGGAAGCATCTTGGATCCTGGGTTGTCACACAAAATCCAATGGGCTGATGTAGTGGCCTCTGACTCCTGGATGTGGCCTGGTGGAACTCCAAAATAGGGTAACCTCTTCTCTTGTATAAAAATTGGGCTCGTACTGGACTCATAACTAATGTACAGGACTCAAAATAATGACTAGGTTGAGGGTGGATACAAATCAACTAACCTCAACTTATTACAGGACTCAATTCTAGTTGATTACAAAATTTGACATATGGCTAGGTAAACCAAATAGGGCCCAGTAATCTATGTCTGATCCTGGTGCCCCCACCTGCTTACAGTATACCTTTCGAGGGGGAGACCTCCAAAGACATTCTTCACATAGATGTGTATGACGAACGCTCTCTCCATCGCATGGGATACAGGATGATTTCAGGGTGATGGGTGTGTTAGGAGTCTGGCCAGGAGCCAGATGAGAAGGACGAGCTCAGAGAGATAAAGGCAGGGCCATCAGGGCCTTCTGATACACCTTCTAGACTGGCACCAGCACAGCGACTGAGCTAGAGCCTGTCATACTAGCAGCAACAGCTTCACCTTCTGCTGCTCCTTCTGCTACTACAAGTACATCCTTTGAGGATCTAGTTAGGCAGGAGTTTGCAGATATCCAAAGTGAGATGATCAGACTGGGAGTCTGAACCACTCAGCTCTGCATAGAGATTGAGGGCCTCAGAGCCCATACAGCTGAGCAGTATTTTGAGATGCGTCAGTCTATGGAGGTAGGATTTGCTCTCATTGAGGACTTACTGAGATCACTCTTACCTCCAGCAGCACCTTTGGACCCACCTCCTCCTCCACTGGCAGACGATGATGATGACCACCCTGATGGACATGATGACACACATGGTGGTGCTGATGGCAGTGACAGAGTGACTGATATTGTTGACAGTTCTAGTGGCAACGATGATCGAGCAGATGGCTATGAGATTGTTAGTCGAGACATCCAGACTCCCGCTATTCATCTTGATGATCCATGTGATACTTCAATTTTGATTGCTCCCATCTTTGCGACTCCAGCTGAGAAACTTCCTCCACCATCTACTCATTCTTCTAGGGTTGTACCTAGATTCAGACCATCCACTAGGACTAGGAGTCATAGTATTCTTAAGACACCTAGAGCCCTTGTTCTTAGGTCTAGGGTTACTGGTCCTATTTACTTTGAGCTTCCATCTGATGAGGAGTAGCCTCACAGATGTTTATCCTGATATGTGATGCTTATGTATTTGTTTTCATGTTATCATCTATGTTATACTTATCTTGGTTATGTATCTTGTTTCAGTGTATGTTGAGTGTATTAGCAATTTTGTATTGAAAACTTGATTATATATATATATATATATGTGTGTGTTTCTGTTCTTTACTTGCCTATCACTCTTGTATCGTTTCTGTATCATTCTTGCTTATTAGTCTTGATTACGCCCTAACTTGTTCATTGGCTCTGATACCTATTGTATTTTTGCTAATCCAATCTTGTATCATGGCATATAACAAATTTCCTTTGTATTCATGCATCAATTTAGGAGGAGTTTACTCCCTTTATTGTTTAATGTTGACAAAAAGGGGGAGTAAGATATAAGATTCAAGTTTTTTTCATTTATGAAATGTTTCATATCTTAACTTACTTAGGGGGAGAGAAAACTTAAGTTCATGCTTAATTTGTACCTCTCCTCTATTAAAACTATATTATATGAGTGTGCATAAGTTTTAAGTTCATGCTTATGAGATATCATATATAAAATTAAAATTGAATGCTTATATACTCAAGGTTTTGTCATCATCAAAAAGGAGAGATTGTTGGCTCTAGCCTTTGATTTTGATGATTAACAAAATGTTGAGTACATATTGTATACTAATGTTTCAATTGTAGTTATGAGTTACAGGATACAGGCACCTCAAATTCTCAAAATGAAAGTATCTAGAAGCTAAGCAATTTTCAAGATTTGGGAAGTCTTCTCTCCTAGAAAAAGGCCTCATAATTATTCAATATTGGGTTACATAAGTGTATTTAAAGTTTGATGGAAGATCTTTTATTTTTGGAAAGTTGGGACATGTTTTTGGCAAACTGCAGGACCAAGTGTCGACTCTTCAGCATTTGGCAAGCAAAAATTCTTCATTGGCATGCCAAGTGTCAACATCCGGAATCAAAGTGTCGATACCTGAGATATAAGTGTCGACTCAAGGTCTGAGATTTTTTGAAAATACATAACTTTCCATTTGGAGGGTTTTTGTGTCAAGTGTCGACACATGTGCTTCAAGTGTCGACACTTGAAATTCAAGTATCGACACCTGTAGGACCAAGTGTCGATACCTGAGAACCAAGTATCGACACCTGGAAGTCAAGTGTCGACTCATGGGTTCTGATAGCTTCAACGGCTCTATTTTCTGAGTTGCAGAATACAACTTTTCAAGCTCCCAATAGCTAGTTTTGATTCTCTAACGGTCTCAAATCATTTTTTGGAAGTTTTTGAAGTATTTAAGCTTCACCAAACTCATTCATGAAGCATTAAACTCCATTGAATACATAAGACAAATATTCTTTCAAGAACTTCACTTCCAAAAGCCAAAAAAAAGAGATTCCATTCAAAAAGCTTACAAGCCTATCTTCTCAACTTTCCAAAAGTGGCCTAGAAGAGATTCCAAAAAGAAGTCAAATCAAGCAATCAACAAGAGCCTCAAAGCTTCCACATTCCACTCTTTGAAGAGAGTTTTATTGTGTTTTCATTATTGTATCTTTAACTTTATGCTTTGTTGACCTAGCTTTCAAGAGTTTTTGAAAGTAGATTGTTGAGGTTGTTGGTGAGGCAAAAGTACAAAACCAACTATGGTTTTACTTGTGAGCCCGAAGATAAAATAAGTTATAAGGTTATTGGTGAGCCTAGGTGACAAAACCAACTTAGGTTTTGACTTGTGAGCCTTGGAAAACAAGTGGGCTATAATCTTTGAAGAGATTATAGTGAAATTTTCCAAGGGTGGCTTGGGGAGTGGACGTAGGTGCTTAGAATGCACCGAACCACTATAAAACTTAGTGTTTGTGTGTGATTGCTCTTTCTATTACTTGCTCTATTATTAGTTGCATTTAATTTACTGCTATCCACTGCATATCATTGTGTTTAATCACATTGCTCACAAATACTTCAAGACCAGCATATATTTGCTTAATTTTTTTAAAGACCCAATTCACCCCCTTTCTTGGGCTCCATTTCTGGGCAATAGATCACTTAAACCACCTTCAGCAGGTTTGTCAAGTTCATAGAGGAGATAATCTTTATGCAAATTTGAAGAAGTGTAGTTTCATGACTCCAAGGATTATTTTCCTAGGTTTTGTAGTGATTGCTGAAAGAGTATCTGCGGACCCTAAGAAGATAAAATCCATATTGAGTGGCCTATCCTTAAGAATGTACATGATGTTTGAAGATTTCATGGATTAGCAACCTTCTATCGGAGATTTATTCGAGGGTTTAGTATGATCGTTGCAACAATTATAGACTGTATGAGGAAAGGAGCTTTTGAATGGTCTAAAGATGCCGATAGGGCCTTTCATGACATTAAGGATAAGATGACCCAAGCCCCAATTCTGAGGTTACCAGATTTTTTGAAAGTTTTTGAGGTTGCTTGTGATGCCTCAGGTATAGGAATTGGAGTATTGAGTTAGGAGAATCACCCAATTACTTTTTTTAGAGAGAAGTTAAACGATGCTAAATTGAAATATTCGACTTATGATAAGGAATTGTATGCGGTGGTTCAAGCACGTAGGTATTGGAGACACTATTTGCTATCGCAGGAGTTTGTACTTTATTATTATCTTGAAGCTCTTAGATTTCTTAACTCGCAAAAGAAGTTGAATTCTAGGCATAGAAAATGGGTTGAATATTTACAGGCCTATACTTTTGTTTTGAGACACCAATCAGATACTGATAACAAGGTTGCTGATACACTTAGTACAAGATTTATGCTCTTGAATTATGTTAGTACTAGAATAGTTGGATTTGAGAAATTAAAGGATGAATATGAAAATTGTTCGGACTTTGGTGAAATCAATAAGGTAGTTAAACAAGGACTGTCTAGCTCATATAGTGAGTACACTATTCAAGATGGTTATCTTTTTAAGAAAAGTAAGCTATGTATTCCTAATACTGCACTTAGAGACTTCTTGATTTAGGAAACACATGCTAGTGGTTTAGTTGGATACTTTAGTAGAAATAAGATAATTTTAGTACTAAAAGACCAATTTTATTGGCTGAACCTTAAAAGGAATGTTGCTCAAATAGTAGCTAGATTTTGAACTTATGATGTTGCCAAATAGCAAAAGTAGAACACTAGCTTATACACCCCACTTCTTGTATCGGATTGTCCATGGCAAGATCTTAGCATGGACTTTATTCTTAAATTACCTAAAATCATTAGGAGAAATGATTCTATATTTGTAGTGGTTGATAGATATTCAAAGATGATACATTTTCTACCATGTTATGAAACCTATGATGCTTCTAAGGTAGCCAAGTTATTTCTTAATGAAATGGTTAGACCACATGGTTTACCTAAGACCATAGTATCTGATAGAGATGTATGATTCACCAGTTATTTCTGGAAAACAATCTGGCACTTGTTAGGGACAAAACATAAATTTCTACCTCTTATCATCCTCAAACTGATGGCCAGACTGAGGTTGTGAACCATAGTCTAGGAAACTTGTTGAGAAGTTTAGTTGGAGAGCATACTGCCAATTAGGATCTATTATTGTCTAGGGATGAATTTGCACATAATAGCCCAGTTGATAGGTCTACCAAAAACAGTCCTTTTGAAATTGTTCATGGGTACAAGCCTAGAAAACCTTTAGATCTCAATCCTTTACCCATGCATGAACGCATCTCAGAGTCTGCTGAGTCATATGCTGAGCATGTCAGAGAGTTACATAAAGAAATAAGTAAAAAGATTAATGAAAGTAATGAATCTTACAAACATATGACTGATTCAAGAAAAAAACTCAAAGAATTCAATGAAAGAGACTTTGTCATGGTTAGGCTACGACCTGAACGGTTCCCACCTAGAACCATAAAGAAGTTACATGCCCATAGTAGTAGACCATACAAAGTAGTTAGAAAAACGGGACCTAATGCCTACGTGCTTGAGTTACCACCTGAGCTAGGTATTAGTCCTACTTTCAATGTTTCAGACCTTATCAAGTATAGAGAGCCAACATTGATTCCTAGTGAGCCTTTTGCACTTGATCCAATCCTTGAGAGTGAGCTAACCCATGTATGTCCACCTGCCATACTACCAGCCCGGAGAGATAGGATTGAGCAGATCTTGGATGACAAGATTATCACTATTCGGGGCAAAGACTACAAGTGATATTTGGTTCGTTGGCAAGGACAATCCAAAACTGACGATTCTTGGATCACCAGAGAGGACTTGCAAAGGATTGACGTAGATTTACTAGAGCACTATAATAGTAAGGTTGACCCATACTTGATAGGATCGAGTTCCTCCTACCAGGGGAGAATTGTTGTGGACACCAGGGCTAGAAGAAAATGACAGGTCAAGCCCACATTCTTGTGGATCACCTATGAGTGAAGCCCTAAGCCCAAACCACACTTGTAAATAGTTATCCTGAATTTTTGTTATTTTAACTTAGTTGGGTTTAGCCCTAAACCCTAAAATTGAGTCCCTGTAAAAACCCCTAGACCCAAAATTGAGTCTGTAAAAAAACCTCAATGTCAATTGGGTCGTAAATGGTCTAGTGTTAGTTAGTCTATTTTACCAATTAGGATTTGTATATAAACCCTATTTATCAAGTTATGTCAAAACCTATTTTGGGCCAAACCCTATTTACCATGTTTGTTTAGTTGGTTATTGTTGCCCAGTAAGCAACCCAATAGGGGGGCGGTGAATTGGGTCACTAAAAAATTTAAATGAAATGCAAATATGTGAACCAATCAAATAATCAACCTAAGTACAATGAATGCAAGTGTAAAGTGCTCTTAGTGAGTATGCAGCAGAAATATAAAAGTAATAAGAACAAGAGCAAATAAAGGAGAAAAACAATCACAAACACAAGGCAAGTATAGTGGTTCGATGCTTTCCAATGCACCTACATCCACTCTCCAAGGCCTACTCGAAAATTCACTATAATCTCAACCGATTACAGTCGATTAGTTTTCTGGGCTCACTAATCAAATTCGACTTGTTTTCACAAGGCTCACAAGTCAAAACCTCACTTGGTTTTCCAGGCTTACTAAGAATCTAATTGGTTTTAAGGCTCACCAACAACTTCCTTTGGTTTTGCGGGCTAACCAAGAACCTAATTGATTTTCAAGGCTAACCAACAACCTCCTTGGTTTTCCATTAGGCTAACTAAAATCCTTTACAACAAGAATAAGTTTGAAGTAAAGAAACAATAAAAGCTTTCTAATAAAAGTGGATATCTCTTTGAAGCTTTATTGTAGTGATGCCTTCAACTTGATGAAACTTTAATAAATTCTTAAGAATATTAAATGCTCTTGAAGGCTCTTGAATACGTGGAGACTTCTTTTTGCTTGAATGTAGTTGCTCTCAATGAATAGGAGTGAATGCACTTACTTTTTCTTTCTCTTGGTGTTCCTCTTTTAATTCTCTTGATTCTACTTATGTTTAGATTTGATTTGAATCATTTAAATACCTTTCCAAGGTCTCAAAGTTAGTTTATAGTTGTCAGACATGAAAAACTAGCTGTTAGGAGCCAAGAGGGCCGAGTTCCATGTTTGAAAACCTAGCCATTACTGTTCACAGAACTCCAAGTGTTGACACTTTAAGCTATGAGTCGACACTTAAGGTCGACACTTGCATTTCATAAGTCGACACCTAGTTCAAATATCTTCAATGAAGCTCTCTGGAATTCTCAAATGAGTCAACACTTCCACTGGTGAGTCGATACTTAACATCCATGTATCGATACTTCAGGAAAGTCTTCAACTTCAGCAAGTTCTGTAATAAAAAAGTCTCAGGCGATGAGCCAATCCTTGAGTCGACACTTGACTGGCATGAGTTGATATTTCAGTCATGCCATCTGAAACTCTTTCTACATACCGGCTTGAGTCGACAATTCTACTTTCATGAGTTGACACTTGGATTGTGAGTCAATACTTTGAGTCAATACTTGACTGAGATTTCTTCAAAAATAACTAAACTTCTGCTGAAACCAAATTGTGTTGAACTCTTGTATCCTTTCAAGCATTCTTCAACTACCAAAGTCCACTTTAAACTGATCCTTCAACCAAAGTTGGGACTTTTTCATTATTTGATAATTAATCAAATTTTGTTGAATTGATGAGTGCCTTTATCTATAAAAACATACTTCAAAGAAATAGTTAGTACTCAACTTATACTTAAGCATTTTGTTTATCATCAAATCAATAACGGAGTCAACAATATCATCCTTTTTTATGATGACAAAATCTTTAAGTATAAATTCCATAATAAGCTTTTAAAAAAAAATTAATGTTCATAGAGCTTATTGCAATAGATATTAAAATATGAAAAGAGATGTTCATCATAGATTTTAAAATTCTCTTTTGAAACTTATTTGAGTTAAGAGTATCAGAGCTTGAACATATATATAAGAAATAAATTCATGTATCATGATACTCTAAAGAAAACATGCTCAAGAGTAATTAATTCAGTAATATAACACTATGAAGAGTATAAATACTCCCCCTGAAGAGATGATCTGTAAAATTGATTTTTGAAGATCTTTAAATGATAATAAGCTGAAATTTAAGCATTTAAAAGTAAGAATTGGACATGAAAATTTTAGCAAAACAAATTTTCTAATTCAAAGGAGGGATTACTCCCCCTCACTTAATGAACAAAAATTTTTCAGATTTTAAACATTTTTCAAAGCATTTTGCAAAAAAGAACTTATTTATACTTATTTCTCCCCCTTTTTGTTATCATTAAAAAGGAAGGAAGAAGGCAATAAACTCTAACATAAATATAAGTCATTCACTCATTCATGAAGGAGAACATTGAATCACTGAAATTAAATAAAGCATTTCATTCATTCAAAGTCATAACATGAAGTAAAAGAAAATGTTTCATTCATTTGATACAAGATTGATACAAGAGAGTAAATAAACATCAAAAAAAACATACAACAAGTGCAGAAATATAAACTATCTAAATATAAAAACTATCCTAAGCATTATCCTCATCATTTGAGGATCCAATCTCGATCGGTCTGGTATTAGTAAAAGCACAAGATCGAGGCCACATAGATCGAAGATCACTAAGATGAGTCCTGGTCGGTCTGGATGGAACACGACAACCTCATCCTCTAGGTCTAACATAAGTTCTCCCTTTAGTTGGAGCAGAAGAGGTAGAAGCTATGTCAGCAACAGGAGAAGAATTGATCGGAGTGACAGTCTCGAAAACTGTAGATTATGGTGTATGATCAAATAAAGGACCGGAATCATGATGATGGAAACCAGGAGTATAGAATCCTAGTTCCTGAATAAGCGAAGAAGTATGTAATGATGGAGAAACAACAACAGGTGTATCAATAATAGGTGTATCAATTGAAGAAATGATAGTTGTGAGTATAGGAATGGTAGAACGATCAGCTGGTCTAGAAGGAGGTGTGGGTAGGATAGGAGTTTTGAAGGATGAACTCAATGGATAATGAATGGGACTTCTGGGAGGGTCAGCTACTGTCTCTGGCACTGTCGCTATCATCACATTTGGAAAGTCAAACTCATTAGAGTTAGTCACATCATCATCATCATCCATGACTGGTCCCGGAGTAGGTAGAACTGTAGCAGAATCAACTAGAGCTGAAGTATCGAGAACACTCCCAGAAGAGGGTCAACTCAAAGCGGACAGAATGACAGAGATCCCATCTCTCAAACCTCGATGGCTCTCTCTAGTCTCCATAATAAAACTATCGACTCATTGATGAATGATCATAATCTCTGTCTCAATGCGAGCGACTCTATCCTCAAGACTCTCAGAAGCTCCTGAAATATCTAATCATGCAGGCTCGGGCTGAGGAGCATGCTCGGCTACACTGAAGGCTTGGGCTGAATCTCAGGCATGTCAATATGTGTCTCTGAAGGTCCTGCCTCACCCAAAAATATGCGCTCCTCCTCCACTAGATCCTCATCTCTGTCAGGGGCCTGACCTGATACTCATCATCTTCACTTGCCTCTGACTAGTTGATACCCCATCCGGTGAAGAGATCTGATGTCAAAGACATCAATGTGCAGTAACATCCAGTAGGGCTCATCATCCATAACAACACCATAAGCTCTGAAGAGCAAAGTCAAGCCCATCCCGTAGGGCAAACACAGTCTCTAACTCATAGATGTCTCCATCATCTGATGTACCATAAGTACTAGTAAGCAAATAGGAGTATGCTGAACCAGAGACATCATCACCAGTAGCTCTCTCTCTATGATGAAGTCGAAATGGCCGGTCCTAGGTAGAAGGATACAGGCAACAATGTGATGCAGCAACATCATCTCAACTGAAAGTCTGGATGCAATAACATTGTTTCCCTCAAGCAGGTCATCTGACTTGAAAATACATCATAGACCACTGAACCTATCTACTAAACTGTCAACAATAGATCCTCTCATGGATATGTCCTATACTCTACGCAGAATCTCTACTATCACTGTGACATCTCTGCCACGGACCTGTGCAACCCATCCATCACTGCCTCGGGCTAAAGATCTATAGAACTCTTGTATCAAGCCCAGATAAAATCTCTCTGTCAAAGAGCATAATGAAACCAAACCAGCATCATTAAGCCACTCGCCTATCCAAAAATGCTGCTGGTCGATGAATGCGAAGTCTACACGACGTCCTCCGACAATGGTCTTCATACCCATTCGACTAGCCACAGGAAAAAGAGGTCGAGCAAGGGCATCCGGTGCACTGGCTTCATGTCCAACCTTAGTTCTTCTTTCTTCATCTTGATTGGATGGTCGAGGATGATGGACAACTTGCTTCCTAGGCCCCATTCCATAAAATCAAGGATTGAAGTACAAGAGGAGAGGAAATCTACGGTTTTAACGGTCCAAAAATGAAATGGAAGAGGGGAAAAGCCAAAAATCGAATAAAAAACCATGCCAATCATGAATTTGAGAGGGTTAGAGTTGCAAATTGGAGGGGAAAAAGTGGATGAAACAACATTAGGGCAGGTGTTGGCTCAAGTTGGTAGAGAAAAGATCACTAAAATATCTCATTTCTAGTTTTTTATCTTGATCTGTCGACATTCAAGTGTCGACTCGCGACATAGGGCCAAGTGTCGACACTTCGACTTAAAATCAAAGAAAATAGAAAATGAAGCAATGATCAGAATCAATAGATTTGCAGTGAAATTCAAAGAAATTAAATATGATTGATATCAAAATTGACTTTTCATGGGTCAAAGATTAGAATTTTTCGATCGAAAGGATTGATGACCCCAAGCTCTCTTCTAATGATACTGAATTGATCTTCTTGGAGAGGCTTAGTCAATATATCAGCTAATTGCAATTCAATAGAAATAAATTCAAGCACAACATCATTATTTTCAACATGATTTCTAATAAAATGATGCCTAATTTCAATATGCTTGCTTCTAGAATGCTGAACAGGATTTTTAGTTAAGCAAATTGCATTAGTATTATCACATTTTATGGGTATTTTAGTTAATTTGATTTCAAAATCTTCAAGTTATTGCTTATTCCATAAGATTTGAGCACAACAACTTCCTGCTGCAATATACTCAGCCTCAACTTTGGATAGTGCAACTGAAGTTTGTTTCTTGCTAAACCAGGAGATTAAGTTAACTTAAAGAAATCGGCAAGTTCCACTAGTACTTTTTCTATCAACTTTATACCCAGCAAAATCAGCATAAGAAAATCCAATTAAATTAGCAGATGAGTCTCTATAATACCACAAACCAATATCAATTATACCAGATAAGTATCTAATAATGCGCTTAACAACCAACAAATAAGACTCTTTAGGATTAGACTGATATCTAGCACACATGCATACACTAAACATTATATCTGGTCTACTGCCAGTCAAATATAATAAAGAGCCAATCATACCTCAATATAATTTTTGATCAATAGATTTATCATGCTCAACTTTGTAAAGTTTATAAGAGGGGCTCAGAGGTGTACCTATTGACTTAGTAGTCTCCATCCCAAACTTCTTTAAGATTTCTCTTAAATACTTAGCTTGGTTGATGAAGATTCCATCTTTGGTTTGCTTGATTTGGAATCCGAGAAAGAAATTGAGTTCTCCCATCATGCTCATTTCGATCTCACCCTGCATAAGCTTAGCAAACTCTTGACAAAGAATTTCATTAGTAGCCCCGAAAATAATATCATTAACATAGATTTGTAGTACTAATAAGTCATCATTTTTTTCTTTAGAAATAAGGTAGTATCAACATGGCCTCTATAGAATTTATTTTCAATCAAAAAATTGCTGAGTCTTTCATACCATGCTCGGGGTGCTTGCTTTTAACCATAAAGTCTTTGTTCAATTTGTAAACATAATCAGGATGTGCATGATTTTCAAAACTAGATGGTTGTTCTATAAAGACTTCTTCTGCTATATAACCATTTAGAAAAGCAATTTTAACATCCATTTTAAAAAGTTTAAAATTCATAAAATAGGCAAATGCTAATAGTAGTCTAATTGCCTCAAGTCTAGCAACAGGAGTAAAAGTTTCATCAAAATCAATTCCTTCCTCCTGATTGTAGCCTTTGGCAACTAGCCTAGCTTTATTTCTAGTTACAATTCTATTTTTATCTAATTTATTTCTAAACACCCATTTTGTGCCAAAAATAAAAATATTTGATGGTCTTTCTATTAATGTCTAAACATTATTTCTATCAAACTGAATTAGTTCATCTTGCATAGCATTTATCCAATTATGGTCTTTTTCAGCATCTTCAAAATATTTTGGCTGTATTTGAGAAATAAAAGTAATATAATCATATTCATTTCTAATTGAAGATCGAGTTCTTACCCTTTTAGATGGATCACCTAGGATTCGTTCCTTAGGATGTCCATGAGCATACCTCCACTCCTTAGGTAGATCTTGATGTTTTGGTGTGGATTGTATGACTTCTTCTCTTTCACATTTATCTTGATCTTCTTCACTTTGTTGCGAGGGTTGATCTTTCTATGTTAGCTTCTTTAGCTTTTCAGCACTTGCATATGCATCAGATGTATCATCTTTCCTAGAGGATTTGTTAGTAGACTCAAAAATTATATCTACAGACTCCTCTATAATTAGAGTTCTTTTATTAAAAATTCTGTATGCCCTGCTTGATGTAGAATATCCTAGAAAGATACCTTCATCAGACTTGGCATCAAATTTTTCAAGATAGTCTTTACCATTATTCAAAATGAAACATTGACAACCAAAAATTTGAAAATATTTTAAAGTTGGTTTTCTTTGATTCCAAAGTTCATAAGGAGTTTTCTTTAAAATAGGGTGGATTAAAATGTAATTTAAAATATAACAAGCAATGTTAATTGCTTCAACCCAAAAATATCTTAGCAAATCATTTTTGCAAAGCATAGTGCTTGCTATTTCTTCTAAAGTATGATTGTTTTTTTCTACCAGCCCATTCTGTTGAGGTGTCCTAGGTGTAAAAAAATTATGTTCAATACCTTTCTCATTACAAAAATTTTCAAAATCTTGATTTTCAAATTCAGAACCATGATCACTATGATGCAAATAACTGAAGTACCTTTTTCATTAGAAACTTTTCAGTAAAAATTCACAAATACTGAAAAATATTCATCTTTATGAGCAAGAAAGAATACCCATGTAAACCTTGAATAATCATCCACTATAACCAATCCATATCTCTTGCCTCCTAGACTGGATATTCTAGTTGGTCCAAAGAGATCCATATGGAGTAGTTCTAATGGCCTACTAGTAGTAACAAAATTTTAGGTTTGAAAGATGTTTTAACTTGTTTTTCAAATTGTCAAGCTTAATAAACTCTATTTTTTTCAAAACTATGTTTCAACAAATCTCTTACTTAATCCTTTTTGCAAAGTTTTGAAAGTAAGTACATACTGGCATGTACTAGTCTTTTATGCCAAAGCCAATTAGTCTCATCTTTAACAGAATTCATTGCAACTAGGCATTCTCCATTAGGCAAGGATAAATTATCTAAATCTACCAAATAAATTTTACCATTCCTCTTTCCATTGAATTTTACTCCATTTTTATTAGGACTAGCAATCATGCAATAAGATGATTTAAAAACAACTTGAAAACCTTTATCGCAAAATTGACTAATACTTAAAAGATTATGCTTTAAATTTTTAACTAAGAGTACGTTACTAATATAAGTAGATGGTCAAATGTGAACCTTACCAATACCAATGATTTTTCCTTTACCATTATCATTGAAGGTCACATTCCCTCCATTTATTACTTCAAGAGAAGTGAATTGCTTCACCTCTCCTGTCATGTGCCTTGAACAACCACATTTAAGATACCATAGTCTTTTGTTTTCCTTGGTTGCAAGACACACCTGTAAAACAAATCAAGTTTTGTTTTTAGGTAACCAAGCCAACTTGGGTCCTTTAGGGTTAGTACATAAATTGGTTCCTTTTGTAACCCAAACCTTTCCTAAAGTATTGATTTTTTTCATGTTACATTGAAAAGCTTTGTGACCTCATTTTTTACATGAAAAACATGTAATACTAGATGATGCAGGTACAAAAAAGTTTTTTAGATACTTTTGCTATTTTTGAGGTTTATATCCTAATCTTGCTTCGTTAAAAACAGTTCTTTGGTTGTTTAAAAGAAGATTTAGTTTTTCAAAACTATAAGTGAACTTTTCAATAAAGGGTTTCATTTTATCAAGTTCATTTTTATAGTTTTTATTTTTTATTTCTAAATCTTTGTTTTTCTTTAAAAGATCACCATTTGAAATTATAGTTTTAGATCTTTTAAAACATCATTTTCCATTGCTAAAACCTTATTTTTCTTTTCTAAAACATCAAGTTTATTCTTCAATTCACTAACTTCATTTAACAAAGAATTGTTTTCATGTGAAAAACTATTCGCATGCTTTTTTAATTTTCTATTTTTGGATAAAATCAGTTTGTAATCATGCACTAATTCATCGAAAGTATTTTTCAATTCATCAAAGATAAAATCTACTTTAGTATTAGAAATTACTTCTTCTTGTTCTTGATGTGCCATGAGACATAGATTTACAATTTCAGCTTGTTCTTCCTCTGAGCTGGAGTCCTCACTATCACTCCAGGTTGCCATCATAGCTTTCTTCCTAAGCTTCTTTCTTGATTTCTTTAGGAGAGGGCAATCAAATTTGTAGTATCTAGGCTTCTTGCACCTGAAGCATGTAGGATCTCCTTCTCCTTTTCTTTTTCTTTCTCCTTTTCTATTCCCATCTCTTTGGTTGTTTGGAACTTTTTCTTATAAAAGATTTTCCTTCTTTTCATGAACCTTCTAAACTTCCTTGCTAGAAGTGCTTCCTCACTTTCATCATCTTCTTCTTCTTCCTATTCATCATTTGAGGATTCTTCTTGAATAGTAAACTTGAAGGCTATCCCCTTTTTCTTTTTGTCCATATCCATAGATTTTTGCTTAAAATTTAGCTCATAAGTCATGAGCGATCCCATAAATTTCTCCAAGGGTAATTTGTCAACATCCTTTGCTTCTTGTATGGCAGTCATCTTTGGATCCCATGAAGTTGGAAGTGACTTGAAAATTTTGTTGACAAGATCAGCATTAGATAAAAGTTTTCCTAAACTTCTCATGCCATTTATTATGTTTGTGAATCTAGTGTACATGTCAGTAATAGATTCATTTGGTTTCATTCGGAACATTTCATAAGTGTGAACTAACATGTTTACTTTAGTGTTCTTCACTTGATCAGTATCCTCATGGGCAACCTCAAGTGTGTCCCATATTTTCTTGGTGGATGTGCATGTAGAAATCTTATTAAACTCACCAAGATCTAATGCATAATAGAGGAGATTCATTGCTTTCGCATTGATCTCGGACTGTTTAATGTTATTTTCATCTCAATCCTCTTTGAGCTTTAGGATAGAAACACCATTGGCAACAATCGAAAGAACATGAGGATCCTTATTAACAACCTTCCATAAATTATAATTAATTGAATGCATGTAAATTCTCATTCTAGTTTTCCAATATGTATAATTTATTTCATTAAAATATGGAGGTCTATTTGAGGCTTGTCCCTCAACTACACTGGTACCAAGGGGGGCTACCATAGATATTTACTCAAGGCGGTTAGACCTATATACTGAGAACAGGGCTCTGATACCACTTGTTGCCCAGTAAGCAACCCTAGAAGGGGGGTAAATTGGATCTCTAAAAAATTTAAATGAAATGCAAGTGTGTGAACCAATCAAATAATCAACTTAAGTACAATGAATGCACGTGTAAAGTGCTCTTAGTGAGCATGCAGCGAAAATATAAAGTAATAAGAGCAAATAAAGGAGACAAGCAATCACAAACACAAGGCAAATATAGTGGTTCGGTGCTTTCCAATGCACCTACATCCACTACCTAAGACCCACTTGGAAATTCACTATAATCTCAACCGATTACAGCCAATTAGTTTTTTGGGCTCACTAATCAAACCCAACTTGTTTTTACAAGGCTCACAAGTCAAAACCTCACTTGATTTTTCGGGCTTACCAATAACCTAATTGATTTTAAGGCTCATTAATAACCTCCTTTGATTTTGTGGGCTAACCAAGAACCTAAATAGTTTTCAAGGCTAACCAACAACCTCCTTAGTTTTCCAATAGGCTAACCAAAAACCTTTACAACAAGAATAAGTTTGAAGTAAAGAAATAATGAAAGCTTTCTAATAAAAGCGGCTATCTCTTTGAAGCTTTGTTGTAGTGCTGCCTTCAACTTGATAAATCTTCAATAAATGCTCAAGAAGGTTGAACTTGAATGCTCTTGAAGGCTCTTAAATACTTCGAGACTTCTTTTTGCTTGAAGGTAGTTACTCTCAATGAATAGGAGTGAATGCACTTGCTTTTTCTTTCTCTTGGTGTTCCTCTCTTAATCCTCTTGATTCTACTTATATTTAGATTTGATTTGAATCATTTAAATACCTTTCCAAGGTCTCAAAGTCAGTTTATAGCCATTAGAGACAAAAAAAAGCTGTTGGGAGCCAAGAGGGTTGAGTTCTATATTTGAAAAACTAGTCGTTACTATTTTCAGAACTCCAAGTATCAACACTTCAAGCTATGAGTCGATACTTAGGGTCGACACTTACATTCCATGAGTCGACACCTAGTTCAAATATCTTCAATGAACCTCTCTCAAATTCTCAGATGAGTCGACACTTCCATTGGTGAGTCGACACTTGTCATCCATTTATCGACACTACAGGAAAGTCTTCAACTTCAGCAAGTTCTATGATAAAAAAGTCTCAGGCGATTAGCCGATCCTTGAGTCGACACCTTGAGTCAACACTTGACTGGCATGAGTTGACACTTCAGCCGTGCCATCTGAAACTCTTTCTACGTACCAGTTTGAGTCGACACTTTCACTATCATGAGTCGACACTTGGGTTATGAGTCGATACTTGACTAAGATTTCTTCAAAAATAACTGAACTTTTGCTAAAACCAAATTGTGTTGATCTCTTGTGTCCTTTCAAGCATTCTTCAACTACCAAAGTCCACTTTAAACTGATCTTTCATCCATAGTTGGGACTTTTTTTATTGTTTGATAATTAATCAAATTTTGTTGAATTGATGAGCATCATTTTCTACAAAAGCATACTTCAAAGAAATTGTTAGTACTTAACTTATACTTAAGCATTTTGTTTATCATCAAAATCAATAACATAGTCAATAGTTATACCTTTTGATCAATTTGTGAAAGCGTTCCAGTGCACCACAGTGAAAAGATAATTTCAAAATGATGAAATTTACACCAAAACCCTTAGCTAGGATCTCCTTATTTAGGATTAAAACATATGAGAAACATGCAAACCTACACTATTAGAATTAGGGCACCAACCTGTTATCACTAAATCCAATTTTGATGTAGAATCAAAACTTGATGTTGAATGACCCTTTTGAATTCACCAGGCATCCAAATGTCCACCCTCCAATGGTGATCCATAAGAAAATTGATCAAGATGCTTGCTTATTCAAAAGTTCCTTCACTTGAATTCTTCTCCTAGAACTCAAGAGGACCATGGCTGAAAAACTCCACGGCAGGGACTTCTTACTTCCTTTCTTTCTTCTTCCTCTCCCTTTCTTAAGACCTTGTCCTAAGAATACATGCTTGTCTTGAAGGAGGAGGAGGATTTAAGACACTAATGTCTTAATGTAAAAGGAAATAATAATATAGTATATCTTCTTTTCTTTTACCGTTCGAGAGATTCTTCCTATCTCTTGTTTTAGACTTGAGTTTCAACAGAGAAGAGAACTCTGTAAAAGGGAAACTCTTGTGTCCTAAACAAGCTAAGGATGAATCAGTCTCCTGGAAAGGAAAGAAAAATAAAAAAAAAGGAACTTCTGTCGTACATCAGAAAAACACCCGAAGCCTCTGTTCCTTAAATAGACTACAAAAAGATGTCTTTTCAAAAGAACACAACTCTCCGTAAACTATTTCTCACGGCTTTCCACATTTCTCACACCCTCTCCTTCCTTCTCATGGCCCTTCAGATCCAAACTCATGGCTCTTCCTAAAAAAAAAGTCGTAAAGTTTTAAGAAGAAGGAAGTCACGATGTTTCGGTCTCCAAAAAAACGTTATATCGCGCAACCGGAAAGAGTTAGCACCTTTTATCTTTCTCAAAATCCCCCAAACCATTAGATGACCATCTAATGGTCATTAGGAGATGCGCTAATAGAGAATAATTGGCCAAAATGCAAAAATTGTGGTGAAATAAGAAGACTTCACGCGCGCATGAAGAGTCCATGCACGCGTGGAGTCTTTCCTCTTATCCACGCGCACAAATAATTTGGGTGGCCTAGATGGATGAGCTTGGGTGTTAATTAAGATGTAGTCTTAGTCATGGGTTAGCCCAAAGTCCTATATATTTAATTAGGATCTAATTAGGTCCAATTAGAACCCAAATTGATCCAATTCGGAACCCTAATTCAAATCCAATTCGAATAGAAGCTAGGGTTTGCAACACCTGCTAGAGTGTTATCCTGCAAAGATGATTTAATTACAAATTAAACCATTGATCAATCCTCTTAAGTGTGTGACCCATTGGGTTCCATATCCAGCCAGCTGTAGGTCTGAGTACAAGTTGACCTAACTTGATTAGAACTCTTTCTAATCGATTTAGGTCAAATCGAGCTTAACCGACTTGATCAATTAGAACTCTTCCTAATAAGTGATCTTTAAATTTGATCAACCCACAAGACAAGATTGACGTCTAGCAACGTGTCATGTCTACCTGGAAGATATGAAAATTATGGTGAAATACCAAAACTACCCTTCAGTATAAAGTTACCATACAATTAAATCTTTTGATCAGCCTGCATCCAAAATATAATTATGGATATGGATATATGTCAAATCTAATATTATATTTATTTCTAGCTCAATCTTATATTGATGATTCAATTATTTTGATATTAGAAACCATCTCTAATATCTTTACTTTGATCAAAGATTCCCTGAATCATCATCCGATTGATAACTAGCTGGATGCAATCTCCTCTTACTAAGAGTGATCGATTCCTTGTTGACCTACTCATTACCTTCATATACAATTCACCATTCCCAGTATCAATCCTGTGCATGACTCAATGTCATGATTAGGATTGAACCAAAGGATGGGTTCATATACATAAGGTACTTATGGCAGTCTCAGGTCAAAGGATTACTTGTACCACTCCCACTATGAGAACCTTCTATTGACATGTAGCTAAGACTCCATTAGATGTTCTCAAGTTGGATCATATCAGTGAACTCATTCACTAATGAGCACCCACATCCTAGTATTAGTGTCATACACAAGTGACTGTGAGAGCAGTCACCCTTTCCAGTATACATGGGATGTGCTAGTCTTATTGGAAAAATCCTAATCCCCTACTCAGGGTTCTTTTGACTAAGAATATTTTAGATTAAAGTTTTAAGACTTTAGGTCTCACTGGTATGATCTCATCATAACCCTAAAATCATAGCCCTAATCTATGGGGTTCATCATAATAAAACACAGCGTATGACAAAAAATAATGCCTTTATTAGAATATTGTCAATTACATTGATTTGGGAGATACAATATTGATTGGCTTATAGGGCATATCCCTTTCAATCTCTCACTTGCACTAAAGCCAATCGCCTTTAAATCTTAACCCCATACCCTCGAGGTGGCGATCAAAATCTCGCTGTGGTAGAGCCTTATTGAACGAGTATGCTACGTTGTTCTTTGTATCAACTCTATTTATGTAGACATCTTGTCTTTCGACTATTTCTCAAACGAGATGGAAGCGTCTCAGAATGTGCTTGGACTTATGATGAGCTCTTGGTTCCTTAGCTTGAGCAATAGCTCCAGTGTTGTCACAGTAAAGTGGCACTAGGTTTTCAATCTCAGGAACAACACCCAACTCTGTGATGAACTTCTTCATCCAGACTGCTTCCTTGGTGGCTTCACTGACAGCTATGTATTCTGCCTCTGTGGTTGAGTCAGCTTTAGTCTGCTGCTTAGTACTCTTCCAACTCACTGCTCCACCATTTAGGATAAAAACATATCCCGAAATGGATTTGCTATCATCAATGTCTGATTGAAAACTAGAATCAGAATATGCTTCTAGTTTAAGATCAGAACCACCATAAACCAGAAAAATATCCTTAGTCCTTCTCAGGTACATAAGAATATTTTTAACTGCTTTCCAATGATCCTCTCCTGGATCAGCCTGAAACCTACTGACAATGCCTAAAGCATATCCCACATCAGGCCTGGTACATAACATGGCATACATTATGGACCCTATTGCCGAAGCATAAGGTATAGAATTCATTCTATTTCTTTCTTCAGGTGTCTTAGGAGACATTATTTTGGAAAGATGTATACCTTGACTCATCGGAAGATAACCTCTTTTACTTCCATCCATGCTGAATCTTTTCAACACTAAGTCAATGTACCTTGACTGGGATAAACCGAGCATCCTCTTAGACCTATCTCTATAGATCCTAATATCTAGTATATAGGATGCTTCTCCCAAATCTATCATGGAAAACTGGTTTGATAGCCAAACCTTGACTGATTGTAACATTGGGATATCATTCCCAATGAGGAGTATGTCATCTACATACAGAACCAAGAGGACTATGGTACTCCCACTAGTCTTCTTATAAACACAGGGTTCATCCACATTTTTGATAAAACCAAACCTTTTAATAGTTTCATCAAAACGGATGTTCCAACTCCTTGAATCTTGTTTCAATCCATAAATGGATTTCTTTAGCTTGCATACTTGATTAGGTTTATTCTTTGAAATAAAACCTTCTGGTTGTGACATGTAGACTTCTTCCTCAAGGAAACCATTGAGGAAAGCCGTCTTCACATCCATTTGCCAGATCTCATAATTGTGGTATGCTGCTATAGCAAGTAAAATCCAAATTGATTTGAGCATGGCTACAGGTGAGAATGTTTCATCATAATCAATTCCCTGTTTTTATCTAAAACCTTTTGCCACTAATCTGGCTTTATAGGTTTCAACTTGGCCATCAGCCCCAATCTTTTTCTTATAGACCCATTTTCACCCAATACTATTAACACCCTCTGATGCATCGATCAAAGACCATACTTGGTTGACATACATAGAGTCTATCTCGGATTCCATGGCTTCTTGCCATCTATCTAAGTCACTACTCAAGATAGCTTCCGTATAGGTCAGAGGTTCATCATTTTGAATGACTTGGGCTTCATTATTTTCAATAATAAACCCATACCTCTCAAGTGCCCGTGGCACTCTATCAGACCTACGGGGAGGAGTTTTGTGTTCTGGTTCTGACCTAGCTATATGTTCTAATGGTTGAGAATTATCTATCTGTGTTTCTTATACTTCTCCAAGTTCAACAGTTCTACCATTACCTTTTTCTAAAATGAATTCTTTTTCTAGAAAAATGGCATGCCTGCTGACAAAAATCTTTTGTTCAGTAGGATGGTAAAACAGATATCCTCTACCCTCTCTAGGATATCCTATAAATAGACATTTATCCGCTCTAGCTTCCAACTTATGTCCAAAATTTCTTTTAACATAAGCTGGACATCCCCATATCTTAAAATATTTAAGATATGGTTTCTTTCCACTCCAAATCTCATATGGAGTACTAAAAATGGATTTAGAAGGTGATGCAGAACGAAAGCTCTGATACCAAAATTGATGCAGAACAAAAAAGATGATGCGATGCGGAAGTAAATTAAAATTAATATATATATATATATTTATTTTATATATATTTTTAGAAGTCGGCTTTGACTCAAAGGAAAGTTAAACTAAATTGAAAGAAACTATATAATAATTGAAAGCACAATTCAAAGAAACTAGATTATCAGAGTAGTTCAGAAGTAAAGGATCGCTGGGGGTTGAGAAACTCCCAGACCTAGGGTTTCGCTTTGAACTTTCAACAGGACAGAAATAAAGAGAAGGGAAGGGTTATGTACCAGGCAGTGATCTTCACAGAGTTTGGTGGAAGGACTCTCGAGCAGATTGTTGGATCCTCGGATTCGGATATTTTCGTAATGGATCCTCCAATACTGGCCCTTTGGCAGAGTTGGCTTCTCCTGAACTCAGGATCTGGGAAAGAAGAAGAACAAGTTAAGGAACCAGATACTCAAAGAAAGGATTTACCAGATAAGATGAACTTGAAAAATTAATGTTGCTGAAATCCTGATTCTCCTGGATGCTGATCTGGCTTCCTCTGGGATTTGCTCTGTATTCGAAGTAGCCTATCTGGACCTGGATGCTGGTGGTCGGCCTCTACTTGGAAGAGAGGGGCCGTGAGATGATGAGGTAGATTAGGGTTTGGATGATTGGTGGAATGAAGAAGATGATGGGTGGCTAGGGTTTGGAATTGAAGTGGCTAACCTAGGGTTTTGGTAGGGTTTTGGGGTTGGAGATCTCACACCTCCTCAAGGTTCCTAGGGAACCCAGATTTACTCCCTCACGAAGCTCAACACCTGAACACAAGTGCGGAAGAGAGAAACACAAAGTTTCTCACAAAGAAATTGATTTCATTCATCATTAAATTCAAGAGTTACATAGAGTTGAATATATAGACATAACAAAGAAATAAAATTTTATACATTTCCCATGTGGGACTAATAGGACTAACCCACACTTTAGGCATCAAATTCTCTTCCCAAGACTCCTTCCATGGGTGGGCAGCCCAAAAACTCCAAGAAAACTTGAAAATCAGCTCCAAATGGCAGGTTATGGGGGTGTCTCCTAGTATCTCTCCATGAATCAAGGATTTTCCCTTCATGGTTTGGCTCATTTGGACACCTCCTAGTCTTGCTCCACAAGTTTAGGCTTCTTCCTTTCATGGCTTTGGCACTTTTGGAAACTTTTGGGAACCTCCTTGAATTCCTCCCCAAGACATGCTCTCTTCCCTTTTATAACTTGGATTTTTATGGAACATTGTGGGGCACCTCCTTGATCCTCTCTTCAAGAAAAACTCTTGCCATCCTGGCTTGGGTTTATCTGGAAAGAAATTGGCTCCTCCTTGGATTGAGGTATCTATATGGATTTCTCTCCCAAGTGGTGCAAGAAAAAAATGAACTTACTTCTTGTGGTGTAGGGACCAAAGACACTGGATGGAGATGTGGCACCTCCTGGACTCTGGCGTGTGGCTGGGAGTGTGGCGCCCACTTGCTTGGGCCTGAGAGAAAAAATGTGGCACCCTGGACCTTGACTTGACTGAAAAAAAAAGTTGCACCAACCTGGAGAAGACCTAGACCACTACTAGGACTTGTACTGAGTCAACATGACTCAACAAAATTTAAATTACAGGAAAATACAGACTCAAGACTAAAATTGAGTTGACCAAGTCAACCCTTATTACAAACCAGAAAATCCTAATTCTTCTGGCAAGGTCAATCAGAGATCCAGATGGAGCCCTGAAGTCTTCTTCTGAGTCTGGTGCCCGCACCAATTCTCCCGGGGTGGGAGGAACTCTACCCTGTCAAGTATGGATCAAGCTGGCTCTGGTATCTCTCCAAGAGGTCTGGGTCCAATTCTTGTAATTCTTCTCGGGAGATCCAAGAGTCATCAGAATCTGGCCTTCCTTGCCAGCATACCAGGTATCTTTGGTATCCTCGATTACGAGTAGAGATAACCTGATCATCCAGGATCTTTTCAATCTGCTCTTTCCTCACAGGCCAGTTTGTTGGTGGACACACAGGGTCGGGTTCACTCTCAATAACAGGATTAGGTTTCAAAGGCTTACTAGGAATCATAGCTGGCTCCCTATACTCTACTAAGTCTGTAATGTTGAAAGTAGAGCTATTGCCTAGTTCTGGAGGCAACTCGAGCATATAGGCATTGGATGCTACTCTCTTCACTACTCTAAATGGTCCAGCTCCTTTAGCATGTAACTTTCTAACGGTTCCAGGAAAAAATCGCTCAGGTCTTAACCTAATCATTACATAGTCTCTCTCAACAAAAGTTTTGACTCGTCTTTGAGAATCAGCCAACTTCTTATAAGTTTCATTACTTAATGTTATTTTGGCATGAATTTCTTTATGCATGTCCTTTACATGCTATGCAAGTGCACTAAGAGACTTATGTGTGTGGGCTAATAGTGAAATCAGATCAAGTGGTGTGTGAGGCTGTATCCATGAATAATTTCAAAGGGACTCTAGCCTATAGACCTATTGATCGAAACATTGAATGCAATTTCAGCCCTGGACAAAATACAAATCCCAATTCCTGGTGCTCTCATTCAAACCAAAATCTGAGCCAAAGCCTAGTAAAGGGTCAAGAAAAACTAAACTAGACTGACGACGCATTCCTAAAGAATGGACTTTATTCCATAGGAACCCTAGGTCTAAACCTAACAAACTAAGGCTCTCTAGGTTTGACCTTGGGTCGGAGGATGGCATGCAGAGCATGAAAACTTATCATGGGTGCCTAGTAGGTGCCATATGGTCTTCCAGAAGTAGGTGGCAAACCTAATAGGTTCTGACACGTGGTTCATTCTAAAGACTTCGATAAAGTATACTTGGATGGTGTAAGAAGCATTGGAAGTCCTAGAAAAAGAGAGGAAATATGAGGTGGAGTCTCGAATTACCTGCTGACTAAAGGTGGTGACCTGAAGGTTTGAATGGTGATCTATGAGTGTCAACTGGTCATCCTTACGAAAGGAAAAGTTTGCTACTCCTAGGAATGGATCAAGAGATGGTTCGGGAAGTAGCCTAGGACATGTGATTGCAACAGTTAAGGTTTGTTCTCTAAGCAAATAATGATCCACTTTCTCAAGAAATGGATTAGAGAATGATTCATGGAAGGGCCTATGGATGACGACCTCAAGACTTGAAATTTGACCTATGGGTGCGGAAAGGTATACTCTATAGAAGGTTAGGTCAGTCATGTGAAGGAAGGGGTCTGGGGCCATAAGGAGGACTTCTACAGGACTGGGTGAATCAATCCGCTCAAGACAAGGATGTTCAACTGAGATTACGGGAGAGACCTTAGTGGCTGGGCATGGGACAAGGTCCAATTGCAAGAGGCTTGATTCAGTCATCCTAAGGAGAGGATCTACCATAGGGTGGGCAAACTTAAACAGTTCAGCGCAAAGATCTTCAATTGGTACTTGGGGAATGACTGTCATTAGAGAATACGAACTGATAGCTCGGGCTAACACTATGAGTTCTTCCTGGGGGTATTTGACTAAAGGAACCTGGTTCTCACAAATCTCTTGAATTTCTGAACTAGGTCCTACCACTTGGTTGCTCTCCAAGGTGATGCAGAACAAAAGAGAATGATGCGATGTGAAAATAAATTAAGATTAATTCTTTTTTTTTATATATATTTTCAGAAATTGGCTTTGACTCAAAGGAAAGCTAAACTAAATTGAAAGAAACTAGGTAATAATTGAAAGCACAATTTAAAAGAAACTAGGTTATCAGAGTGGTTCAGAAGTAACGGATCGCTGGGGGTTGAGAAACACCAGACCTAGGGTTTCGCCTTGAACTTTCAACAGGACAGAAATAAAGAGAAGAGATGGGTTACCGACCAGACAGTGATCTTCACAGAGTTTGGTGGAAGAACTCTCTCGAGCAGATTGTTGGATCCTCGAATTTGGATATCTTCGCAATGGATCCTCCAATACTGGTCCTGTGGCTGAGTCGGCTTCTCCTGAACTCAAGATCTGGGAAAGAAGAAGAACAAGTGATGGAATCAGATACTCAAGGAAGGATTTACCAGATTGAAGAACTTGAAAGCTGATGTTGCTGAAATCCGGATTCTCCTGGAGGCTGATCTGACTTCCTCTGGAAATTGCTCTGGACCTGAAGTATCCGGACTGGACCCGGATGCTGATGGTCGGCCTTGACTTGAAGAGAGTGGCCGTGAGAGGTGGGATAGGCTAGGGTTTGGTGGAAAGAAGAGGATGATGGGCGGCTAGGGTTTGGAAGTGAAGTGGCTAACCTAGGGTTTTGTGGTTGGAGATCTCACACCTCCTCAAGGTTCCTGGGGAACCCGGATTTACTCCCTCACGGAGCTCAACACCTGGATGCAAGTGCGGAAGAGAGAAACACGGAGTTTGCTCACACATAAATTGGATTCATTCATCAGATTGCTTTAAAATTTATAAGAGGGGTTTAATTTATAGGACTTTACAAGAGAGTAGGATTTTACATCTTCCCATGTGGGACTAATGAGGGGGATCTTCAAATTAGGTTTGTAGGATCAATTCCCACACATATGGCCGGCCAAAAGGTTCCAAAAATGCTAATTGGTGGCTTCAAAAGGAAAGTGGGTGGCACCTCCTAGCCTTGCTCTTCAAGAAAAAATATTTTTCCTTCCATGCTCGATCTTATTTGGAAGTATTTGGGCACCTCCTAACCTTGCTCTTCAAGAGAAATTTCCTTCCTTTCATACTTGGTTTTATTTGGAATTACTTGGGCGCCTCCTAGTCTTCCTCCCCAAGCTTTGCTCCTTTCTTTTCATAGCTTGGCTCTTATGGAAACTCCTTGGCCGCCCCCTTGAATTGTGGATCCCAGATTGTCTTCTCCTTAAGTGGCGCATGAGAGAAGGGACCTGCTATCTTGTGGTGTGGGGACCAGAGCATACTGGATGGAGATGTGGCACCCCCTAGACTCAGGCGTGTGGCTGGGAGTGTGGCACCCACTTGCTTGGCCTTGGGAGAAAATGTGACACCCAGGTTGAAGTCCTAGACCACTACTGAGTCAACATGACTCAACAAAAATAAATTGCAGGGAATACAGACTCAAGCTAAAATTGGGTTGATCAAGTCAACCCTTATTACAAACTAGAAAATCCTAATTCTTCGGGCAAGGTCAATCAGAGATCCAGATGGAGCTCTGAAGTCTTCTTCTGAGTCTGGTGCCCGCACCAATTCTCCCGGGGTGGGAGGAACTCGACCCTGTCGAGTATGGATCAAGTTGGCTCTGGTATCTCTCCAAGAGGTCTGGGTCCAATTCTTGTAATTCTTCTCGGGAGATCCAAGAGTCATCAGAATCTGGCCTTCCTTGCCAGTGGACCAGGTATCTTTGGTATCCTCGATTACGAGTAGAGATAACATGATCATCCAGGATCTTTTCAATCTGCTCTTTCCTCATAGGCCAGTTTGTTGGTGGACACACAGGGTTGGGTTCACTCTCAAGAGCAGGATTAGGTTTAAAAGGCTCACTGGGAATCACAGCTGGCTCTCTATACTCTACTAGGTCTGTAATGTTGAAAGTGGAGCTAATGCTTAGTTTTGGAGGCAACTCGAGCACATAGGCATTGGATCCTACTCTCTTCACCACTCTAAATGGTCCAACTCCTCTAGCATGTAACTTTCTAACGGTTCCAGGAGGAAACCGTTCAGGCCTTAACCTAATCATTACATAGTCTCCCTCATCAAAAGTTTTGACTCACCTTTGAGAATCAGCCAACTTCTTATAAGCTTCATTACTTAAATTTATTTTGGCATGAATTTCTTTATGCAAGTCTTTTATATGCTGTGCAAAAACTTCGGCAGACTCGGAGACTCGTGTGTGGACTGGTAAAGGAGCTAGGTCAAGAGGTGTGTGAGGTTTGTAACCATGCACAATTTCAAATGGACTCTTACCCGTAGACCTATTGACCGAGTCATTGTATGCAAATTCAGCTCTAGGTAAGTACAAATCCCAGTTCCTAATGTTTTCACCAACAAGACACCTTAACAGATTGCCTAAACTACGGTTCACTACTTTGGTTTGGCCATCAATCTGGGGATGATAGGCAGTTGAAAACTTAAGTTTTGTCCCTAACTTATGCCAGAGGGTTTTCCAGAAATAGCTGGTGAACCAGACATCCCTATCGGAAATAATTGTCTTAGGTAGGCCATGGAGTCGAACTATCTCATTAAAGAACAGGGTGGCTACCTTAGACGCATCAAATGTTTGGGAACAAGGCAAGAAATGGGCCATCTTGGAAAATCGGTCGACTACAACACAGATAGAGTCATGCCTCCTCTGGGTCTTAGGCAAACCTAACACAAAGTCCATGCTCACATCTTGCCAAGGACGATCTGGGACAGGGAGTGGGGTATAAAGGCCGGTGTTCTGTTTTCGCTGTTTGGCAACAGCGCAGGTCCGACACCTAGCCATAATGTGTGCTACGTCTCTTTTTAAGCTAGGCCAGAAAAAGTGGTCTTCAATAGCCAGGGTGGTCTTGTCTTTTCCGAAATGGCCAGCTAAACCTCCAGCATGAATTTCCCAAATCAAAAATTCCCTAAGAGAAGTTCTAGGGATGCAAAGCCTATTCTTAAAGAACAGAAAGCCATCTAAAAGGATATAATCCTTATGGTCACTAGATGGTCCTTGAGTTAGATCCTGGTACACAGTCTTAAAATCCGGACATGACTCATATTCCTTTTTGATCTGCTCAAACCCTATGACTTCAGCCCTAACAGAATTCAATAACAAAGATCGACGACTAAGGGGATCAGCTACCTTATTTTCAGACTCAGCCTTATGTTTTAAAACAAAAGTATAGGACTGGATATACTCTACCCACTTAGCATGCCTAGGGTTAAGCTTCTTCTGGGAATTCAAGAATCTAAGAGCCTCATGGTCCAAAAACAGCACAAATTCTTGCGGTAGCAAATAATGTCTCCAGTAACGCAAAGCTTGCACTACCGCATAAAATTCCTTATCATAGGTAGAATACCTAAGCTTAGCATCATTAAGTTTTTCACTAAAGAATGCTAAGGGATGGTTCTCTTGGCTTAGGACTCCACCTATGCCTACTCCTGAAGCATCACAGGCAACCTCAAATACCTTTGAAAAGTCGGGTAACCTCAAAATGGGTGCTTGGGTCATCCTATCCTTAAGATCTAGGAAGGCTTTATGGGCTGCTTTAGTCCACTGTAATTCTTCCTTCCTAATACAGTCTGTTATAGGAGCAACTACAGTACTAAACCCCTTGATGAATCGCCTATAGAAGGTAGCCAAGCCGTGGAAACTTCTGACTTCATGCACACTGGTCGGCTCTGGCTATTCTACTATGGACCTAATCTTTTCTTGATCGGCAGCCATGCCGTCAGGAGTTACTACAAAACCAAGGAAGATAATTCTACTGGTCATGAATTCACACTTTTTGAGATTACCGTAGAGACTATCATTCCTCAAAACTTGGCAAACTTGTCTAAGGTGGCCTAGGTGGTCTGCAGGGGTCTTATTATAGATCAGGATGTCATCAAAATAGACCACTACAAACTTCCCTATGAAAGCTCTAAGTACCTGGGTCATAATCCTCATGAAAGTACTAGGGGCGTTGGACAACCCAAAAGGCATAACAACCCATTCATAGAGACCATCCTTAGTTTTGAAAGCAGTTTTCCACTCATCCCCTGGTCTAATCCTAACCTGATGATAGCCACTCTTGAGATCAATTTTAGAAAAAACCATTGCGTCGGCCATCATATCTAGCATGTCATCTAGTCTAGGGATGGGGAACCTATACTTGATTATGATTTTGTTGATGGCACGACTATCAACACACATCCTCCACGTGCCATCCTTCTTCGGGGTTAGAAGCAAGGGCTAAGACTCTCTCTAATGAACCCCTTCCTCAACAATTCTCCAACCTGCTTTTGCAGTTCCTTATGCTCAGATGGATTCATCCTATAATGGGGCAAGTTGGGTAAAGTAGCTCCTGGGACTAAATCTATGGAATGCTGGATATCCCTAAGAGGTGGAAGGTGGTCTGGCAGATCCTCGAAAAAAACATCCTCAAATTCTTCTAACAAAGGTTTAACTTACTGAGGAGGCTCTGAGGGTGTCGGAGTCCTAAGTTCCTTAGTAGTCAACATCCAAATAGGTGAACCACTATGAATTTCTTGTTCTAGATCCTTAGCACTAATTAGGTTCACCCCAGTCTTCATTTCTCTGACCTTATTGGGTCCTTTAGATACCTTGTCCTTAGGAGGGACTGAATGGATTGTGATTTTCTTCCCATTAAAGCTAAAGACACAGGTGTTGGATTTTCCTAAGAGGGTGGCATCATGATCATATAACCAAGGTCTTCTAAGAATTATACTACTCACCCCCATGGGCAAGACATCATACCAAATCTTCTCTTGATATGACTGCATTTGGATTTGGACCTGACATCTAGACTGGATGGGTATATAGGTAGAGTCTACCCAAGAAACCTTATAGGGGTTGGGGTGGGGGACTGGGGTTAAGCCTAACATTTTGACAGTGCTAGCAGAAATGGCATTCACACAGCTCCCACTATCTATGATGATTTTACATACCTTATCCCCTAGTTTAAGGAAAGTCTGTAGGATGTTAGTCCTACGCCAATCTTCCTGAACTCTATTCTGGGACAGGATGCATCTCACAACCCCTAATTGGTCAGACTTTGTGGATTCCTCCTCTCCTTCATACTCATCAACCAAATTCATTCTGGCCTCATAAACTTCTTCTTCAAACTCTTCATTGGGCCCGTAATTCTCTTCTTCTCCTTCTTCTATGTAAAGGGATCTACGAGGGCACTAGCTAGAGACATGACCTACCTTATGGCACTTAAAACAAGCTATGACTGTGCACTGGTTGGAGATATGACCGGGCTTCTGGCACTTAAAACAGATGATACTAGGGGTTCTCTGGGTGTCAGGTGCCTTACCTTTGTCCATGGGCCTAGGGGTGGGAATACCCTGATTAGGCTTGCTAGGGGTAACTTGGCTAGGTCCATTTCTTGGGATTGGGGCACTAACCCTAGAAGGCATGGGTCCACTTTGAAACTTCTCAGTGTTCAGTGCAATCTGATAGGCTTGGTCTAGGTCAGTAACCTCTCTCAGAAACAACTCCCTCTTTATGTCTTCCCTAAGTCCAGCCCTAAACCTAGATAAAGTGACCTCATGGGCTTCACTCACATCACATCTCATCAGGTACTCATCAAAGGTGGTTATGTAGTCTGATACAGATCGGTTCCCTTATTTCAAAGTCTGCCATTGGTCTAATAGATTCTGCTGGTATGAAATGGGTAGATACTTATCTCTAAGCTTCTCTTTCAAACCCTGCCAAGTGGTTATGGGCTCTACATTTCGTCTTCTAGTGGTTAGCTCAATGTTCCCCCAGTATAACCTAGCTTGACGTACTAACTTCATCTTGGCAAACTTGAACTTCCTTTCCTCAGACATGGCATACCACTCAATGTACTGGTCCATCTCACCCTCCTAATCAGAATACACCTTAGGGTTTAAGCTACCATCAAAAGTGGGTGCATCTAATTTGATGTTTCGAATGAACCTATCATCTCTATCTTCAGGTTCTGGGTCAGGCCTCCTATGATTAGGTTTAGGATCTCTATATAAAGGTCTTCTAGGCTCTTGGTGTGGGTGAGGTTAAGGCACATTAAAATCTAGGTCAGGAGTCCAATTCTGATGCCTAGGTTCCTCAAGTACTTGGACTCGATCCCTAAGCTGAGCAAAATTCTCATGGACTTGTTCTTTAAACTGGGCAACAGTGGCAGTCACATCCTGACTCAATTTGTTCATACTCTCAGTAAGAGCTCTAACCATGGCCTCTAAATCAGGTTGGGTTTGACCAGGTTGGTAGGGTACTCCATTCCGGGTAGACATGATGATGCAAGCAAACACACAAAATGAGACTCAACTGAAATGACTACGGGCTAACTAGACCTAGAGCCCAAACTAGATGCCCAATCAGAGTGGCAAGCTAGCCTGTAGTAACTCGGGACTCAGCCAGGCAGGTGTAAGGGGAGTGTTAGGACCCTAAATGCCAATCCTAGACACCAATCAGTGATTGGCCAGGTAGGCAGACCAGCACACAAGCCCTTCGGGATAGAATCCCTGAACCACCATTCTAGACACTGAGTACAGAGCACACACAGAGTAACTAGACAAACTGACTCAACACTAGCCTTGACCCGACTTGTTGATGTCCCTAGCCCACTAGGGCAAATTAAGTCTAATAAATTTTAAAATTAGGCTTAGGATCGAATGAGTGGGTGGTGGTTTTGGGCTAAGGAGAGGTTATCAACTCCTCTCCTTATCTTAGATGCTCAAATGCCCTTAAGATGAATTAGGAGATGATCACTCAAAAAAAAAAAAAAAAAAATTGAATTGCAGAAACACAGAAATAGAGTTGCAGTAATTTAATTCTCAAAAATTTCATGGAAACCAACAAATCACAGGAAAATTATGTAAAATAGTTTCAATTATACTGGTTCCAACAAAATAAAAATCATATAATTTAGAGTTATTTGAAATGAGAAACAATTCCTACAACAGGATAGTTACAGACTAAAAACAGGGTGCTTCCCCCGTTTACAATTCCTGCTACGAAGTTGTAACCCAACGGATCCCCTACACGCCCTAGGAACACCCCATGGAATGGGAAGAGGAGGTTTGCACCTCACTTCATTCCTAGGACCGGACGTCCTGGGGAGTCTACTTCGAGCAGACAAAGTAAAAAGGAGAGAGACTTAAAACAAGCAAGCAAAATAGAAACCCTAGACTGGGCTCTGATACCAAAAATGATGCAGAACAAAAGAGAATGATGCGATGCAAAAATAAATTAAGATTAATTCTTTTTTTTTATATATATATTTTCAGAAATTGGCTTTGACTCAAAGGAAAGCTAAACTAAATTGAAAGAAACTAGGTAATAATTGAAAGCACAATTTAAAAGAAACTAGGTTATCAGAGTGGTTCAGAAGTAACGGATCGCTGGGGGTTGAGAAACTCCCAGACCTAGGATTTTGCTCTGAACTTTCAACAGGACAGAAATAAAGAGAAGAGATGGGTTACCGACCAAACAGTGATCTTCACAGAGTTTGGTGGAAGAACTCTCTCGAGCAGATTGTTGGATCCTCGGATTCGGATATCTTCGCAATGGATCCTCCAATACTGGTCCTGTGGCTGAGTCAGCTTCTCCTGAACTCAAGATCTGGGAAAGAAGAAGAACAAGTGATGGAATCAGATACTCAAGGAAGGATTTACCAGATTGAAGAACTTGAAAGATGATGTTGCTGAAATCCGGATTCTCCTGGAGGCTGATCTGACTTCCTCTGGGAATTGCTCTAGACCTGAAGTATCCGGACTGGACCCGGATGCTGATGGTCGGCCTTGACTTGAAGAGAGTGGTCGTGAGAGGTGGGATAGGCTAGGGTTTGGTGGAAAGAAGAGGATGATGGGCGGCTAGGGTTTGGAAGTGAAGTGGCTAACCTAGGATTTTGGGGTTGGAGATTTCACACCTCCTCAAGGTTCCTGGGGAACCCGGATTTACTCCCTCATGGAGCTCAACACCTGGATGCAAGTGCGAAAGAGAGAAACACAGAGTTTGCTCACACATAAATTGGATTCATTCATCAGATTGCTTTAAAATTTACAAGAGGGGTTTAATTTATAGGACTTTACAAGAGAGTAGGGTTTTACATCTTCCCATGTGGGACTAATGAGGGGGATATTCAAATTAGGTTTGTAGGATCAATTCCCACACATATGGCCGGCCAAAAGGTTCCAAAAATGCTAATTGGTGGCTTCAAAAGGAAAGTGGGTGGCGCCTCCTAGCCTTGCTCTTCAAGAAAAAATATTTTTCCTTCCATGCTCGGTCTTATTTGGAAGTATTTGGGCGCCTCCTAACCTTGCTCTTCAAGAGAAATTTCCTTCTTTTCATACCTGGTTTTATTTGGAATTACTTGGGCGCCTCCTAGTCTTCCTCCCCAAGCTTTTCTCCTTTCTTTTCATAGCTTGGCTCTTATGGAAACTCCTTGGCCGCCCCCTTGAATTGTGGATCCCAGATTGTCTTCTCCTTAAGTGGCGCATGAGAGAAGGGACCTGCTATCTTGTGGTGTGGGGACTAGAGCATACTGGATGGAGATGTGGCACCCCCTGGACTCAGGCATGTGGCTGGGAGTGTGGCGCCCACTTGCTTGGCCTTGGGAGAAAATGTGACACCCAGGTTGAAGTCCTAGACCACTACTGAGTCAACATGACTCAACAAAAATAAATTGCAGGGAATACAGACTCAAGCTAAAATTGAGTTGATCAAGTCAACCCTTATTACAAACCAGAAAATCCTAATTTTTCAGGCAAGGTCAATCAGAGATCCAGATGGAGCTCTGAAGTCTTCTTCTGAGTCTGGTGCCCGCACCACAAGGTCTCCTTAGGTAAGGAACCAATAGTATCGATGTCACATTCTTCAAGTTCTTCCCCCTCATATTCATCAACTAGACTCAAGCCAGCATCATATACTTCCTCGATGCCATCTTCAATGGGTTTCGGGTCAGTGGTAATCGGGTCAACTGATTCTGGGCTTGTCATACCTAACCTTTCTTCCTCATTGGTAGGCTTGGGTTCTCCCTCATTAATGTCATCCTTAGGATTCTTACCACTTAGCTGTGCATAAGCCAGTCCTATGCATGGGCACTGACTAGATTTATGGCCTCTTTCTCCACAAAACCAACATTCTTGCGATATAGGAACCTGGGTCACATTGGGTTTCAAGCTAGTCGAGACCTTACTTGGGCATGGGTGTGGATCTAAATGGTTTGATCTAGAAGACTTGGGTTGTTGAGTGACTGGTCTAGAATATTGTAAGGACCTCTCATAGACACATTCCACACTATAGATATCATGGTTAGGCTTCCTAGGATTATGCTCGGGATCACGGTATAAGGTCCTCCTAGGCTCCTGGTGATGGGGACATCTCAAGCACGGATCTTGGAGCAAGCATAATTCTTGGAGTGGCATAGATATTGAAGCATTTTTGGAATAAATTTATTTAGGATTTATCTTTTGTTTAAAATTTGAATTATGATTTGGTTGGTTAGGATTGATATATGGATAGGCTTATCTTATCCTATCTTAAATTTGAATTTGATTCGTTCTTATCTTTTTATCTTGTATTCAAATTCAAATGAGGGTTGGAAAATCTATAAATATCACCCTCAGCCTTTTGTAATGGAGGATGGATGAATAAAATTTCTATTGTTCTGTGTGAAGGATCTGTGTGATCCTAGGGTATCTGTATGATCCCTTCTCCATCTTTCCAGGGTTTCTGTGTGATCCCTGATTTTGGGCATCTGTGTGAGCCCCTTTGCTATGTGCTTGTTCTTCTTGGGGAATCTATGTGAACCCCAGTATTTTTCTTAACCCTGCACCCTCTTCTTTTCTCCTTCTTTGCAAATCCTAATCTCTGGTGACTTTCATGCTCACCAGCGATCCAGTCCAATCTCTGTCCCGCATCACCTGGTGTGAGTGAGGTTGAGGCACATTAAAATCTAGGTCAGGAGTCCAATTCTGATGTCTAGGTTCCCCAAGTACTTGGACTCGATCCCTAAGCTGGGTAAGATCCTCATGGACTTGTTCTCTAAACTGGGCAACAGTAGTAGTCATATCCTGACTCAATTTGTTCATACTTTCGGTAAGAGTTCTAACCATTGCCTCTAAATCAGGTTGGGTTTGATCAGGTTGGCAGGGTACTCCATTTTGGGTGGACATGATGATGCAAGCAAGCACACAGAATGTGACTAGACTAAAGCGAATACTGGCTCACTAGACCTAGAGTCCAAACTAGATGCCCAATTAGAGTGGCAAGCTAGCCTGTAGTAACTCGGGACTTAGCCAGGCAGGTGTAAGGGGAGTGTTAGGTCCCTAATTGCCAATCCTAGACACCAATCAGTGATTGGCCAGGTAGGCGGACCAGCACACAAGCCCTTCGGGACGTAGTCCCTGAATCACCGTTCTAGACACTGAGTACAAAGCACACATAAAGTAACCAGACAAACTGACTAAACCCTAGGCTGGACCTGACCAGTTGGTGTTCCTAGCCCACTAGGGCAAATTAAGTCTAATAAATTTTAAAATTTAGCTTAGGATCGAATGAATGGGTGGTGGTTTTGGGCTAAGGAGAGGTTATCGACTCCTCCCCTTATCTTAGATGCTCAATTGCCCTTAAGATGAATTAGGAGATGATCACTCAAAAAAAAATTGAATTGCAGAAACACAGAAACAGAATTGCTATAATTTAACTCTCAGAAATTTCACAGAAACCAATAAATTACAGTAAAATTATGTAAAATAGTTTCTATTATACTGGTTCCAGCAAAATAAAGTTCACATAATTTGGAGTTACCTGCAATGAGAAACAATTCCTGCAACAGGCCAGTTACAGACTGAAAATACAATGCTTCCCCCGTTTACAATTCCTGCTACGAAGTTGTAACCCAGCGGATCCCCGACACACCCTAGGAACACCCCATGGAATGGGAAGAGGAGGCTTGTACCTCGCTTTGTTCCTAGGATCGGACATCCTGGGGAGTCTACTTCGAGTAGACAAAGTAAAAAAGAGAGACACTCAAAACATGCAAGCAAGTCAAAAACCCTAGACAGGGCTCTGATACCAAAATTGATGCAGAACGAATGCTCTGATACCAAAATTGATGCAGAACAAAAAAGATGATATGATGCGGAAGTAAATTAAAATTAATATATTTATTTATTTATTTTATATATATTTTCAGAAGTTGGCTTTGACTCAAAAGAAAGTTAAACTAAATTGAAAGAAACTATATAATAATTGAAAGCACAATTCAAAGAAACTAGATTATCAGAGTAGTTCAGAAGTAAAGGATCGCTGGGGGTTGAGAAACTCCCAGACCTAGGGTTTCGCTCTGAACTTTCAACAGGACAGAAATAAAGAGAAGGGAAGGGTTATGTACCAGGCAGTGATCTTCACAGAGTTTGGTGGAAGGACTCTCGAGCAGATTGTTGGATCCTCGGATTCAGATATCTTCGCAATGGATCCTCCAATACTGGCCCTTTGGCAGAGTTGGCTTCTCCTGAACTCAGGATCTGGGAAAGAAGAAGAACAAGTTAAGGAACCAGATACTCAAAGAAAGGATTTACCAGATAAGAAGAACTTGAAAAATTAATGTTGTTGAAATCTTGATTCTCCTGTATGCTGATCTGGCTTCCTCTGGGATTTGCTCTGTATTCGAAGTAGCCTATCTGGACCTGGATGCTGGTGGTCGGCCTCTACTTGGAAGAGAGGGGCCGTTAGATGATGAGGTAGATTAGGGTTTGGATGATTGGTGGAATGAAGAAGATGATGGGCGGCTAGGGTTTGGAATTGAAGTGGCTAACCTAGGGTTTTGGTAGGGTTTTGGGGTTGGAGATCTCACACCTCCTCAAGGTTCCTAGGGAACCCGGATTTACTCCCTCACGGAGCTCAACACCTGAACATAAGTGCGGAAGAGAGAAACACAAAGTTGCTCACAAAGAAATTGATTTCATTCATCATTAAATTCAAGAGTTACATAGAGTTGAATATATAGACATAACAAAGAAATAAAATTTTATACATTTCCCATATGGGACTAATAGGACTAACCCACACTTTAGGCATCAAATTCTCTTCCCAAGACTCCTTCCATGAGTGGGCAGCCCAAAAACTCCAAAAAAACTTGAAAATCAGCTCCAAATGGCAGGTTATGGGGGTGTCTCCTAGTATCTCTCCATGAATCAAGGATTTTCCCTTCATGGTTTGGCTCATTTGGACACCTCCTAGTCTTGCTCCACAAGTTTAGGCTTCTTCCTTTCATTGCTTTGGCATTTTTGGAAACTTTTGAGAACCTCCTTAAATTCCTCCCCAAGACATGATCTCTTCCCTTTTATAACTTGGATTTTTATGGAACATTGTGGGGCACCTTCTTGATCCTCTCTTCAAGAAAAATTCTTGCCATCTTGGCTTGGGTTTATCTGGAAAGAAATTGGCTCCTCCTTGGATTGAGGTATCTTGATTGATTTCTCTCCCAAGTGGTGCAAGAAAAAAATGAACTTACTTCTTGTGGTGTAGGGACCAAAGACACTGGATGGAGATGTGGCGCCTCCTGGACTCTGGCGTGTGGCTGGGAGTGTGGCGCCCACTTGCTTGGGCCTGGGAGAAAAAATGTGGCACCCTGGACCTTGACTTGACTGAAAAAAAAAGTGGCACCAACCTGGAGAAGACCTAAACCACTACTAGGACTTGTACTGAGTCAACTGACTCAACAAAATTTAAATTGCAGGGAAATACAGACTCAAGACTAAAATTGAGTTGACCAAGTCAACCCTTATTACAAAACCAGAAAACCCTAATTCTTCGGGCAAGGTCAATCAGAGATCCAGATGGAGCCCTGAAGTCTTCTTCTGAGTCTGGTGCCCGCACCAGAAGGTACTTTGTTCAGAATGTAAACAGCAGTTTCTAGGGCATGACCCTAGAAGGAAATGGGTAATTTTGTGAAGCACATCATGGATCGTACCATATCTAATAAGGTACGATTTCTCCTTTCAGCTACACCATTTAGCTATGGTATATAAGGAGGGGTCCATTCAGAAAGAATTCCATTAACTTTAAGATAGTCTAAAAACTCCATGGATAAGTATTCTCCTCCTCGATCAGACCGAAGAACTTTAATACTTTTTCCAGTTTGTTTTTTGACCATACTTTGATACTCCTTAAATTTATCAAAGGCTTCAGATTTATGTTTCATAAGATACACATATCCGAACCTAGATAAATCATCTGTAAAAGTGATAAAATATGAGTATCCACCTCTGGCCTGAGTCGTCATTGGACCACATACATCAGTATGTATAAGTCCTAATAACTCAGTTGACCTTTCTCCATGTCCAGTAAATGGAGTCTTGGTCATCTTATCCATGAGACATGATTCGCAAGTCCTTAATGATTTATATTCATAAGGATCAAGGAATTTCTCCTTGTATAACTTGCTTATCCTAGACTCATTAACATGACCAAGTCGATGATGCCAAAGTAAAGTATTATTAAAGTGTTCTCTTTTTCTTTTATTATTGACAAGAAAAACACTATCATTGGAAGAAAGAGTTAAGAGCCCATTATTAAATATGCCAGAACAAACAAATTCATTAGATAACATTATCGAGCAACCAATGCTCGTTACATCCATTACATATCCTTGTTTTAATAATAAGGGAATAGATATAATGTTCCTAATAATCTTAGGCATATAATAACAATTTTCTAACTCCAAGATCTTCCCTGAAGGCAACTTCAGAATATAGGTCCCTACAGCTTCTGCTTGGATGATATCACCACTAGCACCGTAGAGATTGAAGTCACCTTCCTTCAATACTTTAAGCTTGTGGAGGTCCTGCAAAGATTTGCATATATGGTAACCACAAGCGGTATCCAATACCCAAGTATTTGAAACAGATGAATTTAATGTCAATATAGCATGTATCTCTTACATACCTTTTGGCGCATCTGATGCACCAGGCTTCACAGTTGCAAGGTAAGCCTTGCAATTCCTTTTCCAATGTCCCGCTTTGCCGCAAAAGAAATAGGTTGACTGTTTGGAGGCCTTCTTTCCTTTCTTATTCTTATTGATGCCACTCTTAGGGTTTAGCTTCCTATTAAAACCCTTTTTACCTGATTTTTTCTTATTGGTCTTATCAATAAGAAGAAGTGGAGCCTTTTCTTTCTTTATGTGGCTCTCCGCTATTTTTAACATATTTAACAGCTCAGGCAAGGAAGTGTTCAGTTTGTTCATGTGATAATTCAAGACAAACTGAGAAAATGACTTTGGGAGTGATTGCAGAATTAAATCCTGATTCAACTCCCCATCCATAATAAAACCTAATTGACCCAATCTGGTGATCAAGTCAATTACTTTCAGAACATGATCCTGAATGGATGTTCCCTCTGTCATCCTAGCACGGAATAACTGCTTAGATATTTCATATCTAGCAGTTCTGCTATATTCTCCATAAAGCTCTTTTAAATTGAGCATTATGGATTGAGTATCCATGCTTTCATGCTGTCTCTGTAACTCATTGGTCATAGAGGCTAGTATGATACACTTGACAGTGAGGGAGTAATTCTGCCACATTTTGTATGTGGCTATATCTTCCTGTGTGGCATCGTCCCCTAGTGGATTAAGACTAGGGGTATCAAGAATATAAGAAAGTTTTTCTGAACTCAGCACAATCTTTAAATTTCTCAACCAGTCCACATAGTTTGGACCAGTCAGTTTGTTGGTATCTAAGATACTTCGTAGTGATAATGAAGATGCCATTTATCTACATTTAACAAAGAACAATACATAAGCAAACAATCATGAAATGACATACATAATTAAATAAGGTCTTTAATTTAATTATGTCTCCCACTATTTTATCAAAATCATAGCCCTCACTATGATAATCGAAAAAAAAAAAAAACTGATAGGTTTTTCTTAGTGAGATTGAGATCCTAATAACTTATAAAAGATCTTACAGAAAACACAACAAATCTTTTATAAGCTTAAAGGTAGGAAACTCTTCCAATTATATCTCATATAATTCTCAAGAAGTAACTTGGCCTCTAGAACATTATTAGTCTTGCAGAAGACACAACAAACCATAATGTTCTAGTTAAGTCAAGACCCTTTCATTTCTTTACAGTCAATACTTAAATATAATACCCTTGTAGATAACATAACAAAGCATTATACTGAATATGCTGTAAGCATCTCTATGCACTAGACTAGTATTATGTCAATCACCATATTAGGTCTTGTAGATAACACAACAAACCTAATGTGGTTCATAACACAATAACGATCCAGCATGAAGGAAGGCCAATATATATAGTATTTTTTAACACTAAGCATTTTAGTCAAGATTTAAATTTAATCAAATCGGCCAGGCAAGTGGAAGAGATGTAGGAGTCCCCCCGTTGCTTTCCTAGACACCAATAAAAATTGGCCAGGTCAGTCAACGGAACCAATTAAAAACCACAATTTTCTTTACCTTCCCAGAACCACCTTTCTAGACACCGAAATGATCAATTGTTCATCATGACTAGTGATTCTTATCAGTTAAATATACTAAGACTTAATATAATTTTTAAGAGGAGGGATTTATAAATTTCTAGCACATCCTTATAAAATTTATCACAACATATCATTCTTATAAATAAGAAAATATGTGCTAAGTGTGTCATCATACTAGGATAACCATTTACCACATAATGGATCCACTATTATGCCAGGGCAACCTTATTTCAGTATGATGACTTCAAAACTAAACATATCTCTATAATAATTAGGGTTTGAGTGAAAAACCCTAATTAGTGACACACATCAAACATAAATTATCAAACATACATGCATCCCATAAATGTGCTAAGTGTATCAGCATTCAAGGGTTTAAAACCCTAACATGCAACACTATAACAAAAACACATATAAATAATTTCTATATGTTTTAACTGTAATAAGGGTGGCTCTGATACCACTGAAATGGTTCCAGTGCACCATAGTGAAAAGATAATTTCAAAATGATGAAATTTACACCAAAACCCTTAGCCAGGATCTCCTTATTCAGGATTAAAGCATATGAGAAACATTCAAACCTACACTATTAGAATTAGGGTACCAACCTGTTATCGCTAAATCCAATTTTGATGTAGAATCAAAACTTGATGTTGAATGACCCTTTTGAATTCACCAGGCATCCAAATGTCCACCCTCCAATGGTGATCCACAAGAAAATTGATCAAGATGGTTGCTTCTTCAAAAGTTCCTTCACTTGAATTCTTCTCCTAGAACTCAAGAGGACTATGGCTGAAAAACTCCACGGCAGGGACTTCTTACTTCCTTTCTTTCTTCTTCCTCTCCCTTTCTTAAGACCTTGTCCTAAGAATACACTCTTGTCTTGAAGGAGGAGGATGATTTAAGACACTAATGTCTTAATGTAAAAGGAAATAAAAATAGAGTATATCTTCTTTTCTTTTACCGTTCGAGAGATTCTTCCTATCTCTTGTTTTAGACTTGAGTTTTAACAGAGAAGAGAACTCTGTAAAAGGGAAACTCTTGTGTCCTAAACAAGCTAAGGAGGAATCAGTCTCCTGGAAAGGAAAGAGAAATAACAAAATAAAAAAAAACTTCTGTCGTACATCAGAAAAACACCCGAAGCCTCTATTCCTTAAATAGACTACAAAAAGATGTCTTTTCAAAAGAACACAACTCTCCGTAAACTATTTCTCATGGCTTTCCACATTTCTCATGCCCTCTCCTTCCTTCTCACGGCTCTTCAGATTCAAACTCATGGCTCTTCCTAAAAGAAAAGTCGTAAAGTTTTAAGAAGAAGGAAGTCGCGATGTTTCGGTCTCCGAAGAGATGTTATATCGCACAACCGGGAAGAGTTAGCGCCTTTTATCTTTCTCAAAATCTCCCAAACCATTAAATGACCATCTAATGGTCATTAGGAGATGCGCTAATAGAGAATAACCGGCCAAAATGCAAAAATTGTGGTGAAATAAGAAGATTTCACGCGCGCATGAAGAGTCCATGCGCGCGTGGAGTCTTTCCTCTTATCCACGCGCACAAATAATTTGGGCGGCCTATATGGATGAGCTTGGGTGTTAATTAAGATGTAGTCTTAGCCATGGGTTAGCCCAAAGTTTTATATATTTAATTAGGGTCTAATTAGGTCCAATTAGAACCCAAATTGATCTAATTCGGAACCCTAATTTAAATCCAATTCGAATAGAAGCTAGGGTTTGCAACACCTGCTAGAGTGTTATCCTGCAAAGATGATTTAATTACAAATTAAATTTTTGATCAATCCTCTTAAGTGTGTGACCCATTGGATTCCATATCCAGCCGGTGGTAGGTCTGAGTACAAGTTGACCTAACTTGATTAGAAGTCTTTCTAATCGATTTAGGTCAAATCGAGCTTACCCGACTTGATCAATTAGGACTCTTCCTAATAAGTGATCTTTAAATTTGATTAACCCACAAGACAAGATTGATGTCTAGCAACGTGTCATGTCTACCCGGAAGATATGAAAATTTTGGTGAAATACCAAAACTACCCTTAAGTAGAAAGTTACCGTACAATTAAATCTTTCGATTAGCCTGCACCCAAAATATAATTATGGATATGGATATATGTCAAATCCAATATTATATTTATTTCTAGCTCAATCTTATATTGATGATTCAATTATCTTGATATTAGAAACCATTTCTAATATCTTTACTTTGATCAAAGATTCCCTGAATCATCATCCAATTGATAACTAGCTGGATGCAATCTCCTCTTACTAAGAGTGATCGATTCCTTGTTGACCTACTCATTACCTTCATATACAATTCACCATTCCCAGTATCAATCCTGTGCATGACTCAATGTCATGATTAGGATTGAACCAAAGGATGGGTTCATGTACATAAGGTACTTATGGCAGTCTCAGGTCAAAGGATTACTTGTACCACTCCCATTATGAGAACCTTCTATTGACATGTAGCTAAGACTCCATTAGATGTTCTCAAGTTGGATCATATCAGTGAACTCATTCACTAATGAGCACCCACATCCTAGTATTAGTGTCATACACAAGTGACTGTGAGAGCAGTCACCCTTTCCAGTATACATGGGATGTGCTAGTCTTACCAGAAAAACCCTAATCCCCTACTCAGGGTTCCTTTGACTAGGAATATTTTAGATTAAGGTTTTAAGACTTTAGGTCTCACTGGTATGATCTCATCATAACCCTAAAATCATAGCCCTAATCTATGGGGTTCATCATAATAAAACACAGCGTATGATGAAAAATAATGCCTTTATTAGAATATTGTCAATTACATTGATTTGGGAGCTACAATATTGATTGGCTTATACGGCATATTCCTTTCAATTTGATCAAGTCAGGCTTTAATTAATTAGTTGGTTGAGTCTTGTAACTATTAGTTGAGTCCTATAATATAAGAAGGGACCCAAGTCAAAGTCCATGTGACTCCATGTGCTAGCTCAAGACAAGCCATATGACTCCATGTGCTAGCCCAAGTCACTTGTCATATGACAACCACTTCTTGGCACCACCTTTTCAAGATATTGGACAACATCACATGACTTGTTTGGACATCACATGCCACTTCATCGGGATAACACCACTTTCCACCTCATCGGGACAACACCACACTTTCCATGTCACACTTGGTTGGCCAAATAAATCCAAGTGTTTTAGCACCCCTTCTTTTTAAGATGAGTAAATGAGAAGGAGTCTTCAAGTTAGCACCATCTCCCTCAATTAATTCATGCCAAATTAAGAGGAGTCAGCCAAGCTTTCCATCCTCTTTCTGATGCCAACTTCCAAGGATTTTCAAGCTTATTTGATTGCCCAAAGTGAAGGAGGTTCAATGGTTTTCTATTTCAAGTATTTTAGTCAATCAAGTTCCAAGCTACTAAAGTTTTAAGAACTTAATAATACTATAAGAACTCTTGAGTTTTCTTCTATCCAGACTGGAGGGTCCACTATCCTGTAGGAGCCCACGTCATCAAGACTCCAGAGTCCACCTCTCATGTTCACTCAAGAACCCATCTTGGCCACTCATCATTACACATTACCTATCCTCATCTTGGCACCCAAATGGGATGAGGATCACTTGTTGTCACCCACCTTGAAAAGAGCTCCAGATCAGCCCAAAGAGAGGAGTCCAAGATACCAGAAGCAAGGATTCAAGGAGTTGTTGACTAATGGAAAACAATACTAGTGTTTGTAATCCTTACACCTCTGGTTGATAGTTTATAAATACTCCATCAACCCCCCCTTGTATTATTCATTCCACATATGAAATAAAGTTGACATTCTATCAAAATTTCTTTTGTTGTCTACATCATGAGGTGTGAGGCCCTTCCTTTATTCTTCAGAGCATCGCGGGGTGTGAGGCCCTACATATCCAGCCACCAAGAAACTCTAGCCGCCCACCTCCATCCCTTGCCTTCCACTTTTTCTCCATCTTCTTCTTTCCATTACTACTTCCTAATTGAGTGATTTTATTTGTTGAGTGATTGCAGGTGATCGAGAATCTAAAGTCAGGGTGTTCTTATCAGAGCTCGAAGATTTAGATTTTAAAGCCCTACCGCAAGATCCTTGAGAGTCCAGCCAGATCTACTCCAGAGGGTTATAATTCTTCATTGTTAAATCTTAAAACCCATCCCTCTTCTTTGATTTCTGATTCTTTGATAAGTAGACCCTAGTTTACGGTGATTTCTCAACCACCAAATCCTGTTTTTCTAGTTTACTTTGTTAGATTTACTTTACAGGTTGTTAACTAGTTACATAGTTTCTTTAATTGTCTCCTTTGAGTCTTTCAAACTGAAAAATCTTAAAAAACAAATAATCTCTATCTATCTTTGTAATTAAGATTAAAATCAGTAATTTAATTTATCATAATTTGTCCCGTATCAGTTGAGCTCCATAAATGGATCATGATGTGGGGCTCTCCTAGGGTTGGGCTCCAAGAATGGGTCAGGGTGTTGGTCTCTCCTATGGTTGGGCTCCAAGAATGAGTCAGGGTGTTGGGCTCTCCTAGAATGTGGAGGTGTGGGCAGAAGTTACTTTAGTTTAGGTTTAATATGGGCCTTTCTGGTTCTTTCTAGGTTTCCTAAATGACCGTCTATTTGGGTAAGCCTATTATTAGTTTGAGTACTCACTTGGGTTGGTTGGTCACACTTATGGTTCATTTGGGCTAATTGTTCAAAAATGGTCCTTAGTAAGGTTCCTACGTCAGATTCCATGGTCAGGTTGGGTTGGGTTGAGAATACTGGTTTTAGACTCCTAATCTTAATGGTCATGCAACAAGCACACAAGAGTTATGCATCTAGGGTTTGCTAGACCTAGAGTCCAAGTAGAGTGAGTCAACTCAACTTACACCCAACTCAACAATTAATCCTTTCACTGGTCAGGTAAGAGGTGGGGTGGTGGGAGGCTCTCCCTACTTATTACAGGGTCCTAATTAAAAATCACTAGTACACTTAGGGCATTTGCCTCTGGACCTCTAGAATTAGACACCAGCTTCCAATAATAATTGGAGGATTGAGTGCACTAATTTTCTTATAAGACTCAAACCCGACCTGTTGGTGTCCCTAAATCAATTAGGTGTCTAATTAATTTTAGTTTGGCTTGGGTTCTAATACAGGGTGGTTATTTTTGGCTAGGGAAAGTTGATCAAATCCTTTCCCCATCTGACATAGCAAAATTAGCTTTAAGGTGATTTAGATATGATGCAAGCACACATAAACCCTAATGCATATGAGACTAAAAAAATTTTTTTTTTCTATTTTATGAAGCTGGAAAACTTAATTACAGTTAATAAGTGTGCAAAAAATGGCTTGGGTTGGCGGGTTTGATGGTTGATTAAGTTTAATCTAAACTAAGCATGCAGAAAATCTCAGCAATGTATACTTGCAGTTCTCATGCAGATTTTTCTAGGTTTTTAGATCAGAAAAATTAAACTAGAATTACAGAAAAATAGAGGACCAATCAGAGAATAATAGAGGCAAAAATTAGAAAAGAATAGTGAGGTTATGATAGAAAACTAGACCTATGTTTTGATTCCTAACACAGAAATCAGTATGCAGTTTTTTGTTAGGTTTTTTCTTTACTGATATTTTTGTTTGTATTTGGATCTAAAAAATTCAAAAAAAAATCACAAAAAAATAGAGAACTAAACAGAGATTAATGGGTACAGGTAAACAGCCTTAGGTTTTGACTGGTTATGTAGGTTTCAGTGTGCAAAAATTTTCCTAACCATGCAAGAACATGTCCTAAACTAGCTCTAATACCAAAAATGATGAGGGACGAACTCTAACATATGATGCATGCGAAGGAATGACATGAGAAGGATGGACATAAAAAAAATTAGATTATTATGAGCAATGATTTTTAGATTTTTAAGTGATTGATTCCCGAAAAAGAGACTAGAACAGGTTAGGGTTTCATGTAATAGTTAGAGTCCTACCCACTTGCTATAAACATTCAAAGAAATAAAGAAAAATAAAGATCCTAGGACTAAAAAATCCTATTAGGTACATGTTCAATCTTCAAAACTCAGAGAAAGTGAGATGGGATGGGTTAGTTTTTCCTAGTAATAACATTCTGGATGTCGTAAAAGAGATCTCTCAACTCGAATCGGTGCCTGGACGAAGAGGTTGCTTTCCTACGGATCCATTATCTTTTTATCAGATTGATTCGAGGAAAAGAAAACCTTCATCTGAGGGTCGCTTCTCCTGAGGGATCCTGCAAACATCACAGGTTAGGGTAAAAGATTATGAAAAAAGTTAGAAACAGAAAGTTGGAGGTGGAGAAGATCAGAAGAGGCGCTGGAGGCTGATCGGAGGCCTGGATTGATGTTGGACACCAGGGGCGGCTTGGTGGGGGCAGCCATGGAGATGTGATTGATGCCTGGCTACTTGACGTGGGCATCTTGGAGTGGGGAGAGAAGGCCTGGCGGTTAGGGTTTGATGGAGGATGAGATGTGACGGCCTAGGTGAAGGTGGAAGAGGCGACCAAGATGGAGGTAGGGAGTGGGCATCCTAAGGGTTAGGGAAGAATATGGATTGGCTAGGGTTTGATGTAGATGGGCGTCTTAGGGTTTAGAGGGAGTGAAAAAAAAGGGGCTAGGGTTTGTTTGATAACTTGGGCCTTACACCCATCAATGTTCAAAGAACGAAGGCAATCGGAAATAAAGAGTCACTCAAAATTTTCATTCATCAAGTTATATCAATACAAGAGGAGGGGTAGGTATTTATAGATTCACCCAGGTCCCTAGACTCCCTGATAGACTAGGGTACAAAACTTGAGGGCCAAGAAAAGAAAAACTTTTAGACCAAGAAAACTCTTTTGGGCTAGGCTGCTTGACTCCTTGCTGGGCTTGAATTGCTTCACTCCTTGCTGGGCTGGGATGACACCTTCTTTGACTAGTCAAAGGCCTGTGTGCCAGCACTGTGGACTAGGTCAAAGCCTTGGGAGGGATGCCAACATGAATGGGCTTTGGGCCAGGTGTGCCATTTTGATGGGGACATTGACCAGCATGAATCTTGGAGCAGCACGGATCTCAAAGCAGCATGATCTTAGAGCAGCATGGATTTCGATGCAAAAAAATTTAAATTTAAAGATTAGATATTTAGAATTTATCTTTATTTTGAAATTTATTAGTTGGTCGGGATTTCGATATCTAGTTGTTAGGATTAGGATAGATCTCATCTTATCTTGTATTTGAATTTGAACCATCCTTATCTTTTTATCCTGTATTAAAATTCAAATGAGGGTTAGAAAGGTCTATAAATACCACATCGGTCCTTTGTAAAAAAATTGATTAATGAAGATGAGTTTTTAGGGAAGAGTGATTCTTCGTTCTGCCTTCGTAAAAAAGTGGCCATGAGGCCCGTCTTGCCTTCGCCTTCAGGTGTCAAGGGGTGTGAGGCCCTATGCCTTCGCTTTTGAGCGTCGAGGGATGTGAAGCCCTAGTTATCCCCTTCCATGTCGAGTCCCCTCTATGGTCTTAGAGATTGTCCTTCATGGCCCCAGGTAGCGATTTGGGTGGGATGCCCTAGGTTTCGCATGTAGTGAGATGGGTGGGATGCCCTAGGCTACATATAATGGGGTGGGTGGGATGCCCTAGAGGTGAGAGGTCTCTCCGTGAATGTAAGTCCCAAGTCCAGAGAGAGTCTAGTTTTCCTACCCTTTATCTCCATTATCCCTTCACCACCGCCTAGAAAAATAAAATAAAAAAAAATAGTAGTACCCTAATCATCGTGACTTTTAGGCTCACCGACGATCCTACCCCTGATCCCACGCCCCATCAATTTGGTATCAGAGCCATAAAATTAGGGTACGGTTCATATCCCCTCACCAGCCCCACCATTCCATCTCTCCCTGTTCAACTCCCGAATACTCCAGCACATCGCCGATCCCTTCCACCCGTTCCACCGTCGGACAACAACTTATCTCTGATTTCGTTCCCACTACTATTCTCTCATGCCCACCACTAACCAGACATCACACCTCCCTCTATCATGTTCTCCGCCATCCTCTTATTCCTATCCTGTCACTGAGCATCCCTGTGCCAGCGCCCCACCTTTCCTCCCATGATTCACCCCTCTGTTATTATTTTCTCTATCCCATTTTTTCAAGTCCATTAGGAGATCTAGGGTTAAGGTTTTGGGCCTCCACCTCTGAGATGGCCTCCACCTCCTGGCACGGTGGCTATGAGACCATCCCCACCACCCCGGAGGGTGCCGTGGCCTCCACCTCCTGCACCATCGAGCTCTTCTCCCAGGCCAAGGAATGGGACGGGGCTTTGTTCGCCACCCATCGATCATGGCATAAGTTTGCGGATCCCACCACCTTCGGCCATCCCTACAACTGTGGTGAGGCCATGACCCGTGCTCACCATTATCTTCCTCTATACCCAAAGCTCATCAGATCGGCATCTCCATAGTCATCCTCCTCTTGATCGAAGACCCCTCACATTGCCAATGGAAGTCCATGCAGCCAGCCATTGCACGATGCCTCCCACCTGCTCTCTTCCCTTCCGACCGGAGTCACCCACAGCCGAGTCGACCTCCACTACCCCACCCGACTCCATACTACCGCAATGCCCGATGCCTCTCTTCTGCACGTGATGCCTCGCTGATGCCTAACACCATCTTCCTTCTCTCTGCCAATAGCCATCATTTTCCTCTGTGGCCAAAGCCCCTCAGATCAGCGCCTCCACCAGATCGCTTCCTGTCCAAAAAACCCACGACCAGGCTGCCAATGATGCCAGACTTCCCCAGATCCAGTCCCGATTTCACCATCCCATCATTGGATCCAAGGGAGAAGACCAATCTCAACTGAACCCCATCCTCTCCGTGTACTTACTGCAGTCGCCAACCGCCTCCACCATGACCACCGTTGTCCGAGCCACCTTCTCCGCCCTAGCACTACCACCGGTGAATGCCCACCGAACTGCCCTCCGAAGACCTCCCCTGTTCTACCTAGCATTAGACCAGGAGAAGAAAGTCCCCACGCAAACGTGAATGCACCACACGTTCATCAAAGCAGTAGCCCTCCCTGTTGTCGACTTCAATGATGCATGATCCTCAAAGCCACACAAATTCTAGAGTTGTATGATTTTCAATGCTACATGATTCTCATAGCTACACATATCTCAGAGCATATCTCCTTTGATTTGATTGGATTCAGTTACTCGATGGAGTCGAGTTATCCCCACCTCAAGGGAATGATGGGGACATCGACCTGCATGAATCTTGGAGTAGCACATATCTCAAAGCAGCATGAATCCTAGAGCAGCATGGATTTCGATGCAAAAAAATTTAAATTCGAAGATTAGATATCTAGGATTTATCTTTATTTTAAAATTTGTTAGTTGGTTAGGATTTCGATATCTAGTTGTTAGGATTAGGATAGATCTCATCTTATCTAGTATTTAAATTTGAACCATCCTTATCTTTTTATCTTATATTCAAATTCAAATAAGGGTTGGAAAGGTCTACAAATACCACCCTCAGTCCTTTGTAAGAAAATTGGTTAATGAAGATTAGTTTTTAGGAAAGAGTAATTCTTCATTCTGCCTCCATAAAAAAGTGGGCATGAGGCCCGTCTTGCCTTCGCCTTCGGGCATCGAGGGGTGTGAGACCCCATGCCTCCGCTTTTGAGCATCGAGGGCCCAAGTTGTCCCCTTCTTTGTTGAGTCCCCTTTATGGTCTTAGAGATTTTTCTTCATGGCCCCAAGTAACGATTTGGGTGGGATGCCCTTGGCTCTGAATGTAGTGAGATGAGTAGGATACCCTAGGCTACATGTAGTTGGGTCAGTGAGATACCCTAGAGGTGAGAGGTCTCTTCGTGAATGTAAGTCCCAAGTCCGTAGAGTGTCCAATTTTCCTACCCTCTATCTTCATTGTTCCTTCGCCACCCCCTAGAAAATAAAATAAAAAAAATAGTAGTACCCTAATCATCGGTGACTTCTCAGCTCGCCGATGATCCTCCTCTAATCCCGTGCCCCATCACATTTGAGCTTGGACCGGGAGGGGTACCCACTTCAGGTGGATCTGGAATGAGGCTCCAAGGCCTGGTTGAGTTGGAGAGGCACCTTCTCTTGATGGGCTTGGACTGGGGTGCTAAAGCTTGAAAGCTGGGGTTCAAAAGCTTGAGAGCTTGGGTGCCATTTCTTGGGGAAGGCCTGGGGTGCTTGAAGCCTCATCCTTTGAAGGGCTTGGCAACATGAATGGGGTTTTGGCACATGGGCTGGGGTGCTGGAGGAGGGCCCCAGGTGCATGAAGCTCTACTTTGGTAGGGGCCTGGTGAATCTCCCGGTCTGGTGACTCTCCTCTTGTACTAGAATGAAAACCAAAATTATAGCACTCATGGGATTGAGACAAGGGACTCACTGGACTCAACTAGACTTTCTTGTCTCAAGTTATTACAAGACTCAAAAAATAGACTTCATTACAGGACTCAATTTGCCTGATGGAATTAACTTAAAATGACTGGTTACCCAACACATGACTCAGAGATCTAATTAGAGCTTTGCAATCTGGGTCTAATCCTGATGTCCCCATCAACCCGACATCTACACCACCAAAAAGAGGAAGGTTTCTTCAAGGAATTCAGACCCTGTAATGTTTACCTCCAAATCGATGCTCTGTCAGGTCTCCCCAAACATGGTGGGGTGATACCAGAGAAATTCATTGCTCTATCAGAGTATCAGGATCAATGGCATACCTCTTGTACCCATCATGAAAGGAACGTGCACTCCTCCATGCTCCATCACCATTGCCAGTGATAGACCTCCCCCCTCCTTCAGAATGGGGAAAGAGAGTAGGCCTACACCTAACCCGAATGAAAAATGCCTAGAGGGGGCCAAGCCATAACTCCGCACCTTACTAGAGGTGCCACTCATCTATAAGAAATCCAAAAGGGCCTCCGATAAAGGTAAGCGAGAAGGGGCAGGCAATTCAGTAAGGCTTGGAAGACATCCAAAATACACCAGAAAACCCTTGGAGAGTTCCAATGGCTAAAGCAACCACTACTCAAGCCCTCCTTCTCAATCCTAACCCTCACTCCATCATTTCTCAAGATCTCTAAGGGTGGACACCACTTTGAGATCTACCGAGGAGGATATGTTCCTTTTGATCATCCATTGACTTCACCATCAGAGTTCCCCTGGAGGATCCCTGGCCTGGGTCTCCCTTCTTTTGCAGGACTAAGTATGTGCATTGGAGACCAGGTGGGAGAGCCCCCTATAGAAGCTATAGGCCACAGTGATCTAGGTGGCAACACCAGCTAAGTGCACATTCGATATGGCCACCAGAAAATTCTTGGGCTTCATGGTTACTCAGAGAGGGATCAAAGCCAATCCCAAGAAGGTCTAGGCAATCATTGTCATGGAACACCCTACCTCAAAGAAGTAGGTCCAGCACCTGATCGACCAGATCACAGCCCTGAGCCGGTTCATCTCATGATTCACCGATCGCTGCTTGCCCTTCTTCAAGGCACTGTGCAAGGTACACGACTTCACTTGGATGAAGGAGTGCCGAGAAGCCTTCGAGGAGCTAAATAAGTTCCTAGCATCACCACTGCTACTCTCCAAGCCAGAAGATAGGGAGGAACTTCTCCTATATCTAGCATTCTTCCTCGAGGCCATCAATTTAGTGCTTATCCACATGGATGGAGATAGAATTTAGAGGCGATGTACTATGCCAGCAAGCTCCTCATCGACCGACCACTAAGGGCCATACTCAGTCGTCCGGACACATCCGTGCATCTGGCTAAGTGGGCACTGAAACTTAGCAAGTTTGACATTGCATATCACTCGAGGCCATCTCAAAAGGCATACGTGCTAGCTAACTTTCTGGTGGAGTGTGCCTACATAAGCAGAGAGCCAGAGAAAACTCCATTAAAGCATCCCGTGGAGCTGCACATCATGAGACAGTCTGGGTTCTCCATGTAGATGGCACATCCAATGCAAGAGGGTGCAGGGCTGGCCTCATCCTTGCCAACTTCGATGGGGTCAGGTCGAGTGTGCACTATGCTTCTTATTCGAAGCCACCAATAACCAAGCCGAGTATGAAGCACTCCTCATGGGGTTGAGGGTGTCCCATGAACTAGGTGTGATGACACTAAAGGTCTTCACCGACTTGTAGTTAGTTACTGGTTAAGTCTTGGGAGAATTCAAAGCCCAAGATCCTTAGATGGCAAAGTATCTGGAGTGGGTGTGTTCGAGCATGGTGGGTTTCTAGTGTTTCAGCATTTTTCATATCCTTCGTAGAGAGAATGCCCGCATCGATGCTCTCTCCAAGCTTGCAACTCTGCCAGACTCATCTCGGGATGTGCCTATGTTGAACAATTATAGGCCCCTAGCTATGAAGCACCTGGTGAAGTCCAGCAGGTCACTCCTGAGCCTAGCTGGATGGACCGCTACATCAGTTACACACTGATGGTACTCTATCCGAGAACCGTATGGAGGTCGGCCTCCTCAAGAAGAAGGCTATGCGCTTCATGCTAATGGATGGGTAGCTCTACCAGAGGTCCCACTCCTACCCACTCCTAAAGTGTTTGAGACCCTCAGAGGTGGCCTACATGCTCCAGGAGATACACGAGGGCCTTTGCGGGAACCATGTGGGGGGCAGGATGCTGGCATAAAAAGCCATTTGGTAAGGATATTATTGGAAGACCATGACGGAAGACATGACTGACTTTGTAAGAAGGTGTGACTGTTGCCAATGATATGCCTATATACAGCATCAGCCGGCCACATCGATCACCTAACTGTCTAATCCTTGGTCGTTTGCCCAGTGGGGAATGGACATCTTAGGTCCTTTTCTTCTCACATTCTGATAATGGAGGTACCTGATTATGGCTATCGACTACTTTATTAAGTAGGTCGATGCTGAGCCATTGGCACGAATCATTGAGGCCAAGGCCAGATCTTTCCTGTGAAAATCGATCATTTGCCATTTTGGTCTTCCCCATTTAATCATCACTAACAACGGATGGCAGTTTGATAACCAAGCATTCAATGAGTTCTGTGTTGATCTTAATATCCACCACCATTTCATCTTAGTGGCTCACACTCAAACCAATGAAGAGGCTGAGGTAACCAATCGGACCATCCTTTAAGGGCTCCACACCAGGCTAGATGAGGCCAAGGGCTGGTGGGCTGAGAAACTCCCCAATGTTCTTTGGGCCTACCACACCATGCCCCAAATAGCAATAGGTGAGACACCTTTCAACCTTATCTTTAGTACTGAGGCTATGATTCCATTAGAGATGGGTTTACCCACACTGCGGGTAAAGCAATATGATGAGGCTGAGAATCCAACCCACCTTTTGCTCAACCTAGACCTGCTGGAAGAGACAAGAGACAAAGCTCAGCTTCGCATGGTGGCTTACAGACAATGGGTGGCCCAATATTACAACTCTCGCGTGCAGCCAAAGGCCTTCCGCCCAAGTGACTTGGTCTTATGGTGAGATGAAGTCTCACATCCTGGAGAATGTGGCAAGCTCTCCCCTAATTGGGAAGGCCCTTACAATGTGATCGAAGCCTCATGGAGCTTACTACCTTGCTAGACTCGATGGCATCCAATTTTCATGAACCAAGAATGCCAGTAATCTGAAGATGTACTACCAATGTTGTAAGATTTTCTTTCATTAATGAAAAGTGGTGCGGACACCAGAGGCACCAGAATAAGACAGAGGTTTCTCAACCCTCTGTGGATTGATTAATAATATATAAGTCCATCTGTAATAAGGGCTTTGTCCATCTGAGTACGGTTTAGTTTGTCATTTGAGTCTTTTGAGTTATTATTTCAGTTCAATATTAGTCAGCTCATGTTGAGCTAGTTCAGTCCAGTGCTAGTCAGCTCATGTTGAGCTAATTTTATTTTTTTGAGTCCTGTCCAAGTACACTGAAGACTCAAGACCACATCATACAAGTGAAGACCAAGTCCTACCAGTTTGAAGATATTGAAGTGAAGCCAAAGTCCAACATAGCCTGAAGATTTGAAGACCTCATAGGAGAAAACAGAAGCCCTGAAGCCCTGGACCGCAGCTGGAAGCAAATTAGGCTAGCCCAGGCCCAGGAGAGGAGCTAAGGTACCACTTGCTATGGTGACCTTCCCCTTGGCCAGCCACCTAAAGTCACCCCTCTTGGCCGACCAAGGCAAGGAGAGGGAGAGAAATTCTAGGGATTTTTCTACCTATGTTTCCTTATTTTTTAGCTAGGGTTTGGGTGGGAATAGAATTCCTAGGTAAATACTATTGTACCCTTACTTGGAGCCCAAGACTAAGAGTCTATTTAAAGGACCCTGGTCTCTTGTATGAGAAGTTAATTTTGATATATGAAATACTCTTGATTCTCCAATTGCTGTGTGCCTCCCTGCTGTGTGCATTAAGAAATCTTGTGTGAGCCTGAAGTCTTGCCGAAGTGCTGCCCGAAGAAACCCTAGTCGACCAACCTTCTTCCAAGCCTCTTCTTCCAACATGCCCTTGCTGCCTTTTTCTAAAATTACTCTTGTTTCTAGCCTTTGGTTTCTCACCCTTGATGATTGTTTGCAGGTCCCCGAGTTCCTATGAATCCAACGACTCCAGCCGGGCCGCAATCGGACCACCAAGCAGAAAGCCGGGAAGCCACGGGCCTCTAGCTTGATTTTCCAGGCCGCACCCATTGAGGAACGAGTATCTCTTCGCTGCGATCTTCACCAGGCATATCAGACATTGCCAGGTACACCTCCTCTACTACTAGTAATTTTATTGTAGATGAACTGGCCCTAACCGAGGCTTCTTAGTCCCGGTGATCCTCTTTTTCTGCTTTCTTAGGTCCTGATCTGCATGCATAGCTTCTAAAATTCATATAGAACTCTCTACATCTTGTTTTGATTTGATATTCGGGATTTAACCACCTCACCCCATGTATAAAACATATAAAATAATCACATGCATATTATTTCTGCATCAAAACACCTTAAGCGGACTTATGGTTTTTAATTAGGACCCTATGAGAGCAGGGGGAGCCTTCCACAACCCCACCACTTACCTTGCTAGTTGAAAGAGTAATTATAGTCTTGATCCATACTTAGTTAATTCATATTTTATTGAACTTCTAGGTCTAGCAAACCCTAAAATGTGTCTATTGTTTTGCTTGACTACTAGATCAAGGGCTCCATACTAACACCTCCAAACCCAGCCCTGTGTCACCATGGACAAAAATATGGAAACCCTATTGAGAACTATGACTGAGTAGTTCAAGTGAGTAGTTCAAGCAATTAGACAATAGGTTTGATCAAATAGAGGAAAGGATAGGGACATATGACCCTAACTAAACCACCATCACCTAGACCAACACCCATTCATACTAGAACCCATCGCCATGAACCCACCCCTGAACCTAATCATAGATGGCCTCACCATGACTTTGCTAAGTTAGAAGAAAGAGACCTTAGAAACATTCGACTCGATGCACCCACCTTTGATGGAAACCTAGTGATGTGGAGTTAGGGCCGGGCTAGGGATGCTGGGATAGATGCTTATGATGCAAGAAATTTCTCTTTTTTTTTTTTTAGGGTTGATGAGTTTTTTTGTTATTTTTCTTAGGGTTTTGATTCCCGATCACAAGCAAAGGCAAAAAATACGAAAGATGAGTAATGGAAGCTTACACTAGCAGTTCAAAGCCCTAAAAAGTGAGAATGAGAACAGGACCCCGGGATTAAGAAACCCCGGTAGGACTAGCTCAACATACAATACCTACTTAGGAGATAGAGAGAAAGAAAACCTCACACTTCTAAAGCATCCGATGCAGAGATCGCTCAACTCGGTGGATGCGGCCTGGATGCCCGAGCAGTCGAACCAGTCGAAGCACTGGCTTTTGGTCGGAAGGTCACAATGGCAAAGCCGACTGTCTCCGGTGCCTGAGATGCCAGGGAGGACCTGTAGGCAAACAAAATAGGGATTAGCAAAATGGAGAGATGTACTAAAAGGGACTAAGATGGGGTTGAGAAGGGGCTTCGAGCCCGGTGTCCAGCTGGATTTCGAAGACGAAGATGGAGATAACTTGGGGCCTCGCACCCCGCAATGTCCCGAAGGATGAAGGATTGTGGCCTCACACCACGTGACGTCCAGGAGGACAAAGGATTCGCGATGCCCTGGAGCGACGGACAAGTGTCGTCACACCACTCGACATCCCTGGGGATGAAGGCAACTTCACTCAACCTAGTATAAGAGACAAGGGTTGGAAGATAGAAGACTAAAACTCTTTCTTCATTAACCATTCAATAGCCTTACAAGGGAGGGATTGGGTCCTTTAAATAGGCACCCAAGGCCCATTTGAATTTCAAAAGAAAGCAAATTACAAACTCTCTTGGGTGGCGCCCAAAATTTTCATCTTCTCCTCTCTTTGGCCGACCAAAGAGACTTGGATTGGGCGTGGCATGTTGGAGGGCTTAGAGAGGGGGATTGGTCTCTTGACTTCCTTCCTTAGCATGCTCATTTTGGGAAGAAAGCGTGGGGCATGGCTTGCTTGAAGGGATGTGTTCCCTTGGATTCTTCAACGCCATTCTTTGGATTGATTCAAGGCCGACCAAGTGTAGAGCTCTTTGGGCATTGCATAGTTGAGGACTTGGAGAGGGGAGTGTGTCCTTTGACCTTTCATCCTTGCATGAACACTTTGGGAAGAAGGCTTGGAAGGGGGCTTGCTTTGTGGCTTGGTCTCTTCAAGGATCTTCAACGCCCCACATTTGATGGATCATGGCATGATGTGGGGGAGGGAAGAGGGGGATGGTGTTTCTTCCTTCCAATGTCGCCCAAGAGAAAAAGGCAAGGGGATGGCGTGTGGAAAGCATGAGCGCGCCACCTGGTTTCCCTCCTTGGATGCCCAAGTGGCAACTGATGTGGCGCCACGTAGGTAGCTGAGGTGGCACCTGAGTTGGCATTATTCCAAGTGGAAGGGGTGGGTTGGCCCACAAGAACTTGACTTGGTCATGAAAGCCAGGTTGACTTCAATTGGGCTTGGACCCAATCCAAACTCAGACTCGAACCAAAAATAGATACAGGACTCATGACCTAACTTGACCCAAATTGGTCAAGGTACGAGACTAAACAAACTTAGACTAGTTACATGACTAGAAATTATGAAATTGCATTAGCTCATAGCCTTATTACAAGACTCATAGAAGTGGAACCCTAATCTGAGATCCACAGAGGGTTAAGGAGCCTCTGTCGGATCCTGGTGCCCACACCACCTAGATCCTAAAGTGTACATAGACTAGGAGAGTGACATGGATCAGTATTTTGAGTGGTACAAGATGTCGAAAGAGAAGAAATTCAAGTTTGCTAAGTTGAAGTTAGTCCAATAAGCTAGGTTATATTGGGATAATGTTGAGTGATTATATCATTAAAGAGGAGACATGCCCATAGCCACATAGAGAGTCATGAAGATTAAGCTTAGAGAAAAGTACCTACCTGTTATACCATGATGGCTCACCCTCAGCCAAAAATCGGCCCATTATTGCAGTCCGATCGGGCCACTCTTTCTAGGCTCTGACTGGTACTCCTTCAGAGGTCTGACCCACCAGAGCAGGAGTTTGAACGACCCTCTCCTACTGGGGTCCGGCCTATCTCTCTCCATCAGAGGTTCGACCCACTAGAGCAGGAGTTCGAACGGCCCTCTCCAGCTAGGGTCGGACCCGTCACTCTCCTTCAGAGGTCTGACCCACTGGAGCAGAAGTCCGAACGACCCTCTCCTGCTGGGGTCTGGCTTGTGGCTCCTTCAAAGGTTTGTCCTTTAGTCTGGCCGACTGGCTTTCCCACGGCCGACGTCCGACAGGCTTTCCCATGGCCGATGTCCGACAGGCATGCCTTTGCATCCAGGGAATTCTAGAAACACCTTTCTGTTACTGCGGGATCCAGCCATCCCAACAGCCCTGCTCCACAACTTCCATGATGTCGCCGTATCTGCGCGCCACGTGGCCACTCTTCAGATTCTCCTAGGGGCAGATCGGTCTTTCTCAGCCTCTTCCCTAACAGATTTTGGATTGTTCTGTGCCTATATAAGGTACTCAGGGAGCCCCATTTGAAGGGAGAACAACTCTTCCCTCTCCATACACTGTTCTTTTCTTAGTTCCTCTATTATGTTGCCTTCAACCTCTTGCTAACTTAGGCATCGGAGGGTCCCCTGCAGGAATACCACCGGTGCCCTTGGGGACTTTGTTGCAGGTTCACTCGAGAGAGGAGCGCTCCAGCACATCTAACCTCGGTCCAGGAGTTGAAGCCACAACAGATTGGTGATAGAGGAAGGGTAGCCGCTTGCATTTCTGTTCCCTTCTCTAAAAGGAGGAATCCCTCACCCCTGCTACAAAATGGCTAAGGGAAGAGCTCCAAATGCCACTGCCAGAAGAGGTATCTCTCTTTCCAGGTCTGAGGAACCTCTAAGGGAGAATGATATCGCCACCACCGCCACTGCTACCGTTGAACCTACCATCACACTAGGGTTGCAGCAGTTCCAAATGTTGGTGAATCGCATCGAAAAGCTAACTGCTGCAGTTCAACATTTCCAGGAAGCAGCTGATAACCAGCAGCAACTACCGGCTATTTCCTGCACTAATCCTCTAACTGCCGCTGAGGGAAGTCGATGATCGGAGGTCCCTCAACATTGTTCTCACGTCGTCGCAGAGCCTCGAAGATCATTGGGCAATCGTGCCGATGACAAAAAGGCAAAGTCTGCTTCGCCTTCCTACACCGAATCCATCCCAGTCGATGGTCGGCCTACTGCCGAACCTCTGAGAGACTATGCCAGCAAGATCATGCACATGGAGGAGTGCATTACCGAAATCTCCCTCTGGCAGAAGGCCAAAGGGGGACAAGTATACGACTCCCGTCCTCCATTCTCTGACGAGATCCTGGCGGAGACGATTCCTCGCCACTTCAAGATTCTGCAAGTGGACCCCTATGACGGTACTATTGATCCGATGGACCATCTTGGCACGTACAAAGCCCATATAATGGTACAAGGCACCTCCGATGCCCTCCACTTCATCGCCTTCCCTGCCACCCTTAAGAAGATCGCCCGGATGTGGTTCTCCACCATCCGGTTAGGTACAATCCACTCCTTTTCTCAACTCGAATCACTTTTTCTTTTCCATTTCAGGACTTGTAGTTGGACCCTGTGGAATACCGACTGCCTCTTCCTCATGCTGCAAAAGGAGGGAGAGACCCTTCGAGATTTCATGGCCCGTTTCAACTCAGCTTCCATGGAAGTCCCGGACTTGAATGAGGCTATGGCCATGTCAACCTTCAAGCGAGGGCTCCGCTCGCCTAGGCTGACCATCTCCCTGGACAAGAAACATCCAACAAGCTACAGCGAACTCCTGGCTAGGGCACAGAAGTACACCCTAGTAGAAGAACAGGCAGCCAGCCGACGTCAAGCTGAGGGAAGGCCGACCCTTAAGAAGCAGAGCAATAAGGCTCCTGAAGTCCAACTTCCGAGTGATAGTCGACGGTCAGCCCAACGCTGAAGTCCGAAGCCGAGGGACTTCCCCCAGAGGTTCGAGACTTATGTGCCTCTGTCCCTGCCAAGAGAGAAGATCCTTATGGAGATCAAGAATGAGACCTTTCTGCAAAGGCCTCGACCGATGAGGGGTCCTCCTGCCCATAAAAACAAAGATAAATTCTATCGGTTCCATAGGGATCACGGGCACAGTACTGAAGAGTGCCTCCAGTTGAAAGATGCCATTGAAGACCTCATCCAGAGGGGGTACCTGTGCAAGTATGTCCGACTCCATCGGGATCGAGTCGAAGCATCAAATGCCAGAAACCCTCTAGAGGAGTTGGAGCTCCCCAATCAGAGGCCGACTGGCGGGGATGTCGGCATGCTGCATCGGCGATCCACAGGAAGTTACGATGGTCGACCCGATATTTCTAAGAGTTTCAGGGGCTCCAATGCAATCACTTTCTCTGATGAAGATCTTCTGGAGACTCATGTTTTTTAAAATGACCCTGTAGTCATGTCGGTAGTGACTGCCAATTATGATGTAAGGAGAATACTTATAGATAATGGGAGCTCAACAGAGGTATTGCTGTATGATGCTTTTGTGAGAATGAATCTATACAGGTCCATGCTGCAGGAATCCCCTGCACCCCTGACAGGCTTCGGGGAAAACTCCGTCGGAGTGGAAGAAGAGATAGTTCTCCCTATGACGATCGGGATGGAGCCTTTCCAGAAAACCCTCCCCATTAATTTTGTGATTGTTCGGACGACCTCCCCTTACAATGCTATCTTGGGCCGACCGGTCCTCAACAAATTCAGAGCCATTGTGTCCACTTACCATTTGTTGGTGAAATTTTTGACCAGGAGTGGGGTCGGAGTGATGAGCGGAGACCGTCGGATGGCTAGGCAGTGTCTGACCATTATGAACCAACAATCAGAAGGCCATCCCACTCTGGAGCAACTTGACCTGAGGGCTGAGGCCGATGGCCTTGGTCAGCCAGGAGAAATGATTCTGTTTGTTCCCCTTCGGGAGAATGATCCCACCAAAGTCCTTCAGATTGGAGGTTCCCTCAGTGAAGATATTAAGTCAGAACTGATCGGCTTCCTCAAGAGTAATGCCTACATCTTCGCTTGGTTAGCGTCAGACATGCCCGGGATACTGTCGGAGGTCATCACTCACCAGCTCAAGGTAGATATGGCCTACCGACCTGTCCAACAGAAGAAGAAAAGCTTTGTCGCTGAAAGGCAGAAAGCCATCGATGAGGAAGTGAAGAAGCTCTGTGATGCTGGCTTCATCAGGGAAGTCGACTACCTTGAGTAGGTAGCGAATGTGGTTATGGTAAAGAAGGACAACGGGAAGTGGAGGATCTATGTGGATTACATTGACCTCAGCAAGGCCTGCCCGAAGGACAGTTTTCCAGTACCCAACATTGATCAGCTGGTGGATGCCACGATCGGCCACCAACTTCTCTACTTTATGGATGCCTTCTCCGGCTACAACCAAATAAAGATGCATCCGAAAGATGAGGAGAAGACTGCCTTTGTCACTGACAAGGGTCTTTACTGCTATCGGATGATGCCCTTCAGCCTGAAGAATGCCGGTGCCACCTTTCAAAGGCTGATCAACCGAGTGTTTGAAGGTCAGCTAGGCAGGAACATGGAGGCTTATGTAGATGACATGATAGTGAAGAGTCTCTATAAGGCTGACCACATCAGGGACTTGCGAGAATCCTTTGACGTGCTCAGGCACCATCGGATGAAGCTGAACCCCATGAAGTATACTTTTGGGATAACCTCTGGCAAGTTCCTTGGTTTTTTGGTCACGCAGAGGGGAATTGAAGTGAACCCTGACAAGATAAAGGCCGTCACTGAGATGGCACATCCGATCAACAAAAAGCAGGTGCAAGAGCTCACCGACCGAATTGCCTCTTTCAGCCTTTTCATCTCCCGTTCGACTGAGAAGTCTCTGCCATTCTTCAAAACTTTGCATCGGTCGGAAAGCTTTGTTTGGAATGACGAATGTCGGACAGCTTTCGAAGCATTGAAGGAGTACTTGAAGAACCCCCCATTGCTGGCCAAGCCGACGGAGGGGGAACCTTTGTAACTTTATCTTTTGGCACTAGACGAAGCGATCGGCATCGTCCTCGTGCGAGTCAGAGAGGATGGACAGCAGAAGCCTGTCTATTATATCAGCAAAGTCCTCCACGATGCCAAAACAAGGTACCCCAAGATGCAAAGGTTGATATATTCTTTGGTCACGTCTGCCAAGCAGCTCCGACCGTATTTCCAGGCATATCCGATTATGGTGATGACCGACCAACCCCTCAAGACAATCCTTTGGAGTCTAGATACATCCGGTCAGCTCGCTAAATAGGCTATCAAGCTAGGTAAATTCGACATCTCTTTCTAGCCATGATTTGCCTTGAAGGCTCAGGTAATTGCTGACTTCATTGTAAAGTGTACATGGAGACAGGAGATGCCTCCTAAAATGGCCGAAGTACCCAAAGCCGATGCCATCTACGAAGCCGAACCAACCTGGACCCTCCATGTGGATGGAGTGTCCAACCTTGCGGGCTGCTAGGCCGGACTAATCCTGGCCGACCCAGATGGAGAGAACCTGGAGTATGCATTGCATTTTTTATTTCAAGTGTTAAACAATCAGGTAGAATATGAAGCCCTCATCGCAGGGCTATGAATCACCAATGAACTGGGCATCAACCGACTCAAAGTCTTCTCTGACTCCCAACTGATGGTTAATCAAGTAAAAGGAGAATTTGAAGCAAGGGATCCGACCCTAGAAAGATACTTAAACAAGGTACAAAACCTTATTTCATGGCTCAGATTTTTCGAAATCCTCCATATACCTCGTTTGCAGAACTCTCAGGCGGACGCTCTGTCAAGGTTGGCTACGGCAGTTATCAGCACTTCCGACCAAACTTTTGTGGAGCATCTGCAGCACCCAAGTATTATGGAGGAGCCGACCGAGGTTCACCAGGTGGAACAAGAAACTTCTTGGATAGATCCAATCCTTGCTTTCTTGACTAAGGGAACTATCCTGGAGGATCCGATGGAGGCCAAGCGAGTGCGCTCAATGGCCTCTAAGTACGTCATCCTCGATGGCGTCCTGTATAAGTGGTCATTCTCATAGCCACTGTTGAAATGCTTGGGGCCGATAGACGCCAACTATGAACTCAGAGAAGTCCATGAAGGCATCTATGGTGACCACCTCGGAGGAAGATCCTTAGCTTACAAGATCATCCGATAGGGGTATTACTGGCCTACCATTCAGAAAGATGCGTCGGACTTCATCCGAAGGTGCAACGCATGTCAAAGATACTCCATTATTCAAAGGAGGCCTGCCAGTGAGTTGACGTCGATCACTGCCCCATGGTCGTTCGCACAGTGGGGGATGGATATCTTGGGGCCCTTTCCCCCGGCATCCGGGCAACAAAAATTTTTGCTTGTAGCCATTGATTACTTCACCAAATGGGTGGAGGCCGAATCACTAGCACAGATAACAGAGGCCAAGGTGGAGAACATCGTCTGGAATAACATCATCTTTCGGTTTGGCATTTCCCGGATGATTATTACTGATAATGAAAGACAGTTTGACAACTCTAAGTTTTAAGATTTTTATTAGCAATATCATACCTCTCACCGACTCACGTCGGTCGGACATTCTCAATGTAGTGGAGAGGCTGAAGTCACCAATCGAACAATCTTGCACGGACTAAAGACCCGACTGAATGAAGCTAAGGGGCTTTGGACGGAGGAGCTCTACTCAGTATTATGGGAATACCGGATGACCGATAGAACGTCAACCAGTGAAACCCCATTCAACCTCACTTACAAGAGTGAGGTCATCATTCCTGTTGAGACCTCTCTTCAATCTCTGTGGATCGACAACTACACCGAATCGGCCAACTCCGAACAGCGAAGGGCTGACCTTGACTTGCTAGAAAAAACTAGACTTCGGACAGGCATGAAGATGGCAAAATATTACGACTCACGAGTCAAGGTGCGAGCTTTCCGAGTCAGAGACCTGGTCTTAAGGAAGATGGAAGTTTCAAGGCTGACCGAACAAGGCAAGCTTTCCCCAAATTGGGAAGGACCTTATCGGGTCGTTAAAGTGGTTCGAGCTGGCACCTATCGACTTGAATTTTTGGACGGACGATAGATGGTGCGTCCATGGAATGTAGACAACCTCGGCAAGTACTATCAACAAAGTCCACATTTCTTCTACGAACCACTTTCGAAAGTCCGACAACAGTCGGCAGAGGCTTTAGGGCAGCCCACTTCCGAAAGTTTGACTCTGGTCGGTAGAGGCTCTTGGGCAGCCCACTTCCAAAAGTCCGGCTCCAGTCGGTAGAGGCTCTAGGGCAGCCCACTTTCAAAAGTCCGACTTCGATCGGCAGAGGCTCTATGGAAGCCCACTTCCGAAAGTTCGGCTTCGATCAGCAGAGGCTCTAGGGCTGCACACTTCCGAAAGTCCAGCTCCGGTCAGCAGAGGCTCTAGGGCAGCCCACTTCTGAAAGTTCAACTCCAGTCGGTAGAGGCTCTAGGACAGCCCACTTCCAAAAGTCCGACTCTGATCGGCAGAGGCTCTAGGGTGGCCCACTTCCGAAAGACTAGCTCCGGTCGACAGAGGCTCTAGGGCGGCCCACTGTCGAAAGTCTGGCTCTGGTCGACAGAGGCTCTAGGGCAGCCCACTTCCGAAAGCCCAACTCCGGTCGGCAGAGGCTCTAGGGCAGCCCACTTCCGAAACCCCAACTCCGATCGGCAGAGGCTCTAGGGCAGCCCAGTCCGGACAAGCCGACAGACCAGCACTTAGGTTGAAATTCCTAAGCTCGTTGCTTCGACCTGAGCTACCATCCGACCACTGTCTCAACTACTTCTGGGTCCGAAAAGCCGACGGACCAACACTTAGGTTGAAATTCCTAAGCTCGTTGCTCTAGCCTGAGCTACCATCCGACCACTGCCTCAACTACTTCTGGGTCCGAAAAGTCAATGGACCAGCCCTTAGGTTGAAATTCCTAAGCTCGTTGCTTCGGCCTGAGCTACCATCCGATTGTTGCCTCAACTACTTCTGGGTCCGAAAAGCAGATGGACCAACACTTAGGTTGAAAATTCTAAGTTTGTTGCTCTGGCTTGTGCTACCATCCGACCGCTGCCTCAACTACTTCTGGGTTTGGAAAGCCGACGGACCAACACTTAGGTTGAAATTTCTAAGCTCGTTGCTCTGACCTGAGCTACCATCCGACCGTTGCCTCAGCTACTTCTGGGTCCGAAAAGCCGATGGACAAACACTTAGGTTGAAATTCCTAAGCTCGTTGCTCCGGCCTGAGCTACCAGTAGACCACAGCCTCAACTACTTCTGGGTCTGGAAAGCCGACAGACCAACACTTAGGTTGAAATTCCTAAGCTCGTTGCTCTGGCCTGAGCTACTGTCTAACCGTTACTTCAATTGCTCTTGGTCCAGGAAAGCCAATGGACCAATACTTAGAGAGGAAATCCTAAGGGAATCTAGTTCAGCCTGAGCCACCACTCGATGCTCGCCCTGGAGGTCTGACCGTCTGCACAGATCAGCCAACTAGTCTACACTTAGTGAAATTTTAGAGGGAAGAAAATGAGACATTATGAAAAAAGTTCTTCATTACTACGAAAAAGCTTCTTTACAAAATTGAAGGTCAGACCTTTATAAACGACTAGGTCTGACCCTCAAGAGGGACACTATCTATGGCAGCTCCGGCCCCCTCGGCAATAACAGCCGCTTCAGCCCCCTTGGCCCCTTCGGCTGCTTCTGCTTCAGCTCCAACTTGGGCGTCTGTTCTAGCAACTTCTACGACGGCCTCCACTGGAGCATCGGTTGCTCGGGTAGTCAAATTTGCCACCTCCAAGCCCTCCTCTTCCGCTAGCTTCGGTGGCTGAAGGAATGACAGATCGAGGTCTGGGAAGGCCACACTAACCTTTCCGAGACACTCATCGTACACGTAGTCAAAGTCGATGATCCAGGCTTCATTCATCTCCTCGGTAAAGTCCTCGGAGGCTTTATAAGTTGCAACGGCCTTCTCATCGGCCATCTTCAGCAACTCCTAGGCCATCTTCAATAGGCCCTTATACCTCTCCGCCACCGCTTGGTTGCCTTGTGCGTGGACCTCACATTCGGTTAAGCGCCCCTTCTTGACGGCTAGCCAATGAGTCAAAGCCTTGATCTTCTTCTTTTTATTCTTCAAACCTACCTCCCAGTCTGCCTTCTGGGCCAGCAAGTTCTCCAGCTACTTTTTCTGGGCCTCCGATTTGGCCTGCAAGGTGGACACCTGGTGTGGGCACCAGGATCTGACAGAGGCTCCTCAACCCTCTGTGGATCTCAGATTAGGGTTCCCCCTTTCTATGAGTCCTATAATAAGGCCTTGAGCCCAAAACATTGTTATAATTTCTTGTCAAAGTTGTTTAGTCCTGTACCTTGACCAATTTGGGTCAAGTTAGATCATGAGTCCTGTATTTGTTCGAGTCTGAGTTTGGACTGGGCCCAAGCCCAATTGAAGTCACTCTGGTTTTCTTCACCAAATCAAGTTCTGGTGGGACAACCCACCCCTTCTACTTGGGATAATGCCAACTCAGGTGCCACCTCAGCTACCTACATGGCGCCACATCAGCTGCCACTTGGACATCCAAGAAGGGAAACAAAGTGGCATCCTCATGCTTTCCACATGCCTTGGACAACATCCCCCTCTTCCCTCCCCCACATCATGCCTTGTTCCATCTAAAGAGGGCGTTGAAAATCCTTGAAGGAACCAAGCCTCAAAGCAAGCCTCCTCCCAAGCTTTCTTCCCAAAGTGATCTTGCAAGGAAGGAAGGTCAAAGGACACACTCCCCTCTTCAAGCCCTCAACCATGCAACGCCCCATGGAGTTCTCCCTTGGTCGGCCAAGAATCAATCCTAGAAGATGGCGTGAAGAGACCAAGGGAACACATCCCTCAAAGCAAGCCATGCCCCACTCCTTCTTCCCAAAATAAGCTTGCTAAGGAAGGAAGTCAAGGGACAAATCCCCCTCTCCAAGCCTTTGCTCATGCCACGCCCAACTCCAAATTATTTGGTCGGCCAAAGAGATGGGATGTGGAAAATTTTTGGGGCGCCACCATGAGTCTTGTAATTTGAATTTCAAAAGGGCCTTGGGTGCCTATTTAAAGGACCCAATTCCTCCCTTGTAGAACTAATGAATGAATGATTGATTGAGTGATTAATGAAAGTTTGAGTTTCTTCCACCCTCCAACCATTGTCTCTTAGGCTAGGTTTGAGTGGAATTGCCTTCGTCCCCAGGGACGTCGAGTGGTGTGAGGCCACCTGTCCGTCACCCTAGGGCATCGCGAATCCTTCGTCCTCTAGGATGTCACGTGGTGTGAAGCCACATTCCTTCATCCTCCAGGACATCGCGGGGTGCGAGGCTCCAAGTTATCTCCAACTTTGACTTCGGAATCCAGCCGAACACCGGGCTTGAAGCCCCTTCCCAACTCCAGTTCAATTCCTTTCCGTGCATCTCCACATTTCGCTGACCTTTCTTTTGTTTGCCTATAGGTCCTCCCTAGCATCTCGGGCATTAGAGACAGTCAGCTTTGCCATCGCGACCTCCCGACCCAAAGCCAGTGCTCCCACGGGCTCGACTACTCGGGCATCCAGGCCGCATCCTCCGAGTTGAGCGATCTCTATACCAGGCGCTTCAGAAGTTTGAGGTTTGCCTTCTCTTTATCTCCTAAGTAGATATTGTAGGTCGAGCTAGTCCTACCGGGATTTCTTAATCCCGGGGTCCTATTCTCGTTCTTACTTTTAGGGCTTGAACAACTAGCGTAAGCTTCCATTAATGCTCTTCATATTTCTTATCTTTGCTTGTGACTGGGAATCGAAACCCTAAACAATGAAGAAGAACAACAAGAAACATAAAAAAAAAAAATCATCAACCCTAAAAAGAATTCCTTTGCACCGTAAGCATCCTTATTAGCATCCAACATCCCTAGCCCTAACCCCCTTGCCTCCACATCAACACCTCTTCGACTACTACTTAAGCCGAGCACCTCCTCCCTGGAGGCTATCAGTGCCACCCAAGCCGCGTCCCTCGCCACCTCTGCCGCTTCGACCCTCTTGGTCAAGTGCTCTTTCGGATAGAGCAGCTCGCCCAAGCCACCATCCATCTGCAGGGTATCTTTGACAAGCTACCGATAGACACGTGTACAGTTAGACAGTTGCAACAGGTGAGTTCAAAATCGAAGGATTAATTTTAACTCTTACCAGTAGAAGATGGTAGAGGGAACTCCTGGAGGCCTCATTCACCAACCGCCCATCATCGTCGGGGGCGGCCCTCTGAAGCAGCTCCCTAACCATCTCAGCTTCACGCCTTGCCTGGCACTCCCCCTTGCCATCGGGACCGTCGGCCCTTTCATCAACGACCGACGGCCCCTCCTCTGCATGACTTCCCCTAGCTACCAGGGAAGCAACCTCAGTCAGCTCCAATGGCGAAAACAGAGGAGCTGTGCTCGCCTCGGTCAGTGTTGGAAGCCCCTCCTCCGCCCGAGCAGCTGAGTGCCCGATCGATGACGATCACTCTACTGTCTCACCACTAAGAAATCCAATAATGGCACATCGTCATCCTTCGACCCAACCGACACCATCATGATGGATGGTTTTGCCGTCCATTGTTTCTTCGGCCTCTCAAGCACCGGCTCTGCTGCCCGCTTCTTTGACTCTTGGGGGGTCGACTCCATGATACGGACAGCCCTCCACTACATAGATCATGCTGAAAGAACCACCAGATACAGCTTCATCTTGCCACCTGTCAACAAACAAAGTTAAAGTAAGGTACGGTTGCAAAGCCGACAGAAGATAAAGTCGCTGGTCTCTCTCTACGGCTCTCGTCCTACCTAACATCGGGTGCCGGCTGAGTCCAGCCTGATGAAGACTCCCCTCGTAGAGCATGAAGCCGACAAACTTCAGGTCCTCATCATCCAATTTATGGAAGTCGACCTCGTCGGCCCTCGAGACCTTCCTCCCATTCAAAGCATTCAGCCTTGGCTCCCTTCAAGCTACCTCAAAGCCCCATGGCTCCAGGCTATCTACAAAAATGTATCGGGACTTCCATCCATGAATGGTGGATGAAAGCCCCCCTAGTATCTTCCGGCTAGGGCGTGGACTGAACATCCACCACTCCTGACGCTGGAAGTCCTACTTCAACAAGAAAAAATTGGAAAACAAGGGCACCCTTGGCTTAATGTTGGCCTCCCGACATAGGACTACGAAGCCATAGAGAACCCGAATGCTATTTGGAGTTAGCTGGGAAGGAGTAATTCTATAGGTGTTGAAGACTTGGATAAAAAAACTATGGATTGGAAAGCAAAGGCCAGCTTTCAGGTGGTCTTCATATAAAGGGAGATCTCCTAGGTTTAAAGGTTTGTTCACTATACCCTCATTCTTGGGGATGGTCAGATGTAAGGTGGAATGAATGCTATACACAGTCCTAAGACTTTCGACCCTCTCTCGGGTCATGGTCGAAGCGATGTCGAAAGGGCCGGGCTCCTTATGTCCAAGAGCCGAGCTTCGACTCCCAGAAGCCATTCTAAGGGGAGTTGCAGAAAAGGAAGAAGACGGAGGAAGGTAGAGACAGGACTAACCTGGTTCCCTGGTTCTCTAAGAGGGGCTAGAGCAACAGAAGGAGGGAGGAGGCTGCATTCTCTTCAAGCGCAAGCATTGTGAAAGGCCCCTTCTGAGCACTGCTACCCCCCTTTTATAGGCACCTGGGGGTAGCTTCCAATGCGTCCCCCCATGTGCCATGACCCGACGGCTGGCACCTCAGTTTTCGAGTTGGATTGGAATCCGAGGGGACGCGTCAGATCATATCCAACCATGATCCACGTGATAATCGAAGCAATAGCAGATAGATCACTCCAGGAAGTGCACCAGATGCTCTGATGAAGCCACATGTCCCACATCGTGTCAATAATTCAAGTAGATAGCCACCACCACACACCATACCAGCAATAATTGCTCCCCCTATCTTCACCAACCAGATGCTGACACCTATCCAGGAGCAAAAATCGAAGCAGAAGGCGCCCGGTCGCAGCACGCCAAATCAGATTCGCCATCATTTGAAAGACTAATGCATTTACTATCATTTAATGCCCTCGCCCTTCGAGACTACGGACTTGCTCGAAGCACAAGAGCAAGGGGGACAACTGTTGTACCATGATGGCTCACCCTCAGCTAAAAATCAACCCATTCTTGCTATCCGACCAGGCCACTCTTTCTAGGCTCTGACTGCTACTCCTTCGGAGGTCCGACCCACCGGAGCAGGAGTCCGAACGACCCTCTCCTGCTGGGGTCCAGCCTGTCGCTCTCCTTTAGAGGTCTGACCCACTAGAGCAGGAGTTCGAACGACCCTCACCTGCTAGGGTCTGGCCCACTGCTCTCCTTCAGAGGTCTAACCCACTGGAGCAGGAGTCCGAACGACCCTCACCTGCTGGGGTCCGGCCCACCGCTCTCCTTCAGAGGTCTAACCCACTGGACCGGCTTTCCCACGGTCGACATCTGACTGGCATGCCTTTGCATCTAGGGAATTCCAGAAATACCTTTCTGTTACTATGAGATCCTGCCATCCCAACAGCCCTGCTCCACTACCTCCACGATGTCACCGTATCTTTGCACCACGTGGCCACTCTCCAGATTCTCCTAGGGGCAGATCAGTCTTTCTCAGCCTCTCCCCTAATAGATTTTGGACTGTTTCGTGCCTATATAAGGTACTCAGGGGATCCCATTTGAAGGGAGAACAACTCTTCCCTCTCCATACGCTGTTCTTTTTTTGGTTACTCCATTATGTTGCCTTCAACCTCCTGCTAACTTAGACATCGGACAGTCCCCCGCCGGAACACCACCGGCACCCTTGGGGACTTTGTTGCAAGTTCACCCGGAGAGGAGCGCTCCAGCACATCCAACCCCGGTCCAGGAGTTGACGCCACAACACTACCCATGTCCTATGAGCAAAGACTGTTAGACCAATGTCAAAGGTTGAGCCAAGGGAATAGAACTGTGCCTGAATACATCGCCAAATTTGATGAATTTGTCATGCGATGTAGCATAGTAGAGTCTGAGGGCATGATCCTATCTAAATTTTGAGCTGGCCAATGAGAAGAGATTAAAAGGAAACTATTTCTGAGAGAAGTTTATGACCTAGAACATGCCTACCAAATTGCTAGGGATTTTGAGAGATTTCAGAAGGGACCCATAATTCGTCGACCTGAATCTAACAGAATTGGTACCCCTAGACCCAGGCCAAGTTTTAGTCAAGTCCCTTCAAACTGATCCACCCCTTCTAACCCTTTAGCTTGCAAGGATGATAGAGATAAGGGCCACGAAGTTCAAAGGAGCCATAACAATGACATTCATTACTTTAGGTGTCATAAGGTTGGCCATAATTGATGAGGGACGGGATGAGGGGAAGGATCGTTGGCGAGCTAAGAAGTCATCAGGTATGGTGGTGGGGAAGAAAATAATGGGGATGGAAGAAGCATATAGTTGGTTGATTTTAGATAACCACTCCCTCACGAAGCATCAATGCCCTAAGGCATGGAAGTTTTGGGCCTCACACCCACTCCCGCATGGAGGTCGACATTCTGAAAGAACGAAGGCAATTAAAATAAAAGCGACACTCAATTTTCATTCAATCATAACATGAATACAAGAGGGGGAGGGGGTGGGTATTTATAGATTCACCCAGGTCCCTGGACTCCTTTACAGACTAGGACTACATCACTTGAGGGCTAAGAAATCCTGATGAAATTGGACTTAGTCAAGGGGACTCCTGTTGGGCTGAGATGCCAGCCTGGTGGACTTGGGCTAGGGGGCACCAATCATTAGATCCTGGGGCACAAGGGCTTGATGGATTCGGGGGTCATTGACAGAAAAGTATCCTAAAAGCCAATCTTTGTAAGGGCATTTTTATAATTTTCCAACTCTTGTATGACATTATTATATTAAATAAAGGTATTTTGCTTCATCATATTATTGTGTCTTATTTAAAGATTATGATGAACCCCATAGATTAAAGCAAAGAAATTTGGGTTATGATGGAGATCACAATGGTGAGATCTAAGTTCCTATAAATCCTAATCTAAAATGTTCCTAGTCGTTGGATCATCGATTCGGGGATCAATGCTTCTGGAAAGACTAGCTTATCCTATGTATGCTCCATGAAGAGGGTGGTTGGTCTCAGCTACTTATGTAGAGACACTTATACAAGGACAATGGTGCTCATTAGGGAATTAGTTTTTTGAATTGATCCATACCGAGACTATCTTATGGAAGTCTTACTACTTGTCAAATGATAGTTATCATAGTGCAAGTTGTGCAAGTGATCTTTAGACCTGCGGTCGCCATGGTTCCTTATCCACAATAAGCCATGTTTTGGTTCATACTCATTCATGACATTCAGTCGTGTATGGGATGTTCTCGGATATGGTGGAAGGTGTATGAAGGATGTAAGTGGACCAACAAGGAATTGATCATTCCTAGTAAGAGGAATTGTTATCCCAAGTAATCTCTTCGATTGATGACTCAAGGAGTCTTTGATCAAAGCAGGATGGATTAGAAGTGGTTTCTAATCAGTCATCAGCAAAATTTTCATTATCGAATAGAGATTCAAAATGATTAAGTGTTAGGGTTTGACATTTATCCATACCCATCACTTAATCAAGATAAGGGGAGATCGAAAGATTGAATTGCATGGTAACTTTTCACTAGAGGGTATTTTGATACTTTTCATGAAATTCTTCATCTTTCAGGTAGGTATGACATGTTGCTGGATGTTAATCATGTCTTGTGGGTTATTATGAATTAATTGGATTGATTCATGAGTTGATTCGAAAGCTTGTTTGAATTGGCAATTTAGGTCAGCTTAATTTGACCTAATTAGGTCAATCGGGTTCGATTGGATCGATTTGGCTAGGACCTAGACCAACTGCTAGCTAGATGTAGAACCCAAAAGGTCACACACATTAGGGAATTAACCTAGGAAGTCAATTGACATTTTATTAGGGTCATGGGATCCTAATTGGTTAGCTAGATTGCACACTAGCATGTGTTGGCTGACCTAATTGAATCGGATCTCATAGATTGCTAAATGGACCAACCAATTTATGAGAGACTTAAATGGGTTGTATCCTAAGTGGGATGAATTTATCAAATTTTATCTGATATTTCTTGGACATGTTATGTGGCATATATTAAGAGTCCAAATGGCATGGGACTCTTGGCGCAATATAGGTGCTCGGCAAATAAAAGGGCATAAAAGGACCAAGAGTCCTTTTTCTTGATAATCACTATTATAGTGATAAAGTACACTTCATGCCCTTTCATTTGACACCCATTTTGCATAGTTTTTTACTAGGTCAAATATGTGAATGGCATGTAGAAAGGTGGCGCACAAAGTGAAGAGTCGCAACTCTTTACTATTGGTGCACAGAACTTTGGCACACAGAAAGGACAAGAGTCCTTCTATCTGTCAATCACCAAAGCCAGATAAAGTCCAAGGGACTTTATCCTCATCTCCACACCCTCTGAAGTTTGCTTTGACCAGTCAACAAAAGGAAGAGTTCGATGGAAGTAACTTGGCACAAATGAAGAGTTGTGACTCTTCATTTGGCACAAATATGAGAAGCAGGGTCCTTCTGCTTTGGGCAACTTCTTATCACCAGTATTTTTCATGAAAAGCCATATCCCTTGGCTCTCTTAAAACTGGTATTTGACATGTGTCAAGTGGAGAATTCGGCAAGGAACCGAAGAGACAAAAATTCTTGTCTTTTGGTGCAAGAAGGGATATGGTGCTTCATAATAAGACTCCTTCTCATTCAAGGGTCTTATTTGATATGTGATTGGATAGATCAAAGGCTGATGAGAGGTCATACCTGGTGCCCTCCCCTCTCCTATAAATAGCCATTGGTATTTTTTTCGATGTTTTTTTTGATGGGTATCATAATTCTCTTCTTTCTTACACTTACAATATCACTCTATCCACCCACTCTCTTCCTTCCTTCGTAAGAGGATAATTCTTAAGTCAAAGTCCCCATTTTAAGACAAGGCTCTAGGAAGAGAATTTGGAAGTGATAGAAAGAGAGAAGGGAGGTTTTGGAGAAGGCTCAGAGTGCTCTACTGGAGGGCAAAGGTCTGAGCAAGAAAGGAAGGGCTGCCAAAGGAAGGAGGGCCACCAGAAGAGTCCCAGTGGCTTAAGCAACCTACTAAGGAGAGCTTCCTAGTTTGATTCCTATGTGGATCACCTTTGGAATGCTTGCATTTGTGAGCCTAGTGGAAAGAAAAGGAATTAGCATTCCAGGTATTTTTTATAACCCTAATTTAGTGACTTGTTAATTGTAGTGAATAAGAAATTTTGGGCTTAGGGTTTTCTAGTAGAATGAAATTTTTTTTTTGAAATTCATTCCTTTGCTATGCCAAAGAAACCCTAGAAAACTCAACAGTGGTATCAAAGCCCCCTTATTTCATTCAATTAATGGTCATTTGAATTATTGAATGCTATGTGATAATAGAAAAATATGATCATATGCTATGTTATTATATTTCTGATGCAACATTTAGTTTAAAGACATATATATGATATGTTTATCTTAGTAATAGCTTTGAATTGGGTTAATCACCTTGGCCATCCAGTCATAGAAGCAAAGTAAGATTTAAAGGCCCTCTCTTCCCATTCAATGGGGTCTTCTATATCATGTAGGGGTGCCGTTGTGGCCATATCCCATGAACAAGTGATGTGAACAGATGTTTGAAATAATCATGTTATGTTATGCATATTATGGCTAATATGCTTGGTTGCTAGTTTTATTATCATGTTGTCATGATATGTTAGGATATGTTTTGAGACCATTAAAAGCCCACATAATCAAAATATTTAGTCATAGTGCAAGTTAGTCATGAGGCAATTTCATTAAGGGTTACATGATTAGTTAATTGGTGTCTAGGTAAGTGGTTCTGGGAATGTAATGGGAATGAGGTTTTTAATTAGTTCCGTTATCTGACCTGGCCAATTATTTTGCTATCTAAGAAAAGCAACGGGGGGACCCTCTCATCTCTTCCACTTACCTAGCCAATTTGGCTATATCTGGACCTTATATTGAATATGCCAAAATTGACTTAACATATTATAGTTTGCCTTCCTTCATGCTAAGTCAAATTAATATCAAAACTATAGTAGGTTTGTTGTATAACACAAGGCCTGCTCTAGAATTTGATATAAAATTTGTCTTTGTACACTTAGTGCTTTATAGCATGATTGGAATTGTTGCTTTGTTGTATAACAAAAGGGCAACATTATTCAATCATGGCTATATAGAAATGAACGGTCTGACTAAACTTAAGACATTATAGTTTGATGTGTAACACAAGACTATAAGTATCTTAGAGGAAGTTTTCTTTTAAGAATTGCATGGGTTGTAATTGGAAAGGAAGTCCTACCTTTGAACTCGTGAGTATTTGTTGTGTAACACAGGGCATTCATGAGGAATTGGGATCTCAACCCGACTAAGGAGATCTAGTAAGGTTTCTCGCTTACCATAGGTGAGGGTTATGGTATTTGAATAAAATAGTGGAAGACATAATTAGATATAAAGTCCTTATCTAGTTATGAATGTCATCTTGAGTGGTCTGCTTATATTGTTCTTAATTAAATGTAGGATTTATTATGGCTTCAAATTTATTACTACGGGGCATCTTATATGCCAACAAGTTGATTGGTCCTAATTATATGGACTGGTTGAAGAACCTGAGGATGGTATTGACTCAAGAGAAGCTTTCATATATTCTTGATTCTCCAGATCCAGAGCTGATCAGAGAGGATGCTTCCGAGGAGGAAATTTGATGCGAGACTAATATGCATGCTATTATTTTTATGGATTTTATATATTGGGTGAAGTGATTAAATCTCGAATATTGGATCAAAATAAGTTGTAGGGAATTCTATATGAATTTTAGAAACTAAGCGCGTAGATTAGGACCTAAGAAAGCAGTAAAGATGGATCGCCGGGGCTGAGAAGCCTCGGTTAGGGCAAGTTCTCCGACAATAAAATTACTGGCAGCAGAGGGGGTGTACCTGATAACATCTGATGCACCCGATGAAGATTGCAGTGAAGGGATCTCTCATTCCTCGATGGATGCATCCTGAAAAATTGAGCCAAAGATCTACGGATACCTGGCTTTCTGCTCAATGGTCCGATTGAGGCTTGGCTAGAGTCGTTGGATTTGTAGGAACTCGGGGACCTACAAATGACCTGTCAAGGGTTAGAAAACTGACAACAAAGAAACAAGAGAAAACAGTAAGGGGAAAAAAGTTTTGGAGGAGGGCGGCCAGGGCTCTGGAAGGATGGTTGGCGGTAGGAAGATAGTTGCAACACCGGGAAGAAGAAACTCTCAAAACCCCTTTATGCACGTAGTAGGGTAACACACAGCAATTGAAGAGAACTCAAGTTTTAATTCATATATCAAAATCAATCCTCATACAAAAGACTAGGGTCCTTTAAATAGACACTTAGTCTTGGGCTCCAAGTAAGGGTACATTAGACATTACATAATAATCCTACTCCTACCCAAACCCTAGCTAAAAATAAGGAAACATTAGGTAGAAAAAAATCCCTAAAAATTCTCTCCTCCTCTCTTGACTTGGTCAACACTCCAAGGATGCCTAGGGGGGCGTGTTGGGCTTCTAGGAGCAGCAAGGGCCGGCCTAAAGGGGCTTGGGTACATGGGCTTGGGCCTCTGGAAGCTAGGGTGGCCTGGTAGCCAGGTAGCAGAAATATTCCCTAGTATCTTGCTTCTTAAGGGCCTGGTTGGTGTGGGCACCAGGATCCAATAGAGGCACCTCAACCCTCTGTGGATCTCAGATTAGGGTTCCACATCTTTGAGTCTTGTAATAAAGCTTCAAGCCTCAAATTTGTAATTATCTTTTTCATTGAATTGAGTCTGTACCTTGACCAATTAGGTCAAATTGAGTCGTGTACTGAGTTGAGTCACAAATCGAGTCCAGTCTAAGTTTATTAGGTCTAATGCAAGAGTGGGTCTTAAAATTTAATCTCCTTTGAATCAAGTCGAGAAAGAATCCAAGTCAACTCAAGGCCCACCTGTGCATCCTACATGGCACCATGACATCTTGCCATGTGGGTAGCACACTTGGCATGCAAGGATGCCCAATGGGACCACTTCATTTGGCTCTAGCCTTTTTCCTCTCCCCCTATCAAGCTCATTTCCATGCAAGGGTGGTCGGCCAAGGTGGAAGTCAATGGGAGTTGAAGTGGGGAATTCAAATCCCTTGCTTCAAGCCCTCCAATCAAGTCTTCTTCCCAAGTTGCTTCAACCACTTTGAAAGGGAGAGACAAGATCCTTGGGCGCCTCCACCTAACACTCCCCATGTCAAGTCTTATACCAAAGAAAGGATGTGCAACAAAGGAAGGAAGAAGAACATAAGCCATGCTACAAGCCCCTCTTCGTCTCTTTTTCCAAAATAATGAAGATTTTTTCCAACTTCAAGGTGCCATGATCCCTCCTCCTAGCCTTGCTTCATGCCACGCCCATTCAAGGCTAGCACTTGGTCGGCCAAAGGGAGAAGAAAGTCAAGGTTTGGGCACCCATTCAAGAAAAAAGAAGAAGAAATTTTGTATTCTTGCATTTGAATTTCAAAAATGGGTCCTAGGGTGCCTATTTAAAGGACCCAATCCCTCCATTGTAAAGATTATTGATGATTAAATGAAAAGAGCTTGAGTTTTGTTTCTCCTCCAACCATTGTCTCCTAGACTAGGTTTGAGTGAAGCTTCCTTCGTCCCCAGGGACGTCGAGTGGTGTGAGGCCACCTTTCCATTGCCCCAGGGCGTCACAAGTCCTTCGTCCTCCTGGACGTCGAGTGGTGTGAGGCCACATTCCTTCATCCTCCAGGACGTCGCGGGGTGCGAGGCCCCAAGTTATCCCCCTTCTTCGACATTGGAATCCAGCCAGACACCAGGCTCGAAGCCCCTTCTCAACACTCCCTTAGTTCCATTTTGACACTTCGCTTCATTTCACTAATCCCTCCTTTGTTTGCCTACAGGTCCCCCTTGGTATCACGGGCACCAGAGACGGTATGCTTTTCCATCGTGACCACCCCACCGAAAGCCAGCGCATCCGCGGGTTCGACTACTTGGGCATCCAGGTCGCATCCACTGAGTCGAGTGATCTCTGCATCGGGCACTTCAGACGTGTGAGGTTTGCCCCTATCTCCTAAGTAGGTATTGTGTATCGAGCTTAGTCCTACCGGGATTTCTTAATCCTACCGGGATTTCTTAATCCTGGGATCCTGTTCTCTTATTTCACTATTTAGGGACTTGATTTGCTAGTGTAGGCTTCTTTTATTCAGTTTCTCCTATTTCTAGTCTTTGTTTGTGATCGGGAATCAAAAACTTATAAAAACATTTTAAACTCAGCAATTATAAAAACCCCTTTGCATCATAAGCATCCACACTAGCATCTCTAGCCCTACTCCCCTACATCATTAGTGGTATCAGAGCATGGTTAGGACTAGTGAAAAACAAGGAGTAATAGATTAGAAACCTTGCATCTTTTCCTTTCATTTTCTACATTTTGTTCAGCCCATATATGGTTTGAACATTGATTTTTCTCTCTGTAGGGACCTCCAAATTTTATGATTTCTATTTTGTTAGATCACATTTAATTCAGAGTATTTTTGATTATTTTCTCAAATTTTATTTCACTTTGTAGAATTTCTACATGCCGAAATACTACCTGAGAAAATCTCAGGTCTGAAATTCCAGCAAGCATCTCATTTCTTGCTTCATTCATCCATCTAGTTTATTTCTTGCATTTAGGAGCATATTTCAATTCTTGCATTTTGTTTAGCATTCACACATCTGAAAGACACAAAAAAACAAGAAAAATCTAAGTCATTTCATTAGTCATTTGTGTGCATCATTTTGCGTAACTCATCCTAAGGGCGTCAAATTTACATAGGGTCAGGATTTCATTACCTGTCCCTAGCCCAAAACCACTACCCGACATATCGAACCTTAGCTGTTAACTAAAATTGATTAGATGCTTAATCTGCTCTAGTGAGCTAGGAACACCCACGAAGTCGGGTCGACCCAAGTGCTGAGCCAAGCTAGATCACTTGTTGGTGTGTGCTTGAGTTGCTGGTATCTAGGAAAGTGGTTCACGGACTAGACCTCGAATGGAAGTGGGTTGGTTCGCTTACCTGGCCAATTTCAAAATTGGTGTCTAAGGCAAGCAAAGAGGAACCTCCACTAACCTTACACTTACCTGGCCAGGTGCCAAGTTACTACTTCTAGGTTCATCTTCTTGACTTTACATTTGGTTAGATCTCCTAGGTCTAGCGAACCGTAGCACCGTTCTGTGTGTGTTACATGTGCACTAGATCAGGAACCTCTTTTCACCTACCTTCTCCACCCCCTACTGAAGCCATGGACCAATTTCGAGCTGACATTGGAGCCCTAACTCAATCCATGAATCAATTAAGCAACCAGTTAACTAATAAACTTGATCAAATAGAAGCCAGACTAGGACCCATAGAGGAAGCTGCTAGGCCTCGACCTGAAGCTGGTCTTGAGTCCCCTCATCCCAGGAGAAACCTGCAACAAGACCCTTATTATGAGGATGAATTTGGGAGAGACCCTGATCCCTTCGTTGATACCCGTCCTAGGAGACCCAATCTGGAGGACCATGAAGAAAGAGCCATTAGGAGAATCAAGCTTGAGGCACCCACTTTCAATGGAAGTTTAGATCCGAGGGTGTATGAAGATTGGGAGTCAGCTATGGAACAGTATTTTGATTGGTACTCTATGTCTGATAGAACTATGTTTAAGTTTGCCAAGCTTAGGTTGGTTCACCAAGATTGGTTGTTTTGGAATAGCGTCGAAAATTACATAGAGCAGAAAGGGCAATTACCCATAACAGCCGGGGGGGAAATGAAAGATAAGCTTAGAAGGAAATACCTACCTGCATCCTACACCCAAAAACTGTTGGACTAATGGCAAACCCTAAGTCAAGGAAATAAGAGTGTGGCCGACTACATCGTCAAGTTTGATGAATATGTTATGCGATGTAAGGTTGTAGAGTCGCTAGAGGTAACCCTGTCTAGGTTTAGGGCTGGCCTACACCCAGACATTCAAAGAGAACTATACTTAAGGGCAACCAAAACCTTGGAAGAAGCTTACAAAGTTGCTAGGCTCTGTGACCATTTCCAGAGAGCTCCCGCCTACAAAAGACCTGAGCTCTTTAGGAACTAGAGCCATATCCCCGGATCCATCCAAGGTTATAGCCAGGCTTACCCAAGTTGACCAAGCTCGAACCGATCTGAGCCAAGTCGACCAAGCCTAGCCTGACCCAGTCCTAGTCGTCCTAGCCTGAATCGACCCCAATACAGTAGAGAGGACAAGGGTAAGGCTATTGAAGTCCAGAGGAGACCCAATCCCCAAGGTAACTGCTATAGGTGTCATAAACCTGGACATTTTGCTAGTCAGTGCACCGCCCCTGCCCTACTTATAGATGAACCGACTGAAACTGAACCCGAACCCATTGTTGAACCTGAGGAGGAAGTCTATGATCCTGAAAATCAGTTGTTGGAAGAGATCACAGAGGGAGCCCCTGCTTGGATTCTAGCCACCAAGGAGAGTCATGAACCAACCAAAGTAGAACACCCCCAAGAGGTAGTGAAGACTCTAAAAGAATTTGATGATGTTTTCTCTGAAGAATTACTTGATCAATTACCATCCCTGAGGAATACCCAGCCTGCCCTAGAACTTGCACCCATCAATCAATGTCCTAATTTTAAAATCATCTTGACTAACCAAGGTCTGTCTTATGTTTCCCATAGATTGCCCCAAGACTTCGATTCCTATTTCCTACCCTTCCCTGAGCCTTCTCACATTTCTAGAGCCATGGGGTTGCATTTTGTTGAAATTACTAGGCTGCATGACTTCTTAGAACCCATCCCTTTTGCCATTTACTTCTGGTACACTTTATGGCATTTGTTAGGGATCCTTGATAATTTTTCTTATACATACCAGACCAGGGTCAAACCTAGAGAGTCCATAATCTATTATGTTTAGGCTCTAGAGAGTCCAATAAATTTTTTTCTCAATAGGAATGCATAGTTGAGTCTGCATTTTACATCATGTTAGGATTATGCATTAAATAAAATTTTTTAAAATAATTTAGTTGATTCTCGAAAACGAACCAAGAATTTGAAAGTAGGGATTCTATAATGGTTAGGCTCAGGCCTGAACGGTTTCCACCAGGAACCGTTAAGAAGCTTCATACTCGTGGGGCTGGTCCCTTTAAAGTGATTAGGAGAATGGGCCCTAATGCCTATGTGCTAGAATTACCTCCGGACTATGGAATTATCTCGACATTCAATATCTCGGACTTAGTCGAGTATAGGGAACCTGCAAACATACCTAGCGAGCCATTTGGGCTTAACCTTCCTTTTGAGAGTGAACCCGAACCTGAATATCCACCTCCAGTTTTACCTAAGAGAGGAGAGCGGATTGAGCGTGTCCTGGATGACCAAGCAATCACTACCCAGGGCAAAGGCTATCAACGTTACTTGGTTCGATGGCAAGGCTGACCCGAGTCCGATGACTCGTGGATCACCCGGGAAGACCTGCAGCACATCAACCCCGATATCCTGAGAGGTACCAAAGCCAGACTAACCCTTACTCGACAGGGTAGAGTTCCTCCCACCCCGAGAGAACTGGTGCGGGCACCAGGATCTGACAGAGGCTCCTCAACCCTCTTTGGATCTCAGATTAGGGTTCCACTTCTTTGAGTCTTGTAATAAGGCTTCAAGCCTCAAATTTGTAATTGTCGTTTGCATTGAATTGAGTCTATACCTTGACCAATTAGGTCAAATTGAGTCCTGTACTGAGTCGAGTCACAAATCAAGTCCAGTCTGAGTTTATTAGAAGTATGGGTCAATTCCATGAGTGGGTCTTAAAATTTAGTCTCCTTGGAATTAAGTCGGGAAAGAATCCAAGTCAACTCAGGGCCCACCTGTGCATCCTACATGGCGCCATGACATCTTGCCATGTGGGCAGCACACTTGGCATGCAAGGATGCCCAATGGGGAGGTCCACTTCACTTGGCTCTAGCCTTTTTCCTCTCCCCCTATCAAGCTCATTGCCATGCAAGGGTGGTCGGCCAAGGTGGAAGTCAATGGGAGTTGAAGTGGGGAATTCAAATCCCTTGCTTCAAGCCCTCCAATCAAGTCTTCTTCCCAAGTTGCTTCAACCTCTTTGGAAGGGAGAGATGAGATCCTTGGGCACCTCCACCTAACACTCCCCATGTCAAGCCTTATACCAAAGAAAGGATGTGCAACAAAGGAAGGAAGAAGAACATAAGCCATGCTATAAGCCCCTCTTCATGTCTTTTTCCAAAATAATGAAGATTCTTTCCAAATTCAAGGTGCCATGATCCCTCCTCCTAGCCTTGCTTCTTGCCACGCCCATTCAAGGCTAGCACTTGGTCGGCCAAAGGGAGAAGAAAGTCAAGGTTTGGGCACCCATTCAAGAAAAAAAGAAGAAGAAATTTTGTATTCTTGCATTTGAATTTCAAAAATAGATTATTGATCATTAAATGAAAAGAGCTTGAGTTTTGTTTCTCCTCCAACCATTATCTACTAGACTAGGTTTGAGTGAAGCTTCCTTCATCCCCAGGGACGTCGAGTGGTGTGAGGCCACCTTTCCGTTGCCCCAGGGCATCGCAAGTCCTTCATCCTCCGGGACGTCAAGTGGTGTGAGGCCACATTCCTTCGTCCTCCGGGACGTCGCAGGGTGCGAGGCCCCAAGTTATCCCCGTTCTTCGACTTCAAAATCTAGCCAGACACCGAGATCGAAGCCCCTTCTCAACCCTCCCTTAGTTCCATTTTGACACTTTGCTTCATTTCACTAAACCCTCCTTTGTTTGCCTACAGGTCCCCCTTGGTATCACGGGCACCGGAGACGGTCTGCTTTGCCATCGTGACCACCCGACCGAAAGCTGGCGCATCCACGGGTTTGACTACTCGGGCATCCAGGCAGCATCCACCAAGTTGAGTGATCTCTGCATCGGGCGCTTTAGATGTGTGATGTTTGCCCCTATCTCCTAAGTAGGTATTGTGTATCGAGCTTAGTCCTACCGAGGTTTCTTAATCCCGGATCCTGTTCTGTTATTTCATTATTTAGGAACTTGATTTGTAAGTGTAGGCTTTTTTTATTCAGTTTCTCCTATTTCTAGTCTTTGTTTGTGATCGGGAATCAAAAACTTATAAAAATATTTAAAACTCATCAATTATAAAAACCCCTTTGCATCATAAGCATCCATACTAGCATCTCTAGCCCTACTCCCCTACATCATTAGGCTTGGTGCCTGGGCTTCATTTCTCTGGGCTAGGATGCAGGTGGACCTTTGGAATTATGGATGCCCTGGTCTATGAATATATTCTGGCATCTGGAAGGGAATCTGGGCATCTGGAGGGCATCTGCAAGGAATCAGGGTTTTCTAAATTTTCCTCCTGGGGTCTTCAAATCTTCAAGCTGGGTTGGACTTGGGCTATACTTCCATGTCTTCAATCTGGTTGGACTTGGTCTTCACTTGTATGATGTAGTCTTGAGTCTTCAGTGTACTTGGACAGGACTCAAGAAAAATAAAATTAGCTCAACATGAGCTGACTAGCATTGGACTGAACTAGCTCAACATGAGCTGACTAATACTGAACTGAAATAACAACTCAAAAGACTCAAATAACAACTAAAATGGACTCAGATGGGCTAAGCCCTTATTACAGATGGACTTATAAATTATTGATCAACCCATAGAGAATTGAAAAGCCTCTGTCTTATTCTGGTGCCTCTGGTGTCCGCACCAAAATTGCCATACACAAAATGTGACAAAATGACAGCACAACTGTCAGGTGCATCATGTTAGCCTCAATAAGCAATAAGCTTCAGAGACAACATGAAGGGATGGAACCTCAATCCATATTTCTAAATCTAAAGGAGCTCTATGGAGAGCAAAGTAGGGCTGCTCGATACAAGATATCAAAGTAATTGTTCCGTGCATGAATGAGTGAGGGTTCATCAGTGCAAACCCATGTTTTAAAAATGATTGACTTAATCACCCAATTAGGTCAGTTAGGGTTTGTAATGGATGGTGAACTCAACCAGGACTTGATCCTGCAATCACTCCCAGTTTCTTCTCTCAGTTTATTCTAAATTATCATATGAACAAACTAAATATTTCTTTGCTTGAACTACTAAACATGCTTGAGACATTAGAGATCCATTCTAAAGGAGATAAGGCTCATCTTCTTTTTATTGATGGGAAGAAGAAACAAGCAATGAAAAAGGGTATGAAGAGGAAGTTCAACCCTAAAAAGAGCATCCAAAAGAAGAAGAAAGCCAAGAAGGCTGTCAATGATGGAGCCTGTTTCCACTGCGGCAAGCAAGGGCATTGGAAGAAAATTTGCAAGACATATCTTGCAAGTATGAATCAAGATGCTGGTGGAGCATCTAAAGGTTTGTACATGATACAAACAAATTTATCATTGAGTTCTTCTATTTCTAATTCATGGATATTGGATACTTTATGTAGGTCTCATATCTACAAGTCATTGCAGGGACTCCATAGAATTAGAAGCTTGAAGAAAGGTGACTTCAAGCTATATGGTGCAAGTGGTGAAGCCATGTATGATGAAGCCATGGGCACCTATCTTCTGTTATTATCTTCGGGTAATATTTTAAAGTTGGAAGAATTTTACTATGTACCGAATATTGTAAGAAACATTATTTTAATACCTTGTTATTACAACAAGGATATGAAATAAGTGTAAAGAGCAATGGCTGCTCTATTCTTCATAGAAATAAAATATTTGGATGTGGTTATTTTATTAATTGTCTTCTAACTTTAGAACTCAATGATGAAATATTACTTTTTAATAACAAGAAGAGGAAAAGAGATAATGTCAATGTCATATTTTTTTGGCATTGCCGGTTAGGTCATATAAGTGAGTCAAGGATAAATAAGCTAGTCAAAGATAATTACTTTGACCCTTATGATTTTCAATCATTAGGAACTTGTGAGTCTTGCCTCAAAGATAAAATGACCAAGTCTCCATTCACTGGGCATGGAGACAGGGCAACTGAGATATTAGGTCTTGTGCATACTGATGTGTATGGACCTATGACAACTCAAGCTAGAGGTGGATACTCATATTTCATCATGTTTATCGATGACTTATCTAGGTTTGGTCATGTGTATCTAATGAAACACAAGTCCGAAGCCTTTGATAAGTTTAAAGAGTATCAAAGCATGGTTGAAAAACAAATTGGACATAGTATTAAAACTCTTCATTCTGATCGAGGAGGTAAATACTTGTCTAGTGAGTTTCTAAACCATCTTAACGATAAAGGCATAATCTTTGAATGGACTCCTCCTTATACATCCCAGTTAAATGATGTGGCAGAAAGGAGAAATCTCACATTGTTAGACATGATGAGGTCCATGATGAGCTTCACAGATCTTCCCATTTCTTTCTAGGGATATGCCCTGAAAACTGTTGCTTATATTTTGAATAGGGTACCATCAAAGTCAGTGACTAGCACTCCATATGAGTTATGGAATGGAAAAAGACCAAATCTTCAATACTTGAAGATTTGGGGTTGCTTGCTTATGTCAAGAATAATTTTGGACATAAGTTAAGTGCTAGGATTAACAAATGCAGGTTCGTTGGTTATCCTAAAGAAGGTGTTGGATACCTCTTTTATCATACTACTGAACAAAAGGTTTTTGTCAGTAGACATGCAACATTCTTGGAGGAAAAATTTATCCAAGAAAGAAATAATGACATAACACTTGAACTAAGTGAAGTTCAAAACCAACAACCAATTCCTGAAGAGTCTTTGAATGCAATTCCTCAACCAGAGGTTCTTGATAATTAGGAATAGCCACAACACATACCTCCTCTCCGAAGGTCAAAAAGGGTGCGGGGAGCACCTCTCAGATATGGTTTTGTCATCGAGAATGATAATGAAGACAGTATCATTTAGGATGATGATCCTGTGACCTATTTGGAAACTGTCGAGAGTAAAGACTCTGACAAATGGCTAGATTCCATGAAGTCTGAAATGGACTCCATGTATTCCAATCAGGTTTGGACATTGGTAGATCCACCTGAAGGAATTAACCCAATAGGGTGTACATGGGTCTTCCAGAAGAAGATAGGAACAGATGGTCAGGTAGAGACCTTTAAGGCCAGGCTGGTAGCAAAAGTTTTTAAACAAAAACATGACATTGACTATGATGAAACCTTTTCACCAGTAGCCATGCTCAAGTCCATTCATATATTGCTTGCTATAGCAGCATCCATGATTATGAAATATGGTAGATGGATGTAAAGACTGCTTTCCTTAATGAAAATCTTGAGGAAAAAGTCTATATGATATAGCCAGAGGGTTTTGTCTCAAGTGGGAGATCAAACCAAGTATATAGGCTAAAGAAGTCCATTTACGGACTAAAGCAAGCATCAAGGAGTTGGAACATTCACTTTGATGAAACAATTAAGGAGTTTGGTTTTATCAAGAATGTGGATGAACCATGTGTGTACAAGAAGACAAGTGGGAGTGTACTTATTTTCTTGGTCTTGTATGTTGATGACATACTAATCATTGAGAATGATATCCCAATGTTACAATCGATCAAAACTTGGCCATCATTAAAGTTTTCCATGAAGGATTTGGGAGAAGCATCCTATATACTCGGTATAAAGATCTATAGAGATGGATCTAAGAGAATGCTAGGCTTATCCTAATCTAGGTACATTGACTTAGTGTTGAAGAGATTCAACATGGATGGAAGTAAGAGGGGTTACTTACTTATGAGTCAAGGCATACATCTCTCTAAGAAGATGCCTCCTAAGACATTAGAAGAAAAAAAGAGGATGGCTATGATTCCTTATGCTTTGGCTATAGGATCAATTATGTATGCCATGTTATGTACCATGCCTGATATTGCTTATGCCTTGGACATAGTAAGCAGGTTTCAAGCTGATCCAACGGAGGATCATTGGAAAGCTATGAAAAATATTCTTAAGTACCTAAGAAGGACTAAGGATGTTTTTTTCATATATGGTGGATCTGAATTAAAACTAGAAGGATATACGAATTCTAATTTTCAATCAGATCCAGATGATAGCAAATCCATATCAGGGTATGTCTTCACCCTAATGATGGTGCAGTGAGTTGGAAGAGTACAAAGCAGCCAACCGTAGCTGACTCAGTCACTGAGGCAAAATACATAGCTGCAAGTGAAGCCACGAAGGAAGCTGTCTGGATGAAGAAATTCATCATGGAATTGGACGTGGTTCCTGAAATACAATAACCAGTGCCACTATATTGTGATAACACTAGAACTGTTGCACAAGCAAAGGAACCAAGGTCTTAACATAAGTCCAAGAATATCCTAAGATGTTTCCACCTCATTCGAGAAATCATAGAAAGACAAGATATTATCATCGAATGGGTTGATACTAAGAACAATATAGCAGACCCATTCACTAAAGCACTACTGGTGGGGACACCTGAGGCACCAGAATAAGACAGAGGCTTTTTCAACCCTCTGTAAATTGATCAATAATTTATGAGTCCATCTATAACAAGAGCTTAGCTCATCTGAGTCTATTTTAGTTTTTATTTGAGTATTTTTAGTTGTTATTTTAGTTCTGTACTAGTCAGCTCATGTTGAGCTAGCTCAGTCCAATGCTAGTCAGCTCATGTTGAGCTAATTTTATTTTTTTGAGTCTTGTCCAAGCATACTGAAGACTCAAGACTATATCATACAAGTGAAGACCAAGTCCAACTAGATTGAAGACATGGAAGTATAGCCCAAGTCCAACCCAACTTGAAGATTTGAAGACCCCAGGAGGAAAATTCAGAAAACCCTGATTTCTTGCAGATGCCCTCCAGATGCCCAGATTCCCTTCCAGATGCCAAAATATATTCATATACCAAGGCATCCATGATTTTAGAGGTCCATCTACATCCTAGCCCAAAGAAATCAAGCCCAGGTGCCAAGCCCAAGTCCCTAAGAAGCAAGATACCAGGGAATATTCCTGCTACCTGGCTACCAGGCCACCCCAGCTTCCAGAGGCCCAAACCCATGCACCCGGGCCCCTTTGGGCCGGTCCCTTGCTGCTCCTAGAAGCCCAACACGCCCCCTAGGCATCCTTGGAGTGTTGACCAAGTCAAGAAAATTTTTAGGGATTTTTCTATGGTGCGGGCACCAGACTTAGAAGAAGACTTCAGGGCTCCATCTGGATCTCTGAATGACATTGCCCGAAGAATTAGGGTTTTCTGGTTTTATAATAAGGGTTGACTTGGTCAACTCAATTTTAGTTTGAGTCTGTATTTTCCTGCAATTTAAATTTTGTTGAGTCATGTTGACTCAATACAAGTCCTAGTAGTAGTCTAGGTCTTCTCCAAGGTGCCACATTTTCTCCCAGGACCAAGCAAGTAGGCGCCACACTCCCAGCCACACTCCCAGCCACACGCCAGAGTCCAGGAGGCGCCACATCTCCATCCAGTGTGCCTTGGTCCTCACACCACAAGAAAGCAGGTCCCTTCTTTCATGCGCCACTTGGGGGAGAAATCCATCAAGATACCTCAATCCAAGGAGGAGCCAACTTCTTTCCAGATAAACCCAAGCCAGGATGGCAAGAATTTTTCTTGAAGAGAGGATCAAGGAGGTGCCCCACAATGTTCCATAAAAACCCAAGTTATAAAAGGGAAGAGAGCATGTCTTGGGGAGAAAATCAAGGAGGCACCCAAAAGTTTCCTAAAGTGCCAAAGCCATGAAAGGAAGAAGCCTAAACTTGTGGAGCAAGACTAGGAGGTGTCCAAAAGAGCCAAACCATGAAGGAAAAATCCTTGATTCATGGAGAGATACTAGGAGACACCCCCATAACCTGCCATTTGGAGCTGATTTTCAAGTTTTCTTAGAGTTTTTGGGCTGCCCACTCATGGAAGGAGTCTTGGGAAGAGAATTTGATGCCTAAAGTGTGGGTTAGTCCTATTAGTCCCACATGGAAAGTGTATGAAATTTTATTTCTTTGTTATGTCTATATATTCAACTCTATGTAACTCTTGAAAAATGATGAATGAAATCAATTTCTTTGTGAGCAACTTTGTGTTTCTCTCTTCCGCACTTGTATTCAAGTGTTGAGCTCCGTGAGGGAGTAAATCCGGGTTCCCTAGGAACCTTGAGGAGGTGTGAGATCTCCAACCCCAAAACCCTAGCTTAGTCCACCCATCTCTACTCCACCACCACCAAACCCTAATTTTCCATCTTAATCCCACGGCCCCTCTCTTCCACATCGAAGTCGGTCACCAGCATCCAGGTTCAGATCAACTGTTTCAACTACAGAGCAAGTTCAAAGAAGAGTCAGATCAGTATCAAGATCTCCGGAACTTCTACATCCAACAATCTTCATTAAGTCCTCAGGTCAGTGTCTTTCTTTGAGTTTCTAGTTCTTTTTTTTTTTTTTGTTCTTCTTCTTCCAGATCCTGAGTTCGAGAAGAAGGCCAACCTTGCCATAGGACTACAATCCGAGGATCCATTGTGAAGATACCTCGTCTCCAAGGATCCTACAATCTGTTCGAGAGTGTCCTTCAATTGAAGCAACGAGAGATATCACAGTCAGGTATAAAACCTTCTCTTCTCTCTTCGTCTGTTTCTTGAAAGAGGAGTAAACCCTAGGTCTGGGGATTTCTCAATCCCCAGCAATCCTACTTCTGAGTTACTCTGATAATCCACTCCTTTTAATTGTGCTTTCTGTCATTTCTTAGTTTCTTTCAGCATTAGTTTATCTTTCCTTTAAGTCAAAGCCGACTTCTGAAAATAAATAAATAAAAAAAAATATATTAATTTTAATTTACTTCCGCATCGCATTATCTTTTTGTTTTGCATCAATTTTGGTATCAGAGCTTTCGTTCTGCATCAATTTTGGTATCAGAGCTTTCGTGCTGCATCATTTTACCTAATATTTCCTTATTTTCTAGCTAGGATTTGAGAGGGAAAAGGATTCTTATGTAAAGACTTATGTACCCTTACTTAGAGCCCAAGGTTAAGGGTCTATTTAAGGGACCCTAGCCTCTTGTATGAGGAGAATTTTGATGAATGAAAACCTTGAGTTCTTCTATTGAGTGGTGTGATACCCTGCTGTGTGCATAAAGGGGTTTGTGAGAGTTCTTCTTCCCGGTGTTTGCAATCATCTTCCTGCTGCTAACAAACCCTCCAGATCCCTGGATGCCCACTCCAAAAGAAGCCTTCCCTTGCTATTTTTACTTTATTTTCTTGTTCCTTTGTGAATTTTCTAACCCCTGACAGGTCGTTTGCAGGTCCCTGAGTTCCTACGAATCCAACGACTCCAGCCAAGCCTCAATCGGATCACCGAGCAGAAAGCCGGGTATCCGCGGGTCTTTGGCTCGATTTTCCAGGCCGCATCCATCGAGGAACGAGAGACCCCTTCGCTGCGATCTTTACAGACATTGTCAGGTACACCCCTCTACCTCCAGTAGTTTTATTGTAGGAGAACTTGCCCTAACCGAGGCTTCTCAGCCCCGGCGGTCCTTCTTTGCTACTTTTCTAGGTCCTAATCTGCATGCTGATCTTCAAAAATTCATACAAAGTTCTCTATAAATAATTTTAATCTGAAATTTGGGAATTAATCACCTAACTCAACATGTAAAACATACAAGAAAAATCGCATGCATATTAGTTCTCCATCATTTGGTATCGGAGCTAAGATTAGGGCTTGTTTTCTGCAATTTTTCAGTCCATATATACTCTATTCTTTTAATTATTTATCCCTGTTAAAAACTCTAAAAATTCTGAAATTTATTTTCCTAGATTTATCATAATTCAAAGTAATTTTAAAAAATTTCCCAAATTTTATTATGGCCTGTGAATTTTCTGAAAGCCGAAATAGGGCCTGCAAATTTTTGGCTCTATTTTTTTTAGCAAGACAAGTTTGGAAGTTTTAGGGTTTTGTTTAGGAGTTTTTGCATATTTCTTAATTTTAGTATATTTCCAGTATATTAGGCCATGATTTGCAAGTTTTATTCTATTTAAAAAATACCAAAAAAAAATACATATTCTCCAAAAATACCAAAAAAAAAATATCTAAATCCTAATTTGCATCCTCATCTGCCTGCCATCATTGCATAATTTACTTTTAAGGGCACTCTTGCTATATCAGATGGGGGGAGGATTTGATCACCTCTCCTTAGCCCAAAACCACATCCCTTGCATTCAGTCCCAAGCCTTAACCTAAAATTAATTAGACTTAATTTGCCCTAGTAGGCTAGGGACACCAACTGGTCGGGTCCGGGCTAGTGTTAGATCATTGTGTCAAGTTCACCTGTGTGTGCCTTGTGCTCAGTGTCTAGAATGGTGGTTTAGGGATTCAATCCCGAAGGGCTTGTGTGCTGGTCCGCCTACCTGGCCAATCTCTGATTGGTGTCTAGGATTGGCAATCAGGGACCTAACACTCCCCTTACACCTGCCTGGCTGAGTACAGGGTTACTATAGGCTAGTTTGCCACCCTGATTGAGCATCTTGTTTGAACTCTAGGTCTAGTCAGCTATAGTCGGTCTGATCGAGTCTTGCATGAGCACTAGATCAGGAGTTTCATATCACCCACCTCCTTCGCAAATGTCTGAACCCATGGAAAATTTACAAGCCCAAATAAAAGCCCTAGCTGATCAAATGGCCCAGATGGCTACCCAGATAACTACCCAGATGACTACCCAGATGACCCAGTTAACTCAGTCTCGTATTCAAACTAATGATAGAATTGACCATCTTTCCAATAGGTTTGATCAGTTAAAAGTCCGGGTAGGAACCCCAGAAAAAAACCATGGGTCACGGTCTGAGCCAAATCCTAATTCCCCTCAACTTAGGAGGAACCCAAACCCTGATCCATACCTTAAGGCTGAACCTAGGAGAGCCCATCGTCATGACCCAATCCCTAAGGTTAGTCCTAGAAGACCCAATCAGGATTTTATAGACCAGGAAGATAGATCCTATTTACCCTCTCCCTATAAGCCTAGTATACCTACAACCTATAGATCTTATGACTCCAAATCCTATGAACCTAGAACCTATGAATCCATAACCTATGAACCTAGATCCTATGATTAAAGATCCTATGCACCCACATCCTATGAGCCTAGTAGAACCAACACCCAATATTCTGACCCATATAGGGAGTCCAACCCTAGGAGAACCCAGTATTCTGACCCATATAGGGAGTCCAACCCTAGGAGAACCCAGTATTCTTACCCATATAGGGAGTCCAACCCTAGGAGGACCCAATATCCTGACCCATATAGGGAGCCCAAGCTCAGGAGGACCCCATACCATGATCCATCCTTAGAACCTGATCATAGAGCTGACCCAAAATGCTATGATCCCAGATCCTATAATCCCATGACCCATAGATCTGCTCCCTTGTCCTATGAGCCTAGAGAACCCATAACCCCTAAGTATCAACCTAGTACTAGTCATGCTTCCCCTAGTCAACTTGAACCCCATAGGATTAGTATCCCTAAATACGAATCCAGTAGTGAGCCACTATCCCTTATACAACCTGAACCTACTAGGAGTAGTACCCATAATCAGAGACCAGAACCTAACCAATTTCCTGCTAGCCGACCTTCTCCAACCATTCCTGAGATTCACAAGGCTTACATTAACGCGGAAGTGTATGAAGCTGATGTGAGCCTAGTGGATGAGTATGAGGGAGAAGAGGAGACACCTTTAGTAGACCTAGAATTAGCTGACCCAGTAGATACCCAGGTAGAAACCAACCCAGAGCTAGTTGACCTTGACCATATCCAACCTAAAGCTATAATGGAAGAACAAATAGAGGAAGAGAACCTAGGTACTGCTACTAGAGCCTTACCTGAGGAAACCATAGAGGAGAGCCAAATTATAGAGTCTAGTCCTAAAATACAAGAACCAGAAGAATTTATTAAGGACCTGATCTCTTTGAATCAGTACCCTCAGGATGAGTCTCCTCCTATAGTTCCCATTAAGGACCTCTTTCCTGAGATTAATAACCCATCCTTCCATTATACAAACCCCGTAGATATATCGCAACCCCATAAGGTTAACCTCATTAGTCTAGGATTAGTCCCTGACATGCCTTCTTTGATTCTACTTTATCCAACTAACCCAGAACCTTTTTCTCCACCCTACCAGAGTAATTCTGAACCCACTTCCTATTTTCTACCCTTTTCTGAGTTTTCTCATGTGTCTAGAACTATTAGGTTACATTTTGTTGAGGTTACTAGGTTGCAAGGATCCATAGAGCCCATCCCATTTGCTACCTACTTTTGGCAGACCCTTTGGCACTTATTAGGAGTTACTAGCAAATTTTCTTCTGCATGTCGTCCATCAACCACGACTCATGCCCCCATGCCCAAGTGGTAGTTAAGACCTAATAAACCTCTTTAGTCGAGTCTGCTAGGTTTAGGTTTGAGTCCTTTGCATCATCTTGTTAGGAGTCTGCATGTGCCTAGCATGTTCACCACCTGCACTAATGTTAAAACAACTGGCTAATTCCCGAAGATGGATCAAAAAATTTGATGTAGTGGATTTTATCTTGGTTAGGCTTAGGCCTAAAAGAAGCTTCATGCTCGCAGAGCCGGACCTTTTAAAGTGATAGAGAAGGTTGGATCAAATGCCTAGGTGTTAGACTTGCCTTCGGATTTGGGCATTAGTTCTACCTTCAATATTACAGACCTGGTTGAGTATAGGGAACCGGTAGCGCTACCTAGTGAGGCCTTTGGACCTATTCCTTTTCATTGTGAGTGACCCTAACCTAGAGTGTCCATAAACAAATTTGGCCTGAGAGAGGAGAACGGATTGAGCATATCCTGGACAATCAAGCCATCACGACCCAGGGCCATGACTATCAATGCTTCCAGGTCCGATGGCAAGGCCGGCCAGAGTCGGACGATTCGTGGATTTCTCGAGAGGACTTGCAACGCCTCAACCCAGACCTTCTCGAGAGATATGTGAGCCAGTCTGACCTTCACTCGACAGGGTCGAGTTCCTCCCATCTCGGGAGAATTGGTGGGGACACCTGAGGCACCAGAATAAGACAGAGGCTTTTTCAACCCTCTGTAAATTGATCAATAATTTATGAGTCCATCTATAACAAGAGCTTAGCTCATCTGAGTCTATTTTAGTTTTTATTTGAGTATTTTTAGTTGTTATTTCAGTTCTGTACTAGTCAGCTCATGTTGAGCTAGTTCAGTCCAATGCTAGTCAGCTCATGTTGAGCTAATTTTATTTTTTTGAGTCCTGTCCAAGCATACTGAAGACTCAAGACTATATCATACAAGTGAAGACCAAGTCCAACTAGATTGAAGACATGGAAGTATAGCCCATGTCCAACCCAGCTTGAAGATTTGAAGACCCCAGGAGGAAAATTCAGAAAACCTTGATTTCTTGCAGATGCCCTCCAGATGCCCAGATTCCCTTCCAGATGCCAAAATATATTCATATACCAAGGCATCCATGATTTTAGAGGTCCATCTACATCCTAGCCCAAAGAAATCAAGCCCAGGTGCCAAGCCCAAGTCCCTAAGAAGCAAGATACCAGGGAATATTCCTGCTACCTGGCTACCAGGCCACCCCAGCTTCCAGAGGCCCAAACCCATGCACCCGGGCCCCTTTGGGCCGGTCCCTTGCTACTTCTAGAAGCCCAACACGCCCCCCTAGGCGTCCTTGGAGTGTTGACCAAGTCAAGAAAATCTTTAGGGATTTTTCTACCTAATATTTCCTTATTTTCTAGCTAGGATTTGAGAGGGAAAAGGATTCTTATGTAAAGACTTATGTACCCTTGCTTGGAGCCCAAGGTTAAGGATCTATTTAAGGGACCCTAGCCTCTTGTATGAGGAGAATTTTGATGAATGAAATCCTTGAGTTCTTCTATTGAGTGGTGTGATACCCTGCTGTGTGCATAAAGGGGTTTGTGAGAGTTCTTCTTCCCGGTGTTTGCAATCATCTTCCTGCTGCCAACAAACCCTCCAGATCCCTGGACGCCCACTCCAAAAGAAGCCTTCCCTTGCTGTTTTTACTTTGTTTTCTTGTTCCTTTGTGAATTTTCTAACCCCTGACAGGTCGTTTGCAGGTCCCTGAGTTCCTATGAATCCAACGACTCCAGCCAAGCCTCAATCGGATCACCGAGCAGAAAGCCGGGTATCCGCGGGTCTTTGGCTCGATTTTCCAGGCCGCATCCATCGAGGAACGAGAGACCCCTTCGCTGCGATCTTCACAGACGTTGTCAGGTACACCCCTCTACCTACAGTAGTTTTATTGTAGGAGAACTTGCCCTAACCGAGGCTTCTCAGCCCCGGCGGTCCTTCTTTGCTACTTTTCTAGGTCCTAATCTGCATGCTGATTTTCAAAAATTCATACAAAATTCCCTACAAATAATTTTGATCTGAAATTTGGGAATTAATCACCTAACTCAACATGTAAAACATACAAAAAAAATTGCATGCATATTAGTTCCCCATCAACTACCTCAACAGCAGTTTGATTGTCACTTAGATTGTATGGGTATAAAATACAAGGGCAATTGGATTTAGTGCAAGTGGGAGCTTGAAACAAAAGTGACCTAAAAGTCAATCTTTGTAAGGATATTTTTATAATCTTCCAACTCTTGTATGACATTATTATATTAAATAAAGGTATTTTGTTTCATCATATTGCTGTGTCTTATTTAAAGATTATGATGAACCTCATAGATTAGGGCAAAGGAATTAGGGTTATTATGGAGATCATAATGGATCTTTGTAAGGGCATTTTTGTAATCTTCCAACTCTTGTATGACATTGTTATATTAAATAAAAGTATTTTGTTTCATCATATTACCGTGTCTTATTTAAAGATTATGATGAACCCCATAAGTTAGGGCAAAGAAATTAGAGTTATGATGGAGATCATAATGGTGAGATCTAAGTTCCTATAAACCCTAATATAAAATATTCTTAGTTGTTGGATCATCGATTTGGGGATCGATGCTTCCGAAAAGACTAGCTTATCCTATATATGCTCCATGGAGAGGGTGGTTGGTCTCACAGCCACTTGTATAGAGACACTAATACAAGGATAAGGGTGCTCATTAGGGAATGAGTTCATTGAACTGATCCACACCGAGACTATCTTATGGAAGTCTTACTACTTGTCAAAAGATAGTTCTCATAGTGGGAGTTGTTCAAGTGATCTTTAGACTTGTGGTCACCATGTTCCTTATGAACACAAAGCCATGTTTTGGTTCATACTCATTCATAACATTGAGTCATGTACGGGGTGTTCTCGGATATGGTGGAAGGTGTACGAAGGTTGTGAGTGACCAACAAGGAATCGATCATTCCTAGTAAGAGGAATTGTTATCCCAAGTAATCTCTTCGATTAATTGTTATCGCAACTCTTCACTATTGGTGCACAGAACTTTGATGCACAAAAAGGACAAGAGTCCTTCTATCTATCAATCACTAAAGCCAGATAAAGTCTAAGAAACTTTATCCTCATCTCCACGCCCTCTCGAGTGGGCTTTGACCGGTCAACAAAAGGAAGAGTTCGGTGAAAGTAACTTGGCACAAATGAAGAGTTGTGACTCTTCATTTGGCGCAAATATGAGAAGCAGAGTCCTTTTGCTTTGGGCAACTTCTTATCACCGGTATTTTCCATGAAAAACCACATCCCTTGGCCCTCTTAAAACTAGTATTTGACATATGTCAAGTGGAGAATTTGGCAAGGAACCGAAGAGATAAAAAATCTTGTCTCTTGGTGCAAGAAGGGACATGGTGCTTCATGATAAGACTCCTTCTCATTGAAGGGTCTTATTTGATCTGTGTTTGGACAGATCAAAGGCTAATGAGAGGCCATATCTGGCACCCTCGCCTCTCCTATAAATAGCCATCGATATTTGCTCCGATGGATATCATAATTTTTTTCTTTCTTACACTCTTACATTATCACTCTATCCACCCACTCTCTTCCTTCCTTTGTAAGAGGATAAGTCTTGTCTTAAGACAAAGTCCCCATTTTAAGATAGGGCTCTAGGAAGAGAATTTGGAAGTGATAGAAAGGGAGAAGGGGGTGTTTAGAGAGGGCTCAGAGTGCTCTACTGGAGGGCAAAGGTCTAAGCAAGAAAGGAAGGGCTGCCAAAGGAAGGAGGGCCACTAAAAGAGTCCCAGTGGCTTAAGCAACCTACTAAGGAGAGCTTCCTAGTTTGATTCCTGTGTGGATCACCTTTGTAGGGCTTGCATTTGTGAGCCTAGTGGAAAGAAAAGAAATTAGCATTCTAGGTATTTTTCATAACCCTAATTTAGTGACATGTTAATTGTAGTGAATAAGAGATTTTGGGCTTAGGATTTTCTAGTAGAATGAATTTTTTTTTTTTTGAAATTCATTCTTTTGATATGCCAAAGAAACCCTAGAAAATCCAACAGGCACTCCCTTGTAGGCTTGGCGAGATGAAAGGGCCTAGGTGCATGAAGTCCAGCTTAGGTTGGGGGTGCCTGGTGAATCTCCTAGTCTGGTGACCTCCTCTTGGTTCTAACTTGAATGAAAATTACATGGACTTGATTAGACTTGATTGGACCGAAAATAACTAGACTCAACTAAGTGGACTCAACTAGACTCAATTGTCTCACTTTATTACAAGAATCAATTAGCTAACTTTAGTACAAGTGACTCAGGACAAATAGACTCAAATATAATAGACTCTCGGGTCCCCATCATTCTCCTGGAGTGGGGAGAAAACGACACCGTCAAGTTTGGGTCAGCAGGGACTTTGGTGGGACCGAATTCAAGCATATCAAAAGAGACAATCTTATAAAATAAACCCAATCAAATAAACCCAAATATACCAAAATAAGATTGAAATAAATAGGATACTCTTCTTTGAGAATCGCACAACTCTGAAATCCATGCTGCTTTGAGATCCATATGGCTTTAAAATCCATGCTGCTCTAAGGATCATGTAGCTTTAAGGAGCGTGCAAGCTTGAAGTCAGAAGTAGAAACTGGGGGTGCTTTCATGTTCATGCGATGGCGCTGCTTCTTCTCCATGGACCAATACCATAAAATAAGAGAGGCTTGCAGAGGGATTTCGTCGACATCAGTGCTGGGCGGAGACGGTGGAATGGACGGGATGATGGCCATCGTGAATGGGAAGATGCCGGCTCAACTAGGAGTAGCAATTGATGTTGGAAGGGACATGATCCGGTGGAGGCACCGATCAAATCTGGGTGCCACAGTCGATGAGGGTTGGACAGATGGTTCAGATGGCATCGTCGTTAGTGGGAGGGGCTTGGTGGATTCAATTAGAAGAAGAGTAGCACGGTCGACTTGAGCCGAAACATGGGGAGAAGGCGGTGGCGGGGTTCATCGGCATCATCGACGATGGGAGAAGCCAAACTTGTCAAAGGGAATGATGGTCCAATAGTCGGATCAGACTTCCATCACCCAGACCTCCACCATTGATGGTCGGAAGGAGGCCAGGAACAAGGTTTGGGACTAGGAGCTTTGATGCAGTGACATCAGGAGGGGGAGTAGGGTGTAGGGTTTTGTGTGGTGCTCCAAAGCCTTGGAGAGACTTGGAAGGCCATGGTAGGGATGCTGAAGGCAATCCCTGGAGCTTGGAGGCATGTCCCAAGCTGTTCTAGAGGTGTTCCAGAGATCCTGGAGGTGTTCTAGGAGAGCCCCAGAGTCAAGTTGGGTCACGGGGCTTAACCTAGGGTTGAGAGTTTTCTCATATTGATTCATTGGGGGGAGTTTTTGGAGAGATTGTAACATAACCCATTTGGGTTATGGGGTTGGGTCCAGTTTTGTAAAGTTGGTTAGGATGTTAGTGAAGGGAAAACATGCTAGGCAGGAGAAAGTATTTTAAAACAATTTTAAAATAAACAGCGGAAGGCTTGGTAGATCGATCAAAATGATCTACCAATCTGCCAGTAACAGGATCTAGTAAGATAATGCAGCATGCAATATACATCAAGAGCAAGAAAAATAATCTAAGATATAAAAGTACCTTACCGTTATACCTTTGAAATGCTATGGAAAAGGATAAAGTGCTTAAGCCACACACATGTCTAGCCTCTATAGCTAATCCACACCGGGGCTCGACTCTGATCAACTCCCTTGGAGTGCTAACTCCTTGGGATCCTTCGGGCCGATCTTCTTCTTCTCAGAAGACAAGTAGGAGAGGTGGAACCCTTGCCAACTTTCTCCCTTCCCAAGACCTAGCTTGAATGCTAGGTATTCTCACACCCAGTCCCAAGTCCTCACAAAGCCCCTTTTTCCTTTTAGTTCTTCAACCTTTTTCTCTCAGCCAACCAATAGCCCCTAAAATAACCTTTATTTATAGAGGTAGCCATCAGAGGGAGAAAGAGGAAGGAGGAGTGATTGGGGGAGAAGGTCAAGGGCATACCAATTTGGCTCTAACCATATTAGAAAGGAATGACAGTCATTCCATGAAAGTTTGGAGACAAAATAGCTTGAATTCGAAATTCAAACCAAATCAAAACCTTCTTAAAAAGCTTCCTAGAAAATCTTGTTCAGGTTTTTCTGATCAAGCAAAGATGAGTCGACTCGAGCAAGGGTCGAGTCGGCTCATCCAAACATAGAACAGTTAGACTATTCTTTCAGTAGGAACTAGTCAACTCGAGCAGGGGTCGAGTCAGCTTGTCCAAAAATAGAACAAGTCGGCTTGAGCAGAGGTCGAGTCGGCTCATCCAAAACACAGAATGAGTCGGTCCAAGCAAGGGTCGAGTCGACTCATCTAGAAATGACTACTGAAAATGCTTCTTGTCACAACCTAGTGTCGACCCCTCAAGTGTCGACACATGGTCAATCATATTGACCGCCAGTGACAACAAACAATTCTTAATCATCGATCAGCCTTTAGATCAAATAGAAACCCCTATGGTGTGTGACCCCATAGGTTCGAACACTAAGCCGGTAGCACTAAAATACTTCCAGTACCAATCAAAGTCCTCATCTAGTAATGATACCCGACTCCGGATAGGTCAAAGATTGCATAGGAACTTTCAAGAACCTCTAGCATATGGTTACCGCATATTCATCCCTTTGATCTCATAATGCTCAAGATGACCTAGGATTTGACTGCCAACCCTAATTTGGTCCATCCAGATCATGTCTCAACTTTACAAGTTCTATGACTCTTCACAAGAACTATCCTAGCCAAGGTTTTGCTAAATTGAGATAGCGAGTCATTCACTCCAAACTATTTGGAGGGGTCAATTCCATCTTGATTCACCACTTCTCCACAAGTACTTGACTGCACCCAGAAACCTTTCATCACTGGATTAGAAATCCAGGTAGTCCGGCATAAAAGTACAGTGAGTTGCTTGCAAGCTACCATGGTGACCTCAAGTCTAAGGAACACATATACCCATATTCCTTCACGAGCAACCCTTTGGCAGAAGGGAGCTCTGTAGATGGTCACGTTCAGTGAGATGTAACACATTTCACTTGCATGTCACACCAGTGTCTCCATACTCCTTAGTTAAGAGGACAACCAACAAATGTGACATACAACAACCTATACTCGATACATCATCATCCTATAACAATGTCTCCTTTGGTTGTGAACCAGTTTAAGAACTACTTGATATATCCTCTCTACATCAAATAATGTAGTTCTAAGGACTCCATCATACAAGAGTTCATTTCAGGAAATTGTAAATATGATGAACAGCTAAAAGAATAACTTTTATTCATTAAAAATTCATATACAATTATAAAATTAGCACAATCGTCTACAACCTATACAATAGGCTTTGGGACATAATTTTCAACAACTTCCACATGGACTAAAGCCAATCAGTATAAAATCTTATTCCCATTTTCCATTTACAAGTGTCGAACTCTTGAACTTCGACGACTTTAGTGAAGGGGTCAGCCAGGCTTTCCTTTCCATCGATCTTCTAAAGGTCAATATCACCTCGTTCCATGATCTCTCATACAAGGTGATAGTGCCATAGAATGTGCTTTGTGTGATGATGAGACTTCGGCTCTTTGGCTTGAGCAATGGCTCTAGTGCTATCACAATACACTGGACTAGGACCATCCAAGGAAGGCACCACTCCCAGCTCACAAAGGAAGTTCCGCAACCACATAGCTTCTTTCGCTGCATCTGATGCTGTAATGTATTCTGCTTTGCATACTGAGTCCGCCATAGTAGGCTGCTTGAAACTTTTCCAGCAGATCACTTCTCCATTTAGAATAAAGATAAATCCTGAGACACTCTTGTTATCATCCTTATCTGACTGGAAACTAGAGTCAGTATACCCCACAAGTTTCAAGTCAGGTTCTCCATAAATTAGCCATTGGTTCTTAGTATTTCGTAAATACTTAAGGATGATTTTTACCACCTTCCAATGAGCTTCACCTGGGTCAGACTGGTATCTGCTCACTATGCCTAGTGAGTATACCACATCTGGTCTAGTACATGTCATAGCATACATGATAGAACCCAATGCCGAAGCATACAGGATTCTACTCATATGCTCTCTCTTCTCAGGAGTTGTCGCACAATCCTTCTTGGAGAGAGCAATTCCAATACCTATCGAGAGATACCCTTTCTTGAAATTTTCCATGCTGAACCACTTTAATATAGTGTCGATGTACATAGACTGAGATAGTCCCAGAAGCCTCTTAGACTTATCTCTATAGATCTTCATACCCAGTATGTAAGAGGCTTCACCCAAAACCTTCATAGATAACAGAGATGACAACCGGACCTTCATTCCTTGCAGTGCTGGGATGTCATTCCCAATTAAGATAATGTAATCCACATACAATACAAGGAATACAATCACAAAACCATTAACCCATTTGTAAATGCAAGGTTCTTCTCCGTTCCTAACAAAGCCATATAAGTTGATATACTTATAAAATCACATGTTCCAACTCTTTGATGCTCGTCTATGGATGTGAACCGTTCAGGTTGTATCATATACACCTCCTCTTCTAGCTCACCATTTAAGAAAGATGTTTGGACATCCATTTACCAGATATCATAGTCAAAGTATGCTGCTAAAGCAAGCATGATCTGAATGCACTTGAGCATTGCCACAAGAGAGAACGTCTCATCATAGTCAATACCATAATGTTGACAATACCCCTCGACAACCAGATGGGCTTTATAGGTCTTCACCTGCCCGTCTGCATCCCTTTTTCTCTTGAAAATCCATTTACACCAAATGGGTTTTATCCCTTCTAGCGGATCAACCAATGTCCATACATTGTTGATTTCAATGGATTCCATTTTGGATTGCATGGCTCCTAGACATTTCTTAGAGTCAAACCTCTGCATCGTATCCATATAGGTGATTGGATCCTCATTGTTCTCATTGAGTTCAATGGGATCACCTTCCCGAACCAAGAAACCGTAGTATCTATCCGGTCGACTCGGTACCCTACCGGATCTCCTTAATGGTTCCTGTGTGGGCTCTAGGTATGATCTTGTTGACTCCATTATTGATTTTGATGATAAGCAAAATTCTTGAGTATAAGTTGAGTACTAATGATTTCTTTGATGTATATTTTTATAGAAAAAGGTGCTCGTCAACTTGACAAAATTTTTTGATTGAAGAAGTCCCACATTTTGATAAAAGATCTACTTAAAGAGGACTTTGATAATTGAAGATTGCTTAAAAGGACACATGAGTTCAACACAAACTTGTTTTGGCAGAAGTTCAGGTGTCTATGTCAAAATCTTAGTGAAGTGTCAATACATGACTCAAGTATCGACACATGACTAAGGAAGTGTCGACTCAAGCCGGTACGCAAGCAGAGTTTCAGTGGCATGGCCGAAGTGTCAACACATGAATGTCTGATGTCGACTCAAAGTGTCAACACATGGATTAACTCATCACTTGAGATTTTTTTATTATAGAACTTACTGAAGTTAAAGACTTGCCTGAAGTGTCGACACATGGATGCTAAGTGTCGACTCAAAGTGTCGACTCACCTAAGAAAGTGTCGACACATCTGACAATTCCAAAAAGCTACATTGAAGATATTTAAAATAGGTGTTGACTCATGGAGTATAAGTGTCGACCCTATGTATCGACTCATAGCCTAAAGTGTCGACACTTGGAGTTCTGGGAATAGTAACGGCTAGTTTTTTAGACACAGAACTCGCTCCTCTTGGGTCCCAATGGCTAGTTTTTTGTGTCTAACGACTGGAAACCAAGTTTGAGACCTTGGGAAGGTATTTATATGATTCAAATCAAATCAAAATATAAGAAAATGAAAAAGAATAACCAAGAGAGAAGAAAAGAAGAGCATTCACTCCTATTCATTGAGTTTAACAAACTTCAAGCAAAAGCAAGTCTCCAAGCATTCAAGAGCATTCAAGATCTACCTTCTTGAGCATTAAAAGAGGCTTCATCAAGTTAGAGGCAGCACTATAACAAAGCTTCAAAGAGATACCTGTTTTTTATTAGAAAGCTTTATTTGTTACTTTACTCCAAACTTATATTTGTTGTAAAGAATTTTGGTTAGCCTATTGAAAAACCAAAGAGGTTATTGGTAAGCCTTTGAAAACTATTTAGGTTCTTGGTTAGCCCGCAAAACCAAGGGAGGTTTGTGGTGAGCCTTAAAATCATTTAGGTTCTTGGTTAGCCCGTAGGACCAAGTGAGGTTTTGACTTGTGAGCCTCATGAAAATAAGTCAGGTTTTGATTAGTAAGCATGGAAAACAAATCAGCTGTAATTAGTTGAGATTATAGTAAATTTCCAAGTAGGTCTTGGAGAGTGATGTAGGTGCATTGGATAGCACCGAACCACTATACTTCTTTTGTGTTTGTGATCGCTTGTCTCTTCAATCCTCTCTTCAATTTGCTCTTATCTTTGTTGCTTTATATTTTCGCTGCATACTTATTAAAGAGAACTTCACTTGCATTCATAGTACCTAGTTTATTCATTGGTTTACATTCCTGCATTCAAATAATTTTTAGAGACCCAATTCACCCCCCCTTTTGGGTTGCTTATTAGGCAACAAGTGATATCAGAGCCCTGTTCTCAGTTTGTAGCTCTAATCGCCTTGAGTAAAGATCTATGATAGCCCCTATTGGTACTAGTATAGTTGAAAGACAAGCCTCAAATAGACCTCCATTGTTTAATGGATCAAATTATACTTATTGGAAAACTAGATTGAGAATATATATGCAAGGATACCATTTGAAGGGAAAACATGCTAGGCAGAAAGAAAGTATTTTTAAATAATTTTAAAATAAACAGTGGAAGGCTTGGTAGATTTATCAAAATGATCAACCAATCTACCAGCAACAAGATCTAGTAAGATAATGCAGCATGCAATATACATCAAGAGCAAGAAAAATAATCAAAGATATAAAAGTACCTTATTATTATACCTTTGAAATGCTGTTGAAAAGGGTAAAGCGCTTGAGCCACACACATGTCTGGCCTCTACAGGTAATCTACATTGGAGCTCAACTTTGATCAACTCCCTCAGAGTACTAGCTCCTTTGGGATCCTTCGGACCGATCTTCTTCTTCTTAGAAGACAAGGAGAAGAGGTGGAACCCTTCTCAAGACCTAGCTTGAATGCTAGGTATTCTCACACCCAATCTCGAGTCCTCACAAAGCGCCTTTTTCCTTTTAGTTCTTCAACCTTTTTCTCTCAGCCAACCAGCAGCCCCTAAAACAACCTTTATTTATAAAGGCAGCCATGAGAGTGAGAAAGTGGAAGGAAGAGTGATTGGGGGAGAAGGTCAATGGCATACCAATTTGGCTCTAACCACATTAGGAAGAAATGACAATCATTCCATGAAAGTTTGGTGTCAAAACAACTTGAATTCGAAATTCAAACCAGGTCAAAACCTTCTAAAAAAGCTTCCTAGAAAATTTTGTTCAGGTTTTTCTGATCGAGCATAGATGAGTTGACTCAAGCAAAGGTCGAGTCAGCTCATCCAGAACATAGAATAGATAGACGGTTCTTTCAGCAGGAACAAGTCGACTCGAGCAAGGGTCAAGTCGGCTCGTCCAAAAATAGAATGAGTCGGCTCGAGCAGAGGTCGAGTCGGCTCATCCAGAACATAGAACGAGTCTGCTCGAGCAGGGGTTGAGTTAGCTCATCCAAAAATTACTTCTGAAAATGCTTCTTGTCATAGCCCAGTATCGACCCCTCAAGTGTCGACACATGGTCAATCATATTGACTGCCAGTGATAGCAAACGATTCTTAATCATCGATCAACCTTTAGATCAGATAGAAACCCCTATGGTGTGTGACCCCATAGGTTCGAACACTAAGCTGGTAGCACTTAAACACTTCCAGTACTAGTCAAAGTCCTCATCTAGCAGTGATACCTGATATCCGGATAGGTCAAAGATTGCAGAGCAACTTCTAAGAATCTCTAGCATATGGTTACCACATAATTCATCTTTTTGACCTCATAATGCTCAGGATGACCTAGGATTTGACTGCCAACCCTAATTTTGTCCATCCATATCATGTCTCAACTTTACAAGTTCTGTAACTCTTCACAAGAACTACCCTGGCCAAGGTTTTGCTAAATTGAGATAGTGAGTCATTCACTCCAAACTATTTGGAGGGGTCAATTACATCTTGATCCACCACCGCTCCATAAGTACTTGACTGTACCCAGAAATCTTTCATCACTGGATTAGAAATCCAGATAGTCTGGCACTAAAGTACAGTGAGCTGCTTGCCAGCTACCATGGTTACCTTAGGTCTGAGGGACACAGATACCTATATCCCTTCGCAAGCAACCCTTTGGTAGAAGAAAGCTCCATAGATGGTCACGTTCAGTGAGATGTCACATATTTCACTTGCATGTCACACTAGTATCTTCACACTCCTTGGTTAAGAGGCCAACCAACAAATGTGATATACAACAACCTATACTCGATACATCGTCATCCTATAACAATGTATCCTTTAGTTATGAACCAGTTTAAGAACTACTTGATATATCCTTTCTATATCAAATAATGTAGTTCTAAGGACTCCATCATATAAGAGTTCATTTCAGAAAAATATAAATACGATGAATAGGCTAAAGAATAACTTTTATTTATTAAAAATTCATATACAGTTATAAAATTAGTACAACCATCTACAGCCTAGACGATTGGCTTTGGGATACAATTCCCAATAGTTAGCCAATTGGTTGTTAGTTGGTTGGTTGTAACCAATTAGGAAGTCCAACCTCGTGAGGTGTCCTAATCAGTTTGTTATTGGCCTATGACAAGTCCTAACTACCCATGTGATTGAGTCCTAACATATTCAAGAAGTTGTTAGCCCAAGATGAGTCCAAGAAGTCCAAGATGGTTAACACCCAAAATGAGGAGGATTTCATCGCCCACTCTTCTTTAAGAGAGGGAGTGTGCATGAACTTGGAGAGCATCCAAGAGGGGCTGACCCCTTTGGGGTCTCTTGGTTTGCAGAGAGGCCGACCAAGGCTAGGAGTGTGAAGACACCTCACGATCATGAGAAGATCGTGAGGGGCTGATCTTGGAGCACCCCCTTCGGGATGAGACCATGTGGAGGGACTTTCCGTGTGGGGGACTTGGCTATGAGAGAATCCTGCATGAGATAGTCTACAAGTGGAGACCTCCTGGGTTTCAAGGAGGCCATAATGGAGGGCTTCAAAGAGGTGCACGTGAGGAAGATATCACGTAGAGGGCTTGGTCCATGAGGGTACATCATGGGGATTTAGAGAAGGGATCCTGCATGAGGGAGTCTGTAGGGTGGGGCTTCTTCTCGGGTTTCAGAGAGGAAGGGATGCACATTGAGGTATTGTTCATGCATGGCCGTACGTGGGTTCTTGGGATGGTGAGGCTTGCAAGAGAGAAGATGTGCAAGATGGCAAGAAGCTTCTGAGATTTCAGAAGGGGTGCCATGTTGATGGGGATCCATGGTAGGTCCAGATTTTTTTTCCATATTTTTTTACTTTTCTCACATTTTTTAATTCTCCTATTCCCGCTATTCCATCTATCCCCACTATTCTAGTTTTATCCCCAACTTATCCCTGCTTTGCCCCTACCTTATTCCATCTTCTTCCATCTTTCTCCCGTGATTTTTAAAATTCCCAAACCCTAGCCCACCACCCCGCCCCCTGCAGATCCAGGATGCCTGACCCCCGGCCGCCCCCGCTAGCCCGCCCGCCGGTGCTCGCCGGCCCCGCTCTCGCTGGAAAACTGGTCGTCCACCGCCCGTGCCCATAGGAAGATGAAGGGATGGCCATGGAAGACCAACCGTCACCCACGGTAGCCGCCTAGTGCCACCGGCCTGCTATCGACTGCCCGCCCGCCGTCCGTTGGCCCACGCCTAGCCACCGGAGGCCCTCGCCAGCGCCCGGGGTCCCACGACCGTGGGAAGCCAAAATGGCATGCCCTGTGCATGCCGTGCCACTCCTGTGCCGCCACCCCACCTGTAGCTCGATGCCCGTCGTCCGTCGTCTGTCGGCCCCATTCGCCCCCTGCTTCCCATCCGCTAGCCGTCCGCTGGTGCTCAACGGAGATCGTTCCTCCCTCTATGCACGACCGTGAGTTGATTCCGCACGATTTTTGGAGCAGCTCAGTTTTCAAAGTATCACACTTTTCATAGCACTTCATCAAGCCATAAGGCTTCTTAGAGCAGATCAGCACCAATTTTGATGTAGCATGGATTTTGATGTAATGTATTTTCCATTTTTGGTTTGCTTATAGGCTAAATAATTGAGGGGTTTTGTTTGCCAATAAAAAGGCCCCCTCTCCCACTGTAATAATTGATTAAATAGAAATTTTTGGTTTAGCCACTAGTTCTGGTTCTGGGCTGAGGCCCATTTTGCCTTCGCTTCATGTGAGCATTGAGGGATGTGAGGCCCTAGTTATCCCCAATCCCATCTTCTTATCCCCTTGTGACCTTGAGATTCATCCTAGCATCTCCAAGTATCGAGGATGGCATAATGCCTTAGAGGTGAGAGGTCTCTTCATTAGGGTGAGTCCCAAAGTCCATGAATTCTAGTTCCCAGTCTCCCATCCCCATCCTTCCTTCGCCACCTCCACCATGAAAATTGAAAACAAAAGAGATCAGCTATTTTAGGATTTTAGTTTCAGTTTTGCCCTAGTCCAGGGAGGCTTCTTAGCCCTCCCACGGTCCTAGTTTCTTTAGGTGTTTCCCTTTTCCAAATAATCCAGGGTACATCGAGTCCATTCCTCATCAATTTGGTATCAGAGCGAGTTGTGGATTAGGGTATGCTCCATTTTCAAACTCGACGGAGTCGAGTTCTTCGTGATCAAGGAGAATGATGGGGATCCAGGGCAGGTCCAGATATTTTTTCCATATTTTTTTATTTTTCTCATATTTTTTTTAATTCTCCTATTCCTGCTATTCCACCTATCCCCACTATTCCAGATTTATCCCCAACTCATCCCTTCTTTATCCCTGCCTTATTCCATCTTCCTCCATCTTTCTCTCGTGATTTTTAAAATTCCCAAACCCTAGCCCATCGCCCCGCCCACCAGATCGGAGCTGCCCGACCCCCGGCCGCCCTCGCCGATGCGCCCGCTGGTGCTCGCCGACCCCGCCCTCACCGGAAAATCGGCCATCCGTCGCCCACGCCCATGGGAAGACGAAAGGACAAAGGTGGGAAGACCAAATGTCACCCACGGCCATCGCTGCCACCGCCAGCCTACTACTGACCACCCGCCCGTCGTCCGCCGACCCATGCCCGGCCGCCGAAGGTCCTCGCTGGCACCCGGGGCCCCACGCCCGTAGGAAGATGAAATGGCATGCCCAAGCATGCCGTGCCGCTGCTCTGTCACCTGCCCTTCACCCGCCTGCCATCGCCCGTCGGTGGTCGCTAGCCACCAGAGGTCCTTACCGGTGCCCGAGGCCCCATGGCCATGGGAAGCCAAAACGGCACACCCTATGCATGCCGTGCCACTCCTGTGCCGCCAGCCTGCAGCCCGCCGTCCGCCATCCGTCGCTCGCTGTCCATCGACCCCGTCTACCGCCTGTTTCCCGGCCGTTGGCCATCTGCTGGTGCTCGGTGGAGATCATTCCTCCCTTTGTGCATGATCGTGAGTTGATTCTGCATGATTTTTGGAGCAACTCAATTTTCAAAGTAGCACACTTTTCAGAGCACTTCATCAAGCCAACACATTTCTCAGAGCAAATCAGCACCAATTTTGATATAGCATGAATTTTGATGTAATTTATTTTCTATTTTTGGTTTGCTTGTAGGCTAAGTAATTGAGGGATTTTGTTTGCCTATAAAAAGACCCCCTTTCCCCCTATAATAATTGATTGAACAGAAATTTTTGGATTAGCTACTAGTTCTGGTTCTAGGCTAAGGCCCATTTTGCCTTCGCTCAATGCGAGCGTCGAGCGGTGTGAGGCCCTAGTTATCCCCTATCCCATCTTCTTATCCCCTCGTGACCTTGAGATTCATCCTAGCACCTCCAAGTATCGAGGATTGCATAATGCCTTAGAGGTAAGAGGTCTCTTCGTTAGGGTGAGTCCCAAAGTCCATGAGTTCCAGTTCCCAGTCTCCCATCCCCATCCTTCGCCACCTCCACCAAGAAAATTGAAAATAAAAGAGATTAGCTGTTTTAGGATTTTAATTTTAGTTTCGCCCTAGTCTTGAGAGGCTTTTTAACCCTCCCACCATCCTAGTTTATTTAGGTGTTTCCCTTTTTCAAATAATCCAGGGTACATCGAGTCTGTCCCTCATCACATGTGGGTCTTGTTGTCTTGTAACAAGATTCTTCTCCGAAGGATTAATGAATACAATGTCTCATTTTATCCTATATCTCTTTTTTGTTTCCTTATATGAATCTTGAATCCAAGAATAGGCTACTACTGCTACGTATAGGTGCTGGTCTAGACCTCCCAACAAGTGGGATAAGTGCATAGGAATCTCAAGAGAGGGGAGGTTGCCTTGGCCTAGGGCTCCTCCTTCTCTCCTTCATCTTCTACATCTTGCAATGGCATCGGCAGTGATGGAGGCGGTGTGGTGCCTTTTTCTTCATTAGCTAGTGATTGGGATTGGAGTTAGGGTTATGATTAGGGCTAGGGAGGGGGATCTTGGAGCATGGTGGGATTTGGGGCAGAAGGGTTTCAACGGTGAGAATAGGAATCATATAAAATTGTTTCGGGAAGATGAAAATGGTCTTGGCCGGTGATAATGGAGGTGAATGGGGTGTCTTGGAGGATGAAGCATAGCCTAATCCTCTAGCTCCGATACCAAAAATGATGAGAAATGGGATGAGGGGAAGGATCATTGGCAAGCTGAGAAGTCACCAGGGATTAGGGTATCACTAAAATCTTAATTTTTTTTTTAAAGAAGGTATGGAGGTGGGGAAGAAAATAATAGAGATAGAAGAAGCAGATAGTTGGTTAGTTTTAGATAACCACTCCCTCACAGAGTGTCAATGCCCTAAGGCACGGAAGTTTTGGGCCTTACACCCACTCCCTCACGGAGGTCGATGTTCTTAAAGAATGAAGGCAATTAAAATAAAAGAGACACTCAATTTTCATTCAATCATAACATGAATAGAAAAGGGGGAAGGGGTGGGTATTTATAGATTCACCCAGGTCCCTGGACTCCTTTACAAACTGGGACTACATGACTTGAGGGCCAAGAAATCCTGATAGACTTGGACTTAGTCAAGGGGTCTCCTGTTAGGATGAGATGCCAGCCTGGTGGACTTGGGCTGGGGTGCACCAATCATGAGATCTGAGGGTGCCAGGGCTTGATGGATTGGGAGGGGCGCTCCCTTGTGGGCTTGCAGCATAAAAGGCCTAGGTGCATGAAGTCCAGCTTTAGTTAGGGGGGCCTGGTGAATCTCCTGGTCTGGTGACTCTTCTCTTGGTTCTAACTTGAATAAAAATTACATGGACTCAATTAGACTTGACTGGACCAAAAATAACTGGACTCGACTAAGTGGACTCAACTGGACTCAGTTGTCTCACTTTATTATATGACTCAATTGGCTCACTTTAGTACAAGTGACTCAGGACTAATGGACTCAAATATAATAGACTCTCTGGTCCACATCATCTAGGCTAGCTAGTGCCCTACTAGAGCCCTACATATAGAAGAAGTTGAGGAAGAAGACCCTGAACCTATTGAACCTTATGAGGAAGAAGTATATGAAGCAGGGACAAACTTAGTTAATGAGTATGAAGGAGATGAAGAAATCATTAACTCATCTGAATTTTTGGAAGTTGATAGATGCATCCTAACCCAGACCAAGGAACAAGAGGATTGGCGTAAGACCAACATCCTACAAACTTTTGTTAAGATAGGGGAAAAAGTCTGCAGGATCATCATAGATAGTGGGAGTTGTATCAATGCCATTTCAACCAGCGCCGCCAAAAACGTAGATTTACCAACTATTCCCTATCCCAATCTATTATGGTACACTGGATGAGATCAATCCCTCCTGGACCACATACAACGTCTCAAACACAAAGCACTGTGAAGAGATTATAGCGAAAGCAACAAGCCTAGCATGAGCCCTATACCACATATCTTAGAATATAGGGGCAATGAAGATCAAACAAGTAGTAAATCAAGATTAAGAAGAAGTTTTCGGGAGAAAAACAAGGGTTTAATATATTGTCACCTATTAGAATAAGTTACAGGACCTCTTGGAAGACTCGAGAGTTCTCTCTGTCTCTCAACCAAGATCGTATAATATATATATCCCTAGGTTAAACCAAACCTAGCCCCTTAAACAAACTCCCAACCATCACAGTGTCAAAACAATGAACCCGTCATCTGAGTTGACTCATAGGGTTCGAGTCGGCTTGTCCAGACCGCTCCTTTTTTTGTTCTGAGAATTCGAGCCGACTCCAGCAAATCGAGCAGACTCATCCATAGTGCCTAGTACTTGCTCTGAGAACTAGAGTCGACTCCAGGCAACCAAGTTGACCTGATACTGGTACATCACCCAGACCTCCCATGCTATGCCACCAATCGAGTCGACTCAAAGGACCATCGTCGATTCGAATAGACAGACTGAACAAAAACAAGAAAAAACTCAGTCTATCACCTAGGACTCTTACCGGACTCACTCCTAGCCCTAGTTACATCATGACCACCATGACAAACCCAAAACTTGACTCCAGATGCTTTGGATACACCACATGAGACTTAACACAATCCATATAAGGTATTTTGGATAGATTCGACCTCAATTCCCATCAAGTTTAGATGCCAAGTTACAATCCAGATCCAGTCATACCAGGAGAAGGTTTGATGTGATGTTCTTCCTATGGGGGTTAGTAGATCATTTTAGGCCAACCATGGTTTTATGATCATGATGCTACATTATATGGTTGTTCTAATTCTTGTTCCTTCACCCATAATGGAAAGAAAATTGTGATCAACACTTCACCACCTAAGGACAACATTGAGAGAGGGTCTAATAACCTGAAGGACAAGAAGCAAGGGATGAACTTGATCAGTACTAAGGAATTGGGACATGAATTTAATAAAGGTTGACCCATTTGGATTTTGGCTACTAAGGAAGCTTAAGACCCACCCCAAAAGGAATACCCTCAAGAAGTAGTAAAGTTTTTGAAGGAATTTTAAGATGTGTTTCCCGAGGACCTTCTTGATCACCTTCCACCATTAAAGAACATCCAACGTGCCATAGATTTAGTCCCAAGAACCACCTTTCCCAACCTCCCACACTATAGGTTGAATCCCACTAAGCATGCAGAGTTGCGAAGACAAGTTAGGGAACTCCTTAAAAAGAGATTCATTAAGGAAAGTCTGAGCCCATGTGTAGTACCTGCCCTTTTGACCCATAAGAAAGATGGCACGTGGAGAATTTATATAGATAGTCGAGCCATTAATAAGATAACAGTCAAGGATCATCTTCTTATTCCCCGTTTGGATGGCATGTTAGGCATGATGGCTTGAACCACTATTTTCTCAAAGATTGATCTTAAGGCAGCTATCACCAAGTTAGGATTAGACTTGGGGATGAATGGAAAATGGCTTTCAAAACTAAGGATGGCTTGTATGAATGGTTAGTGATGCCTTTTGGTCTTTCCAATGTCCCTAGCACCTTCATGAGAATCATGACCCAAGTCCTACTATCATTCACTGGGAAGTTTGTTGTATTGTACTTTGATGATATCCTGATATACAGTGGGACTAAGGAAGACCATTTAGACCATCTCCACCAAGTATGCCAGGCACTTAGGAAAGAAAGCCTTTATGCCAACATAAAGAAATGTAGCTTCTTGACTAATCGAGTCATTTTCCTAGATTTTGTCATTATCCCAGAAGGAGTATCTGCCGACCTTGAAAATATTAAATCCATAGTTGAGTGGCCCGTACCTAAAAGTATACACGATGTTCATAGTTTTTATGGCCTTATCATCTTCTATAGGAGATTCATTTGAGGATTCAGTATGATTGTCGCACCCATTATCGATTGCATTAGAAAGGGAACCTTTGAATGGACCAAAGTCACCGATAGAGCCTTCCTTGAAATCAAAGAAAAAATGTCCCAAGCACCCATTTTGAGATTACCTAACTTTTCAAAAGTATTTGAGGTTGCTTGTGATGCCTCTAGAGTAGGAATTGGAGGAGTCTTGAATCATGAAAATCACCCAGTGGCATTTTTTAGTGAAAAGTTGAATGAGGCCAAACTTAGGTATTCAACGTTCGATAAAGAATTATACGCAATAGTTAAAGCTTTAAGGTATTGGAGACATTATCTTTTACCACAGGTGTTCGTACTTTATTCATATCATGAAGCACTCCAATTCCTTAATTCTCAAAAGAAGTTGAACCCTAGGCATGGAAAGTGGGTAGAGTATCTTCAGGCATACACCTTTGTGTTGAAATATCATGCTGGCATTGAAAACTGAGTTGCTGATGCTCTTAGCCATTGATCCATGCTTTTGACCTCTATGAGCACTGAAGTCATAGGATTTGAGAGATTGAAGGAGGAATATGAGAACTGTCCTGACTTTAACAAAATTTTTCAATCTGTGCGACAAGTACCATATAGTTTGTATAAAGACTATACCCTTTATGATGGATCCCTTTTCAAAGGAGATAGGTTGTGCAACTCTCGAACCTCCCTTAGAGAATTCATAATTTGGGAAATCCATGCTGGAGGCTTAGTTGGCCATTTTGGTAGAAACAAAATAATCTTAGCCATCGAAGACCAATTCTTTTGGCCAGGCCTCAAGAGAAATGTTATCCAAGTTGTAGCCTAATGTTGAACCTACATTGTTACCAAATAACAAAGATAAAATACTGGTCTGTACACACCTTTACCAATACTAGACTGTCCATGGAAAGATCTTAGTATGGATTTTGTATTAAGATTGCCAAAGACCATGAGGAAACATGATTCCATCTATGTTGTGGTTGATCGATTCTCTAAGATGGCATATTTCATACCTTATTCCCATACTTACGATGCTTCGAGAGTAGCTAAGCTTTTTCTAAATAAAGTGGTTAGGCTGCATAGGCTACCCAAAACCATTGTGTCGAATAGAGATGTTAGGTTCACTAGCTACTTCTGAAAGACCCTTTGGCATATGCTGGGAACCAAACTCAAATTTTCTATTGCCTACCATCCTCAAAATGATGGCTAGATTAAAGTTGTCAATCAAAGTCTAGGAAACTTGTTAAGATGCCTAGTTGGTGATAATATGGGAAATTGGGATCTGTTATTATCTCGTGCCAAATTTGCTTATAATAGCTCAGTCAATAGGTCCACTAGGAAGAGCCCATTTGAGATTGTCCTTGGATACAAACCCAAGAAACCCATAGACCATATTCCTCTACCCATGCATGAATGAGTTTCTGAGTCTGCTGAGTCATATGCACAACTTATTAGGGATATACATAAAGAAATCAATAAGAAAATTCAAGTGAGCAATGAAACTTATAAGTATATGGAAAATTCACATAAGAGAGTCAAAGAGTTCACCGAAGGAGACTATGTCATGATAAGGCTTAGACTTGAACGGTTCTCACCAGGAACCATAAAAAAGTTGCATGCCTGCAATGCAAGTCCATTTAAAATTATAAAAAAAATTGGACCTAATGCATATGTACTTGAGTTACCATCTGATTTAGGTATCAGCTTGACTTTCAATGTTTTAGACCTAGTAGAGTATAAGGAGCCAATAATGATATCTAATGAGCCTTTTAAGCCTGAGCCTATTTTTGATAGTGAGCCTACCCCTGAGTGTCCACAGCAACTTTACCAGAATGGCAAGATAACATTGAGCATATTCTAGATGACCAGGCTTTCAATATCTGAAATAAAGGTTATCAACACTACTTGGTTCATTAGCAAGGTTGACCAGAATCTGAAGACTCGTGGATCACTCAAGAGGATCTGCAAAGAATCAACCCAGACTTACTAGAATATTACCAAAGTCAAGCAAACCCATACTCGACAGGGTCGAGTTCTTTTCATCCCAGGAGAGTTGGTGTGGACACTAGGATTAGAAAAAGACTTCAATCAAATCATGTCAACACCAGCTTTTTATGAATTATGGATGAATAAGTTAGTTGAAACTTCAGTTTGGTTAATTTCAAGCCATGAGTCCTGTAATTAGAGTCAAGTTGATGCAGGATGACTCTAAGAATGATGATTATGCAGGAAAAAGTAGTAACCTAATTTTTAGGGTTGGTTTGTTAGATTTTAATTATGAGGCTAAGTACCCAAAAAGAGGCAAGAACTAGCAAGAATTTATGTAAAGACTAACTACAACTACCTACAGTTAAAGACATACAGAGAAATAATTAAGCAGGACCTCGAGGGTTGAGAAACCCCTGGTTAGGACAGTAAACCTTCGATAGATCAAAACTTAGAGAAGGGTTTTGGTGATTTACCTAGCAATGATGAGTTTCTTGTCACAGACGGGGTCTCTCTGCACTCCAGATTGGTTCCTGGATGATCAGGCCTATATCCCATGGATCAGCCAACTTTTTATCAGCTTGTCCAGGAAGCAAGGAAGGCCTCATCTTTGGATGTGCTCACTAGAGGGATCCTGCACATGTCACGGGTTAGATCACAGGTAATAAAAAAATTATGAAATAACAAAGTGGAAGGGAAGAAAGGTTGGAGGGTTGATTGGATGGCTGGTGGCCTACTTGGCAAGGAGGACTTCATCTTGGACTGGATACTCCTTAGGATCTTGCAAGAACAACCATTAGTATTATGGAGGAGATAGAAGATAGTATGGAATAGAAATAATGGAAGGGAGGGAAGTTGAGGATTGTTGGTGATCATGGTAGAGTATGGCTAGCTGTTCTTGAAGATGAGGTAGGCGTCAATGGAAGAAGAACTTTTGCTAGAATTTGATAACTAAAGAACTTGGTTGAGCCTCTCACTCAATCCCTCACAAATGGAGATAAGAAAATTTGGGATTTCATTCATTCAAAAGCATTCTTTTATAAAGAGATTAGGGGCCTATTTATAACCTTCTTAGCCCCATTTGAAATTCAAATTTTACATGAAAAGAGGGGGAAATATAATTACATATTTGAATTTCAAATTTCATGAAAAGGGGTACCAAATATGAAAATCTACATGCATGGGTGCCAAGTATCTAAATCTGAAAATCTTCATATATGGGTGCCAAGTCTCCAAATTTGAAAATCTGCATGCAAGGGTGCAAAGTGTCCAAATCTGAAAATCTTCATGTATGGGTGCCAAGTGTCCAAATCTAAAAATTTTCATGTATGGGTGCCAAGTGTCCATTCTCTTGGACAAGGTGTCTTGGTGAGGTAGCTTCAATCAAAGCTTCATTCCATCCAATGGCTCTTATTTCATGCACCCTTGATTTGAAGATTTACTTGATGTAGCTTTGGTTCATCCCTTGGTCCAATTATATGCTCCCTTGTGATGGGGAACTAATATGCATGCAATTTTTTTTGTATATTTTATATGTGGGGTTGAGTGATTAATTCCCGAGTTTCAGATTAAAATAAGTTGTAGGGAATTTTATATGAATTTTAGAAGATCAGCATGCAGATTAGGACCTAGAAAAGTAGAAAAGAAGGATCGCCGGGGCTGAGAAGCCTCGGTTAGGGCAAGTTCTCCTACAATAAAAATACTGGAGGTAGAGGGGGTGTACCTGACAATGTCTGTGAAGATCGCAGCAAAGGGTCTCTCATTCCTCGATGGATGCGGCCTGGAAAACCGAGCCAAAGACCCGCGGATACCCGACTTTCTGCTCGGTGATCCGATTGAGGCTTGGCTGGAGTCGTTGGATTCGTAGGAACTCGGGGACCTGTAAACGACCTGTCAGGGGTTAGAAAACTCACAAAAGAACAAGAAAACAAAGAAAAAATAGTAAGGGAAGGCTTCTTTTGGAGTGGGCATCCAGGAATCTGAGATGCTTGTTGGCAGCAGGAAGATGATTGCAGCACTGGGAAGAAAAACTCTTGCAAACCCCTTTATGCACACAGCAGGGTATCACACAACTCAATAGAAGAACTCAAGGTTTTAATTCATCAAAATTCTCCCTTCATACAAGAGGCTAGGGTCCTTTAAATAGACCCTTAACCTTGGGCTCCAAGTAAGGGCACATTAGTCTTTACATGAGAATCCTTTTCCCTCTCAAACCCTGACTAGAAAATAAGGAAACATTAGGTAGAAAAAATCCCTAAAATTTCTCTTGACTTGGCCAACACTCCAAGGACACCTAGGGGGTCATGTTGGGCTTCTAAGAGCAGCAAGGGGCTGGCCCAAAGGGGCCCGGGTGCATGGGTTTGGGACTCTGGAAGCTGGGGTGGCCTGGTAGCCAGGTAGTAGGAATATTCCCTAGTATCTTGCTTCTTAGGGGCTTGGGCTTGGCACCTGGGCTTGATTTCTTTGGGCTAGGATGCAGATGGACCTCTTAAGTCATGGATTCCTTGGTTTATGAATATATTTTGTCATCTGGAAGGAAATCTGGGCATCTGGAGGGCATCTGCAAGAAATCAGGGTTTTCTGAATTTTCCTCCTGGGGTCTTCAAATCTTCAAGCTGGGTTGGACTTGGGCTATACTTCCATGTCTTCAATCTAGTTGGACTTGGTCTTCTCTTGTATGATATAGTCTTAAGTCTTCAGTATGCTTGGACAGGACTAAAAAAATAAAATTAGCTCAACATGAGCTAACTAGCATTGGACTGAACTAGCTCAACATGAGCTGACTAGTACAGAACTGAAATAACAACTAAAAATACTCAAATAATAACTAAAATGGAATCGGATGAGCTAAGCCCTTATTACAGATGGGCTCATAAATTATTGATCAATTTATAGAGGGTTGAAAAAGCCTCTGTCTTATTCTGGTGCCTCAGGTGTCCCCACCAATTCTCCCGGGGTGGGAGGAACTCGACCCTGTCGAGTGAAGGTCAGACTGGCTCACATATCTCTCGAGAAGGTCTGGGTTAAGGCATTGCAAGTCCTCTCAAGAAATCCATGAATCGTCCGACTCTGGCCGGCCTTGCCATCGGACCAGGAAGCGTTGATAGTCATGGCCCTGGGTCGTGATGGCTTGATCGTCCAGGATACGCTCGATCCGTTCTCCTCTCTCAGGCCAAATTTGTTAGTGGACACTCTAGGTTAAGGTCACTCACAATGAAAAGGAATAGGTCCAAAGGCCTCACTAGGTATCACTACCGGTTCCCTATACTCAACCAAGTTAGTAATATTGAATATAGAACTAATGCCCAAATCCAAAGGCAAGTCTAAGACCTAGGCATTTGATCCAACCTTCTCTATCACTTTAAAAGGTCCGGCTCTGCGAGCATGAAGCTTCTTTTAGGCCTAAGCTTAACCAAGATAGAATCCACTACATCAAATTCTTTGATCCATCTTCGAGAATTAGCCAGTTTGTTTAACATTAGTGCGGGTGGTGAACATGTTAGGCACATGCAAACTCCTAACAAGATGATGCAAAGGACTCAAACTAACACCTAATACACTCGACTTTGCATTCCTATCGAAGGAAATTTATTAGACTTTTATGGGCCTAAACCTAAGAGACTATAGACTCTCTAGGTCTGACCCTAGTGTGGTGTGCACAAGAGTATTTACAATGGACTCCAAGCAAATGCCAGAGGGTATGCCAGAAGTATAATGCAAACCTAACATGCGTAATGAATGCATGCAGTACGCTAATCTCTGTTAAATGCAATCTAATAATCCTAGAAATACTGGAGGTGTCAGGAAAGGGCAAAAAATAGGAAGTGGGTTCAGAATTAGTTTAGTAGGGTAGGAAAAAAGGTTCAAGGTTAGTTGGATAAAGTTCGATATAAGAAAGCATGTCAGGGACTAATCCTAGACTAATGTGGCTAACCTTACGAGGTTGCGGTATATCTATGGGGTTTGCATAATGGAATGATTTGGCTCTGATACCAAATGATGGGGAACTAATATGCATGCAATTTTTTTTGTATGTTTTATATGTGGGGTTGAGTGATTAATTCCCAAATTTTAGATTAAAATAAGTTATAGGGAATTTTATATGAATTTTAGAAGATCAGCATGCAGATTAGGACCTAGAAAAGTAGAAAAGAAGGATCGCCGGGGCTGAGAAGCCTCGGTTAGGGCAAGTTCTACTACAATAAAAATACTGGAGGTAGAGGGGGTGTACCTGACAATGTCTGTAATGATCGGAGCAAAGGGTCTCTCGTTCCTCGACGGATGCGGCCTGGAAAATCGAGCCAAAGACCCGCGGATACCCGGCTTTCTGCTCGGTGATCCGATTGAGGCTTGGCTAGAGTTGTTGGATTCGTAGGAACTCGGGGACCTGTAAACGACCTGTCAGGGGTTAGAAAACTCACAAAGGAAAAAGAAAACAAAGGAAAAATAGCAAGGGAAGGCTTCTTTTGGAGTGGGCGTCCAGGGATCTGAGATGCTTGTTGGCAGCAGGAAGATGATTGCAGCACTGGGAAGAAAAACTCTCGCAAACCCCTTTATGTACATAGCAGGGTATCACACAACTCAATAGAAGAACTCAAGGTTTTCATTCATCAAAATTCTCTCTTCATACAAGAGGCTAGGGTCCCTTAAATAGACCCTTAACCTTGGGCTCCAAGTAAGGGCACATTAGTCTTTACATGAGAATCCTTTTCCCTCTTAAACCCTGACTAGAAAATAAGGAAACATTAGGTAGAAAAAATCCCTAAAATTTCTTTTGACTTGGCCAACACTCCAAGGACACCTAGGGGGGTGTGTTGGGCTTCTAAGAGTAGCAAGGGGCCGGCCCAAAGGGACCCGGGTGCATGGGTTTGGGCCTTTGGAAGCTGGGGTGGCCTGGTAGCCAGTAGCAGGAATATTCCCTGGTATCTTGCTTCTTAGGGGCTTGGGCTTGGTGCCTGGGCTTGATTTCTTTGGGTTAGGATGCAGATGGACCTCTAAAATCATGGATGCCTTGGTCTATGAATATATTTTGGCATCTGGAAGGAAATCTGGGCATCTGGAGAGCATATACAAGAAATCAGGGTTTTCTGAATTTTCCTCCTAGGGTCTTCAAATCTTCAAGCTGGGTTGGACATGGGCTATACTTCCATGTCTTCAATCTAGTTGGACTTGGTCTTCACTTGTATGATGTAGTCTTGAGTCTTCAGTATGCTTGGACAGGACTAAAAAAATAAAATTAGCTCAACATGAGCTAACTAGCATTGGACTGAACTAGCTCAACATGAGCTGACTAGTACAGAACTGAAATAACAACTAAAAATACTCAAATAACAACTAAAATAGACTCAGATGAGCTAAGCCCTTATTACAGATGGACTCATAAATTATTGATCAATTTACAGAGGGTTGAAAAAGCCTCTGTCTTATTCTGGTGCTTCAGGTGTCCCCACTACCTTGGTTGGACTTGACTCAAGCTCAAAAGAAAAATTATAACTCAATTTAGACTTGAGTACATTTGACTCTTACAACTCAATTGACCCAAGGCTTCAAGACCTAAAACTTAGCAAGACTCAAACACAAAATTCATGATACAAGAAAACTTAACTAGACTCAAGACTCAGACTGGGAACAAGTTAACAAGGTTGGAACTCAATTTGCAATCCATAAAGAATTGGTGTTGACTAGGTTTGATTGAAGTCTTCTTTTAACCTTCGTGCCCGCACCAATTCTCCCGAGGTGGGAAGAACTCGACTCTATCGAGTAGGGATCTATTTTACTCTAGTAGTACTCTAATAAGTCTGGGTTGATTCTTTGTAGATCCTTTCATGTAATCCATGAGTCTTCATACTCAGGTCAACCTTGCCAACGAACTAAATAGTGTTGGTAACCTTTATTCCAGGTGGTGATGGCTTGGTCATTCAGAATATGCTTAATCTTATCTCACCGTTCTTGTAGAATTGTTGGTGGACACTCAGGGATAGATTCACTCTCAATAATTGGCTCATGCTCAAATGGCTCGCTAGGTATCATTATTGGCTTCTTATACTCTACTAGGTCTGAAACATTGAAAGTCGAGCTGATACCTAAATCAGATGATAAGTCTAGTACATAGACATTAGATCCTATTTTTTTTATAACTTTAAATGGACCGGCATTATGAGCATGTAGTTTTTTTAAGGTTTATGGTGGGAACCATTCTAGTCTAAGCCTTATCATAATATAATCTCCTTCGATGAATTCTTTGACTCTTCTATGTGAATTTGCCATATGCTTATAAGTTTCATTGCTCAATTGGATCTTTTAGTTAATTTCTTTATGTACATCTCTAATATGCTGTGCATATGATTCAGCTGATTCAGAAATTCGAGCTTGTGTGGATAAAGGAATAAGATCTAAGGGCTTCCTAGGTTTGTAACCATGGACCACTTCAAAAGGACTCTTCCCAGTAGATCTATTGACTGAGCTGTTGTAAGCAAATTCAGGACGAGAGAGTAAGAGATCCCAATTTCCCATATTGTTACCAACTAAACATCTTAGCAGATTTCCTAGACTCCGGTTGACTACTTCAGTTTGGCCATCAGTCTGAGGATGATAGGCAATGAAAAGTTTCAATTTGGTTCCAAAAGTAGCTAGTGAACCTAACACCTGTATCTGATACAATGGTTTTGGGTAAACCATGTAGTCTAACCACCTTGTCAAGAAAAAGTTTGGCCATTCTAGAAGCAACTAGGGTTTGAGAACATGGGATGAAGTGAGCCATCTTAGAAAATCGATCAACTACAACATAGATGGAATCATGTCTTCTTGAGATCTTTGGGAGTCTTAGTACAAAGTCCATACTAAGATCCTACCATGGACAATCAGGGACTAGTAAGGAAATGTACAGATCGGTGTTTTGCCTTTACTATTTGGCAACAGCACATGTTCGACATTGAGCTACAACTTGAGCCACATTCCTATTGAGGCCAGGCCTAAAGAATTGGTCTTCTACCACTAATATGGTCTTGTTTCTACCAAAATGACCTACCAGGCCTCCAACATGAACTTCCTAAATCAAAAACTCTCTAATAGAAGTTCAAGGAATACGCAGTTGATTTCCTTTGAAAAGGAATTCATCTAAGAGTGTATAGTCACTATGTACACTAGATGGTCCTTGTTGGATGGATTAATAGATATCACCAAAGTCTGGACACTTAGGAAACTCTTCTTTCAGTCTATCAAACCTTACAACCTTGGTACTAACTAAGAACAAAAGCATGGATCATCAACATAATACATCAACAACCTTATTTTCAGAGCCAGCACAGTGTTTCAAAACAAAGGTGTATGTGGTGGGGGCACCAGGTTCAGAAAGAAGCTTCAACTAATACCAAGTTCTTTATGGATTGAGACTAGGAACTCAAGTCTTGTATGAGTCCTGTATATTTATTGAGTCCTGTTTTATTTTCTTTTAGGGTTTTAAAGTTCAATTAGAGTCAATTAGGCTTTATACTGAGTCAAGTTCAAGAGCTACTTGAAATTGGGCCAAACCAGCTTTACTTGGAGTGCCACATCATCATGGACCACCTATGCCAACTCATCACCAAAGAATGCCACATCACCTTTCTGCCAAGTCATCTCCAAGGGGTGCCATGGAGAAGGATGCACCATGTCACCATGCCATTTCACCTTGCCACATCATTGGATTTGGAAACCACCTCGCCATGCCAACTCACTTTGCCAAGTCATCACCAAGTGGTGCCACATCAAAACAACTTCAAAGTGGGGACCTCACCATGCCAACTCACCTTGCCAAGTAATCACCAAGAGGCGCCAACTTCAAGTGGGGACCAAGGATTCAAATCCTCCACATTCCATGTAACCCTCCACCAAATCCTCCACATTCCATGTAACCCTCCACCAAATCCTCCACATTTCATATAACCCCCCCTAATATTTCTCCATGATATGGGGAATTTCAAATTGATTGAAAGGCCAATAAAAGCCTCTTGTACGCCCATGGTAAAGGGGGCTTTTGGATGAAGAAACAAGAAGGAGTAGTTTTTCTATGAAGCAAGTGTTTTGTAGTGTGGTTGTGTTTCAATCTTGGCATGTGATCTTCTACCTCCCAAGCCAACGACTTCTCCAAGGATCCCATCTTCCCTCAACGACCACTTGTTTTCTAAATTCCTTCCTCCTACTTTGATTTGGTATTCCTTCAAATCAGCTTAGTCCTAATTCCTTCATTGCGCAGGGTTCCTTCTATGATCCGGAGTTCAAGAAGGGGGTCATTGCCATCAGATCAAGTATGGTGAGAACTTGTTTCGATGGAAGAGTCATCTTTTCATGCATAGCTTGTTTATTTGATTGCTTCAACAAATCTACACCAACAAGGAGTGCTCATCATGGCAACAATACCCTTCTAATATTCTTAAGTCTGGATTATTGAAGACAGTTTTCCTAGGTTTAGATTCCATAATCATTAGCCCTAATCTTCTCTAGGATTTAAATAACTACATCGCGATGTAAGTTCCAAATTTCCGTGCTCCTTCCATAGCTTTACCTTAATACTTTTGATCTAAAATTTAGTACCTGTTAATAGGCTTCATTGCTCTCATTTCTCAATTCATCATTTAGATTGCATTCTCATCATCGTGCCGCATCATCTTGGTATCAGAGCATGGTTGCATTAGGTTAGGGTTAATTTCTATTTTCTGTATTAGGGTCTGCTTGCTGGTTTTTTTTTTTATGTAGGCTGATTGTAATCCGTCTGCAGCTCCAAAGGCAAGTTACATATTTTGCATTGAAATAATTTTTTTTCATGTCCCATTTTAAGTCGTTTATCACCGTACTAAATTTCATCATTAGAAAAAAATCACAAAAAAAAATGAAAATTCCCGCATCATTTCCCTGTTCTATTGTAAATAGTTCCACAAATATGGTCTAAACATTAACTCATTTCTCTCAGCACAGAAACACAAATTTAGTGATTCTTATTTTGTTAGATCCATTATAATTGATAGAATTTTTCATAATTTTTCCAGAATTCTTTATTTAATCATATAATTTTTGGACTGTAATTCTTGTACTGTTCTGCTTTAAATTTCAGTAGGATAAATTTCAGCATGATTGTATGCATCCATTTTAATCCAATTAAGGTCACCAATATGACATGGGGGCAGGATTGATCACCTGTCCTTAGCCCAAGAGCAACCGCCCACATTGTGCATCGAACCCAACCCCTAATTAAAATCGATTAGAACCTTAATTGCCCTAGTGGGTTAAGGACACCAACAAGTTGGGTTCAAGTTAGGGTCAAGTTAACTGTGTCAGCTAATTGGTGTGTGCTTACTGGCTTAGTGTCTAGGATTGGTGCATCAGGGCTTGTGATTTGGTCCGTCTACCTGGCCAATCTTAGATTGGTATCTAAGGATTGGTAATCAGGGACCTTCACTCCCCTCCACCTACCTGGCTAAGTCCCATAAGTACTACTAGCTAGTTGGTTCACTTAATTAGACCTCTAATTTGTGCTCTAGGTCTAAGAAACCTTAGCTCGAGCTTGAGTCTACTTGCATGCATGAAAACTAGATCAGGGGCCTCATATTCACCAGTCCAGACCCAGTCCAGTGTAGCCATGGACCCGAATCTTGAAACCATGCTGAAAGGCCTAAATGATCTAATGGCCCAATTGAACCAAATCTTGGCTAAACAATTTCCCTTAGACCAACCAACTCCTACTATCCCATTAGCTCATATGAATGATAGGAGTAAGAACCCTGAAGTACAAGTTGAGTTCATTAATACCCAAGACTTAGGGTATCCTCAAACTGAAGGGCTAGGGAAGGAAGAAGGCAAATCTGAACCTAGTAAATATGTGTATGAGACTAACATAAGTTTAATAGATGAATATGAAGGGGAAAACTGTGAAGAGAACAACTTTAGTACCTTACCTGAGGAAACCTTTGGTAAAGAAAAGATTATTGAGCCTAGTCCTGAAACATCAGAACAACCAAAATTTAGTGAGGACTTGGTTCCCGTAAGACAATGCCCTCAGGAAGAACCCAATACTTTAGCTTCGACACAAGAACTCCTTCAGGTACCTGAGAAGAACCCAATCATTATTTTAGAAGACTTTCCTGATGACCTTCAACTACCTAGAAGCATCCCGCCTGTAGATCAAAATTCTAATCTTAAGGTCATCATGAGTAACCAAGGTTTGTTTCAAGATTCTCCTAAATTACCCCAAGTCTCGGATTCCTATTTCCTGCCTTTCCTTGAGTCTTATCATAATTTTAGAGCAATTAAGTTTCATTTTGATGAGATTACTAGGATGCATGAGCTTTTAAAGCCTATTCCTTTTGCTACCTACTTTTGGAAAAGCTTATGGCATTTGCTAGGAACCCATGGTAAATTCTCATGTGCATGCCATACCAGGGTCAAACCTAGAGAGTCATTAATCTGTTAGGTTTAGGCCCTAGAGAGTCCAATAAAATTCCTCTCAATAAGGATGCCTAGTTCAGTCTACATTTTGTAAGTGCTTGTGTAAGTTTCTGAGTCTGCTGAGTCCTATGCATAGCATGTTGAGGATTTGCATCATGAAATAAATTTGAGCAATGAATCCTATAAACTTAGGACTAATTCAAGAAAGAAAGTCAAAGAATTCTATGAGAGAGATCATGTTCCCATCCGGGACTTTCAAGAACTACATACCCGTGGTGCAGGCCCCTTTAAAGTCCTAAAGAAGATTAGATCTAATGCTTACATATTGGAATTACCTTCAGACCTAGGTATCAACCCGACCTTCAATGTCTCAGACTTGATAGAATATAAGGAACCCATGATGATACCTAGTGAGCCTTTTGGGCCTGACCATATTTTTGAGAGTGAACCATTACCCGAGTATCCACAAACAACCATTCCTCAAAAATGAGAGAAAACTGAACAAATCTTGGATAATAAGATTGTCACTACCAGAAACAAGGATTACTATCGATATTTGGTTCGTTGGCAAGGGAGACCAAAATCTGACGACTCCTGAATCGCTAGAGAGGACCTGCAACTACTGGACCCGGACTTATTTGAACAATATCAAAGCCAGGCTGGACCATACTCGACAGGGTCGAGTTCCACCCACCCGGGGAGAATTGGTGGGGGCACCAGGTTCAGAAAGAAGCTTCAACTAATACCAAGTTCTTTATGGATTGAGACTAGGAACTCAAGTCTCGTATGAGTCCTGTATGTTTATTGAGTCTTGTTTTATTTTCTTTTGGGATTTTAAAGTTCAATTAGAGTCAATTAGGCTTTATACTGAGTCAAGTTCAAGAGCTACTTGAAATTGGGCTAGACTAGCTTTACTTGGAGCACCACATCATCATGGACCACCTATGCCAACTCATCACCAAAGAATGCCACATCACCTTTTTGCCAAGTCATCTCCAAGGGGTGCCATGGAGAAGGATGCACCATGTCACCATGCCATTTCACCTTGCCACATCATTGGATTTGGAAACCACCTCGCCATGCCAACTTACTTTGCCAAGTCATCACCAAGTGGTGCCACATCAAAACAACTTCAAAGTGGGGACCTCACCATGCCAACTCACCTTGCCAAGTAATCACCAAGAGGCGCCAACTTCAAGTGGGGACCAAGGATTCAAATCCTCCACATTCCATGTAACCCTCCACCAAATCCTTCACATTCCCTGTAACCCTCCACCAAATCCTCCACATTTCTTGTAACCCCCCCTAATATTTCTCCATGATATGGGGAATTTCAAATTGAATGAAAGGCCAATAAAAGCCTCTTGTACGCCCATGGTAAAGGGGGCTTTTGGATGAAGAAACAAGAAGGAGTAGTTTTTCTATGAAGCAAGTGTTTTTTAGTGTGGTTGTGTTTCAATCTTGACGTGTGATCTTCTACCTCCCAAGCCAACGACTTCTCCAAGGATCCCATCTACCCTCAACGACCACTTGTTTTCTTAATTCCTTCCTTCTACTTTGATTTGGTATTCCTTCAAATCAGCTTAGTCCTAATTCCTTCATTGTGCAGGGTTCCTTCTACGATCTGGAGTTCAAGATGGGGGTCATTGCCATCAGATCATGGTGAGAACTTGTTTCGATGGAAGAGTCATCTTTTCATCCAGGGCTTGTTTATTTGATTGCTTTAACAAATCTACACCAACAAGGAGTGCTCATCATGGTAACAATTCCCTTCTAATATTCTTAAGTCTGGGTTGTTAAAGATAGTTTTCCTAGGTTTAGATTCCATAATCATTAGCCCTAATCTTCTCTAGGATTTAAATAACTACATCACGGCGTAAGTTCCAAATTTCCGTGCTCCTTCCATAGCTTTACCTTAGTACTTTTGATCTGAAATTTAGTACCTATTAGTAGGCTTCATTGCTCTCATTTCTTAATTCATCATTTAGATTGCATTCTCATCATCGTGTCGCATCAGTATGCCTGAATGAATTCTACCCATTTCCCATGCTGGGGGTTCAATCTCTTTTGGGAATTAAGGATTGTAAGGCTTCATGATCGGAATAAAGAACAAATCCCTGCGGTAGAAAATAGTGTCTCCAATACCTCAAATTCTGAACTACCGCATACAATTTCCTATCATACGTCGGATATCTCATCCTTGCCTCATTCAATTTCTCACTAAAGAATACCATTGGATGACTCTCTTGACTCAAAACTCCTCCAATTTCTACTCCAGAGGCATCACAAGCAACCTCAAATACCTTTGAAAAATTGGGCAACCTCAAAATAGGTGGTTGTGTTACTTTTTTCTTTATTTCTAGGAAGGCTCTATTGTCGGGTTTTGTCCATTCAAAGGTTCCCCTCCTAATGCTGTCGGTAATGGGTGAAACTATTGTGCTAAATTCTTGAATGAATCTCCTATAAAAGGTAGCTAAACCATGGAAACTACGAACATCATAGATGCTTTTGGATACGGGCCACTCGACTATGGACTTGACCTTTTCGAAGTCAGCAGACACCCCTTCAATGGTGACAATAAATCCTAGAAAGATAACTCTATGGGTCATAAAGTAACATTTCTTAAGGTTGGCACAGAGACTATCATGTCTAAGGGCTTGGCAAACCTGTTTCAGATGGTTCAAATGGTCTTCCTTAGTTTAACTGTAGATGAGAATGTCATCAAAGTAGACCATTATGAACTTCCCAATGAATGTCCTTCAAACCTGTGTCATGATCCTCATGAAGGTACTAGGTGCATTGGAAAGGCCGAAAGGCATCACTACCCACTCATACAAGCCATCTTTGGTTTTGAATGCAGTTTTCCATTCTTCCCCAGGCCTAATTCTTACTTGATGATAGCCACTCTTAAGGTCAGTTTTGGAGAATATTTTTGCTCTGGCCATCATATCCAACATGTCATCTAAATGGGGAATAGAAAAATGATACTTAATGATAATCTTATATATGGCTCTGCTATCTACACACATTCTCCATGTGTCATCTTTCTTAGGGGTTAGAAGGGCTGGTACTACACATGGGCTTAGGCTCTCTCTAATGAATCCCTTTTAGAGAAGGTCTCCAACTTGACGTTGTAACTTAGAGTGTTCTATAGGGTTCATTCTATAATGGAGAAGGTTTGGTAAAGTTGATCCTGGGATCAAATCTATGGCATGTTGAACATCTATAAAGGGTGGAAGATGATTAGGAAGGTCTTCAGGAAAGATATCTTGAAACTCCTCTAGAAACCTTAACACTTCCTGGGGTTTTTCCTTATAGGGCTGGTCCTGATTTTCCTTAGTTGATAAAACCCAAATAGGTGAACCATTGCTAAGCTCTTGCTCTAATTCTTTAGTAGTGATCATGTTTATTCCTTATTTCTTATCCCTCAAGTGACTTGATCTCCTCTTAACTTAGTCCTTAGGTGGTGAGGAATCGATTACAATCTTCTTCCCATTGTGGGTGAAAGAACATGAATTAGATCGACAATAGAGTATAGCATTATGATCATACAACCATGGTCGGCCTAATATGATGCTGCTAACTCCCATTGGAAGAACATTGCACCAAACTTTTTCTTGGTAAGATTGGAACTGGATTGTGACCTGGCACCTAGACTTAATGGGAATTGGGGTTAAATCTATCCAGGATACCTTATATGGATTAGGATGGGGCATAGTGGGTAATCCTAGGTTCTTGATTGTATTGGTTGATATGGCATTGACGCAACTACCACTATCTAAGATGACCTTGCACACCTTTTCTCCTACCTTGATAAAGGTTTGTAGGATACTAGTCCTACGCCAATCTTCTTGCTCCTTACTCTGGGTCAAGATACATCTCACAACTCCTAGGATTTCTGATGAGTCTATGATCTCTTCATCCCCTTCATACTCATCAGCTAAACTCATACCTGCCTCATATACCTCTTCTTCCTCCTCATAATTTTCTATGGGTTCAGTAACTTCTTTTTCTAATTTCTCTATGTGTAATGCTCTAGTGGGACATTGGCTTGCATAGTGACCTATCTTGTGGCACCTAAAATAATAGACATTTCCTTCTCTTCTAACCTCAGGGCTTTTTCCTTTATCTTCTCTTCGAACTAATGGAGTAGCAGGACTGGGTCTATTGGCTGTAATTGGGCTTGGACTTGGTATATTTCCAGGAGGATTAATCCTAGTGGGTTCAGGTCGACAAAATAAAGGTCTCCTCTGGAATCTCTCACAATCCCTAGCAACTTGGTTGGCCTGGTCTAGGTCATGGACTTCTCTCAAAAATAGTTCTCTCTGGATCTCCTCATGTAGACCTACTCTAAACCTAGACAAGGTTGCTGCCTTAGACTCAACCACGTTGCATCTCGTCACGAACTCATCAAACTTGGCAACATATTCGGACACTATCTTATTCCATTGAGTTAATCGTTGCTATTGATCCAAGAGTTTTTGTTCATACGACATTGGTAAATACTTCTCCCTAAGTTTCACCTTCATAGCTCTCCAAGTGGCTATAGGTATGTCACCCCTCTGCCGACTCATGCACTCAACATTACCCCAATACAATCTAGCCTGACGGACCAATCTAAGTTTGGCAAACTTAAATTTCCTATCTTCTGACATTTCATACCAATCAAAATATTGGTCCATATCACCCTCACAGTCTATATACACCTTAGGATCCAAAGTTCCATCAAATGTGGGTGCATCTAGATGAATGTTTCTAAGAACTCTCTCATCCTGGTCAACATAATCATGGTGAACTCTCCTTGGATGTGGGTCAGGAGTATATTCCTGGCATTGGACTCTAGGATGGACAGGTGGCAATCTGGGTGATTGTGGCTCTGTAGGTGCCAAACGGGCATCTTCAAGGATTCCTATTCTCTCTTCCATTCAATCAAACCTAGTGTTCAATTGCTTTAACTGCTCAGTCATAGTTCTCATCAGGGTTTCTAGATTGGGGTCCATGGAAGAACTGGGATGGTCAAGTGAATGTTGATAGCGAGTTCCTAATCTAGTAGTCATTCAAAGACTCACTTTAGGGTTTGCTAGACCTAGAGTCCAAACTAAATGTTAGGTCAAGATGACAATCTTGGTTGTAGTAACTTGGCACCTGACCAGGTAAGTGTAAGGTTGGTGGAGGTCCCTCTTTGCTTGCCTTAGACATCAATTTGAATTTGGCCAGGTAAGTGGACTAACCCACCTTCCTTCGGTCTCTTATCCCTGAACCACTTGCCTAGACACCAGATACATAAGCACACACAAACAAGTTATCTAAATTGGCTTGACACTTGGTTCGCTCGACCTTGTGGGTGTCCTTAGCTCACTAGAACAAATTAAATGTCTACTCAGTTTTAATTAAGGGTTGGGTCCTATATGCAGGGTGGTGATTTTGGGCTAAGCACAGGTGATGAAATCCTACCCCCATGTCATACTGATGCCCTTAAATTGATTTAACATGAGATGGTGCAAACATGCATATTAACCCTAATCTCAGCAACAGAAATTTTGTGTGTTGCAGTTCAAAGTGGGGCTGAGAAGTGCTATGTAATAGTCTCAGAAAAATTCAAAAAACTCAAAAAAGACAGCTAACTTACAGATGATATGCCATATGAAAGAAAATTTAAAAATAAAATCTGTGCTATGCTGAATAGATCCTAAAATTTAGACAATGTAAAAGGAATAGAACAGAACATACATGAATTTCAGCAACAGTGATGGAGTACAGGAATTTTCATTTTTTTTGTGATTTTTTTTCTGAGGATAAAATTATTCATGCTAATAGCTAACTTAATATGGATTAGGAAAAAAATTACTTTGATAAAAATTAACTACTTTTTTTTATATTTTTATATGAATTACAATCAGCCTACTCAGAAATACAGCAAGCAGGAAACAGAAAGTCCTAAGTACAGAAATTTGAAAATGTGACCTAACATGCTCTTTGTTTTCTTCTTCATGGATCAATTACAATGGCACCCCAACACACCTTAGGAGATCAACAAGTAATGGGAAGAGTGAGTCTTGAAACCCTACTTTTCTCCCAAGACCGGATGGCCTGGTGAAGCATCTGATCCAAGTACTTAAAGAACTTAACCCAAACCTACCATGCTCTGATATCAAATATGATGCGGCATACTTATGGAAAATATGGCATGAATGACTAAAGCAATTAAGCTAATTAAGACTCTAAAACATAGGATCTAATTTTAGTTATGGTGGAGTCATTAAGATGCATTAAAAAATACTAACTAGAAGGCTCATATGCTTCGCAGTGCAAACTTGAATTAAGTTAATGAATTAGGACCTACGTAGCTAGAAGAACCATCAAATTAGGACTATACCCTATTCAAAAGTTCAGACCTGGTGGGGACACCAAGACCAAGACCAAGCCTCAAGAATCCATCTGGATCATAGAATAAGGAGAATAGGACTTGCACCGTCGAGCTAACCTGAGACCGTCGAGCCGACTCAAGTCACGGCCAAACCAAGTCCCAAGTGTCAGGAAGATTCCAGAATTTTGCTTCAATTTTTGCAATTAACAAAATAGAAGAAAATCCCATGAAATCCCATGGCTGTAACAAACTCTAACAGCCACGTTCTCTAATTAGTGTATCCTGTAACTAATCCTCAGATTAGTTAGCCTTAAACCCATCGTTTAAAGCCTTCTAGAACCTAGTTGTAAGCCAATATTAAGGCTCATTTTGTGCGAAGAAAGGCAATGGATGAAATGTAATAAAAACCACCTAGTTTTTTCTTCTCCGATTGCTTCTTCTTGCCTTCATTGCCATGGTGACGTCGAGGGGTGCGAGACCCTGATCCTGCCTTTATTGTAAATGCAACAACGAGGAGCACGAGGCTCCATCGCTGGCTTCCTTCCATGCCAACTCTGACCACTGCACCTCCCTCCCATGACCGTCTCCATCGTCCCACCGTACCTCCATTCCTATCATTCTCCATCGACTTCCCCACAAAAAAAAAAACTCCTCCGTCTGCTCCAAGGCATCCCCGTCTTCCCCAAACTCTTTTACAACCTCCTGCTCGGTCCTCAAAGAAGACAGCCCCAGGTTTGTCCATCGCCAAACTGTCTTCCTCTGGTCCAGACCCCCACTCTCCACCGTCCGACCTCCCTCCTCCGTGTGCAGCACCACCACCGGAGCTCTTTTTTTTTCCTAGTTGAATGATTGGCGCATGGCATCGTGGAGGAGATCTAAGATCTCTCTCAGCATCTTGATGTCCTGAACATCTTCGTCTTCTCCGACTTCTTCTCAGAGACAAACACCACCGCCACCCTAAGCATCTTCCCCATCTCCACCTTCGTCCATGGCATCCGTGTCGCCACCGCCGCCTCCACCTCTGTGTGCAGTGCCGCCACCATCATCGGAGCTCTTTTCCATGGAATTCTTGCCCGAACCTGGCTCACCTCCCCTGCTCCCGAGCTCTCCGCATCCTTTCCGGATGTCTGCCTGACCATTCTTCCACCTGAGCCCGACTCCCCACCAGAAACAAAGCTTCGAGATCGCCCCTACGCCATCTTCCCTAAGCATCGCTCCATCATCACCGAGAAGCCCCTGTTCATAAGTCCAAAGAAGCTCTCGTTCCTCTCGGTGTTCCTCCAGATGACCCCGAGCCACCTGGCTTTTCCCCCTTTGGCCCGTCCATCACCGGACCTCCTTCCTCCGATCCACCCTAACATCGTCTTCACCTCCAAGCCTCTACCCCACAAAGCTTTAAGCTCAGTACCCTGTTCCACGAAGCATTCGGCTGTTGCTATGAAGAAGACTCATCGAGCTGCTATTGAAAGAAGACAGGAATAGCTATTCCGGCTATTCCTTCTATTCCGCACGTATCCCAGATTTATTATAGATTGGAATAAGCCCCGTTTACTTTAATTTGGGTTGTGTTTCTGGCTTTGATTGTCTCACTTAGGCTAATCCGAGGTTAATTGTGTTAGGTCCTTTCCGATACCGAGCCTTGAAGGGATCCTAGCCATCAACCCATGCTCCTGATGCCTGTCGTTGGATGACTGATTGTTGATCATCTAGACCGCATCTTCCAAGGATAAGCGAACTTATCATACAGGGAGTAGTATTACTGTCATAGCGTATTATTTTTCCTTCCCTGCTTTAGATCTAAATCTTTGAAACGCATGCATGTCCTTGATCAGGGATTTCTCAATCTCTGAGTCCTGATTCTTTGTTATTTTATTGAGTGTAGCATGAGGGAATGCATGATCTAAGATCTATCCTATTGGAATGTTCTCCAAAATCTGTGTTTATTATAAGCATCGGTACTTGTCTGGATTCTTAGGGTAATTTTCATGCATGCCATCCCCCATCACCCTTCTTTTTGGCATCAGAGCATAGTTCCATACCATTCTTGGTATCAGAGTGTAGTTCCACACCATTCTTGGTATCAAACCACAGTTAGGACATGCATTTTGTTTAGCTCACTCACTTTTTTTCTACAACATTTTGTTAGCTGAAATCCTATTCATAATTAGTTCTTTGTATAGTTAGTTCTACCGCATTTCTTTATTTCAGTTATTTTATCGCAAGCATACAATATATATATATATATATATATATATATATATATATATATGTTTCATTTCTGCTTTCTTAGTTTGCATTAGGATCATGGAGTGTGCATTTCATATTTTGCATTAAGCTACTTAAGGGCGGCAATATCATAATATAAGGGAAGGACTTCATTACCTTTCCTTAGCCCAAAACAACCACCCTGTATTTCAAACCCAAGCTTTTAGTTAAAATCAAGTAGAAACGTACTTTTGCTCTAGAGAGCTTAGGGACACCAACTGGTCGAGTCAAGACTAAGTGTCTATTCATAGAGTCAGGCCATTATGTGTGTGCTACTGCTCTTGGTGTCTAGGCTTGGTGATTTAGGGCTAGTGAGTTGGTCCGCCTACCTGGCCAATCCCATATTAGTGTCTAAGGATGGTGATCAAGGATCTCCACTCCCCTACACCTACCTGGCCAAGAACAGAGTTACTAAAGACTGGTTCGCCACCTTGACTTAGGCAACTGGTTGAGATTCTAGGTCTAGTAAACCATAGATGATTTTGCCTGCTTGAATCATGTCCACTAGAGCAGGAGTCGCATATCAGCCCGAGTCATCCACGGACAACCCACAAGAAGCCCTGTTAAAAACCATGTCAAAACACTTTGCCCAAATGTCTGCTCAATTGTCTACCCAATTGACTAGGTTAAACCAATGTGAGGTACGACTTGATTCCATGGAGAGAACCCCTAGGCCACCATTTGAGCATAAACCTGAGACTCCATTTTTTCCAATGACCAAACCAGAGGAAAGATCCATTAGGCACACCAAACCTTATGCCCTCACTTTTAATGGAAGCATAGACCCTGAGGTATATATCGATTGGGAAGAACAAATGGATTAGTATTTTAAGTGCACTAACATATCGGAATTAGGATAGGTTAGGTTGGCCAAAACCAAGTTCACCCAACATGCTAGGTCGCATTGGTATGTTATTGAGCATGAATGTTATCATAAAGGAGAGGAAATAAGTACTTGGAGAGACATGAGAAGTAAGTTGAGAGATAAGTATCTAGGTAGATTCTATGAACAAAGACTTTTAGATCAATGGTACTGACTGAGATAGGATGATAGGCCAGTGTCTGAGTATATTAAGAAATTCCAGGAGCTTGTTAGGAGATGTAACACCACTGAATCTAAGTCTGAGACCATAGCAAGATTTCGAGATGGTCTACGTAAGGATATCCAGTGGGAACTTCTCCATTGGAAGATTTATAGCCTGGAAGAAGCCTATGACACTGCTAGGAAATTTGAGTCATATTAAAGAAAATTCATGAACTACCAAGTTAAGCCCAGCAGGGTTAGTACCTTTGAACCCAAACCCAATCCTAGTCAACTTTCCTTAGACCAACCAACTTCTACTATCCCATTAGGTCATATGAAAGATAAGAACAAGAACCCTGAAGTACAAATTGAGTGTACTAATATTCAAGACTTAGGGTATCCCTAGATTGAAGAGCTAGGGAAGGAAGAGGTTCTAAGCCCATTGAGAAAATGTATGAGGCTGACAAGAGTTTATTAGATGATTATGAAGGAGAAGATTTCAACTCTAGTACCTTACATGAGGAAGTCCATGTAGAAGATAAGATTGTTGAGCCTAGTCCGGAAACACCAGAGCGATAAGAAATTAGTGAGGACCTGGTTCCCGTAAATCAATGCCCTCAGGAAGAACCCACTCTTTTAGCCTCAAACCAAGACCTAATTCAGCCCTCTTGTAAAGAGCTCATTCCTGTTGATGACCTTTTTCTGGAACTAACAAAGCCTTCCTTGCATGAAAAATCTTCACCTACTTTGACCAAATTCTCCATTCATCAATTGGACCTTATGACACCCATAGCTCAATATTCTAATCTTAAGGTCTCCGCAAGTCACCAAGATCTGTTCCCTAAGCCCAATAAATTGTCAAAAAATTTTGATTTCCTGTCACACCCTAAGGCTTCCAATGCTTCCCAAACTTGCAAACTACACTATGTTGAGATTTTTAGGTTGCACCACTTCTTTGATTATGTTAGGTTTGCGACCTACTTTTGGAAGACCTTATGGCATTTGTTAGGTATCCATTATAAATTTTCAAGTGCACACTGGACCAAGATCAAACCTAGAGGGTTTATAATCTGTTAGGTTTAGGCCCTAGAGAGTCCAATAATTTTTTTTTCCTCAATAAGAATGCATAGTTGAGTCTACATTTTGCATCATATTAAAATTTGCATAAGGAAATCATCCAAAAGATCAAAATGAGTAACGATGCTTATAAAAGATAAGCTGATTCTGGAAAACGTTTCAAAGAATTTTTTGTAAGGGATTTTGTCATGATAAGACTCAGACCTGAATGGTTTTCTCGTGGAACTGTCAAGAAACTGCATTCCCGAAGTGCTGTACTCTATAAAATTATTAAGAAAATTGGACCCAATGCCTATGTGCTCGAGTTACCCCCTGATTTAGGCATTAGCTTCACTTTCAATGTTTATGATCTAACTGAGTACAGGGAACCGGCAGTAATTCCTAGTGAGGCATTCGGGCTTGACCCTTTACTTGAGAAAGAACCTATCCTGGAGTGTCCATAAAAATGGCTTGAGCGAAGAGAGAAGATCGAGCGAATCCTGGATGATCAAGCTGTCAGTACCCGATGGAATGGCTATCAGCGCTACTTGGTAAGATGGCAAGGTCGTCCTGAATCAGACTCATGGATTACCATAGAGGACCTACAACGCATTGATCTTGATCTCTTGGGAGAGTATCAAAGCCAAACAAATCCTTACTCAACGGGGTTGAGTTCCTCCCACCCCAGGAGAAATGGTGGGGATACCAAGACCAAGACCAAGCCTCAAGAATCCATCTGGATCACAGAACAAGGAGAATAAGACCTGCACCATTGATTCAACTCGAGACCGTCGAGCTGACTCAAGTCACGGCCAAACCAAATCCCAAGTGTCAAGAAAATTCCAGAATTTTGCTTCAATTTTTGCAATTAATAAAATAAAGGAAAATCCCATGAAATCTTATGGCTGTAATAAACACTAACAGCCACATTCTCTAATTAGTCTATCCTATAACTAATCCTTGGATTAGTTAGCCATAAACCCATCATTTAGAGCCTTCTAGAACCCAGTTGTAAGCCTATATTAAGGCTTGTTTTATGTGAAGAAAGGCAATGGATGAAATGTAATGAAAACCACCCTGTTTCTTCTTCTCCGATTGCTTCTTCTTGCCTTCGTTGCCATGGTGATGTCGAGGGGTGCGAGGCCCTGATCCTGCCTTCATTGCAACCGCAACAACGAGGAGCGCGAGGCTCCACCGCTGCCTTCCTTCCATGCCACTCCAACCACTGCACCTTCCTCCCATGACCATCTCCATCATCCCACCGTACCTTCATTCCTGCCATTCTCCATCGACTTCCCCATAAAAAAAAAACTCCTCCGTCTGCTCCAAGGCATCCCCGTCTTCCCCAAACTCCTTTCCAACCTCCTGCTTGGTCCTCAAAGAAGACAGCCCTAGGTTTCTCCATCACCAAACCATCTTCCTCCGGTCCAGACCCCCCCTCTCCTCTGTCCGACATCCCTCCTACGTGTGCAGCACCACCACCGGAGCTCCTTTCTTCACCCAGTTGAACGATTGGTGCATGCCGTCATGGAGAAGATCTAAGATCTCTCTCAACATCTTGATGTCCTGAATATCTTCATCTTCTCTGACTTCTTCTGAAAGACGAACACCACTGCCACCCTAAGCATTGTCCCCATCTCCGCCTTCGTCCACGGGATCCGTGTCACCACCACCGCCTCCACCTCTACGTGCATTGCCGACACCATCATCGAAGCTTTTTTCCATGGAATTCTTGCCCGAACTCGACTCACCTCTCCTACTCCCGAGCTCTCCGCATCCTTTTTGGATGTCTGCCCGGCCATTCTTACATCGGAGCCCGACTCCCCGTGAGAAATAAAGCTCTGAGATCGCCCCGACATCATCTTCACTAAGCATCGCTCCGTCATCACCGAGAAGCCCCTGTTCACAAGTCCAAAGAAGCTCTCGTTCCTCTTAGTGTTTTTCTAGACAACCCCGAGTCGCATGCCTTTTCCCCATCCAGCCCGTCGATCACCGGACCTCCTTCCTCTGGTCCACCCCAACACCGTCTTCACCTCCAAGCCTCTGCCCCACAAAGCTTTAAGCTCATTACCCCGTTCCACAAAGCATTCGGCTATTGCTATGAAGAAGACTCATCGAGCTGCTGTTGAAAGAAGACAAGAATAGCTATTCCAGCTATTCCTTCTATTCCACACTTATCTCGAATTTATTACAGATTGGAATAAGCCCCGTTTACTTTAATTTGGGTTGTGTTTTTGGCTTTGATTGTCTCACTTAGGCTAATCTAAGGTTAATTGTGTTAGGTCCTTTCTGGTACCGAGTCTTGAAGGGATCCTAGCCATCAACCCGTGCTCCTGATGCCTACGTTGGATGACTGATTGTTGATCATCCTGGCCACATCTTTCGAGGATAAGCGAACTTATCATACAGGGAGTAGTATTACTATCATAGGGTATTATTTTTTCTATTTGAATGTTCTCCAGAATCTGTGTTTATTATAAGCATCAGTACTCGTCTGGATTCTTAAGATAATTTTCATGTATGCCGTCCCCCATCTCCCTTCTTTTTGGTATTAGAGCGTAGTTCCACACCATTCTTGGTATCAGAGCATAGTTCCACACCAAGACCACAAGAGAAAAAGAAAGGGTTTAAATACCAATAATGACTCTCCAATAACCTTACACTAGGTTCACTCCTTCACACTCAAGATTGGCGACTAACTGATCAAGCTAACCCACCCATTCGAAGTAGAGGCTCCTACTGCTGAGTTGAAGGTAAGGAGGACTTCATCCTGGACTGGATACTCCTTAGGATCCTACAAGAACAACCATTAGTATTGTGGAGGAGATGGAAGATAGTATGGAATAAAAATAATGGAAGGGAGGGAAGTAAAGGATTATTGGTGATCTTGGTGGAGTGTGGCTGGCTGCTCTTGAAGATGAGGTAGGCATCAATGGAAGAAGAACTTTTTCTAGAATTTGAGAACTAAAGCACTTGGTTGAGCCTCTCACTCAATCCCTCATGGATGGCATTTGTAAACACAAATGGAGATAATAAAATTATAGATTTCATTCATTCAAAAGCATTCTTTTACAAAGAGATAAGGGGCCTATTTATAACCTTCTAAACCCCATTTGAAATTCAAATTTTACATGAAAAGAGGGGGAAATGTAGTTACATATTTAAATTTCAAAATTCATGAAAAGGGGGCACCAAATCTAAAAATCTGCATGCATGGGTGCCAAATGTCTAAATCTAAAACTATTCATATATGGGTGCCAAGTGTCCAAATCTGAAAATCTGCATGCATGGGTGCCAAGTGTCCAACTCTAAAAACTTCATGTATGGGTGCCAAGTGTCCATTCTCTTAGATAAGGTGTCTTGGTGAGGTGGCTTCAATAAAAGCTTCATTCCATCCAATGGCTCTTATTTCATGCACCCTTGATTTGATGTAGCTTTGGTTCATCCCTTGGTCCAATTATATGCTCCCTTGGTTGGACTTGACTCAAGCTCAAAAAAAAAATTACAACTCAATTTAGACTTGAGTACATTTAACTCTTACAGCTCAATTAACCCAAGGCTTCAGGACCTAATACTTAGCAAGACTCAAACATAAAATTCATGATACAAGAAAACTTAACTAGACTCAAGACTCAGACTAGGAACAAGTTAATAAGGATGGAACTAAATTTTCAATCCATAAGGAATTGGTGTTGACTAGGTTTGATTGAAGTCTTCTTTTAACCTTAGTGCCTGCATCAAGAGAGGTTGGAGGGTTGATTGGATGGCTGGTGGCCTATTTGGGAGGGGGGTGCCTGGCTGGTGGGTAGGCGGCCTGGCAACAGGTGAGGATGCCTGGAAGGTTGAGTACTTGGAGGCCTGGTGGCCAGGGAATGCCTGGAATGGTGGGAGATGGGGTGGCTTTGAGTTATGATGGATTGCTATAGGTGGCTTGGTGGAAAAGGGAAGGAAAGGTGGCGACCTGGGGCTCAGGGGTTGGGCATCTCAGGTTTTGGAGAAGGCTAGGGGTCAGCTAGTGTTTGTAAAAGAGGAGAGGGGAGGCAGGGCAGCTAGGGTTTGCACTCAAGATAGGGAACACGGGTCTCACACCCACTCCAATTGTAAAAGAGGAGAGGGGAGGCAGGGCAGCTAGGGTTTGCACTCAAGATAGGGAACACGGGTCTCACACCCACTCCAATTGGAGGAAAAATACTTGGACAAAATAACTCTCAATTTTATTCATGAAAAAAGGGTGCTCATACAAGAGGGGAGGGGTGGGTATTTAAAGAGTTACCCAGGTCCCTGGACTCCAATACAGATTGGGAATACATGACTTGAGGGCCAAGAAACACTGGTGGACTTGGTCAACTACAAGCTTTCGTCTTGGGCTAGGGCACCAGCTGGATGGAGCTTGGATTGGGGCACCAATCATGAGAACCTGGGGGGGTGCCAAGGGTCTGGAATGGGGGCACCTTCTCTTAATGGGCCAGGGCATTGATGGGCTTGAGCGGGGGTGCTGATGAATATGGACCTAGCAGGGTGCTGGACTGGGGAGGGCGCCTACTGGAAGGGGTGCCCACTTTTGGGCTAGGCAGCATGAAAAGGGCCCACTACTAAGGCACCTTGCTGGGGAAGGCTTGGGTAGGGTTCTAGGTGTATGAAGCTCTGCTCTAGTGAGGGGGCCTGGTGAATCTTCTGATTTGGTGACTCTCCCTTGACTTGAATGATAATACAAGTCTCTTGACTTGAAATAATGGACTCACAAGACTAAAGGAACTCAACTAACTGACTAAAGGGACTTAGTGAATCCAATTGACTCACCTTATTACAGGACTCAATGCACTCATTAAAATTTGATGGACTTTCCAACACATGACTAAAAGATCCAATTGAAGCTTGAAATCTTTGTCTAATCTAATGTCCCCATCAATTCTCCGGGGGTTGGAGGAACTCGACCCTGTCGAGTAAGAAGGTCAATCCGACTCTGGTGGGTCTGGGTTGAGGTGTTGCAGATCCTCTCGAGTGATCTATGAAACCTTAGAATCTGGTCAACCTTGCCAACAAACCAAGTGATATTGTAGCCTTTGATCCGAGTACTTGTGGCTTGATCGTCCAAGATACGCTCAATCATTTTCCTCTCATAGGCTAATTTGATGGTGGTCACTCAGGGATTGAGTTCGCTCTCAAAGAAAAGGGTTGGTCCAATAGGGCTCACTGGGTATCATTGCTGGTTCCCTATACTCCACAAGGTCTAAGATATTAAAAGTTGAACTAATGCCTAATTCGGGTGGTAACTCGATCACATAGGCATTGGGTCCAACTCTTCTTATTACTCTAAAGGGTCCAGCTCCATGAGCATATAGTTTCTTCACGGTCCCTAGAGGGAACCGCTCAGGCCTAAGCCTAATCATTACATAATCCCTGCAGAAAATTCTTTAACCTTTTTTAGGAATTAGTCAAATTTTATAAAATTCATTGCTGATATTAATCTTTTGACTAATTTTCTTATGCAAATCTCTAATCATGCAGTTCAAAAACTCATAACACCTAATGCAGGAATGACTCATGCCAATACTTATTGATATCTAGACTCAACTAAACCCTAAACTACAACTGTGGGTTTGTCCCTTGGTCAGGCGGGTGACATGCAGATGAGAATGGTGCATGTACTCCTATTAAATGCCATAGAGTATTCCAGAAGTAAGATGCAAACCTAACAGGCGTAATGAATGTATGTAATATGCTAACCTCTATAAAATGCAATCAAATTGTCCTAGAAATGCTAGAAGTTTCTGGAAAGGATAGGAAATAAGAGGTGGATTCAGGGTTAGTTTGGTAGGGTAGAAAGTAAGAAGAGGGTTTGGGGTTGATCGGATAAAGTAGGATGTAAGAAGGGGTGTCATGGATTAGTCCTAGACTAATGAGGTTAACCTTACAAGGTTGAGGTATATCTATAGGGTCTGTCTTATAGAAGAATGGGTCACTAATCTTGGGGAAGAGGTCTTCAATAAAAACTATAGGAGGGGATTCATCCTAAGGGTACTAGATTAAATAAGTCAAGTCCTCACTACCTTTTTTTGGTTCTTGAATCTCTAGACTAGCCTCTATAATTTAGCTCACTTCTAAGGTTTCCTCAAGTAGCTCTCTAGTAACAGGATCTGGGTTCTCTTCCTCTAACTGCTCTTTCACTACAGCTTCAGTCTGGGTATGGTCAGGGTCAACGAACTCTGGGTTGGCTTAAGTTTGGGTAGGGTCGGTTCAACTAATTCTGGGTTAGCTTCATCTATTTCTCCTTCTCCCTCATATTCATCCACTAAGCTCGTGTCAGCTTCATATACTTCCACTTCAATGTCTTCCTTGTGAACCAATGGAGTGGTAGGAGGGGGTTGGTTAAGGGAAACTTGACTAGTGGCTAGGGTAGCAAGGGTGTGTCGACTCAGGGGGACCTGACTAATACTTGGCTCATATCTAAGGGTATTAATCCTATGGGGTTCATGTCTACTAGGGGTTATGGTTCCCTTGGGCTAATAGGATATGGGTTCAAACCTATGGGTTATGGGTTCCTTGGGCTCATATGACATGGGCTCAAATCTATGGGTTATGGGTTCAGAGGATCTGGGTGCATAGGAGATGGGGTCATAGGGTCTGGGTGCATAGGATCTAGGTTCATAGGATCTAGGTAGGTACATTATCCTCAGCTCAAGTTTCATGTTGCTCCAGGTAGTTATGGGTATTTTTCCTGTTCGTTTGATCACTCGTTCAACCTTATCCCAATAGACTCTACCTAGTGAACTAACCTAAGTTTAGCAAACTTGAACTGGCTTCCTTCAAATATTTGTTCCTCCTCAAAATACAGATCCATATTTCTCTTCCAAACAAGATAATCTTCAAGATCAAGATCACCACCAAAGGTGAAGGTGAAAAAAAATGCAGGCAAGCATGCATGACAGAAAGATATTTTAAAACTATTTTAAAATAAAATTAGCAGAAGGCTTGGTAGATCGATCAAAATGATCTACCAAACTACCTGTAATAGGACCTAGTATGATAATGTAGCATGCAATAAACATCATAAGCAAGGAAAAGTGCTAAAGATATAAAGATACCTTACCATTATACCTTTGAAGGATGTTATAGAAAAAGCCCTCAAGCCACACACGTGTCTTGCCTCTATGGGTAGTTCACACCGGTGCTCGACTCTGATCAACTCCCTCGAAGTGCTAGCTCCTTAGGATCCATGAAACCGATCTTCTTCTCTTAGAAGATGAGGAGGAGAGGTGGAACCCTTCCTAACTAGCTCTCTTCCCAAGACCTAGGTTGAGTGCTAGGCATTCACACACCCAATACCCTAATCCTCACAAGCCCTTTTTCTTTTCCTTCTCAAAATCTTAGTAGCAAGAAAACTCTTCAACAAGAAAACTGTTTCATCAAGCTTGGCAGCCCTAAAACAATCCTTATTTATAAAGGCAGCCATGAGAGGGAGAATGAGGAAGGAGGAGTGATTGGGGGAGAAGGTTGATGCTATACCAAATAGGTTCCAAGCTTAAATGGCAAGAATGACCATCATTCCATGAAAGCTTGGAGCCAAAATCAGCTAGATTTTGAAATTTCAATTCAAAATTCAAAGTCAAAATCTTTCCAAAAATCTTTCCAAAATTTTTGGTCGATACTTCCAAGTGTCAACACTTGGAAGTGTTGACACTTGGAACATGGTCAATCACATTGACCTCCAGTGATGGCAAATGATTTTCAATCGTCATTCAACCTTTAGATCAGATAGAAACCCCTATGGTGTGTGACCCCATAAGTTCTAACACTAAGCCGGTAGCATTGGAACACTTCCAATACTAGTCAAAGTCCTTATCTAGCAATGATTCCCGATATCCGAATAGATCGAATATTGCATAGCAACTTTCTAGAACCTTTGGCATATGGTTACCATATAATTTATCCATTTGACCTCATAATACTCAAGATGACCTAGGATTTGACTGCCAATCCTAATTTGGTTCATCCATATCGTATCTCAACCTTACAAGTTCTATGACTCCTCACAAGAACTATCCTGGCCAAGGTTTTGCTAAATTAAGACACAGCAAGTCATTCACTTCAAACTATTTGGAGGGATCAAATCCATCTTGATCCACCACCACTCCAGAAGTACTTGACTGTACTCAAAAACTTTTCATCACTGGATTAGAAATCCAGGTAGTCCGATACCAAAGTACAGTGAGTTGCTTGCAAGCTACCATGGTTATCTTAAGTCCAAGGGACACATATACCCATATCCCTTCGTGAGCAATCCTTTGATAGAAGGGAGCTCCGTAGATGGTCATGTTTAGTGAGATGTCACACATTTTACTTGTATGTCACATCAGTATCACCACACTCCTTGGTCAAAAGGACAACCAACCAATTTGAGATACAACAACCTATACTTGATACATCATCATTCTATAATAATGTATCCTTTGATTATGCACCAGTTTAAGAACTACTTGATATATCCTCTCTATATCAAATACAATGTAGTTATAAGGACTCCATCACATAAGAGTTCTTTTTAGAAAAATGTACATGTGATCAACAGCCAAAAAAATAACTTTTATTCATTAAAAATTCATATACAATTATAATATAGCTCAACCATCTACAACCTAGATGATTGGCTTTGGGACATATTCCCAACAAAAGTTAGGTGCTTCTAACCTAAAGTACCTAGTGGCTCTCTCATCTTGGTATGTGAAATCATGATTGGGTCTCCACAAACTAAAATCCCAAATTGGATCATGATGTGGGGGTCTCCTAGGGTTGGGCTCCAAGTATGGGTCATAGTATGGGGTTCTCCTAGGGTTGGGCTCCAAGTATGGGTCATGGTATTGGGCTCTCATAGGGTTAGGCTCCATGGTTGCACTATGTTGGGGTGAGACTACTGGTAGGGTTAGACTCCTAATCTAGAGGTCATGCAACAAGCATACAAGAGTTAGACATTCTAAGGCTTCCTAGACCTAAAGTCAAAGTAGAGTGGGTCAACTAAACTTACACCGAACTCAGCAACTAATCTTTCCACTGGCCAGGTAAGAGGTGGGGTGGTGGGAGGCTCCCCTGCTTATCACAAGATCTTAATTAAGTAACCACTAGTCCGTTAGGGCGTTTGCCCCTGGACCTCTAGCCTTAGATACCAGTTTCCAGTAATAATTGGAGAGTTGAGTGCACTAGTTCTCTCACTAGACTCGGACCCGACCTGTTGGTGTTCCTAAAGAATTAGGTTTCTAGTTAATTTTAATTAGGCTTGGGTTGGAATGCAGGTAGTTGTTTTGGGCCCAGAACATGTGATGAAATCCTGCCTTGATCTGACAAAGTAGAGTGCCCTTAAGATTAGGTTAATGCAAATGATATGCACACGATGAAACCCTAATGCAATCTAAAATCAGAAAAATAGAGAATAAGTTTTTTTTTTGTATTTTATGAGGTGTCGGACATAATTCCATGTTGGTTAGGTGAGAAATCAAATTGGCTTGGGTTGAGTGAGGTTTGGTAGTTGATTAGGTTTGATCAAGTGAAGCATGCAGAAATTACTGAAATTGAAGTTTTCGTGTTCTATTTTGTTGCAGACTTTAGCATGATTTTTAGATCAAAAAATTGAAAAAAAATTCAAAACAGAAGGTCTAATTGTATAGTTGATTCCTGCCAAATCTCATGCAAAGCAAAAATAGTTTGATGATGCAAAGACCTAGGGTTTCGAACTAGATTCGGGAATTCAAAAAATGGATTTCTGGTTAGGTTTTTTCTTATGCCAGTTTTTTTTATTTTATAAATCTGTAAAATCAGATAAAAATAAAATTAAAATAGAGGACAACTTAGAGGATAATCAGTGCAAAAATCCAGAAAAAATAGTATGTCTAAGATGGAGAAACAGACCTATTTTCAGACCCCTAGTGCAGAAGACAAGATGCAGAATTTTTTTTATGTGGTATTTTTTTGTGTTTATGAAGATGCAACTACTGTCCTAAACCCACTCTGATATTGAATTGATGTGGGATGACTCTAAGAATGATGATTATGTAGGAAAAAATAGTAACCTAATTTTTAGGGTTGGTTTGTCAGATTTTAATTATGAGGCTAAGTACCCGAAAAGAGGCAAGAACTAGTAGGAATTTGTGTAAAGACTAACTACAACTACCTGCAGTTAAAGACATGTAGAGAAATAATTAAGCAGGACCTCAAGGGTTGAGAAACCCCTGGTTAGGATAGTAAACCTTCAATAGATCAGAACTTAGAGAAGGGTTTTGGTGATTTACCTGCAACGACGAGTTTCTTGTCGCAGATGGGGTTGCTCAGCACTCCGGATTGGCGCCTGGATGATCAGGCCTTTATCCCACGAATAAAATGGGCTTTTATCAGCTGGTCCAGGAGGCAAGGTGATGTGGGACAACCCGATCAAAGTTGGTTTAAGAAGGTCGGACCGTTAGTCTTTAAGAAATGACTACTAAGCTAGGTTCACCCCCAATTATTCAAACAACCATTTTTTTTCTTTCCATATTTTTTCTTTTTTTCCCTTTTCTTTTTCCTCTGATTTTCTTTTCTTTTTTTCCTCTGATTTTCTTTTTTCTTTTTCTTTATTTTTTCATTCCCCTATTTTTATTTTCCTCCGATGCTCGAAGTCGTTAATGAAAACCTGATTATGTTTTAAGAAGCATGCAAAACCTCCCCATTGGCTTGAAATCAGCAACCAGGAGGGTAGCTCTACTTTCACGTTCGTGCCAACACAGGGAGTAACTTCAGAGGGTAGTTCTGGCTGGACTTTTGCCAGCATTCCCGACGGAGCCATCATTGGAGACGGGGTTGCACGGCCAACAGATGGTGGCATGGCTGGGAGAAGGGTGGTCTGATGGTGTGGGGGCCTGGTTCCGATGATTAACAGTGGACGAGGGAGGAGCCTAGCAGATCTAGCATCTTGCTGGCGTGGAGAAAGGAGAATCGTGCAGTGGTGATTGGATGTCCTCGGTTGCAGGAAGAGACGACGGGTGACTGGAGTCCATCTTGGAGATGGGCGGGGTGGTGAGGCATCGTAGCAGCAAGTGCATCCAGTGGGATCTGGTGGGAAGATGAGGGATCGGGCATACTGGTGAAGACGAGCGGTCTGATGGCACAGGGCTGACGGTGATGACCTGGCTTGGGTAGGGGAGGTGGGCGGAGTGGTTTTCTTTTGGTAGCTAGTGGAGTGTTTGGGTGGCAGCGAGTCATGGACGGGATGCTGGATGAGGCATCGATGGCGATTGGCAAGGGCAGGTGCCGGTGGTGGGCGGAGGGACCCGTCATTGACTTCGGGCGAGGAGGACATGGTGGCGGATGCAAGAAGTCACGACGGCAAGGAGGTGGGGTGGGGTGCCGGCACGAACATGGGCAACATAGATGCACTGATAGGAGGAAGGGGTTCGGTGGGGGTGATGGCTTGTGGGGCTCTTTGGTTGGGAGGCTCATGGGGCTCTTCGGTTGGGAGGGGGCAGTGATGAGGGGCTCGGATGGTTACGGGCATGAGAAGGAAGCCGGGGTGGCTAGATGAAGAAGGGGCGAAGCCTCCTTGAAGAAGTGATGGTGATCGTCAAAGATGGTGGTTGCGAGCGATGGATGACAGTTACGGTGTAGACGGAAGGTGGCGTGGTAGTTTGATGACTGATTAGAGGCAATTGAATCGATCGACGGGGCTCACAGGGCTGAGTCCTTCTTGGACTGTGGTTGATCGACGGCAACGAAGAAGGCAGGAAGCCATTCGAAGATGTTGAAGCCATGGAAGACTGAGTTTTTGAGATTAGGTTGATCAACGGCGTCGGGCGACTATGGTTGCCAGTTGCCAGTAGCGGGCGGAGATCGATCATCGATGATGGTGAAGGATTTATGGATGGATTTGATTGATGGGCTCTCAAGGTTGTATCTCCTTGGCCATGGTTGATGGACTCACAATGGAGGGAGATAGTTGAGTCTTGAGGAAAGAGGAAGAAGTAGGAGAGTTAGAGGAGGAAGCAAGAATTAGGAATATAGAAGAATGGGAAGAAGATTAAGAGGACGAGAAGAGGAAGAGGGAAGATCTAGGAAGAAAAGATAATAGAGAGTCTCAGAGGAAGGAGGAGAGAAAGTAGAAGGAGAAGAAGAAGGAGAGTCCAGGGGAAGAAAGAACTAGAAGAGAAAGAAGAAGAAAGAAGAGGAGAAGGAGGGCGAAGAGGGGAAGGAGGAAGGGGGGAAGGAAGTTGGGACACACCCAGACGTTTCTCCAAATATTCTTCACTAACTTTATTCATGAAGAAACACCTTAAATAAAGCAAGACTCTAACGAACACCAAACAATCGATAAAGATAAAAATAAATCCTAAACAAATCAATAAGATAAATCCTAAAACATCGGTACCAATAAGGAGGAATTTTGATAAGATAAATTGAAACTGAAATAGATAAAAATGATCTCCGATCCTAAATCAACTAATCCTGAAAACTCCGATAAAACTTTCAATAATATTCTGGCATTGCTGAGTTTGCATCAGGATCTGTGCTAGGTATCAGGATCTGTGCTGCGCTAGCATCAGGATCTGGGATGTCCATCAAGATTCGTGCTGGGATGTCCGCATCATTCCCTTGAGGTGGGGAGAACTTGACTCCATCGAGCTAGGCTTCAATCTCTAGTTTTCAATTATCCAGTCTTCAACTTATTCGTAAACCAAATGACATGAAATAGATTTTTTTTTTTAACCTAGCCTAACCCATGGCTCTGATACGAAAATTGATGCAGGACGGCCCGATCAAAATTGGTTTAAGAAGGTCGGACCACTGGTTATTAAGAAATGACTACTAGGCTAGGTTCACCCCTAATTATTCAAACAAACACTTTTTTTTTCTTTCCATATTTTTCCCCCTTTTCTTTTCCTCTGATTTTCTTTTATTTTTCCCTCTGATTTTCTTTTTTTTCTTTATTTTTTTATTCCCTTTTTTTAATTTCCTCCGGTGCTCAAAGTCGGCAATGGGAAGCCAATTATGTTTTGAGAAGCATGCAGGACCTCCCCATTGGCTTGAAATCGGCAACCAGGAGGGTGGGCCTGCTTTCACGTTCGTGCCAACACAAGGAGTAACTTCAGAGGGTGGTTCTAGCTAGACTTTTGCTGGCATTCTCGATAAAGCCATCATCGGAGATGGGGCGGCACGGCCAATGGACGGTGGCATGGCTGGGAGAAGGGCGGTCCGATGGCGTGGGGACTCATTTTCGATGATTGACAGTGGATGAGGGAGGAGCCTGGCAGATTTGGCATCTTGCTGGCAAGAAGAAAGGAGAATCGTGCAGTAGTGATTGGATGTCCTCGGTTGCAAGCAGAGGCGACGGGCGATTGGAGTTCGTTTGGGAGATAGGGCAGGGTGGTGAGGCATCGCAGTAACAAGGGCATCCAGTGGGATCTGGTGGGAAGATGAGGGATCGGGCATGCCGGTGGAGACGGGCAGCCTAATGGCACAGGGCTGACAGGGATGACCTGGCTTGGGTAGGGGAGGTTGGCGAAGGGGTTTTCCTTTGGTAGCTAGTGGAGTGTTTGGATGGTGGCGAGGCATGGATGGGATGTTGGATGAGGCATCGATGGTGATTGGCAAGGGTAGGTGCTGGTGGGGGGCGAAGGTGACCCGTCATCAGCTTCGGGCGAGGAGGACGTGGTAGTGGATGCGAGAAGTTATGGTGGCATCAGGCCCCTCAACCTACTATCAGCACCACCTGGGGAAGGGCACTCCACTCAAGGTGCCGCACCCCTCAACCCACCATCTGCACCACCTAGAAGAGGAAGGTTTCACCAGGAAATTCAGACCCTGTAGCATCTACCTCCAGATCGATGCTCTACTAGGTCTCCCTAAACATGGCGAGATGATGCCAGAAAGGAGTAGTGCCTTGTCAGAGTGTCAGGCCCTGCAGTGTACCTCATATACCCACCAAGAGAGGGACGCGCACTCCTCTGCACTCCACCATTGCTACTGGTAGACCTTCCCTGATGGAGGCTATGGGTCTTGTCCCCCTCTTCCAAAGGTGGAAAGGAAGAACAGACCTACGCCTTGCCCATGTGAGGAAGACCAATAGAGCTCCAGGCCAGGACTTTGCACCTCACTGGGGGTGCCACTCCTCTATAAAAAACTCAAACGGGCCTCCAACAAAGGTAAGTGAGAAGGGGCAGGCAACCAGCAAGGCTTCGAGGGCAACCAAAATACACCAAGGCTCCCCAAGAGAGTCCCGATGGCAATGACCATCACTACTCAATCCCTCCTTCTCGATCCTGACCCTCATTCCATCATTTCTCAAAACCTCTGAGAGTGGAGACCACTTCGAGATCCACCGAGAAGGATCTATTTTCCTTGATCGCCTCATCATAAGTCTTAAGATCAATCAATTGATCCTTGTCATCAACAAAAAACATTTCCTTTATATCCTCTATAAGCATACCCAAGTACCTTTCAGGAGATTTAGAGACTCTAATAGACCTACGAGGTGGAAGAGCATTTATGTGTATTGGTTGATTAGGTTTGATCTAATCTCCAGCTGGTAGCTCTTCTAAGTCTTTCTCATCGAGCTCAATTAAACTCCCACTACCACCTTCCTGAATAAACTATTTTTCAAGAAATATGGCATGTCTGCTTACAATAACATTGTGATCTTGTTGACCCCATAAGTGATTTTGATGATAATCAAATATTGGTACATGCATTTGTTATACTAACAACTCTTCAAGTAGTTTACAAGTTTTTGTAGGATGGATTCTTTGTTCAAACTTCAACTCCTACATTCGTATTTATTGTTTTGAGTTGGGTTGTAATTGAAATTTGTAAAGAAGAACCCAAAGTAAAGATTAAGAAAAATCATAAAATTGGGTTACTTCTAAATGTGTTTCAAGCTTTTAGTTTCTTAGAAACTTGTTGAAATTAAAGACATCTTGAAGCTTGAAGACTTGCTGGATGAATTCTGGAGAAAGACTGAGAAATTCATTGAAACTTTCATCTGAGCCGACTTGAGGAGAAGAGAGCCGACTTTGGCATATGGCATGCATGAAACTTCTGGCATGCAGATATCTGAGCTGACTCTAAGGGACCTGAGCCGACTCAATCAGAGTGCTATTTCTTGAATCAGACAGGTGAGCCGACCCAAAGAAAGTCCTAGCCGACTCTATAACATGGTCAGACATTCGAGCTGGCTCTTCAGAAGATCAAGTCGACTCCTCCATAGTCCATAAATTGGTTTCTAAGAAGAACAGCCATTCGAGTCGACTGGAATGGAAGTTAGCCGACTCGACCAGACTAACATTTTGAAGGCTTGAGGATCCGAGTTGACTGGAATCAAGGTGAGATGACTCTTAAAGAGTGAAGAATCAACACACTATGTAAGCTAGCCAATTGGATTGAAGAGAGTCGACTCAACCAGAACTCCTCTGTGGATCCGAGCTGACTCGAGTGATTTGAGTCGACTCGAAGGTCAATTTCAGACTTGCAACAGCTAGTTCCATAACTCAGAATTTGAATCCAAAAAGTGCTCCAACAGTCAAATATCACATCCCAATGGTCTACAATGACTTAAATTGCCTTGGAATGATGGAAGGCCATATATTTGAGAGATTTGAACTTCCTTAAAAAAGAGTAAGAGAGTTTTCAAAAAAAAAGAATTCTTTATTGAATATCCAACCAACCAACAAGGAAGAGAGCGCTAAGAGCATTCAAGATAGCCTTCAAGTTTTCACCAACTCTTATCTAAAGCTTGAAGAACTTAGTAAAGAAGCAAAAGAAGCCATTAAAGTGCATTGATGTGCATTCAAGTGGGCTTCTCTCAAGCTGCATTGGCAACCACTCGACAAAATTAGTTTCTAACTTTGTTGCATTTATTTTCAATTCATTCTTGAATTGTTGGATTATTGGTGAGCCCGGTTGAAAAACAAAATAGGTTCTTGGTAAGCCTTTGTTAAAAACCAAGTGCTGGGTTCTTGGTGATCCTGGTAAAACTAAGTTGGATTTTTGGTGATCGTGGTAAAACCAAGTTGGATTTCCTTGGTGATCCTAGTAAAACCAAAGTGTAAAGGTTTGGTTTGTCAGCCTGTTAAAACAATCCGACTGTATTCCAATGGGGGATATAGTGAAAATCCCAAGTGATAATCTTGGATAATGGATGTAGGAGCTGGGTTGCTCCGAACCACTATAATTTTCTTGTGTTTGTGTTGTGCATTTCTTATTTGATTACACTTCTACATTTAATTATCCTATCACAGCACTTAACACTCATAAGGGATTTCAAGAGCACATATCTGCTTAAATTTTTTAAATTCTCAATTCATCACCTTCTTGGGAAAGCCACCTGGGCAACAACTGGTATCAGAGCAGTGTCTTTGATTACATTAAAGTAAAGATTGATGGCTCATCCCATGAGTACATCATTGGCCAAAGGCCAATCTACTAATAGACCTCCACTCTTCACCGGCACAAATTATTCTTACTGGAAAGCAAGAATGAAAATCTATATACAAGCTATTGATTTTCAATTATGGAAGGTCATTCTTAAAGGGCCACATGTTCCCATGATCAAAATTGATGGCGTGGATGTCCCTAAGCCTGAAGAAGACTGGGATGAACACAACATGAAGATGGAAAAATTAAATGCCAAAGCAATGAATTTGCTATACTGTGCTTTGGATTTAAACGAGTTTAATCAAATTTTCACTTGCTCTTCGGTAAAGGAAATTTGGGATAAAATTGAAATGACCCACGAAGGAACTTTCTATGTGAAGACTTCAAAATAAATCTTTTAGTACACAACTATGAATTGTTTAAAATGGAACCTACTGAAAATATCTTTGCCATGTATACTAGATTTACAGATATTATTAATGGTTTGAAAAGTCTTGGCAGGGTTTACTCAAATGCTGACTTAATACAGAAGATCTTGAGATCACTTCCAAAAAAATGGGACCCTAAAGTGATCACCATCGAAGAAGCTAAAGATTTAAACACCTTGCCTATGGATGAATTAATGGGTTCACTCATCACACATGAACTAGCCATGCAGCACAGAATTGATGATGATATAAAGAAGAAAAAGACAATTGCTTTCAAGGCTACATTGGAATCAAAGATAGATGAGGAATTGAAAGATGACTCCACCTCCTTAGAAGATGATCAAGAAGATGAAGACATCACAATGGTCGTGAGGAGATTTAGAAAGTTTATGGAAAGGAAGAAAGGAAGATTCAATAGAAATTCTATAAACAAGGAGAGCATTCTAAGGAAAAGGACAAGGACAAAGAAAAGGAAAAAGAACATGTCCCCACATGCTATGAATGTAAGAAACTGGGGCACATTCATCCAGATTGTCCATTATTAAAGAAATTCTTCAAGAAGAAGAAAAAGAAAGGATGGTTGCCACATGGAGTGACAATGAGCAATCCATCTCAACTGAGAAAGAAGAGACCATAAAAATTGTCAATTTATGTCTAATGGATCTCGAGGATGAGGTAACATCCCCCAATGCTCAAATTAAATTTACATTTGATGAATTAAATTTACATTTGATGAATTAAATTTTACATTTCATGATCTTTTATCTGAATATAAAAAGGCTTGAGTACAGATTAGATCTTTAAAGAATGTTAATGATTCTTTACTCAAAGAAAAAAAGGAGATGTCAGGAAAGAATATTTTATTGCAAAAAGAACTACATGTCTTTTCTAAAAATTGTAAATCTTTGAAAACTGAGAATAGTGATTATCTTGACAAAATAAAGCTTTGTTGAATGAAAATAATGAGTTGAAAAAGGAGGTTGAAAAACTCAAGCCACTTATTGAAAAACTTACTTTATCTTCTAACAAGCTTGAGTTGATTTTTAAGAACAAAAAATTTCTGGTAACAAAGCTAGAATTGGTTTTAATACTTTAAATTCAAATAGTATTTTAGCAACTACTTTTATGAAATCAAAAGCTTATGTTCCAAAATTAGTATCTCAAAAAGCTTTTGTTACAAATGTTTTTGCTTCCACTTTGAAAGCTACATTGTATGTTCCTAAGAACTTGAATAAAAATCTTTTATATCTGCATCTCATACATCAACATCTAGGACTTTAAAATTGCATATTTTCAGAATCTTAGAATGAAATGTTTTGCTTGCAAAGGGTTAAGACATAAAGATTTTGAATGCAATATTATTAAAATGTCCAAAGTAAATCAAGAAATATTGGGTTCCCAAAGGAACCAACTCCACTAACCTGCAAGGACCCAAGTTAGCTTGGATACCTAAAAGAACTTCTTGATTATTTTGCAGGAATGTCTTGCAGCCCAAAAATTGAAGAAAAAATGGTATCTTGACAGTGGCTATTCAAGGCATATGACGGGTGACAAAGATCAGTTCATCACCCTAGAAATGAAAGAAGGAGGTATGGTTACTTTTGGAGATAATGGCAAGGAAAAATAATCAAAATCGATAAGATCAAAATAACCCCCTGTACTTTTATTGAAAATGTGTTGCTAGTAGATAAATTGAAGCATAATTTATTGAGTATCAGTCAATTATATGATAAAGGCTTCAAGGTTATTTTAAATCATCTATATGTATTGTAACAAACTCTCTTGATTCTAGTAGCAAATTCATTGAACATAGACTTGAAAATATTTATGTGGTTGATCTTAATGATCTTGCCATGTCAAGTAGTTCAAGTCTAGTTGCAATGAATACTAAGACCAAGGAGTCTTGTTTACTTTGGCATAGACAATTAGATCATGCTAGCATATATACTATTGCCAAGTTAATTTTTAAAAACTTAGTTAGAGGTATGCCTAAGTTTAAAGTAGACTTTGATCATGTTTGTGATGCATGCCAAATGGGTAAACAAACTATGTGGAGCTTTAAACCCAAAAATATGATTTCAACTACTATACCTCTAGAACTACTTCACATAGACTTATTTGGACCAACTAGGACTACGAGCCTATGAGGAATGAAATATGTCCTTATGATTGTAGATGATTTCTCAAGATTTACATGGATTTTGTTTATTGCTCACAAAGATGAAACCTTCAAAGTAATTCAAAAATTTCACAAAAAAGTTTCAAATCAGAAAAATCTTTCAATAATTCTAATTAGGAGAGATCACGGCATTGAATTTGAAAATCAGTTTTTTGACGATTATTACATAGAAATTGGCATTGATTACAACTTCTCCGCTCCTATGACACCATAACAAAATGGTATTGTAGAGAGAAAAAATAGGACTTTCGAAGAAATGGCTCGAACGATGTTATATGAAGATAATCTTTCAAGATACTTTTGGGCAAAAATGGTGAACACTGCTTGTTATATTTTAAACCGCATTTTGATCCATCCTATTTTGAAGAAAACCCCCTATAAGCTTTGGAATGAAAAGAAACCTAATATAAATTATTTTCATATTTTTGGATGTAAATGCTTTGTGCTTAACAATGGTAAAGATAATCTAAAAAAATTTGATACTAAATTTGATGAAGCAATTTTTCATGGTTATTCATTACATAACAAAGCATATAGAGTATTTAATAAAAGAACTCATACTGTAAGAGTCAATGCACGTTATTTTTGATGAAACTAACCTGATGGGGATCCAGGGTAGGTCCAAATTTTTTTTCCATATTTTCTTATTTTTCTTTCATTTTTTTTTAATTCTCCTATTCCGCTATTTCACCTATCCCCACTATTCCAGCCTTATCCCCAACTTATACCCACTTTATCCCTATCTTATTCCATCATTCTCTCGTGATTTTTAAATTTCCTAAACCCTAGCCCACCACCCCTCCCCCAGATCCAGGCTGCCCGACCCCCGGCTGCCCCCGTCGACCCCCCGCCGGTGCTAGCCGGCCCCGCTCTCGTTGGAAAACTGGCCGTCCACCGCCCATGCCCATGGGAAGACGAAGGGATGACCATGGAAGACCAACCGTCGCCCACGGCTATCGCTACCGTCTGCCACCGCCGGCCTGCTACCAGCTGCCCGCCCGCCATCCGCCAACCCACGCCCGGCCACCGGAGGTCCTTGCTGGTGCTCGAGGCCCCATGCCCGTGGGAAGACGAAATGGCATGCCCGAGCATGCTGTGCCATCGCTCCATGCCGCCGCTCCGTCACCTGCCCACCACCTGCCGATGCTCGCTGGCCGCCGGAGGTCCTCACCGGTGCCTGGGGCCCCACAACCGTGGGAAGCCAAAATGGCATGCCCTGTGCATGCCGTGCCACTCCTGTGCCGCCACCCCACTTGCAGCTCGCTGCCCGCCATCCACCGCTCGCCGTCTGTCAGCCCTATCCGCCGCCCTCTTCCCAGCCGCCGACCGTCCATCGGTGCTCAATAGAGATCATTCTTCCCTTTGTGCGCGACCATAGTTGATTCCGCACGATTTCTGGAGCAGCTCAGTTTTCAAAGTAGCACACTTTTCAAAGCACTTCATCAAGCCAACACGCTTCTCAAAGTAGATCAGCACCAATTTTGATGTAGCATGGATTTTTATGTAATTTATTTTCCAATTTTGGTTTGTTTGTAAACTAAGGGGTTTTTTTGCCTATAAAAGGGCCCCCTCTCCTCCTGTGATAATTGATTGAATAGAAATTTTTGGTTTAGCCACTGGTTCTGGTTCTGGACTGAGACTCGTTTTGCCTTCGCTCCATGCGAGCGTCGAGGGGTGTGAGGCCCTATTTATCCCCTATCCCATCTTCTTATCCCCTCGTGACCTTAAGATTCATCCTAGCACCTCCATGTATCGAGGATGACATAATGCCTTAGAGGTGAGAGGTCTCTTCGTTAGGGTGAGTTCCAAAGTCCATAAGTTCCAATTCCCATTCTCTCATCCCCATCCTTCTTTCGCCACCTCCACCAAGAAAATTGTAAATAAAAGAGATCAGCTATTTTAGGATTTTAGTTTCAATTTCGCCCTAGTTCCAGGAGGCTTCTTAGCCCTCCCACGGTCCTAGTTTGTTTAGGTATTTTCTTTTCCAAATATCTAGGGTACATCGATCATCTATCCCGCATCAACTTGGTATCAGAGCATGCTTAGGACATAGCACTTCTTAAGTACTTGGATTAGGTGCTTCACCAGGCCATTCGGTTTTAGGAGAAAAGTAAGGTTTCAAGACCCTCTCCTTCCATTCCACGAGGATCTCCTAAGGTGTGTAGGGGTGCCACTATGATTGACCTTTGAAGGGGAGCACAAGAAGAAAAGTTTTAAAAACTCAAAAGAAAATTTTTGCATCATTAGATCTCATCTTCTTTTAATTTCTGTATTTTTTTCTTTTCCATACATGGTCTGTTGTTTTAGGTATTGCTATTTGTAGGAACCTCCAAACTCTTTGATTTTTATTTGTTAGATCACACATAATTGAAAGTATGTTTTATAATTTTCTCAGATTTTATTGCAACCTGTAGAATTTCTACAAGCTAGAATACTACCTAAGAGCAAAATCTATTCTATGACTTTTCAGCAAGTACATCCTTTCATGTTTTCATTTTTCAAATAGTTTAATTTTGCATTTAGTGTCATCTCTTGTCATTTCCATCATTTTATTTCTTCTGTCATACATCAAAAATCCAAAAACATAAATTAGATCCATCTTATTAGATCATTTGCATGCCATCATTTTCATAAATCATCTTAAGGGCATCAATTTGACATAGGGTAAGGATATCATTACCCATCCCTAGCCTAAAAATCATCAACTTGCATAACGAACCCAACCCCTAAGTAAAATAGAGTAGACACTTAACTTGCTCTAGTGATCTAGGGACATCCACGAAGTCGGGTTGAACCAAGTATCAAGCCAATTTAGATAACTTGTTTGTGTGTGCTTGAGTATCTGGTGTCTAGGCAAGTGGTTCAGGGACAAGAGCTCGAAGGAAGGTGGGTTGGTTCGCTTACCTGGCCAATCTCAAATTGGTGTCTAAGGCAAGTAAAGAGGAACCTCCACCAACCTTACACTTACCTAGCCAGGTGCCAAGTTACTACCACCAAGATTGTCATCTTGACCTAACATTTGGTTTGAACTCTCAGGTCTAGAAAACCCATAACATCTTTCATTGTGTGTTGCATGTCGACTAGATCAGGAGTCTCCTATCACTCCCATCATTCCCAGTCAATTAAACCTATGGAAAACACCCAATAGAATCACTTAAGGGTCATCACTGAGCCATTAGCTAGGATAAACAATAGGCTTGATAAGTTTGAAGATAGAATTGGAGCCTTAGAAAAGAACATTGGACCATCCATCGTGCTTGAGTCTGAGTCACCTCCTCACCCTAGGGAATACCCTCAGCGTGATCCTTCCTTAGAGTCTGAAGACCTTTTAGGAATAGTCAGGTGCATCCTTATCCAAAACGTAGTGCAAGAAGATTGGCGTAGGACTAACATCCTACAAACCTTTGTCAAGTTTGGGGATAAGGTACATAAGATCATAGTTGATAGTAGGAGCTGTGTCAATGCCATCTCTTTAAGTACTGTCAAAGCCCTAGAATTGACCCCAGTTCCTTACCCCAACCCTTATAAGGTCTCATGGATAGATTCGACTTCCATACCTATCAAGTCTAGATGCCAAGTTTTGATCAAATTGCAATCATATGAGGAAGAGATTTGGTGTGATGCCCTTCCCATGGGAGTTAGTAGCATTATTCTAGGTCAACCTTGGCTTTACGATCATAACGCCATCCTTTATGGTTGGACCAATACTTGTACCTTTAGTCACCATGGGAAGAAATTTGTAATCAAACCAATTCAGCCTAAGGACCAGGTTAAAAGAGAATCAAGTAGCCTTAAGGAAGAGAAGCCTGGAGTTACCCTAATCAAGTCTAAGGAGTTAGAGAAAGAAGTTACTGAGGAAGAACCCTTTAACGAATTTCAGGGAGAAAAGGTTGAACATTTTGAGAATTTAAATGAGAAAACCCCTGAGCCCATTGAAGTCTTTAAGTATGAAAAGATTGAACCCATTGATAATCTAGAGAAAGAAACTCCGTAGCCTATCAAAGAATCCAAAGAAAACATCTATGAGCCAAGTTTAATAGAGAAGTATGGTGAAGATGGACCCAAGGTTGAAATCATTGAGGAATCAAAGAAAAAAGATCCTAAACCCACTAAAGAATTTGAAGAAGAAATGACTGAGCCAGGATCACATTTAGTAAATGAACTTGAGGGTTCGCCAGTCTTGTCCATGGAAGGAGTCAGGAACAAACCCTTAATGAACCGACCCAAAGAGAACATCCTCAAGAGATAGTTGAAGCTCTAAAAGGATTTGAGGATGTACTTCCCAATGAGTTACATGATCAACTTCCACCCTTGAGAGACATCCATCATACTATAGACTTGGTTCCAGGATCCTCTTTAACAGACCTTCCTCACCGTGGGATTGACCCTAGCGATCCCCAAGATCTTTCGGAACAAGTGGACCGTATGATACCTATAAAACAATGTCCAAATTTAAAGGTCATCCTGAATACCAGGTCTGTTTCATGTTTCCCATAAGCCACCCCCAAGACTCCGATTCTTATTTCCTACCCTTCCCTGGGCCTTCTCACATTTCTAGAGCCATGGGGTTACATTTTACTGAGATTTCTAGGTTGCATGAATCCTTAGAGCCCATCCCATTTGCTACCTACTTTTGGTATACCTTATGGCATTTGCTAGGGATCCATGATAATTTTTCTTATGCATACAAGACCAGGGTCAAACCTAGAGAGTCAGTAGTCTATTAGGTTTAGACCCTAGGAGCCCAATAAAATTCCTCTCAATAGGAATGCATAGTTGAGTCTGCATTTTGCATCATGTTAGAATTCTGTATTAAGTATAAATTTTAAAATAATTTGGCTGATTCCTGGAAGAGGACCAAAGAGTTTGAACAAGGGATTCTATAATGGTTAGCTTAGGCCTGAACGATTAAGAAACTTCATGCTCGTGGAGCTGGCCCCTTTGGAGTGATAAGGAGAGTTAGCCCTCATGCCTATGTGCTTGAGCTATCCCCGGAGTATGGCATTAGCTCGATTTCAATATCTTGAACTTAGTTGAGTATAAGGAACCAGCAAACATACCTAGTGAGCCATTTGGGCCTAACCTTTCATATGAGAGTGAACCCAACCCAGAGTGTCCACCTCCAATTTTACCTGAGAGAGGAGAGCGGATCGAGCGTGTCCTAGATGATCAAGCTATGACCACCCGGGGCAAAGGCTTTCAGCATTACTTGTTTCAATTGCAAGGCTGACCATAGTTCAATGATTCGTAGGATACCCGAGAGGACTTGCAGCACCTCGACCCCGACCTTCTGAAAAAAGTATCAAAGCCAAATCAACCCTTACTCGATAGGGTCGAATTCCTCCCACCCCAGGAAAATTGGTGTGGGCACCGGACCTCTAATTAGGGTTTCAATTTTTGGGTCCTGTAATAAAGCTTCAAGCCTAAGCATTGTAATTTTTTTAGCCATGAATTGAGTCTCAAGTATTTGTGTTTAGTCCTGTACTTTGATCAATTGGTCAAGTTGTGTCCTGTATTGAGTCCAGTCCTGTATTGAGTTCAGTCCAAGTCTGGGTCCAAGCCAGAGTGGTCTTTGAGTCCAGCTCAACTACTATTGGGCCAAGCCTTGAAGGTCAACATGTCAACCCTAGGGTGCCACTTCACCACCCCATGTGGCGCCACTTCACCATCCCATGTGGCACCACCATCATCTTGCCAAGTGGGCGGCACAAGTAGGATTTTCTTGGGCGCCAAATGGAGACACATCAAATATCCTTTCTCTTTTCCTCCCTCCTCCATCAGCCACTTACCAAAGAATGGAGGGCAACCAAGGAAAGGTTGAAGACAAAGGCCTTGCTCCAAGCCTCATTTCAAGCTTCTCTCCAAAGAAGGGTGAGTAACCAAGGAAAGAAGGAAGACACAAGCCATGAATCTTGCCTTCTTCCCAAATTGAAGGTCAACTTTCCAAGTCCAAAGGAGCCAAATTCCTTCTTCCAAGCCAATATCTTGCCACGCCCAAATCAAATTCAAGCCTTGGTCGGCCAAGGAGAGGATTTTAGATTTTTTTTTTGAATTTCAAAGTTTTTTGGTGCCTCATCAAGAAAAGAATGTATTTTTCATTCAAATTTTGAAAGGGTCTTAAGGTGCCTATATATGTATTTTTTCATTCAAATTTTGAAAGGGTCTTAAGGTGCCTATAAAAAGGACCTTACCCCTCCTTTGTAATGTTAATGTTGATGAATAAAAAAAAGTTATATGAGTGTTATTCTTAGTTGCCTTCGTTCCTTAAGAATGTCGATCTCCATGAGGGAGCGCCTTCGCCTTCGGGCATCGAGAGGTGTGAGGCCTCAAGTTACCGTCTCTTCCACCAATCCAACTTCCAACTTCGAGTTTAGAGGCCAACTGGATGATTCATTTAGGCGCATAGCAAGAAGACCCTCAATCATCATCATCTATAACCTTTCCTTCATCATTTCTTCCTGCTACATGTGATTCCTAACTCCTCCCTTGATTGCTTGCAGGTCCTCCAGGTACCATGAATACGGAGTCAGTTTTCCTTGCCTTCGGGACCTTCGAACAGAAGCCGGTGCATCCACGGGGGTTGAAGGCTCGATCATCCAGGCCGCATCTGCAAGAGTGAGTGAACTTGGCATCGGGCACTTCAGAGCTTTTAAGGTTTGCATCCCTAGAATTCCTAAGTAGATATTGATCCAAGAGCTAAGTCCTATAGGGTTTCTCAATCCCGGGGTCCTCTTTTTATCCTTGCTTTGGGGCTAATTTACGTGCTAGTAGTTCTTATCATTATCGAATCCCTAGATCTACTATTGTCATTTTTTCGAGAATCCTAAATCCATAAGAAAACTTTAAAATCACAAAAGAAAATAAACCACTTGCATCATTCCTCATCTTTGCATTTAGTTAGTCCTGCATCATGTTTGGTATCAGAGCAAGTTGTAGATTAGGATGTGCTCCACTTTCAAACTCGACGGAGCTGAATTCTTTGCGATCGGAGAATGATGGGGATCTAGGGCAAGTCTGGATTTTTTTCCCATATTTTCTTATTTTTCTCATCATTTTTTAATTCTCCTATTACCGCTATTCCACCTATCTCCACTATTCTAGCTTTATCCCAAACTTATCCCCACTTTATCCTTATCTTATTCCATCTTACACCATCTTTCTCCCATGATTTTTAAATTTCCCAACCCTAGCCCACAGCCCCGCCCCCCCAGATCCGGGTTGCCCGACCCCCGATAGCCCTCGCCGGCCCGTCCGTCGGTGCTCATCGACCCCGCTCTCCCCAGAAAATCGGCCATCTGCCGCCCATACTCATGGGAAGACGAAGGGATGGTAGTGGAAGACCAACCGTCGCCCACGGCCGCCGCTACCGCCTGCCACCACCTACCTCCTACTCGCCCACCGCCATCCGCTGGCCCATGCCCAGCCGCCGGAGGTCCTCGCTGGTGCCCGGGCCCCATGCCCGTGGGAAGACGAAATGGCATGCCCATGCGTGCCGTGCCACCGCTCCATCGCCTACCCGCCGCCCGCCTGCCACCGTCCCGCTACCCGCCGGTGCTTGCTGGCCACCGGTGAAAGAAACCGATACAGGTGGTTTGACATGATCCTACACTACGCATGCAAACAACTGCGGGAGCAGATTGGATTTTAAAAACATTTTTAAAATCTGCGCAGCGGAAATCTGCTCCGCCCAGAAACTAATCTAATTATAGTTGCAAACAGCATGTAAAATGATATAAAATATTTATAAAATATTTGAATTAAAAATTCAATTCATGCATAATAAAAAAATTAATTTTTCATACCTTATTCTAGCTGGAATAACTTTGGGATAAACCTGGAATAGGCTGGAATAAGTGGGATAAACTTATTCCAGTCGTCTTCTTCCTTGGACTGCTGAAAACTCTGTTTTAGGGTTGAAAAAGCTCGCCGGAACGATGGCTTCCAGACCTCCGTTTGCTCCCAAAATTCAGCAGCGGCAACTTGGACTAGTTCTCTTCGATCTCCAATTGAAATCTACAAGAAAAACTTATCCAAAAAAATATAAAAAATTACCAAAATCTACTGCCAGAATTTCTAGAGCAGAACAGGGCAGCAGACTTTGGCCTTTGTTTTGGAGCAGCTGGAGCGATCCCGGCTCGCGTGGCTTTCTCCCAAGAGTAGAAGAGTACTCCCTCTAGAGGGAAGACATGCCAGGGGCCCTCCGATCGATCTCCACGCACGGTGCTAGCTGCTGGAAATGAGTTACACGGTCACAAGAAGCAGCAGACTTCTTTGCTGCAGTGCAGAAATTTGAGCACTCAAATGGACAAGGAAATGGGGCCTGTGACTCTCCCTCAACCTCCAAAACCCAGCCTATAAGAGCAAACTCTAAGCTCTCAAACAGGGGTTCTCTCAACCTCTCAAAGAAAGAACATCCAGGTGCTTCATTCACGGTGTTTTCACGGCTAAAAAAATTCATGTTGAAACAGGGGACTGCTGGAATTTATATAGGACAGCAGGGAGAGAGGGAGGTGGAGAGACGGGGAGGCCAAGAGGCGGCAGTTGCCAACTCCACATTACCAGCAATAAACAGGGAATAAAGTTCATGGGTGGAGGAGAGGAAGAGGCGCCCAGTGGGTTGAACATTGGACGCTTGGCCTTCAACGGACGTAAGATTTTTTTTTATTTTAACGTTTTACCATGTAAAACGTCCAAGTGGAGAAAAAAAACACCGGTTCAAAACCGGTCCAACCACCTTATTAAACCTCTTGGTTCAATCCAATTGAACCGGTTCAAACCCAATTAAAATTGGTTCAAGGGATTAAATTGGTTCACAACCAATTGAAGGCCGAAACGAACTCCGAATTAGTTCAAAACTGATTCAGAAAAAACCTGGCGCAGTGCTGGTCAACCCATAACAGTTTCTGGTTGACACAGACAAGGGAAAGATGGGAAAAAGAGTGCTCAAAAATACTGTGACTATAAAATCGAGACGATTCCCAATCATAATCGGTATCCGGATCAGAGAGTTATCCTCTGTGGCATGTGACCTCATAGGTTCGAACCTAAATGGTAGCACTAGAACAATTCTAGTACCAGCACAAGAAACCATCTAGCAATGGGTCCCGGCGTCCGGATAGGTCGAAGATGCAGGAGCAAACTATCAAACCTCTGGCATATGGTTACTATATAATTCATCCCTTTGACCTCTAATGCTCAGGACGACTGTGATTGGGCTGCCAACACAGATGGAGTCAGTCCACTACGTGTCTCAACCTCGCAAGCCCAGTGACTCTTCACTAGGGCTACCCCGGTCGAGGATTTGCTAAATTGAGATACTGCGAGACATTCAATCCAAACTGTTTGGACAGGTCAATTCCATCTTGGTCCATCACTGCTCCACAAGTACTTGCCTGTACCCAGAAACCTTCCATCACCGGATTAAAAATCCGGGTAGTCCGGCACCAAAGCACAGGGAGTTGCTTGCAAGCTACCGTGATGACCTCAGGTCTGAGGGACACATATATCCATATCCTATCGTGAGTATCGCTTTGGCAGAAAGGGGCTGCACGGAGTCACGTTCAATGAGATACCACATATCCCACTTGTAGATCACATCAGTATCACCACACTCATTTGGTCAAGAGGACAACCAAACGATGTGAACTACAACAACCTATACTTGATATTTTGCCGTCTAGTATAATATATCCTTTGGTTGTGAACAGGATTTAAGGACCACTCGATACATCCTCTCTGTATCGAAGTCAGTGTAGTCCTAAGAACTTCATCATATGGAAATAGTTCATTTCAGTGAAACACAATATGTGATGAGCTACCAAAAAATATTTTATTAATTCAAAGAAAGAGTACAATATTTAGCTCAACCGCCTATAACCCAGGCGATTGGCTTTGGGACACAATTCCCAACAGTCGGAGGTCCTCGCCGGCGCCCGAGGCCCCACGACCATGGGAAGCCAAAATAGCACACCATGTGCATGACGTGCCACTCTTGTGCAGCAACCCCACTTGCAGCCCGCTGCCCACCATCCGCCACTCGCCGTTCACCGGCCCTGTCCACCGCCCGCTTCCCGACCGCCAACCGATCGTCGGTGCTCGACGGAGATCGTTCCTCCCTCTGTACATGACTGTGAGTTGATTCTGCACGATTTCTAGAGTAACTCAATTTTCAAAGTAGCACACTTTTCAAAGCACATCATCAAGCCAACACGCTTCTCAAAGCATATCAGCACCAATTTTGATGTAGCATGGATTTTTATGTAATTTATTTTCTATTATTGGTTTGCTTGTAGGCTAAGTAATTGAGGGATTTTTTTTGCCTATAAAAAGTCCCCCTCTCCCCCTGTAATAGTTGATTGAATAGAAATTTTTGGTTTAGCCACTGGTTCTGGTTCTGGGCTGAGACCCATTTTGCCTTTGCTCCATGCGAGTGCCGAGGGGTGTGAGGCCCTAGTTATCTCCTATCCCATCTTCTTATCCCCTCGTGATCTTGAGATTCATCCTAGCGCCTCTAAGTATCGAGGAGGGTGAAATGCCTTAGAGGTGAGAGGTCTCTTCGTTAGGGTGAGTCCTAAAGTCCATGAGTTCCAATTCCCAGTCTTCCATCCCCATCCTTCCTTTGCCACCTCCACCAAGAAAATTGAAAACAAAAGAGATCAGCTGTTTTAGGATTTTAGTTTTAGTTTCGCCCTAGTCCCAGGAGGCTTCTTAGCCCTCCCACAGTCCTAGTTTGTTTAGGTGTTTCCCTTTTCCAAATAATCCAGGGTACATCGATCATCCATCCCGCATCATAACCCTTCACCTTCTAAGAAAGAAGAGTGCATAGACAATGATGCAGGTACAATTCAAAAAGAGATGGAAGACATGAGCATACAAGAAAGACCAATTGAAAATGGAGAAGAAATGGTAAGTAAGGATCATACAGATCTACTAAGAGAATGAAGGTACGTAACTTCCCATCTTAGAGAATTAATTATTGATGATCCTTCACAAGGTATTAGGACTAGGTCATCACACAGAACTGTACATGACTACCTAGCCTTTGTATCACAAATAGAACCTCATATCTTAGAAGAAGCTAAAAATGATCCAAACTGGATGATGGCCATGCATGAAGAATTGAACCAATTTGAAAAAAATAAGGTTTGGATATTAGTTGATAGACCTTCATACCATCCAATCATAGGAACCAAATGGGTCTATAAAAACAAATTAGATGAACAAGGAAATGTAGTAAGAAATAAAGCTAGATTAGTGGCTAAGGGATATAACCAAGAAGAGGGCATTGATTTTGATGAAACATATGCACCCGTAGCAAGACTGGAAGCCATTAGATTACTTCTTGCATTTGCTTGCTACATGAGTTTTAACTTTCACAATTGGATGTAAAAAGTGCATTTTTAAATGATTTTATCTCTGAATAAGTTTTTGTAGAACAACCACCGGGTTTTGAATATCATGTTTTTCCAAACCATGTTTTTAAACTGAATAAAGCATTGTATGGTTTGAAACAAGCACCTAGAGCTGGTATGATAGACTTAGCACTTTCTTGATTGAAAATAATTTTTCAAGAGAAAATGTTGATAAAACTCTTTACATCAAGAAGAAAATTAATGATATATTAGTTGTACAGATTTATGTTGATGATATTATATTTGATGCAACTAATGAACTCTTTGTAGAGAATTTGCTAAGTTAATGCAGGGAGAATTTGAAATGAGCTTAATGGATGAACTTAACTACTTCCTTGGACTTCTAGTGAAACAAACAAAGGGAGGGATCTTCATCAACCAAGCTAAATACACCAAGGAAATAATCAAAAAATTTGGATGAAGACAAGCAAACAAATGAACACCCCATGTGCCCAACTTGTAGATTGGACAAAGATGAAAATGGATCCAATGTTGACCAAAAGCTTTATAGAGGTATGATCGGATCCCTATTATATTTGACTGCAAGTAGACCTGATATCTTGTATAGCATATGTGTATGTGCTAGATTCCAATCTAATCCTAAAGAATCACATATGCTTGTTGTTAAAAGAATTTTCAGATATTTGAAAGGTACAAGTAATCTAGATCTTTGGTTTTTAAAATATTCTTCATTGAATTTAATTAGATTTTCAAATGTTGATTATGCTGGTTGTAGAATTGATAGAAAAAGTACTAGTGGCACATGTCAATTTCTAGGATTGAATTTAATCTCATGGAACTGTAAGAAACAAAACTTGGTAGCACTTTCTACAGCTGAAATAGAGTTTGTTGCTGTAGGGAGTTATTGTGCACAAGTGTTATTGATTAAATAACAATAAGAAGACTTTGGTGTTATATAATCTAAAATTCCAATCAAGTGTGATAACACAAGTACTATTAATTTGACCAAAAATCCTATTCAGCATTCTAGAACTAAGCATATAAAAATTAGACACCATTTTATTAAAGATCATATTTTGAATGGTGACATTGAACTAGAATTTATCCAAACTAAAACCAATTAGTTGACATTTTTACTAAGCTACTGAATCAGGATAGATTTGATCTGCTTAGAGGAGAATTAGGTCTTTATGATTCTTTCTAGATTTTTCTAACCTAATTTCCTTCAAAATTAAGAAAAAATTATCTAGAAAACCTCCTACAACTATTCAAGTATTTTGAACAACTTTACTTGAGATTTCATTGAATTAAACTCAATTTTTGAATCATTTCAATTTCTGTGGAAAGTTTCTATTCGAGTCAACTCGAGCAATTTTTCTTTGGTCAAGTCAGCTCAAATCTCTGATTTTTCTGTTTTTGCTCTGGTCAAGCTGACTAGGTCAATTTAGGGTTTGCCTAGCCGACTTGGATTTCTATTTGTTCTTAGTTCACTTTGGTCAAGCTGACTCGGATGATTTTAGTGCTAAGCAAGCCAACTCGAATGTCGAAAAAATACTTTTTTTAATAGAGTCAAGTAAACTCTTTTTCACTTCTTGTGCTTTCATTTTCACTCTAAACTCTATCACTCTACTTGAAACCTTCACCAGTACTCCAAAAACCTTTCCTCAAAATCTTGATTTCCTATTTCTTGCAAATTTGCTGCAATGGATCCAAGAAGATCTGCACGGAAGTGTTCTCACGTAGCTGAATCAAGCTCTTCCAATAAAATCTGAAGAAAAAGAGAGACAAGAAAAAAAGATCCTCTCTAGAACAAAAAGAAGTAGAAGCACCTTCTCCAACAGGACATTTCACCTCGATGGCCAATCGGCTGGTTACTTATGGCAGAAGGATTGATTTCTCCTTCTTGGAGGAACTACAAATGAAGATTGGGAATTGGATTGACAACCAAGGTTGGAAGTTTTTCTGCTCATTAGACATTTCGACCTACCCTTCCTTGGTAAGAACTTTCTTTGAAAATCTAGTTCTTGGAGAATACCATCTGGAATCCATTGTCAAAGGAGTAAAAATTGTTATGGATGAAGAGAATTTGTGCAACCTACTTCAAATGCCAACTGACAGTGCAACTGAGCTAACCCTAAAAGACAAGGATCAAACACTGAGGCTCATCTTGGAAAGATCAAATGTAAGCTCCATCAAATACATTCAAGCCAACATGCTATCCAAGGAAATGCGACTACTCCATAACATGATAGGTCAAATTTTTCTTCCCTGAACCGGTCATTTCGACTGGGTGAGTGAACGGGATATGATCTTTATAGGACATCTTATTAAGGGAGAACCACTCAACCTTCCATACATTATGATGATACAGATGAGGGAGGCAGCAAGAAAGATCAAGGTATGCATGCCTTATGTTATGGTATTCACCTTACTGTTCAAAGATGCTGGAATTGACCTAACTGATGAAATCGGCAAGCCTCTTCACCACTCAGACACCTATTCAATTAACCACTTTAGAAGAATGGGATATCAATTATAAGAGGGAGTCTGGATGAAAAAGATATCTGGTTAAATGACTGCCACATTCTTTGATGATAACATTGATGAATCTCATGCTGATTAAACAAATGAATCTGAGGACGATAATAAAGACACCTCTGAATGGTTAATGAGAACTCCATCTGAAATTAAAGAGTTTATATCTCAATAGATGGAAACAATCTCTGATTCTCTCACAAGTTATACCAATTCTGCACTTATTGAATTATGCCAATCAATTGATAACAGCTTGTAGAAAATCAAGTCAGAATAGAAGCTACAAAAAGAAAAGATGGAAAGAGAGATGGACAATTTCAAAGAAGAAATTAAAAGTATCCTACTACACTATCATAAGGAAATATTCATTGCTGAGGATGCTTCTTTATAGACCTACAAAGAGTCACCAGCACCTCCTGCTCAACCATCTCATGTGCTTTCAAAGTTTCTTTCATTTGATCCACCTTCATCCAAAGTTGGCCGTGCTCTACCCAAAAAGAAACCAAAAACCAAGAAAACTAAGACACCTATAGCCCTAGTTAGAACTAGATTTAGGGATCTGAGGTTCAAACCTCTTAGAACTAAAACCTCAGATAGGGTTATAGATGTTTCCTTTTCCTCTAATGAGGAAGAAGAATAGGTTGATTAGTTAAACTTTTGGTTATAATGATCATATCTTTGTACTTCTGACTTTTAATAGTATGTAAGCTTTACTTCTTATCTCTTACAGTCAAGAGACTTTGTGAATGAAAAGAAAAAAATCTCATCTTACTGATCAATGAATGTACTTTCTTTCACATTATGTACCTTGTATTGAACTTTTCTAAATGAAATGAAAGCTCTTTTGATATTTGCTAGCACTGTCTTGAATTATTTTGAGCTGATGCAATGCTTACAATACAACTATGATAATTTTAATTAGAATATCCAAATAAATTTGAGAAAGTGAAATTATCTCAAACAAATAATAAAAACTTTCTCATTTTGTTTAAGAATTAAGTTTTATTGCAAATACCTTTTTGAATGTTTAACAAAAGAGGGAGAACGTTGAGCTGTCATGAAAAATTTGAGCTAATAAGAGAATTTTGAGCTTCCTATTCATAAAGTGCATAAAAAATGAAAAAGGGAGAGCATATAAGTGATTGTGACATGATTGTGATTAAATGAGCCTAATTGTTTCAAATTTAAAGACCTATAGAAAGGGGGAGAAATTTTATTGAAATCAAATGGCTTTAGCTCTAAACCTATCTTTTGCTCTGATTGCTCTAAAATTAGCTTTAATTCTTTCAATTTTAAACTCCGATACTTCATGTTTGTGCTATTTCTGATACTCTGAAGCATACAAAGCTTAATACTTCGATACTGTTGGGAATTGTGTCCCAAAGCCAATCGCCTGGGTTGTAGGCAGTTAAGCAAAGTATTGTCTTTCTTTGAATTAATAAAATATTTTTTTAGCAGCTCATCACATATTTCCCTGTAATGAACACTTTCCATGTGATGAAGTCCTTAGGACTACACTAACTTCGATACAGAGAGGATGTATCGAGTAGTCCTTAAACCCTGTTCACAACCAAAGGATATATTGTACTGGATGGCAATGTATCAAGTATAGGTTGTTGTGGTTCATATCGTTTGGTTATCCTCTTGACCAAAGGAGTGTGGTGACACTGATGTGATCTGCAAGTGGGATATGTGATATCTCATTGAACGTGACTCCGTGCAGCCCCTTTCTGCCAAAGGGATACTCACGATTGGATATGGGTATATGTGTCCCTCCGACCTGAGGTCATCATGGTAGCTTGCAAGCAACTCCCTGTGCTTTGGTGCCAGACTACCCGAATTTCTAATCCGATGATGGAAGGTTTCTGGGTACAGGCAAGTTCTTGTGGAGTAGTGATGGACCAAGATGGAATTGACCTGTCCAAACAGTTTGGATTGAATGTCTCGCAGTGTCTTAATTTAGCAAATCCTCGACCAGGGTAGTCCTAGTGAGGAGTCACTGGACTTGTTAGGTTAAGACATGTTGTGGACTGACTCAGTAAGGGTCGACAGTCTAACCCTAAGTAGTCCTGAGCATTGGAGGTCAAAGGGATGAATTATACGGTAACCATATGCCAAAGGTTCGATAGATTGCTCTCGCATCTTCGACCTATCCGGATGCTGGGACCCATTGCTAGATGGTTTCCTGTGCTGGTACTAGAATTGTTCCAGTGCTACCGTTTAGGTTCAAACCTATGAGGTCACACGCCACAGAAGATTACTCCCTGATCCGGGCATCGATTACGATTGACAATCATCTCGATATTATGGTCACGGTTCTTGTTTGAGCACATATTTCTTTTCCTTGGTTTTTGCATGACCTGGCTCTATATGTGTCAACCAAAATTGTTCCTAGCTGACCGGGACTAGACCTGGATTTTACTGAATCAGTTTTGAACTGATTCGGTGCTCGTTTAAGTCTTCAATTGGTTGTGAACAAATTTATACCCTTGAACCAGTTTTGAACCATTTTGGATTGGGTTGGAAAATCCCTGAACTAGTTTTGAACCGGTGGGATTGATTGGACCGATTTTGAACCGGCGTTTTATTCCAGCATGATCGTTTGCACGGTCATTCGCTGGATAAAGAGACCAAACGAGCGTTGCTGGGCATCTCCTCCTCTCCTTCCACCCGCTGCCATTCCTCTCCTTTATTCCTTGGTTTATTGCTGATTATTTTGGAAAACCGCTGCTCTTTGATTGGCTCTCTCCTAGCCTCTCCCTCTTCCCCCTTGTTGCTAATATATTAGGCTTTTCCTCTGTTCTTCCAAGCAGAGGTTGAGGTTTTGTTTTTGGGTTGAGAGTTTCATTGTTGTGTAAGCTCTTTGGTTTGATAGCAGTGAAGAGAAAACCATAGAGAGATCAGAGAGGAAGACAGATCCCTCTGAAAAGCTTGTTTGCTGGGTACTTTTGTGTGGGAGGAAAAGATCTTGTGTGTGCTCACGGTAGTGAACAAGAACAGATACTCTGTTTTTATTTGTTGCTTCCACCGTGACCCTTTGTTCCTTCCAGCGGCTAGCACCGCTCGTGAGGGAGGTTCAGTGATCCCCCGACGTGTCTCCCCTCTAGAGGGAGTTCCATTCAACTCCTGAGAGAAACCTGATCGGACTTCAATTGCTGCTGTTGTTCCGAATCAAGGAAAGCTCTGTTTTTATTTTCTGCAGTGCTGATTTTCTGCAGCTCTTCATCGGACTGTTTGCCAGATTTTTCTTCTCCATTGCTGTTGAAGATCGAAGGAGGTTTTCCTCCCTTGCTGCTGCTCCATGTTGGGAGAAGGACGAGCCACCAAATGGTTCGTTTGGCTACTGGTTGGTAGCCAACGAACATGGCAATCCAACGTCTCAAGGTTGAAGTCGACTGGAATAAGTTTATCCCACTTATTCCAGCCTATTCCAGATTTATTCCAAGACTATTCCTAGTGGAATAAAGGTATGGAAAAATTTTATTTAAATCATGCATAATTAGATCTATTTGTTAATTTATTTTACAAATATTATATACCTTGTTACATGCCTATTTTGATACATGCAACTTGAATAGATTAGGTTCTGGGCGGAGCAGTTTTCGGCTACGCAATTTTTAAAAATGTTTTAAAATCTCTTGTGCTCCGTGCCCTGTTTGCATGCCTTGTGTAGGTTTATGTCAAACCACCTGCACCCAAACTTTCAGATACACACTAAAGCACTAATATTGAAACTATATAGTTTTCGTACAAGAGCTCTGAGATTTATTTGCAAATATAATTAGCTCTGATACATGTGCATACTTACTTTCAAATACTATTATACATGTAATTGTAAAGAATTTTTCATGCCCAGTATTTTGTCATCATCAAAAAGGGAGAGATTGTTGACCCCATAAGTGATTTTGATGATAACCAAACATTAGTGCATTTATTTGTTTTACTAACAACTCTTCAAATGGTTTACAAGTTTTTGTAGGATAGATTCTTTGTTCAAACTTCAACTCCTACATTCATATTTCTTGTTTTGAGTTTTGTTGTAATTGAAATTCGTAAAGAAGAACCCAAAGGAAAGATTAAGAAAAATCATAAAATTGGGTTACTTCTAAATGTGTTTCAAGCTTTTAGTTTCTTGGAAACTTGTTAAAATTGAAGACATCTTGAAGCTTGAAGACTTGCTGGATGAATTCTGGAGAAAGACTGAGAAATTTATTAAAACTTTCATCCGAGCCGACTCGAGGAGAAGAGAGTCGACTCTAGCACATGGCACGCATGAAACTTCTGGCACACAAATATCCGAGCTGACTCTAAGGGACCCGAGCTGACTCGACCAGAGTGCTATTTCTTGAATCAGACAGGCGAGCCGATCCAAAGAAAGTCCGAGCCGACTCTATCACATCGTCAGACATTCGAGCTGAATCTTTAGAAGATCGAGTCGACTCCTCCAGAGTCCAGAAATTGGTTTCTGAGAAGAACAGCCATTCGAGTCGATTGGAATGGAAGTTAGTCGACTCGACTAGACTAACATTTTGAAGGCCTGAAGATCTGAGTCAACTGGAATCAAGACGAGCTGACTCTTACAGAGTGAAGAATCAAGACATTATGCAAGCGAGCTGACTATATTGAAGAGAGTCGACTCAACCAGAACTCCTCTATGGATCTGAGCCGACTCGAGTGATCTGAGTCGACTCATAGGTCAATTTCATACTTGCAACGGCTAGCTCTAGAACTCAGAATTTGAATCCAAAAAGTGCTCCAACAATCAAATGTCACATCCTAATGGTCTACAATGACTTAAACTATCTTGGAATGATGGAAGGCCATATATTTAAGAAATTAGAACTTCCTTAAAAAAGAGTAAGAGAGTTTTAAAAAAAAAGAATGCTTTATTGAATATCCAACAAACCAACAAGGAAGAGAGCACTAAGAGCATTTAAGATAGCCTTCAAGTCTTCACCAATTCTCATCTGAAGCTTGAAGCACTTAGTAAAGAAGCAAAAGAAGCCATTAAAGTGCATTGAAGTGCATTCAAGTGGGCTTATCTCGAGCTGCATCGACAACCACTTGATAAAAATTAGTTTGTCACTTTATGCATTTATTTTTAATTCATTCTTGAATTGTTGGATTATTGGTGAGCCCGGTTGAAAAACCAAATAGGTTCTTGGTGAGCCTTTGTTAAAAACCAAGTGTTGGGTTCTTGGTGATCTTGGTAAAACCAAGTTGGGTTCTTGGTAATCTTGGTAAAATCAAGTTGGGTTTCTTTGGTGATCCCAGTAAAACCAAAGTATAGAGGTTTGGATTTTAAGCCTGTTAAAACTATCTGACTGTATTCCAATAGGGGATATAGTAGAAATCCCAAGTGGTAATCTTGGATAGTGGATGTAGGAGCTGGGTTGCTCCGAACCACTATAATTTGCTTGTGTTTGTATTGTGCATTTATTATTTGATTACGCTTCTACATTTAATTATCCTATCACATCAATTGACACTTATAAGGGATTTCAAGAGCACATATCTGTTTAAATTCCCAATTCACCCCCCTCTTGGGAAAGCCACCTGGGCAACAAATTTTTTGGAAGGTAAAAGTAATATCCTAAAGTTTCTTTAGGATGCCCTATAAATTAAGCTTTCACAGATCTAGATTCCAACTTATTCGCCATTAGTCTTTTGACATAGGCTAGACATCCCCAAATCTTGAAATGGGCAAGACTTGGTTTCTTATCATGCCAAATCTCATATGGTGTGGTAGGAACAGATTTAGATAGAACCCTATTTAGAATATAAATTGAAGTTTGTAGGGCATCTCTCCAAAGAAATAAAAGTAAGTCAATGAAGCTCATCATGGATCAGACCATATCTAATAATGTCCTATTTTTTCTCTCAAACACCCCGTTGAGCTAAGGCATACCAGGTGGAGTTCATTGTGAGACTATGCCATTATCCTTAAGATAACCTAAAAATTTCCTACTAAGGTATTCACCTCCTTGATCTGATCAAAGAACCTTAAGGGTTTTACCTGTTTGTTTTTCCATCTCATGTTTAATTTCTTGAACTTTTCAAAAGCTTCAGATTTGTGTCTCATAAGAAACACATAACCATACCACGAACAATCATCAGTAAAGGTTATGAAGTAGTAAAAACTATCCTTGGATTGCACATCAAATGGACCACACACATCAGTGTATACCAAGGCAAGTAATTTTGTGGCCCTCTCCCCATGTCTTACAAAGGGTATCTTGATCATTTTTCCTTGAAGACATGACTCACAAGGTGGATATGATTCAGAATTAACTGAATCTATGATCCCTTCTCTTTCCTATTTATTTATTCTATCCTCACCTATATGACCGAGCTTTAGGTGCCACATGTATTTATCATTAAAGTCATTTCTAGGATGTTTATGTCCTATGGCATTCACTTTAATTTTCTCGTTAATATTCAAAGATGCATCGACATGCAAATGATAGAGACTATCAATTAAAATAGCTTTTGCAACCAATTTATTTCTCGAATAAATATTACAAAAGTCTTTATTGAATATAAATTCAAATCCTTTCTATGCTAGCACAGAGATAGAAATCAAATTTCTACTAGCTCCAGGCACAAAATAATAGTCACTAAGTACTAATCTAAACCCTAAAGGTAATACCAGAGAATATGATCCAACAGCTTGAGCAGCAATTGTTGCTCCATTTTCGACATGGACCATCTCACCTTCTCTCAGCATTCTACTTCTTTCCAGGCCCTGTATTGAAATGCATATGTGAGCACTAGAGCCAGAGTCTAAAATCTAATTGGAAGTAGATGAAACCGTTAGGTTAGATTCAATAACGAGCATAGGCTTACCTTCAGAAGGTGAATCTTCCTTCTATTTCTTTAGGCTTTCCAGGTAGAGAGGACAATTCCTTTTCCAATGGTCATCTGTATTGCAGTGGAAATATTTTCCTTTGCTAACTTTGGCTTTCTTAGGACTGTCCTTCTTCTTCTATTTGCTTTCCTTCTTCTACTTCTTTGTAGGTTTCTTCTTCTTCCAAGTAGACTTTCTTTTGGAGGAAGACTACTCCACAGAGAAAACAGAGCCCCTTGAACTTTTCAGGGTCCCCTCATTGCTAACCAGCATATTTAATAATTCAGGCAAAGTGTAATTCAACTTGTTCATATTATAGTTCATAATAAATTGAGCATATGAACTAGTCAAGGACTGGAGGATCAAATCCACCTGTAGCTCCTTATGAATCGGAATACCCAGCTTCTCAAGTTATTCGATGTCCTTGATCATTGTCAAATAATGATTGTGCATTGACTGCCCTTCATGCATCTTATTGTTGAAAAGCCTTTTTGACACTTTGAACCGTGCAATCTGATTTTGTTCACCATATAACTCTTATAGGTGAATCAGAATCGATTTAGCAGTTGGCATATCCTCATGTTGGATCTGCCATTCAACTGACATTAAGGCCAACATATAACACTTAACCTTGTTATTATCTTCCATCCATTTTTCATATGCAGTCATCTAACGAGCATTGATGGTCGGGTAAGACACGGGGTTTCTGGTCAAGCACATAGCTCAACTTCTCTAATGCAGAACTAAAATGCATGCATAATTATTTTTATATATTTTTTATATTAAGTTATGTATTTAACTCTCGAAAATAAGGCCAAGAATTAAAGTAGACAATTCTATGCAAAAATAAGAAGCAGCAGCATGCAGAAAGAACCTAAAACAATGCAATAGAAAAGAGGACCGCCGATGCTGAGAAGCCCCGGTTGGGCTAGTTCTCCTTCAATAACACTACTAGCAAGCAAAGGGGGTACACCTGATAATGGTTGAAGTGCCTGATAAAGATCGTATACGAAGGGATCACTCTCGCTCCCAGATGTGGCCTGGATGATCAAGCCGAAGACCCACAAATTCTTGACTTTCAACCCGATGATCCGATCGCTGCTCGGTTGGAGTCCTTGGATTCGTAGACTTCAAGAGACCTGCAAACAGCCTACGAAGGGTTAGAAATTGATGAAGGGATGAAGAAATAAATTGAAGAACAGCAAGAGAAGAAGAGTCTTGGTGTTGGGCGGCCAAGGTTTGAGAGAATGCTTCTAGGATTTGATGGCGGTTGGAGGTTGGGTGCAGGAGATAAGGAGGAAGGAGGGGCTCACACAGAATCTCCTTAGCACATAGCAAAGCACACAGCAAAGCACAAAGCATATATGAAAACTCAATAATTTCATCAAAAAGTGTCGCATACAAGAGAGGAGGGCTTCTTTTATAAACTCATAAGCTTGCCCCCCAAGTAAGGATAAAAAGGTCTTTACATAAGAATTTGCATCCCTCCAAACCCTAGCTAGGAAAACATGGAAAGTCCTTAGCCTTCTTTCCATCAAACCCTTCTCTCTTTTATGCCTTGGTCGGCCAAGGGAGGTGACCCTAAGTGGTGGACCAAGGGGTGGTAAGCATAAGAATGTGGCACCCCTTGGTTCCTCTCATGGGCCTTGGCTAGCCCAGTTTGCTTCAAGCAACGGTCTAGGGCTCCAAGCTGCTCTCTGGGATTCCAGGACTTTGAGTTTCTCCTGCTGGGCCTTCCATTATCTTCATAACTTCAAATTGGGTCAGTCTTCACTTGTACTGGCATGGTCTTGAGTCTTCATTGGACTAGGACTAATATTTACAGGACTCAGAAAGAAAACTAGCTCAACATGAGCTGACTTGACTGACTGATCCAAACCCTACTGGTATGAATCCAACTCTGAGTACAGGACTCAAATAATGAAAAGAAAAACTCCAATTGGCTAAGCCCTTACTACAAATTGGACTCAAACACTACTAAGTAATCCACAGAAGGTTTAGAAGCCTCTGTCTTATTCTGGTACCTATAGTGTCTGCACCAATTCTTCCGGGATGGGAGGAACTCTATCCTATCTAGTAAGGATCACACTAGCTCACATATCTCTCAAGAAGGTCTGGGTCGAGGTTCTACAAGTCCTCTCGAGAAATCCATGAATCATTCAATTTTGGCCGGCCTTGCCTTCGGACCAGGTAGCGTTGATAGCCGTGACCCCGGGTCATGATGGCTTGATCATCTAGGATACGCTCAATCCATTCTCCTCTCTTAAGACAATTAATTGGTGGATACTCAGGGCTAGGGTCACTCACAAGGGATGGAGTAGGTCCAAAGGCCTCACTGAATATCGCTACTGATTCCCTACACTCAACCAGGTCTGCGATATTGAAGGTAGAACTAATGCCAAATTTTGGGGGCAAATCTAACAATAAGCATTTGGTCCAACCTTCTCTATCATTCTAAAAGATCTGGCTCCGCGAGCATGAAGCTTCTTAATGGTCCCGGGTGAAAACCGCTCAATCCTAAGACTAACCATGATAGAATTTACTACATTAAATTTCTTGGCTCTTTTTCGAGAATTAGCTAGTTTCTTTCAAAATTAATGCAGGTGGTGAACATGCTGGGCACATGCAGACTCCTAACAGGTGACACAAAGGACTCATACTAACAACTAATAAAGTGTAGACTATGCATTCCTATTGAGAGGAGTTTTATTGGACTCTTATGGGCCTAAACCTAACAAACTATAGACTCTCTAGGTCTAACCCTGGTGTGGTATGCACATGAAAATTTATAATGGACTCCTAGCAAATGCCATAAGGTCTTCCAAAAGTAGGTCGCAAACCTAACATACTCAAATAATTGGTGTAACTGAACGACCTCAATAAAGTGTAAATGAAAAGTTTGGGAAACATTGGAAGCCTTAGGATAGGGCAGGAAATAAGAATCAGAGTCTTGGCATAATCCATTGGAAACATGAAATAGACATTGGTTACTAGGGATGACCATAAGATTTGAAGTTTGATCTATGGGTGACATAAGGTCCACTTGAAGGATGGAGAATTTGGTCATTGCAAGTGCAAGGTCTTTAAGAAATGATGACTTAATCAGTTCAAGAAAAAGGTCATTGACTGGGATTAGAGGAATGAACTTTTCATGAGGATACTGAATGAGGTCTAGGGTTGAGGCTAAATGAGTGGGCTCTTCCTGAGGGTATTGACTTATAGGAACCAAGTTCTCACTAATTTCTTGTTGTTCTATTACTCTAGGACTAGGCTCTACAATTTCATCTTCGCCTAGGATTTCCTCAGGCAAGGTACTAGAGTGATCCTCCTAAAAGTCTTCTCCTTCATATTCATCTACTAAACTTATGTCAACCTCATATATCTCTACAATGGGTTCTTCCTTAGGCTCATTAATGGGTTCACGGGTCTTTTCCTTACAAACTAATGGGATAGGAGTAGTAGGCTGGTTTGAAGGACTTTGCCGAAGAATTGGTCTAGAGGTGTTAATCATGCCAAGCTTAGGTTGGCTCCTCATGAGTTCCTTTTGATAAGACTCAAATTCCCTAGCAATCAGATAAGCATCCTTAAGAGTATGAATTTTCCATTAAAATAATTCTCCCTGGATGTCCCTACGTAGGCTAGCTTGAAACCTTGATATAATCTTATACTCAAGTTCAATTGTGTTGCATCTCCTAATTAACACATTAAATTGGTCAATGTATTCAGACACAGTCTTATTACCTTGTATCAAATCGTACCATTGCTCTAACAGTTGGTGTTCATAAAATCTACCTATGTACTTTGCTCTCAACTTGCTTCTCATGGATCTCCAAGTAAGTATTTCATCTCCCCATTGATAACATTCATCCTCAATATCTTCCCAATATCGCCTAGCATGTCGGATTAGCTTACGTGTGGCCAATCTAACTTTTCCTAACTCTGTCATCTAAGTGTACTCAAAATACTAATCCATTCTTTCTTCCCAATCAATATACACCTCAGGATCTAGGCTTCCATCAAAAGTGGGTGCATAGGGTTGGGTGTGTCTAACAGGTCTTTCCTCTGGGTCCACCAAGTATGGGTATGGGCTTATAGGGTTAGACTCATGGGCAAGATCATGATGATAAGCTCGTGGATCAAAGGTACTGGGCCTAGGAGATCTGAATTCAGCATGGGTCCTATGGGCTCCTTCATAGGTTAAAGAATGTTCACCTATTCGATCAGGCCTATGGGGTTCAAGAGAGTCAGGTCTAATATGGGCCTTTGGGGTCTAAGGGACATGGTTGATGGGTTAATGGGCTCCTAATCTAATGGCATGCAAGACACTAGACAAAGGACTTCTAACCTAGTGCACATGCACGACACAAAACAAATCTACTAGGGATACCTAGACCTAGAGCCCAAATAGAATGGGTTGACTCAACTTACACACAATGCAACTCCTGGTCCTTAAACTGGCCAGGTAAGAGGTGGGAGGCCCCCTGCTCTCGTAGGGACCTAATTAAGGAACCACAGATCGCTGAGGTCATTTGACACTGTACCTCAAGTCTAGACACCAGCTTCCAATAATAGGAGATAAATTGGGTGCACTAGTCTTTCCACAATGGTTGAACCCGACCTGTTGATGTCCCTAGCCCTCTAGGGCAAATTAGGTCTACTCGATTTTAATTAGGATTGGGTTCAGATGCAAGGATTATGGTTTTGGGATAAGGAGAGGTGATCAAGTCCTCCCCCTATTTGATATAGTAAAATTATCCTTAAAGTAATTTAAGCTCATGATGGCAGGCATATAAAAATGCAAATTAGGGTTTCAAGTATTTATGGTGTTTCATGAGTATATGTAATTTTTTTCTTGTTTTGGTATTTTTTTAAAATAGAAATATAAGTTTTAGATAATGGACTAATATGTAGGAAACATGCCAAAAAATTAAGATATGCAAAAATTATACTAAAAGAACCCTAAACATGCTAAAATTAGCTTTGTTGAAAAACAAGGCAGAACTGTTTTCAGGCAGTATTCTGGTTAGAAGAAAACCCATTGACCAAGATAATTCCTAAGAAAATTCTAAAAATTAATTTCAATCATAATAAATCCAGAAAAATAAAATTTAGGTTTTTCTGAGTTTTATATGGGTAGAAACAATTAAAATGGTAGGCTATGTACTGAGATGGTCGAGATGCAAAATTACCCTAATGAAGCTCTTTGTTTTCTTCTTCAGGGATCAATCACAGCGGCACCCCTACATGCCATAAAAGATCTCGTAGATTGAGAAGAGTGGTCTTGTAGCCCTACTTTTCTCCTATGACTGGATGGCCATGGTGAAGCACCCGATCCGAATTTGCAAAGAGAAACTGAGCCCAAACAGGCTCTGGTACCAAATGATGCAGAACTAAAATGCATGCATAATTATTTTTTATATTTTTTTTATATTAAGTTATGTATTTAAATTCCAAAAATAAGACCAAGAATTAAAATAGACAACTCCTTGAAAAAATAAGAAGCAGTAGCATGCAGAAATAACCTAAAAAAAAGTAATAGAAAAGAGGACCGTCGAGGCTGAGAAGCTCCGGTTGGGCTAGTTCCCCTTCAATAATTCTACTGGCAAGTAGAGGAAGTATACCTGACAATGGTTGAAGTGCCTGATGAAGATTGTATATGAAGGGATCACTCTCACTCCTGGATGCGGCGTGGATGATCAAGCCGAAGACCCGCGGATTCTTGGCTTTCAACCCGGTGATCCGATTGCTACCCAGCTGGAGTCATTGGATTTGTAGACTTCAAGGGACATGCAAACAGCCTGTCAAGGGTTAAAAATTGATAAAGGGATGAAGAAACAAATTGAAGAATAGCTAGAGAAGAAGAGTCTTGGTGTTGGGCGACCAAGGTTGGAGAGAAGGCTTCTAGGGTTTGATGGTGGCTGGAGGTTGGGTGCAGGAGACAACAAGGAGGGGCTCACACAGAATCTCCTTAGCACACAGCAAAGCACATAGCAGATATGAAAACTCAATAATTTCATTAAAAAGTGTCTCATACAAGAGAGGAGGGCTTCTTTTATAAACTCATAAGCTTGCCCCCCAAGTAAGGATAAAAAGGTCTTTACATAAGAATTTGCATCCCTCCAAACCCTAGCTAGGAAAACATGGAAAGTCCTTAGCCTTCTTTCCCTCAAACCCTTCTCTCCTTCATTCCTTGGTTGGCCAAAGGAGGTGACCCTAAGTGGTGGACCAAGGGGTGGTAAGCATAAGAATGTGGCACCCCTTGGTTCTTCTCACGGGCCTTGGCTGGCCCAGTTTTCTTCAGGCTGCGGTCTAGGGCTCCAAGCTGCTCTCCAGGGTTCCAAGGCTTTGAATTTCTCTTGCTGGGACTTCCATTATCTTCATAACTTTAAATTGGGTTGGTCTTCACTTGTACTGGCTTGGTCTTGAGTCTTCATTGGACTTGGACTAACATTTACGGGACTCAGAAAGAAAACTATCTCAACATGAGCTGACTTGACTGACTCATCCAAACCCTACTGATATGAATCCAACTCTGAGTACATGACTCAAATAATGAAAAGGAAAACTCCAATTGGCTAAGACCTTATTACAAATTGGACTCAAACACTACTATGTAATCCATAGAGGGTTTAGAAGCCTCTGTCTTATTCTGGTGCCTCTATTATCCGCACCATTCGCAGAACTCAAAATAATTTTGATGTTTCTCAACTAATCTTTAAAATTGAGGCCTACTAGTCGGTTTGTCTCTAGAATACGGACTAAGAGATTTGAAGCAGACATGGTGAACTACAAGAGTAGAAGATTTAAATTAGATGCTTTATACATAATTATAAAAATTATTCTAGGGTCTTTAAAAAATAATTTTAGAACTCACATTATTTTCTCGGATCTCTCACACTCCCCGTGGAGATGCAAAAACCCTATGACTCTAGGTTTCTAGTAGATGCTACGGTCCCATCGATGTGCGGTACCTTACCGTATCTCGTTATTGGTAACACGCTACACCAATGGCCAACTCTTGTCCAATGTATCTAACACAAGTTGTAGCTACTTGGTCTCTAAATTATGGAACCTCAATGTGCCCATTTATTGATCCAATCATTAGTTAAGTCAGACCCACCATTCCTGCTAGACAAAGCCATTATTGAGTCCCTCAACGTGCCCATTTATTGGGCCCAACCCCATCAGTGCCTAGCAATATTTCATGCCTAATAGGGTGGTTATGTCTTCCCGATGCAACTAGACCACTGTAACTAGCCAAGAATAATCAACATCGGTAGGACACTCGTATACCTATAATGGTGGAAGACCTATGACTTAATATTTATTGGGAGCTTAGGTTCAGGTCTCTTCTAAATTGATCAGCTAAATCATGACTAACCAATTACATTAAGTCAATACAATCTCATGACTAATTACATTCAGTCAGTACAATCTTATATTTGACTAAAATTAGTTAGCATGGATGAACTCAAATCAAAAGTGACCCTTTTGAAAACCTAATCAACTAAATTGGCAAGGTCAGTTTGATCCATGGAAGGGTTCTGCCAATTTACTCTCTTTTTGCCAAACTAGTTGGTTGATAAATAGTTAGCCCCAATTAAAACCATGATCGAAACCTTCCTTAGACACCAATTGATTGATAAGATTCAATTAGGTCATCTAATGATCTAGGCTCATCACTGAGCCAAATTAGGTCTTAACTTATTGATTCACTATCAAATTGATGTGGTGTGCTTTGTTTTCAGGTTGCAGATTTTTAGGTTGCTGAATTTCTGGTGCTGTTTTTGGTTGAAAGGAAGGGGACCAAAACCTTGAATCATCTTCTCCCCTTTGAAGGAAGATCAACCAACTTGTTCCCTAACTTTTGGTGCTGGAAGGGAGATCAAACGTTGCCAGTTTTTCAGCTGTTTTGCAGCAGTTTTTTGGTAAAAAAAAAAAGGGACCCTGTCAACATGCTGGAAGTGGAAGACAACAGGAATAAATTTATTCCTATTATCCCAGCTATTCCAGCTTTGTACCAAGGCTATTCCTGGCTGGAATAAGGTATAACTTCTTGTTTTATTTTTCATGCATGTATAGATCTAGGTTTTTTAACTGTTTATAAATATTACATAGTCTTGTACATGCCCTGTATTGCCTATACATGCATTCGGAAGTTGTTAGATCCTGTGTGGAGCAGGTAATTTTCCGTTGTGAATTTAATTTTTTAAAATTCTTGCCTGCTCCCTGCTTTGCATGCTTAGCGTAGGCACCTGCAAATGAACCATTTACTTTCATTGGTATCAGAGCCAGGTTCTATTGTAGCATTTCTTGACTGCATGTATAGTTGATTGAAATGTTTAATCTTTGAAATTGTAAATCATAAAGTATGATTTGAGAGTACTTTTAGGAACCTAGTTGAGACCTTCACCATGACCGTGTATTTTTTAACACGATGTGGTTCATCTGTGTTGGCCTTTTCAGAAGGATCCTTTAAGGAAATCCTGAAATTAAAATTGTTTTAATTCAAATACATGTTAGGCATGTCTGTTGGGCTATGTAATGTTTATAAAAAGATCAATCTAGATATGATGCATGATTTTTGGTTATGTAAAAATGTTTTACATTATGACTTAATTAAAAATTGTTTTAATTAAATCTTTGGCTTATTAAAATCTTTTAGGTTTATGAAATCTAAAACACTTGAATAAACCATTTTGGGTTAATTGGGTTAGTTATCTTATTGGGTCCTTAACTGGGTTAGACCTAGGTTTAGTTGAACTGGATAAAAGAAGATTAATCAAAAGTTGATTAAGGTCCTTCTTTAGAACTATCTAATAGTTAGAATAGTTGATCCGTTCATCTAAAATGGATCTAATTAGTGACTCTGTGGACGCCCGAGTCTTTAGGCTAATCTGATCGGGTCTGGTAAACCGACTGGTGTCGAGGTAGGTTTGGCATCTGTGATCATGGTTGTATGAGGCTACCTCTTTCCTGGCCAACTTGGTTGGTGTCTAGGAAAGATGGTTAATGGCGGATACTCACCCATGATCTCACCTACCTGGCTAGTCGAGTCAACCAGAACTGATTGAAAAAGCTCAATGACTCGAGTTAACCCATGTCACCTAGGTTGATCGGTCTGACTGATCTTTAGGTGCCCATGGATCATTTGTTGATTTATTTCAACCCTCTTGAAATCTGATTGATTCAGTGGGAGGATGATCCATGTCCTTGTCTCTTCTCTTCTGTCACAACTAAAAATCCTCTAAAATTATTAGGTCCTTAAAAGACTAAGTCAAAGAGTTGACAGTGTCTTAGCCTCCCATTAAGTTGGATAGAAATATGTCCACTAGCTTGGTGTGCATCGGCAGTTCCATAGAATGGGTGTACATCTGGCGACTGGAATTTCTATCTAATCGATGATGGTTCAGTGCAACCTCCATAACGGGACCAGGTGGGCCGGCCATAGTCGGGCTTGGTCTTTAGTTAGCTGGAAGCATTGGATTTGTCATTTTAATGGTTGGACCTAACCAGAGACCCGCAATAGGAGGCCCCTAGGCCGATTGGGGTGTTCTCTGGGGCAAAATTCTATACTGAAAATTGTTTAGGGAAACAATTGGTTTACGAACCTACCTTTAGGCTCGTATGGATGAGCTGGCCATAGTCGGGCTCATGCGAGGCCTATTGGATTTCAGCACCCACTTGAAAAATGTTGTTTTCATGGATTGGAATTAGAGGCTACCAATCTGAAAAATTAGTGGGAGAAACCTTTAGACTAAAGTCCAAGTCTTTTGGTTAAGTTATTAATTCATAAACTAATTTGGTCTTGTTTTCTTTTCAGATGTCTTCAAACTTATCGCTCCGGTCACTTCTCGATAACGAGAAGTTGAAGGGTCATAACTTCGATACTTGGTATCGAAGGTTAAGAATTGTTCTGGAGCATGAACGGATCCTCTATGTGATAATGGATCTGGTGCCTGAAATCCCTCCGCAAATGCACGGAGTGCGGTCATAGACACTTACTTGAAGTGGGTTTCTGATCGGACTATTGTCCGTTGCATTATGCTTGCGGCAATGAACGACGAGTTCAGTCGCAAATTCGAGGAGGCCCAACTTGATGAAATCCTTCAAAAATTGAAGGAATCCTTCGGCACCCCGGATGGTGTAGAACGGTACAAAGTATCTTGTGCCATCTACAACTCCAAGATGCCGAATGGTGGTTCAGTCACTGATCATGTATTGTACATGATCGAGCTGATTGAAAAACTGGGCAAACTCGGATGCCCCTTGCACGAGCAGCTCGGCAAAGATGCGATCCTGAATTCTCTTCCCTCCTCCTATCTTGACTTTCTTGATCATTACAGAATGAACAAGCCTGCAGTAAACTACCATGGTCTTTTGGGGTTGTTGCAGACTTTCGAGAAAGACCACCAACTGAATAAGGAGGTGGTGAATTTAGTGGGAGGAAGTAGAGGTCATCGTCCCTTTAAGAAAGGGAAGAAGAAAATAAATAAAAAGGAAAAGAAGGTGCAGAATACTCCTGGCCCGAGTCAGACCAGGAAGTTTAAGACTAATCAGTCTTCTGCAGAGTGCTTCTACTACAAGAAGAAGGGACACTGGAAGAGGAACTGTCCTCTTTATATTGCATCCCTTGATCCAAACAGGCCGAGAAAGCAGAAGTCTACTGAACAAGGTATTTATATGATAAAACCTTGTAATTACTCAATTGTTGATACTGCTAACTGGGTATTGGATACTGGTAGTCCAATTCATATTTGTAATTCGTTACAGGGACTTCAAGTTAGCAGAAGATTTGAAGATGGAGAACAGTTTCTGAGCATCGGGAATGGAAATCGTGTTCCAGTACTGGCGATTGGAGTCCTGCATCTTTTCTTTGAGTCTTGTACTGTCGAACTAGTCGACTGTCACTATTGTCCTAGTTTCATTATGAGCATAATCTCTGTAGGCTTTTTGGCTAATTGTGGTTTTGAACTATCAATAAAAGGAGATTTTTGCAATGTTATTTTGAATAATGGTGTTATAATGAAAGCTAGATTAAATAATGGCATATATGTACTATCAAGGCCTGTTAGTGTAATGTACACTTCTAGTAAATGCCAAGGTTAGATAATGTCAATAATTTGTATCTTTGGCACTGTAGGCTAGGTCATATTAACCAAAATAGGATAAACAAGATGCGAGGAGATGGACTTCTCGAGGTCAGTGATTCTGAATCACTGCCCACTTGTGAATCCTGTTTACTTGGTAAAATGACCAAGTCACCTTTTTCTGGAAAAGGTGAACGATCTACAGAACTCCTAAGTCTAATACATACTGATGTATGTGGACCGATGTCAATAAGTGCCAAAGGAGGATACAAATATTTCATTACATTTACAAAAGACTTTTCGAGGTTTGGTTATGTCTTTCTAATGAGACATAAGTCTGAGTCGTTTGAAATGTTCAAACGATACCGTAATGAAGTAGAAAAGCAAACTGGAAAAAGTATTAAAACCCTTCGATCTGATCGAGGTGGTGAATACTTATCTGGTGCATTTTTGACATATCTTGAGGAGAATGGAATTCTCTCTCAGTGGACTCCTCCAGGAACACCGCAGTTGAATGGTGTGTCCGAAAGGAGGAATCGATCCTTGTTGGACATGGTTCGATCAATGATGGGCTTTGCAACTCTGTCGCTATCCTTTTGGGGATATGCGCTTCAGACAACCTGTTACTTGTTAAATAATGTTCCGAGTAAGTCTGTTGTCTCCACTCCGTATGAGATGTGGAATGGACGTAAACCCTCAATCTCACACCTTCGGGTCTGGGGTTGTCCGGCTTACATAAAATGTTTAGATGCAGACAAACTTGGTCCTAAGTCTGATAGGTGTTTATTCGTTGGTTATCCTAAAGAAACCAAAGGGTATTTCTTCTATTTGGAGAATGAACAAAAGGTGTTCGTTGCTCTTAGAGCTGTCTTTTTGGAAAAAGAGTTCCTTGGAGAAGGAACAATAGCTTCTAAGATTGAACTTGATGAAGTTCAGCCAATAGAAGAACCTGCACACTCTAAGGACATCGTAGAACCGGCTGTGATTGACTCACACCGTGAACCCATTAGGAGATCTGGTAGAATACCACGTCAGCCGGACAGATACTACGGTTTCTTGGTCCGGGACGGTGATCCCATTGAGCTCGATGAAAACAATGAGGATCCGATCACCTATATGGATGCACTATAGAGATCTGACTCTGAGGCATGGCTTGGAGCCATGCGATCCGAAATGGAGTCCATGGAAATCAATAATGTTTGGACATTGGTTGATCCACCTGAAGGAATAAAACCCATCGGGTGTAAATGGATCTTCAAGAGAAAAAGGGGCGCAGATGGGAAGGTAGAAACCTATAAAGCCCGTCTGGTTGCCAAGGGGTATCGTCAGCGATATGGTATCGATTATGACGAGACTTTCTCCCCTGTGGCAATGCTCAAGTCTATTCGGATCATGCTTGCTTTGGCAGCATATTTTGATTACGAGATCTGGCAGATGGATGTCCGAACCGCTTTCCTAAATGGGGAGATGGAAGAGGAGGTGTATATGATACAGCCTGAAGGGTTCACATCCATAGATGAATCAAAAGTATGCAAGTTGCAGAGGTCCATCTATGGACTCAAGCAAGCATCTCGAAGTTGGAACTTACGGTTTGAAAGGTGTATCAAATCGTACCGCTTCGTTAAGAATGGAGAAGAACCGTGCATCTATAAATGGGTTAATGGTTCTGTGATTATATTCCTAGTACTGTATGTTGACGACATTCTCTTAATCGGGAATGATGTCGTAGCATTACAAGGAATAAAGGTCTGGTTATCATCTCAGTTCTCCATGAAGGACTTGGGTGAAGCTTCTTACATACTAGGTATGAAGATCTATAGAGATAGATCTAAGAAGCTTTTGGGACTGTCCCAGTCTACGTACATTGACACCGTGCTGAAACGGTTTAGCATGGAAAATTCCAAGAAAGGCTATCTTCCGATAGATTCTGGAATTACTCTTTCCAAGAAGGATTGTGCGACAACTCCTGAGGAAAGAGAGCGCATGAGTAGAGTACCCTATGCTTCTGTAGTAGGCTCTATCATGTATGCTATGACTTGTACTAGACCAGACATGGCATACTCACTAGGAGTAGTGAGTAGATACCAGTCTGACCCAGGTAAGGCGCATTGGAAGGTGGTTAAGACCATCCTTAAGTATTTAAGAAATACTAAAGATCAATGGCTGATTTATGGAGAACCTGACTTGAAACTTGTAGGGTACACTGACTCCAGTTTCCAGTCAGATAGAGATGATAGCAAGAGTGTGTCAGAGTTTGTATTTACCCAGAACGGAGGAGCGATCTGCTAGAAAAGTTCCAAGCAGGCAACTATTGCTGACTCGGTATGCGAAGCAGAATATATTGCAGCATCAAATGTAGCAAAGGAAGCTGTGTGGTTGCGAAAATTCCTTCGAGAGCTAGGGATGGCACCTTCCCTAGATGGTCCTGTTCCGGTGTACTGTGACAGCACTGGAGCCATTGCTCAAGCTAAGGAGCCAAAAGCTCATCACCGCACCAAGCATATTTTACAGCGCTACCACCTCGTACGAGAAATCGTGGAGCGAGGCGACATCAATCTTCTAAAGATCGATGGAAAAGAAAATCTGGCCGACCCCTTCACTAAAGCCCTTGGAATCAAAGAGTTCGACTATTGTAAATGGGAAATGGGTATAAGATACTCCTCTAATTGGCTTTAGTACAAGTGGGAGTTGTTGGGAATTGTGTCCCAAAGCCAATCGCCTGGGTTGTAGGCGGTTGTGCTGAGTATTGTATTCAATTTATGAATTAATAAAATTATTTTTGGCAGCTCATCACATATTGTATTTCCCTAAAAATGAACTCTTTCCTTGGGATGAAGTCCTTAGGGCTACACTATTTTCGATACAGAGAGGATGTATCGATTGGTCCTTAAACCTTGTTCACAGCCAAAGGATATATTATACTGGACGGCAATATATCAAGTATAGGTTGTTGCAGTTCACATCGTTTGGTTGTCCTCTTGACCAAATGAGTGTGGTGACACTGATGTGATCTGCAAGTGGGATATATCATATCTCATTGAACGTGACTCCGTGAAATCCCTTTCTGCCAAAGGGATACTCACGATAGGATATGGGTATATGTGTCCCTCTGACCTGAGGTCATCACGATAGCTTAAAAGCAACTCCCTGTGCTTTGGTACCGGACTACCCAGATTTTTAATCCAGTGATGGAAGGTTTCTGGGTACAGGCAAGTACTGTGGAGCAGTATGGACCAAGATGGAATTGACCTGTCCGAACAGTTTGGATTGAATGTCTCGCTGTATCTCAATTTAGCAAATCCTCGACCGGGGTAGCCCTAGTGAAGAGTCACTGGGCTTGCAAGATTGAGACACGTTGTCGACTGACTCAGTCTGGGTTGGCAGCCCAATATCAGTCGTCTTGAGCATTACAGGTCAAAGGGATGAATTATACAGTAACCATATGCCAGAGGTTCGATAGTATGCTCCCGCATCTTCGACCTATCCGGACGTCGGGACCCATTGCTAGATGGTTTCCTGTGCTGGTACTGGAATTGTTCCAGTGCTACCGTTTAGGTTCGAACCTATGATGTCACACGCCACAGAGGATAACTCTCTGATCCGGATACTGATTACGATTGGGAATCGTCTCGATTTTATGGTCACGGTATTTTTTGAGCACTCTTTTCCTGGTCCTGCCCTTGTTTGTGTCAACCGAAAATTGTTCTGGGCTGACCAGGTCTGCGCCAGGATTTTTCTTAATCAGTTTTGAACTGATTCGGAGCAAAATTCGGCCTTCAATTGGTTGTGAACCAATTGAACTAAATTTATTTGGGCTTGAACCGGTTCAATTTGTTTGAACCATTAGGTTTAATGGGATTTGTTTGAACCATTGGTTTTAATAGGATTGAACCAGAATTTTTGAACCGTTGGTTTTTTCCTCCTTTGACCGGTTTACACGGTCTTTCTTCATGCTGACAAATTCCTAGCCGTGGAAGCCCAATCGGCGTCCTTTTATCTCCCTCCACCCATTAGCCTTAAACCCGTTTAATTAGTCCTAATGGCTGTTAATTGGTGATTATGCCACCGACGTCCTTTGGCCTCCCTCCCTCTCCGTTGTAACTTCTCCCTGCAGCCTTTTAACTCTTCCAGCACTCCCTTTTTTCTGCTGCAGAGTTTCATCACCGTGTGAAAGGTTAGAAACCTGTGAGAGTTCCTCTCCCTTGCAGAAATTCTTTCTCATTCCACCGGTGAATTTGAGGGTTGGGTTTTGGTGAGTGATAGGAGGAGAGAACACCCATTAATCTCTATTTTCTGGTGCTCAAATTTGAAGGAAGAAGCAACTCTATTTTGCTGAAAAACAAGTTCTGAAATTCTGTTTCCTCCCTTCTTCCCTCCCACCGTTCCATGTCTTCCGGCGACTAGCATCGCCCGAGAGATGGATCAGAGCTAGCCCCTGGCGTGTTCCCCCTCTTGAGAGTGTTCAACCGAGCACTTGGAAGCCGGATCGACCTTTTTATTCTTGCTGTTATTGTGCTCTATTTTCAGGTTGCAGATTTTCAGGTTGCTGAATTTCTGGTGCTGTTTTTGGTTGAAAGGAAGGGGACCAAAACCTTGAATCAACTTCTTCCCTTTGAAGGAAGATCAACCAACTTGTTCCTTAACTTTTGGTGCTGGAAGGGAGATCAAACGTTGCCAGTTTTTCAGCTATTTTGCAGTAGTTTTTTGGTAAAAAAAAAAAAGGGACCCTGTCAACGTGCTGGAAGTGGAAGACAACAGGAATAAATTTATTCCTGTTATCCCAGCTATTCCAGCTTTGTACCAAGGCTATTCCTGGCTGGAATAAGGTATAACTTCTTGTTTTATTTTTCATGCATGTATAGATCAAGGTTTTTTAACTGTTTATAAATATTACATAGTCTTGTACATGCCCTGTATTGCCTATACATGCATTCGGAAGTTGTTAGATCCTGTGTGGAGCAGGTAATTTTCCGCTGTGAATTTAATTTTCTAAAATTCTTGCCTGCTCCCTGCTTTGCATGCTTAGCGTAGGCACCTACCTGCAAATGAACCATTTACTTTCAGCTTCTCCTCCTTCTCAGCATCATTCTTGGCATAGCCAATGAGGAAGTTCCTCAGCAAGAGAACGTCTGTCCCGATCTGCATCGAAAAAGATACAAGATGTTAGTAAGATCCAACTAGAACTTTAAAAGGTCAGAGCTCGGACCTTACCATAAAACGCAGCGGGAGGATCCCAAGCAGTGCCTCAGAGTAGTCCTGGCCGTCTCTCAGATGGCGGTCCCGGGAGGTGCTCGCAAACTCCATCACCCTCTCCGCGAGCCCTTGATCACGGATCACGAAGCAGTGGCCAGTGAGGCTCGGCTGTGGAATGAGGTTGTCCGTAGCGGGCTGGGAGGCATCCCTTCGCCAGGCGGTGCGGCCGTCGGTGGAGCTGCCGCCGCCCTGGTGGCCACCGTGGAGATGACCGGCACAGCGACTAGAGCAGGCATTGCCCGGGGGGGTTCCAGCCTCCTCTCTCCCCCGACCCTGTCGAGGCCGATGACAAGGATGTCGGGCACCCGGGCCCGAGGCAACCAGGGAGCAAGAGCCGTTGCCCCAGGACCGGTGATGGTGGAGGTGGGCGCAGGCCCCCGGCTCACCTCAATGCGAGCCCTCTTCGCTAGGGAATCCTCAGTCCCCTTGGCAGTGTCCCTCTCCAGGATGCCCTCCATCAAGCTTTCTACGGAGAACTTCATACTTGAGTAAAAAAGAGGGTCAGTTAGGCCAGTATAAAAGAAAGGAAGTGCAAAGCAGAAAATGAAGGTAGAGGGGGAAGATCTGGGGGCCTCACCCAACTCCCGGATGGGACTGACCCCTGCCTCGAATAAATTCTGCTCCGAGAGTAGAACATCGAGAGCTGGGATCATGTCACCGAGCAGCAGTGCATAGTCATCCTGATCCGCTAACTCAACTTGGGAATTCTGGTTCGGGGACCGGTCTGGCTCACTCCAGGCCCAATCGACGTCCTCGACCGAGGCAAAGAAGAAGTGGTTCTTCCAACCCTTGATCGATGAAGGGAGGTCGAACCTAAGGCACCTAGGCCGGGGCAAAATATACCACCAGCCATCATCGGTGGAGTAACATTTCAGGGTGAAGAGAGCCCTGAAAAGGGAGAAATGGGCAACGAACCCATGGAAGTGGCAGAAGACGATGAAAGCGAAAATGACCCGGATGACATTAGGAGCCAAAACGAAGACCCCCAAGGAGGAAGTCCTCGTAGAAGGTGACCCTCCCAGGGCCACTCGAGGTTACTCGATCTCTAGGTCATGGGAGGGAAAGACGGATTGAATCCGGGATCCCATAGGTATCCCGGATCCAAGAAAGATCGTCTCTGGTCATCGTCGAGGTGTAGCCAGAGGGGCCAGAGGAAGAGGTCTCCGGAGGAGGAAGAGAAGAAATGGGACGTGCGGAAACTATGGGAGGAGACCTAGGATCCCTAGGGATACCTATGGTCATGGCCCCAGGTTGGAGCTGCCTCCGGACCTCGTGCGGAATCTCTTCCCCATCCGAGGAGGAAGACAATGGAGTCCTCAGCCGGGAAGGACCGGCCTCGTCCGGGTTGGAAGAAACATGACGGCGACGCGCCATGAAGGAAGAAGAAGCAAGAAAAACTAGCATAAGGATCGGGAGATAGAAGAAGAGAAAATGAGACACAGGCACTCACCGGGATGTTTTGAACCAAAGGAATGGCGACTACTGGAAGATGAAGGGAGACCACTGCAACAGTCGGCGAGGTGTGAGAAAGCAGAGAGACCTCGTTTCTAGAAAGTCCCCCTCCTTTTCAAACTCAATCAACAGCAGTCGTACGCCTCTTTCCGTTCCGAGCCATCAGATGACTGCCACGTGAAGGCACGCCCGACATCAACACTTCGGTTCGAGAGAAACTGCCTCAATTTCGAAATGGTGCACTAATGGCCTGTCAGACGCGCACACGTGGTAGCCTCTTACAGGCTTCCGAGCGCAACGGGAGTGGCGGCAGTGATCGTGGCAATTGTGGCACGGGATTTTTGACTTCTCCACATCATCTCCGCATTAACTCACCACGCCCCAAGCCGCGATGCTTCGATGGGACCTGGGGATGGGGAGCAACTGATATGGCTACATCGCTGAGGTGGAGTGTGTGACAGATCTGAATGGACGTGGTCAGTGCCACATGGATTTTTCTTTCAAAATTTCCTGTTTGGGTCCATCTCGGCCGAAGTCAAGCCTCTCACTACCACTCCGCCAGGTGTCTACCCAGGAGGGGTCAACCTCGACCAAAGCTGGCATCCCCCGCTTTCTCGCTAGGTTGCATCCCAAGATGGGTCCACCTCTATCGAGGTCGAGCCAGGCCCTCCAGATCCTTCGCAAGGTGGCACCCCAAGACAGGTCCACCTTGACCGAAGTCGAGCCTCTATCTGCCACTCTGCCAAGTGTCCAACCAGGAGAGGTCCACCTCGGCCGAAGCTGGCATCCCCCGCTCCCTCGCTAGATGGCACCCCAAGATGGGTCCACCTCTGTCGAGATCGAGCCGGGCCCTCCTGCTCATTCGCCAGGTGGCACCCCAAGATGGGTCCACCTCGGCCGAAGTCGATCCTCTCTCTGCCACTCTACCATGTGTCCACCAAGGAGGGGTCCACCTCGACCGAAGCTGGCATCCCCCGCTCCCTTGCTAGGTGGCAACCCAAGATGGGTCCACCTCTGCAGAGGTCGAGCCGAGCCCTCCTGCTCCTTCGCCAGGTGGCACCCCAAGATGGGTCCACCTCGGCCAAAGTCGAGCCTCTCTCTACCACTCCGCCAGGTGTCCACCCAGGAGGGGTCAACCTCGGTCGAAGCTGGCATCCCCCGCTCCCTCGCCAGGTGGCACCCCAAGACGGGTCCACCTCTACTGAGGTCTAGCCGGGCCCTCCTGCTCCTTCGCCAGGTGGCACCCCAAGACAGGTCCACCTCGGTCGAATTCGAGCCTCTCTCTGCCACTCCACCAGGTGTCGACCTAGGAGGGATCCACCTCGGCCAAAGCTGGCATCCCCCGCTCCCTTGCCATGTGGCACCCCAAGACAGGTCCACCTCTGCCGAGGTCGAGCCGAGCCCTACTGCTCATTCTCCAGGTGGCACCCCAAGATGGGTCCATCTCGACCGAAGTCGAGCCTCTCTTTGCCACTCCACCAGGTGTCCACCCAGGAGGGATCCACCTCGACCGAAGCTGGCATCACCAGCTCCCTTGCTAGGTGGCACTTCAAGACGGGTCCACCTCTGCCGAGGTCGAGCCGGGCCCTCCTACTCCTTCGCCAGGTGGCACCCCAAGATGGGTCCACCTCGGTCGAAGTCGAGCCTCTCTCTGCCACTTGACTAGGTGTCCACCCAGGAGGGGTTCACCTAGACCGAAGCTGGCATCCCCCGCTCCCTCGCCAGATGGCACCCCAAGATGGGTCCACCTCTGCCGAGGTCGAGCCGGGCCCTCCTGCTCCTTCGCCAGGTGGCACCCCAAGACAGGTCCACCTCAGCCGAAGTCGAGCCTCTCTCTGCCACTCCACCAAGTGTCCACCCAGGAGGAGTCCACCTCGGCCGAAGCTGGCGTCCCCCGCTCTCTCGCCAGGTGGCACCCCAAGATGGGTTCACCTCTGCTGAGGTCAAGCCGGGCCCTCCTTCTTTTTCGCCAGGTAGCACCCCAAGACGGGTTCACCTCGGTCGAAGTCAAGCCTCTCTCTGCCACTCCACCAGGTGTCCACACAGGAGGGGTCCACCTCGGTCGAACCTGGCATCCCCCGCTTCCTCGCCAGATGGAAACCCAAGATGGGCCCACCTCTGCCGAGGTAGAACCGGGTCCTCCTGCTCCTTCGCCAGGTGGCACCCCACGATGGGTCCACCTCGACCGAAGTCGATCCTCTCTCTGCCACTCCGCCAGGTGTCCACCCAGGAGGGGTCCACCTCGGTCGAAGCTGGCATCCCCCGCTTCCTCGCCAGGTGGCATCCCAAGATGGGTCCACCTCTACCGAGGTAGAGCCGGGCCCTCATGCTCCTTCGCCAGGTGGCACCCCAAGATGGGTCCACCTCGGCCGAAGTCGAGCCTCCCTCTGCCACTCCGCCAGGTGTCTGCCCAGGAGGGGCCCACCTCAACCAAAGCTGGCATCCCTCGCTCCCTCGTCAGGTCGAGCCGGGCCCTCCTGCTCCTTCGCCAGGCGGCACCCCAAGACGGGTCCACCTCAGCCGAGGTCGAGCCGGGCCCTCCTGCTCCTTCGCCAAGCGGCACCCCAAGACGGGTCCACCTTGACCGAAGTCGAGCCTCTCTCTGCTACTTCACCCTGTATCCACTCGGGGGGGGTCCACCACGGCCGAAGCTAGTAGCCCCTGCTCCTCCACCATGTGGCACCCCCTGATGGGTCCACCTCGGTCGAAGTCAGCCCTACTCTGCAAAGCCTCAGGGAGGTAGAGGCACGGGTCATGAGATCGCCACTAGAGCCAGCGCACGTCGTGTCCCGTATAGGGTGCTGGTATGGCTTGCAGTGATACACGAAATCTCGTTTGCATCAGTTAAACTGGGTCCCATGATCGAGGAACAAAATCCTTGCAGGCAGGAGCCTGAAACGGTCGAGAGCCCATCATCAACGCCTCGAAAGGAGAGGTCCCGCACTTGGCCTGAGGTCTCTCCAGTCTTCCCCTTTCGTGACACACGGTGGACGAGGTATGCCGGCCACTTAACTCCCGGACTTGAAGGAGAAAAAGGAAGAAGGGAGAGGAAGATCCAGAGATCCCCGGGAGCCTCCTGGGGAGCGGACAAAGACCAAAGGCGGCCTGATGGTATAAAAGGGACGGTAAAAGCGGACGGAGAGGTAAGTGAGAGAGGAGGAAGAGTACCAAGAGAACGACCCTGGGATCCCCAAGAAGTCCTCAGGCGCAAGCTCGACGAACTCAGAGCAGGAAGCAGGGCTTCAACCCCTCTCTTCCTCACAATACTTTCATCTAAATCTCCTCTAAGCACGGGAATCCTTCGGGAACCCGCCTTAGAGGGTCTGTTCCATCTTGTCGCTCTCTAACTTGATGTCGGAGTGCCCCCGCCGGAACCCCCGGCTCAGGTCTCTGACTTTGTTTTGCAGGACCGGAAGATTGGAGATCTCGAGGGGAGAGAGTCCGAAAACCAGTGCCAGCTCATGAGCTATAGGCCACCGCGGTAAGATCGGCAATAACTAGGAATCGTGTTTATGTGCTGTCAAACTACAACAACCTCATAGTGAGTAACCGAGACACCACAGGTCAAGAAATAACTCAGACAACTATAGTATTTGAGAAGTTACTACCAAGTTAGAAGATGTCTATGTAACTTCTTGAACTTGGTCATGCTTAGTGCCATTGTTCACTATCAACTACTTACACTCTTGCTTCAGTATCTCTATACTATAGACTCAAGACTTATCTAGTCAGAAGGAATGTGATCATACACCAATCTTGATGGATCGATCACCATCCTCGTGATGATCCAATAATCAAAAAATTTTAGAAGTTAATTTATAATGACATATGTCTTAAATTCTCAACTTATGAGAATATGTGTCATTGTCCATTAACTCCATTAATAATTCACAGACACATTATATATGAATAAAAAGAATAAAGCCCAATTTTATTGATTTCAATGAATTAAGTATAAAATAATATCATTGAAAAGTTACAATGTGTCATGCCAACTTGGCTTCTAAGGGTATACACCTAATAGCTACTGTGTGATCAAGTTTTTTTATTGAAAATCCTGGTAGAATGCAGGTCATGGATCCTCGTCATACCCTAGCATCCATCATATACCTAATTTAATCGACTTGAGCCCAATCATGATTTCCATGAAAACTCCTTTCAATTATCATGCTACTGTGGCCAAGACTCATAGACTCAGCCTCTTAGATCGTATAGGACTATTTATCTTCTACCAAGATCGATGGATCCCTTATAAATATACTCATAACTCCGATAATGAACTTATTGCAGCCAACATACACTACAAGGTCCCATATGGATAGAGACCATGTTTATGTGCTCATCAAATAACAACAACCCCGCTATGAATGACTGAGATACTGCAGGTCAAGGAACTACTCACATAACTATAGTATCAAGAAGTCACTGATGAATGGTAGACATCCATGTGACTTCTCATTTTTGGTCATGCTTAGTATAGTTTTTCTCTAACAACCACTATACTCCCACCTGGTATTTTGATACTATAGACTCAAAACTCGTCTATCCAAAAAGGAAGCAGTCCGAATGCCAATCTTGATGGATTGGTTACCATCCCTGTGATGATTCAACGACCAGGAATTTTAAGAGTTAACTTATAATGACACATGTCACGAATTCTCAACTCTTGATAATATGTGTCACTGTCTATTAACTTCTTTGATGATACATGGACACAACATGTATGGTTAAAAACAACCCAATTTGAATTATTAAATATAAAATTATATTTTAAATTAAAAAATATATAACTAGATTGGCTTCTAAGGCACACGTCTAATATTAGGTCCCTTCGATTTGATTGACCTTCGATCTTGACAAAGGACCACTTCCCTTTCGGTGATCATCTAACATTAGCAATATCCCTCAACGACCATCAACCCAGCTAACCCTCAGTCATGGGTCAATATCTACAGTATCTTCGAATCACACCAGGCCTTTCTAAGCCATGGTCATGGACTAATTCTCAGTCATTAAGGGAAAGCTTCCTAGTCCATGAGACTGATGGAAGATGACTCACTTCCTCAATAGCATAATCCCTGGAAGAGAGAAATGTTCCCCAAGTCCTTTGGCCTCCTGGACCCTTGGCTCCCCGAGTCCTTTAGTCCCACAGACCCTTGACCTAGTTGACCGCTGATTTGGGTGAAGGTTTACTTTGCCCTCGGCAGTTAAGCTTCAGTAGTCCTTAGGTGCACTAGTATAACACTCTAAAATCCTGGACCCTTCTCAATCTTTACCCTCGAAGGAGGACCATATCTGACCTAGGACCCTTGCACCCAAGGGATGTTAAAATTTTATGGCAGCATACTTTCAGGTAACCTAAGGAGGAATCATCCGACACATATTTCTATGCACTCAATGGTAAGATCTGGATGCCATGACTCGTGATCTCTAGCAAATCCTTTCAATTAAGGAGAACATGACAAATTCTAGGCCATAGTCCCTATCATCATTAAGAAATGTGGCTGGCAACGTAAAAGAGATAATGTTTTAATTAATGAGAGATAGATATCTTGGATAAATGGAATGATCTTCTACCAAGATTTTCTAATAGGACTTGATGCTTTGTCACTTTTCACCAAACCTATGGAGCTTTCTTCATTCCTATTGACGTGGAACCTTCGTCGACCGGGTGGAGTGTTGGATTGCTGATTTGCTCCCTTGGATACCTGCAAAACAGGTTCCTGACCAAATTTTCTCTGGTGGGGGACACTCCAATGCCTAAGTTAGAGATAGGTTCCAACCATAGAATGGAGAGTTTTTTGAGGAGGAAAGATGTTGAAAGTATTCTTTTTTCTAGGCTTGCATAGCATACCTTGAGTGTCCCCTCTTACCAGTATTTATAGTTGCCATACCAGTATGTAATTAGGCTCACCCATCTATGGTTAAGACGGGGTTGATTAACTTTACCCCGTGTATAACTATAAGTGGTTGTCAATTGATTCTGGCCAGTCTGGAATCGTTGGTGTTGGAGTTAGTGGCTACGTGGCCACCCCGATGTGGTTGCGATTGGAGGTAGTGGCCACATGGTCGATTGTAGCCACCATATCCACGTTTAAAGATTTGAGATCAACCGAAGATTCACTTTTGAACCTCTTCTTTAAGAGGGACCATATTGAATTGGCGAAATGTCTTTAATTTGTCCTCTCTGGGACAAGCCGAAGACACCTCTGTTGTTTCCGATGGAGTCTTTCCCTTTGGAATGGATTATGCAGTGAAGCTGGCATTGTCTTCAGACTAGTCTTCTTCATATCGGCCTTTTTTAGATCAGCCTTCTTCGGCCAGTGTGCAGGAGACTGGTCAATGGTTGGTCATGGTAGAACTCTTCGAGACTAACATCTTTGGCCAAGGTCGAAGACTGACCCTACGATGTGACGAAGGCAGGATCATCGCTTTGTCTACCCATGTAATTTCCCATGAGTACTCTGGTTTAGATGTCTGATTTAGAAGGAACTTAGTGAGCGGTTGAACCGTTAATTGGCCTGTACAGAATTGACATATCACAACAATTATCCCCCTCTCAGTTTTCAAAGCAATGATTTACCTTGAAGAGTAAGAGTATTAATGGATTGTCATATTCTCCCAGAAAAAGTACAACCAATGATGGTGAATCTTTGATCCGGTCGCTCACCATAACTGACATCTGATTCGAATATCAAGTTGAGGATAGCTATCACTTTCCAATTGGAACATGAAAAGGAAAGAGTCAGTCGACGGGTTGCGTCTCTTCTTTCTGTTGCAACGAATTGGCTAATCCTTTAATTGGGATTTGGGTAGAGGATGTGGCCTCATCCCATCCCTTGGAGAAGGTATGGGCTTCATCTCCGTCATTGGGTGAAGTCACGTGGATCATGGCTCTTGGTTCTTCCCGCGTCGATCATCTTATCATCGCTTGGAGTTTCGCACCCATCCTCGACGTCTACATACGTGGTGCATTCAGAGGGAGGGTGCCTCTTCTTTCGAGAAGGAGCTCTAAAATGCTTCTTGTCCCCTTATAAAGGGAGAGGGAGGACTGGTTGAAGAAGCTTCTCTGATCCTATTTGCCTTTGCTTTCTGCTCAGCTTTTCTTGCTTTTAGTCTCCAGTTTCTTCTGCGGGTAGGGTTTCCCTGCTCCTTCCTCCTTTTTTTTCAGCATGGTTAGATCTCTAGGAGTTCACACCGTCGGCAGGGGGGAGGCTGGGACTTCAAGTTTTGTTAGGGATACCACTGTCAAAATTAGACTGGAGCTGGTTCCCAATTCTGTTTCTCTTAGAAAAATAGCCCACCTTCGGAAATATTATCGCATTCCCGAACGTTTCCTTCTAGTGCTCCCTAAACCTGAAGAGAGGGTAAATAGGCCTCCCGCCGGGTGCATCACCATATACGAAGACCATTTAAAAGCCGGTCTTCGTTTCCCACTTCATCCTTTTCTCATTAGGATCTTTAGCATGTATCAGATTGTTCTCACGTAGTTGACTCCAAAAAGTATTCAGAACATCTACGGATTTCTGGTCCGATGCCATATAGCTAATGTAAGGCCTAGGACCAATTTATTCATTTCCCTTTTTATGTTAAAGAGGGATTTCCATGGCTATGGATGGTGGATCATTAACCCTCATCCTGGTCGTAAAATAATGAAGGACATGCCTAGTGCCATCCATGGGTGGAAGCCCAACTTTGTCTTTATCTTCTCTACTCAGCCATAGGGTTTCGACAGTGAGTGGAGAGAGCCTCATTTGGATGCAAACGCTGGCAAGAAGGTTCTGGTAGCCGACCAACCTGACTATACCTTGTTGTCTGGTTCAGAGGCCATTTTCATTCGAGAGATTTAGAAGAGAGGAACCTTCACCTTAATAGGATCAGTGAGTCCTCTGCATTAGGTATAGATGATAGAAGACTTCGACTCCTTATTTCATGGCTCTTTTGTCCAGCTAATTCTGAAATCTACTTTTATCTGCAGGTGGCAGGATAAAGCCTGATATGGTCTTGCTTCGTCAATCTGCCAAGAGGAAAATGGCTCAGGCCCCTTCTTCGGGATCTGAGGTCTGAAAAAAGGTCCAAGAGGAGGGAATCAGTAGAAGTACTACGTCCTCCAAGGGGACATCTAGGGGGGACAAAGTCCCACCAATGGAGTTTTTGACAGAGCTCCCACCGGCTGAGCCTTTGCCAAGGGCTAGCTCTCTAATCCAAATCATGGAGAGTCCAACTCCGGTAACTGATGCACCACCGCCTTGCCCCTCTATGATGGACAAGGGCAAGGCACCACAAATTGAAGAGGGATTTGTTAGGGATACTCTTCTGGACAAGGACTGCTAGTTAGACCTCTCGAGGTTTTCTGATGCGAGAGGTCTCGTACTCCCTGATATAGCTAGATGAATACTAAAGGATGTTTTGCTAACCCGTGACTGGGCAGTCACTCGGAGTCGGTGCCTTGCCAAAGTATCCGATTCTGCTTTTTTCTCTTTACTGCAGGTAAGATAGCTGCAGCTTTTTTTATCCCTAGTTGGCTGTTTATATCATAATTAGTCTTATGTTTTAATCCATTAATACAGCTGGTCCACGACATCACCTTTTTAGAGGAGGGTATGGAGGGCATCGACAACTTCCTCCATAGCTTAAAGGAAGAGCTTCAGATGGCCAAGGCGGAAAAGGAGGTGGCCGAAGAATTGAAGCTGTCCATGGAAGAGAGGCTCACTCGTACAGACATCAAAGTCCAAGATTTGAAAGGCGAGCTGAAGAAGGCTCAACTGAAGATCTCTGAATAGGAGGCGAAGCTAAGGAAGAGAAAAAAACAGGTTCATTCCTTGGAGCATTTTGCCAATGAAAACCAGAAGAAGGCCAAAGATATGGCCAAGATGACTGATGAGGCAATCAAGAGAGCCAAAGAAGTGACTTTGAAGGCTGAAGCAATAGCGAAGGAGTCCGAAGCCTTACGAGAATGTGCAACCAAGGCAATCGAAGACTTCAAAAAGTCTTCACAGTTCAAGAAGGAGGTGATTGAAGCAAGTTTGTTCAGTTACAAATATGGCTTTAATGATGGAGTCAAAGGGGTCGGTAAAGTTTTCCCTGACCTCGACCTCTCCGGCATCCCAGCATATGAGATCGAAGAAGAGGAAGAGGAAGGCTTTGTGGCCCCAACTGAGACTGAAGAAGCACTAGGTCAGACTGAGAAAGTCCCGGTTGTGGTAGAAGAGTTAGCCATGGTGAGTCCGGCAACCTTGGTCCAAACTGAAGAGGTCCAAGCTGAGGAGGCCTTGGCTCCCATCCAGATTGAGGAGATTCTTCCTTTTGCTAACCCAGAGGCTTCTACAATTGCCTAATAGAGTCAAGCAGGCTTTGTGCCTGTACCTTTTGCTTTTTCTTTTGTAAGAGGGATGATATGTAATTAACAACCTCTTCAATATTAATGAAGGTTGACTTTCTCTTCTAACAAGTAATAGTTTTTGAACTGGAATGCTCAATGAAAAATCTTCTAAGTATAAAGTGATGCGGAACTATATATGCACGCAATTATTTTTTTTTATGTTTTTAAATATTGAGTTACATGTTTTAATCCCGAAGATCAGACCAAGTAATGATGTAAAGAGTTCTATACGAAAATAAGAAGCTAAAGGCATGCATAACAGGACCTAAAAATCAAAGGAAAGAGGATCGCCGAGACTGAGAAGTCTCAGTTGGGCCAGTTCATCTACAATAAAGTATCTGACGGGCAGAGGGGGTGTACCTGGCAATGGTAGATGTGCTGGTGTAGATCGTATGCAAAGAGGTCGCTCTCATTCTCGGATGCGGCCTGAAAAATCAAGCCAGAGACCCGTAGATTCCCGGCTTTCTGCTCGATGATCCGATTATGGCCCAGCTGGAGTCGTTGGATTCGTCGAAGTCGAGGAACCTGCAAACAGCCATTCTAGGATGAAAAAACAAAGTACATGTGGAGAGTTAATTAAAAAACTAGCAAAGGAAAGATGGGATTTGAGGAGGGCGACTAGGGCTTGGAGTGGCAGATGGAGGTTGGAGGCAGGTGCAGGACACCGAGAAGAAGAAGGGCTCACACAGAATCCCTTTAAGCACACAACAGGTGACACACAGCAATTAGAAGTAATCAATTGTATTTTATGAATAAAAGTTATTAAATTTTCATACAAGGGGTCCCTTATATTGAGTCATGAGACTTAGGGCCCAAGCAAAAGAAAATAAGGAAAATAATGGGTAACCACTTTCTTTCCAAAGTGTAGGGCTAAATACATGGAAGAAAATACTCTTATGCCATACAAAATCCCTCCAAATAAGGTAGGTAGTGGACAACCAAAGGGGGAAACCAAAGGGTGCAAACTTCCTACTTCTCTTGGCTTGGGGTGGACCACTTCTTTCCTAAGCAAGCTGGCATGAATCATGGGATTCATGTTTATCTATTTTGACTTTCCTCCTCATGCATGGCCGACTTTATGATCCTCTAAGTAATCCTAGGTCACGAAATCCAGGGTGTGACTGGGACTCTATGCAGCTGCTAAGGTGGCATGCTGGGTGGTGTCCTTCACATGCTTGAGTCTTCTTTAACTAGGCTAGACTCAAACAGACTCAATATAACTGGACATGATTACAAGACTTAGAATATGATTAGCTCAACATGAGCTGACTTGACCGACTGATCCAAAACCCTAATAGTATGTATCAAATGCTACATACAGGACTTAGAAAGAAAACTAGCTCAACATGAGCTGACTGGTACAAGACTCAAATGACAACTCAATTAGGCTAAGCTCTTATTACAAATGGACTCAAATGCTACTAAGTAATCCATAGAGGGTTAGGAAGCCTCTATCTTATTATGGTGCCTCTGGTGTCCCCACCATAAAGTCTTCGGATATGTTATAGCCTTCAAGGTAGGAAACTGTCTGCTGACTCGAATGCAAGTTTTTTCATTGCTGGAAGTCTTTGGACTTGGCTTTGACAAGGCCGTTGACCTTGGCGGTAAGCCGAATAGTTTGACTCTTCATCAAGTTAGCTTTCTCTAATCATAAATTCATTCCTTTGGCTTCCGGACTTATAACTAAGGTGATGCAGAACGAAAGCTCTGATACCAAAAATGATGCAGAACAAAGAAGCATATGCGGAAGTAAATTTAAGATTAATTCTTTTTTTCTTTTTTTTCTTTTTTTTATATTTCAGAAATTGGCCTCGACCCAAAGTAAAGTAAACTAAGTTGATGGAAACTAAGTAAGGATTGAAAGCACAATTTAGAAGAAGCTAAGTTATCAGAGTAGTTCAGAAGTAACGGATCGCTGGGGGTTGAGAAACTCCCAGACCTAGGATTTCACTCTGAACTTTCAACAGGACAGAAATAAAGAGAAGAGATGGTTTACCAACCAGACAGTGATCTTCATAGAATTTGGGTGGGAGAACTCTCTCGAGCAGATTGTTGGATCTTCGGATTCGGCTATCTTCGCAATGGATCCTCCAATACTGGCCTCGTGGCTGGGTCGGCTTCTCCTGAACTCAAGATCTGGGAAGAAGAAAAATAAGTGATGAATTCAGAGACTCAGGGAAGGATTTACCAGGTCGAAAAACTTGAAGGCTGATGTCGCTGAGATCCAGATTCTCTTGAAGGCTGATTCGACTCCCTCTGGAAAGAGCTTTGGATCTGAAGTATCCAGACTGGAGCTGGATGCTGGTGGTCGGCCTGGACTTGGAGAGAGAGGCCGTGGGAGGTGGAATAGGCTAGGGTTTGGTGGATTGAAGTGGATGGTGGGCGGCTAGGGTTTTGGAGTAGAAGTGGCTAACCTAGGGTTTGGGTTTTGGAGATCTCACACCTCCTCAAGGTTCCTGGGGAACCCGGATTTACTCCCTCACAGAGCTCAATACCTGGATGCAAGTGCGGAAGAGAGAAAACACAGAGTTTGCTCACAAAAAAAGTTTGTTTCATTCATCTGATTCCTTAGAACTTACAAAGGGGTTTTAATTTATAGGACATTGCAAGAGAGTAGGGTTTTACATCTTTCCATGTGGGACTAAAGGAGGGGATCTTCAAATTAGGATTGTAGGATCAATCCCTACTTATATGACCGGCCAAATAATTCCAAAGATGATTGAGGCTTCAAAAAAGGAAAGTGGGTGGCATCTCCTTGTCTTGACCTCCAAGAAAACTATTTTTTTCCTTCTATGCTTGGCCTTATTTGGAAGTGTTTGGGCGCCTCTTAACCTTGCCCTCCAAGAGAAAATTTGTTTCCTTTTATATCTGGCTTTAGTTGGAATGACTAGGGCGCCTCCTAACCTTGCTCTTCAAGAGAAATCTCCTTCCTTCCATGGCTCAACCCTTTTTGGATACCTCCTTTTCTTTCTCCCCAAGTTATGGCTCTTTCTAACTTTGTTTTGAGTAATTTTGGCAGGTAATGGGCGCCTCCTTGAAGTTCTCTCCAAGAGAATTTCTTCCCTTTCATAGTTTGGTTCTTTTGGGAATGTCTTGGGCCACCCCCTTGATTTGTGGACCCCTAGTGGATTTCTTCTCAATTGGCGCATGAGAGAAGGGAGCTGCTATCTGTGGTGTGGGGACCAAATCCTGCTGGATGGAGATGTGGCGCCCCCTGGACTCAGGCATATGGCTGGGAGTGTGGCTGGGAGTGTGGCGCCCACTTGCTTGGTCTTGGGAGAAAATGTAACACCCCAGGTTGAAGCCCTAGTCCACTACTGAGTCAACATGACTTAACAAAATAAAAATGCAGGTAATATAGACTCAAGCTAAAATTGAGTTGATCAAGTCAACCCTTATTACAAGCCAAAAAAATCCTAATTCTTCGGGTAAGGTTAATCAGAGATCCAAATGGAGCTCTGAAGTCTTCTTCTGAGTCTGGTGCCCGCACCAATTCTCCCAGGGTGGGAGGAACTCGACCCTATCGAGTATGGATCAAGTTGGCTCTGGTATCTCTCCAAGAGGTCTGGGTCCAATTCTTGTAATTCTTCTCGGAAGATCCAAGAGTTATAGAATCTGACCTTCCTTGCCAGCGGACCAGATATCTTTGGTATCCTCGATTACGAGTAGAGATAACCTGATCATCCAGGATCTTTTCAATCTGCTCTTTCCTCACATACCAGTTTGTTGGTGGACACACAGGGTCAGGTTCACTCTCAAGAGCAGGATTAGGTTCAAAAGCCTCGCTGGGAATCACAGCTGGCTCTCTATACTCTACTAGGTCTGTAATGTTGAAAGTGGAGCTAATGCCTAGTTCTGGAGGTAACTCGAGCATATAGGCATTGGATCCTACTCTCTTCACCACTCTAAATGGTCCAGCTCCTCTAGCATGTAACTTTCTAACGGTTCCAGGAGGAAACTGTTCGGGCCTTAACCTAATCATTATATAGTCTCCTTCGTCAAAAGTTTTGACTCGTCTTTGAGAATCAGCCAACTTCTTATAAGTTTCATTACTTAAATTTATTTTGGCATGAATTTCTTTATGCAAGTCCTTTACATGCTATGCAAGTGCATCAAGAGACTTGTGTGTGTGGGCTAATAGTGAAATCAGATCAAGTGGTGTGTGAGGCTTGTATCCATAAATAATTTCAAAGGGACTCTAGCCTATAGACCTATTGATCGAAACATTGAATGCAATTTCAGCCCTGGACAAAATACAAATCCCAATTCCTGGTGCTCTCAAAATCTGAGACAATGTCCTAAACTCGATTGACGATGCATTCCTAAAGAATGGACTTTATTCAAAGGAACCCTAGGTCTAAACCTAACAAACTACGGCTCTCTAGGTTTGACCTTGGGTCGGAGGATGGCATGCAGAGCATGAAAACTTATCATGGGTGCCTAGTAGGTGCCATAAGGTCTTCCAGAAGTAGGTGGCAAACCTAATAGGTTCTGACACGTGGTTCACTCTAAAGACTCTGACAAAGTATACTTGGATGGTGTAAGAAGCATTGGAAGTCCTAAAGAAAGGGAGGAAATATGAGGTGGAGTCTCGAATTACCTGTTGACTAAAGGTGGTGACCTGAAGGTTTGAATGGTGATCTATGAGTATCAACTGGTCATCCTTATGAAAGGAAAAGTTTGCTACTCCCAGGAATGGATCACGAGATGGTTTGGGAAGTAGCCTAGGACATGTGATTGCAATAGTTAAGGTTTGTTCTCTAAGCAAATAATGATCCACTTTCTCAAGAAATGGATTAGAGAATGATTCATGGAAGGGCCTATGGATGATGACCTCAAGACTTGAAATTTGATATATGGGTGCGGAAAGGTATACTCTATAGAAGGGTAGGTCAGTCATGCGAAGGAAGGGGTCTGGGGTCATAAGGAGGACTTCTACAGGACTGGGTGAATCAATCCGCTCAAGACAAGGATGTTCAACTGAGATTATGGGAGAGACCTTAGTGGCTGGGCATGGGACAAGGTCCAATTATAAGAGGCTTGATTCAGTCATCCTAAGGAGAGGATCTACCATAGGGTGGGCAAACTTAAACAGTTCAGTGCAAGGATCTTTAATTGGTACTTGGGGAATGACTGTCATTAGAGGGTACGAACTGATAGCTCGGGCTAACACTATGAGTTCTTCCTGGGGGTATTTGACTAAAGGAACCTGGTTCTCACAAATCTCTTGAATTTCTGAACTAGGTCCTACCACTTGGTTGCTCTCCAAGGTCTCCTCAGGTAAGAAACCAATAGTATCGATGTCACATTCTTCAAGTACTTCCCCCTCATATTCATCAACTAGACTCAAGCCAGCATCATATACTTCCTCGATGCCATCTTTAATAGGTTTCGGGTTAGTGGTAATCGGGTCAACTGATTCTGGGCTTGTCATACCTAACCTTTCTTCCTCATTGGTAGGCTTGGGTTCTCCCTCATTAATGTCATCCTTAGGATTCTTACCACTTAGCTGTGCACAAGCCAGTCCTATGCATGGGCACTGACTAGATTTATGGCCTCTTTCTCTACAAAACAAACATTCTTGAGATATAGGAACCTGGGTCACACTGGGTTTCAAGCTAGTAGAGACCTTACTTGGGCATGGGTGTGGATCTAAATGGTTTGATCTAGAAGACTGGGGTTGTTGAGTGACTGGTCTAGAATATTGTAAGGACCTCTCATAGACACGATCCACACTATAGATATCATGGTTAGGCTTCCTAAGGTTATGCTCGGGATCATGGTATAAGGTCCTCCTAGGCTCCTGGCATGGGTGAGGTTGGGGCCTATTAAATTTTGGATCAGGGGTCCAATTTTGATGTCTACATTTCTTAAGTACTTGGACTCGATCCCTAAATTGGGAAAAACCCTCATTCATGTCCTGACTCAATTTGGTCATACTTTCGGTAAGATTTCTAACCATGGCCTCTAAATCTAGTTGGGTTTGACTAGGTTGGTAGGGTACTCCATTCCGGGTAGACATGATGATGCAAGCAAGCACACAGAATGTGACTAGACTAAAGCGACTACTGGCTAATTAGACCTAGAGCCCAAACTAGATGCCCAATCAGAGTGGCAAGCTAGCCTGTAGTAACTCAGGACTCAGCCAGGCAGGTGTAAGGGGAGTGTTAGGTCCCTAGATGCCAATCCTAGACACCAATCAGAGATTGGCCAGGTAGGCGGACCAGCACACAAGCCCTTCGGGATGGAATCCCTGAACCATCGTTCTAGACACTGAGTACAAAGCACACACAGAGTAACTAGACAAACTGACTCAACACTAGCCTTGACCCGACTTGTTGATGTCCCTAGCCCACTAGGGCAAATTAGGTCTAATTAATTTTAAGATTAAAGGCTTAGGTTCGAATGAGTGGGTGGTGGTTTTGGGCTAAGGAGAGGTTATCAACTCCTCCCCTTATCTTAGATGCTCAAATGCCCTTAAGATGAATTAAGTGTTGAACATTCAAAAATAATTGAATTGCAGAAATACAAAAATAGAGTTGCAGTAATTTAATTCTCAGAAATCTCACGAAAACTAATAAATCACAAGAAAATTATGCAAAATATCTTCAATTATAATGGTTTTATCAAAACAAAAATCATCAAATTTGGATTTTCTTGCAGTAAGAAATAATTCTTGCAATAGGATAATTACGGGCTGAAAATAGAGTACTTCCCCATTTACAATTCCTGCTATGAAGTTGTAACCCAACGGATCCCCTACACGCCCTAGGAACACCCCGTGGAATGAGAAGAGGAGGTTTGTACCTCACTTCGTTCCTAGGACCGGACATCCTGGGGAGTCTACTTCGAGCAGACAAAGTAAAAAGAGAGAGACTCAAACAAGCAATTAAAATAGAAACCCTAGACAGGGCTCTGATACCAAAAATGATGCAGAACGAAAGCTCTGATACCAAAAATGATGCAGAACAAAGAACAAAGAAGCGTATGCGGAAGTAAATTTAAGATTAATTCTTTTTTTCTTTTTCTTTTTTTTTATATTTCAGAAATTGGCCTCGACCCAAAGTAAAGTAAACTAAGTTGATGGAAACTAGGTAAGGATTGAAAGCACAATTTAGAAGAAGCTAAGTTATCAGAGTAGTTCAGAAGTAATGGATCGCTGGGGGTTAAGAAACTCCCAGACCTAGGGTTTCACTCTGAACTTTCAACAGGACAAAAATAAAGAGAAGAGATGGTTTACCAACCAGACAGTGATCTTCACAGAATTTGGAAGGAAGAACTCTCTCGAGCAGATTGTTGGATCTTCGGATTCGGCTATCTTCGCAATGGATCCTCCAATACTGGCCTCGTGGCTGGGTCGGCTTCTCCTGAACTCAAGATCTGGGAAGAAGAAAAACAAGTGATGGATTCAAAGACTCAGGGAAGGATTTACCAGGTCGAAGAACTTGAAGGCTGATGTCGCTGAGATCCGAATTCTCTTGAAGGCTGATTCGACTCCCTCTGGAAAGAGCTTTGGATCTGAAGTATCCGGACTGGAGCTGGATGCTGGTGGTCGGCCTGGACTTGGAGAGAGAGGCCGTGGGAGGTGGAATAGGCTAGGGTTTGGTGGATTGAAGTAGATGGTGGGCGGCTAGGGTTTTGGAGTAGAAGTGGCTAATCTAGGGTTTGGGTTTTGGAGATCTCACACCTCCTCAAGGTTCCTGGGGAACCCGGATTTACTCCCTCATGGAGCTCAACACCTGGATGCAAGTGCGGAAGAGAGAAAACACAGAGTTTGCTCACAAAAAAAGTTGGTTTCATTCATCTGATTCCTTAGAACTTATAAAGGGGTTTTAATTTATAGGACATTACAAGAGAGTAGGGTTTTACATCTTCCCATGTGGGACTAAAGGAGGGGATCTTCAAATTAGGATTGTAGGATCAATCCCTACTTATATGGCCGGCCAAATAATTCCAAAGATGATTGAGGCTTCAAAAAAGGAAAGTGGGTGGCGCCTCCTTGTCTTGACCTCCAAGAAAACTATTTTTTTCCTTCTATGCTTGGCCTTATTTGGAAGTGTTTGGGCGCCTCTTAACCTTGCCCTCCAAGAGAAAATTTGTTTCCTTTTATATCTGGCTTTAGTTGGAATGACTAGGGCGCCTCCTAACCTTGCTCTTCAAGAGAAATCTCCTTCCTTCCATGGCTCAACCCTTTTTGGATACCTCCTTTTCTTTCTCCCCAAGTTATGGCTCTTTCTAACTTTGTTCTGAGTAATTTTGGTAGGTAATGGGCGCCTCCTTGAAGTTCTCTCCAAGAGAATTTCTTCCCTTTCATAGTTTGGTTCTTTTGGGAATGTCTTGGGCCGCCCCCTTGATTTGTGGATCCCTGGTGGATTTCTCCTCAATTGGCGCATGAGAGAAGGGAGCTGCTATCTGTGGTGTGGGGACCAAAGCCTACTGGATGGAGATGTGGCGCCCCCTGGACTCAGGCGTATGGCTGGGAGTGTGGCTGGGAGTGTGGTGCCCACTTACTTGGCCTTGGGAGAAAATGTAACACCCCAGGTTGAAGCCCTAGTCCACTACTGAGTCAACATGACTCAACAAAATAAAAATGCAGGTAATATAGACTCAAGCTAAAATTGAGTTGATCAAGTCAACCCTTATTACAAGCCAAAAAAAATCCTAATTCTTCGGGCAAGGTTAATCAGAGATCCAGATGGAGCTCTGAAGTCTTCTTCTGAGTCTGGTGCCCGCACCATAAGGAATCCCATCTTCAAGGACATCTTTTGGTTTACCAATGGCTTGCCTGCTTTCATGCCATCATTGGGGAGGGAGTTATTGCCCAGACTGTGGAATCATGGCAATCGGAATCGTTAAGGCTGCATACATTAGGGATCAGATCGACCACAGCCTTTTAACTTCCAGTGGTCCCCCCTATGTAGATTGAGACCCTTATTAGTTAGGGCAGGCGTACGTGGCATGATCAGAGACTCACTTGGAATATGAGCATTTAATCTAAGCCTCTGGTAGTCCCGATATAAAAAAAGGGGGCTCTCAAAGGTCAAACTTGGTGCGGACACCAGAGGCACCAGAATAAGGCAGAGGCTTCTCAACCCTCTGTGGATCACTTAATGACATTCGAGTTCACTATAATAAAGTTTAGTCCAACTGAATTGAGTCCTGTATTAGTCAGCTCATGTTGAGCTAGTTCGGTCCAGTGTTAGTCAGCTCATGTCGAGCTAATTTTATTTCTTTTGAGTCCTGTTCAAGCATATTGAAGACTCAAGACCACATCATACAAGTAAAGACCAAGTCCAACCAGATTGAAGACATGGAAGTTGAGCCCAAGTCCAACCCAGCTTGAAGACTTGAAGATCCCTGGAGGAGAAAAATAAAACAAGTACAAACCTGAAGCCTTGAACCAGCCAGAAGGAAATTAGGCCAGCCTAGGCCCAGGAAGGAGTTAGGGCGCCATTTCTTATGGTGACCCTCCTCTTGGTCGGCCACTTATGGTCACCCCCTTGGCCAACCAAGACAAGGAGAGGGAGAGCAAGAATTAAGGGATTTTCTACCTATGTTGCCTTATATTCCTAGTTAGGGTTAGGAAGAGAGAAGGAGTCCTATGTAAAGTCTAAAGTACCCTTACTTGGGGCCCAAGGTTAAGGGTCTAATTAAAGGACCCTAGTCTCTTGTATGAAGCTTGATTTTGATATATGAAAGAATACTTGAGTTATCTTCAACCTTGGTGTGTTACCCTGCTGTGTGCATAAAGGGGTTTGTGAGTTCTTCTTCCCGGTGTTTGCAACTACATCCTGCTACCAGCCAATCCTCCAGAGCCTTGGCCACCCACTCCAAAATCCCCTTCCCCTTTGCTATTTTCCTTTATTCTCTTGATATCCTTTGAGTTTTCTAATCCCTGATAAGTCGTTTGCAGGTCCCCGAGTTCCTACGAATCCAACGACTGCAGCCAAGCCTCAATCGGACCACCGAGCAGAAAGCCGGGTATCCGTGGGTCTTTGGCTTAGTTTTCCAGGCCGCATCCATTGAGGAACGAGAGATCCCTTCGCTGCGATCTTCACTGGGTGCTTCAGACGTTGTCAGGTACACCCCCTCTACCTTCAGTAATTATATTGTAGGAGAACTTGTCCTAACCGAGGCTTCTCAGCCCCGGCGATCCTTCTTTATTACTTTTCTAGGTTCTAATCTGCATGCTTGACTTCAAGAATTCATACATAATTCCCTACAACTTATTTTGATCTGAAATTTGAGAGTTAATCACTTAACTCCACATATAAAATACACAAAAATAATTGCATGCATATTAGTCCCGCATCAAAACTTTTACCTATTTTTGGCAAAGTTGCTCTATGTGCCATCTTTCTCTCCTTTCCCCTATGCCACCCGAAGAGCTTATCAAAGCATGAAACCAAACATGGCGAGGCTTAGGCAAGCGACGAGGAAGCGGCTAGTGATGGGCCCTCTGGTAAGGAGATCAGATCGGTGGCGAAGTTATGTCTTGGTGCTGCCATGGGTCCAAATTGGGGGTAACACCCCAATCGAAATAGGTTCTTCCTCAGGAGAAGAACATGTATCTACAGTGAGAACCATTTTGGTGGGACCGTCAAAGGGGCCTAGCCCATCGAATGTTGGCAAGACTCCTTCATGCACTAGAGATGTCGAGCCCATAGTCCCAGCCACGGAAGGGAGGAGCTCTGAAGGGTGCGATACACCCGCCACCGATTCTACCCCCTCCAATCCGTGGTGGATGAAGATTTCATTTGTTACTCCCGATGATGGGAAAGGAGTTAGGGGGCGAGGCTCCGGAGATCCTCTTTTCACAGTCCTTCCCATGATATTGTAGGTAAATGTTGGTGTGCGCGTAGTATGTCTATCCATGTCAGTCGGGCTGACCTTATGCACATTATTCTTTGGCATATCTCTCACAACATTTCTCTATTGGAGAAGAATGTTCATGAGTCCATCGACTTCGGTGAAGGACTTCGAAGCCAGATGGCTTTGACCGTAACTGAGAGAGATGTTGCTAAAGGACTCCGGGTTGCCACTAAGGAGGAACTGGGCAAGGCTGTCACCTTCAAGGGTGCCTTAGAAAGGAAACTAAGGATGCTTGAGGCACAAATGGTGATGTAGTAGCTAATTTACAGAAGAAAAAGAGGAAGGTAATCTCTGCCGAGCTGCTACTAAGAGACTGCCTTCAGGATGCCGAGGAGAAGAAGGCCCAGAAAGTCTAGCTGGAGAAGAGAATCGGCAGGATGGAGATGGATCTCACATTGGCCAATCAAAGGGAGGTGCAGGCTAAGGAGGGATCTTCCTAGGCTGTTGAGGCTTACAAGGGATTCAAGCATTCAAGGATGAAGTACATGAGGCTGTGATGGAAAGCTACCTTCTTGGCCATTCTGACTGCCTAGGCAAGGTCATGAAGCTTTAACCCAGTTTGGATTTCTCTCTAGCTGTCATTCCGAGCGACGGGATGGAGGAAATGAAAGCTTCAACTAAAGAGGCATCAGCACCTCCTGTTAATGAAAGTGGGGTGGCCACCAAAGAAGCCTTCGTCCCTGCTCTAGTTGCTGGACTAGCTAATGAATAATAGAACTGTTATTTTCTTTCTTCTCTCCTTTTTAAACAACCAATTATACTGCTTCTTTTTGAATGAAAGCTTCTCTTCTTTGGAATAATTAGAGAAACAAAGTGATCATCTGCTTTGGACTTTCTCCAGATTAATCTTCTTCGAATTGGTCTTCTTCAGACTGATGCGAAGAAGACTGACCGGCCACTCGATGGTGAACAGCTAAAAGGCAGGATTCGGAGATAGTGTCTTCGGCTTAGGTCGAAGACCGACCCTGAAGTGGTGTTGTAGCACCGTTGGATCATCTTCGATTATTTTGGCACAGACGAGCGGTTCGAAAAAGGCCCGACTGAACCTTTGAACCGGGGGCTAGCTTTTGTCGAATCAGCATATCCCATTAGTCAATCATCCATCGTAACCGCCCCCCCTGATTCGATGATCGTGTGGAGGATAGATGTGACCCTGTTACTAGCGCCTGGATGGAAGACGTTGAGCACACCCTTTACTATCAATGCCAAACGTGCTGGCATTCAAGAGCGGCTGTGCTTCTGCACCCTCTGGATGTCGCCAAGTCTTCATTTCCTAAAGGTGGTTATTAATACCGTACCTACTTTTAAAAAAGCTACTCAGGATTCAAAGCATCACCTTCTTCTTCTGAAGGTGGTCATTAATAACCGTATTGGCTTTAGAAAAGCTGCTATGGGTTTGAGGCATCGCTTCAGCACATGGAACTTTCCAGTTGGTTTGGCGTGAGGTGTGGGATACGCCCTCCATAGGCATGAAGTGCCGTTAAATAGGATTCATCTTCTCAGTTTTCGAAGGCTCTTAGAGAAGTGAGTCCTTTGCCCTAGAGTTACTCTTCCCCTTCTTCTGCATACCGTGAAGATGAAGTTCACCTTGAGGACCTCTGGGAGATGGCTTGGAAGAGAGCTACCACTATAGAGCCAGAACGGGGGCCTAGCATTAAGGTCCCCAGGTGCGACGATGATACATTTTGGTTTGAGGAGGCGGTCTGCTTGGGATGAAGGGTATGGACCTTGCAGATGCAGTTGGAGGAGGCCAAGGCTCAGGCCACAGCGATGATCGTGGTGATGGAGTCAGCCAGGAAGGAGGTGGAGGAGGTCGTTGCCAAGTTCCTGGTGTCACAGGCCTTTACGGACGAGGTTGCAGAGGTTGTCCTGGACTCTTATCATCGGGGGTTACAAGAGCACAAAAGCAAGGCCTTCCATTTCTACGACCTGAAGGGGATGGAAAACATCTAGCCTTCCATTTCATATCCTGGGCAAGAGTTCGATTCTGACATTGAGGAGGAGTCAGAGTCAGAGGAGGCGGAGGTGAAGCCCGAAGCCTCCCCGAGCACCTCCCGGGAGCCTGGTATTGTCCGTCGGCTTGGAAAGTGGCCGATAGCCAATTTTTAAATCTGCCTTTCCTGTCACCCATTCTTTTCTTTCTCTTTTTTTTTTATCGATTATACAGTTCTTCCTTTAATGAATGGAGATACTTTCTTTTCAAAATGATGTTAAGTATGAACTCTTCGATATAGCAGTAACTAGAAGAGTCTGTACAATCACTTGGATCGGATTTGCCACTAGGGTAGGCCAATTAAGCCATCTTCGAGGCATCTATTGATAATAGAGTGGGTTGTTTAGCCCCACTTTGACATGTCGCGGGTTTACCGTAGGGAAGGATACTTAGACTATCGCTGTGCCTTCAATTAATGTTAAGGTGGGCTGATTAGGCCCACCTCGGTGCGTCTTCGGATTTACCATAGGGTAGGTTGTGTGAATCATCCCTATGCCTTCAGTTGATGTTAAGGCAGGCTAATTAGGCCCACCTCGATGTATCTTCAAATTTACTGTAAGGTAGGTTGTGTGAACCATCCCTGCAGCTTCAGTTGATATTAAGGCATGCTGATTGGGCCCATCTCAGTGCATCTTCATATTTACCGTAGGGTAGGTTATGCAAACCACCCCTGCGCCTTCAGTTGATGTTAAGGTAGGCTAATTAGGCCCACCTCGATGCATCTTCGAATTTACCGTAGGGTAGGTTGTATGAACCATCCCTGCGCCTTCAGTTGATCATAAGGTGGCCTGGTTGGGCTTTTCTTTGCGCTCGTCGGACATACCGATAAGGTGAGTGGATCAGACCCATCTTTGCATTTTTTTGTCGGTCTCATCAGGCGGGTTGCCGAGACCATCTTTGTGTCATTGATTGATGATAAGACAGGCTAACCAGATCTATTTTCAAATGGACTTTTATTGAAGTCTTTCCTGATGGGAACTTTCATTGATAATACTTGTGAAGATTTTGTATATTCCAAGGCCAAGGTAGCACAACACCATCCAAAGTCTCGAGCCAATACGTTCCTGGATGTATGACTCCTTTGATTCAGTAAAGATTTTCCCAATTAGGAAAAAGTTTGCCTTATTCTGTTGGCTTGGATACTTCGGACCTTCGCAGCACTAAGTCTTTAGGATGAAAGATTCGCTCCTTTACCCTGGAATTGTAATATTTAACGACCTTCTATTGATATACCACCATCTTCATTTGAGCCTGAAATCTGGTGCCTTGTAGTAGATCCAAGTCTGTCCTTCGGTGCTCTGAATTTTCAGGTTCCTTGTACTTGTCGATCCCCAAAGATTACAGCATAACTTCTATAGGGAGAACTGCTTCAGTGCCATATGCCAAATTAAATGGGGACTCGTCGATAGTCGTTTTGGGAGTTGTTCGATATGTCCAAAGAACAGAATTTAACTCTTCGGCCCAAAATTCCCTTGGCATCATTCAATCGAGTTTTCAAGCCATGAAATAGTTCGATTCGTTACTTCAGCTTCTCCATTGCACTGTGGGTGGCCAACAGAAGTCAACTTGTGAAGCACATGATATTAAGCGTAAAAGTCTTTGAATTTTGGGTTGTCGAATTGCCTCCCGTTGTCAGTAACTATGGTGTAAGGGATTCTGAATCGAATTTAATACAATTATTCACAAAACTTTCAACTTTTGCTTCTATAATGTGAGCCAATAGTTCAGCTTCAACCCACTTGGTAAAGTAGTCGATAGTGATGATAAGGAATTTTCACTATCCAGATGACGGTGGGAACGGGCCAAGAATGTCCATGCCCCACTAAGCGAAAGGCCATGGTATGATCAGTTGGGTTAGCTGGCTTGTAGGCTGTCTCTGGACATTAACATACCTCTGGCATTGGTCACATCTTCAGACGAAGTCGGCAGAGTCCTTTTGGATGGTTGGCCAGTAGTAACCTTGGTGTATTATTTTATATGCCAAGGATCTGACCCTAGATGGTCTCCGCATATGCCTTTATGCACCTCCCTTAAGGCATAATTGATGTCCGTTGGCTCTAAACATTTTAGCAAAGGCTGGGTAAAAGATCTCTTGTATAAGGTTCTATCCAAGACAACATACTAAGATGCCATCCAATGAACTCTCTTGGCCTCTACTTTGTCTTCTAGTAATGTGCCCTCATTCAGGAATTTGAGAATGGGATCCATCCAACTAGGTTCATTTTCAATATGATGTACCCTTGGGGTCTCTTCAGCTATACTTAGAACTTCGAGGTGTTCATTGAAGGTACGACAAAGGGAGTCGGGAGTAGTGGTGGCGAGTCTGGATAATGCGTTGGCTCGAAAATTCTCTGATAGCAGTATATGGGTGATTTCAAAGAATTCTAATTGGGAGGACAGGGCCGGCACTTTTTCCATGTATTGGATCATTGTAGGATCCTTGGCTTCAAATTCATCTTTGACCTGGTTCACCACTAGTTAGGAGTTCGAAAAGATCTGAATCTTTCAAATCCCTAAATTTTCAGCGATTCGGAGTCCCATAAGGAGGGCTTCATATTCGGCTTGATTATTTGAAGCATGGAAGGAGAAACGAAGTGCGTACTCCACAGTGTGCCCATCCGGTTTGGCTAATATGAGGCCCGCCCTATACCCAGTAGAGTTAGAGCTTCATCTACGTGAAGTACCCAGATGGACTCCTCATCTTTCGGGATGGCTTCTTCCTCTTCGGCCGATTGTGCGCTATCTTCGGGCTTCTATGTGCATTCGGCCAAGAAATCAGACAACACATGTGCTTTTTATCGTCGATTTGGATTATAAGTTGATATCAAATTCACTCAACTTAATAGTCCACTTAGCTATCCTTTCAGAAGTGTCAGGACAGCGGAGGATGGCCTTAAGGGGCTGATCAGTCAAGACCGTAATAGTGTGTGCATGAAAATAAGGCCGCAGGTGCTTCGTCGCAATCACCAATGAGTAGATAAGTTGCATATTAACGATATGGGACAAAAGAAACACCGCAACTGCCATTGCTGCTCCGTGCTCACCGCCCTGCAGTGCCCGTAGATCACGTTGTTCGTTTTAAGCTCGTGGACTGCATGAGAAACGCCCATGGAGGAACGATCCATGCTCAGCAGCCCGTGCATCAGCTCGTGAGGAACGTGAGAAGCGCCCGTGGCCATGGACTGCTCGTGAACGCCCGTGGACTACGTTTCGGCAACCTGTGAAGAAGCTCATGAAGAACGTGGACCGCTCCTCTCGTTTGTCACCAAAAACCACCACCACCGCCCGTCAAACCACCGCCGAAGCTTCTCCTCTGGCCAGGGACACCGCCGGCGTGCTTCCCGATGAGTTTCGACGCCTCTGGAGAGCTGTGGTTCATGCCCTGTTCTATAGACCGACAGCAATGGCTGCCGGTGGACCAACCTGCGATGAATAAACCCAGCAGCCGGTCCATGATGGACAGACTGCTCCAAAAACTATGCAGCATCAAAATATATGCAAAAATTCTTTAAAAAATTCATAACTTCTTCATTTCAAACCTGATTTAAGTACCGTTTGCATCGTTGGATTCCATAAATCAAGCTCTACCTATTGGTGGGTTTCAAACTTATTAATTTTACTGATTCCATGATCATTAATTATAATTATTAAATATTTTATTAATCATTTAAATGGGTGTGTGGTGCTTTGACTTGAAATCTATTTTTCATGAACGTACTCTAATTTCACATTTTTCAAAGATATTTTTAAAATAATTAGTTTTGCAAGAAAGTCCAAATTAATTATGAAATTAGGTTATTAAAAGAATGTTAGCACCATTAATTAACTAAAATACTTAAAATAAACGTGTAAATCCATGATTTATCACACCCCCTAACTTACTTATTGCTAGTCCCTTAGCAATGCAAAAAGTATAACTATGCGTCACAAAGATCATCCTTTACAAAAATAGATCCAGGTTTGAAGGTAAAAAGATTTAGCAAGTATCACTAACTAAGTATTGAGTTTCAGAAATAAATTTTGCAGTCAGCATAATTAGAAACTTTTTTAGAGTTCATCTAAAGATCTACAGCACTTGTATTTGTGATGACTAACTTAACATTTTGGTACTAGTTTGCAAGAACAAATGTATCTTTGATTAACACTTACTTTGGTTAATTTTCTATACATCCCTAAATTAAGCTTATGAACTGAGTTAGCTTTCACACTACCTGATTTTATTTTATTTTATTTTATTTTTTTGAGCATCCTAGCCTTCCCTTCACCGTTTGACGCGAACCTCCACACTTGACTTAGGTGCAGAGACCTGATTACTAAGTTCAGGGCGATCCACATATACTCCATGTTTTGCACTTTTATTTCAGGTAGGTAGCTCTTTCCTCAATTCAAAAAATAAATTTAAATTGGGATATATATCAATTACCAGTTTTCAGTGATAATTAAGTCTTCAATTGTCCTTACAACTAATACTTACTTTGTCTCGTCAGCGTGCATGTGCAATGGAAGTGCTAATAGCCTTTAGGTGATCTAAGTAGGCCCTAAAAGTCTGATACGCTAGTCTACTTCTTGACTTGCTACAGTCATTAGCAACACTCTCTAACTCTTATTACTTTTCCTAGTCTATCTTGCTCCAGATTTATTTTTGACACATGAAAACTTTTTTTTTAAAAAAAAAGATAGAGTACATATTGGGTTGCCTCCCAACAAGCGCTAAGTTTAATGTCTTTAGCCAGACATAATGCAGCTCAGTTCAGTATGGGTCAGTTAATGTTACTTGGTCAATGGTTCGATTTGTTGATATTCCTTCAATGTATGGTTTTAAACGTTGACCATTCACCTTAAAGAAGTTTCCTGACCTAGGATCATAAATTTTGACTACACCATGGGGGAATACTTGGTTAACAATGTAAGGTCCATCCCATCTAGATCTCAATTTTCTAGGAAATAATCAAAGCCTTGAATTAAATAACCAGACTTGTTGATTTGGCTCAAAGATTTTCCTAGAAATAAATTGATCATGAAAGGCTTTCATTTTCTCTTTATAAATACATGAATTTTTATAAGCCTCTCGCCTCTGTTCATCTAATTCACTCAGTTGCAACATCCGATTAGAACCAGCTTGCTTTAAATCAAAATTTAATTGCTTAATCGCCTAATATGCTTTATGTTCAAGTTCTACCGGAAGATGACATGCTTTTCCAAAGATCAGTCTATAGGGAGACATTCCAATGGGATTCTTGTAAGCTGTCCGATAGGCCCATAAAGCATCATCTAATCGGTCTGACCAGTTTCTACGATCGGGCCTAATAGTCTTTTGCAAAATGTTCTTGATCTCCCTATTGGATACTTCCACTTGGCCACTTATTTGCGGGTGATAAGGTGTAGCAACTTTATGCGTGACCCCATATTTTCGTAAAAGCATTCGAAATTGGGAGTTTGTGAAATGGGCACCTCCGTCGCTAATGATGGCACGTGGAAATCCGAACCTAGAGAAGATATTCTTTTGAACAAACTTTATGACTACCTTATGATCATTGGTTCGTGTTGCCATTGCCTCAATCCATTTAGAAACATAATCGACAGCCACCAAAATATATTCAAAACCATTAGAGGGTGGAAAGGGTCCCATAAAATCAATTCCCCAAACGTTAAAGATTTCAACTACCAAGATGGGATTTAAAGGCATCATATCTTTTCTTGAAATATTTCCTAAGGCTTGACACTTAAGACATTCTTTGCCAAAAGTATATGCATCCTTAAACAATGTCGGCCAGTAAAATCCACTTTGCAAAACTTTAGCCGCAGTTTTTCGACCAGAAAAATGTCCTCCGCAAGCAAGGGTGTGGCAAAAGTTTAAAATACTCAGATGTTCAGATTCAGGAACACACCTACAGATGATTTGATCAGCACAAATTCGAAAGAGTTCAGGATCTTCCCAAAAGTAATATTTAATTTGAGCAAAGAATCGATCCTTTTCATTCTTGGACCAGCCATCAGGGATTTGTCCAACCACTAAGTAGTTAACAATATCTGCAAACCAAGGGGCCTTTGCATGTGAAACTGCTAAGAGTTGTTCATCCGGAAAAGATTCTTCAATTGATGCAGGTTCACACTCTTCAATTAAAATCCTAGATAGATGGTCTGCTACAACATTCTCAGATCCTTTCTTGTCTCGAATTTCAATATCAAACTCTTGTAGCAGTAAGATCCATCTAATCAATCATGGTTTAGCATCTTTTTTTGAGAGCAGGTATCTCAAAGCCGAGTGATCCAAATAAACCACAATCTTGGAACCTAAAAGATATGATCTAAACTATTCCAGGGCAAACACCACAACTAGCAACTCCTTTTCAGTAGTGGTATAATTCTTTCGGGCTTCATTCAAAGTTCTGCTAGCATAATAAATCACTATGGGACATTTGTTTACCCTTTGGCCCAATACAGCTCCTATGGCAAAGTCTGAAGCATCACACATGATTTCAAAAGGTAATGACCAATCAGGGGGTTGAATGATTGGGGCTTGGGTCACAGCTTCCTTTAGAAACTCAAAAGCCTTAAGACAATCTTCATCAAAATTGAAAGGAACGTCCTTGGCGAGCAGATTACACAAAGGACGGGAAGTTTTGGAAAAGTCTTTGATGAAGCGACGATAGAATCCTACATGGCCGAGAAAAGATCGAATTTGTTTGATAGAGATAGGTGGAGGAAGTTTAGAGATCAATTCAACCTTTGCTTTATCTACCTCGATTCCTCTTTTAGATACAATATGTCCTAAAACAATCCCTTCTCAAACCATGAAATGGCTCTTCTCCCAGCTCAGAACCAAATTCGCCTCAATACATCGTTTTAATATTTTTTTCAAATTATTGAGGCAACTCTCAAAAGATTCTCCAAAGATTGAAAAATCATCCATAAAAATTTCTAAGAAATCTCCTACCATGTCCGAGAAAATTGATATCATGCATCTTTGAAAGGTTGCAGGTGCATTACACAATCCAAAAGGCATTCTACGGAAAGCAAAGGTTCCATAGGGACATTTGAAGGTGGTCTTTTCTTGGTCTCCTGGATAGATTGCTACCTGGTTGTATCCTGAGTATCAATCTAAGAAGCAAAAGTATTGCTGGCCAGCTAATCTTTCTAGGATCTGATCAATAAATGGTAAGGAAAAGTGGTCTTTGCGGGTAGCTGCATTAAGTTTTCTATAATCTATACAGACACGCCACCCAGTAGAATGTCGTGTTGATACTAAATCCCCATGGTCAGTACAGACAACCGTGAGTCCAGATTTCTTTGGAACGACTTGAGTAGGACTCACCCAGTGGCTATCAGAAATAGGATAAATAATACTAGCATCTAACCATTTAATCACTTTCTTCTTGACCACTTCTTGCATGTTTGGGTTGAGTCGTCTTTGCATCTCTCTAGTTGGCTTGGCACTATCCTCAGTATAGATATGGTGCATACAAATTGATGGACTAATGCCTTTTAAATCAGCAATGGCCTAACCTATGGCCTTCCTATGTGTTTTCAGAACATCTATCAATTGGTTTTCCTGCTCAATGGTTAGGTCAGAAGCAATGATTACAGGTAGGGTTTTGTCGGGTCCTAAAAACACATACTTAAGTGATTCAGGCAAAGTTTTTAGTTCAAGTTGTGGTGGGGCCTGAATCGAAGGGTGCAAAGGCTCAGTTCCTAGGTCAGGTAAGGATTCAGTTTGCATTGACCAAGATGGTGAAGGCTGAGGTGAATCAAGTAGGGCATTTACCTCTTGGACTTGGGTTTCAGCAATAGGCTCATCATCTTCCATCAAATTGGAGGAAAATTCAGACTCAACAATCTTATCTATTAAACCAATCACAGAACAATTTTCCTCCTCTCGAGCAAACTTTGAGGCATTAAAAATATTAATTCTCACCTTTTGATCCCCAAAAGAAATGTCCATAGCTCCCATTTTACAATTGATATTGGCATTGGCAGTGGCTAGGAATGGACGACCTAAGATTATGGGATTCTGATTTAGCTCTTGGGATGCTTCCATGTCTAGTATGAGGAAGTCTACTGGGAAATAACATTGGTTCACTCTAACTAAGACATCCTCAATCAAACCATGTGGTGTCTTGATAGATCTATCAGCTAGTTGTAGAATGACTGACATGGGTTTTAGTTCACCTATCCCAAATTTTTCATAGACCGAGGTTGGAAGAAGGTTCACACTAGCTCCTAGGTCTAACAGGGCTCGATCAAAGGTAATGCCTCCTATAACACAAGAAATCAAAGGAGCACTGGGGTCTTTCATTTTCTGAGGTAATTGATTCAACAAGACTGCACTTACATCCTCAAACAATATGATTCTCTTTATGGTTTGTGGCTCACACTTTTGGGTGCAGAGTTCTTTGAGAAATTTAGTGTAAGCTGGAACGTGCTGAATTGCATCGAGGAGGGATAAATTAATATGGACTTGCTTGAATAGTTCCATCAGCTCCTCGTTGCGTGCTCCTTGCTTTTTACGGGAAGAACCAGCTTCTAGGGCTAAAGGGAATGGGACTCTAGGTTTATAAGTCTCAGGTAATTCATCTGCTCTCTTCTTCCATTTCTCATTTAAATTGGAACCAGTATCAGTACTAGTCCCGGGCTTAGGCTCTTCTACAAGGTTAGTCTTAGTACTAACATCTTCTTCTAAATTCTCATTCTGGCTAGCATCAGTACTAGCCTCTCTCTCCTGGTCTTGATATGGGTCCCTAAGAATCCTACCACTTCTAAGCTCAGAAATTGCTTTGGCATTCTCAAATTGAGGGTTCTTAGGTGGAACATTAGGCTGAAGAATGAGTGGGTTGTTTCTAGGATTCGGTATTGGTTGACTCGGTAGTTGACCTGGTTCTCTCCTCATAGTAGATTCAGCTAACTGTCCTATTTGAACTTCTAACCTGGCAATAGATTGTTGTTGGGTCATGATTAATTTATGGAGTTGATCAAACCTATCGTCGGCCAGATTGGTCTGTTGAGGAGGTTGATATGATGGCTGAGCAGGCTGACTAGGCTGACCTCTATTATAGTCATAGTTTTGGTATGGGGGCATATTTTGAAAGTTCCGTACAGGAGGAGTTTGGGTGTGAACCTGAGTCTGTTGTGGTTTCCAAGAAAAATTAGGATGGTTTCTCCAACCCGGGTTATAAGTATTTGAAAATGGGTCATTACCCAGCTTGGAGTAACCTTGAGCAGCTTGGACTTGTTCTTGGATGAAAGGTGGTAACTGTACAACCGTAGGACATTCATTCATGTGATGGGCTGCACTAGCACAGATAGAACAAATCTCCTGATGATTAGAGGGTGATGGGTATTGTGATGGGTGTGATGGGTATTGTGCAGGAGATTGTTGACTGAGGGCTAGGACTTGGTCCAACTTTTGGGCAAGGAGGTTGACTGTATCTAATCTTTGGGATATTAGGTTCAAGTCGACATTGAAATTTGAATGTCTAATTTCATAAATCCCTGCCCGCTTTTGGTGAGGAATCGATATTTCATATGAAGTCAAAGAAGCATGGTTGATCAAATTTTCACTTAGGGTTTCAAACAAGGTATAGGCTTCATCCTCACTTCTACTCATGAATGCACCTCCACAAGATGCATACACCATCTGTCTATACTGGTCTCCTAATCCCTCATAAAAAGCTTGGACAATTTGCCACTTAGACAGACCATGATGTGGGCATTTTCTAAGGAGTTCCTTAAGTCTTTCCCATGATTCATGAATTTGTTCACCAGGAAGCTGAGCAAATCTAGTGATGGCTCGCCTCATGGTGTTGGTTCGACCTATAGGATAGAATTTCTTAAGGAACTCATGCTGCATTTCAGCCCAAGTTCGAATTGGTTTCCCTATTGTGCCAAGCTAGTACTTGGCCTTATCCTTAAGTGAGAAGGGGAACAAGGTTAGCCTAAGGGCATCATCAGTGAAATCTTGGATCTTCACCGTAGAACAGATTTCAAGAAACTCATCTAGATGCTTATAAGGATCTTCATTGGTATTCCCATAAAAGGAAGGAAGCATTTGGATTATGGCAGACTTGATCTCATATTGTCTAGCAGGTATTTCAGGTAAATGGATACAGGTCGATGGGTTGTAGGTGGAAGGAATAAAGTATTCCTTCATCTGTCTAGGTGGTTCTTCTGGGTTTCCAGCCATTTGATTTTTTGGTATACTATGGATCAGTCGTTCGATTTCAGGGTTGAAGTAAACTAGGTCTGGAAATAAAGATCTCCTACCGTGCATGTAACAGTGCAACCCTAATATGTGAATCAAATTTTTTTATTTTATATATATATATATATATATAGTTATTTTCAAACACTTATCAAACAGATTTCTATCATAGGCTCCCTAATTCTAGATAGCTCCTAACTTCCAAGACCGCCTTGGAGCCCTCCAAGTCAAAGACCAATTAGCTAACTGGCCAGGTAAGGGTAAGGTCGGTGGAGTTTCCCTCTTTGCTTGCCTTAGACACCAATTGAAAATTGGCCAGGTAAGTGGATCCAACCACCTTCCTTCGGGACGTAATCCCTGAATCCCTTTCCTAGACACCAGTCAACCAAATAATCTTGACCCGGTCCAACTCTTCCGGGTGCCCTGTCCTATTGAGCTCGAGTTCCTTAGGGCTGACGTCTAGTTAATTTTATTTAGAAGGCTTAGGTATGCAAAATGAGGGGTGATGGTTTGTGGGCTAAGGAAGGGTATTGAACTCCCCACATTATCTTATTTATGGAAAAGTGCCCTTAAGATGATTATGAAATTATGAAATGCAATAAATAAGTTGTCAAAATAAAAGTTATAAACACACAAAATTAAATTAAAGCTATACATATTTTTTTTAATTTTGCGATTAAGTTTCTAATCCTAATAAATTATGAAATATCTGGGCAATTTTTTTTGGATTTTGCAGAAAGATAAATTTACCTAAATGAATCTAAAAATGAAAAGCAAAATTTTTTTTAAAAAAAATTGAAATTTGAAAAAAAAAAAAATTTTGGAAATAAGAAAAGAAACTAAAAAGGAAAACAATTAATATGTAAAAGAGGAAAGAAAGTTTAGGATGGATCTTACTGATTGGGAGACTTTCTTCCTCTTCTGCTTTTCTCCCTTTTTTTTTTAATAATTCAAGAAAAAGAAAAGTTAGCACGGAATAAAAAATTAAAAAGATCAAAAATTATTATTTTAATGCCTTCCCCGGCAACGGCGCTAAAAACTTGGTAGAACCGCGGGGTTGTCGTTAAGACACCGTGGCTATCAGTTTAAAATCCGACTTCTTAAAATATTTAACAATACGTAGCAAGAGGAGTCGGGTCGAATCCACAGAGAATGCGGTGTTTAGGATTTGAAATTTTTGATCTTTTAAAAAAATATTTGAAGTCGAAAAATATATATATATATAATTAAAATTGCAGGAAAACTTGGCACTAGGATCTATTATTTAGATCCTAGTATCTATTTGCAGACAAGACGAAAGACAGGAATTATAAAAAGATATTGCATTGATTGAAATTTAAGGTCTAAGTACAATGCAGTAAAAACTAAATTAACAAAACAAATAACAAAGACAAGAACAGATCAGCGCAGCCTCGTCGGGAAGATAGCTCCTTCCTTCATACTCCGTGGAGCGAACTGGGCTTCCTCTACATCTTCTTCTTCGGATCTTGATCTCAGAGAGGGAGAAGGCTAGAAGATGGTGTAGGGACACGCTCTCCTTTTAGAAACCTCACTCCCAAAAGCCAACTCGCAACCCAAGCAATGCCCTCTACCCTGTACCTTGCCCTTTCTTCAGGATACCTTTGCCTTGTGCTATGGGGTTCATTTTATAATTAACCAGAGAGGGGAGCTCGTTGCATATTAACGATGTGGGACAAAAGAAACACCGCGACTACCGTTGCTGCTCCGTGCTCACCGCCCTGCAGCGCCCGTAGATCACGCCGTTCATTTTCAGCTCGTGGACAGCATGAGAAACGCCCATGGAGGAATGATCCATGCTCAGCAGCCCGTGCATCAGCTCGTGAGGAACGTGAGAAGCACCCATGGCCGTGGACTGCTCGTGAACGCCCGTGGACTGCATTCCGGCAACCTCTGAAGAAGCTCGTGAAGAACGTGGACCGCTCCTCTCATTTGCCACCAAAATCGCCACCACCGCCCGTCAAACCACCGCCAGAGCTTCTCCTCCGGCCAGGGACACCGCCAGTGTGCTTCCTGGCGAGTTTCGGCACCTCTAGAGGGCTGTGGTTCATGCCCTATTCCATGGACCGGTAGCAATGGCTGCCGGTGGACCAACCTACGATGAATAAACCCAACAGCCGGTCCATGATGGACCGGCTACTCCAAAAACTGTGCAGCATCAAAATGTGTGCAAAAATCCTTAAAAAAAATTCGTAACTTCTTCATTTCAAACCTGATTTAAGTACCGTTTGCGTCGTTGGATTCCATAAATCAAGCTCTACCTATTGGTGGGTTTCAAACTTATTAATTTTATCGATTCCATGATCATTAATTATAATTATTAAATATTTTATTAATCATTTAAATGAGTGTGTGGTGCTTTGACTTGAAATCTATTTTTCATAAACGTACTCTAATTTCACATTTTTCAAAGATATTTTTAAAATAATTAGTTTTACAAGAAAGTCCAAATTAATTATGAAATTAGGTTATTAAAAGAATGTTAGCACTATTAATTAACTAAAATACTTAAAATAAACGTGTAAATCCATGATTTATCACGTTCTTTAATCCGAATGGCATCATCTTGTAATAGTAAAGACCTTTTTCTATGATGAAGGTTGTCTTCTCTTCATCCTGAGGATCCATCCGTATCTGGTTGTATCCAAAGAAGACATCCATGAAGCTCAGTAATTGATAGCCCACAGTGGAATCGACTAGTTGGTCGATCTTTGACAGGAAAAGTTATCTTTTGGACAAGCTTTGTTGAGGTCTGTATAATCGATGCAGATCCTCTACTTACAATTAGCCTTCTTTACCATTACCACATTAGCGAGCCATTCAGGATAGTGTGCTTCCCAGATAAATCTAGTCTTGAGGAGCTTGTTCACTTCCTTGTCTATCGCCTTCTACCTCTCAAGGATGAAGTTTCTCCTCTTTTATCGGACTAGCCTATAATCAGGGGCTACTTCCAACCGATGAGTAATTACTTCGGTTGGAATCCTAAGTATGTCCGAAGTTGACTAGGCGAAGACATCGGCATTATCCTTGAGAAAGCGAATCAGCCTTGTTTTTGTTTCTTCATCAAGTATACTTCTAATCTGCATAGCCTTGGTGGGGTCTTCTTCAGTTAACTGTATGGAAATAGTTTTCTCCATCGGCTCACCACAGTCTTCGGCTGGGTCCCTCGGGTTCAATTGGTCCAGAGTTATGGGATCAATCAATTGTCTATCTTGTATCATCAGACATTGTTGTACAGTTCTTTGGTCTCTCTTTACTTCCCCGACTCCACTCCTGGTGGGGAAATACACCAGGAGGTAATAAGTTGACACTATGGCCCAGAATTTGTTTAAGGAGGGCCGTCCAAAAATCATATTGTAAGCCGAGAGAGTTTAGACTACTATGAAGTTGATGGGGAGCATCTTCTATCGAGGTTCGATTCCGAGGATCACAAGCAGCACTATTTTGCCCTTGACATTAACTTGATAGCCCCCAAACCCAGTCAGCGGCATAGGGGACCTTTGTAGCTTGTTTTTGGGCAAACACATTCTAGAGAATGCATCGTAAAGTAAGATGTCTGCTGAGTTTCCATTATCAATTAAAATGCGTCTTATATCATAGTTGGCCACAATGGCCGAAATTACAACTGGGTCATCATGTGGAAGCTGAACTCTCGCAAGGTCATTATCAGAGAAAAGTATGGAGTTATTATCCTTGAGCTATTTCGAAGCATCGTCTTCGGCTCTCCTCCAGTTGGTTTGCCGATGCAGCATTTCCACCCTTCCGTCAGTGGGTCTCTAATTTGGTAATTCAGCTTCTTCAGGGGCCCTCTAGGGGGCCATGGCCTCAGGTCAAGATTTTGGACGACCAACGTATCATCCCAAATAACCCCTCTTGATGAGATCTTCAATGATATCCTTGAGTTGGATGCAGTCTTCGATGTTGTGACAGTGGTCCTGGTGAAATATGTAATATTTATTTTTATTCCTCGCAGAAGAGGATGCTTTCATGGGATGCGGCTGTTGGAGATGGCTTTCTTTTTCTATCTCCATCAGAATCCTCTCCCTGGAAAGATTGAGGGGGATGTAGGAGTCGAATCTCCCGCCCGGTGCTCTGGGATTGGGACTTCGTCGTCAGGTAGAGTTGTTGTTGTTGTTGTTGTTGTTGTTGGGTGTAGGGGGATCCAGTCCCTTGTTGTTCTTCTTCTTTGGAATAGATTTTCCTTCAGCCAATCATCGATTTGCCGCTTGCTCTTCAGCATCGATATATTTCTGAGCTCTTGACAGGAGCTCAGCATAGCTTATTAGGAATCTTTTATCTAGGGAGAAGGTGAGCTTGGATGACCAGAGCTCCTTCTTGAGAGCAGACATGGCTACGTCTCGTTGAGATCGGGGATCTCGAGAGTAGCTGAATTGATTCTGGAGATATAATATTGAAGGCTCTCTCCCTCGTTCTGGTGAAGGAGTGATGCGGGACGAAAATCGATGAAACCCTGGATTATTTGGAAAAGGGAAAGACACCTAACAAACTAGGATCGTGGGAGGGCTAAGAAGCCTCCCGGGACTAGGGTGACACTGAAACTAAAACCCTAAAATAGATGATCTCTTTTGTTTTCAATTTTCTTGGTGGAGGTGGCGAAGGAAGGATGGAGATGGGGGACTGGGAACTGGAACTCATGGCCCTGGGACTCACTCTAACAGGGAGACGCACACAGAAAGTCAGGGGTCAAAGCATAAAGCTACCCTCCCGAGGGATCAAAGCACATAGCTACCCTCCCGAGGGATCAAAGCACCAGCTACCCTGAGCTCTCATCGAACCCATCATCCATATAGTAGGGCTCTCATAAAGGCCGCTAGGGTGACTCTCAAAGGACACGAGGGGATAAAGAAGATGAGATATGGGATAACTAGGGTGCTCGAACCCATTATCCACAAAGTAGGACTCTCACACCCCCCAACGAACCCATTATCCACACAGTAGGGAACGAAGGCAAACGGGCCTCAGCCCAGAACCATAACCAAAGGAGAACCTCAAAAATTTATATCAAATCTCTGATTATTACAGGGGAGACGGGGCCTTTATATAAGAAAAACAAAATCCTCAATTTCTTAGCCTCTAAGAAAACTAAAAAAGAAAAATAAATTTTATCAAAATTCGTGTTGCATCAAAAGTGGTGATGATCTGCTCTGAGAAGCATGTCGGCTTGATGATCTGCTCCAGAAAGCGAGCTGCTCTGAAAATGGGACTGCTTTGAAATCCGTGCAAACTCATCTCATGGCCATGCAGAGGATCGATCTCCTGACGGAGCACACGACCGGCAATTGGGAAGCAGGCAATGGATGGGGCCGGTGGATGACGAGCGGTGGATGGCTGGCAGCGGGCCGCAAGCGAGGCGGCACAGTGAATGGCACGGCACGCCCAGCATGTCGTTTGGTCTCCCATGGCAGTGGGAGACCTCCTGGGCGCCAGCGTGGCCGGTGAACGGTGGGGGAGGCCGGGGATGGCGGGATGGTGGCCGGCGGACAGGCGGGCGATGGCGGCAGGCGGAAACGACGGGCGGCGGCACAGCACGCACGGTTATGCCGTTTGGGCTTCCCATGGCCGTGGGGCCCAAGGGCGGCGACGGGCGACGGGCAGGTGGCCGGTGGCAGGCTGGCGGTGGTAGGCGACGGCGGCGGTTGTGGGACATGGGTGATGGTTGGTCTTCCCACGGTCGTTCATCTTTCCCGGGCATGGGCGGCGGCGGCGGCTTCTTAGCGAGGGCGAGGGTTGGCGAGCGTCGGCGCCGGTCCGATGGGGGTGGCTGGGGTCGGGCGGCCCGGATCTAGGGTTGGAGGGGGTGGCAGCTAGGGTTCGGAAGTTTTTAAAAAATCACGGGAGAAGGATGCAGGAGATGGAATAAGGCTGGAATAACTCAGGGATAAACTAAGAATAAAACCAGAATAGCGGGGATAGGTGGAATAGCGGGAATAGGGAAATAAAAAAAGCGAGAAAATTAAAAAATGGGAAAAAATATACCCGGACGATGGCTGGATCCCCATGAAGGAAGAATATAGTGTCCGTGTTCCGGGGCATCTTCCGACAAATCCCGAAATGCAAGACAAAATATTTTTCCAATTCAGAAAAAGAATCGATGGTACCTGGGAATATGCTCGAATATCACATTTGAGCTGCCTTCTTCAGAGTAGCAGGAAAGGCGAGGCAATGCAGTGCGTTAAAGGCCTCTTGAATCATCATATGGGCTTTGAAGCTACCCATATGATCAAGTGGGTCAGTAGTCCCATCATAAGGCTCCATTTGAGGGACCTTAAAATGCCGAGGGACTATTTCAGCCATGATGTGAGGAGTGAACGAGGGACGCGAATCGTAAGCCACGAACTCATTGTCCTTCTTCTGATCATTAAGCCTTACAACCTGTCATTCAAGGGCCCTAAGCTTTTCATCGTAGTTAAGGCGGGCTTCTTTCGGTATGTCCCTTTTGGGAGTGGAGTCTTTGAAGGAGAGGGAGAGAGATCATTTGGATCTCTTCTTCCTTCGCAGGGCATCGGTCAGCTTCGGGTGCCGAGAGCTTCAGCCTTCGGGAGAAAGCCGATCATGGAAGAAAAGTTGGGTAGACCCATAACACTGATCTCCCCTCTCCCGGGATCGATGACTATGTCTGGAGGTGGCTGACGAGTACCCCACCTGGAAAGCTGCATCCTGAAAATTCTAAACCATAGTTGTCATAGCGTCAACCCAATTCAGAAGAGCCTCGAATTGCTGTTGTCCCACCACAAGTGTGGGAGGTGGAAGAATGTTCTCCACCGGGGGGTCATTCCTTTGAGAGGGAGGACGGCCCCTGCTCGTCGAAGCATTTTGAGTTTTTCCTTTCACCATCAGGGCTTCTTCTCACTCTCCTTTCTCAAGCAGGGGAGCTACCAGAGATGGTGAGTCCAAGCTACTACGGACTTCCAACTCTAGCTTTCCCCTACCTGGCACACCAATCTATTGACGTGGAACCTTCATCAACTAGACAAAGCTGTTGGATTACCGGTTCACTCCCCTGGATACCTGCAAAACAGGTTTCTGATCAGATTTTCTCCGGTGGGGGACACTCCGATGCCTAAGTTAGAGATAGGTTCTAGCCACAAAATGGAGAGTTTTCTGAGGAAGAAGAAAGATGGTGAAAGTATTCTCTTTTCTAGAATTGCATAGTGTATCTTGAGTGTCCCCTCTTACCAGTATTTATAGTTGCCGTACCAGTGTGTAGTTAGGCTCACCCACCTATGGTTAAGATGGAGTTGATTCTAACCAGTCTGGAATCGTTGGTGTTGGAGTTAGTGGCTACGTGGCTACCCCGATGTGGTTGCGATTGGAGGTAGTGGCCATGCGATCGATCATAACCACCATATCCATGTTCGAAGATTTGAGATCAACCAGAGATTCGCTTTTGGGCCTCTTCTTCAAGAGGGATCGGCATCGAATTGGCGAAATGTCTTCGGTTTGTCCTCTTTGGGACAAGCCGAATACACCTCTATCATTTGCGGCGAAGTCTTTCCCTTCGAAATAGATTATGAAGTGAAGCTGGCATCATCTTCTGACCAGTCTTCTTCGGATCGGCCTTCTTGGGCCAATGTGCAGGAGACTGGTAATGGTTGGTCATGGTAGAACTCTTCGGGACTAACATCTTCAGCCAAGACTGAAGATTGACTCTACGAGGTGATGAAGGCAAGGTCATCACTTTGTCTATCCATGTAGTTTCTTACAGGTGCTCCGGTTTAGATGTCTGATTCAGAAGGAACTTGGCGAGCGGTTGAACCGATAATTAGCCTGTACTGAATCAACATATCACAACAACTCCAAAAATATCCTTGTTGCTTGCCTATAACATGAGACTCCTAGGTATGCAATGCAATGCCATACGTGACATTCTTTTTTTCCTTTTTACTTTACTATTTTTTCTTTTTATTGCCTGCCACTTTACTTGATCGGAGAGATTTTGCCTGTTGGGATATGTTAGCTTAAGCACAAACCAGCCACTAGTTCGACCGGTTCGAGAACATTTCTCCTGAACCATGCATTTTAAATCGCAGTGACCGGAGGAAACCAAATGGCTGACGGACCGGCTGAGATCGAAGACACAACTTTCAGCCTACGCCAAAGATGCAGTCTTCGACCCACGATGAAGGCTGAGTCTTCGACCTACGTCGAAGTATGAACTCTGATTTATCTTGAAAGAGTCCGAAGACAAAAACATTCCTTCAATTCGACTACAAACATTTTTCCAAGAGGAAAACCCAAAGATGGATCCCCGACCTATCTCAGGTCTCCACGAACGCGACAAATAACGGTTATCATCGACTACCTCCAGAGCACGATCATGGCATATAACTTCGACGACAATGCCTCCGGTCTGGCTGGAACCATTTAGTAACCGTCCATGATTGCGAATTGAGGGGAAGGAATTAACTCCCATATTGTAATCGTAGGAGGGAGAACATAACCGTAGGCCGGACAACTCATTATAAATAACGGTAAGAGGGGATGCTCTAGGTAAGGCACAAGATACTCTTGAAAATCTGAGGGTCTTTTTATCTCCATTTATCCTCCTCAGAATTTTCCTCATTATGTGGCTGGAGCCTGCCTCTGACTTAAGCATCGAAGTGTCCCCCGTCAGAGCAACTCCGGTCAGGGATTTGTTTTGCAGGTAAACCGAGGAGCGAGCCTGCGATCCAGTAGCTCCGTCCGGTCGGAATATGGACTCTATGCTAACAGATTGGCATGCCAGGTAAGGGGGACAGTCCATTTAAAAATTTATTATTAAGCTCCCCTCCTTGGAAAAGGGGAAGTGTACGTTCTCGATGGCAAGAGAAAAGACTCAGATTGCCTCAATGAGTAGAAGTCGTGCTCCTTCCCAGGGGGTAGGCCCCCGGCAGAGAACGACATTCCATCTCCAGCAATTATCGTGGGACAGCAGCAGTTCAAAACTCTTCTGAACCAGGTCAATAACCACACGGCTATGGTTCAGGACTTCCAGGACAGAGCTTTCCAGGTGGGGCATATGTCGGCCACCTCCAGACACAGCTCTCGATCTCGAAGGAAGAGAGCCCCTCGAGAGGGGTCCACGCATCTCTCCCTCCATCCTCGACCCTCCCTTGAAGGCCGAAGTTCAAGAATGCCCAAGCCCACTGATTCCCTGCAAAGAGAAAAAAGACCTGGGCAAACTTACTCTCCCTCTTCCAAAAACTCTACTCCCGTAGAGAAAGCACTGAAGCAAGTCCTTCCCGATTACGATGGGAAGTTCAAAGCCATCAAATCGAAAATGACGAAGATCTAGGAGCGAAGGGATCATAACGATCTAGCAGTGTGTGATCTGTGCCCCCTTACATCTATCGTATCTTGGCCGAAGTTGTTCCTCGGCACTTTAGGGTTCCCTAGATGGAGCCTTACGACAGCACCTCCGATCCCTTTGATCATCTGGATAGTTTCAAGGCCCATATGATGATCCAAGAAGCTTCAGATGTGATGTACTGCCTCGCATTCCAGGCCACCTTGAAGAAAGCTACTCGGATGTGGTACTTAAGCATACGCCCAAGTACCATCGATTCCTTCTCCGAGTTAGAAAAACTATTTGTCTTGCATTTTAGGACTTGCCGCAAGACCCCCAGCAACATGGATACACTGTTCCTCCTTCACCAGAATGAAGGAGAAAGTCTACAAGATTACATCTCCAAATTTAATGCAACCACGCTCGAGATCCCTGATCTCAATGAGCACGTGGCCATGTCTGCACTAAAGAATGGGCTTCGTACATCCAGGCTCACATTTTTCCTGGACAAGAAGTTCTCCAAAAGCTATGCTGAGCTTATATTGAGAGTTCAAAAGTACGCCGACGTCGAAGAGCAAGTGGTGAACCGGCGAGCTGAAGGGAAACCCCCTTCAAAGAAAAAGAACAATAGGGGACAAGGTCCCCCTACTTCCAACAACAACAATAACAAATATCCCAACCGACGATGGAGTCCCCGGCCTAGAGTATCGGGCAGAAGATTCGACTCCTATACCCCCCTCAACCTCCCTCGAGAAAAGATCCTCTTGGAGATAGAGAAAGAAAACTATCTCCAACGACCACGTCCCATGAAGGCATCCTCTTCTGCAAGGAACAAGAACAAATATTGCCAATTCCATCGGGACCATGGCCACAATACTGAAGAATGCATCTAATTGAGAGATGCGATAGAGGATCTCATCAAGAGAGGATATTTGGAATAGTACATTGGTCACCAAGGACCTCAGTCAGAAGCTACAGTCCCCTAGAGGGCCCTTAAAGAGGCTAAACTGCCGAATCAAAGGCCCACCAATGGAGACATGGGGATGATACTATTGGGATATCCTGGTTCAGCTATGAACCAGGCTCTGCTTTGACTTATCGAAGCCCCGGTTCTCCAAACTACGGACTTCGGACTAAGTGAAGGCCAACTGTAAGTAACTCAAGGCTTCACACCGAACTATAACATCTGAAGGCCAGTCCTTCGGGTAGCACCTTCGGCCCCGGTTGAAGTCTGAACTACTCATCGAATTTTGAAAACACAAACTTTGGTCCCTGCCGTAGACATGATCTCCAGCCTCGGGAAAATATCAAGCCTTCGGCCCATGCAAGGAAAAACCCAAAGCTTGAATCATAATCTGTTCCAAAAAGGAAACTATAACCAATGGTTACAATCGACACTCATCATGACAAGATCATGGTGTGCAATTCCTGTAGCCACGCCTCCGATCTGGCCAGAACCGCTCATTGACAACCCACGATCGACTATCATGGGAGTGAATGGCTCCCCATGATCTCCGGGAAAAGAGTGGGCCACATACCGGAGGCCATCTTTTAAATATGGGTAAGAAGGATGGCTCGGGAGGTACGCGTGAATAATCTGGCACATACACATTTTCAATCTCCAAGAACTCTTTCTCTCTTCCACTCTCGACATCTTTCCCATTCTATGGCTGGAATCCACCACTGACTTAGGCATCGGAGTGCCCTCCGCCGGAACAACTCCGGCAAGGGACCTGTTTTGCAGGTGAACCAGGGAGCGGTCCTGCGACGCAACGGCTCCGACCGGCCGATCCATGGACTCCACGCCAACAGATTGGCATGCTAGGAAGGGGGGCATATTATTAATATTTGTTAAGCTCCCTCCCAGACAAGGGGAAGAAACAAAGAATTCTTTGATGGCAAGAGGAAAAGCTCAAAACGCTTCTACAAGCCGGAGTCAAGCTCCATCTCAGGGGGGTGCACCCACGGAGGAGAACGATATTCCACCTCCCATGATTACTATGGGAGCACAGCAGTTCGAAGATCTTTTGAACCAGGTTGCCAACCTGACGGCCATGGTTCAAGAGTTTCAAGACAGAGCCTTTCCGGTGGCAAACCCACCGGCTGTTTCAAGACATAGCTCTCGATCCCGAAGAAGGAGAGCACCACGGGAGGATTCAGCACATCCCTCCCCCCATTCTCGGCCCTCTCCTGAAGACCGAACTTTGAGACTACCTAGGTCTGCCGATTTTCCACAAAAAGGGAAAAGGTCTAGGCAAACTTCCTCCTCCTCCTCCGAATACTCCACTCCGGTGGAGAGAGTGTCCAAGAAGACTCCCGATTATGACGGGAGGTTCAGAGCCATCGAATCAGAGATGGCAAGGGTGCGAGAACAGAGAGATCCCGAGGACCTAATTATGGGTGATCTACACCCACCCTACACCGATCGCATCATGGCTGAGGACATTCCTCGGCACTACAAGGTTTCCCAGATGGAACCCTACGACGACACCACCGACCCCTTCGACCATTTGGGCAACTTCAAAGCCCATATGATGGTTCAAGGAGCTTCGGACATGATATACTATTTGGCATTCCCGGCTACCTTGAAGAAGTCTGCTCGGATGTGGTACTCGAGCCTGCACCCAGGTACCATCGATTCCTTTTCCGAGTTAGAAAAATTATTTGTCTTGCATTTCAGGACCTGTCACAAGACTCCTCGGAATACGGACACACTCTTCCTTCTTCACCAGAATGAAGGAGAGTGCCTGAGAGATTACATCTCCAGGTTCAATGCAGCCATGCTTGAGATCCCCGATCTCAACGAGCACGTGGCAATGTCAGCACTAAAAAATGGGCTTCGAACCTCCAGGCTTACTTTTCCTGGACAAGAAGTTCCCTAAAAGCTATGCTGAGCTCTTATCAAGGGCTCAGAAATACGCCAATGCTGAAGAGCAGGCGACGAATCGACGTTTGATTAAAGGGAAACCCCCTTCAAAGAAAAAGAATAACAGGGGGCAAGGCTCCCAAACTTCCAATAACAACGGTGGCAGATATGCAGACCACCGGAGAAGCCCTCCCAAGCCCAGAGCATTGGGAGGAAGATTCGACTCATTCACCCCCCTCAACCTCCCTCGAGAAAAGATCCTCATGGAGATAGAAAAAGAAAACTATCTCCAACGGCCCCGTCCCATGAAGGCTTCCTCTTTCGTAAGAAACAGGAACAAATTCTGCCGATTCCACTGGGACCACGGCCACAACACAGAAGAATGCATCCAGCTGAGGGATGCAATCGAGGATCTCATCAAGAGAGGGTACCTGGGGCGGTACATCGGTCGCCAGGGGCCCCGGTCGGAAGCAACTGTTCCCCAGCCACCTCCCAAAGAGGCCGAATTGCCAAATCAAAGGCCCACCAACGGAGGTGTAGGGATGATACACCGACCCGCCAACTGGAGAAGGGATGAAGATGAAGCTTCAAAGCGACTGAAAGATAACAACTCCATCCTCTTCTCCGATGATGACCTTGCGAGAGTCCGGCTCCGGCACGATGACCCTCTTGTAAATTCGGCCGTAGTGGCCAATTATGATATACAGAGAATTCTTATTGATAATGGAAGTTCGACTGATGTCTTGATGTACGATGCATTCTCCAAAATATGTTTGCCTAAACATCAACTACAAAGATCCCCCATACCATTCTACGATTTTGGGGGCAACCAAGTTTATGCCGAAGGGGAGATAGTGTTGCCTGTAACCCTCAACTCAGAGCATCGACAAAAAGACATTGCCGATCAACTTCACGGTGGTCCAAATCCCCTCTGCATACAATAATATTTTGGGGAGGCCTGCCTTGAACAGGTTCCGGACCGTGATCTCCTCTCACTACCTCTTAGTATGCTTCCCCACCAGGAATGGTGTTGGAGAAGTTAGAGGGAACCAGAGGACGGCACGACAATGTCTAATGATTGAAGATAGGCATTTCAAAGATTCGACTACTCCGGATCAGCTGGATCCGAGAGATTCAACCACAAACCTTGGTGAACCCATGGAGAGGACTATCCCGATACCTTTGAAAGAGGAAGATCCCTCCAGAGTTGTGCAAATCAGGAGCACCCTTGACGAGGAAACCAGAATGAAGCTGATCCGTTTCCTCAGGGACAATGCCAATGTCTTCGCCTGGTCGGCTTCGGACATGCTCGGGATTCCTGCCGAAGTGGTTACTCATCGACTGGAGGTAACCCCTGGGTACAAGCTGGTGCGACAGAAGAAGAGGAGCTTCGCCCCTGAAAGATAGCAAGCTGTTGATGAGGAGGTTGGCAAGCTCCTCAAGGCAGGGTTCATCAGAGAGGCCCGCTACCCCGAGTGGCTGGCCAATGTGGTAATGGTGAAGAAAGCTAGCGACAAGTGGAGGATCTACATCGACTATACAGACCTCAACAAGGCTTGCCCAAAAGATAGCTTCCCTCTCCTAAATATCGATCAACTGGTCGACGCTACCGTCGGCCACCAATTGCTGAGCTTTATGGATGCCTTCTCTGGCTACAACCAGATCAGAATGGATCCGCAAGATGAGGAGAAGATGGCATTCATCACTGATAAAGGTCTCTACTGCTACAAGATGATGCCGTTCGGCCTCAAGAATGCTGGAGCAACATTTCAAAGACTCATCAATAAGGTATTTGAAAAGCAACTAGGAAGAAATATGGAGGCCTATGTTGATGACATGATCGTCAAGAGTCTCCACCAGAGAGACCACATCCATGACTTAAAGGAGTCATTTAGTGCTCTCCGATGCTACCAAATGAAGTTAAACCCGGCGAAGTGCACCTTCAGGGTCACGTCGGGTAAATTCCTGGGCTTCCTTGTCACCAAACGAGGGATTGAGGCCAACCCCAAGAAGATCCAAGCCTTGAAGGATATGCGACATCCCTCCTGTAAAAAGGAAGTCCAACAATTGACAGGGAGGATTGCCTCCCTAAGCAGATTTATCTCTCGGTCCACTGAGAAATGTCTTCCGTTCTTCAAGGTACTTCGACAATCAAAGGGCTTCGAATGGTCTGAAGATTATCGCGTTGCCTTTGAGGAATTAAAGAAGTATTTGGAGACCCCACCATTACTCTCCAAGCCAAAAGAAGGCGAGGTCCTCTACCTGTACCTCTCTGCTTCAGACAAAGCAGTGAGCTCGGTTCTTGTCCGGAAAAAGAAAAACGGGTCCCACAAGCTGATCTACTACATCAGCAAGATCCTGAATGATGCAGAAATGCGATATGCAAGGATGCAGAAGCTGATCTACTCTTTAGTGATTGCGGCAAAGCGACTACGGCTATATTTCCAGGCCCACGCTATCGTGGTACTGACTGATCAATCTATCAAGGTCGTTCTCCGATCTCCGGATACTTCTGGAAGGATAACCAAGTGGGCTGTGAAGCTAAGCAAATTTGATATTAGCTTCCAGCCCCAAGCGGCTATGAAGACCCAGGTGCTCTCCGATTTTCTGGCCGAGTGCACCTGGAAGTCGGAAGATGAAGCCTCTTCGGATGAAGGAGAAGCCCCGAAGGAGATGAAGTCCGTTTGGGTGCTTCATGTGGACGGAGCTTCCAATGCTACCGGGTGCAGGGCTGGACTCATGTTGGCCGAACCTGACGGCCAGATTATAGAGTATGCACTCCGTTTCTCCTTCCACGCCTCCAATAATCAGGCCAAATATGAGGCCCTACTCGCCAAACTTCAGATCGCCAAAGATCTGGGAGTCCGGCAACTCCGAACCTTCTCCGACTCTCAACTGATTGTGAATCAAGTCAATGGAGACTACGTAGCCAAAGATCCAACCATGGTGCAATACCTGGAGAAGGTTCAGGCTTTATCCTCTCAACTGGAACATTTTGAAATTATTCATGTTCCCCGATCAGAGAACTCCCGTGCGGATGCACTGTCTCGACTGGCAGCTACAGCACCAGAGTCTCTCGAGCGCACCTATGTTGAACATCTTGAAACTCCAAGCATTGCCAAAGAGGCTGCAGAGGTGCGCCAGATTGATGCTGAGCCAAGCTGGATGGATCCCATCATCAAATTCCTGAATGAAGGAGAACTGTCTGAAGATAAGGCAGAGGCAAAGAAGATCCGCTGGATGGCATCTTAGTACGTCATCTTAGATGAAACCCTCTACAAGAGATCGTTCTCCCAACCACTGCTGAAATGCCTCGGACCCACCAATGCAGATTATGTATTGAGAGAGGTCCACGAGGGCATATGCGGGGATCACTTGGGAGGCAGATCTCTAGCATACATGATTATTCAACAAGGGTATTACTGGCCCTCCATCTAGAAGGACTCAGCTGATTTCGTGCGGAAGTGCGACCAATGCCAAAGGTATGCCAATGTGCAAAGACAACCTGCAAGTCACCTGACTCAGTTGGCAGCCCCATGGCTCTTTGCCCAGTGGTGGATGGACATTCTTGGCCCGTTCCCACCAACATCAAGGCAAAGGAAGTTTTTCCTAGTGGCCATCGACTATTTCATGAAATGGTTGAAAGCCGAACCATTGGCCCAAATCACAGAGGGCAAGGTGGAAAGTTTTGCGAAAAACTCCATCATCTTCAGGTTCGGTATCCCACACGTCATCATCACGGACAACGGGAGATAATTCGATAATCCGAAGTTCAAGGACTTCTATGCTCGGTACCAAATCCAGCATCGGCTAACATCTGTTGCACATCCACGGTCCAACGGAGAAGCCGAAGTCACCAACCGGACCATCCTCCATGGTCTAAAGATAAAGTTGAACGCCGTCAAAGGGCTTTGGGCCGATGAACTGACATCTATCATTTGGACGTACCGAACTACCCCAAGAACAGCCATTGGCGTATCTCCATTCAACCTAGCCTACGGTACCGAAGCCGTGCTACCTATCGAAGCTCCCTACAGTCCCTAAGAATTGACAACTATGAAGAGCCTGAGAATTCCGATCGCAGAAGGATCGATCTGGATCTGCTATCAAGTACCAGGCTACAGGCCCAGATAAGAATAGCGGCATACCAGCAAAAGGTCGCCAAGTACTATAATACAAGGGTGAAGGAGCAAACCTTCCGCATGGGGGACATGGTATTGCGAAGAGCAGAAGTGTCCAACAGAATAGGATAAACTCTCCCATAATTGGGAAGGCCCGTATCAAGTCGAAGAAGTCATTCGACCAGGGATATATCGACTCAAGACCCTAGAGGGGAAGACCCTATCCCGGCATGGAATGTACAAAACCTTCATAAATACCATCAATGAAAAAGTTCCAAAAAACTCCAGTGCAAAGCTCCTCAACCATACTCAACTCAGAATGGCTAGTTGCATCGACTGAACGACAACGACCCGAAAGACCCGATCTGAAAAATCGGTCAACTGTGCAAAGGAGAGTCTGATCCACTCACCTTATCGGTATGCCCAACGAGCGCAATGGATGGCCTAACTAGGTCAACAAAAAGATCAAAGGCGCAGGGATGGTTTTCGTAACCTACCCTACGGTGAATCCGAACACGCACCGAGGCGGGCCTGAATAGCCTACCTTAATCACGATAGAAAGTGCATAGGGATGGTATAAACACCATACCCTACGGAAAATCCGAACACGTGCCTAAAAGGACCATTGTTGTCCTCTCTACCAACAACAAACACTCTCAGAGTGGTCCAACGGACCCTACTTCTTCCCTACAAACCGTAAGTGGTTTATGGAGTCTACATTTTGGACAAATCATGATGCAACACATCGCAGAAAATACACGAGAAGAGGTAAAGAAAAAGATTTTCCATTTCTTTCAACTTTTCTTACAAAAAGAAAAAAAAAAAGAAAGAAACTCTCCCATAAAGAGAGTAAGGAAAAGAAAAGAAAAACTCTCCAAAAGAGAGATATATATATATAAAAAAAAAGAGCAGCAGCAGCAGTAACAGCAGAGTTGGGAAATTTGCATTAACTCCCCGATGGGTTTTTCCCATACCGTCGAGGAGAGACCAGATGGGATGACGAAGGGTCCCCGGGGTTCCTGTCGGAACTCGAGTCCGACCCCTCATCGGAGTCAGAATCAAATTTATGGCCAGGGAAAGGAACGGAGGGTTTGATATTATCCAAGTCCTTCAAGTCATAAAACTTGGAGGCTTTCCTCCGACACTCCTGAAACCCCTGGTGGAAGGAGTCCAGTGCCACCCCAGCGAGCTCATCCTTGATGAGGTAGAAGTTCTGAAATTTGCGATGGCCTCTACCGCCTCCTTCATCGCCGTGGTCGCCACCATGACTTGGGCCCGGGCCTCCCTCTACTGAGCCTCTAGAAGGCGGACCTTCTTCTCAAGATCGTCCACCAGAGGCTCCTCCTCTTTATCGACAGGCCCAGATGGCTTCGGACTTTGCTTTCTCTTGGAGTCAATAGCCCTCCTCTTTGCTGCACGACGGAGCTCGAAAGTGCTGAACCTCATGACTAATGGAAGGAAGACACCAACAGAAATGATGGCCTTCGACAGCAGGGGGCAGGGTCCTATTTATAGAAACCCTGCACCCACGATCGACTGCGGGGAGGCACGTCCCACATCCTTCCTGGCCATATAAGAAGGTGCCACGTGTCCGGGTGACGCTTCGAGAACCAGAAAGTCTCTCAGAAGCCATTCCCAGGACCGCAACCACCATCACTTCGAATCTAGAGAAATCCGCATCATTCGACGGCATCATTAATGGTCTCTTTTTGGGAAAAAGAGGCCCGATGGCTCATAAGGCGCAAGAGATTACGACTGTACAAATTTCGACGTGCCACATGGACAATGGTGATCCTAATTAAATCCCCCTAATTATTGATTAGCGGGGAGATGACTCCTGTCCGCCCCAACGGATAAGCTAATCATTCGAAGGAAGGCAATGCAATGGAGTTATGTTCCATTCAAGGGTTCGTCCTTACCGACTGAACGGCCTTTGGCCATGACTATTTAACTAAGCAAAAAAGAGAACGGTAAAATTGGCTCTTATCAACTGGACGGCCTTCGAAGGCTATCGCTCGACTAGGCCAAAGGAGAAACGATAGAACCGTTTCAGGCTACACATGAGGCACAATAATGCATATGCAAAGAAAGGAGAATTCATTCCAAAATCTGGAAAAATTGTAATACAAAGTTCATTGGCAATATAAGTAAAAAAGGAAGAAAATACATTCGGAGTGATCCAGGTCACTCAACATCAACAGGAGAGGGCTCCACACCACAAGACTGGAGCAACCTATCAACTTGATCAGAGAGGGTCTCATCAATCTGGGCCAGGATGGGAGAACCTTCAGCCTGGACTCCTCCAGCCTGAGTCGCCTCCTGGGCCGAGATCACGGCTGGGATCACCTCCGGGTTTTCGACTGGGGTAGTAGCCTCCTTCGCCGGACATGGTGACTCCTCGACCTTCCCTGCGGCTTCGAACTCCTTCGTTTCTCCTCCTTCCTCTCCAATTATGTTGTAGGAGGGGATCTTCGAAAGGTCGAGGTGAGGGAGGGTCTCCTTTACCTTGGAAAGCCCATCATTGAAGCCATGCTGGTAGGCATACAATGATGCTTCATCAATCTTTATCTAAAATTGTGAAGACATCTTGAAGTCAGCCATGGCATTGTCTATTTGCTTTCTCAAAGCTTTGGACTCCCTCTTGGCAGCTTCGGCCTCTCTCTTAGTAGCTTTGGATTCTAGGATCGCCTCTTCGACCCTCCTAGAAGCCTCCTCCGCCACCTTGGACAGGCTCTCCATCCTCTCCTGGTTCTCCCTGGCAGTCCACTCCAGGGATTCAACTTGCCTCCTGCTCCTGTTCCACCCTACCTCTTGTCCCGCTATCCTCGAGTGGGCACTCTTCAGTTCGCCCTTCAGGTCACGAACTTCATCAGTCACCCGGACAAGACGGTCCTCCATGGATTGCTTCAGCTCCTCGGCTACTTCCCTGGTAGCCCTAGCAGTCTGAAGCTCTTCCTTGAGGTCGTAAATGAGGTTGTCCAAGTTCCCCAAGCCTTCCTCCATGAAGGTGAAGTCATAGACCAACTACATCAAAAAAGAAGAATTGATGGACAAATAACTCTCAAGACAAAGGAGGCGGTGATAGTCACACCTGTTGCAGGGCGGCGAAGCCAGAGTCGGACACCTTGAGAAAGCTTCGGTTCCGGAGAATTGCCAGGTTGCGGGGCTGTATCGAGCCATTCAACGCCTGTATGGCCTCCTCCGGAACCAGCAACTCTCCTATAGGCGGGAGCTCCGAAGGGTTCATCGAGCGACCTCCGGCTAAAGAAGCTCCGCAGATGGACTCTCCTTCGACTTGCTGCGCCTTGTCCCTATCGGCAGCAGAGGGGCAAACCGACGGCACATCCACTCCTTGAGGCGGGCCCCCCATTGTGTCGACTGGGGAGGCGACCTTCACTGGAGTCTCGACTGGGCAGGGCCTTGCTGGAACCTCTTCCATGGTCGCTGCATTTTTCCCTGAGACACCTCGGGAAGACAAAGCGCTTTGGTCCCCTTCGGAACCATCTCTCCGAGCTTTCTTCCGAGTTGCAGACCTGGTGGAAGGGGCCTGTGCCACCCTCCTCTCCGAAGTCTGGCGAAGCCAGCTCAAGTTGCGCTTCATCCCACCACCTGCAGGCAAAGAGGATCACCTCAGTTAAATGAGCTACAATGAAACCTAAAGAAGAAGTGCAAAAATTTTCACTGCTATACCTAGTGAGGGGAATTTACTGATTCCCGGTCGATGGAGGTTCCTCTCCTCTAACAACTCCTAGATAGGAGTAACTTCTGAGTTGGTCAGAAGATCATAATCTGACTGATCGGTTGCTAAGACTTTCTTTCCATCATTGGCGGTCAGGCGAGGCTTCTTCCACTCAGTGTCGAAGCCCCATGGGTCGAAGGACAATACAAATACAAAGACAGGTTTCCACCCATAGATGGCGTTGGGCATATCCTTAATCACCCTACGGCCCGATCTGGGACCGATCACCCACCATCCGTTGCTGTGGAAGTCCCTCTTGAGGACGAAAAGGGTCGAGAACAAGTTGGTCCTAGGCTCTACGTTGGCAATGCTGCACATGACTAGGAACCCATAGATGTTTCTGATGCTGTTTGGGGTTAACTGCACTGGCACCACTTGGTACAAGCAAAAAATCTTAACAAAGAAGGGGTGCAGGGGAAACCGAAGACCAGCCTTCAAGTGATCTTTGTATACAGCTAGGCATCCAGGGGAGCTTCGTTCGCCCGCTCCTCGGGCGCAGGGAGGACAAAGAGAAATTCCTCAGGAATGCGGTAGCGTTCCCAAAGAAGGGTTGCCTTGCTTTGAGAAACTGAGCTGGGGACCGACTCCAGACCTACTGTATCTCTGGCCTCCGGGGCCCAACCTACTTCCCCTGACTCTCTACAGTCTCTTCCATGACAAAGGAATGAAGCGAAGGGGCGGAAAGAGGATTCTACCTGAAGAATAGACTGGTACTCCAGAATGGTTTGGGCGGAGAATGAGATGAGGTTGAAAAAGCTTCCTTGCCCATACCTTCACCCTTTCCCAAAAGAAAAGTAAGGGTCTCTGGACCCCCACAGAGGGTTAATTTGACTCAAGATTACCCTGGGAGGTAACCCATTTACGACTAACCACCAGGATAAGATCTATCCTTCATCCAACGGGCGGAGAACAGCCACCACAACTATCCAAATCCCAACCAAAAGATTGCCTCAACCACTGTGCAACGGGACGAGGAGAGATAGCCTCAGGGCCACCTACTTTTCCCCAATCAGGGAATGCCACCTGTCCACCATCTGATTCTCAGATCGTGATGGGCAGCTCAATAGAGGTCCCGTAATCATTTACTACGCCGTCTCTCAGGAAGAAAGCGACAAGACTATAATACTCTCACTTCTTGAGACAGATCTTCGCTTCGACAACTGAGAGTAGGGGGCAACTATTGAGATATCCTGGTTCAGCTACGAACCAGTCTCTTGTTCGACTTATCGAAGCCCCGGTTCTCTAGACTATGGACTTCGGACTAAGCGAAGGCCAACTGTAAGCAACTCAAGGCTTCACACCGAACTATAACATCTGAAGGCCAGTCCTTCGAGTAGCACCTTTGGCCCCGATCGAAGTTTGAACTACTCATCGACTTCCGAAGGCATAAACTTCGGTCCCCACCATAGACATGATCTCCGGCCTCGGGGAAATATCAAGCCTTCGGCCCATGCAAGGGAAAGCCCAAAACTTGAATCACAATCTATTCTAAAAAGGAAACTGTAACCAACGGTTACAATCGACACTCATCATGCCATGATCATGGCGCGCAATTCCTGCAGCCACGCCTCCGATCTGGCCAGAACTGTTCATTGACAACCCACAATCGACTATCATGGGAGTGAATGGCTCCCCATGATCTCCAGGAAAAGAGCGGGCCACAGACCGGAGGCCATCTTTTAAATATAGGTAAGAAGGATGGCACGAGAGGTACGCATGAATAATCTGGCACATACACATTTTCAATCTTCAAGAACTCTTTTTCTCTTCCACTCTCGACATCTTCCCCATTCTGTGGCTGGAATCTGCCACTGACTTAGGCATCGGAGTGTCCTTCGTCGGAACAACTCCGACAAGGGAACTGTTTTGTAGGTGAACCAGGGAGCGGTCTTGCGACGCAGCGGCTCCGACCGACCGATCCAGGGACTCCACGCCAACAGATACATCGACCTACCAATTGGAGAAGAGATGAAGACGATGCCCCGAAGCGACTCAAGGATAACAACGCTATCCTCTTCTCCGATGATGACCTCGCAGGAGTTCGGCTCCTACACGATGATCTTATTGTAATCTCGGCCGTTATGGCCAATTACGATGTAAGACGAATCTTGGTTGATAATGGAAGTTTGACCGATGTCTTGATCTATGATGCATTTTCTCAGATGTGTTTGCCTAAAAATAAACTACGAAGATCTCCTATACTGCTTACTGGCTTCGGAGGCAATCAGGTTGATGCCGAGGGAGAAATAGTATCGCTTGTGACCCTCGATACCGAGCCTCGATAGAAGACATTGTTGATTAATTTCACAGTAGTCCGAACCCCCTCGGCCTACAACATTATTTTGGGATGACCCGTCCTGAATAAATTTCGAGCCATAATGTCGACTTACTACCTCCTGGTGTATTTTTCCGTTAGGAATGGCATCGAAGAAGCCAAAGGAGACCAAAGAATGGCATGATAATGCCTAATGATTCAGGACAAGCACTCCAGTGATCCTACAACTTGGGATCAGTTAGATCCGAGAGACCCGACCGCAGATTCGGGTGAACCCATGGAGAGAACCATTTTAGTGCCATTGATTGAAGAGGACCCCACCAGGGTCATGCAGATCGAAAGTATGCTTGATGAGAAAACTAGAATGGAGTTGATCTGTTTTCTCAGAAATAATGCTGATGTTTTTGCCTGGTCAGCTTCGGACATGCCAGGGATTCTAGCTGAAGTGATTACTCATCAATTGAAAGTTGCTCCTGAATATAAGCCGGTCCGGCAGAAGAAGAGGAGTTTTGCCTCTGAAAGACAGAAGGCAATAGATGAGAAAGTAAGCAAGCTCTTTAAGGCAGGATTTATCCGAGAAGCCTATTACCCCGAGTAGTTGGCTAATGTGGTAATGGTAAAGAAATCTAATGGTAAGTGGAGGATCTGCATCGCCTACACGGATCTCAATAAAGCTTGCCCAAAAGATAACTTTCCTCTTCCAAAGATCGACCAACTGATCGATGCCACTACTGGGCACCAACTATTAAGCTTCATGGATGCTTTCTCCGGATACAACCAGATCCGAATAGACCCCCAAGATGAGGAGAAGATGGCCTTCGTCACTGACAAAGATTTGTATTGCTACAAAATAATGCTATTTGGGCTCAAGAACGCCGGGGCGACATTCCAAAGATTAATCAACAAGATGTTCAGGGAGCAATTAGGGAGAAACATGAAGGCCTATGTTGACGACATGATCGTCAAAAGCCTTCTTAAAAAAGATCACATCAAGAACTTAGAGGAATCATTTAGCACCCTGCGACGTCATCGTATGAAGCTAAATCCGACGAAGTATGCCTTTGGAGTCACTTTGGGTAAGTTTTTGGGTTTCTTCATTACCAAGCGAGGGATTGAAGCAAACCCTGAGAAAATTTAGGCCCTCAAAGACATGAGGCATCCATCCTGCAAGAAGGAAGTACAACAGCTAACAGGGAAGATCACTTCCTTGAGCAGGTTGATCTCTCGATCAGCCGAAAAATGCCTCCCCTTCTTCAAGGTACTTCGGCAATCTCGGGGCTTTGAATGGACTGAAGACTGTCGTAATGCTTTTGAAGAGCTGAAGAAGTACTTAGAGACCCCACCTCTACTCTCTAAACCTCAGGAAGGGGAAGTACTCTACTTATACCTTTCCGCTTCGAACGAAGTAGTCAGTTCAGTCCTCATTCGAAGAGAAGAAAATGGCTCCCATAAGCTGATCTATTACATCAGCCAAGTCCTGCACGATGCTGAAACAAGGTATTCGAAAATGCAAAAGCTGATCTATTATTTAATAATTACGGTAAAGCGACTACGGCCTTACTTCCATGCCCACGCCATCATGGTCCTGACTGATCAGTCTCTCAAGGTCGTTCTCTGATGCCCTGATACCTTAGAAAGGATAACCAAATGGGCTGTGAAGCTAAGCGAGTTTGAAATTAGCTTTCGGCCCCGATCGGCTATGAAGGCCCAAGTGCTTTCAGATATCTTGGCTGAATGCACCTAGAAGTCCGAAGACAAAGCGCCTCCAGCAGAAGAAGAAATCTTGAAGGACACGGAGTCTGTTTGGGTGCTCCATATGGATGAAGCCTCCAACTCCGCTGGGTGTGGAGCCGGTCTCATACTAGTTGAACCCGATGGGCACACAGTGAAGTACGCACTCCAATTCTCCTTCAGCGCTTCGAATAATCAAGTCGAATATGAAGCCCTACTTGCAGGACTTCGGATCGCCAAGAGTTTGGGAGTTCAGAGACTTCAAGCTTTTTCGGGTTCCCAGTTGGTGGTAAACCAAGTTAAAGAAGAGTATGAAGCCAGAGATCCCACCATGGTTCAGTACTTGGAAAGGGTACAAGCGTTATCTTCTCAACTGAAGTTCTTCAAAATCATGCATGTCCCTCGATCGGAGAACTCCAAGACAGATGCATTATCCAGACTTGCTACCACCACTTTGGAATCCCTTGGTCGTACTTTTGTTGAACACCTTGAAGCCCTAAGTATAGCTGAAGAAACTATGGAGGTACACTAAATCGGGACCGAACAAAGTTGGATGGATCCCATTCTTAAGTTCCTAAATGATGGCGTATTGCTAGAGGACAGGGCAGAAGCCAAGAGGATCTGCTGGATGGCATCCCAATACTTCATCTTAGATGGGACACTTTATAAAAAATCTTTTTCTCCGCCTCTACTAAAATGCTTGGGGCCATCAGACGCTGACTACGCCTTGAAGGAGGTCCATGAAGGGATATGTAGTGATCACTTGGGGGGCAGGTCACTAGCGTACAAAATAATATGCCAGGCATAGTATTGGCCCTCCATTCAAAAGGATTTAGCCGACTTCGTAAGGAAATGTGATCAATGCCAGAGGTATGCCAACATCCAGAGACAACCAGCGAGTCATTTGACCCAACTGACAGCACCCTGGCCCTTCGCCCAATGGGGCATGGACATCCTTGGCCCATTCCCACCAGCGTCCAGGTAGAGGAAGTTCCTCCTTATGGCAATCAATTATTTTACTAAATGGGTCGAAGCTGAACCATTAGCTCACATCATAAAGGGTAAAGTAAAGAACTTTGTCAGAAATTTCATTATATTCCGGTTCGGAATTCCACATATAATTATCACCGACAACAAGAGACAATTCGACAATCCGAAGTTTAAAGACTTCTGCGCTCGGTACCATGCGCAACATAGGCTGACTTCCGTCACCCATCCACAGTCCAATGGAGAAGCCAAAGTAATTAATTGAACCATTCTCCATGGCCTGAAGACAAGGTTGAACGCTGCCAAGGGACTATGGGCCGAAGAGCTGACCTCCATTCTCTAGGCATACAGGACAATCCCGAGAACAACTACTGATGAATCACCGTTCAACTTGGCGTATAGTACCGAAGTCATCCTCCCTATCGAAATCTCCCTCCAATCCCTGAGAATCGACATATATGAAGAGCCTGAAAACTCCAATTGTAGAAGAGTTGACCTAGATCTACTGCCGAGTTCCAGGCTTCAGGCTCAAATGAAAATGGTGACGTACCAACAAAAAGTCGCCAAATATTACAACTCCAGGATAAAGGAGCAGATTTTTTGCATGGGGGACATGGTGCTGTGAAGAGCTGAAATATCCAAACCGATTGAACAAGGCAAGCTTTCTCCCAACTGGGAAGGATCGTACCAAGTTGAAGAAGTCATACATCCGGAACGTATCGACTCAAGACCTTGGACGGTAAAATTCTGTCCCAGCCATGGAATGTACAAAACCTTCGCAAGTACTATCAATAAACGGACCCTAGAATCTTTTGTGCAAACCTGTCCAATTTTAAATAGCCCGTTGTACCAGCAGGATGACAACTATTTTAACGGCCCGATCGAAGAAATCGGCCAACGGTGCAAAGGAGAGTCTGATCCACTCACCTTATCGGTATGCCTGACGAGCACAACGGATGACCTAATCAGGCTACCAAAATGATCGAAGGCACAGGGATGGTTTCTATAACCTATCCTATGAAAAATTTGAAAACGTGCCAGGGCAGGCCTAATCAGCCTACCTTATTTCAAAGAAGGCGCAGGGATGGTTTCTATAACTTACCCTACAAAAAATCCAAAGACGCACCGGGACGAGCCTGAACAGCCTACCTTAATCATGACAAGGACGCACAGGGATGGCTTAGATGTCTTACTCTACGATCTGATGTAGAACAGAAGCTCTGATACCAAAAATGATGCAGAACAAAGAACAAAGAAGCGTATGCGGAAGTAAAATTAAGATTAATTCTTTTTTTTTTTTATTTCAGAAATTGGCTTCGACTCAAAGTAAAGTTAAACTAAGTTGATGGAAACTAGGTAAGGATTGAAAGCACAATTTAGAAGAAGCTAAGTTATCAGAGTAGTTCAGAAGTAACGGATCGCTGGGGGTTGAGAAACTCCCAGACCTAGGGTTTCGCTCTGAACTTTCAACAGGACAGAAATAAAGAGAAGAGATGGTTTACCAACCAGACAGTGATCTTCACAGAATTTGGGTGGAAGAACTCTCTCGGGCAGATTGTTGGATCCTCGGATTTGGCTATCTTCGTAATGGATCCTCCAATACTGGCCTCGTCGCTGGGTCGGCTTCTCCTGAACTCAAGATCTGGGAAGAAGAAAAATAAGTGATGGATTCAGAGACTCAGGGAAGGATTTACCAGTTCGAAGAACTTGCAGGCTGATGTCGCTGAGATCCGGATTCTCTTGAAGGCTGATTCGACTCCCTCTGGAAAGAGCTTTGGATCTGAAGTATCCGGACTATAGCTGGATGCTGGTGGTCGGCCTGGACTTAGAGAGAGAGGTCGTGGGAGGTGGAATAGGCTAGGGTTTGGTGGATTGAAGTGGATGGTGGGCGGCTAGGGTTTTGGAGTAGAAGTGGCTAACCTAGGGTTTGGGTTTTGGAGATCTCACACCTCCTCAAGATTCCTGGGAAACCCGGATTTACTCCCTCACGGAGCTCAACACCTGGATGCAAGTGCGGAAGAGAGAAAACACAAAGTTTTGCTCACAAAAAATTTGGTTTCATTCATCTGATCTTTTCAAACTTACATGGGGGTTTAATTTATAGGCCATTACAAGAGAGTAGGATTTTACATCTTCCCATGTGGGACTAAAGGAGGGGATCTTCAAATTAGGATATCAATCCCTATTCATATGGCCGGCCAATTAATTCCAAAGTTGATTGAAGCTTCAAAAAGGAAAGTGGGTGGCGCCTCCTTGTCTTGACCTCCAAGAAAATATTTTTTTCCTTCTATGCTTGGCCTTATCTGGAAGTGTTTGGGTGCCTCTTAACCTTGCCCTCCAAGAGAAAATTTGTTGCCTTTTATATCTGGCTTTAGTTGGAATGATTAGGGCGCCTCCTAACCTTGCTTTTCAAGAGAAATCTCCTTCCTTCCATGGCTCAACCCTTTTTGGATATCTCCTTTTCTTTCTCCCCAAGTTATGGCTCCTTCTAACTTTGTTTTGAGTATTTCTGGCAGGTAATGGGTGGCTCCTTGAATTCCTCTCCAAGAGAATTTCTTCCCTTTTATAGTTTGGTTCTTTTGGGAAGTCTTGGGCCGCCCCCTTGATTTGTGGACCCCTGGTAGATTTCTCCTCAATTGGCGCATGAAAGAGGGGAGCTGCTATCTGTGGTGTGGGGACCAAAGCCTGCTGGATGGAGATGTGGCGCCCCCTGGACTCAGGCATATGGCTGGGAGTGTGGCGCCCACTTGCTTGGCCTTGGGAGAAAATGTAACACCCCAGGTTGAAACCCTAGTCCACTACTGAGTCAACATGACTCAATAAAATAAAATGCAGGTAATATAGATTCAACCTAAAGTTGAGTTGATCCAGTCAACCCTTATTACAAGCCAAAAAAATCCTAATTCTTCGGGCAAGGTTAATCAGAGATCCAGATGGAGTTCCGAAGTCTTCTTCTGAGTCTGGTGCCCGCACCAATTCTCCCAGGGTGGGAGGAACTCGATCCTGTCGAGTATGGATCAAGTTGGCTCTGGTATCTCTCCAAGAGGTCTGGGTCCAACTCTTGTAATTCTTCTCGGGAGATCCAAGAGTCATCAGAATCTGGCCTTCCTAGCCAGCGGGCCAGGTATCTTTGGTATCCTCGATTACGAGTAGAGATAACCTGATCATCCAGGATCTTTTCAATCTGCTCTTTCCTCACAGGCCAGTTTGTTGGTGGACACACAGGGTTAGGTTCACTCTCAAGAGCAGGATTAGGTTCAAAAGCCTCACTGGGAATCATACCTGGCTCTCTATACTCTACTAGGTCTGTAATGTTGAAAGTGGAGCTAATGCCTAGTTCTGGAGGCAACTCGAGCACATAGGCATTGGATCCTACTCTCTTCACTACTCTAAATGGTCCAGCTCCTCTAGCATGTAACTTTCTAACGGTTCCAGGAGAAAATCGCTCAGGCCTTAACCTAATCATTACATAGTCTCTCTCAACAAAAGTTTTGACTCGTCTTTGAGAATCAGCCAACTTCTTATAAGTTTCATTACTTAAAGTCATTTTGGCATGAATTTCTTTATGCAAGTCCTTTACATGCTATGCAAGTGCATCAAGAGACTTGTGTGTGTAGGCTAATAGTGAAATCAGATCAAGTGGTGTGTGAGGCTTGTATCCATGAACAATTTCAAAGGGACTCTAGCCTATAGACCTATTGATCGAAACATTGAATGCAATTTCAGCCCTGAACAAAATACAAATCCCAATTCCTGGTATTCTCACTCAACCAAAATCTGAGTCAATGTCCTAAACTCGACTGACGATGCATTCCTAAAGAATGGACTTTATTCAAAGGAACCCTAGGTCTAAACCTAACAAACTACGGCTCTCTAGGTTTGACCTTGGGTCGGAGGATGGCATGCAGAGCATGAAAACTTATCATGGGTGCCTAGTAGGTGCCATAAGGTCTTCCAGAAGTAGGTGGCAAACCTAATAGGTTCTGACACGTGGTTCACTCTAAAGACTTCGACAAAGTATACTTGGATGGTGTAAGAAGCATTGGAAGTCCTAGAGAAAGGGAGGAAATATGAGATGGAGTCACGAATTACCTGCTGACTAAAGGTGGTGACTTGAAGGTTTGAATGGTGATCTATGAGTGTCAACTGATCATCCTTACAAAAGGAAAAGTTTGCTACTCCCAGGAATGGATCAAGAGATGGTTCGGGAAGTAGCCTAGGACATGTGATTGCAACAGTTAAAGTTTGTTCTCTAAGCAAATAATGATCCATTTTCTCAAGAACTGGATTGAAGAATGATTCATGGAAAGGCCAATGGATGATGACCTCAAGACTTGAAACTTGACATATGGGTGCAGAAAGGTATACTCTATAGAAGGGTAGGTCAGTCATGCGAAGGAAGGGGTCTGGGGCCATAAGGAGGACTTCTACAGGACTGGGTGAATCAATCCGCTCAAGACAAGGATGTTTAACTGAGATTACGGGAGAGACCTTAGTGGCTGGGCATGGGACAAGGTCTAATTGTAAGAGGCTTGATTCAGTCATCCTAAGGAGATGATCTACCATAGGGTGGGCAAACTTAAACAGTTCAGTGCAAAGATCTTCAATTGGTACCTGGGGAATGACTGTCATTAGAGGGTACGAACTGATAGCTCGGGCTAACACTATGAGTTCTTCCTAGGGGTATTTGACTAAAGGAACCTGATTCTCACAAATCTCTTGAATTTCTGAACTAGGTCCTACCACTTGGTTACTCTCCAAGGTCTCCTCAGGTAAGGAACCAATAGTATCGATGTCACATTCTTCAAGTTCTTCCCCCTCATATTCATCAACTAGACTCAAGCCAGCATCATATACTTTCTCGATGCCATCTTCAATGGGTTTCGGGTCAGTGGTAATCGGGTCAACTGATTCTAGGCTTGTCATACATAACCTTTCTTCCTCATTGGTAGGCTTGGGTTCTCCCTCATTAATGTCATCCTTAGGATTCTTACCACTTAGCTGTGCACAAGCCAGTCCTATGCATGGGCACTGACTAGATTTATGGCCTCTTTCTCCACAAAACAAACATTCTTGCGATATAGGAACCTGGGTCACACTGGGTTTCAAGCTAGAAGAGACCTTACTTGGGCATGGGTGTGGATCTAAATGGTTTGATCTAGAAGACTTGGGTTGTTGAGTGACTGGTCTAGAATATTGTAAGGACCTCTCATAGACACGATCCACACTATAGATATCATGGTTAGGATTCCTAAGGTTATGCTCGGGATCACGGTATAAGGTCCTCCTAGGCTCCTGGCATGGATGAGGTTGGGGCCTATTAAATTTTGGATCAAGGATCCAATTTTGATGTCTACGTTTCTCAAGTACTTAGACTTGATCCCTAAGCTGGGTAAAATTCTCATGGACTTGTTCTTTACACTAGGTAACAGTAGCAGTCAAATCCTGGCTCAATTTGTTTATACTTTCAGTAAGAAATCTAACCATGGCCTCTAAATCAGGTTGGGTTTGACCAGGTTGGTAGGGTACTCCGTTTTGGGTGGACATGATGATGCAAGCAAGCACACCAAATGAGACTCGACTGAAAAGATTACGGGGTAACTAGACCTAGAGCCCAAACTAGATGCCCAATCAAAGTTGCAAGCTAGCCTGTAGTAACTCGGGACTCAGCCAGGCAGGTGTAAGGGGAGTGATAGGTCCCTAAATGCCAATCCTAGACACCAATCAGTGATTGGCCAGGTAGGCGGACCAGCACACAAGCCCTTCAGGATAGAATCCCTGAACCACCATTCTAGACACTGAGTACAAAGCACACACAGAGTAACTAGACAAACTGACTCAACACTAGTCTTGACCAGACTTGTTGATGTCCCTAGCCCACTAGGGCAGATTAAGTCTAATAAATTTTAAAATTAGTCTTAGGATCAAATAAGTGGGTGGTGGTTTTGGGCTAAGGAGAGGTTATCAACTCCTTCCCTTATCTTAGATGCTCAAATGCCCTAAAGATGAATTAAGAGATGATCACTCAAAAATAATTGAATTACAGAAACACAAAAATAGAGTTGCAATAATTTAATCCTCAGAAATCTCACGGAAACCAATAAATCACAGGAAAATTATGAAAAATAGTTTCAATTATACTGGTTTCAGAAAAATAAAAATCATCGAATTTGGAGTTACCTGCAGTGAGAAATAATTCCTGCAACAAGACAATTATTGACTGAAAATAGAGTACTTCCCTGTTTACAATTCCTGCTACGAAGTTGTAACCCAACGGATCCCCTACATGTCCTAAAAACACCCCGTGGAATGGGAAGAGGAGGTTTGTACCTCGCTTCATTCCTAGGACCGGACGTCCTGGGGAGTCTACTTCGAGCAGACAAAGTAAAAAGAGAGAGACTCAAACAAGCAATCAAAACAGAAACCCTAGACAGGGCTCTGATACCAAAAATGATGTAGAATAGAAGCTCTGATACCAAAAATGATGCAGAACAAAGAATAAAGAAGCGTATGCGGAAGTAAAATTAAGATTAATTCTTTTTTTTTTTTTATTTCAGAAATTGGCTTCGACTCAAAGTAAAGTTAAACTAAGTTGATGGAAACTAGGTAAGGATTGAAAGCACAATTTAGAAGAAGCTAAGTTATCAGAGTAGTTCAGAAGTAACGGATCGCTGGGGGTTGAGAAACTCCCAGACCTAGGGTTTCTCTCTGAACTTTCAACATGACAGAAATAAAGAGAAGAGATGGTTTACCAACCAGACAGTGATCTTCACAGAATTTGGGTGGAAGAACTCTCTCGGGCAGATTGTTGGATCCTCGGATTCGGCTATCTTCGCAATGGATCCTCCAATACTGGCCTCGTCGCTGGGTCGGCTTCTCCTGAACTCAAGATCTGGGAAGAAGAAAAACAAGTGATGGATTCAGAGACTCAGGGAAGGATTTACCAGTTCGAAGAACTTGCAGGCTGATGTCGCTGAGATCCGGATTCTCTTGAAGGCTGATTCGACTCCCTCTGAAAAGAGCTTTGGATCTGAAGTATCCGGACTATAGCTGGATGCTGGTGGTCGGCCTGGACTTGGAGAGAGAGGCCGTGGGAGGTGGAATAGGCTAGGGTTTGGTGGATTGAAGTGGATGGTGGGCGGCTAGGGTTTTGGAGTAGAAGTGGCTAACCTAGGGTTTGGGTTTTAGAGATCTCACACCTCCTCAAGGTTCCTAGGGAACCCGGATTTACTCCCTCACGGAGCTCAACACCTGGATGCAAGTGCGGAAGAGAGAAAACACAAAGTTTTGCTCACAAAAAAATTTGGTTTCATTCATCTGATCTTTTCAAACTTACATGGGGGTTTAATTTATAGGCCATTACAAGAGAGTAGGATTTTACATCTTTCCATGTGGGACTAAAGGAGGGGATCTTCAAATTAGGATATCAATCCCTACTCATATGGCCGGCCAATTAATTCCAAAGTTGATTGAAGCTTCAAAAAGGAAAGTGGGTGGCGCCTCCTTGTCTTGACCTCCAAGAAAATATTTTTTTCCTTCTATGCTTGGCCTTATCTAGAAGTGTTTGGGTGCCTCTTAACCTTTCCCTCCAAGAGAAAATTTGTTGCCTTTTATATCTGGCTTTAGTTGGAATGATTAGGGCGCCTCCTAACCTTGCTTTTCAAGAGAAATCTCCTTCCTTCCATGGCTCAACCTGATGGGGAACTAATATGCATGCAATTTTTTTTATATGTTTTATATGTGGGGTTGGGTGATTAATTCCCGAATTTCAGATTAAAATAAGTTATAGGGAATTTTATATGAATTTTAGAAGATCAGCATGCAGATTAGGACCTAGAAAAGTAGAAAAGAAGGATCACCGGGGCTGAGAAGCCTCGGTTAGGGCAAGTTCTCCTACAATAAAACTACTGGAGGTAGAGGGGTGTACCTGACAATGTCTGTGAAGATCGCAGCAAAAGGGTCTCTCGTTCCTCGACGGATGCGGCCTGGAAAATCGAGCCAAAGACCCGCGGATACCCGGCTTTCTGCTCGGTGATCCGATTGAGGCTTGGCTGGAGTCGTTGGATTCGTAGGAACTCGGGAACCTGCAAACGACCTGTCAGGGGTTAGAAAACTCACAAAGGAACAAGAAAATAAAGGAAAAACAGCAAGGGAAGGCTTCTTTTGGAGTGGGCGTCCAGGGATCTGAGATGCTTGTTGGTAGCAGGAAGATGATTGCAGCACTGGGAAGAAGAACTCTCGCAAACCCCTTTATGCACACAGCAGGGTATCACACAACTCAATAGAAGAACTCAAGGTTTTCATTCATCAAAAATTTCTCTCATACAAGAGGCTAGGGTCCCTTAAATAGACCCTTAACCTTGGGCTCCAAGTAAGGGTTCATAAGTCTTTACATAAGAATCCTTTTCCCTCTCAAACCCTAGCTAGAAAATAAAAAATATTAGGTAGAAAAATCCCTAAAATTTTTCTTGACTTGGTCAAGACTCCAAGGACGCCTAGGGGGGCGTGTTGGGCTTCTAGGAGCAGCAAAAGGCCGGCCCAAAGGAGCCCGGGTGCATGGGTTTGGGCCTCTGGAAGCTGGGGTGGCCTGGTAGCCAGGTAGCAGGAATATTCCCTGGTATCTTGCTTCTTAGGGGCTTGGGCTTGGCACCTGGGCTTGATTTCATTGGGCTAGGATGCAGATGGACCTCTGGAATCATGGATGCCCTTATTTATGAATATACTTTGGCATCTGGAAGGGAATCTGGGCATCTGGAGGGCATCTGCAAGGAATCAGGGTTTCTGATTTTTCTCCTGGGGTCTTCAAATCTTCAAGCTGGGTTGGACTTGGGCTAAACTTCCATGTCTTCAATCTAGCTGGACTTGGTCTTCACTTGTATAATATAGTCTTGAGTCTTCAGTATGCTTGGACAGGACTCAAAAAAAATAAAATTAGCTCAACATGAGCTAACTAGCATTGGACTGAACTAGCTCAACATGAGCTGACTAGTACAGAAGTGAAATAACAACTAAAAATACTCAAATAACAACTAAAATGGACTCAGATGAGCTAAGCCCTAATTACAGATGGACTCATAAATTATTGATCAATTACAGAGGGTTGAGAAGCCTCTGCCTTATTCTGGTGCCTTTGGTGTCCGCACCAATTCTCCCGGGGTGGGAGGAACTCGACCCTGTCGAGTGAAGATCAGACTGGCTCACATATCTCTCAAAAAGGTCTGGGTTGAGGCATTGCAAGTCCTCTCGAGAAATCTACGAATCATCCGACTCTGGCTGGCCTTGCCATCGGATCAGGAAGCATTGATAGTCACGGCCCCGGGTTGTGATGGCTTGATCGTCCAGGATACGCTCGATCCGTTCTCCTCTCTCAGGCCAATTTGTTAGTGGACACTCTGGGTTAGGGTCACTCACAATGAAAAGGAATAGGTCCAAAGGCCTTACTAGGTATCGCTGCCGGCTCCCTATACTCAACCAGGTCTGTAATATTGAAGGTAGAACTAATGCCCAAATCCGAATGCAAGTCTAATACCTAGGCATTTGATCCAATCCTTCTCTATCACTTTAAAAGGTCCGGCTCTGCGAGCATGAAGCTTCTTTTAGGCCTAAGCCTAACCAAGATAGAATCCACTACATCAAATTCTTTGACCCTTCTTCGGGAATTAGCCAGTTGTTTTAAGATTAGTGCGGGTGGTGAACATGCTAGGCACATGCAGACAAATGATGCAAAGGACTCATACTGACACCTAACAGACTCGACTATGCATTCCTATCGAAGGAAATTTTATTGAACTCTTTGGATCTAAACCTAATAGATTATAGGTTCTCTAGGTTTGATCCTAGCTTGACATGCACATGAAAATTTACAGTGAACTCCTAGCAAATTCCAAAGAGTATGCCAGAAGTAAGATGCAAACCTAACAAGCATGATGAATGCATGCAGTATGCTAATCTCAGCTAAATGCAATCTAATGATCCTAGAAATGCTGGAGGTGTCAAGAAAGGGCAGAAAATAGGAAGTGGGTTCAGAATTAGTTTGGTAAGGTAGAGAAAAAGGTTCATGGTTAGTTGGATAAAATAGGATAAAAGACGGGGTGTCAGGAACTAATCCTATACTAATGAGGTTAACCTTATGAGGTTGAGCTATATCTACAGGATTTGCATAATGGAATGATGGGTCACTAATTTCGGGGAAGAGGTCCTTAATGGGAACTATAGGAGGGGATTCATCTTGAAGGTATTGATTCAAAGAGATCAGGTCCTTAATAAATTCTTCTGGTTCTTGTATTTTTGGACTAGACTCTATAATTTGGCTCTCCTCTATGGTTTCCTCAGGTAAGGCTCTAGCAGCAGTACCTAGGTTCTCTTCCTCTATTTGTTCTTCCATTATAGCTTTAGGTTGGATGTGGTCAAGGTCAACTAGCTCTGGGTTGGAATCTACCTGGGTATCTACTGGGTCAGCTAATTCTAGGTCTACTAAAGGTGTCTCCTCTTCTCCCTCATACTCATCCACTAGGCTCACATCAGCTTCATACACTTCCACGTTAATGTAAGCCTTGCGAATCTCAGGAATGGTTGGAGAAGGTCGGCTAGCAGGAAATTGGTTAGGTTCTGGTCTCTGATTATGGGTACCACTCCTAGTAGGTTCAGGTTGTATTAGAGGTAGTGGCTCACTATTGGGTTCATATTTAGGGATACTCATCCTATAGGGTTCAAGTTGACTAGGGGAAGCATGACTAGTACTAGGCTGATACTTAGGGGTTATGGGTTCTCTAAGCTCATAGGACAAGGGTGCAGATCTATGGGTCATGGGATTATAGGATCTGGGGTCATAGGATTTTGGGTCAGCTCTATGATCAGGTTCTAAGGTTGGATCAAGGTATGGGGTCCTCCTAAGGTTGGGCTCTCTATATGGGTCAGGATATTGGGTCCTCCTAGGATTGGACTCCCTATATGGGTCAGAATACTGGGTTCTCCTAGGGTTGGACTCCCTATATGGGTCAGAATATTGGGTTCTCCTAGGGTCTGACTCCCTATATGGGTCAGAATATTGGGTGTTGGGTCTACTAGGCTCATAGGGTATGGGTGTATAGGATCTATGATCATGGGATCTAGAGTCATAGGATCTAGGTTCATAGGTTATGGATTCATAAGTTCTAGGTTCATAGGATTTAGAGTCATAAGATCTATAGGTTGTGGGTATACTAGGCTTATAGGGAGAGGGTAAATAGGATCTATCTTCTTGGTCTATAAAATCCTGATTGGGTCTTCTAGGACTAACCTTAGGGATTGGGTCAGGATGATGGGCTCTCCTAGGTTCAGCCTCAAGGTATGGATCAGGGTTTGGGGTCCTCCTAGGTTGAGGATTGTAGTACGGGTCAGGATAAGGGGCTCTCCTAGGTTCGACCTCATGGTATAGATCAGGGTTTGGGGTCCTCCTAGGTTGAGGGGAGTCAGGATCTGGCTCAGACTGTGACCCATGGGTTTTTCTTGGGGTCCCTACCCGGACTTTTAACTGATCAAACCTATTGGCACGATAGTCAATTCTATCATTGGTTTGAATACGAGACTGAGTTAACTGGGTCATCTGGATAGTTATCTGGGCAATTTGATCAGCTAGGGCTTTTATTTGGGCTTGTAAATTTTCCATGGGTTCAGACATTTATGAAGGAGGTGGGTGATATGAAACTCCTGATCTAGTGCTCATGCAAGACTCGATCAGACCGACTATAGCTGACTAAACCTAAAGTCCAAACTAGATGCTCAATCAGGGTGGCAAACTAGCCTATAGTAATCCTGTACTCAGCCAGGCAGGTGTAAGGGGAGTGTTAGGTCCCTGATTGCCAATCCTAGACACCAATCAAAGATTGGCCAGGTAGGCGGACCAGCACACAAGCCCTTCGGGATTGAATCCCTAAACCACCGTTCTAGATACTAAGCACAAGGCACACACAGGTTAACTTGACACAGTGATCTAACACTAGCCCGGACCCGACCAGTTGGTGTCCCTAGCCCACTAGGGCAAATTAAGTCTAATTAATTTTAGGTTAAGGCTTGAGACTGAATGCAAGGGTTGTGGTTTTGGGCTAAGGAGAGGTGATCAAATCCTCCCCCCATCTGATATAGCAAGAGTGCCCTTAAAAGTAAATTATGCAATGATGGCAGGCAGATGAGGATGCAAATTAGGGTTTAGATATTTATTTTTTTTTTTTGGTATTTTTGGAAAATATGTATATATATATATATATATATTTTTGGTATTTTTTTAAATAGAAGAAAACTTGCAAATCATGACCTAATATACTGGAAATATACTAAAATTAAGAAATATGCAAAAACTCCTAAACAAAACCCTAAAACTTCCAAACATGTCTTGCTAAAAAAAACAGAGCCGAAAATTTGCAGGCCCTATTTCGGCTTTCAGAAAATTCACAGGCCATAATAAAATCTAAAAAAAGTTTTAAAATTACTGTGAATTATGATAAATCCAGGAAAATAAATTTCAGAATTTTTGGAGTTTTTAACAGGGAGAAATAATTAAAATAACAGAGTATATACGGACTGAAAAATTACAGAAAACAAGCCCTAATCTAAGCTCTGATACCAAATGATGGGGAACTAATATGCATGCAATTTTTTTTATATGTTTTATATGTGGGGTTGGGTGATTAATTCTCGAATTTCAGATTAAAATAAGTTATAGGGAATTTTATATGAATTTTAGAAGATCAGCATGCAGATTAGGACCTAGAAAAGTAGAAAAGAAGGATCGCCGGGGCTGAGAAGCCTCGGTTAGGGCAAGTTCTCCTACAATAAAACTACTGGAGGTAGAGGGGTGTACCTGACAACGTCTGTGAAGATCGCAGCAAAAGGGTCTCTCGTTCCTCGACGGATGCGGCCTGGAAAATCGAGCCAAAGACCCGCGGATACCCGGCTTTCTGCTCGGTGATCCGATTGAGGCTTGGCTGGAGTCGTTGGATTCGTAGGAACTCGGGGACCTGCAAACGACCTGTCAGGGGTTAGAAAACTCACAAAGGAATAAGAAAATAAAGGAAAACAGCAAGGGAAGGCTTCTTTTGGAGTGGGCGTCCAGGGATCTGAGATGCTTGTTGGTAGCAGGAAGATGATTGCAGCACTGGGAAGAAGAACTCTCGCAAACCCCTTTATGCACACAGCAGGGTATCACACAACTCAATAGAAGAACTCAAGGTTTTCATTCATCAAAAACTTCCCTCATACAAGAGGCTAGGGTCCCTTAAATAGACCCTTAACCTTGGGCTCCAAGTAAGGGTACATAAGTCTTTACATAAGAATCCTTTTCCCTCTCAAACCCTAGCTAGAAAATAAGGAAATATTAGGTAGAAAAATCCCTAAAATTTTTCTTGACTTGGTCAAGACTCCAAGGACGCCTAGGGGGGCGTGTTGGGCTTCTAGGAGCAGCAAAAGGCCGGCCCAAAGGGGCCCGGGTGCATGGGTTTGGGCCTCTGGAAGCTGGGGTGGCCTGGTAGCCAGGTAGCAGGAATATTCCCTGGTATCTTGCTTCTTAGGGGCTTGGGCTTGGCACCTGGGCTTGATTTCATTGGGCTAGGATGCAGATGGACCTCTGGAATCATGGATGCCCTTATTTATGAATATACTTTGGCATCTGGAAGGGAATCTGGGCATCTGGAGGGCATCTGCAAGGAATCAGGGTTTCTGATTTTTCTCCTGGGATCTTCAAATCTTCAAGCTGGGTTGGACTTGGGCTAAACTTCCATGTCTTCAATCTGGCTGGACTTGGTCTTCACTTGTATAATATAGTCTTGAGTCTTCAGTATGCTTGGACAGGACTCAAAAAAAATAAAATTAGCTCAACATGAGCTAACTAGCATTGGACTGAACTAGCTCAACATGAGCTGACTAGTACAGAAGTAAAATAACAACTAAAAATACTCAAATAACAACTAAAATGGACTCAGATGAGCTAAGCCCTTATTACAGATGGACTCATAAATTATTGATCAATTACAGAGGGTTGAAAAGCCTCTGCCTTATTCTGGTGCCTTTGGTGTCCGCACCACAACCCTTTTTGGATACCTCCTTTTCTTTCTCCCCAAGTTATGGCTCCTTCTAACTTTGTTTTGAGTATTTCTGGCAGGTAATGGGTGGCTCCTTGAATTCCTCTCCAAGAGAATTTCTTTCCTTTTATAGTTTGGTTCTTTTGGGAAGTCTTGGGCCGCCCCCTTGATTTGTGGACCCCTGGTGGATTTCTCCTCAATTGGCGCATGAAAGAGGGGAGCTGCTATCTGTGGTGTGGGGACCAAAGCCTGCTGGATGGAGATGTGGCGCCCCCTGGACTCAGGCGTATGGCTGGGAGTGTGGCGCCCACTTGCTTGGCCTTGGGAGAAAATGTAACACCCCAGGTTGAAACCCTAGTCCACTACTGAGTCAACATGACTCAATAAAATAAAATGCAGGTAATATAGACTCAAGCTAAAGTTGAGTTGATCTAGTCAACCCTTATTACAAGCCAAAAAAATTCTAATTCTTCGGGCAAGGTTAATCAGAGATCCAGATGGAGCTCTGAAGTCTTCTTCTGAGTCTGGTGCCCGCACCACGATCCCTAATGGTTATAAGAAATCTACACCCTCGACATATCACAAGGTCTACGTTTGGTAGTACACTGAGATATATTAGTCACAGAAGAAGTATGAAGAAAGTTGGAATGCTTCATTTCATTTTTGAATTTTTACAAAAAAAGAAAGAAAGACAAGAAGTAATGCAGATAACAGGAAAGTGGATCTAGAGACCGCCTACCAGCCCTTTCCCATGCTGGCGAGAGGTATTGAAGCCCTGGAAGGAGGATGGAGAGGCTCCGGCGTTCCCTTCAGAGTCAGACTTCGACTCTTCTTCAAAATTGAAGTCAAATTCATGACCGGGGAAGGGGATGGAAGGTCTAATATTTTCCAAGCCCTTCAAATTGAAGTACTTGAAAGCTTTGTCTCGACGTTCTCGGAACCCCCGATGGTACGAATCCAGGACCGTCTCTGCAACTTCATCCTTGTAGGTGGAAGAAGCCATGAAGTTGGAGATGGCCTCAACCACCTTCTTCCTGGCCTCCTCCACCTATGTAGCGGCTACCTCGACTCGAGCCTTGGCCTCCACCAAACGGGCCTCCAAGACCTGGATCTTCCTCTCCAGGCTAGCGATAATCCTCTCAGGGTCATCGTCGTCACCCCTTCGAGGAGCCTTAGAACTAGGCTCACCTTCAGTTAGTGTATCCGAGGTCCTCTTCATTGCTGCCTTCTTAAGATCAGAGATGCTGAACCTCATTTTGTCGGTATGCTGGAAAAAGGAGGGCAATTTCCAAAGGGGGAGTCTGAAATTTTGATGGCCTACGACAGGAAGAGACAGGGTCCCATTTAAAAGGATCCTACACCCACGAATAGCCAGAAGGAGATGTGATCCGTGACTTTTCCCAGACACACCAAAGGGCACCACATGTTGAGACGATGCCTCGAAACCCAGGTGACCACCTGGGAACAGTATGATCGCCAATAACTGCTTTCGGAGATGGTAACCGCCGGTGCTTTGGACCCAGAATGGTCTTCATCGTACATTTATGGCATTAATGGCCTTCTCTCGGAAAAGGAAGATATGGCAATACCCAGGATGCGCGGAGACATGATCGTTCAAATATCTAGGCACTCAATACGGGCAATGAGAATCATGCTTAATGTTCTCCAATCAATGGTTAACAGGAAAATGACACCTATCTATCACTTCCATTCCGAGACAGAAGGAGTAATTACAGTGGATAGCTAACATCTGCCTGACCTAATCACGGTCAAACATAGGTAGTGCCATTCCAATTTTACTTTGGAATTTGTCTTCGACATCAACCACAAATTAAATAGTCTTCGACTTATCCATCAACCAGAAAGAATCAACCCGAAAGGAACTGATTTGAAAGAACTTAGTCTCTTATTTCAAGGATGAAGAACTTCATCCAAAAGGAGGATATTACAAATAGCTGAAAAAAGAAAAAATTGCAACAGAATTACTTCTTGTCAGTCTCTTTGACAGTTGAAATAGGAGTAAGGGTCGACGCTTCCCCAAGCTGGGCCCTGGAGGCTACAGATCTACCCTCCAGAATGGTGAGCAAGGAGAAGTCCATACCGGGATAAATCTCTTTAATTTTACCCAGACAATCGGCATAACCTGAAGAATATCCTTCCGACGTTGCTTTGCTTGTTTCGTCTCTGAAAGCTCGGGAAGCTTTGTAGGCTTCAACAACCCCCAAAGACCTCTCTTCAGCCTGTGCAGCCCTTGGATGGCCGCCGAAAGTTTTGCCTCCAGCTCCTCAACCCTCCTCTCCGATTTGACCAGACGAGACCTTGGCTCCTTAGCATCTCGTAATACCTCCCTTAACAATAGTTCAAGAGAGACAACTTTCCTCCTTCTCTCCTGCGCAATGATCGACACCTCGGTCGCCTATGCCTGAATGATACCCATCTATCTATTCAAGACATCATTTGAGGTGATGGCCTTGTCCCTCTCTTCTTCTGCAGTAGCCCGAAGCTTCTTGGCAGCATCCTTTTCAACTGCGGCTAAGGCCACCCTGCTTCAGAGGCCTTTGCTATAGCTGACAGATTCGCAAGCACCTTTCTCTAGCAGAGAAAGGTTGCGAGAAGTCTGCAGAACAAGGAGCACCTACAAAATTAGTTCGATCGACGAATGTGGATAAGTAACATATGCTACGAAAGACTACCAACTGTATTCCGAGGAAAAGGGCAGGAAAGGGATCCCCAAATTCCTGCTTCCTGGTTCCGGTCACAGGGGTATCGCACCCCACTGGCCCCTTTTCTCCTACAATCGGAGCCACTGGCTTAGCATTTCAGCATGAGGGGGAGCCCTACCAACATCTCGTGGACTCGATCTCATGGATGGTCCAACCGGCACGGCCTTCCTAGGAGAAACTGGCTCCTCCCCTGAAGAAGAATCTACTTCGATAGGATTATTGCTCTTGGCCTTGGCGCACGGTAACTCCACCACATATCTCCGCCTCCGATCAGATCTCCTCACCTGGAAACCTCTCATTGGTTTCCCCTTGGCTGCCCGCTTGAGCTATGCAAGATTTGGCCTCATGATGAAACAAGCCCTCAGAATGACACGAGGATGAGGGAACATGAATGGTGTTAGAGATGGCATTACCAAGTGCGAACGGTAGCTGATCCAAGAAAATCCCTTTCCTTATATCGAGACTGGCGAAATTTAAAAGCCCTCGTTCCCAATGGCTTCTTAGGCATGCTATGCATGGACACCCTAATGGATCAGGGCCTCAACTAATGTGTTAGGGGGGGCCACCAAAAGGCTACAGCCATGATGATCCCTGTTCCCATGCACAATCACCATGGACTTGATTACCGCTACCTTTCCAAGCAACGACATGACGGTCGCCACCCCCGGTAAATCGATAAGGTAAAGGTTTCTTTTGTATAGAAACTTTCCTATCTATTTTGCAACCCAAAAGGAGAAGCTCGCATTCGCAAGAAAAGACTTCGCAAAGGGCATTATGATTCAAGTCATCACCAAAACCAATGACACTACTTAAACCAAGTTCGAAAATGCAATACGGTATATATAAAAAAGGAAAGGCTACTTGTTAATTCAGAGAAGTTTGCTGATTACATGCCGGAGAAAAGGAAAGAAGAGATACAATGCCTAGAGTCACACAAATCCTTAAGGATCGGCCGGGAGAGATCCAGCATCGCAAGATTGGAACATCCTATCAATTTGCGCAGAAAGGGTTTCCTCGACTTGGGCTAAATCCAGAGAATCTTCAACCTGGACCCCCTCCTCAGCCTCGGTACCCTCTTCGACTTGGGCTCCCTCTTCGGCCTTAACTCCCTCTTCAGCCTGGACTGAAATTACACTTGGATCCACGGCTGCGATAAGTTTCTTCCCTCAGGCTTGGTGTCTCTTCAGCCTTTTCAACCTGGACTGGAATTACACCCGAGTCCTCGACTATGATTGGGGTTTCCCCTCTCGGGCTTAGCATCTCTTCAACCTCCTCTATAGCCTCGATTTCCACCTCTTCTTCCTCCACTATGTCGAAAGCAGGGATGCCGAAAAGATCGAGATCGGGAAAGACCGTACTGACCTTGGCGAGTCCGTCATTGAAGCCATGCTGATAGCCGTATAAAATCGCTTCATTCATCTCCTCCTAGAACTATGAAGACTTCCTAAAATCCGCAACAGCTCTAGCCGCCAGCTCCTTCATAGCTTCAGATTCCCTCCTGGCTACTTCAGACTCCCTCCTGGCTACTTCGGATTCCAAGGCTACTTCTTCGGCTCTTAAAGATGCCCTTCTGGATCTCAAAGATGCCTCTCCGGCCCTCTCGGTCGCTTCCTCAGCTGCCTTGGTCAGGTCTCCGATCCTCTCCTGATTCTCCTTGGCAGATTATTCCAAGGAGTCAATATGTTTTTTATTCTTCCTCAACTCCGCCCCCTATTCTACGATAATCAAGTGGGCATTCTTCAGTTCGCCCCTCAGGCCACGAACTTTGGCATCCATGCGAGCAAGCCAATTCTTTATGGACTGCTTCAGTTCCTTGGCCACCTCCTTTTCGGCCCTGGCCACATGGAGCTTCTCCTTCAGACCATGAATGAGGCTATCGACGCTCCCCAGGCCCTCCTCCATGAAAGTGATGTCATAAACCAGCTATACCAATAAAACAAGGTGTAAGATCAATCACAAGCTGGATAACCCATCGGGCAAGAAGGGAAGGGTAAAAATCCTACCCGTTGCAGGGCGGAATAGGCAGAATCAGATACCCTGTCCAGGCTTCGACCTCAGATAATTGCCAAATCATGAGGCAATAGAGTATCCTTCAGTGCTCGCCTAGCCATTGTAGGGACCAAAAGATCCCCCGTAGGGGAAAGCTCCAAAGAGCCCACGGAATGGCTCCAAATTGGAGAAGCCTCCTGGACGGACTCCTCTGCTTGCAGCGCCTTGCCCCTATTCGCCGCAGGGGGTTAAGGTGGTGGCACATCGACCACTAGAAACATACTCTCCTTTATTTGAACTGGAGAAATGGCCGTCGGCAAAGATTCAACTAGTTGAGGCCCTACTGGGGCCTCCATCATTGACACCCCGTCTCCCCCGGAGGTTCCTCTAGAGGATGAGGTGCTCCTACTCCTCTCATGGTCATCCCCTCGGGCCTTCTTCTAGGCCCCTAACCTTGAAAGGAGAGCCTGAGCTATCCTCTTCTTATAGGACTAGCGAAGCCAGTCCAAGTTAGGCTTTATTCTACCACTTGCAAATAGAAAGACCCCACTAAATCAACTAGACTATGAAAGAGACTAAAGAAGAAGAGGTAAAAACTTCCACCATTTGTATCTAGCGCAGGGAACTTGCTGATCCCTACGAGATGGAGATTCCTCTCCTCCAACAATTCGCGGATGGGAATGACTTCCGAACCAGTCAGTAAATCATAATCATACTGATCAATCGCCAAAACTTTTTTTCCATTATTGGCAACTAGACGTGGCTCCTTCCACTCGCTACTGAAACCCCACGGTTCGGTAGACGATACAAAAATAAAGTTGGGCTTCCACCCATGGATGGCACTGGGCATATCCTTAATGATCTTGCGACCAGGTCGAAGATCGATCATCCTCCATCCCCGACCGTAGAAATCTCTCTTGAGAATAAAAAGAGCAATAAACAAATTGATCCCGTGATTCACGTTAGCTATGTGGCATCGGACCAAAAACCTGCAAATATTTCGAATGCTGTTCGGAGTCAACTGTGCAGGCACTATTTGGTACATGCAAAAAATCTTGATGAAAAAGGATGCAGAGGAAATCGAAGACCTGCCTTTAAATGGTCTTCGTATATGGCCAAGCACCTGATGGGAGGTTTATTTACCCACTCTTTAGATGTGGGAGGTAATAAAGGAAACCCTTCGGGAACGTGATAACGTTCTCGAAGGTGGGCGACCCTTTCTAGTGAGATGGAGCTGGGAACTAACTTCGGACTCATTACATCCTCGACCCCAAAGAGCCTAACTATTTCTCCTTGACTTCCTACAACCTCAGCCATGACAAAAGAATGAAGCAAAGAAACAAAAGGATAAGTCTACCTGCGGAAGCGACTGATAGCTAAGAATAGGAAAAGCTGGGCCAAAACAGAAAGTATGCAAGGTTAAAGAAGCTTCCTCAAGCTAAACTTTTCTCCTTCTCATAAAGGACAAGGATGCTCCAAGGCAACATCTCGATAAGCGGAACCATCTCCCCAAATCCATCACGAACGCTCGAGATGGATGTACAATCCCAAAACAACCATAAACTGATTTGACGCGGGATGGACCGAAGGTCATAATCCGCACAAATCAAGGGCTAAGATGGAGTGCACTTCTCATCCGAGGGACGAGAAGAGGCCACAACCGCCGCTCTAATTCCAACCAGAAGATCGGCTGAACCGATGCACAATAGAAAAAGGAGAGACAGTCCCTGATCCACCCGCTCCTTTTTCACACCCCAATCAGAGGATTATAGATGTCCAGCACCTGATCCTCGATCAGCCGGCAATTATGGCAGACGATCCAATCAGGGATTTCGTAATTATCTACCGCACCATTCTCTAGGAAAAAACGACAAACTAGTGATACTCTCACTCTTCGAAGCAAATCGTCGCTTCGAAAACTGAGAGTAGGGGGCAACTGTTGGGATATATCAGCTTAAGCACAAACAAGCCACCGGTTTGACCGGCCGAGGACATTTCTTCCGAACCAAGCATTTTAAATCGCAACGATCGGAGTAAACCAAATAGCTGATGGACCGGCCGAGGCCGAAGACACAACTTTGGGCCTACGCCGAAGACGCAGTCTTCGGCCCACGACGAAGGCTGAGTCTTCAACCCACGCTGAAGTATGAACTCTGATCTATCTTGAAAGAGTCCGAAGACGAAGACATTCCTCCAATTCGACTACAGACATTTCTCCAAGAGGGAAACCTAAAGACGGATCCCCGACCTGTCTCAGGTCTTCACGAACGCAACAAATAACGATTATCATCGACTACTTCCAGAGCACGATCATGGCACGTAACTCCGGTGACAATGCCTCCGGTTTGGCCGGAACCGTTTAGTAACTGTCTACGATTGCGAATTGAGGGGAAGGAATTAGCTTCCCCATCATAACCGTAGGAGGAAGAACGGAATCGCAGGCCGGACAACTCATTATAAATTACGGTAAGAAGGGACGCTCCAAGTAAGGCACAAGATACTCTTGAAAATCTGAGAGTCTTTTTCTCTCTATTTATCCTCAGAATTTTTTCTATTATGTGGCTGGAGCCCGCCTCCGACTTAAGTATCGGAGCATTCTCCGTCGGAGCAACTTCGATCATGAATTTATTTTGTAGGTGAACCGGAGAGCGGGCTTATGATCCAGTAACCCCATCTGATGAGAACGGGAACTCTACGCCAATATAATCTATAATCAAAACTTTTCTTTCTAGTATAGCCTGCAGATATCTTTTCTCTAGTAACGTCCGATGTTTATGCTTAAAGGGTAACATCAACACTAAGTGTGCGAGAAATTATCACAATAAGAGGAAATAAGGGGAAAAAATTTTTAGGGACATTCAATTTCCGCTAAATTTAGATTTTCGCACTCAACCTAATGCACCGGCGGGATGTTGCATGTACGACTGGAGGAACCAGGAGTTAAAGCGTTGGTCAACCACCAGGAGGTTTCCTTCTACGTGGTCACGAAGGGACCGCTAATTAAATACCCGACAGGTTTACCTTAATCGGGCCTGACCCCTTCTTCTTCCAGGATATGATCACAGAGGGCCCGTCAATTGGACGGTGATCCGAAATTTCCACCCATCGCTCTTTCACGCCCGTGACTCGGCCTTCCAATCCTAGCCGCAGATCCCTCCAAAAGGCGTTTGCGGTTCAAAACCTCGATCTCCCCGCCGTTGTAAAAACGCGAAAGACGACGGCGACCTTATCACCCATGGCCACCGGTTCGCTCCTCGAAGCCACCGCCTTGCTGGGAGAACCGCCCAAATTCCGGTCCCCCCCTTTGAAATGGAGCCCGTTCTTCCACAAATTTCAATCCCGATTGCCTCTCCCTCTTCCCACAAGCCTTAAATCCATCGGAGTTTCTGTCCAATCCGTCCTGAATCCGGTGGCGGCATTCCGGCCATGCCCTGCTGCTGCGTCCTTCTCCCCAGAGGAGCGGAACAAATTCGCGACGGCGGTTCTTGAAACCCTAAGAGCGCTGAGGAAATCGGCGATCGCCGTCATCTTTCTAGGGTTCCTCCTGACGGCCGATCCACTCGCCGCCCTCGCGGCCTCCGGGGGAAGGATGGGAGGAAGTGCCTTCTCTTCTTCTTCTTCTCGGTCCCATTCTTCTTCTTCTTTGCATTCTTATTCGAGACCCTCAGTCTCTAGCTTCTCATACTCTGTTCCGTACTACGCTCCGTCTCCGTTCGGAGCAGAAGGAGGTTTAGTTCGGGCCGTCGGGGTGGGATTCAACTCGGAGGGTGGATTCATCCTCCTTATGTTTGGTTTTGCGGCAGTTATTTTGCTCGCTGGAATTATTTCGGACCAGAGGGATGGTGGGAGCGTCCTCGCGGACACTCAGAAGACGAGTGTCCTCAAACTTCAGGTTTGAGGAATATCTAATTCTCGTATATTTCACTGTATAAGAAAATTTTTAGCTGAAGTTGTTTGATTCTCTATTTTCTTTTTGTCCAACTGGCTATATGTTTTTACTTTCTTTTTATCCCCCTGTTTTTGTATTTTGGTTGACTTCATTGCTTGATTAATTGAGCTATTCTCTATTGTGGCAACTACTTGTTCTTGAAGACCTACTTGAATGACATCTAAGCTGGAGACTGCACCAAGTAATGCAACAATCGAGATCAAGAAGTTACAATTGACTAAGCTTGATTGATATGACATCCTTCAACATGCACCGACCGAGTAATTAAAAGAGCTGACTAAGTGTCCAAGTAGACTTTGTTGGGTATGCCAGGATACAATGTTAAGACTACTACAATTGGCAACAAGCAAACCACGAGCGCCACTTTCCAGAGAAGTTTAAGGCACGAACCACCTACAAATGTTGCAGCTCAGATCACTCGAGCAAGTGGCAAAGGTAGACAAATCACAATTATCCCAATAAAGATCCTGGCAGATAGGATCTCAACAAAGATTGTTATCCTAATAAAAGATCCAGGAGATAGGATCCCAACACCCAACTAAAGTTGTTATTTGTGTTAGAGGAGACTACCTTTTAGCAAAATTCAGTTATCCTAAGTAATTATAAATAGGTTAGAGAGGACTCCTGATAGGTAATACATTCTTACCCCTTTAAAATGCTCTTTTAATCTCTCTTTGTCATTAAACTTTTAGCTCCACTACTGTCCATTTCCTCTATTAACTTGATTATCAAAGAGTCCCTTGTTGGTAACTATCAGTCAAGCAGGACTGTTCTTGCATGTATTTGCTTGAGAGATGCCTAGGAGTAGGACCTCTTTCCATCGAAGAAGGCCATGGAACCGTTAGACACTATCAAATTCCAGGAGTGAGGATTTGACAGCAATAGATTGGGATGCTAGGTAGGAGTCTAGAAGAAGTAGACTCAGGAGTCGAGAGCTTGATGGCGAAGACTAGAGTGCTGGATGCCTCCACTAGCCACATCGGATGCTTTTCATGCCTTGAGGAGCATCCGGGTCTGGCGGTGGAACTTCTCGCTTTGCCACCTCCATAATCGATGGACTACCAGCAAAACTTGCTCACCACCACTTTGGTGCAGCATGTCCAAGTGTTGGCTATGGTAGTGCAGGGGTTGCAGCAGTAGCAAGCTACAATGAAGCAGCAATAGTCAAAAGTTCCTCTCTTTTCCACTACTGTTACTCGATCTAGTCAACAGTCTTCTAGTGGGAGAATTTTGCATTGAAAATTTTTTTACTGGTTGTGGTTCTTGTCACCATGATGAGTAGGTTCCCAACATGAGAAGCAGCGATGAGGAAGACAACAAAGATGAGAGAAATGCCTCCGTTTCTCATCTGCATCCTCTCGGGAGGGATTTATTGATGGAGTTTATTGGCAACTAGCTGATCGGTAGCTTGGTGACTATGATCACAAGTTGTGCGGATCGATCATTGACTCACTAATCTTCAGGGAGAAAGCAAAGATTTGACGGAGTTTAACACCCGTCTTTTCTTCCAACAAATTATGGAGCAGCCAATTCCTGGTCAGTTCAAAATATCCCTACTAGATCCCTATGACAGTACTACCGACCCGTTGGACCATCTTGAGAGCTACAAGATTCTCATGATGATTCAAGATGCCATCGATGCTTTATTCTACCTAGCCTTTTTGGTCACTTTTTAGAAAGCAGCCCTTTGGACTCGAGTCAAGGAGCATCCATTTCTTCAGATAGTTGGAGAAGCAATTTGTGGCTTATTTCAATGCTAGCCGAAAGATGCCACAAGATCCAGACAATCTCTTCTCAATCTGCCAGTGGGCGGGAGAGTCACTGAAGGAATACATGGTTCGTTTTAAAACGGCCATGATGGAGATCTACCATCTCGATGAGGTAGTGGCCATGCCGGCAATGAAGAGACTACACCCCTCTCGATTCATTTACTCGTTGGATAAGACTTACTTCATGTCTTATTTGGAGCTGTTGACTTGCACTCAAAAGTACATCCGTGTGGAGAAAGGTGCCCTTACTTGGTGTGAAGCTGACGGAAAACTAAAAAGAAAGCAGGCTTGAAGGGACCAAGCAGGAGCCAAGACGACAAAGCTGACTTGTCTTGCCAAAGAAGTCCTAGGTCGAAGGATAGCCAATAAATTTGGTAACTATACTCCTCTCTTGATCTTTAGAGCTAAAATTCTCATGGAATTAGAAGGAAAAATATATATATATATAAAGACCTCGCGTGATGAAATCTTCATCAATCTCTCGGGATTAGAGTAAGTACTGTCATTTTCATTGGGATCACGACCATGATACCAAAGATGCATTCAACCGAGGAACGAAATTGAAGACCTCATTCGGCATGGCTTTCTCAGAAAGTATGTTCATAGAGGAGTTCGACTTGACGCCCAGAACCCTAACCAACTTCAAGTTAAAACAGAGATCAACAATCAACCAATAGTTGGAATGATTAACATGATCTCTTAGGGTGCACAATCTCAGGAGGTAGGACACCCTTCAAAGAGGCAAAGGGAAGAGGATGATGATGATGTACTTTCATTTTCTAAAAAAGTTTTGGTCGGAGTCTAAACTCCACATAATGAAGCTGTTATCATGTCTATGGCAATAACAAACTATGATGTAAAGAGTGTTTTAGTCGATAATAGAAGCCCTGCAATGCATTGTTTTACGTTGCTTTCTCTCTAATGAACTTGTCTAAAGGTCGATTAAAGAGAGTCACCATCCCCTTAATCGCGTTCACTGGAAACTCGATTGGTGTTGAAGGCAAGATTGCTTTTTCTATTACGGCTGAAAGCCCACCTCGATAAAAGAGTCAAACTATCACACTTGCCTGGATACCCTCAGCATATAATGCTATCCTTGGATGATCAGGATTAAATCAGCTAGATGCGATTATTTTAACTCGCTACCTCCTTGTCCTATTTCCTATCAAGAATGGAATTGAAGAGATGCTTAGGGATCAGCAGTTAGCCTTATAGTGTCTTATGGTTGTTGCCAAAGTACACAAGGCTAATGAAACATTGACAACTGAGTAACTGGATTAGAAAGAGCCAGATAAATGGGGTGAACTAGCCGAACAACTAATCTCTCTCCCTCTGAAGGACGAAGATCCTTCGAGGATGGTACAAGTGGGACTCTTTTGCCCGAAAAAGAAAGGAACCAATTATTAGGATTCTTATGGAACAATGCTAATATTTTGCTTGGTCAGCATTGGACATGCTAGGAATTTCACTAGAGGTTATTACTTATAAATTGAATGCGGATCCAAAGTACAAGCCAATCTGGCAGAAGAAGAGGAGCTTTGCTCCTGAAAGACAAAAAGCCATTGGTGAGAAAATCGACAAACTTCTAGCTATTGGATTCATTCGAGAAGTTTATTATCTTGACTGGTTGGCTATTGTTGTCATGGTCAAAACGGCTAATGGGAAGTGACAAATCTGTATAGATTATACTGATCTGAACAAGGCATACCTGAAAGATAATTTTTCACTTTCAAAGATTGATCAATTGGTTGATGCAACTTCCAAACATAAGCTATTGAGCTTCGTAGATACTTTTTTGGGCTACAATCAAATTAGGATGGTTCCTGAGGATGAAGAAAACATTGTCTTCATAATTGAAAATGCATTTATTATTATAAAATAATGTCTTTTAGTTTAAAAATGTAGGAGCTATCTGTCAATGACTGGTCAATAAGATCTTCAAGGACCAAATCGGGCATAACATGAAAGTTTACATTGATGACATGCTTGTCAAGAGTTCTGAAGAATTTGCTCATATTAAAGACATGGAAGAAACCTTCAATGCCCTCTGTCATCATTAAATGAAATTATATCCAAGTAAGTATGCCTTTGGCGTAACAGCAAGTTTCTTGAATTCCTAGTCACCAAGTGAGACATTGAGACAAATTTGAAGAAGATCCAGACAATTCTTGATATGCGGCACCTAACCTCTAAGAAAGAACTGCAACATTGATCGGACATATTGCAGCACTCAATCGGCTCATATTTCAAGATCAGTCGAGTGGTGCTTACTTTTTTTAAGGTCCTGCAGTAAATGCACAACTTTACTTGGATGAAAGAATGTAAACAAGTTTTCGAGGAATTGAAGAAGTTTCTGGGATCTCCACCACCACTTTCTAAGCTTGAAGTAGGAGAGGAACTATTATTATATCTTGTTGCATCTCCAAAAGCTATGCGCTCGGTGCTTATTCAGGTAGATGACAAAGAAATTCAAAAGCTTATTTATTATACCAGTCAAGTACTTAACAATGCTGAATCCAGGAACTCTAAACCTGAAAAGATTGTTTATCCACTAATCATCTCAGGTATTCTAAACTTGAAAAGATTGCTGCAATGACTGGGTACTTTTGGAAAAATGGCTAAATATGCCATCAAACTCAATAAGTTTGACTTATCTTATCGACCAAGATCGTCTAAGAAGGTCCAAGTCCTTGCCGACTTTCTCATTAAATGCACATGATCAGAAGACAAGGCTGATGAAGAGCCTATTGAGCTATTTGATCCAGAGACAACATGGATTCTCTATATGGATGGAGCCTCAAATTTTCAAGAAAGTGGAGTTGGTCTAATCTTGACAAACTCGAAAGGAGTGGTTATCGAGTATGCACTTCATTTTTCATTCAGAGCAATCAACAATCAAGCCGAGTATGATGCTTTGCTAGCTGGATTGAAGATTGCCAAAGAATTTGGGGTCAAAAGTCTAAGGATCTTCATCGACTCTTAACTGATAATCGGTCAAGCCACTGGTGGATACGAAGCTCGAGATCCGATCATGGCCAAATATCTTGACAAGTTGCAGACTTTCATGTCCACCTTGAAGCACTTCAGCGTATTCCACATGCTAAGACAAGAAAATGCTTGGGCATATGCACTTTTTCGGTTGGCAACTTTGATCAACAATTCCGTTGATCAAAAACATATATTGAATACTTGGAGGCATCTAGTTACCAGAAAAGTCAATAGGTTGATCATGAGCCAAGCTGGATAGATCCTTTGATCAAATTTTTAATGAAAGGAGTCCTACCAGATTGTCCCTCGAAGGCAAAGCAGCTGAAATGGAAAGCTTCTTAATGTGTTGTTGGACAGACAACTCTATAAGAGGTTCTTGCCGTTGGTTGGACCCCCTCCGGTGGGGAAGAAGTCGAATCTTCAGTGCCCCAAGACCTGTTAGGAGGATTGTTGTCGAGTCCCGATCGGAGTTAATCCCAAGCTCTTTGTCCTTTGATAGGATTGGTCACTTATGGGAATACTACTACATTCCTGATAACCTTCCTTTGATACTTCCACGACTCGAAGAGAGAGTAAATAGGCCTCCGTCCGGTGCTATAGCCATATATGAAGACCACTTAAAAGTTGGTCTTCGCTTTCTGTTGCACTCCTTTTTTGCTAGTCTTTCATATGTATCATGTCGTTCCCACGCAGTTAACTCCGAATAGTATTTGAAATATTTGCGGGTTTTTAGTCCGTTGCCACATAGCAAATGGGAGGCCCAGGACTAGTTTATTCACTTCTCTCTTCGCTTTGAAGAGAGACTTCCACGGCTACGGATGGTGGGTCATCGGTCCCTGTCTTGGCCGTAAAATAATGAAGGATATGCCTAGTGCCATCCATGGGTGGAAACCTAACTTTCTGTTTGTCTCCTCTTCTCAATCGTGGGGGTTTGATACAAAATGGAGAGAACCCTGTTTGAGTGCGAACGCCGGTAAGAAGATTCTAAAGGCCGACCAACTAGACTATACATTGTTGTCTGGGTCTGAGGTCGCTTCTATCCGGGAACTTTTAGAAGAGAGGAATCTTCGTCTCGCTCAGATTAGCGAGTTCTCTTCGTTAGATATAACCAGTAGATGGCTTCGGCTTCTATCTAGCTTCGTAGTTATCCCAGCTAACTGACTTTGAGATTTGTTTCTATTGACAGGTGGCAGGATGAGGCCTGATGTTAGCTTGCTTTGTCAATCTGCCAAAAGGAAAGCAGCCCAAGTTCCTCCAACGAGATTGGAAGTCCGAAAGAAAGCCTGGGAGGAGGGAGCCAGCAGGAGCATCACTCCTGCAAGGGAGTTGTCGGGGAGATATGAGGTCCTACCGGTAGAGCTTCCGCCTAAGGAGAGCTCTCTGATCCAGATTTCGGAAAGTCCGATCGTAGCCCCGATTGTCGACCTACCACCACCATGCCCGTCTGCGGGGGATAAGGGCAAGGCGCCTCAAGTCGAAGGGAGTCCGGTGAGGAACACTCCCTTAGACAGGGATTGCGAAATAGACTTTTCCCTCTTCTCTGATGCGAGGGGTCTTGCGCTTCCCGATGTAGCCAATAGAATACTGAAGGCCATGCTGCTGCCCCGCGACTGGGCAACCACCCGGAATCGGCGCCTCGCAGAGGTGTCCGATTCAGCATTCTCTTCCATGCTGAAGGTAAGATGTCTTATCTTCCTTCGTCTTCTTATGGTGGTCTTCAGCATAACTAATTTTATATTTCGGTGATTTAATGCAGCTAATCCATGATATCACTTTCATGGAAGAAAGCATGGAAGGGTTCGATAACTTCCTTAAGAGCTTGAAAGAAGAGCTTCAGATGGTGAAAGTCGAGAAAGAAGTGGCTGACGAGCTGAAATTGGCCATGGAAGAGAAGCTCAACAATAAAGATGCCGAGATTCAGGGTCTAAAAAATGAGCTGAAGAAAGCTCAATTAAAGATCTTTGAACAGGAGGCCAAGCTCCGAAAATGGAAGAAGCAGATGCACTCCTTGGAACATTCTGCCAAGGAGATTTAGCAGAAGGTCGATGAGGCAGCCAAGAGGGCCAAAGCAGTGGTCAAGGAGTCCGAGGCTTGGAGGGAGCAGGCGGCCAGGACAGTCGAAGATTTCAAAAAGTCTTCGACGTTTGAGGAGGAGGTAACTGAGTCAAGTGTGGTCAGTTACCAATATAGCTTTAACAATGGGTTCAAAGAGGTCCAGGGGCTTTACCCTAATCTTGACCTTTTGAGCATCCCGGTGTACGAGATCGTCGAGGAAGGACCTACGGCCCCCGCCGAAACCGAGCCTGCGGCCCTCGTTGAAGCTGAAGAAGCGCCGGGATAGGCTGAAGAAGTCCCAGCCGTGACGGAAGGCTAAGAGCAAATCGAAGAGTCGACCACGGCTGATCCAACAACTTCGGCTTAAGCAGAAGGGGTCTCTCCTGCGGTTCATATTGAAGAGGCTCTTCCTGCGGCCAATCCGGAAGTTCCTATGGTGGCCTTAGTAGGCGAATATGCCTTGTACCTTTTGTTTTTCGTTTTTGTAAGAAAATGATGTGTAATCAAGTCTGCTTTGATATTAATGAAAGCACACTTTTTCTTCCAATTGGATGAAACTTTTTTGAGTATGAAGTCATTGGGCATATTGCGATCTTCGAGTAGATAACCATTTCTTGAAAGATATAATAACTTATAATTTGAATGAAAGCTTTCCCAAGTGAGGAGTCTTCTAGTGGGCAGTCGTCTTCTGATAGATGGCATTCTTTGAATAAGAATCTTCAACAAAATTTTCAAAGTGTGGACTCTTCAGATAGGTAGCCGCTTCTGAACATGCAATAACTTTCAACTTGAATATAAATTTTCTAAGTGTGTGGTCTTTGAGTAGACTATGGCCTTTTGGATAGAGAGCTATCTTTGGGCATAGGAAAGTCTTTAGCTTGAATATGAATTTCTTCGTTGCCTGAGATTTTTGAACTTGACTTCGGTAGGATCGTTAACCTCAAAGACAAATCGTTCATTTTGGCTTCTCGTCAGGTCAGCTTTTTCCTGCTCATGAGTTAGACTTTTCAGCATTTGGATCCATAATTAAAGAATCTTGACGTTTGATGGGGATCCTAGCTCACCAATCAACGCGACGTTTCATCTCTGCCAAACGTCCAATCGCCGTTGGTGAGGCAGTTATTACCCATGTCGTGGGACTGCGATGATCAGTCATTAAAGCTGCGTATGTCAGGAATCGGTTCAGTCGCAGCTCTCAGACTTCTCGTAACCATCTTCACATGGATCAAGGCCCCTATTAATTAGGACAGGCACACGTGGCATAATCGGAGGGCAGAGTAGGCTGAGAAGAGCACTTCCCAGGTCGTCAAGGCTTATAAGAAGTCCAAAGCCTTTGACGATGAAATGCATGAAGATGGGGTAGAGAGCTACTTCATTGGCTACACAGACTGCTTGAAAAAGGTCATAGAGGCTTATCTGAACCTGGATATTTCTTCGGTTGTCGTATTGGGCGATGAGATGGAAGAAACAAAACTTGCCGCTGGAGAGGTGTCAGCCCCTCCAGATGATGAAGGGGTCGCCAAGGTCTCCGTTCCTGCTCAGGCTGCTAGGTTAGCCGAAGAAAAATAGCTTCTTGCCATAACACTCTCTCTCTATTTTTTTTTTGCCGATGTAACTCAGTCAATTGTACTGCTTTTCCTTCAATGAACAAAAATTCTTTTTCTTTAAAGTAGAAATTTTCTTTTGATGGACGAATGCAATCCAAAGTAATATGCTAAGTGTAAACTTTTCGGCATCATAAATATTGAGGTAGAGCATTCACGAAGAATCTCAAGATTTCGTGTCGGTCCCGTCTTCTCCTTGGTCTGAGAAGTCTGAGCTTGTTGAAGCCATAGAGAGAATTTTCCATTCATCTTGGTCGGATTCGTCGTTAAGGTAGGTCGATGAGACCGTTCTTAGGCATTATATTGATAATAAGGTAGGTTGTTTAGACCCACCTCGACACGTTTGTGGATTTATCGTAGGGTAGGTTACTTGAACCATTTATGTACTTTTGATTAAGAATAAGATAGGCTGATTAGGCTCATCTCGGCATGTCAGCGGATTTATCGTAGGATAGGTTACTTGAACCATCTCTGTGCCTTTGATTGAGGATAAGATAGGCTGATTAGGCCCACCTTGGCACGTCAGCGGATTTACCGTAGGGTAGGTTACTTGAACCATCTCTGTGCCTTTGATTGAGGATAAGATAGACTGATTAGGTCCACCTCGGCACGTCAGCGGATTTACCGTAGGGTAGGTTACTTGAACCATCCCTGTCTTTGATTGAGAATAAGATAGGCTGATTAGGCCCATCTCCGAATGGACTTTTACTGAAGTCTTTCCAAGAGGAAACTTTTATTGATAGTACTTGCGAAGATTCTCTACATTCCAAGGTCGAGGTAGCACATAACCAGCCAAAGTCTCAAGTCGATAAGTCCCTGGATGTATGATTTCTTTGATTCGGTAAGGGCCTTTCCAATTGGGGGAAAGCTTGTCTTGTTCCGTTGGCTTGGATACTTTGGACCTTCGCAGTACTAAATCTTCGGGTTGGAAGGTTCGTTCCTTCATCCTGAAGTTGTAGTATTTGGCAACTCTTTATTGGTACGCCGCTATCTTCATCTGAGCACAAAGTCTTGTGCCTTGTAGTAGATCCAACTCCACTCTTCGGCGTTCTGAATTCTCGGGTTCCTTGTACCGGTTGATCCTTAAGGATTGCAGAGTAATCTCCACAGGAAAAATTGCTTCGGTACCGTAGGCTAAATGAAACGGAGACTCGCCGGTGGCCGTTTTGGGAGTCATCCGATATGTCCAAATAACTGAATTTAGTTCTTTGGCCCAGAGCCCTTTGGCGTCGTTCAGCCTGGTCTTCAGATCGTGGAGAATGGTCCTGTTCATCACTTCAACTTCCCCGTTAGCCTGGGGATGACCGACAGAATTCAATTTGTGGAGTATATGGTATCGAGCGCAGAAGTCCTTAAACTTCGGGTTATTGAATTCTCTCATTTTCGGTGACTATGGCATGGGGAATTCCGAATTGAAATATAATGAAGTTTCTTACGAAGCTTTCGACCTTTTCTTCAGTAATGTGTCAAAGGTTCGGCTTCGGCCCATTTGGTGAAGTAGTCGATAGCTACAATGAGAAACTTTCACTGTCCGAATGCTGGTGGGAATGGGCCGAGAATATCCATGCCCTATTGAGCGAAGGGCCATGGTGTCGTTAGCTAGGTCAACTGGCTTGTGGGCCGTCTTTGAACATTGGCATATTTCTGGCACTAGTCGCATCTTCGGACAAAGTCGATGGAATCCTTCTGAATGGTTGGCTAGAATAACCTTGGCGTATTATTTTATACGTCAGGGATCTGCCTTCCAAGTGATCTCCACATATGCCCTCATGTACTTCTCTTAGGGCATAGTCGGCGTCTGATGGCCCAGGCATTTTAGTAGTGGTTGTGTAAAAGATCTCTTATATAGAGTTCCGTCCAGGATAACATACTGGGATGCCATCCAACGGACTTGTTTGGCTTCAACCTTATCCTTAGTTAATGTATTTTCATTCAAAAATTTGAGAATAGGGTCCATCCAGCTAGGCTCGTGCTCAACCTGATGTACCTCTAGTGTTTCTTCTGCTATACTTAGAGCTTTGAGATACTCTATGAAGGTGCGACCGATGGAATCTGTGGTGGTGGTGGCTAGTCTGGATAGTGCGTCCGCTCGGGAGTTCTCTGTCCGTGGGATATGGGCGATCTCGAAGAAGTCTAGCTGGAAAACTAGCTACCACACTTTTCCTAAATATTGAACCATGGTAGGATCTCGAGTTTCGAACTCACCCTTCACCTGGTTCACCACCGGCTGAGAATTCGAAAAGATTTGGATCTTCTGAATCCCCAGCTCTTTTGCGATTCGGAGTCTTGCGAGAAGGGTTTCGTATTCAGCCTGGTTGTCGAAGCATGGAAGGAGAAGCATAGGGTATATTTTATAGTATGCCTATTTGGGCTGGCTAGTATGAGACCCGCTCCGTATCCTGCTGAGTTTGAAGCCTCATCTACATGGAGTATCCACGCAGACTCTGAATCCTTTTGAATGGCCTCACCTTCTTCGGCTTGTCGCGAGTCATCTTCTGGATCCCATGTGCGTTCGGCTATGAAGTTAGCCAACACTTGTGCTTTCATTGTCGATCTGGACTGGAAGCTGATGTCGAATCTCCAAGCTTTACGGCCCACTTAGCTATCCTCCCCGAAGTATCAGAGTATCGGATGATAGCTTTTAAAGGTTGGTCTATCATGACCATAACAGAGTGGGATTGAAAGTATGGTCGCAAGCGTTTTGCCGCAATCACCAGCGAGTATATGAGCTTCTATATCCTGGGTATCTCACTTCGGTATCATGTAATACTTTGCTAGTGTAGTAGATTGGCTTTTGAAGGTTATCCGTTCCCGTTCGGATGAGTACCAAACTAATTGCCTCGTCCGAAGTGGAGAGATACATATAGAGGGTTTCTCCTTCTTGGGGCTTAGAAAGTAAAGGGGAGGATTCTCCAACTTCTTCAGTTCTTCAAAGGCACAACGGTAGTCCTTGGACCATTTGAAGTTTTGACTGATGAAGGACTTTAAAGAAAGGGAGAAACTTTTCGGCTAATTGGGAGATGAATCGGCTTAAAGAGGCGATTTATCCGGTCAATTGTTGTATCTCCTTCTTACAAGAGGGATGCCTCATGCTTCGGATAGCTTGTATCTTTTCCGGGTTGGCCTCTATCCCTCGTTTGGTGACAAGAAATTCCAGGAATTTGCCCGAAATCATCCTGAAGGTACACTTAGCTGGGTTCAGCTTCATCCGGTGGCGTCGCAGAGCGTTGAAAGATTCTTCCAAATCTTTAATGTGGTCCTCTTTGACGAGGCTTTTCACGATCATGTCGTCAACATACGCCTCCATATTCTTCCCTAATTGCTTCTCAAATATTTTGTTGATCAGTCTTTGGAATGTTGCTTTGGCATATTTCAGACCGAATGGCATCATCTTGTAGCAATATAGTCTCTTCTCTGTTACGAAGGATGTCTTCTCTTCATCTTCAGGATCCATTTGTATCTGGTTGTAGTCAGAAAAAGCGTCAATAAAGCTTAATAGTTGGTGACCAGCGGTGGTATCGACCAACCGGTTTATCTCGGCAGGGAGAAGCTATCTTTTGGGCAAGCCTTATTGAGATCTGTGTAGCTGATACAGATTCTCCACTTGCCGTTGGCCTTCCTTACCATCACAATGTTAGCTAGCCACGGCGGGTAACGTACCTCGATGAATTCGGCTTTGAGAAGCTTATTTACTTCTTCGTCATTGTCCTCTATCTTTTAGGGGCAAAGTTCCTCTTCTTCTATCGAACTAATCTATAGTTAGAGGCAACTTCCAGCCGATGAGTAATTACTTCGGCAGGAATTCCAGGTATGTCCGAAGCCGACCAGGCGAAGACATCGGTGTTGTTCCATAGAAAATGAATCAGTTTTGTCTTCGTTCCTTAATCGAGTAGGCTTCCAATTTGCACCACTTTGGTGGGGTTGTCTTCGGCTAAAGACAAAGAAACAGTCTTTGCCATCGGTTCCCCGCAATTCTTAGTTTGATCTCTTGGGTCCAGTTGGTCTAGTATGATGAGATCAGCCGACTGTTTGTCCTGTATCAGTAGGCATTGTTGGGTGGCTCTCCGGTCCCCTCTTGCTTCTCTAGTCCCACTTCTGGTGGGAAATCGCATTACAAGGTGGTATGTCGAGACTATGGCCCTAAACTTGTTCAAAGCATGTTGTTCCAATATCGCGTTGTAGGTCGATGGGGTTCGGACTACTACGAAATTGATGGGGAACGTCTTTTGACATGGCTCTGTGCCGAGTGTTACAGGCAGTATTATTTTTCCTTTGACTCTGACTTGGTTGCCTCCAAATCCAGTCAGAGGTATAGGAGATCTTTGTAGTTTGTTTCTAGATAGACCTATTCTTGAGAATGCATCATAAAGTAAAACATCCGTGGAGCTTCCATTGTCTACTAAAATACGTCTTACATCATAATTGGCGATAACGGTCGAAACTACAACGAGATCGTTGTGCGGGAGTTGAACTTCCTGGAGGTTATCATCAGAGAATTATACGGAGTTATTGCTTTTGACCTTTTGGAAACATCCTCTTCAGCTCTTCTCCAGTTGGTTTGCCGATGCAGCATGCCCACCCTTCCATCGGTGGGTCTCTGGTTAGGCAGTTCAGCTTCTTCAATGGCCCTCTGAGAGGTGGCAGTTTCAGGTCGAGATTTTGGATGACCGACATACTTTTCCAAGTATCCCCTCTTGATTAGGTCTTCTATTGCATCCTTAAGTTGGATGCAGTCTTCAGTATTGTGGCCGTGATCCCTATGGAATCGGCAGTATTTGCTTCTATTCCTTGCAGAAGAGGACGTCCTCATAGGACGCGGCCGTTGGAGGTAGCTCTCTTTTTCAATCTCCATCAAGATTCTCTCCCTTGGGAGATTGAGGGGAGTATACGAATCAAATTTTTCGTCCAATACTTTGGGCCTGAGACTACGTTGTCGAGTGGAGTCATTGCTGCTGGGAGGTGCAAGGGGATTCGGCTCTCTATTGCTCTTCTTGGGAACAGATTTTTCTTCGATTAGGCGTTGATTTGCCGCCTGCTCTTCGGCATTCGCGTACTTCTGAGCCCTCGCTAGGAGCTCAGCGTAGCTCGTCGGAAACCTTTTGTCCAAAGAAAATGTGAGCTTGGATGACCGGAGCCCCTTTTTCAGAGTGGACATGGCCACATACTCATTGAGATAGGGGATCTCGAGAGTGGCCGAGTTGAATCTCGCGATATAGTCCTTGAGGCTCTCTCCTTCATTTTGATGGAGGAACAAGCAGTCCGTATTTCGAGGCGCCTTTTGGCAAGTCCTGAAATGTGAGACAAATAGTTTTTCTAATTCAGAGGAGTCGATAGTACCTGGGCGTATGCTCGAATACCACATTCAAGCCGACTTCTTTAGGGTAGTAGGAAAGGCCAAGTAGTACAATGCATCGGAGGCTCCTTGGATCATCATGTAGGCCTTGAAGCTATCCAGATGATCAAGAGGGTCAGTGGTCCCATCGTAGGATTCCATCTGAGGGACTTTAAAATGCCGAGGGACGACTTCCTTCATTATTCTGGAGGTGAATGGAGGTAGCGAGTCGTAGGCCATGAACTCGCCATCTCTTTTCTGATTGCGGAGCCTCGCGATCTACGCTTCAAGCATGTTAAACTTTTCTTCGTAATTGTAGTGGGCTCCTTTTTGCCCAGCACTTTCGGGAGTAGAATGTTCGGAGATAGAGGGAGATCATCTAGATCTCTTCCTCACATACCGGTTGTCAGTTTTGCTTCGGATATCGGGAGCTTTGGCCCTCGTGAGAGGGCCGATCCCGAGGGGAGCACCGGGTAGACTCATGGTGGTGGTCTTTTTTCTTTCTAGATCGATGACTGTGCCTAGAGGTGGTCGACGGATGCCCCACTTAGAGGGTAGTCTCCTGAAAATTTTAACCATGGTTGTGAGAGCATCAACCCGGATCAGGAGGGCTTCGAACTGGTGCTGTCTCACAACCAGTGTAGGAAGTGGGACATTATTCTCCACCTGGGGATCGTTCCTTTGAGAGGGAAGACGTCCCCTACTTGTCAAAGCATTTTGAATTCTATTTTTCACCATTACGGCTTTTTCAAACTCTTCTTTCCAAGAGGGGATGGTGCTTTGCTCTCTCTTAGGCGTGCGGGGCCACCTTCCTAGTGCGCCAATTTGTTGGCGTCAAACCCCGCGAATCGGATGGAGCGGTTGGATTGCTGGCTTGCCTCCTGAGATCCCTGCAAAACATGTTTTGACCGGATTTTCTTCGGCGGGGATACTCCGATGCCGAAGTCAGTGAAGGTTAGAGCAACAAAATGGAGAGTTCTTAGAGAGAGAGAGAGAGTGAAAGTGACTCAAGAGAGTTTGATGGGGTCAAAATGCAGTTAAGCCCACTTGCCTCTGGTTAGATGGGGTCGGTTAACTTAACCCCCCCATAACCATAAGTGGTTGCTGCCTGATTCTGGCCACTTCGATATTGTTGGTGTTGAAGTTAGTGGCCACGTGGCTGATTCTGGCCACTTTGATATTGTTGGTGTTGGAGTTAGTGGCTACGTGGCTGATTTTGGCTACTTTGGTATTGTTGGTGTCGGAGTTAGTGGCTATGTAGTTGGTTACAACAATCGTATCCACGTTGCTTCAGGACCACTCCTTTGGAGGGACCAAAGTTGAATTGGCTGTTTGTCTCGCGCCCATCCTCTTCGGAGTAGGCTAAAGACGTCTTGGCCATTTGCATCGGAATTGCTTTCTTCGAAGTGGGCTGGAATATTTACTTCGTACTCGTCCTTTTCAGAGCAAGTTATGAAATGAAGTAGCTGTCTTCTGTGGACCAGTCTTCTTCGGACTGATGCGAAGAAGACTGGCCAGCCACTTGGCACCTGGTACAGCGTGGATCAGGGATATGCTTCGGGACCGACCTCTTTGGTGCGGGTTGAAGACTGACCTTGCGATGTGACCGGAACGGTAATGTCAAGTCATCGCTTTATCAGCCTGTGGAGTCACCTTCGAGCCTTCTGGTATGGGCGACCTGTTCAAAAGGGATTTAATTGGACCCTTAAACCAGTAATTAGCCTTTATTGAGCCGACTTATCTCAACAGGAGCCCTGACTGACTTGAGCCTTTGGGATTAGCACGGGCAGTCAGTGGTAAACAGTTATCCACTATATGGCATGACCTAATTGGCTCGGGAAGACGATCATCAAAGGGGGTTAAAAGGTTACCCTTTTGAGGTGGAAGACATTGGAAAAGTAGTTCTTCATTAATAAGCATAAAAGTCTGTACATGAGTTGGATAAAAATCCAAATAAGTGGAGAGCTACAAGAAGAAAAGAAAAGGAAAAACTTCTTAAGTATTCGCCTCAGGGTTGGCCGTCGGTTCCTTAAGAATCTTGGTTGTGGTTGTTGATTTTTCGACTCTAGGTTCTCCGATGGCAGCTGGCTCCTCGGACTTGATTGCCTCTCCCTTGATAGCCTCTCCCTCGATGGTCTATTTCTCAGCAGTCTCTTCCTCTCCTTCCTTCTACGCTGCTTCTCCACCCATCGATATGTTGCTTAGGTCCAACTGAGGGAAAACCTGAGTAACCTTTTTTTTCCATTGGTAAACCCGACCATGTGAGCATCCACTGCAGCCTCGATGACCTTTTGCACTAATTCATTCGTCTTCTTATAATCTTCGATTGCTCGAGTTGCAACAGTAGTGGCTTGTTCTTCGATTGCTTTAACCTTCTCGTTGGCCGCATAAAGGAGGGATTTAGTCTTACCTTGCAAAGCTTCTACCTTGGCAATATACTCCCGCTTCCTAGTGAGAATCTCTTTCTTCTTAGCTATTTGGGCTTCTAGTTCCTGGATAGCGGTTTCAGATGAAGAGCGGAGGGAGGCAAGCTCCTGCCGCAACTTAGTCTCCGCTCCTTGGAAGACTTCAAAATTTCTTCAGAGACTTCGGCGTTGGCTTCTGCTGACTTCACTCGATCGTCCAAAGAACGACTAAGCTCGGTGAATCTGGAGAACCCTTTATGAATGGTAGACATGTCATGAGTGAGCTGCAAACAAGAAAAATACAAAGTCAATTACTTGGAAAAGAAATTCGGTCAAGGTAAAATAAAATGAATAAATGTATTCCGATCATGGTTGGAAAAACCGAACAGATAATCTCATTCAGGGTATGAGATTTTTTCCTCTTCCAAATCCTGAGGGAGAAGCAGCACCTTCGATAGCTCTCGCGCCACCCGAGGGTTGTCCAAGGCTGAGTCATTGAGCTTGATGTCAATGCCGTGGTTGTAAGAGTCCTCTCTTTTTCAAGTGAAGTGAGTGTTAACTCCCGAGGAAGTTGGAGGGACCCAGAAGACTCGGCTGCTGGTGGAGCTGGGGAAGTTAGGGGAGTTGGAGAGGTTAGAGGAGCCCTTCCCCATAAATAACTAGTCATTGTAGGGCCTGGGGAAGCAGTGCTAGGGCACCCTAAGGATGGTGCCTAGGAAGTTGTAGTAGTCACCACCTTCGTCACTTCATCGTCATCGGTAGGGGTGGCGGTAGCATTTCTTGGTCGGGTTGCTGGGGCTTGTGACGGTGGAGCCCTAGCTATTGCGGAGGAACCCTTGATAGAGGATCTCGGGCTTGGCCATTTGGCCATGGCCCTTCTTGGATGGGCCCCTTAAGGGGGTAGCTTCTTTTAGGGCTGTTTCTTGCATAAGCTCCATTGAAACCTTCATGCCTACAAACCGAGTAAAGGACTTAGCAAAAATTCGAAGGCAGCAAAGGATAAGAAAGTGTTCAAAAGAAACTTATCGAGGGAGTTCGTCGGGCTCAACTCGACTTCGAAGAGATTTTGCTTGGAGAGCAGATCCTATTGTGGAGGAATCTTTACATCACTTAATCTCTTGAAGTCTTCCTCGTCACTAGCATGGATTTGATCATTCCTATTCGGGGATTGGTTCAGCTCCTTCCATATGCAGTTAGTTCCTTAGGGAAGGTCGAAAGAGAAAGAAGAATATGCTCTTCTAATCATGGATGGAAGAAGGCATATCAAAGATAAAAGCTCGCTAATGGCGAGGGCTGATAAACCACTAGCCCTTTGCCCTAGGGAGCTTCTTAAGCATGAAAAATGCCCAAAACAAAGAAATTCGGGTTAGATACCAAGCATGGAAGAATGGACAAAGAAGGAACAAAGGATTCGTAAGGAATTGGGCACGAGCTGGGCCAGGATGACTTGGAAAAGATCAAGGACATTAACGATGGAGGGGTAAAGAGGGAATCTATGACCGGCATGAAAGAATTCCTCATACATGATCAGATTGCCAGACGGACCACCTGTTACTCGGTCCTCTGGTCCAGGGACATGGACGTGAATATAGTCCGGGAACTAATAATATTCTCAGAGTCGAAGAATTTCTCTTTCGATCATTGATGAGGACTCCCTTGCTGGATCGACAAGCAGAATATCCGAGTTGCTTCATCGGCTAGCCCAAAGAGTCCCTTGGAAGGAGCAAACCTCAATCTCTTTCGGACTCTTAGAACACACCTCTTCCGAAGACGGATCCCGTGATCCTTGTAATCGAGAGACGTTGCTAACCAAGTGACTTTCATTCTTGGAAGACATCTCTCAGAAGGACAAAGATCAAAAGGAAAAGAAAATCGAAGAAAAATTAGGTGAAACTCCATCCAAGAACAAGATGAAGATTCACAGAAAAAGAGAAGCAAAAACTACCGAAAGCAGTTCTACTAGGAAAAGCCCCAGAAAGGAGCCCTAAAAAGAGGCAAAGAACTAGGAGGATAAAGAGGAGAAACCAACCCAGGGAGCTAAGTTTTTCTTAGGGAAAGAAATTTGAAGCTTAAGCAAGTTATCTTCTTCTTCCTCTTCTTCTTGCTTTGCAAATAGGGATCCCTGCAACAATGGCAGGAAAACCCCTTTTATACCAATTTCGGTGGCTAAGATCAAAGTTAGCATTTGGTTGGGACTCCCTGATCTAGACACGTGGTGCAACCCAAGCTGAGTAACATAGTGCCACTTCGAAATTGTTACCAGCCAATTAACTCTTAGTGCCTGGACCTGTGTATATCATTTAAAATCTACAGCTTTTAGGTCACATGGTGCAACTCAACTAGCCGAGAAAGATTGGTCGAATCGTCAGCCGTTTAAGGAGTTAATGCATAATCCTTTCGGGCATAGTACCAATAATTTCTTCTTTTTTGCAATCAAGGCGACAATTTCCAAGGAACTAATGAGTGCTCAGGTGGTGAAAGTTTAGCTATTTGAGTATTAAGGCTAAAGAAGTGATTTGTCCTTTCATCTAGAGATGACAAAGATTGAAAAAGTTATTCAGCAATGTTCTGGACTTGGGAGTGGGGGGTAATTGTTGTGGCAACTACTCGTTTGGCCTCGAAGACCTACCTGAATGACAACTAAGCTGGAAACTACACCAAGTAACTATAACATCCGAGATCGAGAAGTTACAAATGACTAAGCTTGATTGATATGACACCATCAACACGCGGTGACTGAGTAATTACTCGGATCCGACTAAGTGCTCAAATAGACTTAGTCGGGTATGTTGGGATACAATGTCAAGATTGCCACAATTGGCAATAGGCAGACCATGAGTGGCACTTCCTTGAGGAGTTCAAGGCATGAGCTGCCCACAAACGCTACAACTTGGAGCACCCGAGCAAGTGGTTAAGGCAGACAAATCACAACTATCTCAACAGAGATCTTGATAGATAAGATCTCGATAAAAAGTGTAATCCCAACAAAAAGATCCAGGAGACAAGATCCCAACACCCAATAGAAAGTTATCCGCATTAAAGTAGGCCACCTCCAGCGGAATTTAGTTACTTTGAGTAACTATAAATAGGTAAGAGGGGACTCCCGACAGGTAACACATTCTTACCACTCTAAAATGCTCATTCAGTCTCTCTTATCATCATGCTCTCAGCTCCATATCTGCCCATTTCCTTTATTGACTTGAGCATCGAAGGGTCCCTCGCTGGTAATCACCGGTTAAGCAGGACTATTCTTGCACGTATCCACCCGAGAGACATCCAGGGCAGGACCTCTTTCCACCGGTGAAGGTCGCGGGACTGCCAGATGCCGTCGAAGTTCCAAGAGTGAGGATTTGATGGCAACATTCTCTATGCTTGGCACAGTTTTCAAGCTCCATGTTTAAGGGCTAGTCACTACGTATTTTTTTTGCCTGAAGAGTATTTAATCATTGAAAGATATCACAAAGTTGACTTTCTAAAGTATTAGACTTCATGGAACATTTTCTAAATTTTTATTAATTTATACAAAGTTATTCATCATTCAAAAGTAGCTGGTCCTTGAACTCCTTGTTCATGGGTAGAATTAAATTCTGAGCTATTTTCCTTTCCCACGACCCCATTAATGCTTGCAAAATTAACTTAGTTTTATATCCATGATATCATCTTGTACAAAAATTGATATGTCCATTAGGAGTGGGTACTAAAGCTGCTTCTGGCTATTTTTGCTACTTGAAACTTTCTGTGTAGTTGCTTACTGAGGTTTAGTGAGTCTATCCTCCTGCTTATCATCACCTTCTTCTTCTTCTTTTTATGGGTGTGAAGATCCTAAATATAATAGTAGCGATGTTCAACATATAGATTATAGGGACTTATTTCTTTTGGAATTATAGATGTAAGAAGTTATTTCATTCAAGAACTTGGATAACTTGTGAACACCTGCTAAGCTGTACTGTAATTAGTGAGAGATTATTATTTGAATGTAAATATTTATTCCGAATCTTGTTCTATTTCTCTTTTTCTGCCTTTGGGAGTTTTTAGAATTTGGTGCTGGAATTAAACAATTTTGCATCTACTGCAAGAGCAAAGAAAGAGTTGACCAGAGTGTTCACATACAGTACAAAAGAGGGTCTTCTAGATTAGTTGAATCTGATTGTTTGAATTTTTTCCCTTTTTGACAAGAAAATAGTGTAGTTTGCTTGATTGGCATGCTTTTGTAGGTTGGCTTACTGGGCATGGCACGATCACTTCAGAAAGATCTTGATCGGATTGCTGAAACTGCAGACACATCTACTCCAAAGGGGTTGAGCTATGTGTTGACAGGTTAAATAAAGCCAAACCTACAAGGTTTTTTATTTTATCAAATTATCACGATTCTATGGTATTAAAAATGAATTTGCTACTTGTGCATGCTTATCTCCTCAATGCAAATAAATGTGTTTGAAACTTTTCGCTAGCTTCACTCAACATTTCATTTTATTGTTCTTTTTTGGAATTTTTATTATACTTTGTTTCCTAATTAAATTTTAGTAACTGGAATCAGCTTAAAATTTTTGTAGATGGGTTTGTCATGTACGTCTCTCACAATGTGTCTTTTGGTGTCTTTAACATGCTATCATTGGGCACATTAACCAGTTGGAGTTAAGACATGTTGATCATGAAATTGATTCTTGCTTGTATTTTCATTTTTGAATAATATGCTACTTACGAGATGATCATTTCTGGTCATAACATTTTATGTTGAAATGTCATTGCAAACTTGATAATCAATACCAGTGCTTTGAAGCATATTTTACTCAAAGTAGTTAGGTTGATGCAATTTGCCATGTCTCCATTGAGTCTACAATGTTCTATATGGCTGATATGGAAGGAAGAAAGATGACAAGCTGTTGCATTGACATAAACTAACAAATTCTTTGTTTCACTGAGGAGATTTTGTAGCTTATGGTTATGGACATCAATTTTAAAGAAACCCTGAACAATATTCCTCGTACAGAGAACATGCAACACACAGGCAACAAGACCCCAAACACTAGAATGAATACAAATCCCACTGTGTAGACTATGTAAGATCGTTAAAATATGTAAAATTCTCTTGAGAACACTACCACCTTTTTGAGAAAATCATGCTAGAAATGTAAAGATCGAACCAACCCGCTAACATCCTGCATGAAGTGATGCAGGATAACAATTCAAGAGTGGCACTCTCCTAAATGATTGATGCATACAGTTAATTAGCTTGATTAGTCCGAAGCTGCCATATAGTGGTACAAAACCAATATGCTGCGAGGAAAACTGTAAATTAATGTAATAACAAATACTCAAACTAAGATATAGGCTAATGAAATGGCATGATGCAAGTTTCTGTTGGGCCTTGGTCATATTTTATGATATCCAGCAAGTAAAACTAATATTATACCTACAGGATGGTTGCTGTTAAATCCTTGGAAGCCATTCCAGAAGGTGTATGAAGGCTTCTGCCATTCCATTCTGTCATAACTGTGCAAATCATCCATAAATACAATTTTGGGAGCATGCAAGATTGTCTCCATTGAAATATGATGCCAAGCAAATCTCCATCTATAAGGAAATGGTATGAAAGCTGATTGACTGGGATGGTAATAAATTTAAAATTAAGGGATAATGGTGGGCTTCAAAGTGACGAAGGGGATTTTGGGGAAGAACATGATTACTGCTTTAGAAAGCTGATAGGGCTGGGTTTGAATAGTATTGATGTCTAGTTTTGTTAATAATTAGCTTAGCATTCTAAGGATTAACCAGAAGGATAAATGGTAGTAGGAAGGAGTCACTGAGCTTGTGGTGCAGCTTTGAACATTAAAAGACTGGCCAAACAAAGCCTTTTGGTAATCAAGGTAAAAGCTAGCCGTGTAGGCTTGACTAGCCCTTTTCTTGGGCCTTAATTCTTATGCAGTTGAGATCCTTTTTTGCCATTTTGTATTTTTTTGGTGGATCTATGTCTGTACTCTGTAGGGGTCATTGTATGGTAACATGATTTTTTATTGGGTGCCCATAGGATCATTTGTTGCTTTTTCCTTCAATGGTTTATAACTAAAGTTAATTTACGAGATGAACAACTCATTATTAAACCATTATAGGAGTGAATTTTAAGATGATTGATTTATTTTGCTGCTCTCTCTTTTTAATGGAGTCCTCATAGGAGTCATAACCACATCAGTGAAGGGTTTTGTCCACTGTTATTACTTATTTGATTTCCATATTGAAAAATCCTAGTCGTAGTAAGAGAGGCATGCGGTCAAGCCTATTAAAGGGACGTAGCAGCTGGCTGTTTCTGTGTGGTGATTTATTTGTACAGGGCAAATTTTAGTGAAAGATCATACAAGGCTTATGGCATACCAGCATCTTTGCTCTCCTCTTCTTTTACTTAGCATTTTCTTTCTGAATTTCTGATACAAGATCACTCTGTTAGATTCAAAGTTAGCTTTTTTTCAAAAAGAGATGAAGCTGTATTATTATCCGATCAATCCATGTTTGAACAATTGTTTATCTTGTGTAGTCTCTGGGCCAATCATCAAAATTAGATTCTTTTTAGTTTCATTGTGCCCATAGAGTTTTAGTTTTGAGAATTTTGAATTTCTGATGGTTTCGTTGGGTTTATTTTGGTCATGGAATTTCAGCCAAGCATAATTAGGAAATATTATGAAAAGCTAGGAAAAATAATGGAAGATAATGCAAACTAGGAAAAATATCTCATATTGTAACATTAGGATCAATGTCCCTGAACTAGTATCAAGGCTATATCAATCAAGGACCAGTATGGTACAATACTGGTTCAGTACCATACTGATGGTATGCAATGGTGTACTATTGATTTATCATTTCATATATATATATATATATATTATTTAAATTTTTTTTATTCTTTCAAATTTTATTCTTTTTACATTTTAGTGATTATTTTAGTGATTGTGGTTGTTTAATTTATGATTTCAATGTTGTTTTGATATCTTTAATGTTAGATTAGTCTTGAGTCTGGACAAACATACTATAATCTATAAATTAATGTAATTGTAAGTTATTTGAGGTTAAGGATGATGGTACCCACTTGAGTACGATGTTTCAGACAAATGATATCCATGTGGATCATAGTTTGATTGTTTGAAATAGGATGTGGTGTATGACTCGGATATAGATACATCTAGAAACTTTACCTATGAGGCCATCTGCAACGGCAATGTCATGTCCTAAATGGCATCAAGGAGCTTGTCTTCTATATTCAATGGTATTCTTGTGAGCTCTACCAGGTCATGCACCATGGTTCTTATCATGTATGATACTTAGACTCATGTGAATCGAAGATTTTGGGACCATGAGTCATTGTCATGCCATGTCCACTATTGCCTCCCTGGCAAATAGATGCATCATTGCTCAAACTGTCATCATCACTGATAATGCAGGATGATTTGGGTAATCCGCCATATAAGGGCTCTCTGGTCTTTGAATCCGAGTGCATAGACTTATTCACTCTCCAATTGAACTGTAGTTCTCTTTCCCTTTTTTGTTGACTCAAGGAATTGCCTTCTATTCTTGGATGCTCTCTCTACCTAGCTCTACTGGGTGGATCAATTGCACCCACCACCCTGACTAGATCAGATAACCAGCCTCTTCTTAGCATCTCTCTATCGAGTCTTTGAGAGGATGTCTTGGACGTGCAGCCTTGTGATGGTTGGCTCCTTAAAACTCTATGATTGCTTGGTTGGATGTGAGCAGGGCATGTGCCATTTCACTCATTGCTTTGCATCCTCTCTAGCCTCCCTTGGTATGAAATTGGCTAGTTGAGATGATCCTAGCTCACATAGCTCTTGTTGCTGCTGTTGGCCTTAAAGCCTACCAATCATTAGATCCTCTTCATCATGTATGGGTTTTATGAAGTGAATCATTGTAGTTTAGCTTTACTTCCACTTTAATGCACTTTAATATGAGAGAGATTGTAATGGATATATACAAGATCTTTCGTTTCTGCATGAGATGGTTTCTCTATTTGCTATGGATAAGGGTGAAAGTAGATTAGTTGCATTCATAACTATTGGAGGAGACCATCTGCAAGAGGATTTTGATTGCCAACCTCTTAAGGTTCCTTGTTGATAGCCTGAAGTGGAATTGTCATTCAATTGCAAATGAATTCAAGATAATTGCATATCTCAAACACTACTAATTATAAAACATTAGAGGAGAAATTGTAGGTAGTATATGAAAATGCGTACTTGGATTTATCTTTCTTTTGCTTGCCACACCTAGCTTATTGTCGAAGTTGTGGTAGCCCTTGATACAGCTGGAAATGGTCAAGCCTATACAAACTCCAGCGTGGCTCGTCACATCACCCACGGGCTCAACATAGAAAGCAGACTTTCTAGATCTTGCCATGTGGTCCTTAGAGGTCGTGCTGGGAAGCCTGGCACCCTTTCTTTCGTGAGGGGTCAGGTAACGTGGTATTATGACTTTCTAACACCAGCCACTCCGAAAAATACAGGTGCACTATTGAAGCATGCCTACCATGAAGACAAGCTTCGCGCCGTACCTAGCCGCTCCAAGCCATTCTCCCAGGGGCATGCACTTTGTAGAGATGTGCCAGCTATCACTTCCAGCATCGTAGAATGTCCTTTAGGCATCAGGTACTCCATATATTTTCTATAAACCGTTTTTCGGGACCCTCCAAGTAAGTCCTTCTGGAAGGGTTAGCTTTTTCCAAGTTCTTTCTACTTTTGGAATAAGTCCTTTGAGAGTTTCAAAAGTTCTCTCAAAGCCACCCGAAGCCTGAGATTGGAGCTCGGGTGAAGGTTGGACTACCTCGCCTGTCTCGCCTAAGCTTCACCTACCTCTCCCGAGCTCGTTTACACTCCGCTGCATTCATCTGCTGCCTCTACGACTTTGTTCACTTCCACTCCACTGCAATCCACCATCACTCCATCCACCTAGAAGTTATAGGCCTTTATTTTCTGTTTGTTTCCACGGGAGACTTAGGCATCGGAGGGTCCACCATCGGGAAACCCTCCATCATGGCCAGGCTTCCATGTCTTTATTGTTTTTGTAGGTTTTGGAATTCCCGTCCATCCTGAAGGGAAATCCAGGGCCATCCGATGTATTAGCCACATCCAACTACATCAGCAAGTTTCAAGCAGAACCACAATAGCCCTCAAACATTTTTGTTTATGGAAAAGACACATTATATGTGTCAAATTGGCATTGTCAGTGATTTACGAGTTGTTAAAGTAATGATCCCATATGCCATTCAGGTTACTTTACCTCTTCCAAATACTATGTAGCAACTTTCTGTAGGAAGTCGCATGCCCGATCATCCAGATCTAGGTGCAGGGAAATTTTAATTTTTTTTTTCCGATCCTGATCGTGCATGCGATCAGATTGAGATTTCATTTCTATTTATGCTAGATCGTTCGATAGTAGATCTAAAGCAAGATATATATATATATATATATAATAATAATAATAATAATAATAATAATAATAATAATAATAATAATAATAATAATAATTAAATCAGATTTAATTTAGAGAGGATGATTTTATCATCACCTTTGCACGGGTAGTCAATCTCTGCCATATGATGATCATGGTTTGAGATTTCTGCTGAGCCGCACACTTGTCTATCCTTTACAGGAATCCACTTAGGTTTGATCTAGGATATTTTCTTTGGATCTGATCCGTCTTCACCAAGAATGATCAGGGGCTCCTTAACCTGTCGATCTAGTCTCCGATGCTGGATCAATGGTTGATCGTAGTCTTTCCCTAGATCTTCCTTCACATAGTTAACACCCGACTAGTTCGAGTGCTTGGATGGACTAACCTAACACTTGGGCATGAGAGTAGAGGGGAGAGGGAGGAAATGTTAGAGGGAGGAGGCATTTAGAGGGAGAGGGGAATTTCATGCAAAAACAATAATTACTTATCATTCTGGTTAAACCCCGTTTTAAGGAGTCCTTCGCTTTCTTTATGCATAGAAAACCATGTGAAAAATAACATGGCCTCTTTGAATTCAAAATTCAAAGAGGGCACACGCCCTTTCTCCCCCTCAAATTTTTCTTGGAACAAAAAAAAGGGAGTGCATGTCCCTTATCTTATCTAGAAAGGGGGTGTGCACCCTCTCTTTTTCTTCCATTCAAATTCAAAAGAAGGCAACACCCTCATCCTCATCCAACTTGACCAAGTCAAAGAGCTCCCATTCCCTTTCTCATGAGAAGAAAAAATTGTGAAAAGAAAAGGGGGCGCCAACACTTGTGGCTCTTCCTTATCCTTATCCACATAAGCGATCCAGGTGGCACCAACTCTTGGTACCCCTGCAAGCCCAATTTAATTGGGTCAAACCCAGTCTAATAGAAAACCAAATTAAGGAAAAATGAGTCTAATTGGATTAGGTCAAATCCAATCTAAGAAAGAACCTAAATCAAGAAAACAATGCGAGCCCAATTAGATTATGTCAAGCATTATCTAATAGGAAAGCCTAATCAAGGAAAAACATGGGTCTAATCATGTGCTAGCATGATTTCTTTAGATCCAACCATACTATGCGAGTCTAATTATGCAATCCTAGATCAGAACCCTTGTTTGTATGATCCCATAGGTTCAATTCTGTTTGTTAGTGGGATATATCGTGATCTCCATGATCTCAATATCATTGAAATTTTTTTCGATGGATCGAAACTTTTTTAATTTAGGTAATTAGAATTATTGATCATCTAAATAATTTTAATTAGTCCCACGAATCACTGGTGATACCTAGCAGTATGTAGTGGCACCCCATCGGAATTGAATGGATGAACCTCTAGGTGCAATTACCGTGTGATTCGGTTCTTCTATCATGAGTCCTCAGGGTATAGGTTAAGGATAACTTGTCAAACCTGATTCCTGTCATATGTTAGACTTAATCGACTCGAGTTTTATGTGAAACCTTATGGAAATATCTTTCCATCATTCACACTACCATGGCCATGGACTTTAGGACTCAATCTCATGATCTACATAGGACTATTCATCTACCAATGTCGATATATCCCATTTTGGTGCATACCCTATTCCTACAATGAACATACTGTAACTAACTTATACCTCAAGGCTCCATATGGCTAGGAGACCAAGATTTTGGTGCAATCAAACCACAATACCCTCATTGTGAATAGCCGAGGCATCTCAAGTCATAAAACTATTCACACTACTGTAGCATCGAGTACGTCTCTGACGAGGAGGTAGACATCCTAGTGAGTACTTGTATATGGTCATGCTTAATATCCTTGTTCTTAACAAGCATTTACACTCTTGCTTTGGTGTTTCCACATCGTAGATTCAAAATCCATCTATCCTAGGAAAGCGATTGTGCACCAATCTTTCCCGATCAAATACCATTCCCATAATGATCCTCTGATCAAGAGTAATTAATGAATTAATTATTAATGACATATGCCTCAAATTCTCAATTCTTGAAAATATGTGTCATTATACCTATTAACTCAATGGATGATTCATAGACACTTTGAACTCAGATATGAATAGAAAAATCTAATTTTTTAATATAAAAAGTCAATATTACAAAATATATTTTAGGAAAGTTTTATAAGTATCGGTCAATCTAGTTTCTAGGGCATACATCTAACACTTTCATGTCAGATTCCATCTTATATATAATATTGGGCAGGGTGGCTAGAAGTTCCTTGTCCATATCAGTTTCTGGGATGTTGTGGTGGAACTTCAGGTTTAGGTAGCAGGTTATCAATACATTTTGCAATTGATTAAGTATAACACTAAACAAGTATGTGAATGAAAATTATCTATTAGATGTAATATCTTACTCATCTGATAATCCCACTGTTGCTTCATGTCAATATATTCCTTGCTTTGGGTTTGTCTACCTGATGTGGGCTTTGGCAACCATCATCATATGATAGAGAAGCCTATCAGAAGATCTCACACTATCCATTGCTTGCAATACTCGATACAATGGTGTGATAGCTTTGACAATTCTCTCAATCTGCTGCCAAAACTGCAAGGTCATGAGTAAGCCCTCTATGTGACTGTCTTTCATGCTGGCTTGGGCATATCCGCTCTCCTTTCACTCAACACTCATGATCATTTGATCCATGCTTACTTTCCTCTTGATGAGGCTATTGAGTGCAATGTAATTGGTGGCAAACTAGGTGATTGCTAGCCTCAATATCTCATCCTTTGTATACTTCCTCATCAAAGATAGCACCAATGCATAGTTATATGTAATTTTGGTAATGGACTGGGCTGTCTTGACAACCTGTTTCACCCTAAAAATTTTTATAATGTCTATCATTGTCAGACCTATTCAACATGCAGAAAATATGTGATTAATTGTCCATTAGAATCTCTCCAATGATCTTAAAGTATGGTTTATTATTTGTGATCACCTGCATGACATTCTGCTCTCTTACTTGTTCTATAACCCCCATCAAATTGCAGATGTAACGGATGTTGTGCATATGATTTGAAGTATCAACTGACTTGTGGAAAAATGTTATGCCACAATATGTTAGAAAATTTATGGTGTTTCGCCTGCCGAGACCCATCCAACCATTATATATTAGAGTCAATGTGTAGGTGTTCCATTTGCTCTAGCAGGATGCTATCCACTTCTCAACTCATTGTTGTCTAGTAGCTCACCATATGTATCCTTTGGTCTAGGAATATCTGCATCATGACCGGCTCTCTAGATGGAGCTAATAGCAGCCTGATAGTATGTTTTTTCCTTGGCAGAAATTTGACTGAAGTAGAACCGGGATGTTTCCACATGTCCTTTTTTCATCCTCCACCAGTGTCATTTCTCTGCTGCTTGAAATTTGTGTTGGGCATGACATGCAGATCTACATCATGAAAGATAGCCCTTGCCGGTCTCTCTGGACATCTGCCTTTTTATTGCTAAAAGACCCCACATATAGAGGCTATTTGGTCACCACCTCTGCTAACTTCCTTAATTGATGAGATCCTTTTGTAGCTTGGATTTACCTTGGTAGATCCGGAACTAGAGCCTGATTCATATTGTGAGGGTCCAAACTGAATCTTGTGCTTGGTAATTTGCCCCATTTGTTGTTGGTTGTTCAAGCTCCTCCTGGATGGTAGCTAGAATTTGCACCTCATCATCCGAAATGGATTCCTCATAGTCCTTTTCTTAGCAGTTCTTTTCTCAGCCATCTTGAAATTGGCATAGTGCTTTATTAGCTGGTGGACCTCGTTCGAGCATTTTGATAGATGTACATGATGGTTAACTATAGATCAGATGTTGCGTCAACCTAGTCATCCTTTATCTTTGAACTCCATATTGCACCACTTGCATCTTTAGGATGCCAGCCCGAAAGGATAACCCCATAATTCCAACCAATATCATGTTACAGCTTCTTCCTTGATCCATTTTTGCAAGTTTAACGAACACATGTTATACATTTTTTCATTAATTACTAAGTAGTTAATTATTTTTTTAGAAAATAGTGAAATTATATTGTAATAAAAAATCACCAAATTACTCCAAAAGATACTTCTACATTATCTAGTTATAGTACAAATTTTTACTAAATCTATAGATAATTAAATATTTTATATATTAATTGTTATTAAATTATAAAATATCTAAAAATTAATTTTAATTCAGATTAGTGTAGAATCCTGGTAGGGTGCTACATATATTTTTATCTCAGTGGATTGTTAATTAATTATTGTGATGCAAAAAATTAGATTTTCACTCCAAAAAATACTTCTGAATTATCCATACATAATTCTATTTTTTGTATTATTTAATTTTAGTTAAATGAAATAATATATAAATATATAATATATAGAAATTAATTTTACTTAGGATTATTGTAGCCAAGGTTTTAAATCCTGTGGGATTGGGGCGTCTTGGTTTTTGCCTGGAACGGGACCCCCTGCATCCCGCCTCGTAACGGTGGTCATCCCGATCGGGCATTCCGGTATGCACTTGTGATGTCATTATATATATTAATTTTCTAAATTTATTTTGAGATTTTATTAATTTATTTATTGTTTAAATATATTTGAATTTTCAAATAATGTATTTATGATAAACTCGTTCTATTTAAAACTAACATTATAATGTATTATGATTTTTCAGGTTGAAGATTCTTTCTTGATTACCAAGCAACGATTTCTTGTAAATGATGCTGCACAAATGCTTGATAAAGCATAAATATTGAAGTTAGATGAAAAAATTGTAGTGCATACTACTTGAACTTAGTCACTTGTATCAAAAAATATAATGATACTAATATTATGTAATAAATTATTTTCAATATTACAAAAAATGGATCATCAATTTAATATAAACATATTAAAATCATTACTAATTCCAAGTGGAATGCCTATAACTCTCATAAACATCCGAGTCCTGCTCATAATCAAGGTTTTGAGTATATTGCCAATTTTGATGCTGGGTAAATCCTTATTCATTTTGTATTTGATATTGTCCAGGATAACCCTCTTGATAGTATATTGGATAAGGGACAGGCCATCCTTGATGAGGATAATAAGAGGGAATACCATACTGTGATCCGGAAATGTATCCATAAGGTAGATGAGAATACTCTTCGAGATATGACCATTGAGAATATGCATCTGAATTATTCGCTCCAATAGATTCTATTTTGATTGATGATGATCTAACTTGCTCGGACTCGAATTTGTATTTTGCATCTTGCTCCATCCATGCTATAAATTTCAGGTATGCTTGACATTGACGTTCCTCAGTTATTTGTAACTCATGAAAACGATCAAAAATATCTTTAGCTTGTGCCATGTCTTGTATAATTTTTTTCCCTTCCTATAGGCTAGCAACTTTTCCTCATTTTGATATCTAGAACCAAGGTTCTCGGTACCGGTACCGGGGGCCGTACCGGTGGCCGGCCGATATCGGTACGGTACGGTACCGTACCGTGTCGACACGATATGGCATGGCATACCGGTTCAAACGGTACGTCTATTTTTTTGATTTTTTTTGATGTTTTTTGTGATTTTAAGGTTTTTATTTTATTTTTTAAGGGTTTAAGGTTTCAGGTTTAGGGAAAATTTAGTGTTTAAGAGTTCTAAACCGGTACGCCTAATTTTTTTTTGATTTTTTTTTGATGTTTTTTGTGATTTTAAGGTTTTTATTTTATTTTTTAAGGGTTTAGGGTTTAGGGTTTAGGGAAAATTTAGTGTTTAAGAGTTCTAAACGCTTGAAATTTAAAATTTAAGATATGTCCGATTTCAAGATTTAGGACTAAATACTAATATTTAGAACTATTTTTAATTGAAATAAGATAAAAAATGATAATTAAACTAAGATTATCAGCAATTAATGAAAGTGAAATGTAGCATAAATATATAATTACATATCAATGTCTAGAATTGGGTAGAGTGACGATGTCCATAAATATAGGGATATGTATGTATTATGTAGGAAAATCGGTATATCCCTCCTGTCAGGCAGCATGATATTCTAAGCTCATCCCAGGAGGTATGCGTGATTGATCATAACTAATCGCAGATCCCTCTCTGATGTCCCGACTTTGAGAGCTGTCCAGAGATTGATGATATAGCAGTGCAGGGGCTATCCAAATATACCAGTAGCAAAATCAGATCCATAAGATGCTCCGGGCTGCACGGGATAATAATCACTGGATGATGACGTCTTAGATGTACCATATGGATTATATGGACTAGAAGCTGCCGGTAGCTACGGGTAAGAGGATCCTGAATATGAGGATGACCTAGATAATCCATGGATCCTACTTCACGTGCAAGAGCTGCAGCTGTATCGTATCCCGAATGACCATGCGGAGCCTGTCGTCTATATGGAATCGTATCACCACGGGGTTTATCAGATGGTAATCCATGATCTGTATCCTGCGTGGCATGGCTAAATTGCGACTTCCCAGTGAATCGAATATGAATAGGTGGCTGCGACTCTTGTCTTCCTGCCCCTTCCTGATCACTAGATCCTTCATTATCTGAAGCACTATCATCACTCTCTCTGGTATCTGAATCTGAATGGATTGAGTGCTCCGATGGAGGTGCAACTTCTTTTCTTTTCCTATCTCCGAGTCTACTAGATGGTGGGGAGGGACGATGTGCTGTATCTGCTGGAGTCCTGTGAGGAATATGATTTGTTGCCCATTGTCCAGCTTCTATCCCAGCCTCACTAGCTACAAAACGGGTTGGTTGAGGAGGCGATTCTGGCTCATCAAGTTCTGGCTGCTGCTGCTGCTGACTCATGACCTACCAAATCATTGGATCTTTATCCTCATCAACATATGAACTTGCAGTGGGATCGGGATATTTCAATTCTACTTCTTCCTGAATACATTTTAGCCTCAACCTTAAATTATAGTATACATACACAAGATCGTTGAGGCATTTCTATTTCAGACGGTTCCTCTGCTTGGAGTGGATAAGGCCAAATATAGACTAGTTGCGCTCACATCCATTGGATGACACCATCTGGAAGAGGATCTTAACTGCAAGAACCTTCAGATTTTTAGCAAATCCACTAAAATGCACCCACCATTCAGCTGCAAAAAACATTACATGATTTAGAATTTTAGATTTGGCAAAATAAAAAATTTAATCCTAATATAATATTACACTTACTTCTTAGTAGTACCTACCAGGATTCATCGTTGATTTACTTCTGATCGCTATAGTGGATCCAAATGAATCTGTGCCCTCCCTAAAAAATTTCATCTGCCAGAAAAAAAAAATGTTAGCTTGTTGAAATTAATGCTCCTAAAAATCATTGTGTAGATCTATCCTACATCGATCACGTACTCTAAAATTATAGCCAACAAATAAATTTTGATAGCATTTCTTTTTAATTTTTTATTTTGCACGGATTTTAATAAAAATACGATACGAAAGAGAGAAATATGGAAAAAGAAATGTATATGTGCCTTGATTCTACTTTCCTCTTCGACTTTTGCAGGTTTGATTGGATTGAAAAGAATTAAGGCAATTTTTTTTTCCATTGTTTTTGTTTCCGCAGGTTGCAACAGAGAGTTCTTATGAGCTCTCTACCCTTTCATTCCTTAAAACCAAGGCAGCCCCCCTCCCAAAGCAAGTCACATGGCTATAGTAGCCATGTGACAAAAACAAAAAAAACAGCCCCCGCCCGTACCGAGCCGAACCGGGCCGAACCGGGCGATTCGGTCTCGTTTCGACCGGTTCAGCACTGGTTCGAGTCCGGTTCGGTACGGTAAAGAATTTTTTTTAATAATATTTATGGGGCCGTTTTGATTTATATGGCCAAATCGTGCCGGCCGACCACCGGTCTGGTTCGGTATGTCCCGAATCGGCCGATTCGGCACGGTTCGGAAAACCTGTCTAGAACTATCTGGCTCCATGATCCTGGTCCTGTGTAACATGGTTAAAATATGTTTCTTCGATAAAAGACTAATCTTGCATACTTCACCACCTTCACCCTGATTATCATGATCATCAGATCCATCATCATTCTTGCTATCATTATCATCATCACTATTATCTCGAGATGATATAAGCAATTTAAGATATGAGGATTCTGGTGTCTCACTATCGTCATCTCGAACTGGCACATCATCAATTGCTGCTATTGGATCAATTATCACTTTCATCTTTGATTTAGACTTTCCATATCTGCTTTTAACTGCAGCTCTTTGGCTCTCTCAGTTGACTTGCCTCGCCTCTACTATTGGTCTTAATATCTTAGCTATCTGTGAAAATCTGTGTTTGATATCTAGATTTAAATATTTTATGACCAAATCATTGATCAGAATTTTTAGATTGTTTACTACCTGATCCACCATCATCTTTAGCAGTATCTTGCATTCCACTCTGAATGGGAGATAAATGAGAGACCGTCCATCGATTTACATCCCGTACTCCTATCTCATGTGCTATTGTTTTGCATGGTCGGAAAGGATCTCCTAGCTCATCCAACACTAGTGGATCTGGTGCTTCTTGATCTGCAACCTAGTTCAACATAAGATCCTCATCATGGATAGTCCTCGAATGGATCATCTTGCCTGAGCTCCTTTTCCTTATTGACATACATGAGCTTCAATATCATATTATAGTGTACAAAGACTAGATCTCTTAATTTTTGTGAGGTTAGGCGATTTCTGATTTTCGTATGGATTAGGACAAATGTACTCCAATGGCACTCGCATCCGCTTGATGAGACGATTTATGATAGGATCCGAATAGCAATTTTTCTTAGATTTGGCATGGATGTGCCCCACTGGACCTACCATTCTCTTGTATTCAAAATTTTAATTAAAATAATATATATTATTAAGTTTTAACTCCTCAGCTATACATAGATGTACAGATAATAAAAAATAATCCTATATTTATACCTGGTGATATTTTAGATATAAATATGTATACTTGTTCTCCAAAGCTTCCTTTCCTCTCGAAAAATCTTTCCATGTCCAAGCAATATATACTTCTCATTAAAGGTCATCTAAATTTAATAATTTAATATACTTAAAAAAATTATAGCTTTCCTACTATAATAGGTATATATTCTTTTATTTTTTCGCTTATAGCTTTTGCAGCCAAGTCCAAATTACTTTTTAACTATACACGACATTCCCTAAGGCCATCAAAAGCACTTCATCCAAGGCAATCTTATGATTATATTGATATTTGGGATTTAAATAGTAGGTTGCATGAAAAATTAGAATAGTATTAATGAAAAGCAAAGATATTTATAACTTATTTAATAAAGGATACATGATAGTTGAGCTTTAAACAAGTTTTAGCTGCTAAGTGCAAGTCTTTTTCCATTTGAGTATCCCATCTATCCTCAATAAAATATGGTGCTGCTTTTTTCTGTCCTATTGCGTGAATGATCTCTTCCTTACAAGCAGACATCTTGGGATATATATATAGCCCATTCGAGAAAATTTCTTAATATCTATTATCCGTAGCATTACATACAAGGGCTCTATTACCTTAATCACTTCTGAGCATCTGTCCCAAAAATTATTACTCAATATAATGCCATCAACATGTCCATCATTGGTCCTTGTATATTTAGAAGCCCTCAATTTATCAGAAGTCATCATAGCCCTCGAACCAGACTTATTATTAAAAAGACTCTTCAATGCTATATAATTAGTCACAAATCTTGTCAACCCTAGTAGTAGCAGCTCCTCTTGTACATGTTTTCTCATAAGAGCAAGTATCCATGTATGATTGTAGATGTATTTGGATACTGCCTGCCCGCTTTTTACTATAGATTTTACCTTTGTTAGCTTTCCAATATCCTCCATCAGATCTATACAATGTGTAGTGCAAGGGGTCTAATATAGATATTTTTCTAACATCAGATTCTTTCTTCCTTTTATATAGTTTGCTCCATTGTCCGTGACCACTTGGATGATATACTCCAATTTCATCTACATCCCTCATCAAGCCTGATATGGCTAGACCGCTGACGTGGAGTACACCTCGGATCTAGTTGGCAACCAGGCAGGCAGATAGCGCCGTGTCAAGTTCTCCTTCGAGCTCCCCCTCCAGGTGGCCTCACCAACGGTTGAGCCCACCTCGGCTCGAGCTTGGCACCCCTGCTACTTCGCCAGATGGCTCCCCTAATTCGAGCCCAGCTCGACCGAAGTCAATCTCACCTCGGCCTGAGCTCGGCACCTCCACTCCTTCACCGGGTGGCTCCCCAAGGGTCGAGCCCATCTCGGCCGGAGTCGAGCCCTCCGCTCCTTCGCCAGGTAGCTCCCCAAGGTTCGAGCCCACCTCGGTCGGAGTCGAGCCCTCCTCTGCTTCTTCGCCAGGTGGCTCCCCAAGGATTGAGTCCACCTCGGTCGGAGTCGAGCACTCCGCTCATTCGCTAGGTGGCTCCCTGATGCGGACATCGAGATGAATATTGAACCTGATCAGTTGACTCATATATCAGGACAGCCCGGTGATAGTTTGGCGAAGCCCAACCCAGACGTTTCGGTTCAGCTTCCGGCCCATGACGATTTGGGGCAGCCAGCCTCGCCAGCAGGAAACGTGCGCAGGTCCAGACGCCTTCAAGGGAAGCAAGTTTCAAATTTGATCCGTTTATGGGATGAAAACAATTAATTGGAAATTGGGCCGAAGGCCCAATACACTATTAGTGCCCGTGGAGTTTCGGATCCGGGAAAACATCGGAGTCTTTAGTCTTATTATTATTATTATAATTTTATTAGTGGCGTGATCTCTTGAACGGTTGTATTGATTCTTTAAATACCGAACCAAGGAATAAAAAAAGGAGAGGAGTGTTTTGGAATTTTTTTTGACGGTGCTTTGGTGTTTCCGTGGAAGGCCGTCCGGCTTTCTTTTCCCCTCGCGCACACCAGGTCGAAAGCCTGGTTGGGAGAGGACGATTCCGTGAGGAATCTCTTCCTCCGTTCCAAGTTGTTCAAAAAAAAAAAAAAAAAAAAGAAACAAGGACTCACGGTAAGAAACCCATCGTTTGTCCCTTCCATTCATGAAGACCCGGATTGAAATCCGGTAGAGGGCTGGCAACGTGAGGAATCACGCTGCCCTTCCAGCGCTTGATCGTTGCGGGTTTCAAAGGATCTTCCCCATCTTGCTCAATCATAGCATCCAAGAATTCTAAGAACCCGTTCTCGCTGAGTCGGGGTTTTGGTCGTTGCAGGCGTTTGACAACCGCCCTGCACCAGCTTGGTATCAGAGCCTTGATTCGTTCTTGATCAGAGCCTGGATCCGTTCTTGATCAGGGCCTTGATCCGTTCTTGATCAGAGCCTTGATCCGTTCTTGATCAGGGCCTTGATCTGTTCTTGATCTGTCCTTGATCCGTTCTTGACCTGTCCTTGATCCGTTCTTGATTAAAAAAAAAAAAAATTTTTGCCGGCAACCATGGAGCGCAACGAGGAGCCTTCTCTTCGTGACGTTGTGGTGACCCAGCAGCAGATGATGGCTGTTTTGCAAGCAATGATGGCACGGTTGGAGGCGCAAGATCGTGCTATACCTCATCAAGATCGCAATGTACCTGACGAACATCGAGAAGGTGATGCCGACCCTTTCCAGAATATTGAAGATCCTCCACCATTGTAAAGAGGGCAGCAACCGCGGCGTGATGTAGCACTTCCCAGGGATTTCGGACCGCCGCCTGTGCATGACAATCAGACTCGTTGGGAGTCCGGGTTTCGGATTGAAATACTGGAGTTCAGAGGTGGTTTGAATCCTGATGAGTATGTGGATTGGACCCTGCAGGTTGATGATGTTTTCCGGTTGAAAGAAGTGCCTTTGGACAAGCAAGTGCCGCTTATCACAATCCGATTCCGAGATCGAGCAGCGGCTTGGTGGCATGCACAGCACTACCGGAGGTATATGGATGGGAGGCCACCAATTGCATCATGGGCAGCCTTGAAGCAGGAGATGAATCGGGAGTTCCTTCCTCAGAACCATGAACAGGTCCTTTATTCTAAATTGCATGGTTTAACACAAGGAAATCGAAGCGTGGAAGATTATACTATAGAGTTCGACCGACTGGTGGCTCGAAATCGATTGATGGAGTCAGAACCGAGGTTGGTAGCTATGTATTTGCTTGGACTGCGATTCCCGATCCAGGATGTGTTGGCTCTGCATCGGATTGACAGTGTTGGTGATGCGCACATGCGGGTGCAAGCAGCGGAGCGGAGCCTGATGCGGAATAGAGGGTTCCAGCGTAGAGGAAAATTATCTGGTCAGTCTTCGGGGCAGAGTTCTGGTAGTAGGAGTGCACCTCCTGTGGTGAGGCAACAAACTTCGGCAGTTCCTCCGAGACCTGCAGTACCGAGTGGGGCTTCAGGTCCCCAACAGAGGGTGGGCAGCAATCGAGCCAATGTTCGCTACCATCGGTGTCATGACTTAGGACATTATGCCAATGAGTGCCCCAAGGCGCGTACCCAGTTACTTATAGAGGAGGAGTAGGAAGTTGAATTTCCCGAGGATGAAGAGTTCGAGGATGAGATGTATGTGATTGACCCAGACCACATCCAGGGAGAGAGTCTGATTATTAGGAGGATGTGTCTTGCACCAAGAGCTGGTGGAGATTAGCGTCGGCACGATATTTTCTCAACAAAGTGCACTGTAGCTGGTAAAACTTGCAAGGTAATTATTGATTCTGGAAGTTGGGAGAATGTGATTGCTGAGGAAGTTGTGAAGAAATTGGGGTTGATGACTGAGCCCCATCCTCAACCATACAAGCTCGGCTGGGTGAATCGGGATGCAGATATTCAGGTCAGTCGACGTTGTAGGTTGGCCTTGTCTTTTGGTCCTCAGCTTGAGACGTCAATAGTAGCTGATGTTGTACCGATGGATGCGACACACATCATTTTGGGACGACCTTGGCAGTTTGATAATAAAGCAGTGTATAATGGTTACACTCATACTTATATGCTGCGACCAGATGGGAGAAAAGTGATCTTGAAACCGCTACAGGACATGGCTGAACAGAAGGTAGTAATTTGTTTGCCAAGCAGGGAGTTTGAGGCGAGTTTAGAGGGAGAAGATTTTTGTTTTGCCCTGGTTAGTAAGCCAGAAGAGTTTGGCCAGAATGGGGAGCAGGAGCTACATGATCTTCCTCAGGAGTTGGTGTCAGTTTTGGAGGAATTTCGGGATGTACGAAGTGAGCTTCTTGCGGGTTTGCCACCACTTCGAAATATTCAGCATGAGATTGATCTGATTCCGGGTTCTGTGTTGCCGATTAAGGCTCATTACCGAATGACCCCGCAGCAGCATGAGGAGCTGAAGAGGCAGGTTCAAGATCTTTTAGACAAAGGCTTTGTACGGGAAAGCATTAGCCCGTGCGCAATACCAGCACTTTTGGTGCCGAAAAAGAATGGTTCATGGCGTATGTGTGTTGACAATACCGAGGCTGGATGATATGCTAGATCAGTTGAGTGGTGCCGTGTTCTTTACTAAGATTGATTTGAAAAGTGGGTATCATCAGATCAGAATGAAGCCAGGTGATGAATGGAAGACAGCCTTCAAGACAAAGGAAGGCCTGTATGAATGGTTGGTGATGCCATTCGGGCTATCTAATGCGCCTAGTACGTTTATGCGAGTAATGAACCAGGTTTTGCGTCCATTCCTTAGTTCTTTTGTTGTTGCATACTTTGATGATATATTGATATACAGTAAGACAGCACAAGAGCATGTTGAGCATGTTTCACGAGTTCTAACAGTATTACGTGAAAACCAGCTTTTTGCTAACCCAGAGAAGTGTATTTGGATGGTAGACAAATTAATTTTTCTGGGATATGTTGTTACTGGTGATGGGATTCTTCCAGATGAAAGTAAGGTGCGAGCGATAGTGGACTGGCCAGCACCTACAACTTTGACTGAATCGAGATCCTTTTTGGGTCTTGCGGGTTTTTACAGAAGGTTTGTGAAGAGGTATAGGAGATTGCTGCACCCTTAACAGACTTGTTGAAATTAAATCAGTTTGGATGGAATGACATTGCTCAGGCAGCATTTGATGAGATGAAAGTCAAGTTGACACAAGCACCACTGTTGGTTCTTCCAGATTTTGACAAGGTATTCGAAGTGGATTGTGATGCTTCGAAGACTGGGATTGGCGCAGTACTCAGCCAAGATGGGAGACCCGTTGCTTTCTACAGTGAGAAGCTTGGAGGTGCCAAACTGATGTATTCGGTTTATGATTTGGAGCTATACGCCATTATGAGGTCATTGCATCATTGGTGACATTACTTGATCCAGCGAGAATTTGTGCTGTACTCAGATCATCAAGCATTAAAATTTCTATAGGGACAGCATAAGTTGAGCTCCATACATGCAAAATGGGTAAGTACTCTACAGGAGTATACTTTCAGCATCAAGCATAAGTCAGGCACTTTGAACAAAGTGGCAGATGCTTTAAGTAGACGGAGTTTATTGATTGGTGCTATGCAAGTATATACCCTTGGGTTTGAAAGCATGAAGGATGATATCCGTGCAGATGAGCATTTCCAGAGCATTGTGACTGAATTGGAAGCTGGAGGTCGATCTGACTTCGTCCTACATGATGGATATTTGTTCCGTGGTAATTGCCTCTGTATTCCTAACACTTCACTACGTGTATTGATTATTCAGGAGCTGCATAATCAAGGACATTTTGGAAGAGACAAAACTGCATGGTTAATTCGTCAACGGTTTTATTGGCCTGGGCTTGACCGAGATGTCAAAGCCTTTGTGAAGAGATGTCGTTTGTGTCAGGAATCCAAAGGATCAGATACAAATCAAGGTTTATATACCCCTTTACCGATTCCAAATGAGCCGTGGTGAGAGGTATCTATGGATTTTGTTATAGGTTTACCACGGACAGTGAGAGGTCTAGACTCAATTATAGTAGTCGTAGATCGGTTCAGCAAGATGGCTTGTTTCTTGCCATGCAAAACAATATTTGATGCGTCGAAAGTAGCTGATCTTTATTTTTCTGCAGTTGTTCGACATTATGGGTTACTATCGTCGATAGTTTCGGACCGAAATAGCAAGTTTATGGGGCATTTCTGGCGTGAATTGTGGAAAAAATTGGGTACAAAATTAAAATTCAGTAGTCCCTATCATCCTCAGACCGATGGGCAAACCGAGACTGTCAACCGAAGTCTTGGTAACTTGTTGAGAGCCAATGTGCAAGAATTTAAAAACTGGGATGTATGTTTGCCAAAGATTGAGTTTGAGTTCAATTCTTCGGTGAACCGTTCTACTGGTTTTGCATCCTTTCAGGTATTGTATGGATTTCTGCCAAGAGGACCACTTGATATTTTACCTGTTGACGTGCCAAATAAATCAAGTAAGAAGATAGAAGATCGAGTGGCTGATCTACGTGAGGTGCACGCAACTGTTAAAGCCAATCTAGAGCAAAATTTTGCCAAGTATAAGGCTAAGGCTGATCAGACGCGTCGACAGCAGACTTTTGAGGTTGGTGATTTGGTATGGGTCTTCTTGCCAAGAGAACGATATCCACAGGAGGCCTACATCAAACTCAAACCAAAGAAAATTGGTTCTTGTCAGGTGTTGGAGAAATTTAGTGACAATGCCTATCGAGTTGAATTACCAGACGATGTCCTTATTTCTGATGTATTCAATATTCGACATCTAACCCCTTATACAGGTGATAATTCAAGCTTGAGGACAAGCTTTTCAGAGGAAGGGGAGAGTGATGCGGACATCAAGATGAACATTGAACCTGATCAGTTGACTCATATATCAGGACAGCCCGGTGATAGTTCGGCGAAGCCCAACCCAGACGTTTCGGTTCAGCTTCCGGCCCATGACGATTTGGGGCAGCCAACCTCGCTAGCAGGAAACGTGCGCAGGTCCAGACGCCTTCAAGGGAAGCAAGTTTCAAATCTGACCCGTTTATGGGATGAAAACAATTAAATGGGAATTGGGCCGAAGGCCCAATACACTATTAGCGCCCATGGAGTTTCGGATCCGGGAAAACACCGGAGTCTTTAGTCTTATTATTATTATTATTATAATTTTATTAGTGGCGTGATCTCTTGAACGGTTGTATTGATTCTTTAAATACCGAACCAAGGAATAAAAAAAGGAGCATTTTGGAATTTTTTTTGACGGTGCTTTGGTGTTTCCGTGGAAGGCCGTCCGGCTTTCTTTTCCCCTCGCGCACACCAGGTCGAAAGCCTGGTTGGGAGAGGACGATTCCGTGAGGAATCTCTTCCTCCGTTCCAAGTTCTTGTTCAAAAAAAAAAAAAAAAAAAAAAAAAAACAGGGACTCACGGTGAGAAACCCATCGTTTGTCCCTTCCATTCGTGAAGACCCGGATTGAAATCCGGTAGAGGGCTGGCAATGTGAGGAATCACGCTGCCCTTCCAGCGCTTGATCGTTGCAGGTTTCAAAGGATCTTCCCCATCTTGCTCAATCCTAGCATCCAAGAATTCTAAGAACCCGTTCTCGTTGAGTCGGGGTTTTGGTCGCTGCAGGCGTTTGACAACCGTCCTGCACCACTCCCCAAGGGTTGAGCCCATCTCGGCCGGAGTCGAGCCCTCCTCCGCTCCTTCGCCGGGTGGCTCTCCAAGGGTCGAGCCCATCTTGGCCGGTGTCGAGCTCTCTTCTTGGAAGCATCGGGAAGGATGAAGGCGCCAGCCCTAAGATTGCCGCCGAGGCAGATGCGCGCAGTGCGACGTGCCCAGTACGGCGCCCTCTAAATCTGTAACGGTGCGCGTAATCTCGTTTGCACCAGTTTGGGAGGGGCGCCCTGATCGAGATGTCAGATCCTGTGGCTGACCCCCCGAAGGAGAAGGCTGCATTCAGCGTCTCAAACCCGAGGGCGGTTGCGCCCAGATCGAGGTTCCACTTAATTTTCCCTTCGTGACAACACACCGGGCAAGACAAGTTCGTGACTTAACTCCCAACTATAAGAGGAAATGATCTCGGGGGAGCGGCCAACGGACACCATTGACCCTTAAGCCCCCCCAGAGAGGGCAAATCGAGACACTGAAGCAATCGACGATCTACAAAGGCACCAATGGGCAAGAAAGAAGGTAAGCAACCAAGAGAGAGCAAGCACAGAAGAGAGCAAAAAATGAGTGACTTGAAGGCAGGAGGCTCCCAGAGGACTCCCGGAGCGAGTCCTGCGAGCACGATCGCCGCAACCTAAGCACCACTCCTCTCTCATTTTCACCTACTTAATCCTTTATTAAAAACTCTTCTAAGCACGGAGACCGAAGTGGGATCCGCCTTAGGGGATCTGTTCCACTTTGCCGTCCGCTAACTTGATCGTCGGAGTGCCCTCGCTGGGATTTCTAGTCCGGGTCTCTAACACTGTTTTGTAGATCCGATAACTCCTGGATTCCGGAGTAAAGGGGCAGACGTCCGGCACCACTTCGTAGCTGCAGGCCACGACGGTAAGGTCGGCAACAAAGCCTAAAATATAATTGGAGTCATATATTTTATCTGAAGCATTAATTGAAGTATGAAAGATGGTTACCTTTTCTGAAGCATCAATTGAAGTATGAAAGATAGTTACCCTATTATAATATACAAGAAAGTTGATAATGCTCCTCCTAGTAGGGCCAGACCAACCATCGCACATCAATGTCACTCCATAAGTATTCCACTTTTTTTTGTAACTTTCAATCTAGGCTTTGATATTTTGCGACCTGTTATTGCAAATATGGTTCATGAATCTCGTAGGGTGTAGGAGGATCAATACCTGGATTGGCTCTTTGAACTGTACTAATCATCGATCGAAAGTACGTATTTGCTGCTGTCCATGGTGAAATATGGCTAAAATGAAATCAGTTGGCAATTGCCCTTCCTATTTATTTTTTCTTGTCCTTATTTATATAATCATCAATTCTCGGTTGCTTTGACTCTGGATTTGCATAGGCTGTAGGATCTAAATCATAGATGGTGGGATCTCTTGAGCTTTTCTTTGATTTTTTTTCAAATGCACTAAACAAAGATTTGATTGAAGATGATTCCATTCTCGTGGATTGATCTCTCTAATCCAGTAGTCTGTAAATATGAACGTGACCTTGCTGCTGCACTAGAGCCACCATTTTTCTCAAATTGAGAGCATCCAAATTGTGCTGTCTCAAAACCTCCACTTGTTGCCACTGGTCCTATCGAGAGGGCTGGATAGCCTCTTGTAGATGAGTTGCCTCTAAATCATCTGGATTAACAAAATCATCATCATCCAAGTCTACATGAACAAATGATTGAGATGTGCGATGATCAACTACTTTTCTTCGAGCTTTAGATGTTATCTTCGCCTCTTTTTCTTTCTCAATATGCTCCCTCATCATCACCCGAACCTTTGCAGGTACTTTTGGACACTTCCTGACATCACTGAAGTCACCCACAAAGTGTTGTTTCAATCAGATGATTCTATTTCTATTTTCATGTCCACAAAAATTACATTTTCATTGATGCCGGTCCTTTCCTATTTTTCCAAAATGCCATCTAGTATTTGGATTTTTCTATTGCTCGCCATCGGGCTCCATCTAATTTAAAATAAATTATGAAATTAATAAGTATGAGTATCTCGAAATTAGATTTCAAGTACTTATACTATATCCATATTTTTTAAAATTTATTAAAATTTTTAATAGTTTTTTGTTAATTCATATTAATAAGTAGTGCATTATCAAAAAATTGGTGCTTAAATAAGTGTTTAACTAGAATTGTGATATAAGTACTAAACTTAGTAGCCGGAATTTTAAACCTGCTCCTACTTTCCAATAATCTTCTTAGTAAATGTGTTCTTGTTATTAAAGATCTTTTATAAATATTCATTTGTCAATTCTGGCAACTATGGTATTAAATAATAAAATCTGTGTATAAATAAAATGATTAAAAATATGCTAGAAAAGTTTAGTTCAAAAAAGTAAAATAAAAAAACAAGTTAACATTTGTTTAGGACAGTCTTCAATGTAATATGATATGTTATTGCTAAAATCTTTAATTTTTTTGTAAAAAATAAAATTAGTATAAATTATCATCATTTAAACCCAAACTTATTATAGCTAATATTTTTCAATTATGTATTTTTGTCTATATTCTTCACTGGTGTTCCGAGTTCTTTGAAACTTATCTAAGATCTCTTTTTAAACTTATTTCTTGTGGAGGATTAAGTCCAACAAATTGTGCTTATTCAAGTTGATTCTTAGATATGATGAACGGAATGGCTTATTCTACAATCCTACTAGATATATAGTGAGTTTTGCTTTTAATAAATTTTTTTATTAGTTTTTGAATTTTTAAAATTATTTATTAATTGATTATTTTTAGAAATAATAAAATGATACATGAACTATTAGGTAATTGTATAATAAATTTTCTGCACCCAATATGTGGATGCATCACAGTAAGGTTTGCTTTATTTGATTTTTTTTCTATTTTTATTGATTTTCAGGTTGTATTAAGATCTAGAAATATTATAATTATTGTTTTAAAATGTCTTATGTGTCATCAAAAAAATAATTGTGATGCCAGAGCACCAAGTCACAAGTCTTGGCTAAATGGATTGCGGTCTTGACCATATAGGTCGCAAGTCTAGGTTATATTTATAATTGATTAATGTTTAAACTAAACAAGAAATTGCATTTATAATTGCATAAGCTTATTTAATATTATCAAACAAGAATCAAATTAAATTGGAATAAGTTTTTGTACATGTACAAGATCTAAATATAAAACTTTAGAAAAGTAGGAATACCGTTCGCGAATCCCATTAAAATTTTAAGAAATGAAGCATTTGAGACGTCTCCCTCCTTTTCCCTCCCGTAAAATCTTCCAATATAAAATAAAACATAGTTAAAAAATAATGATAATAATTTAATAAATCATAATTTATTAATTAAAAAAATATTTTGAATTTTAATAAATAATATAATATTTTGGATCAAGAGCTAAAGAATTATCGCTTTTTATTGAAATTTTAAAAAATAAGCAGAGCAATCTTCTTCTTCAAACAAAGCTTCCTTCTTCCTGTAAGAACACTATCACTAAGATATGCAATGGATTTCTCTCTTCTGGCTTCTGCCTTCTGTGAAACAAGTTTATCCTTATTTAATATTGCATCTCAAGTTTACCGTTATTTCATTTTGTCTTATTGATTCGACCGTTAAAAACAATCCATGATTCATTTTACCATTGAATTGAACGTTAAAAGGAACCGAAACCTGTCTTTTAGAAAATGAAAAAAAATTGTATGTCCATTTTATCGTTAATTTGATTGTTAAAGGGAATCCAAGATCTATTTATTAGAAAACAAAAAAAAATTCGTAGATTGTAATCCATTTTTTTTGCAACCTATCTTGTCCGTGTTCGTATAATTTATTTTACATATCTCATGACCCATCATTTGTTTTAATATATTTCAATTCGACCATTATTCAGTCCGTATATTTTGATATATTTCAATATGAGATTGCTGTTCAGTTCGATATATTTCAGTCTGTATACCCCTGTGACCTGTCTTTTATGGATGGTAATGGATCGGGTCATCCAAAACCCATACTTGCCCTGCTAAAAAATTCTCTGTTCCATATCCGTCCCGTACATGTCTTGGGTTGGGTCGGGTATAAAAAAAATTATATTTGGATCGGGTTGGGTATAACCCGGGTATACCCGATCTCATAAAACCTAGTTTACTTAAAATCTAAACGGGTCAGGTCAAGTCGGGTCGGGTCAGGTATATCCATCACATATCCAATTTACTTAAATATTTTATAAGCAGAACTTTTTTTATATATAAACGGGTCGGATTTGGATCGGGGCATACTGCTATCTATACCTGATCCGAACCCGAGTCGAATTTTTTTATCTAACCCATATCCGTTTATAAATTAGGGGGGTTGGGTTTTATCCGTCCTATTAGAGTCAAGTCGGGTATTCACCGGGTCAGTAAAAATTGCCATCACTACTATCTCCTCGTGATATATTTTAGTCCGTATGCCTCGTGGACTGTCTTGCCGTCATAGCCTCTTAGGTTTTAACTTAAAACACTGCTAAAACTTAAAACACCGCTATTTTTGGGATTAGAGGGTCGAGCTCCATGGCTGACGCTCGATGGCTCCTTCCTCTTTCCTCGCTCAACCGGTTGCCCCGTGGTCGAGATGCCCGATGGCTCCTTCGGTCTCCCCTCCATCCTCATCGCACCACCCGCCTCTGTCCAAGCTCCACGGAAAGGCACGAATCGCCCCCTTCACCCGCGATCACCATCGCTGTTCGCCACGGCATCTTCCTCCCTTCTGACTGGAGATGGTCCTCGCCGGAGAAACCACGCCATCGCCGGACTCAGAGGCGTCCGAGTTCAGCCACTCATCGACCGCACCATCGCGGACATCCGTGCTGCCCTTTTTCTTGCCGTGTTGTCCGACCATCAACCAAATCACCATCGGCCTCCACTTGTGCCTCCGCCCACAGCAGCCCAGCCCATCCGTTGCTGCTAATCGACCGGAACAACCATCGGTCGATCCATACCTTTTGAAGAAGTTCCTTCCCTGTTCGTCACGATCGTGAAAGCACCTGAGGGTTGCATGATCATGAAAGCAATTAGCTCCCCCTACAGGGAAAAGACTCCTCCCTTCGTGTTCTCGAGAGGTCCTCGTCTTCTCGGCCCTTCCTTTCGATTGTGCCATGGCCATGTGCCTTTTACTTCCCAGCGATGATGCCAATGCCGAGTCGCCGATGCCGACCTATCTGCAAGAAAGCAAGCAAATAGGTTAGTACAGGGGTCTCCTTCTTCCCGAGTCATGACATCGAAAATTAAAAAAAAAATTAGGACTTCTTCGGGATGGCTGTACCGGCACCTATCTGGCCGAAATGAAGCCAGGACGGAGGTCGGAGGAGTGTTTGGGGTCCTGCACTCGTCCCCTGTGCCGGAAACTCGGAGGTACGGAATGGGACGACTGGGAGGGCCCCCGTCCCGGCGAAACTTAAATCCTTGATTGTAGCACCCTACTAACGGCACTATGTACATTTGTTCTTTGCCTATGGCCATGCACAAATGACCACTTGCTTTTCAAATTTGTTTAATTTGGTCTTAGATCTTTACTTGCATGATCATGATGAAATTTAAATAAAACACTACCAAAATGTGATAGAAAATAGTATTCATACCCCCAAACATGCTAGTAATGTTCTAAATTTTTTTTATCATAATTTTATTTGTTATTATATTTTACTCTGAACATTTTTAATCTAAAAATTCAATATCTTAACCAAAAATCATGATTTTGACTGCATTGCATCGATCATCCATCGATCTATAACATATCATGAAATCATGCAAATATTGAGAATTTTGCATGACCTCTTTTATTTTCTACCTTTTTGCCAATTTTTGACATGAAGAAGGAAAAATAAGGGAGGAGAGGGAAGGGGATAGGGCCCTTTACCTGTTTTTTGGTTGGATCTAAGCTGAAATCTGCAAAAATCTTTGCTTTTATCAATTTTTTTAGTTGAAAAATAGGTGAGGTGTGGTGAGGTGGCTGAGGCACGGGAGGTCTTCTCTGCCTCCGCCTCAATCATTTGATAAGGAGAGAGGGCTGAACTGTCCTGAATCAAGTTGAACCAGCTTGTTCAGCTTGGTTAGACTTGTATTGCTAGTTTCATGCCTGAACTGCGAACTGCCTGGTTTAGGCCCTGAAGTAGTTTCAGCCCTAAATCTAGCTGAGTAGTTGTATCATCCTATTTCAGGTTCTGAAAGGAGCCACCAGCTGTATCTTCTTGGTCTGGGGGTGTATGGTTTGAACTGGATTGTTTGGCCTTCCATGATAAACCATTGCATCTGTACTATCACTTGCTTGATGACTTTATTCCTGATCATGCAATAAAATGCCCTTATTAAAGCTTCCATGCCTTAGCAGGTTGCTATTATTGATCAATTTTTAGCAAGCTTTTTGTCAACAGTAACAAAAATATGTAATTAGAAAACCTGTAGCTATGAAGTACTGATTTTGTAAATGGCTCCTGTTATGTTATCCTTCTGATCGATTTTTTAGCAAGCTTCTTGACAACAGTAAAAAAAATATGTAATCAGAAAACCTGTAGCTATGAAGTACCTATTTTGTAAATGGCTCCTGTTATGTTATCCTTCTGATCGATTTTTTAGCATGCTTCTTGTCAACAGTAACAAAAATATGTAATTAGAAAACCTGTAGCTATGAAGTACCGATTTTGTAAATGGCCCCTGTTATGTTATCCTTCTGATCGATTTTTTAGCAAGCTTCTTGTCAACAGTAACAAAAATATGTAATTAGAAAACCTGTAGCTATGAAGTACCGATTTTGTAAATGGCTCCTGTTATGTTATCCCTACAGTTAATTGTTGTTTAATGAGTGCTGGAAAGAGTTTTGACTTGATTTCTTGTTTTCTAAGACAAACATGAATGCTAAATTGGGATTTAATACCGAGAGTTAGAATGAAATTTGGTGAATCTCCAGATACATTTTTACTTGCCCACTAATTACTTGCTTTTCCCCACCTCTTCTCTGTCCTTTTCCTCCATAAGTACAAGATGTAGAAATACATAATACATTTATTGAAGGCCACCTAACCATGGGGCAGCACAAAGACTAATAGCTTAGGTAATATATTTAGCTGCTTGCATGGTTTATCCTGCCAACATGTAGCTCTTACGTGATATTGCCTTTTTCTCTCCTTTTGCATCCATATTCTTTGAGGCTGGTTATTTTCTATTCTCTGTAACACTGAGCAAACTATTTACAATATTATGCAATTCCGTTGCCTGTGATTGTTGATCTGTCAATAGCAATCTAGATGACTTGTATGTTGTGATTTTTCTTTCAATGTCCCTCCTTCAGAAGGTTTAGTATTTTATATGATGCAATTGCTTGAAATGAAGGTTTGGAATTTTGTCTGAAATCAATTTCTTTTGGTTGAGACTGAAATCGCATTGATCTCCTCTTTGGTTTTAGTTTAGGATCAGCAATTTTGGTCCGGTTTCAACAGTTTCTGCTAGTTTCAACTGGAAGTGGTCAAAATTAGCGGCAGATGATTTTCAAGTTCCATTTTGCTGTTTATTTTTATTTTGGATTTTTTTATTTATCTACATAGGCTATAATGAATGGTTTCAATCTCAATAAATTTTCTTTCTTTTCCTTTAAGTTAAAGAGGGAATAGGTAATAAACATATCTGTTCACAGGTCGAGGCCCTTGAGAAGACCCTTCTACCAGTAATCTATGAGGACTAACGTGAACAACCAAGTACAAGAGCTGTCACATGAATGACAATGCTATGCAAAATAAAATTTATATAAATTTATTGTAGCACCCTACTTGGGGTGTTATATATATTTTTCTTAGTTTATGGGTATGCACAAATGGCCACTTTTCAAATTTATTTACATTTGAACCTTGATCTCTATGTGCATGATCATGATGAAATTTAAATAAAATTCTACCAAATTGAGATAGAAAGTAGCATGCATGCCCCTAATCATGCTACTAATTAATAATTTTTTTGATTATTATTTTGTTTATTATTATTTTTTAAGCTGAACATATGCTTTATCTAAAAAATTATAGACTTAACCAAAAATTATGATTTTGGCTGCATTGCATAGATTGTCCATAGATCTGTAATATCTCATGAAGTCATGTCAAAATCCAGAATTTTGGCATGACCTCCCTGTTTTCTACATTTTTGCCAATTTTTGATATGAAAAAGGAAAAGGAAAATAAGAGACGAGAGGGAAGGGGAGAAGTCCCTTTACCTGTTTTCAGACTGGATCTAAGCTGAAATCTATGAAAATCTTCCTTTTTCTTGATTTTTTTTTTTCAGTTGAAAATAATAGGAGAGGTGAAATGGAGAAGGTGCAGGAGGTCTTCTCTACCTCGCTCTTAATCATTTGAGGAGAGAGGGCTGCACTGTTTTGAATTGATTTGAACTGGGATGTTCAGCTTGGTTCAGACCTGAATTGCTCTGTTCGAGTCTGAAAGCAGTTCCAGCCCTAAATCGAGCTGACTCGTTGTATTGTCCCAATTCGGGTCTTGAAATGAGCTGACCAGCTGTATTGTCGTGATTTGGGGTGTACTGTTTGGTAGGCCGCGAACTGGGTGGTTCAGCCTTCCATGATAATCCATTACACCTGAACTATCACTTGCTCGATGACTTTAATCCTAATCATGTAATAAATGTCCTTGTTAAAGCTTGCATGCCTTCCTTTACTACTCGTTGCATTTAAGGATAAGCTCTTTAGCAGGCTTTTGTCAACAGTAACAAAAATATGTAACAAAACCCGTTGCTATGCATGAATTACAGATTTTGTAACTGCCGTTATGTTATTCTTCCCTACAGTTAATAATTGTTCAAATCAGTGCATGGAAGAGTTTTGACTTGCTTTCTTGTTTTCTAAGACAAACATGAACACTAAATTGGGATTTAATACCCTGAGTTAGAATGAAATTTGGTGAATCTCCAGATACATTTTTACTTTCCAATGTCAAGGCCCACAAATTACTTGCTTTGCTGCACCTTGTCTCTGTCTTTTTCCTCCCTAAGTACAAGATGTAGAAATGCATAATGCCTTCATTGAAGGCCACCTAACCATGGGGCAGCACAAAGACTGATAGCTTAGGTAATATTTTGAGCTGCTTCCATGGTTTATCGTGCCAATGTGCAGCTCTTAACATGATATTGCCTTTTTTCTCTGCTTTTGCATCCAAATTCTTCGAGTCTGGTTATTTTCTGTTCTTTGTAACACTGAGTAAACTATTTACTATATTATGCAATTCCATTGCTTGTGATCGTTGATCTGTGAACAGCAATTTAGATGACTTTTATTTTGTGATTTTTCTTTTAAAGCCTCCTGCAGAAATTTTAGTATTTTACATGATGCAATTTTTTGAAATGAAGGTTTGCTGTTTTGTTTGAAATCAGTTTCTTTTGGTTTAATACTGAAATTAAATAGAGCTCCTCTTTTGGGTTTTGTTTAGGTTCAGCAATTTTTGTTCAGTTTCAATAGTTTCAACTAGTTTCAGTTGGAAGTGGCCAAAGTTAGCGGTGGATGCTTTTCAAGTTCCATATTTCTGTTTATTTTCATTTTGGATTTTTCTATTTACGTACATAGGCTATAATGTATGGTATCAATCTGATTAATTTTTCTTTCTTTTCCTTAAGTTAAAGAGGGAATAGATAATAAACATATCTCTTGACAGGTTGAGGCCTTTGAAAAGACCCTTCTTCCAGCATTGACTAATGTGAACAACCAAGTACAAGAACTTTGACATGAATGACAATACTTCGCAAAATAACGTTCAATAGTTGCTACTTGACCCTTTAAATTTGAGAAATAGATGTTGAACTTTAATATATCTGTGAGTTCTATTCAGAAATTGAGGAAAGATTTGCAATAGTAGGCATTAAAAAGCTTCAAAATTGATAAATAATAAGAAATTTCAAACAATTGATGTTAAATAAGTGTAATTTTAACTGAGTTTTACTTTTATGCAATGTTATCTTCGACTAAACTGGTCAAAATTACATGGACAAAACCTGTATAATACAATCTTTAATAACTTTTCTTGGCTTCTCTTCTTTTCTTCAAGCTTTTATTTTTTGAATTTTATTATAATTTTTTGACCAAAACTTTTAAACTTGGAGTTGAACTTCAAAACCATTAAACTGTGTTAGAAAATAGAACAACTTAACTTGTATCGTTCCCTGGAATAACATACTCTGTCCTTGTCCTATTAGGAATATTATTGCAGTCTTATTGAGAGTAGCATATTACCATATATGATTACTCTGTACTCTATTTAAAGGGTTCAATGTTCCTAATTTCAATAATATTTTTCTCTCAACATGGTATCAAAGCACCACATCCTCACTGTTGCACCTCCCTTCCCTGCACAACCTAGCCGCCACCTACCCCCCCTCTGCTACCCACTCCCCTTCTCTTCCTATCGCCCACCCTCTCTTCCTCTAACCTATTCCTTGGCTTGTTCCCTTATTCGACTGCTGCAAGCCTCTGCTCGATCGAGACTCCTGAGAACAGAAGAAACCAAGAAAATTTCGAAGAAACAAGGTTCCCTATTTAGCTGCTCAAAGCCTCCCACCCGATCTAGACTCGTGAAAAAAATAACCAAAACAAAAAAGACCAAGGAAGCCACTATCATTGTTCGCCGTTGCCCGCAACTGCCTTCTCTCCTTTTGTTGCCGGGTTCCTTATGAAACCCTCTCTTCGATGCTGTGAGGAGCTTCCTGGAGTGGAAACCCTCTCCACAGGTTCCTCGCGCCATCATCGTTGTTGGAGTCCTCCCTCCCTTTGCACCCTCTGATACTATAAGGAGCTTCCCGTAGTGGAAATCCTCTCCATGGGAAACCTGTGCCATCGCTGTTGTCGCTGTAGTTGTTGGTTCTACCATCACCCTTCGCCATCATCGCCTTCCCTGTCGCCAAGCACTAGGCCACTCACTAGAAGACCCCCCTCCCTCCTCTCTAGTTTTTGATTGATCATAGTACACGGGTTTGCAGACTGCATGGTCCACAAACTGGCCCATAGACTGCAGGGTCTGTAGATCGGCCTGTAGACTCAGTCCATAGGATAAAAAAAGAAGGGTGGTTCTGCCTTTTCTATACCTTTACATAGGTAATGGATTCTCTTCCTTGATCTTCACTTTATCTATACATTGATTTGGATTTCTCTTTTCTGTATTATTGTCATTGTTATCCTCGACTTTATATGGCGTTGTTTTTGGAAGTGCAGAAGTCCGTTCCTTTGGGTATCACAGTCAAATTGATCGATGCTAATTATATGCTTTGGACTCGAGCCTTCCATTTCTTTGTTGATTCTTGATACAAGTTGAAACACCTTATTGATGCCCCTTCTACTGCCTTCTCTTCCTTCAAGTATTTTGATAGTGAGACAGCGACTAGTCCTGTGGACAAGTGGCAAGACGATTATGCAGTTATCATCTGGCTTTTGAATAGCTGTGAACTCTCTATAAATCCAATATTATGTTCCTCTATGATGAAAGACTTGGGATACTCTTAAGGAGATGTATAGAAATAAGAAGAATATTAGTCATGTTTATTCTCTCTATGAACAGATTTTTATTCTTCGACAAGATGGGCACTCTGTCAATGGCTATTTTGTAGTGTTTAAAGAAAAATGAGATGAATTGACTTTTTATCATCCCATTATTAATGACGGGACTATCTTGAAGCAACAAGGTAAAAAATTTCTTGTAGCCAAGTTTTTTTAAGGATTGAATGATAGTCTCGGTCATGTTCGGCAATCCCTCTTATCTAACTTTACTATCCCATCATTGTCTAGTGTTCTTGTTCATGTATTCCGAGTATTTACAACTTCTATTTTTGAATTTTCTGCTACATCTGCTGATCAGTTTGCTCATGTTGCTTCTGAGGGACATGGTTGGGATCGTTGCCGCGATCGTGGTTTTCCTTCGTGTCTTCACTGCACTCGCACCAACCATCCTTTTGAACGATTCTGGCAAAAAATTGGTAAACTAGAGTGCTAAACCAACTTTTGCTATTCCTGCCGTTACTACCACTATTGTCCCTACGAGTACTGTCCTTATTTTCGACTTCACGAGCGATGTTATTTCACTTACAAGGCTGGGTATGATAAATTATTGCAGCCACATGCCTTTTCTTTTCTTGCTTTTCCATCTTTTAGATCTGCTTTAGCTGATGTCCATGGTAAGTCTTGGCTTTTCGACTTTGGTGCAACCACCCATATGATAGGTAACCGGTCTTTATTCTCCACTCTATCTCTTTTCTCCACCCATTCTTTTTTATCCATTGCTAATGTCTTCTCTCCTGTTCTAGGCAAAGAAAAAGTGGTAGCCTCTTTACCTCTTGACAAAGTTTTATGTTCCTGATTTTCTTATTAGTCATCTTTATAAGTCATCTCACCCGCTTTTTGGATTATTTAGTTACATTTTTTTCTTCTTATTGTGTTCTTCGGGATCTTCGGACTGGGAAGCAGATTGGTGGCGGGCATGAGTTGCAGGGTCTATACTATTAGGATGTGGAACTTGCTATTGTTGCTTCTCTTGCTACTCGGAATTCAGATCTCTTTAGCATGCAGACTTGGCCTTCCTGCATTTTCGTCATTGAGTCACTTTGTTTCCGTTCCATCTATGTTGTCCTTTTTATCCTGTGCTTCTTGTAAGTTTGGCAAGCATCATCGGGTTTCATTTTCCTCTAGTATTTATCATCAGTGTATTACTCTTTTTGAGCTTATACACTAACATCTGGGATCCCAGTCTTATGTCATCCCGTCTTGGGTTTTGATATTTTGTTACCTTTATTGACGATTGTTCTCGAATCACTTGGGTCTATCTTCTTTAAACTCAGTCTGATGTTTTTCGTATATTCAGGCTTCTATGTGAAAATAAAGACTCAATTTTCTATTCATTAAGACTCTTAGGATTAATAATGTCTTAGAATTTACAAGTTTCTTGTTTCAACAATTTTGTTCTTTTCATGGTATTATTCATCAAACCTTCTGTCTATACTTTTCAACAAAATAGAATAGCTGAATGTATGAATCATACTTTCCTGAATATGGCTTGTGCTTTGATATTTCAGATGCTTGTGCCTAAACCATATTGGGGGATGTTCTTACTGCTTATTATCTCATTAATTATATTCCATCCTCTATTCTTGCTAGTTAGACACCATTCTCTTGTATTTATCCCAACAAGTCTCCTTTTTCACTAACTTGGGTGTTTGGCTATCTGCTTTGTTCATTTACTCGACCCTGGACTTGACAAACATCTCTTTGGTCAATTGTATTTTTTTGGATTATTCTCAGACACAAAAATGGTATAGGTATTATAATCCTATCACCCGACGTCATTTTGTTTTAGCTGAAGTTGCTTTCTTTGAAGTTGTCTTATTCTTTTCTCCTTTCGAGACTCAATTAGAATCCTTGTTCGGACCTCCTCTTCTGATACCAGCTCCATCCCTATAAGGTGTGCCTTCATCGGATCTTGAGTAGCCTTTAGAGACTTTGCCAATAGTTCTTGCTATTTTGTTGAATTATCAGCACTGCCAGAAATTAACAGCTCATGTTCACCCTAGTCTGCCTTCTCTGGCTTCGATTTTAGATCTTGAGGTACATGATCTTGATCCTCCCATTGCTCTCCACAAAGATAAACGTACATGTACTATGCATTTTATTGTTGATTATATCATCTTAAATCATTTCAATCTTTCTTTTCGGTACTTTGCCTTGTCTATCTTGTCTATATCTATTTCCAGGACTTATTTAGAAGCACTATCCGATCCACCATGGAAAGTCATTATGGATGATGAAATGAATACTTTTCTGTCATGGTACTTGGGAGCTTGCGCCCCCTTCTGTGGATGTCTAGCTTTTTCAGTGCAAATGGGTGTTTACTATCAAATACCTGTTGGATGGATCCATTGACCGGTACAAGGCTCACCTGGTTGCTAAGAACTTTACTCAGACTTATGCAATTGATTACTATGGGATCTTTTCTCCTATGGCTTGGATGAATTTTGTTCAGGTGGTCTTCTTTGTTGCTGTTAACTGAGATTGGCCTTCATCTAGATGGATTTCAAGAATGCATTTCTTTATGGTGATCTTCTTGAGGATATCTATATGGAGCAACCACCAGGATATATTGCTCAGGTGGAGTGTCGGCTATGTAAGCTCAAGAAGGCTATTTATAGTTTTAAATAGAGTCTTCGTGTCTGGTTTGATAAGTTCACAGAGGTTGTTGCCAGTATAGGTCTCAGATGCTTACAGCTTGACCACTCAGTTTTGTTAGGAAAAGTTCACAGGAAATTATTGTACTTTTTCTTTATTTTGATATTTTCCTCGTTAGTGATGACATAGAGGACAATGATGAAGTTAAACAACATATTCAATCTCATTTTGCAATCAAAGATCTTAGTAGGCCAAGGTACTTCTTAGACCTTGAGATTGCTTACTGTTCTGATGGAGTTAGTCTTTCTCAGTAAAAATATGCAGTTGACCTACTTGCAAAGACTGGACTTCTAGAATGTAAGCCTTTCAGTACTCCAATGGTTGTCAATCACAACAATTCATCTAAAAATGATGAGCACGATTTTCTAGATCTAGTTCAGTACTGTCAATTAGTTGGAAGACTAATATACCTCACCTTGACACGACCAGATATTCTTTTTTGTAATTGGATTGGTCAGCCACTATATGCACAAGCCAAAAAAAGGACATTAGGAAGCAGCTATCAAAATTCTCCATTATATAAAAGGCTTTCAAGGAAAAGGATTATTCTTCAAAAAATCTGGACATTTTAACATTGAAGCATACTCAAATGCAAATTATACGGGATCTGTGGAGGATCGACGTTCCATCTCTGGCTATTATACTTATATTGAAGGAAAATCATACATGGAGAAGCAAGAAGCAAAATGTTGTGGCTAGATAAGTGCAGAGGCAGAGTATAAAGCAATAGCCTATATTGTCTGTGAGATGATGTGGCTTAAGTTCTTTATGGTGAATTTGGGATTCACCTATACAAAGTTAATGGATATGCATTGTGATAATCAAGCAGCAATTTATATTGCCAGTTACCCAACCCAGTCTTTTTCATGAACGGACCAAGCATATAGAGGTGGACTGCTATTTTATTCGAGAAGCTATTTTGAGTGATAAGATTAAGACACCCTTTATAGCAAATCAGCTAGTAGACGTCTTCACTAAAGCTCTGAACTCTACTTGACTATTTATTATATGATCTAAGCTGGGCTTAGTTGATGTATATGCTTCAACTTCAAGGAGAGTATTAAAATTAGGAAAGAGAACAACTTAACTTTGTTGTTCCCTGGAACAATATACTATGTCCTTGTCCTATTTGGAGTCTTATTGCAGTCATATTGGAAGTAGTATATTACCATATATGATTATTTTATACTTTATTTAAAGGGTTTAATGGCTTAATTTCAATAATAATCTTTTTCTTTCTCTCAACAAACTGCAAAAACCAAAACTCCACAAACCTAACCAAAATTGGAATCCGGTTCACAGACCTTGTTTGAAATCTGTTACTTATTATGGATTTTGCTTTCAATTAAGATAGTACTCATTCTATTAATGTGCTTTACATTGCCCTGACACTTTCTTATCTATTTTCAGAGACAACATTAGCTTTGCTTCGACATCCAGATTGCTGTATTTCTGCCTACTCATCTGTAAGCAATGGTTTATCTTCTTGAATCATTTCTAGACAGTGATATGAATTGCATATTGCTATTAGCTATTTTCAGAGACAACATTAACTTTTGTGCATTGATCTATTAACATTGATATGAATTTAGATCTCTACATACTACTAATGTACCTATTGATTACTAGTAGGAACTCACACTGATATATACTTACTGACTATACTATAAAGATGATTGAAAATTTCTGATAAAACTTGCCTTTGATTTAAATGATATTAGGAGCTTGCTTCATGATGAATTGAAATACTTTTGACTGTTAATTTTAATTATCTTACAATCATAAGCTATGACATCTCACAAACACATCATTTGTTTTAATGAACATCACTGAGAATACATATGAAACCATCTAATTGATGATATGACCGCATATAATGTCATATTTTACTTTTTGATTTGTGCATAACCTTAATTTTTATAGTTTAGCAACATTTTTCTTCTATCTATTTCATTCGGTTTCTCTTAGTTTCAACACCTTATCTATTGAGCTAGTTATTAATGCTGCCCAGATTTTTGCATAAATGCTCATCCCTCTATTGATGTGCATGTTGTCTGATGCACATGTATGTTTGTGAATTTGCACATATGAGAGATTAAGAGTATGAATGCATTTTTTTTCCTATATTGGTTGGCAAATTTGAACCTCATTGTCATGGAAATATATGCTTGATTTAGAATATGAATACAAGGTCAGAATTAATTTCCTATGAGCTTCCAAATTAATTTAAAGCTCATTGAAGCTTGTAATTATAATTTCTATGACTCAAGAAAATGACATTCATTGTAAGTTGTAAAGTTTTTTGTTGTGCACTTACAAATAAAGAGTCGTTTTAAGCATTTGGTTTTGATTATCTGCAATTTTTTTCATGCAGAAATAAAGTAAAGGTGTTCTTAACCAGTTAGAGACTTTCTTTTTCTTGCCTACTAACTTAGAAGTATAACTAAGTTCTATTGTCCTAGTGAAACACTAACTGTTGTTAAGCATCAAGATCATTCTTTTTCACTCAATGATGCCAAATTTCTTGAAAAATTCATCCTCTGGCATTGGTGGTTTTATTGTGAAACTCTTTTCTGATGTTACTGCTTAAAGCCATTGCAATAGCCTGAATATGGCCCTATCTGATTGGAAATTTTGAAGGTGGATATAAAACGGACTATAGAAGATGGGGAGAAACGTTTCAATAAGCTTTCAATTGAGGAGCGAGGTAAATTTGATGAAGAGACACTTGTCAATGTAAATAATATTAAGAGGCAAAAGACGACCAGCCAGAGGTCAAAGGGTTTCAGCAATGAGTATATTGTGGTATGTATTGCTACTCAAAATTAGCTTTGCCTTGCCATGATTTCAAAATCTTTTCCTACGTAAGTCTGTGACCTTACATTTGAGAAAGAGACATTGTTGATTGTTCTCTATTAAATTGGTGATTATGAATTTATAGTTGACATTCCCTATAAGCAATTAATTGTAAATTGAAAGGAGGATGTGTATTTGCACTAGATTTTAATAAATGCTATAGCTTGTGTCCACTGGGCAGTGTTCTGTTTTATGATGATATATAGTGATAGGGTGTATATTATGATTATAATTTACACTTTGATTAATTAAAAATAACATAAGTGTGGACCTAATTTAATTGAACAAAAGCAGGAACTACTCTTGAACTGTTGTGTGACTATTAGTTTTTGAAGAATGTAAAGTTTCTAATGTAGATTTAACTAAATATTAAAAGTTGGTACATCCATGGGAGCATCAGGGCTTGTTACGGCAACTACTTATTCGGTTTCGAGGAACAACCGAGCCACCAAGGAGGAGATGACCAAGCTGGTGGCTACACGGAGCGACTATGATTTCCAAATCCGGGAGAGACTATGAGCCCAACTAACATAATATCCCTATACGCGCGTTGACTGAGTAATTACCCAGACCCCACTAATTGCCAAGGTAGACTTAGTCGGGAATGTTGGGATCCTGTGTCTAGGCACTTTCTATTGGCGATGAGCAAGCTATCTCAATGCCTGGAGTCTACGATGCCCGAGCGAGTAGCAAAAGCAGTCAAAATATAGCTATCCCAATAGGAATCCTGGCAAACGAGATCTCGACAAAGGCTGTTATCCCAACAGAAAGATTCCAATAAAAATATTCTAGTAGACAGGATCCCAACATCTAACAGAATGCTATTATCTACTCCAAAGGAGGGCGCCTTCTAATAGAATTCAGTTATCCCGAATAACTCTATAAATAGATAAGAGAGGACTCCAAACAGGTATGTTTGCTGCTACCCCCAAATGCTCATTCGGTCTTTATCTGGCTATGGCTCTTAGCTCTGGCTGTTGCTCATTTTCTCATTGATTTGAGAGGATTCCTCGTCGGCAATCACTAGTCAAGCGGGACTACTCTTGCAAGTTTTGTCCAGGAGACATCTAGGAGCATGCCCCCTTTCTATCGGAAAAGCTAGCGGGACCGCCGGCTGCCACCAAAGTTCCAGTAGTGGAGATCTGACGGCAACAATGCTTATCAACCAAAAAATGTTACATGAGACCAGGGATATTAATTTGAACATGCATAAAGTTTAAAGCAGGGGTGGCAAAATTCAACCCGACTCGTCAACCCCAATCGCGTTTGACTCGTCATAAAGAGGTTTGGGTTTGGACTACATTGGTTCGAGTCGTAAATAGTTTGATCCGTTTAATCTATTTATTATTTTATTCAAGTTCAGATTCTAATATTCCAATTTGTTTAACTTATTTAATCCATTTATTATACGGGTCGGGTTAGATATCTATTAATATATGTTTTGTTTAAAACAAAGTCCATTGCCTTTTGAGCTTGAGATGCCCAATTCAATGCCCCCTTTATTGCTTTATCCAACGGTCTATTGCCAGGGCCTACATGGTCCACAGACCTCGTGCGGAGGACCGGGTGGAGTCCGATTTCCAGAGGCTTCTAGAGACCAAAATTCAATTTGCCCATTTTCCCTTTGCCTCTCCATTTCTGCCTTCCTAGTTCTATCCATTTGCTGTCTTCTTTTGTCCATCACCTGAGTTGATGAAGACGTGAGAGAACCAAGCCAAATTTGGCAAGAAGCTGACAAAGCCCAAAGTGCCCGGCAATAAGACGACCATGCCCAAGGCAAAGAAGAGACCGGCCAAGGAAGAAGCAAAGGAGAAGAACTAGAGCTTAGGTTAGAATCTTACCTTTAGCTTGTTTAAGAGGCGGAAGGGTGATGCCGAAGACGCCAAAGCTGCCTTTCTCCTTCAAATACTGGCTTAGCCGGCTACAAGGTGATGGAGAAGTTGAACTTCTCCCATCGTCTCTCCTCTCTTCCCACTTTTATCTGCCATCTTCTCTCTCTCTCTTTTCTTCCCTTCTCTTCTCCACTTTTTCTCTCTCTCTCTTTCCTTCCCTTCTCTTCTCCACTTTTTCTCTCTCTCTCTTTCCTTCCCTTCTCTTCTCCACCTTTTCTCTCTCTTTCTCTCTCTCTCTCTCTCTCTCCTTTTTTCCCCTCTTTTCCTTTCCTTGTCTATCCCTTTCTTTCTCTTCTATTCCTCGAGTTTCTGTTGAGTGTCTTGGTTGTCTTCATGGTCTTTGTTCTCTAAAGAGAGAGGGGAAGGGTAACCAAAGGACGAGTTGGAAAGCATGTGTCTTGAGTGGAGAGAGGGGAAAAGAAAAGGGATGGAGAAAGGAAAATTGCCCTTTCACAACAAATTCTATCAGAACATTCTTGCATATAATTCATGAATAATTATCATTGTTAACTCAAATTATACCGTTCTTTGAATCTATCCATTTTTACATGATTTCTTTGCTGGTCTCTTTTTCTTTTTCCATTTATTTGACTCCTCTCATAGTGACTTTTTACATGATTTATATAATTCTTATTTGGGTTAAACATGTTTAACAAATCAGGTTGGACTGGATAAACGGGTTACCTGCTTATTAAATAGGTTAAATGGATCGGGTCAAGTTACCTATTTATAAACATGATAGGTTTGGATTTCAAAACCTGACTTGTTTAATAAATAGGATAGATTTAGTTTGACTTTTTTAACCCGACCTGAATTTGACCTGACTCGTTTATACTTGACCTAACCCGATTGCCTTCCCCAGGTAAAAGTAAAACAATGTGACCAAGCATGCAATTCTTAGGGATGTAAATGAGACTATGTCGAGCAAGGTGGTGTTATGTCTACTAGCAACATTCTTCGAAGGTCATCTTTTTAGCCTTTGCTTTCTTGAACATATGCATGCAGTCTAAATTGTCAGTTGGAATATAACAAGCTATTTGGAAATGTTACTTCTAAATCAATCAAGAGAAAGCATGGTCAATGAAATGATTAATGATGACCAATTGACACTTTGAAATCTATTGTCGTTACTTTTATTATCCATGCTTAGATTCACATCACAAGCTTCTCACAATTAGAGGCAAAACCTTGGTGTTTATCCATGCTTTTTGATAGTTTCTTTCTATATTTTATTTCTACAATTATGTCCAGCTATATGGAGGATTTATTGAATAAAAATCAAACCTTGCGCCTATTGGGAAGTATGTCAAGATAGTGAAGCTATGTTGTTTTAGAGAGGTTAAAGATCTTAAAAGAGGCCCTTTTTGACAATCTCTGTACTCAATAAAAAATAAAAATTTATATGGAGATGTTTTCATAAATGATTATTGTCATATGGTAGAGATAAATGAACTAAAGCATTCTTATCAACAAATACTATCTGGAATAGGATTTTTCCTTTTCCTGAGATGCTATGTTTTAAAAGAAACATTGATTAATTGATGTTTGTTCATCAACCTTCCCCTTAATCTACTTAAGAAGATTTTTGAAAATGACTGTATGATATTAAACGAGATGCTTGTAATGCTTGTTCTCTTAAAAGGGTTTGAGCATCAAGGGATGAATGAATTTTTTGCTTCTATTGAATGTGCTTATCGGGCACGGCATTCATTTATAAGAAGATAATTATGAAAATAAGAGTTTGTTAGGTTTCGATGGCACAGCGGAAGAATGGATTTCAAAAATTTTCATTTTGAAACTCCAAACAACTAGAAACCCTAAGCCCAAGATCCCTTATTCTTTACAATTAACAAGTCGTTCAAACAAGGTTTGGAAAAATACCTGGAATGCTAATTCTTTCTTTCCACTAGGCACACTGATGCGGGACTAATATGCATGCGATTATTTTTTTGTGTTTTAGGGGTTGGATGAGGTGGTTAAATCCCGAATTTCAGATCAAAATATGATGTAGATAATTCTATATGAATTTTAAAAGCTACGCATGCAGATCAGGACCTAGGAAAGCAGTAAAGAGGGATCGCCGGGGCTGAGAAGCCTTGGTTAGGGCTAGTTCTCCTACAATAAAACTACTGGTGGCAGAGGGGGTGTACCTGGCAACGTCTGAAGCGCCTGGTGAAGATCGCAGCGAAGAGATCACTCATCCTCGACGGATGCGGCCTGGAAACCAAGCCAGAAACCTGCGGATACCTGGCTTTCTGCTCGGTGGTCCGATTGCGGTCCGGTTGGAGTCGTTGGATTCGTAGTAACTCGGGGACCTGCAAACAACCATTAGGGGTGAGAAAACAAGGAGGGAAACAAGAAAAATCTCAGGAAAACAGCAAGAGACGTGTGGAAGAAAGGCTTGAAGGAGGTTGGTCAGCTAGGGTTTCTTTAGGTAGCACTTTGGCAGGACTTCAAGATCCCTTAATGCACACAGCAGGGAGGCACACAGCAAGAGAAGAACTCAATAGAATTTCATATATCAAAGATTGCTCTCATACAAGAGACTAGGGTCCTTTAAATAGACCCATAGCCTTGGGCTCCAAGTAAGGATACAAAAGTAATTACATAAGAATCTTATTCCCACCCAAACCCTAGCTAGAAAATAAGGAAACTCGGGGTAGAAAAAATCCCTACAATCTCTCCCTCTCTCCTTGCCTTGGTCGGTCAAGAGGGTGACTCTAAGTGGCCGACCAAGGGTGGTCACCATAAGCCCTTGGCGCCCTAGCTCCCTCCTGGGCCTGGGCTGGCCCAATTTTGCTTCCGGTTGGTCCAGGGTTTCAGGGTTTCTGATTTCTCTTCCTGAGATCTTCAAATCTTTTAGCTGGGTTGGACTTGGGCTATTCTTCCATGTCTTCAATCTGATTGGACTTGGTCTTCACTTGTATGATGTGGTCTTGAGTCTTCAGTGTGTTTGGACAGGACTCAGAAAAATAAAATTAGCTCAACATGAGCTGACTTGTACTGGACTGGACTAGCTCAACATGAGCTGACTAATACAGGACTCAAATAAAGACAACTTAGATGAACTAAGCTTTATTACAATGGTCTTGGAAGTAGCTAAGTGATCCACAGAGGGTTGAGAAGCCTCTGTCTTATTCTGGTGCCTCTGGTGTCCGCACAAATTCTCCCGGGATGGGAGGAACTCGACCCTGTCGAGTGAAGATCAAGCTGGCTCACATATCTCTCGAGGAGGTCTGGGTTAAGGCATTGCAAGTCCTCTCGAGAAATCCACGAATCGTCCGACTGGCCGGCCTTGCCATCGGACCAGGAAGCGTTGATAGCCGCGGCCCCGAGTTGTAATGGCTTGATTGTCCAGGATATGCTCGATCTGTTCTCCTCTCTCAGGCCAATTAATTGGTGGACACTCTGGGTAAGGATCACTCTCAACAGAAGGGATATGTCCAAAAGCCTCACTGGGTATTGCTGCCGGTTCCCTGTACTCAACCAGGTCTGTAATATTGAAGGTAGAACTAATGCCCATATTCGAAGGCAAGTCTACCACATAAGCATTTGATCCAATATTCTTTAACACTTTAAAAGGTCCGGCTCCACAAGCTTGAAGCTTTTTAACGATCCCGGGTGGGAACCGCTCAGGCCTAAGCCTAATCATGACAGAATCCACTACATCAAATTCCTTGACCTTTCTTCGGGAATTAGCCAGTTGGTTTCAAAATTAGTGTAGGTGTTGAGCATGCTGGGCACATGCACTCCTAACAGGTGATTTAAAGGACTCATACCTACACCAAACATACTCTACTATGCATTCCTATTGAAGGAAACTTTATTGAACTCTTTGGACCTAAACCTAATAGATTATAGGTTCTCTGGGTTTGGACCTAGCTTGACATGCATATGAAAACTTACAATGGGCTCCTAGCAAATTGCATAGGGTATGCCAGAAATATAATGCAAACCTAACATGCATAATGAATGCATGCAGTATGTTAATCTCAACTAAATGCAATCTAATGATCCTAGAAATGCTGGAGGTGTCTGGAAAGGGTAGACAATAGGAAGTGTGTTCAGAATTAGTCTGGTGGGGTGGAGAAAAAGGTTCCGGGTTAGTTGGATAAAGTACGATATAAGAAGGCATGTCAGGGACTAATCCTAGACTAATGAGGCTAACCTTACGAGGTTGAGGTATATCTACAGGGTTTGCGTAATGGAAGGATGGGTTACTAATCTCAGGGAAGAGATTCATAATGGAAACTATAGGAGTAGGCTCATCCTGAGGGTACTGATTCAAAGAGATCAGGTCCTTAATAAAGTCTTCTGGTTCTTGTATTTTTGGATTAGACTCTATAATTTGGCTCCCCTCTATGGTTTCCTCGGACAAGGTTCTAGCAGCAATATCTAGGTTCTCTTCCTCTAATTGTTCTTCCACTACAGCTTTAGGCTGGATTTGGTTAGGGTCAACTATCTCTAGGTTGGCTCTTACCTGGGTATCTATTGGGTCAGCTAATTCTAGGTCATCTATAGGTATTTCATCTTCTCCCTCATACTCATCCGCTAAGTTCACATCAGCTTTATACACTTCTGCGTTCATGTATGCCTTGTCAATCAAAGGGATGGTAGGTGAAGGTCGACTAAGAAAAAATTGGTTAGGTCCTGGTTTCTGAGTATGGGCACTACTCCTAGTAGGTTCAGGTTGACTAAGGGGTAGTGGCTTACTAGTGGGCTCATATTTTTGGGTACTAATCCTATGGGGTTCAAGTTGACTAGGGAAAACATGACTAGTACTAGGCTGATAGGATGTGGGTAAATAGGATCTAGAGTCATAGGATCTAGGTTCATAGGTTTTGGGTACATAGGTTCTAGGTTTATAGGATTTGGAGTCATAAGATCTATAGGTTGTGGGTCTCTTGGACTGATAGGACTTGGGTAGATACTTTTTAGTTCAAGTTTCATGTCACTCCAGGTAGTTATGGGTTTGCGGCCTTCTAGTCTAAGTATTCTCTCAACATTATCCCAGTTTAACCTGGCCTGGTGAACTAATTTAGCTTTAGCAAACTTGAACTGACATCTTTCAGAATCGAAACCTCAATTTTGTTCAAAATACAGGTCCATATCTCTTTTCCAAGCAAGATAATCCTCACATAGGATCACGAAATTTAGGTGCTACCAACATAACGTACCTAGTAGCTCTCCTAGGATTGGGCTCCAAATAGGGGTCATGGTAAGGGGTTCTCCTAGGGTTGGGCTCCCTATATGGGTTAGAGTATTGGGTTCTCCTAGGGTTGGACTCCCTATATGGGTCAGAGTATTGGGTTCTCTTAGGGTTGGACTCCCTATATGGGTCCTCTACTTGATCAAACATATTGGCGAGATGTTCAAGTCTATTGTTGGTTTGGGTACCGGACTGAGTTAACTGGATCATTTGGGTAGTCGTCTGGGTAGTTAACTGGGTAATCATCTAGGCCATGGATTGAGTTAGCTGCTCAGCAAGGGCTTTCATTTGGGCTTCAAAGTTATCCATGGGTTTAGCCAAAAGTGGAGATGGTGGATGATATGATGCTCCTGATCTAGTTCTCATGTAAGACTCGATCAAACCAACTATAGCTGCCTAGACCTAGAGTCCAAAACTAGATGCTCAATCAGGGTGGCAAACTAGCCTATAATAACCCTGTACTCAGCTAGACTGGTGTAAGGGGAGTGTTAGGTCCCTGATTGCCAATCATAGACATCAATCAGAGATTGGCCAGGTAGGCGGACCAGCACACAAATCCTTTGGGATTGAATCCTTGAACCACCGTTCTAGACACTAAGCACAAGGCACACACAGGTTAGCTTGACACAGTGATCTGACACTTAGTCCGGACCCGACCAATTGGTTTCCCTAGCCCACAAGGGCAAATTAAGTCTAATAAATTTTAAGTTAAGCTTGGGATCGAATGCAGGGGATGTGGTTTTGGGCTAAGGAGAGGTGATCAAATCCTCCCCCCATCTGACATTGCAAGAGTGCCCTTAAAGGTAGTTTATGCAATGATGGCAGGCAGATGATGCAAAATTAGGGTTTAAGTATTTTTTTGGAGTTTTTGTATATATGTAAATATTTTTTTTTTTTGGGTATTTTCTTAGATAGAAGAAAACATGCAAATTATGGCCTAATATGCAGGAAATATACTAAAATAAAAGATATGCAAAAGAGATGCTAACAAAACCCTAACCTTCCAAAATTGTCTTGCTGAAAAAACAGAGCTGAAAACTTGCAGGCTGTATTTCGGCTTGCAGAAACTGCACAGACCGAAATAAAATCTGCAAAAATTCTATAAAATACTTTGAATTAACATGAATCCAGCAAAACAAAAATTGAAATTTTTAGAGTTCTAAGCAGAGAGAAACAATTAAAAGAACAGGGCATATATGGACTGTAAAGGATGCAGAAAACAAGCCCTAATCTAAGCTCTGATACCAGATGATGCCGGACTAATATGCATGCGATTATTTTTGTGTTTTAGGGGTTGGATGAGGTGGTTAAATCCCGAATTTCAGATCAAAATATGATGTAGATAATTCTATATGAATTTTAAAAGCTATGCATGCAGATCAGGACCTAGGAAAGCAGTAAAGAGGGATCGCCGGGGCTGAGAAGCCTCGGTTAGGGCTAGTTCTCCTACAATAAAACTACTGGTGGCAGAGGGGGTGTACCTGGCAATGTCTGAAGCTCCAGGTGAAGATCGTAGCGAAGAGATCACTCGTCCTTGACGGATGCGGCCTGGAAAACCAAGCCAGAGACCCGCGGATACTCGGTTTTCTGCTCGGTGGTCCGATTGCGGCCCGGTTGGAGTCGTTGGATTCGTAGTAACTCGGGGACCTGCAAACAATCGTCAGGGGTGAGAAAACAAGGTGAGAAACAAGAAAAATCTTAGGAAAACAGCAAGAGGCGTGTGGAAGAAAGGCTTGAAGGAGGTTGGTCGGCTTGGGTTTCTTTAGGTAGCACTTCGGCAGGACTTCAGGATCCCTTAATGCACATAGCAGGGAGGCATATAGCAAGAGAAGAACTCAATAGAATTTCATATATCAAAGATTGCTCTCATACAAGAGACCAGGGTCCTTTAAATAGATCCATAGCCTTGGGCTCCAAGTAAGGATACAAAAGTAATTACATAAGAGTCTTATTCCCACCCAAACCCTAGCTAGAAAATAAGGAAACCCAGGGTAGAAAAAATCCCTACAATCTTTCCCTCTCCTTGCCTTGGTCGGCCAAGAGGGTGACTCTAAGTGGCCGACCAAGGATGGTCACCATAAGCCCTTGGCGCCCTAGCTCCCTCCTGGGCCTGGGCTGGTCCAATTTTGCTTCCGGCTGGTCCAGGGCTTCTGGGTTTCTGATTTCTCTTCCTGGGATCTTCAAATCTTCAAGCTGGGTTGGACTTGGGCTATTCTTCCATGTCTTCAATCTGATTGGACTTGGTCTTCACTTGTATGATGTGGTTTTGAGTGTTCAATATGTTTGGACAGGACTCAGAAAAATAAAATTAGCTCAACATGAGCTGACTTGTACTGGACTGGACTAGCTCAACATGAGCTGACTAATACAGGACTCAAATAAAGACAACTTAGATGAACTAAGCTTTATTATAATGGTCTTGAAAGTAGCTAAGTGATCCACAGAGGGTTGAGAAGCCTCTGTCTTATTCTGGTGCTTTTGGTGTCCGCACCACACACAAGTGCATGCCCTCCAGAGGTGATCCACACAGGAATTGAACCTAGGAACCACTCCTTAGTAGGTTGCTTAATTCACTAGGACTCTTCTGATGGCCTTTCTTCCTTTGGTAGTCTCTCCTTCCTTGCTCAGACCCTTGCCCTCCAGCAGAGCACTCTGAACCAGTGAGCCCTCTCCAAAACCTTTCTTCACTCTCTTTGTCATTTCTTAATTCTCTTTCTAAGTCCTTGTCTTAAAATGGTGGACTTATCTTAAGGCAAGACCTATGTCCTAATAAGGGAAGGAAGAGACAAGGAGGATAGAATGGCAGAGTGTAAGAGTGTAAGAAAGAAAGGAATCAGATTACCTTCGGCATAAACACCGAAGGCTTTAAATAGGAGATGGGGGGTGCCAAATATGTCTTCTTATCTGCCCTTTGATAAGCCATTCAAAAGATCAAATAAAACTCTTCACAAACGAGTCTTATGAGAGAATGTATATGGCTATTCATGCACCAAGAGAGACCTTTGCATCTCTTCACAATTCCAGTGCATTTCCCCTCTTGCCATGTGGCAATTGACCGGTCAATGAAAGGCCATGGAACGTGAGACTCCAAGAGAAATGTCGATCAACCAAGAAGCCTTCAAATAGGACTTCTGGTTATGATTCTGCGCCATACCTGATATGGGTGTTCTATGAAAGAGGGTTAAAAGAGCTTTATCATCTAAAAGGTGATTAACAAGCAGGACTCTTGGTCGTTCTACGCTCCTTTAATTGCCGTATATCACATTTGGCGGCAAGAGTCCCTTGCCCTTGGGACTCTTGGTATTTGGCGCATAAGAGGCTTAATAATATCAAATAAAATCTGATAAAATCATCCTACTTAGGACTCAATCCAATCTAGGATTCTCTCAAATTGGTTAGCCCATTAAGCAACCTTATAGATCCAATTCAATGGGTTAGGAGTTAAATTAGCTACACATGCTAGTATGTAATCTAGCTAACCAATTAGGATCCCATGACCCTAATAAAATACCAATAGACTTTCTAGGCCGATTTCCTAATGTATGTGACCTTTTGGGTTCCACATCTAGCCAGCAGTAGGTCTAGGTCCAAGCCAATTCGATCCAATCGAACCCGATTGACCTAATTAGATCAAATTGAGCTGACCTAAGTTGCTAATTCTAACCAATTTCTGAATTGACTCGTGAATTTGATCGAATTGATTTATGAAAATCTACAAGACATGATTGACGTATAGCAACGTGTCATGCCTACCCGAAAGATGTGGAATTTGATGGAAAGTATCAAAATTTTTTTCAGTGGAAAGTTAATGTGCAATTCAATCTTTCAATCATCTTTTATCTCGAATAAGTATGGATAATTGTCAAATCCTAGCACTTAGTAATTTCGAATCTCTATTCGATAATGTAGACTCTGCTGATTACTGATTAGAAAATATTTTTTAATCTCAACCTGCTTTGATCAAAGACTCCTGGAGTCATCAATCGAAGAGATTACATGGGATAACATTTTCTTTTACTAGGAATGACCGATTCCTTGTTGATCCACTCACATTCTTCATACACCTTTCACCATATCTGAGAACATCCCATACATGACTCAATGCCATGAATGAGTATGAACCAAAACATAGCTTAGTGTGTATAAGGAACCATGATGATCTCAGGTCTAAAGATGAGTTGCACAACTCCTACTATGAGAACTCTCTTGACAAGTAGTAAGACTTTCATAAGATATTTTTAGTGCGGATCAATTCGGTGAACTCATACTTAATGAGCACCTTTATCCTTGTATTAGTATCTCTACACAAGTGGCTGTGAGACCAACCACCCTCTCCATCGAGCATATATAGGATAAGCTAGTCTTTCCGGAAGCATCGATTCCCGAATCGATGATCCAATGACTAGGAACATTTTAGATTAGGATTTATAGGACTTAGGTCTCACCGTTATGATCTTCATCATAACTTTAATTTCTTTTTCCTAATCTTTGAGGTTCATCATAATCTTTAAATAAGACATAGTAGTATGATGAACCAAAATGTCTTTAATTAAAATAATAATGTCATACAAGAGTTGGAAGATTACAAAAATATCCTTACAAAGATTGGCTTTTAGGGCACTTTTTTTTTAATCTCCCACTTGCACTAAAGCCAATCGTCCTTGTATTTTATACCCATACAATCTACGTGGCGGTCAAACTGCTGCTGAGGTAGTGATTTAGTGAATGGGCCTGCTATATTGTTCTTTGTATCAACTCGTTCGATGACATCTTGTCTTCCTATGATTTTCCGAACGAGATGAAAACGTCTTAGGATATGCTTGGACTTATGATGAGATCTTGGTTCCTTAGCTTGTGCAATAGCTCGTGTTATCACAATATAGTGGCATTGGTTGTATTTCAGGAACCACGCCCAATTCCATAATGAATTTCTTCATCCATATGGCTTCCTTCGCGGCTTCACTTGTAGCTATGTATTGTCTCAGTGACCGAGTCAGCTATAGTCGGCTGCTTTGTACTCTTCCAACTCACTGCACCACCATATAGGATGAAAACATACCTTGATATGGATTTGCTATCATCTGGATTTGATTGAAAACTAAGATCTGTATATCCTTCTAGTTTTAATTCTGATCCACCATATAGGAGAAAAACATCCTTAGTCCTTCTCAGGTACTCAAGAATATTTTTCACACCTTTTCAATGATCCTCCCTGCTCATTATGTCCAAGGCTTAAGCAACATCAGGCCTGGTACATAACATGTCATACATAATCGATCCTAGCCAAAGCATAAGGAATCATAGCCATCCTCTCTCTTTCTTCTGATGTCTTAGGAGACATTTTCTTGGAGAGATGTATGCCTTGACTCATAGGTAAGTAACCCCTCTTACTTCTATTCATGTTGAATCTCTTCAATACTAAGTCAATGTACCTGGATTGGGATAAGCCCAGCATTCTCTTAAATCTATGTCTATAGATCTTAATCCCTAATATATAGGATGCCTCTCCCAGATTCTTCATGGAAAACATTGATGATAGCCAAGTTTTGATCGATTGTAACATTGGGATATCATTCCCAATGATAAGTATGTCATTAACATACAGAACCATAAAGACAATTGCACTCTCATTTATCTTTTTATACATACAAGGTTCATCTACATTTTTAATGAAACCAAACTCTCTATTGCTTCATCAAAACTGATGTTCCAACTTCTCTATGTTTGCTTTAATCCATATATGGATTTTTAAATTTTGCATACTTGGTTTGGTCTTCCACTTGAGATAAACCCTTCTGGTTGTGACGTATAGACTTCTTCCTCAAGATATCCATTGAGGAAAGCAGTCTTTACGTCCATCTGCCAGACTTCATCATCATAGTATGCTGCTATTGCAAGCAAAATTCTGATGGACTTGAGCATTGCTACTGGTGAAAAGGTTTCATTATAGTCAATACCATGTTTTTGTTTGAAACCTTTTGCCACTAGCCTAGCCTTGTAGGTATCTACTTGGCCATTTGCTCTAATCTTCTTTTTGAATATCCATTTACACCCTATTGGGTTAACTCCTTCAGATGGATCTACCAAGGTCCAAACCTGATTGGAATACATGGAGCCCATTTTAGATTTCATGGTATTTAGCCATTTATCTTAGACTCTACTATTGATAGCTTCCGTATAAGTCACAGGATCATCATCTTGAATGATACTGGCCTTATTGTCATTCCTAATGACAGCCATATCTGAGAGGTGCATCCCGCACCCTCTCTGACCTTCAGAGAGGTGTGTGTTGTGACTGTTCCTAATCAACAAGAACTTTTGGTCGAGGAATTTCATTTGAAGACTCTTCAGGAGTTGGTTGTTTGTTTTGAACTTCACTAAGTTCAAGTGTTATTTCGGTACTTCCTTCTTGGATAAATTCTTGTTCCAAGAATGTAGCATGTCTACTGACAAATACCTTTTGTTCAGTAGTATGATAAAAGAGGTATCCAATATCCTTTATAGGATAACCAACGAACCTGCATTTGTCAGTCCTAGCACTTAACTTATGTCCAAAATTATTCTTGACATGAGCATAGCAACCCCAAATCTTCAAGTATTTAAGATTTAGTCTTTTGCCATTCTATACTTCATATGGAGTGCTAGTCACTGACTTTGATGGTATCCTGTTCAAAATATAAGCAACAATTTCCAAGGCATATCCTCAGAAGGAAATAGGAAGATCTGTGAAGCTCATCATGGACCTCACCATGTCTAACAAGGTACGATTTCTCCTTTCTGCCATACCATTTAATTGGGATGTATAAGGAATCCATTCATAAATTATGCCTTTGTCCTTAAGATGGTTTAGAGATTCACTAGACAAGAATTCCTCCTCGATCGGAACGAAAAATTTTAATATTATGTCCAGTTTGTTTCTCAACCATACTTTGATATTCTTTAAACTTATCAAAGGCTTCAAACTTGTGTTTCATTAAATACACATGTTCAAACTTATATAAGTCATCAATAAACGTGATAAAATAAGAGTATCCACCTCTAGCCTGAGTTGTCATAGGTCCACACAAATCAGTTTGTATAAGACCTAATAATTTAGTTGCCCTGTTTCCATGTCCGGTGAACAGAGACTTGGTCATTTTACCTATAAGGCAAGATTCACAAGTTCCTAATGATTGAAAATCATAAGGATCAAAGTAATTATCTTTGACTAACTTGTTTATCCTTAACTCACTTATATGACTTAATCGGCAATGCCAGAGAAATGTGACATTGACATTATCTCTCTTTCTTTCTTGTTATCAACAAGTAATATTGTATCATTGAGTTCTAAAGTTAAAAGACCATTGATAAAATAACCATGCCCAAATATTTTATTAAAATGAAAAATAGAGCAGCCACTGCTCTTTATACTTATTTCAAATCCTTGTTGTAATAACAAGGATATAAAAATAATGTTTCTTACAATATTTGGAACATAGTAACATTCTTTTAACTTTAATACATTACCTGAAGGTAATAATAGTAGATAGGTGCCCACAGCTTCAACGTACATGGCTTCACCACTTGCACCATATAGCTCGAAGTCATCTTTCTTCAAGCTTCTAATTCTGTGGAGTCCCTATAATGACTTACATATATGAGACCCACATGCAGTATCCAATACCCATGAATTAGAAATAGAAGCACTCAATGATACATTTGTTTGTATCGTGTACAAAGCTTTAGATGCTCTTCCAGCATCTTGCTTCACACTTGCAAGATATGTCTTGCAATTTTTCTTCCAATGCCCTTGCTTGCCGCGGTGGAAACAGGCTCCATTAATAGCCTTCTTTGCTTTTTACTTCTTCTGGATGCTTCTTTTAGGGTTGAATTTTCTTTTCAAACCCTTCTTCGTTGCCTGTTTCTTCTTCCCATCAACAAGAAGAAGATAAGCCTTATCTCCCTTAGAATGGCTCTCTGTTGTCTTAAGCATGTTAAGCAGCTCAAGCAAATAAGTATTCAGTTTGTTCATATGATAATTTAGAACAAACTGAGAGAAGAATCCGAAAGTAACTGCAGGATCAAGTCCTGGTTGAGTTCACCATTCATTACAAACCCTAATTGACCTAATCGGGTGATTAAGTCAATCATTTTCAAAACATGGATTTGAACCGATGAACCCTCATGCGTGCACGGAATAACTGCTTCGATATATCATACCGAGCAGCCCTACTTTGCTCTCCATAAAGCTCCTTTACATTGAGCAATATGGACTGAGGTTCTTTCTCTTCATGTTGCTTCTGAAGCTCATTGCTTATTGCGGCAAACATGATGCACTTGACAGTCATGCTGTCATTTAGCCATATTTTATGTGTGGCCCTTTCCTTGGAAGCATCCTCTCTGATTGACTCTGGATCCGGAGAATTAAGAATACAAGAAAGCTTCTCCTGAGTTAATACTATCCTCAGGTTCCTCAACCAGTCCACATAATTGGGACCGATCAACTTATTGGCATCTAAGATGCCTCGCAGTGATAAACTTGAAGCCATGATAAAATCTATATTTAATAAAGAACAGTATAAGCAGACCACTCAAGATGACATTCATAACTAGATAAGGACTTTATATCTAATTATGTTTCCCACTATTTTTTTCGAATACCATAACCTTCACTTATGGTAAGCGAGAAACCTTACCAGATTCTTTTAGTGGGGTTGAGATCCTAATTCATCATAAGTGCTTTGTGTTATACAACAAACACTCATGAGTTCAAAGGTAGGAATTTTTTTCCAATTGCAATCTATGCAATTCTCAACAAATGAACATCCTCTAAGACACTTATAGTCTTGTGTTATAAAATAAACTATAATGTCTTATTTTAGTCAGACCCTTCATTTTCATATAGACATGTTCGAATAATATTGTCCTTGTGTTACACAACAAAGCAATACTACCAAACATATTATAAAGCATAAACTGCACTAAGATAATTTATATTTAATACTAGGGTAGGCCTTGTGTTTCACAACAAACCTACTATAGTTAATATGAACTATACCTAGCATGAAGGCAAACTGTAGTGTGTTAATTCAATTTGCATATTCAATTTAAGGTCTAGATATAGTCAATTTGGCTAGGTAAGCGAAAGAGACGAGGGGGTCCTCCGTTGCTTTCCTTAAACACCAAATTAATTGGCCAGGTCAGAGAATGGATTCAATTAAAAATCTCATGCCTTTTACCTTCCCAGAACCACTTGCCTAAACACCAATTGGTTAATCATATAATCCTAAATGAATTTTTGCTTGACTTACACTATGACTAAATATTTTAATTATGAGGGCTTTTAGTGGTCTCAAACATATCTTAAGTAAACATAATATTCATGACATCATATAAGCATATAAACCTTAATATGCATAACATAACATGATTATGACAATAATCTATTCACCTCACTTGTCCATGGGATATGGCCACAGCGACACCCCAACACGCCATAGGAGACCTCATTGAATGGGAAGAGAGGACCTTTAAACCCTACTTGGTTTCTATGACCGGACGGCCATGGTGACTAACCCAATCCGAAGTAGTTACTAGGATATAACATATCATATGACATGATATTCATTCCAATAATCAAGCATATGAACTCTAATATACATACCATAAGCATGATTGTAATATCAATCCATTCACCTCATTTGTTCATGGGATATAGCCACAGCGGTACCTCAACACATCATAGGAGACCCCATTGAATGGGATGAGAGGGCCATGAAACCCTAAGAAACTCCTATTATCAGATGGCCATGGTGACTAACCCAATCCGATGTAGTTACTAGGATATAACATATCATATGTAATTTAAACAATTATGCATTGCTTCGTAGCATAGTAAGCAATCATTACTAATTGCATGGACCATTAATTGAATGAAATAAGGGGGCTCTGATACCACTGTTAGGTTTCGATGGCACGGCAGAAGAATGGATTTCAAACATTTTTATTTTGAAACTCCAAACAACTAAAAACCCTAAGCCCAATATCCCTTATTCATTACAATTAATAAGTCATTCAAACAAGGTTTGGAAAAATACCTGAAATGCTAACTCCTTCTTTCCACTAGGCACACAAGTGCATGTGCGCTCCAGAGGTGATCCACACAGGAATTGAACCTAGGAACCACTCCTTAGTAGGTTGCTTAATCCATTGGGACTCTTCTGATGGCCTTTCTTCCTTTGGCAGCCTCTCCTTGCTCAGACCCTTGCCCTCCAGTACAGTATTCTGAGCCCTCTCCAAAACCTTTCTTCACTCTCTTTATCACTTCCTAATTCTCTTCCTAAGTCCTTGTCTTAAAATGATGGACTTATCTTAAGGCAAGACCTATATTCTAACAAGGGAAGGAAGAGACAAGGAGGATAGAATGACAGAGTGTAAGAGTGTAAGAAAGAAAGGAATCAGATTACCTTCGGCATAGACATCGAAGGCTTTAAATAGGAGATGGGGGGGTGCAAAATATGTTTTCTTATATGCCCTTGATAAGCCATTCAAAAGATCAAATAAGACTTTTTACAAAGGAGTCTTATGAGTGAATGTATACGGCTATTCATGCACCGAGAGAGACCTTTGCGTCTTTTCACAATTCCAGCGCATTTCCCCTCTTGCCATGTGGTAATTGACCGGTCAATGAAAGGCCATGGAACTTGAGACTCCAAGAGAAGTGTCGATCAACCAAGAAGCCTTCAAATAGGACTTCTGGTTATGATTCTGCGCGACTCTTCACTTTGTGCGCCATCCTTTCTCCACGCCATTTAATTTCTTTGACCGGTCAAAACATACCTGATAGGGGTGTCATATGAAAGAGGGTTAAAAGAGCTTTATCACCTAAAAGGTGATTAACAAGCAAGACTTTTGGTCCTTCTATGCCCCTTTAATTGCCATATCACATTTGGTGCCAAGAGTCCCTTGCCTTTGGGACTCTTGGTATTTGGCGCATAAGAGGCTTAATAATATCATATAAAATCTGATAAAATCACTCCACTTAGGACTCAACCCAATTTAGGATTCTCTCAAATTGGTTAGCCCATTAAGCAACCTTATAGACCCAATTTAATTGGGTTAGGAGTTAGGTTAGCTTACACATGCTAGTATGTAATCTAGCTAACCAATTAGGATCCCATGACCCTAATAAAATACCAATTGACTTCCTAGGCCAGTTTCCTAATATGTGTGACCTTTTGGGTTCCACATCTAGTCAGCAGTAGGTCTAGGTCCAAGCTAATTCGATCCAATCGAACCCAATTGACTTAATCAGGTCAAATTAAGCTGGCCTAAGTTGCCAATTCGAACTAGTTTTCGAATTGACTTATAAATCCAATAGAATTGATTTATGAAAATCTACAAGACATGATTGATGTCTAGCAACATGCCATGCTTACCCGAAAGATGTGGAATTTGATGGAAAGTACTAAAATACCTTTCAGTAAAAAGTTGCTGTGCAATTCAATCTTTCGATCATTCTTTATCCTGAATAAGTGATGAGTATGGATAATTGTCAAACTCTATCAATTAGTCATTTCGAATCTCTATTCAATAATGAAGACTCTGTTGATGACTGATTAGAAAATATTTCTAATCTCATCTTGCTTTGATCAAAGACTTCCCGAGTCATCAATCGAAGAGATTACATGGGATAACATTTCTTCTTACCAGGAATGACCGATTCTTTGTTGATCCACTCACATCATTTACACACCTTTTACTATATCCAAGAACATCCCGTACATGGCTCAATGCCATGAATGAGTATGAACCAAAACATAGCTTAATGTGTATAAGGAACCATGGTGATCTCAGGTTTAAAAATTAGTTGCACAACTCTCACTATGAGAACTATCTCTTGATAAGTAGTAAGACTTTCATAAGATATTCTCAGTACGGATCAGTTCGGTGAACTCATACCTAATGAGCACCCTTATCCTTGTATTAGTGTCTCCATACAAGTGATTGTGAGACCAACTACCCTCTCCATCGAGTATACATAAGATAAGCTAGTTTTTCCACAAGCATCGATCCCCGAATCGATGATCTAATAACTAGGAACATTTTAGATTAGGGTTTATAGGACTTAGGTCTCACCATTATGATCTTCATCATAATTCTAATTCCTTTTTCCTAATCTATGGAATTTATTATAATCTTTAAATAAGACACAGCAGTATGATGAAACAAAAATGCTTTTCATTAAAACAATAATGTCATACAAGAGTTGGAAGATTACAAAAATACCCTTACAAAGATTGGCTTTTAGGATGCTTTTCTTTCAGAGTTGTGACCAAGGAAGGCTAAATTGACTAGAACTGGGTGGTTCGGGCTGTATTGAGTTGAATCAGCTAAGAATTGGAATGTTTTAGGTGGTTTAGTTGGTCGAACTGTATCAAGTTGAACTAGTCAAGAATTGGAATGTTTTGGGTGGTTTAGTTGGTTCACCCGTTTAAAGCCTTCCAAGCCCCCCCACCCCTTGATGCCCTTTTAGTCTTCTCCCTCTCTTTCTCTTGCTCCCCTACCACCCCAACCTTTCATGCTCTATGAGGTCCTCTCTTACCCTCTCTTCCTCCATCTCGCTTATGCAAATCCTCGCCCAAGCAGTCACCGTTAGCCTCCTCCATGACCCCTTTGTCTCCACCTATGTTGCTACTATTGCCACCCCCTTCGCCTCTTCTCTAAAATGCTTTGCTGGCCTTTGCCCCTGCCATTTCTCCTTCCTCTTCTTTTGTTTTGCCAATGTCTACAATTGGCCCATATTGTTTCCTCCCTTGCCTGCATGATCACCCTCCACCACTCTCTCACCCCACTCCCATGTCGCAACCTTCCCCTTCCACTTCTACGCCACCCTCGGCCTCCTTGATGCCCTCCTAGAGGGTGTTCGGTGAAACACCCTATAGGTGGGGACTTTAAAGGATGCCTAGGTAACCCCCTCCACCTTTTTCCCCCCCTCTCTCCCTACTCTCTCCCCTCGCTCTATCCCTTTCTTTTTGCCCCCTCTCCCTCCCTTTATCTCATCTCCCTCTGCTTCTCCCTCTCCCATCCCTCTCCTTGTTTCGGTATGGCCTAGCATGGTATGGATCTATCTTGTACTATATCGAACTGATTGCCATCCGGTGCAACCTCCGATTTTGGCTCGGTGAACCTTGGTTGTGACTGATATGAAGGCTTTAATTTAAATCCTTACACTCATTATGAATGGTTAGATGTATCTATGAACCAACTTAAACTCCAACAAAAAGCAAAAGAATAAAAAGCTTTGAGCTTCACATGAATTGCTAGATTTTAATGGTTTGATGAAGGATATCTTTATTAAAAAATGATGTGGAAATTCTGAAAGGGTAAGTTGTATGGGCAAGTTGTCAAAAAAATTCTAATCATCCTATTTTTTTAGTAGTTTCAATATGGCCATGACTAAGCCAAATGGACCAGCAATGATATATAGAAGATGCATGATTGCTATCGTCTGCAATTGAGCATGATTAATTGAAAAGTCCTCCATGCACAATAAATATTTGCAATCTAGCTCTGTCCTTTTTCTATCATCTAATGGTCTGTGGTTGTATCTAATCATTGTTGAACCCTTAATTGTTGCAAGTAATGGACATTGCTAATATGGATTTCGATCAAAGACAATCTAGAAAACAAAATATTGCTGACAAAACCTTTAATGGACTTTTTAAAATAATGCACTATAAACCAAATCTAAAACTTGTTCGTTCTTGTGAAGCGAAATAATGATTGTAAATACATATGTAGTTGCTAATACTATTGTAGGATTCAAAATAGAGTTTTGAGGGTGTTCTAATGGTCTGTCCAGTTCAGAGGTATTTTTGTTATTTGGGATTCCGATTTTGATTGAAAGAATGGTGTCCTGCAAGTTAATCTCATAGTTGAGCGATGGGGTACTTTGTATTTCATCTCCCTGCTCATGTAAATGACATTTATGTTTTATCAATAAAGAGGTACTATGTTTTATTATGTGCTGCATTCTATTAAATCTTTTATGATTTATTTTGAATTATGATGAATCCCATAGATTAGGACAATGATTTTAAGACCTTGATGAGATTATGCTAGTGAGATCTAAAATCTTGATAGCCCTGATTTAAGATGTTCTCGGTCATAGAATTATTGAGTCGCGGATCGATGATAGCGAATAGATTGGCACATCCTATGTATGCTCTCAATAGAAAGGGTGATTGATCTTACAATCACTTGTGTGGTGACTAATACATGGATGTGGATGCTTATTGAAGAATGAGTTCACTGGACTGACCTATAGAGAACATCTAATGGAGTCTTACAAGTATGTCAATAGATGTTGCTTTAGTGAGAGGTGCATGTGATTCTTAGATCCGAGATCACTATGGTACCTTGTATATATGGATTTGCACTTTTGTTCATATCCTAACATGACTCTTTGAGACATATGCGGGATGCTCTGGACTTGGTGAAGTATGCATGGAAGTTGTGAGTGGTTAACAAGGAATCGTTCACTCATTATAAGAGGAGAAAATATCATATGTGATCTCATAGGATAATGATTCATGAGTTTTTAGCCAGAGCAGGATGAAAATTAGAAAGTTTATGATGTTTCATCATCCGAGTTATCATCTTGGATCGAGATATATATTAGATATTTGGGTTTGATATGATTTTATGCCCATGGTTTTTTGGGATGTGATCGAAGAATTGAATTGCATGATAACTTGTCATGGAAGGGTATTTTGATAATTTTACTGAAATTCTACTTCTTCTGGGTAGTCATGATACGTTGCTAGACATCAATCTTGGCGGTCCATGTCACCATCCTCTGCCCATCCTATCCCGAGGGACATCTACTTCCTCTTACAGGATTGTGTCCATTGAGATTCGTCACATCTATAGGGAGGCTAACTCGACTGCTGATTGGGTAGCCTCCTTCGTCGCCTAGCATTCCATCTCGTCGGTCTGGACCGACTGGTATTTAGCCCATGTACAGCTTAGGGATGTTATCCTCTCTGACTTTTTGGGTTGTATTCACTCTCGTTCACTTTAATGAATACCCCGTTCTATCAAAAAAAAAAAAAAGTTTAATTCAGTAATTAATTAGGAGTTTTAATTAATTAATGTATTTGGATTTGATCTAATTGGATTGGATTTAAGCCTAAATCTACTGCCGACTAGGTAGGAATCCAATGGATTACATATAATAGGAAATCAATCATGGATCTAATGTAATTAGATTTATTGTAAATCCTCTAGGTTTAATAGATTTAGTGCACATTAATTAGATTCAAGTTTCCAATCAAATTGAAAGACTAATTTTGACTTGGTCAAAATTCTAACCCTAGTTGAAGTAGGAATCCTTGTGGTGTCCAAGAGTTGGGGTGCCACATACTTTTCTCACGCCAATTTTTCCTAGCATGAAAGGTCTTGGAAGTCCTCTTCCTAGTTCTCTCTCCCTCATGCCCCTATTGGATAAGGATGTAACAGCACCAAAGATTGTTTGGAATTGGGACTTCTTAGGTGCCAAGAGAGTTGGCGCAAATTCTTCTCCATGCCCCACTAGGAGTCCCAGTGGGATTTATCTAGAAGTTGGTGCCCCACCTTGGTGGAAAATATTCCATGCCACATCCCCTCACATGCCAAAAGTTGGCGCCCCAAGTAGAGTCCTCTTGTTGAGTTTGGATAAAGTCTTGGATGGTTTGGATAGACTCTCATGATAAGACTTCTATGTCAAAAAGGTTTCGGCATAAGGCTATAAATAAGAGGGCTTCCAAGGATTGGAGATCTAAGGGTCTTGGTCTAAGAAAAGATTAAGAGAGTTGAGGAGAGGAATGGAGAGAAGGGTTTGTGATTTCTTGAGAAGAAGAGGAATGGAGAGAAGGGTTTGTGATTTCTTGAGAAGAAATCATGATTTCTGATTAAATCATGTTAAAAAAATTTCAAAATCCGTTTCTGCTGCGTATCCGATTTCCATTCCTGATCAGGTTGGGACAGATTTTGGGTCATTTTGTCTCTTGGTTGTATTTGTATTAGTAGTTATGTATAGGGAATTTTTGGAAGACAGATATGAAGTTTCAGAGGTTTGACTTTCGAGGCATGAAGCTTCTCCATGTAGCCTCTAGTTTTGAAAGGGAGCTCGAGAGGCCTTTGAAGGGGCTACTTTCTTCTGTTGTTTCTTTCTCTAGAGCTGCCGTTCTTCCATTAAGGATTTCAAGTATTGGAAGTGAGGGTCTTGTGGAGTTGACCTGCAGCACCTTTAGATCCCCTATTGCTACTTGCATGAGAGGTCTTATGTTCTGCCAGTTCCTTTTCTTTTCTGTGCTGTCAAGCTCCATATTTCAGGTGTTTTCTTAATTCTGAAAGAATACCTGATCTTTGTGCTCTATAGTTGATATTGATTGCTATTACCAGTAATTTTTTTTTTTCTTTGTTGTTTTGGGTTAGTTCTGCTCCTATATTGTGTTGTGATTTGAAGTAGCTCATTGCTTATCTATTGTTTGGTGGATGATCTATATATTAGAAGTTGAATTAACTTATTTTATGCTATCAGTTTGCTTTATCATGATTCTATCTAAATTGTATAAATAGGTTTGGTGGATTTATTGCTGGACAGTCTAACTTGTGACTTGTGAGTAGTCTTGATGACCCTGCTAGCTCCTAGTTTATGGTATGAGCAGTCTAACTTGTGGTGGATTTATTGCTGGACAGTCTTGACTGATGGTCTGTGTTCACATGTTTGGCTGTGGAGTAGCAAAATGTAATGTGTCATCATGCTCTTAGTTTCGGGTTGCATGTTGTATATCAGGAACCTTCATCTCTTCTTTTTGACACTGGTTTCTTGGAATGGATTCGCAATGTTGAGCTCCTCAATGTGAAGTACACTAAGCGTAAAGTCAGCACTTTGGTTGATGGAGAAAAACTTCTATTTAGATATTTGTCATTATGGAAACCAAATGACCGTGATGCTCAATTTCATTGTAACCACAAACAATCAACAGGCATTTTAAATAGTTCAATCCTTTTATCGTAAAGGTAACATGTTAGGAATCATCATATGATTCCTTATGTTGCATTCGTAGTTTTTCTTCTTTTTTTTTATAACAAATGCAGTGGAATAGAAACTAATCTAGCATGCATGAGATTGAATCTCTACATGATCCACATCATGAAATATATAAGATCTAAAGAATTTAATAAATAGTTGATCGAATCTGCATACCTAGAATTGCTAAATCCATCTTCAATAATTGGATATGTGGATGTTATCGAGTCTCGATGTAGCCGCACAAGCATTTGGCCTTTATGCATATCCACACGGAGTCGATGTTGATCAGAAGCCTCCGGGATCACCAGGATGCTAGCTCCTTTGCAAATTTCGCTCCTTGTAGATTGGATCTTGATTCTTCGATTCTAATCAAAAATGGAGAAGAACACATCAAGTTGAGGAAATTGATTGCATGAATACTTTACGCTAAAAGGAGGAAGAGAAGGAATGAAGGTGGAAGAGAGACTCTCTACCTTTCTTTTTCTCTAGAAGACGTGGAGGAAAGGTGCCATAACCAAGGAGGATGCCAACTATCCTATTTTATTTTCTATTGGCATTAGGAATATGAAAGAAAGATTGGCATGGAAGATTCTCTCGATGAAAATTCAGATTAGGCACAAGAAGTCCCAATTCTTGATCATACGCCACCTCTCAAGATTAGTCTTATCCCAGTCTACTTTGAATCAAATTCAAACTACAAAGATAGGATAAGAACTACATCCCCAAAACAAGTCTAGAGAGGAGGGTGCCAACTCTTGGTGCTGAATTTTTCATTGTGAAAAAATATTCATGCCAACTCCCAAAGCATGCCATTTTGTATGCCAAACATCCATCTCGAGCATAGGTTTGATGGAGAGAGCTCAATCCCATTGGGTCTTTAATTCCTAATCCAATTAGGCATTAATTTAAGCCCTATTCAAATTGTTTTGAAATCAATTTGAATCAAACCCTAATCCTAATCCAATTAGGATATAGTTTCAATTACCAATTGAACTCGAAAATCCAATTTGAGATTGATTTGAGTGAACCCTAATCCTAATCAAATTAGGATTTAAGTCCAATTCCCAATTGGACTGGGAAACCCAATTCGACTCGAATTTGGTCAAGTCCAACTAGAAATTAAGTCCAAATCTCATTTGGACTAGGAAACCTAATTAGACTATATCATATCTTAATCGAATTAGGATTAGTCAAATCCCTATTTTACAAGAACTAGACCCAATCCAATTCCCAATCCAATTAGGTTTAGTCAAATCGCTATTTGACTAGGATTAGACAAGTCCAATCAAATTAAATCTTATTTAATTTGATGAGGACTTGGACCATAATTTGATCTCATTAAATTTATATTGCAATTATTGCAATTCAGTCATTTTTCTAACTTTTAGTAGATCCTCTAGTAATTTTTATAATTTGATCCAAATCATCAATCCTATTGATAATTTGATCGTGATCTAACTATTTGATTATGTTAAATTTCTATTGTATGTGACCCCACATGTTCTATTATGTCTGGTAGTGAGACATGCCATGATCTCCATCATAGTATCATTGAAACATCTTTCGATGAGTTCGGAATGATTCCAACTCATCTCAAACATGGATCATCGATCCAATATGATTCTAGTGAGTTCTCACAATGTCTAGTGATACCTAGCAGCATGTAGTCGCAACCCAGCAAAATGGAATGTAGAATCTTAAATGTAGTTATCGTGTGATTCAGTTCTTCTATCGAGTCCTGACAAGATATAGGTTATGGAACTTGTCAAACCCCAAGCATCCATCATATGCAAGACTTAATTTGCTTGAGTCCAAATTGTGAATATCATGAAAACTCTTTTCTATCACAATGCTATGGCTATAATCTTATGGATTTAGTCTCTTAAATCGCATATAACTCCTTTCTACTAAGGTCGATAGATCCTCTAAAAGTGCACATCTTACTCCTACGTTGAATCTACTATAGCCAATATACACTATAAGAATCCAAATGGCTAAGAGACCAAGTTGTGTGTAGTTAAACTACAACGATCCCACTATGAGTAGCCGAGGCATCGTAGGTCAAAGAACTATTCATACAACTACAAGTTACAACATCGAGAAAGTCACTGATGAGGGAGTAAACATCTAAGTGATTTCTCGTTTTGGTCATCCTTAGTATGTTGTTCTTTAACAACCATTTGTACTCTCATTTTAGTGTCCTTATAATATAGACTCGAGACTTGTCTATCCAGAGAGGTGATCTGTGCATCGATTTAACCGGATTAATCACCGTCTCTGTGATGATTCTATGATCGGGAGCAATTTAGGAATTAATCTAATGACACGCTTCAAATTTTCAACTCTTGAAAATATGTCATTATCTAATTAATTCCTTGAATGATACATGGACATATATAGCATGTATGGAATAATTAATCCAATTAAAAGATATCAAATACAAAATTATCAAGAAAGAAAATATGCATATGTCTGATTGGCTTCTAGGGCATGTATCTAACATAACCATCCATGAGAGGACACTTCATGGGTGCTTTTCAAAATTTTGTCATGTATGAGACATACTCCTACTTAAGTGACTGAAACAAATGACATCCGTAAGTTTCATTTTAAAATGTCTATTATTATCTAATTGTCTTTCATAGCACATTCATATTTGAGTTTTTAGTGTTTCATGCAATTCATTATTAATGCATAATTCCATATTGCATACATGGCAATTAGCTTGAACAAATAGAAATCTGATCTCACAAATAGGAATCTAACTCATTTAACTAAATCTAGAGGTCATGATTTGGAATCAACATCTGGTCATTTTCAAATAAATCCTAGCTAGGTTATTTGGTTATGAGGTACCATTTATAATTTTATAGCGAGTACCATCTCATCTTCTGCACTATATTTTAAATATGTACTAAACTACAAGCTCAATTTATCACTATAATTTAAGCACATCAAGTTTTCCCACAAAGTGTATGTTAGCTATGCTGATATCATTGTGTAAGACCTTCATGATCTCACATAATGGCTTGTTTTCCTTGGTCACATTTTTGTATGTTTTTTTTCTCTGATTCCTCACTCCATGTTTAGATTACAATTCTGGTTGCTGCTGAGGGTGTATATAAGCTACCTGTTATTAATGGGAGCTTTGACCTGAAGGAGGCACTGCAAATGCTGGCATCTATACCTTCCCGCAAAACTCTGGTATTATAAAGTTCTTATACATTGGAAATTGCTTTATAGGTGGTGTAGGAAACAGAATTATGTTATCTTAATCCAGCAATTCAAATATAATGTTTGTGAACCATTTAATGCAGGCTGTTGAGGTGCTGTGGACCCCTCAGAATGAAAACGACACACTTTCAGAGCAGGAGCTGCTCGAAGACTACCCCCTTTTGAGGCCTCTGTAAGGGGAATTATTTGGTCGGTCTGAGTTACTCCAAGCTGCTCTTAATAGCCAGGTGTTGCATGTAAGGAACTGTTGATAGGTAAGTAAAACTAGGATATGCAGTCTCACAAAACAGAGGAATTTTCTAATAGAGGACATGCAGAACTCTATTGACACAGTAATTTGTTACAATATGTTAGGTGCTAGATCACTGCTAGCATACCAGTAATATGAGTGTAGTTATTCATTATTCTTGGCTTGGTATTATTGATTCTGAAATTCAGCAGCAATGGCAAACACGGGGCAACTTATGCATATATTTTCTCTATTATCTGTTGGGTTAAACAGCTATCTATGAAAAACGCTTGTTTGAAGATTTGTTTTTTGATGAAGTCTTGTGGGACAGCTGGGGGCATGCCAACTTTTGTTTCTTGTTTTGGAACGACAGGCTTGAGGCAATTGTCAAAATGGGTACACTGTTCAAGAAATTGATCATATATTTGATATATGACTTAACAGCATAAAGCAGCAAATGTTGAATCAAGGCCAGGATGGAAATCAGCTTGTTTTGGGGGGCCTGTTGCTATGTTGGGCAGACAATGAGAAGCACCAAGCCACCAACCTTGGCAGTGCCATATTTGTGATCCAGATCCTCTCTCTCTCTCCCTCCAAATCTGCTCTCTTTTTATTTCTTTTCGATGTTTATAAGAATGACTTCCGGACAGAGGAGCTTTCAGAATCCCTCACCATACCCTATCCATGAATCAGCAGCGGTACTTAAATTTTCAGCCTCAGTTTTGTTTTGTCAAATTTATATTTTTGTCTTATACCAGACGCATGATACGTGCATTGCATATTAGCATGCAGAGATTTTAATTTGATCAAAGGTGTCTATAGTTAACATTGTCATATAATATAATTTTATTGTTGCATTCAGATGTTTTTGGAAAAAGGAATGTTATGATGAGCATCATTAGCCATCATAACGGGCTTATGATGGAATAACTATTAAATAACAGTTGGAAAGGAGTTAGGATCTTATTGGCCATTATGTATACATAGTGCGAGAACTCTAAAATAACTGTAAATATGGGAGAAAATAAGAGATATTAAGAAAACGATATTGTTGTGCCTGGTAGCAAATGACACTTTCAGCGTCATGAATTGCTGCATGTGAACCTGACCAACGCTAACCACAAAGTAGCACAGTTTATACAATCAGATATCTCGCATGTTATTTAAATTGATGACCCTGGCAAACAGAGACGCATGAATACGGTGGCAAGCAAGAGCCACAAGCTTGGACAGGGGTGGAATTAGGGTGGATACAGATGGGATCGAGGGATGGAGGTCAGCCTAATGTTAGTGTCACATCAACTAACTGTACCGTATGGGTTTAACAGCTTTGGTCAACTCTACACCCAACAGGTACCATGACAGATGGTATCAGAGCGGGCTTAATATGCATCACAATCTTGATCAATAATACAGACCTGTCACTTGAGGATATTAGGGTCTAGTTGGGAAGTATGTTCTAATGCTAATTATCTAGCTTATAGACGGTCGAACGAATTGTAATTATATATATATTATTTATTAGTAAAAATTATTTAGCAGTTCATTACATTCTATCTTTCTATAATAAATTTTTTTGTGGAGTTCTTAGAACTATATTTAATATGATAAAGGAGGATTTATCGTGTGGTTCTTGCACTTGTTCACAATCTAACGATACATTGTTAAAAAATGGTATTTGTCAAGTGTAGATCATTATGAATCATATGGATTGATTGTTCTCTTAACTAAGAAGTGTAGAGACACTGTTATGGCATGCAGGTAAAATGCAGGACATTTCACTAAACATGACTACTTGAGGAGCACTCTACTGTCAAGTGTTGCTAGAGAAGGATATGAATATAAATGTCTCACAGATCTGAGATCATCACGGTGACTTGCAAGCAAATCATTAAACTTTGATACTAGATTAGCTGGATTTTTAATTCAGTGATAGAAGGTTTTTAGGTATAGTCAAGTATTTATGAAGTTAGTGTATGAGTTAAGATGCGATTAACCCCTTCAAAGGATTTGGAGAGAATGTTTTACTATATTTCAATTTAGCAAAACTTTGACTAAGATAATCCTTGTTAGGAGTATAGGATTTGTAAAGTTGAGATACTATATGGATGTACTATTTAAGGGTTGGTAGCTAAATTCTAAAGTCATTCTGAATATTGAAGGTCAAAGGGACGAATTATATAATAACCATATGCCAAAAAATTTTGAATGTTACTTTGCAATGATTCGACCTATTTAGACATCGGGTACTATTGCTAGATGGTCACATCGATTAGTACAGAAATTATTCTTATGTTACTATCTTATTCGAACCTATAGGATCATATATAATAGAAGTTTCTGTCTGATTTGATAACTAATTAATGATTATGAATCATTTTGGAGTTTAATTATCAATATGATTGATGATTGATCTTGAATCGATATTTCAATGTGGCGACACTTGTGTGAATTGATACTTTACTATTTTCTAAGAGTCGACTCATCAATGTTGTAAATGTTGTGACAAAATTTTACGAAGATTAATTGATAATTGGGTTGCTAATTAGCTCAATTTGATTGAGCAATAATGATTGGAATAAGTCCAATTGAATTGCATTTAATTAGAATTACCCAATTGACTTGGGTCACACCCATGCACCTTGAAGTCCCATGTCTTATAAGAATTCAAAATTTGAATTTTAAATTCAAGATTTGAATTTGAATTTGATTTTGCATTCTAAATTCAAATTGGATTTGGATTTTAAATTTGATTTTGAATTCAAATGAAGAGGTTTTATTTTGAATCAAAACCACTTCAACTAACCCAATCTTTATCCTAACTCCTTAACTCCCTAACCTCCCTTAAGTGCCTCTTTTTAAAAGAGGTTGCCGATGGGTGTGTGAAAGAATAGTACTCTAAAAGCCAATCATATTTCTTATGAAATAAGGACTTATATGTAAAAATCTCCCGACTTATGTATGATATTAATAAAAAGGCATTATATTTCATCATATACTATATTTTATACTTTATTGTTTGAGATTATGACAAATCCCATAAATGAGGGCAATGATTGTAGGGTTACGATGGAGATCGTAACAGTGAGACCTAAGATCTAATAAACCCTAATTTAAAATATTTTCAGTTATAGGATCATTGAGTCGGGGATTGATATTTCTGGAGAGACAGGCACTACTATATATGCTCGATGAATAGAGTGGTTGGTCTCATGACTACTTATGTAAGGACACTAATATAAGGATGTGGGTGCTCATCAGGATATGAGTTTACTAAATTGATCAATCATGAGAACATCTTAGGAAGTCTTATTTACTATTCAAAAGATGATTCTCTTAGTGGAAGTTATGTAAGTAATCCTTAGACCTAAGACTACCATGATATCTTATACACATGAATCCATATTTTGGTTCATACTTACTCATGACTCAGTAGTCATGTACGGGATGTTCATGGATATGGTGAATTATGTATGAAGGTTATGAGTAGGTCAATAAAAAATCAATCACTCATAGTAAGGGAGTATTTATCCCATGTAATCTCATCGTATGATGACTCAGGAAGTCTTTGATCAAAGTAGGATAAAATTAGAAAAGGGTTTCTAATTTTTTATTGATCGAGTCTTCATTAGTGATCTGAGACTCAAATGAATAAAGTGTGAGGCTTTGACAATTTTCCATACCCATCACTTATTCCGAATAAGAAAAGATCAAAGGAATGAATTACATGGTAACTTACCACCGAAGGATATTTTGATAATTTTTATCAAATTTTTCATCTTTTGGATAGGCATGATATGTTGCTATACGTCAATCATGTTTTGTAGGTTATTATGAATTAAATTGATTGAATTCATAAGTCAATTTAAAAGATGATTCAAATTGGTAACTAGGGTTAGCTCGATTTGACCTAATTCGATTAGTTGATTTCTAATCGAATCAAATCGATATGAACCTAGACCTACTCCTGGCTAGATGAGGAGCCCAAAGGGTCACACACATTAAGAAATTGATCAAGGAAGTCATATGTATTTTTATTAGGATCATAGGATCCTAATTGGATAGCTAATTAATATACTAGCATATGTTGGCTAGCTTGACTCCTAATCTAATTAGATTGGGTTTAAATGCTTGATATTGAGGCTAACTAATTTGAGTTAAACTTAAATTGGGTTGAGCCTTAAGTGGGGTAGCCAAATTGAGATTTATCCTAATTTAACAACCCTTATCCATTATTTAAATCAAGAGTCCTAAGGGCATGGGACTCTTGGCGCCTTATTGGCACGCGCATAAATAAAGGGGTGCAGAAGAACCAAGAGTCCTTCTGCAAATTAATCACCTTTTATGTGATAAACTTAGGTCCTATCCTATCCACTAGATGCCCAAATTGATTGGAATTAGCTGCTCAATTAATGTAAGAAATGCATGAACAATGAAGAGACATGATGCTTGATTCATATATGGTGCATGGGATAAGGGAGAGTCCTTTTGCCTGTTAATCATTTTTTTCCAGATAAACCTCTTCAATTGATATGCCTATTAGGGTGTGTGACCATGTCTTAAATATGAAATTAAAAGTTAATTATCAGATTTTCTTGAAGAGTTGTGATAAGCAACTCTTGGCGCCAACCATTGGTGAGACGATGTTTAACTTTACACCTTTTTGCTAGGGGACTCTTTCTGATTAAAGGGTTTTATTTGATATGTTAAATATTAGACAAGGGGCTGATGAAAAGGTGTATCAGGTATCTACTCTCTTCCTATTTAAAGGCTTTGGTGATTGAAGCCAAGGCATCCGAAAGTTATCTTGATAATTCTCTTCCTTCTTTTATTAGGACAAGTCTAATATTTTTAAGACAAGTCTGCCATTTTAAGATTAGGGCTTAAGAAAAAAATTTGAAAGGATAATAGGATAGTAAGAGAGTTTTCAGAGAGGTATTAAGTGACTCTTTGAAAAAGAGAAGGTCCTAAGGGGGAGAAAAGGTTGCAAAAGGAAGAAAGGCTATCGGAAGGAGTCAAGCAAGCTAAAGGAGTGCTTCCTTGGTTCGGTTCCTATATGGATCACCTCTGGAGGGTATACCTTGTATGCCTAGTGGAAAGAAAAGGATATTAGCATTACAGATATTCTTTAATAATATTCTATTTTATTAATTGATATAATCAAGGGAGTCTTGGGACTAAGGTTTCAAGATTTAAAATTTTGAAATCCAGTCTTCCATTGCACTTACTGAAACCCATAGTATAGGGGTTGGCTAAGAAAAAGAAGAGGGTCTTCTAATCAATAATTGGAGTGGGAGAGTGGGGATTCTACAAGGAAGAAAAGAGGTAGCTTTGTACCTCTTGGGCGTGGGTTCCTAGAGTAGGATTTTGGAAAGAAAAGTAAAGAGAGAGAGAGAGAGAGTCTCACTTCTTTTGCTGTCTTCCTCCTTATCTCAACATCCTCTTAAGGTGTCATTGTTCATCTTCATCACCTGAAGCATTGCTAGATTGAAGAAGGAAATTAGCCATCGTAGTCTTTGTGAGGAGCTAGCACTTTAAGAAGACTGGTTTGTGCAGGGCTTAGTATGGATAATCCATAGAGGCTAGATAATCTATGGCTCACAAAGTAGTTTGCTATAGTCATTCAACTACAACAATCATTGACCCGTGCGAAGGTAATGGGTCATGAACTCTTTGATGCCATAGATGTGATCTACAACATCAGACTTATAGCATAGATATGATCTATGACTATTAGCTATTGTATTTCATATTATTTATATGCTTTATTGTTATGTCATGGATCCTTATGTAGGTTATTTTAACAAATGATTTTATACATGTTTAGATTAATATCATTAATCTTTATATTTTTGCTGCTTAATTTTTTGAAAAAGTTTTATAATTCATGTATGAAATGGCCTATGATTTCTAACAAAGTAAGACCTGGTAGGGTTTTGAAGGACTTAAGCCGTGGGCTCTCCTTTTGAGTAGGAGGTCATTTGTGATGAGGGTGTCATGACATTAGATTGGAAAGATTGTCATAGTCCGATATCGTCAAATGTAAAGGAGTTTGGTGTTGGGAATTGTATTTTTCAAAGCCAATCATCTAGGTTGTAGATGGTTATGCGACTCATGTATATGTATATGAATTATTGAGTTGAATAAAAGGTTTATTATGGTTGTTCATCACATGGCATCTTCCTACTCTTGTGTGATGATGTCCTTTGAGCTACCTTGTATGCGATGTAGAGAGGATGCATCGTATAGTTTATAAACTGGTTTGCGACCAAAGGATACGCTGTTTCAGGATGATGGTGGATCGAGAGTAGGTCATTGATGTCATGTCTGTTAGTTGTCCTCTTAACCAAGTAGCATGGAGATGCTAGCATGACATCAAATATTGTGTTTGACACTTTACTGAGCATGACCCTCATGCGAGATTCTCTTCGTACCAAAGAGAAGTTGTTGCCCAGAGAGCAACCCAAGAGGGGGGATAAATTGGGTTTCTAAAAAAATTAAAGCTAAGCTTGATAACAAAAGTAGAAAACTTTATAAGACAAGATATGCAATTCAATTCAACAAGGTACTAAGATTTAAGTGCAATGATCTAAAGTAGTAGTGCAGTGGAAATTAAAAGCAATAAGCAAGAATGTAAAGACCAAGGAGGAAGATAACAAGCAATCACAAACATAACAAGCTATAGTGGTTCGGTGCCAACAATGCACCTACATCCACTCCTCAAGATCCCCTTGGAAATTCACTATAATCAAATGATTACAGCCGATTAGTTTTTCGGGCTCACTAATCAAAACCTGACTTGTTTTAAAAGGCTCACAAGTCACAACCTTACTTGGTTTTATGGGCTAACCAAGAACCTAATTAGTTTTCACAAGGCTAACCAAAAACCTTCCTTGGTTTTTCGGGCTAACCAAGAACCTTAGTGGTTTTGCGGGCTAACCACCAATCTAGTTGGTTTACAAGGCTTACCAATAACCTCACTTGGTTTTTCAATAGGCTAACCAATAACCTTTACAAGATATAAGGTAGAGAAATAAAGAACCAATGTAAGCTTTCAATAATAAAGAAAATAAGTCAATGTAGCTCGATGTAATGTTGCTTTGCTCTTGTTGAAGCCTTTTGAATACCCAAGATTGAATGATCTTCAATGCTCTTGATTGCTTTGAATGCTTGGAGGCTTCTTTTAGCTTGTGAGTGGTTGAACCTTGAATGAATAGGAGTTAAGGCTCTTCTTTCTTCTTTTCTCTCTAAACTCTTTAAGGATATTCAATACATATCTTCTCGATTTGATTTGGAGCCTTTAAATACCTTCCTAAGCCCTCAAAACCAAAATATAGCCATTACACTTGAAAAACTAGCTTTTGGGGGCATTTGGGACGAGTTCTATTTTTTAAAAAACTAGCCGTTACTGTTACCAGAATTTCATGTGTCGACACTTCTTCTTCATGTGTCGACACATAATGTCGACACATGTTCTTCTTGAGTCAACACAAGTTCAAACTACTCCATTCAGATTCTCTGAAAAAATCAGTTGAGTCGACACATTCTCAGTTGAGTCGATACCTTGTATCAATGTGTCGACACATCTGTTCCTTCAACTTCTGCAAGTTCTATGGCTTGAAAGTCTTAGGCGATGTGTTGATCCATGTGTTGACACCTTGAATCGACACATAAGGTCCATGTGTCGACACATCATCTGTGCCATTTGAAACATTACTGCGTACCGGCCTGAGTCGACACTTCTTCTTCATGTGTCGATACATCATGTCATGTGTTGATACCTTGAGTCGACACTTCATTGAAAAATTACAGAAATTGCTAAACTTGTGTTGGAACATGTTTCCATTTGCCTTAGTCATCCATTCAACTATTTCTTTGAGTGTCCAAGTCTTGTTTTGAGCAATCATTTCATTCAACCTTGGTTCTTTAATATAAATGTGCTTCTTGAAATTTTGTGAGCATCCTTTCAATGAAAACATACTTAAAGCAAATCATTAGTCATCAAATTATACTTAACTGTTTTGCTTATCATCAAAATCAATTAGTGGAGTCAACAATCTCCCCTTTTTGATGACAACAAAACCCTTAAAGTATAAATTGCTTTAAAAGTAAGTCTTTAAGAGAATTGTTTAAAGTGCACAATATTGAAAGCATCAAATATATCAGCATTACTTGTATTAAAGATATAATCATTTAGACCACAACTAAGAGAATTAAAGCTTGTTGCAAGATTAGAAAGTATCAGAACTATGATATATATTTAAATTCATAGAGTGCATTTATCATGATACTTTACAAGGAAATTTCAGCAATCAACAAAGCTCCCTCTGAATCAATGATTCATAACAAAACTTGTAAAAAAACTTTTCTAACATTGAAAGAGGGATTTTTTAATGATTAAATTCATTTTGAAAGGATTTTCATTGAACATAAAGTAAAGCTCCCCCTTTCTTAAGGAATTTTGTAAATGATTTTCAATTCAGTTTTTTTTTTTAAAAAAATTGCGTATATATATCATTTTTCAAGAATTTTCAAAAAATTGTCATTTATACTTAAATTTCTCACCAAGTAACTTACTCCCCCTTTTTGTTATCATTAAAAAGGTAGGAAGTAAAGAAAATGAATAGACAATAGCATAGTCATTGAATGTATAAAAGCAATTCAAGACATCATTCATTTTATCAAACACATAGAAATGAGAAAACAAAAAGTTTTTCATATATGTCAGGAACTTGTACATCAAGTACACAACAAAGGTAAAAAAGTATATATAAGCATAAATGTAAACTATCTAGAAGTATAAAACTATCTAGAAGTACATCAATATCCTAATCCTCATCCATCGAGTCATCAAAAGATGAATCAATGTCAATCGGTCCGGTATCAGAAGAAGATCGAGCTCGTGACCATCATGATCGAAGATCTCGAAGTCTAGTCTTGGTCGATTGAGGAGGGGTACGGCGTCCATGTCCTTTGTGATGAATATAAGTCTGACCTCTGGCTGAAGCAGTAGAGATAGGAGCTACATCCTTGCAGGAACTGAACTGATTGGGTGAATCATCTCAGTAATAGCTAGAGCAGGAGTACGATCAAAAGTAGGGCCTGAATCGAGATACTGAAAGCCAGGTGTATAAAACCCAAGCTCTCGAGTGACTGATGAAGTATGAAGGGTAGGACTATCAAAAGTAGGTGTAACAGCTGATGATATAGGCATATCAAGAACAACAGTGTCAGTTGTGGAAGGTATCGGTGTATCTATAATAGATTATCAAAAGAGGGTGTCTCAATGATATGTATATGAATGTCAAGAGAATCAACAGTAGGTAAATCAATAACAGGTATATCAATAACAGGACTAAGAATAGGAATAGGAACTGGAATTGGAGTGTGATCAATCGATCTAGAAGGAGAGGATGAATCAGGAATCGGGACAGGTGAGAAGGATGGGTCAACAACAGGGCTCGCTGGCATGTCATCCATCACCTTCGCAACTGGCTCTGACATAAGATCAAAAATATCAAACCGGTCTGAGTCAGTCTCCACGTCTCCATCAATATCTCCAATCACTGTATCTCCATCTCCATCTCCAACAGTAGTCTCAACACCAGTGTCGATATCAGCAAGGTCATCAGCTGGTGCTGGGGCAGGTACACCAATAGAAGCAAGAACAGTGTCTACAGCAGGAGCACTCATCGATGATCTGGACAGTGCTGAGAGAATAGCCGAAATGGCATCACTAAGACCAATGTGGCTCTCTCTCGTCTCAGCAATAAAAATGTCTAGATGCTGCCTCATGATAAAAACATTGATCTTTATGCGTCCGACTCTATCCTCTAAGGTATCCAAAGTACTAGGAGTCTCTGTCTGTGCTGGCTGTGGCTGGGCAGATGTAGAAGAATCAGGCTGAGCTGGCTGTGCTGCCGTCTCAAGCTGTGTCTCGCTCGATCCAGCCTCACCTGAAAGAATTCGCTCTTCCTCTGCTATGTCCTCATCAATATCAGCTCTATCCTCGACCTGACCTGATGTCCTCCATGTCCATTGGCCTCGAACTAAATGATAACCCATGCGATGCAATGACCTGATGTCATATACATCGGTATGGATCAAAGTATGATAGGGCTCATCCTAGAAGCTGACTCCATACTCCCGAAACAGTACAGTCAATCCCATGCCATACAGCAAGTAGAGTCGCTGACTCGACGACGCCTCAGTAATCTGATGAACCATCATTATAGGAAGACAAATCGATGTCCGCTGAATCAGTAAGACCATCACTAGCAACTCCCGCTCGATAATGTAGTCGAAAAGACTGGTTATTGATAGAAGAATCTGGGCGACAATATGATGTAGCAGTCTCATCTCCGTAGATAGTCTCGATGCTAGAATAGTGGCTCCCTCTGGTAAGATATTGAATTCAAAAATACACTGGAGGCCACTAACTCTGTCCATCAGACTGTCAACCATAGATCCAGTCATGGGTATTGTTGCCGCGTCAACTCCTGGACCGGGAATCGGGATGGCTGGATCGGCTGGAGCGCTCCTCTCCCGGGCGAACCTGCAGGAAAGTCTCCAAGGGCACCAGTAGTGTTCTGGTAGGGGACCCTCCGATGCTTAAGTTAGCTGGAGGTTGAAGGCAACGGAATGGAGGAATCAAAGGATCAACAGCATATGGAGAGGGAAGAGTTGTTCTACCTTCGAACGGGATCCCCCATGTACCTTATATAGGTGCAGAACAGTCCAAAATCCATTAGGGGAGGGGCTGAGAAAGATCGAATTGCCCCTAAGAGAATCTAGAGAGTGTCCACGTGGCACACGGATATGGCGGCATCGTGGAAGTAGTGGAACAGGGCCGTTGGGATAGCAAGATCTCGCGGTAATAGAAAGGTGCTTATGGAATACCCTGGATGCCAAGACTCGCCCGTCGGACGTCGGCCGTGAGGCGGTCGGTGAATTGGACCAAAGGCCGACCTTTCGAAGGAGAGCAACGGGCCGGACCCCAGTAGGAGAGGGTCGTTTGGATCTCAGCAACGATAGGTCGGACCTCCGACGGAGAATAATGGGTCGGACTCCAACAGGAGAGGGTCGTTCGGACCTCAGCTCCAGTGGGTCGGACCTTTGGCGGAGGATGGTAGGTCGGACTTTAGAAGGAGAGGGTTGTTCAGACCTCCCTCTAGTGGGTCAGACCTTTGGCGGAGGATGGTGGGCCAGACCCTAGAAGGGGAGGGTCGTTCAGACCTCCCTTGGTTGAAGCAGCCGGATTAGACCGCAAGATTTGGTCGGTTCTGGTTGAGGGTGAGCCGTCATGGTACAACAGTTGTCCCCCTTGTCCTTGTGCTTCGAGCGAGTCCTTAGGCTCAAAGGGCGAGGGCATTAATTGGCAATAAATGTGCTGGCCTTTTGAATGATGGCAAATCTGGCCCAGCGAGCTGCATCCAGCCACCTCCTGCTTTGATTTCTGCCCTGGGATAGGTGTCAATGCCTGGTTGGCAAGGACTGGGGTAGCAGTTATGGCTGATACGGTGCATAGTGGCTGCATGTTCGGATTCTTGAAGCGACGTGAGACACGTGGTGCTATCAGGGCGGTTGGCGCCCCTGTCGAAGTGGCCCATCCATAGTTGCTTCGTCTTTCACACGGATCGTGGCCGGATACGATCCGGCGTGTCCCCTCGAATTCCCGTCCAACCTGAGAACCGAAGCGGCGGCCGTCGGAGCTCGGCACGTGGGGGGTGCATTGGGACACGGCCCCCGGATGCCTATAAAAGGAGGGGGCGCGCCCAGAAAGGAGTTGCTACTGCGTTTGTGCTGGGAGAGAAAATTGCCTCCACCCCCTTTGTGCTGCACTTAGGCTTCTCTAAAGACCAGAAATTAGGTTAGTCCCGTCTCCATCTTCCCCCATCTCCTTCTTTTCCACTTAGGATGGCTGTAGCCCACGGTCATAGGGAACCCGGGCCCTTCGATATCCCATCGACCATGACCCGAGAGAGGGTCGAAGACCTTTGAGCCATATAGAACATCCCGTCTACCTTGCATCTGACCGTCCCCAGTCGAGAGAGTAGGGTGAACGGACCCCTAAACTTAGGAGCCCTTCCCATGTACGAAGACCATTTGAAGGCTGGTCTTCGGTTTCCGATCCATAGCTTCTTTGTTTAGGTCTTCAATACTTTTAGGATCACGCCCTTCCAGCTGACGCTGAACAGCATTAGGATCCTATGCGGCTTCGCAGTTCTATGTCGGGAGGTCGACATAGAGCCTAGGGTGACCCTTTTTCTAATTTCTTCCTATTAAAACAGGACTTCCGGAGTCAGGAATGGTGGATGTTCAGTCCCCGTCCTAACCGGAAGATCTTAGGAGGACTTCAATCCGCTATTCATGGATGGAAGTCCAGATACTTCTTTATAGATAGCCTGGAGCCGTGGGGCTTCGAGGCAGCCTGGAGGGGGCCGAGGCCGGATGCCTTGCATGGGAGGAAGGTCTCAAGGGCCGACGAGGCCGACTTCCACAGGTTGGACGGTGAAGATCTGAAGTTCATAAACTTCCTGCTTTTTAAGGATAGCCTTCATCGGGTGGACTCAGCCGACAGCCGACATTAGGTAGGGTGAGAGTTGTGTAGGGAGAGATTGGCTACCCTCCTTTCCTCCTTTATTTTTTGTCGGCTTGGCGATGGTTACTAACTTTGCTTTCTTTGTTGACAGGCGGAAAGATGAAGCCAGATTAGGCTATCCTTTCAGCACGGTCGACGCAGCGGAGAGCCATCCAAATCGCGGAGCCGACGCAGTAAGAGCCAAAAAAGCAGGCGGCAGACCCAGCGCCCGAAAGGCCAAAAAAGCAACGGACGACGGAGTCGTCCATCCCGATGGTGTCGATCGAATCAGGGGATGACATGCCCCTGACCGAATGATGAAAGGTGATCGCGTTCGAGTGGTCATCTTTGGCAGGATAGCCAGCTGTTCAGGCAGAAGGGAGGCACTCGACATCGGCAGGGACAGCAGCAGCCCCTACACCCCCGCCGTCATAGACGATCGCAATGATCCCCCCGGTGACCCAAAGATCCCCTGCGAGTGAAGGGCCGTTGGCTGTTGGCGAGAGGGCCGCTTGGGCCTTGGGGGAGGACGAAGAGTGCCTACTGTGGCACACAACGGAGAAGGCAAGGGAGCAGCTTCAGTGGGTCATCCCCGATACTGACGGGTGGTCAGTGAACGAGGCAGCCAACAATTCACTCCGCCATCTTCTGGGGGTAAGCTTCATTCTTCTTGCCTTCATTTCCAGCTTACTATTGAAATTTCTCTGACGGTTCATCTTTGTCAGAAGCTCGTCAAGGACAACCTCTTGATGGACCAAGGGCTGGGTGAGCTGCTATACATAAAAGAGCAGCTGACCCAGAGGGCTGAAGCGGCCGGACTGGCAAGGGATACTGCTTGGGAAGCACTGACAGCTTCCAGGGAAGAGGTGATCGGCTTGAAAGCCGCAGCAGCCGAGGTGTCCCCCCTGCGGGCCGAGCTGGAGGCCAAAAGGAAGAAGACAGAGGACCTGCTCGCCCAGAAAGCTGATCAGGAGGCTAGGCTGAAAGAGAAGAAGAAGAAGATTAAGAGCTTGGCCCGTCGGTTGAAGGTCGAGGAGGATCACGCGACTGATTTGGACTTCCGCGTGAAAGGCTATCAAGCATCAGCAGAAAGGTTCAAGGGTCTGCTGAAGTCGGCCCAAGATTTGCTGAAGAAGGCCAGTGAGAAGGTCGTGACGGATTACAAGGCCTCCAAAGACTTCGAGGAGGAAATGAACGAAGCCAGGACGGTCGGCTTCGACTATGGGTACAACGAGTGCTTGGGGAAGGTTAGCGCCGCCTTCTCGGAGTTCGACCTTGCCTTCCTTTAGCTGTCGAAGCCAACGGAGGCCGAAGCTTCAGAGGGAACTAATCCGACTGCCCGAGCGCTCGAAGCCCTAGCAGAGATTGTTGTAGAGGCAATCGGAGCGGACACCCCGACTGGCATCAAGGTCGAGGCAGCCGAAGGGGCCGAAGGGGCCGGAGTGGCAGCTATAGTCGAGGGGGCCGAAGTGGCTGTTGTTGTACTCCCCGAAGGTCAGACCTAGCTGGTTGTAAAGGTCTGACCTTCAGCTCATGTAAAAGCCTTTTTGGATCAATGAAGAATATTTTCCTCACTGTCTTGTCTTGTAATACCGTTTCATTTCTTCTTATGTTGTTATTTATATTCCTTTCTAAAATTTTCTAAGTATGGGCTAGTCGACATATTAGAGTGAGTGGTTGGATCTTCAGGGCAAGTATTGAGTGAGAACCCAGACCGAGCTAGATCCTCTTAGGATTTCCACTCTAAGTACTGGCTCGTCAGCCTTCCGGACCGAGAATAGATTAGTGCGACTAAGGTAGTGGTCAGATGTTAGCTCAGGCCAGAGCAACTAGCTTAGAAAATTTATCCTAAGTGTTGGTCCGTTGGCTTTCTGGACCTGAAGCAATTGAGGCAGCGGTCGGAAGTCAGCTCAAGCGGGGCAACTAGCTTAGGAATTTTATCCCAAGTGTTGGTCCGTCGGCTTTCCAGATTGGGCTGCCCTAGAGCCTTTGCCGACCAGAGTTGGACTTTCGCAAGTGGGCTGCCCTAGAGCCTTTACCGACCAGAGTCAGACTTTCGGATGTGGGCTGCCCTAGAGCCTTTGTCGACCGGAGTCAGACTTTTAGAAGTGGGCTGCCCTAGAGCCTTTGTCGACCAGAGTCAGACTTTCGGAGGTGGGCTGCCCTAGAGCCTTTGTCGACCGAAGTCGGACTTCCGAAAGTGGGCTGCCCTAGAGCCTTTGCCGACCGGAGTCGGACTTTCAAAAGTGGGCTGCCCTAGAGCCTTTGCCGACCGGAGTCGGACTTTCGGAAGTGGGCTGCCCTAGAGCCTTTGCCGACCGGAATCGGACTTTCGAAAGTGGGCTACCCTAGAGCCTTTGCCGATCAGAGTCGGACTTTCGAAAGTGGTTCGTAAAGAAACTTGAATTTCATTGATAATACTTGCGGAGATTGTCTACATTCCACGGACGCGCCAACTATCATCCATCCAAAACCTTAAGTCGATAAGTGCTGGCTTGAACCACCTCAGCGACCCGATAAGGTCCCTCCCAATTTGGAGAAACCTTGCCTTGCTCAGTTAGCCTCGAGATTTCGGCTCTCTGCAGGACCAAGTCTCCGACTTGGAAAGCTCGCGCCTTGACTCACGAGTTGTAATACTTCACCATCTTTTGGCGGTATACTGCCATCTTCACGCTTGCTTGAAGTCTTGTTTCTTCAAGCAAGTCCAGGTCAGCTCTTTGCCGTTCGGAGTTAGATGGTTCGGTATAGTGATCGATCCAGAGGGATTGGAGAGAAGTTTCAATAGGGATGACAGCTTCACTTTCGTAAGTGAGGTTGAACGGGGTTTCACCGGTCGATGCTCTGGCAGTCGTCCGATACGCCCATAACACTGAATGAAGTTCATCGACCCAAAGTCCCTTTGCTTCATTGAGACGGGTCTTCAGCCCATGCAGGATTGTCCTGTTGGTGACTTTGGCCTCTCCGTTGCATTGTGGATGGCCGACCAAGATAAGTCGGTGAGAAATTTGGTATTGCTGATAGAAATCTTGGAACTTGGAGTTGTCAAACTGTTTCTCATTGTCAGTAATGATTGTTCGAGGAATGTCGAATCGGAAGATGATGGTGTTCCGGACGAAGTTCTCCACCTTAGCCTCTGTTATCTGCGCTAGTGGTTCGGCTTCCACCCACTTGGTGAAGTAGCGATGGCCACAAGAAAAAATTTCTGTTGTCCGAAGGCCGGGGGAAAGGATCCCAGGATGTCCATGCCCCATTGTGCAAATGGCCATGGGGCGGTGATCGGAGTTAGCTCACTGGCAGGCCTCCTTTGAATAATGGAGTACCTTTGACATGCATCGCACCTTTGGACGAAGTCTGATGCATCTTTCTGAATGGTGGGCTAGTAATATCCCTGCCGGATGATCTTGTAAGCTAGGGATCTCCCTCCGAGGTGGTCGCCACAAATGCCTTCGTGGACTTCTCTAAGGGCATAGTCGGTGTTCGCCGGCCCCAAACACTTCAACAGCAACTGTGAGAATGACCGCTTATACAGGATGCCGTCAAGGATGACGTACTCGGAGGCCGTCAGGCGCACTCGCTTGACCTCCACCGGATCTTCAGGAAGAGTTCCCTTGGCCAAGAAAGTAAGGATCAGGTCCATCCAAGAAGCTTCATGTTCCACCTGGTGGACTTCCATCGGCTCTTCAGCAATGCTAGGGTGCCGCAAATACTCCACAAAGGTTTGGTCAAAAGTCTCGCTGGCGACTGTAGCTAGCCTTGACAGAGCATCTGCCCGAGAGTCTTGCAGAAGAGGTATGTGGAGTATTTCAAAAAATTTGAATCGAGAGATGAGGCTTTGTACCTGGTTTAACTATTTTGCTAGGGTCGGATCCCTGGCTTCAAATTCCCCTTTCACCTGGTTGACCACCAGCTGGAAGTCGGAGAAAACTCTGAGCCGGCTGATGCCTAGTTCGTGGGCGATCCGCAATCCCGCAAGGAGGGCTTCGTACTCCGCTTGGTTATTTGACACCTGAAATAAAAAGTGTAAGGCGTATTCCAGGTTTTCCCTGTCCAGCTCGGCTAGAATTAGTCTGGCCCCATAGCCTACAAGGTTGGATGCTCCATCCACATAAAGAGTCCAGGTCAGCTCTGCTTCATAAATAGCATCAGCTTTGGATATGTCGGCCATCCGAGGAGGCATCTCCTGCTTCCACATACACTCTGCAATGAAGTCAGCAATTACCTGGGCCTTCAAGGAAAATTGTGGTTGGAAGGAGATGTCAAACTCTCCTAACTTGACGGCCCACCTGGCGAGCCGACCGGATGTATCCGGACTCCGAAGGATTTCCTTGAGGGGTTGGTCGGTTAGCACCACAATCGGTTGCACTTGGAAGTATGGTTAGAGCCGCTTAGCTGATGTGACCAAGAAGTATATTAATTTTTGCATCTTGGGGTACCTTGTCTCGACATCATGGAGGACTTTGCTGATATAATAGATAGGTTTTTGGTGCCCGTCCTCTCTGACTCACAAAAGGATGGTGCAAATCACTTCGTCCGATGTCGAAAGGTAGAGATATAAGGGCTCCCCCTCTAACGGCTTGGCCAGCAGTGGAGGGTTCTTCAAGTACTCCTTCAATGCTTCAAAAGTTGACTGACATTCATCGATCCAAATAAAACCCTCCGACCGGTGCAGGGTCTTGAAAAATGGCAGGGACTTCTCAGCCGAACGGGATATAAAACAGCTGAGAGAGGCGATTCGGCCGGTGAGCTCTTGGACCTGCATTTTGTTGGTCGGGTGCGCCATCTCCGTGATGGCTTTTATCTTGTCAGGATTCACTTCAATTCTCCTCTACGTAACTAGAAAACCAAGGAATTTGCCAGAGGTTACCCCAAAAGTGCACTTCGTGGGGTTCAGCTTCATCCGATGGTGCTTGAGTGCATCAAAGGATTCCTGTAGGTTCTTGATGTGGTCAGCCTTACGGAGACTCTTCACTATCATATCATCCACGTAAGCCTCCATGTTCCTCCTGAGTTGTCCTTCAAACACCCGGTTGATCAGCCTTTGAAAGGTGGCACCGGCATTCTTCAAGCTGAAAGGCATCATTCGATAGCAATACAGGCCTTTATCAGTGACAAAGGCGGTTTTCTCCTCATCTTCTGGATGCATTTTTATTTAGTTATATCCGAAAAAGGTGTCCATAAAGCTGAGAAGCTGGTGGCCGGCTGTAGCATCCATCAGCTGGTCAATTTTGGTTACTGGAAAGATGTCCTTCGGATAGGCCTTATTGAGGTCGGTGTAGTCCATACAGATCCTCCACTTCCCGCTGGACTTCTTCACCATGACCACATTCGCCAGCCACTCAGGATAATGGACCTCCCTGATGAAGCCAGCATCACGGAGCTTCTTTACTTCCTCATCAATAGCTTTCTATCTTTCGGCAGCAAAGCTTCTCTTCTTCTGCCGGATAGGTCGGTAGGTCGGGTCGACTTTGAGTTGGTGAGTGATTACCTCCGACGGTATTCCAGGCATGTCCGATGCCGACCAAGCAAAGACGTCTGCGTTACTTCTTAGAAAGCCGATCAGCTCTGACTTAAGACCTTCACTAAGGGAACCTCTGATCTGAATGACTTTAGTAGGATCATCCTCTCGAAGCGGAACATACAGAATCTTTCCCCTGGCTGACCGAGGCTGTCGGCCCAGCCCTTGGGTCAAGTTGCTCCATGGTGGAATGGCCTTCTGACTGTTGATTCATAATAGTCAAACACTGCCTGGCCATCCGACGATTTTCTCTCATTACTTTGACCCCATTCCTGGTAGGGAATTTTGCCAACAGATGGTAAGTTGAAACGATGGCTCTGAATTTGTTGAGGGCCGGTCGCCCTAGAATAGCATTATAGGGTGAGGTCGTCCGTATGACCACAAAGTTGATGAGGAGGGTTTTTTGGAGAGGCTCCATCCCAATTGTCACAGGGAGAACTATTTCACCTTCCACTCCGATGGAGTTGCCCCCGAAGCCTGTCAACAGCGCAGGGGACTCAAGCAGCATAGATCTGGATAAGTTCATTATCATAAAAGCATCATACAACAATACCTCTATTGAGCTTCCATTATCAACAAGTATTCTCCTTACATTGTAATTGGCAATGATTGCCAACATGACTACAAGATCGTTTTCAAAAACATGGTTCTCCAGGAGATCTTCATCAGAGAAAGTAATGGCATTGGGGCCCCGGGACCTTTTAGCAACATCCGTCCCATCCTCCTGACTTCCTCCGGACCGCCGGTACAGCATACCGACGTCCCCACCAGTTGGCCTTTGATTGGGGAGCTCCGCCTCCTCCGAAGGGTTTCTGGCGTTTGATGCTTCTGCCCGGTCCCGATGGGGTCGGACATACTTGCGCAGGTATCCCCTCCGGATGAGGTCTTCAATGGCATCCTTCAGCTATAGGCACTCTTCAGTATTGTGCCCATGATCTCTATGGAAGCGACAGAATTTATCTTTGTTTCTTAGGGCAGGAGGGCACCTCATTGGTCGAGGCCTTTGTAGAAAGGTCTCGTTCTCAATTTCTATCAGGATCTTCTCTCTTGACAAGGACAGAGGCTTATAAGTCTCGAACCTTCAGAGGTAGTCCCTTGGCTTCAGAATTCGGTGTTGGGCCGACCGCCGATTATCGCTTGGAGGTCGGGCCTCAGGAGCTTTATTGCTCTGCTTCTTCGGGGCCGGCCTTCCTTCAGCTTGACGCCGGTCGGCTGCTTGTTCTTCCACCAGGGTGTACTTCTGCACTCTGGATAGCAACTCACTATAGCTTGTCAGGTGCTTCTTGTCCAGGGAAAAGGTCAGCCTGGACGAGCGGAGCCCTCGCTTGAAGGCTGACATCGCTACAGCTTCGTTTAAATCCTGGACTTCCATGGCCGCTGAGTTGAAACGGGCCATGAAATCCCGAAGGGTCTTTCCCTCCTTTTGTAGCACGTGGAAGAGGCAGTCGGTAGTCCTCGGGGTCCGACTTCAAGTCCTGAAATGGAAAAGAAAAAGGGATTCGAGTTGGGAGGAGTGGATCGTACCTGGCCGGATGGCGGAGAACCACATCCGGGCGGTTTTCTTAAGGATTGCAGGGAAGGCAATGCAATGGAGGGTGTCGAAGGTGCCTTGGACCATCATGTGGGCCTTGTACATGCGCAGATGGTCCATCGGATTGGTGGTACCATAGTAGGGGTCCACCTATGGGATCTTGAAGTGGTGGGGATCATCGTCTCCGCCAGAATTCCTTCGGAGAATGGGGGATGGGAGTCATGTACCTGTCCGCCCTCAGCCTTCTATCGAAGGGCTATTTTAGCAATGCGCTCCTCCATGCGCATGATTTTGCTGCAGTAGTCCTTCGGGGGTTCGACGGCAAGCCGACTGCCAAATGTGATGGATTCGGCATAAGAAGGCGAAGCAGATCTTGCCCTCTTGTCGTCAGCATGATCACCCATGGACCTTCGGAGCTCTGCGATGGCGTGAGAATCATGCTGAGGGATCTCTGGCTGTCGGCCTCCCATAGTAGCAGTTGGAGGATTAGTGTAGGAAGCGACTGGTGGTTGCTGTCGGTTGTTGGCTACTTCTTGGAACCGCTGAACTGCCACCGTTAATGTTTCAATGCGGTTTACTAAGGTTTGGAAATGTTGCAGCCCTAAGGTGATGGTAGGTTCTGCAGCAGTAGGGGCGGTAGCAACAAAATTGCTTCCTCTAAGAGGCTCCTCAGACTTGGAAGGAGAAGTATCCCTCCTGGTGGTAGCATTGGGAGCTCTTCCCTTAGCCATTTTCTTGTCGGGATGATGGATTCCTCCTTTTAGAAGAAAGTGAGGGCCCCACTTCCTCTAGCGCCAATCTGTTGCCGCATCAACTCCTGGACCGGGAACCAGGATGGCTGGATCGACTGGAGCACTCCTCTCCCGGGCGAACCTGCGGGAAAGTCCCCAAGGGCACCAGTGGTGTTCCGATGGGGGACCCTCTGATGCTTAAGTTACCAGGAGGTTGAAGGCAACAGAATTGAGGAATCAAAGGATCAACAGCTTATAGAGAGGGAAGAGTTGTTCTACCTTTGAATGGGGTGCCCCAGGTACCTTATGTAGGCATGGAACAATCCAAAATCTATCAGGGAAGGGGCTGAGAAAGATCGATCTGCTCCTAGGAGAATCTGGAGAGTGGCCACGTGGTGCACAGATATGGCGGCATCGTGGAAGTAGTGTAGCAGGGCAGTTGAGATAGCAGGATCCCGCGGTAACAGAAAGGTGCTTCTGTAATATCCTGGATGCCAAGACTCGCCCGTTGGACATCGATCGTGAGGCGGTCGGTGAATCAGACCAAAGGCCGACCCTCCGAAGGAGAGCGAAGGGCCGGACCCCAGTAGGAGAGGGTCGTTTGGACCTCAGCTCTAGTAGGTCAGACCTCCGACGGAGAATAATGGGCTGGACTCCAATAGGAGAAGGTCATTCGGACCTCAGCTCTAGTGGGTCGGACTTCTGGCGGAGGACCGGATCCCAGAAGGAGAGGGTCGTTCGGACCTCCCTCTAGTGGATCGGACCTCTAGCGGAAGATGGTGGGCCGGACCCTAGAAGGGGAGGGTCGTTCGAACCTCCCTTGGTTGAAGCGGCCGGGTCAGACCGCAAGACTGGGCCAGTTCTGGTTGAGGGTGAGCTGTCATGGTACAACAGGTATATCCCACACTCAGCTCAAAATCTTTGATGAAATGGGGATATCTCGTCCTTTGACCTGTGCAACCCAACCATCTGATCCATGGGCAAGTGATCCGTAGAACTCTCTCATCAACCCGGGATAGTATCTCTCGCTGAGCGAACAAAAAGTGGCCAACCCAGCATGTCTAATCCAATCTCCAATCCTGAAATGCTTCTGGTCTAAGAAGGAAAAGTCTACTCGGCATCCTCCAACCACTGTCTTAGAGCTCATCCGGCTAGAAGGTGTAAACAACGGTCGTGCAGGCAGATCCAGTGCTCTAGACTCGTGTCGTGCCTTCATTCTTCGCTCTTCTTCATGCTATGACTAACGAGGTCGGCAAACGACTTGTTTGCGAGGACCCATTGTCAAGAATCAAAGATTTGTGGTGGGGACATGCAAGATGAGAATGCAACTATGCAACCCTAAAGGAGATTAGCAAAGATTAACTTAGCAATTTCTTATTTGCATATGATTAGTTCAGCATATAGTATCAAAGGAGGTCTAATGAAGAGAACTCGAACGATCAAACGTAAACCTAATTAATAAGACTATCAAAATAACAAAGAAATAGGAATAAGATTCGAACCACACAAGTTAAGCTAGGAAAATTTAATATTTCAGACCTAATCGATACTAGAACATACCTAGCATTAATCTTTCAAGTAGATCAAGATCACTCATGAAGAGACCTCCCAAATGACAAGACCATACTACAAATTGAGGGCCCTTCTTGTTTTCTGGATTATGGCAAGTAATTCCTTCCTCTTGAATTCGGAATCCCGGAGAACCCTACAACAAAGAAACCTTGAGATTAGGAACTTGGTAACATACGTTAGTCATGAAATGGAGAAACTAAAGAAGAGTCGAGGAAGCATTGTTGAAGAATAATCTTGGCGCCATGGTAGATCACTTGAAATGGATTAGGCCGGCCTCCTTGTGATGGTCTTCTTGATCAACCTTAAATATTGAAGAGCTAGCTTGAGATTGGAGAAGAAGGAGAGTGTCTTAGGCATTGGAGATGGAGGAGGAGAAAGTAGGGTTGGCATGGGATAGGGAGAGGAATTTAGAACTACCACTTAGGCACATAGAACTCACATAGAAGAAAATTTTTATTTTTTTCTTTTCCATCCTCCCTTTACAACAAGAAGACTAAGAGTCTTTTATAGACTATTAAGCCATTTTGAATTCAAACTACACCAAATGTCATGGAGAAAAATTTGTGGAAAAAAATATGGGGCGTCCCATGAGTAGTGGAGGAAGTTGTGGAGGAGGTTGTAGCCAATTCAAATTCAAATTCCCCTTTTCTTCTCTTGGGCGGCAACCTTGGATGGTGAGGTGGCATGTGTGATGTGGCAGCAACCTTGGATGGTGAGGTGGTATGTGTGATGTGGCAGCAACCTTGGATGATGAGGTGGCATGTGTCATGTGGCATGTGGTCCCCACTTGAGGTGGCTTTGGTCTTGCTTTGGAGTATAAGTCTTGAGTCTTCTTTAGTCTTCAAATGTGGTTTGGTTTGATTCTTCATGGAGGTTTGGTTTGATTCTTCATGGATTGGACTTGACTCATTTGGACCCAACTCTCAAATACAAGATTAATCAGGCTGGACTAGTCCCAACATAAAATTGAAATGGACTCGAATTACATAATTATTTGGACTCAAAATTAAAGAAAGAAAAAATTATAGGACTTTCTTTTACTCATCCAACCATAAGGACTCGGATTTGACTTGAATTGGTTGGAGTCTCTTCCTGATTCTGGTGCCCACACCAATTCTTCCGGGGTGGGAGGAACTCGACCCTATCGAGTGAGGGTTGGCTTGATAAGTTTCTAATGCATCCGGGTCGATTTGTTGTAGGTCCTCTCGGGAAATCCAGGAGTCTTCAGATTCAGGACATCCTTGCCATCTAACCAGATAACGTTGGTAGCCTTTATTTCTAGTAGTAATGATCTGGTCATCCAAGATCCTTTCAATTCTCTCCTTTCTCTCAGGAACACTTGGTGGTGGACACTCATTTGGTGTTTCACTCTCAAAAGAAACATTAGGACCAAAAAGCTCACTAGGTATCAATGCAGGTTCTTTGTATTCTTTTAAGTCTGAAACATTAAATGTTGAACTAATGCCATAACTTGGTGGTAATTCTAATACATAAGCATTTGATCCAATTTTCTTTATTATTGTGAAAGGTCCGGCTCCCCGGGCATGGAGTTTCTTCATAGTTCCCGACGGAAACGTTTCAGGTTTAAGTTTGATCATGACGGAGTCCCCTTCATTAAATTCTTTTAATCGTTTATGTGAATTAGTCATATGTTGATAGAGTTCATTGCTCGCTTGAATCTTTTGGCTAATCTCCTTATGCAATTCCCTAATATGCTGTGCATATGACTCGGCAGACTCGGACACCCGTGCATGTGTGGGTAAAGGAGCTAGGTCTAAAGGCTTCCTAGGTCTGTATCCATGGACCACTTCGAATGGACTTTTCCCAATAGACCTATTAACTGAGCTGTTATAGGCAAATTCAGCATGAGGAAGTAATAGGTCCTAGTTTCCTAGGTTGTCACCAACTAAGTATCTCAACAGATTTCCTAAGCTTCGGTTTACTACCTCAGTCTGGCCATTGGTTTGAGGATGATAGGCAGTAGAGAATTTTAGCTTGGTACCGAGCATGTGCCAGAGGGTTTTCCAGAAATAGCTAGTAAATTCGACATCTTTATCGGACACAATGGTTTTGGGTAAACCATGAAGCCTAACGACCTGATCGAGAAAAAGCTTGGCCACCTTCGAAGCATCTAAAGTTTGAGAACAAGGAATGAAGTGAGCCATCTTGGAGAAACGATCGACAACCACAAAGACAGAATCATACTTCCTAGACGTCTTAAGGAGGCCTACTACAAAATCCATGCTGATATCCTGCCATGGACAATCAGGAACAGGTAAGGGTGTGTACAGACCGGTGTTCTGTCTTTGCTGTTTTGCAATAGTACAGATACGGCACTGAGCTACAATCTGGGCCATATTTCTTTTGAGACCAGGCCAAAAGAATTGGTCTTCTATTGCTAAGATGGTCTTATTCTTACCAAAATGTCCGGCTAAGCCCCCAGCATGAACTTCCCAGATCAGAAATTCCCTAACAGAGGTCTTGAGAATACACAACTGATTTCCTCTGAAAAGGTATCCATCTAAAATGGTATAATCACTATGCTCACTAGATGGTCCTTGTTGAAGGGATCGATAGATGTCACCAAAATCAGGGCATGTAGGATATTCCTCTTTTAACCTTTCAAACCCTACTACCTCAGTGCTCACAGAATTCAACAACATTGAACGACGACTCAATGCATAAGCAACCCTATTTTCAGTTCCGGCACGATGTTTCAGTACGAACGTATAAGCTTGTATGAACTCTACCCATTTCCCATGCCTAGGGTTCAATTTCTTCTGAGAACTAAGGAACCTAAGAGCTTCATGGTCAGAAAATAGGACAAACTCTTGTGGTAGAAGATAATGCCTCCAATAACGTAATGCCTGAACTACCGCATACAGCTCCCTATCATAGGTGGAATACCTTAGTCTCGCTTCATTTAACTTCTCACTGAAATATGCTACTGGGTGATTCTCTTGACTCAAGACACCTCCAATTCCTACCCCAGAAGCATCATAAGCAACCTCGAACACTTTGGTAAAATCGGGTAACCTCAAGACGGGTGCGTGTGTCATTTTTTCCTTAATTGTTAGGAAGGCTTTGTCTGCTGCTTTAGTCCATTCAAAAGTTTCCTTCCTAATACAATCAGTGATTGGAGCCACTATCATACTGAACCCTCTAATGAATCTCCTATAGAAGGTGGCTAAACCGTGGAAACTACAGACATCATGGATACTCTTGGATACAGGCCACTCTACTATTGACTTAATTTTCGCAGGGTCAGCGGACACTCCTTCAGATGTTACTACGAATCCTAGAAAGATAACTCTATGTGTTAAGAAATCACACTTCTTGATATTGGCATAGAGGCTATCCTTTCTAAGGACTTGGCAAACTTGCCTTAGGTGGGTTAAATGGTCTGCCTTAGTCTTGCTATAGATAAGAATGTCATCAAAGTAGACCACCACAAATTTCCCGATGAAAGTTTTCAACACCTGATTCATAATTCTCATAAAGGTGCTGGGTGCATTGGACAGACCGAACGGCATGACTAACCACTCATATAATCCATCTTTAGTCTTAAAAGCGGTCTTCCATTCATCTCCAGGCCTAACCCTAACCTGGTGATAGCCACTCTTTAAGTCTATCTTAGAGAAAATTGTTGATCCGGCTATCATATCTAACATATCGTCCAGTCTTGGGATTGGAAACCTATATTTGACAGTAATCTTGTTGATGGCACGGCTATCTACACACATCCTCCAGGTACCATCTTTTTTAGGGGTTAACAAGGCAGGGACTACACAAGGGCTTAAACTTTCTCTAACAAACCCCTTCTAAGAAGTTCACTAACTTGCCTTTGTAACTCTTGATGTTCAGTTGGATTCATCCTATAATGAGGCAAATTAGGTAAAGTCATGCCAGGAACTAAATCTATGGCATGCTGTTTGTCCCTTAAAGGTGGAAGATTGTCGGGAAGATCCTCGGGAAACACGTCTTCAAAGTCTTTCAATAATTGGACCACCTCTTGAGGGTGTTCTACAGGGGTGTGGTCCATAGTTTCCTTAGCAGCTACCACCCAAATAGGTGCTCCCTCATTAATGTCTTTTTCTAATTCTCTTGCACCTATCAAATTTAATCCAGTCCTTTTTTCTTTCAGGCTGCTAACTCCTCTTTTGGTGTTGTCCTTAGGCTGGGTTGAATGAATGACAATTTTCTTGCCATTGAAATTGAAAGCACAGAAATTTGATCGACCAAAAATTGTCACATCATGGTCAAACAGCCATGGCCTACCTAGGATGATGCTACTTACTCCCATAGGGAGTACATCACACCAGATTCGTTCTTGATAGGACTGAAGTTGGATTCGGACCTGACATCTCTGCTTGATTGGGATAGAAGTGGAATCGATCCAGGATACCTTATATGGATTGGGATGTGGTTCAGTGGGTAATCCTAGACTCTTGGCTGCATTAGTGGAAATGGCATTGACACAGCTTCCACTATCGATGACGATCTTACAGACCTTTTCTCCTATCCTAACAAATGTGTGTAGGATGCTAGTTCTACGCCAGTCTTCTTACTCCTTGGTCTGTGTCATGATACGTCTCACAACTCCTAGCAAATCTGATGAGTCTATGTTCTCTTCATCTCCTTCATACTCATCAGCCAAACAATCCCCTGCTTCATAAACCTCCTCTTCATCATTCTCCAGGGGTTCTGATTCACCTTCTTCTGCCTCCCCTATATGTAAAGCTCTAGAGGGACATTGGCTCACGAAATGACCTGGTTTATGACACTTATAGCATACTCGCTCCCTCTCACCTCGAACTTCAGGGCTCTTTCCTTTCTCTTCTCTAGGAATTAAGGGGGTGGTCGGATTGGGTCTAAGGGTTGGATTCGGGCTGGACCTTGTTCTATTGGTGGGACTAGGGACTGAGCTAGGCCTGCTAACAGGAGGGTTAAACCTAATAGATTCAGGTCGTCTAAATGTAGCTCTCCTTTGAAACCTCTCATAGTCCGTGGCAACTTGGTATGCCTGATCTAAATCATGGACTTCCCTTGAAAACAGTTCCCCTTTTATATCATCATTCAACCCTGATCTAAACCTTGATAAAGTGGCTGCTTCAGACTCGACTACGTTGCATCGCATCACAAACTCATCAAATTTAGCAACGTATTCAAAAACGATCTTGTTACCCTGTGTCAATCGTTGCCACTGATCTAATAACCTTTGCTGATAAGACATAGGCAGATATTTCTCTCTAAGTTTCCTCTTCATATCTCTCCATGTTGCTATGGGTAAATCTTTCCTTTGCCTTGATATGCGTTCCACGTTTCCCCAATATAACCGAGCCTGACGAACTAATCTGATTCTGGCAAACTTAAATCTTCTCTCTTCAGACATATCATACCAGTCAAAATACTGGTCCATGTCAGCCTCCCAGTCTATGTACACCTTAGGATCTAGGCTTCCCTCAAAGGTTGGTGCATCTAGATGGATGTTCCTTAGGGCCCGATCATCCTGATCAAAAGTATCATAGTGAGGTCTTCTAGGAGGTGGCTCTGGAGTATGATCAACATAATCCTGATGCGGTCTTCTTTGAATTGGGTCAGGTGTGTGTTCCTATCGTTGGGCTCTAGGATGAACTGAAGGTAATCTGGGTGAAGGTGGTTCAGTTGGGGTCAACCTAGCTTCTTCTAGGGCTCCTACCCTTTCCTCGAACTGACTAAATTTAGCATCCAAACGGTCCATCTTCTCGATCATAGATCTCATAAGGCTTTCCATACAAGTATCCATGGATGAACTAGGTTGGGCTTGTGAAGGGTGGTAAGGTGTGCCTGACCTAGTTGTCATGCAAACAATTAGATTCAGACCCGAACTACGAGTTTTCTAAACCGGTTAGTCCAAATAAACTGAGTTGACTAGATATAATCAAATCAATAGCTACTCTCTTCCACTGGCCAGTCAGGAGGTGGGTTTGTGGGAGGTTCCCCCAGCTTTCACTGGGTCCTAATTAAAAACCACAAGAACCGCTTAGGCTTGAGCCACTTAACCTCTATCCTTGACACCAGCTTCCAATAATAGATGAAGAAATGGGTTGCACAAGCTTTCCCAATTGAATTGAACTGGACCTAGAGTTCCAAGCTAGTTGCCTAATCAAGGTGGCAAGCTAGATTGTAGTAACTCTATACTTGGCCAGGTTTTAGAACAAGGGGAGTGTGAGATCCTGTCTCTGGCCTACCTAGGCCCGGTGGAATTGGCCCGATAGATGGATCAGCACCCAAGCCCTTAGTCCCAATTCTAGACACCAAGTAATAGGGCACACACAAGACTAGTTGACACAATGAGTTGACAATAACCCGGACTCGACCAAATTGATGTTCCTAACCCACTAGGGCAATTAATGTCTAATCAATTTTAGTTAGGGATTGGGTCGATATGCAATTTGGTGATTTTTGGGCTAGGGACAGGTGATGAAATCCTGACCCTATGTCAATTTCATGCCCTTAATTTGATTTGCCATGAGATGCATGCAAATTTCAAATTTCAGGTGTAGAAGTAATGTGTTGCAGTTTAAAAGTGGTGTTGATAAGTACAGAAAAATATGTCAGAAAAATCTAAAAAAATCACAGAAAACTCCTAACTTATAGATGACATACCAGATGAAACAAAATTTCAAAATAAAATCTATACTATTCTAGGCAGATTCTGAAATGAAGATAATGAAAAGGAACAGAACAGAACAGAAACCATAATAACACTGATGGACTGCAGGAATTTTCATTTTTTTGTAAATTTTTTCTTAGATTTAAAATGGTGATAAACAACTTAAAATGTAACTGGAAAAAAAATTTCCAACGAGGAATGTGATACTTGCCTTTGGAGTTGCAGGCGGATTACAGTCAGCCTACAGAAAATATAGCAAGCAGAAAAATAGAACGTGCCCAATGCAAAATTCACAAATGAAATCTAAGAAGTCCTTTGGCTTTCTTTTTCACGGGTCAATCACAATGGCACCCCGACACGCCTTAGGAGATCCCCATGGAATGGAAAGAGAGGGTGTTTAAACCCTACTTTCTCCTAAGACCGGATGGCCTGGTAACGCCCCCGATCCAAGTACTTCAAGGACTTAATGCTATGCAATCAGGAACTTATTCTACCATGCTCTGATACCAAGAATGGTGGGGACATGCAAGATGAGAATGCAACTATGCAACCCTAAAGGAGATTAGCAAAGATTAACTTAGCAATTTCTTATTTGCATATGATTAGTTCAGCATATAGTATCAAAGGAGGTCTAATGAAGAGAACTCGAACCATTAAACGTAAACCTAAGCATATAGTATCAAAGGAGGTCTAATGAAGAGAACTCGAACGATCAAATGTAAACCTAATTAATAAGACTATCAAAATAATAAAGAAATAGGAATAAGATTCGAACCACACAAGTTAAGCTAGGAAAATTTAATATTTCAGACCTAATCGATACTAGAACATACCTAGCATTAATCTTTCAAGTAGATCAAGATCACTCATGAAGAGACCTCCCAAATGACAAGACCATACTACAAATTGAGGGCCCTTCTTGTTTTCTAGATTATGTCAAGTAATTCCTTCCTCTTGAATTTGGAATCCCGGAGAACCCTACAACAAAGAAACCTCGAGATTAGGAACTTGGTAACATACGTTAGTCATGAAATGGAGAAACTAAAGAAGAGTCGAGGAAGCATTGTTGAAGAATAATCTTGGCGCCATGGTAGATCACTTGAAATGGATTAGGCCGGCCTCCTTGTGATGGTCTTCTTGATCAACCTTGAATATTGAAGAGCTAGCTTGAGATTGGAGAAGAAGGAGAGTGTCTTAGGCATTGGAGATGGAGGAGGAGAAAGTAGGGTTGGCATGGGATAGGGAGAGGAATTTAGAACTACCACTTAGGCACATAGAATCACATAAAAGAAAATTTTTATTTTTTTCTTTTCCATCCTCCCTTTACAAGAAGACTAAGAGTCTTTTATAGACTATTAAGCCATTTTGAATTCAAACTACACCAAATGTCATGGAGAAAAATTTGTGGAAAAAAAATATGGGGCATCCCATGAGTAGTGGAGGAAGTTGTGGAGGAGGTTGTAGCCAATTCAAATTCAAATTCCCCTTTTCTTCTCTTGGGCGGCAACCTTGGATGGTGAGGTGGCATGTGTGATGTGGCAGCAACCTTGGATGGTGAGGTGGTATGTGTGATGTGGCAGCAACCTTGGATGATGAGGTGGCATGTGTCATATGGCATGTGGTCCCCACTTGAGGTGGCTTTGGTCTTGCTTTGGAGTATAAGTCTTGAGTCTTCTTTAGTCTTCAAATATGGTTTGGTTTGATTCTTCATGGAGGTTTGGTTTGATTCTTCATGGATTGGACTTGACTCATTTGGACCCAACTCTCAAATACAAGATTAATCAGGCTGGACTAGTCCCAACATAAAATTGAAATAGGCTCGAATTACATAATTATTTGGACTCAAAATTAAAGAAAGAAAAAAATTACAGGACTTTCTTTTACTCATCCAACCATAAGGACTCGGATTTGACTTGAATTGGTTGGAGTCTCTTCCTGATTCTGGTGCCCACACCAATTTGGCAAGGTTTTTGGTGGAAGAAAGAGGGTTTCTAGGGTTTAGGAGCTAAAACCTAGGAGAAAATCCAACAAACACAGCCACCGATCTTCCAAATCCAAGAAAACGATGGGTAAAAGCAAGGAAATGAGAGGATGAATAGGATGGATACCTGGAATCGATGGTCGGCTTGGAGGGGAAAGAAATTGGGAGGAAAATGATTCGAAAACCCCTTAAATCTTAGTTTGCCGTCGGTCATGTGTCGACTGTTGGGTTTGTTGACCAAGGCGGAAACATAGATTTCAAAATTTTTATCTTATGAAATCTATACCAAACCCTTTAGCTCTAGATCTCCTTAAAAAAAAATAAAAATATATATCATTCATATACATGATTTAAATATATATATGTAAGTACTAACCTGTACCGCAATATCCAAAATGCAAATCTCCACCAGGTGCCCAAATGTTCACCCTCCAATGGTGATCCACACGGAGAAGAAATGAAGACAACAACTTCTTGATCTTGGATCCTCTTCTTGAATTCTTTTTCAAGAATTCAATTCTTGGACTTATAGGCTGGAATTTGCTTTCTTGAAAATTCCCTTTCTCCCTTCTTTCCTCTTCTTGATCCTTTCCTCAACTTCAATCCTTGTAGAAAATTCTTATTTGAAGTGGAAGAAAAATTAAGACAAGTAATGTCTTAATTCAAGAAAGAAAAGAGACCCTTCCTTTTTTTCCTTTATCGTTCAAGACCTTCCTCTTATTCTTGTTTAGGGTCAGAGTTTCGATAGAGGATACCTCTGTAAGGGAAACAATACCCAACAAGAACAAGGGGAAGGAGTATTCTGGAGAGGAAGAAAGGGAATCTGATCTCTGAATTATCTTACATGAAAACCCTCGAGAACCCAACCCTATTTATAGATATCAGAGGGCTGTCTTTTCAAAAACAACGCAACCCTCTGCTATCCCAAGAATCATGTTCTTTACATCCTCACGCATCCCCTCAGATTTTTCACGCCTTTCCTGATTTATTTCAAGATTTTTTGATGAAGAAAAACCTCGGAAGAAACCTCAGAAAAGTCACGATGTTCTGAGACGGAGTTGTGACTGAAAAGCAATGGATTTCTTCTGGCCATCTGATCTTGATCCAAGGGACTCCAGATGAGATGCCTAAAGAAAAGATTTCCGCCCCCTCCCATCTGGTTTTCACGGTAAAAGAAGTCCCCACGCGCGTGAAGAGGAGTCCACGCGCGTGGACTCTTCCTTTGGTGCGCGCGTGTGGGAAAGATGGCTTGGGCGGTCCTGGGAAAAGGGTTTAAATTGATTTTTAATCAATGGGTTCAGCCACGGGTTGGCTCAAAGTCCCAAAATTTAAATTAGACTCTAATTAGGTTCAATTAGAACCCAATTAAGCCCAATTCAGAACCAAATTCGAATCCAATTCAAATAGAAGTTGGGTCTGCAACACATACTAGTGTGTTTGTCCTGCAAACATGATTTAATTCTAAATTAAATTCCTCATCGACTCTCTTTTGTGTGTAACCCATTGGGTTCCACATCTAGCCAGTAGTAGGTCCGAGTGCTATTTGACTTAATTCGGTTAGATCTCAACTAAGCCGATTTAGGTCAACTCAAGCTAGCTCGACTTGGTCAATTAGAATCTATTTCTAATTAACTGATTTAAATTATCATAATTTAATCATTTCTTTACAAGACAAGATTGACATCTAGCAACGTATCATGTCTACCCGGAAGATGTGGAATTTTGGTGGAATTACCAAAATACCCTTCAATGGTGAGTTACCGGGCAATTCAGTCCTTTGATCAACTTGCATCCTGAATATGATTATGGACATGGATACCTTGTCAAATCCAATTTCATATTCATCCCTAGCTCAATCTTTTAATGATGATTCATTAATGAACTATTAGAAACTACTTCTAATGTTCATACTTTGATCAAAGATTTCCCGAATCATCATTTGATCGAAATTGGCTGGATGCAACATCCTCTTACTAGGGCTGATCAATTCCTTGTTGACCTACTCACAACCTTCATATACAATCCACCATATCCAGTATCACCTCATGCATAACCCAGTGTTATGATTGAGTGTGAACCAAAATATGGATTTATGTATATAAGGTACCATGGCAGTCTCAGGTCAAAGGACCATATGCACTACTCCCACTATGAGAAATATTTATTGACAAACAGATAAGGTTCCATTAGATATTCTCAATCTGGATCTATTCAGTGAACTCATTCTCTAATGAGCACCCACATCCTAGTATTAGTGTCAAACACAAGTGACTGTGAGATCAGTCACCATCATACATAGGAAGTGCTGATCTTTACCAGAAACATTGATCCCCTACTCAATGTCCCATTGACCAGGAATATATTAGATTAGGATTTTAAGGCTTTAGGTCTCACTGGTATGATCTCATCATAACCCTAGAACCATAGCCCTAATCTATGGAGTTCATCATATAATAATTAAGACACAACATATGATGAAAATAATGCCTTTATTGAATGATAATGTCAATACATTGATTTTTGGGATGGATAAGGAAAAATCCCAATGAAATATAATATTTTGATTGGCCTTTAGGGCATAATCCTTTCATCGACTCACGCATGTGTCGACACATTTTGGTGTCGACTCATGATGTGTCGACACATCAACTTAAAAACTGAAAAGATGGGAATTTCTCTGAATGATCAAAATCAATTGAAATAACATGTTTTTGGAGTCAAATCAACAATGATTAATCATGATTTATCATAGATAAGGTCAAAATGATCTAATTTGAGTCAAATTGGGGGAAGGACTTAATCAAATGGATTGATGATCCCGAGCTCTCTTCTAATCATACAGAATCGATCTTCCAAGAGAGGTTTAGTTAAAATATCAGCTAATTGAAATTCAGTACATATAAATTCAAGAAAAATATCATTGTTTTCTACATGATCTCTAATAAAGTGATGTCTAATTTCAATGTGCTTGCTCCTAGAGTGTTGAACAGGATTTTTAGTCAAGCAAATAGCACCGGTATTATCACATTTAATAGGAGTTCTAGCCAACTCAATTCCAAAGTCTTCAAGTTGTTGCTTAATCCATAGGATTTGAGCACAACAACTTCCTGCTGCAATATACCCAGCCTCAGCTATGGATAGTGCAACTGAAGTTTGTTTCTTGCTAAACCATGAGATTAAGTTAACCCCAAGAAATTGGCAAGTTCCATTAGTACTCTTTCTATCTAATCTATAACCAGCAAAGTCTATACCAGAATATCCAATCAATTCAGCGGGTAAATTTCTAGCATACCATAAACCAATATTAATAGTACCAGATAGATATCTAATAATACGCTTAACAACCATAAGATGTGATTCCTTAGGTTCAGATTGATATCTAGTACACATGTAAACACTGAACATAATATCTGGTCTACTAGCAGTTAAATACAGTAAAGAGCCTATCATGCCTCTATATAATTTCTGATATATAAATTTACCATGTTCATCTTTATCAAGTTTACAAGAGGGGCTCATAGGCGTACCTATTGGCTTAGTAGTCTCCATCCTAAACTTCTTAATGATTTCTCTTGTATACTTAGCTTGGTTGATGAAGATACCATCTGAAGTTTGCCTGATCTGGAGTCCGAGAAAGAAATTGAGTTCTCCCATCATGCTCATCTCGAACTCACCCTGTATTAGCTTAGCAAACTCTTGACAAAGAATTTCATTAGTAGCACCGAAAATGATGTCATCAACATATATTTGTACTACTAATAAATCATTATCTTTCATTTTCAAAAATAGTGTTTTGTCAACATTTCCTCTGAAAAATATATTTTCAATAAGAAATTTGCTTAACCTTTCATACCATGTTCTAGGTGCTTGCTTCAATCCATAAAGTGCTTTGTGTAATTTGAAAACATGATCGGATGTGCATAATTTTCAAATCCAGGTGGTTGTTCAACAAAAACCTTTTCATTTATAAAATTATTTAAGAAAGTACTCTTTACATCCATTTAAAATAATTTGAAGTTCATAAAACAGGCAAATGCTAACAATAGTCTAATTGCTTCAAGTCAAGCAACAGGAGCAAAAGTTTCATCAAAGTCAATCCCTTCCTCTTGATTGTAGCCTTTAGCAACTAGCCTAGCTTTATTTCTAATAACAATACTATTTTCATCTAATTTATTCCTAAATATCCATTTAGTGCCAATAATTAAAACATTAGATGGTCTTTCTATAAGTGTCCAAACATTATTTCTGTCAAATTATATTAGTTCTTCTTGCATAGCATTGATCCAATTAGAGTCTTTTTCAACTTCTTCAAAACATTTAGGTTCTACTTGAGATACAAAAGCAATATAATCACATTTATTTCTAATAGAAGCTCGAGTTCTTATCCCTTTAGATGGATCACCTAAGATTAATTCCTTAGGGTGTCCAGGAGCATACCTCCACTCAGGTAGATCTTGATGCATTGGAATGTCATCTTGTTTCTCATCCTTGTCCTGATTTTCTTCATTTGGTTGAGCTTGATCATCCAATGTCAGCTTCTGAAGTTTGTCAGCACCTGCACATTCATCAGATGTATCCTCTTTTCTTGAAGATTTGTTAGTAGATTCTTCAAATACAACATGTACTGACTCTTCTATAACTAAAGTCCTTTTGTTAAAAACTCTGTATGCCCTGCTTGATGTAGAGTATCTTAAGAAGATACCTTCATCAGACTTGGCATCGAATTCCCTAGATGATCTTTTCCATTGTTCAAAACAAAATATTTACAACCAAAAACTCGAAAATATTTCAAAGTTGGTTTTCTTTGGTTCCAAAGCTCATATGGAGTTTTCTTTAAAATAGGGCATATCAAAACTCGATTCAAAACATAACAGGCTGTATTTATAGCTTCAGCCCAAAAATACCTTGGCAAATCATTTTCACAAAGCATAGTGCGTGCCATTTTTTCTAAAGTACGATTTTTCCTTTCTATTACCCCATTCTGCTGAGGTGTCATAGGTGCAGAAAAATTATGTTCTATACCTTTTTCATTACAAAAGTTTTCAAAATCTTGATTTTTAAATTTGGTTCCATGATCACTACGAATACAAATGACTGAAACATCTTTCTCATTTGAAACTTTTCTATAAAACTTTACGAATACAGAAAATGATTCATCTTTTTGTGCTAAAAAGAAAATCCAAGTAAATCTCGAAAAATCATCCACAATGACGAATCCATATCTCTTGCCTCCTAAACTTGATGTTCTAGTTGGTCCAAAGAGATCCATATGGAGTAGTTCAAGTGGTTTACTAGTAGTTACAAATCCTTTTGGTTTAAAAGAAGTTTTGACTTGTTTTCCAAATTGACATGCTTGGCAAATTCTATCTTTTTCAAAACTGATTTCAGGTAAATCTCTAACTAAATTCTTTTTACAAAGTTTTGAAATAAGGTACATACTAGCATGCCCTAACCTTCTATGCCATAATCAACTAGTCTCTTCCTTGGTAGAATTCATTGCAATAAGGCATTTTCCATTAGATAAAGATAGATCATCAAGATCTACTAGATAAATATTTCCATGCCTTTTTTCAATGAATTGTACTCCATTTATATCTAGACTAGAAATCATGCAATAAGATGATTTAAAAACTACTTGAAAACCTTTATCGTAAAATTGACTAATGCTCAATAGATTATGCTTTAAACCATCTACTAAAAGTACATTACTGATACTATTGAAGGAGTTATGTGAACCTTACCAATACCAATGAATTTTTCTTTACCATTATCACCGAAGGTCACACTCCTTCCATTCAAAGCTTCAAGAAAAGTAAATTGCTTCACATCTCCAGTCATGTGCCTTGAGCAACCACTATCAAGATACCAAATTTGTTTGTTTTCCTTGGTTGCAAGACACACCTGCAATAAGATCAAGCTTTGACTTTAGGTACCGAAGCTAACTTGGGTCCTTTCGGGTTAGCATTCAAAATGGTTCCTTTTGGAACCCATTCTGTACCAAAATACATGATTTTTCTAAAATTACATTGATATGATTTATGACCTAATTTTCTACAAGTAAAACAAGTAATATTGGATGATGTAGGTACAAAAAAATTTTGAAATACTTTTGTTGCTTTTGTGGTTTATATCCTAAACCTGCCTTGTTAAAAACAACTCTTTGATTGTTTAAAAGTAAATTCAACTTTTCTGAACTATAAGTAAATTTGTCAACAAAAGGTTTTAATTTTTTAAGTTCATTTTTGTGTTTAGCATTTTCAAGTTCTAAATCCTTGTTTTTCTTTAAAAGCTCATTGTTAGAAACAATTTGTTTAAGCCTTTTTAAAACTTCATTTTCCATAACTAAAGCGTTATGTTTCTTTTCCAAAATATCTAGTTTAGATTTCAAGGTACTAACATCATTTAGTAAAGAGTTATTTTCTAGATTTCAAGGTACTAACATCATTTAGTAAAGAGTTATTTTCTAAAGAAAAACAATTTGCATGCTTTTTTAGTTTCTTATTTTTAGATAAAACTAATTTATAATCATGCATAAGCTATTCGAAAGCACTTCTAAGTTCATCGAAAGTAAAATCAACTTTAGAGTTGGAACATACCTCTTCATTGTCCTGATGTGCCATGAAGCAGAGATTTGCAATTTCAGTCTGCTCTTCTTCTGAACTGGAGTCTTCGCTATCACTCCACGTGGCCATCATTGCTTTTTTCCTTAGTTTCTTCCTTGATTTCTTGAGGAGAGGACAATCAAATTTGTAGTGCCCGGGCTTCTTGCACTCGAAGCATGTAGGTACTTTTTTCTCCTTTTCTTTTTCCTTTTCATTCTCATTTTCTTTTCCCTTTTCCTTATATTGGTATTTCTTTTTGTAGGGAAACTTCCTCCTCTTCATGAATCTTCTTGATGTGGAACGGAAGCAAAAAACCCATGGTTATTCTGAAATGGGAAAGACCTAAACAACTAGGGATCATGGGAGGGCTAAGAAGCCTCTCGGGACAAGGATAGAACGACCCCTGAAAATCCCTAAAATGGCCAGACTCTTTTGGTTTTCAAATTTTCTTGGCGGAGGTGGCGAAAGAAGGATGGGGATGGGAGACTGGGGACTGGAACTCATGGACCTTGGGACTCACCCTAACGAAGAGACCATCCACCTCTAAGGCATTATGCCCTCTTTGATACTTGGAGGTGCTAGGATGGATCTCAAGGTCATGAGAGGAAGTAGAGAAAGATATGAAGGTGGGGGAGAGAATGGAGATACCTGGGGCCTCACACCCTCGACGTCCTGAAGGATGAAGGCAAGTTGGGGCCTCACACCCCTCGACGTCCCGAAGGACGAAGGCAACGGGCCTCAGCCCAGAACCATAAACAAGTGGAAAAGAAACCTCAAAAACTCATTTTTTCAACTACTTTATTACAAGAGGAGTATGGGTATTTATAGATGCCCATATCCCTTTTGAAATTTAAAAATAAAATCCCCTAAAATCCTTCCTTGATTTTGAATTCAAATTCAAAATCAAAAATCCCAAATTTCCCAAATTACATTCATTAAAAAAAAAACCAAATAAATCCCTTTTATTTGAATTTTGAAATCTCCCTCTACTCTAAAATTCATGCTGCCCTGAAAATCATGCTACTTTGAAAATCGTGCAGCTCCAAAAAGCATGTAGAATATCTTCTCCCTTGGGGTGCTTTGAGAAGCATGCCAAAGCTTCTTCTCGGCCGAGCAACAGGGGGAAAACCCGATCTCCGGTCGGCGGGGGACCAGCAGGCGGCAGGTGGCAGCGCGACCGGCAGGCAATGGCGGCGGTGTGGTGGCCAGGCGGTGGACGGTGGCGCTGGGGTGGCATAGCCACACGGCATGCACGAGCGTGCCGTTCGGTCTTCCCATGGGCATGGGGCCTAGGGACGCCGGCGGTGACGGGGAGCGGCGGCGGGGCGGCGGCCAGGTGGTGGACAGTGGTGGAAGGCGGCGGCGCAGGGGTGGCACGGCCGCACGGCATGCACGAGCATGCCGTTCGGTCTTCCCGCGGGCGTGGGGCCCAAGGATGCCGGCGGGGCGGCAGCCGGGTGGCGGATCGACGACGAGTGGTGGCATGCGGGCGGCGGTGGCAGCGACGACCGTGAAGCCGACGGTTGGACTTCCCAAGGCTGTCCCTTCATCTTCCATAGGTGGGGTGGCGGACGCCGGGTTTCCGGCGGGGGTGGGGCCAACGGGCATCGGCGGGCGGGCTGGCGGGGGCGGCCGGGGGTCGGGCAGCCCGGATTGGGGAAGGGGGGGTGGCGGCTAGGTTTTTAAAAAAAAATTTTACGGGATGAAAGGTTGAAGAAGAGGTTAGCCATGATAACTCGGGGATAAACTTGGTATAAAACGGGAATAAAGGGAATAAGTGGAATAGCAGGGATAAGAATAATAAGAAAAACTAGAAAAATTAAAAGAAAACCCATATGGGTTTCGGGTCCCAAATCACTTCTAAACTTATAAGCAAGGAGGGCTTCTTCACCTTCTTCCTCTTCTTCATTTTCAGACTCATAAATCGAGGATTCTTCTTGAATATTAGACTTGAAAGCAATCCCCTTCTTCTTCTTGTCCATGTCCATTGATTTTTATTTTAGATTAAGCTCATAAGTCATGAGCGATCCCACTAGCTGCTCAAGAGGTGGCTTGTCCATATCCTTTGCTTCTTGAATTACGGTCACCTTTGGATCCCACGACGTCGGAAGTGACCTAAGAATTTTATTCACAAGATCAGTATTAGATATGACTTACCAAGACTTCTCATAGCATTTACAATATTTGTAAAACGTGTATACATATCAATGATAGATTCATTTGGTTCCATTTGGAACATCTCATATGTGTGCACTAACATATTGACCTTAGTGTTCTTCACTTGATCAATACCCTCATGGGTAACTTCAAGTGTGTCCCATATTTTTTTGGTGGACATGCATGTAGATATCTTATTAAACTCACTAGGATCTAATGCACAATATAAGAGATTCATTGCCTTAGCATTGATCTCGGATTGTTTAATGTCATTTTCATCCCAAACCTCTTCAAGTTTTGGGATGGAAACACCATTAACCATAACCGAAGGAATATGAGGACCCTTATCAACTACTTTTCACAAATTATAATCTATAGAATGCATATAAATTCTCATCCTAGTTTTCCAATAGGTGTAATTTGCACCATTGAAAAATGGAGGTCTATTTGGGGCTTGTCCCTTAACTACACTAGTACCAATTAGGGTTGCCATAGATCTTTGCTTAAGGAAGTAAAGCCTATATACTAAGAACAAGGCTCTGATACCACTTGTTGCCCAGAGAGCAACCCAAGAGGGGGTGTGAATTGGGTCTCTAAAAAATTTAAAGCTAAGCTTGATAACACAAGTAGCAAACTTCACAAGACAAGATATGCAATTCAATTTAACAAGGTACTAAGATTTAAGTGCAATGCTCTAAAGTAGTAGTGCAGCAAAAATTAAAAGCAATAAGCAAGAATGTAAAGAGCAAGGAGGGAGAGAACAAGCAATCACAAACACAACAAGCTATAGTGGATCGATGCCAACAATGCACCTACATCTACTCTCCAAGATCCCCTTGGAAATTCATTATAATCAAACGATTACAATCGATTAGTTTTCTGGGCTCACTAATCAAAACCCGACTTGTTTTACAAGGCTCACAAGTTACAACCTCACTTGATTTTACAGGCTAACCAAGAACCTAATTGATTTTCACAAGGCTAACAAAAAACCTCCCTTGGTTTTCCGGGCTAACCAAGAACCTTAGTGGTTTTGTGGGCTAACCACCAACCTAGTTGGTTTTCAAGGCTTACCAATAACCTCACTTGGTTTTCCAATAGGCTAACAAATAACCTTTACAAGATATAAGGTAGAGAAATAAAGAACCAATGTAAGCTTTCAATAATAAAGCAAATAAGTTGATGTAGCTCGATGTAGTGTTGCTTTGCTCTTATTGAAGCCTTTTGAATGCCCAAGATTGAATGATCTTCAATGCTCTCGATGGCTTTGAATGCTTAGAGGCTTCCTTTAGCTTGTGAGTGGTTGAACCTTGAATGAATAGGAGTTAAGGCTCTTCTCTCTTTCTCTCTAAACTCTTTAAGGATATTCAATACATATCTTCTTGATTTGATTTGGAGCCTTTAAATACCTTTCCAAGCCCTCAAAACCAAAATATAGCGCTTACACTTAAAAAACTAGCTGTTAGGGGCATTTGGGATGAGTTCTGTTTTTGAAAAAATTAGCTGTTACTGTTGCCAGAACTCCATGTATTGACACTTCCTCTTCATGTGTCGACACATAATGTAGACACATGTTCTTCTTGAGTCGACACAAGTTCAAACTGCTCCATTCAGATTCTCTAGAAAAATTAGTTGAGTCGACACATTCTCAGTTGAGTCGACACCTTGAGTCGACACCTTGTATCCATGTGTCGACACATCAACTGTTCCTTCAACTTCTGCAAGTTCTATGGCTTGAAAGTCTCAGGCGATGTGTTGATCCTTGTGTTGACACCTTGAGTCGACACATAAGGTCCATGTGTCGACACATCATCTGTGCCATTTGAAATATTGCTGCGTACCAGCCTGAGTTGACACTTCTTCTTCATGTGTCGACACATCATGTTATGTGTCGACACCTTGAGTCTACACTTCATTGAAAAATTACAGAAATTGTTGAACTTGTACTGGAACATATTTTCATTTGCCTTAGTCATCCATTCAACCATTTCTTTGAGTGTCCAAGTCTTGTTTTGAGCAATCATTTCACTCAACCTTTGTTCTTCAACATAAATGTGCTTCTTCAAATTTTGTGAGCATCCTTACAATGAAAACATACTTAAAGCAAATCATAAGTCCTCAAATTATACTTAAATATTTTGCTTATCATCAAAATCAATTAGTGGAGTCAAAAGAAGTTTTACATTAGAATGTGGACATGAATTGTTCCTCTGACTTGAGATCACTATGGTAGCTTTCAAGCAACTCATTGTGCTTGGTGTCGGACTACCCGAATTTCTAATCTGGTGATGGAAGGTTGCTGGGTACAGTCAAGTACTTATGTAGTGGTAGTAGGATCAAGATAGAATTGATCTCTCCAAATGGTTTGGATTGAATGTTTAATATGTCTCAATTGAGAATGACCTTGGCCAGGGCATTCCTTGTAAGGAGTTACAGGAATTCTTTGTTTGAGACATATTAAGATGGACTGATTAGGGTTGGGTAGTTTAACCCTAAGCCATCTTTAATATTAGGAGATCAAAGGAATAAGTTCAATGGTATTTCATGTTCAACTGGTTCTTGTTGCTCTGCAACCTTCGACCTATCCGGACGCCGGGTGTTATTGCTAGATGGCGACTTTGGCTAGTACTGAAAATGTTCCTGTGCTACCGGATTAGTATTTGAACCTATGAAGTCACACACCATGGGGTTTCTTCTTGATTTATAAGCTTGGGAACAATTGGAAATCGTTGTAGACTCGTTTGACAAGAAGTTATCAAACTGCCAATTGAGTTGACCCGAGGCGAGTCAACTCGAGGCAAGTCGACTTGTCTGATAGATTCTGCTGAAAAATCCAAGAATGCTTCATTAATTATTGTAAGGGTTATGGCACTTAATTTTGGCATTTTAGGATCTTAACCAGCATCACTTGTTGAAGTCCAAGGGTTTGTAATATCCTTGAATCCCAAGAGACTCCTAACCTCCCATTTAATCTCTCATTGATCTCCCTGGTGCGGATAATAGGGCCAGAAAAGATCGATAGGTCGAACCCACATCCCTGTGGATCACTTGTGAATAAAGCCCTAAATCCAAACCATTTTTACATGTAAATATTTTAATTTAAATTCTATTATTTAGGATTAGTTGGGTTTAGCCCTTTTTATCAACTGTAATTAGGGTTTTTTTATTTTTTAGCCTTTTAGGCCAAACCCCTTTTACCAAGTTGAACAACCTGTTTATGTGTCTTGCCTTTTGATCAAATTGGGTTCCAATTGATCAAGTAGGGCTTTAGTTATTTGATTAGTTTAATTAGTTTTGAGTCTTGTAATTATTAGTTAATTTAGTTATTGAGTCCTGTAATACAAGGGGGACCCAATTGAAGACCCATATGATCCCATGTGCTAGATCAAGACAAGCAATGTGACTCCATGTGCTAGCCCAAGTCACTTGTCATATGCAACCACTTCTTGGCACCACCTTTTTCAAGAATTTGGACAACATCACATGACTTTTGGACATCACTCACCACATCACCCAGGACATTATCACATGGCATGTCACTTATGTTTGGACATCCCACATGCCATTTCATTTATCTATGGTCGGCAACATCATTCAAGAATTAAATGGCGCCACTTATTTTTAAGAAGAGTAAAGCAGAAGGAGTCTCCAAATTGGCACCCTCCCACTCAAATAAATCATGCCAAAATTCCAAGGAGTCGGCCAAGCTTTTCTTTCTCTCTTTGACGCCAACTTCCAAGAGTTTCAAGCCTAGTTGAATGCCTAAAGTGAACGAAATCCAGTGTCTTTCTACCTCCAGTGTTTTGATCAAAGAGGTTCCAAGTTGCTCAAGATTAGAGAAATCAAGAATCCTATAAGAACTCTTAAGCTTTTTTCTATCCAGACTGAAGAGTCCACCATCCTGCAGGAGTCCACATCATTCAGACTCCAGAGCCCAGCAATCAAGGCAACCCATGAAGCAATCTTGGCCTTTCATCATGACACTTCACCAATCCTCAACCTTGGCGCCCACTTGGGTGGAGAATTCCATGATGTCGCCCACCTTGGAGAGAGTCCCAGATTAGCCCAAGAGCAGGAGTCCAAGATGCCCAGAGCAAGGTTTCCAGGAGTTGTTGCCTAAGGGAAACAAACATAGTCTTTGTAACCTTTACATCTCTGGTTGTTGGTCTATAAATACTCCATCAACCCCCTATATAATGAATGATTATCGATGAAATACAACGACATTCTGTCCAATTTTTTCTTTGCTGTGTGCATCACGAGGTATGAGGCCCTTTCCTTTGTTCCTCGGAACATCGCGGAATGTGAGGCCCTAGTTATCCTTCCTTCCATCCAAAAAAGCCTAAAACCGCCACCTTCCATCCCTTCCCTTCCACTTTTCCATCTTCTTCCTTTCTTTTCTACCTTCTAACCCGAGTGATTTTCTTTGCTGAGTGATTATAGGTGATCAAGGATTTAAAGTTAGGATGTTCTTGCCTTGGAACCAATATCATGGAAGATCGGAGCCCGAAGATTGAGATCTTGAAGCCCTGTCGCAAGATCCTGAGAGTTCCAACAGATCTACATCGAGAGAGTTAATCTTTGTTGATAAAATTTAAAACCCCTCATCTATTCTTGATTTTTGAATCTTTGATAAGTAGACCCTAGTTGACGATGGTTTCTTAGTCACCAAATCCTGTTTTCTAGATTACTTAGTTAGATCGACTCGTGCGGGTATAAACTAGTTGACTACTTTACCATAATTGCTTACTTTGAGTCTTTAAAATTGAAAATTATAAAAAATATAATCTCTGTTTTTCTCTATTAATTAGATTAATAATCAGTAGGTTAAGTTTTCATAATTGTCCCACATCATTTGGTATTAGAACGAAGGTTAAACTAGGGTTTAACTACTAGTTACGAAATTTCTGCATACCTAGAACTATGCTAAAATTAAAATTGCATAAAACCAAACTAAAAAAATTCAAAAAAATAAGAAATAAATTTTTTGATAATCCTCTATTAATCCTTTGTTAATCTAAAAAAAAATCAGATAAAAAAATTTTTATTTGCTATTTTTTGGTGGAAGGAATTCATGCCTCCTGAGTGGGTATACGTAAGTATACTGTCACGACCTATGAGAGTAATGAGCTACGGCCGGATATGATATCCCGAGATCGAATCAGATCTGAAATCTAATTTTGAGATAAAAAAATTTAATTTCTATTTTTTTGCTATTTTTAATTATTTTATTGCTTCATTGCATATTAGGGTTTCATCTTGTGTGTGGATTATCAAGTAACTGAATCTTAAGGGCACTTGAGCATCTCAGATCAGGGCAGGATCTCATCACCTGTCCTTGGCCCACAACAACCTTTTTTGCATTCAACCCCAACCTAATTAAAATCAAGTAGACTTAATTTGCTCTAGTGAGCTAGGGACACCAACATGTCAGGTTCCAAGTATTGTGTGAAAGCTAGTGCACCCAATCCTTTGATTATCACTTGAATCTGGTGTCTAAGGCTAGAGGTCCAGAGGCAAACTACCTAAGCAGTTTCATGATTTTTAATTAGGACCCTGTGAGAGCAGGGGGAGCCTCCCATGACCCCACCTCTTACCTGGCCAGTGGACAAGGTAATTGCTGAATTGGTTGTAAATTGAGATGACCCATTCTACTTGAGCTCTAGGTCTAGGAAACCCTAGCTCGATTCTAGATTAGGAACTCCATACCAATAGTCTCACCCAAACCCAACCCAATTTAATCATGGATCCTGATAAATCATGGATTTACACGATTATTTTAAGTATTTTAGTTAATTATTGGTGCTAACATTCTTTTAATAACCTAATTTCATAATTAATTTGGACTTTCTTGCAAAACTAATTATTTTAAAAATATCTTTGAAAAATGTGAAATTAGAATACGTTCATGAAAAATAGATTTCAAGTCATAGCACCACACACGCATTTAAATGATTAATAAAACATTTAATAATTATAATTAATAATCATGGAATTGGTAAAATTAATAAGATTGAAACCCACCAATAGGTAGAGCTTGATTTATGGAATCCAACAACGTAAACGGTACTTAAATCAGGTTTGAAATGAAGAAGTTATGAATTTTCTAAGACTTTTGCACACATTTTGATGCTGCACGGTTTTTGGAGTAGCCGGTCCATGTGTTTTTTTATTTGCAGTTTGGTTCACCGGCAGCCATGGCTGCCGGTCCACGGAATAGGCCGTGGACCACAGCCCTCCAGAGGCACCGAAATTCATCGGGAAGCATGCCGACGGTGTCCCTGGCCGGAGGAGAAGCTCCGGCGGTGGTTTGACGGTCGGTGGCGGTGTTTTTTGGTGGAAAACGAGAGGAGGCAGCCCATGTTCTTCACGTGTCCACGACCGGAGGAGAAGCTCCGGCAGTGGTGTTGCCGAGCTCCTCCTCGCACAGCCCACGTCCTCCACGTGTTGCCGAGCTCCTCCATGCGCAGGCCGAGCTCCTCCACGTGCAGGCCGAGCTCCTCCACGCGCAGCCCACGTCCTCCTCGCACAGCCCACGTCCTCCACGTAGGCCGAGCTCCTCCATGCGCAGCCCACCTCCTCCTCGCGCAGCCCACGTCCTCCACGTAGGCCGAGCTCCTCCACGTGCAGGCCGAGCTCCTCCACGCGTAGCCCACCTCCTCCACGCGCAGGCCAAGCTCCTCCACGCGCAGCCCACCTCCTCCATGCGCAGGCCAAGCTCCTCCACGCGCATGGTGGCACAGCCCATGGGCGTTCTCCATGGCCAAGCTCCTCCACGCGCACGGCCAAGGGAAGTCCACGGGCGAGCTCCATGGATGAGCTCCACGGACGCTGGGCGTTTTCCACGAGCTGGCTTGCCGGAGCGCCATCCACGGGCGTTCTCCACGGGCAGTCCACGAGCGAGCTCCACGGATGCTGGGCATTCTCCACGAGCTCCACAGCACAATCCACGAGCACCAGCACAGCCCACGAGCGGCAAATCAACAGAGCAGCAATGGAGCGGTCATGGTATTTTTTTTTGTCCCACATCGCTAGTGTGCAACGAGCTCCCCTCTCCGGTTAATTATAAAATGAACCCCAATGCACAAGACAGAGGGATCCCAGAGAAAAGACAAGGTATAGGGTAAAGGGCATTGCTTGGGTTACGGGTTGGCTTCTGGGAGTGAGGTTTCTCAAAGGAGAGCGTGTCCCTACACCATCTTCCAACCTTCTCTCTCTCTGAGATCAAGATCCGAAGAAGAAGACACAGAGGAAGCCCAGTTCGCTCCACGGAGTACGAAGGAAGGAGCTATCTTCCCGACGAGGCTGCGCCGATCTGTTCTTATCTTTGTTACTTGTTTTGTTAATTTAATTTTTTTGCATTGTATCTAGACATTAAATTTCAATCAATGCAATATCTCTTTTTAACTCCTGTCTTTCATCTTGTCTGCAAGTAGATGCTAGGATCTAAATAATAGATCCTAGTGCCAAGTTTACTTTTCCTGCAATTTTAATTTTTTTTATATTTTTTGACTTCAAATATTTTTTGTACAAGATCAAAAAGATTTCAAATCCTAAACACCACCTTCTCTGTGGATTCGACCCGACTCTTCTTGCTATGCATTTTTAAATATTTTAAAAAGTCAGATTTTAAACTGATAGCCACGGTGTTTTAACGACAACCCCGCGGATCTACTAAGTTTTTGGCGCCATTGCCGGGGAAGGCATTAAAATAATAGTTTTTGATCTTTTTGATTTTTTTATACCATGCTAACTTTTCTTTTTCTTGCAGATTAATAAAAAAAAAGGGGAAGAAAAGCAGAAGAGGAAGGAAGTCTCCCATTCAGTAAACTTTCTTTCCTCTTTTACATATTAATTATTTTTCTTTTTAGTTTCTTTTCTTATCTCCATAAAAAAAATTCAAATTTCAATTTTTTTTTAAAAAAAATAATTCAAATTTCAAATTTCAAACAAAAAAATTTTTTGTTTTTCATTTTTAGATTTATTTAGGTAAATTTATCTTTTCTGCAAAATCCAAAAAAATTGCCCAGACATTTCATAATTTATTAGGATTAGAAACTTAATCACAAAATTTTTAAAAAAAAGCTTTAATTTAATTTTGTGTGTTTATAACTTTTATTTTGGACATTTTATTGCATTTCATAATCTCATAATCATCTTAAGGGCACTTATCCATAAACAAGATAAGGTGGGGAGTTCAATACCCTTCCTTAGCCCACAAACCATCACCCCTCATTTTGCATACCTAAGCCTTCTAAATAAAATTAACTAGATGTCAGCCCTAAGGAACTCGAGCTCAATAGGACAGGGCACCCGGAAGAGTTGGACCGGGTCAAGATTAGTTGGTTGACTGGTGTTTAGAAAAGGGGTTCAGGGATTACGTCCCGAAGGAAGGTGGTTGGATCCGCTTACCTGGCCAATTTTCAGTTGGTGTCTAAGGCAAGCAAAGAGGGAAACTCCACCGACCTTACCCTTACCTGGCCAGTTAGCTAATTGGTCTTTGACTTGGAGGGCTCCAAGGTGGTCTTGGAAGTTAGGAGCTGTCTAGAATTAGGGAGCCTAGGATAGAAATCTATTTGATAAGTGTTTGAAAATAACAAAAATATATATATATAAAATAAAAAAAATTTTTCTCACATTTTTGGGTTGCACTGTTTCATGTACGGTAGAAGATCTCTATTTCCAGACCTAGTTGACTTCAACCCTGAAATTGAACGGCTGATCCATAGTACACCAAAAAATCAAATGGCTGGAAACCCAGAAGAACCACCTAGACAGATGAAGGAATACTTTATTCCTTCCACCTTCGACTTGTATCCATTTACCTGAAATACCTGCTAGACAATATGAGATCAAGTCTGCCACAATCCAGATGCTCCCTTCCTTTTATGGGAATACCAACGAAGATCCTTATAAGCATCTAGATGAGTTTCTAGAAATCTGTTCTACGGTGAAGATCCAAGATTTCACTGATGATGCCCTTAGGCTAACCTTGTTCCCCTTCTCACTTAAGGATAAGGCCAAGTACTGGCTTGGCATAATAGGGAAACCAATTCGAACTTGGGCTAAAATGCAGCACGAGTTCTTTAAGAAATTCTATCCTATAGGTCGAACCAACACCATGAGGTGAGCCATCACTGGATTTGCTCAGCTTCCTGGTGAACAAATTCATGAATCATGGGAGAGACTTAAGGAACTCCTTAGAAAATGCCCACATCATGGTCTGTCTAAGTGGCAAATTGTCCAAGCTTTTTATGAGGGATTGGAGACCAGTATAGACAGATGGTGGATGCATCTTGTGGAGGTGCATTCATGAGTAGAAGTGAGGATGAGGCCTATACCTTGTTTGAAACCCTAAGTGAAAATTCGATCAACCATGCTTCTTTGACTTCATATGAAAGATCGATTCCTCACCAAAAGCGGGCAGGGATTTATGAAATTACACATTCAAATTCCAATGTCGACTTGAACCTAATATCCCAAAGATTAGATACAGTCGACCTCCTTTCTCAAAAGTTGGACCAAGTCCTAGCCCTCAGTCAACAATCTCAATCTCCTGCACAATACCCATCACACCCATCACAATACCCATCACCCTCTAATCATCAGGAGATTTGTTCTATCTATGCTAGCCCAGCCCATCACATGAATGAATGTCCTACGGTTGCACAGTTACCACCTTTCATCCAAGAACAAGTCCAAGCTGCTCAAGGTTGCTCCAAGCCGGGTAACGACCCATTTTCAAATACTTATAACTCGGGTTGGAGAAACCATCCTAATTTTTCTTGGAAACCACAACAGACTCAGGTTCAGACCCAAACTCCTCCTGCACGGAACTTTCAAAATAGGCCCCCATACCAAAACTATGCCTATAATAGAGGTCAGCCTAGTCAGCCTGCTCAGCCACCATATCAGCCACCATATCATCATCAGTCATCATATCAACCTCCTCAATAGACCAATCTGGCCGACGATAGGTTTGATCAACTTCAATAATTAATCATGACCCAACAACAATCTATCGCCAGGTTAGAAGTTCAAATAGGACAGTTAGTTGAATCTACTATAAGGAGAGAACCAGGTCAACTACCGAGTCAACCAATACCGAATCCTAGAAACAACCCACTCATTCTTCAGCCTAATGTTCCACCTAAGAACCCTCAATTTGAGAATGCCAAAGCAATTTCTGAGCTTAGAAGTGGTAGGATTCTTAGGGACCCATATCAAAACCAGGAAAGAGAGGCTAGTATTGATGCTAGCAAGAATGAGAAGTTAGAAGATGATGTTAGTACTGAGACTAACCATGTAGAAGAGCCTGAGCCCGGGACTAGTACTGATACTGGTTCCGATTTAAATGAGAAAGGGAAGAAGAGAGCAGATGAATTACCTGAAACTTATAAACCTAGAGCCCCGTTCCCTTCAGCCCTAGAAGCTGGCTCTTCCCGTAAAAAGCAAGGAGCACACAATGAGGAGCTAATGGAATTATTCAAGCAAGTTCATATTAATTTACCCCTCCTCGATGTAATTCAACACGTTCCAGCTTACGCTAAATTTCTCAAAGAACTCTGCACCCAAAAGCGTGAGCCACGAACCATAAAGAGAATCATTTTGTCTGAGGATGTAAGTGCAGTTTTGTTGAATCAATTACCTCAGAAAATGAAAGACCCCAGTGCTCCTTTGATTTCTTGTGTTATAGGAGGCATTATCTTTGACCGAGCCCTGTTAGACCTAGGAGCTAGTGTGAACCTTCTTCCAACCTCGGTCTATGAAAAATTTGGGATAGGTGAACTAAAACCCACGTCAGTCATTCTTCAACTAGCTGATAGATCTGTCAAGACACCACGTGGTTTGATTGAGGATGTCTTAGTTAGAGTGAACCAATGTTATTTCCCAGTAGACTTCCTCATACTAGACATGGAACCATCCCAAGAGCTAAATCAGAATCCCATAATCTTAGGTCATCCATTCCTAGCCACTGCCAATGCCAATATCAATTGTAAAACGGGAGCTATGGACATTTCTTTTGGGGATCAAAAGGTGAGAATCAATATTTTTAATGCCTCAAAGTTTGCTTGAGAGGAGGAAAATTGTTCTGTGATTAGTTTAGTAGATGAGATTGTTGAGTCTGAATTTTCCTCCAATTTGATGGAAGATGACGAGCCTATTGCTGAAACCCAATTCCAAGAGGTAAATGCCCTACTTGATTCACCTCAACCTTCACCACCTTGGTCAATGCAAACTGAATCCTTACCTGACCTAGGAACTGAGCCTTTGCACCCTTCGATTCAGGCCCCACCATAACTTGAACTAAAAACTTTGCCTGAATCACTCAAGTATGTGTTTTTAGGACCTGACAAAACCCTGCCTGTGATCATTGCTTCTGACCTAACCATTGAGCAGGAAAACCAATTGATAGATGTTCTAAAAACACATAGGGAGGCTATAGGTTGGGCCATTGCTGATTTAAAAGGCATTAGTCCATCAATTTGTATGCACCATATCTATACTGAGGATAGTGCCAAGCCTACTAGAGAAATGCAAAGACGGCTCAACCCAAACATGCAAGAAGTGGTCAAGAAGGAAGTGATTAAATGGTTAGATGCTGGTATTATTTATCCTATTTCTGATATCCACTGGGTGAGTCCTACTCAAGTCGTTCCAAAGAAATCTGGACTCACGGTTGTCCGTACTGACCATGGGGATTTAGTGCCAACACGACTTTCTACTGGGTGGCGTGTCTGTATAGATTATAGAAAACTTAATGCAGCTACCCGCAAAGACCACTTTCCCTTACCATTTATTGATCAGATCCTAGAAAGATTAGCTGGCCAGCAATACTTTTGCTTCTTAGACGGATACTCAGGATACAACCAGGTAGCAATCTATCCAGGAGACCAGGAAAAGACCACCTTCACATGTCCCTTTGGAACCTTTGCTTTCCGTAGAATGCCTTTCGGTTTGTGTAATGCACCTGCAACCTTTCAAAGGTGCATGATATCAATTTTCTCGGACATGGTAGGAGATTTCTTAAAAATTTTTATGGATGATTTTTCAGTCTTTGGAGAATCTTTTGAGAGTTGCCTCAATAATTTGAAGAAAATATTAAAACGATGTATTGAGGCTAATTTAGTTCTGAGCTGGGAGAAGAGCCATTTCATGGTTCGAGAAGGGATTGTTTTAGGACATATTGTATCTAAGAGAGGGATCGAGGTAGATAAAGCAAAGGTTCAATTGATCTCAAAACTTTCTCCACCCATCTCTATCAAACAAATTTGATCTTTTCTCGTCCATGTAGGATTCTATCATCGCTTCATCAAAGACTTTTCCAAAATTTCCCGTCCTTTATGTAATCTGCTCGCCAAGGACATTCCTTTCAATTTTGATAAAGATTGTCTTAAGGCTTTTGAGTTTCTAAAGGAAGCTGTGACCCAAGCCCCAATCATCCAACCCCCAGATTGGTCACTACCTTTTGAAATCATGTGTGATGCTTCAGACTTTACCATAGGAGCTGTCTTGGGCCAAAGGGTAAACAAATGTCCCATAGTGATTTATTATGCTAGTAGAACTTTGAATGATGCCCAAAAAAATTATACCACTACTGAAAAGGAGTTGCTAGCTGTGGTGTTTGTCCTGGAAAAGTTTAGATCATATCTTATAGGTTCCAAGATTGTGGTTTATTCGGATCACTCGGCTTTGAGATGCCTGCTCTCAAAGAAAGATGCTAAACCATGATTGATTAGATGGATCTTACTGCTACAAGAGTTTGATATTGAAATTCGAGACAAGAAAGGATCCGAGAATGTTGTAGCAGACCATCTATCTAGGATTTTAGTTGAAGAGTGTGAACCTGCATCAATTGAAGAATCTTTTCCAGATGAACAGCTCTTAGCAGTTTCACATGCAAAGGCCCCTTGGTTTGCAGATATTGTGAACTACTTAGTGGTTGGACAAATCCCTGATGGCTGGTCCAAGAATGAAAAGGATCGATTCTTTGCTCAAATTAAATACTACTTTTGGGAAGATCCTGAACTCTTTCAAATCTGTGCTGATCAAATCATCCGTAGGTGTGTTTCTGAATCTGAACATCTGATTATTTTGAATTTTTCCCACACCCTTGCTTGCAGAGGACATTTTTCTGGTCGAAAAACTGCGGCTAAAGTTTTGCAAAGTGGATTTTACTGGCCGACATTGTTTAAGGATGCCTATACTTTTGGCAAAGAATGTCTTAAGTGTCAAGCCTTAGGAAATATTTCAAGAAAAGACATGATGCCTTTAAATCCAATCTTGGTAGTTAAAATCTTTGACGTTTGGGGAATTGATTTTATGGAACCCTTTCCACCCTCTAATGGTTTTGAATATATTTTGGTGGCTGTCGATTATGTTTCTAAATGGATTGAGGCAATGGCTACACAAACCAATGATCATAAGGTAGTCATAAAGTTTGTTCAAAAGAATATCTTCTCTAGGTTCAGATTTCCTCGTGCCATCATTAGCGACGGAGGTGCCCATTTCACAAACTACCAATTTCGAATGCTTTTGCAAAAATATGGGGTCACACATAAAGTAGCTACACCTTATCACCCGCAAATAAGTGGCCAAGTGGAAGTATCCAATAGGGAGATCAAGAACATTTTGCAAAAGACTATTAGGCCCGATCGTAGAAACTGGTCAGATCGTTTAGATGATGCATTATGGGCATATCGGATAGCTTACAAGAATCCCATTGGAATGTCTCCCTATAGGCTGATCTTTAGAAAAGCATGCCATCTTTCGGTAGAACTTGAACATAGAGCATATTGGGCGATTAAGCAATTAAATTTTGATTTAAAGCAAGCTGGTTCTAACCGGATGTTGCAACTGAGTGAACTAGATGAACTGAGGCGAGAGGCTTATGAAAATTCACGTATTTATAAAGAGAAAATGAAAGCCTTTCATGATCAATTTATTTCTAGGAAAATCTTTGAGCCAAATCAATAAGTCTGGTTATTTAATTCAAGGCTTCGATTATTTCCTGGAAAATTGAGATCTAGATGGGATGAACCTTACATTGTTAACCAAGTTTTCCCCCATGGTGCAGTCAAAATTTATGATCCTAGGTCAGGAAACTTCTTTAAGGTAAATGGTCAATGTTTAAAACCATACATTAAAGGAATATCAACAAATCGAATCATTGACCAAGTAACATTAACTGACCCACACTAAACTGAGCTGCATTATGTCTGGCTGAAGACATTAAACTTAGCGCTTGTTGGGAGGAAACCCAATATGTACTCAATACCCTTTTTTTTTAAAAAAAAAAAATAAAAAAAAAACTCCAAAAAAAAAAAAAAAAATTTTTTGCAGCCTCTACATTGTTCATGAGCTCCTCTTCTCAGGTATCCCTTTACATTTTTAGTTCTTTTTATACCATTAGGGATAATGGTATTTAAGTTGGGGGGTCGGGACAAATTTTTTTTTTATAAAAAAAAGTAATAATAATAAATAAATAAATAAAATAAATAAATAAATAAAATAAATAAATAAATAATAAAATAAAAAAAAATAAAAAAAATAAAAAAATTATAAAAAAATTAAAAAAATAAAATAATTAAAAAAAAAAGAGTTTTCATGTGTCAAAATAAATCTGGAGCACGATAGACTAGGAAAAGTAATAAGAGTTAGAGAGTGTTGCTAATGACTGTAGCGAGTCAAGAAGTAGACTAGCGTGTCGGACTTTTAGGGCCTACTTAGATCACCTAAAGGCTATTAGCACTTCCATTGCACATGCACGCTGACGAGACAAAGTAAGTATTAGTTGTAAGGACAATTGAGGACTTAATTATCACTGAAAACTGGTAATTGATATATATCGTAATTTAATTTTTTTTTTTTTTTTGAATTGAGGAAAGAGCTACCTACCTGAAAAAAAGTACAAAACATAGAGTATATGTAGATCGCCCTAAACTTAGTAACCGGGTCTCTGCACCTAAGTCAAGTGTGGAGGTTTGCGTCAAACGGTGAAGGGAAGGCCAGGATGCTCAGCAAAAAAAAAAAAAAAAAAATCAGGTAGTGTGAAAGCTAACTCAGTTCATATGCTTAATTTAGGGATGTATAGAAAATTAACCAAAGTAAGTGTTAATCAAAGATACATTTGTTCTTGCAAACTAGTACCAAAATGTTAAGTTAGTCATCACAAACACAAGTGCTGTAGATCTTTAGATGAACTCTAAGAAAGTTTCTAATTATGCTGACTGCAAAATTTATTTCTAAAACTTAATACTTAGTTAGTGATACTTGCTAGATCTTTTTACTTTCAAACCTTGATCTATTTTTGTAAAGGATGATCTTTGTGACACATAGTTATACTTTTTGCATTGCTAAGGGACTAGCAATATTTAAGTTGGGGGGTGTGACAAATCATGGATTTACACGATTATTTTAAGTATTTTAGTTAATTATTGGTGCTAACATTCTTTTAATAACCTAATTTCATAATTAATTTGGACTTTCTTGCAAAACTAATTATTTTAAAAATATCTTTGAAAATGTGAAATTAGAATACGTTCATGAAAAATAGATTTCAAGTCAAAGCACCACACACCCATTTAAATGATTAATAAAATATTTAATAATTATAATTAATGATCATGGAATTGGTAAAATTAATAAGATTAAAACCCACCAATAGGTAGAGCTTGATTTATGGAATCCAACGACGCAAACGGTACTTAAATCAGGTTTGAAATGAAGAAGTTATGAATTTTCTAAGATTTTTGCACACATTTTGATGCTGCACGGTTTTTGGAGCAGCCGGTCCATGTGTTTTTTTTATTTGCAGTTTGGTTCATCGGCAGCCATGGCTGCCAGTCCACGAAATAGGCCAGGGACCACAGCCCTCCAGAGGCACTGAAATTCGTCGGGAAGCACGCCGACTGTGTCCCTGGCCGGAGGAGAAGCTCCGGCGGTGGTTTGACGGTCGGTGGCGGTGTTTTTCGGTGGAAAACGAGAGGAGGCAGCCCACGTTCTTCACGTGTCCACGACCGGAGGAGAAGCTCCGGCGGTGGCATTGCCGAGCTCCTCCTCGTGCAGCCCACGTCCTCCACGCGTTGCCGAGCTCCTCCACGCGCAGGCCGAGCTCCTCCACGCGCAGGCCGAGCTCCTCCACGCGCAGGCCGAGCTCCTCCACGTGCAGCCCACCTCCTCCTCGCGCAGCCCACATCCTCCACGCAGGCCGAGCTCCTCCACACGCAGGCCGAGCTCCTCCACGTGCAGCCCACCTCCTCCTCGCGCAGCCCACGTCCTCCACGCAGGCCGAGCTCCTCCACGCGCAGGCCGAGCTCCTTCACGCGCAGCCCACCTCCTCCTCGCGCAGGCCAAGCTCCTCCACGCGCAGCCCACCTCCTCCATGCGCAGGCCAAGCTCCTCCACGCACACGGTGGTGCAGCCCACGGGCATTCTCCACGGCCAAGCTCCTCCACGCGCACGGCCAAGGGCAGTCCACGGGCAAGCTCCATGGACGCTGGGCGTTTTCCACGAGCTGGCTTGCCGGAGCGCCGTCCACGGGCGTTCTCCACAGGCTTTCCACGAGCAGTCCACGGGCGAGCTCCACGGACGCTGGGCGTTCTCCACGAGCTCCACGGCACAATCCACGAGCACCAGCGTAGCCCATGAGTGGCGAAATCAACAGAGCAGCAATGGAGCGGTCACGGTATTTTTTTTTGTCCCACATCGCTAGTATGCAACGAGCTCCCCTCTCCGGTCAATTATAAAATGAACCCCAATGCACAAGACAGAGGGATCCCGAAGAAAAGACAAGGTACAGGGTAAAGGGCATTGCTTGGGTTACGGGTTGGCTTTTGGGAGTGAGGTTTCTCAAAGGAGAGCGTGTCCCTACACCATCTTCCAGCCTTCTCTCTCTCTGAGATCAAGATCCGAAGAAGAAGACGCAGAGGAAGCCCAGTTCGCTCCACGGAGTACGAAGGAAGGAGCTATCTTCCCGACGAGGCTGCGCCGATCTGTTCTTATCTTTGTTACTTGTTTTGTTAATTTAATTTTTTTGCATTGTATCTAGACATTAAATTTCAATCAATGCAATATCTCTTTTTAACTCCTGTCTTTCATCTTGTCTGCAAGTAGATGCTAGGATCTAAATAATAGATCCTAGTGCCAAGTTTACTTTTCCTGCAATTTTAATTTTTTTTATATTTTTTGACTTCAAATATTTTTTTACAAGATCAAAAAGATTTCAAATCCTAAACACCGCCTTCTCTATGGATTCGACCTGACTCCTCTTGCTACGCATTTTTAAATATTTTAAGAAGTCGGATTTTAAACTGATAGCCACGGTGTTTTAACGACAACCCCGCGGATCTACCAGATCCCAATTTTGAGACCTTCCTTAAGTTCATGATTGAACAATGTACCCAACTGAACAATAGGTTTGACCGACTAGATGATCGGTTAGGAACCCTAGAGAGAACCCCTGTGACCCGTACTAAGCCTAAACTTGAGACCACACACTATGACCCAATATGGGAACCCAATCCTAGGAGATCCCCATACCACAACCCAACCTAGGAATCTAACCATAGCAGACCCAATTATGATTTCATAGAAGAAGATGAGAGAGCCACTAGGTACATTAGGTTAGAAGCACCTAAATTTGGTGGCGATCCTGAGTTTAAAAATTATCTTGATTGGGAAAGAAATATGGATCTATATTTTGAGAAGGATCAAATTACTGAGGAAGGAAAGTTTAAGATTGCTAAGCTTAAGTTAGTATGCCAGGCTAGAATTTATTGGGATGATATCGAAAGAATGATCATATGAAGAAGAGACATACCTATAACTACCTAGAGTGACATGAAACTTAAACATAGGAAAAAGTACCTACCCAGATCATTCGAACCCAGCTCCTACGAACCCAGATCTATAATCCATAGGTCTGAACCTATATCCTATGAACCCAAGGAACCCATAATCCCTAAGTATCAACCAAGTGTTAGTCAGGTTTCCCTTAGTCAGCTAGAACCTATTAAGATTAGTGCTCCTTATCAAAAGTTAGGATCTAGTCAAATCCACCCAAGTTGACGCATTCCTCAGCAGAGTCGATCCAATTCTCACCTGAGATGACTCAACCCTAATTCGAGCTGACCTACCTCTACTAGTCCAGATCCTAGCCAATTTCTCCTTAACCGACCTACTCCTACTATCCTATTGGTTCACCAGGATGACATTGAAGTGAAAGTGTTTAAGGCTGAGGTGAACTTAGTAGATGAGTACGAGGGAGAAGAGAAAATACATATGGCTAACCTAGAATTAGCTGACCCGGTAGGCACCCAGACTGAAGCAACCCAGAGTTAATTGACCATGACCATACCCTGACTGAAACTATACTGGTAGGACCGTTAGAAAAAGAGATCCAAGAGAAACCTAACCATACTGCTGAGACTTTACTTGAGAAAATACTAGAAGAGACTCAAGTCATAGAGCCAAGTCTTGGAATCCAAGAACAAGAGGAAATTTTTGAGGACTTGGCTTATTTAGTCCAGTACCCTCAAGTTGAAGTCATCCCTTTGACTCCAATTGAAGATCTCTTCCCTGAAATTATTAACCCAATCTTCCATCAAGTGGACCTTTTATTCCCTGTAGGTGTGAATCAATGTCCAACCCTTAAGGTCAACCTCGTTAGTCTAGGACTAATCCATGAGCTCTTTTCTTATTTCCTACCATACCAAGTCACCCCCAAATCTACTTCTTACTTCCTACCTTTTTCTGAAGCTTCCCGTGTTTCTAGGACCATTAGATTACATTTTATAGAGGTTAGCATATTACATACATTCATTGAGCATGTTAGATTTGCATCCTACTTCTGGAAAACCCTATGGCATTTTGTTGGAGTCCATGCACCATTCTCATCTGCATGTCCCCTACCGACCAAGGGTCAAGCATAGAATTGAAATTAAGGACTTAAAAAGACCAAAAAAATAATAAATAAATAATTTTTTTTACTAGTAATGCATAGTGAGTCTATTAGACATTTATAGAGTCATATGTTGAACATATTAAAGAATTGCCTAAGAATTTTATAAACAGATGGCTAATTCAAGAAAAAGACTCAAAGAATTCAATGAAGGAGACTTTGTTATAGTTAGACTATGACCTGAATGGCTCCCACCAGGAACCATGAAAAAGTTACATGCTCGTAGTAGTGGACCATACAAAGTAATTAAGAAAATAGGATCTAATGCCTATGTGCTCGAATTGCCACCTGAACTAGGTATTAGTCCTACTTTCAACGTTTCAGACCTTCTTAAGTATAGGGAGCCAACGTTGATTCATAGTGAGCCTTTTGGGCCTCATCCAGTCCTTGAGAGTGAGCCAATCCAAGTATGTTCACCTGTCATACCACTAGCCCAGAGAGACAGGATCGAGCAGATCTTGGATGACAAGATTATTGCTATCCGAGGCAAAGATTATTAGCAATATTTGGTTCGTTGGCAAAGATGACCCGAGACTGATGATTTTTGGATCACCAGAGAGGACTTGCAGAGAGTTGATCCAGACTTACTAGAGCGCTATCATAGCGAAGTTGATCCATACTCGACAGGATCGAGTTTTTCCCATCCAGGAAGAATTGGTACGGACACCAGGGCCAGAAAAGATCAACAAGTCGAATCCATATCCCTATGGATCACCTATGAATAAATTCCTGAACCCAAACCCTTTTTACCTATAAATATTTTATTTTAAATTTTGTTATTTAGGGTTAGTTGGGTTTAGCCCTTTTTACCAACTGTAATTAGGATTTTTTATTTTTTAGCCTTTTGGGCCAAACCCCTTTTACGAAGTTGAACCACTTGTTACATATCTTGCCTTTTGATCAAATTGGGTTCCAATTGATCAAGTAGGGCTTTAGTTATTTGGTTGGTTTAATTAGTTTTGAATCTTGTAATTAAAGACCCATGTGACCCTATGTGCTAGCTCAAGACAAGCCATGTGACTCCATGTGCAAGCCCAAGTCACTTGTCATATGCAACCACTTCTTGGCACCACATTTTTCAAGAATTTGGACAACATCACATGACTTTTGGACATCACTCATCACATCACCCAGGATATTATCACATGGTATGTCACTTATGTTTGGACATCCCACATGCCATGTCATTTATCTATGGTCGGCCACATCATTCAAGAATTAAATGGTGCCACTTATTTTTAAGAAGAGTAAAGCAGAAGAAGTCTCCAAATTGGCGCCCTCCAACTCAAATAAATCATGCCAAAATTTTGAGTAGGCCAAGCTTCCCTTTCTCTCTTTGACACCAACTTCCAAGAGTTTCAAGCCTAGTTGAATGCCCAAAGTGAAGGAAATTCAGTGTCTTTCTACCTCCAGTGTTTTGATCAAACAGGTTCCAAGTTGCTCAAGATTAGAGAACTCAAGAATCCTATAAGAACTCTTGAGTTTTTTTTCTATCCAGACTGAAGAGTCCACTATCCTGCAGGAGCCCACATCATCCAGACTCCAAAGTCTAGCAATCAAGGCAACTCATGAAGCAATCTTGGCCTTTCATCATGACACTTCACCAATTTTCAACCTTGGCACCCACTTGGGTGGAGAATTCCATGATGTCACCCACCTTGGAGAGAGTCCCAGATTAGCCCAAGAGCAGGAGTCCAAGATGCCCAGAGCAAGGTCTCCAGGAGTTGTTGCCTAAGGAAAACAAACACTAGTCTTTGTAACCCTTACATCTCTGGTTGTTGGTCTATAAATACTCTATCAATCTTCCCTGTATAATGAATGATTATTGATGAAATACAACGACATTCTATCCAATTTTCCTTTGCTATGTGCATCGCGGGGTGTGAGGCCCTTTCCTTTGTTTCTCAGAACATTGCGGGGTGTGAGGCCCTAGTTATCCTTCCTTCCATCCAAAAAACCCTAAAACCACCACCTTCCATCCCTTCCCTTCCACTTTTCCATCTTCTTCCTTTCTTTTCTACCTTCTAACCTGAGCGATTTTCTTTGTTGAGTGATTGCAGGTGATCAAGGACTCAAAGTGGTGGGGACACCGGAGGCACCATAATAAGACAGAGGCTTTTCAACCCTTTGCGAATTGATCAATAATTTATGAGTCCATCTGTAATAAGGGCTTAGCCCATCTGAGTCTATTTTAGTTGTTATTTGAGTCTTTTGAGTTGTTATTTCAGTTCTGTACTAGTCAGCTCATGTTGAGCTAGTTCAGTCCAATGCTAGTCAGCTCATGTTGAGCTAATTTTTTGAGTCCTGTCGAAGCATACTGAAAACTCAAGACCACATCATACAAGTGAAGACCAAGTCCAACTAGATTGAAGACATGGAAGTTTAGCCCAAGTCCAACCCAGCTTGAAGATTTGAAGACTCCAGGAGGAAAATTCAGAAAACCCTGATTTTTTACAGATGCCCTCCAGATGCCCAGATTCCCTTCCAGATGCCAAAGTATATTCATAGACTAGGGAATCCATGATTCTAGAGGTCCATCTGCATCCTAGCCCAAAGAAATCAAGCCCAGGCACCAAGCCCAAGCCCCTAAGAAGCAAGATACTAGGAAATATTCCTGCTACCTGAATACCATGCCACCCCAGCTTCCAGAGGCCCAAACCCATGCGCCCGAGCCCCTTTGGGCCAGCCCCTTGCTGATCCTAGAAGCCCAACACACCCCCCTAGGCATCCTTGGAGTGTTGTCCAATTCAAGAGAATTTTTAGGGATTTTTTCTACCTAATATTTTTTTATTTTCTAGCTAGGGTTTGAGAGGGAAAATGATTCTTATGTAAAGACTTATGTGCCCTTACTTGGAGCCCAAGGTTAAGGGTCTATTTAAAGGACCCTAGCCTCTTGTATGAAGGGACTTTTTGAGATGAATTAAAACCTTGAGTTCTTCTATTGAGTTGTGTGATACCCTACTGTGTGCATAAAGGGGTTTGTGAGAGTTCTTCTTCCCGGTGTTTGCAATCATCTTCCTGCTGCCAACAAACCCTCCAGATCCCTGGACGCCCACTCCAAAAGAAGCCCTCCCTTGCTATTTTTTCTTTGTTTTCTTGTTCCTTTATGAATTTTCTAACCCCTGACAGGTCATTTGCCGGTCCCCGAGTTCCTACGAATCCAACGACTCCAGTCAAGCCTCAATCGGACCACCGAGCAGAAAGCCGGGTATCCGCGGGTCATTGGCTCAGTTTTCCAAGCCGCATCTGTCGAGGAACGAGAGACCCCTTCGCTGTGATTTTCACAGACATTGTCAGGTACACCCCTCTACCTCCAGTAGTTTTATTGTAGGAGAACTTGCCCTAACCGAGGCTTCTCAGCCCCAGCGGTCCTTCTTTGCTACTTTTCTAGGTCCTAATCTGCATGCTGATCTTCAAAAATTCATACAAAATTTCCTACAAATAACTTTGATCTGAAATTTGGGAATTAATCACCTAACTCCAAATTTAAAACATACAAAAAGAATTGAATGCATATTAGTCCCCCATCATTTGGTATCAGATCTTAGATTAGGGCTTATTTTCTATAATTTCTTTAGTCCGTGTATACTCTGTTATTTTAATTATTTCTCCTTGATAAAAACTCAAAAAATTCAAAAATTTGTTTTACTGGATTCAGCATAATTCACAGTAATTTTAAGAATTTTTTCATATTTTATTATGGCCTGTGAATTTTCTACAATCTGAAATAAAGCCTACAAATATTTGGCTCTGTTTTTTCAGTAAGACAAGTTTGGAAGTTTTAGGGTTTTGATTAGCATCTTTTTTGCATATCTTTTAATTTTAGTTTATTTCCTTCATATTAGGGCATAAATTGCATGTTTTATTATATTAAAAAAATACCAAAAAAAAAATACATATTCTCCAAAAATACCAAAAATATCTAAACCCTAATTTGCATCCTCATCTGCCTGCCATCATTGCATAATTTACTTTTAAGGGCACTTTTGTTATATCAGATGGGGGGAGGATTTGATCACCTCTCCTTAGCCCAAAACCACATCCCTTGCATTCGGTCCCAAGCCTTAACCTAAAATTAACTAGACTTAATTTGCCCTAGTGGGCTAGGGACACCAACTGGTCGGGTCCGGGCTAGTGTTAGATCACCGTGTCAAGTTAACCTATGTGTGCCTTGTGCTCAGTGTCTAGAACAGTGGTTCAGGGATTCAATCCCGAAGGGCTTGTGTGCTGGTCCGCCTACCTGGCCAATCTCTGATTGGTGTCTAGGATTGGCAATCAGGGACCTAACACTCCCCTTACACTTTCCTGGCTGAGTACAGGGTTACTATAGGCTAGTTTGCCACCCTGATTGAGCATCTAGTTTGGACTCTAGGTCTAGTCAGCTATAGTCGGTCTGATCAAGTCTTGCATGAGCACTATATCAGGGGTTTCATGTCACCCACCTCCTTTACAAATGTCTGAACCTATGGAAAATTTTCAAGCCCAAATAAAAGCACTCACTGAGCATCTAACCCAATCCATGGCCCAATTGACTACCCAGTTAACTCAGTCTAGTACCCAAACCAACAATAGAATTGACCATCTTGTCGATAGGTTTGGCTAGTTAGAAGGCCATGTAGGGACCGTAGAAAGAATCCATGGGTCATAGTCTGATCCAGATCCTGAGTCCCCTTATCCTGACCCGTACTACAATCCTGAACCTAGGAGGACCCCAAACCCTGATCCCTACCGAGAGGTTGAACCTAGGAGAGCCCATCGTCATGACCCATACTATGATACTGAACCTAGGAGGACCCCAAACCCTGATCCATACCTTGAGGTTGAACCTAGGAGAGCCCATCGTCATGACCTAATCCCTAAGGTTAGTCCTAGAAGATCCAATCAGGATTTTGTAGACCAAGAAGATAGATCCTATTTACCCTCTCCCTATAAGCCTAGTATACCCACAACCTATAGATCTTATGACTCCAAATCCTATGAACCTAGAACCTATGAATCCAGAACCTATGAACCTAGATCCTATGACTCTAGATCCCATGATCATAGATCCTATGCACCCACACCCTATGAGCCTAGTAGACCCAACACCCAATATTCTGACCCATATAGAGAGTCCAATCCTAGGAGAACCCAATATTCTGACCCATATAGGGAGTCCAACCCTAGGAGAACCCAATATTCTGAACCATATAGGGAGTCCAACCCTAGGAGAACCCAATATTCTGACCCATATAAGGAGTCCAACCCTAGGAGAACCCAATATCCTGACCCATATAGGGAGTCCAACCCTAGGAGGACCCCATACCATGATCCATCCTTAGAACCTGACCATAGAGCTGACCCAAAATCCTATGACCCCAGATCCTATAATCTCATGACCCATAGATTTGCACCCTTGTTCTATGAGCCCAGAGAACCCATAACCCCTAAGTATCAATCTAGTACTAGTAAAGTTTCCCTTAGTCAACTTGAACCCCATAGGATTAGTATCCCTAAATATGAATCCAGTAGTGAGCCACTACCCCTTAGGCAACCTGAACCTACTAGGATTAGTGTCCTTAATCAGAAACTAGGACCTAGCCAATTTTCTCCTAGCCGACCTTCTCCAACCATTCCTAAGATTGACAAGGCTTACATTAACACGGAAGTGTATGAAGCTGATGCGAGCCTAGTGGATGAGTATGAAGGAGAAGAGGAGACACCTTTAATAGACCTAGAATTAGCTGGCCCAGTAGATTCCCAGGTAGAAACCAACCCAGAGCTAGTTGACCTTGACCACATCCAACCTAGAGCTATAATAGAAGAACAAATAGAGGAAGAAAACCTAGGTACTGCTGCTAGAGCCTTACCTGAGGAAACCATAGAGGAGAGCCAAATTATAGAGTCTAGTCCAAAAATACAAGAACCAGAAGAATTTATTAAGGACCTGATCTCTTTGAATCAATACCTTCAAGATGAGTCCCCTCCTATAGTTCCCATTAAGGACCTCTTCCTTGAAATTGGTGACCCATCCTTCCATTATGCAAATCCTATAGATATAGCTCAACCACGTAAGGTTAACCTCATTAGTATAGGATTAGTTCCTGACACCCCATCTTTTATCCTACTGTATCCAACTAACCTGGACCCTTTTTCTCTACCCTACCAAACTAATTCTGAACCCACTTCCTATTTTCTGCCCTTTCCAGACATCTCCAACATTTCTAGGATCATTAAATTGCATTTAGTTGAGATTAGCATACTGCATGCATTCATTTCGCATGTTAGGTTTGCATTATACTTCTGGCATACCCTTTGGCATTTGCTTGGAGTCCATTGTAAATACTCTTGTGCACACCACACTAGGGTCAGACCTAGAGAGTCTATAGTCTCTTAGGTTTAGGCCCATAAAAGTCTAATAAATTTCCTTCGATAGGAATGCAAAGTCGAGTCTATTAGGTGTTAGTTTGAGTCCTTTGCATCATTTTGTTAGGAGTCTGCATGTGCCTAGCATGTTCACCACCTACACTAATTTTAAACAAACTAGCTAATTCCCGAAGAAGGATCAAAGAATTTGATGTAGTGGATTCTATCTTGGTTAGGCTTAGGCCTAAAAGAAGCTTCATGCTCGCAGAGCCGAACCTTTTAAAGTGATTGAGAAGGTTGGATCAAATGCCTAGGTGTTAGACATGCCTTTGGATTTGGGCATTAGTTCTACCTTCAATATTACTGACCTGGTTGAGTATAGGGAACCGGCAGTGATACCTAGTGAGGCCTTTGGACCTATTCCTTTTCATTGTGAGTGACCCAAACCTAGAGTGTCCACAAACAAATTTGGCCTGAGAGAGGAGAACGGATCGAGCATACCCTGGATGATTAAGCCATCATGACCCAGGGCCATGACTATCAACGCTTCCTGGTCCGATGGCAAGGTCGGCAAGAGTCAGACGATTCGTGGATTTCTTGAGAGGACTTGCAACGCCTCAACCCAGACCTTCTTGAGAGACATGTGAGCCAGTCTGACCTACACTCGACAGGGTCGAGTTCCTCCCACCCCAGGAGAATTGGTGGGGACACCGGAGGCACCAGAATAAGACAGAGGCTTTTCAACCCTCTGTGAATTGATCAATAATTTATTAGTCCATCTGTAATAAGGGCTTAGCCCATCTGAGTCTATTTTAGTTGTTATTTGAGTCTTTTGAGTTGTTATTTCAGTTCTGTACTAGTCAGCTCATGTTGAGCTAGTTCAGTCCAATGCTAGTCAGCTTATGTTGAGCTAATTTTTTGAGTCCTGTCCAAGCATACTGAAGACTCAAGACCACATCATACAAGTGAAGACCAAGTCCAACTAGATTGAAGACATGGAAGTTTATCCCAAGTCCAACCCAGCTTGAAGATTTGAAGACCCCAGGAGGAAAATTCAGAAAACCCTGATTTCTTACAGATGCCCTCCAGATGCCCAGATTCCCTTCCAGATGCCAAAGAATATTCATAGACCAGGGCATCCATGATTCTAGAGGTCCATCTGCATCCTAGCCCAAAGAAATCAAGCCCAAGCGCCAAGCCTAAGCCCCTAAGAAGCAAGATACCAGGAAATATTCCTGCTACCTGGCTACCAGGCCACCCCAGCTTCCAGAGGCCCAAACCCATGCGCTCGAGCCCCTTTGGGCTGGCCCCTTGCTGCTCCTAGAAGTCCAAAACGCCCCCCTAGGCATCCTTGGAGTGTTGGCCAAGTCAAGAGAATTTTTAGGGATTTTTTCTACCTAATGTTTCCTTATTTTCTAGCTAGGGTTTGAGAGGGAAAAGGATTCTTATGTAAAGACTTATGTGCCCTTATTTGGAGCCCAAGGTTAAGGGTCTATTTAAAGGACCCTAGCCTCTTGTATGAAGGGACTTTTTGAGATGAATTAAAACCTTGAGTTCTTCTATTGAGTTGTGTGATACCCTGCTGTGTGCATAAAGGGGTTTGTGAGAGTTCTTCTTCCCGGTGTTTGCAATCATCTTCCTGCTGCCAACAAACCCTCCAGATCCCTGGACGCCCACTCCAAAAGAAGCCTTCTCTTGCTATTTTTCTTTTGTTTTCTTGTTCCTTTGTGAATTTTCTAACCCCTGACAGGTCGTTTGCAGGTCTCCGAGTTTCTACGAATCCAACGACTCCAGTCAAGCCTCAATCGGACCACCGAGCAGAAAGCCGGGTATCCACGGGTCATTGGCTCGGTTTTCCAGGGCGCATCCGTCGAAGAACGAGAGACCCCTTTGCTGCGATCTTCACAGACATTGTCTGGTACACCCCTCTACCTCCAATAGTTTTATTGTAGGAGAACTTGCCCTAACCGAGGCTTCTCAGCCCCAGCGGTCCTTCTTTACTACTTTTCTAGGTCCTAATCTGCATGCTGATCTTCAAAAATTCATACAAAATTTCCTACAAATAATTTTGATCTGAAACTCGGGAATTAATCACCTAACTCCACATGTAAAACATACAAAAAGAATTGTATGCATATTAGTCCCCCATCACAAAGTCAGGATGTTCTTGCCTTGGAACCAATATCGCTGAAGATCAAAGACCAAAGGTTGAGATCTTTAAGCCCTGTCACAAGATCCTGAGAGTTCCAACATATCTACATCGAGAGAGTTAATCTTTGTTATTAAAACTTAAACCCCTCCCCTATTCTTGATTTATGAATTTTTGATAAGTAGACTCTAGTTTACGATGGTTTCTTAGCTACCAAATCCTACTTTCTAGATTACTTAGTTAGATCTAGTCTTGCGAGCATAAACTAGTTGACTAGTTTACCTTAATTGCTTACTTTGAATCTTTAAAACTGAAAATCATAAAAAATATAATCTCTGTTTTTCTTCGTTAATTAGGTTAATAATCAATAGGTTAAGTTTTTATAATTGTCCCGCATCATTCCCCTTTATGGTTATAATAAAAAGGGCTATTTTGGGTGAGCTGAAAAAAGGAAGAATTGTTCACCTTTTTCAAGGTCGAGATTCTACCACTTTTGTTGGTTAGAACTCATCCTTGACCTCTGAGAGATTATGAGATAAGATCTCATTCTTGGAAAGATAGTGTGAGCTTTGGATTTTGGGATTTTTGTGTGCTTACCTTCTGTTGAAGGTTTGGGACAGAGTGTTCCGGGAAGGGTTCTTGGGTATTTTGTCCCATTTTAGTTCAGCAACGAGATCTTCAAGGTGTTGAAGAAGGAGTCTGCCATAGCCACATCATTTCTGTAGAGGCTAGCACCTCAAAGGAAGGAGGAGAATCCCCTTACCCTGATGTGAACCACCTATAGATGCAGGATGTCTGTGCTGCTCGCAGAGCGGTGCTCTTCCTTGGAGTACTTCCCTCATTGTGATCGTCACCTCATACAAAAGGTTTGTACTCCTATCCCATGGGTCTGAAGATATGTTTTTTGGTACCCTTTTATGTGATTCATGGAATGGTTCCATGAGTCGCATAATTTGCATGCTTGATTTCATACATGTATTACTTAATATGCATAAAGATCTATGTTGGGCTAGTGTTAATTAGATTAACATATTAGATAAAAGCATTTTATCTTCTTCCGCTACGTCATGCATTTAGAAAAGTTTTAAATTGCATGTATCAAGGGCCCACCTTGGGTTCACCCAACAGTAGTATCAGAGCCACAGGTTGAATGCATATTTAGTTTAATACTTTTGTATGAAATCGGCTTGATATCCTTCATATAGTACTTGGATTAAGGTTGATTCACCATGGTCATCCAGTTATAGGAAAGAAGCATGGTTTAAAGGCCATCTCTTTCCATTCAATGGGGTTCTCCTTTGGTGTGTAGGGGTGCTGCTCGTCATGACCTTATGAAGAAGAAAGTAACGGATTTGATAGGTTAAAATTATTTTAATCTATATTTATGGATCATATCTTTGTTTAGATAAGATCTAAAATAAGCATGATCTAACATTTTGAAAGGTTCAAGTGAAAAGGAATGAATTTTAGAGTTACTGCTTTCTGCCTAGGCAGACGAGCCGACTCGCTTCCTACATGAGCCGACTCGACCAGAAAACCCGAAAACAGTAAATTTAAAGTTCATGATTTTTGGTGAAATTGTTTCATTCCCTTTTGAAATTGTTTCAAAACTCGGAATAATTGAAAATGCTTCTATTGGCATGATACACTTAATTGAAAATTAAGTTGTAATTTTGAAAACTTTTAAGATTTAGGATGTGATTCTAATCTTAAGTCATGATTGATAAACCATGGGTTGATTGGGTTATCTAGAATTGGATCCTTAAATCGGTTAGACATAGGTTTAGATGAATGGACTAAAAAGAGAAAAGACTAATCAAAAGTTGAATTAGGTCTCTCCTCTATAGATCTCTCTAATATTTAGTTAGATCAGTCCATACATCTAAATGGACTTGATTGGTGGCTTCATGGTAAGCCCAAGTCTTTAGGTTAGTCTGATTGAGTCTTGTAAACCACTTGGTGTCTAAGGTAAGTTTGACATTGGTGATCAAGGTTCTTTGGGGCTAACTCTTACTGGCCAACTCAAGGTTGGTGTCTAAGATAAAAGGCTTACCTAGCATAACCCATCCCTTGATCTTACTTACCTAGCTAATGTGATGAATCAGATCAGATTAGACTATTTATTGATTCGAGTTGACCCATGTAAACCAAGGTTAATCAGTCTGACTGATTTAAGGTGCCCATGGACAAATTTGATCTTGAAACCCTCTAAAAGTTTGGTGGGAGTCTTCTTGATCAAGGTCTATGTTTTCTTTTCATGTGTCACAAAATTTAAATCCTCTAAATTATTAGGTCCATAAAAAGACTAAGTTATGTGATAGCCTAAGTCTTAGCCTCCCATTAAGTTAGATTGGTAATGTATCCATAAGTTGGGTGATCATCAGAAGTTCCAAAGAATGTGTGGTCATCAGGCGAGTGGAATTGCCATTCAGCATATGATGGCTTGGTGTGACTATTTTAACACATGGTCAGGTGGGCCGGCCAAAGTCGGGCTTGATCATGCATTAGTCAGAAGCATCGAATTTGATCATGTTAATGGTTGGACGTAACTAGAACCTACAATAGGAGGCCTAAAGGCTGATTATGAGGACCCCTGGGGCAAAATGAATATTAGGAATTGCTTAGAGAAGCAATTGGTATTGTACCTACCTTTAGATGCATATGGATTGGCTGGCCAAAGTCGGGCTTATGTGTAGTTTATTGGATCCTAGTACCTACTAAAGGATAAATGTTATTCTTCGGATTGGAGTGTAGAGGCTACTAGTCTGAATAAAGTAGTGGGAGAAACCTTTAGACTAAAATCCATGTCTTTAGGATGTTTAAAATGATTCATATACTTATAGGTCTTGTTCTCCTTTTTCATATAATGTCGACCACTTTGTCGCTCCGATCATTATTGGATAATGACAAACTTTCTGGACCCAACTTCAATAGCTGGTATTGAAAACTTAGGATAGTCCTGGAGCACGAGCATATCCTTTATGTGACAATGGATCTGGCACCTGAGATGCCAACCCCCAACACCCATGGCACAGTTAGGGACACTTACCAGAAGTGGATCTCTGATGCACCATGGTGCGTTGCATTATGTTGGCTGCAATGAACGATGAGTTCAGTCGCAAATTTGAAGAGGCCTAGCCAGAAGAAATGCTTCAAAGGTTGAAGGAGTCTTTTGGTACCCTAGATGATACGGAGAGATATCAGATCTCTTCTACCATCTATAACATGTGTATGCATGATGGAGTTTTGATAACTGATCATGTAATGTACATGATTGAGTTATTTGAGAATTTGAGCAAACTCGAATGTCCTTTGCACGAGTAGCTCGGCAAGGATGCGATACTGAATTCTCTACCTCCCTTCCTACCAGGTCTTTATCGATAATTTTAGAATGAATAGGCCTGCAGTAAACTATCATGAGATGTTAGGGTTACTGTAGACTTATAAGAGAGACCACAACCTCAATAAGGGATTGGTGAATTTGGTGGGAGGTTTTGGAGCAGGGCATCATCCCTTTGGGAAAGAGAAGAAGAAAAAGAATGAGAAAAATAAGAAGGTGCAAAGTGTTGGACATAGTCAGACTAGGAGGGTGAAGGCTGACAAGAGTCAGGCAGAGTGCTTCATCTATAGGAAGCTAGGTCATTGGAAGTGGAACTGTTCTGCTTACCTTGTTACTTTAGACCCAAACAGGCAAAGGAAGGGAAAGCAGCAAGCTATTGCTGGTCAAGGTATTTATATGCTAAATCCTTGTAGTTTCTCTATTTGTGATATTGTTAGTTGGGTATTGGATACCAAAAGTCCTTACCATATTTGCAATTCATTGCAGGGACTTCAAGTTAGTAGGAGATTCGAAAGCGGTGAAAGGTTTCTGAATATTGGGAATAGAAGTGATGGGGACATCAAAACCCATCCAGGTTTTTTCTTTTTCTTTTCTATTTTTTTAAAATTTTATTTTATATTCTTTTATTCTAAATATTCCACCTATCCATTATATTCCTATTTTATTTCATGCTTATCCCTGACTTATCCCTAAGTTATTCCTGTCATCTTCTTCCACCTCTCCGCCTAGATCCAAGACCCCATCTCCTTCGGTCCCAGCCGACACCATTGATAACAATCGGAGAGCCCTTACTGCCACCTTCACCTCTCCAAACCCCCCCAATTCCACTCCTTCCCCTCTTGCCAAAATCCCATCTTCACCACCCTGCGCTTTCCCTTCCCCAAATCCGTCTTCCCGCCCTTCATCTCTTTGTGGGGCTTTCCGCCCGATCTCCGTGGTCTGCACCTTTGCCTCATCTAGCGGCGCTACCACTGCCCCTGCCTTAGCTACACCGTCCAGCCCAGCATGGCAGGGTTTAGCCCTGAAGCCCCTGGCCACCTCGATCCCATCGATGCTGGTCATCTCCGCCTGTGCCGCCAGCCGTCGGCCATGCCTCCCAGCTTGACCCCCTCTCCATCAACGAGACCTTCCAGGAGCCCCTCCCTGACACCAAGGAGGACATCAATTTCCCCTAGCTCCCTCTTCCCTGTCCGTCACCTCCCTCTGTTCCACGGTCACAGAGAAGGAACCTGCATGGATCTTAGGGCAGAAATAGCTTTGCATGTATCTCAAAGCTGCATGCTTCTCAGAGCAGGAAGTCTTCTGCATAGTTATCAGACCTGCATAGATTTCAGAACAACTTAGCATGGATCCTAATAAAAACCTTTTTCGGTACAGATCTTGATGAATTTGGATTATATTTCATTTATTTTAAATCTGGATGTATTGATTAGTTTGAAGCTATTTTAATTTTAAGTTTGTTTTAGATTAGAATTATTAGTTTGAAGTCTGTTAGGATTGGGATAGGTTTCATCTTTATCTTGTAAGAGGGTTGAAAAGTCTATAAATACCATCCTCAGTCCTTTATAAAAAAATGGTAAATGAAATTGAGTTTTAGAAGAGAGATTTTTCTGCCTCCGTAAGGAGTGGGCGCGAGGCCCGTCTTTCCTTCGCCTTTGGGCGTCGAAGGGTGTGAGACCCTATTCCTTCACTTTCGAGCATCGAGGGGTGTGAGACCCTTTGCCTTCGCTTTCGAGCATCAAGGGGTGTGAGACCCTATTCTTTCACTTTTGAACATCGAGGGGTGTGAGACCCTATGCCTTTGCTTTCGAGTGTCTAGGGGTTTGAGACCCTATTCCTTCACTTTCAAGCATCGAGGGGTGTGAGGCCCTAGTTTTTCTTTGTTCTTCGAAACATCGCAGGGTGTGAGGCCCTAGTTATCCCCTTCTTAATCCTAATCCCAGGAGACTTCTCAGCTCTCCAACGATTCTCCTAGCCTTGTCTCATCAATTTGGTATCAGAGCGGGAGAGGATTAGGGTTAGAGGAAAAAAAAAAAGAGTTACAGCATCGAGCCTGACTTGACGGAGTCGAGTTTTTCCTATCCCAGGAGAATGATGGAGACATCAAAATCCATCCAAGTTTTTTCTTTTTCTTTTCTAGATTTTTTATTTTATTTTATATTTTTTTATTCCAGCTATTCTATTTATCCCTGCTATTCTCATTTTATTCCATGCTTATCCCTGACTTATCCCTAAGTTATTCCTATCATCTTCTTCTAGCTCTCCACCCAGATCTAAGTCCCCATCTCCTTCGGTCCCAGCCGATGCCATTGACAACAACCGAAGGGCCCTTACTGCCACCTCTGCCTCTCCAAACCCCCCGCCAATTCCACTCCTTCCCCTCTTGCCAAAATCCCATCTTCACCTCCCTGCGCTTCCCCTTCCCCAAATCTGTCTTCCCCCCCTCCATCTCTTTGTGGCACTTTCTACCTGATCTCCATGGTCTACACCTCTGCCTCATCCGGCAGCACTGCCATCGCCCTTGCCCCAGTCTCACCGTCCAGCCCACCATGGTAGGGCTCAGCCCTGAAGCCCCTGGCTGCCTCGATCGCCACCGACGCTGGTCATCTTCGCCCGTGCCTCCAGCCGTCAGTCGTGCCTCCCAACTTGAGCTCCTCTCCATCAATGAGACCTCCCAGGAGCCCCTCCCTGATGCCACTCCCTCTTCCCTGTCCGCCACCTCCCTCTGTTCCACGGTCACAGAGACGGAACCTGCATGGATCTCAGGGTAGAAACAACTTTGCATGGATCTCAAAGCTACATGCTTCTCAAAGCAGGAAGTCTTCTGCACAGTTATCAGGCCTGCACATATTTAAAGCATCTCAGTACGGATCCTGATACAAACCTTTTTCGGCATAGATCTTGATGAATTTGGATTATATTTTATTTATTTTTAATCTGGATGTATTGATTAGTTTGAAGCTATTTTAATTTCAAGTTTGTTTTAGATTAGGATTATTAGTTTGAAGTCTGTTAGGATTGGGATAGGTTTCATCTTTATCTTATAAGAGGGTTGGAAGTCTATAAATACCATCCTTAGTCCTTTGTAAAAAAATCATGAATGAAATTGAGTTTTAGAAGAGAAATTTTTCTGCCTCCATAAGGAGTGGGCGTGAGGCCCATCTTTCCTTCGCCTTTGGGCGTCGAGGGGTGTGAGACCCTATTCCTTCACTTTTGAGTGTTGAGGGGTGTGAGACCCTATGCCTTCACTTTCGAGCGTCGAGGGGTGTGAGACCCTATTCTTTCACTTTCGAGCATCGAGGGGTGTGTGACCCTATGCCTTCACTTTTGAGTGCCGAGGGGTGTGAAACCCTATTACTTCGCTTTTGAGCATCGAGGGGCATGAGGCCCTAGTTTTCCTTTGTTCTTCGGAACATCATGGGGTATGAGACCCTAGTTATCCCCTTATTGACCCTAATCCCAGGAGACTTCTTATCTCTCCAACGGTCCTCCTAGCCTTGTCCCCCATCAGGAAGTCAAGCTCTAGTTTTGGCATTGGGAACTATTTCTTTGTATTTCGAGTTTTGTATTGTCATTCTTAATGATTGTCATTTTTGTCCTTCCTTTTTAGTGAATATAATTTTTGTAGGCCTATTGGCCAAAGATAGTTATGAATTATCTATAAAGAATGATATTTGCAAAATCATGTTGAATGGTTCTAATGTGATGATTGGACAAGTGAAGAATGGCGTATATGCACTGTCATAGCCTGTCACTGTATTGTACACTGTTGATAAATGCCCTAGATTAGATAAAGTCAGTGATACTTATCTCTAGCACTATAGGTTAGGTCATATAAACAAGAACATGATAAATAAGTTGGTGGGAGAAGGTCTCCTTGATATCGCTAAGAGTGAATCTTGTTTGCTTGGAAAAATGACTAAGTCACCTTTTACTAGAAGAGGTAAAAGAACTAGCGATATTCTAAGTCTAGTACATACTGATGTATGTGGACCAATGAATATTAGTGCAAGAGGTGGGTATAATTATTTCATTATGTTTACAAATGATCTATCAAGGTACGATTATGTCTACATGATAAGACATAAATCTGACTCGTTTGAAATGTTCAAACGCTATCATAATGAAGCTGAAAAACAAACAGGAAAGTTTATTAAAACCCTTTGATCATATCGAGGTGGTGAATATCTTCCTAGTGAGTTTCTGATTTATCTTGAGGAGAATGGGATTCTTTCTCAGTGGACTCCTCCGAAGACACCTCAGTTAAATGGTGTGTCTAAAAGGCGGAATCGAACTCTATTGGACATGGTTTGATCCATGATGGGCTTAACAAGTCTACCTAAATCCTTTTGGGGATATGTTCTTGTGTCATCATGTTACCTTCTGAATAGGGTTCCAAGTAAGTCTGTTGATAAGACACCATATGAGATATGGACTGGGCATAAGCCAACTCTCTCTCACCTTCGGGTTTGGGGGTGTTCGGGTTATGTTAGATGTCTAGAGACGGATAAGCTAGGACCTAAGTCTGATAAGTGTCTTTTGTTGGGGAACCAAGGAAACGGGAACCATGTGGCATGGCCCGAGACATGCAATTTAAATACCTTTTCTAGATTACATGATATAGCAGAAGCAGATAAACAATTTATCTAAGCCTGTTAATCTAATTAACATAGGTTCCCTATGTAGATCTTGATGCATGTGTAGAATAATGTATGTATAAAATCAAGCATCCATTGAATGAAAATCAGAACTATTCTAGATTCACACAATAATGCAACAGATGATAATATGTCAAACATATAATCTAAAGCCATACCTCAGTGAGATCACCTGGGACTGCACCAATCTATGTGAAGAGCTTCGAGTGTACTTGCAAGCAACAAGAATGGGCTCTGTGAGCGATGCATGCGCACCGCCTCTACGGGTGGTTCACACCATGGTTTCTTCTCCTTCGAGGTGCTAGCCCCTCCAGAAACACTGACGGCAGTAGTGACTCCTTCAACTCCTTGAAGATATGTGGACTCCTTCAACTCCTTGAAGGTCTGTTGCTACAGTGGTGCTGGAACAAAAATGCTTGAGAATCCTTTCCCAACGCTCTATCCCAAACCTTCAATAGAAGGTATGCACTCAAGGATCCCTCCCAAAACTCACTATTCCCTTCAACAACCTCTTAGAAATCTAGATTCAAATCTTGATCTCGTGCACTATTCTCCAAAGGGACCAAGAACAGCAGTAAGGAGAGTTGAAGAACTGGGATGATTGATCCCCTTCTAGCAATCCAGCAAGGGACATATTATATGGAGGAATGAGACTTTTGGGATTCAGAGGGGTTACAAGCCTCTTGGGATTTAGCAACCGTAGATCATAAAACCCAGAAATGCATCCATTAAATCCCCACAACAATTACAAAATTAAATGAAGTAGTTTCAATTTATAGCAATCCGACAGACGAGTCGACTTGACCATTCGAGTCGACTCAGCTCGAGTTGACTCATTCAAAAGAGTTGGCTCAAACAGAAGTTTGACAACACCTTGTCAAACGAGTCCAAAACGATTTCCAATTGTTCGCATGCCAAGAAAGCAAGAAGAAACCCTCGATGTATGACCCCATAGGTTCAAACACTAAACTGGTAGCACGGAAATATTTTCAGTACCAGCCAAAGTCACCATCTAGTAATGACACCCAGTTCCTGGATAGGTTAAATGTTGAAGAGCAACATGAACCTGTTGAATATGGAACATTAGTGAACTTATTCCTTTAATCTCCTAATGCTCCAGATGGCTTATGGTGCAGACACCAGAGGCACCAGAATAAGATAGAGACTTCTTAACCCTCTGTGGTTATATGAGTAATGTTTTGAGTAGTTGAGTCCAATTTTGTAATAAGGGCTTAGCCCACTTGAGTCTGTATTTTGGCCCTGAGTCCTATTTTGGGCCTTTCTACATTTGAGTCTTGTATTTAGAATCATCCATACCATTAGGGTTTTGGATATGATTAGTTCAATTGAGTCAAGTTGAGTCAAGTTCACTTGAGTTAGTTGGTTGAGTCAGCTCATGTTGAGCCATTTATTATTTTGAGTCCTGTAAGTCTCATATCGAGTCCAGTCCAGTTCAATAAGAGAAGATTCAAGACACTGATGAATCTCAGCCAGAATGACAATCTGAAAACTTCAAGGAGTCCCAGTCATACTTAAATGTGCCACCATGGATTGCATAAGAAGGACCTTGAAGATCATTACAACATTAGCTTGCCGGGAGGATGGACATCAGAAGAAACCTTGGAGCCTATCTAGGACTAAAGTGGGCCGCCCAAGGCCTAAACTCTTCATGGATTTCAGCACCCAACCTTATGGTCACCACCCATATGGTCGGCCACCTTAGGGTCACCCCCTTGGCTGACCATAGCAAGGAGAGAGAGGGATTTTGAGTTCATTTGGGAGAGTGGTTTCCATATAATCTAGCTAGGGTTTGAGAGGAAAAGGATACCTAGAGATTTACCTGTATACCCTTACTTGGAGCCCAAGTTTGTATGCCTATATAAAGGCCCCCCTCTCCTGTATTTTGCTGATTATTGATGAATGAAAACTTCTTAAGTTATTCTCAAATTTCTGTGTGATTTCTGTGTGATTGCTATGTGGAGGGTATCTGTGTGATCCCTAGTGCTACTCCAAGTTTCCAGCAAACCCTAGCCGCTAGCCTTCTTCTTCCTCTTGGCCGCCCTCCTCTAACCTTTTTTTTTTTTTTTCATCTTTCAGCCTCCAATCTGATTTTGCCTTTGTTTTCTAACCTTTGAATGGTGATTTACAGGTCCCTCAGAGTTTACGAACCCCAAGATTCCATCTGACTAGCTTTCGGGTTAGCAGGTCAAAAGCCAGGGATCTGTCGGGTCGTCAGCTTGATTTTCCAGGCCGCATCCGAGAGCATGGAGCAACCTCTCTATGGATTGGTCTTCAAATCACTGCCAGGCACACCTCCTAGACTCATCAGTATGGTATTGCAGAAAAGCTAGCCTTACTAGGGCTTTTTAGCCTTGGTGATCATTCTCTTTCGCTACATAGGGTTAATTTCTGTGTGCATCTGCTTCTAAATTTTTTATAGAATTACTTACTTAGTTTCTTGGCTCAAAACTCAGGATACAAATACCTAACTTAATGCCTAACAACAAAAAATTAACTTGCATGCATAATTAGTCCCGCATCATTTGGTATCAAAGCATGTTTTAGGGCTAGTTTCTACATCCCGTAATTCCTGCATATGGTCTGTTATTTTTACTGTTTTTGCATGTAGGTACATCAGGAAATCTTGATTCTTATTTTGATGAATTCCTAGTGATTTATAGTACTTATCAGAATTTTATAATAAATTAATTTGGGTTTTAATTTATCTGAGCCTCTAATTTACTTCCTGAGAATAGTTCTGTCCTGAATTTTCACTAAACCTAGTTTCAGCATGTTTAGGGTTCTTTTTGCATAAATTTTGTATATTTAATTTTTTTGCATATTAGGTACTTTTTTTCAAATTATATATCTGCAAAAAAAAAGAATAAAAACATAAAAAAATAGAAAATACACAAAAAAACTTGGAAATCCTAATTGCATCTTCATATGCTTGCCATCATCTGCATAAGTTACATTAAGGGCAATTCTACTATGCTAGATGGGGAGATGATTTGATCGCCTCTCCTTAACCCAAAACCATAACCCTTGTATTCGGTCCCAGCCTAATTAAAATTAATTAGACCTAATTTGCTCTAGTGAGCTAGGGACACCAATAGGTCGGGTTCAACATTTATGGGAAGACTAGTGCACCCAATACATCTCCTATTACTGGAAGTTGGTGTCTAGGCTAGAGGTCCATAGACAAATGCCCTAAGCAGATCGGTGGTTCCTTAATTGGGTCCCTACAAAAGCAGGGGGCCTCCCACCATCCCATCTCTTACCTAGCCAGTGGAAGGACTAGGGGCTACATTGAGTGTAAGTTGAGTCGACCCATTCTATTTGGGCTCTAGGTCTAGGAAGCCGTAGTTGATTTATCTTGTGTCTTGCATGTGTACTAGGTCAAGAGTCTCATATCATCCACCACCACCACAATCAGTTGAGCCTATGGATAAATTTAATCTGGAAGCCAAAATTAGAGCCCTTATTGATCAGATAGCCTGAATGAATGCCTAGATGAATCAATTGACCCAGTCCAGTACCCAAACGAACCATAGGCTTACCCACCTAGAAGGGCAGCTAGGAACCTTAAGAGAGCCACATGGGCCTCACATTGAGCTAGACTTTGAGTCACCTCCCCATCCTAGAAGAACCCCTAACCCTAATCCCTACCTCAAGGCTGAACCTAGGAGAGCCCCATGTCGTGACCCAGTCCTAGGTTCACCCAAGGAGACCCAATCAGGATGTCATGGACCAGGAAGAGAGAGCCTTCAAAAGCATTAAAATTGAAGCACCCACTTTCGATGGCTGTCTTGACCCAAAGGTTTAAATGGATTGGAAAGGGGAAATAGACCAGTATTTCGAGTGGTACGATATGTTAATGGAGTACAAGTTTAGGTTTGCCAAGCTTAAGTTAATCCGCCAAGGGTTGAAACATTTCTGTCTTTGGACACATTGACCTACCCTTCACTGGTACGGACATTTTATGGGAATATTATTATTAAAGAATTTCATTTGGAATCTACAGTCAAGGAGAAAATCATTGTGATAGATGAAGAAAAATTGAGCAAGATACTACACATGCCAACGAACGGTGCTATTGAACTTCTTTTACCGGACAAGGAACACATTCTGAAACTCATTTTGGAAAAAGAAGAAGTGAGCACAGTTCGACATGTTCAAGCGAATCTACTGTCAAGGGAAATGAGGTTGCAACATAGTATGATCAGCAAAATATTTCTTCCAAGAACTGGCCGCTTTGACTGGGTCAGTGAGAAGGATATGATCATAATGGGATAATTGATTGAAGAAAAGCCTCTCAACCTTCCGTATATAATGATGATCCAAATGACTGAAGCAGCAAGAAAGGTCAAAGCCTGTCTACCTTACGGTATGGTCTTCACTCTGTTATTTGAAGAGGTAGGAGTTGACTTGTCAAGTGAGAGGCAAGCCACTACATCACTTTGATATCTACTCCTTCAACTCTCTAAAAAGAATGGGATACAAGTTACAAGGAGAGTCGATTAAGAAGATGCCTAGTCAAGTTGCTGCTACCTTTTCTAATGAAGATGAAGCTGCTGATAAAGAAAGAATAGAGGAAGCAATGATTACTCCATCTGACCTCAAAGACTTAATACTTCAAAAGATGGAAAATATCTCCAACTCTCTGACTGATCATATGAATTCTGCAATTGAGGAAATCAGAAAAATAGTTGACATCAAATTGCAAGAATTAAGATCTGAACAAAAGCTTCACCAGCAGAAAGTGGAAAAAGAAATGAAGGATTTCAAGGAAGAAATCAGAAGCATTTTACTGCAATCCTAGAAGGAAACTGCTCCTATTGAAGATGCTCTTGAACAGATCATCAAAGAGTCACTTGACACTCCTATTCCTTCATCTGATCCACCTAAACCCACTAAGATCAAGAAAGAACTCAAAGCCAAGAAGACCAAAGTTTTTAGAGCCCCTGTTAGAACTAGATTCAAGGATTTAAGGTTCAAACCCCTGAAAACTAAGACCTCTGATAGAGTCATAGAGGTAGGCTCCTCTTCTTCAACTGAAGAAGAAGAAGATTATACTACTTGGTTAGTCTTTTGGGTATAATTTCGTTGTTCCACTTGTTATCTTTTACAGTTACAATGTACTTTCTTATTATATCTAGCAAACTTTTTAATGAAATGAAAGTTTTATCTTTAGCAATTGAATTTGTACAACTGTAATGAAATTTTAATTAGAATTTCAAATTTGAGAATGTGAAATTATCTCAAACAAATATTAAAAACTTTCTCAATCTAATTTAAATTATGAGCTTTATTTGAAATCACCTTTTAGATTGATTGACAAAAAGGGGGAGAAAGTAATATGGGCTAATATGAAAAATGAGAAAATGAGAGAGATTAAGCTAATAGCAAAATTGGTATACTTTGCTTGCTTTCTTGAAAGTTTTTGTTATATGGTTGAGCTTATTACCAACTACTCTTGAAATGCATAAAAACAATGAAACAGGGGGAGCACATAAATAATAGCACTGCTTAAATTACTTTAAAATCTAGAGAAAGGGGGAGATTCTCTTGGATAATTTTGCTCTGACTTGTATTCAAATTAATCTGACTTGTATTCAAATTAATCTTAATGTTCTGATTACAATTGCATATTTTAACTCTCTGGTACTCCATATCTGGTGCTAATTATGATACATTTTAAAGCATGAAAAGTTTAACACTTTGATGATATATAGTGATATCATCTCTTGAGCTCTAATACTTTTTCAAATCCAATTAGCTCTGATACTTGTGAATATTTATGTTTCAAATACTATAATACAAGTAAGTGTAAAGGATTTTTCATGCCTAGTGTTTTGTCATCATCGAAAAGGTGGAGATTATTGACCCCACAAGTGATTTTGATGATAACCAAACATTGGAGCATGTACATTTATTTCTGACAACTCTTCAAGTGTTTGACAAGTTTTTGTAGGATGTATAACATGTTCAAACTACAACTCCTACATTTCTACTTTCTTGTTTGAGTTGTGTTGTAAAAGTTTTTATAAAGAAGAACCCTATAAAAATGCTAAGAAAAATCAAGTAAAAAGGGTTACTTCTATGAGTATGTGTGTGCCATGAATTTAAGTTTGAGTTGGTTTGTGTGAATTTATAAAAGAGTTGGTGAGAGTTTTCTTTTAGTTCAATTGTAAAAGTCCTGAAGAAGACACTCAAGCCAACCCCAAAAGATGAAGAGCCGACTCTGCTTACTGGCACGTAGCAAGGATTCTGGAATGCAGCAATCCTAGCCGACTCGATGGAAAGCGAGCCGACTCTAGTGAATTTGAGTTGACTGGAATCAGTTCGAGCCGACTCCTCCAGAGTCCATTTTTGAAAGTTTTCTGAGAACAGCCAGGTGAGCTGACTCGAACCAGAAAGAGCCGGCTCTACCAGACCTAATTATGAAAGCCTGAGAAAGCAAGCCGACTCTTCCAGAGTAAGGTTTTTCAAACCGAAGAAGAAGAGCCGACCCAAGCTGAAAAGAGCCAACTCCTCGAGTTCAAGATTTTCAAGATTCAAGTTTGAGCCAACCCGAGTGACAAAGAGCCGACTGCATTGAAAAAATGGTGACTCGATCTATCGACTCGAAGGATCTGAGCTGACTCGAAGGAATCTGAGTCGACTTGAATGTCGCTTTCAGGTATCTAATGTCTAGTTCCAGAATTTATTTTTGAATGCCTAAAAGTGCTCCAACGGTCACAAATCATTCCCCAGTGGTCTACAATGGCTAGAACTTCCTTGGGATGATAGAAGACTTTAAATTTGAAGGATTTGAACTACCTTAAAGAAATCAATAAGAGAGTTCTTCAAAGAAGAGAGAGATTCATTGAATATCCTACCAACCAACAGCACAAGAGCACAAAAGTATTCAAGTCAAGCTTTCAAGTCTTCACCAACTCCAATTTGAAGCTTGAAGCAATTTCTGGGAAGAAGCTACTGAAGTAATTAAAGCTTATTCAAGTGCATTCAAGTGGACTTCCAACAAGCTGCACCGGCAACTATCCGATAACTTGAGTTTGTCATTTCTTGTTGATTTATTTTCAATTCAAATTTTGAATTGTTGGGTTATTGGTGAGCCTGGTTGAAAGTCCAATTAGGTTCTTGGTGAGCCTTGTTAAAATCCAAGGGTTAGGTTCTTGGTGATCCTGTGAAAACCAAGTCGGGTTTCTGTTGGGGTTTCAGGTGCACCGCAGCGGAAGTGTAATTTCAAAATGATGAAATTTGCACCGAAATCCCTTAGCCAAGATCTCCTTTTTACTAATTAAAACATACATACTAACATTCAAACATAGATTGTTAGAATTAGAGTACCAACCTGTAATCGCTAATTCCAACAAAGTTGATGTTGAAGGGGCTGATTGAATTCACCAGGCGTCCAAGTGTCCGCCCTCCGATGGTGATCCACACAGAGCAGTGATCAAGACAACTCTATCTTCTTTTCAAAGGTTCCTTCTATTGAGTTCTTCTTCCTAGAACTCAATTGCTTGGACTATGGCTTGAATTCCTCCACACAAAGGCTTGCTTTCCTTTCCTTAACTCCTTCTCCTCCTTCCACCAAGACCTTGGCCCTTTAGATACCCTTGTCTTGAAGAAAAAGACCTTGTCCTAAGAGGACATAGGCTTGTCTTAAGTTGGAGGAGAAATTAAGACAATGATGTCTTAATGTATGAAAGAAAGGAAGAAATCAGAACTTCTTTCTTTTCTTTACCGTCGGAGACTTTTACTTTTATCTTGTTCAGTAGCAGAGTTTCGACAGAGGTTTACTCTGTAGAGGAAACAATGCAAGAGCAAGAAAAAATAAAAGAGTCTTCAGGAGAGGAAGAAAGAAAAAGATTACATAATGTTATGATTTTTCCCGACCCTTTAAATAGAAATCAGATAGGCGCCTACACACCTCTCCGTAATTTCTTTCTCACGCCCTTTCCAATTTCTCACGCCCCATCCTCCCATCTCATGGCCTTCCAGATTAAATCCCACGGCTCTTCTTAAAGGAAAAACCGCGGTGTTTTAAAAAGAAGGAAGTCGCGACTTTTCATCTCCGAAGAGATGTTACTTCGCACGCCCGGGAGGAGTTAGCGCTTTTTTTCTTTCTCAAAATCCCATCAGCCGTTGGATTCTCATCCAAGGGGGGAGAGAAGGTGCGCTAATCACTTAAGAAGGAGGCCGCCCAAATAAAAACATCGGAGAATTTTATTTGGGGCGCGCCAAGAGTCCATGCGCCATGGACTCTTCCTTAAGGCGCGCCAAGAGTCCATATGCGCATGGACTCTTGGTGTTTGGCACGAAAAACAAAAGGGGGCGGGTGGGGAGGCTAGCCAAGCTACATGGCTAGCCAATAGGGTTAGCCACATTCCCATTTTTCTTAATCAAGGTCTAATTAGGTCCAATTAGAACCCAATTTGAACCAATCCGGAACCCTAATTCGAATCCGATCCGAATAGAAGCTAGGGCTTGCAACACCTGCTAGAGTGTTATCTTGCAAAGACAATTTAATTCCAAATTAAATTCTTGATCAATCCTCTTAAGTGTGTGACCCATTGGGTTCCACATCTAGCCAGCAGTGGGTTCGAATACAAGTTGACCTAATTTGATTAGAACTCTTTCTAATCGATTTAGGTCAAACCGGGCTTACCCGAATCGATCAATTAGGATTCTTCCTAACATGTGATCTTTGAACTTGATCAACCCACAAGACAAGATTGACGTCTAGCAACGTGTCATGTCTACCCGGAAGATATGGAAATTCTGGTGAAATACCAAAATTACCCTTTAGTAGAGAGTTACCGTACAATTAAATCTTTCGATCAGCCTGCACCCAAAATATAACTATGGATATGGATATATGTCAAATCCAATATTATATTTGTTTCTAGCTCAATCTTATAATGATGATTCGATTATCTTGATATTAGAAACCATCTCTAATATCTTTACTTTGATCAAAGATTCCCTGAATCATCATGCGATTGTTGACTAGCTGGATGCAATCTCCTCTTACTAAGAGTGATCGATTCCTTGTTGACCTACTCATTACCTTCATATTCAATTCACCATTCCCAGTATCAATCCTGTGCATGTCTCAGTGTCATGATTAGGATTGAACCAAAGGATGGGTTCATGTACATAAGGTACTTATGGCAGTCTCAGGTCAAAAGATTACTTGTACCACTCCCACTATGAGAACCTTCTATTGACATGTAGCTAAGACTCCATTAGATGTTCTCAAGTTGGATCATATCAGTGAACTCATTCTCCAATGAGCACCCACATCCCAGTATTAGTGTCATACACAAGTGACTGTGAGAGCAGTCACCCTTTCTAGTATACCCGGGGTGTGCTAGTCTTATCGGAAAAACCCTGATCCCCTACTCAGGGTTCCTTTGACTAGGAATACTTTAGATTAAGGTTTTAAGATTTTAGGTCTCACTGGTATGATCTCATCATAACCCTAAAATCATAGCCCTAATCTATGGGGTTCATCATATAATAAACACAGCGTATGATGAAAAATAATGCCTTTATTTAGAAAATTATCAATTACAATGGTTTGTAAGATTCAACAGAGATTGGTTTGTAGGGCATATCCCTTTCAGTTTCTTTGGTGAGCCTGTTAAAACCAAAGGGTGTTGGGTTTTCTTTGGTGATCCCGTAAAACCAAAGTGTAGAGGTTTTGGATTGTGATCCTTTAAAACAATCATACTATATTCGGCTATGAATATAATAGAAATTCCAAGTGGTATCTTGGATAGTGGACGTAGGAGCTGGGTTGCTCCGAACCACTATAAATTTGGTGTGTTTATGGTGTGCATTCTCGTTTAGCTTCTGCATTTTATAACTCTATCATAGCACCTACCACTTGCAAAGGATTTTAAATTGCACATCACTTGCTTTAATTTTTTAAACTCCCAATTCACCCCCCTCTTGGGTAGCCACCTTGGCAACACTGTGTGATTGCTGTGTGGAGGGTATCTGTGTGATCCCTAGTGCTACTCCAAGTTTCCAGCAAACCCTAGCCACCAGCCTTCTTCCTCCTCTTGGCCGCCGTCCTCTAACCTTCTTTCTTCCTTTCATCTTTTAGCCTCCAATCTGATTTTGCCTTTGTTTTCTAACTTTTAAATGGTGATTTGCAAGTCCCTTAGAGTTCATGAATCATAGGATTCCATCTGACTAGCTTTTAGGTTAGCAGGTCAAAAATCGGGGATCCACCGGGTCGTCAGCTTGATTTTTCAGGTCATATTCGAGAGCGTAGAGTGACCTCTTCATGGATTGGTCTTCAAATCACTACCAGGTACACCCCCTAGACTCATCAGTACGGTATTGCAGAAAAGCTAGCCTTACCAGGGCTTCTTAGCCTTGGTGATCCTTCTCTTTCGCTACATAGGGTTAATTTCTGCATGCATTTGCTTCTGAATTTTTTATAGAATTACTTAGTTTCTTGGCTTGAAATTTAGGATACAAACACCTAACTTAATGCCTAATAATAGAAAATTAACTTGCATTCATAATTAGTCCCGCATCAGCTTAGGGTTAAACTACACAACCCTAATCAGTCCATCTCAATATGTCTTAAACAAAGAATCCTTGTAACTCCTTACAAAAAATGCCCTAGATAAGGTCTTTTTCAATTGAGGTATATTAAGCATTCAACCCAAACCATTTGGAGAGATCAATCTTATTTCGATCCTACTACCGCTACACAAGTACTTGACTGTACCCAGCAACCTTCCATCACCAGATTAAAAATCCGGGTAGTCCATCACCTAAGCACAGTGAGTTGCTTGCAAGCTGCCATAGCGATCTCAAGTCAGAGGAATAATTCATGTCCATATTCTAATGCAAGACTTCTTTTTGGTAGAAAGAGAATCTCACATGAGAGTCTCGTTCAGTGAAGTGTCAAACACAACACCTGATGTCATACCAGCATCTCCATGCTACTTGGTTAAGAGGACAACTAATAGATATGACATCAATGACCTACTATCGATATACCATTATCTTGAAATAGCATATCCTTTGGTCGTGAACTAGTTTATGAACTACATGATGCATCCTCTCTACATCGCATACAAGGTAGCTCAAAGGACATCATCACACAAGAGTTCAATTAGGAAGATGTCATGTGATAAACAATCAGAATAAACCTTTTATTCAATTCAATAAATCTTATACATATACATATACATGAGTCGCACAACCATCTACGGCATAAATGATTGGCTTTGGGACATAATTCCCAACAACTCCCACCCGGACTAAAGCCAATCAGAACATAATCTAATTCCCATCTTCCATTTGTAGTCATCGAACTCTTGAATTCCAATGGCTTTAGTAAAAGGGTCGGCCAGGTTCTCCTTACCATCGATCTTCAGAAGCTTGATGTCACCTCAGTCAATAATCTCCCGGACAAGGTGATAATGACATAGAATATGCTTGGTTTGCTGATGTGACTTCGGCTCTTTGGCTTGAGCTATGGCTCTCATGCTTTCATAATACACCGGAATAGGACCATCTAAGGAAGGTGCTACTCTGATGCAGAACGGAAGCTCTGATACCAAAAATGATACAGAACGAAAGCTCTGATACCAAAATGATGCATAACGGATATGTGGAATGCGGAAGCAAATTAAAATTAATGTATTTTATTTTATTTTATATATTTTCAGAAGTCGGCTTTGACTCAAAGGAAAGATAAACTAATGTTGAAAGAAACTAAGAAATGACAGAAAGCACAATTAAAAGGAGTGGATTATCAGAGTAACTCAGAAGTAGGATCGCTAGGGATTGAGAAACACCCAGATCTAGGGTTTGCTCTGAGTTTCAACGAAACAGACAAAGTAAGAAGGGAATGTTCTTGTTACCTAGCAGTGATATCTCTCCATTTGGTGGAAAAAGACTCTCTCGAGCAGATTATTGGATCCCGGGAGTCAAGGTATCTTCGCAATGGATCCTCTGATAATGGTCCTTGGCAAAGTTGGCCTCTTCTTGAACCCTGGATCCTGGAGAGAAGAGGAACAAGGTTAGGAACAAGAGACTCAGGGAAGAGAGTTACCAGAGTAAAAGAAAGGATGGGATATGAAGGTCTTCAGCTGATCTGAAACTCCTAGGCTGCGGATTTGGGACTTCTTCTCCTGGATCTGCTGGATGGACTCTGAAGCAGTGGTAGCTAACTTGAAGATGGTTGGACTGGGGTCCTAGTGGTCGGCCACCCTTTAGAAGAAGAACCTTGGAGATGGTGTAGAGGCTAGGGTTTGGTGGTGGTGGAGTAGAGATGGGTGGACTAAGCTAGGGTTTTGGGGTTGGAGATCTCACACCTCCTCAAGGTTCCTAGGGAACCCAGATTTACTCCCTCATGGGGCTCAACACTCAGAATAAGTGCGGAAGAACAAGACTTTGCTCAAAAACAAGGGGTTTCATTCATAAGATTTCATAAGATAAGTTCAAGTTACAAAAGGGGTCTAATATATAGACCTATAAGAAAAATCAAAACCATACAAGTTCCCATGTGGGACTAATAGGACTAATCTACATTTTAGGCATCAAATTCTCTTCCCTTGGCCAACCAAGACTCCTTCCATGAGTGAGCGGCCCAAAAACTCCAAGAAAACTTGAAAATCATCTCCAAATGGCAGGTTATGGGGGTGTCTCCTAGTATCTCTCCATGAATCAAGGATTTTCCCTTCATGGTTTGGCTTTTTTGGACACCTCCTAGTCTTGCTCCACAAGTTTAGGCTTCTTCTTTTCATGGCTTTGGCACTTTAGGATACTTTTGGGTGCCTCCTTGATTTTCTCCCCAAGACATGCTCTCTTCCCTTTTATAACTTGGATTTTTATGGAACATTGTGGGGCACCTCCTTGATCCTCTCTTCAAGAAAAATTCTTGCCATCCTGGCTTGGGTTTATCTGGAAAGAAGTTGGCTCCTCCTTGGATTGAGGTATCTTGATGGATTTCTCCCCCAAGTGGTGCAAGAAAAAGGGGAACTTACTTCTTATGGTGTGGGGACCAAAGACACTGATGGAGATGTGGCAGGGAGTGTGGCACCCACTTGTAGCTGGACCATGGAAGAAAAAATGTGGCACCCTATGGCAAAGGGAATGGCGCTAACCTGGACCTGGACTTGGACTGAGTCAACATGACTCAACAAAAATTGAAATGACAAAATTACAGACTCAAAATTGGGTTGATCAGGTCAATCCCTATTACAAACCCTAATTTTCTCAGGCAAGGTCAATCAGAGATCCAGATGGAACCCTGAAGTCTTCTTCTGATTCTGGTGCCTGCACCATACTCCCAGCTCGCCTAGGAACTTCCATAACAACATAGCCTCATTTGCTGCATCTGATGTCGTAATATACTCTGCCTCGCAAATAGAATCAGCCACTGTATGCTGCTTGGAACTTTTCCAGCTGACAGCTCCACCATAATGGGTAAACACAAAACTAGATACACTCTTGCTATCATCTCTATCTGACTAAAAACTGGAGTTAGTATACCCCATAAGTTTTAAGTTAGAATTTCCATAAATAAGCCATTGGTCTTTAGTATTTCTCAAATACTTAAAGACGTTCTTAACAATTTTCCAATGAGCTTCACCTGGGTCAGACTGGTATCTGCTCACTACTCCTTGTGAGTATGCCATGACTAGTCTAGTACATAGCATAGCATACATAATAGAACCCATTGTCGAAGCATATGGAATCCTACTCATATGCTCTCTTTCTTCAGGAGTTGTCACATAATCCTTCTTGGAAAGAGTAATTCCATGACCTATTGAAAGATAGCCTCTCTTGGAATTTTTCATGCTGAATCGCTTCAACACAGTGTCTATGTACATAGATTGGGATAGTCCCAGAAGCCTCTTAGATCTATCTCTATAGATCTTCATACCTAGTATGTATGAGGCTTCATCCAAGTCTTTCATAGAGAATTGAGATGAAAGCCAGACCTTTATTTCTTGTAATGCTGGAATGTCATTCCCGATTAGAAGAATGTCATCCATATGCAAAACAAGAAATATAACTACAGAACCATTTGCTTACTTATATATTGTTGCCCAGGTGCTTAACCTAAGAGGGGGGTGTTGGGAATTACAAATTTTCGCAAGTATGTGCACAAGTAATTTCTTTTAGTGATTAAGTGCTATGTCAAACAGAGTATGAATGCAGAAGCTAAAGGTAAATCAAACACAACACAAACAAGACAGATTTATAATGGCTCGGAGCAACCCAGCTCCTACGTCCACTACCCAAGTTCACCGCTCAGGATTCAACTATATCCCCCAAACCAGAATACAGTCGGATTATTTTGCATGCTTACAATCCAAACCTCTACACTTTGGTTTTTGAAACCGGGCTCACCAAAGAAACCCAAGCTAGGTTTTTACAGGTTCACCTAAAACCTCAACACTTTGGTTTTTAGCTAGGCTCACCAAAGAAACCTCTACACTCTGGTTTTAAAGGCTCACCAAAGTAACCTATTTGGTTTTTATAACAGGGCTCACCAATAACCCAGATATCCTAAAAGATAGAATAAGAAAAGCAACAATAAAGACAAACTCTGTTGTTTGGGTGGTTGCCAATGTTGCTCGAGTGAAGATCCACTGAATGCTCTTCAATGCACTTCAATGGCTTCCTTGCTTTCCTCAAAAGATGCTTCAAGCTTCGGGTAAGAGTTGTTGTAGGCTTGAAAGCAGACTTTAAAGCTCTAGTGCTCTCTCTTCACTTCAATAAGTGTTCAATAAATGCTCAATAATTCATTAGTCTCTTCAAAGATGTTCTCATACCTTATTTATAGAGACTTCAACTGCCTTCCCTTGATTTTGAACATTGTAGACCGTTGGGAGGTGACAGGTTACCGTTGGAGCACTTTTGGAATTCAAAAACCGAGAACTAAAACTAGCCGTTGGAGGTGATCCCGTCATTCCAGTCAGCTCGGACAAACTTTGAGTCAGCTCGGACCAAGTTCGGGTCGACTGGGCTGAGTGCCAGTCGGCTAGCTTTCATAATTAAGAAAATACCTCACTCTGGATGAGTCAGCTAGGTTGGAATCCAGTCGGCTCGGATCTTAGAGGCTCTCAAACCATTCTCAACCGAGTTCTGGATGAGTCGACTGGGCTGAATTCCAGTTGGCTTGGATCCCTGAGAATCTCAGAACGTTCTCAACCATGTTCTGGATGAGTCAGCTGGGCCTTGGTGCCAGTCGGTTGGATCTGTGTGCCAGAGAACTTCTTTTCTGTGCCAGTGCCAAAGTCAGCTGGTTCCTCCATAAAGTCGGCTCGAAGGTGGTTCTTTAGCCAGATCAACTTCAAACTTCCAAAACACTTGTCCCAATCTTTGAAGTCTTCTACAAGCACTTCTTTCAATAAACTCAAGAAAAATTGAAGCTTGAAAGACTACTAGAAGTAACCCTTAAACTTGATTTTAATAGAGAATTTTTGTAGGGTTCTTCTTTACAAGATTCTAAAGACTTTAAACTCAACACAAAACATTAAAGACTGTAGGATTTAGAAAGTGTGTCAATGTAGTTGTCCTACAAAAACTTGTCAATCATTTGAAGAGTTGTTAGATAACCAAATGTATGCTCCAATATTTTGTTATCATCAAAATCACTTTAGGGGTCAACAATCTTCCCCTTTTTGATGATGATAAAATACTGGGCATGAAAAGAATCTAATCTATTCATAAGTATGTAAGCATTTACATTTGTTTGACAATTTATAAAATCACCTGTAATCTCAAATGTATATCAGTATGTGCTAAACAGTTATGCACAAGGTCAAATCATAAACTGTAAATATCAGAGAATGATTGCTTGTATGTATCAAGCAGCATTAAGTATCGACTGATAGATATAATAAGTCGAGAGCATCATAGTAATCATTGAAGCATGTAAATTAAGCAAGTATATCTCCCCCTTTTTATAAAATTTCTAGACAATATGAATTTTCTCTAAGTTTCTCCCCCTTTAACATTCATTTGAACATTTTATCAGAATAATATGCAAGATTCATTAAGCTTTTCCTTTCATGCACTCTATGATTCTCTCCCTTTTTGTCATCAATTCAAAAAGGTTAAACATATAAGCTCGGAATTTTAAATAGATTGAGAAAATTTCAAGTTTTGTTTGAGATAATTTTACTTTCTCAACTTAGAGAGAGAATTCTTATTAAAAAGAAGAGAGTGTAAACAAGATAACACATATACACATATTACACAGTGATTAAAAAGATGTTCATTTCATTTATGTCAAAAAGGTATTCAGTACATTAACCATTACAATAGTTTCAAAAAGCATCCAAAAAGTACTGAAACTACAAATGTCTAATCAGAATCATCTCTTGGAACATTGGCACCATGCCAAGAAGTGGGTCTAGGTGATCGACTAGATGAAGCATGAGGAGGAGGAGCCCTAGGATGATGAGAGGTGCTAGGAGCCCTAGTGGAAATGGGAGGTGGATCATATAATGGTCTGGTCCTAGCTGTGACCTCCAAGGATCTGACAGTGCCACAGATAGACACCATTTCTATCCAAATTGCTCCCAACTATTGTTCCATGTCCTTGAGGCTAACTGGCACTTTGTTCACTACCTCCTTCATTTCACCTATTTCTTTCTGCATAGATACAAGCTCAGATGCTTGGACATTGGCTAATGCTTCAGCTGAACCTTGAAGTCTGCCAAGCTCTGACCTGATGATCCCAATGCCTCTAGTATAATCCTCTGCCATACCTCTTGTATCTACAATAGTTCCCACTTTACCTCTAAGTTCCTTCAACTCAGCTTGATATTCATTTAAAGTGGCATCCACATACTTCAAAATTGTTTCAGAACTTGAAGAGATACAACTCAAAATTGGTTGAAGGTCTATCTGAGGTGTAGACCTTGAAGCTTCTATAGCTTCAACCTTTCCTTGTAGACTTGCCACATGCTCTTCCAGTCTGTCCAATCTGCTGTCCACTGACTATTTCAAATCATTAAATAAAGAGTTATTGTACCTGTCAGTGAATTTGTCAAGCTTCTTAACTGTTCCTTAATCTGAACTTGAACAATTGGAGGTTGTGGAGCTGCAGTAGGGTAGTCAGGTAAAGGAACATCAGCTACAGGCAAGTCAAACTCTGGTGCAGGCAAATCAAACTCTGTTGCAGGCATATCAAACATAGGAGAAGGTGCTCTGGTCTCCTCAGTAACAGCAGCAGGCTCAGATATAAATGACTCAGGCTCCGGTACTGGTGTAGAAGAAGTTCCAGCAGCTTCTATATTTTGTTCTTCTTCTTCTTCACTACTACTGGAGCTGCCAATAGCGCTTACATTTGTGCCTTTCTTTCTCCACACTCCTTCCACTTGGAAATACCCTATTCTCTCTAGAGTCTTGGAAGTGTAGATATCAGTGTGATGCAATTCTAATCCGTTTTCACCATCCAAACTGACTCTATGAGATTTAAACAATAATGTAAGCATCTTCCATAGGGTAGACATGATTTAGCTTTTCTTACTATCTCTTTCATTTGCATGATTATAATGTATGGCAGGTTGACAGGAGTTTTCTCTAGAATGTGCTCCATAAGGCATAAATCCCTTTCACTCACCCAATCGAATCTACCAGTTCTTTGCAAGAAAATTCTACAAATGAAGTTGTGAAGTAATCTCATTTCCAGTGATAGGGTGTTAGCAAACACAGTACCAATACCACCAACATCTTCTTTGTTCAATATTGTTCTCAAGGTCTTTTCCCTGTTTTAAATTACTAGAAATTTTACTCCCTCTGAAGGTAAATCCAACACACCTTATAGGAATTCCTCATTGACTATTATCCTCTTTCCTTTAACAATGGATTCCACATGATTCATTCCCAGTATTAAATTTTCATAAAAGCTTCTAACAAGAGTGGGATAGGTCTTTTCATTCAATGAACAAAATTTTCTCCATCCTAAGTCTTCAATCAGATCTCCTATTCTTAATCCAATGCCTTTAAGAAACTCAAAATTAATTCGGTGAACAGAAGTTACCGGATGCGTAGACATCGAAGGCATTTGGCTAGGAGCAGGTGGAGGATCTCTTGCGGCTTCCTCTGCAAATTCTTCACTGTGAGTGGTGCTACTTGGCTCTTCTTGCCTCCTTTTGGACCTTCTTTCCTTCTCAACCGATGGAGCAACCCTAACGGAGCGTTTACTTGTCGCACGCTTGGGTGCCATAGCTAGGAAAGATGGAAAATCAAGAAAATGGAGTGCTTGGAAGGGAGAAGGAAGTCTTTGGAGTAGGTTTTGGAGATGAATGAACCGTTAGAGAAGACAACATAAAGGCTAAACGGTTTGGTGAAGAGTTTATAACCCTAAGCAAAATGCTTCGGTGCAAAATTCCAGTCGACTCGAGTAGCCATAAAAAGGCTCGAGTCGGCTCGGCCAGAGCTCTCCAACACTATCAGAAAATCCAGTCGACTCGAAACTGTTCGAGTTGGCTAGGCTAGAACAAGCTCAAAACTCTTAGAGAAATCCAGTCGACTCGGATTAAGATCCAGTCGACTCGAACAGAGAAAATGGAGTTTTGAAAAATTTGAACAAAAACCAGAAGAATTTTGGAAGAAATATTCAAAGGATATCAAAGCTCAACAAAATAAAATAAATTGAGGAGGTTTTCTAGATGAGATTAACTTAGAATTGAAGGAATTAGGTTAAAGAATCTAGAAGGGATCACAAAGTCCTAATTCACTCCTAATTAGCAAAAATCTATCTTGATTGAGTGGCTTAGTAAATATGTCAGCTAATTGATCTTCAGTAGGCACAAAGTCAAGCACAATATTACCATTTGAAACATGATCTCAAATAAAATGATGTCTAATTTCAATATGCTTGGTTCTAGAGTGTTGAATTGGATTCTTTGTCAAATTGATAGCACTTGTGTTATCATATTTAATTGGAGTTTTAGATTGTGATACACCAAAGTCTTCTAGTTGTTATTTAATCCATAACACTTGAGCACAACAACTACCGGCAGCCATGTACTCAGCCTCTGTTGCACAGGTGGCTTAGTCCCAGGAGGGGGGTGAATTGGAAATTATAAAGTTTTCGCAAGTATGTGCACAATTAATTCTAATTAGTGATTAGGTGCTGTGTTAATCAGAGAAAAAAAAGTAGAAGCTAAAAGATAAAGCAAACACAACACAAACAAAGCAGATTTATAGTGGTTCGGAGCAACCCAGCTCCTACGTCCACTACCCAAGTTCACCATTCGAGATTTCCACTATATCCCACAAACCGGAATACAGTCAGATTATTTTGCAGGTTCACAATCCAAACCTCTACACTTTGGTTTTTGAAACTGGGCTCACCAAAGAAACCCAAGCTAGGTTTTTACAGGTTCACCTAAAACCTCTACACTTTGGTTTTTAGCTAGGCTCACCAAAGAAACCTCTACACTCTGGTTTTAAAGGCTCACCAAAGTAACCTATTTGGTTTTTGCAATAGGGCTCACCAATAACCCAGATATTCTAAAAGATAAAATAAGAAAAGCAACAATAAAGACAAACTCTATTATCTGGGTGGTTGCCAATGCAGCTTGAGTGAAGATCCACTGAATGCTCTTCAATGCACTTCAATGGCTTCCTTGCTTTTCCTCAAAAGGTGCTTCAAGCTTCTGGTAAGAGTTGTTGCAGGCTTGAAGGTAATCTTTAAAGCTCTAGTACTCTCTCACTTCACTTCAATAAGTGTTCAATAAATGCTCAATAAATCATTAGCTTTTCAAGGATGTTCTCATACCTTATTTATAGAGACTTCAACTGCCTTCCCATGATTTTGAACGTTGTAGACCATTGGGAGGTGACAGGTTACCATTGGAGCACTTTTGGAATTCAAAAATTGAGAACTGGAACTAGCCGTTGGAGGTGACCCCGTCATTCTAGTCAGCTCGGACAAACTTTGAGTCGGCTCGGATGAAGTTCGGGTCGACTGGGCTGAGTGCCAGTTGGCTAGCTTCCACAGTTAAAAAAATACCTCACTCTGGATGAGTCGGCTGGGCTGAATTCTAGTCGGCTGGAATCTCAGAGGCTTCTCAGACCATTTTCAACTGAGTTCTGGATGAGTCGGCTGGATCTAAATCCAGTCGGCTGGATTCCTGAGAATCTCATAACGTTCTGAACCTTGTTCTAGACGAGTCGGTTGGACCTTGGTGCCAGTCGGCTGGATCTGCGTGCCAGAGAACTTGTCTTCAGTGCTAGTGCCAGAGTCGGCTGGGTTGTTCATCCAGTCGGCTCGAAGGTGGTTCTTCAGCTAGATCAGCTTCAAACTTCCAGAACACTTGTCCCAAGCTTTAACAATCTTCTTCAAGCACTACTTATAATAAATTCAAGAAAACTTGAAGCAAGAAGGACTAGTAGAAGTAACCCTTTAACTGATTTTAATAGGAAACTTTTTGTAGGGTTCTTCTTTACAAGAATCTAAGTATTTTACAACTCAACACAAAACATTAAAAATTATAGGAATTGAAAAATGTGTCAATGTAGTTGTCCTACAAAAACTTGTCAATCAATTGAAGAGTTGTTAGATAACTTAATATATGCTCCAATATTTTGTTATCATCAAAATCACTTTAGGGGTCAACAATCTCCCCCTTTTTGATGATGACAAAACACTGGGCATGAAAAGAATTTAATCTATTCACAAGTATGTAAGCATTTAAATTTAAAAATCAACTGTAATCTCAGATGTATATCAGTATGTGCTATACAGTTTTGCACAAAATCAAATTCACAAGCTATGAATATCAGAGATTGATTGCTTGTATGTATTAAGCAACATTAAGTATCGGCCGATAGATATGATAAGTTGAGAGCATCATTGAAGCATGTAAATTGAACAAGTATATCTCCCCCTATGTGTAAGATTTCTAGATAATATGAATTTTCTCTAAGTTTCTCCCCCTTTAACATTCATTTGAAATTTTATCAGAATAATATGCAAGAGATCATTTAGAAATGCTTTAAAAAACTCCCCCTGTTTACTTTACTTTAGTGTTATTATTGCAATTCATGTATTCTTTCATGCACACTATGATTCTCTCCATTTTTGTCAACAATTCAAAAAGGTTAAACAAGCAAGCTCAGAATTTTAAATAGATTGAGAAAATTTCAATATTTGTTTGAGATAATTTCACTTTCTCAACTTTGAGAGAGAATTCTATTTAAACAAATAGAGGTGTAAACAGGAGAATATAAATACACACATTACACAGTAATCAAAAGATGTTCATTTCATTTCTATCAAAAAGTGTTCAGTACATCATTACAAAAGTTCAAAAAAGCATCCAAAAAGGTACTGAAACTACAAGATGTCTAATCAGAATCATCACTAGGAACATTGACACCTTGCCTAGAAGTGGGTCTAGGAGAATGACTATGTGGAGGAGGAGCCCTAGGGTGAACAGAAGTACTAGGTGCCCTAGTGGAGATGGGTGGCGGATCATATAATGGTCTTGTCCTAGCTGTGATTTCTAAAGATCTGACAGTGCTATTGAGGGATACCATTTCCACCCACATTGCTCCCATCCATTGATCCATGTCCTTGAGGCTAATAGGTACTTTATCTACTGCCTCTTTCATTTCTCCTATCTCTTTCTGCATAGACACAAGTTCAGCTGCTTGGACATTGGCGAAGGCTTCTGCTGATCCTCGAAGTATACCAAATTTTGATCTTAAGATACCAATGCCTCTAGTATAATCTTCTGCCATACCCCTTGTATCAACAATGGTTCCAACTCTGCCTTTAAGCTCTTTTAATTCAGTCTAATATTCATTTAAAGTGGCATCCACAGACTTCAAAACAGTTTCAGAATTTGAAGAGATGCAATTTAGAATAGGCTGAAGGTCTATCTGAGGTGTAGTCCTTGAAGCTTCAATAGCTTCAACCTTTTCTTTTAGATTTGATACATTCTCTTTTAATTTGTTCAACATGTAGTCCACTGATTGTTTCAAATCACTAAATAAGGAAGTCATAGTACTAGTCAGTGAATCTGTCAAGTTCTTCAATTGCTCTTCAATCTGGACTTGGATAATTTGAGGCTGTGTAGTTGTAGTAGGATAGTTATGCAAAGGAACATCAGTAGAAGGCAGGTCAAACTCCGGTGCTGGCAAGTCAAATTCTACTGCAGGCATGTCAAACATAGGTGATGGTGCTCTAGTCTCCTCAGTGACAGCAACAGGCTTAGGTACAAATGGTTCAGGTTCCGGTATAGATGTAGAAGTTCCAGCTGCTTCTACATGTTCTTCCTCTTCTTCTTCTTCACTACTACTACTACTGGAGCTGCCAATGGCTCTTACATTTGTTTCCTTCTTTCTCTAGACTCCTTCTACTTGAAAATATCCCCCCATTCTCTCAAGTGTTTTAGATGTGTAGATATCAGTGTGATGTAATTCCTATCCATCTTCACCATCTAAACTGACTCTATGGGATTTAAACAACACTGTAAGCATCATACCATATGGCAAACAGGATTTGGCTTTCCTTACAGTTTCTTTCATATGCATGATTATAATATAAGACAAATTGGCAGGGGTTCTTTCAAGAATGTGCTCCATGAGACATAGTTCCTTTTCGCTCACCCAATCGAACCTACCAGTTCTTTGTAGGAAAATTCTACAAATGAAGTTGTGAAGTAGCCTCATTTCCAATGAAAGGGTGTTAGCTAAAACAGTGCCAATGCCTCCTACATCCTCTTTGTTCAAAATTGTTTTCAATGTCTTCTCTGTTTTCAATCACTAAAAATCTCAGTCCCTTAGAAGGAATATCTAGTAATTCATGCAAGGACTCTTCATTAATAATAACCCTTTTCCCTTTGATAGTGGATTCCACATGGTTAGTTCCCAACCTTAGGTTCTCATAAAAGCTTCTAACCAAAGTGGGATAGGTTTTCTCATTCAATGAACAAAATTTCCTCCACCCTTGGTTTTCTATTAAGTCTCCTATCTTTAATCCAATGCCCTTAATAAACTCAAAATTAATTCGGCGGCCGGAAGTTACTGGATGAGTAGACATTGAGGGCACCTGGATAGGAGCTGATGGAGCTTCTCTAGTGGCTTCCTCTGCCATTTCTTCAGTGCTTGGCTCTTCTTGTCTTCTCTTGGATCTTCTTTCTTTTTCAACCGAAGGAGTAACCCTAGCGGATCATTTTCCTGTCGCACGTTTGGGTGCCATAGCTAGGGAAGATCGAAGAACAAGAAAATGGGATGCTTGGAAGGGAGAAGGAAGACTTTAGAGAGGGTTTAGGAGATGAGTGAACCATTAGAAGAAACAATACAGAAGCTAAACAGTTCAGAGAATAGTTTATATCCCTAGGTAAAAAGCCTCGGCGCGAAAACCCAATCAACTCGAGTAGCCCTAAAAAGGCTCGAGTCGGCTCAGCCAGAGCAATCCTAAAACCATCAGAGAATCTAATCGACTCGAAACTATTCGAGTCGGCTAGGCCAGAACAAGTTCAAAACTCACAAAAAAATCCAGTCGACTCGGATTAGGATCCAGTCGACTCGAACAAGAAGAGTAGAGTTTTGAAAAATTTAAACAAAACTCAGAAGGATTTCGAATAGAATTTGAAGGAAATTAAAGCTCAATAAAATAGAATAGATAGAGGAGGTTTTCTAGATAAAATTTTCTTAGAATTGAAGGAATTAGGTTAAAGAATCTAGAAGGGATCACAAAGTCCTAATTCACTTTTAATTAGCTCAAATCTATCTTGATTGAGTAGCTTGATGAAAATGTCAGCTAATTGATCTTCAGTTGGCACAAAGTCAAGCACAATATTACCATTAGAAACATGATCCCTAATAAAATGATGTCTAATTTCAATGTGCTTGGTTCTAGAGTGTTAAATTTGATTCTTTGTTAAATTGATAGCACTTGTATTATCACATTTAATTAGAATTTTAGATTGTAATATACCAAAATCTTCTAGTTGTTGTTTAATCCATAACACTTGAGCACAACAACTACCGGCAGCCACGTACTCAACCTCAGCTGTGGACAAGGCTACGAAGTTTTGCTTCTTACAGTGCCATGAAATTAAATTCAACCCTAGAAATTGACATGTACCACTAGTGCTTTTTCTATCTATCTTACAACCAGCATAATCAGCATCAGAGAATCCAATCAAATTCAAAGTAGAATGTTTAGAATACCAAATTCCTAAATTACTTGTTTCTTTCAAATATTTAATTATTCTTTTTACAGCAAGCATATGTGTTTCTTTTGGTGATGACTGAAATCTAGCACAAACACATACACTATATAATATATCAGGTCTACTTGCAGTCAAATATAATAAGGACCGATCATACCTCTATATAGCTTTTGGTCAACATTGGATCCATTCTCATCTTTGTCCAATCTGCAAGCTGGGCTCATGGGTGTGCTCATTGTTTTGCTACTCTCCATACCAAACTTTTTGATGATTTTCTTGATGTATTTGGCTTGGTTGATGAAGATGCCTTCCTTAGTTTGTCTTACTTGAAGTCCAAGGAAGTAGTTCATCTCGTCATTAAGCTCATTTCAAATTCTCCTTGCATAAGCTTAGCAAATTCTTTACATAGAGATTCGTTAGTTATACCAAAAATGATATCATCTACATATATTTATACAACTAGGATGTCATTATTTTTCTTTTTGATAAACAAAGTTTTATCTAAATTTCCTCCTGAAAAATCATTTTCAATTAAGAAATTGCTAAGTTTATCATACCAGGCTCTAGGTGCTTGTTTTAAACCATACAATACTTTGTTTAATTTGAATACATGGTTTGGAAAGGTGTGATTTTCAAAACCTGGTGGTTGTTCCACAAAAACTTGTTCAGAGATAAAACCATTAAGAAATGCACTTTTTACATCCATTTGAAAGAGTTTAAAGTTCATGTAGCAAGCAAACACAAGTAATAATCTAATAGCTTCTAGTCTTGCTACGGGTGCATAAGTTTCATCAAAATCAATACCTTCTTGGTTATATCCCTTAGCCACTAATCTAGCTTTGTTCTTTATAATGTTTCCTTGTTCATCTAATTTATTCCTATAGACCCATTTAGTTCCTATAATTGGGTGTTCTGTAGGTCTATCTACAAGTGTCCATACCTTATTTCTTTCAAACTGGTTTAGTTCATCATGCATTGCCATCATCCAGTTTGGGTCAGTCTCAGCCTCTTCTAAGCTATGAGGTTCTATTTGTGATACAAAGGCTAGGTAATCATGTGCATCCTTATGTGCAGCCCTAGTCCTAACACCATGTGAAGGATCTCCTATTATTAATTCTTTAGGGTGAGATGTAACATACCTCCAGTCCCTCGGTAGATCAGTGTGATCCTTACTTACCGTTTCTTCTCCACCTTGAGTGTCTTTGTCTTGAATGCTCAAGTCATCCATTCCTTTTTGCAATGAACCTACATCATTATCTATGCACTCTTCTTGTCTAGAAGGTATAGGGTTAGTTTCAATAAAAATAACATGAATTGACTCTTCAACAGTAAGAGTCTTTTTATTAAAAACCCTATATGCTTTGCTATGTAATGAATAACCTAGGAAAATTCCATCATCAGTTTTATAATCAAAATTTTCTAAATTATCTTTTCCATTGTTATGCACAAAGCATCTACAACCAAATACATGAAAATAACTAATATTGAGTTTTTTGTCATTGCAAAGCTCATAGTGGGTTTTCTTTAAAATAGGACGGATCAAAACACGGTTTAAAATATAACATGCAGTGTTCACCGCTTCTGCCCAAAAGTACTTTAAAAGATTGCCTTCACACAACATTGTGCGAGCCATTTCTTCCAATGTCCTATTTTTCGTCTCTACAACACTATTTGTTTGAGGTGTTCTAGGAGCGGAGAAGTTGTGATCAATGCCAAACTTAGTACAATAATCTTTGAAAAATTGATTTTCAAACTCAGTTCCATGATCACTTCTAATTGAAATTAAAGATAAGTTCTTTTGCTTTGAAACCTTTTTATGAAATTTTCTAAAAACATGAAAAGTTTCATCTTTCGATGCGATAAACAAAACCCATGCAAATCTCGAAAAATCGTCTACTATCACAAGAGCATATTTCATCCCTCCTAGGCTTGTAGTCCGAGTAGGTCCGAAAAGATCCATGTGAAGTAGTTCAAGAGGTCTTGTTGTAGAAACTATATTCTTTGATTTAAAACTCTCCCTAGTATGTTACCCATTTAGCATGCATCACAAACATGATTCAAATCAACTTTAAACTTAGGCATGCCTCTAACAAGATCTTTAGAAATTAATTTGGCAATAGTATGCATGCTAGCATGACCTAATCGTCTGTGCCATAGTAAGCCTGACTCTTTAGTTTTAGCATTCATTGCAACTAGACTAGGGCTACTAGACATGGCAAGATCATCAAGATCTACCACATAGATATTCCCAAGTCTATGTCTAATAAATTTATTGCTGGAATCTAAAAAGTTAGTTACTATACACATAGAGGACTCAAAGACAACCTTGAAGCCTTTATCACACAATTGACTTATACTTAAGAGATTATGCTTCAATTTATCTACTAGCAAAACATTTTCAATAAAAATGAAGGGAGTTATTTTGATCTTACCGATACCGATTATTCTCCCTTTGCCATTATCTCCAAAGGTGACCATACCTCCTTCTTTCATTTCAAGGGTGATGAATTGGTCCTTGTCACCCGTCATATGTCTTGAGCAACCGCTATCCAAGTACCACCTTTTCTTCAATTTTTGGGCTGCAAGACATTCCTCATCTTCGAGACCCATTAAGCAAAGATTGGGAGTCTTGGTGGTCTCTTCTTCTTCCGATGAAGTTGAGTATTCACTATCGGACCATGTGGCAACCATGGCTTTCTTCTTCTTCTTTTATCTGAAGGATTTTTTTAGCATTGGACAGTCCGGACATATGTGCCCCGGCTTCTTACATCATAGCATGTGGGGACTACATCTTTTTCTCTCTCTGTCCTTTTCCTTCACCTTTCCATAATCCTCCCTGTGAAATTTTCGGTTGTACCTTCATTTCTTTCTTCCCATGAATTTTCTAAATCTCCTCACAACCATAGCGATGTCTTCATCTTCTAGGTCATCATTAGAGGAGGTGCTTTCTTCTTCAGATACTTCATCATCCCTTTTTGAATCGGAAGTAGCCTTGAAGGCTATTGTCTTCTTTTTCTTCTACTCATCTTCCATTCCATGTTGCATTGTTAGCTCGTGGGTGATGAGTGATCCCAGTAATTCATCCAGCATCAAAGTGTTGAGGTCTTTGGCTTCTTGGATCACAGTTACCTTGGGATCCCATTTGTTTGGCAAAGAATGAAGGATCTTCTGAACTAGATCTACATTAGAGTATACCCTGCCAAGACTCTTTAAACCGTTAATAATATTTGTAAATCTAGAGAACATGATAGATATTGTTTCAGAAGGTTCCATTTTAAATAATTCATAGTTATGAACTAAAAGATTTATCTTGGAGGTTTTCACTTGGAAAGTTTCCTCATGGGTCACTTCGAGTTTATCCTAGATTTCCTTCGTCGATGAGCAAGTGGAAATTTGGTTGAACTCGTTAGCATCCAAAGAACAATATAATAAGTTCATTGCTTTGGCGTTCAATTCTCCCATTTTCATGTCATGATCATCCCAGTCCTCTTCAGGCTTAGGGATGTCCATGCCATCAACTTTAATTGTGGGAATATGTGGCCCTTTCAAGATGACCTTCCATAATTGAAAATCTATAGCTTGTATGTAAATTTTCATTCATGCCTTCCAATATGAATAATTAGTGCCTGTGAATAGTAGAGGTCTATTTGTTGGTTGGCCCTCGGCCAAGGATGTACTCATGGGATGAGCCATCGATCTTAACTCAAGTAATCAGAGAAACTGCTCTGATACCAGCTATTGCCCAGGTGGCTTAGTCCCAAGAGGGGGGGTGAAGCAAGTATGTGCATAATTAATTCCAATTAGTGATTAGGTGCTATGTTAATCAGAGAAAAAAAAGTAGAAGCTTAAAGATAAAGTAAACACAACACAAACAAAGCAGATTTATAGTGGTTCGGAGCAACCTAGCTCCTACGTCCACTATCCAAGTTCACCACTCGGGATTTCCACTATATCCCCCAAACCGGAATACAATCGGATTGTTTTGCAGGCTCACAATCCAAACCTCTACACTTTGATTTTTGAAACCGGGCCCACTAAAGAAACCCAAGCTAGGTTTTACAGGTTCACCTAAAACCTCTACACTTTGGTTTTTAGCTAGGCTCACCAAAGAAACCTCTACACTCTGGTTTTAATGGCTCACCAAAGTAACCTATTTGGTTTTTACAACAGGGCTCACCAATAACCCAAATAATCTAAAAGATAGAATAAGAAAAGCAACAATAAAGACAAACTCTGTTATCTAGGTGGTTGCCAATGCAGCTCGAGTGAAGATCCACTGAATGCTCTTCAATGCACTTCAATGGCTTCCTTGCTTTTCCTCAAAAGATGCTTCAAGCTACTGGTAAGAGTTGTTGCTGGCTTGAAGGTAATCTTTAAAGCTCTAGTGCTCTCTCACTTCACTTCAATAAGTATTCAATAAATGCTCAATAAATCATTAGCCTCTTCAAGGATGTTCTCATACCTTATTTATAAAGACTTCAACTGCCTTCCCATGATTTTGAACGTTGTAGACCGTTGGGAGGTGACAGGTTACTGTTGGAGCACTTTTGGAATTCAAAAATTAAGAACTGGAACTAGTCGTTGGAGGTGACCCCGTCATTCTAGTCAGCTCAGACAAACTTCGAGTCAGCTCGGATGAAGTTCGGGTCGACTGGGCTGAGTGCCAGTCGGCTAGCTTCTACAGTTGAAAAAATACCTCACTCTGGATGAGTCAGTTGGGCTGAATCCCAATCGGCTGGAATCTCAGAGGCTTCTTAGACCATTTTCAACTGAGTTCTGGATGAGTCGGCTAGATCGAAATCCAGTCGGCTAGATTCCTGAGAATCTTAGAACGTTCTCAACCTTGTTCTGGACAAGTCAACTGGACCTTGGTGCCAGTCGGCTGGATCTGCGTGCCAGAGAACTTGTCTTCAGTGCTAGTGCCAGAGTCGGCTGGGTTGTTCATCCAATCGGCTCGATGGTGGTTCTTTAGCTAGATCAACTTCAAACTTCCAGAACACTTGTCCCAAGCTTTAACAATCTTCTTCAAGCACTACTTACAATAAATTCAAGAAAACTTGAAGCAAGAAGGACTAGTAGAAGTAACCCTTTAACTGATTTTAACAGGAAACTTTTTGTAGGTTTCTTCTTTACAAGAATCTAAGTATTTTACAACTCAACACAAAACATTAAAGATTGTAGGAATTGACAAATGTGTCAATCTAGTTGTCCTACAAAAACTTGTTAATCAATTGAAGAGTTGTTAGATAACCAAATGTATGCTCCAATATTTTGTTATCATCAAAATCACTTTAGGGGTCAACAGCCTCAGCTATGGACAAGACTACGGAGTTTTGCTTCTTACAGTGCCATGAAATTAAATTCAACCCTAGAAATTGGCATGTACCGCTAGTACTTTTTCTATCTATTTTACAACCAGCATAATCATCATCTGAGAATCCAATCAAATTCAGAGTAGAATGTTTAGAATACCAAATTGCTAAATTACTTGTTCCTTTCAAATATTTAATTATTCTTTTTACAGCAAGCATGTGTTTCTTTTGGTGATGACTGAAATCTAGCACATACACATACACTATATAATATGTCAGGTCTACTTGCAGTCAAATATGATAAGGATCTGATCATACCTCTGTATAGCTTTTGGTCAACATGGGATCCATTCTCATCTTTGTCTAATCTGCAAGCTGGGCTCATGGGTGTGCTCATTGTTTTGCTACTCTCCATACCAAACTTTTTGATGATTTCCTTGATATATTTAGCTTGGTTGATGAAGATGCCTTCCTTTGTTTATTTTACTTGAAGTCCAAGGAAGTAGTTCAGCTCGCCCATTAAGCTCATTTCAAATTCTCCCTGCATAAGCTTAGCAAATTCTTTACATAGAGATTCGTTAGTTGCATCAAAAATGATGTCATCTACAAATATTTGTACAACAAAGATGTCATTATTTTTCTTTTTGATGAACAAAGTTTTGTCTACATTTCCTCTTAAAAAATTATTTTCAATTAAGAAAGTGCTAAGTTTATCATACCAGGCTCTAGGTGCTTGTTTCAAACCATACAATGCTTTGTTTAATTTGAATACATGGTTTGGAAAGGTTTGATTTTCAAAACCTGGTGGTTATTTCACAAAAACTTGTTCAGAGATAAAATCATTAAGAAATGCACTTTTTACATCCATTTGAAAGAGTTTGAAGTTTATGTAGCAAGCAAATGTAAGTAGTAATCTAATGGCATCTAGTCTTGCTACAGGTGCATAAGTTTCATCAAAATCAATACCTTCTTCTTGGTTATATCCCTTTACCACTAATCTAGCTTTGTTCTTATAATATTTCCTTGCTCATCTAATTTATTCCTATAGACCCATTTAGTTCCTATAATTGGATGGTCTGTAGGTCTATCTACAAGTATCCATACCTTATTTCTTTCAAACTAGTTTAATTCTTCATGCATTGCCATCATCCAGCTTGGGTCAGTCTCAGCCTCTTCTAAGCTATGGGGTTCTATTTGTGATACAAAGGCTAGGTAATCATGTGCATCCTTATGTGCAGCCCTTGTCCTAACACCATGTGAAGGATCTCCTATTATTAATTCTTTAGGGTGAGATGTAACATACCTCCAGTCTCTCAGTAGATCGGTGTGATCCTTACTTACCATTTCTTCTCCATCTTGAGTATCTTTGTCTTGAATGCTCAAGTCATCCATTCCTTTTTGTAATGTACCTGCATCATTATCTATGCACTCTTCTTGTCTAGAAGGTATCGGGTTAGTTTCAATAAATATAACATGAATTGACTCTTCAACAGTAAGAGTCCTTTTATTAAAAATCCTATATGCTTCGCTATGTAATGAATAACCCAGGAAAATTGCATCATCAGCTTTAGAATCAAATTTTTTTAAATTATCTTTTCCATTGTTATGCACAATGAATTTACAACCAAACATATGAAAATAACTAATATTGGGTTTTTTGTCATTCCAAAGCTCATAGGGGGTTTTCTTTAAGATAGGACAGATCAAAACGTGGTTTAAAATATAACATGCAGTGTTCACCGCTTCTGTCCAAAAGTACTTTGGAAGATCACCTTCACACAACATTGTGCGAGCCATTTCTTCCAATGTTCTATTTTTCCTCTCTATAAAACCATTTTATTGAGATGTTCTAGGAGCAGAGTAGTTGTGATCAATGCCAAATTTAGTACAATAATCTTCAAAAAATTGATTTTCAAATTCAGTTCCATGATCACTTCTAATTGAAATCAAAGATAAGTTCTTTTGGTTCGAAACCTTTTTATGAAATTTTCTAAAAACATGAAAAGTTTCATCTTTTGAGGCAATGAACAAAACCCATGTAAATCTTGAAAAATCATCTACTATCACAAGAGCATATTTCATCCCTCCTAGGCTTGTGGTCCTAGTAGGTCTGAAAAGATCCATGTGAAGTAGTTCAAGAGGTTTTGTTGTAGAAATTATATTCTTTGATTTAAAACTCTCCCTTGTTTGTTTACCCATTTGGCATGTATCACAAACATGATTTAAATCAACTTTAAACTTAGGCATGCCTCTAACAAGATCTTTAGAAATTAATTTGGCAATTGTATGCATGCTAGCATGACCTAATCATCTATGCCATAGTAAGCCTGACTCTTTGGTCTTAGCATTCATTGCAACTAGACTAGGGCTACTAGACATGGCATGATCATTAAGATCTACCACATAGATATTCCCGAGTCTATGTCCAATAAATTTATTGCTAGAATCTAAAGAGTTAGTTACTATGCACATAGAAGACTCAAAGACAACCTTGAAGCCTTTATCACATAATTGATTTATACTTAAGAGATTATGCTTCAATTTGTCTACTAGCAAAATATTTTCAATAAAAGTGAAGGGAGTAATTTTGATCTTACCAATACCGATTATTCTCCCTTTGCCATTGTCTCCAAAGGTGACCATACCTCCTTCTTTCATTTCAAGGGTGATGAATTGGTCCTTGTCACCCGTCATATGTCTTGAGCAGCCGCTATCCAAGTACCACCTTTTCTTCAATTTTTGGGTTGCAAGACATTCCTGCAAAACAGTCAATGAATTCTTTTAGGTACCCAAGCTACCTTGGGTCCTTGCAGGTCAGTAGAGGTGGTTCCTTTGGGAACCCAAATCTTTCTTACTTTTTAAGGACATTTCTAAGATTATTGCATTCAAAAGCTTTATGTCCTATTCTTTTACAAGCATAGCAAACAACTTTAGAATTTTTGATGGAAACAGAATTTGAAGTTCTAAAAGTTGATGCACTTGATGCAGATTTTGAACTTTTTGAATTGTATGCATTTCTGCTCAAATTCTTAGGAACATATGATAAGGACTTTGAAGTAGAAACAGTTTTTGGTATGGCTGAAACTTTTTGAGATAAAATATTTTGAGTAGGTGTTTTGGATTTCACAAAAGTCGTTGCTGAAATTCCATTCACAAAAGAAGTGTTGAAACGAATTCCAGCTTTATTTCCTGAAATTCATTGTTCTTTTAGAATTAGCTCAAGCTTATTTGAAGATAGAGTGAGTTTTTCAACCAAAGGCTTGAGTTTTGTAACCTCCTTTTTCAATTCATTATTTTCAGCAAGTAAATCATTGTTTTTCTTTTCATATGAAAGATTCTCGTTTTTCAGTTTTTCAAATTTTTCAGAAAAGTCATGCAATTCCTTTTGTAATAAAATATTCTTTTCTGAAATTTCAACCTTTTGTTTGAGTAAAGAATCATTCATATTTTTCAATGATTTTATCTTTACTCCAGCTTTCTTAAATTCAGAAAGTAAGTCATGAAAAGCATAATTTAATTCATTAAAAGTAAATTTAGTGCAATTGTTAGAGGATGTTACCTCATCTTCAAGACCCATTAAGCAAAGATTTGCAGTCTTGGTGGTCTCTTCTTCTTCAGATGATGATGAGTCTTCACTGTCGGACCATGTGGCAACCATGGTTTTCTTTTTCTTGTTTTGCCTGAAGGATTTCTTTAGTAGTGACAGTCTGGATGTATGTACCCCATCTTCTTGCATTCATAGCATGTGGGGACTACCTCTTTATCTTTCTCTCCGTCCTTTTCTTTTTCCTTTCCATAATCCTTCATGTGAAATTTCTGGTTGTACCTTCCTTTCTTTCTTCCCATAAATTTTCTGAATCTCCTCACAACCATAGCAATGTCTTCATCTTCTAGGTCATCATTAGAGGAGGTGCTTTCTTTTTTAGATTCTTCATCATCCCTCTTTGAATCGGAAGCAGCTTTGAAGGCTATTGTCTTTCTTTTCTTCTGCTCATCTTCTATTCTGTGTTGCATTGTCAGCTCATGGGTGATGAGTGATCCCAGTAGTTCATCCAGCGTCAATGTGTTAAGATTTTTGGCTTCCTGGATTGCAGTTACCTTGGAATCCCATTTGTCAGGCAAAGAACGAAGGATCTTCTGAACTAGATCTGCATTAGAGTATACCCTGCCAAGACTCTTTAAATCATTAATAATATATGTAAATCTAAAGAACATGGCAGATATTGTTTCAGAAGGTTCCATTTTGAATAATTCATAATTATGAACCAAAAGATTTATCTTGGAGGTTTTCACTTGGGAAGTTCCCTCATGGGTCACTTCAAGTTTATCCCAGATTTCCTTTGTTGAAGAGCAAGTGGAGATTCGGTTGAACTCGTTTGCATCCAAAGCATAATATAATAAATTCGTTGCTTTGGCATTCAATTCCCCCATCTTCATGTCATGATCATCCCAGTCCTTTTCAGGCTTAGGGATGACCACGCCATCAACTTTAATTATGGGAATGTGTGGCCCTTTCAAGATGACCTTCTACAATTGAAAATCTACAGCTTGCATGTGAATTTTCATTCATGCTTTCCAATATGAATAATTAGTGCCTATGAATAGTGGAGGTCTATTTGTTGATTGGCCCTCGGCCAAGGATGTACTCATGGGATGAGCCATCAATCTTAACTTAAGTAATCAGAAACACTGCTCTGATACCAGCTGTTGCCCAGGTGGCTTAACCCAAGAGGGGGCTAAATTGGGAATTACAAATTTTTGCAAGTATGTGCACAAGTAATTCCTTTTAGTGGTTAAGTGCTATGTCAAACAAAGTATGAATGCAGAAGCTAAAGGTAAATCAAACACAACACAAATAAGATAGATTTATAGTGGTTCGGAGCAACCCAGCTCCTATGTCCACTATCCTAGTTCACCACTCGGGATTTCTACTATATCCCCCAAAGTGGAATACAATCGGATTGTTTTATAGGCTCACAATCCCAACCTCTATACTTTGATTTTTGAAACCGAGCTCACCAAAGAAACCCAAGCTAGGTTTTTACAGGTTCACCTAAAACCTCTACACTTTGGTTTTTAGATAGGCTCAGCAAAGAAACCTCTACACTCTGGTTTTTAAAGGCTCACCAAAGAAACCTATTTGGCTTTTACAACCGGGATCACCAATAACCCAGATATTCTAAAGGATAGAATAAAGAAGCAACAATAAAGACAAACTCTATTGTCAGGATGGTTGCCAATGCAGCTCGAGTGAAGATCCACTGAATACTCTTCAATGCAATTCAATGGCTTCCTTGCTTTCCTCAAAAGATGCTTCAAGCTTCTGGTAAGAGTTGTTGCAGGCTTGAAAGCAGACTTTAAAGCTCTAGTGCTCTTTCTTCACTTCAATAAGTGTTCAATAAATGCTTAATAATTCATTAGTCTCTTCAAAGATGTTCTCATACCTTATTTATAGAGACTTCAATTGCCTTCCCTTGATTTTGAATGTTGTAGACCATTGAGAGGTGACAGGTTACTGTTGGAGCACTTTTGGAATTCAAAAACTGAGAACTGGAACAAACCGTTGGAGGTGACCCTGTCATTCCAGTCGGCTCGAACAAATTTCGAGTCATCTTGGACCAAGTTCGGGTCGACTGGGCTGAGTGCCAGTCGGCTAGCTTCCACAGTTGAGAAAATACCTCACTCTGGATGAGTCGGCTAGGTTGGAATCCAGTCGACTTGGATCTTAGAGGCTCTCAGACCATTCTCAACCGAGTTCTGGATGAGTCGACTGGGCTGAATTCCAGTTGGCTTGGATCCCTGAGAATCTCAGAACATTCTCAACCATGCTCTGGATGAGTCGGCTGGGCCTTGGTGCCAGTCAGCTGGATCTGTGTTCCAGAGAACTTCTTTTCTATGCCAGTGCCAGAGTCGGCTGGTTCCTCCATCCAGTCGGCTCGAAGGTGGTTTTTCAGCCAGATCAACTTCAAACTTCCGGAATACTTGTCCCAAGCTTTGAAGTCTTCTTCAAGCACTTCTTTCAATAAATTCAAGAAAAAATTAAAGCTTGAAAGACTATTAGAAGTAACCCTTAAACTTGATTTTAATACAAAATTTTTATAGGGTTCTTCTTTACAAGATTCTAAAGACTTTACAACTCAACACAAAACATTAAAGACTGTAGGATTTAGAAAGTGTGTCAATGTAGTTGTCCTACAAAAACTTGTCAATCATTTGAAGAGTTATTAGATAACCAAATGTATGCTCCAATATTTTGTTATCATCAAAATCACTTTAGGGGTCAACATATATACAAGGTTCCTCTCTGTTCCTAACGAACCAAACATCTTGATACAATTATCAAAGCGCATGCTCCAACTTCAAGAAGCCTGCTTTAGTCCATAGATGGACTTCTGCAGCTTGCACACTTTAGACTCATCTATGGATGTGAACCCTTCAGGTTGCATCATATATACCTCCTCCTCCAGCTCACCATTTAGGAAAGCTGTTCGGACATCCATTTATCAGATTTCATAATCTAAATGTATTGCTAAAGCAAGCATAATTTGAATGGACTTAAGCATAGCCACAGAGAAAAATATCTCATCATAGTCAATTCCATAACACTAACGATACCCCATGGCAACCAGACGGGCTTTATAGGTCTCCACCTGCCCATCTGCGCCTCACTTCCGCTTGAAGATCCACTTGCACCCAATGGGTTTTATCCCTTCAGGTGGATTAACCAATACCCATACATTATTGATTTTCATGGATTCCATTTTAGATTTCGTAGCTCTCAGCCATGACTCAGAATCAGACCTTGAAATTATATCCATATAGGTGATCGGATCCTCATTATTCTCATCGAGTTCAATAGGATCACCATCCTAGACCAAGAAATCGTTGTATCTGTCTGGTTGACATGGTACTCTACCAAATTTCCTTAATGACTGTACTATGGGCTCTGGGTCTGATCTAATCAAATCTGGTTCTATAGTGGCCTTAGAGTGAGAAGGTTATTCTATCTATTGAACTTCCCTAAGTTCAACCTCAGCAGCTTGAGTACCTTCACCAAGGTACTCCCTTTCTAAAAAGGTTGCCTTAAGACTAATGAACAACTATTGTTCCTCAAGCAGATAGAAATAATATCCTTTGGATTATTTAGGTACCCAACAAAAAAATATTTATCAGACTTAGATCCTAGTTCATCCATCTCCAAATGTCTGATATAAGCCAGACACCCCCAAACCTGAAGGTGAGAGAGAGTTGGCTTCCGTCCAGTCCATATCTCATATGGTGTTTTATCAATGGACTTACTTGGAACTCTATTCAGAAAGTAGGATGCTGACTCAAGAGTATATCACCAAAAGGATTTAGGCAGACTAGCTAAGCCCATCATGGATTGAACCATGTCCAACAGAGTTCAATTCCTCCTTTCAGACACACCGTTTAACTTAGGTGTCCCTAGAGGGGTCCATTGAGTGAGAATCCCATTCTCCTCAAGATAAGTCAGAAACTCACTAGAAAGATAATCACCACCTCGATCTGATCGAAGAGTTTTAATAAACTTTCCAATTTATTTTTAACTTCATTATGATAATGATTGAACATTTCAAATAATTCAGATTTATGTCTTATGAGGTAGACATAACCGTATCTTGAAAGATCATCTATAAACGTAACGAAATAACTATATCCACCTCTTGCACTGATATTCATAGGTCCACATACATCAGTATGTACTAGACTTAGAATATCACTGGCTCTTTCACCCTTTCCAGTAAAAGGTGACTTGGTCATTTTTCCAAGAAGGCAAGATTCACAAGTTGGTAAAGATTCATTGTTATTGATATCTAGGAGACCTTCTCCCACCAACTTATTTATCCTATTCTTGTTTATATGACTTGGCCTATAGTGCCAGAGATAAATATCACTGACCTTATCTATCCTAGGGCATTTATTAGCAATGTACAATATGGTAACAGGCTGTGACAGTATATATACACCATTCTTTACTTGTCCATTCATCACATTAGAACCATTCAAAGTGATGTAGCAAATATCTTTCTTTATTGATAATTTATAACCATCATTGGCCAACAGGCCTACAGAAATGATATTTACCAAAAAGGAAGGACAAAAATGACAAACATTAAGAATGACAGTACAAGACTCAAAATACAAAGAAACAGTTCCCAACGCCAGAATTGGAGCTTGACTTCCATTCCCAACATTTAGGAATCTTTCACCATCTTCGAATCTCCTACTAACTTGAAGTCCCTGCAAAGAATTGCAAATGTGGTAAGGACTTCTGGTATCCAATACCTAGCTAGTAGTATCATAAATAGAGAAACTATAAGGATTTATCATATAAATACCTTGACTAGCAACACCTTGCTGCTTTCCCTTCCTTGGCCTGTTCGGATCCAGAGTTGCAAGGTAAGCAGAACAGTTATGCTTCCAATGACCCAGCTTCTTATAGAAGAAGCACTCTGCCTTACTCTTATCAGCCTTTACCCTCTTAGTCTGACTAGGCTGAGCACTTTGCACCTTCTTATTCTTTTTCTTCTTCCTCCCTTTCCCGAAGGGATGACGTCTTGCTCTAGAACCTCCCACCAGATTCACTAATCCCTTTTTAAGGTTGTGGTCTCTCTCATAAGTCTGTAGTAACCCTAATATCTCATGATAGTTTACTACAGGCCTATTTATTCTGAAATTATCAAGAAAGACCTGGTAGGAAGAGGGTAGAGAATTCAGAATCGCATTCTTGCAGAGCTACTCGTGCAAAGGACATCCGAGTTTTCCCAAATGCTTAAATAACTCGATCATGTACATTACATGATTAGTTACCAAAGCTCCATCATGCATACATGTGTTGTAGATGACAGAAGAGATCCGGTATCTCTCTATATTATTTAGAGTGCCAAAAGACTCTTTCAACCTTTGAAGAATCTCCTCTAGTTGGGCCTCCTCAAATTTGTGACTAAACTCATCATTCATCGTAGCCAATATTATACAATGCACCGTGGTGCGATCAGAGATCCACTTATGATAAGTGTCCCTGATATTACCACGAGCATTGGGGGCTGGGATCTTAGGTGCTGGATTCATTATCATATAAAGGATCGGCTCGTGCTCCAAGACAATCCTGAGTTTTCAATACTAGCTATCAAAATTGGGTCCAGAAAGTTTGTCATTATCTAATAATGATCAAAGTGACAAAGTGATCGACATTATATGAAAAAGGACAACAAGACCTATCAGTATATGAATTACTTAAAAAATCCTAAAGACATGGATTTTAGTCTAAAGGTTTCTCCCACTATTTTATTCAGACTGGTAGCCTCTACACTCTAATCCGAAGAATAACATTTATCCTTTATCGGGTACCAGGATCCAATAGACTACATATGAGCTCGACTTTGGCTGGCCAACTCAAATGCATCTAAAGGTAGGTACAATACCAATTGCTTCTTTAAATAATTTATAGTAATCATTTTGCCCCAGGGGTCCTTACAATCGACCTTTGGGCCTCCTATTGAAGGTCCTGGTTAGGTCCAACCATTAATATGATCAAATTCAATGCTTCTAACTAACCCATGATCAAGCCCAACTTTGGCCGACCCACCTGACCACGTGTTAAGATTATCGCACTGAGCCATCATATATTGAATGGCAATCCCACTCACCTGATGACCACCCATTCTTTGGAACTATTAATGATCACCCAACTTATGGACTCATTACCAATCCAACTTAATGGAAGGCTAAGACTTAGGCTATCACATAACTTAGTCTTTTTATGGACCTAATAATTTAGAGAATTTAAATTTTGTGATATTTGAGAGGAAGACATGGACCTTGATCAAGAAAATTCCCACCAAACACTTATAGAGTTTTCAGATCAATTTGGTCCATGGGCACCTATAAACTAGTCAGATTGATTAACCTTAGTTGACATGGGTCAACTCAAATCAATATATAATCTAATCAAATCTAGTTCACCACATTAGCCAGGTAGTAAGATCAAGGGATGGGTTATGCCAAGTAAGCCTCTTTCCTAAGACACCAACCATGAGTTGGCCAGGTAAGAGTTAGCCCCAAAGAACCTTGATTACAACTGTCAAACTTACCTTAGACACAAAGTGGTTTACCAGACTCAATCAGACTGACCTAAAGACCCGGGCTCACCACGAAGCCATGAATCAAGTCCATTTAGATGTATGGACTGATCTAACTAACTATTAGAGAGATCTATAGAGGAGAGACCTAATTTAACTTTTGATTAATCTTTTCTCTATTTAACCATTCATCTAAACCTAGGTTTAACCCATTTAAGGACCCAATTCTAGCTAACCCAATCAACCCATGGTTTATCAATCATGACTTAAGATTAGAATCATATCCTAAATATTAAAAATATACAACTTAATTCCTAATTAAGTGTATCACACTTATTAAAACATTTTCAAAATCAAGTGAAACAATTTCATAAAAATATGAAGCTTAAAATTACTGTTTCATAGTTTTCTGGTCGAGTCAGCTCTTACAGGTCGAGTCAACTCTTCCAGAACACAGTTTTCTAGTCGAGTCAGCTCTTGCAGCTCGAGTTAGCTCTTCCAGAATATAGTTTCCTAGTCAAGTCAGCTCTTGCAGCTCAAGTCATCTCTTCCAGAATACAGTAACTTCAAATTTCAGTCATTTTCACTTGAACTTTTCAAAGTTTTAGATCAAACATCATTTAGATCTCATCTAAACAAAGTCATGATCTATGAACCATAGATTAAAACCATTTTAATCCATCAAATTCTTCACTTTCTTTTTCATAAGGTCATAACATAGCGGCACTCCTACACGTCATAAGAGAACCCCTTGGAATGGGAAGAGATGGTCTTTAAACCATGCTTCTCTCCTATGATTGGATGACCATGGCGAATCCACCTTAACCCAAGAACTTTGTGAAGGAAATAATCCATTTCATACAAAAATATTAAACTACATGTGCATCCAACCTGGATGCTCTGATACCATTATTGGGGAACTAAGGAAATAGGAATCGTGTGGCATGCCCAAGACATGCAATTTAAAAACCATTTCTAGATTACATGATACAGTGGAAGCAGATAAACAATTTATCTAAGCATGTTAATCTAATTAACACAGGTTTCCTATGTAGATCTTGATGCATGTATAGAATAATGTATGTATGAAATCAAGCATCTATTGAATGAAAATTAGAACTATTCTAGATTCACACAATGATGCAATAGATGATAATATGTCAAACATATAATCTAAAGTCGTACCTTAGTGACGATCACCTGGGACTGCATGAATCTATGTGAAGAGCTCCAAGTGTACCTGCAAGCAATAGGAACGGGCTTTATGAGTGATGCACATGCACTGTCTCTACGGGTAGTTCACACCATGTAGCACGGTTTTTTCTCCTTCCTTCGAAGTGCTAGCCTCTGGAAATACTGATGGTAGCAGTGACTCTTTCTTCAACTCCTTGAAGATGTGCGGACTCCTTCAACTCCTTGAAGGTCTATTGCTGCAGTGGTGCTGGAACGAAGATGCTTGAAAACCCTTTCCCAATGCTCTGTCCCAAACCTTTAATAGAAGGTATGCACTCAAGGATCCCTCCCAAAACTCACTATTCCCTTCAACAATCTCTTAGAAATCAAGATTCAAATCTTGATCTCGTGCGCTATTCTCCAAAGGGACCAAGAACAGTAGCAAGGAGAGTTGGAGGAAGAACTGGGATGATTGATCCCCTTCCAGCAATCCAGTAAGGGAGAGATTATATGGAGGAGTAAGACTTTTAGGATTTAGAGGGGTTACAAGCCTCTTGGGATTCAGCAACTGCAGATTATAAAACCCAGAAATGCATTCATTAAATCCCCATAATAATTGTAAAATTAAAAGAAGTAGTTTCGATTTACATCAATCTGACATATGAGTCGACTCAACCATTCGAGTCGACTCATTCAAAAGACTCAGCTCATATAGAAGTTTGACAACACCTTGTCAAATGAGTCCGGAATGATTTTCAATTGTTTGCATGCCAACAAAGCAACAACAAACCCTCGATGTGTGACTCCATAGGTTCAAACACTAAACTGGTAGCATGAAAACATTTCTAGTTCCAGCCAAAGTCACCATCTAGAAATGGCACCCAGCATCTGGATAGGTTGAAGGTTGCAGAGCAACATGAACCTGTCAAATATGGAATAGTAGTGAACTTATTCCTTTAATCTTCTATACTCTGGATGGCTTAGGATTAAATTATCCAACCCTAATCAGTCCATCTCAATAAGACTCAAACAAAGAATCCTTGTAACTCCTTATAAGGAATGCCCTGGTCATGGTCTTTCTCAATTGAGGCATATTAAGCATTCAATCTAAACCATTTGGAGAGATCAATCCTATCTCGATCCTACTACTACTACATAAGTACTTGACTATACCCAGCAACATTCCATCATCGGATTAAAAATCCAGATAGTCTGGCACCTAAGCATAGTGAGTTGCTTACAAGCTTCCATAGTGATCTCAAGTTAGAGGAATAATTCATGTCCATATTCTAATGCAAGACTTCTCTTTGATAGAAAGAGAATCTCGCATAAGAGTCATATTCAGTGAAGTGTCAAACACAATGCCTTATGTCATACCAGCATCTCCATGCTACTTGGTTAAGAGGATAACCAATAGATATGACATCAATGACCTACTCTCGATATACCATCATCCTGAAATAGCATATCTTTTGGTCGCAAACTAGTTTATAAACTACACGATGCATCCTCTCTACATCATATACAAGGTAGCTCAAAGGACATCATCACACAAGAGTTTAATAGGAAGATGTCATGTGATGAACAACCAGAATAAATCTTTTATTCAATTCAATTATTCATATACATATACATGAGTTGCACAACCATTTATAGCCTAGATGATTGGCTTTGGGACAAAATTCCCAACATCTTTTTGTTGGATATCCCAAATAATCCAAAGGATATTATTTCTATCTGCCTAAGGAACAAAAATTGTTCATCAGTCTTAGAGAAACCTTTTTAGAAAGGGAGTACCTTGGTGAAGGCACTCAAGCTATTAAGATTGAACTTGGGGAAGTTCAATAGATAAAAAAACTTCTCACTCTAAGGCCACTATAGAACCAGATTTGATTAGATCAGATCTAGAGCCCATGTGTAACCATTAAGAAGATCTGGTAGAGTACCACGTCAACCAGATAGATACTATGGTTTCTTGGTTCGAGATGGTGATCCTATTGAGCTCGATGAGAACAATGAGGATCCAATCACCTATATGGATACCATGTCGAGGTCTAATTCTAAGTCATGGCTGGGAGCTATGAAATCTAAAATGGAGTCCATGGAAATCAACAATGTATAGACATTGGTTGATCCACCTAAAGGGATAAAACCCATTAGGTACAAGTGATTCTTCAAGAAGAAGTAGGGTGCAAATGGGCAGGTGGAGACCTATAAATCCCATCTGGTTGCCAAGGGATATTATCAGCATTATGGTATTGAATATGATGAGACAATTTTCCCTGTGGCAATGCTCAAGTCCATTCGGATTATGCTTGCTATAGCAGCACATTTAGCTTATGAAATCTAGCAAATGGATGTCCGAACATCTTTCCTAAATGGTGAGCTGGAAGAGGAGATGTATATGATACAACCTGAAGGGTTCACATCCATAGATGAGTCTAAAGTGTGCAAGCTTCAGAGGTCCATTTATGGACTGAAGCAGGCTTCTCGAAGTTGGAATATTCATTTTGATAAGTGTATCAAGACGTATGGCTTTGTTAGGAACGAAGAGGAACCTTGTATATATAAATGGGTAAACCATTTTGTAGTTGTATTTCTTGTTTTGTATATGGATGACATTCTTTTAATCAGGAATGACATTCTAGCATTGCAATGAATAAAGGTCTGGCTTTCATCTCAATTCTCTGTGAAAGACTTGGGTGAAGCCTCGTACATACAGGGTATGAAGATCTATAGAGATGATCTAAGAGGCTTCTGGGATTGTCCAAATCTATGTACATAGACACTATGCTAAAGCAGTTCAGCATGGAGATTTTCAAAAAAGGCTATCTTCTGATAGATCATGGAATTACTCTTTTCAAGAAGGATTGTGTGATAACTCCTGAGAAAAGAGAGTGTATGAGTAGGATTCCATATGCTTCAATAGTGGGTTCTATTATGTATGCCATGTTAAGTACTAGACCAGATGTGGCATACTCACTAGGGGTAGTGAGCAGATACCAGTCTGACCCAGGTGAAGCTCATTAGAATGTTGTTAAGAACATCCTTAAGTATTTAAGAAACACTAAAGACCAATGGCTTATTTATGAAGATTCTGACTTAAAACTTGTGGGGTATACTGACTCTAGTTTTTAGTCGGATAGTGATGATTGCAAGAGTGTATCTGGTTTTGTGTTTACCCTCAATGGTGGAGTAGTCTGCTAGAAAAGTTTCAAGTAGCATACTGTTGCTGATTCTGTTTACGAGGCGAAGTATATTGCAGAATCGGATGTAGCAAAGGAGGCTGTGTGGTTGCGGAAGTTCCTAAGTGAGTTGGGAGTGGTACCTTCCCTGGATGGTCCAATTTTGATGTATTATGATAGCATTGGAGCCATAGCTCAAGCTAAAATATCGAAGTCACATCAGCACACCAAGCATATTCTGCATCGCTATCACCTCGTCTGGGAGATTATTGAATGAGGTGACATCGAACTTTTGAAGATTGATGATAAGGAGAACTTGGTCGACCCCTTCACTAAAGCTGTTGGAATGCAAGAGTTCGACAATTACAAATGAAAGATGGGAATCATATTTTGTTCTGATTGGCTTTAGTCTGGGTGGGAGTTGTTGGGCCTTGTATGTCTCAAAGCCAATCGTCTAGGTTGTAGATAGTTGTGCGACTCATGTATATGTATGTAAATTATTGAATTGAATAAAATGTTTATTTTGGTTGTTCATCACATGACATCTTCCTAATTGAACTCGCGTGATGATGTCTTTTGAGCTACCTTGTATGCGATGTAGAGAGGATACATCGTGTAGTTCATAAATTGGTTCGCGACCAAAGGATACACTATTTCAGGATGATGGTGTATCGAGAGTAGGTTGTTGATGTCATGTCTGTTGGTTGTCCTCTTAACCAAGTAGCATGGAGATGCTAGCATGATATCAGGTGTTTGACACTTCACTGAGCGTGACCCTCATGTAAGATTTTCTTCCTGCTAAAGAGAAGTTTTGCATTAGAATATGGATATGAATTATTCCTCTGTGGTGCGGACACCAGGACCAGAAAAGATCGACAGGTCGAACCCACACCCCTGTGGATCACTTGTGAATAAAGCCTTGAACCTAAACCCTTTTTTACCTATAAATATTTTATTTTAAATTCTGTTATTTAGGATTAGTTGGGTTTAGCCCCTGGACTCAAAACTGAGTCTGTAAAAAAACCCCTGAACCCAAAATTGAGTCCATAAAAAAAACCCTGAATCCAAATGAAACCTGTATATATATTTACTTAGTTGGGTTTAGCCCTTTTTACCAATTGTAATTAGGATTTTTAATTTTTAGCCTTTTGGGCTAAACCCCTTTTACCAAGTTGAACCAATTATTTACATGTCTTGCCTTTTGATCAAATTGGGTTCCAATTGATCAAGTAGGGCTTTAGTTATTTGGTTGGTTTAATTAGTTTTGAGTCTTGTAATTATTAGTTGAGTCCTGTAATACAAAGGGGATCCAAATCAAGATCCATGTGACTCCATGTGCTAGCTCAAGACAAGCCATGTGACTCCATGTACTAGCCCAAGTCACTTGCCACATGACAACCACTTCTTAGCACCACCTTTTCAAGATTTTGGACAACACACATGACATGTTTGGACATTACTTGCCACCTCATCGGGACAACACCACTTACCACCTCATCAGGACAACACCACTTGCCACCTTATTGGGACAACATCACATGCCATGTCATTTATCTTGATTGGTCATTTTTATGTCAAAAAATGGTTGTCTTTATTTTTTATCAAGGCATTAAGACATCCAGACATCCGGATATTTAGACAACATGCAAGCTTATCCAAGGAGGGTGCCTCATTTAAATTCTAAGATGCCGATGGTTTTAAGAGAAGTAAAGTAGAAGGAGTCCAACCAAGTTTAGCACCATTTATTCTCATATTTGTTGCCACTTTTTTAAGAAGAGTAAGTGGGAAGGATTCTACATCTCATGCCTCATCTTATTTTCTTCTTGTCGCCCAACTCAAAACCAAAGTGTCACCACTTTTTAAGATGAGTAAATGAGAAAGAGTCCAAGCCATATTAGTGCCTCATCTCTTGTCATTGTTGTCGCCCACTTTGAAAAAAGCTTTAGATCAGCCCAAAGATAGGAGTCCAAGATACCAGAAGCAAGGATTCAAGGAGTTGTTGCCTAAGGGAAAACAATACTAGTCTTTGCAACCCTTACTCTTTTGATTGATGGTCTATTAGTACCCCATCAACCCCCGTATATTATTAATGATTATTAATGAAATACAACGACATTCTGTCCAATTATTTCCTTTACTATGTGCATCGCGGGGTGTGAGGCCCTTCCTTTGTTCTTCAGAACATCGTGGGGTGTGAGGCCCTACTTATCCAGACATCAGAAAAATCCTAGCCGACTACTTCCTTCCCTCTTCTCTTTCACTTTTCCATCCTTTCCCTTTTTTGTTTCTTTCTAACTAAAATCTTCCTTTATTGAGTGATTGCAAGTGATCAAGAACTAAAGTTAGGTGTTCTTGCCTTGGAATCGATATCATGAAAGATTGGAGCTCGAAGATCGAAATCTTGAAGCCCTATTGCAAAATCCTAAGAGTTCCAACAAATCTAATTCAGAGGGAAAATTCTACGTTGGTAAAATTCAAAAACCATTCCCTACTCTTTAGTTTCTGATCTTTGAAGGTAGACCCTAGTTTAAGGTGATTTTTTAATTACCAAATCTTGATTTTTTTAGTTGCTTTGTTAGATCTACTCGTACGGGCATAAACTAGTTGACTAGTTTCCATAATTGCATACTTTGAGTCTCTAAAAATTCAAAAATTATAAAAAAACCTTAATTGCTATTTTTCATTGTTAATTAAGTAATAATCAATATATTAGGCTTTCAAATTGTCCCACATCACTCTAACTTGAGATCACTATGGCAGCTTGCAAGCAATTCATTGTGCTTAGGTGTTGGACTACCCAGATTTCTAATCCATTGATGAAAATTTACTGGGTACAGTCAAGTCCTGTGTAGTGGTAGTAGGATCAAGATATGATTGACCTCTTCAAATGGTTTGGATTGAATGCTTAATATAACTCAATTGAGAAAGACCTTGGCTAGGGCATTTCTTATAAGGAGTTACAGAAATTCTTTGTTTGAGACATATTGAGATGGACTGATTAGGGTTGGGTAGTTTACCCTAAGCCATTCGAAGAATTAGGAGATTAAAGGAATAAGTTCAGTGGTATTCTATGTTCGACAGGTTCTTGTTGCTTTGCAACCTTCGACCTATCTGGACGTCGGGTGTCATTGCTACATGGCGACTTTGGTAGGTATTGGAAATATTCCTGTGCTACCAGATTAGTGTTTGAACCTATGGGGTCACACATCATGGGATTTCTTTTTGATTTGTTGGCTTGGAAATAATTAGGAATCATTCCAGACTCGTTTGACAAGAAGTTGAAGAACTGCCAATCGAGTTGACTCGAGGCGAGTCGACTCGAGGCGAGTCAACTCGAGGTGAGTTGACTCGTTTGATGGACTCTGCTAGAAAATTTGAGAATGCTTCATTGATTGCTGTAAGGGTTATGGCACTTAATTTTGGCATTTTAGGATCTTAACCAACATTAGTTGCTAAAGTCCAAGGGTTTGTAGCACCGTTGAATCCCAAGAGACTCCCAACCTCCCATTTAATCTCTCATTGATCTCTCCTTTATGGTTATAATAAAAAGGGCTATTTTGGGTGAGCTGAAATAGGAAGAATTGTTCACCTTTTTCAAGGTCAAGATTTTGCCACTTTTGTTGGTTAGAACTCATCCTTGACCTCTGAGAGATTATGAGATCAGATCTCATTCTTGGGAAGATAGTGTGAGGTTTGGGTTTTGGGATTCCCATGTGCTTACCTTCTGTTGAAGGTTTGGGACAGAGTGTTCCGGGAAGGGTTCTTGGGTATTTTGTTCCATTTCAATTATGTTGACCCCATAAGTGATTTTGATGATAACCAAACATTGGAGCATGCATTTGTTTTACTAACAACTCTTCAAGTGCTTTACAAGTTTTTGTAGGATGAACTCTTTGCTCAATTTTAACTCCTACATTTCTATTTCTTGTATTGAGTTGTATTGTAATTAAATCTTGTAAAGAAGAACCTAAAGAAGAACTTAAGTAAAAACCAATCAAATGGGTTACTTCCAGATTATTTCAAGCTTTAAATTACTTTTAGTGTGTTGTAAGAAGAGTTTGAAGATATCTTGAAAGCTTGAAGCCTTGCTGGATGAATTCTGGAGAAGGATTGAAAATTTACTAAAGAACTCATCCGAGCTGACTCGAAGAGAAGAGAGCAGACTTTGGCATATGACACACATGAGGATTCTGGCATGCAGATTTTCAAGCCGACTCTAAGGGACCCGAGCCGACCGTCCATAGTACCATTTCCTGAATCAAAAAGGTGAGCTGACCCAAAGGGAGTCTGAGCCAACTCTATCATATAGTCAGACATCCGAGTTGACTCTTCAGTAATTCGAGTCGACTCCTCCAGAGTCCAAAAAAAGAGATTTGAGCCAATCGAGCCGACTCTAAAGAGGAAGAGCTGACTCTTCCAGACTACATTTTGAAGGACTGAGGATTCAAGGTGAGCCAACTCTTATAGAGTGAGGAATCAGGACACTATACAAGAGAGCCGACTAGATTGAAGAGAGTCGACTCAACCATAACTACTCTAAGGATTCAAGCCGACTCGAGTAATCTGAGCTGACTTGAAGGTTGATTTCAACTTATAATAGCTAGTTCCAGAACTTGTAATTTGAATCCAAAAAGTGCTCCAATGGTCAAATGTCACATCCTAATGGTTAACTAAAACTACCTGAGAAGGGTACAAGACTATATATTTGAGGGATTTGAACAACTTAAAATGGCTTTTGAAAGGAAAAGAGTAAATACCATATTGAAAGCTTGTAAGCTAGAGAGCATTGCAAGAGTATTCAAGACATTCTTCAAGCCTTCACCAACTATCAACTAAAGCTTGAAGCATTTATTGAAGATAGTAAAGAAGCCAACTAAGTGCATTGAAGTGCAATTAATTGGACTTCTCTTGAGCTGCATCGGCAACCATTCGACAAAAATCTGTTTGTCATTTTGTTGCTTTTCTTTACAATTCTTTTATTGAATTATTGGGTTATTGGTGAGCCAGGTTTAAAAACCAAATAGATTCTTGGTTAGCCTATGTTAAAACCATATGTTGGATTCTTGGTGATCCTGTTTAAAACCGAGTTGGGTTCTTGGTGATCCTGGTAAAACCAAGTTGGGTTTCTTTACTGAGCCCAGTTTAAAAAACTAAAGTATGGAGGTTTGGATTGTGAGCCTGTGAAAACAATTTGACTGTATTCCAGTGGGGGATATAGTAAAAATCCTAAGTGGTAATCTTGGGTAGTGGATGTAGGAGCTGGGTTTCTCTGAACAACTATACTTTGCTTATGTTTGTATTATGCTTTTCTTATTTGATTATGCTTCTGCATTCAATTATCCTACCACAGCACTTAACACTTATAAGGGATTTCAAAGAGCACATTATTGTCTAAATTTTTTAAATTCCCAATTCACCCCCCTCTTGGAAAAGCCACCTGGGCAACAACTGGTATCAGAGCAGTGTCTCTGAATACATTTAGAGTAAAGATTGATGACTCATCCCATAAGTACATCCTTGTCCGAAGGTCAATCTACCAATAGACCTTTACTCTTCACTAGCACTAATTATTCTTACTGGAAAGCTAGAATGAAAATCTATATACAAGCTATCAATTTTCAATTATGGAAGGTTATTCTAAAAGGGCCACAAATTTTCATGATTAAAATTAATGGCATGGATGTTCCAAAGCCAGAAGAGGACTGGGATGAACATGACATGAAGATGAAAAGATTAATTGCCAAAGCAATGAATTTATTATACTATGCTTTAGATGTTAACGAGTTTAATCGAATTTCCACTTGCTCTTCAGCAAAAAAATTTTGGGACAAACTCGAAGTGACCCACAAAGGAACTTTCCAAGTGAAGACTTCAAAAATAAATCTTATAGTACATAGTTACGAATTGTTTAAAATTGAATGTACTAAAACTATCTCTACCATGTTTACTCGATTTATAGATATTATTAATAGTTTAAAAAGTCTTGGCAGGGTTTATTCAAATGCTGACTTAGTATAGAAGATCCTCATATCACTTCCAGACAAATGGGATCCCAAAGTGACTGCCATCCAGGAAGCGAAAGATCTAAACACCTTATCTCTGGATGAATTAATGGGTTCATTCATTGTTGCCGCCAAGATTGCCATGGCCCGTAGCTGCTGTTGGCGCCGGAGTGCGCACCCCTTACTACCTGGTGGTCCTCTGGTCCTGGACCTGCAAAATAGGGGTTAGTGATCCAGGCAGGGGTTTCCGGCAGGGGCACTTTGATGGTCAAGTCAGTGACGATCCAGGGGAATAGATCCTCTGGGTCTATCCCCTCTTGATGGACTCCACATGAGGAGGAGTGTGTTGTGTGAGAGTGTGATGCAAGCATGTTGGGGGAAGTGTGGCCTGGTTAGAGGGAGTCTCTGTATGACCCTTCCTCCCGACCTTGCTTGAGAATGCTGGTGGTGCCGTGCTCCTCTTCTTGGTGGAGCTTGCACTTGTGTTCCAGTGGTATGGCTTGTGCCTTTCCTGTGTTGTTGTTGGTGTTACCTCCAAGTTTGTTGTGAACTAGGTTACTGTTGGGCATCCATCTCGGGATCTCCACCGAGCTATCAGGCACGTGCGGCGGTGTCCCGAGGAGCCTTTCCTAATTCATGATAAGGGGAGCTATCATGTGCTCTGACACTCCTCTTGGTCGCCTCATTCTGGGAAACCTGGCAGTACCTCGATCGGTGGGCCACCACCCCTGGGATTCGAATCTCCTAGTTGGCTTCCTCTCTCGAGTGGTCCAGGTGGTTGGTGAGGAGTATGGCATCTCGATCAGTGTGCTTCTCCTCTTTCTAGTGTAATCGATGGCTGCTGGCGGTTAGTATGGTCTGGCAGGTTCTCTAGTGTAGTCCTCGATCGGCTTGCCAGTGTTCTGGATGGTGGTGCCAATGTCTGAGTTGAGGCTGAGCTGGAATGGCAAGGCTCGCTCCGACCCAGATGCCCTGAGCTTGCGAGGTCATCTCAGTGGAGGAGGGCAGAGTGCAGGCCTGGTCTAGAGAGCTCGTGCTCGGAGAGGCTCCATGTGGCGGAGGAGTGCTGAGCTCGACTCCGACCACAGGGCTCAACCTCCGAGGGTCTCGCTCTGGAGGGCAGAGTGCAGGCCCAATCCAGAGGGCTCGCACTCAGAGAGGCTCCACATGGCGGAGGAGTGCTGAGCTCGACTCCGACCGCAGGGCTCAACCTTCGAGGGTCTCGTTCTGCAGCGCAGAGTGTGGGCCCGGTCCAGAGGGCTCGCACTCAGAGAGGCTCCATATGGCAGAGGAGTGCTGAGCTCGACTTCGACCACAGGGCTTAACCTCTGAGGGTCTCGCTCTGAAGGGCAGAGTGCGGGCCCGATCCAGAGGGCTCATGCTCGGAGAGGCTCCACATGGTGGAGGAGTGCTGAGCTCGACTCCGACCACAGGGCTTAACCTCTGAGGGTCTTGTTCTGGAGGGTAGAGTGTGGCTTCGGCCTAGGCATCCCGAGCTTGCGGGTCCAACCTGGTGGAGGATGGAGCTCAGCTCACCGTCTCGAGGGAGCTCAGCTCAGCTCGGCAGAGGAGTCCGGGCAGGAGAGCTGACACGGTGTCTGATGCGGCATCTTCCTTTGATGTGGCACCTATCAGCTCCCCCCATGTCAACGATCCCGCCACATCACTCATCACTCATGAATTGGCTATGCAGCACTGAATTGTTGATGATCAAAAGAAAAAGAAGACTATTGCATTCAAGGCTTCATCTGATTTTAAAAATATGGTGAGGAATCGGAAGATGACTGCACCTCCTCCAAAGATGATCTAGAAGATGAAGATATTGCAATGGTCATGAGGAGATTTAGAAGGTTTATGGAAAAGAAAAAAATATACTATAGAAAACTCCATAAACGAGGAGAGCACTCCAAGGACAAGGACAAGGATAAATAAAAATAAAAAGATCAAGTGCCCACATGCTATGAATGTAAGAAATCAGGGAACATTCATCCCGATTATCCTTTGTTAAAAAAAATTCTCAAGAAAAAGAAAAAGAAGGTGATGGTTGCTACATGGAGCGATAGTGAGGAATCCACTTCATCTTAAGAAAAAGAGACCACAAAAACTACTAACTTATGTCTAATAGGTCTTGAAGATGAGGTAACGTTCCCCGAACCTTAATTAGAATTTACATTTGATGAATTGAATTCTACTTTTCATGATTTATTATCTGAATTTAAAAAGGCTGGAGTAAAGGTTAGATCCTCAAATAATATCTATGATTCCATACTAAAGGAAAAAGAAGAAATTTCAGCAAAGAACAAAATTTTGCAAAAGAATTTACATGTCTTTTCTGAAAAGTTTAAAGCTTTGGAAATCGAAAATAATGAATATCTTGACAAGAACAAATCTTTAACTATTGAAAATAATGTTTTAAAAGGCGGTTGAAAAACTCAAGCCACTTGTTGAAAATCTTACATTATCTTCAAATAAGCTTGAGTTGATTTTAAAAGAACAAAGAAATTCTGAAAATAAAGCTAGAATCGGTTTTAACTCTTCAACTTCAAATGGAATTTCAGCTACTACTTTTGTGACACCAAAAGCTTATGTTCCAAAATTAATATCTCAAAAAGCTTTTGAAACAAATATTTCTGCTTCTACTCCTAAAGCTATATTGTGTGTTTCTAAGAACTCAAATAGAAAATCTTTTATATCCGCATCTCATGCATTAACATCTAGAACTTCAAAATTTGCATCCTTTCAGAATTTTGGAGTTGAATGTTATTCATGCAAAGGTTTAAGACACAAAGCTTTTCAATGTAACATCTTTAAAAATGTCAAGAGTAAAATACGAAAGATTTGGGTTCCCAAAGGAACCACCTCTGCTAACCTTCAAGGACCCAAGTTAGCTTGGATACCTAGAAGAACTTCTTAATTATCTTGCAGGAATGTTTTGTAGCCCAAAAATTAAAGAAAAGATGGTATCTTGGCAGTGGCTGTTCAAGGCATATGACGGGTGACAAGGATTAATTTATCACCCTAGAGATGAAAGAAGGAGGTATGGTTACTTTTGGAGATAATGGCAAGGGAAAAATAATCAGAATTGGTAAGATCAAGATAACCCCCTATACTTTTATTGAAATTGTTTTGCTAGTAGATAAATTGAAGCATAATTTGTTAAGCATTAGTCAACTATGTGATAAAGGCTTCAAGGTTATCTTTGAATTATCTGTGTATTGTAACAAACTCTCTTGATTCTAGCGGTAAGTTCATTGGACATAGACTTGGAAATATTTATGTGGTAGACCTTAAGGATCTTGCCATGTCAAGTAGTTCCAGTCTAGTTGCAATGAATGCTAAGACCAAGGAGTCTTGCTTACTTTGGCATAGACAATTAGGTCATGCTAGCATGCATACTATTGCCAAGTTAATTTCCAAGAATTTAGTTAGAGGCATGCCCAAGTTTAAAGTAGACTTTGGTCATGTTTGTGATGCATGCCAAATGGGTAAACAAACTAGGAGGAGCTTTAAACCCAAAAATATGATTTCAACTACTAGACCCCTTGAGCTACTTTACATGGACTTATTTGGACCAACTAGGACCACAAGCCTAGGAGGTATGAAATATTCTCTTGTAATAGTAGATGACTTTTCTATATTTACTTGGGTTTTGTTTATTGCTCACAAAGATGAAACCTTTAAAGTATTTCAAAAATTTCATAAAAAAGTTTCAAATAAGAAAAATCTTTCAATAGTTTTGATTAGGAGTGATCATGGCACTGAATTTGAAAATTAGTTTTTCAACGATTATTGCACAGAAAACTGCATTGATCACAACTTTTCCGCTTCTAGGATACCACAACAAAATGGTGTTGTAGAGAGAAAAAATAGAACTTTGAAAGAAATGGCCCAAATAATGTTATATGAAGGCAATCTTCCAAGATACTTTTGGGCAGAAGCAGTGAACACTGCTTGTTACATTTTAACCCGCATTTTAATCCATCATATTTTGAATAAAATCCCCTATGAGCTTTGGAATGAAAAGAAACCCAATATTAATTATTTTCATGTATTTGGTTATAAATGTTTTATGCTTAACAATGGTAATGATAATCTAGGAAAATTTGATGCTAAATCAGATGAAGCAATTTTTCTTGGTTATTCATTATATAGCAAAGCATATAGACTATTTAACAAAAGTACTCTTATTATAAAAAAATCCATGCATGTTATTTTTGATGAAACTAACCCTTCACCTTCTAAGAAAGAAGAGTGCATAGACAATGATGCAGGTATAATTCAAAAAGAAATGGAAGACATGAGCATACAAGAAAGTCCAATCGAAGAAGGAGAGGAAATGGTAAGTAAGGATCATGCTGATCTACCAAAGGAATGGAGTTACGTAACTTCTCATCCAAGAGAATTAATTATTGGTGATCCTTCACAGGGTATTAGGACTAGGTCATCACATAGAGATTCACATGATTACTTAGCCTTTGTATCACAAATAGAACCTCATACCTTAGAAGAAGCTGAATCTAATCCAAATTGGATGATGGCCATGCATGAAGAACTAAACCAGTTTGAAAGAAATAAGGTATGGACTTTAGTTGAAAGACCTTCAGACCATCCAATCATATGAACCAAATGGGTCTATAGAAACAAGTTAGATGAGCAAGGAAATGTAGTAAGAAACAAAGCTAGAATAGTGGCTAAGGGATATAACCAAGAAGAGGGTATCGATTTTGATGAAACATATGCATCTGTAGCAAGACTAGAAGCCATTAGATTATTTCTTGCATTTGCTTCCTACATGAATTTCAAACTTTTTCAAATGGATATGAAAAGTGCATTTTTAAATGATTTTATTTCTGAAAAATCTTTTTGTAGAACAACCACCAGGTTTTGAAGATCATGTTTTTCCAAATCATGTGTTTAAATTGAATAAAGTATTATATGTTTGAAACAAGTAACTAGAGCCTCGTATGAAAGACTTAGCACTTTCTTGATTGAAAATAATTTTTCAATAATAAATGTTGATAAAACTCTTTTCATTAACAAGAAAAATAATGATTTATTAATTGTACAAATTTATGTTGATGATATTATATTTGGTATAACTAATGAAACTCTTTGTAGAGAATTTGCTAAGTTAACGTAGGAAGAATTTGAAATGAGCCTAATGGATAAACTTAACTACTTTCTTGGACTTCAAGTGAAACAAACAAAGGAAGGAATCTTCATTAACCAAGCCAAGTATACCAAAGAAATAATTAAAAGTTTGGTATGTAGTCAAGCAAACAAATAAACACACCCATGAGCCCATCTTGCAGATTGGATAAAGATGAAGCTGGATCCAACATTGACCAAAAGCTCTATAAAGGTATGATCGGATCCTTGTTATATTTAACTGCAAGTAGACCTGATATCTTGTATAGCGTATATGTATGTGCTAGATTCCAATCTAATCCTAAAGAATCATATATTCTTGCTGTTAAAAGGATTATTAGATATTTGAAAGGTACAAGTAAACTAGGTCTATAGTTTTCAAAACATTCTTCATTGAATTTAATTGGATTTTCGGATGCTGATTATGCTAGTTGTAGAATTGATAGAAAAAGCACTAGCGGCACATGCCAATTTCTAGGATTGAATTTAATCTCATGGCACTGTAAGAAACAAAGCTCGGTAGCACTATCTACTGCTGAGATAGAGTATGTTGCTGCAGGGAGTTGTTATACACAAGTGTTATGGATTAAATAATAACTAGAAGACTTTGGTGTTACACAATCTAAAATCCCAATCAAATGTGATAACACAAGTACTATAAATTTGTCAGAAAATCCAATTCAGCATTCAAGGACTAAACACATAGAAATTAGACACCATTTTATTAGAGATCATGTTTTGAATGGTGACATTGAACTAAAATTTAACCCAACTGAGAACCAACTAGCTGATATTTTCACTAAGCCACTCAATCAGGATATATTTAAAATGATTAGAGGAGAATTAGGTCTTTGTGATCCTTTCAAGATTTTATTAACCTAATTCCTTCAAAATTAAGTAAAAGTTATCTAGAAATCCTCCTACATCAATTCAAGTTCTTTGAACAACTTTCCCTAAGATTTTATCGAATAGATTTCAATTTTTGAATCATTTCAACTTTTGTGAAAAGTTTCTGTTTGAGTCGACTTGGGCAATTTGGCTCTGGTCAAGCCGACTCGAATCTTTGTTGATTCTATTTTTGCTCTGGTCGAGCTGACTCGGGCAATTTAGGGTTGTTAGAGATGACTTGGATGTTGGGCAATCGATTTTTTAATTAAGCTGTGCGATTTGTTCTGAATTTTATTGTTCTCTATTCTCATTCCAAACCCTATCTCTCCACTCAAAACCTCTAGCAAAACCCAGAAATCTTCTTCCTCAAGCTCCCATTCCACATTTCTTCCTGCAAGTGTTGCAATGGCACCAAAATCGATAGTGTGAAAGAGATCCGAAAGAACTGCACCCTCAGTGAAAGTATAAAGAAGAACAAAGAGCCGGCAAGAGAAGCTGACTCGAGCAGTTGAGGGGGAAGAAGAACAAACTAAACAGTTGGCCTCTACTCACTCTCCAAGACAGGTAATGTCAATGTCTAATCGGCCTGTTACTAGTGGTAGAAGGATTATCTTCAAATTTTTTGAAGAAATTGGATTGAAAATTAGGGATTTAATTGATGAACAAGGCTGGATTTTTTTCTTCTCTCTGAATTTATCTACATATCCAACCCTTGTTAGAGCATTTTATGAAAACCTAAGAATTGAACCCCAACACATTGAATCCACTGTAAAGGGAAAATGGATTATAGTGACAGAGGAGTGGCTCAGCATATTATTGGAAATGCCTGCTGAAGGAACTAAGCACTTAGTTTTGAAGGACAGAGAGAAAACCCTTCAAATAATACTGGGCAGGACTGATGTTAGTGGAGTAGGAACTGTAATGGCTAATACACTCTCACTGGAAATGAGACTCCTCCATAATTTTGTCAGTAGAATATTTCTTTCAAGAACTGGTAGATTTGATTGGATAAGTGAACGTGACCTCGGCTTTATGGATCATATCATTCAAGGGGAGGCACTAAATCTACCCTATATCATGATAATGCAAATGAAGGAAGCTGTCAAAAAAGTTAAGGCTTGTTTACCTTACGGAATGGTTCTAACTTTATTATTTCAAGCCTCTAGGATTAGTTTGGAAGGAGAAGATGGTAAACCCCTTCATTATACCGACACTTATACCTCTAAATCTTTGCTCCGAATGGGGTATATCCTTAGTGAAGGGATATGGAAGAAAAGGGAACTGAAGAGAAGGCTATAGTAGCCTCCAGCAGCAGCAGTACTGAAGACAGTGACAGTGAAGAAATTTCTTGGGAGATCTCCACTGCAGGGCCTTCAGCACCTGAACACATTGTTGATGTTCTAGTTGGCACCTCCACTAACTTTGCTAGCACTTCTAAGCCAGCTGAGACTACTGTACTTGAGTTTGCACCTTTGGAGACTGAGCACATTGATCATCCTTTACCAGCATCTCAACCTATGCCAGATACCACTTATGTTCCTCCTGCACCTTCAGCTCAGGATCCATTTACTCACCCTACCATTACTTCAGTGACACAGGACTTCATAGCATTGTAGATAAAATCACTGAGAGAATCTTTGACTGCTTCTTTGGCTACTATGTTTGGTGAGTTTCACCAATCTGTGGACTGTAGACTTGATCATATTGACAGTGAGGTCAGGGAGTTGAGAGGCAGAGTTGAATCACTTGAGACCTCCAGACCTACATCTTAGCCTGATCTGCAGCCTATCCTTGACACCATATCATCTGGTTTTGATTTAATCAAGAAAACTATTGATCAAGCTTTGGATGAATACAGAACAGAGCTAAAGGAAATAAGGTTCAATATAGGATCATTAGAACAAAGAAAAAGGATGGAGGAAGATTATACAAGGGGCATAGGGATCTTAAAATCAGAATTTGGGAGATTGCGAGGATTTGCTCAAGCTTTTGCAAATGCACAAGCTACTGAGTTAGTTGCTCTAAACACTGAGATCAAAAAGCTTCATGAGGAGATGGAGGTGGTTCAATTTCATCTTGATCAACTGAAAATAACAGTCATTGCAGCATTTGCCACTCCTAAACCAAGAGCTGTACCTACACCTGGAACTACCTCAACTATACACCCTAGGTAGCTAGCTCCTCACCTTAGGTCCCAAACTTCTGAACCACAATTTGTAGACCCCATAGCATCTATACCACCTTTTGGGCCACACAATACTACACAGCTAGACAGTGATTGATTGTAATGCTTTCAATTTCTTGCAACTTGTATTGAAAACTTTGAATGAAATTAAAGCACTTTTGTTGACATATGTTTTGTGTTTGAATTGGATTGTGCAATATCTTGCAATCACATCTTCAACTGTATAATGATAATCTCATGATTTTAATTAGAATATCAAAGTTGATTTGAGAAAGTGAAATTATCTCAAACAAATTTTATGAACTTTCTCATTCTATCATAAAATTGAGCTTTAATTGAATACCTTTTTGACTATTGACAAAAAGGGGGAGAACATTAAGATTGTATGAAAAATACTATAACTATTTGAGAATATACAGAAAGGGGGAGAATATATTTAACTAAGCATGAATTTATTTCAAAATTTTCAAATCATCAAAGAGGGGGAGCAAATTATTGAAACTGAATGGCTCTAGCTCAAGACTTGCAATTTGCTCTGATTGCTTTACAAATTTAGCTCAATAATCAGCCCTAATACTTACAATTTTGAGCTCTGCTACTTTGAAACATACAAACTTTAATGCTTTGATATGTATAAAAGCACTAGCACTAGTACTATATAGTTTTTCATAAAAAAGCTCTGATACTTACTTGCAAATACAGTTAGCTTTGTTACATGTAAATGCTTACTCTTAAATACAATCATACATGTAATTATAAAAATATTTTCATGTCCAGTGTTTTATCATCATCAAAAAGGGAGAGATTGTTGACCCCATAAGTGATTTTGATGATAACCAAATATTGGAGCATGAATTTGTTTTATTAACAACTCTTCAAGTATTTTACTAGTTTTTGTAGGATGAACTCTTTGCTTAATTTTAACTCCTACATTTTTATTTCTTGTGTTGAGTTGTATTATAATTGAATTTTGTAAAGAAGAACCCAAAAAATAACTCAAGTAAAAACCAATCAAATGGGTTACTTCCAGATTATTTCAGGCTTTAAATTACTTTGAGTGTATTGTAAGAAGAGTTTGAAGATATCTTGAAAGCTTGAAGCCTTGCTGGATGAATTCTAGAGAAGGATTGAAAATTCACTGAAGAACTCATCCGAGCCAACTCGAAGAGAAGAGAGCCGACTTTGGCACATGGCATGCATAAGGATTCTGGTACGTAGATATCCGAGCCGACTCTAAGAGACCCGAGCCGACTTGTCCAGAGTATAATTTTCTGAATCAGACAGGTGAGTCGACCCAAGGGGAGTCCGAGTCGACTTTATCATATAGTCAGACATCCGAGCCGACTCCTCCAGAGCCCAGAAAAAAAGATCTAAGAACTATAGCCAATCGAGCAGACTCTAAAGAGGAAGAGCCTACCCTTTTATACTACATTTTTAAGGCCTGAGGATCCGAGTCGACTAGAATTAAGACGAGCCAACTCTTACAGAGTGAGGAATCAGGACACTGTGCAAGAGAGCCGACTAGATTGAAGAGAGTCGACTCAACTAGAACTACTCTGAGGATCCGAGTTGACTCGAGTAATCCGAGCCGACTCGAAGGTCGATTTCAGACTTATAACAGCTAATTCCAGAACTTGTAATTTGAAACCAAAAAGTGCTCCAACGGTCAAATGTCACATCCCAACGGTCTACAATGACTTAAACTACTTGAGAAGGGTACAAGACTATATATTTAAGGGATTTGAACAACTTAAAAAGGCTTTTAAAAGGAAAAGAGTAAATGCCATATTGAAAGCTTGTAAGCTAGAGAGCACTGCAAGAGTATTCAAGACAGTCTTCAAGTCTTCACCAACTATCAACTAAAGATTGAAGCATTTATTGAAGATAATAAAGAAGCCAACTAAATGCATTGAAGTGCAATCAATTAGGCTTCTCTTGAGTTGCATCGACAACCATTCGACAAAAATCTGTTTATCATTCTATTGCTTTTATTTACAATTCTTTCATTGAATTATTGGGTTATTGGTGAGCCCGGTTTAAAAACCAAATAGGTTCTTGGTTAGCCTATGTTAAAACCAAGTGTTGGGTTCTTGGTGATCCCATGTTAAAACCAAGTTGGGTTCTTGGTGATCCTGGTAAAACCAAGTTGGGTTTCTTTGGTAAGCCCAGTTTAAAAAACCAAAGTGTAGAGGTTTGGATTGCGAGCCTGTGAAAATAATTCGACTGTATTTCAGTAGGGGATATAGTAGAAATCCCAAGTGGTAATCTTGGATAGTGGATGTAGGAGCTAGGTTGCTCTGAACCACTATAATTTGCTTGTGTTTGTGTTGTGCTTTTCTTATTTGATTACGTTCTGCATTCAATTATCCTACCACAGCACTTAACACTTATAAGGGATTTCAAAGAGCACATTATTGCCTAAATTTTTTAAATTTCCAATTCACCCCCCTCTTGGGAAAGCCACCTGGGCAACAAGTTCAACAACCTATTCTTTAAGGTGTTGAAGAAGGAGTTTGCCACAGCCACATCATTTCTGGAGAGGCTAGCACCTTAAAGGAAGGAGGAGAATCCCCTTACCCCGGTATGAACCACCTGTAGAGGCAGGACATCTGTGCTGCTCGCAGAGTCGGTGCTCTTCCTTGGAGTACTTCCCTCATGGTGATCGTCACCTCATACAAAAGGTTTGTACTCCTATCCCATTGGTCTGAAGATATGTTCTTCGGTACCCTTTTATGTGATTCATGGAATGGTTCCATGAGTCGCATAATTTGCATGTTTGATTTCATACATGTATTACTTAATATGCATAAAGATCTGTGTAGGGCCAGGGTTAATTGGATTAATATATTAGATAAAAGCGTTTTATCTTCTTCCGCTACATTATGCACTTAGAAAAGTTTTAAATTGCATGTATCAAGGGTCCACCCTGGGTTCGCCCAACATTTGGGCCAGTCTTCCACCAAACACTTTAGTTTGGCTCGAGTTTGCGACATCAAGTCCAAACCACAATCCTTAGACCTTTGCCCATAATCCAAAGCCAACATGATCTTGAACCCAAACTCTTCAACCAGTACCTAATACTCAACCCGATTTTAATTTTTTGAGCTTGGGTTCAAAACTGGGTTAATTTAGATTATCTATTTACATTATATCTTGACACCTAGGAATTATCGTACACATGGTAATTTTGGAACGGGACTAAAGAGAATTTCAAGTTAAGGGCTTGGGTCAACCATAGCCATACAAGATAGAAAGCTTGAGCGCTATATTGCCTTACCAAGTAGCTATAATCAAAATGCAGTTTGGACATGGCACTTAATAGACTAAGTTAGGTGACTATTATGGTGACTTTCTACTCAGCCTTGAGATACCTATCAAATGATTGACGTGATGCGGGATGACTCTAAGATTGATAAAGATATAGGAAAAATAGTAAACTAATTTTTTTATGATTTTTATAATTTATGTTTGTAGGCTAAATTTTCAAATAAAAGTAAGAACTAGTATAAGGAGTAGCAATGCATAGAATCATCATGATCGCAGGCAAACTCATGCAAAAATAATAAATTCCAGGACCTAAGAATCGAGAAACTCCCAGATTAGGATAGTTTATCTTCATCAAAATAGATATCAAGAGAAGAGAAGGTTTCTTATCAATCAGAGATTGAAAACTTTGCAGTGGAAAGGATCACTCATACTCTGATTGGAGCCTGGAAGAAGAAGCTTCAGTTGCTTGAATCAGATGGCTAATCTGGACCCGATCTGAAGGCAAGGAAAGCCTTCTCTAAGGAGGTGAAACACCTCGGGGATCCTGCAAGCGTCAGGGGTCAATCAAAATAGAAATTAAACAAAGGAATAAAAACTAGGGTTTATAAGGAAGCCAAATTAGGTTTAGGTGTGGGTGTATTGGGGAAGAATGTTGGGAATTGTGTCCCAAAGCCAATCGCCTGGGTTGTAGGTGGTTGAGCTAAATATTGTACTCTTTCTTTGAATTAATAAAATATTATTTTTGGTAGCTCATCACATATTATTTCCCTGAAATGAACTCTTTCCATGTGATGAAGTCCTTTGGACTACACTGTCTTCGATACGGAGAGGATGTATCGAGTGGTCCTTAAACCCTATTCACAACCAAAGGATATATTGTATTGGATGGCAATATATCAAGAATAGGTTGTTGCAGTTCACATCGTTTGGTTGTCCTCTTGACCAAATGAGTGTGGTGACACTGGTGTGATCTGCAAGTGGGATATGTGATATCTCATTGAACATGACTCCGTGCAGCCCCTTTTCTGCCAAAGGGATACTCATGATTGGATATGGATATATGTGTCCCTCTAACCTGAGGTAATCACGGTAGCTTGCAAGCAACTCCCTGTGCTTTGGTGCCGGACTACCCGGATTTTTAATCTGGTGACGGAAGGTTTCTGGATACAGGAAAGTACTTGTGGAGCAGTGATGGACTAAGATGGAATTGACCTATCCAAACAGTTTGGATTGAATGTTTCGTAGTATATCAATTTAGCAAATCCTCGGCCGGGATAGCCTTAGTGAAGAGTCACTGGGCTTGCGAGGTTGAGACACGTAGTCGACTGACTCAGTCTGGGTTGGCAGCCCAATCTCAATCATCCTGAGCATTAGAGGTCAAAGGGATGAATTATACGGTAACCATATGCTAGAGGTTCGATAGTTTGCTCCAGCATCTTCAACCTATCTGGATGCTGGGACCGATTGCTAGATGGTTTCCTGTGCTGGTACTGGAATTGTTCCAGTGCTACCGTTTAGGTTCGAACCTATGAGGTCACACACCACAGAGGATAACTCTCTGATCCGGATACCGATTACGATTGGAAATCGTCTCGGTTTTATGGTCACAGTATTTTTGAGCACTTTTTTCCCCGTCTTGCCCTTGTTTGCATCAACCGGAAATTGTTCCGGGTTGACCAGCGCTGCGCCAGGATTTTTCTGAATCAGTTTTGAACTGATTCGGAGTTCGTTTCGGCCTTCAATTGGTTGTGAACCAATTTTTCCCTTGAACCAAATTTTAAACCGGTTCAATTAGATTGAACCACTTGGTTTAAATGGTTTTGGACTGGTTTTTATTGGACCGGTGGTTTTTCCTCTCACATGGACCGTTTACACGGTATTATCGCTGGGAGAAAAACTCTTGCGACAAGAAGGCCAAACGACCGAAAGTTTTGACGCTGGGCGGGCATCTCTTCTCCTCCCTCCAACGTTTGGTTTAATCCCAGTTTAATTGCTGATAAATTGGGAGAACGACAGCTCTTTGATCGGCTTCTTTGTCTCCCAGCCTCTCCATCTTCCCCTCTGCTATCCTTATATATTATCACCCTGTTTTAGCTTGTTAGAAGAGAGAAAAAAAAAATAGCAAGCATAATCAGGGCGTCGTTTTTCTTTGAGAGGCTGAGGGTTCTCCCCTTTTTTTGAGAGTTTAATCCTTGCTTCCATAAGGTGCTCTTGGGGCTGGGATTTGGAGTGTGTGAGGGAAAGAAACAAGGCTTTAAATCCCATTGTTTCAAGTGCTCAAGTTCTGCCCTGTTGTAGAAATTCTGTGACCGTGAAGCTTTCTTCCAGCGGCTAGCACCGCACGTGGAGAATGATCCGAGAGCCCCGGGTGTGTCTCCCCTCTAGAGGGAGTATCCTTCTACTCCTAGGAGCAAGCTACGCAGACCGGGATCGCCCCAACTGCTCCAAATCGAAGGCCAAAGTCTGCTGCCCAGTTCTGTTGTAGAAATCTGGCAGCATATTTTAGTGATTTTTTATAATTATTTGGCTAACAATTTCTTGTAGATTTCAATTGGAGATTGAAGAGCACTTGTCCAAGTTGCTGCTGCTCGAATTTGGGAGCAAACAGAGGTCCAGAAGGTAGCGTTCCGACGACATTTTGCAAGCCAAAAACAGAGTTCCAAGGAGGAATGCGACTGGAATAACTTTATTCCAGTTATTCCAGCCTATTCTAGGTTTATTCCAGAGTTAATCCAAGCGGAATAAAGGTATGGAAAATTATTTTTAATCATGCATGGATAGACTTAATTGTTTAATATTATGCAAATATTTTATATGATTATACATGCCTAAATGCAACTAGATTTAGATTAGTTCCTGGTGGAGCAGATTTTCGCTGCACGAATTTTAAAAAATGTTTTAAAATCCATTCTGCTCCAGCAGATGTTTGCATGCCTAGTATAGGATCTTGTCAAACCACCTGCTTTGTTTCCTTTCAGTGGTATCAGAGCCAGGTTACATTTATAATCTAATCTAGTATGCATGTTAATAGATTAAAAATTGTTTAATCTTAATATGTATCCAGATTTCTTTTTGGAACCTAGTTGAGACCTTCACCATGACCGTGTATCTTTGACACGATGCGGATCGTCTGTGTTGGCCTCTTCAGAATGATCCTTAAAGAATATTAAAAATTAAAAATTGTTTTAATTTGGAGATACATGTTTTATGCATGTTTTATAAAATATTTGTAAAATATTTTGATGCATGATTTGTTATGTAAAAAAATGTTTTACATAAAACTTAATTAAAAATTGTTTTAATTAAGTGTTTGGCTTATTAAAATTTTTTTATGTTTATGAAATCTAATCAAATTTGCATAAGCCATTTTGGGTTAAATTGGGTTAGCTGACTAGTTGGGTTCATAACTGGGTTAGACCTAAGTTTAGTTGAACCGGATAACAAGAAGATTAAACAAAAGTTGTTTAAGGCCCTTTTTTAGAACTATCTAATAGTTAAATTAGTTGATCCATTCATCTAAAATGGATCCAATTAGTGGCTCAGTGGACGCCCGAGTCTTTTGGCTAGTCTGATCGAGTCTGGTAAACCAACTAGTGTCGAGGTAGGTTTGGCATTGTGATCATGGCTGTATGAGGCTACCTCTTTCCTGGCCAACTTGGTTGGTGTCTAGGAAAGATGGTTAATGACGGATACTCACCGATGATCTCACCTACCTGGCTAGTCAAGTCGACCAGAACTGATTGGAAAAGCTCAATGACTCGAGTTAACCCATGTCACCCAGGTTGATCGGTCTGACTGATCTATAGGTGCCCATGGATCATTTGTTGATTTATTTCAACCCTCCTGGAATCTGATTATTTCAGTGGGAGGATGATCCATGTCCTTATCTTTTTCTTCTGTCATAACTATAAGAAAATCTTCTAAAATTATTAGGTCCTTAAAAAGACTAAGTCAAGGAGTTGAGAGTGTCTTAGCCTCCCATTAAGTTGGATAGAAATGTGTCCACTAGCTTGGTGTGCATCGGCAGTTCCATAGAACGGGTGTACATCCGACGGCTGGAATTTTTATCTGATCGATGATGGTTCAGTGCAACCTCCTTAACGGGACCAGGTGGGCCGGCCATAGTCGGGCTTGGTCTTTAGTTAGCTAGAAGCATTGGATTTGTCATTTTAATGGTTGGACCTAACCAGAGACCTGCAATAGGAGGCCCCTAGGCCGATTGGGGTGCTCTCTGGGGCAAAATAAAATACTGAAAATTATTTAGGGAAACAATTGGTTTACGAACCTACCTTTAGGCTCGTATGGGTGAGCTGGCCATAATCGGGCTCATGCGAGGCCTATTGGATTTCAGTACCCACTTGATAAAGTGTTTTCATGGATTGGAGTTAGAGGCTACCAATCTGAAAAATTAGTGGGAGAAACCTTTAGACTAAAGTCCAAGTCTTTTGGTTAAGTTATTAATTCATAAACTAATTTGGTCTTATTTTCTTTTCAGATGTCTTCAAATTTATCACTCCGGTCATTTCTCGATAACGAGAAGTTAAAGGGTCATAACTTCGATAGTTGGTATCGAAGATTGAGAATCGTTCTGGAGCATGAACGGATCCTCTATGTAATAGCGGATCCGGCACCTGAAATCCCTCCCGCTAATGCACGGAGTGCGGTCAGAGATGCTTATCTGAAGTGGGTCTCTGATCGGACTACTGTCCGATGCATTATGTTAGCGGCAATGAACGACGAGTTCATTCTCAAAAATCGAGGAGGCCCAACCTGATGAAATCCTTCAAAAGTTGAAGGAATCCTTCGGCATCCCGGATGATGTAGAACGGTACAAAGTGTCTTGTGCCATCTACAATTCCAAGATGCCAAATGGTGGTTCAGTCACTGATCATGTATTGTACATGATCGAGTTGATTGAAAAGTTGGGCAAACTCGGATGCCCCTTGCACGAGCAGCTCGGCAAGGATGTGATCCTGAATTCTCTTCCCTCCTCCTATCTTGATTTTCTCGATCATTATAGAATGAACAAGCCTGCAGTTAACTACCATGGTCTTTTGGGGTTACTGCAGACTTTTGAGAAAGACCACCAACTGAATAAGGGGGTGGCGAATTTAGTGGAAGGAAGTAGAGGTCGTCGTCCCTTTAAGAAAGGGAAGAAGAAAATGAATAAGAAGGGAAAGAAGGTGCAGAATGTTCCTGGCCCTAGTCAGACCAGGAAGTATAAGGCTGATCAATCTTCTGCAGAGTGCTTCTACTGCAAGAAGAAGAGACACTGGAAGAGGAACTGTCCTCTTTATATTGCATCCCTTGATCCGAACAGGCCGAGGAAGCAGAAGTCTGCTGAACAAGGTATTTATATGATAAAACCTTGTAATTACTCAATTGTTGATACTGCTAACTGGGTATTGGATACTGGTAGTCCAATTTATGTTTATAATTTGTTACAGGGACTTCAAGTTAGCAGAAGATTTGAAGATGGAGAACAGTTTCTGAGCATCGGGAATGGAAATCGTGTTCCAGTACTGGCGATCGGAGTCCTGCGTCTTGTCTTTGAGTCTTATACTGTCGAACTAGTTGACTGTCACTATTGTCCTAGTTTCATTATGAGCATAATCTTTGTAGGCCTTTTGGCCAATTGTGGTTTTGAACTATCAATAAAAGGAGATTTTTGCAATGTTATTTTGAATAACTCTGTTATAATGAAAGCTAGATTAAATAATGGCATATATGTACTATCAAGGCTGTTAGTGTAATGTACACTTCTAGCAAACGCCCAAGGTTAGATAATGTCAATGATTTGTATCTTTGGCACTGTAGGCTAGGTCATATTAACCAAAATAGGATAAACAAGATGCGTGGAGATGGACTCCTCGAGGTCAGTGATTCTGAATCACTGCCCACTTGTGAATCCTGTTTACTTGGTAAAATGACCAAGTCACCTTTTACTAGAAAAGGTGAACGAGCTACAGAACTTCTAAGTCTAATACATACTGATGTATGTGAATCGATGACAGTTAGTGCCAGAGGAGGATACAAATATTTCATTACTTTTACAGACGACTTTTCAAGATTCGATTATGTCTTTTTAATGAGACATAAGTCTGAATCGTTTGAAATGTTCAAACGATACCGTAATGAAGTAGAAAAGCAAACTGGAAAAAGTATTAAAACCCTTCGATCTGATCGAGGTGGTGAATACTTATCTGGTGCTTTTTTGACATATCATGAGGAGAATGGAATTCTCTCTCAGTGGACTCCTCCAGGAACACCATAGTTGAATGGTGTGTCCGAAAGGAGGAATCGAACCTTGTTGGACATGGTTCGATCCATGATGGGCTTTGCAACTCTGCCACTATCCTTTTGGGGATATGCGCTTCAGACAGCCTGTTACTTATTAAATAATGCTCCAAGTAAGTCTGTTGTCTCCACTCCGTATGAGATGTGGAATGGACGTTAACCCTCAATCTCACACCTTCGGGTCTGGGGTTGTCCAGCTTATGTAAAGCATTTAGACTCAGACAAACTTGGTCCTAGGTCTGACCGGTGTTTATTCATTGGTTATCCTAAGGAAACCAAAGGGTATTTCATCTATTTGGAGAATGAACAAAAGGTGTTTGTTGCTCTTAGAGCTATCTTTTTGGAAAAGGAGTTCCTTGGAGAAGGAACTATAGCTTCTAAGATTGAACTTGATGAAGTTCAGCCAATAGAAGAGCCTACACACTCTAAGGACATCGTAGAACCGGCTGTGATTGAATCACACCCAGAACCCATTAGGAGATCCGGTAGAATACCATGTCAGCCAGACAGATACTACGATTTCTTGGTCCGGGACGGTGATCCCATTGAGCTCGATAAGAACAATGAGGATCCAATCACCTATATGGATGCACTTCAGAGATCTGACTCTGAGGCATGGCTTGGAGCCATGCGATCCAAAATGGAGTCCATGGAAATCAACAATGTTTGGACATTGGTTGATCCACCTGAAAGAATAAAACCCATCGGGTGTAAATGGATCTTCAAGAGGAAAAGGGGTGCAGATGGGAAGGTAGAGACCTATAAAGCCCGTCTGGTTGCCAAGGGGTATCGTCAGCGATATGGTATCGATTATGACAAGACTTTATCCCCTGTGGCAATGCTCAAGTCCATTCGGATCATGGTTGCTTTGGCAGCATATTTTGATTACGAGATCTGGCAGATGGATGTCCGAACCACTTTCCTAAATGGAGAGCTGGAAGAAGAGGTGTATATGATACAGCCTGAAGGGTTCACATCCACAGATGAATCAAAAGTATGCAAGTTGCAGAGGTCCATCTATGGACTCAAGTAAGCGTCTCGAAGTTGGAACTTACGGTTTGATAGGTGTATCAAATCGTATGGCTTCGTTAGGAATGGAGAAGAACCGTGCATCTATAAATGGGTTAATGGTTCTATGATTGTATTCCTAGTACTGTATGTTGATGACATTCTCTTAATCGGGAATGATGTCGCAGTATTACAAGGAATAAAGGTCTGGTTATCATCTCAATTCTCCATGGACTTGGGTGAAGCTTCTTACATACTAAGTATGAAAATCCATAGAGATAGATCTAAGAAGCTTTTGGGACTGTCCCAGTCTACGTACATTGACACTGTGTTGAAATGGTTCAGCATGGAAAATTCCAAGAAAGGCTATCTCCCGATAGGTTCTGGAATTACTCTTTCCAAGAAGGATTGTGCGACAACTCCTGAGGAAAGAGAGCGCATGAGTAGAGTACCTTATGCTTCTGCAGTAGGTTCTATCATGTATACTATGACTTGTACTAGACCAGACATGGCATACTCACTAGGAGTAGTGAGCAGATACCAGTCTGACCCAGGTGAGGTGCATTGGAAGGTGGTTAAGTCCATCCTTAAGTATTTAAGAAATACTAAAGATCAATGGCTGATTTATGGAGAACCTGACTTGAAACTTATGGGGTACTATGACTCCAGTTTCCAGTCGGATAGAGATGATAGCAAGAGTGTGTCAGGGTTTGTATTTACCCTGAATGGAGGAGCGATCTGCTGGAAAAGTTCTAAGTAGGCAACTGTTGTAGACTTGGTATGCGAAGTAGAATATATTGCAGTAGGCAAAGGAAGTTGTGTGGTTGCGGAAGTTCCTTGGAGAGCTCGGGGTGGCACCTTCCCTAGATGGACCTGTTCCGGTGTACTGTGACAGCACTGGAGCAATTGCTCAAGCTAAGGAGCCTAAAGCTCATCACCGCACCAAGCATATACTGCGGCGCTACCACCTCGTACGAGAGATTGTGGAATGAGGCAACATCAATCTTCTGAAGATCGATGGAAAAGAAAATCTAGCCGACCCCTTCACTAAAGCCCTCGGAATAAAAGAGTTCGACTATTGTAAATGGGAAATGGGTATTAGATACTCTTCTGATTGGCTTTAGTACAAGTGGGAGTTGTTGGAAATTGTGTCCCAAAGCCAATTGCCTAGGTTGTAGGCGGTTGAGCTAAATATTGTACTCTTTCTTTGAATTAATAAAATATTATTTTTGGCAGCTCATCACATATTATTTTCCTGAAATGAACTCTTTCCATGTGATGAAGTCCTTAGGACTACACTGTCTTCTATACAGAGAGGATGTATCGAGTGGTCCTTAAACCCTGTTCACAACCAAAGGATATATTGCAATGGACAGCAATATATCAAGTATAGGTTGTTGCAGTTCACATCGTTTGATTGTCCTCTTGACCAAATGAGTGTGGTGACACTGGTTTGATCTGCAAGTGGGATATGTGATATCTCATTGAACGTGACTCCGTGCAGCCCCTTTTTTGCCAAAGGGATACTCATGATTGGATATGGGTATATGTGTCCCTCTGATCTGAGGTAATCACGGTAGCTTGCAAGTAACTCCCTATGCTTTGGTGCCAGACTACCTGGATTTTTAATCTGATGATGGAAGGTTTCTGGGTACAGGCAAGTACTTGTAGAGCAGTGATGGACCAAGATGGAATTGACCTATCCAAACAGTTTGGATTGAATGTTTCGCAGTATCTCAATTTAGCAAATCCTCGGTCGGGGTAGCCCTAGTGAAGAGTCACTGGGCTTACGAGGTTGAGACACGTAGTCGACTGACTCAGTCTAGGTTGGCAGCCCAATCTCAGTCGTCCTGAGCATTAGAGGTCAAAGGGATGAATTATACGGTAACCATATGCTAGAGGTTCGATAGTTTGCTCCTGCATCTTCGACCTATCCGGACGCCGGGACCCATTGCTAGATGGTTTCCTGTGCTGGTACTGAAATTGTTCTAGTGCTACCATTTAGGTTCGAACCTATGAGGTCACATGCCACAAAGGATAACTCTCTGATTTGGATACCGATTACGATTGGGAATTATCTCGGTTTTATGGTCACAGTATTTTTGAGCACTCTTTTCCCCATCTTGCCCTTGTCTGCGTCAAACAAAAATTATTTCGGGATGACCAGCACTACGCCAGGATTTTTCTGAATCAGTTTTGAACTGATTCGGAGTTCGTTTCGGCCTTCAATTGGTTGTGAACCAATTTTTCCCTTGAACCAAATTTTAAACCGGTTCAATTAGATTGAACCACTTGGTTTAAATGGTTTTGGACCGGTTTTTATTGGACCGGTGGTTTTTCCTCTCACTTGGACCGTTTACACGGTATTATCGCTGGGAGAAAAATTCTTGCAACAAGAAGGCCAAACGACCGAAAGTTTTGATGCTGGGCGGGCATCTCTTCTCCTCCCTCCAATGTTTGGTTTAATCCCAGTTTAATTACTGATAAATTAGGAGAACGATAGCTCTTTGATCGGATTCTTCGTCTCCCAGCCTCTCCATCTTCCCCTCTGCTATCCTTATATATTTAACACCCTGTTTTAGCTTGTTAGAAGAGAGAAAAAAAAAAAATAGCAAGCATAATCAGGGCATCATTTTTCTTTGAGAGGCTGAGGGTTCTCCCCTTTTTTTGAGAGTTTAATCCTTGCTTCCATAAGGTGCTCTTGGGGCTGGGATTTGGAGTGTGTGAGGGAAAGAAACAAGGCTTTAAATCCCATTGTTTCAAGTGCTCAAGTTCTGCCTTGTTGCAGAAATTCTATGACCATGAAGCTTTCTTCCAGCGGCTAGCACCGCGCGTGGAGAAGGATCTGAGAGCCCCGGGCATGTCTCCCCTCTAGAGGGAGTATCCTTCTACTCCTAGGAGTAAGCTACACAGACCGGGATCACCCCAACTGCTCCAAATTGAAGGCCAAAGTCTGCTGCCCAATTCTGCTGCAGAAATCTAGCAGCAGACTTTGATAATTTTTATAATTATTTGGCTAACAATTTCTTGCAGATTTCAATTGGAGATTGAAGAGCATTTGTCCAAGTTGCTGCTGCTCGAATTTGGGAGCAAACGGAGGTCCGAAAGGTAGCGTTCCGATGACGTTTTGCAAGCCAAAAATAGAGTTCCAAGGAAGAAGATGACTGGAATAACTTTATTCTAGTTATTCCAGCCTATTCCAGAGTTATTCCAGGCAGAATAAAGGTATGGAAAATTATTTTTTAATCATGCATGGATAGACTTAATTGTTTAATATTATGCAAATATTTTATATGATTATACATGGCTAAATGCAACTAGATTTAGGTTAGTTCCTGGCGGAGCAGATTTCTGCTGTACAAATTTTAAAAAATGTTTTAAAATCCATTCTACTTCAGCAGATATTTGCATGCCTAATGTAGGATCTTGTCAAACCACCTGCTTTGTTTCCTTTCAAAGAAGTAGTTGCTTGACTGGGGTAGCAGCTAGGGAGTCTTCCTTTGGACATGGCTGATCTCTCAGGATGTAGAGGGAAGCTAAGGCAGTAGGGGTTCGACCAAGGGACACAAGGAGAGCACACAAAAATAAGAGAACCAATACTAGAACACCAAACACAGGTAATTACTCAAAATTTTAGCTAGGTTGTATTCATAAGAAAAAGTTGATTACAAGAGGAGGAGGGGTGGGGTATTTATAGAGTTCCCATGCCTTCTCTAACTAGGGTTATACTTAGGTTAACAAGCCTTTTCCTAGTTAGATTACATGTCCTTTCCTAGCTAGGTTAGAATTACAAAGCTTAAAAGAACTAGAAATCCTAACTAGGTTAAAAACTTTGACTAGTCTTCTCCTCTTTGCTTCATGCTTTGACTTGGTCAACACCAAGGATGCCTAGGATGGTGTGTTGGGCTTCTAGAAGCAGCAAGGGGTCAGCCCAAAGGGGCTTGGGTGCATGGGCTTGGGCCTCTGGAAGCTGGGGTGGCTTGGTAGCCTGGTAGCAGGAATATTCCCTGTTATCTTGCTTCATAAGGGCTTGGGCTTGGTGCCTGGGCTTGATTTCTTTGGGCTAGGATGCAGGTGGACCTTTGGAATCATGGATGCTCTGGTCTAAAAATATACTCTAGCATCTGGAAGGGAATCTGGGCATTTAAAGGGCATCTGGAAGGAATCAGGGTTTTTGGAAGTTATCTTGGATCCTGTGATGTCACACAAAATCCAATAATCTGATGTTGTGGCCTCTAACTCCTGGATGAGGCCTTCTGACTCCTGGATGAGGCCTGGTGGAACTCCAAAATAGTGTAACTTCCTCTCTTGTACAAAATTTGGATTTACACTAGACTCATGGCTAAAGTACAGGACTTAAAACTGGACTAAGGTTGATGGTTGAGACAATTCAACTAACCTCAACTTTTTTTACAGGACTCAATCTTAATTGATTACAAAATTTTCAAAACTTTGACACATGACTAATTAAACTATATGGGATCCGGTGATCTGTGTCTGATCCTGTTGTCCCCACCAGTTCTCTCGGGGTGGGAGGAACTCAACCCTGTCGAGTATGGGTCAATTTGGCTCAAGGAGGGTCTGGGTTGAGGCACTGCAGATCCACACCAGCATTCCATAAGTCCTTAGATTCTGGCCGACCTTGCCACCTGACCAAATATCACTGACAGTCTCTATTCTAGGTACTAGTAGCTTGATCATCCAGAGTTCTCTCAATCTTTTTCTCACCAAAAGGCCAAATTGTATATGGTCGCTCTGGGGTGGGTTCATGATGGGGGACTAACTAAATGCAAGATGAAATGATGCAGGTGATTTGTTCCTTTGTGACTTTTAGGGTTTTTTTATAAGTTATGGATTCCCGAAGATAAACCAAGAGTAGATCTAGGGATTCAATAATAATAAGAACTACTAGCATGTGAATTAGCCCCTAAACAAGGATTAAAAGAGGACCCCGGGATTGAGAAACCCCATAGGACTTAACTCTCAGATCAATACCTACTTAGGAGTCAGGGGGCAAATCTCAAAGATCTGAAGCGCCCGATGCTGAGGTCACTCACTTTGGCAGATGCGGCCTGGATGATCGAGCCGTCAACCCTATGGATGCGCTGGCTTGCTGTCCGAAGATCTCGATGGCAAGGGCAACCGACTCCGTACTCATGTCACCTGGAGGACCTGCGAGCATACAAAGAAGGGTTAGGTTTCAATCGGAAGAAAACAATAGAAGAAGGAAAGAGAGTTGTTGTGGTGATGGCAGAGTTCTTCTTGACTCAAAGTTGGAGGATGGAGTTGCGGAAGTGATGGTAACTTGAGGCCTCACACCTCTCGATGCCCAAAGGCGAAGGCACTCCCTCACGGAGATCGACATTTCTAGTGAATGAAGGCAACTAAAGAGAAATTGGATCTCAGAAAACTTGGTTTTTCATTCATCAAAGAATAACCTTACAAGGGAGGGGGTAAGGTCCTTTATATATGCACCTTAGACCCTTTCAAAATTTGAATGAAAAAATACATTTCTCCTCTTGCTAAGGCACCAAAAAAATATTCAAAAATCTGAAATTCAAACTCCTTGGCCGACCAAAGCTTGTTGGATTTGGGCATGTTATGATAATGGGCTTGGAAGAAGGAATTTGGTTCCCTTGGACTTGGAAAGTTGACCTTCAATTTTGGAAAAAAGGCATGATGCAAGGCTTGTGTCTCCCTCTTTCCTTGGTTGCTCACCCTTCTTTGGAAAGAAGCTTGATATGAGGCTTGGAGCAAGGCCTTTGTCTTCAACCTTTCCTTGGTTGCTCACCCTTCTTTGGAAAGAAGCTTGATATGAGGCTTGGAACAATGCCTTTGTCTTCAACCTTTCCTTGGTTGCCCATGACTCCTTTAGTAAGTGGCTTGATGGAGTGAGGGAAAGGAGGAGAGAATATTTGATGTGTCTCCATTTGGCATCCAAGAAAACACTTATGCCGCCCACATGGTTGGATGAGGTGGTGCCACATGGGATGATGAAGTGGCACCACATGGGGTGGTGAAGTGGCGCCCTAGGGTTGACATGTTGACCTTCAAGGCTCGGCCCAAAGTAGTTGAGCTGGACTCAAAGACCACTCCGGCTTGGACCCAGACTTGGACTAGACTCAATACATGACTAGACTCAATATAGGACACAACTTGACCCAATTGGTCAAAGTACAGGACTAGACACAGACATAAGAGACTCAATTCAAAACTAACGAAATTACAAGTTTTAGGCTTGAAGCCTTATTTCAAGACCTGAAAAAAATGAAACCCTAATTGGACATCCATAGAGGGTTGAGGAGCCTCTATCGGTTTCTGGTGCCCACACCAGTTCACTCACAAAGGAAGGGAGTGGCTCAAGGGGCTCGCTAGGTATCACAGCTGGCTCCCTAGACCCTATACTAGTGATATCTCAAGCACATAGGCATTGGGTCCATTACTCTTCATTATTTTGGATGGGCCAGCTTGGCAAGCGAAAAATTCCTTTATCATCATATATTCCTCTGCATAAAAGTCTTTTTCTTTCCTTTGAGAATTAGCCAAGTTGTTATTTAGTTCATTACTTATATTCAACTCTTGACTAATTTTTTGATGCATATGCTGTGTAGAGGCTAGTGTAGGTGCAGACAGATGAATCAGGATTATGAATTTATCAGACTCAACTAACACCTAATAGACTCGACTAGAATTTCCTATCAAAGGAAATTTTATTAGACTTTAAGGGACAAAACCTAACAGACTATAGACTCATTAGGTTTGACCCTCGCATGACATGCACATGAAAACTTACTATGTACTTCTAGTAAATGCCAAAGGGTATGCAAAAAGTATGATGCAAACCTAAGATGTGCAGGGAATGGATGCAACATGCAAACCTCTACGTGATGCAGGTGAATGGTTAAAGAAATATAAGAAAACTCAAGAAAAGGCAAAAAATACGAGGTGGATTCAAGGTTAGTCTGGCAGGAAAAGGGTTCGGGATTGATTTGATAGAATGGAATGCAAGAAGGTGTGTCAGGAATTAGTCATAGACTAATGGGGTTTACCTTATGGGGTTGATGGGTACCTACAGGGTTTATAGTATGGAAGAATGGATTACTAATCTCAGGGAAGAGATCGTCAATGGGAACTACAGGATGGGATTCTTCCTGAGGGTACTAATAAGCCAAATCTTTAATAAAGTCATCTGGTTCAAAAAATTTAGGACTAGGCTCTATAATTGGATCCTCTTCTAAAGTTTTCTTCGGTGGTGCTCTAGTAATAGGATCTGGGTTTTCTTCCTCTACTTGCTGTTCCATTATTGCCTGGGTGTATCTGGGCCATCTAACCCTGGGTCGACTACTATGTCGGTATGGTCAGGGTCAACTGATTCTAGGATAGCTTCTACCTGGGTATCTATTGATTCAACTAGCTCTAAGTCTTCTATGGGGAATCCCTCTTTTTTTTCCTTATACTTGTCCATTAAGCTTAGGTCAACCTCATATATCTCCTCTTCAAGGTCATTTGGGTGAACCAATGAGGTGGTAAGAGGGGGTAGACTAAGGAAAAACTGACTAATGACTGGGGTGACAAGGGTGGGTTGGCTAAGGTGTTCCTAGCTAACATTGGGTTCATATCTAATGGTACTAATCCTATTGGGCTCAGGCTGACTAAGGGTTATGGGTTCAGTCCTATGGGTCTTGTCTAGGGTTCATAACCGATCTCCTACTTGGTTAAAACTAGTGGTTAATTGGTTGATCCTCGTGGTTGCCTGGTCAAATCGTTGGTCTACTTGGTTGGATCTATGGTTAATTTAGTTATGGGATTGTGTTAACTGGGTTATTTGGTGATGGGTTTGGTCAAGCTTAGTATCGAATTGGTCAAACCTATGGTCCATTTGGGCAAACTGGTTTTGGGATTGGGTATTGGCTTGGGTCATTAGGATAGTTAACTGGGCAAGCTGGTTCATGATGGCTTCAAAATTAGGATCCATGGCTGAGTCGGTTTGGGGTTTAGACTTATGGTATTGGGTTCCTAATCTAGTGGTCATACACTCAATCAAGTAATCAGAATAGAATGGTGCAGCCAAGCATGCAAAATAGGTTAGCCTAATCTAGGGTGGGCCAGCTTAACTTACACTTAACCCAACAGCTAATCCTTCCTCTGGCCAGGTAGAGGGTGGGAGTGTCGGAGGCCCCCCTGCTTTCGCAGGGACCAAATTAAAAACCACAACACCACTTAGGTCGTTTGACTCTGGACACTCAGCCTTAGACACCAGATTTCAGTAATAGCCATAGGATTAAATGCACTCGTTGTCCCACACAGCTCAGACCCGACCTATTGGTGTCACCTAGCCCTTTAGGGCAAATTAAGTCTAATCAATTTTAATTAAGGCTTGGGTGGAAATACTGGGTGGTTGTTTTGGGCTCAAGATAGGTTATGAGCTCCTGCCCTGATGTTATATTGATTGCCCTTACGATTAGATTAAAAGATGATGAACATTCAATGGTCCTGATGCAAACTAAAACACAGCAAAAAATAAAATATTGTTTTTAATGATTTATGATGTGTCAAGTTAGGTTTAAGTTAACTGGGGTTATCAAACAATGTTTGGCTTGGGATTGGGGGGGTTTTGGAAGTTAATTAGGCTTTGATTGAACAAGTATGCAAAACAACAGAACTCTAAAAATTAGGGTTTCAGATGATACAGGTTTTGACATAGATTTTGATGCAAAAAAAAATCCAAAAAATCTTAGGACAGAGGATGGATGGTGACGATTACTGCTACCAAATTTTATGCAAAAATAAAATCAAATGATTATGAAAATCCTAGGGTATTTGAACAGATGCAGAATTATCAGACTTTTAGTTAGGGTTCTTAATATGCTAGATTTAGAAAATTAGGGTTTTGGTAAAATTAATTAAAAATTATGAAAATTATTAGGACATAACAGAGTACATGACTTACAATTCTCAAAGAAAAATAATTTTTCTAGGTTACCTAAATAAGATGAAACCTAGACATCTAATGTAGTGGACAAGATGCAAAAATTAGGATTTGTGAATGCAAAGTAGGTAAAAACTATCCTAAACCTGCTCTAATACCAAACTAATGCGGGATGACTCTAAGATTACTAAAGATGTAGGAGAAATAGTAAACTAATTTTTTTATGATTTTTATAATTTATGTTTGTAGGCTAGATTTCCAAATAAAAGTAAGAATTAGCATAAGGTGCAGCAATGCATAGAATCATCATGATCGCTGGCAAACTCATGCAAAAGTAATAAATTCCAGGACCCGAGAATTGAAAAACTCCTAGATTAGGATAGTTATCTTCATCAAAATAGATATCAAGAGAAGGGAAGGTTTTTTACCGGTCAGAGATTGAAAACTTTGCAGTGGAAAGGATCACATACACTTTGATTGGAACCTGGAAGAAGAAGCTTCAGTTCCTTGAATCAGATGGCTGATCTGGACCTGATCTGAAGGCAAGGAAAGCCTCCTCTAAGGAGGTGAAACACCTTGGGGATCCTGCAAGCATCAAGGGTCAATCAAAATAGCAATTAAATAAAGGAATAAAAACTAGGGTTTAAAAGGAAACAAAATTAGGTTTAGGCGTGGGTGTCCTAGGGAAGAAGCAGTTGCTTGACTAGGGCAACAGCTAAGGTGTCTTCCTCTAGATGTGGCTAATCTCCCAGGATGCAGAGGAAAGCTAGGGCAGTAGGGGTTCTACCAAGGGACACAAGGAGAGCACACAAAAATAAGAGAACCAATACTAGAACACCAAACACAAGGCAATTACTCAAAATTTCAGCTAGGTTGTATTCATAAGAAAAAGTTTATTACAAGAGGGGGAGGGGAGGGGTATTTATAGAGTTCCCATGCCCTCTCTAACTAGGGTTACACTTAGGTTAACAAGCCTTTTTCTAGTTAGATTACATGTCCTTTCCTAGCTAGGTTAGAATTACAAAGCTTAAAAGAACTAGGAATCCTAACTAGGTTTAGAACTTTGACTAGTCTTCTCCTCTTTGCTTCATGCTTTGACTTGGTTAACACCAAGGATGCCTAGGATGGTGTGTTGGGCTTCTAGGAGCAGCAAGTGGCCGGCCCAAAGGGGCTTGGGTGCATGGGCTTGGGCCTCTAGAAGCTGGGGTGGCTTGGTAGCCTGGTAGCAGGAATATTCCCTGGTATCTTGCTTCTAAGGGCTTGGGCTTAGCACCTGGGCTTAATTTCTTTGGGCTAGGATGTAGGTGGACCTCTGGAATCATGGATGCCCTAGTCTAAAAATATACTCTGGCATCTGGAAGGGAATCTGGGCATCTAGAAGGAATAAGGTTTTTTGAAAGGCATCTTAGATCCTATGGTGTCACACAAAATCCAATAATCTGATGTAGTGGCCTTTGACTCCTGGATGAGGCCTGGTGGAACTCTAAAATAGTGTAACCTCCTCTCTTGTATAAAATCTGGATTTACACTGGACTCATGGATAAAGTATAGGACTCAAAACTGGACTAAGGTTGAGGGTTGAGACAAATCAACTAACCTCAACTTTTTTTACATGACTTAATCTTAATTGATTACAAAATTTTCAAAACTTTGACACATGACTAATTAAACCATATAGGATCTAGTGATCTGTGTCTGATCCTGGTGTCCCCACCATGACTAAGATGAAGTCATCCATCAAATGACCAAAGAGCGATTACACCATCGACTGCATCACCACTAAGGAAGAGATGACTACTGACATTTGACTCACCCAATAGCTGGTCATATAGAAGATGACCATATTTGATCAATCAGGTTGCTACACCAACTATCTCCTATACCTTGTACCGGGAGATTAAATATAGTCAGACCCAACCGACATCCTTACCATGTATCTATTGAGTACTTGGACCTAACTAAAATATGCACTTAGTCGGGTATGTTAGAGTATGGTATCAGGGCCCCTCTTTCGACCATGTTCTATCTCTCTCGATCAGGCCCATTCTCTCTTGACCAAGCCCCTACTCCCTCGATGTCGGACAAGCCACCCCAACACTCAAAGCTAATGACACTCGAGTAGGTGGCAATAGCTAATCCTAGCCAGTCCTAGCTATTGATTGTGGCATCATAGTGGATAAGTTCGTGGAGGGTAGCATCCCAATAGAATTAGCTCTCCTAATAGAAAATATTATAGTGGAAAGGATCCTAGGAGAAAATATACCAACATTCTCCCATAATCTATTACACCTGTTAGAAAGACCACCTCTTTGATGGTATTTTGTTACTCCATATAATCCTATAAATAAGAGGGGAACCCTGCCAAGGTAGGTTACTTATTACCACTCTTACACTTTCACAGTCACCATTGGGGATCCTAGCTTTGGCTACTATTGCCCACTTCATCCTTCTCTTTTTTGATTTAAGTATCAGAGGGTCCCCCATCAAAAATCCTAGTCTAGGGTTTGTTCTTGCAGGTTCTCATAGTGGTGCACCTAAGAGCAGCTCTTCCTCCTATTGAAGAAGACCAGAAGGCACTCAGGCATCACCGTAATCTACTAGAGGGAGACTTGGCTACAACAAATTGGCATGCTAAGTAGAGGGCTATAAAAGCAAGCAAACCCCAAGATCTTGAAGTTCAAAGCCATGGTGGTCACCCACATGCCCAGACTGACAATCCAAGAGGGGGGTAAATTAGATTTTCAAAAATTAAGTAAATATGTGCACTTTAAAATTTTTTAATTCAGTGAGCCAAGTGTGGTATATGATGTGTTGAATGCTAAGAAAGAAAGAAAGCAATAATTACATACAAATAAGAAAGATTTATAGTAGTTTGGTGCAATCCCAACACCTACATCCAACTTGGAATTTTACTATATTTTCTCAAACCTAATACAAGTTTATTTTATACAAGCTCACAAACAATCTAATTGATTTTTTAAGACCAGCCAATCAAAACCTAAACAAATCCCAAGTTTCAAATCCCACTAAAACTTGTAACTACCAAAAATAGAGCAAAATAATGCAACAAATTCAAACTCTCAGAAAGAGTAGAATGCTACTAGTGAAGCTTGACTTGTAGGCACTCAAAATCTCCAATGATTGATCTTCAATACTTATTCAGTTGCTCATTAAATCTTTAAAAGAGTTGGTTGAAAGTAGTTGGGGTTTCTCTTGAGTTTTTAATGACAGCTCAATATTCTCTTTGTTTTAATGATTGTAATGGATTTCAAGGAATATTGTTGATTTCTAAGCTTAATCCTTGCTTTTATACTTTTTCCAATATTCCTTCATTGGTTTAGAGACTTTTCTAGGCATTTCTAGCCATTAGAAATCAAGAAATAGCCATTGGAATCAAAAAATCTTAAAATTTGGAAGTCTAAAGAACTAGTTGTTACATTGCTGTCAAAGGCTCATGAGTCAACTCGCTTGGTCATGAGTTGGCTTGCTTGCAGGAATTCAAAAAACTCAAGTTTTGTTCTACTAAGAGAGTTGGCAGTCTATTGCAGGAGTCGACTCTTTTGTCTATGCTAGAAAAATCATCTTTCTATATCATTGAGAGAGTCGACTTGCTTGTCTGAGAGTTGGCTCGTTTGAGTGACTTGAAAATTCAATGTTCTATTTTCCTGAGAGAGTCGGCTCTTGCACCATAGGAGTTGGCTCATTTGCCTAGATAGAAAGTTGATTTTTTGTTTAATTAAGAGAGTTGGCTTGTCCTTCCCATGAGTCAACTCGTCTATGTGCCAATTCTGTGCTACTTCCAAAACATACTAGAGTTAGCTCTAAGTTTTGTGGGTCGACTCCTCATTCCAAACATGGATTCTAATTTCTATGTCACTTTAAATGATGTTCAATTAAACACTCAAAACCTCATAAACACTTCTAATGATTTTTAATGATTTATATCCTCACTAATTTTCTCAATAGTTCAAGAATCCTTTTTGTAACTATATGCTCTCTACAAAAATATTCTTAAATCAATTGAAAGATATTAGTATACTTTTCTTGGTCCAATATCTTGTAATCATCAAAATCATTTCTAGGGTCAACAATCTCCTTTTTGATGTTGACAAAACACTGGGTGTGGATATTAAAAAAACTTTACAGTGTAAAATGATCAGAGCTTTAAAAGTTATAGTACAAGATTTATTAGAGTATTTATCATGTATTAGAGTACATACAATATATCAAAGCAAAATTGGAGTATATATCATGAATCAACACAGAGTGTATGTCAGTATATTGGAGCTTATTACATGATCCTAGCTTTTTATAGAATGTATTAGAGCTTTTAGGTATGTATATATATGTATTAGAGCTCTAAATATTTACAATTATTATAGCTATATAAGATGTTTCAACCATGTATCAAAGCAAAATGGATTCATATTAGAGCTTAGAAGGCGTAGCTAAAAGAGATAAATCAGAGTTACCAAAAGATGTATCAGTGTTTGAAAAGAGGGTATATCTGAGCTGTAATGATTTAAACAAATTTTTTGAACAAAGGTCCCCCTTAATTTAAGCTTTTTTTTCATTTCTAGCACTTTTAAACTTCTTTTATTCTATCATGCCTTTTTCTCTAGCTCTTGTTCATATATTTTTTTTTCATATATCAATCCTTTTTCTCTCTCCCTTTTTCATATATTTGTAATCTTACATATTACTCTCCCTTTTTGTCATCAGCAAATAGGGTAAAAATAATATGAAGCATTCCAAACACATTAAATAAGGCTAATAACATTTCATTGAAAGTCATTAATACGTAGTACAAAGGATGACTTTGATACATAAGACATTACATAGCATAACATCAAACATAACACAAAATGTTCAGCGTAATATAAAGATAAACAAGATACAATAGTCAACTATATTTGGATCCTAATGATCCTAACACACATATCCTAACATATATGGTCTAATACATATAGTCTAATGCTCTAACTGTCATCATCTGAATCAGAAAAGTCAATAGTATATGGAGAATAGGTCCTTGAAGCAGGTGAAAATGAAGATGAAGAGGATCCCCCTAGCACTATGGGTCCTCGAAGCAGGTCTAGAAGTAGGTGGAGGAAATCTAGTGCTAGGTTGCATTATGGAAGAAAATGGTGGTCGAGTGGGTATAGGCTAAGCCTCTCACCTAGGGGCTGGCTAGAAGATCTAGAACCAGTAAATCTAAGAAGAATGGCCCCCAACTTTAACTCAATCTAGTTGGTGCTTTGGTGAACTAATCTTATTGCTTCAGCCTGACTGACCATGAATTTGTTAGTCCTCTTCATCATCCTTTTGATATCCTCTCTCAAACTAGTAATGTCAGGATGAGTGGACTCCTGTGCTCCTGTCCCCTGTGAGCCTTCTCGACTATCTCTACTTTGAGGGTCAGGTCCATCAAATCCTATCTAAGCTCCCTATAGCTCCTCATAATCTCTTGTCTCAAATCTGTAAACATGGAGCTAATCCTAGATGTCATCAAATCAATGAATTGGAAAAACTTATCAGCAAAATTTCCAGTAAAGGGTCCAATAGATACAGATGGAGGTGGTTATGGTGTCCTTGGGCTCACAAGTTGTGCTTGTGTTTGTGTAGTGGAAGCTCCAGCACCTTGAGTATCAACAGAAGGTGCAATAGGAGGTGATTGTGGCTCCTCTTCATCCTCCACCTTGTTATCATCATCATCCTCATCTAAATTATCAATAGTTGCAGCTCCTTGACTTGAAGCTCTACGGATCCAGTGGTCATCTACCTTGTGGTACCCCATATGGTGGAATGAATGCTCATTGTATTTGTCACTGTGTAGCAGTCTCTTAGCATCCTCCTTAGTGCAGTCTATACCAAACTGCTAAAAAATTAGTGTGAAGACCATCTTGTAGGGAAAACATGCCCTAGACTTCTTTGCAATTTCTTTTATTGAAGTTAGCATCAGAAATTGCAAGTTCATTGGCTTTCCCTCAATCAAATAGTACATAAATGCAATGTCTTTCTTAGTAACCCAATCAAATCATCCTATTTTTGAAAAGAAAATCCTATTAACAATATTATGGAGCAATCTCATCTCCATTGATAACTAGTTTACTTATGGACTTTTCAAGTTCGTTACATCTTCCTCCAATATAACCTAAGTCCATCAAGCTTCCTTTCTAAAGTCAAAAAATAAATCCCATTTCTTGGCATCTTTAGGATGTTTTCAATCCCCTTTCAACCAAAACAATCAAGACATCCTTGATAGCAGAATTTATGCACTATGAACTAATCTTTAGATTTTCAAAAAACATCTTAACAAATTAAGGAGAAAATGGTACCTCGAGAGTACAAAACTTCTCCCATCCTTGAGCTTGGATCCAAGTCCCGATTGGAAAGTGCTCAGCCTTAAGGAACTCAAAACTAATCTTTTGACCGGTTGTAACCAGTCTATTGACCATCAAAACCACTGGCTGAGATTGGATTTGAGCCACAACAGGGGTTCCTTGGTCATTTCTTTGCTTTGACCTCCTTTCCTCTAAAGACTCACTAATAGATCTTTTCCTTTTTGAGACTAGGCCTTGCGGGGACCCATTTCTTAGATTTACTAGGGAAAATCTCAAGGATTGTGGTCCTTAGGATTTTTGGAGGGTTTGGAAAAATGTAGATAGGGGTCGGCTCTAGGTTAGAATAGTGAAAAGTGAAAAAGGTAAAGTTGTGAATACTGTTAAAAAATAGTATTTCGACATAGCAAGTCGGCTCTTGTAGGCAGGGGTGTCGATGCGAGTTGACTCGTCTAAGCCAAATTTGAAAAATCGAAAAATTACAGCAAAAAAGGTGGGAATCAAAATGAAAAATTTCTAACCCCTAAAATATGGAAGAATACACTCTCAATTAATGCAAATTGAATAAAAAGTGAACTATCTTAATTTTGAGGGATTTTCATAAAAGAATACCTAGAAAGGGTCATAGAGATCTAATTCTCCTCTAGTCATTAAAAATCTATCTTCACTTAAAAGTTTGATTAATATACCAGCTAATTATTTATTTATACTAACAAATTCTAGAACTATATTATTGTTTTGCATATGATCTTGAATAAAATGATATCTAATCTCTATATGTTTGGTCCTTGAATGCTGAATAGGATTATTAGTTAAATTAATTATACTTTTATTATCATATTTGATAGAAATTTTACTTTGTTTAATATCAAAGTCTTTAAGTTGTAACTTAATTCAAAGGACTTGAGCACCACAACTCCTTGTAGCTATGTATTCTGCTTCAGTAGTTGATAATTCTATAGAGTTTTATTTTGCACATGCCATGAGATAAAGTTTAATTTTAAAAATTGGCATGTACCACTAGTATTTTTTTATCAATTTTATATCCATCATAATTAGTATCAAAGTAACCAATTAAATAAATTAAAGAATGTATAGAGTACCAAAGGCCTAAGTTAGATGGTACAGGCACCAGAGTTCGTAAGAGACTTCAATCAGACCTAACCAAGATGAGCTCCTTATGGATTACAAGTGAATAAGCCAAACTTAATTTTGGCTTCAAGTTTGTTTTTAAAATTTAGCATGAGTCCTGTGATTAGAGTCAAGTCCATTCCAATTTCAATTTCAATTTAGTCTTGTTAGGTTCAATTTAGTCTTATTGGGTTCAATTTGGTCAAGTTGGGTTTAATTTGGTCTTGTAATTAGTTGGGTCTTGTAATTAGGCAAGTTAGGTTCAAGTAGGGTTTAAATTAGGCAAGATCAAGACCATGAAGCTTGAAAGCATCAAGATTGGATGGAGCAAACCACCTCAACCACCATGCCAAGTTGGAATGCCACATCACCATGCCAAGATGGAAACCACATCACCTTCCACATCACCTCCATGCCAAGATGGGATGACACTTCACTTCTCATGCCACATCACCTCAATTTGTGTGCCCAAGAATTCAAATTTGAAAACAAGTTGGATGCTCCACTTATTTCTCCATTCTTCACGCATGTAATCCCACTTATTACTCCACTCTTCACTCTACTCTTTAAGTTTGTAATTCAAATTTGAAAAGGCTAGGGAAGTCTATAAATACCCCTAACCCTCTTGTAATCAAGCTAATGTTATGAATGAATGAAAACTTCCTTCTTCTTCCATTGCTTTTGTTGCATTGACACTCCATGAGGGAGATGGCATGAGGCTCAATCTATTCAACCTAGTTCCAAGAAAATACCAACCACTATCCTTCTTCCCCTCCTTTTAATTTTTTTCTCAATTCCCTTTTCCTTTCAAACCTCCCATGGCCACTAATACTCTCCATTGCAGGATCCTCTATGATTTCAAGCTGAAGATGAGGTTTTCTTTGCTTCAGAACCATTTACGTTATGAGTCTTCCATCCAAGGAGTTATAGTCTTCAAATCCAACTGCTAATCTTGGAGTACTGAAACTAAACCACCACCAAAAGTGTGAGAGCTCATTGTTGGTAAGAGAACCCCTCCTAGACTCTTAGGTCTGATTGTTTGAAAGATCATGTCCTAGTTAGAATGATTTCTCAGCCATTAGGTCCATTTACTTTCAAATGAATGAACCTACATTACGAGTAAGAACTTACAAGTAGTCTCTTTCTTTGAATTCATTTTCTCTCTAAGCATGAATCTTGCTGATATGTGGTAGAATCATTGCTCATTCTTAGATTGCTAATTTCATAGTTTAAAGTTCTATTTTCATCCCACATCATTTTGGTATTAGAGTATGGTTAACTAGGACAAGTATGTTATTTGCTAAAATTTTTTACATTATCTAAGGACTAGACCTGAAAGCTCATCTCATAGCTTTTCGAATCATAGTTTAATTTACAATTCTAAAGCAACCAATCTAGATCAAACCAGACCTAAAATCTTTTCACATAGATTTCAGATCTAAATTTTTAGAAATTTATTTTTATTTTCCTAGCTTACTCTCTAGTCGAAGGAAGTCATGCCTCTTGAGCGGGTATACGAAAGTATACTTATAACCCATGGGAGTGATGAGCCAAGGTCGGACATGATAACCCAAAATTGGAGGGCTCGTTGTGCTAAGTGCATGCTTGCATGATTGGATTTATTGAGTGTTTCACTGCATGGTTACTCCTCTAGCACAACTTAGGTTCTAAAATTTTCTAGCACAATTCAAGTTTGAATCCACCTAACCATAATTCAAGATTTTTAATCTAAAATTTGAATTTTAAATTCTAAAATTTAAAATTTAAAAATTCAAATTTGAAATTTGAAAATTTGAATTTTGAATTTTGAATTGCATGTTATTCCTAATCTTTATATTCTATTGATTAGCTAGATTGTTGGATGTGCATTCATTTTAAAATATTTAAGGGAAATCCTATCACAAGACAAGGAAATGATTTCATCACCTTTTCTTGGCCCAAAAATAACCAACTGCATATTGCATTGGCCCAAGCCTAACATAAAATTGAGTAAGAACCTAAAACTAGGGACATTAACAAGTCAAGTTCAAGATCATGTTGAGACTTAGCATTAATTGATTATATATTTACTCCTAGATATTGGTGTCTAAGGCTAGGGGTCCAATGACAAATGCCTTAAGTGGATTTGTGGTTTTTAATTAGGACCTCATGAAAGCAAGGGGAGCCTCCCACAATCCCATCTCTTACTTGGCTAGTTGAAAGGGTGATTGTAGTCTTGATTAGTGTTTTGGCAATTCATGCTATCTTGAACTTCTAGGTCTAGGAGTGTTGCACAGATATGGTGCCCAAGAGGGGGGGTGAATTGGGTATTTTAAAAATTAAAGCAATATATGTGCTATCAAGTTCAAAAGTGAAGAGTGATAGTGCTCAAGTAATTGTTTAACGGAAGCAATGAAAGATAACAACAATTAAAGAGCAAAAAAAAGATAGAGAGTAAAGTAATGCAAACACACAAAACGTATAGTGGTTCGGTGCACCTAGCACCTACATCCACTCCCCAAGCTCCACTTGGGAATTTCCACTATAAACTTCTCTAGATTACAGCCGACTTGTTTTACAAGGCTCACAAGTCAAAACCTTACACACTTGTTTTGGCTTCGGGCTTACAAGCAACCCTAGTTGGTTTTAATAATTGGCTCACCAACAAACCTCACACACTTGTTTTGGCTTCGGGCTTATAAGCAACCCTAGTTGGTTTTAATAATTGGCTCACCAACAAACCTCACACACTTGTTTTGGCTTCGGGCTTACAAGCAACCCTAGTTGGTTTTAACAATTGGCTCACCAACAAACCTCACACTAGTTTAAAATTTCCTTGAAACTAGGCTACCACAAATAGAATATGAATATAATGAATAAAAATAAGACAAACTCCTTTTTGAGCAAAAGTAATTCGATGTAGCTCTTGTTGGAGACTCTTCAAGCCTTTCTCTTGGAATCTTGGACCTCACTAAATGCCAAAGACTTGAAAGTTGGATTCCTCAAAGATGGAAAGCTTTTGGCTAAGGAATTCTCACTCTTTTTGGCTTAGAATTGATTGAAGGCTTTGTACTTTCACTCTCTTCTTTTTTACTTTGTCTCCTTGACTTTTTTGAAGTTAGGTGGAGGTTAAATACTTCATTCAAGCTGAAACAACTCCACAAGACTGTTAGAATAAAAAATATGGCCATTTTTGGCCGTTAGAAATCAAATCAAAAGTTCAGAAAAACTAGCCGTTATGCCATGAGTCGACCTCATGAGTCGACCTCTAGATCAAGTGTCGACCTCATGAGTCGACCTCCAGTTTATCTTAGGCAAAAATCCAGAAAACCATAGTTCTACCCAGTTTGAATTCTCAGGCGATGAGTCGACCTCTGGACAGATGTCGACCTCTGGTGGTCGACCTCTGGAGCGTGCCACTGAAATTTTGCCGTGCCGGCCTTGCTGAACTTTTCTTTTCTTCATGAGTCAACCTCTGGTGGTCGACCTTTAGCTAGGTGTCGACCTCTGGTCTGAAAATTTCTGAAACTTTGGAGAGGTGCGTGCCATGCTTGAGTTTCTCTAAGCCTTTGTTTCTTTTGTCAATTACTTCTTAATATAAAGGTCCAATATTAGAAATTTGATCTTGTTTAATATAGAAGAGCTCTTTCCCAAACCAAGCAAGCTTGGTTTCATCATTGTACTCTTGATACTCTTTTTGAATAACCTATGGCCTGAAACTTTATCTCGAAATGAAACATTAGTCCAAACATATACTCAATCTTTTGTTAATCATCAAAACTAAGGAGCCAAAGCCAACAATCTCCCCCTTTTTGATGATGACAAAACCTTGAGTATATATACAATTAAGTCCAAAAGTAAAAATATACAATAATAAAAATTTTCAAAGAAATCTCACATACATGAGTATATCATAAAAAATTTTACTTTTCATCTACCTCTTTCTTTTTGTGAAAACATTCTTATGAGTCAAAAAGTTAAGAAACATACAAGCTTTACTCATAAGAATCATATTTACTTTACTATACTCTACTCATAAGAAAGAGTCATAAGAATCATAAGAACCTTATTTACATACTATATATATATATTCTACTCATAAGAAAGAGTCATAAGAATCATATATACTTTATTTATACTCTACTCCCCCTTTTTGTCAAGAATCAAAAAGTGCATTCTTTGTAGTAAAAGATATACTAAAGAAAATTATGTTCCATTGCAATGAAATACTTAGTTGCATAAAATACATGCTCCCCCTTAATTTGTGCATTCGATATAACAAAGATATTCTTATTTGAGGGTTTAAAAAGATAAATGCTAAGAGCTGGTATCAAACAGTAAAATATCACAATGTAGATAAGTATATAAATGAGTGTATTCAGTTACAAAATTGCTTACATAGTAAGCACAAAACACAGATACATCAGATCATACAAAGCAAACTAGTATCATACATCAAATCTATGAGGCTACTCCTCATCAGAAGGTATATCAAAAGAGATAGGAGCCGAAATCCTAGATGAGGATTTTGGAGTCCTTTGAGTGAGACTCTGAGTCCTTAGAGAGGGACCAGACCTAGGGGTAGTCCTACGAGATCTATAGGTCCTAGGAAAAGACTCCACAGGTGTCCTAACAGAAGCAGTAGCAGAAGGAGTAGATGGATCAGTATGCTGAGTAGACTGAGCTGGAGTGTGCCTGCTGACAAGCTCATAAGCAGTGGGATCATCAATATCTATCTCTGTATGCTCATCTCTATCATCCGGAATCCCTGTAATAGTCTTAAAAAGTGACTCAGTAATCTCAGTATCTACTGGCACATCTATAGCTGGAGGATCTGTACTAGGAAGATCAGTAGAAGGAGGATCAGTAGAAGGGGGAATCTCTAGAATCGGATCGGCAGGTGGAACATCAGAGCTACCTGCTCCAGGCTGATCTCCATCACTATCACTGTATCCACTGGAGTCATCATCATCATCATCATCAGAATGTGGAGGAGGTACAGTCGGATCTATGTCCTTGGTGGCAATGCTAATCTCAGTAGGCTGAGGATCTGTCGGAATCCTGCATCTACACTAGCTGAGAGAGCTCCAATGCGCATATCTATGTGGATTCGCAGACCATGTAGCTCCTGTCGTACACTAGCAATCTCTGTCCGGACCTCGAAAATGTGATCAGTCACTCTCTGCTCAAAGTCTGATATGCTCGCTGTAGTCCTTCGTGGTGTAGCAGTAGCAGTAGGTGCTGGAGTTGATGAGGGTGGTGGCGTGAATGGCTCAGGCTCCGCAGTCTCTGACTCTGGTGCTGGGCGAGGAGGTGTACTGGTGCGGGCACTAGACTCAGAAGAAGACTTTAGGGCTCCATCTGGATCTCTGATTGACCTTGCCCGAAGAATTAGGGTTTTCTGGTTTTATAATAAGGGTTGACTTGGTCAACTCAATTTTAGTCTTGAGTCTGTATTTCCCTGCAATTTAAATTTTGTTGAGTCATGTTGACTCAGTACAAGTCCTAGTAGTGGTCTAGGTCTTCTCCAGGTTGGTGCCACTTTCTTTTCAGTCAAGTCAAGGTCCAGGGTGCCACATTTTTTCTCCCAGGCCTAAGCAAGTGGGTGCCACACTCCCAGCCACACGCCAGACTAGGAGGTGTCCAAATGAGCCAAACCATGAAGGGAAAATCCTTGATTCATGGAGAGATACTAGGAGACACCCCCATAACCTGCCATTTGGAGCTGATTTTCAAGTTTTCTTGGAGTTTTTGGGCTGCCCACTCATGGAAGGAGTCTTAGGAAGAGAATTTGATGCCTAAAGTGTGGGTTAGTCCTATTAGTCCCACATGAAAAATATATAAAATTTTATTTCTTTGTTATGTCTATATATTCAACTCTATGTAACTCTTGAATTTAATGATGAATGAAATCAATTTCTTTGTGAGCAACTTTGTGTTTCTCTCTTCCGCACTTGTGTTCAGGTGTTGAGCTCCGTGAGGAAGTAAATCCGGGTTCCCTAGGAACCTTGAGGAGGTGTGAGATCTCCAACCCCAAAACCCTAGGTTAGCCACTTCAATTCCAAACCCTAGCCGCCCATCATCTTCTTCATTCCACCAATCATCCAAACCCTAATCTACCTCATCATCTCACGGCCCCACTCTTCCAAGTAGAGGTTGACCACCAGCATCCAGGTCCAGATCAGCTACTTCGAATACAGAGCAAATCCCAAGGGAAGTCAGATCAGCATCTAGGAGAATCAGGATTTCAGCAACATCAATTTTTTCAAGTTCTTCTTATCTGATAAATCCTTTCTTTGAGTATCTGGTTCCTTAACTTGTTCTTCTTCTTTCCTAGATCCTGAGTTCAGGAGAAGCCAACTCTGCCAAAGGGCCAGTATTGGAGGATCCATTGCGAAGATATCCGAATCCGAGGATCCAACAATCTGCTCGAGAGAGTCCTTCCACCAAACTCTATGAAGATCACTGCCTGGTACATAACCCTTCCCTTCTCTTTATTTCTGTCCTGTTGAAAGTTCAGAGCGAAACCCTAGGTCTGGGAGTTTCTCAACCCCCAGCGATCCTTTACTTCTGAACTACTCTGATAATCTAGTTTCTTTGAATTGTTCTTTCAATTATTATATAGTTTCTTTCAATTTAGTTTAACTTTCCTTTGAGTCAAAGCTGACTTCTGAAAATATACATAAAATAAATAAATAAATAAATACATTAATTTTAATTTACTTCCGCATCGCATCATCTTTTTTGTTCTGCATCAATTTTGGTATCAGAGCTTTCGTTCTGCATCAATTTTGGTATCAGAGCCCTGTCTAGGGTTTCTGACTTGCTTGCATGTTTTGAGTGTCTCTCTTTTTTACTTTGTCTGCTCGAAGTAGACTCCCTAGGACGTCTGGTCCTAGGAATGAAGTGAGGTGCAAGCCTCCTCTTCCCATTCCATGGGGTGTTCCTAGGGCGTGTAGGGGATCCGCTGGGTTACAACTTCGTAGCAAGAATTGTTAATGGGGGAAGCATTCTATTTTCAGTCTGTAACTGCCCTATTGTATGAATTGTTTCTCTTTACATGTAACTCCAAATTGCATGATTTTTATTTTTCTGGAACCAGTATAATTGAATCTATTTTAAAAGATTTTACTGTAATTTATTAGTTTCTGTAAAATTTCTGAGAGTTAAATTACAGCAATTCTGTTTCTATGTTTCTGCAATTCAATTTTTTTTTGAGTGATCATCTCCTAATTCATCTTAAGGGCAATTGAGCATCTAAGATAAGGGGAGGAGTTGATAACCTCTCCTTAGTCCAAAACCACCACCCATTCATTCGATCCTAAGCCTAATTTTAAAATTTATTAGACTTAATTTGCCCTAGTGGGCTAGGAACACCAACTGGTCAGGTCCAGCCTAGGGTTTAGTCAGTTTGTATGGTTACTCTGTGTGTGCTTTGTACTCAGTTTCTAGAACGATGATTCAGAGACTATGTCCCGAAGGGCTTGTGTGCTGGTCCGCCTACCTGGCCAAATCACTGATTGGTGTCTAGGATTGGCAATTAGGAACCTAACACTCCCCTTACACCTGTCTGGCTGAGTCCCGAGTTACTACAGGCTAGCTTGCCACTCTGATTGGGCATCTAGTTTGGACTCTAGGTCTAGAGAGCCAGTAGTCGCTTTAGTCTAGTCACATTCTGTGTGCTTGCTTGCATCATCATGTCCACCCGGAACGGAGTACCCTCCCAACCTGGTCAAACCCAACCTGATTTAGAGGCCATGGTTAGAACTCTTACCGAAAGTATGAACAAATTGAGTTAGGATATGACTGCTATTGTTGCCTAGTTTAAGGAACAAGTCCATGAGGATCTTACCCAGCTTAGGGATCGAGTCCAAGTACTTGGAGAACCTAGACATCAGAATTGGACTCCTGACCCAGATTTTAATGTGCCTCAACCTCACCCACACAAGGAGCCTAGGAGGACCTTATACCATGATCCCGAGCATAACCCTAGGAAGCCTAACCATGATATCTATAGTATGGATCGTGTCTATGAGAGGAACTTACAATATTCTAGACCAGTCACTCAACAACCCAAGTCTTCTAGATCAAACCATTTAGATCCACACCCATGTCCAAGTAAGGTCTCTACTAGCTTGAAACCCAGTGTGACCCAGGTTCCTATATCGCAAGAATGTTGGTTTTATGGAGAAAGAGGCCATAAATCTAGTCAGTGCCCATGCATAGGACTGGCTTGTGCACAGCTAAGTGGTAAGAATCCTAAGGATGACATTAATGAGGGAGAACCCAAGCCTACCAATGAGGAAGAAAGGTTAGGTATGACAAGCCCAGAATCAGTTGACCTGATTACCACTGACCCGAAACCCATTGAAGATGGCATCGAGGAAGTATATGATGCTGGCTTGAGTCTAGTTGATGAATATAAGGGGGAAGAACTTGAAGAATGTGACATCGATACTATTGATTCCTTACCTGAGGAGACCTTGGAGAGAAACCAAGTGGTAGGACCTAGTTCAGAAATTCAAGAGATTTGTGAGAATCAGGTTCCTTTAGTCAAATACCCCCAGGAAGAACTTATAGTGTTAGCCCGAGCTATCAGTTCGTATCCTCTAATGACAGTCATTCCCCAAGTACCAATTGAAGATCTTTGCGCTGAACTATTTAAGTTTGCCCACCCTATGGTAGATCCTCTCCTTAGGATGACTGAATCAAGCCTCTTATAATTGGACCTTGTCCCATGCCCAGCCACTAAGGTCTCTTCCGTAATCTCATTTGAACATCCTTGTCTTGAGTGGATTGATTCTCCCAGTCCTGTAAAAGTCCTCCTTATGGCCCCAGACCCCTTCCTTCGCATGACTGACCTACCCTTCTATAGAGTATACCTTTCCGCACCCATAGGTCAAATTTCAAGTCTTGAGGTCGTCATCCATAGGCCCTTCCATGAATCATTCTCTAATCCATTTCTTGAGAAAGTGGATCATTATTTGCTTAGAGAACAAACCTTAACTGTTGCAATCACATGTCCTAGGCTACTTCCCGAACCATCTCTTGATCCATTCCTGGGAGTAGCAAACTTTTTCTTTCGTAAGGATGACCAGTTGACACTCATAGATCACCATTCAAACCTTCAGGTCACCACCTTTAGTTAGCAGGTAATTCGAGACTCCACCTCATATTTCTTCCCTTTCTCTAGGACTTCCAATGCTTCTTACACCATCCAAGTATACTTTGTTGAAGTCTTTAGAATGAACCACGTGTCAGAACCTATTAGGTTTGCCACCTACTTCTGGAGGACCTTATGGCACCTACTAGGCACCCATGATAAGTTTTCATGCTCTGCATGCCATCCTCCGACCCAAGGTCAAACCTAGAGAGCCGTAGTTTGTTAGGTTTAGACCTAGGGTTCCTTTGGAATAAAGTCCATTCTTTAGGAATGCGTCGTCAGTCTAGTTTAGTTTTTCTTGACCCTTTACTAGGCTTTGGCTCAGATTTTGGTTTGATTGAGAGCACCAGGAATTGGGATTTGTATTTTGTCCAGGGCTGAAATTGCATTCAATGTTTCGATCAATAGGTCTATAGGCTAGAGTCCCTTTGAAATTGTTCATGGATACAAGCCTCACACACCACTTGATCTGATTTCTCTATTAGCCCATACACACAAGTCTCTTGATGCACTTGCATAGCATGTAAAGGACTTGCATAAAGAAATTCATGCCAAAATAACTTTAAGTAATGAAACTTATAAGAAATTGGCTGATTCTCAAAGACGAGTCAAAACTTTTGTTGAGAGGGACTATGTAATGATTAGGTTAAGGCCTGAGCGGTTTTTTCTTGGAACCGTTAGAAAGTTACTTGCTAAAGGAGCTGGACCATTTAGAGTAGTGAAGAGAGTAGGATCCAATGCCTATGTGCTCGAGTTGCCTCCAGAACTAGGCAATAGCTCTACTTTCAACATTACAGACTTAGTAGAGTATAGGGAGCCAGCTGTGATTCCTAGTAAGCCTTTGAAACCTAATCCTGTTATTGAGAGTGATCCCGACCCTGTGTGTCCACCAACAAACTGGCCTGTGAGGAAAGAGCAGATTGAAAAGATCCTGGATGATCAGGTTATCTCTACTCGTAATCGAGGATACCAAAGATACCTGGTTTGCTGGTAAGGAAGGCCATATTCTGATGACTCTTGGATATCCCGAGAAGAATTACAAGAATTGGACCCAGACCTCTTGGAGAGATACCAGAGCCAGCTTGATCCATACTCGACTGGGTCGAGTTCCTCCCACCCCGGGAGAATTGGTGCGTGCACCAGACTCAGAAGAAGACTTCAGGGCTCCATCTGGATCTCTGATTGACCTTACCCGAAGAATTAGGATTTTCTGGTTTTGTAATAAGGGTTGACTTGGTCAACTCAATTTTAGTCTTGAGTCTGTATTTTCCTGCAATTTAAATTTTGTTGAGTCATGTTGACTCAGTACAAGTCCTAGTAGTGGTCTAAGTCTTCTCCAGGTTGGTGCCACTTTTTTTTCTGTCAAGTCAAGGTCTAGGGTGCCACATTTTTTCTCCCAGGCCCAAGCAAGTGGGCGCCACACTCCCAGCCACACGCCAGAGTCCAGGAGGCGCCACATCTCCATCCAGTGTCTTTGGTCCCTACACCACAAGAAGTAAGTTCCTTTTTTTTCTTGCACCACTTGGGAGAGAAATCCATCAAGATACCTCAATCTAAGGAGGAGCCAATTTCTTTCCAGATAAATCCAAGCCAGGATGGCAAGAATTTTTCTTGAAGAGAGGATCAAGGAGGTGCCCCATAATGTTCCATAAAAATCCAAGTTATAAAAGGGAAGAGAGCATGTCTTGGGGAGGAATTCAAGGAAGTTCCCAAAAGTTTCCAAAAGTGCCAAAGCCATGAAAGGAAGAAGCCTAAACTTGTGGAGCAAGACTAGGAGGTGTCCAAATGAGCCAAACCATGAAGGGAAAATCCTTGATTCATGGAGAGATACTAGGAGACACCCCCATAACCTGCCATTTCGAGCTGATTTTCAAGTTTTCTTGGAGTTTTTGGGCTTCCCACTCATGGAAGGAGTCTTGGGAAGAGAATTTGATGCCTAAAGTATGGGTTAGTCCTATTAGTCCCACATGGGAAATGTATAAAATTTTATTTCTTTATTATGTCTATATATTCAACTCTATGTAACTCTTGAATTTAATGATGAATGAAATCAATTTCTTTGTGAGCAACTTTGTGTTTCTCTCTTCCGCACTTGTGTTTAGGTGTTGAGCTCCGTGAGGGAGTAAATCCGGGTTCCCTAGGAACCTTGAGGAGGTGTGAGATCTCCAACCCCAAAACCCTACCAAAACTCTAGGTTAGCCACTTCAATTCCAAATCCTAGTCGCCCATCATCTTCTTCATTCCACCAATCATCCAAACCCTAATCTACCTCATCATCTCATGGCCCCTCTCTTCCAAGTAGAGGCCGACCACCAGCATCCAGGTCCAGATCGGCTACTTCGATTACAGAGCAAATCCCAGAGGAAGTCAGATCAGCATCCAAGAGAATCAGGATTTCAGCAACATCATTTTTTTCAAGTTCTTCTTATCTGATAAATCCTTTCTTTGAGTATCTGGTTCCTTAACTTGTTCTTCTTCTTTCCTAGATCCTGAGTTCAGGAGAAGCCAACTCTGCCAAAGGGCCAGTATTGGAGGATCCATTGCGAAGATATCCGAATCCGAGGATCCAACATCTGCTCGAGAGAGTCCTTCAACCAAACTCTGTGAAGATCACTGCCTGGTACATAACCCTTCACTTCTCTTTATTTCTGTCCTGTTGAAAGTTCAGAGCGAAACCCTAGATCTGGGAGTTTCTCAACCCCCAGCGATCCTTTACTTCTGAACTACTCTGATAATCTAGTTTCTTTGAATTGTGCTTTCAATTATTATATAGTTTCTTTCAATTTAGTTTAACTTTCCTTTAAGTCAAAGCCGACTTCTGAAAATATATATAAAATAAATAAATAAATAAATACATTAATTTTAATTTACTTCCGCATCGCATCATCTTTTTTGTTCTGCATCAATTTTGGTATCAGAGCTTTCGTTCTACATCATGTACCATGATCAGTTGGCTCTGAAGGCCCTGCCTCAGCTGCTCGAATCTCCTCCTCCTCATCTGGCTCTTGGCCAGACTCACGTCGCACCCAACAATCACCAATCTGTCGAAATCCCATCCTATGCAGGGATTTCTCTCCATATGTATCAGTATGCTGCAGCTGACTGAAAGGTATACCATCAAATGAAACTCCATACTCTCTAAATAACTGTGTCAGCCCCCTGCCATATTGCTGAACTAGTCTCCTGTGAGATGCTGCCTCACCCATCTGCTGAAGCATGATCCTGGGAAGGTTGATGGGAGTCCGCTATCTCAGGGACACCATCAACACCAGCTCACGCTCAGTAATAAAGTCGAATCTCCTGCTCTTTGGAATCAAGATGCGGGCGATGATATGATGCAGCACTCTCATCTCCAGTGAAAGCTGGTTAGAGGCTACTGTGAAAATGCCGCTAACATCCTCGCGCTCTAGGATACATCTGAAGGTGTGCTCTCTGTCGCTGATAGAAGTGGCGGCTGTGCCATGAAGTGGAATCCTCCAAACATGACTGATGACCTCCGGTGTCACTGGAATCTCGATCCCACGAACAGTAGCAGACCATCTGATACCATCAGTGGCCATGGATGCATAAAACTCCCTGATGAGGTCTGGGTAGAATCTCTCAGTCATCGTGCAGAAGTGAACCAGACCTGCATCTCTCAGTACATCTCCTATAAAAAAGTGATGCTGATCCCAGAAAGGTATATCTACACGTCTCCCGCTCGCAATGCTCTTTCGTACTAAGCTGGCTGGCACTGGTGCAGGTGGCTCTGGGGACGGCTCACGCTCATGTCTGACCTTTCTTCGTCGCTCAGTGCTACCTTGGCCTTGTTCCATTCTCCTTTTTCTTACTGCCAAGTGCTTTCTTGGACCCATATGGATGGAAGAGGGTAATTTCGGGAGAAGTAGGATAATGCAGTGCTAGAAAAAAGAAGAATCAAGAGTTTGGAGAGAGAAAAGGAATGAAGGAATCGTGAAAAGGTAAGTGAGGGTTTGTGAAACTGAAAGCTAGGAGCAAATAGAGGAAATGCACGAAATGGAGGGAAGAAATGAGTGTTTCCAATCGAAAAACAACCGACAATTAAGGATAAAAAGAGACAAAAACCTACGGTTGCCCAAAAATGAGGAACACGGTGAAAACCGGTTCGATTCAAGAAAAATCGTGAGGAGAGGAGAAGTTTACCCAAAAAGAGGAGGGAGAGGGTTGGAAATCTACTGTTTAAACCTTAGGGACGTTGTAGGGGGACCACACGGAGGAGAAATGGAAAGAAATGGAGAAAAAGAGGCTTGCGGATGGGTTTTAAAAAAGACGTTTTCCGTCCAAGTGTCAACCTCTCAAAAATTTCAGGGGTCGACCCCAATTGTCGACCTCCGAAAACTTAAGTGTCGACCTCCAAAAAATAAATTAGCCAAAATAAAATTTGGTAAAATTTAAAAAATTGATAAAATTTAGAAAAATAAGCTTTAAACATATTTAAGAATTTATAAATCATTTTTGAGGAATTTTGATGAAAATTGAAGAGTTTCAAGCAAAAGGATCAATGACTCCCAGTTCTCTTCTGATCATACAAAATCTATCTTCATTCAATGGTTTTGTGAAAATATCAGCCAAATGATAATCAGTACAAATAAATTCTAACAACACATTAGAGTTTTGAACGTGATCTCTTATGATGTCTTATTTCAATATGTTTTCTTCTTAAATGTTGTACAGGATTTTTCGTTAAATTGATTGCACTAGTATTTTCACATCTTATGGGTGTCTTAGTTAGTTTGATGCCAAAGTCCTCGAGTTGTTGTTTGATCCATAGAATCTGAGCACAACAGCTTCCAACTGCTATATATTCGGCTTCCGCCGTAGATAGAGCAACCGAATTCTGTTTCTTGCTGCTCCATGAAATCAAATTAACTCCTAGGAATTGACAAGTTCCACTAGTACTTTTACAATCAAGTTTACACCCAGCAAAATCAGCATCTGAATATGCAATCAATTCATATGATGACTCTCTAGAGTACCAAAGACCAATTTCAATTGATCCAAATAAGTATCTAAATATATATTTTACAGCTAAGAGATGTGATTCTTTAGGAGCAGACTGAAAACGTGCACACATACAAACACTAAACATTATATCTGGTCTACTGACAGTTAGATATAGCAATGAACCAATCATGCCTCTATATAATTTTTGGTCTACTGATTTACCACATTCATCTTTATCTAATTTACATGAAGAGCTCATAGGGGTACCTATTGGTTTGGTAGTCTCCATCCCAAACTTTTTCAATATTTTCCTTGTGTACTTGGCTTGGTTGATGGAGATCCCCTCTTTGGTTTGCTTAATTTGGAGTCCGAGGAAGAAGTTGAGTTCTCCCATTATGCTCATCTCGAACTCACTCTGTATTAACTTTGCAAATTCTTGACAAAGACATTCGTTAGTAGCACCAAAAATAATATCATCTACATAGATTTGTACTACTAAGAGATCATCATTTTTCTTTTTTAAAAACAATGTATTATCTACATTACCTCTAGAAAAATCATTCTTCATCAAAAATGAACTTAATCTATCATACCAAGCTCTAGGAGCTTGCTTTAAACCATACAATGCTTTATGCAATTTAAAAACATGGTTAGGAAATTCATAATTTTCAAAACTAGGAGGTTGTTCAACATAAACTTCCTCTTCAATAAATCCATTTAAAAAGGTACTTTAAACATCCATTTGAAATAACTTGAAATCCATAAAACAAGCAAAAGCAAGTAAAAGTCTAATTGCTTCCAGCCTAGCAACAGGAGCAAAGGTTTCATCAAAGTCGATCCCTTCTTCCTGGTTGTAGCCTTTAGCAACAAGTCTAGCTTTGTTTCTAGTTACAATACCATGTTCATCAAGTTTATTTCTAAAATCCCATTTTGTGCCAATTACAGAAACATTAGGGGGTCTTTCAGTTAAAGTCCAAACGTTATTTCTTTTAAATTGATTTAGTTCATCTTGCATAGCATTAATCCAGTTACAATCTTTTTCAGCTTCTTCAATTGACTTAGGCTCTATCTGAGATACAAAAGCTAAATAATCACAAACATTTCTAATAGAAGAGCGTGTACTTACTCCCTTTGATGGATCACCAATTATTAGCTCTTTGGGGTGTCCGTGAGCATACCTCCACTCTTTAGGTAAAGATTTTGGTGAAGTTGCATTGATCTCTTGAGTTTGATCTTCATTTTCCTGATCATCATCTCCTTTGGGCTCATCTTCATTGATTATCAATTGTTCAAGCTTCTTTGTACCTGTTTCATCATCAATAGAATCTTCTTTTCTAGAAGATTTTTCGTTAGATTCATCAAACACTACATGAATTGATTCTTCAACTAGAAGAGTTCTTCTGTTGAAGACCTTGTATGCCTTGCTAGAAGTAGAGTATTCTAAGAAGATACCCTCATCTGACTTGGCATCAAATTTACTGATATTGTCTTTGCCATTGTTTAATATGAAACAGCGGCAACCAAATACACGAAAATATTTAAGATTAGGTTTTTGATTTTTCCAAAGTTCATATGGTGTTTTCTTCAAAATAGGTCAAATTAAAACATGATTTAAAATGTAACAGGAAGTATTAATGGCTTCTGCCCAAAAATATCTAGGTAAATCGTTTTTGCAAAGCATTGTGCGTGCCATTTCTTCAAGAGTCCTGTTCTTTCTTTCTATCACCCCATTTTGTTGAGGTGTCCTAGGTGCAGAAAAATTATGACTAATGCCATTTTCAATACAAAAAGCTTCAAAATCATGATTGTCAAATTCAGTTCCATGATCACTACGCAAAGAAACAATAGTGAGATCTTTTTCGTTTGAAACCCTTTTATGAAATTTAACAAAAGCTGAAAACGTTTCATCTTTATGAGCTAAAAACATTACCCAAGTAAATCGTGAGTAATCATCTACAATCACTAGCCCATATTTCTTACCTCCCAAACTAGTTGTTCTGGTTGGTCCAAAGAGGTCCATATGCAATAATTCAAGGGGTCTAGTAGTAGATACTATTCCTTTAGGTTTGAAAGTAGATTTAGTTTGTTTTCCAAATTGACATGCAGCATAAATCTTATCTTTTTCAAATGTGAGTTTTGGCAATTCTTTTATAAGATTCTTTTTGCTTAATTTTGAAATCAACTGCATACTAGCATGCCTTAGCCTACGATGCCAAAGCCAACTAGTTTCACTTGCCTTGGCTTCCCTAGCCACTAGGCATTGACCACTTTTCATGGCTAGATCATCAAGATCAACCATGTAAATGTTTCCATGCCTGTGACCAGTGAACTTGATGCCATTGACATCTAGACTAGATACCATGCACAAAGATAATTCAAAAATTACTTTAAAACCCTTATCACAAAACTGACTAATGCTAAAAAGATTATGCTTTAAGCCATCAACAAATAATACATTATCTACATAAGCATTAGGGGTGATATGGATTTTACAAATTTCGACGATTTTGCCTTTTCCATTATCACCAAAAGTAACGTTTCCACCATCTATAGCTACTAGTGATGAGAATTGCCTCACATCCCCAGTCATGTGCCTTGAGCAACCACTGTCCAGATACCACATTCTTCTTTTATTTTTGGTTGCAAGAAACACCTGCAGAAATTGATCAAGTTGAAACTTTAGGTACCCAAGTCATCTTGGGTCTTTTAGGGTTAGTCAAATTGGTTCTTTTTGGAATCCAAATCTTTTCAAAGGTATTTAATTTTCTTCTATTACAAATATATGATTTATGTCCTAACTTACCACATGCATAGCAGGTAATATTAGAAGATGCAGGTATGAAAAAGTTTTTGTAAAGTTTTTGCTGATTCTGTGGCTTAAATCCAAGTCCAGCTTTGTTAAAAACTGCATGTTGACTGTTTAAAAGCATACTTAATTTTTCTGAACTATAAGTAAACTTTTCTACAAAAGGTTTTACTTTTTCTAACTCTTCTTTGTAATTCTTGTTTTGAAGCAACAGTTCTTTGTTTTGTTTTTCAATTTTCTCATTAGTTTCAAAACTTCTATTATTTTTCAAAGAATCCTTTTCTTTTAAAAGATTGTCCTTATCATTTTTCAAGGTCTTTACAAGTTCAGTTAATTTCTTATTTTCTTGAATTAAATTTTTAAATTCAGTTGAAAACTTGTCTGAATTTTTGGTAAGTTCTTAATTTAGCTTTCTTAATTTCTTATTTTTCAGTTTTAGTTTTTCATATTCCATAACTAAATCATCAAAAGCATCATGTAATTCATTAAAAGTAAATTCAATTTCAGGTTCAGAATTTACCTCATCATCTTCATTGGCCATGAAACACAGGTTGGCGACTAGCTGCTGCTCTTCATCACTGCTGGAGTCCTCACTCTCACTCCAGGTAGCCATCATGGCTTTCTTTCTCAACATCCTTCAACTCTTTTTAAGCAAAGGGCAATCCGTTTTATAATGTCCAGGCTTCTTGCACTCGAAGCAGATGGGTGAATCCCTTTCTTTTTCTTTCTCTTTATCTTTATTATGATCACCTTTTTGTGGCCTTTTCTTGTAGAAGCCTTTCTTCTTTCTCATGAATCTTTTGAATTTTCTTGTAATGAGGGCTGTCTCATCATCATCAGCTTCTTCTTCTGAATCATCACTTGACTCTTCCTTTGTAGTGGACTTGAAGGCTATGGCTTTCTTTTTCTTGTCATTGTCCACTATCTTCTGCTTTAGTGAAAGCTCGTAAGTCATTAGTGATCCAAGAAGCTGCTCAAGAGGTAGAGTATTGACATCCTTGGCTTCTTCTATGGCTGTTACTTTCGCATCCCATGAAGCCGGAAGAGACCTGAGAAGTTTGTTAACCAGTTCACCATTAGATATAATTTTTTCCAAACTCCCCATACCATTTACTATATTAGTAAATCTAGTATACATTTCACTAATACTTTCAGTTGGTTCCATCCTGAACATCTCATACGTATGAATGAGCATGTTCACCTTTGTGGTCTTCACTTGGTGTGTACCCTCATGGGTAACCTCAAGTGTATCCCAAATTTCTTTGGCAGAAATATAATTTGATATTCTGTTAAATTCACTAGGGTCAAGTACACAGAATAGCAAATTCATCACCTTAGCATTTAACTCAGCTTGTTTGATGTCATTGTCATCCCATTTTTCTTCAGATTTTGGGGTGATAATGCCATTAACCAATTGAGTGGGCTGATGAGGCCTTTTAGTAATTACTCTCCATATATGATAATCTACAGCTTGTAAATAAATACGCATACGAGTTTTCCAGTATGTGTAGTTGGTGCCATTAAAGAAAGGAGGGCGATTTGATGCTTGACCTTCAACTACACCCATTCTAATTAGGGCGGCCATGATCTTTCACTCAAGATCGTTGGACCTACAAGAGAGTACCGGTGCTCTGATACCACTTGTTGCCCAGATATGGTACCCAAGAGGGGGGGTGAATTGGGTATTTTAAAAATTAAAGCAATATATGTGCTATCAAGTTCAAAAGTGAAGAGTGATAGTGCTCAAGTAATTGTGCAATGGAAGCAATGAAAGATAACAACAATTAAAGAGCAAAAAAAAGATAGAGAGTAAAGCAATGCAAACACACAAAATGTATAGTGGTTCGGTGCACCTAGCACCTACATCCACTCCCCAAGCTCCACTTGGGAATTTCCACTATAATCTTCTCTAGATTACAGCCGACTTGTTTTACAAGGCTCACAAGTCAAAACCTTACACACTTGTTTTGGCTTCGGGCTTACAAGCAACCCTAGTTGGTTTTAATAATTGGCTCACCAACAAACCTCACACACTTGTTTTGGCTTCGGGCTTACAAGCAACCCTAGTTGGTTTTAACAATTGGCTCACCAACAAACCTCACACACTTGTTTTGGCTTCGGGCTTACAAGCAACCCTAGTTGGTTTTAACAATTGGCTCACCAACAAACCTCACACTAGTTTCAAATTCCCTTGAAACTAGGCTACCATAAATATAATATGAATACAATGAATATAAACAAGACAAACTCCTTTTTGAGCAAAAGTAATTCGATGTAGCTCTTGTTGGAGACTCTTCAAGCCTTTCTCTTGGAATCTTGGACCACACTAAATGCCAAAGACTTGAAAGTTGGATTCCTCAAAGATGAAAAGCTTTTGGCTAAGGAATCTCTTGGTTTTCTCACTCTTTTTGGCTTAGAATTGATTGAAGTCTTTGTAATTTCACTCTCTTCTTTTTCACTTTGTCTCCTTGACTTTTTTGAAGTTAGGTGGAGGTTAAATACTTCATTCAAGCTGAAACAACTCCACAAGACTGTTAGAATCAAAAATATGGCCGTTTATGGCCGTTAGAAATCAAATCAAAAGTTCAGAAAAACTAGCCGTTATGCCATGAGTCGACCTCATGAGTCGACCTCTGGATCAAGTGTCGACTTCATGAGTCGACCTCTAGTTTATCTTAGGCAAAAATCCAGAAAACCATAGTTCTGCCCAGTTTGAATTCTCAGGCAATGAGTCGACCTCTGGTGTCGACCTCTGGATAGGTGTTGACCTCTGGTGGTCAACCTCTGGAGCGTGCCACTAAAATTTTGCCATGCCAGCCTTGCTGAACTTTTCTTTTCTTCATGAGTCGACCTCTGGTGGTCGACCTTTGGCAAGGTGTCGACCTCTGGGGGTCGACCTCTAGTCTGAAAATTTCTGAAACTCTGGAGAGGTGTGTGCCATGCTTGAGTTTCTCTAAGCCTTTGTTTCTTTTGTCAATTACTTCTTAATATGAAGGTCCAATATTAGAAATTTGATCTTGTTTAATGTAGAAGAGCTCTTTCCCAAACCAAGCAAGCTTGGTTTCAACATTGTACTCTTGATACTCTTTTTGAATAACCTATGGCCTGAAACTTTATCTCAAAATGAAACATTAGTCCAAACATATACTCAATCTTTTGTTAATCATCAAAACTAAGGAGCCAAAGCCAACAAGGAGCCCTAGAAGCTAGGTTTGTATTGCATGACCACTAGATCAGGAACCCCATACCAACACTCCCAGACCTAACCAAGTCTCACCATGGACCCCAATCTTGAAACTTTGATGAGAACTATGATTGAGCAATTCAGGCAACTAAACAATAGGTTTGACCAAATGGAGCAGCGAATTGGAACAATTGAAGAGACCCGTTTGACCCACACTGAACCTGAATCACCTAGACCAACTTCTCTTGAACCAAGAGCCCATCGCCATGATCCCACCCCTGAACAGAACCCTAGACACCCACACTAAGACTTCATGAATTCAGAGGTAAGAGCCCTTAGGAAAATACATCTCGATGCAACCACTTTTGATGGAAATTTAGACCCTAAGATGTATGTTGATTGGGAGAGTGACATGGATCAATACTTTGAGTGGTATGAGATATCGGAAGAAAGGAAGTACAAGTTTGCTAAACTTAGGTTAGTCCGACAAGCTAGATTGTATTGGAGAAATGTTTAGCACATTTGTCAACAGAGAGGAAACATTTCCATGGTCACATGGAGAGCCATGAAGATCAAACTTAGGGAGAAGTACCTACCCTTGTCCTATGAGCAGAGACTTCTGGATCAATGGCAAAGATTGAGCCAAGGGAATAGAACTATATCTGAGTATATCACTAAGTTTGACAAGTTTGTCATGAGATGTAGTGTGGTCGAGTTGGAGGTCATCACCCTATCTAGGTTTAGAGCAGGCTTATATGAAGAAATCCAAAGGAAGTTATTTCTGAGAGAAGTCTATGACCTAGAGCAGGCTTACCAAATTGCTAGGACCTGTGAGAGATTTCAGAGAGGACCCCTGATCCGTCGACCTGAACCCAATAGGATTAGTATCCCTGAAAATAGGCCAAATTCTAGTCAAATTTTCTCGAACCGATCCAATCCTACTACCCCACTAGCTCATAAAGATGATAGGGGTAAGGCCCCTGAAGTTCAAAGGGATAATCATCAAAATGTACATTACTTTAGGTGTCATAAAGTTGCCACTATGCTAGTCAATGTCCTACTCGAGCCTTACATATAGTAGAGTTAGAGGTAGAGACTCTAGGAACCTTTGAAAAGTTTGAGGAAGAACTCTATGAAGCTGGGTCAAATCTAGTGGATGAGCATGAGGGAGATGAAGAAGATATTGATTCGATTGAAATATTAGGAATTGTTAGATGTATCCTAGCCCAAACAAAAGAGCATGAGGATTGGAGAAGGACCAACATCTTTAAACTTTTGTCAAGATAAAGGAAAAGATTTATAAAACCATTATAGATAACGGAAGCTGTGTTAATGCCATTTCAACTAAGGTCATTAAGGATCTAGGCTTGACTACCATTCCCCATCCCAATCCTTAGAAAGATTTGACTTCCATCCCCATTAAGTTAAGATGTCAAGTTCTGATTCAGCTCCAATCCTATCAAGAAAAAAGTTTAGTGTGATGTTCTTTCTATGGGGGTTAGCAGTATCATTTTAGGTAGACCTTGGTTGTATTATTATAATTCTACCTTATATGGTCGATCCAACTCTTGTTCCTTCACCTAACAAGAAAAGAAAATAGTTATAAACTCATCACCAAATAAGGATAATCAGAAGAGAGGATCTAGTAATCTAAGAGAAAAGGAAGCGGGGTTATACTTAATTAATGCTAAGGATCTAGAATGACAAATCAATGAAGGATCACCCATTTGGATATTGACCACTAACAAAATCTAGGAACAAATCCCTAAGGAACAACCCTAGGAAGTCGTAGAGATCTTGAGGGACTTTCAAGATATATTTCCAGAAGACCTACCTGATCACCTTCCTCCATTAAGGGACATCCAGCATGCCATATATTTGGTCCCAAGAGCCACCTTACCAAACCTCCCACATTATAGTCTGAATCTCACTAAACATGCAGAGTTGCAAAGACAAGTTGGAGATCTCCTCCAAACAGGATTCATTAGAGAAAGTTTGAGCTCTTGTACGGTACCTATCTTTTTGACCCCCAAGAAGGATGGCACTTGGAGAATGTGTGTAGATAGTCATGCCATCAATAAGATAATGGTCAAGTATCATTTCCTTATTTCCCATATTGATGATATGTTAGACATGATGGCCGGAGCCACTATTTTCTCTAAGATTGACCTTAAGAGTGGCTATCACCAAGTTAGGATTAGACCTGGGGATGAGTGGAAGATAGCTTTTAAGACTAAGGATGGTCTTTTCGAATGGTTAGTGATGCCTTTTGGCCTTTCAAATGTCCCTATTATATTTATGAGGATCATGACCCAAGTTCTGAGACCATTCATTGGAAAATTTATTGTAGTCTATTTTGATGACATCATCATATACAGTAGGACTAAGAAAAATCACTTGGACCATCTCCAACAAGTATGTCAAGCTTTTAGGAAGGACAACCTCTATGCCAACCTTAAGAAATGCAGTTTCATGACCCCTAGAGTCATTTTTCTTGGTTTTGTTATTACCCCTAAAGGAGTGTCTGCCAACCCAGAAACGGTTAAGTCTATAATTGAGTGGCCTATACCCAAAAGTGTACATGATGTATGTAGCTTCCATGGCCTTGCCACTTTTTATAGGAGATTCATTCAAGGTTTTAGTACAATTATTGCATCAATCACAGACTGTATTAGGAAGGAAACTTTTGAATAGACTAAGAATGCCAATAAAGCCTTCATTGAGATCAAAGAGAATGACCTAAGAACCAATTTTAAGGCTACTTGACTTTTCAAAAGTTTTTGAGGTTGCTTGTGATGCCTTCAGAATTAGAATTGGAGGAATTTTAAGTCAAGAGAACCACCCTGTAGCCTTCTTTAGTGAGAAGTTGAATGAAACAAAATTGTGGTATTTAACTTATGATAAGGAATTGTATGCAGCAGTTCAAGCTTTAAGGTATTGGAGACACTATCTATTATCGCAGGAGTTTGTCCTATATTCAGACCATGAAGCACTATGATTTCTTAGTTCCCAAAAGAAGTTGAACCCTAGGCACAGCAAGTGGGAGAGTACATTCAAGCTTATACCTTTATTTTGAAACACCATACTGGCACTGAAAATCGAGTTGCCGATGCATTGAGCCATCGTTCCATGCTCTTGATCTCTATGAGTACTGAAGTCATAGGATTTGATAGATTGAAAGAAGAATATGAAAATTGTCCTGACTTTAGTAAGATTTTTGAATCTGTTCGCCAAGGATCATCTAGTGTATATAGTGACTATACCCTTCATGATGGACTCCTTTTCAAAGGAAATAAGTTGTGCATCTCTCGAGCCTCCATTTGAGAATTCTTGATTTGGGAAATCCATGTAGGGAGTTTAGCTGGCCATTTTGGTAGGAACAAAACCATTCTAGCAATTGAAGACCAGTTCTTTTGGCTTAGCCTCAAGTGAAATGTGGCCCAAGTAATGGCCCAGTGTCGAACCAATGCTGTTGCCAAAGAGTAAAAACAAAACACTGACCTATACACCCCTTTGCTTGTCCCTAATTATCCATGGAAAGACCTTAGTGTGGACTTTGTGTTAAAATTACCAAAGACCATACGAAAACATGACTCCATCAATGTTGTGGTCGATCATTTTTCTAAAATGGCACACTTCTTATCTTGTTCTTAGACTTTTGATGCTTCAAAAGTGGCCAGACTATTCCTAAATGAAGTGGTTATGTTACATGGTTTTTCCAAAACCATTGTGTCTGATAGGGATGTCCGATTCACTAGTTATTTTTGGAAAACCCTATGGCACATGTTAGGAACCAAACTGAAGTTTTCTACCACCTACCACCCACAAACTGATGGCCAAATAGAAGTTGTGAATAGAAGTCTTGGAAATCTATTGAGATGTTTAGTTGGTGAGAGTATTGGAAACTGGGATCTTTTGTTATCACGTGCTGCATTTGCCTATAATAGCTCAGTCAATAGGTCCACTGAAAAAAGTCCATTTGAGATTGTCCATGGATACAAACCAAGAAAGCCCATAGACCTTGTCCCTTTACCCATGCATGCATGAGTTTCTGAGTCTGCAGAGTCATATGCACAGCATATTAGGGATTTACATAAAGAGATCAGTAAGAAAATCAACTTGAGTAATGAAACTTACAAGCATATGGCTGATTCCTGTAAGAGAGTTAAAGAATTTTATGAAGGAGACTATGTGATGATTAGGCTTAGATCTGAATGGTTCCCACCTAGAACCATGAAAAAGTTACATGCCCGGGTGCAGGTCCTTTCAAAATAATAAAGAAAATTAGACCTGATGCCTATGTGCTTGAGTTACCATCTGACCTAGGTATCAGTTCAACTTTCAATATCTCAGACCTACTAGAGTATAAAGAACCAACAATGATACCTAGTGAGCCTTTTGGACCTGATCCCATTTTTGAGAGTGAACTTACCCCTGCATGTCCACCAGCCACATTACCAGAATGACGAGATAGGATTGAGTGAATTCTGGATGACAAGACTATCACTACATAGAATAAAGACTATCAATGCTATTTGGTTCATTAGCAAGGTCGACTAGAATCTGAAGACTTGTAGATCACTTGAGAGGATCTGTAAAGGATCAACCCAAACTTACTAGAACACTACTAAAGTCAAGTTGACCCATACTCGACAAGGTCGAGTCCTTCCCACTCCGGGAGAATTGGTGCGGGCACCAGAGTTCATAAGAGACTTTAATCAAACCTAATCAAGACGAGCTCCTTATGGATTACAAGTGAATAAGACAAACTTAATTTGGCTTCAAGTTTATTTTTTTAAAAAAAATTTAGCACGAGTCTTGTAATTAGAGTTGAGTCCATTCCAATTTTGATTTCAATTTAGTCTTGTTAGGTTCAATTTAGTCTTGTTGGGTTCAATTTGGTTATGTTGGGTTCAATTTGGTCTTTGTAATTAGTTGGGTCTTGTAATTAGGCAAGTTGGGTTCAAGTAGGGTTCAAATTAGGCAAGATCAAGACCATGAAGCTTGAAAGCATCAAGATTGGATGGAGCAAACCACCTCAACCACCTTGCTAAGTTGGAATGCCACATCACCATGCCAAGATGGAAGCCACATCACCTTCCACACCACCTCCATGCCAAGATGGGATGATACTTCACCTCCCATGCGACATCACCTCAATTTATGCACCCAAGAATTAAAATTTGAAAACAAGTTGGATGCCCCACTTATTTCTCCATTCTTCATGCATGTAATCCCACTTCTCACTCCACTTTTCATCACTCCACTTTTTAGCTTGTAATTCAAATTTGAAAAGGCTAGGAAAGTCTATAAATATCCCTAACCCTCTTGTAATCAAGCTAATGTTATGAATGAATGAAAGCTTCCTTCTTCTTCCATTGCTTTTGTTGCATTGACACTCTGTGAGGGAGAGGGCGTGGGGCTCAATCTATTCAACCTAGTTCCAAGAAAATGCCAACCACTATCCTTCTTCCCCTCCTTTCAATTTTTTTCTCAATTCCCTTTTCCTTTCAAACCTCCCATGGCCACTAATACTCTCCATTGCAGGATCCTCCATGATCTCGAGCTGAAGATGAGGTTTTTTTTTCTTCAGAGCCTTCTACGTTAGGAGTTTTCCATCCAAGGAGTGATAGTCTTCAAATCCAATCGCTAGTCCTTGGAGCGCTGAAACTAAACCACCACCAAAAGTATGAGAGCTCATTATTGATAAGAGAACCCCTCCTAGACTCTTAGGTCTGATTGTTTGAAAGCTCATGTTTTAGTTAGAATGGTTTCTCAACCATTAGGTCCATTTACTTTCAAATGAATGAACCTACATTGCGGGTAATAACTTACTAGTAGTCTCTTTCTTTGAATTTATTTGCTCTCTAAGCATGAATCTTGTTGATATATGGTAGAATCATTACTCATTTTTAGATTACTGATTTCATAGTTTAAAGTTCCATTTTTATCTCACATTATTATATATATTTTTTAAGTATCTTATAATTCTTTTGATAGCAAGTATGTATGACTCCTTAGGATTTGATTGAAATCTAAAATATATACAAATACTGAATAAAATATCAAGCTACTTGTGGTTAAATATAGTAATAATCGAATCATACCTCGATATAGCTTTTGATCAATGCTATCAATTTTGAAGGTGGAACTCATTCGTGTGCCGATCCATACCTCGATATAGCAAAGTCCAAGGAAGAATGTCATCTTACTCATCATCCCCATTTCAAATTTACCCTACATAAGCTCAACAAACTCTTAATAAAATTCTTTATTAGTTGCACCAAAAATGATATCATCTATATATATTTGGATAACTAATATATCATCATCTCTTCTTTTTATGAAAAGAGTTATGTCTATACTTTCTCTTGTAAAATTAGTTTCAAGCAAAAATTTACCACCAAGTCTTTCATACCATGCTCAAGGACTTGTTTCAAACCATATAATGCTTTGTCTAGTTTGAAAATAGGGTTTGAAAAAATATGTCTTTCAAATCTAGGGGGTTGCTCTACAAAATCTTCTTTTAAAATATATCCATTTAAAAAATTACTTTTTACATCTATTTGAAAAAGTTTGAAGTTCATGTAACATACAAATGCAAGCAATAATATTATGGCTTCTAATCTTGCTATAGGTGCATATATTTCATCAAAATCTATTCCCTCTTCTTGGTTATAACCTTTAGCCATAAATTTTAATTTATTTCTAGCTATATTTTCTTTTTCATCAAGTCTATTCCTAAATACCCATTTTGTACCAATGATACGATACTCTTTAGGTTTGCTAACTAATGTCCATACATTATTTCTTTCAAATTGATTTAACCCCTCTTACTTAGCCATCATCAAATTTGGATCTTTTTTAGATACCTTTATGCAATTAGGTTCTATTTGAGAAATGATTGCTAAATAATCAAATATGTCTCTAAATGATGATTGATGTGGGATAAAATCTTCCTCCTCAGAATCTTGAAGATCTCTAAGTGAGATAAAGATGGAAGCGATCATCGACCATGCTTCGATCATCCTCCGAACCACCGACCCTCAGTATTAGGCTCATAACTTGTAGGGTGTTTATGTGCGAAGCATTCGTTGAAATAGAACATCAACCAAATATCTATAAGGACTGGTATCATTGGGGTCATCTCATGGATTTTCTAATGGAACAACACTAGTTACACATTATTTCCTTGAAATGCCTCATCCAACAATTACGCTCAATGCCTGAGGATAAGATAAGGCCCTTAGATTCCCTTGGTCCTGATAAGTGACCTTCATTTTTCCAACATTTGGGACAGTTCCTTCTAAATGGGCTAGGAATGGTATTCTGATACCCTCAGCCTATAGAATCCTCAGTCCAATTTACCTTCAACCTGAAGGATCTAAATTGATTGATTTTTATTATGACTAATCCTTGTCCTAAAAGATCCTCGGTCCAATTAAGCTTTAGCACATCAATGACATCACCCAATTTCTTGGTCATAAGCCAATAATTAGAACACTTACTTTCCACCTTTGGCTAAATTAATCCTTAGCTTAGAGGACCACCAGCTTAGCCAATCTTCTCTTGGTTGGCTCTTGGCCTATGGAACCTTTGGCCTAATTGAGCTTTGGCACATTGATAGTCCCTTCAAAACTCTCAGTTACTGAAGGAAGATCCTCATTCACTGGGTCGATGGAAATAGCTAGTTATGCAACCCCCAAGATAGGTAGATATATGCCCAAGGGTCCCTCAGCCAGACAAACTTTCATCCCTAATGCAAGCCCAAGCTGGTGGAGACCAAAGCTCCTTTTGGCATTATGGCTCTCAAAAAGAACTGGAGCACACCTAAAGTCCCTTAGCCAAATAAACCTTCGGCCCCTCTAAACCCTTCATTCCAATAGAACCTAGGCCCTGATATGGGTCTCCCAAGCCCATGGAGATTGAGGCCTCCTTTGGCAATACATCCCTTAGAAAGGGCTGAAGTACACCTAAAATTCTTTGGCCTGATAGATCCTTGATTCCTTGAAATCCTTAACCCTACAGGCCTTTGATCCACATATTGCTCACCAAGCCAACATTGAACCCTCGGAGAATATATAAGACTCCACAATAACATTCTACAAGCTAGCTTAAGGGAGAAACTATTGATGCCCATTTCCACATACATCTTAGTGTAGACAAACAAACAAATTTCATAATCCAAGGTGAATCCTTGCAATTAAGGGAATATAAGTCGTTATAGGCTACAGTCTCAATTGCTATTAAACAAAGCAACTGGTGACACAAATAAGACAAGGATTCTATTAGATGGGAGGTGGACATTTTGGACAAATGGAATGATTCCTTCCCCGATTTCCTGACAAATTTAGGCATCTAGTCAAATCCTGCCAACCTATTAAGGTATTCCTTATCCTGAAAATATCCTTGTTGCCTACCAATAAAAGGGAGCTCCCTAAGAGCTCCCCAGGTGTGAAAAATCTCTCTTTACTCTACTTCATTTTCATCCTTTCTATGACTTGAAATACTGACTTGAACATCAGAGGGTCTTTGCTAGAGCCACCTTTGATTGGACTTTTTTTATAAGTACAGTCACGAACACCTCTTCTCTAGCATACTTCATTGTATAAGTGGGAAGTAGCATCATTAGATAGAGGAAGGGCACTATTTGCCCATTTCTTTGAAGAAACTTTGAGTGGAGACTACATGCAACCCAAAGGTATGTCCACCTGGCATTCTTGTGCCACCACTTCTCAGCAAGGCAGTCAACCTATTGGGGGGCCTGCTTTGGAGTCCTAAACTAGCACTACCTAGCAAGAGGGCCAACCTGATTATTTGGAGTAACTTTCCTAGTAGATCCATGTGCTGGCACTACAATCCAAGCAATCCAACATTTGATAGTGTCAATGGTGCCGCGATTGGACCATAACCAAAGGTGGATTAGGCCATACCACCACAAACCCTTGAACCATTGGGGGCAATGCACCTAGAGCTATGATGACTTTCTCTTCCATGAGGCATTGATTGGGAAGAACATGTTCCTCCAATTGCACTAGAAAGTCCCAGACATGCAAGGAGGCACTCTCCTTCACCTCGATCAGACAAGGGTTCGACACCAACTCATTTTCCCCTGTGACCCTTTGAAGCACATACTATTAGAGAAGCTGAGGTGGATCAAAATCTCCAAGAGCTAGACTGATCATCAAAGCTTTGCAAGGCCTAGCTCCACCTAGAGATGAGGGCCTTGGTTTCACCACTGAGCCACCTTTTAGAACCTGGATTTTGTAAGAGCCATTGCTAAAATATTTCAAGATGCTGTAGCTAGAAATGTATGATGGATCCACTGATCTAGTGGACTATTTAAAGAGCTTCAAGTCATTCATACTTCTTCATGGGATCACTGATGAATTACTATGCCGAGCCTTCCCCTTTACTCTCAAAAAATTAGCCTGATCTGGTACTCCAGTTTGAAGCTAGGTTCTATTCACTCCTACTAGTTAAGTCCATCTTTTGTTTTCCATTTTACTAGCAGCAAAATGCTACACTAGAGTTCTAACTCATTGATCCATATCAAGCAAGGGAAGGAGAACCCCTTAGGTCTTATGTAAGCTAGTTCAATGAAGCGGCTCTGGAAGTCTATAATTTGGACCATTCAGTTGCTATGACTGTCCTAAATAGCAATCTTCAACAATTCCTTTTCTTTTCTCTTTGAACAAAAGACTAGTGATAGATTTCTTTGAAATGCTTGCTAGAGCAGAGAAGTATTCATGTGCTGAAGAAGGATTTGGTTCTCTTATCCTTTCGAATGTTTCTTTTACCTTGTTGATGGCTCCATCTTTTGCTCCATCACTTTCCCCACCTTTTGTTCCTTTACTTACTCCACCCTCTGCCTCAATGCTTGCTCTACCTTCTACCCCATTACCTACTCCAATACTTGAAGAGCAACCCTCGACCTAGGAATTTTGGCCTAGGAAAGATCATGGAAAAAGGCCAAGAAGTCGATCGCACCTGCGATGTTGAAGGACCCCCCTCGAATCTGATGCCATCAAAGTCCAAACCAACCAGACACCTTGCCACTATGGCAGTTTGGTCAGTATACTTTTTTAAATGTCCCATGCAGCCATATTTTGATGTAGATTAGGAAAAACTACCTGAAGTTAGGAAAATGCAAGCAAAGCCTGATAGGTGTAATCCCAACAAATATTGTCTCTACCATCAGAATCATGGTCATGACATGGAAGCTCCAAAATGAAATTAAGAAGCTCATTCATCATGGTTAGCTAAATAAATTCTTTTGGGACTGGAAGGAGAGGCATGATTCTAAAATCCCATGCCTACCAAAACCACCATTGAGGGTGGAAGAGCTAGCCAATCACCCTACAAAAGATGATGTCAACACCATTACAGGAGGGCTAGAGATGCAGGCTGAAATGAACATGAGGTGAAGCTTAGATGACAAGGTTATCACCTTCACTTGAACTGACACTAAGGGAGTGCAATATTCCCACTATGATCCAATGGTTATGACTTTTAATATTGATAACTCTTAATATTGATTACTATAATGTACACTGCCTTCTCCAATGGTTGTTGGCGATGAAAGCTTAGTAGATGTATCATTTTATGATGCTCTCTTGAAAATGGATTTTTGACCTGAATGACTAAAATGATTAGATGCAATGATAATGAGATTTTTCAGGGAACCAGTTCCTATCAAAGGAACCATCACATTACTAGTAATAGCAGAAAGCATTCCCCAATGATCCTAAATGTGTCTAACTTTTATAGTCATGAAAACTCTCTCAGCTTATAATGCCATCTTTGGTCGACTAGAGTTGAATGCTCTCCGTGTAGTGGTATCAACCTATTATCTACTCATGAGGTTCCCCACCCTTCGTGGAGTAGGGAAAGTGCATGGAAACCAAGCCCCGGTAAGACAATGTTATTTGGAGGCTCGCCAAGCTAAACCTCTAAATCCTTTCTCGGTTGAAGGCCTAGATGCCAGAGATGAATTGATCGAGGAAAGAGGAATGCCTACTGAAGACCTTGTAAAAATTCCCCTACATGATGGGAATCTGGTACGAGCATCAGAGCTAAAAGAAATCGATAGGTTAAACCCACATCCTTATGGATCACCTGTGAGTAAAACCCTGAACCCAAACCCTTTTTACCATGCAAATATTTATTTTAAATTATGTTATTTTGGTTTAGATAGAGTAAACCCTTTTTATCAACTATAAATAGGGTTTGGTTTATTCTGGGGTAAAATCCTTTTTACCAAGTTGAGCCAAAATCCCAATTGAGTCAAACCCTATTTACCCAATTGAGATTTAAATGGTCCAGTTTGAATTAGCCCTTTTTACCAACTTTAATTGGGTTTTTATTCACAAGCCTAATTAAGTATGGTTGGTTATTTAGTTGAGTCATGTCATTTATTATTTACTGAGTCCATGTAATTAGTTGAGTCATGTCATTTATTATTTACTGAGTCCATGTAATTAGTTGAGTCATTGAGTCCTGTATTACAAGAGGGGACCAAAGACAACATCCCATGTGCACCCAATTGAAGACCCATGTGACCCCATGTGCTAGCTCAAGACAAGCCATGTGATTCCATATGCTAGTCCAAGTCACTTGGCACGTGCAACCTCTTCTTGGCACCACCTTTTCAAGGATTTGAAAATCAACACATGTCATGTTTGGACATGTCATTAGGACAACACCATTTGGAACTTCAACCAGGACAAGAACACATGACATGACTGAAAATTGCATGTCTTTGGAACAACACTACTTGACACTTCAACCAGAACAAGAGTACATGATATTCTGAAATTTGCTTGCCATTAAGACAACACACTTGCCATGTCACTTATGTTTGGGCACCCTACATGCCATGTCTTAAATGAATTCCAAATTGGCGCCCCTTCTTTTTAAGAGGTGTAAAGCAGAAGGAGTTCTCCATATTAGCTCCCCCACTCAAATTATTTCATGCCAATTTAAGAAGAAGTCGGCCAAGCATTCCACCACCTCTTCTTGTCGCCAACTTTAAAGAGAGTTCCAAACTATTTTCTCACCAAATGAAAGAAGTTTAAAGGTTCTTTACCATAGAGTTTCAATCAAATAGGTTGCTAGATGCTTAAATCTCCAGAACTCAAGAGTCTCACCAAAACTCTCGAGTCCTCTCCTATCCAAACTAAAGAGTTCACTCACTTACAGAAGACCATATCATCCAGACTCTAGAGTCCAACAAGCAAGGCCAAGTGATGGAGCATCTTGACCCTACATCAAGCCATCTCACCAATCCACCACTTGGGCACCCACATTGGATGAGAAGCCTCAAGTTGTCTCCCACTTTGAAAAGAGTCCAGATCTTCTGAGCAAATAAGAGTCTAGGCTGCCTAAAGCAGGATTCTAGGATTGTAGTCCAAGGGAGAAAAAGACTAGTAGTTGTATCCCTTACACCACTGGTTAGGGGTCTATAAATATCCCTCCAACCTTCCATGTAATTAATCAATTATTATTCATCAATAAAGACACTATGTTGAATTTTATTCCTTTGCTATGTGCATCGCAGGGTGTGAGGCCCTTTTCTTTTGTTCTTTGGAACATCGTGGGATGTGAGGCCCTTTTCCTTTGTTCTTTGGAACATCACGGGGTGTGAGGCCCTAGTTATCCTACCTATCCAGCCGACCAAAAAATCCAAAAATGACCATTTCTAAACCTTCCTTTCCTTTCATTCTTTCTTTTTCTTTGCTACTTCTTAATTCATGATTTTCATTGTTGAGTGTTATAGGTGATCAAGAGTCAAGATCAGGTATTCTTGCCTCGAAACTAGCTTCGCACGGAAGATCGAAGCCTGGGATCGAGTTCTTGAAACCCTGCCATGAAGATCTTGAGAATTCTGTCAGATCCAATTCAGAGGAGCATTTCTTCTTTGGTAAAATCAAAACTTATTCCTTTCTCATTATTCTTTGATTCATTGATAAGATAAACCCTAGTTTTAATCACCAAGTCTTATTTTTATAGTTATTTTGTTAGGTTTACTTATGGGGTTAGTAAACTAGAACCAGTTTCCTTAATTACATAGTTTGAGTCTTCTTTAAAAATATGAAAAAATAAAAAAAAAAACTATTCTCTGCTATTCTCTGATAATTAGATTTTAATAGCAGTAATTTAGGTTTAATTTTTTGTCCCGCATCAGAATCCTAAACACACAGTCCAAATTTGCTTTAAATTGGATGAGGCTAGAAAGCAACAATTAATGACCTTTTTAAAAAAAATGCCGATATTTTTGCTTGGTCTCCCACAAATATGCTAGGCATCGATCCTGAAGTAATAATGCATCACCTAAAGATAGATCGAATCATCAACTAGTGAAACAAAAGAAAAGAAATTTCATATTAGAGTGACATAAAGTCATGGCTGAAGAAGTGCAAAAGCTGATCGATGTAGGATTCATCTTAGAAGTTGGCTATCTCAAGTAGCTGGCCAACATAGTTTTGGTAAAGAAAACCAATGGAAAGTAGAGGATGTGCATAGCTTCAAAAATCTCAACAAGGCCGACCCGAAGGATAGCTACCTGCTTTCTCAAATCAATCAATTGGTGGATGCCATCGTGGGCTAAAACTCCTAACCTTTATGGATGCATTCTCTAACTACAATCAAATCTACATGGTACCTAAAGATGAAGAAAAATCACTTTTGTTACTGATTATGGATTGTTTTGTTATAGGGTAATACCGTTTGGCTTAAAGAATGTAGGGGCCACCTACCAGTAATTAGTGAATAAGATCATTAAGGATCAAATTAGCCACAACAAGGAGGTATATGTTGATGATATGCTGATCAAAAGTCATACCTCCAAATGTTATATGGTTGATCTAGAAGAGACCTTCACCACTTTGTGTAGTACCAAATAAAACTGAATCCAACTAAATGCACATATGAAGTCACATTAAGAAAGTTCCTCAGATTCATGGTTTCACATTGAGGGATCATAGCCAACCCAGAGAAAATACAGGCCATGAGGTAGATGGCCGCACCAAAGACAACTAAAGAGGCCCAAAGGCTCACCGAATGGATTGCTGTCCTTAACTAGTTCATCTCTAGATTGGTTAAGTGGTGGCTAAATTTCTTCTAGATATTAAAAAAGTTGAAAGACTTTCAATGAACCGAGGAATGTGAAAAAGCATTTGAAGACCTTAAAACCTATCTTGGCACTCCACTCCTTAGCAAACCTAAAGTAGGTGAGGAGTTTACTTATATCTAGTAGTTACTCCTTCTGCCATCAACTTTATTCTTGTTTGTAAGGATGATCATATACAAAAATTGATGTATTATGTTAGCCAAGTTTTGTAGAATACTGAAACTAGGAACACCCGACTGGAGAAGCTCATTTTCATCCTTGAATTTAGTCTAGGAAGCTTCATCCCTATTTTCATGCTCACATAGTGGTGCGGACACCAGGGCTAGAAGAAAATGACAGGTCGAACCCACATCCCTATGGATCACCTGTGAATGAAGCCCTAAGCCCAAACCCCAGATCACTTGTATTTAGTTATCTTAAATTTTATTATTTTAGCTTAGTTGGGTTTAGCCCTAAATCCCAAAATTGAGTCATTTGTAAAAACCCCTAAATCCAAAATTGAGTCTGCAAAAAAATTCTAATTTCAATTGGGTTATAAATTCTGTTATAATGGTCCAGTATTATTTAGCCCTTTTTACCAACTTTAATTAAGATTTTGTATTTGCAAGCCTAATTAAATATGGTATGGTTTAATTATGAGTCAGTATGCCTTTTGAACAAATTGGGTTCCAATTGATCAAGTTGGGTTTGAAATTAGTTACAATTGAGTCTTTGTAATTAGTTAGTTGGTTGAGTCTTGTAATTATTGGTTGAGTCTTGTAATACAAGAGGGGACCGAATTAAAGACCCCATGTGACACCATGTGCCAACCCAAGTCAACTCATTCTTGGTGCAACCTCTTCAAGTTTTGGATATCATTTGCCACATCATCTGGGACATCATCACATGACATGTCACTTATGTTTGGACATCATTTGCCACATCATCCTGGACAACAACACATGCCATGTCACTTGTGTTGGTCGGCCACATGGAGAATGAAGTTGACACCACTTTAAGAGAAGTAAAGCAGAAGGAGTCCAAGCCAAGTTAGCGCCCATTCTTTCTTATGTTGTCGCCAAATCCCAAAAGGGAGGATGCCACTAAGCTTTTCATCGCCCATCTCAATGCAATTCTTTCTTAAGGGGATGCCTATCAAGGAGAGGACCAAGGAAATTTCTTGCTTTAGAGTCCAAGATGATCAAGTTCCAGGAACTCAAGAATCCCACAAGAACTCTTGAGTTTTTTCTATCCAAATTAAAGAGCCCACTATCATACAGGAGCCCTCATCATCCAGACTCTAGAGACGACCATTCATGGCCAATCAATGAACCAATATTGGCCCCACACCACCATCCATCAAGATTTCCCATCAAGGATGAAGTCAATCCCATTTTGGCACCCAAGCTGGTTGAAGTCCAAGGAGAGCTCAAAGACAAGAGTCCAAGATGCTCAAGAAGAAATTCCAAGAAGTTGTTGCCCAAGAGAAACCAATGTAAGACTTTGTAACCCATAAAACTCATATTGGGGGTCTATAAATACCACCATTAATCCCTCTTAGAAATTGAATTATTATGGATGAAATAAAGCCGACATTATGTCAATTCCTTTGCTGTGTGCATCGTGGGGTGTGAGGCCCTACATATCCAACCACCAAAAAACCCTAGCCGCCATCTTTCAACTCTCTTTCCTTCCTCCTTTTCCATCTTCTTCCTCTTTCTACAACCATCTAACTTGAGTATTTTTTTGAGTGATTACAGGTGATCGAGATCTGAAGTAAGGGTGCATCTTGCCTTGGAACCAACATCGTTGAAGTTCGTAGCCCAAAGATCAACCATGTTGAAGCCTTACCGCAAGATCCTTGAGAGTCCCGTGGTTTCTTAATCACCAAGTCCTTTTTCCTAACTAGATTTGTTAATCTACATTACGGGATTGCAACTAGTTGACTAGTTTTCATTCATTTAATTGCTTTGAGTCTTATTCCTGTTAAATTCCAGAAAAAATTAATCTCTAATTAATCTCTAAAATTTTATTTAAAATTAGTTATTTATTTTTTCATATTATCCCGCATCATCTTTGGTATCAGAGCAAGGTTAAACTAGAGTTTAACTACTAGTTCTGAAATTTCTGCATACCTAGAACTAGGCTAAAATTAAAACTACATAAAACCATCCTAAAAAAATACAAAGAAATTAGTAATTAATTTGCTGTTAATACTCTATTAATCTACTATATAATGTCAAAAAAAAAAATTAGAAAACAATTTTTTATTGCATAGTTTTTTGGTGGAAGGAAATCACGCATCCTGAGCAGGTATATGCAAGTATACTGTCATGACCCATGGGAGTAATGAGCTACGGCCAGATGTGATATCCTGAGATCAAAAATATAAATTTAATAAGATCTGAATTTTAATTAAAAAAATAATTTATTTTCTGCTATTTTTATTATTTTGGCTTCATTACATATTACGGTTTCATATAGTGTGATTGCATCATCCTGAAACATAATCTTAAGGGCATTCTACTATCTCAGATCAGGGCATGATTTCATCACCTGTCCTGGGTCCACAACAACCACCTTTTGCATCAAACCTAACCCTAATTAAAATCAATTAGAAACCTAAAGCAATTTAGGGACACCAACATGTCAGGTTCCAAGTGTTGTGTGAAAGCTAGTGCATCCAATCCTTTGATTATCACTTGAATCTGGTGTCTAAGGCTAAAGGTCTAGACGCAAATGCCCTAAGCAGTCTCATGGTTTTTAATTAGGACCCTGCAAGAGCAGAGGGAGCCTCCCACAACCCCACCTCTTATCTGGCCAGTGGATAGGGTAATTGCTGAATTGGTTATAAATTGAGCTGACCCATTTTACTTGAGCTCTAGGTCTAGGAAACCCTAGCTCGAGTTCTATGTGATTGCATTTCATGTCTACTAGATCAGGAATACCCTATCAGCATACTCAAACCCAACCCAATCCTACCATGGATCCTAATATTGAGACTTTGTTAAGATCCATAACGGAGGAAGTTAGGCAACTCAGTACTAGGTTTGACCAGATAGGAGACCATAGAGGAACCCTAGAGAGAACCCCTGTGACCCGTACTAAGCCTAAACTTGAGACCTTATTGCCTAGGTGGCTTTTCCAAGAGGGGGGTGAATTGGGAATCTAAAAAATTAATCAGATATGTGCTCTTTTAAATCTACTTTAGTGGTAGGTGCTATATTTCAAATAATAAATAGCAGAAGAAAATACAACCAGAAAAAGCACAATGCAAATACAGCAAATTTATAGTGATTTGGAGAACCCTCGCTCCTACGTCCACTATCCAAGATATCACTTGAAATTTTCACTATATTCACCACTGTAATACAATTGGATTGTTTTACCAGGCTCACAATCCAAATCTAACTTGGTTTTTCAACCGGGCTTACCAAAAACCTAACACTTGGTTTTACACAGGATCACCAAGAATCCAACACTTGGTTTTACACAAGATCACCAATAACTCAACTTGATTTTGACCAGGATAACCAAGAACCCACACTTGGTTTTGAATAGGCTAACTAAGAACCTACTTGGTTTTTAAACCGGGCTCACCAATAACCCAACACTTGGTTTTGAACAGGCTAACCAAAAACCTACTTGGTTTTTAAACTGGGCTCACCAATAACCCAACAACTCTTACAAGAGTTAAAGAAAATAAGCAACAAAATGACAAACTGATGTTGTCTGATGGTTGCCGATGTAGCTCAAGAGAAGCCTTCTTAATTGAACTTTAATGCTCTTCAGTGGCTTCTTCAACTTCTTCAATATATGCTTCAAGCTTATGATTGGAGTTGGTGAAGTCTTGAAGACTGACTTGAATGCTCTCTAGTGCTCTCTTGCTCACAAGCTCATTTAATGTTCAACTAAGCATTAGCTTCTTCAAAAGTTTTCCCAATCCCTCATTTATAGAGTCTTGTACTCTTCTCAGGTGGATATAGTAATTGTAGACCATTGGGATGTGATATTTGACCATTGGAGCATTTTTTAAATTCAAAAATGAAGTTACGAAACTAGCCATTACCTACCTGGAATCGAACTTCAAGTCGGCTTGGATCCCTCGAGTCAACTTGGATTCTTAGAGAAGTTCTGGTCGAGTCACCTCTCTGCATTCGGGTTGGCTCGGTTTCACAGTATTCTTGATTCCATACTCTGGATGAGTCGTCTCGCCTTAGTTCGAGTTGGCTCGGATTCACAAGTCTTCAAAACTGTACTCTGGAGGAGTTGGCTCTTCTCATTGGAGTCGGCTCGCCTAGCTACTCTCTTGGAACTAATTTTTCATGAACTCTGGAGGAGTTGGCTCGAATCTCTGAAGATTCAACTTGGATGCCTGACTAAATGGATGAGTCGGCTCAGACTCCCTTCGGGTTGGCTCGCCTGTCTGATTCATGAAATGATGCACGGACGAGTCAGCTCGGGTTCTTACGAGTTGGCTCAGGTTTCTACGTGCCAATATCCTTCATGCATGCCATGAACTAGAGTCGGCTCCGTTTACTCGAGTCGGCTTGGATGAGTTTTTTAGTGAAGCTTTCATTTCTTCTCCAGATTTCATCCAGCAACATTTTATCATTCAAGATTCTTCCCAACTCAACTAATAATTGATTCTAAGGAATTTAAGCTTGAAATCATTTAGAAGTAACCCATTTTAGAGAATATTTCTTTAATTTTTCTTTGGGGTCTTCTTTACATGGCACATTTACAACACAACTCATGACATATAATAAGATTGTAGGCATTGTAATTAAGCAATGAAATTATCCTATAAAAACTTGTAAAGCAATAGAAAAGTAGTTAGTAACATAAGTGCATGCTCCAATATTTTGTTATCATCAAAATCACTTAAGAGGTCAACAATCTTCCCATTTTTTTTGATGACAAAACACCAGACATGGAATAGCTTTTCAATTACATGTAAAAGTATATTTGCAAATAAGGAGAGACATGTATGAGTTGTATTTCAAAATGTATTTGAAAGAATTTGATAATGTATCCTAGCTTTAGGAATAAGTTCAGATCTAATAAGTTTAATAAATGTCAGAGCTTTCAGTATATATCAGAGCTTGTTCATCTTTCAATATGTATCAGAGCTGTAATGTATTAGAGCTATATCATATTAGAGCTTGTTTAGAGCTAATAATGGATAGACATTGACACAATATCAGAGCAATTCAAATTATATCAGAATAATTAAGTTAAATATATATCAAAGCAATCAGAGCAAATTTATCAAAGCACATATAAGAAAGTTTCTATGCAAAATTGATACCAATTTCCAATTTTCCAATATTTATATCATTCTCCCCCTTACTTGTATATTTTCCATGCACACTCATACATATACATACCATTCTCCCCCTTTTTGTCATTAATCAAAAAGATATTCAATTAAAGTCATTCTCCCCTTTGTTAAGTACACAAAGCATGGTTTTTAAAATAGAATGAAAAGATTGATAAGATTGTTTGAGATAATTTCATTTTCTCAAAGAAGTTTTGGTATTCTAATTTGAATTTATCTTGAGTTGCATGCACAGATCACATTAACAATACCATTCATTCCACAAACCTCATTGCAAACATAAGAAACATAAAATTTCAATGCATTCAAGGATGTTCAATATAGATAACAAAATCTTGAAGGCAAAAATACAAACATTAGCCTAGTCACTATCACTAGACTCTTCTATAATAGGTTCTACCTTAATGTTTTCAGATCTACCTGAAAGGTGAAACTATTCATGCAAGCAGGGCAGAAAAGATGCATTTTAAAACTATTTTAAAATATGTACAGTGGAAGGCTCGATAGATAGATCAAAATGATTGATCAATCTGCCCGTAATAGGATATAGTATAATGATCTAGCATGCAAGTAAAATATCAACAGCAAGAAATAAACAAAGGTATAAAAGTACCTTACCTTAATACCTTTGAAAATACTGAGAAGAAGGATGAAGGCGCCCGAGCCACACACGTGTCTGGCCTCTACAGCTAATCCACACCAGGGCTCAACTCTGATCAACTCCCTCAGAGTGCTAGCTCTTCGGGATCCTTCGGGCCGATCTTCTTCTACCAGGAAGACAAGGAGGAGAGGTGGAACTGGTGTGGGCACCAGGATCCGACAGAGGCTCCTCAACCCTTTGTGGATCTCAGATTAGGGTTCCACTTCTTTGAGTCATGTAATAAGGCTATAAGCCAAAGTAATTTTATAATTTTGAGTCATGCACCTAGTCTAAGTTTGTTTTAGTCTTGTACCTTAACCAATTTGGGTCAAGTTTAGGTCATGGGTCCTATATTTATTTTTGGTTCGAGTCTGAGTTTGGTTTGGGCCCAAGCCCAATTGAAGTCAACCTGGCTTTCAAGACCAAGTCAAGTTTCTTGTGGGCCAACCCACCTCTTACACTTAGAGAGATGCCAACCTAGGCGCCACCTCAGCCACCTATGTGGCGCCACATCAGTTGACACTTGGGCATCCAAGGAAGGAAGCAAGGAGGCACCCCTCATACATTCCACACGCCCCCCCCATACCATTTTCATTTGGGCGACCATGGAAGGAGGAGACATCATCCCCCTCTTCCCTCCCCCACATCATGCCATGATCCATCATCAATGGGGCATTGAAGATTCATGAAGAGACCAAGCCACAAAGCAAGCCACCTTCCAAGTCTTCTTCCCAAAGTATTCATACAAGAGAGGAAAGTCAAGGGACACATTCCCCATTCCAAGCCTTCAACTATGCAATGCCCAAAGCTTCCTCCACCTTGGCCGGCCATGAGTCACTCCAAATGGGCGTTGAAGAATCAAAGGAGGCACATCCCTTCAAGCAAGCCTTGCTCCCCGTTTCCTTCCCAAAGTGAACATGCAAAGAAGGAAGTCAAGAGGCCAATTCCCCTCTCCAAGCCCTCCCACATGCCATGCCAATCCCCTCCTTCTTTTGGTCGGCCATGAAGAGCTTTCCCCATCGATGTGGGCACCATCTTCTTGGGTTGTAATTTGGGTTCAAAGGTTTGAATTGTTTTGAATTCAAATGGGCCTTAGGTTCCTATTTAAAGGACCCAATCCCTCCATTGTAAAGGATATTGAATGATTATATGAAAGAGCTTGAGTTTCATTTCTCCTCCATCTATTGTCTCCTAGACTAGGTTTGAGTGAAGCTTCCTTCGTCCCAAGGGACGTCGAGTGGTGTGAGGCTACCTTTCCGTCGCCCCAGGGCATCGCAAGTCCTTCATCCTCCGGGATGTTGAGTGGTGCGAGGCCACATTCCTTCATCCTCCAGGACGTCGCGGGGTGCGAGGCCCCAAGTTATCCCCTTCTTCGACTTCGGAATCCAGCGGGACACCGGGCTCGAAGCCCCTTCTCAACCCTCCCTTAGTTTCATTTCGATACTTATCTCCATTTCACTAATCCCTCCTTTGCTTGCCTACAGGTCTCCGTTGGTATCACGGGCACCGGAGACGGTCTGCTTTGCCATCGCAACCACCCGACTGAAAGCCGGCACATCCGTGGGTTCGACTGCTCGGGCATCCAGGCCGCATCCACCTTGTCGAGTGATCTCTGCATCGGGTGCTTCAGACGTGTGAGGTTTGCCCCTATCTCCTAAGTAGGTATTGCATATTGAGCTTAGTCCTACCAAGGTTTCTTAATCCTGGGATCCTGTTCTCTTTTTTTACTATTTAGGGTCTTGATTTGCTAGTGTAGGCTTCTATTATTCAGTTTCTCTTATTTCTAGTCTTTGTTTGTGATCGGGAATCAAAAAAATTTATAAAAATATTTAAAACTCATCAACTATTAAAAAACCTCTTTGCATCATAAGCATCCATACTAGCATCTGTAGTCCTTTTCCCTACATTAGGAACCCTTTCCAAGAAACTCTCTTCCCAAGACCTAGCTTGAATACTAGGTTTCTCACACCCAATCCCAAGTCCTCACTAAACCCTTCTTCTTCTTCTCTAACTTTTCTCTTCTTAAAAGAACCATTGGTAGCCTCTAGAATGACCTTCATTTATAGGGACAGCCATGAGAGGAAGAAAGAGGAAGGAGGAGTGATTGGGGGAGAGAGTCAAGGGCCATTCCAAATAGGTCCAAGTCAAAGAAGGTAAGTATGATAATCATACCATGAATGCTTGGAGCCAAAATGCCCAAAAGCTCAAATTTCAAATTTAAAATTCGAAGTCAAACATTCCAAAAAACTCTTCCCATAAATCTACTCGTCACAACAGGTGTCGACACTTGCAAAATGCCAAGTGTCGACACTTGCAAAATTCCAAGTGTCAACACTTCCCTAAGTGTCGACACTTAGAACATGGTTAATCATATTAACCTCCAATGATGACAAACGATTCTCAATCATCGATCAGCCTTAAGATCAAATAGAAATCTCTATGGTGTGTGACCCTATAGGTTCGAACACTAAGCCGGTAGCACTGGAACAATTTCAGTACCAGTCAAAGTCCTCATCTAGCAATGATACCCGATGTCCGAATAGGTCGAAGATGTAGAGCACCTCACAAGAATCTCCGGCATATGGTTATCGTATAATTCATCCCTTTGACCTCATAATGCTCAGGATGACCTAGGATTCGACTGCCAACCCTAATTTGGTTTATCCAGATCATGTTTCAACATTATAAGTTCTGTGACTCCTCACAAGAACTACCCTGGCCAAAGATTTGCTAAATTGAGACATAGTGAGTCATTCACTCCAGACTATTTGGAGGCGTCAATTCCATTTTGATCTACCACCGCTCCACAAGTACTTGACTGCACCTAGAAACCTTCCATCACTAGATTAGAAATCCAGGTAGTCTGACACTAAAGTACAGTGAGTTGCTTGCAAGCTACCATGGTGATCTTAGGTCTGAGGGACATATATACCCATATCCCTTCATGAGCAACCCTTTGATAGAATGGAGCTCCGCAGATGGTCACGTTCAGTGAGATGTCATACATTTCACTTGCATGTCACACCAGTGTCTCCATACTCCTAGGATAAGATACATCCAACGAATGTGACATATAACAACCTACACTTGATACATCGTCATCCTATACCAATGTATCCTTTGGTTGTGAACCAGTTTAAGAACTAGTTGATATATATTTTCTATATCAAATAATGTAGTTCCAAAGACTCCATCATATAAGAGTTCATTTCAGGAAAATGCAAATATGATGAACAACCAAAAAGGAATAACTTTTATTCATTAAAAAATGATATATAGTTACAAGATAGTACAACCATCTATAGCCTAGATGATTGTCTTTGGGATATAATTCCCAACAACTCTCACTTGGACTAAAGCCAATCGGTACAGAAACTCATTCCCATTTTTCATTTACAATAGTCAAACTCTTGAATTCCGATGGCTTTAGTGAAGGGGTCAGTGGTGAGGACACAAGAGCCAGGAAGAGGAAGCAAACCTTTTCCAATTCAATTTGGATCACCAATGAGTAAGTCCATGTGATCTTTATAAAGAACACTTGAGTCCTAGTTGTTTTGAGTTTGTAATTTGATCAAATTGAGTATAATTTGGTCAATTAGGGTTGTTGAGTTACTAATTGATTCTATTGAGTCCATTAATTGGTTTAAAAGTCTTGTAAAAAGCATTAATTTGCTTTGTTTGGTGAATTATCCAATTTGAGTCCTGTAATTAGTGCTTGAATATGTCAAGGGGTGTCATATATACCTAAGACCCAAGTCATCATTACCTTGGTGGATCAATTCTAGGTCAAAAAAGGGTTGTCCAAATTTTTCACCAGACATTCGGACATCCGGACATCCAGACATCTGGACATCCAGGCATTGGGACATCCAGACATTGGGACAACATTTAAAATCCAAGTTTATCCAACAGAGGCACCCCATCCCATTTATTTTCATCACTCATTTGAGATTTCAAGGAGGCGCCTATTTAAGAGGAGTAAAGCAAAAGGACTCTGCTTTTTATCTGGCACCCCCTCCTCATTCTCACTTGTCACCCACTCCAGATGATGCCCACCCATGATTTATTCAAAATTTAAATGGAAGGAAGAGTCCAAGATAAATGGAGGTTCATCCAAAATTCAAAGGAGGAGTTATCTTCATCCAAATTTGAATTCAAATGAAAGATTCAAACCTTTGAAACTATTTCTTATCCCTTGTTGCCGATCAAGAAGGATTCAAACAATCAGATTGAGAAGGATTTGTGCCAAATGAGAAGAAATTAGCGCCCCATCTCCATTCTATCATATATTTTTTCATGAAGTCGCCCAAGCTATGAAAAAAAGGAATTTAAATTTCAAATTCAAGGAAGAAGCCAAGAATCCAAGGAGTATTCAAATTTAAATATAATTTGAATTCAAAGGAGTCCTATGATATCTTCATATGTGAAGAATCCTATAAATAGGACCCCATACCCCCTTGTAAGTATTATTGATTCATAAAATGAAATGCTGCAATTTTTCTTCCATAAAGCTGGATTAGGCTTTAGTGATTTTCTCTAAGGATGGGGAGGTCCTTAAGAGCTCAAGGCAAGGAGGTCCTTGAGAGCTCAAGGCGGTGAGGTCCTTGAGTGGAGTTCTGTCGAATTCGACGAACTGCTACCGATCTTCTTCAAGCTCTACGCATCCAACCCTTCCTTTTTTCCATTTTGAACTGATTTACTTCATTCTTAAAGTTTTGTTTACTGCCTTCTCTGTAGATCCCTGGTGTTCAAAGACTTTAGAGGATGGATTCTTCGCTTCCGAACCAAGATCTGACGGTAGATCTGAAATCTAGAGTCCCAATCTTCATCCTACTATGAGATTTGAGCGACCAAGCAGCCGATCTATCCCGAGTCAAAGAGAATCTCTATTGGGATAAGCAACCAATCCTTTCTCATTAGATTTGGTGGTTGAAATATGGAATAGCCTAATCTTAGATGGTTTCCTAGCCATCAGGTCCTTATTCTTTATAGCTTGCGGATCAGATTGCGGGTAAGTAGTTAGTTAAATTCTTTAATCTCTTTAGTCTATTATGTTTAGTTGCTTTACTGCTATGATCATTGCTCTTTAAAAACATCTTAGACTAAAATTAGATCATCTTACATCATATCGCACTATCCCGCATCATCTTATTGGTATCAGAACATTAGGTTATATTAGGGTTTCATGCTTGTTGAATTCTCTTTAAGTACTCGGATCGGGTACTTCACCATGGCCGTCCGGTCATAGGAAAAAGTAGGGCTGCAAAACCCTCACATCCCATTCAAAGAGGATTTCCTATGGCGTGTAGGGGTTCCACTGTGAATTGATCCCTGAAGAAGAAAATGAAGAGAAATGCATCTTTAGGATTTATTTTCTGCATCCCGTCCATTCCAGTATATAATATGTTATTTTAATTATTTTTGCATGTAAGAAGATCAAAAAATTCTGATTTTTATTTTGTTGGATTTGTTACATTTGATTTTATTTTCTAATATTTTCTTATGATTTAATTCATTCTGTAGAATTTCTGCAAGGCTGATTACTGCCTAAGAATATTTCTATTTTAGAATTTCAGAATATAGTTTAAATTCCATAAAAGTTTAATTCCTGCAATTTAAAATTTAAAATTTAAAAATTTAAAATTTAAAATCCAAATCTAAAATCTAAACTTAAAATTTGAAATTTAAAGTTTAAATTTTGAATTGCTAGTGTTGATTGTGCATTCATTTTACTTAAAAATACTTAAGGGCAAGCAATATAACATAAGGGAAGGATTGAGACCCTTTCCTTAGCCCAAAACAACCAACCCCATTTGCATAATCCTAAGCCTTAATTAAAATCAAGTAGCACTTAAAGCTAGGGACAGCAACAGGTCGAGTTTTATATACGTGTTAACCCATTGTAGTAGTCACTTCTATGTGTGCATCTGAGAATTGATATCAAAGGCTAGAGGTCCAGAGGCAAACGCCCTAAGCAGACTGGTGGTTCTTTAATTAGGATCTCACGAAAGTGAGGGGAGCCTCCCACCACCCCACCTCTTACCTGGCCAATCAAGGAGTTACTACAGTCTTGGTTATTACCTTGACTAAGCACTATATTGGCCCTTAGGTCTAAGAACCCCAGACTTAGGTTGTTTTGTATTGTTTGCATTGCATGACCACTATAGCAGGCCAAACCCAACCCAGTCTGATCATGGAGTCTACTATAGAAATTTTACTAAGGACCTTCAATGAACAATATGCCCTAATGGACAATAGGTGTGACCGACTTGATAAGCGACTCGACAACCTAGAAAGAACCCGTAGGGCCCGGACTAACCTTGGTTCACCTAAACCGACTTTCCCTAGACCCAGAATTCATTGGCTAGAACTCATTTGGATTAGTGCCCCTTATCAAAAATCAGGATCTAGCCTAGTCCATCCGAGTCGACCCATTTTACAATAGAGTCAACCCAATTTTCATCAGAGTCGACTACACCCTAATCCAAGCTGACCTACTCATGTGACCCCGTTTGTTCCTAAGAATGACCTTGAAGAGGAAATATCTATTGTAGACTCAGAGTTAATTGACTAGAAGGTTACTCAAGCTGAAACCATAGTAGAAATATATGAAGCTGGAGAAAACCTGATGGATGAATATGAAGGAGAAGCCTTCGAGGAGGACAACTCTAGTACCTTACCTGAGGAAACCCTTGGAAAAGAAAAGATTGTTGAGCCTAGTCCTGAAATATTAGAACAACAGGAAATTAGTGAGGACTTGGTTCCTGTAACTCAATGCCCTAAGGAAGAACCCAATCCTTTAGCCTCGACACAAGACCTCCTTCAAGTCCCTGAGGAACAACCCCAGGAGGTCGACATTATTTTAGAAGATTTTCAAGATGAACTTCTTGAAGACCTTCTAGATGGCCTTCCGCCACCTAGAAGCATCCCGCCTGCCATAGATCTTACACCAATATATCAATATTCAAATCTTAAGGTCATCCTGAGTAACCAAGGTCTGTTTCATGCTTCCCCTATGTTACCCCAAGACTTCGATTCCTATTTCTTACCCTTCCCTTATCATGCTTCTAGAGTCATTAGGTTTCATTTTAAAGAGATAACCAGGCTGCATGAGCTCTTAAAGCCCATTCCTTTTGCTACCTACTTTTGGAAGACTTTATGGCAGTTGTTAGGGATCCATGGTAACTTTTCATGTGCATACCTGACCAGGGTCAAACCTAGAGAATCAATCATTTGTTAGGTTTAAACCCTAAGAGCCCAATAAAATTCCTCTAAATAGGATTACATAGTTGAGTCTATTTTTTTTATCAAGTATCGTCTGAGTCCTAGAGTCCATAGAGTCATTTGCATAGCATGTCAAAGCATTGCATAAAAAAATCAGTAACAAAATTAAAAAGAGCAATGAATCATATAAGCACGAGGCTAACTTACATAAGAGATTTAAAGAGTTTAACGAAAGGGACTTCGTCATGATTAGGTTATGACCTGAACGGTTTCCAGTCAGAACCATGAAAAAACTACATGCCCGTAGTACTGGACCGTAAATGATTCTAAAGAAGATTTGACCTAATGCTTATATGCTAGAATCACCATATGAGTTAGGTATTAGTCTGACCTTCAATATATCTGATCTATTCGAGTTTAAGGAACCAATGGTGATACCTAGTGAGCTATTTGAGCATGATCCCACCTTTGAGAGTGACCTTATCCCAGAATGTCCACTAGCCAAATTACCAGAGAGGAGATAAAAGATTAAGCAGATCATGGATGATAAGATCATAACTACTAGAAATAAGAACTACCAAAGATATCTAGTTCATTGGCAAGGGAGAACTGAGTCTAAGGATTCTTGGATCACCAGAGAGGATCATCAAAAGTTGAATCCTGACTTGCTAGAACATTACCAAAGTCGAATTGACCCATACTCAACAGGGTCGAGTTCCTCCCACCTCGGAAGAATTGGTGAGGACATAAGAGCCAGGAAGAGGAAGCAAACCTTTTCCAATTCAATTTGGATCACCAATGAGTAAGTCCATGTATTCTTTACAAAGAACACTCGAGTCCCAGTTGTTTTGAGTTTGTAATTAGGTCAAAATGAGTTGTAATTTGATCAAATTGAGTGTAATTTGGTCAATTAGGGTTGTTGAGTTACCAATTGAGTCCATTGAGTCCATCAATTGGTTTAAGATCTTGTAAATAATATTAATTTGCTTTGTTTGGTGAATTATCCAATTTGAGTCCTATAATTAGTGCTTGAATAAGTCAAGGGGTGTCATAATTATCCAAAACCTAAGTCATCATTACCTTGGTAGATCATTTCTAAGTCAAAAAAAAATTGTCCAAATATTTTACCAGACATTCAGACATCCGGACATCCAGACATTGGGACATCCACACATCGGGACAACATTTAAAATCAAAGTTTATCCAAGAGAGGCACCCCATCCCATTTATTTTCATCACTCATTTGAGATTTCAAGGAGGCGCCCATTTAAGAGGAGTAATGTAGAAGGGCTCTGCTTTTTATCTGGCACCCCCTCATCATTCTCTCTTATTGCCCACTCTAGATGATGCCCATCCATGATTTATTCAAAATTTAAATGGAAGGAAGAGTCCAAGATAAATGGAGGTTCATCCAAAATTCAAAGGAGTTATCTTCATCCAAATTCAAATTCAAATGAAATTCAAACCTTTGAAGCTATTTCTTATCCCTTGTTGCCAATCAAGAATGACTCAAACAATCAGATTGAGAAGGATTTGTGCCAAATGAGAAGAAATTAGCACCCCATCTCCATTCTATCGCACATTTTTTCATGAAGTTGCCCAAGCCATGTAAAAAAGGGATTTAAATTTCAAATTCAAGGAAGAAGCCAAGAAGCCAAAGAGTATTCAAATTTAAATATAATTTGAATTCAAAGAAGTCATTTGATATCTTCATGTGTGAAGAACCCTATAAATAGGACCCCATACCCCCTTGTAATTATTATTGATTCATGAAATGAAATGCTGCAATTTTTCTTCCACAAAGCTGGGTTAGGCTTTAGTGATTTTCTCTAAGTGCGAGGAGGTCCTTAAGAGCTCAAGACAGGGAGGTCCTTGAGAGCTCAAGGCGGTGAGGTCCTTGAGTGGAGGTTTTGCCGGATTCGACAAATTGCTACCGATCTTCTTTAAGCTCTACGCATCCAACCCTTCCTTTTTTCCATTTTGAACAGATTTACTTCATTTTTAAAGTTTTGTTTACTGCCTTCTCTATAGATCCCAGGTGTTCAAGGACTTTAGAGGATGGATCCTTTGCTTCCGAACCGAGATCTGATGATAAATATGAAATCTGGAGTCCAGATCTTCATCCTGCTGCGAGATTTGAGCGACCAAGCAGCCGATCTATCCCGAGTCAAAGAGAATCTCCATTGGGGTAAGCAACCAATCCTTTCTCATTAGATTTGGTAGTTGAAGCATGGAATAGCCTAATCTTAGATGGTTTCCTAGCTATCAGGTCCTTATTCTTTATAGATTGCAGATCAGATTGCAGGTAAGTAGTTAGTTACTTTCTTTAATCTTCGTTAGTTTATTATGTTTAGTTGCTTTACTGCTATGATCATTGCTCTTTAAAAATATCTTAGACTAAAATTAGATCATCTTACACTGTATTGCACTATCCCGCATTAGTCAGCCAGGTTCTCCTTTCTATCGATCTTTTGAAGGTTAATGTCACCTCGTTCCACGATCTCTAGTACAAGGTGATAGCACCGCAGAATATGCTTTGTGCGATGATGAGACTCCGGTTCTTTGGCTTGAGAAATGGCTCTAGTGCTATCACAGTACACCGGAATAGGACTATCCAGGGAAGGTGCCACTCTGAACTCGCCAAGAAACTTCCGCAACCACATAGCTACTTTTGCTGCATCTAATGCTGTAATGTACTCTACTTCGCATACTAAGTCTGCCACAGTAGGCTGCTTGGAACTTTTCCAATAGATAGCTCATCCATTCAGAATAAAGATAAATCCTGGCACACTCTTGCTATCATCCTTATCTGAATGGAAACTGGAGTCAGTATACCCCACAAGATTCAAGTTAGATTCTGCATAAATTGCCATTGGTCCTTAGTATTTAGTAAATACTTAAGGATGGTCTTTACCACTTTCCAATGAGCTTCACCTGGGTCAGACTGGTATCTACTCACTATGTCTAGTGAGTATGCCATGTCTGGTCTAGTACATGTCATGGCGTACATGATAGAACCCACTACTGAAGTATATGGGATTCTACTCATACGCTCTCTCTCTTCAGGAGTTGTCGCACAATTCCTTTTGGAGAGATCAATTCTAGTGCCTATCGGGAGATAGCCCTTCTTGGGATTTTTCATAGTGAACCATTTCAGCATGGTGTCGATATACGTAGATTGGGACAGTCCTAGAAGCCTCTTAGATCTATCTCTATAGATCTTCATACCTAGTATGCAAGAGGATTCACCCAAGTCCTTCATAGAGAATTGAGATGACAACCAGACCTTTATTCCTTGTAGTGCTGGGATGTCATTTCCGATTAAGAGAATGTCATCTACATACAACACAAGGAATACAATTACAGAGCCATTAGCATATTTGTAAATGCAAGGTTCTTCTCCATTCCTAACGAAGCCATACGACTTGATACACTTATCAAATCGCATGTTCCAACTCCTTGATGCTTGCTTCAATCCATAGATGGACTTTTGAAGCCTGCACACCTTTGACTCGTCTGTGGATGTGAACCCTTCAGGTTGTATCAAATACACCTCCTCTTCCAGCTCACCATTTAAGAAAGCTGTTCGGACATCCATTTACCAGATTTCATAGTCAAAGTGTGCTACTAAAGCAAGCATAATCAGTGAATGAGGCCCCATCATGCATCTACGTGTTGTAGATAGCACATAAGACCCTGTACCACTCAACGTCGTCCGGTGTCCCGAAAAACTCCTTCAACCTTTGAAGGATTTCTTCCAGCGAGGCTTCCTCGAACTTGCGATTGAACTTGTCGTTCAACACTTCCAACATTATGCATCGGACAATGGTTCTGTCAGAGAGGCACTTCTGATAAGTGTCTCTGACCAAACCCCGAGCATTGGGAGTAGGGGTTTCAGGTCCTAGATCCGATATCACAAACAAGATCCGCTCATGCTCCAAGACAATCTTGAGCCTTCGATACCAGCTATCGAAGTTGGGTCCATTGAGCTTCTTGTTGTTAAGAAGAGACTGGAGAAACAGGTTGGAAGACATCTAAAAAGAAAATCAAAGTTAATTAGTATATATGAATTATTAACCTAAAGACATGGACTTTAGTCTAAAGGTCCCTCCCATTATTTTGCTTAGACTAGTAGCCTCTACCTCCAATCTGAGGAATTACTTTAATTCCCTAGTGAGTACTAGAGTCCAATAGATAGCACATAAGCCTGACTTTGGCTGGCCCACCCATGCATGTCTAAAGGTAGGTTCTTCAACCGATTACTTCTCCAGGTAACCTCTAGTGTATGAATTTTGTCCCAAGGTGCACTTTAATTGGCCTTTGGGCCCCCTATTGAAGGAGCCGATTAGGTCCAACCATTGACATGACAAAATTCAATACTTCTAACTAACGAATAGTCAAGCCCGACTTTCGTCAGCCCACCTAACCACCGTTAAGAGAGTCGCACTAAGCTATCATATTAGGAACAGTAATTCCAATAGCTCGATGAACATCTGATCTCTGGATTTGTCGATGAACACCCAACTACTGGATCCATTACCATCCCACTTAATGGGAGGCTAGGACTTGGTTATCTCTATAACTTGTCCTTTTAAGGACCTAATAATTTAGAGGGTTTAATTTTAATGTGATAGATGAAGAGATGAGAGGACATGGATTAACCTCCCACTGACCATATCAGCAAACAAGGAGGGTTACGCATAACAAATGATCCATGGGCACCTAAAATCAGTCAAGACCGATTAACCTTGGGTGACAAGGGTTAACACGAGTCAATGAGCTATCCAATCAATTCTGATTGACCACATTTGCTAGGTAAGTGAGATCATGGGTTGGGTTCCATCATTAACTGTCTTGCCTTAGACACCAACAGAGTTGGCCAAGTAAGAGGTAGCCCCAAAGAACCATGATCAAAATGCCAAACTTACCTAGACACCAATCGGTTCATTAAAGTTGATTAGACTAGCCTAAAGACTCAGGCTTTCCACTGGCCACAAATTAGGTCCATTTAGATTTATGGACTAATCAATCTAACTATTAGAGAGATCTAAAGAGAAGAAATCCTAACTCAACATTTGATTAGATTAGTTTTCTAATCAGTACAATGCATTTAAACTTAGGTCTAACCCAATCAAGGAACTAATAGAAGCTAACACATGACCCTTAAGGCTTATTAAAATGATTTAAAATCTTTGAATCACATTCCTAGAGTTCTTAGTCATTCATAATTCTCAATTAAGTTCAATAGCCTTAATTAAATTAAAATAATTTTAATTTATAAATATAAAATAATTTTATAATAAATCAAAATTTGAATTCACTGCTTTTCAACATTCTGCTACCAAGTGTTGACTCACCAGGGGCAAGTGTCGACACTAGGTGTCGACACTTGGGTCGACTCAAGACCTGAGATGGGAAGAAAACAGAATGACATGTTTTCTGGCCACGCTCATGAGTCGACACTTCCAAAGCCAAGTGTCGACACACAAGCCCAAGTGTCGACACTTCAACCTGAGATAGGAAAAAAAATAGTGATTTCAAGTCTAAAGTTTCTCCAAACTTTCAACCAAATCCGATCAAAACAAAACTCTTAGATCTTATCTAAAGTTATTTTATGATCATGTCATTAGATTAAAATATTTTTTAATCTACATTTTCTTTCTTTTTTTTCTTTTCAAGAGTCAATCACATCGGTACCTCGACATGCCATAGGAGGCCCCATTGAATGGGAAGAGAGGGTCTTGTAGCCCTACTTTTTTTATATGACCGGACGACAATGGTGAAGCACCCAATCCAAGTACTTTAAAAAAGGTGATGTTAAGGCATGCTAGCATCATTATACTACAAAAGGAACCTGGCTCTGATACCATTGAAAGGTGAAACTATTCATGCAAGAAGGGCAGAAAACATGCATTTTAAAACTATTTTAAGACATGCATAGAAGAAGGCTCGGTAGATAGATCAAAATGATCTACCGATCTGGATGTAACAGGATCTAGTATAATGATCTAGCATGCATGTAAAACATCAATAGCAAAAAATAAACAAAAGTATAAAAGTACCTTACCTTAATACCTTTGAAAATAATGAGAAGAAGGATGAAGGTGCCCGAGCCACACACGTGTCTGGCCTCTACAAGTAATCCACACCAGCGCTCGACTCTGATTAACTCTCTCGGAGTGCTAGCTCTTCGGGATCCTTCGAGCCGATCTTCTTCTATGGGGAAGATAAGGAGGAGAGGTGGAACCCTTCCCAAGAAGCTCTCTTCCCAAGACCTAGCTTGAATGCTAGGTTTCTCACACCCAATCCTAAGTCCTCACTAAACCCTTCTTCTTCTTCTCTAACTTTTCTCTTCTCAAAAGAACCATTGGTAGCCTCTAGAATGACCTTCATTTATAGGGGCAGCCATGAGAGAGAGAAAGAGGAAGGTGGAGTGATTGGGAGAGAGAGTCAAGGGCCATTCCAATGGATCCAAGCCAAAGAAGGTAAGTATGACAATCATACCATGAATGCTTGGAGCCAAAATGCCTAAAAGTTTGAATTTCAAATTCACGATTCGAAGTCAAACATTCCAGAAAATTCTTTCCAAAAATCTGCTCGTCACAGCAAGTGTCGACACATGCAAAATGCCAAGTGTCGACACTTCCCAAGTGTCGACACTTACAAAAATTCAAGTGTCGACACTTGGAACATGGTCAATCATATTGACCTCCAGTGATGGCAAACGATTCTCAATCATCGATCAGTCTTAAGATCAGATAAAAATTCCTATGGTGTGTAACACCATAGGTTTGAATACTAAACTGGTATCACTGGAACATTTCTAGTACTAGTCAAAGTCCTAATCTAGCAATGATACCCGACGTCTGGATAGGTCAAAGATGCAGAGCACCTCATAAGAACCTCTGGTATATGGTTACCATATAATTATCCCTTTGATCTCATAATGCTCAGGATGACCTAGGATTCGATTGCCAACTCTAATTTGGTTTATCCAGATCATGTCTCAACTTTACAAGTTTTGTGACTCCTCACAAGAACTAGCCTAGCCAAGGATTTGCTAAATTGAGACATAGTGAGTCATTTACTCCAAACTAATTAGAGGGGTCAATTCCATCTTGATCCACCACCACTCCACAAGTACTTAACTACACCGGTCGACTGTTGTAAATGGAAAATGGGAATGGAATTTTGTACCAATTGGCTTTAGTCCAAGTGGGTGTTGTTGAGAATTATGTCCCAAAAATAATCGTCTAAGCTATAGATGGTTGTCCTATCTTATATTTTGTATATGAATTCTTTAATAAATAAAAGTTATTTTTGGCTATTCATCATATTTACATTTTCCTGAAATGAACTTTTGTATGATGGAGTCCTTAGAACTACATTGTTTGATATAGAGAGGATATATCAAGTAGTTCTTAAACAAGTTCACAACCAAATGATACATTGTTATAGGACGACGATGTATCAAGTGTAGTTTGTTGTATGTCACATTTGTTGATTGTCCTCTTAACCAAGGAGTATGGAGACACTAGTGTGACATTTTACTGAACGTGATCATCTACGGAGCTCCCTTCTACCAAAGGATTGCTCGCGAAGGGATATGGGTATATGTGTCCCTCAGACCTGAGATCACCATGGCAGCTTGCAAGCAACTCACTATACATTGGTGTCGGACTAGCTGGATTTCTAATCTAGTGATAGAAGGTTTCTGGGTATAGTCAAGTACTTGAAGTGCGGTGGTAGATCAAGATGGAATTGACCTCTCCAAATAGTTTGGAGTGAATAACTCACTATGTCTTAATTCAACAAAACCTTGGCCAGGGTAGTTCTTATGAGGAGTCACAGAACTTATGAGGTTGAGACATGATCTGGATAAACCAAATTATGGTTGGCAGTCTAACCTTAGGTCATCCTGAGCATTATGAGGTCAAAGGGATGAATTATGTGGCAACCATATGTCAAAGGTTCTTGTGAGGTGCTCTGCATCTTCGACCTATTCGGACGTCGAGTATCATTGCTAGATAAGGACTTTGACTGGTACTGAAAATGTTCCAGTGCTACCGGCTTAGTGTTCGAACCTATAGGGTCACACACAATAGACAATTTCTATCTAATCTTTTGGCTAATCGATGATTGAGAATCATTTGATATCGTTGGAGGTCAATTTGAATGACCAGGTTCCAAGTGACGACACTTGGAATTTTGTAGGTGTCGACACTTGGCAATTTTCATGTGTCGACATTTCTTGTGATGAACAAAATTCTGGGAGGATTTCGTGGAAGGATTTTGGGAAAGTTTTGACATAGTTTGAATTTTGAATTCAAACCAGTTTTGGATCCAAGGTTATATGGTATGAAAGTCATACTTACCTTAATGGGTTGGATCCATTTGGTATGGCCTTGACCCTCTCCCCCATTCTCTCCCCTCATCTCTCCTCCTTCCTCTTTCTCCTTCTCTTGGCTACACCTATAAATGAGGGTCATTGTATAGGCTGCAAAGGTTACAAGTTACAACACTACTAGAGAGAAGATAGAGAAGGGTTGTGAGAGTTCTAGGGATTGGGTGTGAGCGACCTAGTGGTCAAGCTAGGTCTTGGAAAGAGAGGTTTTGGGAAGGGGTTCCTACTCTCCTCCTAGTCTTCCTGGAAGAAGAAGATCGGTCAAGGATCCCGAAAAGCTATCACTCCGAGGGAGTTTATCAGAGTCGAGCCCAGGTGTTGATATCCTATAGAGGCCAGACATGTGTGTGGCTCGAGCACCCTCCTCCTTCTTATAGCACTTCCACTACTTCTTTCTTGGTATAAAGGTATGGTACTTTTATATTTGCTGTTTCTCTTGCTTTGATGTTATATGCATGTTAGATCATTATGCTAGATCCTATTACGGGCAGATTGGTAGATTGTTTAGATCTATCTTCCGAGCCTTCCGCTGTGCATGATTTAAAATTATTTTAAAATGCATATCTTTTTGCCCTATTTTCTTGCATATTGTATGCTAAGTGTAGGTGTTTTTCACCTTCAATGGTATCAGAGCTAGGTTCCTTTTTATAGTATAATGATGCTAGCATGCTAATAACATCTTTTTTCTTTCTTAAGTACTTGGATTGAGTGCTTCACCATGGCCATCCGATCATAGGAGAGAAGAAGGGCTGCAAGACCCTCTCTTCCCATTCAATGGGATCTCCTATGGCATGTAGGGGTGCCGCTGTGATTGACTCTTGAAAAGGAAAATAAGAAGAAATAAAATTATAGGTTAAAAATATTTTAATCTAATGAAATGATCATAAAATAACTTTAGATAAGATCTAAAATGATTGTTTTGATATGTTTTGATTGAATGTTTGGAGAAACAGGGAACAAATGAAAGAGCAGTTGCAGGCAGCAGCAACAGCAGTTCAGGAGACAGCAGTGAAGAAATTCCCAGGAAAATCTCCACTACATCACCAACAGCACCTGAGGAAGCTGTTCTCAGCTTAAAGAAGATTTTCATCATTCCTATTAGTGAGTTTGGGACTTCTACTGAACATTTTTCTGTACCAGCTGAGACAGAATTTGCATCTACTAGGTCTAAGCCTACTTCACTTGAAGTAATGGAGACTGTGCACATTGGAACTTTTTTACCTACATCTCTATTAGCACCTACTACTCCTAGACCACATATATCTTTAGTTGATACATTAGTTCTACAGACTTTTATTTCTCAGCAGTTAAGCACTATATCTGAATCACTTACTTGCACTATGTCCAACATGTTTGGTGAACTTCACCAGTCTGTAGAGGCAAGGTTAGACAAATTGGGAGGAGAAATAAGTGACCTGTGCACTAGAATGGAAATTCTTGAGATCTCCAAAAGTGCATCACAACCTGACCTTTAACCCATATTTGAATTGATTTCATCTACTTCTGAATCCATTAAAAGCTCTGTCGGTAATACACTTGAAGCATTCAGAATAGAATTGAATGAACCAAGATTTAAAATGGGTTCAGTGGAAGAAGGAAGAAGAATGGAAGAAAACTATACTAAAGGAATTGGCATGTTGAGAGCAGAATTTGGAAGGATAAGGGGATCTGCAAAGGCATTTGCAAATGAACAAGCATCTAAACTGGTCCAATTGCACAAAGATATAAAAAAATTGGATGAAGAAATTGATTCTATGCAATTCAAGTTAGATCAGCTATCAAACAGAGTGATTGCAGCACTTGCAGTTCCAAAATCTACACCTAGGCCTCAACCCTCACCCTTTGCTGGTCATTCTGCACACCCCAGACAGCCAGCTTCACACCTTAGGCCCAGGGATCTCATTCTACTCCTGCACCCTCTGATGTATTAGATCCAGATCCTCTAGCTTCCATGCCTCCTGGCATTCAAATTTCTAGATGTTCAACTAGCACTAGAGTAGATCTAGATAGTGATTGATTGTACTTTCTTTCATATTTTACACCTTGTATTGAACTTTTCTAAATGAAATGAAAGCTCTTTTGGTATTTGCTGCATTGTCTTGAATTATTTTGAGTTGATGCAATGCTTACAATACAACTATGATGAATTTTAATTAGAATATCCAAATGAATTTGAGAAAGTGAAATTATCTCAAACAAATATTAAAAACTTTCTCATTCTGTTTAAGAATTAAGCTTTATTGCAAATACCTTTTTGAATGTTTGACAAAAAGGGGGAGAACGTTGAGCTGTCTTGAAAAATCTGAGCTAATAAGAGAATTTTGAGCTTCCTATTCATAAAGTGCATAAAAAGAATGAAAAAGGTGAGCATATAAGTGATTGTGAAATGATTGTGATTAAATGAGCCTAATTGTTTCAAAATTTAAAGACCTATAGAAAGGGGGATAAATTTTATTAAAATCAAATGGCTTTAGCTCTAAATCTATCTTTTGCTCTGATTACTCTAAAATTAGCTTTAATCCTTTCAATTTTAAACTCTGATACTTCATGTTTGTGCTATTTCTAATACTCTGAAGCATACAAAGCTTAATACTTTGATACACACTAAATCACTAACATTGAAACTGTATAGTTTCCTTACAAGAGCTCTGAGATTTATTTGCAAATAGAATTAGCTCTGATACATGTGCATACTTACTTTTAAATACTATTATACATGTGATTGTAAAGAATTTTTCATGCCCAGTGTTTTATCATCATCAAAAAGGGGAAGATTGTTGACCCCATAAGTGATTTTGATGATAACCAAATATTGGTGCATGCATTTGTTTTACTAACAACTCTTCAAGTAGTTTACAAGTTTTTGTAGGATGGATTCTTTGTTCAAACTTCAACTCCTACATTCGTATTTCTTGTTTTGAGTTGTGTTGTAATTGAAATTTGTAAAGAAGAACCCAAAGGAAAGATTAAGAAAAATCATAAAATTGGGTTACTTCTAAATATGTTTCAAGCTTTTAGTTTCTTAGAAACATGTTGATATTGAAGACATCTTGAAGCTTGAAGACTTGCTGGATGAATTCTAAAGAAAGATTGAGAAATTCATTGAAACTTTCATCCGAGCCGACTCGAGGAGAAGAGAGCCTACTGTGGTACATGGCATGCATGAAACTTTTGGCATGCAGATATCCGAGCTGACTCTAAGGGACTCGAGCCAACTCGACTAGAGTGCTATTTCTTAAATCAAACAAGCGAGCCGATCCAAAGGAAGTCCGAGCCGACTCTATCACATGGTCAGACATTCGAGCCGACTCTTCAGAAGATCGAGTCGACTCCTCTAAAGTCCAGAAATTGGTTTCTGAGAAGAACAACCATTCGAGTTGACTAGAATGGAAGTTAGCCAACTTGACCAGACTAACATTTTGAAGGCCTGAGGATCTGAGTCGATTGGAATCAAGGAGAGCCGACTCTTACAGAGTGAGGAATCAAGACACTATGCAAGCAAGCCGACTGGATTGAAAAGAGTTGACTCAACTAGAACTCCTCTATGGATTTGAGCCGACTCGAGTGATCCGAGTCGACTTGAAGGTCGATTTTAGACTTATAATGGCTAGCTCCAAAACTCAGAATTTGTATCCAAAAAGTACTCCAATGGTCAAATGTCACATCCCAATGGTCTACAATGACTCAAACTGCCTTAGAATGATGGAAGGCCGTATATTTGAGGGATTTGAACTTCTTTAGAGGGAGTAAGAGAGTTTTAAAAAGAAAAGAATGCTTTTTATTGAATATCCAACCAACCAACAAGGAAGAGAGCACTAAGAGCATTCAAGATAGCATTCAAGTCTTCATCAACTCTCATCTAAAGCTTGAAGCACTTAGTAAAGAAGCAAAAGAAGCCATTAAAGTACATTGAAGTACATTCAAGTGGGCTTCGCTCGAGCTGCCTCGGCAACCACTTGACAAAAATTAGTTTGTCACTTTGTTGCATTTATTTTCAATTCATTCTTGAATTGTTGGGTTATTGGTGAGCTCGGTTGAAAAACCAAATAGGTCCTGGTGAGCCTTTGTTAGAAATCAAGTGTTGGATTCTTGGTGATCCTGGTAAAAGCAAGTTGGGTTCTTGGTGATCCTGGTAAAACCAAGTTGGATTTGTTTGGTGATCCCGGTAAAACCAAAGTGTAGAGGTTTGGATTGTGAGCCTGTTAAAACAATCCGACTGTATTCCAATGGAGGATATAGTGGAAATCCCAAGTGATAATCTTGGATAGTGAAGGTAGGACTGGGTTGCTCCGAACCACTATAATTTGCTTGTGTTTGTGTTGTGCATTTCTTAATTGATTACGGTTCTGCATTTAATTATCCTATAACAGCACTTAACACTTATAAGGGATTTCAAGAGCACATATCTGCTTAAATTTTTTAAATTCTCAATTCACCCCCTTATTGGAAAAGCCACCTGGGCAACATCTTTCAATCTCTTAGAAGGAAGAAGGAATCATAAAAAGGGAGAGGAGGAGAACTTGGAGCTAGGAGAGAGAACCTCAGGTGTTCTCGGCCAAGAGAAGAAAGATGCCCAAAAATATTCACGACAAATTTTTTATCTCCTAGTGGTTGGCCACTTCTCCTCTATTTTAAATTCAAGTTCTCCCATCCCTTTAAACCAAAATACTGGTGTTTCAATTTCAACTGGTTGAAAATTAAGAGTGGAAGAGAAGAACTCTTCCCTCTCTTAATTTCTCCATGCCAAATCCATATTTGTGCCCTCCTTTTGTCGTACAAATATTCTCCATGCCAAAATAAGGATAAGCCTTTTAGTTTTTGTCTTACAAAATTCTCCACTCCAAAATAAAAGGAGTTTGAACTTATCTAGTTTAGGTTTTAAAAGGGATAGAAGAGGACTCTTCCTCATCTCTTATTTCTCCACACCTAAACTAAATCAGCGCCCATTATTTTCATGCCCCACTATTTGCCGCACAAAATAAATGGGACCCACCCTTTGGCATATGGAGGGAAGGGGAGACAAAGAGAGAGAGTCCCAGTCTAACTAGACTCTAGGTCATGGTCTAAATGTGATGATTTTATAGTCAAACTGAAGCCGATTTTAATTCTGATTGAACCATTTCGAAGCGGACATTGACCCAACTCAACTAGGATTAATTAATTGAGTCTAACTAAATTAAATTAAATATAATTTAATTTAATTAGTAATTAATCCATAACTAATTAATTGTAACATTTATAATTAGGACAAATTGATTTGCTGATTAGTTACTTGAGCTCCTAATGTATGTGACCCCTTAGGTCCTATCCTGTGTAATAATGAGACATGCTATAATCTCCATTATATATCATCGAAACTCCTTTTGATGGACTGAAATAATTTCAGCTCAACCCTAACTAGGATCATCGATCCGAAAACGATCCTAACGGGCTCTCATAATCCACTAGTGACACCTAGCAGTATGTAGTGGCAACCTAGTAGAATAAGATTGGAACTCTTAGGTTTAGTTACCATGTGATTCGGTTCCTCTATCAAAATCCTGATATGATGTTGGTTACGGATACTCGTCAAACCCATTAGTCATATGCTTAACCTAATTGACTCAAGTCCAATTATGATATTAATGAAAACACCTTTTTATTATCACCCTACTATGATCATAGATTTCTGGACTTAGTCTTATTAAGCTTGCATAGGATTATTCCTTATTACTAAGGCTGATAGATCCCTGCAAGTGAACACCCTACTCCTATAATAAACTTACTACTGCCAACTTATTCCTTATTACTAAGGCTAAAAAGAGGTTTTCTTTAAAATTGATCAAATCAAAACACGGTTTAAGATATAACAAGCATTGTTCACCACTTCTACCCAAAAGTATCTTGGAAGATTGCCTTCACATAATATTGTTTGGGCCATTTCTTCCAAAGTCTTATTCTTCCTCTCTACAACACCATTTTGTTATGGTATTCTAGGAGTGGAGAAGTTATGATTAATGCCAATTTTTGTGCAATAGTCATCAAAAAATTGATTTTCAAATTCAGTGCTGTAATCACTTATAATAGATATGATTGAAAGATTTTTCTTATTTGAAACTTTCTTATAAAATTTTTAAAATACTTTGAAAGTTTCATCTTTGTGTGCAATAAACAAGACCTAAGTAAATATTGAAAAATCATCTACTATCACAAGAGCATATTTCATACCACCTAGGCTTGTGGTCCTAGTTGGTCCAAATAAGTCCATATGAAGTAGTTCAAGGGGTCTAGAAGTTAAAATCATATTTTTAGATTTAAAACTCTTCCTAGTTTGTTTACCAATTTGACAAGCATCGCAAACAATTTCAAAATCAACTTTAATCTTAGGCAAACTTCTAACTAGATTCTTGGAAATTAACTTGGCAATGGTACGCATGCTAGCATGACCTAATCATCTATGCCAAAGTAAACAAGACTTTTTGATCTTAGCATTCATTGCTACTAGACTAGAACTACTGGACATGGCTAGATCATTAAGATCTATCACATAAATATTTCCAAGTCTATGTCCAATGAATTTGTTGCTAGAATCAAGAGAGTTTGTTACAATACACATAGATGATTCAAAGACAACCTTGAAGCCTTTATCACATAATTGACTAATACTTAACAAATTATACTTTAATATCTACTAGTAATACATTTTCAATAAAGGTAGAGGGGATCAATTTGATCTTACCAATATCGATTATTTTTTCCTTGCCATTATCTCCAAAGGTTACCAAACCTCCTTCTTTCATCTCTAGGGTGATGAATTGATCCTTGTCACCCGTCATATGTCTTGAATAGCCACTGTCGAGATACCATCTTTTCTTTATTTTTTGGGCTGCAAGACATTCCTATAAAATAATCAACAAGTTCTTTTAGGTACCCAAGCTACCTTGGAATCTTACAGGTTAGCAGATGTGGTTCCTTTGGGAACCCAAATCATTTTTACTTTACTTTTAGCATTTTTGAAAATATTACATTGGAATGCCTTATGTCCTACCCCTTTGCATGCATAACAAACAATTCTAGAATTTTGAAAAGAAGTAAATTTTGAAATTGTAGATGTAGAAGCATGTGATGCAGATGTAGAAATATTTGACTTCAAAGATTTTTGATTTGAAAACTTAGGAATATACTTTGAAGCTCTAGAAATGGATATCAAAGGATTTGATACAAAAGCTTTTTGAGATAAACTTTTTGGAACATAAGCTTTTGAAGGTATAAATTTGGTAGCTGAAATTCCATTTGCATTTGAAGAGTTATAACCAATTCCAGCTTTACTTTTTGAATCTCTTTGCTCTTTCAAAATCAACTCAAGCTTATTTGAACTTAATATAAGTTTTTCAACCAATGGCTTGAGTTTTTCAACCTCCTTTTTTAATTCAAAGTTTTCAATATTTAAAACTTTGTTTTTCTCAAAACATGCATTTTTCTCAATTTCCAAATCTTTATTATTTTCAAAAAAGATAGTTATTTCTTTTTGTAATATCTTGTTCTTTTTTGAAATCTCTTCTTTTTCTTTTAGTAAAGAATCGTTGATATTCTTTAAAGCTCTAATATTTTCTCCAGCCTTTTTAAATTTAGATAATAAGTCATGAAATACAAAATTTAATTCATCAAAAGTAAATTCTAGTTGAGGTTCGGGGGACGTTACCTCATCTTCATGATCCATAAGATAGAAGTTTGCAGTTTTTATGGTCTCTTCCTCTTCTATTGAAGTTGACTCCTTGCTATCACTCCATGTAGCAACCATAGCTTTCTTTTTATTTTTCTTAAAAGTTTTCTTTAGTAAAGGATAATCAAGATGAATATGCCCAGGTTTCTTATACTCATAACAGATGGGCATTTAATCACTTTCTTTTTCTTTTCCTTTGTCCTTGTCCTTACTATATTCCCCTTTCTTATGAAACTTTCTAAAATATCTTCCTCTTTTCTTTTCTATAAACCTTCTGAATCTCCTCATGACCATGGCTATATCTTCATCTTCTAAGTCATCTTCGGAGGAAAAGCAATCATCTTCCTATTCCTCATCTTGTTTCTTTGAATCCGATGCAGCTTTGAAGGCAAATATCTTCTTCTTCTTCTGTTCATCTTCATTTCTATGCTGCATGGCCAATTCATGAGTGATGAGAGAACCCAGCAGTTCATCCAGTGTTAGTGTATTTAGATCTTTTGCTTCCTAGATGATAGTTATTTTGGTGTCCCATTTATCTGGAAGTGATCTTAGAATCTTTTGTACCAAGTCTACATTTGAGCAAACTTTGCCAAGACTTTTCAAACTGATAATAATATCTGTAAATCATGAAAACATGGCAGAGATAGTTTTAGTTTGTTCTATCTTAAATAATGCATAGCTATGTACTAGAAGATTGATTTTGGAGGTCTTCACTTGGAAAGTTCCTTCATGGGTCACTTCGAGTTTATCCCAGATTTCTTTTGTAGATGAGCAAATAGAAATTTGGTTGAACTCATTTGCATCCAAAATATAATATAGTAAGTTCTTGGCTTTAGCATTCAATTTCCTCATTTTCATGTCATGTTCATCCCAATCCTCTTCAGGTTTTGGGACATTCATGCCATCAATTTTAATCATGGATATTTGTAGACCCTTAAGAATGACCTTTCATAACTGAAAATCGATAGCTTGAATGTATATCTTCATTCTAACTTTCTAGTATGAATAATTTGTGCCAGTGAATAGTGGAGGTCTATTAGTAGATTGGCCTTCAGCCAAAGAAGTACTCATGGGATGAGCCATCAATCTTTACTCTAATTAAATTTAGAGACACTGCTTTGATACGTGTTGTTGCCTAGGTGGCTTTTCCAAGAGGGGGGTGAATTGAAAATTTAAAAAATTAATCAGATATGTGCTCTTTTAAATCTACTTTAGTGGTAGGTGCTGTGTTTCAAATAATAAACAGTGAAAGAAAACATAACCAAAAAAAGCACAATGCAAACACAACAAATTTATAGTGGTTCGGAGCACCCTCGCTCATACGTTCACTATCCAAGATACCAGTCGGATTACTTTTCCAGGCTCACAATCCAAACCTAACTTGGTTTTTTAACTGGGCTCACCAAGAATCCAATACTTGGTTTTACATAGGATCACCAAGAACCCAACTTCGTTTTGACCAGGATCACCAAGAACCGACACTTGGTTTTGAACAGGCTAATCAAGAACCTACTTGGTTTTTAAATCAGGCTCACCAATAACCCAACAACTCATAAAAGAGTTAAAGAAAATAAGCAACAAAATGATAAACTAATGTTGTCTGATGGTTGTCAATGCAGCTCGAGAGAAGCCTTCTTAATTACACTTTAATGCTCTTCAGTGGTTTCTTCGACTTCTTCAATGTATGCTTCAGGCTTCTAATTGGAGTTGATGAAGTCTTGAAGACTGACTTGAATGCTCTCTAGTGCTCTCTTGCTTACAAGCTCATTTAATGCTCAACTAAGCATTAACTTCTTCAAAAGTTATCCTAATTCCTCATTTATAAAGTCTTGTACTCTTCTCAAGTGGATATAGTCATTGTAGACCATTGGGATGTGATATTTAACCATTGGAGCACTTTTCAAATTCAAAAATGAAGTTCTAGAACTAGCCGTTACCTGCCTGGAATCGAACATCGAGTCAGCTTGGATTCTCAGAGAAGTTCTGGTCGAGTCACCTCACCATATTCGGGTTGTGTGACACAAGGGAAATAATGTTAAATTATGGCTGTATAGAAATGAAGGGTTTGACTAAACTAAGACATTATAGTTTGTTGTGTGACACAAGGCTATAAGTGTCTTAGAGGCAAAGATAATTGTTAAGAATTGCACGAGTTGCAATTGGAAAGGTTGTCCTACCTTTGAACTCATTAGTATTTGTTGTGTGACACAAGGCACTAATGAGGGATCAGGATCTCAACCCTACTAAGAAAACCAAGAAGGTTTCTCACTTACCATAGTTGAGGGTTATGGTATTAGAAGAAAATAATGGGAGACATAATTAGATATAAAGTCCTTATCTAGTTATGAATGTCATCATTGAGTGGTCTGCTAATATTGTTATTTAATTAAATATAGGATATTTATTTTAATGGCTTCAAACTTATCACTAAGGGGCATCCTAGATGTCAACAAGTTAATCGATCCAAATTATGTGGACTGGCTAAGAAACCTGAGGATTGTTTTGACTCAGGAGAAGCTTTCATTAATACTTGATTCTCCGGATCCAGTGGTGATCGGAGAGGATGCATCAGAGGAGAAAATTGCCACACAAAGAATGTGGCAAAATGACAGTACAACTATCAGGTGCATCATGTTGGCCTCGATGAGCAACGAGCTCAAAGGCAACATAAAGGTATGGAACCTCAGTCCATATTGTTCAATCTAAAGGAGCTTTATGGAGAGCAAAGTAGGGATGCTCGATATAAAATATCGAAGCAGTTGTTCCGAGCATGGATGAGTGAGGGTTCGCCTATGCAAACCCATGTGCTAAAAATGATTGACTTGATCACTCGATTGGGTCAATTAGGGTTTGTCATGGATGGTGAACTCAATCAAGACTTGATCCTGCAGTCATTCCCAGATTCCTTTTCTTACTTTGTTCTTAATTATCATATGAACTAATTGAACACTTCATTTAATTAAACTCTCAGAAAGAGTAGAATGCTACTCTAAAGGAGATAAGGCTTAGGTGCTTCTTGTTGATAGAAAAAAGCAAGCAATGAAGAAGGGTATGAAGAGAAAATTTAACCCTAAGAAGAGCATCCAGAAGAAGAACAAGAAAGTTTAGAAGGCTGATGGAGCCTGTTTCCATTGCGACAAGACTGGGCATTAGAAGAAGAACTGCAAGGTTTACTTTGCAAATTTGAAGCAAGATGCAAGTGGTGCATCTAAAGTTTTGTAAATAATACAAACTAATTTATCATTGAGTGCTTCCATTTCTAATTCATGGGTATTGGATACCGCATGTGTATCTCACATATGCAATTCATTGCAGGGACTCCACAGAATTAGAAGCCTGAAGAGGGGTGACTTCAAGCTACATGGGGCTAGCGGTGAAGCCATACATGCTGAAGCTGTGGGTACCTATTTTCTATTAATACCTTCAAGTAATGTGATAAAGCTAGAAGAATGCTTCTATTTACCAGATATTATTAGAAATATTATTTCCATACCTTTGTTATTACAACAGGGATATGAAATAAATGTAAAGAGCAGTGGCTGTTCTATTCTTCAAAATAATAAAGTATTTGGATATGGATATTTTATAAATGGTCTTCTAACTTTGTAACTCAATGAAAAAATTTTTCTTATTGATGATAAGAAAAGGAAAAGAGATAATGACAATATCACATATCTCTGGTACTACCGATTAGGTCATATCAGTGAGTCAAGGATAAACAAGTTAGTCAAAGATAATTACTTTGACTTTGATGATTTTCAATCATTAGGAACTTGTGAATCTTGTCTTAAAGGAAAAATGACCAAGTTTCCATTCACTCCACATGGAGAGAGGGCAACTGAATTGTTAGGTCTAATACATACTGATGTATGTGGACCTATGTCAACTCAGGCTAGAGGAGATCCTTATTTCATCACTTTTATTGATGATTTATCAAGGTTCGGTCATGTGTATCTTTTAAAACACAAGTCAGAAACCTTTGATAAGTTTAAAGAATATCAGAGTATGGTTGAAAAATAAACTGGATTTAGTATTAAAGCTCTTTGGTTTGTTCGAGGAGGTGAATACTTATCTGGTGAGTTTCTGAACTATCTCAAGGGCGAAGGAATTATATTTAAATGGACCCCTCCTTATACACCCCAGTTAAATGGAGTGGCAGAAAGGAGAAATCATACCTTATTAGACATGGTGAGGTCGATGATGAGCTTCAAAGATCTTCCTACTTCCTTTTGGGGACATGTCTTAGATACTGCTGCATATATATTAAACAGGGTTCCATCTAAATCAGTGAATAGCCATATGAATTATGGAATGGCAAAAGATCAAATTTTAAGTATTTGAAGATTTGGGGTTGCCATGCTTATGTCAAGAATACCTTTGGACATAAGCTAAGTGCAAGGGTTGATAAATGCAGGTTTGTTGGTTATTCAAAAGAGGGTGTTGGATACCTTTATTATAATGCTGCTGAGCAAAACATAATTGTTAGTAGACAAGCTACATTCTTGGAACAAGAGTTTATCCAAGAAGGATGTAGTGATTCTTCACTTGAGTTATGTGAAGAACAGAACTAACAAACCAGTAAGCCTTCAAGTGAAGTTCCTCAACCAGAGGTTCTTGTGGATCAAGAACAACCACAATACACACTTCCTCTCCGAAGGTTAGAGAGGGTGCGGGGAGCACCTCTCAGATATGATTTTGTCATCGAGGATGACAATGAAGCCAGTATCATACAGGATGATGATCCTGTGACCTATTCAGAAGCTGTCAAGAGTAGAGACTCCGATAAGTGGCTTGGCACCATGAAATCTGAAATGGACTCCATGTATTCCAATCAGGTTTGGACTTTAGTAGATTCACCTGAAGGAATTAACCCAATAGGGTATAAATAGATCTTCAAGAAGAAGATTGGAGCAGATGGTCAAGTTGAGACCTACAAGGCTAGACTGGTAGCAAAAGATTTCAGACAAAGACATGGTGTAGACTATGATGAAACCTTTTCTTTAATAGCCATGCTCAAGTCCATTCGGATACTGCTTGCCATAGCAGCATACCATGACTATGAGATCTGGCAGATGGATGTAAAGACTGCTTTCTTCAATGGAAACCTTGAGGAAGAAGTCTATATGTCATAGCCAGAGGGTTTTGTCTCAAGTGGGAGACCAAATCAGGCATGCAAATTAAAGAAGTCCATTTATGGACTTAAGCAAGTATCGAGGAGTTGGAACATCCATTTTGATGAAACAATCAAAAGATTTGATTTTGTCAAAAATGTGGATGAACCATGTATGTACAAGAAAATAAGTGGGAGTGCACTTGTTTTCTTGGTTTTGTATGTGGATGACATATTAATCATTGCGAATGATATCCCAATGTTGCAGTCAGTTAAAACTTAGCTATCATCAAAGTTTTTCATGAAAGATTTGGGAGAAGCATCCTATTTATTTGGTATAAGGATCTACAGAGATAGATCTAAAAGGATACTAGGCTTATCCTAGTCTAGGTACATAGACATAGTGTTGAAGAGATTCAACATGGATGCAAGTAAGAAAGGTTACTTGCTTATAAGTCAAGGCATACATCTCTCTAAGAAAATGTCTCCTAAGACATCTAAAGAAAGAGAGAGAATGGCTATGATTCCTTATGCTTCGGGTGTAGAATCAATTATGTATGCTATGTTATGTACCAGACCTGACATTGCTTATGCCTTGGGCATAGTGAGCAGGTTTCAGGCAGATCCAGGAGAGGATCATTGAAAAGCTATGAAAAAAATATTCTTAAGTACCTGAGAAGGACTAAAGATATCTTTCTAGTATATAGAGGATCAGAATTGAAACTAGAAAACTATATAGATTCTAGTTTCCAATCAGATCCAGATGATAGCAAATCAACATCGAGATATGTCTTCACCTTGAATGGTGGTGCAGTTAGTTAGAAGAGTACAAAGTAGCCAACGGTAGCTGACTTAGTCACTGAGGCAGAGTACATAGCTACTAGTGAAGCTACAAAGGAAGCTGTCTGGAAGAAGAAATTCATCATGGAATTAGGCATGGTTCCTGATGTACATCAACCATCATCATTATATTGTGATAACACTAGGGCTGTTGTACAATCTAAGGAACCAAGATCTCATTACAAGTCCAAGCACTTTCTAAGACAGTTCCACCTCATTCAAGAGATCATTGAAAGACAAGATGTTGCTATTGAACGAGTTGACATAAAGAACAATATAGCAAATACATTCACTAAAGAATTAGCCAAGCAGTAGTTAGATCGTCACTTAGATTGTATGGGCATAAAACACAAGGGCGATTAGCTTTAGTGCAAGTGGGAGTTTGATAGAAAAGTGCCCTAAGAGCCAATCATTATGAGGGCCTTTCTGTAAACTTCCAGCTCATGTATGACATATCATTCATATTAATAAAGGCATTTGATTCATCATATACTGTTGTGTCATATTTTTGTTGATTTTGATGAACCCCATAGAGTAGGGCAATGGAATTAGGGTTATGATAAAATAACAGTAAGACCTAATTCTTAGAAACCCTAATCTAGAATGTTCCTAGTCATTAGACCATCAATTAAGGGATTGATGAATCTGGAAAGACTAGCTTATCCTATGTATGCTCAGTTGATGAGGGTGGTTGATCTCATAACCATTTGTGTAGAAACACTAATACAAGGATAAGGGTGCTCATCAGGATATGAGTGCACTAGATTGATCCACCCGGGACTATCTTATGGAAGTCTTACTACTTGTGAAAAGATAGATCCCAAAGTAGAAGTAGTGCATGTGGTCTTTAGACCTGAGGTCACCATAGTTCCTTGTGCAAACTAAGCCATACTTTTGTTCATACTCATTCATGGCATTGAGTCATGTACGGGATGTTCTGGGTATGGTGGAAGGTGTACGAAGGATGTGAGTGGACCGACAAGGAATCGATCTTTCCTAGTAAGAGAAATTGTTATCCCATATAATCTCTTCGATGAGTTACTCAAGAAGCCTTTGATCAAAGCAGGATGAGATTATAAGTGGTTTCTAATTAGTCATCAGTTGAGTCCTCATGATCGAGATGAGATTTGATATGATTAAGTATTAGGGTTTGACATATATCCATACCTATCACTTAATCAGGATAATAGAAGATCGAAAGATTGAATTGCACGATAACTTACTACTGAAGGGTATTTTGGTACTTTCCATCAAATTCCACATTTTCTGGGTAGGTATGATACGTTGCTAGATATCAATCTTGTCTTGTAGGTTTTCATGAACCAATTGATTTGGTTTCATGAGTCAATTCGATGTGTGATTTGAATTGGATAATTAGGCGAGCCAATTTGACCTAATTAGGTCAATCGGGTTCGATTGGTTTGAATCGGCTCAAACCTAAACCTACTACTGGCTAAATGTGGAACCCAAAGGGTCACACACATTAGAGAGTTGGCCAAGGAAGTCATTCATGATTTAATTAGGGTCATGGTATCCTAATTGGTTAGCCAGATTACACACTAGCATATGTAGGCTAACCCAATTCCTAACCCAATTGGATTGGGTCCAGTTGCCTGGTATTTGGACTAACCTATTTGAGGGAAACCCAGATTAGGTTGAGTCCTAAGTGGGGCAGCTTAAACCTAATTTTATCTGGTTTTTATCTGGGCATTAAACCAATTTTATGAAGAGTCCTAGGTGCATAGGACTCTTGGCGCCTCTTGGCACTTGCGAGAGATGGAGAGTGCATGCAGAAGGACTAAGAGTCCTTCTATAGATGAAACTTTAGGAGTTTCATATCTGGAATGCCTCTTACTTGATCCCCACGCCCCTTAGGATAATATTTGACCGATCAAGCCTATTTGAAATGGTGTGAAAAGTGTGGAAGCAAAAAAGCATGCATAAAGAGATGCGTCTCTTCATTTGGCACGCACCCTGAAGAAGAGTCCTTCTGCTATCAGGACAATTCATATTCTCCAATGTTTGGAGATTGAAGAGGCACCTCTTGGCTTCCTAGAGACTTGTACTTGCCATGTCACAGATAGTCCAGGAAAGTGAATGGATGCCAATATGTCCTTTGATGCATGATAAGACATATTGGATATGATTTTTCAAGCCAGATAACCTCCCTTCGGCCTTGAAAAATCATATCTGATAACCTGTTGGAGGACATATCACACACTCCTCTTAAAACTATAAATAGGGGTGGTGATATGAGTTTCAAATATCTTTTTCACCGTAAAGATATTCTGAGTGTCTCTCTGTCTCTCCCTCCCTCCTCTTTTCTTTAGGACAAGACTTGTCTTGTTAAGACAAGGTCTAAACTTTTAGGACAAGACTTTGTTTTAGGACATAAGCCTAAGGAGTCCTAGAGGAGGGTTATCCTAAGACCAAGAGTGATGTAGGATAGTGTTCCTAGTGCCCTACAGCAGGACAGGGTGTCCTATAGTGGTCAAAGGTCCAAAGGCTGCCCTAAGAGTTCTATTGAAGCAAGCAACCATGGTAGGGATTCTTCCTTGGTACCATTCTCGTGTGGATCACCATTGGAGGGCTTGCACTTGTGAGCCTCATGGAAAGGATTGGATTTTAGCGGTTCAGGTATGTTTTTTCTAACTCCATTTATGTTTCTTTAATTGGTATTGCATAAGGGGTTCTTGGGAATTTGGATTTTCTAGCCAATTAGAGTTTCATGCTTAGAACTTTTGTTTTGAAATTCACTTTCGCATGCTACATGATTCCCGGCACCCTGGGATAATTCCCATCAAACTTCATCCCTATGGTCTCAATTGAAGATCTTTTTTCTGAAATCATTGACTCATCCTTTCATAAGGCTCACCTTTATTTACTTGTTCATGTAACCCAATGTCCAAACGTTAAGGTCAACCCCATTAGTCTAGGACAAATCCTCGAACCCTTTTCTTATTTCTTACCATACTAAGTTACCCCTGAATTCACTTCTTATTTTCTACCCTTCCTTAAGGTTTCCAATGTTTCTAGAACCATTAGGTTATACTTTGTTGAGGTTAGCATGTTTCATCAATCCTTTAGCCTTGTTAGATTTGGCACATATTTCTGGAGAACCTTATAAAACCTATTAGGAGTTCATGTTAAGTTTTCATATGCATGTCACCCACCGACCAAAGGTCAAGCATAGAATTGAAATTAAAGACTTAAAGAGACAAAATAAAAAAATAAATTTTCTTCACTAGTAATGCATAGTGAGTCTATTAGACGTTGGCAGAATCATATGCTAAACACATTAAAAGATTTTCATAAGGAAATAAAAAAAAAAAACCAATGAAAGCAATGAATCTTATAAACATATGGTTGATTCAAGAAAAAGACTCAAAGAATTCAATGAAGGAAACTTTATCATGGTTAGGCTATGACCTGAATGGTTCCCACTTGAACCATGAAAAAGTTATATGCCCGTAGTAGTGGACCATACAAAGTAATTAGAAAAATTGGACCTAATGCCTATATGCTTGAGTTACCACCTGAACTAGGCATTAGTTCTACTTTCAACATTTCAGACCTTATAAAGTATAGGAAGCCAACGTTGATTCCTAGTGAGCCTTTTGGGCCTAATCCAATCCTTGAGAGTGAGCCAACCTATGTGTGTCCACCTGCCATACTACCAGCCCGGAGAGACAGAATCCAGCGAATCTTGGATGATAAGATTATCGCTACTTGGAGCAAAGACTATCAGTGATATCTTGTTCGTTGGTAAGGATGACCCGAGACTGACGATTCTTGGATCACCAGAGAGGACTTGCAAAGAATTGACCCAGACTTACTAGAGCACTATCATAGTCAAGTTGACCCATACTCGACAGGGTCGAGTTCCTCCTACCCGGGGAGAATTGGTGCAGACACCAAGGCCAAAAGAAAATGACAGGTCAAACCCACATCCCTGTGGATCACCTGTGAATGAAGCCCTAAGCCCAAACCCCATATCACTTGTAAATAGTTATCTTAAATTCTATTATTTTATCTTAGTTGGATTTAGCCCTAAACCCCAAAATTGAGTCATCTATAAAAATCCCTGGACCTAAAATTGAGTCTGTAAAAAAATCCCAATTTCAATTGGGTCATAAATTCTGTTATAATGGTCCAATATTATTTAATCCTTTTTATCAACTTTAATTAGGGTTTTGTATTTGCAAGCCTAATTAAGTATGGTATGGTTTAATTATGAGTCAGTATGCCTTTTGATCAAATTGGGTTCCAATTGATCAAGTAGGACTTGAAATTAGTTACAATTGAGTCTTTGTAATTAATTAGTTGGTTGAGTCTTGTAATTATTGGTTGAGTCCTGTAATATAAGAGGGGACCCAATTAAAGACCCCATGTGATACCATGTGCCACCCCAAGTCAACCCATTCTTGGCACCACCTCTTCAAGTTTTGGACATCATTTGTCACATCATCCTGGATAACAACACATGCCATGTCACTTGTGTTGGTCAGCCACATGGGGAATGAAGTTGATGCCACTTTAAGAGAAGTAAAGTAGAAGGAGCCCAAGCCAAGTTAGCACCCATTCTTTCTTATGTTGTCACCAAATCCCAAGAGGGAGGATGCCACTTAGCTTCTCATCGCCCATCTCAATGTAATTCTATCTCAAGGGGATGCCTATCAAGGAGAGGACCAAGAAGATTTCTTGCTTCAAAGTCCAAGCTAATCAAGTTCCAGAACTCAAGAATTCCATAAGAACTCTGGAGTTTTTTTCTATCCAAATTGGAGAGTCCACTATCATATATGTCCCTCATCATCCAGACTCTAGAGACCACCATTCATGGCCAATCAATGAACCAATCTTGGCCACACACCACCATCCATCAAGATCGCCCATCAAGGATGAAGTCAATCCCATTTTGGTGCCCAAGCTCCAAAGAAGAAATTCCAAGGAGTTGTTGCCCAAGGGAAACCAATGCAAAACTTTGTAACCCATACAACTCATGTTGGTGGTCTATAAATACCACCATTAATCCCTCTTGTAAATTGAATTATTATTGATGAAATAAAGCCGACATTCTGTCAATTCCTTTGTTGTGTGCATCACGGGGTGTGAGGCCCTACCTTTGTTCTTCGGAGCATCGCAGGGTGTGAGGCCCTACATATTTAACCATCAGAAAACCCTAGCCACCATCTTCCAACTCTCTTTCCTTCCTCTTTTTCTATCTTCTTCCTCCAACTCTTTTTCCTTCCTCCTTTTCCATCTTCTTCCTCTTTCTACAACCATCTCACTTGAGTATTTTTTTTGAGTGATTGTAGGTGATCGAGATCTGAAGTAAGGGTGCTTCTTGCCTTGGAACCAACATCGTTAAAGTTCAGAGCCCAAAGATCGACCATCTTGAAGCCCTGCCACAAGATCCTTGAGAGTCCTGTCAGATCCACAACTAGAGCACATAAAATCTTCGTTGGTAGAAGAAAAAACTTTTTTCACTTTTAATTTCTGATCCTTTGAAAGGTAGGAGCCCTATTTTAGGGTGGTTTCTTAATCACCAGGTTATTTTTCCTAACTAGATTTGTTAATCTACATTATGGGATTGAAACTAGTTGACTAGTTTTCATTTATTTAATTGCTTTGAGTCTTATTCCTGTTAAATTTCAAAAAAAAATTAATCTCTAATTAATCTCTAAAATTAGATTTAAAATCAGTAATTTAATTTTGCATATTGTCCTGTATCACATAGTGGTAGTCTTGATTGATTAACCCCTCTGGATGACTTTGCACTAGCCAGATACTTTAGGTATAATGGCTAAATGGGCTCTCAAACACATCAAGTTCGACCTTGCATTCTACCTGAGACCCTCCATAAAAGTCCATGTGTTGGCCAATTTTGTAATTTAGTCCAGGAAGCTTCATCAATATTTTCAAGCTCATATAGTGGTAGTCCTAATGGATCAACCCCTCTGGATGACTTTGCATTAGCCAGATACTTCAGGTATATGGCCAAATGGGCTCTCAAACACATTGAGTTCGACCTTGCATTCTACTTGAGACCCTCCATAAAAGTCCATGTGTTGGCCAATTTTGTAATAGAATGTACCATTCCAGAAGAAGAACCTGACGGGGGTAACTCTATGCTTGAAGACTTGGAGAGTCAATAGACAATGATGTGGATGGAGCCTCAAATGCTAATGGCTTAGGGGTCAGACTCATCCTCATTAACCCCGAAGGAGGAGATATTCAACACACCCTCTGATTTGGATTCCTCTCCACCAATAATAAGCTAAATATGAAGTCTTGATCGCTAGCCTTATGATAGCTAAAGAATTGAGAGTATAGCATTTAAAGGCTTATAGTGACTCCCAACTTGTTGTCAACCACATCTTGAATGAGTATGAAGCAAGAGAGGAAAGTATAAACAAGTATCTCCAAAAGGTAAAGGATCTAACCTTGACCTTTTATAGTTTCAATATTTGATAATTATATTATATACATATATAAAAATATTAATTTAATCATTAAATTATCTTTATTTATTTAAATTTGATAATTTTATACATAGTTTGTAAGAAAGGAGACCACCAATGTTAAGAGCTCGATTTAAAAGTTCGAATGAAATAAGTTTGAAGCAAAACAGACTTAAAATGAGCCCAAAATTGAAGTTTAAAATTCATTAAAAAATTGCATGGATTTTAAAGTAGCTGGTCCATGGTGGACTGGTTGCCTGGTTTACAGAATCATGTTCGGTCCATGGCTGCCATTAACCATGATCCATGGCTAAGCTTCGTAGACTGCAGGTAGTTTTCACCAACCACCGGCCGTGATGATGGCCGGTGACAATCCGATGGGCTCCAGCAAGGCTCACAGACCAGTGAAGGGATGGCGATGCTTAAAATCAGTAGCAATGTTCAATCCATGGTTCCAGGGGTGCTTCTCAGTTAGGAATTTTGAAGCCATGATGAGCGACGGTGCATGGGAAGGATGACTCCAATGATATCTCCATCAATGGTGGTGAAGGTTGTGCATTAAACTTTGACAAGGCTCCTTTGATGAGCAATCAAGAAGAAAGGCAGTCAAGAAATAGATGGCAACCAGTCCATGATTCTGGCGAGATCTATGACTCCAACAATGATGATGCGAGGAGACTCCGGTGGCAAGGTCTTGGTGGTGCATAGATAGTTTCGGCAAAGATCTCAGTACCAAGGGAAGATGGTGGTGGCACTTGGCAATGGCGACTGAACCCATCAATGGAATGAAAAGGATAGCATAGATCTTAAAGCAATCAAATGGCTCATGTTGATCAAACTTGATGGGGTTGATTTTTGAACCTCTTATCAAGATCTGATGGCAATCAACCCTCACCTGGTCAAGCATTAATTTGGAGCGGGATCCTAAAGTCTACATCAAGTAGGATTTCGTTTACCATCCAACCATTGATTTTGTAAATAATAAATCCTAGCCATTACAATGATCTCTCACTTTAGTCCCATGTTGGAAAAATACAAACACCTCTCCCTTGTTAATACCTATAAAAAGGCTCATGTACCTCTACCTGGAGGCATCAACCCCTGGAGTATCTCTAGAGCCTTTGCATAGAGGGAGAGGAAGGGAAGATCTTGTGTGGCTAAGGAATTCCAATCTTTGGAGAGTAGATGAGGATTTTGGTATTTATATTTTATATTTTTTTATGTAATTAGTGCTTGATTGTAATGGCATGTTTTTCATGAATAAAATTATTTTTCATTACTTCAAGCTATGTTCTTTATGTATAGACTATAGTTGACTTTTGAATAGCCTATGACTACATAGAGATGGGTCATGATCTCAGAATACGATTCATGTTTAGCAAGATAGGCTATGCTTAGAATCTAATTATAGAAAATTTTATTTATATGATTAGAGACTTTGAATAGCCTATGGCTATGTAGGAGCGGATCAAGATCCATATCCAATGAGATAGGCTATACTCGGGGATCAATCCTAATTTAATAATTTCATATTAAACAAGTACTTCATATAATACCAAAATACTGAATGAAAACCCAAGACATCTTTCATATTCTTGCTAATCTCCTAAGTTTAATTCTTGTTCTTAATTATTAACATAATCTAGCTCTTTCATCTTTCTAACCTAACTAAACTCTAACAAAATAATCCTGAAGGTAAACATAACCCTATCTGATCCTTGAGGATACAATCCCAACTCATTCTAGCTATAGTTTGAGTTGGTGAAATTATTTTTGACTACCTACAATAGTGATCAATATTCAACATGTCCCTAGAACAGAAAATGCTCGAGCCAACACCTTGTCTAAGCTCACAGAGTCTGCATTATGTGATTTGCACGTGCAAGTCTTCTTCAAGTATTAGACGAGCTCAGTATCAACAAGCTAGTACCGATATTGCAACAAAGTGGCAAGCATTGCTAGATAGATCTACTTATCCAATATCTTCATGGTGTGACCCTTCCTACTGATAGAGAGGAAGCTTGCAAGGTGTGACACTTGGCCTCTAGATTCATCCTTTATGAAGATAAACTTTACAAGATGCAGGACTACTTATGCATGCAAACTATTTTTTTGTTATTAAGCAGTGAATTAAGAGTTTTTATCCCAACACTTGGGCCAAGATTCTAAGTAGGGAATTCTACAAAAAAAATTAGAAGCACATGCACGTAGAAACAAACCCTAAATAGTGAAAAGAAAGGATCGCCAAGGCTAAGAAACCCTAGTAAGGCTAGCACTTTTACAATACTGTAACTGATGAGTCAAGGGGATGTACCTGGCAATGATTTGAAGATGAATCCATGAAGAGATTGCTCTACGCTCCTGGATGCATCCTGAAAAATCAAGCCGGAGACCCTGCGGATCCACAGCTTTCAGCCTGTTGACCCGAAAGCTGGTTAGATGGAATCCTGGATTCATGGACTCTGAGGGACCTACAAAACACCTATCAAGGGTTAGAAAACAAAGGAGAAACAAGGTTGAAGGCTGAAGGAAGAAAGGAAGAAGAGGGTTGGATGTGGGCGGCCAAGTGGTGGAGGCATCCAAGGTTGAAGCAGGGTTGGCGGTTAGGGTTTCGTTGGAGACTTGGAGGCAGGGTGTAGGAGGACAAAGCACACAGCAAAGTTGAAGCACTCAAGAAATTTTTTCATTCAAAATTATTCATTATAATACATGAGAGGCAGGGCCTTTATATAGGCTTATAAAACTTGGGCCCTAAGTAAGGGTATACAAGTAACTCTCTTTGTGTCCTTTTCCCTCACAAACCCTACCTAGAATACATGGAAACTCCTCTCCTAATTAGGCTCACAATGTCTCTCACTCTCTCCTTATTATGGTCGCCCAAGGGGGTGACCCTAAGGTGGCCAACCACATGGTGGTGACCATAAGGGTGGGGTGCCGAATTAGGGTTAGGGCTTCATGTTTCTAGGTATTCTTCAGTTGTCCTTCTTCCTGGTAAGTGTTGTCGACATTTGATTCACCAGGGTCTTCAAGGGTGGCTCTATGACTCCTTCCATGCTTTCCAAGTGGTACAATTATCTGGGTGACTGGATTCCATGCAGTGGTTGGAGTGTCATACTGGCTGGATCCATAAGTAACTTGAGTCTTCTTCTTATAAAATTGGACTGGACTCAATGCAAGATTTACAGGACTTATAATATTCAAAATGACAAAACATATAATGAGCATCCCAAAACTTGACTCAATACCCTAATAGTATGAGTGACTCTAAATTCAGGACTCAAATACTGAAAGGCCCAAAACAAGACTCAAGGGCTAAAGTAGGGACTCAAATGGGCTAAGCCCTTATTCCAAAATTAGACTCAAACACTGAAAATACTAATAAGATAACCATAGAGGGTTAAGAAGCCTCTGCCTAAGTCTGGTGGCTCTGGTGTCCATACCAATTCTCCCAAGGTGGGAGGAACTCGACCCCGTCAAGAACAGATCGCTCTGGCTCTGGTATCGCTCAAGGAGGTCTAGGTCGAGGCATTGCAAGTCCTCTCGAGTAATCTACGAATCGTCAGATTCTGGTCGACCTTGCCATTAGACCAGGTAGCGTTGATAGCCGTAGCCCCCAGGTCATGATAGCTTCATCATCTAGGATACGATCGATTCATTCTCCTCTTTTAGGCCAATTTATAGGTGGACACTCTGGATTAGGTTTGCTCTCAAAGGATGGGGTAGGTCCAAATGCCTCACTAGGAATCGCTATCGGCTCCCTATACTCAACCAAGCCCGCGATATTGAAGGTAGAGCTAATGCCAAAATTCGGGGATAGATCTAGCACATAGGCATTGGATCCGACCTTCTCTATCACTCTATAGTGTCCATGACGAGCATGAAGCTTCTTAACGGTCCCTGGTGGGAACCGCTGAGGCATAAGCCTAATCATAACAGAATCCCCTACTTCAAATTCTTTGGCTCTCTTTCAGGAATTAGCTAGTTTCTTATATATTTCAAAATTAGTGCTTAATACAGATCTCTAACATGATGCACCTAACTCATACTGACACCTAACGAAGTGCAGACTCAACTATGCATTCCTATTGAGATAAATTTTATTAGACTCTTTGGGCCTAAACCTAACAGACTATAGACTATCTAGGTTTGATCTTAATTTGGCATGTACATAAAAATTTACAATGGACTCCTAGCAAATGCCATAAGGTCTTCCAAAAGTAGGTCACAAACCTAATATACTCAAAGAACTGGTGTAACCGAATGACCTCAACAAAGTGTAATTGGAAAGTTTAGGGAACATAACAGCCTTAGGGTATGGCAGGAAATAAGAATTGAAGTCTTGGGACAATCCATTAGAAGCACGAAATAGACCTTAGTTACTAGGGATGACCATAAAATTTAAACATCAATCTATGGGTGACATAAGGTCCACTTGAAAGATGGAGAATTTGGTCATTGCAAGTGCAGGGTCTTTGAGAAAGGATGACTTAGTTCAAGAAAAAGGTCATCAACTGGGATTAGAGGAATAAACTCTTTATGAGAATACTGAATAAGGTCTCAGGCTGGGGCTAAAGAGGTGGGCTCTTCCTGAGGATATTGACTTATAGAAACCAAGTCCTCACTAATTTTCTATTATTCTGATATTTCAGGACTAGGCTCTATAATTTTATCTTCTCCTAGGGTTTCCTTAGGTAAGGTACTAGAGTTATTCTTCTCAAAGTCTTCTCCTTCGTATTTGTCTACTAGACTCATGTCAACCTCATACACATCTACAATGGGTTTTGATTTGTCCTCTTCTTCAGGTTCCTCACTCCTATCATTCATATGAACTAATGGGATAGTAGGAGTTGGTTGGTCTAAAGGAAGTCGACAAGGGTTGGGTTTGGGTTTAGAGGTACTAATCCTGCTGGGCTCAACTCGATAGCTCATGGGTTCCCTCTGACATGACTTAAATTCCATAGCAAGTTGATAGGCATCATCTAGGTCCTAAATTTATCAATGAAATAGTTCCCATTGGATATCCCTACGTAGGCCATCTTGAAATCTAGCTATAATATTAGGCTCAGGTTTCAACTGTGTTACATCTCCTAATAAACTCATTAAATTGGTCAATATATTCAGACACAGTTTTATTACCCTATCTCAATTTGTACCATTGGTCTAAAAGTTTGTTCTCATAAAATCTACCTTGGTACTTTTCTCTCAATCTACTTCTCATGGATCTCTAAGTATTTCATGTCCTCTTTGATAACATTCATTCTTAATAACTTTCCAGTACCACCTAGCATGTCGGGTTAACCTACATGTGGCCAATCTAACTTTTCCTAACTTTGACATCTTAGTGTAATCAAAATACTGATCCATTCTCTCCTCCAAATCAACATACACCTCAGGATCTAGGCTTCCATCAAAAGTGGGTGCATAAGGTTGGGTGTGTCTAAAGGATCTTTCCTCTGGGTCCACCAAGTATGGGTATGAGCTCTAGGGTTAGACTCAGGGGCAAGATCATGATGATAAGCTCATGGATCAAAGGTACTGGGCCTAGTAAATTTGAATTTAGCATGGGTCCTACGAGCTCCTTCATAGGTCAAAGGATGTTCACCTATTCGATCAGGCCTATGGGGTTCAAGAGAGTCAGGTCTAATATGGGCCTTTGGGGGTCTAACTTTGGCGTGGGCCCTATGGGCCTCGTTCCGGGCCTCTTCTTGGGTAAGCGATTAGCCATTAGGGTAATTTGTTCAGATAGGGCCCTCAATTGGGCCTGAACCTCGGACTCCATGACTAAATTGGGATGGACATGGACTAATGGACTAACAAGCTCCTAATTTATACTGGACATGGGCTGATGGCCTAATGGACATGGGCTGAAGGGTTCTTAATCTAGTGGACATGCAACACATATAAGATAAACCGACTAAGGCTACCTAGACCTAGAGCCTAAACAAAATGGGTCGACTAAACTTACACACAACACAACCCCTAGTCCTTCCACTTGCCAAGTAAGAGGTGGGATGGCGGGAGGGACCCAATTAAGGAACTACCGATCCACTTAGGGCATTTGCCACTGGACCTCTAGCCAAAATACTAGCTTCCATGATGCGGGATGCCAGCTTTGATACCAAAGTTGATGCGGGATGGATGCAAAGACTAATCTTATAATTAAGAGCTTAAATTTGATGTGCAATGGTAGCAAACTCAGATAAACTATCAAATTAATTTAATGAAGATAGACTAAGTATCTACTAGCTACCTGCAATTTAATCAACATGCAATCACATAAAGAATCCTGGATCCGATGATTGAGAAACCACCAAAACTAGGACATCCTGACTTCAATCAACCAGATCTAATGAGATTCAGATGGTTACTTACCAATAATGCTTTTACCTCCTCCATTTCAATAGATCTGGATTCAAGTCTCAAGTTCTCGCAGTAGGATTGCAAACTTTAGTTCCTTCAGAGTAAATCTTCTCGTTGATGGTTGGATGGCAAGAGAAATCTCCTCTTTTGATTGGGAACACTAGGGATCTTGCAAGAGAATTATGATTAGAATGGTGGAAATGGAGTGGAAATATGAAAAGTGAGAGGAAAAGAAGGATGGACGGCTTGGTTCTGGATCTCGACAAGATGTTGAAGATGGTGGTGCCTGGCTTCTAGATCTTGGACTCAGGAGATAACTCAGGCTTCAGTACTCCACACACACAAATGCAATGCTTAACCAGTAGAGCACTCACACACTACAATTACTTAACTAGTAATTGCACTCTCAATGCTTACCCAGCATTTGGAGAAAAATCGATAGAGTTTCATTAATCAATCATAAGATGGATTACAAGAGGGGAATGGGATGGTATTTATAGACTCCTTACATAGTAGCTTGATAAGAATAAACTCATGGTAGGAAATTCATCAATATGCTGTGCATATGACTTATATCAATACCTAATAGACTCAACTATGCATTCCTATCAAATAAAATTTATTAGGTCTACAACTATAACTTTGGGCTTGATTGCTAGTTGATGGATGATATGCAGATGAAAATTTGACGTGGATCCCTAATAAATGCCATAAGGTCTTCTAGAAGTAGGTAGCAAATTGAATGGGCTCAAAGGATTGATGAAACATGCTAACCTCAACAAAGTGCAATTGGGTGGTTCTAAAAACATTGGAAGCCTCAAGGAAGGGTAGGAAATATGAGGTGGGTTTGACAACTGGGTCTGGATTCATGGGGGTGACCTTAAAGTATGGACATGGATCTACAGGCTGCAAAAAGTTCATTTTAATGAAGAACGAGTCAGTAAGTTTAGGAAAGAGATCATTAATTGGAATCAAAGGGGTGACCTCATCCTGAGGGTATCGAATTAAAGAGATCATGTCTTCAATAAATTCCTCTGGGTCAAGAATTTTAGGACTAAGCTCTCCTATTTAGATCTATTCTAGGGTTTTCTCAGGTAAAGCCTTAATGGTAGGGTTGTTAAATCCCTCATGGTTCTTTTTTTGTAATGGTACCTTTTTAAGGATAATAGGTTGTGTATTCCTAGAACCTCCCTTAGAGAACTTTTGATTTGGGAGACCCATGCAGGAGGTTTAACTGGCCATTTTGGTAGAAATAAGACCATTCCAGCTATTGAGGACCAGTTTTATTGGCCAAGTCTGAAAAGGAATGTAGCTCAGGTTGTAGCTAGGTGTCGAACTTGTGCTATTGCAAAATAGCAAAAGTAAAACACTGGCTTGTATACCCCTTTACCGGTACCAGACTGTCCTTGGCAAGACCTTAGTATGGATTTCATGTTAGGTTTACCCAAGACTTTAAGAAAACATGATTCCATCTTTGTAGTGGTCGATCGGTTCTCTAAGATGGCACATTTTATACCCTGTTCACAAACTTCTGATGCTTCTAAGGTAGCCAAAATTTTTGTCAGTAGCGTGGTTAGGTTACACGGTCTTCCTAAAACCATAGTGTCTTTAGGGATGTCAAATTTACAAGTTACTTTTGGAAAACCCTTTGGCACTTGTTAGGAACTAAGCTCAAATTTTCTACATCCTATCACCCCCAAATAGATGGTCAGACGGAGGTAGAAAATCGGAGCTTGGGGAACTTGCTTAGATGTCTTGTAGGTGGAAACACTGGGAATTGGGATCTTTAACTACCAACAGCTGAATTCGCCTACAATAGTTCAGTCAATAGATCTACAGGCAAGAGTCCATTTGAGATTGTCCATGGGTATAAACCTAGAAAGCCTTTAGATCTTATTCCCTTACCCATGCATGCATTCATTTCTGAATCTGCGGAGTCATATGCACAGCATATTAAGGAATTGCATAAAGAGATAAGTAAGAAAATTATTAAAAGCAATGAATCTTATAAGCATATGGCTAACTCACATAAACATTTCAAAGAATTTAATGATGGAAACTCTATCATGATCAGGCTTCATCTTGAACGGTTTTCACTTGGAACCATGAAAAAACTACATGCCCATAGTGCAGGACCATACAATATCATAAAGAAAATTAAGTCTAATGCCTATGTGATAGATTTACCACCTGAATTAGGTATTAATCCAACCTTCAATGTATCAGATCTTGTTGAGTATAAGGAGCCAATAACGATACCTAGTGAGCCATTTGATTATGATTCCATCTTTGAGAGTGACCCTACCCCTGAGTATCCACCAGCCAAATTACTAGAAAGGAGAGATAAGATCAAGTAGATTTTGGATGACAAAACTAACACTACTAGGAGTAAGGATTATCAGTGTTACCTGGTTTGATGGCAAGGTAGACCGAAATTTGATGATTCATGGATCACTCGAGAGGATCTGCAAAGAATTAACCTACACTTATTAGAACATTACCAGAGTAGAGTCAACCCATACTCGACAGGATCGAGTTCCTCCCACCCCGGGAGAATTGATGAGGGTACCAGTGCTAGGAAGAGATGTCAAAACCCTCTGAGCTCATTGTGGATCACCAATGAGTAGTTGTTCTATTTTAATTTCTGCTTGAGTCCTATAAATAACATTAGTTTGCTTTATTTTGCAAATTAGTCGGGTTAGGTTTGCTTAAAGTTAAGTCTTATAATTGAATGAGTCAATGGGGTTCAAGCTCAATTGTTAGCCAAGGCCAAGCCCAATTGTTGAAGCCATGTCACCATCATCCCACATCACCTTTGTGGATCAATTCCATGTCAAAGAAAGTTGTCCAAGATTTTTACCAGACATCGAGACATCGAGACATTGGGATATCGGGACATTGAGATATCAGGACATTGGGATATCAGGACAATGTTTGGGATTCAAGTTTATCCAAGGAAGGTGCCAACAATTCTTTTCTCATCGCCCATTTTAAATCCAAGGAGGATGCCATTTAAGAGGAGTAAAGTGGAAGGATTCTTTCTCCCATTTAGCGCCATCTATCATGAATTGTCGTAGACTCCAAATGGTCAGCCAACTCAAGAAATTACTCCAATTTAAATAGAAGTTCATCCAAGAAGAATCTAAGATTAAATGGAGGTCCATCCAAATTTCAAAGGAGTCCTAATTCCTATGGAGTCCATTCATCATTCAAAGATGTTTTATCTAAATCCAAGGATGTAAAGGAGGATTATCTTGCCTACCTTCAAATTTGAAAAACAAGGAAAGTTCACGCAAAGAGGAGAAGAGGATTAACGATAATTATGGAAGTGAGATGAGATGCCATCTCATTTTTGTCGCCACAATCTTCTTAAAACCATGAAACGCCTTATTCATCGCCCAAGTCATGGAGATGTCCAAAAGCAAAGGAGTCTACCCAATTTAAATTACAAAGAGTCTTCATCAAGGTCAAGAAGGAAATTAGAGTCCATTGTCATCTTAATTATTTTTGTATTCAAAAGAATATTTTTTTATCTTGCTACCATGAGTTTATTCTTATCAAGCTACTATGTAAGGGGTCTATAAATACCACCCCATTCTTCTCTTGTAATCCATCTTATGATTGATTAATGAAACTTTGTTGATTTTTCTCCAATTGCTGGGTAAGCATTGAGAATGCAATTACTAGTTAAGTAATTGTAGTGTATGAGTGCTCTGCTGGTTAAGCATTGCATTAGTGTGTGTAGAGTACTGAAGCCTGAGTTATCTCTTGAGTCCAAGATCCAGAAGCCAGGCACCACCATCTTCAACATCCAGTCCAAATCCAGAACCAAGCCATCCATCCTTCTTTCCCTTACTCTTTTCAGATTTCCACTCCATTTTCACTATTCTAATCATAGTTCTCTTGCAGGATCCCTAGTGTTCTCAATCAGAAGAGGAGGTTTTCCTTGCCATCCAACCATCAACGAGAAGATCTGCTTTGAAGGAACTAAAGTTTGTAATCCTACCATGAGAACTTGAGAGTTGAATCTAGATATGTTGAAACGGAGGAGGGAAAAGCATTATTGATAAATATTCATCCGAATCTCATTAGATCTGGTTGATTCAGGACGTCCTAGTTTTGGTGGTTTCTGAATCATCGGATTCAGGGTTCTTTATGTGATTGCATGCTGATTAAATTACGGGTAGCTAGTGGAGACTTAGTCTATCTTCATTAAATTAATTTAATAGTTTACCTGAGTTTACTACCATTGCTCATCAAATTTAAGCTCTTAATTGTTAGATTAGTCTTTGCATCCATCCCGCATCAACTTTGGTATCAGAGCTGGCATCCCATATCAATTTAATTGATGGGGGATGGGATCAGGGGAGGATCATTGGTGAGCTGAGAAGTTACTGATAATTAGGGTACTACTATTTTTTTTTATTTTTCTAGGGGGTGGCGAAGGAACAATGGAGATGGAGGATAGGAAAATTGAACACTCTACAGACTTGGGACTTACATTCATGGAGAGACCTCTCACCTCTAGGGCATCTCACCCATCCCACTATATGTAGCCTAGGGCATCTCATCCATCTTACTACATGAGGAGCCTAGGGCATCCCACCCAAATCATTACCTGGGGCCGTGAAGGAAAATCTCTAAGACCATAGAGGGGACTCGATGGGGAAGGGAATAACTAGGATGTCATGCCCCTCGATGCTCGAAAGTGAAGGCACTGGGTCTCACACCCCTCGATGCCCAAAGGCAAGATGGGCCTCGTGCCCACTCCTTTACGGAGGCAGAAGAATCTCTCTTCTAAAAACTCATCTTCATTAACTAATTTTTTACAAAGGACTAAGGGTGGTATTTATAGACCTTTCCAACTGTCATTTGAATTTGAATAAAAGATAGAAAGATAAGGATGGTTCCAATTCAAATACAAGATAAGGTTTATCCACCTAGATATCTCAATCCTAACTAAACTAATCTTCGAATTTGAGTTTATTGAAATCTATGCTGCATCAGGATTCATGCTACTTGAAGATCTGTGCTACTAATGTCCCCATCATTCTTCTGATGTGGGAAGAACTCGACTCCATCGAGTCAGTCTTCAGCAATCTTCTGGTTCCAGGATGTGCATGGCCTGTTGAATGATTTTTTTTAGCTCTGCTCTAAGATCTGCGCATCTCTGAGATCCGTATGCTCTAAGATCCTTGCAGCTTTGAAATCCATATAGCTTTGGAACCCGTGCAGCTTTGAAATCTGCATAGCTTTGAAATCTATGTAGCTTTGAAATATGTGCAAGTCTAAAGTCGGCAATAGGAATGGTAGTCTGCATTCACATTCGTGCACTGGTGCCTTCATTCTCAGGTGGTGGAACAGAGGAATCCGGCCTCGTTGTTGGTTGCTGGCGGAGACAGCAGAATGGATGAGGGACTCTCGGCAGGCTTTGCCGACGATGGCATTGGGCGAAGATAGCAGCACGGACTAGAGATAGGCCAACACAGTGTTCGTCTCGGCTGTCCAAGGATCGCTCCAATCGAGAGGGAAATGATGATGAAAGTGGGTTCTAGCGGCGTCGATCGGCAGGGAAGGGGCTTTGGTGGGTGGCTGATGTGATCTTTAAGTTATAATCGCAAGTACATGATGTGCAGAGTAGCACGTCCAATGAGTACGGGTTGATCCCATGAGGAAATGGTATTTGAATTGTGTTCAAACCCTCACTCTAAATAGCTAACAAGAAAGAGCAAAAGTAATTTAAATCGCTTAAATAAATAATTTAAAGATCTAGGATTTTTGAATCCACTAGATCGATGATTTAGAAAATATTTTTAAGATTACTTTCAAATCATCCATTTTCTTTCTTATGTTAACTAAATATAGAGTATGAAAGGATCCTAACAATACTCTATTAAGGTTTCTATGAAAAGAAGGAAAAGGAATTCAAAAATATTGAGTCTTTTATTTATTTCATCTCTTGCATCGAATCAAGCATGAACTATGAAGAAGATGAAACCCAACAATAGATCAAGTTTCTTGGCTTGGCTAAGAGGTTAAAAAAAAAGAAAATTCTTAAAATATTAAAAGCCTAGGAAAATAAATCTTAAAAAAATCTCTAATCATGATCTAGCTTCATCGCCAATCCCAAAAGGATTTGCTTAGCCATACATGATTAAAATAAAAATTTTAAAATTATTTTAAAAAATAATTAAAATAAATTAACTACCGGCTGAAATTTAAATTGTAGAACTTAAATATAAAAATAAAAACTGCACTAATTACATGAATTTAAATGACATGAAATAAATTAAGGATTCCAAAAATAAAAACTATCTCAACTGCAGGAATATAAATAGCATAAAATAAATTTATAAGAAATGAAACTATCTTGGTGTAGAAATTAAAAGTTGCAAGCAAAGAATTTAAAATAAAAAAATAATTTTCTATTCAATCTGATTATGAAATATTCAATTTCTAAGTCATTAATAGGGTTAAAGTTAAAATAAAAATAAAAATAAAATAAAATAACCGAAGGGAAGAAGAAGGGGGAGAAAAATGACGGGCTTCCTCTCGGCTCCTGCTGCTGATCGATTCCTGGCTCCCCTCCATGGCTCCACAGGTCTCGTATTTAAAGATTGAAGGAACGATTCCAGCATGAGAAATTTGCATTGGACTCTTCTCTTGGTTACTTCCGGTTCCTAACCACCTCGTTCTTATCCTTTCAAAACGTAAACTCTTCGATGTTATCCGTCATTAATCGCCTCTTCCATTCAGACATCCAGTCTCCCGACACAAGAGGCGGACTATGCAAGGCGATGGACACGGTGGACTGGGGAGGAGACGGACAGCACAGAGGCTATAGGCAACTTCCTCACGGTTCGGTGCAGACGGTGATGATGAAGGGGCTGAGAGAACATGGTAGCAAGCTTGGAGGATGATGATCGGTCTTGGATGGACATGAACACGGCTTGGAGGAAGAGGAGGTGGAGAGCTGAGAATATCTATATGGTAGATCTTAATGATCTTGCCATGTCAAGTAGCCCTAGCCTAGTTGCAATGAATGCTAAAACCAAAGAGTCAGGCTTACTATGGCATAGACGATTAGGTCATGCTAGCGTGCATACCATTGCCAAATTAATTTCTAAAGATCTTGTTAGAGGCATGCCTAAGTTTAAAGTTGATTTAAATCATGTTTGTGATGCATGCCAAATGGGTAAACAAACTAGGGGAAGTTTTAAATCAAAGAATATAGTTTCTACAACAAGACCTCTTGAACTACTTCACATGGATCTTTTCGGATCGACTAGGATCACAAGCCTAGGAGGTATGAAATATGTTCTTGTGATAGTAGATGATTTTTTGAGATTTACTTGGATTTTGTTTATTGCTTAGAAAGATGAAACTTTTCATGTTTTCAGAAAATTTCATAAAAAAGTTTCAAATCAAAAGAACTTATCTTTGATTTCAATTAGAAGTGATCATGGAACCGAATTTGAAAATCAATTTTTTGAAGATTATTGTACTGAATTTGGCATTGATCACAGCTTCTCTGCTCCAAGAACACCTCAACAAAATGGTATTGTAGAGAGGAAAAATCGGACATTGGAAGAAATGGCTCGCACAATATTGTGTGAAGGCAATCTTCCAAAGTACTTTTGGGCAGAAGCGATGAACACTGCATATTATATTTTAAACCGTATTTTGATCCATCCTATTTTAAAGAAAACCCCCTATGAGCTTTGGAATGACAAAAAACCCAATATTAGTTATTTTCATGTGTTTGGATGTAAAAGCTTTGTGCATAACAATGGAAAAGATAATTTAGGAAAATTTGATTCTAAAGCTGATGATGCAATTTTCCTAGGTTATTCATTACATAGCAAAGCATATAGGATTTTTAATAAAAGGACTCTTACTATTGAAGAGTCAATTCATGTTGTATTTATTGAAATTAACCCTACACCTTCTAGACAAGAAGAGTGCATAGACAATGATGTAGGTACATTGCAAAAAGGAATGGATGACTTGAGCATTCAAGACAAAGACACTCAAGATGGAGAAGAAATAGTAAGTAAGGATCACATCGATCTATCGAGGGACTGGAGGTATGTAACATCTCACCCTAAAGAATTAATAATAAGAGATCCTTCACATGGTGTTAGGACTAGGGCAGCACATAAGGATGCACATGATTACCTAGCCATTGTATGACAAATAGAACCCCATAGCTTAGAAAAGGCTGAGACTGACCCAAACTAGATGATGGCAATGCATGAAAAATTAAACTAGTTTGAAAGAAATAAGGTATGGACACTTGTAGATAGACCTACTGACCATCCAATAATAGGAACCAAATGAGTCTATAGGAATAAATTAGATGCAAGGAAATATTATAAGGAACAAAGCTAGATTAGTGGCTAAAGGATATAACCAAGAAGAAGGTATTGATTTTGATGAAACTTATGCACCCGTAGCAAGACTAGAAGCCATTAGATTACTACTTGCATTTGCTTGCTACATGAACTTTAAACTCTTTCAAATGGATGTAAAAAGTATATTTCTTAATGGTTTTATCTCTGAACAACTTTTTGTGGAACAACCACCAGGTTTTGAAAATCACACTTTTCCAAACCATGTATTTAAATTAAACAAAGCATTGTATGGTTTGAAACAAGCACCTAGAGCCTGGTATGATAGACTTAGCGCTTTCTTAATTGAAAATGATTTTTCAAGAGGTAATGTAGACAAAACTCTATTTATCAAAAAGAAAAATAATGACATCTTAGTTGTACAAATATATATTGATGATATCATTTTTGGTGCAACTAATGAATCTCTATATAAAGAATTTGCTAAGCTTATACAGGGAGAATTTGAAATGAGCTTAGTGGGCGAGCTGAACTACTTCCTTGGACTTCAAGTAAAACAAACAAAGGAAGGCATCTTCATCAACCAAGCCAAATACATCAAGGAAATCATCAAAAAGTTTGGTATGGAGAGTAGTAAATCAATGAGCACACCCATGAGCCTAGCTTTGCAGATTAGACAAAGATGAGAATGGATCCAATGTTGACCAAAAGCTATATAGAGGTATGATCGGATCCTTATTGTATTTGACTGCAAGTAGACCTGACATATTATATAATGTATGTGTATGTGCTAGATTTCAGTCATCACCAAAAGAATCACATATACTTGCTGTTAAAAGAATAATTAAATATTTGAAAGGAACAAGTAATTTAGAAATTTGGTATTCTAAACATTCTACTTTGAACTTGATTGGATTCTCTGATGCTAATTATGCTGGTTGTAAGATAGATAGAAAAAGCACTAGCGGTACATGCCAATTTCTAGGGTTGAATTTAATTTCATGGCACTGTAAGAAGCAAAACTCCGTAGACTTGTCCACAGCTGAGGCTGAGTACATGGCTGCTGGTAGTTGTTGTGCTCAAGTATTGTGGATTAAACAACAACTAGAAGATTTTGGTGTATCATAATCTAAAATTCTAATTAAATGTGATAATACAAGTACTATCAATCTGACAAAGAATCCAATTCAACACTCTAGAACCAAGCACATTGAAATTAGACATCATTTTATTAGAGATCATGTTTCTAATGGTAATATTGTGCTTGATTTTGTTCCTACTGAAGATCATTTAGCTGACATATTTTCTAAGCCACTCAATCAAGATAGATTTGAGCTAATTAGGAGCTAATTAGGAGCGAATTAGGACTTTGAGATCCTTTCTAAATTCTCTAACCTAATTCCTTCGAATCTAAGGAATTTCATCTAGAGAACCTCCTCAATTTATTCTATTTTATTGAGTCTTAATTTCCTTCAAAATCTTTCTAATTTGTGATCAATTTTCCCAAAACTCTATTTTCTCTGTTCGAGTCAACTGGATCTTAATCCGAGTCGACTAGATTTTCTGAGAGTTTTAAGCGAGTTCTGGCCTAGCCGACTCGAGCAGTTTTGAGTCGACTAGATCTTCTGATGGTTTTAGGAGTGCTCTGGCCGAGCCGACTCGAGCCTTTTTAGGGCTACTCGAGTTGACTGGAATTTCACGCCGAAGTGTTTTGCTTAGGGTTATAAACTCTTCACCGAACCGTTTAACCTTTATGTTGTCTTCTCTAACTGTTCATTCATCTCCAAAACCTGCTCTAAAGACTTCCTTCTCCCTTCCAAGCACTCTAATTTCTTGATTTTCCATCTTTCCTAGCAATGGCACCCAAGTGTGCGATGGGTAAATGCTCCGTTAGGGCTGCTCCATCTGTTGAAAAGGAAAGAAGGTCCAAAGGGCAGCAAGAAGAGCCAAGTAGCACCATCCACAGTGAAGAATTTGCAGAGGAAGCCACTAGAGATGCTCCAACCACTCCTAGCCAAGTGCCTTCGATGTCTACGTGTCTGGTAACCTTCGGTCGCCACATTAACTTTGAGTTTATTAAAGGCATTGGGTTAAAAATAGGAGATTTTATTGAAGATCAAGGGTGGAGAAAATTTTGTTCTTTGAATGAAAAGACCTATCCCACTTTGGTTAGAAGTTTTTATGAAAATTTAAGATTGGGAACTAATCATGTGGAGTCCATTGTAAAAGGAAAGAGGATTATAGTCAATGAGGAATTTCTACAAGATGTATTGGACTTACCTTCAGAGGGAGTGAAGTTTCTAGTAATTGATAATAGAGAGAAGACTCTAAGAACAATGCTGAACAAAGAATATGTTAGAGGAATTGGTACAATTTTTGCTAACACCCTGTCACTGGAAATGAGATTGCTTCACAATTTTATTTGTAGAATTTTCTTGCAAAGAACCGGAATATTTGACTGGGTGAGTGAAAAAGATCTATGCCTGATGGAACACATTTTAGAGAAAACTCCTGTCAATCTGTCATACATTATAATCATGCAAATGAAGGAGACAGTAAGAAAAGCCAAATCTTGTCTACCCTATGGAATGATGCTTACCCTATTGTTTAAATCTCATAGAGAAAGTTTGGAGGGTGAAGATGGATTAGAATTACATCATACAGATGTATACACCTCCAAAACTCTAGAGAGGATGGGGTACTTCCAAGTGGAAGGAGTGTGGAGAAAGAAAGGCACAAATGTAAGGGCTATTGGTAGCTCAAGTAGTAGTGAAGAAGAAGAGGAAGAGAATATAGAAGTAGCTGGAACTTCTTCTACACCAGTACCTGAGCCTGAGTCACATATATCTGAGCCTGCTGCTACTGCTAAGGAGATTAGAGGACCTTCTCCTATGTTTGATATGCCTGCAGCATAGTTTGATTTGCCTGCACTGGAGTTTGACTTGCCTGCAGCTGATGTTCCTTTACCTGACTACCCTTCTACAGCACCACAGCCTCCAATCAGTCAAGTGAAGATTGAAGAACAAATGAGAAGCTTGATAGATACATTGACAGGTACAATAACTTCTTTATTTAGTGATTTGAAAAAGTCAGTGGATAGTAGATTGGACAGACTGGAAGAGCATGTGTCAAATCTACAAGGAAAGGTTGAAGCTATGGAAGCTTCAAGATCAACTCCTCAGATAGAACTTCAACCAATCCTGAATTGTATCTCTTCAAGTTCTAAAGCAATTTTGAAGTCTATGGACACTACATTAAATGAATACCAAACTGAGTTGAGGGAGCTTAGATGCAAGATGGGCATAGTTACAGAAACAAGGAATATGGCTAATGATTACACTAGAGGCATTAGGATCATCAGTTCGGAGCTTGGAAGATTTCGAGGATCAGCTGAGGCATTCGCCAATGTCCAAGCTTCTGAGCTTATATCTATGCAGAAAGAAATAGGTGAAATGAAGGAGGCAGTGAACAAAGTGCCAGTTAGCCTCAAGGACATGGAGCAACAGCTGGGAACAATATGGATGGAGATGGTGTCTATCTGTGGCACTGTCAGATCCTTGGAGGTCACTACCAAGACCAGACCCTTGTATGATCCACCTCCTATTGCCACTAGGGCTCCTAGAAATTTTCATCACCCTAGGGCTCCTCCTCCTCATGCCTCCTCTAGTAGACATCCTAGACCCACTTCTAGGCATAGTGCCAATGTTTCTAGGGATGATTCTGACTATATATTTTGTAGTTTCAGTACTTCTTGGATGCTTTTTGAAACTTTTGTAATAGTTGATATACTGAAAACCTTTTTGATAGAAATGAAATGAACATCTTTTTGGTCACTGTGTAATGTATGTATATGTGTTATCTTGCTTTCACTCTCTTCTTTTTAATAAGAATTCTCTCTCTAAGTTGAGAAAGTGAAATTATCTCAAACAAATCTTGAAACTTTCTTAATCTATATAAAATTCTGAGCTTATCTGTTTAACCTTTTTGAATTGATGACAAAAAGGGGGAGAATCATAGAGTACATGAAAGAGTGCATGAAAGAAAAAGCTTAATGAATAGAACTACTAAAGTAAAGTAGACAGGGAGAGTTTTAAAGCATTTCTGAATGATCTTTGCATTTTTGAATGATCTTTTGCATATTATTCTGTTAAAATATTCAAATGAATGATAAAGGGGGAGAAACTTTGAGAAATTTCTTACTGTTTAGAAATTTGATAAAAAGGGGAAGATTTACATGTTCAATTTACATGCTTCAATGATTACTATGATGCTTTCTACTTACTATATCTATCAGTCGATATTTAATGCTGCTTGATACATACAAGCAATCATTCTCTGATACTTAGAGTTTATGAATTTGACCTTGTGCATAATTGTATAGCATATATTGATATACATTTGAGATCACAGTTGATTTTATGAATTGTCAAACAAGTGTAAATGTTTACTTTGATATACATCCATACTTGTAAATAGAATAGATTCTTTTCATGCCCAGTGTTTTGTCATCATCTAAAAGGGGGAGATTGTTGACCCCTAAAGAGATTTTGATGATAACAAAACATTGGAGCATACATTTGGTTATCTAACAACTCTTCAAATGATTGACAAGTTTTTGTAGGACAACTACATTGACACACTTTCTAAATCCTACAATCTTTATTGCTTTGTGTTGAGTTGTAAAGTGTTTAGAATCTTGTAAAGAAGAACCCTACAAAAGATTCCTATGTAAATCAAGTTAAAGGGTTACTTCTAGTAGTTTTTAAGCTTCAATTTTTCTTGAATTTATTGTAAGAAGTCCTTGAAAGAAGTCTTCAAAGCATGGGACAAGTGTTCTGGAAGATAGAGTTTGATCTGGCTGAAGAACAAATTTTGAGCCGACTGGATGAAGGAACCAGCCGACTCTGGCACTGGCACAGGAAAGAAGTTCTCTGGCATACAGATCTAGCCGACTGGCACCAAGGCCTAGTCGAATCATCCAAAACATGGTTGAGAACGTTCTGAGATTCTTAGGGATCCGAGCTGACTGGAATTCAGTCTAGCCGACTCGTCCAGAGTAAGGTATTTTCTCAGGTCGACTCGTCCAGAACATGGTTGAGAACGTTCTAAGATTCTCAAGGATCCGAGTCGACTGGAATTTAGTCTAGCTGACTCATCCAGAGTAAGGTATTTTCTCAACTGTGGAAGCTAGCTGACTGACATTCAGCTCAGTCGACCTGAACTTGATCCGAGCCGACTCGAAGATTGTCCAAGCCGACTGGAATGACGGGGTCACCTCCAACGGCTAGTTCCAGTTTCTAGTTTTTGAATTCCAAAAGTGCTCTAACGGTAACCTGTCACCTCCCAATGGTCTACAACATTCAAAATCAAGGGAAGGTAGTTGAAGTCTCTATAAATAAGGTATGAGAACATCTTTTAAGATATTAATGAGTTAATGAACATTTATTGAACACTTATTGAGGAAAGAAGTGAGAGCACTTGAGCTTTGAAGTCAGCCTTCAAGCCTTCACCAACTCTTACCAGAAGCTTGAAGCATGTTTTGAAGAAAGCAAGGAAGCCATTAAAGTGCATTGAAGAGCATTCAATAGAGCTTCACTCGAGCTATCTTGGCAACCACCCGACAACAGATTTTATCATTTTTGTTGCTTTTTTATTCTATTCTTAGAATATTTAGGTTATTGGTGAGCCCGGTTATAAAAACCAAATAGGTTTCTTTGGTGAGCCTCTTAAAAACCAAAGTGTAGAGGTTCTAGGTGAGCCCGTAAAAATCTTGTGTGGGTTTCTTTGGTGAGCCCGGTTTTAAAACCAAAGTGTAGAGGTTGGGATTGTGAGCCTGTAAAATAATCCGACTATATTTCGGTTTGGGGGATATAGTGGAAATCCCGAGTGTTGAACTTGGGTAGTGGACGTAGGAGTTGGGTTGCTCCGAACCACTATAAATCTGCCTTGTTTGTGTTGTGCTTAATCTACCTTTTAGCTTCTACTTTTATACTCTATTTAACACAGCACTTAACCACTAAAAGGAATTACTTGTGCACATACTTGCAAAAATTTTGTAATTCCCAATTCACCCCCCTCTTGGAAAAAAGCCACTTGGGCAACAGATCGCCTCTTCCATTCGGACATCCAGTCTCCTGACACAGGAGGCGGACTGTGCATGGTGACGGACATGCTGGACTGGGGAGGAGACGGACAGCAGGGAGGCTCTGGGCAACTTCCTCACGGTTTGGTGCAAACGGTGATGATGAAGGGGCTGAGAGAACAGGGCAGCAAGCTTGGAGGACGATGATCGGTCTTGGATGGACATGGACATGGCTTGGAGGAAGAGGAGGCGGAGAGCTGGGATTCTCCGGTGACTTGGCAGTGTGAGGACAACCAGCACAGGTGGAGGACGGCGACCGACTGGGAGAACGATGACGGTTAGAGATGGCCAGCAACATGGAGCGGTGGACAAGGCTCAATTGAAGTCTAAATTGCATGCCATTTACACTGTTGGATCCCAAAAATCATGCTCTTCATATTGGCAGAGTTCTTTTATTAAAACACTATATAAAAATATTAATTTTAATTAAATAAAGTGAGTTTGATTAATAAATTAATGTACTTATTACTAATTTTTATGCACTTATCAGTGGCACGGGCGGTCGATTATGGAAGGGAGGCGATTCGGTGGAGGCGCCGATCAGATCTGGGTGCCATAGCCGATGGTGTTGGATGGGCTTTGATCCAGTGAGTGTTGGGCATCGCGATAGCAGGCCGGTGGGACGAGCGACTGACGGGGAGCAGGAAGGAAATCAGGCAGGAGGAGGCATCGATGAAGATTGGGTGGAGTTGGGAGGGCTTGATGGAGGTGGATCTTCTGGTGGGATTGGGTTGGTTACAAGATTGGGGATGGAGGTCGGCGACTGAGGAGACTTCATGGGTGGCAGCGGATGGAAGAGGAGGAGGGATTCGGGTGTTGCAATGGAGGTTCTTCTCTGGGACGAAGATGTCTCCGATGAGATCGGCTGAAGAGAGGAGTTCCGGTTGGAGGCATCACATGGAGGTCTGTGGCACAGGGGCTAGGCATTGCGATCCACGACTGGTTTTCCACTGATCAGCGGTGGCAGCGGCGGCAATGACAAGGGAGATGACACGGTGATGAAGGCCCATGGTTCCAATGATGATCCAGCAATGGGGTGGTGATGCTCAGTGAAGTGATCGGCAGTTGGTGGTGATGCAGAAAGCTTCACAGGAAGATCTGGCAAGAATCCGGTGGAGATTGGCATCGTGGTCGGCTATGGGCAGTGGAGAAAGAATAGGAAAGAAAGAGAACGATGGAATCGATGGGGGAATCTGGGATCGGGAAGAAGAAATGTACCCTAACCTGACCTATGACTTTAATACCAAATTGATGGGGGACGGGATCAGGGGAGGATCGTCGACGAGCGGAGAAGTCACCGATGATTAGGGTACTATATTTTTTTTTAATTTTATTTTTCTAGGGGGTGGTGAAGGAATAATGGAGATGGAGGGTAGGAAAATTGGACACTCTACGGACTTGGGATTTACATTCATGGAAAGACCTCTCACCTCCAGGGCATCTCATCCACCCCACTACATGTAGCCTAGGGCATCCCACCCATCTCACTACATGCGAAGCCTAGGGCATCCCACCCAAATCACTACCTGGGGCCATGAAGGAAAATCTCTAAGACTATAGAGGGGACTCGACGGGGAAGTGGATAACTAGGGCCTCACATCCCTCGATGCTCGAAAGCGAAGGCATAGGATCTCATACTTCTTGATGCTCGGAAGCGAAGGTAAGACGGGCCTCACACCCACTCCTTTACGAAGGCAGAAGAATCTCTCTTCTAAAAACTCATCTTCATTAACTAATTTTTTACAAAGGACTGAGGGTGATATTTATAGACATTTCCAACCCTCATTTGAATTTGAATACAAGATAGAAAGATAAGGATGGTTCAAATCCAAATACAAGATAAGGTTTATCCACCTAGATATCTCAATCCTAACTAAACTAATCTTCAAATTTGAATTTATTGAAATCTTGCTACATCAGGATTTCAAGATCTACTCTGCTGATGTCCCCATCATTTTCCTGACATAGGGGTCAACTAAAAATCTTCATTAACTTGGTCATCGTGAGGGAACTTGATGCAGAACAAAAATTGCATGTAAAGTTATTTTTATATTTTTTATGTTAGGTGATGAATCTAAATCCCAAAGAACAGACCAAGAACCTAAGTAGGGAAATCTATGCAAAATAAGAAGCTAAAGCATGCAAGATAGGACCTAAGAGCAATAGAAAAAATGGATCGCCAAGGCTTAGAAGTCTCGGTTGGGCTAATTCATCTCTAATAAAGCGACTGGCAGGCAGAGGGGGTGTACCTGACAATGGTTGACACGCCCGGTGTAGATCATAGGTGAAGGGATCGCTCTCGCTCTTGGATGCGGCCTGGAAAATCAAGCTGGAGACCTACAGATTCTCAGCTTTTGACCCGGTGATCCGATCGCAGCCCGATTAGAGTCGTTGGATTCATAGAAGCTGAGGGACCTACAAACAACCTTTCAGGGGTTAGAAAACAAAGCAAGGGTGGAGGATTAATTAAAAGATAGCAAGGAGATGGAAGGTTTGAAGGTGTGTGGCCAGGGCTTGGAGAGATGGATGGCAGTTGGAGACTGGACGCAGGACACTAGGAAGAAGGTGGGGCTCACACAGAATCCCCTTAGCACACAATAGGTAGCACACAGCAGTTGGAAGAACTCAGTTATATTTTATGAATAAGTGCCTTGATACAAGAGAGTAGAGTCTCTTAAATAGGCTCTTAAACTTGGCCCCTAAGTAAGGTTACAATAGTCATTACCTAAGAATTTGAATCCCACCCAAACCCTAGCTAGAATACATGGTAGGTCTTGGTTGAAAAATCTCTCAAATTTCTCCTCCTCTCTCTTGCCTTGGTCAGCCAAGGGAGGTGACCCTAGTGGCCGACCAAGGGGTGGTGAGCATAAGGCTTGGCGCCCCTTGGTTCCCCTCCTGGGCCTTGGCTGGCCCATTTTGCTTTAGGTTGTGATCCAGGGCTTGAGGGCTTCTAATTTGTCTCTCGGGCTTCTGATTTCTTCTCCTAGGCCTTCCATGGTCTTCATAGCTTTCAGTTGGGTTGGTCTTCACTTGGACTAGCTTGGTTTTCACTTGACTTGGACTAATATGTACAGGACTCAGAAAGAAGACTAGCTTAACATGAGCTGACTGGTGTAGGACTCAAATAATAAAAAGATAACTCAAGTTGGCTAAGCCTTTATTATAAATGGACTCAAATGCTACTAAGTAATCCATAAAGGGTTGAGAAGCCTCTGACTTATTCTGGTGCCTCTGGTGTCCGCACCAATTCTCCCGGGATGGGAGGAGCTCAACCCTGTCGAGTGAGGATCACACTGGCTTACATATCTCTTGAGAAAGTCTGGGTTGAGGCATTGCAAGTTCTCTTGAGAAATTCATGAATTGTCCAACTCTAGCCAGCCTTGCCATCAGACCAGGTAGCGTTGATAGACCTGGCCCCAGGTTGTGATGGCTTGATCGTCCATGATACGCTTGATCCATTCTCCTCTCTCACGCCAAATAATTGGTGGACACTTTGGGCTAGGGTCACTCATAATGGAAGGAATAGATCCAAAGGCCTCACTGGGTATTGATGTCAGTTCCCTATACTCAACCAGGTCTGCGATATTGAAGGTAGAAATAATGCCCAAATCCGGAGGCAAATCTAACACATAGGCGCATAGGCATTTGGTCCAACCTTCTCTATCATTTTAAAAGGTCCGGCTCCATGAGCATGAAGCTTCTTAACAGTCCCAGGTGGGAACTACTCAGGCCTAAGCCTAATCATGACAGAATCCCCTACATCAAATTCTTTGGCCTTTCTTCAGGAATTAGCCAATTTCTTATATGTTTCATTGCTTAGGTTAATCTTTTGGCTAATGTCCTTATGCAAGTCTCTAATATGCTGTGCGAATGATTCTACAGACTCTGAGACTCGTGCATGAATAGGTAAAAGAATTAGATCAATGTGGCGATTAGGCTTATACCCACGGACTATGTCAAAAAGACTCTTACCCGTTGTCCTATTCACTAAGCTATTGTAGGCGAACTCTGCTCTAGGCAACAATAGATCCTAATTTCCAATGTGTTCACCTACCAGGCATCTAAGGAGATTTCCTAGGCTATGGTTCATCACTTCGGTTTGGCCATCTGTTTGGGGGTGGTAGGCTGTATAAAACTTAAGCTTGGTCCCTAACAGGTGCCAGAGGATTTTCTAGAAATAACTGGTGAACCTAACATCCCTATCTGATACGATGGTCTTGGGTAGGCCATGGAGTCTAACCACATTGTTTAAGAAAAGCTTGGCTATTCTAGACACATCAAATGTTTGGGAACATGGGATGAAGTGAGCCATCTTAGAGAACCTATCGACCACTACAAAGATAGAATCATGTCTTTTTTGGATCTTAGGTAATCCTAACACGAAGTCCATACTGAGATCCTGCCAAGGGCGATCAGGCACTGGTAGAGGTATGTATAGACCAGTGTTTTGCTTCTGTTGTTTTGCAACAGCATAAATTTTACACCTGGCTACAATCTGAGCAACATGCCTTTTCTTTCCTGGCCAATAAAACTAGTCTTCTATCGCTAACATGGTCTTATTCCTACCAAAGTGACCAGCTAACCTCCAGCATGGGTCTTCCAAATCAGGAATTCTCTAAGAGAAGTTTTAGGGATATAGAGTCTATTATTCTGGAAAAGGTAGCCATCTTGAATTATATACTCACTATGGGTACTGGATGGTCCTAGCCTAAGGTTCTGGTAAATGTTTGCAAAGTCTGGGCAGGTTTCATTTCATCCTTTAGCCCATCAAACCCTATGACTTGGGTACTGACGGAACCTAAAAGCAAAGACCTATGGCTAAGGGCATCTGCTACCTTATTGTCTATTCCAGCACGGTGTTTCAGGATAAAGATGTATGCCTGAATGTACTCGATCCATTTACCGTGCCGTGGGTTGAGTTTCTTTTGGATGTTTAGGAACTGGAGTGTCTCATGGTTAGAAAATAAGACAAACTCCAATGGTAGTAAGTAATTATTGGGAATTATGTCCCAAAGCCAATTGCCTAGGCTGTAGGTGGTTATGCTCAGTATTGTATTTTATATATGAATTAATCAAATTTTATTTTGGTAGCTCATCACATTATTCATTTTCTTGTAATGAACTTTGTTTTTGTGATGAAGTCCTTAGGACTGCATTGACTTCGATATAGAGAGGATATATCGAGTGGTCCTTTAAAAAGGTTCACAACCAAAGGATACGTTGTACAGGACGATAATGTATCAAGTGTAGGTTGTTGTGGTTCACATCATTTGGTTGACCTCTTAACCAAAGGAGTGTGGTGACACTGATGTGATCTGCAAGTGGGATGTGTGACATCTCATTGAACGTGACTCCATGGAGCTCTTTTCTGCCAAAGGACTGCTCGTGATTGGATATGGGTATATGTGTCCCTCCGACCTAAGGTCACCATGGTAGCTTGCAAGCAACTCCCTATGCTTTGGTGCCGGACTACCCGAATTTCTAATCCGATGATGGAAGGTTTCTGGGTACAGGCAAGTACTTGTGGTGCAATGGTGGACCAAGATGGAATTGACCTATCCAAATTGTTTGGATTGAATGTCTCGCAGTATCTCAATTTAGCAAATCCTCGGCCAAGGTAGTCCTAGTGAGGAGTCACTGGACTTGCGAGGTTGAGACATGTTGTGCATTGACTCAGTTAGGGTTGGAAATCTAATCCTAGGTCATCTTGAGCATTGAAGGTCAAAGGGATGAATTAAATGATAACCATATGCTAGGGGTTCGATAGATTGCTCTCGCATCTTCGGCCTATCCGAATGCCAGGACCAATTGCTAGATGGTATCTTATGCTGGTATTGGAAGTGTTCCAGTGCTACCATTTGGGTTCAAACCTATGAGGTCACATGCCATAGAGGATTTCTTCCTGATCCGAGAGCCGATCAATGATTTGGAATCATTTCGGTATTAAGGTAAAATGGTTTGATTGAGCACACATTGAATTTTTCTGGTCCATCTGGTCTAATTTGGATCGACCAGGATTGGTTTGGGTCAACCAGGAACTGTTCCTGGTAGACCAGGACTGGACCTATTTTTCTTTCTGATTCGAGTTTGGTCAGACTGGGGTTTTTGATGAACCGATTTTTTTTACTTGGTTTGTTTTCATGGTATTTTTCTCGCAGAAGTTTATAAACACCGGTTTGATGTTTTAATGGCTTCCCCTGCTCTTGATTTCTCCGCTTGAATGGGATTAGATCGCATGAAGTTTGGATTGTCTCTTGGGTTATCAGATATTATCTATTGCTCAGCGATTTGAATTGAGTCTCAAGATGATCCTTCCCACTCATCTTTCTTTTCTCTCGGTCCGTGTTTTCACCATGTTTTCTCCCAGCATTTAAACCGATCAAAGCCTATCCTATTGAATTTGGATTTATCTGGTTTTCTCATGGTGTTTTCTTGTCCTCATGGGTTTTCTCTGCCTGCGATTCATCTGGGTTGCAGGCCGTCTGGTGCACGTCTTCTCGGTCTTCATGGTTTTTTCTTTGGTTGGTGATATTTCTTGGTTGCTGGCTATGCACTACAAGGAGAGAAAGAAAGAGTGCATGCGAGAGAGGAAGAAGAAGAGGCCGTGAGGGAGAGGGGAAGTAACAGGGGAGGAGTAGAGAGTGATCTATGAGAGAGAACTTTTTGGGACCGTGAAATCCTTCCCTGGTTTTATGTTTTCCATTGTGTGTGCTTTTGGTGGAGTTTAAGCGGTCTTGGAGAAGACTGTGCATGAAGATCTCTTTGGTCTTCCTTGCTCCACACATCCATGACCTGTTCGTTGATTCCTGGAGGACTAGCATCCTTCTGGAAGTTGGATCAGCGAGAGCCCGTGCGTGGATACTCTAGAGGGTGGACATTTGGACACCTTGAGAGATTGGATCGATCATCTCTTCTTCTTGCAGTTGCAGATCTAATTTGCTATTCAACCGGTTGCCTTGATTTGCTGCTGATCTGTTCTGAAGATTGAAGAAATCGATTTCTTCCTACTTTGATCAGGTATATTATTTATTTTTGTTATCATGCATGCTTAGATCTAGATTTTATCATGTTGTTTATAATTATTGCACTTGCCTTTACATGCCCGTGTATCTATTTCATGCATCATATTATGTTAGATCCTGTGCATGAGTAAGTTTTTCTGTATGCATGTTAAAAACTTTTATATACAATACCTACTCCTTAGTGTAGCATGCCTAGGGTAGGTGTCCGATGCACTAGTTTCCTTTCTGTGGTATCAGAGCACGGTTCCTGTGTAGCATATCATGATTGCATGTATTGGATCTGTATCTAGATTAGGGATTTCTTTAGGAACCTAGTTAAGACATTCACCATTGCCGTGTGTCCATAGAGATTAATCAGGGTTTAAAATCCCTAGTTATCTATGGCACGAGGCAGTTCATTTATGTTAGCCTTTTTAGAAGGATCCTTAGAGGAAACCTACAGTATTAAAAATATTTTAATCCTAATACATGATTATACTTTGGCATGTCTAAAGGCTTGCAATATTATAAATTAATATGATATAACTAGATATGATGCATGAAAGATGTAAAAGGGTTTTACATGAATTTAATTAAAAATATTTTAATTAAAAGTTGGCTTGTAATCTAACAATTATGAATTAAAAGATTAATTAAATGACAAGCCAATTAGGGTTTATAAAACCTAATGTTATTTGAATAAGCCATCCAGGGTAATTGGGTTAGCTGTCTGATTGGGTCCATTTATTGGGTTAGACCTAAGGTTAGTTGAATTGAACTTAAGAGAACTAATCAAATATTGATTAAGGACCTTCTCTTTAGTATCTATTTAATAGTTAGATGGGTTAGTCCATTCTTCTAAATGGATCTAATTAGTGGCTCTGTGGTAAGCTCGAGTTCTTAGGCTGGTCTAATCAAGTCTGGTAAATCGATTGGTGTCTAGGTAGATTTGGTGGTATTGATCATGGCTGCATGAGGCTACCTCTTTCCTGACCAACTTGGTTGGTATCTAGGAAAGATGGTTAATAACGGATACTCACCATGATCTCACCTACCTGGCAAATCTGGTCAACAAGAATTGATTAGAAGAGCTTATTGAATCGAGTTAACCCATGTCATCCAAGTTGATCAGCTTGTCTGATCTTTAGGTGCCCATGGACCAACTTGTTGAATTTAATTCAACCATCCTGAGAATTGATTTGATCAGTGGGAGGTTAATCCATGTTCTTCTCTCTGTTCTTCTATCATAATTTAATTAAAATCCTCTAAAGTTATTAGGTCCTTAAAAAGACTAAGTCCATGAGTTGATGACATCTTAGCCTCCCATTAAGTGGGTTAGTAATGAGTCCTTTAGCTTGGTGTACATCGACAGTTCCATAGAACGGGTGTACATCCGGTTACTGGGATTACTCTCCCATAGATGATGGTTCAGTGCAACCTTCTTAACGGTGATCAGGTGGGCCGGCCATAGTCGGGCTTGGTTATTTGTTAGCTGGAAGAATCGTATTTATCATATTGATGGTTGGACCTAACCAGAGACCCATAATAGGAGGCCCCTAGGTCGATTGGAGGTTCTATGGGGCAAAATTTACTATTAGAAGTTGCTTAGGGAAGCAATTGGTTAGAGAACCTACCTTTAGGCACATATGGATGAGCCGGCCATAGTTGGGCTCATACATAGTCTATTGGATTTCAGTACCCACTATGAAATGATGATTTCACGGATTGGAGTTAGAGGCCCCCAATCTGAAAAATTAGTGGGAGGGACCTTTAGACTAAAGTCCAAGTCTTTTAGTTTAATTGATTAATTCATATACTTATTATGTCTTAATTTTCCTTTTAGATGTCTTCAAACCTTTCGCTCCGGTCACTTCTCGATCGTGAGAAGTTAAAGGGTCCCAATTTTGATAGCTGGTATCGAAAATTAAGGATGGTCCTGGAGCACGAGCGGATCCTTTATGTGATAACAGATCCAGCACCCAAAATCCCTTCTGCCAATGCTCGAAGTTCGGTCAGGGACACTTATTTGAAGTGGATATCTGATCAGACTACTGTCCGATGCATAATGTTGGCAATGATGAATGATGAGTTCAGTCGCAAATTCGAGGAGGCCCAGCCAGACAAGATTCTTCAAAAGTTGAAGGAATCTTTTGGCATGCCAGACGATGTGTAGTGGTATAAAGTGTCTTATGCCATCTACAATGCCAAAATGTGGAATGGCAGTTTAGTCACTGATCATGTATTGTACATGATTGAGATGATCGAAAGATTAGGCAAGCTCGGATGTCCCTTGCATGAGCAACTCGGCAAGGATGCGATCCTAAATTCTCTACCCTCCTCCTATCTTGACTTTCTCGATCATTATAGAATGAATAAGCCTACAGTCAATTACCATGGTTTGATGGGGTTGCTGTAGACTTACGAGAAGAACCACCAACTGAGTAAGGGGGTGATGAATTTAGTGGGAGGTTTTAGAGGTCGTCGTCTCTTTAAGAAATGGAAGAAGAAAGGTAAGGGAACGAAGGTGCAGAGTGCTCTTGGCCCTAATTAGACCAAGAAAGTAAAAGCTGATCAAGCTAGTGAAGAGTGCTTCTATTGTAAGAAGCAGGGACATTGGAAGAGGAACTATCCTCTTTATCAAGTGTCCTTAGACCCGAACAGGCCAAGGAAGGGAAAGCAGCAGGGTGCTGGACAAGGTATTTATATGATAAAACCTTGTAAGTTCTCTATTTGTGACACTTCTAACTGGGTATTGGATACTGGTAGTCCTATTCATGTTTGCAATTCGTTGCATGGACTGCAGGTTAGTAAGAGATTCGACAATGGGGAGCAGTTCCTGAGCGTCGAAAATAGAAATCGTGTTCCAGTGCTGGCGGTCAGAGTTCCGAGTCTTGTTTTTGAGTCTAGTATTGTCGAATTAGTCGACTGTCATTATTGTCCAAGTTTTATTATGAGCATTATCTCTATAGGCCTATTGGTCAATTGTGGTTATGAACTTTCAATAAAAGGATATTTTTGCCAAGTTATTGTGAATAACTCTATGATAATGAAAGTTAAGTTAAATAATGCCATTTATGCTTTGTCATAGCCTATTAATGTAATGTACACATCTAGCAAATGCCCAAGGATAGAAAATGTCAGTGACTTGTATCTATGGCACTGTAGGTTAGGTCATGTTAACCAGAATAGGATAAATAAGTTATGAGGAGATGGCCTCCTCGAGGTTAGTGATTTTGACTCACTGCCCACTTGTGAATCCTATTTGCTTGGTAAAATGACCAAGTCACCTTTTATAGGAAAAGGTGAACGAGCTATAGAATTTCTGAGTCTCGTACATACTGATGTATACGGACCTATGATAGTTAGTGCAAGAGGTGGATACAGATATTTCATTACATTTACAGACGACCTTTCCAGGTATGGTTATGTCTTCTTAATGAGACATAAATCTGAGTCGTTTGAAATGTTCAAACGATATCATAATGAAGTGGAGAAACAAACTGCAAAGTGTATTAAAACCCTTCGATTTGATCGAGGTGGTGAATACCTATCCAGTGAGTTCATGACATATCTTGAGGAGAATGAGATTCTCTCTCAATGGACTCCTCCAGGAACACCCCAGTTGAATGGTGTGTCTGAAAGGAGGAATCGAACCTTGTTGGACATGGTTCGATCCATGATGGGCTTTGCAACTCTGTCGCTGTCTTTCTGGGGATATGCACTTGAGACAGCTTGTTACTTGTTGAATAATGTTTCGAGTAAGTCTGTTGTCTCCACTCGATATGAGCTATGGACTGGACGTAAGCCCTCAATTTCACACCTTCAGGTCTGGGATTGTCCAGCTTATGTAAAATATTTAGACACAAATAAACATGGTCCTAGGTCTGATCGGTGCTTGTTTATTGGGTACCCTAAGGAAACAAAAGGATATTTCTTCTACTTAGAGGATGAACAGAAAGTGTTCGTTGCTCTTAGGGCTATCTTTTTGGAAAAGGAGTTCCTTGGAGAAGGAACTGTAGCCTCTAAGATTGAACTTGGTGAGTTCAACCAGTGGAAGAACCTACACACTCTAAGGACATCATAGAATCGGATGTGATTGGATCACACCCAGAACCCATTATTAGGAGATCCGGTAGAGTACCGTGTCAGCCGGACATATACTATGGTTTCTTGGTCCGGGACAGTGATCCCATTGAGCTCGATGAGAACGATGAGGATCCAATCACCTATATGGATGCACTTAAGAGATTTGACTCTAAGGCATGGCTTGGAGCCATGCGATCCAAGATGGAGTCCATGGAGATTAACAATGTATGGACATTGGTTTATCCACCTGAAAGGATAAAATCCATCGGGTGCAAGTGGATTTTCAAGTGAAAAAGGGGCGCAGATGAAATTGTGGAGACCTATAAAGCCCGTCTAGTTGCCAGGGGGTATCGTCAACGATATAGTATCGATTATGACGAGACATTCTCCCTTGTAGCAATGCTCAAGTCCATTCAAATCATGCTTGCTTTGGCAGCATATTTTGACTATGAGATCTGGCAGATGGATGTCCGAACCACTTTCCTGAATGGGAAGCTGGATGAGGAGGTGTATATGATATAGCCTGAAGGGTTCACATCCACAGATGAGTCAAAAGTGTGCAAATTGCAGAGGTCCATTTATGAACTCAAGCAAGCATCTCGAAGTTGGAACATGCAATTTGATAGGTGTAGCAAATCGTATGGCTTTGTTAAGAACGGAGAGGAATCCTGCATCTATAAGTGGGTTAATGATTCTATAAATGTATTCTTGGTACTATATGTTGATGATATTCTCTTAATCGGGAATGATATCGCAGCATTGCAAGGAATAAAGGTCTGGTTGTCATCTCAGTTCTCCATGAAGGACTTGGGTGAAGCTTCTTACATACTGGGTATGAAGATCTATAGAGATAGTCTAAGAGGCTTCTAGGATTGTCCCAGTCTATGTATATTGATATTGTGCTGAAATGGTTCAGCATGGAGAATTCCAAGAAAGGCTATCTTCCGATAGGTTCTGGAATTACTCTTTCCAAGAAGGATTGTGTGACAACTCCTGAGGAAAGAGAGCACATGAGTAGAGTTCCTTATGCTTCTGCAGTAGGCTCTATCATGTATGCTATGACATGTACTAGACCGGACATGGCATACTCACTAGGAGTGGTGAGCAGATACCAGTCTGACCCAGGTGAGGTGTATTGGAAGGTGGTTAAGACCATCTTGAAGTATTTGAGAAATACTAAAGACCAATGGCTGATTTATGGAGAACCTGACTTAAAACTTGTGGGGTGTACTTACTCCAATTTCCAGTTAGACAGAGATGATAGCAAGAGTGTGTCAGGGTTTGTGTTTACCCTGAATGGAGGAGCGATCTGCTAGAAGAGTTCCAAGTAGGCAACAGTTGTAGACTCAGTATGCGAAGCAGAGTACATTGCAGCATCATATGTAGCAAAGGAAGTTGTGTGCTTGCGGAAGTTTCTTGGAGAGCTAGGGATGGCACCTTTCCTAGATGGTCATGTTCCAATGTATTATAATAGCACAGGAGCCATTGCTCAAGCTAAGGAGTTAAATTCTCATCACCGCACCAAGCATATTCTACAGTGCTATCACCTTATACGAGAGATCATGGATCGAGGTGGCATCAATCTTATGAAGATCTATGGAAAGGAGAATCTGGCCGACCCCTTCACTAAAGCCCTCAAAATCAAAGAGTTCGACCATTGTAAATGGGAAATGGATATTAGATACTGTTATGATTGGCTTTAGTACAAGTGGGAGTTATTGGGAATTGTGTCCCAAAGCTAATCGCCTAGGCTGTAGGCGGTTGTGCTTAGTATTATAATTTATATATGAATTAATAAAATTTTATTTTGGTAGCTCATCATATTATTCATTTCCCTGTGATGAACTCTGTTCTTGTGATGAAGTCCTTAGGACTGCACTGACTTCGATATAAAGAGGATATATCGAGTGGTCCTTTAAAAAGGTTCACAACCAAAGGTACATTATACAGGATGGCAATGTATCAAGTGTAGGTTGTTGTGGTTCATATTATTTGGTTGTCATCTTGACCAAAGGAGTGTGGTGATACTGATATGATCTGCAAGTGGGATGTGTGACATCTCATTGAACGTGACTCCATGGAGCTCCTTTCTGTCAAAGGATTGATTGCGATTGGATATGGGTATATGTATCCCTCCGACCTAAGGTCACCATGGTAGCTTGCAAGCAACTCCCTATGCTTTGGTTCTAGACTATCCGGATTTCTAATCCGATGATGGAAGGTTTCTGGGTATAGGCAAGTACTTGTGGAGCAGTGATGGACCAAGATGGAATTGACCTATCCAAATTGTTTGGATTGAATGTCTCGCAGTGTCTCAATTTAGCAAATCCTCAACTGGGGTAGTCCTAGTGAGGAGCCACTAGACTTGCGAGGTTGAGACATGTTGCGGATTGACTCAGTTAGGGTTGGCAGTCTAACCCTAGGTCATCTTGAGCATTGGAGGTCAAAGGGATGAATTATAGGATAACCATATGCCAGAGGTTCGATAGATTGCTCTCGCATCTTTGGCCTATCTGGATACAGGGACCCATTGCTATATGGTATCTTGTGCTGGTATTGGAAGTGTTCCAGTGCTACCATTTGGGTTCGAACCAATGAGGTCACATGCCATAGAGGATTTCTTCTTGATCCGAGAGCCGATTAATGATTGGGAATCATTTCGGTATTAAGGTCAAACGGTCTGATTGAGCACACATTGAAATTTTTTGGTCCATCTGGTCTGATTTGGATTGACCAGGATTGGTTTGGGTCAACCAAGAACTATTCCTGGTAGACCAGTACTGGACCCGTTTTTCTTTCTGATTCGAATTTGGTCGGACCGGGGTTTTTGATGAACCAATTTTTTTACTTGGTTTGTTTTCACGGTATTTTTCTCCCAGAAGTTCATAAACACCGGTTTGATGTTTTGATGGCTTCCCCTACTCTTGATTTATCCGCTTGAATGGGATTAGATTTCATGAAGTTCGGATTGTCTCTTGGGTTATTAGATATTATCTATTGCTTAGCGATTTGAATTGAGTCTCACGATGATCCTTCCCACTCATCTTTCTTTTCTCTTGATCCATGTTTTCACTGTGTTTTCTCCCAGTGTTTAAACTGATCAAAGACTATCCTATTGAATTTGGATTTATCTGGTTGTCTCACGGTGTTTTCTTATCCTCATGGGTTTTCTCCACCTGCGATTCATCTGAGTTGCAGGCTGTGAGGTGCGCGTCTTCTCGGCCTCCACAGTTTTTTCTTTGGCTGGTGATATTTCTTGGTTGATGGCTGTGAGCTACAAGGAGAGAAAGAAAGAGTGCGTGCAAGAGAGGAAGAAGAAAAGGCCGTGAGGGAGAGGGGAAGTAATAGGGGAGGAGCAGAGAGCGATATGTGAGAGAGAACTTTTTGGGACCGTGAAATCCTTCCCTATTTTTATGTTTTCCGGTGTGTGTGCTTTTGGTGGAGTTTAAGCAGTCTTGAAGAAGACCGTGCATGAAGATCTCCTTGGTCTTCCCTGCTCCACAAGTCTATGACCTGTTCGTTGATTCCTGGAGGACTAGCATCCTTCAGGGAGTTGGATCAAGGAGAGCTCACACGTGGATACTCTAAAGGGTGGACATTTGGATACCTCGAGAGTTTGGATCGATCATCTCTTCTTCTTGCAGTTGCAGATCTGATTTGCTGTTCAACCGGTTGCCATGATTTGCTGCTGATCTATTCTGAAGACTGAGGAAGTCGGTTTCTTCCTGCTTCGATCAGGTATATTATTTATTTTTATTATCATGCATGCTTAGATCTTGATTTTATCATGTTGTTTATAATTATTGCACTTTCCTTTACATACCTGTGTATCTGTTTCATGCATCTGTTATGTTAGATCCTCTGCATGAGTAGGTTTTTCCGTATGCATGTTAAAAATTTTTAATTATGCAATACCTACTCCCTAGTGTAGCATGCCTAGAGTAGGTGTCCGATTCACTAGTTTCTTTTAGTAATGTCTCCAATATCTAAGGGCCTGGACTACTGCATAAAATTCTTTATCATAGATAGAGTATTTAAGTTTAGCCTTATTCAGCTTTTCACTAAAGAAGGCCACAGGATGATTTTCTTGACTTAGTACCCCACCATTCCTACTCTTGAGGCATTGCAAGCGACCTCAAACACCTTAGAGAAGTCTAGTAATCTAAGAATGGGTGCATGGATCATCTTATCCTTAAGTTCTAGGAAGGTCTTATCAGCTGCTTTGGTCCACTCAAATGTACCCTTCCTAATTTAATCGGTTATAGGTGTGATGACAGTACTAAAACCCTCAATAAACCTCTTGTAAATGGTTGCTAGGCCATGGAAACTACGCACGTCATGGATACTAGTGGGTGCAGGCCACTCAATAATTGCCCTAACCTTTTTAGGATCTGCAGAAACTCCATCAGGGGTGACAACGAAACCTAGGAAGATAACCCTATATGTCATGAACTCACATTTCTTAAAGTTGGCATAGAGGCTATTCTCCCTAAGGGTCTGGCATACTAGTCTAAGGTGACTAAGGTGGTCCTTTTTAGTCCTGCTATAAATCAAGATGTCATCAAAATAGACCACAACAAATTTTCCAGTATATTCTCTCAGGACTTGGGTCATAATCCTTATAAATGTACTTGGTGCATTTGAAAGGACAAAAGGCATCACAACCCACTCAAATAGACCATCCTTAGTTTTGAATGCGGTTTTTCATTCATCCCCAGGTCTAATTCTAACCTGATGATAGCCACTCTTAAGGTCAATCTTTGAGAAAACTTTAGCACCGGCCATCATATCTAGCATATCGTCCAATCGAGGAATGGAAAACCTATACTTCACAGTTATCTTGTTAATGGCTCTACTGTCTACACATATCCTCCAGGTACCATCTTTCATAGGGGTCAGTAGAGCAAGGACAGCACATGGACTCAAGCTCTTCCTAATGAAACCCATCCTAAGTAACTCTCCCACTTGTTTCTATAATTCTTGATGCTCACTGGGTTCATTCTATAGTGAGGATGGTTTGGTAAAGTGGCTCTTAAGACTAGATCTATGGTATGTTAGATGTCTCTAGGTGGTGGTAATTGATCAGGTAAATCATCAAGGAAGATATCCTTAAATTCTTTAAGAGCCTCAATAATTTCTGGAGGGTGTTCCTTTTTGGTTGGCTCATGAATTTCTTCAGTGGTCAAGATCCAAATAGGGCTACCTTCAGCAATTTCTTTCTCTAACTCCTTAGCCTTAATCAGATTAACTTCTGGTTTTTTATCCTTAAGGTTACTAGAATTTCTCTTGATTGGGTCTCTAGGTGGAGTTGGGTGGATAGCAAACTTATTCCCATGGTGGCTAAAAGCACAGACATTGGTTCGACCAAACAGAATTGCATCGTGATTAAAAAGCCAAGGTCGACCTAAAATGATACTACTTACTTCCATGGGAATGATATCACACCAAATCATTTCCTCATAGGTTTGCAGTTTGACTAAGATTTGGCACCTAGATTTGATCTGGATGGAGGTGGAATCTACCTAAGAAACCTTGTAAGGGCTAGGATGGGGAACTATGGTCAACCCTAAAGATTTGACTGTACTAGAAGAGATGGCATTGACATAACTCCCAATATCTATGATGATCTTAAGCACCTTACCCCCTACCTTAATAAAGGTTTGTAGGATGTTAGTCCTATGCCAATCATCCTTAACTTGGGTTTGGATCAAGATGCACCTAACCACTCCTAATAGGTTCTCAGATTTAGGTTCCTCTTCCTCTCCTTCATATTCATCCAACAACTGGTCATCAGCCTCATAGATTTCTCCCTCAAGTTCAGTTATGGGTTTAGGCTTCTCTTCCTCTAGCTCACCTAAGTGTAAGGCATTAATTGGGCACTGGCTAGCAAAGTGGCCTGGTTTTCAATATTTAAAATAGGTCTTCTGGGGATTGGTACTTCTATGGACCTCTACAAATTTATCTCTATCATCTCTATGGGTCAAAGGAGTACTAGGCTGGGGTCGACTCGGGTCAGGGTGACTCAGATTGGGTCCACTCGGGCTTGGTCGGCTAAGGCTGGGTTGGCTTTGGTGGGACTGGCTAGCTCCTGGGTACTGACTAGGATATCTAGTGGGCTCGAGTCTACGGTAGATGGGCCATCTCTGAAAATGCTCATAATCCCTAGCAATTTGGTAGGCATGGTCCAGGTCACTAACCTCTCTCATGTAGAGCTCTCTCTGAATCTCCTCCCTGAGGCCAGCTCTAAACCTAGACAAGGTGATTGACTCAAGTTCATTTACATTGCACCGCATGGCATATTCATCAAATTTTGCTATGTACTCAGCCACACTCTTGCTACCCTGGTTCAATCTCTACCACTGGTCCAACAACCCCTGATGGTATGACTCTGGGAGGTATTTGGCTCTAAGCCTAGCTTTCATGGCTTTCCAGGTAACTATGGGTCCATGGCCTGCTTGCCTAAGGGTTCTCTCAACATTAGCCCAATATAACCTGGCTTGGTGGACTAGCTTGAGATTGGCAAACCTATACTTGTGCTCCTCAGACATGTCGTACCACTCAAAGTACTGGTCTACCTCTCCCTCCCAATCTATGTACATCTTTGGGTCAAGACAACCATCAAAGGTGGGGGCTTCTAACCTTATGTTCATGTAGGCTCTATCTTCGTGGTCTATGAAGTCCTAATTGGGTCTCCTTGGGCGAACCTCTAGGACTGGGTCATGATGATGGGCTCTCCTAGGTTCAACCTCATAGTAGGTTCAGGGTTTGGAGTCCTCTTAGGGTTAGCCTCTGGGAATGGGTCAGCTCGAGGGACTCTCCTAGGATGGGGAGGTGTCTCAGGTTCAGGCTCACTGTGAGGCCTCCGTGCCTCCTCAAGGGTTCGAAGTCGGTTGTCTATATGCTCAAACCTATGGTTCATCTAGGCCATTTGGTTTACAAGGGCTTGAATTTGGGCTTCCAGCTTATCCATGGGTTTAGCCAATGGTGGAATGGTGGATGAAATGGAACTCCTGATCTGGTGCATAGGCAAGACTCAACACTGATTCGACTACAGCTGCCTAGACCTAGAGCCCAATTAGAATGGGTTGACTCAACTTACACACAACTCAAATCCTAGTCCTTCAATCTAGCCAGGTGAGAGGTGGGATGGTGGGAGGCCCCCCTGCTCTCGCAGGGACCCAATTAAGGAACCACCGATCCACTTAGGTTGTTTGACACTGTACCTTTAGCCTAGACACTAGAATCCAGTAATAGAAAATGAATTGGGTGCACTAGTCGTCCTACAATGGTTGAACCTGACTGATTGGTGTCCCTAGCCCACTAGGGCAAATTAAGTCTAGTTAATTTTAAATTAGGCTTGGGACCGAATGTAAGGGATGCGATTTTAAGCTAAGGAGAGGTTATCAACTCCTCCCCTTATCAGACATATAGAAAGTGCCCTTAAAGTATTTTATGCAATGATGGCAGGCAGATAAAAATGCAAATTAGGGTTTAAGTGTTTTTGGTGTTTTATGAATATATGTAATTTTTTTTTGTTTTGGTATTTTCTTAAATAGAAAGATAATTTTCAGATTATGATCTAATATGTAAGAAACTTGGCAACATTATAAGATATGCAAAAATTATACTAAAACAACCCTAAACTTGCTGAAATTGGTTGTACTGCTAAAAACAGGGCAGAATTGTTCTTAGGCAGTGTTTCAGCTAATAGAAAATCCACAGGCTGAAATAATTCTTGAAAAAGTTATGAAAATTAATTTTGATTATAAATAATTTATCAAAATAAATTTTAGATTTTTCTAAATTATATACAAGTATAAACAATTAAAATAACAAGTGATGTACTAAGAAGGTCGAAATGCAAAAAAATCCTAATGAACTCTTTGTGTTCTTCTTCAGGGGTCAATTCACAGCGGCACCCCTACATGTCATAGGAGATCCCATAGATTGGAAAGAGAGGGTCTTGCATCCCTACTTGTATCCTATGACCGAACGGCCATGATGAAGCACCCGATCCAAATATGCAAAGAGAACTGAGCCCAAACAAGATCTGATACCAAATGATGCGGAACTAAAATTGCATGCAAAGTTATTTTTATACTTTTAAAGGTTAAGTGATGAATCTAAATCCTGAAGAATAGACCAAGAACCTAAGTAAGAAAATCTATGCAAAATAAGAATCTAAAGCATGCAAGATAGGACCTAAGAGCAATAGAAAAAATGGATCACCAAGGTTGAGAAGTCTCGGTTAGGCTAGTTCATCTCCAAAAAAGTGACTGGCAGGCAGAGGGGGTATACCTAACAATGGTTGATGCGCCTGATGTATATCGTAGGTCAAGGGATCGCTCTCGCTCCCAGATGTGGCCTAGAAAATCAAGCCAGAGACCCATGGATTCTCGGCTTTCAACCCAGTGATCCGATTGCTGCCCGACTGGAGTCGTTGGATTCGTAGAAGCCGAGGGACTTGCAAATAGCCTTTCAAGGATTAGAAAACAAAACAAGGGTGGAGGATTAATTGAAAAATAGCAAGAAGATGGAAGGTTTGAGGGTGGGTGGCCAAGGCTTGGAGAGATGGATGGCGGCTGGAGACTGGGTGCAGGACACCAGGAAGAAGAAGGGGTTCACACAGAATTCCCTTAGCACACAACAGGTAGCACACAGTAGTTGGAAGAACTCAGTTATATTTCATGAATAAATAGACTCTTAAACTTGGCCCCAAAGTAAGGTTACAATAGTCATTACTTAGGAATTTGAATCCCACCCAAACCCTAGCTAGAATACATGGTAGGTCTAGGTTGAAAACTCTCTTAAATTTCTCCTCCTCTATCTTTTCTTGGTCGGCCAAGGGAGGTGACCCTAGTGGCCGACCAAGGGGTGGTGAGCATAGGGCTTGGCACCCCTTGGTTCTGCTCTTGGGCCTTGGCTGGCCTATTTTGCTTCAGGCTGCGATCTAGGGCTCCAGGGCTTCTAATTTGTCTCTCGGGCTTCTGATTTCTTCTCCTAGGCCTTCCATGGTCTTCATAGCTTCCAGTTGTGTTGGTCTTTACTTGGACTGGCTTAGTCTTCACTTGACTTGGACTAATATGTATAGGACTCAGAAAGAAGACTAGCTCAACATAAACTGACTGGTATATGACTCAAATAATAAAAAGACAACTCAAGTTGGCTAAGCCTTTATTATAAATGGACTCAAATGATACTAAGTAATCCACAAAGGGTTGAGAAGCCTCTGTCTTATTCTGGTGCCTCTAGTGTCCGCACTAGAACTAGAGCGCGAGCTGATGAAAGGTATGCTAGTTTGGATTCTGACTACTGAGTAAGTTTCTGACCAACCCCAACAGTAGCAACCTAAGGAGATAGTAGAATTTTTGAAAGAATTTTAAGATATGTTTCCTGAAGACCTACCCGATCAACTACCACCCTTAAGGAACATTTAGCATGCCATAGATTTAGTCCTAGGTGCTATCTTACCAAACCTCCCACATTATAGGATGAACCCTACAGAACATCTAGAGTTACAAAAACAAGTAGGGGAACTACTTCAAAAAGGATTTATTAGGGAGAGTCTTAGCTCATGTGTAGTTCCAACATTGTTAACCCCAAAAAAAGATGGCACTTGGAGGATGTGTGTTGATAGTAGAGCCATCAATAAGATAACTAGGAAATACCATTTCCCTATTTCCCGTTTGGATGACATGCTAGATATGATGGCCGGATCATCTATCTTTTCTAAGATTGACCTTAGGAGCGGCTATCACCAGGTTAGAATCATACCCGGAGATGAATGGAAAACTACCTTTAAGACTAAGAATGGCTTATATGAATGGTTAGTGATGCCTTTTGGCCTATCAAATGCCCCAAGTACTTGTATGAGGATCATGACTCAAGTATTGAAAAGTTTTCTTGGAAGGTTTGTAGTAGTCTATTTTCATGATATCCTCATATATAAAACTAAGGAGGATCACTTAGACCATCTTCGACAAGTGTGTCAAGTCCTTAAAAGAGAGAATTTATATGCCAATTTTAAGAAATGTAGTTTTTTAACCTCAAGAATCATTTTCTTAGGCTTTGTTATGACTTCTGAAGGAGTTTTAGTTGATCCTAAAAAAATTAAGTCCATAGTTGAGTAGCCTGTGCCTAAAAATGTACACGATGTTTGTAGTTTCCAAGACCTTGCTACCTTCTATAGGAGATTTATTCAAGGATTTAGCACAATTGTAGCACCTATCACGAATTGCCTTAGGAAAGGAGCCTTCGAGTGGACCAAGAGTGCCAATAGAGCTATCTTGGAATCAAAGATAAAATGACCCAAGCACTTGTGTTGAGATTACTTGATTTTTCTAAAGTTTTCGAGGTTGCTTATGATGCCTCTGGAGTTGGTATATATGGAGTATTGAGTCAAGAGAGTCACCCTGTAGCCTTCTTTAGTGAAAAATTAAATGAGGCTAAACTTAAATACTCCACCTATGATAAAGAGTTTTATGCAGCAGTGCAAGCTTTGAAGTATTGGAGACATTACCTACTGCCGCAAGAATTTGTCCTTTATTCGGATCATGAGGCACTTTGATTTTTAGGTTTCCAAAAGAAGTTAAACCCTAGGCATGCAAAGTGGGTAGAATATATTCAAGCCTATACTTTTGTGCTAAAACATCATACTGGTACTAAGAATAAGATTCTTGATGCTCTTAGTAGATGATCTATACTCCTTAACTCAGTTAGTACTGAAGTTGTAGGACTTGACAAACTGAAGGATCAGTATGAAACTTGTCCTGATTTTAGTGAGACCTATCAGTCTGTCAAACAAGGACCCTCTAGTTTAAATAGTGAGTATACCCTGAAAGATGGCTACCTCTTTAAGGACAATAGGTTGTGTATCCTAGAACCTCCCTTAGAGAATTTTTGATTTGGAAGACCTATGCAGGAGGTCTAGCTGGTCATTTTGGTAGAAATAAGACCATTCTAGCTGTTGAGGACCAGTTTTATCGGCCAAGTCTGAAAAGGGATGTAGCTTAGGTTGTAGCTAGGTGTCGAACTTATGCTGTTATAAAACAGCAAAAGCAAAACACTGGTTTGTATACCCCTTTACCGGTACTAGACTATCCTTGGCAAGACCTTAGTATGGATTTCGTGTTAGGTTTACCCAAGACTTTAAGAAAACATGATTCCATCTTTGTAGTGGTCGATCGGTTCTCTAAGATGGCACATTTTATATGCTGTTCACAAACTTTTGATACGTCTAAGGTAGCCAAAATTTTTCTCTATAGCATGGTTAGTTTACACGGTCTTCCTAAAACCATAGTGTTTGATAGGGATGTCAGATTTAGAAGTTACTTTTGGAAAACCCTTTGGTACTTGTTAGGAACTAAGATGAAATTTTCTACATCCTACCACCCCCAAACAGATGGTCAGACGGAGGTAGTAAACCGAAGCCTGGGGAACTTGCATAGTTGTCTTGTAGGTGGAAACACTAGGAATTGGGGTCTTTTACTACCAAGAGCTGAATTCGCCTACAATAGTTCAGTCAATAGGTATATAGGCAAGAGTCCATTTGAGATTGTCCATGGGTATAAACCTAGAAAGCCTTTAGATCTTATTTCCTTGCCCATGCATGCACGCATTTTTGAACTTGTAGAGTCATATGCACATCATATTAAGGAATTGCATAAAGAGATAAGGAAAAAAATTATTGAAAGTAATGAATCTTATGAGCATATGGCTAACATAAACATTTCAAAGAATATAATGATGGAGACCCTGTCATGTCAAGCTTCGTCTTGAACGGTTCCCACCTGGAACTATGAAAAAACTACATGCCCATATTGCAAGACCATACAAGATTATAAAGAAAATTGAGTCTAATGCCTATGTGTTAGATTTACCACCTAAATTAGGTATTAATCCAACCTTCAATGTATCAGATCTTGTTGAGTATAAGGAGCCAATAATAATACCTAGTGAGCCATTTGGGCCTGATTCCATCTTTGAGAGTGATCCTACCCCTGAGTGTCCACCAGCCAAATTACTAGAAAGGAGAGATAAGATCAAGCAGATTTTGGATGACAAAAGTATCACTACTAGGAGTAAGGATTATTAGCGTTACCTAGTTTGATGGCAAGGTAGACTGGAATCTGATGATTCATGGATCACTTGAGAGGATCTACAAAGAATTAACCCAGACTTATTAGAACATTACCAGAGCAGAGTCAACCCATACTCGACAGGGTCGAGTTCTTCCCATCCTGGGAGAATTGGTGAGGACACCAAAGCTAGGAAGAGATGTCAAAACCCTCTGAACTCATTGTGGATCACCAATGAGTAGTTGTTCTATTTTAGTTTCATCTTGAGTATTATAAATAACATTAGTTTTCTTTATTTTGCAAATTAGTCAAGTTAGGTTTGCTTGAAGTTGAGTCTTATAATTGAATGAGTCAATGGGGTTCAAGCTCAATTGTTAGCCAAGGCCAAGCCCAGTTGTTAAAGCCATGTCACTATCATGCCACATCACCTTTGTGGATCAATTCCATGTCAAAGGAAGGTTGTCCATGATTTTTACCAGACATCGAGATATCGAGACATTGGGATATCAGGACAATGTTTGGGATTCAAGTTTATCCAAGGAAGGCACCAAGAATTTTTTCTTATCGCCCATTTTAAATCCAAGGAGGACACCATTTAAGAGGAGTAAAATGGAAGGATTCTTCCTCCCATTTTGTGACATATATCATGAAGTGTCACCCACTCCAAATGGTTGGCCAACTCAAGGAATTATTCAAATTTAAATGGAAGTTCATTTAAGAAGAATCTAAGATTAAATGGAGGTCCATCCAAATTTCAAAGGAGTCCTAATTCTTATGGAGTCCATTCATCATTCAAAGATGTTTTATCTAAATCCAAGGATGTAAAGGAGGATTATCTTGCCTACCTTCAAATTTGAAAAACAAGGAAAGTTCATTCCAAGAGGAGAAGAGGATTAATGCTAATTATGGAAGTGATATGAGATGCCATCTCATTTTTGTCGCCACATTCTTCTTAAAATCGTGGAACCCCTCATTCATCGCCCAAGTTATGGAGAAGTCCAACAGCAAAGGAGTCTACCCAATTTAAATTACAAAGAGTCTTCAACAAGGTCAAGAAGGAAATTAGAGTCCATTGTCATCTTAATTATTTTTGTATTCAAAAGAATATTTTTTTATCTTGCTACCATGAGTTTATTCTTATCAAGCTACTATGTAAGGGGTCTATAAATACCACCCCATCCCCTCTTGTAATCCAACTTATGCTTTATTAATAGAACTCTATCAATTTTTTCTCCAATTGTTAGGTAAGCGTTGGGAGTGCAATTGCTGGTTAGGTAATTGTAGTGTGTGAGTACTGTACTGGTTAAGCATTGTTTTAGTATGTGTGGAGTACTGAAGCTCTAGTTATCTCCTGAGTTCAAGATCTAGAAGCCAAGCACCACCATCTTCAACATCCAGTCCAGATCCAGAACCAAGCTAACCATCCTTCTTTCCCCCTCTCATTTTAAATTTTCACTCCATTTCCATCATTCTAATCACAGTTCTTTTGCAGGATCTCCAATGTTCTCGATCAGAAGAGGAGGTTTTCTTGCCATCCAACCATCAACGGAAAAACTGCTCTGAAGGAACTGAAGTTTGCAATCCTACTGCAAGATCTTGAAAGTTGAATCCAGATCTATTGAAATGGAGGAGGGAGAAGCGTTATTAGTAAGTAACCATCCGAATCTCATTAGATCTGGTTGATTGAAGTCAGGACATCCTAATTTTGGTGGTTTCTCAATCATCGGATTCACTATTCTTTATGTGATTGCATGCTGATTATACTGCGGGTAGCTAGTAGAGACTTAGTCTAATTTCATTAAATTAATTTGATAGCTTAGTTGAGTATGCTGCCATTGCTCATCAAAATTAAATTCTTAATTATTAGAATTAGTCTTTGCATCCATCTCACATCAACTTAATGATGGGGATATCAACTAGCTAGAACCGAAGTCCAACCTAGCCTATAACCTGAAGCAGCCTAGCTCAGAACCTGAAGCCCAGCCCAGAACCTGAAGTCAGCCCTGCCCAAACCCTGAAGCCCCAAATCCTGAAGTTGATGCAACATATATCCTGGAGTAGCACGAATCCCAGAGCACATCCAAATGAAGATAAGTGTAATTTTTTTATGGGTGTACGAGGGATTGGGATATCTCAAAATTTTAGGATTAGTTTCCGTACATTATTTTAGAATTTATTTTTATCATTATTTTAGGATTTAGTTGGATTAGTTTGTTTTTAATAATTTGAATATGTTAGGATTGAGGTTGAGGTATCTCAAGGATATCGAATATCTCAGATTAGCCTATTTATAATTGTTTTATCAATCAAATAAAGGAGACGATTAATATTTGGAAAGAGGAAAATGAAAACTCCTGGTTAAAGAGAGGGTGCTGATACCCTACATGGTCACTCTAGTTAAGAGTGGGTGCTGAAGCCTGGGTGGGGAACCCAACCATCAATTTCTCTTCTTTCTTTTCTTTCTAAATTTATCATTCTGTCATTCTTCTTCATTGGTGTTTTTCCATTTTCCCCTCACTATTTTCTTTCTCCAATCTGTGAATCACCCAACCGAAGCAACCACCCCATTACTCCTATGTTCCACCACCTCTGTCAGGATCGCTAGATTCACCACCTCGTCGATCTGCCCGATCATTAGTCCTTCCCTGGATCTGACCAATGTTGGAACCCCGCCTGTGCACAGATCTCCCGGATCCGCTCGACCACCATCTCCCCGGATTTGCCAAGATCGAGCGCACCACCGCCTCTTCCACCAGTGAGAAGCACCATGCCGACCCATCCACCGCAGCCCTCGGTACCACCGTCCCTCTATTTTCCAGAGTCGTCCACCGGCCAAGCCAAGAGAATGACACCCTCTCCCCGACGACCAATCATTTCCATGACTTCATCGTCCATCTTTGGTGCAGGGTGGTTGTCAAACGCCTGCAGTGACCAAAACCCCGATTCAGCGAGAACGGGTTTTGGGAATTCTTGGATGCTAGGATTGAGCAAGATGGGGAAGATCCTTTGAAACCTGCAACGATCAAGCGCTGGAAGGGCCACGTGATTCCTCACGTTGCCAGCCCTCAACCGGATTTCAATCCGGGTCTTCAAGATTGGAAGGGACGAATGATGGGTTTCTCACCGTGAGTCCCTGTTTCTTCTCTTTTTTTTTTTTTAATCAGGAACTAGGAACAAAAGAAAGAGATTCCTCATGGAATCATCTTCTCCCAACCAGGCTTTTGGCCTGGCTCGCGCGAGGGGGAAAGAAGGAATGCCGGTGGCCTTCCACGGAAAGAAGATGCCCCAAAACAAATCACCATGTAATTATTTTTTTCCAAATGAAGAAAACACTGCCTTGTATTCCTTGGGTTCGGGTTTTAACAAAACAAAGCCATACAAGGTATAGTTGTCCCCCACATGACTAACAGGGAGGGAATATAAAAAACTAAACACTAATGTAAACAAATTCAAACGCTGACTCTTGCATGAAACTCTTCAAATGGATTTTTTTTTTATAAAAAAAAAATCAAGAGATCACGCCACTAATAAAATTATAATAATAATAATAAGACTAAAGACTCCGGTGTTTTCCCGGATCCGAAACTTCATGGACGCAATTAGTGTATTGGGCCTTTGGCCCAATTCCCAATTAATTATTTTCATCCCAAAAATGGGTTAGATTTGAAACTTGCTTCCCTTGAAGGCGTCTGGACCTGCGCACGTTTCCTGCTGGCGAGGCTGGCGCCCCCAAATTATCATGGGCCGGATGCTGAACCGAAACGTCTGGGTTGAGCTTCGCCGAACTATCATCGGGCTGTCCTGATATATGAGTCAGCTGATCAGGTTCATTATTCATCTCGATGTCCGCATCACTCTCCCCTTCCTCTGAAAAGCTTGTCCTCAAGCTTGAATTATCACCTACATAAGGGGTTAGATGTCGAATATTGAATACATCAGAAATAAGGACATCGTCTGGTAATTCAACTCGGTAAGCATTGTCACTAAATTTCTCCAACACCTGAGAAGGACCAATTTTCTTTGGTTTGAGTTTGGTGTAGGCCCCCTGTGGATATCGTTCTCTTGGCAAGAAGACCCATACCAAATCACCAACCTCAAAAGTCTGCTGTCAACGCGTCTGATCAGCCTTAGCCTTATGCTTGGCATAATTTTGCTCTAGATTGGCTTTAACAGTTACGTGCACCTCACGGAGATCAACCACTTGATCTTCAATTTTCTTACTTGATTTGTTTGGCACATCAACAGGTAAAATATCAAGTGGTCCTCTTGGCAAAAATTCATACAATACCTGAAAGGGTGCAAAACTAGTAGAACGGTTCACCGAAGAATTGAACTCAAACTCAATCTTTGGCAAACATACATCCCAGTTTTTAAATTCTTGAACATTGGCTCTCAACAAGTTACCAAGACTTCAGTTGACAGTCTCAATTTGCCCATCGGTCTGAGGATGATAGGGACTACTGAATTTTAATTTTGTACCCAACTTTTTTCACAATTCAAGCCAGAAATGCCCCATAAACTTGCTATCTCAGTCCGAAACTATTGACGATGGTAACCCATAATGTCGGACAACTGCAGAAAAATAAAGATCAGCTACTTTCGATGCATCAAATATCATTTTGCATGGCAAGAAACAAGCCATCTTGTTGAACCGATCTACGATTACCATAATTGAATCTAGACCTCTCACTGTCCGTGGTAAACCTACAACAAAATCCATAGATACCTCTCGCCATGGCTCATCTGGAATCGGTAAAGGGGTATATAAACCTTGATTTGTATCTGATCCTTTGGATTCCTGACACAAACGGCATCTCTTCATATAGGTTTTGACATCTCGGTCAAGCCCAGGCCAATAAAACCGTTGACGAATTAACCATGCAGTTTTGTCTCTTCCAAAATGTCCTTGATTATGCAGCTCCTGAATAATCAATACACGCAGTGAAGTGTTAGGAATACAGAGATAATTACCACGGAACAAATATCCATCATGAAGGACGAAGTCAGATCGACCTCCAGCTTCCAATTCAGTCACAATGCTCTGGAAATGCTCATCTGCATGGATATCACCCTTCATGCTTTCAAACCCAAGGGTATATACTTGCATAGCACCAATCAATAAACTCCGTCTACTTAAAGCATCTGCTACTTTATTCAAAGTGCCTGACTTATGCTTGATGCTGAAAGTATACTCCTGTAGAGTACTTACCCATTTTGCATGTCTGGAGCTCAACTTATGCTGTCCCTGTAGAAATTTTAATGCTTGATGATCTGAGTACAGCACAAATTCTCGCTGGATCAAGTAATGTCGCCAATGATGCAATGACCTCACAATGGCGTATAGCTCCAAATCATAAACCGAATACAACAGTTTGGCACCTCCAAGCTTCTCATAGTAGAAAGCAACGGGTCTCCCATCTTGGCTAAGTACTGGGCCAATCCCAGTCTTCGAAGCATCACAATTCACTTCGAATACCTTGTCAAAATCTGGAAGAACCAACAGTGGTGCTTGGGTCAACTTGACTTTCATCTCATCAAATGCTGCCTGAGTAGTGTCATTCCATCCAAACTGATTTAATTTCAACAAGTCTGTTAAGGGTGCAGCAATCTCACTATACCTCTTCACAAACCTTCTGTAAAAACTCGCAAGACCCAAAAAGGATCTCAATTCAGTCAAAGTAGTAGGTGCTGGCCAGTCCACTATCGCTCGCACCTTACTTTCATCTAGAAGAATCCCATCACTAGTAAGAACATATCCCAGAAAAATTAATTTGTCTACCATCCAAATACACTTCTCTAGGTTAGCAAAAAGCTGATTTTCATATAATACTGTTAGAACTTGTGAAACATGCTCAACATGCTCTTGTGCTGTCTTACTGTATATCAATATATCATCAAAGTATGCAACAACAAAAGAACTAAGGAATGGACACAAAACCTGGTTCATTACTCGCATAAACGTACTAGGCGCATTAGATAGCCCGAATGGCATCACCAACCATTCATACAAGCCTTCCTTTGTCTTGAAGGCTATCTTCCATTCATCACCTGGCTTCATTCTGATCTGATGATACCCACTTTTCAAATCAATCTTAGTAAAGAACACGGCACCACTCAACTGATCTAGCATATCATCCAGCCTCGGTAATGGAAATCTATACTTCACAGTAATTCTATTTATTGCCCGGCTATCAACACACATACGCCATGAACCATCCTTTTTCGGCACCAAAAGTGCTGGTACCGTGCACGGGCTAATGCTTTCCCGTACAAAGCCTTTGTCTAAAAGATCTTGAACCTGCCTCTTCAGCTCCTCATGCTACTGTGGGGTCATTCGATAATGAGCCTTATTCGGCAACACAGAACCCAGAATCAGATCAACCTCATGCTGAATATCTCGAAGTGGTGGCAAACCCACAGGAAGCTCACTCCATACAACATCCCGAAATTCCTCCAAAACTGACACCAACTCCTGAGGAAGATCATGTAGCTCCTGCTCCCCATTCTGGCCAAACTCTTCTAGCTTACTAACCAGGGCAAAATAGAAATCTTCTCCCTCTAAACTCGCCTCAAACTCCCTGCTTGGCACACAAATTACTACCTTCTGTTCAGCCATGTCCTGTAGCGGTTTCAAGATCACTTTTCTCCCATCTGGTCACAGCATATAAGTATGAGTGTAACCATTATACACTGCTTTATTATCAAACTGCCATGGTCATCCCAAAATGATGTGTGTCTTGTCCATCGGTACAACATCAGCTACTATTGACGTCTCAAGCTGAGGCCCAAAAGACAAGGCCAACCTACAACGTCGACTGACCTGAATGTCCGCATCCCGATTCACCCAGCCAAGCTTGTATGGTTGAGGATGGGGTTCTATCATCAACCCCAATTTTTTTACAACTTTCTTAGCAATCACATTCTCCCAACTTCCAGAATCAATAATTACCTTGCATGTTTTACCAGCTACAGTGCACTTTGTTGAGAAAATATCGTGCCGACGCCAATCTCCACTAGCTCTTAGTGCAAGACATATCCTTCTAATGATCAGACTCTCTCCCTGGATGTGGTCTGGGTCAATCACATACATCTCATCCTCGAACTCTTCATCCTCGGGAAATTCAACTTCCAGCTCCTCCTCCATAAGTAACTGGGTACGCGCCTTGGGGCACTCATTGGCATAATGTCCTAAGTCATGACACCGATGGCAGTGAACATTTGCTCGATTGCTGCCCACCCTCTGCTGGGGACCTGAAGCCCCACTCGGCACTGCAGGTCTCGGAGGAACTACCGAAGTTTGTTGCCTCACCACAGGAGGTGCACTCCTACTACTAGAACTCTGCCCTGAAAACTGACCAGATAATTTTTCTCTACTCTGGAACCCTCTATTCCGCATCAGGCTCCGCTCCACTGCTTGCGCCCGCATGTGCGCATCACCAACACTATCAATCCGATGCAGAGCCAAGCATCCTGGATCAGGAATCGCAGTCCAAGCAAATACATGGCTACCAACCTCGGTTCTGACTCCATCAATCGATTTCGAGCCACCAGTCGGTAGAACTCTGTAGTATAATCTTCCACGCTTCGATTTTCTTATGTTAAACCATGCAATTTATAATAAAGGATCTGCTCATGGTTCTGAGGAAGGAACTCCCGATTCATCTCCTGCTTCAAGGCTGCCCATGATGCAATTGGTGGCCTCCCATCCATATACCTCCGGTAGTGCTGTGCATGCCACCAAGCCGCTGCTCGATCTCGGAATCGAATTATGATAAGCGGCACTTGCTTGTCCAAAGGCACTTCTTTCAGCCGGAAAACATCATCAAACTGCAGGGTCCAATCCACATACTCATCAGGATTCAAACCACCTCTGAACTCCAGTATTTCAATCCGAAACCCGGACTCCCAACGAGTTTGATTGTCATGAATAGGCGGTGGTCCGAAATCCCTGGGAAGCACTACATCACGCCGCGGTTGCTGCCCTCCTTGCAATGGTGGAGGATCTTCAATATTCTGGAAAGGGTCGGCATCACCTTCTCGATGTTCGTCAGGTACATTGAGATCTTGATGAGGTATAGCACGATCTTGTGCCTCCAACCATGCCATCATTGCTTGCAAAATAGCCATCATCTGCTGCTGGGTCTCCATAACATCACAAAGAGAAGGCTCCCCATTGTTCCGCTCCATGGTTGCCGGCAGAATTTTTTTTTTTTTAAATCAAGAATGGAACAAGGACAGATCAAGAACGGATCAGGGACATATCAAGAACGGATCAAGGCCCTGATCAAAAATGGATCAAGGCTCTGATACCAAGCTGGTGCAGGGTGGTTGTCAAACACCTGCAGCGACCAAAACCCTGATTCAGCGAGAACGGGTCTAGGAATTCTTGGATGCTAGGATTGAGCAAGATGGGGGAGATCCTTTGAAACCTGCAACGATCAAGCACTGGAAGGGCCGTGTGATTCCTCATGTTGCCAGCCCTCAACCGGATTTCAATCCGGGTCTTCAAGATTGGAAGGGACGAACGATGGGTTTCTCACCGTGAGTCCTTGTTTCTTCTTGTTTTTTTTTTTTTAATCAGGAACTAGGAATGGAAGAAAGAGACTCCTCATGGAATCGTCTTCTCCCAACCAGGCTTTCAGTCTGGTTCTTGCGAGGGGGAAAGAAGGAATGCCGGTGGCCTTCCACGGAAAGAAGACGCCCCAAAACAAATCACCGTGTAATTATTTTTTTTCCAAACAAAGAAAATGCTGCCTTGTATTCCTTGGGTTCGGGTTTTAAGAAAACAAAGCCATACAAGGTATAGTTGTCCCCCACGTGACTAACAGGGAGGAAATAAAAAAAACTAAACACTAATGTAAACAAATTCAAACACTGACTCTTGCGTGAAACTCTTCAAACGAATTTTTTTTTTATAAAAAAAATCAAGAGGTCACGCCACTAATAAAATTAAAATAATAATAATAAGACTAAAGACTCCGGTGTTTTCCTGGATCTGAAACTTCACGGACGCAATTAGTGTATTGGGCCTTCGACCCAATTCCCAATTAATTATTTTCTTCCCAAAAATGGGTCAGATTTGAAACTTGCTTCCCTTAAAGGCGTTTGGACCTGCGCACATTTCCTGCTGGCGAGGCTGGCACCCCCAAATCGTCATGAGCCGGAAGCTGAACCGAAACGTCTGGGTTGGGCTTCGCCGAACTATCACCGGGCTGTCCTTATATATGAGTCAGCTGATCAGGTTCATTATTCATCTCGATGTCCGCATCAATCTCCTCTCTGCCTCACCGATGCCCTAGATCACCTATCATCGGACCTCCCTTCCTTCGAGGAATAGCCATCGGCTGTCCCTGTGCCATTACCATTCTTAGCCCCAGATCATGCGTGTCTTCTCTCAAATTCCTAACGGGCCTAGTGTCTTCTTCCACGGCACCATCCGCTTAGCCATCGCCTTGCACCATTAATGCCGATTGGAACCCCATCTGTTGCTAGAATCTCCTGCTGTCGAGATGTCGGATGCCCTGTGCCATCTTCATCGTGATGCCACATCAACGCTCGCCCAACTCCCTACTGCCATGATGCCCGTCACCTGCCAGAGAGCCCGTGCCAATCTCTTCCAAAGCCACCGTCTTCCTTCCCCACCACAGTCATGGGTGAGAGCCCACTGGATCTGCCCCTTCAAAGCTGATTCCCTATTTTGCATGCATGTTAAAGCACCGAAGACCCTATTCACGATCAGAGAAGCATAGTCGGCCTCCTATGTCGACTTTAGAGTAAACAAGAGGGAAAAAAACCATGAGAAAAAAAGGGAAAAAGGAAAAAATGTGAAAAAAAAGAAAAAAAAAGTATGGGTTTATTAGTATTAAAAAAGAAAAAAATAGAAAAAAAAGGAGAGAAAATATGGAAAAAATAGTTTATTTGAATAAAAAAAATTTTGGGGAAAAAGTAAATTGGGTTTGACCTAGCCTAAAGGTCATTTCCTAGTGACCAATGATCCACCCTTCTCTAAAATAATCCTGATTGGGGTCCATCTCCCATCAGTTTTGGAATCAGAGCGAGGGTTAGGTTAGGTTAGTCAATTTTATTTTTAATTGCACAATTTGTATAAAAAGAAGAAATTGAGTCTGCAGATCATCATGTGCATCCTGGAGCCAGAGGATTGTTAAAGCTTGACTCAACAGAGTCAAGTTCTCCCCATCTCAGGAGAATGATGGGCACATCAACTAGCCAGAACTGAAGCCCAGCCTAGCCCAGAACCTGAAGCCCAGCCCAGCCTAGAACCTGAAGTCAGCCCAGCCTAAATCCTGAAGTCAATACAGCATATATCTCGAAGTAGCATGGATCCCGAAGCAGCATGAATCCCGGAGCACATCCAAATGAAGATAAATATAATTTTTTTATGGGTTTACGAGGGATTGGGATATCTCAAAATTTTTGGGATATCTCAAAATTTTAGGATTAGTTTCTGTACATTGTTTTAGAATTTATTTTTATCATTGTTTTAGGATTTAGTTGGATTAGTTTATTTTTAATAGTTTGAATGTGTTAGGATTGAGGTGAGATATCTCAAGGATATCGGATATCTCATATTAGCCTATTTATAATTATTATATCGATCAAATAAAGGAGTCAATGAATATTTGGGAAGAGAAACATGAAAACTCATAGTTAAGGAGACGGTGCTGATGCCCTACATGGTCACTCTGGTTAAGAGTGGATGCTGAAGACTGGGTGGGGAACCCAACCATCATTTTTTTTCTTTCTTTTCTTCCAAAATTTATCATTCTATCATTTTTCTTCATCGATGTTTTTCCATTTTTGCCTCACTATTTTCTTTCTCCAATTTGTGAATCACCCAACCGAAGCAACTACCCCGCAACTCCCGTGTTCCACTGCCTTCGTCAAGATCGCCAAATTCGCCACCTCCTTGATCCACCTGATCATCAGTCCTTCCTCGGATCTGACCAACCGCTAGAACCCCCCTTTGCATAGATCTCATGGATCTGCCCGACCACCATCTCCCCAGATTTTCCAAGACTGAGCACACCACCACCTCTTTCGCCTGTAAGAAGCACCACGCCAACACATTAGCCCTCGATACAGCCATCCCTCTATTTTCAAGAGTCGTCCATCGGTCAAGCCGAGAGAGCGACACCCTCTCCCCAATGGCCAATCATCTCCAAGGAATTGATGGGGGACGGGATCGAGGAGAGGATCATCGATGAGCTGAGAAGTCACTGATGATTAGGGTACTATTATTTTCTTTTTAATTTTATTTTTCTAGGGGATGGCGAAGGAACAATGGAGATGGAGGGTAAGAAAACTAGACACTCTATGGACTTGGAACTTACATTCATGAAGAGACCTCTCACCTCTAGGGCATCTCACCCACCCCACTACATGTAGCCTAGGGCATCCCACCCATCTCATTACATGCGGAGCCTAGGGCATCCCACCCAAATCGCTACCTGGGGTCATGAAGGAAAATCTCTAAGACCATAGACGGGACTCGACGGGGAAGGGGATAACTAGGGCCTCACACCTCTCGACACTCAAAATTGAAGGCATAGGGTCTCACACCCCTCGATGCTTGAAAGTGAAGGTATAGGGTCTCACACCCCTTGACACCCGAAGGCAAAGGCAAGATGGGTCTCACACCCACTCCTTTATGGAGGTAGGATAAAGAATCACTCTTTCCTAAAATCTCATCTTTATTAACCAATATTTTTACAAAGGATTGAGGGTGGTATTTATAGACCTTTCCAACCCTCATTTGAATTTAAATACAAGATAAGAAGATAAGGATGGTTCAAATTCAAATACAATATAAGATGAGATCTATCCCAATCCTAACAACTAGATATTAAAATCCTAACCAACTAACAAATTTCAAGATAAATCCTAAATATCTAATCTTTGAATTTAAATTTATTTGCATCAAAATTCATGCTACTTTGGGATCCATGCTGCTTTAGGATCTGTGCTACTCCGGGATCCATGCTAGTGATGTCCCCATCATTTTCTTGAGGTGGGGAGAACTCGACTGCGTCGAGTTAGGCTCAAACTCCTGCTTCAGTTTGCCTTCAAGCATTTTTTTTAATCAACTCTGCTCTGAGATCTATGTAGCTCTAAAACCTATGCAACTTGGAGAACCATGCAACTTTGAGAATCATACAGAACATGAAGTCGGCAACAGGAATGGATGTCTTCCTTCACCATTCATGAATTGGAGGTTTATCTTCTCCACAGACTGAGGCGATGGAATAGCGGAGGCTTGCGGGGTGGGATTCTGGTGGGCTTCATCGGTAATGGTGCTGGGGAGGAAACGGTGGCACAGACTCTACTTCCAGTGGTTGGTGATGGTGGAAAGGGGCTGTGCAGTGGATGGCATCTCAGGTGGCTTATGGTAGGAGATCTCATGGGGCGCTGGCATGGATATGAACTAGCGGATGGTGATGGCTAGCAGGGGTGGATGATGACAGGGAGAGAGGAGAAGGTAGAGCATTGCACAGGCATGGTGAAGGTAGCCCGATGAGGGAAAGGATGGCATGGATGGATCTAGGGCTGGGGCATTGTCGACTTTTGGCAGGGGAGTAGGGAGGATCCGGTGGGAGGGATCGGCTATGGGGCTCCGACTATGATGATGATGATGCAGCAAACTTATGGAGAGGGTTTTGCTCCAGGAAGCTCCTCACCATATCAGAGGAAGTAAGGGAGTGGATGATGGTAGTGACTGTAAGCGGACGATGGTAGCGGTTGTGAGCGGCAGAGAGGAGATCAGGCTTCACGAGTGGAGGCAATCGGCTCGGGGGCGGGTGGCACAGATGTGGCATAGATAGGCAGATCATGGTGTCTCCGGTGATTGTGGAGATGTTGATGTTTGGGATCGGGTGGCTAGAGCGTGGTTGTCAGCTGCTGTGGATTTGGGTATGGAAAGGATCTGTTGCAAGCACTTGATGGTCGATGAGGTTCATCGACGGGAAAGATCATTGGGTTGGCCGGTGGTAGCGGTGGCATTGATGATGTTGCCCTCGGACCAGAAGGAGAGGGGGAGGAGCATGGCAACGGATGAAGGGGTGGTAGATCTAACGATCCTGACGGAGGCGATGGAACTTGGGGCTCTGAACATGATTGGGGGGGTGAGGATGATTACGGGCTCAACATGTGAGCGGAGATGGGATCCCAGGGTGGAAAAAGTATACCCTAATCAATCTAGGCTCTGATACCAAATTGATGGGGGATGGAGTGAGGAGAGTATCGTCGACGAGCTGAGAAGTCACCGATGATTAGGGTACTACTATTTTTTATTTTATTTTATTTTTTTGGGGGTGGCGAATGAACAATGGAGATGGAGGGTAGAAAAATTGGACACTCTATGGACTTGGAACTTATATTCATGGAGAGATCTCTCACCTCTAGGGGATCTCACCCATCCCACTACATGTAGCCTAGGGCATCCCACCCATCTTACAACATGCGAAGCCTAGGGCATCTCATCCAAATCTCTACCTAGGGTCATGAAGGAAAATCTCTAAGACCATAGAGGGGACTCGACGGGGAAGGGGATAATTAGGGCCTCATACCCCCGACGCTTGAAAGCGAAGGCATAGGGTTTCACACCTCTCGATGCTCGAAAGCAAAGTCATAAGGTCTCACACCCCTCATTACCTAAAGGAGAAGGCAAGATGGGCCTCATGCCCACTCCTTTACGGAGGCAGAACTAAGAATCACTCTTCACTACAAACTTATCTTCATTAACCTATTTTTTTACAAAAGACTGAGGGTGGTATTTATAGACCTTTCCAACTCATTTGAATTTTAATACAAGATAAGAAGACAAGGACAATTCAAATTCAAATACAAGATAAGATGAGATCTATCCCAATCCTAACAACTAGATATCGAAATCCTAACCAACTAACAAATTTCAAGATAAATCCTAAATATCTAATCTTCAAATTTAAATTTATTTGGATCAAAATCCATACTGCTCCAGGATTCATGCTACTCTGGGATTCGTGCTGCTCCAGGCGGGTTGGTGGGATTGATGATGGGCTGGATTATTCGAGAATTGGAGTGTTCGGGATTGGAACAACAAGGTGAAGAGAGAGTAGTTCGGTAATCCAGAGAAATAGGGGAGCAGAGATGAAGAACAAGAGATGGAGAAGAAAGATGGAATGAAGAATTTAGGAAGAAAAAAACAAAAATAATGGATGGGTTACCCACCCAGGCTTCAGCGCCCACTCTAAACCAGGTGACCATGTAGGACATCAGTACCCACCTAGGCTTCAGTGCCCACTCTTAACCAGGTGACCATGTAGGGCATCAGCACCCTCTCCTTAACTAGGAGTGAAGCACCCTCTCCTTAATCAGAAGAGGAGGATATAATAAGCCATCCCTCTATTTTGCATGCCCGTCAAAGCACCAAAGACCCTATTCACGATCGAAGAAGCATAGTCAGCCTCTTATGTTGAGTTTAGAGTAAACCAGAGGGAAAAAAAAAATCATGAGAAAAAAAATAGGGAAAAAGGAAAAAAAAGTGAAAAAAAAAAGTATCGGTTTATTAGTTTAATAAAGGGGAAAAAATAGAAAAAAAAGGAGAGAAAATATGGAAAAAAGATTTTATTTGAATTAAAAAAAAATTTGGAGAAAAAATAAATTATTTTTGACATAGCATAAAGGTCGTTTCCTAGCGACCAATGATCCACCCTTCTCTAAAATAATCCTGATCAGGGTCTGTCCTGCATCAGTTTTGGTATCAAAGTTGGTGTCCCGCATCAGTAATTGATGGGGGATAGGATCAAGGGAGGATCGTCGACGAGCTGAGAAGTCACCGATGATTAGGATACTACTTTCTTTTTTGTATTTTATTTTTCTAGGGGGTGGCGAAGGAACAATGGAGATGGAGGGTAGGAAAATTGGATACTCTACGGACTTGGGACTTATATTCATGGAGAGACCTCTCACCTCTAGGGCATCTCACCCACCCCACTACATATAGCCTAGGGCATCCCATCCATCTCACTACATCCAGAGCCTAGGGCATCGCACTTAAATCGCTACCTGGGATCGTGAAGGAAAATCTCTAAGACCATAGAGGGGACTTGATGGGAAAGGAGATAACTAGGACCTCACGTCCCTCGATGCTCAAAAGCAAAGGCATAGGGTCTTACAACCCTCGATGCCTGAAGGCGAAGGCAAGATGGGCCTCATGCCACTCCTTAACAGAAACAGAATGAAGAATCACTCTTCTCTAAAAACTCAACTTCATTAACCAATTTTTTATAAAGCAATGATGGTGGTATTTATAGACCTTTCCAACCCTCATTTGAATTTGAAAACAGGATAAAAATATAAGGATGGATCAAGTTCAAATACAAGATAAGTTCTATCCATATCTCAATCCTAACCAACCAAAACTAACTAAATCAAATTTCAAAATAATTGATAAAGATAATTCCTAAACTATCCTAAAAATCTGATAACTTATTCTTGAATTTGAATTCAAGAGTGGTGCTGCTTCAAGATCTGTGCTACTCCAGGATCTGTGCTGCTCCATGATCCATGCTGATGATGTCCCCATCATTCTTCTGAGGTGGGAAGAACTTGACTCCATCGAGTCAGGCTTCAAGTCTCCTGTCTTCAGCTTGATATTATTTCCTTTGGACTCCAAACTATGGATTGAGATAACCTTGAGATAATTTTTTTTAAACAAATCCTAATTTTTTTATCAACCTTGCTCTGAGATCTATGCAACTTTGAGATTGGTGCAGTTTGAAAACTGTGCAGCTTTGAAATCTGTGGAGTTGAAGTCGGCAAGGGGGAGGGAGGATGCTTTCACGTTCATGCGCTCTCTTCTTCAAACAGGGGAGGTTTGTGGAGGGTTCACCGGCATCGGTGCTGGGAGGAGATGGTGGCATGGTCGGGATGGGAGATGGCGGCATAGTTGGGGCGGTAGCCAGCAGAGTTGACGGTGGCTGGCAATGGCAATTGGGAGGAGTTTCGGTGGGAGGTGTCACACAAATCTACATCACAGGGGTTCCTATCGGTGGTGTGGATGACGGAGGTGGAGGCCGGTGGCATGGATCTTCCAAATCGATGACATAGGAGATAAAGATGGCGATACGGGATTGCTGCAGCAAGGAGATGGGTGGGGGATCCGGCATCTTGGCAGCGGGGACCGATTGGGGATGGGGTTGGTCAGCAGTGGCAGAGGCACCTCGGTCGGCGATGATGGAGGCACATGGGATGGTGCTCTCTTCGATGGTGTCGGATGAGGCGGTGCAATAGCAAGGGGCATTGATCTTTGATTGTTGGTAGTGAGAAGACCCAGTGGGAGGAGCTTGGTAGGAGATGGAGGATGGGGCGAATGGGGTCCATGTATCGATCTTCGGCAGAAGGGCGGGATGGCATGAAGAGACAGTGGTGTTGATTGAATCGGTGCGGGTAGAGATGGGATCAGCAAGTTGATGTGGAAGTGGAGGAGTTGGAGGCAGTCAAGCATCTCGAGCTGCTGGAGCTTTCGGGCCATCGAGAGGATCTGGGCCATCATCAGACTAAACTTTTCCTTCTCATCAGAGGTCGACTCGAAGTGGTTGGAGTGCTGCGTCCGTAGCTTCACCCGGAGACTGATAACCGGTCGGACGCTGAGCCTCCGGTAGGTCTCCACCACCACTTCTCCTCCTACTCAAGAAAAATCACCACGTTCAGATTTAGAGTCCATGTGAGGAAGGCCAAGGTGACGTACTCCTAGTCCTTGTAGCCATTGTAGATAAGGAGGGGAGCTTGGCCTGGATGGAGGTTGATGGAGAGGAGGATCTTCCGGTGGGGCTCTCTGGTTGGGAAGGGTAGCGATGGGGCTCTAAGATTTGTATTCGGTTGGATCTGGCTCAGTGGTGGGCCAAAGAAGGGGGTAATGGAGCAAGAACAGGGGAGAGAACGGCGGGGCTGGTAAGGTGGAAATTTGGGATGATAAGAACCGTACCCTAATGTTCTAGCTCTGATACCAAAACTGATGCGGGACACCAGCTCTGATACCAAAGTTGATACGGGATGCCAGCTCTGATACCAAAGTTGATGCAGGATGGATGCAAAGACTAATCTAATAATTAAGAGCTTAAATTTCATGAGCAATGGCAACAAACTCAGATAAACTATCAAATTAGTTTAATAAAGATAGACTAAGTCTTTACTAGCTACCCATAATTAAATCAGCATGCAATCACATAAAGAACCTTGGATCCGATGATTAAGAAACCACCAAAACTAAGACGTTCTAACTTCAATCAACCAAATCTAATGAGATTCGGATAGTTACTTACCAATAATGCTTTTCCCTCCACCGTTTCAACAGATCTGGATTCAACTCTTACGTTCTCACGGTAGGATTGCAAACTTTAGTTCCTTCGGAGCAGATCTTCTTGATGATGGTTGGATGGCAAGGGAAACCTCCTCTTTTGATTGAGAACACTAGGGATCCTGTAAGAGAATTATGCTTAGAATGGTGGAAATGGAGTGTAAATTTGAAAAGAGAGTGGTGCGGACAACAGGGCAGAAAAATTGACAGGTCGAACCCACATCCCTGTGGATCACCTGTGACTAAAGCCCTAAGCCCAAACTACACTTGTAAATAGTTATCCTAAATTTTTGTTATTTTAGCTTAGTTGGGTTTAGTCCTAAACCCTAAAATTGAGTCCTTGTAAAAATCCCTGGATCCAAAATCGAGTCTGTAAAAAAACTCCTGGACCCAAAATTGAGTCTCTAAAAAAAACCCTGAACCTAAATGAAACATGTATATATATATTTACCTAGTTGGGTTTAGCCCTTTTTACCAACTGTAATTAGGGTTTTTATTTTTAGCCTTTTGGGCCAAACCCTTTTTACCAAGTTAAAATATTTATTTACATGTCTGTGCCTTTTAATCAAATTGGGTTTCAATTAATCAAGTTGGGCTTTAGTTATTTGGTTGGTTTAATTAGTTTAGAGTCATGTGATTAGTTATTTTAGTTATTGAGTCCTGTAATACAAGAGGGGACCCAAATCAAGATACTATGTGCATTATAGTCAAGGCACATATAACCCCATGTGACAACCCAACACACCATGTGCTTGCTAAAGATAAGTCAAGCATTGGCACCACATGTCATCCACTTCTTGGTGCCACCTTATCACCTGCCACATCATTGGGACAACATCACATATCATTTATCTTGGTTCGCCAATTTTATATCAAAAAAAATGGTTGTCTTTATTTTTTTATCAATATATTAAGACATCCGGACACTCAGACATCCAGACATCCAGATATCCGGACATTTAGACAACATGCAAGCTTATCAAAGGAGGGTGCCTCATTTAAATTCCAAGCCAATGGTTTTAAGAGAAGTAAAGCAGAAGGAGTCCCGCCCATGTTAGCACCACTTCTTTCTCATGTTTTGTCGCCAATTCCATGAAAAAAGTCGACCAAGAATCCTTCTCTAAGGGGTGCCTATCAAAGAGAATTTCAAAGGATTTAATTATCTCAAGAGACCAAGATTATCAAGAATAAAAGATTTCAAAAACTCAAGAACCCCACAAGAACTCTTGAGCTGTAGAGTCCACTATCATGCAAGAACCCTCATCATCAATACTCTAGAGTCCACCTCTCATGGCCATTCAAGAAACAATCCTGGCCACACACCACCATCTATCAAGATCGCCCAAGCAAGCATGAAGTCCAAGGAAGATCAAGCTCAAGAGTCATGACCCCAGAAGAAGGAATTCCAAGGAGTTGCTACCCAAGGGAAACCAATGCTAGTCTTTGTATCCATCACACCACTAGTTGATGGTCTATAAATACCCCATCAACCCCCTTGTATTATTAATGATTATTGATGAAATACAATAACATTCTGTCAAATTTTTTCTTAGCTATGTGCATTGCGGGGTGTGAGGCCCTTTCCTTTGTTCTTCAGAACATCGCAGGGCGTGAGGCCTTAGTTATCCTACTTATCCAGACATCAAAAAAATCCCTAGTCGACCTCTTCCTTTCTTCTTTTTTTCACTTTTCCATCCTTTTCCTTCTTTGCTTCTTTCTAACTGAAATCTTCGTTTGTTGAGTGATTGCAGGTGATCTGGAATTAAAGTCAAGGTGTTCTTGCCTTGGAACTGATATCGCAGAAGATTGGAGCCCGAAGACCGAAATCTTGAAGCCCTGCGGTGAGATTCTAAGAGTTCCAATAGATCTACTTTAGAAGAAAAAATTGACATTAGCAAAATTCAAAAACCCTCTCTACTCTTTAGTTTCTGAATTTTGAAAGTAAACCCTAGCTTACGGTGGTTTCTTAGCCACCAAATCCTAATTTTTTTTAGTTACTTTGTTAGATCTACTTGTGCGGGTATAAACTAATTGACTAGTTCCTTAATTGCATACTTTGAGTCTCTGAAAATCTGAAAATAATAAAAAAAAATTAATTACTATTTTTCACTGTTAATTAGGTTAATAATCAGTAGATTAGGTTTTCATAATTATCCCGCATTAGAGAGAGGGAAAGAAGGATGGATGGCTTGGTTATGGATCTGGACTAGATGTTGAAGATGGTGGCACCTGGCTTCTGGATCTTGGACTCAGGAGATAACTCAGGTTTTTGTACTCCACACACACTAATGCAATGCTTAACTAGCATAGCACTCACACACTACAATTACTTAACCAGTAATTGCACTCTTAATGCTTACCCAACAATTGAAGAAAAATCGATAGAGTTTTATTAATCAATCATAAGATGGATTACAAGAGGGGAATGGGGTGGTATTTATAGACCCCTTACATAGTAGCTTGATAAGAATAAATGTTGGGAATTGTGTCCCAAAGCCAATCGCCTGGGTTATAGGTGGTTGAGCTAAATATTGTATTCTTTTTATAAATTAAAAAAATATTATTTTTGGTAGCTCATCACATATTGTATTTCCCTGAAATGAGCTCTTTCCATGTGATGAAGTCCTTAGAACTACACTGACTTCGATATAGAGAGGATGTATCGAGTGGTCCTTAAACCCTGTTCACAACCAAAGGATATATTATACTGGACGGCAATATATCAAGTATAGGTTGTTGCAGTTCACATCATTTGGTTGTCCTCTTGACCAAATGAGTGTGGTGACACTGATGTGATCTGCAAGTGGGATATATGATATCTCATTGAACCTGACTCCGTGCAGCCCCTTTTTCTGCCAAAGGGAAACTCACGATTGGATATGGGTATATGTGTCCCTCTGACCTGAGGTCATCACAGTAGCTTGCAAGTAACTTCCTGTGCTTTGGTACCGGACTACCCGAATTTTTAATCCGGTGACGGAAGGTTTCTGGGTATAGGCAAGTACTTGTGGAGCAGTGATGGACCAAGATGGAATTGACCTGTCCAAACAGTTTGGATTGAATGTCTCGCAGTATCTCAATTTAGCAAATCCTCGGCTGGGGTAGCCCTAGTGAAGAGTCACTGGGCTTGCGAGGTTGAGACACGTAGTCGACTGACACAGTCTGGGTTGGCAGCCCAAATCTCAGTCGTCCTAAGCATTAGAGGTCAAAGGGATGAATTATACGGTAACCATATGCCAGAGGTTCGATAGTTTGCTCCCGCATCTTCGACCTATCCGGACGCCGGGACCCATTGCTAGATGGTTTCCTGTGCTGGTACTAGAATTATTCTAGTGCTACCATTTAGGTTCGAACCTATGAGGTCACACGCCACAGAGAATAACTCTCTGATCCGGATACCGATTACGATTGGAAATCATCTCGGTTTTATGGTCACGGTATTTTTGAGCACTCTTTTCCCCATCTTGCCCTTGTCTGCATCAACCAGAAATTGTTCCGAGCTGACCAGCACTGTGCCAGGATTTTTCTGAATCAGTTTTGAACTGATTCGGAGTTTGTTTCGGCCTCCAATTGGTTGTGAACCAATTGAACCCAATTTAATTGGGCTTGAACCAGGTTCAATTGGATTGAACCATTTGGTTTAAATGGTTTTGGACCGGTTTTTATTGGACCGATGTTTTTTCCTCTCATTTGGACCATTTACATGGTATTTCATTGGAATTCCTTGCGTCCGGTTGAAGGCCAAACGACCGAAACCTCTCGCTCGGCGTCTTCTCCTCTCCCTCGCCTGCCATCTCCCCTTTAATCCTAGTTTATTGGCTGTTTAATGGAGAACAACAGCCTGCTCTTTGATCCTCTTTGTCTCCCTGCCTCTCCCTTTTCCCTTTGTTGTTTATAAATACAGCAGGCCCTGTTCTTCGTCACTCATGAGTTTTTGGCTGGGAGTTGATGTTCTGGGTGTTATTTTGGGCTGAAAAACCGTGAGAGCTGGTTCTTTCCTTGGAGAGCTCATCATTCTTTCTACCGGGATTTATAGGGCTGGGTTTTGGTGAGAGATTAGGAGAGAAAGATCCTTGATTCCCTGATCTTGCTAGTGCTCATTGAAAGGAAGAATCGTTGTTTTGGAGAAAACAAAATTCAAAACAGAGTGTGCTGTTTGACTTCCTTGCTCCCACCGTTTCCTGGTCTTCCGGCGACTAGCATCGTGCGAGAGCCAGATCAGAGGAGCCCCAGGCATGCCCCCCCCTCTAGAGAGTGTTCGTTTGAGCACTTGGGAGCCGGATCAACCTCCTTGCTGCTGTCATTTGTTTGTTCTGTTTTTGTTTTGTTGCAGAAAATTTTGTACGGCAATCCTTGGGTGAACCGAGCTTCAATTTGTTGGAAGATTAAAGCTATTATCTCTCCATTGAAGCAAGAGAAGTCACCAAGTGTTGTTGCAGGACAAGAGATCTACAATTTGCTGTTTTCTGTTCCTCCATTGCTGCTGTTAAAGAGAGGAAGAAACAACGTTTTCAAGAGGCTGCTGGAAGAAGACAACAGGAATAACTTTGTTCCTGTTATCCCAGTTATTCCAGCAGATATTCCAGAGTTATTCCAGGTGGAATAAAGGTATGAAAAATTTTATTTTAATCATGCATAAATAAATGTATTTATTTATATATTTTATAAATATTATATGCCTTGTTACATGCCTATTTTAATACATGCAACTTGAATAGATTAGGTTCTGGACGGAGCAGTTTTCCGCTATGTGATTTTTAAAAATTGTTTTAAAATCCATTCTGCTCCCGTAGCTGTTTGTATGCCTAGTGTAGGATCTTGTCAAACCACCTGACCCTGTTTCTTTCAGTGGTATCAGAGCCAGGTTACAGGTGTAATTTATTCATGTATGCATGTATGTAGATTAAATAGTTTAATCAATCAATGTATCAAATTCTTTTTGGAACCTAGTTGAGACCTTCACCACGATCGTGTGTCTTTGACACGATACGGATTATCTGTGTTGGCCTTTCCAGAAGGATCCTTAAAGAATATAAAATTTAAAAAAATGTTTTAATTTTTAGATACATGAAATTGGCATGTTTTTAGGCATGTTTTATATTGGATATAAAATTTGTAAAATATATAGATGCATGATTTTTGTTATGTAAAATTATTTTATATAAAGACTTAATTAAAATTGTTTTAATTAAGAATTTGGCTTACTAAATTATTAGGTTTATGAAATATAATTTGACATGAATAAGCCATTTTAGGTTAGTTGGGTTAGTTCTCTAATTGGGTCCTTAACTGGGTTAGACCTAGGTTTAGTTGAACCGGATAAAAGAAGATTAATCAAAAGTTGATTAAGGTCCTTCTTTAGAACTATCTAATAGTTAGATTAGTTGATCCGTTCATCTAAAATGATCCAATTAGTGGCTCAGTGGATGCCCGAGTCTTTAGGCTAATCTGATCGAGTCTGGTAAACCAACTGGTGTCGAGGTAGGTTTGGCATTGTGATCATGGTTGTATGAGGCTACCTCTTTCCTGGCCAACTTGATTGGTGTCTAGGAAAGATGGTTAATGGCGGATACTCACCCATGATCTCACCTACTTGGCTAGTCGAGTCGACCAGAACTGATCGAAAAAGCTCAATGACTCGAGTTAACCCATGTCACCAAGGTTGATTGGTCTGACTGATCTATAGGTGCGCATGGATCATTTGTTGATTCATATCAACCCTCCTGGAATCTGATTGATTTAGTGGGAGGATGATCCATGTCCTTATCTTTTCTTCTGTCACAACTAAAAATCCTCTAAAATTATTAGGTCCTTAAAAAGACTAAGTCAAGGTGTTGACAGTGTCTTAGCCTCCTATTAAGTCAGTTAGAAATATGTAAACTAGCTTGGTGTGCATCGGCAGTTCCAAAGAACGGGTGTACATCCGGCGACTGGAATTTCTATCTGATCGATGATGGTTCAGTGCAACCTCCTTAACGGGACCAGGTGGGCCAGCCAAAGTCGGGCTTGGTCTTTAGTTAGCTGGAATCATTGGATTTGTCATTTTAATGGTTGGACCTAACCAGAGACCCGCAATAGGAGGCCCCAAGGCCGATTGGGGTGTTCTCTGGGGCAAAATGAAATACTGAAAATTGTTTATGGAAGCAATTGGTTTACAAACCTACCTTTAGGCTCGTATGGGTGAGCCGGCCAAAGTCGGGCTCATGCGAGGCCTATTGGATTTCAGTACCCACTTGAAAAAGTGTTTTCATGGATTGGAGTTAGAGGCTACCAATCTTAAAAAAATTAGTGGGAGAAACCTTTAGACTAAAGTCCAAGTCTTTTGGTTAAAATTAATTCATACACTAATGTGGTCTTATTTTCTTTTCAGATGTCTTCAAACTTATCGCTCCGGTCACTTCTCGATAACGTGAAGTTAAAAGGTCACAACTTCAATAGTTGGTATCGAAGATTGAGAATCGTTCTGGAGCATGAACGGATCCTCTATGTGATAACGGATTCGGCACCTGAAATCCCTCTCGCTAATGCACGGAGTGCGGTCAGAGATGCTTATCTGAAGTGGGTCTCTGATCGGACTACTGTCCGTTGCATTATGTTAGCGGCGATGAACGACGAGTTCAGTCGCAAATTCGAGGAGGCCCAACCTGATGAAATCCTTCAAAAGTTGAAGGAATCCTTCGGCACCCCGGATGATGTAGAACGGTACAAAGTGTCTTGTGCCATCTACAACTCCAAGATGCCGAATGGTGGTTCAGTCACTGATCATGTATTGTACATGATCGAGCTGATTGAAAAACTTGGCAAACTCGGATGTCCCTTGCACGAGCAGCTCGGCAAGGATGCGATCCTGAATTCTCTTCCCTCCTCCTATCTTGATTTTCTCGATCATTTTAGAATGAACAAGCCTGCAGTCAACTACCATGGTCTTTTGGGGTTGCTGCAGACTTTCGAGAAAGACCACCAACTGAATAAGGGGGTGGTGAATTTTGTGGGAGGAAGTAGAGGTCGTCGTCCCTTTAAGAAAGGGAAAAAGAAAATAAATAAGAAGGGAAAGAAGGTGCAGAATACTCCTGGCCCTAGTCAGACCAGGAAGTATAAGGCTGATCAGTCTTCTGCAGAGTGCTTCTACTGCAAGAAGAAGGGACACTGGAAGAGGAACTGTCCTCTTTATATTGTGTCCCTTGATCCGAACAGGCCGAGGAAGCAGAAGTCTGCTGAACAAGGTATTTATATGTTAAAACCTTGTAATTACTCAATTGTTGATACTGCTAACTGGGTATTGGATACTGGTAGTCCAATTCATGTTTGTAATTTATTACAGGGACTTCAAGTTAGCAGAAGATTTGAAGATGGAGAACAGTTTCTGAGCATCGAGAATGGAAATCATGTTCCAGTACTGGCGGTCGGAGTCCTGCGTCTTGTCTTTGAGTCTTGTACTGTCGAACTAGTCGACTGTCACTATTGTCCTAGTTTCATTATTTGCATAATCTTTATAGGCCTTTTGGCCAATTATGGTTTTGAACTATCAATAAAGGAAGATTTTTGCAATATTATTTTGAATAACTCTGTGATAATGAAAGCTAGATTAAATAATGGCATATATGTACTATCAAGGCCTGTTAATGTAATGTACACTTCTAGCAAACCCCCAAGATTAGATAATGTCAACGATTTGTATCTTTGGCACTGTAGGCTAGGTCATATTAACCAAAATAGGATAAACAAGATGCGAGGAGATGGACTCCTCGAGGTCAGTGATTTTGAATCACTGCCCACTTGTGAATCCTATTTACTTGGTAAAATGACCAAGTCACCTTTTACGGGAAAAGGTGAACGAGCTACATAACTTCTAAGTCTAATACATACTGATGTATGTGGACCGATGACAGTTAGTGCCAGAGGAGGATACAAATATTTCATTACTTTTACAGACGACTTTTCAAGGTTTGGTTATGTCTTTCTAATGAGACATAAGTCTGAGTCGTTTGAAATGTTCAAACGATACCGTAATGAAGTAGAAAAGCAAACTGGAAAAAGTATTAAAACCCTTCGATCTGATCGAGGTGGTGAATACTTATCTGGTGAATTTTTGACATATCTTGAGGAGAATGGAATTCTCTCTCAGTGGACTCCTCCAGGAACACCATAGTTGAATGGTGTGTCTGAAAGGAGGAATCTAACCTTGTTGGACATGGTTCGATCCATGATGGGTTTTGCAACTCTGCCTCTATCCTTTTGGGGATATCCGCTTCAGACAGCCTGTTACTTATTAAATGATGTTCCAAGTAAGTCTGTTGTCTCCACTCCGTATGAGATGTGGACTAGACGTAAACCCTCAATCTCACACCTTCGGGTCTGGGGTTGTCCGGCTTACATAAAGCGTTTAGACTCAGACAAACTCGGTCCTAGGTCTGATCGATGTTTATTTATTGGTTATCCTAAGAAAACCAAAGGGTATTTCTTCTATTTGGAAAATGAACAAAAGGTGTTCATTGCTCTTAGAGCTATCTTTTTGGAAAAGGAGTTCCTTGGAGAAGGAACTATAGCCTCTAAGATTAAACTTAATGAAGTTCAGCCAATAGAAGAACCTGCACACTCTAAGGACATCGTAGAACCGGCTGTGATTGAATCATACCCAGAATCTATTAGGAGATCTGGTAGAATACCGCATCAGTCGGACAGATACTACGGTTTCTTGGTCCGGGACGGCGATCCCATTGAGCTCGATGAGAACAATGAGGATCCGATCACCTATATGGATGCACTTCAGAGATTTGACTCTGAGGCATGGCTTGGAGCCATGTGATCCGAAATGGAGTCCATGAAAATCAACAATATTTGGACATTGGTTGATCCGCCTGAAGGAATAAAACCCATCGGGTGTAAATGGATCTTCAAAAGGAAAAGGGGTGCAGATGGGAAGGTAGAGACCTATAAAGCCTGTTTGGTTGCCAAGGGGTATCGTCTGCGATATGGTATCGATTATAACGAGACTTTCTCTCCTGTGGCAATGCTCAAGTCCATTCAGATCATGCTTGCTTTGGCAGCATATTTTGATTAGGAGATCTGGCAGATGGATGTCCGAACCATTTTCCTAATACAGCCTGAAGTGTTCACATCCACAGATGAATCAAAAGTATGCAAGTTGCAGAGGTCCATCTATGGACTCAAGCAAGCGTCTCGAAGTTGGAACTTACAGTTTGATAGGTGTATCAAATCGTACGGCTTCGTTAGGAATGGAGAAGAACCGTGCATCTATAAATGGGTGAATGGTTCTGTGATTGTATTCCTAGTACTGTATGTTGACGACATTCTTTAAATCGGGAATGATGTTGCAGCATTACAAAGAATAAAGGTCTGGTTATCATCTCATTTCTCCATGAAGGACTTGGGTGAAGCTTCTTACATACTAGGTATGAAAATCTATAGAGATAGATCTAAGAAGCTTTTGGGACTGTCCCAGTCTACGTACATTGACACTGTACTGAAACGGTTCAGCATGAAAAATTCCAAGAAAGGCTATCTTCCGATAGGTTCTGGAATTACTCTTTCCAAGAAGGATTGTGTGACAACTCCTGAGGAAAGAGAGAGCATAAGTAGAGTACCTTATGCTTCTGCAGTAGGCTCTATCATGTATGCTATGACTTGTACTAGACCAGACGTGGCATACTCACTAGGAGTAGTGAGCAGATACCAGTCTGACCCAGGTGAGGTGCATTGGAAGGTGGTCAAGTCCATCCTTAAGTATTTGAGAAATACTAAAGATCAATGGCTGATTTATGGAGAACCTGACTTGAAACTTATGGGATACTCTGACTCCAGTTTCCAGTCAGATAGAGATGATAGCAAGAGTGTGTCAGGGTTTGTATTTACCCTGAACGGAGGAGCGATCTACTAGAAAAGTTCCAAGCAGGCAACTGTTGCAGACTCGGTATGTGAAGTAGAATATATTGCAGCATCAGATGCAGCAAAGGAAGCTGTATGGTTGCGGAAGTTCCTTGGAGAGCTAGGGGTGGCACCTTCCCTAGATGGTCCTGTTCTGGTGTACTGTGACAGCACTGGAGCCATTGCTCAAGCTAAGGAGCCTAAAGCTCATCACCGCACCAAGCACATTCTGTGGCGCTACCACCTCGTACGAGAAATCGTGGAACGAGGCGACATCAATCTTCTGAAGATCGATGGAAAAGAAAAAACATTTTCAAGAGGCTACTGGAAGAAGACAACAGGAATAACTTTATTCCTGTTATCCCAGTTATTCCAGCAGATATTAAAGAGTTATTCCAGGTGGAATAAAGGTATGAAAAATTTTATTTTAATCATGCATAAATAAATGTATTTATTTATATATTTTACAAATATTATATGCCTTGTTACATGCCTATTTTAATACATGCAACTTGAATAGATTAGGTTCTGGGCGGAGCAGTTTTCCACTACGTGATTTTTAAAAATTGTTTTAAAATCCATTCTGCTCCCGTAGCTGTTTGCATGCCTAGCGTAGGATCTTGTCAAACCACCTGACCCTATTTCTTTCAATAAACTCATGGTAGCAAGATAAGAAAATATTCTTTTGAATACAAAAATAATTAAGATGACAATGGACTTTAATTTCCTTCTTGACCTTGATGAAGACTCTTTGTAATTTAAATTGGGTAGACTCCTTTGCTCTTGGACTTCTCCATGAATTGGGTGATGAATAAGGTGTTCCACGATTTTAAGAAGAATGTGGTGACAAAAATGAGATGGCATTGCTGCTGTTAAAGAGAGGAAGAAACAACGTTTTCAAGAGGCTACTGGAAGAAGACAACAGGAATAACTTTATTCCTGTTATCCCAGTTATTCCAGCAGATATTAAAGAGTTATTCCAGGTGGAATAAAGGTATGAAAAATTTTATTTTAATCATGCATAAATAAATGTATTTATTTATATATTTTACAAATATTATATGCTTTGTTACATGCCTATTTTAATACATGCAACTTGAATAGATTAGGTTCTGGGCGGAGCAGTTTTCCGCTACGTGATTTTTAAAAATTGTTTTAAAATCCATTCTGCTCCCATAGCTGTTTGCATGCCTAGCGTAGGATCTTGTCAAACCACCTGACCCTGTTTCTTTCAATAAACTCATGGTAGCAAGATAAGAAAATATTCTTTTGAATACAAAAATAATTAAGATGACAATGGACTTTAATTTCCTTCTTGACCTTGATGAAGACTCTTTGTAATTTAAATCGGGTAGACTCCTTTGCTCTTGGACTTCTCCATGAATTGGGTGATGAATAAGGTGTTCCACGATTTTAAGAAGAATGTGGTGACAAAAATGAGATGGCATTTCATCTCACTTCCATAATTAGCATTAATCCTCTTCTCCTCTTGGTGTGAACTTTTCTTATTTTTCAAATTTGAAGGTAGGTAAGATAATCCTCCTTTACATCCTTGGATTTAGATAAAACATCCTTGAATGATGAATGGACTCCATAGGAATTAGGGCTCCTTTGAAATTTGGATGGACCTTTATTTAATCTTAGATTCTTCTTGGATGAACTTCCATTTAAATTTGAATAATTCCTTGAGTTGGCCGACCATTTGGAGTGGGCGACAATTCATGATAGATGGTGCTAAATGGGAGGAAGAATCCTTCCATTTTACTCCTCTTAAATGGCATACTCCTTGGATTTAAAATGGGTGATGAGAAAAGAATTGTTGGCGCCTTCCTTGGATAAACTTAAATCCTAAACATTGTCCTGATATCTCAATGTCCCGATATCCCAATGTCTCAATGTCCTGATGTCTGGTGAAAATCTTGGACAACCTTTCTTTGACATGGAATTGATCCACAAAGGTGATGTGGCATGATGGTGACATGGCTTCAACAACTGGGCTTGGCCTTGGCTAACAATTGAGCTTGAACCCTAATGACTCATTCAATTATACGACTCAACTTCAAGCAAACCTAACTTGACTAATTTGCAAAATAAATCTAACTAATATTATTTACAGGACTCAAGCTAAAATTAAAATAGAACAACTACTCATTGGTGATCCATAATGAGCTTGGAGGGTTCTGACGTCTCTTCCTAGCTCTGGTATCCTCACCATTCCAGTAATAGGAGAGGTATTAGGTGCACTAGTCATCCCACAAAGGTTGGACCCGACCTGTTGGTATCCCTAGCTCACTAGAGCAAAGTAAATTAGGTCTAATTGATTTTAATTAGGTTGGGCTCAAATGCAAGGGTTGTTGTTTTGGGCTAAGGAGAGGTGATCAAATCCTCCCCTCATCTGACATAGTGAAATTGCCCTTAATGTAGCTTATGCATATGATGGCACACATATGAAAATGCAATTAGGGTTTCTAAGTTTTTGTATTTTTTATTTTTATTTAGAAAAAATATAATATGCAGGAAATATATAGAAAAAAATAAAATATGTAGAGATTATGCAAAAAGGATCCTAAACATGTTGAAACTAGACTTGCTGAAATTTTAGGGCAAAGCTGTTCTCAGGTAGTAAATTAGATGTGCAGAAGACATAGAAATCAAATTAAATTATGAGAAAATTCTGATAAATATTATCAATTATGAGAAATCCAGAAAAATAAGAATCGAAAGCTTCTAAGTTTCCAACATGTAGAAACAATTAAAAGAATAGACCATATGCAGAAATGATAGGATGCAAAAATTAGCCCTAAAAGATGCTCGGTTACCAAATGATGCGGGACTACTTATGCATAAAAACTAATTTTCTGTTATTAAGTAGTGAATTAAGAGTTTATATCCCAAGAGGGTGACCTTAAGGTGGTCGACCACATGGTCGTGACCACAAGGGTGGGGCACCGAATTAGGATTAGGGCTTCATGCTTCCGAGTTTTCTTCGGTTGTCCTTCTTCCTAGTAAGTGTTATAGACATTTGATTCACCAGGGTCTTCAAGGGTGGCTCCATGACTCCTTCCATGCTTTCCAAGTGGCACAATTGTGTGGGTGACTGGATTCCATGCAGTGGTTGGAGTGTCATGCTGGCTGGATCCATAGGTAACTTGAGTCTTCTTCTTACAAAATTAGACTAGACTCAATGCAAGACTTACATGACTCATAAGACTTAGAGTGACAAAACTTATAATGACCATCCCAAAACTTGACTCAATATCCTAATGGTATGAGTGACTCTAAATACAGGACTCAAATGTTAAAAGGCCCAAAACAAGACTCAGGGGCCAAAGTAGGGACTCAAATGTGCTAAGCCCTTATTACAAAATTGGACTCAAACATTGAAAATACTAATCAGATAACCACAGAGGGTTGAGAAGCCTCTGCCTAAGTCTGGTGCCTCTGGTGTCCGCACCACAAGAGAGGATTCTCTCAATCATTACTAAAATGCCAGTGCCCTTCAGAGGCAAAGTATGTACTATAAGAAGTCCATGATGGCATTTACAACAATCACTTGGGGTATAGGGTCTTGTTGCTTAAAATCTTGAGAAAATAATATTATTCGCTTTCCATACAATAGGATTCTATGGACATGGTTCAGGAAATGCGATCGATGCTAGTGCCATTCAAATGTGCAGCGATTGTCGGCCGCACTGCTCACCTCCATTAGCACACCTTGGGATCCTTTCCTCTAGCTCTAGGGTAGCAAAAATTCTTACTTGTGGCTATTGATAATTTTACAAAATGGAACCATGGGATCCTTTCCTCTGGCTACAGGGCAACAAAAATTCTTACTTATGGCTATTGATAATTTTACAAAATGGATAGAAGCCAAACCACTCACCAGGATAATAGAGGCTATGGTAAAAGGCCTCATTTGTAATCCATTATTTGTTGCTTCGAGCTATCCTGAATCATCATTTTGGATAATGGTCGATAGTTCAGCGGCTTCAAGCTAGCCAAATTCTATCAAGATTTGGACATCACCCAATGCTTTACCTTCATCGGCCATCTCTTAGCTAATGGGGAGGTTGAGATTGCTGATAGAATTCTATAACATGGGATAAAGACACACCTTGACCAAGTACAAGGATGGTAGGTGGATGAATTGTATCATGTCCTCTCGACCTACTAACCCACACAAAGAGGCCCAACAGCCAATCCCCTCAAGCGATCAATGCCCATAAGCTCTAGGTGACTAAGTAGCACTCGATTAAAATCCTTAGGTGATAACACCCACTAGCTCTAGGTGACCAAGAAGCACTCGGTCGAGCCCTTAAGTGATCAGTACCTACTGATTCCAAGGGACTGTGTAGCACTTGATTAGAGTCCTCAAGTGATCAATGCTCAGTAGCACCAAGTGATCTAGTAGTACTTGGTCAAAGCCATCAAGGGACCAACATCCACTAGCTCCAAGTGAACAGAGTCCCTAGGCGATAATCCCCATAGGCTATAAGAAACCAAGTAGCGCTTGGACAGAGCGCTCGAGTGATCAACACCCATTGGCTCTAAGTGACCGTGTTGTGTTTAGTCAGAGCCCTCAGGTGATTAATGCTCATTGTCCTAAGTAACCAAGTAGAGCTCGGATAGAGCTCTTAAGCAATCAATGCTCACTGGCTATAACAATCAAGTAGCACTCGATCAGAGCCCTCAGGTGAATAATGTTCACTGGCTCTAAGCGATCGAGTAGCACTTGGTATGATCCTCAGGCGATCAACACCCACTGGCTCGAAATGATTGAGTAGCACTCAGTGAGGGCCATAAAGTGATCAATGCCTAGTGGCTCCAAGTGATCGATTAACACTCGATTAGAGCCTTCAAGTGATCAATGCCTACTAGCTTCAAGTGATTGAGTAGCAGTCGGTTAGAGCCCATAGGTGATTAATATCCATTAACTCTAAGTGACTATGTAGTGCTTGAATAAAGCCATTGGGAGATGAACATCTATTAGCTCCAAGTGAATGAGTATCACTTGGACAGAGCCCTCAGGTAATCAATATACATTGGCTCCAAGTGACTGAGTAGCACTAAATCAGAGCCCTTAGGCAATTAAGGTCCATTAGCTCGAAGTGACCAAGTAGCACTCGGTTAAGGCCCTTAGGTGATTAATGTCCACTAGCCCCAAGTGACTGAGTAGTACTCGAATAGAGCGCTCAAGCGATCAACTTCCATTAGCTCCAAATGATTGAGTAGCAGTCAGTCAATGACCTCGGGCAATCAATGCCCACAGGCTTTAAGTGATTGAGTAGCATATGGACAGAGCCCTCTGATGATAAATGCCCACTAGCTCTAAGTAACCTAGTAGTGCTTAGTCAAAGCTCTTAGGGATCAACACCAATCAGCTCCAAGTGATCGAGTAGCACTCGGTCTCAAGAGATTAATACCCACTGGCACCAAGTGATTGAGTAGCCCTCGATCAGGGTCTTCAATTAATCAATGTTCACTAGCTCTAAGTGATCGAGTAGTGCTAGATTAGAGCCCTCAAGCAATCAACACTTGCTAACACCAAGTGATCGAGTATCGCTTGATTAAAGACCTCAAGCGATCAACACCCACTAGCTCCAAGTGATCGAGTAGCCCTCGATCAGAGTTCTCAAGAGATTAATGTCCACTGGCTCCAAGTGATGAGTAGTGCTTGGACAAAGCCCCCAGGTAATCAATGCCAATGCTCCAAGAGACCGAGTAGCACTCAGATTGTTGCCCAGGTGGCTTTTCTAAGAGGGGGGTGAATTGAAAATTTAAAAAATTTAGGCAATAATGTGCTCTTTGAAAATCCCTTATAAGTGTTAAGTGAAATGATAGGAAAATAGAATGAAGAAGCATAATTAAATAAGAAAAGCACAACACAAACACAAGCAAATTATAGTGGTTCGGAACGACCCAGCTCCCACATCCACTACCTAAGATTATCACTTGGGATTTCCACTATATCCCCCATTGCAATACAGTCGGATTGTTTTCACAGGCTCACAATCCAAACCTCTACACTTTGATTTTTAAACTAGGCTTACCAAAGAAATCCAAGTTGGTTTTACCAGGATCACCAAGAACCCAACTTGGTTTTAATCACAGGCTAACCAAGAACCTATTTGGTTTTTAAACCAGGCTCACCAATAACCCAACAATTTAATAAAAGAATTGTAAAGAAAAGCAACAAGATGACAAACAAATTTTTGTCGAATGGTTGGCGATGCAACTCGAGAGAAGCCCACTTGAATGCACTTCAATGTACTTTAATGGATTCTATTGCTTCTTTACTAAGTGCTTCAAGCTTCAGATGAGAGTTGGTGAAAGCTTGAAGGCTATCTTGAATGCTCTCAGTGCTCTCTTGCTTGTTGGCTTGGTTGGATATTCAATAATGCATTAACTCTTCATCTATTTTTCAAAACTTACTTCAAAGAAGTTCAAATCTCTTAAATATATAGTCTTATACCTTTCTTAGATGATTTTAGTCATTGTAGATCATTGGGATGGGATATTTTACCATTGGAGGACTTTTTGGATTCAAATTCCAAGTTCTGGAACTAGCCGTTATAAGTCTGAAATTGACCTTCGAGTCGACTTGGATCACTCTAGTCATCTCGGATCCTCAAAGTAGTTCTGGTTGAGTCAACTCAATTTAGTCAGCTCACTTGCATAGTGTTCTGATTCTTCACTCTGTAAGAGTTGGCTCACCTTGATTCTAGTCAACTCAGATCCTCAGGCCTTCAAAATGCAGTCTAGAAGAGTCGACTCTTTCTTATTAGAGTCAGCTTGATTGGCTATTGTTCTTAGATATCTTTTTCTGGACTCTAAAGGAGTCGGCTCAATTTACTGAAGAGTCAGCTTGGATGTCTGACTATGTGATAGAGTCGACTTGGACACCCTTTGGGTTGGCTCACCTATCTGATTCAGGAAATGGTACTTTGGACGAGTCAGCTCGGTTCCCTTAGAGTCGGCTCGGATATCTGCATGCCATGTGCTAGAGTCGGCTCTCTTCTCTTCGAGTCAGCTCGAATGAGTTCTTCAATGAATTTTCATTTCTTCTCCAGAATTTATCCAGCAAGGCTTCAAGCTTTCAAGATATCTTCAAACTCTTCTTATAACATACTCAAAGTAATTTAAAGTTTGATATAAGCTAGAAGTAACCCATTTGATTGATTTTCACTTAAGTTTTTCTTTGGGTTCTTCTTTACAAGATTCAATTACAATACAACTCAACACAAGAAATAGAAATGTAGGAGTTGTGATTGAGCATAGAGTTTATCTTACAAATACTTATAAATCACTTGAATAGTTGTTAGTAAAACAAATGCATGCTCCAATGTTTTGTTATCATCAAAATCACTTATGGTGTCAATAACCTCCCCCTTTTGATGATGACAAAATACTGAGTGATGTGGTAGGATCCCTGACATGGGACTCTAGTCGGATGCCATGTCGGATAAAGCTACCACGTGGAACGTCTCAGCCTGAACTCCTTCGCCTGACCGCGCTCCCTTCGGGTTGAGATGCCGAGGCCGAAGTCGAGCTCCACCCTACTTCGCCCAGCGGCACTCCCTTCAGGTCGAGACACTGAGGTTGAAGTTGAGCTCCGCCACTCCTTCGCCCGGCCGTGCTCCCTTCGGGTCGAGACATCGAGGCCGAAGCCAGACTCCACCACTCCTTCGCCCAGCCACGCTCCCTTCAGGTCGAGACGTCGAGGCTGAAGTCGAGCTCCACCACTCCTTCGCTCGGCCATGCTCCCTTCATGTCGAGAAACCGAGGTTGAAGTCGAGCTCCGCCCTCCTTCGCCCGACAATGCTCCCTTTGGGTCGAGATGCCGAGATCGAAGACGAGCTCCACCCTCCTTTGCCCGGTCGTGCTCCTTTCAGGTCGAGACGCCGAGGTCGAAGTTGAGCGCCGCCTCTCTGGATCGGCTGTCACTCCCGCAATCTGTGCTCGGTCCACTCGCACTCTTTCATTTCATAACTTCTCCTCCTAGCATGGAGTGCATACTCGGGGCTTGACCAAGAGGATCTGTTCCCCTGGATTGTTATAGACTTGAGCATCAGAGTGCCCCACCGAAATCCCTGGCCTGGGTCACCGACTATGTTGTACAAGTTCGGGTGATCAAAAAGGATCCCGTAAGACAGTGATGAGTTCCGACCTTGACCTCAGCTATGGGCCACAACGATCTTGGTGGCAACAGATTGGCGTGCCAGGAAGGGGGTGACAGGATGCACTTTGATCCAACCCAAACTCCTTGCAAGCAGCTCACCAGGAGGATGGTGACAATGCGGGTGAGAGAAGTCTCCACTAGCCATGCGGGAGATCCCCTGGTGGGGACACTAGAGGCACCAGAATTAGACAGAAGCTTCTCAACCCTCTATGGATTAATTAGCAGCATCTGAGTCCATTTGTAATAAAGGCTTAGTCCATTTGAGTTATTTTTTTTCTTACTTGAGTCATGTACTAGCCAGCTCATGTTGAGCTAGTTTTTCTTTTGAGTACTGTATATAGCATTTGATCAATACCATTAGGGTTCTGGATTAGTCGGTCAAGTTAGCTTATGTTAAGCTAATCATATACCGAGTCTTGTAATCATGTCTAGTTGTATTGAGTCTGTATTGAGTCAAGCCCAATCAAAGAAGACTCAAGCATGTGAAGGATACCACCCAGCATGCCACCTTAGTAGCCGCATGGAGTTCCAGTCACACTCTGGATTTCACCACCTAGGATTTCTTGGAGGATCATGAAGTCGACCCTGCATGAGGAGTTGATGACCACATATCGGCACACACCTTCCACACCCTAAGCACACCAACTCCACATGCCAGCATGAATAGAAGGAAAGTCAAAATAGATAAACATGAATCCCATGATTCAAGCCAGCTTGCTTAGGAAAGAAGTGGTCCACCCCTAGCCAAGAGAAGTAAGAAGTTGGCACCCTTTGGTTGTCTACTACCTACCTTATTTGGAGGGATTTTGTATGGCATGAGAGTGTTCTCTTCCATGTATTTAGCCCCACACTTTAGGAAGAAAGTGGTCACCCATTATTTTCCTTATTTTATTTGCTTGGGCCCTAAGTCTCATGACTCTATATAAGGGACCCCTTCTATGAAAATTTAATAACTTTTTATCATGAAATAATATTGAATTTCCCCAATTGCTGTGTGCTACCTACTGTGTGCTTAAAGGGATTCTGTGTGAGCCCTTCTTCTTCCTGGTGTCCTATGCCTGCCTCCAACCTTCATCTGCCACTCCAAGCCCAAGCCACCCTCCTCAAATCCCATCTTTCCTTTGCTGGTTTTTCAATTAACTCTCCACCTGTGCTTTGTTTTCTCACCCTAGAATAGCTGTTTGCAGGTCCCTCAACTCCAACGAATCCAACGACTCCAACCGGGTTGCAATCAGATCATCGAGCAGAAAGCCAGGAATTCGCAGGTCTCTGGCTTGATTTTCCAGGCCGCTTCTAGGAGTGAGAGCGATCTCTTCGCATACGATCTATACTAGGCACATCTACCATTGCTAGGTACACCCCCTCTACCTGCCAGATGCTTTATTATAGATGAACTGGCCCAACTGAGACTTCTCAGCCTTGGCGATCCTCTTTCCTTTGCTTTTAGGTCCTGTTATGCATGCTCTTAGTTTCATAATTTCATATAGAACTCTTTACATCATTCTTTGGTCTGATCTTTGGGATTAAAATATATAACTCAATATTTAAAACACAAAAAAATAATTGCATGCATATCTAGTTCTGCATCATTTGGTATCAGAGCCTGTTTGGGCTCATTTCTCTTTGGATATTCGGATCGGGTGCTTCACCATGGCCGTCCGGTCATAGGAGACACGTAGGGTTGCAAGACCCTCTATTCCCAATCTATGGGATCTCCTATGGCGGTAGGGGTGCCGTTGTGAATTGACCCATGAAGAAGAATACAAAGAGTTCCTTTAGGATTTTCATTTTCGGCCTTTTCAATATATATCCTATTGTTTTAATTGTTTTTGTCCACAAAAAACTCAAAAAATTTTGAAATTTATTTTTATACATTTCTAATAATTCAAGTTAGTTTTTAGAAGTTTTTCAAGAATTATTTTATTTGTGTATTTCTCCCAGCTGAAAAACTTCCTGAGAACAGTTCTACTCTATTTTGGCAGCAAAGCCGATTTCAAAAAGTTCAGGGATTTTTTTAATAAAATCTTTGCATATCTTAAATTTTGACACATTCTCTGCATATTAGGTCATAATCTACAAGTTATATTTCTAAACAAGAAAATACCAAAATAAAAAAAAAAATATATATACTCAAAAACACCAAAAACACCTAAATCATAATTTCATTTTCATCTGCCTGCCATCATTGCATAAAATACCTTAAGGGCACTTTCTATATGTCAGATAAGGGGAGGAATTAATAACCTCTCCTTATCCCAAAACCACATCCCTTGTATTCGTTCCTAAGCCTAATCTAAAATTAACTAGACTTAATTTGCCCTAGTGGGCTAGGGACACCCATCAGTCAGGTTCAATCATTGTGGGATGACTAGTGCACCCAATTCATCTCCTATTGCCGGATACTGGTGTCTAGGCAAGAGGTATAGTGTCAAACGACCTTAGAAAATCGGTGGTTCATTAATTGGGTCCCAGCGAGAGCAGGGGGGCCTCCCACCATCCCACCTCTTACTTGGCCAGATTGAAGGATTAGGATTTGAGTTGTGTGTATGTTGAGTCAATCCATTCTGATTGGGCTTTAGGTCTAGGCAGCTGTAGTCGAGTCAGTGTTGAGTCTTGCATGAGTACTAGATTAGGGGCATCATATCATCCACCATCTTCACCTTTGGCTGAACCCATGGATAAGCTGGAAGTCAAGATTCAAGCCCTTATAGACCAAATAGCCTAGATGAACCATAAGTTTGACTAGACGGAGAATAGGATAGGAACCCTAGAGAAAACCCATAGGACCTAGACTAAATCCCAACCTGAGCCACCTTTACCCACACTACCCAAATTATATGAACCTAAAACCTATGTATCCAAAACCTATGAACATAGATCCTATGCACCCACTCCCTATAATCCTAGTATACCCACAAGCTATAGATCTTATGACTCCAAATCTTATGACTCTGGAACCTATGAGCCCATATCCCATGAGCCCAGTAGACCCAAGACCCATAGAGCTGAACCCAAATCCTATGACCCCAGATCTTATAATCCAATGACCCATAGATCTGCCCCCTTGTCTTATAAGCTCAGGGAGCCCATAACCCTAAGGTATCAGCCTAGTACTAGTCATGTTTTCCCTAGTCAACTTGAACCCCATAGGATTAGTACCCCTAAATATGAGCCCAGTAATAAGCCACTACCCCTTAGGCAACTTGAACCTTCTAGGAGTAGTGCCCATAATCAGAAGCTAGGACCTAGACAATTTTTCCTTAACCGACCTTCCCCTACCACCCCTTTGATTCACAAGGCTTACATTAAAGTGGAAGTGTATGAAGCTGATGTGAACTTAGTGGATGAGTATGAGGGAGAAGAGGAGACATCTCTAGAAGATCTAGAATTAGTTGACCCCGTAGGTATCCAAGTAGAAGCCAATCTAGAGTTAGCTAACCCTGACCACACCCAGATTAAACCTATAGTAGAGGACCAATTAGAGGAAGTGAACTCTGATACTAGGATTTTACCTGAGGAAATACTAGAAAAGCGCCTAATTATAGAGCCTAGTCCTAAATTCCATGAACTAGAAGACTATATTGAGGATTTGGCTTACTTAACCCATTGCCCTCAAGATGAATCCCTTCCTGCCATTCCTATTGAAGATCTCTTCCAAGAAATTATTGACCCATCCTTCCATAGCATGGACCTTTTCTTGCCCATAGATATAACTCCATATTCATACATAAAGGTCAGTCTCTTTAGCCCTGAACCAGTCCCTGAATCCCCTTCCTATTTCCTACCCTTTCATGAGTGTTCTCATGTGTCTAGAACTATTAGGTTATATTTTATTGAGGTTACTAGGTTGCAAGAATCCATAGAGCCCATCCCTTTTGCTACCTACTTTTTGCAGACCCTCTAGCATCTATTAGGAGTTACTAGCAAATTTTCTTCTGCATGTCATCCATCAACCACAACTCATTCCCCATACCCAAGTTGTAGTTAAGACATAATAAACCACTTTCGATAGGAATGCATAGTCGAGTCTGTTAGGTGTTGGTATGAGTCCTTTGCATCATCTGTTAGGAGTCTGCATGTGCCCAGCATGTTCGTCACATGTACTAATTTTGAAAGAAACTGGCTAATTTTCGAAGAATGGTCAAGGAATTTGATGCAGTGGATTCTGTCTTGGTTAGGCTTAGGCATAAAAGAGAAGCTTCATGCTCATAGAGCCGGATCTTATAAAGTGATAGAGAAGGTTGGACCAAATGCCTGTGTTAGATTTACCTCCGGATTTGGGCATCAGTTCTACCTTCAATATTGCAGACCTGGTTGAGTATAGGGAACCGACAGAGATAACCAGCAAGGCCTTTGGACCTACTCTATCCATTGTGAGTGACCCAAACCCAGAGTGTCCACCAATAAATTGGCCTGAGAAAGGAGAACGGATCCAGCATATCCTAATGACAAAGCCATAACCACCCGGGGTCGCGGCTATCAACGCTACCTGGTCCGATGGCAAGGCCGGCAAGAGTCGGATGATTCATGGATTTCTCGAGATGACTTGCAGTGCCTCAACCCAGACCTCCTCGAGAGATATGTGAGCCAGCCTAACGTTTACTTGATAGGGTCAATTTCTTCCCACCCTGGAAGAATTGGTGGGGACACCAGATGTACCAGAATAAGATAGAGGCTTCTCAATCCTCTATGGATTAATTAGCAGCATCTGAGTCCATTTGTAATAAAGGCTTAATCCATTTGAGTTATTTTTTTCTTACTTGAGTCCTGTACTAGTTAGCTCATGTTGAGCTAGTTTTTTTCTGAGTCCTGTATGTAGCATTAGATCCATACCATCAGGGTTTTGGATCAGTCAGTCAAGTTAGCTTATGTTGAGCTAATCATATTCTGAGTCTTGTAATCATGTCCAGTTGTATTGAGTCTGTATTGAGTCAAGCCCAATCAAAGACCCAAGCATGTGAACGACACCACCCAGCATGCTACCTCAATAGCCGCATGGAGTCCCAGTCAAACCCTGGATTTCGCCACCTAGGATTACATGGAGGATCATGAAGTCGGCACATGCATGAGGAGTTGATGACCACACACTGGCACACTCCTTCCAAACCTTAAGCACACCAACTCCACATGCCAGCATGACAAGAACGAAAGTCAAAACAGATAAACATGAATCCCATGATTCATGCCAGCTTGCTTAGGAAAGAAGTGGTCCACTCCAAGCCAAGAGAAGTAAGAAGTTGGCACCCTTTGGTCCCCCCCTTTGGTTGTCCACTACCTACCTTATTTGGAGGGATTTTGTATGGCATAAGAGTGTTTTCTTCCATGTATCTAGCCCCACACTTTAGGAAGAAAGTGGTCATCCATTATTTTCCTTATTTTCTTTGCTTGGGCCCTAAGTGTCATGACTCTGTATAAGGGACCCCTTGTATGAAAATTTAATAACTTTTTATCATGAAATAATATTGAATTTCTTCAACAGCTGTGTGCTACCTGCTGTGTGCTTAAAGGGATTCTGTTTGAGCCCTTCTTCTTCTCCGTGTCCTGCGCTTGCCTCCAACCTCCACCTGCCACTCCAAGCCCTAGCTACCCTCCTCAAATCCCATCATTCCTTTGCTAGTTTTTCAATTAACTCTCCACATGTGCTTTGTTTTCTCACCCTAGAATGGTTGTTTGCAGGTCCCTCGACTCCGACAAATCCAACGACTCCAGCCAGGCCATAATCGGATCATCAAGTAGAAAGCCAGGAATCTGGAGGTCTCTGGCTTGATTTTCCAGGCCGTATCCGGGAGTGATAGTGACCTCTTCGCATACGATCTACACCAGGTGCATCTACTATTGCCAGGTACAGCCCCTCTGCCTGCCAGATGCTTTATTGCAGATGAACTGGCCCAACCGAGACTTCTCAGCCTCGGCGGTCCTCTTTCCATTGCTTTCAGGTCCTATTATGCATGCTCTTAGTTTCTTAATTTAATATAGAACTCTTTACATCATTCTTTGGTCTGATCTTTGTGATTAAAACATATAACTCAATATTTAAAATAAAAAAAAATAATTGCATGCATATCTAGTGATTGGGGACAACGGGGGCTAGGGAGGATCGAAGGTGAGCCTAGAAGTCACCTGGATTGGGGTATTCTAATTTTTTTTTAGATTTTCTAATTTGATGATGAAGGAATAATGTGATGGAAGATAGGGATCTGGATCTCATGGACTTTGGGACTCACCCTAACGAAGAGACCTCTCACCTCTAAGGCATTACACCCTCCTCGATAATTGAAGGTGCTAGGATGGATCTCAAATACCACTAGGGGATAGAGAAGATGGAATGGAAGGGGGATAACTGGGCATGACCTCACATCATGTCCTAGGGTTGGGCCTCACACCCTCTTCTTATGGAGTGAAGAAGAATCACTCTTTTCTAAAACAAAAATTTCATTTCTTAATTGAATTTTTACAAGAATGATTGGAGATTATTTTATAGACATCAAGCCATTTTGAAATTCAAAATTCAAAAAAAATAATAAACTAAGGAAAGAAGAGGGGCAACATTTGTGGAGGAAATCGTGGATCCAATCAAATTTGAATTTAAATTTGAATTCAAAAAATGAGATCTACGCAGGCATGATGTCCTTCAAGAAAAAACTCCTGCTCTAAGAAGCATGCTACTTTAAGATTCATGCAAAGCTATTTTTTGCTGCTCTCAGATTTGTGCAGATTTCTGACCAAGTGACCATGGAATAGAGGAGCAAAAAGGGGGGGCTTATGGGGGACTTCGCTGGTGCCAGCGCTGGGGAAGGAGGTAGCACGGTCGATGGCTGGGGCAGGCGGCAGCACGGTGGTGGCACAGTTGTGGTCGCGAAGAGAGGGGCGGAGCAGCATGGCAAACGTGGTAGTGGGTGCTGGGGCTTTGGGCGGGGACTTTGGGCAGCTCTGCCAGCGGCCGGCGATGGCGCTGGGGAGGAAGTGATGGCCATGGGTGCGTGCAGTGGAGGCGCAGGGGTGGATGACCATGGGTGGAGCTGCATGGAGGGAACGGTAGTGGGTGGTTCGTGGGATTTGCCGGCGTTCCCACAAGGAGATCGATGCCAAGGGAAGGTGGACGGCTATCGGGGGTGGCGCCGGAGGTCGAGCGTGGCGGATCCAGGATGAGCAGGAAGAAAAAAATGTAAATAATGGAGGTCTTGGAGTTTTCTAGGAGGAAGAAGATAATTGGAATAATAAAGGGATAAAATGGGGATAAGTCTCGAATAAAGTTTGAATAATAGGAATAGGTGGAATAGTGGGGATAAATATTTTTAAACTAAAAATAAAAAAAATCTGAAAACAGAAAAGGAAAACCTAGATGGGTTTTGTTGTCCCCATCATTTCCTTGAGGTGGGGAAAACTTGACTCCGTCGAGTCAGGCTCGCTGCAATTTTTTTTTTTTGTTCTCTTCTTTTTTTTTTCAACCCTAATCCTAATCCGCTCTGATATCAAAAATTGATGCGGGACAATGGGGGCTAGGGAGGATCGAACAGTGAGCCTAGAAGTCACCTAGATTAGGGTATTCTTATTTTTTTTTGGATTTTTTAATTTGATGGCGAAGGAATAATGTGATGGAAGATAGGGATCTGGATCTCATGGACTTTAGGACTCATCCTAACGAAGAGACCTCACACCTCTAAGGCATTACATCCTCCTCGATATTTGGAGGTGCTAGGATGGATCTCAAAGACCATGAGGGGATAGAGAAGATGGAATGGAAAGGGGGATAACTGGGCATGACCTCACATCATGTCCTGGGGTTAGGCCTCACACTCTCTCCTCACGGAGTGAAGAAGAATCACTCTTCTCTAAAAAAAAATTTTCATTTCTCAATTGAATTTTTACAAGAATGATTGGAGCCTATTTTATAGACACCAAGCCATTTTGAAATTCGAAATTCAAAAAAATAATAAAATAAGGAAAGAAGAGGGGTGGCATTTATGGAGGAAATTATGGATCCAATCAAATTCGAATTCAAAAAAATGAGATCTGCTCAGGCATGATGACCTTTAGAAAAAAACTCCTACTCTGAGAAGCGTGCTACTCTAAGATCCATGCAAAGCAATTTTTTATTGCTCTAAGATCTATGCAAATTTTTGACCAAGTGACCATTGAATAGAGGAGCAAAGATGGGGGGCTTGCGAGAGACTTTGCTGGTGCCAACATTGGGGAAGGAGGCGGCATGGCCAGCAGCTGGGGAAGGTGGTGGCACAGCGGTGGCACGGTGGTGGCACGGTGGTGGTCACGGAGAGAGGGGCGGAGCAGCAAGGCGGATGGCAGCCGTGGGTGCTAGGGCTTTGGGCGGGGACTTTGGGCAACTCCGTCGGTGGCCGGCGTTGGTGCTGGGGAGGAAGCGGCAGCCGTGGGTGCGTGCGGTGGTGGCGCATGGGTGGACGACCATGGGTGGAGCCACATGGAGGGAACGGCCGTGGGCGGTTTGTGGGATTCGCCGACGTTCCCACAAGGAGATCGATGCCGGGAGATGGTGGACGACCATCGATGGTGGCAGCGAAGGTCGGGCGTGGCAGATCCAGGATGAACGGGAAGAAAAAAAATGTAAAGAATGGAGGTCTGGGAGTTTTCTAGGAGGAAGAAGATAATTGAAATAATAGAGGGATAAAATGGGGATAAGTCTAGAATTAAGCTGGAATAATAGGAATAGGTGGAATAGCGAGGATAAATATTTTTAAACTAAAAATTAAAAAAAATTAAAAAAAGAAAAGGAAAACCCATATGAGTTTTGATGTCCCCATCATCTAGTTCTGCATCATCCCCCTTCCCGTGGGGATCCGCACAGTCCAAAGGGGGAGCTCCCTGCTCCAGCTCAACCATCTTCGATGGATGTCCAGCTGGCTACACTCACCCAGCAGATGCAGATCCTCACTGCACCAGTGCGCCAGCGCGCCAGCTCCAGCATTAGCACCGATCCTTGGCCACCCTCCATCCGCCAGGGACCCCCGCGGCCCACGCCGCAGCACCCCGGGATAGCCTACATTCCTTCCAAGAAGGCCTTCACAACCGCGGGCCATCACCGACCACTGGGGTAGTCACCGGACTCCGGCGAAGAGACAATGGATCGGATCTGCCGATCGAGATAGCCCATCCTTGACCCTCGAGCGGGTAACGACTAGAGCTAGTCGAGGTCGAAAAAGGCAAGACCCCCCATCATGGACACCGTCCCACGTCACCTTCTCTGTCTCCTTCGGCCTCCGTAGAGGGTTCCATCGACGAGGCCATCAGGTGCATGGTAGAGAAGCGCCAGGAAGAGTAGGAGCACAAGCTGGCAGAGCTTACCTGCCAGTTTGCAAACATGAAGGGCTCCGCTAGCGAGCCAGCGGGCTACAATGCCCGTCCCCATTTCTCCCGAGAAGTCCAAGAGGAGCCGGTTTTGCATGCCACAGGTGGATCCCTACGATGGGACCACTGACCCTATGGACATCTTGAGAGCTACAAAGCCCTCATGAGGGTCCAGGGGGTGACCGATGCTCTCCTCTGCATCACCTTTCCTGCTACTCTTTAGAAAGTAGCTCAGTGTGGTTCACCCACCTAGAGCCGGAGAGCATCATCTACTTTGCTCAGTTGGAGCGAAAGTTCGTGGCTCACTTCAATGCCTACCAGAAGGTGCCACGAGAGGTGGATAGCCACTTTTCCATCAGGCAACAGGATCGTGAGCTCTTACGGGACTATGTGGCCTATTTCAAGGTTGCTGCGCTGGAGATCTATAACCTTGATGAGCCAGTTGCTATACTGGCACTAAAGAGAGGGCTCAGGACTTCCCACCTGACCTACTCTCTTGATAAAAAGCCCTCGAAGACTTATTCTGAGCTCCTCCTCCGAGTCCAGAAGTACATCCACGTCGAGGAGGCGGATCGAACAAGGAGAGAGCTAGACAGAGGCCTCTGAAGAAGCCATCCCCCGGGGAGACCTCTGAGACGTGGAAGCTCGGACTAGCCGCACCAGACTCCCGACAAAGGTCGAAGCTGAGAAGAGACCCCATCCTGTTAGGGAGCTTCACTCCTCTTCTTGCCCCGAGGATGAAAATCCTTATGGAGATCAAGGGCGAGCGCTACCTGAGGTTCCCATCTCCGCTAAAACCGTCTAGTGGTCATGACAAGATAAAGTACTACAACTTCCATCACAACTGCGGCCACGACACCAAAAGTGCCACAACCTCAAGAGAGAAATCAAAGAACTCATAAAGAGGGGCTACCTCGGAAGGTTTATGGGGGGCAAACCCCCAACAGAACCCCAGGCACTCATCGCACTCCCTTCAGTCCCTGTCATCGACAACCACCCTACCGAGAAGTCGGTGGGGATGATATGTTAGGAAGCTAAGCATGCTTCCAAGAAGGCCCAGGATGGAAGAAATTTTGAGAATGTACTTCCCTTTGCGAGGGAAGGGGGGATAAAAATAAGAATGTAAACAACAATGCTGTGGTCGTCGAGATGATGATCGCAAAACATCTTGTGAAACGCAGCATGGTTGATAGTGGAAGTTCCACGGATGTTCTTTTTTATGATGCTTTCTTTAGGATGAATCTTTCCTCTGCTCAACTCAGACCCATGTACACGCCCCTTGTTGGCTTCACCGGTGACTCCATAGGGGTTGAAGGAGAGATTACCCTCCCCATTACTGCCAGGATGCTATCTCGGTAGAGCACCATCATGATGACATTCATGGTTGTTAGGCTCCCTTCAGCCTACAACATGATCCTTGACTGACACGGGCTTAACCTGCTCGACGCGGTCATCTCCATAAAGTAGCAATTGGTGCAGTTTCCAACTCCCTACGGTATCAGGGAGATGAGGGGGGCACCTCAGCCTGTTCAACATTGCCTCCAAACCATCCCCGGGAAAGGCTGCCGAGGACGACCCCAGCACAGACGACCTCGACCAAAGGGTGCAGGACCCTAGAGGTGGCTCGGTCGAGAGTCTACTATCGTATCCCCTCGGAACCGACCCAACAAAGATAGTGTAGATTGGGGCACAGCTACAAGATGATGAACGGGCCCACCTTCTAGAGTTCCTTCAGGTGAACGCTGACATGTTTGCTTGGACAGCAGTCGACATGCCCGGGATCCCACAAGAGATCATAACCCATAAACTATGTATCGACCTGAAGTACCGCCTTGTCCGGCAGAAGAAGAGAAGTTTCGCACTGGAGAGGCAAAGGGTGATCAACTAGGAGGTGGACAAACTCCTCTCAACTGATTTTGTTCGAGAAGTGCAATATCCAAGCTGGCTGGCAAATATGGTTATGGTAAAGAAGAATAATGGGAAGTGGAGGATTTGTGTAGACTAGACCGACCTCAGTCGAGCCTACCCTAAGGACAGCTTCTCTCTGTCGAAAATTGACCAGCTAGTGGATGCCACCTTGAGGCACTGCTTGCTCTCCTTTATGGATGCATTCTTCGGATATAACCAAATCCGGATGCACCTAGAGGACGAGGAGCACTGCATTCATCATTGATCGAGGGATGTACTGCTATCGGATGATGCTATTCAGCTTGAAGAATGATGGTGCCACATACCAGCACCTGGACAGCCAGGTCTTCAAAGACCAGATCGACCAGAATATGTAAGTCTATGCGGATGACATGCTCATCATGAGCAAGCCGAGTTCAGACCATGTAGCCGACCTCGTGGAAGCCTTTCACAAACTTCAAGAGCATAAGATGAAGCTGAACCTGGCGAAGTGCACCTTCGGAGTGGCAATGGAGAAGTTCCTTCGCTTCATGGTGACCCAAAGAGATATCGAGACAAACTCAGAGAAGGTCCAGGCCATCATCGACATGGAGCACCCTACCTCGAAGAAGCAAGTTCAGCGCTTGACGGGCCGGATAGCCACACTGAGCTAGTTCATCTCGAGGTCGGCAAACCGTTGCCTTCCCTTCTTCAAGGTGTTGTGCAAGATGAGCAACTTCACCTGGATGGAGGAGTGCAATATGGTGGTGCGGGCACCAGACTCAGAAGAAGACTTCAGGGCTCCATCTGGATCTCTGATTGACCTTGCCCGAAGAATTAGGGTTTTCTGGTTTTGTAATAAAAGTTGACTTGGTCAACTCAATTTTTTTGAGTCTGTATTTCCCTGCAATTTAAATTTTGTTGAGTCATGTTGACTCAGTACAAGTCCTAGTGAGTGGTCTAGGTCTTCTCCAGGGTGCCACATTTTCTCCCAAGCCCAAGCAAGTGGGCGCCACACTCCCAGCCACACGCCAGAGTCTAGGAGCCGCCACATCTCCATCCCAGTGTCTTGGTCCCCACACCCAAGGGAGCAAGAATTTTTCTTGAAGCCAAAATCAAGGAGGCACCCCAAATGTACCTTAAAAGGCCAAGCTAAAGGAGGAAAGAGGCATTTCTTGGGGAGCACTTCAAGGGGGTGCCCAATCCATGCCTAAAAAGCCCAAAGCAAAGTTGGGAAGAGCCATGTCTTGGGGAGAAAAAAAAGGAGGTGTCCAAAAGAGTTGAGCCATGAAGGAAAAAAAATTTCTTGATGAGCAAGGCTAGAAGGCGCCACCTACTTACCATTTGGAGCCATCAATCAACACTTATAGAACCTCTTGGCTGGCCATATGAGGAGGAATTGATTCTACAAACCTAATTTGAAGATCCACCCTATTAGTCCCACATGGGAAGATGTAAAACCCTGACCTCTTGTAAAGACCTATAAAATAAACCCCTCTTATAAGTTTTGAAGAAATGATGAATGAAATTAATTTCTATGTGAGCAACTTTGTGTTTCTCTCTTCCGCACTTGTATTCAGGTGTTGAGCTCCGTGAAAGAGTAAATTCAGGTTCCCTAGGAACCTTGAGGAGGTGTGAGATCTCCAACCCCAAAACCCTACCAAAACCCTAGGTTAGCCACTTCAATTCCAAACCCTAGCCACCATCATCTTCTTCATTCCACCAATCATCCAAACCCTAATCTACCTCATCATCTCACGGCCCCTCTCTTCCAAGTAGAGGCCGACCACCAGCATCCAGGTCCAGATCGGCTACTTCGAATATAGAGCAAATCCCAGAGGAAGCCAGATCAGCATCCAGGAGAATCAGGACTTCAACAACATCAACTTTCAAGTTCTTCTATCTGGTAAATCCTTCCTTGAGTATCTGGTTCCATAAATTGTTCTTCTTCTTTCCCAGATCTTGAGTTCAGGAGAAGCCAACTCTGCCAAAGGACCAGTATTGGAGGATCCATTGCGAAGATATCTAAATCCGGGGATCCAACAATCTACTCAAGAGAGTCCTTCCACTAAACTTTGTGAAGATCATTGCCTGGTCTGTAACCCTTCTCTTCTCTTTACTTCTGTCCTGTTGAAAGTTCAGAGTGAAACTCTAGGTCTGGAAGTTTCTCAACCCCCAGCGATCCTTTACTTCTGAACTACTCTAATAATCTAGTTTTTTGAATTGTGCTTTCAATTATTATATAGTTTCTTTCAATTTAGTTTAACTTTCATTTGAGACAAAGCCGACTTCTGAAATAAAAAAAAAAAAGAATTAGTCTTAATTTACTTCCGTATGGCATCATCTCTTTCGTTCTGCATCAATTTTGGTATCAGAGCCCTGTCTAGGGTTTCTGACTTGCTTGCATGTTTTGAGTGTCTCTCTTTTTTACTTTGTCTGCTCGAAGTAGACTCCCCAAGACATCCGGTCCTAGGAATGAAGCGAGGTGCAAGCCTCCTCTTCCCATTCCATGGGGTGTTCCTAGGACATGTAGGGGATCCGCTGGGTTACAACTTCGTAGCAGGAATTGTAAACGGGGGAAGCGTTCTGTTTTCAGTCTGTAACTACTTTGTTGCAGGAATTGTTTCTCATTGCAAGTAACTCCAAATTACATAATTTTTTTTTTGTGGAACCAGTATAGTTGAAACTATTTTACATAATTTTAAAGTAATTTATTGGTTTCTGTGAAATTTCCAAGAGTTAAATTACAGCAATTCTGTTTCTGTGTTTCTACAATTCAATTTTTTTTTTTTTTGAGTGATCATCTCCTAATTTATCTTAAGGGCAATTGAGAATCTAAGATAAGGAGAGGAGTTGATAACCTCTCCTTATCCCAAAACCTCCACCTATTTATTCGATCCTAAGCCTAATTTTAAAATTTATTAGACTTAATTTGCCCTAGTGGGCTAGGAACACCAATTGGTCAGGTCCAGCCTAGGGTTTAGTCAGTTTGTCTGGTTACTCTGTGTGTGCTTTGTACTCAGTGTCTAGAATGGTGATTCAGGGACTATGTCCCGAAGGGCCTGTGTGTTGGTCCGCCTACCTGGCCAATCACTGATTGGTGTCTAGGATTGGAAATTAGGGACCTAACACTCCCCTTACACCTGCCTGGCTGAGTCCCGAGTTACTACAGGCTAGCTTGCCACTCTGATTGGGCATCTAGTTTGGGCTCTAGGTCTAGTTAGCCCATAGTCATTTCAGTCGAGTCTCATTTGGTGTGCTTTCTTGCATCATCATGTCCACCCGGAACAGAGTACCCTACCAACCTGGTCAAATCCAACCTGATTTAGAGGCCATGATTAGAACTCTTACCGAAAGTATGACCAAATTGAGTCAGGATATGACTGATACTGTTGCCCAGTTTAGAGACCGAGCCCAAGTACTTGAGGAGCCTAGGCACCGAAATTGGACCCCTGACTCATAATTTGGTAGACCCCAACCTCACCCACACCCAAAGCCTAGGAGACCATTATACAGGAATCCTGAACCTAATCATTGGAGGTTTGATCTAAGAGCCTATGACCATGATCTTGCCCCTGAGTCTAGCCCTAGGAGCCTATACCCATACTTGGTTGACTCAGAGAAGGGACCCGTTAGGAACACCGAACCTTATGCACCCACTTTTGATGGAAGACAAGAGACATATATTAAGTGGGAAGAACAAATGGATCGGTATTTTGAGTGCACTAACATATCGAAATTAGGACAAGTTAGGTTGGCCAAAACCAAGTTCACCAAACATGCTAGGTCGCATTGGTATGCTATTGAGCGTGAGTGTTATAAAAGAAAAGAGGAAATATATACTTGGAGAAATATGATAAGTAAGTTGAGAGATAGGTACCTAGGTAGATCCTATGAGAAAAGACTTTTAGACCAATGGTACCAATTGCGACAAGGTAATAGGCCTATGTCTAAATATATCGAGGACTTCCAGTGGTATGACATGAAATGCAATACCATTGAGACTGAAGCTCAGATCACATCGAGGTTTAGGGTTGGGTTACATCCAGACATTTATAGGAAGCTATGCCTTGAAAAGACCAATAAGTTAGACCGAGCCTACCAAGAAGCCCAAGACTATGAGTGGTCTTTAAGATATAACCAATCAAGTACTTTGGACTTAAAGCCAACCTCTACCCACTTGAGTCAAGTTTCGATTGATCCGACATCCGTAGTGAACCAGACATTTGTTTGTCAATTCCCACTTGTGTCACCTCTTGACCAGAAGGATAACACTGAGAAGGAGTTAGGCATGGCCATCCCAAAATTAGTTGACCCGACCAGAGCCGTACTTAAAGAGGAATCAAAGGAGAATAGATTAGAACCTTTCATTGAGATTGAGGAAAAAATATATGAGCCTGACATAAGTTTGATAGATGAATATGAAGAAGAAGAATTTGAGGATATCTCTCCCGTAATCTCAGTTAAACATCCTTGTCTTGAGCGGATTGATTCACCCAGTCCTGTAGAAGTCCTCCTTATGGCCCCAGACCCCTTCCTTCGCATGACTGACCTACCCTTCTATAGAGTATACCTTTCCGCACCCATAGGTCAAATTTCAAGTCTTGAGGTCATCATCCATAGGCCCTCCCATGAATCATTCTCTAATCCAGTTCTTGAGAAAGTGGATCATTATTTGCTTAGAGAACAAACCTTAACTATTGCAATCACATGTCCTAGGCTACTTCCCGAACCATCTCTTGATCCATTCCTGGGAGTAGCAAACTTTTCCTTTCGTAAGGATGACCAGTTGACACTCACAGATCACCATTCAAACCTTCAGGTCACCACCTTTAGTCAACAGGTAATTCGAGACTCCACCTCATATCTCCTCCCTTTCTCTAGGACTTCCAATGCTTCTTACACCATCCAAGTATACTTTGTCGAAGTCTTTAGAGTGAACCACATGTCAGAACCTATTAGGTTTGCCACCTACTTTTGGAAGACCTTATGGCACCTACTAGGCACCCATGATAAGTTTTCATGCTCTGCATGCCATCCTCTGACCCAAGGTCAAACCTAGAGAGCCGTAGTTTGTTAGGTTTAGACCTAGGGTTCCTTTGGAATAAAGTCCATTCTTTAGGAATGCATCATCAGTCTAGTTTAGTTTTTCTTGACCCTTTACTAGGCTTTGGCTCAGATTTTGGTTTGATTGAGAGCACCAGGAATTGGGATTTGTATTTTGTCTAGGGCTGAAATTGCATACAATGACTCGGTCTATAGGTCTACAAGTAAGAGTCCATTTGAAATTGTGCATGGTTACAAACCTCACACACCTCTTGACCTAGCTCCTTTACCAGTCCACACACGAGTCTCCGAGTCTGCTGAAGTTTTTGCACAGCATATAAAAGACTTGCATAAAGAAATTCATGCCAAAATAAATTTAAGTAATGAAACTTATAAGAAGTTGGCTGATTCTCAAAGGCGAGTCAAAACTTTTGTTGAGGGAGACTATGTAATGATTAGGTTAAGGCCTGAACGGTTTCCTCCTGGAACCGTTAGAAAGTTACATGCTAGAGGAGCTGGACCATTTAGAGTGGTGAAGAGAGTAGGGTCCAATGCCTATGTGCTTGAGTTGCCTTCAGAACTAGGCATTAGCTCCACTTTCAACATTACAGACCTAGTAGAGTATAGAGAGCCAGCTATGATTCCCAGTGAGCCTTTTGAACCTAATCCTGTTATTGAGAGTGATCTCGACCCTGTGTGTCCACCAACAAACTGGCCTGTGAGGAAAGAGCAGATTGAAAAGATCCTGGATGATCAGGTTATCTCTACTCGTAATCGAGGATACCAAAGATACCTAGTCCGCTGGCAAGGAAGGCCAGATTCTGATGACTCTTGGATCTCCCGAGAAGAATTACAAGAATTGGACCCAGACCTCTTGGAGAGATACCAGAGCCAGCATGATCCATACTCGACAGGGTCGAGTTCCTCCCACCCCGGGAGAATTGCTGCGGGCACCAGACTCAGAAGAAGACTTCAGGGCTCCATCTGGATCTCTGATTGACCATGCCTGAAGAATTAGGGTTTTCTGGTTTTGTAATAAAAGTTGACTTGGTCAACTCAATTTTTTTGAGTCTGTATTTCCCTGCAATTTAAATTTTGTTGAGTCATGTTGACTCAGTATAAGTCCTAGTGAGTGGTCTAGGTCTTCTCCAGGGTGCCACATTTTCTCCGAAGCCCAAGCAAGTGGGCGCCACACTCCCAGCCACATGCCAGAGTCCAGGAGGCACCACATCTCCATCCCAGTGTCTTGGTCCCCACATCCAAGGGAGCAAGAATTTTTCTTGAAGCCAAAATCAAGGAGGCGCCCCAAATGTACCTTAAAAGGCCAAGCTAAAGGAGGAAAGAGGCATTTCTTGGGGAGCACTTCAAGGGGGTGCCCAATCCATGCCTAAAAAGCCCAAAGCAAAGTTGGGAAGAGCCATGACTTGGGGAGAAAGAAAAGGAGGTGTCCAAAAGAGTTGAGCCATGAAGGAAAAAATTTTTCTTGAAGAGCAAGGCTAGGAGGCGCCACCTACTTACCATTTGGAGCCATCAATCAACACTTATGGAACCTCTTGGCCGGCCATATGAGGAGGAATTGATTCTACAAACCTAATTTGAAGATCCACCCTATTAGTCCCACATGGGAAGATGTAAAACCCTGACCTCTTGTAAAGACCTATAAAATAAACCCCTCTTGTAAGTTTTGAAGAACTGATGAATGAATTCAAATTTCTGTGTGAGCAACTTTTTGTTTCTCTCTTCCGCACTTGCATCCAGGTGTTGAGCTCCGTGAGGGAGTAAATCCGGGTTCCCTAGGAACCTTGAGGAGGTGTGAGATCTCCAACCCCAAAACCCTAGGTTAGCCACTTCAACTCCAAACCCTAGCCGCCCATCATCCTCTTCATTCCACCAAAACCCTAGCCTACCCCATCTCTCACGGCCCCTCTCTCCAAGTAGTGGCCGACCACCAGCATCCAGGTCCAGTTCGGCTGCTTCGATTACGGAGCAAATCCCAGAGGAAGCCAGATCAGCATCCAAGAGAATCAGGACTTCAACAACATCAACTTTCAAGTTCTTCTATCTGGTAAATCCTTCCTTGAGTATCTGGTTCCATAAATTGTTCTTCTTCTTTCCCAGATCTTGAGTTCAGGAGAAGCCAACTCTACCAAAGGACCAATATTGGAGGATCCATTGTGAAGATATCTGAATCCGGGGATCCAATAATCTGTTCAAGAGAGTCCTTCTACTAAACTTTGTGAAGATCATTGCCTGGTCTGTAACCCTTCTCTTCTCTTTACTTCTGTCCTGTTGAAAGTTCAGAGCGAAACCCTAGGTCTGGGAGTTTCTCAACCCCCAGCGATCCTTTACTTCTGAACTACTCTAATAATCTAGTTTCTTTGAATTGTGCTTTCAATTATTATATAGTTTCTTTCAATTTAGTTTAACTTTCATTTGAGACAAAGCCAACTTCTGAAAAAAAAAAAAAAGAAGAATTAGTCTTAATTGACTTCCGTATCGCATCATCTCTTTCGTTCTGCATCATATGGCCTTTGAGGAGCTTAAAGACTTCCTGGTGTCACCACCAGTGCTCTCCAGGCCGGAGACGGGAGAGGAACTCCAGCTATACCTGGTGGTTACCCCTGGAGCCATTAGTTCGATCCTCGTCTGCATGGATCATGACGGGGCCCAAAAGCTGGTGTACTATGCTAGCAAGCTCCTCCAGGATACTGAGATCAGGTACACCCGATCCAAAAAACTCATTTTTGCACCTATCATGTCTGCTCAACATCTTAGGCCATACTTCCAAGCACATCCAATCATGGTCTTGATGGACCAGCCCTTGAGGGCTATGCTCAGCCATCCCGACATATCTGGACGCTTGTCCAAGTGGGCACTAAAGCTCAGCAAGTTCCGGATCGCGTACTAATCGAGGACATCCCAGAAGGCCTAGGTGCTGGCTGACTTCCTAGTCGAGTGCACGGGACTAGCCGAAGAGCCAAAGAGACGATCCCGGAGCATCAAAAGGAGCTCGGTGCCGAGGAGGAGCCCTGGATCCTCCATGTTGATTGTGCATCCAATGTGGGCGAAAGTGGTGCAGGCCTAATCCTCGCCAATAGTGATGGAGTTGTGGCTGAATGCGCACTTCATTTCAAGTTCATCATGACAAATAACCAGGCAGAATACGAGGCACTCCTTGCGGGCCTCAGGGTCTCCCACGAGCTGGGTGTACGGAGCCTGAAGGTCTTCACCGACTCCCAACTGGTGGTCGGATAGGTCTCTGGAGAATACGAAGCCAAGGATCCCTAGATGATGAAGTACTTGGAGCAGGTCCGCTCGAGCATGATAGGTTTCAGGTGCTTCAGCATCACTTATATCCCCCGAGGTGAGAACGCTCACACCGATACGCTGTCAAGACTTGCGGCCTTGCCGGACTCATCACTGGGGTGGGCCCATATCGAGTACCTCAAAAATCAAAGCATTGAAGCTCTGGCAGAGGTGCAATGGGTCACCCCGGAGCCGAGCTGGATGGATAGGTACATCAGATACATTACCGATGGCACCCTGCCAGAAGATCGAGCAGAGCTAGGCCTTATCAAGAAGAAGAACTTGCAGTTCTTCCTCATGGAGGGACAACTCTATCACCGATCCCACATTCATCCGCTCTTGAAGTTCTTATGACCCATATAGGCAATCTTTGTGCTCCGAGAGATCCACAAAGGCCTTTATGGAAACCATGTCAGGGGGAGGATGCTGGCGTACAAGGCCCTCCATCAAGGTTACTATTAGGAGACTATGAGGGAGGACGTCGCTGACTTCGTGAAGAGGTGCGACCAGTGCCAGTGCCATGCCCACATACAGCGTCAACCAGTGGTGCCCCTCTCCCAGCTCTCCACTCCATGGCCGTTTGCCTAGTGGGGAATGGACATCCTAGGTCCATTTTTTCCTATGCCAGGGCAATGAATGTTTTTGATAGTGGCCATCGACTACTTCACCAAGTGGATAGAAGCGGGCCACTAGCATGGATCACGGAAGCCAAGGTCTGCCAGTTCTTCTGGAAGTCAATCATCTGCCGCTTCGGGCTTCCCCACAACATCATCACTGATAACGGGTGGCAGTTTGACAATCGAGAGTTCGAAGAGTTTTGTGCCGAGATCGACATCTAGCACCGCTTCACCTCGGTCTCTCATCCCCAGACAAAGGGGGAGGCCGAGGTGACCATCTGGACCATTCTCCAGGGACTCAGGACTAGGCTAGACAAAGCCAAAGGCAGGTGGGTAGAAGAACTTCCCAGCAGTGTTTCCATCTATTGGGCTATAAATTTTGAGTTCTAATGGAGTTTTCATTGAAGATCCAGAAGAATCTTCATTATTATCTTCAGATGCAGCATCATTTGGGTCATCAGTAGGAGGTTCATCATTGTCATCATCATATGAGGTGGTAGTCATTTATCCTGATAGTTTCTTTAACCAGACTCATTCTTGCAAGTGATATCCCATTCTCCTAAGACATTTAGCAGAGTAGGTGTCTGAGTGGTGAAGTGGTTTGCCAACTTCATCTGTCAGATCTATTCCAGCATCTTTGAATAACATTGTAAAAACCATGCCATAGGGCAAGCATGCTTTGATTTTTCTTGCTGCCTCCCTTATCTGAATCATCATAATATATGGAATGGTGCGGGCACCAGACTCAGAAGAAGACTTCAGAGCTCCATCTGGATCTCTGATTAACCTTGCCCGAAGAATTAGGGTTTTTGGTTTGTAATAAGAGTTGACTAGATCAACTCAATTTAGCTTGAGTCTACATTACCTGCATTTTGTTTTGTTGAGTCAAGTTGACTCAGTAGTGGACTAGGGTTTCAACCGGGGATGTTACATTTTCTCCCAAGACCAGGCAAGTGGACACCACACTCCCAGCCACACTCCCAGTCCAGGGGGTGCCATATCCACATCCAGCAGTCTTTGGTCTCCACTCCACAGATGGCAACTCCCTTCTTTCATGCACCAGATAAAGAGAAGAGCACAAATCAAGGGGGCGGCCAAGACTTTCCCAAGTGATTCCAAGCAAACAAGGGAAGAAGTTTTTCTTGGAAGAGAATATCAAGGGGCGCCCATTACCTGCCAAAAACACCTAAAACAAAGATGGGAAGAGCCTTGACTTAGGGAGGAAGAAAAGGAGGAGTCCAAAAGAGTTCATCCAGGAAAGGAAGAAAATTTTCTTGAAAAATTTCAAGCAAGGTGGAGCCATCTACCTGCCATTTATAACCCAAATCCTAATTTTTGGTATTTTGGCCAACCATATGTAAGGGATTTGCCCTAATTTGGAGATCCCCTCCTTTAGTCCCACATGGGAAAATATGAAACCCTTCTCCCTTGTAAAGCATTATAAATTAAATCCCTCTTGTAAGTTGAAAACAATGATATGAATGAAGAAAAAAATTATTTTTGCTATTCTCTTGTGTTGAGTAACCTAGGTTTCTCTTCTTCCGCACTATTCTAAGTGTCGAGCTCCGTGAGGGGGTAATCCGGGTTCCATTGGAGCCTTGAGGAGGTGAGAGATCTCCATCTTTATCCAAAACCCTAGGCTAGCCACTTAAAAATCCAAAACCCTAGCCGCCCTTCATTATTTTCAATCCATCAAACCCTAGCTCCTTCCATCTCCCACGGCCTCTCTCTCTCTCTACAAGTCCAGGCCGTCCACCTTCATCCAGATCCAGTCCGGCTACTTCAGATCCAGAGCAAGTTCCAAGGAAAATCACATCAGCTTCCAGGAGAATCCAGTTTTCAGCAATTTTAATCTTCAAGTTCATCAACCTGGTAAATTTTTCCCTTGACTCTCTGATTCCATCAATTGTTTTTCTTCTCTTCCAGATCTTGAGTTCAGGAGAAGCCAACCCGCCAAAGGACCAGTATTGGAGGATCCATTGCGAAGATATCTGAATCCGAGGATCCAACAATCTGCTCGGGAGAGTTCTTCCACCAAAATCTGTGAAGATCATTGTCTGGTTAGGTAAACCATCTCTTCTCTTTATTTCTGTTCTGTTGAAAGTTCGGAGCGAAACCCTAGGTTTGGGAGTTTCTCAACCCCCAGCGATCCGTTGCTTCTGAACTACTCTGATAATTTAGTTTCCTTAAAATTGTGCTTTCAATTATCATATTAGTATCTTTCAATGTTAGGTTAACTTTTCTTTGATTTGAAGCCAACTTCTACAAACATATAAAAACAACAAAAAAATTAGTTAATCTTAATTTACTTCCGCATCGCATCCCTTTATTTGTTCTGCATCATGGAAAGTTGAGGGCTTCTCCCTCAATGAGGTGTTCCATGAAGATCATGTCTCGTTCAGTTACCTAGTCAAAATGACTGGTTCATGGAAGAAAGATATGATTAATCATGTTGTGAAGCAGCCATATTTCCATGGAAAGCATGATGGCTTGTACATATTTGATGGAGCTTACATTTAATTTTTCCAAGATTAGCCTCAATGCTTGTTCTTTGTCTTTCAGGGTTAGTTTAGTTGCACTGTCAGTGGGCATGTGCAGTAGATTGCTCAGCTTTTCTTCATCCACAACAATCTTTACTCCTTTCACAACAGATTCCAAATGATATTCCATAAGAATTAGATTTTCAAAAAATATTCTTACCAAGGAAGGGTATGTTAGAGTATCCAATGAGCAGAAAAATGTCCATCTTTGGTTCTCAATCCAGTTTTTGATCTTCATACCTAGATCTTCCATGAAGGTGAAATCAATCCTTTTGCCACATGTGACCGACCGATTGGCCATTGACGAGACTTGCCCTGGTGGAGAAGGTGCTTCTTCTTCATTTTGCCTTAGAGCGGATTTCCTTTTCTTTTCCCTTTTCTTCTTCTGATTCACACTATGAGTACTTGATTCAACTGCATGAGACCGCTTCCTTGCAAATCTTCTGGGAGCCATCGCACACACACTCAAGGTTAAAATAAAGAATGGAGCAGAAGAAAGTAGGTGATAAGAGGTTTTTGGTGGAGAGTTAGGGTTTAGAGCAAGAATAGAGAGATAGAAAAATTCAGAAAGGGCTTCTATGACTCTATTAAAACACTATTTGCCTGACATCTGAGTCAGCTAGGTTTGCCCTAAAATCATCCAAGTCGGCTCCTCCAAAACAAACTCAAAATAAATAGTGATTCGAGTCAGCTAGGCAAACCCTAAATTGAACTAGTTGACTCGTCTAGAGTAAGAGCTGAAATGTCAGAGATTCGAGCTGACTTGACTAGAGCAAGCCTGAGTCGACTCAAACAGAAACTTTTCATAAAAGTTGAAATGATTCAGAAATTGAAATTAATTCAATAAAATCTCAAGGAAAGTTGTTCAATGAACTTGAATTGATGTAGGAGATTTTCTAGATAATTTTTCTTTAAATTTGAAGGAATTAGGTTAAGAAAATCTAGAAAGGATCACAAAGACCTAATTCTCCTCTAATCATTTCAAATCTATCCTGATTAAGTGGCTTAGTAAAAATGTCAGCTAGTTGGTTCTTAGTTGGGATAAATTCTAGTTCAATGTCACCATTCAAAACATGATCTCTAATAAAATAATATCTAATTTCTATGTGCTTAGTTCTAGAATGCTGAATTGGATTTTTTGTAAAATTTATAGTACTAGTGTTATCACATTTGATTAGAATTTTAGATTGTGTAATACCAAAGTCTTCTAGTTATTGTTTAATCTATAACACTTGTGCACAACAACTCCTTGTAGTAACATACTCTACCTCAGCAGTAGAAAGTGCTACCATGTTATGTTTCTTACAGTGCCATGAGATTAAATTTAACCCTAGAAATTGGCATGTGCCATTAGTACTTTTTTTATTAATTCTACAACCAGCATAATCAACATCCAAAAATCCAATTACATTCAATAAAGAATGTTTTAAAAACCATAGACCTAGATTACTTGTACCTTTCAAATATTTGATAATTCTTTTAACAGCAAGCATATGTGATTCTTCAGAATTAGATTGAAATCTAGCACATACACATATGCTATACAAGATATCAAGTCTACTTGCAGTTAAATATAGCAAGGATCCGATCATACCTCTATAAAGCTTTTGGTCAATATTTGATCCATTTTCATCTTTATCCAATCTGCAAGATGGGCTCATGGGTGTGTTCATTTGTTTGCTTGACTCCATACCAAACTTTTTGATTATTTCTTTGGTATACTTGGCTTGGTTGATGAAAATCCCTTCCTTTGTTTCTTTTACTTGAAGTCCAAGGAAGTACTTAAGTTCACCCATTAGGCTCATTTCAAATTCTCCCTGCATTAACTTAGCAAATTCTCTACAAAGAGCTTCATTAGTTGCACCAAATATTATATCAACAACATAAATTTGTATAACTAATAAATCATTATTTTTCTTCTTGATGAAAAGAGTTTTGTCAACATTTCCTCTTGAAAACTCTTTTTCGATCAAGAAAATGCTAAGTCTATAATACCAGGCTCTAGGTTCTTGTTTCAAACCATATAATACTTTATTCTATTTAAACACATGATTTGGAAAAACATGATCTTCAAAACCTGGTGGTCTATAAAAACTTGTTCAGAAATAAAACCATTTAGAAATGCAATTTTCACATCCATTTGAAAAAGTTTAAAATTCATGTAGCAAGCAAATGCAAGAAGTAATCTAATGGCTTCTAGTCTTGTTACAGGTGCATATGTTTCATCAAAATTAATGCCCTCTTCTTGGTTATATCCCTTAGCCACTAATCTAGCTTTGTTTCTTACTACATTTCCTTGCTCATCTAACTTGTTTCTATAGACCCATTTGGTTCCAATGATTAGATGGTCTGAAGGTCAATCAACTAATATCCATACCTTATTTCTTTCAAACTTGTTTAGTTCTTCATGCATGGCCATCATCCAGTTTGGGTCAAATTCAGCTTCTTCTAGGGTATGAGGTTCTATTTGAAATACAAAAGTTAGGTAATCATGTGCATCTCTATATGATGATCTAGTCCTAATACTTTTTAAAGGATCATCAAAAATTAATTCTTTTAGATGAGAAGTTATGTACCTCCATTCTCTTGGTAGATCAACATGATCCTTACTTACCGTTTCTTCTCCTTCTTCAATAGGTGTTTCTTGTATGCTCATGTCTTCCATTTCCTTTTGAATTGTACCTGTATTATTGTCTATGCACTCTTCTTTCTTAGAAGTTGAAGGGTTAGTTTCATCAAAAATAATATGCATGGATTCTTCTATAGTAAGAGTTCTTTTGTTAAATACTCTATATGCTTTGCTATGTAATGAATAACCAAAAAAAATTGCTTCATCAGATTTAGCATCAAATTTTCCTAGATTATCTTTATCATTGTTAAGCACAAAGCATTTACAACCAAATACATGAAAATAATTAATATTGGGTTTCTTTTCATTTCAAAGCTCATAGGGGGTTTTCTTCAAAATAGGATGAATGAAAACGCGGTTTAAAATGTAACAAGCAATGTTCACTGCTTCTGCCCAAAAGTATCTTGGAAGATCGCCTTGACATAACATTGTTCGGGCCATCTCTTCCAAAGTCCTATTTTTTCTCTCTACAATACTATTTTGTTGTGGTGTCCTAAGAGCGGAGAAGTTGTGATCAATGCCATTTTTTGTGCAATAATGATCGAAAAACTAATTTTCAAATTTGGTGCCATGATCACCCCTAATTGAAACTATTGAAAGTTTTTTTTTATTTGAAACCTTTTTATAAAATTTTTGAAATACTTTAAAGGTTTCATCTATATGAGCGATAAATAAAATCCAAGAAATCTAGAAAAACTGTCTACTATCACAAGAGCATATTTCATACCTCCTAGACTTATGGTCCTAGTTGGTCTAAATAAGTTCATGTGAAATAGCTCTAGAGGTCTAGTAGTTAAAATCATATTTTTGGGTTTAAAGCTTCCCTTAGTTTGTTTACCCATTTGGCATGTATCACAAACATGATCAAAGTCTACTTTAAATTTAGGCATGCCTCTAACTAAATTTTTGGAAATTAACTTGATAATAGTATACATGCTAGCATGACCTAATCATCTATATCAAAGTAAGCAAGACTCCTTGGTCTTAGTATTCATTGCAACTAGACTGTATCTACTTGACATGGCAAGATCATTAAGGTCTACCACATAGATATTTCCAAGTCTATATCCAGTAAACTTACTGCTAGAATCAAGAGAGTTTGTTACAGTACACATAGATGATTCAAAGATAACCTTGAAGCCTTTATCATATAATTGACTAATTCTTGATAAATTTTGCTTCAATTTATCTACTAGTAATACATTTTTAATAAAGGTACAGGGGGTTATTTTGATCTTACCAATTTCGATTATTTTTCGCTTGCCATTATCTCCAAAAGTAACCATACCTCCTTTCATCTCTAGGGTGATAAATTGATCCTTGTCACCCATCATATGCCTTGAACAGCTACTGTCGAGATACCATCTTTTCTTCAATTTTTGGGCTACGAGACATTCTTGTAAGACAATCATGAAGTTCTTTTAGGTACCCAAGCTAACTTGGATCCTTGTAGGTTAGCGGAGGTGGTTCCTTTCAGAACCCAAATATTTCTTACTTTACTTTTGACATTTCTAAAGATATTGAAATTCAAAAGCTTTATGTCCTAACCCTTTTCATGCATAACATTCAACTCTAGAATTCTGAAAAGATGCAAATTTTGAAGTTTTAGATGTTGATGGATGAGATGCAGATATAAAAGATTTTCTATTTGAGCTCTTAGGAACATACAATGTAGCTTTAGAAGCAGAAACATTTGTTGCAAAAGCTTTTTGAGATATTAATTTTGGAACATAAGCTTTTGGTTTTACAAAAGTAGTAGCTGAAATTTTATTTGAGATTGAAGAATTAAAACCGATTCCAACTTTATTTCAAGAAATTCTTTGTTCTTTTAAGATCAACTCAAGCTTATTAGAAGATAATGTAAGTTTTTTAACAAGTGGCTTGAGTTTTTCAACCTCTTTTTACAAATCATTATTTTTAGTGATTAAAGCTTTGTTCTTGTCAAGACATGCATTATTTTCAGTTTCTAAAGCTTTAAACTTTTCAGAAAGGATATGTAAATTCTTTTGCAATATATTGTTCTTTTTTGAAATGTTTTCCTTTTCTTTTAGTAAAGAATCATTGATATTATTTAAGGATCTAATCTTTACTCCAGCTTTTTTGAATTCAGATATTAATCATGAAAAGCAGAATTAAATTCATCAAATGTAAATTCTAATTGAGGTTTGGGGGATGTTACCTTATCTTCAAGACCCATTAGACAAAGATTAGCAGTTTTCATGGTCTCTTCCTCTTCAGTTGAGGTAGATTCTTCTCTATCGCTCCATGTGGCAACCATCGCCTTCTTTTTCTTTTTCTTGAAGAATTTCTTTAACAAAGGACATTCGGGATGAATGTGCCCTGGTTTCATACATTCGTAGCATGAGGGCACTTGTTCTTTTTTCTTTTCTTTATCCTTGTCCTTGTCCTTGGAGTGCTCTCTTCGTTTATGAAATTTTCTATTATATCTTCCTTTTTTCTTCCCTATAAACTTTCTAAATCTCCTCATGATCATTGCGATATCTTCATCTTCTAGATCATCTTCAAAGGAGGTGCAGTCATCTTCTGATTCCTCATCTTTCTTTGAATCCAATGCATCTTTGAAGGCAATTGTCTTCTTCTTCTTTTGATCATCATCAGTTCTATGCTACATGGCTAATTCATGTGTGATGAGTGAACCCATTAATTCATCCAAAGATAAGGTGTTTAGATCTTTCGCTTCTTAGATGGTAGTCACTTTGGTGTCCCACTTATTTGGAAGTGATCTCAAGATCTTTTGTACTAAGTCAGCATTTAAATAAACCTTACCATGACTTTTCAAACCATTAATAATATCTATAAATCGAGTAAACATGATAGAGATAGTTTTAGTAGATTTCATTTTAAATAATTTATAACTGTGTACAAGAAGATTTATTTTTGAAGTCTTCATTTGGGAAGTTCCTTCATGGGTCACTTCTAGTTTATCCCAAATTTTCTTTGTAGAAGAGCAAATGGACATTCGATTGAACTCGTTAGCGTCCAAAGCACAGTATAATAAATTCATTACTTTGGTATTTAATTCTTCCATTTTCATGTCATGTTCATCCCAGTCCTCCTCAGGCTTTGGGACATCCATGCCATTAATTTTAATCATGGGAATATGTGGCCCTTTTAGAATGACCATCCATAATTAAAAATTGATAGCTTGTATATAGATTTTCATTCTAGCTTTCCAATATGAATAATTTGTGCCAGTGAAGAGTGAGGTCTATTAGTAGATTGGCCTTCGGCCAAAGATGTACTCATGGGATGAGCCATCAATCTTTACTCTAAATGTATTTAGAAACATTTCTCTGATACCAGTTGTTGCCCAGGTGGCTTTTCCAAGAGGGGGTGAATCGAGAATTTAAAAAATTTAGGCAATAATGTGCTATTTGAAAATCCCTTATAAGTGTTAAGTGCTATGATAGGAAAGTAGAATTCAGAAGCATAATTAAATAAGAAAGGCACAACACAAACATAAGCAAATTATAGTGGTTCAGAGCAACCCAGCTCCTACATCCACTATCCAAGATTACTACTTGGGATTTCAACTATATTCCCCACTGGAATATAGTCGGAATGTTTTTATAAGCTCACAATCCAAACCTCTATACTTTGGTTTTTAAACCAGGCTCACCAAAGAAATCCAACTTGGTTTTACCATGATCACCAAGAACCTAACTTGGTTTTAATCATAAGCTAACTAAGAACCTATTTGGTTTTTAAACCGGGTTCACCAATAACCAAATAATTCAATAAAAGAATTGTAAAGAAAAGCAACAAGATGGCAAACAAATTTTTATTGAATGGTTGATGATGTAGCTTGAGAGAAGCCTACTTGAATGCACTTTAATGGCTTCTATTGCCGAATGGTTGGTGAAGGCTTGAAGGCTATCTTGAATGCTCTCAGTGCTCTCTTGTTTGTTAGCTTGGTTGGATATTCAATAATGCATTAACTCTTCATCTCTTTTTCAAAACTTACTTCAAAGAAGTTCAAATCCCTTAAATATATAGTCTTGTACCTTTCTTAGATGATTGTAGTCATTGTAGACCATTGGGATGTGACATTTGACCATTGGAGTACTTTTTGGATTCAAATTCTAAGTTCTCGAACTAGATGTTATAAGTCTGAAATCGACCTTTGAGTCAACTCAGATCACTCGGTCGGCTCGGATCCTCAAAGTAGTTCTGGTTGAGTCGACTCTCTTCAATCTAGTTGGCTCACTTGTACACTATTTTGATTCCTCACTTTGTAAGAGTCTGCTCACCTTGATTCTAGTTGACTCGAATCCTCGGGCCTTCAAAACGTAGTCTCGAAGAGTCGACTATTTCTCATTAGAGTTTGCTCAATTGGCTGTTGTTCTCAGATCTCTTTTTCTGGACTCTAGAGGAGTCATCTCGATTTACTAAAGAGTCGACTCGAATGTCTAACTATGTGATAGAGTCGGCTTGGACTCCCTTTAGGTTGGCTCGCCTGTCTGATTCAGGAATGGTACTCTGGACGAGTCAGCTCGGATATCTACGTACCAGAATCCTCATGCATGCCATGTGCTAGAGTCGGCTCTCTTCTCTTCGAGTCAGCTTGGATGAGTTCTTCAGTGAATTTTTAATTCTTCTCTAGAATTCATCCAGCAAGGCTTCAAGCTTTCAAGATATTTTCAAACTCTTCTTATTACACACTCAAAGTAATTTAAAGCTTGAAATAAGCTAGAAGTAACCCATTTGATTGATTTTTACTTACGTTTTTCTTTGGGTTCTTCTTTACAAGATTCAATTAAAATACAACTCAACACAAGAAATATAAATGTAGGAGTTGTGATTGAGCATAGAGTTAATTCTACAAAAACTTGTAAAACACTTGAAGAGTTGTTAGTAAAATAAATGGATGCTCCAATATTTTGTTATCATCAAAATCACTTATGGGGTCAACATAGATAGAGCCCTCAGGTGATCAACCTCACTAGTACTAGGTGACCATGTGGTGCTCGATTAGAGCCCTCAAGCAATCAATCCCCATTGGCTCAAGGTGACTAACACTCAATTAGAGCTCTCAGGTAATCAACACCTATTAGTTCTAAGTGAACGAGTAGCACTCGGTCAGAGCCCTCAAGCAATCAATACCCATAGCCTTCAAGTGATCGAGTAGCACTCAGTTAGAGCCCTTAGGCAATCAATGACCAAAGGCTCCAAGAGTTCAAGTAGCACTTGGTCAGTGCTCTCAAGCGATCAATGTCCACTGGCTCTAGTGACAGAGTAGCGCTCAATCAGAGCTTTCAGGCAATCAATGTAGCTCAAAGTCGAGGGCCGAACAAGCAATTTGAAATTCTTTTTTAAATAACATGATGCAGCAGAAGAAGACAAAATATTTTTATTTAAACACATTAATCTAATTAATGGAGGCCCTACACAGATCTTTATGCATATAAAGTAATACATGCATGAAATCAAGAATGCAAAGTATGTAACTCATAGAACTATTCTTTGAATCACACAAAATGGTGCTAAAGAACATTTCATCATACCCATAAGATAAAAATACAAGCCTTATCTTTGAGGTGACAATCACCAGAAAGGGAAGTACTCCAAGAAAAAAGATAAGCCCTGCAAGCAGCATAAATGTCCTACCTCTATAGGTAGTTCACACCGGAACAAGGGTGATGCAGGACTATTCATGAATGCTACATATTTTTTTGTTGTTAGGCATTAAGTTAGAAGTTTGAATCCCAAGTTTTAAGCTAATATATTAAGTAGAGAATTCTATAAAAAATCTAAAGCACAGGTATGCAGAAATAACTTAAAAAGTGAAGAAATAGAATCGCTAAGGCTATGAAGCCCTTGGTAGGACTAGCTCTTCTACAATACTGCTATCAGAGGAGTCTAAGGGATGTACCTAGTAGAGATTTGAAGATTGATCCATGAAGAGTTTGCTCATCGCTCCCAGATGCGGCCTGAAAAATAAAGCTATCGACCCTGTGGATTTGCAGTTTTCAATCCATCGCACGAAAGCTTGTCAGATGGAATCCTTTGATTCATGAACTCTGTGGGACCTGCAAATCACCTATCAGGGGTTAGGAAACAAGAAAATGTAGGGTTAGATTACTGAAAAAAAATGGAGAAAATGTTTGAGGAAGGTGGCCAAGGGATGAAGAAGGCTGGTGGCTTGGAGGCAGGGTGCAGGGATCACATAGATACCCGGAGGGATAACACAGATACCCTTAATCACATAGAAATTCACTCAGAATTTTGAGAAAAACTAAAGAGAAAGTCATTCATAATAATTCATAATAATTGATCATTAGTTACAAGAGGGTGGAGGGGTGGGGTATTCATAGAGTTTTTCCCAAGTGCTCTCCTTGTTAGGATAGATTTACAAAGTTGAGTGGGAGAGGGATTACAAATTGGCTTAAAACTAGGAGTTTACAATTTGAATAGAAGTAGAACTTATTCTTCTTGTTTGACCAAATGGAGGATAGATTGGGGAACCTTGAATAATCCCATATGAATAATCCTGATCCTGAATTACCTATATCCACTCCCACAGGTCCAAGAGCCCAACATCATGAACTCACCCCTGAACCCAATCATAGGCATCTCTATCAAGATGTCAATGATCAAGAAGAAAGAGCCCTTAGGAACATTAGACTAGAGGCACCTACCTTTGATGGAAACTTAGACCTTAAAATGTACACGGACTGGGAGAGTGACATGGACAAGTATTTTGAGTGGTATGAGATGTCTGAGGAGAGGAAGGTTAAGTTTGCCAAGCTTAGGTTAGTCAGACAGGCTAGGTTGTACTGGAAAAATATTGAGAGACTTAATCATCAAAGAGGAGATTTGCCCATAGTTACATGGAGAGCCATAAAGATCAAACTCAAGGAGAAATACCTACCCTTGTCCTATGAGCAAAGACTCTTAGATCAATGGCAGAAGTTGAGCCAAGGCAATAAATCCATGCCCAATTACATATCCAAATTTGATGAATTTGTCATGAGATGTGGTTTAGCTGAGTCGGAGTCAGTCACCTTGTCTAGGTTTCGAGCAGGCCTACATGAGGATATTCAGAGGAAATTATTTTTAAAAGAGGTCCATGATTTAGATTAAGCCTATCAGATTGCTAGGAATTGTGAGAGATTCCAAAGAGACCCATTACCCGTCGACCCAAACCTAATAGGTTTAGTACTCTTGGAAGTAGGCCTAGTGTGAACCAGTTTCTTATTAGCCGACCCAAACCTACCACTCCACTAGCTCATAAGGATGACAAAAGAAAGGCACCTGAAATGCAAAGAAATAGAAACCAAATCATACAATGTTTTATGTGTCTAAATTATGGTCATTGTGCTAGTCGGTGCCCTGTGCGAGCTTACACATAGGAGAGTTTGATAAGAGGACCTAGAAACCATGGAAGAATGTGAGGAGGAAGTGCATGAGCTGAACCAAAATTAGTAGATGAGTATGAAGAGGACGAGGAAGACTTAAAGTCATCTGATTTACTAGGAGTAGTTAGATGTATCCTTACCTAGACAACGAAAAATGAGGATTGGCATAGGACTAATATCCTATAAACCTTTATCAAATTAGGGGACAAAGTTTGCATAATCATCATAGATAGTGGGAGCTGTGTTAATGCTATTTCTAAAAATGTTGTTAAGAACTTAGCTTTAACTACAATGCCCCATCCTAACCCCTATAAGGTTCTTCTATCTGTTGATCCTCCCCAAGTTCAACCTCAGCAGCTTGAGTGCCTTCACTAAGGTACTCCCTTTCTAAAAAAGTTGCCCTTAAGATTGACGAACAACTTTTGTTCCTCAGGCAGATAGAAATAATATCCTTTGGATTCTTTGAGACACGTAGTGGACCAAGATGGAATTGACCTGTCCAAACAGTTTGGATTGAATGTCTCACCGTATCTCAATTTAGCAAATCCTCGGCTGGGGTAGCCCTAGTGAAGAGTCACTGGGCTTGCGAGGTTGAGACACGTAGTGGACTGACTCTGTCTGTGTTGGCAGCCCAATCTCAGTCGTCCTGAGCATTAGAGGTCAAAGGGATGAATTAGATGGTAACCATATGCCAGAGGTTCGATAGTTTGCTCCTGCATCTTCGACCTATCCGGACGCCGGGACCCATTGCTAGATGGTTTCCTGTACTGGTACTAGAATTGTTCTAGTGCTACCATTTAGGTTCGAACCTATGAGATCACACGCCACAGAGGATAACTCTCTGATTCGGATACCGATAACGATTGGGAATCATCTCGGTTTTATGGTCACAATAATTTTTGAGAACTCTTTTTCTCATCTTGCCCCTGTCTGTGTCAACCAAAAATTGTTCCGGGTTGACCAGCACTGCACCTGGATTTTTCTGAATCAGTTTTGAACTGATTCTGAGCTCGTTTCGGCCTTCAATTGGTTGTGAACCAATTTTAATCCCTTGAACCAATTTTAATTGGGTTTGAACCAGTTCAATTGGATTGAACCAAGAGGTTTAAAAAGGGGTTGACCAGTTTTGGTTGGACCGGTTTTGAACCGGTGGTTTTTCTCCACATGGACCGTTTTACATGGTAAAACGCTGGGAGAAACTCATGCGTCCGAAGAAGGCCAATCGACGTCTCTTCTCCTCCCTCCACCCGCTGGCTTTAACCTCTTGTTTATGGCTTGTTATTTGGGTGAACGGCAGTAGGTTTTAATGGCCTCCCAGTCCTTTTATCTTCCTCCCTGCAGCCTATATAAATCCCAACAGCAGCCCTGTTTTCAGAGTTCTTCTCGCCGTGAGAAGAGAGGCCCATTTGAGAGAGTTTTTGCCTGCTTCCTTTGAGTACTCATAGGCTGGGTTTTGGAGGGTGAGAGGGAGAGTCTAAGGCACCTTTTCCTTGTCCCTTTGAGTGCTCAAACCAAGGACTGCAGTAAAGCCAAGTTGCTGCCGTCCACTATGGCTTTTTGTTCTTCCAGCGGCTAGCACCGCGTGTGGAGAGGGATCGGAAGGCCCCCGGCATGTCTCCCCTCTAGAGGGAGTACCCTTCTACTCATGGAAGCAAGCCACGTGAGTCGGATCACCCGCTGCAGCTCCAAACGTGAAGCAAAAGGCTGCTGTCCAGTTCTGCAGCAAATTTCAGCAGTAGATTTTTGGCAATTTTCTACACCCGTTTTAGCTTGTTTTGATTGCATATTTTTGTTGGAGATTGTAGTAGACTTCTCCACCTTGCTATTGCTGAAATTTGGAAGCAAAAAGAGGTCCGGAAGCCACCGTTTGATCGCTGTTTTGAAAGCCAAAAACAGAGTTTCCAACGTTCCAAGGAAGAAGAAGGCTGGAATAGTTTTATTCCAGCTATTCCAGCCTATTCCAGGTTTATCCCACAGTTATTCCAGCTAGAATAAGGTATGAAAAAAATTTTTTTTTTTTTTTTATCATGCATGAATAGAATTTTTAATTCAAATATTTTGCAAATATTTTATATTATCCTACATGCCTATTTGCAACTAGAATTAGATTAGTTTCTAGGCGGAGCAGATTTTCGCTGCACGGATTTTTAAAAATATTTTTAAAATCTAATATGCTCCCGCAGTTGTTTGCATGCCTAGTGTAGGATCATGTCAAACCACTTGTACCGGTTTTCTTTCACTTACTATGTACTCCTACTAGGTTCCATAGGGTTCTCCTAAAGTAAGATGCAAACATGACATGAATAATGAATGAATGCAACACTTAAACTCCTATAAAATGCAACCTACTAGTAAAAAAAATAGAAGAAGTTTCCGGAAAGGGTAGAAAATAAGAGGTGGGTTCAGGGTTAGTATGATTGGATAGAAAGTAAGAAAAAGGTTTGGGGTTAATTAGATAGACTAGGATATAAGATGGGGTGTCAAGGATTATCCTAAACTAATAAGATTGACCTTAAAGGGTTGGTGTCTATCTACTAGGTCTGCCTTATGAAGGAATGGGTCACTAATTTCAGGAAAAATATCTTCAATTAGGATCAAGGAAGTGACTTCATCTTGAGGGTACTGGGTGAGATAAGCCAAGTCCTCAATAAACTCTTTTGGCTCAGGAAATTCAGGACTAGGCTCTACAATTGGATCCTCTTCTAAAGTCTCCTCTAATTGCTCTTCCATTACTGCTTGGGTGTGATATGAGTTATCTAATTCTGGGTCAGCCACTAACTGATTATGGTCAAGGTTAGCTAATTCTAGGATGGCTACTACTTGGATATGGTCAGGGTTCTGGACTCTCCTATGATTAGGAGAGATGCTAAGGTCTCTCTTGGTGCATGAATAGTTGTGTACATTCACTCATAAGACTCCTTCTTTGTGAAGCATCTTATATGATCTTTTGAACTTATCAAGGGTAGATAAGAAGACATATTTGGCACCCCCCCATCTCTTATTTAAAGCCTTCAGTGTTTATGCAGAAGGTAATCTGATTCCTTTCTTTCTTACACTCTTACACTCTACCATTCTATCCTCCTTGTCTCTTCTTTCCCTTGTTAGGACATAGGTTTTGCCTTACGACAAGTACACCATTTTAAGACAAGGTCATAGGAAGAGAATTAGAAAGTGATAAAGAGAGTGAAGAAAGGTTTTGGAGAGGGCTCAGAGTGCCCTACTGGAGGGCAAGGGTCTGAGCAAGGAAGGAGAGGCTGCTAAAGGAAGAAAGGCCATCAAAAGAGTTTCAGTGGATTAAGCAACCTACTAAGGAGTGGTTCCTAAGTTCAATTCCTATATGGATCACCTCTGGAGGGTATGCACTTGTGTGCCTAGTGGAAAGAAGAAGGAATTAGCATTCCAGGTATTTTTTCAAACCTTGTTTGAATGACTTGTTAATTGTAATGAATAAGGGATCTTGGGCATAGGGTTTCTAGTTGTTTGGAGTTTCAAAATAAAAATTTTTGAAATCCATTCTTTTGCTTTGCCATCGAAACCTAATAGTGGTATCAGAGCCCCCTTATTTCATTCAATTAATGGTCCATGCAATTGTAATGATTTCTTACCATGCTATGAGCAATGCATGATTGTTTAAATTACATATGATATGTTATATCCTTGTAACTGCTTCGGATTGGGTTAGTCACCTTGGCCATCCAGTCATAGGAGTTACTTAGGGTTTCATAGCCCTCTCATCCCATTCAATGGGGTCTCCTATGGCATGTTGGGATTCTGCTATGGCCATATCTCATGAATAAGTGAGGTGAATGGATTGATATTACAATCATGCATATGCCATGCATATTAGGGTTAATATGCTTGATTGTTGGAATGAATATCATGTCATATGATATGTTATATCCTAGTAACTACTTCAGATTGGGTTAGTCACCATGGTCGTCCAGTCATAGGAGCCAAGTAAGGTTTAAAGGCCCTCTCTTCCCATTCAATGGGGTCTCCTATGACATGTTGGGGTGTTGTTGTGGCCATATCCCATGAATAAGTGAGGTGAATGGATTATTGTTATAATCATGTTACATTATGCATATTAGGGTTTATATACTTATATGATGTATGAATATCATGTTTACTTAGGATGTGTTTGAGACCACTAAAAGCCCTCATAATTAAAATATTTAGTCATGCTGTAAGTTAGTCATAGTGTAAGTTAGTCAAGAGGCAAAAATTCATTTAGGGTTATATGATTAACCAATTGGTGTCTAGGCAAGTGGTTCTAGGAAGGTAAAGGGCACGAGATTTTTAATTGGTTCTGTTGTCTGACCTGGCCAATTAATTTGGTATCTAAGGAAAGCAACGGGGGGACCCCCTCATCTCTTCCACTTACCTGGCCAATTTGGCTATATCTGGACCTTAAATTGAATATGCCAATTGAATTAACACACTACAGTTTGCCTTCCTTTATGCTAGGTATAGTCCATATTAACAACTATAGTAGGTTTGTTGTATAACATAAGGCCTACCCAAGTGTTAAATATGAATTATCTCAATGCAATGTATGCTTTATAGTATGTTTGGTAGTATTGCTTTGTTGTGTAACACAAGGACAATATTATTCGAACATGTCTATATGAAAATGAAGGGTCTAACTAAACTAAGACATTATAGTTTATTATGTAATACAAGACTATAAGTTTCTTAGAGGCAGTTCATTTGTTGAGAATTGCATGGGTTGCAATTGAAAAGAAATTCCTACCTTTGAACTCATAAGTGTTTGTTGTGTAACACAAGGCACTTATGAGGAATTAGGATCTCAACCCCACTAAAGAAACCTAGTAAGGTTTCTCGCTTACCATAGGTGAGGGTTATGGTATTCGAATAAAATAGTGGGAGACATAATTAGATATAAAGGATTTATCTAGTTATGAATGTCATCTTGAGTGATCTGCTAATACTGTTTGGTGCAGACACCAGAGGCACCAGAATAAGGCAGAGGCTTCTCAACCCTCTGTGGATCACTTAGTTAATATTTGAGTCCCCTGTAATAAAGCTTAGTCCAGCTACATTTGAGTCCTGTAATTAGTCCAGCTCTTGTTGAGCTAGTTCAGTTCGTTCAGTACTAGTCAGCTCATGTTAAGCTAATTTCAATTTTTGAGTCCTGTCCAATCAAATTGAAGACTCAAGACCACATCAAACAAGTGAAGACCAAGTTCAACCTAATTGAAGACATAAAAGTTTAGCCCAAGTCCAACCCAGCTCATGTTAAGATTTGAAGACCCCAGGAGGAAAAATTCAGAAAACCTTGATTCCTTGCAGATGCCCTTCAGATGCCCAGATTCCCTTCCAGATGCCAAAGTATATTCATAGATAAGGGCATCCATGATTCCAGAGGTCCATCTACATCCTAGCCCAAAGAAATCAAGCCCAGGCACCAAGCCCAAGCCCCTAAGAAGCAAGATAGCAGGGAATATTCCTACTACCTGGCTACCAGGCCACCCAGCTTCCAGAGGCCCAAACCCATGCTCCCGAGCCCCTTTGGACCGGCCCCTTGCTGCTCTTAGAATCCCAACACGCCTCCCTAGGCATCCTTGGAGTGTTGGCCAAGTCAAGAGAGTTTTTAGGGATTTTTTCTACCTAATGTTTTCTTATTTTCTAGCTAGGGTTTGAGAGGGAAAAGGATTCTTATGTAAAGACTTATGTGCCCTTACTTGGAGCCCATGGTTAAGGGTCTATTTAAGGGACCCTAGCCTCTTGTATGAAACTCACTTTTTGATATGAATTAAAACCTTGAGTTCTTCTATTGAGTTGTGTGATACCCTGCTGTGTGCATAAAGAGGTTTGTGAGAGTTTTTCTTCCCGGTATTTGCAATCATCTTCCTGCTGACAACAAACCATCCAGATCCCTGGACGCCCACTCCAAAAGAAGCCTTCCCTTGCTATTTTTCCTTTGTTTTCTTGTTCCTTTCTGAGTTTTCTAACCCCTGACAGGTCGTTTGCAGGTCCCCGAGTTCCTACGAATCCAACGACTCCAGCCAAGCCTCAATCAGACCACCGAGCAGAAAGCCAGATATCCGCGGGTCATTGGCTCGGTTTTCCAGGCTGCATCCGTTGAGGAACGAGAGACCCCTTCACTGCAATCTTTACAGACATTGTAAGGTACACCCCTCTACCTCCAGTAGTTTTATTATAGGAGAACTTTCCCTAACCGAGGCTTCTCAGCCCTAGCGATCCTTCTTTGCTACTTTTCTAGGTCTTAATCTGCATGCTAATCTTCTAAAATTCATACAAATTTCCCTATAACTTATTTTAATCTAAAATTTGGGAATTAGTTGCTCACCCCATATATAAAACATACAAAAAAATAATTGCATGCATATTAGTCCTGCATCATTTGGTATCAGAGCTTAGTTTAGGGCTTGTTTTCTGTAATTTTTTAGTCCATATATGCTCTGTTATTTTAATTATTTTTCCCTGATAAAAACTTCAAAAATTCTGAAATTTTTTTTGATGGATTTATAATTATTCACAGTAAGTTTAAGAATTTTTTCAGATTTTATTATGGCCTATGAAAGTTTTTCAAGCCGAAATACAGCCTGCAAATTTTTGGCTCTATTTTTTCAGCAAGACAAGTTTGGAAGTTTTAGGGTTTTGATTAGCATCTTTTTGCATATCTTTTAATTTTAATTTATTTCCTGCATATTAGGGCATAAATTGCATGTTTTCTTATATATATTTTTTTAAAATAATTACATATCCTCCAAAAATACCAAAAACATCTAAACCCTAATTTGCATCCTCATCTGCCTGCTATCATTGCATAATTTACTTTTAAGGGCACTCTTGTTATATCAGATGGGGGGAGGATTTGATCACCTCTCCTTAGCCCAAAACCACATCCCTTGCATTCGGTCCCAAGCCTTAACCTAAAATTAACTAGACTTAGTTTGCTTTAGTGGGCTAGGGACACCAACTGGTCGGGTCCGGGCTACGTGTTAGATCACTGTGTCAAGCTAACCTGTGTGTGCCTTGTGCTTGGTGTCTAGAATGGTGGTTTAGGGATTCAATCCCGAAGGGCTTGTGTGCTGGTCCGCCTACCTGGCCAATCTCTGATTGGTGTCTAGGATTGGCAATCAGGGACCTAACACTCTCCTTACACCTGCCTGACTGAGTACAGGGTTACTATAGGCTAGTTTGCCACCCTGATTGAGCCCTTAGTTTGGACTCTAGGTCTAGTTAGCTGTAGTTGGTCTGATCGATTCTTGCATGAGCACTAGATCAGGAGTTTCATATCACCCACCTCCTTCACAAATGTCTGAACCCATGGAAAATTTGCAAGCCCAAATGAAAGCCCTAGCTGATCAAATGGCTCAGATGACTACCCAGATGACCTAGTTAACTCAGTCTGGTATTCAAACCAATGATAGAATTGACCTTCTTGCCAATAGGTTTGATCAGTTAGAAGTCCGGGTAGGGACCCCAGGAAAACCCATGGGTCACAGTCTGAGCCAGATCCTAATTCCCCTCAACCTAGGAGGACCCCAAACCCTAATCCATACCCTGAGGTCGAACCTAAGAGAGCCCCTCATCCTGACCCATACTATAACCCTCAGCCTAGGAGGACCCCAGACCCTAACCCATACCAAGAGGTCGAACCTAGGAGAGCCCCTCAACCTGACCCATACTACAATCCTGAGCCCAGGAGGACCCCAAACCCTGATCCATATCTTGAGGTTGAACCTAGAAGAGGCTATCGTCCTGACCCAATCCCTGAGGTTCGTCATAGAAGGCCTAATCAGGATTTTGTAGACCAGGAGGACCGATCCTATAGACATGTCAAGCTTGATGCTCCAACTTTTGATGGTTGTCTAGATCCTAAGGTCTATATAGATTGGGAGGGAGAGATGGATCAATATTTTGAATGGTATGATATGACAGAGGAGCATAAATTTAGGTTTGCTAAGCTTAAGTTGGTTCGGGAAGCTAGGTTACATTGGGCTAGTGTTGAGAGAACCCTTAATCTAGGAGGCCGTGATCCTATAACCACCTGGTGGGCCATAAAGGGTAAGCTTAGGACAAGATACGTTCCAGCTTCATATCGTAGTGGGTTACTAGATCAATGGCAATGATTTAATCAGGGTAACAAGAGCATAGATGAGTACATCGCAAAATTTGATGAGTATTCCATGCGATGTGATTGGAGGGATTCTGAGGATGTTGTCTTATCTAGGTTTAGGGCTGGATTAAGAGATGACATTAAGAAAGAGCTCTACATTTGAGAGGTTAGAGACCTGGACCATGCTTACTAGATTGCTACGGATCATGAACGTTTCCACAGAGGGCTCGTTTGCCATCGACCTGAGCCCACTAGATACCCTAGTCAGTATCTGGGAGCTAGCCAGCCCCTTCAGAGTCGACCTATACCCAGCCGACCTAGTCTGAGTCGACCCAGTCCTAGTCAACCAGGCCCAAACCGACCCACTCCTAGTCAGTCAGGTCCGAGTCGACCCCAGCCTAGTAATTCTTTGGCCCGTAAGGATGATCGAGGAAAATCTATAGAAGCCAATAAGGGTTACAGTCCCCAGAAGACCTGTTTTAGATGTAATAAGCCAGGCCACTTTATGAATCAATGTCCAGTTAGTGCTTTACATCTAGGTGAATTGCAAGAAGAAGAGCCTGAGTCTGTAGTCGAACCTGAGGGAGAAGTTTATGAGGCTGATGATCAATTAATAGAAGAGTACGAAGGTGAGGAGGAAGAACCTGAGTTTGAGAACCAATTAGGAGTGGTTAGGTGCATCTTAGCCCAAACCCCAGTTAAGAAAGATTGGCGTAGGACTAGCATCCTACAGACTTTTGTTAAGATAGTGGGTAAGGTTCTTAAGATCATCATAGATAGTGGGAGTCGTGTCAATGCCATCTCTACCAAGATAGTTAAATCTTTAGGATTGACCACAGTTCCTCATCCTAGCCCGTACAAAGTTTCTTGGGTAGATTCCACCTCCATCCAAATTCAAGTTAGGTGCCAAATCTTACTTAGATTGTAGACTTATGAGGAAAAGATTTGGTGTGATGTTATCCCCATGGAAGTAAGTAGTATTATTTTAGGTCGACCTTGGCTATTTGATCATGATGCAACCCTGAATGGTCGAACCAATGTTTGTACCTGTTACAGCCATGACAGTGACGTGGCCAGGCTCAGGTATCGTCGAATACGAGCGAGCCACGTGTAAGTTTCCCCGGCCTAGTCAGCGCCACATCCTCAAAGCCAGGATCGGCAAGACTACACTACACGACGACTGCCTAAGGCAAATCGCCCTCGCCGAGGTCGAGCTCGGCTCGGAGTTCCTCTACCACCTCATTGGCGCCCGGGCTCGGAGGGGTCCGCTTAAGTGAGGTCGGCCAAGGTCGGGCGACCTCTTGCCGCCTTGCCAGGTGTCCACCCAGGAGGGGTCCACCGAAGCCGAGGTCGGCTGATCCTTCGTCCTTCGCCAGGTGGCCACCCGGAGACGGGCCCACCTCGATCGAAGCCAGGCGACCTCCTGCCACCTCGCCAGGTGTCCACCCGGGAGGGGTCCACCTAAGCCGAGGTCGGCTGATCCTTCGTCCTTCGCCAGGTGGCCACCCGGAGACGGGCCCACCTCGGCCGAAGCCAGGCGACCTCCTGCCATCTCGCCAGGTGTCCACCCGGGAGGGGTCCACCTAAGCCGAGGTCGGCTGATCCTTCGTCCTTCGCCAGGTGGCCACCCGGAGACGGGCCCACCTCGGCCGAAGCCAGGCGACCTCCTGCCACCTCGCCAGGTGTCCACCCGGGAGGGGTCCACCTAAGCCGAGGTCGGCTGATCCTTCGCCCTTCGCCAGGTGGCCCCCAGAGATGGGCCCAACTCAGCCGAGGTCAGACCGCTCGTATGGCGAGGGCCCTGGGGAGAGAGAGACGGGCCCCGAGGCCATCCCTTGGGCCGTACGAATCCCAGACGGCATCCTGTACGGAGGGCGGCGGCACGCGGAACATCACTAGCATCGGCCCGACAGGTCCCGCAGCCGAGAGACGCAACCCTGACAACACAGGCCCCATAAATAGATGGCGCCCACGCTTGGGGAAGAGGGCACTCTCACCGGGCCCGAGGCCTGACCGGCCGCCCTGCCGGCGCCGCCCTCCCCTCTTTCTCTTCTGTCCTCGCCTTTCCCATGCTGGGCCCGGCGGACGAGGTCGGAAAGCCGCCTGGCACCCTTCACCAAAAAGGGAAAAGAGAAGAGGATGGGGGAGGGGGGTTCCCGAGACGGAAAAAGACAAATGCGCGACGGAAGGGGATAAAGAAGGAAGGATCTGGGGATGACAAGGTAAGCCAATTAGCCTGGGGACAAGGAGGAAGCACCGGCACAAGGCCTTGCTTCGAGGGAGAAACCAGAAATCCCGAGAGGGGAACACTGGGTGTGAGCTCGGCAAGGAGGCCCAGCCGAGATTCTGGTCCCCAGAGCGTTTCCTTCACCAGTTAACTCTCTAAGTTTGGAACCCTTTAGAGGGTCCGGCTGGAGAGTCTGTTCCTTCTCGTCATCTACTGACTTGACCGTCGGAGCTCCCTCGCCGGGATCCCCGGCCAGGGTCCTCTAACCCCTTTGTTGCAGGTTCTCCGCGGGAAGGGAGGCTCCCTCGCCAGGCGGTCAGGAAGGATCGGCCGATCCGAGGCACGGGCGCGGCGACGAGAGCGGCAACAGTACCTTCAACTACCATGGGAATAAGTTTGTTATCAATCTAGCTCCCCCTAGGGACCCAGTTAAGAGGGGTTCTAGTAGCCTTAAGGACAAGAAACCTGGAGTTAACCTGATTAAGGCTAGGGAGTTAGAAAAGGAGATTGTTGAGGGTAACCCTGTTTGGATCTTGACCTCCAAAAAAATATTAGAGCCAATCCAAAAGGAACACCCTAAAGAAATTGTTGAAGCTCTGAAAGAATTCGAGGATGTCTTCCCTGAGGACTTACCTGATCAATTGCCACCCCTTAGAGACATCCAGCATGCAATAGACTTAGTTCCAGGAGCCACTTTACCAAACCTTCCTCACTATAGACTGAATCCCAGTGAGCATCAAGAATTACAGAGACAAGTGGGAGAATTACTTAGGAAGGGTTTCATTAGGGAGAGCTTGAGTCCATGTGCAGTCCCTGCTCTACTAACCTCTAAGAAGGATGGTACCTGGAGGATGTGTGTAGATAGTAGAGCTATCAACAAAATAACTGTGAAATATAGGTTTCCCATCCCCCGATTGGATGATATGTTAGACATGATGGCCGGAGCCAGAGTTTTCTCCAAGATAGACCTTAAGAGCGTCTATCATCAAGTTAGGATTAGACCTGGGGATGAGTGGAAAACTGCTTTCAAGACTAAGGATGGCCTATTTGAGTGGGTTGTAATGCCCTTTGGACTTTCCAATGCACCAAGTACCTTTATGAGGATTATGACCCAGGTCCTGAGAGAGTTTACCGGAAAATTCATTGTGGTCTACTTTGATGATATTCTGATTTATAGCAGGACCAAGAAGGACCACCTTAGTCATCTAAGACTGGTATGCCAAACCCTTAGGGAGAATAGCCTCTATGCCAACTTTAAGAAGTGTGATTTCATGACACAGGGTTATCTTCCTAGGTTTTGTTGTCACCCCTGAGGGAGTTTCTACAGATCCTGAAAAGGTTAGGACGATTGTTGAGTGGCCTACACCCTCTAGTGTCCACGATATACATAGTTACATGGCCTAGCAACCTTTTACAGGAGATTTATTAGGGGTTTTAGCACAAACGTCGCACCTATCACCGATTGCATTAGGAAGGGTACATTTGAGTGGACCAAAGCAGCTGATAAGGCCTTCCTAGAGCTTAAGGATAAGATGACCCATGCACCCATCCTTAGATTACCTGACTTTACTAAGGTGTTTGAGGTCGCTTGCGATGCCTCGGGAGTAGGAATAGGTGGGGTACTAAGTCAAGAGAACCATCCTGTAGCCTTCTTCAATGAAAAGCTAAATGAGGCTAAACTTAAGTACTCTACCTAAGACAAGGAATTTTATGCGGTAGTCCAGGTCCTTAGATATTGGAGACATTATTTACTACCGCAGGAGTTTGTTTTATTTTCTGACCATGAGGCACTCCGATTCCTGAACTCCCAAAAGAAATTGAACCCACGGCATGGTAAATGGATTGAGTACATTCAGGCCTACACTTTCATCCAGAAGCATCGTGCCAGCACTAAAAATAAGATAGCAGATGCCCTGAGCCTTAGGTCTTTACTATTGGGATCAGTTAGCACCCAAGTCATAGGGTTTGATAGGTTAAAGGATGAATATGAAACCTGCCCAGACTTTGGAGACATTTACCAGACCCTCAGGCTAGGACCATCCAGTAACCATAGTGAGTATACCCTTCAGGATGATTACCTTTTCCAGAATAATCGACTCTGTATACCCAAAACTTCTCTTAGAGAATTCCTAATCTGGGAAACCCATGCTGGAGGTTTAGCTGGTCATTTCGGTAGAAATAAGATGATCTTAGCAATAGAGGACCAATTCTTTTGGCCAGGATTGAAAAGGCACGTTGCACAGATTGTAGCCAGATGTCGAACTTGTGCTGTTGCCAAACAACAAAAGCAAAACACTGATCTTTACACACCTTTACCAGTGCCTGATCGCCCTTGGCAGGACCTAAGTATGGATTTCATGCTAGGATTACCTAAGACCCAAAAGAAACATGACTCAATCTTTGTAGTGGTCGATAGGTTCTTTAAGATGGCTCACTTCATTCCATGTTCCCAGACCTTTGACGTGTCTAGGGTAGCCAAACTCTTCTTAGATCATATGGTCAAACTCCATGGCCTACCCAAGACCATTATATCTGATAGGGATGTTAGGTTCACTAGTTATTTCTGGAAGACCTTATGGCACCTATTAGGGACCAAGCTTAAGTTTTCTACAGCCTACCACCCTCAAACAGATGGCCAAACTGAAGTAGTGAACCAAAGTTTAGGAAACCTCCTTAGATGCCTGGTAGGTGAACATGTTGGAACATGGGATTTGTTATTGCCTAGAGCAGAATTTGCCTACAATAGTTCAGTAAATAGGACAACGGGTAAGAGCCCTTTTGAGATAGTCCATGGGTACAAGCCTAATCATCCCATTGATTTAATTCCTTTACCTATTCATGCACGAGTCTCAGAGTCCGCAAAGTCATTTGCACAGCATATTAGAGACTTGCATGAAGACATTAACCAAAAGATAAACTTAAGTAATGAAACTTATAAAAATTTGGTTAATTCCTGAAAAAGGATCAAAGAATTTGATGTAGGGGATTCTGTCATGATTAGGCTTAGGCCTGAGCGGTTCTCACCTGGGACCATTAAGAAGCTTCATGCTCGTGGAGCCGGACCTTTTAAAGTATTGAAGAAGGTTGGATCAAATGCCTATGTGCTAGACTTGCCTTCGGATATGGGCATTAGTTCTACCTTCAATATTACAGACCTGGTTGAGTACAGGGAACGGGCAACGATACCCAGTGAGGCTTTTGGACCTATCCCTTCTGTTGAGAGTGATCCTTACCCAGAGTGTCCACCCATCAATTGGCCTGAGAGAGGAGAACGGATCAAGCGTATCCTGGAAGATCAAGCCATTATGACCCGGGGCCATGGTTATCAACGCTTCCTGGTCTGATGGCAAGGTCGGCCAGAGTCGGACGATTCGTGGATTTCTTGAGAGGACTTACAACGCCTCAACCCAGACCTTCTTGAGAGATATGTGAGCCAGTCTGATCTTCACTCGACAGGGTCGAGTTCCTCCCACCCCGGGAGAATTGATGCGGACACCAGAGGCACCAGAATAAGGCAGAGGCTTCTCAACCATCTGTGGATCACTTAGTTAATATTTGAGTCCCCTGTAATAAAGCTTAGTCCAGCTATATTTGAGTCCGGTAATTTGTCCAGCTCTTGTTGAGCTAGTTCAGTTCGTTCAGTACTAGTCAGCTCATATTGAGCTAATTTCAATTTTTGAGTCCTGTCCAATCAAATTGAAAACTCAAGACCACATCATACAAGTGAAGACCAAGTTCAACCTAATTGAAGACATAAAAGTTTAGCCCAAGTCCAACCCAGCTTGAAGATTTGAAAACCCTAGGAGGAAAAATTCAGAAAACCCTGATTCCTTGCAGATGCCCTCCAGATGCACAGATTCCCTTCCAGATGCCAAAGTATATTCATAGATAAGGGCATCCATGATTCCAGAGGTCCATCTGCATCCTAACCCAAAGAAATCAAGCCCAGGCGCCAAGCCCAAGCCCCTAAGAAGCAAGATACCGGGGAATATTCCTGCTACCTGGCTACCAGGCCACCCCAGATTCCAGAGACCCAAACCCATGCGCCCGAGCCCCTTTGGGCCAGCCCCTTGCTGCTCTTAGAAGCCCAACACGCCCCCTAGGCATCCTTGGAGTGTTGGCCAAGTCAAGAGAATTTGTAGGGATTTTTTCTACCTAATATTTCTTTATTTTCTAGCTAGGGTTTGGAGGGAAAAGGATTCTTATGTAAAGACTTATATGCCCTTACTTGGAGCCCAAGGTTAAGGGTCTATTTAAGGGACCCTAGCCTCTTGTATGAAACTCACTTTTTGATATGAATTAAAACCTTGAGTTCTTCTATTGAGTTGTGTGATACCCTGCTGTGTGCATAAAGGGGTTTGTGAGAGTTTTTCTTCCCGGTGTTTGCAATCATCTTCCTGCTGACAACAAACCCTCCAGATCCCTGGATGCCCACTCTGAAAGAAGCCTTCCCTTGCTATTTTTCCTTTATTTTTTTGTTTCTTTGTGAGTTTTCTAACCCCTAACAGGTCATTTGCAGGTCCCCGAGTTCCTACAAATCCAACGACTCCAGCCAAGCCTCAATCGGACCACCAAGCAGAATGCTGGATATCCACGGGTCATTGGCTCAGTTTTCTAGGCCGCATCCATCGAGGAACGAGAGACCCCTTCGCTGCGATCTTCACAGACATTGTCAGGTACACCCCTCTACCTCCAGTAATTTTATTATAGGAGAACTTGCCCTAACCGAGGCTTCTCAGCCCCGGCGATCCTTCTTTGATACTTTTCTAGGTCCTAATCTGCATGCTGATCTTCTAAAATTCTTACAAAATTCCCTATAACTTATTTTAATCTGAAATTCGGGAATTAGTCACTCACCCCACATATAAAACATACAAAAAAAGAATTGCATGCATATTAGTCCCGCATCACTATTCTTTATTAAATATAGGTTTTATTATAGCTTCAAGTTTATCACTGCGGGGCATCTTAGATGCCAATAAGTTAACCGGTCCCAATTATGTGGACTGGTTGATAAACCAAGGATAGTATTAACTCAAGAGAAGCTTTCTTATATTCTTGATTCTCTGGATCCAAAGCTGATCGGAGAGGATGCTTTCGAGGATGGCGAGCACACCAGGATCAAACCAAGATTGCAGGGCCCTAATTTGGATCTCTAATTTATGTTTTGGGAAGTTAATCATTTTTCAATTGAGTCCAGAGTCACTTGAGTCCTGTAATAAATATTGAGTCCTATAATCAATTGAGTCAATTGCGCCCACTTGGTCACTAGAGTTGAGTCCATGTGTTTTTTAGTCAATTCAAGTGAGTTCCATCGAGTCCTGTAATTTTGCTTGCTTTCATTCAAGTCAAAACCAAGAGGAGGGTCATTAGACAAGAAGAGTCACCAGACCAGGAGAGCCACCAGGCCCCCAATGAAGCAAGCATCTTGCACTACCCCTGGTCCCCATTCAAGTGCCCCCAGCCCATCAACATTGGCGCCTCCCAAGTCCACACTCCTAGTCCACACTCATGCCGCCCAAGTCCACCAGCATTGGCACCCCATCCCAAGCCCACCAGCATTGGCACCCTATCCCAGGCCCATGAAGAAGTGGCACCCTCCCCAGCCTAGCAAGACTTGGCACCCTAGCCCAGTCCAAGCCCACAAGAAAAGTCAAACCTCCCAGTCTAGCAAGGAGTCAAGCAGTCCAAGCCCAAGAGGAGTCAAGTTTCCAAGTCCTATAATAACTCCAGTCTCCTTGTCCTTCTCAAACTTTGTACTCCAACTTTGACAGAGATTTGTACTCCAACTTTGATAAAGATTTATACTCCAACTTTAACTGGGAGACTGGGTGATCTATAAATACCCCTCCCCTCCTCCCTTTTGTAATGATGAATGATTGAATGAATGAAGACTTCGAGTTTTTCTTATTTCCATGCTTAGGCATTGACACATCATGAGGGAGAGGGTGAGAGGCCCATTTTCACTCCACAAGGAGGGCACATGGTGGGAACACCAGAGGCACCAGAATAAGGCAGAGGCTTCTCAACCCTCTATGGTTATCTGAGTAATGTTTTGAGTAATTGAGTCCAATTTTGTAATAATGGCTTAGCCCACTTGAGTCTATATTTTGGCCCCTGAGTCCTGTTTTAGCCCTTTCTGTATGTGAGTCTTGTATTTAGAGTCATCCATACCATTAGGGTTTTGGGATCAGTCTTGGGTTATGTCTAGTTCATTTGAGTCAAGTCAAGTTGAGTCAAGTTCTGTTGAGTCAAGTCATGAGTCTGCTCATGTTAAGTCTTTTTTCATTTTTTTTGAGTCCTGTAAGTTTTATATTATGTCCAGTCTAGTAAGAGAAGATTCAAGACACAAATGGACCCTAGCCCAAATGATAACTTGCTAACTTCAAGGAGTCTTAGTCATATTTCGATGTGCCACCTTGGATTGCATGAGAAGGACCTTGAAGATCTTCACATCATCAGCCTGCTAAGAAGATGGAGACCAAGAGAAACCCTAGAGCCAACCCAGCACTGAAGTGGGCCGCCCAAAGCCCAAAGCCTTCATGAATTGGTGCCCCACCCTAAGGATTACCTCCCTTTGTTCGCCTCACTTATGGTCACCTCCCTTGGCTGACCAAGACCAAGTCAAAGAAAGGGAGAGACCAAGTCAAAGAAAGGTGAAGTCCTACTTGGGAGAGGAATTGAGAACCTATTTTGGAGAGGAGATCTTCTATGTGTTTGTATGGGAAAAGGTTTAATGGGAATTCTCTTGCATGCCCTTACTTGGAGCCCAAGTTTGTATGCCTATATAAAGGCCTCCTCTCATGTATGTTTTGAATCTATTATGAATGAAAAATTTCTTGAGTTCTTCTCAAATTTCTGTGTGAATTCTATGTAATTTATATGTGAATTCTATGTGAAGGGTATCTATGTTATCACAACCCCAGCGCCCTACCTCCATGCCCTCCAACTAGAAGCCCTAGCCATCCCTCATCCTTCCCTTCCTTCCCTTCTTCTTTTAGCCTTCTAACCTCTCTTCTTATTTTTCTAACCCTTGTTAGGTGCCTTGTAGGTCCCTTAGTTTCCATGAATCTAGGATTCTAGTTGACTAGCTTTCGGGCCACCGGATTGAAAGCCGCGGTTCTGTAAGGTCATCAACTTGATTTTCAAGGCCTCATTCGGGAGCGACGAGCGAACTCTTCATGGATCCACCTTCAAATCTCTGCTAGGTATACACCCTTGACTCTCCAGTTACTGTATTGCTGAAGAGCTAGTCCTACTGGGGATTCTTAGCCTTGGCGATCCTGTTTCTTCATCTTTAGGATTTATTTCTGCATGCCTGTGCTGTAGATTTTTTATAGAACTCATTGCTTAAATCTTGGCTTGAAATTTGAGATACAAACTCCTAACTTAATACTTAATCATAAAAAAATAACTAGCATGCATAAATAGTCCCACACCAATTTGGTATCAGAGTATGTTTTAGGGCTTGTTTTGTATCTTGTAATTTCTATACATGGACTATTATTTTTACTGTTTCTACATATAGGTAGATTAGAAAATTCTTTTTGTTTTCTAAATTTCTCATAATTTATAGTATTTTTCAGAATTTTCTCATGATTTAATGAGATTTGTAGAATTTTCGCTTGCTGGAATACTGCCTAAGAACAGTTCTACCCTGATTTTCAGCAAGACTAATTTCAACATGTTTAGGGTTCTTTTTGCATAATTTTTGCATATTTTAATTTTTCTGCATATTTCCTGCATATTAGGTAATATCTTTCATATTACATTTTTACCAAAATATAAAATTAGAAAATACAAAACAAAATTTTAGAGACATTGCATCATTAAGGTTTCATCTACTTGTCATCATATGCAAAAACTACTCTAAAGGCACTCTCAATATGTCAAATGGGGGGAGAAGTTGATAACCTCTTCTTAGTCTAAAACAACAATCCTTGCATTCGATCACAACCTAATTAAAATTAATTAGACCTAATTTGCTCTAGTGAGCTAGGGACACCAACAGGTCAGGTCCAACCTTTATGGAAAGACTAGTGCACCCAATACTTCTCTTATTGTTGGAAGCTAGTGTCTAAGGCTAGAGGTACAGTGTCAAACGACCTCAGTGGATTGGTGGCTCCTTAATTGGGTCCTTACGAAAGTAGGGAGCCTCCATCCCACCTCTTACCTGGCTAGTGGGAGGACTAGGGGTTGTGTTGTGTGTAAGTTGAGTCAACCCATTTTGTTTGGGCTCTAGGTCTAGGAAGCCTTAGTCGATTTGTCTTTTGTGTATTGCATGACCACTAGGTTAGGAACCCAATACCATCGATCTAAACCCCAACCCAGCTCAACCATGGATCCCAGTCTAGAAACTTTCATGAAAACCTTGATTGAATGGCTTGACTAGATGAACCACAAGTTCGACCACTCCACTACCCAATTGACCACCCAGATGAACCAACTAACCCATTCTAATACCCAATTTCAAAATCAGTATGCCCAATTAACCACCCAAATGAATCAAAGATTTGACCAATTGATCCAATCAAATAACCAAGCAACTAATAGAATTGACCATTTAACCAATAGGCTTGACCAAGTAGAAGACCTAGAATTAGTTGACCCAGTAGATATCCAGGTAGAAGCCAACCTAGAATTAGCTGACCCTAACCATACTCAGACTGAAGCCAATCTAGAGTTAGCTGACCCTAACCACACCCAGACTGAACCTGTAGTGGAAGTACAGTTGAAGGAAGAGGATCATGAGGAACCTGACCCTACTATTAGAATCTTACCTAAGGAGCAACTAGAAGAAAGCCTAGTTATATAGTGCAATCCTAAAATTCAGGAGCCAAAGGAATTTATTGAGGACATGATCACTTTAATTCAATACCCTCAGGATGAATCTCCTCCTATAGTTTCCATTGAAGGCCTCTTCCTAAAAATTATTGACCCATCCTTCCATAGCATGGACCTGTTCCTGCCCATAGACATAACTCAATATTCATACATTAAGGTCAGTCTCTTTAGCCTAAAATCAGTCCCTGAATTCCCTTTCTATTTCCTATCCTTCCCTGAGTCATCTCATGTTTCCAGAACCATTAGGTCACATTTTGTTGAGATTACCAGGTTAAATCTTTAGAGCCCATCCCATTTGCTACTTACTTTTGGAAGACTGCTGCCCAGAAATGGAGCCCAAGAGGGGGTGAATTGGGTCTTTCAAAAATTAAAACAATTATGTGCTTGGTCAAGAAGTGTTTATGAGCAATATGATTAAGAATCCAAATATATGCAGTGGAAAATTAAATGCAAGTAATAAAGAGCAAGTAACGGAAAGAGCAATCACACACAAACAAAATATTTTATAGTGGTTCAGTGCACTCCAAGCACCTACATCCACTCCCCAAGCTTATCTTGGAAATTTCCATTATAATCTCTTCAAAGATTACAGCCAACTTGTTTTCCAAGGCTCACAAGTCAAAACCTAAGTTGGTTTTATCACCTAGGCTCACCAACAACCTTACAACTTGTTTTGTCTTCGGGCTCACAAATAAAACCCTAGTTGAATTTGTACCTATGTCTCACCAACAACCTCAACAACCTACTTTCAAAAATCCTTGAAAGCTAGGTTAACAAATCATAAAATTAAAGATACAATAATGAAAGCACAATCAAACTCTCTTCAAAGAGTGGAATATGGAAGCTTTGAGGCTCTTGTTGATGCTTGTCTTGTCTTGTCTTTGAAATCCTCTTCAATCTCACTTTTGGAAGGATGAAATGATAGGCTTGTAAGTTTTTTCAGGGAATCTGTCTTTTTATAGATTTTGAAAGTGAAGTTCTTGAGAGAATATTGACTTTTGAGTATTCAATGGAGTTCAATGATATTCAATACATCATGAATGAGTTTGGTGAAGCTTAAATACTTCAAAAACTTCTAAAAAATGGTTTGAGACCATTGGAAGATCAAAACTAGCCATTGGGAGCTTGAAAATATAAAATCTGCAACTCAAAAAGTAGAGCTGTTAGAGTTGTTGAAACCCGTAAGTCGATACTTGACTTTCAGGTGTCGATACTTGGCTCCTAGGTGTCGACACTTGGTCCTACAGGTGTCAACACTTGAATTTCAGGTGTCGACACTTGAAGCTCATGTGTCGACACTTGACACAAAATCCCTCCAAATGGCAAGTTCTGTATTTTCAAAAAATCTCAGGCCTTGAGTCGATACTTGGTTTCTAGGTATCGACACTTGTATCTCAAGTGTCAACACTTTAATCTTAGATGTCGACACTTTGCATGCCAGTCTTGAATTTTTGCATACCAGTCACTGAAGTGTCAATACTTGGCAATCGTGAGTTGACACTTGGTTCTGAAATTTGCCAAAATAAGTGCCAAAACTCTCAAAAATATAAATATATTCAATCAACTTTAAATACACTTATGTAAACCAAAATTGAATATTTTTTAGGCCTTTTTCATGGTGAGAAGACTTCTTAAAACATGAATTTTGCTCAGCTTCAAAATACTTTCATTTTGAGAATTTGAGGTGCCTGTATCCTGTAACTCATAATCATAATTGAAACATTAGTATAAAATATGTACTCAATATTTTGTTAATCATCAAAATCAAGGGCAAACCCAACAATCTCCCCCTTTTGGATAATGACAAAATCTTGAGTATATAAGCATTCAATTTTCAAATTTGAATATGATATCTCATAATCATGAACTTTGAAACATATGCACACTCATATAATATTGTTTTGATAAGGAAGAGGTACAAATTAAGTATGAAGTTAAGTTTTCCCTCCCCCTAAGTGAGTCAAGATATGAAACATTTCATAATTGAATAAAATTGGAATCTTATATATCTTGCTCCTCCTTTTTGTCAACATTAAACAATAAAGGGAATAAACTCCCCATGAATTGATGCAATAGGGGTCATGATACACTCAGTATCAAAGCAAAGTTCAAACATTATAAATTCAATCATTATTAGAGTAAATGAACAAGCTAGCAAAGGAACCAAGATGGATAATCAAGTAAGAAACTGAAATGCTAGACTGCATATATAAAAGAGTTTTCAGTACAAAATTTGCTGATGCAATCAGCATATGCTAAAACATAACAAGTACAAATGTAAATAAACACTAATACATGAAACACATAGATAAACACTAACTGTAGATAAAAACTAATACATAACATCAATCATCAGAATAATAATCTATGAGGTGACTCCTCATCATATGGAATCTCAAAGGAAATAGGACATGTAATCCTAGAACTAGGAACTAGAGCTCTAGGGGTCTTCATGATACTTTGACTCCTAGTCCTAGTCGAAGGTCCTACTTAGGGTACAACCCTAGAAGAACGAGTGGATGGCGGTGGAAGAGTCTCAGAAGATGTCACAAAGGAAGGTGTAGATGCAAGCTGAACATCTGAGGGACAAATAGTGGGAGCAGCTGGAGTCTCTCTGCTGATAATCTCATAAACACCAGCTCGGTCATCACCGCTGTCAGAACTGCTATCAATAACATCCGTGCCTCTATCACCATCACCATCATGTGTGCCATTATATGTATCAGGGTGGTGATCATCATCATCATCATCATCAAGAGGAGGTGGATCTGAAGGAGCTACTGGAGGTAGGAGTGATCTCGTAAGTCCTCAATACGAGCAAATCCTGCCTCCATAGTCTGACGCATCTTAGTATGCTGCTCAGCTGTATGGGCTCTAAGGCCCTCAATTTTTATGCATAGCTGAGTCGTCCGAACTCCCAAGTCGATCATCTCACTCCGGATATCTGCAAACTCTTACCTGACCAGCTCCTCAAAAGATGAACCAACAGTAGTAGATGGAGGAGCATTAAAGGGTGAAGCTGTAGGTGCTAGCGCTGGAGTGATGGGCTTTGGCTTGCTGGCTGCTGCTGGTGCTGATCGAGGAGGTGTATCTGATGGCCCTGATGGCCCTGCCTCAGCCTTACAAATCTCATCCTCCTCGCCTAGTTCTCAGACAGACTCTCGACACACCCAACGACCTGAAATCATCATGTACCCCATGAGATGGAGAGACCGCTCATCATACACGTCTGTGTGAAGGATGTCCTTGGAGGTCTCCTCCTCCAAAGAAACACTATAAGCTCTGAACAGTTGTGTAAGCACCATCCCATAAGGCAGGCAATGTTGGTGCTGAGTTGAGGCATCTTTCATTTGTACAAGCATCAGAGCTGGAAGGTCCATAGCAGTATGCTGTGTCAGGCATACCATCATCATCAACTCTTGCTCAATAATGAAATCAAATCTCCTGGTCTTCGATAGTAGAATCTGGGCAATGATGTGGTGTAGGAGGTGCATCTCCATAGAAAGCTAGTTCACAATGACAGTAGCCATACCGTGAACGTCCTCATGCTCAAGAATGCACCTGAAGGCCTCCTCATGGTCCTCTATACAAGGAATAATAATCCCACAGTGCGGGATCTCCCATACACGGCTAAGGACCTCCTCTGAAACAGGAATGTGGATACCTCTGACAGTAGCACTCCAAAGGATCCTACTGCAGTCCAGACTCCCATAGAACTCGTGAATCAAGTGAGGGTAGAACTTCTCCTTCATAGTGCAGAAGGAGACCAACTCAACTGCCTGGAGAACCTATCCAAGATGGAAACCCTGTCGATCAAAGAAGTCCAGATCTACTCATGGACCGACTGCTATCACCTTCCTTGACACTCTCTCAACTAAAGGTGAAGAAGGAGCTGTACTCCCAATCTGCTGGCCCCCATCATTCCTGGCTTTTGTTCTTCTCTCTACTGATTCTTGACCAGGTTTCCTCTTAAATGCCAACTACATTTTAGGACCCGGGGGGGGATGAAAATAGTAAAGATGATGGAACAAGGAACGGTCAAAAAGGGGAAAAGAGAGCCAAAAATGCAAGGGCTCGGCCAAGAAAATGAGCCAAAAATGAGGAAATGGAGGGAGGAAAAGCATGATGCCGATTCAATCCAAGGAATATCCAAAGAAAAACAAAACAGGGATCGGTCCAAAGAGGGAAGAAATCGAACAGGACTAGATATGGTTCAAAAATAATAGTAAAACAGTAATACTGAGAAGGAATGGTCTAAATCAAGGTAAGAACCAGATGAACACAGTAAATGATTGGTCCAAAATGAGGGAAAAGCAAAAGAGCCGAGCATGATCCAAAAAAAATAGGTAAAACAGTGATTTACGGTGGGGAAAAGGGACAAATCTTGGAAAAATTGGTGAAGAATGGTGAAAAAACCATGAATCAATCAAAGAAAATAAGTAAAAGAGGAGGGATTTACCAAATATTGGAGAGCACGAAGGGAAGAGCACTGTTCCACGGGCTAAGGACTGTTAGGGGACCACTAGGGCACGGGAGGAAAGAAGAAAATATAAAACAAAAGGTTTGGATGTTGCCCTAGAAAATAGGAATTTTTGCCCGAGTGTCAGCACTTGGAATTGTCCATTGTCGACACTTGGTCAGGTGTCGACACTTCGCCAATGGTCAAGTGTCAACACTTGGCCAAGAAAATTCCAAGAAAATCTAGAAAAAATTTGCAAAAATTAGGGAAACATTAGAGAATGGTTTAGGACTAAAGAAAAGTGATTTTGAGCACTAAAATTTGAATAAGAAGAAGATTTGCAGGAGTCTTAAGAGAATGGGTCTATGATTCCTAACTCTCTTCTAATCATGCAAAACCTTTCTTCACTTAAGGGTTTGGTAAAAACATCAGCTTATTGAACATCAGTACAAACAATTTCAAGCATCACATTAGAGTATTGCACATGATCTCTTATGAAGTGATGTCTTATTTCAATGTGTTTACTTCTTGAATGTTGTACAAGATTCTTAGTTAGATTGATTGCATTAGTATTGTCACATCTTATAGGTGTCTTAGTTTGATGCCAAAATCTTTGAGTTGTTGTTTGATCCATAGTATTTGAGTATAACAGCTTCTAGCTGCTATATATTCAGCTTTCACCATAGATAGAGCAACTGAATTATGTTTTTTGCTACTCCATGAAATCAAATTGACTCCAAGAAATTGACAAGTTCCACTAGTACTTTTTCTATCAAGTTTACACCTAGCTAAATCAGCATCGGAATAAACAATCAATTCAAATGATGAATCTCTAGAGTACCAAAGACCAATACCTATAGAGCCAAATAGATATCTAAGTATACATTTAACAATCAAAAGATGAGACTCTTTAGGGGCAGATTGATATCTTGCACACATACAAACACTAAATATAATATCTGGCATGCTAGCAGTTAGATATAATAATGAACCAATCATTCCTGTGTATAAATTTTGGTCAACAAGTTTACCTGATTCATCTTTGTCAAGCTTATAAGAGGAGCTCATAGGTGTACCTAATGGCTTGGTGTTCTCCATCCCAAACTTTTTTAATATTTTTTTTGTGTACTTGGTTTGGTTGATGAAGATACCCTCCTTTGTTTGCTTTATCTGGAGTCTGAGGAAAAAGTTAAGTTCTTCCATCATACTCATCTCGAACTCACCTTGCATCAACTTTGCAAACTCCTAACAAAGACATTCGTTTGTAGCACCAAATATGATATCATCCACAAAAACTTATACTACTAGAAGATCATCATTCTTCTTTTTTAAAAATAAGGTAGTATCTACATTACCTCTAGAGAAATCATTTTTAAGCAAGAAGGAACATAATATATCATACCAAGCTCTTGGAGCTTGTTTCAAACCATACAAAGCTTTATAAAGTTTAAAAACATGGTTTAGAAATTCATGATTTTCAAAATCGGGGGGTTGTTCAACATAAACTTCTTGTTCGATAAAACCATTTAAAAAGGCACTTTTGACATCTATTTGATATAATTTAAAATCCATAAAATATGAAAATGCCAATAATAGCCTAATTGCTTCAAGTCTAGCAACAGGAGCAAAGGTTTCATCAAAATCAATCCCTTCCTCCTGATTGTATCCTTTGGCAACTAGCCTAGCTTTATTTCTTGTAACTATTCCATTTTCATCAAGTTTATTTCTAAAAATTTATTTTGTGCCAATTATTGAAACATTAGTAGGTCTATCAACCAAAGTCCAAACATTATTTTTTTTAAAATTGATTTAGTTGATCTTGCATAGCATTAATCCAATTGCAATCATTTTCAGCTTCTTAAATAGATTTAGGTTCTATTTGAGAAATAAAAGCTAAATAATCATATACATTTCTAAGAGATGAACAAGTACTTATCTCTTTAGATGGATCACCAATTATAAGTTCTTTAGGATGTCCATGAGCATACCTCCATTCTTTAGGTAGAAGATTAGTCATTGATGTGTTTTCACCTTCTTGATCTTGTTTTCTTTCATTGTTTTGATCATCTTCTTGCTCCTTGGTGGGTTCTTCATTGTTGCTCACTTCTTTAGTTCTTTTGGTACTTGTTTAATTATCAAGAATATCTTTTTTTCTAGAAGATTTTTGGTTAGCTTTATCAAACACAACATAGATGGATTCTTCAACAACAAATGTCCTTCTGTTGAAGACCCTGTATGCCTTGCTAGATGTAGAGTAGCCTAAAATGATACCCTCATCTGACTTGACATCAAATTTACTTAGATTATCCTTGCCATTATTTAGAATGAAATAATGGCATCTAAAAACACGAAAATATTTAATTGATGGTTTCCTATCTTTCCAAAGCTCATAAGGTGTTTTCTTTAAAATAGGTCGGATTAAAACATGATTTAAAATATAACATACAGTGTTTATGTCTTCCACCCAAAAATATCTAGGTAAATTATTTTTTTAAAGCATGGTGCGTGCCATTTCTTCAAGAGTTCTATTTTTTCTTTCTACTACACCGTTTTGTTGAGATGTCCTAGGTGCAGAAAAATTATGATGAATGCCATTTTCACTACAAAATTTCTCAAAATCATGGTTTTCAAATTCTGTACCATGATCACTTCTTAAAGAAACAATTGAAACACCTTTTTCATTTGAAACTCTTTTATAAAATCTAATGAATGCAAAAAAGGTTTAATCTTTGTGTGCTAAAAACATCACCCATGTAAAACAAGAGAAATCGTCTACAATGACTAGACCATACTTCTTACCTCCTAAACTACATATTCTAGTCAGTCCAAAGAGGTCTATATGAAGTAATTCTAAGGGTCTAGATATAAAGACTACTTCTTTAGGTTTAAAAGAAGATTTTGTTTGTTTTTCAAGTTGACAAGCAGTACAAATCTTATCCTTTTCAAAACTAAGTTTTGGCAAATCTTTTATTAAATCTTTTTTACAAAGTTTTGAAAGCAAATGCATACTAGCATATCCTAGTCTACGATGCCAAAGCCAACTATTTTCATTGATCTTAGCTTTCATTGCCACTAGGCATTAACCATTTTGAACAGGAAGATCATCAAGATTAATCATATAAATATTGCCATGCCTATAACCAATAAACTTGATGCCATTGTCATCCAGACTAGAAATAATGCACATAGAAGATTCAAAAATAACTTTAAAATCTTTATCATAAAATTGGCTAATGCTAAGTAAATTATGCTTCAAACCATCAACATATAAAATATTATCTATATAAGTAGAGGGGGTGATATGGACTTTACCAATTCCAATAATCTTGCCTTTTCCATTATCACCGAATGTTACATTACCACCGTTTTGATATTCGAGTGATGAGAACTGCTCAACATCTCCAATCATGTGCCTTGAGCAACTGCTGTCAAGGTACCACATTATTTTTTTGTTGGTTGCAAGAAACACCTACAGCATAAATCAGGTGCAGACTTTAGGTACCCAAGTCATCTTGGGTCCTTTAAGATTAGTGGTAATGGTTCCTTTTGGAACCCAAACTTTTCTAACTTTACTCATTTTTCTTTTATTACATGAATAAGATTTATGTCCTACAAAACCACAAGTATAGCAGGTAATAGAAGATAATGCAAGTACAAAGAAATTCTTGAAAAATTTTTGCTATTTTTGAGTTTTTAAACCAAATCTAGCTTTGTTGAAAAGAGCTCTTTGATTATTCAGAAGCATATTGAGTTTTTCAGAATTATAAGTAAGTTTTTCAACAAAAGGTTTCAATTTTTTAAGTTCATCTTTGTGCTTTTTATTTTCTTGCAAAATCTCTTTGTTTTATTTAGTAAAATCTTCCGTTGATACAGAAGTATTTTTCTTTTTCAAAACTTATTTTTCTTTTTTCAAGAGAATAATTTTATTATTTAACTTTTTATTTTCTTGGAGCAGGCAATCATTTTCAAACAAACACTTACTATTTGTTTTAACCAAATTCAGATTTTGCTTCTTTAATTCTTTGTGCTTCAATTTAAGTTTTTGAAATTCGATAACTAATTCATCAAAAACTTCATGCAGTTCATCAAAAGTAAATTCATTTTCAGTTTCAGATAATACCTCATCATTATCGGCCATTAGACAGAAATTTGCAACCTCTTGCTATTCTTCATCGGAGCTTGAATCCTCGTTGTCGCTCCAGGTTGCCATCATAGCTTTCTTTCTCAATCTTCTTCTACTTTTCTTGTGTAAGGGGCAATCCATCTTGAAGTGGCCAGGTTTCTTGCATTCAAAACATGTAGGCTGCTCATTTTCTTTCTCTTTGTCCTTTTCTTTGCTAGGCTCTCCCTTTTGAGGTTTCTTTTTGAAGTTATATGATGGGGGATGAATTTGATGAAATGGGTGTGTGGGGATGTGATCTACTTACCTAGCAATAACATATCAGCATTAGAGCTCTAGATATGGCCAAATTCATGGGTGGAAGGGATGAAGAATCTCGAGCTAGAGACTAGGTGAGTAGAAAATCTGACACCCTTGTGCAAGCTTCCTTTCAAAAAAATTAAAAGAGAGGATCTAAGGGCATAGAAACCCTCAAACTAGGCTAAGCAACCTTTAAGAACCTCAGATCTAAGGATCAAGAGGGTCTTTTCCCAATAATGAGGAAAAATCAAAGCTCAAGTGGAAGGGAAGCACTCACCACTCAAAAATTGTAGGCTAGAGACATGATCTACACTCCCTTCTTGGATTCACCATTAGAGCTTTGATCTATGGCTTGGAACCTTCATCTTCATCTTCAAATCACCAAGAAGAACCTGCAAAGAGTGAAGGTAAGGTCAAAGCTCAAAGAAATTAATGAAAGAAAAAGGAAGGAATTAACAAGAGAAGTGAAGAGAGTTGCTTGAATTTTTGGGCAGCACTTCCTCTTCTTCTTGGACTATTTGGATCTTATGTATTAGAACATGGAAATGGAACTATGGCTCTTCAAACTCAAAGCACTCACTCCAATTTAAGATCAAACTCAACACTCCAACTCAAACTCAAAGAAAACACTCAAAATTCTAGGAAGAACTCAAGAGCACTTGGCAAGATGGAAGAGAACTCAAACCAGGAAACTTTTATTCACTCAAATCATTCATTGCTTACAAAAGGGGGGCCTTGGTCCCTATTTATAGGACAAGGGTAGCTCCTTTGGGTGGCAAGAAAGAGGATTAGGGGACCAACTAATTTAAGTTTAGTTGGTAGCTAATTACAATATTAGTTCCTAGCAACTAATTCCTAGCAACTAATCCTAACAAGAGAATTCTAGAAACTCCATGTGGCACCATTTCCTTGCAACACTTGGCTTCATCTCAACCTTCCACATGTTCTTTAAGGTTTGGTCTTCAATTAGGCTTCAAGGTAGAGGATTTCTTCATAGCTTGGTCGGCCCATGGGCTTGGAGTAGGAGTCTTCATTTGATTTTGTCTTTAAACAATTCAATCTTGCTTCATAAAATTAGGGGTCTTCAAGAGATGCTTCATAATTTTGTGGGAACCTAAAAAAGGAAAAGAAATGGGACTACAACTAAAGATTATTAGTTTGTAATTTCTTCCACTTGTCAATGTCTTCATTAATTCTCCCCGGATGAAAAGAACTTGGCCCTAACGAGTATGGATCATTTTGGCTTTGGTAGTATTCAAGTATATCTAGATTGATCCTTTGTAGTTCTTCTTGAGTGATCCATGAATCTTCATAATCAGGTCTGCCTTGCTAATGGACCAAGTATCGTTGATAATCTTTATTCCAGGTAGTGACAATCTTGTCATCTATGACCCTTTCAATTTTTTCTCCCCGCTTTGGTAGTGTGGCTGGTGGATACTCTGGGGTTGGTTCACTCTCAAAGGATGGATCAGGTTCTAGGAACTCACTGGGAATCATTGTGGGCTTCTTCTAACCTACCAGATCTAAGATATTAAAAGTAGAGCTAATACCAAAGTTAGAAGGTAGGTCTAGCACATAAGCATTAGGTCCTATTCTTTTTATTATTTTGAAAGGACCTGCACCACGGGCATGGAATTTCTTCATAATTCTCGATAGAAACTGTTCAGGTTTTAGCCTGATCATCACAAAGCCCCCTACTTGAAATTCTTTGGCCCTTCTATGAGAATCAGCCATATGCTTGTAGCTCTCATTGTTTATTTGAATTTTCTTGCTAACCTCTTTGTGTAAATTCCTAAGATGTTGTGCATATGATTCGGCAGACATATGCATGTATGACACCAAATGTCAAAAACAAACTCAAATGATACAAAAACAAAAGACAAGCTCAAATGGGCTTTATTAACTAATAAATGAACTTTTTTTTTTTTTTTGGCTAGGAAACAAAGTTCCTAATTTGTAATGGTGGGTGAAAGAATTCAGTTTATCTCCAGATTTGTGTCATAGGGCTTTCTAAAATTGCTAATGACTCCGATAACCCTATTTGACATAGTAGGGTTTGGTAGATTCTACAACATATCCACTTCTTCTAAAAATGGTTTGGCCACTTTAGAAATATCAAAAATTCATGAATAGGGTAAAAAGTGTGCCATCTTGGAATGTTGGGTTGGGTTCATCCTATATCGTGGGACTAAACTGATAGCATGCTGGTGGTCCCGAGATGACAAGCGATTAAATAAAGTTTCAGGAAGTTTATCTTGAATTTCCTCTAAAATTTTTATTACTTCTTGGGTTTGTTCCTTAAGGTTTTGCTTCTGGACTTCCTGACAGGTCGTCACCCCAATTGATGATTCCTTAATGATTTCTTGTCTTGAATCCTTATCATTGATTAACATTAATTCTGGGTCCTCTTCTTTTATCTCCTCAAGTTGTTCTTCATGATTTTATTTCTGGGCTTCCCTGAGGGTCAAAATCCACATGGGTGATCCTTCCTTGATTTCTTTCTCCATATCCTTGGCATTAATTAAATTTAACCTTTGCTTCTTCTCTTTCAAGTCATTAAACCATCTTTTGATATTATCCTTAGGTGGGGTCGAGTTAATGACAAGCTTCTTTCCTAGATGGGTGAAGGCACAAGAATTGGATTGACCATATAAAGTGACATCATGGTCATATAACCATGGTCTACCCAAAATGATATTACCCACCCCCATGGGCAGAATATCACACCAGACTTGTTCCTGATAGGACTGGATTTGAATGGGAACCTGGCATCTAGACTTGATGGGGATTGAAACAGAATCTATCCAAGAGACTTTAGATGGATTAGGATGTGGAATAGGGGTCAAGCCTAAGTCTCTAAGGGCTTTGGTTGAAATCACATTTATACAACTCCTATTGTCTATAATGATTTTATAGACTCTCTCCTATCTTGACAAATGTTTGGAGGATGTTAGTCCTTCTCCAATCCTCCTCCTTAATTTGGGTCAAAATTCTAACAACACCTGATGTCTTATCATAACCCCCTTCTTCTTCTTCTTCATCATCATACTCATTGATCAGATTGGATTCAGCCTCATATACTTCTTCTTTAAACTCTTCAGTGGGATCAGTCTTTTCATCAACTAGCTCTCCTATATGTAAAGATCGGGTAGGGTATTGGCTAGCAAGGTGTCCCATTTTGTGACATTTGAAACATTGGACATTTGGGCTACCACTCTTTTGAACTTCAGAGGCCTTACCCTTGTCACTTGATTGGCTTTATGGGGCTGGAGGGGTGGTGCTGTTTTGATGTAATTGGTTGAACCCTGGTTTTTGAATAGGGGTACTAATATTAGTTGGTTCAAGTCGTCGAGTTATTGGTACCCAATGAAATTTTTCACAATATCTTGTTATCTGGTAGGCTTGGTCTAGGTCAGTGACTTCCCTTAAAAATAATTCCCATTGAATTTCCTCTCTTAGACCAGCTCTAAACCTAGATAGTGTCACAGCTGCTGACTCATTAATGTTGCATCTCATGGCAAACTCATCAAATTTGGCAATGTACTCTGATACAGTCTTAGTACCCTGATACAATCTTTGCCATTGGTCTAACAATCTCTGATGGTAGGACATATGGAGGTACTTCTCTCTCAGCTTAGCTTTCATTGCTCTCCATGTGGTTATAGGCATGTCTCCCCTTTATCTAATTATTCGCTCGACATTCTCGCAGTATAACCTAGCTTGTCGAACCAATCTAAGCTTGGCAAATTTGTACTTCCTATCCACGGTCATTTCATACCACTCAAAGTATTGGTCCATCTCTCTCTCCCAATCAATGTAGGCTTTAGGATCCAGGCTTCCATCAAAGATAGGAGCCTCTAATCTAATCTTCCTCATCATCCTTTCATCTTGATCGAAGTGGTCTTGGTAGGGTTGCCTAGGGATGGGCTCAAGAGTGTAGTCATAACATTGGGCTCGATGAGTTGGTCTAGGGAAATTAGGTTCAACATGGGCTCTATGGGCTTCTTCTATGAAATCAGGGCAAAGCCTTCTTGGGTTGTACTCAGGGGTGTGCTCAAAATGTTAGGCTCTTGGTCCTCTTGGGATTGACTTAGATGACTCAGGTTCAATGAGGGTCTTATCAAGGGTCCCAACTCTCTCTTTGACTTGACCTAGTTCCTTGTTAATTTGCCCTAATTACTTAGTTACATGGTCAAATTTCTCAGTTAGGGTCCTCATGATAAATTCAAGATTGGGATCCATGGGTAACAACCAGACTGAGGGTGGATAAAGCTTATAGGACACAGTACAAGGGTAATCAATTCAATGGACAAGCAAGCAAGACATAATGCTAGGGTTCCTAGACCTAGAGTTTAAGAATACTTGACTTAACTAGGCACTACATAAGAATGTAATTATCCTGTCCACTGGCCAGGTAAGAGGTGGGGTTGCGGGAGGCTCCCCTCGCTTTTGCGAGGTCCTAATTAAAAATCTCAAGTCCGCTTAAGGTGTTTGCAATTTGACCTCTAACCTTAGGTACCAATTTCAAGGAATAAGTACAAACTCAAATAATGCTTTGTCTTACCTTGCACTTAAACCTGACTCGTGGGTATCCCTAGTTTAGGTTCCTATTTGATTTTACTTTAGGATTTAGGTCAATGCAAATGTGGTTAATTATTTTTGGCTAAGGAATGGTAATGACCTCCTTCCCATATGTAATATTAAATGCCCTTAGGATATTTCAAAAAATTGATGCAAACAATTTCAGCATAACAATGAGTACAATCACTATAGCTAGCACAAATGGATGAATTTTTAACCCAATTTCGAAATTTCAAAAATGAAAATTTAAATTGGTTAGTTCAAATCTTGATGTCTAAATCATAGTAACTAAATTTAAAATTTTAAATTTCAAATTCTGATTAAAAAATTCATCCTTGGAAGTAAAGTGGTTTAAATATAAATTTCATCTTCCAACTAACCTCCAGCTAACCTGAATTTGAAAATTCGAAATCTAAAATTTTTAAATCCAAAAAATTCAAAATAAAACTGATTAGGTTAGCTCTCAAATATGTGATCTTGGATTTTAAATTTTAACTTCAATTTAATTCAAATTTTGGTTATGAAGGTAGTTTAAAAACAGTTGCTAGAAGATTCTAGCAGTTCAGCTAACTCTTAACAACCTAAATTCAAATTTTGAATTCCAATCTATAAACCTCTCTAAAATTCAAAAATCTGGGGAAAATAACAAAGCTCAAGGTCTGGATCTCAGATATAAAATTTGAAAATTAAAAAAAATATGTTTTTATTTTTTTGAAAATTAAAGGAAATGGAAGGCAGAAACAGAATTTTGGATAGAACTATAGAAATAACCAAAGAACTTATATTTTTAAATCCAAAAATCAATGAAAATATTTTTTTTGAATTTTTTATTTTGAATACTAACATAAAGGTACTGGAAAATTATTTTTTTAGATTTTTTGGGTCAATGTAAAAAATAAAAAAAATCACTGAATCTTGGAAGATAGTGAGACAGAATTCCAGCAACCTGCAAAGCTTAACCTAGAACCAAAGCTCTGATACCAAAAAATTGATGGGGGACGAATTTGATGAAATGGGAGTGTGGGAATATGATCTACTTACCTAGCAACAACATATCAGCATTAGAGCTCTAGATATGGCCGAATTCATGGATGGAAGGGATGAAGAATTTCGAGCTAGAGACTAGGTGAGCAGAAAATCTGACACCCTTGTGCAAGCTTCCTTTCAAAAAAATTAAAAGAGAGGATCTAAGGGTATAGAAACCCTCAAACTAGGCTAAGAAACCTTTAAGAACCTCAGGTCTAAGGATCAAGAGGGTCTTTTTCCAATAATGAGGAGAAATCAAAGCTCAAGTGGAATGGAAGCACTCACCACTCAAAAATTGAAGGCTAGAGACAAGATCTACACTCCCTTCTTGGATTCACCATTGGAGCTTTGATCCATGGCTTGGGACCTTCATCTTCATCTTCAAATCACCAAGAAGAACCTACAAAGAGTCAAGGTAAGGTCAAAATTCAAAGAAATTAATGAAAAAAAAAAGGAAGGAATCAACAAGAGAAGTGAAAAGAGTTGCTAGAATTTTTGGGCAGTACTTCCTCTTCTTCTTGGATTATTTGGATCTTATGTACAAGAACATGGAAATAGAACTATGGCTCTTAAAACTCAAAGCACTCACTCAAATTTAAGATTAAACTCAACACTCCAACTCAAACTCAAAGAAAATACTCAAAATTCTAGGAAGAACTCAAGAGAACTTGGCAAGATGGAAGAGAACTCAAACAAGAAAACTTTCATTCACTCAAATCATTCATTGCTTACAAGAGGGGGGCCTTGGTCCCTATTTATAGGCTAAGGGTAGCTCTTTTGGGTGGCAAGAAAGAGGATTAGGGGACTAACTAATTTATGTTTAGTTGGTAGCTAATTACAAGATTAGTTCTTAGCAACTAATTCCTAGCAACTAATCCTAACAAGAGAATTCTAGAAACTCCATGTGGCACCCTTTGTTTGCAACACTTGGCTTCATCTCATCCTTCCACATGTTCTTTAAGGTTTGGTCTTCAATTAGGCTTCAAGGTAGAGGATTTCTTCATAGCTTGGTCGGCCCATGGGCTTGGAGATGGAGTCTTCACTTGATTTTGTCTTTAAACAATTCAATCTTGCTTCATAAAATTAGGGGTCTTCAAGAGCTGCTTCATAATTTTGTGGGAACTTGAAAAAGGAAAAGAAATGGGACTACAACCAAAGATCATTAGTTTGTAATTTCTTCATCTTGTCAATGTCCTCATTATTATATTTCTTCTTTCTCATAAACCTCCTAAACATTCTAGCTATGAGAGCCGTCTCATCTTCTTCATCCTGTTCTTCGGACTCACCACTTGACTCTTCTTTTATGGTGGACTTGAAGGCTATCACTTTTTTTTTCTTATCAATGACCACATTCTTTTGTTTCAAGGAGAGCTCATAGGTTATCAATGAGCCCAAGAGTTGCTCAAGAGGAAGAGTTTTGACATCCTTGGCTTCTTCTATAGCAGTGACCTTAGCATCCCAAGAAGCCGAAAGAGACCTGAGGAGTTTATTGATAATTTCACCATTAGAAATAATCTTTTTTAAACTTCTCATGCCATTCACAATATTAGTGAACCTAGTATACATTTCACTAATAGATTCAGTAGATTCCATCTTAATCATTTCATATGTGTGAATGAGCATGTTAACTTTAGTAATTTTTACTTGATGTGTACCCTCATAGGTAACTTCAAGTGTATCCCATATTTTCTTTGCAGAGAGATAATTTGAGATTCTATTGAATTTGCTTAGATCTAAAGCACAAAACAATAGATTCATAGCCTTTGCATTAAGCTCTATTTGCTTAATATCATTCTCATCCCAATCATCTTCCATTTTGGGAGTGGGAATGCCATTAATCAACATAGTAGGCTAATGAGGACCTTTAACAATAGTCCTCCAAAGATTATAATCAAGAGCTTGAATAAAAATGCGCATGCGTGTCTTCCAATATGTATAGTTGGTGCCATTAAATAGTGGGGGACGGTTAGAGGCTTGATCTTTTACAACACCCATACCAATTGGGGCTGCCATGATCTTTCACTCAAGATCGTTGGACCTACAAGTAGAGTACTGGAGCTCTGATACCACTTGTTGCCCAGAAATGAAGCCCAAGAGGGGGGGTGAATTGGGTCTTTGAAAAATTTAAAAAATTATGTTCTTGGTCAAGAAGTGTTTGTGAGCAATGTGATTAAGCACTCAAAGATATGCAGTGAAAAATTAAAAGCACGTAATAAAGAGCAAGTAATGGAAAGAGCAATCACACACAAACACAATGTTTTATAGTGGTTCAGTGAACTCCAAGCACCTACATCCACTCCCCAAGCTTTCCTTAGAAATTTTCACTATAATCTCTTCAAAGATTACAGCCAACTTGTTTTCCAAGGCTCATAAGTCAAAACCTAAGTTGGTTCTTTCACCTAGGCTCACCAACAACCTTACAACTTGTTTTGTCTTCGGGCTTACAAGTAAAACCCTAGTTGATTTTCTACCTTTGGCTCACCAACAATCTCAACAACCTACTTTCAAAAACCCTTGAAAGCTAGGTCAACAAATCATAAAATTAAAGATACAATGATGAAAGCACAATCAAACTCTCTTTAAAGAGTGGAATGTAGAAGCTTTGAGGCTCTTGTTGATGCTTATCTGTCTTCTCTTTGGAGTCCTCTTCAATCTCACTTTTGGAAGGATGAAATGATAGGCTTATAAGGTTTTTCAGGGAATCTCTCCTTTTATGGATTTTGGAAGTGAAGTTCTTGAGGGAATATTGACTTTTGAGTATTCATTGGAGTTCAATGGTGTTCAATCATGAATGAGTTTGGTGAAGTTTAAATATCTCAAAAACTTTCAAAAAATGGTTTGAGACCTTTGGAGGATCAAAACTAGCCATTGGGAGCTTGAAAATATGAAATCTGCAACTTAGAAAATAGAGCCGTTAGAGCTATCAGAATTCGTGAGTCGATACTTGACTTTCAGGTGTCGACACTTGGCTCCCAGGTGTCAACACTTGGTCCTGCAGGGGTCGACACTTGAATTTCTGGTATCGACACATGAAGCTCATGTGTCGACACTTGACACAAAAACCCTCCAAATGGAAAGTTCTGTATTTTCAAAAAATATCAGGCCTTGAGTCGACACTTGGTTTCTAGGTGTCGACACTTGTATCTCAGGTGTCGATAATTTAATCTCAGGTATCGACACTCGACATGCCAGTCAGGAATTTTTGCATGCCAGTCACTGAAGTGTCAACACTTGGTAATCGTGAGTCGACACTTGGTTCTAAAATTTGCCAAAATAAATGCCAAAACTCTCAAAAATATAAAGATATTCAATCAAACTTTAAATACACTTATGTAAACCATAATTGAATATTTTTAAGGCCTTTTTCCTGGTGAAAAGACTTCTTAAAATATGAATTTTGCTTAGCTTTAAGATACTTTCATTTTGAGAATTTGAGGTGCCTATATCCTGTAACTCATAACCATAATTGAAACATTAGTACAAAATATGTACTCAACATTTTGTTAATCATCAAAATCAAGGGCAAACCCAATAAAGACCCTCTAGAATCTATTAGGAGTTCCTGACAAATTCTCATATGCATGTCACCCATCAACCACGACTCTTGCCCCATGCCTAAGTTGTAGTTAAGACCTAATAAACCTCTTTTGATAGGAAAGCATAGTTGAGTCTATTAGGAGCTGGTGTGTGTCCTTTGCATCACCTGTTAGGAGTCTGCATGTGCCCAGCATGTTCACCACCTGCACTAATTTTGAAACAAACTAACTAATTCCCGAAAAAGAGCCAAGGAATTTAATGTAGGAGATTCTGTTATGGTTAGGCTTAGGCTTGAGCGGTTCATATCAAGAATCATTAAGAAGCTTCATGCTCATGGAGCTGGATCCTTTAGAGTGATAGAGAAAGTAGGACCTAATCCTATGTGCTGGATCTGTCCTCGGATTTTGGCATTAGCTTTACCTTCAATATCGCAGACTTGGTTAAGTATAGAGAACCGGTAGCGATTCCTAGTAAGGTTTTTGGACCTACTCCATCCTTTGAGAGCGAACCTAACCCAGATTGTCCATATATAAATTGGCCTGAGAGAGGAAAATATATTGAGTGTATCATGGATGATCAAGCTATCATGACTCGGGGCTGCGGCTATCAACGCTACCTGGTCCGTTGGTAAGGTCGACCAGAATCCGACGATTCATGGATTACTCGAGAGGACTTGCAGTGCCTCGACCCAGACCTTCTTGAGAGATACCAGAGCTAGAGTGACCCTTGACAAGGTCGAGTTCCTCCCACCCCGAGAGAATTGGTAGGGACACTAGAGGCACCAAAATAAGGCAGAGGCTTCTCAACCCTCTGTGGTTATCTGAGTAATATTTTGAGTAATTGAGTCCAATTTTGTAATAATGGCTTAGCCCACTTGAGTCTATATTTTGGCCCCTGAGTCCTATTTTAGGCCTTTCTATATGTGAGTCCTGTATTTAGAGTCACCCATACCATTAGGGTTTTGGGATAAGTCTTGAGTTATGTCTAATTCATTTGAGTCAAGTCAAGTTGAGTCAAGTTCTATTGAGTCAAGTCATGGTCTACTCATGTTGAGCCTTTTTTCATTTTTTTTGAGTCGTGTAAGTTTTATATTAAGTCCAGTCTACAAAGAGAAGATTCAAGATACAGATAGATCCCAGCCTGAATGATAACTTGCTAACTTCATGGAGTCCCAGTCATATTTGGATGTGCCACCTTGGATTGCATGAGAAGGACCTTGAAGACCTTCACATCGTCAGCCTGCTGAGAAGATGGAGACTAGGAGAAACCCTAGAGCCAGCTCAGCACTGAAGTGGGCTGCCCAAAGCCTAAAGCCTTCATGAATTAGTGCCCCACCCTTAGGATTACCTCCCTTTGGGCGCCCCACTTATGGTCACCTCCCATGGGCGACTAAGACAAAGACAAAGAGAGGGAGAGACCAAGTCAAAGAAAGGTGAAGTCCTGGTTGGGAGAGGAATTGAGAACCTATTTTGGAGAGGATATCTTCTATGTGTTTGTATGGGAAAGGTTTAGTGGGAAATCTCTTGTATGCCCTTACTTGGAGCCCAAGTTTGTATGCCTATATAAATGCCCCCTCTCATGTATATTTTGAATCTATTATGAATGAAAAACTTCTTGAGTTCTTCTCAAATTTCTGTGTGAATTCTATGTAATTTCTATGTGAATTCTATGTAAAGGGTATCTGTGTGATCCCAACCCCTACACCCTACCTCCAAGCCCTCCAACCAAAAGCCCTAGCCACCCCTCATCCTTCCCTTCCTTCTCTTCTTCTTTCAGCCTTCTAACATCTTACTTCTCATTTTTCTAACCCTTGTTAGGTGCCTTGTAGGTCCCTCAATTTTCATGAATCCAGGATTCTAGTTGACTAGCTTTCGGGCCACCGGATTGAAAGCTGCGGATCCGCAGGGTCATCAGCTTGATTTTCCAGGCCACATCCAGGAGCGACGAGTGAACTCTTCATGGATCTATCTTCAAAACTCTACTAGGTATGCACCCTTGACTCTCTAATTATGGTAGAAGAGCTAGTCCTATCAGGGCTCCTTAGCCTTGGCGATCCTGTTTCTTCATTTTTAGGATTTATTTCTACATGCCTGTACTTCAGATTTTCTCTAGAATTTTTTGCTTAATATCTTGGCTTGAAATTCAGGATACAAACTCCTAACTTAATATATAATCATAGAAAAATAACTAGCATGCATAAATAATCCCGCATCAGCACGTGAGGTGCAACCCCAGCAATCCGCCCCAACCTTCATCTTCATAAGCCCTAGCCGCCCCCTTCCTTCCATCCATCTTCAAACCCTAGCCGACCTCCATCTTCTTCTATCCTTGGTCACCAACATCAATCACCCCAAAACCCTAGGACATCCTCTCATCTTTCATCTCCCAAGCAAACCCTAGGCCACCACCTTCATCCTTCATCATAAACCCTTGGCCGCCAGGTCTTCATCCAAGCCTTGGGCCACTAGGGGTACTTCTTCAAGGAGGCAAGCCGGCCTCTCCTAGTATCCAGGCCACCATTCTCCAAGTCCTTAGGCCGCCAACTACAAGTCCAGATGCCCCACCACTCCAAGCCACCAACCATCTACAACATCCTCTTCCACTCATCTTCTCTTCCAAACTTCTAGTTCCAGTTTTTCCCATCTTCAGAAACCCTAACCCTTTATGTTTGTAGGATCCCTCCAGTGCCATGAACCTTGGAGGAAGTCTTCCTTGCTCCTGAAAACAACTGATAGAAAGCCAGCGCATCCACGAGAACGAGACTTCAACATCCAGGCACCGATCCAGAGAGGTGCGATCCCTTTTACAATGAAAGAATATCATTACTAGGTAAACTAACCTTCCCTTCTCTCTTTTTCTGACCTATTGAAAACTAAGTATGCCCTAATAGTGGTTTCTTAATCCTAGGATCCTATCTTTCTCTTATTACTTTGTTAGTTCTTGCTTTACGGTTTGAACTTAGTCCTTGCATGAAAACCCTAGCTTACTCTTAGTCAATTTTGGGAATAAAACTCATATAAAAATCTAAAACCCTTGCTCACATAATCTGAAAATCTAATTATGCTCATCCCTAGCATGCTTGCATCCCACATCAATTTTGGTATCAGAGCTTAGGATAGGACATGTTCTTACATCATACATAGGAAATTTCTACATGCTGAATTCTGCACTCCAGTTCTAAAACCCTTGTAATTACTTCCATTAAAACGATCTGATTTGCATCAATCTTTGCCTCCATCAAACCTACAATTAGTTCTCTTTAACTCTGCAATTTTCAGTTTATTTTCAGATCTGAAAACACAAAAAAAAATCAGCATAAAGAACACCCTAAAAAGTCCACCATTGCTGAAATTTCTGTACACCTAGTTTAGGGCTGAAATTTGCTTGCATTGAAACCATCAAAACCTAGCCTTCCTTACACTAAATTAACTGAAATTAATCTTCATTAGATCTGCCATTAGCAACAAAAAAAATAGAAAAAAATAAAATCTTATTTTCTTCATATTTTTCTGATTTTAGTTTCATGTCGCATTAGGGTTTCATATGCGTGCATGCATAATTAACTTATCTTAAGGGCACTTTTACTCTGTCAGGATAAGGAAAGGATTTCATCACCTTTTCTCGGCCCAAAACAACCATCCTGCATTTGAACCCAAGCCTTAATTAAAATCAAGTAGCAACCTAATTGAGCTAGGGACACCAATAGGTCCAATTCATGGTATTATGAGAAAGCTAGTGCACTCAATCCTCCAATTATCTCTTGAATCTGGTGTCTAGGCTAGAGGTTCAGTGGCAAATACCCTAAGCAAAGCTATGGTTACTTAATTAGGACCCTGCAAGAGTAGGGAGAGCCTTCCATACTCCCACCTCTTACCTGGCCAATGGAAAGGATAATTGTTGAATTGGTTGTAAGTTGAGTTGACTCATTCTACTTGAGATGCTAGGTCTAGTAAACACTAGAACGATATGGGTGCTTGTTGCATGACCACTAGATTAAGAGTCTAACCCCACCAGTCCCAACTCCAGCCTAGCCTGACCATGGAACCTAACTTTGAAACCTTTTTGAGGGCCATGACTGAACAGTTCACCCAATCGAGTGCCCAATTGTTCAATAGGTTCGACCAAATGGAGAAACGTATTGGAAACCTAGAAAGGATTAGAATGACTCATGCCAAGCCTAAACTTAAGACACCATGTCTCACACCTCCCAACCCTAGGAGAGCCCCTTGCCATGACCCAATCTGGGAGCTTAATCCAAGGAGACCCAATTATGGTTTCATGGACCAGGATGAGAGAGCCATTAGGAACATTTAGTTAGAAGCACCTACTTTTGGTGGCGATCTTGATCCTAAGAGTTACATTGATTGGGAAGGAGATATGGACCGATACTTTGAATGAGATGAGATGACAGAGGAAAGGAAGTTTAAGTTTGCTAAACTCAAGTTAGTTCACCAGGCTAGACTATACTGGGGGGATGTTAAAAGAATGATTAGACAAAGAGGAGACATGCCCATAGCTATCTGGAGAGCCATGAAGAGAAAACCTAGGGAAAGGTACTACCCATGTCCAATGAGCCCAAGAGACCCATTATTGCCTAGGTGGCTTTTCCCAAGAGGGGGTGAATTGGGAATTACAAAATTTCTCGCAATTATGTGCACAAGTAATTTCTTTTAGTGGTTAAGTGCTGTGTAAATCAAAAATAAGTACGGAAGCTGAAAAGTAAATGAAGCACAATACAAACAAGGCAAATTTATAGTGGTTCGGAGCAACCCAGCTCCTACGTCCACTACCCAAGTTCATCACTCGGGATTTCCACTATATCTACCAAACTGGAATACAGTTGGATTATTTTATAGGCTCACAATCCCAACCTCTATACTTTGGTTTTTAAACCGGGCTTACCAAAGAAACCCACTCTAGGTTTTCACAGGCTCACCTAGAACCTCTATATATTGGTTTTGAAAAGGCTCACCAAAGAAACCTATTTGGTTTTTACAACAGGGCTCACCAATAACCCAAATATTCTAATAGTAGAATAAAAAAGCAACAAAAATTGACAAACTCAGTTGTTGGGTGGTTGTCGATGCAGCTCGAGTGAAGCTCAATTGAATGCTCTTCAATGCACTTCAATGGCTTCCTTGCTTTCCTCAAAAGATGCTTCAAGCTTCTGATAAGAGTTGGTGAAGGCTTGAAGATTGATTTCAAAGCTCAAGTGCTCTCTCCTCTTACTTCAATAAATATTCAATAACAGTTCATTAACTCATTAGTCTCTCCTAAGATGTTCTCATACCTTATTTATAGAGACTTCAACTGCCTTCCCTTGATTTTGAATGTTGTAGACCATTGGGAAGTGACAGGTTACCATTGGAGCACTTTTGGATTTCAAAAACAGAAAACTGGAACTAGCCATTCGAGGTGACCCCATCATTCCAATCGGCTCGGACATTCTTCGAGTCGGCTCGGATCAAGTTCGGGTCAGCTGGGTTGAACATCAGTCAGCTAGGTTTCACAGTTGAGAAAATGGTTCACTCTGGACGAGTCGGCTTGGCTGAAATCCAGTTGGCTCGGATCCCTTAGATTTTTAGAATGTTCTCAACCATGTTCTGGATGAGTCAGCTGGGCCTTGGTGCCAGTCGACTGGATCTGTGTGCCAGAGAACTTCTTTCTTGTCCCAATGCTAGAGTCGGCTGGTTCCTCCATCCAGTCAGCTCGAGATTGGTTCTTCAGCCAGATCAAATTTAATTCTCCAGAACAGTTGTGCAAAGCTTTGAAGATTTCCTCAAGGTCTTTTTACAATGAAATCAAGAAAAATTGAAGCTTGAAAACTATTAGAAGTAACCCTTTATCTTAGATTCAAGTAGAAAATTTTTTGTTAGGTTCTTCTTTACAAGATTCTAATCACTTACAACTCAATACAAAATAATAAAGATTGTAGGGTTTAAAAAGTATGTCAATGTAGTTGTCCTACAAAAACTTGTCAACCATTTGAAGAGTTGTTAGATAACCAAATGTATACTCCAATATTTTGTTATCATTAAAATCACTTTAGGGGTCAACACCCATAACCCATCAATTTGAACCCATGTCCTATGAGCCCAAGAGACCCATAACCCATCGATCCGAACCCATGTCCTATGAGCCCAAGAGACCCATAACCCATCGATCTGAACCCATGTTCTATGAGCCCAAGAGACCCATAACCCATCAATCCGAACCCCTATTCTATGAGCCCAAGAGATCCATAACCCATCGATCCGAAACCATGTCCTTTGAGCCTAAGAGACCCATAACCCATTGATCCGAAACCCTATCATATGAGCCCAAGAGACCCATAACCCATCAATCTGGAACCCATGTCCTATGAGCCGAAGAGACCCATAATCCATCAACCTGAACCTAATAGGATTCATACCCCTGGATATGAGCCAAGTACCAGTCCAGTTCCCATTAGCCGACCCACCTTGCTACCCCATTGGTTCACATGACTGACATTAAAGAAGAAGCTTGTAGGGTCGACCCAGAATTAGTTAACCAGGAAAGTACTCAGATTGAGCCTGTATTGGAAACCCATTATAAGAGGAGAACTATGAGGAATGTAATATTGCTACCCCGATGACTTTACCTAAGGAAACCCAAGAAGAGAATCAGATTATAGAGTCTAGTCTTGAAATTCAAGAACTAGAGAAAATTAGTGAGGACTTGGTTTATTCAATTCTGTACCCTCAAGATGAGTCCATTCCTTTAGTCCTAGTTTAAGGTCCTTTGCCTAAAATTATCAATTCATCCTTCCATAAGGTAGACCTTTTGCTACCTGTAGATCAATGTCCACACCTTAAGGTCATCCCCAATAATCAAGAACCAATCGATGAATTGATGTGGGACTATTCATGCATGCTAGTTATTTTTTTGTTGTTAGGCATTAAGTTAGGAGTTCGTATCCCAAATTTCAAGCCAAGATATTAAGTAGAAAATTTTATAGAAAATCTGAAAAACAGGCATGCAGAAATAAACCCTAAAAGTGAAGAAACAGGATCGCCAAGGCTAGGAAGCCCCTGGTTAGGACTAGCTTTTTTGCAATACCGCTACCAGAGGAATCTAGGGGGTGTACCTAGCAAAGACTTGAAGATCGATCCATGAAGAGTTCTCTCTACACTCTCGGATGTGGACTGGAAAATAAAGCTATTGACCCTATGGATTCGTGGCTTTTAATCCGGTGAACCGAAAGCTGGTCAGATGGAATCCTTGGATTCGTGAACTTTGAGAGACCTACAAATCACCTTTCATGGGTTAAAAAACAAGGAAGAAAGAGATTAGAAGGCTAGAAGAAGAAGAATCGAAGAGGTTTGTGAAAGCTGGCCAAGAAATGAAGAAGGCTGGCAGCTTGGAGGCAGGGCATAGGGATCACACAGACACCCTTAATCACACAGAAATTTATACAAAATTCACATAGAAAGTTGAGAACTCAAGAAATTCTTCATTAAAATAATATAATATATACATGAGAGGGGGGCCTTTATATATGCATACAAAACTTGGGCTCCAAGAAAGGGTATATATGAAAAACCCTATGTATCCTTTTCCCATCCAAATACATAGAAGTGCCCTCTCCTAATTGGGTTGATACTCTCTCTCTTCTTCTCCTTGTTGGATTGGGCGGCCAAGGGAGGTAACCATAAGAGGGGCGCCATATGGAGGGTGATCATAAGGTGGGGCGCCTAACTCATGAAGAGCTATGGGCTTTGGGCGGCCCACTTCAATCCTGGGCAGGCTTTAGGGTTTCTTCGGTTGTCCTTCCTAGCAGGCTGATGCTGTCGTCTTGGTCTTCAAGGATGATGATCTTCAAGGTGGCACATTCAAGTATGCTATTGTCCTTCTTATGCAATCCACGGTGGCACATTCAAGTATAACTGGGACTCCTTGAAGTTATCAAATTTTCACTTTGGCTGGGGTCCATCAGTGTAATGAGTCTTCTTCTTACTGAACTGGACTAGACTCAATATAAGACTTGAACAAAACTACAGGACTCAAATAGACACAAGACCCAAAATGACATAACAAGACCAAAATGACTAAAGACTCACAATGAGCTGACTTGAATAACTAAGCTCAACTAAGCTGAATATAATCCAAAACTTGATAATAAGCCCTAATGGTGTGAGTCGACTTTACATACATGACTCAAGTGTAACAAAGCCTGAAAAACAAAACTCAAGACCTAAATATAGGACACAAATGGCTAACATAGCCTGATTATTGGACTCAATGATAAAATTTGAATCATGGCTAAGGGACTCAAAACTCAGGGACCCATAGTGAACTAGGGTTAACTTGATATCCTCGTCAATTCTCCCGGGGTGGGAAGAACTTGACTCCATCGAGTAAGGGTCGCTCTGGCTCTGGTATCGCTCAAGGAGGTCTGGGTCAAGGTACTGCAAGTCCTCTCGAGTAATCCATGAATCATTGGATTTTGGTCGACCTTGCCAACGCACCTAGTAGTGTTGATAGCCGTAGCCCCGGGTCGTGATAGCTTAATCATCCAGGATACGCTTGATCCATTTTCCTCTCTCAGGCCAATTTATAGGTGGACACTCAGGTAAGGTTTCTCTTTCAAAGGATGGGTGAGGTCCAAAAATCTCACTAGGAATCACTGCCGGTTTCCTATACTCAACCATGTCCATGATATTGAAGGTAGAGCTAATGTCAAAATCTGGGGACAGTTCTAGCATATAGGCATTAGATCTTACCTTCTCTATCACTCTAAAAGGTCCAACTTTGCGAGCATGAAGCTTCTTAACCATAACAGAATCTCCTACATTAAATTCCTTGGCTTTCTTTCGAGAATTAGCCAGTTTTATAGATTTCATTACTTAAATTAATCTTTTGGCTAATGTCCTGATGCAAATGTTGTGCAGAGATCAGTGTAGGTATGGACAGATGAATTAGGTCTATGGACTTATTGGACTCAAAATCAACACTTAATAGACTCGACTAGGCATTCCTATCGAAGGAAATTTATTGGAATCTTTGAGTCTAAACCTAACAGACTTTAGGCTCTCTAGGTTTGACCTTGGTTTAACAAGCACATGAAAATTTACAATGAACTCCTAGCAAATGCCATAAGGTGTACTAGAAGTAAGATGCAAATCTAACATGCACAATGAATGTTTGCATTATGCTTACTCCTACAAAATGCAATCTAATGGTTCTAGAAACATGAGAAGAATCAGGGAAGGGTAGGAAATAGGGAGGGGATTCAGGGACTGGTTCTGGGCAAAGGAGACTGACCTTAATGTATGAACATTGAGTTATATCTATAGGCAAGAAAAAGGTCCATGCTATGGAGGGATGGGTCAACAATTTCTTGGAAGAGATCTTCAATGGAAACTATAGAAGGGGATTCATCCTGAGGATATTGAATTAAAGAGATTATGTCCTCAATAAATTTCTCAGGCTCTTAAATTTTAGGACTGGGCTCTATAATTAGGCTTTCTTCTAGTGGCTTCTCAGGTAAGATTCTAATAGAAGGGTTAGGTTTTTTAAGGACTAGTCCTGGACCTCCTCAATGGACAACTCTTGTGAACCTTCACTTTCATCTACTATGTTCAATCCTAGCTCAGTCACTCCTTTAAATTCTATGGTGGGTTCAGGATCTTTATCCTTTGATTCCTCAATGGGTTCCCTCTCTTGTTCCTCTTCTTCACATTCCACCTCCAAGTCTTCTCCTTTGTATTCATCTACTAAACATGGATCGGCCTCATATACTTGTACATTGGGTTTAACAATGGGTTCAGACTCATCTTCATCTAGCTCACCTAGGTGTAGGGTGCTGACTGGACACTAGCTAACAAAATGGCCTAGTTTGTGACATCTAAAACACACTCTTGGGGGATTGGAACTCCTATTAACCTTTACAGACTAGCCTTTATCTTCTCTATGGGCTGTAGTGGTACTGGGCTGGGGTTGGCTTGGGTTGGGCTGGTTAGGATTTGGTCCTAGGCTAGGCGCACTAGTCCTAAAGGGTTTAGGTTGACTAAAGAGAAGTGGACTAACACTAGGCTCATAACTAGGGGTACTGATCTTATGGGATTCAGGTTGACTAAGGGAAACCTGACTGGTACTAGGCTGATACCTATGGATTATGGGTTCCTGAGGCTCATAGGACAAGGGTTCAACTCTATAGGTCTGGGGTTTACTGGACTCATAGGATGTGGGGGCATAAGTTCTAGAGTCATAGGATTTGGACTCAGATCTATAGGTTATGGATCTCTTGGGTTTAGGGTATGGGGCTATCCTAGGGTTAGGCTCAGAGTATGGGTCAGGGTGCTGGGCTCTCCTAAGGTTGGACTCAGCACAGGTCCTAGGGTCAGGCTCAGGTTTAGGCCTGGTATGGGGCTTAGGGGTTTTCCTTAAGTCTCCTAATTGGTTCTCTACTTGGTCAAAACTATTGGTTAAACGGTCAAGCCTTTCATGGGTTTGGGTAAAAGATTGGGTCCATTGGTCAAATCTAAGATTCATTTGGTTTATCTGGGTGGTCAACTGGGCAAGCTGGTTTTGGGATTGGGTATTGGATTGGTCGAACTTGTGGTTTATTTGGGTGGTCAAATGAGTATTCATTTGTTTCATTTAGGTGATAATCTGGTCACTCATGGCCTTCATGAGAGTCTCAAAATTAGGATCCATGGTTGAACTAGGTTAGGGTTTAGACTATTTGTTGGGAATTGTATCCCAAAGCCAATCGCTTGGGTTGTAGGTAGTTGTGCTCAGTATTGTACTCTTTTTATGAATTAATATTATTTTTGGCAGCTCATCACATACTTAATTTTCCTGAAATGAACTCTTTTCATGTGATGAAGTCCTTAGGACTACACTGACTTCGATACAGAGAGGATGTATCGAGTGGTCCTTAAACCTTGTTCACAACCAAAGGATATATTGTACTAGACATCAATATATCAAGTATAGGTTGTTGTAGTTCACATCGTTTGGTTGTCCTCTTGACCAAATGAGTGTGATGAAACTGATGTGATCTGCAAGTGGGATATGTGATATCTTATTGAACGTGACTCCGTGCAGCCCCTTTCTGCCAAAGAGATACTCAGATTGGATATGGGTAAATGTCTCCCTCTGACCTGAGATCATCACGGTAGCTTGCGAGCAACTCCCTGTCCTTTGGGGCCGGACTACCCGGATTTTTAATCCGGTGATGGAAGGTTTCTAGGTACAGGCAAGTACTTGTGGAGCAGTGATGGACCAAGATGGAATTGACCTGTCCAAACAGTTTGGATTGAATGTCTCGTAGTTTCTCAATTTAGCAAATCCTCGGCTGGGGTAGTCCTAGTGAAGAGTCACTGGGCTTGCGAGGTTGAGACACGTAGTCGACTAACTTAGTCTGGGTTGGCAGTCCAATCTCAGTCGTCCTGAGTATTAGAGGTCAAAGGGATGAATTATACGGTAACCATATGCCAGAGGTTCGATAGTTTGCTCCCGCATCTTCGACCTATCCGGAAGCCGGGACCCATTGCTAGATGGTTTCCTGTGTTGGTACTAAAATTGTTCTAGTGCTACTGTTTAGGTTCGAACCTATGAGGTCACATGCCACAGAGGATAACTCTCTGATCCAGATATCGATTACGATTGGGAATCGTCTCGGTTTTATGGTCACAGTATTTTTGAGCACTCTTTTTCCCGTCTTGCCCTTGTCTAAGTCAACTGGAAATTATTTCGGACTGACCAGCGCTGCGTCAGGATTTTTCTGAATCAGTTTTGAACTGATTTAGAGTTCGTTTCGGCCTCCAATTGGTTGTGAACCAATTGAACCAATTTTATTGGGCTCGGACCAGTTCAATTGGATTGAACCACCATTGGTTAATTGAACCAATGGGTTGGTTTATTTGTTTGGACCATTTTTTTGGTTTCCATGTTGTTTTTTCTCCCCACGTGATCGTTTACATGATATTTATACTGGGAGATTTTCTAATGCTGGAGAAGGCCAATCGTTGGAAGCCCAAACGACCGAACCTCCTCTCCCTGGCATCTCTTCCCCTACTCCAACCGGCTGGCTTTAATCCTGGATTAAAGGCTGGTTAATTGGGTGATTAACAACAACTATTCCCAGCCTCTCCACCTCTCCATCTCTCCACCTCCCTCTCCCTGTTGATGTCCTATTTAAACAATAGCGTCCCTGTTTCAAATGAGTTAGTTTTTTCACCGTGAGAACATTTCAGAGGGAGAATTGAGGGTCTTTGTGGCTTGTTCTAATCTTCTTCTTTGAGAGGCTTAAGTGGAGAGCTTTGGGACTGGGTTTAGGAGCTTGTGAGGGAGAGAAACAAGGCATTAAATCCCATTATTTCAAGTGCTCAAGTTCTGCCCTGTTGCAGAAATTCTGTGACCGTGAAGCTTTCTTCCAGCGGCTAGCACTGCGCGTGGAGAAGGATCTGAGAGCCCCGGGCGTGTCTTCCCTCTAGAGGGAGTATTCTTCTACTCCTAGGAGAAAGCTACGCGGACCGAGATCACCCCAACTGCTCCAAAACGAAGGCCAAAGTCTGCTGCCTAGTTCTGCTGCAGAAATCTGGCAGCAGACTTTGGTGATTTATTATAATTTTTTGGCTTACATTTGGTTGCAGTTATTAGTAGCAAATCGAAATAGACTTGTCCAAGTTGCTGCTGCTCAAATTTAGGAGAAAACGGAGGTCCGGAAGGAGGAGTTCCGACGACATTTTGCAAGCCAAAAACAGAGTTCCAAGGAGGAAGATGACTGGAATAACTTTATTCCAGTTATTCCAGTCTATTCCAGGTTTATTCCAGAGTTATTCTAGGTAGAATAAAGGTATGGAAAATTAATTTTTTAATCATGCATGGATAGACTTAATTGTTTAATATTTTGCAAATATTTTATATGACCATACATGCCTAAATGCAACTAGATTTAGATTAGTTCCTAGCGGAGCATATTTCTGCTGCACAAATTTTAAAAAATGTTTTAAAATCCATTATGCTTTCACAGATGTTTGCATGCCTAGAGTAGGATCTTGTCAAACCACCTACATAGTTTCCTTTCAGTGGTATCAGAGCCAGGTTTATGAAATCTAATCAAATTTGCATAAGCCATTTTGGGTTAATTGGGTTAGCTGACTAATTTAGGTCTAACCTAAACATTTATTAATAAGCCAAACACTTAATTAAAATATTTTTTAATTAAGTCTTTATGTAAAACATATTTTTACATAACAAATCATGCATCAAAATATTTTACAAATATTTTATAAACATGCATAAAATATGTATCACCAAATTAAAACAATTTTTAATTTTTAATTTTTAATCAAATTTGCATAAGCCATTTTGTGTTAATTGGGTTAGCTGACTAGTTGGGTCCATAACTGGGTTAGACCTAAATTTAGTTAAACCGGATAATTAGAAGATTAAACAAAAGTTGTTTAACGTCCTTCTTTAGAACTATCTAATAGTTAGATTAGTTGATCCGTTCATCCAAAATGGATCCAATTAGTGGCTTAGTGGACGCCCAAGTCTTTAGGCTAGTCTGATCGAGTATGGTAAACTGACTGGTGTCGAGGTAGGTTTGGCATTGTTATCATGGCTGTATGAGGCTACCTCTTTCCTGGCCAACTTGGTTGGTGTCTAGGAAAGATGGTTAATGGCGGATACTCACCCATGATCTCACCTACCTGGCTAGTCGAATCGACCAGAACTGATTGGAAAAGCTCAATGACTCGAGTTAACCCATGTCACCCAGGTTGATCGGTCTGACTGATCTATAGGTGCCCATGGATCATTTGTTGATTTATTTCAACCCTCCTAGAATCTGATTGATTCAGTGGGAGGATGATCCATGTCCTTATCTTTTTTCTTCTGTCACAACTATAATAAAAAAAGAAAATCCTCTAAAATTTTTAGGTCCTTAAAAAGACTAAGTCAAGGAGTTGATAGTGTCTTTGCCTCCCATTAAGTTGGATAGAAATGTGTCCACTAGCTTGGTGTGCATCGGTAGTTCAATAGAACGGGTGTACATCCGGTGACTGGAATTTCTATCTGATCGATGATGGTTCAGTGCAACCTCCTTAACGGGACCAGGTGGGCCGACCATCATCGAGCTTGGTCTTTAGTTAGCTGGAAGCATTGGATTTGTCATTTTAATGGTTGGACCTAACCAGAGACCCGCAATAAGAGGCCCCTAGGCTGATTGGGGTGCTCTCTGGTGCAAAATAAATACTGAAAATTATTTAGGGAAACAATTGGTTTACTAACCTACCTTTAGGCTCGTATGGGTGAGCTGGCCATAGTCGTGCTCATGCGAGGCCTATTGGATTTCAGTACCCACTTGAAAAAATATTTTCACGGATTGGAGTTAGAGGCTACCAATCTAAAAAATTAGTGGGAGAAACCTTTAGAATAAAGTCCAAGTCTTTTGGTTAAGTTATTAATTCATAAAATAATTTGTTCTTATTTTCTTTTCAGATGTCTTCAAATTTATCGCTCCGGTCACTTCTCGATAACGAGAAGTTAAAGGGTCACAACTTCAAAAGTTGGTATCGAAGATTGAGAATCGTTCTGGAGCATGAACGGATCCTCTATGTAATAGCGGATCCGGCACCTGAAATCCCTCCTGCTAATGCATGGAGTGCGGTCAGAGACGCTTATCTGAAGTGGGTCTTTGATCGAACTACTGTCTGATGCATTATGTTAGCGACAATGAACGACGAGTTCAGTTGCAAATTCGAGGAGGCCCAACCTGATGAAATCCTTCAAAGGTTAAAGGAATCCTTCGGCACCCCGGATGATGTAGAACGGTACAAAGTGTCTTGTGCCATCTACAACTCCAAGATGCCGAATAGTGGTTCAGTCACTGATCATGTATTGTACATGATCGAGTTGATTGAAAAGTTGGGCAAACTCGGATGCCCCTTGCACGTGCAGCTCGGCAAGGATGCGATCCTGAATTCTCTTCCCTCCTCCTATCTTGATTTTCTCGATCATTATAGAATGAACAAGCCTGCAGTCAACTACCATGGTCTTTTGGGGTTACTGCAGACTTTCAAGAAAGACCACCAACTGAATAAGGGGGTGGTGAATTTAGTGGGAGGAATTAGAGGTTGTCGTCCCTTTAAGAAAGTGAAGAAGAAAACAAATAAGAAGGGAAAGAAGGTGCAGAATGTTCCTGGCCCTAGTCAGACCAGGAAGTATAAGGCTGATCAATCTTCTGTAGAATGTTTCTACTACAAGAAGAAGGGACACTGGAAGAGGAACTGTCCTCTTTATATTGCGTCCCTTGATCCGAACAGGCCGAGGAAGCAGAAGTCTGCTGAACAAGGTATTTATATGATAAAACCTTGTAATTACTCAATTGTTAAAACTGCTAACTAGGTATTGAATACTGGTAGTCCAATTCATGTTTGTAATTCGTTACAGGGACTTCAAGTTAGCAGAAGATTTGAAGATGGAGAATAGTTTCTGAGCGTCGGGAATGGAAATCGTGTTCCAGTACTAGCGATCAGAGTCCTGCATCTTGTCTTTGAGTCTTGTACTGTCGAACTAGTCGACTATCACTATTGTCCTAGTTTCATTATGAGCATAATCTCTGTAGGCCTTTTGGCCAATTATGGTTTTGAACTATCAATAAAAGGAGATTTTTGCAATGTTATTTTGAATAACTCTGTTATAATGAAAGCTAGATTAAATAATGGCATATACGTACTATCAAGGCCTGTTAGTGTAATGTACACTTCTAGCAAACGCCCAAGGTTAGATAATGTCAATGATTTGTATCTTTGGCACTGTAAGCTAGGTCATATTAACCAAAATAGGATAAACAAGATGCGAGATGATGGACTTCTCGAGGTCAGTGATTCTGAATCACTGCCCACTTGTGAATACTGTTTACTTGGTAAAATGACCAAGTCACCTTTTACTGGAAAGGGTGAATGAGCTACAGAACTTCTAAGTCTAATACATACTGATATATGTGGACCGATGTCAGTTAGTGCCAGAGAAGGATACAAATATTTCATTACTTTTACAGACGACTTTTCAAGATTCGGTTATGTCTTTTTAATGAGACATAAGTCTGAATCGTTTGAAATGTTCAAACGATACCGTAATGAAGTAGAAAAGCAAACTCAAAAAAGTATTAAAACCCTTCGATTTGATCAAGGTGGTGAATACTTATCTGGTAATTTTTTGACATATCTTGAGAAGAATGGAATTCTCTCTCAATGGACTCCTCCAGGAACACCACAGTTGAATGGTGTGTCCGAAAGTAGGAATCTAACTTTGTTAGACATGGTTCGATCCATGATGGGCTTTGCAACTCTGCCGCTATCCTTTTGGGGATATGCGCTTCAGACAGCCTGTTACTTATTAAATAATGTTCCAAGTAAGTCTGTTGTCTCCACTCCGTATGAGATGTGGAATGGACATAAACCCTCAATGTCACACCTTTGGGTCTGGGGTTGTCCGGCTTATGTAAAGCGTTTAGACACAGACAAACTTGGTCCTAGGTCTAACCTGTGTTTATTCATTGGTTATCCTAAGGAAACCAAAGGGCATTTCTTCTACTTGGAGAATGAACAAAAGGTGTTCGTTGCTCTTAGAGCTATCTTTTTAGAAAAGGAGTTCCTTGGAGAAGGAACTATAGCTACTAAGATTGAACTTGATGAAGTTCAACCAATAGAAGAACCTACACACTCTAAGGACATCGTAAAATTGGCTATGATTGAATCACACCCAGAACCGATTAGGAGATCCGGTAGAATACCGCGTAAGCCGGACAGATACTGCGGTTTCTTGGTCCAGGACGGCGATCCCTTGAGCTCGATGAGAACAATGAGGATCCGATCACCTATATGGATGCACTTCAGAGATTTGACTCTGAGGCATGGCTTGGAGCCATGCGATCCGAAATGGAGTCCATGGAAATCAACAATGTTTGGATATTGGTTGATCCGCTTGAAGGAATAAAACCCATCGGGTGTAAATGGATCTTCAAGAGGAAAAGGGGCGCAGATGGAAAGGTAGAGACCTATAAAGCCCGTCTGGTTGACAAGGGGTATCGTCAGCGATATGGTATCGATTATGACGAGACTTTCTCCCTTGTGGCAATGCTCAAGTCCATTCAGATCATGCTTGCTTTAGCAGCATATTTTGATTACGAGATCTGGCAGATGGATGTCCGAACCGCTTTCCTAAATGGGGAGCTGGAAGAAGAGGTGTATATGATACAGCCTGAAGGGTTCACATCCACTAATGAATCAAAAGTATGCAAGTTGTAGAGGTCCATCTATGGACTCAAGCAAGTATCTCAAAGTTGGAACTTACGGTTTGATAGGTGTATCAAATCGTATGGCTTCGTTAGGAATGGAGAAGAACCGTGCATCTATAAATATGTTAATGGTTCTTTGATTATATTCCTAGTACTGTATGTTGACGACATTCTCTTAATCGGGAATGATGTCGCAGCATTACAAGGAATAAAGGTTTGGTTATCATCTCAGTTCTTCATGAAGGACTTGGGTGAAGCTTCTTACATACTAGGTTTGAAAATCTATAGAGATAGATCTAAGAAGCTTTTGGGACTGTCCCAGTCTACGTACATTGACACTGTGTTGAAACGGTTCAGCATGAAAAATTCTAAGAAAGGCTATCTCCCGATAGGTTCTGTAATTACTCTTTCCAAGAAGGATTATGCGACAACTCCTGAGGAAAGAGAGCACATGAGTAGAGTACCTTATGCTTCTGTAGTAGGCTCTATCATATATGCTCTGACTTGTACTAGACCAGACATGGCATACTCACTAGGAGTAGTGAGCAGATACCAGTCTGACCCAGGTGAGGTGCATTGGAAGGTGGTTAAGTCCATCCTTAAGTATTTAAGAAATACTAAAGATCAATGGCTGATTTATAGAGAACCTGACTTGAAACTTGTGGGATACTCTGACTCCAGTTTCCAGTCGGATAGAGCTGATAGCAAGAGTGTGTCAGGGTTTGTATTTACCTTGAAGGAGGAGCGATCTGCTGGAAAAGTTCTAAGCAGGCAACTGTTGCAGACTCGGTATGCGAAGCAGAATATATTGCAGCATCAGATACGGCAAAGGAAGCTGTGTGGTTGTGGAAGTTCCTTGGAGAGCTAGGGGTGGCACCTTCCCTAGATGGTCCTGTTCCGATGTACTGTGACAGCACTGGAGCCATTGCTCAAGCTAAGGAGCCTAAAGCTCATCACCGCACCAAGCACATTCTGCGGCGCTACCACCTCGTACGAGAGATCATAGAACGAGGCGACATCAATCTTCTGAAGATCGATGGAAAAGAAAATCTGGCCGACCCCTTCACTAAAGCCCTCGAAATAAAAGAGTTCGACTATTGTAAATGGGAAATGGGTATTAGATATTCTTCTGATTGGCTTTAGTACAAGTTGGAGTTGTTGGGAATTGTGTCCCAAAGCCAATCGCCTGGGTTGTAGGCAGTTGTGCTCAGTATTGTACTCTTTTTATGAATTAATATTATTTTTGGCAGCTCATCACAAACTTAATTTCCCTGAAATGAACTCTTTTCATGTGATGAAGTCCTTAGGACTACACTGACTTCGATATAGAGAGGATGTATCGAGAGGTCCTTAAAACTTGTTCACAACCAAAAGATATATTATACTGGACAGCAATATATCAAGTATAGGTTATTGTAGTTCATATTGTTTGGTTGTCCACTTGACCAAATGAGTGTGATGACACTGATGTGATCTGCAAGTGGGATATGTGATATCTTATTGAACGTGACTCCGTACAGCCCCTTTCTGCCAAAGGAATACTCACGATTGGATATGGGTATATGTGTCCCTATGACCTGAGGTCATCATGGTAGCTTGCAAGCAACTCCCTATGCTTTGGTGCTGGACTACCCGAATTTTTAATCCGATGATGGAAGTGTTGACTCTGGTCTTGATTTTGATGATTGACAAAATGTTTAAGTATATATGATTACTAATTGTATTTTAAGTGTATTTCTCAGATCTTAGTACTCATCCATGTTGAATGAAGAAATGCTTGTATTTCAGTTGAAAAAGTCCTTAAATTAATGGAAAATCAAGTATATGGACTTTGGAATTAATATGGAAGAACTTGAAGAGGTTAAAGTTTCAATTTGAAGATGTTTCAGCAATGGCACAGGCAAGTGTCGACACTTGGAAATGAAGTGTCGACACCTGAGGATCAAGTGTCGACACTTGATGAGTGAAGTGTCGACTCAAGGCCTGAGACAAACAGAAAAACTTCAGAAAGCTCTTTCAGTGAAGTGTCGACACCTGAAGTTGTAGTGTCGATACTTGGAAGTGAAGTGTCGACACCTGGAAACTGAAGTGTCGACACCTGAAGGTGAAGTGTCGACACTTGAACAGTAACGGCTAGTTTTCTGGGCTGCAGAACTTCTCCAACTTGGTTCCAAACGGTCATATTTTCCTCTCTAACGGCTATAAACAGTCATTTAAGTGTTGGGAGGCTATATAAACATCAAAAATCAATTAGGGAAGTAATCCTTTGGTGAGATTTTTGAATATTCTTCAAGGATTCAAGAGTTGAGTGGTTCAAGCCTTCAAGCTTCCAAGTTTCAAAGAAAGCATCCAAAGTTCACATCCTCAAGCATCAATCAAAGGCTTCATCAACTTGAAGACAAGATCTTCATCAACTCTCAACGGGCTTCAAAGAGATATTTGCTTTATTTTAGAAAGCTTTTATTGTATTCATTTATACTTGCTCTTACATTATTTTACTTAAGGTTTTTGGTGAGCCTTGGAAAACCAAAGAGGTTTTTGGTGAGCTTTGGAAAACCAAAGTGGTTGTTGGTAAGCCTTGAAACCAACTAGGGTTTTACTTGTGAGCCCGAAGCCAAAACAAGTTGTTTAGGTTCTTGGTTATCCTGTAAAACCAAGGGTGGTTGTTGGTGAGCCTTGAAACCAACTAGGGTTTGACTTATGAGCTCGAAGACAAAACAAGTTGTAAAGGTTGTTGGTGAGCCTAAGTTATAAAACCAAACTTAGTGGAATTCCCAAGGGGTTTCTTGGGAAGTGGATGTAGGTGCTTGGTTGGCACCGAACCACTATAAATCTTTGTGTTTGTGTAATTGTTCTCTTTATGCTTTTATTTCATTATTTCCACTGCATTTATTTGAAATACACAAACACTTAAATTGCATTAGCATATACTTGCTTTAGTTCATCTTTTAAATAGTACAAAAGTTTTATAAAACCCAATTCACCCCCCCCTCTTGGGTTGCCTACGTGGGCATTCAATTGGTATCAGAGCTCGGTGCTCTGGTTGTAAATCTAACAATTTTGAGTTAAAGTTCATGGTAACCCTTGTAGGTATTAGTGTTAGACCACCATTTTTCAATGGCATAAATTACACATTTTAGAAAACTCGCATACGCATCCATATTCAATCTATTAGTTATCATCTTTGGAAAACCATTGTTAGTGGCCTCATATTCCTTCCATTTTGGTTAATGGCATTTCCATTCCAAAGCTCGAAGAGGATTGGAATGAATATGACATTAAACAAATTGAAATCAATGCTAAAGCAATGAACTTGCTTCATTGTGCATTAGACTTAAATGAATTTAATAGAATTTCTACATGCACATCAGCGAAGGAAATATGGGACACACTTGAAGTTACTCATGAGGGTACTCTTCAAGTGAAGAACACTAAAATTAATTTGCTTATACATTCTTTTGAAACTTTTTAAATGATGCATTATGAATCTATATCTCATATATTTTCAAGATTTATGACTATTATTAATGAATTAAAAAGTCTTGGCAAAATCTATACTAATGCTGATTTGGTGAACAAAATTCTTAGATCCTTGCCAAAATCATGGGATCCAAAGGTGACGGCGATCCAAGAAGCTAAAGATGTAGAAACCTTACCTTTGGAGGAGCTTATCGGTTCACTCATGACCTATGAGTTGAACTTATGGCAAAGGATAGTGGAAGCTGATACAGAAAAGAAAATAATAGCTCTCAAGGCTAAAAAGAAATTCAAGGCAATGATAGCAACTTGGAGCGATAGCGAAGATTTAAATACGGATGATGAAGTTGCCCATATTTGTTTCATGGCAAATGAGAAAAAGGTATGTGCTAAAAATAATTATGATTTTACCTTTAAAGAATCACATGATGCATCTAATGATCTTGTGCATGAATATAGATTGCTAAAAATTGAGCACAAGAAATTAAATAGGCATGTAGATTCATTTTCTCTTGACAACACCAATCTTGCAAATAAAAATAATGATTTAAATGCCAAGATTGATATTTTGAAAAATGAAAAGAATAATTTTTCTAAAGAAAAAGAATGTTTAGAAAAAGAAAATGTTATTTTAAAAGATTTATGTGATAAAGTTTTTAATGAGAAAAATATTTTGATTGAGGAAAAGAAGCAAAAACTTTTGAAGAACTTCAATATTCCTGCTTCTTTCAATTTTTCTTATAAATGTGGTTTCAATGCTTATCCTTCTAGATTAAGAAAAGTTTAGGTTCCAAAAGGAACCATAATTACTAATCATAAAGGACCCAAGAAAGTTTGGGTACCAAAAATGTCCACTTAATTTGTTTTGCAGGAATGTCTTGCAACCCAAAAAGAAGAAAAGAAGTTCTTGAAAAGAGGTTGTACAAGATAATTTAAAGAAGTGGACAAGCTACATTTTGGACTAAATGGTAAAAGGAAGGATTATGTATATTGGTAAATTCTAAACATCTCCTTCCATAATTAAAAATGTAGATTAATTTTTATTGCATCAATTACTTTGAAAAATTGTTTTAAATAGTTAATTAGAATCAAGTTTGGACTTATAATCATTGGCTATGATCATGAACTTTTTGGTGTTGATGAATTTCATGCTATCATGATTAAATTTATGATTGTAAGACCTTCACTTGATTTTGATTAATGTATTTAATGAAAAATACTTTTAAAGATGCATATTGATTTGAAAAATATTTTAATTGATTGATTAGAATCAAGCTTAGACTAATAATCATTTGTTGTGATCATGACCATTTTGATGTTGATGGATTTCAAGCTCTCATGGTCAAACTTGTGATCATTAGATCTTCACTTGATTTTGATTAATATAGTTTCTAAATTATTTCAAGTGAAATGCTATGATTTATATGTTTTTATTTTTGGCATCTATGCATAATCTAGAAATGATTTGGATTAAGTATAGAACTAGTAGTTAAGGGTTACCTTTAAGAAGAATGTATGCTTATTAACAAACCCTTGCTCTAATAGCTAGACTTGATATCATATTACTTCTAGCATTTGTATGGATATCAAATCATCTTAAAATGAATTTGAAATCATGCTAAAAGTTTTTAAGTGATATAAATGCTTTGTATTTTGAAAATCATGAATATCTTGAAAATTTTCAAATCTTGATGCATAAGCTTTCATGTTTTATTCTTGAAATAAATACATATTTTTAAAGGAGGAATAACATTCAGGGGGAGCATCCAAAGATTTGTTATCATATTTGATGCTTTGAATATCTTGTTGATATCATGATTTGCTTATATTGCTCTGATACTCCTTCTTGTTTTCAAATCTAATTTTTTGAGGGGAGTTACATTCAAATGGTATCATATTCTATTGGTATCAAAATTATTTTTAAAAAAATTTCTAGTAACCGCTTCGGATTGGGTTAGTCACCATGGCCGTCCGGTCATAGGAGATAAGTAGGGCTTAAAGACCCTCTCTTCCCATTCAACGGGCTCTCTTATGACGTGTAGGGATGCCGCTGTGACCTTATCCCATGAACAAGTAAGGCGAATGGATAATATATATCAAATCATTTCTTGCATGTGCTTACATTCTTTGGTATCTTGTTCAATTTATATCATATTCAATTGATATCATAAATATTTGATTTCATGCATTGATTTTGATGACCTACTTGCTATTCTTTCCAACTTCATTCCCACTTTGTATTGCCTTTCACCCTTTTTTCAGGATGTCAAAAAGGGGGAGAAAATTGTTAAGTATGAAAAGGGGAAGATTGGATAAACATGAAAATCATTTGAGAAATGAAAGAAAGTGGCAAAGGTGGAGAAGAATGTAAAATATTTTTATCTAAAGGAAAGAATTATTAAGAAGAAGAAATTTTAAAAATTTAAAATTTTTTGCATATTTTGAAAAATATTTTTGAAGATTTTTTGGATCATATTTTGAGGGGGAGCTTGGTGCTTATTGTTTTGAGCTTACATGTTTATCTTATTGTTAATCTCTTTAAGCTTACCCTATTCATATACTTAAAGGTTTTGTCATCATCAAAAAGGGGGAGATTGTTGACTCTGGTCTTGATTTTGATGATTGACAAAATGTTTAAGTATATATGAGTACTAATTATGTTTTAAGTGTATTTCTCAGATCTTAGTACTCATCCATGTTGAATGAAGAAATGCTTGTATTTCAGTTGAAAAAGTACTTAAATTAATTGGAAATCAAGTATATGGACTTTGGAATTAATATGGAAGAACTTGAAGAGGTTAAAGTTTCAATTTGAAGATGTTTCAGCAATGGCACAGGCAAGTGTCGACACTTGGAAATGAAGTGTCGACACCTGAGGATCAAGTGTCGACACTTGATGAGTGAAGTGTCGACTCAAGGCCTGAGACAAACAGAAAAATTTCAGAAAGCTCTTTCAGTGAAGTGTCGACACCTGAAGCTATAGTGTCGACACTTGGAAGTGAAGTGTCGACACCTGAAAACTGAAGTGTCGATACTTGAAACTGAAGTGTCGACACCTGAAGGTGAAGTGTCGACACTTGAACAGTAATGGCTAGTTTTCTGGGCTGCAGAACTTCTCCAACTTGGTTCCAAACGGTCATATTTTCCTCCCTAACAGCTATAAACGGTCATTTAAGTGTTGGGAGGCTATATAAACATCAAAAATCAATTGGGGATGTAATCCTTTGGTGAGATTTTTGAATATTCTTCAAGGATTCAAGAGTTGAGTGGTTCAAGCCTTCAAGCTTCCAAGTTTCAAAGAAAGCATCCAAAGTTTACATCCTCAAGCATCAATCAAAGACTTCATCAACTTGAAGACAAGATCTTCATCAACTCTTAACGGGCTTCAAAGAGATATTTGCTTTATTTTAGAAAGCTTTTATTGTATTCATTTATACTTGCTCTTACATTGTTTTACTTAAGATTTTTGGTGAGCCTTGGAAAACCAAAGAGGTTTTTGGTGAGCTTTAGAAAACCAAAGTGGTTGTTGGTAAGCCTTGAAACCAACTAGGGTTTTACTTGTGAGCCCGAAGCCAAAACAAGTTGTTTTGGTTCTTGGTTATCCCGTAAAACCAAGGGTGGTTGTTGGTGAGCCTTGAAACCAACTAGGGTTTGAGTTATGAGCTCGAAGACAAAACAAGTTGTAAAGGTTGTTGGTGAGCCTAAGTTATAAAACCAAACTTAGTGGAATTCCTAAGGGATTCTTGGGGAGAGGATGTAGGTGCTTGGTTGGCACCGAACCACTATAAATCTTTGTGTTTGTATGATTGTTCTCTTTATGCTTTTATTTCATTATTTCTACTACATTTATTTGAAATACACAAACACTTAAATTGCATTAGCATATACTTGCTTTAGTTCATCTTTTAAATAGTACAAAAGTTTTATAAAATCCAATTCACCCTCCCCTCTTGGGTTGCCTACATGGGCCTTCAATTGGTATCAGAGCTTGGTGCTCTGATTGTAAATCTAACGATTTTGAGTTAAAGTTCATGGTAACCCTTGTAGGTATTAGTGTTAGACCACCATTTTTCAATGGCATAAATTACACATTTTGAAAAATTCGCATACGCATCCATATTCAATCTATTAGTTATCATCTTTGGAAAACCATTGTTAGTGGTCCTCATATTCCTTCCATTTTGGTTAATGGCATTTCCATTCCAAAGCTCGAAGAGGATTGGAATGAATATGACATTAAACAAATTGAAATCAATGCTAAAGCAATGAACTTGCTTTATTGTGCATTAGACTTAAATGAATTTAATAGAATTTCTACATGCACATCAGCGAAGAAAATATGGGACACACTTGAAGTTACTCATGAGGGTACTCTTCAAGTGAAGTATACTAAAATTAATTTGCTTATACATTCTTTTAAAATTTTTGAAATGATGCATTATGAATCTATATCTCATATGTTTTCAAGATTTATGACTTTTATTAGTGAATTAAAAAGTCTTGGGAAAATCTATACTAATGCTAATTTGGTGAACAAAATTCTTAGATCCTTGCCAAAATCATGGGATCCAAAGGTGATGGCGATCCAAGAAGCTAAAGATGTAGAAACCTTACCTTTGGAGGAGCTTATCGGTTCACTCATGACCTATGAGTTGAACTTATGGCAAAGGATAGTGGAAGCTGATACAGAAAAGAAAATAATAGCTCTCAAGGCCAAAAAGAAATTCAAGGCAATGATGGCAACTTGGAGCGATAGCGAAGATTTAAATACGGATGATAAAGTTGCCCATCTTTGTTTCATGGCAAATGAGAAAAAGGTATGTGCTAAAAATAATTATGATTTTACCTTTAAAGAATCACATGATGCATCTAATGATCTTGTGCATGAATATAGATTGCTAAAAATTGAGCACAAGAAATTAAATAGGCATGTAGATTCATTTTCTCTTGACAACACCAATCTTGCAAATAAAAATGATGATTTAAATGCCAAGATTGATATTTTGAAAAATGAAAAGAATAATTTTTCTAAAGAAAAAGATTGTTTAGAAAAAGAAAATGTTATTTTAAAAGATTTATGTGATAAAGTTTTTAATGAGAAAAATATTTTGATTGAGGAAAAGAAGTAAAAACTTTTGAAGAACTTCAATATTCCTGCTTCTTTCAATTTTTCTTATAAATGTGGTTTCAATACTTATCCTTCTAGATTAAGAAAAGTTTGGGTTCCAAAAGGAACCATAATTTCTAATCATAAAGGACCCAAGAAAGTTTGGGTACCAAAAATGTCCACTTAATTTGTTTTGCAGGAATGTCTTGCAACCCAACATGAAGAAAGGAAGTTCTTGAAAAGAGGTTGTACAAGATAATTTAAAGAAGTGGACAAGCTACATTTGGACTAAATGGTAAAAGGAAGGATTATGTATATTGGTAAATTCTTAACATCTCCTTCCATAATTAAAAATGTAGATTAATTTTTATTGCAGCAATTACTTTGAAAAATTATTTTAAATAGTTAATTAGAATCAAGTTTGGACTTATAATCATTGGCTATGATCATGAACTTTTTGGTGTTGATGAATTTCATGCTATCATGATTAAATTTATGATTGTAAGACCTTCACTTGATTTTGATTAATGTATTTAATAAAAAATACTTTTAAAGATGCATATTGATTTGAAAAATGTTTTAATTGATTGATTAGAATCAAGCTTAGACTAATAATCATTTGTTGTGATCATGACCATTTTGATGTTGATGGATTTCAAGCTCTCATGGTCAAACTTGTGATCATTAGATCTTCACTTGATTTTAATTAATAAAGTTTCTAAATTATTTCAAGTGAAATGCTATGATTTATATGTTTTTATTTTTGGCATCTATGCATAATCTAGAAATGATTTGGATCAAGTATAGAACAAGTAGTTAAGGGTTACTTTTAAGAAGAGGGTATGCTTATTAACAAACCCTTGCTCTAATAGCTAGACTTGATATCATATTACTTCTAGCATTTGTATGGATATCAAATCATCTTAAAATGAATTTGAAATCATGCTAAAAGTTTTTAAGTGATATAAATGCTTTGTATTTTGAAAATCATGAATATCTTGAAAAATTTCAAATCTTGATGCATAAGCTTTCATGTTTTATTCTTGAAATAAATACATATTTTTAAAGGAGGAATAACATTCAGGGGAGCATCCAAAGATTTGTTATCATATTTGATGCTTTGAATATCTTGTTGATATCATGATTTGCTTATATTGCTCTGATACTCCTTGTTTTCAAATCTAATTCTTTGAGGGGAGTTACATTCAAATGGTATCATATTCTATTGGTATCAAAATTATTTTTAAAAGAATTTCTAGTAACCGCTTCGGATTGGGTTAGTCACCATGGCCGTCCGGTCATAGGAGATAAGTAGGGCTAAAAGACCCTCTCTTCCCATTCAACGGGCTCTCTTATGACGTGTAGGGGTGCCGCTGTGACCTTATCCCATGAACAAGTAAGGCGAATGGATAATATACATCAAATCATTTCTTGCATGTGCTTACATTCTTTGGTATCTTGTTCAATTTATATCATATTCAATTGATATCATAAATATTTGATTTCATGCATCGATTTTGATGACCTACTTGCTATTCTTTCCAACTTCATTCCCACTTTGTATTGCCTTTCACCCTTTTTTCATGATGTCAAAAAGGGGGAGAAAATTGTTAAGTATGAAAAGGGGAAGATTGGATAAACATGAAAATCATTTGAGAAATGAAAGAAAGTGGCAAAGGTGGAGAAGAATGTAAAATATTTTTATCTAAAGGAAAGAATTATTAAGAAGAAGAAATTTTAAAAATTTAAAATTTTTTGCATATTTTGAAAAATATTTTTGAAGATTTTTTGGATCATATTTTGAGGGGGAGCTTGGTGCTTATTGTTTTGAGCTTACATGTTTATCTTATTGTTAATCTCTTTAAGCTTACCCTATTCATATACTTAAAGGTTTTGTCATCATCAAAAAGGGGGAGATTGTTGACTCTGGTCTTGATTTTGATGATTGACAAAATGTTTAAGTATATATGAGTACTAATTATGTTTTAAGTGTATTTCTCAGATCTTAGTACTCATCCATGTTGAATGAAGAAATGCTTGTATTTCAGTTGAAAAAGTCCTTAAATTAATGGAAAATCAAGTATATGGACTTTGGAATTAATATGGAAGAACTTGAAGATGTTAAAGTTTCAATTTGAAGATATTTCAGCAATGGCACAGGCAAGTGTCGATACTTGGAAATGAAGTGTCGACACCTGAGGATCAAGTGTTGACACTTGATGAGTGAAGTGTCGACTCAAGGCCTGAGACAAACAGAAAAACTTCAGAAAGCTCTTTCAGTGAAGTGTCGACACCTGAAGCTGTAGTGTCGACACTTGGAAGTGAAGTGTCGACACCTGAAAACTGAAGTGTCGATACTTGAAACTGAAGTGTCGACACCTGAAGGTGAAGTGTCGATACTTGAACAGTAATGGCTAGTTTTCTGGGCTGCAGAACTTCTCCAACTTGGTTCCAAACGGTTATATTTTCCTCCCTAACGGCTATAAACGGTCATTTAAGTGTTGGGAGGCTATATAAACATCAAAAATCAATTGGGGATGTAATCCTTTGGTGAGATTTTTGAATATTCTTCAAGGATTCAAGAGTTGAGTGGTTCAAGCCTTCAAGCTTCCAAGTTTCAAAGAAAGCATCCAAAGTTTACATCCTCAAGCATCAATCAAAGACTTCATCAACTTGAAGACAAGATCTTCATCAACTCTTAACGGGCTTCAAAGAGATATTTGCTTTATTTTAGAAAGCTTTTATTGTATTTATTTATACTTGCTCTTACATTATTTTACTTAAGATTTTTGGTGAGCCTTGGAAAACCAAAGAGGTTTTTGGTGAGCTTTAGAAAACCATAGTGGTTGTTGGTAAGCCTTGAAACCAACTAGGGTTTTACTTGTGAGCCCGAAGCCAAAACAAGTTGTTTAGGTTCTTGGTTATCCCGTAAAACCAAGGGTGGTTGTTGGTGAGCCTTGAAACCAACTAGGGTTTGAGTTATGAGCTCGAAGACAAAACAAGTTGTAAAGGTTGTTGGTGAGCCTAAGTTATAAAACCAAACTTAGTGGAATTCCTAAGGGATTCTTGAGGAGTGGATGTAGGTGCTTGGTTGGCACCGAACCACTATAAATCTTTGTGTTTATGTGATTGTTCTCTTTATGCTTTTATTTCATTATTTCCACTGCATTTATTTGAAATACACAAACACTTAAATTGCATTAGCATATACTTGCTTTAGTTCATCTTTTAAATAGTACAAAAGTTTTATAAAACCCAATTCACCCCCCCCTCTTGGGTTGCCTACGTGGGCCTTCAATTGGTATCAGAGCTTGGTGCTCTGATTGTAAATCTAACGATTTTGAGTTAAAGTTCATGGTAACCCTTGTAGGTATTAGTGTTAGACCACCATTTTTCAATGGCATAAATTACACATTTTGAAAAATTCGCATACGCATCCATATTCAATCTATTAGTTATCATCTTTGGAAAACCATTGTTATTGGTCCTCATATTCCTTCCATTTTGGTTAATGGCATTTCCATTCCAAAGCTCGAAGAGGATTGGCATGAATATGACATTAAACAAATTGAAATCAATGCTAAAGCAATGAACTTGCTTTATTGTGCATTAGACTTAAATGAATTTAATAGAATTTCTACATGCACATCAGCGAAGAAAATATGGGACACACTTGAAGTTACTCATGAGGGTACTCTTCAAGTGAAGAATACTAAAATTAATTTGCTTATACATTCTTTTGAAATTTTTGAAATGATGCATTATGAATCTATATCTCATATGTTTTCAAGATTTATGACTTTTATTAGTGAATTAAAAAGTCTTGGGAAAATCTATACTAATGCTGATTTGGTGAACAAAATTCTTAGATCCTTGCCAAAATCATGGGATCCAAAGGTGACGGCGATCCAAGAAGCTAAAGATGTAGAAACCTTACCTTTGGAGGAGCTTATCGGTTCACTCATGACCTATGAGTTGAACTTATGGCAAAGGATAGTGGAAGCTGATACAGAAAAGAAAATAATAGCTCTCAAGGCCAAAAAGAAATTCAAGGCAATGATGGCAACTTGGAGCGATAGCGAAGATTTAAATACGGATGATAAAGTTGCCCATCTTTGTTTCATGGCAAATGATAAAAAGGTATGTGCTAAAAATAATTATGATTTTACCTTTAAAGAATCACATGATGCATCTAATGATCTTGTGCATGAATATAGATTGCTAAAAATTGAGCACAAGAAATTAAATAGGCATGTAGATTCATTTTCTCTTGACAACACCAATCTTGCAAATAAAAATGATGATTTAAATACCAAGATTGATATTTTGAAAAATGAAAAGAATAATTTTTCTAAAGAAAAAGATTGTTTAGAAAAAGAAAATGTTATTTTAAAAGATTTATGTGATAAAGTTTTTAATGAGAAAAATATTTTGATTGAGGAAAAGAAGTAAAAACTTTTGAAGAACTTCAATATTCCTGCTTCTTTCAATTTTTCTTATAAATGTGGTTTCAATGCTTATCCTTCTAGATTAAGAAAAGTTTGGGTTCCAAAAGGAACCATAATTTCTAATCATAAAGGACCTAAGAAAGTTTGGGTACCAAAAATGTCCACTTAATTTGTTTTGCAGGAATGTCTTGCAACCCAATATGAAGAAAGGAAGTTCTTGAAAAGAGGTTGTACAAGATAATTTAAAGAAGTGGACAAGCTGCATTTTGGACTAAATGGTAAAAGGAAGGATTATGTATATTGGTAAATTCTTAACATCTCCTTCCATAATTAAAAATGTTGATTAATTTTTATTGCATCAATTACTTTGAAAAATTATTTTAAATAGTTAATTAGAATCAAGTTTGGACTTATAATCATTGGCTATGATCATGAACTTTTTGGTGTTGATGAATTTCATGCTATCATGATTAAATTTATGATTGTAAGACCTTCACTTGATTTTGATTAATGTATTTAATAAAAAGTACTTTTAAAGATGCATATTGATTTGAAAAATATTTTAATTGATTGATTAGAATCAAGCTTAGACTAATAATCATTTGTTGTGATCATGACCATTTTGATGTTGATGGATTTCAAGCTCTCATGGTCAAACTTGTGATCATTAGATCTTCACTTGATTTTAATTAATAAAGTTTCTAAATTATTTCAAGTGAAATGCTATGATTTATATGTTTTTATTTTTGGCATCTATGCATAATCTAGAAATGATTTGGATCAAGTATAGAACAAGTAGTTAAGGGTTACTTTTAAGAAGAGGGTATGCTTATTAACAAACCCTTGCTCTAATAGCTAGACTTGATATCATATTACTTCTAGCATTTGTATGGATATCAAATCATCTTAAAATGAATTTGAAATCATGCTAAAAGTTTTTAAGTGATATAAATGCTTTGTATTTTGAAAATCATGAATATCTTGAAAAATTTCAAATCTTGATGCATAAGCTTTCATGTTTTATTCTTGAAATAAATACATATTTTTAAAGGAGGAATAACATTCAGGGGGAGCATCCAAAGATTTGTTATCATATTTGATGCTTTGAATATCTTGTTGATATCATGATTTGCTTATATTGCTCTGATACTCCTTCTTGTTTTCAAATCTAATTCTTTGAGGGGAGTTACATTCAAATGGTATCATATTCTATTGGTATCAAAATTATTTTTAAAAGAATTTCTAGTAACCGCTTCGGATTCGGTTAGTCACCATGGCCGTCCGGTCATAGGAGATAAGTAGGGCTAAAAGACCCTCTCTTCCCATTCAACGGGCTCTATTATGACGTGTAGGGGTGCCGCTGTGACCTTATCCCATGAACAAGTAAGGCGAATGGATAATATACATCAAATCATTTCTTGCATGTGCTTACATTCTTTGGTATCTTGTTCAATTTATATCATATTCAATTGATATCATAAATATTTGATTTCATGCATCGATTTTGATGACCTACTTGCTATTCTTTCCAACTTCATTCCCACTTTGTATTGCCTTTCACCCTTTTTTCATGATGTCAAAAAGGGGGAGAAAATTGTTAAGTATGAAAAGGGGAAGATTGGATAAACATGAAAATCATTTGAGAAATGAAAGAAAGTGGCAAAGGTGGAGAAGAATGTAAAATATTTTTATCTAAAGGAAAGAATTATTAAGAAGAAGAAATTTTAAAAATTTAAAATTTTTTGCATATTTTGAAAAATATTTTTGAAGATTTTTTGGATCATATTTTGAGGGGGAGCTTGGTGCTTATTGTTTTGAGCTTACATGTTTATCTTATTGTTAATCTTTTTAAGCTTACCCTATTCATATACTTAAAGGTTTTGTCATCATCAAAAAGGGGGAGATTGTTGACTCTGGTCTTGATTTTGATGATTGACAAAATGTTTAAGTATATATGAGTACTAATTATGTTTTAAGTGTATTTCTCAGATCTTAGTACTCATCCATGTTGAATGAAGAAATGCTTGTATTTCAGTTGAAAAAGTCCTTAAATTAATGGAAAATCAAGTATATGGACTTTGGAATTAATATGGAAGAACTTGAAGATGTTAAAGTTTCAATTTGAAGATATTTCAGCAATGGCACAGGCAAGTGTCGATACTTGGAAATGAAGTGTCGACACTAGAGGATCAAGTGTTGACACTTGATGAGTGAAGTGTCGACTCAAGGCCTGAGACAAACAGAAAAACTTCAGAAAGCTCTTTCAGTGAAGTGTCGACACCTGAAGCTGTAGTGTCGACACTTGGAAGTGAAGTGTCGACACCTGAAAACTGAAGTGTCGATACTTGAAACTGAAGTGTCGACACCTGAAGGTGAAGTGTCGACACTTGAACAGTAATGGCTAGTTTTCTGGGCTGCAGAACTTCTCCAACTTGGTTCCAAACGGTCATATTTTCCTCCCTAACGGCTATAAACGGTCATTTAAGTGTTGGGAGGCTATATAAACATCAAAAATCAATTGGGGATGTAATCCTTTGGTGAGATTTTTGAATATTCTTCAAGGATTCAAGAGTTGAGTGGTTCAAGCCTTCAAGCTTCCAAGTTTCAAAGAAAGCATCCAAAGTTTACATCCTCAAGCATCAATCAAAGACTTCATCAACTTGAAGACAAGATCTTCATCAACTCTTGACAGGCTTCAAAGAGATATTTGCTTTATTTTAGAAAGCTTTTATTGTATTCATTTATACTTGCTCTTACATTGTTTTACTTAAGATTTTTGGTGAGCCTTGGAAAACCAAAGAGGTTTTTGGTGAGTTTTAGAAAACCAAAGTGGTTGTTGGTAAGCCTTGAAACCAACTAGGGTTTTACTTGTGAGCCCGAAGCCAAAACAAGTTGTTTAGGTTCTTGGTTATCCCGTAAAACCAAGGGTAGTTGTTGGTGAGCCTTGAAACCAACTAGGGTTTGAGTTATGAGCTCGAAGACAAAACAAGTTGTAAAGGTTGTTGGTGAGCCTAAGTTATAAAACCAAACTTAGTGGAATTCCTAAGGGATTCTTGGGGAGTGGATGTAGGTGCTTGGTTGGCACCGAACCACTATAAATCTTTGTGTTTGTGTGATTGTTCTCTTTATGCTTTTATTTCATTATTTCCACTACATTCATTTGAAATACACAAACACTTAAATTGCATTAGCATATACTTGCTTTAGTTCATCTTTTAAATAGTACAAAAGTTTTATAAAACCCAATTCACCCCCCCTCTTGGGTTGCCTACGTGGGCCTTCAATTGGTATCAGAGCTTGGTGCTCTGATTGTAAATCTAACGATTTTGAGTTAAAGTTCATGGTAACCCTTGTAGGTATTAGTGTTAGACCACCATTTTTCAATGGAATAAATTACACATTTTGAAAAATTCGCATACGCATCCATATTCAATCTATTAGTTATCATCTTTGGAAAACCATTGTTAGTGGTCCTCATATTCCTTCCATTTTGGTTAATGGCATTTCCATTCCAAAGCTCGAAGAGGATTGGAATGAATATGACATTAAACAAATTGAAATCAATGCTAAAGCAATGAACTTGCTTTATTGTGCATTAGACTTAAATGAATTTAATAGAATTTCTACATGCACATCAACGAAGAAAATATGGGACACACTTGAAGTTACTCATGAGGGTACTCTTCAAGTGAAGAATACTAAAATTAATTTGCTTATACATTCTTTTGAAATTTTTGAAATGATGCATTATGAATCTATATCTCATATGTTTTCAAGATTTATGACTTTTATTAGTGAATTAAAAAGTCTTGGAAAATCTATACTAATGCTGATTTGGTGAACAAAATTCTTAGATCCTTGCCAAAATCATGGGATCCAAAGGTGACGGCGTTCCAAGAAGCTAAAGATGTAGAAACCTTACCTTTGGAGGAGCTTATCGGTTCACTCATGACCTATGAGTTGAACTTATGGCAAAGGATAGTGGAAGCTGATATAGAAAAGAAAATAATAGCTCTCAAGGCTAAAAAGAAATTCAAGGCAATGATGGCAACTTGGAGCGATAGCGAAGATTTAAATACGGATGATAAAGTTGCCCATCTTTGTTTCATGGCAAATGAGAAAAAGGTATGTGCTAAAAATAATTATGATTTTACCTTTAAAGAATCACATGATGCATCTAATGATCTTGTGCATGAAATAGATTGCTAAAAATTGAGCACAAGAAATTAAATAGGCATGTAGATTCATTTTCTCTTGACAACACCAATCTTGCAAATAAAAATGATGATTTAAATGCCAAGATTGATATTTTGAAAAATGAAAAGAATAATTTTTCTAAAGAAAAAGATTTTTAGAAAAAGAAAATGTTATTTTAAAAGATTTATGTGATAAAGTTTTTAATGAGAAAAATATTTTGATTGAGGAAAAGAAGTAAAAACTTTTGAAGAACTTCAATATTCCTGCTTCTTTCAATTTTTCTTATAAATGTGGTTTCAATGCTTATCCTTCTAGATTAAGAAAAGTTTGGGTTCCAAAAGGAACCATAATTTCTAATCATAAAGGACCCAAGAAAGTTTGGGTACCAAAAATGTCCACTTAATTTGTTTTGCAGGAATGTCTTGCAACCCAACATGAAGAAAGGAAGTTCTTGAAAAGAGGTTGTACAAGATAATTTAAAGAAGTGGACAAGCTACATTTTGGACTAAATGGTAAAAGGAAGGATTATGTATATTGGTAAATTCTTAATATCTCCTTCCATAATTAAAAATGTAGATTAATTTTTATTGCATCAATTACTTTGAAAAATTATTTTAAATAGTTAATTAGAATCAAGTTTGGACTTATAATCATTGGCTATGATCATGAACTTTTTGGTGTTGATGAATTTCATGCTATCATGATTAAATTTATGATTGTAAGACCTTCACTTGATTTTGATTAATGTATTTAATAAAAATACTTTTAAAGATGCATATTGATTTGAAAAATATTTTAATTGATTGATTAGAATCAAGCTTAGACTAATAATCATTTGTTGTGATCATGACCATTTTGATGTTGATGGATTTCAAGCTCTCATGGTCAAACTTGTGATCATTAGATCTTCACTTGATTTTAATTAATAAAGTTTCTAAATTATTTCAAGTGAAATGCTATGATTTATATGTTTTTATTTTTGGCATCTATGCATAATCTAGAAATGATTTGGATCAAGTATAGAACAAGTAGTTAAGGGTTACTTTTAAGAAGAGGGTATGCTTATTAACAAACCCTTGCTCTAATAGCTAGACTTGATATCATATTACTTCTAGCATTTGTATGGATATCAAATCATCTTAAAATGAATTTGAAATCATGCTAAAAGTTTTTAAGTGATATAAATGCTTTGTATTTTGAAAATCATGAATATCTTGAAAAATTTCAAATCTTGATGCATAAGCTTTCATGTTTTATTCTTGAAATAAATACATATTTTTAAAGGAGGAATAACATTCAGGGGGAGCATCCAAAGATTTGTTATCATATTTGATGCTTTGAATATCTTGTTGATATCATGATTTGCTTATATTGCTCTGATACTCCTTCTTGTTTTCAAATCTAATTCTTTGAGGGGAGTTACATTCAAATGGTATCATATTCTATTGGTATCAAAATTATTTTTAAAAGAATTTCTAGTAACCGCTTCGGATTGGGTTAGTCACCATGGCCGTCCGGTCATAGGAGATAAGTATGGCTAAAAGACCCTCTCTTCCCATTCAACGGGCTCTCTTATGATGTGTAGGGGTGCCGCTGTGACCTTATCCCATGAACAAGTAAGGCGAATGGATAATATACATCAAATCATTTCTTGCATGTGCTTACATTCTTTGGTATCTTGTTCAATTTATATCATATTCAATTGATATCATAAATATTTGATTTCATGCATTGATTTTGATGACCTACTTGCTATTCTTTCCAACTTCATTCCCACTTTGTATTGCCTTTCACCCTTTTTTCATGATGTCAAAAAGGGGGAGAAAATTGTTAAGTATGAAAAGGGGAAGATTGGATAAACATGAAAATCATTTGAGAAATGAAAGAAAGTGCAAAGGTGGAGAAGAATGTAAAATATTTTTATCTAAAGGAAAGAATTATTAAGAAGAAGAAATTTTAGAAATTTAAAATTTTTTGCATATTTTGAAAAATATTTTTGAAGATTTTTTGGATCATATTTTGAGGGGGAGCTTGGTGCTTATTGTTTTGAGCTTACATGTTTATCTTATTGTTAATCTTTTTAAGCTTACCCTATTCATATACTTAAAGGTTTTGTCATCATCAAAAAGGGGGAGATTGTTGACTCTGGTCTTGATTTTGATGATTGACAAAATGTTTAAGTATATATGAGTACTAATTATGTTTTAAGTGTATTTCTCAGATCTTAGTACTCATCCATGTTGAATGAAGAAATGCTTGTATTTCAGTTGAAAAAGTCCTTAAATTAATGGAAAATCAAGTATATGGACTTTGGAATTAATATGGAAGAACTTGAAGATGTTAAAGTTTCAATTTGAAGATATTTCAGCAATGGCACAGGCAAGTGTCGATACTTGGAAATGAAGTGTCGACACCTGAGGATCAAGTGTTGACACTTGATGAGTGAAGTGTCGACTCAAGGCCTGAGACAAACAGAAAAACTTCAGAAAGCTCTTTCAGTGAAGTGTCGACACCTGAAGCTGTAGTGTCGACACTTGGAAGTGAAGTGTCGATACCTGAAAACTGAAGTGTCGATACTTGAAACTGAAGTGTCGACACCTGAAGGTGAAGTGTCGATACTTGAACAGTAATGGCTAGTTTTCTGGGCTGCAGAACTTCTCCAACTTGGTTCCAAACGGTTATATTTTCCTCCCTAACGGCTATAAACGGTCATTTAAGTGTTGGGAGGCTATATAAACATCAAAAATCAATTGGAGATGTAATCCTTTGGTGAGATTTTTGAATATTCTTCAAGGATTCAAGAGTTGAGTGGTTCAAGCCTTCAAGCTTCCAAGTTTCAAAGAAAGCATCCAAAGTTTACATCCTCAAGCATCAATCAAAGACTTCATCAACTTGAAGACAAGATCTTCATCAACTATTAACGGGCTTCAAAGAGATTTGCTTTATTTTAGAAAGCTTTTATTGTATTCATTTATACTTGCTCTTACATTATTTTACTTAAGATTTTTGGTGAGCCTTGGAAAACCAAAGAGGTTTTTGGTGAGCTTTAGAAAACCAAAGTGGTTGTTGGTAAGCCTTGAAACCAACTAGGGTTTTACTTGTGAGCCCGAAGCCAAAACAAGTTGTTTAGGTTCTTGGTTATCCCGTAAAACCAAGGGTGGTTGTTGGTGAGCCTTGAAACCAACTAGGGTTTGAGTTATGAGCTCGAAGACAAAACAAGTTGTAAAGGTTGTTGGTGAGCCTAAGTTATAAAACCAAACTTAGTGGAATTCCTAAGGGATTCTTGGGGAGTGGATGTAGGTGCTTGGTTGGCACCGAACCACTATAAATCTTTGTGTTTGTGTGATTGTTCTCGTTATGCTTTTATTTCATTATTTCCACTGCATTTATTTGAAATACACAAACACTTAAATTGCATTAGCATATACTTGCTTTAGTTCATCTTTTAAATAGTACAAAAGTTTTATAAAACCCAATTCACCCCCCCCTCTTGGGTTGCCTACGTGGGCCTTCAATTGGTATCAGAGCTTGGTGCTCTGATTGTAAATCTAACGATTTTGAGTTAAAGTTCATGGTAACCCTTGTAGGTATTAGTGTTAGACCACCATTTTTCAATGGCATAAATTACACATTTTGAAAAATTCACATACGCATCCATATTCAATCTATTAGTTATCATCTTTGGAAAACCATTGTTAGTGGTCCTCATATTCCTTCCATTTTGGTTAATGGCATTTCCATTCCAAAGCTCGAAGAGGATTGGAATGAATATGACATTAAACAAATTGAAATCAATGCTAAAGCAATGAACTTGCTTTATTGTGCATTAGACTTAAATGAATTTAATAGAATTTCTACATGCACATCAGCGAAGAAAATATGGGACACACTTGAAGTTACTCATGAGGGTACTCTTCAAGTGAAGAATACTAAAATTAATTTGCTTATACATTCTTTTGAAATTTTTGAAATGATGCATTATGAATCTATATCTCATATGTTTTCAAGATTTATGACTTTTATTAGTGAATTAAAAAGTCTTGGGAAAATCTATACTAATGCTGATTTGGTGAACAAAATTCTTAGATCCTTGCCAAAATCATGGGATCCAAAGGTGACGGTGATCCAAGAAGCTAAAGATGTAGAAACCTTACCTTTGGAGGAGCTTATCGGTTCACTCATGACCTATGAGTTGATCTTATGGCAAAGGATAGTGGAAGCTGATACAGAAAAGAAAATAATAGCTCTCAAGGCCAAAAAGAAATTCAAGGCAATGATGGCAACTTGGAGCGATAGCGAAGATTTAAATACGGATGATAAAGTTGCCCATCTTTGTTTCAAGGCAAATGAGAAAAAGGTATGTGCTAAAAATAATTATGATTTTACCTTTAAAGAATCACATGATGCATCTAATGATCTTGTGCATGAATATAGATTGCTAAAAATTGAGCACAAGAAATTAAATAGGCATGTAGATTCATTTTCTCTTGACAACACCAATCTTGCAAATAAAAATGATGATTTAAATACCAAGATTGATATTTTGAAAAATGAAAAGAATAATTTTTCTAAAGAAAAAGATTGTTTAGAAAAAGAAAATGTTATTTTAAAAGATTTATGTGATAAAGTTTTTAATGAGAAAAATATTTTGATTGAGGAAAAGAAGTAAAAACTTTTGAAGAACTTCAATATTCCTGCTTCTTTCAATTTTTCTTATAAATGTGGTTTCAATGCTTATCCTTCTAGATTAAGAAAAGTTTGGGTTCCAAAAGGAACCATAATTTCTAATCATAAAGGACCCAAGAAAGTTTGGGTACCAAAAATGTCCACTTAATTTGTTTTGCAGGAATGTCTTGCAACCCAACATGAAGAAAGGAAGTTCTTGAAAAGAGGTTGTACAAGATAATTTAAAGAAGTGGACAAGCTACATTTTGGACTAAATGGTAAAAGGAAAGATTATGTATATTGGTAAATTCTTAACATCTCCTTCCATAATTAAAAATGTTGATTAATTTTTATTGCATCAATTACTTTGAAAAATTATTTTAAATAGTTAATTAGAATCAAGTTTGGACTTATAATCATTGGCTATGATCATGAACTTTTTGGTGTTGATGAATTTCATGCTATCATGATTAAATTTATGATTGTAAGACCTTCACTTGATTTTGATTAATGTATTTAATAAAAAGTACTTTTAAAGATGCATATTGATTTGAAAAATATTTTAATTGATTGATTAGAATCAAGCTTAGACTAATAATCATTTGTTGTGATCATGACCATTTTGATGTTGATGGATTTCAAGCTCTCATGGTCAAACTTGTGATCATTAGATCTTCACTTGATTTTAATTAATAAAGTTTCTAAATTATTTCAAGTGAAATGCTATGATTTATATGTTTTTATTTTTGGCATCTATGCATAATCTAGAAATGATTTGGATCAAGTATAGAACAAGTAGTTAAGGGTTACTTTTAAGAAGAGGGTATGCTTATTAACAAACCCTTGCTCTAATAGCTAGACTTGATATCATATTACTTCTAGCATTTGTATGGATATCAAATCATCTTAAAATGAATTTGAAATCATGCTAAAAGTTTTTAAGTGATATAAATGCTTTGTATTTTGAAAATCATGAATATCTTGAAAAATTTCAAATCTTGATGCATAAGCTTTCATGTTTTATTCTTGAAATAAATACATATTTTTAAAGGAGGAATAACATTCAGGGGAAGCATCCAAAGATTTGTTATCATATTTGATGCTTTGAATATCTTGTTGATATCATGATTTGCTTATATTGCTCTGATACTCCTTCTTGTTTTCAAATCTAATTCTTTGAGGGGAGTTACATTCAAATGGTATCATATTCTATTGGTATCAAAATTATTTTTAAAAGAATTTCTAGTAACCGCTTTGGATTGGGTTAGTCACCATGGCCGTCCGGTCATAGAGATAAGTAGGGCTTAAAGACCCTCTCTTCCCATTCAACGGGCTCTCTTATGACGTGTAGGGGTGCCGCTGTGACCTTATCCCATGAACAAGTAAGGCGAATGGATAATATACATCAAATCATTTCTTGCATGTGCTTACATTCTTTGGTATCTTGTTCAATTTATATCATATTCAATTGATATCATAAATATTTGATTTCATGCATTGATTTTGATGACCTACTTGCTATTCTTTCCAACTTCATTCCCACTTTGTATTGCCTTTCACCCTTTTTTCATGATGTCAAAAAGGGGAGAAAATTGTTAAGTATGAAAAGGGGAAGATTGGATAAACATGAAAATCATTTGAGAAATGAAAGAAAGTGGCAAAGGTGGAGAAGAATGTAAAATATTTTTATCTAAAGGAAAGAATTATTAAGAAGAAGAAATTTTAAAAATTTAAAATTTTTTGCATATTTTGAAAAATATTTTTGAAGATTTTTTGGATCATATTTTGAGGGGGAGCTTGGTGCTTATTGTTTTGAGCTTACATGTTTATCTTATTGTTAATCTTTTTAAGCTTACCCTATTCATATACTTAAAGGTTTTGTCATCATCAAAAAGGGGAGATTGTTGACTCTGGTCTTGATTTTGATGATTGACAAAATGTTTAAGTATATATGAGTACTAATTATGTTTTAAGTGTATTTCTCAGATCTTATTACTCATCCATGTTGAATGAAGAAATGCTTGTATTTCAGTTGAAAAAGTCCTTAAATTAATGGAAAATCAAGTATATGGACTTTGGAATTAATATGGAAGAACTTGAAGATGTTAAAGTTTCAATTTGAAGATATTTCATCAATGACACAGGCAAGTGTCGATACTTGGAAATGAAGTGTCGACACATGAGGATCAAGTGTCGACACTTGATGAGTGAAGTGTCGACTCAAGGCCTGAGACAAATAGAAAAACTTCAGAAAGCTCTTTCAGTGAAGTGTCGACACCTGAAGCTGTAGTGTCGACACTTGGAAGTGAAGTGTCGAAACCTGAAAACTGAAGTGTCGATACTTGAAACTGAAGTGTCGACACCTGAAGGTGAAGTGTCGACACTTGAACAGTAATGGCTAGTTTTCTGGGCTGCAGAACTTCTCCAACTTGGTTCCAAACGGTCATATTTTCCTCCCTAACGGCTATAAACGGTCATTTAAGTGTTGGGAGGCTATATAAACATCAAAAATCAATTGGGGATGTAATCCTTTGGTGAGATTTTTGAATATTCTTCAAGGATTCAAGAGTTGAGTGGTTCAAGCCTTCAAGCTTCCAAGTTTCAAAGAAAGCATCCAAAGTTTACATCCTCAAGCATCAATCAAAGACTTCATCAACTTGAAGACAAGATCTTCATCAACTCTTAACGGGCTTCAAAGAGATATTTGCTTTATTTTAGAAAGCTTTTATTGTATTCATTTATACTTGCTCTTACATTGTTTTACTTAAGATTTTTGGTGAGCCTTGGAAAACCAAAGAGGTTTTTGGTGAGCTTTAGAAAACCAAAGTGGTTGTTGGTAAGCCTTGAATCCAACTAGGGTTTTACTTGTGAGCCCGAAGCCAAAACAAGTTGTTTAGGTTCTTGGTTATCCCGTAAAACCAAGGGTGGTTGTTGGTGAGCCTTGAAACCAACTAGGGTTTGAGTTATGAGCTCGAAGACAAAACAAGTTGTAAAGGTTGTTGGTGAGCCTAAGTTATAAAACCAAACTTAGTGGAATTCCTAAGGGATTCTTGGGGAGTGGATGTAGGTGCTTGGTTGGCACCGAACCACTATAAATCTTTGTGTTTGTGTGATTGTTCTCTTTATGCTTTTATTTCATTATTTCCACTGCATTTATTTGAAATACACAAACACTTAAATTGCATTAGCATATACTTGCTTTAGTTCATCTTTTAAATAGTACAAAAGTTTTATAAAACCCAATTCACCCCCCCCTCTTGGGTTGCCTACGTGGGCCTTCAATTGGTATCAGAGCTTGGTGCTCTGATTGTAAATCTAACGATTTTGAGTTAAAGTTCATGGTAACCCTTGTAGGTATTAGTGTTAGACCACCATTTTTCAATGGCATAAATTACACATTTTGAAAATTCGCATACGCATCCATATTCAATCTATTAGTTATCATCTTTGGAAAACCATTGTTAGTGGTCCTCATATTCCTTCCATTTTGGTTAATGGCATTTCCATTCCAAAGCTCGAAGAGGATTGGAATGAATATGACATTAAACAAATTGAAATCAATGCTAAAGCAATGAACTTGCTTTATTGTGCATTAGACTTAAATGAATTTAATAGAATTTCTACATGCACATCAGCGAAGAAAATATGGGACACACTTGAAGTTACTCATGAGGTACTCTTCAAGTGAAGAATACTAAAATTAATTTGCTTATACATTCTTTTGAAATTTTTGAAATGATGCATTATGAATCTATATCTCATATGTTTTCAAGATTTATGACTTTTATTAGTGAATTAAAAAGTCTTGGAAAAATCTATACTAATGCTGATTTGGTGAACAAAATTCTTAGATCCTTGCCAAAATCATGGGATCCAAAGGTGACGGCGATCCAAGAAGCTAAAGATGTGGAAACCTTACCTTTGGAGGAGCTTATCGGTTCACTCATGACCTATGAGTTGAACTTATGGCAAAGGATAGTGGAAGCTGATACAGAAAAGAAAATAATAGCTCTCAAGGCCAAAAAGAATTCAAGGCAATGATGGCAACTTGGAGCGATAGCGAAGATTTAAATATGGATGATAAAGTTGCCCATCTTTGTTTCATGGCAAATGAGAAAAAGGTATGTGCTAAAAATAATTATGATTTTACCTTTAAAGAATCACATGATGCATCTAATGATCTTGTGCATGAATATAGATTGCTAAAAATTGAGCACAAGAAATTAAATAGGCATGTAGATTCATTTTCTCTTGACAACACCAATTTTGCAAATAAAAATGATGATTTAAATGCAAGATTGATATTTTGAAAAATGAAAAGAATAATTTTTCTAAAGAAAAAGATTTTTAGAAAAAGAAAATGTTATTTTAAAAGATTTATGTGATAAAGTTTTTAATGAGAAAAATATTTTGATTGAGGAAAAGAAGTAAAAACTTTTGAAGAACTTCAATATTCCTGCTTCTTTCAATTTTTCTTATAAATGTGTTTCAATGCTTATCCTTCTAGATTAAGAAAAGTTTGGGTTCCAAAAGGAACCATAATTTCTAATCATAAAGGACCCAAGAAAGTTTGGGTACCAAAAATGTCCACTTAATTTGTTTTGCAGGAATGTCTTGCAACCCAACATGAAGAAAGAAGTTCTTGAAAAGAGGTTGTACAAGATAATTTAAAGAAGTGGACAAGCTACATTTTGGACTAAATGGTAAAAGGAAGGATTATGTATATTGGTAAATTCTTAACATCTCCTTCCATAATTAAAAATGTAGATTAATTTTTATTGCATCAATTACTTTGAAAAATTATTTTAAATAGTTAATTAGAATCAAGTTTGGACTTATAATCATTGGCTATGATCATGAACTTTTTGGTGTTGATGAATTTCATGCTATCATGATTAAATTTATGATTGTAAGACCTTCACTTGATTTTGATTAATGTATTTAATAAAAATACTTTTAAAGATGGATATTGATTTGAAAAATGTTTTAATTGATTGATTAGAATCAAGCTTAGACTAATAATCATTTGTTGTGATCATGACCATTTTGATGTTGATGGATTTCAAGCTCTCATGGTCAAACTTGTGATCATTAGATCTTCACTTGATTTTAATTAATAAAGTTTCTAAATTATTTCAAGTGAAATGCTATGATTTATATGTTTTTATTTTTGGCATCTATGCATAATCTAGAAATGATTTGGATCAAGTATAGAACAAGTAGTTAAGGGTTACTTTTAAGAAGAGGGTATGCTTATTAACAAACCCTTGCTCTAATAGCTAGACTTGATATCATATTACTTCTAGCATTTGTATGGATATCAAATCATCTTAAAATGAATTTGAAATCATGCTAAAAGTTTTTAAGTGATATAAATGCTTTGTATTTTGAAAATCATGAATATCTTGAAAAATTTCAAATCTTGATGCATAAGCTTTCATGTTTTATTCTTGAAATAAATACATATTTTTAAAGGAGGAATAACATTCAGGGGAAGCATCCAAAGATTTGTTATCATATTTGATGCTTTGAATATCTTGTTGATATCATGATTTGCTTATATTGCTCTGATACTCCTTCTTGTTTTCAAATCTAATTCTTTGAGGGGAGTTACATTCAAATGGTATCATATTCTATTGGTATCAAAATTATTTTTAAAAGAATTTCTAGTAACCGCTTCGGATTGGGTTAGTCACCATGGCCGTCCGGTCATAGGAGATAAGTAGGGCTTAAAGACCCTCTCTTCCCATTCAACGGGCTCTCTTATGACGTGTCGGGGTGCCGCTGTGACCTTATCCCATGAACAAGTAAGGCGAATGGATAATATACATCAAATCATTTCTTGCATGTGCTTACATTCTTTGGTATCTTGTTCAATTTATATCATATTCAATTGATATCATAAATATTTGATTTCATGCATTGATTTTGATGACCTACTTGCTATTCTTTCCAACTTCATTCCCACTTTGTATTGCCTTTCACCCTTTTTTCATGATGTCAAAAAGGGGGAGAAAATTGTTAAGTATGAAAAGGGGAAGATTGGATAAACATGAAAATCATTTGAGAAATGAAAGAAAGTGGCAAAGGTGGAGAAGAATGTAAAATATTTTTATCTAAAGGAAAGAATTATTAAGAAGAAGAAATTTTAAAAATTTAAAATTTTTGCATATTTTGAAAAATATTTTTGAAGATTTTTTGGATCATATTTTGAGGGGGAGCTTGGTGCTTATTGTTTTGAGCTTACATGTTTATCTTATTGTTAATCTTTTTAAGCTTACCCTATTCATATACTTAAAGGTTTTGTCATCATCAAAAAGGGGGAGAGTGTTGACTCTGGTCTTGATTTTGATGATTGACAAAATGTTTAAGTATATATGAGTACTAATTATGTTTTAAGTGTATTTCTCAGATCTTAGTACTCATCCATGTTGAATGAAGAAATGCTTGTATTTCAGTTGAAAAAGTCCTTAAATTAATGGAAAATCAAGTATATGGACTTTGGAATTAATATGGAAGAACTTGAAGATGTTAAAGTTTCAATTTGAAGATATTTCAGTAATGGCACAGGCAAGTATCGATACTTGGAAATGAAGTGTCGACACCTGAGGATCAAGTGTCGACACTTGATGAGTGAAGTGTCGACTCAAGGCCTGAGACAAATAGAAAAACTTCAGAAAGCTCTTTCAGTGAAGTGTCGACACCTGAAGCTGTAGTGTCGACACTTGGAAGTGAAGTGTCGACACCTGAAAACTGAAGTGTCGATACTTGAAACTGAAGTGTCGACACCTGAAGGTGAAGTGTCGACACTTGAACAGTAATGGCTAGTTTTCTGGGCTGCAGAACTTCTACAACTTGGTTCCAAACGGTCATATTTTCCTCCCTAATGGCTATAAACGGTCATTTAAGTGTTGGGAGGCTATATAAACATAAAAATCAATTGGGGATGTAATCCTTTGGTGAGATTTTTGAATATTCTTCAAGAATTCAAGAGTTGAGTGGTTCAAGCCTTCAAGCTTCCAAGTTTCAAAGAAAGCATCCAAAGTTTACATCCTCAAGCATCAATCAAAGACTTCATCAACTTGAAGACAAGATCTTCATCAACTCTTAACGGGCTTCAAAGAGATATTTGCTTTATTTTAGAAAGCTTTTATTGTATTCATTTATACTTGCTCTTACATTGTTTTACTTAAGATTTTTGGTGAGCCTTGGAAAACCAAAGAGGTTTTTGGTGAGCTTTAGAAAACCAAAGTGGTTGTTGGTAAGCCTTGAAACCAACTAGGGTTTTACTTGTGAGCCCGAAGCCAAAACAAGTTGTTTAGGTTCTTGGTTATCCCGTAAAACCAAGGGTGGTTGTTGGTGAGCCTTGAAACCAACTAGGGTTTGAGTTATGAGCTCGAAGACAAAACAAGTTGTAAAGGTTGTTGGTGAGCCTAAGTTATAAAACCAAACTTAGTGGAATTCCTAAGGGATTCTTGGGGAGTGGATGTAGGTGCTTGGTTGGCACCGAACCACTATAAATCTTTGTGTTTGTGTGATTGTTCTCTTTATGCTTTTATTTCATTATTTCCACTGCATTTATTTGAAATACACAAACACTTAAATTGCATTAGCATATACTTGCTTTAGTTCATCTTTTAAATAGTACAAAAGTTTTATAAAACCCAATTCACCCCCCCTCTTGGGTTGCCTACGTGGGCCTTCAATTGGTATCAGAGCTTGGTGCTCTGATTGTAAATCTAACGATTTTGAGTTAAAGTTCATGGTAACCCTTGTAGGTATTAGTGTTAGACCACCATTTTTCAATGGCATAAATTACACATTTTGAAAAATTCGCATACGCATCCATATTCAATCTATTAGTTATCATCTTTGGAAAACTATTGTTAGTGGTCCTCATATTCCTTCTATTTTGGTTAATGGCATTTCCATTCCAAAGCTCGAAGAGGATTGGAATGAATATGACATTAAACAAATTGAAATCAATGCTAAAGCAATGAACTTGCTTTATTGTGCATTAGACTTAAATGAATTTAATAGAATTTCTACATGCACATCAGCGAAGAAAATATGGGACACACTTGAAGTTACTCATGAGGGTACTCTTCAAGTGAAGGATACTAAAATTAATTTTCTTATACATTCTTTTGAAATTTTTGAAATGATGCATTATGAATCTATATCTTATATGTTTTCAAGATTTATGACTTTTATTAGTGAATTAAAAAGTCTTGGGAAAATCTATACTAATGCTGATTTGGTGAACAAAATTCTTAGATCCTTGCCAAAATCATGGGATCCAAAGGTGACGGCGTTCCAAGAAGCTAAAGATGTAGAAACCTTACCTTTGGAGGAGCTTATCGGTTCACTCATGACCTATGAGTTGAACTTATGGCAAAGGATAGTGGAAGCTGATATAGAAAAGAAAATAATAGCTCTCAAGGCCAAAAAGAAATTCAAGGCAATGATGGCAACTTGGAGCGATAGCGAAGATTTAAATACGGATGATAAAGTTGCCCATCTTTGTTTCATGGCAAATGAGAAAAAGGTATGTGCTAAAAATAATTATGATTTTACCTTTAAAGAATCACATGATGCATCTAATGATCTTGTGCATGAATATAGATTGCTAAAAATTGAGCACAAGAAATTAAATAGGCATGTAGATTCATTTTCTCTTGACAACACCAATCTTGCAAATAAAAATGATGATTTAAATGCCAAGATTGATATTTTGAAAAATGAAAAGAATAATTTTTCTAAAGAAAAAGATTGTTTAGAAAAACAAAATGTTATTTTAAAAGATTTATGTGATAAAGTTTTTAATGAGAAAAATATTTTGATTGAGGAAAAGAAGTAAAAACTTTTGAAGAACTTCAATATTCTTGCTTCTTTCAATTTTTCTTATAAATGTTGTTTCAATGCTTATCCTTCTAGATTAAGAAAAGTTTGGGTTCCAAAAGGAACCATAATTTCTAATCATAAAGGACCCAAGAAAGTTTGGGTACCAAAAATGTCCACTTAATTTGTTTTGCAGGAATGTCTTGCAACCCAACATGAAGAAAGGAAGTTCTTGAAAAGAGGTTGTACAAGATAATTTAAAGAAGTGGACAAGCTACATTTTGGACTAAATGGTAAAAGGAAGGATTATGTATATTGGTAAATTCTTAACATCTCCTTCCATAATTAAAAATGTAGATTAAATTTTATTGCATCAATTACTTTGAAAAATTATTTTAAATAGTTAATTAGAATCAAGTTTGGACTTATAATCATTGGCTATGATCATGAACTTTTTGGTGTTGATGAATTTCATGCTATCATGATTAAATTTATGATTGCAAGACCTTCACTTGATTTTGATTAATGTATTTAATAAAAATACTTTTAAAGATGCATATTGATTTGAAAAATATTTTAATTGATTGATTAGAATCAAGCTTAGACTAATAATCATTTGTTGTGATCATGACCATTTTGATGTTGATGGATTTCAAGCTCTCATGGTCAAACTTGTGATCATTAGATCTTCACTTGATTTTAGTTAATAAAGTTTCTAAATTATTTCAAGTGAAATGCTATGATTTATATGTTTTTATTTTTGGCATCTATGCATAATCTAGAAATGATTTGGATCAAGTATAGAACAAGTAGTTAAGGGTTACTTTTAAGAAAAGGGTATGCTTATTAACAAACCCTTTCTCTAATAGCTAGACTTGATATCATATTACTTCTAGTATTTGTATGGATATCAAATCATCTTAAAATGAATTTGAAATCATGCTAAAAGTTTTTAAGTGATATAAATGCTTTGTATTTTGAAAATCATGAATATCTTGAAAAATTTCAAATCTTGATGCATAAGCTTTCATGTTTTATTCTTGAAATAAATACATATTTTTAAAGGAGGAATAACATTCAGGGGAGCATCCAAAGATTTGTTATCATATTTGATGCTTTGAATATCTTGTTGATATCATGATTTGCTTATATTGCTCTGATACTCCTTCTTGTTTTCAAATCTAATTCTTTGAGGGGAGTTACATTCAAATGGTATCATATTCTATTGGTATCAAAATTATTTTTAAAAAAATTTCTAGTAACCGCTTCGGATTGGGTTAGTCACCATGGCCGTCCGGTCATAGGAGATAAGTAGGGCTTAAAGACCCTCTCTTCCCATTCAACGGGCTCTCTTATGACGTGTAGGGGTGCCGCTGTGACCTTATCCCATGAACAAGTAAGGCAAATGGATAATATACATCAAATCATTTCTTGCATGTGCTTACATTCTTTGGTATCTTGTTCAATTTATATCATATTCAATTGATATCATAAATATTTGATTTCATGCATTGATTTTGATGACCTACTTGCTATTCTTTCCAACTTCATTCCCACTTTGTATTGCCTTTCATCCTTTTTTCATGATGTCAAAAAGGGGGAGAAAATTGTTAAGTATGAAAAGGGGAAGATTGGATAAACATGAAAATCATTTGAGAAATGAAAGAAAGTGGCAAAGGTGGAGAAGAATGTAAAATATTTTTATCTAAAGGAAAGAATTATTAAGAAGAAGAAATTTTAAAAATTTAAAATTTTTTGCATATTTTGAAAAATATTTTTGAAGATTTTTTGGATCATATTTTGAGGGGGAGCTTGGTGCTTATTGTTTTGAGCTTACATGTTTATCTTATTGTTAATCTTTTTAAGCTTACCCTATTCATATACTTAAAGGTTTTGTCATCATCAAAAAGGGGGAGATTGTTGACTCTGATCTTGATTTTGATGATTGACAAAATGTTTAAGTATATATGAGTACTAATTATGTTTTAAGTGTATTTCTCAGATCTTAGTACTCATCCATGTTGAATGAAGAAATGCTTGTATTTTAGTTGAAAAAATCCTTAAATTAATGGAAAATCAAGTATATGGACTTTGGAATTAATATGGAAGAACTTGAAGATGTTAAAGTTTCAATTTGAAGATATTTCAGTAATGGCACAGGCAAGTGTCGATACTTGGAAATGAAGTGTCGACACCTGAGGATCAAGTGTCGACACTTGATGAGTGAAGTGTCGACTCAAGGCCTGAGACAAACAGAAAAACTTCAGAAAGCTCTTTCAGTGAAGTGTCGACACCTGAAGCTGTAGTGTCGACACTTGGAAGTGAAGTGTCGACACCTGAAAACTGAAGTGTCGATACTTGAAACTGAAGTGTCGACACCTGAAGGTGAAGTGTCGACACTTGAACAGTAATGGCTAGTTTTCTGGGCTGCAGAACTTCTCCAACTTGGTTCCAAACGGTCATATTTTCCTCCCTAACGGCTATAAACGGTCATTTAAGTGTTGGGAGGCTATATAAACATCAAAAATCAATTGGGGATGTAATCCTTTGGTGAGATTTTTGAATATTCTTCAAGGATTCAAGAGTTGAGTGGTTCAAGCCTTCAAGCTTCCAAGTTTCAAAGAAAGCATCCAAAGTTCACATCCTCAAGCATCAATCAAAGGCTTCATCAACTTGAAGACAAGATCTTCATCAACTCTCAACGAGCTTTAAAGAGATATTTGCTTTATTTTAGAAAGCTTTTATTGTATTCATTTATACTTGCTCTTACATTGTTTTACTTAAGGTTTTTGGTGAGCCTTGGAAAACCAAAGAGGTTTTTGGTGAGCCTTGGAAAACCAAAGTGGTTGTTGGTAAGCCTTGAAACCAACTAGGGTTTTACTTGTGAGCCCGAAGCCAAAACAAGTTGTTTAGGTTCTTGGTTATCCCGTAAAACCAAGGGTGGTTGTTGGTGAGCCTTGAAACCAACTAGGATTTGACTTGTGAGCCCGAAGATAAAACAAGTTGTAAAGGTTATTGGTGAGCCTAAGTTATAAAACCAAACTTAGTGGAATTCCCAAGGGTTCTTAGGGAGTGGATGTAGGTGCTTGGTTGGCACCGAACCACTATAAATCTTTGTGTTTGTGTGATTGTTCTCTTTATGCTTTTATTTCATTATTTCCACTACATTTATTTGAAATACACAAACACTTAAATTGCATTAGCATACACTTGCTTTAGTTCATCTTTTAAATAGTACAAAAGTTTTATAAAACCCAATTCACCCCCCCTCTTGGGTTGCCTACGTGGGCCTTCAGGAAGGTTTCTAGGTATAGGCAAGTACTTGTGGAGCAGTGATGGACCAAGATGGAATTGACCTATCCAAACAATTTGGATTGAATGTCTCGTGGTATCTCAATTTAGCAAATCCGCGGCCAGGGTAGTCCTAATGAAGAGTCACTGGGCTTGCGAGGTTGAGACACTAGTCGACTGACTCAGTCTGGGCTAGCAGCCCAATCTCAGTCGTCCTGAGCATTAGAGGTCAAAGCGATGAATTATACGGTAACCATATGCTAGAGGTTCGATAGTTTGCTCCCGCATCTTCGACCTATCCGGAAGCCAGGACCCATTTCTTGATGGTTTCCTGTGTTGGTACTAAAATTATTCTAGTGCTACCGTTTAGGTTCGAACCTATGAGGTCACACGCCACAGAGGATAACTCTCTGATCCGGATACCGATTACGATTGGGAATCGTCTCAGTTTTATGGTCATAGTATTTTTTAGCACTCTTTTTCCCATCTTGCCCTTGTCTAAGTCAACTGGAAATTATTCCGGGCTGAACGGTGCTGCGCCAGGATTTTTCTGAATCAGTTTTGAACTGATTCAGAGTTCGTTTCGGCCTCCAATTGGTTGTGAACCAATTGAACCAATTTTATTGGGCTCGGACCGGTTCAATTGGATTGAACCACCGTTGGTTAATTGAACCAATGGGTTGGTTTATTTGTTTGGACCATTTTTTTGGTTTCCACGTTGTTTTTTCTCCCCACGTGACCGTTTACACAGTATTTATACTGGGAGATTTTCTAACGCTGGAGAAGGCCAATCATTGGAAGCCCAAACGACCGAAGGCCAAACGACCGAACCTCCTCTCCCAGGCATCTCTTCCCCTCCTCCAACCGGCTTGCTTTAATCCTGGATTAAAGGCTGGTTAATTGGGTGATTAATAGTAGCTATTCCCAGCCTCTCCACCTCTCCATCTCTCCACCTCCCTCTCCCTTTTGCTGTCCTATTTAAACAATAGCGTCCCTGTTTCAAATGAGTTAGTTTTTTCACCGTGAGAACATTTCAGAGGGAGAATTTAGGGTCTTTGTTGCTTGTTCTAATCTTTTTCTTTGAGAGGCTTAGGTGGAGAGCTTTGGGACTGGGTTTAGGAGCTTGTGAGGGAGAGAAACAAGGCTTTAAATCCCATTGTTTCAAGTGCTCAAGTTCTGCCCTGTGGCAGAAATTCTGTGACCGTGAAGCTTTCTTCCAGTGGCTAGCACCGCGCGTGGAGAAGGATCCGAGAGCCCCGGGCGTGTCTCCCCTCTAGAGGGAGTATCCTTCTACTCCTAGGAGCAAGCTACGTGGACCGGGATCGCCCCAACTGCTACAAAATGATGGCCAAAGTCTGCTGCCTAGTTCTGCTGCAAAAATCTGGCAGCAGACTTTGGTGATTTATTATAATTTTTTGGCTTAGATTTGGTTATAGTTATCAGTAGCATATCGAAGTAGACTTGTCCAAGTTGCTGCTGCTCAAATTTGGGAGCAAACAGAGGTCCGGAAGGAGGTGTTCCGATGATGTTTTGCAAGCCAAAAATAGAGTTCCAAGGAGGAAGATGACTGGAATAACTTTATTCCAGTTATTCCAGTCTATTCCAGTTTTATTCCAGAGTTATTCCAGGTGGAATAAAGGTATGGAAAATTAATTTTTTAATCATGCATGGATAGACTTAATTGTTTAATATTTTGAAAATATTTTATATGACCATACATGCCTAATGCAACTAGATTTAGATTAGTTCCTAGCGGAGCATATTTCTGCTGCACGAATTTTAAAAAATGTTTTAAAATCCATTCTTCTCCTACAGATGTTTGCATGCCTAGTGTAGGATCTTGTCAAACCACCTGCATAGTTTCCTTTCAGTGGTATCAGAGCCAGGTTTATGAAATCTAATCAAATTTGCATAAGCCATTTTGGGTTAATTGGGTTAGCTGACTAATTTAGGTCTAACCTAAATTTTTTTTAATAATCCAAACACTTAATTAAAATATTTTTTAATTAAGTCTTTATATAAAACATATTTTTACATAACAAATCATGCATCAAATATTTTACAAATATTTTATAAACATTCCTAAAACATGTATTACCAAATTAAAACAATTTTAAATTTTTAATTTTTAATCAAATTTGCATAAGCCATTTTGGGTTAATTGGGTTAGCTGACTAGTTGGATCCATAACTAGGTTAGACCTAAATTTAGTTGAACCGGATAATTAGAAGATTAAACAAAAGTTGTTTAAGGTCCTTCTTTAGAACTATCTAATAGTTAGATTAGTTGATCCGTTCATCTAAAATGGATCCAATTAGTGGCTCAGTGGAAGCCCGAGTCTTTAGGCTAGTCTGATCGAGTCTGGTAAACCGACTGGTGTCGAGGTAGGTTTGGCATTGTGATCATGGCTGTATGAGGCTACCTCTTTCCTGGCCAACTTGGTTGGTGTTTAGGAAAGATGGTTAATGGCAGATACTCACCCATGATCTCACCTACCTGGCTAGTCGAGTCGACCAGAACTGATTGGAAAAGCTCAATGACTCGAGTTAACCCATGTCACCCAAGTTGATCGGTCTGACTGATCTATAGGTGCACATGGATCATTTGTTGATTCATTTCAACCCTCCTGGAATCTGATTGATTCAGTGGGAGGATGATCCATGTCCTTATCTTTTTTCTTCTATCACAACTATAAAAAAAAAAAAATCCTCTAAAATTATTAGGTCCTTAAAAAGACTAAGTCAAGGAGTTGATAGTGTCTTTGCCTCCCATTAAGTTGGATAGAAATGTGTCCACTAGCTTGGTGTGCATCGGCAGTTCAATAGAACGGGTATACATCCGGCAATTGGAATTTCTATCTGATCGATGATGGTTCAGTGCAACCTCCTTAACGGGACCAGGTGGGCCGGCCATCATCGAGCTTGGTCTTTAGTTAGCTTGAAGCATTGGATTTGTCATTTTAATGGTTAGACCTAACCAGAGACCCGCAATAGGAGGCCCCTAGGCTGATTGGGGTGCTCTCTGGTGCAAAATAAATACTAAAAATTATTTAGGAAAACAATTGGTTTACGAACCTACCTTTAGGCTCGTATGGGTGAGCTGGCCATAGTCGGGCTCATGCGAGGCCTATTGGATTTCAGTACCCACTTGACAAAATGTTTTCACGGATTGGAGTTAGAGGCTACCAATCTAAAAAATTAGTGGGAGAAACCTTTAGACTAAAGTCCAAGTCTTTTGGTTAAGTTATTAATTCATAAAATAATTTGGTCTTATTTTCTTTTCAAATGTCTTCAAATTTATCGCTCTGGTCACTTCTCGGTAACGAGAAGTTAAAGGGTCACAACTTAGATAGTTGGTATCGAAGATTGAGAATCGTTCTGGTGCATGAACGGATCCTCTATGTAATAGCGGATCCGGCACCTGAAATCCCTCCCGATAATGCACGGAGTGCGGTCAGAGACGCTTATCTGAAGTGGGTCTCTGATCGAACTACTGTCCGATGCATTATGTTAGCGGCGATGAACGACGAGTTCAGTCGCAAATTTGAGGAGGCCCAACCTGATGAAATCCTTCAAAGGTTAAAGGAATCCTTCGGCACCCCGGATGATGTAGAATGGTATAAAGTGTCTTGGAGCCATGCGATCCGAAATGGAGTCCATGGAAATCAACAATGTTTGGATATTGGTTGATCCGCCTGAAGGAATAAAACCCATCGGGTGTAAATGGATCTTCAAGAGAAAAAGGGGTGCAGATGGAAAGGTAGAGACCTATAAAGCCCGACTGGTTGACAAGGGGTATCGTCAGCGATATGGTATCGATTATGACGAGACTTTCTCCCCTGTGGCAATGCTCAAGTCCATTCGGATCATGCTTGCTTTGGCAGCATATTTTGATTACGAGATCTGGCAGATGGATGTCCGAACCGCTTTCCTAAATGGGGAGCTGGAAGAAGAGGTGTATATGATACAGCCTGAAGGGTTCACATCCACTAATGAATCAAAAGTATGCAAGTTGTAGAGGTCCATCTATGGACTCAAGCAAGTATCTCAAAGATGGAACTTACGGTTTGATAGGTGTATCAAATCGTATGGCTTCATTAGGAATGGAGAAGAACCGTGCATCTATAAATGTGTTAATGGTTCTTTGATTATATTCCTAGTACTGTATGTTGACGACATTCTCTTAATCGAGAATGATGTCGCAGCATTACAAGGAATAAAGGTTTGGTTATCATCTCAGTTCTTCATGAAGGACTTGGGTGAAGCTTCTTACATACTAGATTTGAAAATCTATAGAGATAGATCTAAGAAGCTTTTGGGACTGTCCCAGTCTACGTACATTGACACTGTGTTGAAACGGTTCAGCATGAAAAATTCGAAGAAAGGCTATCTCCCGATAGGTTCTGTAATTACTCTTTCCAAGAAGGATTGTGCGACAACTCCTGAGGAAAGAGAGCGCATGAGTAGAGTACCTTATGCTTCTGCAGTAGGCTCTATCATGTATGCTCTGACTTGTACTAGACCAGACGTGGCATACTCACTAGGAGTAGTGAGCAGATACCAGTCTGACCCAGGTGAGGTGCATTGGAAGGTGGTTAAGTCCATCCTTAAGTATTTAAGAAATACTAAAGATCAATGGCTGATTTATAGAGAACCTGACTTGAAACTTGTGGGATACTCTGACTCCAGTTTCCAGTCAGATAGAGATGATAGCAAGAGTGTGTCAGGGTTTGTATTTACCTTGAAGGAGGAGCAATCTGCTGGAAAAGTTCTAAGCAGGCAACTGTTGCAGACTCGGTATGCGAAGCAGAATATATTGCAGCATCAGATGCGGCAAAGGAAGCTGTGTGGTTGTGGAAGTTCCTTGGAGAGCTAGGGGTGGCACCTTCCCTAGATGGTCCTGTTCTGATGTACTGTGACAGCACTGGAGCCATTGCTCAAGCTAAGGAGCCTAAAGCTCATCACCGCACCAAGCACATTCTGCGGCACTACCATCTCGTACGAGAGATTGTGGAATGAGGCGACATCAATCTTCTAAAGATCGATGGAAAAGAAAATCTGGCCGACCCCTTCACTAAAGCCCTCAGAATGAAAGAGTTCGACTATTGTAAATGGGAAATGGGTATTAGATACTCTTCTGATTGGCTTTAGTACAAGTGGGAGTTGTTGGGAATTGTGTCCTAAAGCCAATCGCCTGGGTTGTTGGCAGTTGTGCTCAGTATTGTACTCTTTTTATGAATTAATATTATTTTTGGCAGCTCATCACATACTTAATTTCCCTGAAATGAACTCTTTTCATGTGATGAAGTCCTTAGGACTACACTGACTTCGATACAGAGAGGATGTATCGAGTGGTCCTTAAACCTTGTTCACAACCAAAGGATATATTGTACTGGACAGCAATATATCAAGTATAGGTTGTTGTAGTTCACATTGTTTGGTTGTCCTCTTGACCAAATGAGTGTGATGACACTGATGTGATCTGCAAGTGGGATATGTGATATCTTATTGAACGTGACTCCGTGCAGCCCCTTTCTGCCAAAGGGATACTCACGATTGTATATGGGTATATGTGTCCCTCTGACCTGAGGTCATCACGGTAGCTTGCAAGCAACTCCCTGTGCTTTGGTGCCGGACTACCCAGATTTTTAATCCGATGATGGAAGGTTTCTAGGTACAGGCAAGTACTTGTGAAGCAGTGATGGACCAAGATGGAATTGACGTATCCAAATAGTTTGGATTGAATGTCTCGCAGTATCTCAATTTAGCAAATCCTCGGCTGGGGTAGTCCTAGTGAAGAGTCACTAGGCTTGCGAGGTTGAGACACGTAGTCGACTGACTCAGTCTGGGTTGGTAGCCCAATCTCAGTCGTCCTGAGCATTAGAGGTCAAAGGGATGAATTATACGGTAACCATATGCCAGAGGTTCGATAGTTTGCTCCCGCATCTTTGACCTATCCGGAAGCCGGGACCCATTGCTAGATGGTTTCCTGTGTTGGTACTAAAATTGTTCTATTCCTACCATTTAGGTTCGAACCTATGAGGTCACACACCATAGAGGATAACTCTCTGATCCAGATACCGATTACGATTGGGAATCGTCTCGGTTTTATGGTCACAGTATTTTTGAGCACTCTTTTTCCCATCTTGCCTTTGTCTAAGTCAATTGGAAATTGTTCCGGGCTGACCAGCGCTGCGCCAGGATTTTTCTGAATCAGTTTTGAACTGATTCAGAGTTCGTTTCGGCCTCCAATTAGTTGTGAACCAATTGAACCAATTTTATTGGGCTCGGACCGGTTCAATTGGATTGAACCACCGTTGGTTAATTGAACCAATGGGTTGGTTTATTTGTTTGGACCATTTTTTTGGTTTCCACGTTGTTTTTTCTCCCCACGTGACCGTTTACACGGTATTTATACTGGGAGATTTTCTAACGCTGGAGAAGGCCAATCATTGGAAGCCCAAACGATCGAAGGCCAAATGACCGAACCTCCTCTCCCTGGCATCTCTTCCCCTCCTCCAACCGACTGGCTTTAATCCTGGATTAAAGTCTAGTTAATTGGGTGATTAACAGCAGCTGTTCCCAGCCTCTCCACCTCTCCGTCTATCCACCTCCCTCTCCCTGTTGCTGTCCTATTTAAACAACAGCGTCCCTGTTTCAAATGAGTTAGTTTTTTCACCGTGAGAACATTTCAGAGGGAGAATTGAGGGTCTTTGTGGCTTGTTCTAATCTTCTTCTTTGAGAGGCTTAAGTAGAGAGCTTTGGGACTGGGTTTAGGAGCTTGTGAGGGAGAGAAACAAGGCTTTAAATCCCATTATTTCAAGTGCTCAAGTTCTGCCCTGTTGCAAAAATTCTGTGACCGTGAAGCTTTCTTCCAGTGGCTAGCACCGCGCGTGGAGAAGGATTCGAGAGCCCGGGGCATGTCTCCCCTCTAGAGGGAGTATCCTTCTACTCCTAGGAGCAAGCTACATGGGCCGAGATCGCCCCAACTGCTCCAAAATGAAGGCCAAAGTCTGTTGCCCAGTTCTACTGCAGAAATTTGGTAGCAAACTTTGGTGATTTATTATAATTTTTTGGCTTATATTTGGTTGCAGTTATCAGTAGAAAATTGAAGTAGACTTGTCCAAGTTGCTGCTGCTCAAATTTGGGAGCAAACGGAGGTCCGGAAAGAGGTGTTCCGATGACGTTTTGCAAGCCAAAAATAGAGTTCCAAGGAGGAAGACGATTGAAATAATTTTATTCCAGTTATTCCAGTCTATTCCAGGTTTATTCCAGAGTTATTCCAAGCAAAATAAACATATGGAAAATTAATTTTTTAATCATGCATGGATAGACTTAATTGTTTAATATTTTGCAAATATTTTATATGACCATACATGTCTAAATGCAACTAGATTTAGATTAGTTCCTGGCGGAGCAGATTTTTGCTGCACGAATTTTAAAAAATATTTTAAAATCCATTCTGCTCCCACAGAAGTTTGCATGCCTAGTGTAGGATCTTGTCAAACCACCTGCATAGTTTCCTTTCACTATTTGTACTGGACTGCTGACCTGGTGGTCAAGCAATCAATCAAACAAGGTAGTATGATGCAGTCAAGCACACAATGGTTAACACATACTATAGCTTGATAGACCTAGAGCCAAAATTGAATGGGTCTACTCAACTTACACTTAACAGCTAATCCTTCCACTGGCCAGGTAAGAGGTGGGGTGGTGGGAGGCTTCCCCTGCCTATGACAGGGTCCTAATTAAAAACCACCAGTCCACTTAGGATGTTTGCCTCTAGACTTGTAGCCTTAGACACCAGTTTTCAGTAATAGTTAAAGAATTAAGTGCACTAGTGTACCCACATAACTCGGACCCGACCTGTTAGTGTCTCTAAGCTTACTAGAGCAATTAGGTTGCTAATTGATTTTCGTTAAGGCTTGGGTTCTGATGCTGGGCGGTTGTATTGGGCCTAGGATAGGTAATGAAATCTTACCTTGATCTGAGATGGGAAATTGCCCTTAAGATTGATTGAATGAGATGATGACAATCGATGAGCCATAATGCAACTAGTAACAATTAGAAATTTTTTTTAAAAAATATTTGTCTTTTATGAGGTGGCAAATTAAATTTAAGTTGATTAAATTATCAATCAAAATTTGGGCTTGGGTGAGGTAGGGTTTGGAAGTTGATTAGATTTGGTTTAGTCAAGTATGTAGAAGTGAAATTATGGTTTGTTTGAAAGTAGAATTTGGTATAGTTTTTTATGCAAAAAAAAATTAGAAAAATTTAAGAATAGAGGATTAATAGTGAAAATGATCCCTACCAAGTTTGATGCAAAAAGAAATTCAGATGATTATGCAAAACCTAGGGTTTTCAGACTATGTGCAAGAAATTAGGTTTTCTATTAGGGTTTCTAAGATGCAAATTTTTTATATTTTTTTTCTATAAAAATAATTAAAAATTATAAAAATTATTAGGTTCGAATAGACAATATGTTGTGAATATTTCAATAAAAAATATATTCCTAGGTTTACAAAATAGACAAAAAATCAGACCTCTAACACAAATGACAGGATGCAAAAGTTTCTAAGGCAAAGAAAATAGGTGTACAAAAATTCTACAGGCAGAAATAAATCATAGAAAAATTTTGGTAAATATTTTCAATTATGAAAAATCCATAAAAATAAGAATTAGAGTTTTCTAATCTATCTACATATGGAAACAGTAAAAATAACAGACCATGTATAAGAATTATGAGATAAAGAAACTAGCCCTAAAACATGCTCGATACCAATTGATGCGGATCTATTCATGCATGCTAGTTATTTTTTTGTTGTTAGGCATTAAGTTAGGAGTTTGTATCACAAATTTTAATACAAGATATTAAGTAGAAAATCTTATAAAAAATCTGAAGCACAGGCATGCAGAATAAACCCTAAAAGTGAAGAAACAGGATCGCCAAGGCTAAGAAGCCTCTGATTAGGACTAGCTCTTCTGCAATACCACTATCAAAGAAGTCTAGAGGGTGTACCTAACAGAGATTTGATGATTGATACTTGAACAGTTCGCTCTATGCTATCGGATGCGGCCTGGAAATAAAGCTAATGACCCTGCGGATTCGTGGCTTTCAATCTAGTGACCCAAAAGCTGGTCAGATGGAATCCTTGGATTCGTGAACTCTAAGGGACCTACAAATCACCTTTCATAGGTTAAAAAATAAGGAAGAAAAAAATTAGAAGGCTGAAAGAAGAAGAATGGAAGAGGTTTGTGGAAGGTGGCTAAGAGATGAAGAAGGCTAGCGGCTTGGAGACAGGGCGCAGGGATCATACAGAAATCCTGAGGGATACACAGATACCCTTAATCAAATAGAATTCATATAGAATTCACATAGAAAGTTAAGAAGAACTCAAGAAAGTTTTCATAATCAATAACATAAAATATATATGAGTGGGGACCTTTATATAGGCATATAAAACTTGGGCTCCAAGAAAGGGTATACATTTAAAACCCTAAGTATCCTTTTCTCATCCAAATACATAGAAGTGTCCTCTCCTAATTGGACTAATACTCTCTCTCTCTTCTTCTCCTTGTTGGATTAGGTGACCAAGAGAGGTAACCACAAGAGGGGCACCATATGGAGGGTGACCATAAGGTGGGGTGCCTAATTCATGAAGAGCATTGGGCTTTGAGCGGCCCACTTCAATCCTGGGCAGGCTTTAGGATTTCTTCAGTTGTCCTTCTCCTGGCAGGCTGATGCTGTTGTCCTAGTCTTCAAGGATGATGATCTTCAAGGTCCTTCTCATGCAATCCAAGGTGGCACATTCAAGTATGACTAGGACTCCTTGAAGTTGTCAAATTTTCACTTTAGCTGGGGTCCATTAATGTCTTGAGTCTTCTTCTTACTGAACTAGACTAGACTCAACATAGGACTTGAACAAAACTACAGGACTCAAATTGACACAAGACCCAAAATGAAATAAGAAGACCAAAATGACTAAAGACTCACAATGAGCTGACTTGAATAACTAAGCTCAACTGAGCTGAACATAACCCAAAACTTGGCTCATAAGCCCTAATGGTGTGAGTCGACTCTAAATACAGAACTCAAGTATAACAAGGCCTGAAAAACAAAACTCAAGGCCCAAATACAAGATTCAAATGGCTAACACAACCAGATTATTGGACTCAATGATAAAATTTGAATCATGGCTAAGGGACTCAAAACTCAGGGACCCATAGTGAACTAGGGTTGACCTGATGTCCCCATCATGAATCCTCTTCCTATTTCCAACCCTATCCTAAGGCTTCCAATGCTTCTAGGACCATCAGGTTACATTTTGTTGAGATTAGTAGGTTGCATCAGTCCTTAGAGCATGTTAGATTTGCTACCTATTTCTGGAAGACCTTATGGCATTTATTTGGAGTCCATGTCAAATTTTTATCTGCATGTCATCCACCAACCAAGGGTCAGGCACAGAGTTGTAGTTGAAGGCTTAATAAATTTCCTTAGGAATGCATAGTCGAACCTTAGGTGTTAGTATGAGCCATTTTACCCTGCATGTTAGAGATCTAAATAAAGAAGTTAGCCTTAAGATTAATGTGAGTAATGATATTTAAAAATATGGTTAATTTTTGAAAGAGTTAAAGAGTTCGCTGAGAGAAATTATGTAATGATTATCCTTAGGCTAGAGTGGTTTCCTTCGAGGATCGTGAAAAAGTTACATGCCCATGGAGCTGGACCCTTCAAAGTGATAAAAAAAGTTGGACCTAATGCCTATGTGCTCGAGTTACCACCTGAATTTGGCATTAGCTCAACCTTCAATATCCTAGACTTAGTTGAGTATAGGAAGCCAGCAATGATACCTAGTGAGCCTTTAGACCTGATCCTTCCTTTGAGAGCGAACCCATCCCTGAGTGCCCACTAATAATTTGCCTGGAAGAGGAAAAGGATTGAGCGTATCCTGGACGACCAAAGCTATTTAGTACCAAGAACAAAGGCTACCAACATTACTTGGTTCGTTGCAAGGTCGACCAGAATCTAAGGATTTATGGATCACTCGAGGGATTTGCAATGCTCAACCTAGACCTATTGGAAAAGGAATAGAGCCAGGTTGACCCTTGCTCAACAGGGTCTAGTTTCCTCTCGCTCCGGGAGAATATAAAACTGATTTTTAGGGTTTTTGTGATTTTTAGATTTTTATGGTTTCTTGGATTCCCGAAAATAAGTAAGAGATGATCAGGGTTCTATAACAATAAGAGCTATCAAGCAAGTAGATGGTCCCTAAACAATGAAAAAAAGAGACCCCAGGATGAGAAACCCGGTAGGACTTAGCTCTCTCGATCAAGAAGAGACTCCAACCAATTCAAGTCAAATCCGAGTCCTTATGGTTGGATGAGTAAAGAAAGTCCTGTAATTTTTTTATTTTTGAGTTCGAATAATTATGTAATTCGAGTCCATTTCAATTTTATGTTGGACTAGTCCAGCCTGATTAACCTGTATTTGAGAGTTGGGTCCAAATGAGTCAAGTCCAATCCATGAAGAATCAAACCAAACCACATTTGAAGACTAAAGAAGACTCAAGACTTATACTCCAAAGCAAGACCAAAGCCACCTCAAGTGGGGACCACATGCCACATGACACATGCCACTCATCATCCAAGGTTGCTGCCACATCACACATGCCACCTCACCATCCAAGATTGCTGCCACATCACACATGCCACCTCACCATCCAAGTTGCCGCCCAAGAGAAGAAAAGGGGAATTTGAAATTGAATTGGCTACAACCTCCTCCACAACTTCCTCCACTATTCATGGGACACCCCATATTTTTCTCCACAAATTTTTCTCCATGATATTTGGTGTAGTTTGAATTCAAAATGGCTTAATAGTCTATAAAAGACTCTTAGTCTTCTTGTAAAAGGATGATGGAAAAGAAAATTTAAAATTTTCTTCTATGTGAGTTCTATGTGCCTAAGTGGTTGTTTTAAATTCTTCTCCCTATCCCACGCCAACCCTACTTTCTCCTCCTCCATCTCCAATGCCTAAGACACTCTCCTTCTTCTCCAATCTCAAGCTAGCTCTTCAATATTCAAGGTTGATCAAGAAGACCATCACAAGGAGGCCGGCCTAATCCATTTCAAGTGATCTACCATGGCGCCAAGATTATTCTTCAACAATGCTTCCTCGACTCTTCTTTAGTTTCTCCATTCATGACTAACGTATTTTTACCAAGTTCTTAATCTTGAGGTTTCTTTGTGTAGGGTTCTCCGGGATTCTGAATTTAAGAGGAAGGAATTACTTGCCACATTCCAGAAAACAAGAAACGCCCTCAATTTGTAGTTTGGTCTTGTCATTTGGGAGGTCTCTTCATGAGTGATCTTGATCTACATGAAAGATTAATGCCAGGTATGTTCTAGTGTCGATTAGGTCTGAAATATTAATTTGCCTAGCTTAACTTGTGTGGTTCGAATCTTATTCCTATTTCTTTGTTATTTTGATAGTCTCATTAATTTGGTTTACGTTTGATCGTTCGAGTTCTCTTCATTAGACCTCCTTTGATATTATATGCTGAACTAATCATATGCAAATAAGAAAATTGCTAAGTTAATCTATGCTAATCTCCTTTAGGGTTGCATCGTTGCATTCTCAACTTGCATGTTCCCCACCAATCTTGGTATCAGAGCATGGTAGAATAAGTTCCTGATTGCATAGCATTAAGTCCTTGAAGTACTTGGATCGGGGGCATTACCAGGCCATCCGGTCTTAGGAGAAGTAGAGTTTAAACACCCTCTCTTCCCATTCCACGGGGATCTCCTAAGGCGTGTCGGGGTGCCATTGTGATTGACCCGTGAAAAAGAAAGCCAAAGGACTTCTTAGATTTCATTTGTGAATTTTGCATTGGGCACGTTCTATTTTTCTGCTTGCTGTATTTTCTATAGGCTGACTGTAATCTGCCGGCAACTCCAAAGGCAAGTATCACATTCCTCATTGGAATATTTTTTTTCCTGCTCCATTTTAAGTTGCTTATCACTGTTCTAAATTTCAATCTGAGAAAAATTTACAAAAAAAATAAAAATTCCTGCAGTCCATCAGTGTTATTAGGGTTTCTGTTCTGTTCTGTTCCTTTTCATTATCTTCATTTCAGAATCTGCCTAGAATAGTACAGATTTTATTTTGAATTTTCGTTTCATCTAGTATGTCATCTAGAAGTTAGAAGTTTTCTTTGATTTTTTTAGATTTTTCTGACATTTTTTCTACACTTATCAACACCACTTTTAAACTGCAACACACTACTTCTGCACCTGAAATTTCAAATTTGCATGCATCTCATGACAAATCAAATTAAGGGCATGAAATTGACATAGGGTCAGGATTTCATCACCTGTCCCTAGCCCAAAAATCACCAAATTGCATATCGATCCAATCCCTAACTAAAATTGATTAGACATTAATTGCCCTAGTGGGTTAGGAACATCAATTTGGTCGAGCCCGGGTTATTGTCAACTCATTGTGTCAACTAGTCTTGTGTGTGCCCTACTACTTGGTGTCTAGAATTGGGACTAAGGGCTTGGGTGCTGATCCATCTATCGGGCCAATTCCACCGGGCCTAGGTAGGCCAGAGACAGGATCTCACACTCCCCTTGTTCTAAACCTGGCCAAGTATAGAGTTACTACAATCTAGCTTGCCACCTTGATTAGGCAACTAGCTTGGAACTCTAGGTCCAGTTCAATTCAATTGGGAAAGCTTGTGCAACCCATTTCTTCATCTATTATTGAAAGCTGGTGTCAAGGATAGAGGTTAAGTGGCTCAAGCCTAAGCGGTTCTTGTGGTTTTTATTAGGACCCAGTGAAAGCTGGGGGAACCTCCCACAGACCCACCTCCTGACTGGCCAGTGGAAGAGAGTAGCTGTTGATTTGATTGTATCTAGTCAACTCAGTTTATTTGGACTAACCGGTTTAGAAAACTCGTAGTTCGGGTCTAGGTCTAATTGTTTGCATGACAACTAGGTCAGGCACACCTTATCACCCTTCGCAAGACCAACCAAGTTTATCCATGGACACTAGTATGGAACCCTTATGAGATCTATGATTGAGCAACTTGAACGTTTGGATGCTAGGTTTGACCAGTTCGAGGAAAGGATAGGAACCCTAGAGGAATCTAGGTTGACCCCAACTGAACCACCTTCACCCAGATTACCTTCAGTTCGCCCTAGAGCCCAACGATAGGAACATACACCTGATCCAATTCATAGAAGGCCACATCAGGATTATACTGATCACACTCCAGAGCCAAATCCTAGAAGACCTCGCCATGATACTTTTGATCAGGATGATCGGGCCTTAAGGAATATACGTCTAGATGTACCAACCTTTAAGGGAAGCCTAGATCCTAAGGTGTACATAGACTGGGAGGCTGACATGGACCAATATTTTGACTGGTATGATATGTTTGAAGAGAGAAGATTCAAGTTTGCGAAAATCAGACTAGTCCGTCAGGCTAGGTTGTATTGGGGAAATGTCGAACGGATAGCTAGGCAGAGGGGAGACTTACCTATAGTGACCTGGAGAGACATGAAGAGAAAGCTTAGAGAGAAATATTTGCCTATGTCTTTTCAGCAAAGGTTGTTAGATCAGTGGCAACGATTGACACAAGGAAATAAGACCGTTTCTGAGTACATTGCTAAATTTGATGTGTTTGTAATGCGATGCAACGTAGTCGAGTCTGAGGCAGCCACATTGTCGAGGTTTAGATCAAGATTGAATGAAGATATAAAAGGAAACTATTTTTAGAGAAGTCCATGATTTAGATCAGGCATACCAAGTTGCCATGGACTATGAGAGGTTTCAAAGGAGAGCTACATTTATGCGACCTGAACCCATTAGGTTTAATTCCCTTGTTAATCGAACTAGTTCATCCCTGGTACAACCAATAGACCGAGATCCAGCTCGAATCCAACCCCTAGGCAAAACCTGCCATTCCCCCAATTCCTAGAGAAGACAAAGAAAGAGCCCTGAAGTTCGAGGAGAGGGAGCGAGTTTGCTATAATGTCGTAAACCAGGTCATTCGTGAGCCAATGTCCCTCTAGAGCTTTACATATAGGGGAGGCAGAAGAAGGTGAATCAGAACCCCTGGAGATTGATGAAGAGGAGGTTTATGAAGCAGGGATTGCTTGGCTGATGAGTATGAGGAGATGAAGAAAATGTAGTTCATCAGATGTGTTAGGAGTTGTGAGATTATCATGACACAGACCAAGGAGCAGGAAGACTGGCGTAGGACTAGCATCCTACACATATTTGTCAAAATAGGAGAAAAGGTCTGTAAGATCGTGATCGATAGTGGAAGCTGTGTCAATGCCATTTCCACTAGTGCAGCCAAGAGTCTAGGATTACCCACTGAACCACATCCCAATCCATATAAGGTATCCTGGATCGATTCCACTTCTATCCCAATCAAGCAGAGATGTCAGGTCCGAATCCAACTTCAGTCCTATCAGGAACGAATCTGGTGTGATGTACTCCCTATGGGAGTAAGTAGCATCATCCTAGGTAGGCCATGGCTGTTTGACCATGATGTGACAATTTTTGGTCGATCAAATTCCTGTGCTTTCAATTTTAATGGCAAGAAAATTGTCATTCATCCAACCCAGCCTAAGGACAACACCAAAAGAGGAGTTAGCAGCTTGAAAGAAAAGGACTGGATTAAATTTGATAGGTGCAAGAGAATTAGAAAAAGACATTAATGAGGGAGCACCTATTTGGATGGTAGCTGCTAAGGAAACTATGGACCACACCCCTGTAGAACACCCTCAAGAGGTGGTCCAATTATTGAAAGACTTTGAAGACGTGTTTCCCGAGGATCTTCCCGACAATCTTCTATCCCACTGAACCACATCCCATCCATAGGTATCCGGATCGATTCCACTTCTATCCCAATCAAGCAGAGATGTCAGGTCCGAATCCAACTTCAGTCCTATCAGGAACGAATCTGGTGTGATGTACTCCCTATGGGAGTAAGTAGCATCATCCTAGGTAGGCCATGGCTGTTTGACCATGATGTGACAATTTTTGGTCGATCAAATTCCTGTGCTTTCAATTTTAATGGCAAAAAATTGTCATTCATCCAACCCAGCCTAAGGACAACACCAAAAGAGTTAGCAGCTTGAAAGAAAAAAGGACTGGATTAAATTGATAGGTGCAAGAGAATTAGAAAAGACATTAATGAGGAGCACCTATTTGGATGGTAGCTGCTAAGGAAACTATGGACCACACCCCTGTAGAACACCCTCAAGAGGTGGTCCAATTATTGAAAGACTTTGAAGACGTGTTTCCCGAGGATCTTCCCGACAATCTTCTATCTTAAGGGACATACAGCATGCCATAGATTTAGTCCCTGACGCGACTTTACCTAATTTGCCTCATTATAGGATGAATCCAACTGAACATCAGGAGTTACAAAGGCAAGTTAGTGAACTTCTTAGAAAGGGGTTTGTTAGAGAAAGTTTAAGCCCTTGTGCAGTCCCTGCCTTGTTAACCCTAAAAAAGATGGTACTTGGAGGATGTGTGTAGACAGCCGTGCCATCAACAAGATTACTGTCAAATATAGGTTTCCAATCCCGAGACTGGACGATATGTTAGATATGATAGCCGGATCAACAATTTTCTCCAAGATAGACTTAAAGAGTGGCTATCACCAGGTTAGGGTTAGGCCTGGAGATGAATGGAAGACTGCTTTTAAGACTAAAGATGGATTATATGAGTGGTTAGTCATGCCGTTCGGTCTGTCCAATGCACCGAGCACCTTTATGAGAATTATGAATCAGGTGTTGAAAACTTTCATCGGGAAATTTGTGGTGGTCTACTTTGATGACATTCTTATCTATAGCAAGACTAAGGCAGACCATTTAACCCACCTAAGGCAAGTTTGCCAAGTCCTTAGAAAGGATAGCCTCTATGCCAATATCAAGAAGTGTGATTTCTTAACACATAGAGTAATCTTTCTAGGATTCATAGTAACATCTGAAGGAGTGTCTGCTAACCCTGCGAAAATTAAGTCAATAGTAGAGTGGCCTGTATCTAAGAGTATCCATGATGTCTGTAGTTTCCACGGTTTAGCCACCTTCTATAGGAGATTCATTAGAGGGTTCAGTATGATAGTGGCTCCAATCACTGATTGTATTAGGAAAGGAACTTTGAATGGACTAAAGTAGTAGACAAAGCCTTCCTAACAATTAAGGAAAAAATGACACACACGCACCCGTCTTGAGGTTACCCGATTTTACCAAAGTGTTCAAGGTTGCTTGTGATGCTTCTGGGGTAGGAATTGGAGGTGTCTTGAGTCAAGAGAATCGCCCAGTAGCATATTTCAGTGAGAAGTTAAATGAAGCGAGACTAAGGTATTCTACCTATGATAGGGAGCTATATGCGGTAGTTCAGGCATGACGTTATTGGAGGCATTATCTTCTATCGCAAGAGTTTGTCCTATTTTTTGACCATGAAGCTCTTAGGTTCCTTAGTTCTCAGAAAAAATTGAACCCTAGGCATGGGAAATGGGTAGAGTTCATACAAGCTTATACGTTCATACTGAAACATCGTGCCGGAACTGAAAATAGGTTGCTGATGCATTGAGTCGTCGTTCAATGTTGTTGAATTCTGTGAGCACTGAGGTAGTAGGGTTTGAAACATTAAAAGAGGAATATCCTACATGCCCTGATTTTGGTGACATCTATCGATCCCTTCAACAAGGACCATCTAGTGAGCATAGTGATTATACCATTTTAGATGGATACCTTTTCAGAGGAAATCAGTTGTGTATTCCCAAGACCTCTATTAGGGAATTTCTGATCTGGGAAGTTCATGCCGGGGGCTTAGCAGGACATTTTGGTAGGAATAAGACCATCTTAGCAATAGAAGACCAATTCTTTTGGCCTGGTCTCAAAAGAAATATGGCCCAGATTGTAGCTCAGTGCCGTACCTGTGCTGTTGCAAAACAGCAAAGACAGAACACCGGTCTGTACACACCCTTACCTATCCCCGATTGTCCATGGCAGGATATCAGCATGGATTTTGTAGTAGGCCTCCCTAAGACGTCTAGGAAGTATGATTCTGTCTTTGTGGTTGTCGATCGTTTCTCCAAGATGGCTCACTTCATTCCTTGTTCTCAAACTTTAGATGCTTCGAAGGTGGCCAAGCTTTTTCTCGATCAGGTTGTTAGGCTTCATGGTTACCCAAAACCATTGTGTCCGATAGAGATGTCAAATTTACTAGCTATTTCTGGAAAACCCTCTGGCACATGCTCGGTACCAAGCTGAAATTCTCTACTGCCTATCATCCTCAAACCAATGGCTAGACTGAGTTAGCAAACCGAAGCTTAAGAAATCTGTTGAGATGCTTAGTTGGTGACAACCTAGGAAACTGGGACCTATTACTTCCTCATGCTGAATCTGCCTATAACATCTCAGTTAATAGGTCTATTGGGAAAAGTCCATTCGAAGTGGTCCATGGATACAGACCTAGGAAGCCTTTAGACCTAGCTCCTTTACCCACACATGCACGGGTGTTCGAGTCTGCCGAGTCATATGCACAGCATATTAGGGAATTGCATAAGGAGATTAGCCAAAAGAGTCAAGCGAGCAATGAACTCTATCAGCATATGACTAATTCACATAAACGATTAAAAGAATTTAATGAAGGGGACTCCGTCATGATCAAACTTAAACCTGAAAGGTTTCCGCCAGGAACTATGAAGAAACTCCATGCCCGGGGAGCCGGACCTTTCAAAATAATAAAGAAAATTGGACCAATGCTTATATATTAGAATTACCACCAAGTTATGGCATTAGTTCAACATTTAACGTTTCAGACTTAAAAGAATACAAAGAACCTGCATTGATACCTAGTGAGATTTTTGGTCCTAATGTTTCTTTTGAGAGTGAAACATCAAATGAGTGTCCACCACCAAGTGTTCCTGAGAGAAAGGAGAGAATTGAAAGGATCCTGGATGACCAGATCATTACTACTAGGAATAGAGGCTACCAACGTTATCTGGTTAGATGGCAAGGATGTCCTGAATCTGAAGACTCCTGGATTTCCCGAGAAGACCTACAACAAATCAACCCGGATACATTAGAAGCTTATCAAGCCAACCCTCACTCGATAGGGTCGAGTTCCTCTCACCCCGGGAGAATTGGTGTGGGCACCAGAATCAGGAAGAGACTCCAACCATTCAAGTCAAATCTGAGTCCTTATGGTTGGATGAGTAAAAGAAAGTCCTGTAATTTTTTTATTTTTGAGTCCAAATAATTATGTAATTCGAGTCCATTTCAATTTTATGTTAGGACTAGTCCAGCCTGATTAACCTTGTATTTGAGAGTTGGGTCCAAATGAGTCAAGTCCAATCCATGAAGAATCAAACCAAACCATATTTGAAGACTAAAGAAGACTCAAGACTTATACTCCAAAGCAAGACCAAAGCCACCTCAAGTGGGGACCACATGCCACATGACACATGCCACCTCATCATCCAAGGTTGCTGCCACATCACACATGCCACCTCACCATCCAAGATTGCTGCCACATCACACATGCCACCTCACCATCCAAGGTTGCCGCCCAAGAGAAGAAAAGGGGAATTTGAAATTGAATTGGCTACAACCTCCTCCACAACTTCCTCCACTCTTCATGGGACGCCCCATATTTTTCTCCACAAATTTTTCTCCATGATATTTGGTGTAGTTTGAATTCAAAATGGCTTAATAGTCTATAAAAGACTCTTAGTCTTCTTGTAAAAGGATGATGGAAAAGAAAAATTAAAATTTTCTTCTATGTGAGTTCTATGTGCCTAAGTGGTAGTTTTAAATTCTTCTCCCTATCCCACGCCAACCCTACTTTCTCCTCCTCCATCTCCAATGCCTAAGACACTCTCCTTCTTCTCCAATCTCAAGCTAGCTCTTCAATATTCAAGGTTGATCAAGAAGACCATCACAAGGAGGCCGACCTAATCCATTTCAAGTGATCTACCATGGCGCCAAGATTATTCTTCAACAATGCTTCCTCGACTCTTCTTTAGTTTCTCCATTTCATGACTAACGTATTTTTACCAAGTTCTTAATCTTGAGGTTTCTTTGTGTAGGGTTCTTCAGGATTCCAAATTTAAGAGGAAGGAATTACTTGCCACAATCCAGAAAATAAGAAATGCCCTCAATTTGTAGTATGGTCTTGTCATTTGGGAGGTCTCTTCATGAGTGATCTTGATCTACTTGAAAGATTAATGCCAGGTATGTTCTAGTGTCGATTAGGTCTGAAATATAAATTTGCCTAGCTTAACTTGTGTGGTTCGAATCTTATTCCTATTTCTTTGTTATTTTGATAGTCTCATTAATTAGGTTTATGTTTGATCGTTCGAGTTCTCTTCATTAGACCTCCTTTGATATTATATGCTGAACTAATCATATGCAAATAAGAAAATTGCTAAGTTAATCTATGCTAATCTCTTTTAGGGTTGCATCGTTGCATTCTCAACTTGCATGTTCCCCACTAGAAGACCTTATGGCATTTATTTGGAGTCCATGTCAATTTTTATCTGCATGTCATCCACCAACCAAGGGTCAGGCACAGAGTTTTAGTTGAAGGCTTAATAAATTTCCTTAGGAATGCATAGTCGAACCTTAGGTGTTAGTATGAGCCATTTTACCCTGCATGTTAGAGATCTACATAAAGAAGTTAGCCTTAAGATTAATGTGAGTAATGATATTTATAAAAACATGGTTAATTTCTGAAAAGAGTTAAAGAGTTTGCTGAGAGAAATTATGTAATGATTAGCCTTAGGCTAGAGTGGTTTCCTTCGAGGACCATGAAAAAGTTACATGCCCATGGAGCTGGACCCTTCAAAGTGATAAAAAAAGTTGGACCTAATGCCTATGTGCTCGAGTTACCACCTGAATTGGCATTAGCTCAACCTTCAATATCTTAGACTTAGTTGAGTATAGGAAGCCAGCAATGATACCTAGTGAGCCTTTGGACCTGATCCTTCCTTTGAGAGCGAACCCATCCCTGAGTGCCCACTAATAAATTTGCCTAGAAGAGGAAAAGGATTGAGCGTATCCTGGACAACCAAGCTATTAGTACCAAGAACAAAGGCTACCAACATTACTTGGTTCGTTGGCAAGGTCGACCAGAATCTAAGGATTTATGGATCACTCGAGAGGATTTGCAATGCCTCAACCTAGACCTATTGGAAAAGGAATAGAGCCAGGTTGACCCTTGCTCAACAGGGTCTAGTTTCCTCTCACCCCGGGAGAATTGGTGAGGACACCATAATCAAACCAAGATTGTAGAGCCCTAATTTGGATCTCTAATTTATGTGTTGGAAAGTCAGTCATTTTTTAATTGAGTATAGAGTCACTTGAGTCCTATAATAAACATTGAGTCCTGTAATCAATTAAGTCAATTGAGCCCACTTGGTCGCTGGAGTTGAGTCCATGTATTTTTTAGTCAAGTCAAGTGAGTTCCATCGAGTCTTGTAATTTTGCTTGCTTTCATTCAAGTCAAAACCAAGAGGAGGGTCATCATACAAGAAGAGTCACCAAACTAGGAGAGTCACCAGGCCCTAACTAAAGCAGGCTTCATGTGCCACCCCTGGTCCCCATTCAGTCACCCCCAGCCCATCAACATTTGCACCTCCCAAGTCCACACTCTCGGTCCACGATCATGCCGTCCAAGCCTGACGGAGGACTAACTAGATGAGAAGATGAAATGATGATAAAACTGATTTTTAGGGTTTTGTGATTTTAGATTTTATGGTTTCTTTGGATTCCCGAAAATAAGTAAGAGATGATCAGGGTTCTATAATAATAAGAGCTATCAAGCAAGTAGATGGTCCCTAAACAATGATAAAAAGAGGACCCCAGGATTGAGAAACCCCGTAGGACTTAGCTCTCCGATCAAGATCTACTTAGGAGTCAGGGGGAAAACCTCAAAGATCTAAAGCGCCCGATGCAGAGATCGCTCACCTTGGCGGATGCGGCCTGGATGATCGAGCTGTCAACCCTGCGGAGGTGCCTGCTGGCTGTCCGAAGATCTTGATGGCAAAGGCAACCGTCGCCGTACTTGTATCACCTGGAGGACCTGCGAGCATTCAAAGAAGATAACAGGTTAAGTCTCAATAAGAAGGAACGCAGTGGAATAATGAAAGAAAAGGTTGTTGAGATGGTGGAGTTCTGCTTGATTTGGAGTCGGATGATGGTGTTGCGGAAGTGACGATAGTTTGAGGCCTCACACCTCTCGATGCCCAAAGGTGAAGGTGCTCCCTCTTAGAGATCGACGTTCCTAGTGAACGAAGGCAACTAACAAGAGATTGGAACTCAAGAATATAATTTTTTCATTCATCAAGATTAAAATTTACAAAGGAGGGGTTAGGTCCTTTAAATAGGAACCTAGGTCCCATTCAAATTCAAATGAAAATTTGCTACAAAGGTCTTCATCAAGGTGCCTAAAATTTGAATTTGATTCATGGAATCCTCTCATGGCCGATCTTGATTTGATAGAGGGCTTGATTCAGAGAGTGAGGAGGGGAGCATGTCTTCAAGAATCATGGGTGCCCCTTGATCTTTGCTTCTTTCCTTGACCATCCAAGCTTTTTTGGAGAAGAGCTTGATGTGGGGCATGAAGAATGGATCTTGTCTCTTCATATCTTTAACTCCTTTTGACCTTCCATGGCCGACCAAGTATTTTGGAAAGATAGCTTGATATGAGGGCTTGAAGCAAGGGACTTGTCTCTTCATATCTTTAACTCCTTTTGACTTTCCATGGCTGACCAAGTAGTTTGGGAAGAGGGCTTGATATGGGGGGCTTGAAGCAAGGGACTTGTCTTCACAATCTTTAACTCCCATTGACTTTCCTTGGCCGCCCACCCATCTTTGGAGATAAGCATGATAGGGGGAGGGAAGTGATGCAGAACGAAAGCTCTGATACCAAAATGATGTAGAACGAAAGCTCTGATACCAAAAGTGATGCAGAACGAATGCTCTGATACCAAAAATGATGCAGAACAAAAAAGAGACGATGCGATGCGGAAGTAAATTAAGACTAATTTTTTTTTTTATATATATTTAAGAAGTCGGCTTTGACTCAAAGGAACTTGGTTCTCACAAATCTCTTGAATTTCTGAACTAGGTCTTACCACTTGGTTGCTCTCCAAGGTCTCCTCAGTTAAGGAACCAATAGTATCAATGTCACATTCTTCAAGTTCTTCCCCCTTATATTCATCAACTAGACTCAAGCCAGCATCATATACTTCCTCGATGCCATCTTCAATGGGTTTCGGGTCAGTGGTGATCGGGTCAACTGATTCTAGGCTTGTCATACCTAACCTTTCTTCCTCATTGGTAGGCTTGGGTTCTCCCTCATTAATGTCATCCTTAGGATTCTTACCACTTAGCTGTGCACAAGCCAGTCCTATGCATGGGCACTGACTAGATTTATGGCCTCTTTCTCTACAAAACAAACATTCTTGAGATATAGGAACCTGGGTCACACTGGGTTTCAAGCTAGTAGAGACCTTACTTGGGCATGGGTGTGGATCTAAATGGTTTGATCTAGAAGACTTGGGTTGTTGAGTGACTGGTCTAGAATATTGTAAGGACCTCTCATAGACACGATCCACACGATAGATATCATGGTTAGGCTTCCTAAGGTTATGCTCGGGATCATGGTATAAGGTCCTCCTAGGTTCCTGGCATGGGTGAGGTTGGGGCCTATTCAATTTTGGTATCAGAGCCCTGTCTAGGATTTCTGTTTTGATTGCTTGTTTGAGTCTCTCTCTTTTTACTTTGTCTGCTCGAAGTAGACTCCCCAGGACGTCCGGTCCTAGGAACGAAGCGAGATGCAAACCTCCTCTTCCCATTCCATGGGGTGTTCCTAGGGAGTGTAGGGGATCCGTTGGGTTATAACTTCGTAGCAGGAATTGTAAACGGGGAAGTACTCTATTTTCAGCCTGTAATTTTCTTGTTGTAGGAATTATTTCTCACTGCAGGTACCTCCAAATTCAGTGATTTTTATTTTGGTGAAACCAGTATAATTGAAACTATTTTGCATAATTTTCCTGTGATTTATTGGTTTCCGTGGAATTTCTGAAAATTAAATTACTGCAACTCTATTTTTGTATTCTGCAATCCAATTATTCTTGAGTGTTCATCTCTTAATTCATCTTAAGAGCATTTGAGCATCTAAGATAAGGGGAGGAGTTGATAACCTCTCCTTAGCCCAAAACCACCACCCACTCATTCGACCCTAAGCCTTTAATCTTAAAATTAATTAGACCTAATTTGCCCTAGTGGGCTAGGGACATCAACAAGTCGGGTCAAGGCTAGTGTTGAGTCAGTTTGTCTGGTTACTCTGTGTGTGCTTTGCACTCAGTGTCTAGAATGGTGGTTCAGGGATTCTATCCCGAAGGGCTTGTGTGCTGGTCCGCCTACCTAGCCAATCATTGATTGGTGTCTAGGATTGGCATCTAGGGACCTAACACTCCCCTTACACCTGCCTGGCAGAGTCCTGAGTTACTACAGGCTAGCTTGCCACTCTGATTGGGCATCTAGTTTGGGCTCTAGGCCTAGTTAGCCCGTAGTCGTTTCAGTTGAGTCTCATTCTGTGTGCTTGCTTGCATCATCATGTCTACCCGGAATGGAGTACCCTACCAACCTAGTCAAACCCAACCAGATTTAGAGGCCATGGTTAGAAATCTTATTGAAAGTATGACCAAATTGAGTCAGGACATGAATGAGGGTTTTTCCCAGTTTAGGGATCGAGTCTAAGTACTTGAGAAACGTAGACATCAAAATTGGACCTCTGATCCAAAATTTAATAGGCCCCAACCTCACCCATGCCAGGAACCTAGGAGGACCTTATACCGTGATCCCGAGCATAACCTTAGGAAGCCTAACCATGATATCTATAGTGTGGATCGTGTCTATGAGAGGTCCTTACAATATTCTAGACCAGTCACTCAACAACCCAAGTCTTCTAGATCAAACCATTTAGATCCACACCCATGCCCAAGTAAGGTCTCTACTAGCTTGAAACCCAGTGTGACCCAGGTTCCTATATCTCAAGAATGTTTGTTTTGTAGAGAAAGAGGCCATAAATCTGGTCGGTGCCCATGCATAGGACTGGCTTGTGCACAGCTAAGTGGTAAGAATCCTAAGGATGACATTAATGAGGGAGAACCCAAGCCTACCAATGAGGAAGAAAGGTTAGGTATGACAAGCCTAGAATCAGTTGACCCGATCACCACTGACCCGAAACCCATTGAAGATGGTATCGAGGAAGTATATGATGCTGGCTTGAGTCTAGTTGATAAATATGAGGGGGAAGAACTTGAAGAATGTGACATTGATACTATTGGTTCCTTACTTGAGGAGACCTTGGAGAGCAACCAAGTGGTAGGACCTAGTTCAGAAATTCAAGAGATTTGTGAGAACCAAGTTCCTTTGAGTCAAAGCCGACTTCTTAAAATATATATAAAAAAAATTAGTCTTAATTTACTTCCGCATCGCATCGTCTCTTTTTTGTTCTGCATCATTTTTGGTATCAGAGCATTCGTTCTGCATCATTTTTGGTATCAGAGCTTTCGTCCTGCATCAGGAAGGTAGGCTTGTATCTATGGATGTTGTCCCTTTTGACTTGATGGTGGCCAAGAAATCCTCACATCTTCTAGATTTGTGCCGCCCACTTGGCAAGTTGTCATGGCACCACATAGGATGAAAAGGTGGGCCTTGAGCTGACTTGGATTCCTTCCAGACTTGGCTCCAAGGAGACTAAATTTTAAGACCAACTCTTGCAATGGACCCATACTTCTAATAGACTCAGACTGGACTCAATTTATGACTGGACTTAGTATAGGACACAATTTGACCCAATTGGTCAAAGTATAGACTCAATTCAAAGCAAAAGAAAATTACAAGGTTGAGGCTTGAAGCCTTATAACAAGACCCAAAAATTGAAATCCTAATTGGAGATCCATAGAGGGTTAAGGAGCCTCTGTCAGATCCTGGTGCCCACACCAAAGCCCACCAGCATTGGTGCCCCATCCCAAGCCCACCAGCATTGCCACCCTATCCCAGGCCCATGAAGAAGTGGCACCCTCCCCAGCCCAACAAGACTTGGTGCTCTAGCCCAGTCCAAGCCCAAAAGAAAAGTCAAACCTCCCAGTCTAGCAAGGAGTCAAGCAGTACAAGCCTAAGAGAAGTCAAGTTTCCAAGTCCTACAAGGACTCCAGTCTCCTTGTCCTTCTCAGACTTTGTACTCCAACTTTGACAGAGATTTGTACTCCAACTTTAACTGGGAAATTGGGTGATCTATAAATACCCCTCCCCTCCTCCCTCTTGTAATGATGAATGATTGAATGAATGAAGACTTTGAGTTTTTTTTATTTCCATGCTTAGGCATTGATGCTACATGAGGGAGAGGGTGAGAGGTCCGTTTTCACTCTGCAAGCCCTTCCGTCCATCTTCAAACCCTAGCCGACCTCCATCTTCTTCCATCCTTGGCCACCGACCTCAATCACCCCAAAACCCTAAGATGCCCTCTCATCTTTCATCTCCCAAGCAAACCCTAGGCCGCCACCTTCATCCTTCATCATAAACCCTTGGCCACCAGGTCTTCATCCAAGCCCTAGGCTGCCAGGGGTACTTCTTCAAGCAGGCAAGCCAGCCTCTCCTAGTAGCCAGGCCACCATCCTCCAAGTCTCCAAGCTGCCAACTACAAGTCTAGATGCTTCACCACTCCAGGCCACCAGCCATCTGCAACATCCTCTTCCCCTCATCTTCTCTTCCAAACTTCCAGTTCCATATTTTTCCCATCTTCAAAAACCCTAACCCTTTATGTTTGCAGGATCCCTCCAGTGCCATGAACCTTGGAGGAAGTCTTCCTTGCCCCAGAAACCAACTGATAGAAAGCTGGTGCATCCGCGAGAATGAGACTTCGACATCCAGGCACCGATCCAGAGAGGTGTGATCCCGTCTACAATGAAAGAACATCATTGCTAGGTAAACTAACCTTCCCTTCTCTCTTTTTCTGACCTATTGAAAACTAAGCATGCCCTAATAGTGGTTTCCTAATCCTAGGATCCTATCTTTCTCTTTTTACTTTGTTAGTTCTTGCTATGAAGGTTGAACTTAGTCCTTACATGAAAACCCTAGCTTACTCTTAGTATTTTTCGAGAACAAAACTCATATAAAAATCTGAAACCCTTGCTCACATGATCTAAAAATCTAATTATACTCATCTCTAGCATGATTGCATCCCGCATCAGAGGAGGAAAGGGCCACACATAAAATATGGCTAAATAATAGCATGACTGTCAGGTGCATGATGTTGGCCTCAATGAGCAATGAGCTTTAGAGGCAATATGAAGAGATGGAACCTTAGTCCATATTGCTCAATCTAAAGGAGCTTTATGGAGAGCAAAATAGGGCTACTCGGTACGAGATATCGAAGTAGTTGTTTTGTGCATACATGAGTGAGGGTTCATCAGTTCAAACCCATGTTTTGAAAATGATTGACTTAATCACCCGATTAGGTCAATTAGGGTTTGTAATTGATGAGGGACGAGATTTTAATATGATGCAAGATGATATACAAGGGATAAAGATGAAAAAAATCAGATTAAAGCAAGTAAATATTTTTGGATTTTTTTATGGTTGTGATTCTTGAAACTAGCCTAGATTAGGTTAGGGTTATCCTGTATCAATTAGCATCCTACCTGCATGCTAGATTAATCAAAGAGAAAAGAAAATCAGGATCCTAGGTCTAAGAAGGTCTATTAGGAGCATGTTCAACTTCAAGAAATCAAAAAAAGAGAAATGGAAATTAAGTTTAACATACCAGGCAATGATTTCTAGTTGCTATAGAAGATATCGCTCTGCTCAAATCGGCACCTGGGTGATCTGGTCATTTTCTCGCGAATCCACCGACTTTTTATTAGCTTCGTTCAAGGGCAAAGAAGAATTCATCCAGAGGGCATGGCACTAGAGGGATCGTACAAATGTCACGGGTTAGTGTCAAGGATGATGGGAAAAATATAAACACGGGGGATTAGAAGAGAGGAAAAAGTAGTAGGATTGCTTGGGCCGATTTGAGGACTATAGAAGATGAAGATGCCTTGATTCTTGGAGGGTTGATGGTGGGTGTCTTAGGGCTCTTTCTTGGATGGGTAATGGCTAGGGTTTAGTAAGAAGAAAAAGAAATAAGTCTCACACACACTTCCAAAGAGCACAAATTGTCATAAGAAAAATTCACCAGAGTTTTAATTCATGAAAAGAGATTGATTACAAGAGGGGGAGGGGATGGGTAATTGTAGATTCATCCAACCCTTTCCCTGTCAAACTAAGAGTATACAGTATGAATAGGATTAGGAGAATAAAGTTGAGTAGAATAAGGAGTACATAATTTGAACAGAATTGGTAGACTGAAATCCTTGTAAAACATGGACATCAACTCCTTCTTGGACTTAGAAGCTTTGACTTTTTTCCATGGACTTGGACTAGTATGAAATTTTTGCTAGGCTTGGACTGGGTCAAAGCCTTGGGCATCTTGGACTGGGTCAAAATATGGGGCGCCAACTTCATGATGGGCTAAGGTGCGTCAACTACTATGGGCCTTGGACTGTGGTTCCAAGGATAGGGATCTAGGACGGCACTTCTTAATGAAATCTTATGGGCTTGAGGTGCCTAAGGCCTGGTATGCTGGGGCACCATCTCTTGGAGGGCTTAGACAGCATGAAGAAATCCAGATGCTGGGTTGGTGACTTAAGTGTGGGTCCAAAGGTCCTCCTCTTGAATAAAAATTACATGGACTCAAAAAAGCCTAACTGACAAGACTCAAAATAGGCCTAAATAAATAATGGACTCACTGAACAGATAAACAGGACTCAATTGACTAAACAGGGAACTTCCACCGACTTAGTGAATCCAACTGGCTCACTTTATTACAGGACTCACAAAATTTGGACTTCATTACAGGACTTAATAAAAATTGACCAACACATGACTTAAAGGACAAAATAAAGCTTGAAATCTATGTCTAATCTGATGTCCCCATCACCAAGTGTTGACTCTTCCAAGTGTCGACACTAGGAAGTGTCGACACTTGGCTGTGACGAGCATAAATTCTGGAAAGAATTTTTGGAAAGTTTTGACCTTAATTCAAATTTTGAATTCTTGTTGGTTTTTGCTCCAAGCCTTCATGGAATGATGGTCATTCTTTGGAAGGTTTTGACCTCAATTCGAATTTCAAATTTTGGTTGGTTTTGGCTCCAAGCTTTCATGGAATGATGGTCATTCTTGCCTTATGAGCTTAGAGCCAATTTAGTATGGCCCTTGACCTTCTCTCCAAATCACTCCTTCCTCTTTCTCCCTCTCATGGCTGCCTCTATAAATAAGCATTGTTTTAGGGGCAGCTGGTTGAGAAAAAAAAAAGGAGTTTCCTTGAGGGAAAAGAAAAGGGGCTTGGCATGACTAGGATTTTGGGTGCGTGACTACCTAGCAATTAAGCTAGATCTTGGGAAGAGAGCTAGTTATGAAGGGTTCCACCTCTCCTCCTTGTCTTCCAAAAAGATGTAAATCGGCCTCAAGGATCCCAAGGAGCTAGCACTTTGAGGGAGTTGATCAAAATTGAGCTCTGGTGTGAACTACCTATAGAGGCCAGATACGTGTGTGGCTCGAGGGCTTTTCACAACCTCCTCCTAAAGGGATAATTGTAAGGTATCCTTATGCCTTTTGGTTCTTTTCCTGCTTATAATGCCTTTTGCATGCTACATTATCATACTTATTCCTATTGTAGACAGATTGGTAGATCATTTTGATCGATCTACCAAGCCTTCCACTGTGCTTATTTTAAAATTATTTTAAAATACATTTTTTCTGCCTTGCATGCTCGCTTTTCTTTCCCTTCAAAAAGAAAGAAAAAAGATATCAATATCACCTTTCTCTGGCATTAGCAATTAGATCATATTAATGAGTCTAGGATAAACAAGTTATACAAAAATAAATTCTTTGATCCTTATGATTATCAATCATTAGAAACCTATGAGTCCTATCTGATGGATAAAATGACCAAATCTCCATTTACTGATCATGGAAATAGGGCAACTGAGTTATTAGGGTTAATACATACAGATATATGTGGACCCATGTCAACTCAAGTTAGAGAAAGATACTCTTATTTCATCACCTTTGTTGATGATTTATCTAGGTTTGGATATGTGTATCTTATGAAATATAAATATGAAGCCTTTGATAAATTTAAAGAGTATCAATATATGGTTGAGAAGAAAATAGGAAAAAGTATTAAAATCTTTCAGTTATATCAAGGAGAATACTTATGTAGTAATTTTTTTGATTATCTTAAGGACAAAGGCATTCTCTCAGAATCGATACCTCCAAATACACCATAATTAAATGGTGTAGTAGAAAGAAGGAATCATACTTTATCAGATATGGTAAGGTCCATGATAAGCTTCACTGATCTTCCTGTATCCTTCTAGGGTTATGCCTTAAATATTGCTACTTATCTTCTAAACAGAGTACCATCAAAATCAGTAGCTAGCATTCCATATGCATTATGGAGTGGAAAAAGACCAAATCTGAAATACTTAAGATTTAGGGTAGCCCAGCTTATGTTTGAAATGTATTTGGACATAAGTTGAGTGCTAGGACTGATAAATATAAGTTCATAGGTTATCCTCGAGAAGGTATTGGATACCTCTTTTATCATCCTACTAAACAAAAGGATTTTGCTAGTAGGCATGCCACTTTCTTAGAAAAGGAATTTGTCCAAGAAGGAGGTAGTGGAAAGATACTTGAACTTAATGAAGTACAAGATCAACAACCTACTCCTTAGATAATCAACCTTAAATTTCTCAACCACAAGTACCTATTAATCAGGTACCACCATAATACATACCTCCTCTCTGTAGGTCAGAGGGAGTATGGGATGCACCTCTCAGATATAGCTTTGTCATTCAAAATGACAATGAAGCAAGCATCATTCAAGATGATGATCCTTTAACCTATACAAAAGTCGTCAAGAGTAAAGACTCTAACAAATGGCTTGATGCCATGAAATCTAAAATGGACTCCATGAATACCAACCAGGTTTGGACCTTGGTTGATCCACCTGAGGGGTTAAATCTAATAGGATGCAAATGGGTCTTCAAAAGGAAGATTGAAGCAGATGGCTAAGTAGAAACCTACAAGGCTAGGCTAGTGGCAAAATGTTTGAAACAAAGACATGGAATCGACTATGATGAAATATTTTTGCCAGTAGCTATGCTTAAGTCCATTAGAATTTTGCTTGCTATAGCTGCATACTATGATTATAAAATATGACAAATGGATGTAAAGACAGTAAGGAAACATTATGTAGGCAATAGTCATGCAACTTTTAAAATTTTTTCAACCTTGCATCACAGTAGAAGACTAAATTAATCATATTAATCAATATATAATATTAGAACATTTCTTATATAGACCTACAAACAGGATCATGTATGAATATTAACATACAAATGAAAGAAAACATAAGCACACAAAGTCATGCATCATAAGGAACCACTCTATATTCGATGCACATGCTAAAGTACACTTCTTTAGCGAACTCACCAAGAACCTTATCTTTAATCCAATGCGACACTCGCTGGGTTGAGGAAAAGCTCACCAAAGAAGATAATCACTTTGGAAGCCACACACGTGTCTAGCCTTTAAAAGTAATCCATACCGGAGTTCTTCCTTGACCTTCTTCCTTTGAAGTGCTAGCTTTGTCAGAACGAAATGGCTTATAGACTCTTCTTCTTCTTCTTCTTCTTCGCCAGGACACTCCAGGAAATAAAGTAGTACTATGAAGGATTTAGGAAGTATACTCAAGAACCCTTCCCAAGACACTCTTCCCAAGCCTAGAACACTAGGCAGCATACACCCAAATCCAAACCTTTCTTTCTCATACAAAGGTCTCAAAATCTTCTAGCCTTTTCTCCCTCTTTTTAAAGGTTTTTTTTAGGAAAAACTTTCAAAAATCTCTCATCTCCATGTCCTCATTCAACCCCAAATATAAAGGTAAGTGAGGACAGAAGAAAAGGGAAGAGTTACAAAACAATGGGGGTTACATAAGTTATGGGATTACATAATTATGGGGGTTACATGACATTCAAGGTCATGGGAGTTACATCCTTTTAAATTCAAACTAAATTCTAAATTTAAATACCAAATCAAAATTTGAATTCATAATTCAAACTTAAATCTAAAATGGGATGCAATGATTTAGCCCAATCATATTGGACCTAACCTGAGCCCAAATCGAATCATATTCGGTTTGACTCAAACTTAATTGCTCAATCAAATTGAGTTAATCAAGCAATCACATTGCCACCAACCCTCCATATAATTACCAACATTTAGTAATTAAAACCTTTGTCACAACATTTGTAACATGATGTGTCAACACTTGACAAATCATCAAATCTTCACAACTGAGTCAACTCATGAGTCGACTCTAAAATGTAGATGGACAATCAAATTATCCAAAGAATCTAAAAAAATGATTTCTAATCATTCAATAGCCATTAGGTCAATCAACAACCCCTATGGTGTGTGATCCCATAGGTTCGAACATTAAGCCGGTAGTACTAGAACACTTCCAGTACTAGCCAACGTCACCATCTAGCAATGACACCCAGACTCTGGATAGGTCGATGGTTGCAGAGCAACTATCAAGAACCAAATGGATATGATAACCATATAATACATTCCTTTAACCCTCAATGCTCTAGAAGACTTAGGGTTTATTTGCCCAACCCTCAATGCTCTGAGATATGATAATCATATAATACATTCTTTTAACCCTTAATGCTCCAGAAGACTTAGGGTTTATCTGCCCAACCCTAGAATAGTCCATCATAATATATCTTAATACTCAAAATCCCTGTAACTGCTTACAAGAATTACCCTGGCCAAGATTTTACTCAATTAAGATATAAGGAGTCATTCACTCCAAACTCTGGAGGAGTTAATCCCATCTTGATCAAACCACTGCTACATAAGTATTTGATTGTACCCAGTAACCTTTCATCATCGAATTAGAAATCGTGTAGTCTGGCACTTAAGCATAGTGATTTGCTTGTAAGCTGCCATGGTGATCTCAAGTTAGAGGAAGACTTATATCCATATCCTAATGCGAACTACTCTTTAGTAGAAAGAATGTTCTACAGATGGGTCGCGTCTAGTGAAGTGTCATACACAATACCTACATGCCATACCAATGTCTCTATACTTCTTGGTTAAGAGGACAACCAATAACTATGACATACAACAACCTATACTTGATACACATCATCCTGTGACAATGTATCATTTGGTCACGAACCAATTTAAGAACTAGATGATATATCCTATATATCACATCAATGTAGTTTTAAGGACTTCATGACACAAGAGTTCATTATAGGAAGATGTAAAATGTGATGAACAGCCAGAATAAACATTTTATTCAATATAATTCATATATAATTATAATAATAGCTCAACTGTCTACAAGCTAGATGATTGATTTTGGGACACATTTTCCAACAACTCTCACTTGGACTAAAGCCAATTAGAACATAATCGTATTCCCATCTTCCATTTACAATCATCGAACCCTTGGACTCCAATGGCTTTAGTGAAGGGGTTGGCTAGATTCTCCTTTCCATCGATCTTAATAAGTTCGATATCATCTCATTCCACGATCTCTCATGCAAGGTGGTAGCGATGCAGAATATGCTTAGTATGCTGACGGGACTTTGGCTCTTTGGCTTGAGTAATGGCTCCAGTGCTATCATAGTACACCAGAACAGGACCATCCACGGAAGGTGCCACTCCCAGCTCACCTAAAAACTTCTACAACCACATAGCCTCCTTTACTGCATCTGATGCTACAATATACTCTGCTTTGCATACAAAGTCTGCCAATGTATGCTGTTTGGAACGTTCCAGCAAATGGCTCCTCCATTCAAGGTAAACACAAATTTGGATACACTCTTGCTATCATCTCATCTGACTGAAAATTAGAATCAGTATATCCCATAAATTTTAAGTCAGGTCTCCATAAATTAGCTATTGGTCTTTAGTATTTCGCAAATACTTAAGGATAGTCTTTACTACCTTCCAATGTGCCTCACCTGGGTCAGACTGGTATCTACTCACTACCCCTAGTAAGTATGCCACATTTGGTTTAGACATGTGATGGTGTACATGATAGAACTCACTGCCAAAGTATATAGAATTTTATGCATATGCTCTCTCTCCTCAGGAGTTATCGCACAATCCTTCTTGGAAAGAGTAATTTCATGGCCTATCAAAAGATAACCTTTCTTGAAATTTTTCTTGTTGAATCATTTTAGAATAGTGTCTATGTACGTAGATTAAGACAATTTCAAAATCTTCCTAGATCTATCTCTATAGTACCAAGTATATAGAAAGCTTCACCCAAGTCCTTCATAGAAAACTAAGATGACAACTAGACCTTTATTTCCTGTAATGTAGGAATGTCATTCTCAATTAAGAGAATGTCATCCACATACAAAACAAGAAATATAACTACAGAACCATTAGCCTATTTGTATGTGCAGGGTTCTTCTCCATTCCTAACGAACCCATATGTCTTGATACATTTATCAAAATGCATGTTCCAACTTCGAGATCCCTGCTTCAGTCCATAAATGGATCTCTACAGCTTGCACACCTTAGACTCATCTGTGGATGTGAACCATTCAAGTTGCATCATATACACCTCATCTTCTAGTTTACCTTTTAGGAAAGCTATTCGGACATCCATTTGCCAGATTTCATAGTCTAGAAATGTTGTTAGAGCAAGCATAATTCAATTAGACTTGAACATTACCACAGGGAAAAACTTTCCATCATAGTTTATACCAAAACATTGCTGATATCCCTTGGCAACCAAACGAGCTTTATAGGTCTCCACCTGCCCGTCTGTGCCCCTCTTCCTCTTGAAGATCCATTTGCACCTGATGCATTTTATCCCTACAGGTGGATCAACCAATGTCCACACATTATTGATTTCCATGGACTCCATTTCAGATTTCATGGCCTCAAGCCATTTCTTAGAGTCAAACCTCTGCATTGCATCCATATAGGTGATTGAATCCTTGTTGTTCTCATCAAGCTCAATAGGATCACCATCCTAGACCAAAAAATCATAGTATCTATCTGAATAATGCGGTATTCTACCAGATCTCCTTAATGGTTGCATAATAGGCTCAAATTTTATCAAATTTGGTTCCATAGTGGTTCTAGAATGTGTTATTTCTTCTACCCGTTGAACTTCCCCAAGTTCAACCTCAGCAACTTGAGTGCCTTTAATAAGGTACTCCCTTTCCAAAAAGGTAGCCCTAAGACTGATGAACACTCTATGTTCCTCACATAGATAGAAGAAATATCCTTTAGACTCCATTGGATACCCAACAAAAAGGCACCTATCAGACCTAGGTCAAAGTTTATCCATATGCAAATATTTGACATAAGCCATACACCCCCAAACCCAAAGTCTGAGAGTGCTGGCTTTTGCCCAGTCCATATCTCATATGAAGTTTTGTCAATGGATTTACTAGGAACCTTATTTAGAAGATAACACGTTGACTCAAGAATATATCCCCAAAAGGATATAGGTAAAGTGGCTAAGCCCATCATGGATCAGACCATATCTAATAGAGTCCAATTCCTTCTTTCAGACACTCCATTTTGAAAGATTGTGCCCTGAAAGCCAATTGAAATATTGTAATTTTGATCCCAAAATCAATGAATTGACATTTTATAAAGGCATTATTTTCATCATTTGCTGTGTCTTTTTGATTTTATGATGAACCCCATAGATTAGGGCTATGGTTCTAGGGTTATGATGAGATCATACCAGTGAGACCTAAAGCCTTAAAACCCTAATTTAAAATATTCCTGGTCGATGGGACATTGAGTTGGGGATCAATGTTTCCGGCAAGACCAGCACATCCTATATATGTTTTGTAATAAGGGTGACTGATCTCACAGTCACTTGTGTTTGACACTAATACTAGGATGTGAGTGTTCATTGGAGAATGAGTTCACTGAATTGATCCAGATTGAGAATATCTAATGGAACCTTATCTGTTTGTCAATAGATAATTCTCATAGTGGGAGTAGTGCATGTGGTCCTTTGACCTGAGACTACCATAGTACCTTATATACATGAATCCATACTTTGGTTCGCAGTCAATCATGACACTGAGTCATGCACGAGGTGATACTGGTTATGGTGGATTGTATATGAAGGTTGTGAGTAGGTCAACAAGGAATTGATCAGCCCTAGTAAGAGGGAATAGCATCCAGCTAATTTCAAATGATGGATTCAGGAAACCTTTGATCAAAGTATGAACATTAGAGTTATTTTCTAATGGTTCATTAATGAATCATCATTATAAAGATTGAGCTAGGGATGAATATGAAAATTGGATTTGACAAATATCCATATTCCTAATCATATTCGGGATGCAAGTTGATCAAAGGACTGAATTGCCCGGTAACTCACCACTGAAGGGTATTTTGGTAATTCCACCAAAATTCCACATCTTCCGGGTAGACATGATACGTTGCTAGACGTCAATCTTGTCTTGTAGGTATATGATTGAGTCATGGTAATTCAAATCAGTCAATTTGAATTAGATTCTAATTGACCGAGTCGAGCTAGTTTGAGTTGACCTAAATCGGCTTAGTTGAGATCTAACCGAATTAAGTCAAATAGCACTCGGACCTACTGCTGGCTAGGTGTGGAACCCAATGGGTCACACACAAAAGAAAATTGATGAAGGATTTAATTTGGAATTAAATCATGTTTGCAGGATAAACACACTAGCATGTGTTGCAGACCAAATTTCTATTCGAATCAGATTCGAATTTGGTTCCGAATTGGGCTTAATTGGGTTCTAATTGAACCAGATTAAGGTCCAATTTAATTTTTAGGACATTGGGCTAACCCATGGCTGAACCCAAGTGAATTTAATTCACTGAGACCCTCTCTCCAAGCCGCCCCCTCCCTCTTCTCACCCGCGCGCGCCAAGAAAGAAAAGTCCACGTGCGTGGACTTCTCTTAAAATGCGTGAGAAACAAAACGTCGGAGAAAAAAATCTGAAAAGGGGCGTTTTCAGATCCTTGTCTGGCGCCCTTGGATCTGGATCTGATGGCCAGAAAAATTTAAGAAAAGGATCCATCGCTTTTCGATCGCAAATCCGTCTCCAAAAGTCGCGATCCTTCCTGAAGTTTTTCCGAGAGTTCTCCTCGTCGGAAAAATGAAAATCAAATCAGAGAATCATGATTTTTGGTTGAGGGGATGCGTGAGGGATGAGGGATCGTGATCCCTGGGGTTTCAGAGGGTTGCGTTGTTTCGAGATGACACCCCTCTGAGATCTATAAATAGGGTTGGGGTTCTCGGGGGTTTTCACGCAACATAGTTCAGAGATCCAATTCCCTCACTTCCTCTCCAGAATACTCCTTCCTCTTGTTCTTGTTGGGTATTGTTTCCCTTACAGAGGTATCCTCTGTCGAAACTCTGACCCTAAACAAGAATAAGAAGAAGGTCTTGAACGGTAAAGGAAAGAACAGGGAAAGGATCTTTTCTTCTTTTCTTTCTTGAATTAAGACTTTGACTGTCTTAATTTTTTTTTCTTCCAATTCAATTCAAGAAAAAGGGATTCAAGAAAGGGAATTCTTGAAGAAAATTCAAGAAGAGGAAAGAAGGAAGAAAAGGAAATTTTCAAGAAAGAAAATTTCAGCCTAAAGGTCCAAGAATTGAATTCTTGAAAAAGAATTCAAGAAGAGGAACCAAGAAATAGAAATTTTGTCTTCATTGTTTTTCTGTGTGGATCACCATTGGAGGGTGAACATTTGGGCGCCTGGTGGAGATTCAGAGTTTGGATTTTGCGATACAGGTTAGTATCTTGATTTGAGATTAAATCTTATATAAACATCTTATATGTTTTTAATTCTTTTAAGGAGATTTTGGGTTGAAGGTTTGGTGAAGATTTCATTAAGATAAAAATTTTTTGAAATCTATGATTCCGCCTTGCCACCGAACCTTACAGTGGTATCAGAGCCTCCTTATAAAGATTAAAATATATATTCTGAATTTTAGATGCATTTTTATAAAAGTAAGATGAGATGTAATATATGTTTGTTATAATGTCACCAATTAGGGTTTTCACTCAAACCCTAATTGTTGTAGAGATATGCATAGAGATCTAGTCATCATACTGAAATAAGGTTGCCCTGGCATAATGGTGGATCCATTATGTGGTAAATGGTTGTCCTAGTATGATGACACACTAATCACATTTTTGTGTTAATTATGCATATATGTTTGAAGTATGCCACTAATTAAGGTTTTCACTTAAACCTTAATTTGCATAGAGATATGTTTAGCCTTCTAGTCATCATACTGAAATAAGGTTGCCCTGGCATAATGGTGGATCCATTATGTGGTAAATGGTTGTCCTTGTATGATGGCACACTATGGCACATATTTGCTAGAATGTGCTTTGTTTTAATAAACCCCTCTTTAACAACATATTAAGTTGTAGTGTCATATACCAAAAGCAAAAATAATCAATATGATTAGTTTATCATTCGGTGTCTAGGAAAAGTGGTTCATGATCGGTAAAGAGGACGTGGTTTTTAATTGGTTCCGTTGACTGACCTGGCCAATTCTTATTGGTGTCTAAGGAAAGCAACGGGGGGACTCCCACCACTCTCCCACTTACCTGGCCGGTATGATTAACTTAATTATTGATTAATATGCTCAGTGTAATATTCACTACATATGGCTTTCCTTCATGCCAAGTCATTATTATGTTATGATCCATATTAGGTTTGTTGTGTACACACAAGGCCTTTTCATTATGGTGACTAACATAATTTTTTCTTGGTACATTTGATGCTTATGGAATGATTTAATATAATACTTTGTTGTGTACACACAAGGGTATTATGATTAATATCATGACTATATAGCAATGAAGGGTCTGACTTAACTAAAATATTATAGTTTGTTGTGTACACACAAGACTATTAATATTTTAGAGGCCAAGATAAGTTGAGAATTGTATGAATTACAATTGGAAAGAGTTTTTCCTACCTTTGAACTTATATAAGATTTGTTGTGTACACACAAGGTCTCTTATAAGGAATTAGGATCTCAACCCCACTAAGAGAACCAATTAGGGTTTTCTCGATCATCACATTGAGGGTTATGATGCTTGATAAAATAGTGGGAGACATAATTAAGTTAAAGTCCTAATTTAATTATGTTTTGTCAACATTGATTGTCTGCTTATGTAATGTTGTTTGTTAATGTAGATTAAATGGCCTCTTCACTCTCACTCCGTAGCATTCTTGATGCAAATAAATTGACTGGACCAAACTATGTTGATTGGTTGAGAAACCTGAAGATAGTACTCAGCCAAGAAAGAATTTCTTATATTCTTGATACCCCAACCTTGGAACCATTAGGGGAAGATGCCTCGCAAGAGGATAAGACCACATATAACACGTGGCAAAATGACTCACTTACTGTCAAGTGTATAATGCTTGCCTCTATGACCAATGAGTTACAGAGGCAACATGATAGCATGGACACAAACTCCATATTGCTCAATTTAAAAGAACTTTATGGAGAACATAGTCGAACTGCAAGATATGAAATATCTAAGCAGTTATTCCGTGCAAGGATGACAGAAGGTACATCCGTACAAGACCATGTATTAAAGGTTATTGACCTAATCACCCGATTGGGTCAATTGGGTTTTGTTATGGATGGGGAGTTGAATCAGGATTTAATCCTGCAATCACTCCCAGAGTCATTTTCACAGTTTGTTCTTAATTATCATATGAACAAACTTAACACTTCCTTGCCTGAGCTGTTGAATATGTTAAAAATAGCAGAGAGCCATTTAAAGAAAAATAAGGCTCCACTTCTTCTTGTGGATGGTGTAAACAAGAAGAAAATAGGCAAAAAGGGTTCCAAGAGGAGGTTAAACCCAAAAGGGGGCATCAAGAAAAAGAAAGGAAAGAAGGCCTCCGGACAAATGACCTGCTTTCATTGTGGCAAGCCGGGTCACTGGAAAAGAAACTGCAAGGTTTACCTTGCAAGTCTGAAGCCTGGTGCTAGTAATGCACCAACAGGTATGTATGAGATACATGCAATTTTGTCATTAGACACTTCTAATTCAAACTCTTGGGTATTGGATACTGCTTGTGGTCATCATATCTGCAAATCATTGCAGGGACTACAGAACATTAGAGTTTTGAAGGAAGGCGACTTCGAGCTCTACGGTGCTGGAGGAGATTCCATCCAAGCAGAAGTTGTAGGGACTTATATGTTGAAGCTGCCTTCTGGGAAGATTTTAGAGTTAAAGAATTGTTATTTTATGCCTAGAATCATTAGAAACATCATATCTGTACCCTTGTTACTTAAACAGGGATATATTATGAATGTAATGAGCAGTGGCTGCTCAATCAGTTTTTCTAATGAAATAATATTTAATGGCATATTTTGCAATGGTCTCTTAACTTTATCTTCTGATGACAATATACTACATGTTAGTAATAAACGAAAAAGAGATGAAGTAAACAATACTTTACTTTGGCACTGTCGTCTTGGACATATTAGTGAGCAGAGGATTAACAAGTTATACAAGGAAAAATTCCTTAATCCTTATGACTATGAATCATTAGGAACTTGTGAATCATGTCTCATGGGTAAAATGACCAAGACTCCATTTAGTGGACATAATGAAAGGACAACAGAGTTATTAGGACTCATACACACTGATGTATGTGGACCTATGACAACTCAGGCCAAGGGTGGATACTCATATTTCATCACATTCACTGATGACTTTTCAAGGTACGGATTTGTGTATCTAATGAAACATAAGTCCGAAGCTTTTGAAAAATTTTTAGAGTATCAAAGTATGGTAGAGAAACAAACGGGGAAAAGTATTAAGATCCTTCGATCAGATAGAGGAGGTGAATACTTATCCACCGAGTTTCTTGATCACCTTAAACAAAAGGGAATCATCTCTGAATGGACTCCTCCTTACACACCACAATTAAATGGTGTTGCTGAAAGGAGAAATCGTACTTTATTAGATATGGTACGGTCCATGATGTGCTTCACAGACTTACCTGTTTCTTTCTGGGGATATGCCTTGGAAACAGCGGCTAATATTTTGAATAGAGTACCATCCAAATCTGTATCTGGCATTCCATATGAGTTATGGAGGGGAAGGAAACCCAATCTTAAGCACCTTAAGATATGGGGATGTCCAGCTTATGTCAAAAGAAATTTTGGACAAAAGCTTGATGCTAGAGCAGAAAAATGTCTATTTGTTGGATATCCCAAAAATAGTATAGGATATCTATTCTACCACCCTACTGAACAAAAGATTTTAGTCAGTAGGCATGCCATTTTTATGGAAAAGGAATTCATCCTACAAAAGGGCAGTGGGAGAAATATTGAACTTGAAGAAGTTCAACAAATAGATACATCTCAACAAAATCATAACATAGTTAGTATAGAACCTGAACACACCACTCCTATCCGTAAGTCTGATAGAGTGCGACATGCACCTGAAAGGTATGGGTTCATTATTAAAATAATGAAGCCCGAATCATTGATAATGATGAGCCTCTAACATATACGGATGCTGTCATAAGTAGTGACTCAGACAAATGGCTGGAAGCCATGAGATCCGAAATGGACTCCATGTATGTCAACCAAGTCTGGACTTTGGTTGATGCACCAGAGAGTGTTAACCCTATTGGATGCAAATGGGTTTATAAGAAAAAGATTGGGACAGATGGCCAAGTTGAAACTTATAAAGCCAGATTAGTGGCTAAGGGTTTCAGACAAAAACAGGGAATAGATTATGATGAAACATTTTCTCCTGTTGCCATGCTCAAATCTATTCGGATCATGCTTGCTATAGCAGCATATCATGATTATGAAATCTGGCAGATGGATGTGAAGACTGCATTCCTCAATGGTTTCCTTGAGGAAGAGGTTTATATGTCACAGCTAGAAGGTTTTGTCTTGGAGACTAAACCTAATCAGGTATGTAGGCTAAAGAAATCTATTTATGGATTAAAGCAAGCATCTAGGAGTTGGAACATCCGATTTGATAAGACAGTCAAAGAATTTGACTTTATCAAAAATGAGGATGAACCTTGTGTGTACAAGAAGACTAGTGGAAGTGCCATAGTTTTCTTAGTTTTGTATGTAGATGACATACTCCTCATTGGGAATGATATCCCAATGTTACAATCAGTCAAGGTATGGTTATCTAAACAGTTTTCCATGAAAGACTTGGGAGAAGCATCTTATATACTAGGCATCAAGATCTATAGAGATAGATCTAGGAGGATGCTAGGTTTATCCCAGTCTAGGTACATTGACCAAGTGCTAAAAAGATTTAGCATGGAGGAAAGTAAAAGAGGTTACTTACCTATTGGTCATGGCATACATCTTTCTAAGAAGATGTCTCCTAAGACACCTGAAGAAAGAAATAGAATGAATTCGGTACCTTATGCTTCGGCAGTAGGGTCTATTATGTATGCTATGTTATGTACTAGGCCTGATGTGGCATATGCCTTAGGTATAGCCAGCAGGTTTCAGGCTGATCCAGGAGAGGATCATTGGAAGGCTGTGAAAAATATTCTTAAGTACTTAAGAAGAACTAAGGATATTTTTCTAATATACGGAGGATCTGATCTTAAACTAGAAGCTTATTCAGATTCTAGTTTTCAATCAGATCCAGATGACAACAAATCTATATCTGGGTATGTTTTTACCCTTAATGGAGGAGCTGTAAGTTGGAAAAGTTCTAAACAGCAAACTGTAGCTGACTCAACAACTGAGGTAGAGTACATTGCTGTTAGTGAAGCTGCCAAGGAAGCTGTCTGGATGAAGAAGTTCATATCAGAGTTGGGCGTAGTTCCTGAGATTGAAGGTCCAGTATCACTTTACTGTGATAATACGGGGGCTGTTGCTCAAGCAAAGGAACCAAGAGCTCATCACAAATCAAAGCACATTCTGAGACGCTTCCATCTCGTTCGAGAGATTGTCGAAAGACAAGAAGTCTGCATTAAAAGGGTAGAAACGAAGAACAACATAGCAGACCCGTTCACTAAGGCTCTATCACAGCGAGAGTTTGATCGCCACCTTGATTGTATGGGGTTAAGATTTAAAGGCGATTGGCTTTAGTGCAAGTGGGAGATTGAAAGATTGTGCCCTGAAAGCCAATTGAAATATTGTAATTTTGATCCCAAAATCAATGAATTGACATTTTATAAAGGCATTATTTTCATCATTTGCTGTGTCTTTTTGATTTTATGATGAACCCCATAGATTAGGGCTATGGTTCTAGGGTTATGATGAGATCATACCAGTGAGACCTAAAGCCTTAAAACCCTAATCTAAAATATTCCTGGTCGATGGGACATTGAGTTGGGGATCAATGTTTCCGGCAAGACCAGCACATCCTATATATGTTTTGTAATAAGGGTGACTGATCTCACAGTCACTTGTGTTTGACACTAATACTAGGATGTGAGTGTTCATTGGAGAATGAGTTCACTGAATTGATCCAGATTGAGAATATCTAATGGAACCTTATCTGTTTGTCAATAGATAATTCTCATAGTGGGAGTAGTGCATGTGGTCCTTTGACCTGAGACTACCATAGTACCTTATATACATGAATCCATACTTTGGTTCGCAGTCAATCATGACACTGAGTCATGCACGAGGTGATACTGGTTATGGTGGATTGTATATGAAGGTTGTGAGTAGGTCAACAAGGAATTGATCAGCCCTAGTAAGAGGGAATAGCATCCAGCTAATTTCAAATGATGGATTCAGGAAACCTTTGATCAAAGTATGAACATTAGAGTTATTTTCTAATGGTTCATTAATGAATCATCATTATAAAGATTGAGCTAGGGATGAATATGAAAATTGGATTTGACAAATATCCATATTCCTAATCATATTCGGGATGCAAGTTGATCAAAGGACTGAATTGCCCGGTAACTCACCACTGAAGGGTATTTTGGTAATTCCACCAAAATTCCACATCTTCCGGGTAGACATGATACGTTGCTAGATGTCAATCTTGTCTTGTAGGTATATGATTGAGTCATGGTAATTCAAATCAGTCAATTTGAATTAGATTCTAATTGACCGAGTCGAGCTAGTTTGAGTTGACCTAAATCGGCTTAGTTGAGATCTAACCGAATTAAGTCAAATAGCACTCGGACCTACTGCTGGCTAGGTGTGGAACCCAATGGGTCACACACAAAAGAAAATTGATGAAGGATTTAATTTGGAATTAAATCATGTTTGCAGGATAAACACACTAGCATGTGTTGCAGACCAAATTTCTATTCGAATCAGATTCGAATTTGGTTCCGAATTGGGCTTAATTGGGTTCTAATTGAACCAGATTAAGGTCCAATTTAATTTTTAGGACATTGGGCTAACCCATGGCTGAACCCAAGTGAATTTAATTCACTGAGACCCTCTCTCCAAGCCACCCCCTCCCTCTTCTCACCCGCGCGCGCCAAGAAAGAAAAGTCCACGTGCGTGGACTTCTCTTAAAATGCGTGAGAAACAAAACGTCGGAGAAAAAAATCTGAAAAGGGGCATTTTCAGATCCTTGTCTGGCGCCCTTGGATCTGGATCTGATGGCCAGAAAAATTTAAGAAAAGGATCCATCGCTTTTCGGTCGCAAATCCGTCTCCAAAAGTCGCGATCCTTCCTGAAGTTTTTCCGAGAGTTCTCCTCGTCGGAAAAACGAAAATCAAATCAGAGAATCATGATTTTTGGTTGAGGGGATGCGTGAGGGATGAGGGATCGTGATCCCTGGGGTTTCAGAGGGTTGCGTTGTTTCGAGATGACACCCCTCTGAGATCTATAAATAGGGTTGGGGTTCTCGGGGGTTTTCACGCAACATAGTTCAGAGATCCAATTCCCTCACTTCCTCTCCAGAATACTCCTTCCTCTTGTTCTTGTTGGGTATTGTTTCCCTTACAGAGGTATCCTCTGTCGAAACTCTGACCCTAAACAAGAATAAGAAGAAGGTCTTGAACGGTAAAGGAAAGAACAGGGAAAGGATCTTTTCTTCTTTTCTTTCTTGAATTAAGACTTTGACTGTCTTAATTTTTTTTTCTTCCAATTCAATTCAAGAAAAAGGGATTCAAGAAAGGGAATTCTTGAAGAAAATTCAAGAAGAGGAAAGAAGGAAGAAAAGAAAATTTTCAAGAAAAAAAATTTCAGCCTAAAGGTCCAAGAATTGAATTCTTGAAAAAGAATTCAAGAAGAGGAACCAAGAAATAGAAATTTTGTCTTCATTGTTTTTCTGTGTGGATCACCATTGGAGGGTGAACATTTGGGCGCCTGGTGGAGATTCAGAGTTTGGATTTTGCGATACAGGTTAGTATCTTGATTTGAGATTAAATCTTATATAAACATCTTATATGTTTTTAATTCTTTTAAGGAGATTTTGGGTTGAAGGTTTGGTGAAGATTTCATTAAGATAAAAATTTTTTGAAATCTATGATTCCGCCTTGCCACCGAACCTTACACATTTAACTAAGGTATCCTTGGAGGAGTCCATTGAGAAAGAATCCCATTCTTCTCAAGATAAGTCAAAAACTCACCAGAAAGATACTCACCACCTCGATCTGATCGAAGGGTTTTAATAAACTTTTCAATTTGTTTTTCTACTTCATTAGATATCGTTTGAACATTTCAAATGACTCAGATTTATATCTCATTAAGAAGATATAACCATACCTGGATAGATCATCTGTAAATATAATGAAATAGTTATACCCACCCCTGGCACTAATATTCATTGGTCCACATACGTCAGTATGTACCAGACTATGAATATCATTGGCTCACTCACCTTTTCTAGAAAAAGGTGACTTGGTCATTTTACTAAGAAGACAAGATTCATAAGTTAGCAGTGATTCACAATCACTGATATTCAGGAGACCTTCTCCAACTAACTTGTTGATCTTGTTCTTGTTAATATGACCTAGTCTATAGTGCCATAGGTAAGTATTGCTGACATTATCTATCCTAGGGCATTTGTAAGAAGTAGTCATTACCATAATAGGTCATGATAGTAAGTATATGCCATTACTTAAACATCCATCTATAAGTTTCACACCATTCATAATGATAGAAAAAACATCATTCTTTATTGAAAAATCATAATTTTCATTGGCCAATTAGCCTACAGAAATGACATTCATAATAAAAGATGGATAGTATGACAGTCATTCAAAATGACATTACAAGATACGAAAACTAGCTTGATAACTCCCAATGCTAGGACTGGAACTTGGCTCCCATTTTCCACGTTTAAGAATTTCTCACCATCCTCGAATCTCCTACTAACTTGAAGCCCCGACGAAGAATTATAAATATGAATAGGACTTCCGGTATCCAATACCTAATTAGTAGTATCATATATAGAGAAATTATAAGGTGTTATCATATAATTACCTTATGCAGCGATAGCTTGCTACTTTCTCTTCTTCAGCCTGTTCGGGTCAAGAGTAGCAAGGTAGGCAAGACAGTTCTTCCTCCAATGACCCTGCTTCTTGCAATAGAAGTACTATGCCTTACTCTGATCAGCCTTCTTCCTCGTCTGACAAGGCCCAGCACTTTGCACCTTCTTGGATTTATTCTTTTTCTTTTTCCCTTTTCCAAAGGGATGACGTCCTGTCGCACTAACTCCCACTAGGTTCACCAATCCTTTATTGAGTGATGATCTTTCTCGTAGGTCTACAATAACCCTAACAAATCATGGTAGTTTACTATAGGCCTATTCAATCTATAGTGATCAAGAAAGTCCATTTAGGACGGAGGCAAGGAATTCAAAATTGTATCTTTCCCTAACTGCTCATGCAAGGGAAATTTGAGCTTTCCTAAATGCACAATCAACTTGATCATGTACAGTACATGATCAGTGACTGATGGTTTATCATGCATCCGAGTACTGAAAATGATAGAGAAAATCCTGTACTGCTCAACATCATCAGGTGTGCCAAAAGACTCCTTCAACTTTTGAAGGATCTCTTCTAGCTGGGCTTCCTCGAACCTGCGACTGAACTCATCGTTCATTAGCGCCAACATAATATATCACACCATAATGTGGTCAGAGAGCTACTTCTGATAAGCATCCTTAATTACAGTATGGGCATTGGTAGTAGGTTCCCCAGGTATAGGATCCACTATCATGTATAGGATCGTTTCGTGCTCCATAACTATTTTGAGTCTTCGATACTAGTTATCAAAGTTGGGACCCATGAGTTTGTCATTGTCAAGCAGTGACTGGAGTGAGAGACTGGTAGACATAATCTAAAAGGAAATCCCACCAAAAAAATATTAGTGTATATGAATTATTAACATCTTAAAGACATGGACTTTAGTCTAAAGGTTTCTCCCACTATTTTGTACAGACTGGTAGCCTCTACACTCCAATCTGACGAACAACACTTACTCCTTAGCGGGTATAGAATCCAATAAATTACACATGAGCTCGACTTTGGCTGCCAACCCATGTGCATCTAAAGATAGGTTTATAACCAATTACTTCTCGAAGCAATTTCTAGTAAATAATTTTTTGCCCCAGGGTGCCAATCAATCAGCCTTTGAGCCTCCAATTGAAGGTCCTGGTTAGGTCCAACCATTAACATTACCGACATCAATACTTCTAACTAACGGATGATCAAGCTTGACTTTGGCTGACTAACTTAACCACTTGTTATGATAGTTGCACTGAGCCATCATATTATGAATGGCAATTCCACTAGCCTAATGACCACCCGATCTTTGGATCTACTGATGATCACCCTACTAATGGACTTTTTACCATCCACTCAATGGGAGGCTAAGACTAGGTTATCCTATAACTTTGTCTTTTAAAGGACCTAATAATTTAGAGGATTTAATTCATTGTGATACATTAAGAGAAGATATAGACCTAATCAATAAACATCCCACTATCTCATAGAGGGGTTCATGATCAATTGGTCCTCGGGCATCTATTAACCAATCATGATTGATTAACCTTAGTTGATATGGGTTAACTCAAGTCAACAAGTTATCTAATCAATTTTGGTTCACCATATTGGCCAGGTAAATGAGACCAAGGGATGGATTACGCCAAGTAAGCCTCTTGCCTTTGACACTAACCTTAAGTTGGCTAGGTAAGAGTTAGCCCCAAAGAACCTTGATCAAGATGCCATACTTATCTTAGACATCAATTGGTTTACCATAATCAATTAGACTAACCTAAAGACTCGAGCTCACCACGAAGACAAAAAACAAGTCCATTTAAATGCATGGACCGATCAAACTAACTAATTAGAGTGATCTATAAGGAAGAGACATAATACAATATTTGATTAGACTTATTCTCTATTTAATCCATTTTAACTAAACTTAGGTCTAACCTAATAAAGAACCTAATCATAGCTAACCCAATTAGCCCAAGGTTATGATCATGTCTTAAGATTTTTAATCACATTCCTAAATCTTAAAAGGTTATCAAACAACTTAATTTATAATTAAGTTTATCAATTCTAATTGAAACATTTTCAATTAATCACTTATTATTTGAAACAATTTCAAATATGTGAAACAATTTTACAAAAATTCAAAAAATTTCACTAAACTTTTTAGTGGATTTTAATCATATCATTGTATTAGATCATATCTAAACAAATTAAAGATCTAACATACAAGATTAAAACTATTTTAATCTACAAAACCTTTCACTTTTCTTCTTCATAAGATCATAATGCAAGCGGCACCCCTACTCTCCATAGGAAACCCCATTGAATGGATAAAGAGAGCCTTTAAACCCTACTTCTCTCCTATGACTGGATAGCCATGGCAAATTCACCTTAATCTAAGTACTTTCTATGTGAAAGAAAACTAAGATTTCATATATGCATATAAAATAATCATACAAATGAACTTGGCTCTGATACCACTGTAAGGAAACATCATGTAGGCAATAGTCATACAAATTTAAATTTTTTTTTTTCAACCTTGCATCAAAGTGGATGATGTGGGACAAATAATTAAACCTAAATTACTGTTATTATGGCCTAATTAGTAGAGAATAATTTCTTTTATGTTTTTTCAGGTTTTTAAAGAAGACTCAAAATATGCAATTAAGGAAACTAGTTCTAGTTTACTACCCGTACAAGTAAACCTACAAAGTAACTAGAAAGCAAGACTTGGTGGTTGAGAAACCACCAAAACTAGGATTTACTTTCAACTAATCAAAAATTAAAGAGAAGGAAATAAGTTTTTAGTTTTACCAATGTAGATCATCTCTCTGATGCAGATCTGGCTAGACTCTCAAGAGTCTATGGCAGGGTTTCAAGATCTCGATCCCGGGCTTTAATCTTTCATGTGATGCCGGTTTTGAGGCAAGAATACCTGTGTTTGATTCCAGATCACCTACAAACACTCAACAAAGAAAATTAAAGTTAAGAAGTAGCAAAGGAAAGAAAATAAATGAAAGAAAAGGGTTAGGAGAAGTGGCTAGGTTTTCTTGTCGGCTGGATAGGTAGGGCCTCACACCCCACGATGTTCCGTAGAACAAAGGAAGGGCCTCACACCCCGCGATGCAAAGGAAGAAATTTTGACAAAGTCTCTTTATTGATGAATAATAATAATAATTACAAGGGGGTTGATGGGATATTTATAGACCCTCAACCAGTGATGTAAGGGATTCAAACACTAGACTTTTTCTCCCTTGGACTACAACTAGAATTCTTCTCTGGGCGGCCTGGACTCTTGCTTGTTGGGCTGATCTAGACTCCTATCCAAAGTGGGCGGCAATTATGAAATTCTCATCCATCTAGGGTGCCAACTATGAGGATTGATGAGGTGGCTTGATGTAGGGTCAAGGTGCTCCATCACTTGGCCATGGTTGTTGGACTCTTGAGTCTTGATGTTGTAAGCTTCTGTAGATAAGTGGACTCTTCAGTCTGGATAGAAGAAGCTCAAGAGTTTTGGTGAGACTCTTGATTTCCTGGATCTTGAGCAGCTTGTAACCTGTTGGATTGAAATGCTTGAAGTAGAAACCCTTCCAACCTTCTCCATTTTAGGTGACAAGATGAAATAAAATTTCTTGGAATTTGGTGTTGGAAAGAGGGTAGGAAGAATGGGCCAATTCCTTGGGTTTAGCATGGAATTCTTGAAGTGAATGGTGCCAAATAGGAAGAGTTCTTCTTAGTTACTTACCTTAAAATAAGTTGGCGTGAAATCTTTTCTCATGTAGGCGCTAATTGCTTCTTAAGTGGCCAACCAAAAAGTAAAGACATGGCATGTGGGATGTCCTGGGTGATGTGGTGAGGGATGTCCAAACATGTCATGTGTTAATATCCCCTGATGATGTGGCAGGTGTTGTCCAAATTCTTGAAAAGGTGGCACCAAGAACAAGCTAACCTGAGCTAGCACATGGAGTCACATGGATTTTCAATTGGGTCCCCCTTGTATTACAGGACTCAATAACTAATTATTACAAGACTCAAAACCAAATAACTAAAGCCCCATTTGATCAATTGGAACCCAATTTGATCAATAGGCAAGACCTCATGTAAGAAAAAAGAATAAATTGGTAAACAGGGTTTGGCCCAATAGAGTTTTGACTCAATGTGGTAAAAAGATTTTAGCCCAAAAGGCTAAATAATAAAATCCTAATTACAGTTGATAAGAAAAAGGCTAACCCAAAATAACATAATTTAAAATAAAATATTTACATGATAAAAAGGGTTAGGTTCAGGGCTTTATTCACAGGTGATCCTAGGGATGTGGTTCAACCTATCGATATTTTCTGGCCCTGGTGTCCACACTAGTAGAATACTAGATTAATCATATTAATCAACATATGATATTAGAACATTTCAAATATAGGCCTACAAATAGGATCATGTATGAATATTAACATACAAATGAAAGAAATATAAGCACACAAAGTCATGCATCACATGAAACCACTCTATGTTCGATGCACATGCTAAAGCACACTTCTTTAGCAAACTCACTGGGAACCTTACCTTTAATTTGATGCGATATTCACCGGGCTGAGGACAAGCTCACCAAGGAAGACAATCGCTCTGGAAGCCATACACATGTCCGACCTCTAAAGGTAATATACACTGGAGTTATTCCTTGACCTTCAGCCTTTGAAGTGCAAGCTTCACTAGAATGAAATGGCTTATGGACTCTTCTTCTTCTTCCTCTTCTTCGTCGAGATACTCCAGGAGATGAAGAAGTACTATGGAGGATTTAGGAAGTGCACTCAAGAACCCTTCCCAAGACACTCTTTCCAAGCATAGAACACTAGGCAGCACACACCCAAACCCAAACCTTTCTTCTCCACCAAAGGTCTCAAAATCTTCTAGCCTTTTCTCCCTCTTTTTAAAGGTTTTTTTTCAAAAATCTCTCATCTCCATGTCCTCATTCAGCCCCAAATATAGAGGTAAGTGGGGAGGGATGAAAAGGGAAGAGTTACAAAACAAAGAGGGTTACATAAGTTATGGGATTACATAATTATGGGGGGTTACATGATATTCAAGGCCATGGGAGTTGCATCCTTTTAAATTCAAACTAAATTCTTAATATAAATGCCAAATCAAAATTTGAATTCATAATTTAAACTTAAATCTGAAATGGGATGCAATGATTTAACCCAATCACATTGGACCTAACCCGAGCACAAATCGAATCACATTCGGTTTAACCCAAACCTAATTGCTCAATCAAATTGAGTTAATCAAGCAATCACATTGCCACTAACCCTCCATATAATTACCAATATTTAGTAATTAAAACCTTTATCAAAATATTTATAACATGATGTCAACACTTGACAAATTATCAAATCCCTACAACTGAGTCGACTCATGAGTTGACTCTGAAATGTAGATGGACAATCAAATTATCCAAAGAGTCCAAAAAAATGATTCCTAATCATTCAATAGCCATTAGGTCAATCAAAAACCGCTATGGTGTGTGACCCCATAGGTTCAAACACTAAGCTAGTAGTACTGGAGCACTTCTAGTACCAACCAAAGTTGCCATCTAGCAATGACACCTGGCATCCGAATAGGTCGAAGGTTGCAGAGCAATTATCAAGGACCAAATGGATATGATAATTATATAATATATTCCTTTAACCCTCAATGCTCTAGAAGACTTAGGGTTTATCTGCCCAACCCTAGAATAGTCCATCATAGTATGTCTCAATACTCAAAATCCCTGTAACTACTTACAGGGGCTATCCTGGCCAAGATTTTACTCAATTGAGATAATGAGTCATTTACTCCAAACACTTTTGGATGAGTTAATCCCATCTTGATCCAACCACTGCTACATAAGTACTTGACTGTACCTAGCAACCTTTCATTATCGGATTTGAAATCCGTGTAGTCCAGCACCTAAGCATAGTGAGTTGCTTGCAAGCTACTATGGTGATCTTAAGTTAGAGGAACACTATATTCATATCCTAATGCAAACTACTCTTTAACAGAAAATATGTTCTATAGGTCGGTCATGTCCAGTGAAGTGTCATACACAACACCTACATGCCATACCAGTTTCTCCACACTCCTTGGTTAAGAGGACAACCAATGACTATGACATACAATGACCTACACTTGATACGCTATCATCCTGTAACAATGTATCATTTGGTCATGAACCAATTTAAGAACTAGATGATATATCCTCTATATCACATCAACGTAGTCCTAAGGACTTCATCACACAAGAGTTCATTACGGGAAGAAGTAAAATGTGATGAACAGCTAAAATAAATATTTTATTCAATATAATTCATATACAATTACAATAATAGCTCAACCATTTACAAGCTAGATGATTGGCTTTGGGACACATTTCTGAATAAAGACTACCTTCCTCAATGGATATCTTATGGAAAAAGTCTATATATCATAGCCAAAAGGATTTGTCTCAAGTGGAAGACCAAACCAAGTATGCAAGCTTAAGAAATCCATTTATAGATTAAAGCAAGCATTGAGAAGTTGGAACATCCGATTTGATGAAACAATCAAGAAATTTGGTTTCACCAAAAATATAGATGAACCATGTATGTATAAGAAGACAAATGAGAGTGCCATTATCTTTTTAATATTATATATTGAGGCATACTTATCATCAGGAATTATATTTCAATGTTGCAATCGATCAAAGATTGGCTATCTAAATAGTTTTCCATGAAGAATTTGGGAGAAGCATCCTATATACTAGGTATAAAGATCTATAAAGATAGTCTAAGAGGATGCTCGACTTATCTCAATCCAGGTACATTGACTTGGTATTAAAAAGATTCAATATGGAGGGAAACAAAAGGGGTTACTTGTCCATGAGTCAAGGTATACATCTTTCTATGAAGATATCCCCTAAGACACCTGAAGAGAAAGATTCCTTATGCTTCGGCTATAGGATCAATCATGTATGCCAAATCCTGATGCTGCTTATGCCTTAGGCATAGCAAGCAGATTCCAAGCTGATCCAAGAGAGAATCATTAGAAAGCTATGAAAAACATTCTTAAGTACCTTTGAAAGACTAAAGATATTTCTTTAATATATGAAGGATCAGATTTAAAACTAGAAGGCTATATTGACTCTAGCTTTTAATCAGATACTGATAATAGTAAATCCATATCAAAGTATGTCTTTACTCTAGATGGAGCTATAGTAAGTTAGAAAAGTATCAAGCAGCAAATGTAGCTGGCCAGTTACTGAGATAGAATACATAACTGTTAGTGAAGCCACTAAGAAAGTTATCAAGATGAAAAAGTTTATCCCAAAATTGGATGTAGTTCTTGTAATACAACACCCGGTGCCACTTCATTGTGATAACACTGAAGCTGTTGCACAAGCTAAGGAACCAAGGTCTCATAAAAAATCCAAGTACATCCTAAGGTACTTTCATCTCGTTCATGAAATCATTGAAAGATAAGGTACAATTTTAGAACGAGTAGATACAAAGAACAACATAGCAGACCCATTAACTAAGGCCCTTCCTCAATAGCAATTTGATCGCCATTTAGATTATATGAAAATTAAATACAAGGATGATTGGCTTTAGTGCAAGTGAGAGATTGAAATAATAGTGCCCTAAAAGTCAATCATATTTCTTATGAAATAGGAGCTTCTCTATAAAATCCTCTCGACTCATGTATGATATTAATAAAAGATTTTTTATTTCATCATATGATGTGTCTTATACTTTATTATTTTATAATTATGATGAATCCCATAAATTAGGATAATGATTTTAGGGTTACGATGGAATTCATAATAGTGAGATCTAAGATCTTATAAATCCTAATATGCAATATTCCTAATCATAGGATCATTGAGTTGGGGATTAATGTTTCCGAATAGACTAGCACATCTTATGTTTGCTTGATGGAGAGAGTGGTTGGGCTCACGACCACTTGTGTAGGGACACTAATACAAGGATGTGAGTGCTCATCAGGATATGAATTCACTGAATTGATCTATCATGAGAATATCTTATGAAAGTCTTACTTGTCAAAAGATGATTCTCTTAGTGAAAGTTGTGCAAGTGATCCTTAGAACTGAGATCACTCAAGTATCTTGTACACATAAGTCTATATTTTGGTTCATACTCATTCATGACTTAGTCATGTATGGGATGTTCATGGATATGATGAATTGTGTATGAAGGTTATGAATAGGTCAACAAGGAATCGATCACTCCTTGTAAGAGGAGTATTTATCCCATGTAATCTCATCAAATGATGACTCAAGAAGACTTTGATCAAAGCAGGATGAAATTAAAAAAGTATTTTTAATCTTTCATCTTTCAAGTCTTTATTAATGATTTGAGGTTCAAATGAATAAAATGTGAGAGTTTAATAATTTTTCATACCCATCACTTATTCAGGATAAAGAAAGATCGAAGGATTGATTTATATGGTAACTTGTCATTGAAGAGTATTTTGATAATTTCTATCAAATCTTTCATCTTCTAGGTAGGCATGACATGTTGCTAGATGTCAATCATGTCTTGTAGGTTATTATGAATTAAATTAACTGAATTCATGAGTCAATTTGAAAGATGGTTCAAATTGATAGTTAGGGTTAGCTCAATTTAACCTAATTTGATTAGTTGATTTCTAATTAAACTAAATTAACATAAACCTAGACCTACTGCTGGCTAGATGAGGAGCTCAAAGGATCATATATATTAAGCAATTGATCAAGGAAGTCATTTGTATTTTTATTAGGTTCTAGCTAATTAACATACTAGCATATGTAAGATAACCTAACTCCTAACAAAATTAGATTAGATTTAAATGCTTGCTATTTGGATTAACCAATTTGAGTGGCACTTAAATTGGGTTGAGATTGAAGCGAGGTAGCCAAATTGAGATTTTTCCTAATTTTATAACCTTTATCCATGTTTTAAACCAAGAGTCCCAAGGGCTTGGTTCTCTTGGTGCCATATTGGCGTGCACACATGGGCACAGAAGGACCAAGAGTCCTGCAATTAAACTACCTTTTTGGTGATAACTTTAGCCCTTATCCTCTCTAATACATGCCAATTTGGATTGGATTTGACCGGTCAAATTAAGTAATTATGGGCATGATTTCATAAAGGGATGCAACACTTGGAATATTTGGTGCATGAGATTGGCTAGAGTCCTTTAGCTTACCAATCACCTTTTTCTAGATAAGCCTTTCTAGTTTATATACCTATTAGGGTGTTGGACCAAGTCTTTAATTCTAAAATAAAAGATTAATTATCTGATTTTTCTCAAAGAGTTACGATAAACAACTCTTGGCACAAAATATTAGTGAAACAAGTTTCACTTTGCACCTTTCTACCTAGAGACTCCTTCTCCTTGATGGGTCTTATCTGATATGTTAAATATTAGATTTGGGACTGATGAAAGGATATTTTAGGTACCTCCTCTCTTCTGATTTAAAGGCTTCAGTGATTAAAATCAAAGCATCCAAAGTTTGTCCTAACAACTCTCTTCCTTCCCTTGTTAAGACAAGTCTTTTATTTTAAGACAAGGGCTTATGAAGAGAATTAGAAAGGATAATAGAATAGTAAAAGATTGTTCAAAGAGGTTTTGAGATGCTCTTCAGAAGGAAAAAGATCCTATAAGAGAAGAAAGGTTGTTGAAGAAAGAAATGCTATCGAAAGGAGTCGAGCAAGAAAGAGAGTGCCTCCTTGATCCAGTTCCTATGTGGATCATCTCCGAAGGGCATACACTTGTGTGCCAAGTGGAATAAACAATATTAGCATCATAGGTATTCTTCTATTTCCTAATATTTTTTCTTATTAATTGATATAATCAAGGGAGTCCTAGGTCTAATGACTAGGATTTCAATGATTAAAATTTTGAAATCTGATCTTTTGTTGTGCAACTATAACTAAACCCCAAGTGACCAAGTAGTGGTTGGATAGAGTCCTTAAGCGATTAATACCAATTGGCTCTAAGTGACTATGTTGTGCTTGGTCAGAGCCCTCAGGCGATCAATGCCCTTAGACTCCAAGTGATCATGTAGCACTCAGTTAGAAGCCTCATGCAATCAATGCCTATTAATTCCAAGTGACCGAGTAGAGCTCTTAGGAAACCATTGTCTATTGGCTCCAAGTGACCAAATATTGCTTGGTCAGAGCCCTCAAGTGATAAATGCTCACTTGCTCTAAGTGATCGAGTAGTAGTTGGTAAAATCCCTCATATATTTAATGCCTACTACCTCCAAGTGACTGAGTAGCACTCTATGAGAGCCTTCAAGTGATCAACATTGATTGGCTCTGAGTGACCAAGTAGTGCTCTAACAAAGTCCTTAAGTAATCAACACCCACTAGCTTCTAATGATCGAGTAGCACTCGAACAGAGACCTCAGGTGTTTAATATTCACTAGCTCCAAGTTATTGCATAATGCTTGGTCATAACTCTCAGGCAATTGATACTCACTGGCTTCAAGTGATTGAGTAGTGCTCGATAAGAGCCCTCAAGTGATGAATGTCCACTTGCTTCAAGTGATCGAGTAGCGCTCGGTCAGATCCCTCAAGCAACCAATATCCACTAGCTTTAAGTGATCGAGTGGTGCTCAATCAGAGCTCTTAAGCATTCAACACCAACTAGCTTTAAGTGACTGAGTAGTGCTTGATCATACCCTTCTGGCAATCAATGCTGATTGGCTCGAAGTGACTGAGTAGCACTTGGATAAAACTCTCAAGTGATCAAACCCACTAGCTCCAAGTGACCAAGTACACTTAAATAGAGCCCTCAGGCAATCAACACCCATAGACTCCAAGTGATCGAGTAGTTCTCGGTCAAAGCCCTCAAGTAATCATTGCCTACTAGCTCTAAATGATTGAGTAGCACTCAGTCAAAGTTCTTTGGCAATCATTGCCTATGGCTCTAAGTGATCGAGTAGTGCTTGGATAAAGCCCTCAGGTGATCAATGCCCACTGCTCTAAGTGATCGAGTAGTGCTTGGACAGAGCCCTCAAGTGATTAACACCCACTAGCTCTAAGTGATCGAGTAGCACTCTATGAGAAACCTTGAGCAATTAACACCCACTAGCTTTAAGTGATCGAGTAGTGCTCAAAAAGAGTTCTAAGATGATCAACACGCATTGGCTCTATATGATCAAGTAGTGCTCGATCAAAGCCCTTAGGTTATCAATGCCTACTAGTTCTGAGTGACCAAGTAATGCTCAATCAGAGATCTCATATGATCAACATTTACTAGATCCAAGTGACCGAGTAGCACTTGGTTAGAGCCCTCGGGTACTCAATGCCCATTGGCTTCAAGTAACCAAGTGGTGCTTGAATAAAGCTCTTAGGTGATCAATGCCCACTATCTCTAAGTGACTGAGTAGTACTCGAACATAACCCTTACATGATCAACACCCACTAGTTCTAAGTAACCGAGACGCAATCAGTCAAAGCCTTTAAGCGATCAATGCCCATAGGCTCTAGGTAGCCGAGTAGCACTTGGATAGAGCCATTTAATGGTTAATGCCCATAGACTCCAAGTGATCTAGTAGCACTAGATAAGAGCCCTCAAGTAATCAAAGCCCACTGGCTCCATGTGACTGAGTAGTGCTAGATAAGAGCCCTCAAGTAATCAAAGCTCACTGGCTCCAAGTGACCGAGTGCTCTTAGTTCGATCCCTCAGCAATTAATACCAATTGGCTTCTAGTGATCGAGCAGTGCTCGGTTAGAGTTCTTAGGCGATCAATGCCCACTAGCTTCAAGTGACTAAGTAGCGCTCGAATAGAGCCCTTAGACGATCAACACCCACCAACTCCATGCGATTGAGTAGCACTTAGATAGAAGCCTTAAGTGATCAATGCCCACTACTCCAAGTGACCGAGTAGCACTCTGTTAGAGCCCTAAGGCAATCAACATCCATTGGCTCCAAGTGACCGAGTAATGCTTAAACAGAGCTTTTAAGGGATCAATGCCCATAGACTATAAGTAACTAAGTAATGCTTAGTTGAAGTCCTCCAATAATCAATGCCCACTGCTTCCAAGTGAACGAGTGATAGAAAAGTGCCATAAGAGCCAATCATTATGTGGGCCTTTTTGTAAACTTCCAGCTCATGTATGACAACTTTCATATTAATAAAGGCATTTGATTCATCATATGCTGCTATGTCATGTTTTTATTGATTATGATGAACCCCATAGAGTAGGGAAATGGAATTAGGGTTATGATAGAATTCATAACAGTGAGACCTTATTTCCTATAAACCATAATCTAGAATGTTCCTAGTCGTTGGACCATCGATTCGAGGATCGATGAATCCGGAAAGAGTAGCTTATCCTATGTATGCTTAGTTGATGAGGGTGGTTGATCTCACAACCACTTGTGTAGAGACACTAATACTAGGATAAGGGTGCTCATCAGGGTATGAGTACACTGGACTGATCCACACTGAGATTATCTTATAGAAGTCTTACTACTTGTCAAAAGATAGATCCCAGAGTAGAAGTTGTGCATGTGATCTTTAGACCTGAGGTCATCATGGTTCCTTGTGCACACTAAGCCATATTTTGGTTCATACTCATTCATGCCATTGCGATATGTACGGGGTGTTCTGGGTATGGTGGAAGGTGTACGAAGGATACGAGTGGACCAACAAGGAATCGATCATTCCTAGTAAGAGGAATTGTTATCCCATGCAATCACTTCGATGAGTGACTCAAGGAGCCTTTGATCAAAAAAGGATGAGATTAGTGAAATCTAATCAGTCATCAGCTAAGTCCTCATGATCAAGATAAGATTTGATTTCATGAAGTGTTAGGTTTGACATCTATCCATACCTATCACTTAATCGCGAAAATGGGAGATCAAAAGATTGAATTGTACAGTAACTTACTATTGAAGGGTATTTTGATATTTTCTACCAAATTCTTCATCTTCCAGGTAGGCATGACATATTGCTAGACATCAATCTTATCTTGTAGGTTTTCATGAACTAATTGGTTTGGTTTCATGAGTCAATTTGATGTGTGATTCGAATTGGACAATTATGTGAGCCAATTTAACCTAATTTGGTCAATCGGGTTCGATCGGATCGAATTGGCTCAAACCTAAACCTACTGCTGGCTAGATGTGAAACCCAATGGGTCACACACAATAGAGAGTTGGCCATGTAAGTCATTCATGATTTAATTAGGATCATAGGATCCTAATTGGTTAGCTAGATTGCATACTAGCATATGTAGGCTAACCTAATTCCTAACCCAATTGGATTGGGTCCGATTGCTTGCTAATTGGGTTAACCTAATTATGGAAAACCTAAATTAAATTGAGTTCTAAGTGGGTCTAGTAAAATTAGAGCTTAATCTGATTTTATTTTAGACTTAAAGGCATTTTAGGCACCATATATGAAGAGTCCCAATGGCATGGAACTCTTGGTACCTAAATGATACCTTAACTTCAAAAGCGCACAGAATGGCCTATAGACCTCTGATCTGAAAATAAAAGATATGGTCAGAAAGCTTATTTGATGCCCTTTCCAATGACACCCATATTGCATTTGTTTGATGAAATCAATTTGATGATTGGGTGGACTAAATTGAAAGGGAAAGACTATTGGCATCCTTTGGCACACCCGGGAGAATAAGTGGCGCGTAGAAGGACTAAGAGTCCTTCTACATAGAGACTCTAAGAGTTTCATTAGGAAGGCATCTCTTCATTTTATCCCCATGGTCTTAAGAAGTCTAATAGCCAGTTTAAAGTTTAAAGGGATGGCTTGAAGAGGTGTGAATGGTGGCACGCACATGAAGAGTCGCGCCTCTTCATATGCACGTGCACAATAGTGGGCAGAGTCCTTTTGCCTCTGAAACTCTTCAAGCCGTGCATTACTTCAGATTAGAAGAGGCATCTCGCTATCTCAAAATCTAGTATTTGACACATGGCACGATGGGGATTAATCTGGTAAGTGAAAGAACACAGATATGACTCTCCATTCCCGAAGAGTCTTATCAGATATGTTGTTTCATATCTGATAAATATTGTCGGGATGCATTTCATGCCCCATCTGAGAATATAAATAGGGGTACGATGAAATGAGAAATACTGACTTCGATCTGTTGAGAGTTTGAGTGTTTTATTTTTCCAAGAGTCAGAGTGTTCTTCCACTTTCTCCCTCCCTCCTTGTTTTAGGACAAGACTTGTCTTGTTAAGACAAGTTCTTCTACACTAGGACAAGGCTTGGTTTTAGGATGTAAGCCTATAGGGTCCTAGGAAAAGGTAGTCCTAGATCCTACAGTGGTTTAGGATAGTGTCTTGAGTGCCCTTTAATAGGACAGGGTGTCCTATAGTGGTCAATAGACCAAAAGCTACCGAAAGAGTTCCACTTCTCCAAGCAACTTGAAGAAGTTCTTCCTTGATTCGAGTTTCATATGGATCACTGTTAGAGGGCTTGCACTTGTGAGCCTTGTAGAAAAAGTTGGTTTTCAGTGATCCAGGTATTTCTCTTGACTTTATTTGATGATTCATTAGTTGTTATTGCCCAAGGGGTTCCTAGGAATTAGGGTTTTCTATACATGTTATACATATTAGGGTATCATGCAATGAAATTTTTTTTTAAAAGTCAATTCCGCATGCTTCATGATCCCCGACACCCTGGGAGAATTCCTATGGGTGGTATCAGAGCCATCCTTGTGGCATTCCAATTATGAATCTTTTTTGAGTTTGATTAAATTCCACTACCGAGCCGACCCAAACCTTATCGAGTCAACTCGACCATGTTCATATGTATGATATTATGTCGATATATTGCTATGCATATTAGGGTAATATGCTTGATGACATGAATTTTAATGCATATGATAGAGTGATATGCATTAGGTTTATATTTGTTATAAACTTGGATATCATGTTTATGTTTATACTTGTAGTAATAAACACTATTATCATGATAGTTTTAGAATGTGTTTTGAGACCATCAAAGCCCTTATCAAAAAGTATATTTAGTCATAGTGTAAAACTTAGTCAAGATGCAAAATTGGTTAAGGTTTGATCAGCCAATTGGTATCTGGGCAAGTTGTTCTAGGAAGGTAAAGGGAATGAAGATTTTAATTGGTTCCGTTGTCTGACCTAACCAATCTAATTGGTGTCTAAGGAAAGCAATGGGGGGACCCCCTCACCCCTCCCACTTATGTGGCCAATTTGGTCATATCTAAATCTTAATTTGGTAATGCTAATTGGTTAAGTATACTATAATTTGCCTTCCTTCATGCTAAGCCAAATTTATGTCAAAACTATAGTAGGTTTGTTGTGTACACACGAGGCCTACTCTAGGAATTGATATAAGATTTGTCTTGGTGCACTTAGTGCTTTGTAGCATGTTTGGATATGTTGCTTTGTTGTGTACACACAAGGGCAACATTATTTAATCATGGCTATATGGAAATGAAGGGTCTGACTAAACTAAGACATTATGGTTTGTTGTGTATACACATGGCCATAAGTGTCCTAGAGGCAAAGATAATTGTTGAGAATTGCACAGGTTGCAATTGGAAAGGTTGTCCTACCTTTGAACTCATATGTATTTATTATGTACACACACAAGGCACTCATGAGGAATAAGGATCTCAACCCTACTAAGGAAACCAGGAAGGTTTCTCGCTTACTATAGTTGAGGATTATGGTATTTGAAGAAAATAGTGGGAGACATAATTAGATATAAAGTCCTTATCTAATTATGAATGTCATAATTGTGTGGTCTACTAATATTGTTCTTTAATTAAATGTAGGACATTTAAATAATGGCTTCAAACTTATCACTGAGGGGCACCTTGGATGCCAACAAGTTAACCTGTCCAAATTATGTGGACTGGTTGAGGAACCTGAGAATTGTATTAACTCAGGAGAAGCTTTTATATATACTTGATTCTCTGGATCTAGTATTGATCAGAGAGGATGCATCAGAGGAGCATATTGCCACATACAGGATATGGAAAAATGACAGTACGATTATCAGATGCATCATGTTGGACTCAATGAGCAACGAGCTCCCGAGGCAACATGAAGGCATAGAACCTCAGTCCATATTGCTCAATTTAAAGGAGCTATATGGTGAGCAAAGTAGGGCTACTTGATATGAGATATCGAAGCAGTTGTTCCATGCTCAGATGAGTAAGGGTTCACCTGTGCAAACCCATGTGATGAAAATGATTGACTTGATCACTCGATTGGATCAATTAGGATTTGTCATGGATGGTGAACTCAATCAGGACTTGATCCTGCAATCACTCCCAGATTCCTTCTCTCAGTTTGTTCTCAACTACCATATGAACAAACTAAACATTTCATTGCCAGAGCTGTTTAACATGCTTAAGACAACTGAGAGCCACTCTAAAGGAGATAAGGCTCATGTGCTTCTTGTTGATAGAAAGAAGCAGGCAATGAAGAAGGGTATGAAGAGAAAATTCAACCCTACGAAAAGCATCCAGAAGAAGAACAAGAAAGCTAAGAAGGCTGATGGAGCCTGTTTCCATTGCAGCAAGACTGGGCATTGGAAGAAGAACTGTAAGGTTTACCTTGCAAGTGTAAAGCAAGATGCATGTGGAGCATCTAAAGGTTTGTACATGATACAAACTAATTTATCATTGAGTGCTTCCATTTCTAATTCATGGGTATTGGATACCGCATGATGATCTCATATATGTAATTCGTTGCAGGGACTCTACAGAATTAGAAGATTGAAGAAGGGTGACTTTAAGCTGCATGGGGTAAGTGGTGAAGCCATACATGCTGAAGCTGTGGGTACCTATCTTCTTTTATTACCTTCGGGTGATGTAATAAAGTTAGAAGAATGCTTCTATGTACCAGATATTATTAGAAATATTATTTCTATACCCTTGTTATTACAATAAGGATATGAAATAAGTGTAAAGAGTAGTGGCTGCTCTATTCTTCATAATAATAAAATATTTGGACATGGATCTTTTGTAAATGCTCTTCTAACTTAACAACTCAATGATAATATTTTTCTTATTGATAATAAGAAGAGGAAAAGAGATAATGACAATGTCACATATCTCTAGCACTGCCGATTAGGTCATATCAGTGAGTCAAGAATAAACAAGTTGGTCAAAGATAATTACTTTGACTCTAATGATTTCCAATCATTAGGAACTTGTGAATCTTGTCTCAAAGGAAAAATGACCAAATCTCCATTCACTAGACATGGAGAAAGGGAAATTGAATTGTTAGGGCTAGTGCATACTGATGTATGTGGACCTATGTCAACTTAGGCCAGAGGAGGATATTCTTATTTCATCACTTTTATTGATGATTTATCAAGGTACGGTCATGTGTATCTTATGAAACACAAGTCTGAAGCCTTTGATAAGTTTAAAGAATATCAGAGTATGTTTGAAAAACAAACTGGACTTAGTATTAAAGCTTTTTGGTCTGATCGAGCAGGAGAATACTTATCTAGTGAGTTACTAAACCATCTAAAAGACAAAGGCATTATTTCTGAATGGACCCCTCCTTATGCACCCTAGTTAAAAAGAGTGGCAGAAAGGAGAAATCGCACCTTATTGGATATGGTGAGGTCTATGATGAGCTTCATAGATCTTCCCATTTTCTTTTGGGGACATGCCCTGGAGACTGCAGCATATATATTAAATAGGGTTCCATCTACGTCAGTAAGTAGCACTCCATATGAGTTATGGAATGGCAAAATATCAAGTCTTAAGTACTTAAAGATTTGGGGTTGCCATGCTTATGTCAATAATAACTTTGGACATAAGTTAAGTGCTAGAGCTGACAAGTATATATTTGTTGGTTACCCAAAAGCAGGTATGGGGGCCTCTTTTATAATGCTACTGAATAAAAGATAATTGTCAGTAAGCATGCTACATTCTTGGAACAAGGGTTTATCCAAGAAGGATATAGTGGTTCTTCATTTGAGTTATATGAAGAACAGAACCAACAAACCAATGAGCCTTCAAGTGAAGTTCCTCAACCAGAGGTTCTTATAGATCAAGAACAACCATAATACACACCTCCTCTTCGATGGTCAGAGAGGGTGCGGGGAGCATCTCTCAAATATGGCTTTGTCATCGAGGATGATAATGAAGCCAGTATCATACAGGATGATGATCCTGTGACCTATTCGAAAGCTGTCAAGATTAAAGACTCAGACAAATGGCTTGGTGCTATGAAATCTGAAATGGACTCCATGTATTCCAATCAGGTTTGGACTCTAGTAGATCCACCTGAAGGAATTAACCCAATTGGGTGTAAATGGGTCTTAATAAGAAGATTGGAGCAGATGGTCAAACTGAGACCTACAAGGCTAGACTGGTAGCAAAAGGTTTCAGACAAAAATATGGTATAGACTATGATAAAACTTTTTCTCCAATAGCCATGCTCAAGTCCATTCGGATATTACTTGCAATAGCAGCATACCATGACTATGAGATCTTGCAAATGGATGTAAAGACAGTTTTTCTCAATGGAAACCTTGAGGAAGAAGTCTACATGTCACAACTAGAAGGTTTTGTCTCAAGTGGGAGACCAAACTAGGTATGCAAATTAAAGAAGTCCATTTATGGACTTAAGCAAGCATCGAAGAGTTGGAACATCTGTTTTGATAAAACAATCAAAGGATTTGGTTTTATCAAAAATATAGATGAACCATGTGTATACAAGAAGACAAGTAGAAGTGCACTTATTTTCTTGGTTTTATATGTGGATGACATACTAATCATTGGGAATGATATCCCAATGTTACAGTCGGTTAAAACTTGGCTATCATCAAAATTTTCCATGAAGGATTTGGGAGAAGCATCCTATATATTGGTTATAAGGATCTATAGAGATAGATCCAAAAGGATGCTGGGCTTATCCCGATCCAAGTACATTGACTTAGTGTTGAAGAGATTCAACATGGATGGAAGTAAGAAAGGTTACTTACCTATAAGTCAAGGCATATATCTCTCTAAGAAAATGTCTCCTAAGATATCAGAAGAAAGAAAGAGGATGGATATGATTCCTTATGCTTTGGCTATAGGATCGATAATGTATGCCATGTTATGAACCAGACCTGATGTTGCATATGCCTTGGACATAGTGAGCAGGTTTCAGGCAGATCCAGGAGAGGATCATTGGAGAGCTGTGAAAAATATTCTTAAATACCTGAGAAGGAGTAAATATATTTTTCTAGTATATGGAGGATCTGAGTTGAAACTAAAAGGATATACAGATTCTAGTTTTCAATCAGATCCAGATGATAGCAAATCCACATCGGGGTATGTCTTCATCTTGAATGGTGGTGCAGTGAGTTGGAAAAGTACAAAGCAGCCAATAGTAGCTAACTCAATCACTGAGGTAGAGTACATAGCTGCTAGTGAAGCTACAAAGGAAGTTGTCTAGATGAAGAAATTCATCATGGAATTAGGTATGGTTCCTGATGTACAATAGCCAGTGCCATATACTGTGATAACACTAGGGCTGTTGCACAAGCTAAGGAACCAATGTCTTATCACAAGTCTAAGCACATTCTAAGATGGTTCCACCCCGTTCGAGAGATCATTGAAAGACAAAATGTCATCATTGAACGAGTTGACATAAAGAATAATATAGCATACCCATTCACTAAAGCTTTAGCCAAGCAGTAGTTAGATCGTCACTTAGATTATATGGGCACAAAATACAAGGGTGATTGGCATTAGTGTAAGTGGGAGTTTGATAGAAAAGTGTCCTAAGAGACAATCATTATGAGGGCCTTTTTGTAAACTTCCAGCTTATGTATGACATACTTTCATATTAATAAAGGCATTTGATTCATCATATACTGCTGTGTCATGTTTTTATTGATTATGATGAACCCCATAGAGTAGGGCAATGGGATTAGGGTTATAATAGAATTCATAATAGTGAGACCTAATTTTTTATAAATCCTAATCTAGAATGTTCTTAGTCGTTGGACCATCGATACGGGAATCGATGAATCCGGAAAGACTAGCTTATCCTATGTATGCTCAATTGATGAGGGTGGTTGATCTCACAACCACTTGTATAGAGACATTAATACAAGGATAAGGGTTCTCATCAGGATATGAGTACACTGGATTGGTCCACACCGAAATTATCTTACGGAAGTCTTATTACTTGTCAAAAGATAGATCCCAGAGTAGAAGTTGTGCATGTGATCTTTAGACCTGAGGTCACCATAGTTCCTTGTGCACACTAAGCCATATTTTAGTTCATACTCATTCATGCCATTACGACATGTACGGGGTGTTCTGGGTATGGTGGAAGGTGTACGAAGGATGTGAGTGGACCAACAAAGAATCGATCATTCCTAGTAAGAGGAATTGTTATCCCATGCAATCTCTTCGATGAGTGACTCAAGGAGCCTTTGATCAAAGTAGGATGAGATTAGTGGAATCTAATCAGTCATCAGCTGAGTCTTCATGATCGAGTTGAGATTCGATATGATGAAGTGTTAGGGTTTGACATCTATCTATACTTATCACTTAATCAGGATAATAGGAGATCGAAAGATTGAATTGCACGGTAACTTACTACTGTAGGATATTTTGGTATTTTTCACCAAATTCTTCATCTTCCAGGTAGGCATGACATATTGCTAAATGTTAATCTTGTCTTGTAGGTTTTCATGAACCAATTGGTTTAATTTCATGAGTCAATTCGATGTGTGATTCGAATTGGACAATTATGTGAGTCAATTTGATCTAATTAGTTCAATCGGGTTCGCTCGGATCGAATTGACTCAAACCTAAACCTATTGCTAGCTAGATGTGGAACCCAATAGGTCACACACAATAGAGACTTGGCCAAGGAAGTCATTCATGATTTAATTAGGGTCATAGGATCCTAATTGGTTACCCAGATTGCATACTAGCATATATAGGCTAACCTAATTCCTAACCCAATTGGATTGGATCCGGTTGCTTGCTAATTGGGCTAACCTAATTATGAAAAACCTAAATTAGGATGAGTCCTAAGTGGGGCTAGCCAAATCAGAGCTTAATCTGATTTTAATTTGTACTTAAGGGCATTTTAGTTGCCATATATGAAGAGTCTCAATGGCATGGGACTCTTGGTACCTAAATGATACCTTAAATTCAGAAGGGCACAGAAGGCCCTATAGACCTTTGATCTGAAAATAAATGATATGGCCAAAAAGCTTATTTGATGCCCTTTTCAATGACACCTATATTGCATATGTTTGACCAAGTCAATTTGATGCTTTTGGCAGACTAAATGGAAAGGAAAAGACTATTGGCACCCTTTGGAGCACCTGAGAGAATAAGTGGCGTGCAGAAGGACTAAGAGTCCTTCTGCAGATGAGACTCTAAGAGTTTCATCATGAAGGCATCTCTTCATTTTATCCCTATGATCTTAAGAAGTCTAATAGCTGGTTTAAAGTTTAAAGGGATGGCTTGAAGAGATGTAAAAGGTGGCACGCACATGTAGAGTCGCGCCTCTTCATATACGCGTGCACAACAGAGGGCGGAGTCCTTCTGCCTCTAAAACTCTTCAAGCCTCATGTTACTTCAGATTAGAAGAGGCATCTCCCTATCTTAGAAACTGGTATTTGACACATGGCATGATGGGGATTAATCTGGTAAGTGAAAGAACACAGATATGACTCTCCATTCCCGAAGAGTCTTATCAGATATGTTGTTCATATCTGATAAGTGTTGTTGGGATGCATTTCATGCCCCATCTGAGATTATAAATAGGGGTACGGTGAAATGATAAATACTAACTTTGATCTTTTGAGAGTCTGAGTATTTTATTTTCCCGAGAGTCAGAGTGTTCTTCCACTTTCTCCCTTTCTTCTTCTTGTTTTAGGACAAGACTTGTCTTGTTAAGACAAGTTCTTCTACACTAGGACTAGGCTTAGTTTTAGGACATGAGCCTATAGGGTCCTAGAGGAGGGTAGTCCTAGATACTACAGTGGTTTAGGATAGTGTCTTGAGTGCCCTTCAGTAGGACAGGGTGTCCTATAGTGGTCAATAGACCAAGGCTGCCGAAAGAGTTCCACTTCTCCAAGCAACTTGAAGGAGTTCTTCCTTGGTTCGAGTTTCATGTGGATCATCGTTGGAGGGATTGTGCTTGTGAACCTTGTGGAAATGATGTCTTATTGCTGTAGATGAGATCGCTTCTCTCAGATCGATGCCTGGATGATCCAGTCACTTTCTCATAGATTCGTCAGCTTTTTATCAATTTGGTTCGAGGGCAAGGAAGACTTCATCCAGAGGGTGTGGCACCGGAAGGATCATGCAAATGTCACACGTTAGGCACGTAGATCATGGGAAAAATAATGAACAGGATGGAAAGAAGGGATCTGGAGGAAGAGTTGGTAGCAAGGGGGCTGGCGGCCTTAGAGGATGCTTAGGTGTCTGGATCTTGGAGGGGCATCCTGGGGCTAATGAGAGGATGCCTGAGGGCTTTCTTGGAGGGTGGCCTGGGTGGTGAGAGGTGGGTTGGAATTAGGATTTATGGAGGAGTGGAGGATGGTGGTGGTGCGGATACCAGGGCTAACACCAGAGCTGACACCAGGGCCAGAAGGAGTCGACAGGTCAATTCCACATCCCTTTGGATCATTCGTGAATAAGAGCCTAAAGTCCCAAGCCCCAATCACTGTAAAAAGTCTATTTTAAATTTTGTTATTTTAGCCCAGTTGGTTTTAGCCCTAAACCCCAAAATTGAGTATGTGAAAAAAAAATCCTGAATCCAAATCAAACCAGTATATATATACAAACCCTATTTACCAAGTTGAGTTGAGTCAGTATGCCTTTTGATCAAATTGGGTTCCAATTGATCAAGTTGGGTTTTAAATTAGTTACAATTGAGTCCTTGTAATTAGTTGGTTTAGTTAGTTGGTTGAATCATTTTATTGAATCCTGTAATACAAAAGGGGATCCAAGTCAAGACCCAAGTGACTCCATGTGCCATCCCAACACACCATGTGCCAACCTAACCAATTCTTGGTGCCACCAACAACACATGCCAACTCTTCATGTGCCACATCATCATGTCAAGGATGCCCAAGCCACTTCACCATGTCACACGCTACTTCACCCATCCCACATGGTCGACCACATGAAAGATATGTTGTCAGATTTTAAGAGGAGTAGAGGAGGAGTCCAAGCCATAGCTAGCACCAAGAAGGAGTTTTGGTCGCCCATCCTTCTCATTGTTTTGTCACCAATCCTAGAAAAGTCAGTCAAGAGAATGGGATACATGTTAGGAGAATTCAACATCAAATGGTTCTTATCTATCCTATCATGAAGAGTTCAGATCCAAAGGAGTTCCATTTTAAATTCAAGATGGAGCTTATTTTCAAATGCAAGAAGTTCAAAGGGGATTCATGCCAAGAAGAGAGAAGAATTATCGCCCACTTTTGATTTGAGAATTATTTTTGTCGCACATTTAAGAGGAGCACCTCTTTTATCTCTTGGTGCCCACTTCATCTCAAGTATTGTCGCCTAAATAGATAAAGCTTCTCAAATGTTGTCGCCCAAGTCAGATGAAGTTCAAGGAAGGATCAAGTTCAAGAGTCATGACACCAGAAGAAGAAATTCCAAGGAGTTGCTGCCCAAGAAGAGCTAATTCTACTCTTTGTAACCCACACGTCTCATGTAGGTGATCTATAAATACAACCATCAACCCCTTTTGTAAAATTGAACTATTATTGATGAAATACATAAGTTATTATGCATTCCTTTGATGTGTTAGCATCGCGAGGTGTGAGGCCCTAATTCCTTTGTTCTTCGGAGCATCATGGGGTGTGAGGCCCTAATTCCTTTGTTCTTTGGAGCATCGCGGGGTGTGAGGCCCTAGTTATCCTATTTATCACACCATCAGAAACCCTAGTCACCACTTCCATCTTCCCCTTCCAACTTTTTTTCCTTTCAATTTTTATTCTTCCTTCCATGACTTTAACTTGACTTTTATGAGCGTTTGTGATTGATTGTAGGTGATTGAGATCAAAAGCGATGATGTTCTTTTCCTTGGAACCAGTGGAGTTGAAAATCGGAGCCCGAAGATCGACTATCTGGAAGTCCTGCCATAAGATCCTAGAGAGTCCAATCAGATCTACAACAAGAGGGTTATAATCTTCGTTGGTAAAGTAAAAACCTTCTCTAACTCTTTATTTTCTGATCCTTTGAGAAGTAGAACCCTAGTTTAAGGTGATTTCTTAATCACCAAATCCTTTTTTCCTAACTAGATTTGTTAGTTCAATATTGCAGGCATATACTAGTTGACTAGTCTTGTTTATTTTGATTGCTTTGAGTCTTTAATCTAAAAAATCCAAAAAAATTAATCACTGTTAAACTCAGTTAATTAGTTTAATTATCAGTAAATTAGTTTTGCATATTTTGTCCCACATCATCTTTGGTATCAAAGCAGGTTAAACTAGGGTTTAATCACTAGTTACTGAAATTCTGCATACCTAGTTCTAGGCTAAAATTAAATTACATAAAAACCATTATAAAAAAATATAAAAAAATTAATAATTAATTTACTGTTAATCCTCTACTAATCTGACATCTAAACATAGAAAAAAAATAGAAAAAAAAATTATTTTTTGTTATTTCTATTTTAGTTTCATTGCGCATATTAGGGATTCATCTTGTGTGCATACATTGTTAACCTAATCTAAGGGTACTTTACTATCTCGGATCAAGGTAGGATTTCATCACCTGTCCTTAGCCTAAAACAACCACCTTTGCATTGAGCCTAAGCCTAATTAAAATTGATTAGAAACTTAAAGTAGCTTAGGGACACCAACAAGGTCAAGTTCTGAGTATTGTGTGAAAGCTAGTGCACCCAATCCTTTGATTATCTCTTGAATCTGGTGTCTAATGCCAGAGGTCTAGAGGAAAATACCCTAAGTGGACTCATGGTTTTTAGTTAAGACCTTGTGAAAGCAAGGGGAGCCTCCCACGACCCCACCTCTTACCTGGCCAGTGGACAGGATAATTGCTGAATTGGTTGTAAATTAAGCTGACCCATTCTACTTGAGCTCTAAGTCTATGAGACCCTAGTTCGATTTTGTATGTCTACATTGCATGATCTCTAGATTAGGAGCCCTTACCATCAAGCCAACCCAACCCAGTCTGACCATAGAGTATAACTTTGAAACCTTTATGAGGTTCATGAATGATCAGTTTGCCCTGATGAACAATAAGTGTGACCGACTAGATAAGCAATTCTAAAACCTAGAGAAAACCAGTAGACCCATAACCCATAGAGCTGAACCCATATCCTATGAGCCTAAGAGACCCATAATCCATCAGCCCGAGCCCACTATGATCAGTACACTTAGTAAGAACCCCAGAATCAGTCAATTTTTCCTTAGTCGACCCACCTCTACTACCCTATTGGTTCACCAAGATGCTATTGAAAAAGAAGTTTATGAAGCTGATATGAGCTTAGTAGATGAGTATGTAGATGAAGAGATACATATGGCTGACCCAGAATTAGTTAACCCGGTAAGCACCCAGACTGAAGCTGTAGTGGATGAATAGTTAGAAGAAGAGAACCATGAGGAACCTAACCCTATTGCTAAGACCTTACCTGAGGAAATACTAGAAGAGAGTCAAGCCATAGAGCCTAGTCCTGAAATTCAGGAACCAAAGGAAATTAGTGAGGACTTGGTTTATTTAAGCCAGTACTCTCAGGATGAATCCCCTCCTGTTGTTCTCATTAGAGATCTCTTCCCTAAGATTAGACCCATTCTTCTATAAGGCAGACCCTGTAGATGTACCTCAAACCCATAAGGTCAACCTCATTAGTCTAGGATTGATCCCTGAAATCTCTTCTTATATCCTACTCTATCTGATCAACTCCAAACCCTTTTTTCCACCCTACCAGGCTAACCCTGAATCCACCTCTTATTTTCCGCCCTTTCCTGAAGCTTCTCAAGTTTCTCTAACCATTAGATTTCATTTTATAGAGGTTAGCATGTTACATACATTCATTGATCATGTCATGTTTGCATCCTATTTCTGGAAAACCCTATGGCATCTATTAGGAGTTCATGCCAAGTTTTTATCGGCATGTCATTCACCAACCAAGGGTAATTCAAGAAAAAGACTCAAAGAATTTGATGAAGGAGCATGATCAGGCTTCGATTTGAATGGTTCATACCTGGAACCATGAAGAAGTTGCATGCCCGTAGAGTCAGACCATACAAAATAATTAAGAAAATTAGACCTAATGCCTATGTGCTTGAGTTACCACCTGTACTAGGTATTAGTTCAACTTTCAATGTTTCAAATCTTGTAGAGTATAAGGAGCCAATGATGATACCTAGTGAGCCTTTTGGGCCTGATCTAATCCTTGAGAGTGAGCCAACCCATGACTGTCCACCAACCAAACTATTAGAATGTAGAGACAAGATTGAGCAGGTCTTGGATGACAAGATTATCACTACTTGGAGTAAAGACTATCAATGATATCTGGTTCGTTGGCAAGGACGACCCGAGACTGAAGATTCTTAGATCACTAGAGAGGATTTGCAAATGATTGATCCCGACTTACTAGAACACTATCACAGCAGAGTTGATCCATACTCGATAGGGTCAAGTTTCTCCTACCCAGGAAGAATTGGTACAAACACCAGGGCAAACACCAGAGATAGAAGGAATCAATAGGTCAATCCCACATCCTTGTGGATCACCTGTGAATAAAAGCCCAAAGCCCCAGGCCCCAATCACTTGTAAATAGTCTATTTTAAATTCTATTATTTTAGTCCAGTTGGTTTTAGCCCTAAACCCCAAAATTGAGTCTGTGAAAAAAAATCCCTGAATCCAAATGAAACCTGTATATATATACAAACCCTATTTACCAAGTTGAGTTGAGTCAGTATGCCTTTTGATCAAATTAGGTTCCAATTGATCAAGTTGGGTTTTAAATTAGTTATAATTGAGTCCTTGTAATTTGTTGGTTTAGTTAGTTGGTTGAGTCATTTTATTAAATCATGTAATATAAAAGGTAGTCCAAGTCAAGACCCATGTGACTCCATGTGCCAACCCAATGCACCATGTACCAACCTAACCAATTCTTGGCACCACCAACAACACATGCCAACTCTTCTTGTGCCACATCATCAAGTCAAGGATGCCCATGCCACTTCACCATGTCACATGCCACTTCATCCATGCCACTTTGTCGGCCACATGAAAGATAAGTTGTCACATTTTAAGAGGAGTAGAGGAGGAGTCCAAGCCATAGCTAGCGCTAAGAAGGAGTTTTGGTCGCCCATCCTTCTCATTATTTTATCGCCAATCCTAGAAAAGTTAGCCAAGATAATGGGACACATGTTAGGAGAATTCAACATCAAATGGTTCTTATATATCCTATCATGAAGAGTTCAAATCCAAAGGAGTTCCATTTTAAATTCAAGATGGAGCTTATCTTCAAATGCAAGAAGTTCAAAGGGGATTCATGCCAAGAAGAGTGAAGAATTATTGCACACTTTTGATTTGAGAATTATTTTTGTCGCACATTTAAGAGGAGAACCTCATTTATGATGCGGGAGGAAGCTATGATACCAAACATGATGCGGAACTACCAACTAGGATGATTTGCAGGTGATTTTCTTTTTTTTGTAGTTTTTATATTTTAGGGAATTGATTGATTTCCAAAATGAAGCTAAGAGTGAAGGTGAAAAGCACCTACACCTAGCATACAATATGCAAGAAAAGAGGGTAGAAAGATATGCATTTTAAAATAATTTTTAAGCATGCACAGCGGAAGGCTCGGTAGATAGATCTAAACGATCTACCAAATTGCCCACAACAGAAACTAGCATAATGACCTAGCATGCATAAAACATCAAAAGCAAGATAATATATATAAAAGTACCATACCTTTATATCTCTAAGAGAAGCAGTGGAAGTGCTGTGAGAAGGAAGAGGGTGCTCGGGCCACACACACATCTGGCCTCTACAGGAAATCCATACTTGGGCTCGACTTTGATCAACTCCCTCGGAGTGCTAACTCTTCAGGATCCTTGGCCAATCTTCTTCTTCTTCTAGGAAGACTAGGAGGTGAGTAGGAACCCTTTCCCAAAACCTCTCTTCCCAAGACCTAGCTTGACTGCTAGGTTGCTCACACCCAATTCCTAGAACTCTCACAACCCATCCCTATCTCTTCTCTAGTAGTGTGGTAACTTGTAACCTCTGCAGCCTATACAATGACCCTCATTTATAGGCGCAGCCAAGAGAAGGAGAAAGAGGAAGGAGCATAGATGAGGGGAGAGAATAGGGGAGAGGATCAAGGCCATACCAAATAGATCTAACCCATTAAGGTAAGTATGACTTTCATACCATAAAGCCTTAGAGCCAAAACTGGTTTGAATTTGAAATTCAAACCAGGTCAAAACCTGCCCAAAAACCTCCCACGAATCCTCCCAGAACTTTTGTTCATCACAGGAAGTGTTGACACCCAAAAATTCCTAAGTTTCGACACCTGCAAAATTCCAAGTGTCGACACTTGGAACAAAGTCAATCATATTGACTTCTAGTGTTGACAAATGATTCCCAACCATCAATTAGCCATAAGATCAGATAGAAATCCTCTAAGGTGTGTGTCCCCATAGGTTCCAACACTAAGCCGGTAGTACTAAAACATTTCCAGTACCAGACAAAGCCCTCATCTAGTAATGATACCCGACGTCCGGATAGGTCGAAGATGCAGAGCACCTCACAGGAACCTCTGGCATATGGTTGCCATATAATTCATCCCTTTAACCTCATAATGCTCAGGATGACCTAGGGTTCGATTGCCAACCCTAACTTGATTTATCCAGATCGTGTCTCAACATCACAAGTTTTGTGACTCCTTACAAGAACTACCCTGGCCAATGTTTTGCTGAATTGAGACATAGTGAGTCATTCACTCCAAACTATTTGGAAAGGTCAATTCCATCTTGATCCTCCACCGCTTCTCAAGTACTTGACTGCACCCAGAAACCTTCCATGACTAGATTTGAAATCTAAGTAGTCCAGTACCAAAGTACAGTGAGTTGCTTGCAAGCTGCCATGGTGACCTCAGGTCTGAGAGACACATATACCCATATCCCTTCACAAGCAACCCTTTGGTAGAAGGGAGCTCTACAGATGGTCATGTTTAGTGAAATGTCATACATTTCACTTGCAAGTCACACCTGTGTCTCCACACTCCTTGGTTAAGAGGACAACCAACAAATACGACATACAACAACCTATACTTGATACATCATCGTCCTATAACAATGTATCCTTTGGTTGTGAACTAGTTTAAGAACTACCTGATATATCCTCTCTATATCAAATAATATAGTTCTAAGGACTCCATCACACAAAAGTTCTTTACAGGAAAATATAAATATAATGGATAGCCAAAATAAATAACTTTTATTTATTAAAAAGAATTCATATACAAAAACAAAAATAGCACAACCATCTATAGCCTAGATGATTGGCTTTGGGACATAATTTCCAACAACTCCCACTTGGACTAAAGCCAATCAGTACAGAATCTCATTCCCATTTTTTGTTTACAATAGTCGAACTCTTGAACTCCAATGGCTTTAGTGAAGGGGACAGCCAGGTTTTTCTTTCCATCAATCTTCTGAAAGTCAATGTCACCTCATCCCATGATCTCTCGTAAAAGGTGATAGCACCACAGAATATGCTTTGTACGGTGATGAGACTTCGGCTCTTTGGCTTGAGCAATGGCTCTAATGCTGTCACAGTACACTGGAACATGACTATCTAGGGAAGGTGCCACTCCCAGCTCGCTAAGAAACTTCCACAACCACATAGCTTCCTTTGCTATATCTAATGCTGCAATGTACTCTACTTCGCATACTGAGTCTGCCACAGTAGGCTGCTTGGAAGTTTTCTAGCAAACAGCTCCTCCGTTCAGGATAAAGATAAATCCTGACACACTCTTGCTATCATCCTTATCTGACTGGAAACTGGAGTTAGTATACCCCACAAGTTTCAAGTCATATTCTCCATAAATTTCCATTGGTCCTTAGTATTTTGTAAATCTTAAGGATGGTCTTTACCACTTTCTAATGAGCTTCACCTGGGTCAGACTGGTATCTGCTCACTATGCCTAGTGAGTATGCCACGTTTGGTCTAGTACATGTCATGGCGTACATGATAGAATCCACTACTGAAGTATATGGAATTCTACTCATATGCTCTCTCTCTTCAGGAGTTGTTGCACAATTCCTTTTGGAGAGATCAAATCCAGTGCCTATCGGGAGATAGCCCTTCTTAAAATTTTTCATGCTAAACGGTTTTAGCACGGTGTCAATGTACGTAGACTGGGATAGTCCTGGAAGCCTCTTAGATCTATCCTTATAGATCTTCATACCTAGTATGTAAGAGGCTTCACCCAAGTCCTTCATAGAGAACTGAGATGATAACCAGACCTTTATTCCTTGCAGTGCTATGATATCATTCCAGATTAAGAGAATGTCATCCACATACAGCACAAGGAATACAATCACAGAACCATTAGCCCATTTGTAAATGCAAGGTTTTTCTCCATTCCTAACGAAGCCATACGACTTGATACACTTATCAAATCGCATGTTCCAACTCCTTGATGCTTGCTTCAATCCATAGATGGACTTTTGAAGCCTGCACACCTTTGACTCGTCTGTGGATGTGAACCCTTCAGGTTGTATCAAATACACCTCCTCTTCCAGCTCACCATTTAAGAAAGCTGTTCGGACATCCATTTACCAGATTTCATAGTCAAAGTGTGCTGCTAAAGCAAGTATAATCCAAATGAATTTGAGCATTGCCACAGGAAAGAATGTCTTACCATAGTCAATACCATAACGTTGACGATATCCCTGGGCAACCAGACAGGCTTTATAGGTCTCCACCTACTCGTCAGCGCCCCTTTTTCTTTTGAAAATCCATTTGCACCCAATGGGTTTTATCCCTTCAGGTGCATCAACCAATGTCCATACATTATTGATCTCCATGGACTCTATTTTGGATTTCATGGCTCCAAGCCATTTCTCAGAGTCAGACCTTTGTAACGAATCCATATAGGTGATCAGATTCTCATTATTCTCATCGAGTTAAATGGGATCACCGTCCTGGACCAAGAAACTATAGTATCTATCTGGTTGGCTCGGTACTCTACCGGATCTCCTAAATGGTGGTTCCTGAGTGGGCTCTGGGTGTGATCTAATCACAGTCGGTTCTAAGTTGTCCCTTAAGTATGTCGGTTCTTCTACTTGTTGAACTTCACTAAGTTCAATTTTAGTAGCTACAGTTCCTTCACCAAGGAACTCCTTTTCCAAAAAGATAGCCCTAAGACCGACGAACAACTTTTATTCCTCAGCTACGTAGAAGTAATACCCCTTAGATTCCTTTGGATACCCAACAAATAGGTATCGGTCTGACCTAGGTCCAAGTTTGTCCATTTCCAAACATTTTATATAAGCCGGGCACCCCTAGATCTGAAGGTGTGATAGTGTCGGCTTACATCCAGTCCATATCTCATATGGTATTTTACTAACGGACTTACTTGGAGTCCTATTCAGAAGGTAACAGGCTGATTCTAGAGCATATCCCTAAAAGGATATCGGCAGAGAAGCAAAGCCCATCATGGACTGAACCATGTCTAACAGGGTTCGATTCCTCATCTCAAAAACTCCATTTAACTGGGGTGTCTCTGGAGGCGTCCACTGAGAGAGAATCCCATTATTCTTGAGATATATCAGAAACTCACCCAAAAGGTATTCACTGTCTCGATCAGATCGAAGGGTTTTGATATACTTTTCGATTTGTTTTTCTACTTCATTATGATATAGTTTGAACATTTCAAACGATTCAGATTTATGTCTCATCAAGAAGACATAATCATACCTTGAAAGGTCATCTATAAATGTAATGAAATAACCATACCCACATCTGACACTAACATTCATAGGTCCTTATACATCAGTATATATCAAACTTAGAATTTCATTGGCTCATTCACCTTTTCCAGTAAAAGGTGACTTTGTCATTTTTCTAAGAAGACAGGACTCACAGGTTAGAAGTGAACTATCTTCATTAAAATCGAGGAGACCCTCAATTTTCATCCTGTTTATCCTGTTCTTGTTAATATGACCTAGCCTACAATGCCATAGGTACGCATCGCTGATATTATCTATCCTAAGGCATTTGCTAGACGTGTACATTACATTAACAAGTCACGATAATACATAGATGCCATCATGCATTTGTCCATTCAAAATTACAGAACCATTCAAAATGATTTTGCAAATGTCATTCTTTATTAATAGTTCATAACCATACAAGGCCAACTGGCCTATAGAAATGACATTTAAAATAAAAGAAGGACAAAAATGATACTGGTTCAAAATGATAGTACAGGACTTGAAAACAAGTTTAAAGAGTCCCAATACCAGAACTGGAACTTGGCTTCCATTTCCCATGTTCAAGAACCTCTCGCCATCCTCGAATCTTCTACTAATTTGAAGTCCCTGCAAAGAATTACAAATGTGATATCGACTTCCTGTATCCAACACCCAGTTAGTAGTATTGCAAACAGAGAAACTATAAGGTGTTATTATATAAATACCTTGTCCAGGACCATCCTGCACCTTTCTCTTCTTGGACCTGTTCGGATCAAGGGATACAATGTAAAGAGGACAGTTCCTCTTCCAGTGACCTTGTTTCTTGCAAAAGAAGCACTCTGATAGGCTTTGATCAGCCTTCACTTTCTTGGCCTGACTGGGCCCAGAAGTACTAAGCACCTTTTTCCCTTTATTATTTTTCTTCTTCCCTTTCTCAAAGGGACAACGCCCTCCCGAAGAACCTCCCACTAGATTCACCACCCATTTATTCAACTGGTGGTCTTTCTCATAAGTCTGTAGCAACCCCAACATACCATGGTAGTTTACTACAGGCTTATTCAAAATCGCATCTTTCTCAAGATGTTCATGAAAGGGACATCCAAGCTTTCATAGGTGCTCAATCATCTCGATCATGTACAATACATGATCAGTGACCGAGGCCCTATCATGTATCTGTGCATTGTAGATGGCACAGGAGATCCTGTACCCCTCAATATTGTCTGGTGTCCTGAAAGACTCCTTCAACCTTTGAAAGATTTCTTTCGGCTAGGCTTCCTCGAACTTGTGACTGAACTCGTCATTCATCATAGACAACATGATGCATCGGGTAGTGGTCCTGTCAAAGAGCCATTTCTGATAAGTGTCTCTGACTGAACCCTGAGCATTGGCAAGAAAGATCTCAGGTGTCGGATCTGATATCACATACAGGATCCGTTCGTGCTCCAAGACAATCCTGAGCCTTCGATACCAGCTATCAAAGTTGGGTCCATTGAGCTTCTCATTGTCGAGAAGAGACCAGAGTGACAGGTTGGAAGACATTTGAAAGGAAAACCAAAACTAATTAGTGTATATGAATTATTAACCTAAAGACATGGACTTTATTCTAAAGGTCCCTCCCACTATTTTGCTCCTCTACCTTCAATCCAAGGAATTACTTTAATTCCCTAGTGGGTACCAGAGTCCAATAGACAACACATGAGCCCGACTTTGGCCGGCCCACCCATGCATGTCTAAAGGTAGGTTCTTTAACCGATTACTTCTCCAAGTAACCTCTAATAATTGGGTTTTGCCCCAAGGAGCACTTCAATCAGCCTTTGGGCCTCCTATTGAAGGTCTCAGTTAGGTCCAACCATTAACATGACAAAATTCAATGCTTCTAACTAATGAATGGTCAAGCCCGACTTTGGCCGGCCCACCTGACCATCATTAAGAGAGTCGCACTGAGCCATCAAATTAGGAACAATAATTTCAATAGCCTGATGAACACCCGATCTTTGGATCTTCCGATGACCATCCAACTATTGGATACATTACTATCCCACTTAATGGGAGGCTAGGACTTGGTTAGCCCTATAACTTTGTCCTTTTAAGGACCTAATAATTTAGAGGGTTTTTAAATAATGTGACAGATGAAGAGATGAGAAGACATGGATCAACCTCCCACTGACCACATCAGTAATCTAGGAGGGTTATACATAACTAATGATCCATGGACACCTAAAATCAGTCAAGACTGATTAACCTTGGGTGACAAGGGTTAACACGAGTCAATAAGCTATCTAATCAATCCTGATCTACCACATTGGCTAGGTAAGTGAGATCATGAGTTGGGTTCCGTCATTAACCATTTTGCCTTAGACACCAATAGAGTTGGCCAGGTAAGAGGTAGCCCCAAAGAACCATGATCACAATGCCAAACTTACCTCGATACCAATCGGTTCATTAGACTTGATTTGACTAGCCTAAAGACTTGGGCTTTCCACTAAGCCATAAATTAGATCCATTTAGATTGTGGACTAATTAATCTAACTATTAGATAAGTCTAGAGAAGAAATCATAACTCAATATTTGATTAGATTAGTTCTCTAATTAGTCCAATGCATCCAAACTTAGGTCTAACCCAATTAAAGACCTAATAGAAGCTAACCCATGACCCTTAAGGCTTATTGAAATGACTTAAAATCTTTGAATCAAATTCCTAGAGTTCTTTGTCATTCTTAATTCTTAATTAAGTTCAACAGCTACAAATAAATTAAAACAATTTTAATTTATCATGTAAAATAATTTTATAAAGATCAAAATTTGAATTCACTGTATTTTAGAAATTTTCATCCCAAGTGACGACACTTCAGGAGTAAGTGTCGACTCAAGGCCTGAGATAGGAAAAAGAAAATAGAACAATCTATTTTCTGGACACACTCATGTGTAAACACTTCAAAGGTCAAGTGTCGACAATTCAGGGTCAAGTGTCGACACTTTAGGGGCAAGTGTCGACACTTCAACCTGTCTCTGAAGAAAAATAGAAACCAGATCTCAGAAAATTTTCCCATGAGTTAACACTTCAAAAGCCAAGTGTCAACTCAAAGACTGAGACAATGAAAAATAGTGATTTCAAATCAAATGTTTCGCCAAACATTCAATCAAAACAGATCAAAACAATAATTTTGGATCTTATGTAAAGTTGTTTTATGATCATGTCATTGGATTAAAATATTTTATCCTATAATTTTTTTTCTTCTTATTTTCCTTTTCAAGAGTCAATCACAGTGGCTCCCCTACATGCCATAGGAGACCCCATTGAATAGGAAGAGAGGGTCTTGCAGCCCTACTTCTCTCCTATGACCGAACAGCCTTGGTAAAGCACTCAATCCAAGTACTTAAGAAAGAAAGGAGATGTTATTAGCATGCTAGCATCATTATACTACAAAAAGAACCTACTGCTCTAATACCATTGAAGGTGAAAAGCACCTACACCTAGCAATATGCAAGAAAAGAGGGCAAAAGGATATGCATTTTAAAATAATTTTAAAGCATGCATAGTGGAAGGCTCGGTAGATAGATCTAAACGATCTATCGATCTATTCGTAATAAGAACTAGCATAATGACCAAGCATGCATATAACATCAAAAGCAAGAGAATATATATAAAAGTACCATACCTTTATACCTCTGAGAGAAGTAGTGGAAGTGCTATGAGAAGGAAGAGGGTGCTCGAGGCACACACGCATCTGGCCTCTATAAGAAATCCACAACTAGGCTCGACTTTGATCAACTCCCTCGGAGTGCTAGCTCTTCGGGATCCTTAGCTGATCTTCTTCTTCTTCCAGGAAGACTAGGAGGAGTAGGAACCCCTTCCCAAAACCTCTCTTCTCAAGACCTAGCTTGATTGCTAGGTTGCTCACACCCAATCCCTGGAACTCTCACAACCCTTCCTTATCTTCTCTCTAGTAGTGTTGTAACTTGTAACCTCTACAGCCTATACAATGACCCTCATTAATAGGTGCAACCAAGAGAAGGAGAAAGAGGAAGGAGGAGAGATGAGGGGAGAGAATGGGGGAGAGGATCAAGGCCATACCAAATGGGTCTAACCAATTAAGGTAAGTATGACTTTCAAACCATAAAACTTTAGAGCCAAAACTGGTTTGAATTCTAAATTCAAACCAGATCAAAACCTACCCAAAAACCTCCCACGAAATCCTCCGATAATTTTTGTTCGTCATAGGAAGTGTCGACACCCAAAAATTTCCAAGTGTTGACACTTCACAAAGTATCGACACCTGCAAAATTCCAAGTGTCAACACTTGGAACAAAGTCAATCATATTGACTTCTAGTGATGACAAACGATTCCCAATCGTCGATTAGCCACAAGATCAGATAGATATCCTCTATGGTGTGTGATTCCATAGGTTCGAACACTAAGCCGATAGCACTGGAATATTTTCACTACCAGTCAAAGATCTCATCTAGCAATGATACCCAACGTCCTGATAGACTGAAGATGTAGAGCACCTCACAAGAACCTCTGGTATATGGTTGCCATATAATTCATCCCTCTGACCTTATAATGCTTAGGATGACCTTGGGTTTGACTACCAACCCTAATTTGATTTATCCAGATCATGTCTCAACCTCACAAGTTCTGTGACTCCTCACAAGAACTACCTTGGCCAAGGTTTTGCTGAATTGAGATATAGTGAGTCATTCACTCCAAACTATTTGGAAAGATAAATCCCATCTTGATTCAGCACCACTCCTAAAATACTTGACCACACCCAGAAACCTTCCATCACTATATTAGAAATCCAGGTAGTCCGGTACCAAAGTACAGTGAGTTGCTTGCAAGCTGCCATGGCGACCTTAGGTCAGAGGGACACATATACCTATATCCCTTCGCAAGCAACCCTTTGGCAGAAGGAAGCTTCGCATATGGTCACGTTTAATGAAACATCATACATTTCACTTGCATGTCACCAGTGTCTCCACACTCCTTGGTTAAGAGGACAACCAACAAATGTGACATACAATAACCTATACTTGATACATCATCGTCCTATAACAATGTATCATTTGGTTGTGAACCAGTTTAAGAACTACTTGATATATCCTCTCTATATCAAACAATGTTGATGGGGACATCGCCAACATGAATCCCGGAGCAAGCATGAATTTGGACCTGCACAAATCCCGGAGCAGCACAGATTCTAGAGCAGTAAATAAATTAGAAGAATATTTATTTAGGATTTATCTTTTGTTTGAAATTTGAATTAGGATTTGGTTGGTCAGGATTGAGATATGGACAGGCTTATCTTATCCTATCTTGTATTTGAAATTGAGTCATCCCTATCTTTATATCCTGTATTCAAATTAAAATGAGGGTTGGACAGGTCTATAAATACCACCCTCAGTCCTCAGTCCTTTATAAAAAAAATAGTTTTTGGAGAAAAAAATTTGAGTTTTTATAAGAGTAATTTTTCTTGCCTTCGCCTTCGGGCATGGGAGTGAGGCCCTAGTTATCCCACTTCCCAACCCATTTTCTTCAATCGCTCATGACCTTTGAGATTCAACATAGCGCCTCTAAGTATCGAGGAGGGTGTAATGCCATAAAGGTGAGAGGTCTCTTCATTAGGGTGAGTCTCAAAGTCCATGAGATTCAAATCCCTGTCTTCCATCCCCACTATTCCTTCGCCTTCCCTAAAAAAAAATTCAATAAAAAATGGTACCCTAATCTAGGTGACTTCAAGGCTCACTAATGGTCCACCCATGTGTCCCACATCAATTTTGGTATCAGAGCCCGGTTGATTAGGGTATTGCCATCTCTCCCAACTCACCTCACATTTTTTAATTTTTTTTCCCAAATCTTTCTATCCATTTTTCTTCCTCGTCTGTTCTTTTCCCTGTTCCATGAATTTCCCTCTTCCCTCTTCGAACTCCCAACATCCCTCGTCGACCCTCGCCACCCAAAATCTAATCCAACCCAAAAAATAAGGAAGAAGAGCAAAACATTTTCAAGAAAAATCGTAGCTGCTGAGATCAAGAAGTGGGAATTGATCGTTACTTGATCCCTGTTTCTCCCACATCATTTATAGGCAAGATCCAAGGCGGCGTGGAGCGAAAAGGAGTAGTCTGGTCTCGTTGATCCGACGGCGATGGGTCTCTCAAGCCTGCCATCACCCTCGGAGGCGTCCTTACCCTCCTCGTAGTGAACACCGCCCTTACCGTCTCCATCTTGAAGGAGCTCGCCCGATCCATTCTCCACGTACTCGGCCTCCATCCCTTCCCGCCAGTGCCAGACCCGGCAGTGCCTGCTTCCGACCGGCCCTCGGAGCCCACCCTCAAGGAGCGGTTATGGAGCAGCTTCAAAACCATCCGATTCAGGTCGGCCTTCGGGTGGCAGCACCAGCAGGCGGTCGACCGTCAGGTTTGCCTGGCCTGGTTCGATCTGGAGTCGGTGGTGAACCGCCTCACCTGCGGCCATCTCTTCCACCAGTCCTACCTCGAGCGCGGGCTCGACTACCACCATGCCACGTATCCTCTCTGCCGGTCCCACCACCTCCCCGCAGACGAGCCATCCACCACCAACCGCGCGCTCAAGTCCAGGGCATCCTTTCAAAATCGAGAGTGTCCGTCTTCTCACCTCACCCCCCACCGAAGGACTCCTCCGGTCACCCATCCTCTCTTGATCTGCCCGACCCTCCTCCACCTGTGAAGAGATTACCAGCATCGTCGACCCTTCGTTTGCCATCTCTAACGTGCTGCCTGCAAGCCGAGCATGCCACCCCGACTCCACCATCTCCCTCTGTCTGGGAGATCCACGCCGACCAAGCCGAGTGAGCGACACCCACTCCCTCCCATCCATCATCGCCGGAGCAGAGCCATCGACTGCTGCCCTCCAACCTCAGATCACCACCACTTGAGTCTTCCGGTGACCCTCATCCCTGGAATCAAGTCATGGCCGCCTCCTTCCTCCCGCCCGATCTGGCTCCCTACCTGCTGCCATCGCCAACCGCCTCTGCTATAACCACCGCCGTTCGAGCCACCGTCTCTGCCCCAGCACCGCCACCGGTGAACGCCTTCCGGACTGCCCTCCGGTTCCCTATTTTTGATCTATGGAGAAAGAAGGGCACACGCACGAATGTGAATACAAACCCGATGTTTGGAGCTGACTTCTCTTCTGCTTGCTTCTCAAAGCAAGTCGGCTACCCAATGTCGACTTTATGTGCATGCCAGAAATTAAAAAAAAGTTGAAAAAATAGTTTGAAAAAAAGAATTAAGAAAAAAGGGTCTCATGGCTAACTAGATCTGAGTCTGACTCGACGGAGTCGAGTTCTCCCCACCTCAGGAGAATGATGGGGACATCGCCAACACGGATCCCGAAGTAAGCACAAATTTGGACCTGCACAAATCCTGAAGCAGCATGGATTCCAGAGCAATAAATAAATTGGAAGAATATTTATTTAGGATTTATCTTTTGTTTGAAATTTGAATTACGATTTGGTTGGTCAGGATTGAGATATGGATAGGCTTATCTTATCCTATCTTGAATTTGAATTTGAGTCATCCCTATCTTTTTATCCTGTATTCAAATTCAAACGAGGGTTGGACTGGTCTATAAATACCACCCTCAGTCCTCAGTCCTTTGTAAAAAAATACCAGTCCTCAGTCCTTTGTAAGAAAATAGTTTTTGGAGAAAAAAAATTGAGTTTTTAGAAGAGTGATTTTTCTTGCCTTCGTCTTCGGGCATGGGTGTGAGGCCCTAGTTATCCCAGTTCCTAACCCATTTTCTTTAACCCCTTATGACCTTTGATATTCAACCTAGCACCTCTAAGTATCGAGGAGGGTGTAATGCCTTAAAGGTGAGAGGTCTCTTTGTTAGGGTGATTCTCAAAGTCCATGAGATTCAAATCCCTGTCTTCCATCCCCACTATTCCTTCGCCTTCCCTAAAAAAAAATTCAATAAAAAATGGTACCATAATCTAGGTGACTTCTAGGCTCACTAATGGTCCACCCATGTGTCCCACATCAATTTTTGTATCAGAGCCCGGTTGATAAGGGTATTGCCATCTCTCCCAACTCACCTCAAGTTTTTTAATTTTTTTTCCCAAATCTTTCTATCCATTTTTCTTCCTCGTCTATTCTTTTCCCTGTTCCATGAATTTCCCTCTTCCCTCTTCGAACTCCTAACATCCCTCATCGACCCTCGCCACCCAAAATCTAATCCAACCCAAAAAATAAGGAAGAAGAACAAAACCTTTTCAAGAAAAATCATAGCTGCTGAGATCAAGAAGTGGGAATTGATCGTTACTTGATCCCTGTTTCTCCCACATCAATTATAGGCAAGATCCAAGGCGGCGTGGAGCGAAAAGGAGCAGTCTGATCTCGTTGATCCGACAGCAATGGGTCTCTCAAGCCTGCCATCACCCTCGGAGGCGTCCTTACCCTCCTCGTAGTGAACACCGCCCTTACCGTCTACATCTTGAAGGAGCTCGCCCGATCCATTCTCCATATACTCGGCCTCTGTCCCTTCCCGCCAGTGCCGGACCCGGCAGTGCCTGCTTCCGACCGGCCCTCGGAGCCCACCCTCAAGGAGCGGTTATGGAGCAGCTTCAAAACCATCCGATTTAGATCGGCCTTCGGGTGGCAGCACCAGCAGGCGGTCAACCGTCGGGTTTGCCTGGCCTGGTTCGATCTGGAGTCGGTGGTGAACCGCCTCCCCTGCGGCCATCTCTTCCACCAGTCTTACCTCGAGCACGGGCTCGACTACCACCATACCACGTATCCTCTCTGCCGGTCCCACCACCTCCCCGCAGACGAGCCATCCACCACCAACCACGTGCTCAAGTCCAGGGCATCCTCTCAAAATCGAGAGTGTCCGTCTTCTCACCTCACCCCCCACCGAAGGACTCCTCCGGTCGCCCATCCTCTCTAGATCTGCCCGACCCTCCTCCACCTGTGAAGAGATTACCAGCATCGTCGACCCTTCGTTCGCCGTCTCTGACGTGCTGCCTGCAAGCCGAGCGTGCCACCCCAACTCCACCACCTCCCTCTGTCCGGGAGATCCATGCCGACCAAGCCGAGTGAGCGACACCCACTCCCTCCCATCCATCATCGCCGGAGCAGAGCCATCGACTACTGCCCTCCCACCTCAGATCACCGCCACCTGAGTCTTCCGGTGACCCTTATCCCTGGAATCAAGTCATGGCCGCCTCCTTCCTCCCGCCCGATCTAGCTCCCTACCTGCTGCCATCGCCAACTGCCTTCGCTATAACCACCGCCGTTCGAGCCACCGTCTCTGCCCCAGCACCGCTACTGGTGAACGCCTTCCGATTGCCCTCCGGTTCCCTATTTTTGATCTATGGAGAAATAAAGGCACACGCACGAACGTGAATACAAACCCGATGTTCGGAGCTGACTTCTCTTCTGCATGCTTCTCAAAGCAAGTCGACTACCCATTGTCGACTTTATGTGCATGCCAGAAATTAAAAAAAAGTTGAAAAAAAGTTTGAAAAAAAGAATTAAAAAAAAAAGGTCTCATGGCTAGCTGGACCTGAGTCTGACTCGACGGAGTCGAGTTCTCCCCACCTTAGGAGAATGATGGTGACATCGCCAACACGGATCCCAAAGTAAGCACAAATTTGGACCTGCACAAATCCTGAAGCAGCATGGATTCCAGAGCAATAAATAAATTGGAAGAATATTTATTTAGGATTTATCTTTTGTTTGAAATTTGAATTACGATTTGGTTGGTCAGGATTGAGATATGGATAGGCTTATCTTATCCTATCTTGAATTTGAATTTGAGTCATCCCTATCTTTTTATCCTGTATTCAAATTCAAACGAGGGTTGGACTGGTCTATAAATACCACCCTCAGTCCTCAGTCCTTTGTAAAAAAATAGTTTTTGGAGAAAAAAATTTGAGCTTTTAGAAGAGTGATTTTTCTTGCCTTCGCCTTCGGGCATGGGCGTGAGGCCATAGTTATCCCCCTTACTAACCCATTTTCTATAACCCCTCATGACCTTTGATATTCAACCTAACGCCTCTAAGTATCGAGGAGGGTGTAATTCCATAAAGGTGAGAGGTCTCTTCGTTAGGGTGAGTCCCAAAGTCCATGAGATTCAAATCCCTGTCTTCCATCCACACTATTCATTCGCCATCCCTAAAAAAAAATTCAAAAAAAAATGGTACCCTCATCTAGGTGACTTCTAGGCTCGCCAATGGTCCACCCATATTTCCCACATCAATTTTGGTATCAGAGCCCGATTGATTAGGGTATTTCCATCTCTCCCAACTCACCTCACATTTTTTAATTTTTTTTTCCCAAATCTTTCTATCCATTTCTCTTCCTCGTCTGTTCTTTTCCCTGTTCCATGAATTTCCTTCTTCCCACTTCGAACTCCCAACATCCCTCGTCGACCCTCGCTGCCCAAATTCAAATCCAACCCAAAAGATAAGGAAGAAGAGCAACACCTTTTCAAGAAAAATCGCACCGACTAAGATCAAGAAGTTGGAATTGATCGTTACTTGATCCCTGTTTGTCCCACATCATTTCTAGGCAAGATCCAAGGTGGCGTGGAGCGAAAAGGAGCAGTCCGATCTCGTTGATCCGATGGTGTTGGGTCTCTCAAGCCTGCCGTCACCCTCGGAGGGCGTCCTTACCCTCCTCGTAGTGAACACCGCCCTTACCGTCTCCATCTTGAAGGAGCTCGCCCGCTCCATCCTCCACGTACTCAGCTCCACCCCTTCCCATCGATGTCAGACTCGACCGTGCCTGCTTCCGACCGGCCCTCGGAGCCCACCCTCAAGGAGCGATTCTGTTGTAGCTTCAAGCCCATCCAATTCAGGTCGGCCTTCAAGTGGCAAAACCAGCAGGCGGTCGACCGTCGGTTTTGCCTGGCCTGGTCTGATCCGGAGTCGATGGTGAACTGCCTCCCCTACGGCCATCTCTTCCACAAGGCCTACCTCGAGCGTGGGCTCAACTACCACCATGCCATGTATCCTCTCTGCCGATCCCACCTCCTCCCCATAGATGAACCATCCACCACCAGCCGCGCACTCAAGTCCAGGGCAACCTCTCGAAATCGAGAGTGTCCATCTTCTCCCCCCACACCCCACCGACGGACTCCTCCGGTCTCCCATCCTCTCCAGATCTGCATGACCCTCCTCCGCCTGTGAAGAGATTACCACCATCATCGACCCTTCGTTCGCCATCTCCGATGTGCTGCCTGCAAGCCGAGCGCGCCACCCCGACTCCACCACCTCCCTTTGTCCAAGAGATCCACGCCGACCAAGACGAGCGAGCAACGCCCACTACCTCCCATCCATCATCGCCTGAGCAGAGCCGTCGACTATTGCCCTCCCACCTCAAATCACCGTCGCCTGAGTCTTCCGATGACCCTCGTCCCTAAAATCAAGGCATGGATGCCTCCTTCCTCCTACCCGATCTGGCTCCCTACCTGTTGCCATCATCAATCGCCTCCGTTGTAACCACCACCGTCTGAGCCACCGTCTCTGCCCCTGCACTGCCGCCAGTGAATGCCTGTCAGAATTCCCTCCGGTTCCCTATTTTCGATCTATGGAGAAAGAAGGGCACATGCACGAACATGAATGCAAACCCGATGTTCGAAGCCGACTTCTCCTCTGGACGCTTCTCAAAGCAAGCCAGCTTCCCATTATCAAATTTAAGTGGATGCAAGAAATTAAAAAAAAGGTGAAAAAAAGTTTGAAGAAAAGAATTAAAAAAAAAAAGGGCTCATGGCTAGCTAGATCTGAGTCTGACTCGACGGAGTCGAGTTCTCCCCACCTTAGGAGAATGATGGGGACATCGCCAACATGGATCCCGGAGCAAGCACGAATTTGGACCTGCACAAATCTAGGAGCAGCATAGATTCCAGAGCATTAAATAAATTTGAAGAATATTTATTTAGGATTTATCTTTTGTTTGAAATTTGAATTAGGATTTGTTTAGTTAGGATTGAGATATGGATAGGCTTATCTTATCCTATCTTGTATTTGAATTTGAGTCATCCCTATCTTTTTATCCTGTATTCAAATTCAAACGAGGGTTGGACAGGTCTATAAATACCACCCTCAGTTCTCAGTCCTTTGTAAAAAAATAGCTTTTGGAGAAAAAAATTGAGTTTTTAGAAGAGTAATTTTTCTTGCCTTCGCCTTCGGGCATGGGCATGAGGCCCTAGTTATCCCCCTTCACAACCCATTTTCTGTAACCCCACATGACCTTTGAGATTCAACCTAGCACCTCGAAGTATCGAGGAGGGTGTAATGCCTTAGAGGTGAGAGGTCTCTTCGTTAGGGTGAGTCCCAAAGTCCATGAGATTCAAATCCCTGTCCTCCATCCCCACTATTCCTTCACCGTCCCTAAAAATAAATTTAAAAAATAATGGTACCCTAATCTAAGTGACTTCTAGGCTCACCAATGGTCCACGCATATGTCCCGGTTGATTAGGGTATTGCCATCTCCTCTAACTCAGCTCACATTTTTTATTTTTTTTTCCCAAATCTTTCTATCCATTTTTCTTCCTCGTCTGTTCTTTTCCCTGTTCCATGAATTTCCTTCTTCCCTCTTCAAACTCCCAACATCCCTTGTCGACCCTCGCCACCCAAATTCAAATCCAACCCAAAAATAATGAAGAAGAGCAACACCTTTTCAAGAAAAATCGCAGCTATTGAGATCAAGAAGTGGGAATTGATCGTTACTTGATCCCTGTTTCTCCCACATCATTTCTAGGCGAGATCCAAGGTGGCGTGGAGCGAAAAGGAGAACTCCAATCTCGTTGTTCCGATGGCGATGAGTCTCTCAAGCCTGCCATCACCCTCGGAGGGCGTCCTTACCCTCCTCGTAGTGAACACCACCCTTACCATCTCCATCTTGAAGGAGCTCGCCTGCTCCATACTCCACGTACTCAGCCTCTGCCCCTTCCCGTCGGCATCAGACCCGGCCGTGCCCGCTTCCGACTGGCCCTCGGAGCCCACCCTCAAGGAGCGGTTCTAGAGTAGCTTCAAGGCCTTCCGATTCAGGTCGACCTTCGGGCAGCAGCACCAGCAGGCGGTCGACCGTCGGGTTTGCCTAGCCTGGTTCGATCCGGAGTCGGTGGTGAACCACCTCCCCTACGGCCATCTCTTCCACTAGGCCTACCTCGAGCGCTGGCTCGACTACCACCATGCCACGTATCCTCTCTACTGGTCCCACCTTCTCCCTGCAAACTAGCCATCCACCACCAGCCGTGTGCTCAAGTCCAGGGCATCCTCTCGAAATCGTGAGTGTCTGACTTCTCCCTCCACCCCCCATTGAAGGACTCCTCCGGTCGCCCATCCTCTCCAGATCTGCCCGACCGTCCTCCGCTTGTGAAGAGATTACCACCATCGTCGACCCTTCGTTCGCCATCTCCGATGTGCTGCCTACAAGCTGAGCGCACCACCCCGACTCCACCACCTCACTATGTCCGGGAGATCCACACCGACCAAGCCGAGCGAGTGATGCCCACTCCCTCCCTTCCATCATCGCTGGAGCAGAGCCGTTGACTGATGTCGTCCCACCTCAAATCACCGTGGCCTGAGTCTTCCGGTGACCCTCATCCCCGGAATCAAGTCATGGCCGCCTCCTTCCTCCAGCCCGATCTGGCTCCCTACCTGTTGCCATCGCCAACAGCCTCCGCTGTAACCACCATCGTCTAAGCCACCATCTCCGCCCCAGCACCGCCGTCGGTGAATGCCTATCGGACTGCCCTACGGTTCCCTATTTTTGATCTGTGGAGAAAGAAGGGCACATGCACGAACATGAATGCAAACCCGATGTTTGAAGCCGACTTCTCCTCTGCACACTTCTCAAAGCAAGCCAGCTTCCCATTGTCAACTCTAAGTTCATGCCAGAAATTAAAAAAAAGGCAAAAAAAAAGTTTGAAAAAAAGAATTAAAAAAAAAAAAGGTCTCATGGCTAGCTGGATCTGAGTCTGACTTGACGGAGTCGAGTTCTCCTCACCTTAGGAGAATGATGGGGACATTGCTAACACGAATCATGGAGCAGGCACAAATTTGGACCTGCACAAATCTCATAGCAGCATGGATTCCAGAGTAGTAAATAAATTGGAAGAATATTTATTTAGGATTTATCTTTTGTTTGAAATTTGAATTAGGATTTGGTTGGTTAGGATTGAGATATGGATAGGCTTATCTTATCCAATCTTGTATTTTAATTTGAGTCATCCCTATCTTTTTATCCTGTATTCAAATTCAAATGAGGGTTGGACTGGTCTATAAATACCACCCTCAGTCCTCAGTCTTTTGTAAAAAAATAGTTTTTGGAGAAAAAAATTTGAGTTTTTAGAAGAGTGATTTTTCTTGCCTTCGCCTTCGGGCATGGGCATGAGGCCATAGTTATCCCCCTTCCTAACCTATTTTCCTTAACCCCTCATGACCTTTGATATTCAACCTAGCGCCTCTAAGTATCGAGGAGGGTGTAATGCCTTAAAGGTGAGAGGTCTCTTCGTTAGGGTGAGTCCCAAAGTCCATGAGATTCAAATCCCTGTCTTCCATCCCCACTTTTCCTTCGCCATCCCTAAAAAAAAGTTCAAAAAAAAATGGTACCCTCATCTAGGTGACTTCTAGGCTCGCCAATGGTCCACCCATATGTCCCACATCAGTTTTGGTATCAGAGCCCAGTTGATTAGGGTATTTCCATCTCTCCCAACTCACCTCACATTTTTTAATTTTTTTTCCCAAATCTTTCTATCCATTTCTCTTCCTCGTCTGTTCTTTTCCCTATTCCACGAATTTCCTTCTTCCCACTTCGAACTCCCAACATCCCTCGTCGACCCTCGCCGCCAAAATTCAAATCCAACCCAAAAGATAAGGAAGAAGAGAAACACCTTTTCAAGAAAAATCGCACCTACTGAGATCAAGAGGTTGGAATTGATCGTTACTTGATCCCTGTTTGTCCCACATCATTTCTGGGCAAGATCCAAGGTGGCGTGGAGCGAAAAGGAGTAGTCCGATCTCGTTGATCCGACAGCGTTGGGTCTCTCAAGCCTGCCGTCACCCTCGGAGGGCGTCCTTACCCTCCTCGTAGTGAACACCGCCCTTACCGTCTCCATCTTGAAGGAGCTCGCCCGCTCCATCCTCCACGTACTCAGCTCCACCCCTTCCCATCGATGTCGGACTCGGCCGTGCCTGCTTCCGACCGGCCCTCGGAGCCCACCCTCAAGGAGCGATTCTGTTGCAGCTTCAAGCCCATCCAATTCAGGTCGGCCATCAGGCGGCAAAACCAGCAGGCGGTCGACCGTCGGTTTTGCCTGGCCTGGTCCGATCCGGAGTCGATGGTGAACCGCCTCCCCTGCGGCCATCTCTTCCACAAGGCCTACCTCGAGCACGGGCTCAACTACCACCATGCCATGTATCCTCTTTGCCGATCCCACCTCCTCCCCATAGATGAACCATCCACCACCAGCCGTGCACTCAAGTCCAGGGCATCCTCTCGAAATCGAGAGTGTCCATCTTCTCCCCCCACACCCCACCGACGGACTCCCCCGGTCTCCCATCCTCTCCAGATCTGCATGACCCTCCTCCGCCTGTGAAGAGATTACCACCATCGTCGACCCTTCGTTCGCCATCTCCGATGTGCTGCCTGCAAGCCAAGCGGGCCACCCCGACTCCACCACCTCCCTTTGTCCAGGAGATCCACGTCGACCAAGACGAGCGAGCAACGCCCACTACATCCCATCCATCATCGCCTGAGCAGAGCCGTCGACTATTGCCCTCCCACCTCAAATCACCGTCGCCTGAGTCTTCCGGTGACCCTCATCCCTGAGACCAAGGCATGGATGCCTCCTTCCTCCTAACCGATCTGGCTCCCTACCTGTTGCCATCACCAATCGCCTCCGTTGTAACCACCGCCGTCTGAGCCACCGTCTCCACCCCTGCACTGCCGCCAATGAACGCCTGTCGGACTTCCCTCCGGTTCCCTATTTTCGATCTATGGAGAAAGAAGGGCACATGCACGAACATGAATGCAAACCCGATGTTCGAAGCCGACTTCTCCTCTGGACGCTTCTCAAAGCAAGCCAGCTTCCCATTATCAAATTTAAGTGGATGCAAGAAATTAAAAAAAAGGTGAAAAAAAGTTTGAAGAAAAGAATTTAAAAAAAAAAGGTCTCATGGCTAGCTGGATCTGAGTCTGACTCGATAGAGTCGAGTTCTCCCCACCTTAGGAGAATGATGGGGACATCGCCAACACGGATCCCGGAGCAAGCACGAATTTGGACCTGCACAAATCCAGGAGCAGCATAGATTCCAGAGCATTAAATAAATTGGAAGAATATTTATTTAGGATTTATCTTTTGTTTGAAATTTGAATTAGGATTTGTTTAGTTAGGATTGAGATATGGATAGGCTTATCTTATCCTATCTTGTATTTGAATTTGAGTCATCCCTATATTTTTATCCTGTATTCAAATTCAAACGAGGGTTGGACAGGTCTATAAATACCACCCTCAGTTCTCAGTCCTTTGTAAAAAAATAGTTTTTGGAGAAAAAAAATTGAGTTTTTAGAAGAGTAATTTTTCTTGCCTTCGCCTTCGGGCATGGGCATGAGGCCCTAGTTATCCCCCTTCACAACCCATTTTCTGTAACCCCTCATGACCTTTGAGATTCAACCTAGCACCTCGAAGTATCGAGGAGGGTATAATGCCTTAGAGGTGAGAGGTCTCTTTGTTAGGGTGAGTCCCAAAGTCCATGAGATTCAAATCCCTGTCCTCCATCCCCGCTATTCCTTCACCATCCCTAAAAATAAATTAAAAAATAATGGTACCCTAATCTAAGTGACTTCTAGGCTCACCAATGGTCCACGCATATGTCCCGGTTGATTAGGGTATTGCCATCTCCTCTAACTCAGCTCACATTTTTTATTTTTTTTTCCCAAATCTTTCTATCCATTTTTCTTCCTCGTCTGTTCTTTTCCCTGTTCCATGAATTTCCTTCTTCCCTCTTCAAACTCCCAACATCCCTTGTCGACCCTCGCCACCCAAATTCAAATCCAACCCAAAAATAAGGAAGAAGAGCAACACCTTTTCAAGAAAAATCGCAGCTATTGAGATCAAGAAGTGGGAATTGATCGTTACTTGATCCCTGTTTCTCCCACATCATTTCTAGGCGAGATCCAAGGTGGCATGGAGCGAAAAAGAGAACTCCAATGTCGTTATTCCGATGGCGATGAGTCTCTCAAGCCTGCCATCACCCTCGGAGGGCGTCCTTACCCTCCTCGTAGTGAACACCACCCTTACCATCTCCATCTTGAAGGAGCTCGCCTGTTCCATACTCCACGTACTCAGCCTCCGCCCCTTCCTGTCGGCATCAGACCCGGCCGTGCCCGCTTCTGACCGGCCCTCGGAGCCCACCCTCAAGGAGCGGTTCTAGAGTAGCTTCAAGCCCTTCCGATTCAGGTCGGCCTTCGGGCGGCAGCACCAGCAGGCGGTCGACCGTCGGGTTTGCCTAGCCTGGTTCGATCCGGAGTCGGTGGTGAACCGCCTCCCCTACGGCCATCTCTTCCACTAGGCCTACCTCGAGCGCGGGCTCGACTACCATCATGCCACGTATCCTCTCTACTTGTCCCACCTTCTCCCTGCAGACTAGCCATCCACCACCAGCCGTGTGCTCAAGTCCAAGGCATCCTCTCGAAATTGTGAGTGTCCGACTTCTCCCTCCACCCCCCATTGAAGGACTCCTCCGGTCGCCCATCCTCTCCAGATCTGCCCGACCGTCCTCCGCCTGTGAAGAGATTACCACCATTGTCGACCCTTCGTTCGCCATCTCCGACGTGCTGCCTACAAGCTGAGTGCGCCACCCCGACTCCACCACCTCACTCTGTCCGGGAGATCCACACCGACCAAGCCGAGCAAGTGACGCCCACTCCCTCCATTCCATCATCGCTGGAGCAGAGCTGTTGACTGATGTCGTCCCACCTCAAATCACCATCGCCTGAGTCTTTCGGTGACCCTCATCCCCGGAATCAAGTCATGGCCGCCGCCTTCCTCCAGCCCAATCTGGCTCCCTACCTATTGCCATCGCCAACCGCCTCCGCTGTAACCACCACCGTCTAGGCCACCATCTCCGCCCCAGCACCACCGTCGGTGAATGCCTACCGGACTGCCCTACGGTTCCCTATTTTCGATCTGTGGAGAAAGAAGGGCACATGCACGAACATGAATGCAAACCCGACGTTCGAAGCCAACTTCTCCTCTGCACACTTCTCAAAGCAAGCCAGCTTCCCATTGTCAACTCTAAGTTCATGCCAGAAATTAAAAAAAAGGCAAAAAAAAAGTTTGAAAAAAAGAATTAAAAAAAAAAAGGTCTCATGGCTAGCTGGATCTGAGTCTGACTCGACGGAGTAGAGTTCTCCTCACCTTAGGAGAATGATGGGGACATTGCCAACACGAATCATGGAGCAGGCACAAATTTGGACCTGCACAAATCTCATAGCAGCATGGATTCCAGAGTAGTAAATAAATTGGAAGAATATTTATTTAGGATTTATCTTTTGTTTGAAATTTGAATTAGGATTTGGTTGGTTAGGATTGAGATATGGATAGGCTTATCTTATCCAATCTTGTATTCTAATTTGAGTCATCCCTATCTTTTTATCCTATATTCAAATTCAAACGATGGTTGGATAGGTCTATAAATACCACCCTCAGTCCATAGTCCTTTGTAAAAAAATAGTTTTTGGAGAAAAAAAATTGAGTTTTTAGAAGAGTGATTTTTCTTGCCTTCGCCTTCGGGCATGGGCATGAGGCCATAGTTATCCCCCTTCCCAACCCATTTTCTTTAACCCCTCATGACCTTTGAGATTCAACCTAGCACCTCGAAGTATCGAGGAGGGTGTAATGCCTTAGAGGTGAGAGATCACTTCTTTAGAGTTAGTCCCAAAGTCCATGAGATTAAAATCCTTGTCTACCATCCCCGCTATTCCTTCGCCATCCCTAAAAAAAAATTCAAAAAAAAATGGTACCCTCATCTAGGTGACTTATAGGCTCACCAATGGTCCACCCATATGTCCCCCATCATTTTTGGTATAAGAGCCCGGTTGATTAGGGTATTGCTATCTCTCCTAACTCACCTCACATTTTTTAATTTTTTTTCCCAAATCTTTCTATCCATTTTTCTTCCTCGTCTGCTCTTTTCCCTGTTCCATGAATTCCCTTCTTCCCTCTTCGAACTCCCAACATCCCTCATTGACCCTCGCCGCCCAAAATCAAATCCAACCCAAAAAATAAGGAAGAAGAGCAACACCTTTTCATGAAAAATCGCTGCTGCTAAGATCAAGAAGTGGGAATTGATCGTTACTTGATCCCTGTTTCTCCCACATCATTTCTGGGCAAGATCCAAGGTGGGGTGGAGTGAAAAGGAGCTGTCCGATCTCGTTGATCCGACAGCGATGGGTCTCTCAAGCCTGCCATCACCCTCGGAGGGCATCCTTACCCTCCTTGTAGTGAACAATGCCCTTACCGTCTCCATCTTGAAGGAGCTTGCCCGCTCCATCCTCCACGTACTCGTCCTCCGCCCCTTCCCGCCAGCGCTGGACACGGCCGTGCCCACTTCCGACCAGCCCTCGGAGCCCACCCTCAAGGAGCTGTTCTGGAGCAGCTTCAAGCCCATCCAATTCAAGTCGGCCATCGGGCGGTAGCACCAGTAGGCGGTCGACCCTTAGGTTTGCTTGGCCTAGTTCGATCTGTAGTCGATGGTGAACTGCCTCCCCTGCGGCCATCTCTTCCACCAGGCCTACCTCGAGCGTGGGCACGACTACCACCATGCCTCGTATCCTCTCTACCAGTCCCACCTCCACTCCACAGACGAGCCATCCACCACCGGTTGCACGCTCAAGTCCAGGGAATCATCTCGAAATTAAGAGTGTCCGTCTTCTCCCCCCACCCCCCACCAAAGGACTCCTCCGGTCGCCCATCCTCTCCAGATCTGCCCGACCCTCCTCCGCTTGTGAAGAGATTAACACCATCATCGACCCTTCATTCGCCATCTCTGACGTGCTGCCTGCAAGCCGAGCGCGCCACCCCGACTCCACCACCTCCCTCTGTCTGGGAGATCCACGCTGACCAAGCCGAGCGAGCGACGCCCACTCCCTCCCGTCCATCATTGCCGGAGCAGAGCCGTCGACTGCTACCCTTCCACCTCAGATCACTACTGCCTGAGTCTTTCGGTGACCCTCATCCCTGGAATCAAGTCACAACCGCCTCCTTCCTCCTACCTGATTTGGCTCCCTACCTGCTGCCGTCACCAACCGCCTCCATTGTAACCACCGCCGTCTAAGCCGCCATCTCCGCCCTAGCACCACCACTGGTGAATGCCTGCTAGACTACCCTCTGGTTCCCTATTTTTGATCTGTGGAGAAAGAATGGCACACGCACGAACGTGAATGCAAACCTGACATTTGGAGCTGACTTCTCCTCTGCATGCTTCTCAAAGTAAGCTGGCTTCCCATTGTTGACTTTAAGTGCATGCTAGAAATTAAAAAAAAGGTGAAAAAAAAGTTTGAAAAAAAAAATTAAAAAAAAAAGGTCTCATGGCTAGCTGGATCTGAGTCTAACTCGATGGAGTCGAGTTCTCCCCACCTCAGAAGAATGATGGGGACATCACCAACATGGATCCCAGAGCAAGCACGAATTTGGACCTGCACAAATCCTGGAGTAGCATGGATTCCAGAGTAGTAAATAAATTGGAAGAATATTTATTTAGGATTTATCTTTTATTTGAAATTTGAATTAGGATTTGGTTGGTTAGGATTGAGATATGGATAGGCTTATCTTATCCTATCTTGTATTTGAATTTGAGTCATCCCTATCTTTTTATCCTGTATTCAAATTCAAACAAGTGTTAGACAAGTCTCTAAATACCACTCTCAATCCTCAGTCCTTTATAAAAAAAATAGTTTTTGGAGAAAAAATTTGAGTTTTTAGCAGAGTGATTTTTCTTGCCTTCGCCTTCGGGCATGGGCGTGAGGCCCTAGTTATCCCCCTTCCCAACCCATTTTCTTTAACCCCTCATGACCTTTGAGATTCAACCTAGTGCCTCGAAGTATCGAGGAGGGTGTAATGCCTTAGAGGTGAGAGGTCTCTTCAATAGGGTGAGTCCCAAAGTCCATGAGATTCAAATCCCTGTCTTTCATCCCCACTATTCCTTCGCTATCCCTAAAAAAAAATTCAAAAAAAATGGTACCCTAATATAGGTGACTCTAGGCTCACCAACGGTCCACCCATATGTCCCCCATCAAATGTAGTTCTAAGGACTTCATCACACAATAGTTCTTTACAGGAAAATGTAAATATGATGGACAGCCAAAATAAATAACTTTTATTTATTAAAAAGAATTTATATACAAAAATAAAGATAGCACAACCATCTACAACCTAGATGATTGTCTTTGGGACATAATTCCCAACAAAGAGTAGACCTAGGGATTCGAGTAATAACAAGAGACTTTAGCCCGTAGATATAGCCCCTAAAAGTGACAAGAAAAGGACCCCGAGTTTGAAAAACCCCAATAGGACTTAGCTCTAAGACAACACCAACTTAGGCAACTAGGGAGTGCAAACCTTGAAGATTTGGATGTGCTCGATGCCGAGTTCACTCACACTCATGGATGCGGCCTGGAAGATCAAGCCTTCAACTCTATGGATTCACTGACTTTTCGTCCGATGGTCTTGAAGGCAAGGAAGACCGACTCCTCTGTCCATGGCACCTAGAGGACCTGCGAGCAACCAAGTGAAGGGGTTAGAAAATAGCAAGAAGAGGGTATAACAAAGTAAGAAGTGATGGGAAAAGGAGTTGAGGATGGTGGTCGAGATGGGCTCTTCTCGTTGGCATCCAAGTGGATCTTCCAGGTGGCGTCCAAGCTTGAAGATGGATTGGTGGCTTGCGAAGGAGGAAGGTAACTCAGGGCCTCTCACCCCTCGATGTACTGAAGGATAAAGGCACTCTCTCATAGAGTTCCTAGTCTAATAAGACAAGGGCTAAAGGAAGAAGAAACTTCTCAAATTTTCATTTCATCAAAACTATTTTACAAGAGGGTTAGGGCCCTTTTTATAAGCCCCCAAATCCTCATTTGAACATTTGAATTTAAATTTGAAAGAGGAGGTTACAAGATTTGATTGGGGAGGAGAAAAGGGTGGGTTGTCTTCATGAGTTAAGGGGCGCCCATTTGAAATTTGAATTTCTCCTTCTTGAAACCTTGGCCAACCTTGACTTGGCTTGCTCTTTTGTGGAATGGCTTGTTTTGGGGGAGTGAAGAGAGAATGTTGTCTTCATGAATCAAGGGGGTGCCCTTTTTGAAATTTGAAATCCTTCTTCATGACACCTTGGTCAACCATGATCTTTGCTAGTATGGCTTGATATGTGGAGTGAGGTGGGGATGTTGATGGGGAACTAATATGCATGCAAATTTTTTTGTCTGTTTTACATGTTGAGTTAGGTGATTAATTCCCAAATTTTAGATCAAAATTATTTGTAGGGAATTTTGTATGAATTTTTGAAGATCAGCATGCAGATTAGGACCTAGAAAAGTAGCAAAGAAGGATCGTCGGGGCTGAGAAGCCTCGGTTAGGGCAAGTTCTCCTACAATAAAACTACTGGAGGTAGAGGGGTGTACCTGACAATGTCTGTGAAGATCGCAGCGAAGGGATCTCTCGTTCCTCGACGGATGCGGCCTGGAAAACCGAGCCAAAGACCCGCAGATACCCGGCTTTCTGTTCGGTGATCTGATTGAGGCTTGGCTGGAGTCGTTGGATTCGTAGAAACTCAGGGACCTGCAAACGACCTGTTAGGGGTTAGAAAGATCACAAAGGAACAAGAAAACAAAGTAAAAATAGTAAGGGAAGGCTTCTTTTGGAGTGGGCATCCAGAGATCTGGAGGGTTTGTTGGCAGCAGGAAGATGATTGCAAACACCGGGAAGAAGAACTCTCACAAACCCCTTTATGCACACAGCAGGGTATCACACCACTCAATAGAAGAACTCAAGGTTTTCATTCATCAAGAATTCCCCTCATACAAGAGGCTAGGGTCCCTTAAATAGACCCTTAACCTTGGGCTCCAAGTAAGGGTACATAAGTCTTTACATAAGAATCCTTTTCCCTCTCAAACCCTAGCTAAAAAATAAGGAAATATTAGGTAGAAAAATCCCTAAAAATTTTCTTGACTTGGTCAAGACTCCAAGGATGCCTAGGGGGGCATGTTGGGCTTCTAGGAGCAGCAAAAGGCTGGCCCAAAGGGGCTTGGGTGCATGGGTTTGGGCCTCTGGAAGCTGGGGTGGCCTGGTAGCCAGGTAGCAGGAATATTCCCTGGTATCTTGCTTCTTAGGGGCTTGGGCTTGGCACCTGGGCTTGATTTCTTTGGGCTAGGATGCAGATGGACCTTTGGAATCATGGATGCCCTTATCTATGAATATACTTTGGCATCTGGAAGAGAATCTGGGCATGTGGAGCGCATCTGCAAGAAATCAGGGTTTTCTGAATTTTCCTCCTGGGATCTTCAAATCTTCAAGCTAGGTTGGACTTGGGCTATACTTCCATGTCTTCAATCTAGTTGGACTTGGTCTTCACTTGTATGATATAGTCTTGAGTCTTCAGTATGCTTGGACAGGACTCAAAAAAACAAAATTAGCTCAACATGAGCTGACTAGCATTGGACTGAACTAGCTCAACATGAGCTGACAAGTACAGAACTGAAATAACAACTCAAAATACTCAAATAACAACTAAAATATACTCAGATGAGCTAAGCCCTTATTACAGATGGACTCATAAATTATTGATCAATTCACAGAGGATTGAAAAGCCTCTATCTTATTCTGGTGCCTCCGGTGTCCCCACCAATTCTCCCGGGATGGGAGGAACTCGACCCTGTCGAGTGAAGGTCAGATTGGCTCACATATCTCTCGAGAAGGTCTGGGTTGAGGCATTGCAAGTCCTCTCGAGAAATCCATGAATCGTCCGACTCTGGCCGGCCTTGCCATCGGACCAGGAAGCGTTGATAGTCATGGCCCTGGGTCGTGATGGCTTGATCGTCCAGGATACGCTCGATCCGTTCTCCTCTCTCAGGCCAAATTTGTTTGTGGACACTCTAGGTTAGGGTCACTCACAATGAAAAGGAATAGGTCCAAAGGCCTCACTAGGTAGCGCTGCCAGTTCCCTATACTCAACCAGGTCTGTAATATTGAAGGTAGAACTAATGCCCAAATCCGAAGGCAAGTCTAACACCTAGGCATTTGATCCAACCTTCTCTATTACTTTAAAAGGTCTGGCTCTGTGAGCATGAAGCTTCTTTTAGGCCTAAGCCTAACCAAGATAAAATCCACTACATCAAATTTTTTTGATCCATCTTTGGGAATTAGCCAGTTGTTTTAACATTAGTGCGGGTGGTGAACATGCTAGGCACATGCAGACTCCTAACAAGATGATGCAAAGGACTCAAACCTACACCTAGCAGACTCGACTAAAGAGGTTTATTAGGTCTTAACTACCACTTGGGCATGGGGGCATGAGTCGTGGTTGATGAATGACATGCAGAAGAAAATTTGCTAGTAACTCCTAATAAGTGCGAGAGGGTCTGCCAAAAGTAGGTAGCAAATGGGATGGGCTCTATGGATCCTTGCAACCTAGTAACCTCAACAAAATGTAACCTAATAGTTCTAGACACATGAGAAAACTCAGGAAAGGGTAGAAAAAAGGAAGTGGGTTCAGAATTACTCTGGTAGGGTGGAGAAAAAGGTTCTGGGTTAGTTGGATAAAGTAGAATCAAAGAAGGCATGTCAAGGACTAATCCTAGACTAATGAGGTTAACCTTATGGGGTTGTGATATATCTACGGGGTTTGTATAATGGAAGGATGGGTTATTAATCTCAGGAAAGAGGTCCTTAATGGGAACTATAGGAGGAGACTCATCCTGAGGGTACTGATTCAAAGAGATCAGGTCCTTAATAAATTCTTCTGGTTCTTGTATTTTAGGACTAGACTCTATAATTTGGCTCTCCTCTATGGTTTCCTCAAGTAAGGCTCTAGTAGCAGTACCTAGGTTCTCTTCCTCTATTTGTTCTTCCATTATAGCTTTAGGTTGGATATGGTCAAGGTCAACTAGCTCTGGGTTGGTTTCTACCTGGGTATCTACTGGGTCAGCTAATTCTAGGTCTACTAAAGGTGTCTCCTCTTCTCCCTCATACTCATCCACTAGGCTCATATCAGCTTCATACACTTCCGCGTTAATGTAAGCCTTGTCAATCTCAGGAATGGTTGGAGAAGGTCGGCTAGGGAAAAATTGGCTAGGTCCAGGTTTCTGATTATGGACACTAATCCTAGTAGGTTCAGGTTGCCTAAGGGGTAGTGGCTCACTACTGGGCTCATATTTAGGGGTGCTAATCCTATGGGGTTCAAATTGACTAAGGGAAACCTGACTAGTACTAGGCTGATACTTAGGGGTTATGGGTTCTCTGGGCTCATAGGACAAGGGTGCAGATCTATGGGTCATGGGATTATAGGATCTAGGGTCATAGGAATTTGGGTCAGTTTTATGGTCAGGTTCTAAGGATGGATCATGGTATGGAGTCCTCTTAAGGTTGGGCTCTCTTTATGGGTCAGGATATTGGGTCCTCCTAGGATTGGACTCCCTATATGGGTCAGAATACTGGGTTCTCCTAGGGTTGGACTCCTTGTATGGGTCAGAATATTGGGTTCTCCTAGGGTTGGACTCCTTATATGGGTCAGAATATTGGGTGTTGGGTCTACTAGGCTCATAGGGTGTGGGTGCATAGGATCTATGATCATGGGATCTAGAGTCATAGGATCTAGGTTCATAGGTTATGGATTCATAGGTTCTAGGTTCATAGGATTTGGAGTCATAAAATCTATAGGTTGTAGGTATACTAGGCTTGTAGAGAGAGGGTAAATAGGATCTATCTTCCTGGTCTAAAAAATCCTGATTGGGTCTTCTAGGACTAACCTTAGGGATTGGGTCATGACGATGGGCTCTCCTAGGTTCAGCCTCAAGGTATGGATCAGGGTTTGGTGTCCTCCTAAGTTGAGGGGAATTAGGATTTGGCTCAGACCGTGACCCATGGATTTTTTCTGGGGTTCCTACCCGGACTTTTAACTGATCAAACCTATTAGAAAGATGGTCAATTCTATCATTAGTTTGAATACGAGACTGAGTTAACTGGGTCATCTGGGTAGCCATCTGGGCCATTTGATCAGCTAGGGCTTTTATTTGAGCTTGTAAATTTTTCATGGGTTCAGACATTTGTGAAGGAGGTGGGTGATATGAAACTCCTGATCTAGTACTCATGCAAGACTCGATCAGACCGACTATAGCTGACTAGACCTAAAGTCCAAACTAGATGCTCAATCAGGGTGGCAAACTAGCCTATAGTAACCCTGTACTCAGCCAGGCAGGTGTAAGGGGAGTGTTAGGTCCCTGATTGCCAATCCTAGACACCAATCAGAGATTGGCCAGGTAGGCGGACCAGCACACAAGCCCTTCGGGATTGAATCCCTAAACCACCGTTCTAGATACTGAGCACAAGGCACACACAGGTTAACTTGACACAGTGATCTAACACTAGCCCGGACCCGACCAGTTGGTGTCCCTAGCCCACTAGGGCAAATTAAGTCTAATTAATTTTAGGTTAAGGCTTGGGACTGAATGCAAGGGATGTGATTTTAGGCTAAGGAGAGGTGATCAAATCCTCCCCCATCTGATATAGCAAGAGTGCCCTTAAAAGTAAATTATGCAATGATGGCAGGCAGATGAGGATGCAAATTAGGGTTTAGATATTTTCTTTGGTATTTTGGGAGAATATGTATTTTTTTTTTGGTATTTTTTAAATAGAAGAAAACTTGAAAATCATGGCCTAATATACTGGAAATATACTAAAATTAAGAAATATGCAAAAACTCCTAAACAAAACCCTAAAACTTCCAAACTTGTCTTGCTAAAAAAAAACAGAGCCAAAAATTTGCAGGCCCTATTTCGGCTTTCAGAAAATTCACAGGCCATAATAAAATTTGGAAAAATTTATAAAATTACTGTGAATTATGATAAATCCAAAAAAATAAATTTCAGAATTTTTTGAGTTTTTAATAGGGAGAAATAATTAAAATAACAGAGTATATATGGACTGAAAAATTATAGAAAACAAGCCCTAATCTAAGCTCTGATACCAAATGATGGGGAACTAATATGCATGCAATTCTTTTTGTCTGTTTTACATGTTGAGTTAGGTGATTAATTCCCAAATTTTAGATCAAAATTATTTGTAGGGAGTTTTGTATGAATTTTTGAAGATCAGCATGCAGATTAGGACCTAGAAAAGTAGCAAAGAAGGACCGCCGGGGCTGAGAAGCCTCGGTTAGGGCAAGTTCTCCTACAATAAAACTACTGGAGGTAGAGGGGTGTACCTGACAATATCTGTGAAGATCGCAGCGAAGGGGTCTCTCGTTCCTCGATGGATGCGGCCTGGAAAACCGAGCCAAAGACCCGCGGATACCCAGCTTTCTGCTCGGTGATCCGATTGAGGCTTGGCTGGAGTCGTTGGATTCGTAGGAACTCAGGGACCTACAAACGACCTGTCAGGGGTTAGAAAGCTCATAAAGGAACAAGAAAACAAAGTAAAAATAGCAAGGGAAGGCTTCTTTTGGAGTGGGCGTCCAGGGATCTAGAGGGTTTGTTGGCAGCAGGAAGATGATTGCAAACACTGGGAAGAAGAACTCTCACAAACCCCTTTATGCACACAGCAGGGTATCACACCACTCAATAGAAGAACTCAAGGTTTTCATTCATCAAAAATTCCCTACAAATAATTTTGATCTAAAATTTGGAAATTAATCACCTAACTCAGCATGTAAAACATACAAAAAAAATTGCATGCATATTAGTTTCCCATCAGATGTTGTTGGCTTGGATTAAGGGGAGGCTTAATGGGGCATCCAACATGGCTTTGAATTTGAATTTCAGATTTAAGCTTAGCCTCCCAAGATGCTTGGTGAAGTGGTGCCTCCCATGCCATGTGGCATTGATGATGTGGCACTCCATGAGTTGAAGTGGCACCTCCCATGCCATGTGGCATTGATGATATGGCACTCCATGAGTTGGCACTCCTATTTGGCGAGGAGGAGAGGTGGCTTGACTTATCTTCAATTGGGCTTGACTTGATTGCCCACCTGTAGACCCATCTTCAAACTAGCTTGAGTCCATCTTCAAATTGACTTGAGCTTGAGAACCAATTCGGCTAATTATAGGACCAATTGACCCTAACTTGACCAAATTGGCTAAATGACAAGACCAAACCAAAAATTGAAACCAACTAGATACTAATTACATGACTCAAAAGTAAATTACTCATGCTTTACACCTTATTACAACACCCAAAATATTAAGAACCCTAATCAGAGATTCACAGAGGGTTAAGGAGCCTCTATCTAATCTTGGTGCCCACACCAATTCTTTCGGGATAGGAAGAACTTGATCCTGTCAAGTAAGGGTTGATTTGGCTTTGGTATTTCTCATGAAGGTCAAGGTCGAGGCACTGTAAGTCCTCTTGAGTAATCCATAAATTATCGAACTTCGGTCGGCCTTACCAATGGACTAAGTAATGCTGATAGCCTTTGCCCCAGGTTGTGATAGCTTGATCATCTAGGACATGCTCAATCTGTTCTCCTCTCTCAGGTAAAATTGAAGGTGGACACTTAGGGTCGAGTTCACTCTCAAGGATAGGTCAGGCCCAAATGGCTCACTAGGTATTGTTGCCGGCTCCCTATACTTGATTAAGTCTGAGATATTGAAAGTCAAGCTAATGCCATAATCTAGGGGTAGCTCAAGCACATAGGCATTAGGGCCAGCTCCATGAGCATGTAGTTTATTAACGGTTCCTGGTGAAAACCATTTATGCTTAAGCTTAATCATTACCGAATCCCTTATTTAAAATTCTTTGATTTGCTTTCAGGAATTAGCCAATTTCTTGCATGTATTATTACTCGGATTAATTTTTTTTGGCTAATCTCCTTATGCATGCTGTGCGAATGACTCTGCAGACTCTGAGACTCGTACTGATATCTAACAAAATGCAAACTCAACTATGCATTCCTATTGAAAAAAAATTTATTGGACTCTTGGGGACTAAACCTAATAGACTATAGGCTCTCTAGGTTTGACCCTGGTTTAGTATGCACACAAAAATTTATAATGGATTCCTAGCAAATGCCATAAGGTATACCAAAAGTATGATGCAAATTTAACATGCATAATGAATGTATGCATTATGCTTACTTCTTCAAAATGCAATCTATTAGTTAGAGAAGCATAAGAAGTTTTAGGAAAGAGCAGAAAGTAAGAGGTGGATTCTGGGTTAGTGTGGTAGGATAGAAAATAAGAAAAGGGTTCGGGATTGATTGGAAAGAACAAGATACAAGAAGGGATTTTAGGGATTAGTCCTGGACTAATGAGGTTGACCTTATGAGGTTGAGGTATATCTAAAGGGTTTGCATAATGGAAGAATGGGTCAATAATTTTTGGGAAGAGATCTTGAACATGGATTGAAAGGGTGAGCTCCTCCTGAGGGTACCGAATTAAAGAGACCATATCCTCAATAATTTCTTCTTGGATTTCAGGACTATGCTTGATAATTGGATTCTCTTCTAGTGTCTCCTCAGGTAAATCCATTGTAGTATCAGAGTCATGGCTTTCTCTCTCTAAATGTTCTTTATATTCTTCTACTAAGTGTGCTTCAGCTTCATACACTTCTACTTCAGGCTCACTAGTGGGTTCAGGATCTTCTTCTAAGGGTCCTTCCAATATAACTTCAATCTAGGTATTTTTTGGGTCAACCAATTCCAGGTCTGCAATATATTCTTCCTCTTTAATGTCATCTTGGTGAACACATAGGGTAGTAGGGGGTAGTTGGCTAAGGAAAAATTAGCTAGGTCCTAGTTTCTGGTTATGGGTACTACTCCTAGTGGGTTCAGGTTGACTAAGGGATAGTGGATTACTACTGGATTCATATCTATAGGTCATGGGTATACTAGGCTAATAGGGTATGGGTGCATAGGATCTAGGCTCATAGGATTTAGGTACATAGGTTCTAGGTTCATAAGATTTGGGTATAGATATATAGGTTATGGATTTCTTGGACTCATAGGACCTGGGTAAGTACTTTATCCTTAGTTCAAGTTTCATGTCGCTCCAGGTAGTATGGGTTTACGACCTTCTTGCTTAAGTACTCTGTCAAACTTATGCCAATCTACCTTAGCCTGGCAAGCTAACTTAGCTTTAGCAAACTTGAATTGATCTCTTTCAGAATATAAATTCATATGGCTTTCAAAATATAGGTCCATATTTTCTTCCCAATTAAGATAATCGTCAAACTTAGAATCACCACCAAATTTAGATACTTCCAACACAACTGGTGTGGGCACCAGGATCCGACAGAGGCTTTTCAACCCTCTATGGATCTCAGATTAGGGTTCCACTTCTTTGAGTCTTGTAATAAGGCTTCAAACCTCAAATTTGTAATTGTATTTTGCATTGAATTGAGTATGTACCTTGACCAATTAGGTCAAATTGAGTCATGTACTGAGTCGAGTCACAAATCAAGTCTAGTATGTGTTTATTTGAAGTATGGGTCCATTGCAAGAGTGGGTCTTAAAATTTAGTCTCCTTGGAATCAAGTCGGAAAAGAATCCAAGTCAACTCAGGGCCCACTTGTGCATCCTACATGGCACCATGACATCTTGCCATGTGGGTAGCACACTTGGCATGCAAGGATGCCCAATGGGGAGGACCACTTCACTTGGCTCTAGCCTTTTTCCTCTCCCCTTATCAAGCTCATTGCCATGCAAGGGTGGTCAGCCAAGGTGGAAGTCAATGGGAGTTGAAGTGGAGAATTCAAATCCCTTGCTTCAAGCCCTCCAATCAAGTCTTCTTCCCAAGTTGCTTCAACCTCTTTGGAAGGGAGAGACAAGATCCTTGGGCGCCTCCACCTAACACTCCCCATGTCAAGCCTTATACCAAAGAAAGGATGTGCAACTAAGGAAGGAAGAAGAACATAAGCCATGCTACAAGCCCCTCTTCATGTCTATTTCCAAAATAATGAAGATTCTTTCCAAACTTCTAGGCGCGATGATCCCTCCTCCTAGCCTTGCTTCATGCCATGCCCATTCAAGGCTAGCACTTGGTCGGCCAAAAGGAGAAGAAAGTCAAGGTTTGGGCGCCCATTCAAGAAAAAAAGAAGAAGAAATTTTGTATTCTTGCATTTGAATTTCAAAAAGGGTCCTAGGATGCCTATTTAAAGGACCCAATCCCTCCATTGTAAGGATTATTGATGATGAAATGAAAAGAGCTTGAGTTTTGTTTCTCCTCCAACCATTGTCTCCTAGACTAGGTTTGAGTGAAGCTTCCTTCATCCCCAAGGATGTCGAGTGGTGTGAGGCCACCTTTCCGTCGCCCCAGGGCATCGCAAGTCCTTCATCCTCCGGGATGTCGAGTGGTGTGAGGCCACATTCCTTCCTCCTCCAGGACATCGCTGGGTGCAAGGCCCCAAGTTACCCCCCCTTCTTCGACTTCGGAATCCAGCCGAACACCGGGATCAAAGCCCCTTCTCAACCCTCCCTTAGTTCCATTTCGACACTTCTATCCATTTCATTAATCCCTCCTTTGCTTGCCTACAGGTCCCCTTTGGTATCACGGGCACCGGAGACAGTCTGCTTTGCAATCGTGACCACCCGACCGAAAGCCGGCACATCCGCAGGTTCGACTGCTCAGGCATCTAGGCCGCATCCATCGAGTCGAGCGATCTCTACATCAGGCGCTTCAGACATGTGAGGTTTGTCCCTATCTCCTAAGTAGGTATTGCGTATCGAGCTTAGTCCGACCAGGATTTCTTAATCTCGGGATCCTGTTCTCTTTTTTCACTATTTAGGGACTTGATTTGCTAGTGTAGGCTTCTATTATTTAGTTTCTCCTATTTCTAGTCTTTGTTTGTGATCGAGAATCAAAAACTTATAAAAACATTTAAAACTCATCAACTATAAAAAAAAAAAGAACCCAATTGCATCATAAGCATCCATACTAGCATCTCTAGCCCTACTCCCCTGCATCATTAGTGGTATCAGAGCAAGGCTAGGACTAGTGCATCTTTTTTTTTCATTTTTTGCATTCTATTCAGTCTGTATATGATCTGAACATTAATTTTCTTCTCTCTATAGGGACCTCCAAATTTTGTGATTTCTATTCTGTTAGATCACATTTAATTCAGAGTATTTTTTCTATTTTCTCAGATTTTATTTTAGTTTGTAGAATTTCTACAAGCCAAAATACTACCTGAGAAAATCTCAAATCTGAATTCTAGCAAGCATCTCTTTTCTTGCTTCATTCATCCATCTAGTTTATTTCTTGTATTTAGGGGCATATTTCAATTCCTGCATCATTAGTTTATTTCTTGCATTTTGTTTAGCATTCACACATCTGAAAGACGCAAAAAAAAAAGAAACAAGAAAATTTTTAGTCTTTTCATTAGTCATTTGTGTGCATCATTTTGCATATCTCATCCTAAGGGCGTCAAATTAACATAGGGTCAGGATTTTATTACCTGTCCCTAGCCCAAAAACCACCACCCGACATATCAAACCCTAGCCATTAACTAAAATTGATTAGATGCTTAATCTACTCTAGTGAGCTAGGGACACCCACGAAGTCGGGTCGACCCAAGTGCCGAACCAAGCTAGATCACTTGTTGGTGTGTGCTTGAGTAGCTGGTGTCTAGGAAAGTGGTTCAGGGACTAGATCCCGAAGGGAAGTGGGTTAATTCGCTTACCTGGCCAATTTCAAATTGGTGTCTAAGGCAAGCAAAGAGGAACCTCCACTAACCTTACACTTACCTGGCCAGGTGCCAAGTTACTACTTCCAGGTTCATCTTCTTGACTTCACATTTGGTTAGATCTCCTTGGTCTAGCAAACCATAGCACCGTTCTGTGTGTGTTACATGCGCACTAGATTAGGAACCTCTTTTCACCTACCTTCTCCACCCCTTACCGAAGCCATGGACCAACTTCGAGCTGACATTGGAGCCTTAACTCAATCCATGACTCAATTAAGCCACTAGTTGACAAATAGACTTGATCAAATAAAGGCCAGACTAGGACCCCTAGAGGAAGCTGCTAGGCCCCGACCTAAAGCCGGTCCTGAGTCCCCTTATCCCGGGAGAAACCTGCAACAAGACCCTTACTTTGAGGATGAATTTGGGAGAGACCCTGATCCCTTCGTTGATACCCGTCCTAGGAGACCCAATCTGGAGGACCGTGAAGAAAGAGCCATTAAAAGCATCAAGCTTGACGCACCCACTTTCGATGGAAGTTTAGATCCCACGGTGTATGAAGATTGGGGGTCAGCTATGGAACAGTATTTTGATTGGTACTCTATGTCTGATAAAACTAAGTTTAAGTTTGCCAAGCTTAGGTTGGTTCACCAAGCTTGGTTGTTTTGGAATAGCATCGAAAATTACGTAGAGCAGAAAGGGCAATTACACATAACAGCCTGGGGAGAAATGAAAGATAAGCTTAGAAGGAAATACCAACCTGCATCCTACACCCAGAAACTGTTGGACCAATGGCAAACCCTAAGTCAAGGGAGTAAGAGTGTGGTCGACTACATCGCCAAGTTTGATGAATATGTTATGCGATGTAAGGTTGTAGAGTGATTAGAGGTAACCCTGTCTAGGTTTAGGGCTGGCCTACACCCAGACATTCAGAGAGAGCTATACTTTAGGGCAACCAGAACCTTGGAAGAAGCTTACCAAGTTGCTATGCTCTGTGAGCGTTTCCAGAGAGCTCCCACCTATAGAAAACCTGAGCCCTTTAGGAACCAAAGCCGTATCCCCGGATCCACCCAAGGTTATAGCCAGGCTTACCCAAGTCGACCAAGCCCGAATCGATCTGACCCAAGTCGACCAAGCCTAGCCCGACCCAGTCCTAGTTGTCCCAGTCTGAATCGACCACAATATAGTAGAGAGGACAAGGGTAAAGCTATTGAAGTCCAAAGGAGACCCAATCCCCAAGGTAACTGCTATAGGTGTCATAAACCTGGGCATTTTGCTAGTCAATGCACCACCCCTGCCCTACTTATAGATGAACCGACTGAAACTGAACCCGAACCAATTTTTGAACCTGAGGAGGAAGTCTATAATCATGAAAATCAATTATTGGAAGAGTACGAGGGAGAGGAAGAGCAGTATGAATCTAAAGACCTTCTAGGAGTAGTCAAATGCATCCTAGCCCAAAACATAGTGCAGGAAGACTGGCATAGGACTAACATCCTACAGACCCTGATCAAGCTAGGAGATAAGGCATGTAATGTCATTATTGATAGTGGAAGCTATGTCAATGCCCTTTCCTTGAATACTGTCAAATCTTTAGGACTAGCCACAGTTCCCCACCCCAACCCTTACAAAGTCTCTTGGATAGATTCAACTCCAATCCCAATAAAATCTAGGTGCCAAATCAAGATAAAAATGGATTCCTATGAAGAATCAATTTGGTGTGACGTCTTATCCATGGGTGTTGGTAGTATCATCCTAGGACGACCCTTTTCGACCATGATTCCACCCTTTATAGTCGATCCAATACCTGTGTCTTTAGAGCTATAGTTGAGTGGCCTGTCCCTGCTAGAATCCATGATGTACATAGTTTCCATGGCCTAGCCACCTTTTATAGACATTTCATTCGGGGGTTTAGTTCAATTGTAGCATATATAACCGACTGCATCAGGAAGGGAGGTTTTCGATGGACTAAAGCTGCAGACAAGGCCTTCCATGAAATTAAGGATAGAATGATACAAGCACCTATCCTAAGATGCCATATTTTTCTAAGGTTTTTGAGGTTGCTTATGACGCTTCGGGAGTTGGAATCGGTGGGGTACTTAGTCAAGAAAATCACCCCGTGGCCTTCTTTAGCGAAAAACTTAATGAGGACAAAATTAAGTACTTGACTTACAATAAAGAGTTTTATGCAGTCGTCCAAGCCCTTAGGTACTAGAGGCATTACCTTTTACCCCATGAGTTCGTTCTATTTTCAGACCATGAAGCCCTTCGTACCTGAACTCCCAGAAAAGATTGAACCCTAGGCATGCTAAGTGGGTTGAGTATATCCAAGCTTATACCTTTGTGCTTAAACATCGTGCTGGTACTGAGAATAAGGTAGCTGATGCCCTTAGCCATCGTGCCCTTATTAAACACAGTTAGGACTGAAGCTGTAGGATTTGACCAACTTAAGGAACAATACGAATCTTGTCCTGACTTTCATGAGATCTTCCAGTCTAAGCTTCAAGAACCATCTAGTACCCATAGTGACTATACCTTCAGAATGGTTATCTTTTCAAGGATAATAAGTTGTGCATTCCCAAGACTTCACTCCGGGATTTTTTAGTGTGGGAAACCCATGCGGGAGGCCTAGCTGGTCACTTTGGTAGGGAGAAGATGACTATGGCTGTTGAAGACCAGTTCTTTTGGCCTGGCCTCAAGAAAGATGTCGCCAACATCATCTCTAGGTGCCAGACTTGTGCTGTGGCCAAATAATAGAAGCAGAATACTGGCCTTTACACACCTCTGCTTGTACCTAGTCACCCTTGGCAAGACCTCAGTATTGATTTTGTGGTAGGATTACCCAAGACCGCAAGGAAGCACGATATAGTCTTTGTAGTGGTGGATAGGTTCTTCAAAATGGCTCATTTCATACCCTGCTCCCAGCCCTAGATGCTTACAAGGTTGCCAAGCTTTTTCTTGAGCATGTGGTCAAGTTACATGGCCTACCCAAGACCATAGTGTCCGATAGGGATGTCTGCTTCACTAGCTATTTCTAGAAAACCCTTTGGCACCTCCTAGGCACCAAGCTCCAGTTCTCCACTGCCTACCACCCGCAAACCGATGGACAAATAGAGGTAGTCAACCACAGTCTAGGAAACCTTCTTAGAAGCTTGATAGGCGAACATATGGGAAATTGGGATCTTTTTTTACCGCGAGCCGAGTTCGCCTACAACAGTTCTGTGAATAGGACCACCGGGAAGAGTCCTTTTGAAGTTGTGTGGATACAAGCCTAATCGACCTCTTGACCTGATTCCCCTACCCATCATGCATGTGTCTCTGAGTCTGCTGAATCACTTGCACAGCATATTAGGGACATTGATGTGGAATAAGGGGGTTAGGGCTAGGGATGCTGGGATGGATGCTTATGATGCAAGGAATTTCTTTTTTTTTTTTTATGTTTGATGAGTTTTAGATATTTTTTTAGGGTTTCGATTCCCGATCACAAGCATAGGTAAGAAATATGAAGAAGAGTAATGAAAGCTTATGCTAGCAGTTCAAAGCCCTAAAAGTGAAAACGAGAACAGGATGCCAGGATTAAGGAACCCCGGTAGGACTAGCTCGACATACAATATCTACTTAGGAGATAAAGAGAAAGCAAACCTCAAAATTCTGAAGCGCCCGGTGCAGAGATCGCTCAATTCGGTGGATGCGGCCTGGATGCCCGAGCAGTCAAACCCGTGGAAGCACTGGCTCTGGATCGGGAGGTCGCGATGGCAAAGCTGACTGTCTACAATGCCCGAGATGCCAGAGAGGACCAGTAGGCAAACAAAAGAAGGATCAGCGAAATGTGGAGATGCACGAAAAGGAACTGAGATGGAGTTGGGAAGGGGCTTCGAGCCCGATGTCCGGCTGGATTCCAAAGTCAAAGTTAGAGATAACTTGGGGCCTCGCACCCTGCGACATCCTGGAGGACGAAGGAATGTGGCCTCACACCACGCGACATCCTGGAGGATGAAGGATTCGCGTCATCCTAGGATGATGGACAGGTGGCCTCACACCACTCAACGTCCCTGCGGACGAAGGCAACTCCACTCAAACCTAGCCTAAGAGACAATGGGTGGAGGGTGGAAAAAACTCAAACTTTTTCATTAATCACTCAATCATTCAATAGTTCTACAAGGGAGGGATTGGGTTCTTTAAATAGGCACCCAAGGCCCATTTGAAATTCAAATTACAAACTTTCATGGTGGCGCCCAAAATTCTCCATCTTCTCCTCTCTTTGGCCGACCAAAAGACTTGGGATGGGCATGGCATGTGGGAAGGCTTGAAGAGGGGGATTGGTCTCTTGACTTCCTTCCTTAGCATGCTCATTTTGGGAAAAAAGAGTGGGGCATGGCTTGCTTGAAGGGACGTGTTCCCTTGGACTCTTCAATGCCATCTCTTGGATTGATTCAAGGCCGACCAAGTGGAGAGCTCCTTGGGCGTTGCATGGTTGAGGGCTTGAAGAGGAGAGTGTGTCCTTTGACCTTCCATCCTTGCATAAACACTTTGGGAAGAAAGCTTGGAAGGGGGCTTGCTTTGTGGCTTGGTTTCTTCAAGGATCTTCAACGCCCTTCTTTTGATGGAACAAGGCATGATGTGGGGGAGGGAAGAGGGAGATGGTGTTTCTTCCTTCCAATGTCGCCCAAGGCATGTGGAAAGCATGAGGGTGCCACCTTGTTTTCCTCCTTGGATGCCCAAGTGGCAGCTGATGCGGTGCCATGTAGGTAGCTGAGGTGGCACTTGAGTTGACATTATTCCAAGTGGAAGGGGTGGGTTGGCCCACCAGGACTTGACTTGGTTATGAAAGCCAGGGTGACTTCAATTGGGCTTGAGCCCAGTCCAAACTCAGACTTGAACAAATACAGGACTCATGACCTAACTTGACCCAAATTGGTCAAGGTATAGGACTAAACAAACTTTGACAAGAAATTAAGAAATTGCTTGGGCTCAAGGCCTTATTTACAGGACTCATAGAAGGGGAACCCTTATCTGAGATCCACAGAGGATTGAGGAGCCTCTGTCAGATCCTGGTGCTCACACCAGTTCTCCCGGGGTGGGAGGAACTCGACCCTGTCGAGTAAGGGTTAGCTTGGCTTTGATGCCTCTCCTGGATGTCGGGGTCGATGCACTGCAAGTCCTCCCGTGTGATCCACGAGTCATCAGATTCGGGTCGGCCTTGCCATCGGACCAGGTAACGCTGGAAGCCCTTGCCCCGGGTAGTGATGGCTTGGTCATCCAGGACACGCTCGATCCTCTCTCCTCACTCAAGTATATTTGGAGGCGGACACTCAGGTTCAGGTTCACTCTCAAAAGGGAGGTCAGGCCCAAATGGCTCATTGGGTATGTTTTCGGGTTCCCTATACTCGACTAAGTCAGAGATATTGAATGTCGAGCTAATTCCATAATCCGGAGGTAATTCTAGCACATAGGCGTTAGGGCCCATTCTCCAAATCACTTTAAAGGGACCCGCCCCACGAGCATGAAGCTTCTTAACGGTTCCCAGTGGAAACCATTCAGGCTGAAGCCTAACCATTACAAAATCACTTATTTCAAACTCTTTGGCTCGCTTTCGGAAATCAGCCAAATTATTTTAAAATTGTATTTAATGCATAATCCTAACATGATGCAAAATGCAGACTCAACTATGCAATCTTATTGAGAAAAAAGAATTTTATTAGACTCCTAGGGTCTAAACCTAACAGACTTTTGACTCTCTAGGTTTGACCCTAGTCTAGTATGCACAAGAAAAATTATTAAGGATCCCTAGCAAATGCCATAAAGTATACCGAAGTAGAGGGCAAAAGGGATAGGCTCTAAGGAGTCACGCATTCTGGTAATCTCAATAAAAAGTAAATTTATGGCTCTAGAAATGTGAGAGGGTTTAGGAAAGGGTAGGAAATAGGAATCCGAGTCTTAGGGTGGCTTATGGAAAACATAAAACAGACCTGAGTTTTTCAGGATGACCTTAAAATTTGGGCATCATTCTATAGGTGTCATATGGTCCACTTGTTCCGGTAGATCTTGGGGCTCGCTAGGATCAATCCCACAGTGAGGAAGGTCTGTTAAAGAGGATCCTGGGACCACGTCTATAGTATGATGGATGTCTCCCATGGGAGGAAGTTGATCAGGTAACTCATCGGGAACTTCATCCTCAATTTCTTTCTGAGCTTCAACCATCTCTTGAGGATGTTCTCTTTGGATCGGTTCATTAAAGGTTGGTTCCTGAACTCCTGTGGAAAAGACTAGTGAATCCCCTTGTTTATTTACTAGATGTGATCCTGGCTCGGTCATTTCCTCTTCAAATTTTGTAGTGGGTTCAGGATCATTTTCCTTGGATTCCTCAATGATTTCACCCTCGGGCCCATCTTCTACTAAACTTGACTCATAGATGCTTTCTTTCAATTCTTTAATGGGCTCAGGAGTTTCTTTCCCTAGATTTTCAATGGGTTCAACCTTCAAGTCTTCATCAGGTTCAACAATGTGTTCGGGTTCAGTTTCAGTCGGTTCATCCATAAGTAGGGCAGGGGCGGTGCACTGACTAGCAAAATGCTCAGGTTTATGGCACCTATAGCTGTTACCTTGGGGATCGGGTCTCCTCTGGACTTCAATATCCTCACCCTTGTCCTCTCTACTGTATTGGGGTCGATTCAGACTGGGAAGACTAGGACAGGGTCGGGCTAGGCTTGGTCGACTGGGGTCAGATCGGTTCGGGCTTGGTCAACTTGGGTAAGCCTGGCTGTAACCTTGGGTGGATCCGGGGATACGGCTATGGTTCCTAAAAGGCTCAGGTCTTCTGTAGGCGGAAGCTCTCTGGAAACGATCACGGAGCCTAGCGGCTTCCTCTATGGGTCCTAGTTTGGCCTCTATTTGATCACATCTATTATTCAACTGGTTTATGGATTGGGTCATGGATTGAGTTAGGGCTCCAATGTCAGCTCGCAGTTGTTCTATGGTTTTGGTAGAGGGTGGAGTAGGTGGGTGAAAAGAGGTTCCTGATCTAGTGCACATGTAACAAAATGATGCTACGGTTTGCTAGACCTAGGAGATCTCTCCAAATGTAAAGTCAAGAAGATGAACCTGAAAGCAGTAACTTGGCACCTGGCCAGGTAAGTGTAAGGTTAGTAGAGGTTTCTCTTTGCTTGCCTAGACACCAATTAGAAATTGGCTAGGTAAGTGAACCAACCCAATTTCTTTCAGGCTCTAGTCCCTGAACCACTTGCCTAGACACCAGCTACTCAAGCACACACCAACAAGCAATCTAGCTTAGCTCGGCACTTGGGTCGACCCGACTTCGTGGGTGTCCCTAGCTCACTAGAGCAGATTAAATGTGTAATTGATTTTAGTTAATGGCTAGGGTTCGATATGCCGGGTGGTGGTTTTTTGGGCTAGGGACAGGTAATGAAATCCTGACCCTATGTTAATTTGACGCCCTTAAGATAAGTTATGTAAAATGAAGCACAATAATGACTAATGAAATGACTTAATTTTTTTTTTTTGTGTTCCTTTTGTGTCTTTGAGATGGGTGAATGCTAAACAAAATGCAGGAATTAAAACATGCAAGAAACAAGCAAGATGGAGGAATGAATCAAAAATGAGATGCTTGATGAAATTTCAGACCTGAGATTTTCTCAGGCAGTATTTCGGCTTGTAGAAATTCTACAAACTAAAATAAAATCTAAACAAATAGACAAAAATACTTTGAAATTAATGTGATCTAACAAAATAGAAATCATGAGATTTGGATGTCCTTACAGAGAGAAACAATCCAATAATTAGGCCATATATGGACTAACCAAAATGTAGAAAATGTAACAAATGCACTAGTCCTAGCCTTGCTCTGATACCAGATTGATGTGGAACAAGGGGGTTAGGGCTAGAGATGCTGGGATGGATGCTTATGATGCAAGGAATTTCTTTCTTTTTTTTTTTATGTTTGATGAGTTTTAGATATTTTTTTAGGGTTTCGATTCCCGATCACAAGCAAAGGCAAGAAATACGAAGAAGAGTAATGAAAGCTTACGCTAGCAGTTCAAAGCCCTAAAAGTGAAAACGAGAATAGGACCTCGAGATTAAGGAACCCCAGTAGGACTAGCTCAACATACAATATCTACTTAGGAGATAAAGAGAAAGCAAACCTCAAACTTATGAAGCGCCCGGTGCAGAGATCGCTCAACTCGGCGGATGTGGCCTGGATGCCCGAGCAGTCGAACCCGTGGAAGCACTGGCTTTGGGTCGGGAGGTCGTGTGGCAAAGCTGACTGTCTCTAATGCCCGAGATGCCAGGGAGGACCTGTAGGCAAACAAAAGAAGGATTAGCGAAATGTGGAGATGAACGGAAAGGAACTGAGATGGAGTTGGGAAGGCGCTTCGAGCCTGGTGTCCGGCTGGATTCTGAAGTCGAAGTGGGAGATAACTTGGGACCTCGCACCCCATGACATCCCGGAGGATGAAGGAATGTGGCCTCACACCACGCGACATCCTGGAGGACGAAGGATTCGCGTCGCCCTAGGGCGACGGACAGGTGGCCTCACACCACTCGACGTCCCTGGGGATGAAGGCAACTCCACTCAAACCTAGCCTAAGAGACAATGGTTGGAGGGTGGAAAGAACTCAAACATTTTCATTAATCACTCAATCATTCAATAGTTCTACAAGGGAGGGATTTGGTCATTTAAATTGGCACCCAAGGCCCATTTATAATTCAAATTACAAACTTTCATGGTGGCGCCCAAAATTCTCGATCTTCTCCTCTCTTTGGCCGACCAAAAGTCTTGGGTTGGGCGTGGAATGTGGGAAGGCTTGGAGAGGGGGATTGGTCTCTTGACTTCCTTCCTTAGCATGCTCATTTTGGGAAGAAAGAGTGGGGCATGGCTTGCTTGAAGGGATGTGTTCCCTTGGACTCTTCAACGCCATCTCTTGGATTGATTCAAGGCCGACCAAGTGGAGAGCTCCTTGGGCGTTGCATGGTTGAGGGATTGAAGAGGGGAGTGTATCCTTTGACCTTCCATCCTTGCATGAACACTTTAGGAAGAAAGCTTGGAAGGGGGCTTGCTTTGTGGCTTGGTTTCTTCAAGGATCTTCAACGCCCTTCTTTTGATGGAACAAGGCGTGATGTGGGGGAGGGAAGAGGGGGATGGTGTTTCTTCCTTCCAATGTCGCCCAAAGCGTGTGGAAAGCATGAGGGTGCCACCTTGTTTCCCTCCTTGGATGCCCAAGTGGCAGCTGATGTGGCACCACGTAGGTAGCTGAGGTGGCACCTGAGTTGACATTATTCCAAGTGGAAGGGGTAGGTTGGCCCACCAGGACTTGACTTGGTTATGAAAGCCAGGGTGACTTCAATTGGGCTTGGGCCCAGTCCAAACTCAGACTCGAACAAATACAAGACTCATGACCTAACTTGACCCAAATTGGTCAATGTACAGGACTAAACAAACTTTGACAAGAAATTAAGAAATTGCTTGGGCTCAAGGCCTTATTTACAGGACTCATAGAAGGGGAACCCTAATATGAGATCCGCAGAGGATTGAGGAGCCTCTGTCGGATCCTGGTGCCCACACCAGACATGCATAAAGAAATTAGCCAAAAAAATAATATAAGTAATAACACATATAAAAGGCTGGCTGATTCCCAAAAGCGAGCCAAAGAGTTTGAAATATGGGATTTTGTAATGATTAGGCTCAGGCCTGAACGGTTTCCACCAGGAACCATTAAGAAGCTTCATGCTCGTGGGGCTGGTCCCTTTAAAGTGATTAGAAGAGTGGGCCCTAATGCCTATGTGCTAGAATTACCTCCGGATTATGGAATTAGCTCGACATTCAATATCTCTGACTTAGTCGAGTATAGGGAACCCGCAAACATACCTAGCAAGCCATTTGGGCCTGACCTTTCTTTTGAGAGTGAACCTGAACCTGAGTGTCCACCTCCAAATATACCTGAGTGAGGAGAGTGGATCGAGCGTGTCCTGGATGACCAAGCTATCACTATCCGAGGCAAAGGCTATCAACGTTACTTGGTCTGATGGCAAGGCCGACCCGAATCCGATGACTCATGGATAACCCGGGAGGACTTGCAGCGCATCGACCTTGATATGCTGGAGAGGTACCAAAGCCAAACTAACCCTTACTATGAGAGAAACAGGTGTAGGAGGTTTGACATGAACCTACACTAGGCATGCAAAAGGGTACGGGAGCACAGGGGATTTTAAAACATTTTTAAAAAATCCGCGCAGCGGAAAAATGCTCCGCCCAGAAACTAATCTAATTCTAGTTACAATTAGGCATGTAGGATAATATAAAATATTTGCAAAATATTTGAATTAAAAATTCAAATCATGCATGATAAAAAAAAAAATTTTTCATACCTTATTCCGGCTGGAATAACCCTGGGATAAAGCTGGAATAGACTGGAATAACTCGAATAAAGTTATTCCAGTCGTCTTCCTCCTTGGAACTCTATTTTTGGCTTGCAAAACTTCATCGGAACACCTCCTTCCGGACCTCCGTTTGCTCCCAAATTTGAGCAGCGGCAAGGTGGACAAGTGCTCTTCAATCTCCAATTGAAGTCTGCAAGAAAAACTTAGCCAAAAAATTAGAGAAATTTGGCAAACTCTGCTGCCAGAATTTCTGGTTGCAGAAAACCAGCAGCTATCTTCTTGGCATTTGGAGCAATAGCAGCAAATCCGGGTCGCGTGGCTTGTTCCCAGGAGTAGAGGGATACTCCCTCTAGAGGGGAGACATGCCCGGGGTTCTCCGATCCTCCTCCACGAGCGGTGCTAGCCGCTGGAAGGAGAAATGGTCATGGTAAGTTGCAGCAATTTTTATTTGCTGCAGAGTAGATTTTGAGCACAAAGAAGATCAGGGAATCAAGGATCTTCCTCTCCCAATCTCTCACCAAAACCCAGCCTTTTGAAAACCCCGGTAGTAAAAATATTGAGCTCTCCAAGGAAAGAACCAACTCTCATGGTTTTTCCACCTTTCAAACGATGACATGCAGCTTTGAAACAGGGACTGCAGGGGTTTAAAAATAGCAGGGAAGAGGGAGAGGTTGAAAGGATTATGCCCTATAAGCCAATATTTGTATCTCCCAGACCATTGTAAATTGACAAGTTAATAAAGGCAATATTTTTTTTCATCATTCGCTGTGTCATTATATGATGAACCCCATAGATTAGGGCTATGGTTCTAGGGCTATGATGAGATCATACCAGTGAGATCTAAGGCCTTAAAACCCTAATCTAGAATATTCCTAGTCATAGAAACCCTGAGTTGGGGATCAGGGTTTCCGGTTAGACTGGCACATCCTATGTATGCTGAAAAGGGTGACTGCTCTCACAGTCACTTGTGTGGGACACTAATACAAGGATGTGGGCGCTCATTAGCGAATGAGCTCACTGAATAGATCCAGTTTGAGAACATCTAATGGAGCCTTAGCTGCATGTCAATAGATGTTTCTCATAGTGGGAGTTGTACAAGTAGTCCTATGACCTGAGACTGCCATAATACCTTATGTACATGAACCCATGCTTTGGTTCAATCTCAATCATGACACTGGGTCATGCACGAGGTTGATGCTGGGTATGGTGAATTGTATATGAAGGTAATGAGTAGGTCAACAAGGAATTGATCACTCCTAGTAGGAGGAGATTGCATCCAGCCAAATTAGGTCAGATGATGATTTAGGAAATCTTTGATCAAAGTACAGATATTAGAAATGATTTCTAATATCGAATTAATTGAATCATTAGTGTATGACTGAGCTGGGAATGAGTATAAGCTGGTTTTGACATGTTTCCATATCCATAGTTATATTCGGGATGCAAGATGATTGAAGGATCGAATTGTACGGAAACTTTCCACTAAAGGGTAGTTTTGGAATTTCACCTGAATTTCCATATCTTCCGGGTAGACATGACACGTTGCTAGACATCAATCTTGTCTTGTGGGTTGATCAAATTAAATGTTTTAATTGGATCACTAATTAGGAGGAGTCCTAATTGACTAACTCGAGTTAGCTCGATTTGACCTAAATCGATTAGAATGAGTTATGATCAAATTAGGTCAACTGGCACTCGGACCCACTGTTGGCTAGGTATGGAACCCAATGGGTCACACACTTAGGACAGATAATCAAGGATTTAATTTGGAATTAAATCTCGTTTGCAGATGAACACACTAGCATGTGTTGCAAACCATGGCTTCTACTTGAATCGGATTCGAGTTAGGGTTCCGATTTGGTCTTTTTTAGATCCAAATTCATTCCTGTTTGAATCTAATTGAAGATTCAAGACATTGGGCTAATAGTAGGCTAGCAATTGGGCTAACCTAAGAGGCTAAACCCCTTTCCCACATCGCCTAAGCCCCTCCCCCTCTCTTCCCACGCGCGCGCGCAAGGAGAAGAGTCCACGCGCGCGTGGACTCTCTCCAAGTGGCGTCTTTGCATGAAAAAAGAAAAGGGATCGGCATTTTTTGGCTGAAGGGGCGTGGAAGAGAGTCCACCTAGGCGTGGACTCTTCAAAAAAATGGGATTACCGTGAAAGAAAGAAAAGAAAACACCGAAGGGGCGCGACTCTTTTCTTCTGCGCGCGCCCTTCTGTGTTTTTGTGACTCTTTCTTGCATCTTCCCATCCCAAAGGCCGTGAGATAAATTCAAGGGCCGTGAGATAAACTCAAGGGCCGTGAGATGAAGGGAAAGGACGTGAGAAGGGAGAGAGGGGCGTGAGAGGGTGATTGCAGATGGGTAGGCGCCTCTCTATCGCCTATTTAAGGAGAAGACTTCACCGTAAAATTAGATTTTTCCAGATTTTCTACATAAAAGTCTTGCTTCTATTTTCCCTCTCCCTCTCCAGAAGATTGTTTCCCCCTCCTCTCTTTCCTCTTTGATTCCTTTACAGAGCCTTGGCTCTGTCGAATCTCAGAACAGAAGGAGAGTCAGAGAGAAACTCTCCGACGGTAAAGGAAGAAGGCGCCTCTCCTTTCTTTCTTACATTAAGACAATCTTGTCTTAATTTTCTTCTCCCTCCAAGACAAGCCTTGTCTCATTTTAGGACAAGGGCTTATTCTTAAGACAAGAGTGTCTTAAGGGGCCAAAGTTGCTAGAAGACAAGGAGAAGGGTAAGAGAGAAGGTTTAGTCCCAGTTTGGCTAGAGGAGTCCTAGCCAATAGCCCATATATCAAGTTCTTGGGGTAGAACTTGATTGGAAGGAACCCAATTAAGGAGTCAGTGTCTTGATCATCTGCCTGTGTGGATCACCATCGGAAGGCGGACAAGTGGATGCCTGGTGTGTTCAAGAGGCTACTCAATTTGGAGTTCATTTCTGCATCAGACTGGTAATAGCGATCTGAGGTTAGTATTTAAACAATGTTTAAATTTGGACATGCATGTAGTCATAGTTTTTTAATTGCTAATAAGAAGATTTGGGATTAGGGTTCGGACCTGGTTTCATAAATTTTTGAAATCCACGCTTCCGCACTGGTTCACGAACCCAACAGTGGTATCAGAGCCTCCTTATTATGATTAAAACTTATGCAGTTCAATTCATGCTTTATTGAATGATGTAGTATCATGTTAAAGTTTTTATATTGATGCACAATGCATGTCTTTGATTGAACATGAGTTTGATGATTGCCACCAGTTAGGGTTTTCCACTGAAACCCTAATTGTCTTAGAGATATGATTAGCCCTGGAGCCATCATACTGAAATAAGGTTGCCCTGGCATAATGGTGTATCCATTATGTGGTAAATGGTTGTCCTAGTATGATGGCACACATTTTACATATTTGCTTAGTTTAAAGCATGTATTAATATATGTGATAGCTTTTAATTGAATGTGCTGGCATTGCATAAATCCCTCTTAAAATTATATTAAGTGGTAGTATAGTTAACCGATAAGCATTATTAGTCATGATGGATAATTAGTCATTTCGGTGTCTAGAAAGGTGGTTCTGGGAAGGTAAAGGGAATCGTGGTTTTTAATTGGTTCCGTTGTCTGACCTGGCCAATTTTAAATTGGTGTCTAGGAAAGCAACGGGGGGACCCCCACATCTATTCCACTAGCCTGGCCGATCTGATTAATTTAATTCTTGACTAACATGCTTGGTGTTAAAATACTATTATTGGCCTTCCTTCATGATAGGTCATTATTGTGTTACGATCTATACTAGGTTTGTTGTGTACACACAAGACCTAATATGGTGACTAACATAATTTTTGCCTAATACAATTATTTGTTTATGGCATGATTTAATGTAATATTTTGTTGTGTACACACAAGGGTATTACTATTAAAGTCATGACTATATGGCTATGAAGGGTCTTACTTAACTGAAATATTATAGTTTGTTGTGTATACACAAGGCTATTAATATTTTAGAGGCCGGGATAAGTTGAGAATTGTACGGTTACAATTGGAGAGAGTTTTCCTACCTATGAACTTATATAAGATTTGTTGTGTACACACAAGATCTTTTATAAGGGATTGGGATCTCAACCCCACCAAGAAAAACTAATTAGGGTTTTCTCGATCATCGTATAGAGGGTTATGATGCTCGATAAAATAGTGGGAGACATAATTAAATTAAAGTCCTAATTTAATTATGTATTGTCATTTCATGGTTGTTTGCTTATGTATTGTTCTTTGTTTAAATATAGATAAATGGCCTCTTCACTCTCACTCCGTAGTATTTTAGATGCCAACAAATTGACTGGGCCTAATTATGTTGATTGGCTGAGAAATTTAAAAATAATACTCAGTCAAGAAAGAATTTCCTATATTCTTGATACCCCAATTTTGGAACCACCAAGGGAAGATGCCTCGCAAGAGGAGAAGACCACATATAATATGTGGCAAAATGACTCACTTACTGTCAAGTGTGTTATGCTTGCCTCAGTGACTAATGAGTTGTAGAGGCAGCATGATAGCATGGATACTAACTCCATACTGCTCAATTTAAAAGAGCTTTATGGAGAACACAGTAGAACTGCTAGATATGAAATATCTAAACAGTTGTTCCATGCAAGGATGACAGAAGGTACATCAGTACAAGACCATGTATTAAAGATAATTGATCTAATCACTCGATTAGGTCAATTAGGTTTTGTAATGGATGGGGAGTTGAATCAAGACTTGATCTTGCAATCACTCCCAGAGTCATTTTCACAGTTTGTTCTTAATTACCATATGAACAAACTTAATTCTTCCTTGCCTGAGCTGTTGAATATGTTGAAGACAGCAGAGAGCCATGTAAAGAAAAATAAGGCTCCAGTTCTTCTTATGGATAAGAAGAAGACAGGCAAAAAGGGTTCCAGTAAGAGGATGAATCCCAAAGGGGGCATTAAGAAGAAGAAAGGAAAGAAGGCCTCCGGACAGATGACCTGCTTTCATTGTGGCAAGCCGGGTCATTGGAAAAGGAACTGCAAGGTTTACCTTGCAAGTGTGAAGCCTGGTGCATCAGAGGCACCAAAAGGTATGAAAGAAGTTCATACTATTTTGTCATTGGATTCTTCCATTTCAAATACTTGGGTGTTGGATACCGCCTGTGGTCATAACATCTGCAAATCATTGCAGGGACTTCAGGGGCTTAAAGTATTGAAGGAAGGTAACTTTGAGCTCTACGGTGCTGGAGGGGACCCCATCCGAGCAGAAGCTGTAGGGACTTATGTTTTGAAGTTACCTTCAGGGAAGATCTTGGAGCTAAGGAATTGTTACTATATGCCAAAAATCATTAGAAATATCATATCTGTACCCTTGTTACTTAAACAAGGATATACTATGAATGTAATGAGCAGTGGCTGCTCAATTTCTTTATCTAATGAAATTATATGTTATGGCATATTTGCAATGGTCTATTAACTCTTTCCACTAATGACAATATTTTTCATATTTTTAACAAACGGAAAAGAGATGATGTAAACAATACCTTACTTTGGCATTGTCGACTTGGACATATTAGTGAGACTAGGATTAACAAGTTATACAAAGAAAATTTCTTTGATCCTTATGACTATGAGTCATTAGGAACTTGTGAATCATGTCTCATGGGTAAGATGACAGACTCCATTTAGTGGACATGGAGAAAGGACAAAAGAGTTATTGGGACTCATACACACAGATGTATGTGGGCCTATGACAACTCAAGCCTATGGTGGATACTCATACTTCATCACATTTACTGATGATTTTTCAAGGTATGGATTTGTGTATCTAATGAAACATAAGTCCGATGCTTTTGAAAAATTTTTAGAGTATCAAAGTATGGTAGAGAAACAGACAGGAAAAAGTATAAAGATCCTCCGATCAGATAGAGGAGGTGAGTACTTATCCACTGAGTTTCTTGATCACCTTAAAGATAAGGGGATCATCTCTGAATGGACTCCTCCTTACACACCACAATTAAATGGTGTTGCTGAAAGAAGGAATCGTACTTTATTGGATATGGTACGGTCCATGATGTGCTTCACGGAGTTACCTTTTTCTTTCTGGGGATATGCTTTGGAAACAGCAACTTATATCTTGAATAGAGTACCATCTAAAACTGTCTCTAGCACTCCATATGAATTATGGAGAGGTAAGAAGCCCAATCTTAAGTATATTAAGATATGGGGATGTCCAGCCTATGTAAAAAGAAATTTTGGACATAAACTAGATGCTAGAGCAGACAAATGTCTATTTATCGAATATCCTAGAGATAGTATAGGATATCTGTTCTACCACCCTACTGAGCAAAAGGTTTTGGTCAGTAGGCATGCCACTTTTATGGAAAAAGAATTCATCCTACAAAAGGGCACTGGTAGAAATATCGAACTTAATGAAATTCAACAAATAGACACATCTCAGTCAAGTAACAACATAGTTAATATAGAACCTGAACACACTCCTATCCGTAGGTCTGATAGGGTGCGACAGGCACCTGAGAGGTATGGGTTCATAATTGAAAATAATGAAGCCCAAATCATTCAAAATGATGAGCCTCTAACCTATACGGAAGCAGTCATGAGTAGAGACTCAGACAGATGGCTGGAAGCCATGAGATCCGAGATGGACTCCATGTATGTCAACCAAGTATGGTCTTTGGTTGATGCACCAGAGGGTATTAACCCTATTGGGTGTAAATGGGTCTATAAAAAGAAGATTGGGACAGATGGCCAAGTTGAAACTTATAAAGCCAGATTGGTGGCTAAGGGTTTCAGACAAAAACAGGGAATAGATTATGATGAAACATTTTCCCCTGTTGCCATGCTCAAATCTATTCGGATTATGCTTGCTATAGCAGCATATCATGATTATGAGATCTGGCAAATGGATGTAAAAACTGCATTCCTCAATGGTTTCCTTGAGGAAGAGGTTTATATGTCACAGCCAGAAGGTTTTGTCTTGGAGACTAAACCTAATCAGGTATGTAGGCTAAAGAAATCCATTTATGGATTAAAGCAAGCATCCAGGAGTTGGAACATCCGATTTGATAAAACAGTCAAAGAATTTGATTTTTTCAAAAATGAGGATGAACCTTGTGTGTACAAGAAGACTAGTGGGAGTGCCATAGTTTTCTTAGTTCTATATGTTGATGATATACTTCTTATTGGGAATGATATCCCAATGTTACAATCAGTCAAAGTGTGGTTATCGAAACAGTTTTCCATGAAAGACTTGGGAGAAGCATCCTATATACTGGGTATAAAGATCTATAGAGAAAGATCAAGAAGGATGCTAGGCTTATCCCAGTCTAGGTACATTGACCAGGTGCTAAAGAGATTTAGCATGGAGGAAAGTAAAAGAGGTTACTTACCTATTGGTCATGGCATACGTCTTTCTAAGAGGATGTCTCCTAAGACACCTGAAGAAAGAAATAGAATGAGTTCTATACCTTATGCTTCGGCTATAGGGTCGATTATGTATGCTATGTTATGTACCAGGCCTGATGTGGCATATGCCTTGGGTGTAGCCAGTAGATTTTAGGCTGATCCAGGAGAGGATCACTGGAAGGCTGTGAAAAATATTCTTAAGTACCTGAGAAGGACTAAGGATATTTTTCTTATATACGGAGGGTCTGATCTTAAACTAGAAGCCGATTCAGACTCTAATTTTCAATCAGACCCAGATGATAGTAAATCCATTTCAGGGTATGTCTTTACCTTGAATGGTGGAGCAGTAAGTTGGAAGAGCACTAAACAGCAGACTGTAGCTGACTCAACTATCGAGGCAGAGTACATAGCTGTCAGTGAAGCCGCCAAGGAAGCTGTCTGGATGAAGAAATTCATCACAGAGTTGGGAGTAGTTCCTGAGATTGAGAGCCCGGTGCCACTCTATTGTGATAACACTGGAGCAGTTGCTCAAGCTAAGGAACCGAGAGCCTATCACAAGTCCAAGCACATTCTGAGACGCTTCCATCTTGTCCGAGAGATAATCGAGAGACAAGAAGTCTGCATCAATAGAGTGGATACAAAGAACAACATAGCAGACCCGTTCACTAAGGCTCTACCACAGCGGGAGTTTGATCGCCACCTCGATAGTATGGGGTTAAAGAATAAGAGCGATTTGCTTCAGTGCAAGTGGGAGATTGAAAGGATTATGCCCTATAAGCCAATATTTGTATCTCCCAGACCATTGTAAATTGACAAGTTAATAAAGGCAATAATTTTTTTCATCATTCACTGTGTCATTATATGATGAACCCCATAGATTAGGGCTATGGTTCTAGGGCTATGATGAGATCATACCAGTGAGATCTAAGGCCTTAAAACCCTAATCTAGAATATTCCTAGTCATAGGAACCCTGAGTTGGGGATCAGGGTTTCCGGATAGACTGGCACATCCTATGTATGCTGAAAAGGGTGACTGCTCTCACAGTCACTTGTGTGGGACACTAATACAAGGATGTGGGCGCTCATTAGTGAATGAGTTCACTGAATAGATCCAGTTTGAGAACATCTAATGGAGCCTTAGCTGCATGTCAATAGATGTTTCTCATAGTGGGAGTTGTATAAGTAGTCCTATGACCTGAGACTGCCATAATACCTTATGTACATGAACCCATGCTTTGGTTCAATCTCAATCATGACACTGGGTCATGCACGAGGTTGATGCTGGGTATGGTGAATTGTATATGAAGGTAATGAGTAGGTCAACAAGGAATTGATCACTCCTAGTAGGAGGAGATTGCATCCAGCCAAATTAGGTCAGATGATGATTTAGGAAATCTTTGATCAAAGTACAGATATTAGAAATGATTTCTAATATCGAATTAATTGAATCATTAGTGTATGACTGAGCTGGTAATGAGTATAAGCTGGTTTTGACATGTTTCCATATCCATAGTTATATTCGGGATGCAAGATGATTGAAGGATCGAATTGTACGGGAACTTTCCACTGAAGGGTAGTTTTGGAATTTCACCAGAATTTTCATATCTTCCGGGTAGACATGACACGTTGCTAGACGTCAATCTTGTCTTGTGGGTTGATCAAATTAAATATTTTAATTGGATCACTAATTAGGAGGAGTCCTAATTGACTAACTCGAGTTAGCTCGATTTGACCTAAATCGATTAGAATGAGTTCTGATCAAATTAGGTCAACTTGCACTCAGACCCACTGCTGGCTAGGTATGGAACCCAATGGGTCACACACTTAGGACAGATAATCAAGGATTTAATTTGGAATTAAATCTCGTTTGCAGATGACCACACTATCATGTGTTGCAAACCATGGCTTCTACTTGAATCGGATTCGAGTTAGGGTTCCGATTTGGTCTTTTTTAGATCCAAATTCATTCCGGTTTGAATCTAATTGAAGATTCAAGACATTGGGCTAACAGTAGGCTAGAAATTGGGCTAACCTAAGAGGCTAAACCCCTTTCCCACATCGCCTAAGCCCCTTCCCCTCTCTTCCCACGCGCGCGCGCAAGGAGAAGAGTCCACGCGCGCGTGGACTCTCTCCAAGTGGCGTCTTTGCGTGAAAAAAGAAAAGGGATTGGCATTTTTTGGCTGAAGGGGCGTGGAAGAGAGTCCACCTAGGCGTGGACTCTTTAAAAAAATGGGATTACCGTGAAAGAAAGAAAAGAAAACACCGAAGGGGTGCGACTCTTCTCTTCTGCGCGTGCCCTTCTGTGTTTTTCGCGACTCTTTCTTGCGTCTTCCCATCCCAAAGGCCGTGAGATTAATTCAAGGGCTGTGAGATGAAGGGAAAGGACGTGAGAAGGGAGAGAGGGGTGTGAGAGGGTGATTGCAGATGGGTAGGCACCTCTCTATCGCCTATTTAAGGAGAAGACTTCACCGTAAAATTAGATTTTTCCAGATTTTCTACATAAAAGTCTTGCTTCTATTTTCCCTCTCCCTCTCCAGAAGATTGTTTCCCCCTCCTCTCTTTCCTCTTTGATTCCTTTACAGAGCCTTGGCTCTGTCGAATCTCAGAACAGAAGGAGAGTCAGAGAGAAACTCTCCGACGGTAAAGGAAGAAGGCGCCTCTCCTTTCTTTCTTACATTAAGACAATCTTGTCTTAATTTTCTTCTCCCTCCAAGACAAGCCTTGTCTCATTTTAGGACAAGGGCTTATTCTTAAGACAAGAGTGTCTTAAGGGGCCAAAGTTGCTAGAAGACAAGGAGAAGGGCAAGAGAGAAGGTTTAGTCCCAGTTTGGCTAGAGGAGTCCTAGCCAATAGCCCATATATCAAGTTCTTGGGGTAGAACTTGATTGGAAAGAACCCAATTAAGGAATCAGTGTCTTGATCATCTGCCAGTGTGGATCACCATCGGAGGGTGGACAAGTGGACGCCTGGTGTGTTCAAGAGGCTACTCAATTTGGAGTTCATTTCTGCATCAGACTGGTAATAGCGATCTGAGGTTAGTATTTAAACAATGTTTAAATTTGGACATGCATGTAGTCATAGTTTTTTAATTGCTAATGAGAAGATTGGGATTAGGGTTCGGACCTGGTTTCATAAATTTTTGAAATCCACGCTTCCGCACTGGTTCACGAACCCAACTGAGGTAAAGGAAGGGAAAAGCAAACAATGCCGATAGCCAAAACACCCATTTAACAGCCATTAAATGGGATTAAACCAGGTCGATGGAGGGAGGAGAAGAGACGCCAGCCCAGCGTCAAACAAATCCATTGTTTGGCCTTCAAACGCAAGAAAATTTTCTCCCAACGTAAATAACATGTAAATGGTCCAAGAGAGAGGAAAAGCCACCGGTCCAATAAAAAAAAATGGTCCAAAATATTTAAACCAAGTGGTTCAATCTAATTTGAACCGGTTTAAAATTTGGTTCAAGGGAAAAATTGGTTCACAACCAATTGAAGGCCAAAACGAACTCCGAATCAGTTCAAAACTGATTCAGAAAAATCCTGGCACAGTGCTGGTCAACCCGAAACAATTTCTGGTTAATGCATACAAGGGCAAGACAGGGAAAAGAGTGGTCAAAAAAAATGTGACCATAAATCTGAGACGATTCCCAATCGTAATCGGTATCCGGATCAGAGAATAATCCTCTGTGGCGTGTGACCTCATAGGTTCGAACCTAAATGGTAGCACTAGAATAATTCTAGTACCAGCACAGGAAACCATCTATTAATAGATCCCGGCGTCCGGATAGGTCGAAGATGCGGGAGCAAACTATCGAACCTCTGGCATATGGTTACCGTATAATTCATCCCTTTGACCTTTAATGCTCAGGACGACTAAGATTTGGGCTGCCAACCCAGACTGAGTCAGTCCACTACGTGTCTCAACCTCGCAAGCCTAGTGACTCTTCACTAGGGCTACCCCGGCTAAGGATTTGCTAAATTGAGATACTGCGAGACATTCAATCCAAACTGTTTGTACAGGTCAATTCCATCTTGGTTCATCACTGCTCCACAAGTACTTGCCTATACCCAGAAACCTTCCGTCACTGGATTAAAAATCTGGGTAGTCCAGCACCAAAACACAGGGAGTTGCTTGCAAGCTACCATGATGACCTCAGGTCAGAGGGACACATATACCCATATCCAATCATGAGTTTTCCTTTGGCAGAAAAGGGGCTGCACGGAGTCACGTTCAATGAGATATCACATATCCCACTTGCAGATCATATCAGTGTCACCACACTCATTTGGTCAAGAGGATAACCAAACGATGTGAACTGCAACAACCTATACTTGATATATTGCCATCCAATACAATATATCCTTTGGTTGTGAACAGGGTTTAAGGACCACTCGATACATCCTCTCTGTATCGAAGTCAGTGTAGTCCTAAGGACTTCATCACATGGAAAGAGTTCATTTCAGGAAAATACAATATTGATGCAGAATGGAATCTCTGATACCAAAATTGATGCAGAACGAAAATGTGGAATGCGGAAGCAAATTAAAATTAATGTATTTTTTTTTTTAATATATTTTCAGAAGTCGACTTTGACTCAAAGGAAAGATAAACTAATGTTGAAAGAAACTAAGAAATGACAGAGAGCATAATTAAAGGAGTGGATTATCAGAGTAACTCAAAAGTAGGATCACTGGAGATTGAGAAACCCCCAGATCTAGGGTTTGCTCTGAGTTTCAACGAAACAGACAAAGTGAGAAGGGAAGGTTCTTGTTACCTAGCAGTGATATCTCTCGTTGCTTCAATTGGAGGACACTCTCGAGCAGATTGTAGGATCCTTGGAGACGGGGTATCTTCGCAATGGATCCTTGGATTGTAGTCCTATGACAAGGTTGGCCTCCTTCTCGAACTCAGGATCTGGAAGAAGAAGAACAAAAGAAGAACCAGAAACTCAAAGAAAGACACTGACCAGAGGACTTAATGAAGATTGTTGGATGTAGAAGTTCCGGAGATCTTGATACTGATCTGACTCTCATTTGAACTGGCTCTGTAGTTGAAACAATTGATCTAAACCTGGATGCTGGTGACCGGCTTCGATGTGGAAGAGAGGGGCCGTGGGATGAAGATGGAAAATTAGGGTTTGGTGGTGGTGGAGTAGAGATGGGTGGACTAAGCTAGGGTTTTGGGGTTGGAGATCTCACACCTCCTCAAGATTCCTATGGAACCCGGATTTACTCCCTTACGGAGCTCAACACCTGAATAAAAGTGCGGAAGAGAGAAACACAAAGTTGCTCACAAAGAAATTGATTTCATTCATCATTAAATTCAAGAGTTACATAGAGTTGAAAATATAGACATAATAAAGAAATAAAATTTCATACACTTCCCTTGTGGGACAATAGGACTAACCCACACTTTAGGCATCAAATTCTCTTCCCAAGACTCCTTCCATTAGTGGGCACCCCAAAAACTCCAAGAAAACTTGAAAATCAGCTCCAAATGGAAGGTTATGGGGGTGTCCCCTAGTATCTATCCATGAATCAAGGATTTTCCCTTCATGGTTTGGCTCTTTTGGACACCTCCTAGTCTTGCTCCACAACTTTAGGCTTCTTCCTTTCATGGCTTTGGCACTTTAGGAAACTTTTGGGTGCCTCCTTGATTTTCTCCCCAAGACATGCTCTCTTCCCTTTTATAACTTGGATTTTTATGGAACATTGTGGGGCACCTCCTTGATCCTCTCTTCAAGAAAAATTCTTGCCATCCTAGCTTGGGTTTATCTGGAAAGAAGTTGGCTCCTCCTTGGATTGAGGTATCTTGATGGATTTCTCCCCCAAGTGGCACATGAAAGAAGGGATCTGCTTTCTTGTGGTGTGGGGACCAAGGCACACTAGATGGAGATGTGGCACCTCCTAGACTCTGGCATGTGGCTGGGAGTGTGGCGCCCACATGCTTGGGCCTGGGAGAAAAAATTGGGCACCCTGGACCTTGACTTGATTTTAAAAAAAATGGCACCAACCTGGGGAAGACCTAGACCACTGCTAGGACTTGTACTGAGTCAACATGACTCAACAAAATTTAAATTGTAGTGAAATACAGACTCAAGACTAAAATTGAGTTGACCAAGTCAATCCTAATTACAAAACCAGAAAATCCTAATTCTTTGGGCAAGGTCAATCAGAGATCCAAATGGAGCCCTGAAGTCTTCTTCTGAGTCTGGTGCTCGTACCAATTCTCCCTGGGTGGGAGGAACTCGACCTTGTCGAGTAAGGCTCAAGTTGGCTATGGTATCTCTCCAAGAGGTCTGGATCCAAATCTTGTAGTTCTTCTCGGGAGATCCAAGAGTCATCAGAGTCTGGCCTTCCTTGCCAGCGGACCAGGTATCTTTGGTATCCTCGATTTCGAGTAGAGATAACATGATCATCCAGGATCTTTTCAATCTGCTCTTTCCTCACAGGCCAGTTTGTTGGTGGACACACAGGGTCGGGATCACTCTCAATAACAGGATTAGGTTTCAAAGGTTTACTAGGAATCACAGCTGGCTCCCTATACTCTACTAAGTCTGTAATGTTGAAAGTAGAGCTATTGCCTAGTTCTGGAGGCAACTCGAGCACATAGGCATTGGATCCTACTCTCTTCACTACTCTAAATGGTCCAGCTCCTTTAGCATGTAACTTTCTAACGGTTCCAGGAGGAAACCGTTCAGGCCTTAACCAAATCATTACATAGTCTCCCTCAACAAAAGTTTTGACTCACCTTTGAGAATCAGCCAACTTCTTATAAGTTTCATTACTTAAATTTATTTTGGCATGAATTTCTTTATGCAAGTCTTTTATATGCTGTGCAAAAACTTCAGCAGACTTTGAGACTCGTGTGTGGACTGGTAAAGGAGCTAGGTCAAGAGGTGTGTGAGGTTTGTAAAGGGACTCTAGCCTATAGACCTATTGATCGAAACATTGAATGCAATTTCAGCCCTGGACAAAATACAAATCCCAATTCCTGGTGCTCTCAATCCAACCAAAATCTGAGCCAAAGCCTAGTAAAGGGTCAAGAAAACTAAATTAGACTGACGACGCATTCCTAAAGAATGGACTTTATTACAAAGGAACCCTAGGTCTAAACCTAACAAACTAAGGCTCTCTAGGTTTGACCTTGGGTCGGAGGAGGGCATGCAGAGCATGAAAACTTATTATGGATGCCTAGTAGGTGCCATAAGGTCTTCCAGAAGTAGGTGGCAAACCTAATAGGTTCTGACACGTGGTTCACTCTAAAGGCTTCGACAAAGTATACTTGGATGGTGTAAGAAGCATTGGAAGTCCTAGAGAAAGGGAGGAGATATGAGGTGGAGTCTCGAATTACCTGTTGACTAAAGGTGGTGACCTGAAGGTTTGAATGGTGATCTATGAGTGTCAACTGGTCATCCTTATGAAAGGAAAAGTTTGCTACTCCCAGGAATGGATCAAGAGGTGGTTCGGGAAGTAGCCTAGGACATGTGATTGCAATAGTTAAGGTTTGTTCTCTAAGCAAATAATGATCCACTTTCCCAAGAACTGGATTAGAGAATGATTCATGGGAGGGCCTATGGATGATGACCTCAAGACTTGAAATTTGACCTATGGGTGAGGAAAGGTATACTCTATAGAAGGGTAGGTCAGCCATGCGAAGGAAGGGGTCTGGGGCCATAAGGAGAACTTCTACAGGACTGGGTGAATCAATCCGCTCAAGACAAGGATGTTCAACTGAGATTACGGGAGAGACCTTAGTAGCTGGGCATTATAGGTTTCGGTGGCAAGGCGGAATCATAGATTTCAAAAATTTTTATCTTTATGAAATCTTCACCAAACCTTCAACCCAAAATCTCCTTAAAAGAATTAAAACATATAGATGTTTATATAAGATTTAATCTCAAATTAAGATGCTAACCTGTATTGCAAAATCCAAACTCTGAATCTCCACCAGGTGCCCAAATGTTCACCCTCCAATGGTGATCCACACAGAAAAACAATGAAGACAAAAATTTATATTTCTTGGTTCCTCTTCTTGAATTCTTTTTCAAGAATTCAATTCTTGGACCTTTAGGCTGAAATTTTCTTTCTTGAAAATTTCTTTTTCTTCCTTCTTTCCTCTTCTTGAATTTTCTTCAAGAATTCCCTTTCTTGAATCCCTTTTCTTGAATTGAATTGGAAGAAAAAATTAAGACAGTCAAAGTCTTAATTCAAGAAGGAAAAGAAGAATAGATCCTTTCCCTGTTCTTTCCTTTACCGTTCAAGACCTTCTTCTTATTCTTGTTTAGGGTAAGAGTTTCGACAGAGGATACCTCTGTAAGGGAAACAATACCCAACAAGAATAAGAGGAAGGAGTATTCTGGAGAGGAAGTAAGGGAATTGGATCTCTGAACTATGTTGCGTGAAAACCCCCGAGAACCCCAACCCTATTTATAGATCTCAGAGGGGTGTCATCTCGAAACAACGCAACCCTCTGAAACCCCAGGGATCACGATCCCTCATTCCTAACGCGTCCCCTCAACCAAAAATCATGATTCTCCGATTTGATTTTCGTTTTTCCGACGAGGAGAACTCTCGGAAAAACTTCAGGAAGGATCGCAACTTTTGGAGATGGATTTGCGACCGAAAAGCGACGGATCTTTTTCTTAAATTTTTCTGGCCATCAGATCCATATCCAAGGGTGCCAGACAAGGATCTGAAATGCCCCTTTTCAGGTTTTTCTCTGACGTTTTCTTTCTCACGCGTTTTAAGAGAAGTCCACGCGCGTGGACTTTTCTTTCTTGGCGCGCGCGGGTGAGAAGAGGGAGGGGGCGGCTTGGAGAGAGGGTCTCAGTGAACTAAGTTCACTTGGGTTCAGCCATGGGTTAGCCCAATGTCCTAAAAAATAAATTGGACCTTAATCTAGTTCAATTAGAACCCAATTAAGCCCAATTCGAAACCAAATTCGAATCTGATTCGAATAGAAATTTGGTCTGCAACACATGCTAGTGTGTTTATCCTACAAACATGATTTAATTCCAAATTAAATCCTTCATCAATTTTCTTTTATGTGTGACCCATTGGGTTCCACACCTAGCCAGCAGTAGTCCGAGTTCTATTTGACTTAATTCGGTTAGATCTCAACTAAGCCGATTTAGGTCAACTCAAACTAGCTCGACTCGGTCAATTAGAATCTAATTCAAATTGACTGATTTGAATTACCATGACTCAATCATATACCTACAAGACAGGATTGACATCTAGCAACGTATCATGTCTACCCGGAAGATGTGGAATTTTGGTGGAATTACCAAAATACCCTTCAGTGGTGAGTTACCGAGCAATTCAGTCCTTTGATCAACTTGCATCCCGAATATGATTATGAATATGGATACTTGTCAAATCCAATTTTCATATTCATCCCTAGCTCAGTCTTTATAATGATGATTCAGTAATGAACCATTAGAAAATATCTCTAATGTTCATACTTTGATCAAAGGTTTCCTGAATCCAACATTTGAAATTAGCTGGATGCTATTCCCTCTTACTAGGGCTGATCAATTCCTTGTTGACCTACTCACAACCTCCATATACAATCCACCATAACCAGTATCACCTCGTGCATGACTCAGTGTCATGATTGACTGCGAACCAAAGTATGGATTCATGTATATAAGGTACTATGGTAGTCTCAGGTCAAAGGACCACATGCACTACTCCCACTATGAGAATTATCTATTGACAAACAGATAAGGTTCCATTAGATATTCTCAATCTGGATCAATTCAGTGAACTCATTCTCTAATGAACACTCACATCCTAGTATTAGTGTCAAACACAAGTGACTGTGAGATCAGTCACCCTTATTACAAAACATATATAGGATGTGCTGGTCTTGCCGGAAACATTGATCCCCAACTCAATGTCCCATCGACCAGGAATATTTTAGATTAGGGTTTTAAGGCTTTAGGTCTCACTGGTATGATCTCATCATAACCCTAGAACCATAGCCCTAATCTATGGGGTTCATCAAAAAATCAAAAAGACACAGCAAATGATGAGAATAATGCCTTTATAAAATGTCAATTCATTGATTTTGGGATCAAAATTACAATATTTCAATTGGCTTTCAGGGCACAATCTTTCAATCTCCCACTTGCACTAAAGCCAATCGCCTTTAAATCTTAACCCCATACAATCAAGGTGGCGATCAAACTCTCGCTGTGATAGAGCCTTAGTGAACGGGTCTGCTACGTTGTTCTTCTTTTGTACCCTTTTAATGCAGACTTCTTGTCTTTCGACAATCTCTCGAACGAGATGGAAGCGTCTCAGAATGTGCTTTGATTTGTGATGAGCTCTTGGTTCCTTTGCTTGAGCAACAGCCCCCGTATTATCACAGTAAAGTGATACTGGACCTTCAATCTCAGGAACTACGCCCAACTCTGATATGAACTTCTTCATCCAGACAGCTTCCTTGGCAGCTTCACTAACAGCAATGTATTCTGCCTCAGTTGTTGAGTCAGCTACAGTTTGCTGTTTAGAACTTTTCCAGCTTACAGCTCCTCCATTAAGGGTAAAAACATACCCAGATATAGATTTGCTGTCATCTGGATCTGATTGAAAACTAGAATCTGAATAAGCTTCTAGTTTAAGATCAGATCCTCCGTATATTAGAAAAATATCCTTAGTTCTTCTTAAGTACTTAAGAATATTTTTCACAGCCTTCCAATGATCCTCTCCTGGATCAGCCTGAAACCTGCTGGCTATACCTAAGGCATATGCCACATCAGGCCTAGTACATAACATAGCATACATAATAGACCCTACTGCCGAAGCATAAGGTACCGAATTCATTCTATTTCTTTCTTCGGGTGTCTTAGGAGACATCTTCTTAGAAAGATGTATGCCATGACCAATAGGTAAGTAACCTCTTTTACTTTCCTCCATGCTAAATCTTTTTAGCACTTGGTCAATGTACCTAGACTGGGATAAACCTAGCATCCTCCTAGATCTATCTCTATAGATCTTGATGCCTAGTATATAAGATGCTTCTCCCAAGTCTTTCATTGAAAACTGTTTAGATAACCATACCTTGACTGATTGTAACATTGGGATATCATTCCCAATGAGGAGTATGTCATCTATATACAGAACCAAGAAAACTATGGCACTCCCACTAGTCTTCTTGTACACACAAGGTTCATCCTCATTTTTGATAAAGTCAAATTCTTTGACTGTCTTATCAAATCGGATGTTCCAACTCCTAGATGCTTGCTTTAATCCATAAATAGATTTCTTTAGCCTACATACCTGATTAGGTTTAGTCTCCAAGACAAAACCTTCTGGCTGTGACATATAAACCTCTTCCTCAAGGAATCCATTGAGGAATGCAATCTTCACATCCATCTGCCAGATTTCATAATCATGATATGCTGCTATGCAAGCATGATCCGAATAGATTTGAGCATGGCAACAGGAGAAAATGTTTCATCATAATCTATTCCCTGTTTTTGTCTGAAACCCTTAGCCACTAATCTGGCTTTATAAGTTTCAACTTGGCCATCTGTCCCAATCTTTTTCTTATAGACCCATTTGCATCCAATAGGGTTAACACTCTCTGGTGCATCAACCAAAGTCCAGACTTGGTTGACATACATGGAGTCCATTTCGGATCTCATGGCTTTCAGCCATTTGTCTGAGTCACTACTTATGACAGCATCCGTATATGTTAGAGGCTCATCATTATCAATGATTCGGGCTTCATTATATTCAATAATGAACCCATACCTTTCAGGTGCATGTCGCACTCTATCAGACTTACGGATAGGAGTGGTGTGTTCAGGTTCTATACTAACTGTGTTATGATTTTGTTGAGATGTATCTATTTGTTGAACTTCTTCAAGTTCAATATTTCTCCCACTGCCCTTTTGTAGGATGAATTCCTTTTCCATAAAAATGGCATGCCTACTGACTAAAATCTTTTGTTCAGTAGGGTGGTAGAATAGATATCCTATACTATTTTTGGGATATCCAACAAATAGATATTTTTCTGCTCTAGCATCAAGCTTTTGTCCAAAATTTCTTTTGACATAAGCTGGACATCCCCATATCTTAAGGTGCTTAAGATTGGGTTTCTTTCCCCTCCATAACTCATATGGAATGCCAGATACAGATTTGGATGGTACTCTATTCAAAATATTAGCCACTGTTTCCAAGGCATATCCCCAGAAAGAAACAGGTAAGTCTGTGAAGCACATCATGGACCGTACCATATCTAATAAAGTATGATTTCTCTTTTCAGCAACACCATTTAATTGTGGTGTGTAAGGAGGAGTCCATTCAGAGATGATTCCCTTTTGTTTAAGGTGATCAAGAAACTCGGTGGATAAGTATTCACCTCCTCTATCTGATCGAAGGATCTTAATACTTTTCCCCGTTTGTTTCTCTACCATACTTTGATACTCTAAAAATTTTTCAAAAGCTTCGGACTTATGTTTCATTAGATACACAAATCCGTACCTTGAAAAATCATCAGTGAATGTGATGAAATATGAGTATCCACCCTTGGCCTGAGTTGTCATAGGACCACATACATCAGTGTGTATGAGTCCTAATAACTCTGTTGTCCTTTCATTATGTCCACTAAATGGAGTCTTGGTCATTTTACCCATGAGACATGATTCACAAGTTCCTAATGATTCATAGTCATAAGGATTAAGGAATTTTTCCTTGTATAACTTGTTAATCCTCTGCTCACTAATATGTCCAAGACGATAGTGCCAAAGTAAAGTATTGTTTACTTCATCTCTTTTTCGTTTATTACTAACATATAGTATATTGTCATCAGAAGATAAAGTTAAGAGACCATTGCAAAATATGCCATTAAATATTATTTCATTAGAAAAATTGATTGAGTAGCCACTGCTCATTACATTCATAATATATCCTTGTTTAAGTAACAAGGGTACAGATATGATGTTTCTAATGATTCTAGGCATAAAATAACAATTCTTTAACTCTAAAATCTTCCCAGAAGGCAGCTTCAACATATAAGTCCCTACAGCTTCTGCTTGGATGGAATCTCCTCCAGCACCGTAGCGCTCGAAGTCGCCTTCCTTCAAAACTCTAATGTTCTGTAGTCCCTGCAATGATTTGCAGATATGATGACCACAAGCAGTATCCAATACCCAAGAGTTTGAATTAGAAGAGTCTAATGACAAAATTGCATGTATCTCAAACATACCTTTTGGTGCATTACTAGCACCAGGCTTCAGACTTGCATGGTAAACCTTGCAGTTTCTTTTCCAGTGACCCGGCTTGCCACAATGAAAGCAGGTCATTTGTCCAGAGGCCTTCTTTCCTTTCTTTTTCTTGATGCCCCCTTTTGGGTTTAACCTCCTCTTGGAACCCTTTTTGCCTATTTTCTTCTTGTTTACACCATCCACAAGAAGAAGTGGAGCCTTATTTTTCTTTAAATGGCTCTCCACTGTTTTTAACATATTCAACAACTCAGGCAAGGAAGTGTTAAGTTTGTTCATATGATAATTAAGAACAAACTGTGAAAATGACTCTGGGAGTGACTGCAGGATTAAATCCTGATTCAACTCCCCATCCATAACAAAACCCAATTGACCCAATCAGGTGATTAGGTCAATAACCTTTAATACATGGTCTTGTACGGATGTACCTTCTGTCATCCTTGCACGGAATAACTGCTTAGATATTTCATATCTTGCAGTTCGACTATGTTCTCCATAAAGTTCTTTTAAATTGAGCAATATGGAGTTTGTGTCCATGCTATCATGTTGCCTCTGTAACTCATTGGTCATAGAGGCAAGCATTATACACTTGACAGTAAGTGAGTCAATTTGCCACGTGTTATATGTGGTCTTATCCTCTTGCGAGGCATCTTCCCCTAATGGTTCCAAGGTTGGGGTATCAAGAATATAAGAAATTCTTTCTTGGCTGAGTACTATCTTCAGGTTTCTCAACCAATCAACATAGTTTGGTCCAGTCCATTTATTTGCATCAAGAATGCTACGGAGTGAGAGTGAAGAGGCCATTTAATCTACATTAACAAACAACATTACATAAGCAAACAATCAATGTTGACAAAACATAATTAAATTAGGACTTTAACTTAATTATGTCTCCCACTATTTTATCAAGCATCATAACCCTCAATGTGATGATCGAGAAAACCCTAATTGGTTCTCTTAGTGGGGTTGAGATCCTAATTCCTTATAAAAGACCTTGTGTGTGCACAACAAATCTTTTATAAGTTCAAAGGTAGGAAAACTCTTTCCAATTGTAATTCATACAATTCTCAACTTATCTTGGCCTCTAAAATATTAATAGCCTTGTGTGTACACAATAAACTATAATATTTTAGTTAAGTTAGACCCTTCATTGCTATATAGTCATGATATTAATCATAATACCCTTGTGTGTACACAACAAAGTATTATATTAAATCATTCCATAAGCATCAAATGTACCAAGAAAAAATTATGTTAGTCACCATAAAGAAAAAAGGCCTTGTGTGTACACAACAAACCTAATATGGATCATAACATAATAATGACTTGGCATGAAGGAAAGCCATATGTAGTGAATATTACACTGAGCATATTAATCAATAATTAAGTTAATCATACCGGCCAGGTAAGTGGGAGAGTGGTGGGAGTCCCCCCGTTGCTTTCCTTAGACACCAATAAGAATTGGCCAAGTCAGTCAACGGAACCAATTAAAAACCACATCCTCTTTACCGATCATGAACCACTTTTCCTAGACACCGAATGATAAACTAATCATATTGATTATTTTTGCTTTTGGTATATGACACTACAACTTAATATGTTGTTAAAGAGGGCTTTATTAAAACAAAGCACATTCTAGCAAATATGTGCCATAGTGTGCCATCATACTAGGACAACCATTTACCACATAATGGATCCACCATTATGCCAGGGCAACCTTATTTCAGTATGATGACTAGAAGGCTAAACAAATCTCTATGCAAATTAAGGTTTAAGTGAAAACCTTAATTAGTGGCATACATCAAACATATATGCATAATTAACACAAAAATGTGATTAGTGTGTCATCATACTAGGACAACCATTTACCACATAATGGATCCACCATTATGCCAGGGCAACCTTATTTCAGTATGATGACTAGATCTCTATGCATATCTCTACAACAATTAGGGTTTGAGTGAAAACCCTAATTGGTGACATTATAACAAACATATATTACATCTCATGTTACTTATATAAATATGCATCTAAAATTCAGAATATATATTTTAATCTTAATAAGGAGGCTCTGATACCACTGTAGATTTCGGTGGCAAGGCGGAATCATAGATTTCAAAAATTTTTATCTTTATGAAATCTTCACCAAACCTTCAACCCAAAATCTCCTTAAAAGAATTAAAACATATAGATGTTTATATAAGATTTAATCTCAAATTAAGATGCTAACCTGTATCGCAAAATCCAAACTCTGAATCTCCACCAGGTACCCAAATGTTCACCCTCCAATGGTGATCCACACAGAAAAATAATGAAGACAAAAATTTTTATTTCTTGGTTCCTCTTCTTGAATTCTTTTTCAAGAATTCAATTCTTGGACCTTTAGGCTGAAATTTTCTTTCTTGAAAATTTCTTTTTCTTCCTTCTTTCCTCTTCTTGAATTTTCTTCAAGAATTCCCTTTCTTGAATCCCTTTTCTTGAATTGAATTGGAAGAAAAAATTAAGACAGTCAAAGTCTTAATTCAAGAAGGAAAAGAAGAATAGATCCTTTCCCTGTTCTTTCCTTTACCGTTCAAGACCTTCTTCTTATTCTTGTTTAGGGTCAGAGTTTCGACAGAGGATACCTCTGTAAGGAAAACAATACCCAACAAGAACAAGAGGAAGGAGTATTCTGGAGAGGAAGTAAGGGAATTGGATCTCTGAACTATGTTGCGTGAAAACCCCCGAGAACCCCAACCCTATTTATAGATCTCAGAGGGGTGTCATCTCGAAACAACGCAACCCTCTGAAACCCCAGGGATCACGATCCCTCATTCCTCACGCGTCCCCTCAACCAAAAATCATGATTCTCCGATTTGATTTTTGTTTTTCCGACGAGGAGAACTCTCGGAAAAACTTCAGAAAGGATCGCGACTTTTGGAGACGGATTTGCGACCGAAAAGCGACGGATCTTTTCTTAAATTTTTCTGGCCATCAGATCCAGATCCAAGGGCACCAGACAAGGATCTGAAATGCCCCTTTTCAGATTTTTCTCCGACGTTTTCTTTCTCACGCGTTTTAAGAGAAGTCCACGCGCGTGGACTTTTCTTTCTTGGCGCGCGCGGGTGAGAAGAGGGAGGGGGCGGCTTGGAGAGAGGGTCTCAGTGAACTAAGTTCACTTGGGTTCAGCCATGGGTTAGCCCAATGTCCTAAAAAATAAATTGGACCTTAATCTAGTTCAATTAGAACCCAATTAAGCCCAATTCGGAACCAAATTCAAATTTGATTTGAATAGATATTTGGTCTGCAACACATGCTAGTGTGTTTATCCTACAAACATGATTTAATTCCAAATTAAATCCTTCATCAATTTTCTTTTGTGTGTGACCCATTGGGTTCCACACCTAGCCAGCAGTAGGTCCGAGTTCTATTTGACTTAATTCGGTTAGATCTCAACTAAGCCGATTTAGGTCAACTCAAACTAGCTCGACTTGGTCAATTAGAATCTAATTCAAATTGACTGATTTGAATTACCATGACTCAATCATATACCTACAAGACAGGATTGACGTCTAGCAACGTATCATGTCTACCCGGAAGATGTGGAATTTTGGTGGAATTACCAAAATACCCTTCAGTGGTGAGTTACCGGGCAATTCAGTCCTTTGATCAACTTACATCCCGAATATGATTATGAATATGGATACTTGTCAAATCCAATTTTCATATTCATCCCTAGCTCAATCTTTATAATGATGATTCAGTAATGAACCATTAGAAAATATCTCTAATGTTCATACTTTGATCAAAGATTTCCTGAATCCATCATTTGAAATTAGCTGGATGCTATTCCCTCTTACTAGGGCTGATCAATTCCTTGTTGACCTACTCACAACCTCCATATACAATCCACCATAACCAGTATCACCTCGTGCATGACTTAGTGTCATGATTGACTGCGAACCAAAGTATGGATTCATGTATATAAGGTACTATGGTAGTCTCAGGTCAAAGGACCACATGCACTACTCCCACTATGAGAATTATCTATTGACAAACAGATAAGGTTCCATTAGATATTCTCAATCTGGATCAATTCAGTGAACTCATTCTCTAATGAACACTCACATCCTAGTATTAGTGTCAAACACAAGTGACTGTGAGATCAGTCACCCTTATTACAAAACATATATAGGATGTGCTGGTCTTGTCGGAAACATTGATCCCCAACTCAATGACCCATCGACCAGGAATATTTTAGATTAGGGTTTTAAGGCTTTAGGTCTCACTGGTATGATCTCATCATAACCCAAGAACCATAGCCCTAATCTATGGGGTTCATCAAAAAATCAAAAAGACACAGCAAATGATGAAAATAATGCCTTTATAAAATGTCAATTCATTGATTTTGGGATCAAAATTACAATATTTCAATTGGCTTTCAGGGCACAATCTTTCAGGCATGGGACAAGGTCCAATTGTAAGAGGCTTGATTCAGTCATCCTAAGTAGAGGATCTACCATAGGGTGGGCAAACTTAAACAGTTTAATGCAAAGATCTTCAATTGGTACTTGGAAAATGACTGTCATTAGAGGGTACGAACTGATAGCTCGGGCTAACACTATGAGTTCTTCCTGGGGGTATTTGACTAAAGGAACCTGATTCTCACAAATCTCTTGAATTTCTGAACTAGGTCCTACCACTTGGTTGCTCTCCAAGGTCTCCTCAGGTAAGGAACCAATAGTATTGATGTCACATTCTTCAAGTTCTTCCCCCTCATATTCATCAACTAGACTCAAGCCAGCATCATATACTTCCTCGATTCCATCTTCAATGGGTTTCGGGTCAGTGGTAATCGGGTCAACTGATTCTAGGCTTGTCATACCTAACCTTTCTTCCTCATTGGTAGGCTTGGGTTCTCCCTCATTAATGTCATCCTTAGGATTCTTACCACTTAGCTGTGCACAAGTCAGTCCTATGCATGGGCACTGACTAGATTTATGGCCTCTTTCTCCACAAAACAAACATTCTTGCGATATAGGAACCTGGGTCACACTGGGTTTCAAGCTAGTAGAGACCTTACTTGGGCATGGGTGTGGATCTAAATGGTTTGATCTAGAAGACTTGGGTTGTTGAGTGAATGGTCTAGATTATTGTAAGGACCTCTCATAGACACGATCCACACTATAGATATCATGGTTAGGCTTCCTAAGGTTATGCTCAGGATCACGGTATAAGGTCCTCCTAGGCTCCTGGCATGGGTGAGGTCGGGGCCTATTAAATTTTGAATCAGGGGTCCAATTTTGATGTCTACATTTCTCAACTACTTGGACTCGATCCCTAAGCTGGGTAAAATTCTCATTCATATCCTGACTCAATTTGTTCATACTTTCAGTAAGAGCTCTAACCATGGCCTCTAAATCAGGTTAGGTTTGACCAGGTTGGTAGGGTACTCCATTCCGGGTAAACATGATGATGCAAGCAAACACACCAAATGAGACTCGACTGAAATGACTACGGGCTAACTAGACCTAGAGCCCAAACTAGATGCCCAATCAGATTGGCAAGCTAGCCTGTAGTAACTCGGGACTCAGCCAGGCAGGTGTAAGGGAAGTGTTAGGTCCCTAATTGCCAATCCTAGACACCAATCAGTGATTGGCCAGGTAGGCGGACCAGCACACAAGCCCATCGAGATAGAATCCCTGAACCACTATTTTAGACACTGAGTACAAAGCACACACAGAGTAACTAGACAAACTGACTCAACACTAGCCTAGACCCGACTTGTTGGTGTCCCTAGCCCACTAGGGCAAATTAAGTCTAATTAGTTTTAAAATTAGGCTTAGGATCGAATGAGTGGGTGGTGGTTTTGGGATAAGGAGAGGTTATCAACTCCTCCCCTTATCTTAGATGCTTAATTGCCCTTAAGATGAATTAGGAGATGATCACTCAAAAAAAAAAAAATTGTAATGCAGAAACATAGAAATAGAGTTGCTGTAATTTAACTCTCAGAAATTTTACGGAAACCAATAAATCACAGTAAAATTATGTAAAATATTTCCAATTATATTGGTTCCAGCAAAACAAAAATCATGCAATTTGGAGTTATCTACAATGAGAAACAATTTCTACAACAGGATAGCTACAGACTGAAAACAGAATGCTTCCCCCGTTTACAATTCTTGCTACGAAGTTGTAACCCAGCGGATCCCCTACACGCCCTAGGAACACCCCGTGGAATGGAAAGAGGAGGTTTGCACCTCGCTTCATTCCTAGGACCGGACATCCTGGGGAGTCTACTTCGAGCAGACAAAGTAAAAAAGAGAGACACTCAAAACAAGCAAACAAGACATAAACCCTAGACAGGGCTCTGATACCAAAAATGATGCAGAGCGAATAGCTCTGATACCAAAAATGATGCAGAATGGAAGCTCTGATACCAAAATTGATGCAGAACGAAAATGTGGAATGCGGAAGCAAATTAAAATTAATGTATTTTTTTTTTTTAATATATTTTCAGAAGTCGGCTTTGACTCAAAGGAAAGATAAACTAATGTTGAAAGAAACTAAGAAATGACAGAGTGCACAATTAAAGGAGTGGATTATCAAAGTAACTCAAAAGTAGGATCGCTGGGGATTGAGAAACCCCCAGATCTAGGGTTTGCTCTGAGTTTCAACGAAACAGACAAAGTGAGAAGCGAAGGTTCTTGTTACCTAGCAATGATATCTCTCGTTGCTTCAATTGGAGGACACTCTCGAGCAGATTGTAGGATCCTTGGAGATGGGGTATCTTCGCAATGGATCCTCGGATTGTAGTCCTATGACAAGGTTGGCCTCCTTCTCGAACTCAGGATCTGGAAGAAGAAGAACAAAAGAAGAACCAGAAACTCAAAGAAAGACACTGACTTGAGGACTTAATGAAGATTGTTGGATGTAGAAGTTCCGGAGATCTTGATACTGATCTGACACTCATTTGAACTAGCTCTGTAGTTGAAACAGTTGATCTGAACCTGGATGTTGGTGACCGGCTTCGATGTGGAAGAGAGGGGCCGTGGGATGAAGATGGAAAATTAGGGTTTGGTGGTGGAGTAGAGAAGGGTAGACTAAGCTAGGGTTTTGGGGTTGGAGATCTCACACCTCCTCAAGGTTCCTAGGGAACCCGGATTTACTCCCTCATGGAGCTCAACACCTGAATACAAGTGTGGAAGAGAGAAACACAAAGTTGCTCACAAAGAAATTGATTTCATTCATCATTAAATTCAAGAGTTACATAGAGTTGAATATATAGACATAACAAAGAAATAAAATTTAATACACTTCCCATGTGGGACTAATAGGACTAACCCACACTTTAGGCATCAAATTCTCTTCCCGAGACTCCTTCCATGAGTGGGCACCCCAAAAACTCCAAGAAAACTTGAAAATCAGCTCCAAATGGCAGGTTATGGAGGTGTCTCCTAGTATCTCTCCATGAATCAAGGATTTTCCCTTCATGGTTTGGCTCTTTTGGACACCTCCTAGTCTTGCTCCACAAGTTTAGGCTTCTTCCTTTCATGGCTTTGGCACTTTAGGAAACTTTTGGGTGCCTCCTTGATTTTCTCCCTAAGACATGCTCTCTTCCCTTTTATAACTTGAATTTTTATGGAACATTGTGGGGCACCTCTTTGATCCTCTCTTCAAGAAAAATTCTTGCCATCCTGGCTTGGGTTTATCTGGAAAGAAGTTGGCTCCTCCTTGGATTGAGGTATCTTGATGGATTTCTCCCCCAAGTGGCGCATGAAAGAAGGGACCTGCTTTCTTGTGGTGTGGGGACCAAGGCACACTAGATGGAGATGTGGCGCCTCCTAGACTCTGGCGTGTGGCTGGGAGTGTGGCGCCCACATGCTTGGGCCGGGGAGAAAAAATTGGGCACCCTGGACCTTGACTTGATTTTAAAAAAATGGCACCAACCTGGGGAAGACCTAGACCACTGCTAGGACTTGTACTGAGTCAACATGACTCAACAAAATTTAAATTGTAGGGAAATACAGACTCAAGACTAAAATTGAGTTGACCAAGTCAACCCTAATTACAAAACCAGAAAACCCTAATTCTTCGGGCAAGGTCAATCAGAAATCCAGATGGAGCCCTGAAGTCTTCTTCTGAGTCTGGTGCCCACACCAAATATGTGATGAGCTGCCAAAAATAATATTTTATTAATTCATAAACAGAATACAATACTGAGCACAACAGCCTACAACCCAGGCGATTGGCTTTGGAACACAATTCCCAACAACTCCCACTTGTACTAAAGCCAATCAGAAGAGTATCTAACACCCATTTCCCATTTATAATAGTCGAACTCTTTTATTCCAAGGGCTTTAGTTAAGGGGTCAGCTAGCTTTTCTTTTCCATCGATCTTCAGAAGATTGATGTCGCCTCATTCCATGATCTCTCGTACGAGGTGGTAGCGCCGCAGAATATGCTTGGTATGGTGATGAGCTTTAGGCTCTTTAGCTTGAGCAATGGCTCCAGTGCTGTCACAGTACACTAGAAAAGGACCATCTAGGAAAGGTGCCACCCCTAGCTCTCGAAGGAACTTCTGCAACCATACAGCTTTCTTTGCTGCATCTGATGCTACAATATATTCTGCTTCGCATACCGAGTCTGCAATAGTTGACTGCTTAGAACTTTTCCAGCAGATCGCTCCTCCGTTCAGGATAAATACAAATCCTGACACACTCTTGCTATCATCTCTATCCGACTGGAAACTGAAGTCAGAGTACCCCACAAGTTTCAAGTCAGGTTCTCCATAAATCAGCCATTGATCATTAGTATTTCTCAAATACTTAAGGATGGACTTAACTACCTTCCAATGCGCCTCACCTAGGTCAGACTGGTATCTGCTCACTACTCCTAGCGAGTATGCCATGTTTGGTCTATTACAAGTCATAGCATACATGATAGAGCCTACTGCAGAAGCATAAGGTACTCTACTCATGCGCTCTCTTTCCTCAGGAGTTATCGCACAATCCTTCTTGGAAAGTGTAATTCCAGAACCTATCGGAAGATAGCCTTTCTTGGAATTTTCCATGCTGAACTGTTTCAGCACGGTGTCAATGTACGTGGTGTAGAATGTAAAATGAAACTATGCAACCCTAATGGAGATTAGCAAATGATTAACCAAGCAATTCCCTATTTGCATATAAACAACTCAACATAAACTATCAAAGAGATCTAGTGAAGAAGCTCGAAGGATCTAACATAAACCTAGTGATCGAGACTCTCAGAATAAGAAAGGAATAGGACCAGAAGAGAACCACGCAAGCCAAGCTAGGTCTAATTTTACATTGCAGACTTAATCAACACTAGACATACCTGACATTGGCCCTTTAATTAGAATTGATTCACTCTTGAAGAGGTCTCCCGGATGACATGAACATAATACCAATGAAGGCCCCTCTTGTTTTCTGGATCTATGGCAAGTAAACCTTCCTCTTGAAGCCGGAATCCTGGAGAACCCTGCAACAAAGAAACCCTAAGATGAGTGACTTAACAAGTAATCAACTAGAGAAAAGAAAGAAGGGTGGAAGAGGCATTGAAGGAGATCCATCTTGGCATCATGGTGGAATGCTTGAAATGGAGTAGGTTGGTCGCCTTGTGATGATCTTCTTGATTCACCCTTGAACGCTGGAGCTAGTTTGAAGTTATGAAAGAAGAGGAAGTCTTTGGCGTTGGGAATGGAAGAAGGAAAGATTAGGGTTGGTGTGGAGGAAGAGAAAGGCTAAGCTACCACATAGACACATAGGAAAAAAAATACATAGAAGAAAAAATACCAACTTCATTCATTCATTAACCATCCTCTTCAATGGGGCATCCCATAGCTTAAATAGAAGCCTTACAACATTTTTAAAATTTGAAAACCCATAGGATTAGGAGGATTACAAGGGGGGTTGGAGGATATTGTGGCATTTGTTGCTAGAAATGTGGGGAGTTGGAGGATATGAAGGCATTTGTTGCTTGAAACTCCTTCAAAGCTTGACATGTGGTGCAAGGTGGGGACCACTTGATGAGGTGGCGGTGTCCTTTGGAGCTCTTGACATGTGGCATAAAGTGGGAACCACTTGTTGAGGTGGCGATATCCATTGGAGCTTTTGACATGTGGCACAAGGTGGGGGTCACTTGATGAGGTGGCTTCTTCTTGTCTTGATGCTTCATGGACTCATGGATTGGGCTTGATTTAACTGGACCCAACTCTCAATTGCAGGGTTAACTAAAATATTAAACCAGACCCAACATGGACTCAAAATTAACTACAAGATTATTTGGACTCAAAAAAAAGAAAAATTACAGGACTTCTCTTTTGCTACTCCAACCACAAGGACTCGGACTTGACCTATATTGGTTGGAGTCTTTTCCTGATTCTAGTGCCCACATCAATTCTCCCGGGGTGGGAGGAACTCGACCCTGTCGAGTAAGGATTAGCCTGATAAGCTTCTAATGCATCTGGATCAATTTGTTGTAGGTCCTCTCGGGTGATCCAGGAGTCTTCAGAATCAGGACATCCTTGCCATCTAACCAGATAATGTTGGTAGCTCTTATTTCTAGTGGTAATGATCTGGTCATCCAAGATCCTTTCAATTTTCTCCCTTCGCTCAGGAACACTCAGTGGTGGGCATTCTTTTGGGGCTTCACTCTCAAAAGAAGTATTAGGACCAAAAAGCTCACTAGGTATCAATGCAGGTTCTTTGTATTCTTTTAAGTCTGAAATGTTAAATGTTGAACTAATGCCATAACTTGGTGGTAATTCTAATACATAAGCATTAGATCCAATTTTCTTTATATTTGAAAGGTCCGACTCCCCGGGCATGGAGTTTCTTCATAGTTCCCGGCGGAAACCTTTCAGGTTTAAATTTGATCATAACGGAGTCCCCTTCATTAAATTCTTTTAACCGTTTATGTGAATTACTCATATGCTTATAGAGTTCATTGCTCGATTGGATCTTTTGGCTAATCTCTTTATGCAATTCCCTAATATGCTGTGCATATGACTCAGCAGACTCAGACACTCGTGCATGTGTGGGTAATGGAGCTAGGTCTAAAGGTTTCCTAGGTCTGTATCCATGGACCACTTCGAACGGACTTTTCCCAATTGACCTATTAATTGAGCTGTTGTAGGCAAATTCAGCACGAGGAAGTAATAGGTCCCAGTTTTCCAGGTTGTCACCAACTAAACATCTCAACAGATTTCCTAAGCTTCGGTTTACTACCTCTGTCTGGCCATTGGTTTGAGGATGATAAGCAGTAGAGAATTTCAGCTTGGTACCGAACATGCGCCAGAGTATTTTCCAGAAATAGCTAGTAAATTTGACATCTCTATCGGACACAATGGTTTTGGGAAAACCATGAAGCCTAACGACCTGATCGAGAAAAAGCTTGGCCACCTTCGAAGCATCTAAAGTTTGAGAACAAGGAATGAAGTGAGCCATCTTGGAGAAACGATCGACAACCACAAAGACAGAATCATGCTTCCTAGATGTCTTAGGGAGGCCTACTACAAAATCCATGCTGATATCCTGCCATGGACAATCAGGGACAGGTAAGGGTGTGTACAGACTGGTGTTCTGTCTTTGCTGTTTTGCAACAGCACAGGTACGGCACTAAGCTACAATCTGAGCCACATTTCTTTAGAGACCAGGCCAAAAGAATTGGTCTTCTATTGCTAAGATGGTCTTATTTCTACCAAAATGTCCTGACAAGCCTCCAGCATGAACTTCCCAGATCAGAAATTCCCTAACAGAGGTCTTGGGAATACACAACTGATTTCCTTTGAAAAGGTATCCATCTAAAAGGGTATAATCACTATGCTTACTAGATGGTCCTTGTTGAAGGGATCGATAGATGTTACCAAAATCAGGGCATGTAGGATACTCCTCTTTCAATCTATCAAACCCTACTACCTCAGTGCTCACAGAAGTCAACAACATGGAACGACGACTCAATGCATCGGCAACCCTATTTTCAGTACCGACACGATGTTTCAGTATGAACGTATAAGCTTGTATGAACTCTACCCATTTCCCGTGCCTAGGGTTCAATTTCTTCTGAGAACTAAGGAACCTAAGAGCTTCGTGGTCAGAAAATAGGACAAACTCTTGTGGTAGAAGATAATGACTCCAATAACGTAATGCCTGAACTACCGCATACAGCTCCCTATCATAGGTGGAATACCTTAGTCTCGCTTCATTTAACTTTTCACTGAAATATGCTACTGGGTGATTCTCTTGACTCAAGACACCTCCAATTCCTACCCCAGAAGCATCACAAGAAACCTCGAACACTTTGATAAAATCGGGTAACCTCAAGATGGGTGCGTGTGTCATTTTTTCCTTAATTGTTAGGAAGGCTTTGTCTGCTGCTTTAGTCCACTCAAAAGTTCCCTTCCTAATACAATCAGTGATTGGAGCCACTATTGTACTGAACCCTCTAATGAATCTCCTATAGAAGGTGGCTAAACCGTGGAAACTACGGATATCATGGATGCTTTTGGGTACAGGCCACTCTACTATGGACTTAATTTTCACAGGGTCAGCGGACACTCCTTCAGATGTGACTACGAATCCTAGAAAGATAACTCTATGTGTTAAGAAATCACACTTCTTGATATTGGCATAGAGGCTATCCTTTCTAAGGACTTGGCAAACTTGCCTTAGGTGGGTTAAATGGTCTGCCTTAGTCTTGCTATAGATAAGAATGTCATCAAAGTAGACCACCATAAATTTCACGATGAAAGTTGTCAACACCTGATTCATAATTCTCATAAAGGTGCTTGGTGCATTGGACAGACTGAACGGCATGACTAACCACTCATATAATCCATCTTTAGTCTTAAAAGCGATCTTCCATTCATCTCCAGGCCTAACCCTAACCTGGTGATAGCCATTCTTTAAGTCTATCTTGGAGAAAATCGTTGATCCGGCTATCATGTCTAACATATCATCCAGTCTTGGGATTGGAAACCTATATTTGATAGTAATCTTGTTGATGGCATGGCTGTCTACACACGTCCTCCAGGTGCCATCCTTCTTAGGGGTTAACAAGGCAGGGACTGCACATGGGCTTAAACTTTCTCTAACAAATTCCTTTCTAAGAAGTTCATTAACTTGCCTTTGTAACTCCTGATATTCAGTTGGATTCATCCTATAATGAGGCAAATTAGGTAAAGTCGCGCTAGGGACTAAATCTATGGCATGCTGTATGTCCCTTAAAGGTGGAAGACTATCGAGTAGGTCCTCAGGAAACACGTCTTCAAATTCTTTCAATAATTGGACCACCTCTTGCGGGTATTTTACAGGGGTGTGGTCCTTAGTTTCCTTAGCAGCTAACATCCAAATAGGTGCTCCCTCATTAATGTCTTTTTCTAATTCTCTTGCACCTATCAAATTTAATCCAGTCCTTTTTTCTTTCAGGCTGCTAGCTCCTCTTTTGGTGTTGTCCTTAGGCTGGGTTGGATGAATGACAATTTTCTTGCCATTGAAATTGAAAGCATAAGAATTTGATTGACCAAAAATTGTCACATCATGGTCAAACAGCCATGGCCTACCTAGGATGATGCTACTTACTCCCATAGGGAGCACATCACACCAAATTCGTTCCTGATAGGACTGAAGTTGGATTCGGACCTGACATCTCTGCTTGATTGGGATAGAAGTGGAATTGATCCAGGATACTTATATGGATTGGGATGTGGTTCAGTGGATAATCCTAGACTCTTGGCTGCGCTAGTGGAAATGGCGTTGACACAGCTTCCACTATCGATCACGATCTTACAGACCTTTTCTCCTATTTTAACAAATATATGTAGGATGCTAGTCCAACGCCAGTCTTCCTGCTCTTTGGTCTGTGTCATGATACATCTCACAACTCCTAACACATCTGATGAGTCTACATTTTCTTCATCTCCTTCATACTCATCAGCTAAGCAATCCCCTGCTTCATAAACCTCCTCTTCATTATTCTCCAGGGGTTCTGATTCTTCTTCTTCTTCTACCTCCCCTATATGTAAAGCTCTAGAGGGACATTGGCTCAGGAAATGACCGGGTTTATGACACTTATAGCAGACTCGCTCCCTCTCACCTCGAACTTCAAGGCTCTTTCCTTTTTCTTCTCTATGAATTGGAGGAATGGCAGGGTTGGGTCTAGGGGTTGGATTCGAGCTGGGTCTTGGTCTATTGGCTATATTAGGGACTGAACTAGGTCGACTAATAGGAGGATTAAATCTAGTGGGCTCTGGTCACCTAAATGAAGCTCTCCTCTGAAACCTCTCATAGTCCATGGCAACTTGGTATGTCTGTTCTAAATCATGGACTTCTCTCAAAAATAATTCTCCTTTTATATCTTCATTCAATCCTGATCTAAACCTCGATAAAGTGGCTGCCTCAGACTCGACTACGTTGCATCGCATTACAAACTCATCAAATTTAGCAACGTATTCAGAAACGGTCTTATTTCCTTGTATCAATCGCTGCCACTGATCTAACAACTTTTGCTGATAAGACATAGGCAAATATTTCTCTCTAAGCTTTCTCTTCATGTCTCTCCAGGTCGCTATAGGTAAGTCTCCCCTCTACCAAGCTATGCGTTCGACATTTCCCCAATACAACCTAGCATGACGGACTAGTCTGATTTTGGCAAACTTGAATTTCTCTCTTCAGACATATCATACCAGTCAAAATATTGGTCCATGTCAGCCTCCCAGTCTATGTACACCTTAGGATCTAGGCTTCCCTCAAAGGTTGGTGCATCTAGACGGATATTCCTTAAGGCCTGATCATCCTGATCAAAAGTATCATGGCAAGGTCTTCTAGGATATGGCTCTGGAGTGTGATCAGCATAATCCTGATGTGGCCTTCTATGAATTGGATCAGGTGTATGTTCCTGTCGTTGGGCTCTAGGGCAAACTGAAGGTAATTTGGGTGAAGGTGGTTCAGTTGGGGTCAACCTAGATTCCTCTAGGGTTCCTATCCTTTCCTCGAACTGATCAAACCTAGCATCCAAACGTTCCAGTCGCTCGATCATAGATCTCATAAGGGTTTCCATACTAGTGTCCATGGATGAACTTGGTTGGTCTTGTGAAGGGTGGTAAGGAGTTCCTGATCTAGTTGTCATACAAATAATTACACTCAAATTTGGGCTAAGGATTTCTAGACCTAGAGTACAAATTAGAGATCTAATTAAAAGGACCAACTAGCTAGTAGTAACTTACGTGACTTGGCCAGGTAGGTGAGAAGGGGAGTGGAGGTCCCTGTTCTGCCAACCTTAGACACCAATCTGTGATTGGCCAGGTAGGCGGACCAACCCACAAGCCCTAATACACCAATCCTAGACACCAAGCCCGTAAGCACACACCAATTAGTGGACACAATTAACTTGACCCTAATCCGAACCCGACTCGTTGGTGTCCCTAACCCACTAGGGTGATTAGGTCTAATTGATTTTAATTAAGGATTGGGATTGAGATGATGGGTTGTGGTTTTGGGCTAAGGACAAGTGATGAATTCTTGCCCCCATGCCATATTGATGCCCTTAAGATATTTTCAAATGAATGCAAAAAAATATTATTATTATATTTTTTTTTTTATGAGCTGACTTAATTATTTGACTAGATTAGTTTTCAAACAATTTAAAATTCAAACTTAAATTTTAAAATTTAAATTTCAAACTTCAAGTTTCAGATTTTAGAATGTTAGAATTCAAAATTTTAAAATTTAAAATTTGAACTTCAAATTCAAAAATTTCCTGAGATTGGTTCTTCGTGGAATTCAGTTCAGACTGAATCTCAGAGAGTATTTCGAATGCTAGAAACTCTAACAATTGAAATAAAAACTGAAAAATTGTTGAAAAATAATATGAATTATGAGGATCCCAGAAAAACAAAAATAAGAAAATTTAGATCTATATATAAAGAGAAACAATAAAAACAACAGACCATGTCTGTAGACTATTTCAGCAGGATAGAAGATTGAAGTAGGAATTTTCATTTTTTTTGTGTTTTTTTTCTGATGATGAAATTTAATATGGTGATAACTGACTTAAAACGGAATAAGAAAAAAAATATTTTAATAAGAAATTAGTGACTTGCCTTTGGAGCTGCAGATGGATTACAGTAAGCAGATGCAAATTTTCAGTAAACAGAACCAAATCAAACAAGTGCATTGGCTTACCCAAACTTCAATCTAAAAATTCATGTCCGGCCAGGGGCTCATTATTCCTATGGGTCGTGACAGTGTACTGGAGTACACCCACTCAGGAGGCGTGAATTTTAGATCTTGCTTGGAGAAAGCATAATTCTTGGAGTGGCACAGATCTTGAAGCATTTTTTGGAATAAATTTATTTAGGATTTATCTTTTGTTTAAAATCTGAATTAGGATTTGGTTGGTTAGGATTGATATATGGATAGGCTTATCTTATCCTATCTTATATTTGAATTTGATTCATTCTTATCTTTTTATCTTGTATTCAAATTTAAATGAGGGTTGGAAAATCTATAAATGCCACCCTCAGCCTTTTATAATAAGGAGGATGGATGAATAAAATTTCTATTGTTTTGTGTGAAGGATCTATGTGATCCTAGGGTATCTGTATGATCCCTTCTCCATCTTCCCAGGGTTTTTGTGTGATCCCTGATTTTGGGCATCTCTGTGAGCCCAGGGCATCTATGTGAGCCCCTTTGCTATGTGCTTGTTCTTCTAGGGCATCTGTGTGAGCCCCTTTGCTATGTGCTTGTTCTTCTTGGGGAATCTATGTGAACCCCAGTATTTTTCTTAACCCTGCACCCTCTTCTTTCCTCCTTCTTTGCAAATCCTAATCTTTGGTGACTTTCATGCTCGCCAGCGATCCAGTCCAATCCCTGTCCCGCATCAAGTGGTATCAGAGCTAAAGGATTAGGATTTTTTTGTTTCATCACCGGCCCACTGTTCTCTTTCTTCCCTGTTTCAAATCTCGTCCACGGATCCTTCCCCAACATCGACGTCGGACCACCCTCCCCCCAGCCGGTCACCCACCACCATTCCTCCCTTCCAGCCCTCACCCCTGTTTTCTGCTTCGTCTATGCCAAGCTCTCCAAGAACTGCCTACAGCCCATTTTCAAAGCACAGATTTCAAAGTACACCGATCTCAAAGCTGCACCATTTTCAAAGCAAAGTTGATTAAAAAAAAAAAATCATGGTTATGTCAAGCTAAAAGTTTGGAGTTCCCGGAGCTGAAGTCAAGCTGAAGCTGGAGCCTGACCCAAACTCGACAGAGTCGAGTTTTTTTTTCCCCACCATAGGAGAATGATGGGGACATCTCAAGCACGGATCTTGGAGCAAGCATAATTCTTGGAGTGGCACAGATCTTGAAGCATTTTTTGGAATAAATTGATTTAGGATTTATCTTTTATTTAAAATTTGAATTAGAATTTGGTTGGTTAGGATTGATATATGGATAGGCTTATCTTATCCTATCTTATATTTGAATTTGATTCATTCTTATCTTTTTATCTTGTATTCAAATTCAAATGAGGGTTGGAAAATCTATAAAAACCACCCTCAGCCTTTTGTAATGAGGATGATGGATGAATAAAATTTCTATTATTCTGTGTGAAGGATTTGTGTGATCCTAGGGTATCTGTATGATCCCTTCTTCATCTTCCCAGGGTTTCTGTGTGATCCCTGATTTTGGGCATCTGTGTGAGCCCAGGGCATCTATGTGAGCCCCTTTGCTATGTGCTTGTTCTTCTAGGGCATCTGTGTGAGCCCCTTTGCAATGTGCTTGTTCTTCTTAGGAAATCTATGTGAACCCCAGTATTTTTCTTAACCCTGCACCCTCTTCTTTCCTCCTTCTTTGCAAATCCTAATCTCTGGTGACTTTCATGCTCGCCAGCGATCCAGTCCAATCCCTGTCCCGCATCAGTACGTAGACTGGGACAATCCTAAAAGCTTCTTAGATCTATCTCTATAGATCTTCATTCCTAGTATGTAAGAAGCTTCACCCAAGTCCTTCATGGAGAACTGAGATGATAACCATACCTTTATTCCTTGTAATGCTGTGACATCATTCCCGATTAAGAGAATGTCGTCAACATACAGTACTAGGAACATAATCATAGAACCATTAACCCATTTATAGATGCATGGTTCTTCTCCGTTCTTAACAAAGCCGTACGATTTGATACACCTATCAACCCGTAAGTTCCAACTTCGAGACGCTTGCTTGAGTCCATAGATGGACCTCTACAACTTGCATACCTTTGATTCATCTGTGGATGTGAATCCTTCAGGCTGTATCATATACACCTCCTCTTTCAGCTCCCCATTTAGGAAAGCAGTTCGGACATCTATCTGCCAGATCTCGTAATCAAAATATGCTGCCAAAGCAAGCATGATCCGAATGGACTTGAGCATTGCCACAGGGGAGAAAGTCTCGTCATAATCGGTACCATATCACTGACGATATCCCTTGGCAACCAGACGGGCTTTATAGGTCTCTACCTTCCCATCTGTGCCCCTTTTCCATTTGAAGATCCATTTACACCCGATGGATTTTATTCCTTCAGGCGGACCAACCAATGTCCAAACATTGTTGATTTCCATGGACTCCATTTCGGATCGCAAGGCTCCAAGCCATGCCTCAGAGTCAGATCTCTGATGTGCATCCATATAGGTGATCGGATCCTCATTATTTTCATCGAGCTTAATGGGATCACCATCCCGGACCAAGAAACCGTAGTATCTATCCGGTTGACGCGGTATTCTACCATACCTCCTAATGGATTTTGGGTGTGATTCAATCACAGCCGGTTCTACGATGTCCTTAGAGTGTGCAGGTTCTTCTATTGGCTGAACTTCATCAAGTTCAATCTTAGAGGCTATAGTTCCTTCTCCAAGGAACTCCTTTTCCAAAAAGATAGCTCTAAGAGCAACGAACACCTTTTGTTCATTCTCCAAATAGAAGAAATACCCTTTGGTTTCCTTAGGATAACCAATGAATAAACATCGGTCAGACCTAGGACCAAGTTTGTCTGAGTCTAAACGCTTTACGTAAGCCGGACAACCCCAGACCTGAAGGTGTGAGATTGAGGGTTTATGTCCAGTCCACATCTCATACGGAGTGGAGACAATAGACTTACTTGGAATGTCATTTAATAAGTAATAGGCTGTCTGAAATGCATATCCCCAAAAGGATAGCGACAGAGTTGCAAAACCCATCATGGATCGAACCATGTCCAACAAGGTTCGATTCCTCCTTTTAGACACACCATTCAACTGTGGTGTTCCTGGAGGAGTCCATTGAGAGAGAATTCCATTCTCCTCAAGATATGTCAAAAATTCACCAGATAAGTATTCACCACCTCGATCAGATCGAAGAGTTTTAATACTTTTTCCAGTTTGCTTTTCTACTTTATTACGGTATCGTTTGAACATTTCAAGCGACTTAGACTTATGTCTCATTAGAAAGACATAACCGAACCTCGAAAAGTCGTCTGTAAAAGTAATGAAATATTTGTATCCTCCTTTGGCACTAACTGTCATCGGTCCATATACATCAGTATGTATTAGACTTAGAAGTTCTGTAGCTCGTTCACCTTTTCCAGTAAAAGGTGATTTGGTCATTTTACCAAGTAAACAGGATTCATAAGTGGGCAGTGATTCAGAATCACTGACCTCGAGGAGTCCATATCCTCGCATCTTGTTTATCCTATTTTGGTTAATATGACCTAGCCTACAGTGCCAAAGATACAAATCGTTGACATTATCTAACCTTGGACGTTTGCTAGAAGTGTACATCATATTAACAGGCCTTGATAGTACATATATGCCATTATTTAATCTAGCTTTCATTATCAGAGAGTTATTCAAAATAACATTGCAAAAATCTCCCTTTATTGAAAGTTCAAAACCACAATTGGCGAAAAGGCCTACAGAGATTATGCACATAATGAAACTAGGACAATAGTGACAGTCTACTAGTTCGACAGTACAAGACTCAAAGACAAGATGCAGGACTCCGACCGCCAGTATTGGAACATGATTTCCATTCCCGACGCTTAGAAACTGTTCTCCATCTTCAAATCTTCTGCTAACTTGAAGTCCCTGTAACGAATTGCAAACATGAATTTGACTACCAGTATCCAATACCCAGTTAGCAGTATCAACAATTGAGTAATTACAAGGTTTTATCATATAAATACCTTGTTTAGCAGACTTCTGCTTCCTTGGCCAGTTCGGATCAAGGGACGCAATATAAAGAGGACAGTTCCTCTTCCAGTGTCCCTTCTTCTTGCAATAGAAGCACTCTGCAGAAGACTGATCAGCCTTATACTTCCTGGTCTGACTAGGACCAGGAGCATTTAGCACTTTCTTTCCCTTCTTATTTATTTTCTTCTTCCCTTTCTTAAAGGGACGACGACCTCTACTTCCTCCCACTAAATTCACCACCCCCTTATTCAGTTGGTGATCTTTCTCGAAAGTCTGCAGCAACCCCAAAAGACTATGGTAGTTGACTGTAGGCTTGTTCATTCTATAATGATCAAGAAAGTCAAGATAGGAGGAGGGAAGAGAATTCAGGATCGCATCCTTGCCGAGCTGCTCGTGCAAGGGGAATCTGAGTTTGCCCAACTTTTCAATCAGCTCGATCATGTACAATACATGATCAGTGACTGAACCACCATTCGGCATCTTGGAGTTGTAGATGGCACAAGATACTTTGTACCGTTCTACATCATCCGGGGTGCCGAAGGATTCCTTCAACTTTTGAAGGATTTCATCAGTTGGGCCTCCTCGAATTTGAGACTGAACTCGTCGTTCATCGCCGCTAACATAATGCAATGGACAGTAGTCCGATCAGAGACCCACTTCAGATAAGCGTCTCTGATCGCACTCCATGCATTTACGGGAGGGATTTCAGGTGCCGGATCCATTATCACATAAAGGATCCGTTCATGCTCCAGAATGATTCTCAACCTTCGATACCAACTATCCAAGTTGTGACCCTTTAACTTCTCGTTATCGAGAAGTGACCAGAGCAATAAATTGGAAGACATCTGAAAAGAAAACAAGACCAAATTAGTGTATGAATTAATAATTTAACCAAAAGACTTGGACTTTAGTCTAAAGGTTTCTCTCACTAATTTTTAGATTGGTAGCCTCTAACTCCAATCCGTGAAAAACACTTTTCAATTGGGTACTGAAATCCAATAGGCCTCGCATGAGCCCGACTTTGGCCGGCTCACCAGTACGAGCCTAAAGGTAGGTTCGTAAACCAATTGTTTTCCTAAACAATTTTCAGTATTTCATTTTGCCCCAGAGAACACCCCAATCGGCCTTGGGGCCTCTTATTGCGGGTCTCTGGTTAGGTCCTACCAATAAAATGACAAATCCAATGCTTCCAGCTAACTAAAGACCAAGCCCGACTTTGGTCGGCCCACCTGGTCTCATTAAGGAGGTTGCACTGAACCATCATCAATCAGATAGAAATTCAAGTCACCGAATGTACACCCATTCTTTGGAACTGCCAATGCACACCAAGCTAGTGGACACATTTCTAACTGACTTAATGGGAGGCTAAGACACTATCAATACCTTGACTTAGTCTTTTTAAGGACCTAATAATTTTAGAGGATTTTTAGTTATGACAGAGAAAAAAGACAAGGACATGGATCATCCTCCCACTGAATCAATCAGATTCCAGGAGGGTTGATTTGAATCAACAAACAATCCATGGGCACCTGTAGATCAGTCAGACCGATCAACCTGGGTGACATGGGTTAACTCGAGTCATTGAGCTTTTCCAATCAGTTCTGGTCGACTCGACTAGCCAGGTAGGTGAGATCATGGGTGAGTATCCGCCATTAACCATCTTTCCTAGATACCAACCAAGTTGGCCAGGAAAGAGGTAGCCTCATACAGCCATGATCACAATGCCAAACCTACCTCGACACCAGTCGATTTACCAGACTCGATCAGACTAGCCTAAAGACTCGGGCATCCACTGAGCCACTAATTGGATCCAATTTAGATGAACGGATCAACTAATCTAACTATTAGATAGTTCTAAAGAAGGGCCTTAAACAACTTTTGTTTAATCTTCTTGTAATCCGGTTCAACTAAACTTAGGTCTAACCTAGTTAACCCAAAATGGCTTATGCAAATTTTGATTAGATTTCATTAACCTAAAAATTTTTTTTAATAAGCCAAACTCTTAATTAAAATAAATTTTAATTAAGTCTCTATGTAAAACAATTTTACATAAACAAAAAATCATGCATCAAGATATTTTACACATATTTTATATTCATATTAAACATGCCTAAAAACATGTATCACTTAAATTAAAAAAAATTTTAATTTTAATTTTAATATTCTTTAAGGATCCTTCTGAAGAGGCCAATATAGACGATCCACATCGTGTCAAAGATACACGGTCATGGTGAAGGTCTCAACTAGGTTCCAAAAAGAAATTTGGACACAAATTAGATTAAACCAATTTTAATCTAATAAACATGCATACTAGATCAGATTACACATGCAACCTGGCTCTGATACCATTGAGAGAAACAGGTGCAGGAGGTTTGACATGAACCTACAGTAGGCATGCAAAAGGGCACGGGAGCACAGGGGATTTTAAAACATTTTTAAAAAATCCGCGCAGCGAAAAAATGCTCCGCCAAGAAACTAATCTAATTCTAGTTGCAATTAGGCATGTAGGATAATATAAAATATTTGCAAAATATTTGAATTAAAAATTCAAATCATGCATGATAAAAAATAATTTTTTTTCATACCTTATTCCGGCTGGAATAACCCTGGGATAAAGCTAGAATAGACTGGAATAACTGGAATAAAGTTATTCCAGTCATCTTCCTCCTTGGAACTCTGTTTTTGGCTTGCAAAACTTCGTCGGAACACCTCCTTCCGGACCTCCATTTGCTCCCAAATTTGAGCAACGACAAGGTGGACAAGTGCTCTTCGATCTCCAATTGAAATCTGCAAGAAAAACTTAGCCAAAAAATTATAGAAATTCGGCAAACTCTGCTGCCAGAATTTCTGGTTGCAGAAAACCAGCAGCTATCTTCTTGGCGTTTGGAGCAACAGCAGCCAATCCGGGTCGCGTGGCTTGTTCCCAGGACTAGAGGGATACTCCCTCTAGAGGGGAGACATGCCCGGGGTTCTCCGATCCTCCTCCATGAGTGGTGCTAGCCGCTGGAAGGAGCAATGGTCACGGTAAGTTGCAGCAATTTTTATTTGCTGCAGAGTAGATTTTGAGCACAAAGAAGATCAGGGAATCAAGGATCTTTCTCTCCCAATCTCTCACCAAAACCCAGCCCTTTGAAAACCCCGGTAGTAAAAATATTGAGCTCTCCAAGGAAAGAACCAGCTCTCACGGTTTTTCCACCTTTCAAACGATGACATGCAGCTTTGAAACAGGGACTGCAGGGGTTTAAAAATAGCAGGGAAGAGGGAGAGGTAAAGGCAGGGAAAAGCAAACAATGCCGGTAGCCAAAACACCCATTTAACAGCCATTAAATGGGATTAAACCAGGCCGGTGGAGGGAGGAGAAGAGACGCCAGCCCAGCGTCAAACAAATCCGTCGTTTGGCCTTCAAACGTAAGAAAATTTTCTCCAACATAAATAACGTGTAAATGGTCCAAGAGAGAGGAAAAGCCACCGGTCCAATAAAAAAAAAATGGTCCAAAATATTTAAACCAAGTGGTTCAATCTAATTTGAACCGGTTTAAAATTTGGTTCAAGGGAAAAATTGGTTCACAATCAATTGAAGGCCGAAACGAACTCCAAATCAGTTCAAAACTGATTCAAAAAAATCCTGGCGCAGTGCTGGTCAACCCAGAACAATTTCCGGTTGATGCAGATAAGGGCAAGATGGGGAAAAGAGTGCTAAAAAAAACTGTGACCATAAAACCAAGATGATTCCCAATCGTAATCGGTATCCGGATCAGAGAATAATCCTCTATGGTGTGTGACCTCATAGGTTCGAACCTAAATGGTAGCACTAGAACAATTTTAGAACTAGCATAGAAAACCATCTAGCAATGCATCCCGGTGTCCGGATAGGTCGAAGATGCGGGAGCAAACTATCGAACCTCTGGCATATGGTTACCATATAATTCATCCCTTTGACCTCTAATGCTTAGGACGACTAAGATTTGGGCTGCCAACCCAGACTGAGTCAGTCCACTACGTGTCTCAACCTCGCAAGCCCAGTGACTCTTCACTAGGGCTATCCCGGCCAAGGATTTTCTAAATTGAGATACTGTGAGACATTCAATCCAAACTGTTTGGACAGGTCAATTCCATCTTGGTTCATCACAGCTCCACAAGTACTTGCCTATACCAAGAAACCTTCCATCACCGGATTAAAAATCCGGGTAGTCTGGCACCAAAACACAAGGAGTTGCTTGCAAGCTACCGTGATGATCTCAGGTCAAAGGGACACATATATCCATATCCAATCATGAGTTTCCCTTTGGCAAAAAAGGGGCTGCACGGAGTCACGTTCAATGAGATATCACATATCCCACTTGTAGATCACATCTGTGTCACCACACTCATTTGGTTAAGAGGATAACCAAACGATGTGAACTACAACAACCTATACTTGATATATTGCCATCCAGTATAATATATCCTTTGGTTGTGAACAGGGTTTAAGACCACTCAATACATCCTCTCTGTATCGAAGTCAGTGTAGTCCTAAGGACTTCATCACATGGAAAGAGTTCATTTCAGGAAAATACAATATGTGATGAGCTGCCAAAAATAATATTTTATTAATTCATAAACGGAATACAATACTGAGCATAACAGCCTACAACCCAAGCGATTGGCTTTAGAACATAATTCCCAACATACTAGACAGGGTCGAGTTTCTCCCACCCTGGAAGAACTGGTGTGGGCAACAGGATCCGACAAAGGCTCCTCAACCCTCTGTGGATCTCAGATTAGGGTTCCACTTCTTTGAGTCTTGTAATAAGGCTTCAAGCCTCAAATTTGTAATTGTCTTTTGCATTGAATTGAGTCTGTACCTTGACCAATTAGGTCAAATTGAGTCATGTACTGAGTCGAGTCACAAATCGAGTCCAGTCTGAGTTTATTAGAAGTATGGGTCCATTGCAAGAGTGGGTCTTAAAATTTAGTCTCCTTGGAATCAAGTTGGGAAAGAATCCAAGTCAACTCAGGGCCCACCTGTGCATCCTACATGGCGCCATGACATCTTGCCATGTGGGAAGCACACTTGGCATGCAAGGATGCCCAATGGGGAGGACCACTTCACTTGGCTCTAGCCTTTTTCCTCTCCCCCTATCAAGCTCATTGCCATGCAAGGGTGGTCGGCCAAGGTGGAAGTCAAAGGGAGTTGAAGTAGGGAATTCAAATCCCTTGCTTCAAGCCCTCCAATCAAGTCTTCTTCCCAGGTTGCTTCAACCTCTTTGGAAGGGAGATACAAGATCCTTGGGCGCCTCCACCTAACACTCCCCATGTCAAGCCTTATACCAAAGAAAGGATGTGCAACAAAGGAAGGAAGAAGAATATAAGCCATGCTACAAGCCCCTCTTCATGTCTTCTTCCAAAATAATGAAGATTCTTTCCAACTTCAAGTAGCGATGATCCCTCCTCCTAGCCTTGCTTCATGCCACGCCCATTCAAGGCTAGCACTTGGTCGGCCAAAGGGAGAAGAAAGTCAAGGTTTGGGTGCCCATTCAAGAAAAAAAGAAGAAGAAATTTTGTATTCTTACATTTGAATTTCAAAAAGGGTCCTAGGATGCCTTTTTAAAGGACCCAATCCCTCCATTGTAAGGATTATTGATGATGAAATGAAAAGAGCTTGAGTTTTGTTTCTCCTCCAACCATTGTCTCCTAGACTAGGTTTGAGTGAAGCTTCCTTCGTCCCTAGGGTCGTCGAGTGGTGTGAGGCCACCTTTCCATCGCCCCAGGGCGTCGCAAGTCCTTCATCCTCCGGGACGTCGAGTGGTGTGAGGCTACATTCCTTCGTCCTCCAGGACATCGCGAGGTGCAAGGCCCAAAGTTACCCCCCCTTCTTCGACTTCGGAATCCAGCCAAACACCGAACTCGAAGCCCCTTCTCAACCCTCCCTTAGTTCCATTTTGACACTTCGCTCCATTTCATTAATCCCTCCTTTGCTTGCCTACAGGTCCCCCTTGGTATCACGGGCACCGGAGACGGTCTGCTTTGCCATCGCGACCACCCGACCAAAAGCCAGCGCATCCACAGGTTCGACTGCTTGGGCATCCAGGCCATATCCACCAAGTCGAGCAATCTCTGTATCGGGCACTTCAGACATGTGAGGTTTTCCCCTATCTCCTAAGTAGGTATTGCGTATCGAGCTTAGTCCTACCGGGATTTCTTAATCCCGGGATCCTGTTCTCTTTTTTCACTATTTAGGGACTTGATTTGCTAGTGTAGGCTTCTATTATTCAGTTTCTCCTATTTCTAGTCTTTGTTTGGTATCGAGAATCAAAAACTTATAAAAACATTTAAAACTCATCAACTATAGAAAAAAAAAAACCCCATTGCATCATAAGCATCCATACTAGCATCTCTAGCCCTATTCCCCTGCATCAACAATGTACCTAGTGGCTCTTCTAGGGTTTGGTTCCATGGTCATAGTAGGTTGGGTTGGGTCGAGACTACTGGTTGAGCTAATAATCTAATGGTCATGCAACACACAATGGAGGGTACTACGGTTTGCTATATCTATGAGTTCAATCAGAATGGGTTAACTTAGATTACACATAGCACAACAACTAGCCCTATCACTAGCCAGGTAAGAGGTGGGAGTATGGGAGGCCCCCCCTGCTATTTGCAGGGACCCAATTAAAGAAACACAACACCACTTAGGTCGTTTGACACTATACCTCTTGCTTGAGACACCAGCAACCCAGTGCTAATTGAAGGGTTGCATGCACTAGTTTCCCACAATGTCTAAACTTGACTCATTGATGTCCCTAAGCTATTAGGTTGCTAATAGATTTTCAGTTAAGCTTAGGTTCGAAATGCAAAGGTGGTGGATTTCAGGCCAAGGAAAGGTAATGACCTCCTTCCCTTATCTTATGACATTGTCGCCCTTAAGGTAAGTTATGCATATGATGGTATACACATGAAACCTAATGAAGTGCACTAAAGTTTTTTTTTTATGTTTTGATGTGTATAGGTAGAAATATGAGTTGCTAAAAATTAAATGAGGTGAACCTAAGTGCAGAAATTAAACTATGCAGAAATGAAAGTATGCTGAAATTGGACTTGCTAGAATTTCAGGATAGAATTGTTCTCAGATAGTAATCAGGCATGTAGAGAACCTACAGACTGAAATAAATTCTAAAAAAAATTTAAAAAATACTATCAATTATGAGGAATCCAGAAAAATAAGAATCTATAGTTTCTGAATTTCCTACATACAAAAATAATTAAAACAACAGACTATATACTGGTTGGACATGATGCAGAATTTAATGATGCAGAAATCTAATGAAGCAAAACTTAGTTATGCAGAAATTTTCATTATGACCTAAGATACCTATCTCTTTTTTTTTTCTTCAAGGGTCAATCACATCGATGCCCCTACACACCATAGGAAATCTTCTTTGAATGGAATGTGAGGATCTTGCAGCCCTACTTTTTCCAATGACCAGAAGGCCATGGTGAAGCACCCGATCCGAGTACTTAAAGAGAAACTAAGTCCAAACCATGCTCTGATACCAAACATGATGCAGGATGAAGCTCTGATACCAAATATGATGCGGGACTACCAACTAGGTCCTTTTTTTTTTGTAGTTTTTATATTTTAGGGGATTGATTGATTCCTGAAATGAAGCTAAGAGCAGATCTAGGGATTTGAGTAATAACAAAAGACTTTAGCCTACAGATATAGCCCATAAAAGAGACAAGAAAAGGACCCCAGGATTGAGAAATCCCAATATAACTTAGCTCTAAGATAATACCAACTTAGGCGACTAGGGAGTGCAAACCTTGAAGATTTGGATGCACCGGATATCGAGTTCGCTCACACTCGTGGATGCGGCATAGAAGATTAAGCCTTCGATCCTGCAAATTCGTTGGCTTTTCGTTTGATGGTCTCAAAGGCAAGGAAGACCGACTCCTTTGTCCATGGCACCTGGAGGACCTGTGAGCAACCAAGTGAAGGGGTTAGAAAATAGCAAGAAGACGGTATAAGAAAGTAAGAAGTGATGGGAAAAGGAGTTGAGGATGCTGGTCGAGAAGGGCTCTTCTCGTTGGGCATCCAGGTGGATCTTCCAGGGGGCATCCAAGCTTGAAGATGGATTGTGATGCAGGATGAACCTAAGACTGATGCAAAATAGTAACCTAATTTTTTTATAATTTTTTTAGATATTAATTCAGTAGCTAAAGACCCGAAAATAAGTAAAGAATCAGCATGGTGACTTGTAATTCTAGAAACTATCATACTCGCAGGAAGACACATGCAAAATAATAAAGGTCAGGATCCGAGAATTGAGAAACTCCCAGTTTAGGATAGCGTACCTATCATCAGATCAGAACTCAATAGAGGAAAGGCTTTTACTAGGCAATGATTGTAGTTTTCTCGATGAAGAGATCTCTTAGCCTCAGGATGGCACCTAGAAGAACAAGCCTTTGGTTCTCGAATCTGAAGGTGATCTAGATCCAGTCTGAAGGCAAAGAAAGCCTCCTCTAGGGAGGGGAAACACCTCGGGGATTTACAAAATATCAAGGTTAGGCACGAATCAGGTAATCAAAGAAAAAATAACAAGATAAAACAAGGAAGGAAAGGGATTAGGGCAAAGGGCTAGCGGTAAGGAAGCAGGAAGAGTTCTTGATCTGGGCATCTTCAAGGCTTCTCTTTTGGATGTGGCTGATGCTTGGAGGTCTGATTTGCTGCTGGGGTGTGGAGGGATTTCAAGGATAGGGGTCATCCAACACAAGAGAACAAACCAAACAAACCAAAGAACCAAAACACAAACACAAGAATATAGTCTTGAAAATAATTCAGCAGAGTTTAATTCATACGAGTTGATTGATTCCAAGAGGAAGAGGGGTGGGATATTTATAGAGTCTCAAGCCCTCTCCTAAAGGGATAACAAGTCTTCTCCTAGTTAGAATAGGTTTACATAATTTAAGTTGGAGAAAGACTACAAAATAAACCTAGAACTAGGATTACAAGGTTGACTAGAATAAGAACTTGATTTCCTCCTTCCACTTGAATTCTTCTTTTTAGCTTGGACCAAGTCAACCTCAAGGACATGTTGGGCTTCATAGGGGGCAGCAAGGGACGGCCAAGGATGGGTTGGGTGCATGGGCTTTGGGCCTTGGAGGCCTGGGATGCCTGGAGCAGGAATATTCTAGGTATCTTGGTTATGGGCTGGAATATACCTAGAATCTTTGTTCTTAAGGAATTGAGCCTAGTGCTTGGGCTAATTTCTCTTGGGCCGGGGCATAGATGGACCTCTGGATTCATGATGTGACCTGGTATGGGAATATACTATGGCATCTGGAGGGAATATGGGCATCTAGAAAGTATCTGGAGGGTATCTAGGCATCTTGCAGGAATCTTGGACCTTGGGATGGCATACTGGTGCAGGCACCAAGGTTCGAAAGAGGCTTCAATCTAATTCAGTATGGCATTAGTTTTTTCATTAAACTTATGTCTTGTAAATAGAGTAATTTTACTTCTTTAATTAAATTTGAGTCATGAAATTAGGTTGGGTTTATTTCAATTTGATTTTCTTTTGAGTCCATTTGGGTTTTTTAGTCCAATTAGGGTCAAATTGGTCTTGTATTTAGTGAGTTTAGTAGTTGGGTCCAAGAGAGGTTTAGAATTGGTTCAATGTAAGCAAGCTCACTTGAAGATTGGAATGCACTCAACCACTTCAACAATTTAAGCCAAGGAGGATGCCACTTTAGCAAGCCATGTAGGATGCCATGTCAACCTCCCAACCATGTGGAGTACACCTCAGCAAGCCACCTCATCACATGCCACATCACCAAGAGGGATTCAAATTCAAAGTGGGTTGCCAAGGAGTTTTATCTTCCACCATTTTAGCTAGCTATTCCCATAAAATTTTCAGGTAATTTGAATTCCACCCTTATAGCTAGGAACCTCCTATGAAAATCTCCTTGTAATTCAAAATTTCAAAAATCCTTGGAGGCTTATAAAATCTACTCCAAGCTCTCTTGTAAAGAATGATGAATTTGAATGAAAAAAAAGAGTGTTTCTTCTTCCATTTGGTGTTATCCAATGTCCTCCGAGAGGGAGTGGGTGAGAGGCCCTTAGTTACTTTAAAAGAGATCATCTTCCATGCCATTAGCCATTAGCCAATCTTCTAATCCATCCAAGCGTTCCATCCCCAACGTCCAAGGTGCAAGAAGATTCATTCCAAGAGGGCCGGCCAAGCTACTTCAAATCAATTGGCTTCTTCTCAACTTCAACCATGAATTCCATTGTTTCCTACCTTTCAAGTTCCTTCTTAATTCTGCTATGTTTTGTGTAGGATCCCCGGGATACCCAGGTTCCAAAGAAGAGGGTCTTCCAAGGCATGAAACTGAGACAAGAAGTCCCAATATCTGAAGGAATTACCTTGTCATCCAAAGACTTCGTCCTTGAGTGTAACTTTTCAATTCCTTGAGATGTTAATGCTTGGTTACCCCTCTTTTAGTATTTTTCCAGATCTGAAATGATAAAATTAATTAGGTCCTATCCTGTGTGGTTTCCTAACCACGAAGATCTATTTCTCTTTAATATTATGAAAGTCCTCATTCAGGTTTAGTTTACATGCAAAATCCCTTCTTGATAGATTCAATTCTTTTACATGGAAAGTAGCATTGCTTTACTTCATTTCTCATTTAATTGTTATTATCTCCTCTTTGATTGCATCATTCCATTTCAGCCTGCATCAAATTGGTATCAGAGCATGGTAGGTTAGGGTTTAATTTGAATTTCTGCATTTAGGTAGACTGCTGGAATTTTTTGCATGCATAACATTCATACTTGCTACATAGTTATCTTTTAAATCCAATCCAGATCTAAGATTCACGCCTCCTGAGTGGGTGTACAGTAGTACACTATCATGACTCACAGGAATAATAAGCCCCTGGCCAGACGTGAATCTTTAGGTTGAAGTTTGGTATGTAAATACCTTTATTTGTTTAAATTCCGCTTGCTGTATTTCTGAGTAGGCTGACTGTGATTCGCATAAAAGTCTAAATGAAAGTAGTTTATTTTTTATTTAGATATTTTTTTTCCTACTCCATATTAAGATAGTTATCAGCACATAAAATTTCATCTTCAGAAGAAAATCACAAAAAAAATGAAAATTCCTGCACTCCATCACTATTCCTAAAATTCCTTTATGTTCTATTCTGTTCTTTTTACATTATCTAACTTTCAGTATCTACTCAATATATCATAGATTTTATCTTTAAATTTTCTTTCATATGACATATCACCTAGAAGTTAGCAGTCTTCTGTGAATTTTTTAAATTTTTTTGAAACTGTTACATAGCACTTCTCAGCCCCACTTTGAACTGCAACATACAAAATTTCTGTTGCTGAGATTAGGGTTCATATGCATGTTTTGCATTCATTTCACGATAAATCATCTTAAGGGCATCAATTTGACATAGGGTTAAGATTTCATTACCTTTCCCTAGCCCAAAAATCACCAACCTGCATAGCGAACCCAACCCTAATTAAAATGGAGTAGACATTTAATTGCTCTAGCGAGCTAGGGACACCCACAAGGTCGGGTCGAATCAAGTGTCAAGCCAACTTTGACAACCTGTTTGTGTGTGCTTGTATCTAGTGTCTAGGTAAGTGATTCAGGGACAAGAGCCCGAAGGAAGGTGGGTTGGTTCGCTTACCTGGCCAATTTCAATTTGATGTCTAAGGCAAGCAAAGAGAGACCTCCACCAACCTTACACTTACCTGGCCAGGTGCCAAGTTACTACAACCAAGATTGTCATCTTGACCTAACATTTGGTTTGGACTCTAGGTCTAGCAAACCCCTAGCCCTAGTTTGAGTCTGCATGCACATGATAACTAGATCAAGGACATTTTACCAGCAAGACCTAGCTCAATCAAGTGCAACCATGGACCAAAATTTCGAGACCTTGATAAAAACCTTGAATGATCAAATGGCCCGACTGAACCAAAACCTGACTAACCAATTGGTCCAGACCAACCAAAGCATGACTGATCAGATCACCCAAGTAGGGGCATGGGCGGAAGCCTGCAAGGCCCATGCTAAACTCAACTCCTCTAGGCCCAATTCCCTTGACCCAAGAGCATATGATCATGATCTTGCCCTTGAGTCTAGCCCTAGAAGCCCATACCCATACTTGGTTGACTCTGAGGAGAGACCCATTAAAAGCACCCAACCTTATGCACCCACTTTTGATGAAAGACAAGAGGTGTATATCGATTGGGAGGAGAGCATAGATCACTATTCTGAGTACACTAGGATGTCAGAGTTAGAGAAATTTAGATTGGCCACACGTAGGTTAACCCGATATGCTAAGTGGCATTGGGCAGCTATTGAGGATGAATGTTATCAAAGAGGAGATAGAATATGTAGCTAGAGAACCATGAGATGTAGGCTAAGAGAAAAGTACCTAGGTAGATTTTATGAGAAAAGACTTTTAGACCAATGGTACAAACTGAGACAGGGTGATAGACTAGTGTCTGAGTATATTGAGGAATTCAAGGGGTTTGTCAGGAGATGTAACACAACCGAATCCAAGACCATGACCATATCTAGATTTTGAGAAGGCCTATGTAAGGACACCCAGGGGAAAGTACTTCAATGAAAAATTCATACTCTAGAGAAAGCTTATCGGATCACAAAAGAATTCAAGTCTTATCTAAGAGAACTCATGAGCAGCCGACCTAAGCCCAGCATGATTAGCACCTCTAGGCCAATTCTTAAATAGATTCTTTCAAACCAGCCTACTACTCCTATCCCATTAGTTTGCAAGGGAAAGACCCCTGAACCTATTAGTGAGCCTGAGGAAGAAGTTTATGAGGCTGAACCGAGTTTAATTAATGGATATGAAGGGGAAGAGGAAGAACCCATTGAAGAATTTCAAGGAGAAAAGATTGAGATCACTAATAAACTATTAGAAAAAGATCCTGAACCCACTATAGAATTTGAAGGAGTGACTGAGCCAGGATCAAACATAATAGATGAAAGTGAGGGTTCGCAAGAGTTGTACGTAGAAGAGGTCCAAGAAAAAAAGAATTCAACAAAAATTATAGAAAACAAGGGACTAAATAGAGACCAACTGATGTAAAAATATGAAAGAAATAGTAAGAAATTAAAAGAAAATTAGGCCTAAGTTTTGACTACTATCACAGAAATCAGCATGCACAAATTTACCTAATCATGCCAGAACATGTCCTAAACTAGCTCTGATAACAAAAAATGATGAGGGACGAACTCTAACATGATGTGGGATGTCATGTGAGGGTTAACATAAAGAAAACCAAATTAATAGAGCAATGAGTTTCAGAATTTTAAGTGATTTATTCCCGAAAAAGAGACTATAAGTGGTTAGGATTTTTATGTAACAGTTAGAGTCCTACCCACATGCTAAAAACCATCAAAGGAATAATGAAAAATGGATCCTAGGATTAAGAAATCCTATTAGGTACATGTTCTCCTTCAAAAAATCAGACAAACAGAGGAGGGAATCGGGTTTAACATACCAGGCAATGATGTCTTATTGCTGTAGATGAGATCGCTTCTCTCAGATCGGCGCTTGGATGACCCGGTCAATTTCCCATGGATCCGCCGACTTTTATCAGTTTGATTCGAGGGCAAGGAAGACTTTATCCAAAGAACATGGCACTGGAAGGATCCTGCAAACATCACAAGTTAGGCACATAGATCATGGGAAAAATAAAGAACAGGACGGAAAGAAGAGATCTGGATGAAGAGTTGGAAGCAGGGGGGCTGGCGGCCTTGGAGGATGCTTAGGTGTCTGGATCTTGGAGGGGTAGCCTGGGGTTGATGAGAGGATGCCTGAGGGATTTCTTGGAGGGCGGTCTGGGTGGTGAGAGGTGGGTTGGCATTAGGGTTTGTGGAGCAGTGGAGGGTGGCGACCTAGATGAAAGTTGTATGGGCGGCTTGGGAGACTATTGGAAGATGGCATCCTAGGTGAAAGAAGGAAAGGGGCGGCCTTGATGGGCGGGCTGAGGGTGGCTAGGGTTTGATTGGGATGGAGGGTGGTTAGGGTTGGTAGAAGAGAGAGGGATGTTGGGTGGCTAGGGTTTGCACTCAAGAAAAAAAAAGTAAACGGGCCTCACACCCACTCCTTTCGGAGGCAACAATAAAACAAAGTAAATCTCTCAATTTTATTCATGAAAAGTTGTTCATACAAGAGGGGGAGGGGTGGGTATTTATAGATTCACCCAGGTCCCTAGACTCCATATCAGACTAGGATTACAAAACTTGAGGGCCAAGATAACCCTTTTGGACTAGGTCAAAGCCTCTTTCTCTTGAGCTTGGGCAGCATGAACTCCAGTGGGCTGGGGAGGAACCTGGGGTGCGAACTGAGGTGGACTGGGAGGGGCACCAACCTTGTGGGCCTGGAGTAGGGCACCCAGGCCTGGTAAGAATGACGGCACTAGGGGCTTAGGCCTGGGGTGCCACTTCATCATGAGCTGGGGTGCCATGGGCTTCTTGGTCCTGGGCTTGGGAGGTTCCATAACTTGGTGTCTGGACTGGGATGCTCTTTTATGGGCTTGGCAGCATGAAAGGGCCCGTGTGCTGGGGGACTTGGGTGCCACTACTGGGGAAGGCTTGAGTAGGGGACCAGGTGCATGGAATCCAATTATGGTTAGGGAGGGCCTGGTGAATCTCTTGGTTTGGTGACTCTCTTCTTGGTTCTTATCTTGAATGAAAATTACATGGACTTAAAAAGGCCTAACTAACAAGACTCAAAATAGGCCTAATAAAACAAAGGGACTCACTTTTCTTATATAGACTCATTTGACTTTAACTTGATTATAGGACTCAATTGGCTTACTTTAGTACAAGACTCAAGTGACACAGTACTAATGGACTACAGGACTTAAAATTGACAGACTTTCCCAACACATGAATCAGAGATCTTCTTGGAGTTCTTGTCTGCTCCTGATGTCCTCATCAGCTCAATCGATCAATGCCCACTATCTCTAAGTGATTGAGTAGTACATAATGAGAGCCCTCAGATGATCAATGCCTATTAGCTTTGAGTGATTGAGTAGTACTCGGACAAAGCCATAAGTTAATCAATGCTCATTTCCTTTGAGTGACTAAGTAGCTCTCGACCAGAGCCCTCAAGCAATCAATACCCATAGGCTCCAAGTGATTGAGTAGCACTCTATTAGAGCCTGATAATTATATTATATATATATATAAAGTATTAATTTAATAATTAAATTATTTTTATTTCTTTTGAATTTATACTTTTATACATCTTTTGTAGGAAAGGAGACCATCATTACAAAGAGCTTGATTTATAGGTTTAAATGGAATAAGTTTGAAATGAATTGGATATAAAATGAACCCAGAATCGATATTTAAAGTTATTGAAGGGTTTGCATGGTTATTGAAGTAGTCGGTCCACTATGGATCGGCTGAAGGGTCTACAAACATCCCAACAATTCATGAGCAGCCATTAAAAATGGTTCATAATGCAGATCTATGGACCAAAAGTAGATTTCGGCCAATCTTCCATTGGATATTAATATCGTCGGCACCGCCCTCCTCTAGAGCTCGTCGCCAACCATCTTCTCCATCCCATGATAGCCCCACAAAGCAAGAAAGTCCATGGCCAAGAGAGGGTCACTCAAATGGCAAATCTAGATGACAAAGATGAAGACATCACTAGCTCCGATGATCCCCCCATTGATGGCGGCGAAAGCTATACTCTAGCAACTCTGACGAGACCTCTACAAGGGGCAATCAAGAGGGACGATAACCATGAAACAAGGGCCGTGGTGGGTCCTACAACCATAATTCTTTTCGATAGTGGTTCACGGTAGTGCAAACGGGTCCGACAAGGCTCTGAAAGGCAGGTCTCAATGGTGCATAGGTAAGTTCGGTGAGGTCTGGGTTTGATCGTAGCAACTGCGATCCAGGGAGAACTCAAAGCTTTGGTAATGCTGGGCAACATGATCAAACCATCAAGGGAAGAAGTTGCATGGATCTCAGAGTAGTCAAAGATCTTATGATTGATTTTTCCAAGATATGGTTGGTTTCTAGACCTACGATCAAGATCCAATGGCAACCAACCAGCTAGTCAAACATTAAGTTGGAGCAGGACTCTATAGTCTAATTTAATAAGGATTTGGGTTTACCATCTAACCATTGAGTCTTGTAGAAATAAATCTTAGCCATTATTTTGGCCCTCATGATTAGTCCCACATCGAAAAAACATGATGATCTCTCCCCTGTTAAACCCTATAAAAAGGCTTCTAGGCCTCTACCTGGGAGCAAGCAATTTCCTGGAGTCCCTCTAGAGCCTTTGCATAGGGAGATAGGAGGGGATCAACCCATGAGCAACTAAAGTAGAAATCTCAGGAAGAGAGAGGAGATCTTGTAGAAAGTAAAGTGGTTCTTTTGTTCTACACTTTTCTTGTATTTCTTTTATTTTTATATGCAATAAAAGATTGTGCATTTAATTATGAATTATTTATCTACTTTCTTTTATTAGCTTTCTTTCATGCTTTCATGTTAAATTAGGATTAAGGACAACTCTCGCTTCTCGAAGATGCACCATGATCTATGGATATAGGATGTGTCAAGGGAAGAAGAGTTGAACACCTAGTATTTTCCCCCAGACGTGCTATGATATGTTACTGATATGGGGCATGCCGAGGGAAGGCATGTATTTTCTTATGCTTAATTACCATTATTTTGTAAAAGAGATACACTTATACTTTATAGAGACGTGCTGTGATCTGTTATGGATATGGGGCATGCTGAGGAAAGATAAGGTATTTCCCTAAGTTAAATCATAAAAGAAATATAACTTTGTTAGTTACAAGATTGACTTATAACCTCTGAGATGATAGAAAAGTGCCCTAAGAGCCAATCATTATGAGAGCCTTTTTGTAAACTTCCATCTCATGTATGGCATATTATTCATATTAACAAAGGTATTTGATTCATCATATACTGCTGTGTCATGTTTTTGTTGATTTTGATGAACCCCATAGAGTAGGGCAATGAAATTAGGGTTATGATAAAATAACAGCGAGACCTAATTCCTATAAACCCTAATCTAAAATGTTCCTAGTCATTAGACCATTGATGGGGGACAAGATGGGTTGGATCATTGGTGAGCCTAAAAGTCACCTAAATTAGGGTACTATTTTCTTTTTGGTATTTTTTTCTCTAGGGGTGGCAAAGGAATAGTGGGGATGTAGGATAGGGATCTGGATCTCATGAAATTTGGGACTCACCCTAACAAAGAGACATCTCATCTCTAGGGCATTACACCCTCCTCGATACTTGGAGGTGCTAGGATGGATCTCAAAGGCCATGAGGGGATAGAAAAGATGGAATGGGAAGGGGGATAAACTAGGCATGACCTCACATCATTCCTGGGGTTGGGCCTCAAGGAGTGTAATAAAAAAACCACTCTTTTCTAAAACTCATTTTCATTCCCAAAACTTGACTAAACTATTTTTTTATAAAGGATTGAGGGTGGTATTTATAGACCTATCCAACCCTCATTTGAATTTGAATACAAGATAAAAAGATATGAATGATTCAAATTCAAATACAAGATAGGATCAGATAAGCCTATCCATATCTAAATCCTAACCAACCAAATCCTAATTCAAATTTCAAATAAAAGATAAATCCTAAATTTATTCTAGATATGTTTCGAGATTCATGTGGCTCCAAGATTCGTGCTTGATCCGAGATTCATGCTGGTGAGGTCCCCATCATTCCCCTGAGATGGGAAAAACTTGGCTCCATCGAGTTAGGCTGGCTCTACGATGCACATGACTTGTAGAATGATTTTTTTTCAGCATAATTAATCTCGGATTAGCCCAAGTAAGACAATAAAAGCCAAAAACATAACCCAATTTAAAGTAAACAGGATTTATTCCAAGATGGAATAAATCCAGGATATATGTGGAATAGCTAGAATAGCTAGAATAGCTATTTCGGTCTTCTTCAATAGCCGCTCAACAATTCAACTTGCACGCTTCTTGGAATAGGAGTTTTGAAGCTTCATGGGGGAGGACATCGGAGGTGTAGACGGCTTCGGGCTGACCGGAGGAAGGAGATCCGGCAATAAGGAAGGACCGGAGAAGGAGATCCAGTGACGGAGAAGCTAGAAGGTGGCTTACAGATAGGCTTCTTTGGATGAGTGAATAGGGGCTTCATGGAACAGGGGAGCTAGGAGGCTGCTATGTGGGATGGTGGAGAGGACAGCGCCGGGGCGATCTTGGAGCTTCGTTCCGATGGGGGAGTTGGGCTCCGATGGAAGAATCGACCGAGAGGACGTCTGTGGAGGGGATCCGGGGCTGATGACGGTATCGGGAGGACCAGAAGGGGCGGTTCACGATGGGGAGTCTGCCTCGGGGAAGATCCGCTGTAGAGTTAATGTTCAGAACGAGGCCGAGAGCTCAGGAGCCGAGAGGAGACGATCCCGATCAGAGCAAAAATTTTGTTAGGTGGCTCGGAGAAGACACCTACATCGAGGATGTCCACAGAGGCTGCTGTGAGCCCGAGGAACAAGGAAGGAGGGAGGGTCGGGGACTCGGGGTCATCTGGCAGAACACCGAGGGATAGGAGATGGACAGAAGCTGTGGAGGCTCCGGTAGCGAGCGAAGAGTCGGTCGGCCGGAGTCTTTCACGGGCAGTGAACTTGGAGTCATCAGAGGGGTGGACGATGGCAAGTCTGTAGTCGATCATTTTCGAATAAACCGGTGACTGGTAGACATGGAAGCCTTCTGAGCAACGTCAGATCCAGAGTCGGACTCATCCTGGACCCATCCCACCATCCTCCGAGCCTCTAGAACAAACTGGGAAATTCCTTCTTTGATGATCTGGTGCTTCTCGCGGATCTCGTGGATGGTGGCAGAGAGCTTCCAGTAGAGGGGGCGGCCAATGTAGAAAGCGACGAGGAGAATGGCAATGGTGGCGATGACGCGGAGAGAAACCCTAGCGGTAGAGAAGACCATACCAAAATTGATGGGGGACAAGATGGGTTGGATCGTTGGTGAGCCTAAAAGTCACCTAAATTAGGGTACTATTTTTTTTTTGGTATTTTTTTTCTAGGGGTCGCAAAGGAATAGTGGGGATGTAGGATAGGGATCTGGATCTCATGAACTTTGGGACTCACCCTAACAAAGAGACCTCTCACCTCTAGGGCATTACACCAACCTCGATACTTGGAGGTGCTAGGATGGATCTCAAAGGCCACGAGGGGATAGAGAAGAAGGAATGGGAAGGGGGATAAACTGGGCATGACCTCACATCATGTCCTGTGATGGGGCACGGGATAGGGATAGGATCGTCGGCGAGCTAAGAAGTCGCCGAAGATTAGGGTATCCTAATTTTTTTCTATTTTCTGATTTCTTTATGGTGGTGACGAAGGAAAAAATAGGGATGGAGGATAACGAGGATGGACTACCACGAACCCTGAAACCCACTCTCACAGAGAGACTTCACACCTCTAGGGCATTATACCTACCACCCACCTCACTACATGCAGTCTAGGGTATCTCACCTACCACCCATCTCACTACACGCAGAGCCCAGGGTATTTTACCTGCCACCCAGGTCACTCCTGGAGCCACGAGGGGGATTTCAAAGAACATGGAGGAAAACGAAGATGGGGGGATAACTAGGGCATCACGCCCCTACGATGTCCCGAAGGACAAAGACAACATCAACACCCGCAAGTGAAGACATAATGGGCCATAGCCCTGAACAACAACTGCCAAACCAACTGACAAACCAAATCCCAAAAATTCAATTTCATCTATATTTTTACAATAGGAATGAGGGGTTATTTATAAGCTCCATAACCCTCATTTGAATTTGAATACAGGATAGGGATAACTCAAATTTAAATACAAGATAGGATAAGATAAGCCTATCCATATCTCAATCCTAACCAACAAAATCCTAATTTAAATTTTAAATAAAAGATAAATCCTAAATTTATTTTTCAAATTTATTTGCTGCTCCGAAATTTGTGCTACTCCGAGATTCATGCAGGATGATGTCCCCATCATCCTAGGGTTGGGCCTCACACCCTCTCCTCACAGAGTGTAATAAAAAAACCACTCTTTTCTAAAACTCATTTTTATTTCCAAAACTTGACTAAACTATTTTTTTACAAAGGACTGAGGGTGGTATTTATATACCTGTCCAACCCTCATTTGAATTTGAATATAAGATAAAAAGATAGGAATGATTCAAATTCAAATACAAGATATGATAAGATAAGCCTATCCATATATAAATCCTAACCAACCAAATCCTAATTCAAATTTCAAATAAAAGATGAATCCTAAATTTATTCTAGATATGTTCCGAGATTCATGCGGCTCCAAGATTCGTGCTTGCTTCGAGATTCGTGCTGGTGAGGTCCCCTTCATTCCCCTAAGATGGGGAAAACTCGGCTTTGTCGAGTTAAGCTGGCTCTAGGATGCACATGACCTGTAAAATGATTTTTTTTTTTTTAGCACAATTAATCTCGGATTAGCCCAAGTAAGACAATCAAAGCCAAAAACATAACCCAATTTAAAGTAAACAGGATTTATTCCAAGCTGGAATAAATCTGGGTTATATGTGGAATAGCCAGAATAGCTAGAATAGCTATTCCGGTCTTCTTCAACAGCTGCTCAACAATACAACTTGCACGCTTCTTGGAATAGGAGTTTTGAAGCTTCATTGGGGAAGAGATCGGAGGTGTAGATGGCTTCGGGCAGACCAAAGGAAGGAGATCCGGTGACAAGGAAGGACCGGAGAAGGAGATCCGGCGACGGAGAAGCCAGGAGGAGGCTTACGGATGGGCTTCTTTGGACGAGTGAATAGGGGCTTCGTGGAACAGGGGAGCTGGGAGGCTGCTACGCGAGATGGTGGAGAGGATAGCACCGGGGCGATCTTGGAGCTTCGTTCTGATAGGGCAGTCGGGCTCCGGTGGAAGAATCGGCCGAGCGAATGTTCGTGGAGGGTGATCTAGGGCTGATGACGGTGTCGGGAGGACCGGAGGAGGCGGTTCACGATGGGGAGTCGGCCTCGAGGAAGATCCACTGCAGAGTTAATTTCCGGAATGAGGCCGAGAGCTCGGGAGCCGGGAGGAGACAATCCCGATCTGAGTGGAAATTCTGTTGGGTGGCCCGGAGAAGACATCGACGTCGGGGACATCTGGAGAGGCTGATGTGAGCCCGAGGAACAGGGAAGGAGGGAGGGTCGGGCGAATCGGGGTCGTCTTGCAGAACACCGAGGGACGGGAGATGGACAGAAGCTGTGGAGGCTTTGGTAGCGAGCGAAGAGATGGTCGGCCGGAGTCTTTCACGGGCGGTGAACTTGGAGTCATCGGAGGGGTGGACGATGGCGAGTCTGTAGCTAATCATTTTCGAATAAACCGGTGACTGGTAGACACGAAAGCCTTCCGAGCAATGTTAGATCCTGAGTCGAACTCATCCTGGACCCATCCCACCATCCTCCGGGCCTCCAGAACGAACTCGGAAATTCCTTCTTTGACGGTCTAGTGCTTCTCGTGGATCTCGTGGATGGTGGCAGAGAGCTTCCAGTAGAGGGGGCGGCCAACATAGAATGCGATGAGGAGAATGGCGACGGCGACGACGACGTTGAGAAAAACCCTAGAGGCAAAGGAGACCATACCAAAATTGATGGGGGGCAAGATGGGTTGGATCGTTGGTGAGCCTAAAAGTCACCTAAATTAGGGTTTTTTTTTTTTTTTTTTTGTATTTTTTTTCTAGGGGTGGCAAAGGAATAGTGTGGATGTAGGATAGGGATCTGGGTCTCATGATCTTTGGGACACACCCTAACGAAGAGACCTCTCACCTTTAGGGCATTACCCCCTCCTCGATACTTGGAGGCGCTAGGATGGATCTCAAAGGCCACGAGGGGATAGAGAAGATGGAATGGGAAGGGGGATAAACTGGGCATGACCTCATATCATGTCCTGGGGTTGGGCCTCACACCCTATCCTCATGGAGTGTAATAAAAAAATCACTCTTTTCTAAAACTCATTTTCATTCTCAAAACTTGACTAAACTATTTTTTTACAAAGGACTGAGGGTGGTATTTATAGACCTGTCCAACCCTCATTTGAATTTGAATACAAGATAAAAAGATATGAATGATTCAAATTCAAATAAAAGATAGGATAAGATAAACCTATTCATATCTAAATCCTAACCAACCAAATTCTAATTCAAATTTCAAATAAAAGATAAATCCTAAATTTATTCTAGATTTGTTTTGAGATTCACAAGGCTCCAAGATTCATGCTTGCTCCGAGATTCATGCTGGTGAGGTCCCCATCAACCATCGATTCAGGGATCAATGAATCCGGAAAGACTAGCTTATCCTATGTATGCTCAGTTGATGAGGGTGGTTGATCTCATAACCATTTGTGTAGGACACTAATACAAGGATAAGGGTGCTCATAAGGATATGAGTACACTGGACTGATCCGCACTGGGATTATCTTATGGAAGCCTTACTGCTTGTCAAAAGATTGATACCAGAGTAGAAGAAGTGCATGTGGTCTTTAGACCTGAGGTTACCATGGTTCCTTGTGCACACTAAGCCATACTTTGGTTCATACTCATTCATGACATTGAGTCATGTACGGGATATTCTGGGTATGGTGGAAGGTGTATGAAGGATGTGAGTGGACCAATAAGGAATTGATCTTTCCTAGTAAGAGAAATTGTTATCCCATGTAATCTCTTCGATGAGTGACTCAAGGAGCCTTTGATCAAAGCAGGATGAGATTAGAAGTGGTTTCTAATCAGTCATCAGCTGAATCCTCATGATCGAAATGAGATTTGATATGATTAAGTGTTAGGGTTTGACATATATCCATACGTATCACTTAATCAGGATAATGGGAGATCGAAAGATTGAATTGCACGGTAACTTAATACTAAAGGATATTTTGGAACTTTCCATCAAATTCTATATTTTCTGGGTAAGCATGACACGTTGCTAGATGTCAATCTTGTCTTGTAGGTTTTCATGAACAAATTAATTTGGTTTCATGGGTCAATTCGATGTGTGATTCGAATTGGACAATTAGGTGAACCAATTTGACCTAATTAGGTCAATCGATTTCGATTGGTTCAAATTGACTCAAACATAAACCTGCTATTGGCTAAATATGGAGCCCAAAGGGTCACACACATTAGAGAGTTGGCCGAGGAAGTCATTCGTGATTTAATTAGGGTCATGGTATCTTAATTGGTTCGCTAGATTATACACTAGCATGTGTAGGCTAACCCAATTCCTAACCCAATTGGATTGGGTCCGCTTGCTTGGTGTTTGGACTAACCTATTTAATGGAAACCCAGATTAGATTGAGTCCTAAGTTGGGCAGCTCCAGGTTTTATCTGATTTTTATTTGGGCATTAAATCGATTTTATGAAGAGTCCAAGGCGCATAGGACTCTTGGCACCTCTTGGCGCGCACGGGAGATGGAGAGTGTGCACAGAAGGACTAAGAGTCCATCTGCAGATAAAAATCTAGGAGTTTCATATCTGGAATGTCTCTTATCTGATCCCCACACCCCATAGGATAATATTTGACCGTCAAGCCTTTTTGAAATGGCGTGAGAAGTATGGAAGCAAAAAAGCACGCATGAAGAGATGCGTCTCTTCATTTGGCGCGCACCCTGAAGCAGAGTCCTTCTACTATCAGGACTCTTTATATTCTCCAATGTTTGGAGATTGAAGAGGCACCTCTTGGCTTCCAGGAGACCGGTACTTGCCATGTGGCAAGTCACAGATTGTCCAGGAAAGTGAATGGATGCCGATATGTCCTTTGATGCCTGATAAGACATATTAAATATGATTTTTCAAGCCAGATAACCTCTCTTCGGTCTTGAAAAATCATATCTGATAACCTGTTGGTGAACATATCACATGCCCCTCTTTAAACTATAAATAGGGGTGGTGATATGAGTTTCAAATATCTTTTTCACCATAAAGATATTATGAGTGTCTCTCTGTCTCTCCCTCCCTCCTCCTTTCTTTAAGACAAGACTTGTCTTGTTAAGACAAGGTCTAATCTTTTAGGACAAGGCTTTGTTTTAGGACATAAGCCTAAGGAGTCCTAGAGGAAGGTTGTCCTAAGACCAAGAGTGGTGTAGGATAGTGTTCTTAGTGCCCTACAGTAGGATAGGATGTCCTACAGTGGTCAAAGGTCCAAATGTTGCCCTAAGAGTTCTGTTGAAGCAAGCAACCCTCGTAGGGATTCTTCCTTGGTACTATTCTCGTATGGATCACCATTGGAGGGCTTGCAATTATGAGCCTCATGGAAGGGATTGGATTTTAGCGGTCCAGGTTTGTTTTTCTAACTCCATTTATGTTTCATTAATTGGTATTATCATAAGTGGTTCCAAGGAATTAGGGTTTTCATGCTTAGAATTTTTGTTTTGAAATTCTCTTCTGCATGCTGCATGATTCCAGGCACCCTGGGAGAATTCCCATCAATGGTATCAGAGCCATCCTTGTGGCATACCAATTATGAACCATTTTTTGAGTTTTAAGAAATTTCACTACCGAGCCGACCCAAATCCTATTCGAGTCGACATGACAAGAGATCGAGCCGACCCGAACCCTGTCGAGTCGACCCGACCAAATTCATATGCATGATTTCTGGTTTCTTTATAAAATGACATGGTAATGTAATTGTATGAAATTTTGCATATTAGGGTAATATGTTTAATTTTAGTTTTTATGAAATGCATGATATTATGTCAAGTATGAAATTATGCATGTTGATTGAACCTAGTAACTGCTTTGGATTGGGTTAGTCACCATGGATGTTTGGTCATAGGAGCCAAGTAGGGTTTAAAGGCCCTCTCCTCCTATTCAATGGATCTCCTATGGCATGTAGGGGTGCCGCTATGGTCATATCCCATGAATAAGTGAGGTGAAAGGTATTTTTATGTATTTATCATGCCTTGATTTGCATATTAGCTATAATATGCTTGTTTAACATAACATATTATGTTATAATGATATGTTACATGTTTATATATGTTATAAGCATAGTAATCATGATAATTTAGAATGTGTTTTGAGACCATCAAAAGCCCTCATCAAAATTATATTTAGTCATAGCAAAAACTTAGTCATGATGCAAAACCAATTAGGGTTTGATCAGTCGATTGGTGTCTAGGCAAGTGGTTCTAGGAAGGTAAAGGAAATGAGGATTTTAATTTGTTCTGTTGTATAACCTGGCCAATCTAATTGGTGTCTAAGGAAAGCAATAGGGGGACCCCTCACCCCTCCCACTCACCTGGCCAATTTGGTCACATCTAAACCTTATTCGGGTAATGCCGATTGGTTAAGTAAGCTATAATATGCTTTCCTTCATGCTAAGACAGATTCATGTCAAGACTATAGTAGGTTTATTGTGTGACATAAGGCCTACTATAGGGTTTGATATGAAATTTGTCTTGGTGCACTTAGTGCTTTATGGCATGATTGGAGTTGTTGCTTTGTTGTGTGACACAAGGGCAACAATGTTCAATCATGGCGGTATAGAAATGAAGGGTTTGACTAAACTAAGACATTATAGTTTGTTGTGTAACACAAGACTATAAGTGTCTTAGAGGCAAAGATAATTGTTGAGAATTGCACGAGTTGCAATTGGAAAGGTTGTCCTACCTTTGAACTCATTAGTGTTTGTTATGTGACACAAGGTACTAATGAGGGATTAGGATCTCAACCCCACTAAGGAAACCAGGAAGGTTTCTCGCTTACCATAGTTGAGGGTTATGGTATTCGAAGAAAATAGTGGGAGACATAATTAGATATAAAGTCCTTATCTAGTTATGAATGTCATCATTGAGTGGTCTGCTAATATTATTTATTAATTAAATGAAGGGCATTTATTTTAATGGCTTCAAACTTATCATTAAGGGGCATCCTGGATGCCAACAAGTTAACCAGTCCAAATTATATGGACTGGCTGAGGAACTCGAGGATTGTTTTGACTCAGGAGAAGCTTTCATATATACTTGATTCTCCGGATCCCATGGTGATCGGAGAGGATGCATTAGAGGAGGAAACTGCCAAACACAGAATGTGGCAAAATGACAGTACAATTATCAGGTGCATCATGTTGGCCTCAATGAGAAACGAGCTCCAAAGGCAACATGAAGGTATGGAACCTCAGTCCATATTACTCAATCTAAAGGAGCTTTATGGAGAGCAAAGTAGGGCTGCCCGATATGAAATATCAAAATAGTTATTTCGAGCACGGATGAGTGAGGGTTCACCTGTTCAAACCCATGTGCTGAAAATGATTGACTTGATCACTTGATTGGGATAATTTGTGTTTGTCATGGATGGTGAACTCAATCAGGACTTGATCCTACAGTCACTCCCAGATTCCTTCTCTTTGTTTGTTCTTAATTACCATATAAACAAATTGAATACTTCATTGCCAGAGCTGCTTATCATGCTTGAGACAACTGAGAGCCACTCTAAAGGAGATAAGGCTCAGGTGCTTCTTGTTGATAGAAAGAAGCAAGCAATGAAGAACGGTATGAAGAGAAAATTCAACCCTAAAAAGAGCATCCAAAAGAAAAACAAGAAAGTTAAGAAGGCTGATAGAGCATATTTCCATTATGGCAAGACTGGGCATTGGAAGAAAAACTGCAAGGTTTACTATGCAAATATGAAGCAAGATGCAAGTGGTGCATCTAAAGGTTTGTACATGATACAAACTAATTTATCATTGAGTGCTACCATTTCTAATTCATGGGTATTGGATACCGCATGTGGATCTCACATATGCAATTCATTGCAGGGACTCCACAGAATTAGAAGCTTGAAGAGGGGTGACTTCAAGCTGCATGAGGCTAGTGGTGAAGCCATACATGCTGAAGCTGTGGGTACCTATCTTCTATTATTACCTTTGGGTAATGTGATAAAGCTAGAAGAATGCTTCTATGTACCAGATATTGCTAGAAACATTATTTCCATACCTTTATTATTATAACAGGGATATGAAATAAATGTAAAGAGCAGTGGCTGCTCTATTCTTCAAAATAATAAAGTATTTGGACATGGATGTTTTATAAATGGTCTTCTAACTTTGCAACTCAATGAAGAATTTTTCTTATTGATGATAAGAAGAGGAAAAGAGATAATGACAATGTCACATATCTCTGGCACTGCCGATTGGGTCATATCAGTGAGTCAAGGATAAACAAGTTAGTCAAAGATAATTACTTTGACTGTAATGATTTCCAATCATTAGGAACTTGTGAATCTTGTCTCAAAGGAAAAATGACTAAGTCTCCATTCAGTGGATATGGAGAGAGGGCAACTGAATTGTTAGGTCTAATACATACTAATGTATGTGGACCTATGTCAACTCAGGCCAGAGGAGGATATTCTTATTTCATCACTTTTATTGATGATTTATCAAAGTTCGATCATGTGTATCTTTTAAAACACAAGTCCAAAGCCTTTGATAAGTTTAAAGAATATCAGCGTATGGTTAAAAAATAAATTGGATTTAGTATTAAAGCTCTTCGATTTAATCGAGGAGGTGAATACTTATCTGGTGAGTTTCTAAACCATCTCAAGGACAAAGGAACTATATCTAAGTGGACCCCTCCTTATACACCCTAGTTAAATGGAGTGGCGAAAAAGGAGAAATCGCACCTTGTTCGACATGGTGAGGTCAATGATGAGCTTCACAGATCTTCCTACTTCTTTCTGGGGACATGCCCTAGATACTGCCGCATATATATTAAACAGGGTTCCATCTAAATCACTGAATAGCACTCCATATGAATTATGGAATGGTAAAAGACCAAATCTTAAGTATTTGAAGATTTGGGGTTGCCATTCTTATGTCAAGAATACCTTTGGACATAAGCTAAGTGCAAGGGCTGATAAATGCAGGTTTGTTGGTTATTCAAAAGAGGGTGTTGGATACCTCTTTTATACTGTTGCTGAGCAAAAGATAATTATCAGTAGACATGCTACATTCTTAGAACAAGAGTTTATCCAAGAAGGATGTAGTGATTCTTCACTTGAGTTATATGAAGAACCGAACCAACAAACCAGTAAGCCTTCAAGTGAAGTTCCTCAACCAAAGGTTCTTGTGGATCAAGAACAACCACAATACACACTTCCTCTCTGAAGGTCAGAGAGGGTGCGGGGAGCACCTCTCAGATATGGTTTTGTCATCGGGGATGACAATGAAGCCAGTATCATATAGGATGATGATCCTGTGACCTATTCAGAAGCTATCAAGATTAGAGACTCTGACAAGTGGATTGGCACCATGAAATCTAAAATGGACTCCATGTATTCCAATCAAGGTTGGACTTTCGTAGATCCACCTGAAGGAATTAATCCAACAGGGTGTAAACGGATCTTCAAGAAGAAAATTAGAGCAGATGGTCAAGTTGAGACCTATAAGGCTAGACTGGTAGCAAAAGATTTCAGACAAAGACATGGTGTAGACTATGATAAAACCTTTTCTCCAGTAGTCATGCTCAAGTCCATTCAGATACTGCTTGCCATAGTAGCATACCATGACTATGAGATCTGGAAGATGGATGTAAAGATTGCTTTCCTTAATAGAAACCTTGAGGAAGAAGTCTATATGTCACAGCCACAAGATTTTGTCTCAAGTGGAAGACCAAATCAGGTATGCAAATTAAAGAAGTCTATTTATGGACTTAAGCAAGCATCGAGGAGTTGGAACATCCATTTTGATGAAATAATCAAAGGATTTGGTTTTGTCAAAAATGTGGATGAACCATGTGTATACAAGAAGACAAGTGGGAGTGCACTTGTTTTCTTAGTTTTGTATGTAGACGACATATGTATCATTGGGAATGATATCTCAATGTTGCAGTCGGTTAAAACTTGGCTATCATCAAAGTTTTCCATGAAAGATTTGGGAGAAGCATCCTATATACTAGGTATAAGGATCTACAGAGATAGATCTAAAAGGATGCTAGGCTTATCCCAGTCTAGGTACATAGACATAGTGTAGAAGAGATTCAACATAGATGAAAGTAAGAAAGGTTACTTGCCTATAAGTCAAGGAATACTTCTCTCTAAGAAAATTCTCCTAGGACATCTGAAGAAAGAGAGAGAATGGCTATGATTCCTTATGCTTTGGCCGTAGGATCAACTATGTATGCTATGTTATGTACCAGACCTGATGTTGCTTATGCCTTCGTGGTGGGGACACCAAAGGCACCAGAATAAGATAGAGGCTTTTCAACCCTCTATGAATTGATCAATAATTTATGAGTCCATCTGTAATAAGGGCTTAGCCTATCTGAGTCCATTTTAATTGATTTTGAGTTTCAGTTCTGTACTAGTCAGCTCATGTTGAGCTAGTTCAGTCCAGTGTTAGTCAGCTCATGTCGAGTTAATTTTATTTTTTTAAGTCCTATTCAACCATCTTGAAGACTCAAGACCACATCATACAAGTAAAGACCAAGTCCAATCAGATTGAAGACATGGAAGTTTAGCCCAAGTCCAACCCAGCTTGAAGATTTGAAGAACCCAGGAGGAAAATCAGAAACCCTGATTCCCTGCAGATGCCTTCCAGATGCCCAAATTTCCTTCCATATGCCTAAATATATTCATAGACCAAGACATCCATGATTTTAGAGGTCCATCTGCATCCTAGCCCAAAGAAATCAAGCCCAGGCGCCAAACCCAAGCCCCTAAGAAGCAAGATACCAGGGAATATTCCTGCTACCTGGCTACCAGGCCACCCCAGCTTCCAGAGGCCCAAACCCATGCACCCGGGCCCCTTTGGACTGGCCCCTTGCTGCTCTTAGAAGCCCAACACGTCCCCCTAGGTGTCCTTGGAGTGTTGGCCAAGTCAAGAGAAATTTTAGGGATATTTTCTACCTAATGTTTTCTTATTTTCTAGCTAGGGTTTGAGAGGGAAAAGGATTCTCATGTAAAGACTAATGTGCCCTTACTTGGAGCCCAAGGTTAAGGGTCTATTTAAGGGACCCTAGCCTCTTGTATGAAGGGAGAATTTTTGATGAATGAAAACCTTGAGTTCTTCTATTGAGTTGTGTGATACCCTGCTGTGTGCGTAAAGGGGTTTGCGAGAGTTTTTCTTCCCAGTGCTGCAATCATCTTCCTGCTGCCAACAAACATCTCAAATCCCTGGACGCCCACTCCAAAAGAAGCCTTCCCTTGCTATTTTTTTTTTGTTTTCTTGTTCCTTTATGAGTTTTCTAACCCTTGACAGGTCGTTTACAGGTCCCCGAGTTCCTACGAATCCAATGACTCTAGCCAAGCCTCAATCGGATCACCGAGCAGAAAGACGGGTATCCGCGAGTCTTTGGCTCGATTTTCCAGGCCGCATCCGTCGAGGAACGAGAGACCCTTTTGCTGCAATCTTCATAGACGTTGTCAGGTACACCCCCTCTACCTCCAGTAGTTTTATTGTAGGAGAACTTGCCCTAACCGAGGCTTCTCAGCCCCGGCGATCCTTCTTTTCTACTTTTCTAGGTCCTAATCTGCATGCTGATCTTTTAAAATTCATATAAAATTCCCTACAACTTATTTTAATCTAAAATTTGGGAATTAATCACTAAATACCACATATAAAGCATGCAAAAAAAATTACATGCATATTAGTTCCCCGCATCATTTGGTATCAGAGCTTAGATTAGGACTTATTTTCTGTAATTTTTCAGTCTGTATATATTCTATTATTTTAATTATTTATCTCTAATAAAAACTCTAAAAATTATGAAATTTATTTTACTGGATTTATCATAATTCACAGTAATTTTAAAAATTTTTCTAAATTTTATTATGGCCTGTGAATTTTCTGCAAGCCGAAATAGGGCCTACAAATTTTTGGCTCTATTTTTTCAGCAAGACAAATTTGGAAGTTTTAGTGTTTTGTTTAGCATTTTTTGCATATCTTTTAATTTTAGTATATTTCTTGAATATTAGGCAATAATTTGCAAGTTTTCTTATATTTAAGAAAATACCAAAAAAAAATAAAATAAAATTACATATTCTCCAAAAATACCAAAAATATCTAACCCTAATTTGCATCATTTGCCTGCCATCATTGCATAATCTACTTTTAAGGGCACTCTTGCTATATCAGATGGGGGGAGGAGTTGATAACCTCTCCATAGCCCAAAACCATATCCCTTGCATTCGGTCCCAAGCCTTAACCTAAAATTAACTAGACTTAATTTGCCCTAGTGGGCTAGGGACAACAATTGGTCGGGTCCGGGCTAGTGTTAGATCACTATGTCAAGTTAACCTGTATGTGCCTTGTACTCAGTGTCTAGAATGGTGGTTTAGGGATTCAATCCCGAAGGGCTTGTATGCTGGTCCGCCTACCTGGCCAATCTCTGATTGGTGTCTAGGATTGGCAATCAGGGACCTAACACTCCCCTTACACCTGCCTGGCTGAGTACAGGATTACTATAGGCTAGTTTACCACCCTGATTGAGCATCTAGTTTGGACTCTAGGTCTAGTCAGTTATAGTAGGTCTGATCGAGTCTTGCATGAGCACTAGATCAGGAGTTTCATATCACCCACCTCCTTCACAAATGTCTGAACCCATGGAAAATTTATAAGCCCAAATAAAAGCCCTAGCTGATCAAATGGCCCAGATGGCTACCCAGTTAACTCAGTCTCGTATTCAAACCAATGATAGAATTGTCCATCTTGCCGATAGGTTTGGCCAGTTAGAAGGCCATGTAGGGACCATAGAAAGAACCCATGGGTCACAGTCTGATCCAGATCCTGAGTCCCCTCATCCTGACCCATACTATAATCCTCAACCTAGGAGGACCTCAAACCCTGATCCATACCGAGAGGTTGAACCTAGGAGAGCCCCTCAGCCTGACCCATACAATAATATTGAACCTAGAAGAACCCCTTACCATGACCCTTATTATGATACTAAACCTAGAAGAACCCCTTACCATGACCCTTATTATGATACTAAACCCAGGAAAACCCAATACTCTGACCCATATAGGGAGTCCAATCCTAGGAGAACCCAATACTCTGACCCATATAGGGAGTCCAATCCTAGGAGAACCCAATACTCTGACCCATATAGAGAGTCCAATCATAGGAGAACCCAATACTCTGACCCATATAGAGAGTCCAACCCTAGGAGAACCCAATATTCTGACCCATATAGGGAGTCCAACCCTAGGAGAACCCAATATCCTAACCCATATAGGGAGCCCAACCTTAGGAGGACCCCATACCATGATCCATCCTTAGAACCTGACCATAGAGCTGACCCAAAATCTTATGACCCCAGATCTTATAATCCCATGACCCATAGATATGCACCCTTGTCCTATGAGCCCAGAGAACCCATAATCCCTAAGTATCAATCTAGTACTAGTCAGGTTTTTCTTAGTCAACTTGAACCCCATAGGATTAGCACCCCTAAATATGAGCCCAGTAGTGAGCCACTACCCCTTAGGCAACCTGAACCTACTAGGATTAGTGTCCATAATCAAAAACCAGGACCTAGCCAATTTTCCCCTAGCCGACCTTCTCCAACCATTCCTGAGATTGACAAGGCTTACATTAACGCGGAAGTGTATGAAGCTGATGCAAACTTAGTGGATGAGTATGAGGAAGAAGAGGAGACACCTGTAGATGACCTAGAATTAGCTGACCCAATAGATACCCAGGTAGAAGCCAACCTAGAGGTGGTTGACCTTGACCACATCCAACCTAAAGCTATAGTAGAAGAACAAATAGAGGAAGAGAACCTAGGTACTGCTGCTAGAGCCTTACCTGAGGAAACCATAGAGGAGAGCCAAATTATAGAGTCTAGTCCTAAAATACAAGAACCTGAAGAATTTATTAAGGACTTGATCTCTTTGAATCAGTACTCTCAGGATGAGCCTCCTCCTATAGTTCCCACTAAGGACCTCTTCCCTGAGATTAGTAACCCATCCTTCCATTATGCAAACCCTATAGCTATACCGCAACCTCGTAAGGTTAGCCTCATTAGTCTAGGATTAGTCCCTGACATGCCCTCTTATATCGAACTTTATCCAACTAACTTTGAACCTTTTTCCCTACCCTACCAAACTAATTCTGAACCCACTTCCTATTTTCTGCCCTTGCCTAACACCTCCAGCATTTCTAGGATTATTAGATTGCATTTAACTGAGATTAGCATACTGCATGCATTCATCACACATGTTAGGTTTGCATCTTACTTCTGGCATACTCTTTGGAATTTGCTAGGAGTTCACTATAAATTTTCATGTGCATGTCAAGCTAGGATCAAACCTAGAGAACCTATAATCTATTAGGTATAGATCCAAAGAGTTCAATAAAATTTCCTTCGATAGGAATGCATAGTCGAGTCTTTAGGTGTCAGTATGAGTCCTTTGCATCATCTTGTTAGGAGTCTGCATGTGCCCAGCATGTTCATCACCTGCACTCATTTTGAAATAACTAGCTAATTCCCGAAGATGGATTAAAGAATTTGATGTAGTGGATTTTATCTTGGTTAGGCTTAGGCCTAAAAGAAGCTTCATGCTCGCAGAGCCGGACCTTTTAAAGTGATAGAGAAGGTTGGATCAAATGCCTAGGTGTTAGAATTGCCTTCGGATTTGGGCATTAGTTCTACCTTCAATATTATAGACCTGGTTGAGTATAGGGAACCGGCAGCAATACCTAGTGAGGCCTTTGGACCTATTCCTTTTCATTGTGAGTGACCCTAACCAAGAGTGTCCACAAACAAATATGGCCTGAGAGAGGAGAACGGATCGAGCGTATCTTGGACAATCAAGCCATCACGACCCAGTGCCCCATGACTATCAACGCTTCCTGGTCCGATGGCAAGGCCGGCCAGAGTCGGACGATTCATGGATTTCTCGAGAGGACTTGCAACGCCTCAACCCAGACCTTCTCAAGAGATATGTGAGCCAGTCTGACCTTCACTCGACAGGGTCGAGTTCCTCCCACCCCGGGAGAATTGGTGGGGAAACTAAAGGCACCAGAATAATATAGAGGCTTTTCAACCCTCTATGAATTGATCAATAATTTATGAGTCCATCTGTAATAATGGCTTAGCCTATCTGAGTCCATTTTAATTGATTTTGAGTTTCAGTTCTGTACTAGTCAGCTCATGTTGAGCTAGTTCAGTCCAGTGTTAGTCAGCTCATGTCGAGCTAATTTTATTTTTTTGAGTCCTATTCAACCATATTGAAGACTCAAGACCACATCATACAAGTAAAGACCAAGTCCAATCAGATTGAAGATATGGAATTTAGCCCAAGTCCAACCCAGCTTGAAGATTTGAAGACCCCAGGAGGAAAATCAGAAACCCTGATTCCTTGCAGATGCCCTCCAGATGCCCAGATTTCCTTTCATATGCCAAAATATATTCATAGACCAAGGCATCCATGATTTTAGAGGTCCATCTGCATCCTAGCCCAAAGAAATTAAGCCCAGGCGCCAAGCCCAAGCCCCTAAGAAGCAAGATACTAGGGAATATTCCTGCTACCTGGCTACCAGGCCACCCCAGCTTCCAGAGGCCCAAACCCATGCACCCGGGCCCCTTTGGGCCGGCCCCTTGATGCTCTTAGAAGCCCAACACGTCCCCCTAGGTGTCCTTGGAGTGTTGGCCAAGTCAAGAGAAATTTTAGGGATATTTTCTATCTAATGTTTCCTTATTTTCTAGCTAGGATTTGAGAGGGAAAAGGATTCTCATGTAAAGACTAATGTGCCCTTACTTGGAGCCCAAGGTTAAGGGTCTATTTAAGGGACCCTAGCCTTTTGTATGAAGGAAGAATTTTTGATGAATGAAAACCTTGAGTTCTTCTATTGAGTTGTGTGATACCCTGCTGAGTGCATAAAGGGGTTTGCGAGAGTTTTTCTTCCCAGTGCTGCAATCATCTTCCTGCTGCCAACAAACATCTCAAATCCCTGGATGCCCACTCCAAAAGAAGCCTTCCCTTGCTGTTTTTCCTTTGTTTTCTTATTCCTTTATGAGTTTTCTAACCCCTGACAGGTCGTTTAGATGTCCCCGAGTTCCTACGAATCCAACGACTCCAGCCAAGCCTCAATCGGATCACCGAGTAGAAAGCCAGGTATCCGCGGGTCTTTGGCTTGGTTTTCCAGGCCGCATCCATCGAGGAACGAGAGACCCTTTTACTGCGATCTTCAAAGACGTTGTCAGGTACACCCCCTCTACCTCCAGTAATTTTATTGTAGGAGAACTTGCCCTAACCGAGGCTTCTCAGCCCCGGCGATCCTTCTTTTCTACTTTTCTAGGTCCTAATCTGCATGCTGATCTTCTAAAATTCATATAAAATTCCCTACAACTTATTTTAATCTAAAATTTGGGAATTAATCACTCAACCCCATATATAAAACATACAAAAAAATTGCATGCATATTAGTTCTCCATCACTTCGGCATAGTGAGCAGGTTTCAGGCAGATCCAGGAGAGGATCATTGGAAAGTTATGAAAAATATTCTTAAGTATCTGAGAAGGACTAAAGATATTTTTCTTGTATATAGAGGATCTGAATTGAAACTAGAAGGCTATACAGATTCTAGTTTCCAATCAGATCCAAATGATAGCAAATCAACATCGGGATATGTCTTCACCCTGAATGGTGGTGCAGTGAGTTGAAAGAGTACAAAGCAGCCAACAGTAGCTGACTCGGTCACTGAGTACATAGTTGCTAGTGAAGCCGCAAAGGAAGCTGTCTGGATGAAAAAGTTCATCATGGAATTGGACGTGGTTCCTGATGTACATCAGCCAATATTATTGTATTTTGATAACACTGGGGCTGTTGCACAAGCTAAGGAACCAAGGTCTCATCACAAGTCCAAGCACATTCTAAGATGGTTCCACCTCATTCAAGAGATCATTGAAATACAAGATGATGCCATTGAACGAGTTGACACAAAAAATAATATAGCAGATCCATTCACTAAAGCATTAGCTAAGCAGCAGTCAGATCGTCACTTAGATTGTATGGGCATAAAATACAAGGGTGATTGGCTTTAGTGCAAGTGGGAGTTTGATAGAAAAGTGCCCTAAGAGCCAATCATTATGAGAGCCCTTTAGTAAACTTCCAGCTCATGTATGATATATTATCGATATTAATAAAGGCATTTGATTCATCATATAATGCTGTGTCATGTTTCTATTGATTTTGATGAACCCCATAGAGTAGGGCAATATAACTAGGATTATGATAAAATAACAGTGAGACCTAATTCTGATAAACCCTAATCTAGAATATTCCTAGTCGTTGGACCATCGATTCGGGGATCGATAAATCCAGAAAGACTAGCTTATCCTATATATGCTCAGTTGATGAGGGTGGTCGATCTCACAACCATTTGTGTAAAGACACTAATACAAGGATAAGGGTGCTCATCAGGATATGAGTTTACTGGACTAATCCATACCGGGACTATCTCATGGAAGTCTTACTGCTTGTCAAAAGATAGATCTTAGAGTAGAAGTAGTGCATGTGGTCTTTGGACCTGAGGTCACCATGGTTCCTTGTGCACACTAAGCCATACTTTGGTTCATACTCATTCATGGAATTGAGTCATGTACGGGATGTTCTGGGTATGGTGGAAGGTGTACAAAGGATGTGAGTAGACCAACAAGGAATTGAGCTTTTCTAGTAAGAGGAATTGTTATCCCATGTAATCTCTTCGATGAGTGACTCAAGGAGCCTTTGATCAAAGCAGGATGAGATTAGGAGTGGTTTCTAATCAGTCATTAGCTGAGTCCTCATGATCGAGATGAGATTCGATATGATTAAGTGTTAGGGTTTGACATATATCCATACCTATCACTTAATCGGGATAATGGGAGATCGAAAGATTGAATTACACGGTAACTTACTACTGAAAGGTATTTTCATACTTTCCACCAAATTATACATTTTCTGGGTATGCATGAAATATTGCTAGACGTCAATCTTGTCTTGTAGGTTTTCATGAAGTAATTGATTTGGTTTCATGAGTCAATTCAATGTGTGATTCGAATTGGACAATTAGGTGAGCCAATTTGACCTAATTAGGTCAATCGGGTTCTATTGGTTCGAATCGGCTCAAACCTAAACCTACTGCTAGATAAATGTGGAACCCAAAGGGTCACACATATTATAGAGTTGGCCATGGAAGTCATTCATGATTTAATTAGGGTCATGGTATCCTAATAGTATAGCCAGATTACACACTAATATGTGTAGGCTAACCCAATTCCTAACCCAATTGGATTGGGTCCGGTTGCTTGGTATTTGGACTAACCTATTTGAGGGAAACCCAGATTAGGTTGAGTCCTAAGTGGGGCAGCTTAAACCAGGTTTTATCTGGTTTTTATTTGGGCATTAAATCGATTTTATGAAGAGTCCTAGGCACATAGGAATATTGGCACCTCTTGGCGCGCACGGGAGATGGAGAGTGCGTGCAAAAAAACTAAGAGTCCTTCTACAGATGAAACTCTGAGAGTTTCATATCTAAAACACCTCTTATCTAATCTCGACACCCCTTAGGATAATATTTGACCAGTCAAGCCTATTTGAAATGGCATGAAAAGTGTGGAAGCAAAAAAGCGTGCATGAAGAGACGCGTCTCTTCATTTGACACACAACTTGAAGCAGAGTCCTTCTGCTATCAAGGCTCTTCATATTCTCTAATGTTTGGAGATTGTGGAGGCACCTCTTGGCTTCCCAGAGACTGGTACTTTCCATGTGGCAAGTCATAGATTGTCCAGGAAATTGAATGGATGTCGATATGTCATTTGATGCCTGATAAAACATATTGGATATGATTTTTCAAGCCAGATAATCTCTCTTCGGTCTTAAAAAATTATATCCGATAACCTGTTAGAGGACATAACACATGCCCCTCTTAAAACTATAAATAGGGGCAATGATATAAGTCTCAAAGATCTTTTTCACCGTAAAGATATTCTAAGTGTCTCTCTGTCTCTCCCTCTCTCATCCTTTCTTTAAGACAAGACTTGTCTTTGTAAGACAAGGTCTAATCCATTAGGACAAGGCTTTGTTTTAGGACATAAGCCTAAGGAGTCCTAGAAGAAGGTTATCCTAAGACCAAGAGTGGTGTAGGACAGTGTTCTTAGTGCCCTATAGTAGGACAGGGTGTCCTACAGTGGTCAAAGTTCCGAAGGCTGCCCTAAGAGTTCTGTTGAAGCAAGTAACCCCGGTAGGGATTCTTCCTTGGTACCATTCTCGTGTGGATCACCGTTGGAGGCTTGCAGTTGTGAGCCTCGTGGAAAGGATTAGATTTCAGCGGTCTAGGTGACGCGGCACGAAGATAAGAATGCAATCTAAATGATGGATTGAGAAATGAGAGCAATGAAGCCAATTAACAGGTACTAAATTTCAGATCAAAAGTATTAAGGTAAAGCTATGGAAGAAGCACTGAAATTTGGAACTTATGTCGCGATGTAGTTATTTAAATCCTAGAGAAGATTAGGGCTAATGAATATTGAATTTAAACCTTAGCAACGATCTTCAATAACTCAGACTTAAGAGTTTAGGAGGTGTTATTTACCCAAGATGATCACTCCCTGGTAGATCCATTGAAGCTCTTAGATGAACTAGCCCTGAAGTGGAAGATTGGCATTCCAAAAAAAATAGTTTCATTCAACATTGATCTTTGGCAAGAGAACCCTTTCTTGAACTCCGAATCGTAGAAGGATCATGCACAATGAACGGGTTAGACTGGGACCAATTTGAAAGATATCAAAACAAAGAAACCAAACAGGCAAGGGAACTTCAATGGAGGCATGGATCCCTAGAGGTGGATGTTGGCGTTGGACACTTGAAAGCTTGAGAAGAGAAAATCAAACACACCCAAAGAAACAAGAGGATACTACCAAAAAAAAACACCTTCTTCAACTACTACTTCACTTAAATTTCATTTCATCCAAAAAGCTCCTCTTTCCATGGGCGTACAAGAGGCTTTTAATGGCCTTTCAAACAATTTGAAATTCCCCATATCATGGAAAAATATTAGGGGGGGTTACATGAAATGTGGAGGATTTGGTGGAGGATTTGGTGGAGGGTTACATGGAATGTGGAGGATTTGGTGGAGCTGGTTGCATGATTTGTGGATGGAGTTGGCCGACCTCCTTTAAATTTGAAAACACTCCTTTGTCGACCACTAGTAGCTTTCATGTAATTTAAAATTTGAATGATGCCACGTGGCAGGTGAGGTGGCAATGATGTGGCGTGGCAAGGTGGCATGGTGACATGGTGCATCCTTCTCCATGGCGCCCCTTGGAGATGACATCGCAAAGGTGATGTGACGTCCTCTGGTGATGAGTTGGCACCGGTGGTCCATGATGATGTGGCATTCCAAGTAAAGCTAGTCTGGCCCAATTTCAAGTAGCTCTTGAACTTGACTCAGTACAAAGCCTAATTGACTCTAATTGAACTCTTGATTGAATTCTAATTGAACTTTAAAACCCCAAAAGAAAATAAAACAGGACTCAATAAACATACAGGACTCATATGAGACTTGAGTTCCTAGTCTCAATCCATAAAGAACTTGGTATTAGTTGAAGCTTCTTCTTTCTGAGCCTGGTGCCCCCGCCACTAGGTATGTTTTTCTAACTCCATTTATGTTTCATTAATTGGTATTGCATAAGGGGTTCCTGGGAATTAGGGTTTTCTAGCCAATTAGGGTTTCATACTTCTAATTTTTGTTTTGAAATTCACTTCTGCATGCTGCATTATTCCCGGCATCCTGGGAGAATTCCCATCACGAGATACGTACTTTCATGAGATCCTCCTATTAGATTAGTTTAATTTTTGTTTACTTTTTATTTTTCTTTCCAATTAAACCAAACCTTCTCCTTATTCTTTTTCAATCACAACTCAACCCTTCAGTCCTTGAGGATAGGATTCCTACTCATCCTAGCTATAGAGTTGAATTGGTGAATTATTTTTGACTGCTTACGATAGCAATCAAAATTTGATACCATTACCCGGGACCATAGGCACGGTCATGATTTAAAAATCAAAGAAAATAATAAAGGTACAAAAAAAAATTAGTTAATATTATTTCCTGGTTAACTACCTAATTGTCGTAAAACTCTAATTAAATTTAGTTTTATTCTTTTATACTTAATTAACTAAATTAAAAACCTACTTAAAAGCAACCTAACATAAAAAGAAAACACAACACCTCATAATATGTAATTAAAATAAAGAAACTAATTAAACCTTAAAAACTAACTACTTGTATTGGATATCTATTTTTTCTGCATTACTTACTTCATAAAACATCTTAAAGGCACTAAATCCCTAAACAACATAAAGTGGGGATGTCATTATCCTTCCTTAGCCCATAAACCACCACCCTGCATATTGCATTGACCTAAACCTTAAAACTAAAATCAATTAGACATTGGCCCCTAAGGGTTTTCGAGCTCACTAGGACAAGTGACCTTAAGAGTCAGACTAGCTCATGATAGGAATTCTCCCAGGGTGCTGGGAATCATGTAGCATGCGGATGTGAATTTCAAAACAAAAATTATAAGAATGAAACCCTAATTGGCTAGAAAACCCTAACTCCCAGGAACCCCTTATGCAATACCAATTAATGAAACATAAATGGAGTTAGAAAAACATACCTGGACTGTTGAAATCAAATCCTTTCCACGAGGCTCACAAGTGCAGGCCCTCCAATGGTGATCCACACGAGAATGGTACCAAGGAAGAATCCCTACCGGGGTTGCTTGCTTTAACAGAACTCTTAGGGCAACCTTTGGACCTTTGACCACTATAGGACACCCTGTCCTACTATAGGGCACTAAGAATACTATCCTACACCACTCTTGGTCTTAGGACAAACCTCCTCTAGCACTCCTTAGGCTTATGTCTTAAAACAAAGCCTTGTCCTAAAAGATTAGACCTTGTATTAACAAGACAAGTCTTGTCTTAAAGAAAGGAGGAGGGAGGGAGAGACAGAGAGACACTCAAAATATCTTAACGGTGAAAAAGATCTTTGAAACTCATATCACCACCCCTATTTATAGTTTTAAGAGGGGCATGTGACATGTCCTCTAACAGGTTATCAGATATGATTTTTCAAGATCGAAGAGAGGTTATCTGGCTTGAAAAATCATATCCAATATGTCTTATCATGCATCAAAGGACATATTGGCATCCATTCACTTTCCTGGACAATCTGCGACTTGCCACATGATAAGTACTGGTCTCTAGGAAGTCAAGAGGTGCCTCTTCAATCTCCGAACATCAAAGAATATGAAGAGTCCTGATAGCAAAAGGACTCTGCTTCAGGGAGCGTGCCAAATGAAGAGATGTGTCTCTTCATGCGCGCTTTTTTGCTTCCACACTTTTCATGCCATTTCAAATAGGCTTGACCAGTCAAATATTATCCTAAGGAGCATGGGGATCAGATAAGAGGCATTCTAGATATGAAACTCCTAGAGTTTCATTTGCAGAAGAACACTTAGTCCTTCTGCACGCACTCTCCATCTCCCGCACGCGCCAAGAGGCACCAAGAGTCCTATGCGCCTAGGACTCTTCATAAAATTGGGTTAATGCCCAAATAAAAACTAGATAAAATCTATTTTAAGCTACCCCGGGTAGGACTCAACCTAATCTGGGTTTCTCTCAAATAGGTTAGTTCAAATATCTAGCAACCGGATCCAATCCAATTGGGTTAGGAATTGGGTTAGCCTACACATGCTAGTGTATAATCTAGCTAACTAATTAGGATACCATGACCCTAATTAAATCATGAATGACTTCCATGGCCAACTCTCTAATGTGTGTGACCATTTAGGTTCTACATTTAGCCAGTAGTAGGTTTAGGTTTGAGCCGATTCGAACCAATCGAACCCGATTGACCTAATTAGGTTAAATTGGCTCACCTAATTGTCCAATTCGAATCACACATCGAATTGACTCATGAAACCAAATCATATGGTTCATGAAAACCTACAAGATAAGATTGACATCTAGCAATGTGTCATGCATACCCAGAAAATATGGAATTTGATATAAAGTACCAAAATACCCTTCCATAGTAAGTTACTGTGCAATTCAATCTTTCGATCTCCCATTATCTCAATTAAGTGATAGGTCTGGATATATGTCAAAGCCTAATACTTAATCATATCGAATCTCATCTCAGTCATGAAGACTCAGCTGATGACTAATTAGAAACCACTTCTAATCTCATCCTGCTTTGATCAAAGTCTCCTTGAGTCACTCATCGAAGAGATTATATGGGATAGCAATTCCTCTTACTAGGAAAGATCGATTCCTTGTTGGTCCACTCACATCCTTCGTACACCTTCCACCATACCCAGAACATCCCGTACATGACTCAATTCTATGAATGAGTATGAACCAAAGTATGGCTTAGTGTGCACAAGGAACCATGGTGACCTTAGGTCTAAAGACCACATGCACTACTTCTACTCTGGGATCTATCTTTTGACAAGCAGTAAGACTTCCATAAGATAGTCCCAGTACGGATCAGTCTAGTGTACTCATATCCTGATGAGCACCCTTATTCTTGTATTAGTATCTCTACACAAATGGTTATGAGATCAACCACCCTCATCAACTGAGAATACATAGGTTAAGCTAATCTTTCCAGATTCATCAATCCCCGAATCGATGGTCCAACGACTAGGAACATTCTAGATTAGGGTTTATAGGAATTAGATCTCACTGTTATTTTATCATAACCCTAATTCCATTGCCCTACTCTATGAGGTTCATCAAAATCAACAAAAACATGACATAGGAGTATATGATGAATCAAATGCCTTTATTAATATGTCATACATGAGCTGGAAGTTTATAAAAAGGCCCTCAAATGATTGGCTCTTAGGGCACTTTTCTATCAGCTCAAAATTAACTAGTTCACTGGTGTTTAAGGAAAGGGGTCAAGGATGATGTAGCCTTGAAAGAAGGTAGTTCTTTAATTGATTCCGTTGTATGACCTGGCCAATTGATTTGGTGTCTAAGGAAAGCAACGGGGGGACCCCACCGAGCTTATTCTTACCTAGCTAGTGGCTAGTTAGTATCTGACTTCAAAGGCTCAAAAGCAACCTTGAAAAGTTAGGAGCTGTCTAGAACTAGGGACCCTAGGATAGAGAGTGCACTGATTATTGCAATTAACCTAGAACTTTAACTATATTTCTTCTCTATCCCTTTTAGCTCTAAGATTCCTTAGGTTCTCATCTTTAGTCTTCTTCTCTATCTTTTTTCTCTCTTTGTTTCTCCTCACCTCTCTAAAAAAATAAAAAAAAAACTTATAAGAGGATTGCTCTGATCTAGGACCTTTGATTAAATATCCCAAAACCATAAGAACAATCTAATGAATTGGAGAAGTGCAAGGAACATGGATTTCAATAGGAGAGTGGATAAGTTATCCCATGCCTTTGATGCCATGCCCTATAAATTCGATCACCTAGGAACTATCAAACACTCTTCCATTCCTTTTTTCCTACACAATAGGCATGCTCCACATATTCAAGTCTAACTCACTTTGTGAGTACCTAGCCATGTATCAATTTCCTGAGTCTAGGTATGACCAAGTGTATCAAGATCAAACTCATATGGCCTATAGACCAGAAGAAAATCTAAACTTTAATTCTTACAACTCAAGTTGGGGGGCTCAACCAAATTTGTCATGGCAACCACACCCAATGGTTACCCTGGTACCACAAAGATCTATGTTTGTAGATACACCTTATTACGACCAGCCCTATATATATTATCAACCTTTTCCTACTTATAGCCTATCATTTCAAAAGAAGGTTCTACAAGCAATAGACATAATTAAAAAAATTGGTCAGACCCCACTGATCCAATTGATGAACTCAGAAGTTGATAGGTTTGCTCAATTTCAACAATAATCATGCCTCAGCAACAACCTATCAATAAGCTTATGAATTAGATTGATCAATTATTAATTGAAGTTGATAGGAAGGAGTAGGAATACTACCTAGTCAGCCCAAGAGTAACTTAGAGGGATATTACCTAGGTAAAAATCTTAATAGTAATTTAGAGGGACACTACCAAGTAGAAGATTTTAATGAACCCTCAATTGATCAACCCCAACTAACTCCATGTTATCAAGTAGCTCTCGATCAAAGTCCCAATGTGATCAATGCCTATTGGCTCCAGGTGACTGAGCAGTGCTCGGACATGGCCCTCAAGCAATCTACACCCACAGACTCCAAGTGACCGAGTAGTGCTGGGTCAAAGTACTCAGGTGATTAATGCCCACTAACTCCAAGTAACCTTATGATACTCATTAGAGCCCCCAGGCAATCAATACCCACTAGCTCCAAGTGACCGAGTAGCACTCGATTAGAGCTTTGGCAACTGACTCCCATAACTCCAAGAGATTGAGTAATGCTCGATCAAAACCCTCAAGTGATCAATTCCCACTAGATCTAAATGATCGAGTAGTGCACAATTAGGGCCCTTAGGTAATCAACACCCACTACTTCCAACTAACCGAGTAGTGCTCAGTTAGAGCCCTTAAGTATTCAAAGCCCACTAGCTCCAGGTTATCAAGTAGCACTTGGTCAGAACCCTCAGGCAACTAATGCCAACTAATTCTATGTGATCGAGTAGTATTCGAACAGAGCCCTCAAGCATTCAATGTCCATTGGTCCTAAGTGACCAAGTAGCACTCAAACAGAGCCCTCAGGCAATCAATGCACAATGACTCTAAGTGACTAAGTAGTGCTCGGTCAGAGCCCTCAGGAGATCAATGCCCTTGGCTCTAAATGATCAAGTAGCACTTGATCAGAACCCATAGGTGATCACTGCCCATTGGTTCCAAGTGACTGAGTAGCTCACAGTCAAAGCCCTTTGATGATCAATGATTGTTAGCTCCAAGTGACTGAGTAGTACTCATACATAGCCCTAAGGCGATCAATCCCACTAACTCCAAGCATTCACGTAGCACTCGGATAGAGCCTTGAGACAATCAATGCCCACTAGCACCAAATGACATAATAGCCCTTGATCAAAGCCCTCAGTCAATTGATGCCCACTAGCTTCAATTGATCGAGTAGCACTCAGTCAATGTTCTCAGGCGATTAACTTCCACTTGCTCCAAGAGTTCGAGTAGCACTTGGTCAAAGCCCTCAAGCAATCAACTCTCACTGGCTCTAAGTGATCGAGTAATTCATGGTTAGAGCCTTTCGATGATCAGTGCCCACCGATTCTAAGTGATCGAGTAGTGCTCAGACAGAGCCCTCAGGTGATCAACATCCACTAGCTCCAAGTAACCAAGTAGTGCTTGGACACAGCACTGAAGCAATCAAAGCTCACTGGCTCCAAGTGGTAGCACTCAGCTAGAGCTCTCAAGCAATCAATGCCCACTGGCTCTAAGTGACCAAGTGATAGGATCACAATGTTATCGTTAAAACACCGTAGCTATCAATTTAATTAACTGACTTTTAAAGAAAATTAAAAATATATAGAAAGGATGAGTCAGGTCGAATTCATGGAGAAAGTAGTGCTTAAGATAGTTTGAAATCTTTGATTTTTATAAAATAAAGAAAAATAGTTTAAAGTCGATAAAATAGAGAATTGAAGTACAACAGAGAATGAAAACTTTATACATTCGATCTACTAGTCAGATCTTAGTATCTACTTGTAATAAAAATAAATAACAAGAATTTAAAGTACATAAAAATAAATATTACATTAATTAAAAGAAAAATCTAATTATAAAAAATTAAAAATAATAATTTAATAAACTACTAAAAGAGGTAACAAAATATCGAAGTCAATTGGCATAGTCTTGTCAAGAAGTTGGTTGATGTCACTTCATCTTCTTCCATCATACTCCGTGGAGTGAACTAGGCTTCCTCTTCTTCTTCCTCTTTGGATCTTGATCTTGGAGATGGAATAGGCTTGAAGATGATGTAGGGGGTAGAACTCTCCTCTAAGAAATCTCACTCTTAGAGGCCAACCTGCAGTCCAAAGCTAAGCCCTTTATCTTGTACCATACCCTCTCTTCAGGATGCATTCTTCTATAGCCCAGGGATCCATTAAATAGAAGTTGGAGGAGGCTGATTTAGTGTAGGACTGGGAATATTCTAGACCATCAGATTACATCAAATCATTGATCATCACTTAAATTGATTGAGTATAGTGAAGGCTGTCAGATTAGCTTGAATCATGCTTAGATCTAGCTTAAATCAAGTTGGATGAATATTGGCCATTGGATCAAATCTTTAAGATATCATGCAGCCCTTAGCTTCTTTCTCTATATTGGATTTGATAACAACCATTAGATCGAGCCTTGAATGGCTGAGATTATGTAGCCTGGGATCATGGAGAATGAAGAGATAGGAAAGATGGCCAACGGTGGATGGCAGCGTCTGTGGTGGCTTAGGATGGTGAGAAGGGAGCAATAGGTAAAACTATGAAACATGGGAGACATGACTAGAGCTTGGACATTGGTGACTAGATGATGACCGATGACGAGGATGAAGGTAGTGGGAGAAGTGGCCGGCAACCTGGGGAGGAGTGGTGACTAGCACATCACTGGCTTTAATGGAGGTGAGAAGGATGGTGGTGGCTCGAGGTGGCCTCTCGGTCTGTAGCAGAGAAAGGAGTGGTAGTGGGCTGATGTGGACGATGATGATTGATATCTCGAGAGCATCAGGCTGGTGGCAGGATGGCAGGCTAGCAGAGGGCAACGAGAGGAAGGCGAGGAAAGCGGTCTAGCGGAGATGGGGATTGTGGGTTGTCTAGCGGCTTCCTGGCAACCACACGATTGCAAGAGTGGTGGCTTGCAGCGGATGGTGGCCGAATGGGCAACAACTTTGAAGATGGTGGTTGAGCGATGTTTTGATAGTGGTCGGCGGCTTCTCAGGTGATAAGGGAACTCCCAACGGTGAGGGGAAGGGCTCCGACAACTTTCTCGGTGAGGAAATGGCTCAGGGAGGTTAGTGGTCCATGGGATGGGTGCATGGACCAACAACAATTGCTGCCATGGACCATGCAGGAGTGAATGAACCAAGTAGTCAGTCCATGGTGGATCGGCTACTCTAATATTCTTGCAATTTCTTTAGTAACCTTCAAACTCTGATTCCAGGCTCCGTTGAACTCCGATTTTTGAGTGTTGTTTGTACCGTTGAACTCTAAAAATCAAGCTCTTTTAATCTATGAGCTTTTCTTCTACAAAATATTTATAAAAATATCAATTCTTAATAAATATTAATTAATTAATACTTATTTTAATGGTTAAATTAGGATAATTAATAAACTTATCACACACCCCAACTTAATCATTGCTAGTTCCTTAGTAATGTAATTAAAATATAAGTATTTATCATTAAGATCCTCCTTTGGATCTAGGCTTAAGGTCCAAAGAAGTTAGCTATCATCACTAAGTATTGAGTTTTCAAAGAAAATTTTGCAGTCATAACCATTAGAAACTTTCTTAAAATTTATCCAAAGGTCTACAGCACTTGTGTTTGTGATGGCTAACTTAGTATTTTAGTGCTAGTGTATAAAGAATAGTTATATCTTTGCTTATCACTTACTTTTGATCAATTTTCTATACACCCTCCCATAACTTAAGCACATAAATTGAGGTAGCTTTCACACCACCTGAATTTTTCTACCTTTTTTTCTCTCTTTTTTTTGGTTAGCAATGTCTTCACACTGCCCACTTTTTGATGTGAACAACAATACTTACTTAAGCAAAGGTGCCTGATGCGTATCGCAATGCACCGATTAAGTGTTGCCTAGTGATGATGCAACCCAAGAGGGGGGTGAATTAGGTTTTAAAAATTATTTGAACTATTTCAAAGGATATAAAACACGTATGTGTCAGTTCAAATCAAGTACTTATGTTTTGCTAAAGTGTTTATGTGCTTAATAAAAATATGCAATGGAATTAACAAAGTAAATGCAAGAGTAAATAAGCAATAAATAAGAGCAATCACAAATACAAGAATAAATAGTGGTTTGGTGCACTCCAAGGCACCTATATCCACTTTCCAAGTTCTCTTTGGATATTTCACTATAATCACCAAAATTATAGTCGATTAGTTTTCCGGGCTCACTAATCAAAACCCAACTTGTTGTTCTGGGCTCATAAGTTAAAACCCCTTGATGGTTTTATAACTTAGGCTAACCATTAACCTCTTTGATTTTTCAAGGCTCACCAAAAACCTTGATACAACAATATAAGAAAAAAAGTAAAGAATACAATAAAGCTTTCTAAAATAAAGCAAGTATCTCTTTAACGCCCTTGGATGTTGTTGAAGAAGCTTGTCTTCAATTTGATGAAGCCTTTGAAAGAAGCTTGATGTTGTGGACTTGGATAAACTCTCTTATCTTTGGAAGCTTGAAGGCTTGAACCACTCAACTCTTAAATCCTTGAAGGATATTCAATGATCTCACCAAAGGATTGCTTCTCCATTTGATTTTTGGTGTTTATATAGATCTCCAAATCATAGATGATCATTTATGACCGTTGGGGATGAAAAACTAGCTGTTTGAAGTAAGTTGGAATCAATTCTGCACTTCTAAAAAATAAGTCGTTACACCAAGTATCGACACTTGGATTTGTTCATGAGTCGACACTTATGTGAGTCGACACTTCTATAAGTCGACACTTCTGTGAGTCTACACTTGGGTCGATAATTGAGTCAGTACTTGGCTAAAATTCAGTTTTCTTGTCTCAAGCCAATTCCAAAGTGTGTGCCAAGACCCAAAACTTGTCTAAATTAAGATTGTGAGCTCTTCAAGATCTTCCTCATGTTCCAAAGCCCATATAACTTGAAATTTCATGAATTTGAATGACTTCTTCAACTAAAATACAAGCATTTTGTTCTTTCAACTGATATGAGTACTTAATCTGATAAATACACTAAAACACATAATTAGAACTCATATATACTTAAGTGTTTTGTTAATCATCAAAATCAAGATCAGAGTCAACAATCTTCCCCTTTTTGATGATAACAAAACCTTTAAGTATATGAATAGGGTAAGCTTAAAAAGATTAACAATAAGATAAACATGTAAGCCCAAAATGAGTATCAAGCTCCCCCTCAAAATATGATTTCAAAAATATTTTAAAAAAACATTCAAAATTTTTTAAACATTCTCTCCCTTGTTAATTCTTTCCTTAAAATTAAAACAATTTGCTTTCTTCTCCCCCTTTTGTATTTTCTTTCATTTCTTATATAATTTCTCATGTTTATCATATCTTTCCCTTTTTCATATTTAACATATTTCTTACACTTTTTGTCATCATGAAAAAAGATGAAAGGCAATACAAAATAGGAATGAATATGGAAAGAATATCAAGTAGATCATCAAAATCAATATATGAAATCAATTAATCATAATGTCAATTAAATATGATACTAATTGAACATGATATCACAAAATGATAAGCACATGCAAGAAATAATTTCTTCCCTTTTTGAAGATTATAATAAATTTTGATACCAATTGAATGTAACTCCCCTCAATGGATTAGATTTGAAAAACGAGGAGTATCAGAGCAATATAAGTATGATATCAAGAAAACATTGAAAGCACCATACATGTATATAATGACAACAAATCTTTGGATGCTCCTCTTAAATATTATTCCCCCTTAAAAATAAGCATTAATTTGAGGAATAAAAAGGAATGCATAAGCAATATAATTTCAGACATTTTGAAATATAAACATACATACAAAGTCTAAAATCAAATATTTGAATTTTCAAGATATACATTATCTTCAAAAAATAAGAGTTGATCATTTAAAAACTTTTAGCATGATTTAAAATCTATTTGAAATGATTTGATATCCATATAAATGCTAGAAGTAATATGATACCAAGTTCAGCTACCAAATTAAGGTTTTATCAATGTGCATACCTTCTTCTTAAATGTAACCCTTAACTACTAGTTCTATACTTATTCCAAATTATTTCTAGTCTAAGCATGGATACAAAATAGAATACATTTCATGAAAAACATATGATTTGAAATGATTTGATTACCCATATAAATGTTAGAAGTAATCTAGTACCAAGTTTAGCTACTGGAGCAAGGATTTATCAATATGCATACCTTGTTCTTAAATGTAACCCTTAACTATCAATTCTAAACTTGATCCAAATCATTTCTAACTTAAGCATAGATGCCAAAAATGAAAACACATAAATTATAACATTTCACTTGAAATAGTTTAAAACTATATTAATCAAAATCAAGTGAAAGTCTAATAATCACAAGTTTAATCATGAGAGCATAAAACCCATCAACATCAAAAAGTTCATGATCGCATCAAATGAATATTAGTCTAAACTTGATTCTAATTAATCATTTAAAATAATTTTCAAAGTAATTGTTGCAATATTTATAACAAATATTCAACTATATTTTCAATTATAGAAGGAAATGTTTAGAATTTATCAATATGTATAATCCTTCCTTTATCATTTAGTCTAAAAATGTAGCTTGTCCACTCTTTGTATTGTCTTGTATAGCCACTTTTCAAAAACTTCCTTTCTTCATGTTGGGCTGCAAGGCATTCTTGCAAAATAAACTAAGTGGATAATTTTGGTACCCAAACTTTCTTGGGTCCTTTAGGGTTAGTAAATATGGTTCCTTTTGGAACCTAAATTTTTTTTTAATTTACAAGGATATGCATTATGCCCAATTTTACAACATTTAAAATAAGTTAGATTGAAAGATGCATCAATAAAGAAATTCTTGTTTTTCAACTCAAGATTTTTGTTTTTCTTTAAAAGCTCATCATTTGATACAAAAATTTTGGATATTTTTAGAATTTTTATTTCATTTAATAAAATATTTTTCTCATTTGAAAACTTATTGTATAATTTTTTTAAATAAAATTTCTTTTTCTAAAATTTTATTTTCTTTAGAAAGATTATTCTTATCAATTTCTAAAACATCAATCTTTATATTTAAATCATAGTTTTTATTGGCAAGATTGGTATTCTCAAGAGAAAAAGAGTCAACATGCCCTTTTAATTTCTTGTCCATAATTTTTAGCAATTTGTATTCATGAATAAGATCATTAAATGCATCATGTAATTTATCAAAGGTATAATCATATTCATTTTTAGCACATACCTCTTCCTCATTTACCATGAAGCAAAGATTGGCATCTTCTTGTTCTTCCTCCAAACTAGAATCTTCACTATCACTCCAAGTTGCCATCATTGTCTTGAATTTTTTTTTGGCCTTGAGGGATATTATCTTTTTCTTCTCTTGATCAGCAACTACTTCTTTATGCCATAAATTCAACTCATGGGTCATGAGTGAATCAATAAGCTTCTCCAAAGTTAGGGTATCAACAATATCTTTGGCTTCTTGGATCGCCATTACCTTTAGATCCCATGATATTGGCAAAGATCTAAGAATTTTATTAACCAAATCAGTATTAGTATAGACTTTGCCAAGACTTTTCAATTCATTAACAATAGTCATAAATCTAGTATATATATCAGATATAGATTCATAATGCAGCATTTTAAATATTTCAAATGAATGAACAAGCATATTAATTTTAGTACTTTTCACTTGAAGGGTACCCTCATAAGTAATTTCAAGTGTGTCCCATATCTCCTTCACCGATGTGCATGTGGAGATTATATTGAATTCATTAGAGTCTAATGCATAATAAAGCAAGTTCATTGCTTTAGCATTAATTTCAGATTGCTTAATGTCATATTCATTCCAATCCACTTCAAGCTTTGAAATGGAAATGCCATTAACCAAAATGGAAGGAATATGAGGACCATTAACTATAACTTTTCAAAGATAATAACTAATAGATTGAATATAGATGTGCATGCGAGTTTTTCAAAAAGTATAATTAGTGCCATTAAAAAGTGGTGGTCTATTAGTTGCATGTCCTATAGCAAAACAAGCATCGTCTAGGGCTGCCATGATCTTTTAACTCAAAATCGTTGGATTCTTTGCAAAACACCAAGTTTAGATATCAACGATTTTGGGTTCCAGGCTTTGATACCAATTGTTGCCCGATGATGATGCAACCTAAGAGGGGGGAAAATTGGGTTTTAAAAATTATTTGAACTATTTCAAAGGATATAAAACAAGTTTGTGTCAATTCAAATCAAGTACTTTTGTTTTGCCAAAGTGTTTGTATGCTTAATAAAAATATGCAACATAATTAACAAAGTAAATGCAAGAGTAAATAAGTAATAAATAAGAGAAATCACAAATACAAGAATAAATTGTGGTTCGGTGTAATCCAAGGCACATACATCCACTTTCCAAGTTCCCTTTAGGTATTTCACTATAATCACCAAGATTACAGTCGATTAGTTTTTCGGGCTCACTAATCAAAACCCAATTTGTTTTCCCGGGCTCACAAGTCAAAACTTCTTGTTGGTTTTATAACTTAGATGATGGGGACATCAAAACTCATTCGGGTTTTTCTTTTTTCTTTCTAGATTTTTTTATTTTATTTTGTATTTTTTTATTCCAACTATTCTACCTATCCCCGCTATTCCCATTTTATTCCATGAATATCCCTAACTTATCCCTCTATTATTCCTGTCATCTTCTTCCTCCATCCATAGCCTAGATCACCTTCTTTCCACCATCATGGCCAACACCTGCTCCATCAACACCACCACCAACCCTACGCCAGCCGCCCGATCTGCCTTCGCTGGTCGAGACGCCGTCTTCAACTTCACCCTCGACGAGTCCTCCACCCTCGCCACCACCGTGGATGACTACTCCTTCTGCCTTGCCGACAGCAACCCCCCGCCGCGCCCCAAGTTCGGGCCTTGCTGGCGCTTCCAGCAATGACCCCAGCTTCCCCAGCACCGCGACAAGGAGGTCGAAGCCCACAAGTGCGAAGTCGAAAGAAGCACGCCCATCGCCACCGCCTTTACAACCTCCACCACTCCTCCGCCACCTCTGGCCCAATCGTCGGCGGTGCTCGTGGTCGCGACTCTCCCGTCCTCAAGTCCACCATCGACATCCAACTTAAATGGACTATGCTCAACCAGATTCCCTTCTCCATATTCTCCAAGCTGTCCTTCATCGTTCCCGACCCCCCCCCCCAAGGACCTCCTCATCTGTGGCTCCCTCGAGTTCTACGATCGCTCCTTCGATCGGGTCAACCCTAAGAATGAGCGTCGCCTTGAGCAATTCAAGTCTCGCAACTTCTTCAAGGTCACCACCACCGACAATCCCATCTACCACCACCCTCTATTCCATGATCATAGGAGAAGGAACTTGCATGGATCTCAGAGCTGCATGCTTCTCAGAGTAGGAAGTCTTTTGCTATCAAGCCTGCACAAATTTCAGAGTAGCTTAGCATGGATCCTGATACAAACCTCTTTCAGCACAAATCTTTATGCATTCAGATTATATTTTATTTATTTTAATTTTTTAAAATTTGGATGTATTGATTAGTTTAAAGATGTTCTAATTTCAAGTTTGTTTTAGATTAGGATTATTAGTTTGAAGTCTGTTAGGATTGGGATAGGTTTCATCTTTATCTTGTAAGAGGGTTGAAAAGTCTATAAATACCAGCCTCAGTCCTTTGTAAAAAAATAGTGAATGAAATTGAATTTTAGAAGAGAGATTTTTTTGCCTCCATATGAAGTGGGCGTGAGGCCCATCTTTCCTTCGCCTTTAGGCATCGAGGGGTGTGAGACCCTATTCCTTCACTTTCGAGCTCGAGGGGTGTGAGATCCTATTCCTTTGCTTTCGAGCATCGAGGGTTGTAAGACCCTATGCCTTCACTTTCGAGCATCGAGGGGCGTGAGATCCTATTCTTTCACTTTCAAGCATCTAGGGATGTGAGGCCCTAGTTTTCCTTTGCTCTTCGGAACATTGTGAGGTTTGAGTCCCTAGTTATGCCTTCTTGACCCTAATCCCAGGAGACTTCTCAGCACTCCAACAATCCTCCTAGCCTTGTCCCCCATCATTAGGTTAACCAACAACCTTCGATGGTTTTACGGGCTCAGTAATAATCTATGTTGGTTTTACGGGATCACCAACAATCTATGTTGGTTTTACACAAAGGCTAACCAACAACCTCTTTGGTTTTTCAAGGCTCACCAAAAATCTTGATACAATAATATAAGAATGAAAGTAAAGAATATAATAAAACTTTCTAAAATAAAGCAAGTATCTCTTTGAAGCCCTTGGATGATGTTGAAGAAGCTTGTCTTCAATTTGTTGAAGCCTTTGAATGAAGCTTGATGCTGTAGACTTGGATCAACTTACTTATCTTTGGAAGCTTGAAGGCTTGGACCACTCAACTCTTGAGTCCTTGAAGGATATTCAATGATCTCACCAAAGGATTGCTTTTCTATTTGATTTTTGGTGTTTATATAGCTCTCCAAATCATAGATGACCATTTATGACCATTGGGGATGAAAAACTAGCTGTTTAAAGCAAGTTGGAATCAATTCTGCACTTTTGATAAACAAGCCATTATACCAAGTGTCGATACTTGGATTTGTTCATGAGTCGACACTTCTGTGAGTCTATATTTCTGTGAGTCTACACTTGGATCGACACTTGAGTCAGCACTTAGCTAAAATTCAGCTTTCTTGTCTCAGGCCAATTCCAAAGTGTGTGCCAAGCTCCAAAACTTGTCCAAATTAAAATGGTGAGCTCTTCAAGATCTTCCTCATATTCCAAAGCCCATATAACTTGAAATATCATGAATTTGAAGGACTTCTTCAACTGAAATACAAGCACTTTGTTCTTTTAACTGATATGAGTACTTAATCTGATAAACATACTAAAATACATAATTAGTACTCATATATACTTAAGTATTTTGTCAATCATCAAATTAAGACCAGAGTCAACAATCTCCTTCTTTTTGATGATGACAAAATTTTTAAGTATATGAATAGGGTAAGCTTAAAAAGATTAATAATAAGATAAACATGTAAGCTCAAAATGAGTATCAAGTATTGGGAATTGTGTTCCAAAGCCAATCATTTAGGCTATAGATGGTTGTGCTAATTTTATAATTTATATAATTTTTTAATAAAAAAAAGTTATTCTTTTGGCTGTTCATCATATTTACATTTTCCTAAAATGAACTCCTGTATGATGGAGTCCTTAAAACTACATTATTTGATATAGAGATGATATATCAAGTAGTTCTTAAACTGGTTCAAAACCAAATGATACATTGTTATAGTACGATAATGTATCAAGTATAGGTTGTTATATTTCACATTTGTTGGTTGTTCTCTTAACTAAGGAGTGTGGAGATACTTGTATAACATGCAAGTGAAATGTGTGACATTTCTTTGAACGTGACCATCTACGGAGCTCCCTTCTACCAAAGGATTGCTCGCGAAGGGATATGGGTATATGTGTCCCTCAGACCTGAGGTAAACATGGTAGCTTGCAAGCAACTCACTATACTTTGATGCTGGGCTATCTAGATTTCTAATCCAGTGATGAAAGGTTTCTGGGTGCAGTCAAGTACTTATGGAGCAGTGGTGGATCAAGATGGAATTGACCCCTCCAAATAGTTTAGAGTGAATGACTTGCTGTGTCTCAGTTTAGCAAAACCTTAGCCAGGGTAGTTCTTATGAGGAGTCATAGAACTTGTAAAGTTGAGACGTGATCTGGATGGATCAAATTAGGGTTGGCAGTCAAATCCTAGGTCATCCTGAGCATTATGAGGTCAAAGGGATAAATTATGCGATAACCATATGCCAGAGGTTCTTGAAAGTTTCTCTGCAATCTTTGACCTATTTGGACATCGAGTATCATTGCTAGATGAGGACTTTGATTGGTACTGGAAGTGTTCCAATGCTACCGGCTTAGTGTTTGAACCTATGGGGTCACACACCATAGGAATTTCTATCTGATCTAAAGGCTGATCAACGATTAAGAATCATTTGCTATCATTGGCGATCAATATGATTGACCATGTGTCGACACTTGAGGGGTCATCACTGGGCTATGACAAGAAGCATTTTTGAAAGTCATTTCTAGATAAGTCGACTTGACCCGTGCTTGAGCAGACTCATTCTATGTTCTAGACGAGTCGACTCGACCTCTGCTCGAGCCGACTCGATCTATTTTTCGATGAGCTGACTCATTCCTATTGAAAAAATAGTCTGACTATTCTTTGTTCTAGACTAGCCGACTCAACTCTTGCTCAAGTCGACTCATCTCTGCTTGACTAGAAAAACCTCAATGGAATTTTCTAGGAAGCTTTTTGAGAAGGTTTTAACCTAGTTTGAATTTCGAATTCAAGATATTTCGGCTCCAAACTTTCATGAAATGATTGTCATTCCTTCCTAATGTAGTTATATCCAAATTGGTATGCCCTTGACCTTCTCCCCCAATTGCTCCTCCTTCCTCTTTCTCCCTCTCTTGGCTGCCTCTATAAATAAAGGTTGTTTTAGGGGCTACTGGTTGGCTAAAAGAAAAAGTTTGAAGAACTAAAAGAAAAAGGGACTTTGTGAGGACTTAGGATTGGGTGTGAGAATAGCTAGCATTCAAGCTAGGTCTTGGGAAGAGAAAAAGTTGGGAAGGGTTCCACCTCTCCTCCTTGTCTTCCGAGAAGAAGAAGATCGGCCTGAAGGATCCCAAGGAGCTAGCACTCCAAAAGAGTTGATCAGAGTCGAGCCCCGGTGTGGATTGCCTATAGAGGCCAGACACGTGTGTGGCTCGAGCACTTTACCCTTTTTCATAGCATTTCAAAGGTACAACGGTAAGGTACTTTTATATCTTTGATTATTTTTCTTGCTCTTAATGTATATTGCATGCTGCATTTTCTTACTAAATGTTGTTGCTGGTAGATTGGTAGATCGTTTTGATCGATCTACCAAGCCTTCTGCTATTTATTTTAAAATTATTTTAAAATACTTTCTTTCTACCTAGCATGTTTTTCCTTCATCAAGCTTTCTCTCAAAATATGATTTCAAAAATATTTTAAAAAATCATTCAAAATTTTTTAAACATTCTCCCCCTTGCTAATTCTTCTCTTAAAATTAAAATATTTTGCTTTCTTCTCCCCTTTTTCATTTTCTTTCATTTCTCATATAATTTTTCATGCTTATCATATCTTTCCTTTTTTTATATTTAACATATTTCTTTCCCTTTTTGTCATCATTAAAAAGGGTGAAAGACAACACAAAATGGGAATGAAGGTGGAAAGAATAACAAGTAGATCATCAAAATCAATACATTAAATCAATTAATCATAATATCAATTAAATATGATACTAATTGAACATGATACCACAAAATGATAAGCACATGTTACCACAATATGATACTAATTGAACATGATACCATAATATGATAATGTTACGGCCGTAATGATGACGTGGCCAGGCTCAGGTACCGTTAGATATAATCGGGCCATGTGGAGGTTTCTTCGGCCGAGTCAGCATCGGTTCACACAACGCCGAGGTCGAGCTCGGCCGGGCTACCTCGCCAGACGACTTCCTGAGACGTTGCCGCGCTCGTCGAGGTCGAGCTCGGTTTAGGGCTCTTCCTGCCACCTCGCCAGATGTCCACCCAGGAGGGGTCAGCCTAGGCCGAGGTCGGCCTCTCTGTCGCCCCTTCGCCAGGTGGCCCCCGGAGACGGGTCCACCTCGGCCGAAGCCAGGAGACCTCCCGCCACCTCGCCAGGTGTCCACCCAGGAGGGGTCCACCTAGGCCGAGGTCGGCTGATCCTTCGCCCCTTCGCCAGGTGGTCCCTGGAGACGGGTCCACCTCGGCCGAAGCCGGGCGACCTCCTGCCACCTCACCAGGTGTCCACCCAGGAGGGGTCCACCTAGGTCGAGGTTGGCTGATCCTTCGCCCCTTCGCCAGGTGGTCCTCGGAGACGGGTCCACCTCGGCCGAAGCCGGGCGACCTCCTGCCACCTCACCAGGTGTCCTCCCAGGAGGGGTGGACCTCTTCACCGACGTAGTCTCCTGGCTCTGGCCAGGAACACCAGGAGCCAGGCAGTCCGGTAGGATCGACGGATCCGAGGCACGGGCACGGCGGCGAGATCGGTAATAGATAACAATTGAACATGATACTCAAAGCTACTTTTAGTTCCTGATCCAACAACCAAACTACTTTCAATTCCCAATCCAACTATATTTTGTTCCATGAACAATCAAGTGTGTTGGCATGGAGTCCCTGGATCGGCCGATCGGAGTCGCTGCATTACAGGACCGCTCCCTGGTTCACCTGCAAAATAGGTCCCTTACTGGATTGTTCCGACGGAGGACACTCCGATGCCTAAGTCAGTGGTAGATTCCAGCCATAGAATGGGGAAGATGTCAAGAGTGGAAGAGAAAAATAGTTCTTGGAGATTAAAAATATGTGTATGCGAGATTATTCACACGTACCTCTCGAGCCATCCTCCTTACCCATATTTAAAAGATGGCCTTCAGTCTGTGGCTCGCTCTTTTCCCGGAGATCATGAGGAGCCATTCACTCCCATGATAGTCGATCATGGGTTGTCAATGAGCGGTTCCGGCCAGATCGGAGGCATAGCTGTAGGAATTGCATGCCACGATCATGGTATGATGAGTGTCGATTGTAATCGTTGGTTACAGTTTCCTTTTTGGAATAGATTATGATTCAAGCTTCGGTTTCCCTTTGCATGGGTCGAAGGCTTGATATTTCCTCGAGGCCAGAGATCATGTCTACGGTGGGGACCGAAGTTTGTGTCTTCGGAAGTCGATGAGTAGTTCAGACTTCGACCGGGGTCGAAGGTACTATTCAAAGGACTGGCCTTCGAAAGTTGTAGTTCAGAGTGAAGCCTTGAGTTGCTTACAGTTGGACTTCGCTTGGTCCGAAGTTCGTAGTCCGAAGAACCGAGGATTCGATAAGTTGAACCAGAGCCTGGTTCGTAGCTGAACCAGAGCCTGGTTCGTAGCTGAACCAGGATATCCCAACAGTTGCCCCCTACTCTCAATTGTCGAAGCGAAGATCTGCCTCGAGAAGTGAGAGTATTATAGTCTTATCACTTTCTTCTTGAGAGACGGCACAGTAAATGATTACATGACCTCTATTGGGCTACCCATCATGATCTGAGAATCAGATGGTGGACAGGTGCCATTCCCTGATTGGGGAAAAGTAGGTGGCCCTGAGGCTATCTCTCCTCGTCCCGTTGCATAGTGGTTGAGGCGATCTTTTGGTTGGGATTTGGATAGTTGTGGTGGCTGTTCTCTATCCATTGGATGAAGGATAGATCTTATCCTGGTGGTCAGTCGTAAGGGGGTTACCTCCCAGGATAACCTTGAGTCAAATTAACTCTCTGTGGGGGTCCAAAGACCCTTACTTTTCTTTTGGGGAAGAGTGAAGGTCTGGGCAAGGAAGCTTCTTCAACCTCATCTCATTCTCCGCCCAAACCGTTCTGGAGTACCAGTCTATTCTTCAGGTAGAATCTTCTTTCCGCCCCTTTGCTTCATTCCTTTGTCATGGAAGAGACCGTAGAGAGTCAAGGGAAGCAGGTTGGGCCCTCGGGGGCCGGAGATATAGTAGGTCCGGAGTCGGTCCCCAGCTCAGTTTCTCAGAGCAAGGCAACCCTTCTTTAGAAACACTACCACATTCCTAAGGAATTTCCCTTCATCCTCCCTGTGCCCGAGGAGTAAGCAAACGAAGCTCCCCCTGGGTGCCTAGCTGTATACGAAGATCACCTGAAGGCTGGTCTTCGGTTTCCCCTGCACCCCTTCTTTGTTAAGATTTTTTGCTTGTACCAAGTGGTGCCAGCATAGTTAACCCCAAACAGTATCAGAAACATCTGCAAGTTCCTGGTCATGTGCAGCATCGCCAATGTAGAGCCTAGGACTAACTTGTTCTCGGTCCTTTTCGTCCTCAAGAGGGACTTCTACAGCAATGGATGGTGGGTGATCGATCCCAGATCGGGTCGCAGGGTGATTAAGGATATGCCCAGCGCCATCCATGGGTGACAACCTGTCTTTGTATTTGTGTTGTCCTTCGACCCATGGGCCCTTTCTTTCCATCATTGGCGGTCAGGCGAGGCTAGCAGGAATTAGTAAATTCCCCTCACTAAGTATAGTAGTGGAAATTTTTGCTCTTCTTCTTTTGGTTTCATTGTAGTTCATTTAACTGAGGTGATCCCCTTTGCCTGCAGGTGGTGGGATGAAGTGTAATTTGAGCTACCTTCGCCAGACTTCAGAGAGGAGGGTGGCACAGGCCCCTTCCAACAGGTCTACAGCTCGGAAGAAAGCTCAGAGAGACGGTCTTGAAGGGGACCAAAGTGCTTCGTCTTCCCGAGGCATCTCGGGGGAAAATGCAGTGGCCGTGGAAGAGGTTCCAGTGATGCCATGCCCAGTCGAGACTCCAGTGGCGGTCACCTCCCCAGTCGACACAACAGGGGGCCCGCCTCAAGGAGTGGATGTGCCACCGGTTTGCCCCTCTGCTGCCGATAGGGGCAAGGTATGGCAAGTCGAAGGAGAGTCCGTCTGTGGAGCTTCTTCAGCCGGAGGTCACCCGACGAACCCTTCGGAGCTCCAGCCTATGGGAGAGCTACTGGTTCCGAGGGAGGCCAGACAGGCATTGAAGGGTACGATACAGCCCCGCAACCTGGCAATTCTCCAGAATTGGAGCTTTCACAAGGTGTCCGATTCCGGCTTCGCCGCCCTGCAACAAGTATGACTATCACCGCCTCCTTTGCCTTGAGAGTTATTTAACTCTCGATTCTTCTTTTTTGATGTAGTTGGCCTATGACTTCACCTTCATGGAGGAAGGCTTGGAGAACGTAGACAGCCTCATCTATGACCTCAAGGAGGAGCTTCAGACTGCTAGGGCTGCCAGGGAAGTAGTCGAGGAGCTGAAGCAATCCATGGAGGACCGTCTTGTCTGGGTGACTGATGAAGTTCTCGACCTGAAGGGTGAACTGAAAAGCACCCACTCGAGTATAGCGGGACAAAAGGTAGGGTGGAACAGGAGCAGCAGGCAAATTGAATCCTTGGAGCGGACTGCCAGGAAGAACCAGGAGAGGATGGAGAGCCTGTCCAAGGTGGTGGAGGAGGCTTCTAAGAGGGCCGAGGAGGCAATCCTAGAATTCGAAGCTGCCAAGAGGGAGGTCGAAGCCGCTAAGAGGGAGTCCGAAGCTTTGAGGAAGCAAATAGACAATGTCGTGGCTGACTTCAAGATGTCTTCGCAATTTCAGAAAGAGATTGATGAAGCATCATTGTATGCCTACCAGCATGGCTTCAATGATGGGCTTTCCAAGGTAAAGGAGACCCTCCCTTACCTCGACCTTTCGAAGATCCCTTCCTACAACATAATTGGAGAGGAAGGAGAAGAACCGGAGGAGGCCGAAGCCGTAGGGGAGGTCAAGGAGTCACCATGTCTGGAGGAGGAGGCTGCTACCCCGGTCAAAAACCCGGAGGTGATCCCAGCTATGATCTCGGCCCAGGAGGCGACTCAGGCTGGAGGAGTTCAGGCTGAAGGTTCTCCCGTCCCGGCCCAGATTGATGAGACCCTCTCCGATCAAGTTGATAGGTTGCTCCAGTCCTGTGGTGTGGAGCCCTCTCCTGTTGATGTTGAGTGACCTGGATCACTCCGAATGTATTTTCTTCTTCTTTTTTTTTGTATTGCTAATGAACTTTGTATTACAATTTTCCCAGATTTTGGAATTAATTCTCCTTTCTTTTCATATGCATTATTGTGTCTCATGTGTTCATGTGTAGCCTGAAACGGTTCTATCGTTTCTCCTTTGGCCTAGTCGAACGATAGCCTTCGAAGGCCGTCCAGTTGATAAGAGCTGGTTTTACCATTCTCTTTTCAGCTTAGTCGAATAGTCATGGCTGAAGGCTATTCAGTCGGTAAGGATGAACCCTTGAACAGACCAGAACACTATTTTGTTGCCTTCCTTCGGATGATTAGCTTGTCCATTGGGGCGGACAGGAGTCATCTCCCCGCCAATCAATAATTAGGGAGAATTTGATTAGGATCACCGTTGTCCACGTGGCACGTCGAAATTTGTACAGTCGCGATCTCTTGCACCTTATGAGCCACCAGGCCTCTTTTTTCCAAAAAGAGACCAATAATGATGCCATCGTATGATGCAGATTTCTCCGAATTTGAAGCGATGGCGGTTGCGGTCCTGGGGATGGCTTCCGAGAGACTTTCTGGTTCTCGAAGCATCACCCGGACACGTGACACCTTCTCATACGATCGGGAAGGACGTGGGATGCACCTCCCCACAGTCGATTATGGGTGCAGGGTTTTTATAAATAGGATCCTGTCCCCTGCTCTCGAAGGCCATCATTTCTGTTGGTGTCTTCCTTCCATTAGCCATGAGGTTCAGCACTTTCGAGCTTCATCGTGCGGCGAAGAGGAGGGCTATTGACCCCGAAAGGAAGCAAAGTCCGGAGCCATCTAGGCCTGTCGACGAAGAGGAGGGGCCTCTGGTGGACCGTCTCGAGAAGAAGGTCCGCCTTCTAGAGGCTCAGTTGAGGGAGGCCCGGGCCCAAGTCACGGCGGCGACCACGGCGGTGGAGGAGGCGAAGAAGGAGGCGATGGAGGCTATCACAAACTTTTGAACTTCTGCCTCATTCAAGGATGAGCTTGCCGGTGTGGCCCTGGACTCCTTCCACCAGGGGTTTCGGGTGTGCCAGAGGAAAGCCTCAAGGTTTTATGACCTGAAGGGCTTGGATAATTTCAAACCCTCCGTTCCCTTCCCCAGCCATGAATTTGATTCTGACTTCGATGAGAGGTCAGACTCGAGTTTGGACGGGAACCCCGGGGGCCCTTCGTCATCCCATCTGGTCTCTCCCCGATGGTATGAGAAAAACCCGTCGGGGAGTTAATGCAAATTTTCCAATCTGCTGTTGCTGCTGCTGCTGCTTTTTTTTTTTTTGTATTTCTCTTTTGGAGAGTTTTTCTTTTTCTTTTTTTTCTTACTCTCTTTATAGGAGAGTTTCTTTCTTTTTTCTTTCTTTTCTTTTCTTTTTGCAAGAAAAATTAAAATAAATGAAAGATTTTTTCTGTTATCTCTTTCCGTGTATTCTCTGCGATGTGTTGCATCATGATTTGTCCATAATGTAGACTCCATAAACCACTTGCAGTTTGTAGGGAAGAAGTAGGGTCCGTTGGATCGTTCTGAGAGTGTTTGTTGTTGATAGAGAGGACAACAATGGTCCTTCTAGGCATGTGTTCAGATTTTTCGTAGGATATGGTGTTTACACCATCCTTGTGCACATTCTGTCGTGATTAAGGTAGGCTGTTCAGGCCCACCTCGGTGCATGTTCGGATTCACCGTAGGGTAGGTTACGAAAACCATCTGGTGCGGGCACCAGACTCAGAAGAAGACTTCAGAGCTCCATCTGGATCTCTGATTAACCTTGCCCGAAGAATTAGGATTTTTGGTTTGTAATAAGAGTTGACTAGATCAACTCAATTTAGCTTGAGTCTACATTACCTGCATTTTATTTTGTTGAGTCATGTTGACTCAATAGTGGACTAGGGTTTCAACCGGGGATGTTACATTTTCTTCCAAGACCAGGCAAGTGGACACCACACTCCCAGCCACACTCCTAGTCCAGGGGGTGCCATATCCACATCCAGCAGTCTTTGGTCCCCACTCCAAAGATGGCAACTCCCTTCTTTCATGCACCAGATAAAGAGAAGAGCACAAATCAAGGGGGCGGCCAAGACTTTCCCAAGTGATTCCAAGCAAACAAGGGAAGAAGTTTTTCTTGGAAGAGAATATCAAGGGGCGCCCATTACCTGCCAAAAACACCTAAAACAAAGATGGGAAGAGCCTTGACTTAGGGAGGAAGAAAAGGAGGAGTCCAAAAGAGTTCATCCAGGAAAGGAAGAAAATTTTCTTGAAAAATTCCAAGCAAGGTGGCGCCATCTACTTGCCATTTATAACCCAAATCCTAATTTTTGGTATTCTGGCCAACCATATGTATGGGATTTGCCCTAATTTGGAGATCCCCTCCTTTAGTCCCACATGGGAAATTATGAAACCCTTCTCCCTTGTAAAGCAATATAAATTACATCCCTCTTGTAAGTTGAAATCAATCAGATGAATGAAAGAAATTTTTTTATGAGCAAACTTGTGTTTTCTCTTTTCTGCACTTGCTTCCAGGTGTTGAGCTCCGTGAGGGAGTAAATCCGGGTTCCCCTGGAACCTTGAGGAGGTGAGAGATCTCCAAAACCCCAAACCCTAGGTTAGCCACTCCACTCCCAAACCCTAGCCGCCTTCACCCTTCTCTTTCCACCAAGCCCTAGTCTATTTCCCTTCTCTCGGCCACCATCTCCAAGTCCAGGCCGACCACCAGCATCCAGCTCCAGTCCAGATACTGCAGATCTACAACAATTCTAAGAGGAGTCAGATCGGCCTCCAGGAGAATTTGATTTCAGCAACTTCGGCTTTCAAGTTCTTCAACCTGGTAAAACCTTTTCTTGAGTTTCTGAATTCCATCATTTGTTCCTCTTCTTTCCCAGATCTTGAGTCCAGAAGAAGCCGACCAAACCACGAGACCAGTATTAGAGGATCCATTGCGAAGATAGCCGACTCCGAGGATCCCACAATCTGCTCGGGAGAGTTCTTCCACCAAAATCCTGAGAAGATCACTGTCTGGTTAGTAAACCATCTCTCCTCTCTATTTCTGTTCTGTTGAAAGTTCAGAGCGAAACCCTAGGTCTGGGAGTTTCTCAACCCCCAGCGATCCGTTACTTTTGAACTACTCTGATAATTTAGTTTCTTCTAAACTGTGCTTTCAATCCTTACCTAGTTTCCTTCAACGTAGTTTAGCTTTACTTTGAGTCGAAGCCAATTTCTGAAATATATATATATATAAAAAAAAGAATTAATCTTAATTTTACTTCCGCATACGCTTCTTTGTTCTTTGTTCTGCATCATTTTGGTATCAGAGCTTTCGTGCTGCATCATTTTTGGTATCAGAGCCCAGTCTAGGGTTTCTGATTTGCTTGCTTGCTTGTTTTGATTGTTTTCTCTTTTTATTTTGTCTGCTCGAAGTTGACTCCCCAGGACATCCGGTACTAGGAACTAAGCAAGGCGCAAGCCTCCTCCTCCCATTCCATGGGGTGTTCCTAGGGCGTGTAGGGGATCCATTGGGTTATAACTTCGTAGCAGGGATTATAAACGGGGAAGACAATCTAATTGCAGCCCGTAATTTCCCTGTTGTCTGAATTATTTCTCCCTGCATAAAACTCCGAATTGCATGATGTTTGCTTCGTTGAAACCATTATAATTGATCCTATTTTCCATAATTTTTCTGTGATTTATTGGTTTCGGTAAAAATTCTGAGCATTAAAATACAACAACTCTATTTTTTTGTGTTCTGCAATTCAATTCTTTTTGGAGTGATGATCTCATAATTTACTTAAGGGCAATTGAGCATCTAAGATAAGGGGAGGAGTTGATTACCTCTCCTTAGCCCAAAACCACCATCCAATCATTCGAACCTAGACCTAATTTAAAATCAGTTAGACCTAATTTGCCCTAGTGGGCTAGGGACACCAATTGGTCGGGTCTAGGCTAGTGTTGAGTCAGTTTGCCGAGTTATTCTATGTGTGCTTAGCACTCAGTGTCTAGAACGGTGGTTCAGGGATCCATTCCCGAAGGGCTTGTGTGCTGGTCCGCCTACCTGGCCAATCACTGATTGGTGTCTAGGATTGGCAATCAGGGACCTAACACTCCCCTTACACCTGCCTGGCTGAGTCCTGAGTTACTACAGGCTAGCTTGCCACTCTGATTGGGCATCTAGTTTGGACTCTAGGTCTAGTGATCCGGTAGTCGATTTAGTCTTGTCTCATTTTGTGTGCTTGCTTGAATCATCATGTCTACCAGAAACGGAGTGCCATATCAACCTGGTCAAACCCAACCTGATTTAGAGGCCATGATCAGAACTCTTACTGAAAGTATGGCTAAAATGAATCAGGATATGACAAACACTGTGGCCCAGTTTAGCGCACAAATTCATGAGGATCTTACCCAACTTAGGGACCGAGTCCAAGTACTTGAAGAACCTAGACATCGGAATTGGACTCCTGACCCCGATTTTAATGTGCCTCAACCTCACCCACATCAGGAGCCTAGAAGGCCTTTATATAGAGATCCTGAACCTAATCATAGGAGGCCTGACCCAGAGCCTGAAGATAGAGATGATAGGTTCATCAGGAACATCAAATTAGATGCACCAACTTTTGATGGTAGTCTGAACCCTAAGGTGTATTCTGATTGGGAGGGTGAGATGGACCAATACTTTGAGTGGTATGCTATGTCTGAGGAGAGGAAATACAAGTTTGCCAAGATGAAATTAGTGCATCAAGCTAGGTTATACTGGGGGAACATTGAGCTAACCACTAGGAGACGGAATGTTGAGCCCATAACCACTTGGTAGGGTATGAAAGAAAAACTGAGAGATAAATACCTACCCATTTCATACCAGCAAAACCTGTTAGACCAATGGCAAAACCTGAAACAAGGAAACCGATCTGTCTCAGACTACATAGCTACTTTTGATGAATACCTAATGAGATGTGATGTGAGTGAAGCCCACGAAGTCACTTTGTCTAGATTTAGGGCTGGACTGAGGGAAGATATCAAGAGAGAACTATTTCTGAGAGAGGTTACTGATCTAGACCAAGCCTACCAGATTGCACTGAACACTGAGAAATTTCAGAGAGGACCTATACCTTCTAGGGTTAGTGCCCCAATCCCAAGGAATGGACCTAGCCAAGTTATCCCTAGTAAACCTTTTCAGGGTACTTCTACCCCTAGGCCCATGGACAAAGGTAAGGCACCTGACACCCAGAGAACCCCTAGTTCAAATATCACCTGTTTTAAGTGTCAGAAACCAGGTCACATTTCCAGTCAGTGTACTGCCATAGCCTGTTTCAAGTGTCATAAGGTAGGTCATGTTGCTAGCCAGTGCCCACGGAGATCCCTTTTCATAGAAGAGGGAGAGAATGATAATTCCAAGCCCAGTGAGGAATTTGAAGAAGAAGTTTATGAGGCCGGAATGAATTTGGTTAAGGAGTATGAAGGAGACGAGGAACCCAATGAATCTGACCAATTAGGAGTTGTAAGATGCATCCTATCCCAGAATCTAGTTCAAGAGGATTGGCGTAGGACTAACATCCTACAGACTTTTCTTAAATTAGGGGATAAGGTATGTAAGATCATCATAGATAGTGGGAGCTGTGTAAATGCCATCTCTACTAGCACTGTCAAGTTGTTAGGCTTAATCCCAGTTCCCCATCCCAACCCCTATAAGGTTTCTTGGGTAGATTCTACCTCCATACCCATCCAGTCTAGATGTCAAGTCCAAATCCAAATGCAATCTTATCACGAAAAGATTTGGTGCGATGTCTTACCCATGGGGGTGAGCAGTATAATTCTCGGAAGACCTTGGTTGTATGATCATGATGCCACCCTCTTAGGAAAATCCAATACCTGTGTCTTTAGTTTCAATGGGAAGAAGATTACGATCCATTCAGTTCCCCCTAAGGACAAGGTAACTAAAGGAGCCGGTAAGGTTAAGGAGATGAAAACTGGGGTGAACCTAATCAGTGCTAAGGATCTAGAACAAGAAATTCATAGTGGTTCACCCATCTGGATGTTGACTACTAAGGAACTTAGAACTTCGGAACCCTCAGAGCCTCCTCAAGAAGTTAAACCTGTGTTAAAAGAATTTGAGGATGTCTTTCCCGATGATTTGCCAGACCACCTTCCACCTCTTAGGGATATCCAGCATGCCATAGATCTAATCCCAGGAGCGACTTTGCCCAACTTGCCCCATTACAGGATGAATCCATCTGAGCATGAAGAACTGCAAAAGCAGGTTGGAGAATTATTGAGGAAGGGGTTTATTAGAGAAAGTCTTAGCCCTTGTGCGGTCCCAGCCTTACTGACCCCAAAGAAAGATGGCACGTGGAGGATGTGTGTTGACAGTCGTGCCATCAATAAAATTACAATCAAATATAGGTTTCCCATCCCTAGACTAGATGACATGCTTGATATGATGGCTGGTGCAATGGTTTTTTCTAAGATTGATCTCAAAAGCGGCTATCATCAGGTTAGGATTAGACCCGGGGATGAATGGAAAACTGCTTTCAAAACTAAGGATGGTCTTTATGAATGGGTTGTTATGCCTTTTGGGTTGTCCAATGCCCCTAGTACTTTCATGAGAATTATGACCCAGGTACTTAGAGCTTTCATAGGAAAATTTGTGGTGGTCTATTTTGATGACATCCTGATCTATAGTAAGACCCCAGCAGATCACCTAGGCCACCTTAGAGCAGTCTGCCAAGTTTTGAGGAATGATAGACTCTACGGTAATCTTAAGAAGTGTGAATTCATGACTAGTAGAGTTATCTTTCTTGGTTTTGTAGTAACCCCTGACGGCGTGACGGCCGATCCTGAGAAGATTAGGTCCATAGTAGACTGGCCAGAGCCAACCAATGTGCATGAAGTTAGAAGTTTCCATGGCTTGGCTACCTTCTATAGGCGATTCATCAAGGGGTTTAGTACTTTAGCTGCTCCTATCACTGATTGTATTAGGAAGGGAGAATTTCATTGGACTAAGTCAGCCCATAAAGCCTTCCTAGATCTTAAGGATAAAATGACCCAGGCACCCATTCTGAGATTACCCGATTTTTCTAAAGTATTTGAGGTTGCCTGTGATGCTTCAGGTGTAGGAATAGGTGGAGTCCTATGCCAAGAGAATCATCCCATAGCATTCTTTAGTGAAAAACTTAATGATGCTAAGCTTAGGTATTCTACCTATGATAAGGAATTTTATGCGGTGGTGCAAGCTTTGCGTTACTGGAGACATTATTTGCTACCGCAGGAATTTGTACTATTTTCGGACCATGAGGCTCTTAGATTTCTGAACTCCCAAAAGAAGCTTAACCCTAGGCATGCTAAGTGGGTAGAATATATCCAGTCCTATACTTTTGTCCTGAAACATAAGGCTGGAGTTGAGAATAAGGTAGCTGATGTCCTTAGTCGCCGATCTCTGTTATTAACTTCTGTTAGAACTGAGGTCATAGGGTTTGAGCAAATCAAAGAGGAATATGAGTCTTGTCCGGATTTCATAACTGTGTATCAGGATCTAGTTTAAGGACCATCTAGTAATCACCAGGATTATACCCTTGTAGATGGTTTTTTGTTCTTCAAAAATAGGCTTTGCATCCCTAGAACTTCTCTTAGGGAATTTTTGATTTGGGAAATCCATGCTGGAGGTTTAGCCGGCCATTTTGGAAAAGACAAGACCATTCTAGCTATTGAAGACCACTTTTTCTGGCCTAGCTTGAAAAGGGATGTAGCTAATATTGTAGCTAGATGTCGAACTTGCACTGTTGCCAAACAGCGAAAACAAAACACTGGCCTTTATACCCCACTCCCGGTCCCAGATCATCCTTGGCAAGATGTGAGTATGGATTTTGTGTTAGGTTTACCTAAGACCCAGAGGAGACATGATTCTATCTGTGTCGTAGTCGACCGATTCTCTAAAATGGCCCACTTCTTGCCTTGTTCCCAAACCTTTGATGCGTCTAAGGTAGCCACACTTTTCTTCAATGAGATAGTTAGACTCCATGGCCTACCTAAGACAATCGTTTCAGATAGGGATGTCCGGTTCACCAGTTACTTTTGGAAGACCCTTTGGCATAAGTTAGGGACAAAACTTAAGTTTTCAACTGCCTATCATCCCCAAACTGATGGCCAAACTGAAGTAGTGAACCGTAGCCTAGGAAATCTGCTGAGATGTCTTGTTGGTGAAAACACCAGAAATTGGGATTTATACCTACCAAGGGCAGAATTTGCGTACAATGACTCGGTCAATAGGTCTACGGGTAAGAGTCCATTTGAAATTGTACATGGGTACAAACCTCACACACCTCTTGACCTAGTCCCTTTACCTGTCCACACTCAAGTCTCCGAGTCTGTTGAGAATTTCGCACAGCATGTAAAAGACTTGCATAAAGAAATTCATGCCAAAATAAATTTAAGTAATGAAACTTATAAGAAGTTGGCTGATACTCAAAGGCGAGTCAAATCTTTTGTTGAGGGAGACTATGTGATGATTAGGTTAAGGCCTGAACGGTTTCCTCCTGGAACCGTTAGAAAGTTACATGCTAGGGGAGCTGGACCATTTAGAGTGGTAAAGAGAGTAGGATCCAATGCCTATGTGCTCGAGTTGCCTCTAGAACTAGGCATTAGCTCTACTTTCAACATTACAGACTTAGTAGAGTACAGGGAGCCAGCTGTGATTCCTAGTGAGCCTTTTGAGCCTAACCCTATCATTGAGAGTGATCCCGACCCTGTGTGTCCACCAACAAACTGGCCTGTGAGGAAAGAGCAGATTGAAAAGATCCTGGATGATCAGGTTATCTCTACTCGTAATCGAGGATACCAAAGGTACCTGGTCCGCTGGCAAGGAAGGCCAGATTCTGATGACTCTTGGATCTCCCGAGAAGAATTTCAAGAATTAGACCCAGACCTCTTGGAGAGATACCAGAGCCAACTTGAGCCTTACTCGTCATGGTCGAGTTCCTCCCACCCTGGGAGAATTGGTGCGGGCACCAGACTCAGAAGAAGACTTCAGAGCTCCATCTGGATCTCTGATTAACCTTGCCCGAAGAATTAGGATTTTTGGTTTGTAATAAGAGTTGACTAGATCAACTCAATTTAGCTTGAGTCTACATTACCTGCATTTTATTTTGTTGAGTCATGTTGACTCAGTAGTGGACTAGGATTTCAACCGGGGATTTTACATTTTCTCCCAAGACCAGGCAAGTGGACACCACACTCCCAGCCACACTCCCAGTCCAGGGGGCGCCATATCCATATCCAGCAGTCTTTGGTCCCCACTCCACAGATGGCAACTCCCTTCTTTCATGCACCAGATAAAGAGAAGAGCACAAATCAAGGGGGCGGCCAAGACTTTCCCAAGTGATTCCAAGCAAACAAGGGAAGAAGTTTTTCTTGGAAGAGAATATCAAGGGGCGCCCATTAGTTGCCAAAAACACCTAAAACAAAGATGGGAAGAGCCTTGACTTAGGGAGGAAGAAAAGGAGGAGTCCAAAAGAGTTCATCCAGGAAAGGAAGAAAATTTTCTTGAAAAATTCCAAGCAAGGTGGCGCCATCTACCTGCCATTTATAACCCAAATCCTAATTTTTGGTATTCTGGCCAACCATATATAAGGGATTTGCCCTAATTTGGAGATCCCCTCCTTTAGTCCCACATGGGAAAATATGAAACCCTTCTCCCTTGTAAAGCATTATAAATTACATCCCTCTTGTAAGTTGAAATCAATCAAATGAATGAAAGAAATTTTTTTATGAGCAAACTTGTGTTTTCTCTTTTCCGCACTTGCTTCCAGGTGTTGAGCTCCATGAGGGAGTAAATCCGGGTTCCCCTGGAACCTTGAGGAGGTGAGAGATCTCCAAAACCCCAAACCCTAGGTTAGCCACTCCACTCCCAAACCCTAGCCGCCTTCACCGTTCTCTTTCCACCAAGCCCTAGACTATTTCCCTTCTCTCGGCCACCATCTCCAAGTCCAGGCTGACCACCAACATCCAGCTCTAGTCCAGATACTGCAGATCTACAACAATTCTAAGAGGAAGTCAGATCGACCTCCAGGAGAATTCAATTTCAGCAACTTCGGCTTTCAAGTTCTTCAACCTGGTAAAACCTTTTCTTGAGTTTCTGAATTCCATCATTTGTTCCTCTTCTTTCCCAGATCTTGAGTCCAGAAGAAGCCGACCAAACCATGAGACCAGTATTAGAGGATCCATTGCGAAGATAGCCGACTCCGAGGATCCCACAATCTGCTCGGGAGAGTTCTTCCACCAAAATTCTGAGAAGATCACTGTCTGGTTAGTAAACCATCTCTCCTCTCTATTTCTGTTATGTTAAAAGTTCAGAGCGAAACCCTAGGTCTGGGAGTTTCTCAACCCCCAGCGATCCGTTACTTTTGAACTACTCTAATAATTTAGTTTCTTCTAAACTGTGCTTTCAATCCTTACCTAGTTTCCTTCAACGTAGTTTAGCTTTACTTTGAGTCGAAGCCAATTTCTAAAATATATATATATAAAAAAAAAGAATTAATCTTAATTTTACTTCCGCATACGCTTCTTTGTTCTTTGTTCTGCATCATTTTGGTATCAGAGCTTTCGTGCTGCATCACCATCCCTGTGCCTTTGATCTTTTTGGTGGCCTGGTTAGGCCATCCATTGCGCTCGTCAGGCATATCGATAAGGTGAGTGGATCAAACTCTCCTTTGCACAGTTGACCGATTTTTTAGATCGGGTCATTTAGGCTGTTGTCCTTCAGTCGATGCAACTAGCCATTCTGAGTTGAGTAGGGTTGAGGAGCTTTGCACAGGAGTTTTTTCGAACTTTTTCATTGATAGTATTTGTGAAGGTTTTGTACATTCCATGGCCGAGATAGGGTCTTCTCCTCTAGGGTCTTGAGTCGACATGTCCCTGGTCGAATGACTTCTTTAACTTGATATGGGCCTTCCTAGTTAGGGAAGAGTTTACCCTATTCTGTTGGCCTAGACACTTCTTCTCTTCACAATACCATGTCCCCCATGCGGAAAGTTTGCTCCTTCATCCTTGCATTGTGGTACTTGGCGACCTTTTGCTGGTATGCCGCCATTCTTATCTGGGCTTGTAGCCTGGTGCTTGATAGCAGATCCAGATCGATCCTTCTGTGATCGAAATTGTCAGGCTCTTCATAGTTGTCAATTCTCAAGGACTGTAGGGAGACTTCGATAGGTAGCATGGCTTCGGTACCGTAGGCTAGGTTGAATGGAGATTCGTCGGTGGCTATTCTTGGTGTAGTTCGGTACGTCCAAAGAAAAGAGGTCAGTTCTTCAGCCCAAAGCCCTTTGGTGGCGTTCAACCTTGTCTTTAGACCATGGAGGATGGTCCAGTTGGTGACTTCGGCTTCTCCGTTGGATTATGGATGCACAACGGATATTAGCCGATGCTGGATATGGTACCGAGCACAAAGGTCCTTGAACTTCAGATTGTCGAATTATGTCCCGTTGTCCGTGATGATGACGTGTGGGATACCGAACCTGAAGATGATGGAGTTTTTCACAAAACTCTCCACCTTGCCCTCTGTGACTTGGGCCAATGGTTCGGCTTCCACCCATTTCATAAAATAGTCGATGGCCACTAAGAGAAACTTCCTTTACCCTGATACTGGTGGGAACGGGCCAAGAATGTCCATCCCCCACTGGGTAAAGGGCCATGGGGCTGCCAACTGAGTCAGGTGACTCATAGGTTGTCTCTGCACATTGGCATACCTCTGGTACTGGTCGTACTTCCGCATGAAATCAGCTGAGTCCTTCTGGATGGAGGGGCAGTAATACCCTTATCGAATAATCTTGTATGCTAGAGATCTGCCTCCCAAGTGATCCCCGTATATGCCCTCATGGACCTCCTCAATGCATAATCTGCATCGGTGGGTCCGAGGCATTTCAGCAGTGGTTGGGAGAATGATATCTTGTAGAGGGTTCCATGTAAGATGACATACTGAGATGCCATCCAGCAGATCTTCTTGGCCTCTGCCTTATCTTCGGGCAGTTCTCCTTCATTAAGGAATCTGATGATGGGATCCATCTAGCTTAGCTCAGCATCAATCTGGTGCACCTCTGCAGCCTCTTTGGCAATGCTTGGAGTTTCAAGATGTTCAACAAAGGTGCGCCCAAGAGACTCTGGTGCTGTAGTTGCCAATCGAGACAGTGCATCTGCCCGGGAGTTCTCTGATCGGGGAATATGAATAATTTCAAAATGTTCTAGTTGAGAGGATAAGGCCTGAACCTTCTTCAGGTATTGCACCATGGTTGGATCTTTAGCTGCGTACTCTCCATTGACTTGATTTACAACCAGTTGAGAGTCGGAGAAGGCTTGGAGTTGCTAGACTCCCAGATCTTTGGTGATCCGAAGTTCGATGAGTAGGGCCTCATATTCGGCCTGATTATTAGAGGCATGGAAGGAAAAATGGAGTGCATATTCTATAATCTGGTCATTAGGTTTGGCCAACATGAGTCCAGCCCCACACCCGGTAGCATTGGAAGCTCCATCCACATGAAGCACCCAAATGGACTTCATCTCCTTCGGGGCTTCTTCTTCATCCGAAGAGGCTTCATCTTCGGACTTCCAGGTGCACTCAGCCAGAAAATCAGAGAGCACTTGGGCCTTCATAGCTGCTCGAGGCTGGAAGCTAATGTCAGATTCTCTTAGCTTCACAGTCCACTTGGCTATCCTTCCAGAAGTGTCTGGAGATCGGAGAACAGCCTTAAGAGGTTGATCAGTCAGCACCACGATAGCGTGGGCTTGGAAATATGGCCATAGTCGCTTTGCCGCAATCACTAAAGAGTATATCAGCTTCTGCATCCTTGCATATCATGTTTCTGCATCATGCAAGATCTTGCTGTTGTAGTAGATTGGCTTGTGGGACCAATCTTCCTCCTTCCGGACAAGAATCAAGCTCACTGCTTCATCTGAAGCAGAGAGGTACAGGTAGAGGACCTCGCCTTCTTTTGGCTTGGAGAGTAATGGTGGGGTCTCTAAATACTTCTTCAATTCCTTAAAGGCAACGCGATAGTCTTCGAACCATTCAAAGTCCTTTGACTGTCGAAGTACCTTGAAGAACGGAAGACATTTCTCGGTGGACCGAGAGATAAATCTGCTTAGGGAGGCAATCCTCCATGTCAACTGTTGGACTTCTTTTTTACAGGAAGGATGTTGCATATCCTTCAAGGCTTGGATCTTCTCGGGGTTGGCCTCAATCCCTCGTTTGGTGATAAGGAAGCCCAAGAATTTACCCGACATGACCCCGAAGGCGCACTTCGCCGGGTTTAACTTAATTTGGTTGTGCCGGAGAGCACTGAATGACTCCTCCAAGTCATGGATGTGGTCTCTCCAGTGGAGACTCTTGACGATCATGTCATCAACATAGGCCTCCATATTCCTTCCCAGTTGCTTTTCAAATACCTTATTGATGAGTCTTTGAAATGTTGCTCCAGTGTTCTTGAGGCCGAACGGCATCATCTTATAGCAGTAGAGACCTTTGTCAGTGATGAATGTCATCTTCTCCTGATCTTGCAGATCTATTCTGATCTGGTTGTAGCCAGAGAAGGCATCCATAAAGCTCAGCAACTGGTGGCCGATGGTAGTATCGACCAATTGATCAATCTTTGAGAGAGGGAAGCTATCTTTTAGGCAAGCCCTGTTGAGGTCTGTATAGTCGATGCAGATCCTCCACTTGCCACTAACTTTCTTCACCATTACCACATTGGCCAGCCACTCGGGGTAGCGGGCCTCTCTGATGAACCCTGCCTTGAGGAGCTTGCCAACCTCTTCATCAACAGCTTGCTATCTTTCGAGGGCGAAGCTCCTCTTCTTCTGTCCCACCGGCTTGTACCCAGGGGTTACTTCCAGCCGATGAGTAATCACTTCGATGGGAATCCTGGGCATATCCGAAGCTGACCAGGCAAAGACATCGATGTTGTCCCTGAGGAAATGGATCAGCTTCGTTCTGGTTTCCTTGTCAAGGGCACTCTCGATTTGCACAACTCTGGAGGGAACTTCCTCTTTCAAAGGTATCGGGATGGTCCTCTCCATGGGTTCACCAAGGTTTGTGGTTGAATCCCTCGGATCCAGCTGATCCGGAGTAGTCGAATCTTTGAAATGCCTGTCTTCAATCATTAGACATTCACATGCCGTCCTCTGGTTCCCTCTAACTTCTCCATCACCATTCCTGGTGGGGAAGCATACTAAGAGGTAGTGAGAGGAGATCACGGTCCGGAACCTGTTCAAGGCAGGCCTCCCCAAAATAATGTTGTATGCAGAGGGGATCTGGACCACCGTGAAGTTGATCGGCAATGTCTTTTGTCGAGGCTCGGAACCGAGGGTTACAGGAAACACTATCTCCCCCTCGGCATAAACTTGGTTGCCACCGAAATCGGAGAGTGGTATGGGGGATCTTTGTAGTTGATGTCTAGGCAAACATTTTGGAGAATGCATCGTACATCAAGACATCAGTCGAACTTCCATTATCAATAAGAACTCTCTATATATCATAATTGGCCACTACGACCGAAATTACAAGAGGATCATCGTGCGGGAGTCGGACTCCCGCAAGGTCGTCATTGGAGAAGAGCATGGAGTTGTTATCTTTCAGTCGCTTTGAAGCTTCATCTTCATCCCTTCTCCAGTTGGTGGGCCGGTGTATCATCCCTACACCTCCATTGGTGGGCCTTTGGTTTGGCAATTCATCCTCTTCGGGAGGTGGCTAGGGAACAGTTGCTTCCGACCGGGGCCCATGGCGACCGATGTACCGCCCCAGGTACCCCCTCTTGATGAGATCCTCGATTGCATCTCTCAACTGGATGCATTCTTCTGTGTTATGGCCGTGGTCCTGGTGGAATCGACAGAATTTGTTCCTCTTCCTTGTGGAATAGGAGGCCTTCATGGGACGGGGTCGTTGGAGATAGTTTTCTTTTTCTATCTCCATGAGGATCTTTTCTCGAGGGAGGTTGAGGGGGGTGTATGAGTCGAATCTTTCTCCCAATGCTCTGGGCTTAGGAGGGCTTCTTCGGCGGTCTGCATATCTACCATCATTGTTATTGAAAGTTTGGGGGCCTTGCCCCCTGTTATTCTTCTTCTTTGAAGGGGGTTTCCCTTCAATCAAACATCGATTCGCCGCCTGCTCTTCAGCATCGGCATATTTCTGAGCCCTTGATAGGAGCTCAGCGTAGCTTTTGGAGAACTTCTTATCCAGGAAAAAAGTAAGCCTGGAGGTTTGAAGCCCCTTCTTCAGAGCTGACATGGCCACGTGCTCGTTGAGATCGGGGATCTCAAGCATAGCCGCATTGAACCTGGAGATGTAGTCTCTCAGGCTCTCTCCTTCATTCTGGTGAAGGAGGAAGAGTGTGTCCGTATTCCAAGGAGTCTTGCGGCAGGTCCTGAAATGCAAGACAAATAATTTTTCTAATTTAGAAAAAGAATCGATGGTACCTGGGTGCAGGCTTGAGTACCACATCCGAGCGGACTTCTTCAAGGTAGCCAGGAACGCCAAATAGTACATCACGTCTGAAGCTCCTTGAATCATCATAAGGGCTTTGAAGCTGCCCAAATGGTCGAAGGGGTTGGTGGTGCCATCGTAGGGTTCCATCTGGGGAACCATGAAGTGCCGAGGAATGTCCTCAGCCATGATGCGGTCGGTGTAGGATAGGTGTAGATCACCCACAATCAAGTCCTCGGGATCTCTCTGATCTCTCATTCTCTGTTCTCGCACCCTTGCCATCTCTGATTCGATGGTTCTGAACCTCCCATCATAATCAGGAGTCTGCTTGGATGCTCTCTCCACTGGAGTGGAGTCTTCGGAGGAGGAGGAGGAAGTTTGCCTAGGCCTTTTCCCTTTTTGTTGGGAATCGGCAGACCTAGGCAGTCTCAAAGTTCGTCCTTCGAGAGAGGGCCGAGAATGGGGGGAGGGATGCACTGATTCCTTCCATGGTGCTATCTTTCTTCGGGATCGAGAGCTATGTCTAGAAACAGCCGGTGGGTTTGCCACCGGGAAGTCTCTGTCTTGAAACTCTTGAACCATGACTGTCAGATTGGCGACTTGGTTCAAAAGAGCTTCGAACTGCTGTGCTCCCACAGTAACCATGGGAGGTGGAACATCGTTCACCTCCGGGGGTGCACCCCATGAGATGGAGCACGACTCCGGCTTTTGTAGAAGCATTTTGAGCTTTTTCTCTTGCCATCAAAGAATTCTTTGTTTCTTTCCCTTGTCTGGGAGGGAGCTTAACAAATGTTAGTAAAACGCATCCCCTACCTGGCGCGCCAATCTGTTGGTGTGGAGTCCCTGGCTCGATCGGTCACAGCCACTGCATCGCAGGACCGCTCCCTGGTTCACCTGCAAAACAGGCCCCTTGCCAGAGTTGTTCCGGTGGAGGATACTCCGATGCCTAAGTCAATGGTGGATTCCAACCACAGAATGGGGAAGATGTCGAGAGTGGAAGAGAAAGAGCTCTTGGAGATTGAAAATATGTGTGTGCGAGATTATTCACGTGTACCTCTCGAGCCATCGTCCTTACCCATATTTAAAAGATGGCCTCCGATCTGTGGCCCGCTCTTTTTCCGGAGATCATGGGGAGCCATTCACTCTCATGATAGTCGATCGTGGGTTGTCAATGAGTGGTTCCGGCCAGATCGGAGGCGTGGCTGCAGGAATTGCATGCCATGATCATGGCATGATGAGTGTCGATTGTAACCGTTGGTTACAGTTTTATTTTTGGAATAGATTATGATTCAAGTTTCGGGTTTCCTTTTGTGTGGGCCGAAGGCTTGATATTTCTTCGAGGCCGGAGATCATGTCTACGGTAGGGATCGAAGTTTTTGTCTTCGGAAGTCAATGAGTAGTTCAGACTTCGGCCGGGGCCAAAGGTGCTATCCGAAGGACTGGCCTTCGGATGTTATAGTTTAGAGTGAATCCTTGAGTTGCTTACAGTTGGCCTTCGCTTGGTCCGAAGTTCGTAGTCCGGAGAACCGGGGCTTCGATAAGTCAAACCGGAGCCTGGTTCGTAGCTGAACCAGGATATCCCAACAAAGTTGTTGATCGGTTCCCACCATTCCAACAAACCAACTACTCCAGCAACGGTGCAGTGTGGCATGTCCGGTGATGGGCAATAGGGCATGGATGGTGATGGGCAATAGGGCATGGCCGAGCAAGAATAGTGAGGGACAGTTAGTGTATAATAGCTTAGGAACCATGGATTCTGGCCTATAGGGACCTCTTGGCGGTGAGAGAGAGCATCAAAAACTTTACCAGCTGGCAGTGGGAGTCTCAGGAGGTCCGACAATGTAGGATGGTGATATTCGACTAGGAAGAAGAAGGGACAACAGCAACTGCCTTTCCGACTACTTTTCCGGTCGTGGGGAGCTTCTCCGGCTGATAGTGAGGTAGGCAGGAGGTCTAGCGATGAAGGGAGGAGAGTCGGCACTTTTTCAGCCCTAGAAATTGAAAGAATGGTAGTGACAAAGAAGAGAAGACCACCAGCTTTTTCAGCCAATTTTCTAGCTAAGAGAGGCATCTCCGATCGGTGGTGGAAGCGTCGGTGGCTTGGGCGGTGACGGGGAAGGAGCTCCACAACTTTTGGCATGTTCAAAGCTTTGTGGTCCATGATTCTGCTTTGTGGACCACTGGCCATGGCAGCCCGTGGACCACAAGCCAATCCATAGACTGAGCGGCCGATCCATGGTGGACCGGCTGCTCTAAATTTCATGCAATTTTAGCTAATTTCTTCAAAAATTAATTCTAAGCCCATTTTAAGTCCAATTTAAGTGTCGTTTGCACTGTTGGACTTCTAAAATTGAGCTCTTCATATAAAATGATATATAAAAATATCAATTTTAAAAGAATAAAGATAAATTTATTATTAAATTAATACTTTTATATATGTGTATAATATAGTTATCACACCCTCTAACTTGAACTTTGCTTGTCCTCGAGTAAAGTAAATAGATCAGCCATGTGTATCAACCTATCCTTAAATTGGATGTTAACTTAAGCAACCCTAAAGGAAAATGATACCTGGTCAAACCACTACTGAGATCCTTCATCGAATTAATTCAACTCATTTTGTGGTCGGGTAAAGCCCATAAAGATTTCTACAGTTCTTCTTTTGCCAACTTTCCACCTTACTCTTAAAATCCTCTAACTTTTTGGGGTTTAGTTCAGTACCTCTCTGCTAGCTAGTTTTTCTCTCTTATTCTTTCTTTTTTTTAATTATGTCATGTCCAAGCCTCTTAAGTGTTAGTATTCTTCCCTTTTAACGCGAACCATAATGCTTACTTAGGCGAAGGGGTCCGATTACTTAGGGCGGTACCATTGCTTAACAGATTTCTTGACCTTCTCACCTTTTGATGCAAACCACAATGCTTACTTAGGCGATGGGGCCCAGTTACTCAGTAAGAGTTCAAGCAAAGCTATAAAGTGGGACTAATTTTTCAAGGGAAAAACTTTAGCATATTTGATCTTTTGATTTATACCCCCATAAAGTAGATTCTTCCTTGTGATCAATAGTCAGAAGGTTTTGGAATTGCTCCGAGAAATTATTTATGATCTAAACCCTATCATTTATTGAGTTTCTTTAATAATTCATCCTCAACATCTCTAATATTATCTAGACCATCAATCAATCATTGATCAAGGTGCCTATGTAACTCCAATTTGAGACAATAATTAGGTACACATAACATGATCATTTTTAATCATACTCGAAGATCTAAGCAAGTCAAGTTTTTCTCTCCCCCTAACTTAATCGACATTGTTCTTAATGGAGTAGGAAAGAAAATAAAAGGTATACTAAGAAAGAATATGCCTAGGATGAATGTGCTTTAGGAGCTAAAGAGCGCTTCATGAAGTAGCGGGTTCCTTTGTTGCTGTACTCCCTCACTTTATTATTATTCTAAATGAAAGGAAAGTAACTAGTTAAAAATAAAAACATAAACTGCGTTGCATCCTAGGAGTTCTAAGTTTAAAGTCTTCAGCCAGACTTTGTGGATCTTCTAGATTATGTCGATTGATATATCCACTAAATTATTATATATACTTAGTCATGGTGGATGGTTGGATGAAGTCCAATCAGTAGTGTCCCACATGATATCTTTGTCATGCATATCTACAAGATGTGTCTCCTAATAATAAATATCCGGAGATGGCTTGGTCAGCAAAGTAGATATTGGTTTTAATGCTGGGGCTAAGTAAAAATTGGGTGACTTTGGAAATTGCTCACACTTTGATGTCCAAGGTGGGTCTAATAAATCACTCAGCCTCTCTACACAATCTATTCCAGTACAATTCAAATGTTTGCAAGATAGATCCCCAGTAAAGTTGTCAGGGCTATCGTATTCAAAGATTTCATTACTTGGTTTTGGAAGTGACAATTTGGTTGGGCAGTCTATTAGTAGATTAGAGATTGGCTCTTCAATAACTTCTTTGGAGTTATTTGGCAAACCTACAATTTGGGTTTCCTGGTCAGGGGTTACATAATGTTTGAAGAATGGATCATTCATCTTGACTAGGAGTGGCTCTTGCTCCAGTGTAGGTGAGGTTTCTAATGAGGAAGCTATTGGTGTATGAGAGAGATGGGTCATTTGCTCATATTTCATGGTCCATGGAGGAGTGAAACTAGGTAGTTCTAATAGTGCATTCACTTCATTCATGTACTCATCTATGTAAAAACTGTCCATATCAAAATGGGCTAGACAGGCTTATAGAAGGTCTTGAGTGGGCATGTTAGGGGTGGTTTCTTCTACAAATTCTTCTAGCACGTTTACCTCATCAAATCCAACACCATGTGGTCCATCGATTACACTAAATATATTCAACCTTAACTTTTTATTCCCAAATGACACATCCATGACTTCTGTCCTACAATTGATGCAAACATTTGCTATAGCCAGGAAGGGTCGGCCTAGGATAATGGGAATATGTCTCGAGTTGCTACTTGATTCCATGTCGAGGACTAAGAAGTCAACTAGAAAATAAAACTCATCTACCTTGACTAGGACATCCTCAAGCATCCCACGTGGTACCTTAACTAATCTATCAGCTAATTGCAAGGTGACCAAAGTAGGTTTCAATTCTCTTGGTCCAAAGAGTTCATACACCAAGCTAGGTAAAAGGTTTACACTAGCCCCTAAGTCGAGGAGAGCTTTTTCAATGTGAAAGTTCCCTATGACACAAGAAATAATGGGAGCTCCTGATCCTTAAGTTTTGGAGGGGTGGTATGCTGGAAGATAGAACTAGCATGTTCCATAAGGCATACTTTATTTGGGATTTATGATCAAGATTTATGCTTCTTGGTACACAAATCTTTCAAAAATTTAGCATATGCTGGAACCTGTTTAATTGCATCCAGAAGGAGAAGGTTAATTCAGACTTGCTTAAAAAATTCAAGTGTCTCCTCAAGTCCTCCTTCTTCTCAGCAAGAATAGGGGCTTTTAGTGCATTAGGGTATGGTTCCTATTGGGAATAGTATCTCAAAGCCAATCATCTAGGATGTAGATGGTTATGCTATTTTGTAATTGTATATGAATTCTTTAAATGAATAAAAGTTATTCTTTTGGCTGTTCATCACATGTGTATTTTCTTGAAAAGAACTCTTGTGCGATGGAGTCCTTAGAACTACATTATATTTGATACAAAGAGGATGTATCGAGTAGTTCTTAAACTGGTTTACAACCAAAGGATACATTGTTATAGGACGACAATGTATAAAGCGTAGGTTGTTGTATGTCACATTGGTTGGTTATCTTTTTAACCAAGGAGTGTAAGGAGACTGATATGATATACAGGTGAAATGTATGATGTCTCACTGAATGTGACCATCTGTGAAGCTCCCTTCTATCAAAGGGTTGCTCACGAAGGAATATGGGTATATGTGTCCCTTAGACCTGAGGTCACCATGGTAGCTTGCAAGCAACTCACTATACTTTGGTACCGGACTACCTGGATTTCTAAGCCAGTGATAGAAGGTTTCTAGGTACAATCAAGTACTTGTGGAGTAGTGGTTGATTAAGATGGGATTGATCCCTCCAAATGGTTTGGAGTGAATGACTCGCTATGTCTTAACTTAGCAAAACCTTGGCCAGGGTAGTTCTTATGGGAGTCACAGAACTTGTAAGGTTGAGACACGATATGGATGTACTAAATTAGGGTTGGTAGTCAAATCCTAGGTCATCCTGAGCACTATGAGGTCAAAGGAAAGAATTATGTCTAACCATATGCCAGAGGTTTTAAAGATTTGCTCAGCATCATCGATCTATCTGGACATTGGGTATCATTGCTAGATGATGACTTTGACTCGTACTGGAAACGTTCTAGTGCTACCGGCTTAGTTTTCAAACCTATGGGATCACACACCATAGGAGTTTCTACCTGATCTAAAGGCCGATCAATGATTGAGAATTGTTTAGCATCACTATGGGGTTAATATGATTGACCATGATCCAAATGTCAACACTTCCATAAGTTGACACTTGGCTGTGATGAGTATTTTTCACTAATTTGATTAGTAAATTTTGAATGACTTATTTGCAATATGATTGCCATCTGATGGGTCAAGCCAAATGTGATTTGGCTTAGGATCAAATTATATTTGATTTATCATGCTCACTTTCCTTTAAAAGATTCAAATTTGAATTTTGAATTCAAATTTCAAATCTTGGCAGAAATTGGCTCCAAGGTTTTTTATGGAATATATTATTTGAAATGTAGATTTTCTTCCATATAAACCTAGAGCTAATTTGGTTCAACCCTTAACCCTCTCCCCCAATCACTCCTCCTTCCATATCTCTCTCCCTCTTTACTCTTACTATAAATAGGTGTCTTTGTAAGGGTAGCAGAGTTAGTTGAGGTTGACTTTTGCTGGGCTTTTCTAAGAAAGGGAGGGAAGGTATCCATAGAGTGGGGTTTGAAAGGATTTGGATTTTGGGTGTGAGCCTACCTAGCAATCAAGCTAGGGTTTGGGAAGAAAGAGTTAGTTGGGAAGGGTTCCACATCTACTTCTCCCCAATGTTCCCCAACCAGATTTTTTAGTGGCTTCAAGAAAGTCTTGCAGGTCCAAGGAAAGAAAAGATCGGTCTCAAGAATCTTAAGAAGCTAGCACTCCAAGGGAGTTGATTGGGATCAAGCCCTGGTGTGAACTACCTACAGAGGCTAGACATTTGTGTGGCTCAGTGGCTCTTCATCACTTGCATCCAAAGGTTAAAGGTAACATACCCTTTCCTTTTCTTTGCTCTTGATATCTCTACATGCACTTTTATTATGTCAGTTCCTATTATAGGCAGATTGGTAGATTGACTTGATCGATCTACCAAGTCTTTCACTAAGTTGTACTTTAAAATAGTTTTAAAATATAGTCTGTCTACTTGTGTTGACCCCATAAGTAATTTTGATGATAACCAAATATTGGTGCATGCATTTGTTTTATTAACAACTCTTCAAGTGGTTTACAAGTTTTTGTAGCATGAATTCATTGCTCAAATTTTAACTCCTACATTTTAATTTCTTGTTTTGAGTTATGTTGTAATTGTATATTGTAAAGAAGAACCCAAAGAAAAAAGTTAAGAAAGATCATAAAATTGGGTTACTTCTAAATGTATTTCAAGCTTTATATTTCTTAGAAATATGTTATGTTTGAAGACATCTTGAAGCTTGAAGACTTGCTGGATGAATACTAGAGAAAGACTAAGAAAATCACTGAAACATTTATCCGAGCTGACTCGAAGAGAAGAGAGCTAACTCTGGCACATGGCACGCATGAGGATTCTAGCACGCAGATATCCAAGCCAACTCTAAGGGACTCAAGCTGACTCATCTAGTGTACTACTTCCTAAATCAAATAGGTGAGCCGACCCAAAGGGAGTCCGAGCTGACTCTATTATATAGTCAGACATCTGAGCCAACTCTTCAGAAGATTGTGCTGACTCCTCTAGAGTCCAGAAAATACATTTCGAGAACAACAGCTGAATGAGTCGACTAGAATGGAAGTTAGCCGACTCATCCAGACTGATATGTTGAAGGCCTGTGGATTCGAGTCAACTCGAATAAAGGTGAGCCGACTCTTACTGAGTGAGAAATCGGGACACTATGCAAGCAAGCCGACTAGATTAAAGAGAGTCGACTCAATCAGAACAACTATGAGGATCCAAGCTGACTCGAGTAATCCGAGCCAACTCGAATGGCACTTATAGGCATATAACGGCTAGTTCCAGAACTTGGATTTTGAATCCAAAAACTGCTCCAACAATCAAATATCACATCCCAACGGTCTACAGCTACTAAAACTACCTGAGAAAGGTACAAGATCATATATTTGAGGGATTAGAACTATTTGAAAAAGGCTTTTGAGAGAGTTAATGCATTATTCAATATCCAACCAAGTCAACAAGCAAGAGAGCACTAAGAGCATTCAAGATAGCCTTCAAGCCTTCACCAACTCTCATCTGAAGCTTGAATCACTTAGTAAAGAAGCTATAAAAGCCATTAAAGTTCATTGATGTGCATTGAAGTGGGCTTCTCTCGAGCTACATCAGCAACCATTCGACAAAAATTTGTTTGTCATTCTGTTTCCTTTCTTTTCAATTCATTTTGAATTGTTGGGTTATTGGTGAGCCCAGTTGAAAAACCAAATAGGTTCTTGGTTATCCTTTGTTAAAAACCAAGTGTTGGGTTCTTGGTGTTCCTGGTAAAACCAAGTTGGGTTTCTTTGGTGATCCCAGAAAAACCAAAGTGTAAAGGTTTGGATTGTGAGCCAATTAAAACAATCCGACTGTATTCCATGGGGGATATAGTAAAAATCCCAAGTGGTAATCTTGGGTAGTGGACGTAAGAGTTGGGTTGCTTCGAACCACTATTATTGCTGTATATTTGTGTTGTACTTTTCTGATCTGATTTTGCTTCTGCATTTAAATACTTCATCACATCACTTAACACCTTAAAAAGGATTTTTAAAAGCACATTATTGCTTAAATTTTTTATTTTGCAATTCACCACCCTCTTAGGGAAGCCACCTGTGCAACAATTGGTATCAGAGCAATGTCTCTGAATATATTTAGAGTAAAGATTGATGGCTTATCCCATGAGTACATCCTTGGTCGAAGGCCAATCTACTAATAGACCTCCACTCTTCACTGGCATAAATTATTCTTACTGGAAAGCTAAAATGAAAATCTATATACAAGCTATCGATTTTCAATTATGGAAGGTCATTCTAAAAGGACCACAAATTTCCATGATTAAAATTAATGGTGTGGATGTCCCTAAGCCTGAAGAGGACTAGGATGAACATGACATGAAGTTAGGGGAATTAAATGCCAAAGCAATGAATCTATTATACTATGCTTTGGATGCCAACAAGTTTGATCGAATTTCCACTCGCTCTTCAGCAAAGAAAATTTGGGACAAACTTGAAGTGACCCATGAAGGAACTTCCCAAGTGAAGACTTCAAAAATAAATCTTCTTGTACATAGTTACGAATTATTTAAAATGGAATCTACTAAAACTATCTTTGCCATGTTTACTCGATTTATAGATATTATTAATGGTTTGAAAAGCCTCGGCAGGGTTTACTCAAATGCTGACTTAGTACAGAAGATCTTAAGATCACTTCCAGACAAATGGGACTCCAAAGTGATTGCCATCCAAGAAGCGAAAGATCTAAACACCTTATCTCTGGATGAATTGATGGGTTCACTCATCACACATGAATTGGCCATGCACCATTGAACTGATGATGATCAAAAGAAGAAGAAGACAATTGTCTTCAAAGCTACATTGGACTCAAAAAAAAATGAGGAAATGGAAGATGACTCCACCTCCTCCAAAGACGATCTAGAAGACGAAGATATCACAATGGTCATGAAAAGATTTAGAAGGTTTATGGGAAAGAAGAAAGGGAGATTTAATAGAAAATTTCATAAACGAGGAGAGCACTCCAAGGACAAGGTCAAGGATAAAGAAAAAGATAAAGATCAAGTGCCCACATGCTATGAATGTAAGAAGCCGGGACACATTCATCCAGATTGTCCACTACTAAAGAAATTCTTTAGGAAAAAGAAGAAGAAGGCGATGGTTGCCACATGGAGCGATAGCGAGGAATCCATCTTAATTGAAGAAGAAGAGACCATGAAAATAGCTACTTTATGTCTAATGGGTCTCGAAGATGAGGTACTATCCCCCAATGCTCAAATTGAATTTACATTTGATGAATTAAATTCTGCTTTTCATGATTTATTATCTGAATTTAAAAAAGAATAACTTATTGCAAAAAGAATTACATGTCTTTTCTGAAAAGTATAAAACTTTGAAAACTGAGAATAATGCATGTCTAGACAAAAACAAAGCTTTGATAAATGAAAATATTAATTTGAAAATAGAGGTTGAAAAACTCAAGCCACTTGTTGAAAAACTTACATTATCTTCTAACAAGCTTGAGTTGATTTTAAAAGAACAAAGAATTTCTGGTAATAAAGCTGGAATCAGTTTTAATTCTTCAACTTCAAATGGTATTTCAGCAACTACTTTTATGAAACCAAAAGCTTATGCTCCAAAATTTACATCTCAAAATGCTTTTGCAACAAATGGTTCTGCTTCTACTTCAAAAACTACATTATATGTTCCTAAGAGCTCAAATAGAAAATCTTTTATATCTACATCTCATGCAACAACATCTACAATTTCAAAATCTGCATCTTTTCAAAATTTTAGAGTTGAATGTTATACATGCAAAGGGTTAGGACATAAAACTTTTGAATGAAATATCTTTTGAAATGTCAAAAGTAAAGTAAAGAAGATTTGGGTTCCCAAAGGAACCACCTCTACTAACCTGCAAGGACCCAAGTTAGCTTGGGTACCTAAAAGAACTTTTTGATTGTCTTGTAGGAATGTCTTGCAATCCAAAAATTGAAGAAAAGATGGTATCTCGACAGTGGCTGTTCAAGGCATATGACGAGTGACAAGGATCAATTTATCATCCTAGAGATGAAAGATGGAGGTATGGTTACTTTTGGAGATAATGGCAAGGAAAAAATAATTAAAATCGGTAAGATCAAGATAACCCCCTGTACTTTTATTGAAAATGTATTGCTAGTAGATAAATTGAAGCATAATTTGTTAAACATCAGTCAATTATGTGATAAAGGCTTCAAGGTTATCTTTGAATCATCTATGTGTATTGTAACAAACTCTCTTGATTCTAGCAATAAGTTCATTGGACATAAACTTGGAAACATCTACGTGGTAGACCTTAATGATCTTGCCATGACAAGTAGTTCCAGTCTAGTTGCAATGAATGCTAAGACTAAGGAATCTTGCTTACTTTGGCATAGATAATTAGGTCATGCTAGCATGCATACAATTGCCAAGTTAATTTCTAAAAATTTAGTTAGAGGCATGCCTAAGTTTAAAGTAGATTTTGATCATGTTTGTGATGCATGCCAAATGGATAAACAAACTACGGGGAGCTTTAAATCCAAAAATATGATTTCAACTACTAGACCTTTAGAGCTACTTCACATGGACTTATTTGGACCAACTATGACCACAAACCTAAGAGGTATGAAATATGTCCTTGTGATTGTAGATAATTTTTCTAGATTTATATGGATTTTATTCATTGCTCACAAAGATGAAACCTTTAAAGTATTTCGAGAATTTTATAAAATGGTTTCAAATCAAAAAAATCTTTCAATAATTTCAATTAGGAGTGATCATGATAATGAATTTGAAAAGCAATTTTTCGATGATTATTGCATAGAAAATAGCATTGATCACAACTTCTCCGCCCCTTTAACACCACAATAAAATAGTGTTATAGAAAGAAAAAATAGGACTTTGGAAGAGATGGCCCGAATAATGTTATGTGAAGGCAATCTTCCAAGGTACTTTTGGGCAAAAGTGATTAACACTGCTTGTTACATTTTAAACCGTGTTTTGATCCATCCTATTTTGAAGAAAACCCCTTATGAGCTTTGGAATGATAAGAAATCCAATATTAATTATTTTCATGTTTCTGGATGTAAATGCTTTGTGCTTAATAATGGTAAAGATAATCTAGGAAAATTTGATGCTAAATATGATGAAATGATTTTCCTTGGTTATTCATTATATAGCAAAGCATATAGAGTATTTAATAAAAGAACTCTTACTATAGAAGAACCGTGCATGTTATTTTTGATGAAACTAACCCCTCACCTTCTAAGAAAGAAGAGTGTATAGACAATAATGTAGGTACAATTCAAAAGGAAATGGAAGACATGAGTATACAAGAAAGATCAATTGAAGAAGGAGAAGAAACAGTAAGTAAGGATCATGCAGATCTACCAAGAGAATGGAGGTGGTAACTTTTCATCCAAAAGAATTGACCATTGGCGATCCTTCACAAGGCATTAGGACTAGGTCATCACATAGAGATGTACATAATTACCTAGCCTTTGTATCATAAATAGAACCTCATATCTTAGAAGAAGCTGAAAATGACCTAAACTGGATGATGGCCATGCATGAATAATTAAACCAGTTTGAAATAAATAAGGTTTGAACATTAGTTGATAGACCTTCGGACCATCCAATCATAGGAACCAAATGGATCTATAGAAACAAGTTAGATGAACAAAGAAATATTATAAGAAACAAAGCTAGATTAGTGGCTAAGGGATATAACCAAGAAGAGGGTATTGATTTTGATGAAACATATGCACCTGTAGCAAGATTAGAAGCCATTAGATTACTTCTTGCATTTTCTTGCTACATGAATTTTAAACCTTTTCAAATGGATGTGAAAAGTGCATTTTTAAATGGTTTCATTTTGAACAAGTTTTTGTAGAACAACCACTAGGTTTTGAAGATCATGTTTTTCCAAACCATGTATTTAAATTGAATAAAGCATTATATGGTTTGAAACAAGTATCTAGAGCCTGGTATGATAGACTTAGCACCTTCTTGATTGAAAATAATTTTTCAAGAGAAAATGTTGATAAAACTCTTTTCATTAAGAAGAAAAATAATGATATTTTAGTTGTACAGATTTATGTTGATGATATTATATTTGGTGTAACTAATGAAACTCTTTATAGAGAATTTTCTAAGTTAATGCAGGGAGAATTTGAAATGAGCCTAATGGGTGAACTTAACTACTTCCTTGGACTTCAAGTGAAATAAACAAAGGAAGGAATCATCATCAACCAAGCCAAGTATACCAAGGAAATAATCAAAAAGCTTGGTATGGAGTCAAGCAAACAAATGAATACACCCATGAGCCCTCTTGTAGATTGGATAAAGATGAAAATGGATCCAACATTGACCAAAAACTCTATAGAGATATGATCGGATCCTTGTTATATTTAACTACAAGTAGACCTGATATCTTGTATAGCATATGTATATGCACTAGATTCCAATCTAATCCCAAAGAGTCATATATGCTTGCTGTTAAAAGAATTATCAGATATTTAAAAGGTACAAGTAATTTGGTCTATGGTTTTCAAAACATTCTTTATTAAATTTAATTAGATTTTCGAATGCTGATTATGCTAGTTATAGAATTGATAGAAAAAGCACTAGCGGCACATGCCAATTTCTATGGTTGAATTTAATCTTAAGGCACTACAAGAAAAAAAACTCGGTAGCACTTTTTACTGCTGAGATAGAGTATGTTGCTGCAGGGAGTTGTTGTGCATAATTGTTATGAATTAAACAACAACTAGAAGACTTTGATATTTTACAATCTAAAATTTTAATTAAATATGATAACACAAGTGCTATAAATTTGACAAATAATCTAATTCAGCATTCTAGAACTAAGCATATAGAGATTAGACATTATTTTATTAGAGATCATGTTTTGAATGGTGATATTAAACTAGAATTTATCCCAACTGAAAATCAATTAGCTGACATTTTTACTAAGCCACTGAATCAGGATAGATTTGAAATAATTAGAGGAGAATTAGGTCTTTGTGATCCTTTCTAGATTTTCCTAACCTAATTCCTTCAAAATTAAGGAAAGATTATCTAGAAAACCTCCTACAACTATTCAAGATCTTTGAACAACTTTCCTTGAGATTTCACTGAATTAATTTCAATTTCTGAATCATTTCAACTTTTATGGAAAGTTTCTGTTCGAGTCAACTCGAGCAGTTTTGCTCTGGTCGAGCCGTCTTGAATCTCTGTTATTTTTGCTCTTGCTCTAGATGAGCCAACTAGGTCAATTTAGGGTTTGCCTAGCCGACTCGATTTCCTGTTTCTTCTGAGTTCGCTCTGGACAAGCTGACTCAGATAATTTTAGGACTAACTGAGCCAACTCGGATGTCGGATTTATGATTTTTCAGTAGAGCCGAGTAACTTTTTCTAACTTTTTATGCTTGTCATTTTCTCTCCAAACCCTAACATTTCTCTCAAAACTTTCTCCAATCCTCCAAAACCCTTTACCCAAAGCCTCAATTTCTTCATTCCTGGCAAACTTGTTGCAATGGCTCCTAAGATAGCAGTGGGAAAGAGATCAAAATGGACGACACCCTCTGTAGAGACTAAAAGAAGAACAAAACATCGGCAGGAAGAGCCGACTCGAACAGTAGAAGAAGAGGAAGAAAGAGAACCAATGGCCATGGCTCCATCTTCAAGATAGGAAGTTTCAATGTCAAATCGACCTGTGACTAATAGCAGGAGAATTTTATTTAACTTTCTTGAAGAGATTGGTTTGAAAATCAAAAATTTGATTGAAGCACAAGGTTGGACATATTTTTGTTCCTTGAATATTTCCACTTATCCAACACTTGTTAGGGCTTTTTATGAAAACCTCATACTAGGGCCCACTCATATTGAATCAACTGTGAAAGGAAAGAGGGTTATAGTAACTGAAGAGAGATTGAGAAATTTACTGGAAATGCCTACTGATGGAATAAAACATCTGATTTTAAAAAACAGAGAAAAGACCCTACAAGTAATTCTTGGCAGAGAAGATGTTGGTGGAGTAGGTACTATGATGGCCAACACATTATCATTAGAAATGAGGTTACTCCATAATTTTATAAGCAGGATATTTCTCCCAAGAACAAGGAGATTTGACTGGGTTAGTGAACGAGACTTGAGCTTCATGGAGAATATTATTCAAGGAGAGTCACTTAACCTGCCCTTCATAATGATCATGCAAATGAAAGAAGCAGTCCAAAAGGTAAAGGCTTGTCTTCCTTATGGAATGGTCTCAACAATGCTATTTCAAGACTCAAGAATAAGCCTTGAAGGGGAAGTTGGTAAGTCCCTTCACCATACAGATACATACACCTCCAAGTCACTGCTAAGAATGGGCTATATTTTTACTGAAGGAGTATGGAAGAAAAAGGGGATTGATGAAAGGGCAATTACAGCCTCCTCCAGCAGAAGCAGCAGTTCAAAAGACGAGAGTGAAGATCTACCTAGAGAGATCTCCACTGCAGGTCCATCAGCACCTGAGGAGACTGTTCCTAGCTCAAAGCAGATATTTGACATTCCTATTGGTGAGTTTGGCACCTCTACCGAGCATTTTTCTGAGCCAGCTAAGACTGAGTTTGTATCTATTAGGTCTAAGCATACTTCATTTGAAGCCATGGAGATAGTGCACCTTGAGACTCCTTTACCTACATCTCCATCAGCACCTACTGCTCCTAGACCACCTGCACCTTCAGTTGATACTTATGTTTTGCAAGATTTTATCACTCAGCATTTGAGCACTCTGACTGACACACTGACTTGCACTCTATATAATATGTTTGGCGAGCTTTGCTATTCAGTAGAGACAAGGCTAGACCACTTTGGAGGGGAATTAAGAGATCTACACAACAGAGTAGACAATCTTGAGACCTCCGAAGGTGTATCACAGCATGATCTTCAACCCATTCTTGATATGGTATCACTAGGTCCTGAATCAATTAAGAACTCTGTCAATCATACTCTAGAAGAATTCAGAACTAAATTGAATGATGTTAGATTTAAAATGGATTCATTGGAAGAAGGAAAAAGGATGGAAGAAGACTATACTAAGGGCATTGGAATCTTAGGAGCAGAGTTTGGAAGATTAAGGGGATTTGTAGAGGCATTTGCCAATGCACAGGCATATGAACTAGTTAAATTGCACAAGGACATAAAGAAATTGGATGAAGAAGTTGATACTGTGCAATTCAAGCTAGACCCCTATCAAACAGAGTGATTGTAGCATTTACAGCTCCACAACATAGACCTGCTCCATAGTCTACACCTAGGCCTCAATCCACTCCCTTTGCTGGTTTGTCTGCACACCCCAGATAGCCAGCTCCTCACCTTAGACCTCAAGGATCTCATCCTGCTTTAATACCTTCTGATATACTAGATCCAGATCCTATAGCATCTGTCTCCTAGCATTAAGATACCTGGATATTCCTCTAGCACTAGATTAGATATAGACAGTGATTAATTGTACTTCCTTTCATGTTTTATAACTTGTATTGATCATTTTAAATGAAATGAAAGTTATTTTGGTATCTACTAGCACTGTCTTGAATTATTTTGAGATTATGCAATGTTTACAATGCTAATGTGATGAATTTTAATTAGAATATCGAAATGAATTTGAAAAAGTGAAATTATCTCAAACAAATATTAAAAACTTTCTCATTCTATTTCAAAAATTGAGCTTTATTGTATTACCTTTTTGATTTTTTAACAAAAATGGGGAGAACTTTGAGCTGACATGAAAAATTTGAGAGCTGACATGGAAAATTTGAGCTGACAGGAGAACTTTGAGCTTAATTGAAAAATATCTACACCTAGTTTCATGCATTGGAAAATATTCAAAAAGGTGGAGAATGTTCATAAGTGCATGAAAAGAATGAAATAGGGGGAGAGTATAAATGATTGTGTTTAAAATGAGCTTAAATGTTTCATGATTTAAGAACCTATAAAAAGGGGGAGAATTTTTTATTTTTTTTTAAAACAAATGGCTTTAGCTCAAAACCTACATTTTGCTCTGATTTCTCTAAATTCTAGCTCTAGAACTAGCTCTAATTCTTTCAATTTTGAGCTCTGATACTCCATGTTTGTCCTATTTCTGGTACTTTGAGTAAACAAATTTAATACTCTAATACACACAAAAGCACTAACATTGATACTATAAAGTTTCTTCACAATAGCTCTGATACTTATTTGCAAATATAATTAGCTCTGATACATGTGCACACTTACTTTCAAATACTATTACACATGTAATTGTAAAGAATTTTTCATGCCTAGTACTTTGTCATCATCAAAAAGGAGGAGATTGTTAACCCCATAAGTAATTTTGATGATAACCAAATATTGGTGCATGCATTTGTTTTACTAACAACTCTTTAAGTGGTTTACAAGTTTTTGTAGGATGAATTCACTGCTCAAATTTCAACTCCTATATTTTCATTTCTTGTTTTGAGTTGTGTTGTAATTGTATATTGTAAAGAAGAACCCAAAGAAAAAAGTTAAGAAAGATCATAAAATTGGGTTTCTTCTAAATGTGTTTCAAGCTTTATATTTCTTAGAAATATTGAGTTTGAAGATATCTTGAAGCTTGAAGACTTACTGGACAAATACTGGAGAAAGACTGAAAAAATCACTAAAACATTCATCCGAGCCGACTCGAAGAGAAGAGAGCTAACTCTAGCATGTGGCATGCATGAGGATTCTAGCACGCAGATATCCAAGCCGACTCTAAGAGACTCGAGTTGACTCGTCCAGTGTACTACATACTAAATCTGACAAGCAAGCCAGCCCAAAGGGAGTCTGAGCCAACTCTATTATATAGTCAGACATCCGAGCTGACTCTTCACAAGATCGAGCCGACTCCTCTAGAGTCCAGAAAATGCATTATGAGAACAATAATGAAACGAGTTGACTAGAATGGAAGTTAGCCGACTCGTCCAGACTGATATGTTGAAGGCCTGTGGATCCGAGTCAACTCAAATCAAGGTGAGCCGACTCTTATAGAGTGAGAAATCAGGACAGTGTGCAAGCAAGTTGACTGGATTGAAGAAAGTCAACTCAACTAGAATAACTTTGAGGATCTGAGCCGACTAGAGTAATCTGAGCTGACTCAAATGACAGTTGCAAGGATATAACGACTAGTTCTAGAACTTGGATTTTGAATCCAAAAAGTGCTCTAATGATCAAATTTCACATCCCAATGGTCTACAACTACTAAAACTACCTAAGAAAGGTACAACATTATATATTTGAGGGATTTGAACTATTTGAAAAAGGCTTTTGAGAGAGTTAATGCATTATTCAATATCCAACCAAGTCAATAAGCAAGAGAGCATTAAAAGCATTCAAGATAGCCTTCAAGCCTTCACTAACTCTTATCTGATGCTTGAAGCACTTAGTAAAGAAGCTATAGATGCCATTAAAGTGCACTGAAGTGCATTGAAGTGGGCTTCTCTCAAGCTGCATCGACAACCACTCGACAAAAAAATGTTTGTCATTCTATTGCCTTTCTTTTCAAATCATTTTGAATTGTTGGGTTATTGGTGAGCCCGGTTGAAAAACCAAATAGGTTCTTGGTTAGCCTTTGTTAAAAACCAAGTGTTGGGTTCTTGGTGATCCTGGTAAAACCAAGTTAGGTTTCTTTGATGATCTCGAAAAAACCAAAGTGTAGAGATTTGGATTGTGAGCCTGTGAAAACAATCTGACTATATTCTAGTGGAGGATATAGTGGAAATCCCAAGTGGTAATTTTGGATAGTGGACATAGGAGCTGGGTTGCTTCGAACCACTATAATTGCTGTGTGTTTGTGTTATGCTCTTTTAATCTGATTTTGCTTCTGCATTTAAATACTTCATCACGGCACTTAGCTCCTTAAAAGGGATTTCAAAAAGCACATTATTGCTTAATTTTTTTAAATTTCCAATTCACCCTTCTCTTGGGAAAGCCACCTGTGAAATAGCCTGCTATGCCTTTTAAACTTTCAGTACCTTGGGCAAGTAGGGTGGTTCTGTTACAATCAATTCATCTTCTTTTATTAGCTCCTCCTTATCCTTAGATGGTTTTGATTTAGGTTGGGTTGGAGGTGTGGGGTAGGTTTCATTGGTTTTGCTAGGTTGCTCGATGACCTTTCCGTTCCTAAGGGTCATTACTGATTTGGCATGTTCAGAAAATGTTTCTAGGATTCTAGAGCCTTCAGCCATGATTGCCCTTTCAGGTTATTAATGGGCTGGCTAGGTAACTTACCTTCTTCCCTTCTATTAATAGTTGCAGTTAGCTGATCCATCCGGGCTTCTTGCTTGATAATAGACTAAGTGTGGGAGTGGAGTTGTTTACTCATTTCTAGCCCTTTCAATACTTGGTGCAGCCTCTCATTGAAGGTAAGATCATGATTATTTGGTGGAGGTTGTGGGGCACTCGAGTGTTGCGAATGTGGTATGCTTCCAAAGTTGGTCTCCTGATAGTTGGGCCTAACTAATGTTGGCTTAATAGCATGTTGGGATTTCCAAGAAAAATTTAGGTGATTTCACCATCCAGGATTGTAGGTGTTTGAAAATGGATCATTTCCTGGTTTAGGAGCCATTCAGGTTTGTGCTTGATCAACTTTCTCTTGAACGAGCTTAGGGAATTGAGAGTTACTAGATAATCACCTATCGGATGGGTAGGACTTGAACAGATAATGAAAAGATCATGGTTTTGATGAGGTGAGGAGGAAATATGTCTGCTTTGTAAGATTTGGTCAAACTTTTGGGATAGTTCATCTATCTTGTAGTAGACATCTACAGAATGACCAACTTCATATATTCATCCTCTCTTAGGTCCTATGGGAGGATCTCTACATGCAATAGACATGTGATGCAAGGAATTTTCACTCAGGGTTTCAAAAAGCTGCCAAGCCTCATGTTCATTTTTAAGTATGAACGTCCCTCCACATGAGGCATCCACCATCTATCGGTGCCTTTCTAACAAACCATCATAAAAACATTGGACTAACTGCCATTTAGGTATGGCATGGTGTGGACATTTTCTAATCAATTCTTTCAACCTCTCCCATGTCTCATGAAACATTTCTCCATCTAACTAGGAAAAACTGGTTATGGCTTTCCTAATTTGATTCATTTTTCCAATTAGAAAGTATTTTTTAAGAAATTTTCTCTGAAGTTGATTCCAAGTTGAAATGGTCACAGTGTCTAGAGAATTCAACTACTACTTGGCTCTATCTTTTCAAGAAAAAGGGAATAGCTTAAGCCTAAGAGCATCATCGAAGAAATTTTGAATCTTAACAATTGAACATATTTCCAAGAATTCATCCAAATGTTTGTAGGGGTCTTCATTTGCAATTCCATAGAAAGATGGCAACATCTGAATTATGCTTGACTTAATTTCATACTGGACAGCCTATACTGGGAATACTTGGATACAAGGTGAATAAGTATACCTTGAAGGGGTGAAGTACTCCTTCATTTATCATAGAAGATCGATTCCTTGATTGGGGTCCATGGTTTGTGATCTATTTGCTCTACAGGTTCTGACTATTTCAGGATCTAGGGTTATGATTTTAGGTTCTAAAGATCGATGACCTAACATACACCCTACAGTAATACTCTAAAGCAAACAGTAGTTCAATGTTTTTTTTTAATAAGAAATTAGAAGAATGAGAGAGAAGATCTAAAGGAAAGACTTCTAAGAGAATCCTAGGCTAGAGAGAAAAGAGAGCTATGTTAATTTTTTTTTTCAAACAACACAAACAAATTCAAGTCTATCTTAGGGTTAACCTGGAACAAGACAGCTCCAAACTATTCCAAGGTTACCTTCGAGCACTCCAAGCCCAAGATCAATCAATTGACTTGGCTAGGTAAGTATAAGGTTGGTGGGGGTCCCCTTGTTGCTTGCCTTAGACACCAATTAAAATTGGCCAGGTAAGCGAACGGAACCAATTAAAGAACCACCTTCCTTCAGGCTATTATCCCTGAACCACTTGCCTTAGACACCGAGCAACTAAATGATCCGAACCCAGTATAACTCTAGGGTTCCCTTGTACTATTGAGCTCGAATTTCCTAGGGCTGGCATCTAGTTAATTTTAAAGTTAGGGTATGGGTCAATGCACATGCAGGGGAATGATTTGCGGGCCAAGGAAGGGTAATGACATCCCCACCTTATCTAGTTAATGAGGTTAAGTGCCCTTATATCAGTTATGGAAAGATGAATGTAGCAAGCAAGGTGTCCAAATCTTGAAATTATCAACAAACAAAATTACACTAATTACTTTTTTTCTTTTTAATTTGATGGTTAAGTTTCTACTCACCTACCAAGTTATGAGGATGTCAAGGAAAAATTTTTAAGTATGTTCAATCTACGTAAAAAAAATTTAATTTTGATTTTGATTTTTTTTGTTTCTTTTAAAATAACATCAAAAGATCCCCAATAACGGTGCCAAAAATCTGATGCGCATTGTAATGCACTGATTTAGTACCTTAATTTGACTATTCTTATGAAGCATAGTGGGAGTAAGGGTCGAATCCACAGGAACCTTTGAGTTATCTTAAAAGTAAAATAATCCAGATATGCACTAGAAAAGGGAACTAACAGGAGATCAGTAGTGAAAGTAATCTAGAGATGATCTATCTTAGCAAGATCATGGCCTGTACCCGTAGATCATAGCCCATCCCTTTTGGAAATAAATCAATCAAAATGATAGTGAAAATAATCAAGATGTGACCTATCTTAACGAGAGCATGACCCATACCCATAGATCACGGCCCATCCCTTTTGGAAATAGATCAATCAAGATTATATTCACATAGACATAGAATGACTTACCTCTAAACCTTTGCACTGCTCAATACCCCCTTTTCCCAAATAGGCTTCCTGAGTGAGCTACGGCATGCCCGAAGGTGGAGCAGTCCAGTGACACGATGGAGAGTAGAGATTGGGAACCAGTGCCAGTGTAGTGGAAGTAGAACCCAATCATGAAAGATGATAGAGTAGAGTAGGGAGAGAAGTGGAATAGAAGTGGAATAAATATAGAATAAAAGTGGGATAGCGGGGATAAAAGAGGAATAAGAGGAATAGTAAATGGATACAGAATGGAAGAAGAAGCTCTCTGGGCTGATGTTTCCCTTGGACTGATGAACTGATAGCCGACTCCTCCCTCTTGGACTCCCTTTTATAGGCACAACCCCAACAAATCTGAGTTCCCAATCCAACAACCAAACTACTTTCAGTTCCCAATCCAACCATATTTTGTTCCACCAAATATCAAGTGGTTGATCAATCCCCATCATTTCAACGAACCAAGTGCTTTAGCAATGGTGCAGCGTGGAGTGGATGGTTACGGGCAACAAGGCGTGGCCTAGCAAGAATAGTGAGGGACGGCTAGTGTTTGATAGCTTAAGAACCATGGATTCCAGCCTATGGGGACCTCTTGGTGGAGAGGGAGAGAGCATCGATAGATTTTTCGACCGGTGGCGGGAGTCTCAGGAGGTCCGATGGTGTGGGATGGTGATATTCAGCTAAGAAGAAGAAGGGGCAACAGAAACAACCTTTCCAGCCACTTTTTCGACCGTGGGGAGCTTCTTCGATCGATGTTGAGGTGAGCAAGAGGTCCGGCGGTGAAGGGAGGAGCGCCGGCACTTTTTCAACCCTCGAAATTGAGAGAATGGTAGTGATGAAGAAGTGGAGGATGCCAAATTTTCTGGCCAATTTTTTAGCCAAGAAAAGCATCTTCAACTGGCGATGGAGGCGTCGGGGGTGGCGACGGGGAAGGAGCTCCACAAGTTTTGGCACGATTAGAGTTTCATGGTCCATGGTTCTGCTTCGTGGACCATAGCCCGTGGACCACAAGACAATCCATAGATCGAGCGACCGGTCCACCATGGACCAACTACTCTAAATTTTATGCAATTTTAGCTAATTTCTTCAAACATTAATTCTAAGCTCATTTTAAGTCCAATTTGAGTATCGTTTGTACCATTGGACTTCTAAAATCGAGCTCTTCACATTGACAATATTTTTTCTATAAATGATATATAAAAGTATCAATTTTAAAGGAATAAAGATAATTTAATTATTAAATTAAAATTTTTATATATGTGTCTAATGTAGTTATCAGTGCCCAGTTACTCGATGGAAAACCAATATTTAGACCTTATCCCTTTTTTGTTCTTTTTTTCTTTTTTCAGGTAGGCAGCTCTTTTCTCAAAATTAAGTTAAATGGGGGGTGTATATCAATTACCATTTTTTAGTAATAATTAAATCTATAATTGACCTTACAACTAATACCTACTTTATCTCGTCAGTGTGCATGTGCGATGGAAATGCTATAGCCTTTTGGTGATCTATGTAGGTCACTAAAAATCTGACTAGCTAGTTTACTCCTTGACTCACTATACTAATTAGTAAATGCTTTTTAACTATATTATCCTTTTCCTAGTCTATTTTTCTCAAGAATTCTTTCATGGCACATGTTTTATTAAAAAAAATTTTCATAATTTTTCAAAAAATTTTCCAACATTTTTCATAAGATTTTCAAAATAATTTTCAATAATTTTAAATTTTTTAAAAAATGATTTAAAAGTTTAGATGTTTGTCTCTATCCCCCAACTTAAATATCGTTGTCCCTAATGGTATAAACAAGTTCAAGAAATAAATTCAAACCATAAGGATAAAAAAAATATATAGGGATAGAGGTTACTAAGAAGAGGAGCTTATCAATAAAATAAAGGCTACAACAATCAATTTGAATTAAAAAAAAATTATTATTATTATTTTATTTTTAAGAATATAAAAATAAATATTGGATTACCTTCAAATAAGTGCTAAGTTTAACATCTTCAGTTGAACATTATGAGGGTGTCCATTAGATAATTGACTTTAATATATCCCCCATATCAATAAAAGGACAAGGCCAATTAGGAGGCCTTGTCATCATTGCAGAAAACCATTCACAAAGTACTCTACAATGATTATCCTAAATCAATAAAGTAAACTGGACAAGCATATTATTCTAGGATTTTAAAATATTATTATGGTTTATATGATAATTAGGAAGGGATTGTACTTATTGGGTCAAGATTGGAGTGGTAGTTTAAAAAATTTTCATTTATGTTTCGGTCTACCTTACTCCCTTCTTGGGCATGATGTGTTTGATCAATGTCCCTTCTTATTTTAAATTTAGGCACCTTTTCTAAATTAATATTAACCCTATCTCTATACAGTGTTTTAATGTCATAGAAAGGTTTTGGAGGCGGTTCTCAAAATTGGTGCTGAATACCGAGAAATCAATTATAAAATTTCTAAGATCATAATCCCTCATTTTAATAATATCCCATCTGATAGCTTTTTTATGTGCCTTTAGAATACCACTAAGTTGGGCTTCCTGGGTAAGGTTCACAGAGAAAGTTTCAATGAGTGCATCAGGAAGTGGTTTCAGTTCTAGATCAGGTGGTGATCCTAACAAGGGAGCTATTGATAGGCTAGGTGATGGCTCTTATTGTTCATCAATCAGAGGTGGGGTGGTTTCAAAGTAGAGTATTTATGTTAGATTATTTACTTGTGAGGTATACCCACCTACATTAAAATTATCCATCTTAAAATAAGCTAGATAGGGATCTACTAAATTTTAGGAGAGAACTATGGGGATGGCTTCCTCTATTATGTTATGCATTTGTAGTTCTTAGAAAGGCTTAACTAATTCCATCATTGCATCTATTTGTTCTCCCATCTCAATAAAAGGCATGGACAATTTTAGGGTATTAGAGACAGGCCATAGGTGAGTGAGGTAATGATGGAATTGGTTTAGACCACAAGTTTGATTTCTTCATGTATTTTTTAATCTTAACCAATTTATCTATATTGGTCTTTATGATTGTGCAAAGTTGTTCTAAGACCATTTCATTCCCAGGAGTTAAAGTTGATTGTTCATGAAAAGATAGAGGGTCACTAAAATTCTTAGCTAGGTATGGTCCCTCTAGGTTACTCTCAAGTTGACTAGGCAATTCACCTCCCTCCTCTCTATTAAGTTCAATTGATCATTGGTCAGTTTGATCCATTAGCTTATCGATAGATTGCTGTTGGGCTATAATCATTTGTTGAAATCGAGCAAACTATCGACATCTAGGTTGGTCTATATGGGAGGTGGGTATGATGCTTGTTGAACCTTCTTTTCGAATAATGGGCTATAATTTGTTGAAGAAAATTGGTAATGGAGATATGGCTGATCATAATAGGGTGTATCTATGAACATGGATTCTTAGGTTACTGGGGTAACCACTGGGTGTGGTTGCCACGAGAAATTTGGTTGAGCCCCCTAACCTGAATTATAAGCATTAAAGTATAGACTATTTCTTGAGTTGTAGGCTATTTAGGTTTGAACTTGATAAACTTGGTCATACATTGACTCAAGAGGTTTGTACATAGTTAGGTATTCACTCTCAATGTGAGTGGGGCTTGAATAAACTTGATGTGCCAAGAAAAAAGATACTCTATTATAAGGATTCATGCTCTTGGCACTGATCAAGTTTATTGGATTATTTTGATTATTCAGATATATAATCAAGATTTTATATCAGAGCAATTCTTATTTAGATATATATATATATTTACTATATTTTTCTAAAAGGAGTGGTGAGATGAAGAAAGAAAAGAGTTCTAAAGAAAATGGCCTAAGAAGTCCTAAAGCTAAGGAAAAGAAAAGAATTAGTTAGGATTTGATGTTACTGACAAACAAGTTAGCATAACATGGACTCTCTTCCTAGGGTTATCCTAAATCTAGACAACTCCTAACTACCAAGGCAACCTTGTAGCCCTCCATGTCAAAAACTAACTAATCAATTGGCTAGGTAAGGATAAGATTAGTGGGGATCCTCTTGTTGCTTTCCTTAGACACCAATTAGATTAGCCAAGTCAGTCAACAGAACCAATTAAAAATCACTTTTTTGCAGGGATATATCATCTTTCAACCTATTGCCTAGGTGGCCAACCTGATGTGGAACTAATATGCATGCAATTATTTTTGTGTGTTTTATATGTGGAGTTAACTGATTAAATCCCAAAAATTGAATCAAAATAAGTTGTAAGAAATTCTATATGAATTTTAGAAGTCAAGCATGCATATTAGGACCTAGAAAAGCAATAAAGAAGGATCGCCGGGGCTATGAACCCTCGGTTAGGGTAAGTTCTCCTACAATAAAATTACTGGTGGCAGAGGGGGTGTACCTAACAACGTCTGAAGCACCCGATGAAGATCGCAGCAAAAGGATTTCTCATTCCTCGATGGATGCAGCCTGGAAAACCGAGCCAAAGACCCGCGGATACCTTGCTTTCTGCTCGGTGGTCCGATTGAGGCTTGGCTGGAGTCATTGGATTCGTAGGAACTCGGGGACCTGCAAACGACCTGTCAAGGATTAGAAAACTCACTAGGGAACAAGGAAACAAGGGAAAACAGCTAAGGAGAATAGAGTTTTGGAGGTGGCGGCCAGGGCTCTTGAAGGATGGTTGGCGGCAAAAATTCTGTTGCAACACCGGGAAAATGAAAGCACCAACAAAACCCCTTAAGCACAAAGCAGGGTAGCACAAAGCAATAGAAGAGAACTCAAGTTTAATTCATATATCAAAATCAATCTTCATACAAGAGACTAGGGTCCTTTAAATAGACCCTTAGTCTTGGGCCCCAAGTAAGGGTACATTAGACTTTACCTAGGAGTCCTTTTTCCTCTCAAACCCTAGCTAGGAAAATAAGGCAACATAGGTAGAAAAAATCCCAAGATTTGCTCTCCCTCTCCTTGTCTTGGTCGGCCAAGGGGGTGACCTTAAGTGGCCAACCAAGAGGAGGGTCACCATAAGGAATGGCGCCTTAACTCTTTCATGGGCCTGGGCTAGCCCAATTTCCTTCCGGCTGGTCCAGGGCTTCTGGTTTGTATTTGTTTTTATATTCTCCTCCTGGGATCTTCAAGTCTTCAAGCTAGGTTGGACTTGGGCTAAACCTCCATGTCTTCAATCTGGTTGGACTTGGTCTTCACTTGTATAATGTAGTCTTGAGTCTTCAGTATGCTTGGACAGGACTCAAAAAATAATAAAATTAGCTCGACATGAGCTGAATAATACTGGACTGGACTAGCTCAACATGAGCTGACTAATACAGGACTCAACTCAGCTAGACTAAGCTTTATTATAGTGGACTCGAATGTCATTATGTGATCCACAGAGGGTTGAGAAGCCTCTGCCTTATTCTGGTGCCTCTAGTGTCCGCACCAATTCTCCTAGGATGGGAGGAACTCGACCCTGTCGAGTGAAGATCAGACTGGCTCACATATCTCTCGAGAAGGTCTGGGTTGAGGCATTGCAAGTCCTCTCGAGAAATCCATGAATCGTCCGACTCTGGCCAGCCTTGCCGTCAGACCAGGTAGCATTGATAGCCATGGCCCCGGGTCGTAATGGCTTGATCGTTTAAGATATGCTCGATCTGTTCTCCTCTCTCAGGCCAATTAATTTCTGGACACTCTGGGTAAGGATCACTCTCAACAGAAAGGATAGGTCCAAAAGCCTCACTGGGTATTGTTGCTGGTTCCTTGTACTCAACCAGGTCTGTAATATTGAAGGTAGAACTAATGCCCATATCCGAAGGCAAGTCTAACACATAGGCATTTGATCCAACCTTCTTTAACACTTTAAAAGGTCTGGCTCCACGAGCATGAAGCTTCTTAATGGTCCCAGATGAGAACCGCTCAGGCCTAAGCCTACCCATGACAGAATCCCCTACATCAAATTCCTTGATCCTTCTTCGGGAATTAACCAATTTTTTATAAGTTTCATTGCTTAAGTTTATCTTTTGGCTAATGTCCTTATGCAAGTCTCTAATATGCTGTGCAAAAGACTCTACAAACTTGGAGACTTGTGCATGAATAGGTAAAGGATCAGATCAATGGGGCGATTAGGCTAGTACCCATGGACTGTCTCAAAAGGACTCTTACCCGTTGTCCTATTTACTGAACTGTTGTAGGCAAACTTTGCTCTCGGCAATAATAGATCCCAAGTGCCAACATTTTCACCTACCAGGCATCTAAGGAGATTTCCTAAACTATGGTTCACCACTTCAGTTTGGCCATCTGTTTGAGGGTGGTAGGCTGCAGAAAACTTAAGCTTGGTCCTTAACAGGTGCCATAAGGTCTTCCAAAAATAACTGATGAACCTAACATCCCTATCAGATATGATGGTCTTGGGTAGGCCATGGAGTATAACCACATGTCTAAGAAAAGCTTGGCTACTCTAGATGCATCAAAGGTCTGGGAATAGGGGATGAAGTGAGCCATCTTAGAGAACCTATCGACCACTACAAAGATAGAATCATGTCTCTTCTGGGTCTTAGGTAATCCTAACATGAAGTCCATACTTAGGTCCTGCCAAGGGCGATCAGGCACTGGTAAAGGTGTGTAAAGACTAGTGTTCTACTTCTGCTATTTTGCAATAGCACAAGTCCTACATCTGGCTACAATTTGTGTAACATGCCTTTTCAATCCTGGCCAAAAGAACTGGTCCTCTATTGCTAAGATTGTCTTATTTCTACCAAACTGACCAGGCCCTAAGGGTCTGGTAAATGTCTCCAAAGTCTAGGCATGTTTCATATTCATCCTTTAAACTATCAAACCCTATGACTTGGGTTCTAACTGATCCTAACAGTAAAGACCTACGGTTCAGGGCATCTGCTACCTTATTTTCAGTGCCGGCATGGTGCTTCAGGACAAAAGTGTAAGCCTGAATGTACTCAATCCATTTACCGTGCCGAGGGTTTAGTTTCTTTTAGGAGTTCAGGAACCGGAGTGCCTCATGGTCAGAAAATAAGACAAAATCCTGCGGTAGTAAGTAATGTCTCCAATATCTAAGGGCCTGGACTACCACATAAAATTCCTTGTTATAGGTAGAGTACTTAAGTTTAGCCTCATTCAGTTTTTCACTGAAGAAGGCTACAGGGTGATTCTCTTAACTTAGTACCCCACCTATTCCTACTCCCGAGGCATCGCAAGCGACCTCAAACACCTTAGTGAAGTCAGGTAATCTAAGGACGGGTGCATGGGTCATCTTATCCTTAAGCTCTAGGAAGGCCTTCTCAGCTACCTTGGTCTACTCAAATGTACCCTTCCTAATGCAATCAGTGATAGGTGCGATGACTGTACTAAAACCCCTAATAAATCTCATGTAAAATGTTGCTAGGCATGGAAACTACACACATTGTGGACACTAGAGGGTGTAGGCCACTCAACAATTGCCCTAACCTTTTCAGGATCTGCAGAAACTCCCTCAGGGGTGACAACAAAACCTAGGAAGATAACCCTATGTGTCATGAAATCACACTTCTTAAAGTTGGCATAGAGGCTATTCTCCCTAAGGGTCTGGCATGCTAGTCTTAGATGACTAAGGTAGTCCTTCTTAGTCCTGCTATAAATCAAAATATCATCAAAGTAGATCACAACGAGTTTTTCGATAAATTCTTTCAGGACCTGGGTCATAATCCTCATAAAAGTACTTGGTGCATTAGAAAGTCCGAAAGGCATTACAACCCACTCAAATAGGCCATCCTTAGTCTTGAAAGCAGTTTTCCACTCATCCCCAGGTCTAATCCTAACCTGATGATAGCCGCTCTTAAGGTCTATCTTGGAGAAAACTTTGGCTCCGGCCATCATGTCTAACATATCATCCAATCGAGGGATGGGAAACCTATACTTCACAGTTATCTTGTTGATAGCTCTATTATCTACACACATCCTCCAGGTACCATCTTTCTTAGTTGCCAGTAGAGCAGGGACTGCACATGGACTCAGGCTCTCCCTAATGAAACCCATCCTAAGCAATTCTCCCACTTGTTTCTATAATTCTTGATGCTCACTGGGATTTAGTTTATAGTGAGGAAGGTTTGGTAAAGTGGCTCCTGGAACTAAGTCTATTGCATGCTGGATGTCTCTAAGGGGTGGTAGTTGATCAGATAAATCCTCAGGGAAGACATCCTCAAATTCTTTCAGAGCTTCAACAATTTCTTTAGGGTGTTCCTTTTTGGTCGGCTCACGTATTTCCTTGGAGGACAAGATCCAAATAGGGTTACCCTCAGCAATCTCCTTTTCTAACTCCCTAGCCTTAATCTGGTTAACTCCAGGTTTCTTGTCCTTAAGGCTACAAAAACCCCTCTTAACTGGGTCTCTAGGGGGACCTAGATTGATAACAAACATATTCCCATGGTAGTTAAAAGAACAAACATTGGTTCGACCATACAGGGTTGCATCATGATCAAAAAGTCAAGGTCGACCTAGAATGATGCTACTTAGTTCCATGGGGATGACATCACACCAAATCCTTTCCACATAGGTTTGCAATCTAATTAAGATTTGGCACCTAGCTTGAATCTAGATGGAGGTGGAATCTACCCAAGAAACTTTGTATGGCTAGGATGGGAAACTATGGTCAATCCTAAAGATTTAATGGTATTGGCAGAGATGGCATTGACACAAGTCCCACTATCTATGATGATCTTAAGAACCTTACCCCCTATCTTAACAAAAGTCTGTAGGATGCTAGTCCTATGCCAATCTTCCTTAACTGGGGTTTAGGTTAAGATGCACCTAACCACTCCTAATTGGTTCTCAGACTCAGGTTCCTCCTCCTTACCTTCATACTCATCTATTAACAAATCATCAGCCTCATAAACCTCTCCCTCAAGTTCAGCTACGGGTTTAGGCTCTTCTTCTTCCAGTTCACCTAGGTGTAAGGCACTAACTGGGCACTGGCTCATAAAGTGGCCTGGTTTCTTGCATTTATAACAGGTCTTCTGGGGGTTGTTACTCCTATGGGCCTCTACAAATTTTCCTCTATCATCTCTATGGGTCAAAGGAGTACTCAGCTGGGGTCGACTCGAACCTAGTTGACTAGGAATGGGTCGACTCGAACTAGGTCGGCTGGGCATGGGTCGGCTCTGGTGGGGCTGGCTAGCTCCTAGCTACTGACTAGGGTATCTAGTGGGCTCAGGTCTACGGTAAACGGGCCCTCTCTGAAAATGTTCATGATCCCTAGCAATCTGGTAAGCATGGTCCAGGTCTCTAACCTCTCTCATATAGAGCTCCTTCTTAATCTCATCTCTCAGTCCAGCCCTAAACCTAGATAAGACAACATCTTAGGACTCCCTCAACTCACATCGCATGGAATACTCATCAAATTTCGTGATGTACTCATCTATAGTCCTGTTACCCTGATTAAATCGTTGACACTGATCCAGTAAACCACTACGATATGAAGATGGAACGTATCTTGTCCTAAGCTTACCCTTCATGGCCCACCAAGTGGTTATAGGATCACGCCCTCCTAGACTAAGGGTTCTCTCAACACTAGCCCAATGTAACCTGGCTTCCCAAACAAACTTAAGCTCAGCAAACCTAAATTTACGCTCCTCCATCATATCATACCACTCAAAATATTGATCCATCTCTCCTTCCCAATCTATATAGACCTTAGGATCTAGACAACCATCAAAAGTTAAGGCATCAAGCTTAACATGTCTATAGGATCGGTCCTCCTGGTCTACAAAATCCTGATTGGGCCTTCTAGGACGAACCTCAGGGATTGGGTCAGGATGATGGTCTCTCCTAGGTTCAGCCTCAATGTATGGATCAAGGTTTGGGGTCCTCCTAGGCTTGGGATTATAGTATGGGTCAGGCTGGGGGGCTCTCCTAGGTTCAACCTCAGGGAATGGATCAGGGTTTGGGGTCCTCTTAGGTTCAGGATTATAGTATGGGTCAGAATGAGGGGCTCTCCTAGGTTCGACCTCATGATATGGATTAGGGTCTAGGGTCCTCCTAGGGTCAGGATCATAGTAAGGGTCATGGCGAGGGGTTCTCCTAGGTTGAGGGGACTCAGGATCTGGCTCAGATTGTGACCCATGGGTTCTCTCTATGGTCCCTATACAGCCTTCTAACTGATCAAACCTATTGGCAAGATGTTCAAGTCTATTGTTGGTTTGGGTACCGGACTGAGTTAACTGGGTCATCTAGGTAGTCATCTGGGTAGTTTACTGGGTAGTCATCTAGGCCATTTGATCAGTAAGGGCTTTAATCTGGGTTTCAAGTTTGTCCATGGATTCAGGAAAAAGTGGAGATGGTGGATGATATGAAATCCCTGATCTAGTGCTCATACAAGACTCGATCAAATCGACTACAGCTGACTAGACCTAGAGTCCAAAACTAGGTGCTCAATCAGGGTGGCAAACTAGCCTATAGTAACCCTGTACTCAGCCAGGCAAGTGTAAGGGGAGTGTTAGGTCCCTAATTGCCAATCCTAGACACCAATCAGAGATTGGCCAAGTAGGCGGACCAACACACAAGCCCTTCGGGATTGAATCCCTGAACCACCATTCTAGACACTAAGCACAAGGCACACATAGGTTAACTTGACATAGTGATCTAACACTAGCCTGCACCCGACCAGTTGGTGTCCCTAGCCCACTAGGGCAAATTAAGTCTATTTAATTTTAGGTTAAGGCTTGAAACCGAATGCAAGGGATGTGGTTTTGGGCTAAGGAGAGGTTATCAACTCCTCCCCTTATCTGATATAGCAAGAGTGCCCTTCAAAGTAAATTATGCAATGATGGCAGGCAAATGAAGATGCAAAGTAGGGTTTGGATATTTTTTTGGTGTTTTTGGAGAATATGTAATTTTTTTTCTTTTATATTTTTTTGGTATTTTCATAAATAAAAGAAAACTTGCAAATTATGGCCTAATATGCAGGAAATATACTAAAATTTAAAGATATACAAAGAGATGCTACACAAAACCCTAAAACTTCTAAACTTGTCTTGCTGAAAAAAAATGGAGCCGAAAATTTTTAGGCTGTATTTTGGCTTGCAGAAACGGCACAAATCGAAACAAAATCTGAAAAAATTTTAGAAAATACTTCGAATTATGATGAATCCAGCAAAATAAATTTTAAAATTTTTGGAGTTCCAAATAGAGAGAAATAACTAAAATAATAGAGCATATATAGACTAAAAAAAATGCAAAAAACAAGCCCTAATCTAGGCTCTGATATCAAATGATGCGGTCCTAATGGTGGGGACACCGGAGGTACCAGAATAAGACAGAGGCTTTTCAACCCTCTGTAAATTGATTAATAATTTATGAGTCCATCTGTAATAAGGTCTTAGCTCATCTAAGTCCATTTTAGTTTTTATTTGAGTATTTTGAATTGTTATTTCAGTTCTGTACTAGTCAGCTCATGTTGAGCTAGTTCAGTCCAATGCTAGTCAGCTCATGTTGAGATAATTTTATTTTTTTGAGTCCTATCCAAGCATACTGAAGACTCAAGACCACATCATACAAGTAAAGACCAAGTCCAACCAGATTGAAGACATGGAAGTTTATTCCAAGTCCAACCCAGCTTGAAGATTTGAAGACCCCAGGAGGAAAATCAGAAACCCTGATTCCTTGCAGATGCCCTCCAGATGCCCAGATTTCCTTCCAGATACCAAAATATATTTATAGACCAAGGCATCCATGATTTTAGAGGTCCATCTGCATCCTAGCCCAAAGAAATCAAGCCCAGGCACCAAGCCCAAGCCCCTAAGAAGCAAGATACCAGGGAATATTCCTGCTACCTGGCTTCCAGGCCACCCCAGCTTCCAAAGGCCCAAACCCATGCACCCGGGCCCCTTTGGGCAGGCCCCTTGCTGCTCTTAGAAGCCCAACACACCTCCTTAGGTGTCCTTGGTGTGTTGGCCAAGTCAAGAGAAATTTTAGGGATTTTTTCTACCTAATGTTTCCTTATTTTCTAGCTAGGGTTTGAGAGGGAAAAGGATTCTCATGTAAAGACTAATGTGCCCTTACTTGGAGCCCAAGGTTAAGGATCTATTTAAGGGACCCTAGCCTCTTGTATGAAGGGAGAATTTTTGATATGAATTAAAACCTTGAGTTCTTCTATTGAGTTGTGTGATACCCTGTTGTGTGCATAAAGGGGTTTGTGAGAGTTCTTCTTCCCGGTGTTTGCAATCATCTTCCTGCTGCCAACAAACCCTCCATATCCCCTGGACGCCCACTCCAAAAGAAGCCTTCCCTTGCTGCTTTTCTTTTGTTTTCTTGTTCTTTTGTGAGTTTTCTAACCCTTGACAGGTCATTTGCAGGTCCCTGAGTTCCTACGAATCCAATGACTCCAGCCAAGCCTCAATCGAACCATCGAGCAGAAAGACGGGTATCCGCGGGTCATTGGCTCAGTTTTCCAGGTCGCATCCGTCGAGAAACGAGAGACCCCTTCGCTGAGATCTTCATAGACATTGTCAGGTACACCCCTCTACCTCCAATAGTTTTATTGTAGGAGAACTTGCCCTAACCGAGGCTTCTCAGCCCCGGCGGTCCTTCTTTGCTACTTTTTAAGGTCCTAATCTGCATGCTGATCTTCAAAAATTCATACAAAATTCCCTACAAATAATTTTGATATGAAATTCAGGAATTAATCACCTAACTCAACATGTAAAACATACAAAAAACAATTGCATGCATATTAGTCCCCCATCATTTGGTATCAGAGCCTAGATTAGGGCTTGTTTTCTGTAATTTTATGTCCATATATACTCTGTTAGTTTAATTATTTCTCCCTAATAAAAACTCCAAAAATTCTGAAATTTATTATTTTGGATTCATCATAATTCACAGTAATTTTATTAATTTTTGGAGATTTTATTGTGGCTTGTGATTTTTCTGCAAGCCGAAATACAGCATGCAAATTTTTGGCTTTGGTTTTTGCAACAAGACAAGTTTGGAAGTTTTATTTAACCTGTGTGTGCCTTATGCTCAGTGTCTAGAACGGTGGTTTAGGGATTCAATCCCGAAGGGCTTGTGTACTGGTCCGCCTACCTGGCCAATCTCTGATTGGTGTCTAGGATTGGCAATCAGGGACCTAACACTCCCCTTACACCTGCCTGGTTGAGTACAGGGTTACTATAGGCTAGTTTGCCACCCTGATTAAGCATCTAGTTTGGACTCTAGGTCTAGTCAGCTATAGTCGGTCTGATCGAATCTTGCATGAGCACTAGATCAGGAGTTTCATATCACCCACCTCCTTCACAAATGTCTGAACCCATGGAAAACTTACAAGCCCAAATAAAAGCCCTAGCTGATCAAATGGCCCAGATGACTACCCAGTTAACTCAGTCTGCTATCCAAACCAACAATAGAATTGACCATCTTGCTAATAGGTTTGACCAGTTAGAAGGCCGTGTAGAGACCATACAAAGAACCCATGGGTCATAGTCTGAGCCAGATCCTAATTCCCCTCAACCTAGGAGGACCCCAAACCCTAATCCATACCCCGAGGTCGAACCTAGGAGAGCCCCTCATCCTGACCCATACTATAACCCTCAGCCTAGGAGGACCCCAGACCCTGACCCATACCAAGAGGTCGAGCCTAGGAGAGCCCCTTATCTTGACCTATACTATAATCCTCAACCTAGGAGGACCCCAAACCCTGATCCATACCGAGAGGTTGAACCTAGGAGAGCCCCTCAGCCTGACCCATACAATAATACTGAACCTAGAAGAACCCCTTACCATGACCCTTATTATGATACTGAACCTAGAAGAATCCCTTACCATGACCCTTATTATGATACTGAACCCAAGAAAACCCAATACTCTGACCCATATAGGGAGTCCAATCCTAGGAGAACCCAATACTCTGACCCATATAGGGAGTCCAATCCTTGGAGAACCCAATACTCTGATCCATTTAGAGAGCCCAATCCTACGAGAACCCAATATTCTGACCCATATAAGGAGTCCAACCCTAGGAGAACCCAATATCCTGACCCATATAGGGAGCCCAACCTTAGGAGGACCCCATACCATGATCCATCCTTAGAACCTGACCATAGAGCTGACCAAAAATCCTATGACCCCAGATCCTATAATCCCATGACCCATAGATCTGCACCCTTGTCCTATGAGCCCAGAGAACCCATAACCCCTAAGTATCAATCTAGTACTAGTCAGGTTTCCCTTAGTCAACTTGAACCCCATAGGATTAGCACCCCTAAATATGAGCCCAGTAGTGAGCCACTACCCCTTAGGCAACATGAACCTACTAGGATTAGTGTCCATATTAAAAAACCAGGACCTAGCCAATTTTTCCCTAGCCGACCTTCTCCAACCATTCCTGAGATTGATAAGGCTTACATTAATGCGGAAGTGTATGAAGCTGATGCGAGCCTAGTGGATGAGTATGAGGGAGAAGATGAGACACCTATAGATGACCTAGAAATAGTTGGCCTAGTAAATACCCAGGTAGAAGCCAACCTAGAGGTAGTTGACCCTAACCACATCCAACCTAAAGCTATAGTGGAAGGACAAATAGAGGAAGAGAACCTAGGTACTACTATTAGAGCCTTACCTGAGGAAACCATAGAGGAGAGCCAAATTATAGAGTCTAGTCCTAAAATACAAGAACCTGAAGAATTTATTAAGGACTTGATCTCTTTGAATCAGTACCCTCAGGATGAGCCTCCTCCTATAGTTCCCATTAAGGACCTCTTCCCTGAGATTAGTAACCCATCCTTCCATTATGCAAACCCCATAGCTATACCGCAACCTCGTAAGGTTAGCCTCATTAGTCTAGGATTAGTCCCTGACATGCCTTCTTATATCAAACTTTATCCAACTAACTTTGAACCTTTTTCCCTACCCTACCAAACTAATTCTGAACCCACTTCCTATTTTCTGCCCTTGCCTAACACCTCCAGCATTTCTAGGATTATTAGATTGCATTTAACTAAGATTAGCATACTGCATGCATTCATCACACATGTTAGGTTTGCATCTTACTTCTGGCATACTCTTTAGAATTTGCTAGGAGTTCACTGTAAATTTTCATGTGCATGTCAAGCTAGGATCAAACCTAGAGAACCTATAATCTATTAGGTTTAGATCCAAAGAGTTCAATAAAATTTCCTTCGATAGGAATGCATAATCGAGTCTTTAGGTGTCAGTATGAGTCCTTTGCATCATCTTGTTAGGAGTCTGCATGTGCCCAGCATGTTCACCACCTGCACTAATTTTGAAACAACTGGCTAATTCCCGAAGATGGATTACAGAATTTGATGTAGTGGATTCTCTCTTGGTTAGGCTTAGTCCTAAAAGAAGCTTCATGCTCGCAGAGCTGGACCTTTTAAATTGTTAAAGAAGGTTGGATCAAATGCCTAGGTGTTAGACTTGCCTTCGGATTTGGGCATTCGTTCTACCTTCAATATTACAGACCTGGTTGAGTATAGGGAACCGGCAGTGATACCTAGTGAGGCCTTTGAACCTATTCCTTTTCATTGTGAGTGACCCTAACCCAGAGTGTCCACTAATAAATTTGGCCTGAGAAAGGAGAACGGATCGAGCGTATCCTAGATGATCAAGCCATTATGACCCGGGGCCGCGGTTATCAACGCTTCCTGGTTCGAAGGCAAGGCCGGCCAGAGTCGGACGATACATGGATTTCTCGAGAAGACTTGCAGCACCTCAACCCAGACCTCCTCGAGAGATATGTGAGCCAGCTTAATCTTCACTCGACAGGGTCGAGTTCCTCCCACCCCGGGAGAATTGGTGGGGACACCGGAGGTACCAGAATAAGACAGAGGCTTTTCAACCCTCTGTAAATTGATTAATAATTTATGAGTCCATCTGTAATAAGGTCTTAGCTCATCTAAGTCCATTTTAGTTGTTATTTGAGAATTTGAATTGTTATTTCAGTTCTGTACTAGTCAGCTCATGTTGAGCTAGTTCAGTCCAATGCAAGTCAGCTCATGTTGAGCTAATTTTATTTTTTTGAGTCCTATCCAAGCATACTGAAGACTCAAGACCACATCATACAAGTAAAGACCAAGTCCAACCAGATTGAAGACATGGAAGTTTAGCCCAAGTCCAACCCAGCTTGAAGATTTGAAGACCCCAGGAGGAAAATAAGAAACCCTGATTCCTTGCAGATGCCCTCCAGATGCCCAGCTTTCCTTCCAGATGCCAAAATATATTCATAGACCAAGGCATCCATGATTTTAGAGGTCCATCTGCATCCTATCCCAAAGAAATCAAGCCCAGGTGCCAAGCCCAAGCCCGTAAGAAGCAAGATACTAGGAAATATTCCTGCTACCTGGCTACCAGGCCACCCCAGCTTCCAAAGGCCCAAACCCATGCACCCGGGCCCCTTTGGGCAGGCCCCTTGCTTCTCTTAGAAGCCCAACATGCCTCCCTAGGTGTCCTTGGAGTGTTGGCCAAGTCAAGAAAAATTTTAGGGATTTTTTCTACCTAATGTTTCCTTATTTTCTAGCTAGGGTTTGAGAGGGAAAAGGATTCTCATGTAAAGACTAATGTGCCCTTACTTGGAGCCCACGGTTAAGGGTCTATTTAAGGGACCCTAGCCTCTTGTATGAAGGGAGAATTTTTGAAATGAATTAAAATCTTGAGTTCTTCTATTGAGTTGTGTGATACCCTGCTGTGTGCATAAAGGGGTTTGTGAGAGTTCTTCTTCCCGGTGTTTGCAATCATCTTCCTGCTGCCAACAAACCCTCCAGATCCCCTGGACGCCCACTCCAAAAGAAGCCTTCCCTTGCTGCTTTTCTTTTATTTTCTTGTTCCTTTGTGAGTTTTCTAACCTTGACAGGTCGTTTGCAGGTCCTTGAGTTCCTACGAATCCAACGACTCCAGCCAAGCCTCAATCGAACCATCGAGCAGAAAGCCGGGTATCCGCGGGTCATTGGCTCAGTTTTCCAGGTCGCATCCATCGAGGAATGAGAGACCCCTTCGCTGCGATCTTCATAGATGTTGTCAGGTACACCCCTCTACCTCTAGTAGTTTTATTGTAGGAGAACTTGCCCTAACCGAGGCTTCTCAGCCCCGGCGGTCCTTCTTTGCTACTTTTTAAGGTCCTAATCTGCATGCTGATCTTCAAAAATTCATACAAAATTCTCTACAAATAATTTTGATCTGAAATTCGGGAATTAATCACCTAACTCAACATGTAAAATATACAAAAATGAATTGCACGCATATTAGTCCCCCATCACCTAATCTGCATGCTTGACTTCTAAAATTCATATAGAATTCCCTACAACTTATTTTGATTCAATTTTTGGGATTTAATCACTTAACTCCACATATAAAACATACAAAAATAATTGCATGCATATTTGTTCTGCATCACAACCCACGAGGGGGGGGGTTGAAATAGGTTTTTTAAATTTTTCACAAATATATGCTATTTTAAAAACTCTATGTGGTGAAAGATGTGATTTAAGTAAGAATAGCAGAAGCAAGTAATAAACACAATAAGCACAAGCACAAACATGAGCAATTTATAATGGTTCAGAGCAACCTAGCTCCTACGTCCACTACCCAAGATATCACTTGGGATTTTCACTATATTCGTCTCAAAATACAGCCGGTTTGTTTTGCACCAAGATCACAAACCAAAACCCAAACTTGGTTTTACACCGGGATCATCAAGAACCCAATACAATATTAGTTTTCTTAAGCTCACTAACAACCCAAACATGGTTTTCAAAGGCTCACCAAAAACCTAAAACAAATCCCAAGTTACAGCCCCTGCTATACTTGGAACAACTCAAATAAAGAGTTAAGAAACAAAACAACAATAATGACAAACCAAACATTGTCAAATAGTTGTAGTTGAAGTTCCATTGCAAGCATTCTTGATTGCGCCTTTAATGCTCTTCAAGGCTTCCAATCATCTTCAATAAATGACTCAAGAAAAGAATGGGAGTTGGTGAAGTCTTGAGTTCTTCTCTTCAAAGCTCTCTTGAATAATGAATATTCTCTTAAAGTTTTATTATAAGTTCTTCAAAAGTTGTTTAAATCCTTTATTTATAGTCTTTGAACTGATCTCAAATGAATATGACTGTTGTAGACCGTTGGAATTTGAAATATGGCCGTTGGAGCACTTTTTGGATTCAAAAAATCAATTTTGGAACTAGCCATTATGCACTTGGATCAGGGATTTGAGTCGGCTTGGATGGGTCAAGTTGGCTCGGATTCTCAGTCCTTCAGAAATTGAACTCTAGTCGAGTCGGCTCTTCATTGACGAATCGGCTCGCCTGACTATTTTTCTCAGAACTGATTTTTCAATACTCTAGAGGGTTAGCTCGATTTTCTATCAGGTCGACTTAGTTATCTGACTAAATTTTGTAGTCGACTCAGATTTTTGTCGAGTTAGCTCAGTTGTCTAATTGAGGAATTCTAGCTCTGGATGAGTCGACTCGGGTTCCTTTGAGTCGGCTCGGATGTCTGCGTGCCAGAAACTTCATGCCATGCCAGAACAAAGAGTTGACTCTCCTAATTTGAATCGGCTCGAGTGATTTTTAACAAAAACCTTCCAAACTTCTCCAATCTTCTTCCAAAAGCTTTCAACTATCTTCAATGCTCTTTCAAACTCTTTTGAAGTCTATTCTAAGTAATTTAAACTTGAGATTTACATAGAATTGGCCCACTTTCATGAATACAAAAGTAATTTTTCTTTGGTCCTTTATTACATGATACTTTTTAAAAACCTAAACTTGACATGCATCAATAGGATCAGAATTATAGGAAGAGTGGTTGTTCATTTAAATCATCCTACAAAAACTTATAAAACACTTGAAAATAGTTAGTGTCAAATACATGCTCTAATATTTTGTTATCATCAAAATCATTCTAGGGATCAATAATCTCTCTTTTTTTGATGATGACAAAATGCTGGGCATGAAAAAACTTTATAATTAAGTATATATGAACACTTAAAAGTAAGTATCAATAATGTATCAGAATGTATCAAATGTATCAGAGCCTAAAAAAAATTAATCATTTTGAGATGTATCAAAGCTAATTTCAAATGTATCAGTGCTGATTTCCTTTTAGTATCAAGAAGTATCACAGTTAATGAAATCCAAAGTATAAGTGTATCAGAGCTAATGAATATTGGATATTATGAGGTGTCAGAGCTAATCAAAGACTAATGAAGATGCATCAGAGAAAATTTTGAAATTTTTGGGGTTAATAAACTTCTCCCCCTGTCTCATTCATTTCATGAATTTTCTCTCTTTTACCATGCATCATAATACTATTTTCTCCCCCTTTTTGTCATTAATCAAAAAGATTTACTAAGCATTGAATGATTTTTGAAATAGAATAAGAATATGAACATGATTTGAGATAATTTCACCTTCTCATTATAATCTTGATATTCTTATTAACATTTTCTTTTCTTTTTCAATGAAAATTGTTTGATATTGCTTGTTGAGTCCAAGTTATAAGCATCATAGAACAGTTAAAAGAGTAGAAAGATAATTGGAACAAAGTGCACACACAGAGGAACAACCATGTAATTAAATATATATATATATATAATCAAGTCTTTGATACAAAAAAAGATACAACCATCAAAAAGATACATCCAGCAAAAAGATACAAGAACTAATCTTCTTCCTTACTAGAGGAAGAACCTATCTCTAAAATACTAGAAGAGACCTTGGTTTTTAAAAATTTATACTTAAGATCTCTAAATCTGGTTCTTGTAGGAGCCTTAGGTCTAGTGGATTTGGCTTTAGGTCTGACTTTAGGTTTAGAACTAATAGGTGTAGGCTCATTTTTTATGTTAGCAGAAGGCATAGGGTCAGTCTGAGCAGAAGGTGGTGGTTATGTGGCAAGAGGTGACGGCTAACTGACATAAGGTGGAGGCTGATCAGCAGGTGATGGTTGCCTAACAAGTGATAATCTCGGACTGGGAATAGGCTGAGAAGGTGGGTATCCTGAAGTGGAAGCACTAGAGAGATGAAAAAGAATAGTGCTCATCCCGGACTGTATCCTCTGAACTCCCTCTCGAATGCTTTGAAGAGTAGCAATTTGCTGAGTGACAAATAAATCTAAGGCTCCTCGAAGTCGCCCAAAATCTGAATGCAGGTCCCTGAGATCTGCGTTGTACTCATCTTGCATCCACTGTCGCATCTCAACTGACTCCACTCTCATAGTCAGCTCTCTCATCTCTGCTCTGAACTCTTGAAGTCTGTGGTCCACTATCTGACGAAGCTCATCAAACATGGATCTGAAAGAAGCTATCAGAGTGCTAGTAAAGTGAGTGAGCTGCTCAATGATATCTACCTGAGTGGTAGTTGGTGGTGCTGAAGTTGATGGTCCAGAAGGCATAGCTGCAGCTGATGGAATAGGAGGTGTCCTGGGGCTATAGATCTATCCAACCTGCCCCTAGATCCTCTCATCAGTGGAATCCTCATCAGAATCATCAGAGCTGCCACTATCAAATTCATGCTCAGCATCTCTAATAGTCTCTCTAGTAGCAGTCTCAGCAATCTCAATAGCCTCAGCCTCATCATCAAAATCAGAGTGATGTACCACTCTCTGACTGGATGTCTTCTTGACCAATACACCCTCTACTTGGTGAGAACCCATCTTATGGAGAGATTTCACCAAGTACCTATCAGTATGGTGCAGTGGTCATCCATCCTCACCAGTCAGGTTGATACCAAACTCCTAAAATAGCAGAGTAAACACCATGCCATAAGGTAGGAAGGTCTTCACTCTCCTCGGTGCATCTTGAATCTGTACTAACATGATGAATGGAAGATTGAGGGCGTCCCTCAATTATGCATCTCATGAATACCATGTCGCACTCGCTCACCCAATCGAAGTGACCAGTATGCGGCTGATGATGTTGTGGAGAAGCCTCATCTCTAGGGATAAATTATTAGCTTGCACATTAGAAATCCCTTCTATTCTTCTCCTCTCCAAAATAAGTCTCAATGTCCTTTATTTATCTTTTAAAATCAAATAATTTCTTCCTTCCCTGGGCATTTTAAAACCCTACTCAGTATATCTTCATTTAAGCACATTTGGGTTCCTTTAATAGTTGATAAGATCTCATTTTCCCCAAGTGATAGATTTTCATAGAAACTTCTCAGAAGAGATGGATATGTAGGAACATCAAGAGAATAAAAGAAATCCCATCCTTGCTGTTCAATCCAGTCCTCGATTCTGAAACCCTGGCTTTCAAGAAAACTGAAATTTATATGCCTACCAGAGGTGACCGGTCAGTTTCCCATGGGAATGATCTGCCTTGCCGGTGCGGGAGACAAGTTCCTTGGCTCTTCTTGCTCTTGGTCCTAAGTTGGCTCATCTTTTCTCCATTTAGATCTCTTTTCCCATTGACTTGAGCTTGGTTTCACACACCTAGCTCTCTTTGCAACTACTTTCCATGGTGCCATCTGGAGGGAATCTACAGCGGGAGCAGAAGATTTTGGGTGGATCTAGATTTGGAAGGGAAGTGGTCCCCATAGGGCTTCTATTGAGTAGTGAAATAGGAAAATGAATGGGATTTTAGGGCTTATGGTTTTATAATAGGAATTGACATTCGAGTCGACTCGATCTATGCTCGAGCCAGCTCGAGCTGAAACACTTAAATTGGCTTAAAAAATTGATAAAAAGGTATCTAATCTTAAGAAATACACTACATAGGGTGATTGGTGATCTTAGATTGGTAATGGAGGTCCTTTAGATAATTTTTCCTTAATTTTGAAGGATTAGGTCAAAAGTACTAAAATGGGTCACACAAACCTAATTTACCAATAATCATTTGGAATCTATCTTCATTAAGTGGCTTAGTGAAAATGTCAGCTAATTGATTTTCAGTTGAAATAAATTCAAGTTCAATATTTCCAGTTTGTACATGATCCCTAATAAAGTGATGTCTAATTTCCCTATGTTTTATCCTAGATTGCTGAATTGGATTCTTTGTCAAATTAAAAGTACTTGTGTTATCACATTTGATAGAAATTTTTGTTTGAATAACATCAAAGTCTTCTAGTTGCTGCTTAATCCAAAGAACATGTGCACAACAACTCCTTGCAGCCACATACTCTACCTCAGCAGTAGACAGTGCTACAAGTTTTGTTTCTTACAATGCCATGAAATTAAGTTCAACCCTAGAAATTGATACCACTAGTACTTTTTCTATCAATTTTATATCTACCATAATTAGCATCAGAAAATCTAATTAAATTTAATGAAGATTGCTTAGAATACCATAGACCTATATTACTTGTTCCTTTTAGATATTTTCTAATTATTTTGAGAGCAAGTATTTGTGATTCTTTTAGATTTGATTGAAATCTAGCACATATACATATACTAAACAAGATATCAGGCCTACTAGCTATTAAATATAATAGTGATCCAATCATACCTCAATAGAGTTTTTGATCAACAAAATCTTCATCTTTGTCAAGTCTGCGGGAGAGGCTCATGGGTGTGCTCATTTCTTTGACTGACTCCATACCAAACTTCTTAATGATCTCCTTGATGTACTTTGCTTGGTTAATTAATATACCTTCCTTCGTTTGCTTAATTTGGAGTCTAAGAAAGTAGGTTAGTTCACCCATCAAGCTCATTTCAAATTTGCCCTGCATAAGCTCAGGAAAGACTCTACACAAATTTTTATTAGTTGCACCAAAAATAATATCAGTATAAATTTGTACAACTAACATATCATTCAATTTTCTTTTAATGAACAAAGTAGTGTCTATATTTCCTCTAACAAAATCATTTTCAAGCAAGAATTTACTCAGTCTATCATACCATGCTTTAGGTGCTTGTTTTAAACCATATAATGCTTTATTAAGTTTAAAAACATGATTTGGAAGAGCATGATTTTTAAATCCTGGTGGTTGTTCTACAAAAACTTCTTCTAAAATAAAATCATTTAAAAATATAATTTTTATCTCTATTTGAAATAATTTGAAATCCATGTAGCAAGCAAATGCAAGCAATAATCTAATAGCTTCTAATCTTGCTACAGGTATATAGGTTTCATCAAAATCTATTCTTCTTCTTGATTTTATCCTTTAGCCACAATCTAGCTTTATTTCTAATTACTTGGCCTTTTTCATCTAGTTTATTTCTATAAACCCATTTAGTGCCAATAATAGGATGATATGAGGGTCTATTTACTAGATTCCATACATTGTTTCTTTCAAATTAGTTAAGTTCTTCATGCATGGCAATCATCCAATTAGGATCATTTTCTGCTTCTTCTAGGCTATTTGGCTCTACTTGGGAAACAAATGCTAGATAATCATGTGCATCTCTAAGTGATGACCTAGTTCTAACACCTTGTAAGGGAATACCAATAATTAAATCTTTAGGGTATGAAGTTACATACCTCCATTCTCTTGGTAAATCACCATGATCTTTGCTTATCATTTCTTCTCTTCTTCTACTTGTTTGTCCTTTAGGCTCATGTACTCCATAGCTTTGTCGATTGTACCTGCATCATTATCAATACACTCTTCTTTTTAGAAGGTGAGGGGTTATATTCATCAAATATAACATGAATAGATTCTTCAATAGTCGATGTTCTTTTATTAAATACTCTATAAGCTTTGCTAAAAGTTGAATAACCAAAAAAAATTGCTTCATCAGATTTAGCATCAAATGTTCCTAGGTTATCCTTTTCATTATTCAACACAAAGGATTTACAACCAAAAACATGAAAATAATGAATGCTAGGTTTTTCTATCATTCCAAAGTTTATAAGGGGTTCTCTTTAAAACAGGTCTTATCAAAACATGGTTTAAAATATAGCAGGTGATATTCACAGCTTCTGCCCAAAAGTACTTTGGAAGATTGCCTTCACATAACATGGTTCGGCCCATCTCTTCCAATGTCCTATTCTTTCTCTCTACAATATCATTTTGCTATGGTGTTCTAGGAGCGGAGAAGTTGTGATCAATGACATGCTCAATGCAATATTCTTCAAAATATTGATTTTCAAATTCTATGCCGTGATCACTTCTAATAGAAATAACTGAAAGATTTTCTAGTTTGAAACTTTCTTGTGAAATTTTTGAAAGACTTTAAAAGCATCATCTTTGTGTGCAATAAATAAACCCAAGTAAATCTCGAAAAATCATCTACTATCACAAGTCCATATTTCATACCACCTAGGCTTGTGGTCCTAGTTGGTCCAAACAGGTCCATGTGTAGTAGCTCTAAAGGTTTAAAAGTAGAAACCATATTTTCTGATTTAAAACTATCCCTAGTTTGTTTACCAAATTGGCATGCATCACAAATATGTTCAAAATTAACTTTAAATTTTGGTAAACCTTTAACTAGATCTTTAGAAATTAATTTAGCTATTGTATGCATGCTAACATGACCTAATCTCCTATGCCAAAGTAAGCTAGACTCCTTGGTTTTAGCATTCATTGCCACAAGACTTGTACTACTAGACATGGCTAAATCATTTAGGTCCACCACATATATGTTTCCAAGCCTATGACCAATGAGCTTAGTGCTAGAATCAAGTGAGTTAGTTACTATACGCATTGAAGATTCAAAGACAACCTTGAAGCCTCTATCACATAATTAACTTATACTTAATAAATTGTGCTTCAATTTGTCAGCTAGCAATACTTTTTCAATGAATGTAGAAGGGGTAATTATGATCTTATCGATGTCGATTATCTTTTCCTTACCATTGTCATCAAAAGTGACCATTCCTCTATCCTTCATTTCTAGGGTGATGAATTGTTCTATGTCACCCATCATATATCTTAAACAACCATTATCTCGATATCATCTTTTCTTTATATTCTTGGCTGCAAGACATTCTTGTAAGATAATCAAGTAGTTTTTTTAGGTATCCAAGCTTTCTTGAATCCTTGCAGGTTAGTAGAGGTGGTTCCTTTGGGAACCTAAACCTTTTTCACTTTACTTTCACTGTTCTTTTTTAAATTACATTCAAAGGATTTGTGACCAACCCTATTGCAAGAATAATAGATAACACTTGATTTTTTAATTGATGTAAATTTTGAAGCTCTAGATGTAAGATATTTTTGAGTTGAAGACTTAGATACATATGATTTTGAATCAATAAACTTTGTAGTTGAAATTTTATTAGAAGGCAATGAATTGTAACCAATTTCAGCTTTGTTATTTGAATCCCTTTGACTTTTCAAAATTAGCTCAAGTTTATTTGAACTCAAAGATAATTTTTCAACTAAAGGCTTGAGTTTTTCAACTTCTTTTTACAAATATACATTTTCCTCATGAAGAGCCTTATTCTTTTCAAGATTTTCATTCTTTTTAGTTTCCAAAATACTACATTTTTTAGAAATACTCTTAAGTTCTTTTTATAAAATATTATTCTTTTCTGAAATTTCATCTTTTTCTTTCATTAAAATATTATTGTATTTTTCAAAGTTTTAATTTTTAAACCTACTATTTTATATTCAGATCGTAGCTCATAAAAAGTAGTATTCAATTCTTCATATATAAATTCATCGTTAGGTTTAGGAGACATTACCTCATCCTCGAGATCCGTCAAACATATGTGAGCTATTTTGGTAGTCTCTTCTTCTTCATTTGATGTAGACTCCTCACTGTCACTCCAAGTTGCATCCATCACTTTCTTCTTCTTCCTTTTGTATGCTTTCTTCAGTATGGGACAATCTGATCGAAAATGACTCGGCTTTTTACACTCATAGAAGATAGGCTGTTGCTCTTTGTCTCTTTCTTTTTCTTTTTTGTCTTTGCTATGTTCCCCCTTTTTATAATGTTTTCTCCAATGTCTTGCCTTTCTTTTGCCCATAAATTTCTTAAATCTCCTCACGGCTAAAGCAATATCATCGTCTTCAAGTTCATCTTCATCTAAGGAAGGGCTTTCTTCTTCTAATTCTTTTTCTTATTTCTTTAATCTATAGTAGCTTTGAAGGCTATCAACTTTTTCTTCTTGATATCATCTTCATTTCTATGCTGCATTGTGAGTTCATGCATGATCAATGATCTAAGGAGCTCATCCAATGGTAAAGTGTTCAAGTCCTTAGCTTCCTGGCTAGTAGTGACCTTCGGATCCCATTTATCTATAGTGATCTCAAAATTTTCTGTATAATATCTGTATTTGAGTATATTCTGCTAAGACTCTTTAGACCATTAATAATATATGTACACCTTGAAAACATGGCAGATATAGTTTCATTCAGTTCCATTTTGAATAACTCATAATTTTGAACAAGATTATTGATTTTAGAAGTTTTGACTTGGGAAGTTCCTTCATGGGTTACTTCAAGTTTATCCCAAATTTTTTTTATAGACATGCAAGTAAAAATCTGGTTAAACTCATTGGCATCCAAAGCACAATATAAGAGATTCATTGCATGGCATTCAACTCACCCATTTTCATGTCATGTTCATCCCATTCCTCTTCAGGTTTTGGGATGTCCATGCCATCAACCTTCTTTGTGAGTGTGTGAGGTCCTTTTAAAATTATTTTCCATGATTGAAAATTATTGCTTGAATGTAAATTTTCATTCGTGATTTCTAGTAGGTATAGTTCATGTCTGTGAAAAGTGGAGGTCTATTTGTAGATTGGCCTTCGGCCAAAGAAGTACTCATAGGGTTTGCCATAAATCTTTTCTCTAAGTAAATTTTGGAGACACTGCTCTAATACTAGTTATTGCCCAGGTAGCCAACCCAAGAGAGGGGGTGAATTGGGTTTTTAAAATTTTTCACAAATATGTGCTCTTTTAAAAACTATGTGGTGAGAGATGTGATTTAAGAAAGAATAGTAGAAGCAAGTAAAGAACACAATAAGCATAAGCACAAACATGAGCAATTTATAGTGGTTCGGAGTAACCTAGCTCCTACGTCCACTATCTAAGATACCACTTGGAATTTCTACTATATTCATCTCGGAATACAGCCTGTTTGTTTTGCACTGGGATCACAAACCAAAATCCAAACTTGGTTTTACACCGGGATCACCAAGAACCCAAAACAATGTTAGTTTTCTCAAGCTCACTAACAACCCAAACTTGGTTGTCAAAGACTCACCAAAAACCTAAAATAAACCTCAAGTTACAGCCCCTACTGTACTTGAAACAACTCAAATAAAGAGTTAAGAAATAGAATAACAATAATGACAAACCAAACATTGTCGAATAGTTGCAATTGAAGTTCCTTTGCAAACCTTCTTGATTGCTCCTTTAATGCTCTTCAAGGTTTCCAATCTTCTTCAATAAATGACTCAAGAAAAGCATGGGAGTTGGTGAAGTCTTGAGTTCTTCTTTTCAAAGCTCTCTTGAATAATGAATATTCTCTTAAAGTTTCATTAAAAGTTCTTTAAAAGTTATTTAAATCCCTTATTTATAGTCCTTGAACTGATCTCAGATAAATATGACAATTGTAGATCATTGGGATTTGAAATATGGCCGTTAGAGCACTTTTTGGATTCGAGAAATCAATTCTGTAACTATCCATTATGCACTTAGAAAGGGATTCAAGTCGGCTCGGATGGGTCGAGTCAGCTTGGATTCTTAGTCCTTTAGAAATTGAACTTTGGTCGAGTCTGCTCTTCACTAACAAGTCAACTCGCCTGACTATTTTTTTCAGAACTAATTTTTCAATACTCTAGAGGAGTTGGCTCAGTTTTCTATCAGGTCAACTTGGTTGTCTGACTGAATATTTGAGTAAGCTCGAATTTTTGTCGTGTCAGCTTAGTTGTCTGACTGAAGAATTCTATCTCTGGATGAGTCAGCTCAGGTTTCTTTGAGTCGGCTCAGATGTCTGCATGCCAGAAACTTCGTGCCATGCCAGAACAAAGAGTTGGCTCTCCTACTTTGAGTCTGCTCAAGTGATTTTTGACAAAAACCTTTCAAACTTCTCCAATCTTCTTCCAAAAGCTTCCAACTGTCTTCAATGCTCTTTCAAAATCTTTTGAAATCTATTCTAAGTAATTTAAACTTGAAATTTATATAGAATTGACCCACTTTTATGAATACAAAAGTAATTTTTTTTTGGGCTCTTCATTACATGATACTTTTTAAAAACTAAACTTGACATGCATTAATAGGATTAGAATTGTAGGAAGAGTGGTTGTTCATTTAAATCATCCTACAAAAACTTTTAAAACACTTTAAAATAGTTAGTGTCAAATACATGCTCCAATATTTTGTTATCATTAAAATCATTCTAGGGGTCAACATAACTCCTTTCCTAAACACCAATTAATCAGCCAATCCTGACTCGGTCCAACTATTCCGGGTGCCTTATCTTATTGAGTTCGAGTTTCTTATAGGCTGATGTCTATTAATTTCAATTAATAGGCTTGGGTCAATGCAAGATGTAGGGTGATGGTTTCTCAAGGAAGCGTTATCAACTCCCCACCATATATTATTTATGGGTTAATGACCTGAAGATATTTTATAAAAATATGTAACGCAAAACAAGAAGATGTCCTAAATAAGTAAGAATCTTTTAAATTTTAATTAGTTACTCTATTTTAGTTAAGTGTTACATGGTGCTTTTATTTTTTTTAGGTTAGGTTATTTTAAGCAAGAGAGATAAAAGGCAAGTTTTACTCTTGGTTAATTAGATGTGAGGAAAAAACTAAAATTAGGTTAAGCAAATAAAAAACTACAAATCTTATAATTAAGGTAAGAAATCAAAGTAGTATTTAGGGTAGTTGATTAAAAAGTTAAGTAATATTTTTTAGATTAATTTAAAAGAAACTAAGAAAGAAATTTTTTTTAGGTTAGTTTATAAAGAAAGAGACTAATTAGAAGGAAGAAGCTAAAAAGATTTTTTTTTCTCTTTATGTTAATTTGAAAAGGAGGATAGTAGTAAAAAAAGGAAACAAATCTAAAAAGAATTAGGTAGATTTTTAAAAAAGGTGACTAATCAAGGGAAACAAAAAAGAAAAAAAAAATTGGTTAATATGAAAAGGCATAAATTAATTAGAAGCAACTAAAAAAGGAAATTAATCTAGGATTAGGATTGATCTCACCAAAATTATAGAAACTTTCGTATCTTTTTTTTATTTTTTGTGATTTTTTTGATCTACAAAAAAGAAGTTAGTAAACTAAATTTACAAGAAATCAAAGAGATAAAAAATATTAGCATTTGTGCCTTCTCCAGTAACAATGCCAAAAACTTGATAAGATTGCGATGTTGTCGTTAAGACACCATGGCTATCAGCTTAATCAATTGACTTTTAAAAGAAACTAAAAATACGTAGAAAGGATGAATCAAGTCAAATCTCGAAGAAGGTAGTGCTTAAGATAGTTTAAAATTTTTTATTTTTATAACATAAAAAATTGTTTGAAGTTAGTAAAATGGAAAATCAAAGTATAATAGAGAATGAAAACTTGGTGCATTCGATCTGCTAGTCAAATCTTAGCATCCACTTGTAATAAAAATAAATAACAAGAATCTAAAGTACAAAAAATAAATATTACATTAATTAAAAGAAGAATTTAATTACAAAAAATTAAAAATAATAATTAAATAAACTACTAAAAGTGGTAACAAAGTATCTGAAGTCGATTGGTGCAACCTTGTTAGGAAGTTGGTTGATGTCACTTCACCTTCTTCCATTGTACTCCGTGGAGCGAATTAGGCTTTCTCTTCTTCTTCTTTGGATATTGATCTTGGAGATGGAATAGACTTGAAGATGTAGGGGGCAGAACTCTTCTCTAAGAAACCTTACTCTTAGAAGCCAACTTGCAATCCAAAGCTAAGGCCTCTACCATGTACCGTACCCTCTCTCCAGGATACTTTGTTTTGTAGCCCAGGGGTCCTTTAAATAGAAGTTGGAGGCTGAATTAGTACAGGACTGGGAATTATTCTGGATCATCAGATTACATCAAATCTATTGATCATCACTTAAATTGATTAAGTCTAGTGAAGGCAGTCAGATTGGCTTGAATCAAGCTCAGATCTAGCTTAAATCAAGTTAGATGAATATTGTCTATTATATCAAATCTCCAAGATATCGTGCAGCCCTTAGCTTCATTCTCTCTATTGGATTTGATAACAGTCATTGGATCGGGCCTTGGATGACTGAGATCATGTATCCCGGGATCATGGAGAATGAAGAGATGGGGAAGATGGCCGACGGTAGATGGCGATGTCTGTAGTGGCTTGGGACGGTGAGAAGGGAGCAACAGGGAAAATCATGGAATAAAGAAGCCATGACCAGAGCTTGGACATTGGTGACTAGATGATGATTGGAGATAAGGATGATGATAGCGGGAGAAGTGGCTGACAACCTAGGGAGGAGATGTGGCTGGCACATCAATAGCTTTGGTGGAGGTGAGGAGGGCGGGGCTCGGGGTGGCTTTTCGATCTATAGCAGAGGAAAGGAATGATAGTGGGCTGATGTGGACAATGATGATCGGCATCTCAAGAGCATCTCAAGCCAATGGCAGGATGGCAGGCTAGCAGAGGGCAGTAAGAGGATGGCAAGGAAGGCAGCTAGTGATGATGGAGAAGGTGGGTTGTTCGGTGGCTTCTCTGGCAACCATGACAATGGCGGGAGTGGTGGTTTGCAATGGACGATGGCTGAATGGGCAGAAACTTTGAAGATGGTGGCCAGGAGGTGTTTGGACGGTGGTCGACAGCTTCATAGGTGGTAAGATAACTGATGCTAGATGATCCTAAGACTACCATGATTACAGGAAAATAAAAACTATTTTTTTGTATTTTTTTAGGATTTAATTTGAAGGCTAGAAACCCGAAATCAAGAACAGTAGGCAAGTATGTAATAAAAGAAAACATCATACCTACAAAAGAACTCATGCAGAATAATAAAAGATAGGATCCCGAGAATTAAGAAACCCCCAGTGTAGGATAGCATACCTTCAATAGTTGAGAAATCAGGAGGAGAAAAGATTGTACCAGGCAGAGATTTGAAGAACCTTCGATGAAGAGATCACGCAGCACTCAGGATCGGTGCTTGGAAGACAAACCTATAGTCCTCGAATCAGATGGCTATCTAGGTTGGTTTAGGAGGCAAAGAGGGCCTCCTCTTTAGAGGGGAAACACCACGGGGATCCTGCAAGTATTAGAGGTTTATCAAAGAAACAAGGAAACAAAGGAAAGAAACTAGGTTTTAAAAAAAAGAAGGATCAGGGTTTGGAATAGCTGGCAGCTTGGGGAAGAAGAAGATCCTTTGCTTGATGGGTAGCTAGGGCTTCTTCTCCTTGGGCATGGAAGATGAAGACTTGGTCATGGAGGCAGGGGTCGGCTAGGGCATACAAGAACAACCACACAAAACACAAGAACACCAATGCTAGAAAATAAATCACCAGAGTTTTATTTCATCAATAAGTTAAACTGATACAAGAGGAAGAGGGCTAGGGTATTTTTAGAGTTCCCATGCCCTCTCTTAATTAGGATAGGATTACATAATTTGAGTAGGAAGAAGGCTATAAACTTTGAATTCAATTACAATTCTCAAAGAGCTTAGGAAGAGAAATCCTTAATAGGTTAGGAAGGAAGATTCTTGTTGACCTAGTCTTCATCCACCTTGCTTGGACCGGTCAAAGGGGCTTAGACTCCTCTTGACTTTGGCTTGGACCTCATGGGAAGCAGCAAAGGGCATCCTCCTTGGGCTTGGATGAAAATTAGATGGGCCCTGGTTGGCTTCCAAGGGCTGGGGCACATGGGCCTGGCGCCTGGGCTGGAAAACCCCGGGCACCCAATCTGAAGTGAACCTAGGAAAAAAGCCTGGGATGCCTCCTCTTACTGGGCTCTTGGGCTTGAGATGCTTTAGGCTGGGGTGCATGGCATATTCCTAGAATCATGGGGCACCCTTGGTCTTGGAATATACTCTGGCATCTGGAGGGCATCTTGGTATCTGGAAGGCATCTAGGGGGAATCTTGGTATCTAGGGCGACAATCAAGGCCCATTAAGCTGATGTGAAGGCCTCTGGCTCCTGATGAGGCCTGGTAGAATTCTAAAATAAGGTATCCTCTTCTCTTGTACAATAATTGGACTAGTACTAGACTAATACACAAGTACAGGACTCAATGACTAGACTAGGATTGAGACAAGCCAACTTGGACATCTTGTCCCAACTTATTACAGGACTCAATCTTACTTGATTACAAAACTTGACACATAGGTAAGGGCTCAAAACCTTAATCAATAAACTAGATAGGGCCCAGTAATCTGTCTGATCGTGGTGCCCCCATCATTCTCTCGAGGTGGAAGGAACTCAACCCCGTCGAGTAACGGTCAACTCGGCTCTCACACTGCTCAAGAAGGTTTGGGTTGAGGCACTGTAGATCCTCAAGGGTGATCCACAAGTCCTCAGATTCTGGCCGACCTTGCCATCTGACCAAATATCGCTGATAGCCTTTGTTTCGGGTAGAGATGGCTTGATCATCTAAGATTTGCTCAATCCTTTTCTCACTAATAGGCCAGTTTGTTGGTGAACACTCTAGGATAGATTCACTCTCAATAGAAGGGATAGGTCCAAATGGCTTGCTAGGTATCGATGCTGGCTCCCGATACTCCACAAGGTCTGAAATATTGAAGGTGGAACTAATACTTAAATCGGGTGGCAACTTAAGCACATAGGCATTGGACCCAACTCTCTTTACTATTCTAAATGGTCTAGCTCTGCGAGCATGCAATTTCTTTACGGTCCCTGGAGGAAACCTCTCAGGTCTAAGCCTAATCATTACATAATCCCCTGTAGAAAACTCTTTAGCTCTTTTTCGGGGATTAGCCAAGTTTTTATAGAGTTCATTAGTTATGTTTATCTTATGGCTAATTTCTTTATGCAAATCCCTAACATGTTGTGCAAAGGACTCAGCTGACTCAGAGACTCATGCATGTGAGGGTAAGAGGATCGGATCAAGAGGTTTATTGGGTTTGTAACCATGCACAACCTCAAATGGGATTTTTCCTTTGGACCTATTAACAGAACTATTATAAGCAAATTCAACTCGGGGTAAAAGAAAGTCCCAATTTCTAGTATGTTCACCTACGAGGCATCTAAGAATATTTCCTAAGATGCGGTTCACTACCTCAGTTTGGCCATTAGTCTGAGGGTGGTAGACTGTGCAAAATTTAAGCTTGGTTCCTAATAAGTGCCAAAGGGTCTTCCAAAAGTAACTGGTGAAATGAACATCCCTATCTGATACTATAATTTTAGGAAGGCCATGTAACCTAACCACATGATCAAGGAAAAGTTAGGCTACTTTGGATGCATTAAATGTTTGAGAGCAGGGTATGAAATGGGCCATTTTAAAAAACCTATCAACCACTACACATATAGAGTCATGTTTTCATAGGATCTTAGGTAGGCCTAACACAAAGTCCATGCTCAGATCCTACCATGGATGATCCGGTATGGGCAAAGGGGTATACAACCAAGTGTTTTGCTTCTACTACTTTGCAACAGCACAAGTTCGACACCTGGACACTATGTTGGCAACATCTCTTTTCAAGATAGGCCAAAAAAACTGGTCCTCTACAGATAATATAGTCTTGTTTCTACTAAAGTGACCAGCAAGGCCTCTTGCATGGGTTTCCCAAACTAAGAATTCTTTAGGTGATGTCCTGGGAATAAATAACCTATTGTTCTTAAATAGATAACCATCTTGAAGGGTGAATTCTCTTTGGGTACTAGATGGTCCTTGGGCAAGGATTTGGAAGATTTCACTAAAGTCTGGACATGTCTCATATTCTCTTTTTAACCTATCAAATCTAATGACTTCAATGCTAATAGTATTCAATAGTAAGGCACGTCTACTAAGGGCATCTGCTACCTTGTTCTCAGTTCCAGCTTGGTGCTTTAGTACAAAGGTATAGGCTTGTATGAATTCTACCCGCTTAGCGTGCCTAGGGTTTAGCTTCTTCTAGGAGTTCAGGAATCGGAGTGCTTCATGGTTAGAATAAAGAACAAACTCCTGGGATAGTAAATAGTGTCTCCAATATCTAAGGGCTTGTACTACTGCATAAAATTCCTTATCACAGGTTGAGTACTTAAGCTTAGCCTCATTAAGCTTTTCATTAAAAAAGGCTACTGGGTGATTTTCTTGGCTCAGAACTCCTCCTATGCCTACTCCCGATGCATCACAATCTACCTCAAAGACCTTGGTGAAATCAGGTAACCTCAAAATAGGTGTTTGTGTCATCTTGCCTTTAATCTCTAGGAAGGGTCTATCTGCTACTTTGGTCCACTCAAAATTACCCTTCCTAATGCAATCAGTTATTGGTGCTACAATGGTGCTCAATCCCCTGATAAATCTCCTATAGAAGTGGCTAGACCATGGAAACTTCTAACTTCATGGACATTAGTGGGTACTGGCCACTGTACTATGGATTTGACCTTTTCAAGATCAGCTGCTACTCTTTCAAGGGTCACCACAAATCCTATGAAGATAACTTTATGGGTCATGAAATCACACTTCTTCAAATTAGCATAGAGGTTCTCTTTCCTAAGGGTCAAACAAACTTGTTTCAGGTGCTCTAAATGGTCTTCCTTAGTTTTGCTATAAATCAGGATGTCATCAAAATATACTACTACAAATTTTCCTATGAACATCCTAAGGACTTGGGTCATAATTCTCATGAAAGTGCTAGGAGCATTGGATAACCCAAAAGGTATTACAACCCACTCATACAAACCATCTTTGGTTTTAAAAGCAGTCTTTCATTCATCCCCGGGTCTGATTCTCACCTGATGATAGCCACTCTTAAGGTCTATCTTTGAAAAAATTATGGCACCGGCTATCATATCTAACATATCATCCAAGCAGGGGATGGGAAACCTATACTTCATAGTAATTTTATTTATGGCACGACTGTCAACATACATTCTCCACGTACCATCCTTCTTAGGGGTTAATAGGGCTAGTACAGTACAAGGAATTAAACTCTTCCTAATAAATCCTTTTCTAAGGAGTTCACCTACCTGTCTTCGAAGCTCTAAATGCTTAGTTGGGTTCATCCTATATTGAGGCAGATTGGGTAGGGTAGCTCCTAGGACTAGATCTATAGCATGTTGGACGTCCCTTAATGGTGGTAATTGGTTAGGTAAATCATCAGAAAATATATCATTAAATTTACTTAAGATTCCCTTGACCTCTAGAGGGTACTCTTTATCAGATTGATTAGAAGCTTCCTTTATAGCTAACATCCAAATAGTAGTTCCCTCGGATATCTCCTTTTCTAGCTTTTTTGTAGTGATTAGATTAACTCCAAACTTCTTTTTCTTAAGTGAGCTAGATCTTCTCTTAACTGTTTCCTGAGGTGGGGTGGGGTTAATGGTAATCTTCTTCCCATGAAAGCTAAACATACATGCATTAGACTGGCCATATAGGGTGGCATCATGATCATAAAGCCAGGGTCAACCTAAGATTATACTGCTCACTCCCACAGGCACAACATTACACCACACTCTATCCTGATAAGATTGAAGCTAGATCTAGACTTGGCATCTGGACTTAATGGGTACGGATGTGGAGTCTATCCAAGATACCTTATAAGGGCTAGGGTAGGGAACTGGGTTTAAGCCTAGGGTTTTGACTACCTTATGTGAGATGGCATTCACACAGCTCCCACTATCTATGATTATCTTGCATACCTTATCCCTAATTTTCATAAAGGTTTGTAGGATGTTAGTCCTATGCCAATCTTCCTGGGTTTTGGTATAGGACAAGATGCATCTAACTACCCCTACGAGGTCAGACTGGTCAAAATTCTCCACATCTCCTTCATACTCCTCTATTAAGTCTGCCTCAACTTCATAAACCTCTTCTTCCTTATTCTTATTGGGTTCAGGCTCTTCTTCCTCAAGCTCCCCAATGTGCAATGATTTGGTGGTATATTGGCTAGCAAAATGACCTACCTTATTGCACCTAAAGCAAGCATTGGGGCTGGGGCTTGGGTTCTTCTGAAAAGCTGGTGCCTTACCCTTGTCATTCCTAAAGGATGCAGAGTTACTAGAACTAGACTAACTTGGACTTGGGTTAGGACAAGATGGGTTAGGGTTGGGACGGGTTGGCGTGGGATTGGGTCGACTTGGGTTTGGGTTTGGCTGACTTTGGTTTGGGTTAGGACAAGTTTGGTTAAAGCTGGGTCGGCTTGGATAAGCTTGGTTCTGGTGTGGCCAAAAACTAGGGGTATTGGCCCTAAAGGTTTCAGGTCATCTAACTAAAGGTACTTTCTGGAACCTCTCAAAGTTTTCAGCTACTTGATAGGCCTGGACTATATGCTGAACTCCCCTAAGGTATAGCTCTCTCTGGATATCCTCTTGAAGGCCAGCTTTAAACCTAGATAGGGTAACTGACTCAGGTTCATCAAGGCCACATCTAAGAGCACACTCATCAAATTGGGTTATGTATTCTCTCGCAGTCTTGGCTCCCTGTCTAGGTCTTTGCCACTAGTCTAGAAGGCATTGTTGATAGTATGGGGGAACATACTTTTCTCTAAGTTTGAGTTTCATGTTTTTCCAAGTGATAATGGGTGGATGGTTTCTTTGTCTACAGAGGTGCTCTACTTGTTCCCAGTATAACCTAGCTTGATCAAATAACCTAAGCTTGGCAAACTGACACTTCCTCTCATCACTCAAGGAATACCATTGAAAGTATCTCTCCATACCTCCCTCCCAATCTATGTAGACCTTGGGATCTAGGGTTCCATCAAAAAGGGGTGGATCTACTCTAATGCTCTTAAGGATTCTATCATCATGGTCCTGGTCATCATAATTAGGTCTCCTAGGGTTAGGATCCTGATATGGCTCCTTGCATTGGGCTCTCCTAGGATTGGGCTCTACAAATGGGTCATGGTTTTGGGCTCTCCTAGGGTTGGGCTCTACAAATGGATCATGGTTTTGGGCTCTCCTAGGATTGGGTCCTACAAATGGGTCATGGGTTTGGGTTCTCCTAGGATTATGAGAAGTGGAAAGTGATGAATCAGGATCAGGCTCAGTATTGGACTCTTGGGTTCTTTCTATGGTTCCTAATCGATTTTTTACTTGGTCTAATGTTGACCCCATAAGTGATTTTGATGATAACAAAATATTGGAGCATGCATTTGTTTTACTAACACTCTTCAAGTGTTTTACAAGTTTTTGTAGGATGATTTCATTGTTTAATTTCAACTCCTACATTCCTAGTTTTGAAATGAGTTGTGTTGTAAGTGATTCATGTAAAGAAGAACACAAAGAAAATGTTAAGTAAAAACCATGAAAATGGATTACTTCTAGATGTGTTTCAAGCTTAAAATTCCTTAGAAATATGGTTAGAAGAGTTTGAAGGCATCTTGAAACTTTGAAGACTTTCTGGATGATTTCTAGAGAAAAACTAATAATTCACTGAAGAATTCATCCGAGCCTACTCGAAGAGAACAGAGCCGACTCTGGAACATGGCACGCATGAAGATTTCTAGCATGCAGATATCCGAGCTGTGACTTTAAGGGACCCGAGCTGACTTGTCTAGCTCATAATTTTTTAAATCAGATAACTGAGCTGACCCGAAGGGAGTCCAAGCTGACTGCATTATACTATCAGACATTCGAGCTGACCCTTCAGATTACCTTGAGGATTCGAGCCGACTCGAGTAATCTGAGCCGACTCAAAGGTCGATTTCAAGCTTATAATGGCTAATTCTAGAACTTAGAATTTGAATCTAAAAAGTGCTCCAACGGTCAAATGACACATCCCAATGGTCTACAATGACTAAAACTACCTGAGAAGAGTTCAAGAATATATATTTGAGGGATTTAAATTATTTAGAAGTAAGAGATGATGAGTAAATGCTAAATTAAATATCCAAGCTACTTTGTGAGCAAGAGAGCACTGCAAGAGCATTCAAGACAATCTTCAAGCCTTCATCAACTTCCAACAAAAGCTTGAAGCATTTATTGAAGAAGTTGAAGAAGCCAACCAAGTGCATTGAAGTGCAATCAATTGGGCTTCTCTTGAGTTGCATCAACAACCATTCGACAAAATTTGTTTGTCATTATGTTGCTTTCTCTTTACAATTCTTTTTAAATTATTGGGTTATTGGTGAGCCTGGTTTAAAAATCAAATAGGTTCTTGATTAGCCTGTGTTAAAACCAAGTGTTGCGTTCTTGGTGATCCTATTCAAACCAAGTGTTGGGTTTCTTTGGTGAGCCTGGTCTAAAAATCAAAGTATAGAGGTTTGGATTATGAGCCTGTTAAAACAATCTGACTGTATTCCAGTGGGAGATATAATGAAAATCCTAAGTGGTAATCTTGGATAGTGGATGTAGGAGCTGGGTTGCTCCGAACCATTATAAAATTTCCTGTGTTTGTGTTGTACATTCTTTTTATATCTTGCTTCTATTTTCATTTATTTCAATCACAACACTCAACACTTCAAGGTATTTTCAAAGAGCATATAATTGCTTAAACTTTTTAGATTTCCAATTCACCCCCCTCTTGGAAAAGCCACCTGGGCAACAACTAGTATCAGACCAATGTCTCTGAATACATTTAGAGTAAAGATTGATGGCTCATCCCATGAGTACATCCTTGGCCGAAGACCAATCTACCAATAGAACTTCATTCTTCACTAGTACAAATTATTCATATTGGAAAGCTAGAATGAAAATCTATATTCAAGCTATCAATTTTCAATTATGAAAGGTCATTCTAAAAGGGCCACATATTTCCATGATCAAAATTAATAGCGTGGATGTCCCAAAGCTCGAAGAGGACTGGGATGAACACGACATGAAGATGGGGGAATTAAATGCCAAAGCAATAAATTTATTATACTGTGCTTTGGATGCCAACGAGTTCAATAGAATTTTTACTTGCTCTTCTACAAAGAAAATTTGGGACAAACTCGAAGTAACCCACGAAGGAACTTCCCAAGTAAAGACTTTGAAAATTAATCTTCTTGTACATAGTTTTGAACTTTTCAAAATGGAACCAACTGAAACTATCTCTGCCATGTTTACTTGCTTTACAGATATTATTAATGGTTTGAAAAATCTTGGCAAGGTTTATTCAAATGCTAACTTAGTACAAAAGATCCTCAGATCACTTCCGGACAAGTGGGACCCCAAAGTGACTGCCATATAGGAAGCGAAAGATCTAAACACCTTATCTCTAGATAAATTAATGGGTTCACTCATCATACATGAACTTGCCATGCAGCATAGGACTGGTGATGATCAGAAGAAGAAAATAATAGCCTTCAAAGCTACATTGGATTCTAAGAAAGATTAGGAATCGAAAGATGACTACACCTCCTCCGAAGATGATCTAGAAAATGAAGACATTGCTATGGTCGTGAGGAGATTTAGAAGGTTTATAGGAAAGAAGAAAGGAAGATACTATAGAAAATTTCATAAACTAGGTGAGCACTCCAAGGACAAGGACAAGGATAGAGAAAAAGAAAAAGAACAAGTGCCCACATGCTATGAATGTAAGAAACCAGGGCATATTCGCCCGACTGTCCTTTGTTAAAGAAATCTTTCAAAAAGAAGAAAAAGAAAGCTATGGTTACTACATGGAGTGATAGCAAGGAGTCAACTTCATCTGAAGAAGAAGAGATAATGAAAACTGCTAACTTATGTCTAATGGATCTCGAAGATGAGGTAACATCCCCCGAACCTCAATTAGAATTTACTTTTGATGAATTGAATTCTGCTTTTCATGATCTACTATTTTAATTCAAAAAGGCTGGAGTATAGATAAGAACTTTAAAGAATATCAATGATTCTTTACAAAAAAAGAAAGAAGAGATTTCAGAAAAGAACAAACTATTGAAAAAAAATTTATATATCTTTTCTGAAAAACACAAAGCTTTGAAAACTGAAAATAATGCATGTCTTGACAAGAACAAAGCTTTAACTGTTCAAAATAATGACATGAAAAAGGAGGTTGAAAAACTCAAGCCACTAGTTGAAAAACTAACCTTATCTTCAAATAAGCTTGAGTTAATTTTAAGAGATCAAAGAATTTCTGGAAACAAAGCTGGAATTGGTTTCAATTCTTCAATTTCAAATATAATTTTAGCTACTACTTTTGTGACACCAAAAGCTTATGTTCCAAAATCAATATCTCAAGAAGCTTTTGTATCTAATCTTTCTGCATCTATTTCTAAAGCTATAATGTATGTACCTAAAAATTTAAATAGAAAATATTTTTTAAGAAAAAGTTTTACATCTACATCAACATCTAGATCTTTAATTCGTACATCTTTTCAGAATTCTAGAATTATATGTTATACATGTCATGAAGTTGGACATAAATTCTTTCAATGTAATTCATTAAAGAAAAATACATATTCCAAGAATATAATTAAAAAAATTTGGATTTTCAAAGGAACCACCTCCACTAACTTGCAAGGACACAAGTTAGCTTGGGTACCTAAAAGAACTTCTTGATTATCTTGTAGCCCAAAAATTGAAGAAAAGATGATATCTCGACAATGGCTGTTCAAGGCATATGACGGGTGACAAGGATCAATTTATCACCCTAGAGATGAAAAAAAGAGGTATGGTTACTTTTGGAGATAATGGCAAGCAGAAAATAATCTGAATCGGTAAGATCAAAATAACTCCCTATACTTTTATTGAAAATGTATTGCTAGTAGATAAATTGAAACATAATTTGTTAAGCATTAGTAAATTATGTGATAAAGGCTTCAAGGTTGTCTTTGAATCATCTATGTATATTGTAACAAACTCTCTTGATTCTAGCAGTAAGTTCATTAAACATAGACTTGAAAATATTTATGTGGTAGACCTTAATGATTGCCATGTCTAGTAGTTCCAGTCTAGTTGCAATGAATGCTAAGACCAAGGAGTCTTGCTTACTTTGGCATAGACGATTAGGTCATGCTAACATGCATACAATTTCCAAGCTAATTTCCAAGAATCTAGTAAGAGGCATGCCTAAACTTAAAGTAGATCTTAATCATGTTTGTGATGCATGCCAAATGGGTAAATAAACTAGGAGGAGTTTTAAATCCAAAAATATGATTTCAACTACTAGACCTCTTGAGCTACTTCACATGGATTTATTTGGACCAACTAGGACCATAAACCTAGGTGGTATGAAATATGCTCTTGTAATAGTAGATGACTTTTCTAAATTTACTTGTGTTTTGTTTATTGCTCATAAAGATGAAACTTTTAAAGTCTTTAAAAAATTTTACAAAAAAGTTTCTAATCAAAAAAACCTTTCAACAATTTCAGTTAGGAGTGATCACAGCATAGAATTTGAAAATCAATTTTTTGATGATTATTGCACAGAAAATGGCATTGATCACAAGTTCTCCACTCCTAGGATACCATAACAAAATGGTGTCATAGAGAGAAAAAATAGGACTTTGGAAGAGATGGCCCGAACAATATTATATGAAGGCAATCTTCCAAGGTACTTTTGGACAAAAGCAATGAACACTGCTTGTTATATCTTAAACCGCGTTTTGATTCATCCGATTTTGAAGAAAACCCCTTATGAACTTTGGAATGAAAAGAAACCCAACATTAATTACTTTCATGTCTTTGGTTGTAAATATTTTGTGCTCAATAATGGTAAAGATAATCTAGAAAAATTTGATGCTAAATATGATGAAGTAATTTTTCTTAGTTATTCATTACATAGGAAAGCATATAGAGTATTTAAAAAAAGAACCCTTACTGTAGAAGAATCTATGCATGTTATTTTTGATGAAACTAACCCCTCACCTTCAAAGAAAGAAGAGTGCATAGACAATGATGTAGGTACAATTAAAAAAGAAATGGAAGATATGAGCATACAAAAAAGACCAACTCAAGAAAGAGAAGAAACAGTAAGGATCATGCTGATTTACCAGGGGAATGGAGGTATGTAACTTCTCATCCAAGAGAATTAATTATTGGTGATCCTTTATAAGGTATTAGAACTAGGTTATCATATAGAGATACACATGATTACCTAGCCTTTGTATCACAAATAGAACCTCATACCTTAGAAGAAACTGAATCTGATCCAAACTAGATGGTGGCCATGCATGAAGAACTAAATCAGTTTGAAAGAAATAAGGTATGGACTTTAGTTGAAAGACCATCAAACCATCCCATCATAAGAACCAAATGGGTCTATAGAAACAAGCTAGATGAACAAGAAAATATAATTAGAAACAAAGCTAGATTGGTGGCTAAGGGATATAACCAAGAAGAAGGTATAGATTTTGATGAAACATATGTACTTGTAGCAAGACTAAAAGTCATTATATTACTTCTTGCATTTGCTTGCTACATGAATTTTAAACTTTTTTAAATGGATGTGAAAAATGCATTCTTGAATGGTTTTATATCTCAAACAAATATTATGAACTTTCTCTTTCTATTATAAAAATTGAACTTTGAAAAATCAATTGAATACCTATTTGATTACTGACAAAAAGGGGGAGAATGTTTAGAATTGCATGAAAAAGTTGCATGAAAAAGAAAGAAAAAAAAGAGAGAATAAATATGAAAGAAAAAGGGGGAGAGTCTGATTAAAAATGTGAAACTGCATATATAAGTAAGGGGGAGAAAAATTATTGAATCTAAATGGTTTTAGTTCATGCTCTATGCTCTCAAAACTTGCGCACATACCATGAAGATCTTAAAGCATTAACTTTAATACTTTTCAACTCTGATACATTTCTGATACTTTGTAAAATTGAGCTTTGATACCATGCATACATTAATAGCTCTGATACTTTGTGAAAATGCTAGCCTTAACACTCTGATACATATAAAAGCACTGACACTGATACCATATAGTTTCTTTTTCACAAAAAACTCTGATACTTACTTGCAAATAAAATTAGCTCTGATACATGTTAATGCTCACTTTCAAATTTAGTTATACATGTAATTGTAAAAAAAATTTTCATGCCCCGTATTTTGTCATCATCAAAAAGGGGGAGATTGTTGACCCCATAAGTGATTTTGATGATAACAAAATATTAAAGCATGCATTTATTTTACTAACAACTCTTCAAGTGTTTTATAAGTTTTTGTAGGATGATTTCATTGTTTAATTTCAACTCCTACATTTCTAGTTTTGAAATGAGTTATGTTGTAAGTGATTCATGTAAAGAAGAACCCAAAAAAAAAGTTAAGTAAAAATCATGAAAATGGGTTACTTCTAGATGTGTTTCAAGCTTAAAATTCCTTAGAAATGTGGTTAGAAGAGTTTGAAGGCATCTTGAAACTTTGAAGATTTGCTGGATGATTTCCGGAGAAAAATTGATAATTCATTGAAGAATTTATCTGAGCCAACTCGAAGAGAAGAGATCCGACTCTGGCTATAGCACGCATGAAGATTTCTAGCATGCAGATATCCGAGCCGACTCTAAGGGACCCAAGCCGACTTGTCCAGTTCATGATTTTCTGAATCAGACAACCAAGCTGACTCGAAGGGAATCCGAGCAGACTGCATTGTACTATCAGACATCCGAGCCAACCCTTCAGATGTTCGAGCCGACTCCTCCAGAGTCTAGAAAAAGCATTCTGAGAACTACAGCCAACCGAGCCAACTCCAAAGAGAAAGAGCCGACTCTTTTAGACTATATTTTTGAATGCCTGAATATCTGAGTCTACTAGAATTAAGGCGAGCCGACTCTTACAGAGTGAGGAATCAGAATACTATGCAACCGAGCCAACTAGAATGAAGCGAGTCGACTGAACCAGAACTACTCTGAGAATTCGAGATGACTCGAGTAATCCGAGCCGACTCGAAGGTCAATTTCAGGCTTATAATGGCTAGTTCTAGAACTTGGAATTTAAATTCAAAAAGTGCTCCAACGGTCAAATGTCACATCCCAACTATCTACAATGACTAAAACTACTTGAGAAGAGTTCAAGAATATATATTTGAGGGATTTGAGCTACTTAGAAGCAAGAGATGATGATTAAATACTAAATTGAATATCCAAGCTACTTTGTGAACAAGAGTGTACTAAAAGAGCATTCAAGATAGTCTTCAAGCCTTCACCAACTTCCAACAAAAGCTTGAAGCATTTATTTAAGAAGTTGAAGAAGCCAACCAAGTGTATTGAAATGCAATCAATTGGGCTTCTCTTGAGCTGCATCGACACTTATTCGACAAAATTTGTTTGTCATTCTATTGCTTTCTCTTTACAAATCTTTTTGAATTGTTGGGTTATTGGCGAGCCCTGTTTAAAAACCAAATAGATTCTTAGTTAGCCTGTATTAAAACCAAGTGTTGAGTTCTTGGTGATCATGTTAAAACCAAGTGTTAGGTTTCTTTGGTGAGCCCGGTTAAAAAATCAAAGAGTAGAGGTTTGGATTGTGAGCCTATTAAAATAATTCGACTGTATTCCAGTGGGCAATATAGTGAAAATCTCAAGTGGTAATCTTGGGTAATGGATGTAGGAGCTGGGTTGCTCCGAACCATAATAAAATTTTTTATGTTTGTGTTGTGCATTCTTTTTATATCTTGCTTCTGCTTTCAGTTATTTCAAGCATAGCACTTATGTTGCCCAAGTGGCTACCCAAGAGGGGGGTGAATTGGAAATTTAAAAAATTAAAGTAGATAATGTACGATTAAAATCCTTTTTAAAGTGTTAAGTGCTGTGGCAAAATAAAGAGATGCAGAAGCTAAATGAAATTAAGAAGTCACAACACAAACACAAAATTTATAGTGGTTCGGAGCAATCCAGCTCCTATGTCCACTACCCAATATACCATTTGGGATTTTCAATATATTCACATCCGAATATAATCGGATTGTTTTGCAGGATCACAATCCAAAATATCTTAACTTTGATTTTAAACAGGATCACCAAAGAAACCCAACTTGGTTTTCACAAGATCACCAAGAACCTAACTTGGTTTTACCAGGATCACCAAGAACCTAACACTTGGTTTTTATCAAAGGCTCATCAAGAACCTATTTGGTTTTTATCAACTGGGCTCACCAATAACCCAAACAATTCAAAGATGAATTGAAATAAACACAACAATAAATGACAAACTCAATTTATCGAATAGTTGCCGGTGCAATTTGATAGAAGTCCACTTGGATTGCACTTGAATGAGCTTTAATTACTTTAGTGGCTTCTTCCCAAATTGCTTCAAGCTTCAGATCTAAGTTGGTGAAGACTTGAAGACTGACTTGAATGCTCTGTGCTCTCTTCTTGTTGGTAGGTAGGATATTCAATGAAGCTTTTAAAACTTTTAAGAACTTTCAAAAACTTAATTGAGAGAGGTTCAAATCCCTCAAATATAAGGTCTTCTATCACTCCAAGGCAGTTTTAGACATTGTAGACTATTGGGATGTGACATATGACCATTGGAGCACTTTTTGGCATTCAAAAACAAATTCTGGAACTAGTCATTAGATACCTGAAAATGATATTCGAGTCGGCTCGGATTCCTTCGAGTCGGCTTGGATCCTTCGCATCAATAGGTCGAGCTGCAAAATCTTTAGTGCAGTCGGCTCGGTGTCATGTGGTGCAAAACTTCACTCTGGACGAGTCGGCTCTTGATAGCTCGGGTCAGCTCGAACTTATATTTTTAAAAAACTTGAACTCGAGGAGTCGGCTCTTTTGATCATTGGTCGACTCTTCTTCTGATATTCTAAAATCATCACTCTAGAAGAGTCGGCTCATTCCAGTTTGGGTCGGCTCGCTTTCTTAGGTCTTCAAAATTAGGTCTAGCAGAGTTAGCTCTTTCTGGTTCGGGTCGACTCACCTGGCTGTTCTCAAAAATCTTCAAAAACCGGACTCTGGAGGAGTTGGCTCGGACATATTCCAGTCAACTCAAATTTTACTGGAGTCGACTCAGATATCTTTGAGTCGGTTTGGATTGATGCATACCAGAGTCCTTGCTACATGCCATGAGATGGAGTCGGCTCTTCAACATGCTGGGTCGGCTCGAGTAACTTCTTCAGAATTTTTATAATTGAACTTAAAGAAAAACTCTCACCAACACTTTTACACTTTTCAATTAAACCAACTCAAAATAATTTAAGGCACACACATGCACAAAAGTAATCCCTTTTACAAATCTTTCTTAGCTTTTTCATTGGGTTCCTCTTTACAAGATCAAATTACAACACAACTCAAAACAAGAATTAAAGATGTAGGAGTTGAAGTTTGAACAAATAAACCATCCTACAAAAACTTGTAAACCATTTGAAGAGTTGTTAGAAATAAATGTACATGCTCCAATGTTTGGTTATCATCAAAATCACTTATGGAGTCAACAATCTCCCCCTTTTTGATGATGGCAAAATACTAGGCATGAAAAAGTAAGATAAAACTTTATATTTACTTGTATAACTGTATTTGCATGAATGTATGAACAAGTAAAAAGAATTAACTTTAATTAGTGTCAAACTATGGAAGGAGAATTAGGACAATGAGAGGTAATCTCCCCCTCAATAAGATACTCCATGTTTTGAAACACTTTTCATGCAAGTTCAAAGCTCAAAAGTTTCTAAGAGAACTTTAAGTATCGGAGCTTTTAATTAGAGCTTAAAACATTATACATCAGAGCTTTAAGTATTAGAACATGATATCAGAGCTTGAAACACTTAAAACATTATATATTAGAGCTATTTGACACATTGTATATCAAAGCTTATAAGAAAGTATATTGAGTTTCATATAATGTATCAGAGCACAATGTATCAGAGCATTAGTGAATAGGTTTTACCATTTTCAAGCTTTGTGCATCAGAGCAAATAGGTTTTATCGTTTTCAAGCTTTGTGCATCAGAGCAAAAATATAAGCACATTTAAACACATTTTATCCTTTTCATGCAATATCTTCATAAATTTCTCTCCCTTTTTCTCAATCAATCAAAAAGGTGAAGTTAGAGAGAAGCTCAGATTTTAAAATAGAATGAGAAAGTATTTAAAATTTGTTTGAGATAATTTCACTTTCTCACATTTATCTAGATATTCTAATTAAAAAATCAGTCATTGGATGATCAATTGAACATAAACTTTCATTGTATAAAGAGATAGAATAATTTATGAGACAAAATGTGAACTTTCATTTCATTTCAAAGATGTTCAATACAAAATACAAACTTTCATGATACTAGAATACATCTAGTCACTGTCTAAGTTTACTCTAGGGTTTGGAGGTTGACTCGGCATTTGGATGCCCGGAGGTAGAGAGGCAATTGGGTCAGCATCTAAAATATGAGATGGTGGAATAGTATGGGGTCCCTGTGGCCTAAAATGAGGAGCTGGTTGTCTGGGATGAACAGACTGACCAGCAAAAGAAGATGATTGAGGTTTAGGTCTAGTAGGATTCAGTGGTGTTGGACGAGGTGCACTTGGAACAGCTTGAAGGTCTTCCATCTTAGTCATTAGCTTCCATAAAAAGCTATTAATGGTCTTCAATTCCATTTCAATTTTCTTTGTGTTCTCGGAAGTAGCCAATTTTTCCATTGAGACTCTTATTTTAGCAATTTCTTTTTGTATTGAAAGAATTTTCGAAGCTTGGACATTTGCAAAGGCTTCAACTGAACCTCTCAGTCTCCTAAACTCAACTATTATAATGCCAATTCCTCTAGTGTAGTCCTCTTCCATTTTCTTGCCTTCTTCCACTAAGCCCATTCTGATTCTCAAGTTATCCATCTCAACTTTATATGCTTCAAGTACTTGAGTACTAGACCTCTTAATAGTTTTAGAACTTGAAGAAATCAGTTGAAGAATGGGTTGTAGATCTATTTCTATTGCACAAGTTGTAGTCTTGGAGGCTTCAAAAGTATTCATTCTGCTTCGTAGATTATCAATTTGCCCTCCAAGATGATCAAGTCTCTCATTAATAGATTGACGAAATTTGCCATACATTGTAGCCATAGAAGAGTTGATAGATTCAGTCAAGTTACTTATTTGCTGTGCAATAAAATCTTGCAATATTGAAGTATCCACAACAGGAGCAGTAGCAACAGGACTAGGAATAGGAATGTCAGTGGTAGCTTGAGTATGAATAGGTGTACCAGGAGGCATGTCAGGCACTGAAACATCTAGAAAAGGAGCATCAAAGGCAGTTTGAACTGGTGAACCTTGCAATGGAATAGAAGTGCCTTCACTAGTGTCCAATTCAGCTTGTTCTTGTACTTCTTCAATTTCTTCAGTCATTGGAGCATCAGACTTCTTTTTCCAAGTTCCTTCTGATAATAAGTAACCCATCCTTTGTAGGGTTTTTGCATGTAAGTGTCAGTGTGAAGGAGGGTTTTACTGTCTTCTCCAGATAAATCAATATTGGCACCTTGGAAGAAAAGAGTGAGGACCATTCCATAAGGCAAACATGCCTTTACTTTTCTTATTGCCTCTTTCATCTGACTTATCATAATGGTTAGAAGATTGATTTTGTCCCTATTTATCAGCAGCTCCATAAAGCAAAGATCTCGCTCACTTACCCAATCAAAATGGCCTGTCTTGGGTAAAAAGATCCTACTAATGAAGCTATGAAGTATCCTCATCTCAATAGATAATGAACTTGCCTTGAGTATTCCAATTTAATCAACTTCAGTCCTCTCCAATACAGTTTGCAAGGCTTTTGTCCTATCCTTTAGGACCAAGTATTTAGTACCATTGAAAGGCATTTTTAGTACATTTCCAAGAATTTCTTCAGATATAATAATTCTTTTTCTTTTGACTATAGATTCAATAAAACTTTCTCCAAGTCTCATATTTTCATAGAAAGTTCTAACCAGATTTGGGTAGGTTTTGATATCCAAAGAATACATAATTCTCCAACCTTGATTTTCAATGAAATCCCTAATAACAAATCCTATTTCCTTTAGGTATTCAAACAAAATTCATCTACCAGTAGTTATAGGTCGCATACCCAAGGAAATCTAATGACCTGGTGAGACGGGACTTGGTTCTTCATCCAATTGAGGTGGAATTTGAGAGGAAGTATCTTCATGAAGTTTTGTTCTTCTTTCCTGCAGAGCACCTTCAGTTTCCCATCAAGATTTCTTCCCTACCGCCCTCTTCGGAGCCATTACACAAATACACTTGAGTTCCAAAGTAGTTTTTGGAAGGAGAAGATTTTGAAAAGTTTCTCGAAGAGAAGGAGTGTAGAGTTAAGGAATAGAAATGGGGTAGAAAAACTCTATGGCTCGAACTAAAAAGAGATGGCTTGATATCCAAGCTGGCTCAACCAATAGGTCATCTGCTCGAGTCCGCTCAAGCAGAGGGAGCACAAAAGTAATTTTAGGGCTTCAATCAAAGTTCATTTTTAAAATAAATTAAGATAAGGAGGTCACCTAGATAATTTTTTCTTAAGTTTTTAAGGATGATTCTAGAGTGGGTCACATAACCCTAGTTCATCTCTAATCATTGCAAATCTATCAAAATTCAAAGGTTTGGTAAAAATGTCAGCAAGTTGGTTTTCAGTTAGCACGAATTCAAGTACAATGTCATTATTCAGTACATGATCTCTTATAAAATGGTGCCTAATTTCAATGTGCTTTGTTCTTGAATGCTGAACAGGATTTTTTATCAAATTAATAACACTTATGTTATCACATTTGATTAGAATTTTAAATTGTGTAACACCAAAATCTTCTAGCTATTGTTTAATCCATAACACTTGAGCACAACTACCAGCAGCAACGTACTCTGCCTTAGTAGTGGATAATGCTACAAAGTTTTGCTTCTTATAGTGCTATGAAATTAAATTCAATTCTAGAAATTGGCATGTACCACTAGTGCTCTTTCTATCAACTTTGCAACAGCATCAGAAAAGCTAATTAAATTTAAAGATGATTCTTTAGAGTACCGAAGGCCTAAATTACTTATACCTTTCAAATATTTGATGATTCTTTTGACAGCAAGCATATGTGTTTCTTTAGGATTATATTGAAATCTAGCACATACACATTCACAGTACAAGATATCCGGTCTACTAGCAATCAAATATAATAAGGATCCGATCATACCTCTATATAGCTTTTGGTTAACATTGGATCCATTTTCATCTTTGTCTAGCGTGTAGGTAGGGCTCATGGGTGTGCTAGCCTTTTTGCTTGTTTCCATGCCAAACTTCTTGATTATTTCTTTGATATACTTGGCTTGGCTTATAAAGATACCTTTCATCATTTGTTTGACTTGTAATCTAAGGAAGTAGTTTAGTTCACCCATAAGGCTCATTTCAAACTCACCCTGCATCAACTTAGCAAACTCTCCACAAAGATTTTCATTAGTTACACCAAATATAATATCATCAACGTAAATTTTTACAACTAGCATATCATTCTCTTTGTTCTTAATGAAAAGAGTTTTGTCAACATTTCCTCTTTTGAAATCATTTTCAAGTAAAAATTTGCTTAATCTATCATACCAGGCCCTAGGTGCTTGTTTCAAACCATATAAAGCTTTCTTCAATTTAAACACATGATTTGGAAAAGCATGATTTTCAAAACCTGGTGGTTGTTCTATAAAAACTTGTTGAGAAATAAATTCATTTAGAAAACTACTTTTGACATCCATTTGAAAGAATTTAAAGTTCATGTAGCAAGCAAATGCAAGAAGTAATCTAATGGCTTCTAGTCTTGCTATTGGAGCATATGTTTCATCAAAATCAATACCCTCTTCTTGATTATACCCTTTTGCTACCAATCTTGCTTTATTTCTTATAACCTTACCATTTTCATCTAGTTTGTTCCTATAGACCTATTTGGTTTTTATGATTGGGTGATCTATAGGTCTACTAACTAGTATCCAAATATTATTCCTTTCAAACTGGTTTAATTCATCATGCATTGCCATCATCCAGTTATAATCAGTTTCAGCTTCTTCTAAACTATGTGGTCAATTTGTAAGACAAAGGCTAGGTAGTCATGTGCATCTTTATGTGCAGACCTAGTCCCAACACCATGAGAAGGATCACCAATAATTAAATCTTTAGGATGTCAAGTTACATACCTCCATTCCTTTGGTAAATCAGTATGATTCTTGCTTACCACTTCATTTCCATCTTGAGTTGGCTTGTCTTGAATGCTTAGATCTTTCATCTTCTTTTGTAGTGTACCTGCATCATTATCTACGCACTCATCTTTTCTAGATGGTGAGGGATTAGTTTCATCAAAGATAACATGAATTGACTCTTCAACAGTGAGAGTCCTCTTATTAAACACTCTATATGCTTTGCTATGTAGTGAATAACCAAGGAATATAGATTCATCAGATTTTGCATCAAACTTTCCTAGGTTATCTTTACCATTATTCAATACAAAGTATTTACACCCAAAAACATGAAAGTAGTTAATATTTGGTTTTCTTCAATTCCAAAGCTCAGAGGTTTTCTTTGAAATTGGTTGAATTAAAACTCAGTTTAATGTATAACAGGCAGTGTTCACTACTTCTGTCCAAAAGTACCTTGGAAGATTACCTTCATACAACATGGTTCGGGTCATTTCTTCAAAAGTCCTATTCTTTCTCTCTACAATACAATTTTACTGTGGTGTTCTAGGAGCGGAGAAGTTGTGATCAATGCCATTCTCAGTGCAATATTCATCAAAAAATTAATTTTGAAATTCAGTTCCATGATCACTTCTTATAGAAATAATAGAAAGATTTTTCTCATTTGAAACCTTCTTATGAAATTTTCGAAATAGATCAAAGGTTTCATCTTTATGTGCAATGAATAATATCCATGTGAATCTAGAAAAGTCATCTACAATCACAAGGCCAAATTTCATACCTCCTAGGCTTGTGGTCCTAGTTGGTCCAAATAAGTCCATGTGAAGTAGCTCAAGGGATCTAGTTGTTAAAATAATATTTTTTGATTTAAAACTCCCGCTAGTTTGTTTGCCTAATTGACAAGCATAACATACATAATCAAGATCAACTTTAAATTGTGGCAAACCTCTAACTAGATTCTTTGAGATTAATTTGGCAATTGTATGCATGCTAGCATGACCTAATCATCTATGCCATAATAAACATGACTCCTTGGTCTTAGCATTCATTGCTACTAGACCGGAACTACTAGTCATGGCTAGATCATTGAGATCTACCATATAGATGTTTCCAAGTCTATGACCAATGAATTTGTTGCTAGAATCAAGAGAGTTAGTTACTATACACATAGATGATTCAAAGATAACCTTGAAGCCTTTATCACAAAGTTGACTAATACTCAATAAATTATGCTTCAATTTATCTACTAGCAACACATTTTTAATAAAAGTACAGGAGGTTATTTTGATCTTACTGATTCTGATTATTTTTCCTTTGCCATTATCTCTGAAAGTAACCAATCATCCTTCTTTCATTTGTAGGGTGATGAACTTATCTTTGTCACCCGTCATGTGCCTTGAACAGCCGCTGCCAAGATACCATCTTTTTTTTAATTTGTGGGCCACAAGATAATCCTGCAAAACAGTCAAAGAGTAATTTTAGGTTCCCAAGCTAACTTGGGTCCTTTCAAGTTAGTAAAATTGGTTCCTTTTGGAACCCAAATGGTTATATATTTCAATGCACCAATCATGGAATTTTTTGAAGAATTGCACTGATGAGATTTATGCCCAAATCTATGACATGCATAACAAACAATTTTATCATTTTTGTACGATGCACGCATTGAAGCTTTAATAGATGCAAAAATAGATTTGTTCAGTTTGAAAGATTTTTTAACAGAATTTTTTGGAAAATGCTTTAAGCTATTTGAACCAGAATTTGATGGAAAAACTTTTTGAAATTTTGCCTTTTGAAGATACAAATTTTGTTACTAAAATCTCTTTGGTATTTAAAGTATTAAATCCAATTCCATCTTTGCTTTTAGAATCTTTTTGTTCTTTTAGAATTAGCTCAAGCTTATTAGAACTCAAAGTAAGTTTTTCTACTAAAGGCTTAAACTTTTCAACCTCCTTTTTCAAATCAGTATTTTCGATAACTAAAACTTTGTTTGTCTCATTCAAGCCATTTCTCTCATTTTTCAAAACAATAACATTATCAAAAAAGATATTCAATTCATTTTGCAAAATATTATTCTTTTCAGAAATCTCATCCTTGTCTTTTAATAAAAGATCATTTTGTTCATTCAAGGATTTGATTTTAACCCCAGCTTTCTTGAATTCAATAAGTAAATCATGAAATGCAGAATTTAGTTCATCATATGTAAATTTAATTTGAAGCTCAGGGGATGATACCTCATTTTCAAGACCCATCAAACATAATTTCGCAGATTTCATGGTCTCTTCTTCTTCAATTGATGAGGACACTTTGCTGTCACTCCACATCACTGCCATAGCTTTCTTTTTCTTTTTCTTAAATCCCTTTTTCAGTAATGGACAATCTGGTCTAATATGCCCTGGTTTTTACATTCATAGCAAGTGGGCACTTCTTTCTCTTTCTCCTTTTCTTTGTCCTTTTATTTGCTGTATTCTTTGTTCTTCTAAAATTTTCTATAGTTTCTTCCTTTTCTTCTTCCCAAGAACCTTTTGAATCTCCTAACGACCATGGCAACATCTTCATCTTCCACGTCACTTTTAGTAGAGGAGCATTCTTCTTTCGATTCATCATCTTTCCTTGAATCCATGGTAGCTTTGAAGGCAATTGATTTCTTCTTCTTTTGATCATCTTCAGTTCGGTGCTGCATGGTCAGTTCATGTATGATGAGAGATCCTAATAGTTCATCTAGTAGTAAGGTATTCAAATCTTTTGCTTCCTGAATGGCGATCACTTTTGGATCCCATTTATCTGGAAGAGATCTTAGAATCTTCTATATAATATCTGCATTAGAATATACCCTGCCAAGATATTTTAAGCCGTTAATGATGTCAGTGAAATGTGAAAACATGGCAGAGATTATTTCATTAGGTTCCATTTTAAATAATTCATAATTATGCACAAGAAGATTAATTTTAGAAGTCTTCACTTGAGAAGTTCCTTCATGGGTCACTTCAAGTTTATCCTAAATTTTCTTTGTAGAGGAATAAATGAAAGTTTGATTAAACTCGTTACTATCCAAAGCACAATATAATAGATTCATTGTTTTGGCATTTAACTCTCCCATCTTCATGTCGTGTTTGTCCCAATCCTCTTCAGGTTTTGGAAAGTCCACTCCATCAATTTTAACCATGGGGATATAAGGATCCTTTAGAATGACCTTCCATAATTGAAAATCAACAGCTTGAACATAAATTTTTATTCTAGCTTTCCAATATGCATAATTTGTGCTAGTGAAGAGTGGAGATCTATTGGTTGATTGGCCTTCCCCAAGGACGTACCCATTGGATGAGCCATCAATCTTTACTCTTATGTATTCAGAGACATTGCTCTGATACCAGTTGTTGCCCAGGTGGCTCTATTTTGGTAGAACTCTAAAATAGGGTATCCTCTTCTCTTGTATAAAAATTGGACTAGTATGGACTAATACACAAGTATAGGACTTAATGATTGGACTAGGGTTGAGACAAGCCAACTTGGACATCTTATCCTAACTTATTACAGGACTCAATCTTACCTGATTACAAAATTTGACACATAAGCAAGGGATTAAAACCCTAATCAGTAAACCAGATAAGGCCCAGTAATCTGTGTCTGATCCTGGTGCCCCCACCAAAAACTCCGGCGATAAGGGACAGGGCTTTGGCAACTTCCCTGGTGATGAAATGGCTCGGGGAGGCTGGTGGTCCATGGATGGGTTCATGGACTGGCAGCAATGGCCACTGTTATCGCCCGAATCGTCGTGGCATGTAGCTCTGATGCGTCAGGTTCCTGCTAGGTGCTTGGCTCCCTACCTCACGGTCGGGTCGCTCGTTCGCTTCGGGGGTCCTGCGAGGAAAGCCTTGGGCCGGGGATTCTAGCAAAGACACTCCGACGATCAAGTTAGTGTAACGATCGAGGGGAATAGAAACCTCTATAGCAAAGAGCTTGGGGGACTCTCCACATCAAGAGGGTGATAAGAGAAAAGATAATTCTCGAATGAAAGAGTCCCTGTGCTCTTTTTCTTGCTTACCTTTACTTACCTTTTTGTGCGGATCTTATATAGGTGAGTGTCCTTTGTCAGCTTCCAGGTTCCCTCCTTGGAAGGAGGCTTTCTGTTGCCTGTTGTCACCTCTCTGTCGAGCTGGTTCTGTGCCTGAGCCTCAAGCCATAACGGGATGTTGCCATTTTGAAGGAGGCCACCTCGGTACTGTAGCGCCTAAGGTCTAGGGCATAGGGTCCAGGCACCCTGTTATAAAAGTCATTATTTTCCAGTCATGCGATCATCGATGTGTCGGCACGCCACAAGGCTAGGAGCCTAAGGTCATCCGAATCATGTAGATCGTGCGCACGGCGCGCCACAGGGGGCTTGCACCCATGGTAGGGCATATGCCACCTCTTGGAGGCTCTACGTGATCAGGTACTCTCTCATCTTCATTTTGAATCTGGCCTCTTTATGCCTTGGCGAAAATCCACACTCCTGCTGGTAGGAGGGTTCGCTTCAGAGGGGTGGACTCGATCTCGACCAGGAGCTGACCTCAGATGGGGGGCCCATCCAATAAGCCCGGCCTTGACAGGGAGCTGACCTCAGCAGGGTGGTCCATTCTAGAAGCATGAGCTCGACCCTGACCGAGAGCTGTCCCTAGCCAGGGGGGCTCACCCTAGAGGGTTTGCTTGTAGTCTTACCCAAGTGGCAGGTCTCTTGCCATCATGGTTGTCCGTAGGCTCCTCATCAACGGATGTCACCATATCAGTTGCCCCCCACTCCTGTGCCCAGAGAATGAAGCGTCTGCTCGAGGCGAAGGGAGTAATGGTTGCTCTAGTGTGGAGGGGGCGTGCCCCATCTGTTTCCAATGCCAGATGCGCCGGCATTCAGGTGATCGTGCTCCCATGCCATCTGGGTGTCACCACATTATTTCTCCCCAAAGATGGTTATTAATGCCGCATCGACTTCAAGGAAACTGCTCTAGGTTCAAAGCATCGCTTTGATACATGGCATCTCTCAGTTGGCTTGGTCAAGACATGGCATACACAAATCAACAGGGCTCTAAGCTATTAAATAGGATCCATCTTCTCAATCCCCGGAGATTCTTCAAGCGATGGAAAGATGAGATTTTTGCTTCAGAGATACACTCCCCCTTCCCCTTAGGCAAAGTGTTGGAAAGCTAGATTCCCTTCCTTCTTTCTTCTTCATATTGTAGTGATGAAGTTCAGCCTCAAAGACCTTCGGGAGATGTCCCGAAAGAGGGCTATTATCAAGATGCCCGAGGGGGAGCCTAGTGCGAAGGTCCAGGAGGGTGACGCTGACTCATTTTGGGCCAAGGAGGTAGCCCATCTGGAAAAAAGGGTGCAGACTCTTCAAACTCAACTGGAGGATGAGAAGGCTCGGGCCATGGTGGCGGTTGAGAGGGCAGTGGTGGCTGCTATGCTGGCCGAGATGGCCAAGAAGGAGGCGATGGAGGCCATCCCCAAGTTCATGGCAATCCCAAGCTTTCAAGGATGAGGTTGCCGAGGTTGTCTTGGACTCCTTCCATCAAGGCTTCAAGGACATCAAGAGAAAGGCGTTTCACTTCTATGAGCTGAAGGGGCTTAACAACATTAGGCCTTCCATTCCATTCCCTGGGTAAAAGGATGAGCCCGGCTTCGAGGAGGAGTCAGAGTCAAAGGAGGCTGAGGCAGAAACCGAGGCCTCCCTGAGCTCATCACGGGAGGTAGGGGCTGCCCGTTAGTCTGGAAAGGAGCCGATGGCTGGCTGATGTTTAGTTCTTCTTTTCCTTTTTGTATTTATAAATCAAGGAGGGCCCTCGGTTTGTTGGGGATATCTCACAAGGGATGTACTAGAAGATTTTATATTAATGAAATCCTTTGGCTATCATTCTGCTTCTTTCTTCTTATTTTTTTTTTATGTTGCCCGGCTTTGGGCCAGACGAAAGATGGTGGGGCTTTCTTGGAGTCCCCATCTAATATCCCCGGACTGTGAGCTAGGTGATGAAATTTCTTATCATTGGGTGCTGGACTTCATGAGTATCCGGGCTTGGAGTGCGGAGCTCTAGAAGTCTCCAGGCCTTGGTGCTGTGGCTCAGAGCTTGAATGCGGGGCACGGTGGCTCCTGACTTTGGTGCGGGGTGTTGTGGCTCCCAGTTTTGGTGCGGGGTGTTGTGGCTCTCGGCTTTTGTATGGGACATCGAAGGTTCCTGGTTTTAGTGCGGGGTTTCAGGAGTTTCCTGGCTTTAGTATGGCTTCAGGAGTTTTCCGGCTTTAGTGCGGGGTGCTATGGCTCCCGGCTTTAATACGGGGCTTCAAGAGTTTCCCGGCTTCGGTGCAGGGCATCGGAGGTTCCTAGCTTTAGTGCAGCGTACTGTGGCTCCCGGCTTTGGTGCGGGCACTGTAGCTTTTGGCTTGAAATGGCACAAATGCTGAATCGTGAGTCCAGCGATGGACAACAGGACCGTCGGGACTCCCCGCGGACATCTCCATACTGTTAGCACAACAGATGCCAAGCTGTGAACCTCATGAAAGATGGCAGGACTTCGTTCAATCACCACGGACATCTCCGGATTATGAGCATGGCAAGAGCTGAACTGAGAGTCAGATGGTAGATGGTGGGGTCCTTTTGGAGTCTCCGCGAATATCTTCAGACTATTAGCACAGCAGTCGCCAAACTGTGAGCCTCGCGATAGATGGCGAGACTTCGTTCAGTCGCCGTGGACATCTCAAGATCGTGAGCATGGAAAGAGCTAAACTGAGAGTCAAGCGATAGATGGCGGGACTCATAAGGCTTTCTGGCTGGCATCCCTGGTTCGTGGGTTCAGCAGCAGGTGCAGGGCTTCAGGAGTTTCATGGCTTGGATCGCTAGGCCTGGGGTCAGGTGATGATTTTCCTGCAAGGCAAAGGCAACGTTGCATCGAAAAGAATCTTTTATTCAAAGGAGGGAGCCTTACATTATTGGCGATATGTCCTTAGACTTTCATCGTTTTGGGCCCATACGGACCGGGCACCATCAAGTTCGGCAAGGTGATAGGCTCCAAGGGGAAGGGTCTCAGATACTCCATCAAGACCTTCCCAGTCTGGAGAGAGTTTGTCCCCCAGCATACCCTACCCACGAGCTTCTTGGTGGGCCGATTATCGATCACAAGGATAGAAGGAAGGGCCACAAGCACCTGAGGTTCTACCAGGGTCTTGCCCCCCATGAACTTTTTGAGGTAGTCCCTCCTTATCAGATCTTTGATTTCTCTTTTGAGGTGGTGCCATTTCTTGGTGTCATGGCCATGGTCGCGGTGGAACCAACAGTATCTTATCTTGTCGAGGCCATCAGACGACCCTAGTGAGGGATGGCGATGCAGGTAGTGCTCACCCTCGATCTTCATGAGAATCTCTGATCTCGAGACAAGGAGAGGAGTATATACTTCTTCAAGAGCGAGACTGCTCTTGGGCTTGGGCATTGCTCAGGGATTTGGGCTTGAACCTGGCTTGCATGCCCCTGGCACTTCCCCCATGGTTCATTTCTCTCGAGGCTTTCCATCTACCTCTCTCCTGGTGCAGTCTACCTCCTCAGTGTGAATATACTTGTAGACACGGAGGAGGAGGTCAGAGTACATCTTCAGGGCTTCTTATCTAAGGAGTAGGTCATGTGGGAAGTTCGAAGCCCTCTCTTCAGTGCCAACATGGCGATGGTCTCGTCTAGATTATAGATCTCTAGTACAGCAATCTTAAAGCGGGCCACATAGTCCTGCAAGGACTCGCGGTCTTGTTGCTTGAAGGAGAAAGGCTATCGGCTTCTCGTGGTACCTTTCAGAAAGTGTCGAAGTGTGCCACAAACTTTCTTTCCAGCTTCACGAAGGAACTGATACTCTTGGGTTCAAGATGAGTGAACCAGACTCGAGCGACCTTCTGAAGAGTAGCGGGGAAGGCTAAGTAGAGGAGGGTGTCTGATGCATCCTAGACTCTCATGAGAGCCTTGTAGCTCTCCAAGTGATCTAGGGGGTCCGCAGTCCCATCGTAGGGATCCACCGGGGGCATGCAGAACTGGCTGGGGATCGGATCCTCTTGGACTTTCTTCAAGAAGGGTGGACGGGTATCATGGCCCGCTAGCTCGCGGGAGGAGCCTTGCATGTTAGCAAACTGGCAAGACAGTTCTGCCAGCCTATGCTCTTGTTCTTCTAGGTGCTTCTCTACCATGCACCCGATAGCCTCATCGATGGAACCTTTCGCTGAGCCTGCTGGAAAGGATTGAGGCAATCACCGAGGAGGGTCATGATGGGGGGCCTTGCTGTGATAGCATTTATGGTGCCTGAGGGCGGTGCACTTCCAGGGCTGTAGGGGTCTCTGGCTATTGTTGGGTGACCAGAGACCGGTGCTGATGCTACAACTGCTGCACAGCCATGGTCAGAGTCTGCATTTGTTGGGTGAGCATGGTGAGCTGAGCATCTGCTGGGAGCGGTTGCGACAGAGCAGGGAGCTCCCCCTCTGGGCTACATGGGCTTCCGTGAGAAGGAGGGCCTCCCATGCGACTGGTGGAGGCTTCCCGTGCGTGTGTCACCACCATGCCTCAAGTGGAGTTGCTTTTATGGTGGGGGGAATGGTTTGACTGACGTTTCTACATCCTGCCCCCCTACCTAGCATGCCAATCTATTATCGCTTGGAACGTCATGGCCCATACCTCTGATGCATCGGGTTCCCATCAGTGCTTGGCTCCCCACCTTGCAGTCGGGTCGCTTGTTCGCTTCGGGGGTCCTGCAAGATAGAGGAAAGCCTTGTGCCGAGGATTCCGGCGAAGACACTCCAATGATCAAGTCAGTAGGACGATAGAGGAGAACAGAAATCTCTATGGCGGATAACTTGGGGGACTCTCCACTTCGAGAGGGTGATAATGAAAAAGATAATGCTCAAATGAAAGGGTCCTTATGCTCTTTTTCTTGCTTACCTTTACTTATATTTTCATACGGGTCTTATATAGGTGAGTGGCCTTTGTTAGCTTCCAAGCTCCCTCCTTCGAAAGAGGCTTTCTATTGCCTATTGTCGCCTCTCTATCAGGCCAGTTCTGTGCCTGAGCCTCGAGCCATAATGGGATGTTGCCATTTTGAAGGAGGTCGCTTGGGTACCGCAGCACCTAGGGTCTAGGGCATAGGGTTCAGGCATCCTGTTATGGAAATCATAGTTTCCCAGTCATGCGATCACCGACATGTCGGCACACTGCAAGGCTGGGTGATGGGGAACTAATATGCATGCAGTTTTTTTTGTATATTTTATATGTGGGGTTGAGTGATTAATTCCCAAATTTCAGATTAAAATAAATTGTAGGGAATTTTATATGAATTTTAGAAGATCAGCATGCAGATTAGGACCTAGAAAAGTAGCAAAGAAGGACCGCCGGGGTTGAGAAGCCTCGGTTAGGGCAAGTTCTCCTATAATAAAACTACTAGAGGTAGAGGGGTGTACCTGACAGCGTCTGTGAAGATCGCAGTGAAGGGGTCTCTCATTCCTCGATGGATGTGGCCTGGAAAACCGAGCCAAAGACCTGCGGATACCCGGCTTTCTGCTCGGTGATCCGATTGAGGCTTGGCTGGAGTCGTTGGATTTGTAGGAACTCGGGGACCTGCAAACAACCTGTCAGGGGTTAGAAAACTCACAAAGGAACAAGAAAACAAAGAGAAAACAACAAGGGAAGGCTTCTTTTGGAGTGGGCTTCCAGGGATCTGAGAGGCTTGTTGGCAGCAGGAAGATGATTGCAGCACTGGGAAGAAAAACTCTCACAAACCCCTTTATGCACACAGCAGGGTATCACACAACTCAATAGAAGAACTCAAGATTTTAATTCATATCAAAAATTCTCCCTTCATACAAGAGGCTAGGGTCCTTTAAATAGACCCTTAACCTTGGGCTCCAAGTAAGGGCACATTTGTCTTTACATGAGAATCCTTTTCCCTCTCAAACCTATCTAGAAAATAAGGAAATATTAGGTAGAAAAATCCCTAAAAATTCTCTTAACATGGTCAACACTCCAAGGATGCCTAGGGGGGCGTGTTGGGCTTCTAGGAGCAGCAAGGGGCCGGCCCAAAGGGGCCCGGGTGCATGGGTTTGGGCCTCTGGAAGCTGGGGTGGCCTGGTAGCCAGGTAGCATGAATATTCCCTAGTATCTTGCTTCTTAGGGGCTTGGGCTTGGTGCCTGGGCTTGATTTCTTTGGGATAGGATGCAGATGGACCTCTAAAATCATGGATGCCTTGGTATATGAATATATTTTGGCATCTGGATGGGAATCTGGGCATCTGGAGGGCATCTGCAAGAAATCAGGGTTTTCTGAATTTTCCTCCTGGGGTCTTCAAATCTTCAAGCTGGGTTGGACTTGGGCTATACTTTCATGTCTTCAATCTAGTTGGACTTGGTCTTCACTTATATGATATAGTCTTGAGCCTTCAGTATGCTTAGACATGACTCAAAAAAAAAAAATTAGCTCAACATGAGCTGACTAGCATTTGACTGAACTAGCTCAACATGAGTTAACTAGTACAGAACTGAAATAACAACACAAAAGATTCAAATAATAACTAAAATGGACTCAGATGGGCTAAGCCCTTATTATAGATGGACTCATAAATTATTGATCAATTCATAGAGGGTTGAAAAGCCTCTATCTTATTCTGGTGCCTTTGGTGTCCCCACCAATTCTCCCGGGGTGGGAGGAACTCGACCCTATCGAGTGAAGATCAAGCTGGCTCACATATCTCTCGAGGAGGTCTGGGTTGAGGTGCTGCAAGTCCTCTCGAGAAATCCATGAATCGTCTGACTCTGGCCGGCTTTGCCATCGGACTAGGAAGCATTGATAGTCACGGCCCCTGGTCATGATGGCTTGATCGTCCAGGATACGCTCGATCCATTCTCCTCTCTCAGGCCAATTTGTTAGTGGACACTCTCGGTTAGGATCACTCACAATGAAAAGGAATAGGTCCAAAGGCCTCACTAGGTATCGCTACCGGTTCCCTCTACTCAACCAGGTCTATAATATTGAAGGTAGAACTAATGCCCAAATCCGAAGGCAAGTCTAACACCTAGGCATTTGATCCAACCTTCTCTATCACTTTAAAAGGTCCGGCTCTGCGAGCATGAAGCTTCTTTTAGGCCTAAGCCTAACCAAGATAGAATCCACTACATCAAATTCTTTAATCCATCTTCGGGAATTAGCCAGTTTGTTTAAAATTAGTGTAGGTGGTGAACATGCTGGGCACATACAGACTCCTAACAAATGATTCAAAGCACTCATACTAACACCTAACAGACTTGACTATGCATTCCTATAGAAGGAAATCTTATTGAACTCTTTGGATCTAAACCTAATAGATTATAGGTGAAAGGGATATGCCCTACAAGCCAATCTATATTGTATCTCCCAAACCATTGTAATTGACAATTTTTTAAATAAAGGCATTATTTTTTCATCATACGCTGTGTTTATATTATATGATGAACCCCATAGATTAGGGCCATGATTTTAGGGTTATGATGAGATCATACCAGTGAGACCTAAAATCTTAAAACCTTAATCTAAAGTATTCCTAGTCAAAGGAACCCTGAGTAGGGGATCAGGGTTTTTCTGATAAGACTAGCACATCCCCGGTATACTGGAGAGGGTGACTGCTCTCACAGTCACTTGTGTATGACACTAATACTGGGATGTGGGTGCTCATTGGAGAATGAGTTCACTGATATGATCCAACTTGAGAACATCTAATGGAGTCTTAGCTACATGTCAATAGAAGGTTCTCATAGTGGGAGTGGTACAAGTAATCTTTTGACCTGAGACTGCCATAAGTACCTTATGTACATGAACCCATTCTTTGGTTCAATCCTAATCATGACACTGAGCCATGCACAGGATTGATACTGGGAATGGTGAATTGGATATGAAGGTAATGAGTAGGTCAACAAGGAATCGATCACTCTTAGTAAGAGGAGATTGCATCCAGCTAGTCAACAATCGCATGATGATTCAGGGAATCTTTGATCAAAGTGAAGATATTAGAGATGGTTTCTAATATCAAGATAATCGAATCATCATTATAAGATTGAGCTAGAAATAAATATAATATTGGATTTGACATATATCCATATCCATAGTTATATTTTGGGTGCAGGTTGATCGAAAGATTTAATTGTACGGTAACTCTCTACTGAAGGGTAATTTTGGTATTTCACCAGAATTTCCATATCTTCCGGGTAGACATGACACATTGCTAGACGTCAATCTTGTCTTGTGGGTTGATCAAGTTCAAAGATCACATGTTAGGAAGAGTCCTAATTGATCGAATCGGGTAAGCCCGGTTTGACCTAAATCGATTAGAAAGAGTTCTAATCAAATTAGGTCAACTTGTATTCGAACCAACTGCTGGCTAGATGTGGAACCCAATGGGTCACACACTTAAGAGGATTGATCAAGAGTTTAATTTAGAATTAAATCATCTTTGCAGGATAACACTCTAGCAGGTGTTGCAAACCCTAACTTCTATTCGGATCGGATTCGAATTAGGGTTCCGGATTGGTTCAAATTGGGTTCTAATTGGACCTAATTAGACCCTAATTGAGAAAACAGGAATATGGCTAACCCTATTGGCTAGCCATGTAGCTTGGCTAGCCTCCCCACCCGCCCCCTTTATTTTTCCACGCCAAATGCCAAGAGTCCATGCGTGCATGGACTCTTGGCGCGCCTTAAGGAAGAGTCCATGGCGCATGGACTCTTGGCGCGCCCCAGAAATTTCTTCGATGATTTTATTTGGGGCAGCCTCCTTGCTTACTCATTAGCGCCTCAAATACCTCCCTTTGGATGGGAATCCAACGGCTAGAAGTCTTTTAAGAAAGATAAAAGTCGATGTTTCCTCCCGGGCGTGCGAAATAACATCTCTTCGGAGATGAAAAGTCGTGACCCCTTTCCTTTTTAAACACCGCGGTTTTTCCTTTAAGAAAAGCCATGGGATTTGATCTGGAAGGCCGTGAGATGGGAGGATGGGGTGTGATAAATTGAGAAGGGCGTGAGAAAGTCATTACGGAGAGGTGTGTAGGCGCCTATCTGAGAATTATTTAAAGGGTCGGGAAAATTTAGAACAGAGTAATCTTTTCTTTCTTCCTCTCCCGAAGACTCTTTTATTTTTTTCTTGCTCTTGCATTGTTTCCTTTACAGAGTAAACCTCTGTCGAAACTCTGCTACTGAACAAGAATAAAAGTAAAAGTCTCCGACGGTAAAGGAAAGAAAGAAGTTCTGATTTCTTCCTTTCTTTCTTACATTAAGACATCATTGTCTTAATTTCTCCTCCAACTTAAGACAAGCCTATGTCCTCTTAGGACAAGGTCTTTTTCTTCAAGACAAGGGTGTCTAAAGGGCCAAGGTCTTGGTGGAAGGAGGAGAAGGAGTCAAGGAAAGGAAAGCAAGCTTTTGTGTGGAGGAATTCAAGCCATAGTCCAAGCAATTGAGTTCTAGGAAGAAGAACTCAATAGAAGGAACCTTTGAAAAGAAGATAGAGTTGTCTTGATCACTGCTCTGTGTGGATCACCATCGGAGGGCGGACACTTGGACGCCTGGTGAATTTAATCAGCCCCTTCAACATCAACTTTGTTGGAATTAGCGATTACAGGTTGGTACTCTAATTCTAACAATGTATGTTTAAATGTTCAATATATGTTTTAATCCTGAATAAGGAGACTTTGGCTAAGAGATTATGGTGCAAGTTTCATCATTTTGAAATTACACTTCCGCTGCGGTGCACCGGAAACCCCAACAGTGGTATCAGAGCCATCCTTATTACAGTTAAAACATATGAAAATTATTTATATGCATTTTTGTTGTAGTATCACAATTAGGGTTTTAAACCCTTGAATGCTGATACACTTAGAATAATTTAAGGGATGCATATATGATAATTAATGTTTTGATGTATGCCACTAGTTAGGGTTTTTCACTCAAACCCTAATTATTATAGAGATATGATTAGTTTTGAAGTCATCATACTGAAATAAGGTTGCCCTGGCATAATGGTGGATCCATTATGTGGTAAATGGTTGTCCTAGTATGATGACACACTTAGTACATATATGTTTATCAGAGTGATATCATTATGATATGTTTTTATAAGAATATGCTGGCAATTTTATAATGCCCTCTTCTTAAAATTATATTAAGTCATAGTATATTTAACTAATAAGCATCACTAGTCATGATGAACAATTGATCATCCGGTGTCTAGAAAGGTGGTTCTGGGAAGGTAAAGAGAATCGTGGTTTTTAATTGGTTCCGTTGACTGACCTGGCTAATTTTTACTGGTGTCTAGGAAAGCAACGGGGGGACTCCCACATCTCTTCCACTTGCCTGGCAGATTTGATTATATTTAAATCTTGACTTATATGCTTAGTGTTAAAAAAATGCTATATGTTGGCCTTCCTTTATGCTGGATCATTACTGTGTTATGAACCACATTAGGTTTGTTGTGTTATCTGCAAGACCTAATAGGGTGATTGACATAATATTGGTCTAGTGCAAAAATATGCGTACAGTATATTCAGTATAATGCCTTGTTGTGTTATTTGCAAGGGCATTATATTTGAATACTGACTGTATAGAAATGAAAGGGTCTTGACTTAACTAGAACATTATGGTTTGTTGTGTTTTCAGCAAGACTTATAATGTTCTAGAGGCCAAGTTATTTTTGAGAATTATATGAGATATAATTGGAAGAGTTTCCTACCTTTGAACTTATAAAAGATTTGTTGTGTTATCTGCAAGATCTTTTATAAGTTATAAGGATCTCGATCTCACTAAGAAAACTGATCAGGGTTCTTCTCGATTATCATAGTGAGGGCTATGATTTTTGATAAAATAGTGGGAGACATAATTAAATTGAAGACCTAATTTAATTATGTAAGTCATTTCATGGTTGTTTGCTTATGTATTGTTCTTAATTAAATGTAGATAAATGGCATCTTCATTATCACTGAGAAGCATCTTAGATACCAACAAATTGACTGGTCCAAACTATGTGGACTGGTTGAGAAACTTAAAGATTGTACTGAGTTCAGAAAAACTTTCTTATATTCTTGATACACCTAGTCTTAATCCACCAGGGGATGATGCCACATAGGAAGATATGGCCACTTACAAAATGTGGCAGAATGACTCCCTCACTATCAAGTGTATCATACTAGCCTCTATGACCAATGAGTTATAGAGGCAGCATGAAAGCATGGATACTCAATCCATAATGCTCAATTTAAAGGAGCTTTATGGAGAACAAAGCAGAACTGCTAGATACGAAATATCTAAGCAGTTATTCCGTGCTAGGATGACAGAGGGTACATCTGTTCAGGATCATGTCCTGAAGGTAATTGACTTAATCACCAGATTGGGTCAATTAGGGTTTATTATGGATGGGGAGCTGAATCAGGATTTAATCCTGCAATCACTCCCGGAGTCATTTTCTCAGTTTGTCTTGAATTATCACATGAACAAACTGAACACTTCCTTGCCTGAGCTGTTAAATATGTTAAAAATAGCAGAGAGCCATGTTAAGAAAGAAAAGGCTCCACTTCTTCTTGTTGATAAGACCAATAAGAAGAAATCGGGCAAAAAGGGTTTTAGTAGGAGGCTAAACCCTAAGGGTGGCATCAATAAGAACAAGAAAGGAAAGAAGGCCTCAAAACAGTCAACCTGTTTCTTTTGCAGCAAAGCGGGACATTGGAAAAGGAATTGCAAGGCTTACCTTGCAACTGTGAAGCCTGGTGCGGCAGATGCACCAAAAGGTATGTATGAGATACATACTATATTGACATTAAATTCGTCTATATCAAATACTTGGGTATTGGATACCGCTTGTGGTTACCATATATGCAAATCTTTGCAGGACCTCCACAAGCTTAAAGTATTGAAGGAAGGTGACTTCAATCTCTACGGTGCTGGTGGTGATATCATCCAAGCAGAAGCTGTAGGAACGTATATTCTGAAGTTGCCTTCAGGGAAGATCTTGGAGTTAGAAAATTGTTACTATATGCCAAAGATTATTAGGAACATTATATCTATTCCTTTGTTATTAAAACAAGGATATGTAATGGATGTAACGAGCACTGGTTGCTCGATAATGTTATCTAATAAAATTATTTGTTCTGGCATTTTTAGCAATGGGCTCTTAACTCTTTCTTCCAATGATAGTATTTTTCATGTCAATACAAAAAGGAAAAGAAAAGACTTTAATGATACTTTACTTTGGCATCATAGACTTGGTCATTTTAATGAGTCTAGGATTAGCAAGTTATACAAGGAAAAATTTCTTGATTCTTATGAGTATGAATCATTAGGAACTTGCGAATCATGTCTCATGGATAAGATGACAAAAATCCCATTCACTGGACATGGGGAAAGGTCAACTGAGTTATTAGGACTTATACATACTGATGTATGTGGTCCAATGACAACTCAGGCTAGAGGAGGATACTCATATTTTATCACTTTTACAGATGATTTATCTAGGTTCGGATATGTGTATCTTATGAAACACAAATCTGAAGCCTTTGATAAATTTAAGGAGTATCAAAGTATGGTCGAAAAATAAACTGGGAAAAGTATTAAAGGTCTTCGTTCTGATCGAGGAGGAGAATACTTATCCACGGAGTTTTTAGACTATCTTAAAGTTAATGGAATCCTTTCTGAGTGGACCCCTCCTTATACACCACAGCTAAATGGTATAGCTGAAAGGAGGAATCGTACCTTATTAGATATGGTACGATCCATGATGTGCTTCATAAATTTATCCATTTTCTTCTGTGGTCATGCCCTAGAAACTGCTGTTTACATTCTGAACAAGGTACCTTCTAAATCCATTGTTAGTACTCCATATGAAATTTGGAGTGGAAAGAAACCATATCTTAAATATTTCAAGATATGGGGATGTCCAGCTATGTTAAAAGAAATTTTGGACATAAGTTGGAACCTAGAGCGGATAAATGTCTATTTGTAGGATATCCTAAAGAAGGTAGAGGATATCTATTCTACCATCCTACTGAACAAAAGATTTTGGTCAGCAGGCATGCCACTTTTCTAGAAAAAGAGTTCATTTTAGAAAAGGGCAATGGTAGAACTATTGAACTTGGAGAAGTACAAGAAATACAGATAGATAATTCTCAACCATTAGAACATGTAGTTAGGACAGAACCAGAACACAAAACTCCTCCTCGTAGGTCTGACAGAGTGCCACGGGCACCTGAAAGGTATGGGTTTATTATTGAAAATAATGAAGCTCAAGTCATTAAAAATGATAAACCTCTGACCTATACGGAAGCTATCTTGAGCACTGACTCAGATAAATGGCAAGAAGCCATGGAATCCGAAGTAGACTCTATGTATGTAAACCAAGTATGGTCTTTGGTTGATGCACCAGAGGGTGTTAATCCTATTGGGTGTAAATGGGTCTATAAGAAAAAGATTGGGGCTGATGGCCAAGTTGAAACCTATAAAGCCAGGTTAGTGGCTAAAGGTTTTAGACAAAAACAGGGAATTGATTATGATGAAACATTTTCACCTATTGCCATGCTAAAATCAATTCGGATTTTACTTGCTATAGCAGCATACCACGATTATGAGATATGGCAGATGGATGTAAAGACTGCATTCCTCAATGGTTTCCTTGAGGAAGAAGTCTACATGTCACAGCCAGAAGGTTTTATTTCAAAGAATAAACCTAATCAAGTATGCAAGCTAAAGAAATCCATTTATGGATTAAAGCAAGCTTCCAGGAGTTGGAACATCCGCTTTGATGAAACTATTAAAAGGTTTGGTTTTATCAAAAATATGGATGCACCCTGTGTTTATAAGAAGACTAGTGGGAGTGCCATAGTCTTCTTGGTTCTGTATGTAGATGACATACTCCTCATTGGGAATGATATCCCAATGTTGCAATCAGTCAAGGTTTGGCTATCAAACCAATTTTTCATGAAAGATTTGGGAGAAGCATCCTATATACTAGGTATTAAGATCTATAGAGATAGATCTAAGAGGATGCTAGGTTTATCCCAATCTAGGTACATTGACTTAGTGCTAAAAAGATTCAGCATGGAAGGAAGTAAAAGAGGTTATCTTCCTATGAGTCAAGGCATACATCTTTCTAAAAGGATGTCTCCTAAGACACCTGAAGAAAGAAATAGAATGAATTCTATACCCTATGCTCCGGTAATAGGGTCCATAATGTATGCCATGTTATGTACCAGGCCTGATGTGGCATATGCTTTAGGCATTGTCAGTAGGTTTCAGGCTGATCCAGGAGAGGATCATTGGAAAGCAGTTAAAAATATTCTTAAGTACCTAAGAAGGACTAAGGATATTTTTCTGGTTTATGGTAGTTCTGATCTTAAACTAGAAGCTTATTCTGATTCTAGTTTTCAATCAGACCCTGATGATAGCAAATCCATTTCGGGATATGTTTTTACCCTAAATGGTGGAGCAGTGAGTTGGAAGAGTACCAAGCAGCAGACTATAGCTGACTCAACCACAGAGGTAGAATACATAGTTGTTAGTGAAACCGCCAAGGAAGCAGTCTGGATGAAGAAGTTCATCACAGAGTTGGGTGTTGTTCCTCAAATTGAAAACCTAGTGCCACTTTACTGTGACAACACTGGGGCTGTTGCTCAAGCTAAGGAACCGAGAGCTCATCATAAGTCCAAGCACATTCTGAGACGCTTCCATCTCGTTCGAGAAATAGTAGAGAGACAAGATGTCTACATAGATAGAGTTGATACAAAGAACAATGTAGCAGATCCATTCACTAAGGCTCTACCACAGCGAGATTTTGATCGCCACCTCGAATGTATGGGATTAAGATTTAAAGGCGATTGGCTTTAGTGCATAGTGGGAGATTGAAAGGGATATGCCACAAGCCAATCTATGTTGTATCTCCTAAACCATTGTAATTGACAATTTTCTAAATAAAGGCATTATTTTTTCATCATACGCTGTGTTTATATTATATGATGAACCCCATAGATTAGGGCCATGATTTTAGGGTTATGATGAGATCATACCAGTGAGACCTAAAATCTTAAAACCTTAATCAAAAGTATTCCTAGTCAAAGGAACCCTGAGTAGGGGATCAGGGTTTTTCCGATAAGACTAGCACATCCCGGGTATACTGGAAAGGGTGACTGCTCTCACAGTCACTTTTGTATGACACTAATACTGGGATGTGGGTGCTCATTGGAGAATGAGTTCACTGATATGATCCAACTTGAGAACATCTAATGGAGTCTTAGCTACATGTCAATAGAAGGTTCTCATAGTGGGAGTGGTACAAGTAATCTTTTGACCTGAGACTGCCATAAGTACCTTATGTACATGAACCCATTCTTTGGTTCAATCCTAATCATGACACTGAGCCATGCACACGATTGATACTGGGAATGGTGAATTGGATATGAAGGTAATGAGTAGGTCAACAAGGAATCGATCACTCTTAGTAAGAGGAGATTGCATCCAGCTAGTCAACAATCGCATGATGATTCAGGGAATCTTTGATCAAAGTGAAGATATTAGAGATGGTTTCTAATATCAAGATAATCGAATCATCATTATAAGATTGAGCTAGAAATAAATATAATATTGGATTTGACATATATCCATATCCATAGTTATATTTTGGGTGCAGGCTGATCGAAAGGTTTAATTGTACGGTAACTCTCTACTGAAGGGTAATTTTGATATTTCACCAGAATTTCCATATCTTCCGGGTAGACATGACACGTTGCTAGACGTCAATCTTGTCTTGTGGGTTGATCAAGTTCAAAGATCACATGTTAGGAAGAGTCCTAATTGATCGAATCGGGTAAGCCCGGTTTGACCTAAATCGATTAGAAAGAGTTCTAATCAAATTAGGTCAACTTGTATTCGAACCCACTGCTGGCTAGATGTGGAACCCAATGGGTCACACACTTAAGAGGATTGATCAAGAGTTTAATTTGGAATTAAATCATCTTTGCAGGATAACACTCTAGCAGGTGTTGCAAACCCTAACTTCTATTCGAATCGGATTCGAATTAGGGTTCCAGATTGGTTCAAATTGGGTTCTAATTGGACCTAATTAGACCCTAATTGAAAAAACAGGAATATGGCTAACCCTATTGGCTAGCCATGTAGCTTGGCTAGCCTCCCCACCCGCCCCCTTTATTTTTCCATGCCAAATGCCAAAGTCCATGCAGCGCGCCTTAAGGAAGAGTCCATGGCGCATGGACTCTTGGCGTGCCCCAAAAATTTCTTCGATGATTTTATTTGGGGTGGCCTCCTTGCTTACTCATTAGCGCCTCAAATACCTCCCTTTGGATGGGAATCCAACGGCTAGAAGTCTTTTAAGAAAGACAAAAGTCGCTGTTTCCTCCCGGGCATGCGAAATAACATCTCTTCGGAGATGAAAAGTCGCGACCCCTTTCCTTTTTAAACACCGCGGTTTTTCCTTCAAGAAAAGCCATGGGATTTGATCTGGAAGGCCGTGAGATGGGAGAATGGGGCGTGATAAATTGAGAAGGGTGTGAGAAAGTCATTACGGAGAGGTGTGTAGGCGCCTATTTGAGAATTATTTAAAGGGTCGGGAAAATTCAGAACAGAGTAATCTTTTCTTTCTTCCTCTCCTGAAGACTCTTTTATTTTTTTCTTGCTCTTGCATTGTTTCCTTTATAGAGTAAACCTCTATCGAAACTCTGCTACTGAACAAGAATAAAAGTAAAAGTCTCCGACGGTAAAGGAAAGAAAGAAGTTCTGATTTCTTCCTTTCTTTCTTACATTAAGACATCACTGTCTTAATTTCTCCTCCAACTTAAGACAAGCCTATGTCCTCTTAGGACAAGGTCTTTTTCTTCAAGACAAGGGTGTCTAAAGGGCCAAGGTCTTGGTGGAAGGAGGAGAAGGAGTCAAGAAAAGGAAAGCAAGCTTTTGTGTGGAGGAATTCAAGCCATAGTCCAAGCAATTGAGTTCTAGGAAGAAGAACTCAATAGAAGGAACCTTTGAAAAGAAGATAGAGTTGTCTTGATCACTGCTCTGTGTGGATCACCATCGGAGAGCGAACACTTGGACGCCTGGTGAATTCAATCAGCCCCTTCAACATCATCTTTGTTAGAATTAGCGATTACAAGTTGGTACTCTAATTCTAACAATGTATGTTTAAATGTTCAATATATGTTTTAATCATGAATAAGGAGATTTTGGCTAAGGGATTATGGTGCAAGTTTCATCATTTTGAAATTACACTTCCGCTGCGGTGCATCGGAAACCCCAACAATAGGTTCCCTAGGTTTGATCCTAGCTTGACATGCACATGAAAATTTACAGTGAACTCCTAGCAAATTCCAAAGAGTATGCCAGAAGTAAGATGCAAACCTAACATGTGTGATGAATGCATGCAGTATGCTAATCTCAGTTAAATGCAATCTAATAATCCTAGAAATGCTGGAGGTGTCAGGAAAGGGCAGAAAATAGGAAGTGGGTTCAGAATTAGTTTGGTAAGGTAGAGAAAAAGGTTCATGGTTAGTTGGATAAAGTAGGATAAAAGACGGGGTGTCAGGAACTAATCCTATACTAATGAGGTTAACCTTACGAGGTTGAGCTATATCTATAGGGTTTGCATAATGGAAGGATGGGTCGCCAATTTTGGGGAAGAGGTCCTTAATAGGAACTATAGGAGGGGACTCATCTTGAAGGTATTGATTCAAAGAGATCAAGTCCTTAATAAATTCTTCTGGTTCTTGTATTTTTGGACTAGACTTTATAATTTGGCTCTCCTCTATGGTTTCCTCAGGTAAGGCTCTAGCAGCAGTACTTAGGTTCTCTTCCTCTATTTGTTCTTCCATTATAGCTTTTGGTTGGATGTGGTCAAGGTCAACTAGCTCTGGGTTGGTTTCTACCTGGGTATCTACTAGGTCAGCTAATTCTAGGTCTACTAAAGGTGTCTCCTCTTCTCCTTCATACTCATCCACTAGAATCGCATCAGCTTCATACACTTCCGCATTAATGTAAGCCTTGTCAATCTCAGGAATGGTTGGAGAAGGTCGGCTAGGGAAAAATTGGCTAGGTCCTGGTTTCTGATTATGGACACTAATCCTAGTAGGTTCAGGTTGCCTAAGGGGTAGTGGCTCACTACTGGGCTCATATTTAGGGGTACTAATCCTATGGGGTTCAAGTTGACTAGGGGAAGCATTACTATTACTAGATTGATACCTAGGGGTTATGGGCTCCCTAGGCTCATAGGACAAGGGTGCAGATCTATGGGTCAGGGGATTATAGGATCTGGGGTCATAGGATTTTGGGTCAGTTCTATGGTCAGGTTCTAAGGATGGATCATGGTATGGAGTCCTCCTAAGGTTGGGCTCCCTATATGGGTCAGGATATTGGGTCCTCCTAGGGTTGGACTCCCTATATGGGTCAGAATATTGGGTTCTCCTAAGGTTGGACTCCCTATATAGGTCAGAATATTGGGTTCTCCTAGGGTTGGACTCCCTATATGGGTCAGAATATTGGGTGTTGGGTCTACTAGGCTCATAGGGTGTGGGTGCATAGGATCTATGATCATGGGATCTAGAGTCACAGGATCTAGGTTCATAGGTTATGGATTCATAGGTTCTAGGTTCATAGGATTTGGAGTCATAAGATCTATAGGTTGTGGGTATACTAGGCTTAGAGGATGTGGGTAAATAGGATCTATCTTCCTGGTCTACAAAATCCTGATTGGGTCTTCTAGGACTAACCTTAGGGATTGGGTCAGGATGATGGCCTCTCCTAGGTTCAGCCTCAAGGTATGGATCAGGGTTTGGGGTCCTCCTAGGTTGAGGATTGTAGTACGGGTCAGGATGAGGGGCTCTCCTAGGTTCGACCTCATGGTATAAATCAGGGTTTGGGGTTCTCCTAGGTTGAGGGGACTTGGGATCTGGCTCAGATTATGACCCATGGGTTCTTGCTATGGTCCCTACACGGCCTCCTAACTGGTCAAACCTATTGGCAAGATGGTCAATTCTATCATTGGTTTGAATACCAGACTGAATTAACTGGGTCACCATCTGGGCAATTTGATCAGCTAGGGCTTTTATTTGGGCTTGTAAATTTTCCATGGGTTCAGACATTTGTGAAGGAGGTGGGTGATATGAAACTCCTGATCTAGTGCTCATGCAAGACTCGATCAGACCGACTATAGCTGACTAGACCTAGAGTCCAAACTAGATGCTCAATCAGGGTGGCAAACTAGCCTATAGTAACCTTGTACTCAGCCAGACAGGTGTAAGGGGAGTGTTAGGTCCCTGATTGCCAATCCTAGACACCAATCAGAGATTGTCCAGGTAGGCGGACCAGCACACAATCCCTTTGAGATTGAATCCCTAAACCACCATTCTAGACACTGAGCACAAGGCACACACAGGTTAACTTGACATAGTGATCTAACACTAGCCCGGACCCAACCAGTTGGTGTCCCTAGCCCACTAGGGCAAATTAAGTCTAGTTAATTTTAGGTTAAGGCTTGGGACCGAATGCAAGGGATGTGGTTTTGGGCTAAGGAGAGGTGATCAAATCCTCCCCCCATCTGATATAGCAAGAGTGCCCTTAAAAGTAAATTATGCAATGATGGCAGGCAGATGAGGATGCAAATTAGGGTTTAGATGTTTTTGGTATTTTTGGAGAATATTAAAAAAAAAATTTTGGTATTTTTTTAAATAGAAGAAAACTTGCAAATCATGGCCTAATATGCAAGAAATATACTAAAATTAAAAGATATGCAAAAGATGCTAAACAAAACCCTAAAACTTCCAAACTTGTCTTGCTGAAAAAAAATAGAGCCAAAAATTTGCCTGCTATATTTTGGCTTGAAGAAAATTCACAGGACATAATAAAATCTTAGAAAATTCTTAAAATTATTGTGAATTTTGATGAATCCAGAAAAATAAATTTTAGAATTTTTTGAGTTTTTATCAGGAAGAAATAATTAAAATAATAGATTATATAAAGACTGAAAAATTGCAGAAAACAAGTCCTAATCTAAGCTCTGATACCAAATGATGGGGAACTAATATGCATGAATTTTTTTTTGTATGTTTTATATGTGGGGTTTAGTACTTAATTCCCAAATTTTAGATTAAAATAAGTTGTAGAGAATTTTATATGAATTTTAGAAGATCAGCATGCAGATTAGGACCTAGAAAAGTAGCAAAGAAGGACCGCCGGGGCTGAGAAGCCTCGGTTAGGGCAAGTTCTCCTACAATAAAACTACTAGAGGTAGAGGGGTGTACATGACAATGTCTGTGAAGATTGCAGTGAAGGGGTCTCTCGTTCCTCGATGGATGTGGCCTGGAAAATCGAGCCAAAGACCCGCGGATACCCGGCTTTCTGCTCGGTGATCCGATTGAGGCTTGGCTGGAGTCGTTGGATTCGTAGGAACTCGGGGACCTGCAAACAACCTGTCAGGGGTTAGAAAACTCACAAAGGAACAAGAAAACAAAGGAAAAATAGCAAGGGAAGGCTTCTTTTGGAGTGGGCATCCAGGGATCTGAGAGGCTTGTTGGCAGCAGGAAGATGATTGCAGCACTGGGAAGAAAAACTCTCACAAACCCCTTTATGTACACAGCAGGGTATCACACAACTCAATAGAAGGACTCAAGGTTTTAATTCATATCAAAAATTCTCCCTTCATACAAGAGGCTAGGGTCCCTTAAATAGACCCTTAACCTTGGGCTCCAAGTAAGGGAACATTAGTCTTTACATGAGAATCCTTTTCCCTCTCAAACCCTAGCTATAAAATAAGAAAATATTAGGTAGAAAAATCCCTAAAAATTCTCTTGACTTGGTCAACACTCCAAGGATGACTAGGGGGGCGTGTTGGGCTTCTAGGAGCAGTAAGGGGCCGGCCCAAAGGGGCCCGGGTGCATGAGTTTGGGCCTCTGGAAGCTGGGGTGGCCTGGTAGCCAGGTAGCAGGAATATTCCCTAGTATCTTGCTTCTTAGGGGCTTGGGCTTGGTGCCTGGGCTTTATTTCTTTGGGCTAGGATGTAGATGGACCTCTAAAATCATGGATGCCTTGGTAATGAATATATTTTGGCATCTGGAAGGGAATCTGGGCATATGGAGGGCATCTGCAAGAAATCAGGATTTTCTGAATTTTCCTCCTGGGGTTTTCAAATCTTCAAGCTGGGTTGGACTTGGGATATACTTCCATGTCTTAAATCTAGTTGGACTTGGTCTTCACTTGTATGATATAGTCTTGAGTCTTCAGTATGCTTGGATAGGACTCAAAAAAGTAAAATTAGCTCAACATGAGCTGACTAGCATTGGACTTAACTAGCTTTACATGAGCTGACTAGTACAGAACTGAAATAATAACTAAAAATACTCAAATAACAACTAAAATGGACTCAGATGAGCTAAGCTCTTATTACAGATGGACTCATAAATTATTTATCAATTTACAGAGGGTTGAAAAAGTCTCTGTCTTATTCTGGTGCCACAAGTGTCCTCACCACTGGGAGCCTGGGGTCATCCAGATCGTTCAGATCATGTGTACGGCACATCACAGGGAGCCTGCACCCATGGCAGGGTATGCGACACCTCTTGGAGGCTCTGTGTGATCAGGTACTCCTTCATCTTCATTTTGAATTCCATCCTCTTTATGCCTTTGGTGGGAATCCACGCTCTTGCTGGTAGGAGGGTTCACTTCGGAGGGGTGGACTCAACCTCGACCAGGAGCTGACATCAGATGGGAGGCCCACCCAATGAGCCCGGCCTCAACTGGGAGCTAACCTCAGTAGGGTGGTCCGTTCTGAAAGCATGAGCTCGACCCCAACCGGGAGCTGTCCCCAACCAGGGGGGCTCACCTTGGAGGGTTCACTTGTAGTCCTGCCCAGACAGGTCTCTTACCATCATGGCTATCCGCAGGCTCCTCATCCACAGATGTCACCATATTAGCCACCATGGACCGTGTTGTAGTGTGTGAACCAAGCAGTCAATCTATGGTGGACTGGCTACTCTAATATTCATACAATTTCTTTAATAACTTTTGAACTCTAGTTTCGGGCTTAATTGAATTTTGGTTTGAGTGTCGTTTATACCATTGGACTCCAAAAATCAAGCTCTTTTAATCTATAGGCTCCTTTTCTACAAAAGATTCATAAAAAATATCAATTCTTAATAAATATCAATTAATTAATACTTATTTTAATGATTAAATTGGCATAATTGATAAACTTATCACCAAGAAACTCTCGGTCAGAGCCCTCAGTTGATCAACATCCATTAGCTCCAAGTGACTTAGTAGCCTTCAATTAAAGCCCTTAGGTGATTAATGCCTATTAGCTCTAAGTGATCGAGTAGTACTCTATCAAAGCCCTCAAGCAATCAACACCCATCAGCTCCAAGTGATCGAGTAAAGCTCAGCCAGAGTACCCAAGCGATCAATACCCACTAGCTTCAAGTGATCGAGTAGCACCTGATCAGAACCGTCAGGCAACCAATGTCCACTAGCTCCAAGTGATCAAGTAAAGCTCGGTCAGAACCCTCAGGTGATAAATGTCCACTGGATCTAAGTGACTAAGTAGCACTCGATCAGAGCCCTCGGGAGATCAATGTCTACTAGCCCTAAGTTACGAAATAGTGCTCGAATAAAGCCCTAGGCGATCAATGCCCACAGGCTCTAAGTGACCAAGTAGCACTCGGATTGATCCATCAAGCAATCAACACCCACTGGCACTAAGTGACCATGTAAAGCTTAGTCAGAGCCCTCAGGTGATCAATGCCTATTGGCTCTAAGTGACCAAGTAGTGCTAGGATCAATCTTTAAGGCGATCAATGCCTACTGGTTCCATGTGACCAAGTAGGTCTCGGTGAGAGTGCTCAAGTGAGTAATGTCCACTAGCTCCAAGTGACCAAGTAGTGCTTGGATCGGGCCATTAGGTGATGAACATCCATTGGATCCAAGTAACCAAGTAGCAATCGATCATAGTGATGGGTGACAGGATCTAGATAGGATCATCGGCGAGCTAAGAAGTCATTGAAGATTAGGGAATCCTATTTTTTTTGGTTAATCAAGTGAGTTTTTTAAAAAGAGTTTTTTTTTTCATTCACCTCGTATGGGAAGGGTGAGAGGCCCGTCTGTCCTTCACCTTCGGGCATCGAGGGGTGAGAGACCCTAGTCCTTCACTTTTGAGCGTCGAGGGATGAGAGACCATAGTCCTTCGCTTTTGAGCATCGAGGGGTGTGAGACCCTAGTTATCCCCTTTTTCCCGTCGAGTCCCCTCTATGGTCTTAAGGATTTTTTTTTACGGCCCCATGTAGTGATTTAGGTGGGATGCCCTAGGCTCTGCATGTAGTGAGATGGGTGGGATGCCCTAAGCTTCATGTAGTGGGATGGGTGAGATGTCTCTCCAGGAATGTAAGTCCCAGGTCCTAGAGTGTCCAATTTTCCTACCCTCCATCTCTATTTTTCCTTCGCCACCACCATAGAAAAAAATTAAAAAAAAAAAAAAAAATAGGATACCCTAATCTTCGGTGACTTCTCAGCTTACCGACGATCCTACCCTTATCCGTCCCCCATCACATAGCCCTCAAGTGATCAATATCCAATAGATCCAAGTGATCAAGTAGTGCTTGATTAGATCCCTCAAGTGATCAATGCCTACTGCCTCCAAGAAACCAAGTAGCACTTGGGCACTACCACAGGAAATCAATGCCCACTAACTCCACGTGATCAATAGCACTCAGTCAGAGTCCTCAAGCAATCAAAGCCCACTAGCTCCAAGTGATTGAGAAGCTCTCAATTAAAGCCCTTAGTTGATCAACACCCACTAGCTCCAAGTGATTGAGTAGTCCTTGGTCAGAGCTCTCGGCAATCAACACCCACTAGCTCCAAGTGACCAGTAGCACTTGGTTAAAGCCCTTAGATGATCAATGCTCTCTAGCACCAAGTTACTGAGTAGCGCTCGGTCAGAATGCTCAGGTGACCAAAGCGCACTAGCTCCAAGTGATCGAGTAGCACTCGATCAGAGCCCTCAGATAATCAATGTCCACTAACTCCAAGTGACTGAGTAGAGCTCAGTTAGAGATCTCAGGCAATCAACAACCACTGGTTCCAAGTGACCAAGTAACACTCAGTCAGAGCCCTCTAGGGATCATCATCCACTTTCTCCAAGTGACCAAGTAGTGCTCAAATAAAGTTCCCAGGAAATCAATGCCCAAGGTTCCAAGAGACTGAGTAGTGCTCGATCAAATCCCTCAAGAGTTCAGCACCCACTAGCTCCAAGTAACTATGTAGCACTCGGTCAAAGACCTCAAGCGATCAATGCCCACTAGCTCTAAGTGGTTGAGTAGTGCTTGAACAAATCTCTAAGGAGATCAATGCCTACCAGCTCCAATTAATTAAGTAGCACTCGATTAGAGCCCTCAGGCAAACAACACCCATTGGCTCCAAGTGACCAAGTAGCATTTAGACAGAGCCCTCAGGTGCTCAACACCCATTAGCTCCATGTGACGAGTAGAGCTCGATCATAGCCCTCAGATGATTATTGCCTAGTAGCTCCAAGCAACTAAGTAGCACTTGGTCAAAGCCCATAGGCAATCAATACCCATCGACTCCAAGTGATCGAGTAGTGCTCAAATTGAGCCCTCAAGCAATCAATGCCTACTAGCTCTAAGTGACCAAGTAGCATTAAGACAGAGACCTCAGGTGATTAATGCCCACTGGCTCCAATAGATCGAGTAGTGCTCAATGAAAGCCCTCTAGCGATCAAGTTCCATTAGATCCAAGTGACTAAGTAGTGCTCGATCAAAATCCTCAAGCAATCAATGCGCACTAGCTCCAAGTGACTAGTAGCACTCGATCAGAGCCCCCTCAGGGATCAATGCCCGCTGGCTATAAGTGAATGAGTAGTTCTTAGATAGATCCCTTAAGTAATCAATGCCAACTGGCACCAAATGATCGAGTGGCACTCGATCAAAGCCCTCATGCGATCAATGCCCATTGGCTCAAAGTGATCAAGTAGTGCTAGGAAAGAGCCCCCAATGATCAATGCCCATTGGCTTTAAGTGATCAAGTAGCTCTTGGTCAGAGCCTTAAGGCAATCAACTCCCACTAGCTCCAAGTGACCTAGTAGTGCTCGGTCAAAGCCCTAAGATGATCAACATCCACTAGCTCCAAGTGAGCAAGTAGCACTCAAATAGAGCCCTCAGGTAATCAACACCCATTGGCTCTAAGTGATAAGTAGCACTCAGATAGAAACCTCAAGTAATCAACAACCATTGACTCTAAGTGACCAAGTAGTGCTCGGTCAAAGCTTTAAGGTGATCAATGCCCACCGATTCTAAGTGACTGAGTAGCGCTCAAATACCGAACTCAACCAATTAATGCCTATAGACTCTAAGTAATCAAGTAGCACTCAATCAGAGCTCTCAAGTAATCAATACCCACTAGCTCCAAGTGATAGAGTAGTGCATGGTTAGAGCCCTCAAGTAATCAATGCCCATTAGCTCCATATGATCGAGAAGCTCTCGATCAGGGCCCTCCAGTGATTAATGTCTATTGGCTCCAAGTAACCAAGTAGCACTCAGACAGATTTCTCAAGCGATCAGCATCCACTATCTCTAAGTGAATGAATAGTGCCTAGAATAGTTCTCAAGCAATAAATACCAACTGGCACCAAATGATCAAGTAGTACTCAATCAGAGCCCTCAGGCGATCAATGCCCACTAGCTCTGAGTGATAGGGTAGAGCTATGAGAGAGCCCCAAGGCGAACAATGCCCAGTGGCTCCGAGTGACTGAGTAGCACTCGGTTAGAGCCCTCAGGCGATCAATGCATATTGGCTCTAGGTGACCTAGTATTACTCTGTTAAAGTTCTCAGGCAATCAATGCCCATTGGCTCTAAGTAACCAAGTAGCACTCAAATAGAGCCCTCAAGCGATCAATGCCCACCAGCTCTAAGTGAAAAAGTAGAGCTCGAACAGAACCCTCAAGCAATCAACACCCACTGACCATGTAGCATTTGGTTAGAGCCTTCAGGCAATCAATGCACACTAGCTCAAAATGATCGAGGACTGCTTGATCGAAGCCCTCAAGTGATCAATGTGTACCAGCTCTAGGTGATTAAGTAATGCTCAAACAAAGCGCCCAGGTGATCAATGCCCCTGACTCCAACTGACCAAGTAGCACTCAACAAAGCCCTCAAGCATCCAACCCTCACTAGCTCTAAGTGACCATGTAGTGCTCGGTCTAAGCCCTCAGGTGATCAATGCCCACTAGCTCCAAGTTGAAAGAATGGTACCCTAAAAGCCAATTTTTGTATGGGCATTATTATGATCTTCCAGCTCATGTATGATATTATTTATTAATAAAAAGTATTTGATTCACCATACTGCTATGTCTTATCAAGATTATGATAAATCCTATAGGTTAGGGCAATGGAATTAGGGTTATGATGGTGATTATAACGGTGAGATCTAAGTTCCTATAAACCCTAATCTAAAATGTTCCTAGTCATTGGATAATCAATTCAGGGATTGATGAGTCCAGAAAGACTAGCACATCCTATATATGCTCGATGGAGAGGGTGGCTGGTCTCAAACCACTTATGTAGAGACACTAATACAAGGATATGGATGCTCATTAGGTTATGAGTCCATTGAACTAATCCAATAAGAGAACATCAAATGGAAGTCTTACTTGTCAAAAGAATGTTTTCTTAGTGGGAGTTGTGCATGTGATCCTTAGACCTGAGACTACCATAGTATCTTATGCACATGAATCCATATTTTGGTGCATGCTCATTCATGACAATTAAGTCATGTATGGAGTGTTTCTGGATATGGTGGATTGTGTATAAAGGTAATGAGTATATCAACAAGGAATCGATCACTCCTAGTAAGAGGAGAACTTATCCCGTATGATCTCTTTGAATGATGACTCAGGAAGTCTTTGATCAAAGCATGATGAGATTAGATAGGGTTTATAATCTTTCATCGATCGAATATTCATTATTGAATTGAGGTTTGAAAGGATTAAGTGCTAGGGTTTGACATTTATCCATACTCATCACTTAATAAGGATAAAGGGAGATCGAAGAATTGAATTGCACGGTAACTTTTTACTGAAGGGTATTTTAATAATTTCTACCAAATTTCTCATCTTTCAGGTAGGCATGACATGTTGCTAGACATCAATCATGTCTTGTAGTTTTCATTGATCAATTCGATTGGATTCATGAGTTAATTTGGAAGTTATTTTGAATTGGCAACTTAGGTCAATTCAATTTGACCTAATTAGGTCAATCGGGTTTGATTGGATTGAATTGGCTTATACCTAGACCTACTACTGGCTAGATGTAGAACTCAAAGGGCCACACACATTAGGGAATTGGCCAAGAAAGTCAATTATATATTTATTAGGGTCATGGGATCATTGGCTAGCTAATTGACATACTAGCACATGTTGGCTAGCCCAACTCCTAACCCAATTAGATTGGGTCAGCTTGTTTGCTAATTAGGCTAACCAATTTAAGTGGTATTTAAATTAGATTGAGTCTTAAGTGGGGAAGCCTAATTCAGTATTTATCTGAATTTATTTTGCATTTATCTTGGTCAAATGGAAGAGTCTAACAAAGCATGGACTCTTAGTGCCAAAATGAGTGTGTGCCAAAATGCATGTGCATAGAAGGACCAAGAGTCCTTCTGCCAGTCAGTCTCCAAGACCAGATAAATTTCAAAGGGCTTTATCCTCATCTCCACACCACTTTGGAAGAGTATTGACCAGTCAAGAAAGAGAAATTCAGTGTGAATGGGATTGGTGCAAAATGAAGAGTTGCGTCTCTTCATTTTGGCGCTAATTTAAGACCAAGAGTCCTTTTGTTTGAAGGCTCTTGTGTTTCTATGATGCCTCACATCTGAAATCACACTTCTTAGCCTTCCCATAACCAGTCAAAGCCAAGTGGTAGAAGGAGGTTTTGTGCTAGAAACCGAAGAGACAAAGTCTTGTCTCTTGGCGCATGAAGGGTCTTATCTAGATATGTGTTTTCCATCTTTATAAGACTCTTCCTATTTGAAGAGTCTTATCAAATGGCTAATGGATAGACTTATCAAGTGCCCCATCCCATGCTATGTAAGGGCATCGATAATCTGATGCCAAGGTAGATAAGACTCCCATCAGAATACTATCTCCTTTTTCTCTCCCTCTCCCTTAAGACAAGTTTGTCTCTTTAAGACATAACTTGTTCTTTCAAGACAAGGCTAGTCTAATTAAGACAAGATCCTAGGAAGAAAAATAGAAAGAGTATTAGCAATCTAAGAGTGGATTCAGAGTGCTCTCTAAGTACCCTACAGGAGGGTAGGGAATCCAGCAAAGGAGGAAAGTCCGAAAGGCTGCCAGAAGAGTCTCAGTCAAACAAGCAACTTGCATAGGAGTGCTTCATTGGTCTGATTCCTGTATGGATCACCTTTGGAGGGCATGCACTTGTGTGCCTAGTGAAAATAAATGAATATAGTATTCTAGGTATTCCTCTATAACCTTAAAGACTAGATTTGTTAGTTGTCATGATCAAGTGGTCCTAGGGTTTAGGGTTCCGGCAGGTCAGGGTTTCAAATATGAAATTTTGAAACCCAGTCTTTCACTGCACCCAGCCTAGGTAACCCAACAGTGATATCAAAGCCACCTTGATGCATGCAATTAGTAATCTCTTTAGTGTTGATTGCTTACTATGCCATGAATTGATTCATGATTAGTTCAAATACATATATATATGATATGTTATATCCTAGTAACTGCTTCGGATTAGGTTAATCACCATGGCCGTCCAATCATAGAAGTTAATTAGGGTTTCATGGCCCTCTCATCCCATTCAATGGGGTCTCCTATGATGTGTTGGGGTGCCGCTATGGCCATATCCCATGAACAAGTGAGGTGAACGGATTGATGTTATAATCATGCTTATGATATGCATATTAAGGTTAATATGCTTGATTGTTAGAATGAATGTTATGTTGACATGATTAATTAGGATGTGTTAGAGACCATCAAAGCCTTCATAAAAATTATATTTGGTCGTAGTGTAAGTTAATCATGATGCAAATCCGATTAGGGCTTGATTAGCCAATTGGTATGTAGGCAAAGTGGTTCTGGGAAGATAAAAGGAATGAGATTTTTAATTGGTTCTGTTGTTTGACCTGGCCAATTTAATTGGTGTCTAAAAAAAGCAACGGGGGGACTCCTTCATCTCTCCCACTTACTTGGCCAATTTGGTTATTTCTAAACCCTAAATTGGAAATGCTAATTGATTAAGCACACTACAAATTACCTTCCTTCATGCTAAGCCAAATCCATGTCAAAAATCTATAGTAGGTTTGTTGTGATTGACACAAGGCCTACTCTAGGGTTTGATATGATATTTGTCTTAGTATATTTTTTATGCTTTATGGCTTGATTGGTGGTGTTGCTTTGTTGTGATTGACACAAGGACAACATTTATCAAACATGGATGTATGGAAGTGAAGGGTCTGACTAAACTAAGATATTATAATTTGTTGTGATTAACACAAGGATTTAAGTGTCTTAGAGGCAAGTGTTATGTTGAGAGTTGCATGGGTTGCAATTGGAATGGAATTTTCCTATCCATTAACTCATAGATATTTATTGTAATTAACACAAGGCATTCATGAGGAATTGGAATCTCAACCCTACTAAGAAAGCCCTGGCAAGATTTCTCACTTAACATAGTTGAGGGTTATGGTATTCAAAAGAAAATAGTGGGAGACACAATTAGATGCAAAAGTCCTTATCTAATTATGAATATCATCATGAGTAGTCTGCTTATAGTTGTTCTTTACTTATTATAGATTGTTATATAATGGCTTCTACTCTTTCACTACGTGGCATCTTGGATGCCAACAAGTTGACCGGTCCAAATTATGTGGACTAATTGAGGAACTTGAGAATTGTATTAACTTAGGAAAAGATTGTCTATATCCTCAACTCTCCTGACCTAGACCCGGTAGGAGAGGATGCTACTGAGGAGGAAAGAGTCATATATAAAATGTAGCAAAATGACAGCATTAAAAGGAAAACGAGCATGCCTAGCAAAAAATTATTTATTTTAAAATAAGCACAGCAGAAGGCTTGGTAGATCGATCAAAATGATCTACCAATCTACCTACAATAGGAACAAGTATGATAATGTAGCATGCAAAAGATATCATAAGCAGGAAAAGAACCAAAAGGCATAAGGATACCTTACTGTTATACCTTAAGGAGGAGGTTGTGAAAAGCCCTCAAGCCACACACGTATCTAGCCTCTATGGGTAGTTCATACCAGGGCTTAATTCTGATCAACTCCCTTAGAGTGCTAGCTTTTTGGGATCCTTGAGGTCGATCTACTTCTTCTTGGAAGACAAGGAGGAGATGTGGAACCCTTCCTAACTAGCTCTCTTCTCAAGACCTAACTTGAGTGCTAGGTAGTCACACACACAAAACCCTAGTCCTCCCAAGCCCCTTTTTTTTTCCTCTTAGAATTTTAGCAATCTCATTGAACAAGAAAACTCTTTTTTCCTCTCTCAACCAGTAGCCCCTAAAATAATCCTTATTTATAGAGGCAGCCATGAGAGGAAGAAAGAGGAAGGAGGAATGATAGAGGGAGAAGGTCAAGGGCCATACTAAATTAGCTCTAAGCTCATACGGCAAGAATGACCATCGTTCCATGAAAGCTTGGAGCCAAAACCAGTCAAAATTCGAAATTTAAATTGAGGTCAAAACCTTCCAAAGAATGACCATCATTCCATGAAGGCTTGGAGCCAAACCAACCAGAATTCAAAACTCGAATTGAGGTTAAAACTTTCCAAAAATTCTACCCATAATTTTTGCTCATCATAGCCAAGTGTCGACACTTCCTAGTGTTGACATTCCAAGTGTTGACCTTAGAACATGGTCAATCATATTGACCTTCAGCGATGGTAAATGATTCTCAATCGTTGATCAACCTTTAGATCAGATAGAAATCCCTATGGTGTGTGACCCCATAAGTTCGAACACTAAGCTGATAGCACTGAAACACTTTCACTACCAGTCAAAGTCATCATCTAGCAATGATACCCGACGTCCGGATAGGTCAAAGATTGCAGAGCAACTTTCTAGAATCTCTAGCATATAGTTACCGCATTATTCATTCCTTTGACCTCAAAATACTTAGGATGACCTAGGGTTTGACTGCTACCCTAACCTGTACATCCAGATCATGTCTTAACCTTACAAGTTCTGTGATTCCTCACAAGAACTACCCTGGTCAAGGTTTTGCTAAATTGAGACAAAGTGAGTCATTCACTCCAAACAATTTGGAGGGATAAATCCCATCTTGATCTACTACCACTCCACAAGTACTTGACCACAAGCCTTGCATCACTAGATTAGAAATCCAGGTAGTTTGGTACCAAAGTATAATGAGTTGCTTGCAAGCTACCATGGTGACCTCAGGTTTGAGGGACATGTATACCCATATCCCTTTGTGAGCAACCCTTCGGTAGAAGGGAGCTCTGTAGTTGGTCACATTCAGTGAGATGTCATACATTTTACCTATATGTCATATCAGTGTCTCTACACTCCTTGGTTAAGTGGACAACTAACAAATATGACATACAATAATCCTACACTTGATACATCGCCATCCTATAATAATGTATCCTTTGGTTGTGAACCAGTTTAAGAACTACTCGATATATCCTCTCTATATCAAATATAATGTAGTTCTAAAGACTCTATCACATAAGAGTTCTTTTCAGAAAAATGCATATATGATGAATAGCCAAAAGAATAACTTTTATTCATTAAGAAATTCATATACAATTATAAAATAGCATAACCATCTACAGTCTAAATGATTGGCTTTGGGATACAATTCCCAACAAGCATGACTGTCAAGTGCATCATGTTAGACTCTATGAGCAATGAATTACAGAGGCAACATGAGGAAATGGAACCTCAATCCATATTGCTCAATCTTAAAGAGCTTTATGGGGAGCATAGTTGGACTACTCGATATGAGACATCAAAGCAGTTGTTTCGAGCATGGATGAGTGAGGGCTCTTTTGTTCAGGCACATGTCCTCAAGATGATTGACCTGATCACTCGATTAGGTTAATTGAGATTTGTGATAGATGGAGAGCTAAATCAAGACTTGATCCTACAGTCACTCCCAGCTTCTTTCTCATAGTTTGTCATGAATTATCACATGAACAAACTAAATATGTCATTGCCTACGCTATTGAATATGCTCAAGACAGCAGAGAGCTACTTTAAAGGTGATAAGGCTTAGCTTCTTCTAGTTAATGGAAGGAAACAGCAAGCAATGAAGAAAGGTTCAAAGAGAAAAAGGAATCCTAAGAGTAGCTTCTAGAAGAGGAAAAAGGCAAGGAAGCCCTCTACTAATGGGACCTACTATCATTATGGGAAGCAAGGGCACTGGAAGAAGAATTGCAAGTTATATCTTACAAGTTTGAAGCATGATGCTGGTGAAGGATTAAAAGGTTTGTACATGATATAAATAAACTTGTTATTGAGTTCTTCAGCTTCTAATACAAAGATATTGGATACTGCATGTGGGTCTCATATGTACAAGTCACTGCAGGGATTACAGAAACCTGGGAGCTTGAAGAAAGGTGACTTCGAGCTATTTGACATGAGTGGTGACCCCATTTAAGCTGAAGATGTTGGCACCTATCTGCTATTATTACCATCAGAAAATATTCTTGAATTAAAAGATTATTATTATGTACCCAACATTATAAAAATATTATTTTTATACCTTGGTTGTAAAAACAAGGTTATGAAATAAATTTGTCGAGCCATGGGTGCTTGATTTTCTTTTCAAAGAAATTCTTTGGTTGTGGTATATTTACTAATGGTCTTTTGATTCTGTCACTCAATGATGAAGTTATGCTTATTGAAATAAGAAAAGAAAGAGAGATGATGTGAATGTCACTTATCTTTGGCAATGCCGCTTAGGTCATATAAGTGAGTCCAGGATAAACAAGTTATACAAAAAAAAATTTCTTTGAACCTTTTGATCTTGAATCATTAGAAACTTGTGAGTCTTGTCTCATGGGTAAAATGACCAAATCTCCATTCATAGGACATGGAGAGAGGGCAATTGAGTTGTTAGGTCTAGTACACACAGATGTGTGTGATCCTATGACAACCCGGGCTAGAGGAGGATACTCTTACTTCATCAGTTTTATAGATGACTTTTCAAGGTTTGGATATATGTATCTTATGAAACACAAGTCCGAAGACTTTGAAAAATTCAAAGAGTATCAAAGTGTGGTTGAGAAACAAACTAGGCATAGTATTAAAATCCTTCGATCTGATAGAGGAGAAGAATACTTGTCTAGTGAATTTCTCAATCATCTTAAAGACAAAGGCATACTCTCTGAATGGACTCCATACACATCACACTAAATGGTGTAGTAGAAAGGAGGAACCAAACCTTGTTGGACATGGTACGATCCATGATATGCTTCATAAATCTTCTAGTATCCTTCTAGGATTATGCCCTAGATACTGCTATCTATGTATTGAATAGGATGCCATCAAAGGTAGTTAAAAGCATTCCATATTAATTATGGAAAGGGAGAAAGCCATGTCTTAAGTTTTTTAAGATTTGGGGTTGCTCTGCTAATGTCAGGAAGGTTTTGGGACATAAGCTAAGTGCTAGGGCTGACAAGTACAGGTTTGTAGGATATCCTAAAGAAGGTATGGGTTACCTTTCCTACCACCCTACTGAGCAAAAGGTCTTTGTCAGTAGGCATGCCACATTCTTGGAAAAGGAGTTTATCCAAGAAAAGGGCAGTGGGAGGATATTTAAACTTGAAGAAGTTCAACCTACACCTAAAGTAATTCCTCAACCAAATGTTTCTAAGGTTTAGGAACAACCACAACACACACCTCCTCTCTGTAGGTTAGAGAGAGTGCGAAGTGCACCTCTCAGATATGGTTTTGTTATTGGGAATGATAATGAAGCTAGTATCATACAGGATGATGATCCTATGACCTATATGGAAGCTATCACAAGTGGAGACTCTGACAAATGGTTGGAAGCCATAAAATCAGAGATGGACTCCATGTACTCTAATCAGGTTTGGACATTAGTAGATCCACCTGAGGGAGTAAACCTAATTAGATGTAAATAGGTCTTCAAGAAGAAGATTGGAGCAGAAGGTCAAATAGAGATCTACAAGGATAGGTTGGTGGTAAAAGGTTTCAGACAAAAACATGGTGTTGACTATGATGAAACTTTTTCACTAGTAGCCATGCTCAAGTTCATTTGGATATTGCTTGCCATAGCTACATACTATGACTTGAAATCTGGCAGATAGATATAAAGACTGCTTTCCTTAATGGATATCTTGAAGAAGAAGTCTATATGTCACAACCAAAGGGGTTTGTCTTAAGTGAGAGACTAAACCAAGTATACAGGCTTAAGAAATCTATTAATGGATTGAAGCAAGTATTGAGGAGTTGGAATATCCGCTTTGATGAAATAATCAAAGAGTTTGGTTATATCAAGAATGTGGATGAACCATGTATGTACAAGAAGACAATGATGGGAATTCTCTCAGGGTGCCGAGAATCATGCAGCATGCGGAAGTGAATTTCAAAACTGAAATTCTAAGCATGAAACCTTAATCGGCAAGAAAACCCTAATTCCCAGGAACCCCTCATGCAATACCCATCAACGAAACATAAATGAAGTTAGAATACATACCTGGATCACTGAAATCCAATCATTTCTACGAGGCTCACAAGTGCAAGCCCTCCAATGTTGATCCACACGAGAATGGTACCAAGAAAGAATCCTTACCAGGATTGCTTGCTTCAATAGGACTCTTTCATCAGCCTTTTGACCTTTGACCACTGTAGGACACCCTGTCCTACTGTAGGGCTCTATGGACTCAGTCCTAAACTACTCTTGGTTTTAGGACAACCCTCCTCTAGGATCCCTTAGGCTTATGTCCTAAAACTAAGCCTTGTCCTAGTAGAAAAGACCTTGTCTTAACAAGACAAGTTTTGTCCTAAAGTAATAAGGAGGGAGGGAGAAGTGAAAGAACACTCAGAATATCTTTACGGTGAAAAAGATTATATGAAACTCATATCACCATCCCTATTTATAGTTTTAAGAGGGGCATGTGATATGTCTTCCAACAGGTTATCAGATATGATTTTTCAAGACTGAAAAATCATATCCAATATGTCTCCTCATATACCAAAAGACATATTGGCATCCATCCATTTTCCTGGACAATCTATGACTTGCCACATGGCAAGTACCTGTCTGTGGGAAGCCAAGAGGTGCCTCTTCAATCTCCAAACACTGAAGAATATGAAGAGTCCTGAAAGCAGAAGGACTCTGCTTCAGGGTGTGCGCCACATGAAGAGACGCATCTCTTCATATGCACTTTTGCTTCCATCCCATTTGCATGCCATTTCAAAAAGGGCCTCGACCGGTCAAACATATCTAAGAGGCATGGGATAAGATGAAAAGGCATACCCTGAAATGAAACACTCTAGTGTTTCATCTGCAGAAGGGTTCTTGTCCTTCTGCATGCACCTTCATCTCCCGCACGCACCAAGAGCGCCAAGAGTCTCTTTATTTCTTGGTCAACTTTATCCACACCCCATGCAACCTTTTACTAGTCAAAACATATGCAATATAGGTGTCAAAAGAAAGAGCATTAAGTCCTTTTTCCATCCATATAAATATTTTTTAGATCAGAGGACTATAGACTCTCCTAGGCCTTTTTGAATGCCAAGGTATCATTTTGGCATCTAGAGTCCCAACTCAAATGGACTCTTCAATCAGACATCCAAAATACGAAAATAAAATCAAATCAAGCTCTGATTTGGCTATCCCCACTTAGGACCCAACCTAATTTAGGTTTCCCTTAATTAGGTTAGTTTAATTAGCAAGCAACCGGACCCAATCTAATTGGGTTAGGAATTGGGTTAGCCTACAAATGCTAGTATGCAATCTGGCTAACCAATTAGAATCCCATGACCCTAATTAAACCATGAGTGACTTCCTTGGCCAACTCTCTATTGTATAAGATCCATTGGGTTTCACATCTAGCTAGCAGTAGGTTTAGGTTTGAGCCGATTCAATACGATTGACCTAATTAGGTCAAATCGGCTCACCTAATTGTCCAATTCAAATCACACATTGAATTGACACATAAAACCAATCCAATTAGTTCATTAAAATCCACAAGACAAGATTGACATCTAGCAATATGTCATGCCTACCTAGAAGATGAAAAATTTAGTAGAAATTATCAAAATATCCTTCAGTAGTAAGTTACCGTGCAATTCAATCTTTTGATCTCCTATTATCCCGATTAAGTGATGGGTATGGATAAATGTCAAACCCTAACACTTAATCATATCGAATCTCAGCTTGATCATGAGGACTTGGCTGATGACTGATTAGAAGCCACTTCTAATCTCATCCCACATTGCAAAGATTCCTTGAGTCACTCATCGAAGAGATTATACAGGATAACATATCCTCTTACCAGGATTGATCAATTCCTTGTTGGTCCACTCACATCCTTCGTACACCTTCCACCATACCCAGAACATCCCGTACATGTCACAATGCCATGAATGAGTATGAACCAACGTATGGCTTAGTGTACATAATGAACCATGGTGACCTCAGGTCTGAAGATCACATGCATAACTTCTACTCTAGGATCTATCTTTTGACAATGAGTAGGACTTCCATAAGATAGTCCCGGTGTGGATCAGTTTAGTATACTCATAAGCTAATGAGCACCCTTATCCTTGTATTAGTGTCTCTACACAAGTGGCTGTGAGACCAACCACCCTCATCAACTGAGCATACATAGGCTAAGCTAGTCTTACCGGATTCATCGATCCCCGAATCGATGGTCCAATGACTAGGAACATTCTAGATTAGGGTTTATTGAAATTAGGTCTCACTGTTATGAACTCCATCATAACCCTAATTCCATTGCCCTGCTCTATGGGGTTCATCATAATCAATAAAAACATGATACAGCAGTATATGATGAATCAGATGCCTTTATTAATATGAAAGTATGTTATGCATGAGTTGGAAGTTTACAAAAAGGCCCATACAATGATAGGCTCTTGGCACATTTTTCTATCAAACTCCCACTTGCACTAAAGCCAATCGCCCTTATACTTTATGCCCATACAATCCAAGTGGTGATCTAACTGCTGCTTGGCTAATGCTTTAGTGAATGGGTCTGCTATATTGTTCTTTGTGTCAACTCGTTCGATGACAACATCTAGTATTTCTATAATCTTTCGAACGAGGTGGAACCGTCTTAGAATGTGCTTAGACTTGTGATAAGACCTTGGTTCCTTAGCTTGTGCAACTGTCCTAGTGTTATCACAATATAATGGCACTGGCTGTTATACATCCGAAACCATGCCCAATTTCATGATGAATTTCTTCATCCAGATAGCTTCCTTTGCGGCTCACTAGCAGCTATATATTCTGCCTCAGTGACTAAGTTAGCAACAGTAGGCTGCTTGGTACTCTTCCAACTCACTGCACCACTATTCAAGGTGAAGACATACCCCGATATGGATTTGCTATCATCTGGATTTTATTGAAAACTAGAATCTGTATAGCCTTCTAGTTTCAACTCAGATCCTATATATACTAGAAAAATATCTTTAGTCCTTCTCAGGTACTTAAGAATATTTTTCTTAGCTTTCCAATGATCCTCCCCTAGATATGCCTGAAACCTGCTCACTATGCCCAAGGCATAAGCAACATCAGGCCTAGTACATAACATGGCATACATAATCGATCCTACAATCGAGGCGTAAGAAATCATAGCCATCCTCTCTCTTTCTTCTGATGTCTTAGGAGACATCTTTTTAGAGAGTTGTATGCCTTGACTCATTGGCAAGTAACCTTTCTTACTTCCATCCATGTTGAATCTCTTCAATACTAAGTCAATGTACCTAGATTGGGATAAGCCTAGCATCCTCTTGTATCTATCTCTATAGATCCTTATACCCAGTATATAGGATGCTTCTCCCAAATCCTTCACAGAAAACTTTGATGATAGCCAAGTTTTAACTGATTGCAATATTGGGATATCATTCCCAATGATCAGTATGTCATCCACATACAAAACTAAGAAAATAATGGCACTCCCACTTGTCTTCTTATACACACATGGTTCATCCACATATTTGATAAAACCAAATTCTTTGATTGTTTCATCAAAATGGATGTTCCAACTCCTCGATGCTTGCTTAAGTCCTTAAATGGACTTTTTTAACTTGCATACCTAGTTTGGTCTCCCACTTGAGACAAACCCCTCTAGCTGTGACATATAGACTTCTTCCTCAAGGTTTCCATTGAGGAAAGCAGTCCTTACATCCATTTGCCAGATCTCATAGTCATGGTATGCTGCTATGGCAAGTAGTATCCAAATGGACTTGAGCATGGCTACTGGACAAAAGGTTTCTTCATAGTCTACACCATGTTTTTATCTAAAATCTTTTGCTACCAGCCTAGCCTTATAGGTCTCAACTTGACCATCTGCTCCAATCTTCTTCTTGAAGATCCATTTACACCCTATCGGGTTAATTCTTTCATGTGGATGTACCAAGGTCCAAACCTGATTGGAATACATGGAGTCCATTTCATATTTCATGGCACCAAGCCACTTGTCGGAGTCCCTACTCTCGACAACTTTCAAATAGGTCACAGGATAATCATCCTATATGATACTGGCTTCATTGTCATCCCCGATGACAAAGCCATATTTGAGAGGTGCTCCCCACACCCTCTCTGACCTTCGGAGAGAAGGTGTGTATTGTGGCTGTTCTTGATCCACAAGAACCTCTAGTTGAGGAACTTCATTTGAAGGCTCATCAGTTTGTTGGTTCTATTGTTCACACAACTCAAGTGAAGAATCACTATATCCTTCTTGGATAAACTCTTGTTCCAAGAATGTAGTATGCCTACTGACAATTATCTTTTGCTCAGTAGCATTATAAAAAAGGTATCCCTTACCTTCTTTTGGGTAACCAACAAACCTACACTTGTCAACTCTAGCATTTAACTTATGTCCAAAGTTATTCTTGACATAAGCATGGCAACCCCAAATCTTTAAGTACTTAAGACTTGGTCTTTTACCATTCCATAACTCATATGGAGTGCTACTTACTGACTTAGATGGAACCTTATTTAATATATGTACTGTAGTCTCCAGGGCATGTCCCCAAAAGGAAATGGGAAGATCTATGAAGCTCATCATGGACCTCACCATGTCCAATAAGATACGATTTCACCTTTCTGCCACTCCATTTAACTGGGATGTATAAGGAGGGGTCCATTCAAAAATAATGCCTTTGTCTTTCAGATGGTTTAGGAACTCACTAGATAAGTATTCTCCTCCTCGATCAGACCGAAGAGCTTTAATACTAAATCCAGATTGTTTTTCAACAATACTTTGATATTCTTTAAACTTATCAAAGGTTTCAAACTTATGTTTCATAAGATACACATGACCGTACCTTGATAAATCATCGATAAAAGTGATGAAATAAGAATATCCTCCTCTAGCCTGAGTTGACATAGGTCCACATACATCAGTATGCACTAGACCTAATAATTCAGTTGCTCTTTCTCCATGTCCAGTGAATGGAGACTTGGTCATTTTTTCTTTGAGGCAAGATTCACAAGTTCCTGATCAAAGTAATTATCTTTGACCAACTTGTTTATTCTTAACTCACTGATATGACCCAATCGGCAGTGCCAAAGATATGTGACATTGTCATTATCTCTTTTTCTCTTCTTATTATCAATAAGAAAAATATTATCATTGAGTTGTAAAGTTAGAAGACCATTCACAAAGCAACCATGCCCAAATATTGTATTATTATGAAGAATAGAGTAGCCATTGCTCTTTACACTTATTTTATATCCTTTTTGTAACAACAAGGGTATAGAAATAATGTTTCTTATAATATTTGGCATATAGTAGCATTCTTCCAACCTTATGATATTTCCGAAGGTAATAACAAAAGATAGGTGCCCACAGCTTCAGCATATATGTGTTCTCCACTTGCCCCATATAATTTGAAGTCACCTTTCTTCAAATTTCTAATTCTATGGAGTCCTTGTAAAGATTTACAAATATGTGACCCACATGAGGTATCCAATACCCATGAATTAGAAATAGATTCACTCAATGATAAATTGGTTTGTATCATGTACAAACCCCTAGATGCACCACTTGCATCTAGCTTCACATTTGCAAGACAAGTCTTGCAATCCTTCTTCCAATGCCCAAAAATGCTGCAATGGAAATAGGCTCCATCAGCCTTCTTCCTCAACCAGTCCACATAGTTTGAACCAGTTAACTTTTTGGCATCCAAGATTCCCCTCAGTGATAAGTTTGAAGCCATAAAAATAAATGTCCTAAGAACAATATCAGCAGACCACTCAAGATGACATCCATAACTAGATAAGGACTTTCTATCTAGTTATGTCTTCCACTACTTTCTTCAAATACCATAACCCTCAACTATGGTAAGCGAGAAACCTTTCTTGGTTTCCTTAGTAGGGTTGAGATCCTTATTCCTCATGAGTGCCTTGTGTATGCACAACAAACACACATGAGTTCAAAGGTAGGACAACCTTTCCAATTGCAACCCGTGCAATTCTCAACAATTATTTTTGCCTTTAAGACACTTATGGCCTTGTGTATGCACAACAAACTATAATTTCTTTGTTTAGTCGGACCCTTCATTTCCATATAGCCATGATTGAATAATGTTACCCTTGTGTATGCATAACAAAGAAACATTTCCAACCATGCCATAAAGCACTAAGTGCACCAAGACAAATCTTATATCAAACCCTAGAGTAGGCCTTGTGTATGCACAACAAACTTACTATAGTCTTGACATAAATTTGGTTTAGCATGAAGGAAGGCAAAATATAGTACACTTAACCAATTAGCATTACCAAATTAAGATTTAGATATGACCAAATTGGCCAAGTGAGTGGAAGGGCTGAGGGGGTCCCCCCGTTGCTTTCCTTAAACACCAATTAGATTGGCCAGGTCAGTCAACGGAACCAATTAAAAATCTCATTCCCTTTACCTTCCCAGAACCACTTGCCTAGACACCAATCGGTTGATCAAACCCTAATCTATTTTGCATCATAACTAAGTTTTTTACTATGACCAAATATGATTTTTATGAGGGCTTTGATGGTCTCAAAAATACATTCTAAATTATCATGATTACTATGCTTATAACATATATAAACATGTAATATATCATCATAACATAACATATATAAACATGTAACGTATCATCATAACATAACATCATAACATAACATGTTATGTTAAATAAGCATATTATAACTAATATGCAAATCAAGGCATGATAGATACATAAATATACCTTTCACCTCACTTTTTCATAGGATATGGCCACAGCGGCACCACTACATGCCATAGGAGACCCATTAAATGGGAGGAGAGGGCCTATAAACCCTACTTGGCTCCTATGACCGGACAGCCATGGTGACTAACCCAATCCAAAGCAGTTACTAGGTACAATCAACATGCATAATTTCATACTTGACATAATATCATTAATTTCATAAAAACTTGAAAATAAACATATTACCCTAATATGCAAAATTTTATACAATTGCATTATCATGTCATTTCATAAAGAAACCAGAAATCATACATATGAGTTTAGTCGAGTGACTTGACAGGGTTCGGGTCGGCTCAACAGAGTCCAGGTCGACTCAATAGGTTTCAGGTCGGCTCGATAATGGAATTTCATAAAACTCCAAAAATGGTTCATAACTGGTATGCCACAAGGATGGATCTAATACCACTAATGGGAATTCTCCTAGGGTACCGAAAATCATGCAGCATGCGGAAGCGAATTTCAAAACTGAAATTCTAAGCATGAAATCCTAATTGGCAAGAAAACCCTAATTCCGAGGAACCCCTCATGAAATACCAATCAACGAAATATAAATGAAGTCAGAATACATACCTGGATCACTAAAATTCAATCCTTTCCATGAGGCTCACAAGTGCAAGCCCTCTAATGGTGATCCACATGAGAATGGTACCAAGGAAGAGTCCCTACCAGGGTTGCTTGCTTCAACAGGACTCTTTCATCAGCCTTTTGACCTTTGACCACTTTAGGACACCCTATCCTAATGTAGGGCTCTCTGGACACAGTCCTAAACCACTCTTGATTTTAGGACAACCCTCCTCTAAGACCCCTTAGGCTTATGTCCTAAAACTAAGTCTTGTCCTAGTAGAAAAGACCTTGTCTTAACAAGACAAGTTTTGTCCTAAAGTAATAAGGAGGGAGGGACAAGTGGAATAGCACTCAGAATATCTTTACGGTGAAAAAGATTATCTGAAACTCATATCACCATCCCTATTTATAGTTTTAAGAGGGACGTGTGATATGTCCTCCAACAAATTATCAGATATGATTTTTCAAGACTGAAAATCATATCAAATATGTCTCCTCATGCACCAAAAGATATATTGGCATCCTGATGCGGCACGATGATGAGAATGCAATCTAAATGATGAATTGAGAAATGAGAGCAATGAAGCCTATTAACAGGTACTAAATTTCAGATCAAAAGTATTAAGGTAAAGCTATGGAAGGAGCACGGAAATTTGGAACTTACGTCGCGATGTAGTTATTTAAATCCTAGAGAAGATTAGGGTTAATGATTATGGAATCTAAACCTAGGAAAACTGTCTTCAATAACCCAGACTTAAGAATATTAGAAGGGAATTGTTACCATGATGAGCACTCCTTGTTGGTGTAGATTCGTTGAAGCAATCAAATAAACAAGCCCTGGATGAAAAGATGACTCTTCCATCGAAACAAGTTCTCACCATACTTGATCTGATGGCAATGATCCCCTTCTTGAACTCCGGATCGTAGAAGGAACCCTGCACAATGAAGGAATTAGGACTAAGTTGATTTGAAGGAATACCAAATCAAAGTAGGAGGAAGGAATTAAGAAAACAAGTGGTCGTTGAGGGAAGATGGGATCCTTGGAGAAGTCGTTGGCTTGGGAGGTAGAAGATCACACGCCAAGATTGAAACACAACCACACTACAAAACACTTGCTTCATAAAAAAAACTACTCCTTCTTGTTTCATCATCCAAAAGCTCCCCTTTACCATGGGCGTATAAGAGGCTTTTATTGGCCTTTCAATCAATTTGAAATTCCCCATATCATGGAGAAATATTAGGGGGGGTTACATGAAATGTGGAGGATTTGGTGGAGGGTTACATGGAATGTGGAGGATTTGGTGGAGGGTTACATGGAATGTGGAGGATTTGAATCCTTGGTCCCCACTTGAAGTTGGCGCCTCTTGGTGATTACTTGGCAAGGTGAGTTGGCATGGTGAGGTCCCCACTTTGAAGTTGTTTTGATGTGGCACCACTTGGTGATGACTTGGCAAAGTGAGTTGGCATGGCGAGGTGGTTTCCAAATCCAATGATGTGGCAAGGTGAAATGGCATGGTGACATGGTGCATCCTTCTCCATGGCACCCCTTGGAGATGACTTGGCAAAAAGGTGATGTGGCATTCTTTGGTGATGAGTTGGCAAGGTGGTTCATGATGATGTGGCGCTCCAAGTAAAGCTGGTCTGGCCCAATTTCAAGTAGCTCTTGAACTTGACTCAGTATAAAGCCTAATTGACTCTAATTGAACTTTAAAACCCTAAAAGAAAATAAAACAGGACTCAATAAGTATACAGGACTCATACGAGACTTGAGTTCCTTGTCTCAATCCATAAAGAACTTGGTATTAGTTGAAGCTTCTTTTTGAACCTAGGGCCCCCACCAATTCTCCCCGGGTGGGAGGAACTCGACCCTGTCAGGTATGGTCCAGCCTGGCTTTGATATTGTTCAAATAAGTCCGGGTCCAGTCGTTGCAAGTCCTCTCTAGCGATTCAGGAGTCGTCAGATTTTGGTCTCCCTTGCCAACGGACCAAATATCGATAGTAATCCTTGCTTCTGGTAGTGACAATCTTATTATCCAGGATTTGTTCAGTTTTCTCTCATTTTTGAGGAATGGTTGTTTGTGGATACTCGGGTAACGGTTCACTCTCAAAAATATGGTCAGGCCCAAAAGGCTCACTAGGTATCATCATGGGTTCCTTATATTCTATCAAGTCTGAGACATTGAAGGTCGGGTTGATACCTAGGTCTGAAGGTAATTCCAATATGTAAGCATTAGATCTAATCTTCTTTAGGACTTTAAAGGGGCCTGCACCACGGGTATGTAGTTTCTTGAAAGTCCCGGATGGGAACATGATCTCTCTCATAGAATTCCTTGACTTTCTTTCTTGAATTAGTCCTATGTTTATAGGATTCATTGCTCAAATTTTTTTCATGATGCAAATCCTCAACATGCTATGCATAGGACTCAGTAGACTCAGAAACTTACACAAGCACTTACGAAATGCAGATTGAACTAGGCATCCTTATTGAGTGGAATTTTATTGGACTCTCTAGGGCCTAAACCTAACAGATTAATGACTCTCTAGGTTTGACCCTGGTCTGGCATGAACATGAGAATTTATCATGGGTTCCTAGCAAATGCCATAAGGTTTTCCAAAAGTAGGTAGCAAAAGGAATAGGCCTTAAAAGCTCATGCATCCTAGTAATCTCATCAAAATGAAACTTAATGGCTCTAAAATTATGATAAGACTCAGGGAAAGGTAGGAAATAGGAATCCGAGACTTGGGGTAATTTAGGAGAATCTTGAAACAGACCTTGGTTACTCATGATGACCTTAAGATTAGAATTTTGATCTACAGGCGGGATGCTTCTAGGTAGTTGAAGGTCATCAGGAAAGTCTTCTAAAATAATGATTGGGTTCTTCTCAGGTACCTGAAGGAGTTCTTGTGTCGAAGCTAAAGTATTGGGTTCTTCCTGAGGGCATTGTCTTACGGGAACCAAGTCCAAACTAAATTTTGGTTGTTCTGATGTTTCAGGACTAGGCTCAATAATCTTTTCTTTACCAAAGGTTTCCTCAGGTAAGGTACTAAAGTTGTTCTCTTCATAGTCTTCCCCTTCATATTCATCTATTAAACTTATGTTAGTCTCATACACATATTTACTAGGTTCAGATTTGCCTTCTTCCTTCCCTAGCCCTTCAGTTTGAGAATACCCTAAGTCTTGGGAATTAATGAACTCAACTTGTACTTCAGGGTTCTTACTCCTATCATTCATATGATCTAATGGGATAGTAGGACTTGGTTGGTCTAAGGGAAATTGTTTAGCTAGAATTTGGTTCAATTGGGCCATTAGATCATTTAGGCCTTTCAGCATGGTTTCAAGATTCGGGTCCATGGCTACACTGGACTGGGTCTGGACTGGTGAATATGAGGCCCCTGATCTAGTTTTCATGCATGCAAGTAGACTCAAGCTTGAGCTAAGGTTTCCTAGACCTAGAGCACAAATTAGAGGTCTAATTATGTGAACCAACTAGCTAGTAGTACTTATGGGACTTAGCCAGGTAGGTGGAGGGGAGTGAAGGTCCCTGATTGCCAATCCGTAGACACCAATCTGAGATTGGCCAGGTAGGCAGACCAAATCACAAGCCCTGATGCACCAATCCTAGACACCAAGCCAGTAAGCACAGACCAATTAGCTGACACAGTTAACTTGACCCTAACTTGAACCCAACTTGTTGGTGTCCCTAACCCACTAGGGCAATTAAGGTTCTAATCGATTTTAATTAGGGGTTGGGTTTGATGCACAATGTGGGTGGTTGTTCTTGGGCTAAGTACAGGTGATCAATCCTGCCCCCATGTCATATTGGTGCCCTTAATTGGATTAAAATGGATGCACACAATCATGCTGAAATTTATCCTACTGAAATTTAAAGCAGAATAGTACAAGAATTACAGTCCAAAAATTCTATGATTAAATAAAAATTCTGGAAAAATTATGAAAAATTCTATCAATTATAGTGGATCTAAAAAAATAAGAATCACTAAATTTGGGTTTCTGTGTTGAGAGAAATGAGTTAATGTTCAGACCATATTTGCGGAACTATTTACAATAGAACAGGGAAATGATGCGGGAATTTTCATTTTTTTTGTGATTTTTTTCTAATGATGAAGTTTAAAACGGTGATAAACGACTTAAAATGGGACATGAAAAAAATTATCTCAATGCAAAATATGTAACTTGCCTTTGGAGCTGCAGACGGATTACAATCAGCCTACACAGAAAAAAAACAGCAAGCAGACCCTAATACAGAAAATAGAAATTAACCCTAACCTAATGCAACCTGGCTCTGATACCAATTTGATGCGGCACGATGATGAGAATGCAATATAAATGATGAATTGAGAAATGAGAGCAATGAAGCCTATTAACAGGTACTAAATTTCAGATAAAAAATATTAAGGTAAAGCTATGGAAGGAGCACGGAAATTTGGAACTTACGCCGCGATGTAGTTATTTAAATCCTAGAGAAGATTAGGGCCAATGATTATGGAATCTAAACCTAGGAAAAATGTCTTCAATAACCCAGACTTAAGAATATTAGGAGGAAATTGTTACCATGATGAGCACTCCTTGTTGGTGTAGATTCGTTGAAGCAATCAAATAAACAAGCCCTGGATGAAAAGATGACTCTTCCATCGAAATAAGTTCTCACCATACTTGATCTGATGGCAATGATCCCCTTCTTGAACTCCGGATCGTAGAAGGAACCCTGCGCAATGAAGGAATTAGGACTAAGCTGATTTGAAGGAATACCAAATCAAAGTAGGAGGAAGGAATTAAGTAAACAAGTGGTCGTTGAGGGAAGATGGGATCCTTGGAGAAGTCGTTGGCTTGGGAGGTAGAAGATCACACGCCAAGATTGAAACACAACCACACTACAAAACACTTGCTTCATAAAAAAAACTACTCCTTCTTGTTTCATCATCCAAAAGCTCCCCTTTACCATGGGCATACAAGAGGCTTTTATTGGCCTTTCAATCAATTTGAAATTTTCCATATCATGGAGAAATATTAGGGGGGGTTACATGAAATGTGGAGGATTTGGTGGAGGGTTACATGGAATGTGGAGGATTTGGTGGAGGGTTACATGGAATGTGGAGGATTTGAATCCTTGGTCCCCACTTGAAGTTGGCACCTCTTGGTGATTACTTGGCAAGGTGAGTTGGCATGGTGAGGTCCCCACTTTGAAGTTGTTTTGATGTGGCACCACTTGGTGATGACTTGGCAAAGTGAGTTGGCATGGCGAGGTGGTTTCAAAATCCAATGATGTGGCAAGGTGAAATGGCATGGTGACATGGCACATCCTTCTCCATGGCACCCCTTGGAGATGACTTGGCAAAAAGGTGATGTGGCATTCTTTGGTGATGAGTTGGCATAGGTGGTTCATAATGATGTGGCGCTCCAAGTAAAGCTAGTCTGGCCCAATTTCAAGTAGCTCTTGAACTTGACTCAGTATAAAGCCTAATTGACTCTAATTGAACTTTAAAACCCCAAAAGAAAATAAAATAGGACTCAATAAGCATACAAGACTCATACGAGACTTGATTTCCTAGTCTCAATCCATAAAGAACTTGGTATTAGTTGAAGCTTCTTTCTGAACCTGGGGCCCCCACCACATCCATCCATTTTCCTGGACAATCTGTGACTTTCCACATGGCAAGTACCGGTCCCTGGGAAACCAAGATGTGCCTCTTCCATCTCCAAACACCGGAGAATATGAAGAGTACTGAAAGTAGAAGGACTCTGCTTCAGGGCGTGCACCATATGAAGAGACGCATCTCTTCATGCACGCTTTTGCTTCCATCCCTTTTTCATGCCATTTTAAAAAGGGCCTCGACCAATCAAACATATGCAAGAGGAATGGGGTAAGATCAGAAGGCACCCCCTAAAATAAAACACTCCAGTGTTTTATCTGCAAAAGGACTCTTGTTCTTCTGCGTGCACCTTCATCGCCCGCACGCGCCAAGAGGCCCCAAGAGTCCCTTTATTTCTTGGTCAACTTTATCCACATCCCATGTAACCTTTGACTAGTCAAAATATATGCAATATGGGTGTCAAAAGAAAGAGCATTAAGTTCTCTTTCCATCCATATAAATATTTTTCAGATCAGAGGACTATAGACACTCCTAGGCCTTTTTGAATGCCAAGGTATCATTTTAGCATCTAGAGTCCCAACTCAAATGAACTCTTCAATAAGATGTCCAAAATACCAAAATAAAATTAGATCAAGCTCTGATTTGGCTATCCCCACTTAGGACCCAACCTAAATTAGGTTTTTCTTAATTAGGTTAGCTCAATTAGCAAGCAACCATACCCAATCCAATTGGGTTTTGAATTAGGTTAGCCAACATATGCTAGAATGCAATCTAGCTAACCAATTAGAATCCCATGACCCTAATTAAAACATGAGTGACTTCCTTGGACAACTCTCTATTGTGTGTGACCCATTGGATTCCACATCAAACCAGCAGTAGGTTTAGGTTGGAGCTGATTCGATCCGATCGAACTTGATTGACCTAATTAGGTCAAATCGGCTCACCTAATTGTCCAATTCGAATCACACATCGAATTGACTCATAAAACCAATCCAATTAGTTCATGAAAACCCACAAGACAAGATTGATGTCTAGTAACATGTCAAGCCTATCCGGAAGATGAAAAATTTGGTGGAAATTATCAAAATATCCTTCATTAGTGTTGACTCTGGTCTTGATTTTGATGATTGACAAAATGTTTAAGTATATATGAGTACTAATTATGTTTTAAGTGTATTTCTCAGATCTTAGTACTCATCCATGTTGAATGAAGAAATGCTTGTATTTCAGTTGAAAAAGTCCTTAAATTAATAGAAAGTCAAGTATATGGACTTTGGAATTAATATGGAAGGACTTGAAGAGGTTAAAGTTTCAATTTGAAGATGTTTCAGCAATGGCACAAGCAAGTGTCGACACTTGAAAATGAAGTGTCGACACCTGAGGATCAAGTGTCGACACTTGAAGAGTGAAGTGTCGACTCAAGGCCTGAGACAAACAGAAAACTTTAGAAAGCTCTTTCAGTCAAGTGTCGACACCTGGAGCTGAAGTGTCGACACTTGGAAGTGAAGTGTCGACACCTAGAGACTGAAGTGTCGACACTTGAAATAGAAGTGTCGACACTTGAACAGTAACGGCTACTTTTCTGGACTGCAGAACTTCTCCAAATTGCTTCCAAATGGTCATATTTTCCTCCCTAATGGCTATAAACGGTCATTTAAGTATTGGGAGGCTATATAAACATCAAAAATCAATTAGGAAAGTAATCCTTTGGTGAGATTTTTGAATATTCTTCAAGGATTCAAGAGTTGAGTGGTTCAAGCCTTCAAGCTTCCAAGTTTCAAAGAAAGCATCCAAAGTTCACATCCTCAAGCATCAATCAAAGGCTTCATCAACTTGAAGACAAGATCTTCATCAACTTTCAACGGGCTTCAAAGAGATATTTGCTTTATTTTAGAAAGCTTTTATTGTATTCTTTTATACTTGCTCTTACATTATTTTACTTAAGATTTTTGGTGAGCCTTGGAAAACCAAAGAGGTTTTTGGTAAGCCTTGAAAACCAAAGTGGTTGTTGGTGAGCCTTGAAACCAACTAGGGTTTTACTTGTGAGCCCGAAGCCAAAATAAGTTGTTTAGGTTCTTGGTTATCCCATAAAACTAAGGGTGGTTGTTGGTGAGCCTTGAAACCAACTAGGGTTTGACTTGTGAGCCCGAAGACAAAACAAGTTGTAAAGGTTATTGGTGAGCCTAAGTTATAAAACCAAACTTAGTGGAATTCCCAAGGGGTTCTTGGGGAGTGGATGTAGGTGCTTGGTTGGCACCGAACCACTATAAATCTTTGTGTTTGTGTGATTGTTCTCCTTATGCTTTTATTTCATTATTTCCGCTGCATTTATTTGAAATACACAAGCACTTAAATTGCATTATCATATACTTGCTGTAGTTCATCTTTTAAATAGTACAAAAGTTTTTTAAAACCCAATTCACCCCCCCTCTTGGGTTGCTTACGTGGGCCTTCAATTAGTAAGTTACCGTGAAATTTAATCTTTTGATCTCACATTATCCCAATTAAGTGATGGGTATGGATAAATGTCAAACCCTAACACTTAATCATATTGAATCTCAGCTCGATTATGAGGACTCAAATGATGATTGATTAGAAGCCACTTCTAATCTCATCTCACTTTGCAAAGATTTCTTAAGTCACTCATCGAAGAGATTACACGGGATAATATATCCTCTTACCAGGATTGATCAATTCCTTGTTGGTCCACTCACATCCTTTGTACACCTTCCACCATACCCAGAACATCCCGTACATGTTGCAATGCCATGAATAAGTATGAACCAAAGTATGGCTTAGTGTGCACAAGGAACCATGGTGACCTCAGGTCTGAAGATCACATGCACAACTTCTACTCTGGGATCTATCTTTTGACAAGGAGTAAGACTTTCATAAGATAGTCCCAGTGCGGATCAGTTCAGTATACTCATAACCTAATGAGCACCTTTATCCTTGTATTAGTGTCTCTACACAAGTGGCTGTGAGACCAACCACCCTCATCAACTGAGCATACATAGGCTAAGCTAGTCTTAACGGATTCATCGATCCCTGAATCGATGCTCCAATGACTAAGAACATTCTAGATTAGGGTTTATAGGAAATTAGATATTGCTATTATGAACTCCATCATAACCCTAATTCCATTGCCCTACTCTATGGGGTTCATCATAATCAATAAAAACATAACACAACAGTATATGATGAATCAGATGCCTTAATTAATATGAAAGTATATCATACATAAGTTGGAAGTTTACAGAAAGACCCATACAATGATTGGCTCTTAGGGCATTTTTCTGTCAAACAAGTGGGAGTGCCCTTGTTTTCTTCGTTTTATATGTCGATGACATACTCATCATTGGAAATAATATCCTAATGTTGCAATCGGTCAAGTCTTGGCTATCAAAATAGTTTTTCATGAAGGATTTAGGAGAGGCATCCTATATACTGGATATAAAGATCTATAGAGATAGATCTAAGAGCATGCTTGGCTTATCCCAATCCAGGTACATTGACTTAATGTTGAAGAGATTCAACATGGAGGGAAGTAAGAAAGGTTACTTGCCCATAAGTCAAGGCATACACCTCTCCAAGAAGATGTCTCCTAAGATACTAGAAGAGGGAGGGAGAATGAGTTTGATCCCTTATGCTTCGGTTGTAAGATCAATTATGTATGCCATGTTATGTTCCAGGCCTGATGTTACTTATGCCTTGGGCATAGTAAGCAGGTTCTAGGCTAATTTAGGGGAGGATCATTAAAAAGCTATGAAAAATATTCTTAAGTACCTGAGAAGGATTAAAGATATTTTTCTAATATATGGTGGATCAGAATTGAAACTAGAAGGGTATAAAGATTCTAGTTTTCAATCAGATCTAGATGATAGCAAATCCATATCAGGGTATGTCTTCATCCTATATGGCAGTGTAGTGAGTTAGAAGAGTACAAAGTAGCCAACTGTAGCTGACTTGATCACTGAGATAAAGTACATAGCTACAAGTGAAGCCGCAAAAAAAGCTATGGATGAAGAAATTCATCGCGAAATTAGGCATAGTTCCTACTATACAACAACTGGTGCCACTTTATTATGATAACACTGGAGTTGTTGTGCAAGCTAAGGAACAAAGGTCTCATCATAAGTCCAAACACATCCTAAGATGCTTCCACCTTGTTCGAGAGATCATAGAAAGAAAAAATGTTCTCGTTGAATGAGTAGATACAAAGAACAATATAGCAGACCCATTCACTAAAGCACTTCCAAAGCAGCAGTTTGACCACTTAGATTATATGGGTGTAAAATACAAAGGTGATTGGCTTTAGTGTAAGTGGGAGATTAAAAGAATGGTGCCCTAAAAGACAATTTTTGTATGGGCATTATTATGATCTTCAAGCTCATGTATGATATTATTTATTAATAAAAGGTATTTGATTCATCATACTATTGTGTCTTATCAAGATTATGATGAACCCCATAGGTTAGGGCAATGGAATTAGGGTTATGATGGAGATCATAACGGTGAGATCTAAGTTCCTATAAACCCTAATCTAAAATGTTCCTAGTCGTTGGATAATCGATTTGGGGATCGATGAGTCTGGAAAGACTAGCACATCGTATGTATGCTCGATGGAGAGGGTGGTTGGTCTCACAACCACTTATGTAGAGACACAAATACAAGCATGTGGGTTCTCATTAGGTTATGAGTCCATTGAACTTATCCGATAAGAGAATATCAAATGGAAGTTTTACTTGTCAAAAGAATGTTCTCTTAGTGGGAGTTGTGCATGTGGTCCTTAAACTTGAGACTGCCATAGTATCTTGTGCACATGAATCCATATTTTGATGCATGATCATTCATGGCAATTAAGTCATGTATGGGGTGTTTCTGGATATGGTGGATTATGTAGAAAGGTAATGAGTAGGTCAACAAGGAATCAATCACTCCTAGTAAGAGGAGAAGTTATCCCGTGTGATATCTTTGAATGATGACTCAAGAAGTCTTAGATCAAAGCATGATAAGATTATATAAAATTTCTATTCTTTCATCGATTGAGTCTTCATTATCGAATTGAGATTCGAAAGGGTTAAGTGCTAGGGTTTGACATTTATCCATGCCTATTACTTAATCAGGATAAAGGGAGATCGAAGGATTGAATTGCACGATAACTTTTCACTGAAGGGTATATTGATAATTTTTACCAAATTCCTCATCTTCCGGGTAGGCATGACATGTTGCCAGATATCAATCATGTCTTGTAGGTTTTCATGGATCAATTCAATTGAATTCATGAGTAACTTAGGTCAGCTCAATTTGACCTAATTAGGTCAATCGGATTCGATTGGATCTAATTGGCTTGGACCTAGACCTACTGCTAGCAAGATATGGAATCCAAAGGGTCACACACATTAAGAAATTGGCCAAGAAAGTCAATTATATATTTATTAGGGTCATGGGATCTTAATTGGCTAGCTAATTGATATACTAGTATATGTTAGCTAGCCCAACTCCTAACCCAATTAGATTGGGTCAGCTTGTTTGCTAATTAGGCTAACCAAATTAAGTGGTATTTAAATTGGGTTGAGTCCCAGTCAAACAAGCAACTTGCATAGGAGTGCTTCCTTGGTCTGATTCCTGTATAGATATCTCTAGAGGGCATGCACTTATGTGCCTAGTGAAAAAAAAAGAATATAGCATTCTAGGTATTCCTCTACAACCCTATAGACTAGATTTATTTGTTGTCATGATCAAGTGGTCTTAGGGTTTAGGGTTCCGGCAGGTCAGGGTTACAAATATGAAATTTTGAAACCTAGTCTTCTATAGCCCCCGGCCTAGGTAACCCAACACAAGTAACCATGTGACAGTTGATCAGAGCCCTTAGACAATCAACATCCACTGGCTCCAATTGATCGAGTAGAGCTTGCTTAGAGCTCTCAAGCGACCAACACCCATTGGCTCCAAGTATCGAGTAGTGCACGATTAGAGCCCTCAGTTAATCAACACCCATTGACTCCAAGTGTCAAGTAGTGCATGATCAGAGCCCTCAAGCAATCAACACCCACTGGCTCCAAGTAACCAAGTAGTTCTCGGTCAGAGCCCTCAAGCATTCATTGTCCACTAGCTCCAGATAACTAAGTAGTGCATAGTCAGAGCCCTTAGGTGATCAATATCCATTGGCTCCAAGTGACCGAGTAGAGCTCAGTCAGAGCCCTCATGTAATCAATGTCCACTGACTCCAAGTGACCAAGTAGCACTTAGTCAGAGTCCTCAGGGGATCAACGTTTACTAGCTCTAAGTGACTAAGTAGTGCCTAAATAGATCCCCCACGTGACCAATGCCCATAGTGGTGTGGACACCAGAAGCCGAAAGAAACTTCACTCCAACAAGGTTAGCCTTATCCAAATTTGGATCGAAGATAATTAGGTTACCTTGTATCCTTTAGTTCAAAAATATTTTATTTTCAAGAGTCATTTCCTTTTCAAGAGTCCTGTAATTAATTTTGAGTTTCAAATCAAGAGTGTTTATTGAGTCCTGTAATTACTTTTAAAATTTCATTTCCTGTAAGTCCATTTCAAGTTTTAAAGTCTAGGTCAGTCAAGTCAGTTCAGTTGAGTTAAGTCTAATTCAGTTGAGTTAAGTCTAATCAAGTCTTAAAGCCATGAAAGCCAGCAACAAGACTCAAATTCTAGACCCCAAAATTTGACCACATGAAGAAGAGAAGACACATCAACCAAGCAAGAGAAAAGGACCATCAACTAGGACCACTGGGCGCCACATGTCATTCTTATCCAAGTAGAAGACCACCTCACCATGCCATGTCATCAGGTGCCACTTCACCAGCCACCTCATCACCCTTTGGGTGCCAACAAGGAAGATTCAAATTCAAGGAGGTTGGCCACATCCCTCCAAGTCCTCCACCAAATCCTCCAACCCCCCCACATCCCTCCAAACTCTCCACCAAATCCTCCAACCCCCCTTGTAATCCTCCTCGATTTGGGGAGTTTTTAAATTTCAAAAGCTAGCTTTGTGAGGCTATTAAAAGCCTTGGACGCCCATTGTAAAAGAGATTGATTTTGGGAATGAATGAAAATTGAAGTTGAAATTTTGGAAGTAGAAGTTGTCTTGTATTTTTTTCTTATGTGAAAGTTTTCCATCCTCTTCCTCCACGCCAAAGCCATTCTTTTTCCCTAGCAAAGCAACTTCCAAGCTCTAGTGAAGGCATTGGAGTCGGCCAGATCTACTCAAATTTCTGTTCTTAGTTCATCAATTCTTCCATCCCTTCTATATGTTCCTATCCTTCTTCCTTAACTTTGATCTTCATTGCAGGGTCCTTCGAAGTCTTTGAGTTGTGGGCTGGGTTCACCTTAACAAAGAACAAACAAGCTGAAGCCCCAAGTCCAGGGTTCTGATCTCTGTTATCCAGATTCTTCAGTTCTGAGCATTGGTAGTTTCAAGGTATGAATCAAAAGAAGGTTGGAAAGCTCATCAAGGTAAGTCCACAATCATTAGCCCCTATTGTCTAGATCTTCTTCCTTCTTAGTTTAGGATTGTGTCTAATCAAGTAAAAGTCCAATTTCTTATAATCCTTAAGTCTTATTATGATGAGTACAATGCTAGTGTAATTAGGTTTCATTGCTCTACAAACCATATTCAAAACATTAATCATATGCTTGTCGCATCATCTTGGTATCAGAGCATGGTTGCATTAGGGTAGAATAGTTTTCTTTAAATCCAAGCAAGATCTAAAATTCACGCCTCCTGAGCGGGTGTACTCCAGTACACTGTCACGACCCATGGGAATAATGAGCCCCTGGCCGGACGTGAGTTTTTAGATTGAAGTTTTGGGTAAGCCATTGCACTTGTTTGATTAGGTTCTGTTTTCTAAAAATTTGCATCTGTTTACTGTAATCCGTCTGCAGCTCCAAAGGAAAGTCACTGATTTTTTATTGAAATGTTTTTTTTATTGTTCCTTTTTAAGTCAGTTATCACCATATTAAATTTCATCATCAGAAAGAAATTATAAAAAAAATAAAAATTTCTGCAGTTCGACACTGTCATTAGGGTTATGTTCTGTCCTTTTTATTTATCTTTATTTGTAGGATCTGCTTAGATTAGTATAGATTTTAGTTTTAAAATTCCTTTCATCTACATTGAAACATATAAGTTAGGAATCTTTTGTGAATTTTTCAGAATTTTTGGATATTTTTTTCATCACGTTTTCCACACCACTTTCAAATTGCAACACACTTCTGCAGCACCTTTGCATTTCATTCATCTCATGAGAAATCAAATTAAGGGCATCAATTTGACATAGGGTCAGGGTTTCATCACCTGTCCCTAGCCCAAAAATCACCAACCAGCATATCGATCCCAGCCCGTTAATTAAAATTGAGTAGAACGTTAATTGCCCTAGTGGGTTAGGGACACCAACAAGTTGGGTTCAGGTTAGGGTCAAGTTAACTGTGTCAGCTAATTGGTGTGTGCTTACTGGCTTGGTGTCTAGGATTGGTGCATCAGGGCTTGTGATTTGGTCTGCCTACCTGGCCAATCTCAGATTGGTGTCTAAGGTTGGCAATCAGGGACCTACACTCCCCTCCACCTACCTGGCTAAGTCCCATAAGTACTACTAGCTAGTTGGTTCACTTAATTAGACTTCTAATTTGTGCTCTAGGTCTAGGAAACCTTAGCTCGAACTTGAGTCCATTTGCATGCATGACAACTAGAGCAGGAACACCGTATTCACCAATCCAAGCCCAGTCAAGTGTAGCCATGGACCAAAACTTAGGAAATTTGATCAAAGGCCTAAATGATCAAGTGGCCCAACTGACTAAGAGTTTAACTGAGCAATTGGCCCAAACAAATCAGAATGTAGCACAAACCAACCAAGACATGAATGAGCAGTTAGCCCACATCACTACTAGGTTGGATCAGTTAGAGGCTAGAACCCCAGAAAGCAATCATGAAGCCCAGACTGAGCCTGAGCCAAGTCTTGCACCTGAACTCGAGACCCCATTGAACCCTAGAAGGATTCCATATCAAAACCCTCTCTACGAAACAAACCCTAGGAGAGCTCCCCAAGATCAGTTTTATGATCCAATTCCTAGAGGACCCCACCCTGGTCAAACCATCGAGCCCAACCCAAGGAGATTCCATCATGAGCCTAACTATGAACCCAATGTCAGGAGACCCACCCCAATTCACTTTGATCAAGATGACCGAACCATGAAGAACATTAGGCTAGAAGCTCCCACCTTTGATGGAATTTTAGATCCAAAGATCTACATTGATTGGGAAGGTGAGATGGATCAGTATTTTGACTGGTTTGACATGAGTGAAGAGCGCAAGTGTAAGTTTGCAAAGCTTAAACTTGTGCGCCAAGCTAGGTTATATTGGGGAAACATTGAGAGACTCACTAGACAGAGAGGTGATGTGCCCATAGTGACCTGGCGAGCTATGAAACTTAGGCTTAGGGAGAAATACCTTCCTATGTCCTACCACCAAAGACTCCTAGATCAATGGCAAAGACTTACTCAAGGAAATAGGAGTGTCGCAGAGTACATAGCGAAGTTTGACGAATTCGTTATGAGGTGCAATGTTGATGAATCTGAGTCAGTGACCTTGTCTAGATTTAGAGCCGGACTGAGGGAAGAAATTCAAAGAGAATTGTTCATGCAAGAGGTACATGACCTAGAATTGGCCTATCAAATAGCTAGGGATGCTGAGAGATTCCATAGAGGTCCAGTCTATCATAGGCCCGAAGCCCCTAGGACTAGTGCACCTTATCAGCAGTCAGGATCCAATCAGCCTAGATTCAACCGACCCAATCCTAATGTACCTGTGACCCGTAGAGATGACAAGGGAAAAACACCTGAGACCCAAAGAACTCCAAACGCATGTTTCAAGTGTAACAAAGTGGGTCACTATTCTAGCATCTGTCCTAATAGAGCCCTACACATAGGCGAAGTAGAAGAGGAAGCCGTAGAATCCCAAGGTGAATTTGAGGAGGAAGTATACCAGGCAGATGAGAACTTGGCTGAAGAGTATGAGGATGAGGAAGTCCTGGTAGATCAAGATCTGTTAGGAGTGGTTAGGTGTATTCTCGCCCAAGCTAAAACCCAAGAAGATTGGCGTAGGACTAGCATCCTATAGACATTCATTAAGATAGGTGAGAAAGTATGCAAAGTCATTTTAGATAGCGGTAGCTGTGTCAATGCCATATCCACCAACATAGTTAAAAACCTAGGATTGCCCACCGTACCCCATCCTAATCCCTATAAGGTATCCTGGATAGACTCAACCACGATTTTCATTAAGTCTAGGTGCCTAGTAACCATTCAGTTCCAATCTTACCTGGAGAAAGTATGGTGTGATGTACTTCCAATGGGAGTAAGTAGCATAATTTTAGGCCGACCATGGTTGTACGATCTTGACGTAACACTCTATGGTCGTTCTAATTCATGCTCATTTACTCATAATGGAAAGAAGATTGTAATCCATTCTTCTCCACCTAAGAACCCCATTAAGAGAGGATCAAGCCAATTGAGTGATAAGAAAAAGGGGATAAACGTGATCACTGCTAGAGAAATGGAGAAAGAAATTAGCAATGGGTCACCTGTTTGGATTTTAACCATTAAGGATCATCAAGAACCTCTTTCAAAAGAACAACCTCAAGAAGTCAGTCAAGTGCTAGAGGAGTTCAAAGACGTGTTCCCCGATGACTTGCCCGACCAACTCCCACCTCTTAGGGATATACAACATGCGATAGACTTAGTCCCCGGAGCAACCCTACCGAACCTTCCCCATTATAGAATGAACCCTACCGAGCACCAAGAATTACAACGTCAAGTAGGAGAACTCCTAAAGAAAGGATTCATTAGGAAGAGTTTGAGTCCATGCGCAGTCCCAACCTTACTTACCCCTAAGAAAGATGGCACATGGAGAATGTGTGTTGATAGTCGTGCCATAAATAAAATCACGGTGAAGTATAGGTTTCCCATCCCCCGCTTGGATGATATGTTAGATATGATGGCTAGTGCAACTATATTTTCTAAGATTGACCTGAAGAGCGGCTATCACCAAGTTAGGATCAGACTAGGGGATGAATGGAAGACTGCCTTTAAAACTAAGGATGGGTTATTTGAATGGGTAGTCATGCCTTTTGGGTTATCAAACGCCCCTAGCACTTTTATGCGAATCATGAACCAAGTCCTACGAGCCTTTATTGGAAAATTTATAGTCGTTTACTTTGACGACATACTTATCTATAGTAGGACTAGAGAAGATCATCAACAACATCTGAGGCAGGTATGTTTAGCACTTAGGAAAGATAACCTCTATGCCAATCTAAAGAAATGTGCTTTCATGACTACTAAAGTTATCTTCCTAGGATTTGTTGTGACCCCTGAAGGAGTATCCGCTGACCCTGAGAAGGTTAAGGCAATTGTAGAGTGGCCAACACCCAATAATATTCATGAAGTAAGAAGTTTTCATGGCCTCGCTACGTTTTATCAAAGATTTATTAGAGGGTTTAGCACCATAGTTGCTCCTATCACGGATTGTATTAGGAAGGGCCACTTTGAATGGACGAAGTCAGCTGATAAGGCCTTCCTTCACATCAAAGATAAGATGATGCGGCAAGCATATGATTAATATTTTGAATATGGTTTGTTTAGCAATGAAACCTAATTACACTAGCATTGTACTCATCATAATAAGACTTAAGGATTATAAGAAATTGGACTTTTACTTGATTAGACACAATCCTAAACTAAGAAGGAAGAAGATCTAGACAATAGGGGCTAATGATTGTGGACTTACCTTGATGAGCTTTCCAACCTTCTTTTGATTCATACCTTGAAACTACCAATGCTCAGAACTGAAGAATCTGGATAACAGAGATCAGAACCCTGGACTTGGGGCTTCAGCTTGTTTGTTCTTTGTTAAGGTAAACCCAGCCCACAACTCAAAGACTTCGAAGGACCCTGCAATGAAGATCAAAGTTAAGGAAGAAGGATAGGAACATATAGAAGGGATGGAAGAATTGATGAACTAAGAACAAAAATTTGAGTAGATCTGGCCGACTCCAATGCCTTCACTTGAGCTTGGAAGATGCTTTGCTAGGGAAAAAGAATGGCTTTGGCGTGGAGGAAGAGGATGGAAAACTTTCACATAAGAAAAAAATACAAGACAACTTCTACTTCCAAAATTTCAACTTCAATTTTCATTCATTCCCAAAATCAATCTCTTTTACAATGGGCGTCCAAGGCTTTTAATAGCCTCACAAAGCTAGCTTTTGAAATTTAAAAACTCCCCAAATCGAGGAGGATTACAAGGGGGGTTGGAGGATTTGGTGGAGAGTTTGGAGGGATGTGGGGGGGTTGGAGGATTTGGTGGAGGACTTGGAGGGATGTGGCCAACCTCCTTGAATTTGAATCTTCCTTGTTGGCGCCCAAAGGGTGATGAGGTGGCTGGTGAAGTGGCACCTGATGACATGGCATGGTGAGGTGGTCTTCTACTTGGATAAGAATGACATGTGGCGCCCAGTGGTCCTAGTTGATGGTCCTTTTCTCTTGCTTGGTTGATGTGTCTTCTCTTCTTCATGTGGTCAAATTCTGGGGTCTAGAATTTGAGTCTTGTTGCTGGCTTTCATGGCTTTAAGACTTGATTAGACTTAACTCAACTGAATTAGACTTAACTCAACTGAACTGACTTGACTGACCTAGACTTTAAAACTTGAAATGGACTTACAGGAAATGAAATTTTAAAAGTAATTACAGGACTCAATAAACACTCTTGATTTGAAACTCAAAATTAATTACAGGACTCTTGAAAAGGAAATGACTCTTGAAAATAAAATATTTTTGAACTAAAGGATACAAGGTAACCTAATTATCTTCGATCCAAATTGGGATAAGGCTAACCTTGTTGGAGTGAAGTTTCTTTCGGCTTCTGGTGTCCACACCACATAGGCCCCAAGTAACCTTGTAGCACTTAGACAGATCCGTTTGGTTATCAGCACCTACTAGCTCCAAGTAGCCATATAGTACTTGATCAATGCCCTCAGCCAATCAATGCCCACTGGCTCCAAGTGATCGAGAAGTGCTCGGACAAATCTATAAGGCAATCAATGCCCACAGGCTCCAAGTGATTGAGAAGCACTCAATCAGAGCCTTCAGGTGAGCAACATGTACTAGCTATAGTTGGCCAAGTAATTCTTAGTTAGAACCTGCAAGAGATCAACACCTACTAGCTCCAAGTGACCGAGTAATGTTTGGTCAAAGCTCTCAGGCAATCAATAATGATGGGGGACCCGAAACCCATCCGGGTTTTCTTTTTCTTTTTTTAGATTTTTTTATTTTTTAGTTTAAAAATACTTATCCCAACTATTCCTCTTAATCCCATTATCCTTAACTTATCCCAATGTTATTCCCAACTTATTCCAGATATATTCCTATCTTCTTCAACCTCCAGGAAATCACAGAGAGTTCATTTTTTTGAATTTTTTTGCCCCACCGGTCCCCGATCCGCCATGCCCGACCCCTGGCCGCCCCCGTCGGACCGCCGCCGATGCTCGCTAGCGCCCGCCCTCACCGGAGAAGCCCCCACCGCTGCCCACACCCGTGGGAAGACGAACGGACACGGGAGGCATCCGTTCGCCCACCTGCGGCCATGCCGCCCTGCACCGCTGCAGGCCTGCTGCCCACCGCTGTTCCCGCTGCCCGGCGACCCCCGCCCGGCCGTCGATGGGGTCCGCCGCCGCCCACGCCTGTGGGAAGACGAACGGACGCGGGAGGCGTCCGTCCGCCCAGTGCATCCGTGGGATGCAGTCGCCGTGCCGCCGTGCCACCCTGCCACCATCGCCCGCCCGCCAGCGATCCGCCGTGCCGCCCCACCGCTGCTCGCTGGGCCGACCGCCGGAGATCCCCCCTATGGCTCGACCGAGAGAAGCTTTGGCATGCTTCTCAAAGCACCCCAAGGAAAGGCTGTTATGCATGATTTTTGGAGCTACACGATTTTCAGAGCAGCACGATCTTTAGGGCCGCATGATTTTCAGAGCAGAGGGAGATTTCAAAATTCAAATAAAATGAGTTTATTTGGTATTTTTTCATGATTGTAATGTTGGTTTAAAATGAAAATTTGGGATTTGGGTTTTGAATTTCAATTCAAATCATTTTGAATTTGAATTCAAATAAGGGAGGTTTTCAGGAGATTTTATTTTTGAATTTCAAAAGAGATATGGGCATCTATAAATACCCATACTCCTCTGATAATAAACTAGTTGAAAAAAATGAATTTTTGAGAGTGTTTTTCCACTTGTGTGTGGTTAGGGGCTGAGGCCCGTTTGCCTTCGTCCTTCGGGACATCGAGGGGTGTGAGGCCCCAACTTGCCTTCATCCTTCGGGACGTTAAGGGGTGTGAGGCCCCAAGTATCCCCATTCTTTTCTCCCATCTTCATGTATGTCCCTGTTTCCCCTCATGACCTTGAGATTCATCCTAGCGCCTCCAAGTATCGAGGAGGGCGTAATGCCTTAGAGGTGAGAGGTTTCTTCGTTAGGATGAGTCCCAAGGTCCATGAGTTCTAGTCCCCTATCTCCCATCCCCATCCTTCCTTTGCCACCTCCGCCAAGAAAATTGAAAATCAAATGAGTCTGGCTGTTTTAGGACTTTCAGGGTCGTCCTATCCTAGTCCTGGGAGGCTTCTTAGCCCTCCCACGATCCTTGGTTTGCTTTAGGTTTTTTTTCCCATTTTCAAATAATCCCAAGTTTCTTCATGTCCGCCATCACCACATCATAGTGGCTCCAAGTGATTGAGTAGCACCTGACTATGCCCTCAGGTAATAAATGCCCACCATCTCCAAGTGACTGAATAGTACTTGAATAGAGTCCTCAGGCGATCAATACCCACCAGCTCCAAGTGACCGAATAGCACTAGGACAGAACCTTCAGGCGATCAGCATCCATTGGTTCTAAGTGATCGAGTAGCACTCAGTGAGAGCCCTCAAGTGAACAAGGCCTACGGATCCAAATGACTGAGTAGTGCTTAATCAAAGTCCTTAAGTAATCAATGCCCAATAGCTCCAAGTGACGAGTAGTACTCAATCAAAGTCCTCAAGCGATCAATGCCCATGGCTCCAAGTAAAAGAGTAGTGCTTAGATAGAGCCCTCAAACAATCAATGCCAACTGGCTCTAAATGATTAAGTAGCACTCAATCAGAGCCCTCAACTGATCAATACACACTGGCTTCGAGTGACCAAGTGTCTCTAGAAGAGAGCTCTTAGGTGATCAATGCCTATTAACTCTAAATAACAAAGTAGCACTTAGATAGAGCCCTCGGATAATCAATGCCCACTGGCTCTAAGTGATTGAGTAGCACTTAATTAGAGCTCTCAAGCAATCAATGCCCACTGGCTCCAAGTAATCGAGTAGTGCTCGAATAGAGCCCTCAAGTGATGAATGCCACTGGCTCAAAGTGATCGAGTAGTGCTTGGATAGAACCCTCAGGCAATCAATACCCACTAACTCCAAGTGATTGAATAGTGCTCAATCACAGCCCTAAGATAATCAACATCCACTCGCTCAAAGTGACTAAGTAGTGCTCAGACACAGCACTCAAGCGATCAATGGCCACAAACTCCAAGAAACTGAGTAGCACTTAATCAAAGTCCTTGGGTGATCAACACCCATTGGCTCCAAGTGACCGAGTAGTACACGATCAGAGCTCTCAAGCAATCAATGCCCATCAGCTCCAAGTGATCAAGCAGCTCTTGATCAATACTCTCTAGTGATAAACACCCACTAGCTTCAAGTGACTGAGTAACACTTGTATAGAGCCCTCAGATGATCAATTCCCACTAGCTTCAAGTGACTGAATAGCTCTTAGACATAGGCCTCATGTGATCAATGCCCACTAACTCCAAGAGATCAAGAAGTGCTTAAGCAAAGCCCTCAAGTGATCAAAGCCCACTAGCTCAAAATGATTGAGTAGCCCCCAGACAAAGCCCTCAGTCAATAAATGCCCACTAGCTCCAAGTGACTCAATAAATGCCCATTAGCTCCAAGTGATCAAGCAACTCTTGATCAATGCTCTCTAGTGATCAACACCCACTAGCTTCAAGTGATTGAGTAACACTTGTACAGAGCCCTCAGATGATCAATGCCCACTAGCTTCAAGTGATTGAATAGCTCTTAGACACATGCCTCATGTGATCAATGCCCACTGACTCCAAGAGATCAAGAAGTGCTTAAGCAAAGCCCTCAAGTGATCAATGCCCACTAGCTCAAAATGATTGAGTAGCCCCCAGTCAAAGCCCTCAATCAATAAATGCCCACTAGCTCCAAGTGACTCAATAGAGATCGATCATAGCCCTCAGGTTCCATGTAACTGAGTAGCAATCGGTCAGAGCCCTTGAGCAATCAATGCCCACTGGTTCTATGTAACTGAGTAGCACTCGGTCAAAGCCCTTGACCGATCAATGCCCACTGGCTCCAAGTGATCAAGTAGCAATCGATTAGATTTCTCAGGCAATCAATGTCTATTAGCTCAAAGTGGCCGAGTAGAACTCGTTAAGAGCCCTTAGGTAATCAATGCCCACTGGCTCTAAGTAACTGAGTAGCACTCAATCAGAGCCCTAAGGCGATCAATGCCCACAAGCTCTAAGTGACTAAGTAAGGCTTGATCAGAGCAATTAGGTGATCAAAGTCCACTGGCTCCAAGTGACCAAGTACTCGGAAAAAGCCCCCAAGTGATAAATGCCCATAGACCAAAGTGACCGAGAGTACTCAGACAGATCTCTCAAGAGATCAATACCCACTGGCTCTAAGTGACTATATAGCGCTCAATCAGAGCCCTCAAACAATCAAAGTACACTGGTTCCAAGTAACCAAGTAATGATCGATCAGAGCCATCTAGCAATCAATGCGCATTGGCTCCAAGTGATCGAGTAGCACTCGATCAGAGCTCTAAAGTGATCAATGCCTACTGGCTCCAAGTTACCAAGTAATGCTCGGTCAGAGCTCTCATGCAATCAACATCTACTAGCTCAAAGTGACCAAGTAGCGTATGGTTAGAGCCCTCAAGCAATCAATACCCATTGGTTCCAAGTGACCAAGTAGTGCTTGGTTAGAGTCCTCAAGCATTCAATGCCCACTAACTCTAAGTGATCGTGTAGCGCTCGGTCAAAGCCTTCAAGCAATCAACACCTACTAGCTCCAAGTGACCAAGTAATGCTCAAATAGAGCCCTAAAGTGATTGATACCGACTCTTCCCAAGTGATCGAGTGGCACTTAGATAGAGCCCTCAAGTGATCAACACCCAATGGCTCCAAGTGACCAAGTAGTACTCGGTCAGAGCCATCATGCGATCAATGTCCATTGGCTTCAAATGATAAAGTAGCACTCGATCAGAGCCCTCAGGTGATCGACATCCACTATCTCCATGTAACTGAGTAGCGCTCAAACAAAGCCCTTTATCAATCAATCTCTACTAGCTCCAAGTGATCGTATAGTAATAAAATAGAGGCCTCAAGCAACAACACCCACTATCTTTAAGTGACTGAGTAGCACTCGATCAAAGCCCTTAGACAATCAATGCCCACTGGCTCCAAATGACTTAGTAGAAGTCAGACTGAGCCCTCAAGCAATCAATGCCCATTGGCTTCAAGTGACTAAGTAGCACTCGATTAGAGCCCTTAGGTGATTAACATCCACTAGCTCCAAGTAACCGAGTGGCACTCGATTAAAGCCCTTAAACGATTAATGCCCACTGGCTCCAAGTATCCAACTAGTACTCGATTAAAGCTCTCAGGCGATCAATGCCCACTAGCTCCAAGTGACCAAGTCATGCTCGAATATAGCCCTCAAGTAATCAACACCCACAAGATCTAAGTGATTGAGTAGCATTCAAACAAAATCCTCAAGCGATCAATGTCCACTGACTCCAAGTGACTGAGTAGCACTCGATCAAAGCCTTCAAGTGATCAACACTTACTAGCTGCAAGTGATCGAGTAGTGCTCGATTAGAGCCCTCAAGTGATTAACACCCACTAGCTCCAAGTGATTGAGTAGTGCTCAGACAGATCCCTCAAGCAATCAACCCCCACTTGCTCCAAGTGACCAAATAGTACTCGATCAAAGCTCTCAAGCAATGCAATCAATGCTCAATAGCTCCAAGTGACCGAGTAGTGCTCATCAAAGCCATCAGGCAATCAACATCCACTAGTCCCAAATGATCGAGTAGCACTTGGTCAAAGCTTTTAGGCAATCAATCTCCTCTACTCCAAGTGATTGAGTAGCACTTAATTAAAACCCTCAAGGATCAATATCCACTAGCTCCAAATGGCTGAATAGCACTCGGTCAGAGCCCTCAAGCAATGAATAACCATTATCTCCAAGTGACCAAGTAGCACCTGGTGAGAGCCCTCGGACGATCAATGCCCACTGGCTCTAAATGATCGAGTAGTGCTCAATCAAAATCCTTAGGCAATCAAACACCCACTAGCTCCATGTTTCTAAGTAGCACTCAAACAGAGCTCTCAAGTGATCAAATGTCCATGATTCCAAGTGACTGAGTAGTTCTTGGATAGAGCCCTTAGGTGATCAACATCCACTAACTCCAAATAACCGAGTAGCGCTCGATCAGAACCCTCAAGTAATCAGTGCCCACTAGCTTCAAGTGATCGAGTAGCACTCAATCAAAGCCTTTCAATAATCAATGCCCACTAGCTCTAAATAATCAAGTAGTGCATGGTTAGAGCTTTCAGGCAATCATCTCCCACTACCACCAAGCGACCGAGTAGTGCTCGATCAAAGCCCTATAGTGATCAATGACCATAACTTAGGTTAGTCATGATGAACCTATGATTGGTTTGAAAAGAAGGATGGTTTGTCAATCTTTCAAGCTCAAGTAAAAACAATATAGAAAGAGAAATGTTTCATTACTTTTCAAACAGGGTACTCATTGGATACAAAAAGATAATTACCAAGGTTGAAGCAGCAAAGCAAAACATTGCTAGGCCTTTCTGCCCTTGGGATCTTTGTCACCCACTTCAAATGGTGTTTGGTCATCATCACTCCAAGACCCTGCCTTGGATGATTGATCCTCATTACTTTTTGGTTTCACAGGTCCCCTCACCATAGGTGATGAATTTTTTGTGACTCTTGAGCCCCCCAAGAAATACTCTGACCAAATTGATGCTCCTTGGTGACAGGCATTCAACCTTTCCTCTCGGGGTGGGATCAGATTCGCCACAAGCTCCATGATGAACTTGCCTACATCCATACCTGAGAGAGATAGTCGACGAAGATTGATATTTGGATAAATGATCCATTTCAAGGCCTTGCAATTATTGTACCCTACCAAGCAACCTTATCGAACATAAATCCTTCTATGGCCCCACTCCCTTGTGCTTCCTAGACACCAACCGTATGATGATGCTCCCCTGAGTAGGATTGATAGTTAGGCTAGTAACGACTCCATGACCGAGATCGATGGCTCAATCAATGGTGACTCCATGATCAAGATTATTGATCAAACTGATGGGCCATTAAGAACCAACACCTCAATCTAGCCCCAAAGCCCATCGCAGTGATAACACTTGGCATGTGGCATGCCCCCTCTCAGATAGACACGTCACCATGACGTGTTGCCTCAACTCATCTTCAAAAGTGCTCACACGTGGCCGACTCTAGATGGTGGGTATGACTCAATCGAGGGCGGCTTGACTGATATGGGGGTAATAGCCAAAGGTGGCCCCCAACCACTTGATCGATTGCTATGCTCCTACCCTTTGAAGATCACTCAAGGCTAGAAATTTTCTCCCTAGCCCAATAGAGTTTGTCTTAAAACTCTACCAACCAGGCGCCGATCTCCCAACGAGCATCCCTAGATGTGAGAAGCAGTTTCAAACCTAAAATTTCTCCATAAGGTAAAGAAAGCTATTCTCACACCGAGCCACCCTAGTAGTAGCATCCCAAATCTCTTGAGAAATGTGCTATGATAGTTTTCCCGATTCTTCTTTAAGCACAGTCCTCTTAAGGATATATCCAACACATTTTGAGCAAAAGTGATCAATCTCTTCATGTAACCTCTTTAACATTTTTCACATTTTCAACAACCTTTTATTCTAATCAGTGGCCTTCTTATCCATAGCCTAGGCCATGGCCTCCTACTTCAAAACATATGCCTTGATGTCAACAGCCCTATGAAGGTGTTTGGCAGGCATCAGTGCTCCTCATAACAAAATGATACCTAGAAAAGCTACAACTAATACATATGAGATGCATGGCATGGAGTAAAGGATATCATTTTATTGCATTCAGAAAGGTTTTCTCACAACATTGAAGAGAAGAAATCACAAGGTCTAGAAAGCTACCAGCTTAAAGAAGGAAAAATGAAAATTACAAGGGATCAGTTCCCAACCTCCTTGGGATTAGTAGCAAGTGGCTCAACTATGATAGTTAGGTCAAACAGAGTAGCCTCATTCATGACCGAGGACTCGATGGTGACTAGCTCAGTGGTAATAAGTTCGACAGGGGTAGTTTTGGATACTGGTATCGGTGCGATCTCAACTAGGGCATCAGAGATGGTGACTCTATCGAAGGATTCCTTTTCAGATTTTTTCTCATTCAAGAAGGAGAGATCTAGCCCTTAATGAAGCTCAGTGATCAAGCTTTGGCACTCGAGCATCCCCAGTTTATGGTTCTTTATGAAAGCCTCATGACTAAAGGTGACATAGGCATCGAAAAACTCTTGTGATGCTCAAAAGTCTACCACCGCTCAGGCCATGTCTACAGCAAAGTCTATAGAACCCTTATATTTCTTTATGGTGGCCGCCACCTCTTGTCCAACCTCTCTTTAGCCACCATCACCTCTGCCTCTCTTTTGCCTCTCCAACTCTAGATCAACTCTCACCATCACCATACTGACCTTGGTCTTGGCCAAGCTGCTCCTTGTCATGGTCAAATTAGACTCAGATTCAGCAAGCACATTCCTTAAGAATTCAACCTTGGCCATAAATGCCTTGGCCTTTTGAAGGGCCCTAGTAACATCCTTTTCCATCTCTTTCTATCACTTACCAACCTTCTGGCTACCCAAGTCCTGATTCAATAGCCTTGCGATGAAGTGGGCCACCTACCAAATCGAGCATCAGGAAGAAATACACGAGAACAAGAAATAAAATATTAGCACAGAAATACTTGTTAAAGAGCCATCATGCATTGGCACCTCAAGTCTTGGAAGTCCATATTTTAGACATGTTCTACTCCCCCTGGGATCAAGAAGCTCTTAAAAGCCTCTTAGATTTCATTCCAATCTTGGAGCAATACGTTTCCTCGACCACTGACCAAGGGCCCAAAACCATGTGTGGCCTTTTTGGCACCCTGAGTAAGGGCACTTGAGGGAAACAGTCAAGGAATCAGGATAGTTGGAGCTTGGGTTGGTCAAGGTGGGACAATGGTGACCTTAGGAGCAGTTTCGATCATTGTAGGAGCAGGTTCAAATGAAACAGCCTCAGCCAGCTTGGGTTCAAAAATTTTGACCCTCTTTGAAGTGGATGAAGAGGCTTCCCTTTTCTTTTTCTCTACTGAGATAGATCCTCCCTTAGTGCTTCCAATTGATCAGGCATCATATCTATATAGTAATAAGTCTAGTCAGAGATACAGGTAGCAGCTAAAGGGAAAGGACTTAAGCTTGAAAATCACCTTTGAGGAGTCAACTAAGCTTCGCTAATCACTATCATAGGCGATCAAAAATAAAAATCCTAATAAAAGCATCGAGAAGAGGAAGAAGGAAAAGAAACCTTCTATTGATGGAACCTGTTTTCACTATAGCAAGCAGGGATATTGGAAGAAAAATTGCAAGTCATATCAAGCTAGTTTGAAGCCTGATGCTAGTGAAGCATCAAAAGGTTTGTACATGATATAAACTAATTTGTCATTGAGTGCTTCAACTTCTAATTCATGGGTATTGAATACCGCATGTGGGTCTCATATGTGCAAGTCATTGCAGGGACTTCATAGATTTAGAAGTTTGAAGGAAGGTGACTTTGAGCTTCATGATGCGAGTGGTAAAGCCATTCAAGTAGAAGCTGTCAGCATCTATTTGTTGTTATTGTCGTCTGGCAAAATTTTAGAACTAAAAGATTGTTACTATGTTCCAAATGTTGTCAAAAATATAATTTTAGTACCTTTATTGTTACAACAAGATTTTGAAATTAATATAAAGAGCAATGGATGCTTTATTTCTCATTCTGATGAATTATTTGAAATTGGTTCTTTTGTTAATGGTCTTTTAGTTCTTTCACTCAATGATGAAGTTTTACTTATTGAAAATAAGAAAAGAAAGAGAGAAGATATTAATGTCATTTTTCTCTAGCATTGTCGATTAGGTCATATTAGTGAGTCAAAGATAAACAAGTTATACAAAGATAAATTCTTTGATCCTTATGATTATCAATCATTAGGAATTTATAAATCCTGTCTCATGGATAAAATCACCAAATCTTTATTTACTATTCATGGAGATAGGGCAACTAAGTTTTTAGGGTTAATACATATAAATGTATGTGGACGCGTGTCAACTCAAGCTAGAGGATGATACTCTTATTTCATCACCTTTACTAATGATTTATCCATGTTTAGATATGTGTATCTTATGAAACATAAATTCGAAGTCTTAGGTAAATTTAAAGAGTATCAAAGTATGGTTGAAAAACAAACTAAAAAAAAAAAATTAAAACCCATCGATCAAATCAAGAAGGAGAATACTTATCTAGTGAGTTTCTTGATCATCTTAAGGACAAAGGCATTCTCTTAGAATGGACACCTCCATATACATCACAATTAAATGGTGTAGCAGAAAGGAGGAATCATTCCTTGTTAAACATGGTAAGGTCCACGATAAGCTTTACTGATATTCTCGTTTCCTTCTGGGATTATGCCCTAGAAACTACTGCCTATATATTAAACAAAGTACCATCAAAGTCAGTATCTAGCACTCCATATGAATTGTGGAAAGGTAAAAGGCCAAATCTTAAAATTTGGGGTTGCCCAGCTTATGTTAAAAATGTATTTGGATATAAGCTAAGTACAAGGGCTAATAAATGTAGGTTCATTGGTTATCTTCAAGAAAGTATTGGATACCTCTTTTGTCATCCTACTAAATAAAAGATTTTTATTAGTAGGCATGCTATTTTCTTGGAAAAGAAATTTATCCAAGAAGGAGGCAATGGGAGGATACTTGATCTTGATGAAGTACAAGATCAACAACCTACTTTTATAGACAATCAACCTCAAATTCCCCAACCTTAAGTATTTATTGATTAGGTACCACCACAACACATGTAGGTCAGAGAGTGCAGAATCCACCTCTCAGATATGGCTTTATCATTAAAAATGACAATGAAGTCAGCATCATTCAAGATAATGATCCTTTGACCTATATGAAAGATATCAAAAGTAAAGACTGATAAATGGTTTGATGCCATAAAATCCGAAATGGACTTCATAAAGACCAACCAGGTTTGGACCTTGGTTGATCCACTTGAGAAAGTAAATCCAAAAGGGTGTAAATGGGTCTTCAAAAGGAAGATTGGAGTAGATGGCCAAGTAGAAACCTACAGGGCTATGCAGTGGCAAAAGGTTTCAAACAAAAACATAGTATTGACTATGATTAAACTTTTTGCCAGTAGCTATGCTCAAGTCTACTAGGATTTTGCTTGCTATAGCTGCATACTATGATTATGAAATATGGTAAATAGATGTAAAGACTGCTTTCCTCAATGGGATCTTAAGGAAGAAGTTTATATGTCACAACCAGAAGGATTTATCTCAAGTGGGAGACCAAACCAAGTATGCAAGCTTAAGAAATCTATTTATGGATTAAAGCAAGCATCAAGGGGTTGGAACATCCAATTTGATAAAATAATTAAGGAATTTAGTTTCATCAAAAATATGGATGAACCATGTATGTATAAGAAGATATATGAGAGTACCATTATCTTCTTAATATTATATGTTGATGACATACTTATCATTGGAAATGATATTCCAATATTATAATTGGTCAAAGCTTGGCTATCTAAACAATTTTTCATGAAGGATTTGAGAGAACTATCCTATATACTAGGTATAAATATCTATTGAGATAGATCAAAGAGGATGCTTGGCTTATCTCAATCTTGGTACATTAACTTAGTATTGAAAAGATTCAATATGGAGGGAAGTAAAAGGGGTTACTTACCCATAAGTCAAGGCATACATCTTTCTAGGAAGATGTATCCTAAGACACTCAAATAGAAACAAAGAATGAGTAAGATTCCTTATGCTTCAGCTATAGGATCGATCATGTATGCTATGTTATGTACTAGGCCTGATATTGCTTATGCCTTAGGCATAGCAAGCACATTCCAAGCTAATCTAGGAGAGAATTATTAAAAAGCTGTAAAAAACATTTTTAAGTATCTTAGGACTAAATATATTTTTCTAATATATGGAGTGTTGGCTTGGACCTTGATTTTGATGGATAATAAAATGTTGAGTTTATGTTTGATACTAATATTTCAATTGGAGTTATAAATTAGGTTATAGGTACATCAAATTCTTCACTCAAGAGTATTAAAGTTATAGACATCAAAGAAAGATTAATTTCAATGTTTAAGAGATATTCTCATCTTGGAATGCCATGAAAATGATCGCTTTGGCCTTTATGGAAAAGGAACTGGAGGTCTAATGGACAAAATTTGAGAATTTTGGAGTTTGGCATGCATTTTAGGAATAGCACAAATCAAGTGTCGACCTAAGTGTTGACTCAAAGTGTCAACTCATGGAGCAAGTATCGGGACCTTGAAGACTAGCATGCAGAGTTTTAGCTGGCATGTCAAGTATCGACCCAAGTGTTGACCTAATTATCGACTCACAAGATTCAAGTGTCGACTCACAGATTGACTCAAGGCTTGAGAATAGAATTGGACAGAACATCATTTTTTGGACTCAAATGAAGTGTTGACTCACAAGAACTAAGTGTCGACTCATAAGGTTCAAGTGTCAACTCACAGATCAGCTCATGGCCTGAGATAAGAAATGAATATAATAATGTCATTCCATGGATTTTTGCCTAGTGCTGACCCAAGTGTTGACTCACAGTTTTAAGTGCCAACTCACAGGTTATCTCATAGCCTGAGATCAGAAGTGAAGCAGAATGTTAGAAATTCAAGATTATACCTAGTGTCGAGCTAAGTGTTGACTCATGAAGACTCAAGTGTCGACCTAAGTGTCGACTCACAGCTTCTGACAACAGTAACGACTATATTTTTAGAAGCTCAGATTTATTTCAAATAGCTCTAAATAGCTAGTTTCTTCACTCTAACAATCTCCAATTTTTTGAAGATTTTTGGGCTATTTATCACTGACCAAAATTATTGAATACATAAGAGAAAGTCAAGAGAAAAAGTGAGACACAAGAGACAAAGATCATATTTTAAGAAAAGCTTTGGAAAAGACTTAAGTGAGCCTTAAAGAAGGTTCCACCTGAAAAAGCCTTCATTTATGCTATTGAGACTTCAAATCATTATCCAAAAGTATGCATTGAAGAGAATCCAAGGATGAGACAATTCAAGCATTCAAGAAGAGCTTCAACGATATTTATTTCTACTCTTTTGAGAGTTTTTCTTGTGCTTATTACTGTATACTTGACTTTAATTATTGTAACTAGTTTCAAGGCTATTGAAACTAGGGTTAGGCCCTTCCAAGCTATGAATTGGAATTCAAGTCTAGGTTTAGCTTAAAGGAAAGGTTGTTGGTGAGCCTAAGTGACAAAACCAACTAAGGATTTTAACATGTGAGCCTGTAAAACAAGTTGGCTGTAATCTTGGTGATTACATCAAAAATATCCAAGGAAAATCTTGGAGAGTGGATGCAGGTGCTTGAAGTGCACCGAACCACTATATATCGTTGTATTTGTGATTGCTTGCTCTTTCTTATTTCTTGCTCTTATTTATACTGATCTTATTCTGCTGCATATCATTTTAAAGCACAATCACATTATTACATAAGTACTTTAGTTCAACACATACTTGCTTTAGTTTAAAATTTTAAAAATCCAATTCACCCCCCTCTTGGGTTGCTATACTGGGCAACAAGTGGTATCAAAGCTTGGTACTCGATGTTTAGATCTCACGATCTTGAGTCAAAGATCTAATGATAGCCCAAATTGGTGTTGGTATTGTAGAAGGCCAAGCCTCAAACTATCCCTCTATGTTTAATGGCATAAATTATACCTACTGGAAGACACGCATGCTCATATACATTCAAGCTATGGATTATAATATTTGGAAGACTATAGTTAAAGGCCCTCATCAGCCCACTATCTTGGTTAATGGCATTCCCACCCTTAAGTTAGAAGAAGATTGGGATGAGAATGATATTAAGCAAGTTGAGCTTAATGCTAAGGCCATGAATTTATTGTTTTGTGCACTAGACCCTAGTGAGTTTAATAGAATATCTAACTGTACCTTTACTAAAGAAATTTAGGATACTCTTAAAGTTATCCATGAGGGTACACATCAAGTAAAGACCACCAAAGTTAACATGCTCATTCATACCTATGAGATGTTTAGGATGGAACCAAATGAAACTATTAATGAAATATATACTAGATTTACTAATATTGTTAATGGCATGAGGAGTTTGGGTAAAGTTATATCTAATGCTGAATTTGTCAACAAAATTCTCAAGTCTCTTCCATCCTCTTAGGATCCAAAAGTCACTGCCATTGAAGAAGCTAAGGATGTCAACACTCTTCCACTTGAGCAGCTCTTAGGTTCACTGATGACATATAAGCTGTCCTTGAAGCAAAAGGTGGTGGACAATGAGAAAAAAAAGAAGGCTATTTCATTCAAGTCCACAACCAAGGAAGAATCAAGTGATGATTCAGATAAGGAAGATGAAACTGCTCTCATCTCAAGAAAGTTTAAGAAATTCATGAGGAAGAAAAGGTTCAACTACAAGAAGAAGCCTCAAAGAGATCCCAATAAGGAGAAAGAAAAAGAAAAGAAAATGGAGCAACCAATATGCTTTGAGTTTAAGAAGCTAGGACATTACAAAATGGATTGCCCCACTCTCAAAAAGGGCAAAAAGAAGTTTAAAAAGAATGTGATGATGGCAACGTAGAGTGAAAGTGAAAACTCAAGCTCTGATGAAAAGCAGCAAGAAGTAGGCAACATCTGCTTTATGGCTAATGATGAAGAGGTAAGGTCCGAAACTAAAAATGAATTTATATTTGAGGAATTACGTGATATTTTTGATGAGCTTGTTATAGGGTATCAAAAACTAAAAATAAAAAACAAATAATTGAGAAAATAGAATTTGGATCTATTTAAAATAAATAATAAGTTTTTGATAGATAATGATAGTTTACTACAAGAGAACTAAAATTTGAATGATCAAATTTTTCTTTTGAAAAATGGAAAGGAAGATTCATTGAAAAAGGATAGAGTTTTTGCAACAAATGAAAAACTTAATAAACAAAATAAAGACCTTTTGCAAGAAAACAAGAAATGCAAAGAAGAACTTGAAGAAGTAAAACCATTTGTTGAGAAATTTACCTATAGTTTTAAAAAGATAAACTTGTTTTTGAATAGCCAAAGAGCAATTTTCAACAAAGCAGAATTAGATTTTAAACCTTAAAAATAATAGAAATATTTCAAAAAAAAATTTGTACCTGCATCATCTAGCATTATATGTTATGCTTGTGGTAAATTAGGACATAAATCATATTTGTGTAATAGAAGGAAGTTGAATAATGTTAGAAAAGTTTGGGTTCCAAAAGAAACTACTACAACTAACCCTAAAGGACCCAAGATGACTTGGGTACCTAAAGTCTCCACTTGATTTAATTTTGTAGGTGTGTCTTGCAACTAAGGATAAAAGAAGATTATGGTACCTCGACAATGATTTCTTAAGACACATGACTGGAGATATAAGGCAATTCTCATCTCTAGAAGCTTTAAATGGTAGAAACGTGATACTTGGTGATGATGGAAAGGATAAAATTATCGGTATCGATAAAGTCCATATCATCCCCTCTACTTATGTTGATAATGTCTTATTTGTTGATGGTTTGAAATATAATTTGCTTAGTATAAGTCAATTTTATGACATAGGATTTAAAGTGATCTTTAAAACTTCTATGTGCATTGTATCTAGTCTAGATGATAATGGCATCAAGTTTATTGGTCATAGTCATGGAAACATTTACATGGTTGATCTTGATGATCTACCTATGAAAAATGGTCAATGCTTAGTGGCAAAGGAAGCCAAGATCAATGAAACTAGTTGGCTTTGGCATCGTAGACTAGGACATGCTAGTATGCATTTACTTTCAAAATTGAATAAAAAGAATCTTATAAAAGATTTGCCAAAACTTGCTTTTAAAAAAGATAAGATTTGTAATGCATGTCAACTTGAAAAACAAACAAAGTCTTCTTTCAAACCAAAAAGAGTAGTATCTACAACTAGACCCTTAGAATTACTTTATATGGATCTCTTTGGACCTACTAAAATAACTAGTTTAGGAGGCAAGAAGTATGGTCTAGTAATTATAGATGACTTCTCTCATTGTAGATGGGTAATGTTTTTGGCTCACAAAGATGAAACGTTTCTACATTCATTAAGTTTCACAAGAAAGTTTCAAATGAAAAAGGTATTTGAATTGTATCTTTACATAGTGATCATGGTACAAAGTTTGAAAATCATGATTTTGAAATATTTTGCAATAAAAATGGTATTCATCAAAATTTTTTTGTACCTAGGACACCTCAACAAAATGGGATAGTAGAAAGAAAGAATAGGATATTAGAAGAAATGGCATGCATAATGCTTTGTGAAAATGATTTACCTAGATATTTTTGGGCGAAAGCCATAAATACTGCATGCTATGTTTTGAATCATGTTTTAATCCGACTGATTTTGAAGAAAACACCTTATGAGCTTTGGAAAGGTTGGAAACCAACTATTAAGTATTTCATGTTTTTAGATGCCGTTATTTCATTCTTAACAATGACAGATAATTTAAATAAATTTGATGCCAAGTAAAATAAGGGTATCTTTTTATGATACTCTACTTCTAGCAAGGCATACAGGATTTTCAACAGAAGAACACTTCTTGTTGAAGAGTCCATCCATGTTGTCTTTGATGAGACTAGTAAAAAATCTTCTAGAAAAGATGTTTTTGATGATGAAACAGGTATCCAAAAGATTGAAAAAATGATATCAATGAACGACCCTCCAAGGAGCAAGAAGGTAATCAGGACAATGAAGAAGTACAAGAAGTTGGAGCTTCATCTACATCCAAGTCATTACCTAAAGAATGGAGGTATGCCCATGGACACCTCAAAGAACTTATTATTGGTGATCCATCTAAAGGGGTAAGTACTCATCCTCTCTAAGAAATGTTTGTGATTATTTAGCTTTTGTATTATAAGTAGAACCAAAATCAATTGAAAAAGCTAAAAAAGATTCAAATTAGATTAATGCTATACAAGATGAACTAAATCGATTCAAAAGAAATAAAGTTTGGACCTTAGTTGAAAGACTATCTAATGTTTCAATAATAGGAACAAAATGGGTTTTCAGAAATAAACTTGATAAAAATAGAGTAATAATAAGAAATAATGCTAGATTGGTAGAAAATGATTATAATCAAGAAGAAGATATTGATTTTGATGAACTATTTGCTCCTGTTGCTAGATTAAAAGTAATTAGATTATTACTTGCTTTTTCTTGTTATATGGATTTTAAAATATTTCAAATGGATGTCAAAAGTATATTTTTAAATGATTTTATTGAAGAAGAAGTGTATGTTGAACAGCCCCTAAGTTTTGAAAATCATGAATGCCCTAATCATGTTTTTAAACTTCATAGGACTTTGTATAGTTTAAAATAAGCTCCAAGAGCTTGGTATGATAGATTAAGTAAATTTCTGCTTAAAAATGGATTTTCTAGAGGTAATCTTGACACTACTTTATTTTTTAAAAAGAAAAATGATGATCTCTTAGTAGTGCAAGTTTATGTTGATGATATCATTTTTGGTGCTACTAATGAAATACTTTGTCAAGAGTTTGCCAAGCTTATGTATGGTGAGTTCAAGATGAGCATGATGAGAGAGTTAAACTTCTTTCTCGAACTCATATCAAGTAAACTAAATAAGGGATCTTCATCAACCAAGCTAAGTACACAAAGAAAATCTTAAAGAAGTTTAGAATGGAGACAACCAAACCATTTGATACACCTATGAGCCCTTCTTGCAAACTTGATAAGGATGAATCATGTAAAAATGTTGATCAAAAACTGTATAGAGGTATCATTGGTTCATTGTTATACTTAACTACAAGTAAGCCAGATATTATGTTCAGTGTATGTATGTATGCTAGATATCAGTCTGCTCCTAAAGAATCTCATTTATTGGCTGTTAAGCACATACTTAGATATCTATCTGGCATAATTGATATTGGACTATGGTATTCTAGAGATTCATCAATTGAATTAATTGTCTATTTAGATGCTGACTTTGCTGGATGTAAATTAGATAGGAAATGCATAAGTGAAACTTGTCAATTTCTTGGAATTAATTTGATTTCATGATTTAGCAAGAAACAAAATTCAGTTACTCTATCAATGGCTGAGGCCAAATATATAGTAGCCAAAAGTTGTTGTGCTCAAATCTTATGGATCAAATAATAACTCAAAGATTTTGGCATTAAGTTAAATAAAATACCCATAAGATGTGACAACACAAGTGCAATTAATTTAACTAAAAAACCAGTACAACATTTAAGAAGTAAACATATTAAAATAAAACATCATTTCATAAGAGATCATGTACAAAATGGTGATATAATGCTTGATTTTGTATATATTGATAGACAATTCGCTCATATTTTCACAAAACCCTTAGCGAAGATAGGTTTTGCATGATCAGAAGAGAGTTAGGCATAATTGACCCCTTTGTTTGAAACCCTTTCAAACTCCTTGATGAATTTGTTCAAAAGCTCAAAATCTTTTTAAATATCATCTTTTATAAACCCTAGACCCTCCTTGATTTTTTGCAAATTTATTGGAGTTTATCTTGGATTTTTACTCTATTGTTGACCAAGTGTCGACTCATGAATGAATCGACAGTATTTCTAAGGCACCCGATCCATTGTTTTTTCATTTTGTTTCATTTTCCCCTCATCCTTGTAGTCCCCCAACTCTTCCAAACTCCCATAAATAGTGCTCTTCTAATCCTAACCTTCCATTTTTTGGGAAATCCTTCATCCTTCCCTCATTTTGGTCCATTTTTTCCTTCGGTTCGGTCTGATCTTCCCTCTTTTTGGCCGGTTCTCCCCTCTTTTGGCCCGTTCTTCTTTCCGATCCAACCCTAGCCGTGTTAGTGAGCATGAGTCCTAGGAAGCAGGTTGCTTTCTGTAAGAAGAGAACCCACTTCCAAAAAGGAAAAGCTAGCTTGGGTGAGAGGAGATCTAAGGCTCGACATGACCCTGTTAAGTAGGAAGAGTAGCCACAGGATCAGCAGGCAATGGTCAATTCACCCCCTAGATAGTTATCCCCCGTAGCAGAGAGAGTTGCAAGGAAAGTGATCGCGTGCAGGAGGAGGATTGACCTCTAGTTCTGGGATTCAGAGGGGTTTATTATTGGAGATCTACTCAGGGCAGCTGGCCTAGTCTCTTTTTATACCATGAAAGAAAGGTATTACCTATATCTGATGCATGAGTTCTATGGGAGTTTAGCTACAGATGGCATCAAGTGGACAGCACAGGTTAGAGGAGTTGATATTTCAATTACTCCAGAGACTATCAATAGAGTATGGCAGATTCCTCTTCGAGGTATGGTTGGGAACTGGGTAGGAGTAGAGATGCTACATTTAGATGCATACTAGAGCGAGAGGACATCAGAGGAGTTTCTACAGTGTCAGCGAAACATTTATCTCTAGAGATGCGAGTGCTTCATCATATCATTGCCAAGATCTTGGTCTCGAAGATTGGTAGATTCGATTTTATCACTGAGTGGGAGTTGGTTTTGATGGTCACTCTGAGATAGCAAATGGCCATCAATCTTCCTTTGATTATGATTCATTAGATGGGTGAGGCAACCACCCAGCAGAGATTATGCCTGCCCTAAGATATGGGATTGACTAGGATTTTTAGGGCATTTGGTACTCCATTAGAGGATGAGGCCTCCAAGGAGATTCTTCACACTGATACATATGGAAAGAAATCTCTTCATAGGATGGGCTACAGGAAGATCGCTGGTAGATGGGTTAGATGGGAGTCAAGCCAGGAGACAAACGAGGAGGACAACCTTAGAGCACAGAGGCAGGACCCTCTGGACCTGCATCATAAATGAGTCCCCCCAGACCTGCTCTTAGCCGCTACTTTCGAGTCTGAGCCTGCAACTCCTGCACCTGCTCCAGCTTCTCGAGACTCTATGGTTACAGACTCTACTTTTGAGCAGAGGATCACTAAGCAGTTCACTACAGTTCGGGAGGAGATCTTAGGCCTTTCAATCAAGACTAGCCGATTACAGCTTGAGCTGCATGGATTGAGAAGTCACACAGATGAGCAGCTCACTGGTATTAGGCAGACTATGGAGATAGGATTTGTAGAGATCAAAGATATGCTGAGATCCCTACTACCTCTAGCTGGACCTTCAGTTTCACCTCCTCCTCCTCCACCGGCAGATGGTGATGATCATGATGATGGTGATGGCACTATTGGTGATGGTTCAGATGATGACAATGGACATGATGATGATGATGATGATGTTGATGGCACTGGTGCAGGTGGTGGTCAGGCTGTCAGTGGGGATAAAGTTATTCAGGATCAGCCTCCAATCAGTGTTTCAGATGTTCCAGCTCTGGCTTCAAATCCTACTCCTAATACTTAGGCCCCTAATTCAGATTTTGTGACACCTGCAGAGACTCTTAGATCTCATGCCACTAGGACCTCTAGGGTAATAGATCGATCTAGTCCCTCACTTAGGACTAGGAGTATGTTGCATAAGACTCCTAGATCTTCATCTTCTAGAGTGATGGCACCCATAGTTCTTGAGTTTCCATTTGATGAGGAGTAGCCTCACAGATGTTATGCTATGCATATGTACTCTTTTATGTTGTATTTTCAGTTTATGCTATGCTTGTATTTACTTATTGTACTGAAGCTCTTTATCTATAAAAGTTATGTTTCTTGGTTATGAAAATTGCATTATTACTCTTCTTTTTGTCTTTTTGACCTTTTGGTTTAACAAAAGCACTAATTTAGGAGGAGAAAACTCCTTTTAATGTTTAATAATGACAAAAAGGGAGAGCACAAATTCAAAATTCTCAATAATATTCACTATCTACTTAAGATAGGGAGAGAAATTGAGAAAATCTAATCTTGAAGCACTTGAGACATTGGTGTATGAACTAAATAGCTGATACATTTTCATCTAAATACTTGTATGAACTTTGATATATTGACAATTGTAAAGCATGGTTAATGAACTTATTCAATACTTTTGAAAATTTGCTTATATACTAAAAGTTTTATCATCATCAAAAAGGGAGAGATTATTGGCTTTGGCCCTTAATTTTGATGGATAACAAAATATTGAGTATATATTTGATACTAATATTTCAATTGGAGTAATGAATTAGGTTACAAATACATCAAATTCTTCACTCAGGAGTATCAAAGTTATGGATATCAAAGCAAGATTAATTTCAATGTTTAAGAGATCTTCTCACCTTGGAATGCCATGAAAATGATCACTTTGGCCTTTATGGAAAAGGAACCGGAAGTCTAATGGACAAATTTAAGAATTTTGGAGTTTGGCATGCATTTTGAAAATGGCATAGATCAAGTGTCGACCTAAGTATCGACTCAAAGTATCTACTCATGGAGCATGTGTCGACACCTTGAAGACTAGCATGCAGAGTTTCGGTTGGCACACCAAGTGTCGACCCAAGTGTAGACCTAAGTGTCGACTCACAAGATTCAAGTGTCGACTCAAGGCCTAGGAACATAAATGGACATAACATCATTTTTTGGACTCAAATGAAGTGCCGACTCACAAGAACTAAGTATCGACTCACAAGAGTCAAGTGTCAACTCATAGATCACTCATGGCCTAAGACAAGAAATGAATAGAACAATGTCATTCCATGGATTTTTGCCTAGTGCTGACCCAAGTGTCGACTCACAGTTTTAAGTGTTGACTCATAGGTCATCTCATAGCTTGAGATCAAAAGTAAAGCAAAGCATTGGAAAATCAAGATTTATTCTTAGTATCGATCCAAGTGTCAACTCATGAAGACTCAAGTGTCGATCTAAGTATCGACTCACAGGTCAACTCATAGCTTCTGACAATAGTAATAGCTATATTTTCAAAAGCTCAGATTTATTTCAAATGGCTCCAAATGGCTAGTTTCTTCACTCTAATGGTCTTCAACAATTTTTTGAAGGTTTTTGGGCTATTTATCACTCACCAAACTTATTGAATATATAAGAGAAAGTTAAGAGAAAAAGTGAGACATAAGAGATAAAAATCATCTTTTGAGAAATATTTTTGAAAAGACTTGAGTGAGCCTTAAAAGAGATTCCACCTGAAAAAGCTTTCATTTATGCTGTTGAGACTTCAAATTGTTATCCAAAAGTGTGCATTGAAGAGAATCCAAGGAGAAGACAACTCAAGCATTCAAGAAGAGCTTCAACAATATTTATTTCTACTCATTTGAGAGTTTTTATTATGCTTAATACTGTAAAATTGACTTTAATTGTTGTAACTAGTTTCAAGGCTATTGAAACTAGGGTTAGGCCCTTCCAAGCCATGAATTAGAATTCAAGCCTAGGTTTAGCTTGAGGGAAAGATTGTTGGTAAGCCTAAGTGACAAAACCAACTAAGAGTTTTAACTTGTGAACCCAGAAAATAAGTTGGCTATAATCTTGGTGATTATAGTAGAAATATCCAAGGAGAAGCTTGGAGAGTGGATGTAGGTGCTTGAAGTGCACTGAACCACTATAGATCGTTGCATTTATGATTGCTTGCTCTTTCTTATTTCTTGCTCTTATTTATACTAATCTTATTCTGCTACATATCATTTTAGAGCACAATCACATTGTTACATAAGTATTTTAGTTCAACACATACTTGCATTAGTTTAAAATTTTAAAAATCCAATTCACCCCCCCTCTTGGGTTGCTACACTGGGAACATGGAGGATTAGATTTAAAGCTAAAAGGTTATACTAATTTTAGTTTTCAATCAGATCTGGATGACAGTAAATCCATATCGGGATATGTCTTTACTCTATATAGAGATGCAGTGAGTTGGAAAAGTACCAAGTAGTAAACTATGGTTGACTCAGTTACTTAGGCGGAATATATAGCTACTAGCGAAGTTGCTAAGGAATTGGATGTAGTTCCTGCAATATAACAACCGATGCCTTTTTATTGTAATAACACTAGAGCTATTGCACAAGCTAAGAAACCAATATCTCATAAAAAATCTGAGCACATCCTAAGGCATTTCCATCTCATTCATGAAATCATTGAAAGACAAGACATGATTTTAGGATGAGTAGATACAATGAACAACATAGCATACCCATTCACTAAAGCCCTTCCTCAACAGTAATTTGATTGCCATTTAGATTGTATGGGAATAAAATATAAGGATGATTGGCTTTAGTACAAGTGAGAGATTGAAAGAATAGTGTCCTAAAAATCAATCATATTTCTTATAAAATAGGGGCTTATCTGTAAAATTCTTCCAACTCATGAATGATATTAAAAGCATTTAGTTTCATCATATGCTATGCATTATACTTTATTGTTTAAGATTATGATGAATCCCATAAATTAAGACAATGATTTTAGGATTATAATGGAGATCGTAACAGCGAGACCTAAAATCTTATAAACCTTAATTTAAAATATTTTCAATTATAGGATAATCGAGTCGGGGATCGATATTTTTGAAGTGATAGGCACATCCTATGTATGCTCGATGAAAAGAGTGGTTGGTCTTATGACCACTTATGTAAGGATACTAATACAAGGATATGGTTGCTCATCAGGATATGAGTTCACTGAATTGATCAGTCATGAGAACATCTTATGGAAGTCTTACTTGTCAAAAAATAATTCTCTTAGTGGAAGTTGTATAAGTAATCCTTAGACCTGAGACCACCATGTTATCTTATACATATGAATTTATATTTTGGTTCATACTCACTCATGACACAATAGTCATGTACGGGGTGTTCATGGATATGGTGAATTATGTGAACATAATGAGTAGGTCAACAAGAAATCGATCACTCCTAGTAAGGGGAGTAGTTTTCCATGTGATCTCATCGGATGATGACTTAGGAAGTCTTTAAGCAAATCAAGATAAAATTAGAAAAGGAATTCTAATTTCTCATCAATCGAGTTTTCATTAGTGATTTGAAATTCAAATGAATAAAGTATGAGGGTTTGATAATTTTCCATATCCATCACTTATTCTGGATAAGGGAAGATCAAAGGATTGAATTACACGGTAACTTACCATTGAAGGATATTTTTATCATTTTTATCAAATTTCTCATCTTCTAGGTATGCATGATACAATTCTAGATGCCAATCATGTCTTGTAGGTAATCATGAATCGAATTGATTGAATTCATAAGTCAATTTGAAAGATGATTCAAATTGATAGCTAGGATTAGCTTGATTTGACCTAATTCGATTAGTTGGTTTCTAATCGAATTTAATCGACATGAACCTAAACCTACTACTAGCTAGATGAGAAGTTTAAAGTGTCACACACATTACAGAATTGACCAAAGAAGTCAATTATATTTTTATTAGGGTCATAGGATTCTAATTAGCTAGCTAATTAATATACTAGCATATATTGGCTAGTCTAACTCCTAATCCAATAAGATTAGATTTAAATGCTTGCTATTTAGACTAACCAATTTGAGTTGAATTTAAATTGGGTTGAGCCTTAAGGGGGTAGCCAAATTGGGATTTGTCCTAACTTATCAAGCCTTATCCATTATTTAAACCAAGAGTCCCAAAGGCATGGGACTCTTAGCACCATTTTGGCATGTGCACAAATAAAGGCTCGTAGAAGGACCAAGAGTCCTGCAAATTAATTTCCTTTTAGGTGATAAGGCTTAGCCCCTATCCTATCCAATAGATGCCATTTGGCTGGAATTGACTAGTCAAATCATGTAAGAAAGGGCATAATTTGGTGAAGGGATGCGATGCTTAATATATAAATATGGCACATGGATAAGGAAGAGTGTTTTTGCCTGTTAATCACTTTTTTCATATAAACCTATTCATTTAAGATGCCTATTAGGGTGTGGGACCTTCTCTTAAATCTAAAATTAAGAAATTAATTATCAGATTTTATTGTAGAGTTATGATAAGCAACTCTTGGAGCATATAATTAGTGAAACGGTGTTTCACTTTATATCTTTCTACCAAGGAACTCTTTTTGATTAAAGGATCTTATCTAATATGTTAAATATTAGATAAGGGATTGAAAAAAAGGTATATCAGGAACCTACTCTCTTCTTATTTAAAGGCTTTGGTGATTGAAGCCAAGGCATCCGAAAGTTGTCCTGATAATTTTTTTCCTTCTCTTATTAGGACAAGTCTATTATTTTAAGACAAGTTCACCATTTTAAGATAAGGGATTAAAAGGAGAATTTGAAAGGATAATAGGATACTGAGAGAGTATTCAGAAAGGTACTAAGCTACTCTTCAAAAGAAAGAAGGTCCTAGAGGGGAGAAAAGGCTGTAGAAAGAAGAAAGGTTGCTGAAAGGAGTCAAGCAAGCAAGAGGAGTGCTTCCTTGGTTCAGTTCCTACGTGGATCACCTCTAAAGGGCATACACTTGTATGCCTGGTAAAAGAAAAAGGATATTAGTGTTACATGTATTATTCTATTTTCAAAATATTTTACACTATTAATTGATATAATTAAGGGTATCTTGGTCTAGGGTTTCATTAATTAGGATTTCAATGATCAAATTTTTGAAATCTGGTCTTTCGTTGTGCTTGCCAAAACCCTGCAGTGGTATTAAATCCACCTTGATTCATTCAATTAATAGTCAGTTAAATGTCTGAATGATTATATGCTATCAGATTGTATCTACATAATAGTTGTAGCATATGATTGTTGATGTATGTCACTGATTAGGGTTTCACTTAAACCCTAATTGACATAGAGATATGTTTAGACTTTTCAGTCATCATTCTGAAATAAGGTTGTGCTAATATAGCAGTAGATTTTGCTATATTGTAAGGTTATCCTAGAATGATGACACACTTGGCACATATGATGTTGTTGTATGCCTGTTAGAAAGTATATAGTAATAAGATGTGTGCGAGACCATAAAAGCCTTCTTTAAAATTATATTTAGTCATAATGTTATAAAAATCATAGTGCAAATCCATTTAAGGTTTGATTGATCAATTGGGGTCGAGGAAAGTGGTTCTGGAAAGGTAAAGAGAATGTAGTTTTTAATTGGGTTCATTGCCTACCCAGCCAAATATTTTTGGTATCTAAGGCAAACACGAGGGGCCTCCCACCTCTCTCCCACTTACCTAGCCAATTGATTAATTTAGACCTTGAATTGGAAATGCTAAATGATTAAAACACTACAAATTTCCTTCCTTCATGCTATGCCAAATTTATGTCAAAACTATAGTAGGTTTGTTGTGTAACACAAGCCCTACTCTAGGGTGTAATATAAAATTTATCTTGGTGCACCTAATTTTTATAGCATGTCTGATGGTGTTGCTTTGTTGTATAACACAATGGCAACATTATACAATCATGACTATATGGAAATGAAGGGTCTAACTAAACTAAGATATTATAGTTTATTGTGTAATACAAGGCTGTAAGTGTCTTATAGGTGGTTATCATGTTGAGAGTTGCATGGGTTGCATTTGAAAAGAAAAATTTTTTACCCTTAAACTCATAAATGTTTGTTGTATAATATAAGGCATTTATGAGGAATTGTGATGGGGGACTAATATGCATGCAATTCTTTTTGTATGTTTTATATATGGGGTTAGGTGATTAATTCCCGATTTTCAGATCAAAATTAGTTGTAGGGAGTTTTGTATGAACTTTTGAAGCCACGCATGCAGATTAGGACCTAGAAAAGTACTAAAGAAGGATCGCCGGGGCTTAGAAGCCTCGGTTAGGGCAAGTTCTCCTACAATATAATTACTGGAGGTAGAGAGGGTTTACCTGACAACGTCTAAAGCACCCGATGAAGATCGCAGAGAAGGGATCTCTCGTTCCTCGATGGATGCAGCCTGGAAAATCGAGCCAATGACCTACGGATACCCGGCTTTCTGCTCAGTGGTCCGATTGAGGCTTGGCTGGAGTCGTTGGATTCGTAGGAACTCAGGGACCTGCAAACAACCTATCAGGGGTTAGAAAACTCAAAGGAGATCAAGAAAATAGAGGAAAACAGCAAAGGAAAGAAAGTTTTGGAGGGGACTGGAAGGATGGTTGGCGGCAGGAAGATGGTTGCAAACACCGGGAAGAAGAACTCTCAAACCCCTTTATGCACACAGCAGGGTAATCACACAAAACAATTGAAGAACTCAAGGTTTATTTCATATATCAAAATCTCCCTTCATACAAGAGGCTAGGGTCCTTTAAATAGACCCTTAACCTTGGGCTCCAAGTAAGGGCACATAAGTCTTTACATAAGAATCCTTTCCCTCTCAAACCCTAGCAAGAAAAAAAGGAAACATTAGGTAGAAAAAATCCCTAAAAATTCTCTTGACTTGGCCAACACTCCAAGGACGCCTAGGGGGGCATGTTGGGCTTCTAAGAGCAGCAAGGGGCCGGCCCAAAGGGGCTCGGGTGCATGGGTTTGGGCCTCTGGAAGCTGGGGTGGCCTGGTAGCCAAGTAGCAGGAATATTCCCTGGTATCTTGCTTTTTAGGGGCTCGGGCTTGATTTCTTTGGGCTAGGATGCAGATGGACCTCTGGAATCATGGATGCCCTTATCTATGAATATACTTTGGCATCTGGAAAGGAATCTGGGCATCTGGAGGGCATATGCAAGAAATCAAGGTTTTCTGAATTTTCCTTTTGGGGTCTTCAAATCTTCAAGCTGGGTTGGACTTGGGCTATACTTTCATGTCTTCAATCTAGTTAGACTTGGTCTTCACTTATATGATATAGTCTTGAGCCTTCAGTATGCTTGGACAGGACTCAAAAAAATAAAATTAGCTCAACATGGCTAACTAGCATTTGACTGACTAGCTCAACATGAGCTGACTAGTACAGAACTGAAATAAAAACTCAAAAGACTCAAATAATAACTAAAATGGACTCAGATGGGCTAAGCCCTTATTACAGATGGACTCATAAATTATTGATCAATTCATAGAGGGTTGAAAAGCCTCTATCTTATTCTGGTGCCTTTGGTGTCCCCACCAATTCTCCCGTGGTGGGAGGAACTCGACCCTGTCGAGTGAAGATCAAGCTGGCTCACATATCTCTCGAGGAGGTCTGGGTTGAGGTGCTGCAAGTCCTCTCGAGAAATCCATGAATCGTCCGACTCTGGCCGGCTTTGCCATCGGACTAGGAAGCATTGATAGTCACGGCCATGATGGCTTGATCGTCCAGGATACGCTCGATCCGTTCTCCTCTCTCAGGCCAATTTGTTAGTGGACACTCTCGGTTAGGATCACTCATAATGAAAAGGAATAGGTTCAAAGGCCTCACTAGGTATCGCTACCGGTTCCCTATACTCAACCAGGTCTATAATATTGAAGGTAGAACTAATGCCCAAATTCGAAGGCAATTCTAACACCTAGGCATTTGATCCAACCTTCTCTATCACTTTAAAAGGTCCAGCTCTGCGAGCATGAAGCTTTTTTTAGGCCTAAGCCGAACCAAGATAGAATCCACTACATCAAATTCTTTGATCCTTATTCGGAAATTAGCCAGTTTGTTTAAAATTAGTGTAGGTGGTGAACATGCTGGGCACATGCAGACTCCTAACAAATGATTCAAAGGACTCAAACCTACACCTAACATACTCGACTTTGCATTCCTATGGAAGGAAATTTTATTGAACTCTTTAGACCTAAACCTAAGAGATTATAGGTTCTCTAGGTTTGATCCTAGCTTGACATGCACATGAAAATTTACAATGAACTCCTAGCAAATTCCAAAGAGTATGCCAGAAGTAAGATGCAAACCTAACATGCGTGATGAATGCATGCAGTATGCTAATCTCAGCTAAATGCAATCTCATGATCCTAGAAATGCTGGAGGTATCTGGAAAGGGCAGAAAATAGGAAGTGGATTCAAAATTAGTCTGGTAGGGTAGGAAAAAAGGTTCAAGGTTAGTTGGATAAAGTAGGATAAAAGAAGGGACGTCAGGGACTAATCCTAGACTAATGAGGCTAACCTTACGAGGTTGCGGTATATCTATGGGCAAGAAAAGGTCCATGCTATGGAAGGATAGGTCAACAATTTCTGGGAAGAGATCTTCAATGGGAACTATAGGAGGGGGCTCATCCCAAGGGTACTGATTCAAAGAGTTCAGGTCCTTAATAAATTCTTCTGGTTCTTGTATTTTTAGACTAGACTCTAAAATTTGGCTCTCCTCTATGGTTTCCTCAGGTAAGGCTCTAGCAGCAGTACCTAGGCTCTCTTCCTCTATTTGTTCTTCCATTATAGCTTTAGGTTGGATGTGGTCAAGGTCAACTACCTCTAGGTTGGCTTCTACCTGGGTATCTATTGGGTCAGCTAATTCTAGGTCATCTAAAGGTGTCTCCTCTTCTCCCTCATACTCATCCACTAGGCTCACATCAGCTTCATACACTTCCACGTTAATGTAAGCCTTGTGAATCTCAGGAATGGTTGGAGAAGGTCGGCTAGCATGAAATTGGTTAGGTTCTGGTCTCTGATTATGGATACTACTCCTAGTAGGTTTAGGTTGTATAAGGGGTAGTGGCTCACTTCTGGGTTCATATTTAGAGATACTAATCCTATGGGGTTCAAGTTGACTAGGGGAAGCATGACTAGTACTAGGCTGATACTTAGGGGTTATGGGTTCTCTGGGCTCATAGGACAAGGGTGCAGATCTATGGGTCATGGGATTATAGGATCTAGGGTCATAGGATTTTGGGTCAGCTCTATGGTCAGGTTCTAAGGATGGATCATGGTATGGGGTCCTTCTAAGGTTGGGCTCCCTATATGGGTCAGGATATTGGGTCCTCCTAGGGTTGGACTCCCTATATGGGTCATAATATTGGGTTATCCTAGGGTTGGACTCCATATATGGGTCAGAATATTGGGTTCTCCTAGGGTTGGACTCCCTATATGGGTCAGAATATTGGGTGTTGGGTCTACTAGGCTCATAGGGTGTGGGTGCATAGGATCTATGATCATGGGATCTAGAGTCATAGGATCTAGGTTCATAGGTTATGGATTCATAGGTTCTAGGTTCATAGGATTTGGAGTCATAAGATCTATAGGTTGTGGGTATACTAGGCTTGTAGGGAGAGGGTAAATAGGGTCTATCTTCCTGGTCTATAAAATCCTGATTGAGTCTTCTAGGACTAACCTTAAGGATTGGGTCATGACGATGGGCTCTCCTAGGTTCAGCCTCAAGGTATGAATTAGGGTTTGGGGTCCTCTTAGGTTGAGGGAAATCAGGATCTGGCTCAGACTGTGACCCAAGGGTTTTTCCTGGGGTCCCTACCCGGACTTCTAATTGATTAAACCTATTGGCAAGATGGTCAATTCTATCATTGGTTTGAATACCAGACTGAGTTAATTGGGTCATCTGGGTAGTCATCTGGGTAGCCATCTGGGCCATTTGATCAGCTAGGGCTTTCATTTGGGCTTGCAAATTTTCCATGGGTTCAGACATTTATGAAGGAGGTGGGTGATATGAAACTCCTGATCTAGTGCTCATGCAAGACTTGATCAGACCGACTACAGCAGACTAGACCTAGAGTCCAAACTAAGGGCTCAATCAGGGTGGCAAACTAGCCTATAGTAACCCTATACTCAGCCAGACAGGTGTAAGGGGAGTGTTAGGTCCCTGATTGCCAATCCTAGACACCAAACAGAGATTGGCCAGGTAGGCAGACCAGCACACAAGCCCTTCGAGATTGAATCCCTAAACCACCATTCTAGACACTGAGCATAAGGCACACACAGGTAAACTTGACATAGTGATCTAACACTAGCCCGGACCCGACCAGTTGGTGTCCCTAGCCCACTAGGGCAAATTAAGTCTAGTTAATTTTAGGTTAAGGCTTGGGACCGAATTCAAGGGATGTGGTTTTGGGCTAAGGAGAGGTGATCAAATCCTCCCCCCATCTGATATAGCAAGAGTGCCCTTAAAAGTAAATTATGCAATGATGGCAGGCAGATGAGGATGCAAATTAGGGTTTAGATATTTTTAGTATTTTTGGAGAATATGTAATTTTTTTTTTGGTATTTTTTTTAAATAGAAGAAACTTGCAAATCATGGCCTAATATGCTGGAAATATACTAAAATTAAAAGATATGCAAAAAATGCTAAACAAAACCCTAAAACTTCCAAACTTGTCTTGCTAAAAAAACAGAGCCAAAAATTTATAGGCGGTATTTTGGCTTGAAGAAAATTCACAGGACATAATAAAATCTCTAAAACTTCTTAACCATAAAGCGAATTATGATAAATCTATCAAAATAAATTTCAGAATTTTTAGAGTTTTTATCAGGGAGAAATAATTAAAATAACAGAGCATATACAGACTAAAAATTACAGAAAACAAGCCCTAATCTAAGCTATGATACCAAATGATGGGGGACTAATATGCATGCAATTCTTTTTGTATATTTTATATATGGGTTTAGGTGATTAATTCCTGATTTTTAAATCAAAATCATTTTTAGGGAATTTTGTATGAATTTTTGAAGCCACGTATGCAGATTAGGACCTAGAAAAGTACTAAAGAAGGATCGCCAGGGCTGAGAAGCCTCGGTTAGGGCAAGTTCTCCTACAATATAATTACTGGAGGTAGAGGGGGTGCACCTAACAATGTCTGAAGCACCCGGTGAAGATCGCAGTGAAGGGATCTCTCGTTCCTCGATGGATGCGGCCTGGAAAACCGAGCCAATGACCCGCGGATACCCGGCTTTCTGCTCGGTGGTCCGATTGAGGCTTGGCTGGAGTCGTTGGATTCGTAGGAACTCGGGGACCTATAAACGACCTATCAGGGGTTAGAAAACTTATAGGAGATCAAGAAAATAGAAGAAAATAGCAAAGGGAAGAAAGTTTTGGAGGGGGCTGGAAGGATGGTTGGCGGCAGGAAGATGGTTGCAAACACCGGGAAGAAGAACTCTCAAACCCCTTTATGCACACAGCAGGGTAATCACACAAAGCAATTGAAGAACTCAAGGTTTATTTCATATATCAAAATCTCCCTTCATACAAGAGGCTAGGGTCCTTTAAATAGACCCTTAACCTTGGGCTCCAAGTAAGGGCACATAAGTCTTTACATAAGAATCATTTTCCCTCTCAAACCCTAGCTAGAAAATAAGGAAACATTGGTAGAAAAAATCCCTAAAAATTCTCTTGACTTGGCCAACACTCCAAGGATGCCTAGGAGGGAATGTTGGGCTTCTAAGAGCAGCAAGGGGCCGGTCCAAAGGGGCTCGGGCGCATGGGTTTGGGCCTCTGGAAGCTGGGGTGGCCTGGTAGCCAGGTAGCAGGAATATTCCCTGGTATCTTACTTTTTAGGGGCTTGGGCTTGGTGCTTGGGCTTGATTTCTTTGGGCTAGGATGCAGATAGACCTCTGGAATCATGGATGCCCTTATCTATGAATATACTTTGGCATCTGGAAGGGAATCTGGGCATCTGCAAGAAATCAGGGTTTTCTGAATTTTCCTCCTGGGGTCTTCAAATCTTCAAGCTGGGTTGGACTTGGGCTATACTTTCATGTCTTCAATCTAGTTGGATTTGGTCTTCACTTGTATGATATAGTCTTGAGTCTTCAGTATGCTTGGACAGGACTCAAAAAAATAAAATTAGCTCAACATGAGCTGACTAGCATTGGACTGAACTAGCTCAACATGAGCTGACTAGTACAGAACTGAAATAACAACTCAAAAGACTCAAATAACAACTAAAATGGACTCAGATCGGCTAAGCCCTTATTACAGATGGACTCATAAATTATTGATCAATTTATAGAGGGTTGAAAAGCCTCTATCTTATTCTGTTGCCTTTGGTGTCCCCACCAAATTGGGATCTCAACCCCACTATAGAAACCTGGTTAGGGTTTCTGGCTTACCATAGGTAAGGGCTATGATATTCATAGAAAAATAGTGGGAGACATAATTAGATTGATAAGTCCTTATCTAATTATGTATATCATCTTGAGTGGTCTGCTTATACGTTGTTCTTTATTTATGTAGATTAAATTATGGCTTCTAATTTATCATTGCAAGGTCTTTTAGATACCAATAAGTTGATCGATCCAAATTATATCGATTGGTTAAAGAACCTGATAATTGTCCTAGCTCAGGAGAAGGTATCCTATATCCTCGATTCTCCTGATCCAGTTCCAATCAAAGAGGATGCTTTTGAGGAGGAAAGTGACACATATAAAATATGGTAGAATGATAGTTTAACTATCAAGTATATTATATTGGCCTCTATGAATAATGAATTTTAGAGACAACATGAAGATATAGAACGTCAGTCCATACTACTCAATCTTAAAGATCTTTATGGAGAGCAAAGTAGGGCTACCCAATATAAAATATGAAGTACTTGTTCCATGCATGAATGAGTGAGGGCTCAATTGTTTAAGTCCATGTGCTAAAAATGATTGACTTAATCACATGATTTGGTTAATTAGATTTTGTTATGGATGGAGAGCTTAATTAGGACTTGATCCTACAATCACTTCCTGATTCCTTCTCTTAGTTTGTCATGAACTATCACATGAACAAACTAAGCCTTTCATTACCTGAGCTTCTTAATATGCTTAAGACAACTGAGAGACATTTCAAAGGGGATAAGGCACATCTTCTTCTAATTGATGGGAAGAAGAAAGCAGTAATGAAAAAGGGTTCAAAGAGAAAGTGGAACCCTAATAAAAGCATCGAGAAGAGGAAGAATGCAAAGAAGCCTTCTGCTGATGGAATGTGTTTTTGCAATGGCAAGCAGGAACATTAGAAGAAAAACTGCAAATTATATCTTGCTAGTTTGAAGCCTGATGCTGGTAGAGCATCAAAAGGTTTGTACATGATACAAACTAATTTGTCATTAAGTGCTTCAACTTCTAATTCATGGGTATTGAATACTGCATGTGGGTATCATTTTTGCAAGTCATTGCAAGGACATCACAGAATTAGAAGTTTGAAGAAAGGTGACTTCGAGCTTCATGGTGTAAGTGGTGAAGCTATTCAAGCAGAATTTGTCAACACATATTTGTTGTTATTGCCATCTGGCAAAATTTTAGAATTGAAAGATTATTACTATGTTCCAAATATTGTCAGAAATATAATTTCTGTACCCTTGTTATTACAACAAGATTTTGAAATTAATATAAAGAGCAATAGATGCTCTATTTCTCATTCTGATGAATTATTTGGAGCTGGTTCTTTTGTTAATGATCTTTTAGTTATTTCACTCAATGATGAAGTTTTACTTATTGAAACAAGAAAAAAAGAGAGAAGATGTTAATGTCACTTTTCTCTAGCATTGCCAATTAGGTCATTTAGTAAGTCAAGGATAAACAAGTTATACAAAGATAAATTCTTTGATCCTTATGATTATCAATCATTAGGAACTTATGAATTCTGTCTCATGGATAAAATAACCAAATCTTTATTTACTAGTCATGGAGATAGGGCAACTAAGTTATTGGGATTAATACATATAGATGTATGCGGACCCATATCAAAACAAGCCAGAGGAGGATACTCTTATTTCATCACCTTTACTGATAATTTATCTAGGTTTGGATATGATATCTTATGAAATATAAATCCAAAGCCTTTGATAAATTTAAAGAGTATCAAAGTGTGGTTCAAAAACAAACAAGAAAGAGTATTAAAATTCTTTGGTCAGATCGAGGAGGAGAATCCTTATCTAGTGAGTTTCTTGATCATCTTAAGGACAAAGGCATTCTCTCAAAATGGACACCTCCATATACACCACAATTAAATGGTGTAGTAGAAAGGAGGAATCGTACCTTGCTAGACATGATAAGGTCCATGATAAGTGGTGCGGGCACCAGGGCCAAAAGAAGTTGATAAGTTGAACCCACATTCTTGTGGATCACCTGTGAATAAAACCCTGAACCCAACCCCATTTACTATGTAAATATTTTATTTTAAATTATGTTATTTTGGTTTAGTTAGGGTAAACTCTTTTTATCAACTATAATTAGGGTTTTGTTTATTTTGGAGTAAAACCCTTTTTACCAAGTTGAGTCGAAACCCCAATTGAGTCAAACCCTATCTACCTAATTGGGATCTTAGTGGTCCAATTTAATTAGCCCTTTTTACCAACTTTAATTGGGTTTTTATTTGAAAGCCTAATTAAGTATAGTTGGTTCAATTAGTTATTAGTTGTTAAACCATGTGGTTAGTTATTCATTGAGTCCATGTAATTAGTTGAGTCATTGAGTCTTGTATTACAAGAGGGGACCCAAGATAGCATCCCATGTGTACCTAATTGAAGATCCATATGACTCAAATCAAGACCAATGTGCAAGCTCAAGACAAGCCCATGTGACTCCATGTGCTAGCACAAGTTTTTTGCCACATGTCATCCTATTTAGTGCCACCTTTGAATGACTTCCGGACAACACCTGCCACATCACCAGGGGACATCAACACATGCCATGTCACTTATGTTTGGACATGCAACAAGATTAAGACATCACCACATGACAACACCCTTTGGTCGGCCACTTAAGAAGGAGTTAGCGCCTCTTATTTTTTTAAGAGGAGTAAAGCAGAAGGAGACTTCCAAATTGGCACCCTCCCACTCCCCTTCATGCCAAAACCAAGAAAAAAATTGGCCAACATTTCAAGGAGTTCCAAGTCATCTCAAGTCATCCAAGTGGAGAAGGTTGGAAGGTATTCCTACTTCAAGAGTTTTGATAAAATAGGTTGGAAGCAGCTTAAGTTCCTAGGACTCAAGAGTCTCACCAAAACTCTTGAGTCTTCTTCAATCCAAAATGAAGAGTCCACTCACATACAAAAGTCCAGATCAGCCCAACAAGCAAGATTCCAAGACACCCAGAAGTTGGACTCTAGGAGTTGTATTCTAAGGGAGCACAAGTCTCGTCTTTGTGTCCCTTACAACACTGGTTATGGGTCTATAAATATCCCATCAACCCCTCCCTTTGTAATCAATTATTCATCAATATACAACGAAATTCTATCAAATTTTATTCCTTTGCTGTGTGCATCACGAGGTGTAAGGCCCTTCCTTTGTTCTACGAAACATCGCAGGGTGTGAGGCCCTATTATCTAGCCATCAAGAAATCCAAATCCACCATATCTAAACCCTCCTTCTTTTCAACCATATCTAAACCCTCCTTCTTTTCATTCTTTCCTTTCCATTGCTGCTTTTAATTCGTGTTTCTTTCTTTGTTAAGTGTTACAGGTGAACAGGAATCAAGATTAAGTGTTCTTACCTCGAAATCGGCATCGTGCAGAAGATTGGAGCCTGGAAGCAAGATCTTGAAATCCTATCGCTATAATCTTGAGACTCCTGCCAAATCTACATCGAGAGAGCAATCTTTATTGGTACAACTGAACATTTTCCCATCTCATAATTTTTGACTCATTGAATAGATCCTAGTTTATGATGGTTTCTCAACCACCAGGTCCTGTTTTTTTAATTACTTTATAGGTTTACTTGTGCGGGAAATTGAATTAGTTTCCTTCGCTGTCTCCTTAGTAGTCTTCTTTAAAATCTAAAAATTATAGAAAAATTAGTTTCTAATTTTTCTCTATTAATTAGTTATTAATTTCAGTAATTTAGTTTTGGTTTTCTATCCCGCATTAATAAGCTTCACTAATCTTCCTGTTTCCTTCTGGGATTATGCCCTAGAAATTGCTGCCTATATATTAAACAGAGTACCATCAAAGTCAGTATCCAGTATTCCATATGAATTATGGAAAGGCAAAAGGCCAAATATTAAATATCTTAAGATTAGGGATTGCCTAGCTCATGTTAAAAATATATTTGGACATAAACTAAGTTCTAAGGCTGATAAATGTAGGTTCATTGGTTATCCTCAAGAAGGTATTGGATATCTCTTTTATCATCCTACTAAACAAAAGGTTTTTATCAGTAGGCATGCCATTTTCTTAGAAAAGAAATTTATCCAAAAAGGAGGCAATGGCAGGATACTTGATTTTGATGAAGTACAAGATCAACAACCTACTCCTATAGACAATCAACCTCAAATTTTTTAACCTCAAGTACCTATTGATCAGGTACCACCACAACACACCTCCTCTCCATCGATTAGAAAGAGTACGGAATCCACCTCTCAGATATGGCTTTATCATTAGCAATGACAATGAAGCTAGCATCATTCAAGATAATGATCCTTTGACCATACGGAAGCTGTCAAGAGTAAAGACTCTAATAAATGGCTTGATGCTACAAAATCCGAAATGGACTCCATAAAGACCAACCAGGTTTGGACCTTGGTTGATCCACCTGAGGAAGTAATCCAATAGGGCATAATCCAATAGGGCATAAATGGGTCTTCAAAAGGAAGATTAGAGTAGATAGCCAAGTAGAAACCTACAAAGCTAGACTAGTGGCTAAGGATTTCAAACAAAGATATAGTATTGACTATGATGAAACTTTTTCGTTAGTAGTCAAGTCCATTAGGATTTTGCTTACTATAGCTGTATACTATGATTATGAAATATGATAAGTGGATGTAAAGACTGCTTTCCTGAATGGGTATCTTAAGGAAAAAGTCTATATGTTGTAGCCAAAAGGATTTGTCTCAAGTGAGAGACCAAACCAAGTATGCAAGCTTAAGAAATCTATATATAGATTAAAGCAAGTATCGAGAAGTTGGAACATCTGATTTGATGAAACAGTTAAGGAATTCAGTTTCATCAAAAATATGGATGAACCATGTATATATAAGAAGACAAATGAGAGTGCCATTGTCTTCTTAATATTGTATGTAGATGGCATACTTATTATTGGAAATGATATTCCAATGTTGAAATCGGTCAAAGCTTGGCTATCTAAATAGTTTTCCATGAAGGATTTGGGAGAAGCATCCTATATACTAGGTATATAGATCTATAGAGATAGATCTAAGAGGATGCACAGCTTATCTCAATCCAGATACATTGACATAGTATTGAAAAGATTCAATATGGAGGGAAGTAAAAGGGATTACTTGTCCACGAGTCAAGGCATACATCTTTCTAAGAAGATGTCTCCTAAGACATCTGAAGAGAGACAAAGAATAAGTAAGATTCCTTATGCTTCAACTGTAGGATTGATCTGTATGCCATGTTATATACCAGGCCTGATGTTGCTTATGCCTTATGTTGGGTTACCTAGGCCGGGCGCTGTAGAAGGCTAGGTTTCAAATTTTTCATTTTCGAAACCCTAACCGGCTGAAATCCTAAACCCTAGGACCACTTGTGCATAACAATCAATAAATCAAGTATTTTGGGTAATAGAAGAATACCTGGAATGCTGATTCCTTCTTCTTTCCACTAGGCACACAAGTGCATGCCCTCCAGAGCTGATCCACATAGGACTTGAACGTAGGAACCACTCCTTAGTAGGTTGCTTAAACCACTGGACTCTTTTGAAGGCCTTTTCTTCCTTTAGCAGCCTCTCCATCCTTGCTCAGACCCTTGTCCTCCAGTAGAGCACTCTGAACCCTCTCCAAAACTTCTCTTCTCTCTCTATCACTTTTTAATTCTCTTCCTAAACCCTTGTCTTAAATGGCAGACTTGTCTTTAAAGGAAGACCTATGTCCTAACAAGGGAAGGAAGAGATAAGTAGGATAGAGTGTAAAAATGTAAGAAAGAAGGAGAGTTTTGTTCCATCAGAATAAACACCGATGGCCTTTTATAGGAGATGAGGGGGGCACCAGATAAGGCTCTTCATCAACCTTTGATAAGCCATTCAAAAGATCAAATAAGACTCTTCACAAAGGAGTCTTATGAGTGAAAAGTCAACAATTTTCATGTGCCGAAAGCCTTATACAAGTCCCTTCATTTTTTCATCCGACTTCTCCACTTGCCACTTGAAAATTACCGGTTGTAAGAAGGCCAAGGAACATGGCTTTTCAATGAAAAATACCAGTGATTAAAAGATGCTTAAAGCAGGACTCTGCTTCTTGTTTTTGCACCAAATGAAGAGTCGAAACTCTTCATTTGTGCCAACTCCCTTCCACCGAACTTCACATTTGTTTACCGATCAATAGGCATTTAAAAAGGCATGGAAATGAGGATGAAGTCTCTTGGACTTCATCTGGCTTTGGCAACTGATAGGCAGAAGGACTCTTGGTTCTTCTGTGCACATTCAATTTGGCGCATACCATGAATTGGCACCAAGAGTCCCTTCATGTTATGACTCTTCATTTAAATAGGATAAAGGCTAATTAAATCTAGATAAAACTAGATAATTGCTACCCCACATTGGACTCAATCCAATCTAGGATTCTCTTAAATTGGTTAGCCCATTAAGCAACCTTTAGACCCGATTCAATTGGGTTAGGAGTTAGGTTAGCCTACACATGCTAGTGTGTAATATAGCAAACCAATTAGGATCCCATGACCCTAATAAAATTCTAATTGACTTCCTAGGTCAATTTCCTAATGTGTGTGACCCTTTAAGTTCCACATCTAGCTAGTAGTAGGTCTAGGTCCAAGCTGATTTGATCCAATCGAACCTGATTGATCTAATTAGGTTAACTTGAGCTGACCTAAGTTGCCAATTCAAACCAACTTCCGAATTGACTCATGAATCCAATCGAATTGATCCAAACCTATAAGACATGATTGATGTCTAGCAACATGTCATGCCTACCCGGAAGATGAGGAATTTGGTAGAAAGTATCAAAATATCCTTCAGTGGAAAGTTACCATACAATTCAATCCTTAGATGTCCCTTTATCCCGATTAAGTGATGGGCATGGATAAATGTCAAACCCTATAGCATTTAATTATTTTGAATCTCAAATTGATAATAAAGACTGGACTGATGATAGATCAGAAACCTGTTGCCCAGTAAGCAACCCAAGAGGGGGGATAAATTAGGTCTCTAAAAACTATTTACTTGATGCAATGCAATGTTATGCAATCCAATCTAACAATTAATTAAGGTACTATGAATTCAAATGTGATGCGCTTAAATAAAAGTGCAGCAGAAATAAAGAGCAATAAAAGAGAAGCAAGTAGAGAGATCAATCAACCACAAAAATCAAGAAATATAGTGGTTCGATGCTATCCAATGCACCTACATTCACTCCTCAAGATCTCCTTGAGAATTTACTATAATCATACCGATTACAGTTGATTAGTTTTGCGGGCTCACTAATAAAAAACCTAACTTATTTTCACAAGGCCAACAAGTCAAAACCTTACTTGGTTTTACAGGCTAACCAAGAACCTAAATGGTTTTACGGGCTAACCACCAACCTCCCTTGGTTTTCTGGGCTAACCAAGAACCTAATTAGTTTTCAAAGGCTCACCAATAACCTTCCTTGGTTTTACATTAGGCTAACCAAGAACCCTTACAACAAATAAAATTTTGAAGTAGAGAAACAATATAAGCTTTCTAAAATAAAGCGGGTATCTCTTTGCAGAGGTTCTTTGAACTTGTTGAAGCCTCTTGAATGCTCAAGAATAGATGATCTTCAATGCTCTTGAAGGCTCTTGAATGCTTGGAGGCTTGCTTTTGCTTGAGAGTGGTTGAATCTTCAATGAATTTTCTTCTCTCTTGAATGCTTCTATTTCATTCTCATCAATAATATATGAATTGTTCTCCTTTTGATTTGATTTGGAGCATATAAATACCTCTCCAAGGCTTCAAATCCTGTTTCTAGCCGTTAGACTTGAAAAACTAGCCATTAAAGGGCAAAAAGGTTAAGTTCTGCATTTGAAAAACTAGCCATTACTGTTCCTAGAACTACATGTGTCGACACTTCAAGCTGTGAGTCGACACTTCAGGTCGACACTTGAACTTCTTGAGTCGACACCCAGTTCAAAAATCTTCAATTTGGTTCTCTGGAAATCTCAGATGTGTCGACACTTTCTCAGGTGAGTCGACACTTTGAGTCGACATTTTGCTTCCATATGTCGACACTTCAGCAGATCCTTATTTTCAGCAAGTTCTATGGCTTGAAAATCTTAAGCAATGAACTGATCCATGTGTCGACACTTCAGGTCCATGTGTTGACACTTTAGCCATGCCATTTGAAACATTCTTTGCATACCGGCTTGAGTTGACAATTCACCTCCATGTGTCGACACTTGATGTCATGTGTCGATACTTCGAATTGATACTTTAATGAAATCTTGATGGAAAAGTCTGAACTTGTGCTGAAACACATTTATACTTAACTCAATTGACCATTCAAGCAATCTTTGATTATCCAAGTCCACTTTGAGTAGATCTTTTTATCCAAACTTGGTTTACTTCAATCAAACAAACTTCTTCAGATTTGTGAGCACCTTTTTCAACAAAAACATACTTCAAGGAAATCATTAGTACTCAACTTATACTTAACCATTTTGCTTATCATCAAAATCAATAATGGAGTTAACAATCTCTCCCTTTTGGATGATAACAAAACCTTTAAGTATAAGTTGCATAAGAAGCTTTTAAAAGAATTCATCAAGGTGCATAGAATTAAATGTAATAGTTGTATCAAAGTAATTTTCAATATCGACAAGATGTATCAGAATAAGAATGATATAATAATTTAGGATTATCAGAGCAAGTTGTAATGATTAAGAGTATCAGAGCTTTAGGATATATATGAAACATAATCGCATGTATCATGATACTCTAAAAAAATTCAACAATAAGTAAAGCTCCCCCTGAATTGATGATCCAAAAAATAATTTGTAAATAACTTTTCAAACATTTAAAAAGGGGTTTTAAGATGAAATTCACTTTAAAAAGGTATAGCTCCCCCTTTCTTAAGGAATTTGTAAACAATTTCAATTCAAGTTTTCAAAATAATTTTCAAATTTTGGAAATACTCTCATTTACCCCTTTCACATCATGAAATGAACTTTACATTTATACTTACTACTCATAAATATATATCACATTTATACTTTAATCTTCACATTTATACATTTATACTTTAATCTTACTACTACTCCCCCTTTTTGTTATTTTTAAAAAAGGTAGGAAGACAAATATGATATCCAAAGATGAAGAACTAAGAAAAGTGTAAACCATTTCATTCATTTGAAGTCACAAAGATGAAGTACAATATAATATCTCATTTCAAGTCAAAATTTGTACAATAAAAGACAAAACATACATAGATGCATAAAAGTAAACTATCTAACATACATAAATATCCTAATCCTCATCCATATCATCAGTATCATCAGAAGATGATCCGATCTCAACCGGTCCTGTATCAGTAAAAGATTGAACTCGAGGCCATAACGATCTGAGATCTCGGAGTCGAGTCCTAGTCAGCCATGGAGGGATATGATGACCACGTCCTCTGCATCAAGCATATGTCCGACCTCTGGCTAGAGTAGTAGAGGTGGAAGCAATATCCTCCACAGGAACAGAACTGATCGGGTCGACAGTTTCTGCGATTGTTGAAAGTGGCGTACGATCAAAAGAGGGACCGGAGTCAAGATACTGAAAGCTAGGTGTGTAAAAACCAAGCTCTCAGATAAGTGAGGATGTGTAAATGGTAAGAGTATCAACAATGGGTGTGTCAAAAACAGGCATATCGTTGACGATTCGATAGGTGTATCAAGGATAGATGTATCAGCTAAAGAATGAACGGGTAAGTCTATAATGACAAATCAATGATAGGAGTGTCAATAATCGGTGTATCGATAATATGGGTATCAATAATAGGTGAATGAACAATAATAGGAGAATCAATAACTGGTGAAAGAATAGGAAGAGGAATGTGATCATCCGATCTAGAAGGAGAGGATAGGACTGGAGTCTGGGCAGGTAAACTAGAAGGGTCATGAGTAAGACTCTTGGGCAAGTCTGCCGTCACCTCCGTCGCTGGCTCTGTAGTCAGATCTGGGAAATCAAATTCACCAGAGTCAGTCTCCTCACCGTCTCCATCAATATCATCACCATCAACATCATCTCCAACAACATCACCATCAACATCAACAACAGGTGCAGGAGCAAGTGGAGCAGTATCAGCAACTGGAATACTCACTGAAGGTTTGGATAGTGCGGTCAGTATAGCTGAGATGCCATCACTCAGTCCACTTTGGCTTTCTCTGGTCTTGGTTACGAAGCAGGCAAGATGCTGTCTCGTGATCAAAAGATCAATCTCAATGCATCTGACTCTATCCAATAAGCTATCAGAAACATCCTGAGTCTCCATCTGAGCTGGCTGAGGCTATGCTGAAGTAGTAGGATCAGACTGAGATGCAACCGCTAGCTGTGCTGCTGTCTCAAGCTGATCTCGCTAGGTCCTGCCTCATTGGAGAGGATGCGCTCCTCCTCTACAGCATCATCGTCATCAGCTCTATCCTTGGCTTGACCAGATATCCTGCAAGTCACTGGCCTCAGAACAAATGATAACCCATCCGGTGTAATGACCTAATGTCATACACATCAGTATGAAGTAGCATGCGGAAGGGCTCGTCCTCAAAGCTGACACCGTACTCTCTGAATAGAATAGTGAACCCCATCCCATAGGGCAAGTAGAGTCGCTGGCTCGTCAACGCCTCCATCGTCCGGTGAATCATAAGCACTAGAGGCAGACGGGCGTGCGCTGAACTAATGAGACCATCACTAGCAACTCTCGCTCAGTGATGTAATCGAAGTGTTCGGTCTTCGGCAAAAGTATCTGGGCGACAATGTGGTGTAACAATCTCATCTCTGCTCACAATCAGGATGCGGGTACGATGGCTCCCTCAGACAATATATCAAACTCAAAGATACATTGAAGTCCACTCACTTTGTCCATCAAGTTGTCCACCACTGAACCAGTCATCGGAATGTCCCATACTCTGCTCAGTACCTTTGATGAAACTGGGATATCTCGGCCTCTCACCTGTGCCATCCATCCATCAGTCCTACGAGCGAGTGATCCATAAAACTTCCTGATAAGCCCAGGGTAAAACCTCTCACTGAGTGAGCAAAATGAAGTCAAACCAGCCTGTCGAATCCACTATCCGATCCTAAAATACTGCTGGTCAATAAAAGTGAAGTCCACTCGTCATCCCCCGATGACGGTCTTCGAGCTCATCCTACTAAAAGCTATAAAAAGTGGTTGTGCTGGCAGATCAAGAGCTCTAGCCTTGTGTCTAGCCTTCGTTCTTCGTTCCTCCTCCTGATTGGACTAACGAGGGCGATGGACAACTTGTTTTCAGGGTCCCATTGCTTAGAATAAGGATTTGGGCAAGATTTGGGTGAAAATATAGGGTTTCTAAGGCTCAGAAACCAAATGGGAGGCAAAATCTAGCAAAATCAGAACTACCAAGTGCTCCAAATGAAGAATTAATGGGTTTAAATCATGAAACAGAGTGAGGAGTACCTTAGATCAAGTGTCAACTCGAGAGAGATGAAGAAATGGGGAGAAAAACACTTCGAAATGCCCTTATTCTCGATCTACTGCCATTCAAGTTTCGACTCATGAATGTGTCGACACATTCAAGTGTCGACACATTAATATGTCGACACATCGACTTAAAAACTGAAAAATAAGAGATTGAAGCATTGATCAAAATTAAGCATACTTCGATGAAATTCAACAAAATTAGTAAAGATTGATCATGATTGTTGTCAAATAAGATTGATTTGAGTCAAAGATAAGAAAAATTTAATCAAAAGGATTAATGATCCTGAGCTCTCTTCTAATCATATAAAACCGATCTTCCAGAAAAGGTTTAGTTAACATATCAGCTAATTGAAATTCAGTACTTATAAATTCAAGCATAACATCATTATTTTCAACATGATCTCTAATAAAATGATGACTAATTTCAGTATGTTTACTCCTAGAATGTTGAACAGGATTTTTAGTCAAGCAGATAGCACTAGTATTATCACATTTAATAGGTGTACTAGCTAACCTGATTCCAAAATCTTCAAGTTGTTGCTTAATCCACAAGATTTGAGAACAACTTCCTGCTGCAATATACTCAACCTCAGCTATGGATAGTGCAACTGAAGTTTGTTTCTTGCCAAACCATAAGATTAAGTTAACTTCAAGAAATTGGCAGGTACCACTAGTACTCTTTCTATCCAATTTACAACCAGCAAAATCAGCATCAGAATATCCAATTAATTCAGCAGGAGAATCTCTAGAATACCATAAACCAATATTAATAGTACCAGATAGATATCTAATAATGCACTTAACAGCCATCAGATGTGATTCTTTAGGTTCAGACTGATATCTAGAATACATGCATACACTGAACATTATATCTGGTCTACTATCAATTAAGTATAGTAAAGAGCCAATCATACCTCTATATAACTTTTGATCTACTGATTTACCATATTCATCTTTATCAAGTCTACAAGAGGGGCTCATAGGCATACCTATTGCTTTAGTAGTCTCCATCCCAAACTTCTTTATAATTTCTATTATATACTTAGCTTGGTTGATGAAGATTCCATCTATAGTTTGCTTGATCTGGAGTCCAAGAAAGAAATTGAGTTCTCCCATCATGCTCATCTTGAACTCACCCTGCATTAGCTTAGCAAACTCTTGACAAAGAATTTCATTAGTTGCACCGAAAATGATATCATCAACATATATTTGTATTACTAATAAATCACTATTTTTTTTCAAAAATAGTGTTTTATCAACATGGCCTCTAGAAAATTCATTTTCAATTAAAAATTTGTTGAGTCTCTCATAACAGGCTTGAGGTGCTTACTTTAATCTATAAAGTTCTTTGTGCAATTTAAAAACATGATCAGAATGTGCATGATTTTCAAATCCAGGTGGTTGTTCAATAAAAACTTTTTCAGTTATAAAACCATTTAGAAAAGCACTCTTAACATCCATTTGAAATAGTTTAAAGTTCATAAAATAAGCAAATACTAATAATAGCCTAATTGCTTCAAGTCTAACAACAGGAGCAAAAGTTTCATCAAAATCAATCCCTTCCTCCTGGTTGTAGCCTTTAGCAACTAGCCTAGCTTTATTTTTAACAACAATTCTATTTTCATCTAATTTATTCCTAAGCACCCATTTTATGCCAATAATAGAAATATTAGATGGTCTTTCTATTAATATCCACACATTATTTTTATTAAAATGAATTAGTTCATCTTGCATGGCATTAATCCAGTTAGGGTCTTTTTCAGCTTCTTCAAAACATTTAGGTTCTACTTGTGATACAAAAGCTATATAATCACATTCATTTCTAATTGACGCTCGAGTTCTTATCCCTTTAGATGGATCACCTAGGATTAATTTCTTAGGATGTCCATGAGCATACCTCCACTCCTTAGGTAGATCTTGATGCTTTGGAGTGTTATCTTCTTTCTCATTCTTGTTTTGATCTTCTTCAATCAGCTAAGGGGGGTGATCATTTAGTATCAACTTTTAAAGCTTATTAGCACCTGCACATTCATCAGAAGTATCCTCTTTTCTGGAGGATTTGTTAGTAGATTCTTCAAAAACAACATACACTGACTTTTCTATAACCAAAGTTCTTTTATTGAAAACTCTGTATGCCCTGCTTGATGTGGAGTATCCCAAAAAGATACCTTCATCAGACTTGGTATCAAATTTTCCAAGATTATCTTTTCCATTTTTTAGAATAAAATATTTGCAACCAAAAACTCGAAAATACTTTAAAGTTGGTTTTCTTTGATTCCAAAGTTTATATGGAGTTTTCTTCAAAATAGGGCGGATTAAAACTCGATTTAAGATATAACATGCAGTATTAATAGCTTCAGCCCAAAAATATATTGGCAAATCATTTTCATAAAGTATAGTACATGCCATTTCTTTCAAAGTACAATTTTTTCTTTCTACTACCCCATTCTGCTAAGGTGTCCTTGGTACAGAAAAGTTGTGTTCAATTCCTTTTTCATTACAAAAGTTTTTGAAATCTTGATTTTCAAATTTAGTTCCATGATCACTGCGAATGCAAACAACTGAAACATCTTTTTCATTTAAGACTTTTCAATAAAACTTTATAAAAGCAGAAAATGATTCATCTTTATGTACTAGAAAGAAAACCCATGTAAATCTCAAAAAATCATCCACTATGACTAATCCATATCTCTTACCTCCTAGACTTGATATTCTAGTTGGTCCAAAGAGATCCATATAAAGTAGTTCTAGTGGCCTACTAGTAGTTACAAAACCTTTTCATTTGAAAGAAGTTTTAACTTGTTTACCAAATTGACATGCTTGGCAAATTCTATCTTTTTCAAAACAAAGTTCAGGTAAATCTCTAACTAAATTTTTTTTGCAAAGTTTTGAAAGTAGATACATACTAGCATGCCCTAATATTCTATGCCATAGCCAACTAGTCTCGTCTTTAGTAGAATTCATTGCAACAAGGCATTCTCTATTAGGCAAAGATAGATCATCCAAATCTACCAAATAAACATTACCATGCCTTTTTCCAATGAATTGTACTCCATTTATATCAGGACTAGCAATTATGCAATAAGATGATTTAAAAATGACTTGAAAATCTTTATCACAAAATTGACTAATGCTCAAAAGGTTATGCTGCAAATCATTAACTAGAAGAAATTATGTGAACCTTACCAATTCCAATAATTTTTTCTTTACCATTATCCTCGAAGGTCACAATCCCTCCATTCAAAGCTTCAAGAGAAGTAAATTACTTCACATCTCCCATCATGTGCCTTGAGCAACCACTGTCAAGATACCAAAGTCTTTTGTTCTCCTTGGTTGCAAGACACACCTGCAATAAAATCAAGCTTTGTTTTTAGGTATCCAAGCTAACTTGGGTCCTTTAGGGTTAGTACTTAAAATGGTTCCTTTTGGAACCCACACTTTACCAAAAGAATTAATTTTCCTTAAATTGCATTGAAAAGATTTATGACCTAACTTTTTACATGAAAAACAAGTTATGCTGGATGATGTAGGTACAAACAAGTTTTTAAAGTACTTTTGCTATTTTTGTGATCTAAAACCTAAACCTGCTTTATTGAAAATGGCTCTTTGACTATTCAAAAATAGGTTCAATTTTTCTGAACTATAAGTAAATTTTTCAACAAAAGGCTTTATCTTTTCAAGTTCATTTTTGTACTTAACATTTTCCAACTCTAAATCTTTATTTTTCTTTAAAAGATCATCATTTAAAAAAACATTTTTGGATCTTTTCAAAACTTCATTCTCCATTGACAAAGCATTGTTTTTCTTTTCCAAAACATCCATTTTAGATTTCAAATCACTAACTTCATTTAGCGAAGATTTGTTTTCAAAAGAAAAACTATTTGCATGCTTTTTCAACCTTTTATTTTTAGATAAAATTATTTTATAATCATGCATAAGTTCATCAAAAGTATTTCTAAGCTCATCAAAAGTAAAATCTATTTCAGTATCGGAATTTACCTCATCTTGCTCTTGATGTGCCATTAAACAAAGATTTGCATCTTCAGTCTGCTCTTCTTCAGAACTGGAGTCTTCACTGTCACTCCAGGTAGCCATCATTGCTTTCTTTCTTAATTTCTTCCTTAACTTCTTAAGGAGAGGGCAATCGAACTTGTAGTGTCCCAGCTTCTTGCACTCAAAGCATGTAGATATTTCCTTCTCCTTTTTCTTTTCTTTTTCCTTCTCTTTCTTTTTTCCTTTTTCTTTTGATTGATATTTCTTTTTGTAAGGAAACTTCCTCCTCTTCATGAATCATCTGAATTTCCTTGCAATGAGGGCTTCTTCACCTTCTTCTTCTTCTTCTTCTTCGGACTCATCTATTGAGGATTCTTCTTGTATATTTGATTTGAAAGCAATCCCCTTTTTCTTTTTGTCCATGTCCATTGTTTTTTGTTTCAAATTTAGCTCATAAGTCATGAGCAATCCAACCAACTGCTCTAGAGATAGTTTGTCAACGTCCTTGGCTTCTTGGATTGCGATCACCTTCGGATCCCATGATGTTGGAAGTGACCTGAGGATTTTATTCACAAGATCAGCATTAGACATTACCTTTCCAAGACTTCTCATTCCATTTACAATATTTGTGAATCTTGTGTACATATCAGTGATAGATTCATTAGGTTCCATTCGGAACATCTCATATGTGTGCACTAACATGTTCACTTTAGTATTTTTCACTTGATCGATATCCTCATGGGTAACTTCAAGTGTGTCCCATATTTCTTTAACAGAGGTGCATGTAGATATCCTATTAAATTCACTAGAATCTAATGCACAATAAAGGAGATTCATTGCCTTGGCATTGATCTCGGATTGCTTAATGTCATTTTCATCCCAATCCTCTTCAAGCTTTGGGATGGAAACACCATTAATTACTACTGAAGGAATATGAGGATCTTTATCTACAACTCTCCACAAATTATAATCGATAGAATGCATATAAATTCTCATCCTAGTTTTCCAATATGTGTAGTTTGATCCATTGAAAAATGGAGGTCTATTTGAGGCTTGACCCTCAACTATGCTAGTACTAATTGGGGCTGCCATAGATCTTTACTCAAGATAGTAAAGCCTATGTACTGAGAATAGAGCTCTGATACCACTTGTTGCCCAGTAAGCAATCCAAGAGGGGGGGTGAATTGGGTCTCTAAAAACTATTTACTTGATGCAATATAATGCTATGCAATCCAATCTAACAATTAATTAAGGTACTATGAATTCAAATGTGATGCTCTTAAAAAAAATGCAGTGAAAATAAAGAGCAATAAAAGAGAAGCAAGTAGAGAGATCAATCAACCACAAAGACCAAGAAATATAGTGGTTTGGTGCTATCCAATGCACCTACATCCACTCCACAAGATCTCCTTGGGAATTCACTATAATCACACCAATTATAGTTGATTAATTTTGCGGGCTCACTAATCAAAAACCCAACTTGTTTTCACAAGGCCAACAAGTCAAAACCTCACTTGGTTTTACGGGCTAACCAAGAACCTAAATAGTTTTACGGGCTAACCACCAACCTTCCTTGGTTTTCCGGGCTAACCAAGAACCTAATTGGTTTTCAAAGGCTCACCAATAACCTCCCTTGGTTTTACAATAGGCTAACCAAAAACCCTTATAACAAATAAAGTTTTGAAGTAGAGAAATAATATAAGCTTTCTAAAATAAAGAGAGTATCTCTTTGAAGCTCGATGTAGAGGTGCTTTGAACTTGTTGAAGCCTCTTGAATGCTCAAGAATAGATTATCTTCAATGCTCTTGAAGGCTCTTGAATGCTTAGAGACTTGCTTTTTCTTGAGAGTGGTTGAATCTTCAATGAATATGAGTTAAAGCTCTCTTTTCTTCTCTCTTGAATGCTTCTATTTCATTCTCATCAATAATATATGAATAATTCTCCTTTTGATTTGATTTGGAGCATATAAATACCTTTTCAAGGCTTCAAATACTGTTTCTAGCCATTAGACTTGAAAAACTAGCCATTAGAGGGCAAAAGGATCGAGTTCTATGTTTGAAAAACTAGCCATTACTGTTCCCAGAACTCCATGTGTCGACACTTTGGGCTATGAGTCGACACTTCAGGTTGACACTTGAACTTCTTGAGTCGACACCCAGTTCAAAAACCTTCAATCTGGTTCTCTGAAAATCTTAGATATGTCGACACTTCCTCAGGTGAGTCGACATTTTGAGTCGACACTTTGCTTCCATGTGTCGACACTTCAGCAAATCCTCATTTTCAGCAAGTTCTTTGGCTTGAAAATCTCAGGCGATGAGCTGATCCATGTGTCGACACTTTGAGTTGACAATTTAGGCCATGTGTTCACACTTCAGCTATGCTATTTGAAATATTCTTTGCATACTGGCTTGAGTCGACACTTTACCTCCATGTGTCGACACTTGGTGTCATGTGTCGATACTTTGAATCGACACTTCACTGAAATCTTGATAGAAAAGTCTAAACTTGTGCTGAAACATATTTATACTTAACTCAATTGACCATTCAAGCAATCTTTGATTATCCAAGTCCTCTTTGAGCAGGTCTTTTCATCCAAACTTGGCTTACTTCAATCAACAAACTTTTTCATATTTGTGAGCACCTTTTTCAACAAAAACACACTTTAAGTAAACCATTAGTACTCAACTTATACTTAACCAGTTTGCTTATCATCAAAATCAATAACGGAATCAACAAAACCCTATCTAATCTCATCCTGCTTTGATCAAAGACTTTCTGAGTCATCATTCGAAAAGATCACTTGGGATAACAACTCCCCTTTACTAGGAGCGATCGATTCCTTGTTGACTTACTCATTATTTTCATGCACAATCCACCATATCTAGAAACACCTCGTACATGACTAAATTTCCATGAAAGAGTATGCACCAAAACATGGGTTCATGTACACAAGATACTATGGTAGTCTCAGCTCTAAGGATCACATGCATAACTCCCACTAAGAGAACATTGCTTTGATAAGTAAGAAGACTTCCATTTGATGTTCTCTTGTTGGATCAGTTTAGTGGACTCATAACCTAATGAGCACTCACATCCTTGTATTAGTGTCTCTACACAAGTGGCTGTAAGACCAATCACCCTTTCCAACAAGCATACATAGGATGTGCTAGTCTTTTTGGATTCATTGATCCTCGAATTGATGGTCCATCGACTAGGAACATTTTAGATTAGGGTTTATAGAAACTAAGGTCTCACTATTATGATTTCTATCATAACCCTAATTTTACTACCCTAACCTATGGGGTTCATCATAATCTAATATAGATGTAGCAATATAATGAATCAAAATTGCCTTTATTTAATATCATACAAGAGTCGGTAGATTATAATAATGCCCTTACAAAGATTAGCTTTTAGTTTACTTTTTTTTCAATCTTCCACTTGTACTAAAGCCAATCGCCCTTGTATCTTATACCCATATAATCTAAGTGGCAATCAAGATGCTGCGAGGTAATGCTTTAGTGAATGGGTCTGCTATATTGTTCTTTGTTTCACTCGTTCGATGATAACATCTTGTCTTTCTATAATCTCTCGAACAAGGTGGAAGCATCTTAGGATGTGCTTGGACTTATGATAAGACCTTGGCTCCTTAGCTTGTATAACAGCTCCAGTGTTATCATAATGCAATAGCACCGATTATTGTATAGCAAGAACCATGCCCAATTCCATGATAAATTTCTTCATCCACACAGCTTCCTTTGCGGCTTCACTTGCAGCTATGTATTCTGCCTCAGTGATTAAGGCAACTACAGTTGGCTGCTTGGTACTCTTCCAACTCACTGCGCCACCATATAGGATGAAGGCATACCCTAATATGGATTTGCTATCATCTGGATCTGATTAAGAACTAGAATCTATATACCCTTCTGGTTTCAACTCTGATCCACCATAGATAAGAAAAACATCTTTGTCCTTCTCAGGTACTTAAGAATATTTATCATAGCTTTCCAATGATTCTCACCTGGATTACTCTGGAACCTACATACTATGCCCAAGGCATGAGCAATATCAGGTCTGGTACATAACATGGCATACATAATTGATCCTATAGCCGAAGCATTAGGTATTAAACTCAATCTTTCTCTCACATCTGGTGTCTTAGGAGACATTTTCTTAGCGAGATGTATGCCTTGACTCATAGATTAGTAACCCCTCTTACTTCCATCCATGTTGAATCTCTTTAACACTAAGTCAATGTACGTAGATTGGGATAAACCTAGCATCCTCTTAGATCTATCTCTATAAATCTTTATACCTAGTATATAAGATACCTTTGCCAAATCCTTCATGGAAAACTGCTTTGATAGCCAAGATTTGATCGATTGCAATATTGGAATATCATTTTCAATGATGAGTATGTCATCAACATACAAGACCAAGAAAGCAAGTGCACTCCCACTTGTCTTCTTGTACATACATGGTTCATCCACATTCTTGATAAAACCAAACTCCTTGATTATTTCATCAAAGTGGATGTTCCAACTCCTCGATGCTTGCTTTAATCCATAAATAGATTTTCTAAGCTTGCATACTTGGTTTGGTCTCTCGCTTGAGACAAAACCCTCTAACTATGTCATATAGACTTCTTCCTCCAGATTTCCATTGAGGAATGCATCTTAACATCCATCTACTAGATCTCATAATTATAGTATGCTGCTATAGCAAGCAATATCCGAATGGACTTGAGCATGGCTACTGGTGAAAAAGTTTCATCATAGTCAATGCCATGTTTTTGTTTGAAACCTTTTGCCACCAGTCTAGCCTTGTAGGTCTATATTTGACCATCTACTCCAATCTTATTCTTGAAGATCCATTTACATCCTATTGGGTTAATTTCTTCAGGTGGATCTGCTAAAGTCCAAACCTGATTGGAATACATGGAGTCCATTTTAGATTTCATGGTATTTAGCCATTTGTCAGAGTCTTTACTCTCGACAGCTTCCGTATAGGTCACAGGATCATCATCCTGTATGATATTAGCTTCATTGTCATTCCCAATGACAAAGCCATATCTGAGAGGTGCACCCCGCACCCTCTCGAACATTCGAAGAGGAGGTGTGTGTTGTGGTTGTTCCTAGACTTTTGGAACATCTAGTTGAGGAATTGTTGTAGGTTGAACTTCTTCAAGTTCTAATATCCTCCCACTACCCCCTTCTTGGATAAACTCCTTTTCCAAGAATGTAGCATGCCTACTGATAATGACCTTTTGCTCGATAGGATGGTAGAAAATGTAACCTATACCTTCATTATGATATCCTATAAACCTATATTTATCAGTCCTAGCACTTAACTTATATCCAAAAATATTCCTGACATAAGCAGGGCAACCCTAAATCTTAAGATACTTAAGACTTGGCCTTTTTCCTTTCCATAATTCATATGGAGTGTTCTTAACTGCCTTTGACGGTACCCTGTTCAATATGTAGGTAGTAGTCTCTGGGGCATAACCCCAGAAAGATATTGGAAGATCTGTGAAGCACATCATGGACTGTACCATATTTAACAAGGTATGATTCCTCCTTTCTGCTACACCATTTAGCTGTGGTATATATGGAGGGGTCCATTCAGAGAGAACTCCTTTGTTTTTAAGATGATCGAGAAATTCACTAGACAAGTATTCACCACCTCGATCAGATTGAAGGACTTTAATACTATGCCCAGTTTGTTTCTCGACTTCACTTTGATACTCTTTGAATTTTTCAAAGCTTCGGACTTGTATTTAATAAGATACACATATCCAAATCTTGATAAATCATCAGTAAAACTAATGAAATAAGAGTATCCTCCTCTGGCCTAGGTTATCATAGGACCACACACATCTATGTGTACTAGTCCTAATAATTCAGTTGCCCTTTCTCCATGTCTAGTGAATGGAGACTTGGTCATTTTATCCATGAGACAGGATTCACAAGTTCCTAATGATTCATGATCAAAAGGTTCAAAGAAATTTTCTTTGTACAACTTGTTTATCCTAGACTCATTTATATGACCCAAATGACAATGCCAAAGATAAGTGACATTTATATCTTCTCTTTTCTTTTCTTATCATTAACAAGCAATACTTTATCATTTAGTACTAAAGTTAGAAGACCATTGATGAAATAACCATGTCCAAATACTTTATTAGAATAAAGAATAAAGCAACCACAGCCCTTTACATTTATTTCAAAACCTTGTTGTAATAACAAGGGTACAGAAATAATATTTCCAATAACATTTGGGACATAGTAACAATCTTCTAATTTTAATATACTACCCGAAGATAGTAATAAAAGATAGGTGCCCACAGCTTCAACATAAATGGCTTCACCACTTGTGCCATATAGCTTGAAGTCACCTTCCTTCAAACTTCTAATTTGATGGAGTCCCTATGACTTGCAGATATGAGACCCACATGCGGTATCCAATACCCATGAATTAGAAGTTGAAGTACTCAATGATAAATTTGTTTGTATCATATACAAACCTTTAGATGCTCCACCAGCATCGTGCTTCAAACATGCAAGATGTTGCCCAGGTGGCTACCCAAGATGGGGGTGAATTAGAAATTTAAAAATTTAAAGCAAGAAATGTGCTATTCAAAATCCTTTGCAAGTGGTAGGTGCTGTGATAGAGTTATAAAATGCAGAAGCTAAATAGAGTCAAGAAAGCACAACACAAACACACCAAATTTATAATGGTTCAGAGCAACCCAGCTCCTATGTCCACAACCCAAGATACCACTTGGGATTTTCACTATATTCACACCTGAATACAGTAGGATTGTTTTATAGGATCACAATCCAAAACCTCTACACTTTAGTTTTTATGGGATCACTAAAGAAAACCCAACATCCTTTAGTTTCAAACAGGCTCACCAAAGAAACCCAACTTGGTTTTCACAGGATCACCAAGAACCTATTTGGTTTTTCAATCGGGCTCACCAATAACCCAACAATTCAAGGATTGAATTGAAAATAAATTCAACAATAAAAGACAAACTCAAGTTATCGGATAGTTACCGGTGCAGCACGTTGGAAGTCCACTTGAATGCACTTGAATAAGCTTTAATGACTTCAGTGGCTTCTTCCAAAGATGATTCAAGCTTTAGATTAGAGTTGTTGAAGGATTGAATGCAGACTTGAATGCTCTTGTGCTCTATCTCTTGTGGTTGATTGGATATTCAATAAAGCTCTCTCTTCTTTTTAGAACTCTCTTCTTAGTTCCTTTAAGGTAGTTTAAATCTTTCAATTTTAAAGTCTTCCATCATCCCAAGGAAGTTCTAGCCGTTGTAGACCGTTGGGGAATGATTTGTGACCATTGGAGCACTTTTTAGCATTCAAAAATAAATTCTGGAACTAGCCGATAGATACCTGAAAGCGACATTCAAGTCAGCTCGGATTCCTTTGAGTCGGCTCAGATCCTTTGAGTTGATAGGTCGAGTCACCATTTTTTCAATGCAGTCAGCTCTTTGTCTCAGGGCACAGAATGTCACTCTAGACGAGTCAGCTCTTTTCAGCTCGGGTTGGCTCGAACTTGAATCTTGAGATTCTTGAACTCGAGGAGTCGGCTCTTTTCAGCTCGGGTCAGCTCAAACTTGAATCTTGAAATTCTTGAACTCGAGGAGTGGGCTCTTCTTCTCAGGTTCAAAAAACCTTACTCTGGAAGAGTCGGCTCGATGCAGTTCGGGTCGGCTTGCTTTCTCAGCCTTTCAAAATTAGGTCTGGCAGAGTCAGCTCTTTCTAGGTCAGGTCGGCTCACCTGGCCATTCTCAAAAACCTTTAAGAAATGGACTCTGGAAGAGTCGGCTCGGACTGATTCCAGTCGACTCGGATTCACTAGAGTCGGCTCGCTTTCCATTGAGTCAGCTCGGATTGCTGCATTCCAGAATCCTTACTGCATACCAGTACGTAGAGTCAGCTCTTCTTTTCTTGGGTTGGCTCGAGTGTCTTCTTCAGGATTTTTATAATTTGAACTTAAAAAAAACTCTCACCAACTCTTTTACAATTTCACATGAACCAACTCAAAACAAAATCTAAGGCACACACACTTATAGAAGTAACCCTTTTTACTTGATTTTTCTTAGCATTTTTAATTGGGTTCTTCTTTACAAAAACATTTACAACATAACTCAAACAAGAAAGTAGAAATGTAGGAGTTGAAGTTTGAACATTGTTGGCTTTGGCTCCTTAATTTTGATGATTAACAAAAGGTTCAGTATATATTTGGACTAATGTTTCATCTCAAGATAAAGTTTTAGGACTTAGGTTATTCAAAAAGAGTACTAAGAGTACAATGATGAAACCAAACTTGCCTGGTTTGGGAAAGAGCTCTTCTACCTTGAACAAGATCAAATTTCTTATATTGGACCTTCTTGTTAAGAAGCAATTGACAAAAGTAACAAAGGCTTAGAGAAACTCAAGCATGGCACGCACCTCTCTAGAGTTTCAGAAAATTTCAGATCCGAGGTCGACCACCAGAGGTCGACACCTTGCCAAAGGTCGACCACCAGAGGTCGACTCATGAAGAAAAGAAAAGTTCAGCAAGGCTGGCACGACAAAATTTCAGTGGCACGCTTCAAAGGTCGACACCTGAGGTCAACACCTGTTCAGAGGTCGACACCAAAGGTCAACACCTGTCCAGAGGTCGACACCAGAGGTCAACACCTATCCAGAGGTCGACACCAGAGGTCAACACCTGTCCAGAGGTCAACACCAGAGGTTGACTCATTGCCTGAGAAATCAAACTGGGCAGAACTATGGTTTTCTGGATTTTTGCCTAAGATAAACTAGAGGTCGACTCATGAGGTCGACACTTGATCCAGAGTCGACTCATGAGATCGACTCATGGCATAATAGCTAGTTTTTCTGAACTTCTGATTTGATTTCTAACGACCATAAACGGCCATATTTTTGATTCTAATGGTCTTGTGGAGTTGTTTCAGCTTGAATGAGGTATTTAACCTCCACCTAACTTCAAGAAAGATAAGGAGACAAAGTGAAAAGGAATAGAGTGAAAGTACAAAGCCTTCAATCAATTCCAAGCCAAAAAGAGTGAGAAAACCAAGAGATTCCTTAGCCAAAAGCTCTCCATCTTTGAGGAATCCAACTTTCAAGAGTTTGGCATTTAGTGAGGTCCAAGATTCCAAGAGAAAGGCTTGAAGAGTCTCCATCAAGAGCTACATCGAATTACTTTTTGCTTAAAAAGAGTTTGTCTTGATTTATTCATTGTATTCATATTCTTTTTGTCTTAGGCTAGTTTCAAGGGAATTTGAAACTAGTGTGAGGTTTGTTGGTAAGCCAATTGATAAAACCAACTAGGGTTGCTTGTAAGCCCGAAGCCAAAACAAGTGAGTGAGGTTTGTTGGTGAGCCAATTGATAAAACCAACTAGGGTTGCTTGTAAGCCCGAAGACAAAACAAGTGTATAAGGTTTTGACTTGTGAGCCTGGTAAAACAAGTCGGCTGTAATCTAGAAGAGATTATAGTGGAAATTCCCAAGTGGAACTTGGGGAGTGGATGTAGGTGCTAGGTGCATCGAACCACTATACTTCTTGTGTGTTTGCATTGCTTTACTCTCTAGCTTCTTTTGCTCTTTAATTGTTGTTATATTTCATTGCTTCCGTTGCACAATTACTTGAGCACTATCACTCTTCACCTTTGAACTTGATAGCACATATATTGCTTTAGTTTTTTAAAATACCCAATTCACCCCCCCTCTTGGGCACCATATCTGGGCAATAATTGGTATCAGAGCACCGGTACTCTCTTGTAGGTCCAACGATCTTGAGTGAAAGATCATGGCCGCCCCAATTGGAATGGGTGTAGTTGAAGGACAAGCATCAAATCGTCCTCCTTTCTTTAATGGCACAAACTACACATACTGGAAAACTCGTATGCATATTTATTTACAAGCTGTAGATTATCATATATGGAGAGTAATTACTAAAGGGCCTCATCAGCCCACTCACTTGGTTAATGGCATTATCACCCCAAAATCTGAAGAAGACTGGGATGACAATGACATCAAACAAGCTGAGTTAAATGCTAAGGCGATGAATTTGCTATTCTGTGCACTTGATCCTAGTGAATTTAATAGAATATCAAATTATATTTCCGCCAAAGAAATTTAGGATACACTTGAGGTTACCATGAGGGTACACACCAAGCGAAGACCACAAAGGTGAACATGCTCATTCATACGTATGAGATGTTCAGAATGGAACCAACTGAAAGTATAAGTGAAATGTATACTAGATTTACCAATATAGTAAATGGTATGAGGAGTTTGGAAAAAATTATATCTAATGGTGAACTGGTTAACAAACTTCTCAGGTCTCTTTCGGCTTCATGGGATGCGAAAGTAACAGCCATAGAAGAAGCCAAGGATGTCAATACTCTACCTCTTGAGCAGCTTCTTGGATCACTGATGACTTACGAGCTTTCGCTAAAGCAGAAGACAGTGGACAATGACAAGAAAAAGAAAGCCATAGCCTTCAAGTCCACTACAAAGGAAGAGTCAAGTGATGAATCAGAAGAAGAAGCTGATGATGATGAGATAGCCCTCATTACAAGAAAATTCAAAAGATTCATGAGAAAGAAGAAGGGCTTCTACAAGAAAAAGCCACAAAAAGGTGATCACAATAAAGATAAAGAGAAAGAAAAAGAAAGGGATCCACCCATCTGCTTCGAGTGCAAGAAGCCTGGTCATTATAAAATGGATTGCCCTTTGCTTAAAAAGAGTTGAAGGATGTTGAGAAAGAAAGCCATGATGGCTACCTGGAGTGAGAGTGAGGACTCCAGCAGTGATGAAGAGCAGCATGTAGTCGCCAACCTGTGTTTCATGGCCAATGAAGATAATGAGGTAAATTCTGAACCTGAAATTGAATTTACTTTCAATGAATTACATGATGCTTTTGATGATTTAGTTATGGAATATGAAAAATTAAAACTGAAAAATAAGAAATTAAGAAAGCTAAATCTTGAGCTTACCAAAGATTCAGAAAAGTTTTCAACTGAAATTGAAGATTTAACTCAAGAAAACAAGAAATTAACTGAGCATGTAAAGACCTTGAAAAATGATAAGGATAATCTTTTAAAAGAAAATGATTCTTTGAAAAATAATAGAAGTCTTAAAACTAATGAGAAAATTGAAAAACAAAACAAAGAACTATTGCTTCAAAACAAGAATTACAAAGAAGAGTTAGAAAAAGTAAAACCTTTTATAGAAAAGTTTACTTTTAGTTCAGAAAAATTAAGTATGCTTTTAAATAGTCAACATGCAGTGTTTAACAAAGCTGGACTTGGATTTAAGCCACACAATCAGCAAAAACTTTACAAAAACTTTTTCATACCTGCATCTTCTAATATTACCTGCTATTCATGTGGTAAGTTAGGACATAAATCATATATTTGTATTAGAAGAAAATTAAATACCTTTGGAAAGATTTGGGTTCCAAAAGGAACCAATTTGACTAACCCTAAAGGACCCAAGATGACTTGGGTACCTAAAGTTTCAACTTGATCAATTTTTGCAGGTGTGCCTTGCAACCAAAAATAAAAGAAGAATGTGGTATCTGGACAGTGGTTGCTCAAGGCACATGACTGGGGATGTGAAGCAATTCTCATCACTAGCAGCTATTAATGGTGGAAACGTTACTTTTAGTGATAATGAAAAAGGCAAAATCGTCGGAATTGGTAAAATCCATATCACCCCTAATGCTTATGTAGATAATGTATTATTTGTTGATGGCTTGAAGCATAATCTTTTTAGCATTAGTCAGTTTTGTGATAAGGATTTTAAAGTAATTTTTGAATCATCTTTGTGCATGGTATCTAGTCTAGATGTCGATGGCATCAAGTTCACTGGTCATAGGCATGGAAACATTTACATGGTTGATCTTGATGATCTAGCCATGGAAAGTGGTCAATGCCTAGTGGCTAGGGAAGCCAAGGCAAGTGAAACTAGTTGGCTTTGGCATCATAGGCTAGGGCATGCTAGTATGCAGTTGATTTCAAAATTAAGCAAAAAGAATCTTGTAAAAGAATTGCCAAAACTCACATTTGAAAAAGATAAAATTTGTGCTGCATGTCAATTTGGAAAACAAACTAAATCTACTTTCAAACCTAAAGGAGTAGTATCTACTACTAGACCCCTTGAATTATTGCATATGGACCTCTTTGGACCAACCAGAACAACTAGTTTGGGAGGTAAAAAATATGGGCTAGTAATTGTAGATGATTACTCACGATTTACTTGGGTAATGTTTTTAGCTCATAAAGATAAAACGTTTTCAGCTTTTGTTAAATTTCATAAAAGGGTTTCAAACGAAAAAGATCTCACTATTGTTTCTTTGCATAGTGATCATGGAACTGAATTTGACAATCATGATTTTGAAGCTTTTTGTAATGAAAATGGCATTAGTCATAATTTTTCTGCACCTAGGACACCTCAACAAAATGGGGTGGTAGAAAGAAAGAACAGGACACTTGAAGAAATGGCACGCATAATGCTTTGCGAAAATGATTTACCTAGATATTTTTGGGCAGAAGCCATTAATACTTCCTGTTACATTTTAAATCATGTTTTAATTCGACCTATTTTGAAGAAAACACCATATGAGCTTTGGAAAAATCGAAAATCGAATCTTAAGTATTTTCGTGTATTTGGTTGCCGCTGTTTCATATTAAACAATGGCAAAGACAATATCAGTAAATTTGATGCCAAGTCAGATGAGGGTATCTTCTTAGGATACTCTACTTCTAGCAAGGCATACAGGGTCTTCAACAGAAGAACTCTTCTGGTTGAAGAATCAATTCATGTAGTGTTTGATGAATCTAACGAAAAATCTTCTAGAAAAGAAGATTCTATTGATGATGAAACAGGTACAAAGAAGCTTGAACAATTGACAATCAATGAAGATGAGCCCAAAAGAGATGATGATCAAGAAAATGAAGATCAAACTCAAGAGATCAATGCAACTTCACCAAAACCTTTACCTAAAGAGTGGAGGTATGCACACGGACACCCCAAAGAGCTAATAATTGGTGATCCGTCAAAGGGAGTAAGTACATGCTCTTCTATTAGAAATGTTTGTGATTATTTAGCTTTTGTATCTCAGATAGAGCCTAAGTCAATTGAAGAAGCTGAAAAAGATTGTAACTGGATTAATGCTATGCAAGATGAACTAAATCAATTTAAAACAAATAACGTTTGGACTTTAACTGAAAGACCCCTTAATGTTTCTGTAATTGGCACAAAATGGGTTTTTAGAAATAAACATGATGAACATGGTATTGTAACTAGAAACAAAGCTAGACTTGTTGCTAAAGGCTACAACCAGGAAGAAGGGATCGACTTTGATGAAACCTTTGCTCATGTTGCTAGGTTAGAAGCAATTAGACTTTTACTTGCTTTTGCTTGTTTTATGGATTTCAAGTTATTTCAAATGGATGTTAAGAGTGCTTTTTTAAATGGATTTATTGAAGAGGAAGTTTATGTTGAACAACCTCCTGGTTTTGAAAATCATGAATTTCCTAACCATGTTTTTAAATTGCATAAAGCATTGTATGGCTTAAAGCAAGCTCCTAGAGCTTGGTATGATAGATTAAGTTCATTTTTGATGAAGAATGATTTTTCTAGAGGTAATGTAGATAATACATTGTTTTTGAAAAAGAAAAATGATGATCTCTTAGTAGTACAAATCTATGTAGATGATATTATTTTTGGTGCTACTAACGAATGTCTTTGTCAAGAATTTGCAAAGTTAATGCAGAGTGAGTTCGAGATGAGCATGATGGGAGAACTCAACTTCTTTCTCGAACTCTAAATTAAGCAAACCAAAGAGGGGATCTCCGTCAACCAAGCCAGGTACACAAGGGAAATATTGAAAAAGTTTGGGATGGAGACTACCAAACCAATAGGTACCCCTATGAGCTCTTCATGTAAATTAGACAAAGATGAATGTGGTAAATCAGTAGACCAAAAATTATATAGAGGCATGATTGGTTCATTGCTATATCTAACTGCCAGTAGACCGGATATAATGTTTAGTGTTTGTATGTGTGCACGTTTTCAGTCTGCTCCTAAAGAATCACATCTCTTAGCTGTAAAATGTATATTTAGATACTTATCTGGGTCAATTGAAATTGGTCTTTGGTACTCTAGAGAGTCATCATATGAATTAATTGCATATTCTGATGCTGATTTTGCTGGGTGTAAACTTGATCATAAAAGTACTAGTGGAACTTGTCAATTCCTAGGAGTTAATTTGATTTCATGGAGCAGCAAGAAACAGAATTCGGTTGCTCTATCTACGGCGGAAGCCGAATATATAGCAGCTGAAAGCTCCTGTGCTCAGATTTTATGGATCAAACAGCAACTCGAGGACTTTGGCATCAAACAAACTAAGACACCCATAAGATGTGATAATACTAGTGCAATCAATTTAACGAAAAATCCTGTACAACATTCAAGAAGCAAACATATTGAAATAAGACATCACTTCATAAGAGATCATGTTCAGAACTCTAATGTGTTGTTAGAATTTATTTGTACTGATTATCAATTGGCTGATATATTCACAAAACCATTGAATGAAGATAGATTTTGTATGATCAGAAGAGAACTGGGAGTCATTGATCCTTTTGCTTGAAACTCTTCAATTCTCATCAAAATTCCTCAAAAATGATTTATAAATTCTCAAATATGGTTAAAGCTTATTTTTCTAAATTTTATCAATTTTTTTTTTTTTAATTTTATCGAATTTTATTTTGGCTAATTTATTGTTGGAGGTCGACACTTAAGTTTTCGGAGGTCAACACTTGAGGTCGACCCCTGAGATTTTTAGAGGTCGACACTTAAGGTCGACCCTTGAGAATTTTTAGAGGTCGACACTTGAACGGAAATCATCTTTTTAAAACCCATCTGCAAGCCTATTTCTTCTCCATTTCTTTCCATTTCTCCTTCGTGTGGTCCCCCTCCAACTTCCCTAAAGCTCTAAACAGTGGATTTCCAACCCTCTCCTTCATCTTTCTGGGTAATCTTCTCCTCTCCTCTTGTTCTCCTTTGAACCTAACCGTTTTTGACCATGTTCTTGGTTTTGGACAACCGAAAGCTTTTGCCTCTATCTACCCTCAAATATCGGTTGTTTTTTAATTAAAATCACTTATTTCCCTCCTCCGTTTCTTGCATTTCCTCCATCTACTCTCGATTTTCTCCATTTTCACAAACCCTATCTTACCATTTCACCATTTCTTCTTTTGCTCAACCCGTGAACCTCTTTCTCCTCTCTTTTCTTGGTTCCTTCCCTCTTAGCCTTGCATTATCCTACTTCTCCCTAATTTACCCCTCTTCCATCCATATGGGTCCAAGAAAGCACTTGGCAGTAAGAAAAAGGAGAATGGAACAAGGCCAAAGTAGCACTGAGCGATGAAGAAAGGTCAGACATGAGCGTGAGCCGACCCCAGAGCCACCTGCACCAGTGCCAGCCAGCTTAGTACGGAAGAACATTGCAAGTGGGAGATGTGTGGACATACCTTTCTGGGATCAGCATCACTTTTTTATAGGAGATGTGCTGAGAGATGCAGGTCTGGTTCACTTCTGCATGATGACTGAGAGATTCTACCCAGACCTCATCAGGGAGTTCTATGCATCCATGGCCACTGATGGCATTGGATGGTCAGCTACTGTACGTGGGATTGAGATTCTAGTGACACCGGAGGTCATCGGTCGCGTTTGGAGGATTCCACTTCATGGCATAGCTGCCACTTCGATCAGCGACAGAGAGCATGCCTTCAGATGTATTCTAGAGCGTGAGGATGTTAGCGGCATTTCCACAGTAGCCGCTAACCAGCTTTCACTGGAGATGAGAGTGCTGCATCATATCATCGCCCGTATCTTGATTCCGAAGAGCGGGAGGTTCGACTTTATCACTGAGCGTGAGCTGGTGTTGATGGTGTCCCTGAGACAGCGGACTCCCATCAACCTTCCCAGGATCATGCTTCAGCAGATGGGTGAGGCAGCATCTCATAGGAGACTAGTTCAGCCATATGGTATGGGGCTGACACAGCTATTCAGGGAGCATGGAGTTTCATTTGATGGTATACCCTTCAGTCAGCTGTAGCATACTGATACATATGGAGAGAAATCCCTGCATAGGATGGGATTTCGACTGATTGGTGACCGTTGGGTGCGATGAGAGTCTGGCCAGGATCCAGATGAGGAGGATGAGATCCGAGCAGCTGAGACAGGGCCTTCAGAGCCTACTGATCATGGTACACCTCCTCGCCCAGCACCAGAGTAAGAGACTGCGAAGCCTGATCCATTCACACCACCACCCTCATCAGCTCCAGCACTTACTGCTACTGCTACACCACGGAGGACTACAGCGAGGATATCAGACTTTGAGCAGAGAGTGACTGATCACATTTCAGAGGTCCGGACAGAGATTGCTGGTGTACGACAGGAGCTACATGGTCTGCGGATCCACACAGATATGCGCATTGGAGCTCTCTCAGCTAGTGTAGATGCAGGATTCCGACAGATCCTCAGCCTACTGAGATTAGCATTGCCACCAGGGACTGTAGATCCGATAGTGCCTCCTCCACATTCTGATGATGATGATGATGACTCCAGTGGATATAGTGACAGTGATGGAGATCAGCCTGGACCAGGAAGCTCTGATGTTCTACCTGCAGATCCGATTCCAGAGATTCCCCCTTCTATTGATCCTCCTTCTACTGATCTTCCCAGTACAGATCCTCCAGCTACAGATGTGCCAGTAGATACTAAGTTTACTGTGTCACTTTTTGAGACTATTACAGGGATTCCGGATGATAGAGATGAGCATACAAAGACAGATATTGATGATCCCACTGCTTATGAGCTAGTCAGCAGGCACACTCTAGCTCAGTCTACTCAGCATACTGATCCATCTACTCCTTCTGCAACTGCTTCTATAGGACACCTGTGGAGCCTTTTCCTCGGACCTATAGATCTCGTAGGACTACCCCTAGGTCTGGTCCCTCTCTGAGGACTTGGAGTCTCACTCATAGGACTCCAAAATCCTCATCTAGGATCTCGGCTCCTATCTCTTTTGATATACCTTCTGATGAGGAGTAGCCTCATAGATTTACTTGATGTATGTTGTACTTAGTTTGCTTTGTATGATCTGATGTATCAGTGTTTTGTGCTTACTATGTAAGCAATTTTGTAACTGAATACATTTATATACTTATCTACATTGTGATATTTTACTGTCTGATACCAGCTCTTAGCATTTATCTTTTTAAACCCTCAAGTTAGAATGTTTTTGTATTGAATGTACAAATTGAGGGGGAGCATGTATTTTATGCAACTAAGTACTTCATTGTAATGGAACATAATTTTCCTTAATATATCTTTTACTACAAAGAATGCACTTTTTGATTCTTGACAAAAAGGGGGAGTATAGTAATGTTTGTAAAGTATATATGGTAAAGTATGACTCTTTCATAGAATAGAGTAAAGCTATTATGATTCTTATCTTTTTGACTTATGAGAATGTTTTCACAAAAAGAAAGAAGTAAACGAAAAGTAAAATCTTTTGACTCATGAGAATGTTTTCACAAAAAGAAAGAAGTAAATGACTCATGAGAATGTTTTCACAAAAAGAAAGAAGTAAATGAAAAGTAAAATCTTTTTGACTCATGAGAATGTTTTCATAAAAAAGTAGATGAAAGGTAAAATTTTTATGGTATACTCATGCATGTAAGGATTCTTTGAAAATTTTTATTATTGCTATATTTTGCTTTTGGACTTAATTGCATATATACTAAAGGTTTTGTCATCATCAAAAAGAGGGAGATTGTTGGCTTTGGCTCCTTAATTTTGATGATTAACAAAAGGTTGAGTATATATTTGGACTAATGTTTCATCTCAAGATAAAGTTTCAGGACTTAGGTTATTCAAAAAGAGTACTAAGAGTACAATGATGAAACCAAGCTTGCCTGGTTTGGGAAAGAGCTCTTCTACCTTTAACAAGATCAAATTTCTCATATTGGACCTTCTTGTTAAGAAGCAATTGACAAAAGTAACAAAGGCTTAGAGAAACTCAAGCATGGCACGCACCTCTCTAGAGTTTCAGAAAATTTCAGATCAGAGGTCGACCACCAGAGGTCGACACCTTGCCAAAGGTCGACCACCAGAGGTCGACTCATGAAGAAAAGAAAAGTTCAGCAAGGCCGGCATGGCAAAATTTCAGTGGCACGCTTCAGAGGTCGACACCTGAGGTCAACACCTATTCAGAGGTCGATACCAGAGGTCAACACCTGTCCAGAGGTCGATACCAGAGGTCAACACCTGTCTAGAGGTCGATGCCAGAGGTCAACACCTGTCCAGAGGTCAACACCAAAGGTCGTCTCATTGCCTGAGAAATCAAACTGGGCAGAACTATGGTTTTCTGGATTTTTGCCTAAGATAAACTAGAGGTCGACTCATGAGGTCGACACTTGATCCAGAGGTCGACTCATGAGGTCGACTCATGGCATAACGGCTAGTTTTTCTAAACTTCTGATTTGATTTCTAACAGCCATAAACGGCCATATTTTTTATTCTAACGGTCTTGTGGAGTTGTTTCAGCTTGAATGAGGTATTTAACCTCCACCTAACTTCAAAAAAGACAAGGAGACAAAGTGAAAAGGAATAGAGTGAAAGTACAAAGCCTTCAATCAATTCCAAGCCAAAAAGAGTGAGAAAACCAAGAGATTCCTTAGCCAAAAGCTCTCCATCTTTGAGGAATCCAACTTTCAAGAGTTTGGCATTTAGTGAGGTCCAAGATTCCAAGAGAAAGGCTTGAAGAGTCTCCATCAAGAGCTACATCGAATTACTTTTTGCTCAAAAGGAGTTTGTCTTGATTTATTCATTGTATTCATATTCTTTTTGTCTTAGGCTAGTTTCAAGAGAATTTGAAACTAGTGTGAGGTTTGTTGGTGAGCCAATTGATAAAACCAACTAAGGTTGCTTGTAAGCCCGAAGCAAAAACAAGTGAGTGTGAGGTTTGTTGGTGAGCCAATTGATAAAACCAACTAGGGTTGCTTGTAAGCCCGAAGCCAAAACAAGTGTATAAGGTTTTGACTTGTGAGCCTAGTAAAACAAGTCAGCTGTAATCTAAAGATTATAGTGGAAATTCCCAAGTTGAGCTTGGGGAGTGGATGTAGGTGCTAGGTGCACCGAACCACTATACTTCTTGTGTTTTGCATTGCTTTACTCTCTATCTTCTTTTGCTCTTTAATTGTTGTTTTATTTCATTGCTTCCGTTGCACAATTACTTGAGCACTATCACTCTTCACCTTTGAACTTGATAGCACATATATTACTTTAATTTTTTAAAATATCCAATTCACCCCCCCTCTTGGGCACCATATCTGGGCAACAAACATGAAATTCACCCTACAAAATCTTGTCAAACACTTAAAGAGTTGTCAGTAATAAATGTACATGCTCCAATGTTTGGTTATCATCAAAATCACTTATGGGGTCAACACAAGATATGTCTTGAATTTTTTTTCTTTTCCCTTCTTTCTCCTGTATCTGTACTGCGATGACTTGATTCACCGAGTTGAAGAACTTTCTTCACAAATTTTTGCGGAGCCATTACAGAGGAATCAAGGATTTTAAGCTTTAGGGAATGATTTCTGCGAGAACGGTAGAGCTTCCGAGAAATGTAGATTGTGTTCAAAGTAGAGAGAGGGAGTGAAGTACTGAGAAAAGACATACCAGACTTCCTAAATTGCAATTTCCCATCTTTTGAGTCGGCTCGTTCTGCCCTAAAAATATCCGAGTCGACTCGACCAGAGCTAACTCAGAACAAATAGAACAACGAGTCGGCTAAGCACAAACTTAGTCGGCTCGATCAAAGCAAGAGCAAGATATTCAGATATTCAAGCCAGCTCAACCAGAGCAAGATTGCTCAAGTCAGCTCGAACAGAAACTCTCCAAAAGAGATCAAATGGTTTCATAAGTTTAATTCGACTATACTGAGAAATTCATGGAAAGTTGTTCAAAAATCATGAATAAATATAGGAGGCTTTCTAGATAATTTTTCCTTAGGTTTACTAAATTTAGAAAGGATAACATAGTCCTAATTCTCCTCTAAGCAACTCAAATCTATCTTGATTAAGTGGCTTCGTAAAAATATCAGCTAGTTATTTTTTTATAGGTATAAATTCTAGTTCTATATCACCATTCAAAACATGGTCTCTAATAAAATGGTATCTAATCTCTATGTGCTTAGTCCTAGAATGCTGAATAGGATTTTTAGATATATTTATAGCACTTGTGTTATCACATTTGATAGGAATTTTGTATTGTAAAACACCAAAATCCTCTAGTTGTTGTTTAATCCATAACACTTGTACACAACAATACCCTGCAGTAACATACTCTGCCTTAGTAGTAGATAGTCCTACTGAGTTTTGTTTCTTGCAGTGCCATGAGATTAAATTCAACCCTAGAAATTGATAAGTACCACTAGTACTCTTTCTATCTATTTTACAACCAGCATAATCAGCATCAGAGAATCCGATTAAATTTAAAGATGATTCTTTTGAAAACCAAAGACCAAGATTACTTGTACCTTTCAAGTATTTTAATATTCTTTTAATAGCAATCATATGTATTTCTTTAGGAATACATTGAAATCTAGCACATACACTATACAAGATATATGGTCTACTTGTAGTTAAATATAATAAGGATCCGATCATACCTCGATATAGCTTTTGGTCAACGTTGGATCCACTTTCTTCCTTATCCAATCCGCAGGATGGGCTCATGGGTGTGTTCATTTGTTTGCTTATCTCCATACCAAACTTTTTGATGATTTCTTTGGTGTATTTGGATTAGTTGATGAAGATCCTTTCCTTTGTTTGTTTTACTTGAAGTCCAAGGAAGTAGTTTAGTTCATCCATTAGGCTCATTTCAAATTCTCCCTGTATTAACTTAGCAAATTCTTCACAAAGACTTTTATTAGTTGCACCAAAGATGATATCATCAACATAGATTTGTACAACTAATATATTATTATTATTTTTTTAATAAAGATAATTTTATCAATATTTTCTCTTGAAAAACCATTTTCAATTAAAAAAGTGCTAAGTCTATCATACCAGGCTCTAGGGGCTAGTTTCAAACCATATAAAGCTTTATTGAGTTTAAACACATGGTTTGGAAAAGCATGATTTTCAAAACCCGGTGGTTGTTCTACAAAAACTTGTTCGACAATAAAACCATTTAAAAATACACTTTTCACATCCATTTGAAAGAGTTTGAAATTCATATAGCAAGCAAATGCAAAAAGTAATCTAATAGCTTCTAATCTTGCTACAGGTGCATAAGTTTTATCAAAATCTATACCTTCTTCTTGACTATATCCTTTAGCCACTAATCTAGCTTTGTTTCTAATGACATTTCCTTGTTCATCTAATTTGTTCCTGTAGACCCATTTGGTTTCTATAATTGGGTGGTCTTTAGGTCTATCAACTAATGTCCAAACCTTATTTCTTTCAAACTGGTTCAATTCTTCGTGCATGGCCATCATCCAGTTTGGGTCATTTTCTGCTTCTTCTAAGGTATGAGGCTCTATTTGAGATACAAAGGCTAGGTAATCATGTGCAGTCCTATATACAGACCTAGTCCTTATACCTTGAAAAGGATCACCAATAATTAATTCTTTAGGATGGAAAGTAGCGTACCTCCATTCAGTCGGTAGATCAGTATGATCCTTACTTACCATTTCTTCTCCTTCTTCAATTGGTTTTTCTTGAATACTTAGTTCTTCCATCTCTTTTTGAATGGTACCTGCATCATTATCAATACACTCATCTTTTTTAAATGGTGATGGGTTAGTTTTATCAAATATAACATGCATTGACTCTTCAACAGTGAGAGTCCTTTTATTAAAAATCCTATATGCCTTGCTATGTAGTGAATAACCAAGGAAAATGGCTTCATCAGACTTAGCATCAAATTTTTCTAGATTATCCTTACCATTATTGAGCACAAAGCATTTGCATCCAAATACATGAAAATAATTTATATTGGATTTCTTTTCATTCCAAAGCTCATAGGGGGTTTTCTTCAAGATAGGATGAATCAAAACACAGTTTAAAATATAACAAGCAGTGTTCACAACTTTTGCCCAAAAATACCTTGGAAGATTACCTTCACACAACATTGTTCGGGACATTTCTTCCAATGACCTATTTTTCCTCTCTACAACATTTTGTTGTGGTATTCTAGGAGCGGAGAAGTTGTGTTCAATGCCATTTTTAAAATAGTAATCATCAAAAAATTGATTTTCAAATTCTATGCCATAATCACTCCTAATTGAAATTATAAAAAGATTTTTCTAATTTGAAACCTTTTTGTAAAATTTTCTAAATACTTTGAAAGTTTCGTCTTTGTGCACAATAAACAAAACCCATGTAAATCGAGAAAAATCATCTACAATCACAAGGACATATTTCATACCTCCTAGGCTTGTGGTCCTAGTTGGTCCAAATAAGTCCATGTGAAGTAGATCTAAAGGTCTAGATGTTGAAATCAGATTTTTGGATTTAAATCTCCCCTTTGTTTGTTTACCCATTTGGTATGCATCACAAACACGATCAAAATCTACTTTAAACTTAGGCATGCCTCTAACAAGATTTTTGGAAATTAACTTGGCAATAGTATGCATGCTAGCATGACCCAATCTCCTATGCCATAATAAGCAAGACTTCTTGGTCTTAGCATTCATTGCAACTAGACTAGAACTACTTGTCATGGCTAGATCATTTAGATCTATCACATAGATATTTTCAAGTCTATGACCAATGAATTTACTGCTAGAGTCAAGAGAGTTTGTTACTATACACATAGATGATTCAAAGATAACTTTGAAGCCTTTATCACACAAATGACTAATACTCAATAGATTGTGCTTCAACTTATCTACTAGCAATACATTTTCAATGAAAGTATAGGGGGTTATTTTGATTTTACCTATTCCAATTATTTTCTCCTTGCCATTGTCTCCAAATGTGACCATACCTCCTTTCATTTTCAGGGTGATGAATTGATCCTTATTACCCATCATATGTCTTGAGCAGCCACTATTGAGATACCATTTTTTCTTTGATTTCTGGGCTACAAGATATTCCTGCAACAAAATTAAGAAGTGCTTTTAGGTACCCAAGCTAACTTGGGTCCTTTCGGGTTAGCTGAGTTGGTTCCTTTGAGAACCCAAATCTTTCTTACATTATGAACATTTCTAATTGTATTGCAGTTAAAAACTATATGTGCTAATCTTTTGCAAGCAAAACATTTGATTCTAGAATTTTGAAATAATTCTATTTTTGAAATTCTAGATGCATGAAGTGTAGAAATAGCAGATCTTGCATTTAAATTCTTAGGAACATATGATGCAGGTTTTGAAATAGAAATAGTCTTTTGTAACAAAAGTTTTATAAGAAGTAAACTTGGGAACAAAGTCTTTTTATTTCACAAAAGTGGTAGCTGAAACATAATTTGAATTTGAAGCATTAAAACCTATTCTAGCTTTATTTCCAGAAATTATTTGTTCTTTAAGAATTAACTCAAGCTTATTAGAAGACAAAGTTAATTTTTCAACAAGTGGCTTGAGTTTTTCTACCTCTTTCTTCAGCTCATTGTTTTCTTTTAGCAAAACTTTATTTTTATCATTCAATTCATTATTCTCATTTTTCAAATCATTGCATCTTTCAGAAAAGATGTGAAGTTCCTTTTTCAGTGAATTGTTCTTTTTCAAAATTTTATTTTTCTCTTTGAGTAAAGAATCATTGATATGATATAATGATCTAATCTTTACTCCAGCCTTTTTAAATTCAGATAGTAAATCATGGAATGCAGAATTTAATTCTTTAAAAGTAAATTCAATCTGAGTATCGAGATAATTTATCTCATCCTCGAGACCCATTAGACATAGATTAGCTATTTCCGTGGTCTCTTCTTCTTCAGTCGAAGTGGAGTCTTCACTATCGCTCCACGTGGCAACCATCGCTTTCTTTTTCTTCTTTCTGAGAGATTTCTTTAGTTGAGGATAGTCCGGACGAATATGCCCCGATTTCTTACATTCATAGCAGGTGGGGACTTGTTCTTTATCTTTATCTTTGTCCTTGTCCTTTTCTTTTGACTGTTCTTCTCATTTATGGAATTTTCTATTATACCTTCCTTTTTTCTTTTCCATAAACTTTTTGAATCTCCTCACGACCATTGCGATGTCTTCATCTTTAAGATCGTCTTCGAAGGAGGAGTCACCTTCAATTTCTTCATCATCTTTAGATTCTAATGTAGCCTTGAATGCAATTGTTTTCTTCTTTTTCTGATCATCATCCATTCTATGCTGCATGGCTAATTCATGAGTGATGAGAGATCCCATTAATTCATCCATTGATAGAACATTCAAGTCTTTAGCTTCCTGGATGGCTGTGACTTTAGGATCCTATTTGTCAGGAAGTGATCTTAAGATTTTCTGTACTAAGTTAGCATTTGAATATACCCTACCAAGATTTTTCAAACCGTTAACAATATCTGTAAATCTAGTGTACATGGCAGAAATACTTTCATTAGGCTCCATCTTAAACAATTCATAATTGTGCACTAAAAGATTTATCTTTGAGTTTTTCACTTATGAAGTTCCTTCATGGGTCACCTCAAGTTTATCCCAGATTTTCTTTGCTGAAGAGCGGATGGAAATTTTGTTAAACTCATTTGAGTCAAAGCACAGTAAAGCAAGTTCATGGCTTTGGCATTCAATTCCCCTAATTTCATGTCATTTTCATCCCATTCCTCTTCAGGCTTAAGGATGTCCACGCTATCAATTTTAGTCATGGGAACATGTGACCTTTTAAGAATGACCTTCCACAATTGAAAATCAACAGCTTGAATATAAATTTTCATATGTGCTTTCCAATAAGAATAATTTGTGCCTATGAAGAGGGGAGGTCTATTGGTTGATTGACCTTCAGCCAAAGATGTACTCAAGGGATGAGCCATCGATCTTTACTCTAGTGTATTTAGAGACTCTGCTCTGATACCAGTTATTATCCAGGTGGCTACTCAAGAGGGTGGTGAATTAGAAATTTAAAAATTTATAGCAAGAAATGTGCTATTCAAAATCCTTTACAAGTGGTAGGTGCTGTGATAGAGTTATAAAATGCAGAAGCTAAATAGAGTAGAGAAAGCACAACACAAACACACCAAATTTATAGTGGTTCAGAGCAACCCAGTTCCTACATCCACTACCCAAGATACCACTTGGGATTTTCACTATATTCACACCCGAATACAGTAGGATTGTTTTACAGAATCACAATCCAAAATCTCTACATTTTGATTTTTATGGGATCACCAAAGAAAACCCAACACCCTTTGGTTTTAAAAAGGCTCACCAAAGAAACCCAACTTGGTTTTCATAGGATCACCAAGAACCTATTTGGTTTTTCAATCGGGCTCACCAATAACCCAACAATTCAAGGATTGAATTGAAAATAAATGCAACAATAAATGACAAACTTAAGTTATCAGATAGTTTCTGATGCAGCTCGTTGGAAGTCCACTTGAATGCACTTGAATAAGCTTTCATGACTTTTGTAGCTTCTTCCAAAGATGATTCAAGCTTTAGATCAGAGTTGTTGAAGGCTTGAATGCAGACTTGAATGCTCTTGTGCTCTATCTCTTGTGGTTGGTTGGATATTCAATGAAGCTCTCTCTTCTTTTTAGAACTCTCTTCTTAGTTGCTTTAAGGTAGTTCAAATCCTTCAAATTTAAAGTCTTCCACCATCCCAAGGCAATTCTAGCCATTATAGACCATTGGGGAATGATTTGTGACCATTGGAGTACTTTTTGGCATTCAAAAATAAATTCTAGAACTAGCCGTTAGATACCTGAAAGCGACATTCAAGTTGGCTTGGATTCCTTCGAGTCGGCTCAGATCCTTCGAGTTGATAGGTCGAGTCACCATTTCTTCAATGCAGTCGGCTCTTTGTCTCAGGGCGCAGAATGTCACTCTGGACGAGTCGACTCTTTTCAGCTCGGGTCAGCTCGAACTTGAATCTTGAATTCTTGAACTCGAGGAGTTGGCTCTTTTCAGCTTGCGTCGGCTCTTCTTCTCAGGTTCGGAAAACCTTACTCTGGAAGAGTCGGCTCGATGCAGTTCGGGTCGGCTTGCTTTCTTAGCCTTTCAAAATTAGGTTTAGTAGAGTCTGCTCTTTCTAGGTCGGGTCGGCTCGCCTGGCTGTTCTCAAAAACCTTTAGGAAATGGACTCTGGAGGAGTCGGCTCGGACTGATTCCAGTCGACTCGGATTCACTAGAGTTGGCTTGCTTTCCATCGAGTCAGCTTGGATTGCTGTATTCCAGAATCCTTGCTGCGTGCCAATAAGCAGAGTCGGCTCTTCTTTTCTTGGGTCAGCTCGAGTGTCTTCTTCAAGATTTTTATAATTTGAACTTAAAGAAATCTCTCACCAACTCTTTTACAATTTCACACAAACCAACTCAAAACAAAATCTAAGGTACACACACTTATAGAAGTAACCCTTTTTACTTGATTTTTCTTAGCATTTTTGATTGGGTTCTTCTTTACAAAAATATTTACAACACAACTCAAACAAGAAAGTAGACATGTAGGAGTTGAAGTTTGAACATGAAATTCACCCTACAAAAACTTGTCAAACACTTGAAGAGTTGTCGGTAATAAATGTACATGCTCCAATATTTGGTTATCATCAAAATCACTTATGGGGTCAACACAAGATATGTCTTGAAATTTTTCTTCCAATGACCCTACTTCCTGCAGTGAAAACAGGCTCCATCGCTAGTGGCATTCTTTGCTTTCTTCTTCTTCTGGATGCTCATTTTAGGGTTGAATTTTCTTTTCAGACCCTTTTTCGTTGCCTATTTTTTCTTTCCATCAATAAGAAAAAGATGAGCCCTATCTCCCTTAGAGTGGCTCTCGACTATCTTAAGCATGTTAAGCAGTTTAGGTAAAGAAATATTTAGTTTGTTCATTTGATAGTTTAGAACAAACTGAGAGAAGGATTCAGGGAGTGACTGCAAGATCAAGTATGGCTGAGTTCACCATCCATCACAAATCCTAATTGACTCAGTCAGGTGATTAAGTCAATCATTTTCAGGACATGGGTTTGAACTATGAGCCCTCACTCATGCATGCATGGAACAACTACTTCGATATTTCATATTGAGTAGCCCTACTTTTCTCTCCATAAAGCTCTTTTAGATTGAGCTATATAGATTGAGGTTCCAGCTTCTCATGTTGCCTCTAAAGTTCATTGCTCATTAAGGCTAACATGATGCACCTGACAATCATACTAACATTTTACCACATTTTATATATGGCTCTCTACTCCTCGGAAGCATCATCTTCGATCAGTTCTGGATCCAGAGAATTAAGAATATAAGAAAGCTTCTCCTAAGTTAATACTATCCTCAGGTTCCTCAACCAATCGACATAATTGGGACTGGTCCATTTGTTGGCATCTAAAATGCCTTGTAGTGATAAACTTGAAGCCATAATACTTAAATCTATATGAATATAAAGAACAACTATAAGCAGACCACTCAAGATGACATCCATAATTAAATAAGGACTTTTATATCTAATTATGTCTCCCACTATTTTATTTCGAATACCATAACCCTCAACTACAGTAAACGAGAAAACCCTACTAGGGCTTCCTTAATGGGGTTAAGATCCCAATTCCTCATAAATGCTTTGTGTTACACAACAAACACTCATGAGTTCAAGGATAGGAAATCCCCTTTCCAATTGCATCCCTTGCAATTATCAACATAACACTTGCCTCTAAGACACTTATAACCTTGTGTGTGCACAACAAACCATAATGTCGTAGTTTAGTCAGACCCTTCATTTCTATATAGCCATGATCAAATAATGTTACCCTTGTGTTACACAACAAATCAACATTGCCAATCATGCTATAAAGCACTAAGTGCACCAAGACAAATTTTATATCAAAACCTAGAGCAAGCCTTGTGTTACACAACTAACCTACTATATTTTTTTTTTTTGATATTAATTTGGCTTAGCATGAAGGAAGGCAATTTGTAGTATGCTTAATCAATTAGCATTTCCAATTTAAGGTCTAGATATGACCAAATTGGCCAGGTAAGTGGAAGGGGTGAGGGGGTCCCCCCGTTGCTTTCCTTAGATACCAATTAAATTGACCAGGTCAGATAATGGAACCAATTAAAAACCTCATTCCCCTTACCTTCCTAAAACCACTTGCCTAGACACCGATTAGCTGATCATACCTTAATTGGATTTGCATCATGATTAACTTACATTATGACTAAATATGATTTTAATGAGGGCTTTGATGGTCTCATACATATCATAAATTAATCATGTTAGCATGACATTCATTCCAACACACAAGCATATTAAGCCTAATATGCATAACCATAGCATGATTAAAACAATACTCCGTTCACCTCACTTGTTCATGGGATATGGCCATAGTGGCACCCCTCATGCCATAGGAAACCCCATTGAATGGGAAGAGAGCACCTTTAAACCCTACTTGGCTCCTATGATCGGACAGCCATGGTGACTAACCCAATCCAAAGCAGTTACTAGGATATAATACATCACATGTCAATATTTGAACTAATCATGCATCAATACATAACATAGCAAACAATCAACACCAAAGAGATTTCTAATTGTATGCATCAAGGTGGCTCTAATACCACTATTGGGTTACCTAGGCCGAGCATAGTGGAAGACTAGGTTTCAAAAATTTTTATTTTCGAAACCCTAATCGACCGAAATCCTAAACCCTAGGACCACTTCTGCATAATAATCGATAAATCAAGACTTTAGGGTAATAGAATAATACCTGGAATGCTAATTCCTTCTTCTTTCCACTAGGCACACAAGTGCATGCCCTCCAGAGGTGATCCACGTAGGAATTGAACCTATGAACCACTCCTTAGTAGGTTGGTTAAACTACTGGGACTCTTTCGAAGGCCTTTTCTTTCTTTAGCAGCCTTTCCTTCCTTGCTCAGACCCTTTCCCCCTAGTAGAGCACTATGAGCCCTCTCTAAAACTTTTCTTCTCTCTCTATCACTTCCTTATTCTCTTCCTAAATCCTTGTCTTAAATGGCAGACTTGTCTTAAAGGAAGACCTATGTCCTAACAAGGGAAGGAAGAGATAAGTAGGATAAAGTGTAAAAATGTAAGAAAGAAGGAGAATTGTGTTCCATCAGAATAAACACCGATGGCCTATTATAGGAGATGGGGGGGTGCCAGATAAGGCTCTTCATCAGCCTTTGATAAGCCATTCAAAAGATCAAATAAGACTCTTCACAAAGGAGTCTTATGAGTGAAAAGTCAACAATTTTCATGCACCAAAAGCCTTATACAAGTCCCTTCATTTTTTCATCCGACTTCTCCACTTGCCACTTGGAAATTACCAGTTGTAAGAAGGCCAAGGGATGTGGCTTTTCAATAAGATATACCAATGATTAAAAGAGGCTTAAAGCAGAAGGACTCTGCTTCTTGTTTTTGTGCCAAATGAAGAGTCGCAACTCTTCATTTGTGCCAACTCCCTTCCACCGAACTTCATATTTGTTGACCGGTCAATAGGCATTCAAAAAGTCATGAATATAATGATGAAGTCCCTTGGACTTCATCTAGCTTTGGCAACTGACAGGCAGAAGGACTCTTGGTCCTTCTGCACACATTCAATTTGGCACATACCATGAATTGGCGCCAAGAGTCCCTTCATGTTATGACTCTTCATTTAAATAGGATAAAGGCTGATTAAATCTAGATAAAACCAGATAATTGCTACCCCACATTGGACTCAACTTAATCTAGGATTTCCTCAAATTGGTTAGCCCATTACGCAACCTTTAGACCCAATTCAATTAGATTAGGAGTTAGGTTAGCCTACACATGCTAGTGTGTAATCTAGCTAACCAATTAGGATCCCATGATCCTAATAAAATTCTAATTGACTTTCTAGGTCAATTTTCTAATGCATGTGACCCTTTGGGTTCCACATCTAGCCAACAGTAGGTCTAGGTCCAAGCTAATTCAATCTAATCGAACCTGATTGACCTAATTAAGTCAAATTGAGCTGACCTAAGTTGCCAATTCGAACCAACTTCCTAATTGACTCATGAAACCAATCGAATTGATCCATGAAAACCTACAAGACATGATTTATGTCTAGCAATGTGTCATGCCTACCAGAAGATGAGAAATTTGGTAAAAAGTATCAAAATACCCTTCATGGAAAGTTACCGTACAATTCAATCCTTCGATCTTCCTTTATCCCGATTAAGTGATGGGCATGGATAAATGTCAAATCCTAGTACTTAATCATTTCAAATCTCAATTCAATAATGAAGACTCAATGATTATAGATTAGAAATCCTATCTAATCTCATCTTGCTTTGATCAAAGCTTTCTAAGTCATCATTCGAAAAGATCACACGAGATAACAACTCCCCTTTACTAAGAGCGATCGATTCCTTGTTGAACTACTCATTATCTTCATATATAATCCACCATATCTAGAAACACCTCGTACATGACTTAATTACCATGAATGAGTATGCACCAAAATATAGGTTCATGTGCATAAGATACTATGGTGTCTCAGGTCAAAGGATCACATGCACAACTCCCACTAAAAGAACATTCCTTTAACATGTAAGACTTTCATTTGATGTTCTCTTATCGGATCAGTTCAGTGGACTCATAACCTAATGAGCACCCACATCCTTATATTAGTGTTTCTATACAAGTGGCTGTGAGACCAACCACCCTCTCCAACAAGCACACAAAGGATGTGCTAGTCTTTCTGGATTTATCGATCTCCGAACTGATGGTCCATTGATTAGGAACATTTTAGATTAGAATTTATAGGAACTAAGGTCTCACTGTTATGATTTCCATCATAACCCTAATTTCATTGCCCTAACCTATGGGGTTTATCATAATCTAATATAGATGCAGTAATATGATGAATCAAAATTACCTTTTTTTTAATGTCATACAAGAGTCAGTAGATTACAATAATGTCCTTACAAAGATTGGCTTTTAGGACACTTTTCTTTTACCTGAGGCATAGCAAGCAGATTCCAAGCTGATCTAGGGGAAGATCATCGAAAAGCTGTGAAAAATATTCTTAAATATCTTAAAAGGACTAAAGATATTTTTCTAATATATGGAGGATCAAATTTAAAATTAGAAGGTCATACTGATTCTAGTTTTCAATCGAATTTGGATGATAGTAAATCTATATCAAGGTATGTCTTTACTTTATATGGAGGTGCAATGAGTTGAAAAAGTACCAAGCAGTAAACTGTGGCTGACTCAGTTACTAATAAAGAATACATAGCTACTAGTGAACCTACTAAAAAAATTGTCTAGATGAAGAAATTCATCTCTAAATTTGATGTAGCTCCTACGATACAACAACTGGTGCCAATTTATTATGATAACATTGGAGCTGTTGCACAAGCTAAGGAACCAAGGTCTCATCAAAAATCCAAGCACATCCTAAGGTGCTTCCATCTCGTTCGTGAAATCATTGAAAAACAAGACATGATTTTAGAATGAGTAGATATAAAGAACAACATAGCAGACCCATTCACTAAAGCCCTTCCTCAATAGTAATTTGATCGCCATTTAGATTATATAGGAATAAAATACAAGGATGATTGGCTTTAGTGCAAGTGGGAGACTAAAAGAATAGTACCCAAAAGCCAATCATATTTCTTATAAAATAGGGACTTATCTATAAAATTCTTCTAACTCATGAATGATATCAAAGGTATTTAGTTTCATCATATACTATGTCTTATACTTTATTATTTAAGAATAGGATGAACCCCATAAATTAAGGCAATGACTTTAAGATTATGATGGAGATTGTAATAGTGAGATCTAAAATCTTATAAACCCTAATTTAAAATATTTCTAATTATAGGATCATCGAGTCAATAATTGATATTTCCAGAAAGACTGATACATCCTATATATACTCGATGGAGAGAGTGGTTGGTCTCACGACCACTTATGTAGGGACACTAATATAAGAATGTGGGTGCTCATCAGGATATGAGTTTACTGAATTGATCCACCATGAGAACATCTTATGGAAGTCTTATTTACTTATCAAAAGATGATTCTCTTAGTAAAAGTTGTGTAAGTAATCCTTAGACCTGAGACCACCATTGTATCTTGTATACATGAATCCATATTTTGGTTCATACTCACTTATGACATAGTAGTTACGTACGGGGTGTTCATGGATATGGTAAATTATGTATGGAGATAATGATTAGGTTAACAAGAAATCGATCACTCCTAATAAGGGGAGTAATTATCCCATGTAATTTCATCGGATGATGACTCAGGAAGTCTTTGATCAAAGTAGGATGAAATTAGAAAAGAAATTCTAATTTTTCATCAATCGAGTCTTCATTAGTGATTTGAGATTCGAATAAATAAAGTATGAAGGTTTGATAATTTTTCATACCCTTCACTCATTCGAGATAAGGGAAGGTCGAAGGATTGAATTATATGGTAACTTACCACTGAAGGATATTTTGATAATTTATATCAAATTTCTCATCTTTTGGATAGGCATGATACATTGCTAGATGTCAATCATGTCTTATAGGTGATCATGAATTGAATTGATTGAATTCATGAGTCAATTTGAAAGATGGTTCAAATTGGTAGCTAGGGTTAGCTCAATTTCACCTAATTTGTTTAGTCGATTTCTAATTGAACCAAATCAACATGAATCTAAACCTTCTGCTGGCTAGATGAGGAGTCTAAAAGGTCACACACATTAAAGAATTGATCAAGAAAGTCAATTATATTTTTATTAAGGTCATAGGATCCTAGTTAGCTAGTTAATTAACATACTAGCATATGTTGGCTAGTCTAACTCTTAATCTAATTAGATTGGGTTTAAATGCTTGCTATTTGGGCTAACCAATTTAAGTTGGACTTAAATTGGGTTGATCCATAAGCGGGGCAGCCAAATTGGAATTTGTCTTAGTTTATCAAGCCTTATCCATTATTTAAACCAAGAGTCCTAAGGGCATGGGACTTTTGGCACCATTTTGGCTTGGCACAAATCAAGTGGTGAAAGAAGGACCAAGAGTCCTTCTGCAAATTAATTACCTTTTAGGTGATAAGGCTTAGCCCCTATCCTATCTAATGGATGCCCATTTGGTTGGAATTGACTGGTCAAATAATGTAAGAAAAGTATAATTTGGTGAAGGGGTGCAATGCTTAATACATAAATATGGTGCATGGATAAGGAAGAGCCCTTCTGCCTGTTAATCACTTTTTCTAGATAAACCTCTTCATTTGATATGCCTATTTGGATGTGGAACCTTATCTTAAATCTAAAATTAAAAGATTAATTATCAGATTTTATCGTAGAGTTGTGATAAGCAACTCTTGGCATATATAATTAGTGAAACGGTATTTCACTTTACACCTTTCTGCCAAGGGACTCTTTTTGATTAAAGGGTCTTATCTGATATGTTAAATATCAGATAAGGGGCTGATAAAAAGGTATATCAGGCACCTACTCTCTTCCTATTTAAAGGCTTTAGTGATTGATGCCAAGGTATCCAAAAGTTATCCTGATAATTCTCTTCCTTCTCTTGTTAGGACAAGTCTATTATTTTAAGATAAGTTTGCCATTTTAAGATAAGATCTTAGGAGGAGAATTTGAAAGGATAATAGGATAGTGAGAGAGTATTTGGAGAGGTACTAAGCTACTCTTTGAAAGGAAGAAGGTCCTTGAGGTGAGAAAAGGATGCAGAAGGAAGAAAGGTTGCCTGAAGGAGTCAAGCAAGCAAGAGGAGTGCTTCCTTGGTTCGGTTCCTATGTGGATCACCTCTGGAGGGCATACGCTTGTATGCCTGGTAGAAGAAAAAGGATATTAGCATTACAGGTATTCTTCTATTTCTAAAGTATTTTACTCTATTAATTGATATAATCAAGGGTATCCTAGGTCTAGGGTTTCGATTGACTAGGATTTCAAAGATCAAATTTTTGAAATCCAATCTTTCACTGTGCTTACCAAAACCCAGTACCTTTATCCAGAGATCACGACACATCCACTTAGAGTATAAACTATCTAATTGAATTACAAGATTAGGGATTTAATCTACCATACTACAATCTACCTCTTTTAGGTATGTACCATATCTTGATATCATGGCATGTCGATAAAAGGTGTAGGCCGTGTATGCCAGATCAATGCTTCAATCAAAAAAATAACTCAAAAGATGTATAAAAGAAAAGCATAATTTTTATTGCATAGGAATCAAGTATAAAAAGAGAAATAAAACCTGGTTATAGGCTTCATCTTCATCCCAGGTTGAAAGAATCTAGCCGTGCATCGTTGCTACCAGAATCTCCTCCATAATTCTTCTCTTTCTTAAGCCTAATACAATGATCTAAATAAGCGAGCAAGAAAATAAATTAGTACAAAATTTTCTATGAAAACTGATATATGGACTATTGTTGTGAACTTAAGTTGTAACCGCAAGCAGACGGTATGCAAAGTAGCACATCCATCAAGTACGGGTCGATCCCACGAGAAAATATATTTTTAAACTATATTCAAGCCCCTAGAGCAAGCTTTAACAAGATTAGGAGATTAATTGCTAAACTATTCTAAAGAAGTAACTTCAAAAATAAATAATTAAAATAATTTTAGGATCTTTGAATCTGCTAGACTAATGACTAATAAAGCCTTTCTAAGGTTTCCTTCCCTTCACTTTTTCTCTTGTAATACTCAAGTATGGATTATGAACCGGCTCTGACTTAACAATAACCCATCAAGGGTGTTTACAAGAAAAAATTAACTATGAGCCTATTACCTATAACCCTTCTTGCACTAAGTCAAATATAAACTATAAAGGGATTATGACCCAATGATAGCTCATTAAGATTAGTAGCAAGAGGATCAAAGGAAAAACTCTAATGAATGAAATACATAGAAGGATCCCAAAGACAGGATTTCTAATCAAGGTCTAGCTTCATCGCGATCCTAGGATAATCGCTTAGCCAAACATGTTTTTTTTTAAACAAAAAAAACTCTAAAAACAAAATAAGAAGAAAGAATTCTACCCTACTTGCAAGTATTTAAATTTCAAAATTTAAACTATTCTATTTGCAGAAATTAAATTACAGGAATTAAGCTAACCTACTTGTAAATATTTAAATGATGTTAATAGATTTGCAATAAATTAAACTGATCCTAAAGTAGAAATTAAAATGATAAGAATAAAAATAATAATAATAAGATTTTATTATTAAAATGAAATATTTTTTTATAAAAAAATAATTCTTGAGCTATTAAGAAAGTTTAGAATTGAAATATAAAATAAAATAAAATTAGAATGCTCTCAGGTGCTCTGAACCCTCGAAGTAAAAAAAATATAGCTCAGAAAGAAAAACTCCCAGCCTTTCCGAAGTCTCTCGTACTTAGTTGAATCAGAGGAAAAAGAATGGAGATTTTTTATTAATTTTCCTTATCATTGTCTAAGGGGTCATACCCATTTTATACAGGATTCATATCCTTCTTTAAAGGAAGGTGATGACCAATAATCCTAACAAGGAAGGGTCTCAAATGAAAAAATAGACCAGGCTAGGCTGTCAGCACTCCCCCTCAAGATGAGGTGAAGATATCACTAAGTTTCATCTTGCTACAAATTGAAGAAAACATAGAACCACCAAGATCCTTTGTCAATATGTCTACCAATTATTCTATAGATTTAATAAATGATAGATGTATAACTTTCTAATCAAGTTTCTCCTTGATGAAATGGTGGTCAATCTCTATGTGCTTGTTCTATCATATTGAACAGGATTATTTGCAATATTAATGGCCGCAGGGTTGTCACAAAACAGAGAGAGGGGAGAAGATTGAAGAAGGTGTAATTCAATAAGCAACCTTTTCAACCATAAAATCTCATAAATGCCTTGAGCCATAGCTTGGTATTCAGCCAATGCACTAGATCGAGCGACAACATCTTGTTTCTTACTGCACCAAGTCACAAGATTTCCACCAACAAAAGTACAATAGCTTGAAGTGGATCCCCGATTATCTATAAAACCTGCCCAGTCAGCATCTGAATAGGCTTCAACTTTAAGATGTTCATGACGAGAGAAGAGAAGACCTCACCCTGGGCAGCTCTTAAGATACTGAAGGATTTGTACACAGCTTCCTGATGGTGCTCACGGGGGTCATGCATGTACTGACTTACAACACTGATAGCAAAGGCTATATCAGGTCTTGTATGGGAGAGATAGATCAATCTACCGACAAGATGCTGATATCGCTCACGATCTATTGGCTTACCACCGTCAATAGTAAGATGATGAATATGCTCAATAGGGCTAGTAGCAAGTCGACATCCCAACATTCCTATCTCAGTCAATAAATCCAAGACATATTTTTGCTGTGAAAGAAATATGCCATGGGATGACCTGGCCACTTCGATTCCAAGGAAGTGTCATAAATTATCCAAATCCTTGACTTCGAAAGATTATCCCAATTGAGTCTTCAAGCGAGCCAGCTCTGGGAGATCATCTCCAGTAAGGATGATATCATCTACATAGATAATTAGGATAGAAACATTGCCTTTATTATGATAGAAGAACATGGTATGATCAGCATTACTTTGGAGGTAACCTATTTCGAGCATGGCACGATGAAAGCAATCAAACCATGCCCTGGGTGACTGCTTTAATCCATAGAGTGACCGGCGCAGACGGCAGACCTTGCCAGCAGTTTCTGCATTAGTAAATCCAGGAGAAATTTTGATATACTCCTCCTCTTGAAGATCACCATTTAAGAAGGTATTTTTTATATCTAGTTGGAATAGACTCCAGTTAAGATTTGCTGAACAAGATATGAGGGTCCGAATGGTGTTGATCTTTGCTACAGGGGCGAAGGTCTCTTCGTAGTCAATGCCATAGGTTTGTGCATAACTTTTGGCAACAAGACGTGCTTTATAGCGATCAACTTTGCCTTCAGGGGTCTACTTCATAGTATAAACCCATTTGCAACCTACTACAAGTTTTCCAGTAGGTAAGGGAACAAGCTCCCAAGTCTGATTTTTTTCAAGGCTTGCATTTCTTCAAGCATTGCTCCTTTCCACTTAGGATTTGACATAGCTTCCTTCAAGTGTGATGGTATAGTGATAGATTCTAAAGATGCAATAAATTACCTATATGTAGGTGAAATAGACTCATAGGAAACAAAATTAGCAATATCATAATGATATCGAAAAGGAATAATATGAGGACGAGAAGCTTTTATGTGAGCAATAGGCAGATTTAAAGTAGGATCAGAGAAAATATTACCATTTTCACATGGAGATGCTGGAGCTAAGTCAGAAGAAGATTGTTGGGTAGTAATAGAATACACAATGGGCTCGGATGTAGACTCTCCTTGTCGATTAGAGTCATTATCTGATTGTTCACAAATGTATTCTTGCTCCTCAGACACTGTAATCTCTCCCTCTCGACCAGTAGCTCTAGAAGGGATATTGGGGGAGCAAATAAACTGTTGGACAAAGGGCAGAGGAGCAGGAGGCTGAGTTATTGGAACAGCATCATAATAAGATTTAGTCTCTCAAAAGGTCACATCCATACTGACAAAGATTCGCTTTTCAGGAGGGTAATAGCACTTATAGCCCTTTTATATAGCAGGGTAGCCCACAAAGATACATTTCAGAGATTTAGGATCAAGCTTGCCAACTGTAGGACGATGATCCTGGACAAAACATGTACATCCGAAGACTCGGAAGGTACAATAAAAGAAGACTCCCCTTGAAGAGACGCAAATGGTGCCTGGTACTCTAGAGTGCGAAGAGGCATGCGGTTGATCAGATAAGCTGCAGTGAGAACTGCTTCACTCCATAAAGTTTTTGGAACTCGGTTAGCAAATAATAAGGATCTAGCAACTTCTAAAAGGTGTCGATTCTTTCATTCAGCAACACCATTCAGGGTAGGGGTATCAACACAAGTAGTCTGGTGGACAATGCCATGAGTAGTAAGGTATTCATGAAACTTCTTATGCATATATTCTATGCCATTATCAGATCTCAGTATTGTAATCTTAGTACTGAATTGGGTATCCACAAGCTTATGAAATTATTTAAAGCAACGGATAACTTCATCTTTAAACCGCAGAAGATATACTCAGGTTACTCTACTATAACAATCAATAAAAGTAACAAAATAACGATGCCCAGAAAAAGAAGTAGGACAACAGGGTCCCCACACATTAGAGTGAACAATTTCAAAAGGCTTCTTACTATGAGTTCCTGAAGCTAGATAAGTAGTGCGCGTGTGCTTAGCATACTCACATGCATGACAAACTAACTTTTCTTTAGCACAAAAATGATATAAACTGGGAAATGAGCATGATAACATAGAAAAGGAGATATGGCCGAGCCGACAGTGCTGTAACTGAAGTTTCTGCAGAGCATTATCAGATGATGAAACAACCATACCAGCTTGCTAAGAATGAGTCTTTAGTTCTCCTTCATCCAAGTAGTAGAGGCCATTATGCATTTTACCATACCCAATCATCTCCCCCGTTGTCAGCTTCTAGAAAATATAATGAGTAGGAAAAAATGTAACTGTACAATTTAGATCATTGGTAATTGAATGGATGGAGAGAAGATTAGTAGGAAAACTAGGGACATGTAAAGCCGTAGAGAGTTGTATGGTTGGTGTACAGTTGATGGAACCTTTCCTAGACACAGGCTAGAAAGAGCCATCAGCTATACAAACTCTGTCTGAACATAATGAGTAAGACTGAAAAATATCATAATTACCCATCATATGCATAGTAGTACCAGAATCAATTATCAATGTCTTAGAGGTATCAAAGTTAGCAATATTTACTGTACTAGACTTGATATGAGAGATATGGGATTTTGCAAAATGAGAATGAAAAATGGAAGGAGGAGAACTGGAAGAACTGCTTGGCAAACCGTTAGTAGATGATGAAGCACTGCTGGAAGAAATATTGAGCCGGTCCATAATATGGCGGAGCATTTCATCAGTAGAGAGTGAGCATCTGGTATCAGTAGATAAGGAAGCATGAGGCAATGCCTTGGCAGATGAGGCACTCCCTTCTGGGTGCTCAGAAAGATGTGCCTGAGAATGATAGTGGATCCACCAGAACATCCTCCTCCTCAATGGCCACCCCATCCACGCCCGGAGGGACGACCATGCAGCTGCCAACAGGCATCATGTACATGTCCTGTTTTGTGATAATATGAGCATACTCGCATATCCCAGCTACAATGAGAATTTGACGGAGACTAAACTACCAGTGCAGATTGGGTTGTATCTGTAGGAGTAATCATCACCAGGCGACGAGTTTCCTCAATCAAAACAAGGGAAAAGACCTGTTCAAGAGAGGGCAGATCTGTACTTCGACCCAAAATTTGAACTCTGATTAGGTCAAAGTGATCATTGAGTCCAGCAAGAAAATCAAAGATTCGTTCTTCATCAGTGTATTTCTTGAACTCAAGGGTATCTTGCGAGCAACAGGCTTTGAAGAGATGATAAAAATTTAGCTCATACCACATCCGCTGGAGTTCGACCATATAGGCAGTAATAGAGAGTTCGCCTTGTCATAGTGCACGTACCCGGCATTTGATCTCAAAAGCTTGAGCAGTGTTGCCTTGTTGGGAGTACATTCGAGCAGCAGCCTCCCAAATTTCTTCGGCAGTGTCAAGGAAGGACATACCTTGAGCAACTGAAGGTACCATGGAGTTAAGAAGCCAAACCATTACAAGAGAATTCTTTGATTCCCATTTTGATAATGCATTGTCTCCTAATTATGGCTTTTCAGTAGCTCTGGTAAGAAAACCCTCAAATCCACGAGCTTTAATGTATAACCGCACATTTCGAGACCACATAAGATAAGTAAGAGGTCCATCTAACCGGACCGAAGAAATCAGAAGAGATGGATTATCCATCACCGTCAGAGAGTCGGGTATAGATCACCACAAAAAAATAGCTGCTCAAAGTTGCTCAAAGTAGGGCTAGAGAAATAAGGCTACTAAATATGGTTACCTAAAAATAAGTCATGGAAAGTGCCTGGGACCTTCTATCTTCTGCCATAGAGATCCAGTAGCAAGAGGATTCACGGTGCATGGTGCAGGGCACAGGACTCGGTCTTGGCCTTGTCCTCGTCCTTGTCACAGGATGCGGCGCAAGCTCGACACGGGCTTGAGCTCGTCAAAGGATGCAGCAGCAGGAGGCTTCATGGTGCATGGTGCAGGGCACAGGACTCGGTCTCAGCCTTGTCCTTGTCCTCATCGCGGGGTGTGACGTAGGCTCGACCCGGGCTTGGGCTCATCGGAGGATGCAGCAGCAGGGGCACCGGGCATGGGCGGCATGGATGCCAGGTGGGCGTGGGCGGCGTGGACGCCGGGCATGGATCGGCGATGCTAGTCAGTGCTATGCAGGGCAGCACTGTGCAGGGCGGAGATGGATCGGGGCGAGGGCGACGGATCGGGGCGAGGGCAAGGGTGATGGATCGGGGCAGCGCTGGTCGGTGCTGTGCAAGGGGAGGAAGCGGAGGTCGGTCTTGAAGTCCTGCGCAATCTCACGGACGAGGTGCTGAAAGGGGAGGAAGCGGAGGTCGTGGTTGGCGCCGGACGATGGATCTGGTCAGCGCTGGTTGCTGGACGACGGTGTGGGTGCTAGGTGCAGAGCGGCAACATAGGAACAGGGTTCGTTGGAGAAGCCAAAGAAGATGGTGGCTCAGTGACAGCAGGCGCAGGGAAGAAGAGGGGAATAGGTTAGGGATAAGATTAGAATAAGTTAGGGATAAGATTAGAATAAGTTAGGGATAAGATTAGAATATATGAGAATAAAAAAGAATAGATCGGTGGCTCTGATACGAAGTTAAATCAGAGGAAAAGGAATAGAGATTTTTTATTAATTTTTCTTATCATTGTCTTAGGGATCATACCTATTTTATACAGGATTTATATCCTCCTTCAAAGGAAGGTGATGACCAATAATCCTAATAAGGAATGGTTTAAAAAGGAAGGGTCCCAAATAAAAAAATAGACCAGGCTAGGCTGTCCACGTACATAAAGGGAAGGAATGCGTGGGAAATCCACGTTGGACCGTGGTATCAGTTCCTTCCGGTTCGATGGCTTCATTCCCGTAACCAACACCACCACCGCATTGTGTTATCTCGTATCCACTCACATAGTCCCGATGGGGTTATCCATGCAGAGTCCATCGTCGAATTCTTTCAAACATTGCTTCACTCCATCTCCCGACAACAAGCAGATGGATCTCAAGCATCAAACCATGCAGTGGATTGGTGGGAGGAAGAAGATGGTTTAGAGAAGGCAGCCTCCAGGAATTTTTTGGTGACTTGGATGGAGATGCTGTTATTTGGAAGCTCGGACGGTGAACTGAGAAGGAAATAACTGATGATGAAGAGAGGAGCTCCAACGTCTTCTCCATGGCCTAAGATGGTGGCAGCAACAGGGAGGAAGAGGAAGATGGTTCATGATAGTGGACTGCAACCGCAGGGAGACGACGGGCTGGAATTTTCTGGTGATGGAAGATGATCTGGCATTTGGAGAAGGAGAGACCATGGCAGACAGTCGACATGGTGAACTCGGCATGCAGCAATGGCAAGATGAGGAAGATGGCCATGGATGGGGAATGGGCGGAGAAAATGGAAGAAGACCGTGCATGGCGGATGGAAGAGCGGCAAGCGATGCTGGGCAAATTTGGAGCTTCTCCGGCATGGTGGTGGTGAACAGCGACCTGCAGCAGCAGTAAGAGGAGGAAGAAAGTGACCGTGAAGATGGGAAGAAGATCACCGTGACTTTCCTTGAATTTTTTTGGGGTTGAGAAGCTTTTCCTGCATGTTCCCCTACCACGAGGAGACTCCTTGCGATGTGAGGAAGAGTTCCAGCAATTTTTTCGACAAAAATGAAGCTCGGTTTGGCCTATGGTCCATGGATCTATTATGTGCACCAGCTGCAATGGCAGCCATGGACCGGTTGAAGCTTTATGGACCATCTGGTTGGCTCACTGGACCAACTACATCAAAATCGTGCTATAACTTACTAATTCCTTCAAAAATCATTTTCTGGCTTAATTGAAGTCCGAATTGTGGGTCGTTTGCGCTGTTGGATCTTAAAAATCATGATCTTCATGTTGGCAGAGTTCTTTTATTAAAACACTATTTAAAAATATTAATTTTAATTAAATAAAGTAAATTTGATTAATAAATTAATGTACTTATTACTAATTTTTATGCACTTATCACTTTTAAATCTTACTCATCCTCGAGTAAATAACTGATTAAGGAGACTACCAAAACTTTTAATACCTTACACAAGTTTACCCAGACTCAAAGGTTATTCCCATACCATTTTTATAAGTAGAAGATTTCCCATTAGATAGTAGATGAAATGGGTCATTGGAATATTAATAGCTTCAAGTAAATTAGTTAAGTGCAAACTCCTCATTTCTTTAATTAATTCTTAACTAACTCCTACTGTTATTTCTAAATCTTCTACTTCCATGGACTGGCGAGATTTCATTTTAGTGCAAAGATATTCTTCTTATTGTGACACTTTTCACACTTTTTTTCACTAATAATGGAACTTTGCATTAAACAACATCCACACATATTCAAGAGGTAGATTCTTATTCGATGCGAATAGGAGGATTAGAATTATCTAGAAATTTAATTTCATTCTTACTTACCATTTTTACTTGAGTCTATTAATATTTTATCCCTCAATATTTCAAAAATTATCTAGACTGTTCAATCAATTACTTATCAAAAGTGTATGATTTATCCTAAGTCCAAGATCAACAAATGTAAGATAATAAGATGACGGTAGCTCCAAATATTTACTTATTCTTCTTTTTATCCCCCATGAATAAAATTTGATTCTAAATATATGCATGTATGGTATAAAAGGAAACGAAGTCACCTAAAAAATTTTCTTGAGCTCTCCCCCCAACTTAGCCAATGGAGCCTTTTTGAGTCAGGATTTGCTAAACCTAAACATGCTAAAATGAAAATTATTAGAAAGAAAGAAGTTGGGTTGTTTCCTAAGAGTACTAAGTTTAATGTCTTCAGTCAAACTAAGTAGTGATAGCAGGCTAATCAAGATGTGTTGGTTCATAAAGAACCATGGCTTCTTCCATAGATCCTATGGATAATTCGAAGAATGGTTTTAATCGTTGACCGTTAACTTTGAAAACAACACCATTGCTTGGATTTTCAATTTCTATAGCCCCATATAGAAAGACTTCTTTAATTATGAAAGGTCATGTCCATCTAGACCTAAGCTTCCCAAGAAAAAGATGTAACCTTGAATCATATAAAAGAACTTTTTGTCCAGGAGTAAAAGATTTTCTATGAATTGCTTGATCATGAAATACTTTTGTTCTTTCTTTGTACACCTTAGCATTCTCATAAGCTTCATTTCTAAGTTCTTCTAATTCATTGATCTGAAGTTTCCTATGATTTTCAGTTAAGTCCAAGTCCATGTTCAATTTTTTAATTGCCCACATAGCTTTGTGTTATAATTCAACAGGCAAGTGACATGATTTTCCAAATACAATCCTATAAGGAGACATTCCTAGGTTGGTCTTGTAGGTAGTGCGATATGCCCAGAGTACATCAACTAATTTCAAAGACCAATCTTTTCTATTAGCATTAACAGTCTTCTCCAAGATTTATTTGATTTGTCTATTGGATACTTCTACTTGCCCACTTGTTTGAGGATGATATGGTATAGCTAACTTGTGGGTAACATTATATTTTTTCATTAAAGTAGAAAATGGTCGGTTGCAAAAGTGTGTCCCCCGATCATTAATGATTGCTCTAGGAATACTAAAATGGAAGAGAATATTTTCTTTAAGAAATTTAATGACCACTTTGCTATCAGTGGATCTACATGGAATAGCTTCTACCCACTTAGAAATGTAATCAGCAGCCACTAAAATATATTCATTTCCAAAGGAGTTTGAAAATGGTCCCATAAAATCGATTCCCCGGACATAAAAAATCTTAACCACTAAGATTGGATTAAGCAGCATCATGTCTCTTTTGGTGATTCGACCTATTTGTTGGCATCGTGCACAACTCTTACAGTACACATGTGCATCCTTAAATAAATTAGGCCAATAAAATCCACATTGAAGTACTTTGGTAGTTGTCTTCTTAGATGCAAAGTGACCACCACATGCTTGATCATGGCAAAATGATAGAATACTTCTAACCTCATTATCTGAAGCACACCTCCTAATAATCTGATCAGGACACTGTTTAAACAGGTAAGGATCATCCCAAATGAAGTATTTCACTTGAGAAAAGAATTTATGTTATTCTGAGCAGTCCAATGAGAAGGAATTTTACCAATGGCTAAATAATTGACAATATCAACATACCATGGTTCAGTGGATACGGACATGAGTTGTTCATCTGGAAAATACTCATTGACGGTGGTTCACTAGATGGTGTTACAATGATTCGGGACAAGTGATCAGCTACAGCATTCTCTGTTCCTTTCTTAACCTTAATTTCTAGGTCAAATTCTTGAAGGAATAAGATCCATCGTATTAAGCATGCCTTAGTGTCTTTCTTTGCTAGGAGATATTTGATGGCTAAGTGATCAGTATAAACAATGGTGTGTGACCCAACCAAGTATGATCTAAGTTTTTCTAGGACAAAGACAATGGCTAGGAACTCCTTTTCTATGGTCATGTAATTAAGCTATGCGTCATTTAATATTAATCCTTTGACCTAAAACTGTACCTACAGCATGATCAGATGCATCGCACATGAGTTCAAAGGGTTCACTCCATATGGGTGGATGAATGATGGGAGTAAAAATGAGTGCCTTTTTAAGAAATTCAAAAGACTCTAGGCACTCAGGAGTAAGCTCAAATTTTACTTCCTTTGCTAACAAATTTGTCAATGGGCGAGCCACTTTGCAAAAATTGGGATGAACCTTCTATAGAATCCAGCATGTCCTAAAAATGAACGAATTTCTTTGACAGACTTGGGTGATGGAAGACTTGCAATCAGGTCAACTTTGGCCTTGTCAACTTCTATTCTTCTTTTTGAAACTACATGTCCAAGAACTATACATTCTCTAACCATGAACTGACATTTTTTTCAATTGAGAACTAAATGCTTCTCCTTACATCTATCTAGAACTAGTCTCAGATGGTTTAAACATTCAGAGAAGGTAGGGCCAAATATAGAAAAGTTATCCATAAAAATTTCTAAGACTCATTCAACCATGTCAGAGAAAATGCTGATCATACATCTTTGGAAGGTCGCTAGTGCATTGCATAACCCAAAGGGCATACATCTATAAGCAAAGGTTTCGAATGGACATATGAATATAGTCTTTTCTTGATCTTTAGGGGCTATGGGGATCTGAATATAGCCAAAATATCCATCTAAAAAATAATAAAACTCCTGTCCAGCTTGTTTCTCTAACATCAGGTCAATAAATGGTAAAGAAAAGTGATCTTTCCTTGTCGCAGCATTCAGTTTCCTATAGTCTATACAGACCCTCCATCCTGTTTGGGTTCTGGTTAGAATAAGTTTATTTGCTTCATTTTGAATTACTATTATTCCAAACCTTTTAGGTACCACTTGAACAGGACTTATCCACGAACTATCAAAAATAGGATAAATGATTCCATTGTCAAGTAACTTTAAAATTTCTTTCTTGACTACTTCTTTCATTGCTAGATTTAATCTCCTTTGAGCTTTTCTAGTTGGTTTAGCCTCTTTCTCTAGGTGTATCCTATGTTGAACTATGGAAGGACTTATTCTCTTAATATCTATCATGGTCCAGTCTATTGTTTCTCAATTTTCTTTCAAAATAGTCAAGAGTTCCTCCTCTTGTTTAGGATTTAGGTCTGATGCAATAATTACAAGCAAGGTTTCATATGGATCTAATTATGCATACTTCAAGTTCTTAAGGAGGGGTTTCAATTCTAACTTTGGTGCCTCTTCTTTTAATGGCTTGGTTGATGGTTTAACCATTTCCATGAGTGTTTCAGCTGTAGGCTCCCATCTCTGGCCATTTTTATCATCATCAAGTATTTTATCAATATCTTCATACTCATGTGTTGGCCAGATACTAGACTCAAGATCGACTTCTTCGCTAATATCTGTGGATTCATAAATTTCATCTTGGATTACATTTATATCAGCATACTTAGTAGATTCCTGTTCCAAATTGAATATATTCAACTCAATAGTCATATTCCCAAATGATAGTTTTATAAGCCCATTCTGACAATTGATTTCAGCATTAGCAGTAGCTAGGAATGGTCTTTCTAAAATAACTAGGATATGACCTTTAGGACTCGATACTGGTTCAGTCTCCAAAATGATAAAATCCACAGGAACGATAAAATTTCCAACCTTAATCAAGACATCCTCTACCGTTCCTTTAAGGATTCTAAAAGATTGGTCTGATAATTGTAATATGATCCCTGTTGGTTGTAGTTTTCCAAATCCCAATTGCTCATAAACTAAATATGGAAGAATATTTGTACAGCCCCTAAATCAAGTAATGCCTTCTCAATTTGGGTTTCTCCTATGACACATGAAACAGTTGGAGATCCTGGATATTTATATTTTATAGGCATATGACTCAACAAGTATGATGTTGACTCCATTAATTGATTTTGATGATAAGCAAAGCAGTTAAGTATAAGTTGAGGACTAATGATTTGCTTTGAGTGTGTTTTTATTGAAAAGGTTCTCACAAAATTTGAAAAATCCCAATTACCTTGAAGAAGCCAAGTTTGAAAGAAAAGTTTGCTCAAAGAGGACTTGGACACTTAAGAGATGGTTGAATGGATGGCCAAGCTAAGTGCAAACTTGTTCCAGCTCAAATTTAGTAGTTTCTATGTGTTTTTCAGTAAAGTGTCGACTCAAAGTGTCGACACATGACATGAAGTGTCGACACATGAGGATGAAGTGTCGACTCAGACCGATACGCAGCAAAGTTTCAAATGGCACAGATGAAGTGTCGACACATGGACCTGAAGTGTCGACTCAAGATGTCGACACATGGATCAACACATCACATGAGACTTTCAAGCCACAGAACTTGTAGAAGTTGGAGGAGCAACTGAAGTGTCGACATATGGAAGCAAGGTGTCGACTCAAAGTGTCGACTCAACTGAGAAGGTGTCGACACATCTGAAATTTTCAGACAATCTGAATGGTGCTTTTTGAACTATGTGTCGACTCAAGAAGAACATGTGTCGACCTTATGTATCGACTCAACTAAGGAAGTGTTGACACAAGGAGTTCTGGCAACAATAACAGCTAGTTTTTTCAAATGCAGAACTCGTCCAAATTGCCCCCAACAGCTAGATTTTCAAGTCTAACGACTAGAATTCGATTTTAAGACTTTGGGAGGGTATTTATATGCTCCAAATCAAATCAAGAAGCAATATATTGAATACCATTAAAGAGTTTTGAGAGAAAAAAAGAGAGAAGAGCCTTAACTCCTATTCATCAAGTTTCAACCACTTACACGCAAAAGGAAGCCTCCAAGCATTCTAAAGCCATCAAGAGCATTGAAGTTCATTCAATCTTGGGCATTCAAAAGGCTTCAACAAGGGCAAAGCAACTCTACATCGAGCTACATCGACATATTCGCTTTGTTATTGAAAGCTTACATTGGTTCTTTATTTCTAAACCTTATTTCTTGTAAAGGTTCTTGGTTAGCCTATTATAAAACCAAGTGAGATTATTGGTAAGCCTTGGAAAACCAATAAAGTTAGTGGTTAGCCCGCAAAATCACTTAGATTCTTGGTTAGCCTAGAAAACCAAGGGAGGTTATTGGTTAGCCTTGTGAAAATCAATTAGATTTTTGGTTAGCCCATAAAACCAAGTGAGGTTATGACTTGTGATCCTTTTAAAAATAAGTTGGATTTTGATTAGTGAGCCCGAAAAACTAATTGACTGTAATCGTGTGATTATAGTGAATTTTCAAGGAGATCTTGGGGAGTGGATGTAGGTGCATTGGTTGGCACTGAACCACTATAGCTTTTGGTGTTTGTGATTACTTGATCTGTCTCTCCTTATTCTTTATTTATTGCTCTTAATTTTTGCTACACTTATATTTTGGAGCATTGCATTTGAATCATAGTACCTTACTTATATATATTTGTTGAATTGGATTGATTTGCTTTATACCAAGTCATATTAGGTTAGCTTAAATTAATATTTTTTTGAGACCCAATTCACCCCCCCTCTTGGGTTGCTTACTGGGCAACAAGTGGTATTAGAGCCTTGTTCTCAGTGTATAGGCTTTACCGCCTTGAGTAAAGATTTATAGCAGCCCCAATTGATACCAGTGTAGTTGAGGGACAAGCCTCAAATAGATCTCCATTTTTCAATGAAATAAATTATACTTATTGGAAAACTAGGATGAGAATTTATATGCATTCTATTGATTAAAATTTATGGAAAGTGGTAGATAAGGGTCCTCATATTCCTTCGGTAGTGGTTAATGGTGTTTCCATCCCAAAACTTGAAAAGGATTGGGATGAAAATGACATTAAACAATCCAAGATTAATGCAAAGGCCATGAATCTCCTCTATTGTGCATTAGATCCTAGTGAATTTAATAGGATATCTACATGCATGTCTGCCAAAGGAAAAAGGGAAATACTTGAAGTTATCCATGAGGGTACCGATCAAGTAAATAACACTAAGGTTAATATGTTAGTGCACACATATGAGATGTTTCGGATGGAACCAAATGAATATATCACTAATATGTATACACAATTCACTAACATAGTTTATGGTATAAGAAGTCTTGGTAAAGTCATATCTAATGCTGATCTTGTGAATAAAATTCTTAGGTCACTTCCAACGTCATGGGATCCGAAGGTGACCACAATTCAAGAAGCAAAGGATATGGACAAGCTACCTCTTGAGCAGCTAGTGGGATCGCTCATGACTTATGAGCTCAATCTCAAACAAAAATCTATGGACATGGATAAGAAGAAGAAGGGGATTGCTTTCAAGTCAAATATACAAGAAGAATCCTCAATTGATAAGTCTGAAGATGAAGAGGAAGAAAAAGATGAAGAAGCCCTCCTTGCACGAAAGTTTAGAAGATTCATGAAGAGGAGGAAATTTCCTTACAAAAAGAAACATCAATCCAAAGAAAAAGGAAAAGAAAAAGAGAAAGAAAAAGAAAAGGAAAAGGAGAAGGAAGTTTCTATATGCTTCGAGTGCAAGAAGCCGGGACATTACAAGTTCGATTATCCTCTCCTCAAGAAATCAAGAAAGAAATTAAGGAAGAAAGCAATGATGGCCACTTGGAGTGACAGCGAAGACTCCAATTCAGAAGAAGAGCATACTGAAGTTGCAAATCTCTACTTCATGACACATCAGGACAATGATGAGGTAAGTTCTAATACTGAAATTGATTTCACTTTTGATGAACTTAGAAATGCCTATGAAGAGCTTATGCATGAATATAAATTAGTTTTATCTGAAAACAAGAAATTAAAAAAGCATGCAAATAGTTTTTCTTTTGAAAACAACTCTTTACTTAATGATGTTAGTTCTTTGAAATCTAAATTAGATATTTTAAAAAAGAAGAACAATGCTTTGTCTATGAAAAACGAAATTTTGAAAAGATCAAAAAATGTTATTTCTAACAATGATCTTTTAAAGAAAAACAAGGATTTAAAACTTGAAAATGCTAAATACAAAAATGAACTTGAAAAGATAAAACCTTTTGTTGACAAATTTACTTATAGTTCAGAAAAGTTAAATTTACTCTTAAACAATCAAAGAGTAGTTTTTAATAAGGCAGGTTTACGATATAAACCACAAAGGCAACAAAAGTATCTTAAAAACTTTTTTGTACCTGCATCATCTAGCATTACTTGTTTTACTTGCAAAAAGCTAGGTCATAAATCATATCAATATAATTTAAAAAAAATCATTTCTTTTGGTAAAATGTGGGTTCCAAAAGGAACCATTTTGAATGCTAACCCTAAAGGACCTAAGTTGGCTTGGGTACCTAAAAACAAAGCTTGATTTTATTGCAGGTATGTCTTGCAACCAAGGAAAACAAAAGAGTTTGGTATCTTGACAATGGTTGCTCAAGGTACATGACTGGAGATGTGAAGCAATTCACTTCTCTTGAAACTTTGAATGGGGGGAGTGTGACCTTCGGTGATAATGGTAAAAGAAAAATCATTGATATTGGTAAGGTTCACATAACTCCTTCTAGTAGTATTAATAATGTACTTTTAGTAGATGGTTTGAAACATAATCTTTTAAGCATCAGTCAGTTTTGTGATAAAGGTTTTCAAGTAGTTTTTAAATTATCATATTGCATGATTACTAGTTCGGATATAAATGGAGTATAATTCATTAGAAAAAAATATGGAAATATTTATTTGGTAAACCTAGATGATCTATCTTTGCCTAATGGAGAATGCCTTGTTGCAATGAATTCTACTAAAGAAGAGACTAGTTGGCTATGGCATAGAAGGTTAGGGCATGCTAGTATGTACCTTATTTCAGAACTTTGCAAAAAGAATATAGTTAGAGATTTACCTGAAATTTATTTTGAAAAGGATAGAATTTGCAAAGCATGTCAATTTGATAAACAAGTCAAAACTTCTTTCAAACCAAAAGGATTTGTAACTACTAGTAGGCCACTTGAACTACTTTATATGGATCTCTTTGGACCAACTAGAACATCAAGTCTAGGAGGCAAGAGATATGGATTAGTCATTATGGATGCTTTTTCAAGATTTACATGGGTTTTCTTTTTAGAACAAAAAGATTAATCATTTTCTATATTTATAAAGTTTTATAGAAAAGTTTCAAACGAAAATGGTGTTTCAGTCATTTGTATTCATAGTGATCATGGAACTGAATTTGAAAATTAAGATTTTGAAAACTTTTATAATGAAAAAGGAATAGAACATAATTTTTCTACACCTAAGACACCTCAACAGAATGGGGTAGTAGAAAAAAAAAATCGTACTTTGGAAGAAATGGCATGCACTATGCTTTGTGAAAACGATTTGCCAAGGTATTTTTGGGCTGAAGCTATTAATACTGCCTGTTATATTTTAAATCAAGTTTTAATCCGCCCGATTTTAAAGAAAACTCCTTATGAACTTTGGAACCAAAGAAAGCCAACTTTGAAATATTTTTCGAGTTTTTGGTTGCAAATGTTTTGTTTTGAACAATAGAAAAGATCATCTTGGGAAGTTCGATGTCAAGTCTGATGAAGGTATCTTTTTAGGATACTCTACATCAAGCAGGGCATATAGAGTATTTAATAAACGAACTTTGGTTGTAGAAAAGTCAGTACATGTTGTATTTGAAGAATGCACTAACGAATCCTCAAGAAAAGAGGATACATCTGATGATTGTGCAGGTGCTGGCAAGCTTCAGAAGCTGACATTGAACGATCAAGCTCAACCAAATGAAGACGATCAAGACAAGGATGAGAAAGAAGATGACACTCCAAAGCATCAAGATCTACCTAAGGAGTGGAGGTATGCTCATGGACATCCCAAGGAATTAATCTTAGGTGATCCATCTAAAGGGGTAAGAACTCGAGCTTCTATTAGAAATAAATGTGATTATATAGCATTTGTATCTCAAGTAAAACCTAAATATTTTGAAGAAGCTGAAAAAGACTCATATTGGATCAATGCTATGCAAGAGGAATTAATTCAATTTGATAGAAATAATATTTGGACTCTTATAGAAAGACCATCTAATATTTCAATTATTGGCATTAAATAGATATTTAGGAATAAATTAGATGAAAAGTATATTATTATTAGAAATAAAGCTAGGTTAGTTGCTAAAGGCTACAATCAGGAGGAAGGGATTGACTTTGATGAAACATTTACTCCTGTTGCTAGACTTGAAGCAATTAGGCTATTATTAGCATTTGCTTGTTTTATGAATTTCAAATTATTTCAAATAGATGTTAAGAGTGCTTTCTTAAATAGTTTTATAACTAAAAAAGTTTTTATTAAACAACCATCTGGATTTGAAAATCATGCACATCCTGATCATGTTTTTAAATTATACAAAGCACTTTATGGATTAAAGCAAGCACCTAGAGCATGGTATAAAAGACTCAGCAAATTTCTAATTGAAAATAAATTTTCTAGAGGAAATGTTGATAAGACTATATTTTTGAAAAAGAAAGATAATGATTTATTAGTTGTACAAATATATGTTGATGATATTATTTTTGGTGCTACTAATGAAATTCTTTGTCAAGAGTTTGCTAAGCTAATACAGGATGAGTTCGAGATGAGCATGATGGGAGAACTCAATTTCTTCCTTGGACTCCAAATCAAGCAAACTACAGATGGTATCTTCATTGTAAGTACACAAGAGAAATCATTAAGAAGTTTGGAATGGAGACTACTAAACCAATAGGTACGTCTATGAGCCCCTCTTGTAGACTTGATGAAGATGAACATGGTAAATCTGTAGATCAAAAGTTATATAGAGGTATGATATGCTCCTTATTGTATCTAACTGCTAGTAGACCAAATATAATGTTTAGTGTTTGCATGTATTCTAGATATCAGTCTGAACCTAAAGAATCACATCTTATGGCTATTAAGCGCATTATTAGATATCTGTCAGGTACTATTAGTATTGGTTTATGGTATGCTAGAAATTCATCTACTGAATTGATTGGATATTCTGATGTGGATTTTGCTGGTTGTAGATTAGATAGAAAGAGTACTAGTGGAACTTGCCAATTTTTTGGAGTGAACTTAATCTCTTGGTTTAGCAAGAAACAAACTTCAGTTGCACTATCCATAGCTGAGGCTGAGTATATTGCAGCAGGAAGTTGTTGTGCTCAAATCTTGTGGATTAAGCAACAATTTGAAGACTTTGAAATCAAGTTGGCTAGAACTCCTATTAAATATAATAATACCAGTGCTATTTGCTTGACTAAAAATCATGTTCAATACTCTAGAAGTAAGTACATTGAAATTAGACATCATTTTATTAGGAATCATATAGAAAACAATGATATTTTGCTTGAATTTATTAGTACTAAATTGCAATTAGCTGATATTTTGACTAAACCTCTTCTAGAAGATCGATTCTGTATGATTAGAAGAGAGCTCAGGATCATCAATCTATTTGATTAAATCTTTTCCATTATTTGACTCAACCTAGATCAATTTGACCTTATTCATGATAAATCATGTTTGATCATTGTTGATTTGACTCTAGAATTAACTTATCTCAATTGATTTTGATCTGCTTGTGAAATTCCTGATTTTTTGGTTTTTAAGTCATTGAGTCGACATATTTATGTATCGACACCAAAATGTGTTGACACATGCATGAGCCGACACATGAACAATAGCGGACTAAGATTTAAGGGATTTCTGAATCATTTTTTTCCCTAGTTTTTTTCTTCTCCAAGCCGACACTAGGTTGCAAGGTACTCTTACTATTCATCCTTCCATTTCATTGCTTTTGCCCATAATTTTCTTGGATTTGGATGTTTGGTAGCCATTTTTGTTGGTTTCCTTCCTAGGTTTTTGATTTCTAAACCCTAGAAACCCAAATTTCCACCAAAAACCTTGTCCAATCTTTGAATCTAAGCAATGAGTCCTTGGAAGCAAGTTGTTCGTCAACCTCGTCAGTCAAACTAAGAGGAAGAGTGAAGGACGAAGGCCCGACACGAGTCTAGAGCTATAGATCCGCCTGCACATTCACTTTTTGTTCTGTCTAGCCGGATGAGCTCGAAGACAGTGGTTGGAGGACATCGAGTGGATTTTTCTTTTATGGACCAGCAGCACTTTCGGATAGGAGAGTGGATTCGACAGGCTAGGTTGATCACTTTTTGTTCACTTAGTGAGAGATATTATCTCGGGCTGATGAGAGAGTTTTATGGATCACTCACCGCGGAGCAGATGGTTGGATAGCACAGGTTAGAGGATGGGATATTCTCATTTCTTCAGAGATTCTGAGCAAAGTATGGGATATACCGATGACGGGATCTATTGTTGACAGTCTGATGGATCGAGTTAGTGGTCTCCAGTGCATTTTTGAGTCCGACATTCTACCAGAGAGAGCCACTGTTCCAGCATCCATGTTGTCTACGGAGATGAGACTACTGACCATATCATCGCCCGGATTCTTCTGCCGAAGACCGGACGTTTTGACTATATCACAAAGCGAGAGTTGCTCGTGTTGGTCTCACTGGTTCAGCGCATGCCAATATGCATTTCAGTTCTGATGATACATCATATTACATAGGCATCGACTAACTAGAGGCTCTGCCTACCATATGGCATGGGACTGACATTATTGTTTCAGGAGTACGGAGTCGCTTTGAGGATGAGCCTTATCGTACATTGCTTCACACTGATATATATGACATCAGGTCATTGCATCGGATGGGCTATCATTTGGTCCAAGGCCAGTGGACATGCCGAAAATCAGGTCAGGCCGAGGATCGAGCTGATGATGATGACACAGCAGAGGAGGAGCGAATTCTTTCAGGTGAGGCTGGACCCAGTGAGACTCAGCCTGAGATGGCAGCACGGCCAGCGGTTGCTCCTCAGTCTGGTCCTTCTACATTTGCACAACCTCAACCAGCACAGAAGGAGCCACCAGAGATTTCAGATAGTTTAGAGGATAGAGTCAGTTGCATAGAGATTGATGTATTTATCATGAGGCAGCGTCTTGACGTATTCATAGCTGAGACGAGAGAGAGCCGTATTAAACTTAGTGATGGCATCTTGACTATTCTTTCTGCATTGTCTAGATCTTCAGCGAGTGCTTCGACTGCTGATGCTGCTCCTATTCCTACTCGTGTACCTACTCCTACACCAGCTGATGATTTAGTTGACATTGATATGGGTGCCGATACTGCTATTAGAGTTGATGAGACTATTGGTAATACAGTTATTGGAGATGATGATGGAGATGAGGAGACTGACTCAGACAGATTTGATATTACTGATCTTACTTCAAAGCTAGTTGAGGAGGTGATGGATGACTTGCCTACGAGCCCTGTTGTTGACCCTTCCATCCCACCTATCTAGATTCCTATTCCATTTTCTCCTTCTAGATCAAATAATCGCACACCTGTTCCCATTCCTATCCTTACTCCAGTTATCGATACACCTATTATTGATATACCTAATTTTGTTTCTCCTGATATTGATACATCATTTGTTCATACACCTATAATTGAGACCCCCACTATGGATACATCTTTTGTAGATACACCGATACTTTCTACAGCTGATACACCTGTTATTACATCTGCTAAGACCCCTACTTTTGACTCACAGACTATTGATAATCCTACCCTTCATACTGCATCACTCATTCGAGAGCTTGGGTTTTATACACCCGGTTTTTAGCATCTTGACTCTGGACCTTCTTTTGATTGCACACCTCTTCCAGTGATGGCTGAGGTTGTTGTTCAAATCACTTCTGTTCCTGCAGAGGATATTGCATCTACCTCTACTGCTCCAGCCAGATGTCGGACATATACTCATCGCAGAGGACGTGGTCATCATATCCCTCCACAGCCGACCGGGACTAGACTTAGAGATCTTCGATCGAGATGGCCATGAGCTCGATCTTCTACTGATACCGGATCGATTGAGATCGGTTCATCTTCTGATGAGTCTATGGATAAGGATTAGAATTTTATGTACTTTTAGATAGTTTGTTTTTGTGCTTATATGTACTTTTATCTTTGCTATGTATCAGTTTGTTGTACAAACTCTAAGTTTATATGAAAAACTTGTTGTTCCTCATCTCTATGTTTGTGATGCAAATGAATGTTCTATCTTGAATTACTTTTATACCTCAATGTCTTCACTTTTAATTGAATAAAGTTCTTAAACACAAAAAGAGATGCAATTTAGAAAATGAATTTATTATCTCAATGCTATTTCTTGACTATTCAGTTTATTTGTTTCCCTACCTTTTTAATGATAACAAAAAGGGGGAGTAGTTTTAAATGAGATTTAAATTTAAGTATAAATGAATATTTCATAAAATAAAAGTAGAGGATAGATAAAATTTTAAAAACCCTGAATTGAAAATCATTTACAAAATTCCTTAAGAAAGGGGGAGCTTTACTTTTTGTTCATTTGAAAATCCTTTCAAATCAAATTTAACCCTTAAAACCCCTCTTTCAAAGTTTGAAAAGATTTTTACAAATTTTGTTATGAATCATTGATTCAGGGGGAGCTTTGTTGTTTGTTGAAATTTCTTGTAGAGTATCATGATACATGCCTTCTTTGTATTTAAATAAATACCAAAGTTCTGATACTCTCTATCTTTGTAACAAGCTCTAACTCTACTACTTGTGTTCTGAATTGTTATATCTTTAATGCAAGTAATGTAGTTATACTTAATGCTTTCAATGTTATGCACCTTGATCAACTCTCTTAAAGCTTTAATTTTAAAAGCAATTTATACTTAAGGATTTTGTCATCATCAAAAAGGGGGAGATTGTTGACTCCACTAATTGATTTTGATGATAAGCAAAGTAGTTAAGAATAAGTTGAGGACTAATAATTTGCTTTGAGTGTGTTTTTATTGAAAAGGTGCTCACAAAATTTGAAGAAGCCAAATTACCTTGAAGAAGCCAAGTTTGAAAGAAAAGTTTGCTCAAAGAGGACTTGGACACTTAAGAGATGGTTGAATGGATGGCCAAGCTAAGTGCAAACTTGTTCCAGCTCAAATTTAGTAGTTTCTATGTGTTTTTCAGTAAAGTGTTGACTCAAAGTGTCGACACATGACATGAAGTGTCGATACATGAGGATGAAGTGTCGACTCAGACCGATACGCAGCAAAGTTTCAAATGGCACAGATGAAGTGTCGACACATGGACCTAAAGTGTCGACTCAAGGTGTCGACACATGGATCAACACATCACCTGAGACTTTCAAGCCATAGAACTTGCAGAAGTTGGAGGAGCAGCTGAAGTGTCGACTCAAAGTGTCAACTCAACTGAGAAGGTGTCGACACATCTAAAATTTTCAGAGAATTTGAATGGAGCTTTTTGAACTATGTGTCGACTCAAGAAGAACATGCGTCGACCTTATATGTCGACTCAACTGAGGAAGTGTCGATATATGGAGTTCTGGCAACAGTAACGACTAGTTTTTTCAAACATAAAACTCGCCCAAATTGCCCCCAATGGCTAGATTTTCAAGTCTAACGGCTAGAATTCAGTTTTAAGGCCTTGGGAGGGTATTTATATGCTCCAAATCAAATCAAGAAGTAAGATATTGAATACCATTAAAGAGTTTTGAGAGAAAAGAAGAGAGAAGAGCCTTAACTCCTATTCATCAAGTTTCAACCACTTACAAGCAAAAGGAAGCCTCCAAGCATTCTAAAGCCATCAAGAGCATTGAAGTTCATTCAATCTTGGGCATTCAAAAGGCTTCAACAAGGGCAAAGCAACTCTACATCGAGCTACATCGACATATTTGCTTTGTTATTGAAAGCTTACATTAGTTTTCTAAACCTTATTTCTTGTAAAGGTTCTTGGTTAGCCTATTGTAAAACCAAGTGAGGTTATTGGTAAGCCTTGGAAAACCAATAAGGTTGGTGGTTATCCCGCAAAACCACTTAGGTTCTTGGTTAGCCCGGAAAACCAAGGGAGGTTATTGGTTAGCCTTGTGAAAACCAATTAGGTTCTTGGTTAGCCCGTAAAACCAAGTGAGGTTGTGACTTGTGATCCTTATAAAAACAAGTTGGGTTTTGATTAGTGAGCCCGGAAAACTAATAGGCTGTAATCGTGTGATTATTGTGAATTTCCAAGGAAATCTTGGAGAGTGGATGTAGGTACATTGGTTGGCACCGAATCACTATAGCTTTTGATGTTTGTGATTACTTGATCTCTCTCTCCTTGCTCTTTATTTATTGCTCTTAATTTTTACTGCACTTATATTTTGGAGCATTGCATTTGAATCATAATACCTTACTTATATATATTTATTGAATTGGATTGCTTTGCTTTGTACCAAGTCATATTAAGTTAGCTTAAATTAATATTTTCTTGAGACCCAATTCACCCCTCCTCTTGGGTTGCTTACTGGGAAACATATGAACTCACACTTGCTGTTAAGAAAGCTCTCTTTGGTATATTGGCAATCCTTTTCTTGGTACAAAGGTCTTTTAAGAATTTGGCATAAGTCGGAACTTGTTAGATCATGTCTAGTAGAGGAATATTTACTAGAACTTGCTTAAACACCTCTAACATTTTATCTAAATATTTTGATTATTTATTAGACCTTAATCGATTTGGAAAAGGAGCTTTAGATATTTCAGGTACCTGGTTTGGTGGACTATTAATTTCATAATCATGAGTTTATAAGATAGGTTGTTCATTAGGTAGCTCAATTGACTCAATTGTTAAGTCCTCTCTAGTGTCAAATGTATCTACCTTATTATTCACTAGCTTTTCTGATATCAAAGTGTAAGTTGCATTTACTTGATTGACTTGATTTCCTTGGGATGGATGACCATTTTGGTTCCTTAGGTTGGGTTCAGGTTGGCTAGGTAGCCTACGTCGTTCTCATTCACTAATGGTAGATGCTAGTTGACCCACTTGCATTTCCAAGCGGGCTATGGCCTGAGAGTTAGAATTTAGAAGTTGGCTCATGGTTTGCATGAAATTACTCAATATGGCACTGGTATCAGCATTGGATTTGGCTAAGGCTTCCAAGCTTTTCTCTAAAGAACTCAGTTTCTTTTCATTAATATTGAAACCTGGTGGTGGTAGGTTGTTCATCACAAGATTAGGCCTTGGGTTTTGTTGATTGAAGCTAGGACCACCTACAATTGGGTTCTATGACCATGAAAATTTTGGATGATTCCTCCATCCTAGGTTATATGTGGGTGCATAGGGATTGTTTATTGGTCTCTGATAGGTAGCATTCACCTATGCCCATCTATTATCTATTGGGTTCATTAGGAGTGGACATTCTTCAAGGACATGGTCTGGTGCGTTGCACCCATTATACATTGGTGCAGTCACTTAGTTCACACTAGATGGTCTCTGAAGTTCTAAGGCTTCTAACCTACGTGTCAAAGTTGTAATTTTAGCCTCTACACTAGGGAAGTCTGTATTTGGTGCATTCCATCCCTTAAAGGTGTGGTTCTTTATGGTTCCCTAGTTGTTTTCCATTGTAGATTCTTTTTAGCTAGGTCTTCTAGAAATTGCCATGCTTCATTGGGTTCTTTATACATGAATTGGCCTTGGCACATGGACTCTAGCATTGTTCTTGAATTGGAATCTAAACCCTCATATATGGTTTGGCATAATCTCCAAGTTTCAATTCCATGGTATGGACATTAGGTCAAGAGGTTCTTAAAATAATCAAAATACTTTCAAAATGACTCACTAGCTAATTGATAAAATTGATTTATTTCATTTCAAATCTTAGTTGTTTTATGATGAGGAAAATATTTCTTTAAGAATACTCTTACAAAGCCCTCCCAAGTCATGACAAATTGATTTGGAAGACTATAAAGCCACTTTTTAGCATTATCCTTAAGGGCAAAATTGATTAGTCTCAGCTTGATTTCATCCTCTGACAATCGTTGTAACCTCATGGTTACAAAAATCTCTTCAAATTCCCTAATAAATATATATGCATCCTCTATTCACTCTACTTTGGAAGCATATTAATCATTTGAGGTTTGATTTCAAAATTATTAGCAGTGGGTTGAGGCAACCTAATGCAAGAAGGTTGGACAGAACCAACTAGATAACATAAATCCTTAAGGAGTTGGGGTTGATCAGTCAAATCCATTATAAAAGAGGTCATAAGATCTAAAATAGGAATTGAATCGGTTCTAGCAAGTCAACCCGAAATCCTTCTCCACACAGGAGTAGGAGAATTCACTAACTCTACTATCTCTTCTATTTTTTTGAATTTTGTATATTTATATTTTTTTAGTTTTTTTTTTAAAGCTTTCTTAAAAAAATTCTAAATCAATTCAATCTTTTCACACCCTAAGACAACCATGCAACATAACTTCCAGTTATGCCGGGGCAACCTTATGTCAGGGTAGTTAAGATTGAAAATACCTAAAGTAAATTTTTTAATTAATTTTTTTTTCAAACAAGTTTCACACAAAATTAATCCTATCCTAGGGTAACCTAGAACTAGACAGCTCTTAACTGTTCCAAGTTGACCTTCAAGCACTCCAAGTTCAACCAATTCACTAAATTGGCCAGGTAAATGTAAGATTAGCGGGAGTCCCCCCGTTGCTTTTCTTAGATACCAATTGAATTGGCCAGGTCAGCGAACGGAACCAATTAAGTAACCGCCTTTCTTCAGGACTTAATCCCTGAACCACTTTCCTAAACAACAATTCAATGATTAAATCTAGCATGGTATAACTTTTAGGTTTCCTTGTCCTAATGAGCTTGGATGTCCCTAGGGTCAGCGTCTAATTAATTTTATTTAGAAGCTTGGATTGATGTAAATGAATGAGTCTTGTTTGTAGGCTAAGGAAGGGTAATGAAATCCCCATCTTATCTTGTTTAGGTTCGTGCCCTTAAAATGATTTAAGAATGCTATGCATAAACACAAAGAAATCAAACTAATTTAAATTAAAAACTAAACTAAATTAAACTAAGATCAAGATGAAAATAAAATTTGCTAAAAGAAAAAGAAATAATTTAAAATTCATACCTGCTTCCAGCACCCACCAACTTAAAAATAAATACTAGACAGATCAAATTAAAGCAAGAATTTAAAACATAATTTAAGACAAACCAATTTTCCCAGCAACAATGCCAAAAACTTGTTGTGAACTTAAGTTGTAACCGCAAATGCACGGTGTGCAAAGTAGCACGTCCAGTGAGTACGGGTCGATCCCACGAGAAAATGTATTTTTGAACTGTGTTCAAGCCCCTATAGCAAGCTTTCACAAGATTGGGAGATTAATTGCTAAACTATTCTAAAGCAGTAACTTCAAAAATAAATAATTAAAATAATTCTAGGATCTTTGAATCCGTTAGACTGATGACTAATAAAGCCTTTCTAAGGTTTCCTTCCCTTTCACTTTTTCTTTTGTAATACTCAAATATGGATTATGAACGGGCTCTGACCCAACAATAACCCATCAAGGGTGTTTACAAGGAAAAATTAACTATGAGCCTATTACTTAGAACCTTTCTTGCACTAAGTCAAATATAAACTATAAAGGGATTATGATCCAATGATAGCTCATTAAGATTAGTAGCAAGAGGATCAAAGGAAAAACTCTAAAGAATTAAATACATAGAAAGATTCTAAAGACAGGATTTCTAATCAAGGTCTAGCTTCATCGCGATTCTAGGATAATCGCTTAGCCAAACATTTTTTTTTTAATAAAAAAAACTCTAAAAACAAATAAGAAGAAAGAATTCTACCCTACTTGCATGTATTTAAAGTTCAGAATTTAAACTATTCTATTTGCAGAAATTAGATTGCAGAAATTAGATTGCAGGAATTAAGCTAACCTACTTACAAATATTTAAATGCAGGAATTAAGCTAACCTACTTACAGATATTTAAATGATGTTAATAAATTTATAATAAATTAAACTAATCCTAGAGCAGAAATTAAAATGATAAAAATAATAATAATAATAATGAAATTTTATTACTGAAATAAAATAATTTTTTTATAAAAAAATAATTCTTAAACTATTAAGAAAGCTTAGAGTTTGAATATAAAATAAAATAAAATTAGAATGCTCTCGAGTGTAGTAAAAAAAATAAAGCTCGAAAGAAAAACTCCCGGCCTCTCTAAAGTCTCTCATATTTAAAGGGAAGGAATGCGTGGGAAATCCTTGTTGGACTGTGGTATCAGTTCCTTCCAGTTCCCTGGCTTCGTTCCCGTAACCAACACCACCACTACATTGTGTTATCTCGTATCCACTTGCATAGTCCCGATGGGGTTATCCATGCAGAGTCCATCGTCGAATTCTTTCGAACATTGCTTCACTCCATCTCCCGACAACAAGCAGATGGATCTCGAGCATGGGTAACCATGCAGTGGATTGGTGGGAGGAAGAAGATGGTTCAGAGAAGGCAGCTTCCAGTAATTTTCTGGTGACTTTGATGGAGACGCTGTTATTTGGAAGCTCAGATGGTGAACTGAGAAGGATATAACTGACGATGAAGAGAGGAGCTCCGACGTCTTCTCCATGGCCTGCGATGGTGGCAGCAACAGGGAGGAAGAGGAAGATGGTTTATGATAGTGGACTGCAACCGCAGGGAGACGATGGGCTGGAATTTTCTGGCGATGGAAGACGATCTGGCATTTGGAGAAGGAGAGACCATAGCAGACTACGGACACGATGAACTCGGCATGCAGCAATGGCAAGATGAGGAAGACGGCCATGGATGGGGAACGGGAGAAGAAAATGGAAGAAGACCGTGCACGACGGATGGAAGAGTGGCAAGAGGTGCTGGGCTAATTTGGAGCTTCTCCGACATGGTGGCGGTGAATGACGACCTGCAGCAGCGATAAGAGGAGGAAGAAAGTGACCATGGAGATGGGAAGAAGATCACCGTGACTTTCCTTGAGTTTTTCCAGCGTTAAGAAGGTTTTCCAACGTGTTCCCCTACCACGAGGAGACTCCCTGCGATGTGAGGAAGAGTTCCGACTATTGTACCCATCCAGCCAATCCAGGGTTGGACTGGTTAAGGAGTCTGATTGGTTGGCTCGTGGGAGGAGTCGTCCGAACGACCCACCTCCCTCGAGGTCCTATCGATCGGCTCTCACAGGGATCCCGACTGATTCCCCCATAGAGGGACCCATAGGGCCGACCAGCTTAAAGGTTATCCTCTCCCACCAACGTACGACTACCCCCTCTAAGGGAGGGCCTCTTGGAGTTGTCGAAGGCTCCTCCCCTTCGACGGGTCATTTGGTTTCCTCGGAGCTCCTGGCAAACCCACGGTTTGCCGGACGACTCACCTTTGCTAGGTCCAACCGGCTTGTCATAGTCTTGGAAGTCCTAGAAGCTTCTTTCATTATCTACTAGATGGCTTCTCCAAACCCCTTCGACTGGTACTCCTTGTCGATCGGACGACGGGCCCACCTAAATCTGACCGACCCGTGGCCCTTCTCAGAACTGCTCAAAAGCTCTAGAAGCTCCTCCCCAGCCAGTACCAAAATTCTATTGTAACAGATTCCACGACATGGCCATGCCCCCGTGCCACCTGGCCATCACTCTGATTCTCCTAGGGGCAAATTGGGGCTTTTCAGCCTGCCCCCTAACGGGATTTGGCAGTATTCATGCCTATTAATAGTGCCCCGGGGACCTCCATTCAAAGCTAAGTACTCTTTTCTCTCTCCGCACTACCCTCTCTCAGTCTTCTCCATTCTGTTGCTCCAAAACCCTCGCTAACTTAAGCATCTCCAGTGCCCAGGGGACTTTATGCAGGTCGACCTGCGGAGGAGCTCTCCAGCATAGCCATTTGAGCCCTATCCAGGAGGTGAAAGATTGTGCCCTGAAAGCCAATTAAAATATTATATTTCGATCCCAAAATCAATGAATTGACATTATTATAATAAAGGCATTATTTTCATCATATGCTGTGTCTTTATGATTATATGATGAACCCCATAGACTAGGGCTATGGTTCTAGGGTTATGATGAGATCATACCAGTGATACCTAAAGCCTTAAAATCCTAATCTAAAATATTCCTGGTCGATGGGACATTGAATTGGGGATCAATATTTCCGGCAAGACCAGCACATCCTATATATGCTTTGTGATGAGGGTGACTGATCTCACAGTCACTTATGTTTGACACTAATACTAGGATGTGAGTGTTCATTAGAGAATGAGTTCACTGAATTAATCCAGATTGAGAATATCTAATGGAACCTTATCTGTTTGTCAATAGATAATTCTCATAATGGGAGTAGTGCATGTGGTCCTTTGACCTGAGACTACCATGGTACCTTATATATATGAATCCATACTTTGGTTCGCAATCAATCATGACACTGAGTCATGCACGAGGTGATACTGGGTATGGTGGATTGTATATGGAGGTTGTGAGTAGGTCAACAAGGAATTGATCAGCCCTAGTAAGAGGGAATTGCATCCAGCTAATTTCGATCAAATGATGGATTCAGGAAATCTTTGATCAAAGTATGAACATTAGAGTTAATTTCTAATGGTTCATTAATGAATTATCATTATAAAGATTGAGCTAGGGATGAATATGAAATTGGATTTGACAAGTATCCATATTCATAATCATATTCGGGATGCAAGTTGATCAAAGGACTGAATTGCCCGGTAACTCACCACTGAAGGGTATTTTGGTAATTCCACCAAAATTCCACATCTTCCAGGTAGACATGATACGTTGCTGGACATCAATCTTGTCTTGTAGGTATATGATTGAATTATGGTAATTCAAATCAGTTAATTAGAATTAGATTCTAATTGATCGAGTCGAGCTAGTTTGAGTTGACCTAAATCGGCTTAGTTGAGATCTAACCGAATTAAGTCAAATAGCACTCGGACCTACTGCTAGCTAGGTGTGGAGCCCAATGGGTCACACACAAAAGAGAATTGATGAAGGATTTAATTTGGAATTAAATCATGTTTGCAGGATAAACACACTAGCATGTGTTGCAGACCCAATTTCTATTCGAATCAGATTCGAATTTGGTTCCGAATTGGGCTTAATTGAGATCTAATTGAACCAGATTAAAGTCTAATTTAGATTTTAGGACATTGGGCTAACCCATGGCTGAACCCAACTAAATCAAGTGCACTAAGACTCTCTCTCCAAGCCGCCCACACCCTTCCTCACCCGCGCATGCCAAGAAGAAGAGTCCACGCGCGTGTGGACTCCTCTTCACGCGCGTGGGAAGGAAATTCCATCGAAGAAAAATCAAGAAAAGGGGGCAATTTGGATCCTTGTCTGACATCCTTGGATCTGGATCTGATGGCCAGAAAAATTAAGGAAAAAGATCCGTCATTTTTCGGTCGCAAGTCCATCTTCAAAAGTCACGATTCTTCCTGAAGTTTTTTCGAGAATCCTCCTCGTAGGAAAAATAAAAATTAAATCAAAGAATCATGATTTTTGGTTGAGGGGACGCGTGAGGAATGAGGGATCGTGATTCCTGGGGTTTCAGAAGGTTGCGATGTTTTGAGAAAACTCCCCTCTGAAATCTATAAAAGGGTTTGGGTTCTCGGGGGTTTCTTTCAGATAATCAAATACAGAGATCATATTCCTCTCCTCCTCTCCGGAATACTCCTTCCCTTTATGCTTGTTGGGTATTGTTTCCCTTACAGAGATAATCTCTGTCGAAACTCTAACCCTAAACAAGAATAAGAGGAAGGTCTTGGACGGTAAAGGAAAGGGAAAAGGAAGGGTCTGTTCTTCTTCTTTTCTTTCTTGAATTAAGACTTTACTTGTCTTAATTTCTTCTTCCAATTCAATTCAAGAAAAGGAATTCAAGAAAGGGAATTCAAGAAAAGAATTCAAGAAGAGGAAAAAAGGAAGAAAAGAAATTTTTAAGAAAGAAAATTTCAGCCTAAAAGTCCAAGAATTGAATTCTTGAAAAAGAATTCAAGAAGAGGAGCCAAGAACAAGAAATTGTAGTCTTCATCTTTTTCTGTGTGGATCACCATTGAAGGGTGAACATTTGGGCACCTGGTGGAGATTTAAAGTTTGGATTTTAGCAATACAGGTTAGTACTTTAATATGAGTTTAAATCTTATATATACATGTTATATGTTTTAATTCTTTTAAGGAGATCTTGGATTAAGGGTTTGGTGAAGATTTCATAAAGATAAAAATTTTGAAATCTATGTTTCCGCCTTGCCACCGAACCTTACAGTGGTATCAGAGCCTCCTTATTAAGATTAAAATATATATGCTGATTTTTAGATGCATATGTATATAAGTACATATGATATTGTATATGTTTGATGTAATGTCACCAATTAGGGTTTTCACTCAAACCCTAACTGTTATAGAGATATGTTTAGACATCTAGTTTTCATACTAAAATAAGGTTGCCCTGATATAATGGTGGATCCATTATGTGGTAAATGGTTGTCCTAGTATGATGACACACTAATCACATATTTGTGTTAATTATGCATATATGTTTGATGTATGCCACTAATTAAGGTTTTCACTTAAACCTTAATTTGTATAGAGATATGTTTAGCCTTCTAGTCATCATACTGAAATAAGGTTGCCCTGGCATAATGGTGGATCCATTATGTGGTAAATGGTTGTCCTAGTATGATGGCACACTATGGCACATATTTGCTAGGTTATATAAAGAATGTGCTTTGTTTTAATAAAGCCCTCTTTAAAAACATATTAAGTTGTAGTGTCATTTACCAAAAGCAAAAATAATCAATATGATTAGTTTATCATTCGGTGTCTAGGAAAAGTGGTTCATGATCGGTAAAGAGGACGTGGTTTTTAATTGGTTCCGTTGACTGACCTGGCCAATTCTTATTGGTGTCTAAGGAAAGCAACGGGGGGACTCCCACCACTCTCCCACTTACCTGGCCGATAAGATTAACTTAATTATTGATTTATATACTTAGTGTAATATTCACTACATGTGGCCTTCCTTCATGCCAAGTCATTATTATGTTATGATCCATATTAGGTTTGTTGTGTACACACAAGGCCTTTTATGGTGACTAACATAATTTTGGCTTGGTACATTTGATGTTTATGGCATGATTTAATATAATACTTTGTTGTGTACACACAAGGGTATTATAATTAATATCATGACTATATAGCAATGAAGGGTCTAACTTAACTAAAATATTATAGTTTGTTGTGTACACACAAGGCTATTAATATTTTAGAGGCCAAGATAAGTTGAGAATTGTATGAGTTACAATTGGAAAGAGTTTTCCTACCTTTGAACTTATATAAGATTTGTTGTGTACACACAAGGTCTTTTGTAAGGAATTAGGATCTCAACCCCACTAAGAGAACCAATTAGGGTTTTCTCAATCATCATATGAAGGGTTATGATGCTTGATAAAATAGTGAGAGACATAATTAAGTTAAAGTCCTAATTTAATTATGTTTTGTCAACATTGGTTGTTTGCTTATGTAATGTTCTTTGTTAATGTAGATTAAATGGCCTCTTCACTCTCACTCCGTAGCATTCTTGATGCAAATAAATTGAATGGACCAAACTATGTTGATTGGTTGAGAAACCTGAAGATAGTACTCAGCCAAGAAAGAATTTCTTATATTCTTGATACCCCAACCTTGGAACCATTAGGGGAAGATGCCTCACAAAAGGATAAGACCACATATAACATATGGCAAAATGACTCACTTACTGTCAAGTGTATAATGCTTGCCTCTATGACCAATGAGTTACAGAGGCAACATGAAAGCATGGACACAAACTCCATATTGCTCAATCTAAAAGAACTTTATGGAGAACATAGTTGAACTGCCAGATTGAAATATCTAAGCAGTTATTCCGTGCAAGGATGACAGAAGGTACATCCGTACAAGACCATGTATTAAAGGTTATTGACCTAATCACCCGATTGGGTCAATTGGGTTTTGTTATGGATGGGGAGTTGAATCAGGATTTAATCCTGCAGTCACTTCCAGAGTCATTTTCACAGTTTGTTCTTAATTATCATATGAACAAACATAACACTTCCTTGCCTAAGCTGTTGAATATGTTAAAAATAGCAAAGAGCCATTTAAAGAAAAATAAGGCTCCACTTCTTCTTGTGGATGGTGTAAACAAGAAGAAAATAGGCAAAAAGGGTTCCAAGAGGAGGTTGAACCCAAAAGGGGGCATCAAGAAAAAGAAAGGAAAGAAGGCCTCCGGATAAATGACCTGCTTTCATTGTGGCAAGCCGGGTCACTGGAAAAGAAACTGCAAGGTTTACCTTGCAAGTGTGAAGCCTGGTGCTAGTGATGCACCAAAAGGTATGTATGAGATACATACAATTTTGTCATTAGACTCTTCTAATTCAAACTCTTGGGTATTGGATACTGCTTGTGGTCATCATATCTGCAAATCATTGCAGGGACTACAGAACATTAGAGTTTTGAAGGAAGGCGACTTCGAGCTCTACGGTGCTGGAGGAGATTCCATCCAAGTAGAAGCTGTAGGGACTTATATATTGAAGCTACCTTCTGGGAAGATTTTAGAGTTAAAAAATTATTATTTTATGCCTAGAATCATTAGAAACATCATATCTATACCCTTGTTACTTAAACAATGATATATTATGAATGTAATGAGCAATGGCTGCTCAATCAATTTTTCTAATGAAATAATATTTAATGGCATATTTTTCAATGGTCTCTTAACTCTATCTTCTGATGACAATATACTACATGTTAGTAATAAACGAAAAAGAGATAAAGTAAACAATACTTTACTTTGGCACTGTCGTCTTGGACATATTAGTGAGCAAAGGATTAACAAGTTATACAAGGAAAAATTCCTTAATCCTTATGACTATGAATCATTAGGAACTTGTGAATCATGTCTCATGGGTAAAATGACCAAGACTCCATTTAGTGGACATAATGAAAGGACAACTGAGTTATTAGGACTCATACACACTGATGTATGTGGACCTATGACAATTCAGGCCAAGGGTGGATACTCATATTTCATCACATTCACTGATGATTTTTCAAGGTACGGATTTGTGTATCTAATGAAACATAAGTCCGAAGCTCTTGAAAAATCTTTAGAGTATCAAAGTATGGTAGAGAAATAAACGGGAAAAAGTATTAAGATCCTTCGATCAGATAGAGGAGGTGAATACTTATCCACCGAGTTTCTTGATCACCTTAAAGAAAAGGGAATCATCTCTGAATGGACTCCTTACACACCATAATTAAATGGTGTTGCTGAAAGGAGAAATCATACTTTATTAGATATGGTACGGTCCATGATGTGCTTCACAGACTTACCTATTTCTTTCTAGGGATATGCCTTGGAAACAGCGGCTAATATTTTAAATAGAGTACCATCCAAATCTGTATCTAGCACTCCATATGAGTTATGGAGGGGAAAGAAACCCAATCTTAAGTATCTTAAGATATGGGGATGTCCAGCCTATGTCAAAAGAAATTTTGGACATAATCTTGATGTTAGAGCAGAAAAGTGTCTATTTGTTGGATATCCTAAAGATAGCATAGGATATCTATTCTACCACCCTACTGAACAAAAGGTTTTAGTCAGTAGGCTTGCCACTTTTATGGAGAAAGAGTTCATCCTACAAAAGGGCAGTGGGAGAAATATTGAACTTGAAGAAGTTCAACAAGTAGATTCATCTCAACCAAATCATAACATAGTTAGTATAGAACCTGAACACACCACTCCTATCCGTAGGTCTGATAGGGTGCGACATGCACTTGAGAGGTATGGGTTCATTATTGAAAATAATGAAGCCCGAATCATTGATAATGTTGAGCCTCTAACATATACGGATGTTGTCATCAGTAGTGACTCAGACAGATGGCTGGAAGCCATGAGATCCGAAATGGACTCCATGTATGTCAACCAAGTCTGGACTTTGGTTGATGCACCAGAGGGTGTTAACCCTATTGGATGCAAATGGGTCTATAAGAAAAAGATTGGGGCAGATGGCCAAGTTGAAACTTATAAAGCCAGATTAGTGGCTAAGGGTTTCAGACAAAAACAGGGAATAGATTATGATGAAACATTTTCTCCTATTGCCAAGCTCAAATCTATTCAGATCATGCTTGCTATAGCAGCATATCATGATTATGAAATATGGCAGATGGATGTGAAAACCGCATTCCTCAATGGTTTCCTTGAGGAAGAGGTTTATATGTCACAGCCAGAAGGTTTTATCTTGAAGACTTAACCTAATCAGGTATGTAGGCTGAAGAAATATATTTATGGATTAAAGCAAGCATCTAGGAGTTGGAACATCCGATTTGATAAGACAGTCAAAGAATTTGACTTTATCAAAAATGATGATGAACCTTGTGTGTACAAGAAGACTAGTGGGGGTGCCATAGTTTTCTTGGTTCTGTATGTAGATGACATACTCCTTATTGGGAATGATATCCCAATGTTACAATCAGTCAAGGTATGGTTATCTAAACAGTTTTCCATGAAAGACTTGGAAGAAGCATCTTATATACTAGGCATCAAGATCTATAGAGATAGATCTAGGAGGATGCTAGGTTTATCCCAGTCTACGTACATTGACCAAGTGCTAAAATGATTTAGCATGGAGGAAAGTAAAAGATGTTACTTACCTATTGGTCATGGCATACATCTTTCTAAAAAGATGTCTCCTAAGACACCTGAAGAAAGAAATAGAATGAATTCTATACCTTATGCTTCGGCAGTAGGGTCTATTATGTATACTATGTTATGTACTAGGCCTAATGTGGCATATGCCTTAGTTATAGCCAGCAGGTTTCAGGCTGATCCAGGAGAGGATCATTCAAAGGCTGTGAAAAATATTCTTAAGTACTTAAGAAGAACTAAGGATATTTTTCTAATATACGGAGGATCTGATCTTAAACTAGAAGCTTATTCATATTCTAGTTTTCAATCAGATCCAGATGATAGCAAATCTATATCTGGGTATGTTTTTACCCTAAATGGAGGAGCTGTAAGCTGGAAGAGTTCTAAACAGCAAACTGTAGCTGACTCAACAACTGAGACAGAGTACATTGCTGTTAGTGAAGCTGCCAAGGAAGCTGTCTGGATGAAGAAGTTTATATCATAGTTGGACGTAGTTCATGAGATTGAAGGTCCAGTATTACTTTACTATGATAATACTGGGGCTGTTGCTCAAGCAAAGGAACCAAGAGCTCATCACAAATCAAAGCACATTCTGAGATGCTTCCATCTCGTTCGAGAGATTATCGAAAGACAAGAAGTCTGCATTAAAAGGGTAGAAACGAAGAACAACATAGCATACCCATTCACTAAGGCTCTATCACAGCGAGAGTTTGATCGCCACCTTGATTGTATGGGGTTAAGATTTAAAGGCGATTGGCTTTAGTGCAAGTGGGAGATTGAAAGATTGTGCCCTGAAAGCCAATTGAAATATTGTATTTCGATCCCAAAATCAATGAATTGACATTATTATAATAAAGGCATTATTTTCATCATACGCTGTGTCTTTATGATTATATGATGAACCCCATGAAAGAAAAAGATGCAGGTGGTTTGACATGATCCTACACTAGGCATGCAAACAGCTGCGGGAGCAGAATGGATTTTAAAAACATTTTTAAAAAATCTGCGCAGCGGAAATCTGCTCCGCCCAGAAACTAATCTAATTCTAGTTGCAAATAGGCATGTATGATGATATAAAATATTTGCAAAATATTTGAATTAAAAATTCAATTCATGCATGATTAAAAAATATTTTTTTTCATACCTTATTCTGGCTGGAATAACTCTGGGATAAAGCTAGAATAGGCTGGAATAGCTGGAATAAAACTATTCCAGCTTCTTCTTCCTTGGGCTGAAAAGAGCTATGTTTTTTGCTTGAAAAATGGTGTCGGAACACCACCTTCCGGACCTCCGTTTGCTCCCAAATTTGAGCAGCAGCAAGTGAGACAAGCGCTCTTCGATTTGGCACCGATATCTGCAAGCAAAACAAGCTAAAACAAATATGGAAAATCGCCAAAGTTTGCTACTGAAATTCGCTGCAGAATCTGGACAGCACTCTTTTGCTTCACGTTTGGAGCTGCAGCGGCGATCCCGGCTCACGTGGCTTGCTCCCAGGAGTAGAAGAGTACTCCCTCTAGAGGGGAGACATGCCCGGGGCTCTCGGATCTCTCTCCACACGCGCGGTGCTAGCCGCTGGAAGATGATTCGCGGCCATATTGGACTGTAGCAATACTCCTTTGCTGCAATGCAGGTTTGAGCACTTCAAAAGCAGTGAAATGGCTCTTGATACACTCCCTCACACTCTCCAAATCTTAGCCTACAAGTACCCAATGGGAAGAACCAAGCTCTCAGGAGATCTCTCGGCTCTAAGAAAAATAAAAGCACTTGCTGTTGCACGGTTAAAACTCACTACTGAAATAGGGGATATGTAGCTATATATATAGGCAGCAGGGAGGGGGATTTGGAGAGGCGGGAGATGAAGAGGTGGGCTGCCAATCACCCATTTAACCAGCCAATAAAACGAGAGTAAAGATCATCCGGTGGAGGAGAGGAAGAGACGATGCCCACAGCGATTTCTCTTCGGTCGTTTGGCCTTCTCCCAGCGTTAGGAATTTCTAACGAGATTACCGTGTCAAACGGTCATAAGGAGAGAGGAAAAACCACCGGTTCAAACTTGGTTCAATTAACCGGTCTATTCCCATTTAAACCACTTGGTTCAATCCAATTGAACCTGGTTCAAGCCCAAAAAATTGGGTCAATTGGTTCATAACCAATTGGAGGCCGAAACGAACTCCGAATCAGTTCAAAACTGATTCAAAAAAATCTTGGCATAGTCCTAGTCAGCCAGGAACAATTTTTGGTTGACACAGACAATGACAAATTGGGGAAAAGAGTGTTCAAAAATACTGTGACCATAAAACTGAGACAATTCTCAATCGTAATCGGTATCTAGATCAGAGAGTAATCCTTTGTGGCGAGTGACCTCATAGGTTCGAACCTAAAAGGTAGCACTAGAACAATTCTAGTACCAGCATAGGAAACCATCTAGCAATGGGTCCCAGCATCCGGATAGGTCGAAGATGCGAGAGCAAACTATCGAACCTCTGGCATATGGTTACCGTATAATTCATCCCTTTGACCTCTAATGCTCAGGACAACTGAGATTGGGCTGCCAACCCAGACAGAGTCAGTCCACTACGTGTCTCAACCTCGCAAGCCCAGTGACTCTTCACTAGGACTACCCTGGCCGAGGATTTGCTAAATTGAGATACTGTGAGACATTCAATCCAAACTGTTTGGACAGGTCAATTCCATCTTGGTACATCACTGCTCCACAAGTACTTGCCTGTACCCAGAAACCTTCCGTCACCGAATTAAAAATCTGGGTAGTCCGGCACCAAAGCACAGGGAGTTGCTTGCAAGCTACCGTGATGACCTTAGGTCAGAGGGACACATATACCCATATCCAATCGTGAATATCCCTTTGGCAGAAAGGGGTTGCACGGAGTCACGTTCAATGAGATATCACATATCCCACTTGCAGATCACATCAGTGTCTCCACACTTATTTGGTTAAGAGGACAACCAAACGATGTGAACTACAACAACCAATACTTGGTATATTGTCATCCAGTACAATATATCCTTTGATTGTGAACAGGGTTTAAGGACCACTCGATACATCCTCTCTGTATCGAAGTCAATGTAGTCCTAAGGACTTCATCACATGGAAAGAGTTCATTTCAGGGAAATATAAAATATGATGAGCTACCAAATATATATATATATATATATATTATTAATTCAAAGAAAGAGTACAATACTGAGCTCAACCGCCTACAACCCAGGCGATTGGCTTTGGGACACAATTCCCAACACCCCATAGATTGGGGCTATGGTTCTAGGGTTATGATGAGATCATACCAGTGAGACCTAAAGCCTTAAAACCCTAATCTAAAATATTCCTGGTCGATGGGACATTGAGTTGGGGATCAATGTTTCCGGCAAGACCAGCACATCCTATATATGCTTTGTGATGAGGGTGACTGATCTCACAGTCACTTGTGTTTGACACTAATACTAGGATGTGAGTGTTCATTAGAGAATGAGTTCACTGAATTGATCCATATTGAGAATATCTAATGGAACCTTATCTGTTTGTCAATAGATAATTCTCATAGTGGGAGTGGTGCATGTGGTCCTTTGACTTGAGACTACCATGGTACCTTATATATATGAATCCATACTTTGGTTCGCAATCAATCATGACACTGAGTCTTGCACGAGGTGATACTGGGTATGGTGGATTGTATATGGAGGTTGTGAGTAGGTCAACAAGGAATTGATCAGCCCTAGTAAGAGAGAATTGCATCCAGCTAATTTCGATTAAATGATGGATTCAGGAAATCTTTGATCAAAGTATGAACATTAGAGTTAATTTCTAATGGTTCATTAATAAATCATCATTATAAAGATTGAGCTAGGGATGAATATGAAATTGGATTTGACAAGTATCCATATTCATAATCATATTCGGGATGCAAGTTGATCAAAGGACTGAATTGCCCGGTAACCCACCACTGAAGGGTATTTTGGTAATTCCACCAAAATTTCACATCTTCCGGGTAGACATGATACGTTGCTAGACGTCAATCTTGTCTTGTAGGTATATGATTGAATTATGGTAATTCAAGTCAGTTAATTAGAATTAGATTCTAATTGACCGAGTCGAGCTAGTTTGAGTTGACCTAAATCGGCTTAGTTGAGATCTAACCGAATTAAGTCAAATAGCACTCGGACCTACTGCTGGCTAGGTGTGGAACCCAATGGGTCACACACAAAAGAGAATTGATGAAGGATTTAATTTGGAATTAAATCATGTTTGCAGGATAAACACACTAGCATGTGTTGCAGACCCAATTTCTATTCGAATCATATTCGAATTTGGTTCCGAATTGGGCTTAATTGGGATCTAATTGAACCAGATTAAGGTCTAATTTAAATTTTAGGACATTGGGCTAACCCATGGCTGAACCCAACTGAATCAAGTGCACTAAGACTCTCTCTCCAAGCCGCCCACACCCTTCCTCACCCGCGCGTGCCAAGAAGAAGAGTCCACGCGCGTGTGGACTCCTCTTCACACGCGTGGGAAGGAAATTCCATCAGAGAAAAATCAAGAAAAGGGGGCGATTTGGATCCTTGTCTGACATCCTTGGATCTGGATCTGATGGCCAGAAAAATTATGGAAAAAGATCCATCATTTTTCGGTCGCAAGTCCGTCTTCAAAAGTCGCAATTCTTCCTGAAGTTTTTCCGAGAGTCCTCCTCGTCGGAAAAATGAGAATTAAATCAGAGAATCATCATTTTTGGTTGAGGGGATGCATGAGGAATGAGGGATCGTGATTCCTGGGGTTTCAGAGGGTTGCGATGTTTTGAGAAAACGTCCCTCTGAAATCTATAAATGGGTTTGGGTTCTCGAGGGTTTCTTTCAAATAATCAAATACAGAGATCATATTCCTCTCCTCCTCTCCGGAATACTCCTTCCCTTTATGCTTGTTGGGTATTGTTTCCCTTACAGAGATAATCTCTGTCAAAACTCTGACCCTAAACAAGAATAAGAGGAAGGTCTTGAACGGTAAAGGAAAGGGAAAAGAAAGGGTCTGTTCTTCTTCTTTTCTTTCTTGAATTAAGACTTTACTTGTCTTAATTTCTTCTTCCAATTCAATTCAAGAAAAGGAATTCAAGAAAGGGAATTCAAGAAAAGAATTCAAGAAGAGGAAAGAAGGAAGAAAAGAAATTTTCAAGAAAGAAAATTTCAGCCTAAAAGTCCAAGAATTGAATTCTTGAAAAAGAATTCAAGAAGAGGAGCCAAGAACAAGAAATTGTAGTCTTCATCTTTTTCTGTGTGGATCACCATTGGAGGGTGAACATTTGGGCACCTGGTGGAGATTTAAAGTTTGGATGTTAGCAATACAGGTTAGTACTTTAATATGAGTTTAAATCTTATATATACATGTTATATGTTTTAATTCTTTTAAGGAGATCTTGGGTTAAGGGTTTGGTGAAGATTTCATAAAGATAAAAATTTTGAAATCTATGTTTCTGCCTTGCCACCAAACCCTACAGGAGGAGACGTGGCAACAAACTGGTGCTAGAAGGAGGGCGGTGCTGAACCTTCGTTCCACTCTCTACTCTAAAAGGAGAGATCGACTGAGAAAGTCCTGCAATGGCAAGGGGAAGAGCACGAAGTATGTCCACCAGGAGAGGACACTCTCGTCACAGGACTGAAGTACATCACGGGGAAGATGATGCCGGTGCCGCCGCTGAGCCCACCATTACTCTGGGGCTGTAGCAATTCTAGATGCTGGTGAACCGCATCGAGACACTCACCTTGACAGTCCAACATCTCTGGGAGGAGGCCGATGACCGGCGACAACCACCTACGGTGTCTTGCATCAATCATCACCCGGCCGCCGAGGTGAGTCAGCAGCCAGAGGCACCGCCACCACCTTCCCACGCCGCTCCGGAGCCCCAAAAATCTCTAGGGGCTCGTGCTGACGAGAAGAGGGCCAGGTCAGCTTCCCCCTCCTACGCTGACTCCGCCCCCCTTGATAGTCGATGCCCTATTGAGGATCCGCATGACTATGGTAGGAAAATCATGCGCATGGAAGAGTGCATGGATGAAATCATCAAGCACTAGAAAGCTGAGGGGGGGCAGGCATTCGACACCCAACCACCTTTTTCCACTGAGATCTTGGGGGAAACCATCCCCCGGAACTTTAAAATTCCTCAGGTGGACCCCTATGACGGCACCACCGACCCACTGGATCATCTGGGCACTTACAAAGCCCACATGATGGTACAGGGCGCCTCCAACGCCCTTCACTGTATTTCCTTCCCAGCAACCCTGAAGAAGGCCTCTAGGATGTGGTTTACTGCCCTCCGACCAGGTACAATCAGCTCCTTTTCTCAACTGGAGAACCTTTTTCTTTCTTATTTCAGGACATGAAATCGAACCCCGAAGAACACTAACTGCCTCTTCCTCATACTGCAAAGGGAGGGGGAGACCCTCCGAGACTATATGGCCTGCTTCAATTCAATGGCCATGGAAGTCCCAGATTTGAATGAGGCAGTGGCGATGTCCACCTTCAAAAGAGGGCTTCGCTCATCCAGGCTAACATTCTCCTTGGACAAGAAGTTCCCGATGGCTTACAATAAACTATTGGCCAGGGCACACAAGTACACTCTAGCGAAGGAGCAGTCAGCGAGTCGATGCCAGGCCGAGGGGAGGTCAGCCCCCAAGAAACGGAATGATAAAGCCCCCACAGTCCGACCTCCTGGCGATGATAGCCGATCCACCAAGCACCGAAGCCCAAAGTCGAGGGACTCTTTCAGGAGGTTTGAGACCTACGCGCCCCTCTCCCTTCCAAGGGAGAAGATCCTCATGGAGATCGAGAATGAGGCCATTTTTCAAAGGCCTCGATCGATGAGGGACCCTCCTGCCACCACAAACAAGAACAAGTATTGTCGGTTCCATAGGGACCATGGGCATGACACCGAAGAGTGCCTCCAGCTGAAGGACGCCATCGAGGACCTCATCAGAAGGGGGACCTGGGCAAGTATATCCGACCCCGCCAGGATCGGGCCGAAGCCTCAACCGTCAGAGATCCTTTGGAGGAGGCTGACCTCCCCAACCAACGTCCGACAAATGGGGGTGTTGGCATGCTACATCAGCAATCCAATTGGGGACACGAAGGAGACCAAGACATCGTGAAGAGGCCCAGGGGTTTCGGTGTCATCAGTTTCTCTAACGAAGATCTCTTGGAGCCTTGTCTTCCAGGAGATGACCCTGTAGTCGTGTCGACAATTATTGCCAACTATGATGTAAAGCGTATACTTATTGATAATGGAAGCTGTGCAGAAGTTTTGCTGTATGACGCCTTTGTCTGAATGAACTTGTCTAGATCGAGGTTGCGGGAATCCCTGATGCCACTCACCGGCTTCGGAGGAAACTCTATTGGGGTTGAAAGAGAGATCACTTTGCCCATGACCCTTGGGATGAAACCATACCAGTGGACTTTCCCCATCAACTTCATAGTTGTCCGAAGTACCTCGGCATACAATGCCATTTTAGGCGGACCGGCTCTCAATAGGTTCCATGCCATCGTATCTGTTGGCTCTCCTAGTGATTTTGATAAATACCAAAATCTTGAGTACATATTGTCTACTAATGTTTACTTTCCGTTATGAGTTTTCAGGAAGCAAGTACCTCAAATTCTCAAAAATTTAAGTATCATGGCATGCCGTGGCACGGAGGATTTTTCACAATCTAAGACATATTCTTCATGCAAAAAGGGCTTTTATATGTTCAATTATTGGTTATTTATGTTCCATTTAAGTTTCAAAATTGATGCTTGTGTTTTGGGCTTAATTTGCACTTGATTATGAATTTTTCAGAACCAAGTGTCACACCTGGGAAGTCAAGTGTCGACACTTCAGCTCTTAGCATGTAGAAAAACTCTTTGGCATGCCAAATGTCGACACCCGGGACTCAAGTGTCGACACCTGAAACTTGAGTGTTGACACTTAAGTTCCCAAGTGTCGACTCAAGGCCTGAGACTTTTTGAGAATTCAGAACATGACCATTGGAGTATTTTTGTGTCAAGTGTCGACACCTGTGAATCAAGTGTCGACACTTGAAAGTTCAAGTATCGACACCTGACATCCAAGTGTCAACACCTGACAGCCAAGTATCTACACTCGGGTTCTGACAGCCCTAACGGATCTATTTTTTTGAAGTGCAGAAATATCTTTTCAAGCTCCCAACAACTAGATTCGATGCTCAAACGATCACAAACCATTTTTTGAAAGTTTTTATCTCAAGAACTTCACTTCAAGAGCCTTTTAAAGTTTGATTCCCTGAAAATGTTTACAAGCCCATCCTTATATCATTCCAAAAGAGGAGTTTGAAGAATATTCCAAGGAGGAGACAAGACAAAGAATCAACTTGAGCTTCAAAGCTTCTATTCTACTCTTGAAGAGAGTTTGTCTTATTTTTGAAATTGTATATCTGCTTTTATCTTGTGATTTGACCTTGCTTTCAAGGGTGTCTTGAAAGAAGGTTGTTGTGGTTTGTTGGTGAACCAAGGTGATAAAACTAACCAGGGTTAACTTGTGAGCCCGAAGACAAAACAAGTGTAAAGGTTTGTTGGTGAACCTAGGTGATAAAACCAATATAGGTTTTGACTTGTGAGCCTTTTGAAAAACAAGTCGGCTATAATCTTGGTTGGATTATAGTGAAATTCCCAAGGGTGGCTTGGGAAGTGGTTGTAGGTGCTAGGTTTGCACCGAACCACTATAAACTTTGTGTTTGTATGTGATTGCCTTCTCTCTTTCTTGCTCTTTATTTATTGCAATCCATTTATTGCTTTCTGCTCATTTAATATAGTACATTGAATTTATTACTCACAAACACCACTAGATCTTCACATTATTGCTTTAAATTTTTAAAAGACCCAATTCATCCCCCCTCTTGGGCTCCATTTCTGGGCAACAGTATCCACTTACCATTTGCTGGCAAAATTTTTGACTCGCAACGGGGTTGGAGAAATGAGGGGAGACCGCAGGATGGCTACATAATGCCTGGCTATCCATGACAGGCAGTTGGATGGGTGTCTCACACTTGAGCAACTTGATCCCAGAGATGAAGCCGATGACCATGGCCAACCTATTGAGAAGATTATGTTTGTTCCCCTTAAAGAGGATGATCCAACTAAAGTCCTCCAAATCGGGGGCACACTAAACAAAGAGGCCAGACAGGAGCTGGTCAGCTTCTTGAGGAGTAACGCTGATGTCTTCGCCTGGTCAGCTTCAGACATGCCAGGTATCCCGTCGGACATCATCACTCATCAACTTAGGATGGACCCAACTTATAGACCCGTCAGACAAAAGAAGAGGAGCTTCGTCGCTGAAAGGCAGAAGGCCATCGAAGAAGAAGTGAAGAAGCTCTTTGACGTCGGCTTCATTCGGGAGTCTCATTACCCAAAATGGCTGGCCAATGTCGTTATGGTGAAGAAGGCTAATGGCAAGTGGAGGATCTGTGTGGATTACACGGACCTCAACAAGGCTTGTCTGAAGGACAGCTTCCCCCTGCTAAAGATTGATCAGCTGGTGGATGCCACAACTGGCCACCAACTCTTGAGCTTCATAGATGTTTTTTCTGAGTACAACCAGATCAGGATGCACCCCGAAGACAAGGAGAAGATAGCCTTTGTCATAGACAAAGGACTGTATTGTTACAGGATGATGCCTTTCAGCCTGAAGAACACGGGCGCCACTTTCCAATGGTTGATCAATCGAGTCTTTGAAGGATAGCTCGAAAGGAAAATGGAGGCTTACATCAATGATATGATTGTTAAGAGCCTCCATAGGGCCAATCATATAAGGGACTTGTAGGAGTCCTTTGATGCGCTAAGGCACCATCGGATGAAGTTAAATCCGGCCAAGTGCATATTTGGGGTGACCTCTTGAAAGTTTCTTGGTTTTCTGGTCATTCAAAGGGGTATTTAGGTGAACCCCAAGAAAATTAAGGCTATCATTGATATGGTGCAACCGATCAGTAAAAAGCAGGTACAGGAACTCACAGGCCGCATTGCTTCTCTCAGTCATTTCATCTTCCGGTCAGCTGAGAAGTCTCTTCCATTCTTCAAGACCTTACGCTGGTCGTACTATTTTTAGTGGACCGACGAGTGTCGATCGGCCTTCGAAGCCCTGAAGGACTATCTGAAGAACCTTCTGCTCTTGGCTAAGCCAACGGAGGGAGAAGTGTTGTACCTATACTTGTCGGCCTCTAATGAAGCCATCAGCGCTGTCCTCATATGAGTGGGGGAAGACGGCCAGCAGAAACCCATCTACTACATCAATAAAGTCCTCCATGATGCTGAGACAAGGTATCCTAAAGTACAGAAGTTGGTCTACTCATTGGTCATAGCGGCAAAGCACCTTCGGCCCTACTTCCAGGTGCACCTGGTCATCGTGCTGACTGACCAACCCCTCAAGATGATCCTCCAGAGTCATGACACCTTCGGATAGCTAGCCAAGTGAGCCGTTAAGCTAGGCGAGTTTGACATCTCCTTCCAATCTCGATCGGCCTTAAAGGCTCAAGTAATCTCTAACTTTATTGCAGAGTGCACCTGAGGGTCAGAGGCAACCCCATCAACAGCTGAAGCACCTATGGTAGATCCAACGGAAGGGACTGGGCCCACCTGGACCCTTCATGTGGACGAAGCTTCCAACCTCGCGGGGTGTGGGGCGGGCCTGATCTTAGCCGACCCCGACGGGCAATGTCTAGAGTATGCTCTGCACTTTGCATTTCAGGTATCAAATAACCAGGTGGAATATAAAGCCTTGCTTGCAGGGTTAAGGATAGCCATCAAATTAGGCATTGGCAAAGTCCGGGCCTTCTACGACTCCCAACTGTGGTACGGGCACCAGACTCAGAAGAAGACTTCAGGGCTCCATCTGGATCTTTGATTGACATTGCCCGAAGAATTAGGTGGTGCGGGCACCAGACTCAGAAGAAGACTTCAGAGCTCCATCTAGATCTCTGATTAACCTTGCCCGAAGAATTAGGATTTTTGGTTTGTAATAAGAGTTCACTAGATCAACTCAATTTAGCTTGAGTCTACATTACCTGCATTTTATTTTGTTGAGTCATGTTGACTCAGTAGTGGACTAGGGTTTCAACCTGGGATGTTACATTTTCTCCCAAGACCAGGCAAGTGGACACCACACTCCCAGCCACACTCCCAGTCCAAGGGGTGCCATATCCACATCCAGCAGCCTTTGGTCCCCACTCCGCTGATGGCAACTTCCTTCTCTCATGCGCCAGATAAAGAGAAGTCCACCAAGAGACCACAAATCAAGGGGGGCGGCCAAGACTTTCCCAAGAAACCCAAAGCAAAGAAGGGAAGAAATTCTCTTGGAAGAGAATTTCAAGGGGGCGCCCACTACCTGCCAAAGACAACCAAAACAAAGATGGGAAGGACCTTGACTTAGGGAGGAAGAAAAGGAGTCCAAAAGAGTTGATCCATGGAAGGGAAGAAATTTTTTCTTGAAGATCCAAGCAAGGTGGCGCCATCTACCTGCCTTTTATAACCCAAATCCAGTTTTTTTGGTACTTTGGCCGACCATATATGAAGGATTTGCCCTAATTTGTAGATCCCCTCCTTTAGTCCCACATGGGAAGATGTGAAACCCTCCTCCCTTATAAAGCTTTATAAATTAAACCCCTCTTGTAAGTTTAAAAAATCAGATGAATGAAAGAATTTTTTTTTATGAGCAAACTTGTGTTTTCTCTTTTCCGCACTTGCTTCCAGGTGTTGAGCTCCATGAGGGAGTAAATCCGGGTTCCCCTGGAACCTTGAGGAGGTGAGAGATCTCCAAAACCCCAAACCCTAGGTTAGCCACTCCACTCCCAAACCCTAGCCGCCATCACCCTTCTCTTTCCACCAAGCCCTAGTCTATTTCCCTTCTCACGGCCACCATCTCCAAGTCCAGGCCGACCACCAGCATCCAGCTCCAGTCCAGATACTGCAGATCTACAACAATTCTAAGAGGAAGTCAGATCGGCCTCCAGGAGAATTCGATTTCAGCAACTTCGACTTTCAAGTTCTTCAACCTGGTAAGATCTTTTCTTGAGTTTCTGAATTCCTTCACTTGTTCCTCTTCTTTCCCAGATCTTGAGTCTAGGAGAAGCCGACCAAACCACGAGACCAGTATTGAAGGATCCATTGCGAAGATAGCCGACTCCGAGGATCCCACAATCTGCTCGAGAGAGTTCTTCCACCAAAATCCTGAGAAGATCACTGTCTGGTTAGTAAACCATCTCTCCTCTCTATTTCTGTTCTGTTGAAAGTTCAGAGCGAAACCCTAGGTCTGGGAGTTTCTCAACCCCCAGCGATCCGTTACTTCTGAACTACTCTGATAATTTAGTTTCTTCTAAACTGTGCTTTCAATCCTTACCTAGTTTCCTTCAACGTAGTTTAGCTTTACTTTGAGTCGAAGCCAATTTCTGAAATATATAAAAAAAAAAAAAAGAATTAATCTTAATTTTACTTCCACATACGCTTCTTTGTTCTTTGTTCTGCATCATTTTTGGTATCAGAGCTTTCGTGCTGCATCATTTTTGGTATCAAAGCCCTGTCTAGGATTTCTGTTTGATTGCCTGTTTGAGTCCCTCTCTTTTTACTTTGTCTGCTCGAAGTAGACTCCCCAGGATGTCCGGTCCTAGGAATGAAGCGAGGTGCAAACCTCCTCTTCCCATTCCACGGGGTGTTCCTAGGGCGTGTAGGGGATCCGTTGGGTTACAACTTCGTAGCAGAAATTGTAAACGGGGAAGTGCTCTATTTTCAGCCTGTAATTATCCTGTTGCAGGAATTATTTCTCACTTTAGGTAACTTCAAATTCAGTGATTTTTGTTTTGCTGGGACCAGTATAATTGAAACTAATTTTTATAATTTTCTCATGATTTATTGGTTTCCGTGCGATTTCTGAGAATTAAATTACTGCAACTCTATTTTTGTGTTCTGCAATCCAATTATTTTTTTGAGTGTTCATCTCTTAATTCACCTTAAGGGCATTTGAGCATCTAAGATAAGGGGAGGAGTTGATAACCTCTCCTTAGCCCAAAACCACCACCCCTTCATTCGAACCTAAGCCTTTAATCTAAAATTGATTAGACCTAATTTGCCCTAGTGGGCTAGGGACATCAACAAGTCGGGTCAAGGCTAGTGTTGAGTCAGTTTGTCTGGTTACTCTGTGTGTGCTTTGTACTCAGTGTCTAGAACGGTGGTTCAGGGATTCCATCCCGAAGGGCTTGTGTGCTGGTCCGCCTACCTGGCCAATCTCTGATTGGTGTCTAGGATTGGCATTCAGGGACCTAACACTCCCCTTACACCTGCCTAGCTGAGTCCTGAGTTACTACAGGCTAGCTTGCCACTCTGATTGGGCATCTAGTTTGGGCTCTAGGTCTAGTTAGCCCGTAGTCATTCAGTTGAGTCTCATTTTGTGTGTTTGCTTGCATCATGTCTACCCGGAATGGAGTACCCTACTAACCTGGTCAAACCCAACCTAATTTAGAGGCCATGGTTAGAGCTCTTACAGAGAGTATGAACAAATTAAGTCAGGATATGAATGAGAATTTTGCCCAGCTTAGGGATCGAGTCCAAGTACTTGAGGAACCTAAGCATCGGAATTGGACTCCTGACCCAGATTTTAATGTGCCTCAACCTCACCCACACCAAGAGCCTAGAAGACCTTTATACCGAGATCCTAAACCTAATCATAGGAGGCCTGATCCAGAACCTGAGGATAGAGATGATAGGTTCATTCGAAACATCAAGTTAGATGCACCCACTTTTGATGGTAGCCTAAATCCTAAGGTGTATTCTGATTGGGAGGGTGAGATGGACCAGTACTTTGAGTGGTATGCTATGTCTGAGGAGAGGAAATTCAAGTTTGCCAAGATAAAATTAATACGTCAAGCTAGGTTATACTGGGGGAACATTGAGCTGACCACTAGAAGACGAAATGTAGAGCCCATAACCACTTGGCAGGGTATGAAAGAGAAACTTAGAGACAAGTACCTACCCATTTCATACCAGCAAAATCTGTTAGACCAATGGCAGACTTTGAAACAAGGGAACCGATCTGTTTCAGACTACATAACCACCTTTGATGAATACCTGATGAGATGTGATGTGAGTGAAGCCCATGAGGTCACTTTGTCTAGATTTAGGGCTGGACTTAGGGAAGATATTAAGAGAGAGTTGTTTCTGAGAGAGGTTACTAACCTAGACCAAGCCTATCAGATTGTACTGAACACTGAGAAGTTTCAGAGAGGACCCATGCCATCTAGGGTTAGTGCCCCAATCCCAAGAAATGGACCTAGCCAGATTACCCCTAGCAAGCCTAATCAGGGTATCCCCACCCCTAGGCCCATGGACAAAGGTAAGGCACCTGACACCCAGAGAACCCCTAGTATCGTCTGTTTTAAGTGCCAGAAGCCCGGTCATATCTCTACTCAGTGTACAGCCATAGCTTGTTTTAAGTGTCATAAGGTAGGTCATGTTTCTAGCCAATGCCCTCGTAGATCTCTATATATAGAAGAGGGAGGGGAAGAGAGTTCCGAGCCTAATGAGGTGTTTGAAGAAGAAGTTTATGAGGCCGGAATGAATTTGGTTGATGAGTATGAAGGAGAGGAAGAATCCACTGAATCTGACCACTTAGGGGTTGTGAGATGCATCCTGTCCCAAACTAAAGTTCAGGAAGATTGGCGTAGGACCAACATCCTACAGACTTTCCTTAAACTAGGGGATAAGGTTTGTAAAATCATCATAGATAGTGGGAGCTGTGTGAATGCCATTTCTACTAGCACTGTCAAAATGTTAGGCTTAACCCCAGTTCCCCACCCCAACCCCTATAAGGTTTCTTGGGTAGACTCTACCTCTATACCCATCCAGTCTAGATGTCAGGTCCAAATCCAAATGCAATCCTATCAAGAAAAGATTTAGTGTGATGTCTTGCCCATGGGGGTGAGCAGTATAATTCTTGGAAGACCTTGGTTGTATGATCATAATGCCACCCTCTTAGGAAAATCCAACACCTGTGTCTTTAGTTTCAATAGGAAGAAAATCACAATCCATTCAGTCCCTCCTAAGGACAAGGTAGCTAAAGGAACTAGTAAGGTCAGAGAAATGAAGACTGGAGTGAACCTAATTAGTGCCAAGGATCTAGAACAAGAAATTCATAGTGGTTCACCCATTTGGATGTTGACTGCTAAGGAACTTAGGACTCCTATACCCTCAGAGCCTCCTCAGGAAGTTAAGCCTTTATTAGAAGATTTGAGGATGTTTTTCTCGAGGATCTGCCAGACCACCTTCCACCTCTTAGGGATATTCAGCATTCCATAGATTTAGTCCCAGGAGCTACTTTACCCAACTTGCCCCATTATAGGATGAATCCATCTGAGTATAAAGAACTGCAAAAGCAGGTTGGCGAATTGTTGAGGAAGGGGTTCATTAGAGAGAGTCTTAGCCCTTCTGCAGTCCCTGCACTTCTAACCCCGAAGAAGGATGGCACGTGGAGGATGTGTGTTGACAGTCGTGCCATCAATAAAATCTCAATCAAATATAGGTTCCCCATCCCTAGACTAGATGACATGCTTGATATGATGGCCGGTGCCATGGTTTTTTCTAAAATTGATCTCAAGAGCGGCTATCATCAGGTTAGGATTAGACCAGGGGATGAGTGGAAAACAGCCTTCAAAACTAAGGATGGTCTCTATGAATGGGTTGTTATGCCTTTTGGGTTGTCCAATGCCCCTAGTACTTTCATGAGGATTATGACCCAGGTACTTAGAGCTTTCATAGGGAAGTTTGTAGTGGTCTATTTTGATGACATCCTGATCTATAGTAAGACCCCTGCAGATCACCTAGGCCACCTTAGACAAGTCTGTCAAGTTTTGAGGAATGATAGTCTCTACGGTAATCTCAAAAAGTATGAATTTATGACTAGTAGAATTATCTTCCTTGGATTTGTTGTAACCCCTGACGGCGTGGCTGCCGACCCTGAAAAGATTAGGTCCATAGTAGAATGGCCAGAGCCGACCAGTGTGCATGAAGTCAGAAGTTTCCATGGCTTGGCTACCTTCTATAGATGATTCATCAAGGGGTTTAGTACCATAGTTTCTCTTATCACAGACTGCATCAGGAAGGAAGAATTTCAGTGGACCAAAGCAGCCCATAAAGCCTTCCTAGATCTTAAGGATAGGATGACCCAGGCATCCATTTTGAGACTACCAGACTTTTCAAAGATATTTGAGGTTGCCTGTGATGCTTTAGGAGTAGGTATAGGTGGAGTCCTAAGCCAAGAGAACCATCCCGTAGCATTCTTTAGTGAAAAACTTAATGATGCTAAGCTTAGGTATTCTACCTATGATAAGGAATTTTATGCGGTAGTGCAAGCTTTGCGTTACTGGAGACATTATTTACTACCGCAAGAATTTGTGCTGTTTTCGGACCATGAGGCTCTTAGATTCTTGAATTCTCAGAAGAAGCTTAACCCTAGGCATGCTAAGTGGGTAGAGTATATCCAGTCCTATACTTTTGTTTTGAAGCATAAGGCTGGGTCTGAAAATAAGGTAGCTGATGTCCTTAGTCGTCAATCTTTGTTGTTGAATTCTATTAGGGCTGAAGTCATAGGGTTTGAGCAAATCAAAGAAGAATATGAGTCATGTCCAGATTTCAAGACTGTATACCAGGATCTAACTCAAGGACCATCTAGTGAACATAAGGATTATTCCCTTTTAGATGGCTTTCTGTTCTGTAAGAATAGGCTTTGCATCCCTAGAACCTCTCTTAGGGAATTCTTGATTTGGGAAACTCATGCTGGAGGCTTAGCTGGCCATTTCGGAAAAGATAAGACCACCCTGGCTATTGAAGACCATTTTTTCAGGCCTAGCTTAAAAAGAGATGTAGCACACATTGTGGCTAGGTGTCGGACCTGCGCTGTTGCCAAACAGCGAAAACAGAACACCGGCCTTTATACCCCACTCCCTGTCCCAGATCGTCCTTGGCAAGATGTGAGCATGGACTTTGTGTTAGGTTTGCCTAAGACCCAGAGGAGGCATGACTCTATCTGTGTTGTAGTAGACCGATTTTCCAAGATGGCCCATTTCTTGCCTTGTTCCCAAACATTTGATGCGTCTAAGGTAGCCACCCTGTTCTTTAATGAGATAGTTCGACTCCATGGCCTACCCAAGACCATTGTTTTTGATAGGGATGTTCGGTTCACCAGCTATTTCTGGAAAACCCTTTGGCATAAGTTAGGGACGAAACTTAAGTTTTCAACTGCCTATCATCCCCAGACTGAAGGCCAAACCGAAGTAGTGAACCGTAGTTTAGGCAATCTGCTAAGGTGTCTTGTTGGTGAAAACATTAGGAACTGGGATTTGTACTTACCTATAGCTGAATTTGCATATAATGACTCGGTCAATAGGTCTACGGGTAAGAGTCCATTTGAAATTGTGCATGGTTACAAACCCCACACACCTCTTGACCTAGCTCCTTTACTAGTCCACACACGGGTCTCCGAGTCTGCCGAAGTTTTTGCACAGCATATAAAAGACTTGCATAAAGAAATTCAAGCCAAAATAAATTTAAGTAGCGAAACTTATAAGAAATTGGCTGATTCTCAAAGGCGAGTCAAAACTTTTGACGAAGGAGACTATGTAATGATTAGGTTAAGGCCTGAACGGTTTCCTCCTGGAACCATTAGAAAGTTACATGCTAGGGGAGCTGGACCATTTAGAGTGGTAAAGAGACTAGGATCCAATGCCTATGTGCTCGAGTTGCCTCCAGAACTAGGCATTAGCTCCACTTTCAACATTACAGACCTAATAGAGTATAGGGAGCCAGCTGTGATTCCCAGTGAGGCTTTTGAACCTAATCCTGCTCTTGAGAGTGAACCTGACCCTGTGTGTCCACCAACAAATTGGCCTGTGAGGAAAGAGCAGATTGAAAAGATCCTGGATGATCAGGTTATCTCTACTCGTAATCGAGGATACCAAAGATACCTGGTCCGCTGGCTAGGAAGGCCAGATTCTGATGACTCTTGGATCTTCTGAGAAGAGTTACAAGAGCTGGACCCAGACCTCTTGGAGAGATACCAGAGCCAACTTGATCCATACTCGACAGGGTCGAGTTCCTCCCACCCTGGGAGAATTGGTGCGGGCACCAGACTCAGAAGAAGACTTCAGAGCTCCATCTAGATCTCTGATTAACCTTGCCCGAAGAATTAGGGTTTTTGGTTTGTAATAAGAGTTGACTAGATCAACTCAATTTAGCTTGAGTCTACATTACCTGCATTTTATTTTGTTGAGTCATGTTGACTCAGTAGTGGACTAGGGTTTCAACCTGGGATGTTACATTTTCTCCCAAGACCAGGCAAGTGGACACCACACTCCCAGCCACACTCCCAGTCCAAGGGGTGCCATATCCACATCCAGCAGCCTTTGGTCCCCACTCCACAGATGGCAACTTCCTTCTCTCATGCGCCAGATAAAGAGAAGTCCACCAAGAGACCACAAATCAAGGGGGCGGCCAAGACTTTCCCAAGAAACCCAAAGCAAAGAAGGGAAGAAATTCTCTTGGAAGAGAATTTCAAGGGGGCGCCCACTACCTGCCAAAGACAACCAAAACAAAAATGGGAAGGACCTTGACTTAGGGAGGAAGAAAAGGAGGAGTCCAAAAGAGTTGATCCATGGAAGGGAAGAAAATTTTTCTTGAAGATCCAAGCAAGGTGGCGCCATCTACCTGCCTTTTATAACCCAAATCCGGTTTTTTTGGTACTTTGGCCGACCATATGTGAAGGATTTGCCCTAATTTGTAGATCCCCTCCTTTAGTCCCACATGGGAAGATGTGAAACCCTCCTTCCTTGTAAAGCTTTATAAATTAAACCCCTCTTGTAAGTTTAAAAAATCAGATGAATGAAAGAAATTCTTTTTATGAGCAAACTTGTGTTTTCTCTTTTCCGTACTTGCTTCCAGGTGTTGAGCTCCATGAGGGAGTAAATCCGGGTTCCCCTGGAACCTTGAGGAGGTGAGAGATCTCCAAAACCCCAAACCCTAGGTTAGCCACTCCACTCCCAAACCCTAGCCGCCATCACCCTTCTCTTTCCACCAAGCCCTAGTCTATTTTCCTTCTCACGGCCACCATCTCCAAGTCCAGGCCGACCACCAGCATCCAGCTCAAGTCCAGATACTGCAAATCTACAACAATTCTAAGAGGAAGTCAGATTGGCCTCCAGGAGAATTCGATTTCAGCAACTTCGGCTTTCAAGTTCTTCAACCTGGTAAGATCTTTTCTTGAGTTTCTGAATTCCTTCACTTGTTCCTCTTCTTTCCCAGATCTTGAGTCCAGGAGAAGCCGACCAAACCATGAGACCAGTATTGGAGGATCCATTGCGAAGATAGCCGACTCCGAGGATCCCACAATCTGCTCGAGAGAGTTCTTCCACCAAAATCCTGAGAAGATCACTGTCTGGTTAGTAAACCATCTCTCCTCTTTATTTCTGTTCTGTTGAAAGTTCAGAGCGAAACCTTAGGTCTGGAAGTTTCTCAACCCCTAGCGATTCGTTACTTCTGAACTACTCTGATAATTTAGTTTCTTCTAAACTGTGCTTTCAATCCTTACCTAGTTTCCTTCAACGTAGTTTAGCTTTACTTTGAGTCGAAGCCAATTTCTGAAATATATATAAAAAAAAAAAAGAATTAATCTTAATTTTACTTTTGCATACGCTTCTTTGTTCTTTGTTCTGCATCATTTTTGGTATCAGAGCTTTCGTGCTGCATCATTAGGGTTTTCTGGTTTTGTAATAAGGGTTGACTTGGTCAACTCAATTTTAGTTTGAGTCTGTATTTCCCTGCAATTTAAATTTTGTTGAGTCATATTGACTCAATACAAGTCCTAGTAGTGGTCTAGGTCTTCTCCAAGGTGCCACATTTTCTCCCAGGACCAAGCAAGTGGGCGCCACACTCCCAGCCACACGCCAGAGCCCAGGAGGCGCCACATCTCCATCCAGTGTGCCTTGGTCCCCACACCACAAGAAAGCAGGTCCCTTCTTTCATGCGCCACTTGGGGGAGAAATCCATCAAGATACCTCAATCCAAGGAGGAGCCAACTTCTTTCCAGATAAACCCAAGCCAGGATGGCAAGAATTTTTCTTGAAGAGAGGATCAAGGAGGTGCCCCACAATGTTCCATAAAAAACCAAGTTATAAAAGGGAAGAGAGCATGTCTTGGGGAGAAAATCAAGGAGGCACCCAAAAGTTTCCTAAAGTGACAAAGCCATGAAAGGAAGAAGCCTAAACTTGTGGAGCAAGACTAGGAGGTGTCCAAAAGAGCCAAACCATGAAGGGAAAATCCTTGATTCATGGAGAGATACTAGGAGACACCCCCATAACCTGCCATTTGGAGCTGATTTTCAAGTTTTCTTGGAGTTTTTGGGCTGCCCACTCATGGAAGGAGTCTTGGGAAGAGAATTTGATGCCTAAAGTGTGGGTTAGTCCTATTAGTCCCACATGGGAAGTGTATGAAATTTTATTTCTTTGTTATGTCTATATATTCAACTCTATGTAACTCTTGAAATAAAAGATGAATGAAACCAAATTTTTTTTGTGAGCAAACTTTGTGTTTTCTCTCTTCCGCACTTGCATCCAGGTGTTGAGCTCCGTGAGGGAGTAAATCCAGGTTCCCCAGGAACCTTGAGGAGGTGTGAGATCTCCAAAACCCAAACCCTAGGTTAGCCACTTCTACTCTATCACCCTAGCCGCCCACCATCCATCTCAATCCACCAAACCCTAGCCTATCCCACCTCCCACGGCCTCTCTCTCCAAGTCCAGGCCGACCACCAGCATCCAGCTCCAGTCCGGATACTTCAGATCCAAAGCTCTTTCCAGAGGGAGTCGATCAGCCTTCAAGAGAATCCGGATCTCAGCGACATCAGCCTTCAAGTTCTTCGAACTGGTAAATCCTTCCCTGAGTCTCTGAATCCATCACTTGTTTTTCTTCTTCCCAGATCCTGAGTCTAGGAGAAGCCGACCCAGCCACAAGACCAGTATTAGAGGATCCATTGCGAAGATAGCCAAATCCGAGGATCCAACAATCTGCTCGAGAGAGTTCTTCCACCCAAATTCTGTGAGATCACTGTCTGGTTGGTAAACCATCTCTTCTCTTTATTTCTGTCCTGTTGAAAGTTCAGAGCGAAACCCTAGGTCTGGGAGTTTCTCAACCCCCAGCGATCCATTACTTCTGAACTACTCTGATAACTTAGCTTCTTCTAAATTATGCTTTCAATCCTTACCTAGTTTCCATCAACTTAGTTTAACTTTACTTTGAGTCAAAGCCAATTTCTGAAATATAAAAAAAAAAAAAGAATTAATCTTAAATTTACTTCCGCATACGCTTCTTTGGTCTTTGTTCTGCATCATTTTTGGTATCAGAGCTTCCATTCTGCATCATTTTTGGTATCAGAGCTTTCGTTCTGCATCATTTTTGGTATCAGAGCCCTGTCTAGGGTTTCTATTTTGATTGCTTGTTTGAGTCTCTCTCTTTTTACTTTGTCTGCTCAAAGTAGACTCCCCAGGATGTCCGGTCCTAGGAACGAAGTGAGGTGCAAACCTCCTCTTCCCATTCCACGGGATGTTCCTAGGGCGTGTAGGGGATCCGCTGGGTTACAACTTCGTAGTAGGAATTGTAAACGGGGGAAGCGTTCTGTTTTCAGTCTGTAACTATCCTGTTGTAGGAATTATTTCTTATTGTAGATAACTCCAAATTATATGATTTTTCTTTTTATGGAACCAGTATAATTGAAGATATTTTACATAATTTTACTGTAATTTATTGGTTTTTGTGAAATTTCTGAGAGTTAAATTACAGCAATTCTGTTTCTATGTTTCTGCAATTCAATTTTTTTGAGTGATCATCTCCTAGTTCATCTTAAGGGCAATTGAGCATCTAAGATAAGGGGAGGAGTTGATAACCTTTCCTTAGCCCAAAATCACCACCCATTCATTCGATCCTAAGCCTAATTTTAAAATTTATTAGACTTAATTTGCCCTAGTGGGCTAGGGACACCAACAAGTCGGGTCTAGGCTAATGTTGAGTCAGTTTGTCTAGTTACTCTGTGTGTGCTTTGTACTCAGTGTCTAGAATGGTGGTTCAGGGATTCTATCCCGAAGGGCTTGTGTGCTGGTCCGCCTACCTGGCCAATCTCTGATTGGTGTCTAGGATTGGCAATTAGGGACCTAACACTCCCCTTACACCTGCCTGGCTGAGTCCCGAGTTACTACAGGCTAGCTTGCCACTCTGATTGGGCATCTAGTTTGGGCTCTAGGTCTAGTTAGCCCGTAGTCGTTTCAGTCGAGTCTCATTTGGTGTGCTTGCTTGCATCATCATGTCCACCCGGAATGAAGTACCCTACCAACCTGGTCAAACCCAACCTGATTTAGAGGCCATGATTAGAACTCTTACCGAAAGTATGACCAAATTGAGTCAGGATATGAATGAGGGTTTTGCCGAGTTTAGAGACCGAGCCCAGGGACTTGAGAAACGTAGACATCAAAATTGGACCCCTGATCCAAAATTTAATAGGCCCCAACCTCACCCATGCCAGGAGCCTAGGAGGACCTTATACCATGATCCCGAGCATAACCCTAGGAGCCTATATACATACTTGGTTGACTCAGAAAAGGGACCTGTTAGGAACACCGAACCTTATGCACCCACTTTTGATGGAAGACAAGAGACATATATTAAGTGGGAAGAACAAATGGATCGGTATTTTGAGTGCACTAACATATCGAAATTAGGACAAATTAGGTTGGCCAAAACCAAGTTCACCAAACATGCTAGGTCGCATTGGTATGCTATTGAGCATGAGTGTTATCAAAGAAAAGAGGAAATATATACTTGGAGAGATATGAGAAGTAAGTTGAGAGATAGGTACCTAGGTAGATCCTATGAGAAAAGACTTTTAGACCAATGGTACCAATTGCGACAAGGTAATAGGCCTGTGTCTAAATATATCGAGGACTTCCAGTGGTACGACATGAAATGCAATACCATTGAGACCGAAGCTCAGATCACATCGAGGTTTAGGGTTGGGTTACACCAAGACATTTATAGGAAGCTATGCCTTGAAATAACTTAGACCGAGCCTACCAAGAAGCCCAAGACTATGAGTGGTCTTTAAGATATAACCAATCAAGTACTTTGGACTTAAAGCCAACCTCTACCAACTTGAGTCAAGTTCCGATTGATCCGACACCCGTAGTGAACCAGACTTTTGTTTGTCAATTCCCACTTGTGTCACCTCTTGACCAGAAGGATAACACTGAGAAGGAGTTAGGCATGGCCATCCCAAAATTAGTTGACCTGACCAGAGCCGTACTTAAAGAGGAATCAAAGGAGAATAGATTAGAACATTTCAGTGAGATTGAGGAAGAAATATATGAGCCTGATATAAGTTTGATAGATGAATATGAAGAAGAAGAATTTGAGGATATCTCTTCCGATAATTCAATTAACCAACTCCTACCTAATGGGGTTATTGAGGGGACCCCTGCCACTCAAGGAATTCAGGAGCTAACCCTAAGAGAAGACCCTTTTGAGGAAGTTCAGGAAGAGGAAATTACACCAAATGAAAGTTTAAGTGAGAATACCCCTGAACTCATTGAGGAATCCAAAGAAGACACCCCTGAGTCAAATCTGGTAGAGAAGTGTGAAGAAGGAAGGGGTTCACAAGAATTGCCCATTGAGAAGGTCCAAGAACAAGAAAAAGATAGTAGCTTAGAGGACTTTTTAGATAAACATTCCAAAGACCTTCCTGATAACCTTCCACCTTCTAGGAGCACCCAGCCTACCCTAGAACTTGCACTTGTAGACCCTCCTAGAGCAAATCATGAGGTTTGGATGAGTGCCCACTAGCCAGCTGACCCCGCTCACGGTGTCTTAGCCATTTGCCCAATGGGGAATGGATATCCTGAGACCCTTTCCCCCAGTGTCTGGCCAACGAAAATTCCTTCTTGTAGCCATCGACTACTTCACCAAATGGGTGGATGCTGAGCATTAGTGCAAATAACAGAGGCCAAGGTGGAGAACTTTGTCCGGAACTACATCATCTTCTGGTTTGGCATCCCACAGACAATCATTACTGACAATGGAAGACAGTTTGACAACTCGAAATTCCAAGATTTTTGCTAGTAATACCACATTTCCTATCGGCTTACTTCGGTCAGTCACCCTCAGTCCAATGGAGAGGCTGAAGTCACTAACCGAACAATCCTGCATGGGCTGAAGACCCGGCTGAACGAAGCCAAAGGACTTTGGGTGGAAGAGCTTCACTCGATGCTGTGGACATATTGGACGACCGCTCGGGTGGCGACCGGAGAGACTCCGTTCAACCTGACCTACGGGAGCGAGGCGGTCATCCCGATGGAAATCTCTTTACAATCCCTATGGGTTGATCATTTCACAGAACCGACCAATTTGGAGTAGCGGAGGGCTGACATAGATTTACTGGAAGAAACCAGGCTTCGGACAAGCTTGAGAATGGCAACTTACAGTCAGAAGATGGCCAGATATTACAATTCGCTAGTCAAGGCACGAACCTTCCAGGTTGGAGATCTAGTTTTGCAAAGGACAAAGATATCGAGGCCTACCAAGCAAGGAAAACTTTTTCCCAATTAGGAAGGCCCCTATCGAGTCATCAAAGTGTTCTGGGCCGGAACCTACCGGCTCGAGCATCTGGATGGATGACAGGTAGTGTGCCCATGGAATGTAGATAATCTTCGCAAGTATTATCAATAAAGTCTACAACTTCTTCCATCAAAGCTCCGAAAGTCCGACTCCGGTCGGCAGAGGCTCTAGGGTAGCCCACACCGAAAGTCTGACTATGATCGGCAGAGGCTCTAGGGTAGCCCACACTGAAAGTCCAACTCTGGTCGGTAGAGACTCTATGGTAGCCCACACCGAAAGTTCGACTCCGATCGGTAGAGGCTCTAGGGCAGCCCATACCGAAAGTCCGACTCCGATCGGTAGAGGCTCTAGGGCAGCCCAAGTCTGACTCCGATCGATAGAGGCTCTAGGGTAGCCCATACCGAAAGTCTGACTCCGATCGGTAGAGGCTCTAGGGCAGCCCACACCTAAAGTTTGACCCCCGTCAGCAACAAGTCCACAACGACCCATACGGAGTCACATGGAGAATAGGCTGCAAACTTGGGCCAGCCAACGGACTAGACTTGGGGCAGATTCCCGGGTACATGGGTCCAGATTGAGCTATCAACCTCACCAGCCATTACATCGGCTTAAAACTCGGATGAGCCGACCGAAAGCACTTAGGAATTTTCCTAAAAATCTAGATTGGGTTAGCACTCGGTGGCCACTTTGGAAAGAAGGAGACTTATGACCCTGAAGGGCCGACCGAAAATACTTAATAGAATTTCAAAAAAAAAAGGGGTACCTATCTCACACTCACAAACACTGAAGATAACTAAAGAGCCATTTCATTAATGTCAAAAGCGGACATGTACAAAAAGGTTGGGTCGGACCTTTACAAACTTTTTAGTTCTGACCCGTAGAAGATGTGTCAAGAGCCATAACCTTTGCCCCATCGACTACAACCGGGGAATCGACCGAAATCATGGCAATTGAGGGTTCGATTGGGGCATCCACCGTCCCTGCATCCACTTGATCTGGGGTTTCGGCCCTGGCCTCTTCTATTTTGCCTCCCACTTGGGGCTCTCCCTCATCCCTCGGTACTTCCAGTTCGGCACCCGACACGTCCAGTTCCGAGAATATTGAGGCCACCTTCTTCAGGCAGTCGTCGTAGCCTTACTTATAGAAGTCCGACGCTGCCTCCTCTACATCTTCAGTAAAGTCAGAGGAGTCCTTGTACACCACCACCGCATCCCGGACCTGCCTCGCTGCCAGCTCTATGGCTTCTTCGAGCTGGGCCGCCAACTGTGCTGCCACCGCTCGTTCAGCTTGGGCCCTCTTGTCGGCCTCCGAGGACCGTTCCTCCTCTTGTAGCCGGCGGGCAAGGGAATTCACCTTCTCTTTTCTCTTTTTCAGCCTAGCTTCCTGGTCGGCTAGCTGGCTTTCTGCCTCCTCCAGAGCCCCCTTTGATGATTCGACCTCTGCCTAGGCAGCCGACAACCTTTCCTCCGTAGACTTCAAGGACACCTCCAAGGCTGCTTGGGCCGCTTCCAGTTCCTGCACCTTTTTGGCAGAGGTATTAGCCGCATACAGCACCCGACCGATACTGTCATCCATCAAAGAGATGCCATGGAGAAGCTGCAAGCACAAAGTTAAGTTAGTGCCACACCAAAGAAGGAAAAGGTGCAAGGAAGCAAACTAGGTGTCTTACCTTCATGAGATCGCGGTAGGACTCTACAGCCATGTCAATCAGATTTCTCTGAATTGACACCTCCCAGTCGACGTCGGTCATCACCCCCTAAGCAGACTCAGAGCCCTCCGGGGGTGGTCCCAGGCGTGCAAGTGCTGGAACGCCTCCTGACAAATTTTTTCGTCAGACTCCTCTTCAGCCACCTTGGTGTGGACACCAGAAGCAGAAAGAAACTTCACTCCAACAAGGTTAGCCTTATTCCAATTTGGATCGAAGATAATTAGGTTACCCTGAGTCCTATAATTAATTTTAAGTTTTAATTCCTGATCAAGAATGTTTTATTTTTTTTTAGTCCTATAATTACTTCTAAATTTCATTGATCAAGAGTGTTTTAGTCCTGTAATTACTTCTAAATTTCATTTACTGTAAGTCCATTTCAAGTTTTAAAGTCTAGGTCAGTCAAGTCAGTTCAGTTGAGTTAAGTCATGAAAGCCAACAACAAGACTCAAATTTTGGACCCCAGAATTTGACCACATGAGGAAGAGAAGACACACCAACCAAGCAAGAGAGAAGGACCATCAACTAGGACCCACTTATGGCACCATATCAACAAAGATGCCACATCAGCAAGATTTAATCAAGTGACCCCACTTGGCACCACATGTCATCCTAAAATTCATATCTAGTAGAAGGCCACCTCAACATGCCACATCATCAGCCAAGGATGCCACCTCACCAGCCACCTCATCACCTTTGGGCGCCAACAAAGGAAATTCAAAAGAATCCAAAGGTGGCCGACCAAAGAAAAATTTAAATTCAAGGAGGTCGGCCACATCCCTCCCAAATCCTTTGTAACCAAACCCTCCACCAAATCCTCCAACCCCCCTTGTAATCCTCCTTAATCTATGGGTTTCAAATTTCAAATGAGTTGTAAGGCTTTTTTTTAAGCCCTTGGACGTTTCATTGAAAAATTATTGATGGAGATGAATGAAAATGAAGTTGAAGTTGAAGTTGTAGTCTTATGTTATTTCTTTGAGTGATTGTTCCTAAGCCCCCCCCCCCCCCCTCCACTCGAATCTACTTTCTTCTCCAAGCCATCCAACGCCAAGTTCAAGAAGGAGACATGGAGCCGGCTAAACCATCTCAGACTTCCTTCCTTGCTCATAAATTATTTCATCCCTTCCATATGCTTGCTTTCTTCTTCCTTAACTTTTGATCTTCATTGCAGGGTCCTTCGAAGTCTTTGAGTTGTGAACAGGGTTCCCCTTGACAATGAACCAACAAGCTGAAGCCCAAGCCTAGCATTCTGATCTCTATTATCCAAGTTCTCCAGTCTAGAGCCTCGGTAGTTTCAAGGTTTGAAATCATTAGAAGGTTGGAAAGCTCAACAAGGTAAGTCCTCAATCATTAGCCCCTATTGTCTAGATCTTCTTCCTTCTTAGTTTTACGATTATGTCTAATCATGTAATAGTCCCTTTTCATATAATCCTTAAGACTTATTATGATGAGTACAATGCTAGTGTAATTAGGTTTCATTGCTCTACATACACTAATCAAATCATTAATCATATGCTTGCCGTGTCAAATTGGTATCTATTGCCCAGATATGGTGCCCAAGAGGGGGGGTGAATTGGGTATTTTAAAAAATTAAAGCAATATATGTGCTATCAAGTTCAAAGGTGAAGAGTGATAGTGCTCAAGTAATTGTGCAACGGAAGCAATGAAATATAACAACAATTAAAGAGCAAAAGAAGATAGAGAGTAAAGCAATGCAAACACACAAGAAGTATAGTGGTTCGGTGCACCTAGCACCTACATCCACTCCCCAAGCTCCACTTGGGAATTTCCACTATAATCTCTTCTAGATTACAGCCGACTTGTTTTACCAGGCTCACAAGTCAAAACCTTACACACTTGTTTTGGCTTCGGGCTTACAAGCAACCCTAGTTGGTTTTATCAATTGGCTCACCAACAAACCTCACTCACTTATTTTGGCTTCGGGCTTACAAGCAACCCTAGTTGGTTTTATCAATTGGCTCACCAACAAACCTCACTCACTTGTTTTGGCTTCGGGCTTACAAGCAACCCTAGTTGGTTTTGTCAATTGGCTCACCAACAAACCTCACACTAGTTTCAAATTCCCTTGAAACTAGCCTAAGACAAAAAGAATATGAATATAATAAATAAATCAAGACAAACTCCTTTTGAGCAAAAAGAAATTCGATGTAGCTCTTGATGGAGACTCTTCAAGCCTTTCTCTTGGAATCTTGGACCTCACTAAATGCCAAACTCTTGAAAGTTGGATTCCTCAAAGATGGAAAGCTTTTGGCTAAGGAATATCTTGGATTTCTCACTCTTTTTGGCTTGGAATTGATTGAAGGCTTTGTACTTTCACTCTAATCCTTTTCACTTTGTCTCCTTGTCTTTTTTGAAGTTAGGTGGAGGTTAAATACCTCATTCAAGCTGAAACAACTCCACAAGACCGTTAGAATCAAAAATATGGCCATTTATGGCCGTTAGAAATCAAATCAAAAATTCAGAAAAACTAGCCGTTATGCCATGAGTCGACCTCATGAGTCGACCTCTGGATCAAGTGTCGACCTCATGAGTCGACCTCTAGTTTATCTTAGGCAAAAATCCAGAAAACCATAGTTTTGCCCAGTTTGAAATCTCAGGCAATGAGTCGACCTCTGGTGTCGACCTCTGGACAGGTGTTGACTTCTGGTGGTCGACCTCTAGAGCGTGCCACTAAAATTTTGCCGTGCCAGCCTTGCTGAACTTTTCTTTTCTTCATGAGTCAACCTCTGGTGGTCGACCTTTAGCAAGGTGTCGACCTCTGGTGGTCGACCTCTGGTCTAAATTTTTCTGAAACTCTTGGAGAGGTGCGTGCCATGCTTGAGTTTCTCTAAGCCTTTGTTTCTTTTGTGAATTTCTGCTTAATAAGAAGGTCCAATATGAGAAATTTGATTTTGTTCAAGGTAGAAGAGCTCTTTTCCAAAATCAGGCAAGCTTGGTTTCATCATTGTACTCTTAGTACTCTTTTTGAATAACCTAAGTCCTGAAACTTTATCTTGAGATGAAACATTAGTCCAAACATATACTCAACCTTTTGTTAATCATCAAAATTAAGGAGCCAAAGCCAACAATCTCTCCCTTTTTGATGATGACAAAACCTTGAGTATATATGCAATTAAGTCCAAGAGAAAAATATAGCACTAATAAAAATTTCAAAGAAACCTCACATGCATGAGTATATCATAAAAATTTTACTTTTCATCTATTTTTTGTGAAAACATTTTCATGGGTCAAAAAGATTTTACTTTTCATTTACTTCTTTCTTTTTGTGAAAACATTCTCATGAGTCAAAAAGATAAGAACCATAATAGCTTTACTCTATTCTATGAAAGAGTCATACTTTACCATATATACTTTACAAACATTACTATACTCCCCCTTTTTGTCAAGAATCAAAAAGTGCATTCTTTGTAGTAAAAGATATATTCAGGAAAATTATGTTCCATTACAATGAAGTACTTAGTTGCATAAAATACATGCTCCCCCTCAATTTGTGCATTCAATATAACAAAAACATTCTAACTTGAGGGTTTAAAAAGATAAATGCTAAGAGCTGGTATCAGACAGTAAAATATCACAATGTAGATAAGTATATAAATGTATTCAGTTACAAAATTGCTTACATAGTAAGCACAAAACACTGATACATCAGATCATACAAAGCAAACTAAGTACAACATACATCAAGTAAATCTATGAGGCTACTCCTCATCAGAAGGTATATCAAAAGAGATAGGAGCCGAAATCCTGGATGAGGATTTTGGAGTCCTATGAGTGAGACTCCGAGTCCTCAGAGAGGGACCAGACCTAGGGGTAGTCCTACGAGATCTATAGGTCCGAGGAAAAGGCTCCACAGGTGTCCTAACAGAAGCAGTAGCAGAAGGAGTAGATGGATCAGTATGCTGAGTAGACTGAGCTGGAGTGTGCCTGCTGACTAGCTCATAAGCAGTGGGATCATCAATATCTGTCTCTGTATGCTCATCTCTATCATCCGGAATCCCTGTAATAGTCTCAAAGAGTGACTCAGTAATCTCAGTATCTACTGGCACATCTATAGCTGGAGGATCAGTACTGGGAAGATCAGTAGAAGGAGGATCAGTAGAAGGGGGAATCTCTGGAATCGGATCTGCAGGTGGAACATCAGAGCTACCTGCTCCAGGCTGATCTCCATCACTATCACTGTATCCACTGGAGCCATCATCATCATTATCATCAGAATGTGGAGGAGATACTGTCGGATCTACAGTCCCTGGTGGCAATGCTAATCTCAGTAGGCTGAGGATCTGTCGAAATCCTGCATCTACACTAGCTGAGAGAGCTCCAATGCGCATATCTGTGTGGATCCATAGACCATGTAGCTCTTGTCGTACACCAGCAATCTCTGTTCGGACCTCTGAAATGTGATAAGTCACTCTCTGCTCAAAGTCTGATATCCTCGCTGTAGTCCTCCATGGTGTAACAGTAGCAGTAGGTGCTAGAGCTGATGAGGGTGGTGGCATGAATGGCTCAGGCTCCGCAGTCTCTGACTCTGGTGCTGGGCGAGGAGGTGTACCATGATCAGTAGGCTCTGAAGGCCCTGCCTCAGCTGCTCGGATCTCATCCTCCTCATCTGGCTCCTGGCCAGACTCTCGTCGCACCCAACGGTCACCAATCAGTCAAAATCACATCCTATGCAGGGATTTCTCTCCATATGTATCAGTATGCTGTAGCTGACTGAAAGGTATACCATCAAAAGAAACTCCATGCTCCCTGAATAGTTGTGTCAGCCCCATACCATATGGCTGAACTAGTCTCCTATGAGATGCTGCCTCACCCATCTGCTGAAGCATGATCCTGAGAAGGTTGATGGGAGTCCGCTGTCTCAGGGACACCATCAACACCAGCTCACGCTCAGTGATAAAGTCAAACCTCCCACTCTTTGGAATCAAGATACGGGCGATGATATGATGCAGCACTCTCATCTCCAGTGAAAGCTGGTTAGCGGCTACTGTGGAAATGCCGCTAACATCCTCACGTTCTAGAATACATCTGAAGGCATGCTCTCTGTCGCTGATCGAAGTGGCAGCTGTGCCATGAAGTGGAATCCTCCAAACATGACTGAAGACCTCCGGTGTCACTGGAATCTCGATCCCACGTACAGTAGCTGACCATCCAATGCCATCAGTGGCCATGGATGCATAGAACTCCCTGATGAGGTCTGGGTAGAATCTCTCAGTCATCGTGCAGAAGTGAATCAGACCTGCATCTCTCAGCACATCTCCTATAAAAAAGTGATGCTGATCCCAGAAAGGTATGTCCACACGTCTCCCGCTCTCAATGCTCTTCCGTACTAAGCCGGTTGGCACTGGTGCAGGTGGCTCTGGGGTCGGCTCACGCTCATGTCTGACCTTTCTTCGTCGCCCAGTGCTACTTTGGCCTTGTTCCATTCTCCTTTTTCTCACTGCCAAGTGCTTTCTTGGACCCATATGGATGGAAGAGGGGTAAATTAGGGAGAAGTAGGATAATGCAAGGCTAAGAGGGAAGGAACCAAGAAAAGAGAGGAGAAGAGAGGTTCACGGGTTGAGCAAAAGAAGAAATGGTGAAATGGTAAGATAGGGTTTGTGAAAATGGAGAAAATCGAGAGTAAATGGAGGAAATGCAAGAAACGGAGGAAAGAAATAAGTGATTTCAATTGAAAAACAACCGATATTTGAGAGTAGATAGAGGCAAAAGCTTTCGATTGTCCAAAACCAAGAACATGGTCAAAAACGGTTAGGTTCAAAGGAGAACAAGAGGAGAGGAGAAGATTACCCAAAAAGATGAAGGAGAGGGTTGGAAATCCACTGTTTATAGCTTTAGGGAAGTTGGAGGGGGACCACACGAAGGAGAAATGAAAAGAAATGGAGAAGAAATAGGCTTGCGGACGGGTTTTAAAAAGATGATTTCCGTTCAAGTGTCGACCTCTAAAAATTCTCAGGGGTCAACCTTAAGTGTCGACCTCTAAAAATCTCAGGGGTCGACCTCAAGTGTCGACCTCCGAAAACTTAAGTGTCGACCTCCAAAAATAAATTAGCCAAAATAAAATTTGGTAAAATTTGAAAAATTGATAAAATTTAGAAAAATAAGCTTTAAACAAATTTGAGAATTTATAAATCATTTTTGAGGAATTTTGATGAAAATTGAAGAGTTTCAAGCAAAAGGATCAATGACTCCCAGTTCTCTTCTGATCATACAAAATCTATCTTCATTCAATGGTTTTGTGAATATATCAGCCAATTGATAATCAGTACAAATAAATTCTAACAACACATTAGAGTTTTGAACGTGATCTCTTATGAAGTGATGTCTTATTTCAATATGTTTGCTTCTTGAATGTTGTACAGGATTTTTCGTTAAATTGATTGCACTAGTATTATCACATCTTATGGGTGTCTTAGTTAGTTTGATGCCAAAGTTCTCGAGTTGTTGTTTGATCCATAGAATCTGAGCACAACAGCTTCCAGCTGCTATATATTCGGCTTCCGCCGTAGATAGAGCAACCGAATTCTATTTCTTGCTGCTCCATGAAATCAAATTAACTCCTAGGAATTGACAAGTTCCACTAGTACTTTTACGATCAAGTTTACACCCAGCAAAATCAGCATCAGAATATGCAATCAATTCATATGATGACTCTCTAGAGTACCAAAGATCAATTTCAATTGACCCAGATAAGTATCTAAATATACGTTTTACAGCTAAGAGATGTGATTCTTTAGGAGCAGACTGAAAACGTGCACACATACAAACACTAAACATTATATCTGGTCTACTGGTAGTTAGATATAGCAATGAACCAATCATGCCTCTATATAATTTTTGGTCTATTGATTTACCACATTCATCTTTGTCTAATTTACATGAAGAGCTCATAGGGGTACCTATTGGTTTGGTAGTCTCCATCCCAAACTTTTTCAATATTTTCCTTATGTACTTGGCTTGGTTGATGGAGATCCCCTCTTTGGTTTGCTTAATTTGGAGTCCGAGGAAGAAGTTGAGTTCTCCCATCATGCTCATCTCGAACTCACTTTGCATTAACTTTGCAAATTCTTGACAAAGACATTCGTTAGTAGCACCAAAAATAATATCATCTACATAGATTTGTACTACTAAGAGATCATCATTTTTCTTTTTCAAAAATAATGTATTATCTACATTACCTCTAGAAAAATCATTCTTCATCAAAAATGAACTTAATCTATCATACCAAGCTCTAGGAGCTTACTTTAAGCCATACAATGCTTTATGCAATTTAAAAACATGGTTAAGAAATTCATGATTTTTAAAACCAGGAGGTTGTTCAACATAAACTTCCTCTTCAATAAATCCATTTAAAAAGGCACTCTTAACATCCATTTGAAATAAATTGAAATCCATAAAACAAGCAAAAGCAAGTAAAAGTCTAATTGCTTCTAGCCTAGCAACATAAGCAAAGGTTTCATCAAAGTCGATCCCTTCTTCCTGGTTGTAGCCTTTAGCAACAAGTCTAGCTTTGTTTCTAGTTACAATACCATGTTCATCAAGTTTATTTCTAAAAACCCATTTTGTGCCAATTACAGAAACATTAAGGGGTCTTTCAGTTAAAGTCCAAACGTTATTTCTTTTAAATTGATTTAGTTCATCTTGCATAGCATTAATCCAGTTACAATCTTTTTCAGCTTCTTCATTTGACTTAGGCTCTATCTGAGATACAAAAGCTAAATAATCACAAACATTTCTAATAGAAGAGCATGTACTTACTCCCTTTGACGGATCACCAATTATTAGCTCTTTGGGGTGTCCGTGTGCATACCTCCACTCTTTAGGTAAAGGTTTTGGTGAAGTTGCATTGATCTCTAGAGTTTGATCTTCATTTTCTTGATCATCATCTCCTTTGGGCTCATCTTCATTGATTGTCAATTGTTCAAGCTTCTTTGTACCTGTTTCATCATCAATAGAATCTTCTTTTCTAGAAGATTTTTCGTTAGATTCATCAAACACTACATGAATTGATTCTTCAACCAGAAGAGTTCTTCTGTTGAAGACCTTGTATGCCTTGCTAGAAGTAGAGTATCCTAAGAAAATACCCTCATCTGACTTGGCATCAAATTTACTGATATTGTCTTTGCCATTGTTTAATATGAAACAGCGGCAACCAAATACACGAAAATACTTAAGATTCGATTTTCGATTTTTTCAAAGCTCATATGGTGTTTTCTTCAAAATAGGTCGAATTAAAACATGATTTAAAATGTAACAGGAAGTATTAATGGCTTCTGCCCAAAAATATCTAGGTAAATCATTTTTGCAAAGCTTTGTGCGTGCCATTTCTTCAAGTGTCCTGTTCTTTCTTTCTACCACCCCATTTTGTTGAGGTGTCCTAGGTGCAGAAAAATTATGACTAATGCCATTTTCATTACAAAAAGCTTCAAAATCATGATTGTCAAATTCAGTTCCATGATCACTACGCAAAGAAACAATAGTGAGATCTTTTTCGTTTGAAACCCTTTTATGAAATTTAACAAAAGCTGAAAACGTTTTATCTTTATGAGCTAAAAACATTACCCAAGTAAATCGTGAGTAATCATCTACAATTACTAGCCCATATTTTTTACCTCCCAAACTAGTTGTTCTGGTTGGTCCAAAGAGGTCCATATGCAATAATTCAAGGGGTCTAGTAGTAGATACTACTCCTTTAGGTTTGAAAGTAGATTTAGTTTGTTTTCCAAATTGACATGCAGCACAAATCTTATCTTTTTCAAATGTGAGTTTTGGCAATTCTTTTACAAGATTCTTTTTGCTTAATTTTGAAATCAACTGCATACTAGCATGCCCTAGCCTATGATGCCAAAGCCAACTAGTTTCACTTGCCTTGGCTTCCCTAGCCACTAGGCATTGACCACTTTCCATGGCTAGATCATCAAGATCAACCATGTAAATGTTTCCATGCCTATGACCAGTGAACTTGATGCCATCGACATCTAGACTAGATACCATGCACAAAGATGATTCAAAAATTATTTTAAAACCCTTATCACAAAACTGACTAATGCTAAAAAGATTATGCTTCAAGCCATCAACAAATAATACATTATCTACATAAGCATTAGGGATGATATGGATTTTACCAATTTCGACGATTTTGCCTTTTCCATTATCACTAAAAGTAACGTTTCCACCATCAATAGCTACTAGTGATGAGAATTGCTTCACATCCCCAGTCATGTGCCTTGAGCAACCACTGTCCAGATACCACATTCTTCTTTTATTTTTGGTTGCAAGGCACACCTGCAAAAATTGATCAAGTTGAAACTTTAGGTACCCAAGTCATCTTGGGTCCTTTAGAGTTAGTCAAATTGGTTCCTTTTGGAACCCAAATCTTTCCAAAGGTATTTAATTTTCTTCTAATACAAATATATGATTTATGTCCTAACTTACCACATGCATAGCAGGTAATATTAGAAGATGCAGGTATGAAAAAGTTTTTGTAAAGTTTTTGCTGATTGTGTGGCTTAAATCCAAGTCCAGCTTTGTTAAACACTGCATGTTGACTATTTAAAAGCATACTTAATTTTTCTGAACTAAAAGTAAACTTTTCTACAAAAGGTTTTACTTTTTCTAACTCTTCTTTGTAATTCTTGTTTTGAAGCAATAGTTCTTTGTTTTGTTTTTCAATTTTCTCAATAGTTTTAAGACTTCTATTATTTTTCAAAGAATCATTTTCTTTTAAAAGATTATCCTTATCATTTTTCAAGGTCTTTACATGCTCAGTTAATTTCTTGTTTTCTTGAGTTAAATCTTCAATTTCAGTTGAAAACTTTTCTGAATCTTTGGTAAGCTCAAGATTTAGCTTTCTTAATTTCTTATTTTTCAGTTTTAATTTTTTATATTCCATAACTAAATAATCAAAAGCATCATGTAATTCATTGAAAGTAAATTCAATTTTAGGTTCAGAATTTACCTCATTATCTTCATTGGCCATAAAACACAGGTTGGCGACTACCTGCTGCTCTTCATCACTGCTGGAGTCCTCACTCTCACTCCAGGTAGCCATCATGGCTTTCTTTCTCAACATCCTTCGACTCTTTTTAAGCAAAGGGCAATCCATTTTATAATGACCAGGCTTCTTGCACTCGAAGCAGATGGGTGGATCCCTTTCTTTTTCTTTCTCTTTATCTTTATTGTGATCACCTTTTTGTGGCTTTTTCTTGTAGAAGCCCTTCTTCTTTCTCATGAATCTTTTGAATTTTCTTGTAATGAGGGCTGTCTCATCATCATCAGCTTCTTCTTCTGATTCATCACTTGACTCTTCCTTTGTAGTGGACTTGAAGGCTATGGCTTTCTTTTTCTTGTCATTGTCCACTGTCTTCTGCTTTAGCGAAAGCTCGTAAGTCATCAGTGATCCAAGAAGCTCAAGAGGTAGAGTATTGACATCCTTGGCTTCTTCTATGGCTGTTACTTTCGTATCCCATGAAGCTGGAAGAGACCTGAGAAGTTTGTTAACCAGTTCACCATTAGATATAATTTTTCCCAAACTCCTCATACCAATTACTATATTGGTAAATCTAGTATACATTTCACTTATACTTTTAGTTGGTTCCATCCTGAACATCTCATATGTATGAATGAGCATGTTCACCTTTGTGGTCTTCACTTGGTGTGTACCCTCATGGGTAACCTCAAGTGTATCCCAAATTTCTTTGGCGGAAATACAATTTGATATTCTGTTAAATTCACTAGGGTCAAGTGCACAGAATAGCAAATTCATCGCCTTAGCATTTAACTCAGCTTGTTTGATATCATTGTCATCCCATTCTTCTTCAGATTTTGGGGTGATAATGTCATTAACCAAGTGAGTGGGCTGATGAGGCCCTTTAGTAATTACTCTCCATATATGATAATCTACAGCTTGTAAATAAATACGCATACGAGTTTTCCAGTATGTGTAGTTTGTGCCATTAAAGAAAGGAGGGTGATTTGATGCTTGTCCTTCAACTACAGCCATTCCAATTGGGGCGGCCATGATCTTTCACTCAAGATCGTTGGACCTACAAGAGAGTACCGGTGCTCTGATACCACTTGTTGCCCAGATATGGTGCCCAAGAGGGGGGGTGAATTGGGTATTTTAAAAAACTAAAGCAATATATGTGCTATCAAGTTCAAAGGTGAAGAGTGATAGTGCTCAAGTAATTGTGCAACGGAAGCAATGAAATATAACAACAATTAAAGAGCAAAAGAAGATAGAGAGTAAAGCAATGCAAACATACAAGAAGTATAGTGGTTCGATGCACCTAGCACCTACATCCACTCCCCAAGCTCCACTTGGGAATTTCCACTATAATCTCTTCTAGATTACAGCCGACTTGTTTTACCAGGCTCACAAGTCAAAATCTTACACACTTGTTTTGGCTTCGGGCTTACAAGCAACCCTAATTGATTTTATCAATAGGCTCACCAACAAACCTCACTCACTTGTTTTGGCTTCGGGCTTACAAGCAACCCTAGTTGGTTTTATCAATTGGCTCACCAACAAACCTCACTCACTTGTTTTGGCTTCAGGCTTACAAGCAACCCTGGTTGGTTTTATCAATTGGCTCACCAACAAACCTCACTCACTTGTTTTGGCTTCGGACTTACAAGCAATCCTAGTTGGTTTTGTCAATTGGCTCACCAACAAACCTCGCACTAGTTTCAAATTCCCTTGAAACTAGCCTAAGACAAAAAGAATATGAATACAATAAATAAATCAAGACAAACTCCTTTTGAGCAAAAAGAAATTCGATGTAGCTCTTGATGGAGACTCTTCAAGCCTTTCTCTTGGAATATTGTACCTCACTAAATGCCAAGCTCTTGAAAGTTGGATTCCTCAAAGATGGAAAGCTTTTGGCTAAGGAATCTCTTGGATTTCTCACTCTTTTTGGCTTGGAATTGATTGAAGGCTTTGTACTTTCACTCTAATCCTTTTCACTTTGTCTCCTTATCTTTTTTGAAGTTAGGTGGAGGTTAAATACCTCATTCAAGCTGAAACAACTCCACAAGACCGTTAGAATCAAAAATATGGCCGTTTATGGCCGTTAGAAATCAAATCAAAAGTTCAGAAAAACTAGTCATTATGCCATGAGTCGACCTCATGAGTCGACCTCTGGATCAAGTGTCGACCTCATGAGTCGACCTCCAGTTTATCTTAGGCAAAAATCCAGAAACCATAGTTCTGCCCAGTTTGAAATCTCAGGTAATGAGTCGACCTCTGGTGTTGACCTCTGGTGGTCGACCTCTGGAGCGTGCCACTGAAATTTTGCCATGCCAGGCTTGCTGAACTTTTCTTTTCTTCATGAGTTGACCTCTGGTGGTCGACCTTTGGCAAGGTGTCGACCTCTGGTGGTCGACCTCTGGTCTGAATTTTTCTGAAACTCTTGGAGAGGTGCGTGTCATGCTTGAGTTTCTCTAAGCCTTTGTTTCTTTTGTGAATTTCTTCTTAATAAGAAGGTCCAATATGAGAAATTTGATTTTGTTCAAGGTAGAAGAGCTCTTTTCCAAAATCAGGCAAGCTTGGTTTCATCATTGTACTCTTAGTACTCTTTTTTAATAACCTAAGTCCTGAAACTTTATCTTGAGATGAAACATTAGTCCAAACATATACTCAACCTTTTGTTAATCATCAAAATTAAGGAGCCAAAGCCAACAGTATCAGAGCATGGTTGCATTAGGGTAGAATAGTTTTCTTTAAATCCAAGCAAGATCTAAAATTCATGCCTCCTGAGCGAGTGTACTCCAGTACACTGTCACGACCCATGGGAATAATGAGCCCCTGGCCGGACGTGAATTTTTTTTAGATTGAAGTTTGGGTAAGCCATTGCACTTGTTTGATTAGGTTCTGTTTTTCTGAAAATTTGCATCTATTTACTGTAATCCGTCTGCAGCTCCAAAGGAAAGTCGCTAAGTTTTTGTTGAAATATTTTTTTTCTTGTTCCTTTTTAAGTCAGTTATCACCATATTAAATTTCATCATCATAAAAAAATTATAAAAAAAATTAAAATTTCTGCAGTTCGACACTATCATTAGGGTTCTATTCTGTCCTTTTTATTTATCTTCATTTGTAGGATCTGCTTAGAGTAGTACAGATTTTAGTTTTAAAATTCCTTTCATCTACATTGAAACATATAAGTTAGAAATCCTCTGTGAGATTTTCAGAATTTTTGGATATTTTTTTCATCATGTTTTCCACACCACTTTCAAACTGCAACATACTTCTGCAGCACCTTTGCATTTCATTCATCTCATGAGAAATCAAATTAAGGGCATCAATTTGACATAGGGTCAGGGTTTCATCACCTATCCCTAGCCCAAAAATCACCAACCAGCATATCGATCCCAGCCCATTAATTAAAATTGAGTAGAACGTTAATTGCCCTAGTGGGTTAGAGACACCAACAAGTTGGGTTCAGGGTAGGGTCAAGTTAACTGTGTCAGCTAATTGGTGTGTGCTTACTGGCTTGGTGTCTAGGATTGGTGCATCAGGGCTTGTGATTTGGTCTACCTACCTGGCCAATCTCAGATTGGTGTCTAAGGATTGGCAATCAGGGACCTTCACTCCCCACCACCTACCTGGCTAAGTCCCATAAGTACTACTAACTAGTTGGTTCAATTAATTAGACCTCTAATTTGTACTCTAGGTCTAGGAAACCTTAGCTCAAGCTTGAGTCTACTTGCATGCATGAAAACTAGATCAGGAGCCTCATATTCACCAGTCCAGACCCAGTCCAGTGTAGCCATGGACCCGAATCTTGAAACCATGCTGAGAGGCCTAAATGATCTAATGGCCCAATTGAACCAAATGCTGGCTAAACAATTTTCCTTAGACCAACCAACTCCTACTATCCCATTAGCTCATATGAATGATAGGAGTAAGAATCCTGAAGTACAAGTTGAGTTCATGAATACTCAAGACTTAGGGTATCCTCAAAGATAGGAGTAAGAATCCTGAAGTACAAGTTGAGTTCATGAATACTCAAGACTTAGGGTATCCTCAAACTGAAGGGCTAGGGAAGGAAGAAGGCAAATTTGAACCTAGTAAATATGTGTATGAGACTGACATAAGTTTAATAGATGAATATGAAGGGGAAGACTGTGAAGAGAACAACTTTAGTACCTTACCTGAGAAAACCTTTGGTAAAGAAAAGATTTTGAGCCTAGTCCTGAAACATCAGAACAACCAAAATTTAGTGAGGACTTGGTTCCCATAAGACAATGCCCTCAGGAAGAACCCAATAATTTAGCTTCGACACAAGAACTCCTTCAGGTACCTGAGAAGAACCCAATCATTATTTTAGAAGACTTTCCTGATGACCTTCAACTACCTAGAAGCATCCTGCCTGTAGATCAAAATTCTAATCTTAAGGTCATCATGAGTAACCAAGGTCTATTTCAAGATTTCCCTAAATTACCCCAAGTCTCGGATTCATATTTCCTGCCTTTCCCTGAGTCTTATCATAATTTTAGAGCCATTAAGTTTCATTTTGATGAGATTACTAGGATGCATGAGCTTTTAAAGCCTATTTCTTTTGCTACCTACTTTTGGAAAACCTTATAGCATTTGCTAGGAACCCATGGTAAATTCTCATGTGCATACCAGATCAGGGTCAAACCTAGAGAGTCATTAATTTGTTAGGTTTAGGTCCTAGAAAGTCCAATAAAATTCCTCTCAACAAGGATGCCTAGTTCAGTCTGCATTTTGTAAGTGCTTGTGTAAATTTCTGAGTTTGCTGAATCTTTCGCACAGCATGTCACAAATTTGTATAAAGAAATCAGTAATAAGATCAAACTGAGCAATGAGACTTACAAACATTTAGCTGATTCACATAAGAGGGCTAAAGAATTCTGTGAAGGGGATTATGCAATGATTAGGCTCAACCCTGAACGGTTCCCACCTGGAACCATAAAGAAGCTGCATGCCCGCAGAGCGGGACCTTTCAAGATCTTAAAGAAAATAGGGCCTAATGCATATGTTTTGGAACTTCCACCTGATATGGGTATTAGTACAACCTTTAATGTTTCAGACCTAGTAGAATACAAAGAACCACTACTAATACCTAGTGAGCCTTTTTGGGCCAGAAACTTTCATTGAGAGTGAATATATTTTCGAGTGTCCACCACCAACCCTACCAGAGTGGAGAGAGAGGATTGAGAGAATCCTGGATGACAAGACCATTACTACCAGGAATAAGGACTATCAGCGATACCTGGTTCAATGGCAAGGTCGACCTGAGTTAGACAACTCTTGGATTACTCGAGAGGACCTGCAAAGACTTAACCCAGACTTGTTTGAGCATTACCAAGGCAAAACTGAACCATACTCGACTGGGTTGAGTTCTGTCCATCCTGGGAGAATTGGTGTGGACACCAGAAGCAGAAAGAAACTTCACTCCAATAAGATTAGCCTTATTCTAATTTGGATCGAAGATAATTAGGTTACCCTGAGTCTTGTAATTAATTTTGAGTTTTAATTCCTGATCAAGAGTGTTTTATTTTTTTTTAGTCCTATAATTACTTCTAAATTTCATTGATCAAGAGTGTTTTAGTCCTGTAATTACTTCTAAATTTCATTTACTGTAAGTCCATTTCAAGTTTTAAAGTCTAGGTCAGTCAAGTCAGTTCAGTTGAGTTAAGTCATGAAAGCCAACAACAAGACTCAAATTTTGGATCCCAGAATTTGACCACATGAGGAAGAGAAGACACACCAACCAAGCAAGAGAGAAGGACCATCAACTAGGACCCACTTATGGCACCATATCAACAAAGATGCCACATCAGCAAGATTTAATCAAGTGACCCCACTTGGCGCCACATGTCATCCTGAAATTCATATCCAAGTAGAAGGCCACCTCAACATGCCACGTCATCAGCCAAGGATGCCACCTCACCAGCCACCTCATCACCTTTAGGCGCCAACAAAGGAAATTCAAAAGAATCCAAAGGTGGACAACCAAAGGAAAATTCAAATTCAAGGAGGTCGGCCACATCTCTCCCAAATCCTTTGTAACCAAACCCTCCACCAAATCCTCCAACCCCCCTTGTAATCCTCCTTAATCTATGGGTTTCAAATTTCAAATGAGTTGTAAGGCTTTTTTTTAAGCCCTTGGACGTCCCATTGAAAAATTATTGATGGAGATGAATGAAAAATGAAGTTGAAGTTGAAGTTGTAGTCTTATGTTATTTCTTTGAGTGATTGTTCCTAAGCCCCCACCCCCCCACTCGAATCTACTTTCTTCTCCAAGCCATCCAACGCCAAGTTCAAGAAGGAGACATTGGAGCCGGCTAAACCATCTCAGACTTCCTTCCTTGCTCATAAATTATTCCATCCCTTCCATATGCTTGCTTTCTTCTTCCTTAACTTTTGATCTTCATTGCAGGGTCCTTCGAAGTCTTTGAGTTGTGAACAGGGTTCCCCTTGACAATGAACCAACAAGCTGAAGCTCAAGCCCAGCGTTCTGATCTCTATTATCCAAGTTCTCCAGTCCAGAGCATCGGTAGTTTCAAGGTTTGAAATCATTAGAAGGTTGGAAAGCTCAACAAGATAAGTCCTCAATCATTAGCCCCTATTGTCTAGATCTTCTTCCTTCTTAGTTTTAGGATTGTGTCTAATCATGTAATAGTCCCTTTTCATGTAATCCTTAAGACTTATTATGATGAGTACAATGCTAGTATAATTAGGTTTCATTGCTCTACATACACTAATCAAATCATTAATCATATGCTTGCCGCATCACACCTCATCTTCGGTCGCCCATCCTACGGCCGTCCCCTTTCCCTTGTCTGTCGAGGGAATCATCTCCTCGGGGCTGACGGATGAGGGGGCTGACATTGCTGCTGTGCCAAATGTATCTAGTTATCCCTGCCCCAGTCGGACAGCCGACCCCCCGATGGGAGTTGAAGACCCTAGTGTCTTCCTCGTCAACACCTCTGTGAGGGGGGTATCGTCGTCATCGGAATCCACGTCCATAATGGGTGCAGGCCACTCCTCCTCCCACTTTTTCTTCTGTCGCTCGGTGGCTGGCATTAAGGCTGATTCTGGAACGGCCCTCTTCTGCACCACCCGCTATATGACCTTTGTAGGGAATTATGTCCCAAAGCCAATTTCGTATAGGCTGTAGGCGGTTGAGCTGAGTATTGTACTCTTTGTATTAATTAATAAATATTATTTTGGCAGCTCAACACATTCTTACTTTTTTCTGTAATGAACTCTTTTTCATGTGATGAAGTCCTTAGGACTACATTGACTTCGATATAAAGAGGATATATCGAGTGGTCCTTAAACCAGGTTCACAACCAAAGGATACATTGTACTGGATGGCAATGTATCAAGTATAGGTTGTTGTGGTTCACATTGTTTGGTTGTCCTCTTGACCAATGGAGTGTGGCGACACTGATGTGATCTGCAAGTGGGATATATGATATCTCATTTAACGTGACTCCGTGTAGCCCCTTTCTGCCAAAGGGATACTTACGATTGGATATGGGTATATGTATCCCTCCGACTTGAGGTTATCATGGTAGCTTGCAAGCAACTCCCTGTGTTTTGGTACCGGACTACCCGGATTTCTAATCCGATGATGAAAGGTTTCTGGGTATAGGCAAGTACTTGTGGAGCAGTAGTGGACCAAGATGGAATTGATCTGTCCGAATAGTTTGGATTGAATATCTCGCTGTGTCTCAATTTAGCAAATCCTCGACCGGGGTAGTCCTTGTGAGGAGTCACTGGACTTGCGAGGTTGAGACATGTTATGGATTGACTCAGCTAGGGTTGGCAGTCTAACCCTAGGTCATCCTGAGCATTGGAGGTCAAAGGGATGAATTATACAGTAACCATATGCTAGAGGTTCGATTGATTACTCTCGCATCTTCGACCTATCCGGACACCGGGATCCATTGCTAGATGGTATCTTGTGCTGGTACTAGAATTGTTCCAGTGCTACCACCTAGGTTCGAACCTATGAGGTCACACGCCATAGAGGATCTCTCCCAAATTCAGGTACCAATTTATGATTAGGAATCATTTCAGTAACGGTTTGATTGAGCACTCTTTGGATTGACTCGAGTTTGTGTCAATCAAAATTTGTTCGGGTCCAACGAGAATTGTTTTTGGATGACCGGGACTTGACCAAGCCATTTTTTAATTAGATTTTGATCTAATTATTAAGTGAACCATTTTAGAACCTATTTGGGATTTTTTTAACCATTATGAACCGATTTTGAACCAATCCACACGATGATTTTTGGCTTGGGCAAACAGGGATTCAAAGCGTCTTCTCTTCTCCCGTTTCCTCTCATTTTTGCTGAAATATAAACCACCATTATTTGGCCCTTTACGGCTTGATTGCAAATGGATTCGATTCATTTTAAACCTGCTGGCCTTTTGCATTCCTAGCCCGTACTCTCACCTCATTATTACCGATTTTTCCTTGGTGCACGCTGATAAATTCTGGGCTGTGGTACGCTGTGTGTGCTTGCTTTTGAGAGCTTCCGACTGGTGGTTTAGAGCCTAAGTTTTTTGTGTGAGATTGGGAGAGAAATAGTTCTTTGATTCCCTGTTGATAGTGGTGCTCAATTGGTGAAGGAAGATACTGCTATTTTAGGAGAAAACTATTACATAACAAGAGTGTTATGTTTCCTTATCTCCTTCCCACCATTTGAAGAGGCTTTCTGGCGACTAGCATCGCACGTGAAGCAGGATCTGAGGAGGCCCAGGCGTGTCCACCCTCTAGAGGGTGTTCCCTTGAACACCTAAGAGCTGCATCGACCTTTCCTTGCTGCTGTCATTTTGGTTGCTCTGTTTTGGCTGCAAGTTTGCTGAAATTGGAAGAAAGGAAGAGTTCCAAAGGTTATTGGATGAGCAACTCTTTAGATCCCCTCTGCTAATGCTCGAAGTTCGGTCAGGGACACTTATCAAAAGTGGGTTTCTGATTGAACTACTATCCGATGCATCATGCTAGCGGCAATGAACGACGAGTTCAGTCGCAAGTTCAAGGAGGCCCAACCAGAAGAGATTCTTCAAAAGTTGAAAGAATCTTTCGACACGTCAGACGATGTAGAGCGGTACAAAGTGTCTTGTATCATCTACAATGCCAAGATGCCAAATGGTGGTTTAGTCACTGATCATATATTGTACATGATCGAGCTGATTGAAAAGTTGGGCGAGCATGTATGTCCCTTGCACGACCAGCTCAGCAAGGATGCGATCTTGAGTTCATTGTTCTCCTCCTATCTTGACTTTCTTGATCATTATAGAATGAACAAGCCTGCAGTCAATTACCATGGTTTGATGGGATTGCTGCAAACTTTCGAGAAAGACCACCAACTGTACAAGGGGGTGGTAAATTTAGTAGGAGGTTCTAAAGGTCATCGTCCCTTTAAGAAAGGGAAGAATAAAAGGAAGGGAAAGAAGGTGTTGAATGCTCCTGGCCCGAGTCAGACCAGGAAAGTGAAAGCTGACTAGTCTAATGCAGAGTGCTTATACTATAAGAAGCGGGGACACTGGAAGAGGAACTGTCCTCTTTACCAAGCATCCCTAGATCCAACCAAGCCTAGGAAGTGAAAGCAGCAAAATGCTGGATAAGGTATTTATATGATAAAACCTTGTGATTTCTCTATTTGTGATACTGCTAACTGGGTATTGGATACCGGTAGTCCTATTTATGTTTGTAATTCGTTACAGGGATTGCAGGTTAGCAAGAGATTCGAGGATGGGGAACAGTTTCTCAGCGTCGAGAATGGAAATCATGTTCCATTACTGGCGATCGAAGTTCTGAGTCTTCTCTTTGAGTCCTGTCTGTCGAATTAGTTGACTGTCATTACTGTCCTAGTTTCATTATGTGCATAATCTCTGTAGGCCTTTTGGCCAATTATGGTTTTGAACTATCAATAAAAGGAGATATTTTCCAAGTTATGTTGAATAACTCTGCGATAATGATAGCTAAGTTAAATAATGGCATTTATGCACTGTCATGGCCTGTTAGTGTGATGTACACATCTGGCAAACACCCAAGGTTAGAAAATGTCAGTGATCTGTATCTTTGGTACTGTAGGCTAGGTCATTTTAACCTGAATAGGATAAACAAGTTGAGAGGAGATGGTCTCCTCAAGGTCAGTGATTCTGAATCACTGCCTACTTGTGAATCTTGTTTACTTTGTGAAATGACCAAGTCACCTTTTACTGGAAAAGGTGAACGTGCTATTGATGCAGAACGAAACTCTGATACCAAAAATGATGCAGAACGGATATGTGGAATGTGGAAGCAAATTAAAATTAATATATTTTTTTTATATATATATATTTTCAGAAGTCAGCTTTGACTTAAAGGAAAGATAAACTAATGTTGAAAGAAACTAAGAAATGATAGAAAGCACAATTAAAAGGAGTGGATTATCAGAGTAACTCAGAAGAAGGATCGCTGGGGATTGAGAAACCCCCAGATCTAGGGTTTGCTCTGAGTTTCAACGAAACAGACAAAGTGAGAAAGGAAGGTTCTTGTTACTTAGCAGTGATATCTCTCCATTTGGTGGAAAAAAGACTCTCTCAAGCTGATTATTGGATCCCGGGAGTCAAGGTATCTTCGCAATGGATCCTCCGATAATGGTCCTTGGCAAAGTTGGCCTCTTCTTCAACCCTGGATCCTGGAGAGAAGAAGAACAAGGTTAGGAACAAGAGGTCTGGGTCCAATTCTTGTAATTCTTCTCGGGAGATCCAAGAGTCATCAGAATCTGGCCTTCATTGCCAGCGGACCAGGCATCTTAGGTATCCTCGATTACAAGTAGAGATAACCTGATCATCCAAGATCTTTTCAATCTGCTCTTTCCTCACAGGCCAGTTTGTTGGTGGACTCACAGGGTCGGGATCACTCTCAATAACAGGATTAGGTTCAAAAGGCTCACTGGGAATCACAGCTAGCTTCCTGTACTCTACTAGGTCTGTAATATTGAAAGTGGAGCTAATGCCTAGCTCTGGAGGCAACCCAAGCACATAGGCATTGGGTCCCACTCTCTTCATCACTCTAAATGGTCCAGCTCCTCTAGCATGTAGCTTTCTAACGGTTCCAGGAGGAAACCGCTCAGGCCTTAACCTAATCATTACATAGTCTCCCTCAACAAAAGTTTTGACTTGCCTTTGAGAATCAGCCAACTTCTTATAAGTTTCATTACATAAAGTTATTTTGGCATGAATTTCTTTATGCAAGTTCTTTACATGCTGTGCAAAGTCTTCAGCAGACTCAAAGACTCGTGTGTGGACTGGCAAAGGAACTAGGTCAAGTGGTGTGTGAGGTTTGTACCCATGAACAATCTCAAAAGGACTTTTACCTATAGACCTATTGACCGAGTCATTATATGCAAATTCAGCCCTAGGTAAATACAAATCCCAATTCCTGGTATTCTCACTCAACCAAAATCTGAGTCAATGTCCTAAACTCGACTGACGACGCATTCCTAAAGAATGGACTTTATTCAAAGGAACCCTAGGTCTAAACCTAACAAACTAAGGCTCTCTAGGTTTGACCTTGGGTCGGAGGATGGCATGCAGAGCATGAAAACTTATCATGGGTGCCTAGTAGGTGCCATAAGGTCTTCCAGAAGTAGGTGGCAAACCTAATAGGTTCTGACACGTGGTTCACTCTAAAGACCTCGACAAAGTATACTTGGATGGTGTAAGAAGCATTGGAAGTCCTAGAGAAAGGGCAAAAATATGAGGTGGAGTCTCGAATTACCTGCTGACTAAAGGTGGTGACCTGAAGGTTTGAATGGTGATCTATGAGTATCAACTGCTCATCCTTACGAAAGAAAAAGTTTGCTACTCCTAGGAATGGATCAAGAGATGGTTCGGGGAGTAGCCTAGGACATGTGATTACAACAATTAAGGTTTGTTCTCTAAGCAAATAATGATCCACTTTCTCAAGAAATGGATTAGAGAATGATTCATGGAAGGGCCTATGGATGATGACCTCAAGACTTGAAATTTGACCTATGGATGAGGAAAGGTATACTCTATAGAAGGGTAGGTCAGTCATGTGAAGAAAGAGGTCTGGGACCATAAAGAGGACTTCTACAAGACTGGGTGAATCAATTCGCTCAAGAAAAGGATGTTCAACTGAGATTACGGGAGAGACCTTAGTGGCTGGGCATGGGACAAGGTCCAATTGTAAGAGGCTTGATTCAGTCATCCTAAGGAGAGGATCTACCATAGGGTGGGCAAACTTAAACAGTTCAGTGCAAAGATCTTCAATTGGTACTTGGGGAATGACTGTCATTAGAGGGTACGAACTGATAGCTCGGGCTAACATTATAAGTTCTTCCTGGGGGTATTTGACTAAAGGAACCTGGTTCTCACAAATCTCTTGAATTTTTGAACTAGGTCCTACCACTTGGTTGCTTTCCAAGGTCTCCTCAGGTAAGGAACCAATAGTATCGATGTCACATTCTTCAAGTTCTTCCCCCTCATATTCATCAACTAGACTCAAGCCAGCATCATATACTTCCTCGATGCCATCTTCAATGGGTTTCGGGTCAACTGATTCTGGGCTTGTCATACCTAACCTTTCTTCCTCATTGGTAGGCTTGGGTTCTCCCTCATTAATGTCATCCTTAAGATTCTTACCACTTAGCTGTGCACAAGCCAGTCCTATGCATGGGCACTGACTAGTTTTATGGCCTCTTTCTCCATAAAACCAACATTCTTGCAATATAGGAACCTGGGTCACACTGGGTTTCAAGCTAGTAGAGATCTTACTTGGGCATGGGTGTGGATCTAAATGGTTTGATCTAGAAGACTTGGGTTGTTGAGTGACTGGTCTAGAATATTGTAAGGACCTCTCATAGACACGATCCACACTATAGATATCATGGTTAGGCTTCCTAGGGTTATGCTCGGGATCACGGTATAAGGTCCTCCTAGGCTCCTGGCATGGGTGAGGTTGGGGCCTATTAAATTTTGGATCAGGGGTCCAATTTTGATGTCTACGTTTCTCAAGTCCCTAGGCTCGGTCTCTAAACTGGGCAAAACCCTCATTCATATCCTGACTCAATTTGGTAATACTTTCGGTAAGAGTTCTAATCATGGCCTCTAAATCAGGTTGGGTTTGACCAGGTTGGTAGGGTACTCCGTTCCGGGTGGACATGATGATGCAAGCAAGCACACCAAATGAGACTCGACTAAAATAACTACGGGCTAACTAGACCTAGAGCCCAAACTAGATGCCCAATCAGAGTGGCAAGCTAGCCTGTAGTAACTCGAGACTCAGCCAGGTAGGTGTAAGGGGAGTGTTAGGTCCCTAATTGCCAATCCTAGACACCAATCAGTGATTGGCCAGGTAGGCAGAACAGCACACAAGCCCTTCGGGATAGATCCCTAAACCACCGTTCTAGACACTGAGTACAAAGCACACACAGAGTAACTAGACAAACTGACTCAACACTAGCCTAGACCCGACCAGTTGGTGTTCCTAGCCCACTAGGGCAAATTAGGTCTAATTAATTTTAAGATTAAAGGCTTAGGTTCGAATGCATGGGAGGTGGTTTTGGGCTAAGGAGAGGGTCTCAGTCCTTCCCTTATGTTACAACTTCGGTGCCCTTAAGATAGATTCAATTTATGCACACTCAAATAAAAAAACAGCTTGCAGAAAATAAAAAAAACATAACAGCAGTAAAATTGATCTCAGAAAATCTACATAAATTAATAAATCATAAAAATTTTATGTAAATTACTTTCAATTATACTGGTTCCAGAAAAAAAAAGAATTACTTAATTTAGAATTTTTTGCATGGAGAAACAATTCAAATAACAGGGTAGTTACTGGCAGAAAATAGAACGTGTGTCCCGTTTACAATCCCTGCCTAGAAGTTATAACCCAGCGGCACCCCTACACGCCCTAGGAACCCCCGTGGAATGGGAGGAGGAGGCTTGCATCTCGCTTGTTCCTAGGACCGGACGGCCAGGGGAGTCTACTCCAGGCAGCAAAAGTAAAAAGGAACGAAAAAATAATCAAACAAGCAAGAACCCTAGACAAGGCTCTTAAACCAAAAAATGATGCAGAACGAAAACTCTGATACCAAAAATGATGCAGAACGAATATGTGGAATGCGGAAGCAAATTAAAATTAATGTATTTTATATATATATATATTTTCAGAAGTCGGCTTTCACTCAAAGGAAAGATAAACTAATGTTGAAAGAAACTAAGAAATGACAGAAAGCACAATTAAAAGGAGTGGATTATCAGAGTAACTCAGAAGTAGGATCGCTGGGGATTGAGAAACCCCCAGATCTAGGGTTTGCTCTGAGTTTCAACGAAATAGACAAAGTGAGAAAGGAAGGTTCTTGTTACTTAGCAGTGATATCTCTCCATTTGGTGGAAAAAAGACTCTCTCGAGCAGATTATTGGATCCCGGGAGTCAAGGTATCTTCGCAATGGATCCTCCGATAATGGTCCTTGGCAAAGTTGGCCTCTTCTTGAACCCTGGATCCTGGAGAGAAGAAGAACAAGGTTAGGAATAAGAGACTCAGGGAAGAGAGTTACCCGAGTAGAAGAAAGGATGGGATCTGAAGGTCTTCAGCTGATCTGGAACTCCTAGGCTGCGGATTTGGGACTTCTTCTCCTGGATCTGCTGGATGGACTCTGAAGCAGTGGTAGCTGACTTGAAGATGGCTGGACTGGGGTCCTGGTGGTCGGCCACCCTTTGGAAGAAGAACCTTGGAGATGGTGTAGAGGCTAGGGTTTGGTGGTGGTGGAGTAGAGAGTGGTGGACTAAGCTAGGGTTTTGGGGTTGGAGATCTCACACCTCCTCAAGGTTCCTAGGGAACCTGGATTTACTCCCTCACGGAGCTCAACACTCAGAATAAATGTGGAAGAACAAGACTTTGCTCAAAACAAGGGATTTCATTCATAAGATTTAATAAGATAAGTTCAAGTTACAAAAGGGGTCTAATATATAGACCTATAAGAAAAATCAAAACCATACAAGTTCCCATGTGGGACTAATTGGACTAATCTATACTTTAGGTATCAAATTCTCTTCCCTTGGCCAACCAAGACTCCTTTAATGAGTGAGCGGCCCAAAAACTCCAAGAAAACTTGAAAATCAGCTCCAAATGGCAGGTTATGGGGGTGTTTCCTAGTATCTCTCCATGAATCAAGGATTTTCCCTTCATGGTTTGGCTCTTTTGGACACCTCCTAGTCTTGCTCCATAAGTTTAAGCTTCTTCTTTTCATGGCTTTGCAACTTTAGGAAGCTTTTGGGTGCCTCCTTGATTTTCTTTCCAAGACATGCTCTCTTCCCTTTTATAACTTGGATTTTTATAGAACATTGTGGGGCACCTCCTTGATCCTCTCTTCAAGAAAAATTCTTGCCATCCTGGCTTGGGTTTATCTGGAAAGAAGTTGGCTCCTCCTTGGATTGAGGTATCTTGATGGATTTCTCCCCCAAGTGGTGCAAGAAAAAAGGGAACTTACTTCTTATGGTGTGGGGACCAAAGATACTGGATGGAGATGTGGCAGGGAGTGTGGCACCCACTTGTAGCTGGACCATGGAAGAAAAAATATGGTACCCTATGGCAAAGGGAATGGCACCAACCTGGATCTGGACTTTGACTGAGTCAACATGACTCAACAAAAATTGAAATGACAAAATTACAGACTCAAAATTGGGTTGATCAGGTCAATCCTTATTACAAACCCTAATTTTCTCGGGCAAGGTCAATGAGAGATCCAGATGGAACCCTGAAGTCTTCTTCTGATTTTGGTGCCCGCACCAGCTATAGAACTTCTCAGTCTTATACATACTGATATATGCGAACCCATGACGGTTAGTGCCAAAGGTGGATACATATATTTCATTACATTTATAGACAACCTTTCGAGGTTCGGTTATGTCTTTTTAATAAGACATAAATCTGAGTCATTTGAAATATTCAAATGATATCATAATAAAGTAGAGAAACAAACTAGAAAAAGTATTAAAATCCTTCGATCTGATCGAGGCGGTGAATACCTATCTGGTGAGTTTTTGACATACCTTGAGAAGAATGGGATTCTCTCTCAATGGACTCCTCCAGGAACACCACAGTTGAATGGTGTGTCCGAAAGGAGGAATCAAACTTTATTGGACATGGTTCGATCCATGATGGGCTTTGCAACTCTGCCGCTATCCTTTTGGGGATATGCACTTGAGACAGCCTGTCACTTGTTAAATAATGTTCCGAGTAAGTCTGTTGTCTCCACTCCATATGAGATGTGGACTGGACGTAAGCCCTCAATCTCGCACCTTCGGGTCTGGGGTTGTCCGGCTTATGTAAAGCGTTTAGACTCGGATAAACTTGGTCCTAGGTCTGACCGATGCCTTTTTATTGGTTACCGTAAGGAAACCAAAGGGTATTTCTTCTACTTGGAGGTTGAACAGAAAGTGTTCGTCTCTCTTAGGGCTATCTTTTTGAAAAAAGAGTTCCTTGGAGAAGGGACTGTAGTCTCTAAGATTGAACTTGGTAAAGTTCAGCCAATAGAAAAACCTGCACACTCTAAGGACATCATAGAACCGGCTATGATTGGATCACACCCATAACCAATTATTAGGAGATCCGGTAGAGTACCGCGTCAGCTAGACAGATACTACAGTTTCTTGGTCCAGGATGGTGATCCTATTGAGCTCGACAAGAATAATGAGGATCCGATCACCTATATGGATGCACTTCAGAGATCTGACTCTGAGGCATGGCTTGGATCTATGCGATCCAAAATGAAGTCCATGGAGATCAACAATTTATGGACATTGGTTAATCCTTTTGAAGGGATAAAACCCATCAGGTGCAAGTGGATCTTCAAAAGGAAAAGGGGCGCAGATGGGAAGGTGGAGACCTATAAAGCCCGTCTGGTTGCCAAGGGGTATCGTCAGCGATATGGTATCGATTATAACGAGACTTTCTCCCCTGTGGCAATGCTCAAGTCCATTCGGATCATGCTTGCTTTAGCAACATATTTTGATTATGAGATCTGGTAGATGGAAGTCCGAACCGCTTTCATAAATGGGGAGCTGGAAGAAGAGGTGTATATGATACAGCCTAAAGGGTTTCCATCCACAGATGAGTCAAAAGTATGCAAGTTGCACAGGTCCATTTATGGACTCAAGCAAGCATCTCAAAGTTGGAACTTATGGTTTGATAGGTGTATCAAATCATATGGCTTCGTTAAGAATGGAGAAGAACCATGCATCTATAAGTGGGTTAATGGTTCTGTGATTATATTCCTGGTACTGTATGTTGACGACATTCTCTTAATCGGGAATGACTTCGCAGCATTACAAGGAATAAAGGTCTGGTTATCATCTCAGTTCTCCATGAAGGACTTGGGTGAAGCTTCTTATATACTAGTTATGAAGATCTATAAAGATAGATCTAAGAGGCTTCTGGGATTGTCCCAGTCTATGTACATTAATACCGTGCTGAAATGGTTCAGAATGAAAAATTCCAAGAAATGCTATCTTCCTATAGGTTCTGGAATTACTCTTTCCAAGAAGGATTGTGCGACAACTCCTGAGGAAAGAGAGCGCATGAGTAGAGTACCTTATGCTTCTGCAGTAGGCTCTATCATGTATACTTTGACATGCACTAGACCGGATGTGGCATACTCACTAGGAGTAGCGAGCAGATACCAGTCTGACCCAGGTGAGGCATATTGGAAGGTGGTTAAATCCATTCTAAAGTATTTAAGAAATACTAAAGACCAATGACTCATTTATGGAGAATCTGACTTGAAACTTGTTGGGTATACTGACTCCAGTTTCCAGTCAGACAGAGATGATCGCAAGAGTGTGTCGGTGTTTGTATTTACCCTGGGTGGAGGAGCAATTTGCTAGAAATGTTCCAAGCAGGCGATAGTTACAGACTCGGTATGCGAGGCAGAGTACCTTGCAGCATCAGATACAGTGAAGGAAACTGTGTGATTGCGGAAGTTCCTTGGAGAGCTAGGGGTGGCATCTTCCCTAGATGGTCCTGTTCCAGTGTACTATGATAGCACTGGAGCCATTGCTCAAGCAAAGGAGCCGAAAGCTCATCACCGCACCAAGCATATTCTGCAGCGCTACCACCTCATACGAGAGATCGTAGAATGAGGCGACATCAATCTTATGAAAATTGATGGAAAGGAAAATCTAGCCGACATTTTTACTAAAACCCTCGGAATAAAAGAGTTCGACTTTTGTAAAAGGGAAATGGGTATTAGATAGTGTTCTGATTGGCTTTAGTACAAGTGAGAGTTGTTGGAAATTGTGTTCCAAAGCCAATCGCCTATGCTGTAGGCAGTTGAGCTGAGTATTGTACTCTTTGTATGAATTAATAAATATTATTTTGGTAGCTCATCACATTCTTACTTTTTCCTGTAATGAACTCTTTTTCATGTGATGAAGTCCTTAGGACTACATTGACTTCGATATAGAGAGGATATATCGAGTGGTCATTAAACCAGGTTCACAACCAAATGATACATTGTATTGGACGGCAATGTATCAAGTGTAGGTTATTATGGTTCACATCGTTTGGTTGTCCTCTTGACCAAAGGAGTGTGGTGACACTGATGTGATCTGCAAGTGGGATATATGATATCTCATTGAACGTGACTCCGTGTAGCCCCTTTCTACCAAAGGGATACTCATGATTGGATATAGGTATATGTGTCCCTCCGACCTGAGGTCATCATGGTAGCTTGCAAGCAACTCCCTATGCTTTGGTGCCGCACTATTCGAATTTCTAATCCGGTGATGGAAGGTTTCTGGGTACACGCAAGTACTTGTGGAGCAGTGGTGGACAAAGATGGAATTGATCTATCGAATAGTTTGGATTGAATGTCTCATAGTGTCTCAATTTAGCAAATCCTCGGCTGAGGTAGTCCTGTGAGGAGTCACTGGACTTGCGAGGTTGAGACATGTTATGGATTGACTCAGCTAGGGTTGGCAGTCTAACTCTAGGTCATCCTGAGCATTGGAGGTCAATGGGATGAACTATATGGTAACCATATGCCAGAGGTTCGTTGATTGCTCTCGCATCTTCGACCTATCCGGACGCTGGGATCCATTGCTAGATGGTATCTTGTGCTGGTACTATAATTATTCCAATGCTACCACCTAGGTTCGAACCTATGAGGTCACACGTCATAGAGGATCTCTCCCTGATCCAGGTACCAATTTATGAATGGGAATCATTTCGGTAACGATTTGATTGAGCATTCTTTGGATTGACTCGGGTTTGGGTCAATCAAAATTTGTTCGGGTCTACCAGGAATTATTTCTGGGTGACCGGGACTTGACCAAGCCATTTTTTAATTAGATTTTGATCTAATTATTAAGTGAACCGGTTTAGAACAGGTTTGGGATTTGTTTAACCGTTGTGAACCGGTTTTGATCCAATCCACACGGTGGTTTTTGGCTTGGGCAAACAGGGATTCAAAGCGTCTTCTCTTCTCCCGTTTCCTCTCGTTTTTGCTGAAATATAAATCACCATTAATTAGCCCTTTTTTGCTTGATTGTGAATAGATTCGATTCGTTCTAAACCTACTGGCCTTTTGCATTCCCAGCCCGTCCTCTCACCTCCCTATTACCGGTTTTTCCTTGGTGCACGCTGATAAATTCTAGGTTGTGGTACGCTGTGTGTGCTTGCTTTTGAGAGCTTCCAACCGGTGGTTTAGAGCCTAAGTTTCTTGTGTGAGATTGGGAGAGAAATAGTTCTTTGATTCCCTGATGATAGTGGTGCTCAATTGGTGAAGGAAGATACTGTTGTTTTAGGAGAAAACTATTACAAAACAAGAGTGTTCTGTTTCCTTATCTCCTTCCCACCATTTGAAGAGGCTTTCCGGCGACTAGCATCGCACGTGAAGCAGGATCTGAAGAGGCCCAGGCATGTCCACCCTCTGAGGGTGTTCCCTTGAACACCTAAGAGCTGCATCGACCTTTCCTTGCTCCTGTCATTTTGGTTGCTCTGTTTTGGTTGCAGGTTTGCTGAAATTGGAAGAAAGGAAGAGTTCCAAAGGTTATTGGATGAGCAACTCTTTAGATCTCCATTGAAGCAAGTTCCTTCAAGACATTGCCTTGCTGTTGTGAAAGGACAAGAGACCAAAGTGTTGCTGTTGTGATTTTGTTTTGCTGCTGTTGGAGAGAAGAAGAAAACATCGTTTCAAAAGGTTGCTGGAAGAAGAAGACTGGACTAAGTTTATTCTAGTTATCCCAGCTATTTCAGTATTATCCCTGGTTTATTCCAAGCGGGAATAAGATAAAATTTCTGGTTTTATTTTTCATGCATGCCTAGATCTGGTTTATAAAATAGTTTATAAATATTACATGCCAATGTTATGCCATGTTATGCCTATACATGTATCTTGAATATGTTAGACCCTGTGCGGAGTAGGTGTTTCCGCTGTTATTTTAAAAAAAATTTAAATACATACCTGCTCCCTTTGTTGTTGCATGCTTAGTGTAGGGACCTTGCAACCCTGTGTTTTCTTTCAGTGGTATCAGAGCAGATGTTCAGGAGTAACATTTCTTGATTGCATGTATAGTAGATTAAATTGTTTAATCTTAAGAAATGTATATGTATTTTAATCATAGGGTATGATTAAAGAGTACTTTTAGGAACCTAGTTGAGACCTTCACCATGATCGTTTGTCTTTGGCACATCGCGATTCGCCCATGTTGGCCTCTTCAGAAGGATCCTTTAAAGAAATCTAAGAAATTAAAATTATTTTACATCAGAAACATTTTTGGCATTACTTATAAATTTGTTATTTGGGTAATATAAAATTTATAAAAGAATAAATCTAGATATGATACATGATTTGATATGTAAAAGGAGTTTTACATGTTTTAATTAAAATTATTTTAATTAAGAATTTTGGCTTATATTCAAACAATTTTGAATTGTATAATTAAGATTAAATGACAAGTTATCTTAGGGTTTATGAAACCTAATGTCATTTAAATAAGCCAATTGGGTTAATTGGTGCGGGCACCAGACTCAGAAGAAGACTTCAGAGCTCCATCTGGATCTCTGATTAACCTTGCCCGAAGAATTAGGGTTTTTTGGTTTTTAATAAGAGTTGACTAGATCAACTTAATTTAGCTTGAGTCTACATTACCTGCATTTTATTTTGTTGAGTCATGTTGACTCAGTAGTGGACTAGGGTTTCAAACTGGGATGTTACACTTTCTTCCAAGACCAGGCAAGTGGACACCACACTCCCAGCCACACTCCCAGTCCAGGGGGCGCCATATCCACATCCAGCAGCTTTTGGTCCCCACTCCACAGATGGCAACCTCCTTCTCTCATGCGCCAGATAAAGAGAAGTCCACCAAGAGATCACAAATCAAGGGGGGCGGCCAAGACTTTCCCAAGAAACCCAAAGCAAAGAAGGGAAGAAATTCTCTTGGAAGAGAATTTCAAGGGGGCGCCCACTACCTGCCAAAGACAACCAAAACAAAGATGGGAAGGACCTTGACTTAGGGAGGAAGAAAAGGAGGAGTCCAAAAGAGTTGATCCAGGGAAGGAAAAAAAATTTTCTTGAAAATCCAAGCAAGGTGGCGCCATCTACCTGCCATTTATAATCCAAATCCTATTTTTTGGTATTTTGGCCGACCATATGTAAGGGATTTGCCCTAATTTGGAGATCCCCTCCTTTAGTCCCACATGGGAAGATGTGAAACCCTCCTCCCTTGTAATGCCTTATAAATTAAACCCCTCTTGTAAGTTTACAGATCAGATGAATGAAAGAAATTTTTTTATGAGCAAACTTGTGTTTTCTCTTTTCCGCACTTGCTTCCAGGTGTTGAGATCCGTGAGGGAGTAAATCCGGGTTCCCCTGGAACCTTGAGGAGGTGAGAGATCTCCAAAACCCCAAACCCTAGGTTAGCCACTCCACTCCCAAACCCTAGCCGCCATCACCCTTCTCTTTCCACCAAGCCCTAGTCTATTTCCCTTCTCACGGCCACCATCTCCAAGTCCAGGCCGACCACCAGAATCCAGCTCCAGTCCAGATACTGCAGATCTACAACAATTCTAAGAGGAAGTCAGATCGGCCTCCAGGAGAATTCGATTTCAGCAACTTTGGCTTTCAAGTTCTTCAACCTGGTAAGATCTTTTCTTGAGTTTCTGAATTCCTTCACTTATTCCTCTTCTTTCCTAGATCTTGAGTCCAGGAGAAGCCGACCAAACCACAAGACCAGTATTAGAGGATCCATTGCGAAGATAGCTGACTCCGAGGATCCCACAATCTGCTCGAGAGAGTTCTTCCACCAAAATCCTGAGAAGATCACTGTCTGGTTAGTAAACCATCTCTCTTCTCTATTTCTGTTCTGTTGAAAGTTCAGAGCGAAACCCTAGGTCTGGGAGTTTCTCAACCCCCAGCGATCCGTTACTTCTGAACTACTCTGATAATTTAGTTTCTTCTAAACTGTGCTTTCAATCCTTACCTAGTTTCCTTCAACGTAGTTTAGCTTTACTTTGAGTTGAAGCCAATTTCTAAAATATATATAAAAAAAAAAAAAGATTAATTTTAATTTACTTCCACATACGCTTCTTTGTTCTTTGTTCTGCATCATTTTTGGTATCAGAGCATTCGTTCTGCATCATTTTTGGTATCAGAGCTTCCGTTCTGCATCATTTTTGGTATCAGAGCCCTGTCTAGGGTTTCTGTTTGATTGCTTGTTTGAGTCTCTCTCTTTTTACTTTGTCTGCTCGAAGTAGACTCCCCAGGACATCCGGTCCTAGGAACGAAGTGAGGTGCAAACCTCCTCTTCTCATTCCACGGGGTGTTCCTAGGGCGTGTAGGGGATCTGTTGGGTTATAACTTCGTAGCAGGAATTGTAAACGGGGAAGTGCTCTGTTTTCAGCCCATAATTACCCTGTTGGAGGAATTATTTCTCACTGCAGGTAACTCCAAATTTGGTGATTTTTATTTTTCTGAAACCAGTATAATTGAAACTAATTTGCATAATTTTCCTATGATTTATTGATTTCCGTGCAATTTCTGAGAATTAAATTACTGCAACTCTATTTTTGTGTTCTGCAATCCAATTATTTTTGAGTGTTCATCTCTTAATTCATCTTAAGGGCATTTGAGCATCTAAGATAAGGGGAGGAGTTGATAACCTCTCCTTAGCCCAAAACCACCACCCACTCATTCGAACCTAAGCGTTTAATCTAAAAATTGATTAGACCTAATTTGCCCTAGTGGGCTAGGGACATCAACAAGTCGGGTCAAGGCTAGTGTTGAGTCAGTTTGTCTAGTTACTCTGTGTGTGCTTTGTACTCAGTGTCTAGAATGGTGGTTCAGGGACTACGTCCCGAAGGGCTTGTGTGCTGGTCCTCCTACCTGGCCAATCACTGATTGGTGTCTAGGATTGGCAATTAGGGACCTAACACTCCCCCTACACCTGACTGGCTGAGTCCTGAGTTACTACATGCTAGCTTGCCACTCTGATTGGGCATCTAGTTTGGGCTCTAGGTCTAGTTAGCTCGTAGTCGTTCAGTTGAGTCTCATTTTGTGTGTTTGCTTGCATCATGTCTACCCGGAATGGAGTACCCTACCAACCTGGTCAAACCCAACCTGATTTAGAGGCCATGGTTAGACCTCTTACTGAGAGCATGAACAAGTTAAGCCAGGATTTGACTGCTACTGTTACCCAGTGTAAAGAACAAGTCCATGAGAATTTTACCCAGCTTAGGGATCAAGTCCAAGTCCTTGAGAAACGTAGACATCAAAATAGGATCCCTGATCCAAAATTTAATAGGCCCCAACCTCATCCATACCAGGAGCCTAGGAGGACCTTATACCGTGATCCCGAGCATAACCTTAGGAAGCCTAACCATGATATCTATAGTGTGGATCGTGTCTATGAGAGGTCCTTACAATATTCTAGACCAGTCACTCAACAACCCAAGTCTTCTAGATCAAACCATTTAGATCCACACCCATGCCCAAGTAAGGTCTCTACTAGCTTGAAACCCAGTGTGACCCAGGTTCCTATATCGCAAGAATGTTTGTTTTGTAGAGAAAGAGGCCATAAATCTAGTCAGTGCCCATGCATAGGACTGGCTTGTGCACAGCTAAGTGGAAAGAATCCTAAGGATGACATTAATGAGGGAGAACCCAAGCCTACCAATGAGGAAGAAAGGTTAGGTATGACAAGCCTAGAATCAGTTGACCCGATTACCACTGACCCGAAACCCATTGAAGATGGCATCGAGGAAGTATATGATGCTGGCTTGAGTCTAGTTGATGAATATGAGGGGGAAGAACTTAAAGAATGTGACATTGATACTATTGGTTCCTTACCTGAGGAGACCTTGGAGAGCAACCAAGTGGTAGGACCTAGTTCAGAAATTCAAGAGATTTGTGAGAACCAGGTTCCTTTAGACAAATACCCCCAGGAAGAACTCATAGTGTTAGCCCGAGCTATTAGTTCATACCCCCTAATGACAGTCATACCCCAAGTACCAATTGAAGATCTTTGCACTGAACTGTTTACGTTTGCCCACCCTATGGTAGATCCTCTCCATAGGATGACTGAATCAAGCCTCTTACAATTGGACCTTGTCCCATGCCCAGCCACTAAGGTCTCTCCCGTAATCTCAATTGAACATCCTTGTCTTGAGCGGATTGATTCGCCCAATCCTGTAGAAGTCCTCCTTATGACCCCAGACCTCTTCCTTCGCATGACTGACCTACCTTTCTATAGAGTATACCTTTCCGCACCCATAGGTCAAATTTCAAGTCTTGAGGTCATCATCCATAGGCCCTTCCATGAATCATTCTCTAATCTAGTTCTTGAGAAAGTGGATCATTATTTGCTTAGAGAACAAACCTTAACTGTTGCAATCACATGTCCTAGGCTACTTCCCGAACCATCTCTTGATCCATTCCTGGGAGTAGCAAACTTTTCCTTTCATAAGGATGACCAGTTGACACTCATAGATCACCATTCAAACCTTCAGGTCACCACCTTTAGTCAACAGGTAATTCGAGACCCCACCTCATATCTCCTCCCTTTCTCTAGGACTTCTAATGCTTCTTACACCATCCAAGTATACTTTGTCGAAGTCTTTAGAGTGAACCACATGTCAGAACCTATTAGGTTTGCCACCTACTTCTGGAAGACCTTATGGCACCTACTAGGCACCCATGATAAGTTTTCATGCTCTGCATGCCATCCTCCGACCCAAGGTCAAACCTAGAGAGCCTTAATTTGTTAGGTTTAGACCTAGGGTTCCTTTGGAATAAAGTCCATTCTTTAGGAATGCATCGTCAGTCGAGTTTAGGACATTGTCTCAGATTTTGGTTTGATTAAGAGCACCAGGAATTGGGATTTGTATTTTGTCCAGGGCTGAAATTGCATTCAATGTTTCGATCAATAGGTCTATAGGCTAGAGTCCCTTTGAAATTGTTCATGGATACAAGCCTCACACACCACTTGATCTGATTTCACTATTAGCCCACACACACAAGTCTCTTGATGCACTTGCATAGCATGTAAAGGACTTGCATAAAGAAATTCAAGCCAAAATAAATTTAAGTAACGAAACTTATAAGAAATTGGCTGATTCTCAAAGGCGAGTCAAAACTTTTGACGAAGGAGACTATGTAATGATTAGGTTAAGGCCTGAACGGTTTCCTCCTGGAACCGTTAGAAAGTTACATGCTAGGGGAGCTGGACCATTTAGAGTGGTAAAGAGAGTAGGATCCAATGCCTATGTGCTCGAGTTGCCTCCAGAACTAGGCATTAGCTCCACTTTCAACATTACAGACCTAGTAGAGTATAGGGAGCCAGTTGTGATTCCCAGTGAGGCTTTTGAACCTAATCCTGCTCTTGAGAGTGAACCTGACCCTATGTGTCCACCAATAAATTGGCCTGTGAGGAAAGAGCAGATTGAAAAGATCCTGGATGATCAGGTTATCTCTACTCGTAATCGAGGATACCAAAGATACCTGGTCCGCTGGCTAGGAAGGCCAGATTCTGATGACTCTTGGATCTCCCGAGAAGAGTTACAAGAGCTGGACCCAGACCTCTTGGAGAGATACCAGAGCCAACTTGATCCATACTCGACAAGGTCAAGTTCCTCCCACCCTGGGAGAATTGGTGCGGGCACCAGACTCAGAAGAAGACTTCAGAGCTCCATCTGGATCTCTGATTAACCTTGCCCGAAGAATTAGGGTTTTTTGGTTTTTAATAAGAGTTGACTAGATCAACTTAATTTAGCTTGAGTCTACATTACCTGCATTTTATTTTGTTGAGTCATGTTAACTCAGTAGTGGACTAGGGTTTCAAACTGGGATGTTACACTTTCTTCCAAGACCAGGCAAGTGGACACCACACTCCCAGCCACACTCCCAGTCCAGGGGGTGCCATATCCACATCCAGCAGCTTTTGGTCCCCACTCCACAGATGGCAACCTCCTTCTCTCATGCGCCAGATAAAGAGAAGTCCACCAAGAGACCACAAATCAAGGGGGGCAGCCAAGACTTTCCCAAGAAACCCATAGCAAAGAAGGGAAGAAATTCTCTTAGAAGAGAATTTCAAGGGGGCGCCCACTACCTGCCAAAGACAACCAAAACAAAGATGGGAAGGACCTTGACTTAGGGAGGAAGAAAAAGAGGAGTCCAAAAGAGTTGATCCAGGGAAGCAAAAAAATTTTTCTTGAAAATCCAAGCAAGGTGGCGCCATCTACCTGACATTTATAACCCAAATCCTATTTTTTGGTATTTTGGACGACCATATGTAAGGGATTTGCCCTAATTTGGAGATCCCCTCCTTTAGTCCCACATGAAAAGATGTGAAACCCTCCTCCCTTGTAATGCCTTATAAATTAAACCCCTCTTGTAAGTTTACAGATCAGATGAATGAAAGAAATTTTTTTATGAGCAAACTTGTGTTTTCTCTTTTCCACACTTGCTTCCAGGTGTTGAGCTCCGTGAGGGAGTAAATCCGGGTTCCCCTGGAACCTTGAGGAGGTGAGAGATCTCCAAAACCCCAAACCCTAGGTTAGCCACTCCACTCCCAAACCCTAGCCGCCATCACCCTTCTCTTTCCACCAAGCCCTAGTCTATTTCCCTTCTCACGGCCACCATCTCCAAGTCCAGGCCGACCACCAGCATCCAGCTCCAGTTCAGATACTGCAGATCTACAACATTTCTAAGAGGAAGTCAGATCGGCCTCCAGGAGAATTCGATTTCAGCATCTTCGGCTTTCAAGTTCTTCAACCTGGTAAGATCTTTTCTTGAGTTTCTGAATTCCTTCACTTGTTCCTCTTCTTTCCCAGATCTTGAGTCCAGGAGAAGCCAACCAAACCACAAGACCAGTATTAGAGGATCCATTGCGAAGATAGCTAACTCCAAGGATCCCACAATCTGCTCGAGAGAGTTCTTCCACCAAAATCCTGAGAAGATCACTGTCTGGTTAGTAAACCATCTCTCCTCTCTATTTCTGTTCTGTTGAAAGTTCAGAGCGAAACCCTAGGTCTGGGAGTTTCTCAACCCCCAGCGATCCGTTACTTCTGAACTACTCTGATAATTTAGTTTCTTCTAAACTGTGCTTTCAATCCTTACCTAGTTTCCTTCAACGTAGTTTAGCTTTACTTTGAGTCGAAGCCAATTTCTAAAATATATATATAAAAAAAAAGATTAATTTTAATTTACTTCCGCATACGCTTCTTTGTTCTTTGTTCTGCATCATTTTTGGTATCAGAGCATTCGTTCTGCATCATTTTTGGTATCAGAGCTTCCGTTCTGCATCATTTTTGGTATCAGAGCCCTGTCTAGGGTTTCTGTTTGATTGTTTGTTTGAGTCTCTCTCTTTTTACTTTGTCTGCTCGAAGTAGACTCCCCAGGACGTCCGGTCCTAGGAACGAAGCGAGGTGAAAACCTCCTCTTCCCATTCCACGGGGTGTTCCTAGGGCGTGTAGGGGATCTGTTGGGTTATAACTTCGTAGCAGGAATTGTAAACGGGGAAGTGCTCTGTTTTTAGCCCGTAATTGCCCTGTTGGAGGAATTATTTCTCACTGGAGGTAACTCCAAATTTGGTGATTTTTATTTTTCTGAAACCAGTATAATTGAAACTGATTTGCATAATTTTCTTATGATTTATTGATTTTCGTGTGATTTCTGAGAGTTAAATTACTGCAACTCTATTTTTGTGTTCTGCAATCCAATTATTTTTGAGTGTTCATCTCTTAATTCATCTTAAGGGCATTTGAGCATCTAAGATAAGGGGAGGAGTTGATAACCTCTCCTTAGCCCAAAACCACCATCCACTCATTCGAACCTAAGCCTTTAATCTAAAAATTGATTAGACCTAATTTGCCCTAGTGGGCTAGGGACATCAACAAGTCGGGTCAAGGCTAGTGTTGAGTCAGTTTGTCTAGTTACTCTGTGTGTGCTTTGTACTCAGTGTCTAGAACGGTGGTTCAGGGACTACGTCCCGAAGGGCTTGTGTGCTGGTCCGCCTACCTGGCCAATCACTGATTGGTGTCTAGGATTGGCAATTAGGGACCTAACACTCCCCTTACACCTGCCTGGCTGAGTCCTGAGTTACTACAGGCTAGCTTGCCACTCTGATTGGGCATCTAGTTTGGGCTCTAGGTCTAGTTAGCCCGTAGTCGTTCAGTTGAGTCTCATTTTGTATGTTTGCTTGCATCATGTCTACCCGGAATGGAGTACCCTACCAACCTGGTCAAACCCAACCTGATTTAGAGGCCATGGTTAGAGCTCTTACTGAGAGCATGAACAAGTTAAGCCAGGATTTGACTGCTACTGTTACCCAGTGTAAAGAACAAGTCCATGAGGATTTTACCCAGCTTAGGGATCAAGTCCAAGTCCTTGAGAAACGTAGACATCAAAATTGGATCCCTGATCCAAAATTTAATAGGCCCCAACCTCATCCATACCAGGAGCCTAGGAGGACCTTATACCGTGATCCCGAGCATAACCTTAGGAAGCCTAACCATGATATCTATAGTGTGGATCGTGTCTATGAGAGGTCCTTACAATATTCTAGACCAGTCACTCAACAACCCAAGTCTTCTAGATCAAACCATTTAGATCCACACCCATGCCCAAGTAAGGTCTCTACTAGCTTGAAACCCAGTGTGACCCAGGTTCCTATATCGCAAGAATGTTTGTTTTGTAGAGAAAGAGGCCATAAATCTAGTCAGTGCCCATGCATAGGACTGGCTTGTGCACAGCTAAGTGGAAAGAATCCTAAGGATGACATTAATGAGGGAGAACCCAAGCCTACCAATGAGGAAGAATGGTTAGGTATGACAAGCCTAGAATCAGTTGACCCGATTACCACTGACCCGAAACCCATTGAAGATGGCATCGAGAAAGTATATGATGCTAGCTTGAGTCTAGTTGATGAATATGAGGGGGAAGAACTTAAAGAATGTGACATTGATACTATTGGTTCCTTACCTGAGGAGACCTTGGAGAGCAACCAAGTGGTAGGACCTAGTTCAGAAATTCAAGAGATTTGTGAGAACCATGTTCCTTTAGTCAAATACCCCCAGGAAGAACTCATAGTGTTAGCCCGAGCTATTAGTTCATACCCCCTAATGACAGTCATACCCCAAGTACCAATTGAAGATCTTTGCACTGAACTGTTTACGTTTGCCCACCCTATGGTAGATCCTCTCCATAGGATGACTGAATCAAGCCTCTTACAATTGGACCTTGTCCCATGCCCAGCCACTAAGGTCTCTCCCGTAATCTCAGTTGAACATCCTTGTCTTGAGCGGATTGATTCGCCCAATCCTGTAGAAGTCCTCCTTATGACCCCAGACATCTTCCTTCGCATGACTGACCTACCCTTCTATAGAGTTACCTTTCCACACCCATAGGTCAAATTTCAAGTCTTGAGGTCATCATCCATAGGCCCTTCCATGAATCATTCTTTAATCTAGTTCTTGAGAAAGTGGATCATTATTTGCTTAGAGAACAAACCTTAACTGTTGCAATCACATGTCCTAGGCTACTTCCCGAACCATCTCTTGATCCATTCCTGGGAGTAGCAAACTTTTCCTTTCATAAGGATGACCAGTTGACACTCATAGATCACCATTCAAACCTTCAGGTCACCACCTTTAGTCAACAGGTAATTCGAGACCCCACCTCATATCTCCTCCCTTTCTCTAGGACTTCTAATGCTTCTTACACCATCCAAGTATACTTTGTCGAAGTCTTTAGAGTGAACCACATGTCAGAACCTATTAGGTTTGCCACCTACTTCTGGAAGACCTTATGGCACCTACTAGGCACCCATGATAAGTTTTCATGCTCTGCATGCCATCCTCCGACCCAAGGTCAAACCTAGAGAGCCTTAATTTGTTAGGTTTAGACCTAGGGTTCCTTTGGAATAAAGTCCATTCTTTAGGAATGCATCGTCAGTCGAGTTTAGGACATTGTCTCAGATTTTGGTTTGATTAAGAGCACCAGGAATTGAGATTTGTATTTTGTCCAGGGCTGAAATTGCATTCAATGTTTCGATCAATAGGTCTATAGGCTAGAGTCCCTTTGAAATTGTTCATGGATACAAGCCTCACACACCACTTGATCTGATTTCACTATTAGCCCACACACACAAGTCTCTTGATGCACTTGCATAGCATGTAAAGGACTTGCATAAAGAAATTCAAGCCAAAATAAATTTAAGTAACGAAACTTATAAGAAATTGGCTGATTCTCAAAGGCGAGTCAAAATTTTTGACGAAGGAGACTATGTAATGATTAGGTTAAGGCCTGAACGGTTTCCTCCTGGAACCGTTAGAAAGTTACATGCTAGGGGAGCTGGACCATTTAGAGTGGTAAAGAGAGTAGGATCAAATGCCTATGTGCTCGAGTTGCCTCCAGAACTAGGCATTAGCTCCACTTTCAACATTACAGACCTAGTAGAGTATAGGGAGCCAGCTGTGATTCCCAGTGAGGCTTTTGAACCTAATCCTGCTCTTGAGAGTGAACCTGACCCTGTGTGTCCACCAACAAATTGGCCTGTGAGGAAAGAGCAGATTGAAAAGATCCTGGATGATCAGGTTATCTCTACTCGTAATCGAGGATACCAAAGATACCTGGTCCACTGGCTAGGAAGGCCAGATTCTGATGACTCTTGGATCTCCCGAGAAGAGTTACAAGAGCTGGACCCAGACCTCTTGGAGAGATACCAGAGCCAACTTGATCCATACTCGACAAGGTCGAGTTCCTCCCACCCTAGGAGAATTGGTGCGGGCACCAGACTCAGAAGAAGACTTCAGAGCTCCATCTGGATCTCTGATTAACCTTGCCCGAAGAATTAGGGTTTTTTGGTTTTTAATAAGAGTTGACTAGATCAACTTAATTTAGCTTGAGTCTACATTACCTGCATTTTATTTTGTTGAGTCATGTTGACTCAGTAGTGGACTAGGGTTTCAAACTGGGATGTTACACTTTCTTCCAAGACCAGGCAAGTGGACACCACACTCCCAGCCACACTCCCAGTCCAGGGGGCGCCATATCCACATCCAGCAGCTTTTGGTCCCCACTCCACAGATGGCAACCTCCTTCTCTCATGCGCCAGATAAAGAGAAGTCCACCAAGAGACCACAAATCAAGGGGGGCGGCCAAGACTTTCCCAAGAAACCCAAAGCAAAGAAGGGAAGAAATTCTCTTGGAAGAGAATTTCAAGGGGGCGCCCACTACCTGCCAAAGACAACCAAAACAAAGATGGGAAGGACCTTGACTTAGGGAGGAAGAAAAAGAGGAGTCCAAAAGAGTTGATCCAGGGAAGGAAAAATTTTTTTCTTGAAAATCCAAGCAAGGTGGCGCCATCTACCTGCCATTTATAACCCAAATCCTATTTTTTGGTATTTTGGCCAACCATATATAAGGGATTTGCCCTAATTTGGAGATCCCCTCCTTTAGTCCCACATGGGAAGATGTGAAACCCTCCTCCCTTGTAATGCCTTATAAATTAAACCCCTCTTGTAAGTTTACAGATCAGATGAATGAAAGAAATTTTTTTATGAGCAAACTTGTGTTTTCTCTTTTTCGCACTTGCTTCCAGGTGTTGAGCTCCATGAGGGAGTAAATCCGGGTTCCCCTGGAACCTTGAGGAGGTGAGAGATCTCCAAAACCCCAAACCCTAGGTTAGCCACTCCACTCCCAAACCCTAGCCGCCATCACCCTTCTCTTTCCACCAAGCCCTAGTCTATTTCCCTTCTCACGGCCACCATCTCCAAGTCCAGGCTGACCACCAGCATCCAGCTCCAGTCCAGATACTGCAGATCTACAACAATTCTAAGAGGAAGTCAGATCGGCCTCCAGGAGAATTCGATTTCAGCAACTTCGGCTTTCAAGTTCTTCAACCTGGTAAGATCTTTTCTTGAGTTTCTGAATTCCTTCACTTGTTCCTCTTCTTTCCTAGATCTTGAGTCCAGGAGAAGCCGACCAAACCACAAGACCAGTATTAGTGGATCCATTGCGAAGATAGCTGACTCCGAGGATCCCACAATCTGCTCGAGAGAGTTCTTCCACCAAAATCCTGAGAAGATCACTGTCTGGTTAGTAAACCATCTCTCCTCTCTATTTCTGTTCTGTTGAAAGTTCAGAGCGAAACCCTAGGTCTGGGAGTTTCTCAACCCCCAGCGATCCGTTACTTCTGAACTACTCTGATAATTTAGTTTCTTCTAAACTGTGCTTTCAATCCTTGCCTAGTTTCCTTCAATGTAGTTTAGCTTTACTTTGAGTCGAAGCCAATTTCTAAAATATATATAAAAAAAAAAAGATTAATTTTAATTTACTTCCACATACGCTTCTTTGTTCTTTGTTCTGCATCATTTTTGGTATCAGAGCATTCATTCTGCATCATTTTTGGTATCAGAGCTTCCGTTCTGCATCATTAATTGGGTTAGCTATCTAATTAGGTCCATAATTTGGGTTAGACTTATGTTTAGTTGAACTGGATAACAAGAAGACTAATCAAAAGTTGATTAAGGTCCTTCTTTTAGAACTATCTAATAGTTAGATATGTTAGTCCATTCATCTAAAATGGATCTAATTAGTAGCTCCGTGGAAGCCCGAGTTTTTTGGCTAATCTAATTGAGTCTGGTTAACCGGTTGGTGTCGAGGTAGGTTTGGCATTGTGATCATGGTTGCATGAGGCTACCTCTTTCCTAGCCAACTTAGTTGGTATCTAGGAAAGATGGTTAATGGCGGATGCTCACCCATGATCTCACCTACCTGGCCAGTCGAGTCGACCAGAACTGATTAGAAAAGCTCGTTGACTCGAGTTAACCCATGTCACCCAGGTTGATTAGTCTGATTGATCGGTAGGTGCCCATGGATCAATTGTTGAATTGGTTCAACCCTCCTGAAAATTGATTTGTTCAGTGGGAGGATGATCCATGTTCTTGTCTTATTCTTCTGTCACAACCTAAAATCCTCTAAAATTATTAGGTCCTGAAAAAGACTAAGTCAAAGAGTTGATGGTGTCTTAGCCTCCCATTAAGTGAGTTAGTAATGTGTGCTTTAACTTGGGGTTCATCAGCAGTTCCATAGAATGGGTGTGCATCCGGTTATTGGAATTGCTCTCTCATAGATGATGGTTCAGTGCAACCCTTTTGACGGTGATCAGGTGAGCTAGCCATAGTCGGGCTTGGTCATTTGTTGGCTGGAAGTATTGGATTTATCATATTAATGGTTGGACCTAACCGAAGACCTGCAATAGGAGGCCCCTAGGCTGATTGGGGTGTTCTCTGGGGCAAAATAAATTATTGGAAGTTGCTTAGGGAATCAATTGGTTGGTGAACCTACCTTTAGGCGCGTATGGGTGAGCTGGCCATAGTCGGGCTCTTACGTGGTCTATTAGATTTCAGTACCCACTATGAAATAGTGATTTCACGGATTGGAGTTAGAGGCTCCCAATCTGAAAAATTAGTGGGAGAGACCTTTAGAATAAAGTCCAAGTCTTTTGGTTAATTAATTAATTCATACTCTAATATGGTCTTATTTTTCCTTTCAGATGTCTTCAAATCTTTCACTCTGGTCACTTCTCGATAATGAGAAGTTGAAGGGTCATAACTTCGATAGTTGGTATCGAAAGTTGAGGATTGTCCTGGAGCATGAACGGATCCTTTATATGATAACGGATCTGGCACCTAAAATTTCCTCTGTTAATGCTCGGAGTTCGGTCAAGGACACTTATCAGAAGTGGATTTCTAATCGGACTACTATCCGATGCATCATGCTAGCAGCAATGAACGATGAGTTCAGTCACAAGTTTGAGGAGGCCTAACCAGAAGAGATTCTTCAAAAGTTGAAAGAATCTTTTAGCACGTCAGACGATGTAGAGCGGTACAAAGTGTCTTATGCCATCTACAATGCCAAGATGCCGAATGGTAGTTCAGTCACTGATCATGTATTGTACATGATTGAGCTGATTGAAATGTTGGGCAAGCTCGGATGTCCCTTGCATGAGAAGCTCAGCAAGGATGCGATCTTGAATTCTCTGCCCTCCTCCTATCTTGACTTCTTGATCATTACAGAATGAACAAGCCTGCAGTCAATTACCATGGTTTGATGGGATTGCTACAGACTTTCGAGAAAGACCACCAACTGAACAAGGGGGTGGTAAATTTAGTAGGTGGTTCTAGAGGTCATCGTCCCTTTAAGAAAGGGAAGAATAAAAGGAAGAGAAAGAAAGTATTAATTGCTCCTGGCCCGAGTCAGACCAGGAAAGTGAAAGCTGACCAGTCTAACACAGAGTGCTTCTACTACAAGAAGCGGGGCCACTGGAAGAGGAACTGTCCTCTTTACCAAGCATCCCTAGATCCGACCAAGCCTAGGAAGGGAAAGCAGAAGAATATTGGATAAGGTATTTATATGATAAAACCTTATAATTTATCTATTTGTGATACTGCTAACTGGGTATTGGATACCGGTAGTCCTATTCATGTTTGTAATTCGTTACAGGGACTGCAGGTTAGCAAGAGATTCAAGGATGGAGAACAGTTTATGAGCGTCAGGAATGGTAATCGTGTTTCAGTACTGGCGATCGGAGTTCTGAGTCTTGTCTTTGAGTCCTGTACTGTCGAATTAGTCGATTGTCATTACTGTCCTAGTTTCATTTTATGCATAATCTCTGTAGGCCTTTTGGCCAATTATGGTTTTGAACTATCAATAAAAGGAGATATTTGCCAAATTATTTTGAATAACTCTGTGATAATGAAAGCTAAGTTAAATAATGGCATTTATGCACTGTCACGGCCTGTTAATGTAATGTACACATCTGGCAAACACCCAAGGTTAGAAAATGTCGGTGATCTGTATCTTTGGCACTGTAGGCTAGGTCATGTTAACCTAAATAGGATAAACAAGTTGAGAGGAGATGGTCTCCTAAAGGTTAGTGATTCTGAATCACTGCCTACTTGTGAATCATGTTTACTTCGTAAAATGACCAAGTCACCTTTTACTGGAAAAGGTGAACGTGCTACATAACTTGTGAGTCTCATACATACTGATGTATGCGAACCCATAATGGTTAGTGCCAGAGGTGGATACAGATATTTCATTACGTTTATAGTTGACCTTTTGAGGTTCGGTTATGTCTTTTTGATGAGACATAAATCTGAGTCATTTGCATGTTCAAACGATATCGTAATGAAGTAGAGAAACAAACTAGAAAAAGTATTAAAACCATTCGATCTGATCGAGATGGTGAATACCTATCTGGTGAGTTTTTGACATACCTTGAGGAGAATGGGATTCTCTTTTAGTAGACTCCTCCGGGAACACCACAGTTGAATGGTGTGTCCAAAAGGAGGAATCAAATTTTGTTGGACATGGTTCGATCCATGATGGGCTTTGGAACTCTATCGCTATCCTTTTGGGGATATGCACTTGAGACAGCCTGTCACTTGTTAAATAATGTTCCGAGTAAGTCTGTTGTCTCCACTCCATATGAGATATGGACTTGACGTAAGCCCTCAATCTCACACCTTCGTGTCTTGGGTTGTCCGGCTTATAAAAAGCATTTAGACTTGGATAAACTTGGTCCTAAGTCTAACCGATGCCTTTTTATTGGTTACCCTAAGGAAACCAAAGGGTATTTCTTCTACTTGGAGGATGAACAGAAAGTGTTCGTCGCTCTTAGGGCTATCTTTTTGGAAAAGGAGTTCCATGGAGAAGGGACTGTAGCCTCTAAGATTGAACTTGGTGAAGTTCGGCCAGTAGAAGAACATGCGCACTCTAAGGACATCATAGAACCGGCTGTGATTGGATCACACCCAGAACCCATTATTAGGAGATCCGGTAGAGTACCGCGTCAGCCGGACAGATACTATGATTTTTTGGTCCAGGATGGCAATCCCATTGAGCTCGACGAGAATAATGAGGATTCGATCACCTATATGGATGCACTTCAGAGATCTGACTCTGAGGCATGGCTTGGAGCTATGCAATCCGAAATGGAGTCCATGAAGATCAACAATGTATGGACATTGGCTGATCTTTCTGAAGGAATAAAACCCATCGGGTGCAAGCAGATCTTCAAGAGAAAAAGGGGTGCAGATGGGAAGGTGGAGTCCTATAAATCCCGTTTGGTTGCCAAGGGGTATCGTCAGCGATATGGTATCGATTATGATGAGACTTTCTCCCCCATGGCAATGCTGAAGTCCATTCAGATCATGCTTGCTTTAGTAGCATATTTTGATTATGAGATCTGGTAGATGGATGTCTGAACCGCTTTCCTAAATGGGGAGCAGGAAGAAGAGGTGTATATGATACAGCTTGAAGGGTTCACATCCATAGATGAGTCAAAAGTATGCAAGTTGCAGAGGTCCATTTATGGACTCAAGCAAGCATCTCGAAGTTGGAACTTACGGTTTGATAGGTGCATCAAATCGTATGGCTTCATTAGGAACGGAGAAGAACCGTGCATCTATAAGTGGGTTAATGGTTCTGTGATTGTATTCCTGGTACTTTATGTTGATGACATTCTCTTAATCGGGAATGACTTCGCAACATTACAAGGAATAAAGGTCTGGTTATCATCTCAGTTCTCCATGAAGGATTTGGGTGAAGCTTCTTACATATTGGGTATGAAGATCTATAGAGATAGATCTAAGAGGCTTCTGGGATTGTCACAGTCAACGTACATTGATACCGTGCTGAAACAGTTCAGCATGGAAAATTCTAAAAAAGGCTATCTTCCGATAGGTTCTGGAATTACTCTTTCCAAGAAGGATTGTGCGACAACTCCTAAGAAAAGAGAGCGCATGAATAGAGAACCTTATGCTTTTGCAGTAGGCTCTATCATGTATGCTATGACATATACTAGACCAGACGTTGCATACTCACCAGGAGTAGTGAGCAGATACCAGTCTGACCCTGGTGAGGCACATTGGAGGGTGGTTAAATACATCCTAAAGTATTTGAGAAATATTAAAGACCAATGCTCATTTATGGAGAATCTGACTTGAAATTTATGAGGTATACTGACTCCAGTTTCCAGTCAGATAGAGATGATAGCAAGAGTGTGTCAGGGTTTGTATTTACCCTGAATGGAGGAGCGATTTGCTGGAAAAGTTTCAAGTAGGTGACAGTTGTAGACTCGGTATGCGAGGTAGAATACCTTGCAGCATCAGATGCAGCGAAGAAAGCCGTGTAGTTGCGGAAGTTCCTTGGAGAGCTAGGGGTGGCATCTTCCCTAAATGGTCATGTTCCAGTGTACTATGACAGCACTGGAGCCATTGCTCAAGCTAAGGAGCCGAAAGCTTATCACCGCACCAAGCATATTCTGCGGTGCTACCACCTTGTACGAGAGATCGTAGAACGAGGCGACATCAATCTTATGAAGATTGATGGAAAGGAAAATCTAGCTGATATTTTTACTAAAGCACTCGGAATAAAAGAGTTTGACTTTTGTAAAAGGGAAATGGGTATTAGATAGTGTTCTGATTGGCTTTAGTACAAGTGGGAGTTGTTGGGAATTGTGTCCCAAAGCCAATTGCCTAGGCTATAGGCGGTTGAGCTGAGTATTATACTCTTTGTATGAATTAATAAACATTATTTTGGCAGCTCATCACATTCTTACTTTTTCCTGTATTGAACTCTTTTTCATGTGATGAAGTCCTTAGGACTACATTGACTTCGATATAGAGAGGATATATCGAGTGGTCCTTAAACCAAGTTCACAATCAAAGGATACATTATACTGGATGGCAATGTTTCAAGTATAGGTTATTGTGGTACACATCGTTTGGTTGTCCTCTTGACTAAAGGAGTGTGGTGACACTGATATGATCTGCAAGTTAGATATATAATATCTCATTGAATGTGACTCCGTGTAGCCCCTTTCTGCCAAAGGGATACTCACGATTGGATATGGGTATATGTGTCCCTCCGACCTGAGGTCATCATGGTAGCTTGCAAGCAACTCCCTGTGCTTTGGTGCCGAACTGCCCGGATTTCTAATCCGATTGATCTGTCCGAATAGTTTGGATTGAATGTCTCACAGTGTCTCAATTTAACAAATACTCGACCGAGGCAGTCCTAGTGAGGAGTCACTGGACTTGCGAGGTTGAGACATGTTATGGATTGACTTAGCTAGGGTTAGCAGTTTAACCCTAGGTCATCCTGAGCATTGGAGGTCAAAAGGATGAATTATACGGTAATCATATGCCAGATGTTCGATTGATTGCTCTCGCATCTTCGACCTATCCGGATGCTGGGATCCATTGCTAGATGGTATCTTGTGCTGGTACTATAATTGTTCCAGTTCTACCACCTAGGTTTGAACCAATGAGATCACACACCATAGAGGATCTCTCCCTGATCCAGGTACCGATTTATGATTGGGAATCATTTCGGTAACGGTTTGATTGAGCATTCTTTGGATTGACTCGGGTTTGGGTCAATCAGAATTTGTTTAGGTCCACCGAGAATTGTTTCTGGATGACCGGGACTTGACCAAGCCATCTTTTAATTAGATTTTGATCTAATTATTAAGTGAACCGGTTTAGGATTTTTTTAACCGTTGTGAACCGGTTTTGAACCATTCCACACGGTGATTTTTGGCTTGGGCAAATAGGGATTCAAAGCATCTTCTCTTCTCCCGTTTCCTCTCATTTTTGCTGAAATATAAACCACCATTAATTGGCCCTTTACTGCTTGATTGTGAACGGATTCGATTCATTCTAAACCTGCTGGCCTTTTGCATTCCCAGCACGTCCTCTCACCTCCTTATTACCGATTTTTCCTTGGTGCACGCTGATAAATTCTGGGATGTGGTACGCTGTGTGTGCTTGCTTTTGAGAGCTTCCAACCGGTGATTTAGAGCCAAAGTTTCTTATGTCAGATTGGGAGAGAAATAGTTCTTTGATTCCCTATTGATAGTGCTGCTCAATTGGTGAAGGAAGATACTACTATTTTAGGAGAAAACTATTACAAAACAAGAGTGTTCTGTTTCCTTATCTCCTTCCCATCGTTTGAAGAGGCTTTCCGGCGACTAGCATCGCGCGTGAAGCAGGATCTCAGGAGGCCCAGGCGTGTCCCCCCTCTAGAGGGTGTTCCCTTGAACACCTAAGAGCTGCATCGACCTTTCCTTGCTCCTGTCATTTTGGTTGCTCTGTTTTGGTTGCAGGTTTGCTGAAATTGGAAGAAAGGAAGAGTTCCAAAGGTTATTGGATGAGCAACTCTTTAGATCTCCATTGAAGCAAGTTCCTTCAAGACATCGCCTTGCTGTTGTGAAAGGACAAGAGACCAAAGTGTTGCTATTGTGATTTCGTTTTGCTGCTGTGGAGAGAAGAAGAAAACGTCATTTCAAAAGGCTGCTGGAAGAAGAAGACTGGAATAAGTTTATTCCAGTTATCCCAGCTATTCCAGCATTATCCCTGGTTTATTCTAAGTAAGAATAAGGTAAAATTGATGGTTTTATTTTTCATGCATGCCTAGATCTGGGTTTATAAAATAGTTTATAAATATTACATGCCAATGTTATGCCATGTTATGCCTATACATGTATCTTGAATATGTTAGATCCTGTGTGGAGTAGGTATTTCTGCTGTTATTTTAAAAATGTTTTAAAATACATACCTGCTCCCTTTGCTGTTGTATGCTTAGTGTAGGCACCTCGCACCCTTGTGCTTTCTTTCAACCTTGGCCTTGTCGATCCTCGTCATCCTCCCTCCTATGGCAGAGAGATCAAAGTGAGCAGAAGGGAATGAAGCATTAGATCTAAGAAGACAAGTTGCAGAAGAAGAGGTCGGCCCTTGCCTGAAATTTCTTGAGGGCTGATCCCCGCCCGATGAAGGCGATCCTCCCCCAATAGTTTGTATGCTGCGATCAGGCCAGCTCCGTTGATCTCATTGAAATTGGCCTGGTCGGCCCTCAAGATGGACCTCTCCTCACGGAGCCTTGGCCACGGCTCCCTCCACAAAGGCTCGAACCCCCAAGGGGTTGGAGACTACTCATGAGAAAGAATCGAGTCTTCCATCCGTGGATGGCCGATGGGAGGCACTTCAGGATCTTTCGATCGGGACGGGGACTGAACATCCACCATTCCTGGCTCCTAAAATCTCTTTTCAAAAGGAAGAAATTGCCAAAGAGGGACAATCTGGGTTCTAATTCGGTCCTATGACATAATACAATGAAGCAGCATATCGCCCGAATGCTGTTTGGGGTTAGCTGCACCGGGGTTATTCGATAAAAATTGAAGACTTCTAAAAAAAGGGTGTAAAGGAAACCTTAAACTAGCCTTGATATGGGATTCGTACAATGGGAGAGTCCTATGGGATTTGTACAATGGGAGAGTCCCCGGTCCCAAAGGCACGTTCACTCTTCCCACTCGGCCTGGGAGCGTGAGGTGCAAGGTAGAGGGAATGCCGTATACGGCCCTAAGGTTCTCGACCTGTTCCTGGGTCATGGTCGACGGGATCTCGCTCGGCCCCGACTGTCTAGGTCTATGGACCATACCTCCACTACTGGACGCCATTAGTGCTAATGGGGAAGGAGGACTGGGAGACTGACCTGAAGTCGAACTCCTAGAGGCCTGGTTTTGCGGTTGAAGAAGAGGAGACTCTCTCTCGCAGAGTGCAGGTGCTGTAAGAAAAAATCCTCTCATAACGCTTCGCCCCTCCTTTTATAGGTCCCCGAAGAGGCACTGCCCCTCGATCGTGGATGTTCCAACCATCCCGTCGGAAGACGTGACCACCCACGCCTCAGAGACTGAAGCGACAGATCAACCCCAACGGACAGGCGACGATCCGCGTAAATGCCAGATCGACGATGCAAAGAATGTCTGGGGAGCGATGTTGGCCGCTCAGATGCCGCCACATGGTGCGGCACGTCCCCCCGTCCTCGCCATTAGGCATGCCAGCCTGACCCTTCATCATGGTGCCCCCTCCGCATTAACTCCAATTCCTGCGCCCCAATACAGGGCTGACATCTGTCCAAAAAGCCGATCATAGAAGATTCAAGGCGATCCATCGCAATGATCCCGGATCAGGCCTGGATGGATGCGATTTGCACAAAAACAATGCTCCTGCCCTTTGAAACCACGTGCCTCCTCAAAGCCCAGAAGCAGGGGGGCAACTGTTGTACCCATCTAGCCAATCCAGGGTTGGGTCGGCTAAGGAGTCTGACCGGCTAGCTCGTGGGAGGAGTGGTCCGAACGACCCACCTCCCTCGAGGTCCTACCGATCGGCTCTCGCGGGGATCCCAACTGATCCCCCCACTGAGGGACCCATAGGGCCAACCAGCTTGAAGGTAATCCTCTCCCACCAAGGTATGACTGCCCCCTCTAAGGGAGGGCCTCTTGGAGTTGTCAGAGGCTCCTCCCCTTCGGCGGGTCATTTGGCTTCCACGGAGCTCCTGGCGGACCTGCGGTCAGCCAAACGACTCACCCTCACTAGGTCCAACCGGCCTGTCATAGTCTTGGAAGCCCAAGAAGCTTCTTTCATCATCTACTAGACAGCTTCTCCAAACCCCTTCGACAGGTACTTGTCGACCGGACGACGGGCCCACCTAAATCCGATCGACTGGTGGCCCTTCTTGGAACTGCTCGAAAGCTCCAGAAGCTCCTCCCCAGCCAGTACCAGAATTCAGTTGTAATGGATTCCACGATGTGGCCACACCCCCGTGCCACCTAGCCATCACTCTGATTCTCCTAAGGGCAAATCGGGGCTTTTCAGCCTGCCTCCTAATGGAATTTAGTAGTATTGGTGCCTATTAATAGCACCCTGGGGACCTCTGTTCAAAGCTAAGTACCCTCTTCTCTCTCCACGCTACCCTCTCTCAGTCTTCTCCATTCTGTTGCTCCAAAACCCTCGCTAACTTAAGCATTGGAGTGTCACCCATCGGAGCATCTCCAACGCCCAGGGGACTTTGTGCAGGTCGACCAACGGAGGAGCTCTCCAGCATAGCCATTCGAGCCCGGTCCAGGAGGAGACACAGCAACATCGACAATTTTCCCGGCAAAAATGAAGCTCGGTTTGGCCTTTGGTTCATAGATCTATTCCATGGACCAGCTGCAATGGCAGCCATGGACCGGTTGAAGCTTTATGGACCATTTGGCTGGCTCACTGTGGACCAACTACATCAAAAATCATGCTATAACTTACTAACTCCTTCAAAAATCATTTCCCGACTCAATTGAAGTCCGAATTGCAAGCCATTTGCACCGTTGGATCCCAAAAATCATGCTCTTCGTGTTAGTAGAGTTCTTTTGTTAAAATACTAAATAAAAATATTAATTTTAATTAAATAAACTGAATTTGATTAATAAATTAATGTACTTATTATTAATTTTTATGCACTTATCAACTATTACCTAGAGTCCTCTTTTTATAGAGCTCGTCAAGGGCTTTCTTTCATTCAAATTTGGAGTCATCTGGCTCAAAATCTAGCATATATCATGAAAAGTCATCTCAGCCATCTATTCTGCATCATAGGCCTCAAATTACATTGAAAATCATGTAAAATCAGCTATTACACTCCTTCCTATGGTCGGCATCAATCTAGACCATCGAATCTTTGATCAGCTTGAATTTTGGCCATTGATCAGCATAGATCGAGCTACAACATGCTCGTTAGATCCTTTATCAGGTCGGGATCAATCTAGACCATTGGATCCTTAATCTGGTAGATCTGAACCACTGATCAGCGCCTAGTGCATGATAGCACCTAGTAGTCTTGTACCAAAAATCATGCATGATTTTACACTACGATGATGAGCTGAATGGCACTATAGTGGTGGATCGCACCCCACCTTCCATGCACCAAGCGACCAGTCCATGGTGGACTGGCTATTTTAAAATATATTTTTTTATTGATTTAATAGTTTTTTCTTGATTCAGGCTCCATTCGAACTTTGATTTGAGTGTCATCTATGCCATTAGACTCTAAAAATCAAGCTTTTTCGATCCATAACTCCTTTTCTACAAAACATTAATAAAAAGTATCAATTCTTTATAAATATAAATTAGTTAATGTTTATTTTAATGATTAAATTCGGGTAATTAATAGACTTATCGCATCCTCCAACGTAATCATTGCTAGTCCCTTAGCAATGCGATTAAAATATAAGCATGTATGACTAAGATCCTCCTTTATAAAATTAGATCTAGGCTTAAGGTTAAAAGAAATTAGCTAGTATCACTAAGTATTGAATTTTTGAAGTAAATTTTGTAGTCAAAACTATTAAAATCTTTTTTAGAGTTCATCCAAAGATCTATAGGACTTATATTTATGATGGCTAACTTAGCATTTCGGTACTAGCTTGTAAAGAACAATGGTATCTTCGTTTATCACCTGCTTTAATCAATTTTCTATACATGCCCAAATTAAGCACATGAGTTGAGGTAACTTTCACACTACCTGATTTTTTTTTTGGCAATATCTTTACACTGCCCATTTTTTAATGCAAACAATAATACTTACTTAGACAAAGGTGCCCAGTTACTCGATGGGAAACTAATATTTAGAACTTATCCCTTTTTTTCAAGCAGGTAGCTCTTTCCTCAAATTTAAGTTATTTTCAATGGGATGTATATCAATTATCAATTTTCAGTAATAATTGAATCTCCAATTGACCTTACAACAAATACCTATTTTTTCTTGTTAGTGTGTATATGTAATAGAAGTGCTAATAGCCTTTAGATGACCTAAGTAGGTCGCTAAAAGTCAAACTCAGTTGTAGTTTATGGTTTAGTCAAATCTGTAGTCCATTAGGTATAGTTATTAGTCATTTACATGCATGTCAATAGGGAAAAAAATAGAGAAAAAAAGAGAAAAAGACTCAAAGAAGTCAATAAAGAAGACTTTGTCATGGTTAGACTACAACCTGAACGGTTCCCACCTGGAACCATGAAAAAGTTACATGCCCGTAGTAGTGGACCATACAAAGTAATTAGAAAAATCGGATCTAATGCCTACATGCTTGAGTTACCACCTGAACTAGGCATTAGTTCTAATTTCAACATTTCAGACCTTATCAAGTATAGGGAGCCAACGTTGATTCTTGGTGAGCCATTTGGGCCTGATCCAATCCTTGAGAGTGATCCAACCCAAGTGTATCCACCTGTCATACCACTAGCCAGGAGAGATAGGATCGAGCGGATCTTGGATGACAAGATTATCACTACTCGGGACAAAGATTATCAGTGATATCTGGTTTATTGGCAAGGACGACCTGAGACTAATGATTCTTGAATCACCAGAGAGGACTTGCAGAGAGTTGACCCAGACTTACTAGAGCACTATCATAGCAATGGTGACCCATACTCGACAGGGTCGAGTTTCTCCCACCCGGGAAGAATTGGTGTGGACACCAAGGCCAAAAAATATCGACAGGTTGAACCCACATCCCTATGGATCAGCTGTGAATAAAGCCCTGAGCCCAACCCCTTTTACCAATAATAAATATTTTATTTTAAATTTTGTTATATAGGCATAGTTGGGTTTAGCCCTTTTTACCAACTGTAATTATGATTTTTATTTTTTAGCCTTTTGGGCCAAACCCCTTTTACCAAGTTAAACCACTTGTTTACATATATTGCCTTTTGATCAAATGGAATTCCAATTGATCAAATAGGGCTTTAGTTATTTGGTTAGTTTAATTAGTTTTGAGTCTTATAATTACTAGTTGATTTAGTTATTAAAACCTATAATACAAGGGGGACCCAATTAAAGACCCATGTGACCCCATGTGCTAGCTCAAGATAAGCCATGTGACTCCATGTGCTAGCCCAAGTCTTGTCATATGTAACCAAGTCTTGGCACCACCTTTCTCAAGAATTTGGACAACATCACATGTGTTGCCGACCTTAAAACTATGGCCTGCAGCTATGAGTTGGTGACGGACTATGGTCCCCTTTATTGCGGTATCCTAATGCTCCCAGACCTGCAAAACGAGGTTAGAGACCCGGACCAGGGATCCCGGTGGAGGCACTCCAACGGTCAACTTAGAGAGTGATAAAGTGGAACAGATCCACTAAGACGGATCCTCACTGGGTCTCCATGCTTAGAGGAATCTTTGATGAAAAGGTAAGTGAGAGCGAGAGGGACTAGCACTCTGGTTCCTGCAATCGGGCTCGTCGAGCTCGCTCCTGCAAGTTCCTCTAGAGCTTTTGTCTTAGAATTGCCTCTTCTCCCCGTGCCTATGCTTGCCCTCTCAATTGATTACCTTTCTTCTTACCAGTGGTGCCCCTTTTAAGATCATTGGATACTTTGGTGCCTCGATTCTCCCTCCAGGGGAGGCCTTGGAGGTCAGCGGCGCTTACCGATTGTTATCTCGAGGCCGTCTCCCCTTATGGTTGGGAGTTAAGTTGTGAGCATGTCTTGTGTATCGTGCAGTCATGAAAAAGGGGGGAACTAGGCAGGACCTCGATCCTCGTGATGGTGCCTTCAAGCTCGAGGCATTGATCGTGGCTCTTCCCTTTTGGAGCACCAGGTCACTGACCTCCGGATCTGGTGCCTCGAATAGGGTGTCCTTCCCAAACTGGTGTAAACGAGGTTCTGCGCATCGTTATAGGCCTGGGAATGCCATACTGGATGCGCCTCCCTGCGCGCGCCGTCCTCAGTAGCATCCTTGGGGCATGCACCCCGGCCACATGGAGAAGGCTTGACTTCGACCAAGGTGGACCCATCAAGAGGTGCCACCTAGCAAAGGAGCAGGGGTGCCTGGCTTGACTCCGGCCAAGGTGGACCCATATGGGGGTGCCACCTGGCGGAGGAGCAAGGGCAATCCCACTTCGGCCCAGGTGGACCCCTCCTGGGTCGACACCTGGCGAAGGGGCAGATGCAAGCTCGACTTCAATCGAGGTGGACCCATCAAGGGGCACCACCTGGCGAAGGAGCAAGGGTGCCTAGCTCGACTCCGGCCGAGGTGGACCCATCTCGGGGTGCCACCTGGCGAAGGAGCAGGGGCAAGCCCACTTCGGTCGAGGTGGACCACTCCTAGGTTGACACCTGGCGAAGGGGCAGAGGCAAGCTCGACTTTGACCGAGGAGGACCCATCAAGGGGCGCCACCTGGTGAAGGAGCAGGGGTAGGCCCACTTCGATCGAGGTGGACCCCTCCTGGGTCGATACCTGGCGAAGGGGCAAAGGCAAGCTCAACTTCGACAAGGTGGATCCATCAAGGGGCAGCACCTAGCAAAGAAGCAGGGGTGCCCAGCTCGACTCCGGCCAAGGTGGACCCATCTGGGGGTGCCACCTGGTGGAGGAGCAGGGGCAGGCCCACTTCGATCAAGGTGGACCCCTCCTGGGTCGACACCTGGTGAAAGGGCAAAGAGACAAGCTTGACTTCGGATGAGGTGGATCCATCAAGGGTGGTGCGGACACCAGAGGCACCAAAATAAGGCAGAGGCTTCTCAACCCTCTGTGGATCACTTAGTTAATATTTAAGTCTCCTATAATAAAGCTTAGTCCAGCTACATTTGAGTCCTGTAATTAGTCCAGCTCTTGTTGAGCTAGTTCAGTTCGTTCAATACTAGTCAGCTCATGTTGAGCTAATTTCAATTTTTGAGTTCTGTCCAATCAAATTGAAGACTCAAGACCACATCATACAAGTGAAGACCAAGTTCAACCTAATTGAAGACATAAAATTTTAGCCCAAGTCCAACCCAGCTTGAAGATTTGAAGATCCCAGGAGGAAAAATTCAGAAAACCCAGATTCCTTGCAGATACCCTCCAGATGCCCAGATTCCCTTCCAGATGCCAAAATATATTCATATACTAAGGCATCCATGATTTTAGAGGTCCATCTGCATCCTAGCCCAAAGAAGTCAAGCCCAGGCGCCAAGCCCAAGCCCCTAAGAAGCAAGATACCAAGGAATATTCCTGCTATTGGCTACCAGGCCACCCCAGCTTCCAGAGGCCCAAACCCATGCACCCGGGCTCCTTTGGGCCAGCCTCTTGCTGCTCTTAGAAGCCCAACACGCCCCCCTAGGCATCCTTGGAGTGTTGGCCAAGTCAAGAGAGTTTTTAGGGATTTTTATACCTAATGTTTCCTTATTTTCTAGCTAGGATTTGAGAGGGAAAAGGATTCTTATGTAAAGACTAATATACCCTTACTTGGAGCCCAAGGTTAAGTGTCTATTTAAGGGACCCTAGCCTCTTATATGAAACCTAATTTTTGATACGAATTAAAACCTTGAGTTCTTCTATTGAGTTGTGTGATACCCTGCTATGTGCATAAAGGGGTTTGTGAGAGTTTTTTCTTCCCAGTGCTGCAATCATCTTCCTGCTGCCAACAAGCCTCTTAGATCTCTGGACGCCCACTCCAAAAGAAGCCTTCCCTTGCTGTTTTCTCTTTGTTTTCTTGTTCCTTTGTGAGTTTTCTAACCCCTGACAGGTCGTTTGCAGGTCCCCGAGTTCCTACGAATCCAATGACTCCAGCCAAGCCTCAATCGGATCACCGAGCAGAAAGCCGGGTATCCGTGGGTCTTTGGCTCGGTTTTCCAGGCCACATCCGTCGAGGAATGAGAGACCCCTTTGATGCGATCTTTATAGATGTTTTCAGGTACACCCCCTCTACCTCCAGTAGTTTTATTGTAGGAGAACTTGCCCTAACCGAGGCTTCTCAGCCCCGGCGATCCTTCTTTTCTACTTTTCTAGGTCCTAATCTGCATGCTGATCTTCAAAAATTCATACAAAATTCCCTATAAATAATTTTGATCTAAAATTCGGGAATTAATCACCAAACTCCACATGAAAAACATACAAAAAGAATTGCATGCATATTAGTCCCCCATCATTTGGTATCAGAGCTTAGATTAGGGCTTATTTTCTGTAATTTTTCAGTCCGTATATGCTCTGTTATTTTAATTATTTATCCCTGATAAAAAATCTAAAAATTCTAAAATTTGTTCTGGATTTATCATAATTCACAGTAATTTTAAGAATTTTTGCAGATTTTATTATGGCCTTTGAATTTTTTGCAAGCCGAAATATAGCCTGCAAATTTTTGGCTCTATTTTTTTCAGCAAGACAAGTTGGAAGTTTTAGCGTTTTATTTAGCATTTTTGCATATCTTTTAATTTTAGTATATTTCCTGCAAATTAGGCCATAATTTGCAAGTTTTCTTCTATTTAAAAAAATACCAAAATAAAAAAAAAATTACATATTCTTCAAAAATACCAAAAAAAAAATATCTAAACCCTAATTTGCATCATCATCTGCCAGCCATCATTGCATAATCTACTTTTAAGGGCACTCTTGCTATATCAGATGGGGGGAGGATTTGATCACCTCTCCTTAGCCCAAAACCACATCCCTTTCATTCGGTCCCAAGCTTTAACCTAAAATTAACTAGACTTAATTTGCCTTAGTGGGCTAGGGACACCAATTGGTCGGGTCCGGGCTAGTGTTAGATCACTGTGTCAAGTTAACCTGTGTGTGCCTTATGCTCAGTGTGGTGCGGGCACCAGACTCAGAAGAAGACTTCAGGGCTCCATCTGGATCTCTGATTGACCTTGCCCGAAGAATTAGGGTTTTCTGGTTTTGTAATAAGGGTTGACTTGGTCAACTCAATTTTAGTCTTGAGTATGTATTTCCCTGCAATTTAAATTTTGTTGAGTCATGTTGACTCAGTACAAGTCCTAGTAGTGGTCTAGGTCTTCTCCAGGTTGGTGCCACATTTTTTCAGTCAAGTCAAGGTCTAGGGTGCCACATTTTTTTCTCCCAGGCCCAAGCAAGTGGGCGCCACACTCCCAGCCACACGCCAGAGTCCAGGAGGCGCCACATCTCCATCCAGTGTCTTTGGTCCCTACACCACAAGAAGTAAGTTCCTTTTTTTCTTGCACCACTTGGGAGAGAAATCCATCAAGATACCTCAGTCCAAGGAGCTAATTTCTTTCCAGATAAACCCAAGCCAGGATGGCAAGAATTTTTCTTGAAGAGAGGATCAAGGAGGTGCCCCACAATGTTCCATAAAAATCCAAGTTATAAAAGGGAAGAGAGCATGTCTTGGGGAGGAATTCAAGGAGGTTCCCAAAAGTTTCCAAAAGTGCCAAAGCCATGAAAGGAAGAAGCCTAAACTTGTGGAGCAAGACTAGGAGGTGTCCAAATGAGCCAAACCATGAAGGAAAAATCCTTGATTCATGGAGAGATACTAGGAGACACCCCCATAACCTGCCATTTGGAGCTGATTTTCAAGTTTTCTTGGAGTTTTTGGGCTGCCCACTCATGGAAGGAGTCTTGGGAAGAGAATTTGATGCCTAAAGTGTGGGTTAGTCCTATTAGTCCCACATGGGAAATGTATAAAATTTTATTTCTTTGTTATGTCTATATATTCAACTCTATGTAACTCTTGAATTTAATGATGAATGAAATCAATTTCTTTGTGAGCAACTTTGTGTTTCTCTCTTCCGCACTTGTGTTCAGGTGTTGAGCTCCGTGTGGGAGTAAATCCGAGTTCCCTAGGAACCTTGAGGAGGTGTGAGATCTCCAACCCTAAAATCCTACCAAAACCCTAGGTTAGCCACTTCAATTCCAAACCCTAGCCGCCCATCATCTTCTTCATTCCACCAATAATCCAAACCCTAATCTACCTCATCATCTCACGGCCCCTCTCTTCCAAGTAGAGGTCGACCACCAGCATCCGGGTCCAGATCAGCTACTTCAAATACAGAGCAAATCCCAGAGGAAGTCGGATCAGCATCCAGGAGAATCAGGATTTCAGCAACATCAATTTCAAGTTCTTCTTATCTGGTAAATCCTTTCTTTGAGTATCTGGTTCCTTAACTTCTTCTTCTTTCCCAGATCCTGAGTTCAGGAGAAGCCAACTCTGCCAAAGGACCAGTATTGGAGGATCCATTGCAAAGATATCCGAATCCGAGGATCCAACAATCTGCTCGAGAGAGTCCTTCCACCAAACTCTGTGAAGATCACTTCCTGGTACATAACCCTTCCCTTCTCTTTAGTTCTGTCCTGTTGAAAGTTCAGAGCGAAACCCTGGGTCTGGGAGTTTCTCAACCCCGAGCGATCCTTTACTTCTGAACTACTCTGATAATCTTGTTTCCTTAAATTGTGCTTTCAATTATTATATAGTTTCTTTCAATTTAGTTTAACTTTCCTTTGAGTCTAAGCCGACTTCTGAAAGTATAAAAAAAAAAAAAGAATTAGTCCTAATTTACTTCCGCATCGCATCATCTCTTTTGTTCTGCATCATTTTTGGTATCAGAGCTTTCGTTCTGCATCATTTTGATATCAGAGCTTTCGTTCTGCATCACAGTGTCTAGAATGGTGGTTTAGGGATTCAATCCCGAAGGGCTTGTGTGCTAGTCTGCCTACCTAGCCAATCTCTGATTGGTGTCTAGGATTGGCAATCAGGGACCTAACACTCCCCTTACACCTGCCTGGCTGAGTACAGGGTTACTATAGGCTAGTTTGCCACCCTTATTGAGCATCCAGTTTTGGACTCTAGGTCTAGTCAGCTATAGTTGGTTTGATCGAGTCTTGCATGAGCACTAGATCAGGAGTTTCATATCACCCACCTCCTTCACAAATGTCTAAACCCATGGAAAATTTGCAAGCCCAAATGAAAGCCCTAGCTGATCAAATGGCCCAGATGGCTACCCAGATGACCCAGTTAACTCAGTCTGGTATTCAAACCAATGATAGAATTGACCATCTTGCTAATAGGTTTGATCAGTTAAAAGTCCGGGTAGGGACCCCAAAAAAAACCATGGGTCACAGTCTGAGCCAGATCCTGATTCCCCTCAACCTAGGATGACCCCAAACCCTGATCTATACCATGAGGTCGAACCTAGGAGAGCCCCTTATCCTGACCCGTACTACAATCCTCAACCTAGGAGGACCCCAAGCCCTGATCCATACCTTGAGGTTGAACCTAGGAGAGCCCATCATCATGACCCAATCCCTAAGGTTAGTCCTAGAAGACCCAATCAGGATTTTATAGACCAGGAAGATAGATCCTATTTACCCTCTCCCTATAAGCCTAGTATACCCACAACCTATAGATCTTATGACTCCAAATCCTATGAACCTAGAACCTATGAATCCATAACCTATGAACCTAGATCCTATGACTCTAGATCCCATGATCATAGATCCTATGCACCCACACCCTATGAGCCTAGTATACCCAACACCCAATTTTCTGACCCATATAGGGAGTCCAACCCTTGGAGAACCCAATATTCTGACCCATATAGGGAGTCCAACCCTAGGAGAACCCAATATTCTGACCCATATAGGGAGTCCAACCCTAGGAGGACCCAATATCCTGACCCATATAGAGAGCCCAACCTTAGGAGGACCCCATACCATGATCCATCCTTAGAACCTGACCATATAGCTGACCCAAAATCCTATGACCCCAGATCTTATAATCCCATGACCCATAGATCTGCACCCTTGTCCTATGAGCCTAGAGAACCCATAACCCCTAAGTATCAATCTAGTACTAGTTAGGTTTCCCTTAGTCAACTTAAATCCCATAGGATTAGCATCCCTAAATATGAGCCCAGTAGTGAGCCACTATCCCTTAGGCAACTTGAACCTACTAGGATTAGTGTCCATAATCAGAAACCAGGACCTAGCCAATTTTTCCCTAACCGACCTTCTCCAACCATTCCTGAGATTGACAAGGCTTACACCAATGCGGAAGTGTATGAAGCTGATGCGAGCCTAGTGGATGAGTATGAAGGAGAAGATGAGACACCTATAGATGACCTAGAAATAGTTGGCCTAGTAAATACCCAGGTAGAAGCCAACCTAGAGGTAGTTGACCCTAACCACATCCAACCAAAAGCTATAGTGGAAGAACAAATAGAGGAAGAGAACCTAGGTACTGCTGTTAGAACCTTACCTGAGGAAACCATAGAGGAGAGCCAAATTATAGAGTCTGGTCCTAAAATACAAGAACCTGAAGAATTTATTAAGGACCTGATCTCTTTGAATCAGTACCCTCAGGATGAGCCTCCTCCTATAGTTCCCATTAAGGATCTCTTCCCTGAGATTAATAACCCATCCTTCCATTATACAAACCCCGTAGATATATCGCAACCCCGTAAGGTTAACCTCATTAGTCTAGGATTAGTCCCTGACATGCCTTCTTATATCGAACTTTACCCAACTAACCTTGAACCTTTTTCCCTACCCTACCAAACTAATTCTGAACCCACTTCCTATTTTCTGCCCTTTCCTAACACCCCCAGCATTTCTAGGATTATTAGATTGCATTTAATTGAGATTAGTATACTGCATTCATTCATCACGCATGTTAGGTTTGCATCTTACTTCTGGCACACTCATTGGAATTTGCTAGGAGTTCACTGTAAATTTTCATGTGCATGTCAAGCTAGGATCAAACTTAGGGAACCTATAATTTGTTAGGTTTAGATCCAAAGAGTTCAATAAGATTTTCTTCTATAGGAATGCATAGTCAAGTCTGTTAGGTGTTAGTATGAGTCCTTTGAATCATTTGTTAGGAGTCTGCATGTGCCCAGCATGTTCACCACCTACACTAATTTTAAACAAACTGGCTAATTCCCGAAGATGGATCAAAGAATTTGATGTAGTGGATTCTATCATGATTAGGCTTAGGCCTGAGCGGTTCCCACCAGGGACCGTTAAGAAGCTTCATGCTCGCAGAGCCAGACCTTTTTAAAGTGATAGAGAAGGTTGGATCAAATGCCTAGGTGTTAGACTTGCCTTTGGATTTGGGCATTAGTTCTACCTTCAATATTACTGACCTGGTTGAGTATAGGGAACTGGCAGCGATACCTAGTGAAGCCTTTGGACCTATTCCTTTTCATTGTGAGTGACCCTAACCTAGAGTGTCCACAAACAAATTTGGCCTGAGAGAGGAGAACGGATCGAGCGTATCCTGGACGATCAAGCCATCATGACCCAGGGCCATGACTATCAACGCTTCCTGGTCCGATGGCAAGGCCAGCTAGAGTTGGATGATTCATGGATTTCTCGAGAGGACTTGCAATGCCTCAACCCAGACCTACTCGAGAGATATGTGAGTCAGTCTGATCTTCACTCGACAGGGTCGAGTTCCTCCCACCCCGAGAGAATTGGTGCGGACACCAGAGGCACCGGAATAAGGCAGAGGCTTCTCAACCCTCTGTGGATCACTTAGTTAATATTTGAGTCCCCTGTAATAAAGCTTAGTCCAGCTACATTTGAGTCCTGTAATTAGTCCAACTCTTGTTGAGCTAGTACAGTTCGTTCAGTACTAGTCAGCTCATGTTGAGCTAATTTCAATTTTTGAGTCATATCCAATCAAATTGAAGACTCAAGACCACATCATACAAGTGAAGACCAAGTTCAACCTAATTGAAGATATAAAAGTTTAGCGCAAGTCCAACCCAGCTTGAAGATTTGAAGACCCCAGGATGAAAAATTCAGAAAATCCTGATTCCTTGCAGATGCCCTCCAGATGCCCAGATTCCCTTCCAGATACCAAAATATATTCATATACCAAGGCATCCATGATTTTAGAGGTCCATCTACATCCTAGCCCAAAGAAATCAAGCCCAGGCGCCAAGCCCAAGCCCCTAAGAAGCAAGATACCAGGGAATATTCCTACTACCTGGCTACCAGGCAACCCCAGCTTCTAGAGGCCCAAACCCATGCACCCGGGCCCCTTTGGGCCAGCCTCTTGCTTCTCCTAGAAGCCCAACACGCCCCCCTAGGCATCCTTGGAGTGTTGGCCAAGTCAAGAAAATTTTTAGGGATTTTTCTACCTAATGTTTCCTTATTTTCTAGCTAGGGTTTGAGAGGGAAAAGGATTCTTATGTAAAGACTAATGTACCCTTACTTGGAGCCCAAGGTTAAGCGTCTATTTAAGGGACCCTAGCCTCTTGTATGAAACCTAATTTTTGATATGAATTAAAACCTTGAGTTCTTCTATTGAGTTGTGTGATACCCTATTGTGTGCATAAAGGGGTTTGTGAGAGTTTTTTCTTCCCAGTGCTGCAATCATCTTCCTGCTGCCAACAAGCCTCTCAGATCCCTGGATGCTCACTCCAAAATAAGCCTTCCCTTGCTGTTTTCCCTTTATTTTCTTGTTCCTTTGTGAGTTTTCTAACCCCTGACAGGCCATTTGCAGGTCCCCGAGTTCCTACGAATCCAACGACTCCAGCCAAGCCTCAATCGGATCACCGAGCAGAAAGCCGGGTATCTGCGGGTCTTTGGCTCAGTTTTCCAGGCCGCATCCATCGAGGAACGAGAGACCCCTTTGCTGCGATCTTCACAGATATCGTCAGGTACACCCCCTCTACCTCCAGTAGTTTTATTGTAGGAGAACTTGCCCTAACCGAGGCTTCTCAGCCCCGGCGATCCTTCTTTTCTACTTTTCTAGGTCCTAATCTGCATGCTGATCTTCAAAAATTCATACAAAATTCCCTACAAATAATTTTGATCTGAAATTCGGGAATTAATCACCTAACTCCACATGTAAAACATACAAAAAAAATTGCATGCATATTAGTCCCCCATCAAAGGGACGCCACCTGGCAAAGGAGCAGGGGTGCCCGGCTCGACTCCGGCCAAGGTGGACCCATCTGGGGGTGCCACCTAGTGGAGGAGCAGGGGCAGGCCCACTTCGACTGAGGTGGACCCCTTCTGGGTCGACACTTGGCGAAGGAGAAGAGACAAGTTTGACTTCGACCAAGGTGGACCCATCAAGGGGCACCACCTGGCGAAGGAGCGGGGGTGCTTGGCTTGACTCCGGCCAAGGTTGACCCATCTGGGGGTGCCACCTGGTGGAGGAGCAGGGACAGGCCCACTTCGACCGAGGTGAACCCCTCTAGGGTCGACACCTAGCGAAGGGACAGAGGCAAGCTCGACTTCGACCCAGGTTGACCCATCAAGGAGTGCTCCCTAGCAAGGAGCAGTGGTGCCTGGCTTGACTCCGACCAAGGTGGACCCATCTGGGGGTGCCACCGGGCAGAGGAGCAGGGGCAAGCCCACTTCGACCGAGGTGGACCCCTCTTGGGTCGATACCCGGTGAAGTGGCTGAGGTGCCGAGCTTGGACTGAGGTGGGTGTGACGTTGGTCAAGCCACCTAGCAGGAGAGCTTGGAGGAGAATGCCATGTGGCATCACCTAGCTGCCAGCTGGGTTATCATACGCTCCATGTCAGCAATATTGCCATATTAGTTGCCCCCCACTCCCAAGTCCTGTCGGAGCATCGTGACTGGGACATGGAGAGTTAATGAAGAGATGACATGGAAGGATAGAAATCTCGTACAATAATTGCCTCGATTGCCGCTGCATCGATTATCATGCCCGAGATCCAATGGGCCCGCACCACATCTCCGTACTCGATGGGCCATAATTGCATCGTGCCAGACCCGAGGTGGTTTCCAACGAACCGAAGCATCATCGTCGGACGTCTTCACACATGGTGCTCATCCGGTGGCCTAGGCGAAAAGGGGTTGTACGGTCACTGTCGATTAGTTTTGGAAAGAGAGGAGGCTTTCCAGAAATGATGGCTCTTGGCTTTCTCACACCTCGCCGGTGGTTGCAGCGGTCCTTCTTCACCCCTCAGGTTGCCATTCTTCCGCCAAAACATCCTGGTGAGTGTCCCGTTGCCCCCATTTTCATCCCTGCTTCATCTCGAACTCTAGTCTTTCCCGAACCAGGCATTTCTTTGTTTCCTCCTTCTCGATGGCTCCTTTGGGTCATCTTTGCCATTCCTCTTCTAATCCGGACGAGGCTAGTCCATCCCGATCGAGGACTCCATCATCCTCCTCTTTGGAGGATGATGTTCCCAGCGACGTCCGGCGGTGGTTGCAGTCAGGCGATATAACCATCGGAGTCCCTAGAGCTCCTCCTGTCATCCCTGTTGTTCCCATCTCTGCCCTTCCCCCTCTGGTGGTAGAGACTCCTTCCGGTCCCTCCGACTTCACTTCGACGATGATCGAAGATGATCTTTCCTGGATCCGAGATATGTATGGGGTCCCAGACTCCATCCAGCTTTCACTTCCAGGGCCGAGGGAGTGAGTGACTTCGAGCAGCCCTAGCAGAATCATGTTTTATAAGAACTTCCTTACCGGGGATCTTCGATTTCCTCTTTACCCATTCTTCCTTTCATTCCTTAGTAACTTCCATCTTGTCCAACCCAGTTGGCTCTTAATAACATCAGGGTCATCTTCGCCTTCAACATTTTCTGCCACTTTCATGGGTTTGTCACCCATTTCTTGCTATTCAGGGCTCTCTTCACCCTGAAGCATTGTTCCACCGATGATGGCTGGTGGTATCTCTCCCCCCGACCTATGTGTCTCCGGTTCGACCTCCCCACCTCCATCAAGGGGTGGAAGAATCAGTTCTTCTTCATTTCGGTTAGGGATGTTGACTGGGTCTAGAGTGAACCAGACCGATCCCCAAACCGAAACTCTCAGGTTGAGCAAGCTGACCAGGATGTCTATTCCCAGCTGATAGGCGATGTGGTCCCTTCCCTCGAGGTTCTACTCTTCAGAGCAGAACCTATTCGAGGTGGGGGTCAGTCCGATCTGGGCATTGGGTGAGGCTCCGGGCCTCCTTTCTTTTTCTTCTTCTCTTCTTTTTTTTTTATATGACCTTGTTCATTCTTAGGGATGAAGTTTAACTTGGAAAGCCTAATGGAGGGGAACCGTAAGAGAGATGCTTCAGGCATGGCCCAGGAGGCTCCTCCAAAAAGGGCCCGCGTGGAGGTGAACCAGGGTCCTAGGCCCACTCCAGCCTCGGAGCCCAGGGTGGCAGATGCGGCCCTTGGGCCATCCCAACAGCAGGCCCCCATCGTCGAGGTCGTTGACCTCAACAAGGGTGGGGAGGAGGTGCGACCGGCACCTTCTCCAGCGGTCGTAGCACCCAGCATTCCGGCGATGGCCGCACCAGTGGCGGTAGTGCCATAGGCTACTGCCCCACCCACTGGAGGGACTATGGCTCAGCCCTCCTCCAAGCCTCGCCCCGTACTGCCAGCGCTCAGTGGGAGCTCCTCCGTCATCCATGACCAGGGCCTTGTGGAGATGATGATGGAGTACGTGGCCCAGCCCCGAGATCGCCGGCTGAGGGGCGGCAGGGACTACGCGAATGCAATGCTTGGGATCCCCCCTGCTGTAGCCACTAAGATTGAACTTAGTAAAGTTCAACAAGTAGAAGAACCGACACACTTAAGGGACAACATAGAACCAGCTATGATTAGATCACACCTAGAGCCCACTCAGGAACCATTAAGGAGATCCGGTAGAGTACCGAGCCGACCGGATAGATACTATGGTTTCTTGGTCCGGGATGGTGATCCCATTGAACTCGATGAGAATAATGAGAATCCAATCACCTATATAGATGCGTTGTAGAGGTCCAACTCTGAATCATGGCCAGGAGCCATGAAATCTGAAATGGAGACCATGGATATCAATAATGTATGGACATTGGTTGATCCACCTGAAGGGATAAAATCCATTGGGTGCAAATGGATTTTCAAAAGGAAAAGGGAAGCAAACGGAAAGGTAGAGACCTATAAAGCTCGTCTGGTTGCCAAGGGATATCGTCAATGTTATGGTATTGATTATGAAGAGACATTTTCTCCTGTGGCAATGCTCAAATCCATTCGAATTATGCTTGTTTTAGCAGTGCACTTTGATTATGAAATCTGGTAAATGGATGTCCGAACAGCTTTCTTGAATGGTGAGCTAGAAGAGGAGGTGTATATGATACGCCTGAAGGGTTCACATCCACAGATGAGTCAAAGGTGTGCAAGCTTCAAAAGTCCATCTATGGACTGAAGCAAGCATCAAGGAGTTAGAACATGCGATTTGATAAGTGTATCAAGTCGTATAGCTTCGTTAGGAATGGAGAAAAACCTTGCATTTACAAATGGGCTAATGGTTCTATGATTGTATTCCTTGTGCTGTATATGGATGACATTCTCTTAATGGAGAATGACATTGCAGGACGGTAAGGAATAAAGATATGATTATCATCTCAGTTCTCTATGAAAGACTTGGGTGAAGCCTCTTGCATACTAGGTATGAAGATCTATAGAGATAGATCTAGAGGCTTCTGGGACAGTCCTAGTCTACGTACATCGACACCATGCTGAAATGGTTCAGCATGGAAAATTCCAAGAAAGGCTATCTCCCGATAGGCACTAGAATTGATCTCTTCAAAAGGAATTGTTTGACAACTCCTGAGGAGAGAGAGCGTAGAGTAGAATCCCATATGCTTTGGCAGTGGGTTCTATCATGTACACCATGACGTGTACTAGACCAGACGTGGCATACTCACTAGGCATAGTGAGCAGATACCAATCTGACCCAGGTGAAGCTCATTGGAAAGTGGTAAAGACCATCCTTAAGTATTTACGAATTACTAAGAACCAATGGCTAATTTATGAAGAATCTGACTTGAAACTTGTGGGATATATTGACTCCAATTTCAAGTCAGATAAGGATGATAGCAAGAGTATATCAGGTTTTATCTTTACCCTGAATGGAGGAGCTGTCTGCTGGAAAAGTTCCAAGCAGCCTATTGTGGCAGACTTAGTATGCGAAGCAGAGTATATTGCAGCATCTGATACAGCATAGGAAGCTGTGTGGTTGCGAAAGTTCCTTGACGAGCTAGGAGTGGCATCTTTCCTGGATGGTCCTATTTCGGTGTACTATGACAACACTGGAGCCATTGCTTAAGCCAAAGAGCCGAAGTCTCATCACCACACAAAGCATATTCTGCGATGCTATCACCTTGTACGAGAGATCATGGAACAAGGTGACATTGACTTTCAAAAGATCGATAGAAAGGAAAACCTGGCTGACCCCTTCACTAAAGCCGTCGGAGTTCAAGAGTTTGACTGTTGTAAATGAAAAATGAAATGAGATTCTGTACTGATTGGCTTTAGTCCAAGTGGGAGTTGTTGGGAATTATGTCCGAAAGCCAATCGTCTAGGCTATAGACGGTTGTACTATCTTATATTTTGTATATGGATTCTTTTTAATAAATAAAAGTTATTTATTTTGGTTGTCCAACATATCTACATTTTCCTGTAAAGAACTCTTGTGTGATGGAGTCCTTAGAACTACATTGTTCGAAATAGAGAGGATATATCAGATAGTTCTTAAATTGGTTCACAACCAAAGGATACATTATTATAGGATGATGATGTATAAAGTATTGTTTGATGTATGTTGCATTTGTTAGTTGTCCTCTTAATCAAGGAGGGTGGAGACACTGGTGTGACATCCAAGTGAAATGTATGACATTTCACTGTATGTGACCATCTGCGGAGCTCCCTTCTGCCAAAGGGTTGCTCGTGAAGGGATATGGGTATATGTGCCGTTCAGACCAGAGGTCACCATGGCAGCTTGCAAGCAACTCACTATACTTTGGTACCAGACTACCTGAATTTTTAATCCAGTGATGGAAGGTTTCTGGGTACAGTCAAGTACTTGAGGAACGGTGGTGGATCAAGATGGAATTGACCTCTCCAAATAGTTTGGAGTGAATGACTCACTATGTCTCAATTCAGCAAAACCTTGGCCAGGGTAGTTCTTGTGAGGAGTCACAGAACTTGTGAGGTTGAGACATGATCTGGATAAACCAAATTAGGGTTGGCAGTCGAACCCTAGGTCATCCTGAGTATTATGAGGTCAAAGGGATGAATTATACGGTAACCATATGCTAGAGGTTCATGTGAGGTGCTCTGCATCTTCGACCTATCTGGACGTCGGGCTAGATGAGGACTTTGACTGATACTGGAAATGTTCCAATGCTACCGGCATAGTGTTCAAACCTATGGGATCACACACCATAAAGGATTTCTATCTGATCTTTTGGCTAATCGATGATTGAGAATCGTTTGACATCGCCGGAGGTCAATTTGATTGACCAGGTTCCAAGTGTCGACACTTGGAATTTTGCAGGTGTCGACACTTAGTGAATTGTTGACACTTGGTAATTTACGGGTATCAACACTTCCTGTGATGAACTGAATTTCTAGGAGGATTTCGTAAAGGATTTTTGGGCAAGTTTTGACCTGGTTTGAATTTTAAATTCAAACTAGTTTTGGCTCCAAGGTTTTGTGGTATGAAAGTCATACTTACCAAAATGGGTTGGACCCATTTGGTATGGCCTTAATCCTCTTCCCCATTCTCTCCCCTCATCTCTCCTCCTTTTTCTTTCTCCTTCTCATGGCTGCCCCTATAAATGAAGGTCATTATAGTGGCTGCTAATGGTTACTAGAGAGACAACAGCAAGGGAAAAGAAAGAGAAGGGTTTGTGAGAGATCTAGGGATTGGGTGTGAGCTACCTAGCAATCAAGCTAGGTCTTGGGAAGAGAGTTTTGGGAAAGGGTTCCTGCTCTCCTCCTAGTATTCCTAGAAGAAGAAGATCAGCCAAGGATCCCGAAGAGCTAGCACTTCAAGGAAGTTGATCAGAGTCGAGCCCAGGTGTGGATATCCTGTAAAGGCCAGACACGTGTATGGCTCGAGCACCCTCCTCCTCCTCACAGCTTCTCTCCAGCATTCTCAAAGGTATAAAGGTATGGTACTTTTATATTTATGTTCCTCTCTTGCTTTTGATGTTATATGCATGCTCGATCTTTATGCTAGTTCCTGTTGTGGATAGATCAGTAGATCATTTAGATCTATCTACCGAGCCTTCTGCTGTGAATATTTTAAAAATATTTTAAAATGCATATCTTTCTACCCTCTTTTCTTGCATATTGTATGCTAGGTGTAGGTGCTTTTCACCTTCAGAGTGAACCCAACTCATTTGCTTTGTATTCTAGCATAGCGTTTCTACTTTGTTCTTTTGGGCTACTCGGTCTGTCGGGACCCTTTTACTTGTAAGAAACCTTCATGCTAGAAATGAGAACTTCTTTTTCTTCATCCTTCATTGCTTTAGCCTTAATAACGTGTTCTGCTGCCCATTGGTGTTTGCCATTATCTTCTATGGGAGCCCAGAGTCTGCAACTTTAATTTGCAGTTCAACTTTGACCCTTAGTTTGGAACCAAACTTAGGAGACCCCTAGGCTTCGGGAAGGAGCCCCTAGGGCTTTCGGCTTGCATCTTATAAGTCTTTGGTGCCGGGACATCCTCTGGACAAAACTTTGGGCTGCATACCAGAAACGGGTTTCAGACAACCTTCCGGACTGAACTCCGGGATCTCGTGAAGGAACTGGGCTCCTTGTGATGGGGATCCAGCCATCGTCCAGATTTTTTTTTCCCAGTTTTTTTAATTTTCTCACATTTTTTATTTCCCTATTCCCGCTATTCCACCTATCCCCACTATTCTGGTTTTATTCTAAGTTTATCCTTGAGTTATCCCAGCCTTATTCCATCTCCTGCGTCCTTCTCCCATGATTTTTTAAAAACTTCCGAACCCTAGCCGCCACCTACTCCGGCCCCAGATCCAGGCCGCCCGACCCCCGGCCGCCCTCGCCGGACCGTCACTGATGCTCGCCGGCCCCCGCCCTCGTCGAAGAAGTCGCCGCCATCGCCCACGCCCGTGGAAGACGAATGGCCATGGGAAGACCAACCGTCGCCCACGACCCATGGCCGCCGCCGCTGCCTGCTGCTGCCGGCCTGCCACTGGCCACCAACCCGCCGCCCGCCGGCTCACGCCCGGCCGTCGGAGGGCCCCCGCCAGTGCCCTTGGGCCCCACGGCCGCGGGAAGCCCAAACGACATCGCCTTGCATGTCGTGCCGCCCCTGCACCACCACCCACCGTTGCCGCCTTCCGCCACCGCCCGCCTGTCCACCGGCCACCATCCCACCATCCCCGGCCTCCCCTGCCATCCACCGGCCATGCTGGCACCCAGTAGGTCTCCCACGGCCATGGGAGACCAAACGGCATGCTGGGCTTGCAATGCCATTCCCTGTGCCACCTCGCCTGAGGCCCGTCGCCAGCCATCCGCCGCCCGCCGTCCACCAGCCCCATCCGTCGCCTGCTTCCCGGTCGCCGGCCTTATGCTCCGTTGGGAGATCGATGCTCCGCACGACCATGAGATGAGTTTGCACTAATTTTAGAGCAGTCCAATTTTCAGAGCAGCATGCTTTTTAAAGCAGATCATCAAGCTGACATACTTCTCAGAGTATATCAGCACCACTTTTGATACAACATGAATTTTGATGTAATTTATTTTTATTTTTTTGTTTTTCTTAAAGGCTAAGAAAATGAGGGTTTTGGTTTTTCTATATAAAGGCCCCCTCTCTCCCTGTAATAATCAGAGATTTGATATAGATTTTTGGATTTTCCATTGGTTTCGGTTCTGGTTCTGGGTTGAGGCCCGTTTGCCTTCGTTCCCTACTGTGTGGATAATGGGTTCGTTGGGAGGTGTAAGAGTCCTACTTTATGGATGATGGGTTGGAGCACCCTAGTTATCCCCTATCTCATTTTCTTTATCCCCTCGTGTCCTTTGAGAATCATTTTAGCATATCTATGTGAGAGCCCTTCTATGTGGATGATGGGTTCGATGAGAGCTCAGGGTAGCTGGTGCTTTGATCCCTCGGGAGGGTAGCTATGTGCTTTGATCCCTCGGGAGGGTAGCTTTATGATTTGACCCCTGACTTTCTGTGTGTGTCTCCCCGTTAGAGTGAGTCCCAGGGCCATGAGTTCCTGTTCCTAATCGTCCATCTCCATCCTTCCTTCGCCACCTCCACCAAGAAAATTGAAAACAAAAGAGATCAGGTATTTTAGGATTTTAATTTCAGTGTCACTCTAGTCCCGGGAGGCTTCTTAGCCCTCCCATGGTCCTAGTTTGTTTAGTTATTTTCCTTTCCCAAATAATCCAGGGTTACATCAATTTTTGTTCCGCATCATCTGGTATCAGAGCTTAGATTAGGGCTTGTTTACTGCATTTTTACAGTCCATATATGCTCTATTATTTTAGTTATTTACTCTTGTTCTGAACTCCAAAAATTTTGAGATTTATTTTGCTGGATTCATCATAATTCAAAGTATTTTCTAGAATTTATACAGATCTTATTTCATTCTGTGCAATTTCTATAAGCCAAAATACTGCCTGAAAATTTTTGGCTCTGTTTTTTTCAGCAAGACAAGTTTGGAAGTTTTAGGGTTTTGTGTAGCATCTCTTTGCATATCTTTTAATTTTAGTATATTTCCTGCATATTAGGCCATAATTTGCAAGTTTCCTTCTATTTAAGAAAATACCAAAATATATATAAAAAATACATATTCTCCAAAAACATCAAAAACATCTAAACCCTAATTTGCATCCTCATATGCCTGCCATCATTGCATAATTTACTTTTAAGGACACTTTTGCTATATCAGATAAGGGGAGGAGTTGATAACCTCTCCTTAGCCCAAAACCACACCCCTTGCATTCTGTCCCAAGCCTAACCTAAAATTAACTAGACTTAATTTGCCCTAGTGGGCTAGGGACACCAACTGGTCGGGTCCAGGCTAAGTGTCAGATCATTGTGTCAAGCTAACCTATGTGTGCCTTGTGCTTGGTGTCTAGAACGGTGGTTTAGGGATTCAATCCCGAAGGGCTTGTGTGCTGGTCCGCCTACCTGGCCAATCTCTGATTGGTGTCTAGGATTGGCAATCAGGGACACTCCCCTTACACCTGCCTGGCTGAGTATAGGGTTACTATAGGCTAGTTTGCCACCCTAATTGAGCACCTAGTTTTGGACTCTAGGTCTAGTCAGCTGTAGTCGGTTTGATCGAGTCTTGCATGAGCACTAGATCTGGGGTTTCATATCATCCACCATCTCTACTTTTGCCTGAATCCATGGACAAACTTGAAACCCAGATTAAAGCCCTTGCTAATCAAATGGCCCAGATGACTACCCAATTAACTACCCAGATGATCCAGTTAACTCAGTCCGGTACCCAAACCAACAATATACTTGAACATCTCGCCAATAGGTTTGATCAGTTAGAGGGCCGTGTAGGAACCCTAGAGAAAACCCGTAGGATCCAGACTAGATCCAAACCTGAGCCACCTTTACCCACACTACCCAGGTCCTATGAATCCAAAACCTATGAACCTATATCCTATGACTCCAGATCCCATGATCATAGATCCTATGCACCCACACCCTATAAGCCCAATAGACCCAAGACCCATAGAGCTGAACCTAAATCCAATGAGCCCAGAGAGCCCATAACCCCTAGGTATCAGGTTAGTACTAGTCATGCTTCCCCTAGTCAACTTGAATCCCATAGGATTAGTACCACTAAATATGAACCCAGTAGTGAGCCACTACCCCTTAGGCAACCTGAACCTACTAGGAGTAGTACCTATAATCAGAGACCAAAACCTAGCCAATTCTCCCCTAGCCGACCTTCTCCAACCATTCCTAAGATTCACAAGGCTTACATTAATGCGGAAGTGTATGAAGCTGATGTGAACTTAGCGAATGAGTATGAGGGAGAAGAGGCGATACCCCTAGAAGACCTAGAATTAGTAGACCCCGTAGGTACCAAGGTAAAAGCCAATCTAGAGTTCGCTACCATGACCATGCCCAGATTGAACCAGCAGTAGAGGACCAATTAGAGGAAGAGAACTCTGATACTAGAATTTTACCTGAGGAAACACTAGAAAAGGGTCTAATTATAGAGCCTATTCCTAAATTCTATGAACTAGAAGACTTTATTGAGGATTTGGCTTACTTAACCCATTGCCCTCAAGATGAATCCCTTCCTACCATTCCTATTGAAGATCTCTTCCCAGAAATTATCGACCCATCCTTCCATAGCATGGACCTTTTCTTGCCCATAGGAACACCGCAACCCCATAAGGTTAGCCTCATTAGTCTAGGATTAGTCCCCGACATGCCATCTTATATCATACTTTATCCAACTAACCCGGAACCTTTTTCCCTACCCTACCAGACTAATTCTGAACCCACTTCCTATTTTCTGCCCTTTCCTGACACCTCCAGCATTTCTAGGATCATTAGATTGCATTTAGCTAAAATTAGCATACTGCATGCATTCATCATGCATGTTAGGTTTGCATTATACTTCTGGCATACCCTTTGGAATTTGCTAGGAGCCCATTGTAAGTTTTCATGTATATGTCAAGCTAGGATCAAACCTAGAGAACCTATAATCTCTTAGGTTTAGGTCTAAAGAGTTCAAGAAAAATTCCTACTATAGGAATGCATAGTCGAGTTTATTAGGTGTCAATATGAGTCCTTTGCATCATTTGTTAGGAGACTGCATGTGCCCAGCATGTTCACCACCTGCACTAATTTTGAAACAACTGGCTAATTCCCAAAGATGGACCAAATAATTTGATGTAGTGGATTCTATCTTGGTTAGGTTTAGGCCTAAAAGAAGCTTCATGCTCGCAAAGCCGGACCTTTTAAAGTGATAGAGAAGGTTGGATCAAATGCCTAGGTGTTGACTTGCCTTCGGATTTGGGCATTAGTTCTACCTTCAATATTATAGACCTGGTTGAGTACAGGGACCCGGCAGCGATACCTAGTGAGGCCTTTGGACCTATCCCCTCCTGTTGTGAGTGACCCTAACCCAGAGTATCCACTAACAAATTTGGCTTGAGAGAGGAGAATGGATCGAGCGTATCCTGGACGATCAAGTCATCATGATCCAGGGCCGTGGCTATCAACGCTTCCTGGTCCGATGGTAAGGCCAGCCAGAGTTGGACAATTTGTAGATTTCTCGAGAGGACTTGCAGCGCCTCAACCCAGACCTCCTCGAGAGATATGTGAGCCAGCTTGATCTTCACTCGACAGGGTCGAGTTCCTCCCACCTCGGGAAAATTGGTGGGGACACCAGAGGCACCAGAATAAGACAGAGGCTTTTCAATCCTCTATGGATTGATCAATAATTTATGAGTCCATTTTTAGTTTGTCATTTGAGTCTTTGAGTTGTTATTTCAGTTCAGTATTAGTCAGCTCATGTTGAGCTAGTCCAGTCCAGTGTTAGTCAGCTCATGTCGAGCTAATTTTATTTTTTTGAGTCCTGTTCAACCATATTGAAGACTCAAGACCACATCATATAAGTGAAGACCAAGTCCAACCAGATTGAAGACATGGAAGTAGTATAGCCCAAGTCCAACACAGCTTGAAGATTTGAAAACCCCAGGAGGAAAATTCAGAAAACCCTGATTCCTTGCAGATGCCCTCTAGATGCCTAGATTCTCTTTCAGATGCCAGAATATATTCATAGACCAGGGCATCCATGATTCCAGAGGTTCACCTGCATCCTAGCCCAAAGAAATCAAGCCCAGGCGCCAAGCCCAAGCCCCTAAGAAGCAAGATACCAAGGAATATTCCTGCTACCTGGCTACCAGGCCACCCCAGCTTCCAAAGGCCCAAGCCCTTGTTCCCAAGCCCCTTTGGGCCAGCCCCTTGCTACTCTTAGAATCCCAGCATGCCTCCCTAGGCATCCTTGGAGTGTTGACCAAGTCAAGAGAATTTTTAGGAATTTTTTCTACCTAATGTTTCCTTATTTTCTAGCTAGAGTTTGAGTAGGAGTAGGATTCTTATGTAAAGACTAATGTGTCCTTACTTGGAGCTCAAGACTAAGGGTCTATTTAAAGGACCCTAGTCTCTTGTATGAGGATTGATTTTGATATATGAATTAAACTTGAGTTCTCTTCTATTTCTTTGTGCTACCCTGCTTTGTGCTTAAGGGATTTTATTGGTGCTTTCATCTTCTCGGTGTTGCAATAGAATTCCTGCCGCCAACCATCCTTCCAGAGCCCTGGCAGCCCCCTCCAAAAATCTATTCTCCTTTGCTATTTTCCCTTGTTTCCTTGTTCCCTTGTAAGTTTTCTAACCCTTAACAGGTCGTTTGCAGGTCCTCGAGTTTCTACGAATCCAACGACTCCAGCCAAGCCTCAATCAGACCACCGAGTAGAAAGCCGGGTATCCACGGGTCTTTGGCTCGATTTTCCAGGCCGCATCCATTGAGAAACGAGAGATCCCTTTACTATGATCTTCATCGGGTGCTTCAGACGTTGTCAGGTACACCCCCTTTGCCACCAGTAATTTTATTGTAGGAGAACTTGCCCAAACCGAGGCTTCTCAGCCCCAGCAATCCTTCTTTATTGTTTTTCTAGGTCCTAATCTGCATGCTTGACTTCTAAAATTCATATAGAATTCCCTACATCTTATTTTGATCCAATTTTTGTGATTTAATCACTTAACTCCACATATAAAACACACAAAAATAATCGCATGCATATTAGTTCCGCATCATCTGGTATCAGAGCGAGTTATTGATTAAGGAATGCTCCATTTTTCGAACTCGACAGAGTCGAGTTCTTCACGATCGAGGAGGATGATGGGGATCCAGCCATCGTCCGGATATTTTTTCCTAATTTTTTAATTTTCTCGCATTTTTTTATTTTCCTATTCCCGCTATTCCACCTATCCTCGCTATTCTGGTTTTATTCTTAGTTTATCCTCGAGTTATCCCAGCCTTATTCCATCTCCTGCATCCTTCTCCTGTGATTTTTTAAAAACTTCTGAACCCTAGCCGCCACCCCCTCCGGCCCCAGATCCGGGCCGCCCGACCCCCGGCCGCCCCCGCCGGACCGTCGCCAACGTTCGCCGGCCCCCACCCTCACCGAAGAAGCCATCGCCGCAGCCCATGCCCGTGGAAGACGAACAGCCATGGGAAGACCAACCATCGCCCATGTCCCACGGTCGCCGCGGCCGCCTGCTATCGCCGGCCTGCCACCAACCGTCGGAGGGCCCCCGTTGGTGCCCTTGGGCCCCACGACCGTGGGAAGCCCAAACGGCACGGTCATGCATGCCGTGCCAACCCTGCGCCGCCACCCGCCATTGCCGCCTGCCACCGCCGCTCGCCTGTCCGCCAGCCACCATCCCGCCATCCCCACCCTCCCCCGCCATCCACCGGCCACGCCGGCACCCAGGAGGTCTCCCACGGCCATGGGAGACCAAACGGAACGCTGGGTGTGCCGTGCCATTCCCTGTGCCACCTCGCCTGAGGCCCACTGCCAGCAGTCCATCTCTCACCGTCCGCCGCCCCCATCCGCCACCTACTTCCCAGTCACCGATCGTGTGCTCCATCGGGAGATCGATCCTCCGCACGGCCGTGAGATGGGTTTGCATGGATTTCAGAGCAGTCCAATTTTCAGAGCATCATGTTTTATAGAGCAGATCATCAAGCTGACACGCTTCTCAAAGTAGATCAGCACCACTTTTGATGCAACATGAATTTTGATGTAATTTATTTTCTTTTTTTAGTTTTTCTTAGAGGCTAAGAAACTGAGGGTTTTGATTTTTCTATATAAAGCCCCCTCTCCCCCTGTAATAATTAGAGATTTGATATAGATTTTTGGGTTTTTCATTGGTTCCGATTTTGGTTCTGGGCTGAGGCCCATTTGCCTTCGTTCCCTACTATGTGGATAATGGGTTCGTTGGGGGGTGTGAGAGTCCTACTTTGTGGATGATGGATTCAAGCACCCTAGTTATCCCCTATCTCATTTTCTTTATCCCCTCGTGTCCTTTGAGAATCATGCTAGCGCATCTATGTGAGAGCCCTACTATGTGGATGATAGGTTCGATGAGAGCTCAGGATAGCTGGTGCTTTGATCCCTCGGGAGGGTAGCTATGTGCTTTGATCCCTCGGGAGGGTAGCTTTACACTTTGACCCCTGACTTTCTATTTGCATCTCCCTGTTAGAGTGAGTCCCAGGGCCATGAGTTCTCGTTCCCAGTCTCCCATCTCCATCGTTCCTTCGCCACCTCCACCAAGAAAATTGAAAACAAAAAAGATCAGCTGTTTTAGGGTTTTAGTTTCAGTGTCACCCTAGTCTCGAGAGGCTTCTTAGCCCTCCCACGGTCCTAGTTTGTTTAGTTATTTTCCTTTCCCAAATAATCTAGGGTTACATCGATTTTCATCCCGAATCACCTTGCCACCCTCCGAACCGAAGTCCGGGACTTCATAGAGGAACTAGATTTCGTGCCACCTTCCAGACTGATCTCCTGGGCCTCATGCCAGAACTAGATTCCGTGTGGCCTCTCAAACTGAACTCCGAGATCTCATGGAGGAACTGGGTTCCTTGCCACCTTCCGGACCAAAGTCCAGGACTTCGTGGGGGAACTGGATTCCGCGCCACCTTCTGGACTGAACTTCGGGGTCTCATGCTGGAACTAGGTTTCATGCAGCCTCTTGGACTGAACTCTAGGATCTCGTGGAGGAACTGGGTTTCTTGCCACCTTTTGGATTGAAGTCCGGGACTTCATGGGGGAACTGGATCTTGTGCCCCATCCAGACTGAATTTCGAGACTTCATGGGAGAACTGGATTCCTCGCCACCTTCCGAACTGAACTCTGGGGCCTCATGCTAGAACTAGGTTCCAAGCGGCCTCTCGGACTGAACTCCAGGAATATGCATTTCTTGTGGACCACTGGCGAGGCTTCTGCCTCGTTTTTGTTCGCCAGACTTAAGACTAGGTGATGCTAGTCCTACGAAATCGAAATAAGCATTACACAAAGGAAGAATTTCATTATTAATGTTTTGGAAGCCTTACATCATTGGTAATATATCCTCAAGTTCACGGCATTCCACATCCATGAAAATCGAGGCCCGTTAAGCTCGACAAGATAGTAGGTGCCGTGAAGGAGTGCTTCGACCACCCTGTAGGGGCCTTCCCAGTTTGGAGAGAGCTAACCGCACTCTCGAGATTGGGATGACGGTGCAGCACCAAGTCTCCCAGGCGGAAGGACTTCGATCTCACCCTGGAGTTGTAGTATCTGGCTACCCGTTGCCGGTAGGCCACCATCCGAACTCAGGCCTTGTCCCTCGTTTCCTCGAGGAGATCGAGCAATAGCCATGCTAGGTTCTCAGCTTCATCATATTGCTCCGCGTGCAATGTTGGTAGGCTGAGTTCCACCAGAATTACTGCTTCTGCACCGAAGACGAGGTTGAATGGGATTTCATCCATGGCCATCCTTGGGGTTGTGTGGTATGCCCACAGGATGCTGGAAAGTTCCTCAACCCATCTTCCTTTAGCCTGATCAAATCTAGTCCGGAGCCCTTGCAGGATGATCCGGTTGGTTACTTCAGCTTCCCTATTGGTCTAAAGATGCGCCACTAAGGTGAAGCGATAATGAATGCCGAGGTCATTGCAGAATTCCTCAAACTCTCGACAGTTGAACTGACGTCCGTTATTGGTGATGATGGTATGGGATAAGCCGAAGCGGCATACGATTGACTTCCAGAGGAATTTGCTGACATTCACCTCCGTGATCCAAGCATATGCTTAAAACCCGTCGCACTAGCCCGCACCAACTCCAGATACTTTGACATTTAAGGGTCTCGTGCCTCGTATTCGCCTGAGACCTGCCCAGCCACTAGCTACGAATCTATGAAGACCCTCAGGCTAGTCATGCCCAGTTCACGGAAGACTCTCAATCCCGCGAGGAGTGCTTCATACTCTGCCTGGTTATTGGTGGCGGCGAATTGTAAACGAAGGCGCATTCGGTGATGACTCCCTCACTGTTGGCGAGGATGAGCCCAGCTCCGCTTCCACCAGAGTTAGAGGCTCCATCCACATGCAGGACCCAGATGTCCTCCTTCGGTTCAAGGCTTGGTTGTTGATTCTGGGGCCTCACTTCCTATCCCTCACCCAGGCCTACATACTCGACTAAGAAGTTAGCCAGTACCTGCACCTTCATGGCCGACCTCGATCGATAGGTGATGTCGAACTCACTGAGCTTCAGCGCCCACTTTGCCAGGCATCTAGACGTGTCAGGTCGACTGAGCATGGCCTTCAGCAGTTGATCCATTAGGATCGCAATCGGGTGCGCTTTGAAATAAGGCCTGAGGTGCTGGGCCGACACAATTAGTGCAAAAATCAATTTCTCGGATCGAGAGTACCTGAGCTCCGCATCACGAAGAAGGTTGCTTGAATAGTATACTGGTCTCTGGATCTCTTTGTCATCCGTATGGACTAGGACCGAGCTGACAGCCTCTGGAGTGACTGCCATATACAGGAGGAGCTCTTCTCCCTCCTCTAGCCAGGAGAGTAGCGGTGGTGATGCCAAGGTTTTCTTCAGTTCCTCGAATGCCTCTTGGCACTCCTTCATCTAGGAGAAGTCGTGCATCTTCCTCAGTGCCTTGAAGAAGGGCCGACAGCAATCAGCAGATCGTAAAATGTATCGACTTAGGGCTGCCACTCAATCGATGAGCCGCTGGACTTGCTTCTTCGAGGTGGGCTTCTCCATGTCAAGGATCGCCTGGACCTTCTCTGGGTTGGCTTCTATCCCTCTCTAGGTCACCATGAAGCCAAGAAACTTCCCCGCAGCCATGCCAAAAGCACACTTCGCCAGGTTCAATTTCATTTGGTGGAGGCGAAGGTTGTGGAAGGTCTCCATCAGGTCATCGACATGGTCCGAGGTCGGCTTGCTCATCACGAGCATGTCATCCACGTATACCTGCATGTTGTGGCCAATTTGGTCTTTGAAGACCTTATTGACCAATCGCTGGTACGTGGCACTGGTGTTCTTCAGACTGAAGGGCATCATCTTGAATAATATGTTCCACGATCCATGATGAAGTCGGTGTGCGTCATCTTCTGGATGCATGAAGATCTGATTGTACCCAGAGAAGGCATCCATGAAGGAGAGGAGGCAGTGTCCCGAAGTGGCATCCACGAGCTGGTCAATCTTTGAAAGGGGGAAGCTATCTTTCGGGCAAGCTCGGTTGAGGTTGATGTAGTCCACACAGATCCTCCACTTCCCATTGTTCTTCTTAACCATCACCACGTTCGTCAACCAACTGGGGTACTGCACCTCTCATACGAAGCCAGCAGTGAGGAGCTTCTCCACCTCTTCATCGATCGCCCTCTGCCTTTCTGTAGCAAAACTCCTTTTCTTCTGCCGGACTGGACAACACTTCGGATCGATCTTCAATTAGTGGGTGATGATGTACGGGGGAATGCCTGGCATATCTACCATGGACTAGGTGAACACATCTGCATTTGCCTGAAGAAAATTTAGCAAGTGAGCCCTCTCATCTTTCGAGAGTTGGGCTCCTATCTGCACCATTTTCTGTGGGTCCAAGACAAAGGGGTACGTTAGCAGGTACTCAATGGGACCACCCCTGGGATCCTGCACCCTCTAGTCGAGGTCATCAACATCGGCATCGAGCTCAGCATTCCGCACTCCTGGGATGGCCTGCAAGCAATGCGGGACGGGCTGAACTACCCCCCTCATCTCTCCTACCCCAAAAATGGTGGGGAACTGCACCAGCTGTCTCTTGGTGGAGATGATTGTGTCAAGTTGGTTGAGTCCTAGGTAGCCCAGGATAGCATTGTATGGTGACGGGAGTCGAACAATGGTGAAGGTCATCATGACCGTGCTCACTGGGGTGGAGTCCTAGCAGTAACATGAAGAGTAATCTCTCCCTCGACTCCTGTAGAATCTCCGGTGAAACCCACGAAAGGGGTATGCACTGGCCTCAGCCGATCATGAGACAAGTTCATCCGGGAGAAAGCATCGTAAAAAAGTATATCAGTGGAGCTCCCACTATCAACCATAATTTGATGTACAGGATGCTTAGCAATGGTCATCTAAACCACCACCGCATCGTTATTTATATTTTCTTCACCACCCTTCCCCTTTTCAAAGGGAAGTATATTTTCTAAGTCTCCTCCCTCCCGGGCCCTCTTCGATGCACGCCCTGTCTCCTAAGAGATCATGCCCACCAGCTTCTCCGTAGGGCAGTTGTCGACTGCAGGAATGGGAGGAAGGGCCGCAAGTGGCTGGTCCTTCATCGGTGCCTCTCTTTTCACGTACTTCTTGAGATAGCCCCTCCTGATCAAGTCCTCAATCTCCCTCTTCAAGTTATGGCACTCGTCCATGTCGTGGCCGTGGTCGTGATGGAACTGGCAATACTTCATCTTGTCATGACGGTTCTTCGAGTTTTGAGGAGGAGGTCGATGGAGGTAGCGCTCATCCTCGATTTCCATGAAAATCTTCATTCTTGGAGCAAGGAGGGGAGTGAAAGTCTACTCCAAAGTGGGACCGTTCTTCGGCTTTGGTCCCGACCGGAAGTCCGCGGGTGGCCCGAGCCTTCGGGTTCCAAGTGCATCCCTTGGGATTAGCCTCTTCGAAGGCTTCCAGTCCAGTTCTCTCCTGGTACGGTCAGCCTCCTCTGCTTGGATGTATTTCTGGATGCAGAGGAGTTTGGAGTATGTCTTGGGTGGTTTTTTATCCAAAGAATATGTTAGTCGAGAGGTCTTGAGCCCTCGCTTCAATGCTAGCATGGCGACGGGCTCGTCCAGATTGTAAATCTCCAAGGCAGCAGTCTTGAAGCAGGTGACATAGTCCCGTAGCAGCTCCTAGTCTTGTCGGTTGATGGAGAAAAGGCTATCCACCTTCCTTGGTACCTTTCAACAAGCATCAAAGTGCACCACAAATTTTCCTTCCAACTACTGAAAGGAGTCGATGGATTCAAGCTCGAGGCGGGTGAACCAAACTCGAGTGGCCTTCCGGAGAGTGGCTAGGAAGGCGATACACAGGAGGCCATCCATCGCCCCCTGGACTCTCATGAGAGCTTTATAGCTCTCCAGGTGGTCCACGGGGTCGGTGGTCTCATCATAAGGATCCACTTGAGGCATGTGGGACCGACTCAGAATCGATCCCTCTTGGATTTCCCGGGAGAAGGGTGGTTGGGCATTATAGCCCACTGGCTTGCTCGGAGAGCCCTGCATGTTGGCAAACCGGCAGGAGAGTTCCACCAGTTTGTGCTCTTGCTCTTCCAGCCACCTTTTGGCTAGACACCTAATGGCCTCGTTAGTGGAGCCTTCCATTGAGGCCACTGAAGAAGAAGGTGCCGACGGGTCACGATGAGGAGCCTTGCCCTGGCGGTGCTTGCTGCGCTTAGCGACATCATCATTATCCATGGGAGATCGGCTCTCGTTGTCCGCTGACCCAGTATGGTTCCTCTTCGTGGGTGTTTGATGACTCCCGTGGGGGTTGGTGACTACCCACGGGTGAGACAGCCTGCCTTGAATGGAGTGCAGGCTTTTGCAGGGGCCCGCGGCTTGGGCCACGAGGGTTCCTAGCTACGATTGAGTGACCAGGGACCACTGCTATTGCTGCAGCTATCTTATGGCCATGGTCAGTGTCTACAGCTGCTGGACAATAGCAGCATACTGACCATCTATTGAGGGCAACTAAGGAGGGGGAGCAGGAGGAGCGGCAAGTTTCCTTTCCGGGCTATTGGGGCTCGGAGGGGAGGGAACTTCTCATGCCTGGCTGGTGGAGGCTTCACGTCCGTGAGTCACCACCATGCTTGGGGTTGAGCCATTCTCAAGCTCGTGGGGGACTTGTTCGTGTAGGGGCTTTCGTCCCCCCTACCTCGTGCACCAATCTATTGCCGACCTTACCGTTGTGGTCTATAGCTGTGAGTTGGCGCCGGACTGCGGTTTTCTTTGCTGCGATATTCTAATGCTCCTGGACTTGCAAAACAAGGTTAGAGACCTAGACCGGGGATCTCGATAGGGGCACTCTGATGGTCAAGTTAGAGAGCGGTAAAGTGAAATAGATGCACTAAGATGGATCCCTGCTGGATCTCCGTGCTTAGAGGAATCTTTAATGAAAAGGTGAGTGAGAGCGAGAGGGACTGGCACTCTGATTCCTGCAATCGGGCTCGTTGAGCTCGCTCCTGCAAGTTTCTCTGGAGCTTCTATCTTAGAATCGCCTCTTCTCCCTGTGCCTGTGCTTGCACTCTCGATTGCTTACCTTTCTTCTTACCGGTGGTGCCCCTTTTAAGATTGTTGGATACTTTGATGCCTCGATTCTCCCTCCAGGGGAGGCCTTGGAGGTCAGCAGCGCTTACCGACTGTTCTCCCGAGGCCGTCTCCCCTTACAGTTGGGAGTTAAGTGGTGAGCCTATCTTGTCTGTTGTGCAATCACGAAAAAGGAGAGAACTAGGTGGGACCTCAATCCCCGTGAAGGTGCCTTCGGGCTTGAGGCATTGATCGTGGCTCTCCCCTTTTGGAGCACCAGGTCACCGGCCATCGGATCTGGTGCCTCGAATAGGGTGTCCTTCCCAAACTGCTGTAAATGAGGTTCCATGCATCATTATAGGCCTGGGGATGCCATATTAGATATGCCTCCCTATGTGCGCCGTCCTTGGCAGCATCCTCTGGGCTTGCACCCCAACCTCGCAGAGAAGGCTTGACTTCAATCGAGGTGGACCCATCTAGGGGCGCCACCTAGCGAAGGAGAAGGGGACCAGCTTGACTATGGCCAAGATGGACCCATCTGGGGGTGCCACCTGGCAGAGGAGCAGGGGCAGGCCCACTTCGATCGAGGTGGACCCCTCCTGGGTCGGCACCTGACAAAGGGGCAGAGGCAAGCTCGACTTCGACCGAGGTGGACCCATCAAGGGGTGCCACCTGGCGAAGGAGCAGGGGTGCCTGGCTCGACTCCGATCGAAGTGGGCCCATCTAGGGGTGCCACCTGGCGGAGGAGCAGGAGCAAGCCCACTTCGATCGAGGTGGAGCCCTCTTGGGTCGACACCTGGCGAAGGGCCAGAGGCAAGCTCAACTTCGACCAAGGTGGACCCATCAAGGGGCGCCACCTGGCGAAGGAGCAGGGGCAGGCCCACTTCGACTGAGGTGGACCCCTCCTAGGTCGACACCTGGCGAAGGGGCAGAGGCAAGCTCGACTTTGACCGAGGTGGATCCATCAAGGGACGCCACCTGACGAAGGAGCAAGGGTGCCCAGCTCAACTCCGGCCAAGGTGGACCCACTAGGGGTGCCACCTGGCGAAGGAGTAGGGACAGGCCCACTTCGACCGAGGTGGAACCCTCCTGGGTCGACACCTGGCGAAGGGACAGAAACAAGCTCAACTTTGACCGAGGTGGATCCATCAAGGGACGCCACCTAGCGAAGGTGCAGGGGTGCCTGGCTCAACTCCAGCCAAGATGGACTCATCTGGGGGTGCCACCTGACGGAGGAGCAGGGGCAGGCCCACTTCAGCTAAGGTGGGCCCCTCCTGGGTTGACACCTGGTGAAGGGGCAGAGACAAGCTTGATTTCGGTCAAGGTGGACCCATCAAGGGGCACCACCTGGCGAAGGTACGGGGGTGCCTGGCTAGACTCCTGCCAAGATGGACCCATCTGGGGGTGCCACCTAGCGGAGGAGCAGGGGCAGGCCCACTTTGGCTGAGGTGGACCCCTCCTGGGTCGATACCTGGCGAAGGGGCAGAGGCAAGCTCGACTTCGATCGAGGTTGACCCATCAAGGGGCACCACCTGGCGAAGGAGCAAGGGTGCCCGGCTCGACTCCGGCCAAGGTGGACCCATCTGTGGTTGCCACCGGGCAGAGGAGTAGGGGCAGGCCCACTTTGGTTGAGGTGAATCCCTCCTGGGTCGACACCCGTGAAGTGGCCGAGGTGCCGAGCTCGGACCGAGGTGGGTGCGATGCTAGTCAAGCCACCTGGCACGAGAGCTCGGAGGAGAATGCCACATGGCATCGCCTGGCTGCCAGCTGGGTTATCGTACGCTCCATGTCAGCGATCTTGCCATATAAACATTTTATGTCTGGACACCACTTGACACTTCATCGGGATAACACCACTTGCAATCTCATTAGGACAACACAACACTTGCCATGTCATCCTTTTGGTCAGCCAAATGAAAGCAAGAATTGGTGCCACTTAATTTTAAGATGTGTAATGAGAAGGACTCTCTAAATCGACACCCCGACTCAAGTAATTCATGCCAAAAAATTCCAAGGAGTCAGCCAAGCATCTCTTCCTCTCTTTCACGCCAACTTCCAAGAGTTTCAAGATATTTGATCACCCAAATGAACGAGGTTCAATGATTCTTTACCATAGGTGTTTTGATCAAACAAGTTTCAAGTTGCTCAAGATTAGAGAACTCAAGAATCTAGAAAAACTATTGAGTTTTCTTCTATCCAGACTGAAGAGTCTACCATCCTGCAGGAGCCCACATCATCCAGACTCCAGAGTCCAGCAATCAAGGCAACCCATGAAGCAGTCTTGGCCTTTCATCATGACACCTCACCAATCCACCTCTTTGGCACCAACTTTGGATGAGAGTCCCATGAATTCGTCCACCTTGGAGAGACTCCCAGATTAGCAGTAGGAGTCCAAGATGCCCAAAGCAAGGTCTCCAGGAGTTGTTGTCTAAGGAAAACAAACACTAGTCTTTATAACCCTTACATCTCTGGTTGTTGGTCTATAAATACTCCATCAACCCCCCTTGTACAATAATGAATTTTCGATGAAATACAACAACATTCTATCGAGTTCTTTCCTTTGCTGTGTGCATCGTGGGGTATGAGGCCCTTTCCTTTGTTCTTCGGAGCATCGCAGGATGTGAGACCCTAGTTATCCTACTTATCCAAACATCAAAAAAAACCTAGCCAACCACTTCCTTCCCTCTTCTCTTTTACTTTCCATCCTTTTCCTTCTTTGCTTCATTCTAATTGATCGATCTTCTTTTGTTGAGTGATTGCAGGTGATCAGGAACTAAAGTCAGATGTTCTTGCCTTGGAACCAATATCGCAAAAGATTGGAGCTCGAAGACCAAAATCTTGAAGCCCTGCTGTGAGATTTCGAGAGTTCCAACAACTACTTTAGAGGAAAAATTCAACGTTGGTAAAATTCAAAAACCCTCTCTACTCTTTAGTTTCTAAGTTTTTGAAAGTAGACCCTAGTTTACGGTAGTTTCTTAGCCACCAAATCCTAATTTTTTTAGTTACTTTGTTAAATCTACTTGTGCGGGTATAAACTAATTGACTAGTTTCCATAATTACTTCCTTTGAGTCTCTAAAAAATTGAAAATTATAAAAAAATTAATCATTGTTCTTCTCTGCTAATTAAGTTTAAAATCAGTAAATTAGGTTTTCATAATTGTCCTGCATCACATTGTCCATTAACTTTGAATTTAGCACCATTACTTAGATTTTCAATTTTTATAGCTCAATATGGGAAGACTTCTTTCACTATGAATGGTCCAGTCCATCTAGACTCAATTTTCCTAGAAATAGGTGAAGCCTTGAATTATATAAGAGAGCTTTTTGTCCACAAGTAAAAGAATTTCTAAAGATAGCTTCATCATGGAAGGTTTTAGTTCTTTCCGTATAAATTTTAGCATTCTCATATGCTTCATTCCTAATTTCCTCAAGTTCATCCACCTGTAATTTTCTCTAGCCTCCAGCTGCATCCAACTCCATGTTCAGTTGTTTTATGGCCCACATTGCCCTATGTTCTAATTATACTGGAAAGTGACATGCCTTACCAAATACAAACCTATATGGAGACATTCCTAAATTGGTCTTGAAGGTAATGCAATATGCCCATGGTACATCGTTAAGCTTTACTAACCAATCTTTTCTATTGGAGCTCATAGTCTTCTCTAGGATATGTTTGATTTATTGATCAAAAACTTCTACTTGCCCACTCGTTTTTGGATGATAAGGTGTGGCCATCTTACGAGTGATGTTATACTTATTTATCAGTGATGCAAAGGATTGGTTGCAGAAGTGCGCTCCGTGGTCACTAACGGTAGTCCTTGGAATACCAAAGCGGGAGAAGATATGCTTTTTGAAAAATTTTACAATAATTTTTCTGTCATTGGTTTTACAAGGTATTGCCTCTACCCGCTTAGATATATAATCGATGGTTATCAAAATATACTCACTTCCAAAAGATTTTAGAAATGGTCCCATGAAGTCAATTCCCTATATATCAAAAATTTCTATAATCAATATTGGGTTCATAAGCATCATATCTCTTTGTGATCCAATCTATTTGCTGGTACCTAAACAACTTTTGCAATATTTGTAAGCATCTTTGAATAGGTTAAGCTTATAGAATTCATATTGGAGCACCTTTGCCACTATCTTTTTAGCTCCAAATTGACCACCACAAGCTTGGTCATGGAAAAAGGATAAAATGCTCCTAACTTCTTGATCTGAGATGCATCTTCTAATAATTAGGTCAGGATATTATTTAAATAAATATGGATCATCCCAAATAAAGTATTTTACTTGGAAGAAAAATTAATTTTTATCCTGAGCATTCCAGTGCATCAAAATGTCACCAGTGGATAAGTAATTGACTATGTCAACATATCATGGTTTCATAATAGTGAACATAAGTTGTTCATCAGGAAAGGACTCATTGATGGGTAGGTCTTTAGTAGGTGTAATCGCTAACCTAGATAGATAATCAGCTACTATATTTTTGGTACCTTTTTTATCTCTGATCTTTAGATCAAATTCTTGTAAGAGTATGATCCATCTAATTAAGCATGCCTTGAAATTCTTCTTTGAACGAAGATGCCTAATGGTAGAGTGATCAGTATAGATACTATATAAGACCCCACTAAGAAAGACCTAATTTTTTTTAATCCAAATATCATAGCTAGAAATTTTTTTTAATGATAGAATAGTTGAGCTATGCATCATTCAAGATCTTACTAGCATAGTAGATCACTCGAGCTCCTATGGCATGATCAAATACATCACACATAAGCTTAAAAGATTGAGTCCAAACAGGTGGGTGAATGATTAGGGCTAAAGTTAATTCTCTTTAAATATTCAAAGGACTCAAGATATTCAGATGTGAAGTCAAATTTGACTTCTTTGACTAATAGGTTAGTCAATGGCTGAGCCACTTTCCTAAAATTCTTAATAAATCTTTTGTAAAATCCAACATGTCCAAGGAATGATCTTATTTCTTTGATTGATTTAGGTGGAGGGAGATTTGCAATCAAATCTACCTTGGTCTTGTCTACTTCTATACCCCTATTTGAAATCACGTGGCAAGGACTATACCTTCCTTCATCATAAATTGGCACTTTTTTCAATTTAGTACTAGATGCTTTTCCTTATATCTTTCCAAGACTAGTCTAAGATAATATAGGCATTCAGAAAAGGTAGACCCAAAAATGAAAAAGTCATCCATAAAGGAACCTTCAACCATATCAGAGAAGATACTAATCATGCACCTTTGAAAAGTGTATGGTGCATTACACAAGCCAAAGGGCATACATCTATAGGCGAAGGTTCCATATGGACAGGTGAAGGTTGTCTTCTCTTGATCCTCTAGGGCTATAGCAATTTGATTGTAACCAGAGTATCCTTCCAAAAAATAGTAAAAGTCATGCCCCGCTAATCATTCTAGCATCTGGTCTATAAAAGACAAAGAAAAGTAGTCCTTAGTGGCTACATTTAATTTCTTGTAATCGATGCACACCCTCCATCCAGTTTAAATTCTTATTAGGACCAACTCATTATTGTCATTTTGGATTACCATGACTCCTGACTTCTTGGGTACCACTTGCACAGGACTTATCCAAGAACTATCTAAAATAGGATAAATTATACCATTGTCAAGGAGTTTGATATACTCTTTCCTTACTACTTCCTTCATGGCTAGGTTAAGTCTCCTTTTGAGATCTCTTGTAGGCTTGGCTTCATGCCCTAAGTGAATCCTGTGTTGAATGATCGAGGGGCTAATCCCTTTATGTTAGCCCTGGTCCATCCTAAAGCTTTTATATTTTCTTTCAGGACATTCAATAATTTTCCTTCTTGCAAGGAGTCTAGGTCTGCTGAAATGATCACTGGCAGGATTTCTGACAAACCTAGGTATGCATATTTGAGGTGCTTGGAAAGTAGTTTTAGTTCTAATTTGGATGCTTCTTTGATGAGGACATTGTCCAACATAGATCCTGATGCACATCTTTGAGCAGACATTTATATTTTTTTTATTTTATCTACGTGTATTAGGATTAGGCATATTATTTTTATTTTTATTATTCTTGTATCCAGCTCATACATGGATCTCAAAGCATAAATACTAAATTAGTCTGGAGTCTATTTTAGATTAGACTAGTTGTTTTAGTTTGATTTGAGTTTTAGCATTTTAGTTTATCCTGTCTCCAATCTATTAGAGAGTCAGAGTTTTGGTCTCCAATTCATAGAGGACCAAGGTCTATTTAAAAAATTCCTATCAGTTGAGGCATCGACAAATATTGAATAAAGAAGTTTTGGTTCCCGACTCCCTCCTCTCCTCTTCTCCTTCTTCTTTCTCTTCTCCTCTCTTTCTTTTTCCTGGTTTCCTTCTTCTTCTTTCCTCTTCTTCTCCTCTCCTCCTCTTCTTCCCCCTCCCTCTCCTTCTCTCTTCTTTCTCTTGTTCCTTGGTCTTCTACTTCTTCTCTCTTCTTATTATTTCTCTTCTCTTTCTCCTCTATTTCTTCTCCTCGGTCCCTCTCTCTCTTCATCTTGTTATCTCCTCTCTGCTAACCTAAACCAAAAGTTTCCCTGAGACCCTAAATTTTTCTCGCACCTCCCTATTTAGCCAACTTCCATTTCCACCAAATCCATCTTCCCCCCATCATAGGCCATCTCCAACCTCACCAACTACCACACCAGCTATTAATCGCCACCACAAGCCACCTCTCACCACCACCAAGACAACTCCAACTGGGCAAACCACCACCACCATCAACCGTCGACCAAACTGAGACACTAGGCCTCTCGCTCTGTTTCCATAGCCGTTAGCCACCATTAAGTACTATGCCCATCTCTTCCATTCTCCTGCACCCCATGCTCGACCACCGCTCCCTCATCGCCTCCCCTTATGGCATCGATTGCTCTCCTTTCCTCACAGCACCGACAGGCCAAGCTCCTCCCTCCATGGCACCGATTCCATCTTCAAACTATGAAAGCCTGAAGCCCAGCATGCCGCACTACTATCGATGAACACCATAAGTCATCTTCATTATGCCGCCCCTCTTCTCCACCCGTGCTGCCATCAATTACTAGACTAGAGTCATGCCTCCCCTCTCCCCGAGCCATTGCCTTCACTACAGTGTCGTTGCCAGTGAAAGTCCCCACCATATTTCCCTCTTCGCAGTCCCTTCCTTATTTCGACATGATCATGAAGGCACCAAAGGGCAGCACGATTATGAAAGCAAATACCCCCCTGTTGCCGACTTCAGGCTAAAGCAAGAAAAGAAGAAAATGAAAAAAAATATATTTTGGCTTTAAAATAAGAAAATTTGGGCTTCACACCATTTGATCCCTTGATATCCTATTCATGATCAAAGAGGCTACACATATTTCAAAGCAATTTCAAATTTTGCACCGACTTATAATTTTGGATTGATTGGACTGGATCTAAAATTATTTTGATTTGGAAAACTTGACTACAACTATTATCTTTTGATATTTCGGGTCCAAGGACCTTTTCGAACTCGCCATCTAACCAGGATCGCAACCCAACTTGGTCAATGCCTTCTCTTCCAGTTTTGACCATGATCAAGTTTGTGAGCACCCCTTTTCACTTAAAATATTTAATTGATATTGGTAGAGAGCTATTTCCTTTAATTTTATTAGATTAATATATTAATTGATTATGTTTAGCCTTAACTTACGGGTAGTTTTTTAATTATCCATGATCCTATTTTTTAAGATCTAGGATTTTTATTATAGCTTGTAGTAATAAAAAAATTTATTATAGCTTAATCCCTTACATATTTAAAAATAATAATAATTATTAGATAATTTTGATTTATAATTTTAGTTAGCTGATAATTTTAAAATATATATATAAATAATCTACATTGCATCCCTGGATCAGCAAGTCCTGCATCATTCCTTCATTGATGGTCTAGGTAATGGTTCGGGTATTTTCTCGAGTGGTTCAATTGGAGGTTCTCATCTTGATTTTACATTAATTATAGCAACGTCATTCATTTTCTCTCTATCTTGGTTCATGCAGATTTTTAAGTCAAGCTCTTCATCGCTAAGGTCAATTGGATTATAAACAATATCCTGAACACAATGTAAGTCACTCGTTTGATGTTTATTGGTGAGATTAAAAATATTAAGATCGATTGACATATTTCCAAAAGAAGGTTTCATTAGTCCATTTTGGTAATTGATTTGGGCATTAGTTATGGCCAAAAATGGTCTTACTAAGATAACTGGGATGTGGCTCTTTGGGTTCATCACCAGTTCAGTTTCTAGAATCATAAAGTCCATCGGATAGATAAAGTCACTACTTTGATCAACACATCCTCTACTATTTCCCTGGATACTTTTAAAGAGCGATCTACTAGTTGTAGAGTCTTTCTTGTAGGCTTTAGTTCTCCCAACCCTAATTACTCATATACTGAATACAGTAATATATTGACACTCGCCTCCAAGTCTAATAAAGCCATGTTTATGAGGGTGTTCCCTATAATGCATGAAATAGTGGATGACCCTAGATCTTTGTATTTCACTAGCATGTGGTTTGACAGGTAAGAGCTCATATTAGTTGCCAAAAAGGCTCTCTTGGGTACATGGTGGTCTTCTTCTTGGTACACAGATCCTTAAAAAATTTAGCATCGACTGGGACCTATTGAATTATGTCCAATAAGGGGATATTTACTTTAACTTGCTTAAAGACCTCCAAAATCTTATCGAATTAGACTGAATTTCGATTGGGCTTAAGTCTATTAGGGAATAGTGCTACAACCCTGACTTTTGGTTCATGGATTTCTAGCATGGGCTCAGCTGGTGGGTTGGGTATTACATCAGACTCAAATGCCTCAGGTATTTTGAGCTGACCCTGTTCAATCAGTTGTTCAGATGATGGGACCTCTAATTCTTCTTCATATGTACCCACCTGATTATCTATTTGTTTCCCAAATCTTAATGCATGAATGGTATTTAATTAGTTAATATGGGCTCTTTATTTTGATCCTTGAATACTTAGGTTTCTAAGGTTAGCCTCAGGTTGACTTGGTAGTTTTTCTCGTTCCCTCTCACTTATGGTTGTGGCTAACTGACCTACTTGTATCTCCAAACGAGCTATAGCCTATATATTAAAGAATAGCTGTTACCCTGTGTTTTGCATAAAGTTATTCATGGTGGCATTGGTGCTATTAATCATGGGATAGGTGTCAGCTTGGGATTTAGATAAAGTTTCTAGGGCTTTATTTAGAGAACTAAATCTCTTTTCATTCTCATTGATTGGTGGATTATTTCCTATAGAAATAGGCCTTGGGTTAGGCTAGTTGAAGTTGGGACCACGTGCACTAGGACCTTATGACCAGGAAAAGTTTGGATGGTTCCTCTACCCTGGGTTGTAGGTTGGTGCATAGGGGTTACCGGTCATTCTTTGATAGGTTGCATTTACCTATGTATAGCCATTTTCAGTTTGGATCATAAAGTCGAGACATTCTTCTACTACATGTCCTAGATCATTACATCCATTGCATACATGTACGAACACTTGGTTTATTTGATTTATAGGGGCTTGTCCCTTGAGTTCCAAGACTTGCTTTATACTACAAATCAAAGTTGCCATCTTAGCTTCTTTAGCTATGGATGGAGAGATTTGATGCATACTACCTCTTGATGGTGTGGATTTAGATTTCCTAGTTCCCTCCCACTATAAACTCTTTTCTGCTAAATCTTTTAGAAACTGCCAGGCTTCATTAGGTGGTTTCTGCATAAAGTCACCCTAACACATCGACTCAAGCATGGTTCTAGAGTGTGGGTTTAGACCTTCATAAAATATTTAGTATAACCTCCAAGTCTCTATCTCATGGTGTGGACATTGGCTTAACAAGTTCTTAAATCGGTCTAGATATTTCCAGAAAGGCTCTTCCCCTAATTGATAAAATTAGGCAATCTCATTTCTCAACTTGGCTATTTTATGGTGTAGAAAAAATTTTCTCAAGAATGTTTTAACAAAAACCTCCCATGTTGAGATTGACCAAGTAGGTAAACTATACAGCCACTTCTTGGTATTTTTCATTAGGGCAAAATTAATCAACCTAAGTTTCACAACATCTTCTAAGAGTTCAGGCATTCTCATAGTATCACATACTTTTTCAAAATCTCTAATGAAAATATAAATATCCTCAATTCTAGTGAATCTAGGGAGCATGTTAATAATCTGAGGCTTAATCTCATAATTGGTAGCATTTATTTGGGATAGTCAAATGCACAATGGTTGGGCTAATCCAATTGGATAGCAATAGTCTCTCAAGCTAAGGGGATGTCCTAATTCTTTCATGGCTACGTCTTCTTAGTTAAGAATAGGGTTTAGACCTATTCTTACTAATCAACCAGACTTCCTTTTTCAAATTATAATTTTGAATTTTTTTATTAGCTTTGTATATTATATGGAAGAAGATGAGAGAAGAAGAGGAAAGAAAGAGAGAGAAAAAGTCTAAAGGTGAGAACCTAAGAAGTCCTAAATCTAGAGATGATAGAGAAGAGTGTCTTAATTTGGTTAGGACTCTCTATCCTAGGGTTACCTTATATCTAGACAGCTCCTAACTGCTAAGATTGACTTTGAGCCTTCGAAGTCAGATACTAACTAGCCACTAGCCAGGTAACGATAAGGTCGGTGTGGGTCTCCCCGTTACTTTTCTTAGATACAAAATAAATAGGCCAGGTCAGACAATGAAACTAATTAAAGAACTATCTTCCTTTAGGGCTGCATCATTCTTGAACCCCTTTCCTAGATACTAGTTAACTAGTTAATTCTAAGCTAGTCCAACTCTCAGGATCCCTTGTCCTAGTGAGCTGAAAATCTTTATGGGCCAACATCTAATTAATTTTAAATTAAGGCTTAGGTTAATGTAATATGCAAGGTGGTGGTTTGTGGGCCAAGAAAGGGTAATGAAATCTCCATCTCATATTGTTTAGGAATTATGCCCTTAAAGTATTTTATGGAAATGCAATGCAAATCAAGCAAGGTATCCAAAATAGTTAGAAAGTTTTTAAGGTTTATTATATATTTTTTTAAATTAGTTAAGTTTTATGGATAGGTATCTTTTTATTTTCTTTTGGGTTATTTAAGGTAAGTTGAATTAAAAGAAAAAGTTAATTAGATTAGGAGTTGATTTATGAAAAGAATGAAAGTAGTTTTTTTATGTTAAACAAAAAATAAGGAAATCTAATAATTAAGGTAACTAAAAAAAGACAATGAACTAAAAAAAGTAATAACTAAAATAAGAAAAATTACCTTTTTTTATAAAATAATCATGCCTAGATCCCTAGCAATGGCACCAAGATTTTAATTGTTATCATAGGTGGTCAAAAATAAAAACCTAACTCACTACTATAGCTAAGGTGAGTAGGGATCGTATCCTTGGGGATCAAGGGTGATTATTTCATGAAGAAAAGAGCAAACAAGATTGTTTGTAAGGGATTGGATTAAGAGCAGTAGTTTTTAAAAGAAAGTAGCTAATTAATTAAATAATTCAAGATAGTAGAAGAAGTAACCCAGGAATCTAAAGCCACCATGCAAACAAGTTTTATTTTTTTTATACTGTAATGATAATAATTCTTGTAAATCAAGTGTTAACATAATTTATCTCTTATTAGGCATGAGCCATATCTGAAGATCATAACACGTCCACTTAGAATATAAACTATCTAATTGAATTACAAAGTTAGGGATTTAATCTACCGTACTACGATCTAGCTCTCTTAGGCATGTATCATATCCTGAGATCATGGTACATCGATAGAGGGTGTAGGTCATATATGCCAGATCAAAACCTCAATTAGAAAAATAACTCAACAGATGTATAAAAGAAAAGCATGATTTTTATTACACAGGAATCAAGTACAAAAAGAGATAAAACCTAGTTATAGGCTTTATTTTCATCCCAAGTTAAATAAGTCTAGCCGTGCATCACTACTGCTAGCATCTCCTTCATAATTTTTCTCTTTTCCAAGTCTAATACAATGATCTGAGCAAGAGAGCAAGAAAATAGATTAGTACAAAATTTGCTATGAAAATTGATGCCTAGACTATTGCCTAGGATCCTTCTTTTATAGAGCTCATCAAGAGCTTTCTCATGGTCAAATTTGAAGTCAATCTGGTTCAAAATCAGCCAAATATCATGAAAAATCTTCTCAGTCATTCATTCTGCATCACAGGCCTCAAATTGTGCTGAAAATCATACAAAATTAGCTGTTACACTCCTTCCTATGGTCAGCATTAATCAGGACCATCGGATCTTTGATCGAATTGAATTTTATCCATTGATCAATGTAGATCGGGCTGCAACATGCTCGTTAAATCCTTCATCAGGTTGGCATTAATCTGGACCATTGGATCCTTGATCTGGTAGATCTGAACTGCTGATCAACACCCGATGCTTGGTAGCACCAGCAATCCTATGCCAAAAGTTGTGCATAATTTTACACTGCAATGATGAGCCGGATGGCATTGCAGTGGTGGACCGTGCCCCACCTCCCATGCACCAAGCGACCGGTCCATGGTAGATCAGCTACTTTAAAATATGTATTTTTCTTGATTTAATGATTTTTTCTTGATTCTAGCTCCATTCGAACTTTGATTTGAATGTCATATACATTGTTGGACTCTAAAAATCGAGCTCTTTCAATCTATAAACTTCTTTTCTATAAAACATTAATAAAATATATCAATTCTTCATAAATACAAATTAGTTCATATTTATTTTAATGGTTAAATTAGGATAATTAATAGACTTATCACCCACCTTATAAAAAAGCTCCTCCAATAAGAGAAGCTTCAGCCAAGGGGCTTTAAAAGTCTTGAGGATCGTGAAGAGACTCTCCTCCTTGTCACTCAGCTTAGGAGGATCTAAGATAGATAAATCTGATAAACCCTAGCTTAGCAGACCCTAGTCACCTAAAGAAGAGCAAGAAACAAACAAGAAGCGCTCCTTCCACCCTTTAATGGCAAAGGGAGCACCCTCGATTAGTGGTTCTACCCTCCTTTGGGCAATAAGATACCACCATAATTTGGTATGTGGATAAATCTAGGTGGTAAAGAATGCATGGAACAAAGAAAAGGTAGGCTGAATCTTAATCAAGAAGTAGAGAACCTGGAACCCTATAATGTGATAGACAGAGTTTGGGGTCAAGATGCATAAAGAAGTCTTGTAAAAATGGAGGTTAAGGATGAAAGGAAAAAGAGGAAATCGAAGCCCGACCTCAAGTGCCTCCTCGTATACTACTAGACAACCCAGAGGCAGGTCATTGGCTTAAGCACTCAGACCTGGCAACTCTAGTCCAAAGTCATCTAGTACGCAATATGCTAATTGGATGAGGGATAGGTCCTCTCCATCCATTGAAGATGAATATGCCTCTGGACCAGTGGTGGCTAACGCAACATGCCTTTTTCGCGAGGCATTGGTATCCTTTGACCCCTCCTTCCTAAACGATTTTCCCTTCCAAGGGTCCTTAGGGCTCGTCATCTATCTTGGATCCTAAAAAGGAAAGAAAATGCTACAAGGAAGAGAAAGCTGACTTGATATTCAGACAAAGTAAGAGATTAAAGGTAGTGGATCCTCCAAGAAAAACTATAAAGAACGGAAGAAAACCAATGCCTAGGGCTAAAGATGAAAATAGGAGGTCCTAGGATGATAAGTTTCAGGTCTAGAACATAGAAAGAACCTTGGAGAGGTGGAGTCAACCTTTCAAATAAGGTGAATGGCCCCAGACGGCTTCAAAGGATTCATCTGCCACCGTGTGGCAAGTTTTCATTACATCGAGCCATCACAAGTCGTCAGGAGTAAATGTGGCACACCCAGTGAAGCACCATCGGGAAATATAAGATGAGGTGTGTCATTACTCTATCTATTCAAACTTGCCTCAAAAATGGTGTGCCTCTAACTTAAGGGTTCCCATGCACTCGATCCTCCTCTTTTTAGGATACTTTCATGATCTGACCAAAGCTAGGATCAAGGAGTAGAGAGATATCTGTTAGTAAAAAATATGATCGAACCAGGCACATAGGACCCATAGAGGTATAAGCACTCCTCAACCAAGGCATTAGCAAACCCTGCCGACTGCTCATTGAGCGTTCGATCGCAAGCCCTTAGGCGGACAATGGCAAAGGCCAACTTGTGTACCCCAAAGCATCAACAAGCCTTGCTAACCGCTCATGGAGTGCTTGGTCACAAGTCATTAGGTGGACAATGGTAGAGGCCTGCTCCTATACCACAAGATATTAGCAAGCCTTGCTGATCGCTTATGGAGTACTCGACCGCAAGTCCTTAGGCAGACAATGGTAGAGGCTAACTCCTATATCCCAAGACATCAACGAACCTTACCAACCACTATGGAGTGCTCAGTCACAAACCCTTAGGCAGACAATGGCAAAAGCCAATTCTTGTACTTCAAGGTATCAGCGAGCATTGCCGACTGCTCATGGGACGCTCGATTACAAGCCCTTAAATGGACAATGGTAGAAGCCAACTCTTGTGTCCCAAGGTATCAGTGAGCCTTGCCGACCACTTATGGAAGCTTAGTCGCAAGCCCTTAGATGGATAATGGCAGAGGCAACTCGTGTGTCCCAAGGCATCAGTGAGTCCTGTTGACCGTTCATAGAGTGCTCAGTCGCCAGGCTTTAGATGGACAATGGTAGAGGCCAACTTCTATGCCCTAAGGCATCGGTAAGCCTTGCCGACCACTCATGGAGCACTTAGTCGCAAGCTCTTAGACGGACAATGATAGAGGCCAACTCCTGAGCCCAAAGCATCATCGAGCCCTACCAACTGCTAATGAGTATTTGACTAAAAGCCCCCAAGTGTGTGCCGGTCCAAAGGCTCTCGATAGCAAGCCCTTCAGCATGGCTAGGTTATACTAAGAATGCTCTGGCCAGTGTAATCTTAGCAATACACCCATTCAGAGCCTCCAAAGTGCAGCACTCCAATGTTCACTATCGCCACTCACGCCACTTGGTAGGGCTCTCCATCACGTCTTAAAATCATCAAATTATTACAAGATCTTAGCAGAAGTGATGGGCATGACTAAATACCTTGTAACTCGGGCTATCATTTAATGAAGCTTGGCTTATCTTGAACTAATGATAAGGATGCATTTAAGGAGACAAGACATCCTCTGCCAAAAAGGTCCTAGATGACATGTGGGAGGTCCTGCTACCTTTCATCGAATATAATAGGATCTTGGCCTTTCTCAGAATATCTTTGGCTATCCATCTATAAAAGGGGACTTCATGTGAGTTCCAAGAGGTACACGAGCTTTCCTGCTTACACTCTCCTACTAAAGGTAGCGATATTAACTTGAGCGTTGGAGTACCATCACCAGGACCATCCCGGTAAGACTTTCTTGTAGGTACCTCTTCTTAGAGATTGGCCTGCATTGTCTGCTCCAGCATCTCCAGCTCCATTTCCGGTGCTTGACAAATTTTGGCATCAATAGAATCTAACTAGTCTCATATATTATGGGTTAATCAAGGATCTATATATTTGGATTTATAAAAAATCCTATGAGTTTAATTAACATGCTAGCACATGGGTTAATATGATTTCTCAATCAATTTTGACCTAATTTACTGGTCAAAGACTTACTATGGTGCCAAGGAGTTGTGCACAAATGGGATTTAGGTGCCTATTTTTTCTCATGCATGAGAGATGGAGATCTCTCATGAAATTAGATAAAGAGGAGGTGCCCAAGGTTTCTTACTTTTTCTGATTTTTGATCAAGTCAAAGAGTGGATTTGTGCCAAGGAAAATTTGTGGCATTTTGGGAGTTTGGTTTTGAACCAAACTTTAAACAAGTCAAAGGGGGCTCATGCCCCCTATTTTATTTATGCCCTGCTCCTTCCTAACCTGGAATGGTTTCATGCAAAAAGGAGGCCCCATGCGTCCTTTATTTTTGTTGCACAAAGAAGAGAAGAATCCCTCTTCTACACCTCTTCTTTTCCTTAACTTCTATATTTAAGTGCAATAAAAGTCCAACATGAAAAGGATTTTCACATAGAATTTGAGGGGCTGAACATCTGATTTTTATGGCATTTAACAAGAGTTTTTATACACCATTCCTCTCCTTATTTTCTATATCCAGGAAGAAAAATGTTGAACATTTTTCTCTCATGCCAAAACACTATAATAAAGGGGTGCTCCATCTAGATTTCCAACCAAGACAAGCAAGCCAAGAAAAGCAAGAAATTCATAAATAGGGAGGGAGAAGGAGATAGTCCGAGGGTTGGATGACCAGAAAATTAAGAAAAAGAAAAGTAATATGCTTTTCTTAAAAAGGTTGGATTTTCAAGAGTTGGGTATTCAAAAAAAAAAGGGTTGCTTGCCAAATCTCTTATAAAAGGAGAGGCCATTGGATCTGATCTAAAAAGTAAAAGGAAGGGCTGAGATTCTTCAATAGAAATTCAGCTAAAGTCATATTAGGAAGGCCTTTGATCGAGCTCGTGTGAACCATCATTAGAGAGCACAAACTTGGAAACCTTGTAGAGATCTAATCAAACCAGATAACTATCTTATTCTAGATAATTGACTAATCTATTTTATAATTATTAATATTTAATTGTACATCTACGAGTAACACTTGTGATTGGATTTAAGTATGATTTTTCATTAGATGATTACAAGCAAAAATTTTGAAATTAACTTCCACTACTTAACCCTAAACCTAATTAAAAGTGCTTTAGTGTGCTTTGCTTGTATCAAGGAGTTTTTAATGCAAACCAGACTACATTGTTTACGTAAATAAGTATTACTTAACTTCTAGTTTGCTTGTGTAAATATAGTTTACCAGTAATGAAGTTTGTATCTTTCTTATATTAGTATTGTTTAGCTTATATTGCTCTTTGTTTATGTAGCACCGTTCATGGATTAATCCAACAAACCAGATTCTCCCAATCTAAACCATAGCTTGAGAATAGTACCGTAAACTGTAATAGTTACTGTAGTATATTTCAGCAAAATACTGTAGTACAATGTAGTATTGCTACTGTAGCAGTACTATAGTACGAGAGAGTAACCAACTCAATCATGACAATCTATGAGAAGAGTAACCAGCTTTAAGCAAACTAGACCTGTACTGAACCATGGCATAAGCCTTATATTTATTTGATTTTGTTTATGTGGACCAACTATGATCACGTGTTTAGATGACAAGAAATATAATTTTATTATTATTGATGATTGCTTCTCTTTTGTTGATGGACAGGAGGTAGGGAAGTTTGGAAAGGATTTTGGCTTGGGAGGAAGGAGATGAAAAAAGTTACGGCTTCGAGATAGCTCGGGTTAAAAATTCCATTTTAAACCTAAGAGTCGACCCGAGAAAACGGACGAGTTGGCTCCTAAATTGGGGTTGAACCGAGTTTTGCTACGAGTCGACTCGTGGCATAAGAATCTATGGCCGACTTGTTGAGTTGATTGCAATGCCATTACTTCCAAGTGTTGACTTCTCAATGCTAAGGATCAACTCCTAAAGCTGGGGTAGGCTCGGAACAATTTTTGATTCTAAGAAAAAATTCAACCAATTTAAGATCAATTTGCATTAAAAAACAGCTTAAAAAATTATGGTGAATCTAAATAATAATTAAGATCAACTAAATGAATCATAAAATTCTAATTTTCTTCCAATCAAGTTAAACCTATTTTTACCGTAAAGTTTAAAAAATATATCATCTAGTTGTTTATTAACTAGCACAAAATCAGATCTGTATCAGATATATCATATATAGGGCTGGAAGTGGGCCGGCCATACTTTTATCCAAGCCCGACCCAAAAAAAAATTTGGGCTTCAGGCCGGGCTTAGGCATGAAATTTTTTAAAACCTCAGGCCTAAGCCCGAGCCCGACCCGAGCCAAGCCCAAGCCTGATCGAGCTGGCCCAAACCAAATTGGCCACGATCATCGAAACACCCCCCCCCCCACACCCCCCCAAAAAAAAAAGCGTGATCGCCGAGCATCGAGTGCGGTCGTCAAAGCCGGGAAAGGGCTGGGGAGGGAGATCGAGCCGAGGGAGGGCTGCGAGGTCGCGCAGGAATGGTCGAGTGGGTCCGTCTTCATCGAGGCCGGGGAGGGCTGTGGGGTCATGCAGGGGGGGAGGGGAGGGGTCGTCAAGTGCCGGGGGGGAAAGGCTAGCCCGCTTGGCTCACCAGTCGGCTTCAGCCCACTTCCCTCTCCGTCACGCCCAAGCTCAACGAAAAGGCACGAACCGGACCCGTTCTTCCCAAACACCCCTTATCGTCCTCCCACCGGAGACAACTCCGGATCCGGACCCCCTCCCGACCATCTCCATGTCCTCTGAGTCGAGTTCGCCACCCCGGCTACTCCCAGCACCTTCAACCAACCCTGCCTGCAACCCCTCGGCACTGGTCTCCAAGGAAGACAAGTGGTCAGACCTCCAGGAGGTCAAGGCGAAGGCACCGACTCCAACCTCCACAGGTGGCGAAGATCCCCGGCTCATCGCAAGGTTGGAGATCCCCGACACGACTTCTCTATTCTCCGATCAAGCTCGGAGGAATGGATTATGGATCGCACAACCCCAGGGTCGAGCGCAGCGGACAAAGGTGAAGGCTCAGCCAAAGAGGGAAGTCGCTTTGAAATAGCTCAGGATGGCACCAAGGCATCGGGATCACACAGAACCGGACACCATGAAGAGCCGAGGGCCTGAGACACCAGAAGAGCACTGAGAGGAGTCGGAGCTGAACGCCGGATGCCATGATTGAAATAGTGAGATGATGAGAGGCTGAGAGCTTAAACTTTAAAGCCCTAAATCAATAATCCCAATCCAATCGGGCATTCGGGCCAAAGGAGAGCCCGAGCCTGACCCGGAAATTGAATGTGCTTTGTTGAAAGGCCCAAAACCTGGCTCGACTTACTGAAAGTCATTAAGCAGCCCATGCATCTCATACCTAATCTGGTGTATTCTCTTTCAAGTTTCAACCTATGTTACTCATCATTCAGGAGGCATTCTATATCAGAAAACTTTAGATACATGAAGTAATTTGGATTACAAACTCATCCTATAACCATGCCAGAACACAATATCCTCACCCTTTTCTTATGGAGTAACTACTAAAACATTAAAACTCGCTCATCCACCAAGACTTTAACAATCATTTACGACCATAAAAACAAGCCTCTTAAACCATGCAAGAACGATGATACTCAGTTCAGTACACAAGTCCGTGAATGTAACCGGAACATATGAAGCCAGCCATGGTATGTAGGAAAATACCTGAGAGATAGGCACATAGACCAGAAAGCTCTAATAAGCCCCGAGGCTAGAACATGTGAGAGTCCGCTTGACAGAAGCTGGGACCAACACCTTTCTACCCAACAAGTTTCTGCCCAGCACAAATGGGCTTACGATATGGCATTCAGAAAAAGTAACTCTGCCCAGCACAAATGGGCTTACGATATGGCATTCAGAAAAGGTAACAACAATTTTGACGAAAGAATTTACCATGAAATCCCTCCTGAAATTCGGAGGATGAGCACTGAGTCAAAGCACAGATTTATTTATCAATAACGTTTCAATTGCTATGGTGCCAAATTCCATCTTCACCTGTTTAACAAGTCTTGAAAGCCGAAGGGATGCAATCAAAACCACCCCCAAAAATATGAAGACAAACAATCCATTGCTTTAGAGCAAATATTACACTGCCATCTAAAATGGGAAAATTTGTCAGAAATCTGTTATGATTTATCTCTAGAAAATTATGCACTAGCTTTCAGCTGTGCAAGCTCTGGCATGGCTGCAGCAGGAGCAACTCCACCCGTCGTTGGCCTGCAAAAACCTTCAAGTCATTAGGATCTGTTCGTTAATAACAGGTACTACAGCATAGCTTATCAGGAAGAAGGCAATATAAGATTGCAAGAGGTGCCTACAGGCCGACAAAGACTTTGAAAGCATCATAAATTCCCCATTGTGCTCCAGTCAAGGTACCAATCATAACAATACGAAGAGGAAGCCCACGGGTGAAAAGGCCCCACAACCCAAGCTTCTTCACAGCCTAATAAGACAAAGGAATAGCAATAATAAAAATAAATAGATAAAAGTCATAGCAGATCAAAACTATAAATGATAAATATGGATCATCCTAGCAAATTAGAAGAAAAAGAACAGAATGCTAACTGTACAGGACTTACATCACCAACAGTCGCACCCTTAGCATTGTTAAGGAACGAGACAAGGTTATCTGCAGGGTGAGACACAACAGCACAGAAGACTCCAGCAATGTAACCTCCAGCAAAGCTCACTGTCAGCTGGAGGGACTTGCTACACTGGTCCTTTGGAGTGGGAATTGAATATTTGTAGATTAACTCGACAATATTTTCAAAACAAGCAAATTTCATCATAGTATCTGCATATGGAATTCAGTTACAAACGTGTCATAGAAGCTGAACATACCCTTGAATTGGATGACAAGCATCATTAAGCATTTGAATAAACAGAAGGAAACAAAGCAGTACTCTTGCCATTTTTTCATTGTTCATGCAAAATTTCAGTCTCTTGTGGAGTAACACCCAATTTTTCCCAATAAATTCAAGCCATAATTTTATTATGTGTTGATTGCTCATGAAAATTATTGGCATATTATGAGCAGAAGCAGCCAAACTCATTCATGTTGATAAGAAGATGGCTCTCATCTCTCTGATCTAGTAAATAATCATGGCACCAACAAAGTTGAAAGATATTCTGCATTTTCAACTATGCTGCATAAGTAGGCAAAAAATAATTCTTATAAACTGAATTGTTTTTCGCAGAAATATGAAGGTGTATAGTCATTAAACCATAGATAGATACCAATATTTTTTTTCCAAAGTAGGCTTAGAGAATCATGATACTAACTGAAACAGGAAAAGTCTTACTAACATATCAAATATACTGTTTTAATTAACAATATATGGATGAGAAGGGCACACATCATGAGAGAATCAAAAATATCAAGGAGCAAGTGTCTCTAATAATGCCCTATATTCAAGGCATATGCACAGCTGAAAAGGGGAAAATGCATGAAGATAGATGACAAATATTGATGGTCAAAAGATTAGCATGCTTGAGTGGTTAATGTGTTGACCAACACATGCAAATTCAATAAGAGAAGACTCTAGCAGAAGGGATTATTTGCTATATGCACATTTCAAAACTTGAAATCACAATCAGATCACAAGAATTACATGCATACAAGAAAAATACAAAACTTAAGGACAAGAATCAAACACAAATTTGATGTTAGTGCAAAACACAATGACTAGCATTTCTCATGAACTTTGCAAGACATTTAAGATTGTTGGTGAAGAATATGAGCCAATATGTGAAGACTTAATATTCAATAGTTACTAAAAGGAAGTTGTATTAATATAGGACATCATGCAAACCATCATAGTTATACATGGAAACATGCATGATAAATCAAATGAAACAAGCATCACAAGTGTGGCAAGCAAAACAATGAAAAAAAAAATATTGCCAGCCAGAATAAAATCCATTTTCTATTTTCTGCAAAATTAGGGGCAACTTAAATAAGATTGGTAATTCCAGTATTTGTATAAAGAGAGGACTGAAACTGTGTAGACCACTCCATTGGAGTGCAACCCCATTCAAAATCAAACAGGATTAAGACTCAAACAGAGAGGACAATTTGGGATATACACACATAAAATCTTGACAATCATGAATATATTTCAGAAACTATGTGCATACCAATATAACAAGTAAAAGGGTGAAAAAAGGGATCCAAAAATAGGGGGAAAAAATTCAGAGTTACATGTATAAACCATACAAAATGTCATTGAGCGTAAAAGGAAACCTGCAACCAGCATATATATTTTCTGATGCTCAAAAGCTCAATACAGACGAACACAGCAAGATTAAGATTCCCCCATTTAAGAAGAAGAACCATACTAGAATGCTTGGGGTACATATCCTCACAAACAAGTGTTCAGAAGAACAGTCATGCACGGCAATCAAGGTTTGCAAGTAAGAAAGGCTTTGAATCCAATCTTCACCTCATTTTTCATCTAAATTTTGTCATGTTCTCAGTGACAATGTGATTTACCTCAGTATCAGTTCTTTTTCCCTTTTCGCACTTGCAAATGGAAAAAAAATCAATTAACTTATCAGTACAATATAACTGAGAGAAACATGCCAGCATCTTTTCATCCTCCATATATGCACACACTGAATGATGCTTAGTTATGACATCCTTCCTCTTGTCCTATGTAAGAAATGATTAGCTAAGGTTTTCATCAGACATTCATACATATCTGACTCATAAGTGACTGGTGATAAAGACAATTTCTTTAGAAGGAATTGATATAGGAAAAACTAAATCTTGCTTCAATCTTGCTTTCTAATGTTAACATTTGGAAGTTAACTATCCATGCAGTTAGAGTGGGAAGAAGGAAAACGATGAAAGAAAAATCAGCTGAGTTACCCAAAAAATACTATCTCGGTGCTCAAAACAAGAAAAAGGTGCATTTTAAAGCAACATTACATTACATTTACCACTCCGGTGGTAGCGCAGTGGTTAAGGCGCAGCTCCTCTCTTGTATTTATCCACTGGTCATGGGTTCGAGAAATGATCCCGGGTGATTCGATTAAATTCCAGATTAATTCTAGACGCACGTGACTGGGGGGCGGAGCGGCTGGAACTGCTGGCGCCGTAGTGGGGTTAGGTTGACATACTCACCAAGTCGGTAGGAAGGGTACGCAAAAATTTACGGCCCGAATCAAATAAAGGTCTAACGGGTTGGGGCCCGAATGGGGAGCTACACCGGAGGGGGTGGACCATCACCCTTTGGTTTACCAAAAAAAAAAAAAAAAAAGCAACATTACATATGCAGAAAGACAAGTGAAAACTGAAGTGATATTAGAAAAACTATGAAACTAGAATATCAAAGATATTGAGGAAAATCCATTCCATGTTTGAGTTTCCAAACCATTTTCTTTCTTGAATATAGTTGATCTTACTAGTAGCATAGAACCAGAAATTTAGAAAGCAAGCAAAACAAAAATTCTCATTTGAAATAGCACACTCATGGAAAATGGGTGCACCAGAGTCTAGAGCACTTTATAGCATCAGAAAAATGTCTATGGTAATTTACATCCAAAGACTCCTTTTTGATAAAAAAATCACAAGTCCTAAAAAACTTTTAGACTATCAATTAAATCAATTTTAGAGCATCTATATTCTTCCTTTCAAGTAACCACTTTAACTAGCCAGCCAGGGTTTTCGGTACCGTCCCGAACTGCTCAGTTCAGGATGTACCATACCGTACCAGCCAAGAACCAGTACGGTTCAGTCCTAAAAAATGATTCGGAATCCGAACCAAAAAAATTGACCTGAACCGGACCAGTATGATACGGGTCGGTTCGAACCGGTATGGCCAAGTTCGGGATTGGTTCAGCCCGGTTCAAGTCCGATTCAATGATCCTTACTTGAGAGAATGGAGGAAAATAATTTTTTTCTTAATTCACCATGTACGGAAACAATACTGTATTGTACCGGTCGATTGGTACGGGTTCCGATACAGGTTCAGCGATTCTTGTAGCCAGTATTTAGATGGTTGAGAATTAAACAAACATCCAAGATATTACAATTATCTAAAGTATTTCCACACAAAAACTTCATATACCATACAAACGACCAGAGCTTGCACATAATAATCATGAGGAAAGAAAGAAAAAAATATAGTCAACCAGCATCTAAAAATGAAAAAGGGAGGATCTGCTTACAAGGAATCTGACGCCCCCAAAGTGGAACTAATCCTTTATACAATCTGAGTTTCCACACATTAAGACCAGAAAACTTTAGTAATTTACAGTTAGAAAAAAACCAATACAAAGCTATTTACAAGCAGAAATAGAAGATATCATACCCAAGATAGCCTTCAGATTTGACAAATTTTGGAAATCCATCACTTAAACCCTTGGCAAACCCTGGCTGTGTCTGGACTCGCACCTTCACAGCCTCCATGGGGCAGAGAGCAACATCAGCAATCACTTCAGCAGAAGCAGAACCAGCAAGGTAGATCAAGGTCTTGTACTTGGCAGCATACTCAGGTCCAGCAATATCCGAGTAGTATTTCTTGAAGAATTCATAGAACCCGAATTTGCATGCCCCCTGGGCACTATATCCAAGCAAGGTTGGCACCCAGCCCCTAAAGAAACCTCTCAGTCCCTGCTCTCTAAGCAAAACACCAAACCCTGATGTGATACTCTTGTACTTAGATGGGTCAATCTGAAAAATCCCAATAAAACATTAATGTTAAATGGATCAATCCATTATCACCTACATCAAAATAAATGGAGGAAATTTTTGATACTCGCAAACCTAATAGCTAAGGTCAAAATACAATTCTGTAAGTGATACTAGTAAACAAACAAAAAATGCTATTCAGCCACTCATCAAGGAAATTTTCAACTTCTCAAAAATCTTAGCTCTCTGGTACGAAGGATGAATTAGAAGTCATCTGGAGAGGGGATGAAAAGTTGATGAGAGAAGATGGATGGAAAATCCATCTATCCTTCTATGTATTTGATGAAACATGAAAAGATGGATGAGAATGATTATTTTCTCTGCTTGGTATAGAAGAAATGAAAAACAAGATAAATAATATTTGTATAACCATTTTACTAAACTAACCTTCGAGAAAAAAGCATTAATATTATCAATTTACACTTATTTATACTTGGTGAGAAATATGCTCGGGCTAGGGATATGAGGCCCATGCCAGCAAGCACGGCCCATTGGCCCAGCAGCAAAGTTGCCAACCAGGAGTAAAACCCGAAGGTTGGCTAAACCAGATGACTCGACGGAATGCACTATCTAACCCTTCTTCGGATTGGCAAAGGTAGGCTGATCAAGCATCGGACTGAGCCCCCATGCAAAGGCAAGGCTTTAATACTGTTGAGTGATTCTAGTATTAATGCGGCAACCATCCATCGGATAAGGTCCCTGATCATGGAAAATCGTCAACACCAAGCAGGACAACACTACTGGCATCCGATCGACCAAAGGAGATGACCCCGCATCGGAAAAGGCAAAGACCTTCAACCGACCAATTGAGCATCGAGCCTCTAAGCAACCCTACGCAAGTAAGGCTCAGTCGAATGCTCGCTGTGCATTTATTGAAAACCAATTGCCCATTTCATTTGGTCGGGCCTAGCTAAGCATCGAAATCATTGAATATCCACGGTCCAAGCAAGCCTAGTAGCAGCTAACAACAAGCGCCCACCAATCACCCATCAAGCCAGACCACACGCTCGATGCATGGTAGCCTTCTCACCCACCTATGAGGAACATCCCGATCAGCCAAACCACATCAAACACACCCACCATCTCCGTCCGAGGCCTCGGCAATAGTCAACATATGCCTGAAAATAGCAAACACTCGCCGACTGCTCATTGAACATCATTATGCGCCCAGCATGTGGTAACTCCTTGTGCATCCACCCAAGAAGGATCCTTTAGCCAATCGAACCATGTTGGATGTCATCCACCATCTACTTCCATCCAACCTGGCCTCAGCAGCAATCGACCCTTGAGGTTTGACGACCCCAATCATTTTAGCACATTCCCCTTCTAAGTAAAGCTGCTCAAACAAATCTCCCTGGTCGACCAGGCTTCAGACACCCATAGAGCGCTCAAGCTAGCAAGATCCTTAGACAGTGCATCCACTCAAATCATCCAAGGCTCAAAACTCCGACACTCATTGCCATGGCCTCCACCACATGGCTAAGTTTCCGGTCACACCCTAAGATCCCTAATCATTGCCATATCCATGCAATTAAGGAAGGCATGCACATGCTTGCATGGTAGTCCGTGTAACCATTAATGAGGCATGGCAAGCACTAAGCAAACGACAAGGTTCTATTAAAAGGGATAAGACATTCCCTACCAATAATAAGTCCTAGGCAACACATGGAGAATCCTGTCACTTCTCACTTGATTTATCAAAATCCTTATTATTCCGAAAATGTCCTTGAATCTCCATCTATAAAAAAAATTCCATGCAAGCCCCCAAGGTATGCAAACTCTCCCGCCCATGCTCCTTGTATTGTTGGCCTGATTATTGACTTGAACATCGGAGTGCCCATGCCAGAGCCACCTCCAACCTGAGCTTTTCTGCAGGTACCGCCTCCCGAAGAGCCATCTGCACGACCCACTCTAGCATTTTCTCCAACATCTTTGATGTTCGGCGATTTTCGACACCAATAGAAGAGAGGAGAGCCAATATAGCTTTGAGCGTAACTTGAAAGCAGTTTAGCAATACCGCTTGTTGGTGCCAAAATTCAAGCACCAGAGAAAGAGCTAGAGCTCTTGGAAGTGCTAGAGTAGGGGTACCAGCCAGACTCTGGAAGTTGGTACCTATAAAAAAGTCCTGTCGGGGGTGGCCCCAACGATGGTACTCCGACACTTAAGTCAATACTAGTACTAATAATGAGAGTGTAAGCGAGAAGGCTCGCGTAACTCTAGAAACTCGCATGGAATCCCTTATAGGTGGATGACTAAGAGCATTTCGGGCAAGACCAAGATCCTGTCGAATTCAGTGAAAGGTAGCACGGCCTCCCATGTATCGCCTAGGATTTTATGCTGGCAAGAGATATCTTATCTTCTTAAATGCATCCTTGTTGCTAATCCAAGATAAGCCACGCTTCATTAAATGGTGGCCCACATTACAAAGAGCTTAAGCATGCCCATTGCTCTTGTTAAGATCCTGTAATAATTTGATAATTTCAGGATATGATGGAGAGCCCTACCAGGTGGTATTAAGTGATGGTGATGAGCATCGAAGTGCGGCACCATGGGGGCTTAGAATGGGTGTTGCTAAAGTGGTACTAGCCAGCGTTCTTGGTGCGGCTTAGCCATGCCGAGACTCGTTGTCAAGAGCCTTTTGATTGGCACACACCTGAGAGCTTCTGGCCGAGCACCTTGGGACGACCAATAGGACTCGCTGATGCCTCGAGATGCAAGAGTTAGCATCTACCATCGTCTACTTGGGATGTCCATTTGAGCACCTTAGAGACAGCCGACAGGGCTCACTGATGCCTTGGGCATAGGAGTTAGCCTCTACCGTCGTCCACTCGAGAGCTTCCAATCGAGCACCTTAAAACAAGGCTCGTTGATGCCTTAGGGCACAAGAGTTGGACTCCATCGTCCACACAAGAGCTTCCGATCGAGCATCTTAAAGATGGTTGGCAAAGCTCGCTAATACCTGGGATATAGGAGTTGGCCTCCACCATCGTCCGCTCGAGGGGTTCCAACTGAGGACCCAGAGGCAGTCGACAGCGCTCACTGATGCCTTGGGATAGGAGTTGGCTTCTGTCATCGTCTGTTCGAGGGCTTCCAGCCAAGCACCTTATGAACACTCAACAGGACTTCATGATTTATGCCTATCTTAATTGGTGTCCCCTATCAAGGTGCATGTTGCCCGGTCAATAAAGCGCTTGTACCATTGTGGATCCCATCTGCCTGGTTTGACCAAATTTTTCCCCTACTTCTTGATCCTGGATTTAGCCAAATCATGGAAGTATCCTAAAAGAGGATGGGGGGCATAAAAACCCTTAAGTTGAAGGCACACCCCTACGAGGCGAATTCGAATAAGTAGGGTAATGATGTGCATCGCCTTATATTTTCCGATGGCACTTTGCAAGACATGCTGCATTTAGTTTCGGGCAACTTATAATAGCCTGATGCAATAAGAATTCACTACGCGGCATCCACCGAGTACTTCAGAGCCATCTAAGACCGTTTGCCTTATTTAAAAGGATGACTCTGTCTCTCCGTGGTTTCTTTCACGTTTTGAAATTGGAACTTCTCCTCCTAGAGCCTCCGGTTATCATCTTCAATTCTGTGCACCAACCTTCCCATCTCTCACCATTTCAATTGGCAAGCTTGATACATTTGAATCTCCACTTCATCCAAATATCATATCAGCTTTCTTTCGTAGCAATTTTCCTTTCTTTTTAGGATTCAAGATAAATGCCAAGCCCCACGAACCATGGAAAGGGAAAAGCACCTAGGAAGGGGTCAAAAGATCCCAACGCCCCGCGAAAAGGGCATGCTATACCGGCTACCACTAGTCCATAGGCATATCCATCTTCAATGGTTGAAAATCTCTCCCTCATCCGGTTGACATATTGTGCCGAACGAGTTCGCACTAAAGCTGCCAGGTCTGGGAGCTCAAGCTAATTACCCCCATCTCAGTCATTTAGCAGTGTACGAGGCACTTGAGGCTAGGCTTAGATTTCTCCTTTCCTTTTTTGTTCTCCAGGTCCTCCATTTCTTCAAAATTTCATTGTGTTGACCCCCAACTCTGTTCGACACATCATAGGGTTCCAGGTTCTTTGCTTCCTAACCGAGATTCAACCTACCCTTTCTTTATTCCGAGCATTCTTTACCACTCAGATACATCCTTATGCCAAGTCGTGGAGATATCTTACTGCCTAAAGTAAAGCCACTAATTAAGGGTGCTCCTATTGCAATTAAAGGGTGGAAGGAGTGCTTGTTTGTTTCCTATGCCTTTTTAAGTAATTGGGGTCTGTCGAACTAAGATCGGCCAGACGTATCCATCTTAGGGCCCCCTAAACTGAGTGACAAGGAGATTCTCTTCGCAATCCTCAAAGCCTTCAAAGCCCTTGGCTGAAGCTCCTTATATTAGAGGAGTCTCTTTGTAAGGCGAGGCTCAACCGAATTCCCGAAGGTGAGTTTCGAGCTTCAACCCCTTCCTTCTAGTTGCTACTTGAAACTCTAGCCGATCTTATTAATGTGCAGGTATAACTTCCGAACAGTTAGAAGCATTTAGGAAAGATTTAGCTCAGTGGAGAAAAAAAGGGAAGGCCTCTTTGTCTGCTCCAAGGATTAAAATTTCTAAGCCCAAGCCAACTAAAGCAGATTCATCTATCAAAGCTGTTCCTGAAATCTCCGACATCCCGCCGAGAACCGCTCTACCACCAAGTGTACCAATCCCCTGGTTGTTTCCTTCCAATGCCCTGGTCTAGGGTGCCAGAACGGCTACACCTAACCCCAGGCCTTCTGCTAGCCGTTTGAAGGATGTATTTCCTCAAGATTGGAAGGACATTCAAGAATCTTTTAAAACTACCCTATTTCCCGAAGGAGTGGAACGAGTCCAAAACATGGACTTTCAAGACCTAAGATGCCAATGTATAATGGCTCTTCAGCATGTATTTTCATGACAATGTTTTATTTCCCTCATCCTCTTGTACTACTTCCTAATGTCTAGTTTGGAAGCTGACTCATTTTGCCATAGGACTACTAAATCAGGATTTGGATAGCCAGAAAGCCCGTGAACAGCAAAGTGAGATGGAAAAAGATGTTGACAAAGCCTGTCAGAAGGCTAAGGCATCCGAGGCTAAGGTCGAGCGCTTAAGGAAAGCGCTTGCCAAATTTGAGTCCGATCTAACCACAACGAAGAGCAATTTAGCCGAGACCAAGGCCAACATGGTGATGGCAAGGGTTAACCTAGAATTGGAGAGACAAAAGAGAGGCAGAAGCGGCGATGGCTAAGGAGAGGTTGGAGTAGGAGTTGGGGGCCACCATAAAGTATAAAGCCTCTATAGACTTCACCCCAGACATGGCCCATGCAGTGGAGAACTTCCAAGTGTCGAAGAAGTTTTCCAACACATGCATCGCATTTAGCCACGAGGCCTTCGCAGAGAGCTACTAGCTGGGGATGCTCGAGTGCCGGAGCCAAGTCGTTGAGCACCATCAAGAGCTAGATCTCTCCTTCTTAAATGAAGGGGTGTCTGAAGGGAAACCCTCTAATGGAGTTGCTGCCCTAGATGCTCCAATTAAAGTTGCACCCACTCTAGCACCTGAAGCCATCACTATGAAACCCGTCACCACCGAGCTAGCTACCACCGAGCCAGTTGTGAATGCAGCCACTCTATCCAACCCAATGCTGCAACTGCACAGCACGCTGCCACTGATTCTAAGAAGGTTAAGAATTAATCCCTTGTAATTTTCTTTTTTTTCTTTCTTCGAGCTTGTAGCTTCCTGAACCTTGTAATTTTGTTCTCCAATACTATACGAAAACATTTCTAAATGCAATAAAATGATATCTTTTCTTCCACACCTTCTCTTATATATTTATTAATTATAGCCTCTCTCAAGATGTCATTTTGCCCTTAAAAGCACCAGTACCTGCCAAATGCCTCTGCAAGGCAATCAACATCAATTCATATATTTCAAAACAGGAGGCCAAGGCTAAGCCCGCAAGTAAGAAGGTCGCCGATAGAAAAAAAAGATTGCTGAAGACAAAGCATTAAGGAGAGCCTATAAGATCGACTTCCACTCGAAATACATTAGATACATTTTCGAGAAGACCACGCTTAAAGAACTAATGATAAGTTATCAGAACAGATTTTCCAAGTAACTTGGGATGATATTATTAAGGTAGCCCAAGCACGAGATCGGCGAAGTTTCAAATCGCTACTCGCATCCAAGGATGCTCGTTGGGAAATCGCCGCCCGATCGACAAAGTTTCAAGATGAACTTCGTTGGGCTAGAGAAAAGATTTCTAGTCTTGAACAATCTTTGAAGAGCAAAAGCACAGCAACCGATCCGAAGGTTGGGGGGCCACCTTTGGCCATTGTCCCCATATCCATGAGGTCACCCACGATGGGACTGCACCAACTATCTGGTGGTCAACCATCTATGGGCGCTTTCGAAGCTAAGTTAACACAACCTGCCATAACATCGCGCCAATCTGATCAATCGCCCGAGGGGCACATACACTAGGAGTTAGTATGGTGCAGGCTCTAGGGCCAAGTCGAATCGATGATCGACAGTAGCTCGCCAATCCAATCGACGATTCCGATCATGGAGTCATCATCGATTAAGCCGTCAAACCCAGTCATGAAGCCATTACCTGTTTAGCCATCGATCCCACTTAAGGGAGCACCATCACACAGCTGGAGTGCAAGAATCACAAGATAATGGGACCGCAAAAAGATTTATGTTTGATCAAGATCACTTGGTAGGGTATAACAACTTTAAGTCCCTAACACGGATCCTCTACCTGAACATCAATCTTCGTTGACTACCTCCTTCGGGCATGGATGTAGGTAAATTCATCAAGGAGCTTGTAGCGAATTCGAGCCCACCCCAAGAGGAAAGGTTCAATGTCTCTCATCAAGGGCACCACTTCAGTCGAGGGATGGTCCAAGGGGCTCGAGAATCGTGAAAGATCCACTGCCATTACGATGGAGAACTGAAGGATGATCAGGGCTAATCATTTGAGACAGGATCTTGGAGTGATGACAACCAGCCACTGTCTGAACTGGGTGCTGCAGATCTCAAGACCAGCAGGGCTAGTCATATTTTGCTTTGCTTTTGATCTTTGTAATTACTCTTTTATAGCCTTTGGGCATCTCATTTGAAAAGTAATAGAACTTTTCATATAGCTTTTGCCTAAGCTTGGATGATTTGGCAAACCCTCCTTTTCATATTGCTTTTGCTTAAGTTTGGCATCACGAACATCCGAGCGCTCTTGGGCTCTGGCAGATCGTGGGTTAGTTATTTGAAGCCGATAGGAATCGATCGTCTTAGAACTCTGACCGAGCATTACTCGATCACTTAAAGCTAATAATCGTTGATCGTCTAAGAGCTTTAATCGAGTGCTACTCGATCACTTGGAACCAATGAGCGTTGATTGCCTGAAAGCTCTGACCAAGCGCTACTCAATACTTGAAGCCAATGGGCGTTGATCGCTTGAGAGCTCTGATCGAGTGCTACACCTGGAGCCAATGGGCATTCATCGCCTGAGGGCTCTGAACAAATACTACTCGATCACTTGGAGCCAATAGACATTGATCGCCTAAGGTCTCTGACCAAGGATTACCCGATCACTTGTAGTAGACGTTGATCACCTAAGAGCTCTGACCGAACTCTACTCGATCACTTGGAGCCACTAGACGTTGATCGCCTGAGAATTCTAACCGAGCACTACTCGATCACTTGAAACCGGTGGACGTTGATCGCCTGAGAGCTCTGACCGAGCGCTACTCGATCACTTGGAACCAATGGACATTGATCGCCTGACAGCTTTGACCGAGGGCTACTCGATTACTTGGAGCCAATGGACGATCGTCTAAGAACTCTAACCAAGCATTACTCAATCACTTGGAGCTAATAGACATTGATCGCCTGAGAGTTACTTAATAACATAAAGCAAATGAACGTTGATCCCCTGAGGGCTTTAACCGAGCACGCTACTCAATCGCTTGAAGTCAATGGATATTGATCGCCTGATAGCTCTAATCGAGCACTACTCGATCACTTGGAGCCAGTGGAATCGCCTGAGAGTTCTGACCAAGAACTACTCGATCACTTTGAGCTAGTGAACGTTGATCATTTGAGAGCTCTATTAGAGCACTACTCGATCACTTGGAATCGGTGGATGTTGATCGCCTGAGAGCTCTGATCGAGCACTACTCGAACACTTGAAGCCGGTGGGCATTGATCGCCTGAGAGCTCTGACCGAGAGCTATTCAATCACTTGAAGCCAGTGGGTGTTAATCGTCTAAGAGCTCTGATCGAATACTACTAGATCACTTGAAGCTAGTAAGCGTTAATTGCCCGAGAGCTCTAACCAAGGGCTACTCAATCACTTGGAGTTAGCAAGCATTGATCACCTGACTCTGATCGAGCACTATTCAATCACTTAAAGCCAGTGAACGTTGATCGCCTGAGGGCTCTGGCTGAGTGCTATTCGAGCACTTGAAGACAGTGGACATTGATCACCTGAGAACTCTAACCGAGTGCTGTTCGGTCACTTGGAAACAGTGGACGTTGATCGCTTGAGGGCTATGACCGAACGCTGCTCGATCACTTAGAGCCAGTGGGCATTGATCACTTGAGAACTTTGACCGAGCCCTACTCAGTCACTTGAAGCCAGTGGACGTTGATCGTCTAAGGGCTCTTACCAATTTGTTTCTCAACCAAGCACTGGTACTCCTTGAATTTATCAAAGGCTTCAAACTTGTATTCCATCAAATACACATATCCGAATCGAGACAAGTCATCAATAAAAATGATGAAGAGTAGCCACCTCTGGCATGAGTTGTCATCGAATCACATACATCTGTATGTATAAAGATCCAACAAGTCACTCACCCTCTCCACATCAAGTAAATGAAGTCTTGGTCATTATGCCCATGAGACAGCATTCCCAGTACCATATATTGCCGACCTTACCGCTGTGGCCTGCAGCTATGAGTTGGCACTGGACTACGGTCCCCTTTGCTGCGGTATCCTAACGTTCCCGGACCTGCAAAACGAGATTAGAGATACGGGCCGGGGATCCCGACAAAGGCACTCCAACGGTCAAGTTAGAGAGCGATAAAGTGGAACAAATCCACTAAGACGGATCCCCGCTGGGTCTCCGTGCTTAGAGGAATCTTTGATGAAAAGGTGAGTGAGAGCGAGAGGGACTGGCACTCCGGTTCCTGCAACCAGGCTCGTCGAGCTCGCTCCTGCGAGTTCCTCTGGAGCTTCTGTCTCAAAATCATCTCTTCTCACCGTGCCTGTGCTTGCCCTCTCGATTACTTACCTTTCTTCTTGCCGGTGATACCCCTTTTGAGATTGTTGGATATTTTGGTGCCTCGATTCTCCCTCCAGGGGAGGCCTTGGAGGTCAGCGGCGCTTACCAACTATTCTCCCAAGGCTGTCTTCCTTACGGTTAGGAGTTAAGTGGTGAGCCTGTCTCGTCTGTCGTGCAGTCACGAAAAAAAGAACTATGCGGGACCCCGATCCCTGCGAAGGCGCCTTCGAGCTCGAGGCGTTGACCGTGGCTCTCCCCTTTTGGAGCACCAGGTCACCGATCGCCGGATCTGGTGCCTCGAACAGGGTGTCCTTCCCAAACTGGTGTAAACGAGATTCCGCATATCGTTATAGGCTTGGGGATGCCGTACTGGACGTGCCTCCCTGCGCGCGCCATCCTTGGCAGCGTCCTCGGGACTTACGCCCCGGCCCCGCGGAGAAGGCTTGACTTCGACCGAGGTGGACCAACAAGGGGTGCCACCTGGCGAAGGAGCAGGGGTGCCCGGCTCGACTCCAGCCAAATTGGACCCATCTGGGGGTGCCACCTGGCAGAGCAGCAGGGGCAGGCCCACTTCAATCGAGGTGGACCCCTCCTGGGTCGGCACCTGATGAAGGGACAGAGGCAAGCTCGACTTCGACCGAGGTGGACCCATCAAGGGGCGCCACCTAGCGAAAGAGCAGGGGTGCCCGGCTCGACTCCGACAGAGGTGGACCCATTTAGGGGTGCCACCTGGTGGAGGAGCAAGGGCAGACCCACTTCGACCAAGGTGGATCCCTACTGGGTCGATACCTGGCAAAGGGGCAGAGCAAGCTCAACTTCGACCAAGGTGGACCCATCAAGGGGCGCCACTTGGCGAAGGAGCAGGGGTGCCCGGCTCGACTCCGACTAAGGTGGACCCCTCCTGGGTCGACACTCGACGAAGTGGCCGAGGTACCGAGCTCGAACCGAGGTGGGTGCGATGCTGGTCAGCCACCTGGCAGGAGAGCTCGGAGGAGAACGCCACGTGGCATCGCCTGGCTGCCAGCTGGGTTGTCGTACGCTCCATGTCAGCGATCTTACCATATCAGTTACCCCCCACTCCCAAGTCCCATCGGAGCGCCGCGACAAGGACGTGAGGAATTAATGCAGAGATGACGTGGAAGGACAAAAATCTCGCGCAATAATTGCCTCAATTGCCGCTGCACCGTTTATTGCGCCCGAGATACAATAGGCCCGCGCCACGTCTGTGCACTCGATGGGCCATAATTGCACCGTGCCGAACCCGAGGTGGTTTCCAGCAAACCGAAGCATCGTCGTGGAACTCTTCACACGTGGCGCTCATCCGATGGCCCAGGAGAAAAGGGGCTGTAAGGCAGCTATCGATCTATTTTGAAAAGAGAGGAGACTTTCCGGAAATGAGGGCTCTTGGCTTTCTCACACCTCGCCGGCGGTTGCAGCGGTCCTTCACCCCTCATGTTGCCATTCTTCTGCCAAAACATCCTGGTGAGTGTCCCGTTGCCCCCATTTTCATTCTTGCTTCCTCTCGAACTCTAGTCTTTACCGAACCAGGCCTTTCTTTGTTTCCTCCTCGATAGCTCCTTCAGGCCATCGTCGCCATTCCTCTTCTAATCCTAACGAGGCTGGTCCGTCCCGGACGAGGACTCCATCGTCCTCCTCTTCGGAGGACGACGTTCCCATCGACGTCCGGCGGCGATTGCAGCCGGGCGATATAACCATCGAAATCCCTAGGGCTCCTCCTATCATTCCTGTTGTTTTTATCTCTGCCCTCCCCCCTCCGATGGTAGAGACTCCTTCCGGTCCCTCCGACTTCACTTCGACGATGACCAGAGATGACCTTTCCTGGAACCAAGATACGTATGGGGTCCCGGACTCCATCCAGCTTTCACTTCCAGGACCGAGAAAGCGAGTGACTTCGAGCGGCCCTGGCAGAGTCACGTTCTACAAGGACTTCCTTGCTGGGGATCTTCAGTTTCTTCTTCATCCGTTCTTCCTTTCATTCCTTGGTAACTTTCGTCTTGTCCCGGGCCAGTTGGCTCCTAATGCCATCAGAGTCATCTTCACCCTCATCATTTTCTGCCACTTCCACGAGTTTGTCGCCCGTTTCTCGCTGTTCAAGGCTCTCTTCATCCTGAAACGTTGTTTCACCGATGATGGCCGGTGGTGTCTCTCCCCCCGGCTTAAGTGTCTCCGGTTCGACCTCCCCACCTCCATCAAAGGATGGAAGAACTGATTCTTCTTCATTTCAGTTAAGGACGTTGACTGGGTCTAGAGTGAACCAGACCGGTCCCCGAATCGGAACTCTCAAATCGAGCTGGCTGACCAGGATGTCTATTCCTAGCTGATAGGCGATGTGGTTCCTTCCCTCAAGGTTCTGCTCATAGAGCAGAAACAGAACCTGTTCAAGACAGGGGTCAGTCCGATCTGGGCGTTGGGTGAGGCTCCGGGCCTCCTTTCTTTTTCTTCTTTTTTTTTTTATCTGACCTTGTTCATTCTCAGGGATGAAGTTTTCCTTGGAAAGCCTAATGGAGGGGGCCCATAAGAGGTGCTTCGGGCATGGCCCAGGAGGCTCCTCCAAAAAGGGCCCGTGTGGAGGCGGACCAAGGTCCCAGGCCCACTCCAGCCTCGAAGCCTAGGGCGACAGATGCGGCCCCTGGGCCATCCCAGCAGCAGGCCCCCATCGCCGAGGTCGTTGACCTCGATAGGGGCAGGGAGGAGGTGCGACCGGCACCTTCTCCGGCGATCGTAGCGCCCAGCGTTCCGACGGTGGCCACACCGATGGTGACGGTGCCACAGGCTACTGCCCCACCCGCTGGAGGGACTCCGGCTCAGCCCTCCTCCGAGCCTCGCCCCGTACCGCCAACACTCAATGGGAGCTCCTCCGTCATCCACGACCAGGGCCTTGCAAAAAGGATGATGGAGTACGTGGCCCAGCCCCAGGACCGCCGGCTTAAGGGATGGCAGGGACTACGCTGATGCACTGCTCGGGATCCTCCCCCTGCTCTTCACGGTAAGCATCTAGCTCTCCTTTTTAATGTTCCAATCGAATTCTTCGAAAGTCCTAACTCTTTCTTTGATGCAGATCGGGACCGACGTGCTCCAGCTCCGGAACTTTCTCTCCGCTTCAACGAAGAGGGAGGCCGAGAAGGAGAGGAGGCTGGACAAGCTAGCGGCCAACGTGAAAGACCTCATGGACAAGGGCCATGAGCTGAGGGAGAGCAATCAGGCTCTCCGGGAGGACCTGGCCCGGGCTGAGGGGCGCGTAGAGACCTCGAGGCTTCTCAGTCCGAGGAGAGGATCTCGAGCCAGCACCAAGCTGAAAATGATGCGGCCGAGATCTCCCGCCTCAGGGGGCAATCCCAATCACTGGAGCGCCGGGTCGAAGAGGTCTTGGCGGAGCTAGCGACAGCCAACAAGAAGACTTCTTACGTAAACGGGCTGCTGGAGGCCTTGCAGAGGGAAGCCCAAGAGGTTGTGCCCAAGTTCCAGGCCTCCGAGGAGTTCCAGAAGGAGATGCACGAGGCTGCCGTGGACTTCTTCCTGAAGGGCTTCGGAGTCTGCCAGGAGAAGATGGCCTCCCTTTTTCCCGAGCTCGATCTGACCAGGGTCGACCTGGGCGATCCCAGGGAGCAGCCTGAGGCTGCCGGGCAACCTTCTGTGGAGGCAGCCGGTGACGTGGAGGCTTCTCAACCTGGGGAGGAAACGGCAGTGGAGGAGCGAACCCAACTCATTTGCTTTATATTCTAGCATACGGTTTCCACTTTGTTCTTTTGGGCTACCCGGTCTGTCGGGACCCTTTTACTTGTAAGAAACCTTCATGCTAGAAATGAGAACTTTTTCTTCATCCTTCATTGCTTTAGCTTTGATAACGTGTTCTGCTGCCCGTTGGTGTTTGCCGTTGTCTTCTGTGGGAGGCCAGAGTCTGCAACTTTAATTTGCAGTTCAACTTTGACCCTTAGTTTGGAACCAGACTTAGGAGACCCCTAGGCTTCGGGAAGGAGCCCTTAGGACTTCCGGCTTGCATCTTATAAGTCTTTGGTGCCGGGACGTCCTCCAGACAGAACTCCAAGCCGCATACCGGAAACGGGTTCCGGGCAACATTCCGGACTGAACTCCGGGATCTCGTGGAGGAACTGGGCTCCTTGCCACCCTACGGACCGAAATCTGGGACTTCATGGGGGAACTGGATTCCGCGCCACCTTCCGGACTGAACTCCGAAGCCTCATGTCAGAACTAGGTTCCGTGCAGCATCTCGAACTGAATTCCGAGATCTCGTGGAGGAACTGGATTCCTTGCCACCTTCCGGACCGAAGTCCGGGACTTCGTGGGGGAACTGGACTCCACGCCATCTTCTAGACTGAACTCCGGAGCCTCATGCCGGAACTAGATTCCATGCAGCCTCTCGGACTGAACTCTAGGATCTCGTGGCGGAACTAGGTTCTTTGCCACCTTCCGGACTACAGTCCGGGACTTCGTGGGGGAACTGGACCCCGCACCACCTTTCGGACTGAAATCTGGGACTTAGTGGGGGAACTGGATTCCTCGCCACCTTCCGGACTGAACTCCGGGGCCTCATGCCGAAACTAGGTTCCGTGCGGCCTCTCGAACTGAACTCTGAGACTTTGCATTTCCCGCGAACCGCTGGCGAGGCTTCTGCCTCGCTTTTATTCGCCAAACTTAAGACCGGGCAACGCTAGTCCTACGAAATAGAAACAAGCATTGCACAAAGGAAGAATTTCATTATTAATATTTAGGAAGCCTTACATCATTTATTAATACATCCTCAAGTTCGCGGCGTTCCACGTCCGCGGAAACCGAGCCCCGTTGAGCTCAACAAGATAGTAAGTGCCGTGAGGGAATGCTTCGACCATCCTGTAGGGGCCTTCCCAGTTTGGAGAGAGCTTACCGCACTCTCGAGGTTGGGATGCTTCGACACGGCGCAGCACCAAGTCTCCCAGGCAGGACTTCGGTCTCACCCTAGAGTTGTAATATCTGGCTACCGTTGCCGGTAGGCCACCATCCGAACTCAGGCCTTGTCCCTCGTTTCCTCGAGGAGACCTAGATTGAGTAGTAGCTGTGCTAAGTTCTCAGCTTCGTCGTATTGCTCCACGCGCAACATTGGTAGGTTGAGTTCCACCGGAATTACTGCTTCTGCACCGAAGACGAGGTTGAATGGAGTTTCATCCGTGGCCGTCCTTAGGATTGTGTGGTACGCCCACAGGATGCTAGGAAGTTCCTCAACCCATCTTCCTTTGGCCTGATCTAATCTAGTCCGGAGCCCTTGCAGGATGGTCCGGTTGGTTACTTCGGCTTCCCCATTATCTGAGGATGCGCCACCGAGGTGAAGCGGTGATGAATGCCAAGGTCATTGCAGAACTCCTCAAACTCTCGACAGTTGAACTGACATCCGTTGTCGGTGATGATGGTATGGGGTAGGCCGAAGCGGCATACGATTGACTTCCAGAAAAATTTGCTGACATTCGCCTCCGTGATCCGGGCTAACGGCTCGGCCTCGACCCCACTTCGTGAAGTAGTCAATAGCAACTATCAAAGATTTACGCTGCCCAGACGCGGGAGGAAAATGACCAAAAAGGTCGATGTCCCATTAGGCAAACGGCCAGGGGGCGGAGAGCTGGGAGAGCGGCGCCGCTGGCTAGCGTTGCATGACGGCATGACATTGACAACGATCACACCTCTTGACGAAGTTGGCTGCATCCTCCGTCATCATTTCCTAGAAGTATTCTTAACAGAGGGCCTTGTACGCCAGAATTCTGCCCCCCACAAGATTCCCGCAGAGACCTTCGTGGATCTCCTAGAGCACGAGTGCAACCTTCATGGGCCTTAAACACTTGAGAAGTGAATAGGAGTATGACCTCCTGTAGAGCAGTCCATCCATCAACACGAAGCGCGCGGCCTTTCTTTTGATGAGGCCAGCTTCAATCCGATCCTCGGGGTACCGTCGGTAATATACTTGACATACTTGTCCATCCAGCTGGGCTCCGGGATGACCTACTGGATTTCTCTGGGGACTTCATAGCTTGGGACCTGAAGATGCTCGACGTAGGCACGGCCCAATGATGAGTCCGGCATGGTCGCCAACCGGGAGAGGGCATCAGCACGAGCGTTTTCACCGCGCGGAATGTGGGAGATGCTGAAACGCTTAAAACCCGTCGCGCTGGCCCGCACCAACTCCAGATACTTCGATATTTGAGGGTCCCGCGCCTCGTATTCGCCTGAGACCTGCCCAACCACTAGCTGCGAATCTATGAAGACCCTCAGGCTGGTCAAGCCCAGTTCGCGGGAGACTCAGTCCCGCGAGGAGCGCTTCATACTCCGCCTGGTTATTAGTGGCAGCGAATTGTAGGCGAAGCGCGCATTCGACGACGTCTCTCGCTGTTGGTGAGCATGAGCCCAGCTCCGCTTCCACCAGAGTTAGAGGCTCCGTCCACATGCAGGACCCAGATGGCCTCCTCTGGTTCAAGGCCTGGCTATTTATTCTGGGAGCTCTCTTCCGGCCCCTCGTCCAGGCCTGCACACTCGACTAAGAAGTCAGCCAGTACCTGCGCCTTCATGGCCAACCTCGGCCGATAGGCGATGTCGAACTCGCTGAGCTTCAGCGCCCACTTCGCCAGGCATCTAGACGTGTCAGGTCGGCTGAGCATGGCCTTCAGCAGTTGATCCATCAGGACCGCAATCGGGTGCGCTTGGAAATAAGGACTGAGGCGCTGGGCCGACACAATTAGTGCAAAAATCAATTTCTCGGATCGAGAGTACCTGAGCTCCGTATCGCGGAGAAGCTTGCTTGTATAGCATACTGGTCTCTGGATCCCTTTGTCGTCCGTCCGGACTAGGACCGAACTGACGGCCTCTAGAGTGACTGCCATATACAGGAGCTCTTCTCCCTCCTCTGGCCGGGAGAGTAGCGGTGGTGATGCTAGGGTTTTCTTCAGTTCCTCGAACGCCTCTTAGCACTCCTTCGTCCAAGAGAAGTCGTGCATCTTCCTCAGCACCTTGAAGAAGGGCTGGTAGCGATCAGCAGATCGTGAAATGAATCGACTCAGGGCTGCCACTAGGCCGGTGAGCCGCTGGACTTGCTTCTTCGAGATGAGCTGCTCCATGTCAAGGATCGCCTGGATCTTCTCTGGGTTGGCTTCTATCCCTCTCTAGATCACCATGAAGCCAAGGAACTTCCCCGCCGCCATGCCAAAAGCATACTTCGCCGGGTTTAATTTCATTTGGTGGAGGCGAAGGTTACGAAAGGTCACCATCAGGTCGTCACATGGTCCGATGTCGGCTTGCTCATCACGAGCATGTCATCCACATATACCTGCATGTTGCGGCCAATTTAGTCTTTGAAGACCTTGTTGACCAATCGCTGGTACGTGACGCTAGCGTTCTTCAGACCGAAGGGCATCATCTTGTAACAATATGTCCCACGATCCGTGATGAAGACGGTGTGCTCTTCATCTTCTGATGCATCCGGATCCAGAGAAGGCATCCATGAAAAAGAGGAGGCAGTGTCCCGAAGTGGCATCCACGAGCTGGTCGATCTTCGAAAGGGAGAAGCTATCTTTCGGGGAAGCTCGGTTGAGGTCGGTGTAGTCCACAAAGATCCTCCACTTCCCGTTGTTCTTCTTAACCATCACCATGTTTGCCAGCCAACTAGGATACTGCACCTCTCATACAAAGCCAGCAGTGAAGAGCTTCTCCACCTCTTCATTGATCGCCCTCAGACTTTCTGCAGCAAAACTCCTTTTCTTCTGCCGGACTGGACGGTACTTCGGATCGATCTTCAACTGATGGTAATGACGTCCAGGGGAATGCCTGGCATATTTGCCCGCGGACCAGGCAAACACATCTGCGTTCACCCGAAAGAAATTCAGCAAGTGAGCCCGCTCGTCTTCCGGGAGTTGGGCTCCTATCAGTAACGTTCTCTGTGGGTCCGAGCCAAGGGGGTACGTTAGCAGGCACTCAACGGGACCACCCCTGGGATCCTACGCCCTCTTGTCGAGGTCGTCGATGTCAATGTCTGGCTCAACATTCCGCGTTCCTGGGATGGCCTGCAAGCAATGCGGGACGGGCTGAACTGCCCCCTCATCTCTCCCACCCCGAAAACGGTGGGGAACTGCACCAGCAATCTCTTGGTGGAGATGACTGCGTCAAGTTGGTTGAGTCCTGGGCGGCCCAGGATAGCATTGTACGGTGACGGGAGTCGAACAACGATGAAGGTCATCATGACTGTGCTCTGCCGGGATGGAGTCCCGGCGGTAATAGGGAGAGTGATCTCTCCCTCGACTCCTATAGAATCTCCGGTGAAACCCACGAGAGGGGTGTGCCTGACCTCAACCGATCATGAGACAAGTTCATCCGAGAGAAAGCATCGTAAAAAAGTACGTCAGTGGAGCTCCCACTATCAACCATAATTCGATGTACAGGATACTTAGCGATGGTCATCTCGACCACCACCGCATCATTATTTATATTTTCTTCACCTTCCTTCTCCTTTTCAAAGGGGAGTACATTTTCTAAGTCTCCTCCCTCCTGGGCCCTCTTCGATGTGCGCCCTATCCCCCAAGAGATCATGCCCACCGGCTTCTCCGTAGAGCGATTGTCGGCTGCAAGAACGGGGGAAAGGGCCGCAAGTGGCTGGTCCTCCACCGGGGCCTCTTCCCACATACTTCTTGAGATAGCCCCTCCTGATCAAGTCCTCAATCTCCCTCTTCAGGTTACGGCACTCCTCCGTGTCGTGGCCGTGATCGCGATGGAACTGGCAATACTTCATCTTGTCACGACGATTCTTCGGGTTCTGAGGAGGTCGACGGAGGTAGCGCTCGCCCACGATTTCCATAAGAATCTTCATTCTTGGAGCAAGGAGAGAGTGAAAGTCTGCTCCAGAGCGGGACCGTTCTTCGGCTTCAGTCCCGGCCGGAAGTCCGCGAGCGGCCCGGGCCTTCGGGTTCCAGGTGCGTCCCTTGGAGTAGGCCTTTTCGAAGGCTTCCCATCCAACTCTCTCCTGGTACTGTCAGCCTCCTCGGCTCGGATGTACTTTTGGACGTGGAGGAGTTCGGAGTATGTCTTGGACAGTTTTGTCCAAAAAATGTCAGTCGAGAGGTCTTGAGCCCTCACTTCAACGCCAGCATGGCAACGAGCTCGTCCAGATTGTAGATCTCCAGGGTAGCAGTCTTAAAGCGGGTGACATAGTCCCGCAGCAGCTCCTGGTCTTGTTGGCGAATGGAGAAGAGGCTATCCACCTCCCTTGGCACCTTTCGACAAGCATCGAAGTGCGCCACAAACTTTCCTTCCAACTGCTAGAAGGAGTCGATGGATTCGGGCTCGAGGCGAGTGAACCAAACTCGAGCAGCCTTCCGGAGAGTGGCCGGAAAGGCGATGCACAGGAGAGCGTCCGTCGCCCCCTGGACTCTCAAGAAAGCTTTATAGCTCTCCAGGTGGTCCAGGGGGTCGGTGGTCCCATCGTAAGGATCCACCTGAGGCATGCGGAACCGACTCGGAATCGATCCCTCTTGGATTTCCCGAGAGAAGGATGGTCGGGCATTATAGCCCACTGGCTCGCTGGGAGAGCTCTGCATGTTGGCAAACCGATGGGAGAGTTCCGCCAGTTTACGCTCTTGCTCTTCCAGGCGCCTTTCGACCAGACGCCTGATGGCCTCGTCCGTGGAGCCTTCCACCTAGGCCGCTGGAAAAGAAGGTGCCGACGAGTCGCGATGAGGGGCCTTGCCCCGGCGGCGCTTGCTGCGCCGAGCGGCATCATCGTTGTCCGCGGGGGATCGGCTCTCGTGGTCAGCCAACCCAGTATGGTTCCTCTTCGCGAAGGTTTAACGACTCCCGTGAGGGTTGGTGACTACCCACGGGTGAGACGGCCTGCCTTGAATGGAGCGCAGGCTTCCGCGGGGGCCCGCGGCTTCGACCGCGAGGGTCCCTGGCTGCGATTGAGTGACCAGGGACCGCTGCTGTTGCTGCAGCTGCCTCACGACCGTGGTCAGCGTCTGCAGTTGCTAAACAATAACAGCATACTGACCATCTACCGAGGGCAACTGAGGGGGAGCAGGAGGAGCGGGAAGTTCCCTTTCCGAGCTGCGAGGGAGCGTTGGAGAGGGAACTTCTTCCGCCCGGCTGGTGGAGGCTTCACGTTCGCGAGTCACCACCATGCTTGGGGTTGAGCCGTTCTCAAGCTCGTGAGGGACTTGTTCGCGTAAGAGCTTTCGTCCCCCTACCTGGCGTGCCAATCTGTTGCCGACCTTACCGCTGTGGCCTGCAGCTGTAAGTTAGCACCGGACCGCGGTCCCCTTTGCTGCAGTATCCTAATGCTCCCGGACCTGCAAAACGAGGTTAGAGACCCGGGCCGGGAATCCCGACGGGGGCACTCCGACGGTCAAGTTAGAAAGCGGTAAAGTGGAACAGATCCACTAAGACGGATCCCCGCAGGGTCTCTGTACTTAGAGAAATCTTTGATGAAAAGGTGAGTGAAAGCGAGAGGGACTAGCACTCCAGTTCCTGCAACCAGGCTCATCGAGCTCGCTCCTGCGAGTTTCTCTGGAGCTTCTGTCTCAGAATCGCTTCTCCCCGTGTCTGTGCTTACCCTCTCGATTGCTTACCTTTCTTCTTGCTGGTGGTGCCCCTTTTGAGATCATTGGATACTTTGGTGCCTCAATTCTCCCTCCAGGGGAGGCCTTAGAGGTCAGCGACGCTTACCGACTGTTCTCCCGAGGCCGTCTCCCCTTACAGTTGGGAGTTAAGTGGTGAGCCTGTCTCATCTGTCGTGCAATCACGAAAAAGGGAGAAACTAGGCGAGACCCCGATCCCCGCGAAGGCACCTTCAGGCTCGAGGCGTTGACCGTGGCTCTCCCCTTTTGGAGCACCAGGTCATCGATCGCCGGATCTGGTGCCTCGAACAGGGTGTCCTTCCCAAACTGGTATAACAAGGTTCTGCGCATCGTTACAGGCTTGGAGACGTCGTACTGGACCCGCCTCCCTGCGCGCGCCATCCTCAGCAGCGTCCTCGGGGCTTGCGCCCCAGCCCTACGGAGAAGGCTTGACTTCGACCGAGGTGGACCCATCAAGGTGCGCCACCCGGCGAAGGAGCAGGGGTGCCCAACTCGACTCCGACCAAGGTGGACCCATCTAGGGGTGCCACCTGGCGGAGGAGCAGGGGCAGGCCCACTTCGACCGAGGTGGACCCCTCCTGGATCGGTACCTGGCGAAAGGGCAGAGGCAAGCTCGACTCCGACCGAGGTGGACCCATCAAGGGGCGCCACCTGGCGAAGGAACAGGGGTGCCCGACTCAACTCCAGCCAAGGTGGACCCATCTGGGGATGCCACCTGGCGAAGGGGCAGAGGCAAAGGCAAACTCGACTTCGACCGAGGTGGACCCATCCTGGGTCGACACCTGGCGAAGGGGCAGAGGCAAACTCGACTTCGACCGAGGTGGACCCATCAAGGGATGCCACCTAGCGAAGGAGCAGGGACAGGCCCACTTCGACCGAGGTGAACCCCTCCTGGGTCGACACCTGGCGAAGGAGCAAGGGTGCCCGGCTCGACTCCAATCAAGGTGGATCCATCAAGGGGCGCCACCTGGCGGAGGAGCATGGGTGCCCGGCTCGACTCCGACCAATGTGGATCCATCTGGGGGTGCCACGTGGTGAAGAAGCAGGGGCAGGCCCACTTCGATCGAGGTGGACCCCTCCTGGGTCGACACCTGGCGAAGGGGCAGAGACAAGCTCAACTTCGATCGAGGTGGATCCATCAAGGGACGCCACCTGGCGAAGGAGCAGGGGTGCCCGGCTCGACTCCGGCCAAGGTGGACCCATCTAGGGGTGCCACCTGGCGGATGAGCAGGGGCAGGCCCACTTCGACCAAGATGGATCCCTCCTGAATCGACACCTGGTGAAGGGGCAGAGACAAGCTCGACTTCGACCGAGGTGGACCCATCAAAGGGCGCCACCTAGTGAAGGAGCAAGGGTGCCTAGCTCGACTCCGATCAAGGTGGACCCATCTGGGGGTGCCAACTGGCAGAAGAGCAAGGACAGACCCACTTCGGCCGAGGTGGACCCCTTCTAGGTCGACACCTGGCAAAGGGACAGAGGCAACCTCGACTTCGACCGAGGTTGACCCATCAAAGGATGCTACCTGGCGAAGGAACAAGAGTGCCTGGCTCGACTCCGACCAAGATGGACCCATCTGGGGGTGCCACCAAGCGGAGCAGGGACAGGCCCACTTCGATCGAAGTGGACCCCTCCTGGGTCGACACCCGGCGAAGTGATCGAGGTGCCGAGCTCGGACCGAGGTGGGTGCGATGCTGGTCAAGCCACCTGGCAGGAGAGCTGGGAGGAGAACGCCACGTGCCACCGCCTGGCTGCCAGCTGGATTGTCGTACGCTCCATATCAGCGATCTTGCCATATCACCATACAATTCATAATCATATGAATCAAAAAAAATTTCTTTATATAACTTGCTAATCCTTGACTTATCTACATGACCAAGATGGTAGTACCAAAGATATCTAATATTTACATCATCTCTCTTTTTTTTTATTTTCATCATCATGAAATATATTAACATTGAGCGAAAAAAAGGCCATTATCAATATAATCATTACCATAAAACTCATCAAAAAAATAAATAGAGCAACTTTTGTCCTCTAGCTTTATTTTAAAACCATGTTCTAATAACAAAAAAATAGAAATAATATTTCTACTGATTTTTGGTACATAATAGCAATCTATTAATTTCTAGACCTTTTCTAGAAAGTAACCTCAATAGATAGGTTTCTACAGCTTTGGACTAAATAGACTCTCCACTCGCATCGAAGAGCTCAAAGTTACCTTTATTCAGCTTCTTGCATCCCCACAGTCCCTACAACGATTTGCATATATGAAAACCACGGACAGTATCTAATATTCAAGAATCAAAAGTTGAACTGCTCAATAACAAATTGGTATATATCATATACATACCTCTACAAAATGCAACCATTGCAGCCTCCTTTCCTTGCTTCACAACTGCAAGATAAATTTCTTTTCTAATGCTCATCCTTACCGCAATGAAAATAGGTACCCTTAACGAAGACATTCGTCGCCTGTCTTCTTTAATATGCCTAATTTAGGGTTCAACTTCTTTTTCTTTAAACCCTTCTTCCCCGTCTATTCTTGAAAATCTCATTTACAGGAAGAACAAGAAGAACAAGAGTCTTTTCACCTTTAAAGTGGCTCTCAACTGTCTTCAATATATTGAGAAGCTCGAGTAGAGTCATGTTCAATTTGTTCATGTGATAATTGATAACAATCTGAGAGAAGTCTGGGAGTGACTGCAAGATCAAATCCTGATTTAGCTCGGCATCCATAACAAAATTCAATTGATCTAATTGAGTGATCATGTCAATTATCTTAAGAACGTGGATTTGCACGAATGAGTCCTCAATCATCCTAGCATGGAACAACTGCTTAGATATCTCATATCTAGCAATTCTATTGTGCTCACCATAAAATTTCTTAAGATTAAAAAGTATGGATGGTGGATCGATGCTCTCATGCTACCTCTACAACAACTGCTTAGATATCTCATATCTAGCAATTCTATTGTGCTCACCATAAAATTTCTTAAGATTAAAAAGTATGAATGGTGGATAGATGCTCTCATGCTACCTTTACAACTCATTGATTATAAAGACTAGCATGATGCATTTAATAGTCATACTATCATTTTGCCACATCTTGTATGCGGCTCTTTCCTCCTCAATCAATTCTTCTTCGACAGGATCGAGTTTAAGCATATCTAAAATATAGAAGACCTTCTAAATTATAATAATTTTAACATTCCTTAACCAGTCCACATAATTGGATCCGGTTATTTTATTGGCATCAAGTATACCTCACAGTGATAAAGAAGATGCTATTGGCAATGGAACCAATTTGTTAAGATGCTTTACTCCTAGCAATGGCTTCTCCACTTCAAAGGAGAGAAGTACCTTCAAGAACAACGTAATAGAAAGGAAAGTCATGCTATTACTAAAATTTAATATAAAAAAATAAAAAATTACAACTCAAGATGCTCCTCCCTTAAATAAAGATCACTCCCCTTGCTTATAGCCTAATTATAAAAAATAATTAGGATAGGAAAGAAAACAAGTATCCAAAAAATAAATAAATATCCCAAATAACTAAAGTCTAAAAAAGAAATAAGTATTTTATTCAAATACTGTAGCTATAGTATCCATGCTCCATCAGTTCAAATACTGCAGCTACAGTACCATCGAGTACTGTATAAGGTATAACAAGAAGTCTAATCAATCTGTCCAGGACTACACCACCAAATTCCATAAGCAAGCAATTTTCCTTGAAATCTCCATCAATGATCATGTAATTTTCATGAAATATATTGGAGGTCTCCACAAGAGCATCCGGAAGGAGTTGAAGCTCTTCAAAGTGGAAGATATTTGCGAAGCTAACATGAAGGCCATGGGGATCGAGAAGAAGAATCAGCCTATGGAAGATAAGAAGGGAAAGAAGCACATCAAAATGACTAGAAAAAATATTATGATCACTGTAACTTTTGTAGACATATGAAAGAACAGTGTTGAAAGCTTTATCCCAAGTTACATCTCAAGAGGAGAAAGCCAAAGGATGATTATTATAAGAAGAAAGAAAAGGTGGTCCTCGATAGTGTAAAGGTTGAGTTGGCTGAACCTAAGCAAGCAGACTCTAAATTGCATTTGATGGCAAGAAATCATGAGACATACTTAAAGAAGCATGATCAAGGCTATTGTTCCCTTGAAAGACTTAAAGAAGCATAAGGAACTTGTTCGCTTGAAGATCCAGGTTGAAACAAAGCATGATCAAGGCAATTGTATGGTGAGGACACCAGACCAAACACAGATTACAAAGCCCCATTTGGATCTTTGTTCAATGTGTTGAAAAGTCAGTCATTTTTTTTCACTTGAGTCTTGTAATAAAGTGAGACAATTAGATTCACTAAGTCAATTGAGTCCTCTAATAAAGTTTAGTCAAGTGAGTTAAGTCCATTTGTTTCAGTCCAAGCAAGTTAGTCCCCTTGATGAGTCCTGTAATTTTCATTCAAGACAAGTACAAGAGGAGAATCACTAGACCAGGAGAATCACCAGACCCCCACTAAAGCAAACTTCATGCGCCACCGTGGCCCCCAGTCAAAAGCCCAAGTCCAAAGTCATTGCTGCCCAAGAGAAGATAGGGCGCCTCCCAAGTCTCCAAGAATTGGCGCCCCAGCCCAGATCCACAGCATTGGTGCCCCAGCCCAAGCCCACTAGCATTGGCGCCCCATCTCAAGCCCACCAGCATTGGCGCCCCATCCCAGGCCCATAAAGAATTCATGCCCCAGGCCCCCAGCCCAATAAGGAGTCAAGTAGTCCAAGCCCAAGAGGAGTCAAATTTCCAAGTCCTACAAGGAGTTCAACATCCAAGTCCTACAAGAACTCCAATCTCCTTGTCCCACTCAAACTTTGTACTCCTTGTCCTATTCAAACTTTGTACTCCTTGTCCTACTCAAACTTGTAATCTAACTTTGACAGAGAGATTGGGTGATCTATAAATACCCCCTTCCCCCCTCTTGTATAAAGAATAATGATGAATTGAATGAATGAAGACTTGTGTTTTCTTTATTTTCCGTGCAATTATGCATTGACGCTCCGTGAGGAAGAGGATGAGAGGCCCAATTTCACTCCGCAAGGAGGGCACGTGAGGTGCAACCCAACCTAAACCAACCCACTATCATCTTCCATCAAACCCTAGCCGCCCCCTACTCTTTCTTCAAACCCTAGTCGACCTCCATCTTCTTCCATCCTTGGCCGCCAGCAACAAAAACCTAGGCCGTCCACATCCTTTTCTCCACAACCCTAATCCACCCAACCTTCATCCGCCTTCCCTTGGCCGCCAACGTCAAGCTTCCAGAAACCCTAGGCCGCCAACATCAACCCATCTTCCCCAGGGCCGCCAACCCCATCCTCCACCAAACCCTAGGCCGCCAAGAGTCCTTCAAGCAGTCAAGCCAGCCTCTCCCAACAGCCAGGCCGCCACCTTCTGGCCTCCGAACCACCACCTTCAAGCAACCAGGCCGCCCTATCAAGTCCAGGCATCCTCCACAAATCAAGCTGCTAATCAGCCTCCTGCGCCCCCTCCTGCATTCTCTTCTTTTCCACTTCCAGTTTCATATTTTTTTCTAACTTCTGAAACCCTAACCCTAAGTGTTCGCAGGATCCCTCCAGTGCTATGAACCTTGGAGGAAGTCTTCCTTGCCCCCGAAACCAGCGGATAAAAAGCCAGTGCATCCGCGGGAACGAGGCTTCGTCATCCAGGCGCCGATCCGAGAGGTGTGATCCCTTCTACAACGACAATGACATCATTGCTAGGTAATCAAAACCCATCTCTTCTCTCTTTGCCTGAGTTATTGAACTTGAACATGTTCCTAATAGTGATTTCTTAGTCCTAAAATCCTATTTGTCTTTATCTCTTTGATAGTTCTTAGTATGCGGGTAAACTTTAGTCTTTACATGAACCCTAACCTACCCTTAGTCTTTTTTCAGGAACCAAACCATAACTAAAAATCTGAAAATCTTGCTTACATGATCTGGAATTTCTTTATGCTAACCCTAGCATGCTTAGTCACGCATCATTGTAGATCTTGAAAGCCAAAAAAATCTTATCTCTAAAAATCTGGTTCAAAAGCTGGGATTGCAAACAAAGCCTTATCCATGTCCATATCTTCATAGCTGGATTCAAAAAAATGTCGAGTTGAAAATCATCAAGCAATACACCTTCAAGTTCACCATCAATGAGAGGTATATTGATAAGATAACTTGTAAAATAGTTCCTCTGGATGTTTGCTAGGTCATCTTAAGAAGCTCATATTTTTTAGATCAAGATGCGGTCTTCTATAAATAGTAGAGAAAGTATCATCTCGTAAAGGACGAGAAGAAGTTTATGATCAAAGTCTCCAAGATGCTAGAAAGCATAGATCTTGTAGCTGCTATCCATGCAAAGCAATTAGTTAATGCTTGCAGTAAGTTCATGATGATGGTACAAGAAATCGATACTATTCATGAGGCCAAACTCTCATCCTTTAATTTCATCGATTGATCAATCAAGATCGAGATGAAGATGGAGATCAAAGAAAAGTCATCGTAGTCGTCGTCGACAAGAAAAGATAGCAAGAAATATCTCTATCATGAAATCCAAATATGGGAGCAAACCAAGTGGTTCACCAAAATTCATTATCAATAAAAAGCAAGGCTAGAAACTATCTTCAAGCAAAACCAAATAATTCAACCATGAGATAGAAAAGCAGGCATTTTTCTACCTTCAATTTTCATTTAGTAGGAGCTAAATTCTTTAAACAAGAAAAGCCCTGATCCAAGAGGATTTTCAGACTTAATGTAGGCCACTTTAGTTACTACAAGAGCTAGATAGGATTTAAAAGCAACATCCACCATATCATGAAGCCGATTCGTAAGCCAAATTTCAAGAGACCATAATAAAGTCATACAATGTCTGATTGAGATTTTTTTTTTTGAAATTAGATATCTTTTCGAGATCTACAACTTCAAGCCAATTCCTTAATGGACTAAATTAAACCAAAATTTTATCATTTTGATTTTAAAATAGATTAGTCAAACCAAAATTTTATTTTTCAAGAAAGACTTTTACCGGAGATTATCTTCCAATCCGTGCAGAATTACACAGAGCAATAAAATGCAAAGTTCATGTAGAAATTAGATCTATTTTCTTCAAAATTTTAGTATTTTTTATGATTGTTTATATTTATCATATTTTTAGAGATATAGTCCTTTTAAGCTAGGAAAAGAACTTCAATCTAATTTATTAAAACATGGACATTCTTTTAAGAGATAAATGACCTAAATTGTGCAAGGACAAATCTCATTATTATAAATAAAGACTGTCTCAATTTTTGATAGAGAGATAATAATAAAAAATATAAAGAAAGTAAAAAAACTTTGATCGCTACTCTTGAAAGTTCTCTTCTATCTTTGTGAGATTCGAGTAGCGGTTGAAAAAAATCTTTCTTCTTCCCGATCAAATCATTACTAAATCATAAACTACCAAACAATAATTTTAGATCACTGTGGATCATATCACCATAGAACTCAGAACACTGGTAATTTTAAATCACCATGGTGATCTTATTTGGATCACCAAATGCCACCTAAGAAGGAAAAGCTTCATCGCATTCACTTTAGAGGGCAAGATTTGATTACCGCGCATCTGAGGTCATATCAAATGTACATACCACAAGCCCAAAACACAACTCCATACTGATTCATCATCTAATGAATAAGAAAATTCCAAATTCCCAATAATTTTATGTATCAACAGGCAAGATAATCCTGAAAAATGGAGCAAACAAAAGATGTACACAAAGGCAAAGAACTTCCAACAAATCAAAAGCACAATTCTTATTTGAACTCTAGAAGGTAACTCAAATTCATTCTACAACAAAGGACATAGAAATCAGGAGAACTCAATCGATAAGTCCAGATCCACAAAATCCATAATCAAAGAGGTTCCATATCTTTCATTTCAGATACTTTTCTTTTTATTTAAAGAAACCAAAGCAAGATTAGGTTAAAAAAACACAACATATTTTCCAACACCATATTAATGGCGATTAATAAAATGAACGGAACATAAGGAAAACGGTGTTTCCAATTGTAGATTCAGACCTCCGAAGGGCGAGAATTCAAATTAATATGATTGTAAAAGCAAACAAAGAAAATTGGAAGAAGGAAAAAAAGAAAACTTCATATCTAGCCCTAGAACGAACAAAAAGGAATAAATAGCCAAAAGTAATCAACAATCCAACAGGAATCCCTCGAGAATAAAGAAATGGACCCCCAACGCACTATTATCCGGATCGAGCCCCAAATACAAGCCCTAAAACGATCTAACAAGAATTAATAGCTTAACGAAATCAACGATCCGACACGAATCCCTCAAGAATCCCAAAGATATGGGACCCGATGGGCCAATATCCGGATCCGCGACCCCAAGCAAACAGATCGTGCTCACCTGCATGTTGCACTTGACGAGATCAAGCGGCGTCACAGCCATGTGGGTGAGGCCACAGCTGGCGATCCCGCCTGCCGTGCAGGCAGCGTAAAACATTGGCGAGTACATCTCAATCTTCCCGGGCTCTCTGGGGGCCTGGATGAGGAAAGACCCTGGCGATGAGGCGCCATTCGACGGCGGAGGTAAAGGCGAGCTAGGGTTCTGGCTTAAGACCCTCTGGAGGCGGAAGGTCCTGGTAGCCGACGAGGAATAGAGGAAACTCGGAAGCAGCGATTGGCGAGATTTCTCGGAGAGATCCATTTTCTTGGAACAGGAGAACAGGCTCTACAGTTACGGTTAGGCTTCGGATGATGGATGAGGAGCAGGAGAAGGAAAAGCAGAAGGGGATGGATCGAACGGGCCGGGAGAGAAGTAGAGAACCGCCAAGAGGTTCTCCCACCTTCACTCAACCTCGCGTTGGTCCAACGGACAACGAAGCGAAACCTTGGTTCCGCGTTTCTAGGGCATCGTGTTATTATTTACAGAAATACCGTGACGAAAATGGCCCTTGTCCACCAAAACAGCCAGCGGCACGAGTATTGTCTGTAATGATGTGATAGTCCACAACTCTAATGGCATTTCTGTGATTGTGACAGTTCATTGATGGCATTCTGGAGAGTTTACGTCTCGTGCGGAGCGAATATTTGAAGCTCTTGGCCTGCGGCCCTGGCCCTCTTTCGAAATGAATATTAAACTCAAGAACAGACGAATAAGGTGACGAATCAGTGTAACGTCTGTTGACTAGCCATTGCTAACTGGCTTAATTAGGATCCCGCCATATTTGAATTAGCTAGCTGTTGGGCGCGTGATGCACAATGATATATCCAGAAATTGTTGTCATTGGTATCAAAATTCGTTAAACACCAAAGATAAAATAAAATACGGCCAAAAATAAAATCAGTTTCAGAACAATACTATTGGATAATACAAGTTAAAAAAAAACATATTTTGGAAGCACTTCGAAAGTTTTTTTTTAAAAAAAAATAGAGATAAAAACATCATTCAATAAATCTAAATAAATTTAGTAAGAAGTAATAGACATATCACGTAGGCTGCCAGAAACTTTCCATTGGCAGAGAGATATCCCTTTTATATTTATTTGTATCTTGCCGCTTGCAAAATGCTCCTGTATTTTTCTGTTGGTAGAATAGATTCTGTTGTGGTAATTCGATTTGATACAAAATAATTGATGGTTCATCAGTCAGTTCGATTTTATCTGAACTCATCAACTAAGTCAATGCACCTGAAGATGATATCTCTAAAGTTTAACAAGGGCTACAATCTATCCCTATGAAACAAATTCTAACTACACTTTTCTGACAATTACATTTCGTGAATCAGCCTTTAGCTTGGTCCGAAGAGAATACTTACGAAGCACAAAGTTTGTCCGCTTCGGCTTCATGATGAACAGTTATTTATCTCCTGACCTATTCCGAAAAAAATAATTCCGAAGCATATAAGCTAACGCTTCTTCAGCCTACTCCGAAAAGGATAGTCCGAAGACAATAGTTAAATTTACTTCGGATTTTTTCTAAGAAGAGTGCATCCGAAGCATATAAATGGTCACTCGACCAGAAGCAATTAGAAGTCATTCTGATCGTTATAACCATCCACATGGTCGATAGTCTTGGCTTCGATAACAAGATTTCCGACAGTCATTATTTACGGTTATGAGAAAGTTATACTAACTAACTCCCATAATCGTAATCAGTTACACTCACGCCTATAAATATTGGTAAGAGGGGACACCTAGGAGGAGGTTTTTTGGAGGCAAGTTAGAACCAGCCCATAACTAGCTCTCTCGACGCCATCTAAACTTTCTCCCTTTCTTTCCTATCCTTATCCATTCTATTTTCGAAGTTCTCCATTCTGTGGCCTAAACACTTACTGACTTTGGCATCGAAGTGTCCCCCATCGAAGAAATTCCAGTCAGGGGATTTGTTTTACAGGATTTCATCAAGATCTCATCAAAGGCGAATCGGCGAGCAGATTACATCAACAGATCCGTGAGGATTTAGCATTAATAGATTGGAGCGCCAGGTAGGGAAAGAGAATTTCCTATGTTAAGGAGAACCTTGGAAAAACAAGAATGGTTAAAGAAAATGTCTAGAATGCTTCTGCAAGCAGGGAACACCCTGTTCCTCAGGTGAATAATCCTCCGGTGGCAAATAATATGACACCTCCTATGTTGGCTATAGGGCAACAGCAATTTGAGGCCCTCCTGAATCGACTTGACGCCATGACAACATTAGTCCAAACTTTTTAAGAAAATACTATCCAGAAACAATGTCCATCAGCCACTTCTCAACACAGTCATCGAACTAGAGGAAGGGTGGACCGATGCCGAGAACCAACCCCATGTTCTTCACGAACTTGGTTTTCTTGCGAGCATTACAATACTCCACCTGGTAGACCAATGGAGGGTCGATCTGACAAAAAGAGAACTAGGCATTCTCTCTCTGTTTCTTCTAGAAGTTCTACACCTGGGGGAGTCAGGCGAAAGGAAATCAACCTCAATTATGAAGAGAAGTTCAAGTTGTTAGAGTCACAAATAGCCAGGCTCACTAATCAGATGAGGGGTGACAAAATTATGACTTTTAATTCATGACCTCCTTTCTCCGATCGAATTATGGATGAAGTCATTCCTCGGCATTTCAAGATTCTTCAAGTAGAGGCTTATGATCGAACTACCGATCCCCTTGATCATTTAGGAAGCTTCAAAGCTCATATAATGATACAAGGAGCATCCGATGCATTACATTACCTTGCTTTCCTTGCTACTTTAAAAAAAAATGCTTGAATGTGGTATTCGTGCATATAGCCAGGCACTATTCATTCTTTCACTAAACTGGAGCGGTTGTTCATTTCACATTTCCGAACCTGTTGAAAGATGCCACGAAGTACAGACAATTTGTTCCTCCTTTAGCAGAATGAAGGAGAAAGTCTTAAAGAGTTTGTCATTCGATTCAATTCTGCCACTCTTGATTTTCCTGATCTCAATGAGCACATAGCCATGTCAGCCCTGAAGAAAGGTCTCAGATCGTCGAGGTTCATTTTTTTCCTCGATAAAAGATTTCCTACAAATTATGCTAAACTACTAGCAAGGGCCCAGAAGTATGCTGTTGCTGAGGAGCAGGCGGTGAGTCGGCGACTCACTGAGGGGAGGTCCTCTTCCAAGAAAAAGAATGGCAGAGGACCAAATATGCCCACATCTTCTAACGACGCGTTGGTTCCGCACCGAAGTCCTAAACCTAAGTCATTAGGCACGCGGTTCGACTCCTACACTCCCCTCAATCTTCCAAGAGAAAAGATTTTGCTGGAAATAGAGAAGAAAAACTACTTGCAAATGCCACGTCCTATGAAGACTTTTGCTAATGTGAGAAACAAGAATAAATATTGCTGATTTCATCGAAACCATGGTCATAATATTGAGGAGTGCTTTCAGCTCTGAGATGCTTTAGAAAACATAATCAAAAGAAGGTACATGGAAAAATATGTCAGTCATCCAAAATCTCAAGCCGAAGCAACCACCCCTCAAAGAACTACCGATGAAGTTGAGCTGCCTTACCAAAGGCCGACCGATGGGAGAGTAGGCATGCTTCATCGATCAATTGGTTAGAGAATTGAAGCTAAAGAGGATAATCCCAAGAGGCTTAGGGGCAATAATTTTATTTATTTATTGGATGAAGATCTCCAAGAAGTTCAACTCCCACATGATGACCCTATTGTGGTTTCAGCTGTAATAACAAGATATAATGTAAGAAGAATTCTGATAGATAATGGAAGTTCTACCGAAGTTTTACTGTATGATGCATTTCTTAGAATAGGTTTATCTAAAAGTAAGCTGCAGAGGTCTCTTGTTCCTCTAACCGGATTTGGAGGAAATCAGGTTGTAGTTGAAGGGAAAATAGTTTTACCCATGACTCTTGGCACTGAGCCATGTCAAAGATGCTCCCATTAACTTCATAGTAGTACAAACACATTCAACTTATAATGCAATCTTGGGACGACCTGCTTTAAATAAATTCCAAGCCATAGTATCGACCTATTACCTTTTGGTATGGTTTCCTACTAAAAATAGCATCGGAGAAATGAAAGGAGACCAGAAGGTCGCTCACCAATGTCTAATAATCCAGGATAAGCAATCGACCAATCCTTTAACACTTGATCAGCTAGATCTGAGAGACAGAACTGAAGACTGTGGAGAACCTATAGAAAGGACCATTTTTGTGCCTTTGTTCGAAGACGATCCAACGAAATTTGTGCAGATTGGCAGTCTGTTAGACAAAGAGATAAAGGCAAAGTTAATTCACTTTCTCTAAAGTAATGTTGATATTTTTGCTTGGGCAGCTTCGGATATGCCCGAAATTCTATATGAAATAATTACACATCGATTGGAAGTAACTCTCAACCATAAGCCTGTTCGACAAAAGAAGAGGAACTTTGCTCTAGAGAGATAGAGGGTTATTAACGAAGAAGTCAGCAAACTTCTTGAAGCCAAATTTATAAGGAAAGTACAGTATTCAAATTGGTTGGCCAATGTCGTGATGGTGAAGAAGTCTAATGGCAAGTGAAGGATTTACATTGATTATACGGATCTCAATAAGGCTTACCCAAAAGATAGTTTTTCTTTGCCAAAGATAGATCAGTTAGTTGATGCCATTGCTGGTCATCAGCTGCTGAGCTTCATGGATGCTTTCGCAGAATATAACCAGATATGAATGATCATGAAGATGAAGAAAATATCACTTTCATCATAGAAAAAGGGCTTTACTGTTACAAAGTGATGCCATTTGGGTTAAAAAATACTGGAGCAACCTTCCAAAGATTAATCAACAAAATATTCAAGAATCAGATAGGGAGAAATATGAAAGCTTATGCTGATGATATAATTATGAAGAGTCTACATAAGTCTGACCACATTGGAGATTTAAAAGAATCCTTTGACGCTCTTAGACATCATTAAATGAAGCTGAATCCAATTAAATATACTTTTGGTGTGACCTCAGGAAAGTTTTTAGGAATCTTAGTTACCAAGTGGGGAATTGAAGTTAATCCAGAAAAAATTTAAGCCATCCGAAACATGAGACATCCTTCCTGCAAGAAAGAAGTACAGTGGCTGACAGGAAGAATTGCCTCTCTAAGTCGGTTTATTTCTCGATCAGTAGAAATGTGCCTCCCATTTTTCAAAGTTCTCTGTCAAACTTAAAGTTTTGAATGGTCAAACGATTGCAAGTTTGCCTTTGATAAGTTGAAAGAATACTTGGAAAACCCTCATTTATTTTCTAAACCTTGTGAAGGGAAAAACGGTTAGTTCGGTACTTGTTCGAAAAGATACTGACCACTTATAGAAGCCAATCTACTATACCAGTAAGGTATCACATGTGATGGAAGTATGATATCCTATAATATAAAAACTCATCTTTTCATTAATGGTTGCGGCAAAACATTTGTGACCCTATTTCCAAGCCCACACTATTATGGTTATGATGGATCAGCCCTTAAAGGTCATCTTGTGATGTCCCAACATTTCAGGAAGGATAGCTAAATGGGCCATCAAATTAGGAGAATTTGACATTGACTTTCAGCCTAGGTCGGCGATGAAAGCGCAAGTCCTAGCTGATTTCATAGCTGAATGTACTTGGAAAAAGGATGATGGTCAACAAAGGGCCGAAGAGGAAGGAACCACTGAAGAAGATCTGGAATCTATTTGGGTGCTCCATGTGGATGGCGCCTCCAACGCCAATGGCTGTGGAGCTGGTCTCATTCTGGCCAGTCCGAATGGTCAGATTATAGAGTATGCTCTTCGTTTTTCTTTTCAAGCTTCGAATAATCAAGTAGAGTATAAAGTCCTTATTGCTGAACTCAAAATTGCTCAAAAATTGGAGATTCAAAAGGTTAAAGTTTTTTCAGATTCTCAGTTGGTGGTGAATCAAGTAAAAGCTGAATTCGAAGCTCGAGATCCCATTATGATTCAATATATAGCGAAGGTACAAGGTTTAATATCTTAGCCGGAATATTTTGAAATTGCTCATGTACCTCGGATAGAAATTCTCGGGCTGATGCTCTTTCATGCCTCGCGATCACCACCCCAGATTTTCTTGGTCGGATATACGTAGAATATCTTGAAGACCGCAGCATATCTGAATCTACAGTAGAGGTATATCCGATTGAACATGAGCCATCTTGGATGGATCCCATCCTTAAATTCTTAAATGAAGGAATATTGCCTAAAAATAAGCTTAGAGCTAAATGGCTTCGTTGGATAGCTTCCCAGTATATGGTTTTAGACAGGATTTTGTATAAATGATCATTTACACAACCTCTATTAAAATGTTTAGGGCCATCAGATGTCGATTATGCTCTCAAAAAAGTGCATAAAGATATATGTGGGGATCACCTAAGGAATAGATCCTTGGCTTACAAAATAATTCATCAAGGCTACTATTGGCCAACTATTCAAAAGGATTTCGCAGATTTTGTTCGAAGATGTGATCAGTGTCAAAAGTATTCTAATATACAAAGATGGCCTGCAAATTAGCTAACTCCGTTGACAGCTCCTTGGCCTTTTGCTCAATGGGGAGTGGACATTCTTGGTCCATTCCCTCCAGCCTCCGGATAATGAAAATTCCTTATAATGGCTATTAACTATTTCACTAAGTGGATTAAGGCCGAACCCTTGGCACAAATTGCTGAGGCAAAAGTCGAGAATTTTGTAAGAAACTTTATTATTTTCCATTTTGGAATTTCTTATGCCATTGTTACTGATAACGGAAGGCAATTCAACAATCCGAAGTTCAAAGGCTTCTGCACCCAGTACCATATACTTCATAAGTTGACTTCTGTTGGTCACCCTCAATCAAATAGAGAAGCTGAAGTGACCAATATAACTATTCTTCATGGTCTCAAGACCAGGTTGAATGATGCTAAGGGATCATGGATTGAAGAATTGAATTCGGTTCTTTGGGCATACCGAACCACTCCCAGATCAGCCACCGGCAAATTCCCATTTCACTTAGCTTATGGCACTGAAGCAGTCCTCCCTATAGAGGTTTCTTTACAATCTTTATGGATTGACCATTATAAAGAACCTGAAAATTCAGAGCATCGAAGAATTGATTTGGATTTATTGCAAGGCACCCGACTCCATGCTCAAATGAAGATGGCGGCATATCACCAGAAGATTACCAAATATTACAACTCTCATGTAAAAGAGCAAATTTTTTGCCCCAAAGACATAGTCTTGTGGAGGTCCAAAGTGTCCAAGCCGATTGAACAAGACAAGCTTTCTCCTAACTGGGAAGTTTCTTATCAAATCACGAAAGTCATCCACCCCGGAACTTATCGACTTGAAACTTTGGAAAGTACTTTGTTACCTCGGCCTTGGAATGTGCAAAACCTTTGCAAATATTATTAATAAAAAATTTTTTGTTTACGAAATTATATTGAAATGTTCAAATCAAGATGGGCCTAACTAGCCTATCTTATTCTCTATCAAAGGCATGGGATGATCTACGTGATCTACCCAACGGTAAATTCGATGAAGTACCGAGGTGGGCCTAACAAGCCTATCTTATTCTCTATCAAAGGCAAAGGGATGATCTACGTGATCTATCCAACGGTAAATTTGATGAAGTATCGAGGTGGGTCTAACAAGCCTATCTTATTCTCTATCAAAGGCATGGGGATGATCTACGTAACGATAAATTTGATGAAGTGCTAAGATGGGCCTAACCAGCCTGTATTATTCTCTATCAAAGATATAGGGACGACCTACGCGATCTATTCTATGACAAATCCAATGAAGTACATAGTAAATCCGGCAACACGCTGAAGTATATCCACTCAATATATATTATTTTCCATCAGTAATAATCTAAGCAGCCAATCTCAACAGAAAAGTTGATGAAATAACAAGTTTAAGTACTTTGGATCTTCTTATTCATGAAAGGAAAAGAAGCAAGATAACGGTATTTCATTTGCATGATTATTTTATTATTATTATATCTTCTTGGAAGATGGAGATGATTTCATATATCAAAAGTCTTTGTTCGATATATTAATGACAGTAGTGTCTAAAGTTTGGTTTTCTGTTCGACCAATCCTATTCAATGTGATTTGAAGAGTCTGAATTAGAAAGATCGATTTTATGGTAAGCTGAACTGTTCGGATTCTTTGAAGCCTATGTTTACGTCGTGACCAAGCCCGAAGACTTTGTATTACTTTAAGTCCGAAGACTTTATCCTTAAACTAATTTTCATTTAAAATTTTGGGGTTGATGGTTGATATGTTTATTAGGAATATTGCTTACTCACAGACTCTATCTAATTAAAGAGATGTTATTCAGCATCTTACCTCCGATGAATTTATACTTGGTAAATTTCTCATTATGGCATAATTTATCTGGAAAGAAAGATGTTTCATTCATGACGAAGTAAGTACATGTATGTTATCTTTCTTACAATATGATCAAAAAGTAAAAGAGTTACAAAAATTGGATGACTTCTGCATCAGCTACTTATGATGGGTTAGCTTCAGCCAAAACCTCTTCAGCTTTAGTTGAGTTGATTAGGTCCGTAGCTGCTAATACTTCTTCTTCAGTAGCTTCTTCAATTGCAGCACAAGCCTCTTCAGTATGACCCAATATTTCTTTAGTAACTATAGGAGATCTAGGCTCTTCTGTTCCTTCAAGTTTGTATAGTTGAATCTTCGAGATATCAAGGTTTGGATAAAGATTTTGCACTTCATTCATCCTATCATTGTAACCTGCGTGGTAGCTGAATGCCCCTGATTCAGTCATTTCATCATCGAATGTCGAAGACTTCTTGTAGTCCTCGACCACCCTATGTGATATTTTAAAGTTTTTTTTTTCTTCAGTTGCTTCAGCTCTTTTAACCACTTCATCAGCCTTTTTCACTGCTTCTTTGATCTTATGTTGAGCTTCTTTGGCTGAATGTTCCAAGGACCGAATCTTTTTCTTTCTCTTCTTGAGCTTTGCCTCTTTCTCAGAAACCTTCGATGGAGCCTTTTCTAATTCGACTTTTAAATTCTGGATCGTGGCATCACTCAAAGCAAGCTTCTCCTCCATGGCCTTCTTTAACTCTTCAGCTACTTCATTTTTAGCTTCGGCCATTTGGAGTTTTTCTTGAGTTCTTTTATGGTAATCTCTAAAATCAAATATACTCTCTTCCATAAGAGTAATATCATGAATTAGCTGCATTGACAATGTAGAATATGAAGTTAACCAGGTTAAATACTATAAAAAAAAAGAAGAGAGAAGAAGAAAGGAAATGATACTTACCTTCAGCATAGATGAGAATGCCGAATCAGATATTTTCTCAATATTTCGAGTTTTGCTCACTTCCCAATCTCGAGGGAGGAGAGTGTACTTCAGTATCTTTCTAGCTAATTCAGGATGCACCAAGCCCCGTGCATTAAAAAAGACTGCAAAGTTCACATTGTATTCTTTATCTTTCGGAGTATCTCTCACTAGAGCTGTCAATATGGGCTAGCCCAACCCTAACCTATATGGGCTTGCATTTTGTGGGCCGGGTCGGGCTAGGCCCACTTGTACAAATGGGCCAAAAAATTCCAACCCGGCCCGGCCCTATGTGGCGGCCTATGTGGGCCGTGGACTAGGGCCGGGCCAGCCCCCTATGTGGGCCGTGGGCTAATGCCATGGGCTAGAGCCGTGGGCTAGGGATCCACGTGCTGAAAATATCAAGTAGGAAAAAAATGAATCAATTTATACTATTCGTTTCTGCAGATTTTGGGACTGAAAATATGTGCTGATACTATGGTAGGAGATGCAATGATAAGAGGCATCTCTGGAGGACAAAAGAAGCATGTTACAATAGATAAATCTAACAAGAAAAAGAAGAGGCTAGACTAGAAGTCTAGAACTATCAATCATAAGTAGTGTCCTTTGATGTAATAAGATAGCAAGTTCTAATGATGCTTCACATGATTCTATGCAAGTGAGATGCTTGTTGGGCCGGCTAAGGCGCTATTCATGGATGAGATCTCTACTGGTCTTGACAGCTCCATAACTTACCAGATTGTCAACTCCCTCAGACAATCAGTCCACATCCTTGGTGGGATTGCATTCGTTTCATTGCTTCAGCCAGCTCCAGAGACATACGACCTCTTTGATGACATCGTTCTCCTCTCGAAAGGGCAAATTGTGTATCAGGGTCCAAGGGAAAATATCCTTGAATTTTGATCATTGTTTTGTTTGGAAAAAAAAAAGATGGAAAGAATAATGTCATAGCATAAATTAACATCTTTTTTTTTTATGGGTAGAAAGAGAAGCCAAGTTGTGATACTAAAAAAAATAGAGTTTCTAAATTACAAAATACAATAATGGTTGCACCTAGAGGCACAAGTAACAAACCAAGTTACATAAGGATACCAATCCTTCAAACAGCATACAGAAATCACAACTTGACATTTACCGTCCAACATTCCTAACCCATGAATACCCCAATCAGCAGCACAATGTAAAAGGTTGAACTGGCAGCAGTCTGTGAACTTCCACCATCCACTTGAAATATAAACCAAACTGTTTTGTAATTTTTGTGCCAGATTCAGAATTAATATAGAATGCTGAAGCAGCATTGATTCCCCCTCAAATCAATAGAGTAAAAACCAGTCATTGGTGACATTTTGTATTAGCACATTCCAGTCAAGTAATCTATAATTGCGTTGATCGCTCCAGCTAATTAACCAGCCATAGATATGCTGTTTGGAAGAAGAAACTAACCATAAATCAATAGAATAAAACCATAATTCACATGAAAGAGGGACTCCAAAACCCATAATTTCCAAAGCCCATAATTTCCATAGTATATCAAACTCCAAAAACAACATAAAGTTAAACAAACTATCCTTCTACAAATTCATCTTCTTCAAACTCAAAAAACAACATCAAATTAAATAAATTATTCCTCCTCAAATTCATCTTCTTGGAGCATATTTGAATCCACTGTTGATGTCTTGAGGCTAGCACTATTATAATCTTCATCTAAAATTCACAACCAAGTAAAAATCAATTAAATAATTAATTATAAAAATAAATTAATGAACCAAAATTATAAAGTATATATAACAAATATATAAGAAACATTACCATCAGGATTTGGAACAAAGCCATGCAACCAATTTCGAGTGCAAATTAGAATTTGAATATTTTCAAGAAGGGTAGAAGTCTATAATTAGTGAGAATACTACCACCAATACTAAAAGCAGATTCTGATGCCACTGTAGTAATTGGAATGCTAAATATGTCATGTGCCATAATAGAGAGAGTAGGAAATCATTTTGCATTAATCTTTCAATAATTGAGAACATCCAAATCATCATAGTGGTCATAATCAAGTTTTGTTTCATCCAGATAAATATCCAATTCACTCTTGCCAGTGTGAATAACATTTTCATTCTGAAACATTTTAAACTCCTACAATATTTTAAACAAATGGACAAAATATAAATGAAAGCAATAAGATATAACTAGAAAAAAATTAAGAAGGTCGAATTTTTAAAAAAAATACAAAACTCACATTGAAGATTCTTGATCTCTTGTGTTTACTTCCATTTCCACATGGCCCATGCAACAAGATAGACTCGTTAGATGATGGAGAAGCACTTGGTACATTGAAGTTGCTTGCATATTCTTCAAAAAGCTTCTCTAATTTCTCCTTCATATTTTTTATCTTCTCTTGAAAAGTTGAAGGGTTAAGCTTTATAAAACAAAATTTTAAGAAATCAAGCTTCATTCATGGATTAAGAATAGCTCCAAAAGCAAGCACTATACTATAATCCTTCCAATATTTATTAAACTTCCCTTTCATCCTAGTAGCCATCTCCCTTATTACCTCATCATCATTGTACAAGTTCTCATTCAACATACATTCAATTTTCCAAACTTGCATGAAATATAAGTTAGAGGTTGGATAAAATGAACCTGAGATCATGCTTGTTGTCTCATAGAATGGTTCCAAGAATTCACATACATTGTCTCCTCTTCTCCACTCTTCATCTATTGGACAATATTTATAATTCCTATCAATCATTTGCAGAATATCAAAGGCTTTCTGATATTTGTTTGCACTTTCAAGCATCAAATATGTTGAATTCCATCTAGTTAAGACATCCAACCTTAAACCAATTCCTGTACCAATGCTAGCTTGCTGAACACATTCTTGAAACTTAATCATCCTCCCATCTAATCCCCTTACATACTTAACACTTTTCCTAATTTTAAATAATACTTCATTGGCTACTTTTAAGGCCTCTTGAATAATGAGATTTAATATATGAGCAGAATACCGCACACGAAAAAATTCACCATCACACAACAAATTGTTTTGCAAATGGAGATGGTTTTTCAAAATATCTTGCATATTATCATTAGCAGAAGCATTATCCAAGGTAAGAGAAAAAACCTTTGTATTAATTCTCCATTGCTTCAAACAATCAAATATAGTTGCTTCCAATTCAACTCCAGTGTATAGAGGTTTCATACGACAAAAGTTGAGAATTTTACTACATAATTTCTAATTTTCATCAACAAAATGGGCAGTTAAATAAATATAACCCTCTGTAGTAGATGCTGTCCATACATCAGAAGTCAAACATACTCTATTAGGCATTTTAGCCATGACTTGCTTAAGCTTCTTCTTCTCTTTGATGGAGACTTTTTTGATATCAGAAATAACAGTATTTCTAGAATGCACGACTACATCTGGATTTAAGTAACTTGCCGAAGTTCTAATCTTCTCATATTCAACAAAAGAAAAAGGCAAATCATGTTGAATTATAGCTTCTACTAGCATTTGTCGATGAACCTTTTGATTGATCTTTCTTGATCTCATTTTTCCATCTTGGTTAATGAGCATTTGACCCACATCTTGATATGTAATTTCTTTACAGCTTGAAATATGACGACTTAAATGTGAAGTCCCATAATTGATACGAGTCTTAGGATTGGTACCTGATATGGCAACATCGCTGACATGGAGTATGCGTCAGATCCAGTTGGCCGCCAGGAAGTACCATGCGACGTCATCTCCGAGCACTCTTGCCAGGTGGCTTAGCTAGCGGTTAAGCCAACCTCGGGCTGAGCTCGGCATCTCTGCCACTTTGCTAGGTGTCGACCCAGGCGAGGTCCACCTCGATCGGAGTGGCCCTGCCTCTGCTCCTTTACCAGGTGGCGCCCCCAGATGGGCCCACCTCATCGAAGTCGAGCCAGGCTCCCCTTGCTCCTTCGCCAGGTGGCACCCCCAGATGGGTCCACCTCGGCTGAAGTCAAGCTAGCCTTTGCCACTTCGCTAGGTGTCGACCCAAGCGGGGTCCACCTCGGTCGGAGTGGCCCTGCCTCTGCCTCTGCTCCATCGCCAGGTTGCGCACCCAGATGGGCCCACCTCATCGAAGTCGAGCTAGGCTCCCCCTGCTCCTTCGCCAGGTGGCACCCCCCAGATGGGTCCACCTCGGTCGAAGTCGAGCTGGCCTCTGCCACTTCGCCAGGTATCGACCCAAGCGGGGTCCACCTCGGCCGGAGTGGCCCTGCCTCTACTTCTGCTCCTTCACCAGGTGGCGTCCCCAGATGGGCCCACCTCTTTGAAGTCGAGCCAGGCACCCCCGCTCCTTCGCCAGTTGGCACCCCCCAGATGGGTCCACCTCGATCGAAGTCAAGCTGGCCTCTGCCACTTTGTCAGGTGTCGACCCAGGTGGGGTCCACCTCGGTCAAAGTAGCCCTGCCTCTGCTCTTTCGCTAGGTGGTGCCCCCATATGGGCCTACCTCATCGAAGTCGAGCCAGGCTCTCTCTGCTCCTTCGCCAGGTGGCACCCCCCAGATGGGTCTACCTCGACCAAAGTCGAGCTGGCCTCTGCCACTTTGCCAGGTGTCGACCCAAGCAGGGTCCACCTCAATCGAATTGGCCCTGCCTCTACTCCTTCGCCAGATGGCGCCCCCAAATGGGTCCATCTCGATTGGAGTCAAGCCGGGCACCTCTACTTCTTTGCTAGGTGGAGCTCCTTGATGGGTCCACCTCGACCGAAGCGGGCCTGACTCAGCTCTCCCGCTAGGTGGCACCCCTAGACGGGTCCACTTCGATCGAAGTCAGCCTTCTCTGCGGAGCACGGAAGGACCGAGGGCGCAAGCCCCGAGGAGGCTGCTGAGGATGGCGTGCACAGGCAGCGCACCCAATATGGTCCCCAGGCCTGTAACGATACATGAAACCTTGTTGGCACCAGTTTAGAAGGGGTACCCTGCTCGAGGTACCGAATCCAGCACCCGGTAACCCAGTACTCCAAAAAGGGAGGGCCACGGTCAATGCCTTAGGCCCGAGGGTGCCTTCGCAAGGATTGGGACCCTGTCAAGTTCCCCCTTTTGTAACTACACGACAGACGAGACCGGCTCACCACTTAACTCCCGACCGTAAGGGGGGATGACCTAGGAGAACGGTCGCTAATCGTCGCTGACCTCCAGAGCCTCCCCAGGAGGAGGAATCGAGGCACGAACGTATCCAGTGACCAGCGACCTAAAAAGGGACACTAGGGGCCAAGAAGGAAGGTAAGCAATCAAGAGGACAAGCACATTGTTGACTCCTGGAATGATTTTGATGATCACAAAATATTAGAGCATGTATTTGATACTAATTCTTTCAAATTACTTGAGAAGTTTTTACAGGAAATTGGTTACCTTAGTTTAAAATGGTTTTCAAATTGATTGGAAGGTAATTCAATTATGTATGTACTTTGATGAACTTGAACTTGTAAAAGCCTTAGTTTTGTCAATTTTGTAATCTTGTAAAATGGGCTGAAAATTTGTAAAATTAAGAGTATGTAGTTTAGCTTTTATTTGATTCAAGTGTTGAAGAGTTTTGGAGAAGCTTGAAGCATTAATTAAAGACTTTGCAAGAGCTGACTCATTAATCAATAGCCGACTCATTGTAGCACGGCACGGAGAAAATTTCAAAGTTTAGTATCAAGAGCCGACTCCTGTCCCAAGAGCCGACTCATGGAAAAATATATATTTTTGAAGTCTGAGAACTCGAGCCGACTCCTACCCCAAGAGCCGACTCGTCCAGAGTTAGGGTTTTTGGTGAATTAAGAACTAGAGCCGACTCCAGTCTGAAGAGCCGACTCTGGGTATTTATCATTTTGAATTTACTGAAGGCAAGAGCCGACTCCAGTCTGAAGAGCCGACTCTGGGTATTTATCATTTTGAATTTACTGAAGGCAAGAGTCGACTCCTACAGAAATTTTTTTTGGGTTGTTTGAGACTTCAAGCTAACTTGTGGACCTCGAGCCGACTCGAGTAGCCATTTTCTGCACTCCAACGACTAGTTGCTGAAAGTGATTTTTGAATCCCATTTCATCTCCAACAGCTCTTTCACGAATTCCTAGACCCTACAACAGCCATATCTCATGGAAAACTATAAAAGAAATTATTTTTGAGGGATTAAACAATAATTAGAGCATTATTATTGATTTATCTTGAGATATTGAAGAGCTTTCAAGTCTTTCACCTACCTTACTTCAAGAGCTTTCAAGTTAGGATTCAAAGCTTCACCAACTCTACTCCATCATTGAATCCACTCATTAAAGAAGCAAAGAAGTAGCTTGAAGAGCATTAAAGAGCATTCAAAGCTAGGCTTCATCTTGATCTACATCGACAACACTTAGACAAACTCGGTTTATTGTAGTTGCTTGTTTATCTTCTCTTTATCCTTGTTTTCTCTCTAAGAATAGCAAGGGGCTATGTCTTAAGAGAGGGTTGAAGGTTTTTAGGTGAGCCTTGTGAAAACCTAAGTTGGGTTCTTGGTGATCCCGGTATAAAACCAAGTGTTAGGATTTTCTTTGGTGATCCTGTTTAAAACCAAAGGGAATTTGGGTTTCTTTGGTGATCCCTGTAAAACCAAAGTGTATAGGTTTAGATTGTGAGCCTGGTAAAATAATCCGACTGTATTCCGGTTGGAGGATATAGTGGAAATCCAAGTGGTGCTTGGATAGTGGACATAGGAGATGGTTGCTCCGAACCACTCTAAATCTTTTGTATTTGTGCTTGTGTTCTTATTGCTTTATTGCTTTTACTTAATTACTTCCGCATTGCATATTGCACCACAGCACTAAAAGAATTTCAAAGTGCATATAATTGTGAAAAGTTTTTTAATCCCAATTCATCCCCTTCTTGGGAAGCCACCTGGGCAACAAGTGGTATCAGAGCGGAGTCTCTGAAAGTTACTTAGAGTAAAGATATATGGCACATCCCATGAGCACTTCATTGGCTGAAGGTCAATCCACAAATCGACCTCCACTTTTCACTGGAACCAATTATACATATTGGAAGGCAAGAATAAAAATATACATTCAAGTCGTAGATTTTCATTTATGGAAAATTATCTTGAAAGGACCTCACACACCCACTGTTAGAGTTAATGATGTAGAGGTTCCCAAACCAAAAGAGGAATAGGACGAAAATGATATGAAATTAGCTGAGCTAAATGCCAAAGCAATAAATTTACTGTATTGTGCTTTGGATCCAAATGAGTTTAACAGAATTTCAACTTATAATTCTACTAAAGAAATTTGGGACAAGCTAGAAATTACACATGAAGGCACATCACAAGCTAAAACATCAAAAATCAATATTCTTGTGCATAATTATAAGCTATTTAAGATGGATCCTAGTGAGACTGTATCTGCTATGTACGCTTGCTTTACTGATATTATAAATAGTCTTAAAAGTCTTGGTAGAACTTACACTAATACTGATCTTGTCCAAAAGGTTTTGAGATCCTTGCCAGATAAATGGGAAGCTAAGGTGACGCTATTCAAGAGGTTAAGGACCTAAATACTCTGCCACTGGATGAACTATTTGGATCATTGATCACACATAAATTAGCTATGCAACAAAGGACTGAGGAAGATACCAAAAGAAAGAAATCTATAGCATTTAAAGCTACAGAAAAAGATAAAAATGAAGACTCTGACTCATCAGATGATGATGATCTAGAGAATGATGAAATAGCCCTGGTAATGAGAAGATTCAAAAAGTTTATAAGCAAAAGAAAAACAAATAAATGGAGAAAGCAATTTAGAAAAGGAGATTTTGGGAAAGAAAGAGAAAGAGATAAAGAAAAAGATAAGGATAAAGATAAATATCAAGTACCAATCTGTTATGGATGCAAGAAGCCGGGATACATCCGTCCTAACTGTCCTGAGGCAAAGAAAAAGATGATCACCAAAAGGAAGAAAAAGACAATGCTTGTAGCATGGAGTGACAGCGATGATTCTACATCTAATGAAGAGGATGAAGAGACAATAAAGACTGCACAAATATATCTTATGGATTTGGAAGACGAGGTAACTACTTCTGAATCTAATTTAGAATTTATATATGATAAGCCGCATAATGCTTTTTGTGAATTATTGGTAGAATATAAAAAAGCTGGTTTAAAAATAAAAGCTTTGAAAATTTAGTGTGATTCAATTGAAAAAGACAAAAATGAATTTGGTGAAAGAAACAAGATTTTGCAAAGAGAATTAAACATAGTTTGTGAAAGACTTAAGGCTATTCAATTTGAAAAAGAAGAGCTTCTTGAGAAAAACAAAGGTTTAAAAAATAAAAATGATGATTTAAAGAAGGAAGTTCAAAAGCTCAAGCTTTTGGTTGAAAAACTAATCTTAAGTTCCAACAAGGTAGAATTAATTTTAAAAGATCAAAGAGAGACAAATAATAAATTTGGAATTTGTTACAAAGGTTCAATTTCAAACAAATTTTCTGCATCTACATCATATGCTCCTAAGTTTATTAGTTCAAAATAAGTTAGACCTAAATTTGCATCATCTCATACTTTTTATTCAAAATCAAGGATTGTATGCTATGCTTGCAATAACTTTGGTCATAAAGCATTTGAGTGTCATTTGAAATATAATGATAAAAAGAAAATTAAGAAAGTTTGGGTTCCAAAAGGAACAATTTCTTCTAAATTGCAAGGACCCAAGAAAGCTTGGGTACCTAAATTTGTTAAATGATTGTTTTGCAGGGATGTCTTGCAGCCACAAATAAAAAGAAAAGATGGTATCTGGATAGCGGCTGCTTAAGGCACATGACGGGTGATGCTGATCAATTCTTCACTCTAGAATAAAAGGATGGTGGAATGGTAACATTTGGTGATAATCGAAAAGGAAGGATAATCGATATCGGTAAAATCAAAATTACTCCTTCTACATTTATTGAAAATGTGTTACTTGTAGAAAAGCTAAAACATAATTTTTTGAGTATTAGTTAGCTATGTGACATTGGTTTTAATATTTTCTTCAAGTCATAAATGTGCATAGTAGTTGATCCACTTGACTCTAGTACTAAATTCATTGGACACAGACTTGGTAACATTTATGTAGTAGATCTTAATGATCTAGCTATGTCAAGCAATACAAGTCTTACAGCAATGAATGACAAGAGCAAGGAATCAAGTTTACTATAGCATAGGCGACTTGGACATGCTAGTATAGATACTATAGCTAAACTTATTTCAAATGATTTAATCAAAGGATTGCCAAAATTTAAAGTTAATTTTGATTATGTTTACGATACTTGTCAATTAGAAAAATAGACGAGGGAGAGTTTTAAATTCAAAAATATCGTTTCTACTACTAGACCCTTAGAGCTACTTCACATGGACTTATTTGGACCTACTAGGACTACCAGCCTAGGTGGTATAAAATATGGTCTTGTGATTGTAGATGATTTTTCAAGATATACATAGGTTTTGTTTATTACATATAAAGATGAAACTTTCAAAGTATTCAAAAAGTTTTATAAAAGAGTTATAAATTTGAAAAATCTATATATTATTTCAATTCGTAGTGATCATGGCATCGAGTTTGAAAATCAATATTTTGATCACATTTGCACAAAGCACAGTATTGATCATAACTTCTCTGTACCTAGAACACCACAGCAGAATGGTATTGTAGAAAGAAAGAATCGTACTTTGGAAGAGATGTCCAGAATAATACTTTGTGAAGGAAATCTTCCAAAATACTTTTGAGCAGAAGCTGTTAATACCGCATACTATATTTTGAATAGAGTTTTGATTAGACCTATTATCAAAAAAATTCCCTAGGAACTTTGGAACAATAGAAAATCTAATATTAAGTATTTTCATGTTTTCGGATGTAAATATTTTGTTCTTAATAATGAAAAGGATAATCTTGGTAAATTCGATGCAAAATTCGATGAGGCTATTTTTCTTGGATATTCTTTAAATAGTAAAGCCTATCATGTTTTCAATATAAGAACTTTGACTGTTGAAGAATCTGTATATATTGTTTTCAATGAATCTGATATTACATCTTCTAGAAAGGAAGATTTTGCTGATGATGATGCAGGTACTCTAGAACATGGACTGAAAGATTTGACTCTTAAAGACAAACAATCAAGTGAACCACATGAAGAAGAGGTAAGCAAAAATCATGATGATATATCCAAGGAATGGAGGTATGTACAATCATATCCTAAAGAATTAATTATAGGAGACCCATCTCAAGATGTTAAAACTAGATCTGTACATAGAGATACACATGACTAAATTGCTTTTGTTTCTCATGTAGAATCACACACTATAGAAGAAGTTGAAACTGATCCTAATTGGATACTAGCAATGCATGATGAATTAAACCAATTTAGGAGAAATAATATTTGGACAATAGTAGAAAGACCTAATGACTATCCTGTTATAGGTACTACGTGGGTTTATAGAAATAAACTAGATGAAGAAGAAAATGTAATTAGAAATAAGGCTAGACTAGTAGCACAATGATATATTAAGAAGATGGAATAGATTTTGATGAAACCTATGTACCAGTAGCCTGATTTGAAGCCATTAGATTATTATTAGCTTATGCATGCTTTATGAACTTTAAATTATTTCAAATGGACGTAAAGAGTGCATTTCTGAATGGTTTTCTATCCAAAGAAGTTTTTATTGAGCAACCACCGGGTTTCATTGATCACACTTTTCCAAATCACGTTTTCAAATTGAATAAATCTTTGTATGGTTTGAAACAGGCACCTAGAGCTTGGTATGATAGACTAAGTAAATTTTTAATTGCAAATGATTTTGTAAAAGGTAGTGTTGATACCACACTGTTTATTCAAAGAAAGAATAATGATATTTTAGTTGTTCAAATATATATTGATGATATTATTTTTGGATCTACTGATGAATCTTTATATCAAGATTTTGCTAAGCTAATGCAGGAAGAATTCGAAATGAGCTTGATGGGTGAGCTGAGTTACGTTCTTGAACTTCAAACCAAACAAACTAAAGAAGGTATCTTGATCAACCAGGCCAAATACATCAAGGAGATTATCAAAAACTTGGCATAGAATCAAGCAAAGAAATTGGAACACCCATGAGTCCTGCATGTAGACTTGACAAAGATGAGAATGGGACAAATGTTGATCAAAAGCTATACCGAGGTATGATCGGTGCATTATTTTATTTGACAGCTAGTAGACCTGATGTTTTATTTAGTGTTTGTATGTGTGCACGATTTCAATCTCATCCAAAAGTGTCACACATCATAGCTATTAAAATAATCATTAAATATCTGAAAGGCACATACAATATAGGTTTATGGTATTCTAAGCACATATCTTCAAAATTAATTAGTTATTATGATGCTGATTATGAAGGCTATAAAATTGATAGAAAAAGCACAAGTGGCACCTGTCAATTTCAGGTATTAACTTGATTTTTTGGCACTGTTGCAAACAGAACTCTGCAGCACTATCTACTGCTGAGGTAGAATATATGGCTGCTGGGAGCTGTTGTGCTCAAGTATTATGGATCAAGCAACAACTAGAAGATTATGGTGTTGTCCAATCTAAAATTTCTATTAAATGTGACAATACCAGTACTATAACTTATCCAAAAATCCAATTCAGCACTCGTGAACTAAGCACATAGAAATTAGACATCATTTTATTCGTGATCATGTTTTAAATAATATTGTTAAGCTAGAATTTATACCTACTGAAGATCAACTTGCTGACATTTTTACTAAACCCCTTAGTCTAGATAGATTTGAGAAAATTAGAGGCGAATTAGGGCTGTGTGACCCATTATGAACATTTTAACCTAATTTTTTTAAAAAATAGGAAAAATTATCTAGGTATTTCAAATTTCTCTCTAGAGCTTAGGACAACCTATTTTATTATCTAGAAACCCATAGAAATTGATTTGACTTTTTTCGATTTTTAGGCTATTTTTTTGGCTCGAGCCGACTCGAGTCATCAGGCTGTTCGGCGAGCCAACTCGAAAGTCGGACCAAACATTTTTAAATAGGATTTCATTAGTTTGTTTTCACTATGTTTTTAAGTTTTGCTCTCTTCCACTTAGCCGACTCCTCTTTCCATCTTAGGGAAACATCCTAAAACCCTTCCTAATACATCCAATCTCTTAATCCTAGCTAGATGGCACACCGTAAAGCCATAGCTAAGAAACCCCAGAGGGTGGTTCGGACTATTGCGGAGGAAACGAGAACGAAACGATGCTTGGACATCTCCAATCCGGAAGAAGAACAGCAAATCGAGCAAGAAGAAGAGCCATAGGCACCCGGCAAGTGATTCTAATAGGTAATCGTCAAGTAACTCCTGGTAGGTGCATCGATTTCAATTTCTTGGAGCAAGAATAGTTGTACATTGGGAATTGGCTAGATAAATAGGGATGGAAAGATTTCTATTTGTTGAATGTACCCACCTATCCTAATTTGGTCAAACAATTTTTTGAAAGTATGTCCTTAGGTGCATTCCATATCGAAGGAACTGTGAAGGGAAAGCACATTGAGATTAGTGAGCAAAACTGTCAAACATCCTCTACATTCCAAAAGAAGGTGAATGTTACCTAGTTTTAAAGGAGAAGCAGAAGACCCTAAGACTAATACTGGAAAGATCAAATGTAAAGGGTATTGTTCATGTTAGTTCAGTTATCATTGGAAATGAGGCTTTTGCACAACATTATTAGTCGGGTTTTCTTGCCTCGGACAGGGCGGTTTGATTGGGTCAGTGAGCGTGACCTAGTTTTTATGAGATGTCTGATTGAGGGGGTAGCCCTCAACTTACCGTTTATCATGCTTTCATAGATGAGAGAGGTGGCTCGTAGGGCACTAGCTTGTCTACCGTATGGGATGGTCTTTACTCTTCTATTTCAGGATGCCCTGGTAGACTTGACAGGTGAGGACAGCCGGCTACTTTTACACACTGACAGGTACACTCTGAAATTCCTTACTCGGATGGGATTTATTAAAGTAGACGGTCATTGGATTCGGAAGACTTCAGGTATTCTAGTAGCACACTCAGATAACTTAGAGAAGGATACTCAGGCAGCAGAGGGACATGATGAGGAGGCAGATACACATGCTGATGAGGCTGGACCGTTAGAGCCAGCTCCTACCACACCTCGTTTACCAGTCATGAGATCTACAGCTGTTGGACCTGATGCAGATAACTTACTACAGAGAGTACTGGATGAGATATCTTGTCTCAGATCTGACACTGATACCAGGATTGCTCTACTTCAGTCTGAGATGCAACAGGGATTCCAGGATATTATGATCATTCTTAGATAGCTTACTGCAGTCAGCCAGTCTGTACCAACAACTTCGACAGCAGCACCTGACACTGGCACTGGCATTGATCATGATCAGGGACAGGTGGCACAGTTCAGTGATATTCCTGCAGAGGCCGAGGCTGGTATTGAGGTTCCAGGATCTGATGTTGGATAGACTCCAGCCATAGAGATATTATCTACCACCAGCACTTTGGCATTGTCCTTTGATCCTCCGACTATCAGACCTACTCCCATTATCATTTCTTCAGAGTCCAAAGTAAAAGCCAAAGCCAAAACTAAAGTTTCTAGGACTACCACTCCTACTAGGACTAGAATTAGGGATCTTAGACCTAGGTTTCCTAAGTTTAAGCCTAGTCCAGGAATCTTAGAGGTCAGTTCCTCCACTAGTGAAGAAGACCTTAGTGATGATGATCCTAGCCCATCTTTTTGATGTTTTTAGGCTTTTATCTTGATGTTTTAGGACTCTATGCTTGTTGTATTTTGATGTTGTGATACTATTTTGTCGTGCCGGGGCATATTTGTAATGTATCACCTATGTACTGACTTTTCATATATATATATATATATATATATATATATATATATATATATATATATATATATATATATATATATATATATATATATCACTTTTTATACTACATATCTATCCTTGTTATGAATGATTTATTATGAATGAATGTTCTCTTCTATACCTTTTGTTGATGACAAAAAGGGGGAGAACGGAGAATGTGCATGAAAAGGCTAATATGAATGTTGGATTTACAGGTTTATATGAAAATTTGATGAAAATAAAAAGAAATGCTATTACAATAGTAAGGGGGAGCTTTTATCAAATCTTTTAAAATTTATTTCAATTACTTGTTAGTTTTATAAGTTTCGATACACAATACTCCTGATACATTATGTTTCGATACTTATTGCTCATATGATACAGCTAATACAGTGAATCGATACATATGATACTTGGTATTAATAGTTTTCAGTTTTATACATATGATACGTTGTGATACACTGTGTTGATACCTTGATACTCAATCTGTGTGATACACACTGTTATGGCTGTTATGATGATGTGGCATGTCTCAGATTTCGCTGGGCGTGATTCGTGCCATGTGGAGTCTTTTTCTTCGGCAAAGTCAGGTGTGGATCCACCTCGGCCGAGGTCGAGGTCGGTCCAGGCCTTCCAGCCGCTCTGCCAAGTGTCCACCCAGGAAGGGTCCACCTCGGCCGAAGCCGGCGGCCCCCCTGCTCCCTCGCCAGGTGGCACCCTAAGACGGTCCCACCTCGGCCAAGGTCGAGCCAGACTCCTTCGCTCCTTCGCCAGGTGGCGCCCGGAGACGGGACCACCTCGGCCGAAGTCGAGTGACCTTCTGCCACTCCGCCAGGTGTCCACCCAGGAGGGGTCCACCTCGGCCAAAGCCGTCGGCCCCCCTGCTCCCTCACCAGGTGGCACCCTGAGACAGTCCCACCTCGGCCAAGGTCGAGCCGGGCTCCTTCGCTCCTTCGCCAGGTGGCGCCCGGAGACGGGACCACCTCTGCCAAAGTCGAGCGACCATCCACAGCTCCGCCAGGTGTCCACCCAGGAGGGGTCCACCTCGATCGAAGCCGGCGGCCCCCCTGCTCCCTCACAAAGTGGCACCCTGAGACGGTCCCACCTCGGCCAAGGTCGAGTCGGGCTCCTTCGCTGCTTCGCCAGGTGGCGTCCGGAGATGGGACCACCTCGGCCGAAGTCGAGCGACCTTCTGCCGCTCCGCCAGGTGTCCACCCAAGAGGGGTCCACCTCGGTCGAAGCCGGCGCCCCCCCTGCTCCCTCGCCAGGTGGCACCCTGAGACGGTCCCACCTCGGCCAAGGTCGAGCCGGGCTCCTTCGCTCCTTCGCCAGGTGGCGCCCGGAGACGGGACCACCTCGGTCGAAGTCGAGCGACCTTCTGCCGCTCCGCCAGGTGTCCACCCAGGAGGGGTCCACCTCGGCCGAACCCGGCGGCCTCCCCTGCTCCCTCGCTAGGTGGCACCCTGAGACGGTCCCACCTCGGCCAAGATCGAGCCGGGCTCCTTCGCTCCTTCGCCATGTGGCACCCGGAGACGGGACCACCTCGGTCGAAGTCGAGCGACCTTCTGCCGCTCCGCCAGGTATCCACCCAGGAGGGGTCCACCTCGGCCGAAGCCGGCAGTTTCCCCTGCTCCCTCTCCAGGTGGCACCCTGAGACGGTCCCACCTCGGCCAAGATCGAGCCGGGCTCCTTCGCTCCTTCGCTAGGTGGCACCCAGAGACGGGACCACCTCGGCTGAAGTCGAGCGACCTTCTGCCGCTCCGCCAGGTGTCCACCCAGGAGGGGTCCACCTCGGTCGTGGTGGGCCTGCCTGTGCGGAGAAGTTTCCGAAGAGCGGGAGCGCGAGCTCCGAGGTTTCCCCTCGAGCCGTGCGCACCACGCTCCAAGAAAAGTGCCCCGTACGGTCGACGGCAACACGCGAAATATCGCTTACATCGGCCCGACAGGTTCCGCAGTCGAGAGGCGGGGCCCTGACAAAACAGGACCCGATAACGGACAACGTCGGTGCCTGGGAAGGAGAGCGCTCACGCTCGACCCGAGGTCTGGTCGGCGATCTGACCGGCGCCCCCCTCCCCTACTCTTTCCTTGCTAGGCTCGGCAAACGAGGCCGGGAAGCCGCCTGGCTCTTTGATCCAAAAGGGAAAAGGGAAAGAGATGGAGGGGAGGAGGTGAAAGCGACGAAGGAGCCTCCCAGGGGCGAAAAATGAGAAGGCAACACGAGGAGTTAAAAGGAAGGAGAGAATAGACGACAAGGTAAGCAAGAAACAAAGACTAGAGACTCCGTTCCAAGAGCAAGATCCAAGATCTCGAGAGGGGACCTTTGGCGTGAGCTCGGTGAAGGGACCCGGCCGGGTTTCTATTCTTTCTGGGACATTTCTTGCTAGCACGATCTCTAAGTCTGGGACTCCTTCGGGGGCCCGTCTCAGAGACTCTGTTCCCTCTCGCCGTCTATTAACTTGACCGTCGGAGCTCCCTCGCCAGGATCCCCGGCCAGGGTTTCTGACCTTGCCTTGCAGGTTCGAATGAGCTAGGAGACCCCAGGGGCGAGACGGTCTAGTCGGATCGATGGCTCTGAAGCCACAGGCGCGGCGGCGAGATCGGCAACAGATTGGTGCACCATGTAGGGGGGCAGGACAACACCCCCCAGGGGAGCTAGCTTTCTGTGAATGAAGCGTGCTCCGTCCATGGTGGTCACTCATGGGCGCGAAGCATCCACCAGCCGAGTAGGGGAGGTCCCCTCCCCTTAGGGGCCCCCCAGCCCGGAGAGGGAGCTCCCTGCTCCCCCTCCTCTTCCACCACAGCCGACCTCGGTGGACGGACCTCTCGCGGCCATCATCCAACAGCTGCAGACCTTGACTATGGCAGCTCGGCAGCTACAACATCAGCAGCGCTCCCTAGCCACGCAGCCTCAGCCAGGGACCCCCGCAGCTCGGGCCGCGGGGCCGCACGGGAGCCTGCGCTCCATCCAAGGCAGGCCATCCCAACCGCGGGTAGCCTCCAACCCCCGCGGGAGCCATCAAACTCCCGCGAAAAGAAATTACTCCGGTTCGGTGGATCACGAGAGTCGATCCCCGGCCGATGAAGCCGAGACAGCGCGTCGTAGCAAGCGACACCGAGGCAAGACCCTGAGCCGAGACCGATCGGTGCCCCCTTCACCAGCGGCCTCGGTGGAAGATTCCACCGACAAGGCCATCAGGCGCCAGGCTGAGAGGCGCCTGGAGGAGCACGAGCGCAAATTGGCGGAGTTCGCCCGCCGATTTGCCGACCTGCAGAACTCCTCGGTGGACCCGGCGGGCTACGACTCTCGTCCCCCCTTTTCTGAAGAAATCCAGGTGGAGCCGATTCCGAGCCGGTTCCGCATGTCGCAGGTGGACCCCTACGACGGGACCACCGACCCTCTGGACCATCTGGAGAGCTATAAGGCTCTCATGAGGGTCCAGGGGGCCACAGACGCTCTTCTGTGCATTGCCTTCCCTGCTACCCTCCGGAAGGCTGCTCGAGTATGGTTCACCCGCCTCGAGCCCAGATCTATTTGCTCCTTCCATCAGTTGGAAGGAAAGTTTGTGGCACACTTCGACGCTTGTCGGAAGGTGCCGAGAGAAGTGGACAGCCTCTTCTCTATCCGCCAGCAGGACCAGGAGCTGCTTCGGGACTACATCACCCGGTTCAAGACCGCTGCCCTGGAGATCTACAGCTTGGACGAGCCCGTTGCCATGCTGGCTTTGAAGCACGGGCTCAAGACGTCCCACCTTACCATTCCCTAGACAAAAAACCCCCTAGGACGTACTCCGAGCTCCTCCTCCGTGCCCACAAGTATATCCGAGCGGAGGAGGCCGACCGCACCCGCCGAGAGCTAGACGGGAAGACTTTGAAGAAGCCGGCCCCGAGGGATATTCCAGGAGCCCGGAGGCCTGGGCCATCTGTCGACCCTCGCCCAAATCTGAAGCTGAGGGGCGAGGCCACCATGGAGCGACGGTTCACCCCTCTCCTCGCTCCCCGAACGAAGATCCTCATGAAAATTGAGGGCGAGCACTACCTCCGTCGACCTCCTCCTCAGAACCCAAGAGGCACCCGCGACAAGTTGAAGTACTGCCAGTTCCATCGCGAGCATGGCCATGACACAGAGGAGTGTCGTAATCTAAAGCGGGAAATCGAGGAGCTGATCAAAAGAGGCTATCTCAGGAAGTTTGTGAGGAACGAGGTCTCGGTGGAAGGACAGCCGCTCGCGGCCTTACCCCCGGTTCTCGCAATCGACAACCGCCCGACGGAGAAGCTAGTGGGCATGATCTCTTGTGGGATCGGGTGGGCGGTAAAGAGATCCCGGGAGGTCGGGAACCCAGAGGATGTCCCCCCTTCAGAGAAGGGGAGTGAAAACAAAAATGTAAATAACGATGCTGTGGTGGTCGAGATGACCATCGCAAAGCATCCTGTACATCGAATTATGGTAGATAGTGGAATCTCCGCTGACGTGATTTTTTATGATGCTTTCTCCCGAATGAATCTGTCCCATGATCAGCTAAGGCCGGTGCACACCCCCCTAGTAGGCTTTACCGGGGACTCGGTGGGGGTTGAAGGAGAGATCACTCTCCCGATCACCGCTGGATCCCCACCTCGGCAGACCACAGTCATGTTGACGTTCACCGTCGTCTAGCTCCCTTCGCCTTACAACGCGATCCTCGGGCATCCGGGGCTCAACCAGCTGGACGCCATGATTTCCACGAAGCGGTTGCTAGTGCAATTCCCCATAGCCTCTGGGCTTGGGGTGATGAGGGGTTTGACCCAGCCAATTCAGCATTACCTGTAGACGATCCCAGGTGCCCGGGGTACCGAGCTCACCCCCGACGTCGACGACCTCGACCTAAGGGAGAAGGAACCTAGGGGAGGACCCGTAGAGCACTTGTTGACTTATCCCCTCGGTTCAGACCCTCTGAAGATGGTGCAGGTGGGGGCCCAACTCCCGGAGGAGGAACGGACCTGCCTGCTGGAATTCCTCCGCATGAACGCGGACGTGTTTGCCTGGTCCACGGTCGACATGCCGGGCATTTCCCCCGAGGTTATTACCCATAGGCTGAACGTGGACCCGAGGTGCCGCCTGGTCCACCAGAAGAAGAGGAGCTTCGCCACAGAGAGGCAGAGGGCCATCAACGAAGAGGTGGAGAAACTCCTCGCCACCGGCTTCGTGCGGGAAGTTCAGTATCCTAGCTGGCTGGCGAATGTGGTCATGGTGAAGAAGAGCAGTGGTAAATGGAGGATCTGTGTGGACTACACTGACCTCAAACGAGCCTGCCCAAAGGACAGCTTCCCTCTTTCAAAGATTGACCAGTTGGTCGACACCACCTCGGGGCATCGCCTCCTATCTTTTATGGATGCTTTCTCCGGGTACAACCAGATCCGAATGAACCCAGAGGATGAAGAGCACACCGCCTTCGTCACCAACCGCGGAACTTTCTGTTACAGGATGATGCCATTTGGCCTTAAGAACGCCGGGGCCACGTACCAGCAACTGGTCAGCAAAGTCTTTAAGGACCAGATCGGCCGCAACATGCAGGTGTACGTGGACGACATGCTGGTAATGAGCAAGCCCCTCTCGGATCACGTTGCCGACCTGGCGGAGACCTTTGGCAACCTCCGACTTCATCAGATGAAGCTAAACCCGGCGAAGTGCGCTTTCGACGTCTCCATCGGGAAGTTCCTGGGGTTCATGGTAACCCAGAGAGGGATTGAAGCCAACCCGGAGAAGGTCCAGGCCATCTTGGACATGGAGCAGCCCGCCTCCAAGAAGCAGGTGCAGCGACTCACCGGCCGGATAGCCACCCTGAGCTGGTTCATCTCCAGGTCGGTCGATCGCTGCCGCCCCTTTTTCAAAGTGCTGAGGAAGATGAACGACTTCGCTTGGACTGAGAAGTGCCAGGAGGCCTTTGAAGAGCTGAAGAAGATACTTACATCACCCCCACTACTTTCCAGGTCCGAAGAGGGAGAGGAACTCATCCTCTACCTGGCGGTCACCCCGGAGGCCGTCAGATCGGTCCTAGTTCAGACCGATGACCAGGGAGTCCAGCGGCCGGTGTACTACACCAGCAAACTTCTCCGTGATGCGGAGCTCATGTATTCCTGGCCCGAAAAGATCGTTTTTGTGTTAATAGTGTCTGCTCAGCATCTCAGACCCTATTTCCAAGCGCATCCCATTGCCATCCTGATGGATCAGCCGCTAAAAGCGATACTCAGCCGACCCGACACATCTGGATGATTAGCGAAGTGGGCACTCAAGCTCAGCGAATTCGATATCGCTTACAGGCCGAGGTCGGCCATGAAAGCGCAAGTACTGGCCGACTTCTTGGTCGAGTGCGCGGGCCTAGGCAAAGAGCCAGAGGGGGACTCCCCGCACTAGCAGTTGAAACCAGGACCCGAGGAACCCGAGGAGGACGCCTGGATCCTTCACGTGGATGGAGCCTCGAACTCCGGCGGGAGCGAAACCGGACTCATTCTCGCCAACGGCGGTGGGGTCATCGCTGAATGCGCACTCCGTTTCCAGTCGCCGCAACCAACAACCAGGCAGAATACGAGACACTCCTCACCGAGCTGAGAGTCTCCCGCGAGCTGGGCGTAGCCAACCTCAAAGCCTTCACTGACTCCCAGCTGGTGGCCGGACAGATCTCCGGAGAATATGCTGCGCACGATCCTCAAATGGCGAAGTATTTGGAGCTTGTCAAAATGAGCGCAGCCGGATTCCGGCGCTTCAGCATCTTCCATATCCCCCGCGGGGAAAATGCCCGTGCGAACACTCTCTCCCGGTTGGCGACCCTACCGGACTCGATGCTGGGTCGCGCTCATGTAGAGCGCCTCAAGGCCCCGAGCTACAAGATCCTGGTGGAGGTCCAACAGGTCAGCCGTGAGCCCAGCTACCTTGTCAGAGGACCGTGCAGCGGTCCGCCTTATCAAAAAGAAGGCCGCGCGGTTCATCCTGATGGATAGGCAACTGTATCGGAGGTCTTACTCCTATCCCCTCCTCAAGTGCCTGAGACCCGCGGAGGCCGCACTCGTGCTCCAGGAGATTCATGAGGGCATCTACGAGAACCACGTGGGGGGCAGAATGCTAGCCTACAAGGCCCTCCGTCAAGGCTATTTCTGGGAGACGATGAAGGAGGACACCGCCAATTTCGTGAAGAAGTGTGATCGGTGCCAACGGCACACCGTGGTGCAGCGGCAGCCCTCCACTCCAATCTCCCAGCTCTCAGCTCCGTGGCCGTTCGCCCAATGGGGAATGGACCTCCTAGGACCATTTCCACCAGCATCCGGATATTTGAAGTTCCTGATCGTGGCCATCGACTATTTCACGAAGTGGGTTGAGGCCGAACCCTTGGTGCGGATCACCGAGGCAAACGTCGCCAAGTTCTTCTGGAAGTCAATCATCTACCGTTTCGGCCTCCCCCACACCGTGATCATCGATAACGGGTGTTAGTTCGACTATCGGGAGTTCGAAGAATTCTGCAGTGACCTCGGCATCCACCATCGCTTCACCTCGGTGGCTCACCCACAGATGAATGGAGAAGCCGAGGTCACGAATAGGACCATTTTGCAAGGCCTCCGAACGAGGCAGGATTAGGCCAAAGGCAAGTGGACAGAAGAGCTCCCGAGCATCCTGTGGGCGTACCACACCACCCTGAGAACGGCCATCGACGAGACCCCCTTCAATCTCATCTTCGGAGTCGAAGCAATTATCCCGATTGAGCTCAATCTACCCACCCTGCGTGTGGAGCAGTACGACGAAGCGAAAAATCCCGCCAGGATGATGCTCAACCTGGACCTTCTTGAGAAGACAAGGGACAAGGCCCGAGTCCGGATGGCGGCATACAGGTAGCGAGTGGCCATGTACTACAACTCCTGGGTATGGCCAAAGTCCTTTCGCCTCGGAGATCTGGTACTCCGGCGCGCTGAAGCTTCTCAGCCTCGAGAGTGCGGGAAGCTCTCCCCAAACTGGGAAGGCCCGTACAGGGTAGCGGAAGTCCTCCCTCACGGGGCCTATTACCTGGAGGAATTGGAAGGATCCAGATTCCCTCGGACGTGGAACGCCTCGAACCTAAGGATGTATTATCAATAATGTAAGGTTCCTCCAACTCCTGCAATAAAATTCTTTTGCTTCAAACGCTTTTTCTCGCCTCATAGGAAAACGGGCGCATGGCTCTGAGTTCGGCAAACATGGCTGTGGCCGGAGACCCGAGAAAGCGAGAAGTCCCAGACTTCGGTCTGGAAGGCGGGGCAGAGCCCAGCTCGCCCATGCGATCATGGAGAACAGCTCGGCAAGCCGTGCAAGGCTTGAACAAAGCCTGCGGCCCCATGGTTCAGTCTGGAAGTTCCGGACTTCGGTCTGGAAGGTGGGGCAGAGCCCAGCTCACCCACGCGATCACGGAGAACAGCTCGGCAAGCCATGCAAGGCTTGAACAAAGCCTACGGCCCCGGGGTTCAGTCCGGAAGTCCCGGACTTCGGTCTGGAAGGCGGGGCAGAGCCCAGCTCGCCCACGCGATCACGGAGAACAGCTCGGTAAGCCACGCAAGGCTTGAATAAAGCTTGCAGCCCCAGGGTTCAGTCTGGAAGTCCTGGACTTCGGTCTGGAAGGCGGGGCAGAGCCCAGCTCGCCCACGCGATCACGGAGAACAGCTCAGCAAGCCGCGCAAGGCTTGAACAAAGCCTGCGGTCCCGGGGTTCAGTCTGGAAGTCCCAAACTTCGATCTAGAAGGTGGGGCAGAGCCCAGCTCACCCGCGCGATCACGAAGGACGGCCCGGCAAGCATGAAGGGCACGCACAAGGCCTGCTCTGCTGTCGCCCAATCCGGAAGCTCTGAACTTTGATCTGAACGCTGGATGGGACCCAGTCCACCCGCGGACTCAGCCCGGATCGAGCCGCGGGACCTCGTCTCGGCACTCGACACCAACACTTCGATAAGACAAAAAAAAAAGAAGAAGGAAAAAGAGAAAAGGAAGACGAGGTCGGGACTTAGCAAAATCTAAGTTTTCATTGATTCGAAAAATGAGAGTTACAATGAAGGAGTCCCGACAAGCCGGGAGTCCTCAAAAAGAAAAAAAAAAAGAAGAAGGAGAATACAGCTGGAGGCCTAGTTCGGCGCGGTGGCGGGATCTTCAGGCTGGGGCACGCGCTCCCCGTCCTCGCCGTCGGTGGCTGCTGGCTCGAAGGGCCGCTCTGGAGCTGCAGCCGTGTCGCCCACTGCAACTGGAGCCTCGCCGGTGGGTCCTTGCCTTCTACCCCCAAGCACCACCCCACTGAGGTCGAGCTCGGGATAGAAGGACCCCACCTTTTTTCGGCACACCTGGAACCCCTTTAGAAAGGAGTCCACGGAGGCCTCCCGGACCTCCGAGACATTCTCGTCGGAGGCCCGGAATCTCGGGACGGCCTCCTGCACCTCCCGCTTCGAGGCCTCCAGGAGCCCGTTGATGTAGGCGCTCCATTCCTTGGCCGCGTTTGCCTCCCGCCGGGCCTCCTCCAGCTGGCGCTCCAACGACTGGGAATGAGCTCGGAGGTGAGCCCTCTCCGCCGCGTCCTCCTCCGTGCGCCGCTAGTTGGAGATCCTCTCCTCGGACAGAGAGGACTCCAGGTCCTTGACGCGCCCCTCGGCGCGTGCCAGGTCCGACTGAAGGGCCTGGTTGCTCCCCCGCAGCTCGACCCCCTTTTCCATGAGGTCTTTTACGTCGGCCGTGAGCTTGTCGAGCTTCTCCTCCTTCTCGGCATCCTTCTTGGCGTACCCTGCGAGGAAGTTCCTCAACAGGAGCACGTCGATCCCGATCTGCACGAAAAGGAGAGTGGGTTAGTAAAGAGTTGATTGGAATCGAAAAGTAAAAGGATCCAAGCTCAGACTTACTGTGAAGAACTGCGGGAGGATCCTGAGCAGGGCATCGGCATAGTCCCGGCCGCCCCGAAGTCGGCGATCCCGGGAGGTGCAAGCGAACTCCATCACCTTCTTCGCGAGCCCCTGGTTACGGATCACGGAGCACCGGTTGGTGATTGTCGGCGGCGGGGTGGTCAGATCAGCGGCAGGGGCGACCGACCCCCCGGGTGGGACTGCCACCGGTGGGGCAGCTGGAGTCACGGGCGGCGCCGTCGGGGCTGCAGTAATGATGGGGCCTACCCGGGGGTAAACCGCTGCCGATGGGCCTCCCTCTTCGGCAGCCCCGTCAGGGCGGACGACTGGAGAATCGGTGGCCCAGGCCCGAGGCGGCCTGGGCGGGGGAGCTGCGACCGCTGGACCAGGCACGGGCGCCGGCATGACCTCCTGGCTCGCCTCGGTGCGGGCCCTCTTCGCCACGGGCTCGTCTCCCTCGGCGGTGTCCCTCTGAGCCACGCCCTCCAGAAGGTTCTCCAGGGAAAACTTCATGCCTGCAATAGAAAGGAGATCGGTCAGCCCAGTTAGAAGAAGAAGAGAAGAATGGGGGAAGGCGGAGTAAGAGAAAAGCTGAGCCTCACCCGGCTCCCGGATGGGATTGATCCCCGTCTCGAACAAGTTCTGCTCCGAGAGCAGAACATCGAGCGATGGGACCACGTCGCTCAAAAGCTGGGAGTAGGCCTCCTGGTCCGCCGACTCGATTTGGGAGTTTCGGTTCGGGGACCGATCCGGCTCGCTCCAGGCCCAGTCGACGTCCTCGACCAAGGCGAAAAAGAACTGGTTCTTCCAACCCTTGATGGAAGAAGGGAGGTCGAACCGGAGACACCTAGGCCGGGGCAAGATGTACCACGAGCTGTCATCAGTGGAGTACCGCTTCAGGGTGAACAGAGCCCTGAAGAGAGAGAAATGGGCAACAAACCCGTGGAAGTGATAGAAAACGATGAAGGAGAAGATGACCCGGATGGCATTTGGAGCCAATTGGGCCGGGACCAGACGGAAATGGCTGAGGAAAGAAAGGAAGAAGGGGTGCAGAGGAAACCGAAGACCCCCAAAGAGGAAGTCCTCGTAGAAAGCTATGCGGCCGGGGCCACTCAGGGTGACACGATCCCCGGGCCGCGGGAGAGAAAGTTGGATCGACCCCGGAATGCCATAGACTTCCCGGAGCAAGGAAAGGTCACCTTCGGTCATCGTTGAAACGTGACCGGAGGGACTGACAGAAGGAAGGGCCGGAGGAGGAAGAGAAGAGATAGGATGGGCAAGCAAGACGGCGGGAGACCTAACACCCCTAGGGATGCCTATGGTAATACCCCCAGGCTGGAGTCGCCTGCAGGTCTCCTCCGGGATCACTTCCTCTTTCGAGGAGGAAGACGATGGAGTCCTCGGCCGGGACGGACCGGCCTTGTCCGGGTTAGACGAAACATGGCGGCGGCGCGCCATGGAAAGGAAGATGGTGAGGAAAAAATGCTAGAGGAAAGGGACGGAGTGAGGAAGAAAACAGAAGCACTCACCGAAATGCACTGTGCAACAGAAGCGGCAACGCGGGGGAGTGGGAGATAGCCTGCTGCGAACCGCCGACGGAGCAAAGGAAAGGGTCTCGTTTTGGAAAGTCCCCTCCTTTTCAAATTTGATCGGCAGTGGCCATACCCGTCATTCCGTTCCAGACCATTAGATGGATGCCGCGTGGACGCACGCCCGACACCGACGCCTCGGTTGCAGGGAAACGGCCTCTGTTTCGAAGCGACGTATTAATTGCGGCCGAATAGGTGACACGTGGCAGCCTCTTATAGGGCTTTGGGCGCATCGAGGAATGGTGACGAGGATCGTGGCAATCATGGCGCGAGATCTTCGCCTTCCCCACGTCATCTCCGTATTAAATCCCCATGTCCTGTTCCATGATGCCTTAATGGAACAGGGGGATGGGGGGCAACTGTTACGGCCGCTACGATGACGTGGCATGTCTCAGATTTTGCTGGGCGTGATTCGCTCCACGTGGAGTCTTTTTCTTCGGCAAAGTGAGGTGTGGATCCGCCTCGACCGAGGTCGAGGTCGGTCTAGGCCTTCCAGCCGCTCCGCCAGGTGTCCACCCAGGAGGTGCCCACCTCGGTCGAAGCCGGCGGCCCCCTGCTCCCTCGCCAGGTGGCACCCTGAGACGGTCCCACCTCGGCCAAGGTCGAGCCGGGCTCCTTCGCTCCTTCGCCAGGTGGCGCCCGGAGACGGGACCACCTCGGCCGAAGTCGAGCGACCTTCTGCCGCTCCGCCAGGTGTCCACCTAGGAGGGGTCCATCTCGGCCGAAGCCGGCGGCCCCCCTGCTCCCTCGTCAGGTGGCACCCTGAGACGGTCCCACCTTGGCCAAGGTCGAGCCGGGCTCCTTCGCTCCTTCGCCAGGTGGCGCCCGGAGACGGGACCACCTCTGCCGAAGTCGAGCGACCTTCTGCCGCTCCGCCAGGTGTCCACCCATGAGGGGTCCACCTCGGCCGAAGCCGGCGGCCCCCCTGCTCCCTCGCCAGGTGGCACCCTGAGACGGTCCCACCTCGGCCAAGGTCGAGCCGGGCTCCTTCTCTCCTTCGCCAGGTGGCGCCCGGAGGCGGGACCACCTCGGCTGAAGTCGAGCGACCTTCTGCCACTCTGCCAGGTGTCCACCCAGGAGGGGTCCACCTTGGTCGAAGCCGGCGGCCTCCCCTGCTCCCTCGCCAGGTGGCACCCTGAGATGGTCCCACCTCGGCCAAGGTCGAGCCGGGCTCCTTCGCCAGGTGGCGTCCAGAGACGGGACCACCTCGGTCGAAGTCGAGCGACCTTCTGCCGCTCCGCCAGGTATCCACCCAGGAGGGGTCCACCTCGGTCGAAGCCGGCGGCCTCCCCTGCTCCCTCGTGGTGTGGACACCAGAAGCAGAAGCAGAATAAAACCCCGCTCAAATAAGGTTAACCTGATTACACTTTGGATCGAAGATCACTAGGTTAAACACAGTAGGAAGGCACCGAGACTAGCCCGATAGATCTCAAGATGATGAGGCCCCCAAGCCTGCCAGCCCTTGAGCAGCATGCTATAAGGGTAGCTGATCATCAGCAATGCACTCTCTATCAATTTTGACAATAATCATCATCCTTCATATATCTTTCCTGCACTGCTGCTGTCCGGTAGTAGTCCCAGTCAAGAGGTGCAGCTGCAATTTTGCTGAATTCCACAACACTCCCTTGTATGCTGGCAAATATATATCCATTGCTTTTATCTATCAGCTTCACAAGATTCCCAACACTTTCCTTGTCCTGAATATCCAAGGTCGTGAAGTTAACCAGGTTGAAATCTTCGATGACATCACAAAGCTTCTCAGTGAGTTTTCTGTTTTTGGCTGAACGAGGATCCTGATCAAGATGGTGCTGTAAATAAGATAAATCCTGAACATCCGTGTAGAACTCAAGGTTGTAAGCTACCTTCCCATAGCTCTCGATAAGATCAATCTTAGACAAGACATTGATCTGAGGAAGTTCCAAATGTAACATTGTTGTTAGCGAGAGAAGCAGCGCACTCACATATTTTCCAGGATCACAGCATAAATGGGCATCAACTAGGTGAACAGCAGTCAACCGAAGGTTCAACTTATTGACAAGTTTAGTGATAATGTTCTTTGCATTTGAATGAAGAAAGAAGAGTTCAACTTGGCCAGGAAAATCAAATAGAAGATAGTGATCATTAAGGAGAGGCTTCAATTTGGTCTCTAGCCGGTCAATATTTTTCTCCAGGTAGCCCATGCAATAAACAAGACCTCCATTTGGACCAAGAGAATGTTCGGCCATAACATCACTATGTTTTATAAGATCTTCAATATTTACAGCACATTCATATGGCAACGCATCATTTGCTGGATCCAAATTGATAACAGAGACTTTCCTGCCGATGAGTTTGAGGAACTGCGACATGCCGTTGCAGTAAGTGGTCTTCCCAGACCCCGGGGGTCCGATCACCACCTGCCCAAAAACCATCCTCCTCTCTCCCTCGACGAGACGCTGGAAATCAAAATGGAATCTTTGTTCAAGAATTACCGAGAAGGAAAACAAGAACGGTGGAAGTTCCCGGAGGTGACCTAAAAAAAATTTGAGAGAGATTTTTGGAGAGGAAGGAAGCCCTGGAATAGGACAGGAGGAACCGGGCTTTCGACTTGGAAGGGTTTCTAGAGGCCTTCAGCGCCACCTCGCCAATGAGCGGCATAAGAGGCCATTCTTAGTGGGGTTAGGATTTTTGCAAACAGAATGAATCTTGGTAAAGAACTCTAAGAGTGGCACTTAGCAATTCTACAAGTCGTGAAGAACTAAGTAAAACTCTTCATTTTAGTCTTTACTGGACCACAACCGCACGAGAAGGCGGAATTGATAGCAGCAAGAAGGTTGGCGGCTCTATCCCTATGGGAGGAGGACCTTTACTACTGTTATCGCTTGTCGAGCATCCTTGCCGAAAGGGTAGGATTGGGCTCGGCAAGTATGCTAACGACAGCGACGCTGGCTCCATACTGGTTATAAGTAGGTCTTTTTTTTTTGCTTAACAAAAGAAAAAGAAGCAAAAAGAAAAGATGGGTTCAACTCAAAGCAGCTGGTATCAGAGCTTGTGATTTGGTCCGCCTACCTGGCCAATCTCAAATTGATGTCTAAGGTTGGCAATCAGGGACCTTCACTCCCCTCCACCTACCTAGCTAAGTCCCATAAGTACTACTAACTAGTTGGTTCACTTAATTAGACTTCTAATTTGTGCTCTAGGTCTAGGAAACCTTAGCTCGAACTTGAGTCCATTTGCATGCATGACAACTAGAGCAGGGACACCATATTCACCAATCCAAGCCCAGTCAAGTGTAGCCATGGACCACAACTTAGGGAATTTGATCAAAGGCCTAAATGATCAAGTGGCCCAACTGACTAAGAGTTTAACTGAGCAATTGGCCCAAACAAATCAGAATGTGGCACAAACCAACCAAGACATGAATGAGCAGTTAGCCCACATCACTACTAGGTTGGATCAGTTAGAGGCTAGAACCCCTGAAAGCAATCATGAAGCCCAGACTGAGCCTGAGCCTAGTCTTGCACCTGAACTCGAGACCCCATTGAACCCTAGAAGGATTCCATATCAAAACCCTATCTACGAAACAAACCCGAGCTTCCCAAGATCAGTTTTATGATCCAATTCCTAGAGGACCCCACCCTGATCAAACCATCGATCCCAACCCAAGGAGATTCCATCATGAGCCTAACTATGAACCCAATGTCAGGAGACCCACCCCAATTCACTTTGATCAAGATGACCGAACCATGAAGAACATTAGGCTGGAAGCTCCCACCTTTGATGGAATTTTAGATCCTAAGATCTACATTGATTGGGAAGGTGAGATGGACCAGTATTTTGACTAGTTTGAGATGAGTGAAGAGCGCAAGTGTAAGTTTGCAAAGCTTAAACTTGTGCGCCAAGCTAGGTTATATTGGGGAAACGTTGAGAGACTCACTAGACAGAGAGGTGATGTGCCCATAGTGACCTGGCAAGCTATGAAACTTAGGCTTAGGGAGAAATACTTGCCTATATCCTACCACCAAAGACTCCTAGATCAATGGCAAAGACTTACTCAAGGAAATAGGAGTGTCGCAGAGTACATAGCGAAGTTTGATGAATTCGTTATGAGGTGCAATGTTGATGAATCTGAGTCGGTGACCTTGTCTAGATTTAGAGCTGGACTGAGGGAAGAAATTCAAAGAGAATTGTTCATGCGAGAGGTACATGACCTAGAATTGGCCTATCAGATAGCTAGGGATGCTGAGAGATTCCATAGAGGTACAGTCTATCGTAGGCCCGAAGCCCTTAGGACTAGTGCACCTTACCAGCAATCAGGATCCAATCAGCCTAGATTCAACCGACCAAATCCTAATGTGCCTATGACCCGAAGAGATGACAAGGGAAAAACACCTAAGACCCAAAGAACTCCAAATGCCTGTTTCAAGTGTAACAAAGTGGGTCACTATTCTAGTAGCTGTCCCAATAGAGCCCTACACATAGGGAAAGTAGAAGAGGAAGCCGTAGAATCCCAAGGTGAATTTGAGGAGGAAGTATACCAGGCAGATGAGAACTTGGCTGAAGAGTATGAGGAAGAGGAAGTCCTGGTAGATCAAGATCTGTTAGGAGTGGTTAGGTGTATTCTCACCCAGGCTAAAACCCAAGAAGATTGGCGTAAGACTAGCATCCTACAGACATTCATTAAGATAGGTGAGAAAGTATGCAAAGTCATTTTAGATAGCGGTAGCTATGTCAATGCCATATCTACCAACACAGTAAGAACCCTAGGACTGCCCACCGTACCCCACCCCAATCCCTATAAGGTATCCTGGATAGACTCAACCACGATTTCCATTAAGTCTAGGTGCCTAGTAACCATTCAGTTCCAATCTTACCTAGAGAAAGTATGGTGTGATGTACTTCCAATGGAAGTAAGTAGCATAATCCTAGGCCGACCATGGTTGTACGATCTTGATGTAACACTCTATGGTCGCTCTAATTCATGCTTGTTTACTCATAATGGAAAGAAGATCGTAATCCATTCTTCTTCACCTAAGAACCCCATTAAGAGAGGATCAAGCCAATTGAGTGATAAGAAAAAAGGGATAAACGTGATCACTGCTAAAGAAATGGAGCAAGAAATTAGCAATGGATCACCTGTTTGGATTTTGACCATTAAGGATCATCAAGAACCTCTTTCAAAAGAACAACCTCCAGAAGTCAGTGAGGTGCTAGAGGAGTTCAAAGATGTTGGTGGGGACACCTGAGGCACCAGAATAAGACAGAGGCTTTTTCAACCCTCTGTAAATTGATCAATAATTTATGAGTCCATCTGTAATAAGGGCTTAGCTCATCTGAGTCCATTTTAGTTGTTATTTGAGTATTTTTAGTTGTTATTTCAATTCTGTACTAGTCAGCTCATGTTGAGCTAGTTCAGTCCAATGCTAGTCAGCTCATGTTGAGCTACTTTTATTTTTTTGAGTCCTGTCCAAGCATACTAAAGACTCAAGACTATATCATACAAGTGAAGACCAAGTCCAACTAGATTGAAGACATAGAAGTATAGTACAAGTCCAACCCAGCTTGAAGATTTGAAGACCCCAGGAGGAAAATTCAGAGAACCCTGATTTCTTGCAGATGCCCTCCAGATGCCCAGATTCCCTTCCAGATGCCAAAGTATATTCATTGATAAGGGCATCCATGATTCTAGAGGTCCATCTGCATCCTAGCCCAAAGAAATCAAGCCCAGGTACCAAGCCCAAACCCCTAAGAAGCAAGATACCAGGGAATATTCCTGCTACCTGGCTACCAGGCCACCCCAGCTTCCAGAGGCCCAAACCCATGCACCCGAGCCCCTTTGGGCCGGCCTTTTGCTGCTCCTAGAAGCCCAACACGCCCCCCCTAGGCATCCTTGGAGTCTTGACCAAGTCAAGAAAATTTTTAGGGATTTTTCTACCTAATATTTCCTTATTTTCTAGCTAGGGTTTGAGAGGGAAAAGGATTCTTATGTAAAGACTTATGTACCCTTACTTGGAGCCCAAGGTTAAGGATCTATTTAAGGGACCCTAGCCTCTTATATGAGGAAAATTTTTGATGAATGAAAACCTTGAGTTCTTCTATTGAGTGGTGTGATACCCTGCTGTGTGCATAAAGGGGTTTGTGAGAGTTCTTCTTCCCGGTGTTTGCAATCATCTTCCTGCTGCCAACAAACCCTCCAGATCCCTGGACGCCCACTCCAAAAAAAGCCTTCCCTTGCTGTTTTTACTTTGTTTTCTTGTTCCTTTGTGAGCTTTCTAACCCCTGATAGGTCGCTTGCAGGTCCCTGAGTTCCTACGAATCCAACGACTCCAGCCAAGCCTCAATCGGATCACCGAGCAGAAAGCCGGGTATCCGCAGGTCTTTGGCTCAATTTTTCAGGCCGCATCCGTCGAGGAACGAGAGACCCCTTCACTGCGATCTTCACAGACATTGTCAGGTACACCCCTCTACCTCCAGTAGTTTTATTGTAGGAGAACTTGCCCTAACCGAGGCTTCTCAGCCCCGGCGGTCCTTCTTTGCTACTTTTCTAGGTCCTAATCTGCATGCTGATCTTCAAAGATTCATAAAAAATTCCCTATAAATAATTTTGATCTGAAATTTGGGAATTAATCACCTAACTCAACATGTAAAACATACAAAAAAAAATTGCATGCATATTAGTTCCCCATCATTTGGTATCAGAGCTTAGATTAGGGCTTGTTTTCTGCAATTTTTCAGTCCATATATACTCTGTTATTTTAATTATTTCTCCCTGTTAAAAACTCCAAAAACTCTGAAATTCATTTTCTTGGATTTATCATAATTCACAGTAATTTTAAAAATTTTTCTAGAATTTATTATGGCCTGTGAATTTTCTGCAAGCCGAAATAGGGCCTGTAAATTTTTGGCTCTGTTTTTTTTAGCAAGACAAGTTTGGAAGTTTTAGGATTTTGTTTAGCATTTTTGCATATCTTTTAATTTTAGTATATTTCCTGAATATTAGGAAATAATTTGTAAGTTTTCTTCTATTTAAGAAAATACCAAAAAAAAAAAAATTACATATTCTCCAAAAATACCAAAAACATCTAACCCTAATTTGCATCATTTACCTGCCATCATTGCATAATCTACTTTTAAGGGCACTCTTGCTATATCAGATGGGGGGAGGAGTTGATAACCTCTTCATAGCCCAAAACCACATCCCTTGCATTCGGTCCCAAGCCTTAACCTAAAATTAACTAGACTTAATTTGCCCTAGTGGGCTAGGGACACCAACTGGTCGGGTCCGGGCTAGTGTTAGATCACTGTGTCAAGTTAACCTGTGTGTGCCTTGTGCTCAGTGTCTAGAACGGTGGTTTAGGGATTCAATCCCGAAGGGCTTGTGTGCTGGTCCGCCTACCTGGCCAATCTCTGATTGGTGTCTAGGATTGGCAATCAGGGACCTAACACTCCCCTTACACCTGCTTGGCTGAGTACAGGGTTACTATAGGCTAGTTTGCCACCCTGATTGAGCATCTAGTTTGGACTTTAGGTCTAGTCAGCTATAGTCGGTCTAATCGAGTCTTGCATGAGCACTAGATCAGGAGTTTCATATCACCCACCTCCTTCATAAATATCTGAAGCCATGGAAAATTTACAAGCCCAAATAAAAGCCCTAGCTGATCAAATGGCCCAGATAACTACCCAGATGACCCAGTTAACTCAGTCTCGTATTCAAACCAATGATAGAATTGACCATCTTGCCAATAGGTTTAATCAGTTAAAAGTCCGGGTAGGGACCCCAAGAAAAATCCATGGGTCACAGTCTGAGCCAGATCCTGATTCCCCTCAACCTAGGAGGACCTCAAACCCTGATCTATACCATGAGGTCAAACCTAGGAGAGCCCCTTATCCTGACCCGTACTACAATCCTCAACCTAGGAGGACCCCAAACCCTGATCCATACCTTGAGGCTGAACCTAGGAGAGCCCATCGTCATGACCCAATCCCTAAGGTTAGTCCTAGAAGACCCAATCAGGATTTTATAGACCAGGAAGATAGATCCTATTTACCCTCTCCCTACAAGCCTAGTATACCTACAACCTATAGATCTTATGACTCCAAATCCTATGAACCTAGAACCTATGAATCCATAACCTATGAACCTAGATCCTATGACTCTAGATCCCATGATCATAGATCCTATGCACCCATACCCTATGAGCCTAGTAGACCCAACACCCAATATTCTGACCCATATAGGGAGTCCAACCCTAGGAGAACCCAATATTCTGACCCATACAGGGAGTCCAACCCTAGGAGAATCCAGTATTCTGACCCATATAGGGAGTCCAATCCTAGGAGGACCCAATATCCTGACCCATATAGAGAGCCCAACCTTAGGAGGACCCCATACCTTGATCCATCCTTAGAACCTGATCATAGAGCTGACCCAAAATCATATGACCCCAGATCCTATAATCCCATGACCCATAGATTTGCATCCTTGTCCTATGAGCCTAGAGAACCCATAACCCCTAAGTATCAGCCTAGTACTAGTCATGCTTCCCCTAGTCAACTTGAACCCCATAGGATTAGTATCCCTAAATATGAACCCAATAGTGAGCCAATACCTCTTATACAACCTGAACCTACTATGAGTAGTACCTATAATCAGAGACCAGAACCTAACCAATTTCCTGCTAGCCGACCTTCTCCAACCATTCCTGAGATTCACAAGGCTTACATTAACGCGGAAGTATATGAAGCTGATGTGAGCCTAGTGGATGAATATGAGGGAGAAGAAGAGACACCTTTAGTAGACCTAGAATTAGCTGACCCAGTAGATACCCAGGTAGAAACCAACCAAGAGCTAGTTGACCTTGACCATATCCAACCTAAAGCTATAATGGAAGAACAAATAGAGGAAGAGAACATAGGTACTGCTACTAGAGCCTTACCTGAGGAAACCATAGAGGAGAGCCAAATTATAGAGTCTAATCCTAAAATACAAGAACTAAAAGAATTTATTAAGGACCTGATCTCTTTGAATCAGTACCCTCAGGATGAGTCTCCTCCTATAGTTCCCATTAAGGACCTCTTTCCTGAGATTAATAACCCATCCTTCCATTATACAAACCCCGTAGATATATCGCAACCCCATAAGGTTAACCTCATTAGTCTAGGATTAGTCCCTGACATGCCTTCTTTGATTCTACTTTATCCAACTAACCCAGAACCTTTTTCTCCACCCTATCAGAGTAATTCTGAACCCACTTCCTATTTTCTACCCTTTCCTGAGTTTTCTCATGTGTCTAGAACTATTAGGTTACATTTTGTTGAGGTTACTAGGTTGCAAGGATCCATAGAGCCCATCCCATTTGCTACCTACTTTTGGCAGACCCTCTGGCACTTATTAGGAGTTACTAGCAAATTTTCTTCTGCATGTCATCCATCAACCACGACTCATGCCCCCATGCCCAAGTGGTAGTTAAGACCTAATAAACCTCTTCAGTCGAGTCTGTTAGGTGTAGGTTTGAGTCCTTTGCATCATCTTGTTAGGAGTCTGCATGTGCCTAGCATGTTCACCACCCGCACTAATGTTAAAACAACTGGCTAATTCCCGAAGATGGATCAAAAAAAATTGATGTAGTGGATTTTATCTTGGTTAGGCTTAGGCCTAAAAGAAGCTTCATGCTCGCAGAGCCGGACCTTTCAAAGTGATAGAGAAGGTTGGATCAAATGCCTAGGTGTTAGACTTGCCTTCGGATTTGGGCATTAGTTCTACCTTCAATATTACAGACCTGGTTGAGTATAGGGAACCGGCAGCGCTACCTAGTGAGGCCTTTGGACCTATTCTTTTTCATTGTGAGTGACCCTAACCTAGAGTGTCCACAAACAAATTTGGCCTGAGAGAGGAGAACGGATCGAGCATATCCTGGACAATCAAGCCATCACGACCCAGGGCCATGACTATCAACGCTTCCTGGTCCGATGGCAAGGCCGGCCAGAGTCGGACGATTCGTGGATTTCTCGAGAGGACTTGCAATGCCTTAACCCAGACCTTCTCGAGAGATATGTGAGCCAGTCTAACCTTCACTCGACAGGGTCGAGTTCCTCCCACCCCGGGAGAATTGGTGGGGACACCTGAGGCACCAGAATAAGACAGAGGCTTTTTCAACCCTGTATAAATTGATCAATAATTTATGAGTCCATCTGTAATAAGGGCTTAGCTTATCTGAGTCCATTTTAGTTGTTATTTGAGTATTTTTAGTTGTTAGTTCAGTTCTGTACTAGTCAGCTCATGTTGAGCTAATTTTATTTTTTTGAGTCCTGTCCAAGCATACTGAAGACTCAAGACTATATCATACAAGTAAAGACCAAGTCCAACTAGATTGAAGATATGGAAGTATAGCACAAGTCCAACCCAGCTTGAAGATTTGAAGACCCCAGGAGGAAAATTCAGAAAACCCTGATTTCTTGCAGATGCCCTCCAGATGCCCAGATTCCCTTCCAGATGCCAAAGTATATTCATAGATAAGGGCATCCATGATTCCAGAGGTCCATCTACATCCTATCCCAAAGAAATCAAGCCCAGGTGCCAAGCCCAAGCCCCTAAGAAGCAAGATACCAGGGAATATTCCTGCTACCTGGCTACCAGGCCACCCCAGCTTCCAGAGGCCCAAACCCATGCACCCAAGCCCCTTTGGGCCGGCCTTTTGCTGCTCCTAGAAGCCCAACACGCCCCCCCTAGGCGTCCTTGGAGTCTTGACCAAGTCAAAAAAATTTTTAGGGATTTTTCTACCTAATATTTCCTTATTTTCTAGCTAGGGTTTGAGAGGGAAAAGGATTCTTATGTAAAGACTTATGTACCCTTACTTGGAGCCCAAGGTTAAGGGTCTATTTAAGGGACCCTAGCCTCTTGTATGAGGAAAATTTTTGATGAATGAAAACCTTGAGTTCTTCTATTGAGTGGTGTGATACCCTGCTGTGTGCATAAAGGGGTTTATGAGAGTTCTTCTTCCCGGTGTTTGCAATCATCTTCCTGCTGCCAACAAACCCTCCAGATCCCTGGACACCCACTCCAAAAAAAAGCCTTCTCTTGCTGTTTTTACTTTGTTTTCTTGTTCCTTTGTGAGCTTTCTAACCCCTGACAGGTCGTTTGCAGGTCCCTGAGTTCCTACAAATCCAACGACTCCAGCCAAGCCTCAATCGGATCATCGAGCAGAAAGCCGGGTATCCGCGGGTCTTTGGATCGATTTTCCAGGCCGCATCCATCGAGGAACGAGAGACCCCTTCACTGCGATCTTCACAGACGTTGTCAGGTACACCCCTCTACCTCCAGTAGTTTTATTGTAGGAGAACTTGCCCTAACCGAGGCTTCTCAGCCCCGGCGGTCCTTCTTTGCTACTTTTCTAGGTCCTAATCTGCATGCTGATCTTCAAAAATTTATAAAAAATTCCCTATAAATAATTTTGATCTGAAATTTGGGAATTAATCACCTAACTCAACATGTAAAACATACAAAAAAAAATTGTATACATATTAGTTCCCCATCAGATGTGTTCCCCGATGACTTACCCGACCAACTCCCACCTCTTAGGGATATACAACATGCGATAGATTTAGTCCCCGGAGCAACCCTATCGAACCTTCCCCATTATAGAATGAACCCTACCGAGCACCAAGAATTACAACGACAAGTAGGGGAACTCCTAAAGAAAGGATTCATTAGGGAAAGTTTGAGTCCATGCACAGTCCCAACCTTACTTACCCCTAAGAAGGATAGCACATGGAGAATGTGTGTTGATAGTCGTGCCATAAATAAAATCATGGTGAAGTATAGGTTTCCCATTCCCCGCTTGGATGATATGTTAGATATGATGGCCGGTGCAACTATATTTTCTAAGATTGACCTGAAGAGCGGCTATCACCAAGTTAGGATCAGACCAGGGGATGAATGGAAGACTGCCTTTAAAACTAAGGACGGGTTATTTGAATGGGTAGTCATGCCTTTTGGGTTATCAAACGCCCCTAGCACTTTTATGCGAATCATGAATCAAGTCCTACGGGCCTTTATTGGGAAATTTGTTGTCGTTTACTTTGACGACATACTTATCTATAGTAGGACTAGAAAAGATCATCAACAATATCTGAGGCAGGTCTGTTTTGCACTTAGGAAAGATAACCTCTATGCCAACCTAAAGAAATATGCTTTCATGACTACTAGAGTTATCTTCCTAGGATTTGTTGTGACCCCTGAAGAAGTATCCGCTGACGCTGAGAAGGTTAAGACAATTGTAGAGTGGCCAACACCCAATAATATTCACGAAGTAAGAAGTTTTCATGGCCTCGCTATGTTTTATCGAAGATTTATTAGAGGGTTTAGCACTATAGTTGCTCCTATCACGGATTGTATTAGGAAGGGCCAATTTGAATGGACGAAGTCAGCTGATAAGGCCTTCCTTCACATCAAAGATAAGATCACCCAAGCACCAGTCTTAAGGCTACCCGATTTTTCTAAGGTCTTTGAAGTAGCATGCGATGCTTCGGGAGTAGGGATTGGTGGAGTTCTGAGTCAAGAAAACCATCCCATAGCATTCTTTAGTGAGAAATTGAATGAAGCCAGGAAGAAATACTCCACATATGATCGGGAGCTTTATGCGGTAGTGCAAGCATTAAGGTATTGGAGGCATTATCTCCTACCACAAGAATTTGTTTTATTTTCAGACCATGAAGCCCTTAGGTTTTTGAGTTCCCAAAAGAAACTAAATCCTAGGCATGCCAAATATGTAGAATACATCCAATCCTATACTTTTGTCCTAAAACATCAATCGGGAATTGACAATAAGGTAGCTGATGCCCTAAGTCGTAGAACGTTACTTTTATCTTCAGTCAGTACTGAAGTCATAGGTTTTGAAAGACTTAAGGAGCAGTACGAAACCTGTCCAGATTTTGGTGAAATTTATCAGGTTTTGTGTCAAGGACCATCTAGTGATCATAGTGACTATACCCTTCTAAATGGTTTTCTTTTTAGAGAGAATAGGCTTTGCATCCCAAGAACCTCCTTAAGAGATTTTTTAGTTTGGGAGATACATGCGGGAGGTTTGGCTAGCCACTTCGGACGAAACAAGACTATCTTGGCTGTTGAGGAACAATTTTACTGGCCAGGCCTCAAGAAACAAGTAGCAAACCTTGTAGCTCGATGTAGGATATGTGCTGTTGTAAAGCAGCAAAAGAAGAATACCGGGCTATACACTCCATTACCTGTACCTGAGTGTCCATGGCAGGATCTAAGCATGGACTTTGTTCTAGGATTACCCAAGACCATTCGAAAACATGATTCAGTCTTTGTGGTGGTCGACTGGTTTTCAAAAATGGCCCATTTCATACCTTGCTCCCAAACTTTCGATGCCTCTAGAATAGCCAAACTCTTTCTTGATCAAGTAGTCAGACTCCACGGGTTACCAAAAATCATAGTTTCTGATAGGGATGTCCGCTTCACAAGTTACTTCTGGAAAACCCTTTGGCACCTATTAGGAACCAGACTGAAATTCTCCACAGCCTACCATCCCCAGACTGATGGACAAACCGAGGTTGTAAATAGAAGTCTAGGGAACTTGCTGAGATGCCTAGTGGGAGAAAGTCTAGGAAACTGGGATTTGTTATTGCCACGTGCCGAGTTCGCTTACAACAGTTCGGTCAATAGATCTATGGGCAAAAGTCCCTTTGAGATAGTCCATGGTTACAAGCCTAGGAAGCCTTTAGATCTAATCCCACTACCTATTCACACACGAGTCTCTGAGTCTGCTGAGTCTTTTGCACATCATGTCACAAATCTGCATAAAGAAATCAGTAATAAGATCAACCTGAGCAATGAAACTTACAAACACTTAGCTGACTCACATAAGAGGGCTAAAGAATTCTGTGAAGGAGATTATGTGATGATTAGGCTCAACCCTGAACGGTTCCCCTCTGGAACCATAAAGAAGCTGCATGCCCGCGGAGTGGGACCTTTCAAGATCTTAAAGAAAATAGGGCCTAATGCGTATGTTTTGTAACTTCCACTTGATATGGGTATCAGTACAACCTTTAATGTTTCAAACCTAGTAGAATACAAAGAACCAGTACTAATACCTAGTGAGCCTTTTGGGCCAGAAACATTCATTGAGAGTGAACATATTTCTGAGTGTCCACCACCAACCCTACCGGAGCGAAGAGAGAGGATTGAGAGAATCCTGGATGACAAGACCATTACTACCAGGAATAAGGACTATCAGCGATACCTGGTTCAATGGCAAGGTCGATCTGAGTCCGACAACTCTTTGATTACTCGAGAGGACCTGCAAAGACTTAACCCAGACTTGTTCGAGCATTACCAGGACAAAACTGAACCATACTCGACTGGGTCGAGTTCTGCCCACCCCAGGAGAATTGGTATGGACACCAGAAGCAGAAGCAGAATAAAACCCCGCTCAAATAAGGTTAACCTGATTCCACTTTGGATCGAAGATCACTAGGTTAAATTTTTCTTGTAAAGGGCAATTTACTTTCAAGAGTCCTGTAATTACTTAGTTTCAATTTCATGAATCCTGTAATTATGTCCAATTGAGTCCTGTAATTATGTCCTGTCTCAATCTAGGTTCAAATAAGAACTCAATTAGAGTTCCATTAGGTTTATTTAAATCAAGTCCAAGCTACTTCAAGTTGAGGTTCACCAAACCACTTGGAGCTTCCAAATCAAGACCTTGGTCCACCAAGCTGGAATTCCACATCACCATGCCAATAAAGCAGCCACCAGGGATGCCACATCATCAGCCACGTCACCTTCAAATGGGCGCCTAAAGGGGAGATCGACCAAGCATTTTAAATTCAAAGAAACCGGCCAATCTCCACGAATTTCTCCTTATCCCATGTAACAAGTGGTGTGGGCACCAGACTCAGAAGAAGACTTCAGAGCTCCATATGGATCTCTGATTGACCTTGCCCGAAGAATTAGGATTTTCTGGATTGTAATAAGGGTTGACTTGATCAACTCAATTTTAGCTTGAGTCTGTATTCCCTGTAATTTATTTTTGTTGAGTCATGTTGACTCAGTAGTGGTCTATGACTTCAACCTGGGTGTCACATTTTCTCCCAAGGCCAAGCAAGTGGTCGCCACACTCCCAGCCACACTCCGAGCCACACGCCTGAGTGCAGGGGGCGCCACATCTCCATCCAGTATGCTCTGGTCCCCACACCACAAGATAATAGGTCCCTTCTCTCATGCGCCACTTAAGGAGAAGACAATCTGGGATCCACAATTCAAGGGGGCGGCCAAGGAGTTTCCAAAAGAGCTAAGCTATGAAAAGAAAGGAGCAAAGCTTGGGGAGGAAGACTAGGAGGCGCCCAAGTAATTCCAAATAAAACCAGGTATGAACGGAAGGAAATTTCTCTTGAAGAGCAAGGTTAGGAGGCGCCCAAATACTTCCAAATAAGACCGAGCATGGAAGGAAAAATATTTTTTCTTGAAGAGCAAGGCTAGGAGGCGCCACCCACTTTCCTTTTGAAGCCACCAATCAGCATTTTTGGAACCTTTTGGCCGGCCATATGTGTGGAAATTGATCCTACAAACCTAATTTGAAGATCCCCCTCATTAGTCCCACATGGGAAGATGTAAAACCCTACTCTCTTGTAAAGTCCTATAAATTAAACCCCTATTGTAAATTTTAAAGTAATCTGATGAATGAATCCAATTTATGTGTGAGCAAACTCTGTGTTTTCTCTCTTCCGCACTTGCATCCAGGTGTTGAGCTCCATGAGGGAGTAAATTTGGGTTCCCCAGGAACCTTGAGGAGGTGTGAGATCTCCAACCCCAAAACCCTAGGTTAGCCACTTCAACTCCAAAACCCTAGCCGCCCATCATTCTCCTCAATCCACCAAACCCTAGCCTACCCCACCTCCCACGGCCACTCTCTCCAAGTCAAGGCCGACCACCAGCATCCGGGTCCAGTCTGGATACTTCAGATTCAGAGCAAATTCCAGAGGGAGCCAGATCAACCTTTAGGAGAATCCGGATTTCAGCAACATCAGCTTTCAAGTTCTTCAATCTGGTAAATCCTTTCTCGAGTATCTGATTCCATCACTTGTTCTTCTTCTTTCCCAGATCTTGAGTTCAGGAGAAGCCGACTTAGCCACAGGACCAGTATTGGAGGATCCATTGCGAAGATATCCAAATCCGAGGATCCAACAATCTGCTCGAGAGAGTTCTTCCACCAAACTCTGTGAAGATCATTGCCTGGTCGGTAACCCATCTCTTCTCTTTATTTCTGTCCTGTTGAAAGTTCAGAGCAAAACCCTAGGTTTGGAAGTTTCTCAACCCCCAGCGATCCGTTACTTCTGAACCACTCTGATAACTTAGTTTCTTTTAAATTGTGCTTTCAATTATTACCTAGTTTCTTTCAATTTAGTTTAGCTTTCCTTTGAGCCAAAACTAATTTCTGAAAATATATATAAAAAAAGAGAATTAATCTTAATTTATTTCCGTATCGCATCATCTCTTCTTTCGTTCTGCATCAATTTTGGTATCAGAGCCCTGTCTAGGGTTTCTGTCTTGTTTGCTTGTTTGAGTGTCTCTCCTTTTTACTTTGTCTGCTCGAAGTAGACTCCCCAGGACGTCCGATCCTAGGAACGAAGTGAGGTACAAACCTCCTCTTCCCATTCCATGGGGTGTTCCTAGGGCATGTAGGGGATCCGCTGGGTTACAACTTCATAGCAGGAATTGTAAACGGGGGAAGCACTCTGTTTTCAGTCTGTAACTATCCTATTGCAGGAATTATTTCTCATTGCAAGTAACTCTAAATTGCATGATTTTTATTTTTCTGGAACCAGTATAATTGAAGCTATTTTATATAATTTTCTTGTGATTTATTGGTTTCCATGAAGTTTCTGAGAGTTAAATTACTGCAACTCTGTTTCTGTGTTTCTGCAATTCAATTTTTTGAGTGAACATCTCCTAATTCATCTTAAGGGCATTTGAGCATCTAAGATAAGGGGAGGAGTTGATAACCTCTCCTTAGCCCAAAACCATCACCCACTCATTCGATCCTAAGCCTAATTTTAAAATTTATTGGACTTAATTTGCCCTAGTGGGCTAGGGACATCAACAAGTCGGGTCGAGGCTAGTATTGAGTCAGTTTGTCTAGTTACTCTGTGTGTGCTTTGTACTCAGTGTCTAGAATGGTGGTTCAGCGATTCTATCCCGAAGGGCTTGTGTGCTGGTCCGCCTACCTGGCCAATCACTGATTGGTATCTAGGATTGGCAATTAGGGACCTAACACTCCCCTTACACCTGCCTGGCTGAGTCCCGAGTTACTACAGGCTAGCTTGTCACTCTGATTGGGCATCTAGTTTGGGCTCTAGGTCTAGTTAGCCCGTAGTCATTTCAGTCGAGTCTCATTTGGTGTGTGTGCTTGCTTCATCATGTCCACCCGGAACGGAGTACCCTACCAACCTGGTCAAACCCAACCTGATTTAGAGGCCATGGTTAGAGCTCTTACTGAAAGTATGAACAAATTGAGCCAGGATTTGACTGCTACTGTTATCCAGTGTAAAGAACAAGTCCATGAGAATTTTACCCAGCTTAGGGATCAAGTCCAAGTACTTGAGAAACGTAGACATCAAAATTGGATCCCTGATCCAAAATTTAATAGGCCCCAACCTCATCCATGCCAGGAGCCTAGGAGGACCTTATACCGTGATCCCGAGCATAACCTTAGGAAGCCTAACCATGATATCTATAGTGTGGATCGTGTCTATGAGAGGTCCTTACAATATTCTAGACCAGTCACTCAACAACCCAAGTCTTCTAGATCAAACCATTTAGATCCACACCCATGCCCAAGTAAGGTCTCTACTAGCTTGAAACCCAGTGTGACCCAGGTTCCTATATCGCAAGAATGTTTGTTTTGTGGAGAAAGAGGCCATAAATCTAGTCAGTGCCCATGCATAGGACTGGCTTGTGCACAGCTGAGTGGTAAGAATCCTAAGGATGACATTAATGAGGGAGAACCCAAGCCTACCAATGAGGAATAAGGGTTAGGTATGACAAGCCCAGAATCAGTTGACCCAATTACCACTGACCCGAAACCCATTGAAGATGGCATCGAGGAAGTATATGATGCTGGCTTGAGTCTAGTTGATGAATATGAGGGGGAAGAACTTGAAGAATGTGACATCGATACTATTGGTTCCTTACCTGAGGAGACCTTGGAAAGCAACCAAGTGGTAGGACCTAGTTCAGAAATTCAAGAGATTTGTGAGAACAAGGTTCCTTTAGTCAAATACCCCCAGGAAGAACTCATCGTGTTAGCCCGAGATATCAGTGCCTATCCTCTAATGACAGTCATTCCCCAAGTACCAATTGAAGATCTTTGCACTAAACTGTTGAAGTTTGCCCACCCTATGATAGATCCTCTCCTTAGGATGACTGAATCAAGCCTCTTACAATTGGACCTTGTCCCATGCTCAGCCACTAAGGTCTCTCCCGTAATCTCAGTTGAACATCCTTGTCTTGAGCGAATTGATCACCCAGTCCTGTAGAAGTCCTCCTTATGACCCCAGACCCCTTCCTTCGCATGACTGACCTACCCTTCTATAGAGTATACCTTTCCGCACCCAAATGTCAAATTTCAAGTCTTGAGGTCATCATCCATAGGCCCTTCCATGAATCATTCTTCAATCCAGTTCTTGAGAAAGTGGATCATTATTTGCTTAGAGAACAAACTTTAACTGTTGCAATCACATGTCCTAGGCTACTTCCCGAACCATCTCTTGATCCATTCCTGGGAGTAGCAAACTTTTCCTTTTGTAAGGATGATCAGTTGACACTCATAGATCACCATTCAAACCTTCAGGTCACCACCTTTAGCCAGCAGGTAATTCAAGACTCCACCTCATATTTCCTCCCTTTCTCTAGGACTTCCAATGCTTCTTACACCATCCAAGTATTCTTTGTCGAAGTCTTTAGAGTGAACCACGTGTCAGAACCTATTAGGTTTGCCACCTACTTCTGGAAGACCTTATGGCACCTACTAGGCACCCATGATAAGTTTTCATGCTCTGCATGCCATCCTCCAACCCAAGGTCAAACCTAGAGAGCCTTAGTTTGTTAGGTTTAGACCTAGGGTTCCTTTGGAATAAAGTCCATTCTTTAGGAGTGCGTCGTCAGTCTAGTTTAGTTTTTCTTGACCCTTTACTAGGCTTTGGCTCAGATTTTGGTTTGATTGAGAGCACCAGGAATTGGGATTTGTATTTTGTCCAGGGCTGAAATTGCATTCAATGTTTCAATCAATAGGTCTACAGGTAAGAGTCCATTTGAAATTGTGCATGGTTACAAACCTCACACACCTCTTGACCTAGCTCCTTTACCAGTCCACACACGAGTCTCAGAGTCTGCTGAAGTTTTTGCACAGCATATAAAAGACTTGCATAAAGAAATTCATGCCAAAATAAATTTAAGTAATGAAACTTATAAGAAGTTGGCTGATTCTCAAAAGCGAGTCAAAACTTTTGTTGAGGGAGACTATGTAATGATTAGGTTAAGGCCTGAATGGTTTCCTCCTGGAACCGTTAGAAAGTTACATGCTAGAGGAGCTGGACCATTTAGAGTGGTGAAGAGAGTAGGGTCCAATGCCTATGTGCTCGAGTTGCCTCCAGAACTAGGCATTAGCTCCACTTTCAACATTATAGACCTAGTAGAGTATAGAGAGCCAGCTGTGATTCCCAGTGAGCCTTTTGAACCTGATCCTGCTCTTGAGAGTGAACCCAACCCTGTGTGTCCACCAACAAACTGGCCTGTGAGGAAAGAGCAGATTGAAAATATCCTGGATGATCAGGTTATCTCTACTCGTAATCGAGGATACCAAAGATACCTGGTCCGCTGGCAAGGAAGGCCAGATTCTGATGACTCTTGGATCTCCCGAGAAGAATTACAAGAATTGGACCCAGACCTCTTGGAGAGATACCAGAGCCAACTTGATCCATACTCGACAGGGTCGAGTTCCTCCCACCTTGGGAGAATTGGTGCGGGCACCAGACTCAGAAGAAGACTTCAGAGCTCCATCTGGATCTCTGATTGACCTTACCCGAAGAATTAGGGTTTTCTTGATTGTAATAAGGGTTGACTTGATCAACTCAATTTTAGCTTGAGTCTGTATTCCCTGCAATTTATTTTTGTTGAGTCATGTTGACTCAGTAGTAGTCTAGGACTTCAACCTGGGTGTCACATTTTCTCCCAAGGCCAAGCAAGTGGGCGCCACACTCCCAGCCACACTCCCAGCCACACGCTTGAATGCAGGGGGCGCCACATCTCCATCCAGTATGCTCTGGTCCCCACACCACAAGATAGCAAGTCCCTTCTCTCATGCGCCACTTAAGGAGAAGACAATCTGGGATCCACAATTCAAGGGGGAGGCCAAGGAGTTTCCAAAAGAGCCAAGCTATGAAAAGAAAGGAGCAAAGCTTGGGGAGGAAGACTAGGAGGCGCCCAAGTAATTCCAAATAAAACCAGGTATGAACGGAAGGAAATTTCTCTTGAAGAGCAAGGTTAGGAGGCGTCCAAATACTTCCAAATAAGACCGAGCATGGAAGGAAAAATATTTTTTCTTGAAGAGCAAGGCTAGGAGGCGCCACCCACTTTCCTTTTGAAGCCACCAATCAGCATTTTTGGAACCTTTTGGCCGACCATATGTATGGGAATTGATCCTACAAACCTAATTTGAAGATCCCCCTCATTAGTCCCACATGGAAAGATGTAAAACCCTACTCTCTTGTAAAGTCCTATAAATTAAACCCCTCTTGTAAATTTTAAAGTAATCTGATGAATGAATCCAATTTATGTGTGAGCAAACTCTGTGTTTTCTCTCTTCCACACTTGCATCCAGGTGTTGAGCTCCATGAGGGAGTAAATTCGGGTTCCCCAGGAACCTTGAGGAGGTGTGAGATCTCCAACCCCAAAACCCTAGGTTAGCCACTTCAACTCCAAAACCCTAGCCGCCCATCATTCTCCTCAATCCACCAAACCCTAGCCTACCCCACCTCCCACGGCCACTCTCTCCAAGTCAAGGCCGACCACCAGCATCCGGGTCCAGTCCGGATACTTCAGATTCAGAGCAAATTCCAGAGGGAGCCAGATCAACCTTTAGGAGAATCCGGATTTCAGCAACATCAGCTTTCAAGTTCTTCAATCTGGTAAATCCTTCCTTGAGTATCTGATTCCATCACTTGTTCTTCTTCTTTCCCAGATCTTGAGTTCAGGAGAAGCCGACTTAGCCACAGGACCAGTATTGGAGGATCCATTGCGAAGATATCCGAATCTGAGGATCCAACAATCTGCTCGAGAGAGTTCTTCCACCAAACTCTGTGAAGATCACTGCCTGGTCAGTAACCCATCTCTTCTCTTTATTTCTGTCCTGTTGAAAGTTCAGAGCAAAACCCTAGATCTGGGAGTTTCTCAACCTCCAGCGATCCGTTACTTCTGAACCACTCTGATAACCTAGTTTCTTTTAAATTGTGCTTTCAATTATTACCTAGTTTCTTTCAATTTAGTTTAGCTTTCCTTTGAGTCAAAGCCAATTTCTGAAAATATATATAAAAAAAAAGAGAATTAATCTTAATTTATTTCCGCATCGCATCATCTCTTCTTTCGTTCTGCATCAACAAGGCCCCATATCCTCCAACCTCCCTTGTAATCCTCCACAATTTGGGGAGAATCTCCATGAATTTCTTCTTATCCCATGTAACAAGGCCCCATATCCTCCAACCTTCCTTGTAATCCTCCACAATTTGGGGAGTTTTCAAATTTCAAAAGTTTTGTAAGGCTATTAAAAAGCCTTGGACGCCCCATTGTAAAAGGGATTTGATTTTTGGAGATTAATGAAAGTTGAAGTTGAATTGAAGTTTTATGTTTTGAGTGATTGTCTCTAAGCCCCTCTTCCACACCAAACTATTCTTTCTTCCAAGCATCCAACACCCAAGTCAAGAAGAAGGCCTTGGAGTCGGCCAAGCCATCTCAAATCTCTTTCTTTGCTCACAAATTTTCCATCCCTTCCATATGCATGCCTTTCTTCTTCCTTAACTCTTATTCCTTATGTGCAGGGTCCTTCGAGGTTTTCGAGTTGCAAGCAGGGTCGTCCTTGACAAGGAACCAACAAGCTGAAGCCCAAGTCCAGGGTTCTGATCTCCGTTATCCAAGGTTCTTCAGTTCTGAGCGTTGGTAGTTTCAAGGTATGAATCAAAAGAAGGTTGGAAAGCTCATCATGGTAAGTCCACAATCATTAGCCCCTATTATCTAGATATTCTTCCTTCTTAATTTAGGATTGTGTCTAATCAAGTAAAAGTTCCATTTCTTATAATCCTTAAGTCTTATTATGATGAGTACAATGCTAGTGTAATTAGGTTTCATTGCTCTACAAACCATACTCAAAACATTATTCATATGCTTGCCGCATCACCTCGCCAGGTGGCACCTTGAGACGGTCCCACCTCGGCCAAGGTCGAGCCGGGCTCCTTCGCTGCTTCACCAGGTGGCGCCCAGAGACGGGACCACCTCGGCCGAAGTCGAGCGACCTTTTGCTGCTCCGCCAGGTGTCCACCCAGGAGGGGTCCACCTCGACCGAGGCGGGCCTGCCTATGCGGAGAAGTTTCCGAAAAGTGGGAGTGCGAGCTCCAAGGTTCCTCCTCGAGCCGTGCGTGCCGCGCCCCGAGAAAAGCACCACGTACGGTCGGCGGCAACACACAAAACTTCGCTTACATCGGCCCGACAGGTTCCGCAGTCGAGAGGCGGGGCCCTGACAAAACATGACCCGATAACGGACAACGTCGGTGCCTGGAAAAGAGAGCGCTCACACTCGGCTCGAGGTCTGGTCGGCGGTCTGACCGACGCCCCCCTCCCCTACTCTTTCCTCGTTAGGCTCGGCAAACGAGGCTGGGAAGCTGCCTGGCTCTTTGATCCAGAAGGGAAAAGGGAAAGAGACGGAGGGGAGGAGGTGAAAGCGACGAAGGAGCCTCCCAGGGGTGGAAAACGAGAAGGCAACACGAGGAGTTAAAAGGAAGGAGAGAATAGACGACAAGGTAAGCAAGAAATAAAGGCTGGAGACTCCGTTCCAAGAGCAAGATCCAAGATCCCGAGAGGGGACCTTTGGCGTGAGCTCGGTGAAGGGACCCGACCGGGTTTCTATTCTTTCTGGGACCTTTCTTGCTAGCACGATCTCTAAGTCTGGGACTCCTTCGGGGCCCGTCTCAGAGACTCTGTTCCCTCTCGCCGTCTACTAACTTGACCGTCGGAGCTCCCTCGCCGGGATCCCCGGCCAGGGTTTCTGACCTTGCCTTGCAGGTTCGAACGATCCAGGAGACCCCAGGGATGAGATGGTCTAGTCGGATTGGCGGCTTCGAAGCCACAGGCGCGGCGACGAGATCGGCAACACATACTATGATCAATGTCATTGTAAAGTGTTTTTTAAAATTCTGTTAATGCCCACTGTTTTGTCATCATCAAAAAAAGGAAAATTGTTGACCCCTAGAATGATTTTGATGATCACAAAATATTGGAGCATGTATTTGATACTAATTCTTTCAAATTACTTGAGAAGTTTTTGCAGGAAATTGGTTACCTTAGTTTAAAATGGTTTTCAAATTGATTGTAAGGTAATTCATTATGTATGTACTCTTATGAACTTGAACTTGTAAAAGCTCTAGTTTTGTCAATTTTGTAATCTTGTAAAATGGGCTGAAAATTTATAAAATTAAGAGTATGTAGATTAGCTTTTATTTGATTCAAGTGTTGAAGAGTTTTGGAGAAGTTTGAAGCATTAATTAAAGACTTTGCAAGAGCTGACTCATTAATCAAGAGCCGACTCGTTGTAGCACGTCATGGAGAAAATTTCAGAGTTCAGTATCAAGAGCCAACTCCTGTCCCAAGAGCCGACTCATGGAAAAATACATATTTTTGATGTCCGAGAACTCGAGCCGACTCCTACCCCAAGAGCCGACTCGTCCAGAGTTAGGATTTTTGGTGAATTGAGAACTAGAGCCGACTCCAGTCTGAAGAGCCGACTCTGGGTATTTGTCATTTTGAATTTATTGAAGGCAAGAGCCGACTCCAGTATGAAGAGTCGATTCCTACAGAAATTTATTTTGGATTGTTTGAGACTTCGAGCCAACTTGTGGACCTCGAGCCGACTCGAGTAGCCATTTTTTGCACTCCAATGACTAGTTGTTGAAAGTGATTTTTGAATCCAATTTCATCTCCAACAGCTTTTTCATGAATTCCTAGACCCTACAACAGCCATATCTCATGAAAAACTATAAAAGAAATTATTTTTGAGGGATTAAAACAATAATTAGAGCATTATTATTGATTTATCTAAAGATATTGAAGAGCTTTCAAGTCTTTCACCTACCTTATTTCAAGAGCTTTCAAGTTAGGATTCAAAGCTTCACCAACTCTACTCCATCATTGAATCCACTCATTAAAGAAGCAAAGAAGCAGCTTGAAGAGCATTAAAGAGCATTCAAAGCTAGGCTTCATCTTGATCTACATCGGCAACACTTAGATAAACTCGGTTTATTGTAGTTGCTTGTTTATCTTCTCTTTATCCTTGTTTTCTCTCTAAGAACAGCAAGGGGCTATGTCTTAAGAGAGGGTTGAAGGTTTTTAGGTGAGCCTTGTGAAAACCTAAGTTGGGTTCTTGGTGATCCCGGTATAAAACCAAGTGTTAGGGTTTTCTTTGGTGATCCTGTTTAAAACCAAAGTGATTTTGGGTTTCTTTGGCGATCCCTGTAAAACCAAAGTGTATAGGTTTAGATTGTGAGCCTGGTAAAATAAACCGACTATATTCCGGTTGGGAGATATAGTGGAAATCCTAAGTGGTGCTTGGGTAGTGGACGTAGGAGCTGGTTGCTCTGAACCACTCTAAATCTTTTGTGTTTATGCTTGTGTTCTTATTGCTTTATTGCTTTTACTTAATTACTTCCGCATTGCATATTGCACCACAACACTAAAAGAATTTCAAAGTGCACATAATTATGAAAAGTTTTTTAATCCCAATTCACCCCCCTCTTGGGAAGCCACCTGGGCAACACACGCGCTGGGAAGAGGAGGCGATCCTAAGACAAGAGCTCTAGAGGAACTCGCAGGAGTGAGCTCAATGAGCCCGGTTGCAGGAACCAGAGCATTGATCCCTCTTGTTCTCACTCATCTTCTCATCAAAGATTCCTTTAAGCACGGAAGCCCAGCAGGGATTCGTCTTAGTGGATCTGTTCCACTTTACCGCTCTCTAACTTGACCATCGAAGTGCCCCTGCTGGGATCCTTGGCCTGGGTCTTTAACCTCTTTTTGCAGGTCTGGGAGTATCGAGATTCTGTAGCAAAGGGGACCACAGTCTGGCACCAACTTACAACTACAGGCTACAGCGATAAGGTCAGTAACAAATTGGCATGCCAGGAAGGGGAGACAAGGCCCCTAGACGAGTAAGCCCCCCTTGAGCTCGAGAGTAGCTCAGTTCCAAGTATGGTGGTGACTCGCGAATGTAAAGCCTCCACCAGCCAGGCAGGGGAGGTTCCCTTTTCTCCGGGCCCCCACAGCCCGAAAAGGGAACTCCCCTCTCCTCCTGTTCCACCTCCTCAGCTACCCTCGACGGACGGTCAGTATGCTGCCATTGTCCAACAATTGCAGACACTGACCATTATCGTGAGGCAACTACAGCATCAGCTGTGCTCCCTGGTGACTCAACCCCAGCCAGGGACCCCCACGAAAGCCTGCGTTCCATCTAAGGTAGGCCATCCCACCCGCGGGCAGCAACCAATCCCCGCGGGAGTCGCCAGATCCCTGCAAAGAGGAATCATTCTGGGTTGGCGGACCATGAGAGCCAATCCCTGATGGATAACAATGATGTTGCCAAGCATAGCAAGCACCATCACGGCAAGGACCCTCACCGTGACCCATCGGCACCTTCTTCTCCAGCAGCCTCAGGGGAAGGTTCCACTAATAAGGCCATCAGGCGTCTAGCTGAAAGGCACTTGGAAGAGCAAGAGCGCAAACTGGCGGAGCTCTCCCGCCAGTTCACCAACATGCAGGGCTCCCCCAGCGAACCAGTGGGCTATCACGCCCGACCCCCCTTCTCCCGGGAGATCCAAGAAGAATCGATTCCGAGTTAATTTTGTATACCTCAGGTGGGTCCCTACGATGGGACCACCGACCCCCTGGACCATCTAGAGAGCTATAAGGCTCTCGTGAGAGTCTAGGGGGTGATGGACACCCTTTTGTGCATCGCCTTCCTGGCCACCCTCTGGAAGGCCGCTCGAGTTTGGTTCACCTGCCTTGAACTAAATCTATTGACTCCTTCCAGCAATTGAAAGGAAAGTTTATGGCATACTTCGACACTTGTCGAAAGGTGCCAAGAGAAGCAGACATCCTCTTCTCCATCCACCAGTAAGACCAGGAGCTCCTGCAGGACTATGTAACCTGCTTCAAAACTGCTGGCCTGGAAATCTATAGCTTGGACGAGCCCATTGCCATGTTGGCATTGAAGCGAGGGCTCAGGACCTCCCGTCTGACATATTCGTTAGATAAAAAATCGTCCAAGACGTACTCCAAACTCCTCCTCCATGTCCACAAGTACATCCAAGCTGAGGAGGCCGACCATACCAGGAGAGAATTGGACGGGAAGCCTTCGAAGAGGCCCGCCTCAAAGGATGTTTAGGGGACCCGCAGGCCCGGGCCGCCCACGGACTTCCGGTCGGGGCCGAGTCAAAGAATGGTCCCGCTCCGGAGTGGACCTTTACTCCCCTCCTTGCTCCAAGAGCCAAGATCCTCATGGAGATCGAGGGCGAGGGTTACCTTCGTCGACCTCCTCCTCAGAACCCGAAGGTTTATTGTGATAGGACCAAGTACTGCCAGTTCCATCGCGACCATGACCATGACATGGAGGAGTGACATAACTTGAAGAGGGAGATTGAGGACCTCATTAGAAAGGGCTATCTCAAGAAGTTCGTGGGAAGAGAAGTCCCAGTAGAGGACCAGCCACTTACGGCCCTTCCCCCCGTTCCTGCAGTAGATAACCACCCCGCGGAGAAGCCGGTGGGCATGATTTCTTGGAGGATAGGGCGTGCCTCAAAGAGAGCCCGGGAGGGAGGAGATCTGGAAAATGTACTCCCCTTTGAAAAGAGGAAGGAAGGTGAAAATGAAAGTGAAAATGTAAATAATGATGCGATGGTGGTCGAAATGACCATCACTAAGCATCCTGTACATCGAATTATGGTTGATAGTGGGAACTCCATCGACGTACTTTTTTACTATGCTTTCTCCTGGATGAATTTATCTCGTGATCAGTTAAAACCGGTGCACACCCCTCTCGTAGGTTTCACCGGAGATTCTGTGGGAGTTGAGGGGGAGATCACTCTCCCTGTTACTGCCGGGACTCCTTCTCGACAGAGCACGGTCATGACGATCTTCATCGTCGTCCGACTTCGGTCACCATATAACGCCATTTTGGGCAACTCAGGGCTCAACCAGCTTGATGCAGTCATTTTCACCAAAAGATTATTGGTGCAGTTTTCCACTATTTTCGGGGTGGAAGAGATGAGGGGGGCAGCTCAGCCCATTTTGCATTGCCTGCAGGCTGTCCCGGGTGCCCGAAGTGCTGAGCTCAACTCTGATGTTGACGACTTCGACCAAAGGGTGCAGGATCCTAGGGACGGCCCAGTGGAGTGCTTGCCTGCATATCCCCTTGGCTTGGACCCGCAGAGAATGGTGCAAATATGAGCCCAACTCCCAGAGGATGAGCGGGCTCGCTTACTAGACTTCCTTCGGGCGAACGCAGATGTGTTCGCCTGGTTCGCGGCGAACATGCCAGGTATTTTCCTGGACATCATCGCCCACCAGTTGATGATCGATCCGAAGTGCCATCTAGTTAGGCAGAAGAAGAGGTGCTTTGCTGCAGAAAGATGGAAGGTGATCATTAAAGAGGTGGAGAATCTCCTCACTACTGGCTTCGTGCGGGAGGTACAATATCCTAGTTGGCTGGCGAACGTGGTAATGGTGAAAAAGAACAACGGCAAGTGGAGGATCTGTGTGGACTACACCAACCTCAACCAAGCTTGCTTGAAAGATAGCTTCCCCCTCCCGAAGATCGACCAGCTCGTGGACACCACTTCAGGTCACCGCCTTTATCCTTCATGGATGCCTTCTACGGGTACAATTAGATCCAGATGCACCCGAAAGACGAGGAGCACACTGCCTTCATCATGGATCGCGGGACCTACCGCTACAAGATGATGCCCTTTCGCCTAAAGAATGCTAGCGCCATGTACCAGCGGTTGGTCAATAAGGTCTTCAGAGACCAAATTGGTCACAACATGTAGGTATACATGGATGACATGCTGGTGATGAGCAAGCCAACCTCGGACTACATCGACATCCTGGGGGAGACCTTTCACAACCTCCACCTCCACCAAATAAAGCTGAACCCGGTAAAGTGCACCTTCGGTGTGGCGGTGGGGAAGTTCCTTGGTTTCATGGTGATCCAAAGAGGGATAGAAGCCAACTCGGAGAAGGTTCGGGCGATCCTTAACATGGAGCCGTCCACCTCCAAAAAGCAAGTCCAGTAGCTCATCGGCCGGGCAGTGGTCTTGAGCCGATTTATTTCACGATCTGCTAATCGTTGCCAGCCCTTCTTCAAGGCGTTGAGGAAGATGCATGACTTCTCATGGATGAAGGAGTGCTAGGAGGCGTTTGAGGAGCTGAAGAAGACCCTGGCGTCACCACCACTACTCTCTCGGCCAAAGGAGGGAGAAGAGCTCCTCTTATATCTGGCAGTCACTCTGGAGGCCTCAGCTCGGTCTTAGTCCAAATGGATGACAAAGGAATCCAAAGACCTGTGTACTATACAAGCAAGCTCCTCCGTGATGCGGAGCTCAGGTACTCTCGATCCGATAAGTTGATTTTTGCACTAATAGTATCTGCCCAACGTCTCAGGTTTTATTTCCAAGCACACCCCATTGCGGTCCTGATGGATCAACCGTTGAAGGCCGTGCTCAACCGACCTGACACATCTGGATGCCTGGTGAAGTGGGCGCTGAAGCTCAGCGAGTTCGACATCGCCTATCGACCGCGGTTGGCCATGAAGGCATAGGTACTCGCTAACATTCTAATTGAGTGTGTAGGCCTGGATGAGGGGCTGGAAGAGAACCCCCAGAGTCAACAACCAGGGCTTGAACCAGAGGAGGACATATGGGTCCTCCATGTGGACGGAGCCTCTGACTCTGATGGAAGCGGGGCTAGGCTCATCCTCGCCAACAACGAGGGAGTCGTAGCTGAATGTGCGCTCTGCCTCCAGTTCGTCACCACCAACAACCAGGCAGAAAATGAAGCACTCCTCGTGGGACTGAGAGTCTTCTGCGAGCTCGGTGTGACCTGCCTGAGGGTCTTCACCGACTTGCAGTTGGTCGCTGGGCAGGTCTTAGGCGAGTATGAGGCACGGGATCCTCAAATGTTGAAGTATCTAGAATTGGTGCATGCGAGTGCGGCGGGTTTCAAGCGCTTCAGTGTCTCCCACATCCTGCATGGTAAAAATGCCCATGCTGATGCCCTCTCTCGCCTAGCAACCCTGCCGGACTCATCGTTGGGCCACACCCATGTCGAACATCTCTAAGCCTTGAGCTATGAAGTCCCTAGAGAGATCCCACAGGTCACCCCGGAGCCTAGCTGGATGGACAAGTATGTCAAGTACATCATCGACGGCACCTTGCCCGAGGATTGGATAAAGGCCAGCCTCATCAAGAGGAAGGCCGCGCGCTTCGTGCTGATGGATGGACTGCTCTACCGAAGGTCATACTCCTACCCACTCCTCAAGTGTTTGAGGTGATGCAGAATGAAAGCTCTGATACCAAAAATGATGCAGAACAAAGAACAAAGATGCGTATGCGGAAGTAAAATTAAGATTAATTCTTTTTTTTTTTTATATATTTTAGAAATTGGCTTCGACTCAAAGTAAAGCTAAACTACGTTGAAGGAAACTAGGTAAGGATTGAAAGCACAGTTTAGAAGAAACTAAATTATCAGAGTAGTTCAGAAGTAACGGATCGCAGGGGGTTGAGAAACTCCCAGACCTAGGGTTTCGCTCTGAACTTTCAACAGAACAGAAATAGAGAGAAGAGATGGTTTACTAACCAGACAGTGATCTTCTCAGAATTTGGGTGGAAGAACTCTCTCGAGCAGATTGTTGGATCCTCGGATTTGGCTATCTTCGCAATGGATCCTCCAATACTGATCTTGTGGTTTGGTCGGCTTCTCCTGGACTCAAGATCCGGGAAGAAGAAAAACAAGTGAGGGATTCAGAGACTCAGGGAAGGATTTACCAGTTCGAAGAACTTGAAGGCTGATGTCGCTGAGATCCGGATTCTCTTGAAGGCTGATTCGATTCCCTCTGGAAAGAGCTTTGGATCTGAAGTATCCGGACTGTAGCTGGATGCTGGTGGTCGGCCTGGACTTGGAGAGAGAGGCCGTGGGAGGTGGAATAGGCTAGGGTTTGGTGGATTGAAGTGGATGGTGGGCGGCTAGGGTTTTGGAGTAGAAGTGGCTAACCTAGGGTTTGGGTTTTGGAGATCTCACACCTCCTCAAGGTTCCTAGGGAACCCGGATTTACTCCCTCACGGAGCTCAACACCTGGATGCAAGTGCGGAAGAGAGAAAACACAATGTTTGCTCACAAAAAAAATTGGTTTCATTCATCTGATTTTTTCAAGAGTTACATAGAGTTGAATATATAGACATAACAAAGAAATAAAATTTCATACACTTTCCATGTGGGACTAATAGGACTAACCCACACTTTAGGCATCAAATTCTCTTCCCAAGACTCCTTCCATGAGTGGGCAGCCCAAAAACTCCAAGAAAACTTGAAAATCAGCTCCAAATGGCAGGTTATGGGGGTGTCTCCTAGTATCTCTCCATGAATCAAGAATTTTTCCTTCATGGTTTGGCTCTTTTGGACACCTCCTAGTCTTGCTCCACAAGTTTAGGCTTCTTCCTTTCATGGCTTTGGCACTTTAGGAAACTTTTGGGTGCCTCCTTGATTTTCTCCCCAAGACATGCTCTCTTCCCTTTTATAACTTAGGTTTTTATGGAACATTGTGGGGCACCTCCTTGATCCTCTCTTCAAGAAAAATTCTTGCCATCCTGGCTTGGGTTTATCTGGAAAGAAGTTGGCTCCTCCTTAGATTGAGGTATCTTGATGGATTTCTTCCCCAAGTGGTGCAAGAAAAAAAGAACCTGCTTACTTGAGGCGTGGGGACCAAGGTACACTGGATGGAGATGTGGCAGGGAGTGTGGCACCCACTTGTAGCTGGAAAATGTGGTGCCCTATGGCAAAGGGAATGACACCTACCTGGGCCTTGGACTTGGACTGAGTCAACATGACCTAACAAAAACTAAAATGACAAAATTACAGACTCAAAATTAAGTTAATCAGGTCAACCCTTATTAAAAAATCATAATTCTTCGGGCAAGGTCAATCAGAGCTCCAGATGGAGCCCTGAAGTCTTCTTCTGAGTCTAGTGCCCGCACCAATTCTCCCAGGGTGGGAGGAACTCGACCCTGTCGAGTATGGATCAAGTTGGCTCTGGTATCTCTCCAAGAGGTCTGGGTCCAATTCTTGTAATTCTTCCCGGGAGATCCAAGAGTCATCAGAATCTGGCCTTCCTTGCCAGTGGACCAGGTATCTTTGGTATCCTCGATTACGAGTAGAGATAACCTGATCATCCAGGATCTTTTCAATCTGCTCTTTCCTCACAGGCCAGTTTGTTGGTGGACACACAGGGTCAGGTTCACTCTCAAGAGCAGGATTAGGTTCAAAAGCCTCACTGGGAATCACAGCTGGCTCCCTATACTCTACTAGGTCTGTAATGTTGAAAGTGGAGCTAATGCCTAGTTCTGGAGGTAACTCGAGCACATAGGCATTGGATCCTACTCTCTTCACCACTCTAAATGGTCCAGCTCCTCTATCATGTAACTTTCTAACGGTTCCAGGAGAAAACCGTTCAGGCCTTAACCTAATCATTACATAGTCTCCCTCAACAAAAGTTTTGACTCGCCTTTGAGAATCAGCCAACTTCTTATAAGTTTCATTACTTAAATTTATTTTGGCATGAATTTCTTTATGCAAATCTTTTACATGCTATGCAAGTGCATCAAGAGACTTGTGTGTGTGGACTAATAGTGAAATCAGATCAAGTGGTGTGTGAGGCTTGTATCCATGAACAATTTCAAAGGGACTCTAGCCTATAGACCTATTGATCGAAACATTATAAGCAAATTTAGCCCTGGGTAAATACAAATCCCAACTCCTGGTATTCTCACTTAACCAAAATCTGAAACAATGTCCTAAACTCGACTGACGATGCATTCCTAAAGAATGGACTTTATTCAAAGGAACCCTAGGTCTAAACCTAACAAACTACGGCTCTCTAGGTTTGACTTTGGGTCGGAGGATGGCATGCAGAGCATGAAAACTTATCATGGGTGCCTAGTAGGTGCCATAAGGTCTTCTAGAAGTAGGTGGCAAACCTAATAGGTTCTGACACGTGGTTCACTCTAAAGACTTCGACAAAGTATACTTGGATGGTGTAAGAAGCATTGGAAGTCCTAGAGAAAGGGAGGAAATATGAGGTGGAGTCTTGAATTACCTGCTGATTAAAGGTGGTGACCTGAAGGTTTGAATGGTGATCTATGAGTGTCAACTGGTCATCCTTACGAAAGGAAAAGTTTGCTATTCCTAGGAATGGATCAAGAGATGGTTCGGGGAGTAGCCTAGGACATGTGATTGCAATAGTTAAGGTTTGTTCTCTAAGCAAACAATGATCCACTTTCTCAAGAAATGGATTAAAGAATGATTCATGGAAGGGCCTATGGATGATGACCTCAAGACTTGAAATTTGACCTATGGGTGAGGAAAGGTATACTCTATAGAAGGGTAGGTCAGTCATGCGAAGGAAGGGGTCTGGGGTCATAAGGAGGACTTCTACAGGACTGGGAGAATCAATCCGCTCAAGACAAGGATGTTCAACTGAGATTACGGGAGAGACCTTAGTGGCTGAGCATGGGACAAGGTCCAATTGTAAGAGGCTTGATTCAGTCATCCTAAGGAGAGGATCTACCATAGGGTGGGAAAACTTAAATAATTCAGTGCAAAGATCTTCAATTGGTACTTGGGAAATGACTGTTATTAGAGGGTACGAACTAATAGCTCGGGCTAACACTATGAGTTCTTCCTGGGGGTATTTGACTAAAGGAACCTGGTTCTCACAAATCTCTTGAATTTCTGAACTAGGTCCTACCAGTTGGTTATTTTCCAAGGTCTCCTCAGGTAAGGAACCAATAGTATCGATGTCACATTCTTCAAGTTCTTCCCCCTCACATTCATCAACTTGACTCAAGCCAGCATCATATACTTCCTCGATGCCATCTTCAATGGGTTTCGGGTCAGTGGTAATCGGGTCAACTGATTCTAGGCTTGTCATACCTAACCGTTCTTCCTCATTGGTAGGCTTGGGTTCTCCCTTATTAATGTCATCCTTAGGATTCTTACCACTTAGCTGTGTACAAGCCAGTCCTATGCATGGGCACTGACTAGATTTATGGCCTCTTTCTCCACAAAATAAACATTCTTGAGATATAGGAACCTGAGTCACACTGGGTTTCAAGCTAGAAGAGACCTTACTTGGGCATGGGTGTGGATCTAAATGGTTTGATCTAGAAGACTTGGGTTGTTGAGTGACTGGTCTAGAATATTGTAAGGACCTCTCATAGACACGATCCACACTATAGATATCATGGTTAGGCTTCCTAAGGTTATGCTCGAGATCATGATAAAAGGTCCTCCTAGGTTCCTGGCATGGATGAGGTTGGGGCCTATTAAATTTTGGATCAGGGGTCCAATTTTGATGTCTACGTTTCTCAAGTACTTGGACTCGATCCCTAAACTGGGAAAAACCCTCATTCATGTCCTGACTCAATTTGGTCATACTTTTGGTAAGATTTCTAACCATGGCCTCTAAATCTGGTTGGGTTTGATTAGGTTGGTAGGGTACTCCATTCTGGGTAGACATGATGATGCAAGCAAGCACACAGAATGAGACTCAACTGAACGACTACAGGCTAACTAGACCTAGATCCCAAACTAGATGCCCAATCAGAGTGGCAAGCTAGCCTGTAGTAACTCATGACTCAGCCAGGCAGGTGTAAGGGGAGTGTTAGGTCCCTGAATGCCAATCCTAGACACCAATCAGAGATTGGCCAGGTAGGCAGACCAGCACAGAAGCCCTTCAGGATGGAATCCCTGAACCACCATTCTAGACACTGAGTACAAAGCACATACAGAGTAACCAGACAAACTGACTCAACACTAGCCTTGACTCGACTTGTTGATGTCCCTAGCCCACTAGGGCAAATTAGGTCTAATCAATTTTAGATTAAAGGCTTAGGTTCGAATGAAGGGGTGGTGGTTTTGGGCTAAGGAGAGGTTATCAACTCCTCCCATTATCTTAGATGCTTAAATGCCCTTAAGATGAATTAAGAGATGTACACTCAAAAATAAATGGATTGCAGAACACAAAAATAGAGTTGCAATAATTTAATTCTCAGAAATCGCACGGAAACCAATAAATCAAGATAAAATTATGAAAATTAGTTTCAATTATACTGGTTTCAACAAAATAAAAATCACTGAATTTGGAGTTACCTGCAGTGAGAAATAATTCCTGCAATAGGGCAATTACGGGCTGAAAATAGAGCACTTCCCCGTTTACAATTTCTGCTACGAAGTTGTAACCCAACGGATCCCCTACACGCCCTAGGAACACCCTGTGGAATGGGAAGAGGAGGTTTGCACCTCGCTTCGTTCCTAGGACCGGACGTCCTGGGGAGTCTACTTCGAGCAGACAAGGTAAAAAGAGAGGGACTCAAACAAGCAATCAAACAGAAACCCTAGACTAAGCTAGGGTTTTGGGGTTGGAGATCTCACACCTCCTCAAGGTTCCTAGGGAACCCGGATTTACTCCCTCACGGAGCTCAACACTCGAATACAAGTGCGGAAAAGAGAAACACAAAGTTGCTCACAAAGAAAATTTGATTTCATTCATCATTTTGGTATTCTCTTGTGTTGAGTAACCTAGGTTTCTCTTGTGTTGAAGAAAAAATTATTTTTGCTATTCTCTTGTGTTGAGTAACCTAGGTTTCTCTTTTCCGCACTTGCTTCCAGGTGTTGAGCTCCGTGAGGGAGTAAATCCGGGTTCCCCTGGAACCTTGAGGAGGTGAGAGATCTCCAAAAACCCAAACCCTAGGTTAGCCACTTCTATTTCAAACCCTAACCGCCCACCATCCACTTCAATCCATCAAACCCTAGCATATCCCACCTCCCACGGCCTCTCTCTCCAAGTCCAGGCCGACCACCAGCATCCAGCTACAGTCCGGATACTTCAGATCCAAAGCTCTTTCCAGAGGGAATCGAATCAGCCTTCAAGAGAATCCGGATCTCAGCGACATCAGTCTTCAAGTTCTTCGAACTGGTAAATCCTTCCCTGAATCTCTGAATCCCTCACTTGTTTTTCTTCTTCCCAGATCTTGAGTCCAGGAGAAGCCGACCAAACCACAAGATCAGTATTGGAGGATCCATTGCGAAGATAGCCGAATCCGAGGATCCAACAATCTGCTTGAAAGAGTTCTTCCACCCAAATTCTGAGAAGATCACTGTCTGGTTGGTAAACCATCTCTTCTCTTTATTTCTGTCCTGTTGAAAGTTCAGAGCGAAACCCTAGGTCTGGGAGTTTCTCAACCCCCAGCGATCCGTTACTTCTGAACTACTCTGATAATTTAGTTTCTTCTAAATTGTGCTTTCAATCCTTACCTAGTTTCCTTCAACTTAGTTTAGCTTTACTTTGAGTCAAAGCCAATTTCTGAAATATATATATATAAAAAAAGAAATTAATCCTAAATTTACTTCCGCATACGCTTCTTTGTTCTTTGTTCTGCATCATTTTTGGTATCAGAGCTTCCGTTCTGCATCATGAGGCCCATGGAGGCTGCATTCGTGCTCCAAGAAATTCACGAGGGCCTCTACGGGAACCATGTGGGGGCAGGACTTTGGCGTACAAGGCCCTCTATCTAGGATACTTCTAGGAAACGATGAGGGAGGATGCAGCCAACTTCGTTAAGAGGTGTGACCGCTGCCAATGTCATGCCGTCATGCAACGCCAACTGGCCACGCTGCTCTCCTAACTCTCCATCCCCTGGCCTTTCACCCAGTGGGGCCTGGACCTCCTCGGTCCCTTTCCTCCCGTGTCCGGGCAGTGTACATTCTTGATTGTCGCCATCGACTACTTCATGAAGTAGGTTGAGGCTGAGCCATTAGCCCAGATTACGGAGGTGAATGTTAGTAAGTTCCTTTGGAAGTCGATCATATATTGCTTCGGACTTCCCCACACCATCATCACCGATAATGGACATCAGTTCGACTGTCGGCAATTCAAGGAGTTCTGTAACAACCTTGGAATTCATCATCGCTTCACCTCGGTAGTGCATCCCCAGACCAATGGGGAAGTCGAGGTGACCAACCGGGCCATCTTGCAAGGGCTCCAGACCAGGTTGGATCAGGCCAAAGGGAGATGGGCTGAAGAACTTTCCAGCATCCTGTGGGGCTTACCATACAATTCCAAGGATGGCCATAGATGAAACTCCCTTCAACCTTGTCTTTGGAGTGGAAGCGGTAATCCCGGTGGAACTTAGCCTGCTGACACTGCGCGTGGAACAATATGATGAAGCCGAGAACCCAGCATGGCTGCTGCTCAACCTAGACCTCCTCGAGGAAATGAGGGACAAGGAATGGGTTCAGATGGTGGCCTACCGGCAATGGGTGGCCAGATACTACAACTCCAAGGTAAGGCCGAAGTCCTTCCATCTAGGAGATCTGGTGTTGCATCGCGCCGAGGCCTCCCAACCTCAAGAATGCGAAAAGCTCTCTCCGAACTGGGAAGGCCCCTATCGGGTGGTCGAAGCACTCCCTCATGGCACCTACTATCTTGCCGAGCTTGACGAGGATCGATTTCTATGGACATGGAACACCACGAACCTAAGGATGTATTACCAATGATATAGGACTTCCTGAATATTAATAATAAGATTATTTCTTTGCGCAATATTTGTTTCTATCTTGTAGGACTAGTGCCACCTAGCCTTAAGTCTGGCGAACGAGGGCAAGGCAAAGATCCTGCGAAGCGGTCCCCGAGAAATGCAAAGTCCCGGGGTTCAGTTCGGAAGGTGGCATGGAGTCCACAAAATCTCGGAGTTCAGTCTGGAGTGCCGAACGGAACCCAGTTCCAGGCCCTGGAGTTCAGTCTAAAAGGTGGCACGGAGTCCACGAGATCCCGGAGTTCAGTCCAGAAAGTTGAATGGAACTTAGTTCCAGCATGAGGCACCGGAGTTCAGTCCGGAAGGTGGCGTGGAACCCAGTTCCCCCATAAAATCTTGGAGTTCAGTCTGGAGTGCCGAATGGAACCCAGTTCCAGGCCCCGGAGTTTAGTTCAGAGGGTGGCACGGAGTCCACGAGATCCTGGAGTTCAATCCGAAAAGCTGAACAGAATCCAATTCCGGCATAAGTCCCCGGAGTTCAGTCCAGAAGGTGGTGCGGAACCTAGTTCCCCCACGAAGTCCCGGACTTCGGTCCGGAAGGTGGCAAGGAACCTAGTTCCCCGACAAAATCCTAGAGTTCAGTCTAGAGTGCCGAACGAAACCCAATTCCAGGCCCCAGAGTTCAGTCTGGAAGGTGGCACAGAGTCCATGAGATCCCGGAGTTCAGTCCGGAAAGCTGAACGGAACCCAATTCTGGCATGAGGCCCCGGATTTCAGTTCGGAAGGTAGCACGAAACCTAGTTCCCCCACGAAGTCCCGGACTTCGATTCAGAAGGTGGCAATGAACCCAGTTCCTCCATGAGATCTCGGAGTTCAGTCCGGAGTGTCGTACAGAACCCAGTTCTGGTATGCGACCACAAAATTCAGTCTGGAGGATGTCCCAGTGACCTAAGTCCCGGTGCCAGAGATTTTCAAAGTGCAAGCCAGAAGTCCCAGGAGTTCCTTCCCGAAGCCTAGAGGTCTCTTGAACCTTGTTTCAAACTGAGGGTCTATGTCAAGCTGCAAGTTGGAGCTGTAGGCTTTGGACTCCCACAAAAGACAATGATAAGAAACAATATAACGACCAAGCACAATCCCAGCAAGCAGCAAAAAGGGGAGTTTAAGGCAAGAAACAGTAAAGAAAGGCAAGCTTTCATTTCTAATGTAAGGTTTCTTACAAGTAGGAGGATCCCGATAGACCGGGTGGCCCAGGAAAAATAAAAGAGAAACCCTATACTAGAATACAAGATGGAGGACTCGAAGTCACCTCGCTGCTGCCGGTCCCTTCCCTGGTTGGGAGGCCTCTACGCTGCCGGCCGCATCCTCAGAAGGCTGCCCGGAAGCCTCCTCGCTAGCGGCTCCCGGTGCTGCTCCTCCTCCTTTAGGTTGCATCCTGGGGCCACCAAGAATGACCCTGATCAGATTGAGCTCGGGAAACAGGGCAGCCACCTTTTTCCGGCAGACCCCGAAGCCCTTCAAAAAGGAATCCACGGCAGCCTCGTGCAACTCCTTCTCGAACACTTCGAAGGCCCGGAACTTCGGCATGTCCTCTTGAGTCTCCTTCCGTGAGGCCGCTAGCAGCCCGTTGACATAGGAGGTCTTCTCGTTGGCCACCACCAACTCTTTTAGGACCTCTTCGACCCGGCACTCCAATGATCGAGACTGCCCCCTGAGGTGGGAGATCTTGGTCATGTCATCTTCGGCCCGGCGCTGACTCGAGATCCTCTGCTCAGAAAGAGAGGCCTCGAGTTCCCGGACCCGCCCTTCGGAACAGGCCAGGTCCTCTTGGAGGGTCTCGTTCCTCCCCCTCAGCTCATGGCCCTTGTCCTTGAGGTCCTTCACGTCGGTTACCAGCTTGCCCAGCTTCAGCTCCTTCCCGGCCTCCTTCTTCACTAAAGTGGAGAGGAAATTCTAGAGTAGAAGCACGTCAGTTCCGATCTGCATTGAAGGAAGAATTGAGGCTCTAGGAGGATCCAACTGGAACATTAAAAAAGACAGCTAGATGCTTACTATGAAGAGTAGGGGGAGGATCCCGAGCAGAGCGTCTGCATAGTCCCGGCCGCCCCTCAGGCGATCTTGGGGCCAAGCTGCGTACTCCATCATCTTCTCTGTGAGACCCTAGTCATGGATGATGGAGGAGCCCCCATTGAGAATGGGTGGTACAGGTTGAGGCTCGGGAGGGGGCTCAGCTGGAGTCCCCCTGCTGGGTGGAGCTGTGGTCGATGACGCAGCCATCGGTGCAGCCGTCGGCACCGTTGCTGGCGTAGTAACCACCGGGGGAGGTGCCAGTCGCCCCACCTCCCCACCCTCATCGATCTTGATGACATCCGCAACGGGCGCCCGCTGCTGAGATGGCCTGGGGGCCGAACCCGTCACCCTGGGCCCGGCAGGAGCTAGAGTGGGCCTGGGTCCCTGGCCCATCTCCGTACGGGCCCTCTTCCGGGGAGCCTCCTGGCTCTTTAAGGAGCATTCCTCTTTTGGACCCCTTCCATCAAACTTTCGATAGAGAACTTCATCCCTGGAGAAAGAAAAAGGTCAAAACATCAGATGGTTCATTAAAAACAAAAGAAAAAAAAGAAAAAGAAGAGCAAAGGCCCACCAGTCGTCCGGATTGGATGATCCCTACCTCAAACAAGTTCTGCTCTGAGAGCAGAACCTCGAGGGAAGGGATTACATCGTCCAGTAACTGGGAATAGACCTCCTGATCTGCCGGCTTGACCTGAGAATTTTAGTTTGGAGACTGATCCGGCTCACTCCAGGCCCAGTCGACATCCCTAATTGAAGCGAAGAAGAATCGATTCTTCCATCCCTTGATCAATGTGGGGATGTCGAACCGGAGGCACCTTTGCTGGGGAGAGAGGTACCACCTAGGGATGGCAATTTTTACCAACCCGATGGATATCCGACCCGACCCGACCCTAATGGGGTGGGTAAAACCCGATCCATCTAATTTATAAACGGATATGGGTTATATAAAAAAACCCAACTTGGGTTTGGGTCGGGTACGGGTAGTTATACGCCCCGACCCGAACCCGACCCGTTTATATATAAAAAAGACTATGTTTATAAAATATTTAAATAAATTGGATATGGGATGGATATACTCGACCCGACCCATTTAGGCTATAAATAAACTAGGTTTTATGAGTCCGGGTATACCCGACCCGACCCGATCCAAACATGATTTTTTTTATACCCGACCCGACCCGAGACGGGTATGGGGCGAGTATGGGACAAATAATTTTTTAGCAGGACGGGTATAGGTTTTGGGTGACCCGACCCAAACCCGACCTGTTGCCATCCCTAGTACCACCAGACGTCATCGGTGGAGTACCGCTTCAGGATGAAAAGGACCCTGAATAGTGAAAAACGGGCAACGAACCCATGGAAGTGGCAGAAACCTATGAAGGCGAAGATAACCCTGATGGCATTGGGAGCCAACAGGGCTAGAACGAGTCGAAAATGGCTAAGAAAGAAAAGAAAGAACGGATGGAGAGGAAAACGAAGACCCCCGGCAAGGAAGTCCTTGTAGAATGTGATTCTGCCAGGGTCGCTCGAAGTCACTCAATCCCTCGGCCCTGGGAGTGAAAGCTGGATGGAGTCTGAGACCCCATACATGTCCCGGATCCAGGAAAGGTCATCTCTGGTCATCATCGAAACAAAACCGGAGGGACTGGAAGAAGTCTCTGCCACCACAGGGGGAAGGGTAGAGATGGGAACAGCAGGAATGGTAGGAGGAGCCCTAGGAGCCCTAGGGACTCCGATGGTTATACCGCCCGACCGCAACCACTGCCAGACGTTGACGGAAACATCATCCTCCGAAGAGGAGGGCGATGGAGTCCTCGGCCAGGATGGACTGGCCTTGTCTGGGTTAGAAGAAGAATGGTGATGATGACCCGAAGGAGCCATTGAGACAAAGAAGGAAAAGGAAGGCCTGGTTCGGGAGGACTAGGACTCGAGAAGAAGCAGATGAAGAAAATATGGGTCACAGGACACTCACTGGGATATTGTGATGGAAGAATGGCAACCCGAGAGAAGAAGAGGGACCACTGCAACCACTGGCGAGGTATGAGAAAGTCAAAATACCTCATTTTTGGAAAGTCTCCTCTCTTTTCAAATCAATCAATAGCGATCGTACAGCTCCTTTTTTGCCAATGCCAATAGATGAGCGCCACGTATGAAGACGCTCAACGACGACGCTTCAGTTCACTAGAAACTGTCTCGAGTCTGGCACGGCGTAATTATGACCCACTGAACACGTGGACGTGGTGCCCGTGCATTGGATCTTGGGCATGTTGAGCAGAGCGGCAACGATCGTGGCATTTATTGCATAGGATTTTTGTCCTCCCATGTCATCTCCGAATTACCTCCCCACATCCCTGTAGCGGTTTTTCAATGGGACTTGGAAGTTAGGGGCAACTGATATGGCAATATCGCTGACATGGAGTATGCATCAGATCCAGTTGGCTACCAGGCAGTACCACGTGGCATCATCTCCGAGCTCTCTTGCCAGGTGGCTTGGCTAGTGGTCAAGCCTGCCTCGGGCCGAGCTTGGCATCTCTGCCACTTTGGCAGGTGTTGACCCAGGCAGGGTCCACCTCAGCCAGAGTGGCCCTGCCTCTGCTCCTTTACCAGGTGGCACCCCTAGATGGGCCCACCTCATCGAAGTCGAGCCAGGCTATCCCCGCTCCTTTGCCAGGTGGCACCCCCCAGATAGGTCTACCTCGGTCGAAGCCGAGCTGGCCTCTGCCACTTCGCCAGGTGTCGACCCAGGCGGGGTCCACCTCGATCGAAGTGGCCCTGCATCTGCTCCTTTGCTAGGTGGCACCTCAAGATGGACCCACCTCGTCAAAGTCGAGCTAGGCTCCCCCTGCTCCTTCGCCAGGTGGCACCCCCTAGATGGGTCCACCTCGATCGAAGTTGAGCTAGCCTCTACCACTTTGCCAGGGGTCAACCTAGGCGGGGTCTACCTTGGCCGAATTGGCCCTGCCTCTGCTCCTTCGCCAAGTGGCACCCCTAGATGGGTCCACCTTGGTTGGAGTCGAGCCGGGCACCTCTGCTCCTTCATTAGGTGGCGCTCCTTGATGGGTCCACCTCGGTCGAAGCGGGCCTGACTCTGCTCTCCTGCCAGGTGGCACCCCCAAATGGGTCCACCTCGGTCGGAGTCGAGCCTGTCACCCTGCTCCTTCTACCATGTGGCACCCCTAGATGGGTCCATCTTAGTCGAAGTCAGCCTTCTCTACAGAGCACGAAAGGATCGAGGGTGCAAGCCCTGAGGAGGCTGCTGAGGATGGCATGCACAGGCGGCGCACCCAGTACTGTCTCTAGGCCTGTAACGGTGCGTGAAACCTCATTAGCACCAGTTTAGAAGGGGCACCCTGCTCGAGGTACCGAATCCAGTGCCCGGTAACCCGGTACTCCAAAAAGGGAGGGCCACGATCAATGCCTCAGGCCCGAGGGCACCTTTGCAAGGATCGGGACCCCGCCAAGTTTCTCCTTTCGTGACTGCATGACAAATGAGACCGGCTCATCACTTAACTCCTGACCATAAGGGGGGACGACCTGGAAGAATGGTCGCTAAGCATTGCTGACCTCCAGAGCCTCCCCAAGAGGAGGAATAGAGGCACGAATGTATCTAGCGACCAGCGACCTAAAAAGGGACACCACGGGGCAAGAAGAAAGGTAAGCAATTGAGAGGACAAGCACGCCACGGGAAGAGGAGGCGATCCTAAGACAAGAGCTCCATAGGAACTTGCAGGAGCGAGCTCAACGAGCCCGATTGTAGGAACTAGAGCGCTGATCCCTCTCGTTCTCACTCATCTTCTCATCAAAGAATTCTCTAAGCATGGAAGCCCAGCAGGAATCCGTCTTAGTAGATTTGTTCCACTTTACTGCTCTCTAACTTGACCGTCAGAGTACCCCCACCGGGATCCCCGGCCCGGGTCTCTAATCTCATTTTACAGGTCCGGGAGCATCGGGATTCCATAGCAAAGTGGACCGCAGTCCAGTGCCAACTCATAGCTACAGGCCACAATGGTAAGGTCGGCAACAGTACCAACTGCATATTCCTTCTTACAATGGTTGCAAGCTGCTCTTTCAATTCCTTCTTTATCTTTGCCAATTTTTGAAAAATACTTCAAAACATTTGATGTTTCTCTTCTAATATTTTTAGAAGTAAGAGTTTCAGTAACTTCATCTTCATCCAAATTATTAATAGTGATATTCACAGACTCCATTATTTACCTATAATTTAAATAAATCAATATGGTCAGCACCTTTTCAAAATCTAATACAGTAAAATATAATAAACTTTAAATAATTAAATCTAAAATTATAAAATTTATTAGTAGAGCTTCTGGCTCAAAGCTGCTTCTAAACTATAAAATTTATCTACTTCATGAATCTCAGGAGCAAGAACAACCTGAAACTCTTTGTGACAAAGAAATTATTTAAAGCTACTTCAGGTGTGTGCATTTCTACTTTCTAGACTCCCAGATCAATATTATGAAAGAAAAATGGTGCAGGTGGTTTGACATGGTCCTACACTAGGCATGCAAACAGCTGCAGGAGCAGAATGGATTTTAAAACTTTTTTAAAAATCCGCGCAGCGAAAATCTGCTCCGCCCAGAAACTAATCTAATTCTAGTTGCAAATAGGCATGTATGATGATATAAAATATTTGCAAAATATTTGAATTAAAAATTCAATACATGCATGATTAAAAAATAAATTTTTTCATACCTTATTCCAGCTAAAATAACTCTGGGATAAAGCTGGAATAGGCTGGAATAGCTGGAATAAAACTATTCCAGCCTTCTTCTTCCTTGGGCTGAAAAGAGCTTTGTTTTTGGCTTGAAAAATGGCGTCGGAACACCGGACCTCCGTTTGCTCCCAAATCACAGCAGCGACAAGGTGGATAAGTGTTCTTCGATCTCCAATGGAAATCTGCAAGGAAAATACAGAATACACGATGTACAAAATGGCCAAAAACCTGCCGCCAGAATTTCTGCAGCAGAACAGGACAGCTGGTTCTTCCTTCGTTTTGGAGCAGTAGAAGCGATCCGGGCTTGCGTGGCTTGCTCCCAGGAGTAGAAGGGTACTCTTTCTAGAGGGGAGATGTGCCCGGGGCTAGCCGCTGGAAGATGATTCACGACCATAGTGGACTGCAGCAATACTCGTTTGCTGCAGTGCAGGTTTGAGCACTTCAAAAGTAGTGAAATGGATCTTGATACACTCCCTTACACTCTCCAAATCCCAGCTCTACAAATACCCAATGGGAAGAATCAAGCTTTCAAGGGATCTATCAACTCTAAGAAGAACAGCACTAGCTGTTTTCTTCACACGGTGTAACCCCACTTTGAAACAGGGTTCTGTAGCTGGAATTTAAAGGCAGCAAAGGAGGAAAATGAAGAGACTGGGAGAGGAAGAGGCAGCCGGATGCGTTTCTCCCATTTAACAGCCATTTAACAGGGATTAAAAACATCCGGTGGAGGAGAGGAAGAGACGAGATTTTTTGCCATCGTTTGGTTCGGATGCTTGGATTTCTCCCAATGCTAGGACTTCTTTCCAGCATAAAGAAGTAATCCAACGTGATACCATGTAAACGGTCCAAGGGAGAAAACACCGGTTCAATTAACCGGTCCAAGCCAATTTGTTTTAAACCCATTTAAAACCAATTGGTCCAACCCAATTAAAAATTGGTTCAATTGGTTCACAACCAATTGGAGGCCGAAACGAGCTCCGAATCAATTCAAAACTGATTCATAAAAATCCTGGTGCAGTCCTGGTCAGCCCGGAACAATTTTTGGTTGACACAGACAAGGGCAAGATAGGAAAAAGAGTGCTCAAAAATACTGTGACCATAAAATCAAGACGATTCCCAATCGTAATCGGTATCCGGATCAGAGAGTAATCCTCTGTGGCGAGTGACCTCATAGGTTCAAACCTAAACGGTAGTACTAGAACAATTCTAGTACCAGCACAGGAAACCATCTAGCAATGGGTCCCGGCGTCCGGATAGGTCGAAGATGCGGGAGCAAACTATCGAACCTCTGGCATATGGTTACCGTATAATTCATCCCTTTGACCTCTAATGCTCAGGACGACTGAGATTGGGCTGCCAACCCAGACAGAGTCAGTCCACTACGTGTCTCAACCTCGCAAGCCCAGTGACTCTTCACTATTACTATCCCGGCCGAGGTTTGCTAAATTGAGATACTGCGAGACATTCAATCCAAACTGTTTGGACAGGTCAATTCGATCTTGGTCCATCACTGCTCCATAAGTACTTGCCTGTAACCAGAAACCTTCCATCATCGAATTAAAAATTCGAGTAGTCCGGCACCAAAGCACAGGGAGTTGCTTGCAAGCTACCGTGATGACCTCAGGTCAGAGGAACACATATATCCATATTCAATCGTGAGTATCCCTTTGGCAGAAAGGGGCTGCACAGAGTCACGTTCAATAAGATATCACATATCCCACTTGTAGATCACATCAGAGTCTCCACACTCATTTGGTCAAGAGGACAACCAAACCATGTGAACTACAACAACCTATACTTGGTATATTGCCATCCAGTACAATATATCCTTTGGTTGTGAACAGGGTTTAAGGACCACTCGATACATCCTCTCTGTATCGAAGTCATTGTAGTCCTAAGGACTTCATCACATGGAAAGAGTTCATTTCAGGGAAATATAAAATGTGATGAGCTGCCAAAAAATATATATTATTAATTCAAAGAAAGTGTATAATATTGAGCTCAACCACCTACAATCCAGGCGATTGGCTTTGGTACACAATTCCCAACAACTCCCACTTGTACTAAAGCCAATCAGAAGAGTATCTAATACCCATTTCCCATTTACAATAGTCGAACTCTTTTATTCTGAGGGCTTTAGTGAAGAGGTCAGCCAGATTTTCTTTTCCATCGATCTTCAGAAGATTGATGTCGTCTCGTTCTACGATCTCTCGTACGAGGTGGTAGCGCCGCAGTATGTGCTGGTGCGGTGATGAGCTTTAGGCTCCTTAGCTTGAGCAATGGCTCCAGTGCTGTCACAGTACACCAGAACAGGACCATCTAGGGAAGGTGCCACCCCTAGCTCTCCAAGGATCTTCCGCAACCACACAGCTTCCTTTGCTGCATCTGATGCTGCAATGTATTCTGCTTCGCATATCGAGTCTGCAACAGTTGCCTGCTTGGAACTTTTCCAGCAGATCGCTTCTCCATTCAGGGTAAATACAAACCCTGACACACTCTTGCTATCATCTCTATCCGACTGGAAACTGGAGTCAGAGTACTCCACAAGTTTCAAGTCAGGTTCTCCATAAATCAGCCATTGATCTTTAATATTTCTCAAATACTTAAGGATGGACTTAACCACCTTCCAATGTGCCTCACTAGGGTCAGACAGGTATCTGTTCACTACTCCTAGTGAGTATGCCACGTCTGGTCTAGTACAAGTCATAGCATACATGATAGAGCCTACTACAGAAGCATAAGGTACTCTACTTATGCACTCTCTTTCCTCAGGAGTTGTCGTACAATCCTTCTTGGAAAGAGTAATTCTAGAACCTATCAGGAGATAGCCTTTCTTGAAATTTTCCATGCTGAACCGTTTCAGCACGGTATCAATGTACGTAGACTGGGACAATCCCAAAAGCTTCTTAGATCTATCTCTATAGATCTTCATACCTAGTATGTAAGAAGCCTCATCCAAGTCCTTCATGGAGAACTGAGATGATAACCAGACCTTTATTCCTTGTAATGCTGCGACATCATTCCCGATTAAGAGAATGTCGTCAACATACAGTACTAGAAATACAATCACAAAACCATTAACCCATTTATAGATGCACGATTCTTCTCCGTTCCTAACGAAGCCATATGATTTGATACACCTATCAAACCGTAAGTTCCAACTTCGAGACGCTTGCTTGAGTCCATAGATGAACTTCTGCAACTTGCATACTTTTGATTCATCTATGGATGTGAACCCTTCAGGCTGTATCATATACACCTCCTCTTCCAGCTCCCCATTAAGGAAAGCGGTTCGAACATCCATCTGCCAGATCTCGTAATCAAAATATGCTGCCAAAGCAAGCATGATCCGAATGGATTTGAGCATTGCCACAGGAGAGAAAGTCTCGTCATAATCGATACCATATCGCTGACGATACCCCTTGGCAACTAGACGGGCTTTATAGGTCTCTACCTTTCCATCTGCGCCCCTTTTTCTCTTGAAGATCCATTTATACCCGATGGGTTTTATCCCTTCAGGTGGATCAACCAATGTCCATACATTGTTGATTTCCATGGACTCCATTTTGGATCACATGGCTCCAAGCCATGCCTCAGAGTCAGATCTCTGAAGTGCATCCATATAGGTGATCGGATCCTCATTATTCTCATCGAGCTCAATGGGATCGCCGTCCCGGACCAAGAAACCGTAGTATCTGTCCGGCTGACACGGTATTCTACTAGATCTCCTAATGGGTTCTGGGTGTGATTCAATCACAGCCGGTTCTACGATGTCCTTAGAGTGTGCAGGTTCTTCTATTGGCTGAACTTCATCAAGTTCAATCTTAGAGGCTATAGTTTCATCTACAAGGAAGTCCTTTTCCAAAAAGATAGCTCTAAGAGCAACGAACACCTTTTGTTCATTTTCCAAATAGAAGTAATACCCTTTGGTTTCCTTAGGATAACCAATAAATAAACACCGATCAAACCTTGGACCAAGTTTGTCTGAGTCTAAACGCTTTACGTAAGCCGGACAACCCCAGACCCGAAGGTGTGAGATTGAGGATTTACGCCCATTCCATATCTCATACGGAGTGGAGACAACAGACTTACTTGGAACATTATTTAACAAGTAGCAGGCTGTCTGAAGCGCATATCCCCAAAAGGATAACGGCAGAGTTGCAAAGCCCATCATGGATCGAACCATGTCCAACAAGGTTCGATTCCTCCTTTCGGACACATCATTCAACTGTGGTGTACCTGGAGGAGTCCACTGAGAGAGAATTCCATTCTCAAGATATGTCAAAAATGCACCAGATAAGTATTCGCCACCTCGATCAGATCGAAGGGTTTTAATACTTTTTCCATTTGCTTTTCTACTTCATTACGGTATCGTTTGAACATTTCAAACGACTCAGACTTATGTCTCATTAAGAAGACATAACCGAACCTTGAAAAGTCGTCTGTAAAAGTAATGAAATATTTGTATCATCCTCTGGCACTAACTGTCATCGGTCCACATACATCAGTATGTATGAGACTTAGAAGTTCTGTAGCTCATTCACCTTTTCCAGTAAAAGGTGACTTGGTCATTTTACCATGTAAACAGGATTCACAAGTGGGCAGTGATTCGAAATCACTGACCTCGAGGAGTCCATCTCCTCGCATCTTGTTTATCCTATTTTGGTTAATATGACCTAGCCTACAGTGCCAAAGATACAAATCGTTGACATTATCTAACATTGAGCATTTGCTAGAAGTGTACATTACACTAACAGGCCTTGATAGTACATATATGCCATTATTTTATCTAGCTCTCATTATAACATTGCAAAAATCTCCTTTTATTGATAGTTCAAAACCACAATTGGCCAAAAGGCCTATAGAGATTATGCTCATAATGAAACTAGGACAATAGTGACAGTCGACTAGTTCGACAGTACAAGACTCAAAGACAAGATGCAAGACTCCGACCGCCAGTACTGGAACACGATTTCCATTCCCGACGCTCAGAAACTGTTCTCCATCTTCAAATCTTCTGCTAACTTGAAGTCCCTGTAATGAATTACAAACATGAATTGGACTACCAGTATCCAATACCCAGTTAGCAGTATCAACAATTGAGTAATTACAAGGTTTTATCATATAAATACCTTGTTTAGCAGACTTCTGCTTTCTCGGCCTGTTCGGATCAAGGGACGCAATATAAAGAGGACAGTTCCTCTTCCAGTGTCCCTTTTTTTTACAGTAGAAACACTCTACAGAAGATTGATCAGCCTTATACTTCCTGGTCTGACTAGGGCCAGGAGCACTCTGCACCTTCTTTCCCTTCTTATTTGTTTTCTTCTTCCCTTTCTTAAAGGAACGATGACCTCTACTTCCACTAAATTCACCACCCCCTTATTCAGTTGGTGGTCTTTCTCGAAAGTCTGCAGCAACTTTAAAAGACCATGGTAGTTGACTGCAGGCTTATTCATTCTATAATGATCGAGAAAATCAAGATAGGATGAGGGAAGAGAATTCAGGATCGCATCCTTGCCGAGCTGCTCGTGCAAGGGGCATCCAAGTTTTCATAGTTTTTCAATCAGCTCGATCATGTACAATACATGATCTGTGATTGAACCACCATTCGGCATCTTGGAGTTATAGATGGCACAAGACACTTTGTACCGTTCTACATCATCTGGGGTGCCGAAGGATTCCTTCAACTTTTGTAGGTTTTCATCAGGTTGGGCCTCTTCGAATTTGCTACTGAACTCATCGTAAATCGCTGCTAACATAATGCATCGGACAGTAGTCTGATCAGAGACCCACTTCAGATAAGCGTCTCTGATCGCACTCCGTGCATTAGCGGGAGGGATTTCAGGTGTCGGATCTGTTATCACATAGAGGATCTGTTCATGCTCCAGAACGATTCTCAATCTTCGATACCAACTATCGAAGTTGTGACCCTTTAACTTCTTGTTATCGAGAAGTGACCGGAGCGATAAATTAGAAGACATCTGAAAAGAAAATAAGACCAAATTAGTGTATAAATTAATAATTTAACCAAAAGACTTGGACTTTAGTCTAAAGGTTTCTCCCACTATTTTTTCAGATTGGTAGCCTCTAACTCCAATCCGTGAAAAAAACATCTTTTTCAAGTGGGTACTGAAATCCAATAGGCCTCGCATAAGCCCGACTTTGGCCAGCTCACCCATACGAGCCTAAAGGTAGGTTCGTAAACTAATTGTTTTCCTAAACAATTTTCAGTATTTTATTTTGCCCCAGAGAACACCCCAATCGGCCTAGGGGCCTCCTATTGCGGGTCTCTGGTTAGGTCCAACCATTAAAATGACAAATCCAATGCTTCCAGCTAACTAAAGACCAAGCCCGACTATGGCCGGCCCACCTAGTCCCGTTAAGGAGGTTGCACTGAACCATCATCGATTAGATAGAAATTCCAGTCGTCGGATGTATACCCGTTCTATGGAACTGCCGATGCGCACCAAGCTAATGGACACATTTCTATTCAACTTAATGGGAGTCTAAGACACTGTCAACTCTTTGACTTAGTCTTTTTAAGGACCTAATAATTTTAGAGAATTTTTTAGTTGTTATAGAAGAAAAAGACAAGGACATGGATCATCCTCCCACTGAATCAATCAGATTCCAGGAGGGTTGAAATAAATCAACAAATTGATCCATGGGCACCTATAGATCAGTCAGACCGATCAACCTGGGTGACATGGGTTAACTCGAGTCATTGAGCTTTTCCAATCAGTTCTGATCGACTCGTCTGGCCAGGTAGGTGAGATCATTGGTGAGTATCCGTAATTAACCATCTTTCCTAGACACCAACTAAGTTGGCCAGGAAAGAGGTAGCCTCATACAACCATGATCACAATGCCAAACCTACCTCGATACCAATCGGTTTACCAGACTCGATCAGACTAGCCTAAAGACTCGGGCGTCCATTGAGCCACTAATTAGATCCATTTTAGATGAACGGATCAACTAATCTAACTATTAGATAGTTCTAAAGAAGGGCCTTAAACAACTTTTGTTTAATCTTCTTGTAATCCGGTTCAACTAAACTTAGGTCTAACCCAGTTATGGACCTAACTAGTCATCTAACCCAATTAACCCAAAATGGCTTATGCAATGTTTTAGATTTCGTAAACCTAAATTTTTTTTTTTTTTTTTTAATAAGCCAAACACTTAATTAAAATAATTGTTAATTAAGTCTTTATGTAAAACAATTTTACATAACTAATCATGCATCAAGATATTTTACAAATATTTTATATCCATATAAAACATGCCTAAAACATGTATCACCAAATTAAAACAATTTTTAATTTTAATATTCTTTAAGGATCCTTCTGAAGAGGCCAATACAGACGATCCGCATCGTATCAAAGACACACGGTCATGGTGAAGGTCTCAACTAGGTTCCAAAAAGAAATCAGGATATACTATTAGATTAAACCAATTTTAATCTAAAAACATGCATACTAGATTAGATTACACATGCAACCTGTCTCTGATACCAATGAAAGAAAAATGGTGCAGGTGGTTTGACATGGTCCTACACTAGGCATGCTAACAGCTGCGGGAGCAGAATGGATTTTAAAACTTTTTTAAAAATCCGCGTAGCGAAAATCTGCTCCGCCCAGAAACTAATCTAATTCTAGTTGCAAATAGGCATGTATGTTGATATAAAATATTTGCAAAATATTTGAATTAAAAATTCAATACATGCATGATTAAAAAATAATTTTTTTTCATACCTTATTTTGGCTGGAATAACTCTGGGATAAAGCTAGAATAGGCTGGAATAGCTGGAATAAAACTATTCGAGCCTTCTTCTTCCTTGGGCTGAAAAGAGCTCTGTTTTTGGCTTGAAAAACGGCATCGGAACACAGCCTTCCGGACCTCCGTTTGCTCCCAAATCACAGCAGCGGCAAGGTGGATAAGTGTTCTTCGATCTCCAATGGAAATTTGCAAGAAAAATACAGTGTACACGATGTACAAAATGGCCAAAAACCTGCTGCCAGAATTTCTGCAGCAGAACAGGACAGTTGGTTCTTCCTTCGTTTTGGAGCAGTAGAAGCGATCCCGGCTTGTGTGGCTTGCTCCCAAGAGTAGAAGGGTACTCCCTCTAGAGGGAAGACATGCCCGGGGCTCTCGGATCCCTCTTCACATGCAGTGCTAGCCGCTGGAAGATGATTCGTGGCCATAGTGGACGTAGCAATACTCCTTTGCTGCAGTGCAGGTTTGAGCACTTCAAAAGCAGTGAAATGGCTCTTGATACACTCCCTTACACTCTCCAAATCCCAGCTCTACAAATACCCAATGGGAAGAATCAAGCTTTCAAGGGATCTATCAACTCTAAGAAGAACAGCACTAGCTGTTTTCTTCACACGGTGTAACCCCACTTTGAAACAGGGTTCTGTAGCTGGAATTTAAAGGCAGCAAAAGAGGAAAACAAAGAGACTGGGAGAGAAAGGGGCAGCTGGATGCGTTTCTCCCATTTAATAGCCATTTAACAGGGATTAAAAACATCCGGTGGAAGAGAGGAAGAGACGAGAGTTTTTGCCATCGTTTGGTTCGGACGCTTGGATTTCTCCCAACACTAGGACTTCTTTCCAATGTAAAGAAGTAATCCAACGTGATACCGTGTAAACGGTCCAAGGGAGAAAACACCGGTTCAATTAACCGGTCCAAGCCAATTTGGTTTAAACCCATTTAAAACCAATTGGTCCAACCCAATTAAAAATTGGTTCAATTGGTTCACAACCAATTGGAGGCCGAAACGAGCTCCGAATCAGTTCAAAACTGATTCAGAAAAATCCTGGTGCAGTCCTGGTCAGCCTGGAATAATTTTCGGTTGACATAGACAAGGGCAAGATGGGAAAAAGAGTGCTAAAAAATACTGTGACCATAAAACCGAGACAATTTTCAATCATAATCGGTATCCGGATCAGAGAGTAATCCTCTGTGGTGAGTGACCTCATAGGTTCAAACCTAAACGGTAGCACTAGAATAATTCTAGTACCAGCACAGGAAACTATCTAGCAAAGGGTCCCGACATCCGGATAGGTCGAAGATGCGGGAGCAAACTATCGAACCTCTGGCATATGGTTACCGTATAATTCATCCCTTTGACCTCTAATGCTCAGGACGACTGAGATTGGGCTGCCAACCCAGACAGAGTTAGTCTACTACGTGTCTCAACCTCGCAAGCCCAGTGACTCTTCACTAGGACTACCCCGGCCGAGAATTTGCTAAATTGAGATACTGCGAGACATTCAATCCAAACTGTTTGGACAGGTCAATTCCATCTTGGTCCATCACTGCTCCACAAGTACTTGCCTGTACCCAGAAACCTTCCGTCACCGGATTAAAAATCCGGGTAGTCCGGTACCAAAGCACAGGGAGTTGCTTGCAAGCTACCGTGATGACCTCAGGTCAGAGGGACACATATACCCATATCCAATCGTGAGTATCCCTTTGGCAGAAAGGGGCTGCACGGAGTCACGTTCAATGAGATATCACATATCCCACTTGTAGATCACATCAGTGTCTCCACACTCATTTGGTCAAGAGGATAACCAAATGATGTGAACCACAACAACCTATACTTGGTATATTGCCATCCAGTACAATATATCCTTTGGTTGTGAACAGGATTTAAGGACCACTCGATACATCCTCTCTGTATCGAAGTCAATGTAGTCCTAAGGACTTCATCACATGGAAAGAGTTCATTTCAGGGAAATATAAAATGTGATGAGCTGCCAAAAAATATATATTATTAATTCAAAGAAAGAATACAATACTGAGCTCAACCGCCTACAACCCAGGCGATTGGCTTTGGGACATAATTCCTAACATATTATCCCCGATGTCATTTTAAACTCATGAAAAAAATACTAAAAAAACTTTCACTCTCAAGAAATTTTCTAAGCTCCCAAACTCTGCTATGGGGTGGGTTCTCAGTTCTCACAATCACTGCCAAGTCCATATGGACCATATCATCAGCAGTCGACAGATTGGAGAGGGAGATGGCACGGTCGCACGGAGGAGGTCTCCCAGTCCCGGAGGCCGGAATGGTGGCCGGTGGCCGGTGGGAGCCGGGAAGCAGGGGAAACCTGGAGATCAAACTTCTCCATCTCCAATCTACACTATTTTCGATGACGGATAGACAAGACATCAGGAAAAGACTGTGAGCCCTCACGGCAGGCCGGCACGGCGACGATGGCACCCCCCGACCTCGAGTCCCCTCGGACCAATGCCTCACTACCTCTAATGATCTGTTGAGAGAAATAAAAAAAAAAGATGGAAGAATGACGAGTTCTCATCTCCGAACGGTCAAAGTCTTGGATTTCGGCCGGCATCATGGTCTCGTGAAAGAAGAACGACGGTCGTGGGGTGGGGTTCTTCATTCTCACATCTCTGGTTCTCCCAAACAGTGACTCTCCATTCTCTGGCGGCTCTTCGTGAGTCACTCACGGACTCACCAGTTCTCTCCAACAGTGGGCGGCGGCGGGTGGTGGCTTTGACCTAACTCTAATAGAGGGTCCTGACTCCCGGTCTCTCGAGTCTCGTCATCATCAAGTAAATCCATAGAAGATCATAGGACCGTAATCACTAATTAGCAATCACCCTTCGTCTTCAGTCTTCACTCAGTAATATGTAAATCGTAATTAGGTAAGGGGCTCAGGGGCCAGAGCCGTAAGCCCGTAACCCGTAAGGCTAAGTGGCTAACTGGCTATTGGCTAAGGCTTTTTTTTATTATTATTATTTTATTTTTATATATCATGGCTCATGGGCTGACCCGGCCCTAACCCTGTTGAGCCCATGGGCTGCATGGGCCGGGCCAAAAAGTTCACTTATATAAATGGGCCAATTTTTTTCAACCTAGCCCGGCCCATTTATAGGGCCAAATGAGCTGGCCCATGGGCTCTAGCCCATTTTGACATGTCTATCTCTCACTAGACCTTCTTCAGTTTGAGGAGCTTTTCCTTTGTCCTTTGAAGAAGGATGAATTGGCTCTTTGGTAATCAAATCTGGAATAGGTTGTTTTGGAGAAGGCAATGGAGGGAAAATCCTTAACGGAGGATATGTCATAGAAGCATTGTCTTTATTTGGTGTAACCCTTGTTGCACTTGTCCTTAAGGTTTCTTTGGATCTGATTTTCTTTTGGACTTCTGTTTCTTTTTGATGAACCAGCACTGCTCTTTTTTTGAATGCTTGTCGAAGTTTTTTAAGATTGGGTTTCATTTTTTTAGCTGCAAACAGAGAGAAGGTTTCTCAGATCAGCCATTGGAAATGCAGAATAGATTATGGGAGGAATTAAAGTCAACTATTTACTATATCTAATGTTGGAAGCTCGTTGATATGAGCGAGGTGGAGGTTTTGTTCCCTCAGCAGTTCCTTGACCAAAGGAACCTCTGAATTGGACAATGTCTTGAAATCCTTTTGATCGGTTTTCAAGATTCTTTTTTCGGCATTTGCATCTAAGCGTGGAGTCTTCCATTTGGGGTCAAAGCCCCATGATTGGTAATACATAAAAAAGAAATAGGGTTTCCACCTGTGTATGGCACTAGGCATCCCTTTAATTAGTCTTCGACTCGGACGGGGGCCGATGACCCACCATCCTTGGCCGTGAAAATCTTTCCTCAGTACAAAGACAGAAGTAAATAATGAGGTTTTGAGCACTACCTTATGGAGTTTGCAAAGAACTAAGAATCCGTAGATATTCCAAAAGCTATTTGGTGTCAGCTAAGCTGGGACTACTTGATAAAGGGTGAGTAACTTCACCAGGAAAGGATGAAGAGGAAATCTAAGACCAGCCTTTAAATGATCCTCGCATATGGTAATAGCCCCAGGAGAAGGACGAGTGACCCATTCATCCGGTCTGGGAAGTAATGTTTTATAGGTCCTAGGAATGTGGTAACGTTCTTGAGGACTTTCTACCCTGATAAAGGACAGAGAACTGGCAACCATTTCTGGAGAAAGTTCAGAAATTTTTCTGCTAGCAGAACCTTTGCTCCCAGAAGGTTCATCACCCGCTAAACCTTTACCAGTGGTCGAGCTATCTAATAACTTGATATTTGAAAATAGTAAGTAGAAAGACCCCTACCTCCAAGATAAAAACAGAGTAACTTGTAAGAGAAGCACAATGGTGTCTAGTAAAAGAAAGAAAAAGAAAGTTCCAACAAAGAGCATGAAAGTTCATTTCGTGGGATGACCCCCTTTTTTATATATGCAGGACGGTAGGGTTTTCTCAAAAAATTGATGATCTTCTCAGTCGCACGACATATCGGCAGTGCCGATCATGGATACGAATTACTAAGGGACATCAATCGATGGATTATCAGTTACAATCCACGAGAAATGCCATAGACGGCCAAGATGAGTTTTCAACATAATGATTAGGGCTCAAGATGTCATCATGTGTACTTTCTCGATCGAATAAGAGTCCCATAAAAGTCTTTTTAATGAGAGGATCAACTAGGCTTCAATTCTGCACCATCTTTTTGAAGCATCAATAAAAGGCTGACACCTGTCCTTAGCACGATCTTTGAATCATAAATCGATTATTATAAGAGGAAGAGTCATTGATTCGCCATCATTGATTATCTTATTTTCATCCATAAATGACAAACTCTAACTACTCCCATTTTTCAAAATAAAGTTATTTCAAAATTGGAAGTGGGGGGCAGCTGTTGTGGTAATTCGGTTTGATACAAAATAATTGCCGGTTCATTGGTCAGATCGATTTTATCTGAACCCATCAACTAAGTCAGCACGCCTGAAGATGATATCTCTAAAGTTTAACAAGGGCTATAATCTATCCCTATGAAGTAAATTCTAACTACACCTTCCTGACAATTACATTTCGTGAACCGGTCTTCAGCTTGGTCCAAAAAGAATACTTAGGAAGCACAAAGTTTGTCCGCTTCGGTTTTATGATGAACAGTTATTTATCTCCTAACCTATTCCAAAAGGAATAATTCCAAAGTATATAAGCTAACATTTCTTCGACCTACTTCGAAAATGGTAGTCCGGAGACAATAGTTAAATTTACTTCGCATTTTCTCTAAGAAGAGTACATCCGAAGCATGTAAATGGTCCCTCGACCAGAAACAATTAGAAGTCATTCTGATTGTTATAACCATCCACATGGTCGATAGTCTCGGCTTTGATAACAAGATTTCCGACAGCCACTACTTACGGTTATAAGGAAGTTATGCTAACTAATTCTCATAACTGTAATCAGTTATACTCACGCCTATAAATACTGGTAAGAGGGGATACCTAAGGGAAGGTTTTTTTGGAGGCAAGTTAGAGCCAGTCCACAACTAGCTCTCTCAATGCTATCTAAACTTTCTTCCTTTCTTTCATAACCTTGTCCATTCTATTTTCGAAGTTCTCCATTATGTGGCCTAGATCCATACTGACTTTGGCATCGGAGTATTCCCTACCGGAGAAATTTTGGTCAGGAGATTTGTTTTGCAGGATTTCGTCAAAATCTCATCAAAGATGAATCGATGAGCAGATTACTTCAACTGGTCCGTGAGGATTTAGCGTCAACAAATTCTATCCAAACATAATTTTTTTTAAATATTAAAATATGATAATAACTATAAAAGATGATGTGACTTATCAGGTTTTTAGATGCAGAAAAGAATGTCAATCCTTGGTTAACCAGGAGAATATTACTTGAAGGGACCCGGATGGCCTGATTGTATGTATTAGCTCGTGTGAAGTGCCTAAGAAGGCCTGAAGAGTCTTTCTGCATGCTGGACTCGGATTGATCACATGCTTTAATTTTGACATGACCGTTATTGCTGGCTTATACAACATGGACGTGGCCTCTTGTAAGCCAGCTTCTCCATTCCATCCAATCCACATTACTCTTTATTTCTTAGCAAATCGAAATCGAGGTAGCGTCGATCCGATCAGAAGAGAGATGAGGCAGGGTCTTCCCGGTGGGTGTTGGTCCGAGTGTGGAGAGCCAAGAGGTAGCCTTCTATGGTCATCGATCCAGTCATAACTGGAAACTCCACTAAATGTCGACCGATCCGAAGGATGCTATGGGGAGTCTATGAGGCCTAGGGTCGTTTTGGGCTGAAGTTGGCATCCTTTGCCGACTTCATCCGGAAACTCAGAAAAAAAAAAGAAGAGGGAACGAGTCTGGGAGCAGGGGATTTGAATCCAACCAGGTCTTCGCCGGAGATCGCGGCGATTGGCGTTGGAGCGTTGGGTTTTACCGGCGGAGGTTTCAGAGAAGCCAGTCGACGATGTGGGGGGGGGGGGGGGCGATAAGGGTTCTCTTCGGGGTTTAAAACTCCCTGGCACGCCTCAGCCTTTGGGGGAATAGGGGAGATGGCCTACCGGTCGATGGTCAGCCGGTGAAGTCCGCCGTCGAGCGGAGTTGGGCCACTGGTCGACTGGCTTTGTAGCAGAGGCGGCGGCGAGGACGGACCTTATCAATAAGGACCACCGGCGGCAGCAAAGAGGCGGCTGTAGAGGACCTCCGTCCGATGGCAGCGAAGAGCGACTGTAGAGATCTCCGCGAGCAGAGGACCTCCGTCGGAGTGCCAAGGTCGGCCGCGGCCTCCCGAATCTTGTCCAGGGATTTGGCGGCCAGATCTGGATCGGCATCACGGGTGGAGGGCGGAGGAGCGGGTTTCGGCTCGGTGCTCACCGGCTGACGATCGGACGATCGCCGTAGGGATCGCCGGACACTTTCCTTTCCTCCGGCGAGTGCTCCTTGGTGGCCGGACGGGAGGATCGCCGTCGAGCCTCCCTTGTTTTTCCGTGAAGCCGGGATGATGTAGTGGCTGGGAGAGTGTGGCCTGGGCTCGATTTAATCGGGCTTGGCTGGGCCGGGCCTTGTTGGGCCGGGCTTGGCTGGGCCAGGCCTTGCTGGGCCGGATTCGGTTGAGCCATGCCCTGTTGGGCTTGGCCTGTTTCTGGGATGGACCGATCCTGTAAAGGTACCGTTTGGAAAATAATAATAAAATAATATATGTAATAATAATAATTATTAATAAATAAAAGAAAGGTGGGGAAGGGAGGAAAATAACTGTTAGTAGAGGATGTCCCAGGAAATTTAGTTTATATATAATTTCTTTTTAATTTGTGATTCAGGATCGTCGTTGTCTCTGGAAGATCAGATCTAGGGAATTGAACTGCACGTTGTTGGTGGATGCTCTTGGATATCGAAGATCATTTGGGCTTTGGAACCAGTCAGTGAGGAGCTAGGATTTAGGTGTTAATCCCTGAGTTTATATTTTATTTGTATTTTATTTTCTGTTAATCTTTATGGAAAGTTGTTCCCTATCATTGTTTGGATGTTGAATTGAAAGTCATGCCCGGCATGATCTCTACGGGATACCTAGGATTGTGCGGCCGGTCACGTAGCCGATCCTTGATCTGGATTCGGGCTGTGACAGAGTGGTATCAGAGCAAAGGTTAAAGATTAAGATGTCATAGTTAGTGAGAGTGGGGTAGAATTAGGGTATTGAAAGATATTTGATGATTTAAAAATTTATATCAGAGTGCACAGCGGAAGTGTGGTAGACTAAGGACACTAGAATTAATCTAAAGTGAATATGATGGAAGAAGAGATGCTCTTATTGAAATTATTGAATTTGGATAGAATGGTACTTGTGAGTATTGAATCATACAAATTTTGGATTGCGCATCTTTGAGTTTTGGAATACTTAGATTTTTTTTAAATTTCGAGGACGAAATTTTTTTGTTAGGAGGGGAGAATGTGAGGCCCAGGGTCGTTTTGGGCTGAAGTCGGCATCCTTTGCCGACTTCATCCGGAAACTCAGAAAAAAAAAAAGAAAAGGGAACGAGTTTGGGAGTAGGGGATTTGAATCCAACCAGGTCTTCGCCGGAGATCGCGGTGATTGGCGTTGGAGCGTTGGGTTTTACCAGCGGAGGTTTCGGAGAAGCCAGTCGATGATGTGGGGGGGGTGGGGGGGCGATAAGGGTTCTCTTCGGGGTTTAAAACTCCCTGGCGCGCCTCAGCCTTTGGGGGAACAGGGGAGATGGGCCACCGGTCGATGGTCAGCCGGTGAAGTCCGCCGTCGAGCGGAGTTGGGCCACTGGTTGGCTGGCTTTGTAGCAGAGGTGGCGGCGAGGATGGACCCTGTCAATAAGGACCGTCGGCGGCAGCAAAGAGGCGACTGTAGAGGACCTCCATCCGGCGGCAGCGAAGAGCGACTGTAGAGATCTTTGCGAGCAGAGGACCTCTGTCGGAGTGCCAAGGTCGGACGCGGCCTCCCGAATCTTGTCCAGGGATTTGGCGGCCAGATCCAGATCGGCGTCACGGGCGGAGGGTGGAGGAGCGGGTTTCGGCTCGGTGATCACCGGCTGACGGTCGAACGACCGCCGTAGGGATCGCCGGACACTTTCCTTTCCTCCGGCGAGTGCTCCTTGGTGGCCGGACGGGAGGATCGCCGTCGACCCTCCCTGGTTTTTCCGTGAAGCTGGGACGATGCAGTGGCTGGGAGAGTGTGGCTTGGGCTTGATTTAATCGGGCTTGGCTGGGCCAGGCCTTGGTGGGCCGGGCTTGGCTGGGCCAGGCCTTGCTGGGCCGGATTCGGTTGAGCCATGCCCTGTTGGGCTGGGCCTGTTTCTGGGATGGACTGATCCCGTAAAGGTACCGGTTGGGAAATAATAATAAAATAATATATGTAATAATAATAATAATTAATAAATAAAATAAAGGTGGGGAAGGGAGGAAAATAACTGTTAGTAGAGGATGTCCCAGGAAATTTAGTTTATATATAATTTCTTTTTAATTTATGATTCAGGATCGTCGTTGTCTCTGGAAGATCGGATCTAGGGAATTGAACTGCACGTTGTTGGTGGATGCTCTTGGATATCGAAGATCATTTGGGCTTTGGAACCAGTCAGTGAGGAGCTAGGATTTAGGTGTTAATCCCTGAGTTTATATTTTATTTATATTTTATTTTCTGTTAATCTTTATGGAAAGTTGTTCACTATCATTGTTTGGATGTTGAATTGAAAGTCATGCTTGGCATGATCTCTACGGGATACCTAGGATTGTGCGGCCGGTCACGTAGCCGATCCTTGATCTGGATTCGGGCCGTGACAGAGTGGTATCAGAGCAAAGGTTAAAGATTAAGATGTCATAGTTAGTGAGAGTGGGGTAGAATTAGGGTATTGAAAGATATTTGATGATTTAAAAAATTATATCAGAGTGCACAGCGGAAGTGTGGTAGACTAAGGACACTAGAATTAATCTAAAGTGAATATGATGGAAGAAGAGATGCTCTTATTGAAATTATTGAATTTGGATAGAATGGTACTTGTGAGTATTGAATCATACAAATTTTGGATTGCGCATCTTTGAGTTTTGGAATACTTAGATTTTTTTTAAATTTCGAGGACGAAATTTTTTGTTAGGAGGGGAGAATGTGAGGCCCAGGGTCGTTTTGGGCTGAAGTCGGCATCCTTTGCCGACTTCATCCGGAAACTCAGAAAAAAAAAAAAAGAAGAGGGAACGAGTCTGGGAGCAGGGGATTTGAATCCAACCAGGTCTTCGCCGGAGATCGCGGTGATTGGCGTTGGAGCGTTGGGTTTTACCGGCGGAGGTTTCGGAGAAGCCAGTCGACGATGTGGGGGGGGGGGGCCGATAAGGGTTCTCTTCGGGGTTTAAAACTCCCTGGCGCGCCTCAGCCTTTGGGGGAACAGGGGAGATGGGCCACCGGTCGATGGTCAGCCGGTGAAGTCCGCCGTCGAGCGGAGTTGGGCCACTGGTCGGCTGGCTTTGTAGCAGAGGCGGCGGCGAGGACGGACCCTGTCAATAAGGACCGCCGGCGGCAGCAAAGAGGCGGCTGTAGAGGACCTCCGTCCGGCGGCAGCGAAGAGCGACTGTAGAGATCTCCGCGAGCAGAGGACCTCCGTCGGAGTGCCAAGGTCGGACGCGGCCTCCCGAATCTTGTCCAGGGATTTGGCGGCTAGATCCGGATTGGCGTCACGGGCGGAGGGCGGAAGAGCGGGTTTCGGCTCGGTGCTCACCGGCTGACGGTCGGACGACCACCGTAGGGATCGCCGGACACTTTCCTTTCCTCCGGCGAGTGCTCCTTGGTGGCCGGACGGGAGGATCGCCGTCGACCCTCCCTAGTTTTTCCGTGAAGCCGGGACGATGCAGTGGCTGGGAGAGTGTGGCCTGGGCTCGATTTAATCAAGCTTGGCTGGGCTGGGCTTGGCTGGGCCGGGCTTGGCTGGGCCAGGCCTTGTTGGGCCGGGCTTGGCTGGGTCAGGTCTTGCTGGGCCGGATTCGGTTGAGCCATGCCCTGTTGGGCTGGGCCTGTTTCTGGGATGGACCGATCCCGTAAAGGTACCGTTTGGAAAATAATAATAAAATAATATATGTAATAATAATAATTATTAATAAATAAAAGAAAGGTGGGGAAGGGAGGAAAATAACTGTTAGTAGAGGATGTCCCAGGAAATTTAGTTTATATATAATTTCTTTTTAATTTGTGATTCAGGATCATTGTTGTCTCTGGAAGATCGGATCTAGGGAATTGAACTGCACGTTGTTGGTGGATGCTCTTGGATATCGAAGATCATTTGGGCTTTGGAACCAGTCAGTGAGGAGCTAGGATTTAGGTGTTAATCCCTGAGTTTATATTTTATTTATATTTTATTTTCTGTTAATCTTTATAGAAAGTTGTTCACTATCATTGTTTGGATGTTGAATTAAAAGTCATGCTTGGCATGATCTCTACGGGATACCTAGGATTGTGCGGCTGATCACGTAGTCGATCCTTGATCTGGATTCGGGTCGTGACAGAGTCCCTCTTGTCACTTACCCGCCCATGGAGGACGAGTCGAAGGCCTGTGGGTGTCGACTGTCCTTCCTAAGGGTGCCGTTCGAACTGAAAGCTAAGAGTCTGCGGTCATTGATCGACCATGGAGAGGGAAGACCGGACCAAGGTGCCCTGCAACCGTCTTGCTAGTGCCGATCCATGACAAGCAGAGGCGAGGTGGAATCTTCATGGGTGCTGATCCTATCGGTGGCCAAACACTTATGGTTGTTTGGCTGACCGTGGAGAGGAGAAACCAAGCCAGGGGACCCATGGTCATCTCGAGCATGATCTATGCCGATTGTGGAGGCTGGAGCCAATCAAAGCTGACGTGGCTGGTGGTCGTGGTGGAGGCTTGAGCCGATCCCTTCGGTGGGTGCTGACCGTGGCAGTGGCTACCAACCAAAGGAGGACGAGGCAGAATCGAAGAGCTCCTTACGGCTGCCGAGCCCTCTAGAGGGGAGATCACCAAGGAAGGGTCGCACGGTCACTAGACCATGCGAAGGAAAGCCTAGTTTCTAGCAAGGCCTTTCTCATGTCCGGGGGGTTGTTAAGGGCATTGTTCCGTGTCCAATGACCATAGGAGCCAGCATCAACTGGAGCCTTCCACGAGCATTATTCCATGGCCAAGGGTGCTGCCATGGTCACCAGGATAGAGGTGTCTCCTCATGGGCATCGAGTGGAGACAAGCTAGTGGGCTTTCTCCCTGTGGGTGCTGGTCAATCTTGAAGAAGGTCAAGCCAAGGGAGTTTCCCTACAATTACCTATCGAGAGAGGATGCGCTGGTGGCCTTTCTCGCAGGGATGAGGTAGTAGTGAGGGCTTCTGGTGTGTGGGCTTCCAAAGCTTCCAGAAGTTCTCTCATAGATCGTTCCAATAGGGTGGAGATGGAGACGTTCTACCTGTCCTTTTTTTCATTGACGAGGAGGCTTCTAGGAGTTCTAGACAAAGATGGTACTCCAACAGCTTCCCACCGAGCCTCGTTAAAACTTGGACGCTTAGTAGTCTTGCGAAGGCTCTAAAAATCAATTTAATTGACATATTTTTATTTCTAAATTATAAAATTATATTTAATATTTTAATATGAATAATTTTATCTATATATATATATATATATAGTATTATATCCATGTATTATCTAAAAATTAATGGATAATAACACATTCTCATGACTTGATAATTTGATATATGTGTCATCATAGATTAATTTCTAAATGCTTTCGATCGTAGGATATCAAGAAAATGGTGATTAATCGATTTGATCAATGCCTAGGTCACTTTCTTTTTAGAATAGACAAGTCTTAAGTCTACAGTATAAAGATATTGGAGCGATATAGTATAGAGATATCGGAGCAAGAGTATAAGTGGTCGTTAGAGAACGATGGTACCAAGTGTGACTATCACGAGAAGTTACATGGATGTTAACTTACTCATCGATGATTTTCTCGATGCTATAGTTATGTGAGTGATTCTTTGACCTGTAGTGCTTTGACCACTCACAGTGGGGTTACTGTAGTTTGACAATACAAAATATTAGCTTTAGCCACTCGGGTTCTTGTGATGTTCGTAAGCTATAGTAAGTTTGCTGTAAGAGTTTAGAGTTTATTTATAGAGGATCTATCGATCTTAGTAGTTAAGGTATAGTCCTATGCAATTTAAGAAGCTAAATTCTGAAAATCCATGGCTGAGGTAGGTAAAGGATGGAAAAGAGTTTCCATGAGTTTTATATTGGATTTAAGCTAATTAAATTTGGCATGTGACAGATGCTTAGAGTTTGCTGAGTTTTCATGACCTGCATCTTGTTGGGACTCTCGATAGAAGAACTTAATCACATGATAACTATACATAGAAATTCTTTCTTCTATTCTACTAGGTTGCCACTACATGCTACTAGGCACACTGGTGGATTGTATGAACCCACTAGGATCATTTCGGATCAATAATCCTTGATGAGATAAGTTGGAATTATTCTAGTTCATCGAAAGAGTTCGATGATATTATGATGGAGATCATGGTATGTCTCACTCCAGACAGAATGGAACCTGAAGAATCACACGAAAGGAATTTGACTTGATCACATAATTAGAACGAAATATGTAAGAGTTACATATTTAGAAACTCTAAATTTATAAGGATTATAAATTTAGAATTTGCTATTTTTGACATCTTTTAATTTTATCAAGGAAGACTATATTACAAAAATTATAATTTAATTAGATGATTTAATAATTTAATTATAATAGCTTGATACAAATTGAATTGGATTCAATTTGGTTGAATTTAGGTGGTAAAATAGTCTAATTAGTTTTTGGACTAACCTAATTACAATTATTGCGAGTCAATTCAGTTTGACCTAATTAGTTATCTAATCCTAGGTAAATTAAATTTGATTTAATTCAGTTAGGTTTAATCTATTCTATTTGAGTTTAGTGGTCCTTATTAGATTAGGATCTAATTTCTAATTAGTTATAGATTTAAACCTAAACCTAAATTGGTTAGGAATTAGATTAGTTAGTTTCCTAGTTGGTTAGAATTAGTTTGTTAGTTGGCCTAATTAATTTTCAACTAATTATAGATTTAAACCTAAATCTAATAGGATTAGTTAGGTTAGTTAGAGTCCTAAATTGATTAGGACAAAGAGTTAGTTAGTTGAACTAATTCCTAACTAACTAACTAACTACATAATTATTCTCTCTCTCTTTCCATGTTTTAACCCCTCTCTCTACACCACATGCCTCTCTCTCTCCTCTTGAATGTGTAAGAACGAAGGGATTATGACCTTCTTTCATGTGAAAAACCAAGAATTAATGTGGTGGAATCTTTGGGGGTGCCAAAGAAGTTTGAGTCTCCAAGGCCCTCTATCTTATCCTTATCTAGAGTTAGGTACGTAAATTTGATTTAAAGCCTTTATCCTAATTTTAGTTAGGAAGGGACTTTTAGTAGGGAGATTTTGTGATTTAACGTGACACATGGGGTGCATATATGGGGTGTGGCATGGAGTCTTTTTCTTTGAGTTGATCATAAAAAAAAGCACCCCATCTTTTCTTCTTAATTCTTGATCGCACAAGAAAATTAATGAAAGAGAGAGAATGAATGGTTTAGTTCAAGTAAAGGAAAAATTAATTTTTCCTTAAATTCTTAAGAAGAGATCAACCCTTTTCTTGGATTCCTAGTGTAGAGAAAAAAGAAAAAAGAGATTCGATCCAACTATCGATGCGAGGCCTGTAAGGTGCTAGTACTCCAATGACCTTGAGGCTCCGATTAGGCCATCTCCATGTGGATACTAGCAGAGGCCGAGCATGTGTGTGGCTCTAGTGAAACCTAAAATTTTTTTCCAAATTCGATCAGATGACTCCAGTAAAACCCGAGACTTTCTCATATTCGATCCGATGAAGATGGAGTATCATAACAGGTAAGTAGATTTGATCTACTAAATACTTTTGATTTTATTTGTAGATCTATTATATATTCATGATTAGTTCATACTTTGCATGCTTTGAGTAGGTTTTTATTTTTGTTACAAATTTGTTTTGATTAATTAAAAATTTAAAAACCTATGCATATAACCCAAGGATCATCAAAAGATTCCTTACAGTGGTATCTAAGCCATAAATTCATGAACATGTTTAGATCTGAAAATTGGATCTAAAAATTTTAATTTTTGATTTGAGAATTCAGATCTTGAAAATAATTTTAGATTTGAAATCAGATCTGAAAATTGAAAATTTTAGATATGAAAAATTAGATCCGAAGTTTTGCTTGAAAATCAAAATTTTAGATCTGAAATTTCTACGGTCTAGAACCATATTAGATCTAAAAACTAGATTCAAAAAATTTGATTTTTGGATTTGAATTAGATCAGGAAATCATGATTTATATTCATTTTGTAGATCTTAAAAATTATTTTTAAATTTTATGTTATGAATTTCTGAATGCATGTGTGCTGAGATTTTTTGTGTGAAATTTTCATATCTTTGGATATTTCATGAGATAATTAAACCTAATAGTTTAGATCTGAAATTAGTTTTGACATCTATACTTAACCCTCATGTTCATAATGTACCTAATTAAAGATCTAAAATTAAAATCGGTTAGGTCTAATCTCATGCTGACATAAGGTTATTCGGCTATAAGATTAACCACTTATAGTGTAAGGTTGTCCTAGAACAAGATTGACCCATTTTGAAAATAGTTTTCAAGAATTAAATTAATTATTTGAGATTTGAAATTAAGGTTATAGATTTGAAATTGAAAATTTAAAATCTTAACCCAAAGCATAAAACATGAGACATAAGGCATGGGTCAAATTGATTAGGTCATGCAATTAAATTGCATCTAGTTTTTAGTTAAGTCAAATGCAATCGATTAAACTCTTGATCAAACCAAATCAAGAGTTGATTAGGATTAGGTTAAGAGTGCTCCGAACCATGTCAATGATTTGAGCTAGTTGATATGATTAATATTAATCCATTGATCTAAAGACCTGATTTAGCTTAGTATCAAGCCTAAATCATTTAAGCTAACCAATTCAAAATTAATAAACCAATTAGTATCTAAAACGAGTTTTGATCATGATTTTCAAGTGGGGCTAACTCTTATCTAGCCAACTTGGTTAATATCTAGGAAAGAGGTTAAATGGCAAAATCCTCCTATCGATCTTACTTACCTAGTCAATTTGATTGATTATGTTTAAATAAGGTTGCTTATTGATTTGAGTTCACCCATACCATCTTGATTAGTTAGACATGAGATGGGCTTGCTAGTTAAATTATGACTTGAACCATGTTACTTAGACATAAAATGTGTGGATTTAAACCAATTAGATATGAGATGTGTTGACCCAATCTAGGTGTATCAAATATTAGATGTACTGATCCAAACCAAGTTAATTAGATATTAGATGTACTAACCTAAATAAGGCTAATCAAATATGAGATGTGCTAACTGATAAAGTAGGGACCTAAATGTAAATCTCCTTGTAAATATTAAGCATAGATCTTCCACCATTGCAGAGCTGCGGGTGTCTCTTGGGTATTATTTATTCTTGGCTAAATATAATGGTTCAATTGCATCGGGGGGTGCAATCATTCTATTAATATGAGATGTTGTAGGATCAAGATGGGGCTAGATCCAATAACTATTAGATAAGGGATCCAATGATAACTTCATTTCACATTGAATGGTGGGTCTAACTTAATTAGGGAGTATGGACAATAACTATCAAGTGAGCCCACATGACTTAGAGACCGAGTCACTGCAACATGCTTGAAAAATATTGGATAAGAGTTGTCCATTTATTGGTTTACATGTTACCAATAACTATTAGGTATGGTGCACAAAATCTGTAGGATCGCAGTATCCACTAGAAATCCTAGTTGCAAAGGGGTTTTCACATCTCCACCGAAGAATGTGAGATCCAAAAAAATAGTGGGAGTCTAAATTTTTGCTTAAAATTTCTAAAATAAAATTAAAATTTAATGTAATCATCTAACTTAATTCTTTACTCTCCGTGGATAAAAAGTTAGCTTCTAACACTCTTAATTATTAGACAAATCTATTAACCATAACCTAATATAAAGATTGGTTCAATTTGAAAAAAAATAATTAGATTGAGTACAATAATAGACCAGGATTACCCTATGTTACCAAGTCGTTCTTGCTAACCTAACTACAATCGATCCATGATCAATGTTTGATAATGATTAAGAATTAGGAGTTTGAGAAGCTTGGGCATATTGATGCATAAAGATTATAAAATGAATTTGATTCAACTATCTTGTCTAACTCATATGGATAGCTTATTGTAAACTAACATTTGAATAAGATTAAGATAATTAGGTCAACAAATTGGTGACTCATAAAGGAACATTGAAAAGTTCAATGGACATGCTTCTCGATGCATAGTAGACCTTCTCTTCCAAAAGATAGTCTAATTGGAAGAAGAGGCATGTGAAGAAGTAAGAGATCAATTTTTTTCATACAGATGGCCATTGATAATAAAAAGTTATTTCTACTTCAAAGGTCAATGACCATAGGCATTGTCCCATGTACCTAAATTTTGAAGAATAAATATGACATACCTTTAGAAGGTATGTCAGCTACTCAAAAAGACTTTTATCTTGAGTAGAAATTTGATTTCTGTTTAGCACGAAATCATTGGCCATTTATTTTAGAAATGAATTGGATTCAAATGATTTTTAATGTTAATCTTTACAGGCATATAATGCATCTATTGAGTTGTTAGTGATTGACGTGGGATCTAAGAGATCTTGTGAAATAATATGCTAGCTCAAGTATACATTAATGTGTAGCACATTTGATGTGCTCACTAGAGTAAGCTCCTTAAGGTTCTTTGATAGGATCGAGGAAGTGAATACCTTAGAGGAGATTACCAAATCATCTCAAGTTATTTAGCATAGCCTCACAATGAACTTCTCTTACACCTTAAGCTGAACGAAATATCTGAGTAGAGAAATTGAACCCTATTGGATATGGTTTAATTCATTATGGGAATCACTAATTTATCTTTAAGGAATTTGATAATATAACTCAGTCGATCTATTTAATAGGATTCACTCCGATTCCTTTTTATCATACTTATATGAGATATAAATGGATGAGTTAGGGATTAGATCACTGATGGCCTGTATCCTAAAAGGCTATTAGAATACTTTCTTTTTAGTGGATCATAAGTTATTGTGACCTAATATCTTTATTCATAGTTAAATAGTTTAACCTAAATATTGCAGTGGGAGGATAAAAAAGCTCAAAGAGATTATCTCAGAAGAGCAATAGGCCATAAAATCTATAGAACCCATTCCAGCAGAGATAGTACATTAGTTCCTTCTCCACCTTATAAGTAATATAGAATCTTCCATCCTTCAAAAAGTACATAGGTACATTTTCAGAGAATGTAGAGAAAGTGTTCCTTGAGAGAGATAAGAAACATAGAGATGATCCTAGAAACCTACAACGAGATGATGTCAGACATCAATTCCAAGAAATGATTGAATCCCACAAAGTTAGACTCGATGTGCTTCAATTTGGTGTGGACTTTAATGGATCTACCAAAAAGTATAGTACCTACGAGGCAAGGCTTAGGTAAAAGGTTATAGTCAGCATTGACTATGAAAACCTTTTCACTTGTAATCATGCTTAAAATCTATACTAATTGCTATTGCAGTTAACCATAATGAGATCAGATAAATGGATAGTGATCATATCATAAGGTCTAAGCTGCAAAAGGTCTATGTAAGTAGATTGAAATAAATAGCTCAGAATTAAAATGCTCTTTTCAATGATATTTTAAAATTATTTGATTTTATCAAGAATAAAAAGAGAAACCATATGTTTATTTTTGGTCAGTGGGAGTATATGATTCCTTGCATTGTACGATAATAATATTCTTTGATTAAGAATATGATTCATATACTAACTTAGGTTAGGTTATGAGTGCCTATGTATTTCTCCAATGAAGACTTATTGGAAGGCATCCTATATTTAGAATGTAGGTTTATGAGATAGATCAAAGATGATGCTACATCTATCACAGAAATTATACATTAGGGAAGTGTTGAAGGTGTTGAGTTTGAAAAATTCAATTAGGGATTTGATTGATTAAGCTTAGAATTAATTTTTAAAATGTATCCCAACACATTTGAAGAAATTCTAATATAAGCTAAATCCCTTTGAGGTTTTGCCTATAGGGAGCCTCATGTAAGCCATGTTATGTACATAATTTAATTTTTACTATGAATGTCATGAGTGAATGTCAGTAATATGCAGGCTATAAGTGCTAGATAACTGTGATAACATTTTTTAATATTTAAGTAGTACTAAAGATAAGTTTTAAGTCTTTAGAGTAGGAAATTTGAGGGAATAGGGATACATATGATGTGTTCCTATATAATGGTGGTTTGGAATTGATCATTATAGGTTTGATCATAGAGGTTGACTAAATCATCATCTCTAAAGGTGTAAGGATGTATTATGGTTCATAGATTATTGTAGCAATGAGTGAGATGTCATGAGATGATATAACACTCTATCATAGAAATAATGGTCCCATAGCTCCGGCAAGAAACTAAGATCTCACTAGAAGTCCAAACATATAGAGGGATGATTCAATTTGTGACTACTTTATTAAGGTACAGAGAGTAATCTTTACATGAGATGTGATAGACCCACTAGCTTTATCAGCTTTGGCCAACTAAAAATAAAGCACATGAGATGGGATTGAAGTGTATAGCTGATTGGCTTTATTACAAATGGGAGATTGTTAGATGTATGTCCTAGAAGCCAATTTGACTGACACATTTTATTTCTAGGATATAAAATTATATTTAATATTTTAATTTGGATAATTTTATCCATATATGTAGTATATGTCTATGATCATCCAAGAAATTAATAGATAATGACACATATTCTCAAGAGTTAAAATTTGAGACATATATCATCATATATTAATTTCTAAATGCTCCTGATTATAGGATATCATGGGGATGGTGATGATCTGATATGATCAATATATAGATCGCTTTCCTTTTAAATAGACGAGTCTTGAGTATATGGTATGGAGACATTGGAACGAGAGTGCAGGTGGTTATTAGAGAATGATGGTACCGAGTATGACCATCATGAAAAGTCACATGGATGTCTACTCATTTGTCAATGACTTTCTCGATGCTATAGTTGTGTTAATGATTTTTTAACCTGTAGTACCTCAGCCACTCACAATGGGATTGCTGTAGTTTCATAGTATAAAATATTGGCCCTAATGATTCGAGCCCTTGCAATGCTCATTGGCTATAGTAGATTTGCTGTAGGAGTTGAAAGTATACTTATAGGATATCTATCAATTTTAGTAGTTAAGGTACATACCTATATAATTTAAAAAGCTACATCTAGAAAACCATGGCCGTAGGAGGTAAAGGATGAAAAAGAGTTTTCATGAATTTCGCATTGGACTTAAGTTAATTAAATTTGACATATGACAGATACTCAGAATTTGGCGAGTTTTCATGACCTATATCTTGTCAGGACTCTTAATAAAAGAACTTAATCACATGGTAACTACACCTATGGATTCTTTCTTCTATTCTACTGGATTACTATTATATGTTGCTAGGTATCACTAGTAAATTGTAAGAATCCACTCTGATCATTTCGGATTAATGATCCTTGATCAGGTGAACTAGAATTATTTTGATCCATCGAAAGAATTCGATGATACTATGATGAAGATTGTTGCCCAGGTGGCTACCCAAGAGGGGGATAAATTGGGATTTCAAAAATTACTGCTGTAGATATGTGCTTTTAGAAATTAACTTATCTTGGTGAAAGGTGCTGTGGTTATGAATGTAAAGCATAAGTTAAATGCAAAGACAAAGGCAGCAATACAAACACCAAAGATTATAGTGGTTCAGAGCAAACCTGCACCTACATCCACTACCCAAGATATTACTTGAGATTTTCACTATATTCACACCCGAATAAAGTAGGATTGTTTTATAGGCTCACAATCCAAAACCTCTGCACTTTGGTTTTACCAGGATCACCAAAGAAATCCTACACCCTTTTGTTTTAAAACGGGAGCAACAAAGAAACCCAACTTGGTTTTAACACAGGATCACCAAGAACCTAACACTTGGTTTTTAATAAAGGCTCACCAAGAACCTATTTGGTTTTTCAACCGAGCTCACTAATAACCCAACAATTCAAGAATGAATTGACAGTAAATGCAACAATAAATGACAAACTCTTGTTGTCGGATAGTTGCCGCTTTTGTGTTGATGAAGCCTTCTTTTATTCTTCTTTAATGCACTTGAGAGGCTTCCTTTCTTTCTTCAATGAATGCTTCAATCTTCAGATGGGAGTTGGTGAAGAGTGAAGCCTACTTTGAATGCTCACTTGTGCTCACTTGCTTTTTGGTTGGTGGATATTCATTAAAAACTCCTCTCTTTTTCAAAAACTCTTCAAATCTTCTCAAAAACTCTTTTTAAGTGATCAAATCTCTCAAATATATAGTATTATACCTTTTTCTAAAGGTTATGATCATTGAAGACCATTGGGATTTGAAAATTAGCTATTGGAGCACTTTCTAGCATTCAAAAAAGAATTATGGAACTAGTCGTTGTGTACCTGGAAATGATATTCGAGTCGGCTCGGATTCTTCGAGTCAGCTCGGATCCATCGAGTCGTATGGTTGAGTCATCATTTCTTTAGTAGGGTCGGCTTGTTGTCTCAGGGTGTAAAAATCACACTCTAGATTAGTCAGCTCATGTCCATTTGGGTCGCCTCGAACTTCTATCATTGAAATCATTGAACTCGAGGAGTCGGCTCGTATCTACTTGGGTCGACTCTTCGTCTTAGAATCAGAAATCTTTACTTTGGAGGAGTCGGCTCGTTGTAGTTCGGGTCAGCTTGCTTTCTTAGATCTTCAAAATTTATTCTGGCAAAGTCGGCTCATTCTTATTGGGGTTGACTCGCTTGGCTGTTCTTAGAAAATATCAAAAATGGACTCTGGATGAGTCAGCTCAGATTGCTGTGTAACAGAATCCTCAATGCATGCCAAGAGGTAGAGTCGGCTCTTCTTCTGGTTGGGTCAGCTCGAGTGACTTCTTTAGAAAATTTACAATTAGACTCAAGAACACTCTCACCAATACTCTCCAACATTCAATATAAACCAACTCAAATTAAATTTGGAGTACAACACTCATAGAAGTAACCCATCTTCATGATTTTACAAAGGTTTTTCAAGGGGTTCTTCTTTACATCACACTCATACAATATTACTTAACACACTCAATGGAATGAAGTAGGAGTAGTTGATAAACAATAAGAATCATCCTATAAAACTTGTGAAATACTTGAGAGTAGTTAGTAATATATGTGCATGCTCCAATATTTTGTTATCATCAAAATCACTCAAGGGGTCAACAATCTCCCCCTTTTTGATGATGACAAAACACCGGGAATGAAAAAAATAAGATAAAACTTTACATTTACTTGTATAATTGTATTTGCAAAAATGTATAAACAAGTAGAAAGAATTGACCCTAATTTTGAACAATACATTTTTATGACATGCTCAACTATCATTAATGTCAAACCATGGAAGGAGAAATAGAGCAATGAGAGATAGAGTAATGAGAGGTAATAAACCATGGAAGGAGAAATAGAGCAATGAGAGATAGAGTAATGAGAGGTAATCTCCCTCTCAATAAGATACTCCATGTTTTAACAAACTTTCCATGCAAGACAATATTTTTCTCAAGCATTTCAGGAAAATTTCATTGTTCAGAGCCCATGTATCAAGGTTTCTAAGGGAACTTTATGTATCAGAGCTTAAAAAGAACTTTATGTATCAAAGCATATGTGCTAAGGAAATTTTCAAGTATTAGAGCATATCTTTCATAAATTAGAAGATATCAATAAAGCATATTGTGTTTCATGTATCAGAGCATAAGAAAATAGAAGCAAAGAATTTTATCCTTTTCATGCAAGAACATAAATTTCTCCCCCTTTTTGTCATAAATCAAAAAGGTGAATCCAATAAAGCTCATTTTGAAACAAAGTGAGAAAGATTTTAATATTTGTTTGAGATAATTTCACTTTCTTAATTTCATTTGGATATTCTATTTAAAATTCAGACATTGTATAAGCATAAAGAATAATTCGTAAGAAGTCTTGTAAACATCAAAAGAGTTTTCATTTCATTTGAAAATTTTTAATACAAGGTACAAAATATGAAAGAGAGTACATTCAATCACTATCTAGATCTACTATAGTGTTGGTGGAACGACTAGGAATTTGAATGCCAGGAGGCATAGAAGCTATGGGATCTGGATCTAATATATCAGAAGGTGTAGGAGCAGAATGAGATCCCTGAGGCCTAAGGTGTGGAGCTGGCTGTCTGGGATGGGCAGACTGACCAGCAAAGGTTGAAGGCTATGGCCCAGGTCTAGATTGAGGAACTGCAAATGCGGTAATCACTCGGCTTGATAGCTGGTCTACCTTGAATTGTACAGAGTCCACTTCTTCATCCAATTTCTTCAGATCTTTGTGCAGTTGTACTAATTCAGATGCTTGTTCATTTGCAAATGCCTCGGCAGATCCCCTCAATCTTCCAAATTCAGCTCTCAATATTCTAATCCCCTTTGTATAATCTTCTTCCATTCTTCTCCCTTCTTTCACTGAACCCATTTTAAATCTCAGATTATCCATTTTAGTTCTGAATGCTTCAAGTATAACATTAATAGAGCTTTTAATAGATTTAGAACTGGATGAAATCAATTGAAGTAGGGGTTGCAGGTCTGGTTGTGATACACTTTTGGAGGATTCAAGACTGTCCACTCTACTTCGCAGATCATTAATTTGTCCTATAAACTGATCTAGTCTTGTCTCAACTGACTGGCAAAACTCGCCAAACATGTTAATCATTGTGCAAGTGAGTGAGTCAGTTAGAGTACCTAATTGTTGTGAAATAAAGTCCTACAAAGCTGATGTATTAATAGTAGGTGCAGGAGCAACAGTGCTAGGTAAAGGAATATCAGAAGCTATCTGAATAGAAGCAGGTGCATTAGGAGTCAAGTTAGGTACATAAGCATCATGTACAGGAACATCAAAACCTGTCAGAACATGTGAGTCTGGCTATGGCTATGGCTCAGGAATAGGCATTGAAATGTCCTCATCAGCCTGCATCTCACCTTCTTCTTCATGTTCTTCAATGCCAGCAGGAGTATCAGACTTCTTTTTCTAGATACCTTCAGAAAACAGATATCCCATTCTTTGTAATGTTTTGGCTGTGTATGTATCAGTGTGTAGGAGAGGTCTATTATCTTCATTCGATAAGTCCAGATGTGCAGCTTGGAAGAATAATGTCAAAATCATTTCATATGGTAGACAAGCTTTTACTTTTCTAATAGCTTCCTTCATTTGGGATAACATTATTACAGGAAGGTTAATCTTGTCTCCATATATCACTAGCTCCATAAAACATAAATCTCTTTCACTAACCCAATCGAACCATCATGTTCTAGGTAGGAAAATTTGATCGATAAAGCTATGAAGGAGTCTCATTTCCATAGATAGGGAGCTAGCTTTCAGAGTGCCAATCTCATTCACATTTTCTTGTTCCAAAACTATTTGAAGTGCCTTTGTTCTATCATTTAGAACTAAGTATTCAATTCCTTCAAAAGGCATTTCTAACATACTGCCCAGACTTTTTTCAGAAATTATGATTCATTTCCCTTTTACAACTGAGTCAATGTGATGCTCTCCAAATCTTAAATTCTCATAAAATATTCTAACTAGGTTGGGATAAGTAAGAATATTCAAAGAGCACATAAAATCCCAACCTAGAATCTCAATTAAATCTCCAATAATTAACCCTATTTCCTTAAGAAAATCAAATAGGATCTGTCTACCTATTGTGACGGGTCGCATTGCCAAAGATATTTGTTGACGAGGAGAAGGAAGGCTTGGTTCTTCAACTGGTTGAGCCAGAACCCGTGAAGAGCTTCCTTCCTGAAATTTGGAGCACCTCTCCTGCGGAGCTTGCTCAATTTCTTGACGGGGTCTCTTTCCAACTGCCTTTCTTGGAGCCATTCCCACAAAATACAGTGATCCAAAAAAAATTGGAGGGGAAGGATTTTTTGGAAAAAATGTTTCGGAGGGAAAGAACGAAGAGCCGATGAATGAATTGTAAAGAAATAACCCTAAGGCTTGACTTAAGAAAGAGTCGGCCCGACATCCGAGTCAGCTCGACCAACAAGTCTTCTGCTCGAGTCGGCTCGAGCAGAGGGAGCACAGAAAATGAATTGAAGCCTTTACTCAAAACTTTTTACAAAAAAAATGGGATGTGAAGGTTATCTAGATAATATTTCTTTAAGTTTGTAGGAACTTAGGTTGAGGTTTCTAAAGAGGGTCACACAAACCTAGTTCACATCTAATCATTGCAAACCTATCATAAATTAAAGGTTTGGTAAACATATCAGCAAGTTGGTTTTCAGTTGGCACGAATTCAAGTATAATATCATTATTCAATACATGATCTCTTATAAAATGATGCCTAATTTCAATGTACTTAGTTCTTGAATACTGAACAGGATTCTTAGTTAAATTTATAGCACTTGTGTTGTCATATTTGATTAGAATTTTAGATTGTGTAACACCAAAATCTTCTAGCTATTGTTTAATCCATAGCACTTGAGCACAACAACTACCATCTGCAACATACTCTGCCTGAGCAGTGGATAATGCTACAGAATTTTGTTTCTTACAGTGCCATATGATTAAATTTAATCCTAGAAATTGGCATGTACCACTAGTACTCTTTCTATCAATTTTACATCCAGCATAGTCAGCATCCAAAAAATCAATTAAATTTAAAAAAGATTCTTTTGAATACCAAAGACCTAAATTACTTGTACCTCTTAGATATTTAATAATTCTTTTAATAGCAAGCATGTGTGATTCCTTAGGATTTGACTGAAAACGAGCACACACACATACACTGTACAAGATATCGGGTCTACTGGTAGTAAGATATAACAACGATCCAATCATACCTCGATAGAGCTTTTGATCGATGTTACAACCATCTTCATCTTTGTCTAATCTACAGGTAGGGCTCATGGGTGTGCTTGCCTCTTTACTTGTCTCCATGCCAGACTTTTTAATTATTTCATTGATATACTTGGCTTGGTTTATAAAAATCTCTTCCTTTGTTTATTTTACTTGTAATCCAAGGAAGTAGTTGGTTCACCCGTAAGGCTCATTCAAACTCGCCCTGCATCAACTCAGCAAATTTTTCACAAAGATTTTCATTAGTTGCACCAAATATGATATCATCAATATAAATTTGTACAACTAACATATCATTTCATTTTTTCTTAATAAAAAGAGTTTTGTCAACATTTCCTCTTTTGAAATCATTTTCAAGCAGAAATTTGCTAAGTCTATCGTACTAGGCCTTAGCTGCTTGTTTCAAACCATATAAATCTTTATTTAGTTTAAACACATGATTTGGAAAAGCATGATTTTCAAAACTTGGTGGCTGTTCTATAAAAACTTATTCAGAAATAAATTCATTTAGAAAATCACTTTTTACATCCATTTGAAAAAGTTTAAAATTCATGTAGCAAGCAAATACAAGAAGTAATCTAATGGCTTCTAGTCTTGCTACAGGTACATAAGTTTTATCAAAATCAATGCCCTTTTCTTGGTTGTACCCTTTAGCTGCCAACCTTGCTTTATTTCTCATAACCTTACCATTCTCATCTAATTTGTTCCTATAGACCCATTTGGTTCCTATGATGGGATGGTCTAGAGGTCTACTAACAATAGTCCAAACATTATTCCTTTCAAACTGGTTTAATTCTTCATGTATGGCCATCATCCAGTTTGGATCAGTTTCAGCTTCTTCTAAACTATATGGTTCAATTTGTGAAACAAAGGCTAGGTAGTCATGTGCATCTATATGTGCAGACCTAGTCCTAACACCATGAGAAGGATCACCAATAATTAGATCTTTAGGATGTGAAATTATATACCTCCATTCCTTTGGTAAATCAGTATGATCCTTACTTACCACTTCATTTTTATCTTGCGTTGGCTTGTCTTGTATGCTTAGATCTTCTATCTCCTTTTATAGTGTACCTGCATCGTTGTCTACATACTCATCTTTTCTAGATAATGAGGGTTAGCTTCATCAAAAATAACATGAATCGACTCTTCTATAGTAATTTTTTTTTTATTAAATACTCTATATGCTTTGATGTGCAGTGAATAACCAAAGAATATAGATTCATCAAATTTTGTATCAAATTTTTCTAGGTTATCTTTATCATTATTCAACACAAAGCATTTACATCCAAAAATATGAAAGTAGTTAATATTAGGTTTTCTACCATTCCAAAGCTCATAGGGGGTTTTCTTAGAAATTGGGCATATCAAAACATGGTTTAGTATGTAACAGGCAGTGTTCACTGCTTCTATCCAAAAGTACCTTGGAAGATTGCCTTCACACAACATGGTTCAGGCCATTTCTTCCAAAGTCCTATTCTTTCTCTCTACAACACCATTTTGTTGTGGTGTTCTAGGAGCGGAGAAGTTGTGATCAATGCCATGCTCAATGCAATATTCATTAAAAAATTGATTTTGAAATTCAGTTTCGTGATCACTTCTTATAGAAATAATAAAAAGAATTTTCTCATTTGAAACATTTTTGTGAAAATTTTGAAATACATCAAAGGTTTCATCTTTATGTGCGATAAATAATACCCATGTGAATCTAGAAAAGTCATCTACAATCACAAGGCCATATTTTATACTACCTAGGCTTGTGGTCCTAGTTGGTCCAAATAAGTCCATGTGGAGTAGCTCAAGGGGTCTAGTAGTTGAAATAACATTTTTCGATTTAAAACTTCCCATAGTTTGTTTGCCTAATTGACAAGCATCACATACATAATCAAGATCAACTTTAAAATGTGGCAAACCTCTAACTAGATTCTTTGAAATTAATTTGGTAATTGTATACATGCTAACATGACCTAATCATCTATGCCACAATAAACAAGAGTCCTTGGTCTTAGCATTCATTGTCACTAGACTGGAACTACTAGTCATAGTTAGATCATTTAGATCTACCACATAGATATTTCCAAGTCTATGACTAATGAATTTGTTGCTAGAGTCAAGAGAGTTAGTTACTATATACATAGATGATTCAAAGATAACCTTGAAGCCTTTATCACAAAGTTGACTAATACTTAATAAATTATGCTTCAATTTATCTATTAGCAGCGCATCTTCAATAAAAGTACAGGGGGTTATCTGGATCTTACCGATTTCGATTATTTTCCCTTTGCCATTATCACCGAAAGTAACTGTCCTCCTTTTATTTGTAGGGTGATAACTGCTCTTTATTACCGGTCATATGCCTTGAGCAGCTGCTGTCTATATACCATCATTTCTTAGAATTTAGCGCTGCAAGATAATCCTGCAAAATAATCAAAGAGTGGTTTTAGGTACCAAGCTAACTTGGGTCCTTTTGGGTTAGCAAAATTGGTTCCTTTTGGAATCCAAACAGTTCTATATTTCAATGCACCAATATTGAAATTTTTTAAAGAATTACATTGATGAAATTTATGTCCAAATCTATGACATGCATAGCAAACAATTTTATCATATTTGAACGATGCATGCTTCAAAGCTTTAACAGATGCAAAAATGGATATGTTTGGTTTGAAAGATTTTTGAATAGAAATCTTAGAAATGTACTTTAACCCTTTTAAAACAGAATTTGATGGAAAAGCTTTTTGAGATTTAGTATTTGAAGCTGAAGCTTTTGAAGATACAAATTTTGTTGCTGAAATTTCTTTGGCATTTAAGGCATTAAATCCAATTCCAGCTTTGCTTTTTGAATCTCCTTATTCTTTTAAAATTAGCTCAAGCTTATTAAACTCAAGGTAAGTTTTTCAACGAGAGGCTTAAGCTTTTCAACCTCCTTTTTTAAATCATGATTTTCGACAACTAAAGCTTTGTTTGTCTCAATTAAAGCATTCTTCTCAATTTCCAAAGCAATAACATTATCAGAAAAGACATTCAGTTCTTTGTGTAAAATGTTATTCTTTTCTAAAATTTTATCCTTGTCCTTTAGTAAAAAATCATTTTGTTTCTTCAAGGATTTGATTTAAACCCCAGCTTTCTTGAATTCAGCAAGTAGATCATGAAAAGCAGAATTCAATTCATCATAAATAAATTCAGTTTGAAGCTCAGGGGATAATACCTCATTCTCAAGATCTATTAAACATAAGTTCGCAGATTTTGTGGTCTCTTCTTCTTCAGTAGATGTGTACGTTTCGCTGTCGCTCCACGTCGCTACCATAACTCTCTTTTTCTTTTTCTTGAAGCTCTTTTTCAGCAAAGGACAGTCGGTCGAATGTGCCCTGATTTTTTGCATTCGTAGCAGATCGGCACTTCTTTTTCTTTTTCTTTTTCCCTGTCCCTTTCTTTGCTGTATTCTTTGTTCTAGTGGAATTTTCTATTGTTTCTTCCTTTCCATTTTTCCAAGAACCTTTTGAACCTCCTAACGACTATGGCAATATCTTCATCTTCCATGTTGCTTTCAGTGGAGGAGCATTCTTCTTTCGATTCATCATCATCCTTTCTTAAATCCATAGCAGTTTTGAAGGTAATAGATTTTTTCTTCTTTTGATCATCCTCAGTTCTGTGTTGTATGTTTAGTTCGTGAGTGATGAGAGATTCTAGCAGTTCATCCAATAATAAGGTATTTAAATCTTTTGCTTCCTGGATGGTGGTCACTTTTGGATTCCATTTGTTCGGAAGAGATATTAAAATCTTCTGTACAAGGTCAGCATTGGAATATACCCTGCCAAGACTTTTAAGCCATTAATAATATCAGTGAAGCATGAAAACATGGCATAAATTATTTTATTAGGTTCCATTTTAAATAGTTTGTAACTATGTACAAGAAGATTAATTTTTGAGGACTTCACTTGGAAAGTTCCTTCATGGGTCACCTCAAGTTTATCCCAAATTTTCATTGCAGAAGAGCAAATGAAAATTCAATTAAACTCATTGCTGTCCAAAGCATAATATAGCAAATTCATTGCTTTGGCATTTAACTCATCCATTTTTATGTGGTGTTCATCCCAATCCTCTTCAGGTTTTGGAATGTCCACTCCATCAATTTTAACCAAGGGAATATATGGACCCTTCAAAATGACCTTCCACAACTAAAAATCAACTGCTTGAATATAAATTTTCATCCTAGCTTTCCAGTATGCATAATTTGTGCCAGTGAAGAGTGAAGGTCTATTGGTTGATTGGCCTTCAACTAAGGACGTACTCATTGGATGAGCCATCAATCTTTACTCTAATATATTCAAAGACACAGCTTCGATACCAGTTGTTGTCTAGGTGGCTATCTAAGAGGGGGTGAATTGGGATTTCAAAAATTACTACTGCAGATATGTGCTTTTAGAAATTAACTTATCTTAGTGAAAGGTGCTGTGGTTATGAATGTAAAGCACAAGTTAAATGTAAAGACAAAGACAGCAATACAAACATCAAAGATTATAGTGGTTCGGAGCAAACCTGCTCCTACGTCCACTACCCAAGATACCACTTGGGATTTCCACTATATTCACACCCAAATATAGTAGGATTGTTTTACAGGCTCATAATCCAAAATCTCTGTACTTTGGTTTTACCGGGATCACAAAAGAAACCCTACACCCTTTGGTTTTAAAATGAAAGCACCAAAAAAATCCAACTTGGTTTTAACACAGGATCACCAAGAACCTAACACTTGGTTTTTAATAAAGGCTCACCAAGAACCTATTTGGTTTTTCAACCGAGCTCACTAATAATCCAACAATTCAAGAATGAATTGACAGTAAATGCAACAATAAATGACAAACTCTTGTAGTTGGATAGTTGACGCTTTTGTGCTGATGATGCCTTCTTTTATTCTACTTTAATGCACTTGAGAGGCTTCCTTTCTTTCTTCAATGAATGCTTCAATCTTCAGATGGGAGGTGGTGAAGAGTGAAGTCTGCTTTGAATGCTCACTTGTGCTTACTTGCTTCTTGGTTGGTGGATATACAATAAAAACTCTTCTCTCTTTTTCAAAAACTCTTCAAATCTTCTCAAAAACTCTTTTTAAGTTATCAAATCCCTCAAATATATAGTCTTGTATCTTTTTCTGAAGGTTATAACCATTGAAGATCGTTGGAATTAGAAAACTAGCCATTGGAGCACTTTCTAGCATTCAAAAAAGAATTCTAGAACTAGCCGTTGTGTACCTGGAAACGATACTCGAGTTGGCTTGAGTAGGTTTTTATTTTTGTTACAAATTTGTTTTGATTAATTAAAAATTTAAAAACCTATGCATATAACCCAAGGATCATTAGAAGATTCCTTATAGTGGTATCTAAGCCATAGATTCATGAACATGTTTAGATCTGAAAATTGGATCTAAAAATTTTAATTTTTGATATGAGAATTCAGATCTTGAAAAGAATTTTAGATTTGAAATCATATTTAAAAATTGAAAATTTTAGATATGAAAAATTAGATTCGAAGTTTTGCTTGAAAATCAAAATTTTAGATCTGAAATTTCTACGGTCTAGAACCATATTAGATCTAAAAACTATATTCAAAAAATTTGATTTTTGGATTTGAATTAGATCAGGAAATCATGATTTATATTCATTTTGTAGATCTTAAAAATTATTTTTAAATTTTATGTTATGATTTTTTGAATGCATGTGTGCTGAGATTTTTTGTGTGAAATTTTCATATCTTTGGATATTTCATGAGATAATTAAACCTAATAGTTTAGATCTGAAATTAGTTTTGACATCTATACTTAACCCTCATGTTCATAATGTACCTAATTAAAGATCTAAAATTAAAATTGGTTAGGTCTAATCTCATGCTGACATAAGGTTATTCGGCTATAAGATTAACCACTTATAGTGTAAGGTTGTCCTAGAACAAGATTGACCCATTTTGAAAATAGTTTTAAAGAATTAAATCAATTATTTGAGATTTGAAATTAAGGTTATAGATTTGAAATTGAAAATTTAAAATCTTAACCCAAAGCATAAAACATGAGACATAAGGCATGGGTCAAATTGATTAGGTCATGCAATTAAATTGCATCTAGTTTTTAGTTAAGTCAACAAATTGGTGACTCATAAAGGAACATTGAAAGGTTCAATGGACATGCTTCTCGATGCATAGTAGACCTTCTCTTCCAAAAGATAGTCTAATTGGAAGAAGAGGCATGTGAAGAAGTAAGAGATCAATTTTTTCATATAGATGGCCATTGATAATGAAAAGTTATTTCTACTTCAAAGGTCAATGACCATAGGCATTGTCCCATGTACCTAACTTTTGAAGAATAAATATGACACACCATTAGAAGGTATGTCACCTACTCAAAAAGACTTTTATCTTGAGTAGAAATTTGATTTCTATTTAGCACGAAATCATTGACCATTTATTTTAGAAATGAATTGGATTCAAATGATTTTTAATGTTAATCTTTACATGCATATAATGCATCTATTGAGCTGTTAGTGATTGACGTGGGATCTAAGAGATCTTGTGAAATAATATGCTAGCTCAAGTATACATTAATGTGTAGCACATTTGATGTGCTCACTAGAGTAAGCTCCTTAAGGTTCTTTGATAGGATCGAGGAAGTGAATACCTTAGAGGAGATTACCAAATCATCTCAAGTTATTTAGCATAGCCTCACACTGAACTTCTCTTACACCTCAAGCTCAACGAAATATCTGAGTAGAGAAATTGAACCCTATTGGATATGGTTTAATTCATTATTGGAATCACAAACTTATCTTTAAGGAATTTGATAATATAACTCAGTTGATCTATTTAATAGGATTCACTCTGATTCCTTTTTATCACACTTATATGAGATGTAAATGGATGAGTTAGGGATTAGATCACTGATGGCCTATATCCTAAAGAGCTATTAGAATACTTTCTTTTCAGTGGATCATAAGTTATTGTGACCTAATGTCTTTATTCATAGTTAAATAGTTTAACCTAAATATTACAGTGGGAGGATAAAAAAGCTCAAAGAGATTATCTCAGAAGAGCAATAGGCCATAAAATCTATAGAACCCATTCCAGCAGAGCTAGTACATTAGTTCCTTCTCCACATTATAAGTATTATAGAATCTCCCATCCTTCAAAAAGTACATAGGTACACTTGCAGAGAATGTAGAGAAAGTGTTCCTTGAGAGAGATAAGAAACATAGAGATGATCCTAGAAACCTACAACGAGATGATGTCAGACATCGATTCCAAGAAATGATCGAATCCCATAAAGCTAGACTCGATGTGCTTCAACTTAGTGTGGACTTTAATGGATCTACCAAAAAGTATAGTACCTACGAGGCAAGGCTTAGGCAAAAGGTTATAGTCAGCATTGACTATGAAAACCTTTTCACTTGTAATCATGCTTAAAATCTATACTAATTGCTATTGCAGTTAACCATAATGAGATCAGATAAATGGATAGTGATCAGATCATAAGGTCTAAGCTGCAAAAGGTCTATGTAAGTAGACTGAAATAAATAGCTCAGAATTAAAATGCTCTTTTCAATGATATTTTAAAATTATTTGATTTTATCAAGAATAAAAAGAGAAACCATATGTTTATTTTTGGTCAGTGGGAGTATATGATTCCTTGCATTGTACGATAATAATATTCTTTGATTAAGAATATGATTCATATACTAACTTAGGTTAGGTTATGAGTGCCTATGTATTTCTCCAATGAAGACCTATTGGAAGGCATCCTATATTTAGAATGTAGGTCTATGAGATAGATCAAAGATAATGCTACATCTATCACAAAAATTGTACATTAAGGAAGTGTTGAAGGAGTTCAGTTTGAAAAACTCAATTAGGGATTTGATTGATTAAGCTTAGAATTAATTTTTAAAATGTATCCCAACACATTTGAAGAAATTTTAATATAAGCTAAATCCCATTGAGGTTTTGCCTATAGGGAGCCTCATGTAAGCCATGTTATGTACATAATTTAATTTTTACTATGAATGTCATGAGTGAATGTCAGTAATATGCAGGCTATAAGTGCTAGATAACTATGATAACATTTTTTAATATTTAAGTAGTACTAAAGATAAGGTTTAAGTCTTTAGAGTAGGAAATTTGAGGGAATAGGAATACATATGATGTGTTCCTATATAATGGTGGTTTGGAACTGATCATTATAGGTTTGATCATAGAGGTCGACTAAATCATCATCTCTAAAGGTGTAAGGATGTATTTTGGTTCATAGATTATTGTAGCAATGAGTGAGATGTCATGAGATGATATAACACTCTATCATAGTAATAATGGTCCCATAGCTCCGGCAAGAAACTAAGATCTCACTAGAAGTCCAAACACATAGAGTGATGATTCAATTTGTGACTACTTTATTAAGGTATAGAGAGTAATCTTTACATGAGATGTGATAGACCCACTAGCTTTATCAGCTTTGGCCAACTAAAAATAAAGCACATGAGATGGGATTGAAGTGTATAGCTGATTGGCTTTATTACAAATGGGAGATTGTTAGATGTATGTCCTAAAAACCAATTTGATTGACTCATATTTTATTTCTAGGATATAAAATTATATTTAATATTATAATTTGGATAATTTTATCCATATATGTCGTATATGTCTATGATCATCCAAGAAATTAATAGATAATGACACATATTCTCAAGAGTTAAAAATTTGAAATATATATCATCATAGATTAATTTCTAAATGCTCCTGATTATAGGATATCATGGGGATGGTGATGATCTGATATGATCAATATATAGATTGCTTTCCTTTTAAATAGACGAGTCTTGAGTATATGGTATAGAGACATTGGAACGAGAGTGCAGGTGGTTATTAGAGAATGATGGTTCCGAGTATGACCATCATGAAAAGTCACATGGATGTCTACTCATTTGTCAATGACTTTCTCGATGCTATAGTTGTGTCAATGATTTTTTAACCTGTAGTACCTCAGACACTCATAATGGGGTTGCTGTAGTTTGATAATATAAAATATTGGCTCTAATGATTTGAGCCCTTGCAATGCTCATTGGCTATAGTAGATTTGCTGTAGGAGTTGAAAGTATACTTATAGGATATCTATCAATCTTAGTAGTTAAGGTGCATACCTATATAATTTAAAAAGCTACATCTAGAAAACCATGGCCGTAGGAGGTAAAGGATTGAAAAGAGTTTTCATGAATTTCACATTGGACTTAAGTTAATTAAATTTGACATATGACATATACTCAGAATTTGGCGAGTTTTCATGACCTACATCTTGTTAGGACTCTTAATAAAAGAACTTAATCACATGGTAACTACACCTAGGAATTCTTTCTTCTATTTTACTGGATTACTATTATATGTTGCTAAGTATCACTAGTAAATTGTAAGAATCCACTATAATCATTTCAGATTAATGATCCTTGATCAGGTGAACTAGAATTATTTTGATCCATCGAAAGAATTCGATGATACTATGATGAAGATTGTTGCCCTGGTGGCTACCCAAGAGGGGGGTGAATTGGGATTTCAAAAATTATTGTTGTAGATATGTGCTTTTAGAAATTAACTTATCTTGGTGAAAGGTGAAATGCAAAGACAAAGGCAGCAATATAAACACCAAAGATTATAGTGGTTCGGAGCAAACCCGCTTCTACGTCCACTACCCAAGATACTACTTAAGATTTTCACTATATTCACACCCGAATACAGTAGGATTGTTTTATAGGCTCACAATCCAAAATCTCTGCACTTTGGTTTTATCGGGATCACCAAAGAAACCCTACACCCTTTGATTTTAAAACTGGAGCACCAAAGAAACCCAACTTGGTTTTAACACAGGATCACCAAGAACCTAACACTTGGTTTTTAATAAAGGCTCACTAAGAACCTATTTGGTTTTTCAACGGGGCTCACCAATAACCCAACAATTCTAGAATGAATTGACAGTAAATGCAACAATAAATGACAAACTCTTGTTGTCAGATAGTTGTCGCTTTTATTTTGAAGAAGCCTTCTTTTATTCTTCTTTAATGCACTTGAGAGGCTTCCTTTCTTTCTTCAATGAATGCTTCAATCTTCAGATGGGAGTTGGTGAAGAGTGAAGTCTACTTTGAATGCTCACTTGTGCTCACTTGCTTCTTAGTTGGTGGATGTTCAATAAAAACTCTTCTCTCTTTTTCAAAAACTCTTCAAATCTTCTCAAAAACTCTTTTTAAGTGATCAAATCTCTCAAATATATAGTATTATACCTTTTTCTAAAGATTATGACCGTTGAAGACCGTTGGGATTCGAAAATTAGCCGTTGGAGCACTTTCTAGCATTCAAAAAAGAATTCTGGAACTAGCCATTGTGTACCTGGAAACGATACTCGAGTCGGCTTGGATTCTTCAAATCAGCTCGAATCCATCGAGTCGTATGGTTGAGTCATCATTTCTTTAGTAGGGTTGGCTCGTTGTCTCAGGATGCAAAAACCACACTCTGGATGAGTTGGCTTATGTCCATTTGGGTCGTCTCGAACTTCTATCATTGAAATCATTGAACTCGAGGAGTTGGCTCGCTTCTACTTGGGTCGACTCTTCGTCTCAGAATGAAAAATCTTTACTTTGGAAGAGTCGGCTCGTTGCAGTTCGGGTCGGCTTACTTTCTTAGATCTTCAAAATTTGTTCTGGCAGAGTCGGCTCATTCTTATTGGGGTCGACTCGCTTGGCTGTTCTCATAAAATATCAAAAATGGACTCTGGACGAGTCGGCTCAGTTTTACTTGAGTCGGCTTGAATTGCTGCGTACCAGAATCCTCAATGCATGCCAAGAGGTAAAGTCGGCTCTTCTTCTGGTTGGGTCGGCTCGGGTGACTTCTTTAGAAAATTTACAATTAGACTCAAGAACACTCTCACCAACACTCTTCAACATTCAATATAAACCAACTCAAATTAAATCTGGAGCACAACACTCATAGAAGTAACCCATCTTCATTATTTTACAAAGATTTTTCAAGGGGTTCTTCTTTACATCACACTCATACAATTACTTAACACACTCAATAGAATGAAGTAGGAGTTGTTGATAAACAATAAGAATCATCCTACAAAACTTGTGAAACACTTGAGAGTAGTTAGTAATATATGTGCATGCTCCAATATTTTGTTATTATCAAAATCGCTCAAGGGATCAACAAAGATCATGATATATCTCACTACCAAACAGAATATAACCTAAGGGTTCACACATAAAAGAATTTTAAGCTGATCGCATAGTTGGATTGAAATATATAAGAGTTATATATTTAAAAACTCTAAATTTGTAAGGATTAGAAATTTAGAACTTGCTATTTTTGGCACTACTAATTTTAGCAATGAAGACTTTATTATAAAAGTTATAATTTAATTAGATGATTTGATCATTTAATTATAATTAGGCTTGATACAAATTGAATTGGATTTAATTTGGTTGAGTTTAGATGATGAAATAATTCAATTAGATTTTGGACTAATCTAATTGTAGTTGTTACAAGCCATTTTGATTTGACCTAATTAGTTACCTAATCCTAAGTAAATTAAATCTGATTTAATTTAGTTAGATTTAATCTATTCTATTTGAATTTAGTGATCCTAATTAGATTAAAATCTAATTCCTAATTTATTATATATTTAAACCTAAACCTAAATTGGTTAGGAATTAGGTTAATTAGTTTCCTAATTGGTTAGAATTAGTTAGCTAGTTGGCCTAACTAATTTCTAACTAATTTCTAATTAGTTATGGATTTAAACCTAAACCTAATAGGATTAGTTAGGTTAGAATCCTAAATTGGTTAGGATGAGAAGTTAGTTAGTTGAACTAATTCCTAACTAACTAACTAACTACCTAATTATTCTCTTTCCCTCCCATGTCTTAATATCTCTCTCTCCACCACACACCTCTCTCTCTCCTCTTGAATGTGTAAGAAAGAAGGGGTTATGACCTTTCACGTGAAGAACCAAGAAATAGCTTGGACGAATTTTTGGAGGCGCCAAAGAAGTTTGGGTCTCCAAGTCTCTTTATCTTATCCTTATCTAGAGTTAGGTGTTTAAATTTAATTTAAAGCCTTGGTCCAAATTTTAGTTGGGAAGGGACTTTAAGGAGAAAACGATTTTGTGATTTAACATGAGATATGGGGTGCACATATGGGGTGTGGCATGGAGTCTTTTTCTTTGAGTTGATCGTAAAAAAAATAAATAAATAATAGCACCCCATCTTTTCTTCTTGATTCTTGACCATACAAGAAAAATAATGAGAAAGAGAAATTTGATCACCCCCTTCTCCTATCCTTGATCTTGAATGAATGGTTTAGTTCAAGAAAAGGAAAAATTATTTTTCCCTTGATTCCTTAAGAAGTGATTAATCCTTTTCTTGGATTCCTAGTGTAGAAAAAAAGAAAACAAAAAAAGAGGATTCAATCCAACTATCGAAGCAAGGCCTGCAAGGTGCTAATACTTCAGTGGTCTCGAGAGTTCAATCAGGCCATCTTCGTGTAGATATCAGTAGAGGCCGGGCACGTGCGCGATTCTAGCATAACCCAAAGATTTTTTCCATATTCGACTCAATGACTCTAGTGAAACCCAGAGCTTTTCCAAATTTGATCCAATGAAGATGGAGTAGCATAACAGATAAATAAATTTGATCTAAATGCTTTTGGTTTTATTTATAGATCTATTACATGTTCATGATTGGTTCCTATTTTGCTTGCTTAGAGTAGGATTTTATTTTCACTACAAATTTATTTTAATTAATTTAAAATTTTAAAACATATGCATGCAATCCGATGATCATCAAATGATTCTTTACATCTCCAGGGAGGATATGGTAGTGAGGGCTTCCAGTGTGTGAGCTTCTGAAGCATCCAGAAATTCTCTCATAGATCCTTCTACTAGGGTGGAGATGGAGATGTTTTCCCTGTCATTTTTCCATTGGTGAGGAGGCTTCTAGAAGTTCTACCCAAAGGTGGAACTCCACTAGCTTCCCACTAAGCCCTATTAAGACTTAGGGGCTCAGTGGTCTTTCCAAGGCTCTACGGAGGTTCAGTGAAGGAAGTGAACAGGGAGCTTGGTGGGTTGGCTCCATCAGCTCCACACTTCTCTTGGTGGATCGACAAATAGGGACCTTGAACCATTGGAGGAGTTGGACTTGATAGAGTGGTATGGGTGATTTTTAGGGACTTTCTTAGTGCTGAGGCAGTGAAGGTCTATAGGTCGACCAAAAAAGGCAATACCAAAGTCGAGGAATGGTCAGGTTGATTGCATGTTAGGGTCTATAAGTACCAAAAAGTTGTTGGCTAAAAATGGATCAACTGAACTTATTGTCTTGGTTTTGTATCCTTGGCCCGAGTGAAATTATCCCTGATAGATATCCCCTACTCTCTAGTTTAAGCATTAACCAGGCTATGGGAGTATTTGTTCAGGGGATGCTAAAGATGTGGAGCCAAGGCTGATCAAAGGCTCCTTCAATGGGCTGACAAAGGCTTTTAAGGTTTGGTGGTCATGGGCACTGAATCACCTTCCACTTCACAGACCATTTAAGAGGCTGTGAGGCTCTGATCGATCGAGGGCTTGTGGCCGAGCACCATACAAACATTTGGCATGGGCTCACTAATACCTTCCTGGCATAGCAGTCACCCGTTGCTGATACTCGCTTGAGGGCTCAAGGTCAAGTGCATTATGAACGATTGGTATTAGCTCACTGATACTTTCTAGGCATAAGAGTCATCCATTATCGATACTTGCTCGAGGGCTCAAGGTCGAGCAGATTACAAATGGTTGGCATGGGATCACTGATTCCAAGCATAGGAGTCACCCATTGTCGATACTCACTGGAGGGCTCAAGGCTGAGTGCATTAGGAATGGTCGATGTGGGCTCACTAATACTTTCCAAGTATAAGAGTCACATATTACTGATACTCGCTCGAGGGCTCAAGGCCAAGTGCATTACGAATAGTTAGCATGGGCTTACTAATACCTTCCAGGCATAGGGGTCACCTATTGCCAATACTCGCTCGAGGGCTCAAGCTGAGTGGAGATTATTTGAAGCCATGAGCTATTGAGAACCCTCAAATTCTATAGGCTGTTAAGGCTCTGACCGATCATGACTCAGTAACTTGGAGCCATAGAGATTTGAAGGCCTTTATATAGGCCATTGAAAAGGCTGTTGAGGCTCTGACTGACTATAACTTGGTCACTTAGAGCCATGGCATGGTAATGCCTTTATACAGGCTTTTAAGGCTTTGACCAATCATGACTCGATAACTTAAAGTCATGAGCATTTGAATACCTTTATATGGGCCATTGAAAGGACTATTAAGGCTCTAACCGACCATAACTCTGTCACTTAGAGCCATGGTGTCTAAGTACCTTTATGCAAGTTGTTAAGGCTTCGACCGAATATGACTCGATCGCTTAGACCCATGACATCTAAACATCTTTATATAGACTATTGAAAGGGCCGTTGAGGCTCTGATCGATCGTAACTTGGTTGCTTGGAGACAATGGCATCATAATGTCTTTATATAGCTTGTTGAGTGGGCCATTAAGGCTCTAACCAATCATGACTCAATCACTTAGATCCATGGATGTTTAAATACCTTTTGGGCTCTAACCGATCGTTACTTGGAGCCAGGGGTGCTAACCTCCTTTTGGGATTTGACTGATCGTCACTTGGAGCCACGTACACTATGGCTTTGGAACTTTGAGGCTTTTCTAATCTCTGACAAATGGAATGTATTCCATGACCTAGATGGTAGAGTCCCATCAAGCTTTGAAATTTTCCAAGTTATCTCTTGGTGAAGACTTTATCATCCTTGCTGTGGGTTGGCTTTCCTTGGTTTCTAGGCCTACAAGCTTGTAAGAAAAGCTAAAATGATAGGAGGGCTTTAATGCTTCTTACCTTAAAACCATCATGAGCTCATTTTCTTTGGAGCTTAAGCTCCTTGTGGGATAACTTTTGGATGATCAGGTTTGGAAGATCAGCATCTGTCTTGGCCTTGATCTTGGAGGCTCAGTCTCGATGGCTTGTGTTCGAATACTGCATATGTATCAGCTAAAGCTGTCCTTTAAATGATGGGTTGTGCATCGGGCTATTGTGAAAGGTCACCGAGAGAGTCAGCAAATGGATTGGTATTACCATCTAACCCCAATGATCAGCCTAGCACCCCATGATGCCTGGAATATTTATGATCACTGATGGTGATTGCCATGAATTCCAGTACTCTTCCTCGCTTAAATTTGGCATGATCATGGTTGCGAGCTTATGCGATGCGAACCCTACCTTCACTTTTGTCAATCATCTCAAATGATCTAACCTCTCCCTTCACCCATTTTTACCGTTGTTTTTTGATTGATCAAGGCCATGGTGGTCATCGATCTAACCAGGGGATAGGCTGAAGAGGTCTTTTCATGGTTGTAGAGCCAGAATCTCCATGATCAAGGTGGGGTCTTGTCATTGACCCAACTGCAGCCGGTCTAGAGGCAAATTTCCTTGTGGTCACTTATTCGAGTAGAGAAGAGACTGAGGTGGTCAGCTTTTCGTATCTCCCTATAGGGAGGAGATAAGGTGGAGACTAGCAAGCTCTCATGGTTGAAGAGGAAATGGCGGTGGAGGTGAAAGCACCATTTGGAGAGGTGGGCAGAGATAGAAAAGGAGGGCCTTCGATAGATTTACCATCGATGGAGATGGAGATGGGGGTGAGGAAGCTTCATCTTTCGTTAAGATGATGTTAGAGGTATCAGGAGGATGCCGCCTTTCCCTCTCTTTTATCTCCTTGTTCTCTTTTACAAAAGGTACTCATGGAAAATAATAAGGAGTTAAAGAGACCATTTCTCTCTCCTATTTTCTTATTCACCTATGCAAAAGGTGACAGAGAGTTAGAGAGATGCCATATCTCTCTCTTATTTTTTTCTTTTTTTATGCAAAAGATGCTTATAAGAAGTGATAGAGTCATATAGATATTTTTTTCTCTCTCTCTCATAAAAGATGATAGAGAGTTAGAGAGATGTCACTTCTCTCTTTCTCCTTTTCTTTGGAATTGATAAAGAGTCAGAGAGGTGTTGCTACTCTCATTCTCCTTTTCTTTGGAATTGATGGATAGTTAGAGAGGTGTTCCTTCTCTCTTTCTCCTTTTCTTTGGAAGTCATAGAGAGTTAGAGAGATACTACTTCTCTCTCTTTTTTTTTTATAATTGCTTGGACGATGGCTACTTTGTAGCATTTGGGCACTTCTGCCAATAATAAAAATAATATAAATAAAGAAGCTTTTACATGTATGGTTTTTGTTTCTGGTGATATGAAAATGATATCGCTATTTCAATCTAAGGAACTAGACAATGGTGCATCAATTGCTAGGATTGCTATGAGATTAAAGACACCCTCCTGATTTTTACCATAGTCCTCCTTTTTTTATTTTATACCATAGCCACCCCCTGATCAAGGTGGAGTTTGTGTATGAACAGGGGTGCTGCATATGGCCAGAGGGGTCCTTCCCTAGCATCATTCCTCATGGAACCCCCTAGTGATGGTGTCCTCTTTCCTAGATTTTTGAGGGAGCCTTGATTACTCTAGTGTTGGTGGCATGCTTGTGGTGTCGGGTCAGGTCACAGTGCTGCAAGATGAGGTTGCACTATAAGGAGCAATGCAAGGGTATGCAGAATAATTTGAACAGTTGACATCAAGTTTGAAGCCTACTAGAAGAGCAGATTGAATGGTGCCATGCTTACTCCTGTCGACTGCAAAAGTTCTGGGCATTGGCAATAGGACCAGGACATTAGCCTAACTCTTCATTGATTAAGAGGTAGCGATGCCTATGTGACAAGATGCAACTTCCTGCCTTTGTTTGGTACTTCTCAATATTTTTTTCAAGCCCTTCCTCTGATCTATCAGTAACCAAAATTCAACAAGTGCCAGAAATAGAGTTGGTGGCATTGGAGTGAGTAGTGCAGGTGGCTCTTCGAAAGGTGGTACCTATAAAAAAGTCCCACCTGGTGGCTCCGATGATGGTACTCTTATACTCAAATCAATTTCAGGCCAATAGTATTTGAGGAGTGTAGGCAAAAAAATTGTATACCTTGGGGCTCTCAGTCAGCCCCTATTATAGAAGTAGAGGATAAGGGCATCATTCAATGGATCTAGATGAATTTGGTGGGAAGCAACAGCATATCACATGGGCTATTAGGGGATTCTCGTCGATAGAGAGATGTCCCTTCCCTATTTATTTGTGCCTTGTTTCTTTGTAGAGAGCTCTTATATCTTTCTATTGGTAGCGTGGATTACACCCAAGCTTGAGTTCCTCTTAAATGCCAAAATGTGACGATGGCTATGAGAGGTGATGTGTTAGGATTAAATCATAGATGACTAGCATCCAGAATTAGGTTCTAAATCCTAGATGCAATGGAAGTAGAGATCATACAAAATAATTTTCACAAGCATGCTAATTTAAAATTAAACCATAAATCATCTATTTAATCTTCTAATATGCTGGAATAATATAATATCATATCCAAAATCTTATAAAATTATAAGATGAAGGATCCACTTACCTAGATTACTTAACTCCCACTTCTAATACTTGATCTATTGGATCAATCGGATATGTTGGAATTCATCGGGATTTGTCGAAGCCATGCACATGGTCGGCTTTTGCTGGTATCTACATTGAGCCTTCATAACCGAATCACCAAGATCCCTAGACTGCTAGATCTTTACAAGTCTTTCTTCAAGCACGGAGATGGACCTTCTTCTACTAGTCCAGAATCCAAAATTCAGTGGCATTCTCTCATGTTCTCTCAAGAAATAAAATACTATAAAAATAAAGTAATATTTTTTTTGGAAACCATGGCTCTTAGCTTTCAATAGATATATAAATCTTAATTTTTTATTAAGAAAAAATCTAGATGAAATTATGAAGGGATGTGCATCAGAATTAAAATTCTATGCAGCTTCTCTTGTTTCTTTTTTAAATCCATGCCAAAAACCTTTCCATTGCCACCTCTAAAAATCTAGATAAATATGGATTCTTATCTGATTTAGTCAATGATCAAATCAGATAAGATTCCATGTTTATCAAAATAAAGAGAGTCCCAGATGAGAAAGAGGGGTGCCAACTTGGCACCTCCCTCTTCTCACCATGTGCACAAAGAGAAGGCACGCATTTTCCATGCCCTCCTCTTAGTTTCTGCATGAGATAAGAGAGAGACCTAGTCAACTAGGTCTCCTAGCTATGAGTCAAATTTAACTAATTTTTGACTGATTTTTTAAATCATTTCAAGCCTAATTAAATCAAATTCAAAAAAGCTATTGACCTGATCAACTCGGACAACAATTCAGGTAAAACTTAAATTATGAATCTAATTAACTTTAAATAAAATTAATAATAATTAAATCTAATTTAATTAAGTCAAATAATAAAGTCAAATATTATTGTAATATTTGTAAATAGATCTATCATGCTAAAATTAGCAAGTGTTAATTTCAGTAAGTACCAAAATTAGTAATGCCAAAATTGGTTGGTGTTGAATATGTAACTCTTACGTAGATCTATGCTTAGGTTAGGTCGACACCTATTATATGTGACCCCTCAAGTTCTATTCCATCTGGTAGTGGATATACCATGATCTCTATCATAGTATCATCGAAACTCTTTTGATAGACTGAAATAATTTTAGCTCAATTCTAACTTGTATTGTTGATCCGAAAATGATCCTAGTGAGCTCTTACAATCTACTAGTGATACCTAGCAATATGTAGTGGCAACCTAGTAGAATACAAATAAATATCTAAGTATAGTTATTGTATGATTAAATTTTCTATCAAAAATCCTGACAAGATGCAGGTTATGAAGCTTATCAAACCCTAAGCATTAGTCATATGCCAGACTTAATTAGCTTAAATCTAATTGTGATTTTTATAAAAACTTCTTTTCAATATCAATATATCACACTACTATGGCCACAGATTCAATGACTTAGCCAATTAGGTTGCATAGGATTATACCTTTACTACTAAGACCAATGGAACCCATATAAGTATATTTCCTATTTCTACAGTGAAGCTACTATAGCCAACAAATATCATATGATTCTGGATGACCAGGGATCATATTTATATACTATCAAATCATAGCAACCATGCTGTGAGTAGTCAAGATATCACAGGTCAAGAAATTACTTACATAACTACAGCATATGAGAAGTCGTTGACAAGTGAGTAGACATCCATGTGACTTTTCGAACTTGGTCATGCTCAGTACCATTATTCATCAACAATCACTTGTACTCTCGTTCTAGTATCTCTATACTATAGACTCAAGACTCGTCATCCGAAAGGAAGGTAATCATGCATCGATCTTGATCAATCGATCACCGTCTTCTTGATGATCTAATGATTAGGAGATTTTAGGAGTTAATCTATATGACACATGTTGCTGCCTGGATCGTCGTGGCCCGTAGCTGCTGATGGTATCGAGTGGTTTGCGTCCGCCCGTCGGGGATGCCTCCAGTGCCTCGTGACTTGCAAGACAACCAGCGTCAGTGACCCGGGCCGGGAATTCTGGCGGGGGCACTTCGATGGTCAAGTCAGTAACGATCCAGGAAAACAGATCCTCCTGGTCGAGCCCCTCGGGTTAAGCTCCATGCTAGGAGGAGTGAGTGGAGTGTATGAGAGTATGAGTGAGCTAGGAGATGTGGTGGCCGAGGTGGTCTTACCCTCCTCTCTGGCCTCTCCCCCTTCTCCTCTTTCTCTTTGTTGTGGATGTGTTGTTAGAAAATTGAGTGCTCTCGTCTGTTGAGAATTCCATTCTTGCCTCTTAGGAAAAATGAGTGTTACCTCCTTTTTGCTTATTTTGGCTGGGTCCTTTCCTGTGGCTTATCTCGGGGTTTTCTCATGTTGTCAGATGGGTATGACGAGATATCGTGCCATGAATGGTATGCTTTCTTTATTGGGTATCTGGGGAAGCTTCCACAAGCCTTTGACATTCCTTCGATTTGCCCTTCCTGGAAGCCTCGCAGGGCCTCGACTGTTGTGCCGCTGCTCTCGGGAATTGCGCTCTTTGGTGGGGTCTTTTCCCCGGTCGTACGGCAAGTCGGTAGGGGGCATAGTCCCCTGATGTGAGCTCCCTTTCTTCTTGGTGTGAATGGTGGCCGTGGGCATTAATGGTGATGTGGCGGGTGCTATCGAACGGTCCTCGGGGGGGGCCCACCACTGTCTTCGGATGGGAGGTGCTGCTTCCTTGGCGGTTGATGTCTTGATTTACATTGGGGGTCGAGCTGGAAAGATGGGGCCCACTCCAGGGGACCCGCCTTGCGGTGGCTCGGTTGTGCGTAGAGGAGCCGAGCTCGGTACCAGGCCAGAGGGGTCCAGCTTTGACCGAGCTCGGGCTGGCTAAGATGGCTGAGGTGCGCCCAGGCTAGGGGACCCGGCCTCGAAAGGATCCCACGTGGCAGAGGAGGCTTGAGCTCGACTCTGGACCATGGGGCCCGACCTCGGGCTCGAAAGGTCTACCTCTGGTGGGGTTTGAGCTCGGCTTCGACCTAGGTGCCCCGACCTGGCGAGTACCGACCTGGCGGAGGACGGAGCCCGGCTTCGACGGGCGGTCCTGTTTGCATTGGGGAGCTTAGCCCGACGAAGGGGCCAATAGTGGGGATCCAGCGTGGCGTTAATGAAGGCTCCATGTCAGGCTCCTTGTTCCACATTATCGATCCGGTCACATCATTTGCCCCCCACTCCCGAGGCCCGTTGTTGTATGGCGTTCGAGTCGAAGGGAGTAGGTGCATGCTGACATGGAAAGATAGGGAGATATGGTGCAATAATTATCGATATCGGCGGTGCCTCACTCGACGGTCCTTCGTGCCTGTGCAGGGGTGCCGCGTGGCCACATCTTGGGAGCAGTTATGGCAGGCACGGAAGCTAAAGCGGCTGTGATTGGATGGGGGTGCTGTCCCTGTTGATTGGCGATACGTGGCCTGACTTTTGGGGAAGCCGTAACGGTACGGTTGGACGCAGGTTGTCTCGAATGGATGTGTGAGTCCTTTTGAAACAGGCCCTCCTTTTTTCAAACCCTTCGCGCCCGAAGTCACACAGGAGTCCTCCTCTTCTTCTTCACCGGCCATCGGCATCTTCTTTGAGCTTTAGCAGGTTAGCTCTCCCTTCTCGCCCATTAGGAGTCACCGTAGACCTTCCTCCGTTCGCCCCCTCCTTCTCGTTATCTAGGAGTTATTCTGTTCTCTCCCTTTCTCTTCCATGCACCGCTTTGGCCCCAACTTTCGTCCCTCGTGCCAAGCTGAGGCCGGACCTTCCTGGCCAAAAACTCCTTCCGACGAGGAGAGGGAGGCGGCGAGGTACGAGTTCAGTAGAAGGCCTTACCATGGTCCGGTGTCCATTATGGAACCCGGGTCTTCTCCTCCTCCCCGTTTGGCTCTCCTTCCTGCTCCTGCTTCTACTTCTACTTCCCTTCCTGAGCCTGAGCCTTCTCGGTCGACAGGTCCTGGAGGGATCATTTCGGTGATTACCGCCAAGGACCTTGTGTCCATTCAGGAAACTTATGGCATCCCCGAATCCATCCGGCTTTTCATCCCTTATCCCGGGGAGCGGGCTACCTCCAGTGGTTCTCGATGGATCACCTTCTATGAGGAGGCCTTTGCTGGGGGCCTTCGGTTTCCTGTCCATCCCTTCTTCCTTTCTTTCTTGGCCAACTACCGGCTTCTTCCTGCCCAATTGGTCCCCAATGCCATCATAACAATATTTTGTTTCATCGTTCTATGCCACTTCCACGGGATCGTAGCCCATTTTTCCTTGTTCAGGGCCTTCTTCACCCTGAAATGCCACTCTACCGAGGATGGATGGTGGTCCCTTTCTTCCCGCCCTCGGGGCATTAAGTTTGTACTCCCCTCTTCCATCAAAGGATGGAAGAGCAAGTTCTTCTTTGCCTCGGTAGAGGGGATCGACTGGGTTTGGAACGACCCAGATCGATCTCCGAATAGGAACTCCTCTATCGAAGTTGCCGACCTCGATCTGTACGACCTGCTCAGATTGGTTGAGGTCCCTCCCTTCGAGGTCTTGCTGTCAGAGCAGAATTTTTGCGAGGTCGGGGTCAGCTCGGCGCGGGAGCTGGGTGAGTTCGACTTGACCACCTCCCTCTCATTTCTTATTTATTTTTCTTTCTTTTCTTCTTCTTCTTTTCTCTTTCTTTTTTTTTGTTGCTGTTGGGCTGACCTCGTTCCCTCTAGTGCAAAAATGAAGTTTTCGATGGATGAGCTGCTCTCGTTTACTGAGGAATGTGAGCAGGCTAACGAGCCCGGGGGTTCCTCCCCCTGAAGTCGTCGTGCTCGAGGAGGAAGATGGGCCAAGGGAAGCGAGGCCGGCACCCCCGTCGTAGCCCGAGGCGGTGCCGAGCTTGCAGACGGCCATAAAGATGTCCTCCGCTATCACTACCGAAGGGTCTGAGCAGGCGGGGATGAGAGATAGAGACTACTGGGGGGTCCCATTCAAGCTGGGGCCGAACGTCTCTTTAGTGAAGGATTCCCGCCTTGCCGAGCAGATGATGGACTTCTCTGTCCAGTCCTACGACTGGCAAGATGGGAGCGGAAGGCTTTTGGGCAACGTCGTCTACTCGACGTTCGCCAATCTCTATGTTGTAAGTTCCTTCTCACCCCCCCCTTTTTGTCTTTCCCGAGCTCTTTTTTCACTTGATAATTAACATGCTTCCTTCAATACAGCAAGGTAGGGATCTGCTCCTCATCCGAGACTTCTACCGGAACTGGGCAAAGGGGGAGAAGGAGCGGTTGACCGAGCTCGAGTTCCTGCGGGCCGAGGCAAGCCGAAAGAACGGGGAGGCCCAGGAGGCCAACCTCAAAATCAAGAGCCTCACGGCCGAGGCCACCGACCTCATCAGGATGAAGAAGGAGCTCGAAGATGAGCTCAAATTAAAGAGGGCCCGATTGAAGGACCTCCGGGTCGAATTGGAGAGGAAGGTGGCGACGGTGGAGAAGAGGGCCGCTGAGGTCGAGGGGAGGGCCGCTGAGACCGAGAAGAGGGCCACTGCCGCCAACCATGCCATCGAAACCGCCGAGAAGGGAATGGCGGCGGCGATCCACCAGGCCGAGCGCGCCGAAAACTCGGCGACTGAAGTGAGGTGCAAAGTGGAGGGTGCGAGGAGGGATGTTGCGGGTGCGATGGCCGCCTTCAAAGCCTCCCAGCATACCTCAAGGACTTCAAAGAAGCAGTGATGGACTCCTTTGCAAAGGGGTATTCGTACTGCATCTCCCAGCTACGAGGAATGTTGTCCGAGGAGCGGCTGGCTGTGCTTCAAGCTCTCGGGAAGAAGGCTCCTGCTCCGAAGGCAGTCGTAGGAGGGCAAGGGGCTACTCCGGTCGGGGCATCTCCGCCTATGGCCCCGGAGGTTACCGGGCTGACCCCGGTTATGGCAGTAGCTAAGGCAGCATTGCAGGAGAAGGCTGCTGAGCCGATCACTGCGGTAGCTATAGCTGAGTCCGCTCCTCCGGCAGAGCCCGCTCAAGCGCGTTACCCCGCCCCGGAGGTTGGAGAGGGGGAAGTCCCGGTCATGCGCCGCACAGGGGAGGAACCGGCCTCGTAGTCTAGGACTCCTCACGTGTCCCTTTTTCTTTCTTTTTGTACTTTTCTTTGAACCAGCTAGCTGGCTTGTTAGGGCCCGGAACATGATGTAAAATTTTCTTTTCAAGCAATGAAAACTGATTCCATAGATTTGGCTTCTTTCCTTCGGTGATGTGAATGTCACTTTTCCTCCCCCCTCCTCTTTTCTCTTTTTCGTTGGTACGAGGAGGTTGTAGGGAGGAATTTCAGACCCGGGCACCTAAGGGCGGTCCACATCTTGAACGCCTCGGAGCTAGGCTCGGGGCTTGATCTTCAGAAGTTGGGTTTACGGAACATCGCCTCAGAGCAAAGCTCGGGGATGTCGCCTTAGAGCTGGGCTCGGGGATGTTGAGTGCCTGGGAGCTTCCCAAGTCCTTTGCCGAGGAGCTAGGCTCGCCGGTGCCAGAGGGTCATCTGATCTTTAGTGCCGGAGGGTCGTCCGGTCTTTGGTGCCAGGGAGCTAGGCTCGCCGATGCCTGGGGGCTTCCCAGGTCTTCATGCCAGAGGACTCTTCTCTGGGCTTTGATACCGGGGAGCTAGGCTCGCCGGTGCCTGGGGGCTTCCCAGGTCTTCGTGTCGGAGGACTTTTCTCCAGGCTTTGTTACCAAGGAGCTAGGCTCATCGGTGCCTGGGGGCTTCCCAGGTCTTTGGTGCCGGAGGGTCGTCCGGTCTTTGATGGGCATCCTGGAGCTGGGCTTGGGGACGTTGATGACTTGGCACCTTGGAATTGGGTTCGAAGATGCGTTGGTTGAGTGAATCCCCTTGGCCAGAGATCTGAGCTCCGGTCCCTGGCAAGCATCCTGGAGCTGGGCTCGGGGACGTTGACGACTTGAGATGGCACCTCGGAGCTGAGATCGAAGGCGCGTTGGTTGAGTGAATCCCCTTGGCTGGAGATCTGAGCTCCGATCTTGGGCAGGCATCCTAGAGCTGGGCTCGGGGACGTTGAGTACCTGGGGGCTTCCCAGGTCCTTTGCCGGGGAGCTGGGCTCGCTGGTGCCGGAGGGTCATCCGGTCTTTGGTGCCGGAGGGTCATCCGGTCTTTGGTGCGGGAGGGTCGTCCGGTCTTTGTTGTCGGGGAGCTGGGCTCGCCGGTGCCGGAGGGTCATCCGGTCTTTGATGCCGGAGGGTCGTCCGGTCTTTGATGCCGGGGAGCTGGGCTCGCCGGTGCCAGAGGGTCATCCGAATTTTGGTGCCGGGGTGCTAGGCTCACCGGTGCTGGAGGGTCATCTGGTTTTTGGTACCGGAGGGTCATCCGGTCTTTGGTGCCGGGGAGCTGGGCTCGCCGGTGCCAGAGGGTCATCTAGTCTTTGGTGCCGGAGGGTCATCTGGTCTTTGATGCCGGGGAGCTGGGCTCGCGGCTATGGTTTCCTGCAAGGCAGATAGATCGTGTTGCAGAAAGAACTCTTTATTTCTCATGGAGGGAATACTTACATTACTGATAGTATCTCCTCAAATTACAAGCATTCCAGGTCCGAGGGAACCTGGCACCGTCCAAGTCCTCTAGGTAGTAGGCCCCTTGGGAGAGGGCCTCGGACATTTTGTAAGGGCCCTCACAGTTCGGTGAGAGTTTGCCGCACTCCTGGGGCTGAGACGCTTCTGCTCGGTGCAGCACCAAGTCGCCAGGTCAGAAATTCTTCTGCTTCACCAGTGCATTATAGTACCGGGTGACCCGTTGTCAGTATGCTGCCATCCAGAGCCGAGCTTTGTCCCTTGTTTCTTCGAGGAGGTCTAGGTTGAGGAGAAGGTGTGCTGAGTTCTGTGCTTCGTTGTACCGCTGTACACGGAGCGTGGGCACACCAAGCTCAACCAGAATTACCGCTTCTGACCCTAAGACCAGGTTGAAGGGTGTTTCGCCCGTCGCCCTCCTGGGCGTTGTGTGGTAGGCCCATAGGATGCTTGGAAGTTCTTCTGCCGATCTGCCCTTCGACTGATCCAATCTGGTGTGGAGTCCTTGAAGAATGGTTTGGTTGGTGACCTCGGCTTCCCCATTCATCTGGGGATGGGCGACCGAGGTGAACCGATGCTGGATCCCGTGCTCGGCGCAGAATCCCTCGAACTCTCGGTTGTCGAACTGTCACCCATTATCGATGATGACACAATTAGGGAGTCTGAAATGGCAGATGATAGACTTCCAGAAGAATTGGTGGACATTGGCCTCTGCGATCCGGGCTAGCGGCTCTGCTTCGACCCATTTGGTGAAGTAGTCGATCGCCACCAGTAGAAACTTTCGCAGCCCAGGCATGGTGGGGAACGGTCCTAGGATATCCAGGTCCCAGGATATCCATCTCCCATTGGGCGAAAGGCCAGGGAGACGACAATTGGGAGATCAGTGCGGCCGATAGGTGTTGGATATGGGAATGGTGCTGGCACTTATCACACTTCTTGACAAAGTTGGCGGCATCCTCCTTCATCGTTTCCCAAAAGTATCCCTGGCGGAGTGCCTTGTATGCCAGAATCCTCCCTCCTACATGATTCCCACAGAGGCCTTCGTGTATCTCCTGGAGCACGAAGGCTGCCTCTGTGGGCCTGAGGCACTTCAGGAGAGGGTAGGAAAAAGATCGGCGGTAGAGCTGGCCATCCATCAAAACGAAGCGGGCGGCTTTCCTTCTGATGAGACCAGCTTCTTTATGGTCTTCCAGTAGTAGGCCATCTTGGATATACTTGACATACTTGTCCATCCAGCTCGGCTCGGGGGCTACTTGTTGCACCTCCTCGGGGCTTTCGTAGCTCGGGCTCTCGAGATATTCGATATAGGCGTGCCCTAGGGATGAGTCCGATAGGGTCGCGAGCCTTGATAGTGCATCTGCACGAGCATTCTCTCCACGAGGAATGTGGAAAATGCGGAAGTAACGGAAGCCTGCTGCGCTCGAACGGACCCTCTCCATGTACTTCATCATCTAGGGATCTCGGACCTCGTACTCTCCGGAGACTTGTCAGCAACCAGCTGGGAGTCGATGAAGACCTTGAGGTTCTGTACGCCCAGCTCGTGGGACATCCTCAGGCCTATGAGGAGCGCCTCGTACTCCGCTTGGTTGTTTGTGGCGGGGAATTTGAAGCGAAGTGCACACTTTGTCCCCACTCCATCGGGATTGGCGAGGATAAGGCCTGCTCCACTCCCGCAAGAATTGGAGGCGCCGTCCACATGAAGGATCCAAGGGTCCTCCAGTGGGCCGAGCTCGGCTTTGCTCTCTGGGACCATCCGCTTTGGTTCCTCAGGAAGCCCTGTACATTCAACCACGAAGTCGGCTAGGACTTGGGCCTTCTGCGATGACCTCGGTCGATATGCGATGTCATGCTTGCTTAGCATCAAGGACCATTTGGCTAACCTTCTGGAAGTCTCGGGGTGGCTTAGCATGGTCCTCAGTGGCTGATCAGTCACAACCACGATGGGGTGCGCTTGGAAATAAGACCAGAGGCGCTTAGCAGAATTATTAGTACAAAAATGAGTTTTTCGGAGCAGGTATACTTGACCTCTGCATCATGGAGTATTTTGCTGGTGTAGTACACCGGCTTTTGTGACCCGCCTTGGTCTGTACGGTCGAGGATCGAGCTGACAGCCCCTGGTGTGACCGCCAGGTAGAGCAGGAGCTCTTCCCCGCCTTCGGGTCTGGACAGCAGAGGTGGGGAGGTCAGGAACTCCTTCAACTCTTCGAAAGCCGTCCGGCACTCTTCGATCCAGGTGAAGTCATGCATCTTACGTAGCACCTTGAAGAAAAGGAGGCAGCGGTCAGCCGACCTCGAGATGAACCGGCTTAGGGATGCGATTCTCCCTGTCAGGCGCTGGACCTGCTTCTTGGATGTTGGGTGCTCCATGTCCAGGATCGCCTGGACCTTCTCCGGATTCTCCTCGATGCCCCTCTAGGTGACCATGAAGCCGAGGAATTTTCTGGCCGCCACCCCAAAGGCACACTTCACTGGGTTATGCTTCATCTGGTGCTTCCGGAGACTGTGAAAGGCTTCAGCGAGGTCGGCAATGTGGTCCGAGCTCGGTTTGTTCATGATGAGCATGTCATCCACGTACACTTGTACATTCCTGCCGATTTGGTCTTTAAAGACTTTATTGACCAGACGTTGGTACATGGCCCCAGCATTCTTCAGCCCAAAGGGCATCATTCTGTAGCAGTATGTCCCCTGGTTAGTGATGAAGGCGGTATGCTCCTCGTCCTCCGAGTGTATCCGGATCTGATTGTACCCGGAGAATGCATCCATGAAGGAGAGTAGCCTGTGCCCTAAAGTGGCACCCACCAGCTGGTCTATCCTTGGCAGAGGAAAGCTGTCCTTCGGGCATGCTTTGTTGAGGACGGTGTAGTCTACACAGATCCTCCACTTGCTATTATTCTTCTTCACCATCACCACATTCGCCAGCCAGCTCGGATACTGCACCTCTCGGACGAAGCCGGCAGCGAGGAGTTTCTCAACTTCCTCATTGATGGTCGCCTGCCTCTCCGGGGTGAAGCTTCTCTTCTTCTGTCTAACTGGCCTGTACTTTGGATCAACATTAAGTTTGTGGGTGATGACTTCATGGGGAATACTTGGCATATCGGCCACTGTCCAGGCGAACACATCTGCATTTGCTCGCAGGAATTCCAATAGTGAAGCCTTCTCCTCCTCGGAAAGCTGGGCTCCGATCTGCATGATTTTCGTCTGGTCGATTCTGAGCTGATAGGGAAGTAGGCACTCAGTCGGGCCTCCTTTGGGGTCTTAGGCCCTCTGGTCAAGCTCGTCTGCTCTGGAGTCCTCCCCAAGCGCTCGGGCCCCTGGGAGTGTCTGAAAGCAATGCTGCACTGGCTGGGGCATACCCCTCATCTCCCCCACACCGCAAGGGGCTGGGAACTGGACAAGCAACCTCTTGGTAGAGATGACAGTGTCGAGGAGGTTGAGCCTAGGTTGGCCCAAGATCACATTATAAGGCGAAGGAAGCCTGACAACCGTAAACGTCATCATGACGGTGCTCTGCCGAGGTGGGGTCCCGGCAGTGATCGGGAGAGTGTTTTCTCCCTCCACCCTTGCAGAATCTCCTGTAAAACCAACAAGGGGAGTATATACTGGCTTGAGCTAAGTAGGGAAGAGATTCATCCGGGAGAAAGCATCGTAGAAAAGTACATCCATAGATCTTCCACTATCTATCATGATGCGCTTTACAAGATGCTTTGCGATCGTCATCTCGACAACCATGGCATTATTATTTACATTTTTCTCCCCATTATCCCCTTCCCTCATAAAGGGGAGTACATTTTCAGAGTTCCCTGCCTCCCTTGTCCTCTTGGATGCGCGCTCGGCTCCCCAGGAGATCATGCCCACCGGCTTCTCGGTGGGGTGGTTGTTGATGGCTAGAGCTGGTGGGAGAGCAATGAGTTCCTGGGACTCTGGTCGAGTTCTGCCCCCCACATATTTTCCGAGGTAGCCTCTCTTGATGAGCTCTTCGATCTCCCACTTGAGATTGTGACATTCCTCGGTGTCGTGGCTGTGGTCACGGTGGAAGCGGCAGTACTTCGTCTTATCCCAGGTGAAGGATGGCTTCAACGATGGAGGACGCCTCAGGTAGGTCTCGCCCTCAATCTCCATGAGGATCTTCGTTCTCAGGGCGAGAAGGGGAGTGAAGTTCCCCTGAACTGCGGGGGCGTTCCTCGGCCTCGGTGCTGGTCGGGAGCTCTGAGCTGGCGGTCCCAGCCTCCGTGCTTCAGGCTTCTCGGTGGGCGCCGGCCCCTTCAGTGGCTTCCCGTCGAGCTCCCGCATCATACGATCCACCTCCTCGGCGCGGATGTACTTCTGAGCCTGGAAGAGTAGCTCGGCGTAGGTCTTCGGGGGCTTTTTGTCGAGCGAATAGGTCAGGCGGGAAGTCCTGAGCCCTCGCTTTAGAGCCAGCATCACCACCGGCTCCTCCAGGCTATAAATCTCTAATGCAGCGGCCTTGAAGCGAGCCACGTAATCTTGTAGTGGCTCACGGTCTTGCTGCTTAATGGAGAAGAGGCTGTTTGCCTCGCGTGGCATCCTCCGACAGGCGTCAAAATGAGCCACGAACTTCTGTCCCAGCTGGGCAAAAGAGCTGATGCTTTCTGGCTCGAGGCGGGTGAACCACACCCGCGCCGCCTTTCGAAGAGTAGCAGGGAAGGCAACGCATAGAAGGGCGTCGGTAGCCCCGTGGACCCTCATAAGGGCCCTGTAGCTTTGCAGGTGGTTCAGGGGGTTGGTGGTCCCGTCGTAGGGATCCACCTACGGCATGCAGAACCGGCGGGGAATTGGCTCCGTTTGGATCTCCAGGGAGAATGGGGGGTGGGCATCATAGTCTGCTGGCTCACTAGTGGAGCCAGGCAAGTTGGTGAACCGGCGGGCAAACTCTGCCAGCTTGCGGTCGTGCTCCTCTAGGCGCTTCTCCGCCAAGCGCCTGATGGCTTCGTCTGTAGACCCCTCCGCTGAGGGGGGAGGAGATGGTGACGCAGACTCGCGGTGCCCATGGCGAGGAGCTTTACCCTTCCTGCCTTGGCGGGGTTTTGGTGCCCCCCGGCCAAGGTACGGTGAGCAGCTTTCTTCGTCAGTAGAGTTGGCCCGCCGTCGCTTCATCGGGGCCTGGTGAGTACCCCGAGGGTCTGTGGTTGCCCGCGGCTGCGAAGGCCTCCCATGGAAGGATCGTAGGCTATCATAGGGTGCTGCGACGTGGGCCGCGGGGGTCTCTGGCTGTTGGTGAGTAGCCAGGGACCGGTGCTGGTGCTGATGCTGGAGCTAGCGCACCGCCGCAGTGAGAGTGTGCATCTGCTGGGCAAGTGCGGTCAGCTGGGTCTCTAGTGGGGGTGGTTGAACCGGGGCAGGCACTTTCGTCTTCGGTCCGTGAGGGTTCCCGTGAGAAAGGGATGCCTCCGCACGGCTGGGAGAAGCTCCCCTTTCCCGGGTGGTCACCATCCTCCCAATAGACCGGCTAAGCAGGGTTTGAACTGGATCAAGTGTCGTTCTGCCCCTTCCTGGCACGCCAATCTGTTGCCGCCTGGATCGTCGTGGCCCGTAGCTGCTGAGGGTGTCGGGTGGTCTGCGTCCACCCGTTGGGGATGCCTCTGGTGCCTCGTGACCTGCAAGACAGCCAGCGTCAGTGACCCGGGCCGGGGATTCCGGCGGAGGCACTCCGACGGTCAAGTCAATAACGATCCAGAGGAGCAGATCCTCCTAGTTGAGCCCCTTGGGATGAGCTCCATGCTAGGAGGAGTGAGTGGAGTGTATGAGAGTATGAGTGAGCTGGGAGATGTGGTGGCCGAGGTGGTCTTGCCCTCCTCTCTAGCCTCTCCCCCTTCTCCTCTTTCTCTTTGTGGTGGATGTGTTGTTAGAAAATTGAGTGCTCTCGTCTGTTGAGAATGCCGTTCTTGCCTCTTAGGAAAAAATGAGTGTTACCTACTTTTTGCTTATTCTGGCTGGGTCCTTTCCTGTGGCTTGCCTCGGGGTTCTCCCATGTTGTCAGACGGGTATGACGAGATATCATGCCGTGAACGGTACGCCTTCTTTATTGGGTATCCGAGGAAGCTTCCACGAGTCTTTGACATTCCTTCGATTTGCCCTTCCTGGAAGCCTGGCAGGGCCTCGACTGTTGTGCCGCTGCTCTCGGGAATCGCGCTCCTTGGTGGGGTCTTTTCCCCGGTCGTACGGCAAGTCGGTAGGGGGCATAGTCCCCTGATGTGAGCTCCCTTTCTTCTTGGTGTGAATGGCGGCCGTGGGCATTAATGGTGACATGGTGGGTGCTGTCGTACGGTCCTCGGGGGGGCCGCCACTATCTTCGGATGGAAGGTGCTGCTTCCTTGGTGGTTGATGTCTTGATTTGCATTGGGGGCCGAGCTGGGAAGATGGGGCCCACTTGTTGGGGACCCGCCTTGCGACGGCTCGGCTGTGCGGAGAGGAGCTGAGCACGGCACCAGGCCAGAATGGCCCAGCTTTGACCGAGCTCGGGCTGGCTGAGGTGGCTGAGGTGCGCCCAGGCCAGGGAACCCGGCCTCGAAGGGGTTCCACGTGGCGGAGGAGGCTTGAGCTAGACTCCGGACCACGGGGCCCGACCTTGGGCTTGAAAGGTCTGCCTCTGATGGGGTTTGAGTTCGGCTTCGACCTAGGCGCCCCGACCTGGCGGAGGACGGAGCCCGGCTTCGACGGGCGGCCCCATTGGCATCGGGGAGCACATATTTAAAATTCTTAATTCATGAGAATATATGTTATCCATTAATATCATGGATGATTTATAGATACATTAGATATGAATAAAAAAAATAAAATCTAATTTTATTGATTTCATGAATTAAATATAATTTCTAGAAAAATTATAATATATTATATTAATTTGATTTTTAGGATATACATTTAATAGATATGCCTTGTCAAGTATTTTAGATGAAGAGATAAGCGTCAATCCTTGATTAACTAAAAGAATGCTTTTGGAAGGGTCCCGGTTAGCCTGACTGGATGCTTTAGCTTGCATGAAATGCTTAAGGTGGCTTGAAAAGATCTTCTACATGCTGGGGTCAGATTTATCGCTTGCTTTGATTTTGACAGAGACCATTATTTCCGGCTTACACAGCACGGACCATGCTTTTTGTCACCCAGCTTCTCCCTTCCATCAAATCCACGTTACACTTTGTTTCCTGGCAAATCGAAACCGAGGTAGCATCGGTCCGATCGGAAGAGAGATGAGGTGGGGTTTTCCCCACGGGCGTCGGTCTAAGCATCGAAAGCCGACGGGTAGCCTTCCATGGTCATTGATCCAGCCATAACTGGAAACTTCTCTAAGTGTCAATCGGTCCGGAGGATGCTGAGGAGAGTCCCTCTTGTTGCCGACTTGCCCATGGAGGACGAGTCGAAAGCCTGTGGGTGTCGACCGTCCTTGAGGGTGCCAATTGGACTGAAAGCTGAGAGTCAGCGGTCATTGATCGACCATGGAGAGGGAAGACCAAACCAAGGGGCCCTACAACCATCTCGTGAGTGCCGCCTGTGGTCGTTTGTCTGACCATGGAGAGGAGAAACCGAGCCAGAGGGCCACGCGGTCATCTCGTCGATTCATGCCGATCGTGATGGAGGCTAGAGCCAATCCAAAGCTGAGATGGCTGCTGATCATGGCAGAGGCCAAAGCCAGTCCCTTCTGTTGGTGCTGACCGTGATAGAGGCTACCAACCGGAGCAGGGGAGGATGAGGCAGGATCGAAGAGCTCCTCATGGCTGCCGAGTCCTCCAGAGGGAAGATCATCGAGGTGGGGTCGTGCGATAGTCGGACGGTGCGGAGGAGAGCCCAGTTGCTGGCGAGGCCTTTCTCATGTCCGAAGGGTTGTTGAGGGCATCGTTCCGCGTTCGAGGACCTTAGGAGCCAGCATCAGCGGGAGCCTTCCGCGAGCATTATTCCACAGCCAAATGTGCTGTCATGGTCACCGGGACAGAGGTGTCTCCTCATGGGCTTCGAGCAGAGCCGTGCTAGGAGGGCTTTCTCCTTATGGGCGCTGGTCGATCTAGAAGAGGGTCAAGCCAAGGGAGTTTCCCTGCGATTGCCTATTGAGAGGGGACAGGCCGGCGGCCTTCTCACACGGAGGAGATGGTAGTGACGGCTTCTGGCGTGTGGGCTTCCAAGGCTTCCAGAAGTTCTCTCATAGATCTTTCCAACGTGGTGGAGATGGAGACATTTTCCCTATCCTTTTTCGAGGTTCCAGAAGTTCTACTTGAAGGTGGCACTCCAACGGCTTCCCGCTGAGCCCTATTAAGACTTGGGGGCTCAGTGAACTTACCAAGGCTCTATGAAGGTTCAGTGAAGGAAGTGAATTGGGAGCTTGGTGGGTTGGCTCCATCGGCTCCGCACTTCTCTTGGTGGATCGACAAATTGTGACCTTAAGCCATCGGAGGAGTTGGACCTGATGTAGAAGTACAGACGATTCAGGGGCTTTCTTGGTACTGGGGCAGTGAAGGCCTACAGGTCGACCAGAAAAGGTAGTACCAAAACTAAGCAATGGTTGCATTGACTACACGTTGGGATCTATAAGCATCGAAAAAGGTCCGTTATACCCATCCGGCCGGTCAAGGTTGGGCCAGACAAGGCACCCAGCCGACTGACCCAGGTTGAAGATCCCATTGATCGGCTCTCGTGAAGGTCCTGGCTGGTTTTCCACCGGGGGTCCAATGAGCCGACTGACCGCAGGGTCGACTGGTTTGGAAGCTGACCGATCCAAGAAGTCGGTCAGTCTGAAGGTGGCCCCATCCAGCCAAGGTATAGCTGACCCCCGTTGAGGGTCTCTTGGAGTCTTCGAAGGGCCCTCCTCTTCTGCGCGCCGTTCGGCCTTTCCAGGACTCCCTACGGACCCTCGGTTAGCCAGACGACCTACTCCTATTAGGTCCGGCCGGCTCATCTCCATCTGAGGAAATTCCAGGAGCTCCTCCTGGATTTATCGGTCGGCTTCTCCAGATATCAAGACGAGCACCCCTGTCGGCCGGGTGATAGCCTCTAGCTGAGTCCGGCCAACCTGAGGTCTTTCTTAAAACCGCTCGAAGGTTCCGGAAGATTCTCTCCAGCTGGTACCAGAATTCTGTTGCAACGGACTCCACGACTTTATGCCACCTGGCCATCACTCTGATCCTCCCAGGGGCAAATCAGGATCTTTTATTCTGTCCTCTAACGGATTTTGGCAGTATCCCATGCCCATAAAAGGTGCCCAGGAGACCTCTGCTAGGTAGGTGCTCTCTTCCCTCTCCACGTTACTCTCTTTTCATTTTTCTCTCCATTCTGTTGTTCCAGATCCCCTGCTAACTTAAGCATCGAAGTGTCCCCCGCCGGAGCACCTCCGACGCCTATGGGACTTTGTGCAGGTCGACCGGTGGAGGAGCTCTCTAGCGCAGCAAGCCGAGCCCGGTCCAGGTGGAAGCACGGCAACATATTGGTGCTAGAGGAAGGGTTGGCTGAACCTTCGTTCCGCTCTCTACTCTAAAAGGAGAGATTGACTGAGGAAAGCCATCAATGGTAAGGGGAAGAACATGAAGTATCTCCGCCAGAGGGAGGCATTCTTGCCACCGGTCTGAAGCACCCTACGGGGAGGATGCCACAGCCGCTGCCGCCGAGCGCACCATCATTCTGGGGCTGCAGCAGTTCCAGATGCTGGTGAACCGTATCGAGACACTTACCTAAGCAGTTCAGCATTTCCAGGAAGTGGCTGACGACCGACGGTAGCCACCTGCGACGTCCTGCATCAACCTCAACCGGCTGCCAGGGGGAGTCAGTAGCCGGAGGTGCCCCACCTCCTTTCCACGCCGCTCCGGAGCCCCGAAGGTCCTTGGGGGCTCATGCTAGCGGGAAGAGGGCGAGGTCGGCTTCCCCATCTTTCGCTGACTCCGCCCCCCTCGATGGTCGGCGCCCTACTGAGGATCCACATGACTATGGCAGTAAGATCATGCGAATGGAATAGCGCATGGCGAAAATTATCGAGCGCCAGAAGGCTGAAGGGGGTAAGCTTACGACACCCGCCCACCTTTTTCCGCTGAGATCTTGGGGGAGCCTATCCCCCGACACAAAAAACTCCCTCAAGTGGCCCCTATGACGGTACCACCGACTCACTGGATCATTTGGATACTTACAAGGCCTACATGATGGTACAGGGCGCCTCCGACGTCCTTCATTGCATCGCCTTCCCAGCAATCCTGAAGAAGGCCACCCAGATATGGTTTACAGCCATCCGACCAGGTATGATCCGATCTTTGTCTCAACTTGAGACCCTTTTTCTTTCCCATTTCAGGACATGCAGTCAGGCCCCGAAGAACACCGACCGCCTCTTTCTCATACTCCAGAAGGAGGGGGAGACCTTCCAGGACTACATGGCCTGCTTCAACTCAACAGCCATGGAAGTCCCAGACTTGAACGAGGTGGTAGCGATGTCGGCCTTCAAGAGAGGGCTCCGATCATCCAGGCTCACATTCTCCCTGGACAAGAAGTTCCCAAAGGACTACATCGAGTTGTTGACTAGGGAACACAAGTATGCCCTGGCGGAGGAGCAGTCTGCGAGTCGTCTCCAGGCTGAGGGGAAATCAGCCACCAAGAAGTGGAGCGATAAAGCCCCTGCGGTCTGACCTCCCGGTGATGGCAGTCGACCGACTCGATGCCGAAGCCCGAAGCTGAGGGACTTCTTCAAAAAGTTTGAGACTTACGCGCCCCTCTCCCTTCCAAGAGAGAAAATCCTCATGGAGATTGAGAACGAGGCTTACTTCCAAAGGCCTCGATCGATGAGAGGCCCTCCTACTGCCAGAAATAAGAACAAGTACTGCTGGTTCCATAGGGACCATGGACGCGATACTGAGGAGTGCCTCCAGCTGAAGGATGCCATTGAAGACCTCATCAGAAGAGGGTATCTGAGCAAGTATGTCCGACCCCGCCAGGATCGGGCTGAGGCCTCAACTGTCAGAGACCCTCCAGAAGAGGCTGAACTCCCCAATCAGCATCCGACAGGCGGAGGCATTGGCATGTTGCATTGGTGGTCCGACTGGGGGTGCAAAGGGGGCCAAGACATTGTAAAGAGGTCCAGGGGCTCCGGTGTGATCATTTTTTCTGATGAAGACCTCTTGGAACCTCACCTCCTAGGAGATGACCTCGTCGTTGTGTCGGTAATCATTGCCAATTATGATGTAAAGCGTATCCTTATTGATAATGGAAGCTGTGCGGAAGTTTTGCTGTATGATGCCTTTGTTCGAATGAACTTGTCTAAATCAAGGCTGTGGGAATCCCTGATGCCGCTCACTGGCTTGGGGAAAACTCTGTCAAAGTAAAAGGAGAAATCACCTTACCCGTGACCCTTGGGACGGAGCCTTACCAACGGACTTTCCCCATCAATTTTATGGTCATCCGTACGACCTCGATGTACAACGCCATCTTAGGCTAACCGCTCTTAACAGGTTCCGCACCATTGTATCCACTTATCACTTGCTGGCAAAGTTCCCGACTCGTAACGGGATCGGAGAAATGAGGGGAGATCGCAGGATGGCCAGACAATGTTTGGCCATACATGATAGACAGCTGGATGGGCACCCCATGCTTGAGCAACTTGACCCCAGAGATGAAACTGACAACTACGGTCAGCCTGTCAAAAAGATTGTGTTTGTTCCACTCAAAGAGGATGACCCTACTAAAGTACTTCAAATCGGGAGTACACTAAGTGAAGAAGCCCGACAGGAGCTGGTGGGGTTCTTGAGAAGCAATGCTAATGTCTTTGCCTTGTCAGCCTCAGACATGCCAGGCATCCCGTCGGACATCATCACTCACCAACTTAAGGTGGATCCAATGTATAGACTCGTCCGACAGAAAAAGAGGAGCTTCGCTGCCGAAAGGCAGAAATCCATCGAAGAAGAAGTGAAGAAACTCCTCGACGCTGGCTTCATCAGGGAGTCCCACTATCCAGATTGGTTGGCCAATGTCGTTATGGTGAAGAAGGCCAGTGGAAAGTGGAGGATCTGTGTAGACTACACGGACTTCAACAAGGCTTGTCCGAAGGACAACTTTTCCCTGCCAAAGATTGATCAACTAGTGGATGCTACGGCTGCCACCAGCTCTTGAGCTTCATGGACGCCTTCTCCGGGTACAACCAGATCAGGATGCACCCTCAAGATGAGGAGAAGATGATCTTTGTCACAGACAGGGGGCTGTATTGTTACAGGATGATGCCCTTTGGCCTGAAGAATGCGGGTGCCACCTTCCAATGGCTGATCAACCGAGTCTTTGAAGGGCAACTCGGAAGGAATATGGAGGCTTACGTCGATGATATGATTGTTAAGAGCCTCCATAAGGCCGACCATATCAGGGACGTGCAGGAATCCTTTGACATGCTAAGACATCATCGGATGAAGTTAAATCATATAAAGTGCATATTTGGGGTGACCTCCAGGAAATTTCTTGGCTTCCTGGTCACTCAAAGGGGTATTGAGGTCAACCTCGAGAAGATCACGGGCATTATGGACATGGCGCACCCGACCAGTAAGAAGCAGGTGCAAGAGCTTATGGGCCGCACTGCCTCTCTCAGTCGCTTCATCTCCTGGTTGGCTGAGAAGTCTTTGCCCTTCTTCAAAACCTTACACCGGTCGGACCGCTTCCAGTGGATCGACGAGTACCGATCAGCCTTCGTAGCTTTGAAGGACTATCTGAAGAACCCTCCACTATTGGCCAAACCAATGGATGGGGAGGTGTTGTACCTATACTTGTTGGCCTCTGATGAGGCCATCAGTGCTGTCCTTATGCGGGTAGGGGAAGACAGCCAGTAGAAACCTGTCTACTACATTAGCAAGGTCCTCCACGATGCCGAGACAAGATACCCCAAAGTCCAAAAATTGGTTTATTCGTTGGTTATTCCTCTCCTCCTCTCCGGAATACTCCTTCCCTTTATGCTTGTTGGGTATTGTTTCCCTTACAGAGATAATCTCTGTCGAAACTCTGACCCTAAACAAGAATAAGAGGAAGGTCTTGAACGGTAAAGGAAAGGAAAAGGAAGGATCTGTTCTTCTTCTTTTCTTTCTTGAATTAAGACATTGCTTGTCTTAATTTCTTCCTCCAATTCAATTTAAGAAAAGGAATTCAAGAAAGGGAATTCAAGAAAAGAATTCAAGAAGAGGAAAGAAGGAAGAAAAGAAATTTTCAAGAAAGAAAATTTCAGCCTAAAAGTCCAAGAATTGAATTCTTGAAAAAGAATTCAAGAAGAGGAGCCAAGAACAAGAAATTGTTGTCTTCATCTTTTTCTGTATGGATCACCATTGGAGGGTGAACATTTGGGCACCTGGTGGAGATTCAGAATTTGGATTTTAGCAATACAGGTTAGTACTTTTATATGAGTTTAATTCTTATATATACATGTTATATGTTTTAATTCTTTTAAGGAGATCTTGGGTTAAGGGTTTGGTGAAGATTTCATAAAGATAAAAATTTTAAAATCTATGTTTCCGCCTTGCCACCGAACCCTACAGTGGTATCAGAGCCTCCTTATTAAGATTAAAATATATATGCTGATTTTTAGATGCATATGTATATAATTAACATATGATATTGTATATGTTTGATGTAATGTTACCAATTAGGGTTTTCACTCAAACCCTAATTGTTGTAGAGATATGTTTAGATATCTAGTCATCATACTGAAATAAGGTTGCCCTGGCATAATGTTGGATCCATTATGTGGTAAATGGTTATCCTAGTATGATGACACACTAATCACATATTTATGTTAATTATGCATATATGTTTGATGTATGCCACTAATTAAGGTTTTCACTTAAACCTTAATTTGTATAGAGATATGTTTAGCCTTCTAGTCATCATACTGAAATAAGGTTGCCCTGGCATAATGGTGGATCCATTATGTGGTAAATGGTTGTCTTAGTATGATGGCACACTATGACACATATTTGCTAGGTTATATAAAGAATGTGCTTTGTTTTAATAAAGCCCACTTTAAAAAATATATTAAGTTGTAGTGTCATATACCAAAAGCAAAATAATTAATATGATTAGTTTATCATTCGGTGTCTAGGAAAAGTGGTTCATGATCGGTAAAGAGGACGTGGTTTTTAATTGGTTCCGTTGACTGACCTGGCCAATTCTTATTGGTGTCTAAGGAAAGCAACGGGGGGACTCCCACCACTCTCCCACTTACCTGGCCGATAAGATTAACTTAATTATTGATTGAAATGCTTAGTGTAATATTCACTACATGTGGCCTTCCTTCATGCCAAATCATTATTATGTTATGATCCATATTAGGTTTGTTGTGTACACACAATGCTTTTTATGGTGACTAACATAATTTTGGCTTGGTACATTTGATGTTTATGACATGATTTAATATAATACTTTGTTGTGTACACACAAGGGTATTATAATTAATATCATGACTATATAGCAATGAAGGGTCTAACTTAACTAAAATATTATAGTTTATTGTGTACACACAAGGCTATTAATATTTTAGAGGCCAAGATAAGTTGAGAATTTTATGAGTTACAATTGGAAAGAGTTTTCCTACCTTTGAACTTATATAAGATTTGTTGTGTACACATAAGGTCTTTTGTAAGGAATTAAGATCTCAACCCCACTAAGAGAACCAATTAGGGTTTTCTCGATCATCACATGGAGGGTTATGATGCTTGATAAAATAGTGGGAGACATAATTAAATTAAAGTCCTAATTTAATTATGTTTTGTCAACATTGGTTGTTTGCTTATGTAATGTTCTTTGTTAATGTAGATTAAATGGCCTCTTCACTCTCACTCCGTAGCATTCTTGATGCAAATAAATTGACTGGACCAAACTATGTTGATTGGTTGAGAAACCTGAAGATAGTACTCAGCCAAGAAAGAATTTCTTATATTCTTGATACCCCAACCTTGGAACTATTAGGGGAAGATGCCTCGCAAGAGGATAAGACCATATATAACACGTGGCAAAATGACTCACTTACTGTCAAGTGTATAATGCTTGCCTCTATGACCAATGAGTTACAGAGGCAACATGAAAGCATGGACACAAACTCCATATTGCTCAATCTAAAAGAACTTTATGGAGAACATAGTCGAACTGCCAGATATGAAATATCTAAGCAGTTATTCTGTGCAAGGATGACAGAAGGTACATCCGTACATGACCATGTATTAAAGGTTATTGACCTAATCACCCGATTGGGTCAATTGGGTTTTGTTATGGATGGGGAGTTGAATCAGGATTTAATCCTGCGTCACTCTCAGAGTCATTTTCACAGTTTGTTCTTAATTATCATATGAACAAACATAACACTTCCTTGCCTGAGCTGTTGAATATGTTAAAAACAGCGGAGAGCCATTTAAAGAAAAATAAGGCTCCACTTTTTCTTGTGGATGGTGTAAACAAGAAGAAAATAGGCAAAAAGGGTTCCAAGAGGAGGTTGAACCCAAAAGGGGGCATCAAGAAAAAGAAAGGAAAGAAGGTCTCCGGACAAATGACCTGCTTTCATTATGGCAAGCTGGGTCACTGGAAAAGAAACTGCAAGGTTTACCTTGCAAGTGTGAAGCCTGGTGCTAGTGATGCACCAAAAGGTATGTATGAGATACATACAATTTTGTCATTAGACTCTTCTAATTCAAACTCTTGGATATTGGATACTGCTTGTGGTCATCATATCTGCAAATCATTGCAGGGACTACAGAACATTAGAGTTTTGAAGGAAGGTGACTTCGAGCTCTACGGTGCTGGAGGAGATTCCATCCAAGCAGAAGCTGTAGGGACTTATATATTGAAGCTGCCTTCTGGGAAGATTTTAGAGTTAAAAAATGGTTATTTTATGCCTAGAATCATTAGAAACATCATATCTGTACCCTTGTTACTTAAACAAGGATATATTATGAATGTAATGAGCAGTGGCTGCTCAATCAGTTTTTCTAATGAAATAATATTTAATGGCATATTTTGCAATGGTCTCTTAACTCTATCTTCTGATGACAATATACTACATGTTAGTAATAAACGAAAAAGAGATAAAGTAAACAATACTTTACTTTGGCACTGTCGTCTTGGACATATTAGTGAGCAAAGGATTAACAAGTTATACAAGAAAAAATTCCTTAATCCTTATGACTATGAATCATTAGGAACTTGTGAATCATGTCTCATGGGTAAAATGACCAAGACTCCATTTAGTGGACATAATGAAAGGACAACTGAGTTATTAGGACTCATACACACTGATGTATGTGGACCTATGACAACTTAGGCCAAGGGTAGATACTCATATTTCATCACATTCACTGATGATTTTTCAAGGTACGGATTTGTGTATCTAATGAAACATAAGTCCGAAGCTTTTGAAAAATTTTTAGAGTATCAAAGTATGGTGGAGAAACAAACAGGGAAAAGTATTAAGATCCTTCGATCAAATAGAGGAGGTGAATACTTATCCACCGAGTTTCTTGATCACCTTAAAGAAAAGGGAATCATCTCTGAATGGACTCCTCCTTACGCACCACAATTAAATGGTGTTGCTGAAAGGAGAAATCGTACTTTATTAGATATGGTACGGTCCATGATGTGCTTCATAGACTTATCTATTTCTTTCTGGGGATATGCCTTGGAAACAGCGGCTAATATTTTAAATAGAGTACCATCCAAATCTGTATCTAGCACTCCATATGTGTTATGGAGGGGAAAGAAACCCAATCTTAAGTATCTTAAGATATGGAGATGTCCAGCCTATGTCAAAAGAAATTTTGGACATAAGCTTGATGTTAGAGCAGAAAAGTGTCTATTTGTTGGATATCCTAAATATAGTATAGGATATCTGTTCTACCACCCTACTGAACAAAAGGTTTTAGTCAGTAGGCATGCCACTTTTATGGAGAAAGAGTTCATCCTACAAAAGGGCAGTGGGAGAAATATTGAACTTGAAGAAGTTCAACAAGTAGATACATCTCAACCAAATCATAACATAGTTAGTATAGAACCTGAACACACCACTTCTATCCGTAGGTCTGATAGGGTGCGACATGCACCTGAGAGGTATGGGTTCATTATTGAAAATAATGAAGCCCGAATCATTGATAATGATGAGCCTCTAACATATACGGATGCTGTCATGAGTAGTGACTCAGACAGATGGCTGGAAGCCATGAGATCCGAAATGGACTCCATGTATGTCAACCAAGTCTGGACTTTGGTTGATGCACCAGAGGGTGTTAACCCTTTGGATGCAAATGGGTCTATAAGAAAAAGATTGGGGCAGATGGCCAAGTTGAAACTTATAAAGCCAGATTAGTGGCTAAGGGTTTCAGACAAAAACAGGGAATAGATTATGATGAAACATTTTCTCCTGTTGCCATGCTCAAATCTATTCAGATCATGTTTGCTATCGCAGCATATCATGATTATAAAATATGGCAGATGGATTTGAAAACCGCATTCCTTAATGGTTTCCTTGAGGAAGAGGTTTATATGTCACAGCCAGAAGGTTTTATCTTGGAGACTAAACCTAATCAGGTATGTAGGCTGAAGAAATCTATTTATGGATTAAAGTAAGCATCTAGGAGTTGGAACATCCGATTTGATAAGACAGTCAAAGAATTTGACTTTATCAAAAATGAGGATGAACCTTGTGTGTACAAGAAGACCAGTGGGAGTGCCATAGTTTTCTTGGTTCTATATGTAGATGACATACTCCTCATTGGGAATGATATCCCAATGTTACAATCAGTCAAGGTATGGTTATCTAAACAGTTTTCCATGAAAGACTTGGGAGAAGCATCTTATATACTAGGCATCAAGATCTATAGAGATAGATCTAGGAGGATGCTAGGTTTATCCCAGTCTAGGTACATTGACCAAGTGCTAAAAAGATTTAGCATGGAGGAAAGTAAAAGAGGTTACTTACCTATTGGTCATGGCATACATCTTTCTAAAAAGATGTCTCCTAAGACACCTGAAGAAAGAAATAGAATGAATTCTATACCTTATGCTTCGGCAGTAGGGTTTATTATGTATGCTATGTTATGTACTAGGCCTGATGTGGCATATGCCTTAGGTATAGCCAGCAGGTTTCAGGCTGATCCAGGAGAGGATCATTGGAAGGCTGTGAAAAATATTCTTAAGTACTTGAGAAGAACTAAGGATATTTTTTTAATATACGGAGGATCTGATCTTAAACTAGAAGCTTATTCAGATTCTAGTTTTCAATCAGATCCAGATGACAGCAAATCTATATCTGGGTATGTTTTTTCCCTAAATGGAGGAGATGTAAGCTGGAAGAGTTCTAAACAGCAAACTGTAGCTGACTCAACAACTGAGGCAGAGTACATTGCTGTTAGTGAAGCTGCCAAGGAAGCTGTCTAGATGAAGAAGTTCATATCAGAGTTGGGCGCAGTTCCTGAGATTAAAGGTCCAGTATCACTTTACTGTGATAATACTGGGGCTGTTGCTCAAGCAAAGGAACCAAGAGCTCATCACAAATCAAAGCACATTCTGAGATGCTTCCATCTCGTTCGAGAGATTGTCGAAAGACAAGAAGTCTGCATTAAAAGGGTAGAAACGAAGAACAACATAGCAGACCCGTTCACTAAGGCTCTATCATAGCGAGAGTTTGATCGCCATCTTGATTGTATGGGGTTAAGAATTAAAGGCGATTGGCTTTAGTGCAAGTGGGAGATTGAAAGATTGTGCCCTGAAAGCCAATTGAAATATTGTATTTCGATCCCAAAATCAATGAATTGACATTATTATAATAAAGGCATTATTTTCATCATACGCTGTGTCTTTATGATTATATGATGAACCCCATAGATTAGGGCTATGGTTCTAGGATTATGATGAGATCATACCAGTGAGACCTAAAGCCTTAAAACCCTAATCTAAAATATTCCTAGTCGATGGGACATTGAGTTGGGGATCAATGTTTCTGGCAAGACCAGCACATCCTATATATGCTTTGTGATGAGGGTGACTGATCTCATAGTCACTTGTGTTTGACACTAATCTAGGATGTGAGTGTTCATTAGAGAATGAGTTCACTGAATTGATCCAGATTGAGAATATCTAATGGAACCTCATCTATTTGTCAATAGATAATTCTCATAGTGGGAGTAGTGCATGTGGTCCTTTGACCTGAGACTACCATGGTACCTTATATATATGAATCCATACTTTGGATCGCAATCAATCATGACACTGAGTCATGCACGAGGTGATACTGGGTATGGTGGATTGTATATGGAGGTTGTGAGTAGGTCAACAAGGAATTGATCAGCCCTAGTAAGAGGGAATTGCTTCCAGCTAATTTTGATTAAATGATGGATTCAGGAAATCTTTGATCAAAGTATGAACATTAGAGTTAATTTCTAATGGTTCATTAATGAATCATCATTATAAAGATTGAGCTAGGGATGAATATGAAATTGGATTTGACAAGTATCCATATTCATAATCATATTCGGGATGCAAGTTGATCAAAGGACTGAATTGCCCGGTAACTCACCACTAAAGGGTATTTTGGTAATTCCACCAAAATTTCATATCTTCCGGGTAGACATGATACGTTGCTAGACATCAATCTTGTCTTGTAGGTATATGATTGAATTATGGTATTTCAAATCAGAATTAGATTCTAATTGACTAAGTCGAGCTAGTTTGAGTTGACCTAAATCGACTTAGTTGAGATCTAACCGAATTAAGTCAAATAGCACTCGGACCTACTGTTGGCTAGGTGTGGAACCCAATGGGTCACACACAAAAAGAAAATTGATGAAGGATTTAATTTGGAATTAAATCATGTTTGCAGGATAAACACACTAGCATGTGTTGCAGACCAAATTTCTATTCGAATCAGATTCGAATTTGGTTCCGAATTGGGCTTAATTGGGTTCTGATTGAACCAGATTAAGGTCTAATTTAAATTTTAGGACATTGGGCTAACCCATGGCTGAACCCAAGTGAATCAAGTGCACTAAGACCCTCTCTCCAAGCCGCCCACTCCTTTCCTCACCCGCGCGCGCCAAGAAGAAGAATCCATGCGCGTGTGGACTCCTCTTCACGCGCGTGGGAAGAAAATTCCGTCGGAGAAAAAAAAAAAAAGATAGGGGGTGGGGGCGATTTGGATGTTTATCTGACGCCCTTGGATCTGGATCTGATGGCCAAAAAAATTAAGGAAAAAGATCCGTCATTTTTCGGTCGCAAATCCGTCTCCAAAAGTCACGATTGTTCCTGAAGTTTTTCCGAGAGTCCTCCTCGTCGGAAAAATGAAAATTAAATTGGAGAATCATGATTTTTGGTTGAGGGGATGCGTGAGGAATGAGGGATCATGATTCCTGGGGTTTCAGAGGGTTGCGTTGTTTTGAGAAGATGCCCCTCTGAAATCTATAAAAGGGTTTGGGTTCTCGGGGGTTTTTGCTGATAATAAAATTCAGAGATCATATTCCTCTCCTCCTCTCCGGAATACTCCTTCCCTTTATGCTTGTTAGGTATTGTTTCCCTTACAGAGATAATCTCTGTCAAAACTCTGACCCTAAACAAGAATAAGAGGAAGGTCTTGAACGGTAAAGGAAAGGAAAAGGAAGGATCTGTTCTTCTTCTTTTCATTCTTGAATTAAGACATTACTTGTCTTAAATTCTTCCTCCAATTCAATTCAAGAAAAGGAATTCAAGAAAGGGAATTCAAGAAAAGAATTCAAGAAGAGGAAAGAAGGAAGAAAAGAAATTTTCAAGAAAGAAAATTTTAGCCTAAAAGTCCAAGAATTGAATTCTTGAAAAAGATTTCAAGAAGAGGAGCCAAGAACAAGAAATTGTTGTCTTCATCTTTTTCTGTGTGGATCACCATTGGAGGGTGAACATTTGGGCACCTGGTGGAGATTCAGAATTTGGATTTTAGCAATACAGGTTAGTACTTTTATATGAGCTTAATTCTTATATATACATGTTATATGTTTTAATTCTTTTAAGGAGATCTTGGGTTAAGGGTTTGGTGAAGATTTCATAAAGATAAAAATTTTGAAATCTATGTTTTCGCCTTGCCACCGAACCCTACACAGGTAATCGCTGATTTTATTATAGAATGCACCTAGGGGCCAGAGGCAACCTCTTTGGTAGCCGAAGTACTTATGGCTGATCCAGTGGAAGGGATCGAGCCCGCCTGGACTCTCCATGTGGACGGAGCTTGTTGCCGAGGTGGCTTAGTCCCAATAGGGGGGTGAATTGGAAATTATAAAATTTTTGCAAGTATATGCACAATTAATTCCAATTAGTGATTAGGTGCTGTGTTAATCAGAGAAAAAAAAGCAGAAGCTAAAAGATAAAGCAAACACAACACAAACGAAGCAGATTTATAGTGGTTCGGAGCAACCCAGCTCCTACGTCCACTACCCAAGTTTACCACTCGGGATTTCCACTATATCCCCCAAACCGGAATACAGTCGGATTATTTTGCAGGCTCATAATCCAAACCTCTATACTTTGGTTTTTGAAATCGGGCTCACCAAAGAAACCCAAGCTAGGTTTTTACAGGTTCACCTAAAACCTCTACACTTTGGTTTTTAGCCAGGCTCACCAAAGAAACCTCTACACTCTGGTTTTAAAGCTCACCAAAGTAACTTATTTGGTTTTTACAACAGGGCTCACCAATAACCCAGATATTCTAAAAGATAGAATAAGAAAAGCAATAATAAAGACAAACTCTGTTGTCTGGGTGGTTGCCAATGCAGCTCGAGTGAAGATCCACTGAATGCTCTTCAATGCACTTCAATGGCTTCCTTGCTTTTCCTCAAAAGGTGCTTCAAGCTTCTGGTAAGAGTTGTTGCAGGCTTGAAGGTAATCTTTAAAGCTCTAGTGCTCTCTCACTTCACTTCAATAAGTGTTCAATAAATGCTCAATAAATCATTAGCCTCTTCAAGGATGTTCTCATACCTTATTTATAGAGACTTCAACTGCCTTCCCATGATTTTGAACATTGTAGACCATTGGGAGGTAACAGGTTACCGTTGGAGCATATTTGGAATTCAAAAACTGAGAACAGGAACTAGCTGTTGGAGGTGACCCCGTCATTCCAATCGGCTCGGACAAACTTCGAGTTGGCTCGGATGAAGTTCAGGTCGACTGGGCTGAGTGCCAATCGGCTAGCTTCCACAGTTGAAAAAATACCTCACTCTAGACGAGTCGGCTGGGCTGAATTCTAGTCGGCTGGAATCTCAGAGGCTTCTCAGACTATTTTCAACTGAGTTCTGGATGAGTCGGCTGGATCTAAATCCAATCGACTGGATTGCTGAGAATCTCAGAATGTTCTCAACCTTGTTCTGGACGAGTCGGCTGGACCTTGGTGCCAGTTGACTGGATCTACGTGTCAGAGAACTTGTCTTCAGTGCTAGTGCCAGAGTTGGCTGGGTTGTTCATCCAGTCGGCTCGAAGGTGGTTCTTCAGCTAGATCAGCTTCAAACTTCTAGAACACTTGTTCCAAGCTTTAACAATCTTCTTTAAGCACTACTTACAATAAATTCAATAAAACTTGAAGCAACAAGGACTAGTAGAAGTAACCCTTTAACTGATTTTAATGGGAAACTTTTTAGAGTTCTTCTTTACAGGAATCTAAGTATTTTATAACTCAACACAAAACATTAAAGATTGTAGGAATTGAAAAATGTGTCAATGTAGTTGTCCTACAAAAACTTGTCAATCAATTGAAGAGTTGTTAGATAACCAAATGTATGCTCCAATATTTTGTTATCATCAAAATCACTTTAGGGGTCAATAAAGCTTCCAATCTCACTGGATGTGGGGCAGGCCTGATCTTAGCCGACCCTGATGGGTAATGTCTGGAGTATGCTCTACACTTTGCATTTCAGGTATCGAACAACCAGGCATAATATGAAGCCTTACTTGCATTGTTGAGGATAGCTGGTGAATTAGGCATTGGTAGAATGCAGGCCTTCTCTGACTCCCAGTTGGTAGTCAATCAAGTGAAAGGCGAGTTTGAAACAAGGGACCTTATCTTGGCTAAGTACTTGGACAAGGTATGAGGCTTTACATCTTGGCTCAAATTTTTCGAGATTCTCCATATACCTCAACTGTAGAACTTGCGAGCGGATGCCCTGTCACGGTTAGCTACAACTGCAATCAACACCTCTGATCGGACCTTTGTGGAGCATCTGCAACGCCTGAGCATCGCTGAAGAGCTGACTGAGATCCATCAAGTTGAGCAGGAGGAATCATGGATGGATGCGATCCATATCTTCCTGGTTCAGGGCACTCTTCCGGATGACCGGTCGAAGCCAAGCGTATACACTTGACAGCCTCTAAGTACGTCGTCCTCGATGGGACCCTCTACAAGCGGTCATTTTCACAGCCGCTGCTAAAGTGCTTAGGGCCGACCGACGTAGACTATGCACTCAAGGAGGTACATGAAGGCATTTGCGACGACCACCTGGGAGGAAGATTCCTAGCTTATAAAATTATCCGGCAGGGATATTACTGGCCCATAATTCAAAAGGACGCGTCGGACTTCATGCAGAAGTGTGACGTGTGCCAAAGGTATTCAGGTGTCCAAAGGAGGCCCGCCAGCCAGCTGACCCCGCTTACGGCACCGTGGCCATTTGCCCAGTGTGGCATGGACATCCCGGGACCCTTTCCCCCAGCGTTCAGCCAACAGAAATTTCTTCTTGTGGCCATCGATTACTTTACCAAATGGGTGGAGGCTGAAGCAGTGGCATAAATAATGGAGGCCATGGTGGAGAACTTCGTTCGGAACTACATCATCATCTGGTTCGGCATCCCACGGACAATCATTACTGATAATGGAAGAAAATTTGACAACTCAAGATTCCGAGATTTTTGCCAGCAATACCACATTTCCCATCGGCTTACCTCGATCGGCCACCCTCAGTCCAATGGAGAGGCTGAAGTCACTAATCGGACGATCCTGCATGGGTTGAAGACTCGGCTGAACGAAGCCAAAGGACTTTGGGCGAAAGAGATTCACTCGGTATTGTGGGCATACCGGACGATCGCTTGGACGACAACCGGAGAAACTCCATTCAACTTGACCTATATGAGTGAGGCGGTCATCCCCGTAGAGATCTCTTTGCAATCCCTACGGGTTGATCACCTCACCGAGCCAATCAATTCGGAGCAATGGAGGGCTGACCTAGATTTGCTGGAGGAAACCAGGCTCTAGACAAGCATGAAGATGGTGACTTACCGATAAAAGATGGCTAGATATTACAACTCGAGGGTTAAGGCACGAACCTTCCAAGTTGGAGACTTGGTCTTGCGAAGGATGGAGATTTCAAGGCCGATCGAGCAAGGAAAACTTTTTCCTAATTGGGAAGGTCCTTATCGAGTCAACGAAGTGATCCGGGCTGGGACCTACCGACTCGAGCATTTGGGCGGGTGACAAATATCACACCCATGGAATGTAGACAACCTTCATAAGTACTATCAATAAAGTCCACAGTTTCTTCCACCTACACTCCGAAAGTCCGACTCCGGTTGGCAAAGGCTCTAGGGTAGCCCACTTCGAAAGCCCGACTTCGATCAGCAGAGGCTCTAGGGCAGCCCACTCCGAAAGTCTGACTCCGGTCAGCAAAGGCTCTAGGGCAGCCCACTCCGAAAGTTTGACTCTGGTCGGTAGATGCTCTAGGATAGCCCACACCGAAAGTCCGACTCCGGTCGGCAGAGGCTCTAGGGCAACCCACTCCGAAAGTCTGACTCCGGCCGGTAGAGGCTCTAGGGTAGCCCACTCCGAAAGTCTGACTCTGGTCGGCAGAGGCTTTAGGGCAACCCACTCTGAAAGTCTGATTCCAGTCGGTAGAGGCTCTAGGGCAGCCCACTCTGAAAGTCCAACTCTGGTTTGCAGAGGCTCTAGGGCAGCCCACTCTGAAAGTCTGACTCTGGTCGGCAGAGGCTCTAAGGCAGCCCACTCTGAAAGTCTAACTCCAGTCGACGGAGGCTCTAGGGCAGCCCACTCTGAAAGTCTGACCCCCATCGGCAATCACCGCAAACGACCCATGTGAAACCGCGTGGAGAACAGATTGCAAATCTAGGCCTACCGACGGACTAAGCTTGGAGCTAATCTCCAGGTTCATGAGTCCAGACTAAGCTGCTGCCCCTTCCGGCCAACGTACCGGCTTCAAGCTTTAAGGGGCCGACCAAAAATACTTGGGAATTTTACTAAGTATCTAGATTGGATCGGTGCAGGACGGCCATCTGGAAGAGAAGATGACCCGCAGTACCAAGGGGCCGACCGGAAACACTTAGAAAAATTTCGAAAGGAAAGTATTTGTTTCACACCCACATACACGTGAGATAGCTAAAAGGTTTTTCATTGATATCAAAAGTGGATGTTTACAAAAGAAGGTGGGTCAGACCTTTACAAACCCCTTAGGTCGGACCCATGGAAGATGCGTTGGGGGCCCCAACTTTGGCCCCGTCCACTACAATTGGGAGGTTAACAAGAACTGTAACACTCGGGGGCTTGACCGAGACGTCCGTCGTCTCTACTTCGGCCCCGGCCTTCTCAGTCTCACCTTCGGCTTAAGGCTCTCCCTCCTCTGCAGGTTCTTCCAGTTCTGCATCCGACAGGCCCAGCTTCGAGAAAAGTAAGGCCACCTTCTTCAAGCAGTCGTCGTAGCCTTCTCTATAAAAGTTCGATGCTGCCTCTTCAACCTCCTCAGTGAAGCTAGAGGAGGCCTTGTATGTTGTCATTGCATCCCGGACCTATCTCGCGGCCAGCTCCTTTGCTTCCTCAAGTTGGGTCATCAGCTATACTACCACTGCCCGTTCGGCCTATGCCCTCTTGTCGGCCTCAGAGAATCGACCCTCCTCCTCTTGTAGCTGGCGGGTGAGGGAATTCACCCTCGCTTTCTTCTTTTTCAGTTTGGCCTCCCGGTCGGCCAGTTGGCTCTCTGCCTCCTTCAGAGCCTCTTTTGATGACTCGGCCTCTGCTTGGGCAGCCGACAACCTCTCTTTCGCAGACTTTAAGGATGCCCCCATGGCAGCTTGAGTTGCCTCTAGCTCCTGCACCCTTCTAGCAGAGGTCTTGGCTGCGTGAAGCACCCGGCCGATGCCATCATCCATCAAGGAGATATCGTGAAGGAGCTACGAACACAAGAGTAAGTTAGCACTGTACGAGGGAGGAAAAGATATGAGGAAGAATGCTAAGTGCCTTACCCTCATGAGGTTATGGTAGGACTCTACGGCCACGTCACTCACGTTCCTCTGGATTGACCGCTCCTAGTCAACGTCAGTCATCACCCCACTAAGTAGGCTCCGTGCTCTCTGAGGGTGGTCCAGGGCGTGCCAGTGCTGGAACTCCTCCTGATGAATTTCTTCATCAGACTCTTCTTCGGCCGCCTCGTCTTCGGCCCCTCCTCCTACAACCATCCCCTTTCCCTTGTCCGCTGGGGGCTCCGCCTTATCTAGGCCAACGGGCACGGGAGCTGACGCTGCCGTTGTGCCAGATAGCTCCGACTACTCCTGCCCCCATGGGGCGCCTAACCCCCCGGTGGGAGCCGAAGCCCCGGGTGTCTTCTTGGCCAACACCTCAGTAAGGGGGAATCGTCCTCATCGGACTCTACCTCCAAGATGGGTGCAGGCTGTTCCTCCTCTCGCCTCTTCTTCTATCTTTCGATAGCTGGTGTTGGGGCCGACCCCGGAGCGGGCCTCTTTCGCACCGCCCGCTGAATGACCTTGGCCTTGTCGATTCTCTTCATTCCCCCTCCTGTTATAAGGAGATTAAAGTGAGCTGAAGGAAGAGAGGCAACAGGGTCTAAAAGGCAAGCCAGGAAGAAAGAGGTCGGCCCTTGCCTAAAAATCCTTGGGGGCTAATCCCTGCCTGGTGAAGGCGGTCTTCCCCCAACAGTTCGAATACCGCGGTCGGGTCAGCTCCGTTGATCTCATTGAACTTAGCCTGGTCGGCCATCAGGATCGACCTCCCTTCGTGGAGCCTTGCCCACGGCTCCCTCCACAAGGGCTCGAACCCCCAGGGTTGGAGATTGCTCATAAGGAAAAATCGGGCCTTCCACCCATGGACGGTCGACGGGAGACACTTTAAGATTTTCTGGTCGGAACGGGGACTGAACATCCACCATTCCTGGCTCCTAAAATCTTTCTTTAAAAGAAAGAAGTTGCCGAAGAGAGATGATCTGGGTGCAAGTCTGACCCTATGACATAACACGACGAAGCAGCATATGATCCAGATGCTGTTCGGAGTTAATTGCGCCGAGGTGACCCTATAAAAATTGAAGACCTCTATGAAGAAGGGGTGGAAGGGGAACCTCAAACTAGCTTTGAGGTGAGATTCATACATTGGGAGAGTTCCCGATCCCAATGGGCTGTTCGCTCTCCCCTCTCGGCCAGGCAGCGTGAGGTGCAGGGTAGAAGGGATGCCCTATACTGCTCTAAGGTTCTCGATCCGTTCTCGGGTCATGGTCGATGGAATCTCACTCGGCCCCAGTTGCCTAGGTCTATGGACTGGACCCCTACTGGTGGCTACCATTAATACTAAAGAAGAAGGAAGACCAAGGAACTAACCTGAAGCTAAACTCCTAAGAGCTAGGTTTCATGGAAGAAGAAGGAGCTCTCTCTCTCTCACGGGGCACAAACACGGCGGGAAAACCCTCTCGGAGCACCTCGCCCCTCCTTTTATAGGTCTCCGGGGGGGCACCGCCTCTTGCTTCGTGGGTGTCCTAACCGCTCCATCAGAAGATGCAATTGCCCATGCCTCAGAGACCGAAGTGACAGGTCGATCCCAGTGATAGACGACGATCCATGTAAGTGCCAAATCAGCGATACAGGAATCGCATAAAAAATGGAATCGACCGCTCAGATGCCGCCACGTGGTGCGGCGCGTCCCTCTGTTCTCGCCATTACGCATGCCAGCCTGGCTCTTCATCATGATGTCTTTTTCAGCATTAACTGTGACTCCTGCATCCCCAATACGGGGCCAACATCTATCCAAGAGGCCGATCATGGGAGATTCGAAGCGATCCGTCATGATGATCCCGGATAAGACCTGAATAGACGTGGTCCGTGCAAGAAACGATGCTCCTGCCCTTCGAGGTCATGTGCCTCCTCAAAGCCCAACAGCAAGAGGGCAATTGTTACACCCATCCGGCCGGCCCAGGTTGGGCCGGACAAGGCATCCGGCGGCTAACCCAGGTTGAAGATCACATCGATCAGCTCTCATCTCCACCGAGGGTCCAATGAGCCGACTGACCGTAGGGCCGACTGGTTTGGAGGCCGACCGACCCAAGAGGCCGGTCAGTCTGAAGGTGGCCCCATCTAGCCAAGGTATGGCTGACCCCCGTTGAGGGTCTCTTGGAGTTTTCGAAGGGCCCTCCTCTTTTGTGTGCCGTTCGGCCTCTCTAGGACTCCTTATGGACCCTCGGTTAGCTAGACGACCTACTCCTATTAGGTCCGGCCGGCCCGTCTCCGTCTGAGGAAATTCTGGGAGCTCCTCCTGGATCCATCGATCGACTTCTCCAGATATCAAGATGAGCACCCCTGTCGGTCGGGTGATAGCCTCTAGATGTGTCCGGCCAACCTGAGGTCTTTCTCAAAACTGCTCGAAGGTTCTGGAAGATTCTCTCCAGCTGGTACCAGAATTCTGTTGCAATGGACTCCATGACTTTATGCCACCTGGCTATCACTCTGATCCTCCCAGGGGCAAATCAGGGTCTTTAATTCTGTTCTCTAACAGATCTTGGCAGTATCCCATGCCCATAAAAGGTGCCCGGGGGACCTATGCTAGGTAGTGAAAGGGATATGCCCTACAAGCCAATCTATGTTGTATCTCCCAAACCATTGTAATTGACAATATTCTAAATAAAGGCATTATTTTTCATCATACGCTGTGTTTATATTATATGATGAACCCCATAGATTAGGGCTATGATTTTAGGGTTATGATGAGATCATACCAGTGAGACCTAAAATTTTAAAACCTTAATCTAAAGTATTCCTAGTCAAAGGAACCCTGAGTAGGGGATCAGGGTTTTCCGATAAGACTAGCACATCCCATGTATACTGGAAATGGTGACTGCTCTCACAGTCACTTGTGTATGACACTAATACTGGGATGTGGGTGCTCATTGAAGAATGAGTTCACTGATATGATCCAGCTTGAGAACATCTAATGGAGTCTTAGCTGCATGTCAATAGAAGGTTCTCATAGTGGGAGTGGTACAAGTAATCCTTTGACCTGAGACTGCGATAAGTACCTTATGTACATGAACCCATGCTTTGGTTCAATCCTAATCATGACATTGAGTCATGCACAGGATTGATACTGGGAATGGTGAATTGGATATGAAGGTAATGAGTAGGTCAACAAGGAATCGATCACTCTTAGTAAGAGGAGATTGCATCCAGCTAGTTAATAATCGGATGATGATTCAGGAAATCTTTGATCAAAGTAAAGATATTAGAGATGGTTTCTAATATCAAGATAATTGAATCATCAATATAAGATTGAGCTAGAAATAAATATAATATTGGATTTGACATATATCCATATCCATAATTATATTTTGGGTGCAGGCTGATCGAAAGATTTAATTATACGGTAACTCTCTACTGAAGGGTAGTTTTGGTATTTCACCAGAATTTCCATATCTTCCGAGTAGACATGACACGTTGCTAGACGTCAATCTTGTCTTGTGGGTTGATCAAATTTAAAGATCACTTATTAGGAAGAGACCTAATTGATCAAGTCGGGTAAGCCCGATTTGACCTAAATCGATTAGAAAGAGTTCTAATCAAATTAGGTCAACTTGTATTCGAACCCACTGCTGGCTAGATGTGGAACCCAATGGGTCACACACTTAAGAGGATTGATCAAGAGTTTAATTTGTGATTAAATCATCTTTGCAGGATAACACTCTAGCAGGTGTTGCAAACCCTAGCTTCTATTCGAATTGGATTCGAATTAGGATTCCGGATTGGTTCAATTTGGGTTCTAATTGGATCTAATTAGACCCTAATCGAGGTTATAGGGATTATGGCTAACCCTATTGGCTATCCATGCACCTAGGCTAGCCCCCATCTGCCCCTTAGCATTTTTAATGCCAAAATGCCAAGAGTCCATGTGCTAATGGACTCTTGGCGAGCCATTTGGAAGAGTCCATGGCGCATGGACTCTTGGCGCGCCCCACTTAATTCTTCGATGTTTTTATTTGGGGCAGCCTCCTTTCTTAGAGTTAGTGCCTCAGATATGCCCCCTTGGATGGGAATCCAACGGCTGATGATTTTTTAAGAAAGGAAGAAAGCGCCTGTTGCTTCTCGGTCGCGCGAAATAACATCTCTTCGGAGATGAAAAGTCGCGACTCCTTTCTTTTTAAAACACCGCGACTTTTTCTTTAAAAAAGGCCATGGGATTTAATCTGGAAGGCTGTGAGAAAGTGGGAAGGGGCGTGAGAAAATGAGAAGGGCGTGAGATGGGTGTTTACGGAGAGGTGTGTGGGCGCCTATCTGAGATCTATTTAAAGGGTCGGGAAAATCAGAACAAGGTTAATGTTTTCTTTTATTCCTTCTTCCTCTCCTAAAGACTCTTTTATTCTTTTCTTGCTCTTGCACTGTTTCCTTTACAGAGTACACCTATGTCAAAACTCTGCTACTGAACAAGAATAAGAGTAAAAGTCTCCGACGGTAAAGGAAAGAAAGGAGTTCTGATTTATTCCTTCCTTCTTACATTAAGATATTATTGTCTTAATTTCTCCTCCAACTTAAGACAAGCCTATATCATCTTAGGACAAGATCTTTTCTTCAAGACAAGGGTGTCTAAAGGGCCAAGGTCTTAGTGGAAGGAGGAGAAGAGATCAAGGAAAGGGAGGCTACCTCTTGTGTGGAAGAATTCAAGCCATAATCCGAGCAATAGAGTTCTAGAAAGAAGAACTCAATTGGAGGGACCATTGAAAAGAAGTTAGTGTTTCTTGATCATTGCTCTGTGTGGATCACCATCGGAGGGCGGACACCTGGACGCCTGGTGAATTCAGTTAGCCCCTTCAACTTCAAGTTTGTTGGAATTAGCGATTACAGGTTGGTGCCCTAATTCTTACAATGTAAGTTTGCATGTTTAATATATGTTTTAATCCTGAATAAGGAGATTCTGGCTAAGGGTTTATGGTACAAATTTCATCATTTTTGAAATTATTTTTCATAATGGTGCATCAAAAACCCAACAGTGGTATCAGAGCCACCCTTATTATAGTTAAAACATATGAAAATAATTTATATGTCTTTTTGTTCTAGTGTCGCATGTTAGGGTTTTTAAACCCTTGAATGCTGATACACTTAGCACATTTATGAAATGAATGTATGTTTGAGAATCTATGTTTGATGTGTGTTACTGATTAGGGTTTTTTCACTCAAACCCTAATCATTATAGAGATAAGTTTAGTTTTGAAGTCATCATACTGAAATAAAGTTGCCCTGGCATAATGGTGGATCCATTATGTGGTAAATGGTTGTCCTAGTATGATGACACACTTAGCACATATTTGTTTATCAGAGTGATATGATTGTGATATGTTCTTTAAGAATGTGCTGGCAATTTTATAAAACCCTCCTCTTAAAAATTATATTAAATCATAGTATATTTAACTAATAAGCATCACTAGTCATGATGAACAATTGATCATTCGGTGTCTAGAAATGTGGTTCTAGGAAGGTAAAAAGAATTATGGTTTTTAATTGGTTCTGTTGACTGACTTGGCCAATTTTTATTGGTGTCTAGGAAAGCAACGGGGGGACTCCCACATCTCTTCCACTTGCCCGATCGATTTAATTATATTTAAATCTTGACTATAATGCTTAGTGTTAAAAATACTATATATTGGCCTTCCTTCATGCTGGATCATTATTGTGTTATGAACCACATTAGGTTTGTTGTGTTATCTGCAAGACCTAATATGGTGATTGACATAATACTAGTCTAGTGCATAGATATGCTTACAGTATATTCAGTATAATGCTTTGTTGTGTTATCTGCAAGGGCATTATATTTGAGTACTGACTGTATTGAAATGAAAGAGTTTTGACTTAACTAGAACATTATGGTTTGTTGTGTTTTTTCAAGACTAATAATGTTCTAGAGGCCAAGTTACTTCTTGAGAATTATATGAGATATAATTGGAAGAGTTTCCTACCTTTGAGCTTGTAAAAGATTTGTTGTGTTATCTGCAAGATCTTTTATAAGTTATTAGGATCTCAATCTCACTAAGAAAAACCGATTAGGGTTCTTCTCGATTATCATAGCGAGGGCTATGGTTTTTGATAAAATAGTGGGAGACATAATTAAATTGAAGACCTAATTTAATTATGTAAGTCATTTCATGGTTTTTTGCTTATATATTGTTCTTTATTAAATGTAGATAAATGGCATCTTCATTATCACTGCGAAGTATCTTAGATACCAACAAACTGACTGGTCCAAACTATGTGGACTGGTTGAGAAATTTAAAGATTGTACCGAGTTCAGAAAAACTTTCTTATATTCTTGATACCCCTAGTCTTAATCCACTAGGGGATGATGCCACACAAGAAGATATGGCCACATACAAAATATGGCAGAATGACTCCCTCACTGTCAAGTGTATCATACTGGCCTCTATGACCAATAAGTTACAGAGACAGCATGAAAGCATGGATACTCAATCCATAATGCTCAATTTAAAAGAGCTTTATGGAGAACAAAGCAGAACTGCTAGATACGAAATATCTAAGCAGTTATTCCATGCTAGGATGACAGAGGGAACATCCGTTCAGGATCATGTTCTGAAGGTAATTGACTTAATCACCAGATTGGGTCAATTAGGTTTTATCATGGATGGGGAGTTAAATCAAGATTTAATCCTGCAATCACTCCCGGAGTCATTTTCTCAGTTTGTCTTGAATTATCACATGAACAAACTGAACACTTCCTTGCTTGAGCTGTTAAATATGTTGAAAACAGCAGAGAGCCACGTTAAGAAAGAAAAGGCTCCACTACTTCTTGTTGATAAGACCAATAAGAAGAAATCAGGCAAAAAGGGTTTTAATAGGAGGCTAAACCCTAAGGGTGGCATCAATAAGAATAAGAAAGGAAAGAAGGCCTCAAAACAGTCAACCTATTTCTTTTGCGGCAAAGCGGGACATTGGAAAAGGAATTGCAAGGCTTACCTTGCAACTGTGAAGCCTGGTGCGTCAGATGCACCAAAAGGTATATATGAGATACATGCTATATTGACATTAAATTTGTCTATATCAAATACTTGGGTATTTGATACCGCTTGTGGTTACCATATATGCAAATCTTTGCAGGACCTCCATAAGCTTAAAGTATTGAAGGAAGGTGACTTCAATCTCTATGGTGCTAGTGGTGATATCATCCAAGCAGAAGCTGTAGGGACCTATATTTTGAAGTTGCCTTCAGGGAAGATCTTGGAGTTAGAAAATTGTTATTATATGCCTAAGATTATTAGGAACATTATATCTATTCCTTTGTTATTAAAACAAGGATATGTAATGGATGTAACGAGCACTGGTTGCTCGATAATGTTATCTAATAAAATTATTTGTTCTGGCATATTTAGCAATGGGCTTTTAACTCTTTCTTCCAATAATAGTGTTTTTCATGTCAATAATAAAAGAAAAAGAAAAGACTTTAATGATACTTTACTTTGGCATCATCGACTTGGTCATGTTAATGAGTCTAGGATAAGCAAGTTATACAAGGAAAAGTTCCTTGATCCTTATGAGTATGAATCATTAGGAACTTGCGAATCATGTCTCATGGGTAAGATGACCAAGACTCCATTTACTGGACATGGAGAAAGGTCAACTGAGTTATTAGGACTTATACATACTGATGTATGTGGTCCAATGACAACTCAGGCCAGAGGAGGATACTCATATTTTATCACTTTTAGAGATGATTTATCTAGGTTCGGGTGTGTGTATCTTATGAAACATAAATCTGAAGCCTTTGATAAATTTAAGGAGTATCAAAGTATGGTCAAAAAACAAACTGGGAAAGGTATTAAAGTTCTTCGTTCTGATCGAGGAGGAGAATACTTATCCACGGAGTTTTTAGACTATCTTAAAGTTAATGGAATTCTTTCTGAATGGACCCCTCCTTATACACCACAGCTAAATGGTATAGCTGAAAGGAGGAATCATACCTTATTATATATGGTACGATCCATGATGTGCTTCACGAATTTATGCATTTCCTTCTGGGGTCATGCCCTAGAAACTGTTGTTTACATTCTGAACAAGGTACCTTCTAAATCCGTTGTTAGTACTCCATATAAAATTTAGAGTGGAAAGAAACCGTATCTTAAATATTTTAAGGTATGGGGATGTCCAGCTTATGTTAAAAGAAATTTTGGACATAAGTTGGAACCTAGAGCGGATAAATATCTATTTGTTGGATATCTTAAAGAGGGTAGAGGATATCCGTTCTACCATCCTACTGAACAAAAGATTTTTGTCAGCAGGCATGCCACTTTTCTAGAAAAGGAGTTCATTTTAGAAAAGGGCAATGGTAGAACTGTTGAACTTGGAGAAGTACAAGAAACACAGATAGGCAGTTCTCAACCATTAGAACATATAGTTAGGACAGAACCAAAACACAAAACTCCTCCCCGTAGGTCTGATAGAGTGCCATGGGCACCTGAGAGGTATGGGTTTATTATTAAAAATAATGAAGCCCAAGTCATTCAAAATGATGAACCTCTGACCTATACGGAAGCTATCTTGAGTACTGATTCAGATAGATGGCAAGAAGCCATGGAATCCGAGATATAGACTCTATGTATGTAAACCAAGTATGGTCTTTGGTCGATGCACCAGAGGGTGTTAATCCTATTGGGTGCAAATGGGTCTATAAGAAATAGATTGGGGCTGATGGCTAAGTTGAAACCTATAAAGCCAGATTAGTGGCAAAAGGTTTTAGACAAAAACAGGGAATTGATTATGATGAAACATTCTCACCTGTTGCCATGCTCAAATCAATTCGGATTTTACTTGCTATAGCAGCGTACCACGATTATGAGATCTGGCAGATGGATGTGAAGACTGCATTCCTCAATGGTTTCCTTGAGGAAGAAGTCTACATGTCACAGCCATAAGGTTTTATTTCAAAGAATAAACCTAATCAAGTATGCAAGCTAAAGAAATCCATTTATGGATTAAAGCAAGCTTCCAGGAGTTGGAACATCTGCTTTGATGAAACTATTAAAAGGTTTGGTTTTATCAAAAATGTGGATGAACCCTGTGTTTATAAGAAGACTAGTGGGAGTGCCATAGTCTTCTTGATTCTGTATGTAGATGACATACTCCTCATTGGGAATGATATCTCAATGTTGCAATCAGTCAAGGTTTGGCTATCAAACCAGTTTTCCATGAAAGATTTGGGAGAAGCATCCTATATACTAGGTATTAAGATCTATAGAGATAGATCTAAGAGGATGCTAGGTTTATCCCAATCTAGGTACATTAACTTAGTGCTGAAAAGATTCAGCATGGACGGAAGTAAAAGAGGTTATCTTCCTATGAGTCAAGGCATACATCTTTCTAAAAGGATGTCTCCTAAGACACCTGAAGAAAGAAATAGAATGAATTCTATAGCTTATGCTTCGGCAATAGGATCCATAATGTATGCCATGTTATGTACTAGGCCTGATGTGGCATATGCTTTAGTCATTGTCAGTAGGTTTCAGGCTGATCCAGGAGAGGATCATTGGAAAGCAGTTAAAAATATTCTTAAGTACCTGAGAAGGACTAAGGATATTTTTCTGGTTTATGGTGGTTCTGATCGTAAACTAGAAGCTTATTCTAATTCTAGTTTTCAATCAGACCCTGATGATAGCAAATCCATTTTGGGATATGTTTTTATGCTAAACAGTGGAGCAGTGAGTTGGAAGAGTACCAAACAGCAGACTGCAGCTGACTCAACCACAGAGGCAGAATACATAGCTGTCAGTGAAGCTGCCAAAGAAGCAGTCTGGATGAAGAAGTTCATCACAGAGTTGGGTGTTGTTCCTGAGATTGAAAACCCAGTGCCACTTTACTGTGACAACACTGGGGCTGTTGCTCAAGCTAAGGAACCAAGAGCTCATCATAAGTCCAAGCACATTCTGAGACGCTTCCATCTCGTCCGAGAAATAGTAGAAAGACAAGATGTCTACATAAATAGAGTTGATACAAAGAACAATGTAGCAGACCCGTTCACTAAGGCTCTACCACAACGAGAGTTTAATCGCCACCTCGAGTGTATGGGATTAAGATTTAAAGGCGATTGGCTTTAGTGCAAGTGGGAGATTGAAAGGGATATGCCCTACAAGCCAATCTATGTTGTATCTCCCAAACCATTGTAATTGAAAATATTCTAAATAAAGGCATTATTTTTCATCATACGCTGTGTTTATATTATATGATGAACCCCATAGATTAGGGCTATGATTTTAGGGTTATGATGAGATCATACCAGTGAGACCTAAAATCTTAAAACCTTAATCTAAAGTATTCCTAGTCAAAGGAACCCTGAGTAGGGGATCAGGGTTTTCCGGTAAGACTAGCACATCCCATGTATATTGGAAAGGGTGACTGCTCTCACAGTCACTTGTGTATGACACTAATACTGGGATGTGGGTGCTCATTAAAGAATGAGTTCACTGATATGATCCAACTTGAGAACATCTAATGGAGTCTTAGCTGCATGTCAATAGAAAGTTCTCATAGTGGGAGTGGTACAAGTAATCCTTTGACCTGAGACTGCCATAAGTACCTTATGTACATGAACCCATGCTTTGGTTCAATCCTAATCATGACATTGAGTCATGCACAGGATTGATACTGGGAATGATGAATTGGATATGAAGGTAATGAGTAGGTCAACAAGGAATCAATCACTCTTAGTAAGAGGAGATTGCATCCAGCTAGTTAACAATCGGATGATGATTCAGGGAATCTTTGATCAAAGTAAAGATATTAGAGATGGTTTCTAATATCAAGATAATTGAATCATCAATATAAGATTGAGCTAGAAATAAATATAATATTGGATTTGACATATATCCATATCCATAGTTATATTTTGGGTGAAGGCTGATCGAAAGATTTAATTGTACGGTAACTCTCTACTGAAGGGTAGTTTTGGTATTTCACTAGAATTTCCATATCTTCCGGGTAGACATGACACGTTGCTAGACGTCAATCTTGTCTTGTGGGTTGATCAAATTTAAAGATCACTTATTAGGAAGAGACCTAATTGATCAAGTCGGGTAAGCCCGATTTGACCTAAATCGATTAGAAAGAGTTCTAATCAAATTAGGTCAACTTGTATTCGAACCCATTGCTGGCTAGATGTGGAACCCAATGGGTCACACACTTAAGAGGATTGATCAAGAGTTTAATTTGTGATTAAATCATCTTTGCAGGATAACACTCTAGCAGGTGTTGCAAACCCTAGCTTCTATTCGAATTGGATTCGAATTAGGGTTCCGGATTGGTTCAATTTGGGTTCTAATTGGATCTAATTAGACCTTAATTGAGGTTATAGAGATTATGGCTAACCCTATTGGCTAGACATGCACCTAGGCTAGCCCCCATCCATCCCTTAGCATTTTTAACGCCAAAATGCCAAGAGTCCATGCGCTAATGGACTCTTGGCGTGCCATTTGGAAGAGTCCATGGCGCATGGACTCTTGGCGCGCCCCACTTAATTCTCCGATGTTTTTATTTGGGGCAGCCTCCTTTCTTAGAGTTAGTGCCTCAGATATGCCCCCTTGGATGGGAATCCAACGGCTGATGATTTTTTAAGAAAGGAAGAAAGCGCCTGTTGCTTCTCGGTCGCGCGAAATAACATCTCTTCGGAGATGAAAAGTTGCGACTCCTTTCTTTTTAAAACACCACGACTTTTTCTTTAAAAAAGGCCGTGGGATTTAATCTGGAAGGCCGTGAGAAAGTGGGAAGGGGCGTGAGAAAATGAGAAGGGCGTGAGATGGGTGTTTACGGAGAGGTGTGTGGGAGCCTATCTGAGATCTATTTAAAGGGTCGGGAAAATCAGAACAAGGTTAATATTTTCTTTTATTCCTTCTTCCTCTCCTAAAGACTCTTTTATTATTTTCTTGCTCTTGCACTGTTTCCTTTACAGAGTACACCTCTGTCAAAACTCTGCTACTGAACAAGAATAAGAGTAAAAGTCTCCGACGGTAAAGGAAAGAAAGGAGTTATGATTTATTCCTTCCTTCTTACATTAAGACATTATTGTCTTAATTTCTCCTCCAACTTAAGACAAGCCTATATCATCTTAGGACAAGGTCTTTTCTTCAAGACAAGGGTGTCTAAAGGGCCAAGGTCTTAGTGGAAGGAGGAGAAGAGATCAAGGAAAGGGAGGCTACCTCTTGTGTGGAAGAATTCAAGCCATAATCCGAGCAATTGAGTTCTAGAAAGAAGAACTCAATTGGAGGGACCATTGAAAAGAAGTTAGTGTTTCTTGATCATTTCTCTGTGTGGATCACCATCGGAGGGTGGACACCTGGATGCCTGGTGAATTCAGTTAGCCCCTTCAACTTCAAGTTTGTTAGAATTAGCGATTACAGGTTGGTGCCCTAATTCTTACAATGTAAGTTTGCATGTTTAATATATGTTTTAATCCTGAATAAGGAGATTCTGGCTAAGGATTTATGGTGCAGATTTCATCATTTTTGAAATTATTTTTCACAATGGTGCATCGGAAACCCAATAGGTAGGTGCTCTCTTCCCTCTCCACGCTACTCTATTCTCATTTTTCTCTCCATTTTGTTGCTTTAGATCCCCTGCTAACTTAAGCATCGGAGTGCCCCCCGCTGGAGCACCTCCGGCGCCTAGGGGACTTTGTGCAGATCGACCGGCGGAGGAGCTCTCCAGTGTAGCAAGCTGAGCCCGATCCAGGTAGAAGCACGACAACAAGGTCATTGGCTAAAAACAAACCAACTGAATTTATTATCTTGTCTTCCTTCCCTTGGCTTGAATGAAATTATCCTCAACAATCACTTATACACAGACACCAAATGATTCATCATCTCACCTGCTAGCTCAACTTCAAGCCACTATATCTGCCAGCTTAATCTACTTCACCTATTGGTCCATCTTAGCTAGCAAGCTTTTTAGGACCTGACACATAGCTCCCACTACCATGCAAGCAAGCCCAGCATGCTCTCTTCCTGTATGGGTTGATGACCTTGCACCATACTTGTCTGATGATAGCCACCACTTATTAATATGGGTACTCCTATGGAAGCATGCCTACCAGATATATGAGATTTACACCATCTCTAGACACTCCTCTAGGGTATATGTTCTGCAGTGACATGCCAACCATCTTTCCTTGCATCGCATGCCCCGTAGGTACTAGGTATTTCATGTACCTCGTCTATAAATTTGTTCCACGAACCCTCCAAGTATGCTTTTCTAGAATGAGGCTCTCCCAGACTAAGTTCTCTATAGAAGGTCTTTGGAAGAAGTTCTTCGAGAGGCGATTTAGGACAAGGCATGTTGAGAAGCTCCTTTGCCATAAGGGCGCCCCCTAGGCAAGTGTTCCTAAGCATTCTGAGTCCTTTGTATAACTTCACAGCCCTTTTAGAGTTGCCCAATAGTTCTTTATCTCTATTCGGGCAAAGGTCGTAACCATGTTGCCTAGCCTATTCTTTGCCTTGCCTCGCCTAAGTCCCTCTCATCCTCTTAAGGTGGGCTATCTCCTCATTCCATAGCCTTGTCGGCATTCCACTACATCATTAGCCTTATTGGGGGTAATTTTGCCTGGGCCAAGGATATGAAACCAAGATTACAAGTCTAGTCAGCCCTTATTGCATGCTCCCCAATCATTAGACAGGGCCATTAATTCACCAATAATATTTTTGATTCTACCATTACTATAATTAGTGGAAAATATAGTCAGGACAGGGACATAAGGCAAAAATAGACTGTCAACCTAATTGCCAGCATGGATTGTAGACCGTACATTGGGCCAAGCCATCATAAAATAAGTAGGACTACTACAAATGTGTGATTGACCGCTCGGACAACACCCATGTTGACCGCTCATAGAGCGTTTGGCTACAAGCCCTTTAGTAAATACCGGCAAAGGCCAACTCCTATGCCTAAAGGCATCAACAAGCCCATGCCAGCTACTCAAGGAGTGTTCGGCTATAAGCCCTCGAGTAGACACCGATAGGGAATAACTTCTATGCCTAAAGGCATTAGCGAGCCCATGCTAACTGCTTAGGGAGTATTTGTTGGAAATTGTGTCCCCAAGCCAATCTATAGGCTGTAGATGGTTGTGCTATCTTTGTATTTATATATGAATTCTTTTTAATAAATAAAAGTTATTTATTTTAGCTGTCCATCATATTTACATTTTTCTGTAAAGAACTCTTGTGTGATGGAGTCCTTAGAACTACATTGTTTGATATAGAGAGGATATATCAGGTAGTTCTTAAACTGGTTTACAACTAAAGAATACATTATTATAGGACGATGATGTATCAAGTATAGGTTATTGTATGTCATATTTGTTGGTTGTCCTCTTAACCAAAGAGTGTGGAGACACTGGTGTGACATGCAAGTGAAATGTATGACATTTTACTGAACGTGACCATTTGTGGAGCTCCTTTCTGCCAAAGAGTTGCTCGCGAAGGGATATGGATATATGTGTCCCTCAGACTTGAGGTCACCATGGCAGCTTGCAAGCAACTCACTGTACTTTGGTACTGGACTATCTGGATTTCTAATTCAGTGATGGAAGGTTTCTGGGTGTAGTCAAGTACTTGAGGAGCGGTGGTGGATCAAGATAGAATTGACCTTTCCAAATAGTTTGGAGTGAATGACTCACTATGTCTCAATTTAGCAAAACCTTGACCATGGTAGTCCTTATAAGGAGTCACAGAACTTGTGAGGGTGAGACATGATCTGGATAAACCAAATTAGGGTTGGCAATCGAATCCTAGGTCAGTTTGAGCATTATGAGGTCAACGGGATGAATTATATGGCAACAATATGCTAGAGGTTCTTGTGAGGTGCTCTGCATCTTCGACCTATCTGGACATTGGGTATCATTGCTAGATGAGGACTTTGATTGGTACTGGAAATGTTCCAGTGCTACCGGCTTAGTGTTCGAACCTATGGGGTCATACATTATTGGGATATCCCGGTTCAGCTATGAACCAAACTCCGGTTTGACTGGCCGAAGCCCTTTTTCTCCGAATCATGGACTTCGAACCAAGAAAATGCCAGGCCAACTGCAGGCAACCCTAGGCTTCTCACCAGACTACGAGATCCAAAGGACAGAACTTCGGAAGACATCTTCGGCCCTGACCAAAGACCAAGTTTCTCATCAACTTTCGAAGACACGCTCTTCGGTCCCAGCCATAGACATAATCTCCGGCCCCGGGGCAAACGCCAAGTCTTCGGCCCACGCAAAGGAAAAATTCGAAGATGGGACCATGATCTGGCCCAAATAGGCAACTGTAACCAACAGTTACAATCAACACTCTCCATGACATGATCATGGCGCACAACTCCAGCTGCCATGCCTCTGATCTGGTCAGAACCGCTCAATGACAACCAATGATTATCAATCATGGGAGAAATTGACTCCCTATAATCATCGAAAAAAGAGCGGGCCGGAGGCCGGAGGCCTCCTTTTAAATGGTGGTAAGAAGAATGGCTGAGGAGGTACGCAAACACTCACGGATACACCCATACTCTAAGAGCTTTTCTCTCATACTCTCAACACTCTTCCCCATTCTGTGGCTGGGATCCACCTCTGACTTAGGCACGGAGTGTCCCCCACCGAAACAACCCCGGCAAGGGACCTGTTTTGCAGGTGAACCAGGGAGCGGTCCTACAGTGCAGCAGCTCTGACCGACCGATACAGGGACTCCATGCCAACAGATTGGGGTGCCAGGTAGGGGGGCATTAACACTCTTTAAGCTCCCTCCTAGAAAAGGGGAAGTAAGAAGTTCTTGATGGCAAGAGAAAAGACTCAGATAGCTTCTAGAAGCCGAAGTTATGCTCCATCCCAAGGGGGAGCACCCTCGGAGGAGAACGATGTCCCACCTCCCATAGTTGTTGTAGGACTACAGCAATTTGAAGCCATCGTGAACTAGGTCACCAACCTCACAGCCATGGTTCAGGACTTCCAGAATAGAGCTTTTCTGGTGGGAAATCCATCGGCCGCCTCCAGACATAGCTCTCGGTCTCGAAGGAAGAGAGCCCCATGGGAGGATCCTGCACATCTCTCCTCCCGTTCTCGGCCCTCTCCTGAAGGTCGAACTTCGAGATTGCCTAGGTCTGCTGATTGCCCATAGAAAGGGAAAAGGCTTAGGCAAACTCTCCACCCTCCTCCGAAGACTCTACCTCCGTGGAGAGAGCACCGAAGCAGACTCCCAATTACGAAAGGAGATTTAGAGCCATCGAGTCAGAGATGGAGAAGGTGAGAGAATAATGAATGCAGTATCTGAAGGATCCCGATGATTTGATTATGGGTGATCTACTCCCACCCTACTCCGACCGTATCATGGTCGAGGTTATTCCTCGGCACTTCAGGGTTCCCAGATGGAACCTACGATGGCACCTCCGATCCCCTCGACCACTTGGACAGTTTCAAGGCCCATATGATGATCCAAGAAGCATCGGACACGATGCACTACCTCACATTCCTGGCTACCTTGAAGAAAGCTGCTCGGATGTGGTACTCGAGCTTGCACCCAGGTACCATTGACTCTTTTTTTGAGTTAGAAAAACTGTTTGTCTTGCATTTCAGGTCCTGCCGCAAAACTCCACGGAATATGGACACACTGTTCCTCCTTCACCAGAACGAAGGAGAAAGCCTACGAGACTACATCTCCAGGTTTAATGCGACCACACTTGAGATCCGATCTCAACGAGCATGTGGCCATGTCTGCACTGAAGAAGGGGCTTCGTACCTACAGGCTTACCTTTTTTCTGGACAAGAAGTTTCCTAAAAGCTATGCTGAGCTCCTGTCAAGGGCTCAGAAATATGCCGATGCTGAAGAGCAGGCGGCTAATCGATGACTGATCAAAGGGAAACCCCTTTCAAAAAAGAAGAATAACAGGGGACAAGGTCTCCCAACTTCCAATAACAATGGTGGCAGATATACAGATCGCCGAAGAAGTCCTCCCAGGCCTAGAGCATCGGGAGGAAGATTCGACTCCTACACCCTCCTCAACCTCCCTCGAGAGAAGATCCTCATGGAGATAGAGAAAGAAAATTATCTCCAACGGCCCCATCCCATGAAGGCCTCTTCTTCTGTAAGGAATAGGAACAAATACTGCCGATTCCACCGGGACCACGACCACAACACTGAGGAGTGCATCCAGCTGAAGGATGCAATTGAGAATCTTATCAAAAGAGAGTATTTGGGGTGATACATCAGTCACCAAGGACCTCGGTCAGAAGCTACTGTTCTCTAGCCAACTCCTGAAGAAGCCGAACTGCCAAATCAAAGGCCCACCAACGGTGGTGTAGGGATGATACACCGACCCACCAACTGGAGAAGGGATGAAGACGATGCCCCAAAGCGATTCATGGACAATAACGCTATCCTCTTCTCTGATGATGACCTTGTGGGAGTTCGGCTCCCACATGATGATCCCCTTGTAATCTCGGCCGTAGTGGCCAATTATGATGTACAGCGAATTCTTGTTGATAATGGAAGTTCGATTAATGTCTTGATTTACGATGCATTCTCTAAAATGTGTTTGCCTAGACATCAACTATGAAGATCCCCCATACCGCTCATCGATTTTGGGGGAATCAAGTTCAAGCCGAGGGAGAGATAGTGTTGCCTGTGACCCTTGGCACTGAACCCCGATAAAAGACACTACCGATCAACTTCACGATGGTCCGCATCCCCTTAGCATACAACATCATTCTGGGGTGGCCTGCCTTGAATAGGTTCTGAACCGTGATCTCTTCTCACTACCTCTTGGTACGCTTCCCCACCAGGAATGGTGTCAGAGAAGTTAGAGGAGACCAGAGGATAGCACGGCAGTGCCTGATGATCGAAGATAGGCATTCCAATGATTCAACAACTTCGGATCAGCTGGATCTGAGGGATGCAACCGCAAGCCTTGGTGAACCCATGGAGAGGACTGTCTCGGTACCTTTGATAAAGGAAGACCCCTCCAGAGTTGTACAGATTGGGAGTGCACTCAATGAGGAGACCAGAATGGAGTTGGTCCATTTCCTTAGAAATAATGCCGACTCTTTGCCTGGCCAGCTTCGGATATGCCGGGGATTCCTGCCAAAGTAATCACTTATCGATTGGAAGTTACCCCTGGGTACAAGCTAGTGCAGCAGAAGAAAAGGAGCTTCGCTCCTAAAAGATAGCAAGCCATGGATGAAGAAGTCAGCAAGCTCCTTAAGGCAAGGTTCATCCGAGAGGCCCACTACCCCGAGTGGTTGGCCAATGTGGCAATGGTGAAGAAAGCCAATGGCAAGTGGAGGATCTGCATCGATTACACAGACCTCAACAAGGCTTGCCCAAAAGATAGCTTCCCTCTTCCAAATATTGATCAATTGGTCGACGCCACTGCCGGCCACCAGTTGCTGAGCTTCATGGACACTTTTTTTGGCTACAACCAGATTAGAATGGATCCACAAGATGAGGAGAAGATGGCTTTCATCACTGATAAAGGTCTCTACTGCTACAAGATGATGCCGTTCGGCCTCAAGAATGCCGGAGCAACGTTTCAAAGGCTGATCAATAAGGTGTTCGAAAAGCAACTGGGGAGAAACATGGAGGTCTATGTTGACGATATGATCGTCAAGAGCCTCCTCTGGAAAGATCACATCCATGACTTGGAAGAGTCATTCAGTGCCTTACGGCACTACCACATGAAGCTAAACCTGGCAAAGTGTGCCTTCGGGGTCACTTCGGGTAAGTTCTTGGGCTTCCTTGTCACTAAACGAGGGATTGAGGCCAACCCTGAGAAGATTCAAGCTCTAAGAGATATGAGACATCCCTCTTGCAAAAAGGAAGTCCAGCAGTTAACAGGGAGAATTGCCTCCCTAAGCAGATTCATTTCTCGGTCAGCAGAGAAATGTCTTCCATTCTTCAAGGTACTCCGATAGTCAAAGGGCTTTGAATGGTCTGAAGACTGTCGCACTGCCTTTGATGAGCTGAAGAAGTACCTGGAGACCCCGGCATTGCTCTCCAAGCCTCAAGAATGCGAGGTCCTCTATTTATACCTCTCTACTTCAGATAAAGCAATCAGTTCGGTTCTTGTCCGGAGAGATGAAGACGGATCCCACAAGCCAATCTACTATATCAGCAAGGTCTTGTATGATGCCGAAACATGATATGCGAGGATGCAAAAGCTGATCTACTCTCTGGTGATTGCAGCAAAGCGACTGTAGCTATATTTCCATGCCCACGCTATTGTGGTGCTAACCGATCAACCTCTTAAGGCCGTTCTCCGATCTCCTGACACTTCTGGAAGGATAGCCAAATGGGCTGTAAAGTTAAGTGAGTTTGATATTAGTTTTCAGCCCCGATTGGCTATGAAGGCCCAGGTGCTCTTCGATTTCTTGGCTGAGTGCATCTGGAAGTCCGAAGATGAAGCATCTTCGGTAGAAGACAAAGTCTCGAAGGAGATGAAGTCCATCTGGGTGCTTCATATGGACGGAGCTTCCAATGCTACTGGGTGCGGAGTTGGACTCATGCTGGCCAAACCTGACGGTTACACTATAGAGTACGCGCTCCGGTTCTCCTTCCATGCCTCTAATAACCAGGCCGAATACAAAGCCTTGCTCGCCGAACTTTGGATGGCCAAAGATTTGGGAGTTTAGCAACTCCGTGAAAGAAACTGGGTGCAGGTGGTTTGACAATATCCTACGCTAGGCATGCAAACAGTTATGGGAGCAGAATGGATTTTAAAACAATTTTAAAAATCATGCAGCGGAAAACTGCTCCACCCAAAAATCTAATCTATTCAAGTTGCATGTATTAAAATAGGCATGTAACAAAGCATATAATATTTGTAAAATATATAAATAAATACATTTATTTATGCATGATAAAATAAAATTTTTCATACCTTTATTTCACCTGGAATAACTCTGGAATAACTGCTGGAATAGATGGGATAACAGGAATAACTTTATTCCTGTTGTCTTCTTCCTTTGGACGTTTGGGAGCTCTATTTTTGCTCTTCAAAATAGTGACCAAACGACGATGTCCGGAGCTCCTTTTCCTCCCGAATCGAAGGAGCGGTAAGGGAGAATGGTCTCCTTCATTTTCCAACCAAAATCTGCAAGAAAAACACAATGTATAGGGTGTACAAAATCACCCAAGTTGCTGCCAAAAAAATTCTGCTGCAGAAAAATAGCAGCCTTCTTCCTTGCGTTTGGAGCTGTAGAAATGAATCCGGCTCGACCCTCTTGCTCTTAGGAGTAAAGGTATGCTCCCTCTAGAGGGGAGACACACCCGGGGTTCACTGATCCTTCTCCACGAGTGGTGCTAGCCGCTGGAAGGAGCAATGGTCACAGTAAGTTGCAGTAATTTTTTCTTTGCTGCAGATCATATTTTGAGCACTACAAAAGGGGTGAAATGGCCCTTGTAACAGTCCTTCACACTCTCTAAAACCCAACCCCAAGATCACTCGATGGAAGAAGAGATCAGCTTTGAATGAAGCTCCCAAAGAATAGCACTCAAAAAACTTATTTGCTGGCTGTTGCACGGTGATGAAAACCTTCGGCTGAAATAGGGGACTGCTAGAATTTAAATGCAGCAGGGATGAGGGAGAGGGAGAGGCAGGGAAAAGCAAACGACGCCGGCTGCCAAACACCCATTTAACAGCCATTAAATGGGATTAAACCAGGCCGGTGGAGGGAGGAGAAGAGACGCCAGCCCAGCGTCAAACATTCGGTCGTTTGGCATTCTTGTCGCAAGAAATTTTTCTCCCAGCGATTTTACCGTGTAAACGGTCCAAGGAAAAAAAACGACACCGGTTCAAAACCGGTCCAACCAAAAAAAATCTTGGTTCAACCTAATTGAACCAGTTTAAGCCCAATTAAATTGGGTTCAATTGGTTCACAACCAATTGGAGGCCGAAACGAACTCCGAATCAGTTCAAAACTGATTCAGAAAAATCCTGGCACAGTGCTGGTCAACCCGGAACAATTTCTGGCTGACACAAACAAGGACAAGATGGGGAAAAGAGTGCTTAAAAAATATTGTGACCATAAAACTGAGATGAATCCCAATCGTAATCGGTATCCGGATCAGAGAGTAATCCTTTGTGGCGTGTGACCTCATAGGTTCGATCCTAAATGGTAGCACTAGAACAATTCTAGTACCAGCATAGGAAACCATCTAGCAATGGGTCCCGACGTCCGAATAGGTCGAAGATGCGGGAGCAAACTATCGAACCTCTGGCATATGGTTACCGTATAATTCATCCCTTTGACCTCTAATGCTTAGGACGATTGTGATTGGGCTGCCAACCCAGACAGATTCAGTCCACTACGTGTCTCAACCTCGCAAGCCTAGTGACTCTTCACTAGGGCTACCCCGGTCGAGGATTTGCTAAATTGAGATACTGCAAAACATTCAATCCAAACTGTTTGGACAGGTCAATTCCATCTTGGTTCATCACTGCTCCATAAGTACTTGCCTATACCCAGAAACCTTCCATCACCGGATTAAAAATCCGGGTAGTCCGGCACCAAAGCACAGGGAGTTGCTTGCAAGCTACCGTGATGACCTCAGGTCAGAGGGACACATATACCCATATCTAATCATGAGTTTCCCTTTGGCAGAAAGGGGCTGCATGGAGTCACGTTCAATGAGATATCACATATCCCACTTGCAGATCACATCAGTGTCACCACACTCATTTGGTCAAGAGGATAACCAAATGATGTGAACTGCAACAACCTATACTTGATATATTGCCGTCCAGTACAATATATCCTTTGGTTGTGAATAGGGTTTAAGGACCAGTCGATACATCCTCTCTATATCGAAGTCAGTGTAGTCCTAAGGACTTCATCACATGGAAAGAGCTCATTTCAGGGAAATACAATATGTGATGAGCTGCCAAAAATAATATTTTATTAATTCATAAAATGAATACAATACTCAGCACAACAGCCTACAACCCAGACGATTAGCTTTGGGACATAATTCCCAACACTCCGAACCTTCTCAGACTCCCAGTTGGTTGTAAATCAAGTTAACGGAGAGTATGCAGCCAAGGACCCAACCATGGTACAGTACCTAGAGAAGGTACGGGCTTTATCCTCCCAACTGGAATATTTTGAAATCGTCCATGTTCCACAATTAGAGAACTCCCGGGCGGATGCGTTGTCTCGACTGGCAACTATGGCATCGGAATCTCTTGGGCGTACCTTTATTGAGCATCTTGAAACTCTAAGCATAGTCGAAGAGGCTACGAAGGTGCACCAGATCGATGCTGAACCATGCTGGATGGACCCCATCATCAAGTTCCTAAATAAGGGAGAGCTACCAGAGGACAAGGTGGAGGCCAAGAAAATTCGCTGGATGGCATCTCAGTACATCATCTTAGACAGAACCTTCTATAAGAGATCATTCTCTCAGCCATTGCTAAAATGCCTGGGACCAACAGATGCGGATTATGCTCTAAGAGAGGTCCACGAGGGTATATATGGCGATCACTTGGGGGGTAGGTCTCTGGCATACAAGATCATTCGATAAGGGTATTACTGGCCCTCCATCCAGAAGGACTCGACTGATTTTGTGTGAAAGTGCGACCAGTACCAGAGATATGCCAATGTACAGAGACAGCTTGCGAGTCACCTGACCCAACTGGCAGCCCCATGGCTTTTTGCCCAGTGAGGAATGGACATTCTTGGCCCATTCCTGCCGGCATCAGGGCAAAGGAAGTTTCTCCTTGTGGCCATCGACTACTTCATGAAGTGGGTAGAAGCCGAACCACTAGCCCATATCACAGAAGGCAAGGTGAAAAATTTTGTAAAAAACTTCATCATATTCAAGTTTGACATCTCACATGTCATTATCACAGACAACGGGAGACAGTTTGACAATCTGAAGTTCAAGGACTTCTGTGCTCCGTACCATATTTAACATCGACTGACTTCCGTTGCTCATCCATAGTCCAACGGAGAAGCCGAAGTCACTAACCGGACCATCCTCCATGGTCTGAAGACAAGGTTGAATGCTGCAAAAGGACTTTGGGCCGAAGAACTGACCTCTATTCTATGGGCATACCGAACTACCCTGAGAACGGCCACCGGCGAATCTCCGTTCAACTTGGCATACGGTACCGAAGCTGTGCTACCTATTGAAGTCTCCTTGCAGTCCCTGAGAATTGACAACTATGAAGAGCCTGGAAACTCCGATCGTAGAATGATTGATCTGGACCTGCTACCATGCACCAGACTCCAGGCCCAGATAAGGATGGCGGTGTACCAGCAAAAGGTCGCCAAATCCTATAACTCAAGGATGAAAAAGCAGATTTTTCGCATAGGGGACATGGTATTGCAAAGGGCAGAAGTATCCAGGCCAATGGAACAGGATAAACTCTCCCCCAACTGGGAGGGTCCGTATCAAGTCGAAGAGGTTATTTGTCCGAGAGCATATTGACTCAAGACCTTGGATGGAAAAACTCTGTCCCGGCCATGGAATATACAAAACCTTCACAAATATTATCAATAAACAAGTTCCTAAATTTCCTGTGCAAAGTTGCTCAACCCTGCTCAACTCATAACGGCTAGTTACTTCGACTGAACGACAACAGCCTAAATGACCTGATCTGAAAAATCGGTCAACTTTGCAAAGGAGAGTCTGATCAACTCACCTTATTGGTATGCCCGACGAGCGCAACGAATGGCCTAACCAGGCCACCAAGAAGATCAAAGGCGCAGGGATGGTTTTTGTAACCTACCCTATGGTAAATCTGAAGATGCACTGGGGCAGGCTTGAACAGCCTACCTTGATCATGACAGAAAAGCACAAGGACGGTGTAGACACCCTACCCTATGGTAAATCCAAAAATGTGCCTAAAAGGATCACTGTCGTCCTTTCTGTCGATAACAGACATTCCAAGAATGGTCCAACTGACCTCACTTCTTTCCTATAGACCGAAAATGGTCTGTGGAGTCTACATTCCAGACAAAACATGATACAATATGTCGCAAGAAATGCATGGAAAGAGGTAAAGAAAAGATACTTCATTTCTTTTTTTAATGTTTTACAAAACAAAAGAAAAGAAAGAAAAAACTCTCACAAAGAGAGAACAAAAAGAAAAGACTCTTACAAAGAGAGACAAAAAAAAAAAGAGTAGCATTGATAAGATATGGGAAATCTTCAATAACCTCTCGCTGGGTTTTTCCCGTACCAGCGGGGGGAGATCTAGAGGGATGATGAAGGGCCCCCGGGGTTCCCGTCCGAACCAGAACCGACCCCTCATAGGAGTCGGAATCAAATTCATGTCTGGGAAAGGGAACGGAAGGCTTGATGTTGTCTAGGCCCTTCAAGTTGTAAAACTTGAAGGCCTTCCTCCTACATTCCTAGAACCCCTGATGGAAGGAGTCCAGAGCCGCCTCGACGACTTCCTCCTTGAAGGCAGCAGATGCCCTGAAGTCTGAGATGGCATTCGCTGCCTTACCCTGAGAAATTGAACTGGAAATCGACTCTGGACCTACTACGTCACCAGCCCCCGAGGGCCCAACCTATTTTCCTTAACTTTCTACAGTTTCTTCCATGATAAAAGAATGAAGCAAGGGAGCAGAAAGAAGATCCTACCTGCGGAATAGACTGGTAGTCCAGAACAAGGAAAGTTGGACGAAGGATGAGATGAGGTTGAAGAAGCTTCCTTAGCCGGACCTTCACCCTTTTCCAAAAGAAAAGCAGGGGTCTCTGAAGCCCTACCAGGTTGATTTGATCCCAGGTTACCCAAGGAGGTAACCCGCCTTCAACTAACCAACAGGATGAGGTGCATCCATCATCCAATGGATGAAGGGAAGCTACCACAACCACCCAAATCTTAAACAACAGATTGGCTTAACCATCGTGCGGCGAGAAAAGGAGAGACAGTCCCAGGGCCGCTTGCTTTTTCCTTCCTCCCCAACCTGGGAGTGACAGCTGTCCACCGCCTGATTCTCAGATCAACCAGCAGTCATGATGGATAGTCCAATCAGAGATCCCGTAATCATCCACTACACTATCTCCTGGGAGGAAAATGATAAAGCATTAATACTCTCACTTCTTGAGGCAAACCTCCACTTCGAAAACTGAGAGTAGGGGGGCAATTATTGGGATATCCCGGTTTAGCTATGAACCGAACTCTCGTTTGACTGGCCGAAGCCCTTTTTTTTTGAATCACAGACTTCAGACCATGGAAAGGCCAGGCCAACTGCAGGCAACCTAAGGCTTCTCACCGGACTACGACATCCGAAGGATAGAACTTCAGACGATGTCTTTGGCCCTGACCGAAGACCAAGTTTCTCATCGACTTTCGAAGACACGCTCTTCGGTCCCAACCATAGACATAATCTCCAGTCCCGGGGCAAACGCCAAGTCTTCGGCTCACGCAAAGAGGAAATCCGAAGATGGGACCATGATCTGACCCAAATAGGCAATTATAACCAACAGTTACAATCGACACTCTCCATGCCACGATCATGGTGCGCAACTCCAGTTGCCACGCCTCCGATCTGGCCAGAACCACTCAATGACAACCCACGATCGCCAATCATGGAAGAAATTGACTCCCCATAATCATCAAAAAAAGAGCAGGCCGCAGGCCGGAGGACTCCTTTTAAATGGTGGTAAGAAGAATGGCTGAGGAGGTACGCAAACACTCACGGATACACCCATACTCTAAGAGCTTTTCTCTCATACTCTCGACACTCTTCCCCATTCTGTGGCTGGGATCCGCCACTGACTTAGGTATCGGAGTGTCCCCCGCCAGAACAACCCTGGCAAGGGACATGTTTTGCAGGTGAACCAGGGAGCGGTCCTGCGATGTAGTAGCTTTGACCGGTCGATACAGGGTCTCCATGCCAACACACACTATAGAGGATTTCTATCTGATCTTGTGGCTAATCGATAATTGAAAATCGTTTGTCCTAACCAGAAGTCAATATGATTGACTTTGTTCCAAGAGTCAACACTTAAAATTTTGCAGGTGTCGACACTTGGTGAAGTGTCGACACTTGGCAATTTTTGGATGTCGACACTTCCTGTGATGAACAAAAATTCTAGGAGAATTTCATGGAATGTTTTTAGGCAGGTTTTGACCTAGTTTGAATTTCGAATTCAAATCAGTTTTGGCTCCAAGGCCTTATGATATGAAAGTCATACTTACCTTAATGGGTTAGACCCATTTGGTATGGCCTTGATCCTCTCCCCCATTCTCTCCCCTCATCTCTCCTCCTTCCTCTTTCTCCTTCTCTTGGCTGCACCTATAAATGAGGGTCATTCTATAGGTTGCAGAGGTTACAAGTTACAACACTACTAGAGAGAAGATAGAGAAGGGTTATGAGAGTTCTAGGGATTGGGTGTGAGCAACCTAGCAGTCTAGCTAGGTCTTGGGAAGGGGTTCCTACTCTCCTCCTAGTCTTCCTGGAAGAAAAAGATCGGCCAAGAATCCTGAAAAGCTAGCACTTCGAGGGAGTTGATCAGAGTCGAGCCCAGGTGTGGATATCCTATAGAGGCCAGACATGTGTGTGGCTCGAGCACCCTCTTTCTTCTCACAGCACTTCCACTGCTTCTCTCAGAGGTATAAAGGTATGATACTTTTATATATATTCTCTTGCTTTTGATGTTATATGCATGCTAGGTCATTATGCTAGTTCCTGTTGCGGGCATATCGGTAGATCGTTTAGATCTATCTACCGAGCCTTGCACTGTGCATGCTTTAAAAATTATTTAAAATGCAAATCCTTCTGTCTTCTTTTCTTGCATATTGTATGCTAGGTGTAGGTGCTTTTCACCTTCAATGGTATCAGAGCAATAGGTTCATTCTTGTAGTATAATGATACTAGCATGCTAATAATATCTCCTTTCTTTCTTAAGTACTTGGATTGAGTGCTTCACCATGGCCATCCGGTCATAGGAGAGAGTAGGGCTGCAAGACCCTCTCTTCCCATTCAATGGGGTCTCCTATGGCGTGTAGGGGTGCCGCTGTGATTGACTCTTGACAAGAAAAATAAGAAGAAAGAAAATTGTAGGTTAAAAATGTTTTAATCTAATGACATGATCATAAAATAACTTTAGATAAGATCTAAGAGTTTTTATTGATCGGTTTTGATTGAATATTTGGAAAAACATTAGATTTGAAATCACTATTTTTCATTGTCTCAGGCTGTGAGTCGACACTTGGCTTTTGAAGTGTCGACTCATGGAAAAATTTCTTGAGATCTAGTTTTAGTTTTTCTTCTAAGACAGGTTGAAGTGTCGACACTTGCCCCTGAAGTGTCGACACTTGACCCTGAAGTGTCGACACTTGACCTTCGAAGTGTCGACACATGAGCATGTCCAGAAAATAGATCGTTCTATTTTCTTTTCCCTGTCTCAGGCCTTGAGTCGATACTTGGGATGAAAATTTCTGAAATACAGTAAATTCAAATTTTGATTTGTTATAAAATTGTTTTACATGATAAATTAAAATTGTTTTAATTTATTTGAGGCTATTGAACTTAATTAAGATTTAAGAATGACTAAGAACTCTAGAAATATGATTCAAAAGATTTTAAGTCATTTCATTAAGCCTTAAGGGTCATGGGTTAGCTTCTATTACGTCCTTAATTGGGTTAGACCTAAGTTTAGATGCATTGGATTAATTAGAGAACTAATCTAATCAAATGTTGAGTTAGGATTTCTTCTCTAGATCTATCTAATAGTTAGATTGATTAGTCCATAATCTAAATGGACCTAATTTGTGGCTCAATGGAAAGCTTGAGTCTTTAGGCTAGTTTAATCGAGTCTGATGAACCGATTGGTGTCGAGGTAAGTTTGGCATTGTGATCATAGTTCTTTGGGGCTACGTCTTACCTGGCCAATTCTGTTGGTGTCTAAGGCAAGACGGTTAATGGCGGAACCCAATCCATGATCTCACTTACCTGGCCAATATGGTCAATCAGGATTGATTAGATAGCTCATTGACTAGTGTTAACCCTTGTCACCTAAGGTTAATCAGTCTTGACTAATTTTAGGTGTCTTTGGATCATTAGTTATGTGTACCCTCCTAGATTGCTGATTTGGTCAATGAGAGGTTAATCCATGTCTTCTCATCTCTTCATCTATCACATTATTTAAAAACTCTCTAAATTATTAGGTCCTTAAAAGGACAAAGTTATAGGGATAACCAAGTCCTAGCCTCCTATTAAGTGGGATAGTAATATGTCCAATAGTGGGTGTTCATCAGCAGATCCAAAGATCGGGTATTCATTGGGCTATTAGAATTGCTGTTTCTAATATGATGGCTCAGTGCAACTCTCTGACGATGGTCAGGTGGGCTGATCAAAGTCAGGCTTGACCATTCATTAGTTAGAAGCATTAAATTTTGTCATGTTAATGGTTCGACCTAACCAGGACCTTCAATAGGAGGCCCAAAGGTCGATTGAAGTGCTCCTTGGGGCAAAATCCAATTACTAGAGGTTACTTGGAGAAGTAATCGGTTGAAGAACCTACCTTTAGACATGCATGGGTGGGCCGGCCAAAGTCGGGCTCATGTGTTGTCTATTGGACTCTAGTACCCACTAAGGATTAAAAGTAATTCCTCGGATTGGAGGTAGAGGCTACCAATGTATGCAAAATAGTGAGAGGGACCTTTAGACTAAAGTCCATGTCTTTAGGTTAATAATTCATATACACTAATTAGTTTTGGTTTTTTTTTCAGAAGTCTTCCAACCTATCACTTCGGTCTCTTCTCGACAATGAGAAGCTCAATGGACCTAACTTCGATAGCTGGTATCGAAGGCTCAGGATTGTCCTAGAGCACGAATGAATCCTGTATATGATATTGGATCTGGCACCTAAGATCCCTGCTGAACTGCTCGGGGTTCTGTCAAAGATATTTATCAGAAGTGGCTCTCTGACAGAACCACTGTCTGATGCATTATGTTAGCGATGATGAACAACGAGTTTAGTCACAAATTCGAGGAAGCCCAGCCAGAAGAAATCCTTCAAAAGTTGAAGGAGTCTTTCGGGATACCAGATAATGTTGAGAGGTACAGGGTCTCCCGTGCTATCTACAACGTGTGATGCATGATGGGACCTCAGTCACTGATCATGTACTGTACATAATCGAGATGATTGAGCGCCTGGGCAAGCTCGGCTGTCCCTTGCATGAACATCTTGGGAATGATGCAATTTTGAATTCTCTCCCCTCCTCATATCTAGACTTTCTCGATCATTACAGAATGAATAAGCCTGCAGTCAACTACCATGGTCTGTTGGGGTTGCTACAAACTTATGAGAAAGACCACTAGTTGAATAAAGAGGTGGTGAATCTAGTGGGAGGTTCTTCGGGAGGGCGTCATCCCTTTAAGAAAGGGAAGAAGAAAAATAATAAAGGAAAAAAGGTGCTTAGTGCTTCTAGGCCCAGTCAGGCCAAGAAAGTGAGGGCTGATCAAAGCCCAGTAGAGTGCTTCTTTTGCAAGAAGTGAGGTCATTGGAAGAGAAACTATCCTCTTTACATTGTGTCCCTTGACCCGAATAGGTCCAAGAAAAGAAAGCTGCAGGATGGTCCTAGACAAGGTATTTATATGATAACACATTGTAGTTTCTCTATTTGCGATACTACAACTGGGTATTGGATACAGGAAGTCCAATTCATATTTGCAATTATTTGCAGGGACTTCAAGTTAGTAGAAGATTCGAGGATGGCGAGAGGTTCTTGAACGTGGAAAATGGAAGCCAAGTTCCAGTTCTGGTATTGGGAGTCCTTAAACTTGTTTTTGAGTCCTATACTATCATTTTGAACAAGTATCATTTTTGTCCTTTTATTTTGAATGTCATTTCTATAGGCCAGTTGGCCGTGTATGGTTATGAACTATTAATAAAGAATGACATTTGCAAAATCATTTGGAATGGTTCTGTAATTTTGAATGGACAATTATATGATTGCATCTATGTACTATCGCGACCTGTTAACATAATATACACATCTATCAAACACCTTAGGATTGATAATGTCAGCGAAGCATACCTATGGCATTGTAGGCTAGGTCATATTAATAGGAACATGATAAACAGGATGAAAATCGAGGGTCTCCTCGATTTTAGTGAAGATAGTTCACTTTCAACCTGTGAGTCCCATCTTCTTAGAAAATTGACAAAGTCACCTTTTATTGGAAAAGGTGAACGAGCCAATGAAATTCTAAGTTTGATACATACTGATGTATGCAGACCTATGAATGTTAGTGCCAGAGGTGGGTACGGTTATTTCATTACTTTTACAGATGACCTTTCAAGGTATGGTTATGTTTTCTTGATGAGATATAAATCTGAATCATTTGAAATATTCAAACAATATCGTAATAAAGTAAAAAAACAAACTAGAAAGTATATCAAAATCCTTTGATCCGATCGAGATGGTGAATACCTTTTCGGCGAGTTTCTGACATATCTTGAGGATAATGGGATTCTCTCTTAGTGGACACCTCCAAGGACACCTCAATTAAATGGAGTGTATGAGAGGAGGAATCGAACCCTGTTAGACATGGTTCGGTTCATGATGGGCTTGCTTCTCTGCTGATATTCTTTTGGGGATATGCTCTAGAATCAGCCTGTTACCTTCTGAATAGGCTTCCAAGTAAGTCCATTAGTAAAACACCATATGAGATGTGGACTGGACGTAAGCCAACACTTTCCCACCTTCGGGTCTAGGGGTGCCCGGCTTATGTTAAACATTTGAAAATGGACAAACTTGGACCTAGGTCTGACCGGTGCCTATTTGTTGGGTATCCAAAAGAGTCTAAGAGGTATTACTTCTACTTAGCTGAGAAACAAAAGTTGTTCGTTGGTCTTAGGGCTATCTTTTTGGAAAAGGAGTTAGTGAAGGGACTGTAGTCACTAAGATTGAACTTAGTGAAGTTTAACAAGTAGAAGAACCATCACACTTAAGGGACAACATAGAACCGGCTGTGATTAGATGACACCCAGAGCCCACTCAGGAACCATTAAGGAGATCTGGTAGAGTACCGAGTTGACCGGACAGATACTACGGTTTCTTGGTTCGGGATGGTGATCCCATTAAACTCGATGAGAACAATGAGGATCCGATCACCTATATGGATTCGTTGTAGAGGTCCGACTCTAAATAATGGCTAGGATCCATGAAATCCGAAATGAAGTTCATGGAGATCAATAATGTATGGACATTGGTTGATCCACCTGAAGGGATAAAATCCATTGGGTGCAAATGGATTTTCAAAAGGAAAAGGGGTGCAAATGGAAAGGTAGAGACCTATAAAGCAAGTAGTGTTTTTGGTCCTTTTTCCATCCAATCCACCATCTCTTGGTTCTTTCCTCTTTCGGTTTACCCTCTCCATTCCCGTTCCTCTACCCCTAGTTGCTGCTTGTGTTCATGGCACCCAAAAAGCAAGTAGTGTTTTGCAAGAAAAGGTCATCCTTCGAGCGTGGGGAGCCGAGTTCTAGAGAAATGAGGTCCAAGGTTCGTCAGGATCCAGCCAAGCAGCATGAAGAGTAGGCCCAGGATCTACCAGCTGGCTGAGTTCTCGCTCCACAGGTTTTCCCTGTAGTTGAGAGAGTGGCAGGGAAGGCGATAGCATGTGGCAGGCCAGTTGACTTACAGTTTTGGGACTCTGAGGGATTCATTATTGGTGATCTTCTGAGAGGAGCAGGACTTGTACCCTTCTGCACCATGCTAGAGAAGTACTACCCTCATCTGATCCGTGAGTTTTATGGTAGCCTAACTATAGGTGGCCTCAGGTGGAGTGCAGTGGTCAGAGGTATACATATTCCAGTGACCACCAAGATCATTAGCAGGATTTGGCAGATTCCTCTCAAAGGTATTGCAGCAAACTATGTAGGTAATAGGGATGCTACATTTAGGTGTATTTTGGAGAGAGAGGATATCAGGGGTATATCAGTGGTGTCGGCAAACTAGTTATCTCTTGAGATGAGAGTTTTACATCATATTATTGCTCAGATTCTAAATTCGAAGATTAGGAGATTTGACTTCATCACCGAGCGGGAGTTAGTTCTTATGGTGGCTCTGAGATAGTAGACAACTGTCAACCTACCTGTGATCATTGTCCATCAGATGGGTGAGGCTGCTACACAGCACATATTATGTCTACCTTATGGTATGGGACTCACCCAGATCTTTAGAGAGTTTGGTATCCCGTTCGAGGGCAAGGCCTCCAAAGAGATTCTCCATACAGACACCTATGGGGAGAAATTTCTACATCGTATGGGATTTAGGCGAGTTGGTGGTAGGTGGGTTCGACGAGAGTCTAGGCAAGAGCCAGATGAGGAGGATGAGATTAGAGCACTTGAGGTAGGACCATTAGGACCTGCTCCATAGTCCACTCCCTCTAGACCTGCACCGGCTATTACTTCTGGATCTGAGCCATCTACTTCAGAACCTACTCATGCTCTAGCCACAGCTCCTAGAGATACTGCAAAGACTGAGTCTACATTTAAGGAGCGGATCATAGCACAGATCATTGATGTTCTAGAGGAGGTTTTGGGATTGTTTGTCCAGACTAGCAGATTGCAGTTGGAGCTGCATGGATTGAGGACCCACACTGATGAGCAGCTCACTGGTATTCGACAGACAATGGAGGTGGGTTTTACAGAGATTAAAGACAAACTGAGATATTTTGGATATGATGTATGTTCAATATTTCCATCTTATGCTTGTATTCTTCTTCGGTTCATATCATGTCATGTCATGTTATGTTCTATTATGTCATGTCATGTTATGTTATGTACTTCCTGTTGTACTGAAACTGTTTATCAATGAAAGTTACCTTTCTTAATTATGAAATTTGCTTCATTACTCTATTTTTATCTATTTAACAATTTGTTTTAACAAATGCACTAATTTAGGGGGAGCAACCCCTTTTAATGCTTAATGATGACAAAAAATGGGAGTAGAAAATGTTATATAAGCAACATATAAGCAACTTTGTTAAATTTTTTCAATAATTCATAATTTACTTAAAGATAAGGAAAAAAAGGAGATGTTTTGATTCCAATTTTGAGAAAACAAATCTTGGAACATTGAAACAAACCAATGATCTGATACTTTTCATCCAAATGCTTGCATGAACCTTGATTGTGAAGCATATCTCATGAATTGATAAATGTGCAATGTGCTTAAATTTTTTCATACAATAGTCAAATTTTGAACATAATTGCTTATATACTCAAAGTTTTGTCATCATCAAAAAGGAAAAGATTGTTTGCTTTGGCTCCTTGATTTTGATGAATAATAAAATGTTGAGTATATATTTGGACTAATGTTTCAATTGGAGTATAAATTTTAGGACATAGGTACATCAATTTCTTTACTCAAGAGTATCAAAATTGCTAACATCAAAGCAAGATGAATTTTGATGTTTAAGTTGTCTTCTCATCTTGCAATATTGATAAAATGATCACTTTGGTCCTTATAAAGATGAGTCTAAGAGAATATTGGATAAAATTTTGAAATTTCAGAGTTGCAGTTTTGAAATGGCACAAAGCAAGTGTTGACTCAAGGTGTTGACTCACAGACTCAAGTGTCGACTCACAAATTTCAAGTGTCGACTCATAGGTCGACTCATAGCCTGAGATAAAAAATGGACAGAACTATATATTTTCTATAATTTTTGTCAAGTGATGACTTAAGAGATTGACTCACAGACTCAAGTGTCGACTCACAAATTCCAAGTGTCGACTCACAGGTTGACTCATAGCCTGAGACCAGAAGTGAAGTAGAATGTTGAAAATTCAAATCTTTATTCAAGTGTTGACCCAAGTGTCGACTCACAGATCGACTCATGAAGAAATTCAAGTGTCGACACTTAGTATAATGGCTAGTTTTCCAAAATTTCAGAATTGATTCTAAATGACTCCAAATGACTAGTTTCTTTACTCTAACGGTCTCCAACGATTTTTTCAGTGATTTTAAACTATTTATCACTCACCAAACTCAATAAAGACAAGAACAATAAGAAGAGACAAAGTTTATCTTTTGAGAAAAGATAAGTACGAGCTTTAAAATAGATTCCACCTGAAAAAGCCTTCTACTCACCTTTGACCCTTCAAATCATTAGCCAAAAGTGTATATTCAAAGATTCCAAGAAGGAGACAACTCAAGCATTCAAGAAGAGCTTCATCAAAACATTTATTTTCGCTTATTTTGGAGCTATTTCTTATGCTTATTTTTGTATACTTTCTTTTATTTGTTGTTACTAATTTTAAAGGTATTATTTTGCTCAGTGATGAAGCAACCCAAGAGGGGGGGTGAATTGGGTTTTATAAAATTATTTGCAATGATTTATGATGGACTAAACAAGTATGTGCTAATTATAATTAAGTGTTTGTATTTTGCCAAAGTATTTGTGTGCTTCAAAATAATATACAGCGGAATTAATAAAGTAAATGCACAAAGAAAATAACCACACAAATACAACAAATTTATAGTGGTTCAGTGCACTCCAAGGTATCTACATCTACTCATCAAGTTCTACTCAGGAATTCATTATAATCACTCTCGATTACAGTCGATTAGTTTTCTGGGATCACTAATCAAACCCAACTTGTTTTCACCGGGTTCACAAGTCAAAACCTTTATTGGTTTTCTAACTTAGGCTAACCAACAACTTCTTGGTTTTCACGGCTAACCAAAAACCTTGTTGGTTTTGCGGGCTCACCAATAACCTATGTTCGTTTTACGGGATCACCAACAACCTATGTTGATTTTACACAAAGGCTAACCAACAACCTCTTGGTTTTCTAAGGCTTACCAAAAATCTTGATATAATAATTTAAAGAATAAGAATACAATTAAAAGCTTTTGTAAACAAAGTAAATATCTTTTTGAAGCCCTTGGATGATGTTGAAGAAGCTTGTCTCCAAGTTGTTAAAGCCTTTGAATGTTGATGAAGATGTGGACTTGGAAGCTCTCTCTCAATCTTAGAAGCTTGAAGGCTTGAACCACTTAAAACAATGAATCCTTGAAGTGTATGAAACTTTTCTCTCAAAGGATTACTTTCTCATTTGATTTGTGGTGTTTAAATAGCTCTCCAATCCTCAAATAATTGTTGATGACCGTTGGAGAAGAAAATATGGCCGTTAGACACAATCTAGGAAAGTTCTGTGCTTCAGAAAAACTAGCCATTAAAGCAAGTGTCGATACTTGACCTTCGTGAGTCGACACTTGGAATCAGTGAGTCGACACTTGACCAAAAATATCTTCTGAAGTCTTCTACTCTACATTGGTAAGTCGACACTTTATCTGGTGAGTTGACACTTCAGTTCGTGAGTCGATACTTGACCAAAACCTTGAAATCAGCTTGTTCTGTCTTTTATTTGGTCTCACACCTTGAGTCGACACTTCACTGTTCATAAGTCAACACTTGAGTCGACACTTGGCTGACCATGAGTCGACACTTCAGCATGCCATTTGAAAATTTTTTTTTGCGTATCAGCCCAAGCTTTCTGCGAGTCTACACTTCCAAGTGTCGACACTTCCAAGTATCGATACTTAGTACTTCAAGTGTCGACACTTCCAAGTGTTGATACTTGACTTGACTAGTACCGAAACTTATCCAAATTTAATTTTTGAGTCCTTCAAGATCTTCAATATATATTCCAAGGTCCATAACTTGAAATTTCATGGCTTCTTCAACTGAAAATATGTATTTCTTCATTCAACATGGATCAATACTAAGATCTGATAAACACACTTAAAAATATAATTAGTACTCATATATATAAGTATTTTGTCAATCATCAAAATCAAGACTAGAGTCAACATATTGAAACTAGTGTTAAAGGTTGTTGGTATGCCTAAGAGACAAAACCAACTAGGGTTTGACTTGTGAGCCCAGATTAAAAACAAGTTGTAAAGGTTGTTGGTGAGCTTTGGTGACAAAACCAACAAAGGCTTAACTTGTGAGCCTTAGAAAATAAGTTGGCTATAATTTTGGATAGATTATAGTGAAAATTCCCAAGGAGAAGCTTGGGGAGTGGATGTAGGTGCTTGGAGTGCACCAAACCACTATACATCTGTGTGCTTGATTGTATGCTCATTCCTCTACATACTTTTTATTCTCTACATTTAATTTGCTACTTCTTCTACATAGCACATTTAGCATAATCACTTTGTTATAGAAGCACTCTAAGTTTAGCACATATCTATTTAAATTTTTAAATTACCCAATATACCCCCCTCTTGGGTTGCTTCGCTGGGCAACAGACTTCCTTGGCCAATTTCTTGATGTGTGTGATCCTTTGGATTTTACATCTAGCCAGCAGTAGGTCTAGGTCCAAGCCAATCGATCCAATCAAACCCGATTGATCTAATTAGGTCAAATTGAGCTGACCTAAGTTGCCAATTTGAACTAACTTCTGAATTGACTCATGAATCCAATCGAATAGACCCATGAAAATCTATAAGACATGACTGACATCTAGCAACATGTCATGCCTACCTGGAAGAAGATAAATCTGATTGAAATTATCAAAATACCCTTTAGTAGAAAGTTACCATGTAATTCAATCTTTCGATCTCTCTTTATCCCGATTAAGTGATGGGCATGGATAAATGTCAAACCCTAGCACTTAATCTTTTTAAATCTCAATTTGATAATGAAGACTCAATCGATGAAAGACTAGAAACCCTATTTAATTTTATCATGCTTTGATCAAAGACTTCCTAAGTCATCATTCGAAGAGATTACACGAGATAACTTATCCTCTTACTAGGAATGATTGATTCCTTGTTGACCTACTCATTACCTGCATATACAATCCACCATATCCAGAAGCACCTTGTACATGACTTAATTATCATGAATGAGCATGCACCAAAATATGGGTTCATGTGCACAAGATACTATGGCAGTCTCAGGTCTAAGGATTACATGCACTACTCCTACTAAGAGAACATTGCTTTTGATAAGTAAGACTTCTATTTGATGTTCTCTTATTGGATCAGTTCAGTGGACTCATAACCTAATGAGCACCCACATCCTTGTATTAGTATCTTTATACAAGTGGTTGTGAGACCAATGACCGTCTCCATTGAGCATACATAGGATGTGCTAGTCTTTCTGGATTCATCGATCCCCGAACTGATGATCCATCAACAAGAAATATTTTAGGTTAGGGTTTATAGGAACTTAGGTCTCACCATTATGATCTTCATCATAATCCTAATTCCATTGCCCTAACCTATGGGGTTCATCATAATCTTATAATTAAAATATAAGACACAGCATATGATGAATCAAAAATTATCTTTATCAATCTTGAGTTAGGAGAATGCCATTGATATAATAACTGTAATTGACTTTTATGGCATAATTCTTTCAATCTCTCACTTGAACTAAAGCCAATCGCCCTTGTATTTAATACCCATACAATCTAGATGACGATCTAACTGCTGTAGTGGAAGTGCTTTAGTAAATGGGTCTGCTATGTTGTTCTTTGTATCGACTCGTTCTATTACCATATCATTTCTTTCAATGATTTCTCGAATGAGGTGAAAGCATCTCAGGATGTGCTTGGTGTTGGAAATAGTATCCCAAAGCTAATCATCTAGGGTGTAGATGGTTGTGCTATTTTGTAATTGTATATGAATTCTTTAAATGAATAAAAGTTATTCTTTTGGCTGTTTATCACATGTGCATTTTCTTGAAAAGAACTCTTGTATGATGGAGTCCTTAGAACTACATTATATTTGATACAGAGAGGATGTATCGAGTAGTTCTTAAACTGGTTCACAACCAAAGGATACATTGTTATAGGACAACGATGTATCAAGTGTAGGTTATTGTATGTCACATTGGTTGGTTGTCCTCTTAACCAAGGAGTGTAGAGACATTGATATAACATATAGGTGAAATGTATGATGACTCACTGAACGTGACTATCTATGAAGCTCTCTTTTGCCTAAGGGTTTCTCATAAAGGGATATGGATATATGTGTCCCTCAGACCTGAGGTCACCATGGTAGCTTGCAAGCAACTCACTGTACTTTGGTACCGGACTACCTGGATTTTTAATCTAGTGATGAAAGGTTTTTAGGTACAGTCAAGTATTTGTGGAGCAATGGTGGATCAAGATGGGATTGACCCCTCCAAATGGTTTGGAGTGAATGACTCACTATGTCTTAATTTAGCAAAACCTTGGCTAGGATAGTTCATGTGAGGAGTCACAGAACTTGTAAGGTTGAGACATGATCTGGATATACTAAATTAGGGTTGGCAGTCAAACCTTAGGTCATCATGAGCATTATGAGATCAAATAGATGAATTATGCGGTAACCATATGCTAGAGGTTCTAGTGAGTTACTCTACATCATTGACCTATCTGGACGTCGGGTATTATTGCTAGATGATGACTTTAATTGGTATTGGAAATGATCTAGTGCTACCGGCTTAGTATTTGAACCTATGGGTCACACACTATAGGGGTTTCTACTTGATTTAAAGGTCGATCGATGATTGAGAATCATTTAGCATCACTATGGGGTCAATATGATTGACCATGACCCAAATGTCGACATTTCCATAAGTCGACACTTGGCCATGATGAGAATTTTTCACTAATTCAATTAGTAAATTTTTGGAGGACTTATTTGCAAGATGATTGCAATTTGATGGGTCAAGCTTAATGTGATTTGGCTTAGGATCAAATTAGATTTAATTTTTCATGCTCACTTTCTTATAAAAGATTCAAATTTGAATTTTGAATTCAAATTTCAAATCTTAGCTAAAATTGGCTCTAAGGTTTTTTATAGAATGCATTATTTGGAATGTAGATTTTCTCCTATATATACTTAAAGCAAATTTGGTCCAACCCTTAACCCTCTCCCCCAATCACTCCTCCTTCCATATCTCTCTCCCTCTTTGCTGCTACTATAAATAGGTGTCTTTGTAGGGGTAGCAGGGTTAGTTGTGGTTGACTTTTGCTGAGCTTTTCTAAGAGAGGGAGGGAAGGTATCCTTAGAGTGGGGTTTGAGAGGATTTGGGTTTTGGGTGTGAGCCTACCTAGCAATCAAGCTAGGGTTTGGGAAAAAAGAGTTAGTTAGAAAGGGTTCCACTTCTACTTCTCCCCATTGTTCCCCAACTAGATTTTTCAATGGCTTCAAGAAAGTCTTGTAGGACCAAGGAAGGAAAAGATTGGCCCATAGGATCCTGAGGAGCAAGCACTCCAAGGGAGTTGATTGGGATTGAGCCTTGGTGTGACTACCCATAGAAGCCAGAAATTTATGTGGCTCAATGGCTCATCATCACCTGCGTCCAAAGGTTAAAGGTAACATACCCTTTCCTTTTCTTTGCTCTTGATATCTCTATATGCACTTTTATTATGTTGGATTCTATTGCAGGTAGATTGGTAGATTGACTTCATCAATCTATCAAGTCTTTTGCTATGCTGTACTTTAAAATAGTTTTAAAATATAGTCTGTCTACCTACTATGTCTTTTAAACTTTCATTGGTATCAGAGCCAAGTTGCTATAGCATAATAATAGTAGCATGTTAAGATATCATTAGCTTTCTTCACAAAGTACTTGGATAAAGGTGGATTCGTCATGGCCATCCGGTCATAGGAGAGAAGTATGGTTTGAAGGCCATCACTTCCCATTCAATGGGATTCTTCTATGACATGTAGGGGTGCTGCTGCGTCATGACCTTATGAAGAATAAATTGAGAGATTTGATAAGTTAAAATAGTTTTAATCTATGGATGTTTAATCTAAAGACTTTAAATAGTTCAAGTAAAATGCATGAATTTGAAGTCACTATTTTTTGCCCTGACAAACGAGCCGACTAGACCCCTGCTCGAGCTGACTCATTTTTGCAGACAAAATAGTCTATCTGTTCTGTGTTCTGGATGAGCCAACTCGACCCCTACTCGAGTCGACTCATCTCTGCAGATAGAACAATCTATCAATTTTTAGTTCTGGATGAGCCGACTCACATTCTACATGAGTCGACTCGACCAAAAAACCTTGAAATAGTGAATTCAAATTCTATATGCTTGTAAAATTGTTTTACAATATAATTTGAAATTATTTTGATTTACGAAGATTATTGAACTTAATTAAGAATTAAGTTATCTTGAATGACAAAGTGATATAGGAATATGACTCAAAGACTCTAAGTCATTTCAATAACCTTTAAGGGTCATGGGTTAGCTTCAATTAGGTCCTTAATTGGGTTAGACCTAAGTTAAGATGAATGGATCAAATAGAGAACTAATCTAATCAAATGTTAAGTTAGGATTTCTTCTCTATAGATCTCTCTAATAGTTAGATTGATTAGTTCATAAATCTAAATGGACCTGATTTATGGCTCAGTGGTCAGCCCGAGTCTTTAAGCTAGTCTAATCAAGTCTGATGAACCAATTATGATGGGGGATGAAAATAAAATGATGGATAGAGAGTTTAAGCAAGCTAACCAGCAAGTAAACTTGATTAATTAATTATCAAATAAATGGGCTAAATTAATCCAAGAAAAGAATTTTCATAAAGAGACTAGTTGATCTAATTTTTAAGTCCCATAATGTATATCTAGTTCAAAATAAGGATTAGGATCTTCATGGCAAGGAAACCATCACTACTAGGGCAAGTTAACCTTCAAATGATCAGATCTAATGAAGCTTAGAAAGAGTTTTCCTACCAACAATGATGGCTAATTATTTGGTGGAAGAAGGAGCTCTCATCATTCAAGGATTGAGGCCGAGAAGTCAAGATTGGCACTCTCTACTTTGAGACTCACTTTGGCCTTGATCCATGGCATGGAGACCTTCATCCTTGACCTAGGAACCTGAGAGAACCTACAAAGAAATTTGGAATTAGACATGGAAGAAGAATTGGAGTTGGAATGGAAACAAAGAAAAAAAGGAAGAAGAAGAAAGTAGCCGGCAGCTTGGGACTTGGAGCTTGATCATAGATCCATCAATGGGCATCCCATCCTTTACTGCTTACAAAAGAACTATTTACTCTCAAACTCAAACTTAAAAAACTCTCATTCTCTCCTCGGATAAGGATCCACACACTCAAACTAGCTAGAAAGCTTTCACTCCAAACAAGAACTCGAGAAAACTAGAACACAAGGAAACAATCCTTTTATTAATTCAAATTATAGCATATAATGAATACAAATGAGAGCTTTGGGGGCCTATTTATAGGCTCCTAAGCTTGGGAATTTCATCCAAGAGTGGAGGGGAGGGGATAATTATGGTTTAGTTGGCACCAACAACTCTTAGGTAAGTGGTTTTAACTAGAAACAAATTATAGGTAGAAAACCACTTTGACATGTGGCATCTAGAAGATCCTAATATGGCTTCCAAATGTTGATGTAGAGGCTTATATGCCATAAGTTGTGGCATCCCACATGTCAAATATTGTTGGGATAGTGGAAGGAATATTTATGTTTCCCATAAAACTTTAGATGTAGTATAATTCCTTCTCCCCCAAGGTGGTTTGATGAGTTGTTCTCCCATGTGCTTCAAATCTTGGCATGAATTGGGCTTGGGCTTGGTCTTGAAGAGGCTTGAATGGTTGGTCTTTGACTTGAAGAGGATGCCCTCCATCATGCTTTGGGCTTGAGCTGAATGGACTTCTTCCATGTGTTGGCTTATGAGCTAAATCATGCTTCAAGAAAATTTGGCTTATGAACATGCTTCAAGAAAATTAATGGGCTTCTTCCATGTATTGGCTTATGAGCCAAATCATACTTCAAGAAAATTTGGCTTATGAACATGTTTCAAGAAAATGTGTAACTTGCTTCGAAAACTTTATTGACTATAGCTGTAAAAACAAAGTGAGTTAATCAACGTATATAATCTTATTATGGATGTCCCCATCCAATTGGTGTCTAAGGTAAGTATGGCATTTGATCATGGTTCTATGGGGCTACCTCTTACCTGGACAACCTGGTTGGTGTTTAAGACAAGACGGTTAATGGCGAAATCCATCCCATGATCTCACTTACCTGGCCAATGTGGTCAATCAGAATTGATTGGATAGCTTACTGACTCGTGTTAACCCATGTCACCTAAGGTTAATCAGTCTTGATTGATTTTAGGTGCCAATGGATCATTAGTTTTTGAAACCCTCTTTTATGACTAATATAGTCAGTGGAAGGTTGATCCATGTCTTCTTATCTATTTCATCTGTCATATTAATGTTAAACCCTCTAAATTATTAGGTCCATAAAAGGATGAAGTTATGGGGATAACTAAGTCCTAGCCTCCCATTAAGTAGAATGATAATGGGTCCAATAGTTAGGTGTTCATCGGTAGATCCAAAGATCGGGTGTTCATCGGGCTATTGGAATTACCATTCCTAATATGATGGCTTAGTGTGACTCTCTTAACGATGGTCAGGTGGGCCGGCCAAAGTCGGACTTGACAATTCATTGGTTGGAAGCATTGAATTTTGTCATGTTAATGGTTGGACCTAACCGGAACCTTCAATAGGAAGCCCAAAGGCCGATTGAAGTGCACCTTAGGGTAAAATCTAAATACTAGAAGTTACTTAGAGAAGTAATCGGTTAAAGAATCTACCTTTAGATGCGCATGGGTGGGCTAGCCAAAGTTGGGCTCATGTGTTGTCTATTGGGTTTTAGTATCCACTAAGGAATTAAAGTAATTCCTCGGATTGGAGGTAGAGGCTACCAGTCTGAACAAAATAGTGAGAGGGCCTTTAGACTAAAGTCCATATCTTTGGATTAATAATTCATATACACTAATAAGTTTTGGTTTTTCTTTCAAATGTCTACCAACTTGTCGCTCTGATCTCTTCTAGATAATGAGAAGCTCAAGGGTCCCAACTTCGATAGCTAGTATCGAAGGCTCAGGATTGTCCTAGAACATGAATGGATCTTATATGTGATATCGAATCTGGTGCCTGAAATCCCTGCTCCCAATGCTCGAGGTTCCGTCAGAGACACTTATCAGAAGTGACTTTTTTATAGGATCACTATTTGATGCATCATGTTAGCAGTGATGAACGACGAGTTCAGTCATAAATTTGAGGAAGCCCAGTCGGAGGAGATCCTTCGGTACACCAGATGATATTGAGAGGTACAGGATCTCCTGTACTATCTATAATATGCGGATGCTTGATGGGGCCTCAGTCACTGATCATGTATTATACATGATCGAGATGATTGAGCGCCTAGACAAGCTCGGATGTCCCTTGCATGAATAGCTTAGAAAAGATGTGATACTGAATTCCTTGCCCTCTTCTTATTTAGACTTTCTCGATCATTTTAGAATGAATAAGCCTACAGTTAACTACTACTGTCTGTTAGGGTTACTGCAGACTTATGAAAAAGACCACCAACTCAATAAAGGAGTGGTAAATCTAGTGGGAGGATCCTTTACAAGGTGTCATTTCTTTAAGAAAGGGAAAAAGAGAAATAAAGGGAAGTGTTGGGAATTATGTCCCAAAGCCAATCGTCTAGGTTGTAGGGGGTTGTGCTTAGTATTATAATTTATATATGAATTAATAAAACTTTATTTTGGCAGCTCATCACATTATTCATTTTCCTGTAATGAACTCTATTCTTGTGAGAAGTCCTTAGGACTGCACTGACTTCGATAGAGAGAGGATATATCGAGTGGTCCTTTAAAAGGTTCACAACTAAAGGATACATTGTACAGGACGGTAATGTATCAAGTGTAGGTTGTTGTGGTTCACATCATTTGGTTATCCTCTTGACCAAAGGAGTGTGGTGACACTGATGTAATTTACAAGTGAGATGTGTGACATCTCATTGAACATGACTCCATGAAGCTCCTTTCTACCAAAGGATTACTCGTGATTGGATATGGGTATATGTGTCCCTCCGACTTGAGGTCACCATGGTAGCTTGCAAGCAACTCCCTATGCTTTGGTGCCGGACTACTCGAATTTCTAATCCGGTGATGGAAGGTTACTGGGTACAGGCAAGTACTTGTGGAGTAGTGGTGGACCAAGATGGAATTGACCTGTCCAAGTTGTTTGGATTGAATGTGTCGCAGTGTCTCAATTTAGCAAATCTTTAACCGGGGTAGTCCTAGTGAGGAGTCACTGGACTTGCAAGGTTGAGACATGTTGTGAATTGACTCAGCTAGGGTTAGCAGACTAACCCTAGGTCATCTTGAGCATTGGAGGTCAAAGGGATGAATTATACGGTAACCATATGCCAGATATTCGATAGATTGCTCTCGCATCTTCAGCTTATCCGGACGCCGGGATCCATTGCTAGATGGTATCTTATGCTGGAACTAGAAGTGTTCCAGTGCTACCATTTAGATTCGAACCTATGAGGTCACATGCCATTGAGGATTTCTTCCTGATCCAGGAGCCGATCAACGATTAGGAATCATTTCAATATTAAGGTCAAACGGACTAATTGAGCACATATTGGATTTTTTCTGATCAATCTAGTCTGATTTGGATTGACCAGGTTTGGTTTGGACCAATCAGGAACTGTTTTTGGTTGACCAAGACTGGACCCGGTTTTTCTTATTGATCAGGTTTGGTCGGACCGAAGTTTTTCTTCATGAACCGATTTTATTCTTAGAAGTTTACACGGTGTTTTCTTCCCTTGCTATCCATTCCCCTGTTTTTATTGTGTGAGTGGATAAGATCAACATGTTGATCGTTGCAGCTTGGGATATCCAATCTAGAGCCTACCCAAAAGAGTTTGGATTTTATCTGCTCTTCTCTCACGGTGTTTTTCCTGGCATTCACGGGTTTTCTAAAACTATGATGTTTTGAGTGATCCACAGAAGAGGGCGATCTACGAGCTGTACGAAGAGGACGAGATTAAGGGGCAGGTCCCCCCATCGAGCGGCAGGGCTTCAGGGTTCCCCGGTGGTGCTGCTCATTTTTGGTTCACCCCCGGAGCATCAACGAGATCTTTTTCGAGTTCTTTAGCTTCTCCTGCCTGTTCTTCAACCCCTACGGCCAGGGGATGGAAATGCTGCCACCTGTGGGTTCCACGGCTGTGGTGCTCCATGCCCTGGAGGCATCTTTGGGGATGATATATTCATGGCATTTACGGGAGGCAGAGGGGGCGCGGAGGCATCCGCTTGGAAGGCATCACAGATCGAGCAGACTTTGGTTTGTAGCCTCGAGGATCTGTACAAATTGGTGAACATGGCATATGTGTTTTGAGAAGAACAGAGCATACGTGTTTTGAGAGGAGCAGAGGGCATTCGTGAGATTCTTCCCTGTTTTTTAGTTTCCAATGACCCGGCTTGCCATAGTGAAAGCAAGTCATCTGTCCGAAGGCCTTCTTTCCTTTCTTCTTCTTGATGCCCCTTTTTGGGTTCAATCTCCTCTTGGAACCCTTTATGCCTGACTTCTTCTTATTGATCCCATCCACAAGAAGAAGTGGAGCCTTATTTTTCTTTAAATGGCTCTCTACTGTTTTTAATATGTTTAACAGCTCAGGCAAGGAAGTGTTAAGTTTGTTCATATGATAATTAAGAACAAACTGTGAAAATGACTCCGGGAGTAACTGTAGGATCAAATCCTGATTCAATTCCCCCATCCATAACAAAACCCAATTGACCTAATCGAGTGATCAGGTCAATAACCATCAGTACGTGGTCTTGTATGGATGTATCTTCTATCATTCTCGCACGGAACAACTGCTTAGATATCTCATATCTAGCAGTTTGACTATGTTCTCCATATAGCTCTTTTAGATTGAGTAGTATGGAGTTAGTGTCCATGCTATCATGTTGCCTCTACAACTCATTGGTCATAGAGACAAGCATGATAAATTTGACATTGAGTGAGTCATTTTGCCATATCTTGTATGTGGTTTTTTTCTCTTGCGAGGCATCTTCCCCTAAAGGTTCCAAGGTAGGGGTATCAAGAATGTAAGAAAGTTTTTCTTGGCTGAGTACTATCTTTAGGTTTCTCAACCAGTCAACATAGTTCGATCCAGTCAATTTATTGGCATCAAGTATACTACGGAGTGAGAGTGAAGAGGCCATTTAATCTACATTAACAAAGAACATAATATAAGCAAACAACCAATATTGACAAAATATAATTAAATTAGGACTTTAACTTAATTATGTCTCCCACTATTTTATCAAGCATCATAACCCTCTATATGATGATCGAGAAATCCTAATTGGTTTTCTTAGTGGGGTTGAGATCCTAATTCCTTATAAAAGACCTTGTGTGTACACAACAAATCTTTTATAAGTTCAAAGGTAGGAAAACTCTTTCCAATTGTATCTCATACAATTCTCAATAAAACTTGGCCTCTAAAATATTAATAGCCTTGTGTGTGCACAACAAACTATAATATTTTTAGTTAAGTAAGACCCTTTATTCCTTTATAGTCATGATTGTAATAATAATACCCTTGTGTATTCACAACAAAGTATTATATTAAATCATGCCATAAGCATCAAATGCACCAGGCCAAAATTGTGTTAGTTACCATAATAGGCCTTGTGTGTACACAACAAACCTAATACGGATCATAATATAATAATGACCTAGCATGAAGGAAGGCCTAATGTAGTGAATATTACACTAAGCATATCAATCAAGAATTAAGTTAATCTTATCGGCCAGGTAAGTGGGAGAGTAGTAGGAGTCCCCCCGTTGCTTTCCTAGATACTAATAAAAATTGGCCAGGTTAGTCAACGGAACCAATTAAAAACCACATCCTCTTTACCGATCATGAACCATTTTTCCTAGACACCGAATGATCAACTAATCATCTTGATTATTTTTCTTTTGGTATATGACACTACAACTTAATATAATTTTAATAGAGGGCAATTCAAATAGAAGCACATTCTAATATTACCATTCATCAACCATGCATCATATATCATTTTATAATGTACCAAGTGTGTCATCATACTAGGACAACCATCTACCACATAATGGATCCACCATTATGCCCGGGCAACCTTATTTCAATATGATGACTAGAAAGCTAAACACATCTCTATATCGGTTAAGGTTTAAGTGAAAACCCTAACCAGTGACATACATATATGCATAAACATATCAATCATATGTAACTTTAAACTTTTGTAGAGTCCTACAAAATTGGGGAACTTCAAATTTTGTAGAGTCCTACAAAAATAGGCAACCTCAAGAGTCCTACAAAATTGGGCAACTTCAAATTTTGTAGAGTCCTACCAAAATGGGCAACCTCAAGATTCCTACAAAATTAGGCAACTTCAAATTTTGTATGATTTAGCCCTAATAAGGTGGCTCTGATACCACTGTAAGGATTTTGTTGACCAGGGTGGAAGCGTGGATTTCAAAAATTTATTATGAAACCACTACCAAACCCTTAACCCAAGACCTCCTTACTAGGAATTAAAACATACAAACATGCATATATAATATAAACTAGAGTTTAGGCACTAACCTGAACCACTAGTATTCAATCCGATGAAGAAAACCCTAATTCAGCCTTTTTCTCTACCAGGCACCCAAACGTTCACACTCCAACGGTGATCCACACGATACTCGAAAGGAAGAACTCCTTCTGCAAGTTGCTTGGAGAAGTGGAACTCTTTCGGCAGCCTTTGGTTTTTGACCACTGTAGGACACCTTGTCCTACTGTAGGGCACTAAAGATACTCTCCTAAACCACTCTTAGTTTTAGGACAACCCTCCTCTAGGACCCCTTAGGCTTATATCCTAAAACAAAGCCTTGTCCTAGTAGAAAGGACCTTGTCTTAACAAGACAAGTCTTGTCTCAAAGAAAGAAGGAGGGAGAGAGAGACACTCAGAATAGTACTTCGATGGAATTCTTAATTATCAGACTCATTTCACTGTCCCCTATTTATAGATACAAGAGGGGCGTGTGATATGTCCTCCCATCAACTTATCAGATATGATTTTTCAAGACTGAAGAGAAGTTATTTGGCTTGAAAAATCATATCTAATAAGTCCATTCATGCACCGAAGGCCTTATTCACATCCCTTCTTTTATCTGGATGAATTATCACTTGCCACATGTCAATTATCGATCCCTAGGAAGCCAAGAGGTGCCTCTTCAATCTCCAAACATCAGAGATTATGAAGAGTCCTGATAGCAGAAGGACTCTCCATCAGAACCGCGTGCCACATGAAGAGTTGCGACTCTTCATGCACCGCGCGTGCCATCCTTCTTCCATGCAAATTTCAAAGAATGTTGACCTATCAAAACATAGGCAATATGGGTGTCATTGGAAAGAGCATAAAATCTTTTTTTTGACCATATAAATTATATTCAAATCAAAGATCTATAGCTCATTCTGTGCCCTTTTGAAGTTAAGGTATCATTTAGGTACCAAGAGTCTCATGTCATTGGGACTCTTCATGTATGGCACCTAAAATGCCCTTAAATCCAAATTAAAATTAGATTTAGCTCTGATTAGGCTAGCCCCACTTAGGAATCAACCTAGTGTAGGTTTCCCATAATTAGGTTAGCCCAATTAGCAAGCAACCAAACGCAATCCAATTGGGTTAGGAATTTGGTTAGCCTATATATGCTAGTATGTAATCCAGCTAACCAATTAGGATCCTATGACCCTAATTAAATCATGATTGACTTTCTTGGCAAAGTCTCTATTGTGTATGACCCATTGGGTTCCACATCTAGCCAGCGGTAGGTTTAGGTTTGAGCCGATTCGATCCGATCGAACCTGATTGACCTAATTAGGTCAAATTGGCTCACCTAATTGTCCAATTCGAATCACACATCGAATTGACTCATGAAACCAAATCAATTGGTTCATGAAGACCTACAAAAAAAGATTGACATCTAGCAACATGTCATGCCTACCCGGAAGATGAGGAATTTTGGTGGATTTACCAAAATACCCTTCAGTGGTGAGTTACCGGGCAATTCAGTCCTTCGATCTACTTGCACCCTGAATATGACTATGGATATGGATACATGTCAAATCCAATTTCATATTCATTCCTTGTTCAATCTGATAATGATGATTCATTAATGAATCATTAGAAACTATTTCTAATGTTCATACTTTGATCAAAGATTTTTCGAATCTTTATTTGATTGAAATCATTTGGATGCGCTTCCCTCTTACTAGGGTTGATCGATTCCTTTTTGACCTACTCACAACCTCCATATGCAATCCACCATACCCAGTATCACCCCATGCATGATTCAGTGTCATGATTGAGTATGAACCAAAGTATGGATTCATGCATACAAGGTACCATGGCAGTCTCAGGTCAAAGGACCACATGCACTACTCCCACTATGAGAACTATCTATTGACAAACAGATAAGGTTCCATTAGATGTTCTCAAGCTGGATCCATTCAGTGAACTCATTCTCTTATGAGCACCCACATCCTAGTATTAGTGTTAAACACAAGTGACTATGAGATCAGTCACCCTCTTCACCAAGCATACATAGGATGTGCTGGTCTTACCGGAAACATTGATCCCCTACTCAATATCCCATCGACCAGGAATATTCTAGATTAGGGTTTTAAGGCTTTAGGTCTCACTGGTAGGATCTTATCATAACCCTAGAACCATAGCCCTAATCTATGGGGTTCATCATATATTAATAAAATTAATAAGACATAGTGTATGATGAAAATAAAATATCTTTATTAATTGATAATGTCAATACACTGGTTTGGGATACAAAAGAAAATTTCATCGAAATACAACATCTCGAATGGCCTTTAGGGCATAATCCTTTCACTGGGTTCGAGGACATGTTGGCCGGAGAGCTAGGCTCCGGGTCTTGGATGCCTTGAAGTTGGTCTCAAGGGCATGCTGGCTGGAGAGCTGGACTCTGGGTCTTGGTCGCCTGAGGACAAGGCTCAGGAATTGTCGTCTTGGAGCTGGGCTCGAAGACGTGCTGGCCGGAGAGTTGAGCTTTGGGTCTTGAATGCCTTGGAGCTGGGCTCGAGATTTTGGTGCCGAAGAATAGTGGCTCCGGGCTTGAGTGCCTGAGAACAGTGGTTTAGGGCTTGTATGCCTTGGAGCTGGGCTCGAAGATGTGCTGGCTGGAGAGCTGAGCTCCGGGTCTTGAATGCCTTGGAGCTGGGCTCGAGGTTTTGGTTCCAGAGAATAGTGGCTCAGGGCTCATCATCTTGGAGCTGGGCTCGAAGACGTGCTGGCTGGAGAGCTGAGCTCTGGGTCTTGGTCGCCTGAGGATAAGGCTCAGGAGATATCGTCTTGGAGCTGGGCTCGATGACGTGCTGGCCGGAGAGCTAGGCTCTGGGTCTTGGTCGCTTGAGGACAAGGCTTAGGAATTATCATCTTGGAGCTAGGCTCGAAGATGTGATGGCTGGAGAGCTGGGCTTCGGGTCTTGGTCGCCTGAAGACAAGGCTCAGGAATTATCATCTTGGAGCTGGGTTTGAAGACATGCTGGCCGGAGAGCTGGGCTCCGGGTCTTGAATGCCTTGGAGCTGGGCTCGAGGTTTGGTACCGGAGAATAGTGGCTCCGGGCTTGAGTGCCTGAGAACAGTGGCTCAGGGCTTGTATGCCTTGGAGCTAGGCTCAAGGCTAAGGTCCCAGCTTTGGGCTCCGAGACCTGGTGCTGGAAGACATCTTTCTGGGCTTTGATGCCGGGGAGCTAGGCTCTCCGGTGCCAGAGCATGGTCCGGTCTTTGGTGCCAGAGGGACATGGGATCCGGGCTTGAGTGCCCGAGAACAGTGGCTTAGGGCTTGTATGCCTTGGAGCTGGGCTCGAGGCTTTGGTGCCGGAGAATAGTGGCTCTGGGCTTAAGTGCCTAAGAACGGTGGCTCAGGGCTTTTTCTTCCAGAGATCTGGGTTCCAGACTGCTTGGTGCCTTGGAGCTAGGCTCGAGGTAGGCCTCCCGGAGAGCTGGGCCCCAGATAGCGATATTCTTGCAAGGAAAATAACCGGTTGTGCAAAGGAAAGTCTTTATCTTTAAAGGAGGAAAAACTTACACTACTGATAGTATCTCCTCAAATTACAGGCATTCCATGTTCAGGGGAACCTGGAACCATCCAGGTCCTCGAGGTAGTAGGCCCCATGTGAGAGGGCCTTAGCCACTTTGTAAGGGCCTTCCCAGTTTGGCGAGAGCTTGCCGCACTCCCGGGGTTGAGACGCTTCAGCCTGGCGCAGCACCAGGTCGCCAGGTCGGAAAGTCTTTAGCTTCAGCCACGCGTTGTAATATCGAGCAACTCATTGCCAATATGCCATCGTCCGAGGTCGGGCTTTGTCCCTTGTTTCTTCTAGGAGGTCTAAATTAACCAGGAGGTGCGTCGAATTCTATGCCTCATCGTACTGCTGCAACCGTAGCGTAAGCATGCCGAGCTCGATCGAGATTACTGCCTCAATGACAAAGATGAGGTTGAAGGATGTTTCCTTGTTGCCATCCTGGGCATTGTGTGGTAGGCCCATAGGATGCTTGGAGGCTCCTCTACCCATCTGCCCTTGGCTTGGTCCAACCTGGTGCAAAGTCCTTGGAGGATGGTCCGATTATTCACCTTGGCTTCCCCATTTATCTGGGGGTGAGAGACCGAGGTGAACCGATGTTGGATGCCGTGATCGATGCAGAACCATTTGAACTCCCGGTTGTCGAACTATCGTCCATTATCGGTGATGATGAAGTTGGGGAGTCCGAAGTGGCAGATGACAGACTTCCAGAAGAATTGTCAAACATTGGCTTATGTGATTCGAGCCAGCGGCTCCACTTCGATCCACTTGGTGAAGTAGTCAATCATCACCAGCAGGAACTTCCATTGCCCTGGCGCAGTGGAAAACGGTCCTAGGATGTCTATCCCCCACTGGGCGAAGGGCTAAGGAGATGACAGTTGGGAGATCGGTGCCGCCGGCAGGCGCTGTATATAGGAATGGCGTTGGCATTTATCATACTTCTTGATGAAGTTGGTAGCATCTTCCCTCATCATCTCCCAGAAGTATCCCTGGTGAAGAGCCTTATATGCCAGAGTCCTCCCCCCCACATGGTTCCCACAGAGGCCCTCGTGTATCTCTCGGAGCACAAAGGCCACTTCCGTGGGCTTGAGGCACTTCAGGAGTAGGTAGGAGTAAAATCGGTGGTAGAGCTGACTGTCCATTAGAGCAAAACGGGTGGCCTTCCTTCTATTGAGGGCAGCTTTTCTACGATCCTCTAGTAGGAGACCATCCTGGATGTACTTGATGTACCTGTCCATCCAGCTCGGCTCGCTGGCTACTTGTTGTACCTCCTCTAGGCTTTCGTAGCATGGATTCTTAAGATACTCGATGTAGGCGTGCCCCAGCGATGAGTTCGGTAGGGTTGCGAGCCTCGACAGTGCATCCGCACTAGCATTTTCTCCATGAGGGATGTGAAGAATGAGGTAGTAATGGAAGCCTGCTGTGCTCGAACAAACCCTCTCTAGGTACTTCACCATCTGGGGATCTCGGGCCTCGTACTCTCTGGAAACTTGTTCGGTAACCAGTTGGGAGTCGGTGAAAATCTTCAGGCTTTGCACGCCCAGCTCGCGGGATACCTTTAGGTCCACGAGGAGCACTTCATACTCTGCCTGGTTGTTCGTGGTGGCAAACTTGAAGCGGAGAGTGCATTCCATCACCACTCCATCAGAATTGGCGAGGATGAGGCCTGCTCCATTTCCACCGAAATTGGAGGCACCATCCACGTGGAGGATCCAAGGGTCCTCCCATGGTCCGGGCTCAGCTTGGCTCTCCGGGGTCGTCCGCTCTGGCTCCTCAGGGGGTCCTGTACATTCGACCACAAAGTCGACTAGGACTTGGGCCTTCTACGATGACCTCGGCCGGTACGCGATGTCGAACTTGCTCAGCATCAGGGACCATTTAGCCAGTCTCCCAGAAGTTTCGGGGTGGCCTAGTATGGTCCTCAGTGGCTGATCGGTCACAACCACGATGGGATGCACTTGGAAATAGGGCCCGAGGTACTTAGCAGACATGATTAGCAGAAAAATGAATTTCACAGAGTGAGTATACCTGATCTCTACATCGCGAAGGATTTTGCTGGTGTAGTACACTGGCTTTTGGGATCCGTCCTAATCCGTGCAGAGGAGAACCGAGCTGATGGCCCTAGGTGTGATCGCCAGGTAGAGTAGGAGCTCTTCCCCTTCTTTCGATCTGGATAGCAGAGGTGGAGAGGCCAGGAACTCCTTCGGCTTTTCAAAGGCCATCTTGCACTCTTCAGTCCAGGTGAAATCATGCATTTTGTACAATGCCTTGAAGAAAGGGAGGCAACAGTTGGCCGACCTCGAGATGAACCGGCTTAAGGCTGTGACCCTCCCTATCAGGCATTGAACTTGCTTCTCGGATGCCGGATGCTCCATATCAAGGATCGCTGGACCTTCTCCGGGTTCGCTTCGATACCTCTCTGGGTGACCATGAAGCCGAGGAACTTTCCGGCCACCACCCCGAAAGCACATTTTGCCAGATTGAGTTTCATTTGGTACTTTCAGAGATTGTGAAAGGCTTCGACGAGGTCGGCAATGTGGTCCGTGCTCGGCTTGCTCATAATGAGCATGTCATCCACATACACTTGCATGTTCCAGCCAATCTGGTCCTTGAAGACCTTGTTGACCAGATGTTAGTATATGGCCCCAGCATTCTTCAGGCCAAAGGGCATCATCTGGTAATAGTATGTCCCTCGATCAGTAATGAATGCAGTGTGCTCTTCATCCCCTGGGTGCATCCGGATCTGATTATACCTGGAGAACATATCCATGAAGGAGAGCAGCCTGTGCCCTAAGGTGGCATCCACTAACTGGTCCATCTTTGGTAGAGGAAAGCTGTCCTTTGGGCACGCCTTTTTGAGGTCGGTGTAGTCTACACAGATCCTTTACTTGTTGTTGTTCTTCTTCACCATCACCACATTCGCTAGCCAGCTCGGGTATTGTACCTCTCAGACAAAATTGGCAGCCAAGAGTTTCTCCACCTCTTCATTGATGGCCGCCTGCCTTTCCGGAGCAAAGGTTCTCTTCTTTTATCGAACCGGCCTGTGCTTCGGATCGATGCAGAGCTTGTGGGTGATGATTTCGGGGGGAATGCATGGTATGTCTACCGCTATCTAGGCGAACACATCTGCATTCGCCTGCAGGAACTCCAACTGTAGAGCCTTCTCCTTCTCGGGTAGCTGGGTTTTGATTTGCACTGTCTTCGTCTGGTCAGTCCCGAGTTGGTAAAAAAGTAGGTGCTTGACTGGGCCTCCTCTGTGGTCTTGAATCCTCTGGTCGAGCTTGTCCGCCTTGGAGTCCTCCTCGGGTGCCCGGGCCCCGGGGAGAGTTTGAAAGCAATGCTGCACCAGTTGAGGTGCACTCCTCATCTCCTCAATACCACAAGGGGTTGGGAATTGTACAAGTAATCTCTTTGTGGAGACAACAGCATCAAGGAGGTTGAGCCCAGGTCGGCCCAAAATTGGTCGAAGGAAGCCTAACAACCGTGAACATCATCATGATGGTACTCTACCGAGGTGGGGTCCTGATAGTGACTGGGAGAGTGATTTCTCCCTCCACCTTTACAGAGTCTCCTATGAAACCAACAAGGGGGACATGCATAGGCTTGAGATGAACAGAAGAAAGATTCATCTTGGAGAAAGCATCGTAGAAAAGCACATCCATGGAGCTTCCACTATCTACCATGATGCGTTTTACAGGATGCTTTGCGATCATCATCTCGACGACCACAGCATCATTATTTATATTTTTCTTCCCATCTTCCCCTCCCCTTAAAAAGGGGAGTACAACCTCAAGATGCTCTGCCCCCCGAGCCCACTTGGGCATGCGCTTGGCTCCCCAGCGTATCATCCCCATCGATTTCTCAGTAGGGCGATTATCGACCGCCGGGACTGGTGGGAGGGCGACGAGCGCCTGAGATTCTGCTTGATGTCTGCCCCCCACATATCTTCCGAGGTAGCCCCTCTTGAGATCTCTTCGATCTCCCACTTGAGACTGTGGCATTCCTCGGTGTCGTAGCCATGGTCGCAGTGGAAATGGCAGTACTTCATCTTGTCACGACCAGAGGATGATTTAAATGGTGGTGGGCACCTCAGGTAGGTCTCGCCTTCGATCTCCATGAGGATCTTTGTTCTCGGGACAAGGAGGGTGGTGAAACTCCCCTCAGAGATGGGAGCGCTTCTTGGCCTCGGTCCCGGCTGGGAGCTCTGAGCTGGTGGTCCAGGCCTCCGTGCCCCAGGCGCCTCGGCAGGCACTGGCTTCTTCAAAGGCTTCTTGTCAAGCTCCTGCCTCGTATGATTTGCCTCCTCGGCGTGGATGTACTTCTGAGCTCGGAAGAGGAGTTCAGAGTAAGTTTTCGGGGGCTTCTTATCAAGCAAATAGGTCAGGCGAGAAGTCCTGAGCCCTCGCTTCAGAGCTAGCATTGTGACCGGCTCCTCCAGGTTGTAGATCTCCTGTGTGAAAGCCTTGAAGTGAGTCACATAGTCCCGCAGTGGCTCGTAATCCTGCAGCCTGATGGAGAAGAGGCTGTCTGCCTCTCACGGCATCTTCCGACAAGCATTGAAGTGAGCCACGAACCTCTTCCCCAGCTGAGCAAAGGAGCTGATGCTTTTTGGATCAAGGCGCGTGAACCACACTCGAGCCGCCTTCTGAAGAGTAGCAGGAAAGGCGATGCACAGAAGAGCGTCAGTGGCCCCCTGGACTCTCATGAGGGCCTGGTAACTTTCCAGTTGGTCTAGGGGATCGGTGGTCCCATCGTAAGGGTCCACCTGTGGCATGCAGAACTGGCGAGGAATCGGCTCCGCTTGGATCTCCTGGAAGAATGGAGGGCGAATGTCGTAGCCCACTGGCTCTCTAGTGGTGCCAGGAAAGTTAGCAAACCGATGGGATAACTCCGCCAGCTTGCAGTCATGCTCCTCCAGGTGCTTCTCCGCCATGCGCCTGATGGCTTCATCTATCGACCCCTCTACTAAGAGAGGCGGGGAAGGTGACATGGACGCGCGGTGCCCGTGACGGGGGGCTTTACCCTTTTTGCCTTGGCGAGGTTTGGATGCCCCCCAGTCAAGGTGTGGGGAGCAGCTTTCCTCATCGACGGACCCAGCCCGTTGTCTCTTCGTCGGGGTTTGGCGAATACCCCGGGGGTCAGTAATGGCCCGCGGCTGTGATGGCCTCCCATGGAAGGAACGCAGGCTGTGCGGGGTGCTGCGGCATGGGCTGCTGGGGCCTCTGGCTACTGGTGAGTAGCCAAGGACCGATGCTAGTACTGTAGCTTGCGCACTGCTGCAGTGAGAGTGTGCATCTGCTGGACGAGTGCGGTCAGCTGGACTTTTAGTGGGGGCGGTTGAACTGGAGCGGGTGGTTCCATTCCCGGATCGTGCAGGTTCCCGTGGGAAGGGGATTCTTCCGCACGGCTGAGAGAGGCTCCTCGTGCTCGAGTGGCCACCATCCTCTCGATGGATTAATCGAGTGGGGCTTGAACTGGACCAGAAATTATTCTGCTTTGCAGCCCCGCCCCCTACCTGGCGCGCCAATCTGTTGCCGCCAGGATCGTCATGGCCCGTAGCTGCTGGAGGCATCGATGGTCACCCATCTGCCTCCTCGGTATGCCTCCGGTGCCTCGGGACCTGCAAGAAATAATGTAAGTGACCCGGGCCAGGAATTCCGGTGGGGGCGCTCCGACGATCAAGTCAGTGACTATCCAGAGAACATATCCTCCTGGTCGAGTCCCTCGGGATGAGCTCCATGCTAGGAGGAGTAAGTGTAATGTGAATGGATATGAGTATAGGCTGGGAGAGGTGGTGGCCCTGGTGGAAGAATCCTCCTATGTGACCCTTCTCCCTTGTTTCTTTGCTTGCTTACTTTTGGCTTACTCTGGCTGGGTTTTTACTTTGGCTTGCGCTCTGACGATCAAGTCAGTGACGATCCAGAGAACAGATCCTTCTGGTCGAGTCCCTCGGGATGAGCTCCATGCTAGGAGGAGTGAGTGTAATGTGAATGGATGTGAGTATAGGCTGGGAGAGGTGGTGGCCGAGGTGGAAGAATCCTCCTATGTGGCCTTTCTCCCTTGTTTCTTTGCTTGCTTACTTTTGGCTTACTCTGGCTGGGTTTTTACTCTGGCTTACCTTGGGATCCCCCTGTGTCTTCAGACATGTGCGACGAGGTATCGTGTTGTAGACAGGATGCCTCTCCTGTCAGATAGCCGGGGAAGCTTCCATGCGCTCTGACATTCCCTCTACTTGCTCCTTTCCTGGAAGCCTGGCAGGACCTCAATCGATGGGCCGCCACCCTCGGGACTCGCGCTCTCAAGCTGGGTCTTTTCCTTGGTGGTACGGTAGGTTGGTGGAGAGTATGGCACCTTGGTGTGAGTTTCCTTCCCTTCTAGTGTGAGTGACGGCTGTGGGTATTAATTACGGCATGGCGGGCACTGTTGTACGACCCTCGGGAGGCCCGCCATCATCATTGGAGAGGAGGCACTGCTTCCTCGGTGGTTGCTGCCTCTGCTTGAGCCAAGGACCGAGCTGGAAAGGTGGGGCCCACCTCCGAGGGGCTCACCTCGAGGTGCCTCAGTTGGGCGGAGGAGGGCTGAGCACGACTCCGGACCAGCAGAACTTGGCTTCGGACGAGCTCGACCTGATGGAGGTGGGCGGGGCGCCGCCCAGCCCAAGGGATCTGACCTCGGAGGGGCTCCTCACGGTGGAGGAGACTTGAGCTCAACTCCTGACCACGGGGCCCGATCTTAAGGAGTCCGCCTTGGGTGGGGACTTATACTCTGCTCCGGCCTAGGCATCCCAACCTGACGGGGACCAACCTGGCGGAGGATGAACTCAACTTTGGCGGGCAACCCCGTTGCTCCAAGGGAGCTCAGCCCAGCGAAGGGGCCCATGTTGAACACCCAACGTGGCGTCTGATGGGGACTCCATGTTAGTTTGCCCACCCCACGTCAGCGATCAAGCCACATCAGGTACCAACCTAATAAACCACTTGATTTGATTCTCCTGCCATTGCATGCTAGAGTGTCCAAATCAGCCGAATCTTTTGCACAGCATGTTAGAAATTTGCATAAAGAAATCACCCAAAAGATCAAAATGAGTAACGATGCTTATAAAAGACAAGTTGATTCTAGAAAACATTTCAAAGAATTTTCTGTAGGAGATTTTGTCATAATAAGACTAAGACCTGAACAGTTTCCACCTGGGACTGTCAAGAAACTAGATTCCCGAAGTGCTGGACCCTATAAAGTTATTAAGAAAATTGGACCCAATGCCTATGTGCTCGAGTTACCCCCTGATTTAGGTATTAGCTCCACTTTTAATGTTTCTGATCTAACTAAGTACAAGGAATTGGCAGTAATTTTTAGTGAGCATTCGGGCTTGACCCTTTACTTGAGAGAGAACCTACCCTAAAGTGCCCACAAAAATGGCCTGAGCGAAGAGAGAAGATCGAGCAAATCCTGGATGATCAAGCTGTCAGTACCCGACGGAATAGCTATCAGCGCTGCTTGGTAAGATGGCAAGGTCGTCTTGAAACAAAGGACTCGTGGATTACCAGAGAGGACCTGCAATGCATTGATCCATATCTCTTGGAAGAATATCAAAGCCAAGTAGATCCTTACTCAACGGGGTTGAGTTCTTCCCATCCTAGGAGAAATGGTGGGGACACCAAGACCAAGACCAAGCCTCAAGAACCCATCTGGATCACAGAACAAGAAGAATAGGAAGAAAGAAAATTTCACCCGTCGAGCCAACTCGAGCACCATCCGAATTGACTCGAGTATCTTGCTGAGCAAGAAGGAAGGCTGTTCTTTGAGCCAACTCGGTCTGGGTGCTCAGCATCCAAGTCGACTTAAGTCACGGAAGAACAGAACCCCAGGTTCTGGAGATTTTTGGAAGCTTCCAGAAATTTCTCTTTTGTTTCAATTTTTTTGGTAATTAAAAAAGGGTATAGAATCCTGTCGAATCCCATTGTAACAAACTCCCTGCCACGTTCTTAGGATTAGTTATGTTTTGTAACTAATCGTTGGATTAGTTAGCGGGTAAACCCATTTTAGGTTACTTTGGAAACATCTATCCGAGGCCTTTAAATAAGGCTCGATCTCTGTACGAAGGATGATGGAAAAATATGGAATGAAAAAAAAAACCCTGTTCTTCTTCTCCAATTGCCTTCGTTACGGTCATAACGTCGAGGGGTGCGAGGCCCTGATCTGAAGCCTTCATTGCAACTGCAATGTCGAGGAGCGCGAGGCTCCACCATTGCCTTCATTGCAGTAGCAACATCGAGGGGTGCGAGGCCCCATCATCCCATAGTGTCTCCGTTCATCCCATCCTCCGCCAACCACTCCATCCCCCTCCATCTTCCCCAAAGCTCCTTTCCAACCTACCGCTCCGTCCTCAAAGAAGACAGCCCCCAGGTCTCTGTCCAAAACTCCCAATCTCCACGAAGCTTCATCAATCTAAGCCCAAAGCTCCCGATCATATGTGGAGTATTTTTTCCTGGCTTCATTCAATTTCTCACTAAAGAATGCTACGGGATGGTTCTCTTGACTCAGAACTCCACCAATACCTACTCCCGAAGCATCGCATGCTACTTCAAAGACCTTAGAAAAATCGGATAGTCTTAAGACTGGTGCTTGGGTCATCTTATCTTTGATGTGAAGGAAGGCCTTATCAGCTGACTTCGTCCATTCAAAGTGGCCCTTCCTAATACAATCCGTGACAGGAGCAACTATGGTGCTAAACCCTCTAATAAATCTTCGATAAAACGTAGCGAGGCCATGAAAACTTCTTACTTCGTGAATATTATTGGGTGTTGGCCACTCTATAATTGCCTTAACCTTCTCAGGGTCAGCGGATACTCCTTCAGGGGTCACAACAAATCCTAGGAAGATAACTCTAGTAGTCATGAAAGCACATTTCTTTAGATTGGCATAGAGGTTATCTTTCCTAAGTGCTAAACATACCTGCCTCAGATGTTGTTGATGATCTTCTCTAGTCCTACTATAGACAAGTATGTCGTCAAAGTAAACGACAACAAATTTTCCAATAAAGGCTCGTAGGACTTGGTTCATGATTCGCATAAAAGTGCTAGGGGTGTTTGATAACCCAAAAGGCATGATTACCCATTCAAATAACCCATCCTTAGTTTTAAAGGCAGTCTTCCATTCATCCCCTGGTCTGATCCTAACTTGGTGATAGCCGCTCTTCAGGTCAATCTTAGAAAATATAGTTGCACCGGCCATCATATCTAACATATCATCCAAGCGGGGGATGGGAAACCTATACTTCACTGTGATTTTATTTATGGCACGACTATCAACACACATTCTCCATGTGCCATCTTTCTTAGGGGTAAGGTTGGAACTGCGCATGGACTCAAACTCTCCCTAATGAATCCTTTCTTTAGGAGTTCTCCTACTTGACGTTGTAATTCTTGGTGCTCGGTAGGGTTCATTCTATAATGGGGAAGGTTCGGTAGGGTTGCTCCAGGGACTAAGTCTATCGCATGTTGTATATCCCTAAGAGGTGGGAGTTGGTCGGGCAAGTCATCGAGGAACACGTCTTTGAACTCCTCTAGCACTTCATTGACTTCTTGAGGTTGTTCTTTTGAAAGAGGTTCTTGATGATCCTTAATGGTCAAAATCCAAACAGGTGACCCATTGTTAATTTCTTTCTCCATTTCTCTAGCAGTGATCACGTTTATCCCCTTTTTCTTATCACTCAATTGGCTTGATCCTCTCTTAATGGGGTTCTTAGGTGGAGAAGAATGGATTACAATCTTCTTTCCATTATGAGTAAACGAGCATGAATTAGAACGACCATAGAGTGTTACGTCAAGATCGTACAACCATGGTCGGCCTAAAATTATGCTACTTACTCCTATTGGAAGTACATCACACCATACTTTCTCCAAGTAAGATTGGAACTGAATGGTTACTAGGCACCTAGACTTAATGCAAATCATGGTTGAGTCTATCCAGGATACCTTATAGGGATTAGGATGGGGTACGGTGGGCAATCCTAGGTTTTTAACTGTGTTGGTGGATATGGCATTGACACAGCTACCGCTATCTAAAATGACTTTGCATACTTTCTCACCTATCTTAATGAATGTCTGTAGGATGCTAGTCCTACGCCAATCTTCTTAGGTTTTAGCTTGGGTGAGAATACACCTAACCACTCCTAACAGATCTTGATCTACCAGGACTTCCTCATCCTCATACTCTTCAGCCAAGTTCTCATCTGCCTGGTATACTTCCTCCTCAAATTCACCTTGGGATTCTACGGCTTCTTTTTCTACTTCCCCTATGTGTAGGGCTCTATTAGGACAGTTGCTAGAATAGTGACCCACTTTGTTACACTTGAAACATGCATTTGGAGTTCTTTGGGTCTCAGGTGTTTTCCCCTTGTCATCTTTACGGGTCACAGGCACATTAGGATTGGGTTGGTTGAATCTAGGCTGATTGGATCCTGACTGCTGATAAGGTGCACTAGTCCTAGGGGCTTCGGGCCTACGATAGACTGGACCTCTATGGAATCTCTCAGCATCCCTAGCTATTTGATAGGCCAATTCTAGGTCATGTACCTCTCGCATGAACAATTCTCTTTGAATTTCTTCCCTCAGTCCGGCTCTAAATCTAGACAAGGTCACCGACTCAGATTCATCAACATTGCACCTCATAACGAATTCGTCAAACTTCGCTATGTACTCTGCAACACTCCTATTTCCTTGAGTAAGTCTTTGCCATTGATCTAGGAGTCTTTGGTGGTAGGACATAGGAAGGTATTTCTCCCTAAGCCTAAGTTTCATAGCTCGCCAGGTCACTATGGGCACATCACCTCTCTGTCTAGTGAGTCTCTCAACGTTTCCCCAATATAACCTAGCTTGGCGCACAAGTTTAAGCTTTGCAAACTTACACTTGCGCTCTTCACTCATCTCAAACCAGTCAAAATATTGGTCCATCTCACCTTCCCAATCAATGTAGATCTTTGGATCTAAAATTCCATCAAAGGTGGGAGCTTCTAGCCTAATGTTCTTCATGGTTCGGTCATCTTGATCAAAGTGAATTGGGGTGGGTCTCCTGACATTGGGTTCATAGTAAGGCTCATGATGGAATCTCCTTGGGTTGGGCTCGATGGTTTGATCAGGGTGGGGTCCTCTAGGAATTGGATCATAAAACTGATCTTGGGGAGCTCTCCTAGGGTTTGTTTCGTAGAGAGGGTTTTGATATGGAATCCTTCTAGGGTTCAATGGGGTCTCGAGTTCAGGTGCAAGACTTGGCTCAGGCTCAGTCTGGGCTTCATGATTGCTTTCAGGGGTTCTAGCCTCTAACTGATCCAACCTAGTAGTGATGTGGGCTAACTGCTCATTCATGTCTTGGTTGGTTTGTGCCACATTCTGATTTGTTTGGGCCAATTGCTCAGTTAAACTCTTAGTCAGTTGGGCCACTTGATCATTTAGGCCTTTGATCAAATTCCCTAAGTTTTGGTCCATGGCTACACTTGACTAGGCTTGGATTGGTGAATACGGTGTCCCTGCTCTAGTTGTCATGCATGCAAATGGACTCAAGTTCGAGCTAAGGTTTCCTAGACCTAGAGCACAAATTAGAAGTCTAATTAAGTGAACCAACTAGCTAGTAGTACTTATGGGACTTAGCCAGGTAGGTGGAGGGGAGTGTAGGTCCCTGATTGCCAACCTTAGACACCAATCTGAGATTGGCCAGGTAGGCGGACCAAATCACAAGCCCTGATGCACCAATCCTAGACACCATGCTAGTAAGCACACACCAATTAGCTGACACAATTAGCTTGACCCTAACCTGAACCCAACTTGTTGGTGTCCCTAACCCACTAGGGCAATTAACGTTCTACTCAATTTTAATTAACGGGCTGGGATCGATATACTGGTTGGTGATTTTTGGGCTAGGGACAGGTGATGAAACCCTGACCCTATGTCAAATTGATGCCCTTAATTTGATTTCTCATGAGATGAATGAAATGCAAAGGTGCTGCAGAAGTGTGTTGCAATTTGAAAGTGGTGTGGAAAACGTGATGAAAAAAATGTCCAAAAATTCTAAAAAATTCACAGAGGATTCCTAACTTATATATTTCAATGTAGATGAAAGGAATTTTAAAACTAAAATCTATACTAATCTAAGAAGATCCTACAAATGAAGATAAATAAAAAGGACAGAACAGAATCCTAATGACAGTGTCGAACTGCAAAACTTTTTATTTTTTTAATAATTTTTTTCTGATGATGAAATTTAATATGGTGATAAATGACTTAAAAAGGAATAATAAAAAAAATATTTCAATAAAAAATTAGTGACTTGCCTTTGGAGCTGCAGACGGATTACAGTAAACAGATGCAAATTTTCAGAAAACAGAACCTAATCAAACAAGTGCAATGGCTTACCCAAAACTTCAATCTAAAAACTCACGTCCGGCCAGGGGCTCATTATTCCCATGGGTCATGACAGTGTACTGGAGTACACCCGCTCAGGAGGCGTGAATTTTAGATATTGCTTGGATTTAAAGAAAACTATTCTACCCTAATGCAACCATGCTCTGATACCAATTTGATGCGGCACGCATATGATTAATGTTTTGAATATGGGGTTTGTAGAGCAATGAAACCTAATTATACTTAGCATTGTACTCATCTTAATAAGATTTAAGGATTATATGAAAAGTGACTATTACATGATTAGACACAACTCTAAAACTAAGAAGGAAGAAGATCTAGACAATAGGGGCTAATGATTAAGGACTTACCTTGATGAGTTTTCCAACCTTCCTATGATTCAAAACTTGAAACTACTGATGCTCTAGACTGGAGAACTTGGATAACAGTGATCAAAACCCTGGACTTGGGCTTCAGCTTGTTGGTTCATTGTCAAGGGGAACCCTGTTCACAACTCAAGGACTTCGAAGGACCCTGCAATGAAGATCAAAGTTAAGGTTGAAGGATGCAAACATAAAGATGGGATGTGAGAACTTGTGAACAAAGAAAAGATAATTAAGAAGATCTGGCCGACTCCAATGCCTTTGCCTTGAGCTTGGATGATGAATTGCTAGGGAAGAGAGTGGCTTTGGGCGTGGAAGAAGAAGATAGGAAAAACTTCACACATAAAACTCAAGACAACTTCACTTCAAACTTCATTCATTTCCAAAATCAATCTCTTTTACAATGGGCGTCCAAGGCTTTTAATAGCCACACAAAGCTAGCTTTTGAAATTTAAAAACTCCCCAAATTGAGGAGGATTACAAGGGGGGTTGGAGGATTTGGTGGAGAGTTTGGAGGGATGTGGGGGGGGTTGGAGGATTTGGTGGAGGACTTGGAGGGATGTGGCCAACCTCCTTGAATTTGAATCTCCCTTGTTGGCGCCCAAAGGGTGATGAGGTGGCTGGTGAAGTGGCACCTGATGATGTGGCATGGTGAGGTGGTCTTCTACTTGGATAAGAATGACATGTGACGCCCAGTGGTCCTAGTTGATGGTCCTTTTCTCTTGCTTGGTTGATGTGTCTTCTCTTCTTCATGTGGTCAAATTCTAGGGTCTAGAATTTGAGTCTTGTTGCTGGCTTTCATGGCTTTAAGACTTGATTAGACTTAACTCAACTGAATTAGACTTAACTCAACTGAACTGACTTGACTGACCTAGACTTTAAAACTTGAAATGGACTTACAGGAAATAAAATTTTAAAAGTAATTACAGGACTCAATAAACACTCTTGATTTGAAACTCAAAATTAATTACAGGACTCTTGAAAAGGGAATGACTCTTGAAAATAAAATATTTTTGAACTAAAGGATACAAGGTAACCTAATTATCTTCGATCCAAATTGGGATAAGGCTAACCTTGTTGGAGTGAAGTTTCTTTCGGCTTCTGGTGTCCACACCACTTTATGGTACCGAGTCTTTGAAGGGATCCTAGCCATCAACCAATTCTCCTGATGCCATTCGTTGGATGGTTGATTATTGATCACCCAGGCCGCATCTTCCAAGGATAAGCATCACATAGGGAGTAATATTACTGTCGTAGGGTTTTATTTCTCCTTACTTTAGATTTAAATCTTTGAAATGCATGCATGTCCTTGATCAGGGATTTTTCAATCTCTGAGTCCTGGTTCTTTCTCATTTTATTGAGCTTAGCATGCATGTCCTTCAACCGTCCCAGGATTAGAGTCAGCTCTCTTCATACGAGTCGGCTCGAGTGAATCTTCAATAAAAACTTGAACTTTTTTCCAGAATTCTTCCAGCAGCTCTTCAATACTTAAAACTCTTCCCAATTCAACTAATAACAAATACTAAAGAATTTAAGCTTGAAAAACATATAGAAGTAACCCTTTTTCATGAAAATGACATCAATTTTTCTTTGGGTTCTTCTTTATATGAAACATTTACAATGCAACACAAAACAAATAATAAGGTTGTAGGAGTTGCAATTAGGCATTAAGATCATCCTACAAAAACTTGTAATTCACTTGAAGAGTTGTTAGTAAAACAAATACATGCTCCAATATTTTGTTATCATCAAAATCACTCAAGGGGTCAACAATCTTTTCCTTTTTGATGATGACAAAACACCGGGCATGGAAAAACTTTACAATTGCATGTATAAGTATACTTGGAAGTAAATATTAACATGTATGAACTATATGCTAAGAATGTATTTGAAATCAATGTATCAGAGCTTGCATATAAACAATGCATCAGAGCTTTTGAAATAAGATCAATATGTATCATAAGAAATAGTTATCAAAAGCTATTTTTGCCAAAAAAGTATCATAGTTTTAGGTTGGCAAAAAGGTATCAAATCTTGAGATATCAACAAATGCTTCTAGCAAGATCTACTCAAAGCAAATATAAGCAAGTTTCAATGCAAAATTGATGTCAATTTCCAATATTTATATCATTCTCCCCCTTGTATATTTTCCATGCACACTCATACATATACATACCATTCTCCCCCTTTTTGTCATTAATCAAAAAGGTATTCAATTAATTTCTCCCCCTTTGTTAAGTACTCTAAGCTTGATTTTTTGAAATAGAAAGACAAGATTGAGAAGATTGTTTGAGATAATTTCACTTTCTTAAAGAAATTTGATACTCTAATTAAAATTTGTCTTGATTTGTATATACAGATGATAATATTGCACAAATCACATTTCAAACACAATGAGTAGAAAAAGAAATACTTTCATTTCATTAAAGATTTTCAATATAAGTCATACAAAAATAATCAAAAATACATAAGATGAATCTAATCACTATCACTAGATTCCACCTTGACAGGTCTAGATGTACCTTCCCAACTCCTAGGAATACTAGAAGAACCTCTACCCCTAGAAGAATGTGGTGGAGACTATCTAGGGTGATAAGAAGATGAAGGTGGACAAGATGAAATAGGATTTGGATCAAACACAGGAGGAGGTGCAGGCTGTTTAGGAGTCGAAGAGTAGGCTGCTATAACAGTGGTGGATAGCTGACAAAGGGTCACCTAGATTGAATTGAGCTCTTCTTCCATCTTCTTGATTCCTGTATTGAGTGCAACTAGCTCACTTGCTTGGGCTTTGGTAAATGCCTCTGCTGACCCTCTCAATCTTCCAAATTCAGCTCTAAGAATTCCTACTCCTTTGGTGTAATCATCTTCTACTTTCTTTCCTTGTTCCATAGATCCCATCTTGTAGCTCATTTCTCTTAATTCAGTTTTGAATTCTTCAATACTGTGGTCAACAGATTTCTTAATATCTTCATAAGCTGCTTTGAAGAATCAGTGACTGACTGTAGATCCACCAATGGTGCAGGTCCTGCAGACTGAACACTGTCCACCCTGGAATGAAGCTGTCTAATCTCACCACATATCTCCTCAAGTTTGGTTTCGATTGTTTGATGAAGGTTGCGAAACATCAAACCAAAAGTACTGGTCAGGGTTTGAGAAAGTAGTCTCATCTGATGTGCAATGAAGGCCTAATATAATGAAGCTCATGAAGTGTCAGCAGATGGTCCCTGAGCAAATGTAGTCACTAAAGGTGCAGGTGGTGGAGCCAGTGGAGATGCATGTGCTGGTGGAGATGTTGGTGCTGGTGGAGGTGCTGGAGAGATCCTGGGACTCCCATACTCTCTATGCTCTGACTCCATAGCATCATGAATAGTAGGTTCAGTAGCAGCAGCAGTGATAATCTCCACAGGTAGCTGCTCCTTATCATCATCATCCTCATCACTCCTGGATGATCCAATAGCCCTCTGATCTGATCCTTTCTTCCTCCAAGCTTCTTCAGTTAGTTCCTATCCCATTCTTTGCAAAGATTTGGAAGAGTAGGTATAGTGTGATGAAGTGGCCTACCACCCTCGCCATTTAAGTTCACTCTGGAGGCCTGAAATAACAAAGTAAAAACCATTCCATATGGCAAACAGGCCTTCACTTTTCTGATTGCTTCTTTCATCTGTAGTAGTATAATATGAGGTAAATTGAGGGCCTCCCCCTTAATTAGACATCCCATAAAGCTGAGATCTCTCTCACTCACCCAGTCAAACCTACCAGTTCTTGGGAGAAAGATCCTACTTATAAAGTTGTGATGTAATCTCATTTCAAGGGACAGGGTATTAGCCATCACATTCCTAATTCCACTCACATCAGCCCTATTCAAGATTATCCTGAGGGTTTTCTATTTATCTTTTAGAATTAGATGTTTTAGACCCTCATTTGGCATTTCAAGCATGCTACCTAATCTTTCCTAGGTCACTATTACTCTCTTTCCCTTAACTATAGACTCAATGTGATGCTCTTCCACACTTAAATTTTCATAAAAACATCTTACCAAGTTGGGATATGTTGGAACATTTAAGGAACAGAAGAAACTCCAACCCTGGTCTTCAATCAAGTCTCCAATCCGAAGCCCTAGCTCTTTTAAGAATGAGAAGATTATCCTTCTTCCACTTGTGACGGGTCGGTTGGCCATGGAAATAGCTTGACTTGGAGGAGAAGGTGTTGCATTCAGTTTCACTTCTTGTTCTTCCACTTCAACTGACCGAGTCGGCTCTTCCTGCCATCTCTTGGTCCTCCTTTCCCTTTCAGCAGTAGGTTCAGCTCGTTGTGATCTCTTACCGACAACCCTTTTCGGAGCCATTGCACGAGCTTAAAAAGAATGCAAGAGTTTAAGCTAGAAAAGGTAGGTTTTGAAGCGTGGAAGGTATTTTCAGGCTGGAAACAAGGGTTCTAAGCTAGAAAGAAGTGAACACTTAAAGCATAAAACCTTAGATTAAGTCCTATGGCTTTAATAAAAAATCACTTGCCTGACATCCGAGTTGGCTCAGCAAGCCTTAATTTGCTCGAGTCGGCTCGAGCAGAGATATAAAAAGACTTAATTAAGAATTTGAGTCGACTCGACTTGAGCACAGTAGTTTGAGTCGACTCGAACCAAAACTCTCCAGAAGAGTCAAAAAGGTTCAGATATGAAATTTAATGGCAGAAATCTACAAGGAGAGATGGTCAAAGTTCTTGGTTTGATGTAGGAGGCTTTATAGATAGTGTTTCCTTAGTTTTGAAGAATTAGGTCAAGTTTTCTAAAAAGGGTCACAAAGTCCTAATTCTCCTCTAATCATTTCAAATCTATCTTGATTGAGTGGTTTAGTGAAAATGTCAGCAAGTTGGTTTTTAGTTGGAATAAATTCTAATTCAATTTCACCATTTAAAACATGATCTCTTATGAAATGGTGTCTTAATTCAATGTGCTTTGTTCTTGAGTCCTAAATTAGATTTTTTGATAAATTTATAGTACTTGTGTTATCACATTTGATAGAAATTTTATATTATATAACACCAAAGTCTTCTAGTTATTGTTTAATCCATAACACTTGTGCACAACAACTCTTTGTAGCAACATACTCTGCCTCAACAGTAGATAGTGCTACCGAGTTTTGTTTCTCACAGTGCCATGAGATTAAATTCAATCCTAGAAATTGGCAAGTACCACTAGTTCTCTTTCTATCAATTTTACAACCAGCATAATTATCATAAAAAAATCTAATTAAATTCAATGAAGATTGCTTTGAATACCATAGACCTAAATTACTTGTTCCTCTTAAATATTTTATGATCCTTTTTATAGTAAGCATATGTGATTCTTTAGGAATAGATTGAAATCTAGCACATACACATATGCTAAACAAGATATTAGGTATACTAGGAATTAAGTATAATAGAGATCCAATCATACCTCTATAGAGCTTTTGATCAATGTTGTTGCCATCTTCATCTTTATCTAATCTGTAGGTAGGACTCATGGGTGTGCTTCTTCTTTGCTTGTCTCTATACCAAACCTCTTGATGATTTCTTTGATATATTTGGCTTGGTTTATGAACATCCCTTTCTTTGTTTGTTTCATTTGAAGTCCAAGGAAGTAATTTAGTTCATCCATAAGGCTCATTTCAAACTCACCCTTCATCAACTCAGCAAATTCTTTACAAAGTTTTTCATTAATTGTACCAAATAAAATATCATCAACATTAATTTATACAACTAATATATCATCATTTTTCTTTTTGATAAATAAAGTTTTATCAACATTTTCTCTTGCAAAATCATTTTCAAGTTAAAATTTGTTTAATCTATCTTACTAGGCTCTAGGTACTTGTTTAAGTCCATACAATTCTTTATTGAGTTTAAGTACATGATTTGAAAAAGTATGACTTTCAAAATGTGGTGGCTGTTCTACAAAAACTTGTTTAGATATAAAACCATTTAAAAAAGCACTTTTCACATCCATTTGGAATAGTTTGAAATTCATGTAGCAAGCAAATACAAGTAATAATCTTATGACTTCCAGTCTTGCTACGAGTGCAAAGTTTCATCAAAATCTATTCCTTCTTCTTGGTTGTATCCTTTGGCTATCAACCTTGCTTTGTTTCTAATTACGTTACCTTGTTCATGTAGTTTATTTCTATAGACTTATTTAGTTCCTATAATGGGATGGTCTGATGGTCTATCAACTAAAGTCCACATATTATTTCTTTCAAACTGGTTTAGTTTTTCATGCATGGCCATCATCCAGTTTGGATCATTTTTAGCCTCTTCTAAACTATGTGGCTCTATTGTGATACAAATGCTAGGTAATCATGTGCATCTCTATGTGATGACCTAGTCCTAACACCTGTGAAGGATCACCTATAATTAAATCTTTTGGATGAGAAGTTACATACCTCCATTTCCTTGGTAGATCGACATGATCCTTACCATTTCTTTTCCTTTCCGAGCTGGCCTCTCTTGAATGCTCATATCTTCTATTTTCTTTCGAAGTGTACCTACATCATTATCTATTGCACTCTTCTTTCTTTGAAGGTGAGGGGTTAGTTTCATCAAATATAACATGTACTGATTCTTTCACAGTCAATGTTCTTTTATTAAATACTTTATATGCTTTGGTATGCATTGAATAACCAAGAAAAACTGCTTCATCAGATTTAGCATCAAATTTTCCTAGATTATCCTTACCATTATTCAGCACAAAGCATTTACAACCAAAAATGTGAAAGTAATTAATATTAGGTTTCTTTTTATTCCAAAGCTCATAAGGGGTTTTCTTTAAAATTGGGCATATCAAAATATAGTTAAAAATATAACAAGCAGTGTTCACCACTTCTGCCTAAAAGTATCTTGAAAGATTGCCTTCACATAACATTGTTCGAGCCATTTCTTCCAAAGTCCTATTCTTTCTCTCTACTATACCATTTTGTTGTGGTGTTCTAGGAGCGGAGAAGTTGTGATCAATGTCACTTTCTATGGTGCGGGCACCAGACTCAGAAGAAGACTTCAGAGCTCCATCTGGATCTCTGATTGACCTTGCCCGAAGAATTAGGATTTTCTGGTTTGTAATAAGGGTTGACTTGATCAACTCAATTTTAGCTTGAGTCTGTATTCCCTGCAATTTTATTTTGTTGAGTCATGTTGACTCAGTAGTGGTCTAGGACTTCAACCTGGGATGTCACATTTTCTCCCAAGGCCAAGCAAGTGGGCGCCACACTCCCAGCCACACTCCCAGCCACACGTCTGAATCCAGGGGGTGCCACATCTCCATCCAGTAGGCTTTGGTCCCCACACCACAGGATAGCAGGTCCCTTCTCTCATGCGCCATTTGAGGAGAGAGCAATCTGGGATCCACAATTCAAGGGGGCGGCCCACAAAATTCCATAAGAGCCAAGCTATGAAAAAAAAGAAACTCTTGTTGGAGAGTAGTTCAAGGGGGCGCCCATTCCATGCCAAAAATATCCAAAGCAAAGATGGGAAGAACCATGACTTAGGGAGAAAGAAAAGGAGAGTCCAAAAGAGTTGAGCCATGAAAGGAATGAAATCCTCTCTTGAAGAACAAGGCTAGGAGGCGCCACTTACCTTCCTTTTAAGCCTCCAATCAATTTTTTTTTGGAACTTTTGGCCGGCCATATGTGTAGGGATTGATCCTACAATCCTAATTTGAAGATCCCCTCCTTTAGTCCCACATGGGAAGATGTAAAACCCTACTCTCTCATAAAGTCCTATAAATTAAACCCTTCTTGTAAATTTGAAGGTAATCTGATGAATGAATTAAAATCTTTGTGAGCAAACTCTGTGTTTTCTCTCTTCCGCACTTGCATCCAGGTGTTGAGCTCCGTGAGGGAGTAAATCCGGGTTTTCCAGGAACCTTGAGGAGGTGTGAGATCTCCAAACCCCAAACCCTAGGTTAGCCACTTCACTCCCAAACCCTAGCCGCCCATCATCCTTTTCTTTCCACCAAGCCCTAGCCTATCCCACCTCTCATGGCTACTCTCTTCAAGTCCAGGCTAACCACCAGCATCCGGGTCCAGTCCGGATACTTCAGATCCAGAGCAATTCCCAGTGGACGTCAGATCAGCCTCCAGGAGAATCCGGATTTCAGCAACATCAGCTTTCAAGTTCTTCAAATATGGTAAATCCTTCCTTGAGTATCTGATTCCATCACTTGTTCTTCTTCTTTCCCAGATCTTGAGTTCAGGAGAAGCCGACTCAGCCACAGGACCAGTATTGGAGGATCCATTGCGAAGGTATCCGAATCCGAGGATCCAACAATCTGCTCGAGAGAGTTCTTCCACCAAACTTTGTGAAGATCACTGTCTGGTTGGTAACCCATCTCTTCTCTTTATTTCTGTCCTGTTGAAAGTTCAGAGCAAAACCCTAGGTCTGGGAGTTTCTCAACCCCCAGCGATCCGTTACTTCTGAACCACTCTGATAACCTAGTTTCTTTTAAATTGTGCTTTCAATTATTACCTAGTTTCCTTCAATTTAGTTTAGCTTTCCTTTGAGTCAAAGCCAATTTCTGAAAATATATATATAAAAAAAAAAGAATTAATCTTAATTTATTTCCGCATCACATCATCTTCTCTTTTGTTCTGCATCATTTTTGGTATCAAAGCCCAGTCTAGGGTTTCTGTTTTGCTTGCTTGTTTTAAGTCTCTCTCCTTTTTACTTTGTCTGCTCGAAGTAGACTCCCCAAGACGTCCGGTCCTAGGAACGAAGTGAGGTGCAAACCTCCTCTTCCCATTCCATGGGGTGTTCCTAGGGCGTGTAGGGGATCCGTTGGGTTACAACTTCGTAGCAGGAATTGTAAACGGGGAAGCACCCTGTTTTCAGTCTATAATTACCCTATTTCAGGAATTGTTTCTCAGTGCAGGTAACTCCGAATTGTATGATTTTTATTTTTCTGGAACCAGTATAATTGAAACTATTTTACATAATTTTTTTGTGATTTATTGGTTTTCATGAAATTTCTGAGAGTTAAATTACTGCAACTCTATTTTTGTGTTCTGCAATGCAATTATTTTGAGTGAACATCTCCTAATTCATCCTAAGGGCATTTGAGCATCTAAGATAAGGGGAGGAGTTGATAACCTCTCCTTAGCCCAAAACCATCACCCACTCATTCAATCCTAAGCCTAACTTTAAAATTTATTAGACTTAATTTGCCCTAGTGGGCTAGGGACATCAACAAGTCGGGTCAAGGCTAGTGTTGAGTCAGTTTGTCTAGTTACTCTGTGTGTGCTTTGTACTCAGTGTCTAGAACGGTGGTTCAGGGACTACATCCCGAAGGGCTTGTGTGCTGGTTCGCCTACCTGGCCAATCACTGATTGGTGTCTAGGATTGGCAATTAGGGACCTAGCACTCCCCTTACACCTGCCTGGCTGAGTCCCGAGTTACTACAGGCTAGCTTGCCAGTCTGATTGGGCATCTAGTTTGGGCTCTAGGTCTAGTTAGCCCATAGTCATTCAGTTGAGTCTCATTTTGTGTGTTTGCTTGCATCATCATGTCTACCCGGAATGGAGTACCCTACCAACCTGGTCAAACCCAACCTGATTTAGAGGCCATGGTTAGAGCTCTTACTGAGAGTATGAACAAATTGAGTCAGGATGTGACTGCCACTGTTGCCCAGTTTAAAGAACAAGTCCATGAGAATTTTGCCCAGCTTAGGGATCGAGTCCAAGTACTTGAGGAACTTAGGCATCAGAATTGGACTCCTGACCCAGATTTTAATGTGCCTCAACCTCAACCACACCAAGAGCCTAGAAGACCTTTATACAGAGATCCTGAACCTAATCATAGGAGGCCTGACCCAGAACCTGAAGATAGAGATGATAGGTTCATTTGGAACATCAAATTAGATGCACCCACTTTTGATGGTAGCTTAAACCCTAAGGTATATTCTGATTGGGAGGGTGAGATGGACCAGTACTTTGAGTGGTATGTCATGTCTGAGGAAAGAAAGTTCAAGTTTGCCAAGATGAAGTTAGTACGTCAAGCTAGGTTATACTGGGGGAACATTGAGCTGACCACTAGAAGACGAAATGTAGAGCCCATAACCACTTGGCAGGGTATGAAAGAGAAACTTAGAGATAAGTACCTACCCATTTCATACCAGCAGAATCTGTTAGACCAATGACAGACTTTGAAACAAGGGAACCGATCTGTATCAGACTACATAACCACCTTTGATGAATACCTGATGAGATGTGATGAGAGTGAAGCCCATGAGGTCACTCTGTCTAGGTTTAGGGCTGGACTTAGGGAAGATATAAAGAGGGTGTTGTTTCTGAGAGAGGTTACTGACCTAGACTAAGCCTATCAGATTGCACTGAACACTGAGAAGTTTCAAAGAGGACCCATGCCTCCTAGGGTTAGTGCCCCAATCCCAAGAAATGGACCTAGCCAAGTTACCCCTAGCAAGCCTAATCAGGGTATTCCCACCCCTAGGCCCATGGACAAAGGTAAGGCACCTGACACCCAAAGAACCCCTAGTATCATCTATTTTAAGTGCCAGAAGCCCGGTCATATCTCCAACCAGTGCACATCCATAGCTTGTTTTAAGTGCCACAAGGTAGGTCATGTTTCTAGCCAGTGCCCTCGTAGATCCCTTTACATAGAAGAAGCAGAAGAAGAGAGTTCCGGACCCAATGAAGAGTTTGAAGAAGAAGTTTATGAGGCCGGAATGAATTTGGTCGATGAGTATGAAGGAGAGGAGGAATCCACAGAGTCTGACCAATTAGGGGTTGTAAGATGCATCCTATCCCAAAATAGAGTTCAGGAAGATTGGCGTAGGACTAACATCCTACAGACGTTCCTTAAACTAGGGGATAAGGTATGTAAAATAATCATAGATAGTGGGAGCTGTGTGAATGCCATTTCTGCTAGCACTGTCAAAATGTTAGGCTTAATCCCAGTTCCCCACCCCAACCCCTATAAGGTTTCTTGGGTAGACTTTACCTCTATACCCATCCAGTCTAGATTTCAGGTCCAAATCCAAATGCAATCCTATCAAGAGAAGATTTGGTGTGATGTCTTGCCCATGGGGGTGAGCAGTATAATTCTTGGAAGACCTTGGTTATATGATCATGATGCCACCCTCTTAGGAAAATCCAACACCAGTGTCTTTAGTTTTAATGGGAAGAAAATCACAATCCATTCAGTCCCTCCTAAGGACAAGGTAGCTAAAGGAACCAATAAGGTCAGAGAAATGAAGACTGGAGTGAACCTAATTAGTGCTAAGGATCTAGAACAAGAAATTCATAGTGGTTCACCTATTTGGATGTTGACTGCTAAGGAACTTAGGACTCCTATACTCTCAGAACCTCCTCAGGAAGTTAAACCTTTGTTAGAAGAATTTGAGGATGTTTTTCCCGAGGATCTACCAGACCACCTTCCACCTCTTAGGGATATCCAGCATTCCATAGATTTAGTCCCAGGAGCTACTTTACCCAACTTGCCCCATTATAGGATGAATCCATCTGAGCATCAGGAACTGCAAAAGCATGTTGGAGAATTATTGAGGAAGGGGTTCATTAGAGAGAGTCTTAGCCCTTGTGCAGTCCCTGCACTTCTGACCCCAAAGAAGGATGGCACGTGGAGGATGTGTGTTGATAGTCGTGCCATCAACAAAATCATAATCAAGTATAGGTTCCCCATCCCTATACTAGATGACATGCTAGATATGATGGCCGGTGCAACGATTTTTTCTAAAATTGATCTCAAGAGCGGCTATCATCAAGTTAGGATTAGACCAGGGGATGAGTGGAAAACCGCTTTCAAAACTAAGGATGGTCTCTATGAATGGGTTGTTATGCCTTTTGGGTTGTCCAATGCCCCTAGTACTTTCATGAGGATTATGACCCAGGTACTTAGAGCTTTCATAGGGAAGTTCGTAGTGGTCTATTTTGATGACATCCTGATCTATAGTAAGACCCCTGCAGACCACCTAGGCCACCTTAGACAAGTCTGCCAAGTTTTGAGGAATGATAGTCTCTACGGTAACCTCAAAAAGTGTGAATTCATGACCAGTAGAATTATCTTCCTTGGTTTTGTAGTAACCCCTGACGGCGTGGCTGCCGATCCAGAAAAGATTAGGTCCATAATAGAATGGCCAGAGCCGACCAGTGTGCATGAAGTCAGAAGTTTCCACGGCTTGGCTACCTTCTATAGGTGATTCATCAAGGGGTTTAGTACTGTAGTTGCTCCTATCACAGACTGTATTAGGAAGGGAGAATTCCAGTGGACTAAAGCAGCCCATAAAGCCTTCCTAGATCTTAAGGATAGGATGACCCAGGCACCCATTTTGAGGTTACCCGACTTTTCAAAGGTATTTGAGGTTGCCTGTGATGCTTCAGGAGTAGGTATAGGTGGAGTCCTAAGCCAAGAGAACCATCCCGTAGCATTCTTTAGTGAAAAACTTAATGATGCTAAGCTTAGGTATTCTACTTATGATAAGGAATTTTATGCGGTAGTTCAAGCTTTGCGTTACTGGAGACATTATTTGCTACCGCAAGAATTTATGCTATTTTCGGACCATGAGGCTCTTAGATTCTTGAATTCCCAGAAGAAGCTTAACCCTAGGCATGCTAAGTGGGTAGAGTATATCCAGTCCTATACTTTTGTTTTGAAGCATAAGGCTGGGTCTGAAAATAAGGTAGCTGATGCCCTTAGTCGTCGATCTTTGTTGTTGAATTCTGTTAGGGCTGAAGTCATAGGGTTTGAGCAAATCAAAGAGGAATATGAGTCATGTCCGGATTTTAAGACTGTGTACCAGGATCTAACTCAAGGACCATCTAGTGACCATAAGGATTATACCCTTTTAGATGGCTTTCTGTTCTTTAAGAATAGGCTTTGCATCCCTAGAACTTCTCTTAGGGAATTTTTGATTTGGGAAATTCATGCTGGAGGTTTAGCTGGCCATTTCGAAAAAGACAAGACCACCCTGGCTATTGAAGACCACTTTTTCTGGCCTAGTTTAAAAAGAGATGTAGCACATATTGTGGCTAGGTGTCGGACCTGCGCTGTTGCCAAACAGCGAAAACAGAACACCGGCCTTTATACCCCACTCCCTGTCCCAGATCGTCCTTGGCAAGATGTGAGCATGGACATTGTGTTAGGTTTTCCTAAGATCCAGAGGAGACATGACTTTATTTGTGTTGTAGTCGACCGATTTTCCAAGATGGCCCATTTCTTGCCTTGTTCCCAAACATTTGATGCGTCTAAGGTAGCCACCCTGTTCTTTAATGAGATAGTTTGACTCCATGGCCTACCTAAGACAATTGTTTCCGATAGGGATGTCTGGTTCACCAGCTATTTCTGGAAAAACCTTTGACATAAGTTAGGGACAAAACTTAAGTTTTCAACTGCCTATCATCCCCAGACTGATGGCCAAACCGAAGTAGTGAACCGTAGTTTAGGCAATATGTTAAGGTGTCTTGTTGGTGAAAACATTAGGAACTGGGATTTGTACTTACCTAGAGTTGAATTTGCATACAATGACTCGGTCAATAGGTCTACGGGTAAGAGTCCATTTGAAATTGTGCATGGGTACAAACCTCACACACCTCTTGACTTAGCTCCTTTACTAGTCCACACACGAGTCTCCGAGTCTGCCGAAGTTTTTGCACAGCATATAAAAGACTTGCATAAAGAAATTCATGCCAAAATAAACTTAAGTAATGAAACTTATTAGAAGTTGGCTGATTCTCAAAGGCGAGTCAAAACTTTTGATGAGGGAGACTATGTAATGATTAGGTTAAGGCCTGAACGGTTTCCTCCAGGAACCGTTAGAAAGTTACATGCTAGAGGAGCTGGACCATTTAGAGTGGTGAAGAGAGTAGGATCCAATGCCTATGTGCTCGAGTTACCTCCAGAACTAGGCATTAGCTCCACTTTCAACATTTCAGACCTAGTAGAGTATAGAGAGCCAGCTGTGATTTTCAGTGAGCCTTTTGAGCCTAATCCTGCTCTTGAGAGTGAACCCAACCCTGTGTGTCCACCAACAAACTAGCCTGTGAGGAAAGAGCAGATTGAAAAGATCCTAGATGATCAGGTTATCTCCACTCGTAATCGAGGATACCAAAGATACCTGGTCCGCTGGCAAGGAAGGCCAGATTCTGATGACTCTTGGATCTCCCGAGAAGAATTACAAAAATTGGACCCAGACCTCTTGGAGAGATACCAGAGCCAACTTGATCCATACTCGACAGGGTCGAGTTCCTCCCACTCCGGGAGAATTGGTGCGGGCACCAGACTCAGAAGAAGACTTCAGAGCTCCATCTGGATCTCTGATTGACCTTGCCCGAAGAATTAGGGTTTTCTGGTTTGTAATAAGGGTTGTCTTGATCAACTCAATTTTAGCTTGAGTCTGTATTCCCTACAATTTTATTTTGTTGAGTCATGTTGACTCAGTAGTGGTCTAGGACTTCAACCTGGGGTGTCACATTTTCTCCCAAGGCCAAGCAAGTGGGCGCCACACTCCCAGCCACACGCCTGAGTCCACGGGGTGCCACATCTCCATCCAGTAGGCTTTGGTCCCCACACCACAGGATAGCAGGTCCCTTCTCTCATGCGCCATTTGAGGAGAGAGCAATCTGGGATCCACAATTCAAGGGGGCGGCCCACAAAATTCCATAAGAGCCAAGCTATGAAAAGAAAGAAACTCTTCTTGGAGAGTACTTCAAGGGGGCGCCCATTCCATGCCAAAAATATCCAAAGCAAAGATGGGAAGAACCATGACTTAGGGAGAAAGAAAAGGAGGAGTCCAAAAGAGTTGAGCCATGAAAGGAATGAAATCCTCTCTTGAAGAACAAGGCTAGGAGGCGCCACTTACCTTCCTTTTAAGCCTCCAATCAATTTTTTTTTAGAACCTTTGGCCGGCCATATGTGTAGGGATTGATCCTACAATCCTAATTTGAAGATCCCCTCCTTTAGTCCCACATGGAAAGATGTAAAACCCTACTCTCTTGTAAAGTCCTATAAATTAAACCCTTCTTGTAAATTTGAAGGTAATCTGATGAATGAATTAAAATCTTTGTGAGCAAACTCTGTGTTTTCTCTCTTCCGCACTTGCATCCAGGTGTTGAGCTCCGTGAGGGAGTAAATCCGGGTTCCCCAGGAACCTTGAGGAGGTGTGAGATCTCCAAACCCCAAACCCTAGGTTAGCCACTTCACTCCCAAACCCTAGCCGCCCATCATCCTTTTCTTTTAACCAAGCCCTAGCCTATCCCACCTCTCACGGCCACTCTCTTCAAGTCCAGGCCGACCACCAGCATCCGGGTCCAGTCCGGATACTTCAGATCCAGAGCAATTCCCAGTGGATGTCAGATCAGCCTCCAGGAGAATCCGGATTTCAGCAACATCAGCTTTCAAGTTCTTCAAATCTGGTAAATCCTTCCTTGAGTATCTGATTCCATCACTTGTTCTTCTTCTTTCCCAGATCTTGAGTTCAGGAGAAGTCGACTCAGCCACAGGACCAGTATTGGAGGATCCATTGTGAAGGTATCCGAATCCGAGGATCCAACAATCTGCTCGAGAGAGTTCTTCCACCAAACTTTGTGAAGATCACTGTCTGGTTGGTAACCCATCTCTTCTCTTTATTTCTGTCCTGTTGAAAGTTCAGAGCAAAACCCTAGGTCTGGGAGTTTCTCAACCCCCAGCGATCCGTTACTTCTGAACCACTCTGATAACCTAGTTTCTTTTAAATTGTGCTTTCAATTATTACCTAGTTTCCTTCAATTTAGTTTAGCTTTCCTTTGAGTCAAAGCCAATTTCTGAAAATATATATAAAAAAAAGAATTAATCTTAATTTATTTCCGCATCACATCATCTCCTCTTTTGTTCTACATCATTCTATGCAATAATCATTAAAAAATTGATTTTCAAATTCCGTGCCGTGATTACTCCTAATTGAAATAATTGAAAGGTTTTTCTGATTTGAAACTTTTTTGTGAAATTTTTGAAAGACTTTAAAAGTTTTATCTTTATGTGCAATAAACAAGATCCAAGTAAATCTTGAAAAATCATCTACCACTACAAGAGCATATTTTATACCACATGGGCTTGTAGTCCTAGTTGGTCCAAATAAATCCATGTGAAGTAGCTCAAGGGGTCTAGAAGTTGAAATTATATTTTTGGATTTAAAACTCTCCTTAGTTTGTTTTCCTTATTTGCAAGCATCACAAACATATTCAAAATATACTTTAAATTTAGGCAAACCTCTAACAAGACTCTTGGAAATTAACTTGGCAATAGTATGCATGCTAGCATGACCTAATCATCCATGTCAAAATAAACAAGACTCCTTGGTCTTAGAATTCATTACTACTAGACTGGAACTACTAGACATGGCTAGATCATTAAGATCCATCACATAAATATTTCTAAGTCTATGTCCAATAAATTTGTTGCCAGAATCAAGAGAGTTTGTTACAATACACATAGATGATTCAAAGACAACCTTGAAACCTTTATCACATAATTGACTAACACTTAACAAATTATGCTTCATTTTATCTACTAGCAATATATTTTCAATAAAAGTAGAGGGGGTCAATTTGATCTTACCAATACCGATTATTTTTCCTTTGCCATTATCTCCAAAGGTTACCAAACCTCCTTCTTTCATCTCTAGGGTGATGAATTGATCCTTGTCACCCATCATATTTCTTGAACAGCCATTGTCGAGATGCCATATTTTCTTCATTTTTTGGGCTGCATAACATTCCTATAAAATAATCAACGAGTTCTTTTAGGTACCCAAGCTACCTTGGATCCTTGCAGGTTAGCTAAGATGGTTCCTTTGGAAATCCAAATCTTTCTAATTTTATTTTTTTCATTTATATTTTTTTTTAATAGATTGAATTGGAAAGATTTATGTCCAACCCCATGACATGAATAACAAACAATTCTATTATTTTGAAAAGAAGTATGCTTTGAAGTTCTAGATGTAGAAGCATGTGATGTAGATGTAGAACCATATGACACAAAAGCATTTTGAGAAACAAATTTTGGTACAAATGCCTTTGAAGATACAAATCTAGTAGCTGAAATTCCATTTGAATTCGAAGAATTATATCCAATTCCAGCCTTATTACTTGAAATTCTTTGTTCTTTCAAAATTAACTCAAGCTTATTTGAACTTAAAGTAATCTTTTCAACCAAAGGCTTGAGTTTTTCCATTTCCTTTCTCAAATCATAATTTTTATCAACCAAAGCTTTGTTTTTCTCAAGATATAGATTTTTATCAATTTCCAAAGCTTTGTTGTTTTTAGAAAAAATAGTTTATTTCTTTTGCAATAATTTATTCTTTTATGAAAAATCTTCCTTTTCTTTTACTAAAGAATCATTAATGTTTTTTAAAGCTCTAATTTTTGTACCAGCCTTTTTAAATTCAGAAAGCAAATTATGGAATGCAGAATTCAGTTCATCAAAAGTAAATTCAGCTTGAGGTTCAGGGGATATTACCTCATCTTCAAGATCCATAAGACATAGATTGGCAATTTTTGTGGTCTCTTCTTCTTTTGTTGAAGTCGACTCCTCACTGTCGCTCCAAGTTGCAACAATCACTTTCTTTTTCTTCTTCTTCATTGTTGGACAATCGGGATGGATATGCACTGGTTTCTTGCACTCATAACATTTAGACATTTGTTCCTTTTCTTTTTCTTTTTCCGTGTCCTTACTATATTCACCTCTCTTATGAAACTTTCTGAAGTATCTTCCTTTCTTCTTTCACATAAATCTTCTAAATCTCCTCACGATCATAGCGATATCTTCATCTTGTAAATAATCTTTGGAGGAGGAGCATTCATCTTCCGATTCCTCGTCTTGTTTCTTTGAATCCGATGCAACTTTGAAGGCAATTATTTTCTTCTTTTTCTAATCATCTTTATTTCTTTGCTGCATCGCCAATTCATGAGTGATGAGAGAACCCATCAGTTCATCCAGAGTTAGTGTATTTAGATCTTTTGCTTCCTGGATGGCAGTTACTTTGGGATCCCATTTATCTAGAAGTGATCTTAGAATCTTCTATACTAAGTCAGCATTAGAATAAACCCTACCAAGGCTTTTCAAACCATTAATAATATCTATAAACTATGAAAACATGGTAGAGATAGTTTCAGTTTGTTCCATCTTAAATAATTTATAGCTATGTACTAGAAGATTGATTTAGAGGTCATCACTTGGGAAGTTCCTTCATGGGTCACTTCGAGTTTGTCCCAGATTTCTTTTGTAGATAAGCAAATAAAAATTTGGTTGAACTCATTTGCCTCCAAAGCATAATATAGTAAGTTCATGGCTTTGGCATTCAATTCTTCCATTTTCATGTCATGTTCATCCTAATTCTCTTCAGGTTTTGGGACATCCATGCCATCAATTTTAATCATAGGTATTTGTGGACCCTTAAGAATGACCTTCCATAATTGAAAATCAATAGCTTGAATGTATATCTTCATTTCTAGCTTTCCAATATGAATAATTCGTGCTAGTGAATAGTGAAGGTCTATTAGTAGATTAGCCTTTGGCCAAGGAAGTACTCATAGGATGAGACATTAATCTTTACTCTAAATAAGTTCAGTGTCTCTGCTCTGATGCTAGTTGTTGCCCAGGTGGCTTTTCCAAGAGGGGGTGAATTGAAAATTTTAAAAATTAATCAGATATGTGCTCTTTTTAAATCTATTTTAGTGATAGGTGCTGTGTTTCAAATAATTAAGAGCGGAAGCAAATACAAACAAAAAAAGCATAATGCAAACATAGCAAATTTATAGCGATTTGGAGCACCCTCGCTCCTACATCCACTATCCAAGATGTCACTTGGGATTTCCACTATATTTACTACTGGAATATAGTTGGATTGTTTTACCAGGCTCACAATCCAAAACCTAACTTAGTTTTTTAACTGGGCTCATCAAAAATCCAACACTTGGTTTTTAATAGGATCACCAAGAACCCTACTTGGTTTTGAATAGGATCACCAAGAACCTATACTTGTTTATGAACAAGCTAACCAAGAACCTACTTGGTTTTTAAACTGGCCTCACCAATAACCCAACACTCACAAAAGAGTTAAAGAAAATAAGCAACAAAATGACAAACTAATATTGTCTAATGGTTGCTAATGCAGCTCGAGAGAAGCCTTCTTAATTACACTTTAATACTCTTCAGTGTCTTCTTCAACTTCTTCAATGTATGCTTCAAGCTTCAGATTGGAGTTGGCAAAGTCTTGAAGACTGACTTGAATGCTTTTTAGTGCTCTCTTTCTCACAAGCTCATTTAATGTTCAACTAAGCATTTTCTTCTTCAAAGGTTGTCCCAATCCTTCATTTATAGAGTCTTGTACTCTTCTCAAGTAAATATAATCGTTGTAGACCGTTGGGATGTGAAATTTGACCATTGGAGCACTTTTCAAATTCAAAAATGAAGTTTTGGAACTAGCCATTACCTGCATGGAGTCGACCTTCGAGTCAGCTCGGATCCCTCGAGTCGGCTCGGATTCTTAGAGAAGTTCTGGTCGAGTCCCCTTGCCTCATTCAGGTCAGCTCGGTTTCACAGTATTCTTGATTCCTTACTCTGGATGAGTCGGCTCACCTCAGTTTGAGTCGGCTCGGATTCACAGGTCTTCAAAACTGTACTCTAGAGGGTCTGCTCTTCTCGTTGGAGTCGACTCACCTGGCTATTCTCTTAGAATTGATTTTTCTGGACTCTAGAGGAGCGGCTCAAACTTCTGAGGGGTCGACTCGGATGCCTACTGAATGGATGAGTTGGCTCAGACTTTTTTTAGGTCGGCTTGCCTGTCTGATTCAAGAAATGATGCACTGGACTGTCTGATTCAAGAAATGATGCACTGGACGAGTCAGCTTGGATTCCTAGGAGTCGGCTCGGATCTCTGCATGCCAGAATCCTTCAACCGTGCCAAGGATTAAAGTTGACTTTCTTCATGCGAGTTGGCTCGAGTGAATCTTCAATAAAAATTTCAACTTTTCTCCAGAATTCTTCTAGTAACTCATCAACACTTAAAACTCTTCCCAACTCAACTAACAACAAATTCTAAAGAATTTAAGCTTGAAAAACACATAGAAGTAACCTTTTTCATGAAAATGACATCAATTTTTCTTTGGGTTCTTCTTTACATGAAACATTTACAACGCAACACAAAATAGATAATAAGGTTGTAGGAGTTACAATTAGGCATTAAGATCATCCTAACAAAACTTGTAATTCACTTGCAGAGTTGTTAGTAAAACAAATACATGCTCCAATATTTTGTTATCATCAAAATCACTCAAGGGGTCAACATTTATCCATGCATGAACGCATCTCAGAGTCTGCTGAGTCATTTGCTGAGCATGTTAGAGAGTTGCATAAAGAGATAAGTAAAAAAATTAATGAAAGCAATGAATCTTATAAACATATGGCTGGAATAAGAAAAAGACTCAAAGAATATAATGAAAGAGACTTTGTCATGGTTAGACTATGACCTGAATGGTTCCCACCTGGAACCACGAAGAAGTTACATGCCCATAGTAGTGGACCATATAAAATAATTAGAAAAATTGGACCTAATACCTATGTGCTTGAGTTGCCACCTGAACTAGGCATTAATCCTACTTTCAATGTTTCAGACCTTATTGAGTATAGGGAGCCAACGTTGATTCCTAGTGAGTCATTTGAGTCTGATCCAATCCTTGAGAGTGAGCCAACCCAAGTATTTCCACCTGCCATACCACCAGCCTGGAGAGACAGGATCGAGTAGATCTTGGATGATAAGATTATCGCTACTCGAGGCAAAGATTATCAGCGATATCTGGTTCATTGGCAAGGATAACCTGAGACTGATGATTCTTGGATCACCAAAGAGGACTTACATAGAGTTGACCCATACTTACTAGAGTGCTATCATAGCAACATTGACCTATACTCGATAGGGTCAAGTTTCTCCCACCCGGGGAGAATTGGCATGGACACCAGGGCTAGAAAATATTGACAAGTTGAATCCACATCCCTGTGGATCACCTATGAATAAAACCCTGAACCCAATCCCTTTTACCAACTATAAATATTTTATTTTAAAATTTATTATATAAGCTTAGTTGGGTTTAGCCCTTTTTACCAATTGTAATTAGGGTTTTTATTTTTTTACCTTTTGGGCCAAAACCCTTTTACCAAGTTGAACCACTTGTTTACATGTCTTGCCTTTTGATCAAATGGGGTTCCAATTGATCAAATGAGGCTTTAGTTATTTGGTTGGTTTAATTAGTTTTGAGTCTTATAATTATTAGTTAATTTAGTTATTGAGTCCTGTAATACAAGGGGGACCCAATTGAAGACCCATGTGATCCCATGTGCTAGCTCAAGACAAGCCATGTGACCCCATGTGCTAGCCCAAGTCACTTGTCATTTGTAACCAAGTATTGGCGCCACCTTTCTCAAGAATTTGGACAACATCACATGTTATGTTTGGACACCACTTGACATTTCATTGGGACAACACCACTTGCCATCTCATCAGGACAACACAACACTTGCCATGTCATCCTTTGGTCGGCCAAATGAAAGCAAGAATTGGTGCCACTTAATTTTAAGATGTGTAAATGAGAAGGACTCTCCAAATTGGTGCCCCTACTCAAGTAATTCATACCAAAAAATTCCAAGGAGTCAGCCAAGCATCTCTTCCTCTCTTTCACCCGACTTTCAAGAGTTTCAAAATATTTGATTGCCCAAATGAAGGAGGTTCAATGGTTCTCTACCATAGGTGTTTTGATCAAACATGTTTCAAGTTGCTCAAGATTAGAGAACTCAAGAATCCAGAAAAACTCTTGAGTTTTTTTCTATCTAGACTGAAGAGTCCACCATCCTGAAAGAGCCCATGTCATCCAGACTCTAGAGTCTAGCAATCAAGGCAACCCATGAAGCAGTCTTGGCCCTTCATCATGACACCTCACCAATCCACCTCTTTGGCGCCAACTTTGGATGAGAGGCCTATGAATTCGCCCACCTTGGAGAGAGTCGCAAATTAGCCCAAGAGCAGGAGTCCAAGATGCCCAGAGCAAGATTTCTAAGAGTCATTGCCTAAGGGAAACAGACACTAGTCTTTGTAACCCTTACATCTCTGGTTGTTGGTCTATAAATACTCCATCAATTCTCCCTGTATTATTAATGATTGATTGATGAAATAAAGCAACACTCTATCGAATTTTTTTTCTTTGCTGTGTGCATCATGGGGTGTGAGGCCCTTTCCTTTATTTTTTGGAACATCACGGGGTGTGAGGCCCTACTTATCCAGACATCAGAAAAACCCTAGCCGACCTCTTCCTTCCCTCTTCTCTTTTTACTTTTCCATCTTTTCTTTCCTTTGCTTTTTTTTAACTGAAAACTTTCTTTGTTGAGTGATTGCAGGTGATCAGGAATCAAAGTCTAGGTGTTCTTGTCTTGGAACCAAAATCATGGAAGATTGGAGCCCGAAGATCGAAATATTGAAGCCCTCTCGCGAGATTTTAAGAGTTTCAACAAATCTATTTCAGTGGAAAAATTTGACATGGGTAAAATTTAAAATCCTTTCCCTACTCTTTAGATTCTGATCTTTGAAAGTAGACCCTAGTTTAAGATAATTTCTTAATCACCAAATCTAGATTATTTTAGTTACTTTGTTAGATCTACACGTGCGGGCATAACTAGTTGACTAGTTACCTTAATTGCATACTTTGAATCTTTAAAAAATCCAAAAATTATAAAAAACTTTAATTGCTATTTTTCACTGATAATTAGATTATTAATCAGTAGATTAGGTTTTCATAATTATTACGCATCACTATAAAGCCCGTCTGGTTGCCAAGGGGTATCGTTAACATTATGGTATTGACTATGATGAGACGTTCTCTCCTGTGACAATTTTCAAATTCATTCGGATCATGCTTGCTTTAGCGGCACACTTTGACTAAGAAATCTAGAAAATGGATGTCCAAACAGCTTTCCTAAATGGTGAGCTGGAAGAGAGAGTGTACATGGTACAACCTAAAGGGTTCACATCCACAGACGAGTCAAAGGTGTGCAAACTTCAAAGGTCCATATATGGGCTGAAGCAAGCATCTCGGAGTTGGAACATGCAATTTGATAAGTGTATCAAGTCATATGGCTTCATTAGGAATGGAGAAGAACCTTGCATTTATAAATAAGCTAACGGTTCTGTGATTGTATTCCTTATATTATATGTGGATGACATTCTCTTAATCGGAAATGACATCCCAGTACTACAAGGAATAAAGATCTGGTTGTCATCCCAGTTCTCTATGAAGGACTTGGGTGAAGCCTCTTATATACTGGGTATGAAGATCTATAGAGATAGATCTAAGAGGCTTTTGGGACTGTTTCAGTCTACGTACATTGATACTGTGCTAAAGTAGTTCAGCATAGAGAATTCCAAGAAAGGGTATCTCCCCATAGGACCTAGAATTACACTCTCTAAAAGGGATTATGCGATAACTCAAGAGAGAGAGTGTATGTGTTGCCCAGAAATGGAGCCCAAGAGGGGGGGTGAATTGGGTCTTTTAAAAATTTAAAGCAATAATGTGTAGGCCTTGTGGTGTTTGTGAGTAATGAAATTGATGCACTAGATTATATGCAGCAGAAAACAATAATTAGAGTGCAAGAAGTAAAGAACAAGAGGTAGAAGAGATAATCACACACAAATACAAGGTTTATAGTGGTTCGGTGCAAACCTAGCACCTACATCCACTCCCCAAGCCATCCTTAGGAATTTCACTATAATCTCTCCAAGATTACTACCAACTTGTTTTTCCAAAGGCTCACAAGTCAAAACCTATGTTGGTTTTATCACCTAGGCTTACCAACAAACCTTTACACTTGTTTTGTCTTCAGACTCACAAGTCAACCCTAGTTGGTTTTGTCCATTCGGCTCACCAACAACTACAACAACATACTTTCAAGAAACCCTTGAAAGCTAGGTTAAAACACAACAGAATTTCAGATATACAATTTAAATAAACAAAACAAACTCTCTTCAAGAGTAGAATGGAAGCTTTGAGACTCTAATTGATGCTTGTCTTGTCTTCTTCTTGGAATATTCTTCAAGCTCTCTTTTTGGAATGATGAAAGGAAAGGCTTGTAAGCTTTTTCAGGAAATATCTCTTTTAATGGCTTTTGAAGTGAAGTTCTTGAGGGAATATTAGCTTTTAAGCTTTCAATGGATTTCAATACTTCAAGAATGAGTTTGGTGAAGCTTAAATACTTCAAAAACTTCAAAAAAATGGTTTGTGACCATTGGAGCTTCGAATCTAGCCGTTTGGAGCTTGAAAAGATATTTCTGCAACTCAAAAAAATAGATTTGTTAGGGCTGTCAGAACCCAAGTATCGACACTTGGCTGTCAGGTGTCGACATTTGAATTTTCAAGTATCGACACATGATTCATAGGTGTCGACACTTGACACAAAAACTCTTCATGGCCATTTTCAAAAAGTCTCAGGCCTTGAGTCGACACTTGGGAACTTGAGTATCAATACTTGAATTTCAGGTGTCGACACTTGAGTTCTGGGTATCAACACTTGGCATGCCAAGGAGATTTTATGTTTGCCAAATGCTAAAGGTCGATACTTAGCCTTCCAGGTATCGACACTTAGTTCTGCAAACTTCAGAATTAAGTGCCAATCAAGCTAAAAACATAAGATTCTTTTATGAAATTTAAATGCCATATAAATAAGCAATAATTGAACTTGTTTAAGCTCTTTTTGCACGGAGAAGAATCCTCAAATCAGGAAAGATACTTCGTGCCAAAGCATGCAATGAAACTTTAATTTTGAAAATTTGAGGTGCTTGTTTCCAGAATACTCACAACTAGAAATAGACATTAGTACATAATATGTACTCAACATTTTGTTATTCATCAAAATCATGGGGTAGAGCAAACAATCTTTCCCTTTTTGATGATGACAAAACCTTGAGTATATAAACATTTAAATTCAAATTTTAGATATGATTCTTCATAAATATGATCTCAAGCTCATATAATCATAACTTACATAGTTAAGGGGGATGAATCTCCCCCTTAGTGAAACAATTCATATCAGAACAAGTTTTGAAGAGCAAGATGAAGTTTGAAATATCAAATTTGAAATTTAAATTAACCATGTAATATCCTATATTTTCTACTCCCCCTTTTTGTCAATCATTAAATAGAAAAGGGAGTAAGCTCCTTATCAATCATTAAATAGAAAAGGGAGTAAGCTCCCCCTCAAAAAGTGCATATAAATAAAAGGTAGTAGAGCTGATACAAGATTTAATTTTCCAAGAATAAGTAGGTATCAGAGCCAAAAAGTAGAGTATCAATTTCAAGATTATCAAAGTCAAAATCAATCACACTCAATTCAAACAATGTAATCATTAAAGTGAAATGCATATATATATATATTAAGTAAAGTTTTCAGTACAAAATTTGCTGATTCATCAGCAACACCGAAATAATCAAGATACATCATAAGACATAAATCATAAATAGCATACAATAGAAAGAACATCTATGAGGCTAATCCTCATCAGATGGAAGCTCAAGAGTAAACGAGGTGCTAATCCTGGATCTAGGAACTAATGCCTTAGGAGGTCCCTGGGCTAAGGCCCAACGACTCCTAGTATGGCCAGAAGGTCCTAGTAAGGGCACAACCCTAGAAGATCTAGCAGATGGAGGGGAAAGCATCTTGACTGGAGTAATGAAATCTGGAGTGGAATCAACTACATCAGTTGGAGGAAGAACTGCAGGAGTAGCTGGAGGATCATCTCTATTGAGCATCTGATATCGTCCAGCACGATCAATGCTGCCATCTGAACTCCCATTACTAGAATCATTAGCAACAGAATCGTCACCGTCTTCAGCATCATCACCATCTCCATCACCAGCACCACCCTCATCAATGTCATCATGTCTGTCTGGGTAGTCATCATCAACTCCATCAATAGGTGGAGCTGCAGAAGCGATTGGAGGAAGGAAAGATCTGAGTAATTCCTCGATACGGGTGAATCCCGCCTCCATAGTGTGATGTAGCTCAGCATGCTCTGAAGCTGTGTGGGCTCTAAAGCCCTCTATCTCAATCCTCAGCTGAGTCATCCTCACTCTAAGACCAACTATCTCGCTCCGTACCTCAGCAAACTGCTGCCGGGAGTGCTCCTCAAAAGATAACTCAGTAGTCGACGGAGGAGGAATCGAAGGTGTAGCAGTAGGAGTCACAGGCTCTGCCTCATATGCTAGAGCAACATGAGGAGGTGTACTGACTGGCCCTGATGGCCCGGCCTCTGCATCTCTGATCTCATCCTCCTCGTCTAGCTCCTGACTAAACTCTCTCCTAACCCAACGACCTGCGACCAAACGATAGCCCATCCGGTGTAGTGACCGCTCGTCATACACATCGGTGTGTAGAATCTCCTTGGGGATCTCCCCCTCCAAATGAACTCTACAGGCTCGAAATAGATGGGTCAGCGCCATCCCGTATGACAAACAATGTCTCCTCTGTGTCACCACATTGCGAATCTGAACTAGCATAAGTGAGGGAATATCAACCTGGGTCCTCCGAGTCAGACTGACCATCAACATCAACTCCCTCTCCATGATGAAGTCAAATCATCCAATCTTCGGAAGCAAGATCCGAGCAGTGATGTGATGAAGTAAGCACATCTTAACAGATAGTTGGTTCGCGGTGACCACTGTCACTCCGTGAACGTCCTCCCACTCAAGAATACATCTAAAAGCTGCCTCCCTATCCTCTACTAAGAAAACACAAACACCTCGGTGAGGAATTTCCAAACTCGACTCAATAGCTCCTCAGTCAATGAAATCTGCACTCCCATGACGGTGGTGCTCCATAATAATCATCGGCAGCCCAATACACCATAGAACTCTCTCACCAGATGAGGATAGTACCTCTCCTGCATAGTGCAGAAAGGTAATAATCCGGCATCTGAGAGTGTCTACCAAATCAGGAAGTGCTGCCAATCAAAGAACTCCAAGTCAATTCGTTTGCCCGCTGCCATGGCCTTCCCTGCCATCCTCTCTACAGGGGGAAAACTGGAGCTGCAGAGCTACTAGCTTGTCCAACATCGTGTCTGGCCTTTGTCCTCCTCTCAGAACCCTGTCTAGACCTCCTCCTAACTGCTAGTCTCTTCCTCGGACTCATTACAACAAGCTGAGCAATAAGGAAAAGGAAGAAGGTAAACAAACTGAAGGTTGGACAAGCAGGGAACTAAAGATTGGCTAAGAGTTAGACTTAAAGAAACTAATCAAGCCTAGGTTTTTCTAAAAGAAGGATACTAGTTTAATAAAATCTAGGGTTTGTTTTGAAAACAGAGATAAAAATCAAATTGACTTACTTCAAAACATAAATTCAAGGGATAAAACCAATTTTGAGTGAAATAAATATTTTAATAGTTTAAATAGAGGGAAAAAAAAATTTATCCCAACACAAACTTAGTAAACTAGGGCACATTGAAACACCATTAAAAATATAAAATGTTTAGAAAAGAAAAACCCATAGAAAAACAAAGAAAATTAGGGTTTTAGGTTTAAAAGTAGGTAGTCCAACAATAAAATAGTGGAAAGAGGAGTAAAATCGAAATGTATATCATGAAATCAAGACTAACACTCCTTCCATATGAATGAAATCTGAGAAAAACTAACACATAACTAAGAAATCTGAAATTAAAATGAAAACCATGGAATTTTTGGCCAAAAAACCCAATGCAACAATAAAAGGGTGAAAATCAGACAATTTAGGTGAGAAATCGTTCAAAATCTGAAAGGAAATCCATGAATAATGTGAATAAACAAGTTTCCCACAAAATAGAAACTTAGAAACCTTTCAAAATGTCCAAAATCCTGATTTAAATGCATTAAAATGGACGGAAAATAAAAAACTAGGGTCACGATTTCAAAATGAATGAGGGGGAAGAGGATTACCTTGATTTTGATGGGGCAAGAAGGGAAAGTGAGGATTTTGGAGGGTCAAGGACTCTTGGGGACCACAACGGCTTAAGAGAAAATGGGAGAAAGTGAAATACAAAAGCTCGATTTTGCCCTAAAAAAGTCTGAAATTTTCGTGAGTATCGACACTTGGAATTTCTCAAGTATCGACACTTAGCCAAGAAATTCCAAAAAAATATGGAAAAATCTTCAAAAATTCAAGGATGCATTTAAAAGCTTTTGAGACTTAACAAAAATGATTTTTGAATAAAAATAACTTAGGTATGATGGAATTTGAGAGAGTTCTAGGATAATGGATCAATGACACCTAACTCTCTTCATATAAAATCTCTCTTCACTCAAGAGTTTGGTAAACACATCAGCTAATTGATCATTAGTATACACAAATTCAAGTACCATATTAGAGTTTTGTACATGATCTCTTATGAAATGATATCTTATTTCAATGTGTTTACTTCTTGAATGTTGCATAGGATTCTTAGTTAGATTGATTGCACTAGTATTGTCACATCTTATGGGTGTCTTAGTTAGTTTAATACCAAAATCTTCGAGTTGTTGTTTGATCCATAGGATTTGAGCATAACAGCTTCCATCTGCTATATATTCGGCTTCCACCGTAGATAGAGCAATTGAATTCTGTTTCTTGCTGCTCAATGAGATCAAATTTACTCCAAGAAACTGACAAGTTTCACTAGTACTTTTACGATCAAGTTTATACCCAGCAAAGTCAGCATCAGAATAAGCAATCAATTCAAATGAAGAATCTCTAGAGTACCAAAGACCAATTTCAATTGAGCCAGATAGATATCTAAGTATGTGTTTAACAGCCAAAAGATGAGACTTTTTAGGATTAGACTGATATCTAGCACACATACAAACACTAAACATGATATCTGGCCTGCTAGCAGTTAAATATAATAATGAACCAATTATGCCACGATATAGTTTTTGGTCTATAGATTTACCTGATTCATCTTTGTCAAGTCTACAAGAGGAGCTCATAGGCGTACTTAAAGGCTTAGTGTTCTCCATCCAAAACTTCTTTAGTATTTCTTTTGTGTACTTAGCTTGGTTGATGAAGATCCCCTCTTTGGTTTGCTTTATCTAGAGCCTGAGGAAGAAGTTAAGTTTTCCTATCATGCTCATCTCAAACTCACACTATATTAACTTTGCAAACTCTTGACAAAGAGATTTGTTAGTAGCACCGAATATGATATCATCTACATATATTTGTACTACTAAGAGATCATCATTCTTTTTTTTCAAAAATAAAGTTTTGTTAATATTACCTCTAGTAAAATTATTTTTGAGCAAGAAAGAACTTAAACGATCATACCAAGCTCTAGGAGCTTATTTCAATCCATACAAAGCTTTATGAAGTTTGAAACCATGGTTTGGAAATTCATGATTTTCAAAACCGAGGCTGTTCAACATAAACTTTTTCTTCGATAAAACCATTTAAAAAGGCACTTTTAACATCCATTTGAAATAATTTAAAATCCATAAAATAAACAAAAGCCAACAATAGCCTAATTGCCTCAAGTCTAGCCACAGGAGCAAAGATTTCATCAAAATAAATCCCTTCCTCCTGATTGTATCCTTTGGCAACTAGTCTTACCTTATTTCTTGTAACAATTTCATTTTCATCAAGTTTGTTTCTAAAAACCCATTTTGTGCCAATAATTGAAATATTTGAAGGCCTATCTACTAAAGTCCAAACATTGTTTCTTTTAAATTGGTTAAGTTTCTCTTGCATAGCATTATTCCAATTACAATCATTTTCAGCTTCTTCAATAGTTTTAGGTTCAATATAAGATACAAATGCTAAGTAATCAAAAACATTTCTAAGGGATGATTGAGTACTTACACCTTTAGATGGATCACCAATGATAAGTTCTTTGGGGTGTCTATGAGCATACCTCCATTCTTTGGGTAGAGGATCAATTGTAGATATGTTTTCATCACCTTGTGCTCGATCTCCTTCATTGTTTTGATCAACTTCTTGTTCCTTTGTAGGCTCTTCATTGTTGTTCACTTCTTGAGTTCTTTTGGTACCTGTTTCATCACAAAGCACATCTTCTTTTCTAGAAGATTTCTGGTCAGATTCATCAAACACAATATGTATGGATTTTTCAACAATAAGTGTTCTTCTATTGAAGACCCTGTATACCTTGCTAGATGTATAGTAGCCTAGAAAGACACCCTCATCTGACTTGGCATCAAATTTACTCAAATTATCTTCACCATTCTTTAAGATGAAACAACGGCATCCAAAAACATGAAAATATTGAATTGAAGGTTTTTTACCCTTCCAAAGCTCTACGGTGTTTTCTTTAAAATCGGTCGGATTAAAACATGATTTAAAATATAGCATGCAGTATTTATGGCTTTCGCCCAAAAATATCTAGGTAGGTCATTTTCACAAAATATGGTACGTGCCATTTCTTCAAGAATTCTATTTTTCCTTTCTACCATCCCATTTTGTTGAGGTGTCTTAGGTGTTGAAAAATTGTGATGAATGTCATTTTCAATACAAAATTTGGCAAAATCAGAATTTTCAAATTCGGTTCCATGGTCACTTCTCAAAGATACAATTAAAACACCTTTTTCATTTGAAACTTTTTTATGAAATCTAATGAATTCAGAAAATGTTTCATCTTTGAGTGCTAAAAACATGACCCATGTAAAATATGAGAAATCGTCTACAATAACTAGTCCGTACTTCTTAGCTCCCAAACTAGATGTTCTAGTTGGCCCAAAGAGGTCCATATGAAGCAACTCTAAGGGTCTAGATGTAGAGATTACTCCTTTTGGTTTAAAAGATGATTTGGTTTGTTTTCCAAGCTGGCAAGCACTACAAATCTTATCTTTTTCAAAACTAAGTTTTGGTAAATCTTTTATCAAACTCTTTTTGCTAAGTTTTGAAATCAAATGCATACTAGCATGTCCTAGTCTACGATGCTAAAGCCAACTAGTTTCATTGATCTTGGCATTCTTTGTCACTAGGCATTGACCATTTTGAATAGGAAGATCATCAAAATCAACCATATAAGTATTGCCATGCCTATGATCAATGAACTTGATGCCATTATCATCTAAACTAGAAACAATGCACATAGAAGATTCGAAAATAACCTTGAAATCCTTGTCACAAAATTGACTAATGCTAAGTAAATTATGTTCAAACCATCAATATATAATAACATTATCAATGTAAGTAGAAGGGGTGATGTGGACTTTACCAATTTCGACAATCTTGCCCTTTCCATTATCACCAAATATTACATTACCATCATTTTGATATTCGAGTGATGATAATTGCTCCACATCTCTGGTCATATGCCTTAAGTAACCGCTATCGAGGTACCACATTCTTTTCTTATTGGTTGCAAGGCATACCTACAACAAAAATCAAGTGGAGACTTTAGGTACCCAAGTCATCTTGGATCCTTTCAGGTTAGTGGTAATGGTTCCTTTTAGAACCCAAATTTTCTTAACATTACTCAATTTTCTCTTATTGCATAAGTAAGATTTATGCCCTATGGTACCACAAGCATAACAAGTAATGGATGATGATGCAGGCACAAAAAATTTTTTGAAAAACTTTTGTTTCTTCTGAGTTCTAAAACCTAAACCAGCTTTATCAAAAATAGCTCTTTGATTATTTAAAAGCATATTTAATTTTTTAGAACTATATGTAAATTTATCAACAAAAGGTTTTAACTTTTTAATTTCTTCTTTATATTTTTTGTTTTCTTCTAAAATTTCTTTGTTCTGTTTTGAAAAGTTTTTATTTGATACAGAAAAGTTTTTCTTTTTCAAAACTTCTTTTTCTTTTTCAAGAGCAACAATCCTATCATTTAACTTTTTATTTTGAAAAAGTAGACAATCGTTTTTAGTTGAGAACTTATTACTTGCTACAACCAAATCTAAGTTTTGTCTTTTTAATTCTTTATGTTTTGATTTTAATTTTTGAAATTCAATAACCAATTCATCAAAAACTTCATATAGTTCATCAAATGTAAACTCATTTTCAGTTTCGGATAGTACCTCATCATGATCCACCATCAAACAGAAGTTTGCAACTTCTTGCTGTTCTTCCTCAGAGCTGAAGTCTTCGCTGTCACTCCAGGTTGCCATCATGGCCTTCTTTCTTAGTTTTCTTCTACTCTTCTTTATTTAGGGGTAGTCCATCTTGAAGTGGCCCGGTTTCTTGCATTCAAAACATGTGGGCTACTCCTTGTCTTTCTCATTTTTCTTTTCTTTGCTAGGCTCTCCTTTTTAAGGTTTCTTTTTGAAGTTGAATTTCTTCTTCCTCATGAACCTTTTGAACTTTCTTGCCATTAGAGCCATCTCATCTTCTTCATCTTCTTCTTCAGATTCATTGCTTGACTCTTCTCTTGCGGTGGATTTGAAAGCGATCACTTTCTTTTTCTTGTCAACATCCACGTTCTTTTGTCTTAAAGAAAGCTCATAAGTAATTAATGAGCCTAATAGTTGCTCGAGGGGTAGAGTGTTGACATCCTTGGCTTCCTCTATGGCCGTCACCTTGGCATCCCATGAAGCCGGAAGTGACCTGAGAAGTTTGTTTACAAGTTCACCGTTAGATACAATCTTTCCTAAGCTTCTCATGCCATTCATGATATTTGTGAACCTAGTATACATCTCACTTTAGATTCAGTAGGTTCCATCTTAAATATTTCATATGTGTGAATGAGCATGTTAACCTTAGTAGTTTTTATTTGATGTGTACCCTCATGGGTAACCTCAAGTGTGTCCCATATTTTCTTAGTGGAGAGACAGTTAGAGATTCTATTGAATTCACTCAGATCAAGAGAGCAAAACAATATATTCATAGCCTTCGCATTAAGCTCTATTTTCTTAATGTCATTCTCATCCCAATCATCTTCTATTTTTGGAGTAAGAATGCCATTAACCAACATAGTAAGCTGATGAGGACCTTTTATGATTGTCCTCTAAAGATTATAATCAATGGCTTGAATGAATATGCGCATGTGAGTCTTCCAATAAGTGTAATTCATGCCATTAAATAGTGGGGGACGGTTTGAAGCTTGACATTCAACAACATCCATTCCTATTAGGGCTGCCATGATCTTTTACTCAAGATCCTTGGACCTACAAGAGAGTACCAGTGCTCTAATACCACTTGTTGCCCAGAAATGGAGCCCAAGAGTGGGGATGAATTAGGTCTTTTAAAAATTTAAAGCAATAATGTGCAGGCCTTGTGGTGTTTGTGAGTAATGAAATTGATGCACTATATTATATGTAGCGAAAAGCAATAATTAGAGTGCAAGAAGTAAAGAATAAGAGGTAGAAGAGATAATCACACACAAATATAAGATTTATAGTGGTTCGGTGTAAACCTAGCACCTACATCCACTCCGCATGCCACCCTTAAGAATTCTACTATAATCTCTCCAAGATTACAGCCGACTTGTTTATTCAAAGGCTCATAAGTCAAAATCTATGTTGGTTTTATCACCTAGGCTCACCAACAAACCTTTATACTTGTTTTGTCTTCAGGCTCACAAGTCAATCCTAGTTGGTTTTGTCCCTTTGGCTCACCAACAACCACAACAACCTACTTTCAAGAAACCCTTGAAAGCTAGGTCAAAACACAAGAGAATTTCAGATATACAATTTAAATAAACAAAACAAACTCTCTTCAAGAGTAGAATGGAAGCTTTGAGGCTTAAATTGATGCTTGTCTTGTCTTCTTCTTGGAATATTCTTCAAGCTTTCTGTTTGGAATGATGAAATGATAGGCTTATAAGCTTTTTCAGGGAATCTCTCTTTTAATGGCTTTTGAAGTGAAGTTCTTGAGGAAATATTGGTTTTTAAGCTTTCAATGGACTTCAATACTTCAAGAATGAGTTTGGTGAATCTTAAATACTTCAAAAACTTTCAACAAATAGTTTGTGATCGTTGGAGCTTCAAATCTAGCCATTTGGAGTTTGAAAAGATATTTCTACAACTCAAAAAAATAGATCTGTTAGGGCTGTCAGAACCCGAGTGTCAACACTTGGTTGTCAGGTGTTGACACGTGGCTGTCAGGTGTCGACACTTGACTTCCAGGTGTCGATACTTGAACTTTCAAGTGTCGACACATGATTCACAAGTGTCGATACTTGACACAAAAATTCTCTATGGCCAAGTTCTGGATTTTCAAAAAGTCTCAGGCCTTGAGTCGAAACTTGGAAACTTGAGTGTCGATACTTGAGTTTCAGGTATCGACATTTGAGTTCTGGGTGTCGACACTTGGCATGCCAATGAGATTCTCTGCATGCCTAATGCTGAAATATCGACACATAGCCTTCTAGGTATCGATACTTGGTTATGCAAACTTCAGAATTAAGTGTCAATCAAGCAAAAAACATAAGATTCTTTTATGAAATTTAAATGCCATATAAATAAGCAATAATTGAACTTGTTTAAGCCCTTTTTGCATGGAGAAGACTCCTCAAATCATAAAAGATACTTCATGCCAAAGCGTGCCATGAAACTTTAATTTTGAGAATTTGAGGTGCTTGTTTCCTGAAAACTCACAACTAGAAATAGACATTAGTACACAATATGTACTCAACATTTTGTTATTCATCAAAATCATGGGATAGAGCCAACTGTATGAGTAGAATCCCATATACTTTGGTAGTGGACTCTATCATGTATGCCATGACATGTACTAGACCAGACATGGCATACTCACTAGGCATAGTGAGCAGATACCAGTCTGACCCAGGTAAAGTCATTGGAAAGTGGTAAAGACCATCCTTAAGTATCTGCAAAATACTAAGAACCAATGGCTGATATATGGAGAACTTGACTTGAAACTTGTAGGGTATATTAACTCCAGTTTTCAGTCAGATAGGGATGACAGCAAGAGTGTGTCAGGATTTATCTTTATCCTAAATGGGGGAGCGATCTGCTGAAAAAGTTACAAGCAACCTACTATTGTAGACTTAGTTTGTGAAGCAGAATACATCACAGCATTGGATACAGCAAAGGAAGCTATGTGGTTGTAGAAGTTCTTAGGCGAGATAGGAGTGGCACCATCCCTTGATGGTCCTGTTTCGGTGTATTATGATAGCACTGGAGCCATTGCTCAAGCCAAAGAGCCAAAGTCCCATCACCGCACCAAACACATTCTGCGGTGCTATCACCTTGTGTGAGAAATCATGGAACGAGATGACATCAACCTTCAAAAGATTGATGGAAAGGAGAACCTGGCCGACCCCTTCATTAAAGCCATCGAAGTTCAAGAGTTCAATAATTGTAAATGAAAAATGGGAATAAGATTCTATACTGGTTGGCTTTAGTACAAGTGGGAGTTGTTGGGAATAGTATCCCAAAGCTAATCGTCTAGGGTATAGATGGTTATGCTATTTTGTAATTATATATGAATTCTTTAAATGAATAAAAGTTATTCTTTTGGCTATTTATCATATGTGCATTTTCCTGAAAAGAGCTCTTGTATGGTGGATTCCTTAGAACTACATTATATTTGATATAGAGAGGATGTATCGAGTAGTTCTTAAACTGGTTCATAACCAAAGGATACATTATTATAGGATGATGATGAATCAAGAATAGGTTGTTGTATGTCACATTAGTTTATTGTCCTCTTAACCAAGGAGTGTAGAGACACTGATATGACATACAGATGAAGTGTATGATGTCTCACTGAACGTGACCATCTGTGGAGCTCCCTTCTGCCAAAGGGTTGCTCATAAAGGGATATGGGTATATGTGTCCCTTAGACCTGAGGTCACCATGGTAGCTTTTAAACAACTCACTATACTTTGATACCAAACTACTTGGATTTCTAATTTAGTGATTGAATGTTTCTAGGTACAGTCAAGTACTTATAGAGCAGTGGTGGATCAAAATGGGATTGACCCCTCTAAATGGTTTGGAGTGAATGACTCACTATATCTCAATTTAGTAAAACCTTGACCATGATAGTTCTTATGAGGAATCACAGAACTTGTAAGGTTGAGACACGATTTGGATGTACTAAATTAGGGTTGGCAGTCAAATCCTAGGTCATCTTGAGCATTATGAGGTCAAAGGGATGAATTATGAGATAACCATATGCCAGAGGTTCTAGAGAGTTGCTCTGCATCTTCGACCTATCCGGACGTCGGGTATCATTGCTAGATGATGACTTTGACTATTATTGGAAATGTTCCAATGCTACCGGATTAATGTTCGAACCTATGGGGTCACACACCATAGGGGTTTCTACCAAATCTAAAGGGCGATCGATGATTGAGAATCATTTAGCATCACTATAGGATCAATATGATTGACCATGATGATAGAAAAGTCCCTAAGAGCCAATCATTATGAGGGCCTTTTTGTAAACTTCCAGCTCATGTATAACATACTTTAATATTAATAAAGGCATTTGATTCATCATATATTGCTGTGTCATGTTTTTATTAATTATGATGAACCCCATAGAGTAGGGCAATGAAATTAGGGTTATGATGGAATTCATAACAGTGAGACCTAATTTCCTATAAACCTTAATCTAGAATGTTCCTAGTCGTTGGACCATCGATTTGGGGATTGATGAATCCGGAAATACTAGCTTTTCCTATGTATGCTCAGTTGATGAGGGTGGTTGATCTCACAACCACTTGTGTAGAGACACTAATACTAGGATAAGGGTGCTCATCAGGGTATGAGTACACTGGACTGATTCACATCGGGATTATCTTTTGGAAGTCTTACTACATGTCAAAAGATAGATCCAAGAGTAGAAGTTGTGCATGTGATCTTTAGACCTGAGGTCACCATGGTTCCTTGTGTACATTAAGCCATATTTTGGTTCAAACTCATTCATGCCATTGCAACATGTACGGGGTGTTCTGGGTATGGTGGAAGGTGTATGAAGGATGTGAGTGGACCAACAAGGAATCGATCATTCCTAGTAAAAGAAATTGTTATCCTATGCAATCTCTTTGATGAGTGACTCAAGGAGCCTTTGATCAAAACAGGATGAGATTAGTGGAATCTAATCAGTCATCATCTGTGTCCTCATGATCGAGCTAAAATTTTGATATGATGAAGTGTTAGGGTTTGACATCTACCCATACCTATCACTTAATAGGGATAATGGGAGATCGAAAAATTGAATTGCACGGCAACTTACTACTGATGGGTATTTTGATAATTTCTATCAAATTTCTCATCTTCCGGGTCGGCATGACACATTGCTAGATGTCAATCTTGTCTTGTAGGTTTTCACGAACCAATTAGTTTGGTTTCATGAGTCAATTCAATGTGTGATTTGAATTGGATAATTAGGTGAGCCAATTTGACCTAATTAGATCAATCGGGTTCGATCGGATCGAATCGGCTCAAACCTAAACCTACTGCTGGCTAGATGTGGAATATAATAGGTCAAACACAATAAAAACTTGACCAAGGAAGTCATTCATAATTTAATTAGGGTCATAGGATCTTAATTGGTTAGCCAGATTGCATACTGGCATATGTAGGCTAACCTAATTCCTAACCGAATTGGATTGGGTCCGGTTGCTTGCTAATTGGGCTAATCTAATTATAGAAAACCTAAATAAGGTTAAGTCCTAAGTGGGACTAGCCAAATCAGAGCTTAATCTGATTTTAATTTGGACTTAAGGGCATTTTAGGTGCCATATATGAAGAGTCCTAATGGCATGGGACTCTTGGTACCTAAATGATACCTTAACTTCAAAAGGGCACAGAAGGGCCTATAGACCTCTGATATGAAAATAAAAGATATGGTTAGAAAGATTATTTGATGCCCTTTCCAATGACACCCATATTGCATATGTTTGACCAAGTCAATTTGATGCTTTGGGCAGACTAAATGGAAAGGAAAAAACTATTGGTGCCCTAAGGCGCACCCGGGAGAATAAGTGGTGCGCAGAGGACTAAGAGTCCTTCTGCAGATGAGACTCTAAGAGTTTCATCAAGAAGGTGTCTCTTCATTTTATTTCCATGGTCTTAAGAAGTCTAATAGCCAGTTTAAAGTTTAAAGGGATGGCTTGAAGAGGTGTGAAAGGTGGCGCGCACATGAAGAGTCGCGCCTCTTTATATGCGCGTGAACAACAGAGGGCAGAGTCCTTCTGCCTCTGAAACTCTTCAAGCCTCACGTTACATCGGATTAGAAGAGGCATCTCCCTATCTCAGAAACTGGTATTTGACACATGGCATGATGGGGATTGATCTGGTAAGTGAAAGAACACAGATATGACTCTCCATTCTTGAAGAGTCTTATTAGATATGTTGTTTCATATCTGATAAGTGTTGTCGGGATGCATTCATGCCCCATCTGAGATTATAAATAGGGATACAGTGAAATGAGAGATACTGACTTCGATCTTCTGAGAGTCTGAGTGTTATATTTTCCCGAGAGTCAGAGTGTTCTTCCACTTTCTCCCTCCCTCCTTGTTTTAGGACAAGACTTGTCTTGTTAAGACAAGTTCTTCTACACTAGGACAAGGCTTGGTTTTAGGACATAAGCCTGTAGGGTCTTAGAAGAGGGTAGTCCTATATCCTATAATGGTTTAGGATAGTGTCTTGAGTGCCCTTTAGTAGGACAGGGTGTCCTACAGTGGTCAATAGATCAAAGGCTGCTGAAAGAGTTCCACTTCTCTAAGCAACTTGAAGAAGGAGTTCTTCCTTGGTCCAAGTTTCATGTAGATCACCATTGGAGGGCTAGTGCTTGTGAGCCTTGTGAAAAAAGTTGGATTTCAACAATCCAGGTATTTTTCTTGACTTTATTTGATGATTCATTAGTTGTTATTGCCCAAAGGGTTCCTGGGAATTAGGGTTTTCTATACATGTTATACATGTTAGGGTATCATGCTTTAAAATTTTATTTTGAAAGTCAATTATGTATGCTGCATGATCCCTGGCACCCCGGGAGAATTCCCATCAGTGGTATCAGAGCCATCCTTGTGGCATTCCAATTATGAATCTTTTTGGAGTTTGATTAAATTCCACTATCGAGCTGACCCGAACCTTATCGAGTCGACTCGACCATGTTCATATGTATGATATTATGTCAACATAATTCTATGCATATTAGGGTAATATGCTTGATGACATGAATTTTAATGCATATGCTAGAGTGGTATGCATTGGGTTTATATTTGTTACAAACTTGGATATCATGTTTATGTTTATACTTGCAGTAATAAATACTATTATTATGATAGTTTTATATTGTGTTTTAAGACCATCAAAGCCCTCATCAAAAAGCATATTTAGTCATAGTATTAAACTTAGTCAAGATGCAAAACTGGTTAAGGTTTGATTAGCCAATTGGTGTCTAGGCAAGTGGTCTGGGAAGGTAAAGGGAATGATATTTTTAATTGATTCCGTTGTCTGACCTGGCCAATCTAATTGGTGTCTAAGAAAAGCAACGGGGGGACCCCCTCACCCCAACCACTTACCTGGCCAATTTGGTCATATCTAAATCTTAATTTGGTAATGCTAATTGGTTAAGTATACTATAATTTGCCTTCATGCTAAGCCAAATTTATGTCAAAACTATAGTAGGTTTGTTGTGTACACACAAGGCCTACTCTAGGAATTGATATAAGATTTGTTTTGGTTCACTTAGTGCTTTATAGCATGTTTGGATATGTTGCTTTGTTGTGTACACACAAGGGCAACATTATTTAATCATGGCTATATGGAAATGAAGGGTCTGACTAAACGAAGATATTATGGTTTGTTGTGTACACACAAGGCCAAAAGTGTCCTAGAGGCAAAGATAATTGTTGAGAATTGCATGGGTTGCAATTGAAAAGGTTGTCCTACCTTTGAACTCATGTGTGTTTGTTGTGTATACACAAGGTACTCGTGAGGAATAAAGATCTCAACCCCACTAAGGAAACCAAGAAGGTTTCTCGCTTACCATAGTTGAGGATTATGGTATTTGGAAAAAATAGTGGGAGACATAATTAGATATAAAGTCCTATCTAATTATGAATGCCATAATTGAGTGGTCTGCTAATATTGTTCTTTAATTAAATGTAGGACATTTAAATAATGGCTTCAAACTTATCACTGAGGGGCATCTTGGATGCCAACAGGTTAACCGGTCCAAATTATGTGGACTGGTTGAGGAACCTGAGAATTGTATTAACTCAGGAGAAGCTTTCATATATACTTGATTCTCCAGATCCAGTGTTGATCGGAGAGGATGAATCAGAGGAGGATATTGCCACATACAGGATGTGGCAAAATGATAGTACAACTGTCAGATGCATCATGTTGCCCTCAATGAGCAACGAGCTCCAAAGGCAATATGAAGGCATGGAACCTCAGTCCATATTGCTCAATTTAAAGGAGCTATATGGAGATCAAAGTAGGGCTGCTCGATATGAGATATCGAAGTAGTTGTTCCATGCTCGGATGAGTGATGGTTCACCTATGCAAACCCATGTGCTGAAAATGATTGACTTGATCACTCGATTGGGTCAATTAGGGTTTTTCATGGATGAACTCAATCAAGACTTGATCCTGTAATCACTCCCAAACTCCTTCTCTCAGTTTGTTCTCAACTACCATATGAACAAACTAAACATTTCATTTCCAGAGCTACTTAACATGCTTAAGACAGTTGAAAGCCACTCTAAAGGAGATAAGGCTCACGTGCTTCTTGTTGATAGAAAGAAGCAGGCAATGAAGAAGGGTATGAAGAGAAAATTCAACCCTAGGAAAAGCATCCAGAAGAAGAACTAGAAAGCTAAGAAGGCTGATGGAGCCTGTTTCCATTACGGCAAGATTGGGTATTGGAAGAAGAACTGCAAGGTTTACCTTGCAAGTATGAAGCAAGATGCAAGTGGAGTATTTAAAGGTTTGTACATGATACAAACTAATTTATCATTGAGTGCTTCCACTTCTAATTCACGGGTATTGGATATCGCATGTGGAAATCATATATGAAATTTGTTGTAGGGACTCCATAGAATTGAAGATTGAAGAAGGGTGACTTTAAGCTGCATGGGGCAAGTGGTGAAGCCATACATGCTAAAGCTATGGGTACCTATCTTTTTTTATTACCTTCGGGTGATGTAATAAAGTTAGAAGAATGCTTCTATGTACCAGATATTATTAGAAACATTATTTCTATATCCTTGTTATTACAACAGGGATATGAAATAAGTGTAAAGAGCAGTGGCTGCTCTATTCTTCAGAATAATAAAATATTTGGACATGGATCTTTTGTAAATGGTCTTCTAACTTTACAATTCAATGATAATATTTTTCTTATTGATAATAAGAAGAGGAAAAAAGATATTGACAATGTCACATATCTCTGGCATTGCCGATTGGGTCATATAAGTGAGTCAAGAATAAACAAGTTGGTCAAAGATAATTACTTTGACTCTAATGATTTCCAATCATTAGGAACTTGTGAATCTTGTCTCAAAGGAAAAATGACCAAGTCTCCATTCACTGGATATGGAGAAAGGGCAACTGAATTGTTAGGTCTAGTACATATTGATGTATGTGTACTTATGTCAACTCAGGCCAAAGGAGGATATTCTTATTTCATCACTTTTATTGATGATTTATCAAGGTATGGTCATGTGTATCTTATAAAACTATAGTCCAAAGCCTTTGATAAGTTTTAAGAATATCAGAGTATGGTTGAAAAATAAACTAGACTTAGTATTAAAGCTCTTCGATCTGATCAAGAAGGAGAGTACTTATCTAGTGAGTCACTAAACCATCTAAAAGACAAAGACATTATTTCTAAATGGACCCCTCCTTATACACCCCAGTTAAATAGAGTGGCAAAAAGGAGAAATCACACCTTATTGGACATGGTGAGGTCCTTGATGAGCTTCACAGATCTTTCCATTTCCTTTTGGGGACATGCCCTGGAGACTGCAGCATATATATTAAACAGGGTTCCATCTAAGTCAATAAGTAGCACTCCATATGAGTTATGAAATGGCTAAAGACTAAGTCTTAAGTACTTGAAGATTTGGGGTTGCCATGCTTATATCAAGAATAACTTTGGACATAAGTTAAGTGCTAGAGCTGAAAAGTGTAGATTTGTTGGTTACCCAAAAGTAGGTATGGGATACCTCTTTTATAATGCTACTAAATAAAAGATAATTGTCAGTAGGCATGCTACATTCTTGGAACAAGAGTTTATCCAAGAAGGATGTAGTGGTTCTTCACTTGAGTTATGTGAAGAACAGAACCAACAAACCAATGAGCCTTCAAGTAAAGTTACTCAACCAGAGGTTCTTATAGATCAAGAACAACCACAAAACACACCTCCTCTCCAAAGGTCAGAGAGGGTGCAGGGAGCACCTCTCAGATATGGCTTTGTCATCGGGGATGACAATGAAGCCAGTATCATACAGGATGATGATCTTGTGACCTATTCGGAAGCTGTCGAGAGTAAGGACTCAGAAAAATGGCTTGATGCCATGAAATCTGAAATGGACTCAATGTATTCCAATCAGGTTTGGACTCTAGCAGATCCACCTGAAGGAATTAACCCAATTGGGTGTAAATGGGTCTTCAAGAAGAAGATTGGAGCAGATGGTCAAGTTGAGACCTACAAGGCTAGACTGGTAGCAAAAGGTTTTAGACAAAAACATGGTATATACTATGAAGAAACTTTTTCTCCAGTAGCCATGCTCAAGTCCATTCGGATATTGCTTGCAATAGCAGCATACCATGACTATGAGACTTGGCAAATAGATGTAAAGACTACTTTCCTCAATGAAAACCTTGAGGAAGAAGTCTACATGTCATAGCTACAAAGTTTTGTCTCAAGTGGAACACCAAACTAGGTATGCAAATTAAAGAAGTCCATTTATGGACTTAAGCAAGCATCGAGGAGTTGGAACATCCATTTTGATGAAACAATCAAAGGATTTGGTTTTATCAAAAAATATAGATGAACCATGTGTGTACAAGAAGACAAGTGGGAGTGCACTTGTTTTCTTAGTTTTATATGTGGATGACATACTGATCATTGGGAATGATATCCCAATGTTACAGTCGGTTAAAACTTGGCTATCATCAAAATTTTTCATGAAGGATTTGGAAGAAGCATCCTATATACTGGGTATAAGGAACTATAGAGATAGATCCAAAAGGATGCTGGGCTTATCCCAATCTAGGTACATTGACTTAGTGTTGAAGAGATTCAACATGGATGGAAGTAAGAAAGGTTACTTACCTATAAGTCAAGGCATACATCTCTGTAAGAAAGTGTCTCCTAAGACATCAGAAGAAAGAGAGAGGATGGCTATGATTCCTTATGCTTCGGCTGTAGGATCGATAATGTATGCCATGTTATGTACCAGACCTGATGTTGCATATGCCTTGGGCATAGTGAGCAGGTTTCAGGCAGATCCAGGAGAGGATCATTGGGGAGCTGTGAAAAATATTCTTAAGTACCTGAGAAAGACTAAAGATATTTTTCTAGTATACGGAGGATCTGAGTTGAAACTAAAAGGAAATACAGATTCTAGTTTTCAATCAGATCCAGATAATAGCAAATCCACATCGAGGTATGACTTCACCTTGAATGATGGTGCAGTGAGTTGGAAAAGTACAAAGCAGCCAACAGTAGCCGACTCAGTCACTGAGGCAGAGTACATAGCTACTAGTGAAGCCACAAAGGAAGCTGTCTGGATAAAGAAATTCTCATGGAATTGGGCATGGTTCCTGATGTACAATAGCCAGTGCCATTATACTGTGATAACACTGGGGCTATTGCACAAGCTAAGGAACCAAGGTCTCATCACAAGTCCAAGCACATTCTTAGACGGTTCCACCTCGTTCAAGAGATCATCGATAGACAAGATGTCGTCATTGAACGAGTTGACACAAAGAATAATATAGCAGACCCATTCACTAAAGCTTTAGCCAAGCAGCAATTAGATTGTCACTTAGATTGTATGGGCATAAAATACAAGGAAGATTGGCTTTAGTACAAGTGGGAGTTTGATAGAAAAGTGCCCTAAGAGCCAATCATTATAAGGGACTTTTTGTAAACTTCTAGCTCATGTATGACATACTTTTATATTAATAAAGGCATTTGATTCATCATATACTACTGTATCATGTTTTTATTGATTATGATGAACTCCATAGAGTAGGGCAATGGAATTAGGGTTATGATGGAATTCATAATAGTGAGACCTAATTTCCTATAAACCCTAATCTAGAATGTTCCTAGTCATTGGACCATCGATTCAAGGATCGATGAATCTGGAAAGACTAGCTTATCCTATGTATGCTCAATTGATGAGGGTGGTTGATCTCACAACCACTTGTGTAGAGATACTAATACAAGGATAAGGGTGCTCATTAGGTTATGAGTACACTGAATTGATCCGCACCGGGACTATCTTATAAAAGTCTTACTCCTTGTCAAAAGATAGATCCCAGAGTAGAAGTTGTGCATGTGATCTTCAGACCTGAGGTCACCATGGTTCCTTGTGCACACTAAGCCATATTTTGGTTCATACTTATTCATGCCATTATGACATGTACGGGGTATTCTGGGTATGGTGGAAGGTGTACGAAGGATGTGAGTGGACCAACAAGGAATCGATCATCCTAGTAAGAGGAATTGTTAACCCATGCAATCTCTTCGATAAATGACTCAAGGAGCCTTTGATCAAAGCAGGATGAGATCAATGGAATCTAATCAATCATTAGCTGAGTCCTCATGATCGAGCTAAGATTCGATATGATGAAGTGTTAGGGTTTGACATCTATCCATACCTATCACTTAATCGGGATATTGGGAGATTGAAAGATTGAATTGCACGGTAACTTACTACTGAAGGATATTTTGGTATTTTCTATCAAGTTCTTCATCTTCCAGGTAGGCATGACACATTTCTAGATATCAATCTTGTCTTGTAGGTTTTCATGAATCAATTGGTTTGGTTTCGTAAGTTAATTCGATGTGTGATTCGAATTGGACAATTTGGTGAGCCAATTTGACCTAATTAGGTCAATTGGGTTCGATCGGATCGAATCGGCTCAAACCTAAACCTACTGCTAGCTAGATGTGGAATGCAATAGGTCACACACAATAGAGACTTGACCAAGGAAGTCATTCATGATTTAATTAGGGTCATAGGATCCTAATTGGTTAGCCGAATGCATACTAGCATATGTAGGCTAACTTAATTCCTAACCCAATTGGATTGGGTTCGGTTGCTTGCTAATTGGGCTAACCTAATCATGAAAAACCTAAATTAGGTTGAGTCCTAAGTAGGGCTAGCCAAATCAGAGCTTAATCTAATTTTAATTTGGACTTAAGGGCATTTTAGGTGCCATATATGAAGAGTCCCAATGGCATGGGACTCTTGGTACCTAAATGATACCTTAACTTCAAAAGGGCACAGAAGAGCCTACAGACCTCTGATCTAAAAATAAAAGATATGGTCAGAAAGCTTATTTGATACCCTTTCCAATAACACCCATATTGCATATGTTTGACAAAGTCAATTTGATGCTTTGGGCAGACTAAATGGAAAGGGAAAGACTATTGGTGCTCTTTGGCGCACCCAGGAGAATAAGTGGCGCACAGAAGGACTAAGAGTCCTTCTGTAGATGAGACTCTAAGTGTTTCATTATGAAGGCATCTGTTCATTTTATCTCCACGATCTTAAGAAGTTTAATGGTCGATTTATAGTTTAAATGGATGGCTTGAAGAGGTGTATATGCGCGTGCACAACAGAGGGCAGAGTCCTTCTGCCTCTGAAACTCTTCATGAAAGGATTATGCCCTAAAGGCCAATCGAAATGTTATATTTCGATGGGATTTTCTTTTGTATCCCAAACCAGTGTATTGACATTATCAATTAATAAAGGTATTTTATTTTCATCATACGCTATGTCTTATTAATTTTATTAAGATATGATGAACCCCATAGAGTAGGGCTATGGTTCTAGGGTTATGATGAGATCATACCAGTGAGACCTAAAGCCTTAAAACCCTATTCTAAAATATTCCTGGTCGATGGGATATTGAGTAGGGGATCAATGTTTCCGGTAAGACCAGCACATCCTATGTATGCTTGGTGAAGAGGGTGACTGATCTCACAGTCACTTGTGTTTGACACTAATACTAGGATATGGGTGCTCATTGGAGAATGAGTTCACTGAATGGATCTAGCTTGAGAACATCTAATAGAACCTTATCTGTTTGTCAATAGATAGTTCTCATAGTGGGAGTAGTGCATGTGGTCCTTTGACCTGAGACTGCCATGGTACCTTGTATGCATGAATCCATACTTTGGTTCACACTCAATCATGACACTAAGTCATGCATGGGGTGATACTGGGTATGGTGGATTGCATATGGAGGTTGTGAGTAGGTCAAAAAGGAATCGATCAACCCTAGTAAGAGGGAAGCGCATCCAGATGATTTCAATCAAATAAAGATTCGGGAAATCTTTGATCAAAGTATGAATATTAGAAATAGTTTCTAATGGTTCATTAATGAATCATCATTATCAGATTGAGCAAGGAATGAATATGAAATTGGATTTGACAAGTATCCATATCCATAGTCATATTCAGGGTGTAAGTAGATCAAAGGACTAAATTGCCCGGTAACTCACCACTGAAGGGTATTTTGGTAAATCCACCAAAATTTCTCATCTTCCGGGTAGGCATGACACGTTGCTAGACATCAATCTTGTCTTGTAGGTCTTCATGAACCAATTGATTTGGTTTCATGAGTCAATTCGATGTGTGATTCGAATTGGACAATTAGGTGAGCCAATTTGACCTATTTAGGTCAATCGGGTTCGATCGGATCGAATCGGCTCAAACCTATACCTACTGCTGGCTAGATGTGGAACCCAATAGGTCATACACAATAGAGACTTGGCAAAGAAAATCATTCATGATTTAATTAGGGTCATAGGATCCTAATTGGTTAGCCGGATTACATACTAGCATATGTAGGCTAACCAAATTCCTAACCCAATTGGATTGGATCCGGTTGCTTGCTAATTGGGCTAACCTAATTATCGAAAACCTAAATTAGGTTGAGTCCTAAGTGGGGCTATCCTAATCAGAGCTAAACCTGATTTTAATTCGGATTTAAGGGCATTTTAGGTGCCATACATGAAGAGTCCCAATGGAATGGGACTCTTGGTACCTAAATGATACCTTAACTTCAAAAGGGCATAGAATGAGCTATAGATCTCTGATTTGAATATAATTTATATAGTCAGAAAGGAAATTTTATTCTCTTTCCAATGACACCCATATTGCCTATGTTTTAACTAGTCAATATTCTTTGAAATTTTCATGAAAGAAGGATGGCGCGCGCCGTGCATGAAGAGTCACAACTCTTCATGTGGCGCGCGATTCCGATGGAGAGTCCTTCTGCTATCAGGACTCTTCATCATCTTCAATGTTTGGAGATTGAAGAGGTGCCTCTTGGCTTTCTATGGATTGGTAATTGACATGTGGCAAGTGAGAATTCGTCCAGATAAAAGAAGGGATGTGAATAAGGCCTTCGGTGCATGAATGGGCTTATTAAATATGATTTTTCAAGCCAAATAACTTCTCTTCGGTCTTGAAAAATCATATCTGATAAGTTGATGGGAGGACATATCACACGCCCCTCTTGTATCCATAAATAGGGGGCGGTGAAATAAGTCTGATAATAATAATTAAGAATTCCATCGAAGTATTATTCTGAGTGTCTCTCTTTCCCTCATTCTTTCTTTAAGACAAGACTTGTTTTGTTAAGACAAGGTCTTTTCTACTAGGACAAGGCTTTGTTTTAGGACATAAGCCTAAGGGGTCCTAGAAGAGGGTTGTCCTAAAACCAAGAGTGGTTTAGGAGAGTGTCTTTAGTGCCCTACAGTAGGACAGGGTATCCTACAGTGGTCAATAGACCAAAGGCTGCTGAAAGAGTTCCACTTCTCCAAGCAACTTAAAGAAGGAGTTCTTCCTTGGTCCGAGTTTTGTGTGGATCACCGTTGGAGGGCGAATGTTTGGGTGCCTGGTGGAGAAGAAGGCTGAATCAGGGTTTTCTTCATCGGATTGGATACTAGCGGTTCATGTTGGTGCCTAAACTCTAGTTTATATTATATATGCATGTTTGTATATTTTAATTCCTAGTAAGGAGGTCTTGGGTTAAGGATTTGGTAGTGGTTTCATAATAAATTTTTGAAATCCACGCTTCCACCCTGCTCAGCAAAATCCTTACAGTGGTATCAGAGCTACCTTATTAGGGCTAAATCATACAAAATTTGAAGTTGCCCAATTTTGTAGGACTCTTGAGGTTGCCCATTTTGGTAGGACTCTACAAAATTGAAGTTTACTAATTTTGTAGGACTCTTGAGGTTGCCCATTTTGGTAGGACTCTACAAAATTTGAAGTTGCCCAATTTTGTAGGACTCTTGAGGTTGCCCATTTTGGTAGGACTCTACAAAATTGAAGTTGACCAATTTTGTAGGACTCTTGAGGTTGCCCATTTTGGTAGGACTCTACAAAATTTGAAGTTTCTTAATTTTGTATGACTCTTGAGGTTGCCCATTTTTGTAGAACTTTACAAAATTTGAAGTTCTCCAATTTTGTAGGACTCTACAAAAGTTTAAAGTTACATATGATTGATATGTTTGTGCATATATGTATGTCACTGGTTAGGATTTTCACTTAAACCTTAATCGATATAGAGATATGTTTAGCTTTCTAGTCATCATAATGAAATAAGGTTGCCGTGGCATAATGGTGGATCCATTATGTGGTAGATGGTTGTCCTAGTATGATGACATACTTGGCACATTATAAAATGATATATGATGCATGGTTGATGAATGGTAATATTAGAATGTGCTTCTGTTTGAATTGCCCTCTATTAAAATTATATTAAGTTGTAGTGTCATATACCAAAAGCAAAATAATCAAGATGATTAGTTGATCATTCGGTGTCTAGGAAAAGTGGTCATGATCGGTAAAGAGGACGTAGTTTTTAATTGGTTTCGTTGATTGACCTGGCCAATTTTTATTGGTATCTAGGAAAGCAACGGGGGGACTCCCACTACTCTCCCACTTACCTGGCCAATAAGATTAACTTAATTTTTTATTGATATGCTTAGTGTAATATTCACTACATTAGGCCTTCCTTCATGCTAGGTCATTAATATGTTATGATCCGTATTAGGTTTGTTGTGTACACACAAGGCCTATTATGGTAATTAACACAATTTTGGCCTGGTGCATTTGATGCTTATGGCATGATTTAATATAATACTTTGTTATGAACACACAAGAGTATTATTATTACAATCATGACTATAAAGGAATGAAGGGTCTTACTTAACTAAAATATTATAGTTTGTTGTGCACACACAAGGCTATTAATATTTTAGAGGCCATGTTTTGTTGAGAATTGTATGAGATACAATTGGAAATAGTTTTCCTACCTTTGAACTTATAAAAGATTTGTTGTGTACACACAAGGTCTTTTATAAGGAATTAGGATCTCAACCACACTAATAAAACCAATTAGGGTTTCTCGATCATCATATAGAGGATTATGATGCTTGATAAAATAGTGGGAGACATAATTAAGTTAAAGTTCTAATTTAATTATGTTTTGTCAACGTTGGTTGTCTGCTTATGTTATGTTCTTTGTTAATGTAGATTAAATGGCCTCTTCACTCTCACTCCATAATATACTTGATGCCAATAAATTGACTGGACCGATCTATGTTGACTGGTAAAGAAACCTAAAGATAGTGCTCAGCCAGGAAAAACTTTCTTACATTCTTGATACCCCTACCTTGGAACCTTTAGGGGAAGATGCCTCACAAGAGAAAAAGACCACATACAAGATGTGGCAAAATGACTTACTCACTGTCAAATGTACCATGCTTGCCTCTATGACCAATGAGTTGTAGAGGCAACATGATAGCATGGACACTAACTCCATACTGCTCAATCTAAAAGAGCTATATGGAGAATATAGTCAAACTGCTAGATATGAGATATCTAAGCAGTTGTTCCGTGCGAGAATGACAGAAGGTACATCCATACAAGACCACGTACTGATGGTTATTGACCTGATCACTCGATTAGGTCAATTGGGTTTTGTTATGGATGGGGAGTCATTTTTACAGTTTGTTCTTAATTATCATATGAACAAACTTAACACTTCCTTGCCTGAGCTGTTAAACATGTTAAAAACAACATAGAGCAATTTAAAGAAAAGGGGCATCAAGAAGAAGAAAGGAAAGAAGGCCTCCGGACAAATGACCTGCTTTCACTATGGCAAGCCAGATCATTGGAAGAGGAACTGCAAGGCTTACCTTGCAGGTGTGAAGCCTGGTGCATCGGACGCACCAAAATGTATGAAAGAAGTTCATACTATTTTGTCATTGGATTCTTCCATTTCAAATACTTGGGTAGTGGATACCGCTTGTGGTCATAATATCTGCAAATCATTGCAGGGACTATAGAGGCTTAGAGTATTGAAGGAAGGAGAATTCAAGCTCTACGGTGCTGGAGGAGAGTCCATCCAAGCAGAGGCCGTAGGGACTTATATCTTGAAGTTACCTTCGGGGAAGATTTTAGAGCTGAGAGAGAGATTGTTACTATATGCCTAAGGTTATTAGAAATATCATATCTGTACCCTTGTTACTTAAATAAGGTTATAATATGAATGTGATGAGCAATGGTTGCTCAATCAGCTTTTCTAATGAAATTATATGTTGTGGCATATTTTGCAATGGTCTTTTAACTCTATCCACTAATGACAATATATTTCATGTAAGTAACAAACGAAAGAGAGATGATGTAAACAATACTTTACTTTGGCACTGTCAGCTTGGACATATTAGTGAGACTAGGATTAGCAAGTTATACAAGGAAAATTTCCTTAATCCTTATGATTATGAATCATTAGGAACTTGTGAATCATGTCTCATGGGTAAAATGGCCAAGACTCCATTTAGTGGACATAGAGAAAGGACAACTGAGTTATTAGGACTTATACATACAGATGTATGTGGGTCTATGACAACTCAGGCCAAGGGTGGATACTCTTATTTCATCACATTTACTGATGATTTTTCAAGGTACTGATTTGTGTATCTTATGAAACATAAGTCTGAAGCCTTTTATAAATTTTAGAGTATCAAAGTATGGTAGAGAAATAAATAGAGAAAAGTATTAAATTCCTTCGATCAGATCAAGGAGGTGAATACTTATTCACCGAGTTTCTCGATTACCTTAAAGAAAAGGGGATTATCTCTGAATGGACCCCTCGTTACACACCAATATTAAATGGTGTTGCTGAAAGGAGGAATTGTACCTTATTAGATATGGTACAGTCCATGATGTGGTTCACAGAGTTACCTATTTCCTTCTGGGGATATGCCTTGGAAACTATGGCTAATATCTTAAATCGAGTACCATCTAAATCTGTCTCTAGCACTCCATATGAGATATGGAGGGGTAAGAAACCCAATCTTAAGTATCTTAAGATATGGGGATGTCCAGCCTATGTCAAAAAAAATTTTGGACATAAGCTGGATGCTAGAGCAAATAAGTGTCTATTTGTAGGATATCCTAAAGATAGTATAGGATATCTGTTCTACCACCCTACTGAACAAAAAGTTTTTGTCAGTAGGCATGCCACTTTTCTAGAGAGAGTTCATCATACAAAAGGGCAGTGGGAGAAATATTGAACTTGAAGAAGTTCAATAAATAGATACATCTCAACCAAATGATAACATAGTTAGTATAAAACCAGAACACACCACTCCTATCCGTAGGTCTGATAGGGTGTGTCATGCACCTAAGAGGTATGTGTTCATTATTGAAAATAATGAAGCCCGGATCATTGAAAATGATGAGCCTCTAACCTATACGGATGCTGTCATGAGTAGGGACTCAAACAGATGGCTAGAAGCCATGAGATCCGAAATGGACTCCATGCATGTCAACCAAGTGTGGACTTTGGTTGATGCACCAGAGGGTGTTAACCCTATTGGATGCAAATGGATCTATAAGAAAAAAATTGGGGCAGATGGCCAAGTCGAAACTTATAAGGCCATATAGTGGCTAAGGGTTTCTGATAAAAACAGGGAATAGATTATGATGAAACATTTTCTCTTGTTACCATGCTCAAATCTATTCGGATCATACTTGCTATAGCAGCATATCATGATTATGAAATCTGGCAGATGGATGTGAAAACTGTATTCCTTAATGGTTTCCTTGAGGAAGAGGTCTATATGTCACAGCCAGAAGGTTTTATCTTGGAGACTAAACCTAATCGGTGTGTAGGCTGAAGAAATCCATTTATGGATAAAAGCAAGCATCCAGGAGTTGGAACATCCGATTTGATAAGACAGTCAAAGAGTTTGACTTTATCAAAAATGAGGATGAACCTTGTGTGTACAAGAAGACTAGTGGGAGTACCATAGTTTTCTTGGTTTTGTATGTGGATGACATACTCCTCATTGGGAATGATATCCCAATGTTACAATCAGTCAATGTATGGTTATCTAAACAGTTTTCCATGAAAGACTTGGTAGAAGCATCCAATATACTGGGTATCAAGATCTATAGAGATAGATCTAGGAGGATGCTAGGCTTATCCCAGTCTAGGTACATTGATCAAGTGCTAAAGAGATTTAGCATCGAGGGAAGTAAAAGAGGTTACTTGCCCATTGGTCATGGCATACATCTTTTTAAGAAGATGTCTCCTAAGACACCTGAAGAAAGAAATAGAATGAGTTCTATACCTTATGCTTCGGCTGTAGGATCTATAATGTATGCTATGTTATGTACCAGGCCTAATGTGGCATATGCCTTAGGTATAGCCAGCAGATTTCAGGCTGATCCAGGAGAGGATCACTGGAAGGCTGTGAAAAATATTCTTAAGTACTTGAGAAGGACAAAGGATATTTTTCTAATATATGGAGGATCTGATCTTAAACTGGAAGCTTATTTAGATTCTAGTTTTCAATCGGATCCAGATGATAGCAAATCTATTTCAGGATATGTTTTTACCCTAAATGGAGGAGCTGTAAGCTGGAAGAGTTCTAAATAGCAAACTATAGCTGACTCAATAACTGAGGTAGAATACATTGCTGTTAGTGAAGCTGCCAAGGAAGCTATCTGGATGAAGAAGTTCATATCAGAGTTGGGCGTTGTTCTGGAGATTGAAGGTCCAGTACCACTTTACTGTGATAATACTGGAGCCGTCGCTCAAGCTAAGGAACCTAGAGCTCATCACAAATCAAAGAACATTCTAAGACGCTTCCATCTCGTTCGAGAGGTTGTTGAAAGACAAGAAGTCTGCATTAAAATAGTATAAATGAAGAACAACATAGCAGACTCGTTCACTAAGGCTCTACCATAGCGGGAGTTTGATCGCCACCTCGATTGTATGGGATTAAAATTTAAAGGTGATTGGCTTTAGTGCAAGTGGGAGATTGAAAGGATTATGCCCTAAAGGCCAATCAAAATGTTGTATTTCGATGGGATTTTCTTTTGTATCCTAAACCTGTGTATTGACATTATCAATTAATAAAGGCATTTTATTTTCATCATACGCTGTGTCTTATTAATTTTAGTAAGATATGATGAACCCCATAGATTAGGGCTATAGTTCTAGGATTATGATGAGATCATACCAGTGAGACCTAAAGCCTTAAAAACCTAATTTAAAATATTCCTGGTCGATGGGATATTGAGTAGGGGATCAATGTTTCCGGTAAGACCAGCACATCCTATGTATGCTTGGTGAAGAGGGTGACTGATCTCACAGTCATTTATGTTTGACACTAATACTAGGATATGGGTGCTCATTGGAGAATGAGTTCACTGAATAGATCCAGCTTGAGAACATCTAATGGAACCTTATCTGTTTGTCAATAGATAGTTCTCATAGTGGGAGTAGTGCATGTGGTCCTTTGACCTGAGACTGCAATGGTACCTTGTATACATGAATCCATACTTTGGTTCACACTCAATCATGACACTGAGTCATGCATGGGATAATACTGGGTATGGTGGATTGCATATGGAGGTTCTGAGTAGGTCAAAAAGGAATCGATCAACCCTAGTAAGAGGGAAGCACATCCAGATGATTTCAATCAAATGAAGATTCGAAAAATCTTTGATCAAAGTATGAACATTAGAAATAGTTTCTAATGGCTCATTAATGAATCATCATTATCAAATTAAGCAAGGAATTAATATGAAATTGGATTTGACAAGTATCCATATCCATAGTCATATTCAGGGTGCAAGTAGATTGAAGGACTGAATTGCCCGATAACTCACCACTGAAGGGTATTTTGGTAAATCCACCAAAATTTCTCATCTTCTGGGTAGGCATGACAAGTTGCTAGACGTCAATCTTATATTGTAGGTCTTCATGAACCAATTGATTTGGTTTCATGAGTCAATTCGATGTGTGATTCGAATTGGATAATTAGGTGAGCCAATTTGACCTAATTAGGTCAATCGGGTTCGATCGGATCGAATCGGCTCAAACCTATACCTACTGCTGGCTGGATGTGGAACCCAATAGGTCACACACAATAGAGACTTGGCAAAGGAAGTCATTCATGATTTAATTAGGGTCATAGGATCCTAATTGGTTAGCCGGATTACATACTAGCATATGTAGGCTAACCAAATTCCTAACCCAATTGGATTGGGTCCGGTTGCTTGCTAATTGGGCTAACCTAATTATGGAAAACCTAAATTAGGTTGAGTCCTAAGTGGGGCTAGCCTAATCAGAGCTAAATCTGATTTTAATTTGGATTTAAGGGCATTTTAGGGGCCATACATGAAGAGTCCCAATGGCATGGGACTCTTGGTACCTAAATGATACCTTAACTTCAAAAGGGCACTGAATGAGCTATAGATCTATGATTTGAATATAATTTATATGGTCAGAAAGGAAATTTTATCCTCTTTCCAATGATATCCATATTGGTTATGTTTTGACTTGTCAACATTCTTTGAAATTTATGTGGAAGAAGGATGGTGCGCGTGGTGCATGAAGAGTCGCAACTCTTCATGTGGCCCACGGTTCTGATGGAAAGTCCTTCTGCTATCAGAACTCTTCATAATCTTCGATGTTTGAAGATTGAAGAGGCATCTCTTGGCTTCCTAGGAACCGATAATTGACATGTGGCAAGTGAGATTTCGTCCATATAAAAGAAGGGATGTGAATAAGGCCTTCGGTGCATGAATGGGCTTATTAGATATGATTTTTCAAGCCAGAAAACTTCTTTTCATTCTTGAAAAATCATATCTGATAAGTTGATGGGATAACATATCACTCGCCCCTCTTGTATCTATAAATAGGGGGCAATGAAATAAGTTTGATAATAATAATTAAGAATTCCACCGAAGTATTATTCTGAGTCTCTCTTTCTCTCTCCTTTCTTTAAGACAAGACTTGTCTTGTTAAGCAAGGTCTTTTCTACTAGGACAATGCTTTGTTTTATGACATAAGCCTAAGGGGTCCTAGAGGAGGGTTGTCCTAAAACCAAGAGTGGTTTAGGAGAGTGTCTTTAGTGCCCTACAATAGGACGGGATGTCCTACAATTGTCAATAGACCAAAGGCTGCCGAAAGAGTTCCACTTCTCCAAGCAACTTGAAGAAGGTGTTCTTCCTTGGTCCGAGTTTCGTGTGGATCACTGTTGGAGGGTGAACGTTTGGGCGCCTGGTGGAGAAGAAGGCTGAATCAGGGTTTTCTTCATCGGATTGGATACTAGCGGTTCGGGTTGGTGCCTAAACTCTAGTTTATATTATATATGCATGTTTGTATGTTTTAATTCCTAGTAAGGAGGTCATGGGTTAAGGGTTTGGTAGTGGTTTCATAATAAATTTTTGAAATCCACGCTTCTGCCATGGTCAGCAAAATCCTTACACTTCAAGCCTCACGTTACTTCAGATTAGAAGAGGCATCTCCCTATCTTAAAAATTGGTATTTGACATATGGCACGATGGGGATTGATCTGGTAAGTGAAAGAACACAGATATGACTCTCCATTCCAAAAGAGTCTTATCAGATATGTTGTTTTATATCTGATAAGTGTTGTGGGGATGCATTTCATGCCCCATTTGAGATTTTAAATAGGGGTATGGTGAAATGAAAAATACTGACTTCGATCTTCTGAGAGTCCGAGTGTTTTATTTTCCCGAGAGTCAGAGTGTTCTTCCACTTTCTCCCTCCCTCCTTATTTTAGGACAAGACTTGTCTTGTTAAGACAAGTTCTTCTACACTAGGACAAGGCTTGGTTTTAGAACATAAGCCTTTAGGGTCCTAGAGGAGGGTAGTCCTAGATCCTATAGTAATTTAGGACAGTGTCTTGAGTGCCCTTCAGTAGGACAGGGTATCCTATAGTGGTCAATAGACCAAAGGCTGCCAAAAGAGTTCCACTTCTCCAAGTAACTTGAAGAAGGAATTCTTCCTTGGTCCAAGTTTTTTGTGGATTAATAGAAAAGTGCCCAAAGAGCCAATCATTATGAGGGCCTTTTTGTAAACTTTCAGCTCATGTATGACATACTTTCATATTAATAAAGGTATTTGATTCATCATATACTGTTGTGTCATGTTTTTATTGATTATGATGAAACCCATAGAGTAGGGCAATGGAATTAGGGTTATGATGGAGTTCATAACAGTAAGACCTAATTTCATATAAACCCTAATCTAGAATGTTCCTAGTCGTTGGACCATCGATTCGGGGATCGATGAATCCGGTAAGACTAGCTTATCCTATGTATGCTCAGTTAATGAAGGTGGTTGGTCTCACAGCCACTTGTATAGAGATACTAATATAAGGATAAGAGTGCTCATTAGGTTATGAGTACACTGAACTGATCTGCACCAGGACTATCTTATAAAAGTCTTACTCCTTATCAAAAGATAGATCCCATAGTAAAAGTTGTGCATGTGATCTTCAGACCTGAGGTCACCATGGTTCCTTGGGAACACTAAGCCATACTTTGGTTCATACTCATTCATGGTATTGCGATATGTACGGGGTGTTCTGGATATGGTGGAAGGTGTACGAAGGATGTGAGTGGACCAACAAGGAATTGATTAATCCTGGTAAGAGGATATGTTATCCCGTGTAATCTCTTTGATGAGTGACTCAAGGAATCTTTGCAAAGTGGGATGAGATTAGATGTGGCTTCTAATCAGTCATCAACTGAGTCCTCATGATCGAGCTGAGATTTGATATGATTAAGTATTAGGGTTTGACATTTATCCATACCCATTTCTTAATCGGGATAATGGAAGATCGAAAGATTTAATTGCATGGTAACTTACTACTGAAGGATATTCTGATAATTTTTACCAAATTTCTCATCTTTTGGGTAGGCATCACATGTTGCTAGACATCAATCTTGTCTTGTGGGTTTTCATGAACCAATTGGATTGGTTTCATGAGTCAATTTGATGTATGATTCGAATTGGACAATTAGGTGAGTTGATTTGACCTAATTAGGTCAATCAGGTTCGATCGGATCGAATTGGCTCAAACCTAAACCTACTGCTGGCTAGATGTAGAACCCAATGGGTCACACATAATAGAGAGTTGGCCAAGGAAGTCACTCGTGGTTTAATTAGGGTCATGGGATCCTAATTGGTTAGCCAGATTGTATACTAGCATATGTAGGCTAACCTAATTCTTAACCCAATTGGATTGGATCTGGTTGCTTGCTAATTGGGCTAACCTAATTAAGGAAAATCTAAATTAGGTTGGGTCCTAAGTGGGGATAGCCAAATTAGAGCTTGATCTAATTTTATTTTGGTATTTTGGATGTCTTATTGAAGAGTCCATTTGAGTTGGGACTCTATATGCCAAAATGATACCTTGGCATTCAAAAAGGCATAGGAGAGTCTATAGTCCTCTGATCTAAAAAATATTTATATGGATGGAAAGAGGACTTAATGCTCTTTCTTATGACACCAATATTGCATATGCTTTGACTAGTCAAAGCTTATATAGGGTGTGGATAAAGTTGACCAAGAAATAAAGGGACTCTTGGCACCCCTTGGCGTGCGCGGGAGATGAAGGTGCGCGTAGAAGGACAAGAGTCCTTTTGCAAATGAAACACTGGATTGTTTCATTTCAGGGGCCACCTTCTCATCTTACCCCATACCTCTTGGATATGTTTGACCGATCAAGGCCTTTTTGAAATGGCATGAAAAAGGGATGGAAGCAAATGTGCGCATGAAGAGACGCGTCTCTTCATGTGGCAAGTGCCTTGAAGCAGAGTCCTTCTACTTTCAGGACTCTTCATATTCTTCTATGTTTGAAGATTGATAAGGTGCCTCTTGGCTTCCCAGGAATCGATACTTGCCATGTGGCAAGTCACAAATTGTCCAGGAAAATGGATGGATGCCAATATATCTTTTGGTGCATAAGGAGACATATTGGATATGATTTTTCAGTCTTGAAAAATCATATCTGATAACCTGTTGGAGGACATATCACACACCCCTCTTAAAACTATAAATAGGGGTGGTGATATGAGTTTTAGATAATCTTTTCACCGTAAAGATATTCTGAGTGTTCTTCCACTTCTCCCTCCCTTCTTCTTACTTTAGGACAAGACTTATCTTGTTAAGACAAGGTCTTTTCTACTAAGACAAGGCTTAGTTTTAGGATATAAACCTAAGGTATCCTAGAGGAGGGTTGTCCTAAAACCAAGAGTGGTTTAGGACTATGTCCAGAGAGCCCTACAGTAGGACAGGGTTCCTACAGTGGTCAAAGGTCAAAAGGCTAACAAAAGAGTCCTGTTGAAACAAGCAACTCCTGTAGGGATTCTTCCTTGGTACCATTCTCATGTGGATTATCGTTGGAGGGCTTGCACTTATGAGCCTCATGGAAAGGATTGGATTTCAGTGATCCAGGTATGTATTCTGACTTCATTTATGTTTCATTGATTGGTATTGCATGAGGGGTTCCTGGAAATTAGGATTTTCTTGCCAATTAGGGTTTCATGCTTAGAATTTCAATTTTGAAATTCACTTCTGCATGCTGCATGATTCCCGACACCCTGAAGAACTCCCATCAGTGGTATCAGATCCATCCTTGTGGCATACCAGTTATGAACCATTTTTTGAGTTTTTTGAAATTCCACTATCGAGCTGACCCGAACCCTATCGAGTCGACTCGATTAAACTCATATGTATGATTTCTGGTTTCTTTATGAAATGACATGATAATGCAATTGTATGAAATTTTGCATATTAGGGTAATATGTTTAATTTCAAGTTTTTTATGAAATGCATGATATTATGTCAAGTATGAAATTATGCATGTTGATTGTACCTAGTAACTGCTTTGGATTGGGTTAGTCACCATGGCCATCCAGTTATAGGAGCCAAGTAGGGTTTAAAGGACCTCTCTTCCCATTCAATGGGTCTCCTATGGCATGTAGGGGTGCCGCTATGGCTATATTTTATTAATAAGTGAAGCGAAAGGTATTTTTTATCTATCATGCCTTGATTTGCATATTAGGATAATATGCTTGATGACATGAAATTTAATGCATAGTGATATGCATTGTGTTTATATTTGTTATAAACTTGGTTATCATGTTTATGTTTATACTTGCAGTAATAAACACTATAATCATGATAATTTAGAATGTATTTTTGAGACCATCAAAGCCCTCATGAAAATCATATTTAGTCATAGTAAAAAACTTAGTCATGATGCAAAACCGATTAGGATTTGATCAGCCGATTGGTGTCTAGGCAAGTGGTTCTGGGAAGGTAAAGGAAATGAGATTTATAATTGGTTCCGTTGTCTGACCTGGCCAATCTAATTGGTGTCTAAGGAAAGCAACGGGGGGACCCCCTCACCCCTCCCACTTACCTAGCCAATTTGGTCATATCTAAATCTTAATTTGGTAATGCTAATTGGTTAAGTATACTATAATTTGCCTTCCTTCATGCTAAGCCAAATTTATGTCAAAACTATAGTAGGTTTGTTGTGTACACACAAGGTCTACTCTAGGAATTGATATAAGATTTGTCTTGGTGCACTTAGTGCTTTATAGCATGTTTGGATATGTTGTTTTGTTGTGTACACACAAGGGCAACATTATTTAATCATGGCTATATAAAAATGAAGAGTCCGACTAAATATGACATTATGGTTTGTTGTATACACACAAGGCCATAAGTGTCATAGAGGCAAAGATAATTGTTGAGAATTGCACGGGTTGCAATTGGAAAGGTTGTCCTACCTTTGAACTCATGTGTGTTTGTTGTGTACACACAAAGCACTCGTGAGGAATAAGGATCTTAAACCCACTAAGGAAACCAGGAAGGTTTCTCACTTACCATAGTTGAGGGTTATGGTATTTGAAGAAAATAGTGGGAGACATAATTAGATATAAAGTCCTTATCTAATTATGAATATCATAATTGAGTGGTCTGTTAATATTGTTCTTTAATTAAATGTAGGACATTTAAATAATGGCTTCAAACTTATCACTAAGGGGCATCTTGGATGCCAATAAGTTAACAGGTTCAAGCTATGTGGACTGGTTGAGGAAGAAGGCTGATGGAGCCTGTTTCCATTGCAGCATGTTTGGGCATTGGAAGAAGGATTGCAAGACTTCTCTTGCAAATGTGAAGCTAGATGCAAGTGGTGCATTTAGGGGTTTGTACATGATATAAACCAATTTATCATTGAGTGAATATATTTCTAATTCATGGGTATTGGATACCGCATGTGGGTCACATATTTTTAAATCTTTACAAGGACTATACAGAATTAGAAATTTGAAGAAAGGTGACTTCAAATTATATGGGACAAGTGGAGAACCCATATATACTGAAGCTGTGGGCACCTATCTTCTGTTATTACCTTCGGGTAATATCATAAGGTTGGAAGAATGCTACTATGTGCCAAATATTGTAAGAAACATTATTTTTATACCATTGTTGTTACAACAAGGATATGAAATAAGTGTAAAGAGCAGTGGCTGCTCTATTCTTCATAATAATACAATATTTGGGCATGGTTGCTTTGTGAATGGTCTTCTAACATTAGTACTCAATGATAAAATACTTCTTGTAGATGACAAGAAGAGAAAAAAGATAATGTCAATGTCACAAATCTCTGGCATTGCCAGTTAGGTCATATCAGTGAGTCATGGTTAAACAAGTTAGTCAAAGAGGATTACTTTGATCCTAATGATTTTCAATCATTAGGAACTTGTGAGTCTTGCCTCAAAGGAAAAATGGCCAAGTCTCCATTCACTGGATATGGAGAAAGGGAAACTGAATTATTAGGTATAGTGCATACTGATGTATGTGGACCTATGTCAACTCAGGCCAGAGGAGGATATTCTTATTTCATCACTTTTATTGATGATTTATCAAGGTATGGTCATGTGTATCTTTTGAAACACAAGTCCAAAGCCTTTGATAAGTTTAAAGAATATCAAAGTATGGTTGAAAAATAAACTGGACTTAGTATTAAAGCTCTTCGGTCTGATCAAGAAGGAGAATACTTATCTAGTGAGTTTCTAAACCATCTAAAAGACAAATGCATTATTTCTGAATGGACCCCTCATAATACACCCCAGTTAAATGGAGTCACGAAAAGGAGAAATTGCACCTTATTGGATATGGTGAGGTTCATGATGAGCTTCACAGATCTTCCCATTTCCTTTTGGGGACATGCCCTGGAGACTGCATCACATATATTAAATAGGGTTCCATCTAAGTCAGTATGTAGCACTCCATATGAGTTATGGAATGGCAAAAGACCAAGTCTTAAGTATTTAAAGATTTGGGGTTGTCATGCTTATGTCAAGAATAACTTTGAACATAAGTTAAGTGCTAGAGCTGACAAGTGTAGATTTGTTGGTTACCCAAAAGTAGGTATGGGATACCTCTTTTATAATGCTACTGAACAAAAGATAATTGTCAGTAGGCATGCTACATTCTTGGAACAAGAGTTTATCCATGAAGCATGTAGTGATTCTTCACTTGATTTATTTGAAGAACAGAACCAACAAACTAATGAGCCTTCAAGTGAAGTTCCTCAACCAAAGGTTCTTATAGATCAAGAACAACCACAATACACACCTCCTCTTCGAAGGTCAGAGAGGGTGAGGGGAGCACCTCTCAGATATGGCTTTGTCATCGAGGATGATAATGAAGCCAGTATCATATAGGATGGTGATCCTATGACCTATTCGCAAGCTATCAAGAGTAAAGACTCAGACAAATGGCTTGATACCATGAAATCTGAAATGGACTCCATGTATTCCAATCAAGTTTGGACTCTAGTAGATCCACCTGAAGGAATTAACCTAATTGGGTGTAAATGGGTCTTCAAGAAGAAGATTGGAGTAGATGGTCAAGTTGAAACCTACAAGGCTAGACTGGTAGCAAAAGGTTTCAGACAAAAACATGGTATAGACTATGATAGAACTTTTTCTCTAGTAGCCATGCTCAAGTCCATTTGGATATTACTTGCAATAGCAGTATACCATGACTATGAGATCTGGTAAATGGATGTAAAGATTGCTTTCCTCAATGGAAACCTTGAGAATGAAGTCTACATGTCACAGCTAAAAGGTTTTGTCTCTAGTGGGAGACCAAACTAGGTATGCAAATTAAAGAAGTCCATTTATGGACTTAAGCAAGCATCGAGGAGTCGGAACATCCATTTTGATGAAACAATCAAAGGATTTGGTTTTATCAAAAATATAGATGAACCATATGTGTACAAGAAGACAAGTGGGAGTGCACTTGTTTTCTTGGTTTTATATGTGGAAGACATACTGATCATTGGGAATGATATCCCAATGTTACAGTCGGTTAAAACTTGGTTATCATCAAAATCTTTCATGAAGGATTTAGGAGGAGCATCCTATATACTGGGTATAAGGATCTATAGAGATAGATTCAAAAGGATGCTGGGCTTATCCCAATCTAGGTACATTGACTTATTATTGAAGAGATTCAACATGGATGGAAGTAAGAAATGTTACTTACCTATAAGTCAAGGCATACATCTCTCTAAGAAAATTTCTCCTAAGACATCAGAAGAAAAAGAAAGAATGGCTATGATTCCTTATGCTTCGGCTGTAGGATCGATAATATATGCCATGTTATGTACCAAACCTGATGTTGCATATGCCTTGGGCATAGTGAGCAGGTTTCAGGCATATCCAGGAGAGGATCATTGGAGAGCTGTGAAAAAAATTCTTAGGTACATGAGAAGGACTAAAGATATTTTTCTAGTATATGGAGGATCTGAGTTGAAACTAGAAGGATATACAGATTCTAGTTTTCAATCAGATCCAAATGATAGCAAATCTACATCGGGGTATGTTTTCACCCAGAATGGTGGTGTAGTGAGTTGGAAAAGTACAAAGCAACCAACAGTAGTTGACTCAGTTACTGAGGTAGAGTACATAGCTGCTAGTGAAGTCACAAAGAAAGTTGTCTGGATGAAGAAATTCATCATGAAATTAGGCATGGTTCCTAACTTACTACAGCCAGTGCAATTATATTGTGATAACACTGGGGCTGTTGCACAAGCTAAGGAACCAAGGTCTCATCACAAGTCCAAGCATATTCTAAGACGGTTCCATCTCATTCGAGAGATTACAGAAAGACAAGATGTTGTCGTTGAACGAGTTGACACAAAGAACAATATAGCAGACCCATTCACTAAAGCTTTAGCCAAGCAGCAGTTAGATCGTCACTTAGATTGTATGAGCATAAAATACAAGGAAGATTGGCTTTAGTGCAAGTGGGAGTTTAATAGAAAAGTGCCCTAAGAGCCAATCATTATGAGGGCCTTTTTGTAAACTTCAAGCTCATGTATGACATACTTTCATATTACTAAAGGCATTTGATTCATCATATACTGGCTGTGTCATGTTTTTATTGATTATGATGAATCCCATAGAGTAGGGCAATGGAATTAGGGTTATGATGGAGTTCATAATAGTGAACCTAATTTCCTATAAACCCTAATCTAGAATGTTCCTAGTTGTTGGACCATCGATTCGGGGATTGATGAATCCGGTAAGACTAGCTTATCTATGTATGCTCAGTTGATGAGGGTGGTTGGTCTCATAGCCACTTGTGTAGAGACACTAATACAAGGATAAGGATGCTCATTAGGTTATGAGTACATTGAACTGATCCGCACCGGGAGTATCTTATGGAAGTCTTACTCCTTGTCAAAAGATAGATCTCAGAGTAGAAGTTGAGCATATGATCTTCAGACCTGAGGTCACCATGGTTCCTTGTGCACACTAAGCCATACTTTGGTTCATACTCATTCATGGTATTGCGACATGTATGGGGTGTTTTGGGTATGGTGGAAGGTGTACGAAGGATGTGAGTGGACCAACAAGGAATTGATCAATCCTGGTAAGAGGATATGTTATCCCGTGTAATCTCTTCGATGAGTGACTCAAGGAATCTTTGCAAAGTGGGATGAGATTAGAAGTGGCTTCTAATCAGTCATCAGCTGAGTCCTCATGATCGAGCTGAGATTCGATATGATTAAGTGTTAGGGTTTGACATTTATCCATACCCTTTCACTTAATCGAGATAATGGAAGATCAAAAGATTGAATTGCATGGTAACTTACTACTGAAGGGTATTTTGATAATTTCTATCAAACTTCTCATCTTCCGGGTAGGCATGACATGTTCCTAGACGTCAATCTTGTCTAGTTGATTTTCATGAACCAATTGGATTGGTTTTATGAGTCAATTCGATATGTGATTCGAATTAGACAATTAGGTGAGCCCATTTGACCTAATTAGGTCAATCGAGTTCGATCGGATCGAATCGGCTCAAATCTAAACTTACTACTGGCTAGATGTGGAACCCAATGGGTCACACACAATAGAGAGTTGGCCAAGGAAGTCACTCATGGTTTAATTAGGGTCATGGGATCCTAATTGGTTAGCTAGATTGCATACTAGCATATGTAGGCTAACCCAATTCCTAACCCAATTGGATTGGGTTCGGTTGCTTGCTAATTGGGCTAACCTAATTAAAGGAAACCCCAATTAGGTTGGGTCCTAAGTGGGGATAGCCAAATCAGAGCTTGATCTGATTTTATTTTGGTATTTTGGACGTCTTATTGAATAGTCCATTTGAGTTGGGACTTAAGATGCCAAAATGACACCTTGGCATTCAAAAAGGCCTAGGAGAGTCTATAGTCCTCTGATCTGAAAAATATTTATATGAATGGAAAGAGGACTTAATGCTCTTTCTTTTGACACCCATATTGCATATGCTTTGACTAGTCAAAGGTTGCATGGGGTGTGAATAAATTTGACCAAAAAATAAAGGGACTCTTGGCACCTCTTGGCGTGCGCGGGAGATGAAGGAGTGCACAGAAGGACAAGAGTCCTTCTGCAGATGAAACACCGGAGTGTTTCATTTCAGGGGGCACCTTCTCATCTTACCCCATGCCTCTTAGATATGTTTGACCGATCAAGGCCTTTTTGAAATGGCATGAAAAAGGGATGGAAGCAAATGCGCATATGAAGAGACGCGTCTCTTCATGTGGTCTACGCCCTAAAGCAGAGTCCTTATACTTTCAAGACTCTTCATATTCTCCAATGTTTGGAGATTTAAGAAGCACCTCTTGGCTTCCCAGGGACCGATACTTGCCATGTGGCAAGTCACAAATTGTCCAAGAAAATGGACAGATGCCAATATGTCTTTTGGTGCATGAGGAGACAAATTGGATATGATTTTTTAGTCTTGAAAAATCATATCTGTTAACCTGTTGGAGGACATTTCACATGACCCTCTTAAAACTATAAATAGGGGCGGTGATATGAGTTTCAGATAATCTTTTTACCATAAAGATATTCTGAGTGTTCTTCCACTTCTCCCTCCCTCCTTCTTACTTTAGGACAAGACTTGTCTTGTTAAGACAAGGTCTTTTCTACTAGGACAAGGCTTAGTTTTAGGACTTAAGCCTAAGGGGTCCTAGAGGAGGGTTGTCCTAAAACCAAGAGTGGTTTAGGACTATTTAGAGAGCTCTACAGTAGGACAGGGTGTCCTATAGTAGTTAAAGGTCAAAAGGCTGATAAAAGAGTCCTATTGAAGCAAACAACCCCGGTAGGGATTCTTTCTTGGTACCATTCTCATGTGGATTACCGTTGGAGGGCTTGCACTTGTGAGCCTCGTGGAAAGGATTGGGTTTTAGTGATCCAGGTATATCTTCTAACTTTATTTATGTTTCGTTGATTGGTATTGCATAAGGGGTTCCTAGGAATTAGGGTTTTCTTGCCAATTAGGGTTTCATGCTTAGAATTTCAGTTTTGAAATTCACTTTCGCATGCTGCATGATTCCCGACACCCTGGAAGAATTCCCATCATGGATCACCATTGGAGGGCTTGCGCTTGTGAGCCTTGTGGAAAAAGTTGGATTTCAGCGATCCAGGTATTTTTCTTGACTTTATTTGATGATTCATTAGTTGTTATTGCCTAAGGGATTCCTGGGAATTAGGGTTTTCTATACATGTTATACATGTTAGGGTATCATGCTATAAAATTTTATTTTTAAAGTCAATTCTGCATGATGCATGATCCCTGGCACCCTGGGAGAATTCCCATCACATGACTCAAATGTCGACATTTCCATATGTTGACATTTAACTGTGATGAGGATTTTTCACTAATTCGATTAGTGAATTTTTGGAGGACTTATTTGCAATATGATTGCAATCTAATGGGTCAAGCCAAATGTGATTTGGCTTAGGATCAAATTAGATTTGATTTGTCATGCTCACTTTCCTTTAAAAGATTCAATTTGAATTTTGAATTCAAATTTCAAATTTTGGCTGAAATTGGCTCCAAGGTTTTTTATGGAATGCATTATTTGGAATGCAGATTTTCTCCCATATAAACCTAGAGCTAATTTGGTTCAACCCTTAACCCTCTCCCCCAATCACTCCTCTTTCCATATCTCTCTCCCTCTTTGCTGCTACTATAAATAGGTGTCTTTGTAGGGGCAGTTGGGATAGTTGAGGTTGACTTTTGTTGAGCTTTTCTAAGAGAGTGAGGAAAGGTATCCTTAGAGTGGGGTTTGAGAGGATTTGGGTTTTGGGTGTGAGCTTACCTAGCAGTCAAGCTAGGGTTTGGAAAGAAAGAGTTAGTTGGGAAAGGTTCCACTTCTACTTCTCTCCATTGTTCCCCAACCAGATTTTCCTGCAGCTTCAAAAAAGTCTTGTAGGACCAAGGAAGGAAAAGATCGACCTTAAAGATCCTGAGGAGCAAGCACTCCAAGGGAGTTGATTGAGATTGAGCCCTGGTATGAACTACCCATAGAGGCCAGATATTTATGTGGCTCAGTGGCTATTCATCACCTGCTTCCAAAGGTTAAAAGTAACATACCCTTTTCTTTTCTTTGCTCTTAATATCTCTACATACACTTTTATTATGTCGGATCTTGTTGTAGGCAGATTGGTAGATCGACTTGATCGATCTACTAAGTCTTTCGCTATGCTGTACTTTAAAATAGTTTTAAAATATAGTCTGTCTGCATGCTATGCTTTTTAAACTTTCACTTGGACTTATGGTGAGATCTCGATTCTTGCGATTGTAGGAACCACATCCAATTCTGTGGTGAATTTCTTCATCCAGATAGTTTCCTTAGCGGCTTCACTAGTAACTATGTATTCTGCCTCAGTAATTGAGTCAGCTACAGTTGGCTGCTTGGTACTCTTCCAACTCACTACTTCTCCATTCAGAGTAAAGATATACCTTGATATGGACTTACTATCATCTAGATCAGATTGGAAACTAGAATCTATATGGCCTTCTAGTTTCAACTCTGATCCACCATATATCAGAAAAACATCTTTAGTCCTCAGGTACTTAAGAATGTTTTTCATAGCTTTCTAATGATTCTTCCTAGATCAGCCTGGAACCTACTTACTATGCCTATGGCATAAGCAACATCAGGCCTGGTACATAACATTGCATACATTATTGATCCCACTGCCGAAACATAAGGGATCTTATTCATCCTATCTCTTTCTTCTGGAGTCTTAGGTGACATTCTTTTAGATAGGTGTATGCCTTGACTCATGGGCAAGTAACCCTTCTTACTTCCCTCCATATTGAATCTCTTCAATATTAAGTCTATGTACTTGGATTAGGATAATCCTAGCATCCTTTTAGATCTATCTCTATAGATCTTTATTCCTAAAATATAGTATGCTTCTTCCAAATCCTTTATGAAAAACTGTTTTGACAGCCATGATTTAATTGACTGCATCATTGGAACATCATTTCCAATGATAAGCATGTCATCGACATACAAGACTAAAAAAATAATGGCACTCCCACTTGTCTTCTTATACACACAAGGCTCATCCTTATTCTTGATGAAACCAAATTTTTTAATAGTTTCATCAAAATGAATGTTCCACCTCCTTGATACTTGCTTCAATTCATAAATGAATTTTCTAAGCTTACATACTTGGTTTGGTCTCCCACTTGAGACAAAACCCTCTGGCTATGACATATAGACTTCTTCCTCAAGACTTCCATTGAAAAATGCAGTCTTAACATCCATCTACCATATCTCATAATCATAGTATGCAACAATAGCTAGCATGATCCTAATGGACTTGAGCATGGCAACTGGCAAGAAGGTTTCATCATAGTCTGTACCATGCTTTTGCTTGAAACCTTTTACCACCAACCTAGCCTTGTAGGTTTTCTAGTTGCTCATCTACTATAATCTTCCTCTTGAAGATCCATTTGCACCAAATTGGGACAATTCCCTCAGGTGGGTCAACCAAGGTCCAAACCTGGTTATCATACATGGAGTCCATTTTGGATTTCATGGCATTGAGCCATTTATCAGAGTCCTTACTTATGATTGCTTCCATATAGGTCAGTGGATCATCATATTCAATGATGCTGGTTTCATTATTATTTCCAATCATAAAATCATATCATAGAGGTGCTTCCCGCACTCTCTCTGACCTACGGAGAGGAGGTGTGTGTTATGGTTGTACCGATCAACTGGTACTTCTGATTGAGGAACTTGACTTTGTTCATTTTGAACTTCACTCAATTCAATTATTCTTCCATTACCTTCTTCATGGATAAATTCTTGTCCAAGAATATGGCATTTCTACTAACAAAGACTTTTTGTTTAGTAGGATGATAGAATAGGTATCCAATACCTTTTTGAGAATAACCAATAAACCTATATTTCTTGGCCCTAGTACTTAGCTTATGTCCAAATTCCTTTTTAACATAAGCTGGATAACCCCAAATCTTAAGATGTTTAAGATTTGGTTTCTTGCCATTCTATAATTCATATGGAGTGCTAGGTACTGATTTTGATGGTACCCTATTTAATACATATGTACCAGTTTGTAGGGCATATCCCTAGAAGGACATTGGAAGTTCTGTGAAGCACATCATGGACCTTACCATGTCAAACAAGATATGATTCCTCCTTTCTGCTACACCATTTAATTATGGTGTATATAGAGGTGTCCATTCAGAGAGAATACCATTTTCCTTAAGATAATTAAGAAATTCATAATATAAGTATTCTCCTCCTTAGTCAGACCGAAAAACTTTGATATTTTTTTTAGTTTGTTTCTCAACCATACTTTGATACTCTTTAAATTTATCAAAGGCTTCGGATTTATGTTTCATGAGATACTTAAATCCGAACATAGATAAATCATCAATGAATGTGATGAAATAAGAGTATCCTCCTCTAACCTGAGTTGACATAAGTCCACATACATCTGAGTGTATTAAACCTAACAACTCAGTTGCCTTTTCTCCATGTCCAGTGAACGAAGACTTGGTCATTTTTTCCATGAGGCAAGATTTACAAGTTCCTAATGATTTATAATCATAAGGGCCAATAAAATCATCTTTGTATAACTTGTTAATCCTTGACTCACTTTTATGACCTAATCAGCAATGCCAAAAGAATGTTTCATTGGTATCATCTCTCTTTCTTTTTTTATTTTCTACAAGCAACACTTCATCATTGAGCAATAGAATTAAAAGACCATTCACAAATTTATTCATTCCAAAGAAGTCATTAGAATGAAAAATGAAACACCCATTTTTCTCAATTTTTATTTCATAACCTTGTCTTAATAACAAAGGTACAGAAATAATATTTCTAACAACACTTGGAATGTAATAATAGTCTTTAATTCCAATATCTTGCCCGAAGGCAAGAATAACATTTAGGTTCCAACAGCTTTGGCATGAATGGCTTCTCCACTCGTGCCATAAAGCTTAAAGTCAACTTTGTTCAAACTTCTAGGTCTCAGTTAATCCCTGCAATGACTTACAGATATGAAACCCACATGCAGTATCCAATATCCATGAATCAGAAGTTGAAGAACTCAATGATAAGTTTGTTTGTATCATAAACAAACCTCTTGATGCTCCATTAGCATCTTGCTTCAGATCTACAAGGTACATCTTGCAGTTCTTCTTCCAATGTCCCTTCTTGCCACAGAAGAAATAGGATCCATCATTTGAAGGCCTCTTCGCCTTCTTCCTTTTATTGATGCTTTTCTTAGGGTTTAGCTTTTGCTTTGTACCCTTCTTCATTACCCCTTTCTTCTTCCCATCAACTAGAAGAAGATGATTAGCCTTATCCCCTTTGAAGTTGCTCTCAGCTGTCTTAAGCATGTTAAGTAGCTCTAGTAATGAAAGATTTAATTTGTTTATATGGTAGTTCATGATAAACTGAGAGAAGGAATCTGTGAGTGATTGCAGGATCAAATTCTGATTAAGCTCCCCATCCATGACAAAGCCTAATTGACCTAATCGAGTGATTAAGTCAGTCATCTTGAGAACATGGATTTGTATGGGTGAGTCCTCACTCATTCATGCCCGGAACAACTGCTTCGATATATCTAGTAGTCCTACTATGCTCTCCAAAGAACTCTTTTAGATTGAGCAGTATGGACTGATGTTCGATGTCTTCATGTTGCCTCTGTAGCTCATTGCTCATCGAGGCTAACATGATTCACTTGACAGTCAAGCTGTCATTCTGCCACATTCTATAAGTGACATTTTCCTCCTCTGTAGCATCATCTCTGATTGGATCTGGAACCAAAGAATCGATGATGTAGGAAATCTTTTTCTGATCAAGTACTATTCTTAGGTTCCTCAACCAGTCCACATAGTTTGGTCCGATAGTTTATCGGTATCCATGATGCCCCATAGTGATAATGATAAAGCCATAAATTAAATCTATGAACAAATAAGAACAATACATAAGCAGACCACTTAAGATGATAACCATAATTAGATAAGGACTTGAAATCTAATTATGTCTTCCACTATTTTTTTCGAATACCGTAACCCTTAACTATGGTATATGAGAAACCAATATCCAATTTTTTTAGTGGGATTGAGATCCCAATTCCTTATAAATGCCTTATGTTTACACAACAAATACTTATAAGTTCAAGGATAGGAAATTCCTTTCCAATTGCATCCCTTGCAATTCTCAACATAACACTTGCCTCTAAGATACTCACAGCCTTGTGTTTGCATAACAAATCATAATGTCTTAGTTTAGTTGAACCCTTCATCTTATATAGTCATAAGTGATTAATGTTACCCTTGAGTTTGCTTAAAAAAGTAACATTATCAAACATACTATAAAGCATAAAATACACCAAGTCAAATTTTATATCAAACCTTAGTGGTAAGCTTTGAGTTTGCTTAACAAACCTACCATAGTTTTGATACAAATTTGGCTTAGCATGAAGGAAGGTAATTTGTAGTGTGCTTAATCAATTAGCATTTTTAGTTTAAGGTTTAGATATGTCCAAATTGGCCAGGTAAGTGGAAGAGATGAGGAGGTCCCCCTATTGCTTTCCTTAGATACTAATTAAATTAGCTAGGTCAGATAATGGAACCAATTAAAAATCTCATTTCCTTTACCTTTCCAGAACCACTTTGCCTAGACACCACTTGGCTGATCATACCCTAATCGGATTTGCATTATGATTAACTTACACTATGACTAAATATAATTTTTATGAGGGCTTTGATGGTCTCAAACACATCCTAATTAATCATGTCAACATGACATTCATTCCAACAATCAAGTATATTAACCCTACTATGCATAACATAAGCATGATTATAACATCAATCCGTTCACCTCACTTGTTCATGGGATATGGCCATAGCGGCACCCCTACATGCCATAGGACTCCATTGAATGGAAAAAGAGGGCCTTTAAACCTTACTTGGCTCCTATGACCGGATGGCTATGGTGACTAACCAAATCCGAAGCAGTTACTAGGATGTAACATACCACATATGTAATATAAACTAATTATGTATCGATTCATAGAATAGTAAGCAATCAACACTAAAGAGATTACTATTGCATGCATCAAGATAGCTCTGATACCACTATTAGGTTACCTAGGCCGGGCATAGTGGAAGACTGGGTTTCAAAATTTTTTATTTTTGAAACCCTGACCAATCAGAATCCTAAATCCTAAGATCACTTGATCATGACAACTAATAAATCTAAACTTCAGGGTTATAGAGGAATACCAAGAATGCTATATTCCTTAATTTTCATGGGACACACGAGTGTATGCCCTCCAGAGGTTATCCACATAAAAATCAGACCAAGGATGGTGCAGACACCAGGGCCAGAAGAAAACAACAAGTCAAACCCACATCCCTGTGGATCACTTATGAATAAAGCCCTAAGCCCAAATCCCAGATCACTTGTAAATAGTTATCTTAAATTATGTTATTTTAGCTTAGTTGGGTTTAGCCCTAAAATCCCAAAATTGAGTCATCTGTAAAAATCCCTGGACTCAAAATTGAGTCTGTAAAAAAACCCCAATTTCAATTGGATCATAAATTCTATTATGCATCAAATAAACATGTCATTCTGCCAATCTTTTGCTGTTTCAAGCATCACGGGGTGTAAGGCCCTATTCCTTTGTTTTTCAGAGCATCGCGAGATATGAGGCCCTAGTTATCCTATATCTATCCCACCATCAGAAATCCTAGCCACCTTCAAGCTTCTTCCTCTTCTTTCCTTTTTTTTCATTAAAACTCCTTCTTCCTTCCACGTTTACTTTTGAATGTTTGACTAATTGTAGGTGATTGAGATCAAAGTCATGGTTATCTTTGCCTTGGAACTAGTAGAGCTGAAGACCAGAGCCTAAAAATCAAAATATGGAAGTCCTGCTGCAAGATCCTAGAGAGTCCAGTCAGATCTACAACAAGAGATTTTCAATCTTCATTGGTAAAAATAAAAACCTTCTCTAATCTTTATTTTTTGATCCTTTAAGAAATAGAACCCTAGTTTAAGGTGATTTCTTAATCACCAGATCCTCCTTTCCTAACTAGGTTTGTTAGTTCGATATTGTGGGCATATAACTAGTTGACTAGTCTTATTTGTTTTAATTACTTTGAGTCTTTATTCTGAAAAACCCATAAAATTAATCTTAGTTAATTTTAGTTAATTAGTTTAATAATTATGAGATTAGTTTTCATATTTTATCCCACATCAGTTTTGGTATCAGAGTGGGTTAAAACTAGGGTTTAACTACTAGTTATAAAATTTCTGCACATCTAGGTTTAGGCTAAAAATAAACTACATAAAAACCATCATAAAAAAACAAAAAAATATTAATTAATTTTCTGTTAATCCTCTATTAATCTATTACTAATGTCAAAAAAAAATCAGAAATATTTTTTTATAGCATTATTTTTTTGGTGGAAGGAAATCATGCCTCCTGAATGGGTATATGCAAGTATACTATCATGACCCATGGAAGTAATAAGCTACGGCTGGACGTGATATCCCAAGATCGAAAATCTAAAATTAATCATATCTGAAACTTAATTAAAAAATTAAATTATTTTATACTATTTTTAATTATTTTAGTTTTATTGCATATTAGGATTTCATATTGTGTGTTTGCATCATCCTGTAACCTAATCTTAAGGGTACTTGACTATCTCAGATCAGGGCAGGATTTCATTACTTATCCTGGGCCCACAACAACCACCTTTTGCATCAAACCTAATCCTAATTAAAATTAACTAAAAATCTAAAGCAGTTTAGAGACACCAACAAGGTCAGGTTCCAAATATTGTGTGAAAGCTATGCACCCAATCCTTTGATTATCACTTGAATTTGGTGTCTAAGGCTAGAGGTCCAGAGGCAAACACCCTAAGCAGTCTCATAGTTTTTAATTAGGACCCTGCAAGAGGTGGGGGAGCCTCCCACGACCCCACCTCTTACCTAGCCAATGGACAGGGTAATTGCTGAATTGGTTGTAAATTGAGCTGATCCATTCTACTTGAGCTCTAGGTCTAGGAGACCCTAGTTCAAGTTTTGTGTGTGTGCATTGCATGTCTACTAGATCAAAAACACCCTATCAGCATACTCAAATGCAACCCAATCCTACCATGGATCCTAATATTGAGACTTTGTTGAGATCCATTATAGAGGAAGTTAGGCAACTTAGTACTAGGTTTGACCAGATAAGAGACCGTAGAGGAACCCTAGAGAGAACCCATGTGACCTGTACTAAGCCTAAACTTGAGACCCCACACCCTGACCCATTCCTAAAACCCAACCCTAGGATATCCCCTCGCCATTATCCAATCTGGGATCTTAGTTCGAAGAGACCCAATTATGATTTCATAGACCAGGATGAGAGAGCCACTAGGAACTTTAGGATAGAAGTAGCTAAATTTGGTAGTGATCTTGATCTTGAGGATTATATTAATTGGGAACAAGGTTTGGATCAATATTTTGAGAGGGATCTAATGTTCAAGAAAAGAAAGTTTAAGTTTGCTAGGCTTAAGTTAGTTCGCTAGGCTAGAATCTATTGGGATAAGTTTGAAAGAATGACTAGAAATAGAGGAGAAATCTCCATAGCTACTTGGAGAGCCATTAAGAGCAAACTTAGGAAGAAGTACCTTTCTGCACCCTACCATCCTAGATCCTACGAACTTAGATCCTCTGAGTTCATGTCCTATGAGCCCAAGGAACACATAACCTCTAGCTATCAGCCTAGTACAAGTCAGGTTTCCCTTAGTCAACCAGAACCCCATAAGATTAGCACCCCTGAGTGCAAGATAAGTCTTAGTCAGGTACCCCTTAGTTAACCCACCCCTGCTATCCCAAACACTTGTCAGTTTTCCCTTAGTCGATCCACTCCTACTACCCCATTGGTTCACAAGGATGACATTGAAGTGGAAGTGTATGAAGCTGGGGTGAACTTAGTAGATGAGTATGAGGCAAAAGAGGAAATACTTATGCTGACACAGAATTATTTGACCTGGTAGGCACCCAAATTGAAGCCAGCCTAGAGTTAGTTGACCATGACTGTACCTTGACTGAAACTGTTCTGGTAGGATCCTTAGAAAAAGAGACCCATGAGAAGTTAATCCTATTGTTAGGACCTTACTTGAGGAAACACTAGAAGATACTCAAGTCATAGAGCTTAGTCCTGAAGTAATCAGTGAGGACTTGATTTTTCCAAACCAGTAACCTCAAGAAGATTTCACCCCTTTGGCTCTAATTGAAGATCTCTTTCTTGAAATTACTGACCCATTCTTCCATCAAGTAGACCTTTTAGTGCCTGTAGATGTAATTCAGTATCTAAACTTTAAGGTCAACCTCATTAGTCTAAGACTATTCCTTGAAATCCCTTCTTATTTCCAGTCTAACCCCAGATCTACTTCCTACCTTTTCCTAAAACTTTCCATGTTTTTAGGACCATTAGATTACATTTTGTAGAGGTTAGCATGTTGCATAAGCCTATTGAGCATGTTAGGTTTATAACCTATTTTTGGTAGACTCTATGGCATTTATTAGGAGTCCATGCACCTTTATCATCTGCATGTCACCCACCAACCAAGGGTCAAACTCAGTTGTAGTTTAGGATTTACATGCATGTCAATAGGAAAAAAAGAAAAAAAAAGAGAAAAAGACTTAAAAAAATTCAATGAAGGAGACTTTGTCATGGTTAGGCTACGACCTGAATGGTTCCCACTTGGAACTATGAAGAAATTACATGCCCATAGTAGTGGACCATACAAAGTAATTAAAAAATTAGATCTAATGCCTACGTGCTTGAGTTACCACCTGAACTAGGTATTAGTTCTACTTTCAACGTTTCAGACCTTATAGAGTATAGGAAGCCAATGTTGATTCCTGTGAGCCTTTTGGGCCTAATCCAATCATTGAGAGTGAGCCAACCCATGTGTGTCCACCTACCATACTACCAGCCCGGAGAGATAGGATCGAGCAGATCTTGGATGACAAGATTATCGCTACTCGGAGCAAAGACTATCAGCGATATCTGGTTCATTGGCAAGGATGACCTGAGATTGACGATTCTTGGATCACTAGAGAGGACTTGCAAAGAATTGATCCAGACTTACTAGAGCACTATCATAGTAATGTTGATCCATACTCGACGGGGTCGAGTTCCTCCCACCCGGAGAGAATTGGTGCGGACACCAGGGCTAGAAGAAAATGATAGGTTGAACCGACATCCTTGTAGATCACCAATGAATAAAGCCCTAAGCTTAAACCCTAGATCACTTATAAATAGTTATCTTAAATTCTGTTATTTTAGCTTAGTTGGGTTTAGCCCTAAAAACCCAAAATAAAGTCATATGTAAAAACACCTGGACCCAAATTTGAGTCTATAAAAAAATCCCAATTTTAATTGGGTCATAAATTATTTTATTCATCAAATAAAGATGTCATTCTACCAATCCTTTGCTGTGTCAAGCATCACGAGATGTGAGGCCCTAGTTATCCTATATCTATCCCACCATCAGAAACCCTAGCCACCTTCAAGCTTTTTTTTCTCCTTTTCTTTTTTTCCATTGAAATTCCTTCTTCCTTCCATGTTTACTTTTGAGTGCTTGACTGATTGTAGATGATCGAGATCGAAGTGATGGTTATCTTTGTCTTGGAACCAGTCGAGCTGAAAATCGGAGCCCGAAATCAAAATTTGGAAGTCCTGCTGCAAGATCTTAGAAAGTCTAGTCAGATCTACAACAAGAGAGTTTCAATCTTTGTTGGTAAAAATAAAAACCTTCTCTACTCTTTATTTTCTGATCCTTTGAGAAGTATAACCCTAGTTTAAAATGATTTCTTAATCACCAGATTCTCCTTTCCTAACTAGGTTCGTTAGTTCGATATTACGGGCATATAACTAGTTGACTAGTCTTATTTGTTTTAATTATTTTGAGTCTTTATTCTGAAAAATCTAGAAAATTAATCTCTATTAATTTTAGTTAATTAGTTTAATAATCAGTATATTAGTTTTCATATTTTGTCCCGCATCAAAGGAAGCACTCCGATGAAGGTTGCTTGTTTGATTGGGACTCTTCTGGCAACCTTTCGAACTTTCTTCCTTTGCTGGAACCCTTACTGATGGAGGACAGATGGGTAGGATCGTTGGTGAGCCTAGAAGTCACCAAAATTATGGTTTTTTTTTTGGATTTTTTTTGTAAGGGGTGGTGAAGGAAATAATGGGGATGGAAGACTTAGGGTTTGGAACTCATGGACTTTGGGACTTTGGTGTGGGCACCAGAATCAGATACAGATTACTGGGCCCTATTTGGTTTACCTAGTCATGTGTCAAATTTTGTAATCAATTAAGATTGAGTCCTGTAATAAGTTGAGGTTAGTTGATTTGTCTCAACCTTCAACCTAGTCATTATTTTGAGTCCTGTACATCAGTTATGAGTCCAGTATGAGCTCAATTTTTGTACAAGAGAGGAGGTTACCCTATTTTGGAGTTCCACCAGGCCACATCCAGGAGTCAGAGGCCACTATATCAGCCCAATGAATTTTGTGTGACAACCTAGGATCCAAGATGCTTCTAGAAATCCTGATTCCTTCCAGATGCCCTCCAGATGCCCAGATTCCAGTCCAGATGCCCAGATTTCAGTCCAGATGCTAGAGTATATTCCCAAACCAGGGCTTCCATGACTTTAGAGGTCTCTCTACATCCTAGCCCAAAGAAATCAAGTCCAAGTGCCAAGCCCAAGCCCTAAAGAAGCAAGATTCCATGGAATATTCCTGCTACAAGGCTATCCGGCCACCCCAGCTTCTAGAGACCCAAACCCATGCACCCAAGCCCCTTTGGGCCAGCCCCTTGCTGCCCCTAGAAGCTGAACACATCCTCCTAGGCATCCTTGAAGTGTTGACCAAGTCCAAGAGGTGTCCTTGAGTGGAATAGTCAAAGCATGAAGGAAAAAGGAGAAGACTAGGTCAATTCCAAACCTAATGGAAATTTATTTTTCTAACCTAGCTAGGAAAGGACTTGTATTCCAATTTGGAAGAGGACTTGTAATCCAAGTGTAACAATGGTTAGTGAGGGCATGGGAACCTTATATATACCCCACCCCTCCCCCTCTTGTAATCATCTTTTTCTTATGAATAAACCTTGCTGAAATTTTGTAAAATTATCTTGAGTTTGAGTTTGGTTCTCTCTTTGAGTGCTCTCCTTGTGTTCTTGGATTGAAACCCTGCTGCCCTAGCATCCCTTGGGATCCCTGGAGATCAGCCACACCCAAGGAATTGAAGCCCTTTGATGGGGGACGAAAATAAAATGATGAATGGAGAGTTTTAGCAAGCTAACCAGCAAGCAAACTTGAGCAATTAATTATCAAATAAATAGTCTAAATTAATCCAAGAAGAGAATCTTCATAAGGAGACTAGTTGATCAAAATTACGATACCCGAAATGTAGATCTAGTTCAAAATAGAGATTAGGATCTTCATGGCAAGGAAACTATCACTACTAGGGCAAGTTAACCTTCAAATGATCAGATCTAATGAAGCTTAGGAAGAATTTTCCTACCAACAATGATGGCTAATTATTTGGTAGAAGAAGGAGCTCTCTTCACTCAAGGATTGAGGTCTAAACCATAAGACTAGCACTCCCTACCTTTAGGACACACCTTGGCCATGATCCTTGGCTTGGAGACCTTTATCTTGGACTTGGAAATTCAGAGAAAACCTACATCAAATCATAGATTAGGCATGGAAGGAGAATTCAAAATTGGAATGGAAACAAGAAGAAGAAAGGGAAAACAAGGAAATAGAAACCGGCACCTTCAAGGAATGATGCTTGGATCTTGGATTAAGCAAGGAGCACTCCACCTTTCAAGCACTCAAAGGACCTCTCACTCCCTTCTTAAACATGAATTTAAATACTTCAACTTAAAGGACTAAATCATTCCAACTAGAAGAACTAAATCACTCTATACAAGAAGAACTCAATAAGAAAAAAACCTTCATTAATTCTCAAAATATTTCATACATGGAATGCCTTACAAGGAGAGCCTTGGGCCCTATTTATAGCCTTAGGGGTCATCCAAAGTGAGGAGGGGAGGTGGAGTTAGGTTAGCTAACCATTTCTAGTTAAATCCAACTCCTTTGGTTACATAGTTGCAATAAGAAACAACTTCTAGGTAAGATGTTGAAACAACTTGCTATGTGGCACCTAGGTGGCTTTGACATGGCTTCTAATTGCTGATGTGGAGCCCTAGGTGTCATGTGATGTAGCATCCCACTTGGCAAGTTGGTTAGGGGGTTGTTGGGTAGTGAGGAGTGGTCCCATGCTTCCCCTCAAAATGCTTGATGTGTTGTTTCTCATGTCTCCCAAAATATGTCCCATGTGAAGAATAAAATGGGCTTCTAAGAGGTGGAATCATGGGCTTCAAAAGGTGGTATCTTGAATTGCTTGGTCTTTGACTTAGGCATGCTTGAAGTTGATCTTGATCTGGATTGAGTCGACTCAAGGGACTGGCGGCCTTCTTTCATGAGTCGGCTTCATGAATTGGTCTTTGTCTTCAAGGGTTTGGTGGGATTCATTCCAAGGTTCTCATTAATCACAAGTACACTATTTTAGCTGAAAAAAATATTAAGAAAATTAGTTGAAAAATATTTTTTTTTCTTGTTGATGTCCCATCACCCTTGCTGCCATCCAAGTCCAAGAGCTTCTTCTTCTCCGGCTGCAGCTTTTAGCCCTAATCCTGATTTCCTTCAAACCCTAATTCCTTTTCTTAATTTTTAATTGCTATTTTGATTAACCCTGATGCTTGCAGGATCCCCGAGGTGTTTCCTCTCCCCTGAGGAGGCCTTCTTTGCTGCCTAGATCATCTAGATCAGCCATCATATTCAAGGAAAACAAGGCTTCTTCTTCTAGGCTCTGATCAGAGTTGTGAGTGATCCCTGCTACATCTGAATTTCAATCTCTGACTGGTATGAAACCTTTCCTTCTCTTATTATCTAATTTGCTTGAAGTTAACTATCCTAAGCCAGGAATTCTTCAATTTTTGGATCATGTCTTTTTTTTTTTATCTTGCATGATTCAGCCTGCGATATGATGATTTCTTAGAATTGCTGAATACCTGCTAGTTCTTTACTTTACTTTGAGACATTAGCCATCAAACCTAAATCTAAAAATTCCAAAAAAATTAGTTTACTACTTTTACTGCATAATTAGCATTCTTATAGTCATCCTACATCAGTTTGGTATTAAAGCGGGTTTAGGATAGTTTTTTATTTGTATCATATTCACAAACCCTAATTCTGCATTCTATCCACTGCATTAGGTGTCTACGTTTCATCTGATTTCAACATCATAAACAATTTAATTTTATTTAAAACTTGCACTACATGTCCACTTTTCTATCCTTGTAATTATCAAAATTTTTAATTAATTTTACTAAAACCCTAAATCTCTAAAATTCAGCATATTAGAATCCCTAACAAAATCCTGATAATTTCTACAGCATTCCAGAAAACCCTAGGTTTGCATCATCATATGATTTTTCTTCTACATGAAATTTGGTAGGTTTCATCAACACTATCCATCCTCTGTTCTAATTTTTTTTTTATTTTTTTCTGCATCAGGATCTATGTCCAACTCTGCAACCACCAAAACCCTAATTCACTGATTTCTACTACATTCTGCATCTTGACTCAACCTAACCTAATCACCTACAAAACCCCCAATCCCAAGCCAAACTTTGTTTGATAACCCCAGTTAGCTTAAATCTAACATGACACATCATAAATCATTAAAAAATATCTTATTCTCTGATTGTTTTAGATTGCATCAAGGCCATCAATTGCCATCATTCTTAACCTAATCTTAAGGGCAACTCCTTATCTCAGATCAGGGCAGGATTTCATCACCCATCATGGGCCCAAAACAACCATCATCATACTAACCCAAGCCTAATTAAAATCAATTAGACATAATTTGCTCTAGTTGGCTAGGAGACATCAACAGGTCAGGTCCGAGCTGTATGGGCCAACTAGTGCATTTAACCTTTTAGCTATTACTGAAAGTTGGTGTCTGAGGCTAGGGGTCCAGAGTCAAACGAGCTAAGTGGTGTTGTGGTTTTTAATTGGGTCCCTGTGAAAGCAGGGGGGCCTCCCACACTCCCACCCCCTACCTGGCCAGTGGAAGGACTAGCGATTAGGTTAGGTGTAAGTTGAGCTGACCCACCCAGTTCTGGCTCTTGGTCTAGGATACCCTAGATTACACTAGCTTTTTCCTTCTCTTTTACATGCTTGGTTGTATCATTTCATTTTGATTATTTGATTTGTTGCATGACCACTAGATTAGGAACCCAATACTAGAAGTCTAAACCCTAACCCAGTTCAACCATGGAGTCCAGTCTTGAAGCACTCATAAGAACCAAGAATGAACAATTGAACCATAAACTTGACCAAACCAATACCCAGATAAACCAATTGACCCAATCCCAAAACTAAATGAACCATAGATTCGACCAAATAGACCAAAGATTTGACCAAATAACCCAAACCAATAACCTGGCAACCCATAGGATTGACCAATAAACTAATAGGTTAGACTAGGTAGAAATAGATTAGGGACCATAGAACGCTCCCAGGGGTCTAATGCTGAACCTGAATCTGACCCATCCTATTCTTCCTCTCAAAACCCTAGGGGAGCCCAAAATCCAGACCACTTTATGAAGCCCAACCCTAGGAGAACCCAAACTCAAGAACCATTTGTAGAGCCTAATCATAGGGGAGTTCAACCTTAGGAACCATACCAAGAGCCTTACCATAGGAGAGTCCAGAACCCAAACCCTATCCAAGAACCCAACCGTAGAAGGTCCCAACATGAAGTCCATGATCAAGATGAAAGGGCCATGAGAAATATTAGGGTAGAAGCACCCACGATGGAAGTCTTGAACCAAAGGTCTATGTAGATTGGGTAGGAGATATGGACTATTATTTTGAATGGTATGAAATGAGTGAAGGGATGAAATATAAATTCACCAAGATGAAGTTGATTCATCAAGCTAGATTACATTGGGCTAATCTTAAGCGTACTAGGAGATAACGAGCCCTTTCACCTATAACTACTTGGCAAGAGATGAAATTGCAACTCAAAGAGAAATACCTACCAGAATCATACAATCAGCAGCTCTTAGACCAATGGAACAAAATTCATTAAGGGAATAGGTCAGTGTCAGATTATATTGCTAAATTTGATGAGTTTGCTGTTAGGTGTAGTGTAACAGAGTCCTTAGACCAGATTCTATCTAGGTTTAGAATTGGATTGTGTGAGGACATTAAAAGGGAACTATACATGAGAGAGGTCCATGATTTGGAACAAGCCTATCAAGTAGATAGACATTATGAACAATTCCAAAGAGGACCCACCTATTAGAAATCTGAACCTGTTAGGAATAATACCTAATTCCCTAGATCAAACCCAAACCAGGTATACTAGGATAGACCAAATCCTAACCCCAACCTAGGTTGATTTAACTCCAACCCAGTTAAGCCGAACTGTAACCGAGTCCGACCCAACCCTAACCCAACCTGATTCAATCCCAACCCAAATCATCCCAACCCTAACCCATCTCGACCTAACTCGAGTCTGAGTCCATCTAGTTCAAGTAATTCTGCACCTGCTAGGATCGACAAGGGTAAGGCACCCATGTTTCAGAAAGCCCCAAGCCCCAGCCCTAATTCCTACTTTAGGTGTAATAAGGTAGGTCACTATGTTAGCCAGTTTCCCACCAGGTCATTACACATAGGGGAGCTTGAAGAACAAGAGACCGAACCCAATGTTGATGACCTAGAAGAAGAAGTTTATGAGGCTGAACCAGACTTGATAGAGGAATATGAAGGAGATGAGGAGGAATTTGATCAAGTAGGGGTAATTATATATAATTTAACCCAAACCTAACCTGAGGAAGATTGGTGTAGGACTAACATCCTACAGACTTTTGTTAAGTTTGGGAATAAAGTATGTAAGATTATAATTGATAGTGGTAGTTGTGTCAATGCCTTTACTACTGAGACAGCTAAATCTTTTGGCTTGACCCTAGTTCCACATCCCAACCCCTATAAAGTATCATGGATAGATTCCACCTCTATGCTAATCAAGTTTAGGTGCCAAATCTTAATTAAATTGCAATCATATGAAGAAAATATTTGGTGTGATGTCCTTTCCATGAAGGTTAGTAGTGTCATTCTAGGTCAACCATGGCTATATGATCATGATGCTGCCCTATCTGGTCGAACCAACATCTGTACCTTTTATTATCATGGGAAAAGATTTCTTATTTACCCCACTCAGTCGAGGAGTTCAAGAAATTCTAGTAGACTTAGAGCAAAATCAGGAGTTAATCTGATTAAGGCTAAAGAATTAAAGGTAGACCCTTCTGAACTCACTAAGAAATTCATGAGAATTGATCTTGAACCCACTTTAATAATTGAAGAAGTAATTAAGCCATGATCAAATTTTATGGGTGAAACTAATAATTTATAAGAGTTGTTCATAAAGGAAGCCTAGGATCAAATCCATGAAGAACAACCAAAAGAAATAGGTGTATGTAATGAAACAACATCTAAATATGAGTCCACAAATCCAATCTATATGCCTGCACCTATACTAGCCTCTACACAGCATATGCATCATAAAATTAGTCAAGAGCTGAACATAAGTAATGAACTATATAAGAACTTGGCTAATTCTCGGAAGAGAGCTAAAGAATTTTCTGCAGGGGATTTTGTGATGAATAGGCTTAGGCCTGAATGGTTTCCTCCAGGGACCGTAAAGAAACTTCATGCTCACAGAGCTAGCCCATTTAAGATAATCAAGATAGTTGGAACCAATGCCTACGTGCTTGAGTTACCACCCGACTTAGGCATTAGTTCCACCTTCAACATCTCAGATTTTGTAGAGTATAGGGACCCAGCAGATATACCCAGCGAGCTCTTTGAGCCACTCCCTTTCTTTGTGAGTGAACCCACCCCAGAGTGTCCACATACAATTTGGCCTTTTAGTGAGGAAAAGATTGAGAGAATCCTGGATGATCAAGCTACCAGTACCCAAGATAGAGGCTATCAAAAGTATTTGGTCCGGTGGCAAGTGAAGGTGAAAAACACCTACACCAAACATACAATATGCAAGAAACAGGACAGAGAATATGCATTTTAAAATATTTTTAAGACATGCATAGCGAAAGGCTCGGTAGATGGATCTAAACCACCTACCGATCTGCCCGCAACAGGATTTAGTATAATAACCTAGCATGCAAATAAACAACAAAGCAAGAGAAAACATAAAAGTACCATACCTTTTTCATAAGAGAGAAGCCAAGGAAGTGCTGTGAGAAGGAGGAGGGTGCTCGAGCCACACATGCATCTAGCCTCTACAGGATGTCCACACTTGGGTTCGACTCTAACCAACTCCCTTGAAGTGCTAGCTCTTCGAGATCCGTGGGCTAAACTTCTTCTTCCAAGAAGACTGGAATGAGAGCAGGAACCCCTTCCCAAACCTCTTTCCCAATACCTAGCTTGATCGCTAGGTGGCTCACACCCAATCCCTAAACCTCTCACAAAGCCCTTCTTCTTCCTCTCTTTTCTTTTCTCTCTTGTTGTTCATGTGTGTGTAACCTCAGCAGCCACTAAAAAGACCTCTATTTATAGGAGCTGCCATGAGAGGGAGAAGAAGGAAGGAGGAGAGATGGAGGGAGAGAATGGGGGAGAGGATCAAGGCCATTCCAAATGGGTCCAACCAATTAAGGTAAGTATGACATTCATACCATAAAGCCTTGAAGCCAAAACTAGTTTGAATTCAAAATTTAAACCATGTCAAAACATGCCCAAAAAGCTCTCACGAAATCCTCTCAGATTTTTGCTCATCACATGAAGTGTCGATACTCGAAAATATCCAAGTGTTGATACTTTACCAAGTGTCGACACCTGCAAAAATCCAAGTGTTGACACTTGGAGCAAAGTCAACCATATTGACTTCAGGTGATGGCAAACGATTCTCAATCATTGATTAGCCCAAAAGATCAGATAGAAACCCTCTATGGTGTGTGACCCCATAGGTTCAAACACTAAATCGATAGCACTGAAACATTTCTAGTACTAGTCAAAGTCCTCATCTAGCAATGATACCCAACTTCCGAATAGGTCGAAGATGCAGAGCACCTCACAAGAACCTCTAGAATATGGTTGCCGCGTAATTCATCCCTTTGACCTTACAATGCTCGGGATGACCTAAGGTTAGACTGCCAACCCTAATTTGGTATATCCAGATCATGTCTCAACCTCACAAGTTCTGTGACTCCTCACAAGAACTACCCTAGCCAAGGTTTTGCTGAATTGAGACATAGTGAGCCATTCACTCCAAACTATTTGGAGAGGTCAATTCCATCTTGATCCACCACCGCTCCACAATTACTTGACTATAATCAGAAACCTTTCATCACTGGATTAGAAATCCAGGTAGTCTAGCACCAAAGTACAGTGAGTTGCTTGCAAGCTGCCATGGTGACCTCAGGTTTGAGGGACACTTATACCCATATCTCTTCGCGAGCAACCCTTTAGCAGAAGGGAGCTCCGTAGATGGTCACGTTCAGTGAGATGTCATACATTTCACTTGCATGTCACACCAGTGTCTCTACACTCCTTGGTTAAGAGGACAACCAACAAATATGACATACAACAACCTATACTTGATACATCGTCATCCTTTAATAATGTATCATTTGGTTATGAACCAGTTTAAGAACTACTTGATATATCATCTCCATATCAAACAATGTAGTTCTAAGGACTCCATCATACAAGAGTTCATTACATGAAAATGTAAAATGATGGACAGCCAAAATAAATAACTTTTATTTATTATTATTAAAAATTCATACACAAATACAAAATAGCACAACCGTCTATAGCCTAGATGATTGGTTTTGGGACACAATTCCCAACAACTCCTACTTGGACTAAAGCCAATCAATACAAAATCTCATTCCCATTTTCCTTTTACAACAGTCAAACTCTTGAACTCCAATGGCTTTAGAGAAGGGGTCAGCCAGGTTCTCCTTTCCATCGATCTTCAAAAGGTCAATGTCACCTCGTTCCATGATCTCTCATACAAGGTGATAGCACCGCAGAATATGCTTTATGCGGTGATGAGTCTTCGGCTACTTGGCTTGAGCAATGGCTCCAGTGTTGTTACAATACATCGGAACAGGACCATCCAGGAAAGGTGCCACTCCCAGCTCGCCAAGGAACTTCTGCAACCACGCAGCTTCCTTCATTGCATCTGATGCTGCATTGTACTCTGCTTCGTATACTAAGTCTGCCATAGTAGGCTGCTTGAAACTTTTCCAGCAGACAGCTCCTCTGTTCAGGGTAAAGACAAAACCTCTATTCAGGGTAAAGACAAAACTTGACACACTCTTGCTGTCATCTTTATCTAACTGGAAACTAGAGTCAGTATACCCCACAAGTTTCAAGTCAGATTCTCCATAAATTAGCCATTGGTCCTTGGTATTTCATAAATACTTAAGGATGGTTTTAACCACTTTCCAATGAGCTTCACCTGGGTCAGACTAGTATCTGCTTACTACACCTAGTGAGTATGCCACGTCTGGTCTAGTACATGTCATGGTGTACATGATAGAACCCACTACCGAAGCATATGGAATTCTACTCATACGCTCTCTCTCCTCAGGAGTTGTCGCATAATTCCTTTTGGAGAGATCAATTTCAGTGCTTATCGGAAGATAGCCCTTCTTGGAATTCTCCATGCTGAACCGTTTTAGCACGGTGTCGATGTATGTAGACTGGGATAGTCCCAAAAGTCTCTTAGATCTATCTTTACAGATCTTCATACCTAGTATGTAAGAGGCTTCACCCAAGTCCTTCATAGAGAATTGAGATGATAACCAGACCTTTATTTCTTGCAGTGCTGTGATGTCATTCCTGATTAAGAGAATGTTATCTACATACAACACAAGAAATACAATCACAGAACCATTAGCCCATTTATAAATGCAAGGCTCTTCTCCATTCCTAACGAAGCCATACGACTTGATACACTTATCAAATTGCATGTTCCAACTCCTTGATGCTTACTTTAGTCCATAGATGGACTTTTGAAGCTTGCACACCTTTGACTCATCTATGGATGTGAACCCTTCAGGTTGTATCATATATACCTCCTCTTCCAGCTCACCATTCAGGAAAGCTGTTCGAACATCCATTTGCCAAATTTCATAGTCAAAGTGTGCTGCTAAAGCAAGCATAATCCGAATGGATTTGAGCATTGCCACAGGAGAGAACGTCTCGTCATAGTCAATACCATAACATTGACGATACCCTTTGGCAACCAGACGGGCTTTATAGGTCTCTACCTTTCTATCTGCATCCCTTTTCCTCTTGAAAATCCATTTACACCCAATGGATTTTATCCCTTCAGGTAGATCAACCAATGTCCATGCATTGTTGATGTCCATGGACTCCATTTCAGATTTGATGGCTCCTAGCCATGATTCAGAGTCGAACCTCTGCAATGCATCCATATAGGTGATCGGATCCTCATTGTTCTCATTGAGTTCAATGGGATCACCATCCCGAACCAAGAAATCGTAGTATCTATCTGATTGGCTCGGTACTCTACCGGATCTCCTTAATGATTCTGGAATGGGCTCTGGGTGTGATCTAATCACAGCCGGTTCTATGTGGTCACTTAAATGTGTCAGTTCTTCTATTTGTTGAACTTCACTAAGTTCAATCTTAGCGGCAACAGTTCCTTCACCAAGGAACTCCTTTTCCAAAATGATAGCCCTAAGACTAACGAACAACTTTTGTTCCTCAACTAAGTAGAAGTAATATCTCTTAAACTCTTTTGGATATCCAACAAATAGGCACCGATCAGACCTGGGTCCAAGTTTGTCCATTTCCAAACATTTTACATAAGCTGGGCACCCCCAGACCCGAAGGTGTGAAAGTGTCGGCTTACGTCCAGTCCACATCTCATATGGTGTTTTACTAATGGACTTACTTGGAGCCCTATTCAGAATGTACCAGGCTGATTCTAAAGCATATCCCCAAAAGGATATCAGTAGAGAAGCAAAGCCCTTCATGGACTGAACCATGTCTAATAGGGTTTGACTCCTCCTCTCAGACACTCCATTTAATTGGGGTGTCCCTGGAGGCATCCACTGAGAGAGAATCCCATTCTCCTCAAGATATGTCAGAAACTTGCTGGAAAGGTATTCACTGCCTCTATCAGATCGAAGGGTTTTGATACACTTTTTAGTTTGTTTTTCCACTTCATTACGATATTGTTTGAACATTTCAAACAACTTAGACTTATGTCTCATCAAGAAGACATAACCAAACCTCGAAAGGTTGTCTGTGAAAGTAATGAAATAAATATACCTACCCCTGGCACTAACATTCATGAGTCCGCATACATCAGTATGTACCAGACTCAGAATTTCTTTGGCTTGTTCATCTTTTCCAATAAAAGGTGACTTAGTCATTTTTCCAAGAAGGCAGGACTCACAAGTTGGAAGTGAACTATCTTCACTAAAATCGAGGAGACCCTCGATTTTCAACCTGTTTATCCTATTCCCATTTATATGACCTAGCCTACAATGGCATAGGTATGCTTCACTGACATTATCTATCCTAGGGCATTTGCTAAATGTGTACATTACACTAACAGATCGCGATAGTACATAGATACCATCACGTATTTGTCCATTCAAAATTACAGAACCATTCAAAATGATTTTGCAAATGTCATTCTTTATTTAATGTTCATAACCATACATGGCCAATTGGCCTACAGAAATGACATTCAAAATGAAAAAAAGATAAAAATGACATTCATTCAAAATGATAGTACATGACTCGAAAACTAGTTTAAGGACTCCTAACGCCAGAACTGGAACTCAGCTTCCATTTCCCACGTTCAATAACTTCTTTCCATCCTCGAATTTTCTACTAACTTGAAGTCCCTGCAAAGAATTGCAAATGTAAATTGGACTTCCTATATCCAATACCCAGTTAGTAGTATCGCAAACAGAGAAACTACAAGGTGTTATCATATAAATACCTTGTCCAGGACCATCCTGCAGCTTTCTCTTCTTGGGCCTGTTCAGATCAAGGGATGCAATGTAAAGAGGACAGTTCCTTTTCCAATGTTCCTGCTTCTTGCAGAAGAAGCACTCTACATGACTTTGATCAGCCTTCACTTTCTTGGCCTGACTGGGCCCAGAAGCACCAAGCACCTTTTTCCCTTTATTCTTCTTCTTCCCTTTCTTAAAGGGACGATGCCCTCTTGAGGATCCTCCCACTAGATTCACCATCCCTTTATTCATCTGGTGGTCTTTCTCAAAAGTCTGCAGTAACCCCAACAGACCATGGTAGTTAACTGCAGGCTTGTTCATTTTATAATGACTGAGAAAGTCTAGATAGGAGGAGGGGAGAGAATTCAAAATCGCATCTTTCCCAAACTGTTCATGCAAGGGACAATCGAGCTTGCCCAGGTGCTCAATCATTTTGATCATGTACAATACATGATCAGTGATCGAGGCCCCATCACGCATCTACATGTTATGGATAGCATAGGAGACCCTGTACCTCTCAACATCGTCTGGTGTCCCGAAAGACTCCTTCAACTTTTGAAAGATTTTTTCTGGCTGGGCTTCCTCAAACTCGTGACTGAACTCATCGTTCATCATAGCCAACATGATGCATCAGACAGTGGTCTTGTCAGAGAGCCACTTCTGATAAGTGTCTCTGACCGAATCCCAAGCATTGGTAGCAGGGATCTCAGGTGCCAGATCCGATATCACATATAGGATTTGTTCGTGCTCCAGGATAATCCTGATTCGATACCAGCTATCGAAGTTAGGTCCATTGAGCTTCTCATTATCGAGAAGAGACCAGAGTGATAGGTTGGAAGACATCTGAAAGGAAAACTAAAACTAATTAGTGTATATGAATAATTAACCTAAAGACATGGACTTAAGTCTAAAGGTCCCTCCCACTATTTTTTACAGATTGGTAGCCTCTACCTCCAATCCGAGGAATTACTTTAATTCCTTAGTGGGTACTAGAGTTCAATAGACAACACATGAGCCCGACTTTGGCAGACCTACCCATGCATGTCTAAGGAGCACTTCAATCGACGTTTTGGCCTCCTATTGAAGGTCCTAGTTAGGTCCAACCATTAACATGACAAAATTCAATGCTTCTAACTAACGAATGGTCAAGCCTGACTTTAGCCAGCCCACCTGACCACTGTTAAGAGAGTCACACTGAGCCATCATATTAGGAATAGTAATTCCAATAGCCCGATGAACACCCGATCTTTGGATCTGTCGATGAACACCGAACTAATTGACACATTACTATCCCACTTAATGGAAGGCTAGGACTTGGTTATCTCTATAACTTTATCCTTTTAAGGACCTAATAATTTAGAGGGTTTTAATTAATGTGACAGAAGAAGAGATGAGAAGATATGGATCAACCTCCCACTGACCAAATCAGCAAACATGGAGGGTTACACATAACTAATGATCCATGGGCACCTAAAATCAGTCAAGACTGATTAACCTTGGGTGACAAGGGTTAACATGAGTCAATGAGCTATCTAATCAATCCTGATTGACCACGTTGGCCAGGTAAGTGAGATCATGGGTTGGGTTCCGCCATTAACCGTCTTGCCTAGACACCAACAGAGTTGGCCAGGTAAGAAGTAGCCCCAAAGAACCATGATCACAATGCCAAACTTACCTTGACACCAATCGGTTCTTCATACTTGATTAGACTAGCCTAAAGACTTGGGCTTTCACTGAGCCATAAATTAGATCCATTTAGATTATAGACTAATCAATCTAACTATTAGATAGATCTAGAGAAGAAATCCTAACTCAACTTTTGATTAGATTAGTTCTCTAACTTGTCCAATGAATCTAAACTTAGGTCTAACCTAATCAAGGTCCTAAAAGATGCTAACCCATGACCCTTAAGGCTTATTGAAATGACTTAAGATCTTTGAATCACATTCCTAGAGTTCTAAGTCAATCTTAATTCAAAATTAAATTCAATGGCCTTAAATAAATTAAAACAATTTTAATTTATCATGTAAAATAATTTTACAACAAATTCAAAATTTAAATTCACTATTTTTATTATTTTCTGTAGCCAAGTGTCGACACTTCAAGAGCAAGTGTTGACTCAAGGCCTGAGACAGGGAACAGAAAATAGAACAACATGTTTTCTGGCATGCCTCAAGTGTCGACACTTCAAGGGTCAATTGTCGACACTTCAGGCTCAAGTGTTGATACTTTAGGGACAAGTGTCGACACTCCAACCTGTCTCAATACAAAAACAAAAACCAGATCTCAGAAAATTTTTCCATGAGTCGACACTTCAAAGGCCAAGTGTCGACTCACAGCCTGAGACAACGAAAAAATAGTGATTTCAAATCCGATGTTTCTCCAAACATACAATCAAAATCGATCAATAAAAACTTTTAGATCTTATCTAAAGTGTCTTATGACCATGTCAATAGATTAAAACATTTTTAACCTATAAATTACTTTCTTCTTATTTTTTTTTTCATGAGCCTATCACAGTGGCACCCCTACATGCCATAGGAGACCTCATTGAATGAGAAGAGAGGGTCTTGTAGCCCTACTTCTCTCCTATGACCGGACGGCCTGGTGAAGCACTCAATCCAAGTACTTAAGAAAAAAGGAGATGTTATTAGCATGCTAGCATCATTATACTACAAAATGAACCTATTGCTCTGATACCATTGAAGGTGAAAAATACCTACACCAAGCATACAATATGCAAGAAACAAGGCAAAGAATATGCATTTTAAAACATTTTAAAGACATGCATAGTGGAAGGCTCAGTAGATGAATATAAACCATCTACCAATCTGCCCGCAACAGGATCTAGTATAATAACCTAGCATGCAAATAAACATCAAAGCAAGAGAAAAAATAAAAGTACCATACCTTTTCCATAAGAGAGAAGCCAAGGAAGTGCTGTGAGAAGGAGGAGGGTGCTCGAGCCACACACGCGTCTGGCCTCTCTAGGATATCCACACCTAGGCTCGACTCTGACCAACTCCCTCGGAGTGCTAGCTCTTTGGGATCCGTGGGCTGAACTTCTTCTTCCAAGAAGACTGAAATGAGAGTAAGAACCCCTTCCCAAACCTCTTTCCCAATACCTAGCTTGATCACTGGTGGCTCACACCCATTCCCTAAACCTCTCACAAAGCCCTTCTTCTTCCTCTCTTTTTTTTTCTCTCTTGCTGTTCATGTGTGTGTAACCCCAGCAGCCATTACAAAGACCTCTATTTATAAGAGCTACCATGAGAGGGAGAAGAAGGAAGGAGGAGAGATGGTGGGAGAGAATGGGGGAGAGGATCAAGACCATTCCAAATGGATCGAACCAATTAAGGTAAGTATGACATTCATACCATAAACCTTGGAGCCAAAACTGGTTTGAATTCAAAATTCAAACCAGGTCAAAACATGCCCAAAAATCTCTCACGAAATCCTTCTAGATTTTTGCTCATCCATGAAGTGTCGACACTCAAAAATAGCCAAGTGTCGACACTTCACCAAGTGTTGACACCAGCAAAAATCCAAGTGTCGACACTTGGAGCATAGTCAACCATATTGACTTCAGGTGATGGCAAATGATTCTCAATTATTGATTAGCCCAAAAGACCAGATAGAAATCCTCTATGGTGTGTGACCCCATAGGTTCAAATACTAAACCGGTAGCACTTAAACATTTCCAGTACCAATAAAAGTCCTCATCTAGCAATGATACCCGATGTCCGGATAAGTTGAAGATGCAGAGCACCTCATAAGAACCTCTGGCATATGGTTGCCGCATAATTCATCCCTTTGACCTTACAATACTCAGGATGACTTAGGATTAGACTGCCAACCCTAATTTGGTCTATCCAGATCATGTCTCAATCTCATAAGTTCTGTGACTCCTCACAAGAACTATCCTGGCCAAGATTTTGCTAAATTGAGACGTAGTGAGCCATTCACTCCCAACTATTTGGAGAGGTCAATTCCATCTTGATCCACCACCGCTCCATAAGTACTTGACTGCACCCAGAAACCTTTCATCACTGGATTAGAAATCCAGGTAGTCCGGTACCAAAGTATAGTGAGTTGCTTGCAAGCTGCCATGGTGACCTCAGGTTTGAGAGATACTTATATCCATATCCCTTCGCGAGCAACCCTTTGGTAGAAGGGAGCTCCGCAGATGGTGACGTTCAGTGAGATGTCACACATTTTACTTGCATGTCATATCAGTGTCTCCACACTCCTTGGTTAAGAGGACAACTAACAAATATGACATACAACAACCTATACTTGATACATCATCGTCCTTTAACAATGTATCATTTGTTTGTGAACCAGTTTAAGAACTACTTGATATATCCTCTCTATATCAAACAATGTAGTTCTAAGGACTCCATCATATAAGAGTTCACTACAGAAAAATGTAAAATGATGGACAACCAAAATAAATAACTTTTATTTATTATTATTAAATATTCATATATAAATACAAAAAAGCATAATTATCTACAGCCTAGATGATTAGCTTTGGGACACAATTCCTAACAGCAAGGTCGGCCAGAATCTGAGGACTCATGGATCACCCGTGAGGATCTGCAGTGCCTCAACCCAAACCTACTAGAGCACTATGAGACCTTAGTTATCCCACACTAGACGGGGTCGAGTCCCTCCCACCCCAGGAGAATTGGTGGGGGCACCAGGATCAGATACAGATTACTGGGCCCTATTTGGTTTACCTAGCCATGTATCAAATTTTGTAATCAATTAAGATTGAGTCCTGTAATAACTTGAGGTTAGTTAATTTGTCTCAACCCTCAATCTAGTCATTATTTTGAGTCCTGTACATTAGTTATGAGTCCAGTATGAGCTTAATTATTGTACAAGAGAGGAGGTTACCCTATTTTGGAGTTCCACCAGGCCACATCTAGAAGTCAGAGGCCACTACATCAGCCCAGTGAATTTTGTGTGACAACCTAGGATCCAAGATGCTTCCAGAAACCCTGATTCCTTCCAAATGCCCTCTAGATGCCTAGATTCCAGTCCAGATGGCAAAGCATATTCCCAAACCAGGGAATCCATGATTTTAGAGGTCCCTATACATCTTAGCCTAAAGAAATCAAGTCAAAGTGCCAAGCCCAAGCCCTAAAGAAGCAAGATTCCATGGAATATTCCTGCTACAAGGCTACCAGGCAACCCCAGCTTCCAAAGGCCCAAACCTATGCACCCAAGCCCCTTTGGGCCGGCCCCTTGTTGTCCCTAGAAGCCCAACACACCATCCTAGGCATCCTTGAAGTGTTGACCAAGTCCAAGAGGTGTCCTTGAGTAGAATAGTCAAAGCATGAAGGAAAAAGGAGAAGACTAGGTCAACTCCTAACCTAATATGGATTTGTTTTTCTAACCTAGCTAGGAAAGGACTTGTATTCCAATTGAAAGAGGACTTGTAACCCAAGTGTAACCATGGTTAGTGAGGGAATGGAAACCTTATAAATACCCCACCCCTCCCCCTCTTGTAATCATCTTTTTCTTATGAATAAACCTTGCTGAAATTTTGTGAAATTATCTTGAGTTTAAGTTTTGTTCTCTCTTTGAGTGCTCTCCTTGTGTTCCTGGATTGAAACCCTGCTGCCCTAGCATCCCTTGGAATCCCTGAAGATCAGTCACACCTAAGGAATTGAAGCCCTTGCTGTCATCCAAGTCCAAGAGCTTTTTTTTCCCCGGCTGCTAGCTTTTAGCCCTAATCCTGATTTCCTTCAAACCCTAATTCCTTTTCTTAATTTTTAATTGCTGTTTTGATTAACCCTGATGCTTGCAGGATCCCCGAGGTATTTCCCCTCCCCTGAGGAGGCCTTCTTTGCTGCCTAGACTGCACAGATCAGCCATCATATTCAAGGAAAATAAGGCTTCTTCTTTCAGGCTCCGATCAGAGTTATGAGTGAACCCTGCTGCTTCTAAATTTCAATCTCTGACTGGTATGAAACTTTTCCTTTTCTTATTATCTGATTTGCTTAAAGTTAACTATCCTAAGTCGGGAATTCTTCAATTTTTGGGTCCTGTCTTTTTTTTATCTTGCATGATTTAGCCTGCGATATGATGATTTCTTAGAATTGCTGAATACCTGCTAGTTCTTTACTTTGCTTTGAGAAATTAGCCATCAAACTTAAATCTAAAAATTTTTAAAAAAATAGTTTACTGCTTTTACTGCATATTTAGCATTCTTAGAGTCATCTTGCATCAGACTCATACTAACGAAGAGACCTCTCACCTGTAGGGTATTCCACCCTCCTCGATACTTGGAGGTGTTAGGGTGAATCTCGAAGGTCATGAGGGGATAAAGGAAATGGAACGGGAAGGGGGATAACTAGACATGACCTCACATCATGTCCTAGGGTTGGGTCTCACACCCTCTCCTCACGGAGTGGAAGAAAAGAATATCTCTTTTCCTAAAAATTCATCTTTATTGACTGAACCTTTTTTTTACAAAGGACTGACGGTGGTATTTTTAGACCTGTCCAACCCTCATTGGAATTTGAATACAAGATAAAAAGATAGGGATGATTCAAATTCAAATACAAGATGGGATAAGATAAGCATATCCATATCTCAATCCTAACCAACCAAATCCTAATTCAAATTTTAAATAAAAGATAAATCCTTAATAAATATTCTTTAAATTTAAATTTATTTGCTACTTCAAAATCCATGCTGTTTCGGGATTCATGCAGGCCGATATCCCCATCATTCTCCTGAGGTGGGGAAAACTCGACTCCATCGAGTGTGAATTAGTAGGGACTCTAGTGAACCGCATCCAATCAAAAGAGGCTCCGATCTAAAAATGATGCAACTTTGAGAGTGGTACAGCTTTGAGAACCGTGCATTTTGAAATCCATGCAGAGGGAGAAACGGTAGCAGGGAATGGCATCTTGCTTTAAGAAGCATGTAAAAGGAGTCTTGCTTTGAAATCCGTGTGCTTTCATATTCGTACGCATGCGACTCCTCTGCGGACCGACAGACCATGGAACAGAGGAGGGACTTCGACGGGCTCTCGTCGATGACATCGCTGGACTGAAGGCGGCGGCACATGGAGACGGTGGCGTGACCTTGCTCCGGTGAATGGCGGTGGCTCGATGGGGAGTTCTGATGGGAGGCATCGCATGGAGGTCTGCGACACAGGAGATTCCAGTAGTTGGGTGTTAGATCTGGGGAGGGAGCTTCGGTTGGCAATAATGGTGATGCATGGGGAGACCGACGGTGGGGACGGGCGTCGAGCTGCAATAGGAGATGAGCGGTCATCGAACGTCAACGAAAGATGGTTTGGGGGTGGATGACGGCTAGAAGGGGGAGATCTGGTGGAGGCACTGATCGGATCTAGACTGGGGCGGTTTCGTTTGGTGAGAGGACGGTGGAGATGGGTGGTTGGAGTCCCTATCATAGGCAGAAGAGCAGCGGCGGCAGCGAGCAACACGGATCTGGACCATCCAATCGGAGAACTCTTTGGCGATCTTGCACTCGGCATGGGAGCGGACGGCAGGGATGAGGCGATGGTGGCAGCAGGGGCGTGTGGTAAAAAGGGAAGAGAAATGAATGAAAGGCCTCGTTTCCTTCAAATCTCAATGGGAACTCTGTCATGAACGGTCATCGTGGGAGGAGAGGAAGCCAGGCAAAAAAAAGAATGGAGCTATTCTACTACCTGGAGTTTGGGGGTTTGTCGGTGGTTGTGGTGGCACTGGAGCTAAGGAAGACCAGCAGAGACCGCGTCGCCATCTCCTCTGCTTTCAACTCCTTCAAGAACAGCTACCTCGTCGTCTATTTGCTCGCCATGGCTGGTGATTGGTTGCAGGGTCCTTATGTCTACCATCTTTATAGCCAGTATGGTTTTGACAAGGGAGATATTTAGGTGGCTCTTCATTGCAGGATTTGGATCTTCCATGCTCTTTGGGACAATTGTCGGATCTTTAGCTGACAAACAGGGGCGGAAGAGGGCTTTTGTGACCTATTGCATAGCTTATATTCTTTGCTATATCACCAAACATTCTCCAAAGTACAAGGTTTTGATGCGGGGAGAATGCAAATCTGGCTAATGGCGGTAGTAGGGGTGTTGGTGGGGTGTGGGTGGAGTCACGGGACGTAAAGGGGAGTTTTTAGATCTGGGCAGCGAGGGTCAGCAGGGGATGTTGATCGGCTGTGGAGGAAGCTTTGGAAGAGAAGACGATGTTGATGGTCTGCGATTAATTAGGACTTTGGAGAGGGAAAAAGGAAATTCGAAGAATGGGAGAAAGAACAGTGATGAGGAAGAAAAAAGATGGAGGAAGATCTGGGAAAAATATTGGATGAATCTGGAAGATGGCAATACCCTAATTAATCTTTGCTCTGATACCAAAATTGATGGAGAATAGATGGGTAGGATTGTTGGTGAGCCTAAAAGTCACTAAAATTAGAATTTTTTTTTTTTGGATTTTTTTTGTAAGGGGTGGTGAAAAAAATAATGGGGATGGAAGATTTAGGGTTTGGAACTCATGAATTTTGAGACTCTCACTAACGAAGAGACCTCTCATCTCTAGGGTATTCCACCCTTCTCGATACTTAGAAGAGTTAGGATGAATCTCAAAGATCATGAGGGAATAAAGAAAATGGAATGGGAAGGGGGATAACTAGACATGACTTCATATCATGTCCTAGGGTTGGGTCTCACACCCTCTCCTCATGGAGTGGAAGAAAAGAATCTCTCTTTCCCTAAAAATTCATCTTTATTGATTGAATTTTTTTTTACAAAGGACCGAGGGTGGTATTTATAGACCTGTCCAATCCTCATTTGAATTTAAATACAAGATAAAATAATAGGGATGATTCAAATTCAAATACAAGATAGGATAAGATAAACCTATCCATATCTCAATCATAACCAACCAAATCCTAATTCAAATTTCAAACAAAAGATAAATCCTAAATAAATATTCTTCAAATTTAAATTTATTTATTGCTCTAAAATTCGTGCTGCTTTGGGATTCGTGCAGGTCGATGTCCCCATCATTCCTCTGAGGTGGGGAAAACTCGACTCCGTCGAGTGTGGGTCAGTAGGGACTCTAGTGAACTGCATCCAATCAATAGAGGCTCCGATCTAAAAATAGTGTAGCTTTGAGAATGGTGCAGCTTTAAAAACTGTGCACTTTGAAATCCATGTAGAGGGAGAAGTCGGCAATAGGGAATAGGCGTCCTGCTTTAAGAAGCATGTAAGAGGAGTCTTGCTTTGAAATTCATGCGCTTTCACGTTCGTGCGCACGCGACTCCTCTACGGATCGACGGACCATGGAATAGAGGAGGGACTTCGACGGGCTCTCGTCGGCGACATCGCTGGACTAAAGGTGGCGGCACATGGAGACAGTGGCATGACCTTGCTCTGGTGAATGGCGGTGGCTTGGTGGGGAGTTCCAGTGGGAGGCATCGCGTGGAGGTCTGCGGCATAAGAGATTTCGGTGGTTGGGTGTTGGATCTGGGGAGGGAACTTTGGCTAGCAATAATGGTGATGCATGGGGAGAACGATGGTGGGGACAGGCGCCGGGCTGTAGCAGGAGATGGGCGGTCATCGGACGTCAACAGAAGATGGTTTGGAGGTGGACGATGGCCGGAAGGGGGAGATCCGGTGGAGGTGCTGATCAGATCTGGACAAGGTAGTTCTGTTTGGTGAGAGGACGGTGGAGATGGGTGGTTGGAGTCCCTGTCATAGGTGAAAGAGGGGCGGTAACGAGCGATGCGGATATGGACCATCCAATCAGAGAACTCTTTGGCGATCTTGTGCTTGGCATGGGAGCAGACGGCAAGGATAAGGCGATGGTGGCAACAGGGGCATGTGGTAGAAAGGGAAGAGAAATGAACGAGAGGCCTCGTTTCCTTCAATTCTCAACGGGAACTCTTTCGAGAACCAGGGCAGGGTGAACGGTGAACGGTCATCGTGGGAGGAGAGGAAGCCAGGCGAAAAAAAGAATGGAGTTGTTCTACTACCTGGCATTCGGGGGTTTGTAGGTGGTGGTGGCGGCACTGGAGCTGAGCAAGACCAGCAAAGATCACATCGCCATCTCCTCCGCATTCAACTCCTTCAAGAACAGCTACCTCGTCATCTATTCGCTTGCCATGGCTGGTGATTGGTTGCAGGGTCCTTATGTCTACCGTCTCTACAGTCAGTATGGTTTTGACAAGGGAGATATTTGGGCGGCTCTTCATTGCAGGATTTGGATCTTCCATGCTCTTTGGGAAAATTGTCGGATCTTTAGGTAACAAACAGGGGCGGAAGAGGGCTTGTGTGACCTATTTCATAGCTTATATTCTTAGCTATATCACCAAGCATTCTCCAAAGTACAAGGTTTTGATGCGGGGAGAATGCAAATCTGGCTGATGGCGGTAGCAGGGGTGTTGGTGGGGTGGGGGTGGAGTCATGGGTGGAAAAGGGGGGTTTTTAGATCTGGGTGGCAAGGGTCAGTAGGGGATGTTGATCGGCCGAGGAGGAAGATTTAGAAGAGAAGATGATGTTGATGGTCTGGGATTAATTGGGACTTCGGAGAGGGAAAAAGGAAATTCGGAGAACGGGAGAAAGAATGGTGATGAGGAGAAAAAAGATGGAGGAAGATCTGGGAAAAATATGGGATGAATCGGGAAGATGGCAATATCCTAATCAATCTATGCTCTGATACTAAAATTGATGGAGGATAGATGGGTAGGATCGTTGGTGAGCTTAGAAGTCACCAAAATTAGGGTTTTTTTTTTGGATTTTTTTTGTAAGGGGTGGTGAAGGAAATAATAGGGATGGAAGACTTAGGATTTGGAACTCATGGACTTTGCGACTCACACTAACAAAGAGACCTCTCACCTCTAGGGTATTCCACCTTCCTTGATACTTGGAGGTGTTAGGGTGAATTTCAAAGGTCCTAAGGGGATAAACAAAATGGAATGGGAAGGGGGATAACTAGACATGACCTCACATCATGTCCTAGGGTTGGGTCTCACACCCTCTCCTCATGGAGTGGAAGAAAAGAATCTCTCTTTTCCTAAAAATTCATCTTTATTGATTAAACTTTTTTTTACAAAGGACTGAGGGTGGTATTTATAGACCTGCCCAACCCTTCTTTGAATTTGAATACAAAATAAAAAGATATGGATGATTCAAATTCAAATACAAGATAGGATAAGATAAGCCTATCCATATCTCAATCATAACTAACCAAATCCTAATTCAAATTTCAAACAAAAGATAAATCCTAAATAAATATTCTTCAGATTTAATTTTATTTGCTACTCCGAAATCCATGCTGCTCCGGAATTCAAGTAGGCCGATGTCCCCATCATTTCCCTGAGGTGGGGAAAACTCGACTCCATTGAGTGTGGATCAGCAGGGACTTTAGTGAACCGCATCCAATCAAAAGAGGCTCCGATCTAAAAATGGTGCAGCTTTGAGAACCATGCAGTTTGAAATCCGTGCAGAGGGAGAAATTGATAACAGGGAATAGGCATCTTGCTTTAAGAAGCATGTAAGAGGAGTCTTGCTCTGAATCCTCTCTCAAATCTCTAATACCCCTTCTATTTTTCTTCCTAGGATCTTATCTTAATAAGACTAGCCTTGTTTTAAAAGAACAAGCTTTGTCTTAAAAAGACAAACCTTGTCTTAAGGAGGAGGAAGAGAAAATATCAAGTAGTAATTTTGAATGGAAAACTTTATTCCTCTGGCATCAGAATATGATGTCTTTTATAGAGGGGGATGGGGCACCTGATATGTCTCTCGTTCAGCCATTTGATAAGACCCTTCAAGTAGAAGGAGTCTTATTAGGATGAGAGGGCATATCATGATACGTCTAATCATGCACCAAGAGACAAATTAATGTCTCTTCATTTCCTTAGCATTTTTCTCTACCTGCCACATGACATTAACCAGTTATAGGAAGGCTAAAAGGTGTGAAATCTAAAAGGTGGCATCAAAGAAATACAGGAACCTTCAAACAGAAGGACTCCTGGTTTCAATTTTGCGCCATAATGAAGAGATGCAACTATTCATTTTTGCACCAACTTTCTCATGCCAATTGCCACCATTTGACTAGTAAAAGCCCTTCCATTTAGTCATGGAGATAAAAGAGAGGCATTTGGGATTTATCTGGGATTTGTGTTTGACCTACTCATTACCTTCATACACAATCCACCATATCCAAAAGCATCCCATACATGACTTAATTATCATGAATGAGCATGCACCAAAATATGGGTTCATGTGCACAAGATACTATGGTAGTCTTAGGTCTAAGGACTACATGCACTACTCCCACTAAGAGAACATTACTTTTGACAAGTAAGACTTCAATTTGATATTCTCTTGTCGGATCAGTTTAGTGGACTCATAACCTAATAAGCACCCACATCCTTATATTAGTGTCTTTACATAAGTGGTTGTGAGACCAACCACCCTCTCCATTGAGCATACATAGGATATTGTTGCCCAGTTGGCTAACCCAAGAAGGGGGATGAATTGGGTTTGTAAAAATTTTAGGAACTATATGCCTTTTGAAACCTTATGTGGTGAGTGAAGTAGATAGAGTATAGCGTGCGGAAGTAAATAAGAATGCAAAAATAAGAGTAAATACAAACACCACAAGATTTAGAGTGGTTCAAAGCAATCCAGCTCCTACATCCACTATCCAAGGTGCACTCTTGAAATTTCTACTATATTCATCCTGAATACAATCGGATTATTTTTCTACAATCTCACAATCCAAAACCCCAATATACAGTTAGTTTTTCCAGGCTCACTAATAACCCAACTTGGTTTTCAACGCTAACCAATAACCTAAAAAACTACTCACAAGTTATAGCCACCTGCTATACTTATAGCAACTCAAAATAGAGTATCAAAAGAAAGCAACACTAAAACAAACCCAATGTGTTGAATGGTTGCAGTTGAAGCTCTTAATGAGGCCTTCTTGAATGCTTCTTCAATGCTCTTCAAGCCTCTCTTAATTTTTCAAAGATTAACTCAAGAAAGTAGTTGAAAGTTGTTGGAAAACTTGAGTTTCTACTTGAAAGCTCTTAGAATTATTAATACCTTCATAAAAGTACTTTTTCTTCTCTTAAATCCATCATTTATAGCTTCTTGAAGTGTTCTTAGATGAATATGGCCATTGGAATATCTTGGGAATCGAAAACTAGCCATTGGGAGTCTTGAGATTCAAAAAAATTGAATTCTGGAACTAGCCATTACTACTAAAATCAATGGGAGTCGAGTTAGCTCGAAGGACTTGAGTCGGCTCGGATGATCAGTGTAGTCATTCTATAGTCTGTGAGAGTCGACTCCTATCAATTTAGAGTTGGCTCAGCTGACTAAAATCTCAGAAGCAACTTTCTGTGACTTTGTGAGAGTCGGCTTTGATTTTCATGGAGTCGGCTCGGATGTCCTATATCAAAAAAGTATTGTACCTTGCTAAGAAATGTATCAGCTCTATTCATTAGAGTCGGCTTGAGTTGAAATTTCTCCAAAAGCTTTCAAATAGCTTCAAACTACTTCCAAACCAATTCTAAGCCTATTATAAAATATTTATACTTAAAATTACATTGATTTGACCTTTTTTCATGATTATACAATTGAATTTACTTAGAGCTCTCAAATGATTGAAAAATACATGAGACTTTTTCTTGAATGCATGGATGCATTCCAATGGTCTTGAGAAATATAGGGTTGATGATTGTCCATTAGAAATGCCCTACAAAAACTTTTTAAACACTTAAAAAGCATTAGTATCAAATGCATGCTCCAATGTTTGTAATCATCAAAATCATTCTAGGGGTCAACAATCTCTCCCTTTTTGATGATGACAAAACACTAGGCATGGAAAGAATAAGTACCTTTACATTTGCAACTATATCAGAGTAAATGAGTTTAGAATATGCTATACAGTATGTCATACCAAGCAATTCAAGTTATGATTTATATTCAATCTAATGTTTGGTCTATTGTGAGAAGACATAGGAATTTATTTTACAAATTTACTGAGGTGTCAGAGATGTTGAGTGAAATGTCAAGGCTTTCAATACATTTTAACTGATTTTTAGAAATATTCCAAGGCTCATTGTAATTTTTATGAGTCTTTAATGAGATGTACTCCCCTTGCTCAAGCATTTTGCACAAGTGTCACAATTCTTTGTGAAATTTTAGATTACGTCTCCCCTTTTTCCTTGTACATTTTCTTTTATTACACATTTTCCAAGCATCACATGATATTACTCCCCCTTTTTGTCATCAACAAAAGGTGTAAAATACTCCCCCTTACTATAAAATTATATATCCTGAGAGTAAAAAAGGAAATATAACTATCATAAATAGAGAAATTTCAGTTCAACAAATGATTGCAAAATGCATACATGAACTGAAATACACTATAGAAAGTATTAGTAATATGAAACACAATATAAGCATAGCATCTACGAGGCTACTCCTCATTAGATGGAAAACCTAGTACAATAGTTGCCATGATCCTAGATGCAGATGGTCTAGGGGTCTAGTGGGTCATGTTTCTGGTCCTAAGGGATGGGCTAGAGCGACCTATGATCCTAGTAGGAGCTCTAGATCCATCTCTAACTCTAGGTCTAGCTCTAGGTCCAGCTTCAGTAGGTGCTGGAGGAGGAGTAGGCTCTGGAATAGGTGCTGAAGGAGGTGGCTCTGAAAGTAGTGGAGTTCTCTGATTAGTGAATGCATCAGACAAAGCTAGAGTATTAGTCCCTGAAAGAATCTGTGTGGCAGGAGTCTCAAAAATGCACTGCTCTTGCTGCTCTACCTTTAGTGCTGGTGTGTCCATAACATGGTGATCTGTAGAGTGCACATCAACAGGCTGATTAGTAAGGTGAAAATCTTGTCCATCATCTAGTGGTGTGATTGGTGATACAGAAGGTCCAGCTAAAGTACTCGGATGTAAAGCTGCTAGGATCCTGCTGAAACCATCTCTAACCTCTGTCTGTAGCTGATCAATCTTAGAGTGAACCTCTGCTCAAACTGTTTGAAGATCTGATATGAGAGTATAAATATCATCTCTAAGTGTCCTCATCTACTCAGAGTCATGCTGCTGTCCACCAGTGCTGGGCTCCGAAGGTACTGACTGAGGTGGTATGGCAGGTGCTGGCTCTGAGGGTCCAGCCTCATCATCATGCACATCCTCATCATCTCCAACCTGCTCAGCAGTCTTAGCATCCTCAGGCATGTCATCCTCATCATCATCTGAATGAACTGCTCTTTGTTCTGACATTTTCTTCACCCATTCACCTTCAACTCTATGATAGCCCATTTTATGAAGAGATTTCTCAGAATACCTATCAGTATGCAGAAGGGGTCTGCTATCCTCTCTAGAAAGATCAACACCAAAGTCCTATAATAGTAGGGTGAAGGCCATCCCATAAGGTAAACAAATTCTGGCCTTGCAAGCGGTGTCTCTAATCTGTGTCATCAAGATAAATGATAGATTGAGGGCCTCCCCCATAATCATTGAAAGGGATATGCCCTATAAGCCAATCAATATTGTATCTCCCAAATCAATGTAATTGACAATATTCTAATAAAAGCATTATTTTTCGTCATACGCTGTGTTTTATTATGATGAACCCCATAGATTAGGGCTATGATTTTAGGGTTATGATGAGATCATACCAGTAAGACCTAAAGTCTTAAAACCTTAATCTAAAATATTCCTAGTCAAAGAAACCCTGAGTAGGGGATCAGGGTTTTTCCGGTAAGACTAGCACATCCCATGTATACTGGAAAGGGTGACTGCTCTCATAGTCACTTGTGTATGACACTAATACTAGGATGTGGGTGCTCATTAGTGAATGAGTTCACTGATATGATCCAACTTGAGAACATCTAATGGAGTCTTAGCTACATGTCAATAGAGGTTCTCATAGTGGGCGTGGTACAAGTAATCCTTTGACCTGAGACTGCCATAAGTACCTTATGTACATGAACCCATCCTTTGGTTCAATCCTAATCATGACATTGAGTCATGCACAGGATTGATACTGGGAATGGTGAATTGTATATGAAGGTAATGAGTAGGTCAACAAGGAATCGATCACTCTTAGTAAGAGGAGATTGCATCCAGCTAGTTATCAATCGGATGACGATTCAGGGAATCTTTGATCAAAGTAAAGATATTAGAGATGGTTTCTAATATCAAGATAATTGAATCATCAATATAAGATTGATCTAGAAATAAATATAATATTGGATTTGACATATATCCATATCCATAATTATATTTTGGGTGTAGGCTGATCGAAAGATTTAATTGTACGGTAACTTTCTACTGAAGGGTAGTTTTGGTATTTCACCAGAATTTTCATATCTTCCGGATAGACATGACACGTTGCTAGACGTCAATCTTGTCTTGTGGGTTGATCAAATTTAAAGATCACTTATTAGGAAGAGTCCTAATTGATCAAATCGGGTAAGCTCGATTTGACCTAAATCGATTAGAAAGAGTTCTAATCAAGTTAGGACAACTTGTACTCAGACCTACTGCCGGCTGGATATGGAACCTAATGGGTCACACACTTAAGAGGATTGATCAAGAGTTTAATTTGTAATTAAATCATCTTTGCAGGATAACACTCTAGCAGGTGTTGCAAACCCTAGCTTCTATTCGAATTGGATTTGAATTAGGATTTCGAATTGGATCAATTTGGGTTCTAATTGGACCTAATTAGACCCTAATTAAATATATAGGACTTTGGGCTAACCCATGGCTAAGACTAAATCTTAATTAACACCCAATCCCATCCATATAGGCCGCCCAAATTATTTGTGCGCGTGGATAAGAGGAAAGACTCCACACGCGCATGGACTCTTCATGCGTGCATGAAGTCTTCTTATTTCATCGCAATTTTTGCATTTTGGCCTGTTATTCTCTATTAGCGCATCTCCTAATGACCATTAGATGGTCATCTAATAGTTTGGGGGATTTTGAGAAAGATAAAAGGTGCTAACTCTTCCCGGTTGCGCGATATAACGTCTCTTCGGAGACCGAAACATCGCGACTTCCTTCTTCTTAAAACTTTATGACTTTTCTTTTTGGAAGAGCCATGAGTTTGAATCTGAAGGGCCATGAGAAGGAAGGAGAGGGCATGAGAAATGTGGAAAGCCATGAGAAATAGTTTATGGAGAGTTGTGTTCTTTTGAAATGATATCTTTTTGTAGTCTATTTAAGGAACAGAGGCTTCGGGTGTTTTTCTGATGTATGACAGAAGTTTTTTTTTATTTTTCATTCCTTTTCAGGAGACTGATTCCTCCTTAGCTTGTTTAGGACACAAGAGTTTCCCTTTTACAGAGTTCTCTTCTCTGTTGAAACTCAAGTCTAAAACAAGACATGGGAAGAATCTCTCGAACGGTAAAAGAAAAGAAGATATACTCTGTTTTTATTTCCTTTTACATTAAGACATTAGTGTCTTAAATCCTCCTCCTCCTTCAAGACAAGAGTGTATTCTTAGGACAAGGTCTTAAGAAAGGGAGAGGAAGAAGAAAAAAAGGAAGTAAGAAGTCCCTGCCATGGAGTTTTTCAGCCATAGTCCTCTTGAGTTCTAGGAGAAGAATTCAAGTGAAGGAACTTTTAAAGAAGCAAGCATCTTGATCAATTTTCTTGTAGATCACCATTGGAGGGTGGACATTTGGATGCCTGGTGAATTCAAAAGGGTCATTCAACATCAAGTTTTGATTCTACATCAAAATTGGATTTAGCGTTAACAGGTTGGTACCCTAATTCTAATAGTGTAGGTTTGCATGTTTCTCATATGTTTTAATCCTGAATAAGGAGATCCTGGCTAAGGGTTTCGGTGTAAATTTCATCATTTTGAAATTATCTTTTCACTGTGGTACACTAGAACCCTTTCAGTGGTATCAGAGCCACCCTTATTATAGTTAAAACATATGAAAATTATTTATATGTGTTTTTGTTGTAGTGTCGCATGTTAGGGTTTTAAACCCTTGAATGCTGATACACTTAGCACATTTATGGGATGCATGTATGTTTGATAATTTATGTTTGATGTGTGTCACTAATTAGGGTTTTTCACTCAAACCCTAATTATTATAGAGATATGTTTAGTTTTGAAGTCATCATACTGAAATAAGGTTGCCCTGGCATAATAGTGGATTCATTATGTGGTAAATGGTTGTCCTAGTATGATGACACACTTAGCACATATTTTCTTATTTATAAGAATGATATGTTGTGATAAATTTTATAAGGATGTGCTGGAAATTTATAAATCCCTCATCTTAAAAATTATATTAAGTCTTAGTATATTTAATTGATAAGAATCATCAGTCATGATGAACAATTGATCATTTCGGTGTCTAGAAAGGTGGTTCTAGGAAGGTAAAGAGAATTGTGGTTTTTAATTGGTTCCGTTGACTGACCTGGCCAGTTTTTATTGGTGTCTAGAAAAGCAACGGGGGGACTCCCACATCTCTTCCACTTGCCTGGCCGATTTGATTAAATTTAAATCTTGACTAAAATGCTTAGTGTTAAAAATACTATATATATTCGCCTTCCTTCATGCTGGATCGTTATTGTGTTATGAACCATATTAGGTTTGTTGTGTTATCTGCAAGACCTAATATGGTGATTGACATAATACTAGTCTAGTGCATAGAGATGCTTACAGCATATTCAGTATAATATTTTGTTGTGTTATCTGCAAGGGTATTATATTTAAGTATTGACTGTAAAGAAATGAAAGGGTTTTTACTTAACTAGAACATTATGGTTTGTTGTGTCTTCTGTAAGACTAATAATGTTCTAGAGGCTAAGTTACTTCTTGAGAATTATATGAGATATAATTGGAAGAGTTTCCTACCTTTAAGCTTATAAAAGATTTGTTGTGTTTTCTGCAAGATCTTTTATAAGTTATTAGGATCTCAATCTCACTAAGAAAAACCTATCAGTTTTTTTTTTCGATTATCATAGTGAGGGCTATGATTTTTGATAAAATAGTGGGAGACATAATTAAATTAAAGACCTTATTTAATTATGTATGTCATTTCATGATTGTTTGCTTATGTATTGTTCTTCGTTAAATGTAGATAAATGGCATCTTCATTATCACTATGAAGAATCTTAGATACCAACAAACTGACTGGTCCAAACTATGTGGACTGGTTGAGAAATTTAAAGATTGTGCTGAGTTCAGAAAAACTTTCTTATATTCTTGATACCCCTAGTCTTAATCCACTAGGGGACGATGCCACACAGGAAGATATGGCCACATACAAAATGTGGCAGAATGACTCCCTCACTGTCAAGTGTATCATATTAGCCTCTATGACCAATGAGTTATAGAGACAGCATGAAAGCATGGATACTCAATCTATAATGCTCAATTTAAAAGAGCTTTATGGAGAACATAGCAGAACTGCTAGATATGAAATATCTAAGCAGTTATTCCGTGCTAGGATGATAGAGGGAACATCCGTTCAGGATCATGTTCTGAAAGTAATTGACTTGATCACCATATTGGGTCAATTAGGTTTTATTATGGATGGGGAGTTGAATCAGGATTTAATCCTGCAATCACTCCTAGAGTCATTTTCTCAGTTTGTCTTGAATTATCACATGAACAAACTGAACACTTCCTTGCCTGAGCTGTTAAATATGTTAAAAATAGCGGAGAGCCACATAAAGAAAGAAAAGGCTCCACTTCTTCTTATTGATAAGACCAATAAGAAGAAATCAGGCAAAAAGGGTTTTAATAGGAAGCTAAACCCTAAGAGTGGCATTAATAAGAATAAGAAAGGAAAGAAGGCCTCCAAACAGTCGACCTATTTCTTTTGCGGCAAAGCGGGACATTGGAAAAGAAATTGCAAGGCTTACCTTGCAACTGTGAAGCCTGGTGCATCAGATGCGCCAAAAGGTATGTATGAGATACATGCTATATTGACATTAAATTCATCTGTTTCAAATACTTGGGTATTGGATACCGCTTGTGGTTACCATATATGCAAATCTTTGCAGGACCTCCACAAGCTTAAAGTATTGAAGGAAGGTGACTTCAATCTCTACGGTGCTAGTGGTGATATCATCCAAGCAGAAGCTGTAGGGACCTATATTCTGAAGTTGCCTTCAGGAAAGATCTTGGAGTTAGAAAATTGTTATTATATGCCTAAGATTATTAGGAACATTATATCTATTCCCTTGTTATTAAAACAAGGATATGTAATGGATGTAATGAGCACTGATTGCTCGATAATGTTATCTAATGAATTTGTTTGTTCTGGTATATTTAGCAATGGGCTCTTAACTCTTTCTTCCAATGATAGTGTTTTTCATGTCAATAATAAAAGAAAAAGAGAATACTTTAATAATACTTTACTTTGGCATCATCGACTTAGTCATGTTAATGAGTCTAGGATAAGGAAGTTATACAAGGAGAAATTCCTTGATCCTTATGAATATAAATCACTAGGGACTTGCAAATCATGTCTCATGGGTAAGATGACCAAGACTCCATTTACTGGACATGGAGAAAGGTCAACTGAGTTATTAGGACTTATACATACTGATGTATGTGGTCCAATGACGACTCAGGCCAGAGGTGGATACTCATATTTTATCACTTTTACAGATGATTTATCTAGGTTCAGATATGTGTATCTTATGAAACATAAATCTGAAGCCTTTGATAAATTTAAGGAGTATCAAAGTATGGTCGAAAAACAAACCGGAAAAAGTATTAAAGTTCTTCGGTCTGATCGAGGAGGAGAATACTTATCCACGGAGTTTTTAGACTATCTTAAAGTTAATGGAATTCTTTCTGAATGGACCCCTCCTTATACACCACAGCTAAATGGTGTAGCTGAAAGGAGGAATCGTACCTTATTAGATATGGTACGATCCATGATGTGCTTCACAAAATTACCCATTTCCTTCTGGGGTCATGCCTTAGAAACTGCTGTTTACATTCTGAACAAAGTACCTTCTAAATCCATTTTTAGTACTCCGTATGAGATTTGGAGTGGAAAGAAACCATATCTTAAATATTTTAAGATATGGGGATGTCCAGCTTATGTTAAAAGAAATTTTGGACATAAGTTGGAAGCTAGAGCGGATAAATGTCTATTTGTAGGATATCCTAGAGAGGGTAGAGGATATCTGTTTTACCATCCTACTGAACAAAAGATTTTTGTCAGCAGGCATGCCATTTTTCTAGAAAAAAAGTTCATTTTAGAAAAAGGCAATGGTAGAACTGTTGAACTTGGAGAAGTACAAGAAACACAGATAGACAATTCTCAACCATTAGAACATATAGCTAGGTCAGAACCAGAACACAAAACTCCTCCTCATAGGTCTGATAGAGTGCCACGGCCACCTGAGAGGTATGGGTTTATTATTGAAAATAATGAAGCCCAAGTCATTCAAAATGATGAACCTCTAACCTATACGGAAGCTATCTTGAGTAGTGACTTAGATAGATGGCAAGAAGCCATGGAATCCGAGATAGACTCTATGTATGTCAACCAAGTATGGTCTTTGGTCGATGCACCAGAGGGTGTTAATCCTATTGGGTGCAAATGGGTCTATAAGAAAAAGATTGGGGCTGATGGCCAAGTTGAAACCTATAAAGCCAGATTAGTGGCAAAAGGTTTTAGATAAAAACAGGGGATTGATTATGATGAAACATTCTCACCTGTAGCCATGCTCAAATCAATTCGGATTTTACTTACTATAGCAGCATACCACGATTATGAGATCTGGCAAATGGATGTGAAGACTACTTTCCTCAATGGTTTCCTTGAGGAAGAATTCTACATGTCACAACCAGAAGGTTTTATTTCAAATAATAAACCTAATCAAGTATGCAAGCTAAAGAAATCCATTTATGGATTGAAACAAGCTTCAAGGAGTTGGAACATCCATTTTGATGAAACTATTAAAAGGTTTGGTTTTATCAAAAATATGGATGAACCCTGTGTTTATAAGAAGACTAGTGGGAGTACCATAGTCTTCTTGGTTCTGTATGTAGATGACATACTCCTCATTGGGAATGATATCCCAATGTTACAATCAGTCAAGGTTTGGCTATCAAACCAGTTTTCCATGAAAGATTTGGGGGAAGCATCCTATATACTAGGTATTAAGATCTATAGAGATAGGTCTAAGAGGATGCTAGGTTTATCCCAGTCAAGGTACATTGACTTAGTGCTGAAAAGACTCAGCATGGATGGAAGAAAAAGAAGTTATCGTCCTATGAGTCAAGGCGTACATCTTTCCAAAAGAATGTCTCCTAAGACACCTGAAGAAAGAAATAGAATGAATTCTATACCTTATGCTTCGGCAATAGGGTCCATAATGTATGCCATGTTATGTACCAAGCCTGATGTGGGATATGCTTTAGGCATTGTCAGTAGGTTTCAGGCTGATCCAGGAGAGGATCATTGAAAAGCAGTTAAAAATATTCTTAAGTACCTGAGAAGGACTAAGGATATTTTTCTGGTTTATGGTGGTTCTGATCTTAAACTAGAAGCATATTATGATTCTAGTTTTCAATCAGACATTGATGATAGCAAATCCATTTCGGAATATGTTTTTACCCTAAATGGTGGAGCAGTGGTTGGAAGAGTACTAAGCAGCAGACTGTAGCTGACTCAACCACAGAGGCAGAATACATAGCTGTCAGTGAAGCCGCCAAGGAAGCAGTCTGGATGAAGAAGTTCATCACAGAGTTGGGTGTTGTTCCTAAGATTGAAAACCCAGTACCACTTTACTGTGACAACACTGGAGCTGTTGCTCAAGCTAAGGAACCAAGATCTCATCATAAGTCCAAGCACATTCTAAGACGCTTCCATCTCATCCAAGAAATAGTCGAAAGACAAGATGTCTACATAAATAGAGTTGATACAAAGAACAATGTAGCAGACCTGTTCACTAAGGCTCTACCACAGCGAGATTTTGATCACCACCTCGAGGGTATGGGGTTAAGATTTAAAGGTGATTGGCTTTAGTGCAAGTGGGAGATTGAAAGGGATATGCCCTATAAGCCAATCAATATTGTATCTTCCAAATCAATGTAATTGACAATATTCTAATAAAGGCATTATTTTTCATCATATGCTGTGTTTTATTATGATGAACCCTATAGATTAGGGATATGATTTTAGGGTTATGATGAGATCATACCAGTGAGACCTAAAGTCTTAAAACCTTAATCTAAAATATTCCTAGTCAAAGGAACCCTGAGTAGGGGATCAGGGTTTTTCCGATAAGACTAGCACATCCCATGTATACTAGAAATGGTGACTGCTCTCACAGTCACTTGTGTATGACACTAATACTAGGATGTGGGTTCTCATTAGTGAATGAGTTCACTGATATGATCTAACTTGAGAACATCTAATGGAGTCTTAGCTACATGTCAATAGAAGGTTCTCATAGTGGGAGTGGTACAAGTAATCCTTTGACCTGAGACTGCCATAAGTACCTTATGTACATGAACCCATCCTTTGGTTCAATCCTAATCATGACATTGAGTCATGCACAGGATTGATACTGGGAATGGTGAATTATATATGAAGGTAATGAGTAGGTCAACAAGGAATCGATCACTTTTAGTAAGAGGAGATTTCATCCAGCTAGTTATCAATCGGATGATGATTCAGGGAATCTTTGATCAAAGTAAAGATATTAGAGATGGTTTCTAATATCAAGATAATTGAATCATCAATATAAGATTGAGCTAGAAATAAATATAATATTGGATTTGACATATATCCATATCCATAATTATATTTTGGGTGTAGGCTGATCGAAAGATTTAATTGTACGGTAACTTTCTACTGAAGGGTAGTTTTGGTATTTCACCAAAATTTCCATATCTTCCGGGTAGACATGACACGTTGCTAGACGTCAATCTTGTCTTGTGGGTTGATCAAATTTAAAGATCACTTATTAGGATGAGTCCTAATTGATCAAGTCGGGTAAGCTCGATTTGACCTAAATCGATTAGAAAGAGTTCTAATCAAGTTAGGTCAACTTGTACTCATACCTACTGCCGGCTGGATATGGAACCCAATGGGTCACACACTTAAGAGGATTGATCAAGAGTTTAATTTGTAATTAAATCATCTTTGCAGGATAACACTCTAGCAGGTGTTGCAAACCCTAGCTTCTATTCGAATTGGATTTGAATTAGGGTTCCGAATTGGATCAATTTGGGTTCGAATTGGACCTAATTAGACCCTAATTAAATATATAGGACTTTGGGCTAACCCATGGCTAAGACTACATCTTAATTAACACCCAAACCCATCCATATAGGCTGCCCAAATTATTTGTGCGCGTGGATAAGAGGAAAGACTCCACACGCGCATGGACTCTTCATGCGTGCGTGAAGTCTTCTTATTTCACCACAATTTTTGCATTTTGGCCGGTTATTCTCTATTAGCGCATCTCCTAATGACCATTATATGGTCATCTAACGGTTTGGCGGATTTTGAGAAAGATAAAAGGTGCTAACTCTTCCCGGTTGCGCGATATAACGTCTCTTTGGAGACCGAAACATCGCGACTTCCTTCTTCTTAAAACTTTACGACTTTTCTTTTAGGAAGAGTTGTGAGTTTGAATCTGAAGGGGCGTGAGAAGGAAGGAGAGGGTGTGAGAAATGTGGAAAGCCATGAGAAATAGTTTACAGAGAGTTGTGTTCTTTTGAAAAGACATCTTTTTGTAGTCTATTTAAGGAACAGAGGCTTCGAGTGTTTTTCTGATGTATGACAGAAGTTTTTTTTTATTTTTCTTTCCTTTCCAGGAGACTGATTCCTCCTTAGCTTGTTTAGGACCCAAGAGTTTCCCTTTTACATAGTTCTCTTCTCTGTTGAAACTCAAGTCTAAAACAAGAGATAGGAAGAATCTCTCGAACGGTAAAAGAAAAGAAGATATACTCTATTTTTATTTCCTTTTACATTAAGACATTAGTGTCTTAAATCCTCCTCCTCCTTCAAGACAAGAGTGTATTCTTAGAAAAAGGTCTTAAGAAAGGGAGAGGAAGAAGAAAGAAAGGAAGTAAGAAGTCCCTGCCGTGGAGTTTTTCAGCCGTAGTCCTCTTGAGTTCTAGGAGAAGAATTCAAGTGAAGGAACTTTTGAAGAAGCAAGCATCTTGATCAATTTTCTTGTGGATCACCATTGGAGGGTGGACATTTGGATGCCTGGTGAATTCAAAAGGGTCATTCAACATCAAGTTTTGATTCTACATCAAAATTGGATTTAGCGATAACAGGTTGGTGCCCTAATTCTAATAGTGTAGGTTTGCATGTTTCTTATATGTTTTAATCCTGAATAAGGAAATCCTGGCTAAGGGTTTTAGTATAAATTTCATCATTTTGAAATTATCTTTTCACTGTGGTGCACTGGAACCCTTTCAATCATATATCGCATAAACATGAGATCTTGCTCACTCACCCAATCAAAACACCCTGTCATAGGCAAGTTCTCAAGTGACAGTTGATTGGCTTGTACATTGGAGATAAACTTCACATTTCCTCTTTCCAAAATAATTTTCAATGTATCTTGCCTGTCTTTGATGTTTAGATAGCACTTTCCAGTCTTAGGCATTTATAGAACTCGACTCAATCTTGCTTCATCCACTGAGATAGTAACACCCTTCATAGTAGAAAGAATCTAATTTGTGCCTAAAGTCAGGTGCTCAAAAAAGGTCCTAACAAGAGTGGGATAAGTGGGAACATCTAATGAACTGAAGAACTCCCACCCCTGTGCTACTATCTAGTCACCAATAAGGAAGTGTTGTTGCTCTAGAAATGCAAAATCAACCTTCCTACCTAATGTCACAGGTCTATGGCCCATTAAAATGATCTATCATTGAGGAGGAGGTGGAGCTTGCAGTTCTTGAGGAGTTGGCTCATCGTGTCATCTCTTGGTTCTTCTTTCCACTGAAACTGAGCTTGGAGCCATCCATTTCCTGCTTTGTGCCACAACCTTTTTGGGAGCCATAGATTTAGAATCTAAGGGAAATGGAGTTGATTGGAGTGGTCCCTAGGGTTAAAAAGGAAAGGTCTCTCTTAGGCTTGAGTTCAATAGGAAATAATAAATAAAAGGGTTTTAGGGCTCTACAGTCCTTTTGTATTTTTTCTATTCGAGTCGGCTCGGCTAAAGAGTTTTTTTTGCTCGAGTCGGCTCGAGCAAAACCAAAGAATATGGTTTTAAAACTCAAGGAAAAGGTTTATATTCCTAGAAAAATACTAAGAAAAGTATGCATCTAACTTAAATAGGTGATGAAGGTCCTCTAGATGAATTTTCCTTAATTCTTGAAGAAATTAGGTTAAAATCCTTAAAAGGATCACAAAGGTCTAATTCTTCTCTGATCATTTGAAATCTATCCTCACTAAGGGATTTAGTAAAGATGTTAGCCAGTTGTTTTTCAGTACAAATAAATTCGAGTTCAATTCACCATTTTGAACATGATCCTTAATGAAATGTTGTCTAAGTTCAATATCCTTAGTTCTTGAGTGCCGAATAGGATTCTTTATTAAGTTGATAGTACTTGTGTTATCACATTTGATTAGAATTTCAGATTGAATAACACCATAATCTTCTAGTTATTGCTTAATCTATAACACTTGAGCACAACAACTCTCTGCAGCCACATACTCTGTCTCAGCAGTAGATAGTGCCATGGAGTTTTGTTTGTTGCAGTGCCATGAGATTAAGTTTAACCCTAGAAATTGATATGTGCCACTAGTGATCTTCCTATCAATTCTACAATCACCATAATCAACATCTAAATAACCTATTAAATTTAAAGATGAAGGTTTTGAGTACCATAATCCTAAGTTTTATGTATCTTTAAGATATCTTATGATTATCTTAGTAGCAAGTATATGCGATTCTTTAGGATTAGCTTGAAATCTTGCACATATATAAACATTAAATAATATATGAGGTCTGCTTGCAGTCAAATAAAGTAGAGATCCAATCATACCTCGATATAATTTTTGATAAACCTTGTTACCTTTCTCATCTTTGTCAAGTCTACAGGTTAGGCTCATAGGTGTGTCAATTTCCTTTGTAGATTCTATCCCAAACTTCTTCAAGAGCTCTTTGATGTACTTTGTTTGGTTGATGAACATCCCTTCCTTTGTTTGTTTGATTTGCAGTCCAAGGAAAAAAGTGAGTTCACCCATCATGCTTATTTCAAATTCTCCCTGTATAAGCTTGGAAAATTCTTGACATAAAGTTTTGTTAGTTGCACCAAAGATTATATCATGAACATGTATTTGTACAACTAATAATTCATTATCTTTTCTTTTGATAAACAATGTTGTATCTACTCTACTTCTTTTAAAATCATTTTCTAAAAGAAACTTGCTCAACCTCTCATACCATGTTCTAGGTGCTTGTTTTAAACCATATAAAGCTTTGTTTAGTTTGAAAACATAATTTGGAAAATAGTGATTTTCAAAACCGGGAGGTGGTTTTACAAAAACTTCTTCTTCAATGTAGCCATTTAAAAAAGTACTTTTTATATCCATTTAAAAAAGTTTAAATTTCATGTGACATGCAAATGCAAGTAAGAGTCTTATGGCTTCTAATTTGGCTACAGGTGCATAAGTTGTTCAAAATCTATTCCTTCCTCTTGGTTATATCCTTAGTAACTAATCTGGCCTTATTTCTAACTACATTGCCTTTGTCATCTAATTTATTTCTAAAAACCCATTTAGAACCTATGACAGGATGATCTTTAGGTCTAGCTACTAAGGTCCATACATTGTTCCTTTCAAATTAATTAAGTTCCTCCTACATAGCCATCATCTAATATGGATCATTTTTAGCTTCCTCTATGCAGTTAGGTTCAACATAAAAAATAAATGCTAAATAGTTAAAGGTGTCTCTAAAAGATGACCTAGTTTTTACTCCTTGAGAGGGATCACCAATAATCAATTCTCTGGGGTGATAATGTGCATACCTCCAATCGTTTGGTAGCTCATCATGTTCTTCACTTACCTTCTGCTTTTCTTACTTAGCTTACTTTTCTTTCAAGCTCATGTCCTTTACTCCATCTGGTGCGGGTAGCAGGATCAAGAAATAATTACTAGTCTCGATGTGGTTTTCTTAAGTCTTCTTATGAGTCTTGTAGTCCTTTAGTACTGTGTCACTTGTATTAAAGTGAGCCAAGTCCTGTTCATCAATAAATCGAGTCCTCTTATGTGAGTTCAGTTATGTTAGTCCAGTCAAGAAGTCCACCCAATTCCAGTTCAGTCATATGAGTTTGTAACTCTCAAGTCATATGAGTCCTGTAACTTTCAAGTTATGTTCAAGAGGAGGACTATTGGACCTGCATTTAAGACATCAGCATGGCATCCGAGCTCCTTTTTCATGCTGCCTAAACCTTGGAGAATGATGCCCCAGGCCCTCAAGAGGAGGCACCCCATGTCCACAGGATTCCAGCACCCCTTGGCCCATGGTGCCCCAGGTTTTGTTACCCCAGCTTTTGGCGCTCCAAGCCTTGGCACCCCTATCTTGGCCCATCTGGAGTTGGTGCCCTCCTAGGCCCTTTCATGATCTGGCACCTTAGCCCAAGCCCCATCTAGTGTAGGCGCCCCAGCTAGCCCAAGCCCAAGAGAAGCCATACAGTTCAAGAAGGAGTCAGCCAGCCCACTTCTACAAGGAGTTTAGTCTTCTAGTTTGATTTAATTTTGTATTCTACTTTGATAAAGACTTGTAGGCCTATTTTGATAAGGAGAGGGACCTGGGTGAATCTATAAATACCCCACCCCTCCCCTCTTGTAATCATCTCTTTTTTTATAAATACAATCTAAAGTTATTCTATCAAATTGTGTCTTCCAGATTGGAGTGGTATGAGACTTGTTTTTATTTTTTTGTGAGCAAACCCTAGCTGCCAACCTTCCTTCCCTCATCCATCAAACCCTAACCTTCCCACCTCCCAGCTGAAACTCCAAGGACACCCTTTCCCATAAGCCAGGCATCCCCTTCTTTAACTGGCCACCAGCCACCCCAAGCCTCCTTCTTCCTTTCCAATCTTCTTTCTTCCATTTACTTATTTTTCTCATATTCTGTGAACCTAACCCCTGACGTGTACAGGATCCATCTGGTGAAACCGTCCAAGGAGGAGGTCTTCTTTGCCTTCAAGATCAGCTAATAAAAAGCTGACTGATCCACAGGAAAGAGACTCGTTCATCCAGGCACCGATCTAAGAGTGCAGAGCGATCCCATCTTCGATCAAGATCTCATCGTTGTCATGTACGAAACCAAACCCTACTCATAGTTTTGATTTGCTAAAGGTAATGCTGTCCTAATCGAGTGGTTTCTCGACCCTCGCGGTCCTAGTTTTTATTACTTTGCATGATCTTAACTATGGGTAGTGTAGTTGGTCCTCACATCTTCTCTATGATAGTTCTTTTTCTCTTTCTCGGAAACTTAGCCATCTCATATAAAATCTAAAATTAATAAAAATTATTAGCTACTATTTTTTATGTATGTTCATCCCTTTCCCACTACACCCTACATCAATTTGGTATCAGAGCACAGTTTAGGGTAGTTGCATCTTCCATAAAATACAAAACCACTAAAAGAAAATTTCTGCATCCTATCTTCTGCACTAGGGGTCTGAAAATAGGTCTTTTTCTCCATCTTAGGCATACTGTTTTTTCATGAATTTTGCATTGATTCCTCTCAGAGTCATCCTCTGTTTTACTATTATTTCTTTCAGATTTTACAGAAATTAAAAAAATAAAAAAATAAGCAAAACAAAAACCCTAACCAGAAATTTGACTTTTCTGCACATAGTTAGACACCCTAGGTTTTGCATCATCATACTATTTTTTTTTTGTATGAAATTTGGTAGGAATCATCCTCATGAATAACCCTTATGTATGAAAATTTTTGAGATTTTTTATGATCTAAAATACATGCTAATATCTGCATCAAATCAGAACAAAAAAATCTCAACTTCTGCTAACTCTGCATACCTGATTTGGCTAAACCTAATCAACTACCAAACCCCACCCAACCCAAGCAAACTTTGATTGATCACTTAATCAACTTATATTTAAGTCATCCACATCATAAAAAGATAAAAAAACTATTTTATTCTTTGTTTTTTGATTTTAGATTGCATCAAGTTTCATCATGTGTTTATCATTCACATTAACTCAATCTTAAGGGCACTCTCCTCTGTCAGATCAGGACAGGATTTCATTACCTATCCTAGGTCCAAAACAACCATCTTGCATTTGAGCCCAAGCCTAATAAAATTAACTAGCAATATAATTTATTTAGGGACACCAACAGGTTGGGTCCGAGTTTTGTGGGTACACTAGTGCACTCAATTTTCCAACTATTATTGGAAACTGGTGTCTAAGGCTAGAGGTCCAGAGGCAAACGTCCTAAGTGGACTGATGGTTTTTAACTAGGACCCTATGACCAGCAAGGGGAGCCTCCCACCACCCCACCTCTTACCTGGCCAGTGAAAGGATTAGTTGTTGAGTTGGGTGTAAGTTTAGTTGACCCATTCAACTTTGGCTCTAGGTCTGGCAAACTCTAGAACGTGTTAACCCTTATGTGCTTGATTGCATCATAATCTCGTGTTTGATTGAGTGCATGACCACCAGGTCAGGAGTCCAGTACCATCAGTCTAAACCCCAACCCATGATGGGGGATAATAATTAAGACTAAATTACTATTAATAAATCATAATTATCAGAGTAAAATAGAGACTAATTTTTTTTATAATTTTTTAGATTTTTAAGAAGACTCAAAGGTAACAATAAAATAAACTAGTTCTAGTTAACTACCCGCAAGTATACCTAACAAGTAAATAAGAAAAATAGGATTTGGTGGCTGAGAAACCATCGTAAACAAGGGTTTACTTTCAACTATTCAGAGATCAAAGAGAAAGGAAGAGGTTTTAAGTGTTACCAATGAAGAACCGTCTCTCTGATGCAGATCTGATTGGACTCTCAAGATTTTGTGGTAGGGCTTCAAGATCTTGATCCTCGGGCTCTGATCTCTAGCGATGCTGGTTTCAAGGCAAGAACACCTGACTTTGATTCCAAATCACCTGCAAACACCCAACAAAGGAAGTTTTTAGTTAGATAGAAGCAAAGTAAAGAAAAGATGGAAGAATAAAAGGAAAAAGGAAAGGAAGAAGTTGGCTAGGGTTTTCTTGATTGCTAGATAGGTAGGGCCTCACATTCCACGATTCTCTATAGAACAAAGGAAAGGGCCTCATACCTTACGATGCACATAGCAAAGGAATTGGATAGAATAATGTCTTTATTGATGAATGAATAATAATAATACAAGGGGGGTTGATGAGGTATTTATAGACCCTTAACCAGTGGTGTAAAAGATCTCTCGTTCCTTGATGGATGTGGCCTAAAAAATCAAGCCAGAGACCCATGGATACCCGGCTTTCTGCTCGGTGGTCCGATTGAGGCTTGGCTGGAGTCGTTGGATTCGTAGGAACTCGGGGACCTGCAAACAACTATCAAGGATGACAAAACAAGGTTAAAAACAAGGAGAATCTCAGGAAAATAGCAAGGGGCATGAGGATGAAGAGGCTTGAAAGGGGTTGGTCGACTGGGGTTTCTTCAGGTAGACCTTCGGCAGGACTTCAGGCACACAGGATCCCTTAATGCACACAGCAGGGAGGCACACAGTAATAGAAGAACCCAATAAAAGTTCATATCAATAATCAATCTCTCATACAAGAGACTATGGTCTTTTAAATAGACCCTTAGTCTTGGGCCCCAAGTAAGGATATTAAAGTAAATACATAGGACTCTTATTCCCACTCAAACCCTAGCTAGAAAATAAGGAAATATTAGGTAAAAAAAATCCCTAAAATTCTCTCCTTCTCTCTTGACTTGGTCAACACTCCAAGGATGCCTAGGGGGGCACGTTGGGCTTCTAGGAGCAGCAAGGGGCCGGCCCAAAGGGGCTTGGGTGCATGGGCTTGGGCCTTTGGAATCTGGGGTGGCCTGGTAGCCAGGTAGCAGGAATATTCCTTGGTATCTTGCTTCTTAGGGGCTTGGGCTTGGTGGCTGGGCTTGATTTCTTTGGGCTAGGATGCAGATGGACCTCTAGAATCATGGATGACCTAGTCTATGAATATACTTTAGCATTTGGAAGGGAATCTGGGCATCTAGAGGGCATTTGCAAGGAATCAAGGTTTCTGATTTCTCCTCCTGAGGGCTTCAAATCTTCAGGCTAGGTTGGACTTGGGCTTTACTTCCATATCTTCAAACTAGTTGGACTTGGTCTTCACTTGTATGATGTGGTCTTTAGTTTTCAGTGTACTTGGATAGGACTCAAAAAAAATAAAATTAGCTCAACATGAGTTGACTAGCATTGGACTGAACTAGCTCAACATGAGCTGACTAATACTGAACTGAAATAACAACTCAAAAGACTCAAATAACAACTAAAATGGACTTAGATGGGCTAAGCCCTTATTATAGATAGACTTATAAATTATTGATCAACCCATAGATGGTTGAAAAGCCTCTGTCTTATTCTGGTGCCTTTGGTGTCCGCACCAATTCTCCAGGGATGGGAGGAACTCGACCCTGTCGAGTGAAGATCAGGCTGGCTCAAATATCTCTCGAGAATGTCTGGGTTGAGGTGCTGCAAGTCCTCTCGAGAAATCTATGAATCGTCCGACTCTAGCCAGCCTTACGATTAGACCAGGAAGCGTTGATAGCCACGGCCCCGGGTCGTAATGGCTTGATCATCTAGGACACACTCGATCCGTTCTCCTCTCTCAGGCCAATTTGATAGTGGACACTTTGGGTTAGGGTCACTCATAACATGAGCGGATAGGTCCAAAGGCCTCACTAGGTATCATTGCCGGTTCGCTGTACTCAACCAGGTCTGTAATATTGAAGGTAGAACTAATGCCCAAATCTGAAAGCAAACCTAACACAGGAATTTGTTCCAACCCTCTCTATCACTTTAAAAGGTCTAGCTCTATGAGCATGAAGCTTCTTTTAGGCCTAAGCCTAACCAAGATAAAATCTACTACATCAAATTATTCGGTCCTTCTTCGAAAAATTAGCCAGTTTATTTTAAGATTAGTGCAGGTGGTGAACATGCTGGGCACATGCAGACTCCTAACAGATGATGCAAAGGACTCATACTGACACCTAATAGACTCGACTTTACATTCCTATGGAAGGAAATTTTATTGAACTCTTTGGATCTAAACCTAACAGATTATAGGTTCTCTAGGTTTGATCCTATCTTGACATGCACATGAAAATTTACAGTGAACTCCTAGCAAATTCCAAAGAGTATGCCAGAAGTAAGATGCAAACCTAACATGCATGATGAATGCATGCAGTATGCTAATCTCAGCTAAATGCAATCTAATGATCCTAGAAATGCTGGAGGTGTCTGGAAAGGGCAGAAAATAGGAAGTGGGTTCAAAATTAGTCTGGTAGGGTAGGGAAAAAGGTTCAAGGTTAGTTGGATAAAGTAGGATATAAGAAGGGACGTCAGGGAGTAATCCTAGACTAATAAGGCTAACCTTACGGGGTTGCTATATATCTATGGGGTTTGCATAATAGAAGGATGGGTTATTAATCTCAGGGAAGAGGTCCTTGATGGGAACTATAGGAGGAGGCTCATCCCGAGGGTACTGATTCAAAGAGATTAGGTCCTTAATAAATTCTTCAGGTTCTTGTATTTTAGGACTAGACTCTATAATTTGGCTCTCCTCTATGGTGTCCTCAGGTAAGGCTCGAGTAGCAGTACCTAGGTTCTCTTCCTCTAATTGTTCATCCACTATAGCTTTAGGCTGGGTATAGTCAAGGTAAACTAACTCTAGGTTGGCTTCTACGTGGGTACCTACAGGGTCAACTAATTCTAGGTCTTCTAGAGGCATCTCCGCTTCTCCCTCATACTCATCCACTAAGTTCACATCAGCTTCATATACTTCCATGTTAATGTAAGCCTTGTCAATCAAAGGGATGGTAGGAGAAGGTCGGCTAAGGAAAAATTGACTAGGTCTTGGTTTTTGATTATGGGCACTACTCCTAGTAGGTTCAGGTTGCCTAAGGGGTAGTGGCTCACTATTGGGTTCATAGGACAAGGGTGTAGATCCATGGGTCATGGAATTATAGGATCTGGGGTCATAGGATTTAGGTTCAGCTCTATGGGTCTTGGGTCTACTGGACTCATGGGATATGGGTTCATATGTTCTAGGTTCATAGGATTTGGAGTCATAAAATCTATAGGTTGTGGATCTTTTGGACTGATAGGACTTGGGTAGGTATTTTCTCCTTAGTTCAAGTTTCATATCACTCCAGGTAGTTATGGGTTCGTGACTTTCTAGCCTAAGTATTCTCTCAATACTATCCCAGTCTAGCCTGGCCTGGTGAACTAACTTAGCTTTAGCAAACTTGAACTGACATCTTTCAGAATCGAAACCCATATTTTGTTCAAAATACAGGTCCATATCTCTTTCCCAAGCAAGATAATTCTCACACTCAAGATCATAAAATTTAGGTGCTACCAACACAACATAACTAGTTGCTCTCCTAGGGTTGGGCTCCAAATAGGGGTCATGGTAAGGGGTTCTCCTAGGGTTGGGCTCCCTATATGGGTTCGAGTATTGAGTCCTCCTAGGGTTGGACTCCCTATATGGGTCAGATTATTGGATTCTCCTAGGGTTGGGCTCCCTATATGGGTCAGAGTATTGGGTCCTTCTAGGGTTGGACTCCCTATATGGGTCAGAGTATTGGGTTCTTCTAGGGTTGGGCTTTATGGTTTCACTAGGTTGAGTTGGGTTGAGGCTATTGGTCTGGGTCAATTGAGTCATCTGGGTAATTAATTGGGTAGACATCTGGGCCATTTGGTCAGCAAGGGCTTTAATTTGGGCTTCAAGATTATCCATAGATTTAGACAAAAAGTAGAGATGGTGGATGATATGATGCTCCTGATCTAGTGCTCATACAAGACTCAATCAAACAAACTACAGCTCCCTAGACCTAGAGTCAAAAACTAGATGCTCAATCAGGGTGGCAAACTAGCTTATAGTAACCCTATACTCAGCCAGGCAGGTGTAAGGGGAGTGTTAGGTCCTTGATTGCCAATCCTAGACAACAATCAGAGATTGGCCAGGTAGGCGGACCAGCACACTAGCCCTTCAGGATTGAATCCCTGAACCACCACTCTAGACAGTAAGCATAAGGCACACACAGGTTAGCTTGACACAGTGATCTAACACTTAGCCCGGACCCGACCAGTTGCTGTCCCTAACCCACTAGGGCAAATTAAGTCTAATCGATTTTAAGTTAGGCTTGGGACTAAATGCAGGGGATGTCGTTTTGGGCTAAGGAGAGGTGATCAAATCCTCCCCCCATCTGACATAGCAAGAGTGCCCTTAAAGGTAGTTTATGCAATGATGGCAGGCAGATGATGCAAAATTAGGATTTAAGTGTTTTAGGTAGCTTTTATATATGTGATTTTTTTTTTTATTCTTTTGCAAAAATATGATTTGAAGAAAATGACATAATATGCTAGAAACATACTAAAAATAAAAGATATGCAAAGAGATGCTAAACAAAACCCTAAACCTTCCAAAATTGTCTTGCTGAAAAAATAGAGCCAAAAATTTACAGGTTGTATTTCGGCTTGCAGAAACTAAACAGACCAAAAAAAAATCTGCAAAAATTTTTTAAAATATATCCAATTATGGAGAATCCAGAAAATAAATTTTAATTTTTTTTTAATTTTTAGCAAGGAGAAATAACTAAAAGAATAGAGCATATACAGACTGAAAAATTACAGGAAATAAGCCCTAATCTAAGCTCTGATACTAGATGATGTGGGACTAATATGCATGCAATTATTTTGATGTGTTTTATATGTGGAGTTAAGTGATTAAATCCCAAAAATTAGATAAAAATAAGTTGTAGGGAATTCTATATGAATTTTAGAATCTATGCATGCAGATTAGGACCTAAGAAAGCAGTAAAGATGGATCGCCGGGACTGAGAAGCCTCGGTTAGGGCAAGTTCTCCCATAATAAAATTATTGGTGGTAGAGGGGGTGTACCTGGCAATGTCTGATGTGCCTGGTGATGATCGCAGTGAAGAGATCCCTCGTTCCTCAATGGATGCAGCCTGGAAAACCGAGCTAGAGACTCGCGGATACCCGGCTTTCTGATCGGTGGTCCGATTGAGGCTTGACTGGAGTCATTGGATTCGTAGGAACTCGAGGACCTGCAAACAACCATCAAGGGTGAGAAAACAAGGTTAGAAACAAGGAGAATCTTAGGAAAACATCAAGGGGTGTGAGGATGAAGAGGCTTGAAAAGGGTTGGTCGGCTAGGGTTTCTTCTGGTAGATCATCGGTAGGACTTCAGGCACATAGGATCCCTTAATGCACACAGTAGGAAGGCACACAGCAATAGAAGAACTCAATAGAATTTCATATCAATAATCAATCTCTCATACAAGAGACTAGGGTCCTTTAAATAGACCCTTAGTCTTGGGCCCCAAGTAAGGATATAAAAGTAAATACATAGGACTCTTATTCCCACTCAAACCCTAGCTAGAAAATAAGGAAACATTAGGTAGAAAAAATCCCTAAAATTCTCTCCTCCTCTCTTGACTTGGTCAAAACTCCAAGGACACCTAGGGGGGTGTGTTGGGATTCTAGGAGCAGCAAGGGGCCAACCTAAAGGGGCTCGGGCGCATGGGCTTGGGCCTCTGGAAGCTTGGGTGGTCTGGTAGCTAGTAGCAGATGCAGATGGACATCTGGAATCATGGATGCCCTAGTCTATGAATATACTTTGGCATATGGAAGGGAATCTAGATATCTGGAGGGCATCTACAAGGAATCAAGATTTCTGATTTCTCCTATTGAGGTCTTCAAATCTTCAGGCTGGGTTGGACTTGGGCTTTACTTCCATATCTTCAAACTAGTTGGAATTGGTCTTCAATTGTATGATGTGGTCTTGAGTCTTCAGTGTACTTGGACAGGATTCAAAAAAAATAAAATTAGCTCAACATGAGCTGACTAGCATTGGACTGAACTAGCTCAACATGAGCTGACTAATACTGAACTGAAATAACAACTCAAAAGACTCAAATAATAACTAAAATGGACTCAGATGGGCTAAGCCTTTATTAAAGATGGATTAATAAATTATTGATCAACCCACAGGGGGTTGAAAAGCCTCTGTCTTATTCTGGTGCCTTTGGTGTCTGCACCATCATATAACCATGGCTGCCTAGAATGATACTACTAACCCCCATTGGAATCACATCACACCATACTTTCTCCTGGTAAGATTGAATTTGGACTGGGACCTGGCATTGTAACTATTGACTCTGGTCTTGATTTTGATGATTGACAAAATACTTAAGTATATATGAGTACTAATTGTGTGTTTTAGTATGTTCATCAAATCTTAATACTCATCCATGTTGAATGAAGAAATGCTTGTATTTCAGTTGAAGAAGTCCTTCAAATTCATGGAATTTCAAGTTATAAGGACTTTGGAACATAACAAACACTTGGAAGGATTTAAAGTTTGATTTTGAAGAAGTTTCAGCACGTTTTAATACTAGCACAAGCAAGTGTCGACTCATGAAAAAGTTTAAGTGTCGACTCAAGGCCTGAGAACAAGAAAAATACAGAACTGTGAAAATCCAGAATTTTTGTCTCGAGCTGACCCAAGTGTCGACTCATAGAAATCAAGTATTGACTCATAGAAACCAAGTGTCGACTCACAAAAATCAAGTGTCAACTCATGAAGAACTCAAGTATCGACTCATCAGATTCAAGTGTTGACACTTGGAGTAACGGCTAGTTTTTCAGAAGTGCAGAATTGATTCCAACTTGCTTCAAATGGCTAGTTTTTCATCCCCAACAATCATAAACGATCATCTATGATTTGGAGAGCTATATAGATACTAAAAATCAAATGGGAAAGCAATCCTTTGGTGAGATTATTGAATATCCTTCAAGGATTCAAAAGTTGAGTGGTTCAAGCCTTCAAGCTTCCAAAGATAAGAGAGTGCATCCAAGTTCACATCATCAAGCTGTAATTAAAGGCTTCAACAACTTGAAAACAAGTTCTTCATCAATAATCAAGAACTTCAAAGAGATATTTGCTTTATTTAAGAAAGCTTTTATTGTGTTCTTTTCATATTATGCTTACTTTGTTTATTAAGATTTTTGGTGAGCCTTGGAAAATCAAAGAGGTTTGTTGATGAGCCTTGTGTGAAAACCAACAAGGTTGTTGGTGATCCCGTAAAACCAACATAGGTTATTGGTGAGCCCACAAAACCAACAAGGTTTTTTGTTAGCCATGAAAACCAAGAGGTTGTTGGTTAGCCTAAGTTAGAAAACCAACAAGGGTTTTGACTTGTGAGCCCGGTGAAAACAAGTTGGGTTTGATTAGTAAACCCAAAAAACTAATCGGCATAATCTTGGTGATTATAGTGAATTCCCAAGGAGAACTTGGGGAGTGGATGTAGATGCCATGGAGTGCACCGAATCACTATAAATTTGTTATGTTTGTGTAATTATTTTCTTTATGCATTTACTTTATAAATCTCGCTGCATATTATTTTGAAGCACACAAATACTTTGACAAAATACAAGCACTTAATTGCAATTAGCACATACTTGTTGAAATAGTTCAAAAATTTTTTATAAAATTCAATTCACCCCACCTCTTAGGTTGCTTTATCACTGGGCAATAATTGGTATCAGAGCTCGAAATCCAAAATTATTGGTATCTAAACTTTATGCTTTACAAAGAATCCAACAATTTTGAGTTAAAAGATCATGGCAGTCCTAGAAGGTGCTTATTTTGTTATAGGACATGCAACTAATAGATCACCATTTTTCGATGGCACTAATTATATTTTTTGAAAAACTTGCATGCGCATCTATATTCAATCTATTAGTTATTATCTTTGAAAAGTTATAGTTAATGGTCCTCATATTCCTTTCATTTTGGTTAATGGCATTTCCATTCCAAAACTCGAAGAGGATTGGAATGAATATGATATTAAGCAATATGAAATTAATGCTAAAGCAATGAACTCGCTTTATTGTGCATTGGACTCTAATGAATTCAATAGGATCTCCACATGCACATCGATGAAGGATATATGGGACACACTTGAAATTACTCATGAGGGTACTCTTCAAGTAAAAAATACAAAACTTAATATGCTTGTTCATTCTTTTGAAATGTTTGAAATGCTACATTATGAATCTATATCTAATATGTATACTAGATTTATGACTATTGTTAATGAATTGAAAAGTCTTGGCAAAGTCTATACTAATGCTGATTTGGTTAATAAATTCTTAGATCTTTGCCAATATCATGGGATCCAAAGGTAATGGCACTCCAAGAAGCCTAAGATATTGATACCCTACCTTTGGAGGAGCTTATTGGTCACTAATGATCCATGAGTTGAATTTATGGTACAAAGAAGTTCTTGCTGATTAAGAGAAGAAAAAGATAATAGTCCTCAAGACTAAAAAGAAATTCAAGACAATGATGATAACTTGGAGCATTAGTGAAGATTCTAGTTCGAAAGAAGAATAAGAAGTTGCCAATCTTTGCTTTATGGCAAATGAGGAAGAGGTATGTGCTGAAAATGAATATGATTTTATCTTTGATGAATTACATGATGCATTTAATGATCTTGAGCATGAATACAAATTGCTAAAAATTAAGCATAAGAAATTAAAAAGGCATGCTGACTCTTTTTCTCTTGAAAACATCAAACTTGCTAATAAAAATCATGATTTAAATGTAGAGATTGATGTTTTAGAAATTAATAAGAATAATCTTTCTAAAGAAAAAGAATTTTTTTTTTTAAAAAAAATTTGATTTGAAAGAATTATGCAATAAGTTTTCAAATGAGAAAAATATTTTATGAAATGAAATAGAAATTCTAAGAAGATCCAAGATTTTTGTATCAAATTATGAGCTTTTAAAGAAAAACAAAAATCTTGAGTTGAAAAATAAGAGTTTCTTTGTTGCTACTTCTTCCAATATTGCATGCTTTAAATATGAAAAATTTGGACTTAATGCATATCCTTGTAAATTAAGAAAAATATGGATTCCAAAAGGAACCATATTCACTAACCCTAAAGGATCCAAGAAAGTTTGGGTACCAAAATTGTCCACCTAGTTTATTTTGCAGGAATGCTTGCAGCCCAACATGAAGAAAAGAAGTTTTTGAAAAGTGGATATACAAGACAATACGAAGAGTGGACAAGCTATATTTTTGACTAAATGGTAAAAGAAGGATTATACATATTGGTAAATTCTAAACATTTCCTTCCATAATTGAAAATGTAGTTGAATATTTGTTATAAATATTGCATCAATTACTTTGAAAATTTTTTTTAAATGATTAATTAGAATCAAGTTTAGACTTATAGTCATTGGTTATGATCATGAACTTTTTGATGTTGATAAACTTCATACTATCATGATTAAACTTCTTATTATATGACCTTTACTTGATTTTAATTAATGTATCTTAAATTACTTCATGAAAAAATCTTTTAAAGTTGTATATTGCTTTGAAAATTATTTCAATTGATTAATTAGAATCATGTTCAGACTAATAGTCATTTATTGTGATCATGAACTTTTTGATATTGATGGATTTTAGACTCTCATGATTAAACTTGTGATTATTAGACTTTCACTTGATTTTGATTAATCTAGTTTTAAACTATTTCAAGTAAAATGTTATGATTTTTGGCATCTATGCTTAAGTTAGAAATGATTTAGATCAAGTTTAAAACTGATAGTTAAGGATTACATATAAGAAGAAGGTATGCACATTGCTAAATCATTAATCTAGTAGCTAGACTTGGTATCATATTACTTCTTGCATTTATATGGATATCAAATCATTTCAAATGGATTTTAAATCATGCTAAAAGTTTTTAAATGATCGATCTCTTATTTTTTGAAGATAATGTATATCTTGAAAATTCAAATCTTTAATTTCAAACTTAGTATGTGTATTCATATCTCAAATTGTTTGAAATTATGATGCTTGTGCCTTCATGTTTTATTCCTCAATGAATGCATATTTTTAAGGGGGAAACCCAACTAAGCCTATATAACAGAATTTAAAATAAAATATTTATAGTTGGTCAAAGGGGTTGGGTTCAAAGCTTTATTTACAGGTGATCCACAGGGATATGGGTTTAACCTGTCAATATTTTCTGGTCCTGGTGTCCACACTGACCCAGCTTAACCATGGACAATGATTTTGGTGCCCAACTGAGGGCCATTACTAAACAGTTAACCCAGATGAACATCTAATTGAACACCCAGATGAACTAGATGAACATCCAATTGACCACCCAAATGAACTAGATGGATGACCGACTAACCCAAAGGTTGGACCGAGTAGAAGATTGATTAGGAAACGAAGGGAGAACCCATGAGTCCAACATCGAACCCGAGCCAGAGTCAACTCTCCCCACACCTCCCAACCCTAGGAGAGCTCGACGCCCTGACCCATTTTTGGAACCCAACCCTAGGAGAGCCCGCGTCCTGACCCCTTCCAGGAGCCCAACCCTAAGAGGCCCAATCAGAACATCATAGATCAAAATGAAAGGGTCATTAGGAACATCGGACTAGAAGCCCCCACATTTGATGGTAGTCTAGATCCTAAGATCTACATAGATTGGGAAGTTGACATGGACCAATATTTTGTATGGTATGGTATGAGCGAGGAGAGGAAGTTCAAATTATCCAGAATTAAGTTGGTATGCTAGGCTAGGTTGTTTGAGGAGAGTATTGAACGCATGACGAGACAACGAGGAGCAAACCCCATAAACACCTGGGAGGCCATAAAATAGAAACTTTAGGACAAGTACCTACCCGTATCCTACCATCAAAGATGCCTAGACCAATGGCAAAGGTTAAGTCAAAGAAATAGGACTTTGTCTGAGTACATAGCCAAATTTGATGAGTTTGCCATGAGGTGCGGCCAAGATGAGCTTGAGTTAGTGACCCTATCTAGGTTTAGGGTTGGCCTTCATGATGACATATAGATGGGGCTATTTTTGAGGGGGATCTCTGATCTTGAGCGAGCCTACCAGATAGCTAGAGACTATAAACAATTCCAGAGGGGGCCTATAACCCATCGACTCGAGCCCATCAGGACTAGTGCCCCTAACCCCAGACCAGGTCCTAGCCAAACCTATCCAAACTGGCCCAACCTTAACCAAGCCTGGTCTAACCCTAATCCAGCCCAACCCAGCCCTAGTACCTCACTGGCTAGTAGGGAAGACAAGGGTAAGGCACCTAAAACCCAGAGGAACCCAAGTCCTAGCCCCGATGCATATTTTAAATATTGTAAGGTAGGTCATTATGCTAGCCAATGCCCAACCAGGTCCTTATACATAGGAGAACTTGAGGAGGAACAGCCGGAACCCACAGATGAATTAGGAAAGGAAATATATGAAGCTGAGGACAACATGATAGATGCATATGAAGTTGATGAGGAGGAAGATGAGCAGTCTGACCTGTTAGGGGTAGTTAGGTGCATCCTAGCCCAAACTTAGACATAAGAGGACTGGCGCAGGACCAACATCCTATAGACTTTTGTGAAATTAGGGGATCAGGTATGCAAAATCATCATCGATAGTGGGACCTGCGTGAATGCTATCTCAACCAAGGCAGTTCGAACCTTAGGCTTGACCCTAGTTCCCCATCCCAGCCCCTACAAGGTTTCATGGATAGACTCAACCTCCATCTCCATCAAACTTAGATGCCCAGTCCAGATCCAGCGACAATCTTATTAGGAAAAGGTGTGGTGCAATATCATACCCATGGGAGTGAGTGGCATTATCTTAGGCGGACCTTGGCTATTTGACCATGATGCTACCTTATACGACCGATCGAATTCCTGCTCATTCAATTTTTATGGGAAGAAGATTTCGATTCACCTAGCCCCACCTAAGGATAATGTTAAGAGGGGATCTAGCTCACTGAAAGAGAAGAAAATTGGAGTTAATTTTATTACTTCTAAGGAGCTAGAAAAAGAGATTTCTGAGGGTTCCACTATTTGGATGTTAGCTGCTAAGGAAGTACCTGACTCAACTAATAAAGAACACCCTTAGGAGGTTAAGAAAATCTTAAGTGAGTTTGAGGACATATTTCCTGAAGATTTACTTGACCAGTTATCACCATTAAGGGACATCCAGCATGCAATAGATTTAGTCCCAGGAGCCACCCTACCCAACCTGCCCCACTATAGGATGAACCCAATTGAACATCTAGAGCTGCAGAAGTAGGTAGGAGATCTCCTTAAAAAAGGGTTTATTAGGGAGAGCTTAAGTCCATGTGATGTACGAGCCCTATTAACCCCTAATAAAGATGGCACATGGAGAATGTGAATTGACAGTCATGCCATAAACAAAATTTTTGTGAAATATAGGTTTCCCATCCCCCAACTGGATTATTTGTTAGATATGATGGCTGGTGAAACCATCTTTTCAAAGATTGACCTTAAGAGCGGATATCATCAGGTTAGGATCAGACATGGGAATGAATGAAAAATAGCATTTAAAACCAAGGATGGTCTGTATGAATAGGTAGTGATGCCTTTCGATTTGTCCAATGCCCCTAGCACCTTTATGAGGATCATGACCCAAGTCCTATGTGTGTTCATCAAAAAGTTTATTATGGTTTACTTTGATGACATCTTGACTATAGTAGGACTAAGAAAGACCACCTGAACCACCTTCAGCGAGTTTGCCAAACCCTTAGGAAGGAGAACATCTATGCAAATTTGAAGAAGTGTGATTTCATGACCCATAGAGTCATCTTCCTAGGATTCATAGTCACCCCCGAGAGAGTCTCAACAGACCCTAAGAAAGTTAGGTCCATAATAGAGTGGCCAATACCAGTAGCATTCATGACGTACGTAGTTTCCATGGTCTAGCCACCTTCTATAGTAGATTTATCCGGGGATTCAGTACCATTGTAGCACCCATAACTGACTATATTAGGAAGGGCAATTTTGAATGGACTAAAGCTGCTGATGATACCTTCTTAGAGATTAAAGATAGGATGACACAAGCACCCATCCTGAGGTTACCTGATTTTTCCAAGGTCTTTGAGGTAGCTTGTGATGCTTCAGGAGTAGACATAAGAGGAGTTTTGAACCAAGAGAGTCACCTAGTAGCCTTCTTCAGTGAAAAACTCAATGAGGCTAAACTTAAATACTTAACCTATGACAAGGAATTCTATGTGGTAGTACAAGCCCTTAGATATTGGAGACATTATCTACTACCCTAGGAGTTTGTCTTTTACTCTGACCATGAAGCACTCCTATTCCTAAACTCCAAGAAAAAGTTAAATCCTAAGCACGCCAAATGGGTAGAATACATCCAAGCATATACCTTTGTGCTAAACAATAGAGCTAGAATTGAAAATAAAGTAGTTGATGCCCTTAGTCACCGTGCCTTGCTTCTGAGTACTGTCAGGACTGAAGTTATAGGGTTCGATAGATTGAAAGATGAGTATAAGACCTGCCCTGACTTCAGTGAAATTTTCTAATCTGTTAAACTTAGACCATCCAGTTTTCATAGTGAGTACACCCCTCAAGATGGTTATCTTTTTAGAAATAATAGATTGTGTATTCCCAAAACCTCACTTAGAAAATTTTTAGTTTGGAAAACCCATGCTGGAGGCCTAGCTAATCATTTTGGAAGAGACAAGACTATGTTAGCTATAGAAGACCAATTCTTTTGGCCAGTCTTAAGGAGGGATGTTGCCCATATTGTGTCCAGATGTCAAACTTATGTTGTTGCCAAATAACAGAAGCAAAATATTGGTTTATACACCCCTTTACCTGTACCAGATCTCCCATGGCAAGACCTAAGCATGGACTTTGTATTCGGACTACCTAAGATCCTAAGGAAACATGACTCCATCTGTGTAGTGGTCTATAGGTTCTCAAAAATGGCCTATTTTATACCTTACTCTCAGACCTTTGATGCCTCCAAAGTAGCCAAGCTCTTTCTTGATCATGTGGTTAGGTTACATGGCCTTCCTAAGACCATAGTGTCCGATAGGGCCAAGCTCTTTCTTGATCATGTGGTTAGGTTACATGGCCTTCCTAAGATCATAGTGTCCAATAGGGATGTCCGTTTCACCAGTTATTTTTGGAAAACCCTTTGGCACTTATTAAGAACCAAGCTTAAATTTTCCACATCCTACCACCCTCAAACTGATGGCCAAACTGAGGTAGAGACCAAAGTTTAGGAAACCTGCTGAGATGCCTTGTAGGTGAGAACACCGGGAATTGGGACCTTCTCTTATCCAGAGCTGAATTTGCCTATAACAGTTCAGTCAATAGGTCCACAGGTAAGAGCCCATTCAAAATTGTTCATGGTTACAAGCCTAACAAACCTCTTGACCTAATTCTCTTGCCCTTGCATGCAAGAGTCTCTGAGTTGGCCGAGTCATTTGCATAGCATGTTAGGGATTTGCATAAGAAAATTAGTCAAAAGATTAACATAAGCAATAAAATCTATAAAAACTTGGCTAACTCCCGAAAAAGGTTTAAAAAATTTTCTACAGGGGACTATGTAATGATTAGGCTTAGGCCTGAGCGGTTCCCACCAGGGACCGTGAAGAAATTACATGCTCATGGAGCTGGACCCTTCAAGGTAATAAAGAGAGTTGGATCTGTTGCCCATAAATGGAGCCCAAAAGGGGGGGTGAATTGGGTCTTTTAAAAAATTTAAAGTAATAATGTGCAGGCCTTGTGCGGTTTGTGAGTTATGAAATTAATGCGCTAAGTTATATGTAGTGGAAAGCAAAAAAAAGAGTGCAATAAGTAAATAGGAAGAGATAGAAGAGACAATCACACACAAACACAAAGTTTATAGTGGTTCGGTGCAAACCTAGCACCTACATCCACTCCCCAAGCCATCCTTGGGAATTCCACTATAATCTCTCCAAGATTACAGCTGACTTGTTTTTCCAAAGGCTCACAAGTCAAAACCTATGTTGGTTTTATCACCTAGGCTCACCAACAAACCTTTACACTTGTTTTGTCTTCGGGCTCACAAGTTAACCCTAGTTGGTTTTATCACCTTGGCTCACCAACAAACCACAACAACCTTTTTTCAAGACACCCTTGAAAGCAAGGTCAAATCAAAAGAGAATTTCAGATATACAATTTAAAATAAACAAGACAAACTCTCTTCAAGAGTAGAATGAAAACTTTGAGGCTCTAATTGATGCTTCTCTTGTCTTCTTCTCCTTGGAATATTCTTCAAGCTCCTCTTTTGGAATGTTGAAATGATAGGCTTGTAGGCTGTTTCAGGGAATCACTCTTTAAATGGCTCTTTGAATTGAAGTTCTTGAGAAAATCTTGGCTTTTTGGCTTTCAATGGACTTCAATACCTCAAGAATGAAGTTGGTGAAACTTAAATACAAAGAAAAACTTTCAAAAAATGGTTTGTGACCATTTGAGCATCGAATCTAGCCATTGGGAGCTTGAAAAGATGTTTCTGCAAGTCAGAAAAATGATCCATTAGGGCTGTCAGAACCTGAGTGTCGACACTTGGTTTGTCAGGTGTCGACACGTGGCTGTCATGTGTCGACACTTGACTTCCAGGTGTCGACACTTGACTTCCAGGTGTCGACACTTGAACTTTCAAGTATCGACACTTGATTCACAGGTGTCGACACTTGACACAAAAATACTCCAATAGCCATGTTCTGGATTTTCAAAATGTCTCAAGCCTTGAGTCGACACTTGGAAACTTAAGTGTCGACACTTGAGTTTCAGGTATCAACACTTGAATTCTGGGTGTCGACACTTAGCATGCCAAGGAGTTTTTTTGCATGCCAAGAGCTGAAGTGTCGACACTTGACTTCCCAGGTGTCGACACTTGGTTCTGAAAAATTCACAATTAAGTACAAATAAACCCAAAAACACAAGTGTTGAAAAAATGCTTCGTGCCACAACGTGCCACGATACTTTAGTTTTGAGAATTTGAGGTGCTTGTTTCTTGAAAACTCACAACTAGAAATAAATATTAGTACACAATATGTACTCAATGTTTTGTTATTCATCAAAATCACTAGGTGGAGCCAATAATCTTCCCCTTTTTGATGATAAGGAAACCTTGAATATCTCAACATTTAATTTCAAATCAGAACAAGCATAGTTATGAAGGATGAATTCAAGCTAATACATCCACAACTTGCATAGTTAAGAAGGATGAATCTCCCCCTTAGTTAGATAATTCTAATAAGAACAAGCAGAATGTTGGTATCAGATTTATGCAATATTGGTATTAGATCAAATTTGAAATTCATAAAACTAAGATTCTACTCCCTCTTTTTGTCAATCATTAGAAAAAGGGAGTAAACTCCCCTCAAAATGAGCATGGAGATAAAAAATAGTAGAGTATCAGAGTTGATTCAAGAGTTAATAGGTATCAGAGCCAAAATGTATATCTATAAACATCAAGCTGTCAGAAGCAATCATAGTGATTCATAAATTGTAAACATCAAACAGAAAGAAAGATATATATATATATCTGTCAAGTAGTGTTTTCAGTACAAAATTTGCTGACTCATCAGCAATACTGAAACAAACAAAATACATCAAGAGTCATAAATCATAAGTAACAAGAGTCATAAATAACATACAACACCATAAACATCTGTGAGGCTAATCCTCATTAGATGGGATCTCAAAAGAAATAGGACCTGTGATCCTAGACCTATGGGCTAGACCACTAGGAGTCTTCAAAATACCACGACTCCGAGTCCTAGTAGAAGGTCCAAAATGGGGTACAACCCTAGAAGCTCTAGTAGAGGGAGGGGGAAGAGTCTCAGCAGGAGTGACAAAGACTGGATCAGTGGAGATAGGTGTGCCAGTCGCATCAGCGGGAGGAACAACAGGAGACTGCGGCTCTCGGCTGACTACCTCATATCCATCTGCGCCATCACCACTGTCACTATCGCTGTCATCAATAACATCAGTATCTCTATCCTCAATGCCATCAGCACGGTCACCACCATCAATAGTGTCATCAGGGTCATCCTGGTAGTCGTCGTCATCATCATCACCAGCTGGTGGATCAGCAGGAGCAATAGGAGGAAAGAGGGATCTAAGCTTATCCTCAATGCGAGCAAATCCTGCCTCCATAGTCTAACGAATCTCAGCATGCTCTGAAGCTGTATGAGCTCTAAGGCTCTCTATCTCTATCCGTAGCTGAGTCGTCCGTACTCCAAGACCAATGAGCTCACTCCTACCTCCACAAACTGTTGACGAGAATGCTCCTCAAAAGATAATCCAGTAGACGCTGGAGGAGCAGCTGAAGGAGTGGCAGTAGGTGTCATAGGCTCCATCTCAGATGCATGAGCAGCTTGAGCAGGTGAACTAATTGGCCCTGATGGCCCTGCCTCTGCCTCTCGTATCTCGTCCTCCTCATCTGGCTCCTGGCCAGACTCTCTCCGAACCCATCGAGCTGCGACTAGTCTGTATCCCATGCAATGTAGCGACCTCTCATCGTAGACATCCGTGTGCAGAATCTCCTTGGGGATCTCCCCCTCTAAGGATACTCTACATGCTCTAAATAGTCTGGTCAACCCCATACCGTAGGGTAAACAGTGTCGCCGCTGGCTTGCAGCATCTCTCATCTATGCTAGCATCATGGATGGAATATCGACCTGAGTCCTCTAAGTCAAGCAAACCATGAGCATCAGCTCTCTCTCGGTGATGAAGTCGAAATGCCCAGTCTTCGAAAGCAATATCCGAGCTGTGATATGGTGCAGAAGGTACATCTCCACTAAAAGCTGGTTCGTGGTGACCACCGTCACTCCATGAACATCCTCATGCTCAAGAATACACCGAAAGGCAACCTCTCTATCCTCCACAAAAAAAATATTGATACCATAATGCAGAATCTGCCAAATCCTGCTCAGAAGCTCCTCAGTCAGGAGAATCTCTACACCTCAGACAGTAGTCCTCCACAGCAATCGACGGTAGTCCATGGCACCATAAAACTCATGCACTAGATGAGGATAATACCTCTCCTGCATGGTACAGAAGGGTACCAGTCCTGATCAGTGAGTGTCTGTCTGATCTGGAAATGCTGTCTGTCAAAGAACTCGAGGTCAATCCGTCATCCTGAAGCTACAGCCTTCCCTGCCATCCTCTCTGCAGGGGAACCTGGGGCAATTGAACTACTGGCCTCTCTTGTATCATGTATAGTCTTGGTCCTCCTCTCTGATCCCTGACTAGGTCTCCTAATAGCTAATCTCTTTCTTGGACCAATCATAATCTAACTGAACAAGAAAGGAAGAAGATAAATAATCTAGGAAAGTATAGGTTTCAATCAGGTTAAGAACTTATGCTAAAGGAGGCTACGTCTCCCTAAGAGAGGAATACTAGCTTTCAAGAGAAGCTAGAATAGGTTTTGAAAACTGGGATTAACCAAATTTGAGTTGTAAAATACAAGAAATCGAGGTGAAATACTTTTGACAAAAGAAATCGGGGGTAAAATACCATTAAATACACGAAATCGAGGGTCATAAGGACATTTTAGGGTTATAAAACTAATCCCAATATATGTAAAATGTATATATAAAATATTCAGGTTGCGAGAAATACATTTTATAAGGCTAGTAAATTAGGTTTAACTGAGTATGTGGGATTTGGGTTAAAACAAATTAGGGTTTTAGATTAAACACCAAAGTAGTGAAAATGAGGGTAAAATGTTATGAAAACATCACAAATATTCTTTCCAAAACAATAGAAATGCAATAAATAATTTATAAAACTGGGTTTTAGATGAAAACCCTAGGATTTTTCAGTCAAAAATCAATCCAACAGTGATTTTAAGGAAAAATCGGACGGAATATATGGGAAATCATCCAAAAAATCATGAGAAAAATCGGACGGAATATATGGGAAATCATCCAAAAAATCATGAGAAAACCAATAGGAATGCATTCAAGCATAATTCCTTCTAAATGGAATCTTCCAAATGACTAAAAACATCGAAAAACCTGATCAAAATCCATTGAAAATGGATGGAAAACCTTATACCTAGGTTACACGGTTCCAAAATAACAAAAATGAGAGGGGAAATACCTGCTTTCAGTTGGGGAAAACGGGAAAAGAGTTGATTTGGATGGAGTGGAGCTTGGGGGACCACTGGAGCTCGAGAGAAAGCGGGGGAAATCAAAATACAAAACCCTCGATCCACCCTAAAAGATAAAAATTTTCTCTCGAATGTCGACACTTGGGATTTCTCAAGTGTCGACACTTGGTCAAATGTCGACACTTCGCAAAATCCAAGTGTCGACACTTGGCCAAGAAAATCCCCAAAAATTTTGAAAAAAAATCTTCAAAAATTCAAGGATGATTTTAAACGCTTTTGGGACAAAACTCAAGTGATTTTTGAGTAAAATAACTTGGATATGATGAAATTTGAGAGAGTTCTAGGAGAATGGATCAATGATACCTAACTCTCTTCTAATCAGACAAAATCTCTCTTCACTCAATGGTTTGGTAAATACATCGGCTAATTGATCATCAGTACACACAAATTCAAGTATTACATCAGAGTTTTGTATGTGATCTCTTAAGAAATGATGTCTTATTTCAATGTGTTTACTTCTTGAATGTTGCACAGGATTCTTTGTTAGATTGATCGCACTAGTATTGTCACATCTTATGGGTGTCTTAATTAGTTTAATGCCAAAATCTTTGAGTTGTTGTTTGATCCATAGAATTTGAGCACAATAGCTTCCAGCTGCTATATATTCGACTTCAGCCATAGATAGAGCAACTGAATTTTGTTTCTTGCTGCTCCATGAGATCAAATTTACTCTAAGAAACTGACAGGTTCCACTAGTGCTATTATGATCAAGTTTACACCCAGCAAAGTCAGCATCAGAATAAGCAATCAATTCAAATGAAGAATGTCTAGAGTACCAAAGACCAATTAAGCTAGATAGATATCTAAGTATGCATTTAACAGCCAAAAGATGAGATTCTTTAGGATTAGACTGATATCTAGCTCACATACAAACACTAAACATGATATCGACCTACTAGCAGTAAGATATAATAATAAACCAATCATGCCATGATAAAGTTTTTGGTGTACAAATTTACCTGATTCATCCTTGTCAAGTCTACAAGAGGAGCTCATAAGGGTACCTAATGACTTGGTGCTATCTATCCCAAACTTCTTGAGTATTTCTTTTGTGTACTTGGCTTGGTTGATGAAGATCCCCTCTTTGGTTTGCTTTATTTGGAGTTCGAGGAAGAAGTTTAGTTCTCCCATCATGCTCATCTCGAACTCACCCTGCATTAATCTTGCAAACTCTTGACAAAGAGATTCGTTAGTAGCACCGAATATGATATCATCTACATATATTTGTACTACCAAGAGATCTTCATTCTTTTTCTTCAAAAATAAAGTTTTGTCAATATTACCTCTAGTAAAATCATTTTTGAGCAAGAAAGAACTTAAACGATCATACTAAGCTCTAAGAGCTTGTTTCAAACCATACAAAGCTTTATGAAGTTTGAAAACATGGTTTGGAAATTCAGGGTTTTCAAAACCAGGCAGTTGTTCAATATAAACCTCTTCTTCAATAAAACCATCAAAAAGGCACTTTTAACATCCATTTGAAACAATTTAAAATCCATAAAACAAGCAAAAGCCAACAATAGTCTAATTGCCTCAAGTCTAGCCACAGGAGCAAAGGTTTCATCAAAATCAATCCCTTCCTCCTGATTTTATCATTTGATAACTAGTCTAGCCTTATTTCTTGTAACAATACTATTTTCATCAAGTTTGTTTCTAAAAACCCATTTAGTGCCAATAATTGAAATATTTGAAGGCTTATCTACTAAAGTCCAAACATTGTTTTTTTTAAATTGGTTAAGTTCATCTTGTATAGCATTTATCCAATTACTATCATTTTCAGCTTCTTCAATAGTCTTAGATTTAATTTAAGACACAAATGCTATGTAATCACATATATTTCTAAGGGATGATCGAGTACTTACACCTTTAGATGGATCACTAATGATATGTTCTTTTGGGTGTCCATGAGCATACCTCCATTCTTTAGGTAGAGGATCAACAGTAGATGTGTTTTCATCAACTTGTGCTTGATCTCCTTCATTGTTTTGATCAACTTCTTGTTCCTTGGTAGGCTCTTCATTGTTGCTCACTTCTTTAGTTCTTTTAGTACCTATTTCATCAGAATGTACATCTTCTTTTCTAGAAGATTTCTGGTTAGACTCATCAAATACTACATGTATGGATTCTTCAACAACAAGTATTTTTCTGTTGAAGACCCTGTATGCCTTGCTAGATGTAGAGTAGCCTAGAAAGACACTCTCATCTGACTTGGCATCAAATTTGTTCAAATTATCTTTACCATTATTTAAGATGAAACAACGGCATCCAAAAACATGAAAATAATGAATTGAAGGTTTTCTACCTTTCCAAAGCTCATACGGTATTTTCTTTAAAATCGATCGGATTAAAACATGGTTTAAAACATAGCATGCAGTGTTTATGGCTTCCACCTAAAGATATCTAGGTAGGTCATTTTCACAAAGCATGGTGCGTGCCATTTCTTTAAGAGTTCTATTTTTCCTTTCTACCATCTCATTTTGTTGAGGTGTCCTAGGTACTGAAAAATTATGATGAATGCCATTTTCAATACAGAATTTGTCAAAATCAGAATTTTCAAATTCGGTTCCATGGTCACTTCTCAAAGATATAATTGAAATACCTTTTTCATTTGAAACTCTATTATGAAATCTAATGAATTCAGAAAATGTTTCATCTTTGTGTGCTAAAAATATGATCCAAGTAAAATGTGAGAAATTATCTACAATGACTAGATCGTACTTCTTACCTCCCGAAAAAGATTTAAAAAATTTTCTACAGGGGACTATGTAATGATTAGGCTTAGGCCTGAGTGGTTCCCACCAGGGACCGTGAAGAAATTACATGCTCATGGAGCTAGACCCTACAAGGTAATAAAGAGAGTTGGATCTGTTACCCAAAAATGGAGCCCAAGAGAGGGGGTGAATTGGGTCTTTTAAAAAACTTAAAGCAATAATGTGCAGGCCTTGTGGTGTTTGTGAGTTATAAAATTGATGAACTAAGTTATATGCAGCGAAAAGCAATAAAAAGAGTGCAATAAGTAAAGAGAAAGAGATAGAAGAGACAATCACACACAAACACAAAGTTTATAGTGGTTTGGTGCAAACCTAGCACCTACATCCACTCCCCAAGCCACCCTTGGGAATTTCACTATAATCTCTCCAAGATTATAGTTGACTTGTTTTTCCTAAAGCTTACAAGTCAAAACCTATGTTGGTTTTATCACCTAGGCTCACCAACAAACCTTTACACTTGTTTTATCTTCGGGTTCACAAGTTAACCCTAGTTGGTTTTATCACCTTGGCTCACCAACAAACCACAACAACCTTCTTTCAAGACACCCTTGAAAGTAAGGTCAAATCAAAGGAGAATTTTAGATATACAATTTAAAATAAACAAGACAAACTCTCTTCAAGAGTAGAATGAAAGCTTTGAGGCTCTAATTAATGCTTCTCTTATCTTCTTCTCCTTGGAATATTCTTCAAGCTCCTCTTTTAGAATGTTGAAATGATAGGCTTGTAGGCTTTTCTAGGGAATCACTCTTTAAATGGCTCTTTGAAGTGAAGTTCTTAAGAGAATCTTGGCTTTTTGGCTTTCAATGGACTTCAATACCTCAATAATGAAGTTGGTGAAGCTTAAATACATAGAAAAACTTCCAAAAAATGGTTTGTGACCGTTTGACCATCGAATCTAGCTATTGGGAGCTTGAAAAGATGTTTCTGTAAGTCAGAAAAATAGATCCGTTAGGACTTGTCAGAGCCCGAGTGTCGACACTTAGTTTGTCAGGTGTCGACACTTGGCTGTCAGGTGTCGACACTTGATTTCTAGGTATCGATACTTGAACTTTCAAGTATCGACACTTGATTCACAGGTGTCGACACTTGATACAAAAACACTCCAATGGTCATGTTCTGGATTTTCAAAAAGTCTCAGGCCTTGAGTCAATACTTGGGAACTTAAGTGTCGACACTTGAGTTGTAGGTGTCAACACTTGAATTCTGGGTGTCGACACTTGGCATGCCAAGAAGTTTTTCTACGTGCCAAGAGCTGAAGTGTCGACACTTGACTTCCCAAGTGTCGACACTTGGTTCTGAAAAATTCATAATTAAGTGCAAATAAACCCAAAAACACAAGTGTTGAATATAAAACTTAAAACCAATATAAATAACAAATAAATGAACTCTTTTAAGCCCTTTTTGCATGGAGAAGACTCCTCAAATCACGAAAAATATTTCATGCCGCAACGTGCCACGATACTTTAATTTTGAGAATTTGAGGTGCTTGTTTCCTGAAAACTCATAACTATAAATAAATATTAGTACACAATATGTACTCAAAGTTTTGTTATTCATCAAAATCACTAGGTGGAGCCAAAAAGATCCAATGCCTATGTGCTCGAGTTGCCACCCGAATTAGGTATTAGTTTAACCTTCAATATTTCAGACCTTGTTGAGTTTAGGGAACCGGCAACGATACCTAGCAAGCCTTTTGGACCTATCCCCTTCCTTTAGAGTGAGCATATCCTAGAGTGTCCACCAACAAACTGGCCTCTGAGAGATGAAAGGATTGAGCACATCCTGGACGATCAAGTGATCAGTACCTAGAATAAAGGCTAGCAACGATATTTGGTCCGATAGCAAGGTCGACCAGAATTCGAGAATTCGTAGATCACCTGAGAGGATCTGCAGCACCTCAACCTAGACCTTCTGGAGCAGTACGAGAGCTGAGATGACCCTTACTTGATACGATCGAGTTCCTCCTGTCTCGGGAGAATTGGTGCGGGCACCAGGATCAGGAAACGATTACTGGTCCCGATGTGGTTTTCTTAAGTCTTCTTATGAGTCATGTAGTCCTTTAGTACTGTGTCACTTGTATTAAAGTAAGCCAAGTCCTGTTCATCAATAAATCAAGTCCTCTTATGTGAGTTTAGTTATGTTAGTCCAGTCAAGAAGTCCACCCAGTTTCAGTTCAGTCATATGAGTCCTGTAACTCTTAAGTCATATGAGTCATGTAACTTTCAAGTTATGTTCAAGAGGAGGACTATTAGACTTGCATTCAAGACATCAGCACAGCATCCGAGATTTTTTTTCATGCACCTAAACCCTGGAGAATGACACCCCAGGCCCTTAAGAGGAGGTACCCTAGGTCCACAGGATTCCAGCACCTCCCCTGGCTCATGGTGCTTGGCCCATGGCACCCCTACCTTGGCCCATCTAGAGCTACCACCCTCCCAGGCCCTTTCATGATCTGGCACCCCAGCCCAAGCCCCATCCAGTGTAGGCACCCTAGCTAGCCCAAGCCCAAGAGGAGCCATACAGTTCAAGAAGGAGTCAGCCAGCCCACTTCTACAAGGATTTTAGTCTTATAGTTTGATTTAATTTCGTATTCTACTTTGATAAAGACTTGTACTCCTATTTTGATAAGGAGAGGGACCTGGTGAACCTATAAATACCCCACCCCTCCTCTCTTGTAATCATCTCTTTTTTCATGAATATAATCTAAAGTTATTCTATCAAATTGTGTCTTCCAGATTGGAGTGGTGTGAGACTTGTTTTTATTTTTTTGTGAGCAAACCCTAGCCACCAGCCTTCCTTCCCTCATCCATCAAACCCTAGCCATCCCACCTTCTAGCTGAAGCTCCAAGGACACCCCTTCCCACAAGCCAGGCATCCCCTTCTTCAACTGGCCGCCAGCCACCCCAAGCCTCCTTCTTCCTTTCCAATCTTCTTTCTTCTATTTACTTATTTTTTTCATATTCTGTAAACCTAACCCTTGATGTGTGCAGGATCCATCTGGTGAAACCACCCAAGGAGGAGGTCTTCTTTGCCTTCGAGATTAGTTGATAAAAAGTCGACTGATCCACGAGAAAGAGATTCATTCATCCAAGCGCCAATCTAGGAGTGCAGAGCAATCCCATCTTTGATCAAGATCTCATCGTTGTTAGGTACAAAACCAAACCCTACTCATAGTTCTAATTTGCTGAAGGTAATACTATCCTAATCGAGTGGTTTCTCAACCCTCATGGACCTAATTTTTATTACTTTGCATGATCTTAATTGTGGGTAGTGTAGTTGGTCCTTACATCTTCTCTATGATAGTTCTTTTTCTCTTTCTCGGGAACTTAGCCATCTCATATAAAATCTAAAATTAATAAAAATTATTAGTTACTATTTTTTATGCATGTTGATCCCGTTCCCACTGCACCCTGCATCACCATCATTTAGGGAACTTGCATCATTGTCAATCACTCTTTTTTTCTTGAAGGTGTGAGGTTAGACTCATCGTAAACAACATGAATTGATTCTTTAATAGTTAAAGTTCTTGTGTTAAAAATTCTATATGCTTTGCTAGTGGTTGAATGTCCAAGAAATATACCTTGATCAGATTTTGCATTAAACTTTCATAAGTTATCTTTTTCATTATTTAAGATATAACATTTACATCCAAAAATATGAAAGTAATGAATGTTTGGTTTTCTATCATTCCAAAGCTCATAGGGGGTTTTCTTCAAAATTGGTCTAATCAAAATACAGTTTAATATGTAACATGTAGTGTTCACAGCTTCTACCTAAAAGTATCTTGGAAGATTGCCTTCACACAATATGGTTCGGGTCATCTCTTCCAATATTTTATTTTTCCTTTCCATAACTTCATTTTGTTGTGGTGTTCTAGGGGCTGAAAAGTTATGATTAATGCCATGTTCTGTGCAAAATTTTTCAAAGTATTAATTTTTGAATTCAATTTCATGATCACTTCTAATTAAGATAATCGAAAGATTTTTCTAACTTGAAATCTTTTTGTGAAATTTTTGAAAAACTTTGAAGGATTCATCTTTGTTGCCAGGTGCCTTTCCCAAGAGGGGGATGAATTGGAAATTTAAAAAATTAAAGCAAGTATGTGCTCTTTAAAAGCTTCTTTGGAGTGTTAAGTGCTGCAGTTCATATAATTAAAAGCAGAAGTGAAAGAAGTTAAAGAAAGCACAACACAAACAAAAGAAATTTATAGTGGTTCGGAGCAACCTGCTCCGGCGTTCACTACCCAAGATTACCACTTGAGATTTTTACTATATCCTCCACCAGAATACAGTCAGATTATTTTAATAGGCTCATAATCCAAACCCAACTCCCTTTGATTTTTAAATCGAGCTCACCAAAGAAACCCAACACTTGGTTATAAACAGGATCACTAAGAACCCAACTTGGTTTTACCAGGATCACCAAGAACCTTTACAGTTAGTTTTGAACGGGATCACTAACAATCCACTTGGTTTTTAGACCGGGCTCACCAACAACCCAACAATTCAGAAAAAGAATTGTAAAGGGAAAGCAACAAAATGACAAACAGATCATGTCGGATGGTTGCCGATGCAACTTAAGAGAAGCTTTCTTGATTTCACTTCAATGAACTTGAATGGTTTCTTTAACTTCTTCAATAATTGCTTCAAGCTTTTAATGTGAGTTGGTGAAGACTTGAAGACTATCTTGAATGCTCTTTAGTGCTCTCTTACTCTCAAGGTTTCTTTGATATTTAGAATAAGTATCCTCCTTTCAAAAGTTGTCCCAATTCTTCATTTATAGTGTCCTATACTCTTCTCAGGTAGTTTTAGTTATTGTAGATTGTTAGGATGTGATACTTGTCCGTTGGACCACTTTTTGGATTCAAATTTCAAGTTCTAGAACTAGTCATTATAAGCCTAAAATCGACCTTTGAGTCAGCTCGGATCCTCAGAGTAGTTCTGGTCGAGTCACCTCGCTTCATTTGGATCGGCTCGATTTCTTAATAGCTTATTCCTTACTCTAGAAGAGTCAGCTCACCTTACTTTGAGTCGGCTCGGTTTCACAGGCCTTCAAAATTGCAGTCTGGAAGAGTCGGCTCTTTCTCATTAGAGTTGGCTTGGTTGGCTATTTACTCAGAACTCTTCTTTCTGGACTCTGGAGGAGTCAGCTCGAATCTCTGAAGAGTCGGCTCGGATGTCTGATAGAATAATGTAGTCAACCCGAACTTCCTTTGGATCGGCTCGGTTGTTTGATTCAAAAAATCATGTTCTGGACGAGTTGGCTCGGGTCCCTTAGAGTCGGCTCGGATATCTGTATGCCATAAATCTTCATGCATGCCATGTGCTAGAGTCGGCTCCTTTGCTTCGAGTCGGCTCGGATGAGTTCTTTAGTAAAATCTCAGTTCTTCTCCAAAATTCATCCAGCAAGACTTCAAACATTCAAGAGTCTTTCCAACTCTTTTAACAATCTTCTCTAGGAAATTTTAAGCTTGAAACAATCCAAAAGTAACCCATTTTCATGATTTTTACTTAACTTTTTCTTTGGGTTCTTCTTTACATGATTCACTTACAGCACAACTCATTTCAAAAACTAAGAATGTAGGAGTCATAATTGAGCATTAGAATCATTCAACAAAAATTTGTAAAATACTTGAAGAGTTGTTAGTAAAATAAATGCATGCTCCAATGTTTTGTTATCATCAAAATCACTTATGGGGTCAACAATCTCCCCCTTTTTGATGATGACAAAACATTAGACATGAAAAATTTTTTATAATTACATGTGCAATTGTATTTGAAAGTGTTCATTAACATGTATCAGAGCTAACTATATTTCCAAGTAAGTATCAGAGCTTTTGTGTAAGAAAAACTATATAGTATCGGTGTCAGTGCTTTTATATGTATCAGAGTATCAGAGCTTGTATGTTTCAAAGTATCAAAGCTAGCACAAACACAAATTATCAGAGCTAAAGTTTGTAGTATATCATAGAGCTTTCTGAAAAGTATCATATTGTTTCTAAAAGTATCAGAGCTAATTCTTGAGCTAATTTTTTAAAGCAATCGGAGCAAATTACAAGTTTTGAACTAAAGCCATTAAGTTCAACAATTTTTCTCCCCCTTTTTGTATGTTTTTAAAAATTTTAAAACATTTTCATCTTAATACCATTTAATTTTCATACACACAGTAATATGTGTTCTCCCCCTTTTTGTCAACAAACAAAAAGGTATTCATTTGATTTTCTTAAAGCTCAATTTTTGAAATAAAATGAGAAAGTTGTTAAGATTTATTTGAGATAATTTCACTTTCTCAAATCAAATTTGATAATCTAATTAAAATTGATCTAGATTTGCATTGTATCAAGTGAAAATATCATTGAAAAGCATTATATAATCACAATTCATACATAGAAGTAAGATACCAAAAGATGCTTTCATTTCATTCATAGAATTTTCAGTACAAATTACAAAAGATTGAAATCAAAAGTCTATTCACTATCACTGGGCAATTGTACAATAGGTTCTACAGGTTCTTCCTTGACCTCTGCACTAGTGCTAGTGGATGGTCCAGGAGGTGGCATGGAAGATATAGGCTCAACAAATCATGGCTCAAAAGTTTGAGGTCGAAGGTGTGGTGCAGGCAGCCTAGGAGGTGCAGAAGGTTGAGTAGGTGAAGGTACAGGTGCAGGTGCAGGTGCAGGCTGAGGTCTAGGAGATGGTGTAGGTATAGGCTGAGGTCTAGGTGTAGCAGAGGATGCAATGACTAAAGCTTGAAGATGAGTGAGGGTCACCCAAATAGAAGAAAGCTCTTCTTCCATCTTCTTTATCCCAGTACTCAGTGCAAGCAATTCAGTAGCTTGGGCAATAGCAAAAGCTTCAGCTGATCACCGCAGTTTGCCAAACTCTGATCTCAAGATCCTAATGCCTTTGGTGTAGTCTTCCTCCATCCTCTTACCTTGTTCCAATCCTCCCATTTTGAAACTCATTTCTTTTAGTTCAGCTCTAAACTCTTCTATACTTTAGTCAACTAAATTTTTAATAGTTTCAGTGGCTATCCTGAGAGTATCAGATATGGGCTGCAAGTCAACCTGGGGTACTGGTCTGCTGGACTCTATCAGGTCAATTCTAGAGCGTGGCTCTCTGACCTCACCACAAATCTGATCTAATATGCTATCAACTAACTGGCGAAGCTCGCCAAACATAGCAGCCATGGAACTTGTCAAAGTATCAGTCAGTGACCTCATCTGTTGTGCAATGTAATCCTGAGTCACTGAAACAACTGATCTATTAATAGATGGTCCCTGTGTAGAAGATCCTGTAGTAGAAGGTGCAGATGGAACAAATGGTGAGACTAGTACTGGTGGAGAAGCAGGTGAAGGAGAGAATCTAGTTCTCCCATACTCTGTGTGCACAATCTCCATAGCCTCAGCAGTATAAGCAGGCTCAGTCTTAGTAGTGGCAGTAACAGGCACATCATTAACAAGCTCTGAAAGCTCAAGTGTAAAGGGTGCAACAATGTTAGAACTGATCTCTCTAGGTAGCTCCTCACTATCACTATCATCCTCACTGCTAGAAGCTGTTATAGCTCTTTCTTCAGATCCTTTCTTTTTCCAAATTCCACCACTCAACTGATAACCCATACGAAGCAAAGATTTGGAGGAATATGTGTCTTTGTGATGTAGGGGTCTTCCATCTTCCCCTTTAAGGTTGACTCTAGAGGCTTGAAATAGTAGGGTTAGTACCATGCCATATGGTAAACAAGCTTTAATCTTCCTTACTACCTCTCTCATTTGCATAATCATTATATATGGAAAATTGAGGGCCTCCCCCTCAATTATGTGCTCCATTAAACATAGGTCCATTTGCTGACCCAGTCGAATCTACCTATCCTCGAAAGAAAAATGCGGTTAATGAAATTATGTAGGAGCCTCATCTCCAGTGATAAGGTATTGGCCATTACATTGCCAACACCACTGATATCAATTTTGTTCAGTATAGTTCTGAGGGTCTTATCTTTATCCTTTAGTACTAAATGTTTTATGCCCTCTTTAGGCATTTCCAAGAAGCTACTCAACCTTTCCTCAGTGACAATGATCCTCTTACCTTTAGCAGTGGTATCTATGTGATTAGCTCCAAGTCTTAGATTTTCATAAAAGGTTCTTACTAGGGTTGGATAAGTTTCGTCATTTAGAGAACAAAAAAAGCCCCACCCTAGTTCTTCAAATGAATCATCTATCTGTAACCCTATTTCTTTGAGAAATGAAAAGATTATTCTCCTACCACTGGTTATGGGCCGGTTTGACATGGAAATAACTTGTCTTGGAGAGGGAGCTGTAGCCATTTCTCTTTCTTCAGTGATTTCCTGCTGTTCTTCCCTTTCTTCTGTCCGAGTCGGCTCCTCTTGTCGATGTTTGGTTCTTTCCATCTCAATCGAGGGAACAACTCTCTTTGACCTTTTTCCTATGGCCATTTTTGGTGCCAATGCTCTGATTTGGAAAGAAGGATGGAATTGGAGCTTAGGAGAAAAGATTTTGAAAGAATGGGAGTGATATCGAGTGGAATTCTAGGGTTTAGAGCAAAAATGAAAAGCATGAAAGCTCGAAATAAGTTAATCAACTATATTAAAAAATAGTTTGCCCGATATCCGAGTCAGCTCGGCTAACCCTAAATTGCCCGAGTCGGCTTGACTAGAGCAAAATCAGAATTACATAATGATTCGAGTTGGCTCAACCTGAGCACAATTGCCCATGTCGGCTCGAATAGAAACTTTCCACAAGAGTTAAAAGAATGTTCAGAAATGAAAATTAAATCTAGAAAATTGCTTGGAAAGATGTTCAAAGATATTGAATTGATGTAGGAGGCTTTCTAGATAATTTTTTTTTAATTTTGAAGAAATTAGGTTAGGAAAATTTTTTAAAAAGGATCACAAAGATCTAATTCTTCTCTAATCATCTTAAATCTTTCTTGATTGAGTGGCTTAGTGAAAATGTCAGCAAGTTGGTTTTCAGTAGGGATGAATTCTAGTTCAATATCACTATTCAAAACATGATCTCTAATAAAATGGTGTCTAATCTCTATGTGCTTAGTTCTTGAATGTTGAATTAGATTTTTTGTCAAATTTATAGCACTTGTATTATCACATTTGATAGGAATTTTAGATTGTTTAACATCAAAGTCATCTAGTTGTTGTTTAATCCATAACACTTGTGCACAATAACTCCCTGCAGCAACATACTCAGCCTCAGCAATAGATAGTGCTACATAGTTTTGTTTCTTACAGTGCCATGAGATTAAATTCACTCCTAAGATTGGCATGTGCCGCTAGTGCTTTTTCTATCAATTTTATAACCAGCATAATCAGCATCCGAAAACCCAATCAAATTCAATGAAGAATGCTTTGAAAATCATAGACCTCGATTACTTATTTTTTTCAAATATCATATAATCCTCTTAATAGCATGCATATATGACTTTTTAGGATTAGATTAGAATCTAGCATATACACATATGCTAAACAAGATATCAGGTCTACTTGTAGTTAAGTACAGCAATGATCCAATCATATCTCGATAGAGCTTTTGATCAAAGTTGGATTCATCTTCATCTTTATCCAATCTGCAAGTTGGGCTCATGGGTGTGCTCATTTGTTTGCTTGACTCCATACCAAACTTCTTGATAATTTCTTTAGTGTATTTGGCTTGGTTAATGAAGATTCCTTCCATTATTTATTTCACTTGAAGTCCAAGGAAGTAGTTAAGTTTACCCATTAGGTTTGTTGGCATGGAGTCCCTGAATCAACCGGTCGGAGCCACTGTGCTGCAGGACCAATTATGGAGAGGCGTGCCCCATGTCCTTCCCAGTCGCATCAGAAAGTGCCACATGTCCGGGCAATGCTTCGAGAACCAGAAAGTCATTCGGGAGCCATCCCCAGGACAACAACTGTCATCGCTTCAAATCCGGAGAAATCCTCATCATGCGATGGTAACATTAATGGCCTCTTTTGGATAAAGGAGACCCGGCAGCTCACAAGATGCAAGAAATCATGATGGTACAAATATCGACATGCCACGTGGACAACAATGATCACAATCAAATCTCCCTAATCACTGATTGGCAGAGAAATGGTGCTTGTCCGCACCAACGGATGAATTTAACGTCAGCAGGAAGGTGATATAGGCCTAACTAGTCATGGACAGTCTTCGGCAATAGAGTTTTGGTCCGTTCCAAAGTTTGTCTTCACCGGCTATCGGTTAAATGGACTACGGATACGACTACTCAGCCTAGCAGAAAGAAGAATGGTGAAACCTGTTCTTCTCGACTCAACGGCCTTTGGACATGACTGTTCGACTAAGCAGAAGAAGGAATGGTAAAACTAGTTCAAATTACATATTGTTGGGATATCCCGGTTCAGCTGCAAACCAAACCCAGGTTCAACCGGTAGAAGCCCTTTTCTCCAGACTACGGACTTCGGACCAGGCAAGGGACAGTCTAACTGCAAGCAACTCACTGCTTCTCACTGGACTACAACATCCAAGGGCCAGTCCTTTGGACAATGTCTTTGGCTCCAGGGGAAATACCAAGTCTTCGGCCCATGCAAAGGGGAAACCCGAAGATTGGACCATAATCTGGTCCAAAAAGGCAACTGTAACCAACGGTTACAATGGACAATCTTCACACCATGATCATGGCACGTGACTCTTGCTACCGCACCTCTGATCTGGTTGGAACTACTTAGTGACAACCCACGATTGCCAATCATGGGAGAGATTGACTCCCATGATCACCGAAAAAAGAGTGGGTCGTAGGCCGGAGGCCTTCTTTTAAATATTGGTAAGAAGGAAGGCTCGGAAGGGATGCTAACACTCACGCTCACTCCTCAAGAGCCCTTCCTCTCATACTCTCAACACCCTTCCCCATTCTGTGGCTAGGTTCCATCACTGACTTAGGCATCGGAGTATCCCCCGCCGGAACAACTCCGACAAGGGACCTGTTTTGCAGGTGAACTAGGAAGTGGTCCTGTGGCGCAGCGGCTCACCGGCCGATTCAGGGACTCCATGCCAATAGATTGGCGCGCCAAGAAGGGGGGCAGTAAGCACTCTTTAAGCTCCCTCCTAGTTAAGGGGAAGTAACAAGATCTTCATGGCAAGAGGAAGGAACCAAATAGCTTCTACAAGTCGAAGTCATGCTCTATCCCAGGGGGTGCACCCCCGGAGGAGAACGATGTCCCACCTCCTATAGTTGTTATGGGACTACAGCAGTTTGAAGCTCTGGTGAACTAGGTCACCAACCTCACGGCCATGGTTCAAGACTTTCAGAACAGAGCCTTTCCGATGGGAGACCCACCGGCCGCATCTAGACATAGCTCTCAATCCTGAAGAAGGAGATCCTTACGGGAGGATTCTACACATCCCTCTCCCCATTCTCGGCTTTCTCTTGAAGGCCGAACTTCAAGACTGCCTAGGTTGGCCAATTCCCCTCAAAAAGTGAAAAGGCCTAGGCAAACTCCCTCACCCTCCTTCGGAGACTCCACTTCTATGGAGAGAGCGCCGAAGCAGACTCCTGATTATGATGGAAGATTCAGAGCCATCGAATCAGAGATGGCAAAGGTGTGAGAACACAGGATGTGGGATCCTAAGGATCTCGATGACTTGATTATGGGTGACCTACGCCCACCCTACACCGATAGCATCATGGCTGAGGTCATTCCTCGGCACTTTAGGGTTCCTCAGATGGAACCCTACGATGGCACCTCCGACCCCCTCGATCATTTGGGCAACTTCAAGGCCCATATGATGATCCAAGGAGCTTCAGATGCGATGTACTGCTTGGCGTTCCCGGCTACCTTGAAGAAGTCTACTTGGATGTGGTACTCGAGCCTGCGCCCAGGTACCATCGATTCCTTTTCCGAGTTAGAAATATTATTTGTCTTGCATTTCAGGACCTGTTGTAAGACTCCTTGGAATACGGACACACTGTTCCTCCTTCACCAGAACGAAGGAGAAATCCTGCGAGATTATATCTCCAGGTTTAATGCGGCCATGCTTGAGATCCCGGATCTCAACGAGCACATGGCCATGTCAGTGCTAAAGAAGGGGCTTCGTACCTCCAGGCTTACTTTCTCTCTGGATAAGAAGTTCCCTAAAAGCTACGCTGAGCTCCTGTCAAGGGCTCAGAAATATGCCGATGCAGAAGAGCAGGCGGCGAATCGACGACTGATTGAAGGGAAACCCCCTTAAAAAAAGAAGAATAACAGGGAACAAGGTCCCCAAACTTTCAATAATATCGACAGCAAATATACAGACCGCCGAAGAAGTCCTCCCAGGCCCAGATTATTGGGAGGAAGATTCGACTCCTACACCCCCCTCAACCTCCCTTGAGAGAAGATCCTCATGGAGATAGAAAAAGAAAACTATCTCCAACGGCCCCATCCCATAAAGGCCTCCTCTTCCATCAGGAACAGGAACAAATACTGCTGATTCCATAGGGACCACGACCACAACATAGAAGAGTGCATCCAGCTAAAGGATGCAATTGAGGATCTCAACAAGAGAGGGTACTTGGGGTGGTACATCGATCGCCAAGGACCCCGGTCGGAAGCAGCTGTTGTAAGGGTTTTGGTGACCATGGGAGAAGCGTGGATTTCAAAAATTTATTATGAAACCACTACCAAACCCTTAACCCAAGGCCTTTTTACTAAGAATTTAAACATACAAACATGCATATATAATAATATAAACTAGAGTTTAGGCACCAACCTGAACCACTAGTATCCAATCCAATGAAGAAAACCCTGATTCAGCCTTCTTCTCCACCAGGCGCCCAAACGTTCGCCCTCCAACGATGATCCACATGAAACATAGACCAAGGAAGAACTCCTTCTTCAAGTTGCTTGGAGAAGTGGAACTCTTTCAGCAGCCTTTGGTCTATTGACCACTGTAGGACACCCTGTCCTATTGTAGGGCACTAAAGACACTCTCCTAAACCACTCTTGGTTTTAGGACAACCCTCCTCTAGGACCCCTTAGGCTTATATCCAAAAACAAATCCTTGTCCTATTAGAAAAGACTTTGTCTTAACAAGACAAGTCTTGTCTTAAAGAAAGAAGGAGGGAGAGAGAGACACTCAGAATAGTACTTTGATGGAATTCTTATATCAGACTCATTTCATCGCCCCCTATTTATAGATACAAGAGGGGCGTGTGATATGTCCTCCCATCAACTTATCAGATATGATTTTTCAAGACCGAAGAGAAGTTATCTGGCTTGAAAAATCATATCTAATAAGCCCATTCATGCACCGAAGGCCTTATTCACATCCCTTCTTTTATCTGGACGAATTCTCACTTGCCAAATGTCAATTACCAGTCTCTAGGAAGCCAAGAGGTGCCTCTTCAATCTCCAAACATCAAAGATTATGAAGAGTCCTGATAGCAGAAGGACTCTCTATCAGAACCGCGTGCCACATGAAGAGTTGCGACTCTTCATGCACCGCACGCGCCATCCTTCTTCCACACAAATTTAAAAAAATGTTGACTAGTCAAAACATAGGCAATATGGGTGTCATTGGAAAGAGCATAAAATCTCTTTTCTAACCATATAAATTATATTCAAATCAGAGATCTGTAGCTCATTCTGTGCCCTTTTGAAGTTAAGGTATCATTTAGGTACCAAGAGTCTCATGCCATTGGGACTCTTCATGTATGGCACCTAAAATGCCCTTAAATCTAAATTAAAATCAGATTTAGCTATGATTAGGCTAGCCCCACTTAGGACTTAACCTAATTTAGGTTTCCTATAATTAGATTAGCCTAATTAGCAAGCAACTGGACCCAATCCAATTGGGTTAGGAATTTGGTTAGCCTACATATGCTAGTATGTAATCCGGCTAACCAATTAGGATCCTATGACCCTAATTAAATCATGAATAACTTCCTTGGCCAAGTATCTATTGTGTGTGACCCATTGGGCTCCATATCTAGCCAGCAGTAGGTTTAGGTTTGAGCCGATTCGCCAATCGAACCCGATTGACCTAATTAGGTCAAATTGGCTCACCTAATTGTCCAATTCGAATCACACATCGAATTGACTCATGAAACTAAATCAATTGGTTCATGAAGACCTACAAGACAAGATTGACATCTAGCAACATGTCATGCCTACCCAGAAGATGAGGAATTTTGTTGGATTTACCAAAATACCCTTCAGTGGTGATTTACCGGGCAATTCAGTCCTTCGATCTACTTGCACCCTGAATATGACTATGGATATGGATACTTGTCAAATCCAATTTCATATTCATTTTTTGCTCAATCTGATAATGATAATTTATTAATGAACCATTATAAATTATTTCTAATGTTCATACTTTGATCAAAGATTTCCCGAATCTTCATTTGATTGAAATCATCTGGATGCGCTTCCCTCTTACTAGGGTTGATCGATTCCTTTTTGACCTACTCACAACCTCCATATGCAATCCACCATACCCAGTATCACCCCATGCATGACTCAGTGTCATGATTGAGTGTGAACCAAAGTATGGATTCATGCATACAAGGTACCATGGTAGTCTCAAGTTAAAGGACCACATGCACTACTCCCACTATGAGAACTATCTATTGACAAACAGATAAGGTTCCATTAGATGTTCTCAAGCTGGATCCATTCAGTGAACTCATTCTCTAATGAGCATCAGTATCCTAGTATTAGTGTCAAACACAAGTGACTGTGAGATCAGTCACCCTCTTCACCAAGCATACATAGGATGTGCTGGTCTTACCGGGAACATTGATCCCCTACTCAATATCCCATCGACCAGGAATATTCTAGATTAGGATTTTAAGGCTTTAGGTCTCACTGGTATGATCTCATCATAACCCTAGAACCATAGCCCTAATCTATGGGGTTCATCATATCTTAATAAAATTAATAAGACACAGCATATGATGAAAATAAAATGCCTTTATTAATTGATAGTATCAATACATTGGTTTGGGATATAAAAGAAAATCCCATCAAAATACAACATTTTGATTAGCCTTTAGGGCATAATCCTTTCAGCTGTTCCCTAGCCACCTCCCGAAGAGGCTGAATTACCAAATCAAAGGCCCACCAATGGAGGTGTAGGGATGATACATCGACCCACCAACTGGAGAAGGGATGAGGACGAAGCCTCAAAGTGACTTAATGACAACAACTCTATCCTCTTCTCCGACGATGACCTTGCGGGAGTTCAGCTCCCACATGATGATCCCCTTGTAATTTCGGCCGTAGTAGCCAATTATGATGTACAGCGGATCCTTGTTGATAATAGAAGTTCGACAGATGTCTTGATGTACGATGCATTCTCTAAAATGTGTTTGCCTAGACATCAACTGCAAAGGTCCCCCATACCACTCTTTGGTTTTTGGGGCAACCAAGTATATGCCGAGGGGAAAATAGTGTTGCCTATAACCCTTGGCACCGAACCTCGATAAAAGACACTACCAATCAACTTCACTGTAGTCCAGATCCCCTCAGCATACAATATTTTTCTGGGATGGCCTGCCTTGAATAAGTTATGGACCGTGATCTCCTCTCATTACCTCTTAGTACGCTTCCCCATAAGGAACGATGTTGGAGAAGTTAGAGGAAACTAGAGGATGGCATGACAGTGTCTGATGATTGAAGACAGGCATTTCAAGGATTTGACAACTCCGGATCAGCTGGATCCAAGGGATGCAACTACAAATCTTGGTGAGCCCATGGAGAGGAACATCCCGGTACCTTTGAAAGAGGAAGATCTCTCCAGAGTTATTCAGATCGGGAGTGCACTTGATGATGAAACCAGAATGGAGTTGATTCGTTTCCTTAGGGACAACGCCGATGTCTTCGCCTGGTTAGCTTCGGACATGCCCGAGATTCCTACCGGAGTGATTACTCATCGGTTGGAAGTAACCCCTGGGTATAAGCCGGTGCGGTAGAAGAAGAGGAGCTTCACCCCCGAAAGGTAGCAAGCTGTAGGCGAAGAGGTTGGCAAGCTCCTCAAAGCAGGGTTCATCAGAGAGGCCCACTACCTCGAGTGGTTGGCCAATGTGGTGATGGTGAAGAAAGCTAGTGGCAAGTGAAGGATCTGCATCGACTATACAGACCTCAACAAGGCTTGCCCAAAAGATAGCTTCCCTCTTCCAAAGATTGATCAACTGGTTGATGCTACTGCCGGCCACCAATTGTTGAGCTTCATGGATGCCTTCTCTAGCTACAATCAAATTAGAATGGATCCACAAGATGAGGAGAAGATGGCTTTCATCACTGATAAAGGTCTCTGCTGCTACAAGATGATGCCGTTCGACCTCAAGAACGCCGGAGCAACATTTCAAAGACTCATCAACAAGGTGTTCGAAAAGCAACTGGGAAGAAATATGGAGGCTTATGTTGACGACATGATCGTTAAGAGCCTCCTCCGGAGAGATCACATCCACGACTTGGAGGAATCATTCAGCGCTCTCTGGCGCTATCATATGAAGCTAAACCCGGCAAAGTGTGCCTTTGGGGTCACTTCGAGCAAATTCCTGGGCTTCCTTGTCACCAAACGAGGGATTGAGATGAACCCTGAGAAGATTCAAGCCTTGAAAGATATGAGACATCCCTCCTGCAAAAAGGAAGTCCAATAGTTTACAGGGAGGATTGCCTCCCTAAGTAGATTTATCTCTCGGTCAGCCGAGAAATGTCTTCCGTTCTTCAAGGTACTCCAGCAATCAAAGGGCTTTGAATGGTTCGAACTGTCATGCTACCTTTAAGAAACTTAAGAAGTATCTGGAGACCCCGCCATTGCTCTCCAAACCACAAGAAGGTGAGGTCTTCTACCTGTACCTCTCTGCTTCAGATGAAGCAGTAAGTTTGATTCTTATCCAAAAAGAGGAAGACAGGTCTCACAAGCCGATCTACCATATCAGCAAGGTCCTGCATGACATAGAAACGCTATATGCAAGGATGCAGAAGCTGATCTACTCTTTAGTGATTGCGGCAAAGCGACTACGGCCATATTTTTAAGCCCATGCTATTGTGGTACTAATAGATCAACCTCTCAAAGCCGTTCTCTAGTCTCTGGACACCTCTAGAAGGATAGCCAAGTGGACTATGAAGCTAAGTGAATTGACATCAGCTTCCAACCCCGAGCGGCTATGAAGGCCCAGGTGCTCTCCGATTTTTTGGCTGAGTGCACCTGGAAGTCCGAAGACGAAGCCTCTTCGGTAGAAGAAGAAGCCCTGAAGGAGATGAAGTCCATTTGGGTGCTCCATGTGGATGGAGCTTCCAATGCTACTGGATGCGGGGCTGGACTCATGTTGGCCAAACTTGATGGCCATACGATAGAGTACGCACACTGCTTCTCCTTCCATGCCTCTAATAATCAGGCCGAATACGAAGCCCTGCTTGCCGGACTATGGATCGCCAAAGATCTAGGAGTCCAGCAACTTCGAGCCTTCTCAGACTCCCAACTGGTTGTGAATCAAGTCAACGGAGAATATGCAGCTAAAGATCCAACCATGGTGCAATACCTGGAGAAGGTACGGGCTTTATCTTCCCAACTAGAATATTTTGAGATCATCTATGTTCCACGATCAGAGAACTCCCAGGTGGATGCACTGTCTCGATTGGCAACTAAAGCACCGGAGTCCCTCGGGCGCACCTTTGTCGAACATCTTGAAACTCCAAGCATAGTCGAAGAGGCTGCAGAGGTATGCCAGATCAACACTGAGCCAAGCTGGATGGATCCCATCATCAGGTTTCTGAATGAGGGAGAACTACCGAAGGATAAGGCAAATGCCAAGAAGATCCGTTGGATGGCATCTCAGTACGTCATCTTAGACGGAACCCTCTATAAGAGATCGTTCTCCCAGCCACTGCTAAAATGCTTAGGACCCATCGATGCAGATTATGCTTTGAGAGAGGTCCACGAGGGCATATGCGGTGATCACTTGGGAGGCAGATCTCTGGCATACAAGATCATTCAACAGGGGTATTACTGGCCTTCCATCTAAAAGGACTCAGCTAATTTCGTGCGGAAGTGCGACCAATGCCAGAGGTATGCCAATGTACAGAGACAGCCTGCAAGCCACCTGACTCAACTGGCAGCCCCATGGCCTTTCGCCCAGTGGGGGATGGACATTCTTGGCCTATTCCCACCAGCATCAGGGCAAAGGAAGTTTCTCCTAATGGCCATCGACTATTTCACGAAGTGGGTAGAAGCCGAACCATTGGCTTAGATCATAGAAGGCAAGGTGGAAAATTTTATAAAAAATTCCATCATATGCAGGTTCGGCATCCCACATGTCATCATCATGGATAATGGGAGACAGTTCGACAATCCGAAGTTCAAGGATTTCTGTGCTCGGTACCATATCCAGCATCACTGACATTCATTGCTCACCCACAGTCCAATGGAGAAGCCGAAGTCACCAACTGGAACATCCTCCATGGTCTGAAGACAAGGTTGAACGCCGCCAAAGGACTTTGGACCGAAGAACTAATCTTCATTCTTTGGGCATACCGAACTACCCCTAGAACGGCCACCGACGAATCTCTGCTCAACTTGGCCTACGGTACCAAAGCCATGCTACCTATTGAAGTCTCCCTATAGTCCCTGAGAATTGACAACTATGAAAAGCCTGAGAATTCCGATCGTAGAAGGATTGATCTGGACTTGCTATCAAGAACCAGGCTATAGGCCCAGATAAGGATGGCGGCATACCAGCAAAAGGTCACCAAGTATTACAACTCAAGGGTAAAGGAGCAAACTTTCTACACGAGGGACATGGTATTACGAAGAGCAGAGGTATCTAGGCCAACGGAATAGGGTAAATGAAAGGGATATGCCCTACAAGCCAATCTATGTTGTATCTCCCAAACCATTGTAATTGACAATTTTCTAAATAAAGGCATTATTTTTCATCATACGCTGTGTTTATATTATATGATGAACCCCATAGATTAGGACCATGATTTTAGGGTTATGATGAGATCATACCAGTGAGGCCTAAAATCTTAAAACCTTAATCTAAAGTATTCCTAGTCAAAGGAACCCTGAGTAGGGGATCAGGGTTTTTCCGATAAGACTAGCACATCCCGGGTATAATGGAAAGGGTGACTGCTCTCACAGTCACTTGTGTATGACACTAATACTGGGATGTGGGTGCTCATTGGAGAATGAGTTCACTGATATGATCAAACTTGAGAACATCTAATGGAGTCTTAGCTACATGTCAATAGAAGGTTCTCATAGTGGGAGTGGTACAAGTAATCTTTTGACCTGAGACTGCCATAAGTACCTTATGTACATGAACCCATTCTTTGGTTCAATCCTAATCATGACACTGAGCCATGCATAGGATTGATACTGGGAATGGTGAATTGGATATGAAGGTAATGAGTATGTCAACAAGGAATCGATCACTCTTAGTAAGAGGAGATTGCATCCAGCTAGTCTACAATCGCATGATGATTCAGGGAATCTTTGATCAAAGTGAAGAGATTAGAGATGGTTTCTAATATCAAGATAATCGAATCATCATTATAAGATTGAGCTAGAAATAAATATAATATTGGATTTGACATATATCCATATCCATAGTTATATTTTGGGTGCAGGCTGATCGAAAGATTTAATTGTACGGTAATTCTCTACTGAAGGGTAATTTTGGTATTTCACCAGAATTTCCATATCTTCCGGGTAGACATGACACGTTGCTAGATGCCAATCTTGTCTTGTGGATTAATCATGTTCAAAGATCACATGTTAGGAAGAGTCCTAATTGATCGAATCGGGTAAGCCCGGTTTGACCTAAATCGATTAGAAAGAGTTCTAATCAAATTAGGTCAACTTGTATTCGAACCCACTGCTGGCTAGATGTGGAACCCAATGGGTCACACACTTAAGAGGATTGATCAAGAGTTTAATTTGAAATTAAATCATCTTTGCAGGATAACACTCTAGCAGGTGTTGCAAACCCTAACTTCTATTCGGATCGGATTCGAATTAGGGTTCCGGATTGGTTCAAATTGGGTTCTAATTGGACCTAATTAGACCCTAATTGAGAAAACAGGAATATGGCTAACCCTATTGGCTAGTCATGTAGCTTGCTTAGCCTCCCCACCCGCCCCCTTTATTTTTCCACGCCAAATGCCAAGAGTCCATGCGCGCATGGACTCTTGGCTTGGCGCACCTTAAGGAAGAGTCCATGGCGCATGGACTCTTGGCGCGCCCCAAAAATTTCTCCGATGATTTTATTTGGGGTGGCCTCCTTGCTTACTCATTAGAACCTCAAATACATCCCTTTGGATGGGAATCCAATGGCTAGAAGTCTTTTAAGAAAGACAAAAGTCGTTGTTTCCTCCCGGGCGCGCGAAATAACATCTCTTCGGAGATGAAAAGTCATGACCCCTTTCCTTTTTAAACACCGCGATTTTTCCTTTAAGAAAAGCCGTGGGATTTGATCTGGAAGGCCATGAGATGAAAGGATGGGGCTTGAAAAATTGAGAAGGGCGTGAGAAAGTCATTATGGAGAGGTGTGTAGGTGCCTATCTGAGAATTATTTAAAGGGTCGGGAAAATTCAGAACAGAGTAATCTTTTCTTTCTTCCTCTCTTGAAGACTCTTTTATTTTTTTCTTGCTCTTGCATTGTTTCTTTTACAGAGTAAACCTCTGTCGAAACTTTGCTACTGAACAAGAATAAAAGTAAAAGTCTCCGACGGTAAAGGAAAGAAAGAAGTTCTGATTTCTTCCTTTCTTTCTTACATTAAGACATCATTGTCTTAATTTCTCCTCCAACTTAAGACAAGCCTATGTCCTCTTAGGACAAGGTCTTTTTCTTCAAGACAAGGGTGTCTAAAGGGCCAAGGTCTTGGTGGAAGGAGGAGAAGGAGTCAAGGAAAGGAAAGCAAGCTTTTGTGTGGAGGAATTCGAGCCATAGTCCAAGCAATTGAGTTCTAGGAAGAAGAACTCAATAGAAGGAACCTTTGAAAAGAAGATAGAGTTGTCTTGATCACTGCTCTGTGTGGATCACCATCGGAGGGCGGACACTTGGACGCCTGGTGAATTCAATCAGCCCCTTCAACATCAACTTTGTTGGAATTAGCGATTATAGGTTGGTACTCTAATTCTAACAATGTATGTTTAAATGTTCAATATATGTTTTAATCCTGAATAAGGAGATTTTGGCTAAGGGATTATGGTGAAAGTTTCATCATTTTGAAATTACACTTCCGCTGCGGTGCACCGGAAACCCCAACAGTGGTATCAGAGCCATCCTTATTACAGTTAAAACATATGAAAATTATTTATATGCGTTTTTGTTGTAGTATCACAATTAGGGTTTTAAACCCTTGAATGCTGATACACTTAGAATAATTTAAGGGATGCATATATGATAATTAATGTTTTGATGTATGCCACTAGTTAGGGTTTTTCACTCAAACCCTAATTATTATAGAGATCTGATTAGTTTTGAAGTCATCATACTGAAATAAGGTTGCCCTGGCATAATGGTGGATCCATTATGTGGTAAATGGTTGTCCTAGTATGATGACACACTTAGCACATATATGTTTATCAGAGTGATATCATTATGATATGTTTTTATAAGAATGTGCTGGCAATTTTATAAAGCCCTCTTCTTAAAATTATATTAAGTCATAGTATATTTAACTAATAAGCATCACTAGTCATGATGAACAATTGATCATTCGGTGTCTAGAAAGGTGGTTCTGGGAAGGTAAAGAGAATCGTGGTTTTTAATTGGTTCCGTTGACTGACCTGGCCAATTTTTATTGGTGTCTAGGAAAGCAACGAGGAGACTCCCACATCTCTTCCACTTGCCTGGCCGATTTGATTATATTTAAATCTTGACTTATATGCTTAGTGTTAAAAAAATGCTATATGTTGGCCTTCCTTCATGCTGGATCATTACTGTGTTATGAACCACATTAGGTTTGTTGTGTTATCTGCAAGACCTAATAGGGTGATTGACATAATATTGATCTAGTGCAAAAATATGCTTACAGTATATTCAGTATAATGCCTTGTTGTGTTATCTGCAAGGGCATTATATTTGAATACTGACTGTATAGAAATGAAAGGGTCTTGACTTAACTAGAACATTATGGTTTGTTGTGTTTTCTGCAAGACTTATAATGTTCTTGAGGCCAAGTTATTTTTGAGAATTATATGAGATATAATTGGAAGAGTTTTCTACCTTTGAACTTATAAAAGATTTGTTGTGTTATCTGCAAGATCTTTTATAAGTTATAATGATCTCGATCTCACTAAGAAAACCGATCAGGGTTCTTCTCGATTATTATAGTGAGGGCTATGATTTTTGATAAAATAGTGGGAGACATAATTAAATTGAAGACCTAATTTAATTATGTAAGTCATTTCATGGTTGTTTGCTTATGTATTGTTCTTAATTAAATGTAGATTAATGGCATCTTCATTATCACTGAGAAGCATCTTAGATACCAACAAATTGACTGGTCCAAACTATGTGGACTGGTTGAGAAACTTAAAGATTGTACTGAGTTCAGAAAAACTTTCTTATATTCTTGATACCCCTAGTCTTAATCCACTAGGGGATGATGCCACAAAGGAAGATATGGCCACATACAAAATGTGGCAGAATGACTCCCTCACTGTCAAGTGTATCATACTGGCCTCTATGACCAATGAGTTACAGAGGCAGCATGAAAGCATGGATACTCAATCCATAATGCTCAATTTAAAGGAGCTTTATGGAGAACAAAGCAGAACTGCTAGATACGAAATATCTAAGCAGTTATTCCGTGCTAGGATGACAGAGGGTACATCTGTTCAGGATCATGTCCTAAAGGTAATTGACTTAATCACCAGATTGGGTCAATTAGGGTTTATTATGGATGGGGAGCTGAATCAGGATTTAATCCTGCAATCACTCCCGGAGTCATTTTCTCAGTTTGTCTTGAATTATCACATGAACAAACTGAACACTTCCTTGCCTGAGCTGTTAAATATGTTAAAAACAGCAGAGAGCCACGTTAAGAAAGAAAAGGCTCCACTTCTTCTTGTTGATAAGACCAATAAGAAGAAATCGGGCAAAAAGGGTTTTAGTAGGAGGCTAAACCCTAAGGGTGGCATCAATAAGAACAAGAAAGGAAAGAAGGCCTCAAAACAGTCAACCTGTTTCTTTTGCGGCAAAGCAGGACATTGGAAAAGGAATTGCAAGGCTTACCTTGCAACTGTGAAGCCTGGTGCGGCAGACGCACCAAAAGGTATGTATGAGATACATACTATATTGACATTAAATTCGTCTATATCAAATACTTGGGTATTGGATACCGCTTGTGGTTACCATATATGCAAATCTTTGCAGGACCTCCACAAGCTTAAAGTATTGAAGGAAGGTGACTTCAATCTCTACGGTGCTGGTGGTGATATCATCCAAGTAGAAGCTGTAGGAACGTATATTCTGAAGGTGCCTTCAGGGAAGATCTTGGAGTTAGAAAATTGTTACTATATGCCAAAGATTATTAGGAACATTATATCTATTCCTTTGTTATTAAAACAAGGATATGTAATGGATGTAACGAGCACTGGTTGCTCGATAATGTTATCTAATAAAATTATTTGTTCTGGCATTTTTAGCAATGAGCTCTTAACTCTTTCTTTCAATGATAGTATTTTTCATGTCAATACTAAAAGGAAAAGAAAAGACTTTAATGATACTTTACTTTGGCATCATAGACTTGGTCATGTTAATGAGTCTAGGATTAGCAAGTTATACAAGGAAAAATTCCTTGATCCTTATGAGTATGAATCATTAGGAACTTGCGAATCATGTCTCATGGGTAAGATGACAAAAACCCCATTCACTGGACATGGGGAAAGGTCAACTGAGTTATTAGGACTTATACATACTGATGTATGTGGTCCAATGACAACTCAGGCCAGAGGAGGATACTCATATTTTATCACTTTTACAGATGATTTATCTAGGTTCGGATATGTGTATCTTATGAAACACAAATCTGAAGCCTTTGATAAATTTAAGGAGTATCAAAGTATGGTCGAAAAACAAACTGGGAAAAGTATTAAAGTTTTTCGTTCTGATCGAGGAGGAGAATACTTATCCACGGAGTTTTTAGACTATCTTAAAGTTAATGGAATCCTTTCTGAATGGACCCCTCATTATACACCACAGCTAAATGGTATAGCTGAAAGGAGGAATCGTACCTTATTAGATATGGTACGATCCATGATGTGCTTCACAAATTTATCCATTTCCTTCTGGGGTCATGCCCTGGAAACTGCTGTTTACATTCTGAACAAGGTACCTTCTAAATCCGTTATTAGTACTCCATATGAAATTTGGAGTGGAAAGAAACCATATCTTAATTATTTCAAGATATGGGGATGTCCAGCTTATGTTAAAAGAAATTTTGGACATAAGTTGGAACCTAGAGTGGATAAATGTCTATTTGTACGATATCCTAAAGAAGGTAGAGGATATCTATTCTACCATCCTACTAAACAAAAGATTTTTTTCAGCAGGCTTGCCACTTTTCTAGAAAAAGAGTTCATTTTAGAAAAGGGCAATGGTAGAACTATTGAACTTGGAGAAGTACAAGAAATACAGATAGATAATTCTCAACCATTAGAACATGTAGTTAGGACAGAACCAGAACACAAAACTCCTCCTCGTAGGTCTGACAGAGTGCCACGGGCACCTGAGAGGTATGGATTTATTATTGAAAATAATGAAGCTCAAGTCATTCAAAATGATGAACCTCTGACCTATACGGAAGCTATCTTGAGCACTGACTCAGATAAATGGCAAGAAGCCATGGAATCCGAAGTAGACTCTATGTATGTAAACCAAGTATGGTCTTTGGTTGATGCACCAGAGGGTGTTAATCCTATTGGGTGTAAATGGGTCTATAAGAAAAAGATTGGGGCTGATGGCCAAGTTGAAACCTATAAAGCCAGGTTAGTGGCTAAAGGTTTTAGACAAAAACAGGGAATTGATTATGATGAAACATTTTCACCTGTTGCCATGCTAAAATCAATTCGGATTTTACTTGCTATAGCAGCATACCACGATTATGAGATATGGCAGATGGATGTAAAGACTGCATTCCTCAATGGTTTCCTTGAGGAAGAAGTCTACATGTCACAGCCAGAAGGTTTTATTTCAAAGAATAAACCTAATCAAGTATGCAAGCTAAATAAATCCATTTATGGATTAAAGCAAGCTTCCAGGAGTTGGAACATCTGCTTTGATGAAACTATTAAAAGGTTTGGTTTTATCAAAAATGTGGATGAACCCTATGTTTATAGAAGACTAGTGGGAGTGCCATAGTCTTCTTGGTTCTGTATGTAGATGACATACTCCTCATTGGGAATGATATCCCAATGTTGCAATCAGTCAAGGTTTGGCTATCAAACCAGTTTTTCATGAAAGATTTGGGAGAAGCATCCTATATACTAGGTATTAAGATCTATAGAGATAGATCTAAGAGGATGCTAGGTTTATCCCAATCTAGGTACATTGACTTAGTGCTGAAAAGATTCAGCATGGAAGGAAGTAAAAGAGGTTATCTTCCTATGAGTCAAGGCATACATCTTTCTAAAAGGATGTCTCCTAAGACACCTAAAGAAAGAAATAGAATGAATTCTATACCCTATGCTTCGGCAATAGGGTCCATAATGTATGCCATGTTATGTACCAGGCCTGATGTGGCATATGCTTTAGGCATTGTTAGTAGGTTTCAGGCTGATCCAGGAGAGGATCATTGGAAAGCAGTTAAAAATATTCTTAAGTACCTAAGAAGGACTAAGGATATTTTTCTGGTTTATGGTGGTTCTGATCTTAAACTAGAAGCTTATTCTGATTCTAGTTTTCAATCAGACCCTGATGATAGCAAATCCATTTTGGGATATGTTTTTATCCTAAATGGTGGAGCAGTGAGTTGGAAGAGTACCAAGCAGCAGACTGTAGCTGACTCAACCACAGAGGCAGAATACATAGCTGTTAGTGAAGCCGCCAAGGAAGTAGTCTGGATGAAGAAGTTCATCACAGAGTTGGGTGTTGTTCCTCAAATTGAAAACCCAGTGCTACTTTACTGTGAAAACACTGGGGCTGTTGCTCAAGCTAAGGAACTGAGAGCTCATCATAAGTCCAAGCACATTCTGAGATGCTTCCATCTCGTCCGAGAAATAGTAGAGAGATAAGATGTCTACATAGATAGAGTTGATACAAAGAACAATGTAGCAGATCCGTTCACTAAGGCTCTACCACAGCGAGATTTTGATCGCCACCTCGAATGTATGGGATTAAGATTTAAAGGCGATTGACTTTAGTGCAAGTGGGAGATTGAAAGGGATATGCCCTACAAGCCAATCTATGTTGTATCTCCCAAACCATTGTAATTGACAATTTTCTAAATAAAGGCATTATTTTTCATCATAAGCTGTGTTTATATTATATGATGAACCCCATAGATTAGGGCCATGATTTTAGGGTTATGATGAGATCATACCAGTGAGACCTAAAATCTTAAAACCTTAATATAAAGTATTCCTAGTCAAAGGAACCCTGAGTAGGGGATCAGGGTTTTTCCGATAAGACTAGCATATCCCGGGTATACTGGAAAGGGTGACTGCTCTCACAGTCACTTGTGTATGACAATAATACTGGGATGTGGGTGCTCATTGGAGAATGAGTTCACTGATATGATCCAACTTGAGAACATCTAATGGAGTCTTAGCTACATGTCAATAGAAGGTTCTCATAGTGGGAGTGGTACAAGTAATCTTTTGACCTGAGACTGCCATAAGTACCTTATGTACATGAACCCATTCTTTGGTTCAATCCTAATCATGACACTGAGCCATGCACAGGATTGATACTGGGAATGGTGAATTGGATATGAAGGTAATGAGTAGGTCAACAAGGAATCGATCACTCTTTGTAAGAGGAGATTGCATCCAGCTAGTTAACAATCGCATGATGATTCAGGGAATCTTTGATCAAAGTGAAGATATTAGAGATGGTTTCTAATATCAAGATAATCGAATCATCATTATAAGATTGAGCTAGAAATAAATATAATATTGGATTTGACATATATCCATATCTATAGTTATATTTTGGGTGCAGGCTGATCAAAAGATTTAATTGTACGGTAACTCTCTACTGAAGGGTAATTTTGGTATTTCACCAGAATTTCCATATCTTCCGGGTAGACATGACACGTTGTTAGACATCAATCTTGTCTTGTGGGTTGATCAAGTTCAAAGATCACATGTTAGGAAGAGTCCTAATTGATCGAATCGGGTAAGCCCGGTTTGACCTAAATCGTTTAGAAAGAGTTCTAATCAAATTAGGTCAACTTGTATTCGAACCCACTACTGGCTAGATGTGGAACCCAATGGGTCACACACTTAAGAGGATTGATCAAGAGTTTAATTTGAAATTAAATCATCTTTGCAGGATAACACTCTAGCAGGTGTTGCAAACCCTAACTTCTATTCGGATCGGATTCGAATTAGGGTTCCGGATTGGTTCAAATTGGGTTCTAATTGGACCTAATTAGACCCTAATTGAGAAAACAGGAATATGGCAAACCCTATTGGCTAGCCATGTAGATTGGCTAGCCTCCCCACTTGCCCCCTTTATTTTTCCATGCCAAATGCCAAGAGTCCATGCGCGCATGGACTCTTGGCGCGCCTTAAGGAAGAGTCCATGGCGCATGGACTCTTGGCGCACCCCAAAAATTTCTCTGATGATTTTATTTGGGGCAGCCTCCTTGCTTACTCATTAGCGCCTCAAGTACCTCCCTTTGGATGGGAATCCAACGGCTAGAAGTCTTTTAAGAAAGACAAAAGTCGCTGTTTCCTCCCGGGCGCGCGAAATAACATCTCTTCGGAGATGAAAAGTTGCGACCCCTTTCCTTTTTAAACACCATGATTTTTCCTTTAAGAAAAGCCATGGGATTTGATCTGGAAGGCCGTGAGATGGGAGGATGGGGCATGAAAAATTGAGAAGGGCATGAGAAAGTCATTACGGAGAGGTGTGTAGGCGCCTATTTGAGAATTATTTAAAGGGTCGGGAAAATTCAGAACAGAGTAATCTTTTCTTTCTTCCTCTCCTGAAGATTCTTTTATTTTTTTATTTCTCTTGCAATATTTCCTTTACAGAGTAAACCTCTGTCGAAACTCTACTACTGAACAAGAATAAAATTAAAAGTCTCCGACGGTAAAGGAAAGAAAGAAGTTCTGATTTCTTCCTTTCTTTCTTACATTAAGACATCATTGTCTTAATTTCTCCTCCAACTTAAGACAAGCCTATGTCCTCTTAGGACAAGGTCTTTTTCTTCAAGACAAGGGTGTCTAAAAGGCCAAGGTCTTGGTGGAAGGAGGAGAAGGAGTCAAGGAAAGGAAAGCAAGCTTTTGTGTGGAGGAATTCGAGCCATAGTCCAAGCAATTGAGTTCTAGGAAGAAGAACTCAATAGAAGGAACCTTTGAAAAGAAGATAGAGTTGTCTTGATCACTGCTCTATGTGGATCACCATCGGAGGGTGGACACTTGGACGCCTGGTGAATTCAATCTGCCCCTTCAACATCAACTTTGTTGGAATTAGCGATTACAGGTTGGTACTCTAATTTTAATAATGTATGTTTAAATGTTCAATATATGTTTTAATCCTGAATATGGAGATTTTGGCTAAGGGATTATGGTGCAAGTTTCATCATTTTGAAATTACACTTCCACTGCGGTGCACCGGAAACCCCAATAGTAAACTCTCCCCTAACTAGGAAGGTCCATATTAAGTCGAAGAAGTCATTCGACCAGGGACATACCAACTCAAGACCTTAGAGGGGAAGACCCTATCCTAGCCATGGAATGTACAAAACCTTTGCAAATACTATCAATAAAATAGTTCCTGAAATTCCTGTGCAAAGCTTCTCAACCCTACTCAACCCAGAATGGCTAGTTGCATCGACTGAACGTCAACAGCCTAAGTGACATGATCTGAAAAATTGGTCAACTGCGCAAAGGAGAGTCTGATCCACTCACCTTATCAGTATGCCCGACGAGTGCAATGGATGGTCTAACCAGGCCACCAAAAAGATCAAAGGCATAGGGATGGTTTTCGTAACCTACCCTACGGTGAATCCGAAGATGCGCCAAGGCGGGCCTGAACAGCCTACCTTAATCATGACAGAAGAGCACAGGGATGGTGTAAACACCCTACCCTATGGTAAATCCGAACACGTGCCTAAAAGGACCGCAGTCATCCTTTCTGTCAATAACAGACATTACAAGAACGGTCTAACCGACCTCATCTCTTCCTTGTAGACCAAAAATGGTCTACGGAGTCTACATCTAAGATGAAGCATGATACAACGTATCGCAAAGAATGCATGGGAAGAGGTAACAAAAGGATGTTTCATTCCTTTCAATTTTCTTTACAAAAAAAAAAAAGAAGAAGAAAGGAAAAACTCTCATAAAGAGAGAACAAGAAAAGAAAAATAAACTCTCGTAAGGAGAGATACCAAAAAGAAAAAGGAGTAGCACCAGGAAGATTTGGGAAATTTTCAATAACTCCTCGCTGGGTTTTTCCCGTACCGACGGGGAGAGGTCTGAAGGGACGATGAAGGGCCCCCGGGGTTCCCGTCCGAACCAGAATCCGACCCCTCATCGGAGTCTGAATCAAATTCGTTACCAGGAAATGGAACGGAGGGCTTGATATTGTCCAAGCCCTTCAAGTTATAAAACTTGGATGCCTTCCTTAGACATTCCAGAAACCCCTGGTGGAAGGAGTCCAGAGCCACCCCGACGACTTCATCCTTGAAGGCAGCAGAAGCCTTGAAGTTTGAGACGGCGTCCGCCGCCTCCCTCCTCGCCACCTCCGCCTCCATAATCGCCACCATGACTTGGGCCCAAGCCTCCCTCAATCGGGCCTCCAATATGCGGATCTTCTTCTTGAGGCGGTCCACAAGAGGCTCTTCGTCATCATCTCCCGGTCCAAGGGACTCCAGACTTTGCTTCCATTTTGGATCGATGGCCCTTCTTTTGGCCGCACGTTGGAGCTCAGAGGTGCTGAACCTCATTATCAATGGAGGGAAAGGGTCTACAAGAATGATGGTCCTTGATAGCAGAGAGCAGGGTCCTATTTAAAGAGACCTTGCACCCACGACCGACTGTGGGGAGGTGTGCCCCACGTCCTTCCCAGCCGCATCAGAAAGTGCCACGTGTCCGGGCGATGTTCGAGAACCAGAAAGTCGCTCAGGAGCCATCCCCAAGACAACAACTGCCATCGCTTCGAATCCGAAGAAATCCTCATCATGCGACGGCAATATTAATGGCCTCTTTTTGGAAAAACGAGACCCGGCGGCTCACAAGGCCAAAGAAATCATGATGGTACAAATATTGACATGCCACGTGGACAACAATGATCACAATCAAATCTCCCTAATCACTGATTGGTGGAGAAATGGTGCTCGTCCACCCCAACGGATGAATTTAACATCTGCAGGAAGGTAATACCGGCCTGACTAGTCATAGACAGTCTTCGGCAATGGAGTTCTAGTCCGTTCCAAAGTTCGTCTTCGTCTGCTATCGGTTAAATGAACTATGGATACGACTACTCAGCCTAGCGGAAAGAAGAATGGTGAAACCTGTTCTTCTCGACTCAACGGCCTTTGGACACGACTGTTCGACTAAGCAGAAGAAGGAACGATAAAATCGGTTCAAATTACATATTGTTGGGATATCCCGGTTCAGCTACAAACTGAACCCAGGTTCAACCGATCGAAGCCCTTTTTTCCGGACTATGGACTTTGGACCAGGCAAGGGATAGTCTAACTGCAGGCAACTCACTGCTTCTCACCGGACTATGACATCCGAGGGCCAGTCCTTCGATAACGTCTTCAGCTCCAGGGGAAATACCAAGTCTTCGACCCATGCAAAGGGGGAAACCCGAAGATTGGACCACAATCTGGTCCAAAAAGGCAACTGTAACCAACGGTTACAATGGACACTCTTCAAGTCACGATCATGGCGTGCGACTCTTGCTACCACGCCTCCGATCTGGCCAGAACCACTCATTGACAACCCACGATCGCCAATCATGGAAGAAATTGACTTCCATGATCATCGAAAAAAGAGCGGGCCGCATGCCGGAGGCCTTCTTTTAAATATTGGTAAGAAGGATGGCTCGGGAGGGACGCTAACACTCATACTCACTCCTTAAGAGCCCTTCCTCTCATACTCTCGACACCCTTCCCCATTCTGTGGCTTGGTTCCGCCACTGACTTAGGCATCGAAGTGTCCCCTGCCGGAACAACTCCAGCAAGGGACCTGTTTTGCAGGTGAACCAGAGAGTGGTCCTGCAGTGCAGCGGCTCCGACCGGCTGATTCATGGACTCCACGCCAACAAGGCTCATTCAAAATTCTTCCTGCATTAACTCAGCAAATTTTCTATAAAGAGTTTCATTAGTTGCACCAAATATAATGTCATCAACATAAATCTGTACAACTAATAAATCATTATCCTTCTTCTTGATAAAAAGTGTTTTATCAATATTTTCTTTTATAAAATTAGTTTCAATCAAGAAAGTGCTAAGTCTATCATACCAGGCTCTAGGTGCTTGTTTCAAACCATACAATGCTTTATTGAGTTTAAAAACATGATTTGGAAAAGCATGACTTTCAAAACCTGGTGCTTGTTCTACAAAAACTTGTTCTGATATAAAACCATTCAAGAATGCACTTTTCACATCTATTTGAAAGAGTTTAAAATTTATGTAGCAAGCAAATGCAAGAAGTAATCTAATGGCTTCTAGTCTTGCTACAGGTGTATATGTTTCATCAAAATCTATACCTTCTCCTTGGTTATATCCCTTAGCTACTAATCCAGCTTTGTTTCTAATTATGTTGCCTTGTTCATCTAACTTGTTTCTATAGACCCATTTGGTTCCTATGATGAGATGGTTTGATGGTCTATCAACTAAAGTCCATACCTTATTTCTTTCAAACTAGTTTAGTTCTTCATGTATGGCCATCATCCAGTTTGGGTCAGATTTAGCTTCTTCTAAGCTATGAGGTTCTATTTATGATACAAAGGCTAGGTAATCATGTGCATCTTTATGTGATGACCTAGTTCTAACACCTTATGAAGGATCACCAACAATCAAATCTTTATGATGAGAAGTTACATACCTCCATTCTCTTGGTAGATCAGCATGATCCTTGCTTACCGTTCTTCTCCTTCTTGAGTTGGTCTTTCTTGTATGCTTATGTCTTCCATCTCTTTTTGAAGTGTACCTATATCATTGTCTATGCACTCTTCTTTCTTAGAAGGTAAGGGGTTAGGTTCATCAAAAATAACATGTATGGATTCTTCTACCGTAAGAGTTCTTTTGTCAAATACTCTATATGCTTTGCTATGTAATGAATAATCGAGAAAAATTGCTTCATCAGATTTAGCATCAAATTTTTCTAGATTATCCTTACCATTATTAAGTACAAAGCGTTTACAACCAAATACATGAAAGTAATTAATATTGGATTTCTTTTCATTTCAAAGCTCATAGGGGGTTTTCTTTAAAATAGGATGAATCAAAACACGGTTCAAGATATAACAAGCAGTGTTCATGGCTTCTACTCAAAAGTACTTTGGAAGATTGCCTTCACACAACATTGTTCGGGCTAACTCTTTCAAAGTCCTATTTTTCTTCTCTATAATACCATTTTGTTGTGGTATCCTAGGAGCGAAGAAGTTGTGATCAATGCTATTTTCTGTACAATAATCATCAAAAAATTGATTTTCAAATTCTGTGCTGTGATCACTTCTAATTGAAACTATTAAAAGATTTTTCTGATTTGAAACTTTTTTATAAAATTTTTAAAAGACTTTAAAGGTTTCATCTTTATGAGCAATAAACAAAACCCAAATAAATCTAGAGAAATCATCTACTATCACAAGAGCATATTTCATACCACCTAAGCTTGTGGTCCTAGTTGGTCCAAATAAGTCCATGTAAAGTAGCTCAAGAGGTTTAGTAGTTGAAATCATATTTTTGGATTTAAAACTCTCCCTAGTTTGTTTACCCATTTGGCATGCATCACAAACATAATTAAGATCTACTTTAAATTTAGGCATGCTTCTAACTAGATTCTTGGAAATTAATTTGGCAATAGTATGGATGCTAGCATGACCTAATCGTCTATGCCAAAGTAAACAAGACTCCTTGGTCTTATCATTCATTCCAACTAGACTAGAACTACTAGACATGGCTAGATCATTAAGGTCTACCACATAAATATTTCCAAGGCTATATCCAATGAACTTACTGCTAGAATCAAGAGAGTTTGTTACAATACACATAGTGATTCAAAGACAACCTTGAAGTCTTTATCACATAATTGACTAATACTTAATAAATTATGCTTCAACTTGCCTACTAGCAATACATTTTCAATGAAAGTACAGGGGGTTATCTTGATCTTACTGATTTCGATTTTTTTTCCCTTACCATTATCTCCAAAAGTAACCATATCTCATTCTTTCATTTCAAGGGTGATGAATTGATCTTTATCACCCGTCATATGTCTTGAATAATCGCTATCCAAATACCATCTTTTCTTTAATTTCTGGGCTGCAAGACATTCCTGCAAAATAATCAAGGAGTTCTTTTAGGTACCCAAGCTATCTTCGATCCTTGCAGGTTAGCAGAGGTGGTTCCATTGGGAACCCAAATCTTTTTAATTCTATTCTTAGAATATGCATTTGTAGGCTAGGATAAGGTAGCAACTCAAGAGAGGGGATGAATTGGACTTTAAAACTATTTTGCAATGCTTCAAATAATGTGCCAATTCAAATTATGTATTTGTGAGTATGATAATAAAGTGCAGCAGAAATAAAGAAATAAATGCAAGAATAAAAATAATCTCAAACACAAAATACTTTATAGTGGTTCGGTGCACTCCATGGTACCTACATCCACTCCCTAAGTTTTTCTTGGGAATTCACTATAATCATATATGATTACATCTGATTAGTTTTCCGGGCTCACTAATCAAAACTCCTTGGTTTCCATTGGTTTTCCGGGCTAACCAAAAACCCCTTGGTTTTCCGGGCTAACCAAGAACCTAGTTGGTTTTACAGGCTCACCAACAACCGAGTTGGTTTTACGGGCTCACCAATAACCTTGATGGTTTTCTGGGCTAACCAACAACCCAACTTGTTTTGCAAGCTAACAAGTCAAAACCCTTGTTGATTTTTATCACATAGCTCACCAACAACCTTGATAGTTTTCCCAAGGCTCACCATCAACCTAAATACAATAATGTAAGAATGAAAATAAAAAGCTTTCTTACAAATCAAATATTTCATTGAGGCACATTGATTGTTGATGTTGAGCTTATCTCCATGTTGTAAAAGCTTCAATGGATTATTGAAGATGTTTCTCTTGGAAGCTCCCTCTCGACTTTGAATCCTTGGAGGCTCAACATCTCAACATATGGATCCTTAAAATATCCTTCACATATTTTCACTTGAAAACCAAAGGATTTATCTTTCAAATAATGAATCCTCTTCCCTCTTCTTTAGAATTGCTTTTCCAAGTGTTTAAATAACCTCCCAACACTTAAATGACCGTTTATAGCTGTTATGGAGGAAAAACTAACCATTAGAGCCAAGTTGGAGAAGTTCTGTACTTCAAAAAAACTAGTCGTTACAGTCCAGTGTCGACACTTTACCTTTATGAGTCGACACTTCATTTTCTTGAGTCGATACTTTATTTCCTTGAGTCGATACTTGATCAAAGATATTTTTTGAAGTCTTCTGCTTTGCACTGGTGAGTCGACACTTCTTCTAATGAGTCGACACTTTAGTTTCGTGAGTCGACACTTGACCAAACTTCTGAAATCACCATGTCTGCATCTTGTTTGGTCTCAGGCCTTGAGTCGACACTTCACTATTTATGAGTCAATACTTTGAGTTGACACTTGAATTTTATGAGTCGACACTTGGCTGCACCAGTGCTGAAACTTCTTCAAAATTAAATCTTGAGTACCTATATCTGATTTACACACTTAATGCATAATTAGTACTCAAATATACTTAAGTGTTTTGTCATAATCAAAATCAGAGTCAACAATCTCTCCCTTTTTGATAATGACATAACCTTTAAGTATATAAACAAGGTAAGCTCAAAAATAAACATAACAAGTTGCAAAGGATTAACAATAAGTATAGAGCAATGTAGCAATGAGAAATATTAAGCTACCCCTCAAAATATGATCTAAAAAATAATTTTTTAAAAGATCCCTCTTAACATTGATTTGTAAATTCTTTTCAAAGTTTTTCAAAAAATTCAAACTTTCAAATTTTCAAACTTGGGCTGCCATGATCTTTAACTCAAAATTGTTAGATTTTCAAGAAGAGTACCAGGCTCTGATACCAATTGTTGGCTAGGATAAGATAGCAACCTAAGAGGGGGGTGAATTGGATTTTAAAACTTTTTTTGCAATATTTCAAATAATGTACTAATTCAAAGCATGTGTTTATAAGCATGATAATAAAGTACAGTGAAAATAAAGAAATAAATGCAAGAATAAAAATAATCATAAACACAAAATAATTTATAGTGGTTCGGTAAATTCCAAGGCACCTACATCCACTCCCCAAGTTTTCCTTGGAAATTCACTATAATCATACATGATTACAGCTAATTAGTTTTCCGGACTCACTAGTCAAAATCCCTTGATTTTCATAGGCTAACCAAAAATCCCTTGATTTTCCGGACTAACCAATAACCTAGTTGGTTTTATAGGCTCACCAACAACCTAGTTGGTTTTACAGGCTCACCAACAACCTTGATGATTTTTCGGGCTAACCAATAACCCAACTTGTTTTGCAATCTAACAAGTCAAAACCCTTGTTGGTTTTATCACATAGGCTCACCAACAACCTTGATAGTTTTTCCAAGGCTCACCATCAACCTAAGTACAATAATATAAGAATGAAAATAAAAAGCTTTCTTACAAAGCAAATATTTCATTGAGGCACATTGATTGTTGATGTTAAGCTTGCTCCATGTTGTAGAAGCTTCAATGGATGCTTGAAGATGTTGCTCTTGGAAGCTCCCTCTCCTCTTTGAATCCTTGGAGGCTCAACATCTCAAAAAATGGATCCTTAAAATATCCTTCACATATTTTCACTTGAAAACCAAAGGATTTATCTTTCAAACCATGGTCCTCTTCCCTCTTCTTTATAATTGCTTTCCCAAGTGTTTAAATAACCTCCCAACACTTAAATGACCGTTTGTAGCCATTATGGAGGAAAAACTAACTGTTGGAGCCAAGTTAGGGAAGTTCTGCACTTCAGAAAAACTAGTCGTTATAGTCCAATATCGACACTTCATTTTCTTGAGTCGATACTTTATTTTCTTGAGTCAATACTTGATCAAAGATATTTTCTGAAGTCTTCTACTTTGCACTGGTAAGTCGACACTTCTTCTAATGAGTTGACACTTTAGTTCTGTGAGTCAACACTTGACCAAACTCCTGAAATCACCACGTTCTGCATCCTGTTTGGTCTTAGGCCTTGAGTCGATACTTCACTATTCATGAGTCAACACTTGGATTTCATGAGTCGACACTTGGCTGCACCAGTGCTGAAACTTATTCATAATTAAATCTTGAGTGTCTATATCTAATTTATACACTTAATGCATAATTAGTACTCAAATATACTTAAGTGTTTTGTCATAATCAAAACTAGAGTTAACAATATTTTTCTTTAATATTACATTGAAAGAATTTATGTCCAACTCTATGACATGCATAACATACAGTTCTAGAATTCTAAAAAGATGTACGATTTGAAGTTCTAGATGTTGATGTAGATGTAAAGCTTTTTCTTATAAAAGATTTTCTATTTAAATTCTTAGGTACATACATTGTAGCTTTAGAAATGGATGCAGAAGGATTAGATACAAAAGCTTCTTGAGATATTGATTTTGGAACATAAGCTTTTGAAGGTATGAATTTAGTAGCTAAAATTTTATTTGAACTAGAAGAATTGAAACTAATTCCAGCTTTATTTCCAGAAATTCTTTGTTCCTTTAAAATTAACTCAAGGTTATTTGAAGATAAAGTAAGTTTTTCAACAAGTGGCTTGAGTTTTTCAACCTCCTTTTTCAAATCATTGTTTTCAATAGTCAAAGGTTCATTTTTATCAATACATGCATTTTTGTTAGTTTCCAAAGCTTTATTCTTTTCAGAAAAGACATGTAAATCTCTTTGCAATAAATTATTCATTACTGAAATTTCTTCTTTCTCTTTTTGTAAAGAATCATTTGTATTCTTTAGAGCTCTTATCTTTACTCCAGCCTTTTTGAATTCAGATAATAAATCGTTAAAAGCAGAATTCAATTCATCAAAAGTAAATTCTAATTGAGGTTCAGGGGATGTTATCTCATCTTCGAGATCCATTAGACATAAGTTAGCAGTTTTCGTAGTCTCTTCTTCTTCAGATGAAGTCAACTCCTCACTGTCGCTTTATGTAGCAACTATCGCTTTCTTTTTCTTTTTCTTAAAAGTTTTCTTTAGTAAAGGACAATCGGGATGAATATGCCCTGGTTTCCTACATTCATAGCATGTGAGCACTTGTTCTTTTTCTTTCTCTTTATCCTTGTCCTTGTCCTTAATGTATTCCCCTTTCTTATGGATTTTTCTATAGTATCTTCCTTTCTTCTTTTCCATAAATCTTCTAAATCTTCTCACGACCATTGCGATGTCTTCATCTTCTAAATCATCTTCGGAGGAGGTGTAGTCATCTTCCAATTCCTCATCTTCTCTTTTTGAGTCTGATGTAGCTTTGAAGGCAATTGTCTTCTTTTTCTTTTGATCATCTTCAGTCATGTTGTTGCCCAGGTGGCTTTCCAAGAGGGGGGTGAATTGGATCTTTTAAAAAATTGAAGCAAGTAATGTGCAATTCAAAATCCTTTGCAAGTGGTAGGTGCTGTGATAGAGTTATAAAATGCAGAAGCTAAACAGAGTCAAGAAAGTACAACACAAATACACCAAATTTATAGTGATTCGGAGCAACCCAGCTCCTACATCTACTACCCAAGATACCACTTGGAATTTCCACTATATTCAAACCCGAATACAGTAGGATTGTTTTACAGGATCACAATCCAAAACCTCTACACTTTGGTTTTACGGGATCACCAAAGAAAACCCAACACCCTTTGATTTTAACAGGCTCACCAAAGAAACCCAACTTGGTTTTCACAGGATCACCAAGAACCTAACCCTTGGTTTTAATAAGGCTAACCAAGAACCTAATTAGTTTTTCAATCAGACTCACCAATAACCCAATAATTCAAAAATTGAATTGAAAATAAAATAAATGCAATAAGAATGACAAACTCAATTTGTCGGATAGTTGCCGGTGCAGCTTGTTGGAAGTCCACTTGAATGCACTTGAATAATCTTTAATTACTTTAGTGGCTTCTTCCTAAAGTTGTTTCAAGCTTAAGATTGGAGTTGGTGAAGACTTGAAAGCTTAACTTGAATGCTCTTGTGCTCTTTTGCAGTTGGTTGGTAGGATATTCAATGAATCTCTCTTTTTTTTGAAGAACTCACTAATAACTTTCTTCAAGAAAGTTCAAATCCTTCAAATTTAAAGTCTTCCATCATCCCAAGGCAGTTCTAGAGGTTATAAACCATTGGGGAATGATTTGTGGCTGTTGGAGCACCTTTTAGCATTCTAAAACAAATTCTGGAACTAGCCGTTGGATATATGAAAGCAGCATTCGAGTCGGCTTGGATTCTATCGAGTCAGCTCGGATCCTTCAAGTCGATAGGTCGAGTCACCAAATCTTCAATGTAGTCGGCTCTTTGTCTCAGAATGCAAAACATCACTCTGGACGAGTCGACTCTTTGTAGCTCGGGTTGGCTCGAACTTGAATCTTGAAAATCTTGAACTCGAGGAGTCGGCTCTTTTCAGCTTGGGTCGGCTCTTCTTCTCATGTTCGAAAAACCTCACTCTGGAAGAGTTGGCTCGAAGTAGTTCGGGTCAGCTCACTTTCTCAAGCTTTCAGAATTAGGTTTGGCAGAGTCGGCTCTTTTTGGTTCGGGTCGGCTCGCTTGGCTGTTCTCAGAAATCTTCAGAAAATGGACTCTGGAGGAGTCGGCTCGGACTGATTCAAGTCGACTCGGATTCACTGGAGTTGGCTCACTTTCCATTGAGTCAGCTTGGATTACTGCATTCCAGAATCCTTGCTACGTGCCAATAAGCAGAGTCGGCTCTTCATTACTTGGGGTTGATTCGAGTGTCTTCTTCAGGATTTTTACAATTGAATTTAAAGAAAACTCTCACCAATTCTTTTACACAAACCAACTCAAACTAAAATTCATGGCACACACACACTCACAGAAGTAACCCTTTTAATTGATTTTTCTTAGCATTTTTGATTGGGTTCTTCTTTACAAAAAATATTTACAACACAACTCAACCAAGAAAACAGAAGTGTAGGAGTTGAAGTTTGAACATGTTATTCATCTTACAAAAACTTGTCAAACACTTAAAGAGTTGTCAGAAATAAATGTACATGCTCCAATATTTGGTTATCATCAAAATCACTTATGGGGTCAACAATCTTCCCCTTTTTGATGATGACAAAACACTGGACATGAAAAATTCTTTACACTTTACATAAATAATAGTATTTGAAAATTAAATATTCACATGTATCAGAGATAATGAAATTAGTAAGTAAGTATTAGAGCTCAAGAGATGATATCATAGTATATCATCAAAGTATTGAACTTCTCATGCTTCAAGATATTATAATTAGCATAAAACATGGAGTATCAAAGTTCTAAAAAGAAATTGACAGAATTAACATCAATTTAGAGCATGCAATAGTAATCAGAATATTAAGATAATAATTAGAGCAAGATCATTTCAAGAGAATCTCCCCCTTTCTCTAGATTATAAAGTAGTTTAAGCAGTGATATCATTTTTGCTCCTCCTTTTTCACTGTTTTTATGCACTTTAAGAGTAGTTGGTAGGAAGCTCAACATATATACTATTTCCATACTTTTCATATTTCTCTCATCTTTCTTTTCACATTTTTCATAACTCATTTTTTATAATTCTCCCCCTTTTTGTCAATCAATCAGAAAGGTGATTTCAAATAAAGCTTAGATTTTAAAATAGATTGAGAAAGTTTTTAATATTTGTTGGAGATAATTTCACATTCTCAACTTGGAAATTCTAATTAAAATTTTATTATAGTTGTACTATAACAAGTACAAAGATTGAATCATTGTACATGACAGTAAATAAAATCAAAAGATACTTCATTGATAAGATTTTTATACAAGTTCAAAATAGAAGTACATTCATATTGCAGAATGTAAAAATTATAACGTAGATAAATTTAGAAACAACTAAAAGACTAACTAAAGGATCTATTCTTCTTCTTCTTCATTAGAAGAAGAGGAGCCTACCTCTATAACTCTATTAGAGGCCTTAGTTTCCAGGGGTTTAAATCTTAAATCCCTAAATTTAGTTCTAACAGGGGCTCTAAGAACTTTAGTCTTCTTGATTTTGGGTTCTTTCTTGGTCTTAGTAAGTTTAGGTTGATCAGACAAAGGAACAGGAGCAGGATTGTCAAGTGATTCCTTGATGATCTATTCAGGAGCATCTTTAGTGGAAATGGTTTCCTTCTGTGATTGTAGTATGATGCTTCTGATTTCTTCCTTGAAGTCCTCCATTTCCTTTTCCACTTTTTGCTGGTGAAGCTCTTGTTCAGATCTTTATTTCTGCAATCTAATGTCAACTGACCTTCTGATTTCCTCAATTGCAGAATTCATATGATCAGTCAAAGAGTTGGAGATAGTTTCCATCTTATGAAATATCATATTTTTTAGGTCTGATGGAGTAACCATTGTTTCTTTAGTCCCTTCTTCATCAGTAGCTTCATTTTCTTTAGAAATGGTAGCGGCAACCTGACTAGGCATCTTCTTTATCCATTCTCCTTCTTGTAACTTGTATCCCATTCTTTTTAGTGAATTGAAGGAGTAGATATCAAAGTGGTGTAATGGCTTGCCTATTTTATTTGATAAGTGAACTCCTGCTTCTTCAAATAACAAAGTGAAGACCATACCGTAGGGTTGACAAGCTTTGACCTTTATTGTTGCCTCAGTCATTTGAATCATCATTATATAAGGAAGGTTGAGAGGCTTTTCTTCAATTAAGTGTCCCATAATTGTCATATCCTTCTCACTGACCCAATCAAAGCGGCCAGTTCTTGGAAGAAATATCCTGCTGATCATATTGTGTAGCAGCCTCATTTCCTTCGATAGTAGATTGGCTTGTACATGTTGGACTGTGTTCACATCTTCTTTTTCCAAAATTAATTTTAGAATGTGTTCCTTGTCCGGTAGAAGTTCTTCGTAGCACCGTTTGTTGGCATTTGCAGCAATCTGTCGAATCTTTCTTCATCTACTATAACTGTCTTCCCCTTGACTGTAGATTCTAAATGAAATTCTTTAATGATAATGTTTTCATAAAACATCCGTACTAGTGAAGTGTAGGTCAATATATCCAAAGAACAGAAATGCTTCCACCCTTGACTCTCTATCCAGTTTCCGATTTTCATTTCCATTTCTTCTATAATGTAAAGTTGATCCTTCTTCCGCAAGTGACAGGATAATTGATCATTGAGACATGCTATCTGGGAGGAGAAGGAGTTTCTTCATCTTGCTGGACTGGAGTAGACCTTTTTCTCTTTTCCTTTGTTTTCTTTGCATCTGTATTGCAAAAACTTGATTCACCGATTTGAAGAACCTTCTTCGCAGATCTTCGAGGAGCCATTGCAGAGGGATTAAGAAATTTTAGGCTCTAGGAAATGATTTTTAGGAGAATGGTAAGGCTTCCGAGGGAAGTGTAGTGTGTCCAAAGTAAAGTAAAAGAGTGAAGTACTAAAAAAGATAGTTCAGAACTTCCTAAATAGCGATTTCGCGACTTTCGAGTCAGCTCGCTCAACCCTAAAAACATTCGAGTCGGCTCAACCAGAGCGAACTCAGAACAACCAGAACACCGAGTCAGCTAAGCAAAGACTTAGTCAGCTCGACCAGAGCAAGAGTATGAGACTCAGATATTCGAGCTGGCTCGACCAGAGCAAAATTGTTCGAGTCGACTCAAACAGAAACTTTCCACATGAAATCAAATGATTTGGAAATTGAATTCAATATACTGAAAATTCAAGGAAAGTTGTTCAGGAAATCATGAAAAGTTGTAAGAGGTTTTCTAGATAATTTTTCCTTAGTTCTTGAAGGAAATTAGGTTTACTGGATCTAGAAAGGATAACATAGCCCTAATTCTTCTCTAAGCAACTCAAATCTATCCTGATTTAGTAGCTTGGTAAAGATGTCAGCTAGTTATTTTTTTGTTGGGATAAATTCTAGTTCTATGTCACCATTCAAAACATGGTCTCTAATAAAATGATGTCTAATCTCTATGTGCTTAGTCCTAGAATGCTGAATAGGATTTTTGGTTAAATTTATAGCACTTGTATTATCACACTTAATAGGAATTTTGCATTGAGAAACACTAAAATCTTCTAGTTGTTGTTTAATCCATAACACTTGCGTACAACAACTTCCTGTAGCAACATACTCTGCCTCAGCAGTACAAAGTGCTACTGAATTTTGTTTCTTGTAGTGCCATGAGATTAAATTCAACCCTAGAAATTGACAAGTACCACTAGTGCTTTTTCTATCTATTTTACAACCAGCATAATCAGCATCAGAAAATTTGATTAAATTTAAAGATGATTCTTTTGAAAACCAAAGACCCAGATTACTTGTACCTTTCAAATATTTTAATATTCTTTTAACAGCAAGCATATGTGTTTCTTTGGGATTATATTGAAATCTAGCACATACACATACACTATACAAGATATATGGTCTACTTGCAGTTAAATACAATAAGGATCCGATCATACCTCGATATAGCTTTTGGTTAACATTGGATCCACTTTCATCTTTGTCCAATTTGTAGGTTGGGCTCATGGGTGTATTCATTTGTTTGCTCATCTCTATACCAAACTTCTTGATGATTTCTTTGATGTATTTGGATTGGTTAATGAAGATCCCTTCCTTTGTTTGTTTTACTTGAAGTCCGAGGAAGTAATTCAGTTCACCCATTAGGCTCATTTCAAATTCTCCCTGCATTAGCTTAGCGAATTCTTCACAAAAACTTTCATTAGTTGCACCAAAAATAATATCATCAACATAAATTTGTACAACTAATATATCATTGTTTTTCTTTTTAATGAAAAGAGTTTTATCAACATTTTCTCTTGAAAAATTATTTTCAATTAAGAAAGTACTAAGTATATCATACCAGGCTCTAGGAGCTTGTTTCAAACCATATAAAGCTTTATTCAATTTAAACACATGGTTTGGAAAAGCATGATTTTCAAAACCTGGTGGTTGTTCTACAAAAACTTGTTCAGCGATAAAACCATTTAAAAATGCTCTTTTCACATCCATTTGAAATAGTTTGAAATTCATGTAGCAAGTAAATGCAAGAAATAATCTAATGGATTCTAATCTTGCTACAGGTGCATAAGTTTCATCAAAATCTATACATTCTTCTTGACTATATCCCTTAGCCACTAATCTAGCTTTGTTTCTAATAACATTTCCTTGTTCATCTAATTTGTTCCTATAGACCCATTTGGTTCCTATAATTGGGTGGTCTTTAGGTCTATCAACTAGTGCCCAAACCTTGTTTCTTTCAAACTGGTTCAGTTCTTCATGTATGGCTAACATCCAGTTTGGATCATTTTCTGTTTCTTCTAAGGTGTGAGGCTCTATTTGAGATACAAAGGCTAGGTAATTATGTGCAGTCCTATGTGCATACCTAGTCCTTATACCTTGAGAAGGATCACCAATAATTAATTCTTTAGGATGGAAAGTAGCATACCTCCATTCAGTTGGTAGATCGGTATGATCCTTACGTACCGTTTCTTCTCCTTCTTCAACTGATCTTTCTTGAATACTCATGTCTTCCATCTCCTTTTGAATGGTACCTGCATCATTATCAATACACTCATCTTTTCTAGATGGTGATGGGTTAGTTTCATAAAAAATGACATGCATCGACTCTCCAATAATAAGAGTCCTTTTATTAAAAACCCTATATGATTTGCTATGTAGTGAATAACCAAGGAAAATAGCTTCATCAGATTTAGCATCAAACTTTTCTAGATTATCCTTACCATTGTTAAGCACAAAGCATTTGCATCCAAATACATGAAAATAATTTATATTGGGTTTTTTTTCATTCCAAAGTTCATAGGGGATTTTCCTCAAAATAGGACAGATCAAAATACGATTTAAGATATAACATGCAGTGTTCACCGATTCTACCCAAAAGTACCTTGGAAGATTACCTTCACACAACATTGTTCTGGTCATTTCTTTCAAAGTCCTATTTTTTCTCTCTATAACACCATTTTGTTGTGGTGTTCTAGGAGCGGAGAAGTTGTGATCAATGCCATTTTTAGTACAATAATCATCAAAAAATTGATTTTCAAATTCAGTTCCGTGATCACTCCTAATTGAAATTATAGAAAGATTTTTCTGATTTCAAACCTTTTTGTAAAATTTTTAAAATATTTTGAAAGTTTCATCTTTGTGTGCAATAAACAAAACCCATGTAAATCTGAAAAAATCATCTACAATCACAAGGGCATATTCATACCTCCTAGGCTTGTGGTCCTAGTTGGTCCAAATAAATCCATGTGAAGTAGTTCTAAAGGTCTAGAAGTTGAAATTAGATTTTTGGATTTAAATCTCTCCCTAGTTTGTTTACCCATTTGGCATGCATCACAAACATGATCAAAATCAACTTTAAACTTAGGCATGCCTCTAACAAGATTTTTGGAAATCAACTTGGCAATTGTATGCATGCTAGCATGACCCAATCTTCTATGCCATAATAAGCAAGACTCCTTGGTCTTAGCATTCATTGAAACCAAACTGGAGCTACTTGACATGGCAAGATCATTTAGATCTATCACATAAATATTTTCTAGTCTATGTCCAATGAATTTACTACTAGAGTCAAGAGAGTTTGTTACTATACACATAGATGATTCAAAGATAACTTTGAAGCCTTTATCACATAATTGACTAATACTCAATAGATTATGCTTCAACTTATCTACTAGCAATACATTTTCAATAAAAGTACAGGGAGTTATTTTGATCTTATCAATTCCGATTATTTTTCCTTTGCCATTATCTCCAAAAGTAACCATACCTCCTTCTTTCATTTCCAAGGTGATAAATTGATCCTTGTCACCTGTCATATACCTTGAATAGCCACTGTCGAGATACCATCTTTTCTCTAATTTCTGGGCTGCAAGACATTCCTGCAAGAAAATCAATGAGTACTTTTAGGTACCCAAGCTAACTTGGGTCCTTTCAGGTTAGCTGAGGTGGTCCCTTTAGGAACCCAAATTTTTCTTGATGTTCTATGGATATTTTTAATAATATTGAAATTGAAAGCTTTATGTCCAGATTTTTTGCAGGCAAAACATCTGATTCTAGAATTTTGAAATAATTTAGACTTTGAAGTTCTATATGCATGAAGTGCAGAAATAGTATGCTTTGTATTTAAATTCTTAGGAACATATAAAGTAGGTTTTAAAATGGAAATAGAGTCTTTTGAAATAAAGGTTTTATGAGAAGTAAACTTGGGAACAAAATTTTTCTGTTTCACAAATGTAGTAGCTGAAACATAATTTGATTTTGAAGCATTAAAACCTATTCTAGCTTTATTTTCAGAAATTCTTTGATCTTTAAGAATTAACTCAAGCTTATTAGAAGATAAAGTTAATTTTTCAACAAGTGGCTTGAGTTTTTCAACCTTTTTTTTCAACTCATTGTTTTCTTTCATCAAAATATTGTTTTTGTCATGAAATTCTCTATTCTCAGTTTTCATGGCATTACATTTTTTAGAAAATGTATGAAGTTCTTTTTGCAATAGATTATTCTTTTCTGAAATCTCATCTTTTTCTTTAAGTAAAGAATTATTGATATGATTTAATGATCTAATTTTTCTTCCTGCCTTTTTAAATTCGAATAATAGATCATGAAATATAGAATTTAATTCCTCAAAAGTAAATTCAATTTGTGTGTCGGGGGAATTTACCTTATCCTCGAGACCCATTAGACATAAATTTGCTATTTTCATGGTCTTTTCTTCTTCAGTTGAAATGGAGTCTTCACTATCGCTCCACGTGGCAACCATCACTTTCTTTTCCTTCTTTCTGAAAAACTTTTTTAATTGAGGATAGTCTGGAAGAATGTGTCCCAGTTTCTTACATTCATAGCAGGTGGGGACTTGTTCCTTATCCTTGTCTTTGTCCTTGTCCTTTTCTCTTGATTATTCTCCTCGTTTATGGAATTTTCTATTATATCTTCCTTTCTTCTTTTCCAAAAACTTTCTGAATCTCTTCACGACCATTGCAATGTCTTCATCTTCAAGATCATCTTCGGAGGAGGTAGAGTCATCTTCCATCTCTTCATCATCTTTTGATTCCGATGCAGATTTGAATGTAATTGTTTTCTTCTTTTTTTGATCATCATCCATTCTATGCTGCATGGCTAGTTCGTGTGTGATGAGAGATCCCATTAATTCATCCATTGATAGAATGTTTAAATCTTTAGCTTCCTGGATGGCAATGACTTTAGGATCCCATTTATCAGGAAGTGATCTCAAAATCTTCTGTACTAAATCAGCATTTGAGTATACCCTGCCAAGACTTTTCAAACCGTTAATAATTTATGTAAATCTAGTATACATGGCAGAAATACTTTCATTAGGTTTCATTTTAAACAATTCATAATTATGTACTAAAAGATTTATCTTAAAGGTTTTCACTTATGAAGTTCCTTCATGGGTCACTTCAAGTTTATCCCAAATTTCCTTTGCTGAAGAGCAGATGGAAATTTGATTAAACTCATTTGAATCCAAAGCACAGTAAAGCAAGTTCATTGCTTTGGCATTTAATTCCTCCATCTTCATGTCATGTTCGTTCCAATCCTTTTCAGGCTTAGGGACATCCACGCCATCAATTTTAGTCATGGAAACCTGTGGCCCTTTAAGAATGACCTTCCATAATTGAAAATCAATAGCTTGAATATAGATTTTCATTCATGCTTTCCAATAGGAATAATTTGTACCTGTGAAAAGTGGAGGCCTTTTAGTTGACTGGCCTTCGGCCAAAGACGTACTCATGGGATGAGCCATCAATCTTTACTCCAAGATAATCAGAGACACTGCTCTGATACCAGTTGTTGCCCAGGTGGCTACCCAAGAGGGGGGTGAATTGAGTCTTTTAAAAAATTGAAGAAAGTAATGTGCAATTCAAAATCCTTTGCAAGTGGTTGGTGTTGTGATAGAGTTATAAAATGTAGAAGCTAAACAGAGTCAAGAAAGCACAACACAAACACACAAAATTTATAGTGGTTCAGAGCAACCCAGCTCCTACGTCCACTACCCAAGATACCACTTAGAATTTTCACTATATTCACACTCGAATACAGTAGGATTGTTTTATAGGATCACAATCCAAAACCTCTACACTTTGGTTTTACACGATCACTAAAGAAAACCCAAAACTCTTTGGTTTAAACAGGCTCAACAAAGAAACCCAACTTGATTTTCACAAGATCACCAAGAACCTAACCTTTGGTTTTAACAAGGCTCACCAAGAACTCAATTGGTTTTTCAACCGGGCTCACCCATATTACCCAACAATTCAAAAATTGAATTGAAAATAAATACAAGAAGGATGACAAACTAAATTTATCGGATAGTTGCCGGTGCAGCTTGTTGAAAGTCCATTTGAATGCACTTGAATAATCTTTAATTACTTTAGTGGCTTCTTCCTAAAGTTGTTTCAAGCTTTAGATTGGAGTTGGTGAACACTTGAAAGCTTAACTTGAATGCTCTTGTGCCCTTTTGCTGTTGGTTGGTAGGATATTCAATGAATCTCTCTTTTCTTTGAAGAACTCACTAATAACTTGCTTCAAAAAAGTTCAAATCCTTCAAATTTAAAATCTTCCATCATCCCAAGGTAGTTCTAGCCATTGTAGACCATTGGAAAATGATTTGTGACCGATGGAGCACCTTTTAGCATTCAAAAACAAATTCTGGAAGTAGACGTTGGATACCTGAAAGCGGCATTCGAGTCAGCTCGGATTCCATCGAGTTAGCTCGGATCCTTCGAGTCGATAGGTCGAGTCACCAAATCTTTAATATAGTCAGCACTTTGTCTCAAGGCACAAAATATCACTCTAGACGAGTTGGCTCTTTGTAGCTCGGGTCGGCTCGAACTTGAATCTTGAAAATCTTGAACTCGAGGAGTTGGCTCTTTTCAGCTTGGGTCGGCTGTTCTTCTCAGGTTCGAAAAACCTCACTCTGGAAGAGTTGACTCGAAGTAGTTTGGGTCGGCTTGCTTTCTCAGGCTTTCAGAATTAGGTATGGCATAGTCGGCTCTTTTTGGTTCGGGTCGGCTCGCCTGGCTGTTCTCAGAAATCTTCAAAAAATGGACTCTAGAGGAGTCGGCTCGGACTGATTCCAGTTGACTCAGATTCACTAGAGTCGGCTCGCTTTCCATTGAGTTGGCTCGGATTGCTGTGTTCCAGAATCCTTGCTGCATGCCAGTAAGTAGAGTCGGCTCTTCATTACTTGGGATCGGTTCGAGTGTCTTCTTCAGGATTTTTATAATTGAACTTAAAGAAAGCTCCCACCAATTCTTTTACATAAACCAACTCAAACTAAAATTCATGGCACACACACACTCACAGAAGTAACCCTTTTAATTGATTTTTCTTAGCATTTTTGATTGGGTTCTTCTTTACAAAAATAATTTACAACACAACTCAACCAAGAAAATAGAAGTGTAGGAGTTGAAGTTTGAACATGTTATTCATCCTACAAAAACTTGTCAACACTTGTAGTGTTGTTAGAAATAAATGTACATGCTTCAATATTTGGTTATCATCAAAATCACTTATGGGGTTAACACCTATGATGCATGGTCAATTCATCCAGAGATAAGGTGTTTAAATCTTTCGCTTTCTGGATGGCAATCACTTTGGGGTCCCACTTTTCAAGAAGTGATATGAGAATCTTCTATACTAAGTCAGCATTTGAATAAACCCTACCAAGACTTTTCAAATCATTAATAATATTTATAAAGCGAGAAAACATGACAGAGATAGTTTCATTTTGTTCCATTTTGAAAAGTTCATAACTATGTATAAGAAGATTAATCTTCAAAGTCTTCACTTAGGAAATATCTTCGTGGGTCACTTCGAGTTTGTCCTAAATTTCCTTTGTAGAAGAGCAAGTGAAAATTTAATTGAACTCATTAGCATCCAAAGCACAGTATAATAGATTCATGGCTTTGGCATTTAATTCTTCCATCTTCATGTCGTGTTCATCCCAGTCCTCTTCAGGCTTTGGGACATCCATGCCATCAATTTTGGTCATGAGAATATGTGGCCCATTTAGAATGACCTTCCACAATTGAAAATCGATAGCTTGAATATAGATTTTCATTCTAGCTTTTCGATAGGAATAATTTATGCCAGTGAAGAGTGGAGGTCTATTGGTAGATTAGCCTTCAGCCAAAGATGTACTCATGGGATGAGCCATCAATCTTTACTCTAAATATATTCAAAGACACTACTTTGATACCAGTTGTTGCCCAGGTGGCTTTCCCAAGAGGGGGTGAATTGGGAATTTAAAAAATTAAAGCAAGTATGTGCTCTTTAAACACTTCTTTGGAGTGTTAAGTACTGTGGTTCAAATAATTAAAAATAGAAGCGAAAGCAGTTAGAGAAAGAATAATACAAACAAAAAAAATTTATAGTGGTTTGGAGCAACCTACTCCTATGTCCACTACCCAAGATTACCACTTGGGATTTCTATTATATCCCCACCAGAATACAGTCGGATTGTTTTAACAGGCTCACAATCCAAACCCAATTGCCTTTGGTTTTTAAATCGAGCTCACCTAAGAAACCCAACACTTGGTTTTAAACAGGATCACCAAGAACCCAACTTAGTTTTACCAGGATCACCAAGAACCATTATAGTTAGTTTTGAACGGGATCACTAACAACCCACTTGGTTTTTATTAGAGTCGACTCAGTTTGTTGTTTACTCAGAACTCTTCTTTTTGGACTTTAGAGGAGTCGGCTCAGATGTTTGATAGAATAACGTAGTCAGCTCGAACATCCTTCGGGTCAGCTCGGTTATCTGATTTAAAAAATCTTGTTCTGGATGAGTCGACTTGGGTCCTTCAGAGTTTGCTCGGATGCATGCTAGAAATCTTCATGCGTGCCATGTGCCAAGTCGGCTCGGATAAGTTCTTCAGTAAAATCTCAGTTCTTCTCCAGAATTCATCCAGCAAGACTTCAAACATTCAAGAGTCTTTCCAACTCTTCTAACAATCTTCTCTAGGAAATTTTAAGCTTGAAACAACCCAGAAGTAACCCATTTTCATGATTTTTACTTAACTTTTTTTTGGATTCTTCTTTACATGATTCACTTACACCATAACTCATTTCAAAAACTAAGAATGTAGGAGTCGTAATTGAGCATTAGAATCATCCTACAAAAACTTGTAAAATACTTGAAGAGTTGTTAGTAAAATAAATGCATGCTCTAATGTTTTGTTATCATCAAAATTACTTATGGGGTTAATAATCATTGTGTGCTAGAAACAAAATCCAAGTAAATCATGAGAAACCATCTACCATCATAAGTACATATTTCATACATCATAGGCTTGTAGTCCTAGTTGGTCAAAATAAGTCCATGTATAGTAGTTCTAAGGGTCTTAATGTTGAAACAATATTTTTAGTTTTAAAATTTCTCCTAGTTTGTTTACCATATTGACATGCATCACAAACATGATCAAAATCAACTTTAAACTTTGGTAACCTCTAACTAAGTCTTTGAAAATTAATTTTGCTAATGTATGTATGCTAGCATGACCCAATCTTCTATGCCAAAGTAAACTAGATTTCTTGGTTTTAGTATTCATAGCCACTAGACTTGTACTACTTGATATGGCTAGATCATTCAAGTCTACTATATAAATATTTTTAAGTCTATGACCAACAAACTTAATGCTAGAATCAAGATAGCTAGTTACTATGCACATTGAAGATTCAAACAAAACTTTAAAACCTCTATCACACAATTGACTAATGCTCAATAGATTATGCTTTAATTTGTCTACTAGCAATACATTTTCAATATAAGTGGAAGGGATAATTTTGATCTTACCAATCTCAATGATTTTTTCCTTGCCGTTATCACCAAATATAACCATTCTACCTTCTTTCATTTCAAGGATGATAAATTGATCTTTGTCACCCGTCATGTATCTTGAACAACCGCTATCTAGATACCATCTCTTATTTGAATTTTGGGCTACAAGACATTCCTACAAAATAATCAAGTAGAATTTTTAGGTACCCAAGTTTTCTTGGATCCTTGATGGTTAGTAGCTATGGTTCCTTTAGGAACCCAAATCTTTTTTATTTTGTTTTTGTTTTTCTTTCTTAGATTGCATTCATATACCTTGTGTCCAAACCCATTATAGTAAAAACAAACTATTTTTGACTTTTGAAAAGAAGTAGATGCTGAAAATTTTGATGCATAAGATTTTGAAGCAGAAAATTTATTTATATGTATTGTATTATATCCAATTCCAGCTCTATTATTAGATTTCTTCTGATTTTTCAGGATTAGCTTAAGTTTGTTCGAACTTAAAGTCAATTGATCAACAAGAGGCTTGAGTCTATCCATTTTATTTTACAAACTTTTATTCTTTTCAAAACATTCATCTTTTTCAGCTTGTAACACTTTACATTTTTTAAAAACATTACTTAATTTTTTTGTAAAAAATTGTTTTTTTCAGAAATCTCATCCTTTTTGTTCAATAATACATCATAGTTATTTTTCAAAGATTTAATTTTTAAACTAGCCTTCTTATATTCAGTTAGAAGTTTCTGAAATGCAGTATACAAAGCATCATAAGTAAATTCATGAATGGGTTTACTAGATTTTACCTCATCTTCTAGACCCATTAAACATATATTTGCTAATTTTGATGTCTTTTCCTCTTCATTGGAAGTAGATTCATCACTGTTACTCCATGTGGCTATCATTTCATTCTTTTTCTTCTTCTTGTATCACTTTTTTAGTGTAGGACACTGTTGGCTTTGACTCCTTAGTTTTGATGATTAACAAAAGGTTGAGTATATGTTTGGACTAATGTTTAATCTCAAGATAAAATTTCAGGACTTAGGTTATTCAAAAAGAGTATCAAAAGGACAATGATGAAACTAAGTTTACCTAATTTGGAAATGAGCTCTTCTACCTTGGACAAGATCAAAATTCTCATAATGGACCTTCTTGTTAAGAAATATTTGACAAAAGAAATAAAGGCTTAAAGAAACTCAAGCATGGCACGCAAATCTCAAGAGTTTCAGAAAGATTCAGATCAGAGGTCGACCCCCAGAGGTCGACACCTTGTCAAAGGTCGACCACCAGAGGTCGACTCATGAAGAAAAAGAAAAGTTCAGCATGGCCGGCACGACAAAGTCTCAGTGGCACGCTTCAGAGGTCGACCACCAGAGGTCAACACCTGTCCAGAGGTCGACACCAGAGGTCGACTCATAGCCTGAGAATTCAAATGGGCAGAACTATGGTATTCTGAACTTTTGCCTAAATTTTACTGGAGGTCGACTCATGAGGTCGACACTTGATCCAGAGGTCGACTCATGAGGTCGACTCATGGCATAATGGCTAGTTTTTCTGAACTTCTGATTTGATTTCCAACGGCCATAAACGGCCATATTTTTGAATCTAACGGTCTTGTAGAGTTGTTTCAGCATGAATGAGGTATTTAACCTCCACCAAACTTCAAAAAAGCCAAGGATACAAAGTGAAAAAGTGTTGATTCAAAGTACAAAGCCTTCAATCACTTCCAAGCCAAAAGAGTGAGAAAACCAAGAGATTCCCTAGCCAAAAAGTCTTCCATCTTTGAGGAATCCAACATTCAAGTGTTTGGCATTTAGTGAGGTCCAAAGATTCCAAGGGAAAAGGCTTGAAGAGTCTCCATCAAGAGCTTCAACGAATTTATTATTGCTCAAAAGGAGTTTGTTTAGTTTTAATTCATTGTATTCATACTCTTTTGTCTTTAGCTAGTTTCAAGAAAATTTGAAACTAGAGTGAGGTTTGTTGGTGAGCCAATTGATAAAACCAACTAGGGTTGCTTGTTAGCCCGAAGCCAAAACAAGTGAGTAAGGTTTGTTGGTGATCCAATTGATAAAACCAACTAGGGTTGCTTGTTAGCCCGAAGCCAAAACAAGTGTGTAAGGTTTTGACTTGTGAGCCTGGTAAAACAAGTCGGCTGTAATCTAAAGATTATAGTGAAAATTCCCAAGTGGAGCTTGGGGAGTGGATGTAGGTGCTAGGTGCACCGAACCACTATATTTCTTGTGTGTTTGCATTGCCTTTCTCTTTAACTTCTTTAGCTCTTTAATTGCCATTTTATTTCATTGCTTCCGTTGCACAATTCTTAAAGCACTATCACTCTTCACCTTAAAACTTGATAGCACATATATTGCTTTAAAATTTTAAATACCCAATTCACCCCCCCCTCTTGGGAACCATATCTGGGCAACAGACACTCTGAATGGTAATGCCCCGGCTTCTTACATTCATAATAAATAGGTAGTTGCTCATTTTCCTTGTCTTTATTTTTCTCTTTTTCTTTGCTTTGTTAACCTTTGCTAAGGTGCTTGCTCCAGTATCTTGACTTTCTTTTGCCCATAAATCTTCAAAATCTTCTCATAACTAATGCTATATCATCATCTCCTAATTCTTCCTCCGAGGATGGGCTTTCTTCTTCTTTTTCCTCTTCTTGCTTCTTAATCTCCATCGCTGCCTTGAATGTTATTGAACTTTTTTTCTTATTGTCATCTTCGCTATGGTGCTGCATTGTCAGTTCATGGGTAATCAAAGAACCAAGAAGTTCATCAAGTGAAAGTGTATTTAAGTCTTTGGCTTCTTGTATTACAGTGATCTTGGGTTCCCATTTATCTAGTAAGGATTGAAGAATCTTTTATACCAGATCAACATTGGAATATATCCTACCAAGATTTTTCAAACCGTTAATATTATCTGTAAATCTAGCAAGCATTTCAGATATAGTCTCATTTAGTTCCATTTTGAAGAGCTCATAATTGTGCATAAATATGTTAATTTTAAAGGTCTTTACTTGGATAGTGCCCTCATGAGTAACTTGTAGTTTATCTAAAATTTTCTTTACCAAAGTGCAAGTAGAAATCTGGTTAAACTCATTTGCATCCAAAGCATAGTAAAGAAGATTCATGGCTTTGGCATGAAGTTCACCTATTTTCATATCATATTCAACACATTCCTCTTCTGGTTTAGGGATGTCTATTCCATCTACCTTCTTGATGGGTATGTGTGGTCCTTTCAAGATTATTTTTCATAATTAAAAATCAATAGCTTGTATATAGATTTTCTTCCTAGCTTTCCAATAGGAGTAATTTTTGCTAGTGAACAATGGAGGTCTATTACTTGATTGACCTTCAGCCAAAGATGTGCTCATTTGGGTTGCCATAGAGTTTTTCTCTTAATCGTTAGATTAATGAAACTAAGACATGGATCTGATATCACTTGTTGCCCAGTTGGCTAACCCAAGAGGGGGGTAAATTGGGTTTGCAAAAATTTTAGCAAGTATGTGCCTTTTGAAACCTTATGTGGTCAGTGAAGTAGATAGAGTATAGCACGTGAAAGTAAATAAGAATGCAAAAGCAAGAGCAAACATAAACACCACAAGATTTAGAGTGGTTTAGAGCCACCCAGCTCCTATGTCCACTACCCAAGGTGCACTCTTAGGATTTCCGCTATATTCACCCCGAATATAGTCAGATTATTTTTTACGGGCTCACAATTCAAAACCCCAATACACAGTTACTTTGTCCAGGCTCACTAATAACCCAACTTGTTTTTCAAGGCTAACCAACAACCTAAAAAATAACTCACAAGTTACAGCCACCTGCTGTACTTGTAGCAACTCAAAACAGAGTATCAAAAGAAAGCAACACTAAAACAAATCCAATATATTGAATGGTTGCAGTTGAAGCTTTTAATGAGGCCTTCTTGAATTCTTCTTGAATGCTCTTCAAGTCTCTCTTAATTCTTCAAAGATTAACTCAAGAAAGTAGTTGGAAGTTGTTGGAGAACTTGAGTTTCTACTTGAAAGCTCTTAGAATTATCAATACCTTTATAAAAATACTTTTTATTTTCTTAAATCCATCATTTATAGCTTCTTGAACTATTCCTAGATGAATATGGCCATTGGAATCTCTTGAAAATCAAAAACTAGCCATTAGGAGTCTTAAGATTCAAAAAATTTGAATTCTGGAACTAGTCGTTATTGTTGAAATCAATGGAAGGCAAGTCAGCTTGGATGATCGGTGTAGTCATTTTATAGTCTATGAGAGTTGGCTCCTATCAATTTAGAGTCAGCTTGGCTGACTAAAATCTTAGAAGCAACTTTCTTTGACTCTATAAGAGTCGGCTCTGATTTTTTTGGAGTCGGCTCAGATGTCCTGTATCAGAAAAGTGCTGTGCCTTGCAAAAAATATATCAGCTTTATTCATTAGAGTCAGCTCGAGTTAAAATTTCTCCAAAGGCTTCCAAATAGCTTCAAACTACCTCCAAACCAATTCTAAAATATTTATACTTAAAATTATGTCGATTTGACCCTTTTTCATGATTATATAATTGAATTTACTTAGGGCTCTCAAATGATTGAAAAATACATGAGACTTTTTCTTGAATACATGGATGCATTCCAATGGTCTTGAGAAACATAGGGTTGATGATTGTCCATTAGAAATACCCTAGGAAAACTTCTTAAATACTTAAAAAGCATTAGTATCAAATGCATGCTCCAATATTTTGTAATTATCAAAATCATTCTAGGGGTCAATAGATATGCTAGTCTTTTCGGATTCATCGATCCCTGAACCGATGATCCATCGACTAGGAACATTTTAGGTTAGGGTTTATAGGAACTTAGGTCTCACTGTTATGATCTCCATCATAACCTTAATTCCATTGCCCGAACCTATGAGGTTCATCATAATCTTATAATTAAAATATAAGATAGCATATGATGAATCAAAAATTGCCTTTATCAATCTTAAGTTGGGAGAATGCCACTTATACAATAACTGTGATTGACTTTCAGGGCATAATTCTTTCATTAAGCTACTCTTCGAAAGGGAGAAAGGCTCAAGAGGGAAGAAAAGGCTGTAGAAGGAAGAAAGGCTGCTGGAAAGAGTCAAGCTAGCAAGAGAAGTGCTTTCTTAGTTCGGTTCCTATGTGGATCACCTCTGAAGGACATACACTTGTGTGCCTTACGAAAATTAAGGAGTATAGTGCACCAGGTATTCCTCTATAATCCTAAATTATGATTTATTAGTTGTCATGGTCAAGTGATCCTTAGGTCTAGGGTTTTGGCCAATTAGGGTTTCAATAATGGAAATTTTGAAACTCAGTCTTCCACTGCATCAGCCCAAAACCCAATAGATCGGTCATCCAAACCTCTATCATTTGTTAAAACATAGCTTAAAATATAGTTGCATAATATGAAATGAACACAATTTAGGAGACAATCGACAAATGCAATGAAAGCACAAAAATATAAAAGGTTTTTCATTGATAAAATTGGATTACCGATACTTATAGCCTTGTGGCTATATTATATAGATTTAGAGCCTTATGGCTAATGACATTGCTTCCTAAACTTCTTAAAGTATAGGAAAAATGATGAGGCTACTCATTGAAGAACCGGAGGACTCCAAAACTTTCGAGCCCTTCCATAATGCTTGGAAGGAGCCCACTGCATGCCCTAAGTAGTCAAGTTCACCAGATGGGATTGTCGGTAGGTGCTATGCCATAGAAGCAAGGGTGACCAAGGAGGCAGACGTGGCTCCCCTTTAGGTGGGCTAGTATGATGAGAAGAACATGGCCCGAGGAAGTGAGGTGAGGAGACACCAGGAGGAGGAAGCTCATCGATGGTTTGAGGAAGCTGACCTAGAAGCAAGGGAGTAGACTCCCGCATCCACTTGGGCCAGTGCTGCCACCTTCAACCTGAAGTGAGGGCTTTTAATAAGCTTTTCCAATGAAGTAGAGTAGCCCCTTGAGAAAGGTCTGGATGATACAACATGATTCCCAAGCCCTCCAGCTCATGTTAAGTTTGCGGATTGTTTATAGCTATAATGATATAGATAGAAAGTCGGTTATTAAGTCCACCAATTGATTGCAATGGTGGTGGTCAAGTAATGGTGCTAGACACTCATGGATCTATCCCCTAGGGAGAACCCCTTCTTTAAAAAGGGGAGCCCTGCGACCCTGGAACCTTCACTGAAAACTAACCATAATGGCTCCTTGGATACTTTCAGTAGCATGATGGTGAGAGGGAGCTACCAAAAACCTAACACACTCCAACTATCCTTTTATAATAAACTTGATAGGAGGCTGACCACCCGTGCATCTAATCAAAATCCAACTAACATCATCCTTTCAGAGGTAAGCATTACCAAGAAGGCACATCTAGGGTAGCAACAGATTTCTCCCATCTACATCTACTTGTAAATCGTACCCAAAGGGCCTATGCCATTTGGAGCACATCTAGTCAAAGTTTCTTGGAAATCAAATATCATGGCAAGTGGAATTTCTTAGCATGGAGCATTCTCGGGAGCTAGGAAAATCGAGGCACCACCCAAGATGATCGATACCCATTAGCTCCAAGTGATCTAGTAGTGCTTAATCAGAGCCCTAAAGCAATCAATGTCCATTATCTCCAAGTGATCGAGTAGCACTGGTCAGGGACCCAAGGCGATCAATGCCTATTAGTTCCAAGTGATTAAGTAGCTCTCGGTCAGAGCCCTAAGGTGATTAATGCTCATTGGCTCCAAGTAATCAAGTAGCGCTTGATCAAAGCACTATGATGGTCAATGCCCATTGGCTCTAAGTAATCTAGTAGTGCTCAATCAAAGCTCCAAGGAAATTGATATCCATTAGTTCCAAGTAATCGAGTAGTGCTTGGTCAAAGCCCTAAGATGATCAATGCCCTTGGCTCCAAGTGATTGAGTAGCACTCGATCAGAGTCCTAAGGTGAATGCCCATTCACTCCAAGTGATCGAACATCACTCAATTAGGGCCCTAAGAATGGTTAACAACCACAGTCCTGATTAGTCTTGAATAACCCAGGCCAAAGAACTTTCAATGAGGTAAAACTTTAAGATTGGCCTAAGGAGAAAGGAGATTAACTGGTTATCCAAACATGAATGAGAATACAGAAAACCAAGAATAAAAGTTTCATTACTTCTTGATAAAATACCTGATGGCTATAAAATGCCCAAAGGCTACAAAATGCCTGAAGGCTACAAAATGCTTGAAGGCTACAAGGTGCATGAAGGATATGAAATGCCCAAGGGTTATAGAATGTCCAAAGACTATGAAATTCCAAAAGCTAAGATGGTGCGGACACCAGGGCCAGAAGAAAATGACAGGTCAAACCCACATCCCTATAGATCACCTATGAATGAAGTCCTAAGCCCAAACTCCAGATCACTTGTAAATAGTTATCTTAAATTTTGTTATTTTAGCTTAGTTGGGTTTAGCCTTAAACCCCAAAATTGAGTCCCTGTAAAAACCCCCGGACCCAAAGTTGAGTTTGTAAAAAAACTCCAATTTCAATTAGGTCATAAATTCTGTTATAATGGTCCAGTATTAGTTAGCCCTTTTTACCAATTAGGGTTTTGTATATAAACTCTATTTATCAGGTTATGTTAAACCCTATTTAAGCCCTTTTGGGCCAAACCCTAGTTACCAGCTTAAGCCCTTTTATTTAGTTGTTTATGCCTTTGGATCAAGTTGGGCTTTTATTTAATTAGTTGGTTGAGTCTTGTAATTATTGGTTGAGTCCTGTAATGCAAGAGGGGACCCAATTAAAGTTCCATGTGACTCCATGTGCAACCCAAGTCAAGACCCATGTGACTCCATATGCAATCCAAGTTAAGCCATGTGCTAACTACCTCTTAGCGCCCCATCTTCACATGTGCCACCTCATCTTGGATGCTCAAGCCACTTGCCACATGTCATCTTGCTACCATGTCATGCCACATCATCAGCCTATGTCACATGCCACATGCATCAAGTTTGGACATCATTTGCCATATCATCTTAGACAACAACAAATGCCATGTCACTTGTGTTGGTCAGCCACATGAAGAATGAATTAGCGCCACTTTTTTTAAGATGAGTAAAGCAGAAGGAGTCGAAGCAAAGTTAGCACCCATTCTTCCTTATGTTGTCACCAATTCCAAGAGGGAGGATGCTATTGGAAAATGTGTTCCAAAGCCAATCATCTAAGCTATAGGCAGTTGTGCTTATTTTGTAATTATATATAAATTTTTTAATAAAAGTTATTCTTTTGGCTGTTCATCATATTTACATTTTTCTAAAATGAACTCTTGTATGATGGAGTCCTTAGAACTACATTATTTGATATAGAGAGGATATATCAAGTAGTTCTTAAATTGGTTCACAACCAAATGATATATTGTTATAGGACAACAATGTATCAAGTATAGGTTATTGTATGTTACATTTGTTGGTTGTCCTCTTAACCAAGGAGTATGGAGACACTGCTATGACATGCAAGTGAAATGTGTAACATTTCATTGAATGTGACCATATACAGAACTCTCTTCTGCCAAAGGATTGCTTGCGAAGGGATATGGGTATATGTGTCCCTCAGACCTGAGGTCACCGTGGTAGCTTGCAAGCAACTCACTATACTTTAGTGCCGAACTACCTGGAGTTCTAATCTAGTGGTGAAAGGTTTTTGGGTGCAGTCAAGTACTTATGGAGCAATGGTGGATTAAGATGGAATTGATCCCTTCAAATAGTTTGGAGTGAATGACTCACTGTGTCTTAATTTAGCAAAACCTTGGCCAGGGTAGTTCTTGTAAGGAGTTACAAAACTTGTAAAGTTGAGGCATGATCTGGATGAACCAAATTAGGGTTGGTAGTCAAATCCTAGGTCATCCTAAGTATTTGAGGTCAAAGGGATGAATTATATGGTAACCATATGCCAGAGGTTCTTGAAAGTTGCTATGCAATCTTCGACCTATCTAGACGTCAGGTATCATTGCTAGATGAGGACTTTGACTGGTACTGGAAGTGTTCTAGTGCTACCGACTTAGTATTTGAACCTATGAGTTTACATACCATAGGGGTTTCTATTTGATCTAAAGGTTGATCGACGATTAAGAATCGTTTGCTATCATTGGTGGTCATTATGATTGACCATGTGTCGATACTTGAGGGGTCGACACTTGGCCGTGACAAGAAGTATTTTCGAAAGTCTTTTCTGAATGAGCCGACTTGACCCCTACTCGAGCTAACTCATTCTATGTTCTGGATGAGTCGACTCAACCCTCGCTTGAGCTGACTCGTTCCTACTGAAAAAAATAGTCTGACTGTTCTATATTCTGAACGAGCTGACTCGACCCTTGCTCGAGTTGAGTCATCTCTTCTCGACCAAAAAATCCTGAATGGATTTTCTGGGAAGCTTTTTGAGAAGGTTATGACTTGGTTTGAATTTTGAATTCAAGCTATTTTGGCTCCAAACTTTCATAGAATGATTGTCATTCCTTCCTAATATGGTTAGAGCCAAATTGGTATGCCCTTGACCTTCTCCCCCAATCACTCCTGATGCGGAACTATATATGCATGCAATTATTTTTTTTTTGTTTTTAAGATTAAGTTATAAGTTTTAATCCTAAAGATCAGACCAAGCATCGATGTAAAGAATTCTATATGAAAATAAGAAACTAAAGCATGCATAATAGGACCCTAAAGCAATAGAAATGAAGGACTGCCAAGGTTGAGAAGCCTCAGTCGGGCTAGTTCACCTACAATAGGGCTACTGGCAGTAGAGGGGGTGTACCTGGCAATGGTTAAAGCACCTGGTATAGATCATACACGAAGAGATCGCTCTCACTCTGGATGCAGCCTAGAAAATCAAGCCAGAGACTTGCGGATTTCCGGCTTTCTGCTCGATGATCCGATTGCAGCCCGACTGGAGTTGTTGGATTTGTTGGAGTCAAGGAACATGCAAACAGCCATTCTAGGATGAGAAAACAAAGCACAGGTGGAGAGTTAATTGAAAAACCAGCAAAGGGAAGATGGGATTTGAAGAGGGTGGCTAGGGCTTGGAGTGGCAGATGGAGGTTGGAGGCAGGCACAAGACACCAGGAAAAAGAAGGGCTCACACAGAATTCCTTTAAGCACACAGCAGGTAGCACATAGCAATTGGAGAAATTCAATATTATTTCATGATAAAAGTTATTAAATTTTCTTACAAAGGGTCCCTTATATAGACTCATGAGACTTAGGGCTCAAGCAAAAGAAAATAAGGAAAATAAGAGGTGACCACTTTCTTCCTAAAGTATGGGGCTGAATACATGGAAGAAAATACTCTCTCATTTTCTTCCTAAAGTGTGGGGCTGAATACATCGAAGAAAACACTCTCATGCCATACAAAATCTCTCCAAACAAGGTAGGTAGTGGACATCAAAAGGGGGGACCACTTCTTTCCTAAGCAAGCTGGCATGAATCAAGGAATTCATGTTTATTCGTTTTGACTTTCTTTCTTGTCATGCTTGTGTGTGGAGCTGGTGTGCTTGGGGTGTGGAAGAGGTGTGCTGGAGTGTGGTAATCAACACCTCATGCATGAGCCAACTTCATGATCCTCCAAGCAATCCTAGGTGGCGAAATCCAGGGTGTGACTGGGACTCCATGCAGTTACTAAGGTGGCATGCGGGGCGGTGTCCTTCACATGCTTGAGTCTTCTTTGATTGGGCTTGACTCAAACATACTCAATACAACTGGATATGATTACAAGACTCAAAATATAATTAGCTCAACATGAGCTGACTTGACCGACTGATCTAAAACCCTAATAGTGTGGATCAAATGCTACATACAAGACTCAGAAAGAAAACTAGCTCAACATGATCTGACTAGTACAAGACTTAAATAATAAAAGACAACACAAATAGGCTAAGCCTTTATTATAGATGGACTCAAATACTACTAATTAAACCACAGAGGGTTAAGAAGCCTCTGTCTAATTCTGGTGCCTCTGATATCCCCACCAACTCCTCCTTCCTCTTTCTCCCTCTTATGGCTACCTCTATAAATAAAGGTTATTTTAGGGGTTGCTGGTTGGTCGAAGAACTAGAAGAGAAAAGGGGTTTTGTGAGGACTTGGGATTGGGTGTGAGAATACCTAGCATTCATGCTAGGTTTTGGGAAGAGAGAAAGTTGGGAAGGGTTCCAGCAATCCTCCTTGTCTTCCGAGAAGAAAAAGATCGGCCCGAAGGATCCCAAGGAGCTAGCATTCTGAGGGAGTTGATCAGAGTTGAGCCTCGATGTGGATTACTTGTAGAGGCCAGACATGGGTGTGACTCGAGCGCTTTACCCTTTTCTATAATATTTCAAAGGTATAACGGTATGGTACTTTTATATCTTTGATTATTTTTCTTGCTCTTGATGTATATTGCATGCTGCATTATCTTACTAGATCTTGTTGCTGGCAGATTGGTGGATCATTTTGATCAATCTACCAAGCCTTTCGCTATTCATTTTAAAATTGTTTTAAAATACTTTCTTTCTACCTAGCATGTTTTCCCTTCAAATGGTATCAGAGCCAGGTTGCGATCGTAGTATTATAATGCTAGCATGCTTTAACATCATTATTTTCTTTTAAGTACTTGAATTGAGTGCTTCACCATGGCCGTCCGGTCATAGAAGAGAAGTAAGGTTGCAAGACCTTCTCTTCCCATTCAATGGGGTCTCATATTTGTGTGCAGGGGTGCCGCTTGTGATTGACTCATGAAAAAGAAAATAAGAGAAAATGTAGATTAAAAATATTTTAATCTAATGTTATGATCATAAAATAAATTTTGATAAGATCTAAGAGTTTTGTTTTGATCGTGTTTTATCTCTAACTTTGAATGGTTAAGTAAGTTGCATGAATTTGAAGTCACTATTTGCTGCCCCCACAAATGAGCCGACTCGAATCTTGCTTGAGCTGACTCATTTATGTAGGAAGAACAGTCTATCTATTCTAGTTCTAGACAAGCCGACTTGATCCCTGCTCGAGCCGACTCGACCCCTGCTCGAGTCGACTCATCTCTGCTAATAGATGAATCTGTCAGTTTTTGATTCTAGATGAGCCGACTCACATTCTATATGAGTCGACTCGACCAGAAAGCCCTGAAATAGTGAAATCAACTTTGCTTGTAAAATTGTTTTACATTCTTAATTGAAATTGTTTCGATAAATTAAGGCTATTGGACTTAATTAAGAGTTAAGTTATATTGAATGATAATAACTTTTGGAATATGATTCAAAGATTTTAAATATTTTTTTAATAAGCCTTAAGGGTCATGGGTTAGCTTCTTTTGGATCCTTAATTGAGTTAGACCTATGTTTAGATGCATTGGACTAAATAAAAAACTAATCTAATCAAATGTTGAGTTGGGATTTCTTCTTTATAGATCTCTCTAATAGTTAGACTGATTAGTCCATAGATCTAAATGGACCTAATTTATGGCTCAGTGGTCAGCCCGAGTCTTTAGGCTAGTCTAATCGACTTTGATGAACCAATTGGTGTCTAGGTAAGTTTAGTAGTTTTATCATGGTTCTTTGGGGCTACCTCTTACCTGGCCAACTCGGTTGGTGTCTAAGGCAAGACGATTAATAGCAAAACCCAACCCATAATCTCACTTACCTGGCCAATATGATCGATCAGATTTGACTGGATTGCTCATTGACTTGTGTTAACCCATGTCACCCAAGGTTAATCAGTCCTGACTGATTTTAGGTGCCCATGGATCATTAGTTATGTATAACCCTCCTTGATTGCTGATGTGGTCAGTGGGAGGTTATCCATGTCTTCTCATCTCTTCTTCTATCACATTAAAATTAAATCCTCTAAATTATTAGGTCCATAAAATGATGAAGTTATAAGGATAACCAAGTCCTAGCCTCTCATTAAGTAGGATGGTAATGGGTCTAATAGTTAGGTGTTCATCAGCAGATCCAAAGATCGGGTGTTCATCGGGCTATTAGAATTGTTGTTCCTAATATGATGGCTCAGTGCAACTCTCTTAATGGTGGTCAGGTGGGCCGACCAAAGTCAGGCTTGACTATTTGTTAGCTAGAAGCATTGAATTTTGTCATGTTAATGGTTGGACCTAATCGGGACCTTCAATAGGAGGCCCAAAGGCCAATTGAAGTGCACCTTAAAGAAAAAACCTAAATACTAGAGGTTTTTTGGAGAAGTAATTGGTTGAAGAACCTACCTTTAGACATGCATGGGTGGGCCAGCCAAAGTTGGGCTCATGTGTTGTCTATTGGACTCTAGTACCCACTTAGGAATCAAAGTGATTTCTCAGATTGGAGGTAAAGGCTACCAGTCTGAACAAAATAGTGGGAGGGCATTTAGACTAAAGTCCATGTCTATAGGATAATAATTCATATACACTAATTAGCTTTATTTTTCCTTTCAGATGTCTTCCAACATGTCGCTCTATTCTCTTCTTGATAACGAGAAGCTTAAGGGTCCCAACTTTGATAGCTGGTATCGAAGACTCAGGATTGTCCTGGAGCATGAACGGATCCTGTGTATGATATCATATCCGGCACCTGAAATCCTTGCTCCCAATGCTCGGGGTTCGATAAGAGAAACTTATTAGAAGTGGCTCTCTGATAGGACCACTGTTCAATGCATAATGTTAGCAGTGATGAATGAGAGTTTAGTCACAAGTTTGAGAAAGCCCAAGCAAAGAAAATCCTTCAAAGGTTAAAGGAGTCCTTTAGCACACTAGATGACGTTGAGAGGTATAGGGTCTCCTATGCTATCTACAATGCGTAGATGCATGATAGGGCCTCAATCACTGATCCTGTATTATACATGATCGAGATGATTGAGCACCTGGGCAAGCTCGGATGTCCGTTGCATGAATAGCTTTGGAAGGATGTTATTCTGAATTCCTTACCCTCTTCCTATCTAGATTTTCTTGATCATTATAGAATGAATAAGCCTGCAGTTAACTACCATGATCTGTTGGGGTTGCTGCAGACTTATGAGAACAACCACTATCTGAACAAAGGGATAGTAAATCTAGTAGGAGGATCTTCGACAGGGCATCGTCCTTTTGAGAAAGGGAAAAAGAAAAATAAAGGGAAACAGGTGCAGAATATTTTTGGGCCCAATTAAGCTAAAAAGGAGAAGGCTGATAAGAGCCAAGCGGAATACTTCTTTTGCAAGAAGCGGGAACATTGGAAGAGGAACTGTCCTCTTTACATTGCATCCCTTGACCAGAACAAGTCCAAGAAGAGGAAGCATCCAGAAGGTGTTGGACAAGGTATTTATATGATAACACCTTGTAGTTTCTCTATCTGTGATACTACTAACTAGGTATTGGATATTGGAAGTCCAATTCATATTTACAATTCTTTGGAGGGACTTCAAGTTAGTAGAAGATTCGAGGATGGGGAGAGTTCTTGAACGTGGAAAATGGAAGCCAAGTTCTAGTCCTGGCATTAGGTGTCCTCAAACTAGTTTTCGAGTCCTGTACAATCATTTTAGATGACTGTCATTATTGTCCATCTTTTATTTTAAATATCATTTTTATAGGCCAATTGGCCATGTATGGTTATGAACTATCAATAAAAAATGACATTTGCAAAATCATTTGGAATGGTTCTATTGTAATGAATGGATACATGAATAATGACATTTATGTACTATCAGACCTATTAGTGTAGTGTACATGTCTAGCAAACACCCTAGGATAGATAATGTCAGTGATGCGTACCTATGGCATTTTGGGCTAGGTCATATTAACAAGAACAGGATAAACAGGTTGAAGTGCGAGGGTCTCCTCGACTTTAGTGAAAGTGGTTCACTTCCAACTTGTGAGTCTTATCTTCTTGGAAAGATGACAAAATCACCTTTTACTGGAAAAGGTGAACGAGCTAAAGAAATTCTAAGTCTGGTACATACTGATGTATGCAGACCTATGAATATTAGTGCTAGAGGTGGGTATAGTTATTTCATTATATTTACAGACGACCTTTCAAGGTGCGGTTATATCTTCTTGATGAGACATAAATCTGAGTCATTTGAAATATTCAAATGATATCGTAATGAAGTAGAAAAAAAAACTGGAAGATGTACCAAAACCCTTCGATTAGATAGAGGTGATAAATATCTTTTCAGGAAATTTCTAACATATATCGAGGAGAATGGGATTCTCTCTTAGTAGACACCTCCAGGGACACCTCAGTTAAATGGAGTGTTTGAAAGGAGGAATCGAACCCTGTTAGACATGGTTCGGTCCATGATGGGCTTTTCTTCTCTATCGCTATCCTTTTGGGGATATGCTCTGGAATCAGCCTGTTACCTTTTGAATAGGGCTTCGAGTAATCCATTTACAAAACCCTATATGAGATATGGACTGGACATAAGTTGACACTCTCACACCTTTGGGTCTGGGGTTGCCCAGCTTATATAAAATGTTTGGAAATGGATAAACTTGGACCTAGGTATGATCGGTGCCTATTTGTTGAGTATCTAAAAGAGTCTAAGGGATATTACTTCTACTTGGCTAAGGAACAAAAATTTTTCGTCAGTCCTAGGGCTATCTTTTTGGAAAAGGAGTTCCTTGGTGAAGGAACTGTAGCTGCTAAGATTGAACTTAGTAAAGTTCAATGAGTAGAAGAATCAACACACTTAAGGGACAACATAGAACCGGTTGTGATTAGATCACACCTAGATCCCACATAAGAACTATCAAGGAGATCCGATAGGGTACCAAGTTGACCGGACAGATACTTTGATTTCTTGGTTTGGATGGTGATCCCATTGAACTCGATGAGAACAATGAGGATCCGATCACCTATATGGATGCGATGCAGAGGTCTGACTCTGAAAAATGGCTAGGAGCCATGAAATCCAAAATGGAATCCATGAAAATCAACAATGTATGGACATTGGTTGATCCGCTTGAAGGGATAAAACCCATTGGGTGTAAATGGATTTTCAAGAGAAAAAGGGGCGTAAACGGGCAGGTGGAGACCTAAAAAGCCCATTTGGTTACTAAAGGATATCATCAACATTATGGTATTGACTATGATGAGACATTCTCTCCTATGGTAATGCTCAAGTCCATTCAGATCATGCTTGCTTTAGTGGCATACTTTGACTATGAAATCTGGCAAATAGATGTCCAAACAGCTTTCGTGAATGGTGAGTTGGAAGAGGAGGTATATATGATACAAACTGAAGGGTTCTCATCTATAGACAAGTCAAAGGTATGCAAACTTCAAAAGTCCATCTATGGACTGAAGCAAGCATCAAGGAGTTGGAACATGCGATTTGATAAATGTATCAAGTCGTATGGCTTCATTAGAAATGGAGAAGAACCTTGCATTTACAAATGGGCTAATGGTTTTGTGAATGTATTCCTTGTGTTGTATTTCTTGTGTTGTATATGGATGACATTCTCTTAATTGAGAATGATGTCCCAACACTGCAAGGAATAAAGGTCTGGTTATCATCTCAATTCTCTATGAAGGACTTAGGTGAAGCCACTTACATACTGGGTATGAAGATCTATAGAGATAGGTCTAAGAGGCTTCTGGGACTGTCTTAGTCTACGTACATCGATACTGTGTTGAAGCTGTTCAGCATGAAAAATTCCAAGAAAGGGTATCTCCCGATAGGTACTAGAATTGCTCTCTCCTAGAAGGATTGTGTGACAACTCCTGAGGAGAGAGAGTGTATGAGTAGAATCCCGTATGCTTCAGTAGTGGGTTCTATTATGTATGCTATGACATGTACTATACCAGACATGGCATACTCACTAGGTGAAGTGAGCAGATACCGGTCTGACCCAAGTGAAGCTCATTGGAAGGTGATAAAAACCATCCTTAAGTATTTGCGAAATGCTAAGGACCAATAGTTAATTTATGGAGAACCTGACTTGAAACTTGTAGGGTATACTGACTCCAGTTTTCAGTTAGATAAGGATGATAACAAGAGTGTGTCAAGATTTATCTTTACCCTAAATGGAGGAGTGATCTACTGGAAAAGTTCCAAGCAGCCTACTGTGGCGGATTCAGTATGCAAAGAAGAATACATTACAGGATCAGATGTAATGAAGGAAGCTATATGGTTGTAGAAGTTCCTTGGCGAGCTAGGAGTGGCACCTTCCCTGGATGGTCCTACTCCGATGTATTGTGATAGCACTGGAGCCATTGCTCAAGCCAAAGAGCCGAAGTCTCATCACCGCACAAAGCAAATTCTGCGGTGCTATCACCTTGTACGAGAGATCATGGAATGAGGTAACATTGACCTTCAAAAGATTGATGGAAAGAAAAACTTGGCTGACCCCTTCACTAAAGCCATTAGAGTTCAGGAGTTTGACACTTGTAACTGGAAAATGGGAATAAGATTTTGTATTGATTAGCTTTAGTCTAAGTGAAAGTTGTTGGAAATTGTGTTCCAAAGCCAATCATCTAGGATGTGGGCAGTTGTGTTTATTTTGTAATTGTATATGAATTTTTTAATAAAAGTTATTCTTTTGGCTGTTCATCATATTTATATTTTCTTGAAATGAACTCTTGTATGATGGAGTCCTTAGAACTACATTATTTGATATAGAGAGGATATATCAAGTAGTTCTTAAACTGGTTCACAACCAAATGATACATTGTTATAGGATGATTGTATCAAGTGTAGGTTGTTGTATGTCATATTTGTTGGTTGTCCTCCTAACCAAGGAGTGTGGAGACACTGGTGTGACTTGCAAGTGAAATGTGTGACATTTCACTAAACGTGACCATATACGGAGCTCCCTTCTGCCAGAGGGTTGCTCACGAAGGGATATGGGTATATGTGTCCCTTAGACCTGAGGTCATCATAGTAGCTTGCAAGCAACTCACTGTACTTTGGTACTGGACTACCTAGATTTCTAATCCAGTGATGAAAGGTTTTTGGGTGTAGTCAAGTACTTATGGAGTGGTGGTGGATCCAGATGGAATTGACCCCTTCAAATAGTTTGGAGTGAATGACTTGCTGTGTTTCAATTTAGCAAAACCTTGGCTAGGGTAGTTCTTATAAGGAGTCACAAAACTTGTAAAGTTGAGACATGATCTGGATGAACCAAATTAGGGTTGGCAGTCAAATCCTATGTCATCCTGAGTATTATAAGGTCAAAGGGATGAATTATGTGGTAACCATATGCCAGAGGTTCTTGAAAGTTGCTATGGAATCTTTAACCTATCTGGATGTCAAGTATCATAGCTAGATGAGGACTTTGACTAGTACTGGAAGTGTTCCAATGCTACCGGCTTAGTGTTCGAACCTATGGAGTCACACACCATAAGGATTTCTATCTGATCTAAAGGCTGATCGACGTTTAAGAATCGTTTTCTATCACTAGCGATCAATATGATTGACTATGTATCGATATTTGAGGGGTCGACACTTGGCCATGACAAGAAATATTTTCGAAAGTCTTTTCTGGACAAGTCGACATGACCCCTGCTCGAGCCAACTCATTCTATGTTCTGGATGAGCCGACTCGATCCCCGCTCGAGCCGACTCGTTCCTACTGAAAAGAACAGTCCGACTGTTTTATGTTTTGAACGAGCCGACTCGATCCTTGCTCGAGTTTACTCGTCTCTACTCAATTAGAAAACCTTGAACGGATTTCTTGAGAAGCTTTTTGAGAAGGTTTTGACTTGGTTTGAATTTCAAATTCAAGCTATTTTGGCTCCAAACTTTCATGGAATGATTGTTATTCCTTCCTAATGTGGTTAGAGCCAAATTGGTATGCCCTTGACCTTCCCCCCCAATCACTCCTCCTTCCTCTTTCTCCCTTTTATGGCTACCTCTATAAATAAAGGTTGTTTTAGGGGCTACTGGTTGGTAGAATAACTAGAAGAGAAAAGGGATTTTGTGAGGACTTGGGATTGGATGTGCGAATACCTAGCATTCAAGATAGGTCTTGGGAAGAGAAAAAGTTGGGAAGGGTTCCACCTCTCCTCCTTGTCTTTCGAGAAGAAGAAGATCGACCCGAAGGATCCCAAGGAGCTAGCATTTCGAGGGAGTTGATCAGAGTCGAGCCTCGGTGTGGATTACTTGTAGAGGCCAAACACGTGTGTGGCTCGAGCGCTTTACCCTTTTCCACAGCATTTCAAAGGTATAACGGTAAGGTACTTTTATATCTTTGATTATTTTTCTTGCTCTTGATGTATATTGCATGCTGTATTATCTTACTAGATCCTGTTGCTGGCAGATTGGTAGATCATTTTGATCGATCTACCAAGCCCTCCACTATTCATTATAAAATTATTTTAAAATACTTTCTTTCTGCCTAGCATGTTTTTCCTTCAGATGCCACTTAGCTTCTCATCACCCATCTCAATGCAATTCCATTTTAAGGGGATGCCTATCATTATGAATTTCAAATCCAAGGAGTTCCATTTCAAGTTCAAAGATAAAATGGGAGTTATCTTCATCTACTTTCAAATATAAATGAGATTAAGATGGAGTCTAAGAGGAGTTAGCACCAAAGGGAGAAGAGAATTGTCGTCCAACTGAGAATTAAGAAGTGGTTTCTTCATTTGTCGCTGATTTTAAGAGGAGTGAGTGAGAAGGACTCTACATCTTATTTTGTCACCCATCTCAAGTGTTGTCAACCACTTTGATGAAGTTGAGCCAATGTTGGTGCCCAAGCATGGATGAAGTCCAAGGAAGATCAAACTCAAGAGTCATGACACCAGAAGAAGGAATTCAAAGAGTTGCTATCCAAGAAGGATTAACTCTACTCTTTGTAACCCATACACTCATGTTGGTGGTCTATAAATACCACCATTAATCCCTCTTGAAAATATAATTATTATTCATCAAATAAAGCCGATATTATGTCAAATTTCCTTTGTTGTGTACGTCACAGGGTATGAGGCCCTTCCCTTGTTCTTCGAAGCATCACGGGGTGTGAGGCCCTATTCCTAGCAGGTGATCAAGGATTTGAAGTTAGGGTGTTCTTGCCTTGGAACCAACATCGCGGAAGTTCGAAGCCCAAGGATCGACCTTCTTGAAGCCCTGCCACAAGTTCCTTGAGAGTCCTATCAGATCCACACCAGAGGGATATAATTATCATTGGCAAATTTAAATACCCATCCCTACCCTTTAATTTCTGATTCCTTGATAAGTAGAACCCTAGTTTAAGGTGATTTCTTAATCACTAAGTCCTGTTCCTAATTAGTTTTGCTTGATCTACTTTGCGGGCTTTAGAACTAGTTGACTAGTCTAGTTTTATTGAATGCTTTGAGTCTCAATTTTGAAAATTCTAGAAATAATTACTGCTTAATCTCTGATAATTAGATTTAAAATTAGTAATTTAGTTTTTGCATATTGTCCTACATCATAAGATGCCTTGGAGTATCAATCCTTTTTGTCAATGGGATCTGTAGTGCTCGTTCCTTGTACCCATTGGTCATCAGAATCACTCCAAGACACCATCCACTGAATTAATCCTTCCCCTCTAAATCTATAGTGGGAGGTTGATCTTTTGTAGTTCTAAAAACCTTCGGGGAGTACTTCACTTGAGAAGAAGCCCCATGGTGAGAGTTATCAGGCTTTGAGCCTTGGTGAGGGTTTGGGTTCACCACCACTTCCATGATGAACTTGGCCACATCCATTCCAGAAGGAGGTAGGCATTGAGATCGATGTTCGGATAAAGGATCCATGCCAAATCCTGATAATTGCTGTACCCCACCAAGTGGCCCCAGTCAAACATTAGCCCTTTGTGGCACTGCTCCCTTGTGCTTCTTGAGCCCTAGCCACATGGTGAGACTCCCTTGAGTGGGACCGATAGCTCGATCAATAACGGCTTTGTGATCAAGATCTATGGCTTGGCTGGGTGGTGACTCCATGATTAGGATTGTTGATCAGATCAGTGAGCCATTGCTGACCATTACCTTAACCTAGCCTTACACCTAGCCATAGTGCTAGTGCCTGGCACATGGCATGCCTCCTACTGAGGCAATCCATCAGACTAATATGGCACATGGTGAGTTGCCTCGGCTCAACTTCAAGAGCACTGGTAGATGGCTAACCACCTGGTGATGAGTGCAATCTCGTCGAAGGTCACTTGACCAATATGGGGGCAATATCCAATGGTGGCCCCTCAACCTTTGGGTCGGTCACTGTAATTTTGTCCTTTGATGATCGTTCGAGACTACAGATCTTTCCCTAAGCCCAATGGAGTTCATCCCAAAATTCTACCAATCGAGCAGCAATTTCCCACCAAGTGTCCCTAGATGTGAGCAGCAATCTTAAACTTGAAATTTCTCCATAAGTTGATGAAACTGACCTCGCACCTAGGCTGCCCTATCAACAGTGTCCCAAGTTACTTGAGAGATCCGCTCCAATGATTTCTACAGTTTCTCTTTGAGCATAGTTTTCTCAAGGATGTGCCCTGTACACTTCAAGCAATAGTAATCAATTTCCTTGTATGCCCATTTTAGCATCTCTAGCAACCTCTTCTTTCGGTTGATGGCCTTTCTTTTTACAGTCCTAGCCTTGGCCTCTTGCTTTGAAACATATGCCCTAATATCGATAGCCTTGCAAAAGTGTTTGGCAGGCATCGATGCGCTCGATGACAAAATAACATCTAGAATAAGTTACAACTAATAAATGCACAAGGTAAGACATAAAGGAAAAAATATCATTCCATTACATTCAAAAAAAAGTCTTCTATAGTGTCAAAGAGAGAAAACTATAAAGTTTGAAAAGCTATAAGCTTAAATAAAGAAAAACAAAAATTACAAAGGCATGACCAACTAAGATAGAGTTAGCAATGGCTGGATTAGTTGGAGCAGGTTCAGAAATGGTAGAAGGATCAGCAACAATGGACTTAGTTAGAGGGGCTTCAATTAGGGCATCGATGCTTTCGCCTTTGAGCATTTCCTCTCTATCTAGATAATCAAGGTTTATTCCTAGAAAGTGGTCGAGGACTGTTGACTGACACTCAAGCTCCCCTCGATGGAAGCCCTCCTTGTAGAACTCCTAGCCAAAGTCTTGGTAGAGAGTATAAAATTTCTTTGACTTCTGGAAGTTAGCCATCGCTTGAGCCTTTTCTACCATGAAGCTCTTAGAAGTCCTGAACTTCACCACTTTTGCTGCCTCCTTCTTAGTGTTCGCCAAATCCATCTTTGCCTTCTCTTTTTCCTAAGCCCAATCAACCTTAACTTTGGTTAATTCAGCCTTTACCTTGGAAAGCGCCTCCTCCAAGTGCTCAGATGCCACCTCTGCCATCTCTACCTTCTAACAAGCATCCAAGACATCACCCCTTAGCTTCTTGATGATACTCCTGCTATTGAAGTGTTGATCCATTGAATGATTTTGATGATAACAAAATATTGGAGCATGCATTTGTTTTACTAACAACTCTCCAAGTGCTTTACAAGTTTTTGTAGGATGATTTCATTGCTCAATTACAACTCCTACAACCTTATTTTTGTCATGAGTTATGTTGTAAGTATGTCATGTGGTGCGGACACTAGAGGCACCTGAATAAGACAGAGGCTTTTCAACCCTCTGTGGGTTGATCAATAATTTATAAGTCCATCTGTAATAAGGGCTTAGCCCATCTGAGTCTATTTTAGTTGTTATTTGAGACTTTTGAGTTGTTATTTCAGTTCAGTGTTAGTCAGCTCATGTTGAGCTAGTTCAGTCCAATGCTAGTCAGCTCATGTTGAGCTAATTTTATTTTTTTTGAGTCCTGTCCAAGTACATTAAAAACTCAAGACTACATCATACAAGTGAAGACCAAGTCCAACCAGATTGAAGACATGGAAATATAGCCCAAGTCCAACCCAACTTGAAGATTTGAAGAACACAGGAGGAAAATTCAGAAAACCTTGATTCCTTGTAGATGCCCTCCAGATGCCTAGATTCCCTTCTAGATGCCAGAGTATATTCATAAACCAGGGCATCCAAGATTCTAGAGGTCCACCTGCATCCTAGCCCAAAGAAATAAAGTCCAGGTGCCAAGCCCAAGCCCTTAAGAAGCAAGATACCAGGGAATATTCCTGCTACCTGGCTACCAGGCCATCCCAGATTTTAGAGGCCCAACCCCATGCACCTAAGCCCCTTTGGGCCAGCCCCTTGCTGCTCCTAGAAGCCCAACATGCCTTCCTAGGTGTCCTTGGAGTGTTGACCAAGTCAAGATAGGAGGAGAGAATTTTTAGAGATTTTTTTTACCTAATGTTTCCTTATTTTTTAGCTAGGGTTTGGGTAGGAATAGGATTCCTATGTAAAAACTAATGTGCCCTTACTTGGAGCCCAAGACTAAGGGTCTATTTAAAGGACCCTAGTCTCTTGTATGAGGATTGATTTTGATATATGAATTAAAACTTGAGTTCTCTTCAATTGCTATGTGTTGCCCTGCTGTGTCCATAAAGGGGTTTTGAGAGTTTCTTCTTCCGGGTGTTGCAACTATCTTCCTGCTGCCAACCATCCTTCCAGAGCCCTGGCTACCCTCCTCCAAAACTTTCTTCCCCTTTCTGTTTTCTCTTGTTTCCTTGTTCCCTTGTGAGTTTTCTAACCCATGATAGGTCGTTTGCAGGTCCCCGAGTTCTTTCGAATCCAATGACTCCAGCCAAGCCTCAATCGGACCACCGAGCAGAAAGCCGGGTATCCACGGGTCTTTGGCTCGATTTTTCGGGCTGCATCCATCAAGGAATGAGCGATCCCTTTGCTGTGATCTTCATTGGGTACATCAGACATTGTCAGGTACCCCCCCTCTGCCACCAATAATTTTATTGTAGGAGAACTTGCCCTAACCGAGGCTTCTCAGCCCCGGCGATCCATCTTTATTGCTTTCTTAGGTCCTAATCTGCATGCTTAGCTTCTAAAACTCATATAGAATTCCTTACAACTTATTTTGATCCAATATTCGTTTTAATCACTTCATCCCATATATAAAATCCACAAAAATAATTGCATGCATATTAGTCCCACATCATCTGGTATTAGAGCTTAAATTAGGGCTTATTTTCTGCATCTTTTTCAGTCCATATATGCTCTGTTCTTTTAGTTATTTGTCCTTGTTCAGAACTCCAAAAATTCAGAAATATATTTTGCTAGATTCATTATTATTCAAATTATTTTAAGGATTTTTCTTGATTTTATTTTGATTTATGGAGTTTCTGCAAGCCGAAATACAGCCTATAAATTTTTGGCTCTGTTTTTTTCAGCAAGACAATTTTGGAAGGTTTAGGGTTTTGTTTAGCATCTCTTTGCATATCTTTTATTTTTAGTATGTTTCTAGCATATTAGGTCATTTGCTACAAATCATATCTCTGCAAAAAGACAATATATATATATATATATAAAGCTACCAAAACATCTAACCCTAATTTGCATCATCTGCCTGCCATCATTGCATAATCTACCTTCAAGGGCACTCTTGCTATACGAGATAAGGGGAAGAGTTGATAACCTCAGCCCAAAACCACATCCCTTGCATTTGGTCCCAAGCCTAACTTAAAATCGATTAGACTTAATTTGCCCTAGTGTACTAGGGACACCAACTGGTCAGGTCCGGGCTAAGTGTTAGATCACTATGTCAAGCTAACCTATGTATGCCTTGTGCTTGGTATCTAGAATGGTGGTTCAGAGATTCAATCCCGAAGGGCTTGTGTGCTGGTCCACCTACCTGGCCAATCTCTGATTGGTGTCTAGGAATGGCAATCAGGGACCTAACACACCCCTTACACCTGCCTGGCTTTATATAGGGTTACTATAGGCTAGTTTGCCACCCTGATTGAGCACCTAGTTTTGGACTCTAGGTCTAGGGAGCTGTAGTTGGTTTGATCGAGTCTTGCATGAGCACTAGATTAGGAGCCCATTAGGCCATCAGCCCATTTCCAGTCTAGATTAGGAGCCCATTAGGCCATCAGCCCATGTCTAGTCTAGATTAGGAGCCTGTTAGTCCATATCCAGCCCAGTCTAGTCATGGAGTCTGGGATTCAGGCCCAAATGAAAGCCTTTACTATGCAGCAAGCCAATCCATGGTCCAGATGAACCATAGGTTTGATCATATAGACAATCGACTAGGAACCCTAGAGAAAACCCGTAGGACCCAAACTAGATTCAAACCTGAGCCATCTTTACCCTATGTACCCAAAATCTATGAACATAGATCCTATGCATCCACTCCCTATAAGCCTAGTATACCCAAGACCCATAGAGCTGAACCCAAATCCTATGACCCCATATCCTATAATCTCATGACCCATAGATCCATGCCTTTGTCCTATGAGCCCAGGGAGCCCATAACCCCTAGGTATCAGCCTAGTAGTAGTCATGTTTCTCTTAGTCAACCTGAACCCCTTAGGATTAGCATCCCTAGATATGAGCCCAGTAGAAAGCCACTATCCCTTAGGCAACCTGAACCTACTAGGATTAGTGCCCATACTCAGAAACCAGGACCTAGCCACTTTTTCCTTAGTCAACCTTCCCCTACCATCCCTTTGATCGACAAGGCTTACATTAATGCAGAAGTGTATGAAGCTAATGTGAACTTAGCGGATGAGTATGAGGGAGAAGAGAAGACACCCCTAGAAGACCTAGAACTAGTAAACCCCATAGGTTCTCAGCTAGAAGCCAATCTAAAGTTAGCTAACCCTGACCATGCCTAGATTGAACCAGCAGTAGAGGACCATTTAGAGGAAGAGAACTCTGATACTAGGATTTTACATAAGGAAACACTAGAAAAGAGTCTAATTATAGAGCATAGTCCTAAATTCCATGAACTAGAAGACTTTATTGAGGATTTGGCTTACTTAACCCATTGCCCTTAGGATGCATCCCTTCTTGCCATTCCTATTGAAGATCTCTTTCCAGAAATTGTCAACCCATCCTTCCATAGCATGGACCTTTTCTTGCCCATAGATATACCGCAACCCCATAAGGTTAGCCTCATTAGTCTAGGATTAGTCCCCGACATACCTTCTATTATCATACTTTATCCAACTAACCCTGAACTTTTTTCTCTACCCTACCAAACTAATTCTAAACCCACTTCCTATTTTTTGCCCTTTCCAGACATCTTTAGCATTTCTAGGATCATTAGATTGCATTTAGTAGAGATTAGCATACTGCATGCATTCATTATGCATGTTAGGTTTGCATTATACTTCTGGCATACCCTTTGGAATTTGCTAGGAGCCCGTTGTATGTTTTCATGTGCATGTCAAGCTAGGATCAAACCTAGGGAACCTATAATCTCTTAGGTTTTTGTCTAAAGAGGTCAATAAAGTTTCTGTCAATAGGAATGCATAGTCGAATCTGTTAGGTGTAGGTTTGAGTCCTTTGCATCATCTTGTTAGGAGTCTGCATGTGCCCAGCATGTTCACCACCTGCACTATTTTTGAAACAATTGGCTAATTCTCGAAGATGGACCAAAGAATTTGATATAGTCGATTTTATCTTGGTTAGGCTTAGGCCTAAAAGAAGCTTCATGCTCGCAGAGCTAGACCTTTTAAAGTGATAGAGAAGGTTGGATCAAATGCCTAGGTGTTAGACTTGTCTTCGGATTTGGGCATTAGTTCTACCTTCAATATTACAAACCTGGTTGCGTACAGGGACTAGGCAGCGATACCTAGTGAGGCCTTTGGACCTATCCCCTCCTGTTGTGAGTGACCCTAACCTAGAGTGTCCACTAGCAAATTTGGCCTGAGAGAGGAGAACGGTTCGAGCGTATCCTGGATGATCAAGCCATTATGACCTGGGGCCGTGGCTATCAATGCTACCAGGTCTGATGGCAAGGCTAGCCAGAGTCAGATGATTCATGGATTTCTCGAGAGGACTTGCAATGCCTCAACCCAGACTTTCTTGAGAGATATGTGAGCTAGTCTGATCTTCATTAGACAGGGTCGAGTTCCTCCCACCCCAGGAGAATTGGTGCGGACACCAGAGGCACCAGAAAAAGACAGAGACTTTTCAACCCTCTATGGGTTGATCAATAATTTATAAGTCTATCTGTAATAAGGGCTTAGCCCATCTGAGTCCATTTTAGTTGTTATTTGAGTCTCTTGAGTTATTATTTCAGTTCAGTATTAGTCAGCTCATGTTGAGCTAGTTCAGTCCAATGCTAGTCAGCTCATGTTGAGCTAATTTTATTTTTCTTTAGTCCTATCCAAGTACACTGAAGACTCAAGACTAGATCATACAAATGAAGACCAAGTCCAACCATATTGAAGACATGGAAATATAGCCTAAGTCCAACCCAGCTTGAAGATTTGAAGACCCCAGGTGGAAAACTCAAAAAACTCTAATTCCTTGCAGATGCCCTCCATATGCCCATATTCCATTCCAGATGTTAGAGTATATTCATAGACCATGGCATCCATGATTTTAGAGGTCCACCTGCATCCTAGCCCAAAGAAATAAAGCCCAGGCGCCAAGCCCAAGCCCTTAAGAAGCAAGATACCAGAGAATATTCCTGCTACCTGGCTACCAGGCCACCCCAGCTTCTAGAGGCCCAAGCCCATGCACCCAAGCCCCTTTGGGCAGGTCCCTTGCTGCTCCTAGAAGCCCAACATGCCCCCCTAGGCATCCTTGGAGAGTTGACCAAGTCAAAAGAGTAGGACAGAATTTTTAGGTTTTTTTCTACCTAATGTTTCTTTATTTTCTAGCTAGGGTTTGGGTAGGAATAGGATTCTTATGTAAAGACTAATGTGCCCTTACTTGGAGCCCAAGACTAAGGGTCTATTTAAAGGACCCTAGTCTCTTGTATGAGGATTGATTTTGATATATGAATTAAAACTTAAGTTCTCTTCAATTGCTGTATGTTGCGCTGTCATGTGCATAAAGGGGTTTTGATAGTTTCTTCTTCTCGATGTTGCAACTATCTTCCTACCGCCAACCATCCTTCCAAAGCCCTGGCCACCCTCCTCCAAAACTTTCTTTTCCTTGCTATTTTTTCTTGTTTCCTTGTTCCCTTATGAGTATTCTAACCCCTGACAGGTCGTTTGCAGGTCCTCGAGTTCTTACGAATCCAACGACTCTAGCCAAGCCTCAATCGGATCATCGAGTAGAAAGTCGGGTATCCGCGGGTCTTTGGCTCAGTTTTCCAGGCCACATCCATCGAGGAACGAGAGATCCCTTCACTGTGATCTTCATCGGGTGCATCAAACATTATCAGGTGCCCCCCCTCTGCCACCAGTAATTTTATTGTAGGAGAACTTGCCCTAACCGAGACTTCTCAGCCCCGGCGATCCATCTTTACTACTTTCTTAGGTCCTAATCTGCATGCTTAGCTTCTAAAATTCATATAAAATTCCCTACAACTTATTTTGATCCAATATTCAGGATTTAATCACTTCACCTCATATATAAAATCCACAAAAATAATTGCATGCATATTAGTCCCGCATCATCATGTAAAGAAGGGCCCAAAGAAAAAGTAAAGTAAAAATCATGAAAATGGGTTACTTCTAAGTATTTTTCAAGCTTAGAATTTCTTAAAAATTATTTTTAGAAGAGTTGGATAGTCTCTTGAATGATTGAAGTGTTCCTGGATGATTTTTGGAGAACTGAGAATTCAATGTAAAACTCATTCAAGCCGACTTGAGTAAAGGGAGCCGACTCTTGTTCATGGCATGCATGATGGTTTCTGGCATGCAAATATCCGAGCCGACTCAAAGGAACCCAAGCCAACTTGTCCAATGTATCATTTCCTGAATCAGACAGGTGAGCTGACCTGAAGGAAGTCTGAGCCTACTCTATCATTCAGTCAGACATTCGAGTGACCCTTCAAAAGTTTGGGCCGTGTTGACCCCATAAGTGATTTTGATGATAACTTAACATTGGAGCTTGTACATTTATTTCTGACAACTCTTCAAGTGTTTGACAAGTTTTTTTAGGATGAATAACTTGTTCAAACTTCAACTCCTATACTTCTATTTTCTTGGTTGAGTTGTGTTGTAAATATTTTTGTAAAGAAAAACCCAATCAAAAATGCTAAGAAAATTCAATTAAAAGGGTTACTTCTGTGAGTGTGTGTGTGCCATGAATTTTAGTTTGAGTTGGTTTGTGTGAAATTGTAAATAAGTTGGTGAAAGTTTTCTTTAAGTTCAATTATAAAAATCCTGAAGAAGACACTCAAGCCGACCCCAAGTGATGAAGAGCTGACTCTGCTTACTGGTACGCAGCAAGGATTCTGGAATGCAGCAATCCGAGCTGACTTGATGGAAACCAAGCCGACTCTAGTGAATTCGAGTCGACGGGAATCAGTCCGAGCCAACTCCTCTAGAGTCCATTTTCTGAAGATTTTTGAGAATAGCCAGGCGAGCCGACCCGAACCAAAAAGAGCCAACTCTGCCTGACCTAATTCTGAAAGCCTGAGAAAGCAAGCTGACCTGAACTACATCAAGCCGACTCTTCCAGAGTGAGGTTTTTCCAACCTGAGAAGAAGAGCCGACCTAAGCTGAAAAGAGTCGACTCCTCGAGTTCAAGATTTTCGAGATTTAAGTTTGAGTAGACCCGAGATACAAAGAGCTGACTCGTCTAGAGTGATGTTTTGCACCCTAAGACAAAGAGCCGACTGCATTGAAGATTTGGTGACTTGATCTATCGACCCGAAGGATCCAAGCCAACTCGATGGAATCTGAGCCAACTCGAATGTCACATTCAGGTATCCATTGGCTAGTTTCAGAATTTGTTTTTGAATATTAAAAGGTGCTCCAATGGTCATAAATCATTCCCTAACAATCTACAATGGCTAGAACTGCCTTGGGATGATAGAAGACTTTAAATTTAATGGATTTGAACTTTCTTGAAGTGAGTTATGAGTGTGTTTTTCAAAGAAAAAAGAGCATCATTGAATATCCTACCTACCAACAGCAAAAGAGCACAAGAGCATTTAAGTCAAGCTTTCAAGTCTTCACCAACTCCAATATGAAGCTTGAAACAACATTAGGAAGAAGCTACTAAAATCATTAAAGCTTATTCAAGTGCATTCAAGTGGACTTCTAACAAGATGCACCAGCAACTATTCGACAAATTGAGTTTGTCATTCTTGTTGCATTTATTTTCAATTCAATTTTTGAATTATTGGGTTATTGGTGAGCCTGGTTGAAAAACCTAATAGGTTCTTGGTGAGCCTTGTTAAAACCAAGGGTTTGGTTCTTGGTGATCCTATGAAAACCAAGTTGGGTTTCTTTGGTGAGCCTGTTAAAACCAAAGGGTGTTGGGTTTTCTTTGGTGATCCCGTAAAACTAAAGTGTAGAGGTTTTGGATTGTGATCTTGTAAAACAATCCTACTGTATTCGGGTGTGAATATAGTGGAAATCCCAAGTGGTATCTTGGATAGTAGATGTAGGAGCTGAGTTACTCCAAACCACTATAAATTTGGGGTGTTTGTGTTGTGCTTTCTTGACTCTATTTAGCTTATGCATTTTATAATTCTATCACAGCACCTACCACTTGCAAAGGATTTTGAATTGCACATTTCTTGCCTTCAATTTTTAAAAAAATCTCAATTCACCCCCCCTCTTGGGTAGCCACCTGGGCAACAACTGGTATCAGAGCAGTGTCTCTGAATACATTAGAGTAAAGATTGATGGCTCATCCAATGAGTACATCCTTGGTGGAAGGCCAATCAACTAATAGACCTCCACTCTTCACTGGCACAAATTATGCATATTGGAAAGCTAGAATGAAGATCTATATTCAAGTAGTTGATTTTCAGTTATGGAAGGTCATTCTAAAGGATCCTTATATCCCCATGGTTAAAATTGATGGAGTGGATGTTCCTAAACCTGAAGAGGATTGGGACAAACACGATATGAAGATGGGACAGTTAAATGCCAAAGCCATGAATTGTTATATTGTGCTTTGGATAGTAATGAGTTTAATCTAATTTCAATTTGCTCTTCGGCAAAAGAAATTTGGGATAAACTCGAAGTGACCCATGAAGGAACTTCACAAATGAAGTCTTCTAAAATTAATCTTCTTGTAGATAGTTATGAATTATTTAAGATGGAACCAAATGAAATAATCTTTGCCATGTTTTCACATTTCACTGACATTATTAATGGCTTAGAAAGTCTTGGCAGGGTATACACTAATGCAGATCTAGTGCAGAAGATTCTAAGATCTCTTCCGGACAAGTAGGATCCGAAAGTGACTGCCATCCAGGAAGCAAAATATTTGAATACCTTATTACTGGATGAACTGCTAGGATCTCTCATCATACATGAACTGGCCATGCAGCATTCAATTGAAGATGATCAAAAGAAAAGGAGATCGATCGCCTTTAAAGCTACTATAGATTCTAAAAGGGATAAAGAATCGGAAGAAGAAAGCTCCTCTGTTGAAAGCGACATGGAAGACAGACATTGCCATGGTCGTCAAAAAATTCAAAAAGTTCTTAGGAAGAAAGAAAAGAAGATATTTTAAAAAATTCCACAAGAATAAAGAGTTCAGTAAGGAGAAGGACAAGAAAAAGGAGAAAGAAAAAGAAGTGCCCACATGTTATGAGTGCAAAAAGCCAGGGCACATCTGACTAGATTGTCCTTTATTGAAAAAGAAATTCAAGAAAAAAAAAGAAAGCAATGGTAGCAACGTGGAGTGATAGTGAAGCGTCCTCATCAAATGAAGAAGAAGAGGCTTCGAAATCTGCGAATCTTTGTTTGATGGGTCTTGAAAATGAGGTATCATTCCTTGAGCTTCAAACTGAATTTACATATGATGAACTGAATTCTACATTTCATGATTTACTCATCGAATTCAAGAAAGTTGGCGTTAAAATTAAGTCTTTAAAGAAACAAAATGATGTTTTATTAAAAGACAAGGATAAAATTTTTGAAAAGAATAACATTTTGCAAAGAAAATTGAATAACCTTTCTGAAAATGTTATTGTCTTGAACAATGAAAAAAATGTTTTAAATAAGACAAACAATATTTTAGTGCTGAAAATACTAATTTGAAAAAGGAGGTTGAAAAGCTTAAGCCTTTAGTAGAAAAATTGACCTTGAGTTTCAATAAGCTTGAGCTAATTTTGAAGGAATAAAAGGACTCTAAAAGTAAAGCTAGAATTGGATTTAATGCTATAAATACTAAGGGAATTTCAGCAACAAAATTTGTATCTTCAAAAGCTTCAGCTGTAAATGCTAAATTTGAAAAAGGTTTTCCATCGAAATCAATTTCAAATGGCTTGAAATATATTCCTAAGAATACTATGCAAAAATCCTTCAAATCAAGTATTCTTGTTTCTACATCTATTATAGCTTCAAAGTATGCATTATTCAAAAATGACAAAATTATTTGTCATGCATGTCATAGATTTGGGCATAAATCTTATCAATGCAATTTCTTGAAAAATTCCATGATTAGTGCATTGAAATATAGAACCATTTGGATTCCAAAGGGAACCAATTTTGCTAACCCAAAAGGACCCAAGTTAGCTTGGGTACCTAAAATCACTCATTGATTGTTTTGCAGGATTGTCTTGCAGCCCAAAAATTAAAGAAAAGATGGTATCTTGACAGTGGCTGTTCAAGGCATATGACGGGTGACAAGGATTAGTTTATCACCCTACAAATGAAAGAAGGAGGATTAGTTACTTTTAGAGATAATGGCAAAGGACGAATAATCAGAATCGGTAAGATTAAAATAACCCTCTGTAATTTTATTGAAGATGTGTTGCTAGTAGATAAATTGAAGTATAATTTTTTGATTATTAGTCAATTATGTGATAAAGGCTTCAAAGTTATCTTTGAATCATCTATGTGTATAGTAACTAACTCTCTTGACTCTAGCAATAAATTCATTGACCATAGACTCGAAAATATCTATGTGGTAGATCTAAATGATCTTGCCATGTCTAGTAGTTCCAGTCTAGTAGCAATGAATGCTAAGACTAAGGAGTCTTGTTTATTATGGCATAGATGATTAGGTCATGCTAGCATGCATACTATTGCTAAATTAATCTCAAAGAATCTAATTAGAGGTTTGCCTCATTTCAAAGTTGATCTTGATTATGTATGTGATGCTTATCAATTAGGCAAATAAACTAGGGGGTGTTTTAAATTGAAAAATGTTATTTTAATAACTAGACCCCTTGAGCTACTTCACATGGACTTATTTGGACCAACTAGGACCACAAGCCTAGGAGGTATGAAATATGGCCTTGTGATTGTAGATGACTTTTCTAGATTCACATGGGTATTATTTATTACACATAAAGATGAAACTTTTGATGTATTTTGAAAATTTCATAAAAAGGTTTCAAATGAGAAAAATCTTTCTATTATTTCTATTAGAAGTGATCATGGAACTGAATTTCAAAATCAATAATATGATGAATATTGCACTGAGTATGGCATTGATCATAACTTCTCTGCTCCTAGAACACCACAACAAAATGGTGTTGTAGAGAGAAAGAATAAAACTTTGGAAGAGATGGCCAGAACAATGTTATGTGAAGGTAATCTTCCAAGGTACTTTTGGGCAGAAGCTATGAACACTGCCTGTTATATACTAAACCGAGTTTTGATATGATCAATTTCAAAGAAAACCCCTATGAGCTTTGGAATGGAAGAAAATCAAATATTAATTATTTTCATATTTTTGGGTGTAAATGTGTTGTGTTAAATAATGGTAAGGATAATCTTGAAAAGTTTGATGCAAAATCTGATGAATCTATATTCATTAGTTATTCATTACATAGCAAAGCATATAGAGTGTTTAACAAGAGGACTCTTACTGTAAAAGAGTCAATTCATGTTGTCTTTGATGAAGCTAACCCCTCACCATCTAGAAAAGATGAGTGCATAGATAATGATGCAGGTACACTACAAAAGAAAAAGGAAGATCTAAATATCTAGGATAAACCAACACAAGATGGAAGTTAGATGGTAAGTAAGGATCATACTGATCTACCAAGAGAATAGAGGTATGTAACTTCACATCCCAAAGATTTAATCATTGGTGATCCTTCTCATGGTGTTAGGACTAGGTCAGCACATAGAGATGCACATGACTACCTAGCTTTTGTCTCTCAAATTCACAGCTTAGAAGAGGCTAAAAATGATCATAACTGGATGATGGCCATGCATGATGAATTAAACCAATTTGAAAGGAATAATGTTTGGACACTAGTTAGTAGACCTATAGACCATCCAATAATAGAAACCAAATGGGTCTATAGGAACACACTAGATGAAAATGGTAAAGTAATAAAGAATAAAGCAAGGTTGGTAGCAAATGAATTCAATCAAGAAGAGGATATCGATTTTGATGAAACTTATGCTCCGGTAGCAAGACCTGAGACCATTAGATTACTTCTTGCATTTGCTTGCTACATGAACTTTAAACTCTTTTAAATGAATGTCAAAAGTGCTTTTCTAAATGGATTTATTTCTGAACAAGTTTTTATAGAACAGCCACCAGATTTTGAAAATCATGCTTTTCCAAATCATGTGTTTAAGTTGAACAAAGCTTTATATAGGTTGAAACAAGCACCTAGGGCCTGGTATGGTAGATTGAGCATGTTTTTACTTAAAAATGATTTCAAAAGAGAAAAGTTGACAAAACTCTTTTTATTAAGAATAAAGGAAATGACATGTTAGCTGTACAAATATACATTGATGATATTATCTTTGGTACAACTAATAAAAGTTTTTGTGAAGAATTTACTGAGCTAATGCAGGTTGAGTTTGAAATGAGCTTTATGGGTGAGCTCAACTACTTCCTTGGATTACAAGTCAAACAAATGAAGGAAGAAATCTTTATAAGCCAAGCCAAGTACATCAAGGAATTAATTAAGAAATTTGGTATGAAAACAAGCAAAGAGGCTAGCACACCCATGAGTCCTACCTACAGGCTAGACAAAGATGAAAGTGGATCCAACATTGACCAAAAGCTATATAAAGGTATGATCGGATCCCTTTTATATTTGACAGCCAGTAGGCCTGATATCTTATACAATATTTGTATTTGTGCTAGATTTCAATGTAATCCTAAAGAAACACATATGCTCGTTGTTAAAAAATTTTTTAAATACTTGAAAGGTACAAGTAACTTAGGTCTTTGGTATTATAAAGAATCATCTTTGAATTTAATTGGTTTTTTTGATGCTAACTATGCTAGTTGCAAAATTGATAGAAAGAGAACTAGTGGTACATGCCAATTTCTAGGGTTGAATTTAATTTCATGGCACTGTAAGAAGCAAAACTCCGTAGCATTGTCTACTGCCGAGATAGAATACATTGCTGCTGGTAGTTGTTGTACTCAAGTGCTATGAATTAAATGATAGCTAGAAGATTTTGGTGTTACACAATCTAAAATTTCAATCAAATATGATAATACAAGTGCTATTAATTTGACAAAAAATCCTGTTCAGCATTTAAGAACCAAATACATTAAAATTAGGCACCATTTTATAAGAGAACATGTTTTGAATAATGATATTACTCTTGAATATGTGCCAACTGAAAACCAACTTGCTGATATCTTTATCAAACCATAGAATTTAGATAGGTTTGCAATGATAGAAATGAACTAGGATTATGTGATCCTATCTAAGAAACACCTCTAGAGTCTTAAGGACAATGTATCTAGATAACCTTCTGATTCAAATCCCAAAATTTTATGAGCCTTGATTAAAATACAAAAATTATTTTTTGAGCTCCCTCTGCTCGAGCTGACTCGAGCAGATGAACTATTGGTCGAGCTGGCTTGGATGTCGAGCCGTCTCTTTTTAGTTCGAGCCATAGGGTTTTCTTTTTACCATTCTTACTCCTAAACCCTATTCCATTCCCTCCAAGAAACATTCCAAACTTCTCTAAACTTCCATAAACCTCTTCTAAACTCAATTTCTTTGCATAATGGCACCAAGGAGAGTAGTTGGAAAGAAATCTGGAAGAGTTGGTGATGCGGCTCCACAAGAACAAAGAATGAGATTTTGAGAAGATAATGTCTTCCAGAATGAACTGTAGCCTGAAGAAGAAGCAAGCCCGGTTTCTCCAAGCCACCAAATGTCCCTAAGTATGAGACCAATCACTACTGGCCGACGTATTTTATTCGAATATCTAAGGAAAATCGGTTTTGTGATTGGGGATCTTATTGAGAATCAAGGTTGGAGGAATTTTTGTTCACTGGATATTAAGACCTATCCAAACCTAGTAAGAATGTTCTATGAAAATTTAAGGTTTGGAGAGAATATCATTAAGTCCCCATTTAAAGGAAAGAGGATAATTATTTCTGCTGAAATTTTAGGAAGTGTTTTGGAAATGCCTTTTGAAGGCACATAATATCTTGTATTGAAGGATAGAACCAAGGAATTGTAGACAGTTTTGGAAAGAGCTGAGGTAAATGAGATTGGGATTCTTAAAGCAAGCATGTTGTCCATTGAGATGAGACTCCTACATAACTTCATAAGCTGGATCTTCTTACCTAGAACAGGTCGATTCGATTGGGTAAGTGAAAGGGATTTATGTTTTATGGAGCTCTTAATTAATGGTGAAAAGATTACTTTGCCGGCAATTATGATTAGCCAAATGAAAAAGGCAATTAGGAAAGTTAAAGCCTGCTTACGATATGGAATGGTTCTTTCAATCTTCTTTCAAAGAGCAAGTTTAGATTTGACAGGAGAAGACAGTAAGGCATTACTCCACACTGACACATACACAGCCAAGACCCTTCAGAGAATGGGATACTTGTTAACAGATGGTACCTGGAAGAAGAAAACTGACACTCCTATAGTTGAAGAGACTGAAGAAGTCCAAGAACAAATAGAAGAAGAGGCTGGTGAAGGCACCACAATGCATATCCCTGAGCCACAGCCATAGCAGGAATCCCCTATCCAGATGGACTTTGAAACTTATTTTCCAGATATTTCTATCCCTGACTTGCCTGACATGCCATACAGCACACCTACCTTTGATTAGGCTATAGACATTCCAAGTCATGATCAAGCTGCTACTGCTCTTGCTATGAACACTTCAATGATACAAGGCTTCTTGGCACAATAAATGAATAGTATGACTGAATCCATTAAGTCTTCTATGGGTGAGATGTTTAGAGTACTTCAAAAATCAGTTGATGACAGGCTAACCCAGTTTGGAGAACAAATAAATGATCTAAAAGAAAGAATTGACAATATTGAAACCTCCAAAACTGCAGCAACTAGTACAACTATGATAGATGTCTAGCCGATCCTTCAGTTGATTACATCAAGTTCAGATTCTATAAAAATCTTAGTCACTCAAATCCTTGAAGCCTACAGAACTGAGATAGATAACTTGAGGGTCAGAATGGGATCACTTGAAGCAGGAAAAAGGATGGAGGGAGATTATACCAAAGGTATTGGTATAATTAGAAGTGAATTTGAAAGATCGAGAGGTTCAGCTGAAGCATTTGCTAATGTTCAAGCTTCAAAAATGCTTTCACTACAAAAAGAAGTGGCAGAAATCAAAGAAGGAATAGAAGACTTAGCTACTTCAAGAAGTGTAAAGAAAGTTGAAGCCGAATAGAAATCAATGAACAGCTTTCTGTGGAAAATGATGTCCAAGATTGAAGATATCCAGGCTACTCTCAATGCTCCTTCTAGATCCTTTCCTAGTCATTTAGGCCATCCAAGACAACCTGCTCCACACATTAGGGCACCTGGATCCCATAATATTCCATAATTTATTGATCCTCTTGCTTCTCTACCACCTAGCATTCAAATTCCTGGCCAAACTATTTCAAAACCTAGCGTAGATATAGATAGTGACTAAGTGTATTACCTTTTTGTACTTTGTACTAAACTTTTGAAATGGAATGAAAGTACATCTTTTGTCTTACAAATTCTTTAATTTCTCTTTGAATTGAATGTTTGATTGCTCTTTTAATAATTAATCTTTTAATTAGAATTTCAAAAAAAATATCAGAAAGTGAAATTATCTCTAATAATTTTAAATACTTTCTCAATCTATTTTAAAATCTGAGCTTAATTCTTACTCTACCTTTTTGATTGTTTATCAAAAAGGGGGAGAAAGTATTGCAAGAAAAGGATAAAATATTGATACTTCAAAGCTCCAATACATATTTGCTCTGATACTTGAAAAGAACATGTATTGATATTTCAAGCTCTGATACTTTAAGTTCTGATTTTTCAAGCTTTGATACTTTAAGTTCTGATATTTCAAGCTCTAATACTTTAAGTTTTGACTTATAATGTTTAAAGCCTTGAATTACAATTTTTTACAAACTCTGATACATAATGTTTTACACGTCAACATTTGTTAGCTCTGTTGATCAAAATTTTGAGCTTTGAAATGTAAAATTGAATGAAAAGTATGCTGAAACATGGAGTATTTTATTGAGGGGGAGATTATCTCTCTAAGCCCTAATTCTCCTCTAATTGTTTGGCACTTATTGAAGTTAATTTGTTCTACTTGTTCATATACTCTTGAAAATATTATTATACAATTAATTGTAAACTTTTATATTGATTTTTCATGCCCAATATTTTGTCATCATCAAAATGGGGGAGATTGTTGACCCCATAAGTAATTTTGATTATAACCAAACATTAGAGCATGTACATTTGTTTTTGACAACTCTTCAAGTGTTTGACAAGTTTTTGTAGGATGAATAACATGTTCAAACTTCAACTCCTACACTTCTGTTTTCTTGGTTGAGTTGTGTTGTAAATGTTTTTGTAAAGAAGAACCCAATAAAAAATGCTAAGAAAAATCAATTAAAAGGGTTACCTCTGTGAGTGTATGTGTACCATGAATTTTAGTTTGAGTTGGTTTGTGTGAAATTGTAAAAGAGTTGGTGAAAGTTTTCTTTAAGTTCAATTATAAAAATCTTGAAGAAGACACTCGAGCTGACCCCAAGTGATGAAGAGCCGACTCTGCTTACTGGCACGCAGCAAAGATTCTATAACACAGTAATTCGAGCCAACTCAATGGAAAGCGAGCTGACTCCAGTGAATCCAAGTCAACTAGAATCAGTCCAAGCCGACTCCTTCAAAGTCCATTTTCTGAAGATTTCTAAGAATAGCCAGGCGAGCCGACCCGAACCAAAAAGAGCCGACTCTGCCAGACTTAATTCTGAAAGCCCGAGAAAGTGAGCTGACCCGAACTGCATCGAGCCGACTCTTCCAGAGTGAGGTTTTTGAAACCTGAGAAGAAGAGCCAACCCAAGCTGGAAAGAGTCGACTCCTCGAGTTCAAGATTTTCAAGATTCAAGTTTGAGCCGACCCGAGCTACAAATAGTCGACTCATCTAGAGTGATGTTTTGCACCCTGAGATAAAGAGCTGACTGCATTGAAGATTTGGCGACTCGACCTATCGACTCAAAGGATCCGAGTCGACTCAATGAAATCTGAGTCGACTCGAATGTCGCTTTCAAGTATCCAATGGCTAGTTCTAGAATTTGTTTTTGAATGCTAAAAGGTGCTCCAATGGTCACAAATCATTCTCCAATGATCTACAATGGCTAGAACTACCTTGGGATGATGAAAGACTTTAAATTTGAAGGATTTGAACTTTCTTGAAGCGAGTTATGAGTGAGTTCTTCAAAGAAAAGAGAGCTTCATTGAATATCCTACCTACCAATAGCAAAAGAGCACAAGAGCATTCAAGTCAAGATTTCAAGTCTTCACCAACTCCAATCTGAAGCTTGAAACAACTTTAGGAAGAAGCCACTAAAGTCATTAAAACTTATTCAAGTGCATTGAAATGGACTTCCAATAAGCTGCACCGGCAACTATCCAACAAATTGAGTTTGTCATTCTGGTTACATTAATTTTCAATTCAATTTTTGAATTGTTGGGTTATTGGTGAGCCCGATTGAAAAACCACATAGGTTCTCGGTGAGCCTTGTTAAAACCAAGGGTTAGGTTCTTGGTGATCCTGTGAAAACCAAGTTCTGTTTCTTTGGTGAGCCTCTTAAAACCAAAGGGTGTTGGGTTTTCTTTGGTGATCCCGTAAAACCAAAGTGTAGAGATTTTGGATTGTGATCCTGTAAAACAATCCTACTGTATTTGGATGTGAATATAGTGGAAATCCTAAGTGGTATCTTGGGTAGTGGACGTAGGAGCTGGGTTGCTCCGAACCACTATAAATTTGGTGTGTTTTTGTTGTGCTTTCTTGACTCTGTTTAGCTTCTGCATTTTATAATTCTATCACAGCACCTACCACTTGCAAAGGATTTTGAATTACACATTACTTGGCTTCAATTTTTAAAAAAATCCCAATTCACCCCCCCTCTTGGGTAGCCACCTGGGCAACAGGCCGACTCCTCCAAAGTCTAGAAGAATAGTTCTGAAAGAACAGCCAGGCGAGCTGACTCAAATAAGAAGAGTTCAAAAAGCAAATATTTGTTAAATTTTTTAAATTCCAAATTTACCCCCACTTGGAAAGCCACCTGGGCAACAACTGGTATCAGAGCAGTGTCTCTGAATACAATTAGAGTAAAGATTGATGGCTCATCCCATGAGTACTTCCTTGGCCGAAGACCAATCTTCTAGTAGACCTCCATTGTTCACTAGCATGAATTACTCATATTGGAAAGCTAGAATGAAGATATTGTTGGAATTCGGTGCAACGCAGTGGAAGGGTAATTTCAAAATATAAAAATTAATATGCACCAAAACCCTAAACCTGGAACTCCTTAATAAGACTAAAATGTATGAAGACTAACATTCTTATGCAAATTAGAATTAGAGTACTAACCTGTAACCGCTAATTCTAATTTGATGAAGATTTAATCTTGAAGATGAATGGGCTATTTGAGTTCACCAGGCATCCAGGTGTCCGCCCTCCGATGGTGATCCACACAAAGCAATGACCAAGATCCTAACTCCTTGTTCCAATGGTTCCTTCAATTGAATTCTTCTTCCAGGAATTCAATACTTGGATTATGGCTAGAAATCTTCCACTCAAAGGTGTGTCTTCTTCCTTCTTACCCCTTCTCCACCTTCTACCAAGACTTAGAACCTTTAGGACACCTTTGTCTTGAAAGTAAGACCTTGTCCTAAGAAGATTAATGCTTGTCTTTAATTGGTGGAGAAATTAAGACAAAGATGTCTTAATTTAAGGAAGAAAAGAATTGGATCAGAACTCTTCTTTTCCTTTACCGTCGGAGACTTTCTCTCTTAACCTTGTTTAGTAGCAGAGTTTCAACAGAGTTTTACTCTGTAAAAAAAACAATGCAAAAACAAGAAGGGGAGAAAGAGACTTCAGGAGAGGAAGGAAAAAAAAAAAAATCACATCACCGAGTTCTGATTCCCACCCCCTTTTTTATAGTTTTCGGAGAGGCGCCCTCACAACTCTCCGTAAACAATTTTCTCATGCCCTTTCCTTCTTCTCACGCCCTTTCCTTCTTCTCATGGCCTTCTGAATTAATTCTCACGGCCTTCCAGATCAATCCTCATGGCTTTTCTCAAAGGAAGAAGTCACGATGATTAGAAGAAAGAAGTCGCGAAACTTGAATCTCCGAAGCGATCTGATTTCGCGCTCCCGGGAAGAAACTGTGCTTTCTTTCTTTCTTAAAACCTCTCCACTCGTTAGATTATCATCCAAGGGTGGACAAATGAGGTGCTAATACTAAGAAAGAAGGCCGCCCCATCTTAAATCATCGAAGAATTAAGTGGGCGCGCGCCAAGAGTCCATACGCCCATGGACTCCTCTAAATGGTGCGCCAAGAGTCCATAAGCGCATGGACTCTTGGTGTTTTTGGCATGCAAGGGAAAGGGGGGGGGTGGGGATGAAAGGGATATGCCCTACAAACCAATCTCTGTTGTATCTCCCAAACCATTGTAATTGATAATTTTCTAAATAAAGGCATTATTTTTCATCATACGCTGTGTTTATTATATGATGAACCCCATAGATTAGGGCTATGATTTTAGGGTTATGATGAGATCATACCAGTGAGACCTAAAATCTTAAAACCTTAATCTAAAGTATTCCTAGTCAAAGGAACCCTGAGTAGGGGATCAGGGTTTTCCGATAAGACTAGCACACCCCGGGTATACTGGAAAGGGTGACTGCTCTCACAGTCACTTGTGTATGACACTAATACTGGGATGTGGGTGCTCATTGGAGAATGAGTTCACTGATATGATCCAACTTGAGAACATCTAATGGAGTCTTAGCTACATGTCAATAGAAGGTTCTCATAGTGGGAGTGGTACAAGTAATCTTTTGACCTGAGACTGCCATAAGTACCTTATGTACATGAACCCATCCTTTGGTTCAATCCTAATCATGACACTGAGACATGCGCAGGATTGATACTGGGAATGGTGAATTGAATATGAAGGTAATGAGTAGGTCAACAAGGAATCGATCACTCTTAGTAAGAGGAGATTGCATCCAGCTAGTCAACAATCGCATGATGATTCAGGGAATCTTTGATCAAAGTGAAGATATTAGAGATGGTTTCTAATATCAAGATAATCGAATCATCATTATAAGATTGAGCTAGAAACAAATATAATATTGGATTTGACATATATCCATATCCATAGTTATATTTTGGGTGCAGGCTGATCGAAAGATTTAATTGTACGGTAACTCTCTACTAAAGGGTAATTTTGGTATTTCACCAGAATTTCCATATCTTCCGGGTAGACATGACACGTTGCTAGACGTCAATCTTGTCTTGTGGGTTGATTGCTAGTCTTACCGGAAAAATCCTGATCCCCTACTCAAGGTTCCTTCGACTAGGAATATTTTTGATTAAGGTTTTAAGACTTTAGGTCTCACTGGTATGATCTCATCATAACCCTGAAATCATAGCCCTAATCTATGGGGTTCATCATACAATAATAATCACAGCGTATGATGAAAAATAATGCCTTTATTAGAATATTGTCAATTACAATGGTTTGGGAGATACAACATAGATTGGCTTGTAGGGCATATCCCTTTCAATCTCCCACTTGCACTAAAGTCAATCACCTTTAAATCTTAACCCTATACTCTCGAGGTGGTGATCAAACTCTCGCTGTGGTAGAGCCTTAGTGAACGGGTCTTCTACGTTTTTCTTTGTATCAACTCTATTTATGTAGACATCTTGTCTTTCTACTATTTCTCGTACGAGATGGAAGCGTCTCAGAATGTGCTTGGACTTATGATGAGCTCTTGGTTCCTTAGCTTGAGCAACAGCTCCAGTGTTGTCACAGTAAAGTGGCACTGGATTTTCTATCTCAGGAACAACACCCAACTCTGTGATGAACTTCTTCATCCAAACTGCTTCCTTGGCGGCTTCACTGACAGCTATGTATTCTGCCTCTGTGGTTGAGTCAGCTACAGTCTGCTGCTTGATACTCTTCCAACTCACTGCTCCACCATTTAGGATAAAAACATATCCCGAAATGGATTTGCTATCATCAGGGTCTGATTGAAAACTAGAATCAGAATAAGCTTCTAGTTTAAGATCAGAACCACCATAAACCAGAAAAATATCCTTAGTCCTTCTCAGGTACTTAAGAATATTTTTAACTGCTTTCCAATGATCCTCTCCTGGATCAGCCTGAAACCTACTAACAATGCCTAAAGCATATGCCACATTAGGCCTGGTACATAACATGGCATACATTATGGACCCTATTGCCGAAGCATAAGGTATAGAATTCATTCTATTTCTTTCTTCAGGTGTCTTAGGAGACATCCTTTTGGAAAGATGTATGCCTTGACTCATAGGAAGATAACCTCATTTACTTCCATCCATGTTGAATCTTTTCAGCACTAAGTCAATGTACCTAGATTGGGATAAACCTAGCATCCTTTTAGACCTATCTCTATAGATCTTAATACCTAGTATATAGGATGCTTCTCCAAAATCATTCATGGAATACTGGTTTGATAGCCAAACCTTGACTGATTGTAACATTGGGATATCATTCCCAATGAGGAGTATGTCATCTACATATAGAACCAAGAAGACTATGGCACTCCCACTAGTCTTCTTATAAACACAGGGTTCATCCACATTTTTGATAAAACCAAACCTTTTAATAGTTTCATCAAAATGGATGTTCCAACTCCTTGAAGCTTGCTTTAATCCATCAATGGATTTCTTTAGTTTGCATACTTGATTAGGTTTATTCTTTGAAATAAAACCTTCTGGCTGTGACATGTAGACTTCTTCCTCAAGGAAACCATTGAGGAATGCAGTCTTTACATCCATCTGCCAGATCTCATAATCATGGTATGCTACTATAGCAAGTAAAATCCGAATTGATTTGAGCATGGCAACAAGTGAGAATGTTTCATCATAATCAATTCTCTATTTTTGTCTAAAACCTTTTGTCACTAATCTAGCTTTATAGGTTTCAACTTGGCCATCAGCCCCAATCTTTTTCTTATAGACCCATTTGCACCCAATAAGATTAACACCCTCTGGTGCATCAACCAAAGTCCATACTTGGTTGACATACATAGAATCTATCTCGGATTCCATGGCTTCTTGCCATCTATCTGAATCAGTACTCAAGATAGCTTCCGTATAGGTCAGAGGTTCATCTTTTTGAATGACTTGGGCTTCATTATTTTCAATAATAAACCCATACCTCTCAAGTGCCCGTGACACTCTATCAGACCTACAGGGAGGAGTTTTGTGTTCTGGTTCTGATCTAACTATATGTTCTATTGATTAAGAATTGTCTATCTGTGTTTCTTGTACTTCTCCAAGTTCAATAGTTCTACCATTGCCCTTTTCTAAAATAAACTCTTTTTCTAGAAAAGTGGCATGTCTGCTGACAAAAATCTTTTGTTCAGTTGGATGGTAAAATAGATATCCTCTACCCTCTCTAGGATATCCTACAAATAGACATTTATCTGCTCTAGGTTCCAACTTATGCCCAAAATTTCTTTTAACATAAGCTAGACATCCCCATACCTTAAAATATTTAAGATACGGTTTCTTTCCACTCCAAATTTTATATGGAGTACTAATAACGGATTTAGAAGGTACTTTGTTCAGAATGTAAACAACAGTTTCTAGGGCATGACCCCAGAAGGAAATGGGTAAATTTGTGAAGCACATCATGGATCGTACCATATCTAATAAGGTACGATTCCTCCTTTCAGCTATACCATTTAGCTGTGGTGTATAAGGAGGGGTCCATTCAGAAAGAATTCCATTAACTTTAAGATAGTCTAAAAACTCCGTGGATAAGTATTCTCCACCTCGATCAGACCAAAGAACTTTAATACTTTTCCCGGTTTGTTTTTCGACCATACTTTGATACTCCTTAAATTTATCAAAGGCTTCAGATTTATGTTCCATAAGATACACATATCCGAACCTAGATAAATCATCTATAAAAGTGATAAAATATGAGTATCCATCTCTGGCCTGAGTTGTCATTGGACCTCATACATCAGTATGTATAAGTCCTAATAACTCAGTTGACCTTTCTCCATGTCCAGTAAATGGAGTCTTGGTCATCTTACCCATGAGACATGATTCGCAAGTTCCTAATGATTCATACTCATAAGGATCAAGGAATTTTTCCTTGTATAACTTGCTTATCCTAGACTCATTAACATGACCAAGTCGATGATGCCAAAGTAAAGTTTCATTAAAGTCTTCTCTTTTTCTTTTATTATTGACATGAAAAACACTATCATTGGAAGAAAGAGTTAAGAGCCCATTGCTAAATATGCCATAACAAATAATTTTATTAGATAACATTATCGAGCAACCAGTGCTCGTTACATCCATTACATATCCTTGTTTTAATAACAAGGGAACAGATACAATGTTCCTAATAATCTTAGGCATATAATAATAATTATGTAACTCCAAGATCTTCCTTGAAGGCAACTTTAGAATATAGGTCCCTACAGCTTCTGCTTGGATGATATCTCCACTAGCACCGTAGAGATTGAAGTCACCTTCCTTCAATACTTTAAGCTTGTGGAGGCCCTGCAAAGATTTGCATATATGGTAACCACAAGCGGTATCCAATACCCAAGTATTTGAAACTGAAGAATTTAATGTCAATATAGAATGTATCTCATACATACCTTTTGGCGCATTTGATGCACCAGGCTTCATAGTTGCAAGGTAAGCCTTGCAATTCCTTTTCCAATGTCTCGCTTTGCTGCAAAAGAAACAGGTTGACTGTTTGTAGGCCTTCATTCCTTTCTTATTCTTATTGATGCCACTCTTAGGGTTTAGCCTCCTATTAAAACCCTTTTTGCCTAATTTCTTCTTATTGGTCTTATTAATAAGAATAAGTGGAGCCTTTTCTTTCTTTATGTGGCTCTCCACTGTTTTTAACATATTTAACAGCTCAGGCAAGGAAGTGTTCAGTTTGTTCATGTGATAATTCAAGACAAACTGAGAAAATGACTCCAGGAGTGATTGCAAGATTAAATCCTGATTCAACTCCCTATCCATGATAAAACCTAATTGACCCAATCTGGTGATCAAGTCAATTACCTTCAGAACATGATCCTGAACGGATGTTCCCTCTATCATCCTAGCACGGAATAACTGTTTAGATATTTCATATCTAGCAGTTATGCTATGTTCTCTATAAAGCTCTTTTAAATTGAGCATTATGGATTGAGTATCCATGCTTTCATGCTGTCTCTGTAACTTATTGGTCATAGAGGCTAGTATGATACACTTGACAGTAAGGGAGTCATTCTGCTACATTTTGTATGTGGCCATATCTTCCTCTGTGGCATCATCCCCTAGTGGATTAAGACTAGGGGTATCTAGAATATAAGAAAGTTTTTCTGAACTCAGTACAATCTTTAAATTTCTCAACCAGTCCACATAGTTCGGACCAGTCAGTTTGTTGGTATCATAGATACTTCGTAGTGACAATGAAGATGCCATTTATCTATATTTAACAAAGAACAATACATAAGCAAACAATCATGAAATGACTTACATAATTAAATTAAGTCTTCAATTTAATTATGTCTCCCACTATTTTATCAAAAATCATAGCCCTCACTATGATAATCGAGAAGAACCCTGATCGGTTTTTCTTAGTGAGATTGAGATCCTAATAACTTATAAAAGATCTTGCAGAAAACACAACAAACCTTTTATAAGCTCAAAGGTAGGAAACTCTTCCAATTATATCTCATATAATTCTCAAGAAGTAACTTGGCCTCTAGAACATTATTAGTCTTGCAGAAAACACAACAAACCATAATGTTCTAGTTAAGTCAAGACCCTTTCATTTCTATACAGTCAATACTCAAATATAATGCCCTTGCAGATAACACAGCAAAGCATTATACTGAATATACTGTAAGCATATCTATGCACTAGACTAGTATTATGTCAATCACCATATTAGGTCTTGTAGATAACACAACAAACCTATTATGGTTCATAACACAATGATGATCCAGCATGAAGGAAGGCCAATATATAGTATTTTTAACACTAAGCATTTTAGTCAAGATTTAAATTTAATCAAATCGGCAGGCAAGTGGAAGAGATGTGGGAGTCCCCCCGTTGCTTTCCTAGACACCAATAAAAATTGGCCAGGTCAGTTAACAGAACCAATTAAAAATCATAATTCTCTTTACCTTCCCAGAACCACCTTTCTAGACACCGAATGATCAATTGTACATCATGACTAGTGATGCTTATTAGTTAAATATACTAAGACTTAATATAATTTTTAAGAGGAGGGATTTATAAATTGCCAGCACATCCTTATAGAATGTATCCCAATCAACATATCACTCTTATAAATAAACAAATATGTGCTAAGTGTGTCATCATACTAGGACAACCATTTACCACATAATGGATCCACCATTATGCCAGGGCAACCTTATTTCAGTATGATGACTTCAAAACTATACATATCTCTATAATAATTAGGGTTTGAGTGAAAGACCCTAACTAGTGGCATACATAAAAACATATATGCAATCAAAGATATGCTAAGTGTAGTAACATATTAGGATTTAAAAACCCTAAGATGAGACATACAAACTATCATAAATTATAGTCCTAATTAAGGTGGCTCTGATACCACTGTTGGGATCTGGTGCAACGCAGCGGAAGGGTAATTTCAAAATATAGAAATTAATATGCACCAAAACCCTAAACCAGGAACTCCTTAATAAGACTAAAATGTATGAAGACTAACATTCTTATGCAAATTAGAATTAGAGTACTAACCTGTAACCGCTAATTTCAATTTGATGAAGATTTAATCTTGAAGATGAATGGGCTATTTGAGTTCACCAGGCATCCAGGTGTCCACCCTCCGATGGTGATCCACACAAAGCAATGACCAAGATCCTAACTCCTTGTTCCAATGGTTCCTTCAATTGAATTCTTCTTCCAGGAATTCAATACTTGGATTATGGCTGGAAATCTTCCACTCAAAGGTATGTCTTCTTCCTTCTTACCCCTTCTCCACTTTCTACCAAGACATAGAACCTTTAGGACACCTTTGTCTTGAAAGTAAGACCTTGTCCTAAGAAGATTAATGCTTGTCTTTAATTGGTGGAGAAATTAAGACAAAGATGTCTTAATGTAAGGAAGAAAAGAATTGGATCAGAACTCTTCTTTTTCTTTACCGTCGGAGACTTTCTCTCTTAACCTTGTTTAGTAGCAGAGTTTTGATAGAGTTTTACTCTGTAAAGGAAACAATGCAAAAACAAGAAGGGGAGAAAGAGTCTTCAGGAGAGGAAGAAAAAAAAAAAAAAAAAAACACATCACCGAGTTCTGATTCCCACCCCCTTTTTTATAGTTTTCGGAGAGGCGCCCTTATAACTCTCTGTAAACAATTTTCTCACGCCCTTTCCTTCTTCTCACACCCTTTCCTTCTTCTCACGGCCTTCTGGATTAATTCTCATGGCCTTCCAGATCAATCCTCATGGCTTTTCTCAAAGGAAGAAGTCACAACGATTGGGAGAAAGAAGTCGCGAAACTTGAATCTCTGAAGAGATCTGATTTTGCACTCCCGGGAAGAAATTGTGCTTTCTTTCTTTCTTAAAACCTCTCCACCCATTAGATTATCATCCAAGGGTGGACAAATGAGGCACTAATACTAAGAAAGAAGGCCGCCCCATCTTAATTCATCGCAGAATTAAGTGGGCGCGCGTCAAGAGTCCATGCGCCCATGGACTCCTCCAAATGACGCGCCAAGAGTCCATAAGTGCATGGACTCTTGGTGTTTTTGGCATGCAAGGGAAAGGGGGCTAGTGAGGAAGTGGCCTAGCTAATGGGTTAGCCAATTGGGTTAGCCATAATTTCTAAATTCTTAATTAAGGTCTAAATAGATCCAATTAGAACCCAAATCGAGTCAATTTGGAACCCTAATTCGATTATGATTCGAATAGGAGTTAGGATTTGCAACACTTGCTAGAGTGTCTTCATGCAAATGACTCTTGATCAATTCTTTTAAGTGTGTGACCCATTGGGTTCCACATCTAGCTGGCAGTGGGTTCGAATATAAGTTGACCTAATTTGATTAGAACTCTTTCTAATCGATTTAGGTCAAATCGAGCTTACCCAATTTTGATCAATTAGGACTCTTCCTAATAAGTGATCATTCAAATCAACCCACAAGATAAGATTGACGTCTAGCAACGTGTCATGTCTACCCGGAAGATATGGAAATTCTCGTGAAATACCAAATTTACCCTTCAGTAGAAAGTTACCATACAATTAAATCCTTCGATCAGCCTGCACCTAAAATATAATTATGGATATGGATATATGTCAAATCCAATATTATATTTATTTCTAGCTCAGCCTGACTTAGTACAGAAGATCCTTCCTTACATCACTTTCGAACAAGTGAGACCCCAAAGTGACTGCCATCCAGGAAGTGAAAAACCTGAACACTTTACCCCTGGATGAACTGATGGGTTCTCTTATCATACATGAACTAGCCATGCAGCATAGGACTGATGCTGATCAGAAGAAGAAGAAAATAATTTTCTTTAAAGCTGCATTGGACTCAAAGAAACAAGATGAGAAATCGAAAGATGATTGCAGCTCCTCCGAACATGACTTAGAAGATGAAGACATCGCAATGGTCATGAGGAGATGTAGAAGATTTATGGGAAAGAAGAAAGGAAGGTATTATAGAAAATTTCATAAGAAAGGGGAACACAGCAAGGACAAGGACAAATGAAAGGAAAAAGAAAATGATCAAATGCCCATCTACTATGAGTGTAAGAAACCTGGGCATATCCATCCTGAATGTCATCTACTAATGAAAACCTTCAAGAAGAAGAAAAAGAAGGTGATGGTTTCTAGTTGGAGCAATAGCTAGGAGTCAACTTCAATTGAAGAAGAAGAGACCCCAAAAACTGCTAACCTGTATCTTATAGGTCTCGAAGATGAGGTATTGTCCCCGGAACCTCAAATAGAATTTACTTTTAATGAATTGAATTCTGCTTTTCATAATTTATTATTTGAATATAAAAAGGCTGGAGTAAAGATTAGAGCTTTAAAGAATATCAACAATTCTTTACAAAAGAAAAGGGAAGAGATTTCAGAAAAGAACAGTCTATTGCAAAAAGAATTAAAAGTCTTTTTTGAGAACAACAAGGCTTTAGAAATTGAGAAAAATATATATCTTGACAGAAACAAAGCCTTGATTGATGAAAATAATGATTTAAAATAGGAGGTTGAAAAGTTCAAGCCTTTAGTTGAAAAACTTACTTTATCTTCGAACAAGCTTGAGTTAATTTTAAAAGATCAAAGAAATTCTAGAAATAAAGCTAGAATTGGTTTCAATTCTCCTAATTCAAATGAAATTTCAACTACTATTTTTGTAACTTCAAAAGCTTTTGTTCCAAAAGGTTTATCTTAAAAAGCTTTTGTGTCAAATCCTTCAGTATCCATTTCTAGAGCTTCAAAGTATATTCCTAACATCAATTCAAAAATCTTTTTAGCCGAATCGATTTACATTTGCATCTCATGCTTCTACATTTAGAAGTTCAAAATTTATATCTTTTTAGAATTCTAGAATTGTTTGTTATGCATGTAAAGGGTTAGGACATAAGGCCTTTCAATGCAATATTCTTAGAAATGTTAAGAGTAAAGTAAGAAAAACTTGGGTTTCCAAAGAAATCACCACCGCTAACCTGCAAGGACCCAAGTTAGCTTGGGTAACTAAAAGAAATTCTTGATTTTTTATAGGAATGTCTTGTAGCCTAGAAATTAAAAAAAAGATGGTATTTGGATAGCAGCTGCTCAAGACATATGACCAGTAACAAAGATCAATTCATCACCCTAGAGTTGAAAGGAGGTATGGTTACTTTTAGAGATAATGGCAAGGAGAAAATAATCAAAAACGGTAAGATTAAAATAACCCCTTGTACTTTTATTGAAAATGTATTGCTACTAGATAAATTGAAGCATAATTTGTTAAGTATTAGTCAATTATGTGATAAAGGCTTCAAGGTTATCTTCGAATCATCTATGTGTATTGTAACAAACTCTCTTGATTCTAACAACAAATTCATTGGACAGACTTGGAAATATTTATGTAGTAGGTCTTAATGATTTAGCCATGTCTAGTAATTCTGGTCTGGTTGCAATGAATGCTAAGACCATGGAGTCTTGTTTACTTTGGCATAGATAATTAGGTCATGCTAGCATGTATACTATTACCAAGTTAATTTCTAAGAATCTAGTAAGAGGTTTCCTAAATTTAAAGTAGACTTTAAGTATGTTTGTGATGCTTATCAATTGGGTAAACAAACTAGAGGGAGTTTTAAATCTAAAAACGTGATTTCAACTTCTAGACCCCTTGAGCTACTTCACATGGACTTATTTGGACCAACTAGGACCACAAGCCTAGGTGGTGTGAAATATGTACTTGTGATAGTAGATGATTTTTCTAGATTTACATGGGCCTTGTTTATTACACACAAAGATGAGACTATCAAAGTATTTCAAAAATTTCATTAAAAAGTTTCAAATAAAAAAAATCTTTCAATCATCTCTATTTGAAGTGATCATGGCACTGAATTTGAAAATCAATTTTTCGATGACTATTGCACAGAGCACGGCATTGATCACAACTTCTTCGCTCCTAGAACACCACAATAAAATGATGTTGTAGAGAGAAAGAATAAGACATTGGAAGAGATGGCCCGAACAATGTTATGTGAAACCAATCTTTCAAGGTACTTTTTGGTATGTTGACCCCTAAAGTGATTTTGATGATAACAAAAAATTGGAGCATACATTTGGTTATCTAACAACTCTTCAATTGATTGACAAGTTTTTGTAGGACAACTACATTAATACATTTTTTAATTCCTACAATCTTTAATGTTTTGTGTTGAGTTGTAAAATACTTAGATTCTTGTAAAGAAGAACCCTACAAAAATTTTCTTGTTAAAATCAGTTAAAGGGTTACTTCTACTAGTCCTTCTTGTTTCAAGTTTTCTTGAATTTATTATAAATAGTGCTTGAAGAAGATTGTTAAAGCTTGAGACAAATGTTTTAGAAGTTTGAAGCTGATCTAGCTGAAGAACCACCTTCGAGTCGACTAGATAAACATCCCAACCGACTCTGGCACTAGCACTGAAGACAAGTACTCTGGCATGCAGATCCAGCCGACTGGCACCAAGGTCCAGCCGACTTGTCCAGAACAAGGTTGAGAACATTTTGAGATTCTCAGGAATCTAGCCGACTGGATTTAGATCTAGCCGACTCATCCAGAACTCAGTTGAAAATGGTCTGAGAAGCCTCTAAGATTCCAGCCGACTCATCCAGAGTGAGTTATTTTTTCAACTATGGAAGCTAGCCGACTGGCACTCAGACTAGTCGACCCGAACTTCATCCGAGCTAACTCGAAGTTTGTCCGAGCCGACTGGAATGACGGGGTCACCTCCAACGGCTAGTTCCAGTTCTCAATTTTTGAATTCCAAAAGTGGTCCAATGGTAACCTATCACCTCCCAATGGTCTACAACATTCAAAATCATGGGAAGGCAGTTGAAGTCTCTATAAATAAGGTATGAGAACATCCTTGAAGAGGCTAATGATTTATTGAGCATTTATTGAACACTTATTGAAGTGAAGTGAGAGAGCACTAGAGCTTTAAAGATTACCTTCAAGCCTGCAACAACTCTTACCAAAAGCTTGAAGAACCTTTTGAGGAAAAGCAAGGAAGCCATTGAAGTGCATTGAAGAGCATTCAGTGGATCTTCACTCGAGCTGCATTGGCAACCACCCATACAACAGAGTTTGTCTTTATTGTTGCTTTTCTTATTCTATCTTTTAGAATATCTGGGTTATTGGTGAGCCCTATTGTAAAAACCAAATAGGTTACTTTGGTGAGCCTTTAAAACCATAGTGTAGAGGTTTCTTTGGTGAGCCTAGCTAAAAATCAGAGTGTAGATATTTTAGGTGAACCTGTAAAAACCTAGCTTGGGTTTTTTTGGTGAGCCAGGTTTTAAAAACCAAAGTGTAGAGGTTTGGATTGTGAGCCTGCAAAACAATCCAACTATATTCTTGTTTGGGGGATATAGTGAAAATCTCGAGTGGTGAATTTGGGTAGTGGACGTAGGAGCTAGGTTGCTCCGAACCACTATAAATCTACTATGTTTGTGTTGTGTTTGCTTTATCTTTTAGCTTCTGCTTTCTTTCTCTAATTAACACAGCACCTAATCACTAATTGGAATTAATTGTGCACATACTTACAAAAATTTTATAATTCCCAATTCACCCCCCCTCTTGGGACTAAGTCACCTGGGCAACAGCTGGTATCAGAGCAGTGTCTCTGATTACTTGAGTTAAGATCGATGGCTCATCCCATGAGTACATCCTTGGCTGAGGGCCAATCAACAAATAGACCTCCACTGTTCACAAGCACTAATTATTTATATTGGAAGGCACAAATGAAAATTTACATACAAGCTATAGATTTTCAATTGTGGAAGGTCATCTTGAAAGGGCCACATATTCCCACAATTAAAGTTGATGGCATGGACATCCCTAAGCCTGAAGAGGACTGGGATGATCATGACATGAAAATGGGAGAATTGAATGCCAAAGCAATGAACTTATTATATTGTGCTTTGGATGCTAACGAGTTCAACCGAATTTCTACTTGCTTATCGGCAAAGGAAATCTGGGATAAACTCGAAGTGACCCATGAGGGAACTTCCCAAGTGAAAACCTCCAAGATAAATCTTTTAGTTCATAACTATAAATTATTTAAAATGGAACCTTCTGAAACAATATCCGCCATGTTTTCTAGATTTATAGATATTATTAATGGTTTAAAGAGTCTTGGTAGGGTATACTCCAATGCAGATTTAGTTCAGAAGATCCTTCGTTCTTTACCAGACAAATGGGATCCCAAGGTAACTGCGATCCAGGAAGCCAAAGATCTCAATACTTTGATGCTGGATGAATTACTGGGATCACTCATCACCCACAAGCTAACAATGCAACATATAACAGAAGATGAGCAGAAGAAAAAGAAGACAATATAGCCTTCAAGGCTACTTCTGATTCAAAAAGGGATGATGAAGTATCTGAAGAAGAAAGCACATGCTCCAATGATGACCTAGAAGACGAAGACATTGCTATGGTTGTGAGGAGAATTAGAAAATTCATGGGAAGAAAGAAAGGAAGGTATAATCAGAAATTTCACAGGAAGGATTGTGGAAAGGAAAAGGAAAAGGAAAAGGACAGAGAGAAAGAAAAATAGATAGTCCCCATATGCTACGAATGTAGGAAGCCGGGGCACATACGTCCGGACTGTCCAATGCTAAAGAAATCTTTCAGACAAAAGAAGAAGAAGAAAGCCTTGGTTGCCACAAGGTCCGATAGTGAAGACTCAACTTCATCGAAAGAAGAAGAGACCTCCAAGACTGCCAATCTTTGCTTAATGGGTCTCGAAGATGAGGTAACATCCCCTAACAACTACACTGAATTTACTTTTGAAGAATTAAATTATGCTTTTCATGATTTACTCTCTGAATTTAAGAAAGCTGGAGTAAAGATAAAATCATTGAAAAATATGAAAGAAACTTTAATCAAACAAAAGGATGAGATTTCAGAAAAGAATACTTTATTACAAAAGGAATTGCATATCTTTTCTGAAAAATTTGAAAAATTAAAAAATGAGAATTTATCATATGAAAAGAAAAATATTGATTTACTTGCTGAAAATAATAAATTAAAAAAGGGGGTTACAAAACTCAAGCCTTTGGTTGAAAAACTCACTTTATCTTCAAATAAGCTTGAGCTAATTTTAAAAGAACAATGAATTTCTAGAAATAAAGCTGGAATTAGTTTCAACACTTCTTTTGTAAATGGAATTTCAACAACAACTTTTGTGAAATCCAAAACACCAGCTCAAAACATTTTATCTCAAAAAGTTTTAGCCACATCAAAAGCTATTTCTGCTTCAAAATCTTTATCATATGCTCCTAAGAATTTGATAAAAAATGCATACTTTCCAAAAGGTTTGAAATCTGCATCAAGTGCATCAACTTCTAGAACTTCAAATTCTGTTTCTAACTAAAATTCTAAAGTTGTTTTCTATGCTTGTAAAAGAATTGGACATAAAGCTTTTGAATGCAATAATCTTAGAAATGTCCATAAAAAGATAAAAAAGATTTGGATTCCCAAAGGAACCACCTCTGCTGACCTGCAAGGATCCAAGGTAGCTTGGGTACCTAAAATAATTCATTGATTATTTTGCAGGAATGTCTTGCAGCCCAAAAATTAAAGAAAAGGTGGAACTTGGATAGCGGCTGCTCAAGACATATGATGGGTGACAAGGACCAATTCATCATCCTTGAAATGAAAGAAGTAGGTATGGTCACCTTTGGAGATAATGTCAAAGGGAGAATAATCGGTATCGGTAAGATCAAAATAACTCCCTTCACTTTTATTGAAAATGTTTTGCTAGTAGACAAATTAAAGCATAATCTGTTAAGTATATGTCAATTGTGTGATAAAGGCTTCAAGGTTGTCTTTGAGTCCTCTATGTGTATAGTAACTAACTCTTTAGATTCTAGCAATAAATTTATCGGACATAGACTCGGGAATATCTATGTGGTACATCTTGATGATCTTGCCATGTATAGTAGCCCTAGTCTAGTTGTAATGAATGCTAAAACCAAAGAGTCAGGCTTACTATGGCATAGACGATTAGATCATGCTAGCATGCATACTATTGCAAAATTAATTTCTAAAGATCTTGTTAGAGGCATGCCTAAGTTTAAAGTTGATTTGAATCATGTTTGTGATGCATCCCAAATGGGTAAACAAACTAGGGGGAGTTTTAAATCAAAGAATATAGTTTCTACAACAAGACCTCTTGAACTACTTCACATGGATTTTTTCGGACCTACTAGGACTACAAGCCTAGGAGGGATGAAATATGCTCTTGTGATAGTAGACGATTTTTTGAGATTTACATGGGTTTTGTTTATCACATCGAAAGATGAAACTTTTCATGTTTTTAGAAAATTTTATAAAAAGGTTTCAAACCAAAAGAATTTATCTTTGATTTCAATTAGGAGTGATCATGGAACTGAGTTTGAAAATCAATTTTTCGAAGATTATTGTACTGAGTTTGGCATGATCACAACTTCTCCACTCCTAGAACACCTCAACAAAATGGTGTTGCAGAGAGGAAAAACTGGACATTGGAAGAAATAGATCGCACGATGTTGTGTGAAGGCAATCTTCCAAAGTACTTTTGGGTAGAATGGTGAACACTACATGTTATATTTTAAACCGCATTTTGATCCATCCTACTTTAAAGAAAACCCCCTATGAGCTTTGGAATGACAAAAAATCCAATATTATTTATTTTCATGTATTTGGTTGTAGATGCTTTGTGCATAATAATGAAAAAGATAATTTAGGAAAATTTGATTCTAAAGCTGATGATGCAATTTTCATAGGTTATTCATTACATAGCAAAGCATATAGGGTTTTTAATAAAAGGACTCTTACTGTTGAAGAGTCAATTCATGTTATTTTTTTTGAAACTAACCCTACACCTTCTAGACAAGAAGAGTGTATAGATAATGATGCAGGTACATTACAAAAAGGAATGGATGACTTGAGCATTCAAGACAAAGACACTCAAGGTGGAGAAGAAACGGTAAGTAAGGATCACACTGATCTACCGAGGGACTGGAGGTATGTTACATCTCACCCTAAAGAATTAATAATAGGAGATCCTTCACATGGTGTTAGGACTAGGGCTGCACATAAGGATGCACATGATTACCTAGTCTTTGTATCACAAATAGAACCTCATAGCTTAGAAGAGGCTGAGACTGATCCAAACTGGATGATGGCAATGCATGAAAACTAAACCAGTTTGAAAGAAATAAGGTATGGACACTTGTAGATAGACCTACACACCACCCAATTATAGGAACTAAATAGGTCTATAGGAATAAATTAAATGAATAAGGAAACATTATAAGGAACAAAGCTAGATTAGTGGCTAAGGGATATAACCAAGAAGAAGGTATTGATTTCGATGAAACTTATGCACCCATAGCAAGACTAGAAGCTATTAGATTATTACTTACATTTGCTTGCTACATGAACTTTAAACTCTTTCAAATAGATGTAAAAAGTGCATTTCTTAATGATTTTATCTTTGAACAAGTTTTTGTGTAACAACCACCAGGTTTTGAAAATCATGCTTTTCTAAACCACGTATTCAAATTAAACAAAGCATTGTATGGTTTAAAACAAGCACCTAGAGCCTGGTATGATAGACTTAGCACTTTCATAATTGAAAATAATTTTTCAAGAGGAAATGTAGATAAAACTTTGTTTATCAAAAAAAAAAATAATGACATCTTAGTTGTACAAATATATGTAGATGATATCGTTTTTGGTGCAACTAACGAATCTCTATGTAAAGAATTTGCTAAGCTTATGTAGGGAAAATTTGAAATGAGCTTAATGGGTGAGCTGAACTACTTCCTTGGACTTCAAGTAAAACAAACTAAGGAAGGCATCTTCATCAACCAAGCCAAATACATCAAGGAAATCATCAAAAAGTTTGGTATGGAGAGTAGCAAAACAATGAGGACACCCATGAGCCCAGCTTACAGATTGGACAAAGATGAGAATGGATCCAATGTTGACCAAAAGCTATATAGAGATATGATCGGATCCTTATTATATTTAACTGCAAGTAGACCTGATATATTATACAGTATTTGTGTATGTGCTAGATTTCAGTCATCACCAAAAGAAACACATATGCTTGCTGTAAAAAGAATAATTACATATTTGAAAGGAATAAGTAATTTAAGAATTTAGTATTCTAAACATTCTACTTTGAATTTGATTGAATTCTTTGATGCTGATTATGCTGGTTGTAAGATAGATAGAAAAAGCACTAGTGGTACATGTCAATTTCTAGGGTTGAATTTAATTTTATGGCACTGTAAGAAGCAAAACTCTATAGCCTTGTCCACAGCTAAGGCTGAGTACATGGCTGCCGGTAGTTGTTATGCTCAAGTGTTATAGATTAAACAACAACTAGAAGATTTTGGTGTATCACAATCTAAAATTTCAATTAAATGTGATAACACAAGTGCTATCAATTTAACAAAGAATTCAATTCAACACTCTAGAACCAAGCACATTGAAATTAGACATTATTTTATTAGGGATCATGTTTCTAATGGTAAAATTGTGTTTGACTTTGTGCCAACTGAAGATCAATTAGCTGACATTTTCACCAAGCTAGTCAATCAAGATATATTTGAGCTAATTAGAAGTGAATTAGGACTTTGTGATCCCTTCTAGATTCTTTAACCTAATTCCTTCAATTCTAAGGAAATTTCATCTAGAAAACCTCCTCTATCTATTCTATTTTATTGAGCTTTAATTTCCTTCAAATTCTATTCGAAATCCTTCTAAATTTTGTTCAAAATTTTCAAAACTCTACTCTTCTTGTTCGAGTCGACTGGATCCTAATCCGAGTCGACTGGATTTTTATGTGAGTTTTGAACTTGTTCTGGCCTAGCCAACTCGAACAGTTTCGAGTCAATTGGATTATCTGATGGTTTTAGGATTGCTCTGGTCGAGCTGACTCGAGCCTTTTTAGGGCTACTCGAGTCGACTGGATTTTCGCACCGAGGCTTTTTACCTAGGGATATAAACAGTTCTCCGAACCATTTAGCTTCCGTATTATTTCTTCTAACGGTTCACTCATCTCCTAAACCCTCTCCAAAGTCTTCCTTCTCCCTTCCAAGCATTCCATTTTCTTGTTCTTCGGTCTTCCCTAGCTATGGCACCCAAACGTGTGACAGGGAAACGGTCTGCTAGGGTTGCTCCTTCGACTGAAAAAGAAAGAAGATCCAAAAGAAGACAAGAAGAGCCAAGCACTGAAGGAATGGTAGAGGAAGCCACTAGAGAAGCTCCATCAGCTCCTATCCAGGTGCACTCAATGTCTACTCGTCCGGTAACTTCTGGCCGCCAAATTAATTTTGAGTTTATTAAGGGCATTGGATTAAAGATAGGGGACTTAATAGAAGACCAAGGGTGGAGGAAATTTTGTTCATTGAAAGAGAAAACCTATCCCACTTTAGTTAGAAGCTCTTATGAGAACCTAAGTTTGGGAAATAACCATGTGGAATCCATTGTCAAAGGGAAAAGGGTTATTGTTAATGAAGAGTCCTTGCATGAATTACTGGATATTCCTTCTGAGGGACTGAGACTTTTAGTGATTGAAAATAGAGAGAAGATATTGAAAGCAATTTTGAACAAAGAGGATGTAGGAGGCATTGGCACTGTTTTAGCTAACACCCTTTCATTGGAAATGAGGCTACTTCACAACTTCATTTGTAGAATTTTCCTACAAAGAACTGGTAGGTTCGATTGGGTGAGCGAAAAGGATCTATGTCTCATGGAGCACATTCTTGAAAGAACCCCTGTCAATTTGTCTTATATTATAATGATGCAGATGAAAGAAACTGTAAGGAAAGCCAAATCCTATTTGCCATATGGTATGATGCTTATGGTGTTGTTTAAATACCATAGAGTTTGTTTAGATGGTGAAGATGGATTGGAATTACATCACACTGATATCTACACATCTAAAACACTTGAGAAAATGGGATATTTTCAAGTAGAAGGAGTCTGCAGAAAGAAGGGAACAAATGTAAGATCCATTGGCAGCTCCAGTAGTAGTTGTAGTGAAGAAGAAGAAGAGGAAGAACATGTAAAAGCAGCTGGAACTTCTACATCTGTACCAGAACCTGAACCATTTGTACCTGAGCCTGCTACTGTCACTGAGGAGACTAGAGTACCATCACCTATATTTAAAGTGGCATCTGGAGTTTGACCTGCCTTCTACTGATGTTCCTTTGCATAACTATCCTACTGCAGCTACACAGCCTCAAATTGTCCAAGTCCAGATTGAAGAGCAATTGAAGAACTTGACAGATTCACTGACTAGTACTATGACTTCTTTATTTAGTGATTTGAAACAATCAGTGGACAACAGGTTGGACAAATTATAAGAGAATGTATCAAATCTAAAAGAAAAGGTTGAAGCTATTGAAGCTTCAAGGACTGCACCTCAGATAGACCTTCAGCCTACTCTGAATTGCATCTCTTCAAATTCTAAAACTGTTTTGAAGTCTGTGGAGGCCACTTTAAATGAATATCAGACTGAATTAAAAGAGCTTAGAGGCAGAGTTGCAACCATTGTTGATACAAGGGGCATGATAGAAGATTATACTAGAGGCATTGGTATCTTAAGATCGGAATTTGGCAGACTTCAAGGATCAGCAGAAGCCTTCACCAATGTCCAAGCAGCTGAACTTGTGTCTATGCAGAAAGAGATAGGAGAAATGAAAGAGACAGTAGATAAAGTACCTGTTAGCCTCAAGGACCTGGATCAGCGGATGGGAGCAATGTGGGTGGAAATGGTATCCCTCAATAGCATTGTCAGATCTTTAGAAATCACAGCTAGGACAAGACCATTATATGATCCGCCACCCATCTCCACTAGGGCACCTAGTACTTCTGTTCACCCTAGGGCTCCTCCTCCACATAGTCATTCTCCTAGACCCACTTCTTGGCAAGGTGTCAATGTTCCTAGTGATGATTCTGATTAGACATCTTGTAGTTTCAGTACCTTTTTGGATGCTTTTTGGAACTTTCGTAATGATGTACTGAACACTTTTTGATAGAAATGAAATGAACATCTTTTGATTACTGTGTAATGTGTGTATTTATATTCTCCTATTTATACCTCTATTTTTTTAAATAGAATTCTCTCTCAAAGTTGAGAAAGTGAAATTATCTCAAACAAATATAGAAATTTTCTCAATCTATTTAAAATTCTTAGCTTACTTGTTTAACCTTTTTGAATTGTTAACAAAAAGGCGGAGAATCATAGTGTGCATGAAAGAATATATGAATTGCAATAATAACACTAAAGTAAAGTAAACAGGGAGAGTTTTTTAAAGCATTTCTAAATGATCTATTACATATTATTCTGATAAAATGTTCAAATGAATGTTAAAGGGGGAGAAACTTAGAGAAAATTCATATTGTCTAGAAATCTTACACACAGGGGGAGATATACTTGTTCAATTTACATGCTTTAATGATACTCTCAACTTATCATATCTATCGGTCGATACTTAATGTTGCTTAATACATACAAGCAATCAATCTCTGATATTCATAGCTTATGAATTTGATTTTGTGCAAAACTATATAGCACGTACTGATATACATATGAGATTACAGTTGATTTTTAAATTTAAATGCTTACATACTTGTGAATAGATTAAATTCTTTTCATGCCCAGTGTTTTGTCATCATCAAAAAGGGGGAGATTGTTAACCCCTAAAGTGATTTTGATGATAACAAAACATTGGATCATACATTTGGTTATCTAACAACTCTTCAATTGATTGACAAGTTTTTGTAGGACAACTACATTAACATATTTTTTAATTCCTACAATCTTTAATGTTTTGTGTTGAGTTGTAAAATACTTAGATTCTTGTAAAGAAGAACCCTACAAAAGTTTCCTATTAAAATCAGTTAAAGGGTTACTTCTACTAGTCCTTCTTGCTTCAAGTTTTCTTGAATTTATTGTAAGTAGTGCTTGAAGAAGATTGTTAAAGCTTGGGACAAATGTTCTGGAAGTTTGAAGCTGATCTAGCTGAAGAACCACCTTCGAGCCGACTGGATGAACATCCCAGCTAACTCTGGCACTAGCACTGAAGACAAGTTCTCTGGCATGCAAATCCAGCCGACTGGTACCAAGGTCCAGCCGACTCATCCAGAACAAGGTTGAGAACATTCTGAGATTCTCAGAAATCTAGCCGACTTGATTTAGATCCAGCCGACTCATCTAGAACTCAGTTGAAAATGGTTTGAGAAGCCTCTGAGATTCCAGCCGACTAGAATTCAGCCCAGCCGACTCGTCCAGAGTGAGGTATTTTTTCAACTATGGAATCTAACCGACTGGCACTCAGCCCAGTCAACCCAAACTTCATCCGAGCCGACTCAAAGTTTGTCCGAGCTGATTGGAATGATGGGATCACCTCCAACGGCTAGTTCCAGTTCTCAGTTTTTGAATTCCAAAAGTGGTTCAACGGTAACCTGTCACCTCCCAACGGTCTACAATGTTCAAAATTATGGGAAGGCAGTTGAAGTCTCTATAAATAAGGTATGAGAACATCCTTGAAGAGGCTAATGATTTATTGAGCATTTATTGAACACTTATTGAAGTGAAGTGAGAGAGCACTAGAGCTTTAAAGATTACCTTCAAGCCTGCAACAACTCTTACCAGAAGCTTGAAGCACCTTTTGAGGAAAAGCAAGGAAGCCATTGAAGTGCATTGAAGAGCATTCAGTGGATCTTCACTCGAGCTACATTAGCAACCATCCAGACAACAGAGTTTGTCTTTATTGTTGCTTTTCTTATTCTATCTTTTAGAATATCTGAGTTTTTGGTTAGCCATGTTGTAAAAACCAAATAGGTTACTTTGGTGAGCCTTTAAAACCAAAGTGTAGAGGTTTCTTTGGTGAGCCTAGCTAAAAACCAAAGTGTAGAGGTTTTAGGTGAACCTTTAAAAACCTAGCTTGGGTTTCTTTGGTGAGCTCAGTTTCAAAAATCAAAGTATAGAGGTTTGGATTGTGAGCCTGCAAAACAATTCGACTGTATTCCAGTTTGGGGGATATAGTGGAAATCCCGAGTGGTGAACTTGGGTAGTAGACGTAGGAGCTGGATTGCTCCGAACCACCATAAATATGCTTTGTTTGTGTTGTGTTTGCTTTATCTTTTAGCTTCTGCTTTCTTTCTCTGATTAACACAGCACCTAATCACTAATTAGAATTAATTATGCACATACTTGTGAAAATTTTATAATTCCCAATTCACCCCCCCTCTTGGGACTAAGCCACCTGGGCAACATGGTAGAAGTGGTGAACACTGCTTGTTATATTTTAAACCGTGTTTTAATTCATCCAATTTTAAAGAAAACCCCCTATGGGCTTTGGAATGAAAAGAAATCTAATATCAATTACTTTCATGTTTTTGGCTGTAAATACTTTGTACTGAATAATGGCAAGGATAATCTAGGAAAATTTGATGCTAAATCTGATGAAGCAATTTTTCTTGGTTATTCAATACATAGCAAAGCATATAGTGTATTTAATAAATGAACATTGACTGTGGAAGAATTAGTACATGTTATTTTTGATGAAACTAACCCCCACCTTCTAAGAAAGAAGAGTGCATATATAATAACATAGGTACACTTCAAAAGAAAATAGAGGATATGAGCATAAAAGAAAGACCAACTCAAGAAGGAGAAGAAATGGTAAGTAAGGATCATGCTGATCTACTAAGGGAATGGAGGTATATAACCTCTCATCCAAAAGATTTAATTATTGGTGATCCTTCACAAGATGTTAGAACTAGGTCATCACATAGAGATGCACATGATTACCTAGCCTTTGTCTCATAAATAGAACCCCATAGCTTAGAAGAAGATGAAAATGACCCAACCTGGATGATGGCCATGCATGAAGAATTAAACCAGTTTGAAAGAAATAATGTGTGGACTTTAGTTGATAGACCATTAGACCATCCCATCATAGGAACCAAATGGGTCTATAGAAATAAGTTAGATGAACAAGGCAAATTAATTAGAAATAAAGCAAGATTGGTAGCTAAAGGATATAACCAAGAAGAAGGAATAGTTTTGATGAAATGTATGAACCCATAGCAAGACTAGAGGCCATAAGATTATTACTTGCTTTTGCTTGCTACATGAATTTCAAACTATTCCAAATGGATGTGAAAAGTATTTTTTTAAATGATTTTATATCTGAACAAGTTTTTGTAGAACAACCACCAAGTTTTGAAAGTCATGCTTTTCCAAATCATGTTTTTAAATTTAATAAGGCATTGTATGGTTTCAAACAAGCACCTAGAGCCTGATATGATAGACATAGCACTTTCTTGCTTGAAAATGATTTTATTAGAGGAAATGTTGATAAAACTCTTTTCATCAAAAACAAAAATAATGATATATTGTTGTACAGATTTATGTTGATGACATTATATTTGGTGCAACTAATGAAACTCTTTATAGAAAATTTGCTAAGTTGATGCAAGAAGAATTTGAAATAAGTCTAATGGGTGAACTAAACTACTTCCTTGGACTTCAAGTGAAACAAACAAAGGAAGTGTTGCCCAGGTGGCTTCCCAAGAGGGGGATGAATTGGAATTAAAAAACTTTTACAAGTATGTACACTTTGAAATTCTTTTAGTGTAGAAGTGAAGTGTGTAAAGCGGAAGTAAATAAATTAAAGCAATCAAGCAATAAAAGCACAATCACAAACACCAAGAAATAGAGTGGTTCGGAGCAACCGGCTCCTACATCCACTATCCAAGGACAACTTGGGATTTCCACTATGTCCCCCAACCAGAATACAATTGGATTATTTTACTAGGCTTACAATCCAAACCTATACACTTTGGTTTTACCGGGATCACCAAAGAAACCCTAACTTTCTTTGGTTTTACACGGGATTACCAAAGAAAACCCAAACACTTGATTTTAAACCGAGAAAACCAAGAACCCAAACTTAGGTTTTACAAGGTTCACCTAAAAACCTTTAACTCTCTCTCTATATACAACCCTTTGCTGTTCTAAGAGAGCAAACAAAGTAAAGAATGTATAATAAGCAACTATAACAAACCAAGTTTGTTTTGATATTGCCGATGAAGATCAAAATGAAGTAATGCCTTGAGTGCTCTTCAATGCTCTTCAATGCTGCTTCTTCCCTTCTTTAATGAGTGGATTCAATGATAGAATGGAGTTGGTGAAGCTTTGAATACAACTTGAATGCTCTTTGAGGTAGGTAGAGGAATAACTTGGAAGCTCTTTGTTCTCTCAAGAAAATTCAGCAATAAATCTTAATTAATTATTTAATCCTTCAAAAATAATTTTCTTTATAGTTTTTCATGAGATATGGCCGTTGTAGAGCCTTGGAAGTCATGAAATGGCCGTTGGAGATGATTTGGAATTCAAATTTCAATTTCAGCAACTAGTTGTTGAAGTGTAGACAACGGCTCTATGAGCCAGCTCGAGCTCCAGGAGTCGGCTTGAAGTCTCAAACAGGCCAAAAACAAACTTCTGTGGGAGCCGGCTCTTGGACTAGGAGTCGGCTCTTGCCTTCAAGCTTTCAGTCATGATAAATATACATACCTAGAGTCGGCTCTTGAACTGGGAGTCGGCTCTAATTCTCAGAACTTCAAGAAATATATTTCTGGAAGAGTCGGCTCTTGAACTGGGAGTCGACTCTTGGTTCTGAAACTTTGAATCTTCCTCCGTGCCGTGCCACCTTGAGTCAGCTCTTGCAAGTCTTTAGAAATTTGCTTCAAGCTTCCCAAAAACTTCATCATTGAATCAACTAGAAGCTAATATACATACTTTATCAAAATATTTACAATTTTAAGCCCACTTTTATAAGATTACAACATTCATAGCTTAGGGCCTTTACAAACTCAATTGAATTATCCTTAAGTAAATTTGAAAACCATTTTAAACAAAGGTAATCAATTCCTGCAAAACTTCTTAAACATTTGTAAAGAGTTAGTATCAATTACATGCTCCAATGTTTTGTGATCATCAAAATCATTCCAGGGGTCAACAAGCTCCCCCTTTTTGATGATGACAAAACACTGGGCATGATAAAAAAATTGAAAGCACTTTACAATTGCAGTATTTTTAAGTCTACGCATATCATATAGGTTAGGTGTCACTGTATCAATGCAATGTTCCATAATGTACCAAATGTATATAACTGAATACCAAGTATTATGTGTATCAAGTGTATTGAAATATGAAATATCATATGTATCAAAACATGATGTATCGATACATGATGTATCAAAGATATTAACTATACAAAGCGTATCGAAACTTATGAATTTTTTCAAACTTTTGAAGTAAACATAAGTTTCATCAACTTTCTATGAATCAAATATTCATTTCATCAAAGTTTCATAACATTCAATTATCCATATAGCATTTGTAAACAATTCTTAAGCAATTTTCATGAATTAACATAGATTTCCAAGAAGTTTCTAAGAAATTTTCATGAATTAACAGCAATTTTCATGCCTCAACAGCAATTTTCATGCCGATACACAGTCTCCATTCTCCCCCTTTTTGTCATCAACAAAAGGTATATGAGAAATGGACAATCATTCACAGCATATATTCATAACATATGAGATATGGACATTGCTTCAATCATAACAGTGAAGTATATATATATATATATGAAATAAGTCAATACATACCAATATGTGATACTTTAAAAATGTGCCATGGCACAATAAAATAGTATCACAAAACCAAAATACAACAACATCATGTCTCAAAAAGATAAAAACCTAACCATCAGAATGAAGTGCTAGGATCACTATCAGGTTCTCCCTCATTAAAGGAGGAACCAACCTCTAGAATACCTGGACTAGGTTTGAACTTGGGGAACCGAGGGCAGAGATCCCTAATCCTAGTCCTAGTGGGTGTAGAAGTCCTAGTTACATTAGATTTAGGTTTAGGTTTGGTTTTTGATCAGATGAAATAAAGATGGGTGTAGGTCTGGCAGTAGGTGGATCAAGAGAGAGGGCCAAAGTGCTGGTGGATGAAAGTATCTGAGTAGCAGGAGTCACTCCAATATCAGCAGATCCAGCAGCCTCCAGACTATCCTGAGGCTCACCAACAGCAGGTATAGCATGATACGGTGCATCAGTATAATGTGTCTCCTGTCCCTGCTCAGCATGATTGCCAGTACCAGCCTCAGTGCCCGTGCTAGTCGCTGTGCCAGTAGCTGTGCCACTAAAAGGTGCATGCTGGCTGGCCATGGATAACTGTCTTAATATAGTCATAATATCATGAAAGCCCTGCTGCATCTTAGACTATAGAGAAGTAAACCTCCTGTCAGTGTCAGTCTTGAGACAAGAAATCTCCTCTAAAACTCTATGGAGTCTATCATCAGTATTAGCTCTAGCAGTAGTAAGAGTCTTGACTGGTGAATGTGGTGAAATAGGAGCTGGCTCGGATGGTCCAGCCTCATCAGTCTGTCCCTCAATTTGCTCACCATGTCCCTGTGCAGCCTGTACATCATCATCTGAGTCCTTTGAGTGTGCTATAGGAATTCCTGAAGTTTTTCTGATCCAGTTTCCATCAACTTTAATAACTCCCATTCTTGTCAGGGATTTCATAGTGTACCTATCGGTGTGCAGCAACAAATGACAGTCCTTTCTAGTAAGATCAATATCAGCATCCTGAAACAACAAAGTAAACACTATCCCGTAAGGCAAACAGGCTCATGCCCTACGTACAGCCTCTCTCATCTAAGAAATCATAATAAATGGAAGGTTGAGGGGCTCCCCCTCAATCAGTCACCTCATGAATATGAGATCTCTCTCGCTAACCCAATCAAATCTGCCCGTCTTGGGTAGGAAAATCCAGCTAATGATGTTATGTAACAGTCTCATTTCCAATGAGAGCTGGTTTGCACTTACATGAATAATGCCCTTCACATTAGATCTCCCCAAGATGAGTCTGAGAGTCTTCGCTCTTTCCTTCATAACCAGATAGCAATCCCCTTCTTTAGGTATGTTCAACAGATTTGACAGTTTTTGCTCATTTATTTCTATCAATTTCCCTTTTACTATTCCTTCAATATGAAAAGCTCCTAGTGACATGTTCTCAAAGAATTGTTGAACCAAATTTGGGTAAGTTGGAACATTTAATTGACAAAATTCCTTCAAACTCTGTCTTTCAAGCCACATACCAATATTCAACTGTTCTTGTTCAATAAAACTGAAATCGATACACCTACCACGGGTCACTTGTCAATTTCCCATTGGAATGATCTGTTGGGGTGCTGGAACGGCTTCTTCTTGCTCAACCTGCTGCTCTTCTTGCGGAATCAAAGTATCCGGTCACCTATTGCTCCTCCTTTCCTCAGCCACAGTCCAAACAACCCTTGTTTCCTTCTTTGCCACCGCCTTTCGAGGCCCCATTCTCCAAAGATTAAGGATTTGAGAAGGTTTGAGAGGGTTTTTGGAGAGTTTCCTAGTGTGGAGTAAGGAGTCAGCTAGAGAGAAATGGTCAAAACCTAGAAAAGACAATGAATCGGGAAAGTGGAAACCCTACTTAAAAAGCTTCGGCCCGACCTGCGAGTCAGCTCACACAAAGCTCTGAGAACTCGAGTCGGCTCGAGCAAAAATCTATTCTAAAAATCAAAATGGGTCAAACTCAGTTTCTAAGGGATTCTAGAGTCTAAACTAGGTTGCCCTATGCTCTAAAGAGAAGTTTAAAATTTCTAGATAATTTTTCCTTAATTTTCAAAAATTAGGGCAGATAGGTTTAAAATGGGTCACATAACCCTAATTCTCCTCTAATTTTCTCAAATCTATCTTGATTTAATGGTTTAGTGAAAATGTCTGCTAATTGGTCTTCAGTAAGTACAAATTCAAGTTCAACAACATTGTTTAAAACATGATCACGAATAAAATGATGTCAAATTGCAATGTTCTTTGTTCATGAGTGCTGAATTGGATTTTTTGATAAATTAATAGCACTAGTATTGTCACATTTGACAGAGATTTTAGTTTGGACAACACCATAATCTTCTAGTTATTGCTTGATCCATAACACTTGAGCACAATAGCTCCTAGCAGCTACATATTTTACCTCAGCAATAGATAAAGCTACAGAGTTCTATTTGCGATAGTGCTAAGAGATCAAGTTAACACCTAGAAATTGACAGGTGCCACTTGTGCTCTTTCTATCTATTTTACATCCTCCATAATCAGCATCAGAATAACTAATTAATTTCAGTGATGTGTGCTTAGAATACCATAAACCTACATTACAGGTGCCTTTCAGGTATTTAATAATTCTCTTAATAGCTGTGATGTGTGATTCTTTAGGATTAGATTGAAAACATGCATACATATAAACACTAAATAATATATCAGGTCTACTAGCTATTAAATAAAGTAATGATCCAATTATACCTCGGTACAGTTTTTGATCAACATTTATGCCATTCTCGTCTTTGTTAAGTCTACATCCAGGACTCATTGGTGTTCCAATTTTCTTGCTTAATTCCATGCCAAATTTCTTGATTATTTCTTTAATGTACTTGGCATGGTTGATCAGAATACCTTCTTCAGTTTGTTTAATTTGAAGTCCAAGAAAGTAACTTAATTCGCCCATCAAGCTCATTTCGAATTCTCTCTGCATTAGCTTAGCAAAGTCTTGACATAAAGATTTATCAGTAGATCCAAAGATAATGTCATCAACATATATTTGAACAACTAAAATGTCATTTTTCTTTCTTTGAATAAATAGTGTGGTGTCAACACTACCTCTTACAAATTCATTTGCAATTAAAAATTTGCTTAGTCTATCATACCAGGCTCTAGGTGCCTGTTTCAGACCATATAAAGCTTTATTCAGTTTAAAAACATGATTTGGAAAAATATGATCGATAAAACCGTGAGGTTGCTCAACAAAAACTTTTTTAAATAAAAGACCATTCAAAAATGCACTCATTACATCCATTTGAAATAACTTGAAATTCATAAAATATGCATAAGCTAGTAGCAATCTAATGGCTTCTAATCTAGCTACAGGTGCATAAGTTTCATCAAAATCTATTTTTTCTTCTTGATTATATCCTTGTGCAACCAATCTAGCCATATTTCTAATTACATTTCCATCTTCATCTAGTTTATTTCTATAAACCCACTTAGTTCCTATAACAGGATGATCATTGGATCTTTCAACTAAGGTCCAGACATTATTTTTCCTAAATTAGTTTAATTCATCATGCATTGCTAACATCAAATTAGGATCAATTTTGGCTTGTTCTATATTATGAGGTTCTACATGAGAAACAAAAGCAATTAAATCATATGCATCTCTATGTATAGATCTAATTTTAACACCTTGAGATGGGTCTCCTATAATTAATTCTTTAGGGTGTGATTGTACATACCTCCATTCTTTAGGTATATAACCATGCTCTTTGCTCACCTCTTCTTCATGTGGTTCACTTGATTGTTTATCTTTAAGTGTCAAGTCTTTCATTCCATGCTCTAGTGTACCTGCATCATCATCAAAATCTTCCTTTCTCGAAGATGTAATGTCAGATTCATTGAAAACAACATAAACAAATTCTTCAACAGTCAAAGTTCTTTTATTGAAAACTCGATAGGCTTTACTATTTAAAGAATATCTAAGAAAAATAGCCTTATCGAATTTTGCATCAAATTTACCAAGATTGTCTTTTTCATTATTGAGAACAAAACATTTACATCCGAAAACATGATAATATTTAATATTTGGTTTTCTGTCGTTCCAAAGCTCATAGGGGTTTTTTCTGATAATAGGTCTAATTAAAACTCTGTTTAAAATATAGCATGCGGTATTAACAGCTTCTACCCAAAAGTATTTTGGAAGATTTCCTTCACAAAGCATTGTTCTGGACATTTCTTCCAAAGTACGATTCTTTTTTTCTACAATACCATTTTGCTGTGGTGTTCTAGGTATAGAAAAGTTATGATCAATACCGTGCTTTTTGCAAAAATGATCAAAATACTGGTTTTCAAATTCGGTGCCATGATCACTACAAATTGAAATAACAGATAAGTTTTTCAAATTTGTAACTCTTTTGTAAAACTTTTTGAATACATTAAAGTATCATCCTTATGTACAATAAACAAAACCCATGTGTATCTTGAAAAATCATCTACAATCACAAGTCCATATTTCATACCACCTAGGCTGGTAGTCCAGTAGGTCCAAATAGGTCCATGTGAAGTAGCTCTAAAGGTCTAGAAGTTGAAACTATGTTTTTAGATTTAAAACTCTCCCTCACTTGTTTTTCTAACTGACATGCATTACAAACATAATCAAAATTGACTTTAAACTTCGGCAAACCATTGACTAAGTCCTTTGAAATCAATTTAGCTATTGTGTCAATACTAGCATGACCAAGTCGCCTATGCCATAGTAAACTTGATTTCTTGCTCTTGTCATTCATTGCTACAAGACTTGTATTACTTGACATAGCTAGATCATTAAGATCTACCATATAAATGTTACCGAGTCTGTGTCCAATGAATTTAGTACTAGAGTCAAGTGGATCAACTACTATACACATTGATGACTTGAAGAATACATTATAACCAATGTCACATAGTTGACTAATACTCAAAAGATTATCCTTTAATTTTTCTACCAGTAATACATTTTCAATAAATGTAAAAGGAGTAATTTTGATTTTACCAATACCAATTATCCTTCCATTTCTATTGTCACCAAATGTTACCATTCCACCATCCTTTTGTTCCAGGGTGAAGAATTGATCAGCATCACTCGTCATGTGTCTTGAACAACCGCTATCCAAATACCATATTTTCTTTATACTTGTGGCTGCAAGACATCCCTGCAAAATAATTATTTAATAGATTTAGGTACCCAATCTCTCTTGGGTCCTTGCAAGTTAGTGGAAATGGTTCCTTTTGGAACCCAAACATTTTTAATTCTCCTTTTGTCATTATGTTTCAAATGACATTCAAAAGCTTTATGACCAATGGTATTACATGCATAGCATACAATCCTTGAATTTGAATAATAACTACGAGATGATGCAAATTTAGGTCTAACATGTTTAGAACTAATGAATTTAGGAGCATATGAAGTAGAAGCAGAAAATGTATTTGAAATAGAGTCTTTATAACCAATTCCAAATCTATTATTTGTTTCTTTTTGATCTTTTAAAATCAACTCAAGTTTGTTAGAACTTAGGATTAATTTTTCAACTAATGGTTTTAATTTTTGAACTTCTTTCTTTAGATCATCATTTTCATTTTTAAAATTCTTATTTTTCTCAAAAAGCTCTTCTTTTTCAACTTGAACAATCTTAAGTCTTTCACAAACCAAATTTAGTTCTCTTTGTAGGATTTTGTTTCTTTCATAAGATTCATTTTTGTCATTTTCAAATACATCACATTTATTTTTTAAATCTCTCAATTTTAAACCAGTTTTCTTATATTCTATCAATAATTTACAAAAAGCATTATGTAATTCATCATAAGTGAATTCTAAATTAGGTACAGAAGTACTTACCTCATCCTCCAAACCCATAAGATAGATTTGTGCTGTTGTTGTTGTCTCTTCATCCTCTTTAGTAGACGTAGTTTCATCACTGTCACTCCAAGCAGCTGGCATTGCCTTCTTCTTCTTTCTATAAAATATCTTTTTCTTTTCTTCAGGGCAATCAGGACGGATGTGTCCTGGTTTCTTGCATCCATAGTAGATAGGTACTTGATCTTTATCTTTCTCTTTATCTTTTTCTTTATCTCTTTCATTTTCTTTTCCAAAGTCACCTTTTCTGTAGTGCTTTCTCCATCTGTTTGTTTTTCTTCTGCCGATAAACCTTTTGAATTTTCTCATGACTAGGGCAATTTCGTCACTTCCAAGATCATCATCATTTGATGAATCAGATTCTTCATTCTTATCTTCCTTAGTTGCTTTAAATGCAATGGCTTTCTTCCTTTTTGTATCTTCTTCAGTCCTTTGTTGCATAGCCAATTCATGTATGATTAAGGATCCAAGCAGTTCATCTAGTGGCAATGTTTCAGGTCCTTTGCTTCTTGAATTGCTGTCACTTTGGCTTCCCACTTATCTGGCAAAGATCTTAATACTTTTTGGACAAGATCAGCATTAGAATAAGTTCTACCCAGACTTTTGAGACCATTTATGATATCAATAAAATGAGTATACATAGCAGATATAGTCTCACTAGGATCCATCTAGAACAATTCATAATTATGTACAAGTAGATTGATCTTTGATGTCTTAACTTGAGAAGTGCCTTCGTGTGTGATTTCTAATTTGTCTCAAATTTCTTTAGCATAATTGCAAGTTAAAATTATGTTAAACTCATTTAGATCCAAAGCACAATACAATAGATTCATTGCTTTGGCATTTAATTCAACTAACTTCATATCATTCTCGTCCCAATCCTCTTCTGGTTTGGGAACCTCTACATCATTAACTTTAATTATGGATGTGTGAGGTCCTTTCATGGTGATTTTCCATAAGTGAAAGTCTACGGCTTGAATGTATATCTTCATTCTTGCCTTCTAATAAGTGTAATTAATTCTGGTGAAAAGTGGTGGTCAATTTGTGGATTGACCTTCAGCCAATGAAGTGCTCATGGGATGTGCCCTATGACTTTACTCTAACTAACTTTCAGAGACTCTGCTCTGATACCACTTATTGCCCAGGTGGCTTCCCAAGAGGGGGCTGAATTGGCATTAAAAAACTTTTACAAGTATGTGCACTTTGAAATTCCTTTAGTGTAGAAGTGAAGTGTGCAAAGCGGAAGTAAATAAATTAAAGCAATCAAGCAATAAAAGCACAATCACAAACACCAAGATATAGAGTGGTTCAGAGCAACCGGCTCCTACATCCACTATCCAAAGACCACTTGGGATTTTCACTATATCCCCCAACTGAAATACAGTCGGATTATTTTACTAGGCTCACAATCTAAACCTATACACTTTGGTTTTACCGGGATTACCAAAGAAACCCTAACTCCCTTTGGTTTTATGCAGGACACCAAAGAAAACCCAAACACTTGGTTTTAAATCAGGAAAACCAAGAACCCAAACTTAGATTTTACAAGGTTCACCTAAAAACCTTTAACTCTCTCTCTAGATACAGCCCCTTGCTATTCTAAGAGAGCAAACAAAGATAAAGAATGTATATTAAGCAACTACAACAAACCATGTTTATTTTGATGTTGCCAATGAAGATCAAAATGAAGTAAAGCCTTGAGTGCTCTTCAATGCTCTTCAATGCTGCTTCTTCCCTTCTTTAATGAGTGGATTCAATGATAGAATAGAGTTGGTGAAGCTTTGAATCCAACTTGAATGCTCTTTGAGGTAGGTAGAGGAATAACTTGGAAGCTCTTTGTTCTCTCAAGAAAATTCAGCAATAAATCTCAATTAATTATTTAATTCTTCAAAAATAATCCCCTTTATAGTTTTCCATGAGATATGGCCATTGTAGGGCCTTGGAATTCATGAAATGGCCATTAAAGATGATTTGGAATTCAAATTTCAATTTTAGCAACTAGTCGTTGAAGTGCAGACAATGGCTCTACGAGTTGGCTCGAGCTCTAGGAGTCGGCTCGAAGTCTTAGACAGGCCAAAAAAAAAATTCTATGGGAGCCAGCTCTTGGACTAGGAGTCGGCTCCTGCCTTCAAGCTTTCAGTCATGACAAACATACATACCTAGAGTCGGCTCATGAACTGGGAGTCGGCTCTAATTCTCAGAATTTTAAAAAATATATTTCTGGAAGAGTCAACTCTTGAACTAGGAGTCAGCTTTTGGTTCTGAAACTTTGAATCTTTCTCTGTGCTGTGTTACCTTGAGTCGCTCTTACAAGTCTTTAGAAATTTGCTTCAAGCTTTCCAAAAACTTCATTATTGAATCAACTAGAAGCTAATCTACATACTTAATCAAAATATTTACAATTTTAAGCTCATTTTTACAAGATTACAGCATTCATAGCTTAGGACCTTTTCAAAATCAATTGAATTATCCTTAAGTAAATTTGAAAACCATTTTAAACAAAGGTAATCAATTCCTGCAAAACTTCTTAAACATTTGTAAAAAGTTAGTATCAAATACATGCTCCAATATTTTGTGATCATCAAAATCATTCCACGGGTCAATAGGAAGGGATCTTCATAAACCAAGCCAAATATATTAAAAAGATTATCAAGAAGTTTGGTATAGAGTCAAGCAAACAAATGAGCACACCCATGAGTCCTACCTACAGATTGGATAAAGATGAAGATGGCAACAACATTGATCAAAAGCTCTATCGAGGTATGATTGGATCATTATTGTACTTAACTACAAGTAGACCTGATATTTTGTTTAGCATATGTGTATGTGCTAGATTCCAATCTAATCCTAAAGAATCACATATGCATGCTGTTAAAAGAATTATAAGATATATAAAAGGAAAAAGTAATCTAGGTCTATGGTTTTCAAAGTATTTCATTGAATTTAATTAGATTTTTGGATGCTGATTATGCTGGCTATAAAATTAATTAAAAAAGCACTAGCAGCACATGTCAATTTCTAGGGTTGAATTTAATCTCATGGCATTGTAAGAAATAAAATTTGATAGTACTATCTACTGCTGAGGCAGAGTATGTTGCTGCAGGGAGTTGTTGTGCATAAGTGTTATGGATTAAACAACAACTAGAAGACTTTTGTGTTACACAATCTAAAATTCCTATCAAATGTGATAACACAAGTGCTATAAATTTGACAAAAAATCTAATTCAGCATTCGAGAACTAAGCACATAGAGATTAGACATCATTTTATAACAGATCATGTTTTGAAAGGTGAAATTGAATTAGAACTTATTCCAACTGAAAACCAACTTGCTGACATTTTCACTAAACCACTTAATTAAGATAGATTTGAAATGATCATAGGAGAATTAGGACTCTGTGATTTTTTTAAAAAGATTTAACCTAATCTCTTCAAAATTAAGGAAAAATTATCTAGAAAGCTTCCTACATCAAACCAAGATCTTTGACCATCTCTCTTTGTGATTTTCTAGAATTAATTTTTATTTTAGAACCTTTTTGACTCTTGTGGAAAGTTCCTGTTTGAGTCAACTCGAGCGACTGTGCTCAAGTCAAGCCGACTCGAATTTCTAATTAGTTCTATTAGAGCTATGCTCGAGCTGACTCGAGCAAGTTAGGGCTTGTCAAGCCGACTTAGATGTTGGGCAAGCTATTTTTTAATAAGGGCCATAGAACTTTTTCTAAAATTTTATGCCATTTGTTCTTGCTCACAACCCATGCTTTCCACTAGAACATCTTTTCCAAACTTCTAAAATCCTCTTTTTCGAGCACCAATTCTCATATTCTTCCTAAGATTAAGTAATGACACCTATGAGGGCAGTTGGAAAATGATCATAATGGACAGAACTCAATGTAGAAAGGGAAAGAAGAACCAAGCCTCAGCAAGAAGAGCCGACTCAAACTGTTGCAAGGGAAGAATAGAAAGAAAGAAATGAAGAAGATCACACTCCATCCCCCGTGTAGCCTCGACCAATTGTTTTCATGGGGAACCGACCGGTTACTACTGGTAGAAAAATCAACTTCTCATTTTTAGAAAACTAGGGTTTTCGAATCGGGACTTGGATTGAATCACAGGGCTGGGAGTTTTTTTGTACAATGGACTTACCTACATACCCTAGCCTAGTCAGGACATTTTATGAAAATCTAACCCTAGAGCAAAATGGTGTTAGTTCTACTGTGAAAGGGGTTAGAATGACAGTGGATGAGGTTTGCTTAAGTGAAATTCAGCACATGCCTAACAGTGGAAGTAGTCATCTAGTCATGAGGGAAAGGTAGAGGATTTTAAGATTAATTTTAGAATCTGACAAAATAAATGAAATTGCAAATGTCAAAGCAAATGTCCTTTCCTTGGAAATGAGACTACTTCATAATATTGTGAGCAGGATATTTTTACGTCAGACTGGGAGATTCGACTAGGTTAGTGAGAGGGACTTAGTCTTTATGAGATACGTGATTGAGGGGGAGGCCCTCAATTTCCCTTACATCATGCTTACTCATATGAGGGATGTTGTAAGAAAGGTCAAAGTGTTGACCCCTAAAGTGATTTTGATGATAACAAAATATTGGAGCATATATTTGGTTATCTAACAACTCTTCAAATGGTTGACAAGTTTTTGTAGGACAACTACATTGACATACACTCTAAACCCTACAATCTTTATTGCTTTGTGTTGAGTTGTAAAGTGTTTAGAATCTTGTAAAGAAGAACCCAACAAAAAATTTCCTACTTAAATCAAAGATAAAGGGTTACTTCTAGTAGTTTTCAAGCTTCAATTTTTCTTGATTTTATTGTAAGAAGACCTTGAAGAAGTCTTCAAAGCATGGGACAAGAGTTCTGGAAGATTGAATTTGATTTGGCTGAAGAACCATTCTCGAGCCGACTGGATAGAGGAACTAGCCGACTTTGGTACTGGCACAAGAAAGAAGTTCTCTGGCACACATATCTAGCCGACTGGCACCAAGGCCCAGCCAACTCGTCCAGAATATGGTTGAGAACGTTCTGAGAATCTCAGGGATCCAAGCCGACTGGATTTCAACCTAGCCGACTCGTTCAGAGTGAACCATTTTCTCAACTATGGAACCTAGCCGACTGGTGTTCAACCCAGCCGACCTAAACTTGATCCGAGCAGACTCAAAGAATGTCCAAGCCGACTGGAATGATGGGGTCACCTCCAACGCTTAGTTCCAGTTTTCTATTTTTGAAATCCAAAAGTGGTCCAACGGTAACTTGTCACTTCCCAATGGTCTACAATGTTCAAAATCAAGGGAAGGCAGTTGAAGTCTCTATAAATGAGGTATGAGAACATCCTTGGGGAGACTAATGAGTTAATGAATAGTTATTGAATTTTTATTGAAGTAAGAGGAGAGAGCACTTGAGCTTTGAAGTCAGCCTTCAAGCCTTCACCAACTCTTACCAGAAGCTTGAAGCATCTTTTGAGGAAAGCAAGGAAGCCATTGAAGTGCATTGAAGAGCATTCAACAGAGCTTCACTCGAGCTGCATTGGCAACCACCAGACAACTGAGTTTGTCATTATTGTTGCTTTTTCTATTCTACTCTTAGAATATTTGGGTTGTTGGTGAGCCCGGTTGTAAAAGCCAAATAGGTTTTTTTGGTGAGCCTTTTCAAAAACCAAAGTGTAGATGTTCTAGGTGAGCCTGTGAAAACCTAGTATGGGTTTTTTTGGTGAGCTCGGTTTAAAAACCAAAGTGTAGAGGTTGGGATTGTGAGCCTATAAAACAATCTGACTGTATTCCGATTTGGGGTATATAGTGGAAATCCTGAGTGGTGAACTTTGGTAGTGGACGTAGGAGCTGGGTTGCTTCGAACCACTATAAACTTGCCTTGTTTATATTGTGTTTGATTTACTTTTCAGCTTCTGTACTTATTCTCTGATTAACACAGCACTCAACCACTAAAAGGAATTAGTTGTGCACATACTTGCAAAAATTTTGTAATTCCCAATTCACCCCCCTCTTGGGAAAAGCCACTTGGGCAACAGCTAGTATCAGAGTAGTGTCTCTGATTACTTGAGTAAAGATTAATGGCTCATCCCATGAGTACATCCTTGGTCGAAGGCCAGTCAACAAATAGACCTCCACTATTTATAGGCACTAATTATTCCTATTGGAAAGCATGAATGAAAATTTACATTCAAGCTATAGATTTTCAATTATGGAAGGTCATCTTAAAAGGGCCACACATTCCCATGATCAAAGTTGATGGCGTGGACATCCGTAAGCCTGAAGAGATCTGGGATAATCATGACATGAAGATGGGAGAATTGAATGCCAAAGTAATGAATTTACTATATTATGCTTTGGATGCAAACGAGTTCAACCGAATTTCCACTTGCTCTTTAGCAAAGGAAATCTGGGACAAACTCGAAGTGACCCATGAGGGAACTTTCCAAGTGAAAATCTTAAAGATAAATCTTTTAGTTCACAATTATGAATTATTTAAAATGGAACCTTCTGAAATAATTTCTGTCATGTTCTCTAGATTTACAGATATTATTAATGGTTTAAAGAGTCTTAGCAGGGTATACTCAAATGCTGATCTAGTTCAGAAGATACTTCATTCTCTACCTGACAAATGGGATCCCAAAGTGACTGCAATCCAGGAGGCTAAAGATCTTAACACACTACTGCTGGATGAACTACTGGGATCACTCATCACCCACGAGCTAACTATGCAGTACAGAACTGAAGACGAATAGAAGAAAAAGAAGACTGTAGCCTTCAGAGCTGCTTCCGAATCAAAGAGGGATGACGAAGAATCTGAAGAAGAAAGCACCTCCTCCAATGATGACCTAGAAGATGATGATATCGCTATGGTTGTGAGGAGATTCAGAAAATTTATGGGAAGAAAGAAAAAAAGATACAACCAAAAATTTTATAGGAAGGATTTTGGAAAAGAAAAGGAAAAGGATAAAGAGAAAGAAAAAGAAGTTGTCCCCACATGCTACGAATGTAAGAAGCCGGGGCATTTACGTCCAGACTTCCTCTATTGAAGAAATCCTTCAAACAGAAAAAGAAGAAGAAAGCCATGGTTGCCACATGGCCCTATAGTGAAGAATCATCTTCATCTGAAGAAGAAGAGACCACCAAGATTGCAAATCTTTGTTTAATGGGTATCGAAGATGAGGTAACATCCCCTAACAATTGCACTGAATTTATATTTGATGAATTAAATTCTGCTTTTCATGATTTATTATCTGAATATAAGAAAGCTAGAGTAAAGATAAAATCATTGAAAAATATGAATGACTCTTTACTCAAACAAAAAGATGAAATTTCAGAAAAGAACCTTTTATTACAAAAAGAACTGCATGACTTTACTGAACAAATTGAAAAGCTGAAAAATGAAAATCTTTTATGTGAGAGGAAAAACAGTGATTTACTTGCTGAAAACTTTGAACTTAAAAAGAAGGTTACAAAACTCAAGCCTTTAGTTGAAAAACTTACTTTGTCTTCAAATAAGCTTGAGTTAATTTTGAAAGAACAACAAATTTCAGGAAACAAAGCTAGAATTGGTTTTAAAACTTCTTTTATGAATAGAATTTCAGCAACTACTTTTGTGAAATCTAAAGGACCAGTTCAAAACATTTTATCTTAAAAGGTTTTAGCCACACCAAAAAATGTTTCAACTCCAAAGTCTTTATTATATGTTCCTAAGAACTTGAGCAAAAATGCATATATTTCAAAAAGTTCAAAATCTGCATCAACTGCATCAACCTTTAGAACTTCAAATTCTGCTTCTATTAAAAATTCTAAAGTTGTATGCTATGTTTGCAAAAGAATAGGACATAAAGCTTTTGAATGTAATAATTCTAGAAATGTCCTTAAGAATGTAAGAAAGATTTGGGTTCCCAAAGAAACCACCTCTGCTGACCTGCAAGGACCCAAGGTAGCTTGGGTACCTAAAAAAATTCATTGACTGTTTTGCAAGAATGTCTTGTAGCCTAAAGATTGAAGAAAAGGTGGTACTTAGTGGCTGCTCAAAACATATGACGGGTGACAAGGACCAATTTATCACCCTTGAAATGAAAGGAGGCTTGGTCACCTTTGGAGACAATGGCAAAGGGAGAATAATCGGTATTGGTAAGATCAAAATAACTCCCTTCACTTTTATTGAAAATGTTTTGCTAGTGGACAAGTTGAAGCATAATCTCTTAAGTATAAGTCAATTGTGTGATAAAGGCTTCAAGGTTGTCTTTGAATCTTCTATGCATATAGTAACTAACTCTTTAGATTCTAGCAATAAGTTCATTGGACATAGACTTGGAAATATCTATGTGGTAGATCTTAATGATCTTGCCAGGTCAAGTAGCCCTAGTCTAGTTGCAATGAATGCTAAGACCAAAGAGTCGGGTTTACTATGGCATAGACGATTAGGTCATGCTAGCATGCATACTATTGCTAAATTAATTTCAGAAGATCTTGTTAGAGGCATGCCTAAATTTAAAGTTGATTTAAATCATGTTTGTGATGCATGTCAAATGGGTAAACAAACTAGGGAGAGTTTTAAATCAAAGAATATAGTTTCTACAACAAGACCACTTGAACTACTTCACATGGATCCTTTCGGACCTACTAGGACCACAAGCCTAGGAGGTATGAAATATGCTCTTGTGATAGTAGATGATTTTTCGAGATTTACTTGGGTTTTGTTTATTGCTTCGAAAGATGAAACTATTCATTCAGAAAATTCTATAAAAAGGTTTCAAATCAAAAGAACTTATCTTTGATTTCAATTAGAAGTGATCATGAAACTGAATTTGAAAATCAATTTTTTGAAGATTATTATACTGAATTTGGTATTGATCACAACTTCTCTGCTCCTATAACACCTCAACAAAATGGTGTTGTAGAGAGGAAAAATTGGACATTGGAAGAAATGGCTCACACAATGTTATGTGAAGGCAATCTTCCAAAGTACTTTTGAGCAGAAGCGGTGAACATTGCATGCTATATCTTAAACTGCATTTTGATCCATCCTATTTTAAAGAAAATCCCCTATGAGCTTTGAAATAATAGAAAACCCAATATTAGTTATTTTCATGTGTTTAGTTGCAAATGCTTTGTGCATAACAATGGAAAAGATAATTTAGGAAAATTTGATTCTAAAGCTGATGATGCAATTTTTCTAGGTTATTCATTACATAGCAAAGCATATCGGGTTTTTAATAAAAGGACTCTTACTGTTGAAGAGTCAATTCATGTTGTATTTATTGAAACTAACCCTACACCTTCTAGACAAGAAGAGTGCATAGATAATGATGTAGGTACATTGCAAAAAGGAATGGATGACTTGAGCATTCAAGACAAAGACACTCAAGATGGAGAAGAAACGGTAAGTAAGGATCACACCGATCTACCGAGGGACTGGAGGTATGTTACATCTCACCCTAAAGAATTAATAATAAGAGATCCTTCACATGGTGTTAGGACTAGGTCTGCACATAAGGATGCACATGATTACCTAGCCTTTGTATCACAAATAGAACCCCATAGCCTAGAAGAAGCTGAGACTGACCCAAACTGGATGATGGCAATGCATGAAGAATTAAACCAGTTTGAAAGGAATAAGGTATGGACACTTGTAGATAGACCTACTGACCATCCAATAATAGGAACCAAACAAGTCTATAGGAGTAAATTAGATGAGCAAGGAAACTTTATAAGAAACAAAGCTAGATTAGTGGCTAAGGGATATAACCAAGAAGAAGGTATTGATTTTGATGAAACTTATACACCCGTAGCAAGACTAAAAGCCATTAGATTACTACTTGCATTTGCTTGCTACATGAATTTTAAACTTTTTCAAATGGATGTAAAAAGTGCATTTCTTAATGGTTTTATTTCTAAACAAGTTTTTATGGAACTACCATCAGGTTTTGAAAATCACACTTTTCCAAATCATGTATTTAAATTAAACAAAGCATTGCATGGTTTGAAATAAACACCAAGAGCCTAGTTTGATAGACTTATCACTTTCTTAATTGAAAATGATTTTTCAAGAGAAAATGTAGACAAAACCTTGTTTATCAAAAAGAAAAATAATGACATCTTAGTTGTACAAATATATGTTGATGATATCATTTTTGGTGCAACTAACGAATCTCTATGTAAAGAATTTGCTAAGCTTATGTAGGGAGAATTTGAAATGAGCTTAATGGGCGAACTAAACTACTTCCTTGGACTTTAAGTAAAACAAACAAAGGAAGGCATCTTCATCAACCAAGCGAAATACATCAAGGAAATCATCAAAAAGTTTGGTATGGAGAGTAGCAAATCAATGAGCACACCCATGAGCCCAGCTTGCAGATTGGACAAAGATGAAAATGGATCCAATGTTGACCAAAAGCTATATAGAGGTATGATCGGATCCTTATTGTATTTGACTGCAAGTAGACCTGACATCTTATATAGTGTATGTGTATGTGCTAGATTTCAATCATCACTAAAAGAAACACATATGATTGCTGTTAAAAGAATAATTAAATATTTGAAAGGAACAAGTAATTTAGGAATTTGGTATTCTAAACATTCTACCCTGAATTTGATTAGATTCTTTGATGCTGATTATGCTGGTTGTAAAATAGATAGAAAAAGTACTAGCGGTACATGCCAATTTCTAGGGTTGAATTTAATTTCATGGCACTGTAAGAAGCAAAACTCCGTAGCCTTGTCCACAGCTGAGGCTGAGTACGTGGCTGCTGGTAGTTATTGTGTTCAAGTTTTATGGATTAAACAATAATTAGAAAACTTTGGTGTATCACAATCTAAAATTCCAATTAAATGTGATAACACAAGTGCTATCAATTTGACAAAGAATCCAATTCAACACTCTAGAACCAAGCACATTGAAATTAGACATCATTTTATTAAAGATCATATTTCAAATGGTAATATAGTGCTTGATTTTGTTCCTACTAAAGATCAATTAGCTGACATATTTACTAAGCCACTTAATCAAGATAGATTTGAACTAGTTAGGAGTGAATTAGGACTTTGCGATCCTTTCTAAATTCTCTAACCTAATTCCTTCAAATTTAAGGAAACATTATCTAAAGAACCTCCTGATCTCATTCTATATCATAGAGTCTTAATTTCCTATGAAATTCTCTTCAAAATTTCTCTGATTTATGATCAAAATTTCCAAAACTCTAATTTCTCTGTTTGAGTCGACTAGTTCTTAAAACGAGTCGACTAGATTTTCTGAGAGTTTTGAACAAGTTCTGGCATAGCCGGCTCGAGCATTTTCGAGTCGACTAGATTTTTTGATTGTTTTGGGAGTGCTCTGGCCGAGTCGACTCGAGCCTTTTTAGGGCTATTCGAGTCGACTGGAATTTCGTGCCTAATTATTTTAGTTTGGATTATAAACCCTTCTCCGAGCCATTTAACCTCTATTTTTGTCTTCTCTAACGATTCGTTTCTCTCCTAATTGTACTCCAAAGATTTCTATCTTCCTTCCAAGCACTCCAATCTCTCAGTTTTCTATCTTTCCTAGCAATGGCTCCCAAGTGTGCTACCGAGAAATGCTCCATTAGGGCTGCTCCATCTGTTGAAAGGGAAAGAAGGACTAAAAGGTGTCAAGAAGAGCCGACCGCCACCGTTCATAGTGAGGAACTTGTGGATGAAGCTGCAAGGGATGCTCTAACCATTCCAAGTCAAGTCCCTTCGATGTCTACGCGACCGGTAACCTCTGGACGTCGCATTAACTTTGAATTTATCAAGGAGATTGGGTTAAAAATCGGAGATTTGATTGAAGATCAAGGATGGACAAAGTTTTACTCTTTAAATGAAAAGACTTATCCCTCTCTTTTTAGAAGTTTTTATGAAAATCTGAGATTGGGAACACATCATGTTGAATCTACTGTTAAAGGACAAAGAATTATTATCAATGAAGAATTTCTACATGGTTTACTGGACTTACCTTCAGATCGAGTGAAATTCCTAGTGATTGATAATAGAGAAAAGGTTTTAAGAACAATCTTAAAAAGAGAAAAAGTTAGTGAAATTGGAACAGTGTTTGCTAACACCCTGTCTCTTAAAATAAGGTTGCTACATAATTTTATCTGCAGAATATTCTTGCAAAGAATAGGAAGATTTGATTGGGTGAGTGAAAGCGGCTTATGCCTTATGGAACATATATTGGAGAAGACTCCTATAAATCTATCCTACATTATAATTATGCAAATGAAGGAGATAGTTAGAAAGGCCAAGTCATGCTTACCTTATGGAATGATGCTAACCCTAATGTTTAAGTCTCAAAGAGTGAGTTTGGAAGGTGAAGATGGAGTTGAACTGCATCATACAGATGTTTACACCTCCAAATCACTAGAGAGGATGGATTACTTCCAAGTTGAAGGAGTTTGGAGGAAAAAAGGTACAAATGTCAGGGCTATAGGTAGCTCAAATAGTGAAGAGGAAGAAGAAGGAGACGAAGAACCTACTGGCACTGCTGCAGTTGAAGTTGGAACATCTTCTGTGCCTACACCTGAGCTTGAATCACTTATTTCTGAGCCTTCTACTACTGTTAAGGAGACTGGAGTACCTTCTCCTATTTTTGACATGCCTGCACATGAGTTTGATTTGCCTGTAGCTGATATTCCTCTACCGGACAACCCTCTTGTAGCATCACATCCTCCAATCATTCAAAGTCAGATTGAAGAACAGATGAGAAGTTTGACTGATACACTGACAGGAACAATTACTTCTCTATTTGGTGATCTGAAAAAGTCAGTGGATAGCAGACTGGATAGGCTAGAAGAACATGTTACAAATCTGTAAGAAATGGTTGAAGCAATAGAAGCTTCAAGATTTGCACCTCAAATAGAAATTCAACCAATCCTATACTGTATCTCTTCTAGTTCTGAAACTATATTAAAATATATGGATGCAACTTTAAATGAATATGGAACTGAGCTGAATGAAGCCAAATGCACATTGGGAACAATTGCCAAAACTAGACAGATGGCAGATGACTACACTCGAGGCATTGGGATCATCAGGTCAGAGCTTGGAAGACACAGAGGGTCTGCTGAAGCCTTGCCAATGTCCAAGCTTCTGAACTTATATCAATGCAAAAGAAAATCGATGAGATGAAGGAGGCAGTGAACAAAGTACCAGCAAGTCTCAAGGATATGGAGCAACAGCTTGGAGCGATCTGGATGGAGATGGTTTCTATCTGTGGCACTGTTAGATCCTTGGAGGTCACTGCTAGGACCAGACCCTTGTATGATCCTCCTCCTATTTCCACTAGGGCTCCTACTACTTCTCACCATCCTAGAGCACCTCCACCTCATGCATCCTCTTGTAGACCACCTAGACCTGCTTCTTGGTATGGTGCTAGTACACCTACCAATATACCTAAAGAAGAATCTGAAAGTGAATAGGTCTCTAGTATGGTCTTTAGTATTTTCTATACTTTTTGGAAGCTTTTTGAAGCTTATGTGATGCTTGATGTACTGAATTTTTTGATACAAATGCAATGAATATCTTTTTGGACACTATTATGTATTTGTTTTATCCTGTTAACACTATCTATTTTTTAATAGAATTCTCTCTCTAAATTGAGAAAGTGAGATTATCTCAAACAAATCTTGGTACATTCTCAATCTATTTACAAATCTGAGCTTAATTGTTTAACATTTTTGAATTGATGATAAAAAGGGGAAGAACTATTATACAATAGAGTGCATGAAAGAAGAAACTTAATGAATTGGATTAGAACTGCTAAAGTCAATTAGATAGGGGGAGCTTAATGAGTTTTGCATACCTTTTTCTGCTAAATTGTTCAATTAAATGATAAAGGGGGAGAAATTTAGAGAAATTCCATATTGATTAGAAATTTTATAAAAAGGGGGAGATATACATGTTCAATTTGCTTCAATGATTACTATGATGCTCTCTACTTATTACATCTAACTGTCAATACTTAATGCTGCTTGATACATACAAGCACTTATTCTCTAACACTTACATTTTATAAAATTGGCTTTGTGTATAACTGTATAGCATATATTGATACACATTTGAGAATACAGTTGATATTATGATTCATCAAACAAGTGTAAATGCTTACTATGATATACATCTACTTGTGAATAGAATAGATTTTTTTCATGCCCAGTGTTTTGTCATCATCAAAAAGGGAGAGATTGTTGACCCCTAAAGTGATTTTGGTGATAACAAAACATTGGAGCATACATTTGGTTATCTAACAACTCTTCAAATGGTTGGCAAGTTTTTGTAGGATAACTACATTGACATACTCTTTAAACCCAACAATCTTTATTGCTTTGTGTTGAGTTGTAAAGTGTTTAGAATCTTGTAAAGAAGAACCCAACAAAAAATTTCCTACTTAATTCAAAGATAAAGGGTTACTTCTAGTAGTTTTCAAGTTTCAATTTTTCTTGATTTTATCGTAAGAAGACCTTGAAGAAGTCTTTAAAGCATGGGACAAGAGTTCTGGAAGATTGAATTTGATCTGGCTGAAGAACCATTCTCGAGCCGACTGGATGGAGGAACTAGCCGACTCTGGCATTGGCACAAGAAAGAAGTTTTCTAGCACACATATCCAGCCGACTGGCACCAAGGCCCAACCGACTCGTCCAGAACATGGTTGAGAAAGTTCAGAGAATCTCAGGGATCCGAGCCGACTAGATTTCAGCCTAACTAACTCATCTAGAGTGAACCATTTTCTCAACTTGGAACCTAGCCGACTGGTGTTCAACCTAGCCGACCCGAACTTGATCCGAGCTGACTCGAAGAATGTCCGAGCCGACTGGAATGACGGGGTCACCCCCAATGGCTAGTTCCAGTTTTCTATTTTTGAAATCCAAAAGCGCTCCAATGGTAACCTGTCACTTTCCAACGGTCTACAATGTTCAAAATCAAGGGAAGGCTGTTGAAGTCTCTATAAATGAGGTATGAGAACATCCTTGGGGATAATAATGAGTTAATGAACAGTTGCTGAATATTTATTGAAGTAAGAGGAGAGAGCACTTGAGCTTTGAAGTCAGCCTTCAAGCCTTTACCAACTCTTACCAGAAGCTTGAAGCATCTTTTGAGGAAAGCAAGGAAGCCATTGAAGTGCATTGAAGAGTATTCAATTGAGCTTCACTCGAGCTGCATTGGCAACCACCAAACAACTGAGTTTGTCATTATTATTGCTTTTTCTATTCTACTCTTAGAATATTTGGGTTGTTGGTGAGCCTGGTTATAAAAACCAAATAGGTTTCTTTGGTGAGCCTTTTCAAAAACCAAAGTGTAAAGGTTCTAGGTGAGCCTGTGAAAACCTAGTATGGGTTTCTTTGGTGAGCCCGGTTTAAAAACCAAAATGTAGAGGTTGGGATTGTGAGCCTGTAAAACAATCCGACTGTATTTTGGTTTGGGGGATATAGTGGAAATCCCGAGTGGTGAACTTGGATAGTGGACGTGGGAGCTGGGTTGCTCCGAACCACTATAAACTTGCCTTGTTTGTGTTGTGTTTGATTTACTTTTTTGCTTCTGCACTTATTCTCTGATTAACACAGCACTCAAGCACTAAAAGGAATTAGTTGTGCACATACTTGCAAAAACTTTGTAATTCCCAATTCACCCCCCTCTTGGGAAAAGCCACCTGGGCAACACAAAGCTTGCTTGCCATATGGTATGGCCTTCACTCTATTGTTTAGACATTTTGGTGTTGCACTTGATGGAGAGGACACTAGATTATTACACCACACTGACACTTACTTAGCCAAGTCACTTCTGCGCATGGGTTACCATCAAGTTGAAGGGAATTGGACGAAGAAAGGGTCAGATCTCAGGGCAACTACAGAATCATCCATTGATGATGAGGATGAGGACTTTGAGGAGCATGTACAGCAACTTGTAGCTAAGGAGTTTACTACTGATGAGCCTACTTTACCTAATATAGAGGAGCATGAGGATATACACAGAGAGATTGGAAGCCCCCAGGGTTCACCAGCTCTATCAGCACCTCAGGCTTCACCTATGCCTTCAGCTCCTGCAGTTTCAGCACCTACTTCTCCATTGGCTCCTCCATCTGTTCCTTCTATGACACCATCTGCTCAGGGACCTTTTCAGGCATTCATGGCACAGCAAAAGAGATTGCTTACTGAGTCACTGACCAGCACTATGAGTTCGATGTTTGGCATGCTTCGCCAAACAGTTGACAGTAGACTTGAGGAAATCAGTGGTGAGGTTAGACAGTTACGTTCCAGAGATGACATCATTGAGTCTACCAGACCTGCACCATAGATTGACTTGCAGTCAGTGACTGATTCATTCTGGACAGCATCATAGGAAATCAAGCAAACTATAGCTCAAAGCATTGATGAGTTCAGAACAGAGCTGAGAGAGATGAGTTACAGGATGGGTTCAATGGAGCAGGGCAAGAAGATGGAGGAAGATTATACCAAAGGAATTGGCATTTTGAGATCAGAGTTTGGGAGACTTAGAGGATCTGCGAGGCATTTGCAAATGCCAAGGCAAGTGAGCTGATTGCAATTAACACTGGGATAAAGAAGATGGAACAAGAGCTTAATTCTGTCTGGGTGACCCTTACTGAGCTTTCCACTACTGTTATAGCTACCTTTGCTTCTACTCCCAGACCGCAGGCACCTCATCCTACTTAGCCTACATCACACCCTAGGCAGCATGCACCATATCTTAGACCTCAGGCTTCTCAGCCATCTTTTGTTGATCCTATCTCTTCCATGCCACCACCTAGACCATCCACTAGCACTAGTGCAAACATTAAGGTAGAACCAGTAGAACCTATTATAGAATTGCCTAGTGATAGTGAGTAGACTATTGTTTGTATCTTTACTTTCAATCTTTTGTAATTTGTATTGAAAATTTTGTGAATGAAATGAAAGCTTCTTTATCTTACTCAATGTGTTTGTGAAATGTGTTTGCGAAATACTTTGCAATGATATATTTTCTCTGATGATTTTGGTAATAGATTGTCAAATCAATTTAAAAGTGAAATTATCTCAAACAATGTTTTCAGTCTTATCATTCCATTTCAAAAACCATGCTTTCTGTACTTCACAAAGGGCGAGAATGAATTTAATTGACCACCTTTTTGATTATTGACAAAAAGGGGGTGTATGTATAATTGTTCTTGGAAAATATACAAATAAGGGGAAGAATGATACAAATATTGTATCTTATTTATATTTGCTCTGATAGACTGGCAATTTGCTCTGAATACATTAAGAATTTGCTATAACTCTGACATAATTCTGGCAAAAATTGCTTTTGACAACTGTGTACAATGATACTTATTGATTTTTTTTGGTCAAAAGCTCTGATATGTAATATTTTTCAAATAGCTCTAATACTCTGTCAATATGCAAGCTTTGATACTCTAATACATATAAAAGCTCTGATACATGTTAATATTTACTTCCAAATATAGTTTTTCCAATATAGAAGCTCTTATACATGTAAATGTAAAGTTTTTCCATGCTCGATGTTTTGTCATCATCAAAAAGGGGGAGATTGTTCATCCCTTGAATGATTTTGATGATGACAAAATATTGGAGCATGCATTTGTTTTACTAACAACTCTCCAAGTGCTTTATAAGTTTTTGTAGGATGATTTCATTACTCAATTACAACTCCTACAATCTTATTTTTGTCATGAGTTGTATTGTATGTATGTCATGTAAAGAAGAGCCCAAAGAAAAAGTAAAGTAAAAATCATGAAAATGGGTTACTTCTAAGTTTTTTTTAAGTTTAAAATTTTTTAGAAATTGTTGTTAGAAGAGTTGAAAAGTCTCTTGAATGATTGAAGTGTTGCTGGATGATTTCTGGAGAAGAACTGAGAATTCAATATAAAACTCATCTGAGCCAACTCGAGTAAAGGGGGCCAACCCTTGTTCATGGCACGCATGAAGGTTTTTGGCACATAGATATTCGAGCCAACTCGAAGGAACCCGAGCCGACTCGTACAGTGTATCATTTCCTGAATTAAGCAAACGAGCCGACACAAAGGAAGTCCGAGCCAACTCTATCATTCAGTCAGACATCCGAGTCGACCCTTCAGAAGTTTGAGCCAACTCCTCCAGAGTCCAGAAAGAATAGCCAGGCAAGCCAACTCAAACTGACTCTTCCAGAGTATGTTTTGAAGACCTGTGAATCCGAGCCAACTCGAACTAAGGCGAGCCGACTCATCCAATGTAAGGAATCAAAATACTATGTAACCGAGCAGACCCGAATGAAGCGAGGTGACTCAATCAGAACTTCTCTAGGGATCCAAGCCAACTCGAGGGATCTGAGCCGACTTAAAGGTCGATTCCAGGTAGGTAACGGCTAGCTCCAGAACTTCATTTTTTAATCTTAAAAGTGCTCCAATGGTCAAATGTCACATCCCAATGGTCTATAATGACCAAAACCATCTGAGAAGAGTACAAGACTCTATAAATGAGGGATTGGGACAACTTTTGAATGGTTAATGCTTAGAGAATGCTTATGTTGAATACAAAAGAATGCTTGTGAGCTAGAGAGTACTGCAAGAGCATTCAAGATAGATTTCAAGTCTTCACCAACTCCAATCAGAAGCTTGAAGCACTTATTGAAGAAGTTGAAGAAGCCATTGAAGTGCATTGAAGTGCAATTAAGAAGGCTTCTCTCGAGCTACATCAACAACCATCAGACAACATCTGTTTGTCATTCTGTTGCTTAATTTTCGTTAACTCTTTTTCTGAGTTTTTGGGTTATTGGTGAGCTCGGTTTAAAAACCAAATAGGTTCTTGGTTAGCCTGTGCAAAACCAAGTATTAAGTTCTTGGTTAGCTTGTGTAAAACCAAGTATTAGATTCTTGGTGATCTTGCTAAAACCAAGTGTCGGGTTTCTTTGGCGAGCCCAGTTTAAAAATCAAAGGGTGTTGGGTTTGGATTGTGATCCCGATAAAACAATCCTACTATATTCTTGGTAGAATATAGTGAAAATTCCAAGTGATATCTTAGATAGTGGACGTAGGAACGGGTTGCTCCAAACCACTCTAATTTGTTGTATTTGCATTGTGCCATTTCTTCTTACTTGCTTTTGTTTTTAATTATCTAAATCACAACACCTTACACTTCAAAGAAGTTTTTAAAAAGCAAATATCTGTTAAATTTTTTAAATTTCCAATTCACCCCCTTCTTGGAAAAGCCACCTGGGCAACACGAAGACTTGGTTTAGCAAGTCAGCAGTGCAGTGCACCAACTACAAAGAAAACAAGCTCAAAAGCAAATTGGTCAAGAATAAAGATAGAAGCCAAGTATGAAATACCTCCTGTACCGATAATATTGCCTTCTTCTCCAAGTCATCATAACTTATTATCTGAAGCTCCTCTAGCTTCTCCATAAAAAGGCTCTTATCGAAGACCTCCTAACAAGTCTCCTACACTTAGGTTTTATGTGCCCTAGAGCCTTCTTGACCTCACGATCGATGGAAGTCCCTAGGGTTCCCATAACTAGGGTGGAAGAAGATGATGGACGAGCAGCTGGCACCAAGCAAGCGATCGACACTCATGGGAGATCAATGGTAGTTGTCAAAGAAGTCCTGATCACCTTGGGATAATTAGATTTAGGTAGGACCTTCATCAACTCGAGCTCAGGCTTAGAGAGTTTGGCCTTTTTGGAGCTCCTAAAAGAAGCTTAACCCTTTCTCTTTTGGACCAATCTTTTCCTCATGGCTTCAGAATCCTTAGGGCTCATACCTACAATCGATCGATCAGTCAAGAGTAAGAAGTAAATCAAATAAAAAGAAAAATAAGGAGGTCTTGGACTCACCCTTGAGAAGTTGGCTAAGTCTTGATACCAGTTATTGCCCAGGTGGCTTTCTTAAGAGGTGGTGAATTAGAAATTTAAAAATTTTAGGCAATAATGTGCTCTTTGAAATCCCTTATAAGTGTTAAGTGCCGTGGTAGGATAATTGAATGCAGAAGTGTAATCAAATTAGAAAAGCACAACATAAACATAAGCAAATTATAGTGGTTCGGAGCAACCCAGCTCTTACATCCACTATCAAGATTACCACTTGGGATTTTTACTATATCCCTCACTGGAATACAGTCAGATTGTTTTCATAGGCTCACAATCCAAACCTCTACACTTTGGTTTCTTAAACCGGGCTCACCAAAGAAACCCAACTTGGTTTTATCAGGATCACCAAGAACCCAACTTGGTTTTAACACAGCATCACCAAGAACCCAACACTTGGCTTTAACACAGGCTAACCAATAACTTCTTTGGTTTTTAAACTGGGCTCACCAATAACCCAATAATTTAATAAAAGAATTGTAAAGAAAAGCAACAGAATGACAAACAGATTTTTGTCAAATGGTTGCCAATGCAGCTTAAGAGGAGCCTAATTGATTGCACTTCAATGCACTTAGTTGGCTTCTTTACTATCTTCAATAAATGCTTCAAGCTTTAGTTGATAGTTGGTGAATGCTTGAAAACTGTCTTGAATACTCTTACAGTGCTCTCTAGCTTACAAGCTTTCAATATGAAATTTACTCTTTTCCTTTCAAAAGCCTTTTTAAGTTGTTCAAATCCCTCAAATATATAGTCTTGTACCCTTCTCAGGTAGTTTTAGTCATTATAGACCGTTGGGATGTGACATTTGATCATTGAAGCACTTTTTGGATTCAAATTACAAGTTCTGGAACTAGCCATTATAAGTCTGAAATCGACCTTCGAGTCGACTTGGATTACTCAAATCAGCTTGGATCCTCAGAGTAGTTCTAGTTGAGTCAACTCTCTTCAATCTAGTCGGCTCTCTTGCACACTGTCATGATTCCTCACTCTGTAAGACTCGGCTCACCTTGATTCTAGTCGATTCGGATCCTTAGGCCTTCAAAATGTAGTCTAGAAGAGTTGGCTCTTTCTCTTTAGAGTCGGCTTGATTGGCTGTAGTTCTCAGATCTCTTTTTCTGGACTCTGGAGGAGTCGACTCGAATTACTGAAGAGTTGGCTTGGATGTCTGACTATATGATAGAGTCGGCTCGGACTCCCTTTGGGTTAGCTCGTCTGTCTGATTCAAGAAATGGTACTCTGGATGAGTCGGCTCGTGTCCCTTAGAGTCGGCTCAGATATCTGCATGCCAGAATCCTCATGTGTGCCATGTGCTAGAGTCGGCTTTCTTCTCTTCGAGTCGGCTCGGATGAGTTCTTTAGTAAATTTTCAATCCTTCTCTAGAATTCATCTAGCAAGGCTTCAAGCTTTCAAGATATCTTCAAACTCTTCTTACAACACACTCAAAATATTTTAAAGCTTGAAATAATTTGGAAGTAATCCATTTGATTAGTTTTTACTTAAGTTCTTCTTTGGGTTCTTTTTAACAAGATTCAATTACAATACAACTCAACAAAAGAAATAGAAATGTAGGAGTTGAAATTGAGCAAGGAGTTCATCCTACAAAAACTTGTAAAATACTTGAAGAGTTGTTAGTAAAACAAATGCATGCTTCGATGTTTGGTTATCATCAAAATCACTTATGGGATCAACAATCTCCCCCTTTTTGATGATGACAAAATACTAGGCATGAAAAATTCTTTACAATTACATGTATGATTATATTTAAGAGTAAGCATTTAGATGTATCAAAGCTAACTGTATTTGCAAGTAAGTATCCGAGCTTTTACGTAAAACTATATAGTATTAGTGCTAGTGCTTTTATATGTATCAGAGCATTAAAGTTTGTATGTTTCAAAGTATCAGAACTTAGCACAAATACAAAGTATCAGAGCTAAAAATTATAAGTATTAGAGATGATTCTTGAGCTAAATTTGTAAAGCAATCAAAGCAAATTGCAATTCTTGAGCTAGAGCCATTCAGTTTCAATAATTTGCTCCCCCTCTCTGATGATTTTAAAATAAATTCATTCTTAGTCAAATATATTCTCCCCCTTTCTGTATATTCTTAAATAGTTATAGTATTTTTCATGCAATCTCAATGTTCTCCCCCTTTTTGTCAATAATCAAAAAGGTATTCAAATAAAGCTCAATTATTATGATAGAATGAGAAAGTTCATAAAATTTGTTTGAGATAATTTCACTTTCTCAAATCAACTTTGATATTCTAATTAAAATCATGAGATTAGCATTGTACATTTGAAGATGTGATTGTAAGATATTGCACAATCCAATTCAAACACAAAAGATATGTCAACAAAAGTGCTTTCATTTCATTCAAAGTTTTCAATACAAGTTGCAAGAAATTGAAAGCATTACAATCAATCACTATCTAGTTGAGTAGTTTTGGATGGCCCAAAAGGTGTTATTGATGCTATGGGCTCTACAAATCATGGTTCAGAAGTTTGGGGCCTACGGTGAGGAGCTGGCTGCCTAGGGTGTGTAGTTAAGGTAGGTCTAGGTGTAGGTATAGCTCTAGGTTTAGGAGTGGCAAATGCTGCAATGACTCTTGTTTTCAGTTGATCAAGCTGAAATTGAACCACCTCCATCTCCTCATGATGCTTTTTGATCTCAGTGTTTAGAGCAACTAACTCAGCAGCTTGCGCATTTGCAAAAGCTTCAGCAAACCCTCACAATCTCCCAAATTCTGACCTTAAGATTTCTATGCCCCTTGTATAATCTTCCTCCATCCTTTTTCCTTGTTCTAATGATCCCATATTGAACCTTATTTCCTTTAGCTCTATTCTGTATTCTTCCAAAGCTTGATCAACAGTTTTCTTGACTGAATCAGAACCAGATGATATGGTGTCAATGATAGGCTGTAGATCAGGCTGAGATGTAGGTCTGGAGGTCTCAAGTGATTCAACTCTGCCTCTCAACTTCCTGACCTCACTGTCAATATGATCAAGTCTACAGTCCACAGATTGGCGAAACTCACCAAACATAGTAGCCAAAGAAGCAGTCAATGATTCTGTCAGTGATTTCATCTGCAATGCTATGAAGTCCTGTGTCATTGAAGTAATGGTAAGGTGAGTAAATGGATCGTGAGCGAAGGTGCAGGAGGAACATAAGTGGTATCTCGCATAGGTGGAGATGCTGGTAAAAGATGATCAAGGTTCTCAGTCTCCATCGGTGCAAACTTAGGTACAGTAGTCTCAACTGGCTCAGAAGTGCTAGCAAAGTCAGTAGAGGTGCCAATTGGAACATCAACAATGTGCTCAGGTGCTGAAGGCCCTGCAATGGAGATCTCCCTAGAAATTTCTTCACACCATTGTCTTTAGTACTGCTGCTGTTGCTACAGGTAGAGGCTACTATAGCCCTCTCTTTAGTTCCCTTTTTCTTCCATATCCCTTCACTAAGGATATACCCCTTCCGGAGCAGAGATTTAGAAGTATAAGTGTTGGTATGATGAAGGGGTTTATCATCTTCTCCTTCCAAACTGATCCTGGAGGCTTGAAACAATAAGGTTAGAACCATTCCATATGGTAAACAAGCCTTAACTTTTCTGACAGCTTTCTTCATTTCCATTATCATGATATAGGGTAGATTTAGTGCCTCTCCCTGAATGATATGATCCATAAAGCTGAGGTCACATTCACTTACCCAATCAAATCTGCCAGTCCTTGGAAGAAATATTCTACTGACAAAATTATGAAGGAGTATCATTTCTAGTGTGAGTGTATTAGCCATTACAGTTTCTACTCCATTGACATTTGTCCTGCTCAGAATTGTTTGAAATGTTTTCTCTCTATTCTTCAAGATTAAGTGCTTAGTCCCTTCAGCAAGCATTTCCAACAATGTGCTAAGCCTTTCCTCTATCACTATAATCCGTTTTCCCCTTACAGCGGATTCAATGTGTTGGGGTTCAATTCTTAGGTTTTCATAAAATGCTCTAACAAGGGTTGGATATGAAGATAAATTCAGAGAGCAGAAAAATGTCTAGCCTTGTTCATCAATTAAATCCCCAATTTTTAGTCCAATTTCTTCAAGAAATTTGAAAATAATTCTTCTACCACTAGTAACGGGTTAGTTAGACATTGACATCACCTGTCATGGAGAATGAATAGAGGCCAACAATTTAGTTTGTTCTTCTTCCCTCTCCACTACTCGAGTCGGCTCCTCTTGCTGACTCTTTGTTCTTCTTTCTACTTCCACTAAGGGTGCAGCTCTTTTGGATCTCTTTCCTACTGCTAATTTTGATGCCATTGCAACACTTGTGGGAAGAAATGTGGAATGGGAACTTGAGGAAAAAGATTTGAGTTTTGCTAGAGGTTTTGAGTGGAGAGATAGAGTTTGGACTGAGAATAGAGAACAATAAAGTTCAAAAAAAATTGCACATCTCAATTAGAAAACCATTTGCCCGACATCAGAGTTGGCTCTAACAACCCTAAATTGCCCGAGTCAGCTCGACCAGAGCAAAAATAGAATCAATAGAGATTCGAGTTGGCTTGACCAAAGCCAAATTGCCCGAGTCAACTTGAACAGAAACTATTCACCGAAGTTGAAATGATTCAGAAGTTGAAATTAATTTGATAACATCTTACGAAAAGTTGTTCAAAGAACTTGAATTAATGTAGGAGGTTTTCTAGATAACTTTTCCTTAATTTTGAAGGAATTAGGTTAGGAAAATCTAGAAAGGATCATAAAGACCTAATTCTCCTCTAATCATTTCAAATCTATCTTGATTGAGTAGCTTAGTGAAAATATCAGCCAGTTGGTTATTAGTTGGGATAAATTCTAGTTCAATGTCACCATTTAAAACATGATCTCTAATAAAATGGTGTCCAATTTCTATGTGTTTAGTCCTTGAATGCTGAATTAGATTTTTTGATAAATTTATAGCACTTGTGTTATCACATTTGATTGGAATTTTAGATTATGTAACACCAAAGTCTTCTAGTTATTGTTGATGGGGGACGATGATGAGATAATGTATCCTAAATGGAATTAGCAATGACTAAATGAAAAATGAAATAAGATGTAGGCATTCAGTGTAAAGGAAGTAGAGATTTTATGAGAGGAATCTAAATGTTAAACTTAAGTAGAAATAAAATCATTCAAAGAAAATAAGAGGAGGACCTTCATGGTTAAGAAGCCACTTAGATTAGGGCTAAGTTTAATCTAATAATTTCAGATCTGAAAGCCTTTCTAAAGAGGGTTACCCGGTAATTAATACTTTAAAGTTTAGCAATGGGAACACTCAAAGAAGAAGTTCCTGGATGACAAGGAGATTCCTTTAGGTTGCAAAGCCTCTTGTATTAGGTTCTTGATACGGGAGACCTTCTTCTTCAGAGCCTGGAAGCCCGGGGATCTTGCAACAAAGAGATGCAGGGGAGATTAGAGAATAAGGATTGAAATGGAGAAGTGAGGGAAGGGATCTTTGAAATGAAGAAGGGAAGCTTGGAGTAGTCTTGATGTGGATCTTCTATGGCTTCTTCGGGATAACAACTCTTGGCTTGATCTTGTGAAGAACTCCTTGAATGATTGGATCCATTGGAAATGGAGGAGATGTGGACTAAGGAAGTGCTCCTTTGGTTGGCTGAATGGACTAAAGAGGGATGGGATGAAGCTAGGTTGGATGAGTGGAGATGGAAAGGGAAGAACACTTTAGGCCTCATGCCCACCTTCTCACAAGGGACCAAGCATTCAAGCAAAAGAAATTCTTTCAAGAAACTTCATTTCATTCATTCAAAATTCATCTTTACAAGAAGGTTTGGAGCCCTTTGTTTTATGGACCACCAAGCCTTTTGAATTCAAATTCAAATAACACCAAGAATAAAAGAGAGAATGATGGGCATCTTCATGAAGAGGGGTGCTGATTGTGGAGAAGAATGTGGTCTCATTTGAATTTGAATTCCTTCTCCTCTTGGGCGATAATCAATGGTGAGGTGTCTTGGTGATGTGGCAAAGTGGAGTGATGAAGTGGCTTCCAAGTTGGTGATCCCATGGTCCATGCGCCCACCTTCCTTATCTAGACTTGTTGTGCTTGAAACCAGATTGGACTTGTTGTGTTGAAACCATATATAACTTGGACTGAACTACTCTTGACTTAATTGCAATAAAGAACTCAATACAGGACTCAATTATCCAAATGAAATAAATACAGGACTAATAAACTCAATTAGGACATAATACAGGACTCAAACCCTTAATCTTTCATCCATAAAGAATCTAGCTTGATCTGTATTGGTTGAAGTCTCTTCCTGAGCCTGGTGCTCGTACCAATTCTTCCTGGGTAGGAGAAACTTGACCTTGTCGAGTAAGGATCGATCTGATTGTGATATCTTTCTAGTTGGTCCGGTTCAATTTGCTACAGATCCTCTCGGGTGATCCAAGAGTCCTCGAAATTTGGTCGGCCTTGCCAATGAACCAGATAACATTTATAGCCCTTACTTCTTATGGTAATCACCTGGTCATCCAAGATACATTCAACTTTATCTCTCCGATCTAGTGGAATTGCTGGTGGACACTCAGGTAGTGTTTCACTCTCAAAGGCAGGATAAGGCCCAAAAGGCTTATTAGGAATTAATGCTGGCTCTTTATATTCTTTCAGATCGAAAATATTAAATGTTAAACTAATGCCATAATCTGGTGGTAACTTTAACACATATGCATTAGGTCCAATCTTCTTAATTACTTTGAAAGGTCAAGCTCCCCGGGCATGCAATTTCTTCATAGTTCTTGGTAGAAACCTTTCAGGTCTAAGTTTAATCATTATAGAGTCTCCTTCATTAAATTCTTTCATTCGTTTACGTGAATTAGCCATATGCCTATAGACTTTATTGCTCATTTGAATCTTTTTACTAATTTTTTTATGCAAGTCTTTAACATGCTATGCATATGACTCGACAGACTAAGATACTCATACTGACACTTGACAAAAATAGACTCAACTATGTATTCCTATTAAGGAAAATTTTATTGGACTCTCTAGGGCCTAAACCTAACAGATTATTGACTCTCTAGGTTTGACCCTGGTCTGGTATGCACATGAAAAATTATCATGGACCCCTAGCAAATGCCATAAGGTATTCTAAAAGTAGGTCGCAAATGGGATGGGCTCTAAGGGTTTATGCAACCTGGTGATCTCAATATAATGTAACCTAATGGCTTTAAAAACATGTGTAAACTCAGGAACGGGTAGAAAATAAGAATTAGAGTCTTGGGGTAATCTATGGGAGGCATTAAACAGACCTTGGTTAGTCAGGATGATCTTAAAGTTTGGACATTGATCTATGGGTGCAAGATCTAGGGTAGGCTGGATGCTCATAGATGGTGGAAGGTCATCAGGAAGGTCTTCGAGAAGTTTATCTTGAAAGTCTTCTAAGATTATGTCTACTTCCTAGGGTTGCTCCTTAGGGACTTGTTCTTGGACCTCTTTTATGGACAACTCGTGTGACCCTCACTTTCATCTAATATGTTTGATTCTGGCTCAGTCACTCCTTCTTCAAATTCTATAGTGTGTTCAGGATCTTTTTCTATTAGTTTCTCAGTGATCTCAACCTTGCATCCACCTTCATCATACTTCTCCACCAGACTTGATTTATAGATGTCTTCTTTGGATTCTTCGGTGGACTCAGGAGTTTTTCTTTCTAGATTCTTAATGGTTTCAACCTTTTCTCCCTGAAATTCTTCAATGGGTTCTTCCTCTTCCCCTTCATATCCATTAATTAAACTCGGTTCAGCCTCATAACCTTCTTCCTCAGGCTCACTAATGGGTTCAAGGGTCTTTCCCTTGCAAACTAATGGGATAGGAGTAGTAGGCTGGTTTGAAGGAATCTGTCTAAGAATTGGCCTAGAGGTGCTAATCATGATGGGCTTAGGTCAACTACTCATGAGTTCTCTTTGATAAGACTCAAATTCTTTAGCACTCTGATAAGATTCCTCTAGAGTATGAATTTTCCATTGAAGTAATTCCCCCTGGGTGTCCTTACATAGGCCTCCTCGAAATCTAGATATGGTCATGGTCTTAGATTCGGTTGTGTTACATCTCCTGACAAACCCTGGAATTCCTCAATATACTTAGACACTGGTCTATCACCCTGTCTCAGTTTGTACTATTGGTCTAAAACTCTTTGCTCATAGAATCTACCTAGGTACTTTTCTCTTAGCCTACTTCTTATGGTTCTCCAACTACATATTCTATCCCCTCTTTGATAACATTCATCCTCAATAGCTGCTCAATGCCACTTAGCATATCGGGTTAACCTACGTGTGGCCAATCTAAATTTCTCTAACTCTGACATCCTAGTATACTCAAAATAGTGATCCATGCTCTCCTCCCAATCGATATACACCTCTTGTCTTCCATCAAAAGTAGGTGCATAAGGTTGGGTGCTCCTAATGGGTCTCTCCTCAGAGTCAACCAAGTATGGATATGGACTCCTAGGGCAAGACTCAGGGGCAAGATCATGATCATAGGCTCTTGGATCAAGGGAATTGTGCCTAGAGGAGTTGAATTTAGCATGGGCCTTGCAGGCTTCTGCCCATGCCTCTGCTTGGGCCATCTTTTGGTCCAGTTGGTCAGTCAGGCTTTGGTTCAGTCGGGCCATTTAATCATTCAAAATTTTCATCAAGGTCTCAAAATTTTGGTCCATGGTTGCACTTGATTGAGCTTGGGTTTGTTGGTAGGGTGTCCCTGATCTAGTTGTCATGCGCACACAGACTCAAACTTGGGCTAGGGGTTTGCTAGACCTAATAGCTCAAGTAAGGTGAGTCGACTAGGTACAACCAAATCAACAGCTATCTTGTCCACTAGCCAGGTAAGGGGTGGGTCTATGAGAGGCTCCCCCAACTCTTGCTGGGTCCTAATTAAAAATCACAGGAACCACTTAGGGCATTTGTCACTTGATCCCTAGCCTAGACACCAGCTTTCAAAAATAGATGCAGGAGTGGATGCACTAGTTTTCCCAAATGACTTGAACTAGACCTGTGCGTGTCCCTAGAAATTAGAGTACTACTCAATTTTAATTAAAGACTGGGTTCGCTATGCAAAGTTGTGGTTTTGGGCTAAGGAGAGGTAATGAAATCCTACCCCCATGTCATAATGATGCCCTTAAATTGATTTATCATGAAATGAGTGCAAGCATGCATATGAACCCTAATTTCAGGTATAGAATTTTGTATGTTGTAGTTGTGAAGTGGGGCAGAGAAGTGCTATGTATTAATCTCAGAAAATTTCAAAAAAATTATAAAACACTTATAACTTAAAGAGGATGTTCCAGATGAAAGGAAATTAAAAAATAAAATCTGTGCTATGCTGGACATTTCTTGGAAATCAGATAATGCAAATAGGACAGAACAGTAGAAATTTTAAAGATGCTAGATTCCAATGATGCAAAACTATTCTTTAGGATTTAAAACTTATCTTCTTGTATTTCCCTTTAAGGGTCAATCACATCGGCACCCCTACATGCTATAGGAAATCCCCGTTGAATATGATGTGAGGGTCTTGTAGCCCTTCTTTTTCCTATGACCGGACAGCCATGGTGAAGCACTCAATCCAAGTACTGAAGAAGATGAAAAGCCCTAACCTACCTTGTTTTGATACCAAGATGATGGGGGATGATGATAAGATAATGTATCCTAAATGGAATTAGCAATGACTAAATAAAAAATGAAGTAAATAAGATGTAGGCATTCAATGTAAAGGAAGTAGAATTTTTATGAGAGGAATCTAAATGTTAAACTTGACTAGAAATAAGACCATTCAAAGAAAATAAGAGGAGGACCATCGTGGTTAAGAAACCACTCAAATTAGGGCTAAGTTTAATCTAATAATTTTAGATCTGAAAGCCTTTCTAAAGAGGCTTACCTGGTAATTAATACTTTAAAGTTTAGCACTGGGAACACTCAAAGAAGAAGTTCCTGGATGACAGAGAGATTCCTTTAGGTTGCAAAGCCTCTTGAATCCGGTTCTTGACATGAGAGACCTTCTTCTTTGGAGCCTAGAAGCCTGGGGATCCTGCAACAAAGAGATGTAGAGGAGATTAGAGAATAAGGATTGAAATGAAGAAGTGAGAGGAGGGATCTCTGAAATGAAGAAGGAAAGCTTGGAGTAGTCTTGGCATGGATCTTCTATGGCTTCTTTGGGATGACAACTCTTGGCTTGATCTTATGAAGAACTCCTTGAATGATTGGATCCATTGGAAATGGAGGAGATGTAGACTAAAGAAGTGCTCCTTTGGTTGGCCGAATGGACTAAAGAGGGATGGGATGAAGCTAGGTTGGATGAGTGGAGATAGAAAGGGAAGAACACTCTAGGCCTCACGCCCACCTTCTCACAAGGGACCAAGCATCAAGCATGGGAAATTCTTTCAAGAAACTTTATTTCATTCATTCAAAATTCATCATTAAAAGAAGGTTTGGAGCCCTTTGTTTTATAGACCACCAAGCCTTTTGAATTCAAATTCAAATTACACCAAAAATAAAGGAGAGAATGATGGGTGTCTTCATGAAGAGGGGCACTGATTATGGAGGAGAATGTGGTCTCATTTGAATTTGAATTCCTTCTTCTCTTGGGGGACAATTAATGGTGAGGTGTCTTGGTGATGTGGCAAAGTGGAGTGATGAAGTGGCTTCCAAGGTGGTGATCCCATGGTCCATGTGCCAACCTTCCTTATTTGAACTTGTTATGCTTGAAACCATATTGGACTTGTTGTGCTGAAACCAGATTGAATTTGGGTTGAACTACTCTTGACTCAATTGCAATAAAGAACTCAATATAGGACTTAATTATCCAAATGAAATAAATATAGGACTAATAAACTCAATTAGGACTTAATACAGGACTCAAACCCTTAATCTTCCATCCATAAAGAATCTAGGTTGATCTATATTGGTTGAAGTCTCTTCCTGAGTCTGGTGCCCGCACTAGTTGTTTAATCCATTACACTTGTGCACAACAACTTCCTACAGCAACATACTCTGCCTCAGCAGTAGATAGTGCTACCGAGCTTTGTTTCTTACAGTACCATGAGATTAAATTCAATCTTAGAAATTGTCATGTGCTGCTAGTGCATTTTCTTTCAATTCTACAATCAGCATAATCAGCATCCGAAAATCCAATCAAATTCAATGATGAATGTTTTGAAAACCATAGACCTATATTACTTGTACCTTTCAAATATCTGATAACTCTTTTAATAGCAAGCATATGTGATTCTTTAGGATTAGATTGGAATCTAGCACATACACATATGCTATACAAGATATCAGGTCTACTTGCAGTTAAATATAACAAAGATCCGATTATACCTCTATAGAGCTTTTGGTCAATGTTGGATCCAGCTTCATCTTCATCCAATCTGCAAGATGGGCTCATGGGTGTGTTTATTGTTTACTTGACTCCATACCAAACTTTTTGATTATTTCTTTGGTGTACTTGGCTTGGTTAATGAAGATTTCTTCTTTTGTTTGTTTTACTTGAATTCCAAGGAAGAAGTTAAGTTCATCCATTATGCTCATTTCAAATTCTCCCTGCATTAACTTAGCAAATTCTTTACAAAGAGTTTCATTAGTTGCACCAAATATAATATTATCAACATAAATCTGTACAACTAATAAATCATTATTTTTCTTCTTGATGAAAGGAGTTTTATCAACATTTTCTCTTGAAAATTCATTTTCAATCAAAAAAGTGCTAAGTCTATCATACCAGGCTCTAGGTGCTTATTTCAAACCATATAATGCTTTATTCAATTTAAACACATGATTTGGAAAAACATGATCTTCAAAACCTGGTGGTTGTTTTACAAAAACTTGTTCAAAAATGAAACCATTTAAAAATACACTTTTCACATCCATTTGAAAAAGTTTGAAATTCATATAGCAAGCAAATGCAAGAAGTAATCTAATGGCTTCTAGTCTTGCTACAGGTGCATATGTTTCATCAAAACCGATACCCTCTTCTTGGTTATATCCCTTAGCCACTAATCTAGCTTTGTTTCTTACTACATTTCCTTGCTCATCTAACTTGTTTTTATAGACCCATTTGGTTCCTATGATTGGATGGTCTGAAGGTCTTTCAACTAAAGTCCATACCTCATTTCTTTCAAACTGGTTTAGTTCTTCATGCATAGCCATCATCCAGTTTGGTTCATATTCAGCTTCTTCTAAGGCATGAGGTTCTATTTATGATACAAAGACTAGGTAATAATGTGCATCTCTATGTGATGACTTAGTCCTAATACCCTATGAAGGATCATCAATAATTAATTCTCTTGGATGAGAAGTTACATACCTCCATTCCCGTAGTAGATCAGCATGATCCTTACTTACCATTTCTTCTCCTTCTTTGATTGGTCTTTCTTGTATGCTCATATCTTCCATTTCTTTTTGAATTGTACCTGCATCATTGTCTATGCACTCTTCTTTCTTAGAAGGTGAAGGGTTAGTTTCATCAAAAATAACATGCATGGATTCTTCTACAGTAAGAGTTCTTTTATTAAATACTATATATGCTTTGCTATGTAATGAATAACCAAGAAAAATTACTTCATCTGATTTAGCATCAAATTTTTCTAGATTATCTTTATCATTATTAAGCACAAAGCATTTACAACCAAAAATATAAAAATAATTAATATTGGATTTCTTTTCATTTCAAAGCTCATAGGGGGTTTTCTTCAAAATAGGATGGATCAAAACAAGGTTCAAAATGTAACAAGCAGTGTTCATTGCTTCTACCAAAAAGTACCTTGGAAGATTGCCTTCATATAACATTATTCGGGCCATTTCATCCAAAGTCCTATTTTGTCTCTCTACAACACCATTTTGTTATGGTGTCCTAGGAGTGGAGAAGTTGTGATTCATGCCATTTTCTGTGCAATAATCATCGAAAAACTGATTTTCAAATTCAGTGCTGTGATCACCCCTAATTGAAATTATTGAAAAATTTTTCTGATTTGAAACCTTTTTATGAAATTTTTGAAATACTTTAAAGATTTCATCTTTGTGAGCAATAAACAAAATCCAAGTAAATCTAGAAAAGTCATCTACTATCACAAGAGCATATTTCATACCTACTAAGCTTGTGGTCCTAGTTGGTCTAAATAAGTCCATATGAAGTAGCTCAAGGGGTCTAGTAGTTGAAATCATATTTTTGGGTTTAAAGCTCCCCGTAATTTGTTTATCCATTTGGCATGCATCACAAACATGATTAAGATCTACTTTAAATTTAGGCATACCTCTAACTAGATTTTTGGAAATTAACTTAACAATAGTATGCATGCTAGCATGACCTAATCGTCTATGCTAAAGTAAGAATCCTTGGTCTTAGCAATCATTGCCACTATTCTAGAACTACTTGACATGGCAAGATCATTAAGGTCTACCACATAAATATTTCCAAGTCTATGTCCAATGAACTTACTGCTAGAATCAAGAGAGTTTATTACAATACACATAGATGATTCAAAGATAACCTTGAAGCCTTTATCACATAATTGACTAATGCTTAACAAATTATGCTTCAATTTATCTGCTAGCAATACATTTTCAATAAAAGTATAGGGGGTTATCTTGATCTTACCAATTTCGATTATTTTTTTCTTGCCATTATCTCTAAAAGTAACCATACCTCCTTCTTTCATCTCTAGGATGATAAATTAATCCTTGTCACCCGTCATATACCTTGAACATTCACTGTCGAGATACCATCTTTTCTTTAATTTTTGGGCTACAAGACATTCTTGCAAGACAATCAAGAAGTTTTTTTAGATACCCAAGCTAACTTGGATCCTTGCAGGTTAGCAGAGGTGGTTCCTTTGGGAACCCAAATCTTTCTTATTTTACTCTTGATATTTCTAAAGATGTTACATTGAAAAGCTTTATGTCCTAACCCTTTGCATGCATAACATTCAACTCTAGAATTCTGAAAGGATCTAGATTTTGAAGTTCTAGATGTTGATGCATGAGATGCAAATATAAAAGATTTTCTATTTGAGTTCTTAGGAACATACAATGTAGCTTTAGGAGTAGAAGTAGAAACATTTATTGCAAAAGCTTTTTGAGATATTAATTTTGGAACATAAGCTTTTGGTGTCATAAAAGTAGTAGTTGAAATTCCATTTGAAATTAAAGAATTAAATCTGATTCTAGCCTTATTTCTAGAAATTCTTTGTTCTTTTAAAATCAACTCAAGATTGTTTGAAGATAATGTAAGTTTTTGAACAAGTGGCTTGAGTTTTTCAACCTCCTTTTTCAAATCATTGTTTTTAATAATTAAAGCTTTGTTCTTGTCAAGATATTCATTATTTTCGATTTTCAAAGCTTTAAATTTCTCAGAAAAGACATATAAATTCTTTTGCAATATTTTGTTCTTTTTTGAAATTTCTTCTTTTTTCTTTAGTAAAGAATCATTGATATTCTTTAAGGATCTAATCTTTACTCCAGCCTTTTTGAATTCAGATAATAAATCATGAAAAGCAGAATTCAATTCATCAAATATAAATTCTAATTGAGGTTCGGGGGATGTAACCTCATCTTCTAGACCCATTAGACATAAGTTAGTAGTTTCTGTGGTCTCTTCTTCTTCAGATAAAGTGGATTCCTAGCTATCGCTCCATGTAGCAACCATCGCCTTCTTTTTCTTTTTCTTGAAAAATTTTTTTAACAAAGGATAGTCGGGACGAATATGCCCTGGTTTCTTATATTCATAGCATGTGGGCACTTGATTTTTTTCTTTTTCTTTATCCTTGTCCTTATCCTTAAAGTGCTCTCCTTGTTTATGAAATTTTTTATTGTATCTTCCTTTCTTCTTTCCCATAAACCTTCTAAATCTCCTCACGACCATTGTGATATCTTTCTCTTCTAGATTATCTTCGGAGGAGGTGCAGTCATCTTTCGATTCCTCATCATGGCTTTTAGAATTAGATGCAGCCTTGAATGCAATAGTCTTCTTTTTCTTTTGAACATCATCAATTCGATGCTGCACAGCCAATTCATGAGTGATGAGTGAACTCGTTAATTCATTCAGAGATAAGGTGTTTAGATCTTTCGCTTCTTAGATGGCAGTCACTTTGGGGCTCCACTTGTCCGAAAGTGATCTGAGGATCTTCTATACTAAGTTAGCATTTGAATAAACCCTGCCAAGACTTTTCAAACCATTAATAATATCTGTAAATCGAGTAAACATGGCAGAGATAGTTTCAGTAGGTTTCATTTTAAATAATTTGTAACTGTGTACTAGAAGATTTATTTTCGAAGTCTTCACTTGGAAAGTTCCTTCGTGGATCACTTCGAGTTTGTCCCAAATTTTCTTTGCTGAAGAGCAAGTGAAAATTCGATTAAACTCGTTAGCATGTAAAGCATAGTATAATATTCATTACTTTGGCATTTAATTCTCCCACCTTCATGTCATGTTCATCCCAGTCCTCTTCAGGCTTTGGGACATCCACGCCATTAATTTTAATCATGGAAATTTGCGGCCCTTTTAGAATGAACTTCCATAATTGAAAATCGATAGCTTGTATACAGATTTTCATTATAGCTTTTTAATAAGAATAATTAGTGCCAGTGAAAAGAGGAGGTCTATTGGTAGATTGGTCTTTGGCCAAGGATATACTCATGGGATGAGCCATCAATCTTTACTCTAAATGTATTCAGAGACACTGCTCTAATACCAGTTATTGCTTAGGTGGCTTTTCTAAGAGGGGGTGAATTGAAAATTTAGAAAACTTAGGCAATAATGTACTCTTTGAAATACCTTATAAGTGGTAAGTGATGTGGTAGGATAATTGAATGCAGAAGCATAATCAAATAAGAAAAGCACAACACAAACACAAGCAAATTATAGTGGTTCGGAGCAACCCAGCTCCTACATCTACTACCCAAGATTACTACTTAGGATTTTTACTATATCCCCCACTGGAATACAGTCGGATTATTTTTATAGGCTCACAATCCAAACCTCTACACTTTGATTTTTTAAACCGGGCTCATCAAAGAAACCCAACTTGGTTTACCAGGATCACCAAGAACCCAACTTGGTTTTAACATAGGATCACCAAGAACCCAACACTTGGCTTTAACACAGGCTATCCAAGAACTTATTTGGTTTCTAAACCAGGCTCACCAATAACCTAACAATTCAATAAAAGAATTGTAAAGAAAAGCAATAGAATAACAAATAGATTTTTATCGAATGGTTGCCGATGCAGCTCAAGAGGAGCCCAATTGATTGCACTTCAATGCACTTAGTTGGCTTCTTTACTATCTTCAATAAATGCTTCAAGCTTTAGTTGATAGTTGGTGAAGGCTTGAAGACTGTCTTGAATACTCTTGCAGTGCTCTCTAGCTTACAAGCTTTCAATATAGCATTTTTTCTTTTCCTTTCAAAAGTCTCTTTAAGTTGTTCAAATCCCTCAAATATATAGTCTTATACCCTTCTTAGGCAATTTTAGTCATTGTAGACCATTGGGATGTAACATTTGACCGTTGGAGTACTTTTTGGATTCAAATTACAAGTTCTAGAACTAGCCATTATAAGTCTGAAATCAACCTTCGAGTCAGCTCGGATTACTCGAGTCAACTCGGATCCTCAGAGTAGTTCTGGTTGAGTCGACTCTCTTCAAACTAGTCGGCTCTCTTGCACACTGTCCTGATTCCTCACTCTGTAAGAGTTGGCTCACCTTGATTCTAGTCGACTCGGATCTTCAGGCCTTCAAAATGTAGTTTGGAAGAGTCGGCTCGATTGACTATAGTTCTCAGATCTCTTTTTCTGGACTCTGGAGGAGTCAGCTCGAATTACTGAAATGTCGACTCGGATGTTTGACTATATGATAGAGTCAGCTCTAAATTTTTTTAGGTCTGCTTGCCTGTTTGATTCAAGAAATGATAGTCTGGATGAGTCAGCTCAGGTCCCTTAGAGTCAGCTTGGATATCTGCATGCCAGAATCCACATGCATGCCATGTGCCAGAGTCGGCTCTCTTCTCTTCAAGTCGGCTCGAATGAGTTCTTCAGTAAATTTTCAATCCTTCTCTAGAATTCATCCAACAGGGCTTCAAGCTTTCAAGATATCTTCAAACTCTTCTTACAACACACTCAAAGTAATTTAAAGCTTGAAATAATCTAGAAGTAACCCATTTGATTGATTTTTACTTAAGTTCTTCTTTGGGTTCTTCTTTACAAGATTCAGTTACAATACAACTCAACAAAAGAAATAGAAATGTATGAGTTGAAATTGAGCAAAGAGTTCATCCTACAAAAACTTGTAAAACACTTGAAGAGTTGTTAGTAAAACAAATGCATGCTCCAATATTTGGTTATCATCAACATCACTTATGGGGTCAACAAGCTCTATAGAGGGACTCTTCGGAAAGGGCCACTCCAAATTGGGGACCTCAAAACTATGGAGAGTTTTAAAACATGCCTCCTCTTCATCACTTTGTTCTGGGGAACTCCATAAAGAAGTAGCTAGCTTCCCCCAATTTGGCAAACCGTAATTGCCCACTGAAGGATATAAAGTAAAAATATTCTTTCTACCCTTTGATGGTGGAAGGAGCACTGAAATCAAGGGTTTGACCCTTTTTTAAGTTGTGAGATACCACCATGACTTGGCATAGGGGTGCCTCTAGATAGTAAAAAAAGGGTGAAACAAAGGCAAGGAGGGCTAGACCTCAACTAAAAAACATAGACTTAAAAACCCTATTATGTGCCTAGTGGAATTTGGGGTCAAGACACATAAGGATATTCGATATGACCTATGAAGTTCAAGAAAAAATGAAGGGAGAGGGAACCTAAGTTCCATCTTGAATGTCTCTTCAAAGATACTGAGTCTACTAGGAGGAGGGTTGTCTATCCATGACTTAGGCCTGAGCAACTCTATCTTGTAGTCCTCTAGAACACAGTACTTGATATAGACAAGGGACAAGTCCTCCTAGTCTGCCAAGATCTGATATCCCTTCGGACCTATGGATACCGACAGTGCATTCTTGGCACGAGATAGAGAAGTCTTTTGACCCCTCCTTTTTGGTACCCTTTCTTGATGGCTTCTCTTTCTTAAGGCCCACCATAGACTAAGCACTTATGAAAAGATGGCAGAAAAAGAAGAAACTATGAAGGAGAGAGAGGAGTTAACCTGAGAATAAGGTGAGACAATGGGTAGAGGATGATGAACTTTCTAAAAGAAGACTCCCAGGAAAAATGCACACAGGAAAGAAGGGAGGGTGAATGGCCAAGGGAGATATGACAAGGAGTACCCTATGGGAAAGATGGAACTGTTTAGGCAAAAAAGAAAAATAGAAGAAAAAGGCAGAAAGTTACTTCTATTCTTTCAAATGAAGAAGCATACCCCTCAGTCATCTGGAGCCACACAGCAATCCCCACGTGGAGGCCAGAGATTGATGGGTCACAACATTTCACCACCTAGAATAAATGCCACTGCCCTATGAAATGTCATTAAGAAATACGATTCAGGGTGCATCATTGCCTTGTCTATTTGGATCCGTCTCAAAGACTGTATGAGTCCAAATCGGAAGAAGGAGCCCCATGCCCCTGGCCCTCCTTTTCCTTTGAGTACTTCTATGATTCGATCAAAGTCTATATCAAAAAATAGGGGGTATCTATTAGTGAAAAATATGATCAGGCTAGGGAATAGGGCCCATGACAGCAATAATGGACTGTCAGCCTAATTGTGATTATGGGCTATAGACCATGCAATGGGCCAAGCCATCATAAAATAAGCAAAACTGCTACAAATGTGCCATCGCCACTTGGACAGTGCCTATGTTGATCTCTAAAGGAGTGTTCGGTTACAAGCTCTTGAGCAGATATTGCTCAGGACCAACTCCTATGCCCAGAGGCATCAATGAGCCCATGCTGACCATTCAGGGAGTGCTCGGCTATAAGCCCTTGAGTAGATACTGGCAAGGGCCTACTCCTATGCCAGTGGCATCAGTGAGCCCATGCCAACCACTCAGGGAGTGTAAGCTACAAACCCTCGTGTAGACACTGGTAGGGACCAACTCCTATGCCTAAAGGCATCGGAAGCCCATGTTGACCACTTAAAGAGAACTACAAGTCCTCTAATGAACACCAGTAGGGGCAAACACTTATGCCCAGAGACATCAACGAGCCCATGTCGATTACTCAGGGAGTGTTTGGCTACAAGCCATTGAGTAGACACTAGCAAGGACTAATTCCTATGCCTAGAGGCATCAGTAAGCCCATGTCAACCACTCAAGGAGTGTTCGGCTACAAGCCCTTGAGTGGACACTAGTAAGGGCTAATTCCATGCCTAAAAGCATCAGTGAGTCCTTGCCGACCGCTCAAGGAGCATTCAACTTCAAGTCCTCAAGTAGATACTAGTAGAGGCCAATTCCTATGTGCAAAAGTATCAACCAGCCCATATCAATCGCCTAAGGAGCATTCGATCATATGCTTCTAGGCCTGGCCGAGCCTTAGACACCCCAAAAGCACTCCAATTTGTGAAACCATAGTGATGCACCTATTTCAAGTCTCGAAGAAACGACACCCTGACATTCACTACCATAGCTTCTACCACATTGTCAACTCTCCATCACATCCCAAAATCTCCAATCACCACCATATCTGGATGAATGAGGAAGGCATGCCTAGATTCCTTATAATCTGGTCCACTATTTAATGAAGTGTGTCATATACCAGACAAGCAATAAGGATGCATATAAAGAAATAGGACACTCCCTACAAACAAGAAAGGTCCATATGACATGTGGAAGGTTCTATCACCTCTTACCGGATCTGATAGGGTCTTGGTCATGACTAGATTGCCCTTGAATCTTTTCCTATAAAAAGGGACTTCAGGTGAGTCCCAAAGGTAGGCGAGCTCTCATGCTTACTCATATTGTTGGTATTGATACTAACTTGAGTGTCAGAGTACCATCACTAGGGATACCCCTGACGGGGATTTTTTATAGGTACCGTCTCCAGAAGCCCAGCTTGTATTTCTTACTCTAGTACCACCTCTAGCTATTTTTCTAGTGCTTGATGAATTTTGACACTAACAATTACATTTTCATGCCAAGGCTATTCAAGTAGCTAAGGCATGCAAAAATAAGGGTCATCTAAACCGAAACCAGGATCATCCAGGTTGACCAGGGGTTATCCATGTTGAATTGAGGGTCATCCAGGATGAACTATGGGCCATCCAGTCTAGAATGAGGGTCATCTAGGTTAACCTAGGGTCATCCTTGTTGAAATTATGATAATCCAAGCTAGAATGAGGGTCATCTAGGTTGACCGAGGGTCATCCTTGTTGAAATTATGATAATCCAAGCTAGAATGAGGGTCATCCAGGCCGATTGATAGTCATCTAGGATAGAATGAGCTAGGCTGACTGAGGGTCATCCATGCAAAAATGAGGGTCATCCAGGCCGATTGAGGGTTATCCATGTAGAAATGATGGTCATCTAAGTTGAAATGAGGGTCATCCAGGCTGCCGAGATCATGTAGGCCAGAATGAGGGTCATCCAGGCTGATCATGGGTCATTTATGCAGAAATGAGGGTCATCCAGGCTAGAAGAAGGGTCATCCTGGTCAACCGATGGCCATCCATGCACAAATGAGGGTCATCTAGGCTAGCATGAGGGACATCTAGGTTGGAATGTGGGTCATCTAGGCCGACCGAGGGTCATCCTTATAGAAATGGTGGTCATCCAAGCCAGAATGAGGGTCGTTCAAGTTGACTGAGGGTCATTCATATGGAAATGATGGTCATCCGAGTCGGAATGAGGGTCATCTAGGCCGATCGAGGGTCAATAATGTAGAAATGACCAAGGCATGTGGTCTTGCCAACCCTTGCTCTTCTGGCTGATCCAATCATGTAGAAATGACAAAGGCATGTAACCTTTGTTCTTTTGATCGACCCAATCATGCAAAAATAACCATGGGATGTAGTCTAGTTGACCTTTCCTCTTCTGATCGATCTAGTCATGTAGAAGTGATCAAGGTATGCAGTCTAGGCTATCCTTACTCTTCTAGCTGACACAGTCATGTAGAAATAACCAAGGTAAGTAGTTTTGTTGATCCTTTACTCTTTTAACTGACCTAGTCATGTAGAAATGATCAAGGTAAAAAAAGTCTAGCCTATCCTTACCCTTCTAGTTGACACAGTCATGTAGAAATAACCAAGGTATGGACTCTTGTCGATCCTTACTCTTCTGGCTGACCTAATCAAGTAGAAATGATAAGGCATGCAGTCTTGTTGACCCTTGCTCTTTTGGCTGATACAATTATGCAAAAATGACCAAGACATGTAGTTTAGCCAACCCTTACCCTTTTGGCGAATATAGTCATGTAGAAATGACCAAGAGATTTAGTCTTGTTGACCCTTGCTCTTCTGGCCAACCCAGTCATGTAGAAATGACCAAGGGATGTAGTTTTGTTAACCCTTGCTCTTCTGACCGACCCAGTCATACAGAAATGATCAGGGCATGTAGTCTTGCTAATCTTTGCTCTTCTGGCGAACCCAGTTATATAGAAATGACCATGGGATGTAGTTTAGCCAACCTTTGTTAATCTAGGTTGATCCAGTCATATAGAAATGATCAAGGGATGCAATCTAGCCAACCCTTGCTCATCCAGGCTGACTGAAGGTCATGTAAAAATGGCTAAGCCTCTTCAGACAGACCCAGGCACTCCACACAGGTTAAGGCATGTAGTCAGGCTGACCGGGCCTTTTTAGGCCAATCAAGCCTCTTCAAGTAATGCTCCCTTAATCAACTAAGGGCTAACTGATGCTCATCTCCATGTCCAAATGGCCTAGCATGTCACATCATATCTAACTACTATCTCTTTACATTTAAGAGGAGCACATGCTTAAGAAGCAACCTACGTTATCATCATGAAAACATGGTAGACCTCTACAAAATGTCAAAGTCTCCATTTAATAAAGAATGGACATCTCTTGTAGGTGGAAAGCCCCTAATAGAATACATGATAGGCATGTCACTCCTCACCAAATCTGCTAAGATCTTTATTATTTGAGATATGCCCCTATCTTCCACCTCTATAAAGAGGGGCTTTATACAAGCCCCCAAGGTATGCCACTCTTTCTACTTGCACTCCTCAATACTATTAGTATTGATACTAACTTGAGCATCAGAGTGCCATCATCGGGATCACCCCTGGTGGGGCTTTTTTGTAGTGCTTCCTTTCAGACACTGCATGTATCACTCACTCTAGCACCATCTCTAGCTCTTCCTCCAGTGCTTGATGAATTTTGGCACTAACAGATTAAAGAAAATGCCTAAATTGTTGGGTTATGGTTTCATACTGAAAACTAGATTTTAAAATTTTAATCCTTGAAATCATAGTCAAACAAAATCCTAGACTCAGGATCCCCTTAATCATATCAATTAACAAGATAAATTATTAGTAAATAGAAGAATACCTATAATGCTAATATCCTTTATTCCATTAGGCATATAAGTGTATGCCCTCCAAAGGTGATCCACATAAAAACTAGATCAAGGAAGCACTCCTATTGCTTACTTGACTCCTCTCGATAGTCTTTCTTTCTTCAGCAACCTTTTCTCTCTTCTAGGACCTTTTTCCTTCCAAAGAGTATCTTAAAATCTTTCCAAAAACTCTCTCACTATCCTATTATCCTTTATAATTCTTTTCCTAAGCCTTGTCTTAAAATGGCATACTTGTTTTAAAATAAAAGACTTTCTTAACAAGAAAAGAAAGAGAGTTGTTAGGACAAACTTTAGATGATTTGATTTTAATTACTGAAGCCTTTAAATAGGAAGAGAGGAGGCACTTAAAACACCCTTTCATTAGCCTCTAATATAATATTTAACATATCAGATAAAATCCTTCAAGTAGAAGGAGTCTTTAAGAAAAATGGTGCTAAGTGAAATATACGTTGTTTCACAAAAAATTTGCCTCAAGAGTTATGATAATTAGCCTTTAATTTAAGAATTAAAGACTTGGTCCAACACCCCAATAGGCATATAAACTTGAAAGGCTTATCTAAAAAAGTTGATTAATAAGTTGAAGGACTCTAGTCCATCCCATGCACCATATATTCCAAGTGTCACACCCCTTCATGCACCCACATGAAATAACACCCATAATTCCTCTATTTGACCAGTCAATTCCAATCTAATTGGGCATGGATGAGAGAGGATAGAGGCTAAGATTTATCATCAAAAAGGTGATTTATTTGTAGAATGACTCTTGGTCCTTTTGCACTCCTTAATATATGATGCGGGACTAATATGCATGCAATTATTTTTGTATATTTTATATGTGGGGTTAGTGAAAGGATTATGCCCTATAAGCCAATATCTGTATCTCCCAGACCATTGTAAATTGATAAATTAATAAAGGCAATAATTTTTTATCATTCGCTGTGTCATTATATGATGAACCCCATAGATTAGGGCTATGGTTGTAGGGCTATGATGAGATCATACCAGTGAGATCTAAGGCCTTAAAACCCTAATCTAGAATATTCCTAGTCATAGGAACCCTGAGTTGGGGATCAGGGTTTCCGGTAAGACTGGCACATCTTATGTATGCTGAAAAGGGTGACTGCTCTCACAGTCATTTGTGTAGGACACTAATACAAGGATGTGGGTGCTCATTAGTGAATGAGTCCACTGAATAGATCCAGTTTGAGAACATCTAATGGAGCCTTAGCTGCATGTCAATAGATGTTTCACATAGTGGGAGTTGTACAAGTAGTCCTATGACCTGAGACTGCCATAATACCTTATGTACATGAACCCATGCTTTGGTTCAATCTCAATCATGACACTGGGTCATGCACGAGGTTGATGCTGGGTATGGTGAATTGTATATGAAGGTAATGAGTAGGTCAACAAGGAATTGATCACTCCTAGTAGGAGGAGATTGCATCCAGCCAAATTAGGTCAGATGATGATTCAGGAAATCTTTGATCAAAGTACAGATATTAGAAATGATTTCTAATATCGAATTAATTGAATCATTAGTGTATGACTGAGCTGGGAATGAGTATAAACTGGATTTGACATGATTCCATATCCATAGTTATATTCGGGATGCAAGATGATTGAAGGATCGAATTGTACGGGAACTTTCCACTGAAGGGTAGTTTTGGAATTACACCAGAATTTCCATATCTTCCGGGTAGACATGACACGTTGCTAGACGTCAATCTTGTCTTGTGGGTTGATCAAATTAAATGGTTTAATTGGATCACTAATTAGGAGGAGTCCTAATTGACTGACTCGAGTTAGCTCGATTTGACCTAAATCGATTAGAATGAGTTCTGATCAGATTAGGTCAACTTGCACTCGGACCCACTGCTGGCTAAGTATGGAACCCAATGGGTCACACACTTAGGACAGATAATCAAGGATTTAATTTGGAATTAAATCTCGTTTGCAGATGAACACACTAGCATGTGTTGCAAACCATGACTTCTACTTGAATCGGATTCGAGTTAGGGTTCCGATTTGGTCTTTTTTAGATCCAAATTCATTCCGGTTTGAATCTAATTGAAGATTTAAAATGTTGGGCTAACAATAGGCTAGCAATTGGGATAACCTAAGAGGCTAAACCCCTTTCCCACATCGCCTAAAACCCCTCCCCCTCTCTTCCCACGCGCGCGCGCAAGGAGAAGAGTCCACACGCGCGTGGACTCTCTCCAAATCGCGTTTTTGCGTGAAAAGAAAGAAGGGAATGGCGTCTTTTGGTTGATGAGGCGTGGATCAGAGTCCACCTAGGCATGGACTCTTCAAAATGGGAATTACGGTGAAAAGAAAGAAAAAAAAAACTCCGAAGGGGCGCGACTCTTTTCTCTGCGCGCGCCCTTCTGAGTTTTTCTCGATCCCTCTTCGCGTCTGTCCATCCCAAAGGCCGTGAGATTAATCCCAAAGGCCGTGAGATTAATATCAAGGGCCGTGAGATTAAGAGAGAAGACGTGAGAAGGGAGAGAGGGGCGTGAGAGGATTTTTCAGAAGGAGAAGGCGCCTCTCTGTCGCCTATTTAAGAAGAAGGCTTCACCGTAAAAATCTATTCCAGTTTTTCTACGGCGAAGCCTTGCTTCTCTTTCCTTCTCCCTCTCCAGAAGACTGTTTCCCCCTCCTCTCTTTCTTCTTTGATTCCTTTACAGAGCCTAGGCTCTGTCGAATCTCAGAACAGAAGGAGAGTCAGAGAGAGAAACTCTCCGACGGTAAAGGAAGAAGGCGCCTCTTTTCTTCTTTCTTACATTAAGACAACTTTGTCTTAATCTTCTTCTCCCTCCAAGACAAGCCTTGTCTCATTTTAGGACAAAGGCTTATTCTTAAGACAAGAGTGTCTTAAGGGGCCAGAACTGCCAAAAACTGGGAGAAGGGTAAGAGAGAAAGTTTTAGTCCCTGTTTGGCTAAAGGTGTTCTAGCCAATAGCTCATATATCAAGTTCTTGGGGTAGAACTTGATTGGAAGGAACCCAAATTGAGAAGTCACTGTCTTGATCATCTGCCCGTGTGGATCACCATCGGAGGGCGGACAAGTGGACGCCTGGTGTGTTCAAAAGGTTACTCCATTTGGAGTTTATTTCTACATCAGATTGGATATAGCGATCTGAGGTTAGTATCTAAACTGTGTTTAAATTTGGACATGCATGTAGTCATAAGCTTTAATTGCTAATAAGGAGATTTTGGGATTAGGGTTCGGACCTGATTTCATAAAGTTTTTGAAATCCACACTTCCGCACTGGTCACCGAACCCAACAGTAAGGTGATTAATTCCCAAATTTCAGATCAAAATTAGTTGTAGGAAATTATGTATGAAATTTTGAAGTCAAGCATGCAGATTAGAACCTAGAAAAGTATTAAAGAAGGATCGCCGGGGTTGAGAAGCCTCGGTTAGGGCAAGTTCTCCTACAATATAATTACTAGAGGTAGAGGGGGTGTACATGACAATGTCTAAAGTTCTCGGTAAAGATTGCAGTGAAGGGATCTCTCGGTTCTCGATGGATGTGGCTTGAAAAACTGAGCCAAAGACCCATGGATACCCGGCTTTCTGCTCGGTGGTCCGATAGAGGCTTGGCTGGAGTCGTTGGATTCATAGGAACTCGGGGACCTGCAAACGACCTGTCAGGGGTTAGAAAACTCAGAGAAAATAAAGAAAACAAAGGAAAACAACAAAGAAAAGAAAGTTTTGGAGGGGGCTGGAAGGATGGTAGGCGGCAAGAAGATGGTAGCAAACACCAGGAAGAAGAACTCTCAAACCCCTTAATGCACACAACAGGGTAATCACACAAAACAATATAAGAACTCAAGGTTTATTTCATATATCAAAATCAATCCTCATACAAGAGACTAGGGTCCTTTAAATAGACCCTTTGTCTTGCGCTCCAAGTAAGGATACATTAGTCTTTACATAAGAATCCTACTGCTATTCAAACCCTAGCTAGAAAATAAGGAAACATTAAATAGAAAAAATCCTTAAAAATTCTCTTGACTTGATCAACACTCCAAGGATGCCTAGGGGGGCATGTTGGGCTTCTAAGAGCAGTAAGAGACTTGCCCAAAGGGGCTTGGGTGCATGGGCTTAGGCCTCTGGAAGCTGGGGTGGCCTGGTAGCCAGGTAGCAGGAATATTCCTTGGTATCTATCTTCTTAGGGGCTTGGGCTTGGCGCCTGGGCTTGATTTCCTTAGGATAGGATGCAGGTGGACCTCTAGAATCATGGATGCCCTATTTTATGAATATATTCTGGCATCTGGAAGGGAATCTGGGCATCTGGAGGACATCTGCAAGGAATTAGGATTTTCTGAATTTTCCTCCTGGGGTCTTCAAATCTTCAAGCTGGGTTGGACTTGTGCTATACTTCCATGTCTTCAATCTGGTTGGACTTGGTCTTCACTTGTATTATATGGTTTAGAGTCTTCAATATGGTTGAACAGGACTCAAAAAAATAAAATTAGCTCGACATGAGCTGATTAACACTAGACTAAACTAGCACAACATGAGCTGACTAGTACATTACTAAAATAACAACTCAAAAGACTCAAATAACAACTAAAATGGACTCAGATGGGCTAAGTGCTTATTACATATGGACTCATAAATTTTTGATCAATCCATAGAGGGTTGTAAAGCCTCTGTCTTATTCTGGTGCCTCCGGTGTCCTCACCAATTCTCCAGGGATGGGAGGAACTCGACCCTATCGAGTGAAGATCAAGCTGGATCACATATCTTTCGAGGAGGTCTGGGTTGAGGTGCTGCAATTCCTCTCGAGAAATTCACGAATTGTCCGATTCTGGCCAGCCTTGCCATCAGACCAGGAAGCATTGATAGCCGCACCCCTTGGTCGTGATGGCTTGATTGTCTAGGATACGCTCGATCCATTCTCCTCTCTCAGGACAAATTTGTTAGTGGACACTCTGGGTTAAGGTCACTCATAATAGGAGGGGATAGGTCCAAAGGCCTCACTAGGTATCGCTGCCGGTTCCCTGTACTCCACCGGGTCTATAATATTGAAGGTAGAACTAATGCCCAAATCCGAAGGCATGTCTAACACCTCGGCATTTGATCCAACCTTCTCTATCACTTTAAAAGGTCCAGCTCTGTGAGCATGATGCTTCTTTTAGGCCTAAGCCTAACTAAGAAAGAATCCACTACATCAAATTCTTTTACCCTTCTTCGGGAATTAGCCAGTTGTTTTAAGATTAGTGCGAGTGGTGAACATGCTAGGCACATGCAGACTCCTATCAAGATGATGCAAAGGACTCAAACCTATACCTAACAGACTTGACTAAACAGGTTTATTAGGTCTTAACTACTACTTGGGCATGGGGGCATGAGTCATGGTTGATGGGTGACATGCAGAAGAAAATTTGCTAGTAACTCCTAATAGGTGGCAGAGGGTCTGCCAAAAGTAGGTAGCAAATGGGATGGCCTCTATGGATCCTTGCAACCTAGTAACCTCAACAAAATGTAACCTAATAGTTCTAGACATATGAGAAGACTTAGGAAAGGGTAGGAAATAGGAAGTGGGTTCAGAATTAGTCTGGTAGGGTGGAGAAAAAGGTTCCTGGTTAGTTGGATAAAGTAGAATAAAAGAAGGCATGTTAGGGACTAATCCTAGACTAATGAGGCTAACCTTACGGGGTTGCGGTATATCTATGGGCAAGAACAGGTCCATGCTATGGAAGGATGGGTCAACAATTTCTGGGAAGAGATCTTCAATACGAATGGCAGGATGGGATTCATCTTGAGGGCAATGTGTTAAGTAAGCTAAATCCTTAATAAAGTCTTCTTGTTCATGGAATTTTGGAATAGGCTCTACAATTAGATCATTTTCTAGTGTTTCCTCAGGTAAAATCCTAGTATCAGAGTTCTCTTCCTCTAATTGTTCTTCCACTATAGCTTTAGGTTGGATGTGGTCAAGGTCAACTAGCTCTGGGTTGGTTTCTACCTGGATATCTACTCGGTCAGCTAATTCGAGGTCTACTAAAGGTGTCTCCTCCTTCATACTCATCCACTAGGCTCGCATCAGCTTCATACACTTCCACGTTAATGTAAGCCTTGTCAATCTTATGAATGGTTGGAGAAGGTCTGCTAGGAAAAAATTGGCTAGGTCCTGGTTTCTGATTATGGACACTAATCCTAGTAGGTTCAGGTTGCCTTAGGGGTAGTGGCTCACTACTGGGCTCATATTTAGGGGTACTAATCCTATGGGGTTCAAGTTGACTAAGGGAAACCTGACTAGTACTAGATTGATACCTAGGGGTTATGGGCTCCCTAGGCTCATAGGACAAGGGTGCAGATCTATGGGTCATGGGATTATAAGATCTGGGGTCATAGGATTTGGGTTTAGCTCTATGGGTCTTGGGTCTACTAGACTCATGGGATATGGGTTCGTAGATTCTAGAGTCAGAGGATTTGGAGTCATAAGATCTATAGGTTGTGGGTATTCTAGGCTTAGAGGGAGAGGGTAAATAGGATCTATCTTCCTGGTCTATAAAATCCTGATTGGGTCTTCTAGGACTAACCTTAGGGATTGGGTCATGACGATGGGCCCTCCGAGGTTCAGCCTCAAGGTATGGATCAGGGTTTGGGATCCTCCTAGGTTCAGTATCATAGTATGGGTCATGACGATGGGCTCTCCTAGGTTCAACCTCTCGGTAGGGATCAGGGTTTGGGGTCCTCCTAGGTTCAGTATCATTGTATGGGTCATGACGATAGGTTCTCCTAGGTTCAACCTCACGGTAGGGATCAGGGTTTGGGGTCCTTCTAGGTTCAGTATCATAATAAGGGTCATGACGAGGGGCTCTCCTAGGTTCAACCTCATGGTGGGGATCAGGGTTTGGGGTCCTCCTAGGTTCAGTATAATAATAAGGGTCATGGCGATGGTCTCTCCTAGGTTCAACCTCACGGTAGGGATCATGGTAAGGGGTTCTCCTAGGGATGGGCTCCTTATATGGGTTAGAGTATTGGGTTCTCCTAGGATTGGACTCCCTATATGGGTCAGAGTAGTGGGTTCTCATAATGGTTTCACTAGGTTGAGTTGGGTTGAGGCTATTGGTCTGGGTCAACTGAGTCATTTGGGTAATTAATTGGGTAGTTATTTGTGTAGCCATCTGGGCCATGGATTGGGTTAGTTGCTTAATGAGTGCATTAATCTAGGATTCAAGGTTATCCGTGGGTTCAGCCAAAAGTGGAGATGGTGGGTGATATGAAACCCCTGATCTAGCGCTCATGCAAGACTCGATCAGACTGACTACAGCTGACTAGACCTAGAGTCCAAACTAGATGCTCAATCAGGATGGCAAACTAGCCTATAGTAACCCTATACTTAGCCAGGCAAGTGTAAGGGGAGTGTTAGGTCCTTGATTGCCAATCCTAGACACCAATCAGAGATTGGCTAGGTAGGTGGACCAGCACACAAGCCCTTCGGGATTGAATTCCTGAACCACCATTCTAGACACTGAGCACAAGGCACACAGGTTAACTTGACATAGTGATCTAACACTAGCCCGGACCCGACTAGTTGGTGTCCCTAGCCAACTAGGGCAAATTAGGTCTAATCGATTTTAAGTTAAGCTTGGGACCGAATGCAGGGGATATGGTTTTGGGCTAAGGAGAGGTGATCAAATCCTCCCCCCATTTGACATAGCAAGAGTGCCCTTAAAGGTAGATTATACAATGATGGCAGGCAGATGATGCAAATTAGGGTTAGATGTTTTAGTAGCTTTTATATATGTAATTTTTTTTTTGGTATTTTCATAAATATAAGAAAACTTGAAAATTATGGCCTAATATGTATAAAATATACTAAAATTAAAAGATATTGAAAAGGGATACTAAACAAAACCCTAAACCTTCCAAAATTGTCTTGCTGAAAAACAGAGCAGAAAGTTTGCAGGTAGTATATCGGCTTGAATAAAATTCACAGACAAAAATAAAATTTGTAAAAATCCTGGAAAATAAAATGAATTATGAGAAATTTCAAAAAATATATTTTAGAATTTTTGGAGTTTAGAACAGGGAGAAATAACTAAATTAATAGAGCATATACGGACTGAGAAATTGCAGAAAACAAGCGCTAATCTAAGCTCTGATACCAAATGATGCGGGACTAATATGCTTGCAATTATTTTTGTATGTTTTATATGTGGGGTTAGGTTATTAATTCCCAAATTTCAGATCAAAATTAGTTGTAGGAAATTATGTTTGAAATTTTGAAGTCAAGCATGCAGATTAGAACCTAGAAAAGTATTAAAGAAGAATCGCCGGGACTGAGAAGTCTCGGTTAGGGCAAGTTCTCCTATAATATAATTACTGGAGGTAGAGGGGGTGTACTTGACAATATTTGAAGTACTCGGTGAAGATTGCAGTGAAGGTATCTCTTGTTTCTCGATAGATGCGGCCTGGAAAATCGAGCCAAAGACCCGCGGATACCTGGCTTTCTACTCGGTGGTCCGATTGAGGCTTGGCTGGAGTCGTTGAATTCGTAGGAACTCGGGGACCTGCAAATGACCTGTCAGGGGTTAGAAAACTCAAAGAAAATCAAAAAAATAAAGGAAAATAGCAAAGGAAAGAATATTTTGGAGGGGGCTGGAAGGATGGTAGGTGGCAAGAAGATGGTAGCAAACACCAGGAAGAAGAACTTTCAAACCCCTTTATGCACACAGTAGGGTAATTACACAAAATAATATAAGAACTCAAGGTTTATTTCATATATCAAAATCAATCCTCATACAAAAGACTAGGGTCCTTAAAATAAACCCTTAGTCTTGGGCTCCAAGTAAGGATACATTAGTCTTTACATAAGAATCCTACTCCTACTCAAACCCTAGCTAGAAAATAAGGAAACATTAGGTAGAAAAAATCCCTAAAAATTTTCTTGACTTGGTCAACACTCCAAGGATGCCTAGGGGGCATGTTGGGCTTCTAAGAGCAGCAAGAGGCTGGCCCAAAGGGGCTTGGGCGCATGGGCTTGGGCCTTTGGAAGCTGGGATGGCCTGGTAGCTAGGTAGCAGGAATATTCCTTGGTATCTTGCTTCTTAGGGGCTTGGGCTTGGCGCCTGGGCTTGATTTCTTTGGGATAGGATGCAGGTGGACCTCTGGAATCATGGATGCCCTGGTTTATGAATATATTCTAGCATCTGGAAGGGAATCTGGGCATCTGGAGGGCATCTGCAAGGAATCAGGTTTTTCTGAATTTTCCTCTTGGGGTCTTCAAATCTTCAAGCTGGGTTGGACTTGAGCTATACTTTCATGTCCTCAGTCTGGTTGGACTTGGTCTTCACTTGTATGATGTGGTCTTGAGTCTTCAATATGATTGAACAGGACTCGAAAAAATAAAATTAGCTCAACATGAGCTGACTAACACTGGACTGAACTAGCTCAACATGAGCTGACTAGTACAGAACTAAAATAACAACTCAAAAGACTCAAATAACAACTAAAATGGACTCAGATGGGGTAAGCCCTAATTACAGATGGACTCATAAATTATTGATCAATCCATAGAGGGTTGGAAAGCCTCTGTCTTATTCTAGTGCCTCCGATGTCCCCACCAATATGTGCATGCCAAGAGTCCGAAGCCCTTGGGACTCTTGGTTTAATAAATCGATAAAAGCTATAAAATTAGGATAAATTTTAATTTGGTTGCCCCACTTAAGGCTCAACCTAATTTAAGTTCTACTCAAATTAGTTAGCCCAAATAGCAAGTATTAAATCCAATCTAATTAGGTTAGGAGTTAGGCTAGCTAACATATACTAGTAGCCAATTAGGATCCTATGATCCTAAAAAAATATAAATAACTTCCCTGATCAATTCCTTTATGTATGCAATCTTGTAAACTTTTCATCTAGCTAGTAGTAGGTCTAGATTTATGTCAATTTAGTTTGATTAGAAATTAACTAATCAAATTAGGTCAAATATAGCTAACCCTAGCTGCCAATTTGAACTATCTTTCAGTATGACTTATGAATTCAATCAATTTATTTTATGAAAACCTACAAGACACATGCCTACCTAGAAGATGAAAAATTTGATAAAACTTAATAAAATATCCTTCAGTAGTAAGTTATCATGTAATTTAATCATTCGATCTTTCTTTATCTCGAATAAGTGCTAGGTATAAAGAATTGTCAAATCCTCATACTTTATTTATTCAAATCTCAAATCACTAATGAAGCCTCGATCAATAAAAGATTAGAAATCTTTTGCTAATTTTATCCTACTTTAATCAAAGACTTCCTGAGTCATCATTTGATGAGATTATATGGAATAAATACTCCTCATACTAGGAGTGATCGATTCCTTGTAGACCTACTCATAACCTTCATACACAATTTACCATATCCATGAATATTCTATACCTGACTAAGTCATGAATAAGTATGAACCAAAACGTGGATTCATGTGTACAAGATATGATGGTGATCTCAGGTCTAAGGATCACTTACATAACTTCCACTAAGAGAATCATCTTTTGACAAGTAAGTAAGACTTTCATAAAATGTTTTCATAATGGATCAATTCAGTGAACTCATATCTAGTTGAGCACCAACATTCTTGTATTAGTGTCCTCACATAAGTGGTCATGAGACCAACCCTTTCTCCATCGAGCATACATAGGATGTGCCAGTCTTTCTGGATACATCTATCCCGATACAATGATCCTATGACTGGAAATATTTTAGATTAGAATTTATAAGATCTTAAGTCTCATTATTATGAACTCCATCATAACCCTAAAATTATTTTTCTAATCTATGAGATTCATCATAATCATAAAACAACAAAGTATAAGATACAACGATGAAACAAAATGCTTTTATTAATATCATACAGGGTCAAGAGAATTTTTATAGAAAAGCCCACGTTATATAAGAATTATGATATGCTTTCAAGGAACTATTTTATTGCCGCATGGATCATCGTGGCCTATAGCTCTGGCGCGTCACCACTGCATCGGGTGCCTCCTCCCACTGGATGTGCTTCCTCCTCTTCGAGGGTCAACTCTTTAGTCCGATCGGCTTGGAAAATAGAGGAGACCCGGGTCAGGGATTTCGGTGAGGACACCCCAATAATCAAGTTAGTGGGATGACCAAGGAGAAGAAAACCTTTATGGTGGAAAGTTTCAGGGGACTCTCCATGTAGAGGGTGAAAAAATGTAGGATTGAGATTGTGAGAGCAAGATGGAGATGGGATAGGTGAGCCTGGAAGGATCATTTGGCTAGCTCCTTGCCCGATAGCTCCCTCATCCTCCTTTTCTCCCTTGCTTGCCTACCTCTCGCCTTCCTCTTTTTTGACCTTATGACTTGTGTGATGGCCTAGACCAAATCTAGGGCATCGTCCTAGTGTCCTTCTTAATGTGCCCTCTCCAGGTGTCCTCTTTGGAGGGGATTGCCACTACTCATGGCTTCTCCTTCTTCCACTACCCTCTCGGACTGGTCCTTCAAAGGAGATCCTTCTGTTGGGGGTGTCATTTTTCTTAAGAGGGGCAGGTGCTGTGCCACTGAGCCCTGTGTCATGATGGGATGTTTTCATTGCTGGAGGGACTGTCCGAGGGTCATAGGGCCCTAGGGCTTGATAGAATACTCCTTTTAGGGGAGATTCACATTACGAGGGTTGCTGCCCCTGGTTGCATGATTGTTAGTGTGGCAGATCATCATGGGGCTCAAAGCCTGGGAAGCACACTCCATGAAGAGTTTGTAGGTGGTGCATCGTAGAGTTTGAATTCATGGCTGGGTATGGTCAGGCTTCGTCCTGCCATGGTTTGAATTTCTATTGGCCTTTCTGATACGGGGATGAGTCCCGCCTTAGGAGAACTCTGCCCTAGAACTTGCCTTGACAGCATGAGAATGACCCCGACCGGGTGCTGACCTTAGAAGGAGGGCTCGCCTTATGAGCACGACCCCGAATGGGAGCTGACCTCGGTAGGAGGGCTTGCCTTGGTCATAGGAGCACGACCCTGACCCGGTGCCGACCTCAAATGGAGGGCACACCTAATCAGCACGGCGTCGACTGGGAGCTAACCTTGTAAGAGGGCTTGCCTTGTGAGCATGACCCTGGCCAGGTGTCGACCTCAGACGGAGGGCTCGTCTCATGAGCACGACCTTGGTTGGGAGCCATCTCGGCAGGAGGGTTCACCTTGATCTTCCCCCCGGGGGCTGCATCCATGATGCGGGACTAATATGCATGCAATTCTTTTTGTATATTTTATATATGGGGTTAGGTGATTAATTCAAGATTTTTAGATCAAAATTAGTTGTAGGGAATTTTATATGAATTTTTGAATCGAGGGATGTAGATTAGGACCTAGAAAAGTACTAAAGAAGGATCGCCGTGGCTGAGAAGCCTCGGTTAGGGCAAGCTCTCGTACAATATAATTACTAGAGGTAGAGGGGGTGTACTTGACAACATCTAAAGCACCCGATGAAGATTGCAGTGAAGGGATCTCTCGTTTCTCGATGGATGCAGCCTGGAAAACTGAGCCAATGATCCGCGGATACCCGACTTTCTGCTCGGTGGTCCGATTGAGGCTTGGCTGGAGTTGTTGGATTCGTAGGAACTCGGGGACCTGCAAACAACCTATCAGGGGTTAGAAAACTCAAAGGAGATCAAGAAAATAGAGGAAAACAGCAAAGGGAAGAAAGTTTTGGAGGGGGCTGGAAGGATGGTTGGCAGCAGGAAGATGGTTGCAAACACCAGGAAGAAGAACTCTCAAACCCCTTTATGCACACAGTAGGGTAATCACACAAAGCAATTGAAGAACTCAAGGTTTATTTCATATATCAAAAATCTCCCTTCATACAAGAGGCTAGGGTCCTTTAAATAGACCCTTAACCTTGGGCTCCAAGTAAGGGCAAATAAGTCTTTACATAAGAATCCTTTTCCCTCTCAAACCCTAGCTAGAAAATAAGGAAACATTAGGTAGAAAAAATTCCTAAAAATTCTCTTGTCTTGGCCAACACTTCAAGGACACCTAGAGGGGCGTGTTGGGCTTCTAGGAGTAGCAAGAGGCCAGACCAAAGGGGCTCGGGTGCATGGGTTTGGGCCTCTGGAAGCTGGGGTGGCCTGGTAGCCAGGTAGCAGGAATATTCTCTGGTATCTTGCTTATTAGGGGCTTGGGCTTGGTGCCTGGGCTTGATTTCTTTGGGCTAGGATGCAGATGGACCTCTAAAATCAAGGATTCCTTGGTATATGAACATATTTTGGCATCTTGAAGGGAATCTGGGCATCTGGAGGGCATCTGCAAGGAATTAGGGTTTTCTGAATTTTTCTCTTGGGGTCTTCAAATCTTCAAGCTAGGTTGGACTTGGGCTATACTTCCATGTCTTCAATCTGGTTGGACTTGGTCTTCAATTGTATGATGTGGTATTGAGTCTTCAATATGGTTGAATAGGATTCAAAAAAAAAAAAATTAGCTCGACATGAGCTGATTAACACTGGACTGAACCAGCTCAACATGAGCTGACTAGTACAGAACTGAAACTCAAAATACTCAAATAACAACTAAAATGGACTCAGATAGGCTAAGCCCTTATTACAGATGGACTCATAAATTATTGATCAATTCATAGAGGGTTGAAAAGCCTCTATCTTATTCTGGTGCTTTTGGTGTCCCCACCAATTCTCCCGTGGTGGGAGGAACTCGACCCTGTCGAGTGAAGATCAAGCTGGCTCACATATCTCTCGAGGAGGTCTAGGTTGAGGTGCTGCAAGTCCTCTCGAGAAATCCATGAATCATCCGACTCTGACCGGCCTTGCCATCAGACCAGGAAGCATTAATAGTTACGGCCCCGGGTAGTGATGGCTTGATCATCCAGGATACGCTCGATCCGTTCTCCTCTCTCAGGCCAATTTGTTAGTGGACACTCTGGGTTAGGATCACTCACAATGAAAAGGAACAGGTCCAAAGGCCTCACTAGGTATCACTACCGGTTCCCTATACTCAACCAGGTCTGTAATATTGAAGATAGAACTAATGCCCAAATCCGAAGGCAAGTCTAACACCTAGGCATTTGATCCAACCTTCTTTATCACTTTAAAAGGTTCGGCTCTGCGAGCATGATGCTTAGCCTAACCAAGATAGAATCCACTACATCAAGTTCTTTGGTCCATCTTTGGGAATTAGCGAGTTTGTTTAAAATTAGTGTAGGTGGTAAACATGCTGGGCACATGCAGACTCCTAACAAATGATTCAAAGGACTCATACTAACACCTAACAGACTTGACTATGCATTCCTATAGAAGGAAATTTTATTGAACTCTTTGGATCTAAACCTAAGAGATTATAGGTTCCCTAGGTTTGATCCTAGCTTGACATGCACATGAAAATTTACAGTGAACTCCTAGCAAATTCCAAAGAGTATGCCAGAAGTAAGATGCAAACCTAACATGCGTGATGAATGCATGCAGTATGCTAATCTCAGTTAAATGCAATCTAATAATTCTAGAAATGCTGGAGGTGTCAGGAAAGGGCAGAAAATATGAAGTGGGTTTGTAATTAGTTTGGTAGGGTAGAGAAAAAGGTTCAAGGTTAGTTGGGTAAAGTTCGATATAAGAAGGCATGTCAGGGACTAATCCTAGACTAATGAGGCTAACCTTACGAGGTTGCGGTATATCTATGGGGTTTGCATAATGGAAGGATGGGTTACTAATCTCAGGGAAGAGGTCCTTAATGGAAACTATAGGAGGAGGCTCATCCTGAGGGTATTGATTCAAAGAGATCAAGTCCTTCACAAATTCTTCTGGTTCTTGTATTTTAGGACTAGACTCTATAATTTGGCTCTCCTCTTCGGTTTCCTCAGGTAAGGCTCTAGTAGCAGTACCTAGGTTCTCTTCCTCTATTTGTTCTTCCACTATAGCTTTAGGTTGGATGTGGTCAAGGTCAACTATCTCTAGGTTGGCTTCTACCTGGGTATCTATTCGGTCAACTAATTCTAGGTCATCTAAAGGTGTCTCCTCTTCTCCCTTATACTCATCCACTAAGTTTGCATCAGCTTCATACACTTCCGCGTTAATGTAAGCCTTGTCAATCTCAGGAATGGTTGGAGAAGGTCGGCTAGGGAAAAATTGGCTAGGTCCTGGTTTTTGAATATGACACTAATCCTAGTAGGTTCAAGTTTCCTAAGGGGTAGTGGCTCACTACTGGGCTCATATTTAGGGATACTAATCCTATGGGATTCAAGTTGATTAGGGGAAGCATGACTAGTACTAGGCTGATACTTAGGGGTTATGGGTTCTCTGGGCTCATAGGACAAGGGTGCAGATCTATGGGTCATGGGATTATAGGATCTGGGGTCATAGGATTTTGGGTCAGCTCTATGGTCAGGTTCTAAGGATGGATCATGGTATGGGGTCCTCCTAAGGTTGGGCTCCCTATATGGGTCAGGATATTGGGTTCTCCTAGGATTGGACTCCCTATATGGGTCAGAATATTGGGTTCTCCTAGGGTTGTACTCTCTATATGGGTCAGAGTATTGGGTTCTCCTAGTATTGGACTCCCTATATGGGTCAGAGTATTGGGTTCTCCTAGGATTGGACTCCCCATATGGGTCAGAGTATTGGGTTTTCCCGGGTTCAGTATCATAATAAGGGTCATGGTAAGGGGTTCTTCTAGGTTCAGTATTATAGTATTGGTCAGACTGAGGGGCTCTCCTAGGTTCAACCTCTCGGTATGGATTAGGGTTTGGGGTCCTCCTAGGTTGAGGTGAATCAGGATCTGGCTCAGACTGTGACCCATGGGTTTTTCCTGGGATCCCTACCCGGACTTCAAACTGATCAAACCTATTAGCAAGATGGTCAATTCTATCATTGGTTTGAATACTAGACTGAGTTAACTGGGTCATCTGGGTAGTCGTCTGGGTAGCCATCTGGGCCATTTGATCAGCTAGGGCTTTCATTTGGGCTTGCAAATTTTCCAAGGGTTCAGACATTTGTGAAGGAGGTGGGTGATATGAAACTCCTGATCTAGTGCTCATGCAAGACTCGATCAGACCGACTACAGCTAACTAGACCTAGAGTCCAAACTAAGGGCTCAATCAGGGTGGCAAACTAGCATATAGTAACCCTGTACTCGGCCAGGCAGGTGTAAGGGGAGTGTTAGGTCCCTGATTGCCAATCCTAGACACCAATCAGAGATTGGCCAGGTAAGCGGACCAGCACACAAGCCCTTCGAGATTGAATCCATAAACCACCATTCTAGACACTGAGCATAAGGCACATACAGGTTAACTTGACATAGTGATCTAACACGTAGCCCGGACCGGACCAGTTGGTGTCCCTAGCCCACTAGGGCAAATTAAGTCTAGTTAATTTTAGGTTAAGGCTTGGGATTGAATGCAAGGGATGTGGTTTTGGGTTAAGGAGAGGTAATCAAATCCTCCCCCCATCTGATATAACAAGAGTGCCCTTAAAAGTAAATTATGCAATGATGGCAAGCAGATGAGGATGCAAATTAGGGTTTAGATGTTTTTGGTATTTTTGGAGAATATGTAATTTTTTTTTTTGGTATTTTTTTTTAAATAGAAGAAAACTTGTAAATCATGGCCTAATATGCTAGTAATATACTAAAATTAAAAGATATGCAAAATATGCTAAACAAAATCCTAAAACTTCCAAACTTGTCTTGCTGAAAAAACAGAGCCAAAAATTTACAGGCTGTATTTCGGCTTGTAGAAAATTCACAGGCCATAATAAAATCTGAACAAATTCTTAAAATTACTATGAGGTTTGCTTTCTCTCTACCCTAAGTAGGTATTGTATGTCGAGCTAGTCCTACTGGGGTTTCTTAATCCCGAGGTCCTGTTTTCGTTTTCACTTTAGGGCTTTGAATTGCTAGCGTAAGCTTACATAACTCTTCTTTCGTATTTCTGGCCTTTGCTTGTGATCGGGAATCGAAACCCTAAAAAATATCTAAAACTCATCAAACATAAAAAAAAAAAAAAGAAATTCCTTACGTCATAAGCATCCATCCCAGCATCCCTAGCCTTAACCCCCCTTGTTCCACATCAACTATCCTCTACTTTCCCTAGCCCCTCAGTAGGAATGCGAAAGCATAACCCCATCCCCATACTAACTTCATCTTTTAGGTTGTTTGGGTATTTTCTACTTGGGTTAGTGACTTCATCTTTTGGGTTGTTTGGGTATTTTCTACTTGGGTTAGTTTAGAAAAAATTTGGATTAATATAATTATCTAGACCCTCCACCATGACCACCATCATCCTGTCAGTCAACTCCTCTAAGCCTAGCCAATCTTTGCTCCCCGAGCACCTTGCTCACATGGTTATGAAGGTGCATGCTTGAATATGGAATTAGCATATTTTTTTCAAAGCAAATCTAGAAACCCCTATTGACTTCTAATTTTAGATTTGTTGGGCTTAATTAAATTATATTCCTATTTGGGGTAAATTTTTTTGACTACTATTATCTCGGGTTGACAATCCAGGTTCGAAGGCTTTACCAGACTTGCCATCAAACCAGGACTGCAACCTGACTTGGTTAACACCTTCTTTCCAAAATTGACCATGATCAAGTTTGTGAGCACCTTCCCTTTATTTAAAATAAATCTATTTAATTGATATTGATAGAAAGCATAACTCTTTGATTTTATTCAATTTATATATTAATTGCTTGTGTTGAGCCTAACCTTACGGGTCATTTCTTAATTACCCATGATCCTATTTTTAAGATCTAGGATTGGTGGGGACACCAGGATCAGACACAGATCACTGAATCCCATATGGTTTACTGATTATGATTTTTTTTAGAACCTTAGTCATGTGTCACAATTTTGTAAGCAAGTAAGATTGAGTCCTGTAATAAGTTGAGACTAGTTGATTTGTCTCAACCTAGTCCAATCTATTAAGTCCTATATTTAAGTATGAGTCTAGTGAGAGTCTAATTTTTGTACAAGAGGAGAGGATACCCTATTTTGGAGTTCCACCATGCCTCATCCAGGAGTCAGAGGTCTTAACATCAACCAATTGGACCTTGTATGCAATCCCAGGGTCCAACATTCCTGCAAGAAGCCCAGATGCCCTCCAGATGATTTCCAAATGCTAGATTTCCTCCAGATGCCAGGAAATATTCCATATACCAGGCCACCCCAAGATCCTAAAGACATACTTGCACCCCAGCTCAGGAGAATTCAAGGCCCAGGTCCATAAAGAACCAAGATTCCATATTGATTCAAGAAATATTCCAACCCAGGGCACCCAAGCTTCCAGGAGGCCCAAATCCCATGCACCCAAACCCATTCAAGGCCGCCCAAGCCCATAAGGAGCCAGCCCATTTCTGCCCCTTGAAGCCCACATGCCATCCCTAGGTGTCCTTGGAGTGTTTACTTGGTCCAAGCCAAGTGGAGAGAGGGAGGGACAAGACTAGGTCAAGTTCCTAACCTAGTTGGGATTTGTTTTCCTCAATATTTTAAGACTTGTAATTCTAACCTAGCTAGGAGAGGACTTGTAACCTAAGTGGGAGAAGACTTGTAATTTCTTTAGGAGAGGGCATGTGAGCTATTTAAATACCCCACCCCTCTTCCTCTTGTAATCAATCTTTTTCTCATATGAATTAAGCTTTGCTGAAATTTTGAGTTAATTGCCTTGTATTTTGTTCTTGTGTTGGTTCTCTAGTTTTGAGTGCTCTCCTTGTACCCTGGCCGAACCCCTACTGCCCTAGTATCCTTCTACATCCTAGAAGATCAGCTACACCCAAGAGAAGAGTGCCCTTGCTGCTGTCCAAGTGAAGGAACCCCGTCTTCTCTAGGCCGCTAGCTTCTAACCCTAATCCTGCTTCAACCCAAACCCTAGTTTTTTTTCCTTTTATTATTTGCTATTTCGATTGACCTTTGATGCTTGCAGGATCCCCGAGGTGTTTCACCTTCTCAAAGGAGGGTTTCCTTGCTTCGAGGACTGCCCAGATCAGCCATCAAATCCAAGGGAATTGAAGCTTCATCATCCAGGCTCCAATCAGAGTGTGTGTGATCTCTTCATCTTTTGAATCTACATTCTCTGACTGGTAATATCCTTCCCTACTCTTGATTTCTAATTTGATGAAGATTAGCTATCCTAAGCCAGGAATTTCTCAATTCTCAGGTCCTGACTTTTATTATTTTGCATGAGTATGCCTACGATATGATGATTCTTTGCATTGCTGATTATCTTGCTAGTTTTTACTTAATTTTAGAAACATAGCCTATAATTTATAATTATAAAAAAAATTAAAAAAATTAGTTTACTATTTTTTCTGCTTGTTTAGCAATCTTAGAGTTGTCCCGCATTAGTTTGGTATCAGAGCGGGTTTAGGATAGCATTCATCTGCATTAGGATCTGTTATACCCAATCAACTTTTCTTTATACCGGACCGGAGTTGTTGGTCCTTCGACCGGGATGGATCAAAGATCCGACCGACCCACTTGAGGCTGATTGACCCGCTAAAGGTCTTGCCGACTGGTGCGGGCACCAGACTCAGAAGAAGACTTCAGGGCTCCATCTGGATCTCTGATTGACCTTGCCCGAAGAATTAGGGTTTTCTGGTTTTGTAATAAGGGTTGACTTGGTCAACTCAATTTTAGTTTGAGTCTGTATTTCCCTGTAATTTAAATTTTGTTGAGTCCTAGTAGTGGTCAGGTCTTCTCCAGGGTGCCACATTTTCTTCCAGGCTCATGTAAGTGGGCGCCACACTCCTAGCCACACGCCAGAGTCCAAGGGGCACCACATCTCCATCCAGTATACTTTGGTCCCCACACCACAAGAAAGTAGGTCCCTTCTTTCATGCACCACTTAAGGGGAGATCAACATAGGATCCTTAATCAAAGGAGGCACCCAAAATATTTCCATAAGAGCCAAGCTATGAAAAGAAAGCAGCAAAGCTTGGGGAGCAAGACTAGGAGGTGCCCAAATATTTCCAAATAAAACTAGGCATGGAAGGAAGAAAATTTTTCTTGAAGAGCAAGGCTAGGAGGCGCCACCTACTTACCATTTGGAGCCATCAATCAACACTTATGGAAGCTCTTGGCCGGCCATATGAGAAGAAATTGATTCTACAAACCTAATTTGAGGATCCATCCTATTAGTCCCACATGGAAAGATGTAAAACCCTGACCTCTTGTAAAGACCTATAAAATAAACCCCTCTTGCAAGTTTTGAAAAACACTGATGAATGAATTCAATTTCTGTGTGAGCAACTTTGTGTTTCTCTCTTCCGCACTTGTATTCAGGTGTTGAGCTCCGTGAGGGAGTAAATCCGGGTTCCCTAGGAACCTTGAGGAGGCATGAGATCTCCAACCCCAAAACCCTAGGTTAGCCACTTCAATTCCAAACCCTAGCCGCCCATCATCTTCTTCATTCCACCAAACATCCAAACCCTAATCCACCCCATCATCTCACGGCCCCTCTCTTCCAAGTAGAGGCCGACCACCAGCATCCAGGTCCAGATCGGCTACTTCGAATACAGAGCAAATCCCAGAGGAAGTCAGATCAGCATCCAAGAGAATCAGGATTTCAGCAACATCAATTTTCAAGTTCTTCTTATCTGGTAAATCCTTCCTTTAAGTATCTGGTTCCTTAACTTGTTCTTCTTCTTTCCTAGATCCTGAGTTCAGGAGAAGCCAACTCTGCCAAAGGACCAGTATTGGAGGATCCATTGTGAAGATATCCGAATCGGAGGATCCAACAATCTGCTCGAGAGAGTCCTTCCACCAAACTCTGTGAAGATCACTGCCTAGTACATAACCCTTCCCTTCTCTTTAGTTCTGTCCTGTTGAAAGTTCAGAGCAAAACCCTAGGTCTGGGAGTTTCTCAACCCCCAGCAATCCTTTACATCTGAACTACTCTGATAATCTAGTTTCTTTGAATTGTTCTTTCAATTATTATATAGTTTCTTTCAATTTAGTTTAACTTTCATTTGAGTCAAAGCCGACTTCTGAAAATATAAAAAAAAAAAACAAAAGGAATTAGTCTTAATTTACTTTTGCATCGCATCATCTCTTTTGTTCTGCATCAATTTTGGTATCAGAGCTTTCGTTCTGCATCAATTTTGGTATCAGAGCCCTGTCTAGGGTTTCTGACTTGCTTGCATGTTTTGAGTGTCTCTCTTTTTTACTTTGTCTACTCGAAGTAGACTCCCCAGGACGTTCGGTCCTAGGAACGAAGCGAGGTGCAAGCCCCCCCTTCCCATTCCATGGGGTGTTCCTAGGGCATATAGGGGATCCACTGGGTTACAACTTCGTAGCAGAAATTGTAAACGGGGGAAGCATTCTATTTTCAGTCTGTAACTACTCTATTGCAGGAATTGTTTCTCATTTCAGGCAACTCCAAATTACATGATTTTTATTTTCCTAGAACCAGTATAATTTAAACTATTTTACATAATTTTACTATAATTTATTGGTTTCTGTGGAATTTCTGAGAGTTAAATTACAGCAATTATGTTTCTGTGTTTCTGCAATTCAATTTTTCGAGTGATCATCTCCTAATTCATCTTAAGGGCAATTGAGCATCTAAGATAAGGGGAGGAGTTGATAACCTCTCCTTAGCCCAAAACCACCACCCATTCATTCGATCCTTAGCCTAATTTTAAAATTTATTAGACTTAATTTGCCCTAGTGGGCTAAGGACACCAACAAGTCGGATCTAGGCTAATGTTGAGTCAGTTTGTCTAGTTACTCTGTATGTGCTTTGTACTCAGAGTTTAGAATAATGGTTCAGGGATTCTATCCCGAAGGGCTTGTGTGCTGGTCCGCCTACCTGGCCAATCTTTGATTGGTGTCTAGGATTGGCATTTAGGGACCTAACACTCCCCTTACACCTGCCTGGCTGAGTCTCGAGTTACTACAGGCTAGCTTGCCACTCTGATTGGGCATCTAGTTTGGGCTCTAGGTTTAGTTAGCCCGTAGTCATTTCAATCAAGTCTCATTTGGTTTGTTTGCTTGCATCTCATGTCTACCAGGAATGGAGTACCCTACCAACCTGGTCAAACCCAACCTAATTTAGAGGCCATGGTTAGAGCTCTTACCGAAAGTATGAACAAATTGAGTCAGGATATGACTGCTACTGTGGCCCAGTTTATGGAACAAGTCCATGAGGATCTTACCCAGCTTAGGGATCGAGTCCAAGTACTTGAAGAACCTAGGCATCAGAATTGGACTCCTGACCCAGATTTTAATGTGCCTCAACCTCACCCACACCAGGAGCCTAGAAGACCTTTATACAAAGATCCTGAACCTAATCATAGGAGGCCTGACCTAGAGCCTGAAGATAGAGATGATAGGTTCATTCGGAACATCAAATTAGATGCACCCACTTTTGATGGTAGCTTAAACCCTAAGGTGTATTCTGATTGGGAGGGTGAGATGGACCAGTACTTTGAGTGGTATGCCATGTCTAAGGAAAGGAAGTTCAAGTTTGCCAAGATGAAGTTAGTACGTCAAGCTAGGTTATACTGGGGGAACATTGAGCTAACCACTAGAAGAAGTTTATGAGACCGGAATGAATTTGGTTGATGAGTATGAAGGAGAGGATGAATCCATAGAGTCTGACCAGTTAGGGGTTGTGAGATGCATCATGTCCCAGAGTAGAGTTCAGGAGGATTGGCGTAGGACTAACATCCTACAGACTTTCCTTAAACTAGGGGATAAGGTATGTAAGATCATCATAGATAGTGGGAGCTGTGTGAATGCCATTTCTGCTAGCACTGTCAAAATGTTAGGCTTAACCCCAGTCCCCCACCCCAACCTCTATAAGGTTTCTTGGGTAGACTCTACCTCTATACCCATCCAGTCTAGATGTCAGGTCCAAATCCAAATGCAATCCTATCAAGAGAAGATTTGGTGTGATGTCTTGCCCATGGGGGTGAGCAGTATAATTCTTGGGAGATCTTGGTTATATGATCATGATGCCACCCTCTTAGGAAAATCCAATACCTGTGTCTTTAGTTTTAATGGGAAAAAAATCACAATCCATTCAGTCCCTCCTAAGGACAAGGTAGCTAAAGGACCCAATAAGGTCAGAGAGATGAAGACTGGAGTGAACCTATTTAGTGCTAAGGATCTAGAACAAGAAATTCATAGTGGTTCACCCATTTGGATGTTGACTGCTAAGGAACTTAGGACTCCTACACCCTTAGAGCCTCCTCAGGCAGTTAGGCCTTTGTTAGAAGAATTCGAGGATGTTTTTCCCGAGGATCTGCCAGACCACCTTCCACCTCTTAGGGATATCCAGCATTCCATAGATTTAATCCCAGGAGCTACTTTACCCAACTTGCCCCATTATAGGATGAATCCATCTGAGCATAAGGAACTGCAAAAGCAGGTTGGAGAATTGTTGAGGAAGGGGTTCATTAGAGAGAGTCTTAGCCCTTGTGTAGTCCCTGCACAACTGACCCCAAAGAAGGATGGCACATGGAGGATGTGTGTTGATAGTCGTGCCATCAACAAAATCACAATCAAGTATATGTTCCCCATCCCTAGACTAGATGACATGCTAGATATGATGGCCGGTGCAATGATTTTTTCCAAAATTGATCTCAAGAGCAGCTATCATTAGGTTAGGATTAAACCACGGGATGAGTGGAAAACCACTTTCAAAACTAAGGATGGTCTCTACGAATGGGTTGTTATGCCTTTTGGGTTGTCCATTGCCCCTAGTACTTTCATGAGGATTATGACCCAAGTGCTTAGAGCTTTCATAGAGAAGTTTGTAGTGGTCTATTTTGATGACATCCTGATCTATAGTAAGACCCCTGCAGACCACCTAGGCCACCTTAGACAAGTCTGCCAAGTTTTGAGGAATGATAGTCTCTACGGTAATCTCAAAAAGTGTGAATTCATGACCAGTAGAGTTATCTTCCTTGGTTTTGTAGTAACCCCTGATGGCGTGGCTGCCGATCCAGAGAAGATTAGGTCCATAGTTGAATGGCCAGAGCCGACCAGTGTGCATGAAGTCAAAAGTTTCCACGGCTTGGCTACCTTCTATAGACGATTCATCAAGGGGTTTAGTACTGTAGTTGCTCCTATCACAGACTGTATTAGGAAGGGAGAATTTCAGTGGACTAAAGCAGCCCATAAAGCCTTCCTAGATCTTAAGGATAGGATGACCCAGGCACCCATTTTGAGGTTACCCGACTTTTCTAAAGTATTTGAGGTTGCCTGTGATGCTTCAGGAGTAGGTATAGGTGGAGTCCTAAGCCAAGAGAATCATCCCGTAGCATTCTTTAGTGAAAAACTTAATGATGCTAAGCTTAGGTATTCTACCTATGATAAAGAATTTTATGCGGTAGTGCAAGCTTTGTGTTACTGGAGACATTATTTGCTACCGCAGGAATTTGTGCTATTTTCGGACCATGAGGCTCTTAGATTCTTGAATTCCCAGAAGAAGCTTAACCCTAGGCATGCTAAGTGGGTAAAGTATATCCAGTCCTATACTTTTGTTTTGAAACATAAGGCTGGGACTGAAAATAAGGTAGCTGATGCCCTTAGTCGTCGATCTTTGCTATTGAATTCTGTTAGGGCTGAAGTCGTAGGGTTTGAGCAGATCAAAGAGGAATATGAGTCGTGTCCAGATTTTAAGACTGTGTACCAGGATCTAACTCAAAGACCATCTAGTGATCATAAGAATTATACCCTTTTAGATGGCTTTTTGTTCTTTAAGAATAGGCTTTGCATCCCTAGAACTTCTCTTAGGGAATTTTTGATTTGGAAAATTTGTGCTGGAGGTCTAGCTGGCCATTTTGGAAAAGGCAAGACCACCCTGGCTATTGAAGACCACTTTTTCTAGCCTAGCTTAAAAAGAGATGTAGCACACATTATGGCTAGGTGTCGGACCTGCGCTGTTGCCAAACAGCAAAAACAGAACACCGGTCTTTATACCCCACTCCCTGTCCCAGATCGTCCTTGGCAAGATGTGAGTATGGACTTTGTGTTAGGTTTGCCTAAGACCCAGAGGAGGCATGACTCTATCTGTGTTGTAGTCGACTGATTTTCTAAGATGGCCCATTTCTTGCCTTGTTCCCAAACATTTGATGCGTTTAAGGTAGCCACCCTGTTCTTTAATGAGATAGTTCGACTCCATGGCCTACCTAAGATAATTGTTTCAGATAGGGATGTCCGGTTCACCAGCTATTTCTGGAAAACCCTTTGGCATAAGTTAGGGACAAAACTTAAGTTTTCAACTGCCTATCATCCCCAAACTGATGGCCAAACCGAAGTAGTGAACCATAGTTTAGGCAATCTGTTAAGGTGTCTTGTTGGTGAAAACATTAGGAACTGGGATTTGTACTTACCTAGGGCTGAATTTGCATTCAATGACTCGGTCAATAGGTCTACGGGTAAGAGTCCATTTGAAATTGTGCATGGTTACAAACCTCACACACCTCTTGACCTATCTCCTTTACCAGTCCATACACGAGTCTCAGAGTCTGCTGAAGTTTTCGCACAGCATATGAAGGACTTGCATAAAGAAATTCATGCCAAAATAAATTTAAGTAATGAAACTTATAAGAAGTTGGCTGATTCTCAAAGGCGAGTCAAAACTTTTATTGAGGGAGACTATGTAATGATTAGGTTAAGGCCTGAACGGTTTCCTCCTGGAACTGTTAGAAAGTTACATGCTAGAGGAGCTGGACCATTTAGAGTGGTGAAGAGAGTAGGATCCAATGCCTATGTGCTCGAGTTGCCTTCAGAACTAGGCATTATCTCCACTTTCTACATTACAGACCTAGTAGAGTATAGAGAGCCAGCTATGATTCTCAGTGAGCCTTTCGAGCCTAATCCTGCTCTTGAGAGTGAACCCAACCCTATGTGTCCACCAATAAGCTGGCCTATGAGGAAAGAGCAGATTGAAAAGATCCTGGATGATCAGGTTATCTCTACTCGTAATCGAGGATACCAAAGATACCTGGTCCGCTGGAAAGGAAGGCCAGATTCTGATGACTCTTGGATCTCCCGAGAAGAATTACAAGAATTGGACCCAGACCTCTTGGAGAGATACCAGAGCCAGCTTGATCCATACTCGACAGGGTCGAGTTCCTCCCACCCCGGGAGAATTGGTGCGGGCACCAGACTCAGAAGAAGACTTCAGGGCTCCATCTGGATCTCTGATTGACCTTGCCCGAAGAATTAGGGTTTTCTGGTTTTGTAATAAGGGTTGACTTGGTCAACTCAATTTTAGTTTGAGTCTGTATTTTCCTGTAATTTAAATTTTGTTGAGTCCTAGTAGTGGTCTAGGTCATCTCCAGGGTGCCACATTTTCTTCCAGGTTCAAGTAAGTGGGCGCCACACTCCCAGCCACACGCCAGAGTCCAAGGGGTGCCACATCTCCATCCAGTATACTTTGGTCCCCATACCACAAGAAAGCAGGTCCCTTCTTTCTTGCGCCACTTAAGGGGAGATCAACTTAGGATCCTCAATCCAAGGGGGCACCCAAAATATTTCTATAAGAGCCAATCTATGAAAAGAAAGGAGCAAAGCATGGGGAGCAAGACTAGGAGGCACCCAAATATTTCTAGATAAAACCAGGCATGGAAGGAAGAAAATTTTTCTTGAAGAGCAAGGCTAGGAGGCGCCACCTACTTACCATTTGGAGCCATCAATCAACACTTATGGAAGCTCTTGGCCGGCCATATGAGAAGAAATTTATTCTACAAACCTAATTTGAAGATCCATCCTATTAGTCCCACATGGGAAGATGTAAAACCCTGACCTCTTGTAAAGACCTATAAAATAAACCCCTCTTGTAAGTTTTGAAAAACGCTGATGAATGAATTCAATTTCTATGTGAGCAACTTTGTGTTTCTCTCTTCCGCACTTGTATTCAGGTGTTGAGCTCCGTGAGGGAGTAAATCCGGGTTCCCTAGGAACCTTGAGGAGGTGTGAGATCTCTAACCCCAAAACCCTAGGTTAGCCACTTCAATTCCAAACCCTAGCCGCCCATCATCTTCTTCATTCCACCAAACATCCAAACCCTAATCCACCCCATCATCTCACGGCCCCTCTCTTCCAAGTAGAGGCCGACCACCAGCATCCAGGTCCAGATCGGCTACTTTGAATACAGAGCAAATCCCAGAGGAAGTCAGATCAGCATCTAGGAGAATCAGGATTTCAGCAACATCAATTTTCAAGTTCTTCTTATCTGGTAAATCCTTCCTTTGAGTATCTGGTTCCTTAACTTGTTCTTCTTCTTTCCTAGATCCTGAGTTCAGGAGAAGCCAACTCTGCCAAAGGACCAGTATTGGAGGATCCATTGTGAAGATATCCGAATCTGAGGATCCAACAATCTGCTCGAGAGAGTCCTTCCACCAAACTCTATGAAGATCACTGCCTGGTACAGAACCCTTCCCTTCTCTTTAGTTCTGTCATGTTGAAAGTTCAGAGCGAAACCCTAGGTCTGGGAGTTTCTCAACCCCTAGCGATCCTTTACATCTGAACTACTCTGATAATCTAGTTTCTTTGAATTGTGCTTTCAATTATTATATAGTTTCTTTCAATTTAGTTTAACTTTCATTTGAGTCAAAGCCGACTTCTGAAAATATAAAAAAAAAAAACAAAAGGAATTAGTCTTAATTTACTTCCGCATCGCATCATCTCTTTTGTTCTGCATTAATTTTGGTATCAGAGCTTTCATTCTGCATCACCGACCCACTAGAGGTCCTACCAACCCACTGAGGTCCTGCCGACTCACTCGAGGTCCGACTGATCCATTTGAGGTCCAACTAACCTACTTCAGCTGGGTCCATACTAATCAGAAGGCTCCAGAAGCCCCTTCCAGCTGGTGCTAGAATTATGTTACAATATATCCCATGATGCAGCATGTCCTGGTGCCACCTAGCCACCACCCTGATTCTCCTAGGAGCAAATTGGGTATTTTTGGCCTAGACCCTATAGATTTTGGCTATATTCTAAGCCTATATAAGATAAAGGGGGGACTCCGATTGATGAGGGCACTTTTCTTCTCCATGAGCAATCTCTTTTTGATTCTTCCATTCTGTTGCTCTAAGCCTTCCACTAACTTTGCCATCAGAGTGTCACCCGCAGGAACACCATCAGCCCGTAGGACTTCTTTGCAGGAACCGCGAGGGGCGTGCTCCAGCCAGGCTGAGAGAACCCAGTCTGGGAGATTTAGAAGCAACAGATTGGCACTATAGGAAGGGTGGTCAAACCTTCATTCCCGTTTCCCTTCTCCAAAAGGAGGAATCTACTGCTAAGACGATAGCGAATGGAAGAGCTTAGAACACCTCCAGTAGGAGAGGCTACTCCCAGTCAAGATCAGGAGAACGTCCTCGGGAGAATGACACCGCCGAGCCTACCATCACTCTGGGACAGCAGTAGTTCCAGACCCTTCTGAACCGCTTTGATACTATTGATACTGCGGTTCAAATCCTTCAAGATTCGGCCAATGATAGACGGCAACCACTCGCGGCATCCCAAACTAGCCGTCAACCTGCTGCCAAGGGAAGTCGACAACAAGGAGTCCCTCAACTCCTCTCCCATGCAACCCCGAAGCCCTATAGGTCACAAAGGTCTCATGCCAATAGAAAGAGAGTGAGGTCTGCCTCACACTCCTCCACAGACTCAGTCCCTAATGATGGCCAGCACTGCAGTGAGGACCCAAGGGACTACACCAGCAAGCTCCAGCACATGGAGGAGCAGATTGCCGAGTTGGTCGACCGACAGAAGGGAGAAGGGGGCAGGCGTACGACTCTCACCCACCTTTCTCTGCCAAAATCATGGGGGAAGCTATCCCCTGTCACTTCAAGATACTTCAGGTGGATGCCTACGATGGCACCACTGACCCACTGGATCATTTAGGCACTTACAAGGCCCATATGATGGTACAGGGCACTTCTGATGCCCTCCACTATATCGCCTTCCCTGTGACACTCAGGAAGGCAGCTCGGATATGGTTCTTCGCCATTCGATCAGGTACGATCCATTCCTTCTCCCAGCTAGAAAAACTCTTTTTGTTCCATTTCAGGACATGCAACCGGACATCGAGGAACAGGACTGCCTTTTCCTCATGCAGTATAAGGAAGGAAAAACCCTCTGAGATTTCATGGCTTGATTTAATTCAATGGCCATGGAGGTCTCGGACCTCAATGAACATGTAGCTATGTCGGCCTTCAAGAGGGGGCTACGATCGTCTAGGCTCACCTTCTCACTGGACAAAAAGTTTTTGACAAGCTACTCTGAACTACTGGCTCAAGGGTAGAAATACGTCCTCGCAAAAGAACAAGTGGCAAGCCGACACCAGGCTGAAGGAAGGTCGGCTCCCAAGAAGAGGAGTGACAAGGCTCCTGAAGTCTGACCTCCCAGTGATGGCACCAACTCGGCCCGACATTGCAGTCCTAAGCCGAATGACTTCCCTAAGAGGTTCGAGACTTACACACCTCTCTCCTCGCAAGGGAGAAAATCCTTATGGAGATAGAGAAGGAGACCTTCCTGCAGAGGCCTCACCCAATGAGGAGCCCCTCCATATCAAGGACCAGGGACAAGTATTGTCAGTTCCATCGTGACCATGGACACAGCATACAAGACTGCCTTTAGTTGAAGGATACGATCAAAGATCTAATCAGGCGGGGGTACTTGCATAAGTATGTCCGATCCCAGAGGAATCGGGCTAAAACTTCTATTGCCAGAGATCCCCCCCAGATGAGATAGAGCTGCCCAACTAGTGCCCCACCGTTGAAAATGTTGGCATGCTCCACCGTCGATCCGATTGGAGGTATGAAGAAGGTCAGGACATCTTGAAGAGGCCCCGGGGTTCTAATGTAATCAGCTTCTCCGACGAAGACCTCCTAAAGGCTTAGATCTCTGGGAATGATCCTGCTATTGTATCGGCAGCAATTGCCAATTATGATGTAAGGAGGATCCTCAATGATAATGGAAGCTCCACTGAAGTTTTACAGTATGATACTTTTGTCATAATGAACCTGCCTACACCAGGCTGCAAGAATCTCCAGTACCATTGACAGGGTTCGAGGGGAACTCTATTGGCATGGAAGGTGAAATAACTCTGCCCATGACAATCAAGTTAGAGCCTTATCAAAAGACCCTCCCCATCAATTTTGTGGTCATACGCATGACATCGGCTTACAATGCCATATTGGGACAACCAGTTCTTAACAAATTCTAAGCCATTATGTCTACCTACCACTTGCTCACAAAATTTCTAACCTAGAATGGGGTCGAAGTGATGATGGGGGATCGTAGGATGGCCAAGAAATGTTTAACCATTCAAGACAAGCAGTCAGAAGACCGTTCCATCTTGGAATTGCTTGATCCCAGGGCCGAAGCCGACTGCTATGGATAACCAGTCGAGAGGATCCTATTTGTACCCCTTCGAGAGGATGATCCCACTAGGGTCCTGTAGATTGGAAGCACACTCAGCAAAGAAGCCAAGTTGGAGTTGGTCAATTTTTTATGGGACAATGTCGACATCTTTGCCTGGTCGATGTCGGACATGCCATGCATCCCGTCGGAGGTCATAACCCACTAGCTCAAGATGGACCCAGCTTACAAACCTATCCAATAGAAGAAGAGGACTTTCACCTCCGAGAGACAAAGAGCAATTGATGAGGAGGTTGGGAAGCTCCTTGAAGCTAGCTTCATCACAGAGGCCCACTACCCCGATTGGCTGGTGAATGTCATGATGGTGAAGAAGGCTAACGGAAAGTGGAGAATATGTATGGACTACAATGACCTTAACAAGGCCTGCCCGAAGGATAGCTTCCCCCTGCTAAAGATCGACCAGCTGGTGGATGCCATTGCCGATCACCAGCTCCTAAGCTTCATGGACGCCTTCTCCGGGTACAACCAAATTAGCATGTAGCCGGAGGATGAGGAAAAGATAGCCTTTATCACTGACAAAGGGTTGTACTACTACAAAATGATGCCCTTCGGCCTGAAGAACGCTGGAGCCACCTTTCAGAGGCTGATCAACAGGGTCTTTAAAAAGCATCTGGGAAAGAACATGGAGGCATACGTTGATGATATGATAGTCAAGAGCCTTCAAGTGGCCAACCACATCAAAGATCTAAAAGAATCTTTTAGTGCCTTGAGGTGCCACCACATGAAGTTGAACCTAGCCAAATGCACCTTTGGGGTGACCTCCAAAAAATTCCTTGGCTTTCTGGTTACACAGCGAGGAATCAAGGTCAACCCTGACAAAATTAAAGCCATCATCGACATGGGGCATCCAACCAGCAAGAAGTAGGTGCAGGAACTCAAAGGTCGAATAGCCTATCTCAGTCGCTTTATTTCTAGATTCGTCGAAAAGTGTCTCCCTTTCTTTAAAACTTTGAGTCGGTCCGATTGCTTCCAGTGGATCGATGAGTGTCGGTCGGCCTTCGAAGCACTGAAGGCGTATCTAAAGACTCTTCCCTTACTAACTAAGCTTATGGAGGGAGAGCCCTTGTAGCTGTATCTATCATCGTCGAATGAGGCAGTGAGCTCCATCCTCATCTAGATAGGAGAGAACAATCAGCAAAGGCCTGTTTACTATATCAGCAAAGTACTCCATGATGCCAAAACAAGGTATCCCAAGATGCAAAAGCTTGTTTCTCCCTGATCATGGTAGCCAAGTGATTGCAGCCTTACTTTCAGGCATATCTGATTATAGTCCTGACTGATCAACCTCTTAAGGTGATCCTCAGAAGTCCCGATACTTCGGGATGACTTGCCAAGTGGGCCGTCAAGCTTGGCGAATTCAACATTTCCTTCCAGCCTCGATTGGCCATGAAACCTCAGGTGATCATCGACTTCATAGCAGAGTGTACCTAGAGACAAGGAACGCCCCTACGAATAGTCGACACACCTGAGAATGACATTGTTGAAGAATTAGAACCTGCCTGGCCACTCTATGTGGACGGGGCTTCTAACCTTACTAGTTTTCGAGCAGGCTTAATACTGGCCGACCCCGAAGGATAGAGCCTGGAATATGCCCTACATTTTGCATTCCAGGTATCAAACAACCAGGTGAAATATGAAGCCCTCCTTGCAGGACTGAGGATAGCCGACAAGCTGGGCATTGATCGGATTAGGGCCTTCTCTGATTTTCAACTAGTGGTGAACTATGTGAAGGGCGAATTCAAGGCAAGAGATCCGACCCTGGCCAAATACTTGAGCAAGGTACAAAGCCTCGTGACTCAAATTAAATCTTTCAAGATTTTACATATACCTTGAATGCAGAATTCTCGGGCAGATGCCTTGTCACAGTTGGCCACTACCGTCACCAACTCCTCCGACCGGACCTTTATGGAGTACCTACAATGCCCAAGTATTGTTGAAGAGATGGCTGGAATCAATCAAGTGGAGTGAAAAGCCTCTTGGATGGACCCCATCCTTGCATTCCTCATCGAAGGAACCCTACTGGAAGATAAGACCGAAGCCAGGTGTGTGCACTGGACTACCTCAAAGTATGTCATCCACGATGGAACTCTCTATAAATTGTCATTCATGCAACCATTGCTGAAGTGCCTAGGGCCGTCGAACGCCAATTATGCACTCAGAGAGGTGCATGAGGGCATATGTGGCAACCACCTCGGAGGTAGGTCCTTGGCCTACAAGATCTCTGATAGGGCTACTACTGGCCGACCATCCAAAAGGATGCATTGGACTTTGTCAAAAAGTACGGCGCATGCCAGAGGTACTCCAACATTCAAAGATGACTAGCTAGTCAACTAACCCTACAACCACCCCCTGGCCGTTCGCATAATTGGGAATGGACATCCTTGGGCCGTTCTCGCCAGCATCTGGATAACAAAAGTTTTTGATCATAGCCATCGACTACTTTACCAAATGGGTGGAAGTTGAGCCGCTAGCACAAATCACAAAAAACAAGGTGGAAGACTTCATCCAAAACTACATTATCTTTCGGTTCGACATACCATAGGCAATCATCAACAATAATGGAAGACAATTCGACAACCCAAAATTTCGGGACTTCTGCTAGTAGTACCAAATTTCACCGGCTAACTTCAGTCGGACATCCCGAATCCAACGGGGAAGCCAAAATCACCAATAAGATGATTTTTCATGGGTTGAAGACCTGACTGAACGACGCCAAGGGACTCTGGGCAGAAGAGCTTCATTCGATGCTCTAGGCCTACCGAACTACCTCCCGGGCGATGACTGGAGAAACTTCATTTAATCTCACCTACTAGAGTGAGGCAGTCTTACCGATAGAAGTCTCCCTGCAATCTTTCCAGATCGATCATTTTGCCAAACCAGCCAACTCTGAGCGGAGAAGGATTGACCTTGACTTGCTCGAAGAAACCAGACTCCAAGCTAATCTGAAGATGGTGACAAATCACCAAAGAATGGCCAAATATTATAACTCTTGAGTCAAGACTCAAAGCTTCCAGGTCGGAGACTTGGTTCTATGGAGGACAAAGATATCCAGGCCGATCAAACAAGAAAAGCTCTCCCCTAACTAGGAAGGCCCCTATCAGGTTGTTGAAGTGATCCGAGCCAAAACTTACCGACTCGAGCATCTGGACGGATGACAAGTGGCGCATCCTTGAAATATAGATAACCTCCGCAAATATAATCAATAAAGGTCATAATTTATTCTATGAAAAAGTTTGACCCCATTTGGCAAAGGCTCTAGGGCATCCCACTCAAAGTCCAACCTTGCTCGACAAAGGCTCTAGGGCAGCCCACTCAAAGTCTGACCTCACTCAGCAAAGGCTCTAGAGCAGCCTACTCAAAGTCCGACCCTATTCGGCAAAGGCTCTAGGGTAGCCCACTCAAAGTCTGACCCCGCTCGGCAAATGGCTCTAGTGTAGCCCACTAAAAGTCTGACCTGGATTAGAAAATACTACTTGAAGTCCCTAAATACTTGAGGGATTTGCCTACAAATAGCTAAGTTCAAAATTTCCTTAGAAATATTTCTGGAAGAGATGAGTTCAGACTAAACCAACCCCTCAACACTTAGATATATTTTTAAAAGAAATGAGTTCAGACCATGCCGACTGCTCCACATTCAGAAAAACAAACACTGAAGACACATATCAAAAGAACAAGTCATTGTATTCATTGACAAAAGACTTTTACAAAAGCGATCAGACTTTTACAAACATTCTTAAGTCTGGCCCTGCAGGTACATAGGGGGATTGGCTAGAGGAACTTTGGCTTCAACCTCCTGCACCACATCCAAAGTATTGATTGAAGCATCCGTCGATCCCATGTCAGTAGTAGCTTGGATGTCAGCTCCAATGTCGATCAGGCCCCCTGCCTCTCTTATAGTAGCAGCAGCTTGGATGTCGGCTCCGATGTCGATCGGGACCCTTGCCCCTCCTGCGGTGGCAGCAGCTTGGGCATCGACCCCAATGTCGGTCGGGCCTACTTCTTCTTCCACTGGCTGCATCAGTTATAGGGCGAGCAAGTCAAGCTCGGGGAAGGCCTCGGCTACCTTCTTTAGGCAGTCATCGTAGCCGTAATCATAGCTTGCCACTCTGGCCTCTTCCATCTCCTCCTTGAATCTAGTGGAAGCCTTGTACTCCACCATGACATTATTGACCTACCCCGCTGCCTACTCTTTGGCCTCTTTCAGTAGGGCCATGTATTTTGTCGACATAGCTTGGTGGGCTCGTGAGTTCCTCTTGACGTCGGAAGATCGCTCCTCCTCCTCGCTCAGCTGACGGATTAAGGAGTCTACCCTCTTCTTCTTCTTTTTCAATCTGGCCTCTCAGTCGGCCAGTTGGACCTGCAGGTCTTCTGCCTACTTCTTCAGGGATTTGGCTTTGGCCTGACTGGCCGATAGCCCTTCCTTCATGGCCTTTCACGATGCCTCCGCAACCGCTTTGGCCGTCTCCAACTCCTCGACCTTCTGGGTCGAGGTCTCTGCCGCAAAAAGCATCTCGCAAAGACCCTCATCCATTAACAAGATCTCATGGAGAAGCTGCAAACAACAAAATAGTGTTAGTCACGTACAAGGAACGAGGAGAAGTGGACAGAAGTTGGAAGGCTATTGACTTACCCTCAGCAAGTTGAACTAGGAGCTCTTCACTACTGTATTTAGATTTTGCCGACTCGACTCTTCCCAGTCGGCTTTCGTGATCACCCCCTTGAGCAAGTCCTTGGCCTGCCCAGGGTTATGGAGAGCCTGCCAGCGCTAGAATGTTTCATAGTTGACTCCACCGGCTTCCGCTCCTTCGGCCACTCCCTTCCCATTATCTGTTGGGTGAACCACCTCCGTCGGCTCAACTGATAACTGGGTTGAGGCTATCACCACTTAGACTGACTCAGACGGCACTTGCTTCAATCGTGCGATCGATTCCTTGGTGATGGGCGAAGGTCCTAGCCCTTTTGTCACTAACCTCTTCGATAGAGGCATGTTAAACTCTTCTGAGTCTAACACCACTATGATTGTGGGCCGCTCCTCCACCTGCTATTTCTTTGCCTTGTCCGCGGTCGACTCCATGGACTGGGCAGCCCTCTTCCTTGCCGCTCGCTGTGCTACCTTTGCTTTGTCCGGTTTCATCTTCCCTCCTGTTACAAGGACAAAACCAAAGTAAGTAAAAAAAGCCCATGGAATAAAAAGAAGACCGACGATAGCAGCTTCAACACAACCTAAACATCTGTGGTGGTTGATTCTGGCCAACTGGAGGCTGTCCTCCTGAAGCAACTCATATATCATGGTGATGCCGGTCACCTCCATCTTATTGAAGTCTGCATGATCGGCCATCAGCACTGCCCTTCCTTCATTGGCCGTCAGCCTAGGTTCCCCCCACGACAAAGCAAAACCCCAAGTCTAAAGACTATCCATGAAAAAGAATCTAGATTTTCATCCATGGATGGCCGGCAGAAGACCCCCCAATATCTTCCATCCAGGGCGAGGGCTAAACATCCACCATTCTTGGATCATAAAGTCTTTCTTCAGGATGAAGAAGTTGGTGAAGAGTGAAGTCTTGGGTTCAGCTTCGGCTCTCTGGCACAGAACCATGAAGTAGCTGATCGCCCGAATGCTGTTCGGGGTCAACTTCGTAGGGGAGATCCTATACAGGTTAAAGACCTCTACAAAGAAATCACACAGGGGGAACCTAAGTCCTGCCTTAAGATGGTCTTCATATATTGGAAGGGCACCTGAACTCAGTGGCCCAGTCATCCTTCCTTCCCGTTTTGGGATGGAGAGGTCCAAGGTAGAAGGAATGTTATATCTAACCCTGAGAGCCTCTACCCTCTCCCATGTCATCTCAGACTGAACTTCACTGGGGCCTAACTCCTTCTCCCGATGGCTGGAACTCCGGCTACTGGAGGCCATCACTATGGAGTTTGTAGAAGAGGGGACTGACCTAAGAGTTGGTTTCCTAAGCGGACGGTAATAGCGAAAGGAGATGCTCTATCTCTTTGAATACGAATGTAGTAGGGAACTCTCCCTGAACCTCAGCACCTCCTTTTATAGCCATTGGGAGAGTTGGTTCCCATCGCCCCTCGACCCTCAAGACCTAAGCACCAGGCGGTATGACTCCCCACATGATGGAAGCCGATGACATGTAAGGGAGCACATTCAAGCCACAATCCGCATGATCGCCAAATCAATGGCAGAGAGTTCGCTTCCAGTACGGCACCGATCGCCTAGATGTCGCCACATCACTCAACTCACTTTCGAAGCCCGACGACAGAGTGGGCCAGGTTGGCCCTTCATCATTACACCCCTTTCGCATTAATTGCCCATCCCCCGCCTCCAATATGAGGTCGACACCTATCACAGGTACAAATCTTTGAAGATTGGAAATGACCAGACATAGCATGCCTAATCAGATTTGCAATCATTTCAAGGATGAGTGCATTCAATGCAAGTTTGGTGCTCTCGCCCTTCGAAGCCACAAGCACACCCGAAGGCCAAGAGCAGGGGGAGCAACTGTTATACCCAATCAGCTTTTCTCTAAACCAGATCGGAGCTGACAATCCTTTGACTGGGATGGACCAAAGATCCGACCGACCCACTTGAGGCCGACCGACTCGCTGAGGTCTTGCCAACCCACTAGAGGTCTTGTCGACCCACTAGAGGTCCTGCTGACCAACTCGAGGTCCTGTCGACCCACTCGAGGTTTGACCGACCCGTTTGAGATCCGACTGACCTCCTTCAGCCAGGTTCATACTAATCATAAGGCTCCAGAAGCTCCTTCTAGCTGATACCAGAATTCTATTACAATAGATCCCATGACGTAGCCATGTCCTGGTGCCACCTGGCCACCACCCTGATTCTCCTAGGGATAGATTGGTTATTTCCAGCCTAGCCCCTAATAGATTTTGATAGTGTTCCATGCCTATATTAGATAAAGGTGGGACTCCAAGTGGTGAGGGAAGTTTTCTTCTCCACGAGCAATCTCCTTTTGATTCCTCCATTCTATTGCTCTAAGCCTCCCACTAACTTAGCCATCGAAGTGTCCCTCGTCGGAACACCATTGGCCCATGCGACTTCTTTGCAGGAATCGAGAGGGGCGCACTCCAGCCAGGCCGAGAGAACCCAGTCCAGGAGATTCAACAGCAACATGATCCCAAACCCTAATTTCTACATCCTGCTAGCAACATTAGGTATCTATTTTTTATCTGATTTTGATCACTTAAGAATTTTGTTTTTTTGTGAAATTTTCATGTAATGTCCTTTGTTTTATCCTGATAATTTTCATAATTTTTAATTAATTTTATAAAAATTCTAATTCACTAAAATTTGGTATATTAGAAACCCTAACTAAAATCCTAATATTTTTGTATCAGTTCGAAAACCCTAGGATTTGCATCATCATTTAAATTTTTTTTACATAAAATTTGGTAGAGTTTATCATCACCGTCCATCCTCTATTTTGCTATTTTTTAGATTTTTTTCTATATTGATAATTGTGTCAAAACCTGAATCATCTGAAATCCTAATTTTCTGAAGTCTGCTATTTCTACATTTTGACTAGACCAAACCTAACCAACTTCCAAACCCCCCACTCCCAAACCAAACTTTGTTTGCTAACCCTAGTTAACTTAAACCTAACTTGTCACATCATAAAATAATTAAAAAATATTTTTATTGTTTGATTGTTATTAGTTGCATTAAGACCATCGATTGCCATCATCTTTTTAACCTAATCTTAAGGACAACTGCTATCTAACTTTAGGGCAGGATTTCATCACCTGTCTTGGGTCCAAAACAACCATCATCATACTAACCCAAGCCTAAAGTAAAATTAATTAGATCTAATTTGCCCTAGAGGGCTAGGTGACACCCAACAGGTCAGGTTCGAACCGTGTGGGCCAACTAGTGCATTTAATCCTGTGGCTATCACTGAAATCTGGTATCTAAGGCTAAGGATCCAAAGTCAAATGACCTAAGTGGTGTTGTGGTTTTTAATTGTGTCCCTATGAAAGCAGGGGGGCTTCCCACACTCCCACCCTCTACCTTGCCAAAGGAAGGATTAACTGCTGAGTTAAGTGTAAGTTGAGCTGACCCATTCAGTTTTGGCTTTAGGTCTAGGAAACCCTAGAATTTCTGATCCTTTGCATGCTTGGCTGCACCATCTCATTCTAACTGATTGTTTGATTGCATGACCACTAGACTACTAACCCAATACCAGAAGCCAAAATCCCAACCTAGCTCAACCATGGACCCCAATCTAGAGGCCTTCATGAAAATCTTGACTGAACGATTTGACCAGATGGACCACAGGTTTGACCAAACTAATATCCAGCTGAACAAATCTACCACCCAAACCCAAACATAGCTTGCCCAATTAACCACCCAGATTAACCAGATGACCCAATCCAATAACCAAATGATCCATAAGATTGATATATTAGATGACCAAATAAGAAACCTAGACAAGGCCCATAGAGCTGAACCCTTGTCCTATAATCCCCAAGAACCCATAGTCCATAGATATGAACCTGGTAGTAACCCACTATCTCTTAGTCAACCTGAACCCTATAGGATTAATACCTTTAGATTTGAGCTTTGTATTAATCAATTTTTCCCTAGTCAACCTCCTCTTACCACTCCATTGGTTCACCAGAATGACCTTGTAGAGGAAATATATGAAGTTGATGTGAGCTTAGTGGAGGAGTATGAGAAAGAAGAAGACACTTATGGATGATCTAGAATTAGTTTACCTGAATATACCCAAGTAGAAGACCACCCAACATTAGTTGAACCTGACCACACCCAAGCTCAACCTGTAATGGAAGACCAGCTAAAGGAAGAGAACCTAAATACTACTATCAGAACCTTACCTGAGGAGCCACTAAAAGAAAGCCCAATTATAGATCCCAGTCCTTTGGTTTGTGAGCCAGAAGAATTTATTAAGGACTTGATCTCTTTAAATCAGTACCCTCGGGATGAAATCACTCCATTGACTCCAATTGATCTCTTCCCTAAAATTAATGACCCATTTTTTCATAATGCAAACCCTGTAGGACTACCTCAAACCCATAATGTCAATCTCATTAGTCTAGGACTCATCCCTGAAGCCCCTTCCTGTATTCTATGCTTTCTGATTAACCCTAAGCCATCTTCTTACTTCTTACCCTACCAGACTAACCCTGAACCTACATCTTATTTTCTACCCTTTCTTGAAACTTCTTTTGTTTCTTTCACTATTAGATTGCATTTTATAGGAGTTTGCATGTTGCATTCATTCATTAAGCATGTCATGTTTGCATTTTACTTTTGGAGAACCCTATGGCACCTAGTAGGAGTCCATAATAATTTTTTATGTGCATGCCATGCTAGGGTCAAACCTAGAAAGTCTATAGTCTGTTAGGTCTTGACCCGAAGAGTCCAATAAGTTTTCTTCGATAAGGAAGCATAGTTAAGTCTATTAGATGTTAGTCTTGAGTCCAACAAATTTACAACCCTGAATCACATGCCTACACCTGCACTACCCTCTGTACAGCATATGAATCAGAAAATTAGTCAAAAACTGAACATAAGTAATGAATTAAATAAAAACTTGGCTAATTTCTAAAAGTGAGATAAAGAAATTTTTGTAGAGAATTATGTGATTGTGAAGGAATTTCATGCTCGTGAAGCTGGCCCATCCAAAATAATGAAGAGTAATGGATCCAATGCCTCTGTGCTTGAGATATCACCTGATTTAGGTATTAGCTCCACCTTTATCATCTTAGATCTTGTAAAGTCTAGAGAGCTAACAGTGATACCCTGCGAGCTCCTTGAGCCACTCTCTTTCTTTGTGAGTGAACCCACCCCAGAGTGACCACATATAATTTGGCCTTTTGTTGAGAAAAAGATTGAGAGAACCGAAGAAGATCAAGCCATTAGTACCTGGGATGGAGACTGTCAGCGGTACTTGGTTCGATGGCAAGGTTGGCCAGAATCTAAGGACTTATGGAGAACTGGTGAGGATCTACAGTGCCTCAACCTAGACCCTCCTTGAGCAGTATGAGAACCAAATTGATCCTTACTCGATGGGGTTGAGTTCCTCCCACCCTGAGAGAATTGGTGGGGACACCAGGATTAGACGTAGATCCCTGGATCCCATATGGTTTACTGATTAGAATTTTTTTTAGAACCTTAGTCATGTGTCATAATTTTGTAAGCAAGTAAGATTGAGTCCTGTAATAAATTGAGACTAGTTGATTTATCTCAACCTAGTCCAGTCTATTGAGTCCTGTATTTAAGTATGAGTATAGTGAGAGTCCAGTTTTTGTACAAAATGAGAGGATACCCTATTTTAGAGTTCCACCAAGCCTCATCCAGGAGCTAGAGGTCTTCACATCAACCAATTGGACCTTGTATGCCATCCCAGGGTCCAAGATTCCTGCAAGATGCCCAGATGCCCTCCAAATGATTTCCAGATGCCAAATTCCCTCCAGATGCCAGGGAATATTCCACATACCATGCCACCCCAGGATCCTAAAGACATACCTGTGCCCCAGCCCAAGAGAATTCAAGGCCCAGGTCCATAAAGAACCAAGATTCCATATTGATTCTAGGAATATTCTAGCCCATGGTGCCCAAGCTTCCAGGAGGCCCAAAGACTATGCACCCAAGCCCATTCATGGCTGCCCAAGCCCATAAGGAGCTAGCCCATTGCTGCCCCTTGAAGCCCACATGCCAACCCTAGGCATCCTTGGAGTGTTGACTTGGTCGAAGCCAAGTGGAGAGAGGGAGGGAGAAGACTTGGTCAAGTTCCTAACCTAGTTGGGATTTGTTTTCCTAAATGTTTTAAGACTTATAATTCTAACCTAGCTGGGAGAGGAGTTATAACCTAAGTGGGAGGAGACTTGTAATCCCTTTAGGAGAGGGCATGGAAGCTCTATAAAAACCCCACCCCTCTTCCTCTTATAATCAATCTTTTTCTCATATGAATTAAACTTTGCTGAAATTTTGAGTTAAGTACCTTGTGTTTCATTCTTATGTTGGTTCTCTAGTTTTGTTTGAGTGCTCTCCTTGTACCCTGGCTGAACCCCTGCTGCCCTAGCATCCTTCTGCATCCTTCTAGTGCGGACACCAGAGGCACCAGAATAAGGCAGAGGCTTCTCAACCCTCTGTGGATCACTTAATAACATTCGAGTCCACTGTAATAAAGCTTAGTCCAACTAAGTTGAGTCCTATATTAGTCAGCTCATGTTGAGCTAGACCAGTCCAGTATTAGTCAGCTCATGTTGAGCTAATTTTATTTTTTGAGTCTTGTCCAAGCATACTGAAGACTCAAGACCACATCATACAAGTGACGACCAAGTCCGACAAGATTGAAGACATGGAAGTTTAGCCCATGTCCAACCTAGCTTGAAGACATGAAGACCCCAGGAGGAGAAAATAAAAACAAATACAAACCAGAAGCCCTGGACCAGCCGGAAGGAAATTGGGCCAGCCCAGGCCCAGGAAAGAGTTAGGGCGCCATTCCTTATGGTGACTCTCCTCTTGGTCGACCACTTAAGGTTACCCCCTTGGCCGACCAAGGCAAGGAGAGGGAGAGCAAATTTTAGGATTTTTTCTACCTATGTTGCCTTATTCTCCTAGCTAGGGTTTGAGAGGGAAAAGGACTCCTATGTAAAGTCTAACGTACCCTTACTTGGGGCCCAAGACTAAGGGTCTATTTAAAGGACCCTAGTCTCTTGTATGAGATTGATTTTGATATATGAATTAAAACTTGAGTTCTCTTCAATTGCTTAATGCTACCCTGCTTTGTGCTTAAGGGATTTTATTGGTGCTTTCTTCTTCTCGGTGTTGCAACAGATTCCTGCCACCAACCAACATTCCAGAGCCCTGGCCACCCCCTCCAAAATGTTCTTCCCCTTGCTATTTTTCTTGTTTTCTTTGTTTCCTTGTGAGTTTTCTAACCCTGATAGGTCGTTTGTAGGTCCCCGAGTTCCTACGAATCCAATGACTCTAGCCAAGCCTCAATCGGACCACCGAGCAGAAAGCCGGGTATCCAGGGTCTTTGGCTCGGTTTCCAGGCCGCATCGATCGAGGAACGAGAGATCCCTTCACTACAATCTTCATCAGGCACTTCAAAAATTATCAGGTACACCCTCTCTGCCACCAATAATTTTATTGTAGGAGAACTTGCCCTAACCGGGGCTTCTCAGCCCCGACGATCCATCTTTACCGCTTTCTTAGGTCCTAATATGCATGCTTAGTTTTTAAAATTCATATAGAATTCCCTATAACTTAATTTGATTGAATATTTGAGATTTAATCACTTCACCCCATATATAAAATCTACAAAAATAATTGCATGCATATTAGTCCCGCATTAATTTTGGTATCAGAGCGAGTTGTGGATTAGGGTGTGCTCCATTTTTCGAACTCGACGGAGTCGAGTTCTTCATGATTGAGGAGAATGATGAGGATCCAGGGCAGGTCCAGGTTCTTTTTCTATTTTTTATTTTTTTCTCAATTTTTTTTATTTTTCCTATTCTCGCTATTCCACCTATTCCTGCTATTCCATGATGGGGACATCTCAAGCACGGATCTTGAAGCAAGCATAATTCTTGGAGTGGCATAGATCTTGAAGCATTTTTGGAATAAATTTATTTAGGATTTATCTTTTGTTTAAAATTTGAATTAGGATTTGGTTGGTTAGGATTGATATATGGATAGGCTTATCTTATCCTATCTTATATTTGAATTTGATTTAGGATTTGGTTGGTTAGGATTGATATATGGATAGGCTTATCTTATCCTATCTTATATTTGAATTTGATTCGTTCTTATCTTTTTATCTTGTATTCAAATTCAAATGAGGGTTGGAAAATCTATAAATACCACCCTCAGCCTTTTGTAACAGGAGGATGGATGAATAAAATTTCTATTGTTCTGTGTGAAGGATCTGTGTGCTCCTAGGGTATCTGTATGATCCCTTCTCCATCTTCCCAGGGTTTCTGTGTGATTCCTGATTTTGGGCATCTGTGTGAGCCCAGAGCATCTATGTGAGCCCCTTTGCTATGTGCTTGTTCTTCTAGGGCATCTGTGTGAGCCCCTTTGCTATGTGCTTGTTCTTTTTGGGGAATCTATGTGAACCCCAGTATTTTATCTTAACCCTGCACCCTCTTCTTTCCTCCTTTGCAAATCCTAATCCCTGGTGACTTTCATGCTCACCAGCGATCCAGTCCAATCCCTGTCCCGCATCATTCCACCTTTATCCCAATCTTATTCCTGATTTATTCCTACATTATTCCACCTTCTCCCATGATTTTTTTTAAACTCCCAAACCCTAGCCACCACCCCCTCTGGCCCCAAATCCAGGCCGCCCGACCCCCGGTCATCCCCGCCAGACTGCCGCCGATGCTCGCCGGCCACCGCCCTCGCTGGAGAAGCCATCGCAGTCGCCCACGCCCATGGAAGATGAACGGCCATGGGAAGACCAACCGTCGCCCACGTCCCATGGCTGCCACCATCGCCGACCTGCCACCGGCCGTACACCTGCCGCCCGCCGGTTCATGCTCAACCGTCGGAGGGCCCCCGCCGGTGCCCTTGGGCCCCACGATCGTGGGAAGCCCAAACGGCACGGTCGTGCATGCCGTGCCGCCCCTGCACCGCCGCCCGCCATTGTCGCTTGCCGCCGCCGCCCGCCGGCCACCATCCCGCCGTCCCCGACCTCCCCTGCCGTCCACCGGCCATGCCAGCGCCCAGGAGGTCTCCCACGGTCGTGGGAGACCAAACAACATCCGCTCGCCATCCTCCGGGCCCATCTGTCGCCCGCTTCCTGGCCATCCACTACTGCCCCGCCGTTGGTTACCTCCCTTCCATGACCGTGAGATGAGTTTGCATGGATTTCAAAGCTATCTAATTTTCAGAGTAGCATACTTTCTGGAGCAGATCATCAAGCCGACATGCTTTTCAGGGCAGATCAGCACCATTTTTGATGTAACACAAATTTTGATGTAATTTTTTTTTTTTTTTTTAGTTTTCTTAGAGGCTAAGAAACTGAGGGTTTTGGTTTTTCTATATAAAGGCCCCTCTCTCCCTATAACAAGAAGATGACTTGATAAAAATTTTTGAGGTTCTCCATTGGTTCTGGTTCTGGGCTGACGCCCGTTTGCCTTCATTCCCTACTATGTGGATAATGGGTTCGTTGGGGGGTGTGAGAGTCCTACTTTTTGGATGATGGGTTCGAGCACCCTAGTTATCTCCTATCTCATCTTCTTTATCCTCTCGTATCCTTTGAGAGCCACCCTAGTGGCCTCTATGAGAGCCCTACTGTGTGGATGATGGGTTCGATGAGAGCTCAGGGTAGCTGGTGCTTTGATCCCTCAGGAGGGTAGCCATGTGCTTTGATCCCTCGGGAGGGTAGCTTTATGCTTTGACCCCTGACTTTTTATGTGTGTCTCCCTGTTAGAGTGAGTCCCAGGGCCATGAGTTCCAGTTCCTAGTCCCCCATCTCCATCCTTCCTTCACCACCTCCACCAAGAAAATTGAAAACAAAAGAGATAAGCTGTTTTAGGGTTTTAGTTTCAGTGTCAACCTAGTCCCGGGAGGCTTCTTAGCTCTCCCATAGTCCTAGTTTGTTAGGTGTATTTCCCTTTCCCAAATAATCCAAGATTACATCGATTATCATCCCGCATCAAATTTGGTATCAGAGCTTAGATTAGGGCTTGTTTTCTGCATCTTTTGAGTCCGTATATACTCTATTATTTTAGTTATTTCTCCCTTTTTAGAACTCCAAAAATTTTGAAATTTATTTTGCTGGATTCATCAAATTCAAAGTATTTTATGAAATTTTTTCAGATTTTATTTTGGTCTGTGCGGTTTCTGCAAGCTGAAATATAGCCTGCAAATTTTTGGCTCTATTTTTTTAGTAAGACAATTTTAGAAGGTTTAGGGTTTTGTTTAGCATCTCTTTGCATATCTTTTATTTTTAGTATGTTTCTCGCATATTAGGTCATTGGCTGCAAATCATATTTCTACAAAAAGAACAAAAAAAAATACATATAATCAAGAAAACACCAAAAAAATATCTAAACCCTAATTTGCATCCTCATCTGCCTGCCATCATTGCATAATTTACTTTTAAGGGCACTCTTGCTATATCAGATAAAGGGAGGAGTTGATAACCTCTCCTTAGCCCAAAACCACACCCCTTGCATTCGGTCCCAAGCCTAACCTAAAATTAACTAGACTTAATTTGCCCTAGTGGGCTAGGGACACCAACTGGTCGGGTCACGGCTAGTGTTAGATCACTGTGTCAAGTTAACCTGTGTGTGCCTTGTGCTTAGTGTCTAGAATGGTGGTTCAGGAATTCAATCTCGAAGGGCTTGTGTGCTGGTCCGCCTACCTGGCCAATCTCTAATTGGTGTCTAGGATTGGCAATCAGGGACCTAACACTCCCCTTACACCTGCCTGGCTGAGTACAGGGTTACTATAGGCTAGTTTGCCATCCTGATTGAGCACTTAGTTTTGGACTCTAGGTCTAGTTAGCTGTAGTCGGTTTGATCGAGTCTTGTATGAGCACTAGCTTAGGAGTCAATGTGTGTGTTTGATTACATGACCATTAGGTTAAGAACCCAATGCTAGTAGACTTAATCCAATTCAACTAGTGTGACCATGGAGTCCAATCCTAGGAGAACCCCTCACCATGACCCTTATTATGATACTGAACCTAGAAGAACCCCTTACCATGACCATTATTATGATACTGAACCTAGAAGAACCCCTTACCATGACCCTTATTATGACACTGAACCCAGGAGAACCCAATACTCTGACCCATTTAGGGAGTCCAACCCTAGGAGAACCCAATATTCTGACCCATATAGGGAGTCCATGGTGCGGGCACCAGACTCAGAAGAAGACTTCAGAGCTCCATCTGGATCTCTGATTAACCTTGCCCGAAGAATTAGGGTTTTTTTGGTTTTTAATAAGAGTTGACTAGATCAACTTAATTTAGCTTGAGTCTACATTACCTGCATTTTATTTTGTTGAGTCATGTTGACTCAGTAGTGGACTAGGGTTTCAAAATGGGATGTTACACTTTCTTCCAAGACCAGGCAAGTGGACACCACACTCCCAGCCACACTCCCAGTCCAGGGGGTGCCATATCCACATCCAGCAGCTTTTGGTCCCCACTCCACAGATGGCAACCTCCTTCTCTCATGCGCCAGATAAGGAGAAGTCCACCAAGAGACCACCAATCAAGGGGGCGGCCAAGACTTTCCCAAGAAAATCCAAGCAAAGAAGGGAAGAAATTTCTCTTGGAAGAGCATATCAAGGGGCGCCCATTACCTGCCAAAAAAACCTAAAACAAAGATGGGAAGAGCCTTGACTTAGGGAGGAAGAAAAGGAGGAGTCCAAAAGAGTTCATCCAGGGAAGGAAGAAAATTTTTCTTGAAAAATCCAAGCAAGGTGGCGCCATCTACCTGCCATTTATAACCCAAATCCTAATTTTTGGTATTTTGGCCGACCATATGTAAGGGATTTGCCCTAATTTGGAGATCCCCTCCTTTAGTCCCACATGGGAAAATATGAAACCCTTCTCCCTTGTAAAGCATTATAAATTAAACCCTCTTGTAAGTTGAAAGAAATCACAGATGAATGAAAGAAATTTTTTTATGAGCAAACTTGTGTTTTCTCTTTTCCGCACTTGCTTCTAGGTGTTGAGCTCCGTGAGGGAGTAAATCCGGGTTCCCCTGGAATCTTGAGGAGGTGAGAGATCTCCAAAACCCCAAACCCTAGGTTAGCCACTCCACTCCCAAACCCTAGCCGCCATCACCCTTCTCTTTCCACCAATCCTAGTCTATTCCCCTTCTCACGGCCACCCTCTCCAAGTCCAGGCCGACCACCAGCATCCAGCTACAGTCCAGATACTGCAGATCTACAACAATTCTAAGAGGAAGTCAGATCGGCCTCCAAGAGAATTCGATTTTAGCAACTTCGGCTTTCAAGTTCTTCAACCTGGTAAGATCTTTTCTTGAGTTTCTGAATTCCTTCACTTGTTCCTCTTCTTTCCCAGATCTTGAGTCCAGGAGAAGCTGACCAAACCACGAGACCAGTATTGGAGGATCCATTGCGAAGACAGCCGACTCCGAGGATCCCATAATCTGCTCGAGAGAGTTCTTCCACCAAAATCCTGAGAAGATCACTGTCTGGTTAGTAAACCATCTCTTCTCTCTATTTCTGTTCTGTTGAAAGTTCAGAGCGAAACCCTAGGTCTGGGAGTTTCTCAACCCCCAGCGATCCGTTACTTCTGAACTACTCTGATAATTTAGTTTCTTCTAAACTGTGCTTTCAATCCTTACCTAGTTTCCTTCACGTAGTTTAGCTTTACTTTGAGTCGAAGCCAATTTCTGAAAAATATATAAAAAAAAAAACAAAAAAACAAAAAAAGAATTAATTTTAATTTTACTTCCGCATACGCTTCTTTGTTCTTTGTTCTGCATCATTTTTGGTATCAGAGCTTCCGTTCTGCATCAGTCCAACCCTAGGAGAACCCAATATTCTGACCCATATAGGGAGTCCAACCCTAGGAGAACTCGATACTCTGACCCATATAGGGAGCCCAACCTTAGGAGGACCCCATTCTATGATCCATCCTTAGAACCTGACCATAGAAGCACGCAACCTTTTGTACCCCTGTTTGATGGAAGACCAGATCCTAAGATGTATACTGAATGGGAGGATATGATGGATCAGCACTTTGAGTATACTGGGATGTTAGAGTTAGATAAGATTAGTTTGGCTACACATGGGTTAATAAAATATGCCAAGCAACATTGGAAATATACTGAGGATGAATGTTATCGATGGAAAAAAGAAAAACGTACCTGGAAACCATGAGAAGTAAATTGAGAGACGAGTACCTAGGTGAATCTTATGAATACAAACTTTTATACCAATGGTACAAATTGAAACAAGGGAACATAACTGTGTCTGAGTACATTGACCAATTTAACGAGTTTAGTAGGAAATGTAACACAGTCGAACCTAAGTCTAAGATCGTGGCTAGATTTCAGGATGGCCTGCATAGGGATATCTAGTGGGAAATATATCATTGTCAAATTAAGGACCTAAAGGAAGCCTATCACCTAGCTAGGGAATTCGAGTTATATCAGAGGGAACTTAGGATCAATCAATCTAAGTCCAATAAGGATAATTCCCTTGAGCCTAAGTCCAAACCTAGCCGACTTCCTTTAGATCAGCCTACTACTCCTATTCCATTAATTTGCAAGGAAGTAATCCCAGAACCCATTAAAGAACCTGAGGTAGAAGTGTATGAAGCTGATCCTAGTTTAGCAGATGAATACGAAGGAGATGATTTTTAGAACTATGATGAAGATGGACCCAAGGTTGAAATCACTGAGGAACTACTAGAAAAGGATCCTGAACCCACTATAGAAATTGAAGGAGTGCCTGAGCCAAGATCAAACATAGTAGATGAAAGTGAGGGTCCACTAGAGTTGTCCATAGAGGAGGTCCCCAAGGAACAATCCCAAGAAGTAGACATTATTTTAGAAGACCATCAGGATAAGGTTCCCAAGGACTTTCCTGATGACCTTCCACCTGATCCCCATCCTACTCTAGAACTAGTTTTAGCCCAGGACCTCATTCAGTATTCTCATCAAGAGTTCATTCCTTTAACCCCAGTGATAACCTTTGTCTTAAGCTAATTAAGCCATCCTTTCTTAAAGACATTGCACTTGTAATGACCAAATTCTCCCTCTTTCAAGTGGACCTTATGTCACCCATAGATCATTGTTCAAATCTTAAGGTCACCTCTATTAACCAAGGTCTATTGCATGCCTCCAATGGATTGTCCCAAGACTTCGATTCTTATTTCATACCATACCCTAAGGCTTCCAATATTTCTCAAACTTTCCAATTACACTTTGTTGAGGTCATTTGGTTACACCAATTTTGTGAGTATGTTAGGTTTGCGACCTACTTTTGGAAGACCTTATGGCATTTGCCTGGAGTCCATTGTAAATACTCTTGTGCACACCACACTAGGGTCAGACCTAGAGAGTCTATAGTCTCTTAGGTTTAGGCCCATAAAAGTCCAATAAATTTTTCTACTATAGGAATGCATAGTCGAGTCTATTATGTGTAGGTTTGAGTCCTTTGCATCATCTTGTTAGGAGTCTACATGTGCCCAGCATGTTCACCACCTGCACTAATTTTGAAACAACTGGCTAATTCCCGAAGATGGACCAAAGAATTTAATGTAGTGGATTCTATCTTGGTTAGGTTTAGGCCTAAAAGAAGCTTCATGCTCGCAGAGCCGAACCTTTTAAAGTGATAGTGAATGTTGGATCAAAGCCTAGGTGTTAGACTTGCCTTCAAATTTGGGCATTAGTTCTACCTTCAATATTACAGACCTGGTTGAGTACAGGGACCCGACAGCGATACCTAGTGAGGCCTTTGGATATATCCCCTCCTGTTGTGAGTGACCCAAACCCAGAGTGTCCACTAACAAATTTGGCCTGAGAGAGGAGAACGGATCGAGCGTATCCTGGATGATCAAGCCATCATGACCCAGGGCCACAACTATCAACGCTTCCTGGTCCGATGGTAAGGCCGGCCAGAGTCGAACGATTCATAGATTTCTTGAGAGGACTTGCAGCACCTCAACCCAGACCTTCTCGAGAGATATGTGAGCCAGTCTGATCTTCACTCGACAGGGTTGAGTTCCTCCCACCTCGGGAGAATTGGTGTGGATACCAGAGGCACCAGAATAAGGCAGAGACTTCTCAACCCTCTGTGGATCACTTAATGACATTCGAGTCCACTATAATAAAGCTTACTCTAGCTGAGTTGAGTCCTGTATTAGTCAGCTCATGTTGAGCTAATCAAGTCCAGTATTAGTCAACTCATGTCGAGCTAATTTTATTTTTTGAGTCCTGTCCAAGCATACTGAAGACTCAAGACCACATCATACAAGTGACGACCAAGTTAAACCAGATTGAAGACATGGAAGTTTAGCCCAAGTCCAACACAGCTTGAAGACTTGAAGACCCCAGGAGGAGAAAATAAAAACAAATACAAACCATAAGCCCTGGACTAGCCGTAAGGAAATTGGGCCAGCCTAGGCCCAGGAAAGAGTTAGGGTGCCATTCCTTATGGTGACTCTCCTCTTGGTTAGCCACTTAAGGTCACCCCCTTGGCCGACCAAGGCAAGGAGAGGGAGAGCAAGTTTTGGGATTTTTTCTATCTATGTTGCCTTATTCTATTAGCTAGGGTTTGAGAGGGAAAATGACTCCTATGTAAAGTCTAATGTACCCTTACTTGGGGCCTAAGACTAAGGGTCTATTTAAAGGACCCTAGTCTCTTGTATGAGATTGATTTTGACAAATGAATTAAAACTTGAGTTCTCTTCAATTGCTTTGTGCTACCCTACTTTGTTCTTAAGGGGTTTTATTGGTGCTTTCTTCTTCCCGATGTTGCAACAGATTCCTGCCGCCAACCATCCTTCTAGAGCCCTGACCGCCCCCTCCAAAACTTTCTTTCCCTTGCTGTTTTCTCTTGTTTTCCTTGTTTCCTTGTGAGTTTTCTAACCCCTGACAAGTTGTTTGTAGGTCCCCGAGTTCCTACAAATCCAACTACTCCAGCCAAGCCTTAATCGGACCACCGAGCAGAAAGCCGAGTATCCGCGGGTCTTTGGCTCGATTTTTCAGGCTACATCCATCAAGGAATGAGAGATCACTTTGCTACGATCTTCTTCGGGTGCTTCAGACGTTGTCAGGTACACCCCCTCTACCACTAGTAATTTTATTGTAGTAGAACTTGCCCTAACCGAGGCTTCTCAGCCCCGGCGATCCATCTTTACCGCTTTCTTAGGTCCTAATCTGCATGCTTAGTTTCTAAAATTCATATAGAATTCCCTATAACTTATTTTGATCGAATATTCGGGATTTAATCACTTCACGCCATATATAAAATCTATAAAAATAATTGCATACATATTAGTCCCGCATCATAGAAGATCAGCCATGCCCAAGAGAAGAGTGCCCTTACTGCCGTCCAAGTGAAGGAACCCCTTCTTCTCCAGGTCACCATCTTCTAACCGTAATCCTGCTTCTACCCAAACCCTAGTTTCATTTTCTTCTATTATTTGCTATTTTGATTGACCTCTGATACTTGCAGGATCCTCGAGGTGTTTCACCTCTCTAGAGGAGGCTTTCCTTGTCTCCAGGACCTTTAAGATTAGCCATCAAATCCAAGGGAACTGAAGCTTCATCATCTAGGCTCCAATCAGAGTGTGTGTGATCTCTTTATTTGTTGAATCTATAATCTCTGACGGGTAATATCCTTCCCTACTCTTGATTTCTGATTTGATAAAGATTAGGTATCCTAAGCCAAGAATTTCTCAATTCTCGGGTCCTAACTTTTATTATTTTGTATGAGAATGCCTGTGATATGATGATTCTTTGCATTGCTGATTATCCTACTAGTTCTTACGTAATTTTGGAAAATTAGCCTGCAAATTAAAATTATAAAAAAATTCTAAAAAAATTAGTTTACTATTTTTTCTGCATGTTTAGCAATCTTAGAGTCATCCCGCATCAACGATTTTCTTATTAGTGCTTGTAGTTATTTTTTAAAAAAATGATTATAGCTTAATCCCTTTATAATCATAAAAAAATTGAAATATCTAATTTTAATTATAGTTTTAGTTTGCTGATAATTTTTTTATAATAATAATAATAATAATCTACATTAGTCCCATCTTTGTATCCCCAGATCAGGTCGTCCCACATCATGTGTGTAGATTAGAGCTATATGCAATGCTCAAAATAAAAGAGGAGGAAAAGAGCAAAGCACTCAAACATAAGCTTTTCTAGTGGTTTAGTGTACTCCAAGCACATGTCCACTCCCTAGAATCTCTTGGTAATTTCACTATAATTCATTAAGATTATAATTGATTTGTTTTCCAAGATTACAAGCCAAACCCTTATCCATTTTCTCCCTTAAGCTCACCAACATAACCTTACAACAAGCCAAACCTAAATTTGAAATCTAATTTCAAGGCTTGAAAGGGCCTATCTCCTAGTTTCAATCTCCTTGAAACTAGTTACAATCAAAAAACCAAAGTACAAAAGGATGAAAGTAAAAACTCTCTAAAAGAGCAAAAAGAATGTTGATGAAGCTCTTAGAAGATTATTTAAGTTGTTTTCTTCAATGAGAAGCCTTTATAATTATAATTATTGCTAGTTGTTGAGAATTAAAGAGACACTCTTTAAGAACAATGACTTTTCTTTTTGAAAGTTAGCCTTTGGAAGATTCTCTTGGATGCTCTTAACTTTGTTTAGTATTCTCTTGCTTCTTCAATGTGTTTGGTAAGAAATAAATATACTCAAAGTCTTCAAAAGACCATTTATGGCCATTAGAGATCAAGAATTAGCCATTTGACATAATATCCAACTTTCTGTATTTTTGAAAATATAGCTATTACTATATTGTCGACCTGTAAGTATCGATAGTTGAGTCCAGGTATCGGCACTTGGACTATTTTAACAATACTGCTCTCTGAAATCACCTTATGCATTGATACTTGAATCATGAGTCGATCCTTGAGTTGACACTTGGAGTCCAGTGTTGATACTTGAGTCTGTGCCAAAAATCTAGCTTTTTGTTATTTCCTATGGCTTCGATATTCGGTGCATGAGCTTATTTGTGAGTTGACACTTGAATAATAAATATCGATACTTGAACAATAAATGTCAATAGTTGGGCATGCTAGCTGAAACTTTATATGCCATTTTCTTTTCTAAAGGTCAACACTTGAGATCCTTGAATCGATACTTGAGTTATGCCACTTAAAAAATATATGCCAAACTCTGAATTTTAAAATCTTGACATGTTTTTTTCCATTCTAACTTTCAATTATCCACTAAAACATTATATCCTTGTCTTTTTCATATGTAAAGACATTCAAAATATGAAAATCTTCTTACTTATCAATTGATCATTTAAATTTATCATTAATGAGGCTTGAAAGGTACCTAAAATATTTATTTCATAACTCCAATAAATAATTAGTACCTCATATATACTCAAACATTTTGTTATTCATCAAAATCAAGGCTAGAGTTAATAGTCTTTTCTTTTTTGATGATGACAAAACTTTAAGTATATAAGTAAAAAAGCTTAAAGTATTAGAGTATGTGGATCTTTATTATGAATGTTGGTACCATGATAAGATTGACTTTCAAATTTTTTAAGTATCAAAATGATTTACTAAAAATGTATCATATCAAATGTATAAATGTTTCAAGGAGTGCTACAAATGTATCATATCAAATGTATAACATATTGAGAAGTACTAAAAATATATCAGGGCAAAAGCAAAGATGAAAATTAGGATTAAGATTTTCAATTTTTCTCCCCCTTTCTTATGTAAGTGTGTAATTCAATTTTTCTCCCCCTTTCTTATGTAAATGTGCAATTTACTTTTATTATTTGTTTATATACCAACAATTTTACTCCCACTTTTTATCATCATTCAATTAAGCAATGTGATGTCATCATGTAAAGTATCAGAGCAAGTATAAAAAAGCTTATTATTAACACTTTTACTCCCCCTTTTTCATTATCTCCCTCTATTTATATACATAGTTAAGATTATTTCAAAATGTATTAGAGTACATTCATAATAATAAAGTACCAAAGCAATCATTGGAGAGAATAAAACTTTCATTCATATAGATACCAACATGAGATATATATACAAAGATAGTTTCAGTGCAAAATTTGATGTTCTGCAGACATCATGGACATCAAAAGCAAGATACAATCATATGTAGAGCAATAGTCCTAGGAATAGCATCTGTGAGGCTACTCATCAAATGAAAAATCTAAAGACTATAGGAGCTATAATCCTAGAAGCTGTGGAATTAAGGGTCTTATGAGTCATGCTTCTGGTCCTATGAGATAGACCAGAGTGATGGAATCCTAGAGTATGAGATCCTAAGATCCTAATAGTTTGAGTCCTAGGAGAATGGTCAGTTGGTGTCTTATCTGAGGAGAGAGGTGCTGAAAGATTAGGATCACCTACTAGAGTTGGAGGATCTGCTGGAGTTTGAGGATTTGTATGTGGTGGTGATGGTGAAGAATCTGGTGGAGGGTATGATGGTCCAGTTGGAGTTAGAGCAAGAGCTAGATGCTAGATAGCAATTAAGATCTCCATAAATCCTTTCCCCATCTACTCTCTAAGCTGCTTAGAGCATCATCTATGTGGGTCCTTAGTATATACATCTCCATCTACATCCAGTCAACTCTAATAGATAATATATGGATATCCTCTCTGACCATGCTAACAATGGAATTGACCCTCTCCTTTACATCATCATCTGTCTAAGCTCTCAAAGGAGGTGCTACGGGAGCCTATGGCATTAGCTAAGCTACAGTCTTAGTGTGTGTAAAAGCAAGGGGAGGTGTAGCTAGCTCAAGTCACTCTACCTAAGTATCATCATCAAGTGCTGGCTTAAATGGTCTAATCTTTGTATCATCATCAGGTGCTAGCTTGGAAGGTCCATCCTCAATAGCTTGGAGCTCATTTTTAGAATCAGGGTTTGCCTCCTACCCTAATCCTTTCTTGACCCATCTCCCTCCAATCTTTTAATACCCCATGCGATGCAGGATCGGTCATCATATGTGTCAATGTCCAAAAGCTCCTTGAAGGCCTTGCCCTCAAGTAAGATACCGAAAGCACGGAACACTCTAGTCACCCCATCCCTTATGGCAAGCATAGATGCTTGCTAGTCACTACCTCTTGCATCTAATATGCCATGATCCCAAGAAGGTTGATTACCATCCTCCGTGCTAGGATAGTCATGAGTATCAACTCCCTTTCTATAATAAAGTCAAACTAACCAATCTTTGGTACGATAATGCATGTAATGATGTGATGAAGTACCACATCTCTACCGAGAGCTTGTTGGCAACCACTATGGATATGCCCTGTACATCCTCTCGCTCAAGAATGCATCTAAAAGTTGTAGCCCTATCTCCCAGACTATCTACTATCATGCCTCTGATGGCTATCTCCCAAACTCAACCTAGCATCGATGCAGTCATGGGAATCTGGATGCCTCTCATTAATGTAGTCTAACCATCAGCACCCTTTGGGATGGAGCTAGAACTCTCAGATGAGGTGGGGATAGTACCTTTCCATCATCGAAAAAAATGACTCATATCTAGCAACTCGAATCCACTTGCCAATGGAGACTCCCTCTCGATCAAACTAACAAAAATTGATCCTCCTATCGCTCATGATCACCTTCCCGGACATAGTAAGGAGCCAATATGGTGGGGACACCAGGATCAAACATAGATCACTGGATTCCATTTGGCTTATTGATTAGGGTTTTTAGAATCTTAGTCATGTGTCACAATTTTGTAAGCAAGTAAGATTGAGTCCTGTAATAAGTTGAGACTAGTTGATTTGTCTCAATCCTAGTCAGTCATTGAGTCCTGTACTTGTGCCTGAGTCTTGTATTAGTCCAATTTTTGTATAAGAGAAGAGGTTACCCTATTTTGGAGTTCCACCAAGCCTCACCCAGGAGCCAGAGATATCTACATCAGCTTATGGGATCTTATTTGACATCCTAGAGCCCTAAATACCCTCTAGATATTCTCCAGATGCTCTGATGCCATTCTAGATGCCAGATTCCCTCCAGATGCTCCGAAATATGCCGGATGCTAGGCACTCCATGATTCTCAGGATATTCTAGCACCCCAGGCCTTGAAATCCCAAGCCCAGGAGCAAAGCCCAAGCACATAAGAATTAAGATGCTCTTTGGATACTAGGAACATGCTTGCCCTAGGACCCCAGGTGCCCTAGCTTCCAGGAGGCCCCAGCCCATGCGCCCTAACCCTTCTTGGCAGCCCCTTGCTGCCCCTTGAAGCCCAACATGCCAAGGGGAGGCGTCCTTCATGAGTTGACCAAGTCCAAGCATGGTGGAAGAGTCCAAATGAAAGAAGGAAAACAAGTTTATGTTTCATTCAACTTGTATACTCCAAGTTTTAGGTTACTTGTGCAGTTTTTCTCCCATTCAAAGTGTGTAAACCTATCCTAACTAGGAGAGGACTAAAATCTTAACTAGGAAAGGGCATGGGAACACTATAAATACCCTACCCCTCCTCTTGTAAGTACTTTAATCTTTATTCATGAAATCAAAATCCTACTAAAATTTTGAGCTTGCGAGCATGTGTTCTTTGTTCTTATATTTTGTGTGGTTGTTTTGTATGCCCTAGCCTACCCTTGATTCCTTTCCTAAGTCTTCATCAGCCACGCCCAAGGAGAAGAAGCCCTAGCCACCCAAATAACCAAGGATCTTCTTCTTCCCCAGGCCGCCAGCTCTTCTAAACCCTAATCCTTCTTCCTTCAAAACCCTAGTTTCTTTCCTTTGTTTATTTGTTTCTTTGATTAACCATTGATGCTTGCAGGATCCCCATGGTGTTTCCCCTCCAAGGCGGAGGCCCTCTGGTGTGGACACCAGAAACCGAAAGAAACTTGACTCCAATAAGGTTAGCCTTATCCCAATTTGGATCGAAGATAATTAGGTTACCTTGTATTCTTTAGTTCAAAAATATTTTATTTTCAAGAGCCATTTCTTTTTCAAGAGTCCTGTAAATGATCAAGAGTGTTTATTGAGTCCTGTAATTACTTTTTTAAAAAAAATTTCATTTCCTATAAGTCCATTTCAAGCTTTAAAGTTTAGGTCAGTCAAGTCAGTTCAGTTGAGTTAAGTCTATTTCAAGTTAATCAAGTCTTAAAGAAATGAAAGCCAGCAACAAGACTCAAATTCTGGACCCCAGAATTTGACCACATGAAGAAGAGAAGACACATCAACCAAGCAAGAGAAAAGGACCATCAACTAGGACCACTTGGCATCACATGTCATTCCTTATCCAAGTAGAAGACCATCTCATCATGCCACGTCATCAGGCGCCACCTCACTAGCCACCTCATCACTCTTTGGTGCCAACAAGGAAGATTCAAATTCAAGGAGGTTGGCCACACCCCTCCAAGTCCTCCACCAAATCCTCCAACGCCCCCCATCCCTCCAAACTCTCCACCAAATCCTCCAACCCCCCTTGTAATCCTCCATAATTTGGAGAGAATCTCCATGAATTTCTCCTTATCCCGTGTAACAAGGCCCCATATCCTCCAACCTCCCTTGTAATCCTCCACAATTTGGGGAGTTTTCAAATTTTAAAAGTTTTGTAAGGCTATTAAAAAGCCTTGGACGCCCCATTGAAAAAGGGAATTGATTTTGGAAATGAATGAAGTTTGAAGTGAAGTTGTCTTGAGTTTTATGTGTGAAAATTTTCCTATCTTCTTCTTCCACGCCCAAAGCCACTCTCTTCCCTAGCAATTCATCATCCAAGCTCAAGGCAAAGGCATTGGAGTCGGCCAGGGTCCTTCGAAGTCCTTGAGTTGTGAACAGGGTTCCCCTTGACAATGAACCAACAAGCTGAAGCCCAAGTCCAGGGTTCTGATCACTGTTATCCAAGTTCTCCAGTCCAGAGCATCAGTAGTTTCAAGTTTTGAATCATAGGAAGGTTGGAAAACTCATCAAGGTAAGTCCTCAATCATTAGCCCCTATTGTCTAGATCTTCTTCCTTCTTAGTTTTAGAGTTGTGTCTAATCATGTAATAGTCCCTTTTCATATAATCCTTAAATCTTATTAAGATGAGTACAATGCTATGTATAATTAGGTTTCATTGCTCTACAAACACCATATTCAAAACATTAATCATATGCGTGCCGCATCATCTTGGTATCAGAGCATGGTTGCATTAGGGTAGAATAGTTTTCTTTAAATACAAGCAAGATCTAAAATTCATACCTCCTGAGCAGGTGTACTCTAGTACACTGTCACGACCCATGGGAATAATGAGCCTCTGGCCGGACGTGAGTTTTTAGATTGAAGTTTGGGTAAGCCATTGCACTTGTTTGATTAGGTTCTGTTTTCTGAAAATTTGCATCTATTTACTGTAATCCGTCTGCAGCTCCAAAGGAAATTTATTGAAATATTTTTTTTCTTGTTCTTTTTTAAGTCAGTTATCACCATATCAAATTTCATTATCACAAAAAAATTATAAAAAAAATGAAAATTTCTGTAGTTCGACACTGTCATTAGGGTTCTGTTCTGTCCTTTTTATTTAGCTTCAATGGTAGGATCTGCTTAGAGTAGTACAGATTTTAGTTTTAAAATTCCTTTCACCTGCATTGAAACATATAAGTTAGGAATCCTTTATGAATTTTTTAGAATTTTTGGACATTTTTTTTCATCACATTTTCCACACCACTTTCAAACTGCAACACACTTCTGCAGCACCTTTGCATTTCATTCATCTCATGAGAAATCAAATTAAGGGCATCAATTTGACATAGGGTCAGGATTTCATCACCTGTCCCTAGCCCAAAAATCACCAACCAGCATATTGATCCCGGACCATTAATTAAAATTGAGTAGAACGTTAATTGCCCTAGTGGGTTAGAGACACCAACAAATTGGGTTCAGGTTATGGTCAAGTTAACTGTGTCAGCTAATTGGTGTGTGCTTACTGGCTTGGTGTCTAGGATTGGTGCATCAGGGCTTGTGATTTGGTCCGCCTACCTGGCCAATCTCAGATTGGTGTCTAAGGTTGGCAATCAGGGACCTTCACTCCCCACCACCTACCTGGCTAAGTCCCATAAGTACTACTAGCTAGTTGGTTCACTTAATTAGACCTCTAATTTGTGCTCTAGGTCTAGGAAATCTTAGCTCGAGCTTGAGTCCATTTGCATGCATGACAACTAGAGCAGGGACACCATATTCACCAATCCAAGCCCAGTCCAGTGTAGCCATGGACCCGAATCTTGAAACCATGCTGAAAGGCCTAAATGATCTAATGGCCCAATTGAACCAAATGCTGGTTAAACAATTTTCCTTAGACCAACCAACTCCTACTTTCCCATTAGCTCATATTAATGATAGGAGTAAGAACCCTGAAGTACAAGTTGAGTTCATGAATACTCAAGACTTAGGGTATCCTCAAACTGAAGGGCTAGGGAAGGAAGAAGGCAAATTTGAACCTAGTAAATATATGTATGAGACTGACATAAGTTTAATAGATGAAAATGTAGGGGAAGACTGTGAAGAGAACAACTTTAGTACCTTACCTGAGGAAACCTTTGGTAAAGAAAAGATTATTGAGCCTAGTCCTGAAACATCAGAACAACCAAAATTTAGTGAGGACTTGGTTCCCGTAAGACAATGTCCTCAGGAAGAACCCAATACTTTAGCTTCGATACAAGAACTCCTTCAGGTACCTGAGAAGAACCCAATCATTATTCTAGAAGACTTTCCTAATGACCTTCAACTACCTAGAAGCATCCCGCCTGTAGATCAAAATTCTAATCTTAAGGTCATCATGAGTAACCAAGGTCTGTTTCAAGATTCTCCTAAATTATCCCAAGTCTCGGATTCCTATCATAATTTTAGAGCCATTAAGTTTCATTTTGATGAGATTACTAGGATGCATGAGCTTTTAAGGCATATTCCTTTTGCTACATACTTTTGGAAAACCTTATGGCATTTGCTAGGAACCCATGGTAAATTCTCATGTGCATGCCAGACCAGGGTCAAACCTAGAGAGTCATTAATCTGTTAGGTTTAGGCCCTAGAGAGTCCAATAAAATTCCTCTCAATAAGGATGCCTAGTTCAGTCTGCATTTCGTAAGTGCTTGTGTAAGTTTCTGAGTCTGCTGAGTCTTTTGCACAGCATGTCACAAATCTATATAAAGAAATTAGTAATAAGATCAACCTGAGCAATGAAACTTATAAATACTTAGCTGACTCACATAAGAGGGCTAAAGAATTCTGTGAAGGGGATTATGCGATGATTAGCCTCAACCCTGAACGGTTCTCCTCTGGAACCATAAAGAAGCTGCATGCCCGCGGAGCGGGACCTTTCAAGATCTTAAAGAAAATAGGACCTAATGCATATGTTTTGGAACTTCCACCTGATATGGGTATCAGTTCAACCTTTAATGTTTCAGACCTAGTAGAATACAAAGAACCAGTACTAATACCTAGTGAGCCTTTTGGGCCAGAAACTTTCATTGAGAGTGAACATATTTCCGAGTGTCCACCACCAACCCTACCTGAGCGGAGAGAGAGGATTGAGAGAATCCTGGATGACAAGACCATTACTACCAGGAATAAGGAGTATTAGCGATACCTGGTTCAATGGCAAGGTCGACCTGAGTCCGACAACTCTTGGATTACTCGAGAGGACCTGCAAAGACTTAACCCAGACTTGTTCAAGCATTACCAGGGCAAAACTGAACCATACTCGACTAGGTCGAGTTCTGCCCACCCCAGGAGAATTGGTGTGGACACCAGAAACCGAAAGAAACTTCACTCCAACAAGGTTAGCCTTATCCCAATTTGGATCGAAGATAATTAGGTTACCTTGTATTCTTTAGTTCAAAAATATTTTATTTTCAAGAGCCATTTATTTTTTAAGAGTCCTGTAAATGATCAAGAGTGTTTATTGAGTCCTGTAATTACTTTTTAAAAAAAAAATTTATTTCCTGTAAGTCCATTTCAAGTTTTAAAGTTTAGGTCAGTCAAGTCAGTTCAGTTGAGTTAAGTCTATTTCAAGTTAATCAAGTCTTAAAGAAATGAAAGCCAGCAACAAGACTCAAATTCTGGACCCCAGAATTTGACCACATGAAGAAGAGAAGACACATCAACCAAGCAAGAGAAAAGGACCATCAACTAGGACCACTTGGCATCACATGTCATTCCTTATCCAAGTAGAAGACCATCTCATCATGCCACGTCATCAGGCGCCACCTCACTAGCCACCTCATCACTCTTTGGTGCCAACAAGGAAGATTCAAATTCAAGGAGGTTGGCCACACCCCTCCAAGTCCTCCACCAAATCCTCCAACGCCCCCCATCCCTCCAAACTCTCCACCAAATCCTCCAACCCCCTTGTAATCCTCCATAGTTTGGAGAGAATCTCCATGAATTTCTCCTTATCCCATGTAACAAGGCCCCATATCCTCCAACCTCCCTTGTAATCCTCCACAATTTGGGGAGTTTTCAAATTTTAAAAGTTTTGTAAGGCTATTAAAAAGCCTTGGACGCCCCATTGAAAAAGGGAATTGATTTTGGAAATGAATGAAGTTTGAAGTGAAGTTGTCTTGAGTTTTATGTGTGAAAATTTTCCTATCTTCTTCTTCCACGCCCAAAGCCACTCTCTTCCCTAGCAATTCATCATCCAAGCTCAAGGCAAAGGCATTGGAGTCGGCCAGGGTCCTTCGAAGTCCTTGAGTTGTGAACAGGGTTCCCCTTGACAATGAACCAACAAGCTGAAGCCCAAGTCCAGGGTTCTGATCACTGTTATCCAAGTTCTCCAATCCAGAGCATCAGTAGTTTCAAGTTTTGAATCATAGGAAGGTTGGAAAACTCATCAAGGTAAGTCCTCAATCATTAGCCCCTATTGTCTAGATCTTCTTCCTTCTTAGTTTTAGAGTTGTGTCTAATCATGTAATAGTCCCTTTTCATATAATCCTTAAATCTTATTAAGATGAGTACAATGCTATGTATAATTAGGTTTCATTGCTCTACAAACACCATATTCAAAACATTAATCATATGCGTGCCGCATCACCCTCTTTACATCCAGGACTGATCCTAGATAGCTTCATTGACCAAGGAACTGAAGGCTTGTCTTCCAGGTGATGATCCCGAGTGTTGTGTGACCCCTTCATCGATAGGATCTTTGAATCGATGCTTAGTAAAAATCCTTCTCCCTCCTAATTTTTGATTTGTTAAAGGTATGCTATCCTAACTGTGGGTTTCTCAATCTCTGAGATCCTTTCTTTATTATTCTACACAAGTTATTCTACAAGTATGATAATTTCTTGCATTACTAGTCTTCCTACTGATTCTTTACTTATTTTTGGATCTTTAACCATTAAATTAAATTCTAAAAAAAATCTAAAAAAATTAGTTTTCTAGTTTTTATAGTCCTAGGATTGTCCCACATCATTTTGGTATCAAAGTAGACTTAGGATAGCATTCATCTACATTAGGACCACAAACCCTAATTTCTGCATCCTGCTAGCTGCATTAGATGTCTATTTTTTATTTGATTTCAACTAGCTAAAAATTTTATTTTTCTATGAAATTTGCATGACGTGTTTTCTATCTTGTTCTCTATTTTATTATAATTTTTAATTAATTTTATAAGAAATTAAAAGTCCTAAAATTTGGCATATTAGAAACCCTAACTAAAATCTTGATAATTTTGTATCAGTCCGAAAACCCTAGGATTTGCATCATTATTTGATTTTATTTTTGCATAAAATTTGGTAGAGGTCATTACCACCTCCATCCTCTATTCTAGAATTCTTTTTGATTTTTTTATACATCAAAATCCATGTCAAACATTGCATCAAACCAAGCCCTAATGTTCTGAATCTGTGAACTCTGCATACTTGTCTAAACCTAACCTAACCAACTTCCAAACCCCTCAATCCCAAGCCCAATATTTTTTCTAACCTAATCAACCTAAACCTAATTTGCCACCCCATAAAATACATATAAAATATTTTATTTTTTTGATTGTTATTAGTTGCATTATGACTCATTGAATGTGCATCATTTGATTAACCTAATCTTAAGGGCTATTCACTATCTCAGATCAGGAGAGGATTTCATCACCTGTCCTGGGTCCAAAACCACCATCATCTTACTGACCTGAGCCTATTTAAAATTAATTAGACCTAATTTTTCCTAGTGGGCTAGGTGACATCCAACAGGTCAGGTCTGAGCTGTGTGGGCCAACTAGTGCATTTAATCCTTTAGCTATTACTGGAAGCTGGTGCATAAGGTTGGGGGTCCAGAGTCAAACGACCTAAGTAGTGCTGTGGTTACTTTATTGGGTCCCTGTGTTAAGTAGGGGGGACTCCCACACTCCCACCCCCTACCTGGCCAGTGAAAAGATTAGCTGCTGGGTTAAGTGTAAGTTAAGCTGACCCATTCAGTTTTGACTCTAGGTCTAGAAAGCCCTAGATTGTACTAAACCTTGCAAGTTTGGTGGCATCATTCCATTTTGATTAATTGAATGTTTGCATGACCACTAGGATAGGAACCCAATACTATGACCCATACTTAGAGCCTAACCCTATGAGAACCTCATACCATGACCCATACCAAGAACCCAAACCCTATTACCCTTCCAGTCCCTATTACCCTAGTCCCTATTTATGCAGATGCACTGACTCCAGATTCCAGGATTGCAAACTTTTAGTATAGTGGTGGGATTTGAGACAAGATAACAAAACCGTGTCCGAGTACATTGACCAATTTGATGAGTTTTATGGGACATGTTACACAGTTGAACCTAAGTCTAAAATTATATCTAGGTTTAAAGCTGGCCTACGTAGAATTATCCAATGGAAACTATTTAGATGGCAAATTCGAGACCTATATGACGCCTATAACATAGCTTTGGAATTTAAGTCAACCCATAGGACTGAACCCATACCATATGAACCCATAACCCTTAGTTAGCCTGAGCCCAATAGGATTAGTACCCCTAGATATGAATCCATTGTTAGTCCACTTTCCCTTAGTCAACTTAAATCCACTGGGATCAGTGCCCATAGTTAGAACCCAAGTATTAATCAGGAACCCCTTAGTCAACCCATCCCTGCTACCCCAGTTATTAGCCAGTTTTCCTTTGGCCAAACCCCTCCTACTACCCCATTGGTTCACCAAGATGACCTGGAAGAGAAGGTATATGAGGCTGATCCAAGTTTGGTGGAGGAGTATGAAGATGATGAGTCTATTGAAGATCTAGAGGAAGATACACCTATAGAAGACCAACAATTAGTTGACTATGACCAAACCCAGATAGAAACCAACCCAGAATTAGTTGAGTCGAAAGTCCAGTGCAACCAACCTAGTTCAACCATGGAGTCCAATCTAAAAACCCTCCTTGAGGCCATGATTGAACAATTGACCTAGATGAACACCCAAAACCAAGCCCAGCTTGACCAAATGATCACCCAATCCCAAAATCAGTTTACCCCATCAACCACCCAAACCAACCAAATGACCCAAACCAATAACCAAGCAACAAATAGGCTTGACCAATTAACCAATAGGTTGGACTAGGTAGAAGCCAATCTAGAGTTAGCTGACCCTAACCATACCCAACCCATAGTGGAAGAATCATTAGAGGAAGAAACCCATGACCCTGTGACTGCAACTCTAATTAAGGAGACTTTAGAAGGAAGCCCAATTATAAAGCTTAGTCCTGAATTTTAGGAGCTAGAAGAGTTTATTAAGGACTTGATATTTTTAAATCAGTACCCTCAGGATGAAGTCACCTCTTTGACTCCACTTGATCTCTTCCCTGAAATCAATGACTCTTTCTTCCATTATGCATACCCTTTAGATATACAGCAACCCCATAAGGTTAACCTCATTAGTCTAGGATTAACCCATGACACCCCTTTTTATATCCTACTTTATCCAACTAACCCTGAACCATCTTCTTATTTCTTACCTTACCCAACTGATCCTGAACTGACCTCTTATTTTTTATCCTTTTCTGAATCTTTTTATGTTTCTTTAACCATTCATATGCATTTTATAGAGGTTTGCATATTACATTCATTCATTGAGTCTGTTAGGTTTGCTTCTTACTTCTGGAAGACCCTTTGGCATCTATTAGGAGCTCATGTCACATTTTCGTGTGCATACCAAACCAGGGTTAAACCTAAAGAGCCTATAGTCTGTTAAGCTTAGGCCTAAAGAGTCCAATAGGAATGCATAGTCGAGTCTACATGTCATGAGTCCCCTGCATCGTCAGTTTGCATGTGTCAGCATGTTTGCATCTGCATCAGGAAATTAGCCAAAGATTAATCAAAGTAATGAAATATATAAGAACTTGGCTAATTCCTAAAAGTAAGCCAAAAGATTATGTAGGAGATTATGTGATCGTTAAAAATTTTATGCTCGCAAAGCTGGCCCATTCAGAATAATGAAAAGAGTTGGGCCCAATGCCTATGTGCTTGAGATGCTACTTGATTTAGGTATTAGTGCCATCTTCAGCATTTCAGACCTTATAGAGCACAGGGAGCCAGCAGTGATACCTAGCGAGCCCTTTGAGCCACTCCCTTTCTTTGAGATAGAACCCATCCCAAAGTGTCCACATACAATTTGGCCAATAAGTGAGGAAAGAAGTGAACGAATCTTGGATGATCAAGCCATCAGTACCTGAGATGAAGGTTATCAGAGGTATTTGGTCCGTTGGCAAGGTCGGCCAAAATCTAAGGACTTGTGGAGCACTAGTGAGGATCTGCAGTGCATTAACCCAGATCCTCCTTGAGCAGTATAAGAGCCAAATTGACCCTTACTCGATGGAGTCGAGTTCCTCCCGCCTCGGGAGAATTGGTGGGGACACCAGGATTAAACACAGATCACTAGATCTCATTTGATTTACTGATTAAATCTTTTAGAACCTTAGTCATGTGTCATAATTTTGTAAGCAAGTAAGATTGAGTCCTGTAATAAGTTGAGACTAGTTGATTTATCTCAATCCTAGTTAGTCATTAAGTCTTGTACTTGTGCCTGAGTCCTGTATCAGTCCAATTTTTGTACAAGAGATGAGGTTACCCTATTTTTGAGTTCCACCAGGCCTCACCCAGGAGCCAAAGGCATTTACATCGGCTTATAGGATCTTGTTTGACATCCTAGAGCCCTAGATACCCTCCAAATACTCTCTAGATGCCTAGATGCCATTCTAGATGCCAAATTCCCTCCAGATATTCCGGAATATGCCAGAAGCCAGGCACTCCATGATTCCCAGGATATTCCAGTATCCCAAGCCTTGAAATCCCAATCCCAAGAGCAAAGCCCAAGCAATTAAGAACCAAGATGCTCTTTGGATACCAGGAATATGCTTGCCCCAGGACCCCAGGCACCCCATCTTCCAGGAGGCCCAAACCCATGCACCCTAACCCTTCTTTGCCACCCCCTGCTACCCCTTGAAGCCCAACATGCCAAGAAGAGGCGTCCTTCATGAGTTGACCAAGTCCAAGCATGGTGGAAGAGTCCAAATAAAAGAAGGAAAACAAGTTTATGTTTCATTCAACTTGTATACTCCTAGTTTTAGGTTACTTATGTAGTTTTTCTCCCATTCAAAGTGTGTAATCCTATCCTAACTAGGACAAGACTGAAATCCTAACAAGGAGAGGGCATGGGAACTCTATAAATACCCTACCCCTCCTCCTCTTGTAAGTGCTTCAATCTTTATTCATGAAATCAAAACCCTGCTGAAATTTTGAGCTTGCGAGCTTGTGTTCTTTGTTCTTGTGTTTTGTGTGGTTGTTTTGTGTACCCTAGCCAACCCTTGATTCCTTGCTCAAGTCTTCATCAGCCATGCCCAAGGAGAAGAAGCCCTAGCCACCCAACAAACCAAGGATCTTCTTCTTCCCCAGGTCACTAGCTCTTCTAAACCCTAATCCTTCTTCCTTCAAAACCTTCATTTATTTCTTTTGTTTATTTGTTTCTTTGATTAACCTTTGATGCTTGCAGGATCCCTATGATATTTCCCCTCCAAGGAGGAGGCCCTCTTTGCATCCAGGACTAATACCAGATAGCTACCCAGACCGAGGAACTAAAGGCTTGTCATCCAAGCGACGATCCCGAGTGCTATGTGACCCTTTCATTGACAAGATCTTTGAATATGTGCTTGGTAAAAATCCTTTCCCCTCATAATTTTTGATTTGTTAAATGTACGCTATACTAATCAGGGGTTTCTGAATCTCTGAGATCCTTTCTTTATTATTCAGTATGAGTTATTCCATGGGTATGATAGTTTCTTGCATTACTAGTCTTCCTGCTGATTCTTTACTTATTTTCAGGTCTTTAGCCACTGAACTAAATTCTAAAAAAATCTTTAAAAAATAGTTTTCTGGTTTTCATCAATCTTAGGATCATCCTGCATCATAATAATATCTCTATATAATTTTTGATCGATACTCTTACCATTCTCATCTTTGTCAAGCTTACATGAGAGACTCATGGATGTACCAAGTGGTTTTATTATCTCCATCCCAAACTTCTTTTGTATCTCTCTTATGTAATTTGCTTGGTTGATAAAGATTTTATCTTTAGTTTACATGATTTGGAGTCTAAGAAAGAAATTTAATTCTCTCATTATGCTCATCTTGAACTTTTTCTGCATTAACTGAAAGAATTATTAACTAAAAGAATTATGCCCTGAAAGCTAATCATAGTTATTATATCAGTGACATTTTCGTATTCTCTCAACTCAAGATTGATATTAATAAAAGATATTTGTTGATTCATCATACTGCAGCATCTTATCAAGATTATGATGAACCCCATAGGTTAGGGCAATAGAATTAGGGTTATGATGGGGATCATAATGGTGAGACCTAAGTTCCTATACACCCTAATCTAAAATACTCCTAGTCATTGGATCATTGATTTGGAGATCGATGTTTCTAAAAAGATTAGCACATCCTATTTATGCTCGGTGGAGAAGATGGTTGGTCTCATAGCCATTTATATAAGGACACTAATATAAGGATGTGGGTGCTCATTAGGATATGAGTTCACTGAACTGATCCACCTTGAAAACATCTAATGGAGGTCTTACTATTTGTCAAAAGATGGTTCTCATAGTGAGAGTTGTGTAAGTGATCCTTAGACCTGAGATAACCATGGTTCGTTATGCACATAAAGCCATGTTTTGGTTCATCCTCATTCATGACAAAGAGTCATGTATGGGGTGTTCTCAGATGTGGTGGATTGTGCATGAAGGATGTGAGTGGATCAATAAGGAATCGATCACTTCTAGTAAGAGAAGGATTAATCCCATGTAATCTCTTTGATTATTGATCCAAGAAGTCATTGGTCAAAGCAAGATGATATTAGAAAGAATTTCTAATCTTTCATTGATCGACTCTGTTGGGTTATTGGCTAACATAGTGAAAGTCTAGATTTCAAAATTTTCATTATTGAAATCATAATCAACCGAAACCCTAAACCTTAGGACCACTTGACTATGACAATTAATAAATCATAATTTAGAATTATAAAAAAATACCTAGAGCAGTACACTCCTTAATTTTAATAAGGTACATAAGTGTATGCCCTCCAGAGGTGATCTATATGTTAGATGTATGCCTTGAAAGCCATGTTGGCTTGAGACATTATAATTTTTAGGGCATTAACTTTGTACTTAATTCTTCTTTATTAATAAAGGGTATTAGTTTCATTCATATTGATGTATCTATGAATCATCCATAGAGTTAATGGACAATGACACATATTCTCAAGAGTTGAAAATCTGAGGCATGTGTCTTTATAGATTAACTCCTAAAGGCTCCCGATTGTTGGAATATCACGAGGACGATGATTGATCCGTTAAAATTGGTGCACATATCACTTCCTTTTCTAGGTAGATGAGTCTCTGACCTACAATGTGGTGACACTAGAGTAAGAGTGCAGGTAGTTGATAGAGATCAACGGTACTGAGCGTGATCAAGTACAGAAAGTTATACGGATGACTACTCACTCATCGATAACTTCCTGATGTTATAGTTGTATGAATAGTTCCTTGACCTAGAGTGTCTCAAATAAAAAGGTTGCTGTAGTTTGACAGCACAATCATATGGTTCCTATCCATATGGGACCTTGCGGTGTTCATTGGCTGTAGTAAGTTTATTGTAGGAGTAAGGTGTTCACTTGTAGAGATATATCAACCTTAGTAGTAAGGTATAATCTTATGCAAGCTTAATAAGACTAAGTCCAAAAGTCTATGGCCATAGCAGGGTGATAATAAAAAGGTATTTTCATTAGTATCACAATTGGACTGTAGTCGATTAGGTTAAGCATGTGACTGATGGGTTTAATGAGTATCCATAACCAAAATCATGTCGGGATTTTGATAGAGGAACCAAATCACATGGTAACTATACCTAGGGATTCCAATCTTATTCTACTGGGTTGCCACTACATACTACTAGGTATAACTGGTTGATTATGAGAGCCCATTAGGATCATTCTCGGGTCGATGATCCTAATTAGGGTTGAGCTGAAATTGTTTCAGTCCATCGAAAGGAGTTTTGATGCTGTATAATGGAGATTATAGCATGTCTCATTACAAGACAGGATAGGACCTGAGGAGTCACACACATTAGGAGCTCAAGTAACCAATCAGCAAATTAATTTGACTTAATTATAAGTGTTACAATTAATATTTGACTTGATTATAAATATTATAATTAATTGATTATGGATTAATTATTAATTAATTTAAATTAGATTTAATTTAATTGAGTTAGACTCAATTAATTAATCCTAATTGATTCGGGTCAATGTCCACTTCGAAATGATTCGATTGGATTTAAAATCGGCTTCAGTTTGACAGTAAAATTATTTCTTTTGGACCATAACCTAGAGTCTAGTATGACTAGGACTCTCTCTCCTTATCTCCCCTTGCCTCCACACCTCTAAGTGAGTCCCATTTATTTTGTGCCACAAAAGAAGGGGGTGTGAAAATCAAGAGGGTGCTAATAGTGTTTTAACGTGAAGAGAAAGAGGGGAGGAGGAGTCTTTCTCTTTTACTCCTCTTAATTTTCAACCACTTGAAATAAAAACACCGGTGTTTTGGCATGGAAGACTTAGAGAGTTTTACCATGAAAAAAACTAAAGGGAGAGGGGTTGGCCGAACTTAATACTTCTTTATTGGCATGAATATTTTGGCATGCGGTTTCTCTTTTGGGCATTAATATTCCTGGGAGTCACTTTCCTGGAGCACCATCTCCTCCTCTCCCTTCTAGTTTTTTTCTTCCTTGAAATCTTCAAGAGTGTTGAGAGGTCTTTTACATAAAAGAAAGAAGAGAAAAAAGGGTCCAAGGTTTTGCACTTTGATTTGGAAGACAGAAGTCGAAAGTCGGTTCGGATTTGGATCGGCATAGTTTTTAAAGCAAGCAATTTGCTGAAAGAGGAGAGGGCTACAAGGATCTAGTAGTCCGGTGCTCTCTATGACTCAGTTGCGAGAGCTTTATGTGGATACCAGCAGACGCCGGGTGATTGCACGGCTCCGACAGAATCCTGACATTTTAGTAGCGGATCTGCATGCTTTTTAGAGCAGGCCCTGATAGTGATCTAGGTAAGTATTTTATTCTTAAAATAATTTTTATTTCAGATCAAATATTTTTTTCATGTTATGCAATATGTTAGGAATTTATGATAAATAAATTAGATTTATTTATGATTTGCATGATTTGATATAAAATCATTTTTATATCTGCTTCCATTGTGGTCAGGATTTTGATGCCTGATTTTATGCAACAAACTTTCCTGATCCTCGAAGAATTCCAACACCATATAGGAACCAGACCAAAGAAGCACTCCTTCCAAGCTTGCTTATTTGACTAGGACTCTACCTGACAGCCTTTCTTCCTTTTCATTTGCTAGAAACCCCTACCCTCCTATAGGGAACTCAAAGATCTCTCTGAATCTTCTCTTAAAACCCGATTATCACTCCTATATCTCTTCCTAGGCCCTTGTCTTAAAATGACAAGTCTTGTCCTAAATGAACAAGGCTTGTCTTAAAGAGACCTTTGTCCTAAGATAAGGAAAAGAAAATGGAAATGACTTCTTTGGATGAATTTTAGAATGCTTGGCATGAGATTACCGATGCTTTTATATACAGGGTAAGAGGGTTCTAGATAAATCATTTCCTCAGCCCTTGATAAGACTCTTAAAGCAGAAGGAGTCTCTTGGATGAAAAGGCTTATCCATATATGTCATATCATCCGCCAAAAGATATATAAATGTCTCTTCAAGTTTCCAGCATAATTCCCACCTGCCAAGTGGCATATGACCAGTCAACTTTGGCTAAGAGGTGTGGGATACCAAAGGGTGTATCAGAGAAACCAGAAACCTTCAAACAGAAGGACTTCTGGAATTAATTCTATTCCAAATATGAAGGGATGCATCCCTTCATTATGCGCACCTTCTTTTCATGCCAAGTTACATTCTTTTGACTAGTCTAAAACCATCCAATTGGGCATGGAGATAAAGGAGAGGGACCTTGAGTTTATCTAGAATTTGTGATTAAGTGGCAGAAGGACTCTTGGTCCTTCTACACACCTTAATCTTGGTGCACGCCAAGAATTGCACCAAGAGTCCAATCCAAGTTGGACTCTTCCATAAACCAAAGATAAGGCCTAATAAAATCTGGATAAAATCAGATAATTTCTGCTCCAATTAGGACTCAACCCAATCTAAGTTTCACTTAAATTGGTTAGTCCAAATAGCAAGCTAACTGACCAATCCAATTAGGTTAGGAGTTAGGCTAGCCAACATATGCTAGTATGTTAATTAGCTAGCCAATTATTATCCTATGATCCTAATTAAAATCCAATTGACTTCTTTGGCCAATTCCCTAGCATGTGTGACCCTTTGTGCTCCACATCTAGTTAGTAGTAAGTCTTAGTCCAAGCAGTTTTGATCCTATCAAAATTGATTAACCTAATTAGGTCAAATCGAGCTGACCCAAGTTAGCTAATTCGAACAAATTTTCAAATTGACTCATGAATCCAACCAATTTAATTCATGAAAACCTACAAGACATGATTGATATCTAGCACATGTCATGCCTACCTAGAAGATGAGAAATTTGATAGAAATTATTGTTGCCCAGGTGGCTACCCAAGAGGGGGATGAATTAGGAATTTAAAAATATAACACAGATAATGTGCAATTAAAATTCCTTTTCAAAGTGTTGTGTGTTGTGATTAAAAATTTGTTGGGATCCGGTGCAACGCAGTGGAAGGGTAATTTCAAAAATTGAAATTAAATATGCACCAAAAATCCTAAACCAGGAACTCCTTAATAAGACTAGAATATATGAAGACAAACATTTCTATGCAAATTGAATTAGAATACCAACCTGTAATCGCTAATTCCAATTTATGAAGACTTAAAACTTGAAGATCAACGGGCTATTTGAATTCACCAGGCATCCATGTGTTCGCCCTCCGATGGTGATCCACACAGAGCAATGACCAAGAACACTATCTTCTTGTCCAATAGTTCCTCGTATTGAGTTCTTCTTCAAGAACTCAATTCTTCGGATTATGGCTGGAATTCTTCCACACAAGAGGTTGCCTCCTTCTTTTTTTTTTTATCTCTTCTCCTCCTTCCACTAAGACCTTGACCCTCTAAGACGCTCTTGTCTTAAAGATAAGACTTTGTCCTAAGGGGATTTAGGCTTGTCTTAAATTGGAGGAGAAATTAAGACAAGAATGTCTTAATGTAAGAAAGAAAGGAAAGAACAAAAACAGAACTTCTTTCTTTCCTTTACCGTCGGAGACTTTCGCTCTTGTTCTTGTTTAGTAGCAGAGTTTCAACAGAGGTGTACTCTGTAAAGGAAATAATGCAAAAACAAGAAAATGGAGAAAGAGTCTTTAGGAGAGGAAGAAGAATAAAAATATAATTTTTTTTTTTTTTTTAGAAAAATTATCGAAGTTCTGATTTCCATTCCTTTATATAGTTTTCAGAGAGGCGCCCTCACAACTCTCCGTAAACATTTTTCTCACGCCCTTTTCCTTCTTCTCATGCCCTTTCCTTCTTCTCACGCCATTCTCTTCTTTCTCACGGCCTTCTGGATTAATTCTCACGGCCTTTCTCAAAGGAAGAAGTCGCGACGATTGGGAGAAAGAAGTCGCGAAACTTGAATCTCTGAAAAGATACGATTTTGCACACCCGGGAAGAAACAACGCTTTCTTTCTTTCTTAAAACCCCACCACCCGTTAGATTACTATCCAAGGGATGACAAGTGAGGCGCTATAAATGAGAAAGAATGCGACCCCATCTTAATTCATCGAAGAATTAAGTGGGCGCGCCAAGAGTCCATGCGCCCATGGACTCCTCCATATGGCACACCAAGAGTCCTTAAGCGCATGGACTCTTGGTGTTTTTGGCGTGCAAGGGCTAAGGGGCAGGTGGAATGCTAGCCTAAGTAATTGGTTAGCCAATTGGGTTAGCCATAATCTCTAAAACCTCAATTAGGGTCTAATTAGATCCAATCAGAACCCAAGTTGAATCAATTTGGAACCCTAATTCAAATCCAATTCAAATAGAAGTTAGGATTTGCAACACTTGCTAGAGTGGTGGGGACACCGGAGGTACCAGAATTAGATAGAGGCTTTTCAACCCTCTATGAATTGATCAATAATTTATGAGTCCATCTGTAATAAGGGCTTAGCCCATCTGAGTCCTTTTTTAGTTGTTGTTTGAGTCTTTTGAGTTGTTATTTCAATTCTGTACTAGTCAGCTTATGTTGAGCTAGTTCAGTCCAATGCTAGTCAGCTCATGTTGAGTTAATTTTATTTTTTTGAGTCCTGTCCAAGCATACTGAAGACTCAAGACTATATCATACAACTGAAGACCAAGTCCAACTAGATTAAAGACATGGAAGTATAGCCCAAGTCTAACCCAGCTTAAAGATTTGAAGACCCCAGGAGAAAAATTCAGAAAACCTTGATTTCTTGCAGATGCCCTCCAGATGCCCGGATTCCCTTCCAGATGCCAAAGTATACTCATAGATAAGGGCATCCATGATTTCAGAGGTCCATCTGCATCCTAGCCCAAAGAAATCAAGCCCAGGTGCCAAGCCCAAGTCCCTAAGAAGCAAGATACCAGGGAATATTCCTGCTACCTGGCTACCAGGCCACCCCAGCTTCCAAAGGCCCAAACCCATGCACCCGAGCCCCTTTGGGCCGGCCTTTTGCTGCTCCTAGAAGCCCAACACACCCCCCTAGACATCCTTGGAGTGTTGGCCAAGTCAAGAGAATTTTTAAAGATTTTTTCTACCTAATGTTTACTTATTTTCTAGCTAGGGTTTTAGAGGGAAAAGGATTCTTATGTAAAGACTTATGTGCCCTTACTTGGAGCCCAAGGTTAAGGGTCTATTTAAGGGACCCTAGACTCTTGTATGAAACCTAATTTTTGATATGAATTAAAACCTTGAGTTCTTCTATTGATTTGTGTGATACCCTGCTGTGTGCATAAAGAAGTTTGTGAGAGTTCTTCTTCCTGGTGTTTGCAATCATCTTCCTGCTGCCAACAAACCCTTCAGATCCCTGGACGCCCTCTCCAAAAGAAGCCTTCCCTTGCTATTTTTTCTTTGTTTTCTGTTCCTTTGTGAATTTTCTAACCCCTGACAGGTCGTTTGCAGGTCCCTGAGTTCCTACGAATCCAACGACTCCAGCCAAGCCTCAATCGGATCACCGAGCAAAAAGCCGGGTATCCGTGGGTCTTTGGCTCGGTTTTCCAGGCCGCATCCATCGAGAAACGAGAGATCCCTTCGCTGCGATCTTCACAGACGTTGTCAGGTACTCCCTTCTACCTCCAGTAGTTTTATTGTAGGAGAACTTGCCCTAACCGAGGCTTCTCAGCCCCGGCGGTCCTTCTTTGCTACTTTTCTAGGTCCTAATCTGCATGCTGATCTTCAAAATTCATACAAAATTCCCTACAAATAATTTTTATCTGAAATTCGGGAATTAATCACCTAACTCAACATGTAAAACATATAAAAAAAATGGCATGCATATTAGTCCCCCATCATAGAGTGCCTTCATGCAAATGACTCTTGATCAATTCTCTTAAGTGTGTGACCCATTGGGTTCCATATCTAGCCAGTAGTGGGTTCGAATAAAAGTTGACCTAATTTGATTAGAACTCTTTCTAATCGATTTAGGTCAAATCGGGCTTACCCGATTTTGATCAATTAGGACTCTTCCTAATAAATGATCATTAAATTTGATCAACCCACAAGACAAGATTGACGTCTAGCAACGTGTCATGTCTACCCGGAAGATATGGAAATTCTGATAAAATACCAAAACTATCCTTCAGTAGAAAGTTACCGTACAATTAAATCCTTCGATCAGCCTACACCCAAAATATAATTATGGATATGGATATCTATCAAATCCAATATTATATTTGTTTCTAGCTCAATCTTATATTGATGATTCAATTATCTTGATATTAGAAACCATCTCTAATATCTTTACTTTCATAAAAAATTTCCTGAATCATCATTCGATTGATAACTAGCTGGATGCAATCTCTTCTTACTAAGAGTGATCGATTCCTTGTTGACCTACTCATTACCTTCATATACAATTCACCATTCCCAGTATCAATCCTGTGTATGACTCAATGTCATGAATAGGATTGAACCAAAGGATGGGTTCATGTACATAAGGTACTTATGGCAGTCTCAGGTCAAAGGATTACTTGTACCACTCCCACTAATGGAACCTTCTATTGACATGTAGCTAAGACTCTATAAGATGTTCTCAAGTTGGATCATATCAGTGAACTCATTCTCTAATGAGCACCCATATCCTAGTATTAGTGTCATACACAAGTGACTGTGAGAGCAGTCACCCTCTCCAGTATACATGGGATGTGCTAGTCTTACCGGAAAAACCCTGATCTCCTACTTAGGGTTCCTTTGACTATGAATATTTTAGATTAAGGTTTTAAGACTTTAGGTCTCACTGGTATGATCTCATCATAACCCTAAAATTATAGCCCTAATCTATGGGGTTCATCATATAATAATAAACATAGCGTATGATTAAAAATAATGCCTTTATTATAATATTATCAATTATAATGGTTTGGGAGATACAACATAGATTGGCTTATAGGGCATATCCCTTTCAATCTCCCACTTGCACTAAAGCCAATCGCCTTTAAATCTTAATCCCATACTCTCGAAGTGGCGATCAAACACTCGCTGTGGTAGAGCCTTAGTGAACGGGTCTGCTACGTTGTTCTTTGTATCCACTCTATTTATGTAGACATCTTGTCTTTCTACTATTTCTCGGACGAGATGGAAGCGTCTCAGAATGTGTTTGGACTTATGATGAGCTCTTGGTTCCTTAGCTTGAGCAACAGCTCCAGTGTTGTCACAGTAAAGTGGCACTGGTTTTTTAATCTCAGGAACAACACCCAACTTTGTGATGAACTTCTTCATCCAGACTGCTTCCTTGGCGGCTTCACTGACAGCATGTATTCTGCCTCTGTGGTTGAGTCAGCTACTGTCTGCTTCTTGGTACTCTTCCAACTCACTGCTCCACCATTTAGGGTAAAAACATATCCCGAAATGGATTTGCTATCATCAGGGTCTGATTGAAAACTAGAATCAGAATAAGCTTATAGTTTAAGATCAGAACCACCATAAACCAGAAAAATATCCTTAGTCCTTCTCAGGTACTTAAGAATATTTTTAACTGCTTTCCAATGATCCTCTCCTGGATCAGCCTGAAACTTACTGACAATGCCTAAAGCATATGCCACATCAGGCCTGGTACATAACATGGCATACATTATGGACCCTATTGCCGAAGCATAAGGTATAGAATTCATTATATTTCTTTCTTCAGGTATCTTAGGAGACATCCTTTTGGAAAGATATATTCCTTGACTCATAGGAAGATAACCTCTTTTACTTCCATCCATGCTGAATCTTTTCAGCACTAGGTTAATGTACCTAGACTGGGATAAACCTAGCATCCTCTTAGACCTATCTCTATAGATCTTAATACCTAGTATATAGGATGCTTCTCCCAAATCTTTCATAGAAAACTAGTTTGATAGCCAAACCTTGACTGATTGTAACATTGGGATATCATTCCCAATGAGGAGTATGTCATCTACATACATAACCAAGAAGATTATGGCACTCCCACTAGTCTTCTTATAAACATAGGGTTCATCCACATTTTTGATAAAACCAAACCTTTTAATAGTTTCATCAAAATGGATGTTCCAACTCCTTGAAGCTTGCTTTAATCCATAAATGGATTTCTTTAGCTTGCATACTTGATTAGGTTTATTCTTTGAAATAAAACCTTCTGGCTGTGACATGTAGACTTCTTCCTCAAGGAAACCATTGAGGAATGCAGTCTTCACATCCATCTGCCAGATCTCATAATCATGGTATGCTGCTATAGCAAGTAAAATCCGAATTGATTTGAGCATGGCAACAGGTGAGAATGTTTCATCATAATCAATTCCCTGTTTTTGTCTAAAACCTTTTGCCACTAATCTAGCTTTATAGGTTTCAACTTGGCCATCAGCCCTAATCTTTTTCTTATAGACCCATTTGCACCCAATAGGATTAACACCTTCTGGTGCATCAACCAAAGTCCATACTTGGTTGACATACATAGAATCTATCTCGGATTCCATGGCTTCTTGCCATCTATCTGAATCAGTACTCAAGATAGCTTCCGTATAGGTCAGAGGTTCATCATTTTGAATGACTTGGGCTTCATTATTTTCAATAATAAACCCATACCTCTCAGGTGCCCGTGACACTCTATCAGACCTATGGGGAGGAGTTTTGTGTTCTGGTTCTGATCTAACTATATGTTCTATTGATTGAGAATTGTCTATCTGTGTTTCTTGTACTTCTCCAAGTTCAATAGTTCTACCATTGCCCTTTTCTAAAATAAACTCTTTTTCGAGAAAAGTGGCATGTCTGCTGACAAAAATCTTTTGTTCAGTTGGATGGTAAAACAGATATCCTCTACCCTCTCTAGGATATCCTACAAATAGATATTTATCTGTTTAGGTTCCAACTTATGTCCAAAATTTCTTTTAACATAAGCTGGACATCCCCATACCTTAAAATATTTAAGATATGGTTTCTTGCCACTCCAAATTTCATATGGAGTACTAACAACGGATTTAGAAGGTACTTTGTTCAGAATGTAAACAATAGTTTCTAGGGCATGACCCCAGAAGGAAATGGGTAAATTTATGAAGCACATCATGGATCGTACCATATCTAATAAGGTACGATTCCTCCTTTCAGCTATACCATTTAGCTGTGGTGTATAAGGAGGGGTCCATTCAGAAAGAATTTCATTAACTTTAAGATAGTCTAAAAACTCCGTGAATAAGTATTCTCCTCCTCGATCAGACCGAAGAACTTTAATACTTTTCCCGGTTTATTTTTTGACCATATTTTGATACTCCTTAAATTTATCAAAGGCTTCAGATTTATGTTTCATAAGATACATATATCCGAACCTAGATAAATCATGTGTAAAAGTGATAAAATATGAGTATCCACCTCTGGCCTAAGTTGTCATTGGACCACATACATCAGTATGTATAAGTCCTAATAACTCAGTTGACTTTTCTCCATGTCTAGTAAATGGAGTCTTGGTCATCTTACCCATGAGACATGATTCGCAAGTTCCTAATGATTCATACTCATAAGGATCAAGGAATTTTTCCTTGTATAACTTGCTTATCCTAGACTCATTAACATGACCAAGTCGATGATGCCAAAGTAAAGTATCATTAAAGTCTTCTCTTTTTCTTTTATTATTGACATGAAAAACACTATCATTGGAAGAAAGAGTTAAGAGCCCATTGCTAAATATGCCAGAACAAACAATTTTATTAGACAACATTATCGAGCAACCAGTGCTCATTACATCCATTACATATCCTTATTTTAATAACAAGGGAATAGATACAATGTTCCTAATAATCTTAGGCATATAATAACAATTATGTAACTCCAAGATCTTCCCTGAAGGCAACTTCAGAATATAGGTCCCTACAGCTTCTGCTTGGATGATATCTCCACTAGCACCGTAGAGATTGAAGTCACCTTCCTTCAATACTTTAAGCTTGTGGAGGCCCTGCAAAGATTTGCATATATGGTAACCACAAGCGGTATCCAATACCCAAGTATTTGAAACTGAAGAATTTAATGTCAATATAGCATGTATCTCATACATACCTTTTGGCGCATCTGATGCACCAGGCTTCACAGTTGCAAGGTAAGCCTTGCAATTCCTTTTCCAATGTCCCGCTTTGCCGCAAAAGAAATAGGTTGACTGTTTGGAGGCCTTCTTTCCTTTCTTATTCTTATTGATGCCACTCTTAGGGTTTAGCCTCCTATTAAAACCCTTTTTGCCTGATTTCTTCTTATTGGTCTTATCAACAAGAAGAAGTGGAGCCTTTTCTTTCTTAATGTGGCTCTCCGCTGTTTTTAACATATTTAACAGCTCAGGCAAGGAAGTGTTCAGTTTGTTCATGTGATAATTCAAGACAAACTGAGAAAATGACACTGGGAGTGATTGCAGGATTAAATCCTGATTCAATTCCCCATCCATGATAAAACTTAATTGACCCAATCTGGTGATCAAGTCAATTACCTTCAGAACATGATCCTGAACGGATGTTCCCTCTGTCATCCTAGCACAGAATAACTACTTAGATATTTCATATCTAGCAGTTCTGCTATGTTCTCCATAAAGCTCTTTTAAATTGAGCATTATGGATTGAGTATCCATGCTTTCATGCTGTCTCTGTAACTCATTGGTCATAGAGGCTAGTATGATACACTTGACAGTAAGGGAGTCATTCTGCCATATTTTGTATGTGGCCATATCTTCCTGTGTGGCATCGTCCCCTAGTGGATTAAGACTAGGGGTATCAAGAATATAAGAAAGTTTTTTTGAACTCAGCACAATCTTTAAATTTCTCAACCAGTCCACATAGTTCGGACCAGTCAGTTTGTTGGTATCTAAGATACTTCGCGGTGACAATGAAGATGCCATTTATCTATATTTAACAAAGAACAATACATAAGTAAACAACCATGAAATGACTTACATAATTAAATTAGGTCTTCAATTTAATTATGTCTCCCACTATTTTATCAAAAATCATAGCACTCACTATGATAATCGAGAAGAACCTTGATCGGTTTTTCTTAGTGAGATTGAGATCCTAATAACTTATAAAAGATCTTGCAGAAAACACAATAAATCTTTTATAAGCTCAAAGGTAGGAAACTCTTCCAATTATATCTCATATAATTCTCAAGAAGTAACTTGGCCTCTAGAACATTATTAGTCTTGCAGAAAACACAACAAACCATAATGTTCTAGTTAAGTCAAGACCCTTTCATTTCTATACAGTCAATACTCAAATATAATGCCCTTGCAGATAACACAACAAAGCATTATACTGAATATGCTGTAAGCATCTCTATGCACCAGACTAGTATTATGTCAGTTGCCATATTAGGTCATACAGATAACACAACAAACCTAATATGGTTAATAACACAATAATGATCTAGCATGAAGGAAGACCTAAATATAGTATTTTTAACACTAAGCATGTTAGTCAAGATTTAAATTTAATCAAAACGGCCAGGCCAATGGAAGAGATGTGGGAGTCCCCCCGTTGCTTTCCTAGACACCAATAAAAATTGGCCAGGTCAGTCAACAAAACCAATTAAAAACCATAATTCTCTTTACCTTCCCAGAACCACCTTTCTAGACACCGAATGATCAATTGTTCATCCTGACTAGTGATGCTTATCAGTTAAATATACTAAAACTTAATATAATCTTTAAGAGGAGGGATTTATAAACTGCCAGCACATCCTTATAAAATTTATCACAATCTACATATCATTCAAATATGTGCTAAGTGTGTGATCATACTAGGACAACCATTTACCACATAATGGATCCACCATTATGCCAGGGCAACCTTATTTCAGTATGATGACTTAAAAAACTAAACATATCTTTATAATAAATAGGGTTTGAGTGAAAGACCCTAACTAGTAGCATACATCAAAACATATATGCAATCAAAGATATGCTAAGTGTAGTAACATATTAGGATTTAAAAAACCCTAAGATGTGACATACAAACTATCATAAATTATAGTCCTAATTAAGGTGGCTCTGATACCACTGTTGGGATCCGGTGCAACACAGCAGAAGGGTAATTTCAAAAATTGAAATTAAATATGCACCAAAAATCCTAAACCAGGAACTCCTTAATAAGACTAGAATATATGAAGACAAACATTTCTATGCAAATTGAATTAGAATACCAACCTGTAATCGCTAATTCCAATTTATGAAGACTTAAAACTTGAAGATCAACGGGCTATTTGAATTCACCAGGCATCCAAGTGTCCGCCCTCCGATGGTGATCCACACAGAGCAATGACCAAGAACACTATCTTCTTGTCCAATAGTTCCTCGTATTGAGTTCTTCTTCTAGAACTCAATTCTTCGGATTATGGCTGGAATTCTTCCACACAAGAGGTTGCCTCCTTTTTTTTTTTTTTTATCTCTTCTCCTCCTTCCACTAAGACCTTTACCCTCTAAGACACTCTTGTCTTAAAGATAAGACTTTGTCCTAAGGGGATTTAGGCTTGTCTTAAATTGGAGGAGAAATTAAGACAAGAATGTCTTAATGTAAGAAAGAAAAGAAAGAACAAAAATAGAACTTCTTTCTTTCCTTTACCATCGGAGACTTTCGCTCTTGTTCTTGTTCAGTAGTAGAGTTTCGACAGAGGTGTACTCAGTAAAGGAAACAATGCAAAAACAAGAAAATGGAGAAAGAGTCTTTAGGAGAGGAAGAAGAATAAAAATATATATATATATATTTTTTTTTAGAAAATTTACCGAAGTTCTGATTTCCATTCCTTTATATAGTTTTCAGAGAAGCGCCCTCACAACTCTCTGTAAACATTTTTCTCACACCCTTTTCCTTCTTATCACGACCTTTCCTTCTTCTCATGCCCTTCTCTTCTTTCTCACGGCCTTCTGGATTAATTCTCACGGCCTTTCTCAAAGGAAGAAGTCATGATGATTGGGAGAAAGAAGTCGCGAAACTTGAATCTCCGAAGAGATACGATTTCGCGCACCCGGGAAGAAACAACGCTTTCTTCCTTTCTTAAAACCCCACCACCCATTAGATTACCATCCAAGAGATGACAAGTGAGGCGCTAAAAATGAGAAAGAATGCCGCCCCATCTTAATTCATCGGAGAATTAAGTGGGCGCGCCAAGAGTCCATGCGCCCATGGACTCCTCCATATGGCGCGCCAAGAGTCCATAAGCGCATGGACTCTTGGTGTTTTTGAAGTGCAAGGGCTAAGGGGCAGGTGGTATGCTAGCCTAAGTAATTGGTTAGCCAATTGGGTTAGCCATAATCCCTAAAACCTCAATTAGGGTCTAATTAGATCCAATCAGAATCTAAATTGAATCAATTCGAAACCCTAATTCGAATCCAATTCGAATAGAAGTTAAGATTTGCAACACTTGCTAGAGTGTCTTCATGCAAATGACTCTTGATCAATTCTCTTAAGTGTGTGACCCATTGGGTTCCATATCTAGCTAGTAGTGGGATCGAATACAAGTTGACCTAATTTGATTAGAACTCTTTCTAATCGATTTAGGTTAAATCGGGCTTACCCGATTTTGATCAATTAGGACTCTTCCTAATAAATGATCATTAAATTTGATCAACCCATAAGACAAGATTGACATCTAGCAACGTGTCATGTCTATCCGGAAGATATGGAAATTCTGGTGAAATACTAAAACTACCCTTCAGTAGAAAGTTACCTACAATTAAATCCTTTGATCAGCCTGCACCCAAAATATAATTATGGATATGGATATATGTCAAATCCAATATTATATTTATTTCTAGCTCAATCTTATATTTATGATTCAATTATCTTGATATTAGAAACCATCTCTAATATCTTTACTTTGATCAAAGACTCACTGAATCATCATCCAATTGATAACTAGCTAGATGCAATCTCCTCTTACTAAGAGTGATCGATTCCTTGTTGACCTACTCATTACCTTCATATACAATTCACCATTCCCAGTATCAATCCTTTGTATGACTCAATGTCATGAATAGGATTGAACCAAAGGATGGGTTCATGTACATAAGGTACTTATGGCAGTCTCAGGTCAAAGGATTACTTGTACCACTTCCACTATGAGAACCTTCTATTGACATGTAGCTAAGACTCCATTAGATGTTCTCAAGTTGGATCATATCAGTGAACTCATTCTCTAATGAGCACCCACATCCTAGTATTAGTGTCGTACACAAGTGACTGTGAGAGCAGTCACCCTCTCCAGTATACATGGGATGTGCTAGTCTTACCGGAAAAACCCTGATCCCCTACTCAGGGTTCCTTTGACTAGGAATATTTTAGATTAAGGTTTTAAGACTTTAGATCTCATCATAACCCTAAAATCATAGCCCTAATCTATGGGGTTCATCATATAATAATAAACACAGCATATGATGAAAAATAATGCCTTTATTAGAATATTGTCAATTACAATGGTTTGGGAGATACAACATAGATTGGCTTGTATGGCATATCGCTTTAAAAATTAAATGCAGAAGCTAAGAGAAATCAGAGAATCACAATACAAACACACAAGATTTATAGTGGTTCGGAGCAACCAAGCTCTTACGTCCACTATCCAAGATTCCACTTAGGATTTTCACTATATTCACACTCGAATACAGTAGGATTGTTTTACAGGATTATAATCCAAAACATCTACACTTTAGTTTTAATAGGTTCACCAAAGAAAACCCAACACCCTTTGGTTTTGATCAGACTCACCAAAGAAACCTAACTTGGTTTTACTAGGATCACCAAGAACCCAACACTTGGCTTTTATCAAGGCTCACCAAGAACCTATTTGGTTTTTCAACCGGGCTTACCAATAAACCAACAATTGAATAAAATAAATTGAAATAAAATGCAAAATTAAATGACAAACTTAATTTGTCAGATAGTTGCCGGTGTAGCTTGATAGAAGTCCACTTGACTTGCACTTGAATGAGCTTTAATTGCTTCAGTGACTTCTTCCAAAATTGCTTCAAGCTTCAGATCAGAGTTGGTGAAGACTTGAAGGCTTGCTTGAATGCTCATGTGCTTTCTTTCTTTTTGGTAGGTAGGATATTCAATGTAGCTCTCAAAACTTTGAATAATTCTCTAATTCTCTTGCTTCAAGGAAGTTCAAATCCTTCAAATATAAGGTCTTCCATCACTCCAAGATAGTTTTAGCATTTGTAGACCGTTGGGAAGTGGTTTATGACCGTTGGAGTACTTTTTGGCATTCAAAAATAAATCCTGGAACTAGTCGTTGGATACCTAAAAGCGATGTTCAAGTCAACTCGGATTCCTTTGAGTCAGCTCGGATCCTTCGAGTCGATAGGTCGAGTCGCCAAATCTTCAGTGCAGTCAGCCCTTTGTCTCAGGGCATAAAACTTCACTCTGGATGAGTCAGCTCTTGATAGCTCGGGTCGGCTCGAACTTATATCTTTGAAAAACTTGAACTCGAGGAGTCGGCTCTTCTTCTCAGGTTCTGAAATCATCACTCTAGAAGGGTCAACTCATTACAGTTGGGGTCAGCTCGCTTTCTCAGGTCTTCAAAATTAGGTCTGGCAAAGTCGGCTCTTTCTGGTTCGAGTCGGCTCTCCTGGCTGTTCTCAGAAATGTTCAAAAATTGGACTCTAGAAGAGTTGGCTCGGACAAATTCTAGTCGACTCGGATTCACTGGAGTCAGCTAAGTTACCTTCGAGTCGGCTCAGAATGCTGCATACCAGAATCCTTGCTGCGTGCCATGAAGTAGAGTCGACTCTTCAACATACTGGGTCAACTCGAGTATCTTCTTCAGGATTTTTATAATTGAACTCAAAGAAAAATTCTTACTAACACTCTTACAACTTTTCAATCATACCAACTCAAATTAATTCTAAGGCACAGACACATAGAAGTAACCCCTTTTTACATGATTTTTTCTTAGCTTTTTCATTGGGTTCTTCTTTACAAAAACAAATTACAACACAACTCAAATAAGAAACAAAGGTGTAGGAGTTGAAGTTTGAACAATTAACTCATCCTATAAAAACTTATAAAATACTTGAAGAGTTGTTAGAAATAAATGTACATGATCCACTATTTGGTTATCATCAAAATCACTTATGGGGTCAACAATCTCTCTCTTTTTGATGATGACAAAATACTGGGCATGAAAAATTCTTTACACTTTACATGTATAAAAAAGTGTTTGAAGGTAAATATCCACATGTATCAGAGTTAATTAAGTTTGTAAATAAGTATCAGAGCTCAAGAAATGATATTGTTGTATATTATCAAGGTATTAACTTTTCATGCTTCATAATATTATGATTAGCACAAAACATGGAGTATCAAAGTTTTGAAAAAAATTGACAGAATTAAGATCAATTTGTAGAGCAATAACAATTAGAGCATTAATAGCAATCAGAGCATTAATATTAATTAGCAATCAGAGCAAAACCATTCAAGAGAATCTCTCTCTTTCTCTAGGTTTTAAAGAAATTAAGCATTAGGTTCTTTTGAATACTATCACTTTTATGCTCCCCCTTTTTCAATCTTTTTATGCACTTTAAGAATAATTGGTAGGAAGCTCAACATACATAAGAGAATTTTCATGACAACACATTTCTCCCCCTTTTTGTCAATAAATCAAAAAGGTGATTTCAAATAAAGCTCAAATTCTGAAATAGATTGAGAAAGTCTTTAATATTTGTTTGAGATAATTTTACTTTCTCAAATTGAAAATTCTAATTAAAAATTCATCATAATCATATAAAAGCATTGTATCATATATCATATGATAACAAATAAAATTGCTAAAAGATCTTTAATTTCACTGAGAATATTGCTATACAAAGTGAGAAGGAAACTATATTCATATTGTAAAAGATAAAAAATAAAACATTAACAAGGTCAGAATTACAATCAAAAGACTAGCCAAATAACCTATTATTCTTCTTCTTCACTAGAAGAAGAGGAGCCTACCTCTATAACCTTATCAGAGATCTTAGTTTTTAGGGGTTTAAACCTTAAATCCCTGAATCTAGTTCTAACAGGGGCTCTAAAAGTCTTAGTCTTCTTGGTTTTGGGTTTCTTCTTGGTCTCAATAGGTTTAGGTTTGATTGAGGTTAGATCAAATGAAGCAATAGGAGTAGGAGTTTCAAGTGACTCATTGAAGATCTATACAGGAGCATCTTCAGTAGTGATTGTTTCCTTTTGGGATTGCAGTAGGATACTTCTGATCTCTTCTTTAAAATTCTCCATTTCCTTTTCAATTTTATCCTGGTGAAGCTTCTGTTCAGATCTCATTTCCTACAAACTTGCATTAACTATACTTTTCATTTCATCAATTGCAGAATTCATGTAATCTGTCAATGAACTTGAAATTGTTTCCATCTTCTGAAATTTTAGCTTCTTGAGGTCAGATGGAGTAATCATTGTACCTTCAGATCTTTCTTCAACAGCAGTAGCTTCATCATCTTTTGAAGAAGTAGCAGCAACCTGACTAGACACTTTCTTTATCCATATTCCTTCCTGTAGCTTGTAACCCATTCTTTTCAGTGAATTGAAGGAGTAAGTGTCAAAGTGATGTAGTGGCTTGCCTATCTCATTGGTTAAGTCAACTCCAGCTTCTTCAAATAGTAGAGTGAAGACCATACCGTAGGGTAGGCAAGCTTGGACTTTCCTAGCTACTTCGGTCATTTGAATCATCATTATGTAAGGAAGATTGAGAGCCTTTTCTTCTATTAGATGTCTCATAAAGGTCATGTCTTTCTCGCTGACCCAATCAAAGCGACCGGTCCTTGGAAGAAATATTCTACTGACCATATTATGTAGAAGCCCCATTTCCTTTGATAGTAAGTTGGCCTGAACATGCTGAATGGAGCTCACGTCTTCTTTCTCCAAAATGAGCTTTAATATGTGTTCTTTGTTCGGTAGAGTAAGCTCAGTGGCACCATCCATAGTCATCTGTAGCAAGTTTTCCAACTTCTCTTCATCCACGATGATCTTGATTCCCTTAACTATTGATTTCAAATGAAATTCTTAAAGAACTATATTTTCATAGAAGATCCGTACCAATGAGGGGTAGGTTAAGATGTCCAAAGAATAGAAATGCTTCCAACCCTGACTTTCCATCCATCTTCCGATCTTCATTTCCATCTCTTCTAGGAAGGAGAAATCTATTCTTCTTCCGCAAGTGACAGGCTGGTTGGCCATTGAGATAATCTGTGCAGTAGGAGAGGGAGCTTCTTCTTCTTATTGCTCAAGAGTAGACCTTTTCCTCTTTTCTCTTTTCCCTTTTGCATCTTCACTGCGTGCACTTGATTCACCAACTTGAAGAATCTTCCTTGCAGATCTTCGAGAAGGCATTGCATTGGAATTTAGGAAATTTAGGTTCTAGGGAATGAATTTTGGAAGTTTGGTAAAGTTTTCGAGAGGAGTAGAGTGTGTTTGAAATAAAATGGAAGGAGTGAAGTACAGGATAATATAGCTCGGAACTACTCAAATAGCGATTTCTCGACTTTCGAGTCAGCTCACCCAACCCTAGAAAAATCTGAGTCGGCTTGACCAGAGCGAACTCAGAAAAATTAGAACATCGAGTCGGCTAGGCAAAGACTTAGTTGGCTCGACTAGAAAAATAGGTAAATAACTCAGACATTTGAGCTGGCTCAACCAGAGCAAGATTGCTCGAGTCGACTCGAACAGAAACTTTTCACAGAAAATGAAATGATTCAGAAATTGAATTCGATAAAATGAAAGTCCAAGGAAAGTTGCTCAACAATCATGAATAAATGTAGGAGGTTTTCTAGATAATTAATCCTTAGTTTTAAAGGAAATCATGTTATTTAAATCTAGAAATGATCATAAAGCCCTAATTCTCTTCTAAGCAATTCAAATCTATCCTGATTTAGTGGCTTAGTAAAAATATTAGCTAATTGTTTTTCAATAGGAATAAATTCTAGTTCAATGTCACCATTCAAAACATGGTCTCTAATAAAATAGTGTCTAATCTCTATGTGCTTAGTTCTAGAATGTTGAATAGGATTTTTGGTTAAATTTATAGCACTTATCTTATCACACTTGATAGGAATTTTGTATTGTGTAACACCAAAGTCTTCTAGTTATTGTTTAATCCATAACACTTGTGCATAACAACTACCAACAGCAATGTACTCTGCCTCAGCAATGGGCAATACTACAGAGTTTTGCTTCTTACAGTACCATGAAATTAAATTCAATCCTAGAAATTGACATGTGCCGCTAGTGCTTTTTCTATCAACTTTACAACCAGCATAATCAGCATCAAAAAATCCAATTAAATTTAAAGATGATTCTTTTAAAAACCAAAGACCTAGATTATTTGTACCTTTCAAATATCTCAATATTCTTTTAACAGCAAGCATATATGTTTCTTTAGGATTACATTGAAATCTAGCACATACACATACACTATATAAGATATCCGGTCTACTAGCAGTTAAATATAATAAGGATCCAATCATACCTCTATATAGCTTTTGGTCAACATTGGATATGTTTTCATCATTGTCCAATTTGCAAGATGGGCTCATGGGTGTGCTCATTTGTTTGCTCATCTCCATACCAAACTTCTTGATTATTTCCTTGGTGTATTTGGCTTGGTTAATGAAGATTCCTTCATTTGATTGCTTTACTTGAAGTTCGAGGAAGTAATTAAGTTCACCCATTAGGCTCATTTCAAATTCTCCCTGCATTAGCTTAGCAAATTCTTCACAAAAATCTTCATTAGTTGCACCAAATATAATATCATCCACATAAATTTGTACAACTAATATATCATTATTTTTTTTTTTGATAAAAAGAGTTTTATCAACATTTTCTCTTGAAAAATTATTTTCAATTAAGAAAGTGCTAAGTCTATCATATTAGGCTCTAGGGGCTTGTTTCAAACCATATAAAGCTTTATTGAGTTTAAACACATGGTTTGGAAAAGCACGATTTTCAAAACCCGGTGGTTGTTCTACAAAAACTTGTTGAGAGATAAAACCATTTAGAAATGCACTTTTTACATCCATTTGAAAAAGTTTAAAATTCATATAGCAAGCAAATTCAAGAAGTAATCTAATGGCTTCTAGTCTTACTATGGGTGCATAGGTTTCATCAAAATCAATACCTTCTTCTTGACTATATCCCTTAGCCACTATTATAGCTTTGTTTCTAATGACATTTTCTTGTTCATCTAATTTATTCTTATAGACCTATTTGGTTCCTATGATTGGGTGGTCTTTAGGTCTATCAACTAGTATCCAAACCTTATTTCTTTCAAACTAGTTCAATTCTTCATGCATAGCTAATATCCAGTTTGGATCATTTTCTGCTTCTTCTAAAGTGTGAGGCTCTATTTGTGATACAAAGGCTTGGTAGTCATGTGCAGACCTAGTCCTAATACCTTGAGAAGGATCATCAATAATTAATTCTTTAGGATGGGAAGTAGCATACCTCCATTCTGTTGGTAGATCGGTATGATCCTTACTTATTGTTTCTTCTCGTTCTTCAATTGGTCTTTCTTGAATACTCATGTCTTCCATCTCTTTTTGAATAGTACCTGTATCATTGTCAATACACTCATCTTTTCTAGATGGTGAAGGGTTAGTTTCATCAAAGATAACATGCACTGACTCTTCAACAGTAAGAGTCCTTTTATTAAATATCCTATATGCTTTGCTATGTAGTGAATAACCAAGGAAAATTGCTTTATTAGATTTAGCATCAAATTTTCCTAGATTATCCTTATCATTATTAAGTACAAAGCATTTGCATCCAAACACATGAAAATAATTTATGTTGGGTTTCTTTTCATTCCAAAGCTCATAAGGGGTTTTCTTCAAAATAGGATGGATCAAAATACGGTTTAAAATATAACAAGTGTTCACCGCTTCTGCCCAAAAGCACCTTGGAAGATTACTTTCACATAGCATTGTTCAGGCCTTTTCTTCCAAAATCCTATTTTTTCTCTCTACAACACCATTTTGTTATGGTGTACTAGGAGCGGAGAAGTTGTGATCAATGCCATTTTTAGTGCAATAATCATCAAAAAATTGATTATCAAATTCAGTGCTGTGATCACTCCTAATTTAAATTATAAAAAGATATTTCGGATTTGAAACTTTTTTGTGAAATTTTCTAAACACCTTGAAAGTTTCATCTTTGTGAGCAATAAACAAAATCCATGTAAATCTGAAAAAATCATCTATAATCACAAGGGCATATTTCATACCTCCTAGGCTTGTGGTCCTAGTTGGTCCAAATAAGTCCATGTGAAGTAGTTCTAAAGGTCTAGAAGTTGAAATCATATATTTGAATTTAAATCTCCCCCTGTTTATTTATCCATTTGGCATGCATCACAAATATAATCAAAATCAACTTTAAACTTAGGCATGCCTCTAACAAGGTTTTTGGAAATTAACTTGGCAATAGCATACATGCTAGCATAACCTAATCTTCGATGTCATAATAAACAAGACTCCTTGATCTTAGCATTCATTGCAACTAAACTGGAACTACTAGTCATGGCTAGATCATTTAGATCTACCACATGAATATTTCCAAGTCTATGTCCAATGAATTTACTACTAGAACCAAGAGAGTTTGTTACTATACACATAGATGATTCAAAGATAACCTTGAAGCCTTTATCACATAATTGACTAATACTTAATAAATTATGCTTCAACTTATCTACTAGAAATACATTTTCAACGAAAGTACAGGGGGTTATTTTGATCTTATCAATTTCGATTATTTTTTCCTTGCCATTGTCTCCAAAAGTAACCATACCTCCTTTCATTTCCAGGGTGATGAACTAATCCTTGTCACCCGTCATATGTCTTGAACAGCCACTATCGAGATACCATCATTTCTTCAATTTCTGGGCTGCAAGACATTCCTGCAAGAAAATCAAGGAGTTCTTTTAGGTACCCAAGTTAACTCGGGTCCTTGCTGGTTAGCTGAGGTGGTTCCTTTCGAAATCCAAATTTTTCTTGATCTATTGTGGACATTTCTAATAGTATTGCAGTTGAAAGCTTTATGTCCTATTTCTTTGCAAGCAAAACATCTGATTCTAGAATTTTGAAATGATTTATACTTTAAAATTCTAGATGCATGAAGTGCAAAAATAACAGGTTTTGTAATTGAGTTTTTTGGAACATACAAAGTGGTTTTTGAAATGGAAGTAGAACCTTTTATCACAAAAGCTTTATGTGAAGTAAACTTGGGAACAAAATCTTTTTGTTTCATAAATGTAGTTGCTGAAACATAATTTGAATTTGAAGCATTAAAACCTATTTCAGCTTTATTACCAGAAATTCTTTGATTTTTAATAATCAACTCAAGCTTGTTAGAAGATAAAGTTAGTTTTTCAACAAGTGGCTTGAGTTTTTCAACCTCCTTTTTTAGCTCATTATTTTCTTTCAACAAAATATTATTTTTGTCATGAAACTCACTGTTTTTAGTTTTCAACACATTATATTTTTCAGAAAAGATATGAAGTTCTTTTTGCAATAAAACATTCCTTTCTGAAATCTCCTCTTTTTCTTTGAGTAAAGAATCATTAATATGCTTTAATGTCTAATCTTTACTCTTGCCTATTTCAATTCAGATAAAAGATCATGAAATATAGAATTTAACTCATCAAATGTAAATTCAATTTGAGTGTCGAGGGAAGTTACCTCATCCTCGAGACCCATTGGACATAAGTTAGCTATTTTCGTGGTCTCTTCTTCTTCAGTTGAAATGGAATCATCACTGTCGCTCTATGTGGCAACCATCGCTTTCTTTTTCTTCTTTTTGAAAAATTTCTTTAGTAGTGGACAGTCCGGACAAATGTTCCCTAGTTTCTTACATTCATAGCAGGTGGGGACTTGTTCCTTATCTTTGTCTTTGTCCTTGTCCTTTTATTTTGAATGTTCTCCTTGTTTATGGAATTTTCTGTTGTATCTTCCTTTCTTCTTTTCCATAAACTTTCTGAGTTTCCTCATGACCATTGCAATGTCTTCATCTTCAAGATCATCTTCAGAGGAGGTAGAGTCATCTTCCATCTCTTCATCATCCTTTTTCTAATCAACATCCATTCTATGCTGCATGGCTAGTTCATGTGTGACGAGAGAACCCATTAGTTCATCCATGGATAAAGTGTTCAAATCTTTAGCTTCCTGGATGGCAGTAACTTTAAGGTCCCATTTGTCCGGAGGTGATCTCAATATCTTCTATACTAGATCAACATTTGAGTATACCTTGCCAAGACTTTTCAAACCATTAATAATATCTGTAAATCTAGTGTACATGGCAGAGATATTTTAATTAGGCTCCATTTTAAACAATTCATAATTATGCACTAAAAGATTAATCTTTGAAGTTTTCAGTTGAGAAGTTCCTTCATGGGTCACCTCAAGTTAATTCCAAATTTTTTTTACTAAAGTGCAAGTGGAAATTCAATTAAACTCATTTGAATCCAAAGCACAGTAAAGAAAGTTCATGGCTTTGGCATTCAATTTTCCTAATTTCATGTCATGTTCATCACATTCCTCTTCGGGCTTAGGGACATCCACGCCTTCAATTTTAATCATGGGAACATGTGGCCATTTAAGAATGACCTTCCATAATTAAAAATAGCTTGAATATAGATCTTCATTCTTGCTTTCCAACAAAAATAATTTGTGCCTGTGAAGAGTGGAGGTCTATTAGTTGACTAGCCTTCCGCTAGGGATGTACTCATGGGATGAGCCATCAATCTTTACTCTAAAGCAATCAAAGACACTGCTCTGATATCGGTTGTTGCCCAGGTGGCTACCCAAGAGAGGGGTGAATTGGAAATTTAAAAATTTAACATATAAATGTGCAATTAAAATCCCTTTTCAAAGTGTTGTGTGTTGTGATTAAAAATTAAATGCAGAAGCTAAAAAAAATAAGAGAATCACAATACAAACACACAAGGTTTATAATGGTTCAGAGCAACCCAACTCCTACGTCCACTATCCAACATACAACTTGGGATATCCACTATATTCATACCCGAATACAGTAAGATTGTTTTACAGGATCACAATCCAAAACCTCTACACTTTGGTTTTAACGGGATCACCAAAGAAAACCTAACACCCTTTGGTTTTGAACAAGCTCACCAAAGAAACCTAACTTGGTTTTACTAGGATCACCAAGAACCCAACACTTGGCTTTTATCAAGGCTCACCAAGAACCTATTTGGTTTTTCAATCGGGCTCACCAATAACCTAATAATTCAATAAAATGAATTGAAATAAAATGAAACAATAAATGACAAACTCAATTTGTCGAATAGTTGCTGGTGCAGCTTGATAGAAGTCCACTTGATTTGCATTTGAATGATCTTTAATTTCTTTAATGGATTCTTCCAAAATTGCTTCAAGCTTTAGATCAGAGTTGGTGAAGACTTGAAGGCTTGCTTGAATGCTCTTGTGCTCTCTTTCTTTTTGGTAGGTAGGATATTCAATGTAGCTCTCAAGACTTTTAAGAATTCTCTAATTCTCTTGCTTAAAGGAAGTTCAAATCCTTCAAATATAAGGTCTTCCATCACTCCAAGATAGTTTTAGCCATTATAGACCATTGGGATGTGGTTTGTGACCGTTGGAGTACTTTTTGACATTCAAAAATAAATTCTAGAACTAGCAGTTGGATACCTGAAAATGATGTTCGAGTCAGCTCGAATTCCTTCGAGTTGGTCGGATCCTTCGAGTAGATAGGTCACGTCACCAAATCTTTAGTACAGTCAGCTCTTTATCTCAGGGTACAAAACTTTACTCTGAACGAGTCGGCTCTTGATAGCTCGGGTCAGCTCGAACTTATATCTTTGAAAAACTTGAACTCGAGGAGTCGGCTCTTTTGAACTTTGGTCGGCTCTTCTTCTCAGGTTCTGAAATCATCACTCTGGAAGAGTCAGCTCATTGCAGTTCGAGTCAGCTCGCATTCTCAGGTCTTCAAAATTAGGTCTGGCAGAGTCGGCTCACCTGGCTATTCTCAGAAATGTTCAAAAACTAGACTCTAGAGGAGTCAGCTCGGACAAATTCCAGTCGACTCGGATTCACTAGAGTCGACTCAGCTACCTTCGAGTCTGCTCGGATTACTGCATACCAGAATCCTTGTTGCATGCCATGAAGTAGAGTCGACTCTTCAACATGCTGGATCGGCTCGAGTATCTTCTTCAAGATTTTTACAATTGAACTTCAAGAAAAATTCCTACCAACACTCTTACAACTTTTCAATCATACCAACTCAAATTAATTCTAAGGCACACACACACAGAAGTAACCCCATTTTATATAATTTTTTCTTAGCTTTTTCATTGGGTTCTTCTTTACAAAAATAAATTACAACACAACTCAAACAAGAAACAAAGGTGTAGGAGTTGAAGTTTAAACAATTAACTCATCCTACAAAAACTTATAAAATACTTGAAGAGTTGTTAGAAATAAATGTACATGCTCTACTATTTGGTTATCATCAAAATCACTTATGGTATCAATAATTATCAAAATACCATTTAGTAGAAATTTACAGTGTCATTCAATTCTTCAATCTGCCTTTATCTCGAATAAGTGATAGGTATGAAAAATTGTCAAACCCTAGAACTTAATCCTTTTAAATCTTAATTTAATAAAAAAGACTCGATTGATGAAAGATTATAAATCCTATCTAATTTCATCCTGCTTTGATCAAAGACTTCCTGAGTCAACAATCAAAGAGATTACATGGGATAAGTCCTCCTCCAACTAGGAGTGATTGATTTCTTGTTGATCCACTCACATCCTTCATGCACAATCCACCATATCCAAGAATACCCCGTACATGACTCTTTGTCATGAATGAGTATGAACCAAAACATGGCTTTATGTGCATAAGAAACCATGGTAATCTCAGGTCTAAGGATCACTTGCATAACTCCCACTATGAGAACCATCTTTTGACAAGTAATAAGACCTCTATAAGATGTTCACGAGGTAGATTAGTTTAGTGAACTCATACCCTAATGAGCACCCATATCTTTATATTAGTGTCCCTACACAAGTGGCTATGAGACCAACCACCCTCTTCATCGAGCATATATAGGATGTGTAGTCTTTCCGGAAACATCGATCCCCGAATCGATGATCCAACAACTAGGAACATTTAGATTAGGATTTATAAAAATTTAGGTCTCACCATTATGATCTCTATCATAACCCTAATTCCATGACCCTAACCTATGGTGTTCATCATAATCTTGATAAGATGTAGCAGTATGACGGATCAATGATTGCCTTTTATAAATAATATCATACATGTGTTGGAACATCATAGAAATTCCCATACATAGATTAGCTTTTAGGGCACAATTCTTTCAAGGTATTCATTATCAAATTGAGATTCGAAAGAATTAAGTGCTATGGTTTGACAATTCTCCATACCTTTCACTTATTCGAGATAAAGGAAGATTGAAGGATTGAATTACATGGTAACTTTTCATTGAAGGGTATTTTGATAATTTCGACCAAAATTCTCATCTTTCGGATAGGCATGATACATTGCTAGATGTTAATCATGTATTGTAGATTTTCGTAAATCAAATTGGATGGATTCATGAGTCAATTTGAAAATTGGTTCGAATAGGCTAACTTGGGTCAACATGATTTGACCTAATTGGGTTAGTCGATTTTGATTGAATCGAAATAACTTGGACCTGGACCAACTACTAGCTAGATGTAGAGCCTAAAGGATTACACATGCTAGGGAATTGATCAAGGTAGTCAATTAGATTTTGGTTAGGGTCATTGGATCCTAATAGTCTAGCTAATTTGCATACTAACATATGCATGCTAGCCTAACCATAACCCAAATGGATTGTGTCAATTTGCTTGCTATTTGAATTAACGAGTTTAAGTGAGACTTAGATTGGGTTGAGCCATAATTGGTACAGTCAAATTGGGTTTTGTCTTAATTTATCAATCCTTATCCATTATTTAAATCAAGAGTCCCAAGGGCATGGGACTCTTGGTGCCATATTGGCTTGCGCACGAATAAAGGGACGTAGAAGGACCAAGAGTCCTTCTACAAATTAATTACCTTTTAGGTGATAAAGCTCAACATGTATCATATCCATTAACACCCATATTGACTAGTATTGGCCTGTCAAATAATTAAAAAAAGGTGTGATCAATGAAGGGTTGCGATGCTTGACTCATGGTGCATGGATTAGGAAGAGTCCTTCTACCTATTAATCACCTTTTCTTCTAAGTAAATCTCTTCATTTGATATGCCTATTAGGATGTGGGACCTTGTTTTAAATCTTAAATTAAGAGATTAATTATCAGATTTTACAATAGAGTTGTCATAAGCAACTCTTGGCGCATATAAGTAGTGAAACAGTGTTTCACTTTACACCTTTCTTCCAAGGGGCTCTTTCTAATTAAAGGGTCTTATCTAATATGTTAAATATCATATAAGAAGCTGATCAAAAGGTGTATCAGGCATCCACTCTCTTCTTATTTAAAGGCTTCAGTGATTGAAGCCAGAACATCCAAAAGAAATTCTTTTTATCTCTCTTCCTTCTTTTAGGACAAAAAGTCTTTTTAAGACAAGGCTTGTCATTTTAAGATAATATCCTAGGAAGAGATATAGGAGGGATAATCAAATTCTAAGAGAGAATTCAGAGAGGTCTCTGAGTGCTTTACAAGAGGATAGGAGTTCCAGCAAAGGGAGAAAGGCCATTGAAGGAAGAAAGGCTGCCTGGAGGAGTCCTAGTCAAATAAGCAAGCTTGGTGAAGAACTTCCTTGGTTCGGTTCCTGTGTGGATTATCTCTAGAGGGTATACACTTGCATGCCTTATAGAAATTAAATAGTATAGTATTCTAGGTATTCCTCTGTAATCCTAAATTATGATTTATTAGTTGTGATGGTCAAGCAGTCCTTGGGTTAATGATTTCGACCAATTAGGATTTCAATAATAAAAATTTTGAAACTTAGTCTTCTACTGCATCATCCCGAAACCCAACAGTGGTATCAGAGCCATCTTGATTCATGCAATTAGTACTCATTTTAGTGGTAATTGCTTGCTTTGATATGACTCTTGCATGATTAGTTCATATTATATATGTGATATGTTATGCTCCTTGTAACTGCTTCAGATTGGGTTAGTCACCATGGCTGTCCATTCATAGAATCTAAGTAGGATTTAAAGGCCCTCTCTTCCCATTCATTGAGGTCTCTTATGACGTGTTGGGATGTCACTGTGGCCTTATCCCATGAACAAGTGAGGTGAACGGATTATTGTTTTAATCATGCTATGGTTATGCATATTAGGGTTAATATGCTTATTTGCTAAAATATATGTCATGTTGGCATGGTTAATTAGGATGTGTTTAAGACCCTCAAAGCCCTCCAAAAAATTATATTTAGTCATAGTGTTATAAAAAATCTCGATGCAAATCCATTTTAGGGTTTGATTGATTGATTGCTGTCTAAGGAAAGTAGTTCTGGGAAGGTAAAGAGAATGTAATTTTTAATTAGTTCCATTACTTACCTAGCCAAAATTATTTAGTGTCTAAGCAAGAACGGGGGGAATCCCACACCTCTTCCACTTACCTAGCCAATTCGATTAATTTAGACCTTAGAATTGGAAATGTTAATTAATTTTAAACATACTAGAATTTGCCTTCCTTCATGCCAAGCTAAATTTTTATCAAAACTATAGTAGGTTTGTTGGGAAAACTCAAGGCTTACTATTAGGATTTGATAAAAAAAAAATTGACATGGTATATGCTTTATAGTATGCTTGATAATGTTACTTTGTTGAGCAAACTCAAGGGTAACATGATTCAATCATGACTATATAAAATGAAGGGTCCGACTAAACTAAAATATTATGAATTGTTGTGCAAACACAAGGCTGTAAGTGTCTTAGAGGCAAGTATTATGTTGAGAATTGCAAGGGATGCAATTGAAAAAGAATTTTCTACCCTTGAACTTATAAATGTTTATTGTGCAAATACAAGATATTTATAAGGAATTGGGATCTCAACCCCACTAAAGAAACCATATATTAGTTTCTCGTTTACCATAGTTGAGGGTTATGATATTTGAAGAAAATAGTGAGAGATAATTGATTTAATGTCCTTATCTAATTGTGATTATCATCTTATATGGTCTACTTATGTATTGTTCTTGTCTAACTACAGATTTAAATTAATGACTTCGTCATTATCACTACGGGACATATTAGATGCCAATAAACTGATCGAACCAAACTATGTGGACTTGTTGAGGAACCTAAGAATAGTACTTGCTCAGGAAAAGGTATCCTACATTCTTGATTTTCTGGATCCAAATCCAATCGGATATGATGTGACAGAGGAGGAAAAGGCTACTTATAGAATGTGGCAGAATGAAAGCTTGACTGTCAAGTGCATCATGTTAGCCTCGATGAGCAACAAGCTATAAAGGCAACATGAAGATATAGAATCTTAGTCCATACTATTCAATATTAAAGAGCTATATGAAGAGCATAGAATGACTACTAGATATGAGATATTGAAGCAGTTGTTCCGGGCATGTATGAGTGAAGGCTTGCCCATACAGGTCAATGTTCTCAAGATGATTGACTTAATCATCTGTTTAGATCAATTAGGCTTTGTCATGGATGGGGAGCTTAGTTAAGATTTGATCCTGCAATCACTTCCAGATTCCTACTCTCAGTTTGTCATGAACTACCACATGAACAAACTGAACCTTTCATTACCAGAGCTGCTTAACATGCTTAAGATAGCTGAGAGTAACTTCAAAGTTGATAAGGCTCATCAACTTCTTCCAGTTGATGGAAAGAAGAAAGGAGTAATGAAGAAGGGTTCAAAGAGAAAGCTAAGCCCAAAGAAGAGCATCAATAAAAGGAAGAAGGAAAAGAGGTCTTTAAATGATGGATCCTGTTTCTTCTGCAACAAGAAGGGATATTGGAAGAAGAACTGCAAGATGTACCTTACAATGCTAAAGCAAGAAAAGCATCAAGAGATTTATTTATGATACAAACAAACTTATCATTGAATTCTTCAACTTCTGATTCGTTGGTATTGGATACTGCATGTGGGTCTCACATATGCAAATCATTGTAAGGACTCCACAAGATTAGAAGATTGAAGAAAGGTGACTTTAGGCTTTATAGCACGAGTCGAGAAGCCATTAATGCAGAAGTTGTTGGAACCTATATATTTTTGTTGCCTTCAGGCAAAGATATTGGAATTAAAAGATTGTTATTTCATTCCAAATTTTTTTAAGAATATTATTTCTATAGCTTTGTTATCAAGACAAGGTTTTGAAATAAAAGTTGAGAGCAATGGTTGCTCTATTTTTCAATCTAATGACTTTTTTGGAATGGATAAATTTGTGAATGATCTTTTAATTCTATCACCTAAGATGAAGTATTGCTTCTAGCAAACAAAATGAGAAAGAGAGATGATACTAATAAAACATTCCTTTAGCATTATCAATTAGGTCATATAAGTGAGTCAAGGATTAACAAGTTATACAAAGATAATTTCTTTGGCCCTTATAATTATAAATCATTAGAAACTTATGAATCTTGCCTCATGGATAAAATGACCAAGTCTTCATTCACTGGATATGGAGAAAGGGCAACTGTGTTGTTAGGGTTAATACATTCATATGTATGTGTGTCAACATAGGCTAGAGGAGGATACTCTTATTTTATCATATTTATTGATGATTTATCCGGGTTTGGATATGTGTATCTCATGAAACATAAATCCAAAGCTTTTAATAAATTTAAAGAGTATCAAAATATGGTTGAAAAATAAACTAGAAAAAGTATTAAAGTCCTTCAATCTAATCGAGAAGGAGAATACTTATCTAGCAAATTTCTTAATCATCTTCAAAAAAATGGTATTCTCTCTTAATGGATCCCTTCATATACACCACAATTAAATGGCATAGCAGAAAGGAGGAATCATACCTTGTTTGACATGGTAAGGTCCATTATGTGCTTCATAGATCTTTCAATATCAAAATAGATACACCCTAGAAACTGCTGCATATGTATTAAATAGGGTACCATCAAAATCAGTAAGTAGCACTCCATATGAATCGTGGAATGGCAAGAAATCAAGTCTTAAACACTTAAGATTTGGGACTATCCAGCTTATGTTAGAAAGGAATTTAGACATAAGCTAAGTGCTAGGGTTAAGAAATGTAGGTTTATTAGTTATTTTTGAGAGGGTATTGGATACCTATCTTATCATCCTACTAAATAAAAGGTCTTTGTTAGTAGGCATGCTATTTTCTAGGAAAAATAATTTATCCAAGAAGAAGGTAATGAGAGAATAATTGAATCGAGTAAAGTTCAAAATAAGCGAACTCAAGTTCCTCAACCAAAAGTACTAGTTGATCAAGTATAACCCAACACACACCAGCTCTCCGTATGTCAGAAAGAGTGCGGGAAGCATCTCTAAGATATGGTTTTATGATTGGAAACAATAATGAATCCAGCATTATTGAAGATGAAGATCCACTGACCTATACGGAAGCAGTCATAAGTAAGAACTCTGACAAGTGGCTCAGTGCTTGAAATCCAAAATGGACTCTATGTATGATAACCAGGTTTGGACCTTGGTTAACCCACCTAAGGGAATTGTCCTAATAGGGTATAAATAGATCTTTAAGAGGAAGATTGGAGTAGATGGGCAAATAGAAACCTACAAGACTATCTTGGTGGCAAAAGGTTTCAAGCAAAAGCATGGTATTGACTATGATGAAACTTTTTTACCAATTGCCATGATCAAGTCCATTAGCATTATGCTTGCCATTGTTGCATACTATGATTATGAGATATGGTAGATGGATGTTAAGACTGCATTCCTCAATGAAAATCTTGAGGAAGAAGTCTATATGTCATAGCCAAAGGGTTTTATCTTAATTGGGAGATCAAATCAAGTATGCAAGCTTAGAAAATCCATTTATGGATTGAAGAAAGCATCAATCAGCTGGAACATTCATTTTGATGAAATTATTAAAAAATTTAGTTTCATCAAGAATACGGATGAGCCATGTATGTATAAGAAGATAAGTGGGAGTGCCATTGTCTTCTTGGTCTTCTATGTTGATGACATACTTATCATTGGAAATGATTTCCAATGATGTAGTTAGTTAAAACATGGCTGTCAAAATGGTTTTCCATGAAAAGATTTAGGAGAAGCATCCTATATTCTATGAATAAAGATCTATAGAGATAGATCTAAAAGGATGCTTGGTTTATCCCAATCTAGGTACATAGACTTAATATTGAAGAGATTCAATATGTGTCCACATTCTACTAGCTGGCACCTTTGCATTGTCAGGTTGATGTACTCACCTTTTGGTGGGGAAAGACTGAAAATCTAAGCATCTTGTATCAAACATTACCTAGCAGGGTGGAGGCCTGCAGGGATAGCTACATCGAGATTTATCCCTCCCATCCCTTTTTCTTACCAAAAAAAAAGAGATTCAATATGGAAGTAAAAAGGGTTACTTACCCATGAGTCAAGGCATACACCTATCTAAAAGGATATCACCTAAGACTCTAGTAGAAAGCGATAAAATGAATAAGATCCCTTATGCTTCGGCAGTGGGATCAATTATATATGCAATGCTATATACCAGGCTTGATGTTGTTTATGCTTTAGGCATAGTAAGCCGGTTCCAGGCTGATCCAGTGAAGGATCATTAGAAAGCTATGAAAAACAATCTTAAATACTTGAGATGGACTAAATATATTTTTTTAATATATGGAGGATCAGATCTAAAACTAGAAGGCTATATAGATTCTAGTTTCCAATCTGATCTAGATAACAGTAAATCTGTATCAAGGTATGCCTTTACTCTGAATGGAGGAGAAGTGAGTTGGAAGAATACCCAAGCAGCAAACTATAGCTGACTCAGTCACTGAGATAGAATACATAGCAGCTAGTGAAGTCACTAAGAAAGCAATCTGGATGAAGAAGTTTATCACCGAATTAAGCATAGTTCCTGCAATACAATAACTAGTGACATTGTATTGTGATAACACTAGAGTTATTTTGATGCAGGATAGTGATCGAGGATGGATCGCTGGCGAGCGTAGAAGTCACCAAGGATTAGGGTTTGTAGAGAAGAAGAAAGAAGAGATAACAAAGGTTTACACAGATACCCCAAGAAGGACAAGCACATAGCAAAGGGGCTCACACAGATGCCCTAGGGATCACACAGAAACCTTGAAAAGTTCTCACAGAACTAAAGAAACATTCATTCATCATTCATCATTAAAAAAATACAAGTGGGGGTGGGTTATTTATAGATTCACCCCAGGGTACATAACTTGAGGGCTAAGAAACCCTAACTTGTGGGCCAAGAAATCCTGGTGGACCTGGTCAACAGTGGGCCTGTCTAGGACTGGAGCACTCTCTTGCGAGCTTGGCGACATGAAGGGCTCAGGTGCATAAAGTTCAGCTCTAGTTGAGGAGCTAGGTGAATCTCCGGGTCTGCTTACTCTCCTCTTGGATCTTGACATGAATGAAACTTACAGGACTCGATAGACTCGACTGGACTGAAAATAATTGTACCTGACCAAGTGGACTCAACTGGACTCAGTTATCTCACTTTATTACAGGACTAATGAACTCAAATCAAATAAAATAAAATAGACTTTTGGTCCCCATCATTTTCCTACGGTGGGGAGAACTCGACTCCGTCAAGTTAGGCTCAACAGGGTTTGACGGAACCGGAACTAATCAAATCAAAGCAAAGAGACTAGCTTCAATTTTTTTTATAACTTTTTTACTTTTTTTTGGCTACTCTAAGATCAGTGCAGCTTTGAAGATTGTACAGTACTGAGATCCGTGCTGCTCCAGAAAATGTGCTGCTCCAGAAAGCATGCACTGAAATCGGCAACAGTGAAGGCATTTGCCTTTGCTTTCCTACGGTGGATTTCCTTTTTCCCCACGGACTGAAAGTTGAAATAGGGGAGGTCCTCCAGTAGTAAAAACAGGCACTTGTCAGCGAGCTTGGCAAGGCCAGCAACAGTGCATTTGAGGGTCTTGACGAGGTGGAGGACTTTGAGATCAGCGCAGGAGGAGAGGGTGGCGAGGTCGCGGTCACTGACCTGAAGCTTCTTGAGATAGATCTCGATGATCCGAGGAATGCCCTCCGCAATGGCCTCGCGGGCAGTCCCAGTCATCGGAGCAGCGGAAGAGCTTGAGGGTCTTGAGGTTGGGGAAGCCAACAATGAGCGGGGCGAAGCACTGTCCATCATAGAGTTCCTTGAGGTAGATGGAGTGGAGGGATGAGGAGGCGGCGCCAGGGCCGACGGGTTCAGGGGAGGCATCAGAGAGGCCACAGAGGTGCTTGATGGAGAGCTCCTCCAGGAGGGGGCATCCCTGGAGGATGACCTCCATGCCCTTGGCGCCGAAGGTGCAGGAGCCACACGAGATCTTGCAGAGATTGGGGTAGTGCTTGGCAAGCACGGCCATGCCGCACTCCGTGAGGGTGCTGCAGGCATGAAGCTTGAGGTGGGTAAGGTTGGGGCGGCGGATGGAGATGAGGGTAAGTGCCTCATTGCCGATGCTGTCAGAACAGCGGTCGCATATGATGGCAAGCTTGGAGACAACGTCGAAGTGGGAGAAAAGGGACGGAGCGGCCTCCAGGAGGACGGCGTGCGCATCGAGGGAAAGGCGGTAGCGGCTCTGGCCTTCGACGACGAGCCATTAGCGGCAGAGCAGGGAGCACCGCTTGCGGTCGCCGGTGACATGAAGGGCCCAAGTGCATGAAGTACAGCTCTAGTTAAGGGGCCTGGTGAATCTCCGGGTCTACTTACTCTCCTCTTGGATCTTGACATGAATGAAACTTATAGGACTTGATTAGACTCGACTAGACTGAAAATAACTGGACTTGACTAAGTGAACTCAACTGGACTTAGTTGTCTCACTTTATTACAGGACTAATGTACTCAAATAAAATAAAATAAAATAGACTTTTGGTCCCCATCATATTGCATAAGCGAAGGAACGAAGGTCTCATCATAATCCAAGCACATCCTAAGATGCTTCCACATCATTCAAGAAATCATTGAAAGAAATGATGTGGTAATAGAACGAGTTGATACAAAGAACAACATAGCAAACCTATTCACTAAGGAACTTCCTCTACGGTAGTTAGATCGCCATCTAGATTGTATGAGTATTAAATACAAGGATAATTGGCTTTAGTTCAAGTGGAAGGTTGAAAGAATTGTGCCCTGAAAGCCAATCATAGTTATTGTATTGAAAGAATTGTGCCCTGAAAGCCAATCATAGTTATTGTATTAGTGGCATTTTTATATTCTCTCAATTCAAGATTGATATTAATAAAAGGCATTTGTTGATTCATCATACTGCATCATCTTATCAAGATTATGATGAACCCCATAGGTTAGGGCAATAGAATTAGGATTTTGATGGAGATCATAACTATGAAATCTAAGTTCCTATAAACCCTAATCTAAAATGTTCCCAGTCATTGGATCATCAATTCGAGGATCTAAGTTTCTAGAAAGATTAGCATATCCCATGTATGCTCGATGGAGAGGATGCTTAGTCTCATAACCATTTATGTAGGGATACTAATACAAGGATATGGGTGCTTATTAGGATATGAGTTTTCTGAACTGATCTATCTTGAGAACATCTTATGGAGGTATTACTACTTGTCAAAAAATGGTTCTTATAGTGGATGTTCTGCAAGTGATCCTTAGACCTGAGATCACCATGATTTCTTATGAACATCTTCTGGAGGTATTACTACTTGTCAAAAGATGGTTCTTATAGTGGGAGTTCTGCAAGTAATCCTTAGACCTGAGATCACCATGATTTCTTATGAACATAAAGCCATATTTTTGTTCATACTCATTCATGACAAAGAGTCATGTATGGGGTGTTCTCAGATATGGTGGATTGTGCATGAAGGATGTGAATGGATCAACAAGGAATCGATCACTCCTAGTAAGAGGAGGATTTATTCCATGTAAATTCTTTGATTGTTGACTCAAGAAGTCTTTGATCAAAGTAAGATGAGATTAGAAAGGATTTTTAATCTTTCATCGATCGAGTCTTCATTATCGAATTGAGATTTGAAAGGATTAAGTACTAAGGTTTGATAATTCTCTATACCTATCACTTATTCAGGATAAAAGGAGATCGGAGGATTGAATTGCACAGTAACTTTTAAATGAAGGATAATTTTGATAATTTCTATCAAATTCTTCATCTTTCGGGTAGGCATGACATGTTGCTAGACATCAGATTTTCATGAATCAAATTGGATAGATCATGAGTCAATTTGGAAATTAGTTCAAATTGGCTAACTTGGGTCAGCTCAATTTGACCTAATTGAGTTAATCGATTTTGATTGAATGGAAATAGCATAGACCTGGACCTGTTGCTGGCTAGATGTGGAGCCCAAAGGATCACACACACTAGGAAATTGGTCAAGGAAATCAATTAGATTTTGGTTAGGATCATTAGATCCTAATAGTCTAGCTAATTTGCATACTAGCATATGTATGCTAGCCTAACTCCTAACCCAATTGGATTAAGTCAGTTTGCTTGCTATTTGGGTTAACCAATTTAAGTGGGACTTAGATTGGGTTGAGTCCTAATTGGGACATCCAAATTGGGTTTTGTCCTAATTTATAAAGCCTTATCCATAATTTAAACCAAGAGTCCCAAGGGCATGGGACTCTTGGCACCATATTGGCATGCACACGAATAAAGGGGTGTAAAAGCACCAAGAGTCCTTCTACAAATTAATCACCTTTTAGATGATAAAGCTCAGCCCTTATCTTATCCATTGACACCCATATTGACTAGTATTTGCCTATCAAATAATGTAAGAAAAGGTGTGATCAATGAAGGGACGCTATGCTTGACTCATGGCACATGGATTAGGAAGAGTCCTTCTACCTATCAATAACCTTTTCTTTCAAATAAACCTCTTCATTTGATATGCTTATTAGGGTGTAAGACCTTGTCTTAAATTTGAAATTAAGAGATCAATTATTAGATTTTATCGTAGAGTTGTGATAAGCAACTCTTGGCATGTATAATTAGTGAAACAGTGTTTCACTTTACACCTTTCTTCCAAGGGACTCTTTTTAATTAAAGGATTTTATCTGATATATTAAATGTCATATAAGGTGCTAATGAAAAGGTGTATCAGGCACCTACTCTCTTCCTTTTTAAAGGCTTCAGTGATTGGAGCCAAAACATCCAAAAGAAATTCTTTCTATCTCTCTTCCTTCTTTTAGGACAAAAAATCTTTTTAAGACAAGGCTTGTCATTTTAAAATGAGAGCCTGGGAAGAGATATAAGAGGGATAATCAAATTTTGAGAGAGAATTCAGAGAGGTCTTTAAGTGCCCTACAGGAGAGTATGGGTTCCAGCAAAGGAAGAAAGGCTGCCTGGAGGAGTCCTAGTCAAATATGCAAGCTCAGTAGGAGTGCTTTCTTGGTCCAACTCCTATGTGGATCACCTCTGGAGGGCATACACTTGTGTGCCTTGCAAAAATTAAGGAGTATAGCATTCCAGGTATTCCTCTGTAACCCTAAATTATATTTATTAGTTATCATGGTTAAGCAGTCCTTGGGTCTAAGGTTTCGACCGATTAGGGTTTTAATAATGAAAATTTTGAAACTCAATCTTTCACTACATCATCCTGAAATTCAACATTAACTTGGCAAACTCTTAACAAAAAACTTCATTAGTGGTACCAAATATAATATCATCAACATAAATTTGTACCACTAATAAGTCTTCATTTTTTCAAATAAGGTAGTATCGGCATTCCATCTAATAAATCCATTGTCAAGTAAGAATTTACTTAACCTATCATAATAAGCATGTGGGGCTTATTTTAAATTATTCAAAACTTTATGAAGTTTAAAAACATGATTTGGATAGGTATGATTTTCAAAATCTAATGGTTGTTCAACATAAACCTCTTCTTCTATGTATCGATTAAAAAATATACTTTTAATATCCATTTAAAATAGTTTAAAATTCATGAAACATGCAAATGCAAGTAGTAATCTAATTGCCTTTAATCTAGCAACAGGAGCAAAAGTTTTATCAAATCAATGCCTTCCTCTTGATTATATCCTTTATCTACAAGTCTAGCTTTGTTTCTAGTTACTATTCTATTTTCATCTAACTTGTTTCTAAATATCCATTAAGTTCTAATTATTGATGTATTAGATGGTCTTTCTTAAGTTCAAACCTTATTTCTTTCAGATTGATTTAATTTTTCTTGCATTGTATTTGTCCATTAGAATCATTTTCAGCTTCTTCAATATTTTTTTGTTCAACTTAAGATATAAGTAATTACATACATTTCTAAGAAAAGATCGAGTCTTTATCCCTTTTGATGGATTACCTATGATTAGTTCTTTAGGATATCCATGAGCATACCTCCAATCTTTAGGTAGATCATTGGTCTTGATGAAAGTCTTTCTTTTTGCTCTTCCTATTTGTTTTGATATTCTTCAAGGTCCTTAGAGGGAGCATCATTTAAAGTCAATTTCTTTATTCTTTGAATACCATTTCATCATCAAAAGTATCTTCTTTCCTAAAAAATTTATCATTAGACTCATCAAAGACAACATGCATAGATCTGCAATAACAAGAGTTCTCTTATTGAAGATCCTGTATAGTTTGCTAGATATGGAGTATCTTAGAAAGATACCTCATCTGACTTGGCATCAAATTTATTTAGGTTATCTTTGTCATTATCTAAAATAAAATAGCGACATCCAAAAATATGTAAATATTTTATAGTAGGTTTCTACCTTTTCAAAGCTTATAAGGTATTTTCTTTAAAATTGGATGGATCAAAACTCGGTTTAAAATGTAACATGCTATGTTAGTAGCTTCTATCCAAAAATATCTTGGAAGGTCATTTTCACAAGCATAGTGCATGTCATTTCTTCTAAAGTTCTATTTTTTTTACAACCCCATTTTATTGAGGTATCTTAGGTGTTGAAAAATTATGATCAATGCCTTTTTCATTATAAAAGTTTTCAAAATCTTGGTTTTTAAATTTGACTCCATGATCACTATGAATGCAAACAATAGAAGATCTTTTCTTATTTGAAACCTTTTTATAAAACTTAGTAAAAGATAAAAAAGTTTCATCTTTATGTGCCAAAAACATCATCCATGTAAAACATGAGAAATTATTTATAATGACTAGACCATATTTCTTTCCACCTAAACTACTGGTCATTGTGGATCCAAATAGATCCATATGAAGTAATTCCAAAGGTCTAGAAGTAGAGACTATACCTTTTGATTTGAAAGAAGTTTTAGTTTGTTTTCCACATTGGCATGCATTACAAATTTTATTCTTTTCAAAAGTAAGTTTGGTAAATCATTTATAAGAACTTTTTTGTTCAATTTTGAAAGCAAGTGTATACTAGCATATCCTATTCTACGGTATCATAATTAACTAGTCTTATTAACTTTAGCTTTTATTGTAACTAGACATTGACCATCTTGCATAAAAAGATCATCAAGATCTACCTTGTAGATTGATAGTGTTGAAATCTGCTCGAACACTAAAGTGAGTTGGAGAGATGATGTAAATGGCTGTACCTATAAAAGAAGCCCTCACTATAAGTGATTCTGGTGAAGGCCCTCTAATACTTAAGTTAGTATCTTAGACCATCCTATGTAATGGAGATGAAGTCAAAACATAAGCATGCATGCAAGAGGACATACCTCAAGAGAGTTTACCATGAACTCCCTTTTATATTCAAACTCCAAGGGCACTTTGGAGAATATTTGACATGATGGCTGGTAGATAGACAGAGATCGGTATTCTCTTTTATCAAGACTATTGAGAGAAAAATGTCCTTGCCTTATCTGGAATACCCTTTTTTCATTAATGAGGGTTTTATCTTGTTTGTCTTCCTACTATTTGCCTTAATGGCTTTGAGAATTATGGCATGATAGAGGGCCACACTTCTTTCATGGCTAAGATCAGCTTTTGATTATAAAATTTTATTGTTTGTCCATTATATAGAGTACACCCAAGTGAGTATTGATAAGCCTTTCCTTCGGCCATTCGATGGTAAGTGGCCAATAGGTAGGCTTTGACTCTTGGTAGAGGAATTTGGTAGCCCTGAGTTCTTTGACACCAAAATCTAGCAGAGCTCGAGAGTCAGAGAGATCGGGCATCAATTGTGTCTAAGATTATCGCTCAAATATTCCTTGATTAGAGATCTACATGTGATCAAGTTTGGTGATCGAATGTTCTAGGCAAAAGTTTGGAAGGTCGAAGATAGAACCCGGTGAAGAGTCTTAGAGACTATAGGTTCACACTTGGTGGAAGGCTATGGGGCCAAAGGTTAATCCTAATGGAGTCTCGGAGGGCCGAATAGGCCTTGGTATGGTTGACATAAAGCCTTGGGAGTCATAATGTTGCTCCTCTCTGTCCTAGTAAAACAAGGTCAAATGAATAGTGAGATCCTTTAAAAAAATATCCTAAACTATAACTTATTGCTTTCATATAATTTGGCAATATATCACCTTGGCGGGGTGAACCTGATTATTTTGGTTCAGTATATTCAAATTTAAGGTACTGTAGCTTTAATACCAGAAGCCGAAATGATTAGTTCCAACTCCTAATTGCGTTACCTTAGATTTGGGTGATTTCTTTCATTATTGACCCTTAAGATTTTGAGGGTGGGGTTTTCCCTTATCAATTTCCCCCCACTCCTTAGTCCGAATATGAAGTATTTGAGCTAAGGAGTAGTTCTAGTAGCATTCCCAAGGAATCTTGCAGGTCAACATCATTGGATTTTGTGCCCCCAAAAAAGGGATTTGCTGGAGAAATGGCCTCTGTATCTAGCATCTATAAAGTCTTCTTAGAGAATGGGAAGAGTTAATGCGGCTACTTCTTTTATAAAGGAGTTTTAAGGTGGCTTTGATTTGTCAATTTTTTTATTAGGAAGGTTCCTCACTCATCATGTGGCGATTTTCGGTAAAGCAAGTGATTTTTGATAAATTTTTTGGTGATCTTTTGGTGATATAAATATTTGATGGACCTGCATGATGTTCGAGATTTGCTGAGGGCAATTTTGAAATGCCATAGGGCTGGTGCTTTTGGTAGTAATGATTCTGGTCTCCCCACTAGTGTTCATAGAGTTGAAGCATCGAGAAATAGTCCCAGTATCCCTGATATTTCTAAAAGTCTGTTGTTTGCTAAAGAGCAAGTTTGGACCTTCCTTCGGGAGACAGGTGACTGCCGAGCTTGTACCCAGTTCAAAGAGCATGGATCATGGCTTTTGAGGCAATTATTTAGGAATGGAGAAGGTTTATCATCTAAGTTGCTACAAGTATACTTTATGTATCATCCTTCTTAATGATATGGTGATGGCCGAACCTGATGCACTCGATTGAAATTGCCAAAGCAAAGGTTGCCATGATCGAAGAGAAGGTCACTGATGCTAAAAAAGAGTTTAGTGAGGCCAAGACTTGTGCTGCCGAAGTAGAGTGACAGTTTTAGGAATAAAAAAATGCAGACAATCTTTCCAAGAATATTGTTTATTCAATAGTGATGCTTGGGGAAGCAAATGCTTCCTTGGCTTTGATGCATCAAAGGATGACCAATGCACACCAAAAAGAGGCATAGGTGATTTCAGATGCAGATGCCAAAATTTCCAAGCTACAGAAGAATCATTAAGTGGAGATCAAGAATCTGAAGGCCGAAGCAAATAGCCAAACCCAATGATTTTGGAAGGAACTTAATTTTGCTAGGGGTCAAAACAAATAGTTGTGGAAGAACTTCACCTTGCTCTAGGTTGAATACAAGATGAAGGGTCGTCAAGACAGGATGATAAGATTCATCAAGGTGAGCAAGCTAAGGATTAAGCCATGGCTGAGGTCTAGTTCATTTGGCAAGAATTGGAAGAGAAAAATAATAGAAATGTGGCTGTTTTTGATGGGTCCATAACCATTGAAGCTTGGACATGGAGGAAAACTTATCCTTGCAGAACCAGTTAAAAATAAACAAGATCACCATTGATATCTTAAAGGATAAAGTTAATGATTATGGTGATGAGATCCTGAGGCTAGAGGTCCAAATGACTATGGCTAAAGCATGCATGGGGGCCATTGAGACCCAGCTTCATCATGCCGAAAGTTGATCATATGAAGCTAGTTTCGAGGATTATAGGATCCTGACAATCCAAATTCTTTCAGAAGCAAGAGTGCGTTTGCTTCAGACTCCTATCATAGTACAGGTCATATGGTCTCTCCATGTTAGCCAAGCCAACCGGGAATGAGGGAAAGGAAACTAAACTTGTAACTTTTTACCTTTTTGTTTCTAGCTTGTAAGACACTTTTGAAATAAATGAAATGCAGATTTTTCTTAAGTGTCATGATTCGGTACTATTTGAGATCACTTCATGATTCTTCGGGTATTTTTGATCTTGTTGATTTTTATTTGATAATTTTTTTCTTTTAGGATGGATAGTAGAATCATCGAAGTTCACTCCTAGTCAAATCATATTAATTTCTAGATTTTTTTGATATAGTATGACATTTGAGAAGATGTTTCATCGTGGGTTACTTAGAAAATAGAGGGCATTTATGACTCCATGATAATCTAAGGCATCACGATGCTCGAGAGGGATCATGACTTTCCCGCACAAAAGGCGATGAGAAGGTGGAATGCATTCAAGATGCTTCAATGCCAACGATCCATAGGGACATGATCTGGCCTAATGCTGGATGCCACCTATCTTCCATCCGATGGATCAGTTTTATGTAATCGAAAATGGGCAGTTGCGAGGATTTTTATAATAAAGAAACCTTGGTCACCTGGTTCACTCTCTGCTTCTATGTTTTTTCCTCCTCTCGCTTCCTTCTCTTTCAATTTATTCTTTCTCCTCCCCTTATTCATTTTTGATGAGTCTTGCCAGTGTTCATTGCCATTTGTTCCCCTTTTTCCTTGTCTAGGCTTTTCGAACTTCCATGTACATTCATTAAGGGCTTCCCTATTCCTTTTAGGATGGCTTTTACATTAGTTCCAGGAGTTCTTTGCTCTATGTTCTTGGTTCCGAACTCCTAGAGTTCTTCATGTTTGCTTTTTAGAGGATTTTTTCTTGATTTTAAGTATTGTTCTTCAATCTTTAGATATCATATTGTAAGTGGTCTTCTAAAATTGAGGGTTCATGGTGTTTTGACCATGAACCTGTCGAGTAAGGGATTTCCACCGAGGGGGCAGAGGTTGCTTCAAGCGATGAAGTATCAGTCATTGTGGCTTTATGTAAGGGTTGGTGGATCCCGAAGGAGGATCCTCTGCAAAACTCAAAGAAGAGCTTCCAGGGGACCCTAAGAAAAATTTTCTACCTGGAAATATCTAGTCCAAGATTTAGGAGTCACATTCAAAGTGGCTTCAGGAGAAGTTTCAAATCCCACCAGATTTTGAACTAGAAGTCTCACTCGATACAGATTGGGCATGCAACCGTCCCCTAAGTCAGTTGGCTCTATACAAAGAGTTTATTCTAGCTGGACTAAGGTTTCCTCTGTTCCCTTTTCTTGTTGAATTCTTGAGGGCCATAGGTCTTCTTCCTTGTGCAGTCACACCAAACACATTATAGTTTCTTTTGTCTTCTCAATAGTTTGTGTTTTAGCTAGGATTCATCCCATGATCCCACTTTTTAGAGTTTTCTTCTCCTTTAGCAAATACCATCAGTATTGTGGATGGTGGTTTGCCTATCCTTATAAAGTGTAGCACCCTTTAATTTGGGTCACTCCTTCCATTCACCATTGGAAGGAGCGATTTTTCTTTGGAAGGCATAATGACTAGAGTTTCACATGGTGGGATGTCCAATCTTGATAATTGACCCATCCCACCTTTTTGTTCAAAGAAGAGAAGGGATGGGTCAGTGTTCTTCGTTGCTTTCAAGTTTCTACTTGAAAGTCTTGCAGTTCGAGGCAATCCTTTTCAAGACAGGGTTTAGCCAAGTTCAGTCAAGGTAAGAAGAATTTTGATCAATTCCTTCGACTCTTTTGCTTTGATTTTTTTTTTCTTTCTAAGTATCTTTTTTCTTTGATTTCAGATATGGATCCTTCAGTTGCCCGTGAGTTGAGGAAGATGACTCTGAAGAAAAGGAAGGTTGAAGCAGCTCTCGCCACCATGGAGCATTCGAAGGTTTAGGCCATGGTCAATCCCAAGCTTGAAGTTGTCTTATTTGATGCTCTGGAGGTCGCACCTCTAGTTACAACAAAATAATCCTAATTGTCCAAGGGTGGGACTTCTTCCTTTGCTTCTCGATCGGTTACTTTTGAAGGAGTCTTGGATGATCAAGTTTCGGGGTCTGAAGTCTATGCCTTTGATAACTGGAAGATTGCCAAAGGCATTTTTGAAGAATTCATTTGTCCTATTGATGTGGATCGAGTCATGGGAGAAAGGAATCACCAACACCACGAAGATGTGGTTTGGATGGCCCTGAAGGTTAGTTTTACTTGTTTTTTTGGAATTTGGCTTTGATCATTTGATGATTTATCATTGAATTTGCTACTTTGCATATGCGCCACTTCATGAAGGACTACTATGATTTAAGGGGTCGGTGGGCTGTCGAAGAGGAAAAGAAGAAAGATCTAGTGGCATGCTCGAAGGAGGTGAAGACTAGCAAGAAAACTACCAAAGCCAGCCTCAAGCAAGTTGAGGCTGAGAAAGATCAACTCCAAAAGGAGCTCTCTTAAAAAAAGGAGGCTCTAGAGACTGCATAATAGAAGATCATGAATCTAGATGCTAGAAGAAGGAGATGGCATAGAAGGTAGTGGAAGCTAATAAGGCTTTCGAAGAATGCTGCCAAGAGAAAATGCTTTTTGCCTAGCTGTCTTTTGCTAAAGGTATGGAGGATACCTGAAGGAGGATCCTTAAGCACTACTCGAACTCAACCTGGACTTCTTGTATAAGGATCAGTCTGACAATGAGGCTCTCCTCGAAGGTGCACTAACCCTCGGAGCAGAAGTAATTGGGACTGAAGAATCTACCAGCCCCTCGCTTGCCTAAAGCATGCTTTCTCTTTTTCTTCTTACCGATGTAAATCTTATTGACTTGTCTTATAAAGAGGACTATTTTTGTAGAACATCTGGGTTCCTTTTCTTGGATTATCAATGAAATGATTTTCAATTTTTTGGCTAAGTATGATAGTTTAGTAAGCATAGTTGTAAATGCTTTTAGGTACTATGTTCAATATAGAATAAAAAACTTACCAGCCATTGGTAAGGGCTCGAAGCCATGATCATCATGCTGCGAGCTTGGCATGGCCTCTTCGATGAGACATAACACCCCCTCCACCTTTAGACAATGGCATGTACTATGGTATAGGTGAACTTTGTTAGGGATGAGTTGTTCCATACTGGATATCTACTAGTCTAGGGACTTCTCACTGTGGGGCTTGAAATCATTCAACCGGGTTTGATCCAAGAAGTTGAGCATATCCTGTATTGCCTTGATTGGATCATTAATTTACTTATTTTGGCACCATTTTTGAGTGGAGGCAGTGTTACAGTGTTAGACATCTAATTGCAGACTTTCCAACAATGGCCTAGCCAAAGGCTTCTAAGCATTGAACCTTTTTATCCTGGCCAGTGGCTTCTAAGCATTGACCTTTTTATTCTGGCCAAAGGCTTTCGGAAGTTGAGTATTAGGCCAAAGGCTTTCCAATACTGGCTTGGCCAAAAGCTTTCTGATATGGGATGGGAAGAGATCATGCATTCATGATGGATGGAGATTCAAGAAAGATTATTAATAAGCTAAATTGAGCAATAAATCCACACACAAACAAGCTAAATTAATCCAAGGAAAGAATTTTCATGAAAAAGACAAGTTGATCTAAGTTACAACACCCGCAATGTAGATCTAATTCAAACCAAGAATAGGATCTTCATGGAAAGAAAACCATCATTACTAGGGCAAGTTAACCTTCAAATGATCAGATCCAAAGAGCTTAGGAATGGTTTTTCTACCAACAATGATGGCTAAACTTATTTGGTGGAAGGGTTCACTCAACACTCTAGGAAAGAGGCTTGGATCAGAAGATCTACACTCCCTAACCTTGTGGACTCACCTTGTAGATGGTTCATGGCTTGGAAACCTTCATCTTCAACCCACGATCCCTGAGAGAACCTGCAAAGAACCCATCATGAGACGTGGAAATAAAATCGAAAGGAGGAAATGAAGAAGGGAAAGAAAGGAAGAGAAGAAGAAAGCTTGGCATGCAGCTTGATTGACTTGAGCTTGGAACTGAATCAAGGGCATCCCACCCTTTTCAAAATGAAATCAAGGGCTCCCACCTTCTTCTCACACAAGGGCATCCCAACCTTTTCAAAATGAGGCTTCACACCTCAAGCAAAAGAAGGCATCTCACCCTCTCCACACAAGAGAACTCAAGAGAACTTTTAATAAGAAGAAAATCCTTTCATTACTCAACAAAAGATGCTTTACAAGAGGGGCTTGGGGACCTATTTATAGGCCAAGCAAACCATAATTTTGGCCAAACTAATCTCCAACTAATCTCTTGATTAGTTATACAAATTGATAGATTAGGTAGATCCAACTAAAAGTGGTTCCAACAACATTTTCTTCAAGAATTTGTTATAAATAATGAAGGGATTTCTAGGAGCCAAGGTCATCATGATACTTGCAGAAGTTAATTTTAAACCAAAAATTCAAACATGAAAACACTAATTGGATAGAAGAAGCCCTTATTCCTGGATCCCCTTAGACATAATCAACAAAAGAATCATAAATGAAGTACAAGAAACATACTTGAAATGATAAGACTCTTCAAGACTCAAAAGTCTTATCTGAGTTCTCTTGGTTTCCAGATGAACTCTCCTCATGCCACATGGCATGTCCCAAACTCAAGGGAAGGAGGCATCTTTTCATGTCTTGAAACCGTAGAAGAGGAATCCTAAGAGCAAAAGGACTCTACCTCAGAACCTTGCGTAGATGAAGAGACGCGACTCTTCATCTGCGCGCGCTGACTTCTTCAGGTTTCATGCCGACCCTTTGTCCCTCTTTGACTGGTCAACCGAAACCAAAAGGCATGGAGACTATTTGAAGAGGCATCCTAGATGAGAAACTCCCAGAGTTTCATCTACAGAAGGACTCTCAGTCCTTCTGCACACACTCTCTTCTCCCGAGCATGCCAAGAGGTGCCAAGAGTCCTGAGCACCCAGGACTCTTCAATAAACCAGGTTTAATGTTCAAATAAAACCAGATAAAGTTTGGTTTAGGCTGCCCCAATTAGGACTCAACCTAATGTAGGTTTCCCTCAATAAGGTTAGTCTAATTAACAAGCAACTAGACCCAAATCAATTGGATTAGGAATTCGGTTAGCCTACATATGCTAGTGTGTAATCTGGCTAACCAATTAGGATGCTATGATCCTAATTCAACCATGTAAGACTTCCTTGGCCAACTCCCTAATGTGTGTTATTCTTTGGGTTCCACATTTAGCCAGCAGTAGGTTTAGGTTTGAGACGATTCGATCCAATCAAACCTGATTGACTTAATTAGATCAAATTGGCTCACCTAATTGTTCAATTCGAATCATCCGTTGAATTGACTCATGAAACCAATCCAATTGGTTCATGAAAACCTATAAGACAAGATTGACATCTAGCAACGTGTCATGCCTACCCAGAAAATATGGAATTTGATAGAAAGTACCAAAATACCCTTCAGTAAAAAGTTGCCATGAAATTCAATCTTTCGATCTCCCATTATCTAGATTAAGTGATAGGTATGGATATATGTCAAATCCTAACACTTAGTCATATCGAATCTCTGCTCGATCATGAGAACTCAACTGATGACTGATTAGAAACCACTTCTAATCTCATCCTGCTTTGATCAAAGGCTCCTTGAGTCACTCATCGAAGAGATTACATGGTATAACAATTCCTCTTACCAGGAATGATCGATTCCTTGTTGGTCCACTCACATCCTTCGTACACCTTCCACCATACCCAAAACACCTCGTACATCACTCAATGTCATGAATGAGTATGAACCAAAATATGGCTTAGTGTGCATAAGGAACCATGGTGACCTCAGGTCTAAAGATCACATACACAACTCTTACTCTAGGACCTATCTTTTAACAATCAGTAAGACTTCCATAAGATAGTCTTGGTGCGGATCAGTTCAGTGTACTCATACCTTAATGAGCATCCTTATCCTTGCATTAGTGTCTCTACAAAAATGGTTGTGAGACCAACCATCCTCATTAACTGAGCATACATAGGATAAGCTAGTCTTACCAGATTCATCAATCCCCGAATCGATGGTCCATTGACTAGGAACATTTTGATTAGGGTTTATAGGAACTTAGGTCTCACTGTTATGATCTTTATCATAATCCTAATTCCATTGCCTTAATCTAAGGGATTCATCATAATCCAAAAATAAGACACAGCAATATATGATGAAAATAAATGCCTTTAATTAATATAATGTCATACAAGAGTTGAAAGATTACAAAAATGCCCTTACAATGATTGGCTTTTAGGGCACTTTTCTTTCAATCTCTCACTTCTACAAAAGCCAATCACCCTTATACTTTATACCCATACTATTTAAGTGGTGATCTAACTACTGCTTGGGTAATGCTTTAGTAAATAGGTCTGCTATATTGTTCTTTGTATCAACTCGTTTGATGACAACATCTTGTCTTTCTATTTACTCTCGAACAAGGTGGAACCATCTTAGAATATGCTTGGACTTATGGTGAGACGTCGTTTCCTTTGCTTGTGCAACAGCGCCAGTGTTATCACAGTATATCGGCACTGGCTGTTGTATTTCATGAACCATGCCCAATTCCATGATAAATTTTTTCATCGATATAGCTTCCTTCACGCCTTCACTCGCAGTTATGTATTCTGCCTCAATGACTGAGTCAGCTACTGTTGGCTGCTTTGTACTTTTCCAACTTACTGCACCACCATTCAGGGTGAAGACATACCCTGATGTTGATTTGCTATCATCTGGATCTGATTGGAAACTAGAATCTGTATAGCCTTCTAGTTTCAATTCAGATCCTCCATATACTAGAAAAATATCTTTAGTCCTTCTCAAGTACTTAAGAATATTTTCATAGCTTTCCGATGACCCTCTTCTGGATCTGCCAGAAACCTGCTCACTATGCCCAAGGCATAAGCAACATCAGGTCTGGTACATAGCATAGCATACATAATTGATCCTACAGCTGAAGCATAAGGGATCATAGCCATCCTCTCTCTTTCTTCTGACGTCTTAGGAAACATTTTCTTAGAGAGATGTATGCCTTAACTTATAGGCAAGTAACCTTTCTTACTTGCATCCATGTTGAGTCTCTTCAACACTAAGTCTATGTACCCAGACTGTGATAAGCCTAGCATCCTTTTAAATCTATCTTTATAGATCCTTATACCTAGTATATAGGATGTTTCTCCCAAATCCTTCATGGAAAACTTTGATGAAAGCCAAGTTTTAACCGATTGTAACATTGGGATATCATTCCCAATGATTAGTATGTCATCAACATACAAGACCGAGAAAATAAGTGCACTCCCACTTGTCTTCTTATACATACATGGTTCATCCTCATTTTTTGACAAAACCAAAACTCTTGATTGTTTCATCAAAACGAATGTTCCAACTCCTTGATGCTTGCTTTAGTCCATAAATAGACTTCTTTAACTTGCATACCTGGTTTGGTCTCCCACTTGAGATAAAACCCTCTGGCTGAGTCTATAGACTTCTTCCTTTAGGTTTCCATTGAGAAAAGTAGTCTTGACATCCATCTGCCATATTTCATAATCATGGTATACTTCTATGGAAAGCAAAATCTGAATGGATTTGAGCATGGCTACTGGAGAAAAGGTTTCATCATAGTCAATGCCATGTTTTTGTCTAAAACCTTTTGCTACCAGCCTAGCCTTGTAGGTTTCTACTTGACCATCTGCTCCTATGTTCTTCTTGAAGACCCATTTACACACTATTGAGTTAATTCTATCAGGTGGATCTACCAAGGTCCAAACTTAATTGGAATACATGGAATCCATTTCAGATTTCACGGCACTTAGCCATTTGTCGAAGTCTTTTCTTTCAACAGCTTTTGAATAGGTCACAGGATCATCATCTTGAATGATACTGGCTTCATTGTCATCCCCGATGACAAAGCCATATCTTAGATATGCTCCCCGCACCCTGTCTGACATTCGGAGAGGAGGTGTGTATAATGGCTGTTCTTGATCTACAAGAATTTTTGGTTGAGGAATTTCATTTGTAGTCTCAATAGGTTGTTGGTTCTATTCTTCACATAACTCAAGTGATGAATCACTACTTCTTTCTTGGATAAATTCGTGCTCCAAGAATGTAGCATGCCTACTGACAAAAATCTTTTGCTCAGTAGCATTATAAAAGAGGTATCCAATACCTTCTTTAAGATAACCAACAAACCTACACTTGTTAGTCCTTGCACTTAACTTATGTCCAAAGTTATTCTTGACATAAGCATAGCAACCCCAAATCTTTAAGTACTTAGGACTTGGTCTTTTGCCATTCCATAACTCATATGGAGTGCTACTTACTGACTTAGATAGAACCCTATTCAAAATATCTGCAGCAGTTTCTAGGACATGTCCCCAGAAGGAAATGGGAAGATCTGTGAAGCTCATCATGGACCTCACCATGTCTAACAAGGTGCGATTTCTCCTTTCTACTACACCAGTTAATTGGGGTGTATAAGGAGGAGTCCATTCAAAGATTATGCCTTTGTCTTTAAGATGGTTTGAAACTCATTAGACATGTATTCACCTCCTCGATCATAATGAAGGGCTTTAATACTATGACCAGTTTATTTTTCAACCATACTTTGATATTCTTTAAACTTATCAAAAGCTTCAAACTTGTGTTTCATAAGATACATATGACCCAACATTGATAAATCATCAATAAAAGTGATGAATTAAGAATATCCACCTCTGGCTTGAGTTGTCATAGGTCCACATACATCAGTATGCACAAGACCTAGTAACTTAGTTACCTTGTCTCCATGTCCAGTAAATGGAGACTTGGTCATTTTTCCTTTGAGGCAAGACTCATAAGTTCCTAATGATTGGAAATCTTAAGGGTCAAAGTAATTATCTTTGACTAGTTTATCCTTGACTCACTAATGTGACCTAACCGACAATGCCAGGGATATGTGACATTGACATTATCTCTCTTTCTCTTCTTATTATTAAAAAGAAGTATTTTATCATTGAGTTCCAAAATTAGAAGACCATTAATAAAACAACCATGCCCAAAAATTTTATTATTATAAAGAATAGAGCAGCCACTGCTCTTTACATTTATTATATCCTTGTTGTAATAACAAGGGTATAGAAATAATGTTTCTTATAATATTGGGTATGTAGTAACATTCTTCTAGCTTTAACATATTACCCAAAAGTAATAATAAGATACAGGTGCCCATAGCTTCAGCATAAATGGCCTCACCACTTGCCCCATATAGCTTGAAGTCACCTTTCTTCAAATTCCTAATTTGGTGGAGTACCTACAATGAATTGCAGATATGAGATCCACATGCGGTATCCAATACCCATGAATTAAAATTTGAAGAACTCAATGATAAATTTGTTTGTATCATATACAAACCTTTAGATGCTCCACTTGCATCTTGCTTCACACTTGCAAGATATATCTTGCAATTTTTCTTCCAGTGCCCTTGCTTGCCGTAGTGGAAATAGGCTCCATCAGCCTTCTTAGCTTTCTTCTTATTCTAGAAGCTCTTCTTAGGGTTGAATTTTCTTTTCAAGGCCTTCTTCTTTGCTAGTTTCTTTCTTCCATCAACTAAAAGAAGATGAGCCTTATCTCCTTTCGAATGGCTCTCTACTGTCTTAAACATATTAAGCAGCTCTGGCAATGAAGTATTCAGTTTGTTCATATGGTAATTAAGAATAAACTGAGAGAATGAATCTGAGAGTGACTGTAGGATCAAGTCTTGATTGAGTTCACCATCCACGACAAATCCTAATTGACCTAATCGGGTGATTAATTTAATTATTTTCAATACATGGGTTTGTACAGATGAACCCTCACTCATCCATGCATGGAACAACTGCTTTGATATTTCGTATCGAGCAGCCCTACTTTGCTCTCCATATAGCTCATTTAAATTGAGCAATATGGACTGAGGTTCCATACCTTCATGTTGCCTCTGGAGCTTGTTGCTCATCGAGGCCAACATGATGCACCTGACAGTTGTACTGTCATTTTGCCACATTCTGTGTGTGGCAATTTCCTCCTCTGAAGCATCCTCTCTGATCATCTCAAGATCCGTAGAATCAAGAATATAGGAAAGCTTCTCCTAAGTTAGTACAATTCTAAGGTTCCTCAGCCAGTCCACGTAATTGGGACTGGTTAACTTGTTGGCATCTAAAATGCCCTACAGTAATAAATTTGAAGCCATAATATAAATATCCTACATTTAAATATCAACATACCACCCTAGATGACATTCATAATTAGATAAGGACTTTTATATCTAATTATGTCTCCCACTATTTTCTTCGAATACCATAACCCTCAATCTATGGTAAGCGAGAAACCTTACTGGTTTCATTAGTGGGGTTGAATCTTAATTCCTCATGAATGCCTTGTGTGTACACAACAAACAATCATGAGTTCAAAGGTAGGACTTCCTTTCCAATTGCAATCTATGCAATTCTCAACTATTAAACTTACCTCTAAGACACTTATAGCCATGTGTGTACACAACAAACCATAATATCTTAGTTTAGTCAGACCCTTCATTTCTATATAGCCATGATTGAATAATGTTGCCCTTGTGTGTATACAACAATGCAACAATTCTAATCATGCTATAAAGCACATAGTGCACCAAGACAAATTTCATATCAAACCCTAAAGTAGGCCTTGTGTGTACACAACAAACCTACTATAGTGTTGACATAAATTTTGCTTAGCATAAAGGAAGGAAAATTATAATATTCTTAATCAATTAGCATTCCCAAATTAAGGTTTTAGATATGACCAAATTGGCCAGGTAAGTGGAAGGGGTGAGGAGGTCCCCCCGTTGCTTTCCTTAAATACCAATTGAATTGGCCAGGTTAGACAATGGAACTAATTAAAAACCTCAATCCCTTTACCTTCCTAGAACCACTTGCCTAGACACCAACTTGCTGATCAAAACCCTAATTGGTTTTGCATCATGATTAAGTTTATACTATGACTAAATATGATTTTTAATGAGGGCATTGATCGTCTCAAACACATCCTAAATAATCATATCAATAATGTTCATAACAACAAGTATAAACATAAAGCATATCATTCTAGCATATGCATAACATTTCATGATTACATAGCAATCATATCATACATGATATTTCAATACCCTGTTCACCTAACTTTTTCATGAGACATGGCCATAGCAGCACCCCTACATGCCATAGGAGACCCATTGAATGGGAGGAGAGGGCCTTTAAACTCTGCTTGGCTCCTATGACCGGACAGCCATGGTGACTAACCCAATCCAAAGCAGTTACTAGGATAAAACTTGTTATAACAATGCATTTAATCAACAATATGCATAACATCATATCATAACAAAATCATGCTATTTTCATGATAAAATAGAAACCAAACATATTAATTCTAATATGCATATAATCACAATTTTGGAAGAGTCAACTTGAAAGGTTTCGGGTTGACTCGATTTTTGGTCGAGTCGACTCGAATAGGGTTCGGGTCGACTCAGTCTCTTATCGGGTCGACTCAAATATGGATGGTCATGAACTTCAAAATGATACATAATTAAATGAACTAAGGGTGGCTCCGATACCACTGAATGGATTTCTAGGAGCCAAGGTCATTGTTGCCCAGGTGGCTTCCCAAGAGGGGGGTGAATTATAATTATAAAAATTTTTCACAATTATGTGCACTTTGAAATTCTTTTAGCGTTGTGGTATAATATGGAATGTAGAAATAATTAAGTAAATGCAATAAGCTAAAGTAAGCACAAACACAAATATAAAGAGATTTAGAGTGGTTCGGAGCAATCGGCTCCTACGTCCACTATCCAAGGACCACTTGGGATTTCCACTACATCCTCCAATCGGAATACAGTTGGATTGTTTTACCAAGCTCACAATCCAAACCTATACACTTTGGTTTTACCAGGATTACCAAAGAAACCCAAACTCCCTTTAGTTTTAAATGGGATCACCAAAAAAACCCTAATACTTGATTTTATACCGGGATCACCAAGAACCCAAACTTAGATTTTTTACAAGGTTCACCTAAAAACCTTCAACCCTCTCTTAAGACACAGCCCCTTGCTATTCTTAGAGAGAAAACAAAGATATAATGAAATAAAAAGCAACTACACAACATACCGAGTTTGTTTAAATATTATTGATGTAGATCAAGATGAAGCCTAGCTTTGAATACTCTTTAATGCTCTTCAAGCTGCTTCTATGCTTCTTCAATGAGATGATTCAATGATGAAGAGAAGTTGGTGAAGCTTTGAATCATATCTTGAAAGCTCTTGAAGTACGTTGGTGAAAGACTTGAAGGCTCTTCAATTTCTCAAGATAAATCAATAATCCTCTAATGATTGTATAATCCCTCAAAAGCAATCCCTTTTATAGTTTTCCAAGAGATATGGCTGTTGTAGGGCCTAGGGATTCGTGAAAGAGCTGTTGAAGATGAATTAGAGTTCAAAAATCACTTTCAGCAACTAGTCGTTAGAGTGCAAAAAATGGTCACTCGAGTCAGCTCGAGGTCCACGAGTCGGCTTGAGGTCCACGAGTTGGCTCGAAGTCTCAGACAGCCCAGACAAAATTTTTGTAAGAGTCGGCTTTTCAAGCTGGAGTCGGCTCATGCCTTCAATCAATTAAAAACAACAAATACCTTGAGTCGGCTCTTCAGGGTAGAGTCGACTCGAAGTCTCAGTCACCAAAAAATCATAACTCTGGATGAGTCTATTCTTGGAGCTTGAGTCAGCTCGAGATCTCAGACTTTAGAAATATGTATTCTTCCATGAGTCGGCTCTTGGGACATGAGTTGGCTCGAGATACTAAAACTCTAAAATTTCTTCGTGTTGTGCCACAAGGAGTCGGCTCTTGATCCATGAGTCAGCTCTTGCCAAAACTTCAATTGATGCTTCAAACTTCTCCAAAACTCTTCAACACTTGAATCAAACAAGAGCTAATCTACATACTCTTATTTTTATAATTTTACAGCCCATTTACAATATTCTATAGTTAAGAAATTATGGAATTTATAGTTCAGAGTATATAAGAGTCTATACATAATTGAATTACCTCTCAATCAATTTGAAAACCAATTTAAACTAAAGGTAACCAATTTCCTGCAAAAACTTCTCAAGTAATTGAAAGAATTAGTAACATATACAAGCTCCAATATTTTGTGATCATCAAAATCATTCCAGGGGTCAACAGTCATCATGCTACTTACAGAAGTGAATTTTAAACCAAAAATTCAAACATGAAAACCCTAATTGGCTAGAAGAAACCCTAATTCCCGGATTCCCTTAGACATAATCAACTAATGAATCATAAATAAAGTACAAGAAACATATCTGAAATACTATTTTCCACTTCTTTCCATGAGACTCACAAGTGTAAGCCCTCCAACAGTGATCCACACGAGAATTGAACCAAGGAAGAACTCCTTCAAGTTGCATGCTAGAGTAGGACTCTTTTCGCAGCCTTTGGATTTTTTACCATTATAGGACACCCTATCCCACTGTAGGGCACTATGAACACTCTCCTAAAGCACTCTAGTTTTAGGACAACCCTCCTCTAGGATCCCTTAGGCTTATATCCTAAAACAAAGCATTGTTATAGTAGAAAAGACCTTGTGTTAACAAGACAAGTCTTGTCTTAAAGAAATGAGGGAGGAAGAAATAGAGAGAGACACCCAGACAGAAGACTTGATGAAATTGTACTTCTATCTCAGAAGACCGAACACCCACTTTTCTCATTTCACCATACACCCTTTAAATAAGAATTTAAGGGGTGTGAAAAGCATCCCAAAGTTTCTTATCAGATATGTCTCTACATATCTGATAAGACTCTTCAAGACTCAGGAATCTTATCTGAGTTTTCTTGGTTTCCAGATGAACTCTCCTCATGCCACATGGCATGTACCGAACTCAAGGGAAGGAGGCATCTTTTAATGTCTTGAAACCGTAGAAGAGGAATCTTGAGAGCAAAAGGACTCTGCCTCAGAACCGTGCCTAGATGAAGAGACCCGACTCTTCATCTACGTGAACTGACTTCTTCATGTTTCATGCCGACCTTTTGTCCCTCTTTGATCAGTCAACTAAAACCAAAAGGCATGGAGACTATTTTAAGAGGCATCCTAGATGAGAAACTCCCAGAGTTTCATCTACGGAAGGATTCTCAGTCCTTCTATGCGCACTCTCTTCTCCCACACGCACCAAGAGGATCCAAGAGTCTTGAGCATCCAGGACTCTTCAATAAACCAGGTTTAATGTTCAAATAAAAGCATATAAAGTTTGGTTTAGGCTTCCCCAATTAGGGCTCAACCTAATATAGGATTTTGTCAATAAGGTTAATCCAATTAAAAAGCAACTAGACCCAAATCAATTGGGTTAGGAATTAGGTTAGCCTACACATGCTAGTGTGTAATCTGGCTAACCAATTAGGATGCTATGACCCTAATTCAACAATGTATGACTTCCTTGGCCAACTCCCTAATATGTGTCACCCTTTGGATTCCACATTTAGCCAGCAATAGGTTTAGGTTTGAGCCGATTCGATCCAATCGAACACGATTGACCTAATTTGGTCAAATCGGCTCACCTAATTGTCCAATTCAAATCATCCATCGAATTGACTCATGAAACCAATCCAATTGGTTCATGAAAACCTACAAGACAAGATTGACATCTAGCAACGTATCATGCCTACCCAGAAAATATGGAATTTGATAAAAAGTATCAAAATACCCTTCAGTAGAATGTTACCGTGCAATTCAATCTTTCGATCTTCCATTATCCCGATTAAGTGATAGGTATGGATATATGTCAAACCCTAACACTTAGTCATATCGAATCTCAACTCGATCATGAGGACTTAATTGATGACTGATTAAAAATCACTTCTATCTCATCTTGCTTTGATCAAAGGCTCCTTGAGTCACTCATCAAAGAGATTACATAGGATAACAATTCCTCGTACCAGGAATGATCGATTCCTTGTTGGTCCACTCACATCCTTCGTACACCTTCCACCATATCCAGAACATCCCGTACATGACTCAATGTCATGAATGAGTATGAACCAAAATATGGCTTAGTGTACACAAGGAACCATGGTGGCGTCAGGTCTAAAGATCACATGCATAACTCCTACTCTAGGACCTATCTTTTGACAAGCAGTAAGACTTCCATAAGATAGTTCCAATACGGATCAGTTCAGTGCACTCATACCTTGATGAGCACCCTTATCCTTGTATTAGTGTCTCTACACAAATGGTTATGAGACCAACCATTCTCATTAACTAAGCATACGTAGGATAAGCTAGTCTTATCGGATTCATCGATCCCCGAATCGATGGTCCATTGACTAGGAACATTTTGATTAGGGTTTATATGAACTTAGATCTCACTGTTATGATCTTTATCATAACCCTAATTCCATTGCCCTAATCTAAGGTGTTCATCATAATCCATAAATAAGACACAGTAGTATATGATGAAAATAAATGCCTTTAATTAATATAATGTCATACAAGAGTTGGAATATTCAAATAAAGCCCTTACAATGATTGGCTTTTAGGGCACTTTTCTTTCAACTAATCCCATGTGGTACCTAAGTGTCATCCTTATGTCTTTCTCGCTAATGTAGTGGTCTTGGTGGCTGATGAAGTGGAGGACCAAGTGGCATCCCACATGTCAAGTTAGTTGGAGATATGTTGGGAGAAAGTTGTAGGTAGTTTATTCCTTCCATGTGACCCCCAAAATAGTCTTAATGAAGTGGCCTCCATGTGGCACCCAAGGAGGGGTTATGTTGGCTTCATGAAGGTTTCCAAATGGCCTTCAAAGAGTGCTTCCAAGTAGCTTTAGAGGAGGGCTTCCAATTGGCATAAGAAAAGATTTTGCTTGACCAATGGATCGGCTCAAGAACAGGTTGAGCTAACTCAAAGAGCTTGAGTCGACTCATGAGGTTGATGCCTTTTCTACTTGAGTCGGCTCATGAAAAAATAGGCTTCCTTCATTGATACATTGGGCTTGATCCCTTTAGAAGTCCTCCTTGATTAATCCTTCTGGGCTTCAATGTTGAGTCAACTCCCATCCAAATGGCCCTTGCCCTCTTGGCTTATTCCATAAGGCACTTTGTTGAAGCTTGAATTCTCTTTCTAATGCTGATGACCCCATCACTTTCAGGCATTGAATCTTTTTGTCCTGGCCAAAGGCTTTCGAGAGTTGAGTATCAAGCTAAAGACTTTTTAATGCTAGCTCGGCCAAAGGCTTTCAAGCATTGAATCTTTTTATCATGGCCAAAGGCTTTCAGGAGTTGAATATTTTTATCTTGGCCAAAGGCTTTCAGGAGTTGAGTCTTTTTATCTTGGCCAAAGGCTTTCAGGAGTTGAATCTTTTTATCTTGGCCAAAGGCTTTCAGGAGTTGAGTCTTTTTATCTTGAGAGTTGAATAATTTTGTCCTGGCCAAAAGCTTTCGAGTGTTGAATCTTTTTGACTCTGCCAGGCTTTCAGAAGTTGAATCTTTTTGTCCTAGCCAAAGACTTTCAATAGTTAAGCATCAAGTTAAAGGCTTTTCAATGATGGCCCGCCAAAGACTTTCAGGTATTGAATTATTTTATCCCAACCAAAGGCTTTCAGAAGTTGAGTTTTTTTATCCTAACCAAAAGCTTTCTAAAGTTGAGCATCAGGCCAAAAGCTTTCCACTGGCAGCCCGACCAAAGGTTTCTGGACATTAAATATTTTTGTCTCGGTTGAAAGCTTTTGAAAATTGAATCTTTTTATTCTGGCCAAATGCTTTCAGGAGTTGAATCTTTTTGTCCTAGCCAAAGGATTTCGAGAGTTGACAATTAAGCTAAAGGCTTTCAAATGCTAGCTTGGCCACAGGCTTTAGGATGTTGAATCTATTTGTCCCAATCAAAGGTTTTCAAGAGTTGAATATTTTTATCCTCACTAAAGGCTTTCGAGAGTTAAATCCTTTTATCCTAGCCAAAAGCTTTCAGAAGTTGAATCTTTTTATCTCAATCAAAGACTTTCGGGAGTTGAGCATCAGGCCAAAAGGTTTCCAATACTAGCTCAGCCAAAGGCTTTCGAGCATTAAATCTTTTTGTCCTAGCCAAAGGCTTTAATAATTGAATCTTTTTATCCTGGCCAAAGACTTTTAGGAGTTAAATCTTTTTGTTTCGGCCAAAGATTATTGAAAATTGAGCATCAAGTTAAAGGCTTTCTAACACTAGCTCGATCAAAGGCTTTTGGGCATTGAATATTTTTATCCCAACCAAAGACTTTTGGGAGTTGAATCTTTTTGTCCTGACCAAAGATTTTTGAGAGTTGAATTATTTTATCCTAGCCAAAGGCTTTTGAGAGTTGAGCATCAGGCTAAAGGCTTTCCAACTCTAACCCATCCAAAGGCTTTTGGATGTTAAATCTTTTTGTCCTGGCCAAAGGCTTTCAAGACATCTTACCTCGGGTACTTTAACCTTCTTTAATAGGATCTTGCACTCTTAAAGATAGGAGGTATAGCTTATAAGTAATATCAAATCTCAAAAATTTTGGTTTCTCCTCAAGCCAAGAGCATGCATACGACACTGCTAGGCCAAAAATCCTACCAGATTTTCATGCTTATTTTAATGGTGAGGAAAATGAGATTTCATCTCAAAAATCCACCGTATCAGCTTTCCTTTCTAGGAATCATGGATGGCAGGAGAGACACATGGTGACTGTCAGCTTGGCTATTAGATTAGCCAACCTCTACCTAACTTTCTTATAAATAAAGTGGTGTGGATATTAGGGCCAAAAAATATCGACAGGTTGAATCCACATCCCTATGGATTACCTGTGAATAAAGCCCTGAACCCAACCCCTTTTACCATATAAATATTTTATTTTAAATTTTATTATTTTGACTTAGTTAAGGTTAGCCCTTTTTACCAACTGTAATTAGGGTTTTATTTTTTAGCTTTTTGCGCTAAACCCTTTTTACCATATTGAGTCAAAACCCCATTTATTGGTTGTGTCAAATCCTATTGGGCCAAATCCTGTTTATCAAATTTATTCTTTTTATTGCATGAGGTTATGCCTTTTGATCAATTGATCAAGTGGGACTTTAGTTATTTGATTTTGAGTCTTATAATAATTAGTTATTGAGTCCTGTAATACAAGGGGGACCCAATTCAAGACTGATGAGATTTCATATGCACCCAATTAAAGATCCCATGTGCTAGCTCAAGACAAACCATGTGATTCCATGTGCTAGCTTGAGTCAGCTTGTTCTTGGTGCCACCTTTTCAAGAATTTGGACAACACCTGCCACATCATTAGGGGACATCAACACATGTCATGTTTGGACATGTCATGACATTTCATTTTGGGACAATACATTCCATGTCACTTTGTTTGGACAAGCATCAAATTTGGACATTATCACATAACAACACATGCCATGTCCATTCTCTTTGGTCGGCCATTTAAGAAGGAGTTAGCACCAACTTATTTTAACGTGAGTAAATGAGAAGGACTCTTCCCATTTAGTGCCCTCTCATCTTAAATTATCTCATGCCAAAGCAAGGAGTCGGCCAAGACTTTTCAACGCCCATATCTAATGAATTTCAAGCTATCTAATCGCAATGCCCATATCTGATGAATTTCAAGCTATCTAATCACCAAAGTGGAGGAAGTTCCAAGGGTTCTTAACTCAAGTGTTTGAAGTAATCAAGTTCCAGGGGAATCAAGATTTCAAGGGCTTATGAGTTCCACTAAAACTCATGAATTTTTCTTATCTATGTAAGGTTCGGTGGCAAGGCGGAATCATAGATTTCAAAAAAACTTTATCTTAATGAAATCTTCACCAAACCTTCAACCCAAAATCTCCTTAAAAGAATTAAAAACATATAAGATGTTTATATAAGATTTAATCTCAAATCAAGATACTAACCTGTATCGCAAAAATCCAAACTCTGAATCTCCACCAGGCGCCCAAATGTTCACCCTCCAATGGTGATCCACACAGAAAAACAATGAAGACAAAATTTCTATTTCTTGGTTCCTCTTCTTGAATTCTTTTTCAAGAATTCAATTCTTGGACCTTTAGGCTGAAATTTTCTTTCTTGAAAATTTCCTTTTCTTCCTTCTTTCCTCTTCTTGAATTTTCTTCAAGAATTCCCTTTCTTGAATCCCTTTTCTTGAATTGAATTGGAAAAAAAAAATTAAGACAGTCAAAGTCTTAATTCAAGAAAGAAAAGAAGAAAAGATCCTTTCCCTGTTCTTTCCTTTACCGTTCAAGACCTTCTTCTTATTCTTGTTTAGGGTCAGAGTTTCGATAGAGGATACCTCTGTAAGGAAAACAATACCCAACAAGAACAAGAGGAAGGAGTATTCTGGAGAGGAAGTGAGGGAATTGGATCTCTGAACTATGTTGCGTGAAAACCCCCGAGAACCCCAACCCTATTTATAGATCTCAGAGGGATGTCATCTCGAAACAACGCAACCCTCTGAAACCCCAGGGATCACGATCCCTCATCCCTCACGCATCCCCTCAACCAAAAATCATGATTCTCTGATTTGATTTTCATTTTTCCGACGAGGAGAACTCTCGGAAAAACTTCAGGAAGGATCGCGACTTTTGGAGACGGATTTGCGACCGAAAAGCGACGGATTCTTTTCTTAAATTTTTCTGGCCATCAGATCCAGATCCAAGGGCGCCAGACAAGGACTTGAAAACGCCCCTTTTCAGATTTTTTTCTCCGACGTTTTGTTTCTCACGCATTTTAAGAGAAGTCCACGCACGTGGACTTTTCTTTCTTGGCGCGCGCGGGTGAGAAGAGGGAGGGGGCGGCTTGGAGAGAGGGTCTCAGTGAATTAAATTCACTTGGGTTCAGCCATGGGTTAGCCCAATGTCCTAAAAATTAAATTGGACCTTAATCTGGTTCAATTAGAACCCAATTAAGCCCAATTCGGAACCAAATTCGAATCTGATTCGAATAGAAATTTGGTCTGCAACACATGCTAGTGTGTTTATCCTGCAAACATGATTTAATTCCAAATTAAATCCTTCATCAATTTTCTTTTGTGTGTGATCCATTGGGTTCCACACCTAGCCAGTAGTAGGTCCGAGTGCTATTTGACTTAATTCGGTTAGATCTCAACTAAGCCGATTTAGGTCAACTCAAACTAGCTCGACTCGGTCAATTAGAATCTAATTCAAATTGACTGATTTGAATTACCATGACTCAATCATATACCTACAAGACAAGATTGACGTCTAGCAACATATCATGTCTACCCGGAAGATGTGGAATTTTGGTGGAATTACCAAAATACCCTTCAGTGGTGAGTTACCGGGCAATTCAGTCCTTTGATCAACTTGCATCCCGAATATGATTAGGAATATGGATATTTGTCAAATCCAATTTTCATATTCATCCCTAGCTCAATCTTTATAATGATGATTCATTAATGAACCATTAGAAAATAACTCTAATGTTCATACTTTGATCAAAGGTTTCCTGAATCCATCATTTGAAATTAGCTGGATGCTATTCCCTCTTACTAGGGCTGATCAATTCCTTGTTGACCTACTCACAACCTTCATATACAATCCACCATAACCAGTATCACCTCGTGCATGACTCAGTGTCATGATTGACTGCGAACCAAAGTATGGATTCATGTATATAAGGTACTATGGTAGTCTCAGGTCAAAGGACCACATGCACTACTCCCACTATGAGAATTATCTATTGACAAACAGATAAGGTTCCATTAGATATTCTCAATCTGGATCAATTCAGTGAACTCATTCTCCAATGAACACTCACATCCTAGTATTAGTGTCAAACACAAGTGACTGTGAGATCAGTCACCCTTATTACAAAACATATATAGGATGTGCTGGTCTTGCCGGAAACATTGATCCCCAACTCAATGTCCCATCGACCAGGAATATTTTAGATTAGGGTTTTAAGGCTTTAGGTCTCACTGGTATGATCTCATCATAACCCTAGAACCATAGCCCTAATCTATGGGGTTCATCATAAAATCAAAAAGACACAGCAAATGATGAAAATAATGCCTTTATAAAATGTCAATTCATTGATTTTGGGATCAAAATTACAATATTTCAATTGGCTTTCAGGGCACAATCTTTCAATCTAAACTAGAGAGTCCATTGTCATGCAAGAGCTTTCAATATCCAGATTCCAGAAACCACCAATCATGGCCAATCAAAGAAGCAAACTTGGCCATTCATCAGCCCACTTCACCCATCCTCATCTTGGCACCCAAAATGGATGAAGATATCATGGTTGTCACCCACTTTAAAAGAAATCTAGATCAGCCCAGATACAAGAGTCCAGGATGCCCAGAGCTAGAATTCCAGAGTTGTAGTCCAAGGGAAAACAAGTCTAGTCTTTGTATTCCTTACACCACTGGTTGAGGGTCTAAAATATCCCATCAACCTCCCCTGTATTATTCATAATTTATTCATCAATAAAGAAGGTCTGCCAAATTTTCTTCCTTAGCTATGTGCATCATGGGGTGTGAGGCCCTTTTTCTTTGTTCTTCGAAACATCATGGGCTATGAGGCCGTAGTTATCCTACTTATCTAGCCGACAAGAAATCCTAGCCATCACCTCTGACCCTTCCCTTCCATTCTTTTCCCTTCCTTTGCTGCTTCCTAACTTGAGTTTTCTTTATTGAGAATTTGCAGGTGATCTAGAATCAAAATCAGGTTTTCTTGCCTCGGAACCAGCATCGCACAGAAGATCGGAGCCCGGGATCGAGATCTTGAAATCCTGCCATAGAATCTTGATAGTCCAGCCAGATTTGCATCAAAGAGATGATTCTATGTTGGTAAAACTAAAACCTATTCCCTTTTCTTTGATCTCTGAATAGTTGATAAGTAGACCCTAGTTTATGATAGTTTCTCAACCACCAAATCCTGCTTTTCTAGTTACTTTGTAGGTTTACTTATGGATAATTAACTAGAACTAGTTTACTTTACTGTCTCCTTTGAGTCTTCTTTAAAATCTGAAAAATATATTAAAAAAATTAATCTCTATTTTCTATGCTAATTAGATTTTAATATCGTAATTTAGTTTTAATTATTGTCCCGCATCATAGAAGATTTAAGATCTTATTTTTTCATGGCCTTTGCTGGTTTCTCCCAACTCTACTAGGAAAATTCAACTAGCTTACCCCAATGTTACTTTTGACCAAGGGTATTAGCATTGAAGATGTATGATCTTCTTCCTGGATGGGCAAACATTCCTAAAGAGCGATGCCTACATGAAACTAGTGGAATGATGAGAAGGTGTTTACCTTAGAATAGGAGGTATTTGAAATGGCTAGAGGCTCGGTCGTGATGCTGCTACCCTCGCTGGCAAGGGCATGAGACTGGAGGGGGATCTCTATTGTGGCCTTCCTCTTCTGGTCTTCCTTCCTCACCTAATATTAACATACTTTGGAAGCAAGAAGGAGGTGGGGAACACTCTCTAGGAATCCGTACAACAGGCAATGAGTGGCTGAAGATCTCTAGGATGTTCCTCTCCTTTTCCTCCTTGTAACAGGTGGGGGCCTTTGGCCCATGGAGGCTCCCTCTTCTCCAATTATTTGTAGTTTGGAGGGGGCAGTCTGGATGTGTCATCCATCGATTCCATCTATCTACAAGGTGTACCTCTCTGCCATGGCTTTCTTGATAGTTTTTTGTGTCCCACTTGTGTTCATTAAGTACTTGCAAGAAAAATGTTACTTGGTTGAAGAAGAAATGTATGCATCTTAAATATTTTTTCATGAGAAAAGATTACTTTTTATGTTTCTTATACATGGTGTCATGTATTTGTTTCTTGTTGAACTTCAAGCTTATGGCTGCCCATGTTTTCACCGAAGATTCATGTCTTGGATCGGTGAACACCCAACGAGAATGCCATCTCTCCATCAGCAATTTTGGTTTGGTGATTATTCCAATCTTTAAGATCTCTTATTTTCTAGAACATAATTTTCACATAAATTTTTAAAGGATAGAGTAGATACATTATTGATAATACACCCATTAAGTTTTCTAAATTCCATGGTTTGGGTAAGGCATGTCATCTAGTTGTGTTAAATGATAAGTGCTAAGATGGATAGCTTCATTTGATACTATCCCTCTTAGATGGAAGAGTGATTTCCTTGGTGAGCTAGCTAGGACACCTTGGCTCACCTCAAAACTAAATCCCTCACCTTGAAAAACTTACCTCGTACTCAGGCATTGTGATAGTGAGCGGCCCTCCTTCAGTAGGTGGCCATTCTTATAGCAGCATGCTCTGTACTTCCTCTATTAAGTCAAAGTTCGTCCGAAGTCATTTAAGGTTGTTGCTTTCTTCAAAATTTTCTATCCTTGGGGATGGGAGTTCAATCTTCAAAGGATTGACAGCTTTAGTACCAAAGGTGAGATTAAAGGAGGTTTCATCCATCAGGGTCCTTTGTGTGGTTCGATAAGTCCAAAGGATATGATATAATTCATCCACCCACCATCCTTTTATCCAATCCAAGTCCATCTTCAATCCTTGTAAGAAAACTCGATTAGCAACTTCAACCTCCCTGTTAGGTTGGGAGTGGTCGACAGAAGTGCAACATTGGGTCATGCCCAGATCCTGACAGAATTTGGCAAGTTTAAAACCACTAAACTACCAACCATTATTGGAGATAATGGTCTGGGACAATCCAAAGTAGCATTTAATAGAATTCCAGATGAAGTCCTTTACTTTGGCTTCAGTAATCTTGGTAAGTAGTTCAGCCTCTATCCACTTGGTAAAATAATCGATTGCCATAAGCAAGAACTTTTGTTCTTCGATGGCTAGGAAAAAAGGTCCTAATATATCCATGCCCCAATAAGCAAAAGGCCATGATGCACCTAAGGAAGCAAGTGTGGTAGCTAGCAATCACTGCATATTGGAGTGGCACTAGCACCAATAGCATTTTCGAATCCTGTTCTTGGCATCTTGCTCCAAGGTGGGCCAATAATACCCTTGCCTTAAAATTTTGAGGGACAAAGCCCTACTTCCCAAGTAGTTGCTGCAAATTCCTTCATGGACTTCTTAGAGGACATATTTTGCTTTAGAGGGGTGAAAGTACTTTAACTGTGGTTAGGAGAATCCTCTCTTGTAGAGTTTCTCTTCATGAAGTATGAATCTGGAAGACCAGTTTCATACTTTACGGGCTTCCTCCCTATCTTCAAGAAAGATCTTGAATCCATCCAACATGGTTCGGCATCTATTTAAAGTACCAGTGCTGGCTTGTGGATACTGGGCTCCTCCAAGACTTTGAAAAAGACCTATGCACACAAGTCATTAGGCATAACCATAGCAAGCTTGGATAGCGTATCGACCCAAATGTTCTCCTCTCTAGGGATTATTGGATGTCTAAACTATGGAAAGCCAAAATCAAGTCCTTCGACTTCTGGAGGTACTGCTTCATGTTCTCTTCCTGGGCCTCATATTCATCATGATGTGGCTCACCATCAGCCGAAAGTCACTATGAACTTTTAGGTGTCACACTCTCATGTCTTTATCAATAGCAAGGCTAGCAATTAGGGCCTCATACTCCACCTCATTGTTGGTACAAGAAAATCCAAATCAGAGAGCATATTGAATGTTTCATTCTCTTAAGACTGATGAGTATGAGTCCTACTCTAGTACTATTAGAGTTCGAGGCCCCATCCACATACATCGTCTACTGGTTCTCAGGGTCTTTGAGCATGAGATCTTCTTCTTGAAGTTCTCCTTTAGGAATTGTGCATCCAGTGAAAAAATCCACCAGTATCTATGCTTTAACAAATGGTCTCAGATGGAATGCTATGTCAAACTCAAAGAGTTCAAGACCCATTCAGCAATCCTGCCCAAGGTATCAGGCTGATGTAGCGCTATTCATATGGGCTGGTTTGTGAGGACCACCATCGAATAAGCTTAGAAATACGATCGAAGCTTTTTGGTGGATACTACAAGAGCAAAAATAAGCTTCTCCAGCCAGGTATACCTTGTTTTGATGTTATGTAGAACTTGGCTGGTGTAATACACAAGCTTTTGCATCTAGTCTTCTTCTTGGACATGAATAGAACCAATGGTGAAAGGAGAGATTGCCATGTATAGATACAACTCTTCACCTTTTTTGGGTTTGCTAAGGAGTGGAGGCATGTCAAGATAATCTTTCAGCTCTCCAAACTCCTTCAGCATTCTTCAATCCACTGGAAGTCTTTCAACCTTTTCAATATCTAAAAAAAAGATAGACATCATTCGATCAATTTAGAAATGAATCGACTAAGGCTGACAACCTATGTAATAAGCCACTAGACTTCTTTTATAGTTTTTGTGGTGGTCATCTATGTTAGAGCTTGAATCTTCTTTGAGCTGGCTTTAATCCCTCGTTTGGACACCATAAAGTTGAGAAACTTTCTCGAAGTAACTCTAAAAGCATATTTTGCAGGGTTTCTTTAAGATCTATCACATGGCTCTAGGATGCATGGCTCTTGACCAGTATGTCATCGATATAAACTTCCATGTTTTGACCAATTTGATCCAAAAAGATCTTACTTACCAGCCACTAGTAAAATGCTCCTATATTTTTTAAGCCAAACAGCATCACCTTGTAATGAAACAGACCCTGGTTAGTTATAAAAGATATTTTTCTTCATCTTCGGGTGCCATTCGGATTTGATTATATCCTAAAAAGGTATCCATGAAAGTTAGGAGTTCATGGCTGACTATTGCATCAATGAGCTGGTCAATACGAGGAAGTGGATAGCTATCCTTTGGATAGGCTTTGTTGAGATCCATGAAATCTAAACACATCATCCACTTCTCATTAGTCTTTTTAATTAACACTACATTGGCTAGCCATTCGGGATAACCAACTTTCTAAATGAACCCTACATCAATCTTTGCACTTCTTCTATCAGGCTCTTTGCCATTCAGGTGCAAAACTTCTTTTCTTCTATTTGATGGGGTAGTGATTCGGGTTAACTTTCAGGTGATTCATTATTACTTTGGGATCAAACCTTAGTATATCTATAAGAGTCTAGGTAAAAATATTAGCATTTTTTTGTAAGAAAAATGTCAGCCACTGCTTTATGTCTTCATATAGCCTTGAGCTTATTTGAACAACATGTTGGGGGTCTCTATCATGTAGAGCGATGGCCATAAGATCCTCTACAGGCTTCCCTCTTTTTTGGTTTGTTCATCTCTAGTGTCCAGCCCTTCGACTGGGAGGCCATCTAAGGGACCAACTTGTCCAGTTTGATGGGCCACTAGGTAGCATTGTTTTGGTAGAACATGGTTTCCACATACTTTGGCCACTACCTCGAAGTGTGGGAAACCTCTTTAATAAGTAATAGGTAGACACTATTGCCCATAATGCATTTAATCTTGGTCAATCGAATATAACCTTATAGGCCAAAGGAGTTTTTATAACTATAAAGGTAAGACATACTTAGAAATGTCATGGGGCACTTCTTGCTATCATGGACAAAGTGACAATACCCTCAACAGGGATCGGTTTCCTTAAGAACCCAGTTAATGGTGCACATACATTTCTCAATCATTATGGAGGGATATTCATCTTTAAAAAAGCATCATAAAATAAAATATCTACTAAGATTACAGTATCCATAAGTATATGATGGATATTATAATCATCGATATTAAAAGTTATGACAACGGGATCATGGTGGGGATATTGGATCTCATTTGCATTAGTTAAAGTAAAAGTTATAGCTTCAACAAGACTCTCTTCTAGACTACTAGTTCTAGCTTCTTCTTTCGATCTTCTGGTAATCATGTTGATATCATCTCTAATTGGTCGATCGGTGGGCTCTTCCACTCTCAATGATGGTTTGGGTAGATTCGGGATCAGAGCATCATGTCTTTCTCCTCGATTTTGAAGGAACTAGTTCAGCCTACCATGATGGATAAGCTTTTCTATTTCATTCTAGAGTTGTATACATTCTTCTATGTTATGGCAATGGTCTTGGTGATAAAGATAATTTTTGTTCTGATTCCTTGGTTTGGGCTTCGATTGCATTTTCCTGGCTTCAGGCAACTGCCCCCAAATGTGCATTAGGAATTGAGCATGTGGGGCATTTAAAAGGGTGTAATGGTTGAACTTTCATGATGACAGAACACCTAGCCCATCAAGACTTTGAAGGTGCCAAATCTTGGGGAACGTCCTTTTATGTTGCAAGGGCAACTAGCTTCTCAGCCTTTTCCCTTGATCTTTCTTCTCAAGGGAAAGCCTTAGACCAAATGTTGCTCTTTGAGCACCAAAGCAAGCAGCAAAGTAGTGGCAAGAACAGGAGTTAGGATGAGTGGTACAGTAGGTCGAACATGAGCACCATATGCCTCCTTTGCAAGGACATTCCTTAGCCTTGGTAAGCATCTCAAAAAAACTCATTAATGGTTTCTTTTCTAGGAAGAAAAGAAAGGGACACTGGCAAAGACCACATTTCATGGTGGTCATGGTGATCGAATAATCAAGGTTATACACCTCTAGGGCTGCTTCATTGAATCGCATTACATAAGACCTAATGATGCAGGATGGGATTCTAACATGTTGCATGCAGATGAATGCCATATGCCTCCTCTGCAAGGACATTTCATAGCCTTGGTAAGCATCTCAAGAAAACTCATTAATGGTTTCTTTTCTAGGAAGAAAAGAAAGGGACACTGGCAAAGACCGCATTTCATGGTGGTCATGGCGATCGAATAATCAATGTTATACACCTCTAGGGCTGCTTCATTGAATCGCATTACATAAGACCTAATGATGCAGGATGGGATTCTAACATGTTGCATGCAGATGAATGCCATGAGAAGGATAAAAAAATCAAATTAAAATAAACAAGGATTTTTAGATTTTTGATTTAGCTATTCCTAAAAAGGAGACTAGACTAGGTTAGGGTATCATGTAATGGTTAGAATCCTACCCACATGCTAGAACTATCAAAGAGACAGAAAATAAAGGATCCTAGGACTAGGAAGGGCTATTAGGTGCATGTTCAATCTTCAAAAATCAAACAAAGAGAGGTGGGAAGGGTTAGGGTTATTTAGCAATGACGATCTTGAAGCCATAGAAGGGTTCACTCTGCTCGGATCAGTGCCTGGATGATGAATTCCTTTTCTTGTGGATCTATTCGCTTTTTATTAGATTGGTTCGGGGGCAAGGAGGACCTTATCCATGACGTGTTTCTCTCGATGGATCCTATAAATATCAGGGGTTAGATATAAAGAAGATGAGAAAAATATAATATAAAGGATCAGGTTGAAGAAGGATTGGAGGTTGGTGTTGTTGGGGATGGCCGCTTGATGCTTGGGAGGATGCTTGGACTGTTAAGGGTGGCCTGGATGCTGGTGAAGGCACTGGGGCTAAAGTCCCTGGAGGCCTGGAGGCTAGGGGATGCCTGGAAGAGAGGGGCTAGGGTGGCCAAGAGTTGGAGAGACTTGGTGTTGGCAATTTGGTGGAAGAAGGGAAGGGAGGGTAGCGGCCTTGGTCTGGAATGAAGGTAGGGCGTCTTAGGGTTTTGAAGAAGGCTAGTGTTCGGCTAGGGTTTGCAAGGAAGAGGCTTGCTGGGGCTAGGGTTGGTGCACACAAGAAACAAGCACTCGGGTCTCACACCCACTTCAATTGGAGGAAATACTTAGACAAGAAAATTATTCTCAAAATTTCATTCATGGAAAGATTGTTCATACAAGAGGGGAGGGGGTGGGTATTTATAAATCCACCTAGGTTACATGGCTTGAGGGTCAAGAAACCCTGACTTAAGGGCCAAGAAATTAAAAACTTATGGGCCAAGAAACCCTCTTAGGCTAGTGCCTTGACTCCTTATTGGGCTTGGAAGATATCTACTTGGACTTGGTCAAAACCCTGGGGTATCTTGGACTAGGTCAAAGCTGGGGCATCTTGGACTGAGTCAAAGCCTGGGAAGGGGTGCCAACATGAATCGGTTTTGGGCTAAGGGTGCCATTTGAGCTTGGACTGGGAGGGGAGGGTGCCATGGGCTTGGGCTTGGATCTGGGTGCCACTTCTTCTGTGGATCTGGATTGGGCACCAATTCTTCAGACATTGGGCACATGAGTATGGACCAGGGGCCTAGGCAGGGGTGGCTTAAGTTGAGGCCTGGTTGGGTGCATGAAGCCTCATTTATTGGGTCATGGTGACTCTCCTAATCTGATAATCCTCCTCTTGAACTTGACTTGAATGAAAACCAAAATTTACAAGACTCGTGTGACTAGACTAAAACCATAGGTGGTGTGGGCACCAGGATCTGACAGAGGCTCCTCAACCCTCTATGGATCTCAGATTATGGTTCCCCCTTCTATGAGTCCTGTAATAAGGCCTTGAGCCAAAGCAATTTCATAAGTTCTTGTCAAAGTTTGTTTAGTCCAGTACCTTTACCAATTTGGGTCAAGTTAGTTCATGAATCATGTATTTGTTCGAGTCTGAGTTTGGTCTGGGCCCAAGCCCAATTGAAGTCACTCTAGTTATCTTCACCAAATCAAGTTCTGGTGGGCCAACCCACCCCTTCCACTTGGGATAATGCCAACTCAGGTGCCACCTCAGCTACCTACGTGGTGCCACATCAGCTACCACATGGGCATCCAAGAAGGGAAACAAAGTGGCATCCTCATGCTTTCCACATGCCTTGGGCAACATTGGAAGGAAGAGACACCATCCCCCTCTTCCCTCCCCGACATCATGCCTTGTTCCATCAAAAGAGGGTGTTGGAGATCCTTGAAGAATCCAAGCCTCAAAGCAAGCCCCCTTCCAAGCTTTCTTCCCAAAATGTTCTTACAAGGAAGGAAGGTCAAAGGACACACTCCCCATGTCAAGCCTTATACCAAAGAAAGGGTGTGCAACAAAGGAAGGAAGAAGAACATAAGCCATGCTACAAGCCCCTCTTCATGTCTTTTTCCAAAACAATGAAGATTCTTTCCAACTTCAAGGTGCCATGATCCCTCCTCCTAGCCTTGCTTCATGCCATGCCCATTCAAGAAAAAGAAGAAGAAACTTTGTATTCTTGCATTTGAATTTCAAAATAGGTCTTGGGTGCCTATATAAAGGATCCAACCCCCTCCATTGTAAAAAAAAAAAAATGAATGAATGAATGAATGAATGAAAATTTGAGTGATTGAGTTTGAGTTTCTTCCACCCTCCAACCCTTGTCACTTATGCTAGGTTCGAGTGGAATTGCCTTCGTCCCCAGGGATGTCGAGTGGTGCGAGGCCACCTGTCCGTCGCCCCAAGGCATCGCGAATCCTTCGTCCTCCAGTACGTCGCATGGTGTGAGGCCACATTCCTTCATCCTCCGGGATGTCGCGGGGTGTGAGGCCCCAAGTTATCTCCAACTTCGACTTCGGAATCCAGCCAAACGTCGGGCTCGAAGCCCCTTCCCACCTCCAGTTCAATTCCTTTCCGTACATCTCCACATTCCACTAACCTTACTTTTGTTTGCCTGCAGGTCCTCCCTGGCATCTCGAGCATGGGAGACAGTTAGCTTTGCCATTGCGACCTCCAGATCCAAAGCCAGAGCTCCCACAGGTTCGACTGCTCGGGCATCTAGGCCGCATCCACCGAGTTGAGCGATCTCTGCACCGGGTGCTTCAGAAGTTTGAGGTTTGCCTTCTCTTTATCTCCTAAGTAAATATTGTAGGTCGAGCTAGTCCTACCCGGGTTTCTTAATCCCGGGATCCTGTTCTCGTTCTTACTTTTAGGGCTTTGAACTGCTAGCATAAGCTTCACTTACTGCTCTTTATATTTCTTATCTTTGCTTGTGATCGGGAATCGAAACCCTAAACAACAAAGAAGAACAACAAGAAACATAACAAAAAAATCATCAACCCTAAAACAAAAAAAAAAAAAAAATCCTTGAATCATAAGCATCCATCCCAGCTTCCCTAGCCCTAACCCCCTTGCCCCCGCATCATTTATGGTATCAGAGCAAGGCTAGGATAAGTGCATTAGTTTCATTTTCTGCATTCTAGTCAGTCCGTATATAGTCTGATCATTGGATTATTTCTCCCTGTATAGACATCCAAATTTCATGATTTCTATTTTGTTAGATCACATTAATTTCATAGTATATTTTTCTATCTTCTCAGAATTTATTTCAGTTTGTAGAGTATCTACAAGCCGAAATACTGCCTGAGAAAATCTCAGGTCCAAAATTTCAGCAAGCATCTCATTTTGATTCATTCCTCCATCTAGCTAGTTTCTTGCATGTTTTAGTTCCTGCATTTTGTTTAGCATTCACCCATCTAAAAGACACAAAAGAACAAAAAAAAAATTTTAAGTCATTTCATTAGTCATTCTTGTACTTCATTTTATATAACATATCTTAAGGGCATCAATTTAACATAGGGTCAGGATTTCATTACCTGTCCCTAGCCCAAAAACCACCACCCGGCATATCTAACCCTAGCCAGTAACTAAAATCAATTAGACGTTTAATCTGCTCTAGTGAGCTTGGGACACCCACGAAGTCGGGTCAACACAAGTGCCGAGCCAAGCTAGATTGCTTGTTGGTGTGTGCTTGTGTAGCTGGTGTCTATGCAAGTGGTTCAGGGACTAGAGCCCGAAGGGAAGTGGGTTGGTTCACTTACCTGGCCAATTTCTAATTGGTGTCTAGGCAAGCAAAGAGGAACCTCCACTAACCTTACACTTGCCTGGCCAGGTGCAAAGTTACTGCTTTCAGGTTCATCTTCTTGACTTTACATTTGGAGAGATCTCCTAAGTCTAGCAAACCGTAGCACCATTCTGTGTGTGTGTTACATGTGCACTAGATCAGGAACCTCTTTTCACCCACCTTCTCCACCCCCTACCGAAGCCATGGACCAACTTTGAGCTGACATTGGAGCCCTAACTCAATCCCTAACTCAATCCATGACTCATTTAAGCAACCAGTTGATTAATAGAGTTGATCAAATAGAGGCCATACTAGGACCCATAGAGGAAGCCGCTAGGCTTCGTGAGCGTTTCCAGAGAGCTCCCGCCTACAGAAGACTTGAGCCCTTTAGGAACCAGAGCCGTATCCCCGGATTCACCCAAGGTTATAGCCAGGCTTACCCAAGTCGACCAAGCCTAAATCGATCTGACCCCATTCGACCAAGCCTAGCCCGACCCAGTCCTAGTCTTCCCAGTCTGAATCGACCCCAATATAGTAGAGAGGACAAGGGTAAGGTTATTGAAGTCCAGGGGAGACCCGATCCCCAAGGTAACAGCTTTAGGTGCCATAAACCTGAGCATTTTGCTAGTCAGTGCACCGCCCCTGCCCTACTTATAGATGAATCGACTGAAACTGAACCTGAACCCATTGTTGAACACCTTAAAGACTTTAAGGTTGAACCCATTGAAAATCTAGGGAAAGAAACTCCTAAGCCCATTAAAGAATTGAAAGAAGACATCTGTGAATCCAGTTTAGTAGAATATGGTGTAGATGGGCCCTAGGTAGAATTCATCGAGGAACCAAAAGAAAAAGATCATGAACCCATTAGAGATTGTGAAGGAGTAATTGAGCCAGGATCGAACATTGTAGAGGATGGTAAGGGTTCACAAGTATTGCCCTTAGAGGAGGTCCAGGAACTAGTCCCTATAGAACTACCCCAGGAGGTAGACATCAATTTTGAGGACTCTCAAGATAACATTCTCAAAGACCTTCCTAATGACCTTCCACCATCTAGGAACACCCATCTAGCCTTGGAACTTGTACATGTAGAACAATGTCCAAATCTTAAGATTATCCTGAACAACCAAGGTCTATTTCATGATGCCCAGAGATTACCCCAAGACTCCAAATCCTATTTTCTCCCTCCCCAGAGCCATCTCACATTTTTAAAGCCATGGGGTTGCATTTCATTGAAATCACTAGGCTGCATGACTCATTAGAACCCATCCTTTTTGCCATTACTTTTGGTACACATTATGTCATTTGTTAGGGATCCTTGATAATTTTTCTTGTACATACCAGACAAGGGTCAAACCTAGAGAGTCCATAATCTGTTAGGTCTAGGCACTAGAGCGTCCAAAATTTTTTTTTTTTTTTCAGTAGGGATGCATAAGTTGAGTCTGCATTTTGCATCATATTAGGATTATGCATTAAATACAATTTTAAAATAATTTGGCTGATTCCCGAAAGCGAGCCATAGAGTTTGAAATAGGGAATTTTGTAATGATTAGGCTCCAGCCTGAACGGTTTCCACCGGGAACCATTAGGAAGCTTCATGCTCGTGGGGCGGGTCCCTTTAAAGTGATTAGGAGAATGGGCCCTAATGCCTATGTGATAGAATTACCTCAGGATTATGGAATTAGCTTGACATTCAATATCTCTGACTTAGTCGAGTATAGGGAACACGCAAACATACCCAGTGAGCCATTTGGGCCTGACCTCCCTTTTGAGAGTGAACCTGAACCTGAGTGTCCACCTCCAAATATACCTGAGTGAGGAGAGTGGGTCGAGCGTGTCCTGGATGACCAAGCCATCACTACCCGAGGCAAGGGTTATCAACGTTACTTGGTCCGATAGCAAGGCCGACCTGAATCCGATGACTCGTGGATCACCCGAGAGGAATTGCAGCGCATCGACCCCGATATCCTGGAGAGGTACCAAAGCCTGAATAACCCTTACTTGACAGGGTCGAGTTCCTCCCACCTCGAGAGAATTGGTGTGGGCACCAGGATCCGACAGAGGCTCCTCAACCCTCTGAGGATCTCAGATTAGGGTTCCCCATTCTATGAGTCCAGTAATAAGGCCTTGAGCCAAAGCAATTTCATAAGTTCTTATCAAAGTTTGTTTAGTCCAGTACCTCGACCAATTTGGGTCAAGTTAGTTCATGAGTCCTGTATTTGTTCGAGTCTGAGTTTGGTCTGGGCCAAAGCCCAATTGAAGTCACTCTGGTTATCTTCACCAAATCAAGTTTTAGTGGGCCAACCCACCCCTTCAATTTGGGATAATGCCAACTCAGGTGCCACCTCAGCTACCTATGTGGCGCCACATCAGCTACCTATGTGGCGCCACATCAGCTGCCACTTGGGCATCCAAGAAGGGAAACAAAGTGGCATCCTCATGCTTTCCACACGCCTTGGGCAACAATGGAAGGAAGAGACACCATCCCCCTCTTCCCTCACCCACATCACGCCTTGTTCCATCAAAAGAGGGTGTTGGAGATCCTTGAAGAATCCAAGCCTCAATGCAAGCCCACTTCCAAGCTTTCTTCCCAAAATGTTCTTACAAGGAAGGAAGGTCAAAGGACACACTCCCATGTCAAGCCTTATACCAAAGAAAGGGTGTGCAACAAAGGAAGGAAGAAGAACACAAGCCATGCTACAAGCCCCTCTTCATGTCTTTTTCCAAAACAATGAAGATTCTTTCCAACTTCAAGGTGCCATGATCCCTCCTCCTCGCCTTGCTTCATGCCGTGCCCATTCAAGAAAAAGAAGAAGAAATTTTGTATTCTTGCATTTGAATTTCAAAATAGGCCTTGGGTGCCTATTTAAAGGACCCAACCCCCTCCATTGTAAAAAAAAGAAAAATGAATGAATGAATGAATGAATGAATGAAAATTTGAGTGATTGAGTTTGAGTTTCTTCCACCCTCCAACCCTTGTCTCTTAGGCTAGGTTCCAGTGGAATTACCTTCGTCCCCAGGGACGTCGAGTGGTGCAAGGCCACCTGTCTGTCACCCCAGGGCATCGTGAATCCTTTGTCCTCCAGGACGTCGCGTGGTGTGAGGCCACATTCCTTCGTCATCCGGGATGTCGCGGGGTGCGAGGCCCCAAGTTATCTCCAACTTCGACTTCGGAATCCAGCCGGACACCGGGCTCGAAGCCCCTTCCCAACTCCAGTTCAATTCCTTTCCGTACATCTCCACATTCCACTAACCTTTCTTTTGTTTGCCTGCAGGTCCTCCCTGGCATCTCGAGCATTGGAGACATTTAGCTTTGCCATTGCAACCTCCAGACCCAAAGCCAGAGCTCCCACGGGTTCGACTGCTCGGGCATCCAGGCCGCATCCACCGAGTTGAGCAATCTCTGCACCGGGTGCTTCAAAAGTTTGAGGTTTGCCTTCTCTTTATCTCCTAAGTAGATATTGTAGGTCGAGCTAGTCCTACCGGGGTTTCTTAATCCCGGGGTCCTGTTCTCGTTCTTACTTTTAGGGCTTTGAACTGCTAGCGTAAGCTTCCCTTACTGCTCTTCATATTTCTTATCTTTGCTTGTGATTGGGAATCAAAACCCTAAACAACAAAGAAGAACAACAAGAAACATAACAAAAAATCAACCCTAAAACAAAAAAAAAAAAATTCCTTGCATCATAAGCATCCATCCCAGCATCCCAAGCCCTAACCCCCTTGCCCCCGCATCAATAGGACTCTTGACTAGACTGAAATAATAGGACTTCATTTGACTTAGTAAACCCAACTGGCTCACTTTATTATAGGACTCAAAATTAGACTTCATTATAGAACTCAACAAAATTGACCAATACATGAATCAGAGATTGGAACCTTGAAATTCTGGTATGGTCCTGATGTCCTCATCAATTCTTCCGAGATGAGAGAAACTTGATCCTATCGAGTAAAGGTCGATCTAGCTCTAGTACTGCTCTAACGAGTCTAGGTTGAGGCATTATGGATTTTCTCGAGTGATCCAGGAATCCTCAGATCTCGGTCAACCTTGCCAACGAACCAAGTAACATGGTAGCCTTTGATCCAGGTACTAATGGCTTGGTCATCCAGGATACGCTCAATCATTTCCTCTCGCAGGCTAATTTGATAGTGGGCACTCAGGGTTGGGTTCGCTCTCAAAGAAAGGGTCAGGCTCAATAGGCTCATTGGATATCATTGCTGGCTCCCTATACTCAACTATGTTTGAGATAAAGGTTTAGCTTAATGCCTAATTAGGTGGTAACTTAGGCACTAGGTCCAATCTTTTTTTTCACTTTGATGGATCCAGCTCTATAGGTTTGTAGCCTAATCATCACAAGATTTTTCTAGCAAACTCTTGGACTCTTTTCAGGATTTAACCATGTTTTTATAAAAATTATTGCTTACATTAATCTTATGTCCAATTTCTTATGCCAATCTCTAATCATGCAGTGCAAAAACTTACAACACATAATGCAGGAAAATGACTCATGCCAACACTTATTAATATGCAAACTCGACTAAATTCTAAACTATAACTGTGGGTCTGTCCCTTGATCAGGTGGGTGACATGCAGATGAGAATGGTGCATGTACTCCTACTAAATGCCATAGAGTATGCCAGAAATAAGATGCAAACCTAATAGGTGCAATGAATGTATGTAATATGCTAACCTCTACAAAATGCAATTGAATAGTCCTAGAAATGCTGGATGTTTCTGGAAAGGGCAGGAAATAACAGGTGGGTTCGGGGTTAGTCTGGTATGGTAGAAAGTAAGAAGAGGGTTCAAGGTTGATCGGATATAATAGGATACAAGAAGGGGTTTTAGGGATTAGTCCTAGACTAATGAGGTTGACCTTACGAGGTTGAAATATATCTACAAAGTCTGCCTTATGGAAGAATGGGTCATGAATTTTAGGGAAGAGATCTTCAATTGGGATCCTGAGGGTACTGGGTTAAATAAGCCAAGTCCTCAATAAACTCTTCTGGCTCATGAAATTCAGGACTAGGCTCTATAATTGGGTTCTCATCTAAAATCTCCTCAGGTAGGACTCTAATAGCAGTATCTAGGTTCTTTTTCTCTAACTGTTCTCCCACTATAGCATGGGTGTGGTCAGGATAACTCTGGATTGGTTTCAGTCTAGGTCTGGTCAGGGTCAACTAATTCTAGGTTGGCTTCAGTCTGAGTATAGTCAGGGTCAACTAACTCTAGGTTGGTTCAAGTATCTCCTCTTCAAGTTCTCCTATATGCAGAGGCCAGGTTGGGCATTGGCTAGCATAGTGTCCCATCTTATGACATCTAAAATAGGTAGTCAGGTTGGGACTCGAGTTCCTCTAGGTTTTAGTTGCCTTATTGGTGGGGACACCGGAGGCACCATAATAAGACAGAGGCTTTTCAACCCTCTATGAATTGATCAATAATTTATGAGTCCATCTGTAATAAGGGCTTAGCCCATCTGAGTCCATTTTAGTTGTTATATGAGTCTTTTGAGTTGATATTTCAGTTCTGTACTAGTCAGCTCATGTTGAGCTAGTTCAGTCCATTGCTAGTCAGCTCATGTTGAGCTAATTTTATTTTTTTGAGTCCTGTCCAAGCATACTGAAGACTCAAGACTATATCATACAAGTGAAGACCAAGTTCAACTAGATTGAAGACATGGAAGTATAGCCCAAGTCCAACCCAGCTTGAAGATTTGAAGACCCCGGGAGGAAAATTTAGAAAACCTTGATTTCTTGCAGATGCCCTCCAAATGCCCAGATTCCCTTCCAGATGCCAAAGTATATTCATACATAAGGGCATCCATGATTCCAGAGGTCCATCTACATCGTAGCCCAAAGAAATCAAGCCCAGGTGCCAAGCCCAAGCCCTAAAGAAGCAAGATACCAGGGAATATTCCTATTACATGGCTACCAGGCCACCCCAGCTTCCAGAGGCCCAAACCCATGCACCCGAGCCCCTTTGGGCCAGCCATTTGCTACTCCTAGAAGCCCAACACACCCCCTAGGCGTCCTTGGAGTGTTGGCCAAGTCAAGAGAATTTTTAGGGATTTTTTCTACCTAATGTTTCTTTATTTTCTAGCTAAGGTTTGAGAGGGAAAAGAATTCTCATGTAAAGACTAATGTGCCCTTACTTGGAGCCCAAGGTTAAGGGTCTATTTAAAGGACCCTAGCCTCTTGTATGAAGGAGAATTTTTGATATGAATTAAAACCTTGAGTTCTTCTATTGAGTTATGTGATACCCTGCTGTGTGCATAAAGGGGTTTGTGAGAGTTTTTCTTCCCAGTGCTGCAATCATCTTCCTGCTGCCAACAAGCCTCTCAGATCCCTGGACGCCCACTCCAAAAGAAGCCTTCCCTTGCTATTTTCCCTTTGTTTTCTTGTTCCTTTGTGAGTTTTCTAACCCATGATAGGTCATTTGAAGGTCCCCGAGTTCCTACGAATCCAACGACTTCAGCCAAGCCTCAATCGGATCACCGAGCAGAAAGCCGGGTATCCGCGGGTCTTTGGCTTGGTTTTCCAGGCCGCATCCGTCAAGGAACGAGAGACCCCTTCGCTGCGATCTTCACAGACGTTGTCAGGTACACCCCTCTACCTCCAGTAGTTTTATTGTAGAAGAACTTGCCATAACCGAGGCTTCTCAGCCCCGGCGGTCCTTCTTTGCTACTTTTCTAGGTCCTAATCTGCATGCTGATCTTCAAAAATTCATACAAAATTCCCTACAAATAATTTTGATCTGAAATTCGGGAATTAATCACCTAACTCAACATATAAAACATAAAAAAAAAAAATTTCATGCATATTAGTCCCCCATCATTTGGTATCAGAGCTCAGATTTGGGCTTGTTTTCTGTAACTTTTTAGTCCGTATATGCTCTGTTATTTTAATTATTTCTCCTTGATAAAAACTCCAAAAATTCATACAAAATTTTTTACAAATAATTTTGATCTGAAATTCGGGAATTAATCACCTAACTCTACATGTAAAACATACAAAATAAATTGCATGCATATTAGTTCCCCATCATTTGGTATTAGAGCCGAAATACTGAAATTTATTTTGCTGGATTCATCATAATTCACAATACTTTTAAAAATTTTCTCAGATTTTATTATGGCCTGTGAATTTTCTGCAAGCCGAAATACAGCCTGCAAATTTTTGGCTCTGTTTTTTCAACAAGACAAGTTTGGAAGTTTTAGGGTTTTGTTTAGCATTTTTTGCATATCTTTTAATTTTAGTATATTTCCAGCATATTAGGCCATGATTTGCAAGTTTTCTTCTATTTAAAAAAATACCAAAAAAAAAATTTACATATTCTCCAAAAATACCAAAAACATCTAAACCCTAATTTGCATCCTCATCTGCCTGCTATCATTGCATAATTTACTTTTAAGGGCACTATTGCTATATCAGATGGGGGGAGGATTTGATAACCTCAGCCCAAAACCACATCCCTTGCATTCGGTCCCAAGCCTTAACCTAAAATTAATTAGACTTAATTTGCCCTAGTAGGTTAAGGACACCAACTGGTCGGGTCCGGGCTACATGTCAGATCATTGTGTCAAGCTAACCTGTGTGTGCCTTATGCTCAGTGTCTAGAACGGTGGTTTAGGGATTCAATTCTGAAGGGCTTGTGTGCTGGTCCGCCTACCTGGCCAATCTCTGATTGGTGTCTAGGATTGGTAATCAGGGACCTAACACTCCCCTTACACCTGCCTGGCTGAGTACAGGGTTACTATAGGCTAGTTTGCCACCCTAATTGAGCATCTAGTTTGGACTCTAGGTCTAGTCAGCTATAGTCGGTCTGATCGAGTCTTGCATGAGCACTAGATCAGGAGTTTCATATCACCCACCTCCTTCACAAATGTCTGAACCCATGAAAAGTTTACAAGCCCAAATAAAAGCCCTAGCTGATCAAATGGCCCAGATGGCTACCCAGATAACTACCTAGATGACTACCCAGATGACCCAGTTAACTCAGTCTGGTATTCAAACCAATGATAGAATTGACCATCTTGCCAGCAGGTTTGATCAGTTAGAAGTCCGGGTAGGGACCCCAGGAAAAACCCATGGGTCACAGTCTGAGCCAGATCCTGATTTCCCTCAACCTAGGAGGACCCCAAACCCTGATCTATACCATGAGGTTGAACCTAGGAGAGCCCCTTTTCCTGACCCGTACTACAATCCTCAACCTAGGAGGACCCCAAACCCTGATCCATACCTTGAGGCTGAACCTAGGAGAGCCCATCGTCATGACCTAATCCCTAAGGTTAGTCCTAGAAGACCCAATCAGGATTTTATAGACCAGGAAGATAGATCCTATTTACCCTCTCCCTATAAGCCTAGTATATCCACAACCTATAGATCTTATGACTCCAAATCCTATGAACCTAGAACCTATGAATCCATAACCTATGAACCTAGATCTAATGACTCTAGATCCCATGATCATAGATCCTATGCACCCACACCCTATGAGCCTAGTAGACCCAACACCCAATATTCTGACCCATATAGGGAGTCCAACCCTAGGAGAACCCAATATTCTGACCCATATAGGGAGTCCAACCCTAGGAGAACCCAGTATTCTGACCCATATAGGGAGTCCAACCCTAGGAGGACCCAATATCCTGACCCATATAGAGAGCCCAACCTTAGGAGGACTCCATACCATGATCCATCCTTAGAACCTGACCATAGAGCTGACCCAAAATCCTATGACCCCAGATCTTATAATCCCATGACCCATAGATCTGCACCCTTGTCCTATGAGCCCAGAGAACCCATAACCCCTAAGTATCAATCTAGTACTAGTCAGGTTTCTCTTAGTCAACTTGAACCCCATAGGATTAGCATCCCTAAATATGAGCCCAGTAGTGAGCCACTATCCCTTAGGCAACTTGAACCTACTAGGATTAGTGTCCATAATCAGAAACTAGGACCTAGCCAATTTTTTCCTAGCCGACCTTCTCCAACCATTCCTGAGTTTGACAAGGCTTACATTAACGCAGAAGTGTATGAAGCTGATGCGAGCCTAGTGGATGAGTATGAAGGAGAAGAGGAGACACCTTTAGTAGACCTAGAATTAGCTGACCCAGTAGATACCCAGGTAGAAACCAACCAAGAGCTAGTTGACCTTAACCACATCCAACCTAAAGCTATAGTAGAAGAACAAATAGAGGAAGAGAACCTAGGTACTGCTACTAGAGCCTTACCTAAGGAAACCATAAAGGAGAGCCAAATTATAGAGTCTAGTCCTAAAATACAAGAACCTGAAGAATTTATTAACGACCTGATCTCTTTGAATCAGTACCCTCAGGATGAGTCTCCTCCTATAGTTCCCATTAAGGACCTCTTCCCTGAGATTAATAACCCATCCTTCCATTATACAAACCCCATAGATATATCACAACCCCGTAAGGTTAACCTCATTAGTCTAGGATTAGTCCCTAGCATGCCTTCTTTGATTCTACTTTATCCAACTAACCCGGAACCTTTTTCTCCACCCTACCAGAGTAATTCTAAACCCACTTCCTATTTTCTACCCTTTCCTGAGTTTTCTCATGTGTCTAGAACTATTAGGTTACATTTTGTTGAGGTTACTAGGTTGCAAGGATCCATAGAGCCCATCCCATTTGCTACTTACTTTTGGCAGACCCTTTGGCACTTATTAGGAGTTACTAGCAATTTTTCTTCTGCATGTCATCCATCAACCACTACTCATGCCCCCATGCCCAAGTGGTAGTTAAGACCTAATAAATCTCTTTAGTCAAGTCTGTTAGGTGTAGGTTTGAGTCCTTTGCATCATCTTGTTAGGAGTCTACATGTGCCTAGCATGTTCACCACCCACACTAATGTTAAAACAACTGGCTAATTCTCGAACATGGATCAAAGAATTTGATGTAGTGGATTCTATCTTGGTTAGGCATAGGCCTAAAAGAAGCTTCATGCTCGTAGAGCCGGACCTTTTAAAGTGATAGAGAAGGATTGGATCAAATGCCTATGTGTTAGACATGCCTTCGAATTTGGGTATTAGTTCTACCTTCAATATTACAGACCTGGTTGAGTATAGGGAACCGGCAGCGATACCTAGTGAGGCCTTTGGATCTATTCCTTTTCATTGTGAGTGACCCTAACCCAGAGTGTCCACTAACAAATTGGCCTGAGAGAGGAGAACGGATCGAGCGTATCCTGGACGATCAAGCCATCACAACCCGGGGACGTGACTATCAATGCTTCCTGGTCCAATGGCAAGGCCAGCTAGAGTCGGACGATTCATAGATTTCTTGTGAGGACTTGCAATGCCTCAACCTAGACCTTCTCAAAAGATATGTGAGCTAGTCTGATCTTCACTCGACAGGGTCGAGTTCCTCCCACCCCGGGAGAATTGATGGGGACACCGGAGGCACCAGAATAAGACAGAGGCTTTTCAACCCTCTATGAATTGATCAATAATTTATGAGTCCATCTGTAATAAGGGCTTAGCCCATCTGAGTCCATTTTAGTTGTTATATGAGTCTTTTGAGTTGTTATTTCAGTTCTGTACTAGTCAGCTCATGTTGAGCTAGTTCAGTCCAATGCGAGTCAGCTCATGTTAAGCTAATTTTATTTTTTTGAGTCCTGTCCAAGCATACTGAAGACTCGAGACTATATCATATAAGTGAAGACCAAGTTCAACTAGATTGAAGACATGGAAGTATAGCCCAAGTCCAACCCAGCTTGAAGATTTGAAGACCCCAGGAGGAAAATTCAAAAAACCCTGATTTCTTGCAGATGCCCTCCAAATGCCCAGATTCCCTTCCAGATGCCAAAGTATATTCATACATAAGGTTATCCATGATTCCAAAGGTTCATCAACATCGCAGCCCAAAGAAATCAAGCCCAGGTGCCAAGCCCAAGCCCTAAAGAAACAAGATACCAGGGAATATTCCTTTTACATGGCTACCAGGCCACCCCAGCTTCCAGAGGCCCAAACCCATGCACCCGAGCCCCTTTGGGCCAGCCTCTTATCGCTCCTAGAAGCCCAACATGCCCCCCTAGGCATCCTGGGAGTGTTGGCCAAGTCAAGAGAATTTTTAGGGATTTTTTCTACCTAATGTTTCCTTATTTTCTAGCTAGGGTTTGAGAGGGAAAAGGATTCTCATGTAAAGACTAATGTGCCGTTACTTGGAGCCCAAGGTTAAGGGTCTATTTAAAGGACCCTAGCCTCTTGTATGAAGGAGAATTTTTGATATGAATTAAAACCTTGAGTTCTTCTATTGAGTTGTGTGATACCCTGCTGTGTGCATAAAGGGGTTTGTGAGAGTTTTTCTTCCCAGTGCTGCAATCATCTTCCTGCTGCCAACAAGCCTCTCAGATCCCTGGATGCCCACTCCAAAAGAAGCCTTCCCTTGCTATTTTCCCTTTGTTTTTTTATTTCTTTGTGAGTTTTCTAACCCCTGATAAGTCGTTTGCAGGTCCCCGAGTTCCTACGAATCCAACGACTCCAGCCAAGCCTTAATCGGATCACCGAGCAGAAAGCCGGGTATCCACGAGTCTTTGGCTTGGTTTTCCAGGCCGCATCCATCGAGGAACAAGAGACCCCTTCGCTGCAATCTTCACAGACATTGTCAGGTACACCCCTCTACCTCCAGTAGTTTTATTGTAGGAGAACTTGCCCTAACCGAGGCTTCTCAGCGCCGGCGGTCCTTCTTTGCTACTTTTCTAGGTCCTAATCTGCATGCTGATCTTCAAAAATTCATACAAAATTCCCTACAAATAATTTTGATCTGAAATTTGGGAATTAATCACCTAGCTCAACATGTAAACAATAAAAAAAAAATTGCATACATATTAGTCCCCCATCACTTATCCTAGTCTTCCCTATGGGCTAGTGGGGTACTAGATGCAGTAGGAAAGAAGAGATGATGTGATGGGGAAATAAATTAAGATTAATTCTCCTTTTTTTTAATATATTTTTAGAAATTGGCTTTGACTCAAAGAAAAGCTAAACTTAATTGAAAGAAACTAGGTAATAACTGAAAGCACAATTTAAAAGAAACTAGGTTTTCAGAGTGGTTCAGAAGTAACGGATTGCTGGGGATTGAGAAACTCCCAGACGTAGGGTTTCGCTCTGAACTTTCAACAGGACAGAAATAAAGAGAAGAGATGGGTTACCAACCAGACAGTGATCTTCACAATGTTTGGTGGAAGAACTCTCTCGAGCAGATTGTTGGATCCTCGAATTCGGATACCTTCGCAATGGATCCTCCAATACTGGTCCTGTGGCTGAGTCTGCTTCTTCTAGACTCAAGATCTGGGAAAGAAGAAGAACAAGTGATGGAATCAGATACTCAAGGAAGGATTTACCAGATTGAAGAACTTGAAAGCTGATGTTGCTGAAATCCGGATTCTCTTGGAGGTTGATCTGGCTCCCTCTGAAATTTGCTCTGAAGCTGAAGTATCCGGACTGGACCCGGATGCTGGTGGTCGGCCTTGACTTGGAGAGAGTGGCCGTGAGAGGTGGGATAGGCTAGGGTTTGGTGGATTGAAGTGGATGATGGGCGGCTAGGGTTTTGGAGTTGAAGTAGCTAACCTAGGGTTTAGGGGTTGGAGATCTCACACCTCCTCAAGGTTCCTGGGGAACCCGGATTTTACTCCCTCACGGAGCTTAACACCTGGATGCAAGTGCGGAAGAGAGAAAACGCAGAGTTTGCTCACACAATAATTGGATTCATTCATCAGATTACTTTCAAATTTACAAGAAGGGTTTAATTTATAGGACTTTACAAGAGAGTAGGGTTTTACATCTTCCCATGTGGGACAAAGGGAGGGGATCTTCAAATTAGGCTTGTAGGATCAATCCATACACATATGGCCAGCCAAAGGTTCCAAAAAAGTTAATTGGAGGTTTTAAAAGGAAGGTAAGTGGCGCCTCCTAACCTTGTTCTTCAAGAGAGAATTTCATTCCTTCCATGGCTCAACTCTTTTGGACTCCTCCTTTTCTTTCTCCCTAAGTCATGGTTCTTCCCATCTTTGCTTTGGGCATTTTTGGCATGGAATGGGCGCCCCCTTGAAGTACACTCCAAGAAGAGTTTCTTTCTATTCATAGCTTGGCTCTTATGGAAAATTGTGGGCCACCCCCTTGAATTGTGGATCCTAGATTGCTTTCTCCTCAAATGGCGCATGAGAGAAGGGACCTGCTATCTTGTGGTTTGGGGACCAGAGAATACTGGATGGAGATGTGGCGCCCCCTAGACTCAGGCATGTGGTTGGGAGTGTGGCTGGGAGTGTGGCACCCACTTGCTTGGCCTTGGGAGAAAATGTGACACCTAGGTTGAAGTCCTAGACCACTACTGAGTCAACATGACTCAATAAAAATAAATTGCAGGGAATACAGACTCAAGCTAAAATTGAGTTGATAAAGTCAACCCTTATTACAAACCAGAAAATCCTAATTCTTCGGACAAGGTCAATCAGAGATCCAGATGGAGCTCTGAAGTCTTCTTCTGAGTCTGGTGCCCGCACCAATTATCCCGTGGTGGGAGGAACTCGACCCTGTCGAGTATGGATCAAGTTGGCTCTGGTATCTCTCCAAGAGGTCTGGGTCCAATTCTTGTAATTCTTCTCAGGAGATCCATTAGTCATCAGAATCTGGCCTTCCTTGCCAGCGGACCAGGTATCTTTGGTATCCTCGATTACGAGTAGAGATAACCTGATCATCCAGGATCTTTTCAATCTGCTCTTTCCTCACAGGCCAGTTTGTTGGTGGACACACAGGGTTGGGTTCACTCCCAAGAGCAGGATTAGGTTCAAAAGGCTCACTGGGAATCACAGCTGGCTCTCTATACTCTACTAGGTCTGTAATGTTGAAAGTGGAGATAATGCCTAGTTCTGGAGGTAACTCGAGCACATAGGCATTGGATCCTACTCTCTTCACCACTCTAAATGGTCCAGCTCCTCTAGCATGTAACTTTCTAACGGTTCCAGGAGGAAACCGTTCAGGCCTTAACCTAATCATTACAGTCTCCCTCATCAAAAGTTTTGACTCGCCTTTGAGAATCAGCCAACTTCTTATAAGTTTCATTACTTAAATTTATTTTGGCATGAATTTCTTTATGCAAGTCTTTTATATGCTGTGCAAAAACTTCGGCAGACTCGGAGACTCGTGTGTGGACAGGTAAAGGAGCTAGGTCAAGAGGTGTGTGAGGTTTGTAACCATGCACAATTTCAAATGGACTCTTACCCGTAGACCTATTGACCGAGTCATTGTATGCAAATTCAGCTCTAGGTAAGTACAAATCCCAATTTCTAATGTTTTCACCAACAAGACACCTTAACAGATTGCCTAAACTACGGTTCACTACTTCGATTTGGCCATCAGTCTGGGGATGATAGGCAGTTGAAAACTTAAGTTTTGTCCCTAACTTATGCCAAAGGGTTTTCCAGAAATAGCTGGTGAACCGGACATCCCTATCAGAAACAATTGTCTTAGGTAGGCCATGGAGTCGAACTATCTCATTAAAGAATAGGGTGGCTACCTTAGACGCATCAAATGTTTGGGAACAAGGCAAGAAATGGGCCATCTTGGAAAATCGGTCGACTACAACACAAATAGAGTCATGCCTCCTCTGGGTCTTAGGCAAACCTAACATAAATTCCATGCTCACATCTTGCCAAGGACGATCTGGGACTGGGAGTGGGGTATAAAGGCCAGTATTCTATTTTTGTTATTTGGCAACAGTGCAGGTCCGACACCTAGCCACAATGTGTGCTACATCTCTTTTTAAGCTAGGCCAGAAAAAGTGGTCTTCAATAGCCAGGGTGGTCTTATCTTTTCCGAAATGGCCAGCTAAACCTCCAGCATGAATTTCCCAAATCAAAAATTCCCTAAGAGAAGTTCTAGGGATGCAAAGCCTATTCTTAAAGAACAGAAAGCCATCTAAAAGGGTATAATCCTTATGATCACTAGATGGTCCTTGAGTTAGATCCTGGTACACAGTCTTAAAATCCGGACACGACTCATATTCCTCTTTGATTTGCTCAAACCCTATGACTTCAGCCCTAACAGAATTCAACAACAAAGATCGACGACTAAGGGCATCAGCTACCTTATTTTCAGACCCAGCCTTATGCTTTAAAACAAAAGTATAGGACTGGATATACTCTACCCACTTAGCATGCCTAGGGTTAAGCTTCTTCTCGGAATTCAAGAATCTAAGAGCCTCATGGTCCAAAAACAGTACAAATTCTTGCGGTAGCAGATAATGTCTCCAGTAACGCAAAGCTTGCACTACCGCATAAAATTCCTTATCATAGGTAGAATACCTAAGCTTAGCATCATTAAGTTTTTCACTAAAGAATGCTACGGGATGGTTCTCTTGGCTTAGGACTCCACCTATGCCTACTCCTGAAGCATCACAGGCAACCTCAAATACCTTTGAAAAGTCGGGTAACCTCAAAATGGGTGCCTGGGTCATCCTATCCTTAAGATCTAGGAAGGCTTTATGGGCTGCTTTAGTCCACTAAAATTCTCCCTTCCTAATACAGTCTGTGATAGGAGCAACTACAGTACTAAACCCCTTGATGAATCGCCTATAGAAGGTAGCCAAGCCGTGGAAACTTTTGACTTCATGCACACTGGTCGGCTCTGGCCATTCTACTATGGACCTAATCTTTTCGGGATCGGCAGCCACGCCGTCAGGGGTTACTACAAAACCAAGGAAGATAACTCTATTAGTCAAGAATTCACACTTTTTGAGATTACCGTAGAGACTATCATTCCTCAAAACTTGGCAGACTTGTCTAAGGTGGCCTAGGTGATCTGCAGGGATCTTACTATAGATCATGATGTCATCAAAATAGACCACTACAAACTTCCCTATGAAAGCTCTAAGTACCTAGGTCATAATCCTCATGAAAGTACTAGGGGCATTGGACAACCCAAAAGGCATAACAACCCATTCATAGAGACCATCCTTAGTTTTGAAAGCGGTTTTCCACTTATCCCCTGGTCTAATCCTAACCTGATGATAGCCGCTCTTGAGATCAATTTTAGAAAAAACCATTGCACTGGCCATCATATCTAGCATGTCATCTAGTCTAGGGATGGGGAACCTATACTTGATTGTGATTTTGTTGATGGCACGACTATCAACACACATCCTCCACGTGCCACCCTTCTTTGGGGTCAGAAGTGCAGGGACTGCACAAGGGCTAAGACTCTCTCTAATAAACCCCTTCCTCAACAATTCTCCAACCTGCTTTTGCAGTTCCTGATGCTCAGATGGATTCATCCTATAATAGGGCAAGTTGGGTAAAGTAGCTCCTGGGACTAAATCTATGGAATGCTGGATATCCCTAAGAGGTGGAAGGTGGTCTGGTAGATCCTCGGGAAAAACATCCTCAAATTCTTCTAACAAAGGTTTAACTTCCTGAGGAGGCTCTGAGGGTGTAGGAGTCCTAAGTTCCTTAGCAGTCAACATCCAAATAGGTGAACCACTATGAATTTCTTGTTCTAGATCCTTAGCACTAATTAGGTTCACTCCAGTCTTCATTTCTCTGACCTTATTGGTTCCTTTAGCTACCTTGTCCTTAGGAGGGACTGAATGGATTGTGATTTTCTTCCCATTAAAACTAAAGACGCAGGTGTTGAATTTTCCAAAGAGGGTGGCATCATGATCATATAACCAAGGTCTTCCAAGAATTATACTGCTCACCCCCATGGGCAAGACGTCACACCAAATCTTCTCTTTATAGGATTGCATTTGGATTTGGACCTGACATCTAGACTGGATGGGTATAGAGGTAGAGTCTACCTAAGAAACATTATAGGGGTTGGGGTGGGGGACTGGGGCTAAGCCTAACATTTTGACAGTGCTAGCAGAAATGGCATTCACACAGCTTCCAATATCTATGATGATTTTACATACCTTATCCCCTAGTTTAAGGAAAGTCTGTAGGATGTTAGTCCTACGCCAATCTTCCTGAACTCTATTCTGGGACAGGATGCATCTCACAACCCCTAATTGGTCAGACTCTATGGATTCCTCCTCTCCTTCATACTCATCGACCAAATTCATTCCGGCCTCATAAACTTCTTCTTCAAACTCTTCATTGGGTCCGGAATTCTCTCCTTCTCCTTCTTCTATGTACAGGGATCTACGAGGGCACTGACTAGAAACATGACCTACTTTATGGCACTTAAAATAAGCTATGGCTGTGCACTGGTTGGAGATTTGACCGGGCATCTGGCACTTAAAACAGATGATACTAGGGGCTCTCTGGGTGTCAGGTGCCTTACCTTTGTCCATGGGCCTAGGGGTGGGAATACCCTGATTAGGCTTGCTAGGGGTAACTTGGCTATGTCCATTTCTTGGGATTGGGGCACTAACCCTACAAGGCATGGGTCCTATTTGAAACATCTCAGTGTTCAGTGCAATATGATAGGCTTGGTCTAGGTCAGTAACCTCTCTCAGAAATAGCTCCCTCTTTATATCTTCCCTAAGTCCAGCCCTGAACCTAGACAAAGTGACCTCATGGGCTTCACTCACATCACATCTCATCAGGTATTCATCAAAGGTGGTTATGTAGTCTGATACAGATCGGTTTCCTTGTTTCAAAGTCTGCCATTGATCTAACAGATTCTGCTAGTATGAAATGGGTAGGAACTTATCTCTAAGTTTCTCTTTCATACCCTGCCTGATGCAGAACAAAAAGATGATGCGATGCGAAAGTAAATTAAAATTAATATATTTTTTTTTATTTATTTATTTTCAGAAGTCGGCTTTGACTTAAAGGAAAGATAAACTAATGCTGAAAGAAACTAAGAAATGACAGAAAGCATAATTAAAAGGAGTGGATTATCAGAGTAACTCAGAAGTAGGATCACTGGGGATTGAAAAACCCCCAGACCTAGGGTTTACTCCTCTTTCAAGAAACAGACGAAGAGAGAAGAGAAGGATTTATACCTGACTGTGATATCTCTCGTTGCTTCAATTGAAGGACACTCTCGAACAGATTGTATGATCCTTGGAGACGAGGTATCTTCGCAATGGATCCTCGGATTATAGTCCTATGGCAAGGTTGGCCTTCTTCTCGAACTCAGGATCTGGAAGAAGAAGAACAAAAAAAAAAAAAGAACCAGAAACTCAAAGAAAGACACTGACCTGATGACTTAATGAAGATTGTTGGATGTAGAAGTTCCGGAGATCTTGATACTGATCTGACTCTTCTTTGAACTTGCTCTGTAGTTGAAACAGTTGATCTGAACCTGGATGCTGGTGGCCGGCCTCTATGTGGAAGAGAGGGGCCGTGGGATGTAGATGGAAAATTAGGGTTTGGTGGTGGTGGAGTAGAGATGGGTGGACTAAGCTAGGGTTTTGGGGTTGGAGATCTCACACCTCCTCAAGGTTCCTAGGGAACCCGGATTTACTCCCTCACGGAGCTCAACACTTGAATACAAGTGCGGAAGAGAGAAACACAAAGTTGCTCACAAAGAAATTGATTTCATTCATCTTTTTTTCAAGAGTTACATAGAGTTGAATATATAGACATAACAAAGAAATAAAATTTCATACATTTCCCATGTGGGACTAATAGGACTAACCCACACTTTAGGCATCAAATTCTCTTCCCAAGACTCCTTCCATGAGTGGGCAGCCCAAAAACTCCAAGAAAACTTGAAAATCAGCTCCAAATGGCAGGTTATGGGGGTGTTTCCTAGTATCTCTCTATGAATCAAGGATTTTCCCTTCATGGTTTGGCTCTTTTGGACACCTTCTAGTCTTGCTCCACAAGTTTAGGCTTCTTCCTTTCATGGCTTTGGCACTTTAGGAAACTTTTGGGTGCCTCCCTGATTTTCTCCCCAAGACATGCTCTCTTCCCTTTTATAACTTGAGTTTTTATGGAACATTGTGGGGCACCTCCTTGATCCTCTCTTCAAGAAAAATTCTTGCCATCTTGGCTTGGGTTTATCTGGAAAGAAGTTGGCTCCTCCTTGGATTGAGGTATCTTGATGGATTTCTCCCTCAAGTGGCGCATGAAAGAAGGGACCTGCTTTCTTGTGGTGTGGGGACCAAGGCACACTGGATGGAGATGTGGCGCCTCCTGGACTCTGGCGTGTGGCTGGGAGTGTGGCGCCCACTTGCTTGGTCCTGGAAGAAAATATGGCACCTTGGAGAAGACCTAGACCATTACTAGGACTTGTATTGAGTCAACATGACTCAACAAAATTTAAATTACAGGGAAATACAGACTCAAACTAAAATTGAGTTGACCAAGTCAACCCTTATTACAAAACCAGAAAACCCTAATTCTTCGGGCAGTGTCAATCAGAGATCCAGATGGAGCCCTAAAGTCTTCTTCTGAGTCTGGTGCCCGCACAAATTCTCCCAGGGTGGGAGGAACTCGACCCTGTCGAGTATGGATCAAGCTGGCTCTGGTATCTCTCCAAGAGGTCTGGGTCCAATTCTTGTAATTCTTCTCGGGAGATCCAAGAGTTATCAGAAACTGGCCTTCCTTGCCAGCGGACCAGGTATCTTTGGTATCCTCGATTACGAGTAGAGATAACCTGATCATCCAGGATCTTTTCAATCTACTCTTTCCTTACAGGCCAGTTTGTTGGTGGACACACAGGATTGGGTTCACTCTCAAGAGCAGGATTAGGCTCAAAAAGGCTCACTGGGAATCACAGTTGGCTCTCTATACTCTACTAGGTCTGTAATGTTGAAAGTGGAGCTAATGCCTAGTTCTGAAGGCAACTCGAGCACATAGGCATTGGACCCTACTCTCTTCACTACTCTAAATGGTCCAGCTCCTCTAGCATGTAACTTTCTAATGGTTCCAGGAGAAAACCGCTCAGGCCTTAACCAAATCATTACATAGTCTTTCTCAATAAAAGTTTTGACTCGCCTTTGAGAATCAGCCAACTTCTTATAAGTTTCATTACTTAAATTTATTTTGGCATGAATTTCTTTATGCAAGTCCTTTACATGCTATGCAAGTGCATCAAGAGACTTGTGTGTGTGGACTAATAGTGAAATCAGATCAAGTGGTATGTGAGGCTTGTATCCATGAACAATTTCAAAGGGACTCTAGCCTATAGACCTATTGATCGAAACATTATATACAAATTTAGTCCTGGACAAAATACAAATCCCAATTCCTGGTGCTCTCAATCAAACCAAAATCTGAGTCAAAGCCTAGTAAAGGGTCAAGAAAAACTAAACTAGACTGACGACGCATTCCTAAAGAATGGACTTTATTCCAAAGGAACCCTAGGTCTAAACCTAACAAACTACGGCTCTCTAGGTTTGACCTTGGGTTGGAGGATGCATGCAGAGCATGAAAACTTATTATGGATGCCTAGTAGGTGCCATAAGGTCTTCCAGAAGTAGGTGGCAAACCAAATAGGTTCTAAGGAGTCTTGCAACCTAGAGATCTCAGTAAAGTGTAATCCCATAGCTCTAGAAACATGAGAAGATTCAGGGAAGGGTAGGAAATAAGAATCAGAGTTTTGAGGTGGCTTATCAGAAACAAGAAATAAACCTTGGTTATTCAGGATGACCTTAAAATAAGGACATTGTTCTATAGGTGCACTCATCCAAACCTCATGATTTGCTCTAGGAGGGTCTACAAGTGCAAGCTCTAGGGTAGGCTAGGTGCTCCTAGAAGGTGGAAGGTTATCAGGAAGGTCTTTGGAATGTTTATCTAAAAAGTCCTCTAAGCTACTGTCTTTTTCTTGTTCTTGGACCTTTTCAATGGGCAATTCTTCTTCACACTTCTCTACCAGATTTGACTCAGGGGTGTCTTCTTTGGATTCCTCAATGAGTTCAGGGGTATTCTCACTTAAACTTTCATTGGGTGTAATTTCTTCTTCCTGAACTTCCTCAAAAGGGTCTTCTCTTAGGGTTAGCTCCTGAATTCCTTGAGTGGCAGGGGTCCCCTCAATAACCCCATTAGGTAGGAGTTGGTTAATTGAATTATCGGGAGAGATATCCTCAAATTCTTCTTCTTCATATTCATCTATCAAACTTATGTCAGGCTCATATATTTCTTCCTCAATCTTACTGAAAGGTTCTAATCTATTCTCCTTTGATTCCTCTTTAAGTACGGCTCTGGTCGGGTCAACTAATTTTGGGATGACCATGCCTAACTCCTTCTCAGTGTTATCCTTCTGGTCAAGAGGTGACACAAGTGGGAATTGACAAACAAGAGTCTAGTTCACTACGGGTGTCGGATCAATCAGAACTTGACTCAAGTTGGTAGAGGTTGGCTTTAAGTCCAAAGTACTTGATTGGTTATATCTTAAAGACCACTCATAGTCTTGGGCTTCTTGGTAGGCTCGGTCTAACTTATTGGTCTTTTCAAGGCATAGCTTCCTATAAATGTCTGGGTGTAATCCAACCCTAAACCTCGATGTGATCTGAGCTTCGGTCTCAATGGTATTGCATTTCATGTCATACCACTGGAAGTCCTCAATATATTTAGACACAGGCCTATTACCTTGTTGCAATTGGTACCATTGGTCTAAAAGTCTTTTCTCATAGGATCTACCTAGGTACCTATCTCTCAACTTACTTCTCATATCTCTCCAAGTATATATTTCCTCTTTTCTTTGATAACACTCATGCTCAATAGCATACCAATGCGACCTAGCATGTTTGGTGAACTTGGTTTTGGCCAACCTAACTTGTCCTAATTTCGATATGTTAGTGCACTCAAAATATCGATCCATTTGTTCTTCCCACTTAATATATGTCTCTTGTCTTCCATCAAAAGTGGGTGCATAAGGTTCGGTGTTCCTAACAGGTCCCTTTTCTGAGTCAACCAAGTATGGATATAGGCTCCTAGGGTTATGCTCGGGATCACGGTATAAGGTCCTCCTAGGCTCCTGGCATGGGTGAGGTTGGGGCCTATTAAATTTTGGATCAGGGGTCCAATTTTGATGTCTACGTTTCTCAAGTCCCTGGGCTCCGTTTCTAAACTAGACAAAACCCTCATTCATATCCTGACTCAATTTGGTCATACTTTTGGTAAGAGTTCTAATCATGGCCTCTAAATCAGGTTGGGTTTGACCAGGTTGGTAGGGTACTTCGTTCCAGGTGGACATGATGATGCAAGCAAGCACACCAAATGAGACTCGACTGAAACGACTACGGGCTAACTAGACCTAGAGCCCAAACTAGATGCCCAATCAGAGTGGCAAGCTAGCCTGTAGTAACTCGGGACTCAGCCAGACAGGTGTAAGGGGAGTGTTAGGTCCCTAATTGCCAATCCTAGACACCAATCAGAGATTGGCCAGGTAGACGGACCAGCACACAAGCCCTTCGGGATAGAATCCCTGAACCACCATTCTAGACACTGAGTACAAAGCACACACAGAGTAGTTAGACAAACTGACTCAACATTAGCCTAGACCCGACTTGTTGGTGTCCCTAGCCCACTAGGGCAAATTAGGTCTAATCAATTTTTAGATTAGAAGCTTAGGTTCGAATGAGTGGGTGGTGGTTTTGGGCTAAGGAGAGGTTATCAACTCCTCCCCTTATCTTAGATGCTCAAATGCCCTTAAGATGAATTAAGAGATGAACACTCAAAAATAATTGGAATGCAGAACACAAAAATAGAGTTACAGTAATTTAATTCTCAGAAATCCCACGGTAACCAATAAATTACATGAGAATTATGCAAAATAGATTCAATTATACTGGCTTCAACAAAATAAAAATCACCAAATTTGGAGTTACCTGCAGTAAGAAATAATTCCTGCAATAGGTTAATTACGGGCTGAAAACAGAGCACTTTCCCGTTTACAATTCCTGCTACGAAGTTATAACCCAACGGATCCCCTACACGCCCTAGGAACATCCCGTGGAATGGGAAGAGGAGGTTTGCACCTCGCTTCATTCCTAGGACCGGACATCCTGGGGAGTCTACTTCGAGCAGACAAAGTAAAAGGAGAGAGACTCAAACAAGCAATCAAAACAGAAACCCTAGACAGGGCTCTGATACCAAAATTGATGCAGAACGAAAGCTCTGATACCAAAAATGATGCAGAACGAATGCTCTGATACCAAAATTGATGCAGAACAAAAAGATGATGCGATGCGAAAGTAAATTAAAAATAATATATTTTTTTTATTTATTTATTTTTAGAAGTCGGCTTTGACTTAAAGGAAAGATAAACTAATGCTGAAAGAAACTAAGAAATGACAGAAAGCACAATTAAAAGGAGTGGATTATCAGAGTAACTCAGAAGTAGGATCGCTGGGGATTGAGAAACCCCCAGACCTAGGGTTTACTCCTCTTTCAAGAAACAGACGAAGAGAGAAGAGAAGGATTTATACCTGACTGTGATATCTCTTGTTGCTTCAATTGAAGGACACTCTCGAACAGATTGTATGATCCTTGGAGACGAGGTATCTTCGCAATGGATCATCGGATTGTAGTCCTATGGCAAGGTTGGCCTTCTTCTCGAACTCAGGATCTGGAAGAAGAAGAACAAAAAAAAAAAGAACCAGAAACTCAAAGAAAGACACTGACCTGAGGACTTAAGGAAGATTGTTGGATGTAGAAGTTCTGGAGATCTTGATACTGATCTGACTCCTCTTTGAACTTGCTCTGTAGTTGAAATAGTTGATCTGAACCTGGATGCTGGTGGCCGGCCTCTATGTGGAAGAGAGGGGCTATGGGATGTAGATGGAAAATTAGGGTTTGGTGGTGGTGGAGTAGAGATGGGTGGACCAAGCTAGGGTTTTGGGGTTGGAGATCTCACACCTCCTCAAGGTTCCTAGGGAACCCGGATTTACTCCCTCACGGAGCTCAACACTTGAATACAAGTGCGGAAGAGAGAAACACAAAGTTGCTCACAAAGAAATTGATTTCATTCATCTTTTTTTCAAGAGTTACATAGAGTTGAATATATAGACATAACAAAGAAATAAAATTTCATACACTTTCCATGTGGGACTAATAGGACTAACCCACACTTTAGGCATCAAATTCTCTTCCCAAGACTCCTTCCATGAGTGGGCAGCCCAAAAACTCCAAGAAAACTTGAAAATCAGCTCCAAATGGCAGGTTATGGGGGTGTTTCCTAGTATCTCTCCATGAATCAAGGATTTTCCCTTCATGGTTTGGCTCATTTGGACACCTCCTAGTCTTGCTCCACAAGTTTAGGCTTCTTCCTTAAATGGCTTTGGCACTTTAGGAAACTTTTGGGTGCCTCCTTGATTTTCTCTCCAAGACATGCTCTCTTCCCTTTTATAACTTGAGTTTTTATGGAACATTGTGGGGCACCTCCTTGATCCTCTCTTCAAGAAAAATTCTTGCCATCTTGGCTTGGGTTTATCTGGAAAGAAGTTGGCTCCTCCTTGGATTGAGGTATCTTGATGGATTTCTCCCTCAAGTGGCGCATGAAAGAAGGGACCTGCTTTCTTGTGGTGTGGGGACCAAGGCACACTGGATGGAGATGTGGCGCCTCCTGGACTCTGGCGTGTGGCTGGGAGTGTGGCGCCCACTTGCTTGGTCCTGGAAGAAAATTTGGCACCTTGGAGAAGACCTAGACCATTACTAGGACTTGTATTGAGTCAACATGACTCAACAAAATTTAAATTACAGGGAAATACAGACTCAAACTAAAATTGAGTTGACCAAGTCAACCCTTATTACAAAACCAGAAAACCCTAATTCTTCGGGCAATGTCAATCAGAGATCCAGATGGAGCCCTAAAGTCTTCTTCTGAGTCTGGTGCCCGCACCACTGCCAAGTGGTTATGGGCTCTACATTTCGTCTTCTAGTGGTTAGCTCAATGTTCCCCCAGTATAACCTAGCTTGACATACTAACTTCATCTTGGCAAACTTGAACTTCCTTTCCTCAGACATGGCATATCACTCAAAGTACTGGTCCATCTCACCCTCCCAATTAGAATATGCCTTAGGGTTTAAGCTACCATCAAAAGTGGGTGCATCTAATTTGATGTTCCGAATGAACCTATCATCTCTATCTTCAGGTTCTGGGTCAGGCCTCCTATGATTAGGTTCAGGATCTCTATATAAAGGTCTTCTAGGCTCTTAGTGTGGGTGAGGTTGAGGCACATTAAAATCTTGGTCAGGAGTCCAATTCTGATGCCTAGGTTCCTCAAGTACTTGGACTCGATCCGTAAGCTGGGCAAAATTCTCATGGACTTGTTCTTTAAACTGGACAACAGTGGCCGTCACATCCTGACTCAATTTGTTCATACTCTCAGTAAGAGCTCTAACCATGGCCTCTAAATCAGGTTGGGTTTGACCAGGTTGGTAGGGTACTCCATTCCGGGTAGACATGATGATGCAAGCAAACACACAAAATGAGACTCAACTGAACGACTACGGGCTAACTAGACCTAGAGCCCAAACTAGATGCCCAATCAGAGTGGCAAGCTAGCCTGTAGTAACTCGGGACTCAGCCAGGCAGGTGTAAGGGGAGTGTTAGGTCCCTAATTGCCAATCCTAGACACCAATCAGTGATTGGCCAGGTAGGTGGACCAGCACACAAGCCCTTCAGGACGTAGTCCCTGAACCACCATTCTAGACACTGAGTACAAAGCACACACAGAGTAACTAGACAAACTGACTCAACACTAGCCTTGACCCGACTTGTTGATGTCCCTAGCCCACTAGGGCAAATTAAGTCTAATAAATTTTAAAATTAGGCTTAGGATCGAATGAGTGAGTGGTGGTTTTGGGCTAAGGAGAGGTTATCAACTCCTCCCCATATCTTAGATGCTCAAATGCCCTTAAGATGAATTAGGAGATGATCACTCAAAAGAATTGAATTGCAGAAACACAGAAACAGAGTTGCAGAAATTTAACTCTCAGAAATTTCATGAAAACCAATAAATCAAAATAAAATTATATAAAATAGCTTCAATTATCTGGTTCCAGCAAAATAAAAATCACACAATTTAGAGTTACCTGCAGTGAGAAACAATTCCTACAATAGGGCAGTTACAGACTGAAAACAGGGTGCTTCCCCCGTTTACAATTCCTGCTACGAAGTTGTAACCCAACGGATCCCCTACATTCCCTAAGAACACCCCATGGAATGGGAAGAGGAGGTTTGCACCTCACTTTGTTCCTAGGACCAGACGTCCTGGGGAGTCTACTTCGAGCAGACAAAGTAAAAGGAGAGAGACTTAAAGCAAGCAAGCAAAACAGAAACCCTAGACTGGGCTCTGATACCAAAATGATGCAGTACAAAAGAAGAGATGATGTGATGCAGAAATAAATTAAGATTAATTCTCTTTTTTTTTTTTATATTTTCAGAAATTGGCTTTGACTCAAAGGAAAGCTAAACTAAATTGAAAGAAACTAGGTAATAACTGAAAGCACAATTTAAAAGAAACTAGGTTATCAGAGTGGTTCAGAAGTAACAGATCGCTGGGGGTTGAGAAACTCCCAGACCTAGGGTTTCGCTCTGAACTTTCAACAGGACAGAAATAAAGAGAAGAGATGGGTTACCAACCAGACAGTGATCTTCACAAAGTTTGGTGGAAGAACTCTCTCGAGCAGATTGTTGGATCTCGGATTTGGATACCTTCGCAATGGATCCTCCAATACTGGTCCTGTGGCTGAGTCGACTTCTCCTGGACTCAAGATCTGGGAAAGAAGAAGAACAAGTGATGGAATCAGATACTCAAGGAAGGATTTACCAGATTGAAGAACTTGAAAGCTGATGTTGCTGAAATCCGGATTCTCCTGGAGGTTGATCTGGCTCCCTCTGAAATTTGCTCTGAAGCTGAAGTATCCGGACTGGACCCGGATGCTGGTGGTCAGCCTTGACTTGGAGAGAGTGGCCGTGAGAGGTGGGATAGGCTAAGGTTTGGTGGATTGAAGTGGATGATGGGCGGCTAGGGTTTTGGAGTTGAAGTGGCTAACCTAGGGTTTAGGGGTTGGAGATCCCACACATCTTCAAGGTTCCCGGGGAACCCGGATTTTACTCCCTCACGGAGCTCAACACCTGGATGCAAGTGCGGAAGACAGAAAACGCAGAGTTTGCTCACACAATAATTGGATTCATTCATCAGATTACTTTCAAATTTACAAGAAGGGTTTAATTTATAAGACTTTACAAGAGAGTAGGGTTTTACATCTTTCCATGTGAGACTAAGGGAGGGTATCTTCAAATTAGGCTTGTAGGATCAATCCATACACATATGGCCGGCCAAAGGTTCCAAAAAAGTTGATTGGAGGTTTTAAAAGGAAGGTAAGTGGCACCTCCTAGCCTTGTTCTTCAAGAGAGAATTTCATTCCTTCCATGGCTCAACTCTTTTGGACTCCTCCTTTTCTTTCTCCCTAAGTCATGGTTCTTCCCATCTTTGCTTTGGGTGTTTTTGGCATGGAATGGGCGCCCCCTTGAAGTACTCTCCAAGAAGAGTTTCTTTCTTTTCATAGCTTGGCTCTTATGGAAAATTGTGGGCCGCCCCCTTGAATTGTGGATCCTAGATTGCTTTCTCCTCAAATGGCGCATGAGAGAAGGGACCTGCTATCTTGTGGTGTGGGGACCAGAGCATACTAGATGGAGATGTGGCACCCCCTGGACTCAGGCATGTGGCTGGGAGTGTGGCTGGGAGTGTGGCGCCCACTTGCTTGGCCTTGGGAGAAAATGTGACACCCAGGTTGAAGTCCTATACCACTACTGAGTCAACATGACTCAACAAAAATAAATTACAGGAAATACAGACACAAGCTAAAATTGAGTTGATCAAGTCAACCCTTATTACAAACCAGAAAACCCTAATTCTTCGGGCAAGGTCAATCAAAGATCCAGATGGAGCTCTGAAGTCTTCTTCTGAGTCTGGTGCCCGCACCAGTACTAGGGCTGGGTCGGGTTGGGTCGGCTTGGCTAGGACCTGGTCTTGGGTTAGGGGCACTAGTCCTAATGGGCTCAAGTCGACTAAGGGGTACTTGATTAATACTGGGCTTGCACTTAAGGGTGGAAGGGGTGGGTCAACTAAGGGGAAGTGGACTAATATTGGGCTCATAAATCTAGGGGTACTAATCCTATGGGGTTCAGGCTGACTAAGGGTCATGGGTCCCTAGGGCTCATAGGATGTGGGCTCAGATATATGGGTTATGGGTTTCTTGGGCTCATAGGACATGGGCTCAGACCTACGAGTTATGGATCTAGGTTCATAGGGTCTAGGTTCATAGGATCTGGGTTCATAGGATCTTGGTTCATAGGTTCTGGGTTCATAGGATCTAGGTAGGTACTTTTCCTTAAGTTTGCTTTTCATAGCTCCCCAGGTAGTTATGGGTGTTTCCTCTTTTAGTCTAGCCATTATCTCAAACTTATCCCAATCTATCTTAGCCTTGCAAACTAACTTAGATTTAGCAAACTTGAACTGATCTTTTTTAGAATACAAATCTATATTTTTTTCAAAATACAGGTCCATATTTCTTTCCCAATTAAGATATCCTCAAATTCAGGATCACCACCAAATATAGGTGCTCCTGTGAATTTATAACTGGTTCTCTCTACACTAAGATCCAAAATTTTACAGGGTGTGGGATTCTCCTATGGTTAGGCTCCGAGTATGGGTTAGGGTATGGGACTCTCCTAGGGTTGGGCTCCGAGTATGGATCAGGGTATTGGGCTCTCCTTGGGTTAGGCTCCTAGAATGGGCCTGGGTGTTGGGCTCTCCTAGGGTTGGGAGGTGTGGGCAAAGGTGACTCAAGTTTGGGTTCAATGTTGGACTCTTAGGTTCTCTCTAAGGTTCCTAACTAGTCATCTAATGGATCAAACCTATAGAGTATTTTGTCAAACTTATTGTTCCTCTGGTCAAGCTTTTTGCACCTTTGGTCCATTTGGGCATTCAATTGGACAAGCTAATCATTAATGGTCCTTAGTAAGGTTCCTACATCAGATTCCATGGTCAGACCGAGTTGGGCTGAGACTACTAGTATTGGATTCCTAGTCTAGAGGTCATGCAAACAAGCACACACATTGGCTCCATGGTTAGACTGGGTTGGGGTTGAGATTAATGGGGTTAGACATAAATTGACTACGGTTTGCTAGACCTAGAGTCAAATAGAGTGGGTCAACTCAACTTTTGCACAACTCAACACTTAGTCCTTTCACTGGCCAAGTAAGAGATGGGGTGGTGGGAGGCTCCCCCTACTTGTCACAAGGTCCTAATTAAGTAACCACCAGTTTGCTTAGGGCGTTTGCCACTGGACCTCTAGCCTAGATACCAGCTTCTAGTAATAAGTGGAGGGTTGAGTGCACTAGTTTTTCCATAAGACTCGGACCCGACCTGTTGGTATCCCTAAATCAATTAGGTTTCTAGTTGATTTTATTTAGGCTTGGGCTGGTATGCAGGTGGTTGTTTTGGGCCCAGGACAGGTGATGAAATCCTGCCCTGATCTGACAGAGTAGAATCCTGAAGATTAGGTTAATGCAATATGATGCGCACTCAATGAACCCTAATGCAGTCTATAATCAGAAAAAAATAGAAAATAATATATATATATATATATATATATATATATATATATATATATATATATATATATATATATATATATATATATATATATGTATGTATTATTTTTATGAGGTGGCTGACTTAAATTTATGTTGGTTAGTTGGTCAAACAAAATTGGCTTGGTTGGGGGGGTTTGGATGTAAGTTAGGTTTAGCCTTAGGTTAACATGCAAAATTCAGCAAATAGGGTTTTAGTTTCATGCATATTTTGGTTCTATTTTCAGATCAAAAAAATAATGAGAAATTACCAAAAAATAGAGGACTAAACAAAGAATAATCTTTGCAAAAATCAAAAAAAAATAGTAAGGTTATGATGGAAAACAAGACCTAAGTTCTAACTCCTATGCAGAAATCAGGAAGTAGTTTTTTTGTTTGGCCAATTTTTTTTGATTATTTATTATATCTTAAAAATTCGAAAAAAACACAGAAAAATAGAGGATTAAACAAATACTAATTACCATAAAGATCAGAAAAAAATAGAAACATTTGATGGGGGAAACAGTCCTATGTTTTGACTAGGTATGCAGGTTTCAGCATGCAAAAATTCTACCTATGATGCATGAACATGCCCTAATCCTACTCTGATACCAAAATTGATGCAGGACAGGATTCTAACATGATGCATGCAGATGAATGCCATGAGAAGGATAAAAAAATTAGATTAAAATAAACAAGGATTTTTAGATTTTTGATTTAGTTATTCCCGAAAAGGAGACTAGACTAGGTTAGGGTTTCGTGTAATGATTAGAATCCTACCCACTTGCTAGAACTATCAAAGAGACAAAGAAAATAAAGGATCCTAAGACTAAGAAGGCCTATTAGGTGCATGTTCAATCTTCAAAAATCAGATAAAGAGAGGTGCGAAGGGTTAGCGTTACCTAGTAATGATAATCTTGAAGTCGTAGAAGGGTTTGCTCTGCTCGGATCGGTGCCTGGATGATGAAGCCTTTTTCCCACGGATCCGCCAGCTTTTTATCAGGTTGGTTCAAGGGCAAGGAAGACCTCATCCAAGGCTCATTTCTCTCGATGTATCCTACAAACATCATGGGTTAGACAGAAAGAAGATGAGAAAAATATAAACAGAGGATCGGGTTGAAGGAGGATTGGAGGTTGGTGTTGTAGGGGCTGGCGACTTGATGCTTGGTAGGATGCCTAAAATATTGAGGGCGGCCTGGCTACTAGTGAAGACACTGGGGCTGAAGTCCTTGGTGACCTAGAGGCCAGGGGATGCCTGGAAGAGAGGGGCTAGGGCGGTCAAGAGTTGGAGAGACTTGGTGTTGGCAGTTTGGCAGAAGAAGGGAAGGGAGGGTGGCGGCCTTGGTCTGGAAAAAAGGTAGGGTGTCTTAGGGTTTTGAAGAAGGCTAGTGGTTGGCTAGGGTTTGCAGGGAAGAGGGTTGCTGGGGCTAGGGTTGGCACACACAAGAAACAAGCACTCAGGTCTTACAACCACTCTAATTGGAGGAAATACTTAGACAAGAAAGTTGTTCTCAAAATTTCATTCATGAAAAGATTGTTCAAACAAGAGGGGAGGGGGTTGGTATTTATAGATCCACCCAGGTTACATGGCTTGAGGATCAAGAAACACTGACTTGAAGGCCAGGAAATTACAAACTTGTGGGCCAAGAAACCCTCTTGGGCTAGGGCCTTGACTCCTTGTTGGGCTTGGAAGACATCTGCTTGGACTTGGTCAAAACCCTGGGGTATCTTGGATTAGGTCAAAGCTGGGACATCTTGGACTGAGTCAAAGCCTGGGAAGGGGTGCCAACATGAATGGGCTTTGGGCCAGGGGTGCCATTTGTGCTTTAGACTGGGAGGGGAGGGCACCATGGGCTTGGGCTTGGATCTGGGCACCACTTCCTTGGTGGATCTGGACTGGGCACCAATGCTTCAGACCTTAGGCTCATGAGTGTGGACTAGGGGCCTAGGCTGGGGTGGCTTGAGTGGAGTTTTGGTTGGGTGCATGAAGCCTCATTTATTGGGACCTGGTGACTCTCTTGATCAGAAGATCCTCCTCTTGAACTTGACTTGAATGAAAACCAAAATTTACAAGACTCATGTGACTAGATTGAAACTCACAGGACTCTTGATTATACTAAAACAACAGGACTTCATTTGACTTAGTGAACCCAACTGGCTTACTTTATTATAGGACTCAAAATTAGACTTCATTACAGGACTCAACAAAATTGACCAACACATGAATCAGAGATTGGAACCTTGAAATTCTAGTCTGGTCCTGATGTCCTCATCACCTAAGGGGTTCTCCTTTTTTTGTTTGATGTGGATCATAGAGTCAGAACTCCATCTTGGCCTCCTACTACTAGCAAAATGAGAAATAAAATATCAACACAACTAGTCAAAAGAGTGAATGGAACCTAGTTTCAAACTAGAATACCAATATTGCATCGACTTTTTGTGAGTTGAAGGGAAGGCATGATACAACACTGCATCAATGGCTCGATGCAAGAGCATCATTTCTTAAAAACCTGCAAAGGGTCCATTGGGTCACTAGATCCATCATATATCTCTAGCTATGGCATCTTGAAATGCTTTAGTAGTAGTTCCAGCATGATGTGAACTTCAAAGGATGGTTCATTAGTGAACCCAAGATCTTCATCCCTAGGTGGTGCTAGATCTTGTTGGGCTTTGATATGCTGATCTATTTCTTGAAGCTTGTGATCCACTTTAGGATCTATAGTTTGGTTTGCTTCAAAAGGCCATGGGGGTGAGTGAGCCGAAGTAGACCCTTCATTCTATCAGGGTGAAGGGGAATGCTTTCTTGCCTACCTGGGATTCTTTGGTGCTGCAAGAGGAACAGGTTTTTCATGCATGACATCTTGTAGAAGTGGGAGCCATCGTGGCTCCAAGCAGGTCGCTCCTAGGGGTGTAGGGGTTTGTGGCAGCATAGTTGGACCTTCTTCTAGTAGTGGTGTAGTGACCGGTGCTACCGACATTATCGAGGGTTGGATCGCTTCAAGGGCAGCAATTAACTCATGGACTTGTCAAACAACTCATTCTAGGGTATCAGGTTGATTTTCTTATGGAGTGACATCAACCTGAGCCCCTAGAGCTAAATTCCTAGTGGGTTGACCATTCTGTTAGGAAGTGGTGGCACTGGAATGCCGGATGTACGTGCCATTTGGTGGCATGCAATCTTTACAAGGAGTCTCCTTAGAGCAACGGGCGAATAGTAGGCCCTTTCCCTATATGATGATTCTCAAATCTACTCAAACTTCGAAGTTAGCTAGAAAGGTGATGTAGATGGTTGTACCTACAAAGAAATCTTGGTCGAATGTGATTCTGGTGAAGGCCCTCCGATACTTTTTGTTAGTATCTCAAACCACCTAGAGTAATGGAGGTAAAGTGAAAACATAAGCGTGCATGCAAGAGGACGTACCTCTAGGGAGTTTGTTGTGAACTCCCCTTTATATTCAAACTCCACGAGCATTTTGGAGAATATTTGATGTGATGGCTGGTAGATAGATGGAGATCGGGTCTTCTCTTTTGTCAAGTCTACTAAGAGGAAAGTATCCTTGCCTAATCTAGAATATCCTCTTTTCATTAATGAGGGTTTTGTCTTGTTTGTCTTCCTACCTTTTGCCTTAATGATTTTGGGAATTATGGGATTTGAATCTTTGTCCATTATATGGAGTATACCAGAGTGAGTATCAGTGACCCTTTCCTTTGGCCATTCAATGGTAAATGGCCAATAGACAAGTTTTGACTCTTGGTGGAGGAATTTGGTAGCCCCGGGGTTCTTTGATACCATAATCCCTTAGAACCCAAGAGTTAGAGAGGCTAGACATCAATTATGTCTAAGATTGTCACCCAAATACCCCTTGATTAGAGATCTACTTGTGATTGGTCTAGGTGATCAAATGTCAATCTATGTAAAGTTTGGGAGGCCAAAAATAGAACCTAATGAAGAGTCTCGGAGATCGTAGGTTCACACTTAATGGAAGGCCATGGGGCGAAGGTTAATCCTGATGGAGTCCCGAAGGGCCAAATATGCCTTGGTATGGTTGACATGATGGCTCGAGAGTCAGAATGTTGCTCCTTCCATCTATCTTAGTGAAACAAGGTCGAATGAATAGTGAAATCCTTTGAAAAAATGTCCTGAACTAGAACTTATTACTTTCACATGATTTGGTAATATATCACCTCGATGGGGTGAACTCAGTTATTTTGGTTTGGTATATTCATGCCCAAGATACTATGCTTTAATACTAGAAGCTAGAATGATTAGTCACAACTCCTGACTATCCTGGCTTAGGTTCCAACGATTTCCTTCTCTATTAACCCTCAAGATTCTAAGGATGGGGTTTCCCCCCATATCATAGATGTTTTTATGTCTTTGTCCAATAAACATGATTCCATTATCATTGAGTCTAGAGACAATGCATAATGAAAATTGAAAAGTTACTTTAAAATATATCATAAAATTGACTAATGCTAAATTATGTTCCAATCTATCTACAAGCAAAACATTTTCTATATAAGTAGAGGGGGAGATACTAACTTTACCAATTCCAATAATTTTGCTCTTTTTATTATCACCAAAAGTTATGTTATCCTCATTCAATACTGCAAGAGATGTGAATTGCTTCATATCTCTGGTCATGTGTCTTGAGCAACCACTATCAATATACCATAATCTTTTCTTTTCTTGGTTGCAAGGCACACCTACACGACAAGTCAAATAGAAACTTTAGGTACGCAAGCTATCTTGGGTCCTTTTGGATTACTAGAGGTGGTTCCTTTTAGAACCCAAACTTTCTTTACATTGCCTAGTTTTCTATGATCGCATAAGTAAGCTTTATTTCTTAATCCTCCACAACAATGACAAGTAATGCTAGAAGATGCAGGGATAAAATTTTTTTTGAAATACTTTTATTATTTTATTATTTATATTTTAAACTGGCTTTGTTAAACATAACATATAAACTATTCAAAAGCATATTAAGTTTTTCAAAACTATATATAAAATTTTCAATAAAAGATTTGACTTTATCAAGTTCTTCTTTCATACTATTATTTTCTTTGCTTAAGGCTTTGTTTTCTTTTAAAAGTTTTTCATTCATTAATGCTAACTTTTACTTTTTCTAATTCTTATTTTTTTGAGTTAAACTTTCATTTACTTTTATTAATTCTTTCTTTTTTTTAGTTAAGGTTAGTTTTTGATTCTTCAATTCTTGATTTTCTTGAGTTAAGATTTTATTATTTTTTGATATTTTTCATTTATACTAGATAGCTCAAGAACTTGTTTTTTCATTTCCTTGTTTTTTTACTTTTAGTTTCTTAAAATCATTTATAAGTTCAGCAAAGGCATCTTATAATTCTTCAAATATAAATTCACTTTCAGTTTCAGACCTTACCTATTTTTCATTGGTCATAAAGTATAGATTTACAACCTTTTGTGTCTCTTCATCAAAGCTAGAGCCCTCACTCTCAATCCATATTGCCATCATTGCCTTCTTCTTGTATTTCTTTGTAGCTTTCTTGAGAAGGAGGCAGTCCGTGTTGTAGTGATATGGCTTCTTGCATTTGAAGCATATAGGTTGCTTTTTCTCTTTCTCATTTTTTCTCCTTACTTGGCTCTTTTTTTTTAGGCTTTTTTTTATAGCTATACTTTTTTTTTTCATGAATCCTCTAAATTTTCTTGATATAAGTGCCATTTTATCATCTTCATCTTCCTCATTTGAGTCTTCACTAGATTCTTCCTTGGTAGTTGTAGACTTGAAGGCAATAATCTTCTTCTCATTTTTTATCAGCTTTTTCTTCAATATTAACTCATAGGTCATGAGGAAATCTAGGAGTTGCTCGATAAGAAGTGTATTAACATATTTGGTCTCTTATACGGTGGTGACCTTCTTATCTCATGAAGTAGGAAGAGACTTAGGAATTTTATTCACAAATTCAGCATTAGAAATAGGCTTACCCAAACTTTTTAGACCATTTATAATATTAGTAATCCCAGTATACATTTTGGTTATAAATTCACTAGGTTCCATCTTAAATATTTTATAGGTATGAACAAGTATATTTATCTTGGTATTGATTAGTACCCTCATGGGTAACTTAAAGTGCATCCCAAATTTCTTTGACCAAAGATAAAGTAGAAATCCTATTAAACACACAAGGGTCTAAAACATAATGTAGTAGGTTCATAGCTTTAATATTCAATTTAGCTTGTTTTATATCATTCTTATCCCAACATCCTCAAGTTTGGGAATGATAATACCATCTACCATGATAGTTGGTTTAAGAGGGCCTTTCATAATGGTTTTCCAAAGGTTATAATATTTGGCTTAAATATAGGTGTGCATGAATGTTTTCTAGTATGTGTAATTTATTCCATTGAACAAGGATGGATGGTTTGAAGTTTGCCCCTCGACAACACAAGCACCAAATTGAACTACCATTCAGTCTTTATCTTAAGATCGTTGATCTAATTTGCTGAGTACCAAGCTCTGATATCATTTGTTGCCTAGAGAAACAATCCAAGAGAGGGGGTGAATTAGGTTTTTCAAAATCTTTAGCAAGTATGTGCTAAATTTAAATAGTGAAGTGATCATGTTGCAATATATGTGTATAGATTGGAGCTATATGCAATGCTTGGAATAAAAAAGGAGGAGAAGAGCAAGGCACACAAACAAAAGATTTTATAGTGATTTAGTGCACTCCAAGTATGTCCACTCTGTAAGAATTTCTTGAAAATTTTACTATAATTTTTTAAGATTACAACTGATTTATTTTTCGGGCTCACAAATCAAATTCTTATTGGTTTTCTTCCTTAGACTTACCAACATAACCTTACAACAAGCAAATCTTAGGCTTGCAATTTAATTTTAAGGCATGGAAGGGCCTATCCCTTAGCTTTAATTCCCTTGAAACTAGTTGCAACCAAAAAACCAAAGTGCTAAAGGATGAAAGCCTAAAAACTCTTTAAAAAAAAAAAAAGAATGTTGATGAAGCTCTTGAAAGATTCTTTGAGTTGTCTTCTTTAATGAAAAGCCTTTATGATTACAATGATTATTGGTTGTTAAAAATCGAAGGCACACTCTTTAAGAATAAAGCTTTTCTTTTTGGAAGTTAATTCTTAGAAAACTCACTTGGAAGCTCTTAACTTTTTTTAGGATTCTCTTGCTTCTTTAATAAGTTTGGTAAGGAATAAATATACTCAAAGTCTTCATAAAACCATTTATGATCATTGAAGAGTAAGAACTAGTCATTTGATATAATGTCCAACTTTCATAGTTATGAAAATATAGCCATTACTGTACTGTCAGACTTATAAGTATCGACACTTAAATTTATGAGTCGACATCTTGAGTTGATCTTAAGTCCAGGTATAAACTCTTAGACTATTCTGAAAAATACTATTCTCTGGAGTCATCTTGTAACATCGATACTTGAGTTATAAGTCGATCCTTGACTCGATACCTTGAGTCAATACTTGAGCCTGTACCAAAAATTTAGCTTTCTTGTTGACTTCGTTATTGATTTTGATGATAAGCAAAATGGTTAAGTATAAGTTGAGTACTAATGATCTCCTTGAAGTATGTTTTTATTGAAAAATGTGCTCATAAATTTTGAAGAAGTTTGCTTGATTGAAGAAGCCAAGTTTAGATGAAAAGATCTGCTCAAAGAAGACTTGGACAGTCAAAGTTTGCTTGACTAGTTAATTGAGTAAAGTATAAATTTGTTTCAGCACAATGTCAAATATTTTTGTGAAGATTTCAGTGAGGTGTCGACTCAAAGTATCGATACATGACACCAAGTATCGATACATGGAAGTGAAGTGTCGACTTAAGTTAGTATGCAAAGAATGTTTCAAATGGCACGGCTGAAGTGTCAACACATGGACCTAAAGTGTTGACTCAAAGTGTCAACACATGGATCAGCACGTCGCTTGAGATTTTCAAATCATAGACTTGCTAAAATTGAAGAACTGCAGAAGTGTCGACATATGGAAGCAAAGTATCGACTCAAATTATTGACTCACCTAAGGAAATGTCGACACATCTAAGATTTCCAGAGAACCAGATATAAGATTTTTGAACTAGGTGTCGACTCAAGAAGTTCAAGTGTGGACCTAAAGTATCGACTCACAGCCTGAAGTGTCAACATATAGAGTTCTAGGAACAGTAACGGCTAGTTTTTCAAACACAGAACTCGACCCTTTTGTTCTTCAATGGCTAGATTTTCAAGTCTAATAGCTAGAAACTAGATTTGAGGCCTTGGAAAGGTATATATATGCTCCAAATCAAATCAAAAGAATAATTATTGATGGAAATAAAATAGAAGCATCCAAGAGAGAAGAAAAGAGAGCATTCACTCCTATTCATTGAAGATTCAACCACTCTCAAACAAAAGTAAGCCTCCAAGCATTCAAGATCTTTGAAGAGCATTAAAGATCAACCATTCTTGAGCATTCAAGAGGCTTCAATAAGTTCAAAAGCACTACAACATCGAGCTTCAAAGAGATACCCGCTTTTTATTAAAAAACTTTTATTATTTCTCTACTTCAAAAACTTAATTGTTGTAAGGGTTCTTAGTTAACCTATTATAAAATCAAGGGAAGTTATTGGTGAGCCTTTAAAAATCAATTAGGTTCTTGGTTAGCCCAGAAAATCAAGGGAGGTTAGTGGTGAGCCTTAAAACCATTTAGGTTCTTAGTTAGACTCTAAAACCAAGTGAGGTTTTGACTTGTGAGCCTTGTGAAAACAAGTTAGGTTTTTGATTAGTGAGCCCAAAAAACTAATCAACTGTAATCGGTGGAGATTATAGTGAATTCTCAAGAGGATCTTGGGGAGTGGATGTAGGTGCATTGGATAGCACCGAACCACTATACTTCTTTGTCTTTGTGGTTGATTGTTCTCTTTATTTGTTCCTTCATTTAATGCTCTTCAATTCTGCTGTATTTTTACTTAAGAGCATTATATTTGATTTCATAGTACCTTGATTGATTGTTGGATTGGATTGCATTGTATTGCATTGCATCAAGTAATAATTTTTAGAGACCTAATTCACCCCCCCTCTTGGGTTGCTTACTGGGCAACAAGTTGTATCAGAGCCCTGTTCTTAGGTATAGGCTTTACCGCCTTGAGTAAAGATCTATGGCAGCCCTTATTGGTACTAGCGTAGTTGAGGGTCAAGCCTCAAATAGACCTCCATTTTTCAATGGATCAAATTATATACATTGGAAAACTAGGATGAGAATTTATATGCATTCTATTGATTATACTTGTGGAAAGTTGTTGATAAGGATCCTCATATTCCTTTGGTAGTGGTTAATGGTGTTTCCATCCTAAAGCTCGAAGAGGATTGAGATAAAAATGATATTAAACATCCGAGATCAATGCTAAGGCAATGAATCTTTTTTATTGTGCATTGAATCCTAATGAATTCAAATAAATATTTACTTGCACTTCTGTCAAAGAAATATAGGAGACACATGAAGTTACCCATGAGGGACCGATCAAGTGAAGAATACTAAGGTGAACATGTTAGTGCATACTTATGAAATATTCCAAATTGAACCTAATGAGTCAATTACTGACATGTACACTAGATTTACAAACATTATAAATGGTATGAGAAGTCTAGGGAAAGTAATGTCTAATGCTGATCTTGTGAATAAAATCTTCAGGTCACTTCCAATATCATGGGATCCAAAGGTGACCGCAATACAAGAAGCAAAGGACATTGACAAGCTACCTTTAGAGTAGCTGGTTGGATCGCTCATGACTTATGAGCTGAATTTGAAATAAAAGTCAATGGACATGGATAAAAAGAAAAAGAGGATTGCTTTCAAATCAAGCATACAAGAAGAATCCTCAATCGATGAGTTCGAAGAAGAAAAACGTGAAGAAGCCCTCCTTGCAAGAAAATTTAGAAGATTCATGAAGAAGAGGAAGTACCCCTACAAGAAAAATTTAATCAAAAGAAAAGGGAAAAGAGAAAGAGAAAGAAAAGAAAAAAGAAAAGGAGAAGGAGATACCTACATGCTTTAAGTGCAAGAAGCCGGGTCACTACAAGTTCGATTGTCCTCTCCTAAAGAAGTCTAGAAAGAAGTTAAGAAAGAAAGCAATGATGGCCACCTAGAGTGACAGTGAAGACTCCAGTTCTGAAGAAGAGCAAACTGAAGTGGCAAATCTTTGTCTTATAGCATATCAAGAGCAAGATGAGGTAAATTCTGATACCGAAATAGATTTTACTTTTGATGAGTTGAAGAATGCTTTTAATGAATTAGTTCATGATTATAAATTGATTTTAACTGAAAATAAAAGGTTGAAAAGCATGCAAATAGTTTTTCTCATGAAAATAATACTTTGCTAAATAATGTAAGTGATTTGAAAACTAAATTAGATATTTTGGAAAGGGAAAACAATGCTTTGACAATAAAAAATGAAGTTTTGAAAAGACTCAAAACTGTTATTTCTAATGATGATCTTTTGAAAAAAATAAAGATTTGGTATTAGAAAATGCAAAGTACAAAAATGAACTTGATAAAATGAAGCCCTTTGTTGAAAAATTTATATATAGTTCAAAAAAACTAAACCTACTTTTGAATAGCCAAAGAGCCATTTTCAATAAAGAAGGATTATGTTATAGATCACAAAAACAACAAAAGTACTTTAAAAACTTTTTTGTACCTACATCTTCTAGCATACATGTTTTTCATGTAAAAAGCAAGGTCATAAATATTTTCAATGCAATTTAAGAAAAATCAATTCTTATAAAAAAAGTTTGGCTTCCAAAAGGAAACATTTTAAGTGCTAACCCTAAAGGACCCAAATTGGCTTGGGTACCTAAAAACAAAGCTTGATTTTTATTGCAGGTGTGTCTCGTAACCAAGAAAAATAAAAGACTTTGGTATCTTGATGGTAGTTGCTCAAGGCACATGACGGGAGATGTGAAGCAATTCACTTCTCTTGAAGCATTGAATGGAGGGAGTGTGACCTTCAGGGATAATGGTAAAGAAAAAATCATTGGTATTGGTAAGATTCACATAACTCCTTCTAATTATATTAGTAATGTACTGTTAGTTGAAGGTTTAAAGCATAATCTTTTAAGCATTAGTCAATTTTATGATAAAGGTTTTCAAGTAGTTTTTAAATCATCTTTGTTGACTCCACTAATTGATTTTGATGATAAGCAAAATAATTAAGTATAATTTGAGGACTAATGATTTGATTTAAGTGTGTTTTCACTGAAAAGATGCTCACAAAATTTGAAGAAGCCCAATTATGTTGAAGAACCAAGTTTGAATGGAATGATTGCACAAAACAAGACTTGGACACTCAAAGAAATGGTTGAATGGATAACTAAGGCAAATGGAGACATGTTCCCATAGAAGTTCAGCAATTTCTGTAATTTTTTACTGATGTGTCGACTCAAGGTGTGACACATGAAAAAGATGTGTCGACTTAGGCCAGTACGCAGCAATATTTCAAATGGCACATACGATGTGTCGACACATGAACCTTATGTGTTGACTCAAGGTGTCAACACATGGATCAATACATCACCAGAGACTTTCAAGCCACAGAACTAGCAGAAGTTGAAGGAACAATTGATGTGTCGATACATGGATGCAACGTATCGACTCAATGTGTTGACTTAACAGAGAATGTGTCAACTCAGCTAATTTTTCCAGAGAATCTGAATGGAACACTTTGAACTTGTGTTGACTCAAGAAGAATATGTGTCGACCTAAAGTGTCGACACATGAAGAGGAATTGTCGACACATGAAGTTCTAACAACAGTAACGGCTAGTTTTTTCAAGCACAAAACTTGCCCAAATGCCCTCCAATGGCTAGTTTTTCAAGTGTAACGGCTATATTTTAGTTTTGAGGGCTTGGGAAGGTATATAAAGGCTCCAAATCAAATCAAGAAAATATATATTGAATATCCTTAAAGAATTTAGAGAGAAAAGAAGAGAGAAGAGCCTTAACTCCTATTCATTCAAGGTTCAACCACTCACAATCTAAAGGAAGCCTCCAAGCATTCAAATCCATTAAGAGCATTGAAGATCATTCAATCTTGGGCATTCAAAAGGCTTCAACAAGAGCAAAGCAACACTATATCGAGCTACATCAACTTATTTGCTTTATTATTGAAAGCTTACTTTGGTTCTTTATTTCTCCATCTTATATCTTGTAAAGGTTATTAGTTAGCCTATTGGAACACCAAGTGAGGTTATTGGTAAGCCTTGAAAATCAATTAGGTTGGTGGTTAGCCCGCAAAACTACTAAGATTCTAGGTTAGCCCGGAAAACCAAGAAAGGTTTTTGGTTAGCCTTGTGAAAATCAATTAGATTTTTGGTTAGCCGGTAAAACCAAGTGAGGTTGTGACTTGTAAGCCTTGTAAAATAAGTCGAGTTTTGATTAGTGAGCCTGAAAAACTAATCGGCTGTAATCATTTGATTATAGTGAATTTCCAAGGGGATCTTTGGGAGTGGATGTAGGTGCATTGTTGGCACCGAACCATTATAGCTTGTTGTGTTTGTGATTGCTTGTTCTCTCCCTCCTTGCTCTTTACATTCTTGCTTATTGGCTTTAATTTCCACTGCACTATTACTTTAGAGCATTGCACTTAAATCTTTGTATCTTGTTGAATTGAATTGCATATCTTGTCTTGTGAAGTTTGCTACTTGTATCATCAAGCTTAACTTTAAATTTCTTAGAGACCTAATTCACCCCCCCTCTTTGGTTGCCCTCTGGGAAACAAGTGGTATCAGAGCCTTATTCTCAGTATATAGGCTTTACCACCTTGAGTAAAGATCTATGGCAACCCTAATTGGTACTAGTATAATTGAGGGACAAGCCTCAAATAGACCTCCATTTTCTTATGGAACAAATTATAATTATTGAAAAACTAGGATGAAGATTTATATGCATTCTATAGATTATAATTTATGGAAAGTAGTTGATAAGGGTCCTCATATTCCTTGGGTGGTGGTTAATGGTATTTCCATCCCAAAACTTGAAGAGGATTGGGATGAAAATGACATTAAACAATCCGAGATCAATGCTAAGGCAATGAATCTCTTGTATTGTGCATTAGATCCTAATGAGTTCAATAGGATATCTACATGCATGTTCGCTAAAGAAATATGGGACACACTTGAAGTTACCCACGAGGGTACTGATCAAGTAAAGAACACTAAGGTCAATATGTTAGTGCACACATATGAAATATTCCAGATGGAACCAAATGAATCTATTACTGATATGTATACACGTTTTATAAATATTGTAAATGCTATGAGAAGTCTTGGTAAATTCATATCTAATGCTGATCTTGTGAATAAAATTCTTAGGTCACTACCGACGTCATGGGATCCAAAGGTGACCGCAATTCAAGAGACAAAGGATGTAGACAAGCTTCCACTTGAGCAGCTAGTAGGATCGCTCAAGACCTATGAGCTCAACTTGAAACAGAAATCAATGGATTTGGATAAAAAGAAGAAGGGGATTGCTTTAAATCAAGTGTTCAAAAAGAATCCTCGATTGATGAGTCCGATAATGATGAAGAAGTAGAAGGCGAAGAAGCCCTCCTTGCCTAAGAATTTAGAAGATTTATGAAGAGAAGGAAGTTTCCCTACAAGAAAAAATTTCAATCCAAGGAAAAGGAAAAGGAAAAAGAAAAAGAGAAAGAAAAGGAAAAGGAGAAGGAAGTACCTATATGCTTCGAGTGCAAGAAGCTCGGACACTATAAATTTGATTATCTTCTCCTCAATAAATCAAGGAAAAAACTAAGAAAGAAAGTAATGATGGCCACGTGGAGTGATAGCGAAGACTCCAGTTCAGAAGAAGAGCAGGCTGAAATTGCAAATCTCTATTTCATGGCACATCAGGACAATGACGATGTATGTTCCGACTCTGAAGTTGATTTTACTTTCGATGAACTTAGAAATGCTTTTGAAGAGCTTATGCATGATTATAAATTAGTTTTATCTAAAAATAAGAAATTAAAAAAGCATGCTAATAGTTTCTCATTAGAAAATAATTATTTACTTAATGATGTTAGTTCTTTGAAATCTAAACTAGATGTTTTGGAAAAGAAAAATAATGCTTTAGTTATGAAAAATGAGGTTTTAAAAAGGCCTAAACAAATTATTTCTAACAATGATCTTTTAAAGAAAAATAAGGATTTAGAACTTGAAAATACTAAACACAAAAATGAACTTAAGAAAATCAAACCTTTTATTGATAAGTTTACTTATAGTTTAGAAAAGCTGAATTTACTTTTAAATAATCAAAGAGTAGTTTTCAGCAAGGCAGGTTTAGGATATAAACCTCAAAAGTAACAAAATTATTTCAAAAACTTTCTTGTACCTGCATCATCCAGTATTACCTGTTTTACTTATAGAAAATTAGGTCATAAATCATATCAATATAATTTCAGAAAAATCATGTCTTTTGGTAAAGTGTGGGTTCCAAAAGGAACCATTTCGAATGCTAACCCCAAAGGACCCAAGTTAGCTTAGGTACCTAAAAACAAAGCTTGATCTTATTGCAGGTGTGTCTTGCAACCAAGGAAAATAAGCAAATTTGGTATCTTGATAGTGGTTGCTCAAGGCACATGACTGGAGATGTAAAGCAATTCACTTCTCTTGAAGCTTTGAATGGAGGGAGTGTGACCTTCGGTGATAATGGTAAAGGTAAAATCATTGGAATTGGTAAGGTTCACATAACTCCTTCTAATAGTATCAGTAATATACTTTTAGTAGATGGTTTAAAGCATAATCTTTTGAGCATTAGTCAATTTTGCGATAAAGATTTTCAAGTAGCTTTTAAATCATCTTATTGCATGATTTCTAGTCTAGATATAAATGGAGTATAATTCATTGAAAAAAGGCATGAAAATATTTATCTAGTAGATCTTGATGATCTATCTTTGCCTAATGGAGAATGCCTTGTTGCAATGAATTTTACCAAGGAAGAGACTAGTTGGTTATGGCATAGAAGGTTAGGGCATGCTAGTATGTACCTTATTTCAAAACTTTCCAAAAAGAATTTAGTTAGAGGTTTACCTGAAATCAATTTTGAAAAAGATAGAATTTGTCAAGCATGTCAATTTGGAAAACAAGTCAAAACTTCTTTTAAACCAAAAGGATTTGTAACTACTAGTAGACCACTTGAACTACTCCATATAGATCTCTTTGGACCAACTAGAATATCAAGTCTAAGAGGCAAGAGATATAGATTAGTCATTGTGGATGATTTTTCAAGATTTACTTGGATTTTTTTTTAGCACAAAAAGATGAATCATTTTCTGTATTCGTAAAGTTTTATAGAAAAGTTTCAAATGAGAAAGGTGTTTCAGTCATTTATATTCGTAGTGATCATGGAACCTAATTTGAAAATCAAGATTTTGAAAGCTTTTGTAATGAAAAAGGCATAGAACACAATTTCTCTGCACCTAGGAAACCTCAGCAGAATGGAGTAGTAGAAAGGAAAAATCATACTTTAGAAGAAATGGCATGCACTATGCTTTATGAAAATGATTTGCCAAGGTATTTTTGGGCTGAAACTATAAATACAGGCTGTTATGTTTTGAATCAAGTTTTGATATGCCCTATTTTAAAGAAAACTCCATATGAGCTTTGGAACAAAAAAAAATCAACTTTGAAATGTTTTTCAGTTTTTGGTTGTAAATGTTTTATTTTGAACAATGGAAAAGATCATCTAGGGAAGTTCGATGCCAAGTCTGATGAAGATAACTTTTTAGGATACTCTACATCAAGCAGGGCATACAGAGTATTTAATAAACGGACTTTAGTTGTAGAAGAGTCAGTACATGTTGTATTTGAAGAATCTACTAACAAATCCTCAAGAAAAGAGGATACATCTGATGAATGTGCAGGTGCTGACAAACTTCAGAAGCTGACAGTGGATGATCAAGCTCAACCAAATGAAGAAAATCAAGATAAGGATGAGAAAGAAGATGACACTCCAATGCATCAAGATCTACCTAAGGAGTGGAGGTATGCTCATGGACACCCTAAGGAATTAATCTTAGGTGATCCATCTAAAGGGATAAGAACTCGAGCTTCTATTAGAAATGAATGTGACTATATTGCTTTTGTATCTCAAGTAGAACCTAAATATTTTGAAGAAGCTGAAAAAGACTCTAATTGGATCAATGCTATGCAATAAGAACTAATACAATTTGATAGAAATAATGTTTGGACACTTGTAGAAAGACCATCTAATGTTTTAATTATTGGCACTAAATGGGTATTTAGGAATAAATTAGATGAAAATGGTATTGTCATTAGAAATAAAGCCAGGCTGGTTGCTAAAGGCTACAATCAGGAGGAAGGGATTGACTTTGATGAAACCTTTGCTCCTGTTGCTAGACTTGAAGCAATTAGACTATTGTTAGCATTTCTCTGCTTTATGAACTTCAAATTATTTCTAATGGATGTTAAGAGTGCTTTCTTAAATGGTTTTATAAATGAAAAGGTCTTTGTTGAACAACCACCTGGATTTGAAAATCATGCACATCTTGATCTTTTTTTCAAATTACACAAGCACTTTATGGTTTGAAGCAAGCACCTAGGGCATGGTATGAAAGGTTAAGCAAATTTCTTATTGAAAATGAATTTTCTAGAGGAAATGTTGACAAAATACTATTTTTGAAAGGGAAAGATAATGATTTATTTGTAGTACAAATATATGTTGATGACATCATTTTCGGTGCTACTAATGAAATTCTTTGTTAAGAGTTTGCTATGCTTATGCAAGGTGAGTTCGAGATGAGTATGATGGGTGAACTAAACTTCTTTCTCGGACTCCAGATCAAGCAAACTTCAAATGGTATCTTCATCAACCAAGCTAAGTACACAAGAGAAATTATCAAAAAGTTTGGAATGGAGACTACTAAGCTAATAGGTATGCCTATGAGCCCCTCATGTAAACTAGATAAAGATGAAAATGGTAAATCTATAGATCAAAAATTATATAGAGGCATGATAGGCTCTTTACTGTATCTGACTGCTAGTAGACCAGATATTAAGTTTAGTATTTGCATGTGTGCTAGATATCAGTCTGAATCTAAGGAATTATATCTTATGGCTATTAAGCACATTATTAGATATCTATCTGGACTATTAGTATTGGTTTGTGGTATGCTAGAAATTCTTCTACTGAATTGATTGGATATTCTGATGCAGACTTTGCTGGTTGTAGATTAGATAGAAAGAGTACTAGTAAAACTTGCCAATTTCTAGGAGTTGACTTAATCTTATGGTTTAGCAAGAAATAAACTTCAGTTGCACTATCCATAGCTGAGGCTGAGTATATTGCAGTAGGAAGTTGTTGTGCTCAAATCTTGTGGATTAAACAACAACTTGAAGACTTTGGAATCAAGTTGGTTAGAATTCCTATTAAATGTGATAATACCAGTGCTATTTGCTTGACTAAAAATCCTGTTCAACATTCTAGGAGCAAGCATATTAAAATTAGGCATCACTTTATTAGAGATCATGTTGAAAACAATGATATTTTGCTTGAATTTATATGTACTAAATTTCAATTAGCTGATATTTTAACTAAACTTCTCTTGGAAGATCAATTCTGTATGATTAGAAGAGAGCTCGGGATCATTAATCCATTTGATTAAATCCTTCCCCCAAATTTGACTCAAATTAGATCTATTCAACCTTATTTATGATGAATCGTGATTAATCATTGATGATTTGACTCCAAAAACCTGTTATTTCAATTTATTTTGATCATTTTGTGAAATTCCTGATTTTTCAGTTTTTAGTCGATGTGTCGACACATCATGAGTCAATACCAAAATGTGTCGACACATGCGTGAGTCGACACATGACTGACAGGAAACTGAGATTTAAGGGATTTTTGAATCATTTTTCCCCCAAATTTCTTTCTCCTCCGAGCTGACACATCGATTCCAGGTATCCATCTTATTCATCCTCTCATTTCCTTGCTTTTACCTGCCATTTTCTTGGATTTGGAAGATCGGTGGCCGTGTTTATTGGATTTTCTCCTTCGTTTTAGCTCTTAAACCCTAGAAACTCCTTATTTCTACCAAAAACCTTGCCCAATCTTTGTTTGTTGACAATGGGTCCTCGCAAACAAGTTGTTCACCGACCGCGTCAGTCACAGCATGAAGAAGAGTGGAGAACGAAGGCCCGGCACGAGTCTAGAGCTCCGGATCTGCCTACATGATCGTTGTTTACACCTTCTAGCCTGATGAGCTGCAAGACAGTGGTTGGAGGATGCCGAGTAGACTTCTCCTTCTTAGACCAGCAACATTTCAGGATTGGAGATTGGATTAGACATGCTGGGTTGGCCTCTTTTTGTTTGCTCAGTGAGAGATACTATCCCGAGTTGATGAGAAAGTTCTATGGATCACTTGCCCGCGGATCAGATGGTTGAGTTGCACATGTTAGAGGACGGGATATCCTCATTTTATCAGAGATTTTGAGCCGAGTGTGGGATATACCCATGACTAGATCAGTTATTGACAGTCTGATGGACAGAGTTAGTGGCCTCTAGTGTATTTTTGAGTCCGATATCTTACCAGAGGGAGCCACTGTTCCAGCATCGAGACTATCTATGAAGATGAGACTGCTACATCATATTGTCGCCCGGATTCTTCTGTCGAAGACCGGTTGTTTTGACTACATTGCCAAGTGAGAGTTGCTAGTGATGGTCTCACTGATTTAGCAAACGCTGATTTGTCTTCCTGTTCTGATGATTCATCAGATTACTGAGGCAATGTCTAGTCAGTGGCTCTGCTTGCCGTATGGCATGGGATTGACTGTACTATTTCAGGAGTATGGTGTTTGCTTCCAGGATGAGCCTTATCGTACTTTGATCCATATAGATGTATATGACATCAGGTCACTACATCGCATGGGTTATCATTTAGTCCGAGGCCAGTGGACACGAAGGACATCAGGATAGGCCAAGGATAGAGCTGACATTGATGAGGACATAGCAAAGGAGGAGCGGATTCTTTTTGGTGAGGCTGGACCAAGAGAGACATAGCCTGAGGCAGTAGCACAGCCAGCTCAGCCTGATCCTTCTACATCTGCCTAGCCACAGCCAAAGCAGACAGAGGTACTTCAGATACTTTAAAGGATAGAGTCAAATGCATAGAGATCGATGTTTTCATCATGAGGTAGCGTCTAGACATCTTTTTTGCAGAGACAGGAGAGAGCCACATTGGTCTTAGTGATGGTAATTCAGCTATTCTCTCAGCACTGTCCAGATCTTCGACGAGTGCTCCTACTGCAGACATAGTTCCTGCTTCTGTTGATGTTCCTGCTCCAGCACTAGCTGATGACATTACTGATATTGACACTGGTGTTGAGACTACTATAGGAGATGGAGTTGGAGACACAGCTACTGAAGATGTTGGTGATGAGGAGACTGACTCAGACTATTTCGACATTGCCGATCTTATGTTAGAGCCAGTTGTAGAGGTGATGGATGACATGCCTGAGAGCCCAATTGACCCATCCTTCTCACCTGCTCCAACACCTGATCCATCCTCTCCTACCAGATCGGTTGATCACACTCCAGTTCTAGTTCCTATTCCTATTCTTAGTCCTGTTGTTGATTTACCTATTGTTGACCTACCTGACATTGATATTTCATTCATTGATTCTCTTGACATTTAGATACCCATCATTGAGACCCTCAAACTTGATACACATATTGTAGATACATCGATACCTTCCACAGCTGATACTGTTGTTCTTGATATGCTTGTATCATCAGTTATTACACATACTTTTGATAGTCCTACCCTTCATTCATCCTTATTGATTCGAGAGCTTGGGTTTTATACACCTGACTTTCAGCATCTTGATTCAAGCCCTACTTTTGATCGTACTCCACTCCAGTTGTTTCTGAGATGATTCACCCGATCAGTTCAGTTCCTGCGGAGGACGTAGCTTCTACCTCTACTGCTTCAGCCAGAGGTCGGACTTATATTCGTTGTAGAGGACGTGGACGTCGTACCCCTCCTCAGCTGACTAGAACCAGACTTCGAGATCTAAGACCACGATGGCCGCGAGCTCGATCTTTTACTGATACCGGACTGATCGAGATCGATTCATCTTTTGATGACTCGATGGATGAGGATTAGGACATTGATGTATTTCTAGATAGTTTACTTTCATGCTTATATGTACTTTTATCTTTGTTATATACTTGATGTACATGTTCATGACATATATGAAAACTTTTTGATTACTCAATCCTATATCTTTGATGGACATGAATGCTATATCTTGAATTGTGTCATGAATGTGCTTCCTAAAGAAAATATTTCGAAAATAAATGTATTCCCTTTATCTGCCTTTTTAATGATAACAAAAAGGGGGAGTAATTCATGATATTATTTAATGATATTATTTAAGTATAAATGTGTTTACTTCTCCAAATTAAAGGGGGAGGGGAGTAACTTTTAATTTTTTTGAAAACCTGAATTTATGAAAGGGGGAGCTTTACCTTTTGTCAAAGTAAATTTGATTCTCAAAATCCCTCTTTCAATGTTGTTGAAAAGATTCTCACAAATTTTTTTATAAATCATTAATTCAGGGAGAGCTTTGTTAATTATTGAAGTTTTCATTGTAAGAGTATCATGATACATGTTCTTAATGCATTTAAATAAATATCAAAATTCTGACAAAGCTCTGATACTCTCTATCTTTGAAACAAGCTCAAATTCTATTACTTGTGTTTTGAATGATTATATCCTTAAGTAATGATTGATATACTTAATGCTTTCAATATTGTGCATCTTGATCAATTCTCTTAAAGTTTTACTTTTAAAGCAATTTATACTTAAGGGTTTTGTCATCATCAAAAATGGGGAGATTGTTGACTCCACTAATTGATTTTGATGATAAGCAAAACAGTTAAGTATAATTTGAGGACTAATGATTTGCTATAAGTGTGTTTTCACTGAAAGGATGCTCACAAAATTTGAAGAAGCCCAATTGTGTTGAAGAACCAAGTTTGAATGGAATGATTGCATAAAACAAGACTTGGACACTCAAAGAAATGGTTGAATGGATGACTAAGGCAAATGGAGACATGTTCCAGCACAAGTTTAGTAATTTCTGTAATTTTTTACTGATGTGTCAACTCAAGGTGTCGACACATCATATGATGTGTTGACACATGAAGAAGATGGGTCGACTCAGGTTGGTACGCAGCAATATTTCAAATGGCACAGATGATGTGTCGACACATGAACCTTATGTGTTGACTCAAGGTGTCAACACATGGATCAATACATCGCCTAAGACTTTCAAGCCACAGAACTTGCTGAAGTTGTAGGGAATAGTTGATGTGTCAACACATGGATGCAATGTGTCGACTCAATGTGTCGACTCAACTAAGAATGTGTCGACTCAGCTAATTTTTTCAAAGAATTTGAATGGAACACTTTGAACTTGTATTGACTCAAGAAGAACATGTGTCAACACATGAAGAGAAAGTGTCGACACATGGAGTTCTGACAATAGTAACGACTAGTTTTTTCAAGCACAGAACTCACCCAAATGCCCTCCAACGGCTAGTTTTTCAAGTGTAACGGCTATATTTTGGTTTTGAGGGCTTGAGAAGGTATATAAAGGCTCCAAATCAAATCAAGAAAATATGTATTGAATATCCTTAAAGAATTTAGAGAGAAAAGAAGAGAGAAGAGCCTTAACTCCTATTCATTCAAGGTTCAACCACTCACAAGCTAAAGGAAGCCTCCAAGCATTCAAAGCCATCAAGAGCATTAAAGATCATTCAATCTTGGGCATTCAAAAGGCTTCAACAAGAGCAAAGCAACACTACGTTGAGCTACATCGACTTATTTGCTTTATTATTGAAAGCTTACATTGGTTCTTTATTTCTCCAACTTATATCTTGTAAAGGTTATTGGTTAGCCTATTGGAAAACCAAGTGAGGTTATTGGTAAGCCTTGAAAACCAATTAGGTTGGTGGTTAGCTTGCAAAACCACTAAGTTTCTTTGTTAGCCCGGAAAACCAAGGGAGGTTTTTGGTTAGCCTTGTGAAAACCAATTAGGTTCTTGGTTAGCCCGTAAAATCAAGTGAGGTTGTGACTTGTAAGCCTTGTAAAATAAGTCAGGTTTTGATTAGTGAGCCCAGAAAACTAATCGACTGTAATCATTGGATTATAGTGAATTCCCAAGGGGATCTTGGGGAGTGGATGTAGGTGCATTATTGGCATCGAACCACTATAGCTTGTTGTGTTTGTGATTGCTTATTCTCTCCTTCCTTGCTCTTTACATTCTTGCTTATTGACTTTAATTTTTGCTGCACTATTACTTTAGAGCATTGCACTTAAATCTTAGTACCTTGTTGAATTAAATTTCATATCTTGTCTTGTGAAGTTTGCTACTTGTATTATCAAGTTTAGCTTTAAATTTTTTAGAGACCCAATTCACCCCCCCTCTTGAGTTGCTTTCTGGGCAACAATCTTATTGCATGATTGCTAGTCTGGAAATAAATTGAGTACAATTGATTTGAAAAAAGCATGGTAATATTTATTTGGTTGATTTAGATGATCTATCTTTGTCTAATGGATAATGCCTTATTGTAATGAATTCTACTAAAGATGAGACAAGTTGGCTTTGGCATAGAAGATTAGGGCATGCTATTATGTATCTACTTTCAAAATTTTGCAAAAAGAATTTAGTTGGAGATTTACTTGAACTTTGTTTTGAAAAAGATAGAGTTTGTTCAGCATGTCAATTTGGAAAACAAGTTAAAACCTCCTTCAAACCAAAAGATTTTGTAACTACTAATAGGCCACTTGAACTACTTCATATGGATCTCTTTGGACCAACTAGAACATCAAGTCTAAGAGGCAAGAGATATGGATTAGTCATAGTGGATGATTTTTCGAGATTTACATGGGTTTTCTTTCTAGCACATAAAGATGAATCATTTTCTGCATTCATAAAGTTTTATTGAAAAGCTTCAAATGATAAAGGTGTTTCAGTTGTTTGCATTCGTAGTGATCATGAAAATAAATTTGAAAATCAAGATTTTGAAAACTTTTGTAATGAAAAAGGTATTGAACACAACTTTTATGCACCTAGGACACCTTAGCAAAGTGGAGTAGTAGAAAGAAAAAAATTATACTTTAGAAGAAATGGCATGCACTATGCTTTGTGAAAATGATTTACCGAGATATTTTTGCGATGAAGCTATTAATACTGCATGTTACATTTTGAATTAAGTTTTAATCCATCCTATTTTGAAGAAAACTCCTTACGAACTTTGGAATCAAAGAAAACCAACCTTAAAGTATTTTCGAGTTTTTGGTAGCAAATATTTTATCTTAAATAATGAAAAAGATGATCTTGGAAAATTTGATACCAAGTCTGATGAAGGTATCCTTTTAGGATACTCCACATCAAGCAAGGCATATAGAGTTTTCAATAAAAGAACCTTAGTGGTAGAGGAGTCTATGCATGTTATTTTTGAAGAATCTACTAACAAATCCTCAGGAAAGAGGATACTTCTGATGAATGTGTAGGTGCTGACAAGCTTCAAAAGTTGACACTGAATGATCAACCTCCTCAGCCAAATGAAGAAGATCAAGACAAAAGTGAGAAAGGAGAAGACACTCCAAAGCACCAAGATCTACCTAAGGAGTGGAGGTATGCTCATAGACATCTTAAGGAATTAATCCTAGGTGATCCATCTAAAGGGATAAGAACTCGAGCTTCAATTATAAATGAATGTGACTATATAGCTTTTGTATCACAAGTAGAGCCTAAATATTTTGAAGAAGCTGAAAAAGATCCTAACTGGATTAATGCCATGCAAGATGAACTAATTCGGTTTGATAGAAATAATGTTTGGACATTAATAGAAAGACCATCTAATATTTATATTATTGGCACTAAATGGGTATTTAGGAATAAATTAGATGAAAATAGAATTGTTGTTAGGAATAAAGCTAGGCTAGTTGCTAAAAGCTACAACTAGGAGGAATGTATTGATTTTGATGAAACTTTTGCTCTTATTGCTAGACTTGAAGCAATTAGACTGTTATTAGCATTTGCTTGTTTTATAAATTTTAAACCGTTTCAAATGGATGTTAAGAGTGCTTTTCTAAATGGTTTTATGACAGAAAAAATTTTTGTTGAACAATCACCTAGATTTGAAAATCATGCACATCCTGATTATGTTTTTAAATTGCACAAAGCACTTTATGGATTAAAGCAAGCACCTCGAGCCTAGTATGAAAGACTCAGTAAATTTTTGATTGAAAATGAATTTTCTAGAGGCCATGTTGATAAAATATTATTTTTGAAAAAAAAGATAATGATTTATTTGTAGTACAAATATATGTTGATGATATCATTTTCAGTGCTACTAATGAGATTCTTTATCAAGAGTTTGCTAAGCTAATGCAGGGTAAGTTCAAGATGAGCATGATGGAAGAACATAATTTCTTTCTCAGACTCCAAATCAAGCAAACCAAAGATGGAATCTTCATCAACCAAGCTAAGTATACAAGAGAGATTATAAAGAAGTTTGGGATGGAGACTACTAAATCAATAGGTACGTCTATGAGCCCCTCTTGTAGACTTGATAAGGATGAGCATGGTAAATCAGTAGAACAAAAGTTATACAGAGGTATGATTGGCTCCTTATTGTACCTAACTGCTAGTAGACCAGATATAATGTTCAGTGTATGCATGTGTGCTATATATCAATCTGAATCTAAAGAATCATATCTGATGGCTATTAAGCGCATTATTAGATATCTATCTGGTACTATTGATATTGGTTTATGGTATTCTAGAGATTCACCTGCTGAATTGATTGGATATTCTGATGTTGATTTTGCTAGTTGTTAATTGGACAGAAAGAGTACTAGTGGTACTAGCCAATTTCTTGGAGTTAACTTAATCTCCAAGTTTAGCAAGAAACAAACTTCAGTTGCACTATCCACAGCTGAGGCTAAGTATATTGTAGCAGAAAGTTGTTGTGCTCAAATCTTATGGATTAAGCAATAACTTGAAGATTTTCGAATCAAGTTGACTAGTATACCTATAAAAAAAATAATACTAGTGCTATTTGCTTGACTAAAAATCCTGTTCAACATTCTAGGAGTAAATATATTAAAATTAGACATCATTTTATTAGAGATCATGTTGAAAATAATGATGTCGTACTTGAATTTATTAGTACTGAATTTCAATTAGCTGATATTTTTACTAAACCTCTTCTGGAAGATTAGTTTTGTATGATTAGAAGAGAGCTCGGGATCATTAATCCTTTTGAATAAAATTTTCCTATCATTTGACTCAAATTAGATCAATTTGACATCAATCTTACTCAATCATTGCTAATTTTATTGAATATCATTGAATTATCTGTGATTTTGATCAAACCTTTAATCTCTTATTTTTTGGTTCTTAAGTTGATGTGTCGACAGATTAATATGTCAATGCCTGAATTTGTTGACACATTCGTGAGTCGACACATGAATTGCAGCATATTGAAAATAAAAGCATTTCAAAAGGTTTTTTCCTCATTTTATCTTCCCTCACGAGCCGACACATACCCTAAGGTACTCCAAACTCTTCCTTCCCTCTATTTTGTGCTTTAAACTTCTCTGATTCGTTGTTCAAAGCACTTTCTTGTTCAGATTTTGCGACATTTTGCCTACCATTTGCATTTTGAGCCCTAGAAACTCTAGGTTTTCACTCCAAAGTTGTCCAATTTTTTATTCTGAGAAATGGGACCCCAAAAGCTAGTAGTCCATCACCCTCGTCAGTCTAATCAGGAGGAGGAAAGAAGAACGAAGGTCAGACACAAAGCTAGAGCTCCAATTCTGCCTACTCGGCCACTTTTGTAGCTTCTAGCCGGATGAGTTTGAAGACCGTCGTTAGGGGACGATGTGTAGATTTTAGTTTTGTCGACTAGCAGCACTTCAAGATCGGACAGTGGATTCGAGAGGCTGGTTTGACATCATTTTGCTCACTAAGCAAGAGATATTACCCAGGGCTTATTCGAGAATTTTATGGATTACTAGCTCGTGGGTCTGATGGTTGGATGGCATAGGTGAGAGGCAGGGACATCCCAGTTACTTCAAAGGTACTAAGCAGAGTATAGGATATTTTGATGACTGGATCAGTGGTGGACAGACTGATTGATCATGTGAGTGGTCTCCAGTGTATCTTCGAGTCAAATATATTGCTTGAGGGAGCCACCGTACCTGCATCCCATCTATCAGCAGAGATGAGACTGTTGCACCATATTGTTGCCCGGATCCTTCTATCGAAGACCGGACAGTTCGATTACATCACTGAGAGAGAGTTGCTAGTGATGGTCTTATTAGTTCAGCGCACACCCGTCCGCCTTCCCGTGCTCATGGTTCACCAAATGATGGAGGCTTCGATGAGTCAATGACTCTGCCTACCCTATGGGATGGGGTTAACCTTACTATTCAGGGATTATGGCATCAGCTTTGAGGACGAGCCCTTCCGCATGCGACTTCATACTGATGTGTATGACAACAGGTCATTACACAGGATGGGTTATCATTTGTTCCGAGGCCAGTGGAGACAGAGAGTATCTAGTTAGGCCGACGATAGAGCTGATGATGATGATGCTACAGAGGAGGAGCGCATCCTCTCCTACGAGGTAGGACTTACTGTGAGTTAGCCTGAGATAGCAGCACAGCCAGGGGTTGCATATTAATTTGAGCCTACTACTTCAGTACAACCTCAACCAGTTTAGACGAGGACTTCGAAAGTTTCAGATAGTTTATTGGACAGAGTTAGATGCATTGAGATAGATGTTATGATCATCAGACAGTGTCTTGACTGCTTCATTGCTAAGACCAAAGAGAGCCACAGTGGACTGAGTGATGGCATCTTAGTTATTCTGACCGCTCTATCTAGACCTATAGGGAGTGCTCCAGCTTTTGATACAGCTCCACCTGCTGCAGCACCAGTTGTTGATGGAGATGATGAGGAGACTGACTCTAATGGATTCAACTTTCCAGATCTAATTTCAAAGCCAGCGACAGAGGTGACGGTAGACTTGCCCAGGAGTTCCACTTGCAACCCTTCCAGCTCACCTACCCAGACTCCAGTTATATATTCTCCATCTAGATCAGTTGATTATATTCCAATCCCTATTCTTTCACCTATAGTTGATTCTCTTGTTGTTCATTCACCGGTTATTGATTCACCCGTTGTCGATATACCCATGATTGACACCCCTATCATTGATTCATCGATTGTAGATTCACCCATTCATTCATCAGCTGATACACCTACTGTTGATACACCTATCGTATCATCAGCTGATACACCTGTTTTTGATACACCCTCTATTGTTTAGCCTACTATCCATACATCTTCACTTATCCAAGAGCTTGGTTTTTACACACCTGGCTTTCAGTATCTTGACTCCGGTCCCTCCTTTGATCGTACGCCACTTCCAGTAGTCATAGAGACTATCGACCTGATCTGTTCTATTCCTACTAAGGACATTGCTTCCACTTCTTCTCCAGCCAGAGGTCGGATGTATGCTCGATGTAGAGGACGTGGTCGTCGTACCCCTCCACGACTGACCAGGACCTACCTTCGAGATCTCAGATCGATGTGGCCTCGAGCTCGATCTTTTACTGATATAGGATCGATTGAGATTAGATCATCTTATGATGATGTTGATGAGGATGAGGATGAGGATTAGGATATCTATGTATTTTTAGATAGTTTACTTTTGTGCATCTGTTGTATGTTTTATTATTGTACAAAATCTGACTCTAAATGAAATACTATGTTATACTTTATGTTTGTGACTTCAAATGAATGAAATGATCTAATCTTCCTTAGTACTTCATTGTCTTCATATATAAATGAATGAATGAATTTTTATTATAATTCAATGCTATGTCTGAAATGTATAGCCTATTTGTCTTCCTACCTTTTTAATGATAACAAAAAGGGGGAGTAATAAGACTAAAGTAAAAATTTGATGTATATTTATGATGTGTAAGGGGTAATAAGAGTATTTGAAAATTTGAAAATTATTTTGAAAACTTGAATTGAAAAGTGTTTACAAATTCCTTAAGTAAGGGGGAGCAATACTATGTTTATATTGAAAATCGAAAAATCCTTTATGAATTGAATTTCATCCTAAATCCTTTCCTTAAATATTTGAAAAGATATTTTCGAACTCTTTTATGGATCAACAATTCAAGGAAAGCCTTGTTTAATGCTAGATTTCTTGTAAAGTATCACGATACGTGTGTTTATGTCTTATATATCCCAAAGCTCTGATACTCTCAATCATTATAACAAGCTCTGACACTCTTAATCAGTATATCACACTTGTTCTGGAGCATCTTGTCAATAGTGCAAATTACCTTGATACACCTATTGCATTTAGCTCTATGCATCTTGATAAATTCTTTTAAAAGTTTTTTATGCAATTTATACTTTAAGATTTTATCATCATCAAAAAGGGGAAGATTGTTGACTCCGTTATTGATTTTGATGATAAGCAAAATGGTTAAGTATAAGTTGAGTACTAATGATCTCCTTGAAGTATGTTTTTATAGAAAAATGTGCTCATAAATTTTGAAAAAGTTTGTTTGATTGAAGAAGCTAAGTTTGGATGAAAAGATCTGTTCAAAGAAGACTTGGACAGTTAAAGTTTGCTTGAATGATTAATTGAGTGAAGTATAAATTTGTTTCAACACAAGTTCAGATATTTTTATGAAGATTTCAGTGAGGTATCGACTCAAAGTATCGACACATGACACCAAGTATCCACATATGGAAGTGAAGTATCGACTCAAGCCGGTATGCAAAGAATGTTTCAAATGGCATGGCTGAAGTGTCGACTCAAAGTGTCGATATATGGATTAGCTCATCGCCTGAGATTTTTAAATCACAGAACTTGCTGAAATTGAAGAACTGCAGAAGTGTTGACACATGGAAGCAAAGCGTCAACTCAAAGTGTTGACTCACCTGAGGAAGTTACAATACATCTGAGATTTTCAAAGAACCAGATTGAAGATTTTTGAATTGGGTGTCGACTCAAGAAGTTCAAATATCAATCTAAAGTATCGACTCATAGCCTGAAGTGTCGACACATGGAGTTCTAGGAACAGTAATGGCTAGTTTTTCAAATGCAGAACTTGACCCTTTTGCCCTCCAATGGCTAGATTTTCAAGTCTAATGGCTAGAAACTGGATTTGAGGCCTTGGGAAGGTATATATATGCTCCAAATCAAATCAAAAGAATAATTATTGATGGAAATGAAATAGGAGCAACCAAGAGAGAAGAAAAGAGAGCATTCACTCCTATTCATTGAAGATTCAACCACTCTCAAGCAAAAGCAAGCCTCCAAGCATTCAAGAGCTTTGAAGAGCATTAAAGATCAACCATTCTTGAGTATTCAAGAGGCTTCAATAAGTTCAAAAGCACTACAACATCGAGCTTCAAAAAGATACCCGCTTTTTATTAGAAAACTTTTATTATTTCTCTACTTCAAAAACTTAATTGTTGTAAGGGTTCTTGGTTAGCCTATTATAAAATCAAGGGAGGTTATTGGTGAGCCTTTGAAAACCAATTAGATTCTTAGTCAGCTCAGAAAACCAAGGGAGGTTGGTGGTGAGCCTTAAAACCATTTAGGTTCTTGGTTAGTCCGTAAAACCAAGTAAGGTTTTAACTTATGAGCTTTGTGAAAACAAGTTGGGTTTTTGATTAGTGAGCTCGGAAAACTAATCAACTGTAATCGATAGAGATTATAGTGAATTCCCAAGAAAATCTTGGAGAGTAGATGTAGGTGCATTGGATAGCACCGAACCACTATACTTCTTTGTCTTTGTGGTTGATTGTTCTCTCTATTTGCTCCTTCATTTATTGCTCTTTAATTTTGCTGCATTTTTACTTAAGAGCATTATATTTGAATTCATAGTACCTTGATTGATTGTTGGATTGGATTGCATAGTATTGCATTGCATCAAGTAAAAATTTTTAGAGATCCAATTCACCCACCCTCTTGGGTTGCTTACTGGGCAACATTTCTATTATTTCCCATGGCTTTGATACTTGGTGCATGAACTAATCTATGAGTCAACACTATGTCAACACTATGAGTCAATACTTGAATAGTAAGTGTCAACACTTGGGCATGACGGTTGAAACTTTGTGTGCCACTATATTTTATTTTTTAAATCTTTTCTGAGGATTGATACTTAAGATCCTTGAGTCAACACTTAAGCTATGCCACTTGAAAAATATGTGCCAAACTTTGAATTTCGAAATCTTGACATGTTTTCTTCCATTTTACCTTCAATTATCTACTAAAACATTATATCCTTAGCTTGTGCACATTGAAGACATTTAAAACATGAAAATCTTCTTGGTTATCGATTGATCATTTAAGTTTATAATTTATAAGGCCTAAAGGGTATCTGAAACATTTATCTCATAACTTTAATAAATAATTAGTACCTCAAATATACTCATATATTTTATTATTCATCAAAATAAAGACCAGAGTCAACACAATTCATATGGCACACAATGACCTATGCTTGATAAACATTGTTGTCCTAGGTAACAACATATCATTTATTTTTTGGTCACGAACATATTTAAGAACTACATGACAAATCCTCCTTTGTATTACAAAAGTAGTGGTAAGGACTTCATCACATAAGATCTCAAAAAGAAAGATGTATAAATAATGATGAACTTTCTTAAATAACCTTTATTTATTAATGATTCATATATAAATTACAAGGAGCTCAATCATCTATAGTCTAAATGATTGGTTTTAAGATACATTTTCTAACAAGGGCGTGCATGAGTTTTTTGAAAAGCTTTTCACCATGAAAAGAGAGTGGGGCATGGGATTTCTAGGCATGAAAAAAATCAAAGTGGAAGTGTTACTTAGGTGTGGGTTTTATTAGATTTAATATAAATTTTTGGAAGAGAGAGAAAAATCTATTTTTCTTCTTGTTTTCTACCACCACATCCTATACTCCTAGCCACCCTTCATAATCTCTGGGAGCATCTGAGTGATTTGAAGGAGGAACTTCAATCAAAAATCAAAAGGTCTCCATGAAAAGCTTGCACTTTAAGGAGATTGATTAGGTCCAAGGTTTTGTGTGGACGTCATGTAAAGGCCATATGCTAGTGTGGCTAGAAGAACCTCAATTCCATGGTAATTAGCTATAGTGATCTTCGACCCATATAAAGGTAATGGGTTCTTAACTCAAATATATGACTGATGTGATATATAGATTTACTTTCATAGATTCAATCTATGCTTGTTATTTTGTTTTCAAATTTTATATGCAAAATATCATATCATGATCCTATTTGTATTGAGATTTAGATTAGATCTTATATATATTGTAGATTTATTAGACTAATCTAACTATTTCTGATGTTTTAATCAAAAAAAGTTTTGAAAAAGTATGCATGGAACCCCTATTTTTTCCTTCACTAACACTATTACTAGGGGTGCCACATGGAACCCTAGTGGTGAGCAAAGAATGGCATAGGGGAAGGATCCCTTTGGCCATACACTGTAACCCCAGCCATACGTAAACTCCTCCTTGATTGGGGGATGCTATGGTAAAAAGTAAAGTAGGGGGTGATGGTAAAAATCAGGAGGAGGGTGCCTATAGTTCCCTAACAACCTCGAACAAACAAAGAGCACGTAAGTGAGTTTTTATTATTATCAAAAGTGTCCAAGGGCTACAAAATAGTCATCACTAGAGACAAATGATGCCAATAAAAAAGGAAGAAAATAGAAGAAGAAGAGAAAGAAAAGGAGAAAGAGAGAAATGGCATTTCTCTGACTCTCTGTCACTTCCAAAGAAAAGGAAAAATAGAAATGGCATCTCTTTGACTCTCCATCATTTTCCATAAGTACATTTTGTATAAGAAAATATAAAAGAGACAGAATGTCCTCTCTCTAACTCTTTATCATCTTTTGCATAAAAGAGAAAGAAAAAGAGAGAGAAGTGGTATCTCTTTGACTCTCCATCACTTTTCAAAGTACTTTTTGTTAGATGTATACCTTAGAAGCCAAATTGGTATGAGACATTGTAACTTTTTTAAAATATAAATTTGTACTTAATTTATTGAAATCAATAAAATTGGGCTTTATAATTTTCATTTATATCTAATGTGTCTATAAATCATCCATTAAGTAAATGGACAATGACACATATTCTTATGAGTTGAGAATTTAAGATATGTTATCATAGATTAACTCCTAAAAGTTCATGATCATTAGATCATCATGAGGATGGTGATCAATTTATCAAGATTGATGCATGATTGCCTTCCTTCCGGGTAGATGAGTCTTGAGTCTATAGTATAGAGACACTAAAGCGAGAGTACAAGTGGTTATTAATGAACAATATTACTAAGCATGACCATGTTCAAGAAGTCACATGGATTCCTACTCACTCATCAGTGACTTCTTACATGCTGTAGTTGTATGAGTAATTCCTTGATCTATGGTATCTCGGCTACTCATAGCGAGGTTGCTATGGTTTAACAGCATATAAACATAGTCCCTAGCCATTCAAAATCTTATGGTATTTGTTGGCTATAGTAGCTTCACTGTAGGAGTAGCAAATACACTTATACGGGATCTATCGACCTTAGTAGTAAAGGTATAATCCTATATAATCTAATTGGCTAAGTCCTTGAATATGTGGTCATAGTAGTGTGATATTGAAAAGGAGTTTTCATAAAAATTATAATTGAACTTAAGCTAATTAAGTTTGGTATATGATGGATGCTTAAGATTTGACCAGCTTCCATAACCTGCATCCTATCAAGATTTTTGATAAAGAAATTTGATCATATAGTAAATACACCTAGAGATTCATTTCTATTCTACTGGGTTATTACTACATACTGCCAGGTATCACTGGTGTATTGTGAGAGCTTATTAGGATCATTTTTGAATAAACGATTCATGTTAGGGTTGAGCTAAAATTGTTTTAATTTATCAGAAAAGTTTCAATAATACTATGATAAAGATTTACTACATCCCACTACCAGATGGAATAGAACCTGAGGAATCATATACAATAGGAGTCAACCTAACCATGAGTATAGATTTATGTAAGAGTTACATATTTAGTATCTGCTAATTTTGGCACTTGCCAATTTTGGCTCTTGATGAAATTAGTACTTGCTAATTTCAGCACATACTAATTTTAGCTTGACAGACCTATTTATAAATGCTACAATAATTTTTGATTTCATTATTTGACTTAATTAAATTAGATTTAATTATTATTAATTTTATTTAATGTTAATTGGATTTGTAATTCAATTTGACTTGAATTTTTGACCTAGTCAAATTGGGTCAACAACTTTTTTTGATTTTGGTTAAATTAAGGTGTGAAATGAGTTTCAAACTTAGTCAAAAATTAGTCAAAACTAACTAGTAGCTAGGAGACCCAGTTAACCGGGTCTCTCTCTCTTATCTCACATAGAAACCAAAAGGAGGGCATGAAAATGTATGCCTCCTCTTGGCATGCACAATGAGAATAGGGAGGCACCAAGTTGGCAACCCTCTTTCTCATCTAAAACTCTCTTTCCTACTGGATAAAATTGGATTCTTATCTAGATTTAAAATTTGATTAAAATAGATAAGAAACTAGTTTTATCTAAATATTTAAGAGGCATTTTTGAGGAAATTTTTCATAAAGTTTAAGATACATTGAAACTAGGCTGTGCTGAATAAATTCTGACATAGATTCCTTCCAAAATTTATCCTAATTTTTTTTCTCTATGAAAAATAGAGTATAATATCTTTATAGAAATATAAGAGGTGAAAATTTTAAAAAAAAATCAAAAAATATTCTTTTATTTTTTGGTATTTAATTTCTTGAGAGAATAAGAAGGAAGGCTATTGAGTTCTAGTTTAGTATAGAAAAAGAAGGTCTATTTCTATGCTTGAAGGATGACCTGCAAGGATCAAGCTATCTGCAAGGATCAAGCTATCTGAGGGTCTTGGTAATTCGATAAGGAAGGCTTTGTGTAGATACCAACAGAGGTCAAGCATGTGAACAGCTTTGATAACCTGATAGATCCGATTGATTCAACAAATTCTGTACTAGAAGAGGGAGTGAAGTAATCTAGGTAAGTGGATCCTTCATATTATAATTTTATATGATTTCATATATGATATTATTATTATTCCAACGTATTAGAAAGTTAAATAGATGATTTATGATTTAATTTTAAATCAACATGCTTGTAAAATTTGTTTTGCATGATCTCTGCTTCCATTGCATCTAGAATTTAGAACCTAGTTCTGCATGCTAGTCATCTTTGTATGAATCGTAACATTTTTTGCATAAAAAAATAAGAAAGAGAGAGAAATGACATCTCCCCGACTCTTAATCATCTTTTGCATTCCGATCTATGTAACGTGTTCTTGGTTGTTTCCTCGTTGATTCAAGGTCCTAACAGGAGGTGGATCAGGTTTGGAACATGTTCTAATGGTGTGGTAGGCATTGGAGAAGAGGAAAAGGCTAGCACTAGGATTTTTAATCAAACTAGGAATCCCTAGCACCCAAGGATTTAGAGCTACCCTTTGTCTTAGCTATTTGGAGTTTGACTAGGAGATTTGGAGGGCTTATTCCACGCTAGTTTGAGATCCCAAACAAGATTTTTTATTTCTGGAATAGATCTAGAAGGTTTGTGGAGAGTTTGACAAGCTTGAAGGCTCCTAGACATCAAGACTACTATAGGAAGATACTGCCAAGGAATCCTATCGAACAAGGACTCCTCCTTATCCATGTTTTTAGTCCAAATCTTCATATCCCAAGGTACCACACCTCTAGCCCTAGTTTTTAAAGCATTTGGGGATGGAGTTTGAGATCTAAAAGTGCATCTGAGGTCCATTAAATCATGAAGACACGAACTAGGTTGCTGTAGCAAGATTCTTGATGCACAATAACTTAGGGCTATGTGTTTGGCTATCCAAATGATATCGAGTTATCATGAAACTTGATAGAGAGCTTCCTCACCGATATCTTAATGTCTATGCATGAGCACGATAGTCACAACATTCACTCCTCCATCTATTAAAAGTTCTTGATTTATCTTAAGGCCTTAAAGAAGGGTAGGCACTTGTCATCGGACCTTGTGATAATTTAGCTTAGGATGGTGACAGATCCTGCATGATGCTATACCTCCTTCCTACTCCTAGGGGGTGACATCTCTAGGATTGCTCGAAGCTTCTTGGGATTAGCCTCAATTCCATAATACGAGACCATGAAATCCTAGTACTTCTAGGAAGAGATCTTAAATGTGCATTTGTTGGAGTTGAGCCGTATACGGTACTTCTACAACATGTGGAAGGTCTCCTCCAGGTCGACCATATGATATCCTTCCTTGTGGTTCTTCATAAGTATATTGTTGATGTATACTTCCATATTACATCTAATCTAGTCATTGAAGACTTTGTTGATGAGTCACTGGTAGGTGGCTCTAGCATTCTTTAAGTCGAAGGGCATGACTTTGTAGTAGTACAACCCCTGGTCAGTGTTGAACACCATATTTTTCTCATCCTCAAGCACCATCCAGATCTGGTTGTACTTAGAGAAGACATCCATGAAGCTAAGGGTCTTGTGTCTAGAGGTCGAGTCCACAAGTTGATCAATCTTGAGCAGAGAGAACTATCCTTTAGGCAGGCCTTGTTCAAGTCAATAAAGTCATACATGCTCACCATTTGACATTGGCCTTCTTCACTAAGTCTATGTTAGTGAGCGAGTCTAGGTACTAGACTTCTTGAATGAAATTGGCCTTCAGAAGCTTCTCCACCTCCTATTTTATGGCACGCTGGTGCTTAGGGATAAAGCTTTTTTTTCTTTTGGTGAACTAGGAGATGCAAGGGGTCAACATTGAGGCAAAGCACCATGACCTTAGGGTTGACACCTGACATATCTGCTACAATCCATGCGAAGATGTCAGTGTTCACATGGAAGAACTCCACCAAGTTGGACTTGAACCTCACTTTGCTTGCTCTTGATGTAGACCATGAGGGAGGGTTGGATGAGTCCAAGGGAATAAGAACCAATTATTTTTATAGGGTCTCCACCCTGTAGCATCTATTGATCCTAGAGGTCGAGGATCTTTATGGACATGGCTTCCTTAGGCTTCTTGCTCTTGACTGTCACCATGTAGCATTGTCTTGCCAAGGCTTGATCACCTCAAACCTTGCCTACCACATTGGAAGTGGAAAACTTCGTGAGCAAGTGTAGGTCGAGACTATAACCCACAAAGCATTCAGACCTGATCTTCCTAGGATGGTGTTATAGGCCACTGGTATCCTGACCACCAAGAAATCTAGGAGGATTGTAGCCTATCTCTGAGCTTGGCAAGTTATCACAAGAAGAGGACAATGCCTTAGATGGGCATGGCATCTCTGAAAAATCCAATCAAAGGAGTGCTTACCCTTTGGAGGTAGTCCTTGAGAAAACCCATATGAGAGAAAGTACCATAATAGTGAATATCTATAGAGCTTCTATTATCTACCAAGATTCTTCTTACATCATGATTAGAGATAGCAAGGGAAATAACCACAGGATCATCATGCAGGAACAAAACTTTGTTGGCATTGATGGTAGAGAAAGTAATAGGATCCTCCTTCACCCTCTAGCATTTGGACTGGGGAATTTCTATTTGGACCACCCTAGGATAGGCTCACTACCTAGAAGAGCTTGCCCCTCAGTAGCCAATCTACCGAGATGGTACTGACAAGGATCCTATTCTTCACAGGAGGTTTGATTGTCAGCTAGGGCTCTCCATCAGTGGCCTCTGAGGTGTTGGGCTTTTAACATACTTGCACAAGTAGCCTCACTGAATTAGCGACTCAATCTCCCTCTTCAAGGTAATGTAGTCCTCAGTGTCATGCCCTTAGCCCCAATGAAATTGATAGTACTTTTTGGAATCCTTTCGAGCCTTCTTGTTCATCTTTCCTAGCCACTGGACAATATCTTAACCTTTAATCTCCATCAGGATTTTCCCTTGGGAGCATTTAAAGGGGTGAAGTCCATGCAGTGAGGCTACCCAGAACTTCCAGAATGAGAGCGAAACTCTTTGTCTTGCTTCTTCTTCTATTGCTACTACAGTTGCGACTATGGAGGAAGAGAAGGATGGATGCAATCCTCACCCTTCTCCTACTTCTCTACCATGACTTCCTCGATGTTAATGTACTTTTCAACATAGGCCAACAGTTCAAAAAGGCTTCTGGAAAACATTTTAGATAGAGAAAAACAGAAACTATTTCTATGTAGTCCCCTCTTCAAGGTTGACATAGCAATGGAGGGTTCGAGGACATGGATCTCTAGCTTGGCCACTTTGAATTGACCCATATAGTAGCAAAGAGACTCACCCTTCTCTTGTTGCATGGAGAAGAAGTTAGAGCCTCACTCATGCCTCTTGCTACTCTAGAACTGGATTGTGAACTATTGGCTGAATTCTTCAAAGAAATGAATCGATACTAGTGGGAGTCAGGTATACCAAGCTCTAATTACTACCCTGATGGTGGTTAGGAAGGATTTGCATATGAGGGCACTAGAAACCCCTTGAAAAGGTATAAGGGGCCTAAAGCTCTCCAGTGGTTGAAGGAGTAAATGATATCATCGAGCCTCTATAGTAGGTGCCCTGAAATGGTGAGGTACTGGATCTTCCATAATCTTATAGAAAAATAAGGGGCAAACCAAAAGTTGAGGCTCACCTGTTGGGATCTGGACAGAGCACAGTGAAAGATCAGGTTTCAAAATTTTCATTATTGAAACCCTGACCGACTAGAACCCTAAACCCTAGGACCACTTGATCATGACAACTAATAAATCCAAACTTTAGGATTATAGAGGAATACCTAGAATGCATTATTCCTTAATTCCACGAGGCACACAAGTGTATGCCCTCTAGAGTTGATCCATACAGGAACTAAACCAAGGAAGCACAACTATGAAGCTTGCTTGTTTGACTGGGACTCTTTGGTAGCCTTTCGGACTTTCTCCCTTTGCTGGAATCCCTACCCTTTGTAGGGCACTCAGAGATCACTCTAACTCCTCTCTCATATGCTGAATACCCCTTCTATTTTTCTTCCTAGGCTCTTGTCTTAATTAGACTAGCCTTGTCTTAAAAGAACAAGCTTTGTCTTAAAAAGACAAACCTTGTCTTAAAGAGAAGGAAGAGAAAATAGTAGGTAGTATTCTTCGGATGGGAGAATCTATTACTTTAGCATCAGAATACGATGCCTTTTATAGTGAGGGATGGGGTGCTTGATATGTCTCTCTTTCATCCATTTGATAAGACCCTTCAAGCAGAAGGAGTCTTATTAGGATGAGAGGTCATATCATGATAGACCTGATCATGCACCAAGAGACAAATTAATGTCTCTTCATTTTTTCACCCTTTTTCTCCATCTGCCACATGGCATTAACTAGTTATAGGAAGGCTAAGGGGCGTTAAATCTAAAAGAAGGCATCGGAGAAATACAGGAGCCTTCAAATAGAAGGACTCCTGGTTTCAAATTAGCACCATAATGAAGAGACGCAACTCTTCATTTCGTGCCAACTCCTTCCACACTAATTTCCCATTATTTGACCAGTCAAGCCCCTTCCAAAATGGCATGGAGATAAGGGAGAAAGTCTTAAACATTATCTAGAATTTGTGATTGATAAGCAAAAAGACTATTGGTCTTTTTGCACACGTTTATTTTGGCACACATCTATCTTGGTGCCAAGAGTCCAATCCAAGTTGGACTTTTCCATAATTCCAAGATAAGGCCCAAATAAATCTAGATAAAATCAGACAAATGCTATCCTAACTAGGAAATAATCCAATTTAAGTCCCACTTAAATTTGTTAGCCCAAATAGTAACATAATAAACCCAATCCAAATAGGTTAGGAGTTGGGCTAGCCAACATATGCTAGTATGTCAATTAGATAGCCAATTAGGATCCTTTGATCCTAATAAAAATACAATTGACTTTCTTGGCCAATTTGCTAATGTATGTGACCCTTTGGGTTCCACATCTAGCCAGTAGTAGGTCTAGGTCCAAGCCAATTTGATCTAATCAAACATGATTGACCTAATTAGGTCAAATTGAGCTGACCTAAGTTGTCAATTCGAACCAGCTTCCAAATTGACTCATGAATCCAATCCAATTTATTCATGAAAACCTACAAGACATGATTGACATCTAGCAATGTGTCATGCCTACTCGGAAGATAAGAAATTTGGTAAAAAATATCAAAATACCCTTCAGTAAAAAGTTACCATGCAATTCCATCCTTCGATCTTCCTTTATCCCGATTAAATGATGGGCAAGGATGAATGTCAAACCCTAGCACTTAATCTTTTTAAATCTCAATTCGATAATAAAGACTCGATCGATGAAAGATTAGAAACCCTATCTAATCTCATCATGCTTTGATCAAAGACTTCTTGAGTCATCATTCAAAGAGATCATACGGGATAACTTCTCCCCTTACTAGGAGTGATCAATTCTTTGTTGACCTATTCATTATCTTCATAGATAATCCACCATATCCAGAAATACCCCATACATGACTTAATTACCATTAATGAGTATTCACCAAAACATGGGTTTATGTGCATAAGATACTATGGTAGTCTCAGGTCTAAGGATCACATGTACAACTCCCACTAAGAGAACATTCTTTTGACAAGTAAGTAAGACTTCTATTTGATGTTCTCTTGTCATATCAGTTCAGTGGACTCATAATCTAATAAGCACCCACATCCTTATATTAGTGTCTCAATACAAGTGGTTGTGAGACCAACCACCATCTCCATTGAGCATATATAGGATGTGCTAGTCTTACCAGATTCATCGATCAATGAATTGATTATCCAATGACTAGGAACATTTTAGATTAGGGTTTATAGAAACTTAGGTCTCGCTATTATGATCTCCATCATAATCCTAATTTCATTGCCCTAACCTTTGGAGCTCATCATAATCTTGATAAAATGTAGTAGTATGATGAATTAAATGCCTTTTATTAATAAATAATATCATACATAAGCTGGAAGATCACAGAAATGCTCATACAAAGATTGGCTTTTAAGACATAATTTTTTCAATCTCCTACTTGTACTAAAGCCAATCGCCTTTGTATTTTACACCCATATAATCTAAGTGGTGATTAAACTGCTGCTATGGTGGTGCTTTAGGAATGGGTCTACTATATTGTTCTTTGTGTCTACTCGTTCGATGACAACATCTTGTCTTAGAATGAGGTGGAAGAATCTTATGATGTGCTTGGGCATTTAATAAGACCTTGGTTTCTTAGCTTGTGCAACAGCTCCAGTGTTATCATAATAAAGTAACACCAGTTGCTGTATAGCAGGAACCATGCCTAATTCTATGATGAATTTCTTCATCCACACAGCTTCTTTTATGGCTTCACTTGTAGCTATATATTCTATCTCAGTAACTAAGTTAGCTACAATTTGCTGCTTTGTACTCTTCCAATTCACTGCACTACCATATAAGGTAAAGACATAACCTAATATGGATTTGCCATCAACTAGATCTGATTGAAAACTAGAATTTGTATACATTTCTAGTTTCAACTCTGATCCACCATATATTAGAAAAATATCTTTAGTCCTTCTCAGGTACTTAAGAATATTTTTCACAGCTTTCCAATTATCCTCTCTTGGATCAGCCTGGAAATTGCTTACCATGTCCAAGGTATAAGCAACATCAGGCCTGGTACATAACATGGCATACATAATTGATCCTACAGTCGAAGCATAAGAGATCAAACTCATTCTCTCTCTCTTATGGTGTCTTAGGATACATCTTCTTGAAGAGGTGTATGCCTTGACTCATGGGCAAGTAACCTTTCTTACTTCCCTCCTTGTTGAATCTCTTTAACACTAAGTCAATGTACCTGATTGGGATAAGCCAAGCATCCTCTTAGATCTATCTCAATAGATCTTTATACCCAGTATATAGGATGCCTCTCCCAAGTCCTTCATGGAAAACTACTTTGATAGCCAATACCGACTAATTGCAATATTGGGATATCATTCCTAATAATGAGTATGTCATTGACATACAAAACCAAGCAAACAAGGGTACTCCCACTTATCTTCTTGTACACACATGGTTCATCCATATTCTTGATGAAACCAAACTCTTTGATTGTTTCATCAAAGTGGATGTTCCAACTTTTTAATACTTGCTTCAATCCATAAATAAATTTCCTAAGCCTTCATACTTGGTTTGGTCTCTTACTCGAGACAAACCCCTCTGGTTGTGACATATAGACTTCTTCCTCAAGATATCCACTAAGGAAAGTAGTCTTTATATCCATTTACTAGATTTCATAGTCATAGTATGCAGCTATGATAAGCAATATCTGAATGGACTTGAGCATGGCTACTGGTGAAAAAGTCTCATCATAATCAATACCATGTCTTTGTCTGAAACCTTTTGCCACCAGCCTAGCCTTATAGATCTTTATTTGACCTTTTGATCCAATCTTCTTCTTGAAGACCCATTTACATCCAATTAGATTTACTCCCTCAGGTGGATCTACTAATGTCCAAACCTGATTAGAGTAAATGGAGTCCATCTCAGATTTCATGGCTTCCAGCCATTTGTCAAAGTCTCCACTCATGACAGCTTCCGTATAGGTCATAGGATCATCATCTTGTATGATACTGGCTTCATTATCATTCCCAATAACAAAACAATATCTGAGAGGTGCACTCCGCACTCTCTCTAACCTATAGAGAGGAGGTGTGTGTTGTGGTTGTTCCTGAACCTTAGGAACATTTGGTTGAGGAATTGCTTCAGGTGTAGGTTGAACTTCTTCAAGTTTAAATATCCTCTCACTACCCTTTTCTTGGATAAACTCCTTTTCCAAGAATGTGGCATTCTTACTGACAAAGACCTTTTGCTCAATAGGGTGGTAGAAAAGGTAACCCATACCTTCTTTAGGATATCCTACAAACCTGCACTTGTTAGCCCTAGCACTTAGCTTATGTCCAAAAACATTCCTGACATAAGCAGGGCAACCCTAAATCTTAAAAAACTTAAGACTTGGCCTTCTCCCTTTCCATAATTTATATGGAGTGCTTTTAAATATCTCTGATGGCATCCTATTCAATATGTAGGTAGTAGTATATAGGGCATAACCCCAAAAGGATACTGGAAGATCTGTGAAACATATCATGGACTGTATCATGTCCAATAAAGTTCGGTTCCTCTTTTCTGCTACATCATTTAGCTGCGGTGTGTATGGAGGAGTCTATTCAAAGAGTACGCCTTTGTCTTTAAGATGATTAAGAAATTTACTAAATAAGTATTCTCTTCCTCTATTAGATCGAAGGATTTTAATACTATGCCCAGTTTGTTTCTCAACCACACTTTGATACTCTTTGAATTTATCAAAGGCTTCGGACTTGTGTTTCATAAAATACACATATCCGAACATTAATAAGTCATGAGTAAAACTAATGAAATAAGAGTATCCTCCTCTAGCCTGGAATGTCATAGGACCATACACATCTGTGTGTACTAGACCTAACAACTCAGTTGCCCTCTCTCCATATCCTATGAATGAAGATTTGGTCATCTTACCCATGAGATAGGACTCACAAGTTCCTAAAAGATCCAAAGGTTCAAAGAAATTTTCTTTGTATAACTTGTTTATCCTGGACTCACTGATATGACCCAAATGGCAGTGCCAAAGATACGTGACATTCACATCATCTCTCTTACATAAAGCTTTTAGGTCTCTGTTAACCTTGCAATGACTTGTAGATATGAGACCCACATGCGGTATCCAATATCCATGTATCAAAAGTTGAAGAACTCAATGACAAGTTTGTTAGTATCATGTACAAACCTTTTGATGCTCCACCAGCATCATGCTTCATACTTGCAAGACACAACTTGCAATTCTTCTTTCAATGCCTTTGCTTCCCATAATGGTAGCAGGTCTCATCAATAGAGGGCTTCCTTGCCTTTTTCCTCTTCTAAAAGCTACTCTTAGGGTTCCTTTTCTCTTTGAACCCTTCTTCATTGCCTGCTTCTTCTTTCCATTAACCAGAAAAAGCTGAGCCTTATCACCTTTAAAGTGGCTCTCTACTATCTTGAGCATATTCAGTAGCTCAAGCAATGACATACTCAGTTTGTTCATATGATAATTCATGACAAACTATGAGAAGGAATCTAGGAGTGATTGTAGGATCAAGTCCTGATTAAGCTCTCCATCCATCACAAACCCTAGTTGACCTAATTGAGTGATCAGGTCAATCATCTTGAGGACATGTGCCTAAGCAAAAGAGCCCTCACTCATCCATGCTCAGAACAATTGCTTCTATGTCTCATATTGAGCAGTCCAACTATGCTCTCTATAAAGCTCTTTAAGATTGAGCAATATGGACTAAGGATCCATTTCCTCATGTTGCCTCTGTAATTCATTACTCATAGAGCCAACATGATGCACTTGACAGTCATGCTGTCATTTTGTTATATTTTATATATGGCTCTTTCCTTCTCAGTAGCATCCTCTCCTACCAGATCTGGGTCAGGAGAATCGAGGATATAGGAAATCTTTTCCTGAGCTAATACAATCCTCAAGTTTTTTAACCAATCCACATAATTTGGACTGATCAACTTGTTGGCATCCAAGATGCCTCACAGTGAAAAAATAGGAGCCATAATATAAAAATCTACAGTAAGTAAAAAACAATTATAAGTAGATCACTTATGATGATATTCAGAATTAGATAAGGACTTTTGCATCTAATTGTGTCTCCTACTATTTTCTTTCGAATAACATAACCCTCGACTATGGTAAGTAGGAAACCCTGCCAGGGCTTCCTTAATGGGGTTGAGATCCCAATTCCTTATGAATGCCTTATGTTAATCACAACAAACACCCATGAGTTCAAGGGTAGGAAAATTCCTTTCCAATTACAACCCATGCAACTCTCAACATAACACTTGCCTCTAAGACACTTATAGACTTGTGTTAATCACAACAAACTATAATGTCTTAATTTTGTTAGACCCTTCATTTCCATATAGCCATATTTGATAAATGTTGTCCTTGTGTCAATCACAACAAAGCAACACCACCAATCATGCCATAAAGCATAAAAATATATTAAGAAAAATATCATATCAAATCCTAGAGTAAGCCTTGTGTTAATCACAACAAACCTACTATAGTTTTTGACATGAATTTGGCTTAGCATGAAGGAAGGCAATATGTAGTGTGCTTAATCAATTAGCATTTTCAAGTTAGGGTTTAGATATGAACAAATTGGCTAGTTAAGAGGAAGAGATGAGGGGGTCCCCCCATTGCTTTTCTTAGATACCAATTAAATTAGCTAGGTTAGACAATGAAACTAATTAAAAACCTCATTCCCTTTACCTTTCAAGAACCACTTGCCTAGACACCAATTGGCTGATTAAATCCTAATCGAATTTGCATCATGATTAATGTACACTATGACTAAATATAATTCTTATGATGGCTTTTAAGGTCTCAAACACATCCTAATTAATCATGTCATTATGAAACTCATTCCAGCAAACAAGCATATTAACCCTAATATGCATAACATGAGTATGATTATAACAACAATCCATTCATCTTATTTATTCATGGGACAAGGCCATAGCAGCATCCTAACACACCATAGGAAATCCCATTAAATGGGAAGAAAGGGCCATGAAACCTTCATTAGCTCCTATGATCGGAGGCCATGGTGACTAATCCAATCCGAAGCAGTTACTAGGATATTACGTATCTCATATGTGATATGAAATAATCATGCATCGATTCATAGCATAGCAAGCAATCAACACTAATGAGATTACTAATTATATGCATCAAAGTGGCTCTGATACCACTATTGGGATCCAGACAGAGCATAGTGGAAGATCAGGTTTCAAAATTTTCATTATTGAAATCCTGATCGGCCGGAACCCTAAACCCTAGGACCACTTAATCATGATAACTAATAAATCCAAACTTTAGGGTTATAGGGGAATACCTGGAATTCTATATTCTTTAATTTCCATGAAGTATATGCCCTCTAGAGGTGATCCACATAGGAACTGGACCATGGAAGCACTCCTAAGAAGCTTGCCTATTTGATTGGGACTCTTCCGGTAGCCTTTTCAACTTTCTCCCTTTGCTGGAATCTCTGCCCTCCTATAGGCACTCAGAGATCACTCTGACTCCTCTCTCAGACCTTAAATACCCTTTCAATTTTTCTTCCTAGGCTCTTATCTTAATTAGACTAGCCTTGTCTTAAAAGAACAAGCTTTGTCTTAAAAAGACAAACCTTGTCTTAAAGAGGAGGAAGAGAAAATAGTACGTAGTATTCTTCGGATGGAAAAATCTATTACTCTGGCATTAGAATATGATGCTCTTTAAAGAGAGGGATGGGGAACCTGATATGTCTCTCCTTTAGCCATTTGATAAGATCCTTCAAGCAGAAGGAGTCTTATTAGGATGAGAGGTCATATCATGATACACCTGATCATGCACCAAGAGATAAATTAATGTCTCTTCATTTTTCTAGCCTTTTTCTCCATCTGCCACATGGCATTAACCAGTTATAGGAAGGCTAAGGGGCTTGAAATCTGAAAGAAGATGTCGGACAAATACAGGAGCTTTCAAACAAAAGGACTCCTGGTTTTAAATTAGCACCATAATGAAGAGATGCAACTCTTCATTTTGCACCAACTCCTTCCACACCATTTTTCCATTATTTGACTAGTCAAATCCCTTCCAAAAGGGCATGGAGATAAGGGAGAAAGTTTTAAACATTATCTAGAATTTGTGATCGAAAAGTAGAAGGACTCTTGGTCCTTCTATGCATATTTATTTGGCACACATCTATCTTGGCACCAAGAGTCCAATCCATGTTGGACTCTTCCATAATTCCAAGAAAAGATCCAAATAAATCTAGATAAAATAAAATAAATACTATCCTAATTAAGACATAAACCAATTTAAGTCTCACATAAATTGGTTAGCCCCAATAACAAGCTAATAAACCCAATCCAATTGGGTTACGAGTCGAGCTAGCCAACATATGCTAGTATGTCAATTAGCTAGCCAATTAGGATCCTTTGACCCTAATAAAAATATAGTTGACTTCCTTGGCCAATTCTCTAATGTGTGTGATCCTTTGGATTCTACATCTAGCTAGTAGTAGGTCTAGGTCCAAGCCAATTCGATCTAATCAAACCTGATTGACCTAATTAGGTCAAATTGAGCTGACCTAAGTTGCCAATTCAAACCAGCTTCCAAATTGACTCATGAATCCAATCTATTTGATTCATAAAAACCTACAAGACATGATTGACATCTAACGATATATCATGCCCCAAAAGATATGAGATTTGATAGAAATTATCAAAATATCCTTTACTAGAAAATTACTGTGCAATTCAATCCTTCGATCTTCCTTTATCTCAATTAAGTAATGGGCATGGACAAATGTTAAACCCTAGCACTTAATCTTTTTAAATCTCAATTTGATAATGAAGACTTGATCAATGAAAGATTAGAAACCATATCTAATCTCATCATGCTTTTATCAAAGACTTCTTGAGTCATCATTTGAAGAGATCATACGGGATAACTTCTCTCCTTACTAGGAGTGATCGATTCCTTGTTGACTTACTTATTACCTTCATACACAATCCACCATATCTAGAAATACCCCGTACATGACTTAATTGTCATGAATGAGTTTGCACCAAAACATGGGTTATGTCCATAAGATACTATGGTAGTCACAGGTCTAAGGATCACATGCACAACTCCCACTAAGGAAACATTCTTTTGATAAGTAAGTAAGACTTCCATTTGATGTTCTGTTATCGGATCAGTTCAATGGACTCATAACCAAATGAGCACTTACATCCTTGTATTACTATCTTTACACAAGTAGTTATGAGACCAACCACCCTCTTCATTGAGCATACATAGGATGTGCTAATCTTACTGGATTCATCGATCCCCGAATTGATTATCCAATGACTAGAAATACTTTAGATTAGGATTTATAGAAACTTAGGTCTCACCATTATGATCTCCATCATAACTCTAATTTCATTGCCCTAACCTATGGGATTCATCATAATCTTGATAAGATGCAACAGTATGATAAATCAAATACTGTTAATTAATAAATAATTTCATACATGAGCTAGAAGATCATAAAAATGTCCATACAAAGATTGGCTTTTAGGGCATAATTCTTTCATCACCACCCGAAGGTTAGTCCTATCGGTGTTCTTTTAAGGAGCCATCCACTTCCTGGAGCTTGCAAGCTAGTTGTCTCATCACCCAGATCGTCAGGTGGGGGCGATGGCTTGGAGACTCGTTCAACGAAGTATCCTATATAAAGGAGGAGAAAATAAAAATAGAAGAGTTAGATTGACACATCTCGTCTGGCTCCTAATGGGAGCAATGATTGCATGATGCAATGGGTTGGGGTGAGGCTTGGCACGAGGCTCGTCTCATGCACTAAGCTAATCACCTCACCTATAAGGCCTCTAGCTTGGCAGGAGCGATCCTTGGCTCGCCTCACACCATGGGTTGTCTCTCCCGGTGGAAGGTAGATGCACAGGAGATGGATGGTGGGTCGGCTCCACCTCCAACCTTGATAGGGCTTGCTGCAGGCCCTGCACTAAGGTCATTACCTCCTTGACTTGCTGAGAAAGGTCCTAGAATTGCTTGACAGTGATGGTTGAGGCAATTAGTGATCCTGCCTCTCCCTCACTTGGAGGGATCAGAGATGGGGTGGCCAAGGTTGCGATTGCCTCGGTGGGAGCAGATACGATCATCCTTTTGCCTTTGGTCATGGCATGAGCTGTGGACAAAAGATGTCTAGAGGCAAACTCTAAATATCAATGAAGTTTATAGTTATGTTGACCCTTCCTCTAGCACCAATCCATTACCACACCGGGAGATGATACTGACTCAAGCTTGATTCTAACAGGGCTAGAGCTGAGATGGCTACTAATTTGGAGCCAAGTCTCATAGGGTGTTATCATCAGGAGTCAATCTTGTAAGATAAAGAAGGGTCAGAAGGCCCACACCAGGAAGGGATTCCTCGGTGATAAACCCTTCAATGCCTAACTTAGTCTCTTGGATAGGTAAATAGAGAAGGCTTGGAGTCCCCTCTAGATCTAAAGTGAAGTAGAGGGAGGAGCTAGAGAAAGAACAAAAAAGGGAGTCAAAATGAGATATATGGAAGAAGGGGCTCTTAGTACATATGAGACCTGCTTCCAAGGAGGTTGCACACTTGTGAGTGGAGTTACGGAGGCCAGGATACTTTGTTAAAGGTAGATATGTTGCGTGGCCTGGAAATATCTCGACAAATACTCAAGTGGATGCTCATAGAGTCAAGGAGCTTCAAGGTATGCTCTTAAGATGATAGACTTTCAATAGAGGTGTGGGTTCTCGGTTCCACTTTGCCTCACCTCCTTGCTTTTTCCTGTTGGCTCGCTTACCATGGCCTCTATCCTACTTACTTAGAGGGTCTCAGGGAACAAATTTATAAGCATATACCAGACACCTAAAGGAAGAGAAGAGGTATGATGTACATTGCATGGAAGTGGCATCTAGCACATCTCGATGGTTGCAAGCATGCCCGTGGTAGGGGCCATACCATGGTTGGTGCAGTAGAGAGGGGTGACTGGCATGGCACATCCTTACAAAGGGATGCTCTTCAGGAGGTAAGCATTAGGTTGCCACTCGTAAAGAATGCATGACTAGAGTAGACAGGGGTGATCCTGGTAATGGCCAACATCCCATCAGGAGGTTAGTGAGCATGTAGTTTGATGTCCAGGTGATGAGGCACTAAGGAGTAATCGGGTCATCAAAGCTAGCTAACACATATCCAGTGCTGGTTGGAGCCTTGGTTCCATGTTGGACCAACCAAATCTAATTGTATCATTCCCTATCTTCCACAAAGAACATTTTCTTTAAATCCTCTGTAAGTATATCCATATACCTTTTGGAGGATGGGAGATCCTACTAGACTTACGAGATGGAGAAGGAACTAATATGTTGGCTCTAATCGAATGGGTTCTATAAATTCTATGGCCCATTGCTCTTTAGAGACTGATGCAGAATGACTTTGAGAATTCTAAATATGCAGTAAAAGTAGTAAACTAATTTTTTTATGATTTTTAGATTTAAGTTTGTTGGCTAGTTTCTCAAAGCAAAGTAAAGAACTAGCAGGTATTCAGCAATTCTAAGAATCAACTGGTCGCAGGCTGAATCATGCAAGATAAAAAAAAGACATGACCCAAAAATTAAGAAATTCTTGGCTTAGGATAGTTAATCTTCAAACAAATTTGATAATTAGAGATGGGAAGGTTTCTTACTAGTCAGAGATTGAAATTCAATAGCAATAAAGATCACTCACAACTCTGATTGGAGCCTGGAAGAAGAAGCCTCGGTTCCCTTGAATCTGATGGCTGATCTGGATAGTCCAGGCAGCAAAGAAGGCCTCCTCAGGAGAGGGGAAGCACCTTGGGGATCTTGCAAGCATCAGGGTTAATCAAAACAGTAATTAAAAATTAACAAAAGGAACTACGAATTGAAAGGATTCGGGATTAGGGTTAGAAGATGGTAGCCAGGGAAAAAGAAGCTCCTGGGCTTGGATGGCAGCTAGGGCTTCTATTTCTTAGACATGGCTAATCTCCTGGGATGCAAGAGGGTGCTAGGCCAGCAGGGTTTCAATCCAGGAACACAAGGAGAGCACTCAAAGTAAGAACCAAAACTCAAACACAAGGCAATTGATCACAATTTCAACAAGGTTTATTCATAAGAAAAAGATGCTTACAAGAGGGGAAGGGGTGAGATATTTATAGAGTTCCCATACCCTCACTAACCATGGTTACACTTGGGTTACAAGTCCTCTTCCAAATTGGAATACAAGTCCTATCCTAGCTAGGTTAGAATTACAAGGTGTAAAGGGATTAGGAATCCTAACTAGGTTAGAATAACTTGGTCTTCTCCTTCTTCTCTCCAACTTGGACTTAGTCAAACTTTTGGGACACCCAGTCCTTGGGTGTGTGGACCATAGAGCAGCAATGGAGAGGTCAGCCAAGGCTTGGAATGTATGGGCTTGGGCCCCTTGGAAGCTAGGTTGCCTGATTCCCTAGGCTGGCATATTCCCGGTATCAAAAGGAAATCTTGGTTCTCTTGTTTTGGGCTTCCTTCTTGGGCTTGCATTTGGAGGCTTGGAGTGCTGTGATAGCATAGTAAACATGGGCTCCTAGCATATGGAATATTCTAGAGGCATCTGGAAGGAATCTATCATCTGAAATGGCATCCGGAGGGAATCAGGGCACCTAGGTGTCAATTGAGCTCCCCTAAACTGGTGTAACTGCTTCTGGCTTCAGAATGAGGTCTGATGAAACTTCAAAATAGTATAACCTCCTCTCTTTTATAAGAAGTGAACTCATACTAGACTCATACTGGAATACAGGACAAATGTACTACACTTGGTTGAGTGTTGAGACAAATCAACTAACCTCAACTTATTACAGGACTCAATCCTAGTTGATTACAAAACTTTGACACATGGCTAGGTAAACCAAATAGGGCCCAGTAATCTATGTCTAATCTTGGTGCCCCCACCAATTCTCCTGGGGTTGGAGGAACTCGATCCCGTCGAGTGTGGGATAACTTGGCTCTCATAGTGCTCGAGTAGGTCTAGGTTAAGGCGCTGCAAATCCTTACGGGTGATCCACGAGTCCTCAGATTCTGGCCGATCTTACCACCAAACCAAATACCTCTGATAGCCTCTATCTTGGGTATCGATAGCTTGATCATCTAGGATTCTCTCAATCTTTTTTTCATCAAAAGGCCAAATTGTCTGTGGACACTCTAGGGTGGGTTCTCTCTTAAAGGGAGGGATAGGCTCAAGGTGCTCGCTAGGTATCACTGCTGGCTCCCTAGACTCTATAAGATTCGAGATGATAAAGATGGATCTAATGCCTAAATCAAGTAGTATCTCAAGCACATAGGCATTGGGTCCACCAATATTCATTATCTTGGATGGGCTAGCTTTGCGAGCAGAAAATTCTTTACAATTACAAAATCTCCTGCAAAATTCTTTATCTCTCTTTTGGGAATTAGCCAAGTTGTTATTTAATTCATTAGTTATGTTCAGCTTTTGACTAATTTCTATATGCATATGCTGTGCGGAGGGTAGTGCAGGTGCAGACATGTAACTCAGGTTGTGTATTTATTGGACTCAACTAATACCTAATAGACTTGACTAGACATCCCTATCAAAGGATGTTTTATTGGACTCTAAGGGACAAAACCTAATAGATTATAGACTCTTTAGGTTTGACCCTAGCATGGCATGCACATGAGAACTTACTATGTACTCCTACTAGATTCTATAGGGTTCTCCTAAAGTAAGATGCAAACATGATATGAATAGTGAACGAATGCAACATGCAAACTCCAATAAAATACAACCTAATAGTAAAGAAAACAAAAGAAGTTTCTAGAAATGGTAGAAAGTAAGAGGCAGGTTCAGGGTTAGTCTAATGGAGTGGAAAGTAAGAAAAGGGTTCGGTGTTAATTAGATAGACTAGGATATAAGAAAGGGTGTCAGGGATTAATCCTAAACTAATAAGATTGACCTTAAGGGGTTGGTGTCTATCTACTGGGTCCGCCTTATGGAAGAATGGGTCACTAATTTCAGAAAAAAGATCTTCAATTAGGATCAAGAAAGTGACTTCATCTTGAGGGTACTGGGTGAGATAAGCCAAGTCCTCAATAAACTCTTTTGGCTTAGGAAATTTAGGACTAGGCTCTATAATTGGATCCTCTTCTAAAGTCTCTTCTAATTGCTCTTCCATTGCAACTTGGGTGTGATCTGGGTTATCTAATTCTTGGTCGGTCACTAACTGATTATGGTCAAGGTTAGCTAAATCTAGATTGGCTACTACTTAGGTATGGTCAAGATCAACTAATTCTATGGTGGCTTCTACCTGGGTATCTTTTGATTCAACTAACCCTAAGTCTTCTATGGGGAACTCCTCTTCTCCCTCCACATACTTGTCCACTAAGCTTGAGTCACCCTCATATGTCTCTTCTTCTAAGTCATCTTGGTGAACCAATAGGGTGGTAAGAGGGGTTTGGCTAATGAAAAATTGACTAAAGTCTGGGATTACAGGGATGGGTAAACTAAGGGTAATGGGTTCATAGGCTATGGGTTTAAAGGTTATGTGTTCAAATCTAGGGGTATCAATCCTATAGGATTCAGGTTGACTAAGGGATAGTGGGTTACTACTGCGTTCATATCTAGGTACTATGGGTTCCTGGGGTTCAGCTCTATGGGTCTTGCCTAGGGTTCCTACTTGGTTGAATCTATGGTTCATTTGGTTCTGGGATTGGATCAATTGGTTTAATTGGTCATTGGTTTGGTCAAGCTTATTATTAATTTGGGTATTGGATTGGGTTATTTGGGTAAGCTGTGCTAGGATGGCCTCCAAAGTGGGATTCATGGTTGGGCTGGGTTGAGGTTTGGTCTTTTGATATTGGGTTCTTAATCTAGTGGTCATGCACAAATCAAACAATCAAAATAAAATGATGCAACCAAGCATGCAAAAGAGAAAGAAAAGGCTAGTATAATGTAAGGTTTCCTAGACTTAGAGCTAGAAATTGAGTAGGTCAGCTCAACTTACACCTAATCCTATAGTTAATCCTTCCACTGGCCAAGTAGGGGATGGGAGTGTGGGAGGCCCCATGCTTTCACAGGGACCCAATTAAAAACCACAGCACCACTTAGGTCGTTTGACTCTGGACCCCCAGCCTTAGACACCAGCTTTCAGTAATAGCTAAGAGGTTAAATGCACTAGTTGGCCCACACAGCTCGGACCCGACCTGTTGATGTCTCATAGCGCACTAGGGCAAATTACATCTAATTGATTTTAATTAGGCTTGGATTAGTATGATGATGGTTATTTTGGGCCCAGGACAGGTAATGAAATCTTGTCCTGATCTAAGATAGTGAGTTGCCCTTAAGATTAGGTTAAAAATAATGGCATTCGATGGCCTTGATGCAATCTAAAATAATTAGAAAATAAAATATATTTTTTAATGATTTATGATGTGTCAAGTTAGTTTTATGTTAACTGGGGTTATCAAACAATGTTTGTCTTGGGATTGGGGGTTTGGTAGTTGATTAGGTTAGGTTGAGTCAAGATGCAGAATGTAGCAGAAATCTGAGAATTAGGGTTTTAGTTGTTGCAAAGTTTGACATAGATCCTGATGTAGAAAAAAATCAAAAAACATTTGGAACAGAGGATGGATGGTGATGATGAAACCCACCAAATTTCATATGTAAAACAAATCATATGATGATGTAAACCTAGGTTTTTGTGGACTATTGCAGAAATTATTAGGATTCTGTTAGGGTTTCTAATATGCCAAATTTTAGAGATTTACATTTTCAGTAAAATTAATTAAAAATCTTTATAATTACTAAGACAGATTATAAGACATGTAGTTCAAATTTTAAAGAAAAATAAAATGTTTATAATTCCGAAATCAGATGTAAACTAGACACCTAATGTAGTTGATAGAATGTAGAATTAGGGTTTGTGAATGCAAAGCAAATAAAAAACTATCCTAAACCTGTTCTGATACCAAAATGATGCAAAATGACTCTAAGAATACTAAATATGCGTTAAAAGAAGTAAAATAATTTTTTTTTGATTTTTAGATTTAAGTTTGTTGGTTAGTTTCTCAAAGCAAAGTAAAGAACTAGCAGGTATTCAGCAATTCTAAGAATCAACTTGTCGCAGGCTAAATCATGCAAGATAAATAAAAGACAAGACTCAGAAATTGAGAAATTCCTGGCTTAGGATAGTTAATCTTCAAACAAATCAAATAATCAGAGAAGGGAAGGTTTCTTACCAGTCAGAGATTGAAACTCAAGAGCAGAAGAGATCACTCACAACTCTGATCGGAGCTTGGAAGAAGAAGCCTTAATTTTCTTGAATCTGATGGCTGATCTGAGCGGTCTATGTAGCAAAAAAGGCCTCCTCAGGGGAGAGAAAGCACCTTAGGGATCCTGCAAGCATCACGGTTAATCAAAACAGTAATTAAAAATTAAGAAAAAGAACTATGAATTGAAAGGATTCGGGATTAGTGTTAGAAGATTGCAGCTTGGGAATAAGAAGCTCCTGGGCTTGGACGGTAGCTAGGGCTTTTATTTCTTAGGTGTGGATGATCTTCAGGGATGCAAGAGGGTGCTAGGGTTATGGGGTTTCAATCCAAGAATATAGGGAGAGCACTCAAAGTAAGAACCAAAGCTCAAACACAAGGCAATTGAACACAATTTCAACAAGGTTTATTCATAAGAAAAAGATGCTTACAAGAGGGGAAGGGGTGGGGTATTTATAGAGTTCCCATACCCTCACTAACCATGGTTACACATGGATTACAAGTCCTCTTCCAAATTGGAATACAAGTCCTTTCCTAGCTAGGTTAGAATTACAAGGTGTAAAGGGAATAGGAATCCTAACTAGGTTAGAATAACTTGGTCTTCTCCTTCTTCTCTCCAACTTGGACTTAGCCAAACATTTGGGATGCCCACTCCTTGGACATGTGGACCTTTGGGCAGGATGGGGCAGGTCGGCCAAGGCTTGGAATGTATGGGCTTGGGCCCCCTGAAAGCTGGGTTGCCTGATTCCCTAGGCTGGCATATTCCTGGTATCAAAAAGGAATCTTGGTTCTCTTGTTTTGGGCTTGCATCCTAGGCTTGAATTTGGAGGACTAGAGTGTTGTGATAGCCTAGTAAATATGGGCTCCTTACCTATGAAATATTCTAGAGGCATCTGGAGGGAATCTGGCATCTGAAATGATATCTGGAGGGAATCAGGGCACCTATGGTGGGGACACCGAAGGTACCAGAATAAGACAGAGGCTTTTCAACCCTTTGTGAATTGATCAATAATTTATGAGTCCATCTGTAATAAGGGCTTAGCTCATCTGAGTCCATTTTAGTTGTTATTTGACTCTTTTGAGTTGTTATTTTAGTTCTGTACTAGTCAGCTCATGTTGAGCTAGTTCAATCCAATGCTAGTTAGCTCATGTCGAGCTAATTTTATTTTTTTTGAGTCCTAATCAACCATATTGAAGACTCAAGATCACATCATACAAGTGAAGACCAAGTCCAACCAGATTGAAGACATGGAAGTATAGCCCAAGTCCAACCCAGCTTGAAGATTTGAAGACCCCAGGAGGAAAAATTCAGAAAACCCTGATTCCTTGTAGATGCCCTCCAGATGTCCAGATTTCCTTCCAGATGCCAAAATATATTCATAGACCAAGGAATCCATGATTTTAGAGGTCCATCTGCATCCTAGCCCAAAGAAATCAAGCCCAGGTGCCAAGCCCAAGCCCCTAAGAAGCAAGATACCAGGGAATATTCCTGCTACCTGGCTACCAGGCCACCCCAGCTTCCAGAGGCCCAAACCCATGCACCCGAGCCCCTTTGGGCCGGCCTTTTGCTGCTCCTAGAAGCCCAACACTCCCCCCTAGGCATCCTTGGAGTGTTGGCCAAGTCAAGAGAATTTTTAGGGATTTTTCTACCTAATGTTTCCTTATTTTCTAGCAAGGGTTTGAGAGGGAAAAGGATTCTTATGTAAAGACTTATGTTCCCGTACTTGGAGCCCAAGGTTAAGGGTCTATTTAAGGGACCCTAGCCTCTTGTATGAAACCTAATTTTTGATGAATGAAAACCTTGAGTTCTTCTATTGAGTTGTGTGATACCCTGCTGTGTGCATAAAGGGGTTTGTGAGAGTTTTTCTTCCCGGTGTTTGCAATCATCTTCCTGCTGCCAACAAACCCTCCAGATCCCTAGATGCCCACTCCAAAAGAAGCCTTCCCTTGCTATTTTTTCTTTGTTTTCTTGTTCCTTTGTGAATTTTCTAACCCCTGACAGGTTGTTTGCAGGTCCCTGAGTTCCTATGAATCTAACGACTCCAGCCAAGCCTCAATCAGACCACTGAGCAGAAAGCCGGGTATCCGCGGATCATTGGCTCGATTTTCCAGGCCGCATCCATCGAGGAATGAGAGACCCCTTCGCTGCGATCTTCACAGATATTGTCAGGTACACCCCACTACCTCCAGTAGTTTTATTGTAGGAGAACATGCCCTAACCGAGGCTTCTCAGCCTCGGCGGTCCTTCTTTGCTACTTTTCTAGGTCCTAATCTGCATGCTGATCTTCAAAAATTCATACAAAATTTCCTACAAATAATTTTAATCTGAGATTTGGAAATTAATCACCTAACTCAACATGTAAAACATACAAAAAGAATTGCATGCATATTAGTCCCCCATCATTTGGTATCAGAGCTTAGATTAGGGCTTGTTTTCTGTAATTTTTCAGTCCGTATATACTCTGTTATTTTAATTATTTATTCCTGATAAAAACTCCAAAATTCTAAAATATAATTTTTTGGATTCATCGTAATTCACCTTAATTTTAAGAATTTTTTTAGATTTTATTATGGCCTGTGAGTTTTATTCAAGCCAAAATACAGCTTGTAAATTTTTGGCTCTATTTTTTTCAGCAAGACAAGTTGGAAGTTTTAGGATTTTGTTTAGCATTTTTGCATATCTTTTAATTTTAGTATATTTCCTGCATATTAGGCCATAATTTGCAAGTTTTCTTCTATTTAAGAAAATACCAAAATAAAAAAAATTACATATTCTCCAAAAATACCAAAAAAAAATATCTAAATCCTAATTTGCATCATCATCTGGCTGCCATCATTGCATAATCTACTTTTAATGGCACTTTTGCTATATCAGATGGGGGGAGGATTTGATCACCTCTCCTTAGCCCAAAACCACACCCCTTGCATTCAGTCCCAAGCCTTAACCTAAAATTAACTAGACTTAATTTGCCCTAGTGGGCTAGGGACACCAACTGGTCGGGTCCAGACTATGTGTCAGATCATTGTGTCAAGCTAACCTGTGTGTGCTTTGTGCTCAGTGTCTAGAATGGTGGTTTAGGGATTCAATCCCGAAGGGCTTGTGTGCTGGTCCGCCTACCTGGCCAATCTCTGATTGGTGTCTAGGATTGGCAATCAGGGACCTAACACTCCCCTTACACCTGCCTGGCTGAGTACACTGTTACTATAGGCTAGTTTGCCACCCTGATTGAGCATCCAGTTTTGGACTCTAGGTCTAGTCAGCTATAGTTGGTTTGATCTAGTCTTGTATGAGCACTAGATCAGGAGTTTCATATTACCCACCTCCTTCACAAATGTCTGAACCCATGAAAAATTTACAAGCCCAAATGAAAGCCCTAGCTGATCAAATGGCCCAGATGGCTACCCAGATGACCCAGTTAACTCAGTCTGGTATTCAAACCAATGATAGAATTGACCATCTTGCCAATAGGTTTGATCAGTTAAAAGTCCGAGTAGGGACCCCAAGAAAAATCCATGGGTCACAGTCTGAGCCAGATCTTGATTCCCCTCAACCTAGGAGGACCCCAAACCCTGATCTATACCATGAGGTCGAACCTAGGAGAGCCCCTTATCCTGACCCGTACAACAATCCTCAACCTAGGAGGACCCCAAACCCTGATCCATACCTTGAGGCTGAACCTAGGAGAGCCCATCGTCATGACCCAATCCCTAAGGTTAGTCCTAGAAGACCCAATCAGGATTTTATAGACCAGAAAGATAGATCCTATTTACCCTCTCCCTATAAGCCTAGTATACCCACAACCTATAGATCTTATGACTCCAAATCCTATGAACCTAGAACCTATGAATCCATAACATATGAACCTAGATCCTATGACTCTAGATCCCATGATCATAGATCCTATGCACCCACACCCTATGAGCCTAGTAGACCCAACACCCAATATTCTGACCCATATAAGGTGTCCAACCCTAGGAGAACCCAATATTCTGACCCATATAGGGAGTCCAACCCTAGGAGAACCCAGTATTCTGACCCATATAGGGAGTCCAACCCTAGGAGGACCCAATATCCTGACCCATATAGAGAGCCCAACTTTAGGAGGACCCCATACCATGATCCATCTTTAGAACCTGACCATAGAGCTGACCCAAAATCCTATGACCCCAGATCCTATAATCACATGACCCATAGATCTGCACCCTTGTCCTATGAGTCCAGAGAACCCATAACCCCAAAGTATCAATCTAGTACTAGACAGGTTTCCCCTAGTCAACTTGAACCCCATAGGATTAGTATCCCTAAATATAAACCCAGTAGTGAGCCACTACCCCTTATACAACCTGAACCTACTAAGAGTAGTACCCATAATCAGAGACCAGAACCTAACCAATTTCCTGCTAGCTGACCTTATCCAACCATTCCTGAGATTGACAAGGCTTACATTAACGCAGAAGTGTATGAAGCTGATGCAAACGTGGTAGATGAGTATGAGGGAGAAGAGGAGACACCTTTAGATGACCTAGAATTAGCTGACCTAATAGATACCCAGGTAGAAGCCAATCTAGAGGTAGTTGACCTTGACCACATCCAACCTAAAGCTATAGTGAAAGAACAAATAGAGGAAGAGAACGTAGGTACTGCTACTAGAGCCTTACCAGAGGAAACCGTAGAGGAGAGCCAAATTATAGAGTCTAGTCCTAAAATACAAGAACCAGAAGATTTTATTAAGGACCTGATCTCTTTGAATCAATACCTTCAAGATGAGTCCCCTCCTATAGTTCCCATTAAGGACCTCTTCCCCGAAATTGGTGACCCATCCTTCCATTATGCAAACCCTGTAGATATAGCTCAACCTCGTAACGTTAACCTCATTAGTATAGGATTAGTTCCTGACACCCCGTCTTTTATCCTACTTTATCCAACTAACCATGAACCTTTTTCTCTACCCTACCAAACTAATTCTGAACCCACTTCTTATTTTCTGCCCTTTCCAAACGTCTCCAACATTTCTAGGATCATTAGATTGCATTTAGTTAAAATTAGCATACTGCATGCATCATTATGCATGTTAGGTTTGCATTATACTTCTGGCATACCCTTTGGCATTTGCTTGGAGTCCATTGTAAATACTCTTGTGCACACCACACTAGGGTCAGACCTAGAGAGTCTATAGTCTCTTAGGTTTAGGCCCATAAAAGTCTAATAAATTTCCTTCGATAGGAATGCAAAGTCGAGTCTATTATGTGTCAGTATGAGTCCTTTGCATCATTTGTTAGGAGTCTGCATGTGCCTAGCATGTTCACCACCCGCACTAATTTTAAAACAACTGGCTAATTCCTGAAGAAGGATCAAAGAATTTGATGTAGTGGATTCTATCTTGGTTAGGCATAGGCCTAAAAGAAGCTTCATGCTCGTAGAGCCGGACCTTTTAAAGTAATAGAGAAGGTTGGATCAAATGCCTAGGTGTTAGACATGCCTTCGGATTTGGGCATTAGTTCTACCTTCAATATTATAGACCTGGCTGAGTACAGGGAACCGGCAACGTTACCTAGTGAGGCTTTTGAACCTATTCCTTTTCATTGTGAGTGACCCTAACCCAGAGTGTCCACTAATAAATTTGGCCTGAGAGAGGAGAACGGATCGAGCGTATCCTGGACGATCAAGCCATTATGACCCGGGGCCGCGGTTATCAACATTTCCTGGTTCGATGGCAAGGCCGGCCAGAGTCGGACGATTCATGGATTTCTCAAGAGGACTTGCAGCACCTCAACCTAGACCTCCTCGAGAGATATGTGAGCCAGCTTGATCTTCACTCGATAGGGTCGAGTTCCTCCCACCCCGGGAGAATTGGTGGGGACACCGAAGGTACCAGAATAAGACAGAGACTTTTCAACCCTCTGTGAATTGATCAATAATTTATGAGTCCATCTATAATAAGGGCTTAGCCCATCTGAGTCCATTTTAGTTGTTATTTGAATCTTTTGAGTTGTTATTTTAGTTCTGTACTAGTCAGCTCATGTTGAGCTAGTTCAATCCAATGTTAGTCAGCTCATGTCGAGCTAATTTTATTTTTTTTGAGTCCTATTCAACCATATTGAAGACTCAATACCACATCATACAAGTGAAGACCAAGTCCAACCAGATTGAAGACATGGAAGTATAGCCCAAGTCCAACCCAGCTTGAAGATTTGAAGACCCCAGGAGGAAAAATTCAGAAAAACCTGATTCCTTGCAGATGCCCTCCAGATGCCCAGATTTCCTTCCAGATGCCAAAATATATTCATAGACCAAGGAATCCATGATTTTAGAGGTCCATCTGCATCCTAGCCCAACAAAATCAAGCCCAGGTACCAAGCCCAAGCCCCTAAGAAGCAAGATACTAGGGAATATTCCTGCGACCTGGCTACCATGCCACCCCAGCTTCCAGAGGCCCAAACCCATGCACCCGAGCCCCATTGGGCCAGCCTTTTGCTGCTCCTAGAAGCCCAACAGGCCCCCCTAGGAGTCCTTGGAGTGTTGGCCAAGTCAAGAGAATTTTTAGGAATTTTTCTACCTAATGTTTCCTTATTTTCTAGCTAGGGTTTGAGAGGGAAAAGGATTCTTATGTAAAGACTTATGTACCCTTACTTGGAGCCCAAGGTTAAGGGTCTATTTAAGGGACCCTAGCCTCTTGTATGAAACCTAATTTTTGATGAATGAAAACCTTGAGTTCTTCTATTGAGTTGTGTGATACCCTGCTATGTGCATAAAGGGGTTTGTGAGAGTTTTTCTTCCCGGTGTTTGCAATCATCTTCCTGCTGCCAACAAACCCTCCAGATCCCTAGATGCCCACTCCAAAAGAAGCCTTCCCTTGCTATTTTTCCTTTGTTTTCTTGTTCCTTTGTGAATTTTCTAACCCCTGACATGTCGTTTGCAGGTCCCCGAGTTCCTACGAATCCAACGACTCCAGCCAAGCCTCAATCGGACCACCGAGCAGAAAGCCGGGTATCCGTGGATCATTGGCTCGGTTTTCCAGGCCACATCCATCGAGGAATGATAGACCCCTTTGCTGCGATCTTCATAGACGTTGTCAGGTACACCCCTCAACCTCCAGTAGTTTTATTGTAGGAGAACTTGCCCTAACCGAGGCTTCTCAGCCCCGGCGGTCCTTCTTTGCTACTTTTCTAAGTCCTAAACTGCATGTTGATCTTCAAAAACTCATACAAAATTTTCTACAAATAATTTTGATCTGAAATTCGGGAATTAATCACCTAACTCAACATGTAAAACATACAAAAAGAATTGCATGCATGTTAGTCCCCCATCAACCTGGATGTCGATTGAGCTCTCCTAAGCAGGTGTAACTGCTTCTGGCTTCAGAATGAGGTCTGGTAGAACTCCAAAATAGCATAGCCTCCTCTCTTGTATAAGAAGTAAACTCATACTAGACTCATACTAGTATACAGGACTCAATGTACTGGACTAGGTTGAGGGTTGAGACAAATCAACTAACCTCAACTTATTACAGGACTTAATCCTAGTTGATTACAAAACTTTGACACATGGCTAGGTAAACCAAATAAGACCCAGCAATCTATGTCTGATCCTGGTGCCCCAACCAGAGACTCTTTCTTTAAGCTTAATCATCCTCCCACTACTTTATTTAGGCTAAATTATTTTAACCATGAATATAGGTATTAGATCACAATAACCTATGATACACTAGGAAGTAGTCTCCTAAAACTCTTTAGGATATAGGCCATTAACGACCTAATCTCTAAGTTGTCTATCTATCATTTGACATAGGTTGAACCACCTTCTTACCATACTATATCTTATATAAGAATGGTAAGAATGAATTTAGAGTGAATCCAATTAAATAGATATGCTGAGTTATATAACCATATCCTTAAAGATAAATTATTGATTCTTATGATAGATGGAATCCAATAGGATTCAATCACTTTGCTTAAATATCCCATTGTGTTGGAGATATAAGAGAAGTCCATTGTAAGACTATGCCGAACAACCTAAGATGATACTAGAAGTCTCCTTTAAGATATTTACTTTATCTTATCGAAGAACCTTAAGGAGTGTCCGCATATTGAATGTGCTACACACATGAATGTGTACCTAGACAAGTATATCAGTAGTCTCACCCACACCCTTTATTGCATAAAAGGTGGCTTAGTCAACAATTTTGAAGATAGGATTTACAAATTGAAAATGACTTGATAGTTAGTAAGCTAAAAAGGTCCACGGTTGCCCATGGTTTCCAATTATTTGTCCTTTTACTTTTCAACTTGACCAAACCTGATGTGTCACCTACATTGGTGCGGACACCAAAGGCACCAGAATAAGACAGAGGCTTCTCAACCCTCTATGGATTACTTAGTAGTTTTGAGTCCAGTTTGTAATAAGGGCTTAGCCTATTTGAGTTTTTCCTTTGGCCCCTGAGTCATGTTCTTTTTGGGCCTCCATCATTTGAGTCCTGTATTCTGAGTTTGATTCATACCAGTAGGGTTTGGATCAGTCAGTCAAGTCAACTAATCATAGTCTATGTCCTATAAATGTTAGTCCAAGTCCAATGAAGACTTAATACAAGTGAAGACTAAGCTAGTACAAGTGAAGACCAACCCAGCTTGAAGACATGGAAGACCCAGCAAGAAAAGTGAAGGCCCTGAAACCCTGGGATGCATCCTAGAACCCTGGACCACAGCTTGGAGCATACTGGGCCGCCCAAGGCCCAAGTGGAGCATCATATGGCACCATCCACCTTATGGTCACCACCTCTTGGTCGACCACCTAGGGTAACCTCCCATGGCCAACCAAGGCAAGAAAGAGAGAGGGAGTTTGAGGGAAAGAGGGCTATTGACTGGCCATGTTTTCTAGCTAAGGTTTGGGTGGGATTCAAATTCCTATGAAATGTCTCTCGTACCCTTACTTGGGGAAAGTTTATGGGTCTATTTAAGAGGCCCCCTTCTCTTGTACGAAGACTAACTTTATTTATGAAAAAAAAATTTAGTTTTCCAATTTACCGTGTGCTAAGCAGAATCTGTGTGAACCCCTTCTTCTTTCTAGCCTCCTGCGCCCTGCCTCCAGCCACCATCAAAACCCAAGAAGAAAGCTTCTCCAACCTTGGCCGCCCAACATAAAAACTCCCCTTCCTTCACTATTTTTTTTTGATTTTTTTTCTCATCCCTTCATCAATTTCTAACCCTTGACAGGTGATTTGCAGGTCCCTCAAAGCCAACGAATCCAAGATTCCAGCCGGACAGCTTTCGGGCCACCAACTTGAAAACTACAGATCCGCAGGGCCTTTGGCTTGATCATCCAGGCCGATCCAGGAGTGAAGAGAGATCTCTACAAGGATTCATCTGCAAGATCCTGTCAAGTACACCCCCTCTACTTGCCAGTAGTGATATTGAAGGGGAACAAGCCCAACCGGGGCTTCTCAACCTCGGCGGTCCTTCTTCCTTATCATTTTAAGGGTCTACTTGCATGCTGTTGCTTCTTATTTTTGTATAGAACTCTCTACTTTAATTCTTGGCCTTATTTTTAGGATTTAGATACCTAACTCAACATCAAAAAATATAAAAATACTTTGCATGCATCTTTAGTCACGCATCATTTGGTATCAGAGCCTGTTTAGGCTCAGTTTCTCTTTGCATATTCGGATCGGGTGCTTCACCATGGCCGTCCTGTCATAGAAGACAACTAGGGCTGTAAGACCCTCTCTTTCCAATCAAAAGGATCTTCTATGGCTGTAGGGGTGCCATTGTGATTGACCCCTGAAGAAGAAAACAAAGAGCTTCATTAGGGTAATTTTGCATCTCGGTCATCACATTACATAGTCTGATATTTTAATTATCTCTACTTGTAGAAAACTTAGAAAAATCTAATTTTTATTTGGATGGATTCCTTATAATTGAAAGTATTTTTTAGGATTTTCTTATGAATTATTTCGGTCTATAGATTTGTTGCCTGCTGAAATACTACTTGAGAATAGTTCTGCCCTGTTTTTTTTAGCAAAGCTAATTTCAGCAAGTTTAGGGTTCTTTTAGTATAATTTTTGCATATCTCTATTTTTTTTATATTTTCTATATATTAGGTACTTTTTTAGTAAATTATATTTCTGCTTAAAAAAATACCAAAATAAAAAAAAATTATATATACTCATAAAACACCAAAAATACTTGAAACCCTAATTTGCATTTTCATATGCCTGCCATCATGAGCATAAAATACTTTAAGGGCAATCTTACTAAAATACTATAAGGGCAATCTTATTATGTCAGATGGGGGGAGGATTTGATCACCTCTCCTTAGCCCAAAACCATAATCCTTGCATCTGAACCCAATCCTAATTAAAATTATATTGACCTAATTTGCTCTAGAGAGCTAAGGACATCAACAGGTCGGTTCAACCATTATGGGAAGACTAGTGCACCCAATTCATCTCCTATTACTGGAAGCTAGTGTCTAGGCTAGAGGTACAGTGTCAAATGACCTAAGCGGATCGGTGGTTCCTTAATTGGGTCCCTACAAGAGCAGGGGGGCCTCCCACCATTCCTCCTCATACCTAGCCAATTGAAGGATTAGGAGTTGCATTGTGTGTAAGTTGAGTCAACCCATTTTGTTAGGGCTCTAGGCCTAGACAGCTATAGTCGAGTTATTATTGAGTCTTGCATATGCACTAGATCAGGAGTCCCATTTCATCCACCATCTCCACCTTTGGCTGAACCAATGGATAAGCTGGAAGCCTAGATTCGAGCCCTTGTTGACCAAATGGCCTAGATGAATCATAGGTTTGACCGCATAGATAATCGAATAGAAACCCTAGAGGAGGCACGTAGGCCTCGCAGTGAGCCAGACCCTGAAACACCTCCCCATCCTAGGAGAATCCCTTGACCTGATCCATTCCTAGAGGTTCATCCAAGGAGACCTAATCAAGATTTCATAGATCAGGAAGATAGAGCCTACAAGAACATAAGGTTAGAAGCCCCACTTTTGATGGCTGTCTTGACCTAAAGGTTTACATAGATTGGGAGGGAGAGGTAGACCAGTATTTTGAGTGGTACGACATGTCTAAGGAGCACAAGTATAGGTTTGCCAAGCTTAAGCTAGTCTGCCAGGCCAGGTTATATTGGGTTAATGTCAAGAGAACACTTAGGCAAGCAGGCCATGGCCCCATAGTTACTTGGGATGCCATGCAAGCTAGACTTAGAGCCAAATACCTCCCAAAGTCATACCATTAGGGGTTGTTGGACCAGTGGCAGAGCTTGACTCAGGGTAGCAAGAGTGTGGCTGAGTATATAGCAAAATTTGATGAGTATGCCATGTAATGCAACATAGATGAGCATGAGTTAATCACCCTGTCTAGGTTTAGAGCTGGCCTCAGGGAGGAGATTCAGAGAGAGCTTTACATGAGAAAGGTTAGTGACCTGGACCATGCCTACCAGATTGCTAGGGATTATGAGCATTTCCAGAGAGGGCCCATCTACCATAGACCCGAGCCCACTAGATACCCAAGTCAGTACCCAGGAGCTAGCCAAACTCACTAAAGCAAACCAAGCCCAAGCCGACCCAACTCGAGTTGACCCAGCCCGTGTCACCCTGACCCGAGTCAACCCCACCCTAGTACTCCTATGCCCCATAGAGATGGTAGAGATAAATCAGTAAAGGTTTATAGGAGTCCCATTCCCTAGAAAACCTGTTTTAGATGTCATAAACCAGGCCACTTTGCTAGACAGTGCCTAGTTAGTGCTCTACACCTTGGTGAGCTAGAAAAAGAAGAGCCTGAAACCATAGTTGAACTTGAGGGAGAAGTCTGTGAGCCTGAACCCATAGTTGAACTTGAGGAAGAGGTGCTTGAGTCTAAAAACCTGTTAGGAGTGGTTAGGTGCATCTTAACCCAAACCCATGTTAAGGAAGACTGGCATAGGACCAACATCCTATAGACCTTTATTAAGATAGGGGGTAAGGTGTTCAAGATCATCATAGAAAGTGGGAGTTGTGTCAATGTCGTCTCTGCTATTACAATAAAATCCTTAGGATTGACCACAGTTCCCCACCCTAGCCCCTATAAGGTTTCTTGGATAGACTCCGCCTCCATCCAGATCAAGTCTAGGTGCCAAATCTTGATTAAACTGCAATCATATGAGGAGAAGATTTGGTGTGATGTCCTTCCCATGGAAGTTAGTAGTATCATTTTAGGTCGACCTTGGCTTTATGATCATGATGCAATCATGTTTGGTCAAACCAATATCTGTGCTTTTAGTCACCATGAGAGTAAGTTTGTGATCCACCCAACTCCACCTAGAGACCCAATTAAGAGAGGTTCTAGTAGCTTTAAGGACAAGAAACCAGGAGTTAATCTGATTAAGCCTAAGGAGCTAAAGAAGGAGATTGCTGAGGGTAACCCAATTTAGATCTTGACCACTAAAGAAATTCATGAGCCGACCCAAAAGAAACACCCTCCAGAAATTGTTGATGCTCTCAAAGAATTTAAGGATGTCTTTCCTGATGATTTACCTGATAAATTACCACCCTTTAGAGACATCCAACATGCCATAGATCTGGTCCTAGGAGCCACTTTACCAAACCTTCCTCACTATAGAATGAACCCCAGTGAGCATCAAGAGCTACAAAAACAAGTGGGAGAGTTACTTAGGAAGGGTTTCATTAGGGAGAGCTTGAGTCCATATGCAGTCCCTGCTCTACTGACCCCTAAGAAAGATGGTACCTGGAGGATGTGCATAGATAGTAGAGCCATCAACAAAATTACTGTGAAGTATTGGTTTCCCATCCCTCGATTAGATGACAAGCTAGATATGATGGCCGGTGCTAAAGTTTTCTCAAAGATAAACCTTAAGAGCAGCTATCATCAGGTTAGGATTAGACCTGGGGATGAGTAGAAGATCGCATTCGAGACTAAGGATGGCCTGTTTGAGTGGGTTATGATGTCTTTTGGCTTTTCGAATGCACCAAGTACATTTATGAGGATTATGACCCAAGTCCTGATAGAATACACTAGGAAATTTGTTGTGGTCTATTTTGATGATATACTGATTCATAGCAAGACTAGGAAAGACCACCTTAGTCACCTTAGACTAGTATGCCAGACCCTTAGGGAGAATAGCCTCTATGCCAACATCAAAAAATGTGAGTTCATGACACATAGGGTTATCTTCCTAGGTTTAGTTGTCACCTTAGAGGGAGTTTCTTCAGATCCTGAAAAGGTTAAGGCAATTGTCAAGTGGCCTGCACACTCTAGTGTCCATGATGTGCAAAGTTTTCATGGCCTAACAACCTTTTATAGAAGATTTATAAGGGATTTTAGTATTGTCGTCGCACCCATAACAGACTATATTAGGAAGGGAACATTTGAGTGGACTAAAGCAGCTGATAAGGCCTTCCTAGAACTTAAGGATAAGATGACCCATGCACCCATCCTTAGATTACCTTATTTCTCTAAGGTGTTTGAGGTCACTTGCGATGCCTCAGAAGTAAGAATAGCTGGGGTACTGAGTCAAGAAAATCACCCCATAGCCTTCTTTAGTAAGAAGCTGAATGAGGCTAAACTTAAGTACTATAACTATGACAATGAATTTTATGCGGTAGTCCAGATACTTAGATATTGGAGACATTACTTACTATTGCAGGAGTTTGTCTTATTTTCTGACCATGAGGCACTCTGGTTCCTGAACTCCCAAAAGAAACTCAACCCAAGGCATGGTTAATGGATTGAGTGCATTCAGGCATACACCTTTGTCCTGAAACACCTTGCCAGAATAAAAAAAAAGGTAGCAGATGCCCTTAGCCATAGGTCTTTGCTTTTAGGTTTAGTCAGCACCCAAGTCATAGGGTTTGATAGATTAAAGGATGAGTATGAAGCCTGCCCTGACTTTGGAGACATTTACCAGATCCTTAGGCTAGGACCATCCAGTACCCATAGCAAGTATACCATTCAGGATGGTTACCTATTCCAAAATAATAGGCTCTGTATCCCAAGAACATCCCTTAGATAGTTCCTGATTTGGGAGACCCATGCTGGAGGATTAGCTGGTCACTTTGGTAGGAATAAGATCATCTTAGCAATAGAAGACCAGTTTTATTAGCTAGGTTTGAAAAGACATGTTGCTCAAATAGTAGCTAGGTGTAGAACTTGTGTTGTTGCAAAATAGCAGAAGCAAAACACTGGTCTCTACACACCTTTACCAGTGCCTGATCGCCCTTGGCAGGATCTCAGTATGGACTTTGTGTTACGATTACCTAAGACCCAAAAAAGACATGATTCTATCTTTGTAGTGGTCGACAGGTTCTCTAAGATGGCTCACTTCATCCCATGTTCCCAGACCTTTGATGCATCTAGAGTAGCCAAGCTTTTCTTAGACAATGTTGTTAGACTCCATGGCCTACCCAAGACCATCATATCAAATAGGGATGTTAGGTTCATCAGTTATTTATGGAAAACCCTCTAGCACCTGTTAGGGACCAAGCTTAAGTTTTCTATACCCTACCACCCCTTGATAGATGGCCAAACTGATGTGGTAAACCATAGCCTAGGAAACCTCCTTAGATGCCTGGTAGGTGAACACATTGAAAATTAGGACTTATTATTGCCTAGAGCAGAGTTTGCCTACAATAGCTCAGTAAATAGGACCACGGGCAAGAATCCTTTTGAGATAGTCCATGGGTATAAGCCTAATCACCCCATTGATCTAATTCTTTTACCTATTCATGCACGAGTCTCAAAGTCTGCAGAGTCATTCGCATAGCATATTAGAGACTTGCATAAGGATATTAGCCAAAAGATAAATCTAAGTAATGAAACATATATGAAACTGGCTAATTCCTGAAAAAGAGCAAAGGAATTTGATGAAGGGGATTCTGTCATGATTAGGCTTAGTCTTGAGTGGTTCCTACCCAGGACCATTAAGAAGCTTCATGCTCGCAAAGCTGGACCTTTTAGAGTGATAGAGAAGGTTGGACAAAATTCCTATGTGTTAGTTTGCCCCTAGATTTTGGCATTAGTTCTACCTTCAATATCGTAGACCTAGTTGAGTATAGGGAACTGGCAGTGATATCCAGTGAGGCCTTTGAACCTATTCCATCCCTTATAAGTGACCATAGCCCAGAGTGTCCACCAATTAATTGGCCTGAGAGAGGAGAACGGATCGAGCGTATCCTGGATGATCAAGCCATCACGACCCGGGGCCACGACTATCAATGCTACCTGGTTCGATGGCAAAACTGACCAGAATCAGATAATTCATCAGTTTCTCGAGAGGACTTGTAGTGCCTCAACCCAGACCTTCTCGAGAAATATGTGAGCCAGTGTGATCCTTACTTGACAAGGTCAAGTTCCTCCCATCCCGGGAGAATTGGTGCAGACACCAGAGGTACCAGAATGAAACAAAGGCTTCTCAACCCTCTATGGATTACTTAGTAGTGTTGGAGTCTAGTTTGTAATATGGGCTTAGCCTATTTAAGTTTTTCTTTTGGCTCCTAAGTCATGTCCTTTTTGGGCCTCCAATATTTAAGTACTGTATTCAGAGTTTGATTCATACCAGTAGGGTTTGGATCAGTCAGTCAAGTCAACTAGTCATAGTTTGAGTCCTATAAATGTTAGTCCAAGTCCAATGAAGACTCAAGAAAAGTGAAGACCAAGCCAGTACAAGTGAAGACCTACCAAGCTTGAAGATATGAAAGACCCAGCAAGAAAAGTGAAGGCCCTGAAACCCTGGGACGCAGCTATTAGGAACCATGTGGAGTCTCTCTCCGAGGTCGAGCCCTCTGGAATAGAGTCGCCACCTGTCCTTCGCCAGATCGAGCCCTATGGTCAGAGTTGAGCTCAGCCCTCACCCGCCACGTGGAGTCTATCTCCGAGGTCGAGCCCTCTAGGATGGAGCCACCACCTGTCCTCCGCCAGATCGAGCCCCTTGAGATCGAGCCCTGTGGTCGGAGTCAAGCTCAACCCTCACTCGCTACGTGGAGTCTCTCTCCAAGGTCTAGCCCTTTGGGATGGAGCCGCCACCTATCCTCCGCCAGATCGAGTCCTGTGGTCGGAGTTGAGCTCAGCCCTAACCTGCCACGTGGAGTCTCTCTTCGAGGTCGAGCCCTCTGGGACAGAGCTGCCACCTGTCCTCCACCAGATCGAGCCCTGTGGTCAAAGTCAAGCTCAACCCTCACCCGCCATGTGGAATCTCTCTCCCAGGTCGAGCCCTTTGGGATGGAGCTGCCACCTGTCCTCTGCCAGATCGAGCCCCTCAAGATTGAGCCCTGTGGTCAGAGTCAAGCTCATCCCTCACCCGTCATGTGGAGTCTCTCTCCGAGGTCGAGCCCTCCGGGATGGAGCCGCCACCTATCCTCCACCAGATCGAGCCCCTCGAGATTGAGCCCTATGGTTGGAGTCGAGCTCAGCCCTCACCTGCCACATGGAGTCTCTCTCGAAGGTCGAGCCCTCTGGGATGTAGCTGCCACCTGTCCTCCACCAGATCGAGCCCCTCAAGATCGAGCCCTGTGGTCGGAGTCAAGCTCAGCCCTCACCCACCACGTGGAGTCTCTCTCCGAGGTCGAGCCCTCTAGGACGGAGCCACCACCTGTCCTCCACCAGATCGGGCCCCGCCTCCCCTGCTCGGCCTCTAGCCTGGATAAAGGCCGGAGGGCGGTACCATCATCCCAAGGACAACGGGGCAGTGCTCACCATATCGCAATAACTGCTTGTCCGCCCGTACAACCAAGAGGATGAGCTAGTCAAAGAGCACGAACCCCGAGGATGGCGGCCCTCGAATCGAGGCTCTGCCAAGCTTCCCGGAATGGGATGATCGGAGAGGATGTCAGAGCAAATAAAAGTTTCCCCCACCATATGTCATGAAAAACATCCTATCTACGGCATGGTATCCCGTCGTATATGCCTACCAGCCCAACGAGGATCCCAAGACAAGCATCCAACGATCAATTTTAGACTACAAAGAATGATCGACACCCCCGGAAGGAGGAAGTAACAACTACAACAACAACAACACAAATCAAAAAAGAATGCATCACCTGTGCAAGCTCAACCAGGAGGGCGGAGCACCACCACCATCACCACTGAAGAAACAAAGCAGGGGAACTAGGAGAAGTGACCAAGTAGAGAACCCCTCTGTCTCCAACGTCATTCTCCCCCTGCTATGTTTTCATTTTCATTTTCGTACCATTCACTCTTAGCGTGGAGTCCATCAAAAAGGGGCTCGACCAGGAGGACCTGTTCCCCTAGATCATCACTGACTTGACCGTTGGAGTGCCCCCGCCAGAAACCCCGGCCCGGGTCACTAACCTATATTTTGCAGGTCCAGGACCAGAGGACCGCCAAGCAGCGAAGGGAGCGCACTCCGATGCTGGTAGCAACTATGGACCACGGCGATCTTAGCGACAACAGATTGATGTGCCAGGTAGCGGAGGAATGAAGCAAGGCTCGCCGCAGGACGACAGGTCCAACCTAAGCCGTTCCTTATTCTTCTCACAAGCTATTCCATGGAAGGATGGTGACAACGCGAGCGAGGGAGTCTTCCACCAGCCGTGTGGGGGACTCCTCATCCCGGGGGAACCCGTGCCACCAGGAGGAGGAGCCCCCAACTCCTCTTCAACCACCTCCGCCGGAGTCCCAAATGGCCGCGCTCGCCTAGTAGATGCAAATCCTCACCATGGCAGTGCACCAGCTCCAGCACCAACACCGGTCCTTGGCTACCCACCAGCAGCCAGGGACTCCGGTGGCCCACGCTACAGCTCCCCGTGATAGCCTGCGTTCCTTCCAAGGAAGGCCTTCATAGCCGCGGGCCACTACTGACAACCGAGGTAACCATCAAACTCCGACGAAGAGACGACGAGCCGGCCCTGCCGACAGGGAGAGCCACTCGCCAAACCTCGAGTGGGCAGTGCCCAAACCCTGTAGAGGCAGAAAAAGCAAGACCCCCCCATCACGGAGGCCACGCATCCATGTCACCTTCTCCGTCTCCTTCAGCGAAGGGGTCTACTAACGAGGCCATCAGGCACACGACGGAGAAGCACCTGGAGGAACATAGGCATGAGCTGGTGGAATTCTCCTGCTGGTTTGCCAACATGCAGGGCTCCACTAGTGAGCCAGCGGGCTACGATGCCCGTCCCCCATTCTCCCAAGAAATCCAAGCGAAGCCGATCTCGCATTGGTTCTGGATGCCACAAGTGGATCCCTACGATGGGTCCACTGACCCAATGCGAGAAACAATTCCTGCAATAGGGCAGCTACAGACTGAAAACAGGGTGCTTCCCCCGTTTACAATTCCTGCTACGGAGTTGTAACCCAACGGATCCCCTACACGCCCTAGGAACACCCCGTGGAATGGGAAGAGGAGGTTTGCACCTCGCTTCGTTCCTAGGACCGGACTTCCTGGGGAGTCTACTTCGAGCAGACAAAGTAAAAGGAGAGAGACTTAAAATAAGCAAGCAAAACAGAAACCCTAGACTGGGCTCTGATACCAAAAATGATGCAGAACGAAAGAGGAGATGATGCGATGCGAAAATAAATTAAGATTAATTTTTTTTTTTTTTATATATTTTCTGAAATTGGCTTTGACTCAAAGGAAAGCTAAACTAAATTGAAAGAAACTAGGTAATAACTGAAAGCACAATTTAAAAGAAACTAGGTTATCAGAGTGGTTCAGAAGTAACGGATCGCTGGGGGTTGAGAAACTCCCAGACCTAGGGTTTCGCTCTGAACTTTCAACAGGATAAAAATAAAGAGAAGAGGTGGGTTACCAACTAGACAGTGATCTTCACAAAGTTTGGCGGAAGAACTCTCTCGAGCAGATTGTTGGATCCTCGGATTCGGATATCTTCGTAATGGATCCTCTAATACTGGTCTTGTGGCTGAGTCAGCTTCTCCTGAACTCAAGATCTAGGAAAGAAGAAGAACAAGTGATGGAATCAGATACTCAAGGAAGGATTTACCAGATTGAAGAACTTGAAAGCTGATGTTGCTGAAGTCCGGATTCTCCCGAAGGTTGATCTAGCTCCCTCTGGAATTTGCTCTGAATCTGAAGTATCCGGACTGGACCTGGCTGCTGATGGTCGGCCTTGACTTGAAGAGAGTGGCCGTGAGAGGTGGGATAGGCTAGGGTTTGGCGGAGGGAGGAGAATTATGGGCGGCTAGGGTTTTGGAGTGAAGTGGCTAACCTAGGGTTTTTGGGTTTGGAGATCTCACACCTCCTCAAGGTTCCTGGGGAACCCGGATTTACTCCCTCACGGAGCTCAACACCTGGATGCAAGTGCGGAAGAGAGAAAACACAGAGTTTGCTCACAAAAAAACTTGAAGTCATTCATCAGATTACTTTAAAATTTACAAGAGGGGTTTAATTTATAGGACTTTACAAGAGAGTAGGGTTTTACATCTTCCCATGTGGGACTAAAGGAGGGGATCTTCAAATTAGGTTTGTAGGATCAATCCATACACATATGGCCAGCCAAAGGTTCCAAAAAAGTGGATTGAAGGTTTTAAAAGGAAGGTAAGTGGCGCCTCCTAGCCTTGTTCTTCAAGAGAGAATTTCATTCCTTCCATGGCTCAACTCTTTTGGACTCCTCCTTTTCTTTCTCCCTAAGTCATGGTTCTTCCCATCTTTGCTTTGGGCATTTTTGGCATGGAATGGGCGTCCCCTTGAAGTACTCTCCAAGAAGAGTTTCTTCTTTTCATAGCTTGGCTCTTATGGAATATTGTGGGCCGCCCCCTTGAATTGTGGATCCCAGATTGCTTTCTCCTCAAATGGCGCATGAGAGAAGGGACCTGCTATCTTGTGGTGTGGGGACCAGAGCATACTGGATGGAGATGTGGCACCCCCTGGACTCAGACGTGTGGCTGGGAGTGTGGCTGGGAGTGTGGTGCCCACTTGCTTGGCCTTGAGAGAAAATGTGACACCCTAGGTTGAAGTCCTAGACCACTACTGAGTCAACATGACTCAACAAAAATAAATTGCAGGGAATACAGACTCAAGCTAAAATTGAGTTGATCAAGTCAACCCTTATTACAAACCAAAAAACCCTAATTCTTCGGACAAGGTCAATCAGAGATCCAGATGGAGCTCTGAAGTCTTCTTCTGATCTGGTGCCCGCACCACAAGTGGAGTACGAGGCACTCCTCGCAGGCCTAAGAGTCTCCTGCGAGTTGGGTGTGCAGGATCTAAAAGTCTTCACCGACTCCCAACTAGTTGCCGGACAAGTCTCTGGAGAGTATGAAGCAAGGGACACCCAGATGAAGAAGTACCTGGAGCAGATCTGTGTAAACACGACAGGCCTCCGGCATTTCAGCATCTTCCACATTCCCCAAGGGAAGAATGCATGCATGGATGCGCTGTCTAGGCTTGCGACCTTGCCGGACTCATCACTGGGATGCGCCTATATCAAGTACCTCGAAAGTCACAGCTACGAGAGCTCAGAGGAGGTGCATCAAGTCACCCCCGAGTCGAGCTGGATGGACAAGTATATCAAGTACATCACTGACGGCTCCCTACCTGAGGACCGCATTAAAGCTGCCCTCATCAAGAAGAAGGCCTCCTGGTTTGTTATGATGAAGGGCCAGCTCTACCGCCGATCCTACTCCTATTCGCTCCTGAAGTGCCTCAGGCCCGTCGAGGCGACCTTCATGCTCTAAGAGATACATGAAGGCCTCTGCAGGAACCATGTGGGAGGGAGAATGCTGGCTTATAAAGCTCTTCGCCAGGGACACTTCTGGGAGACCATGAGGGAGGACACCGCCGACTTCATTAAAAGGTGCGACAAGTGCCAACGCCACGCGAATATACAGTGCCAGCCGATGGCACCGATCTCCCAGCTCTCAGCCCCTTGGCCTTTTGCCTAGTAGGGAATGGACATCTTGGGACCGTTTTCCCTAGCACCAGGGCAGCGAAGATTCCTGCTGGTGGCGATCGACTACTTCACTAAGTGGGTCGAGGTAGAGCCACTGGCCTGGATCATGGAAGCTAATGTCCGCCAATTCTTCTGGAAGTCAATCATTTGCCACTTTGGACTTCCCCATTGTATCATCACAGACAACGGGCAGCAGTTTGACAATCGGAAGTTCGAAGGGTTCTGCACCAAACATGGCATCCAACACTGATTCACCTCAGTGGCTTACCCTCAAACAAATAGAGAAGCCGAGGTGACAAACCGGACCATCCTCCAAGGACGTAGGACCAGGCTAGACCAAGCTAAGGACAGGTCGGCAGAAGAACTCCCAAGCATTCTATGGGCCTACCACACAATCCACAGGACGGTGACCGATAAGACGCCCTTCACCCTTGTTTTCAGTGCCGAGGCGATCATCCCGATTGAGCTCGGCATGCCTACGCTATGAGTACAGCAGTATGATGAGGCACGAAATTTGACACACCTCTTGCTCAACCTAGATCTCCTCGAAGAATCAAGGGATAAAGCCTGACTGCGAATGGCGGCCTACTGACAACGGGTAGCTCGGTACTACAATGCCCGTGTCAGGCCAAAAGCTTTCAAACCTAGAGACTTGGTGCTACGGCGGGCAGAGGCGTCTCAAACCAGGGAGTGCGGTAAGCTCTCACCAAACTAGGAAGGCCCCTATAAAGTGGCTGAAGCGCTCTCACAAGGGGCCTATTACCTCGAAGATCTCGGTGGTGTCAGGTTTGCTTGAACATGGAATGCCTGCATCTTACGAAAATACTATCAGTAATGTAAGTTTTCCCATCAATAATAATGGTTTTTCCTTATGCAAGTATTTATCTGTCATGCAGGAAAATCTCATCAACGCCTTCGAGCCCACTCCAAGCCACCAAGACCTTAGCTCAGCTATCAGGCAACCCAAGACCGGAGCCCAGCTTTTTGGCCAAGGGATCTTCGAGCCAAGCCGCTCTCAATCATCAACACCTTCGAGCCCAGCTCCGAGGTGCCAAGACCTGGGCCTAGCACTCAGGCAACCCAAGACTAGAGCTCAAACCTCCGGCCAAGGGACCTTCGAGCCAAGCCGCTCTCAATCATCAACGCCTTCGAGCCCAGCTTTGAGGTGCCAAGACCTGAGCATAGCACTCAGGTAGCCCAACACCAGAGCTCAGACCTCCAGCCAAGGGACCTTCGAGCCAAGCCGCTCTCAATCATTAACGCCTTCGAGCCCAGCTCCAAGGCACCAGACCTAAGCCCAGCACTCAGGCAACCCAAGACCGAAGCTCAAACCTCCAGCCAAGGGACCTTCGAGCCAAGCCACTCTCAATCATCAATGCCTTCGAGCCCAACTCCGAGGTGCCAAGACCTGAGCCCATTGCTCAGGCAACCAAAGATCGGAGCCTAGTTTCCGGCCAAGGGACTTTCGAGCCAAGCTGTGCTTAATCACCAATGTCTTCGAGCCCAGCTCCAAGACACCAACTACCCCAAAGCCTAGCTCTTTGGCAAGCAAGCCTCGAGCCTAGCTCCAAGGCATCCAAGACCTGAGAAGCCCTCAGGAACCCAAGCCCGGAGAAAAGTCCTCCGGCACCAAGACCTGAGAAGCCCTCAAGCACCATGGACCGAGGCTAGCCCTCCGGCCAAGGGATCTTTGAGCCTAGATGCTCTCCACTACCCAAGTCTTGAGCTCAACTAGCCGACGTTGAAGCTATTGGGAATTTTGTCCCAAAGCCAATCGCCTGGGTTGTAGGCGGTTAAGCTAAGTATTGTACTTTTTCTTTGAATTAATAAAATATATTTTTGGCAGCTCATCACATACTAAATTTCATTGAAATAAACTCTTTCCATGTGATGAAGTCCTTAGGACTACACTAACTTCGATACAGAGAGGATGTATCGAGTGGTCCTTAAACCCTGTTCACAACCAAAGGATATATTGTACTGGATGGCAATATATTAAGTATAGGTTGTTGTAGTTCACATCGTTTGGTTGTCCTCTTGACCAAATGAGTGTGGTGACACTGATGTGATCTACAAGTGGGATATATGATATCTCATTGAACGTGACTTTGTGCAGCCCCTTTCTGCCAAAGGGATACTCATGATTGGATATGGGTATATGTGTCCCTCTGACATGAGGTCATCATGGTAGCTTGCAAGCAACTCCCTGTGCTTTGGCGCCGGACTACCCGGATTTTTAATCCGGTGATGGAAGGTTTCTGGGTACAGGAAAGTACTTGTGGAGCAGTGATGGACCAAGATGGAATTGACCTATCCAAACAGTTTGGATTGAATGTCTCGCAGTATCTCAATTTAGCAAACCCTCGGTCGGGGTAGTCCTAGTGAAGAGTCACTGGGCTTGCAAGGTTGAGACACGTAGTCGACTGACTCAATCTGGGTTGGCAGCCCAATCTCAGTCATCCTGAGTATTAGAGGTCAAAGGGATGAATTATACGATAACCATATGGTGCGGGCACCAGAATCAGAAAGAGACTCCAACCAATTCAAGCCCATTCCGAATCTTTATTGTTGGACTAGAGAGTCCGGTAACCTTTCTTTATTTTGAGTCCAAAAGAATCATGTAAGTCGAGTCCATGTTGGGTCCTGTAATCTTTCTTTTGAGTCCAAAATAATCATGTAAGTCGAGTCCATGTTGGGTCTAGTCTTAGTCCAATCCAAATGGGTCAACTAGCATCAAGCCTAAAGAAGACTCACAATGTATACCCCAAATCAAGACCAAAGCCAACTCAATTGGGGACCACATGCCATATCACTTGCGCCACCTCAACTTGGGACCACATGCCACGTCAAGAGGGGACCACATGCCACCTCACATGCCACCTCACCACAAGAGGGCGCCATCCCAAGTTCAAATTCAAGGAAGTTGGCCAAGGAGGATTTCAAGCAAGAAAATCATCCCTCTCCCCTTATATTACTCCACTTGTTTGGGGATTTGAAATTTCAAAATTTGTGAGGCTTTATTTAAAGTCTTGGACGCCCCTTGTAAAGAGCTATTGATGAAGGAATACAAATTTTCAAAAATTTTCTGTGTTTCTATGTGCCTATGTGGATCTTTGTGCCTAAGTGAGCCTCTTCCTCTCCTCCATCATTTCTTCTCCCTAATCCTTCTCTTTTACTCTTCATCTTCCAAGCAATCCTCTTCCTTCAAGGCGAATTAAGGACATCCTCACAAGAAGAAGATCAACACTAACACAAGCTTCCACCATGGCACCAAGGATCATTTCCAACAAACTCTCCTTTGAGTTCCATCAATCTTCTCATTTCTAATTAAGCTTCTAATCATCTTGGTTTCTTTGTTGCAGGGTTCTCTAGGTTCCAGATCCAGGAGAAAGGATTACTTGCTACAAACCAGAAAGTTAGATGGCCCATCTTATGTGGTATGATCTTTCATTTGAGAACCTTAAGAGCGAATCCCTTGTGCTTGAGATTTCAATGCTTGAACTCCTAGTCTTTTAAGATCGGGATCATTAAATAGGGCTAGCTTGACTTGTGTGCGAATTCTAATCTTGTCCTATTTCTTTAATATTTTGATAGTCCTCCTAGCTGGGTTTAAGTATAAGCATTTAGGGTTTCTTATTTAGATCTCCTTGATCTTATATGTTGAATCACTCATATGCAAGTAAGAATTACTAGTTAAATTTTGGTTAATCTCCTTTAGAGTCACATGATTGCATCCTCATCATGCATACCACACCACCATATGCTAGAGGTTCGATAGTTTGCTCCTGCATCTTCGACCTATCCGGATGCCGGGACCCATTGCTAGATGGTTTCCTGTGCTGGTACTAGAATTGTTCTAGTGCTACCGTTTAGGTTCGAACATATGAGGTCACACGCCATAGAGGATTACTCTCTGATCCGGATACCGATTACGATTAAGAATCATCTCGGTTTTATGGTCATGGTATTTTTTGAGCACTTTTTTCCCCGTCTTTCCCTTGTCTGTGTCAACAGGAAAGTGTTCCGGGTTGACCAGGACTGCGCCAGGATTTTTCTGAATCAGTTTTGAACTGATTCGGAGTTCGTTTTGGCCTTAAATTGGCTGTGAACTAATTTTAATCCCTTGAACCAGATTCAATTGGATTGAACCACTCTTAATTGGATTGGGAATCCATGAACCGAGGGATTGCTTGGACCAGTTTTGAACTGGTGTTCTTTTTGGTTTCAACGTGACCGTTTTACACGGTCTTTCGCTGGAAAGAACACAAGAGGCCGAACAACCAAACATCACCGTCACTTCCTCTCCCACCACCCGCTGCATTTTCTCTTGTTTATTGTTGATTAAATGAGAGAATGGCAGCTCTTTGATCGGACTCTTCACCTCCCTGGCCTCTCCATCTTCCCCTACTGTCCTTATAAATTAAGCAGCCCCTGTTTTTTCTAATGAGACACCGAGTAACAGCAAGCAACAAAAAATTCTGGGTACTGCTCTTTGAGAGGCTGATTTGAGCTTGATCCTTTCAATCCACTAGGTGCTTGTAGGGCTGGGTTTTGGAGTGTTTTAGGGAGAGAAAGAAGAGCTAATCTCTTGTTCATTGTTGTGCTCAAACCAAGGACTGCAGCAAAGTTCTGTTGCTGCTATCAACCGTGACTAACCTCCCTTCCAGTGGCTAGCACCGTACGAAAAGGAGGATCCGAGAGCCCCGGGTGTGTCTCCCCTCTAGAGGGAGTATCATTTTACTCCTGGGAGCTAGAGAGATAAGCCCAGTTTGCTGCAGCTGCTCCCAAACGAAGGAAACTTGCTGCTATTTTTTCTGCAACATAGTTTCTGGCAACAGCTTTTGGGTGAATTTGTACACCCTTTGTACTGTGTTTTCCTTGCAGATTTCGGTGGAAGATCGAAGAACATTCGATCACCTTGCTGCTGCTTCGATTCGAGAGCAAACGAAGGTGGTGTTTCGATGCCATTTTTCAAGCTCAAAACAGAGTGTTCAAACGTCCCAAGGAAGAAGACAGCTGGAATAGATTTATCCCTGCTATTCCAGCCTATTCCAGGTTTATTCCAGAGTTATTCCAGCCAGAATAAAGGTATGGAAAAATTATTTTTTAATCATGCATAAATAGATCTTTCTATTTAATTTTTTGCAAATATTTTTATATCATGATACATGCCTACATGCAACATGATTAGATTAGTTTCTGGGCGGAGCATATTTCCGCTGCGCAGATTTTTAAAAAATATTTTTAAAATCCTTTCTGCTCCTGCAGCTGTTTGCATGCCTAGTGTAGGATCATGTCAAACCACCTGCATCTTTCTTTCAGAAGCCTCATCACCAGATCCAAGACAAAATAGAATCCTTCCCCCTTTTCTCACTATATACTTTCAAAAAAAAAGAGGAGAAAAGAGGGAGGAGGATAGAAGCAATGAAGACACAAGACAAGGTAGTTTGAAATTTTACTTCCATTAAACAAAAAGTCTTTACAAAGCACCCTCGGGCCCCCGACATGCCGGGTGACCCGACCCAAATGCAAAGGAAAAGAGAAAGAACTACCCACCGGCTGACCCCTCAGTTGGGCTGCAGGGTTGAGAGGTTCCGTCCGTGGGGTCCTCCGACTATGTGGCTCCGGTTTCGGGTGGTACAACTCCATCCTCGGCTGGTGTTGAAGGCTTGGGAATGAAGGCTTCCTCAGCACCGGCCTCCTGGTCCGAAGGTCCGGGGTAACTAAGGCAGCTACGGCCTTCATCCGAGATGAACCCTTCAACTTGGCGGCGCAGGTACATGAAACCCTTATAGAAGAAGTCCAACACCATTTGTTAGATCTCGATGAGGAACTCCTATGAGGCCTTGTACCTTGCGATCGCCTCCTCGGCCTTCTTCTTCGCTACGGCAGCCTCACATCTGGCATCCTCAATCGACTTGGCCACCTCCTCGGTCATCTTTTAGGCCGTGGCCGACTTCTCCTTCTCCGTCGCCAGCCGAGCCTAGAGGGACTAAGCGATCCCCTTCTACCGGGTTGCCTCAGCATTGAATACTCCCAACCTTCGCTCGGCATCGGCGAGCTCCTCGGTCCTCTTCCTCGACTGGCCCTACTCCTGGTCAAGGCTCTCCTAAAGCTCGCTTGCTCGCCCCTCAGAGCTAGCAAGCTGCTTCTCGAGGTTCTTGACCCATCGATCAAGCACCTCGTCAAAGTCGGCCCTCTTCTTCAGATCGGCCTTTAGTGATGCGATCTCAGTCGCCTGCTGCTATTCAGCATGCTCCCAGTTTCGATAGCAGCCTCTGATGAAGAGGGCCTCGACACTGATATGCACCATATAAAAGATTAAAAAAAAGAGAGAGAAAGAAAAAGATGATGTTGCTTACCATATAGAGCAGGGAGAAGATGCTACCAACCACATCTCCCAACCATAGCCCAGCCATTTCCTGTCGATCGCATGGTTGGATGGAGAAATCCATCATGTGCTCGGCCAGGGTAAAGTTGCCTAGCAAGGAGCTCTCTGGCCCCAGCTTGAACGGGAGATGATGCCTCGCCTCATCCCTCCTGCTCTCTAGGGGAGCGGGTGCGCCCATCCCACCAGCAGCGGGACCCCCAGGGACCGGTCGAGGATCCGGCACCATCGCAGGTGGAGCCCCCATTGTGGGTGGAGCTCCAGCCCAAACCTCCCCCTCCTCGACCTCAATCACCGCCGGGCTCGGAGAGCGTGAGGATGCAGTATTAGCAGCAACCCTTGCCCGGATGACCATCTCGGGCTCCCGAGCTGGGGCCTCGGCTCATGGCCTCGTTCGCTCTTCGACTCTACGGACCACCAGCTAACTCAGCCCTAGTGTCGCGGACAGCGCAGGAGCCTCCTCAGCCTCCCTCCTCCTCGAGGGGACCGGCGTGACGGGGGCGGCCATCGACGCGCCCTCAACTTGGGCCCGCCTCGGAGGAGTCTCACTGGGCATCTCGCTGGGCAGCCTCTTCTTGGTGATCGATAGCAAATCGCTCTCCGAGAAGATCATCTCTGTACATTGATCAACCACGGGTTAGAAGCCAGGAAAGTCAGCCCAAAACAAAAAGGTGAGAGAGGGAACACATATGTATGAAAGGAAGATCTAGGCCAAACACACCCGACCCTCTTGTTGGGTCAATCCTGGCATCAAAGAGGTTCTGCTCTGATAGCTAAACCTCAAGGGAAGGGATCTAGGCGGTGTGAAGCTGCTCGTAGTCATCCCGGTCAGCTGCATCAACTACAGAGATTTGGTTGTGGGACTGGTCTGGATCACTCCAAACCCAGTCAACCCCCTCGATGGTGGCGAAGTAGAACCTACTCTTCTATCTCTTAATGGAAGAGGGGAGATCGAACCTGATGCCCTTCGGGTGGGAAGATAAGGACCACCACCCATTCTCCGTGGGATGGTGCTTCAGGACAAAGAATGCCCTGAACAAAGGGAATCGAGCGACAAACCCGTGGACATGATAGAGGACGATGAAAGAAAAAATAGTCCTAATGGCGTTAGGGATTAGCTGAGCAGGGACTAGGTGGTAGTAGCTCAGCACGGACATGAAGAAGTGGTGGAAAGGTGAATGAAGCCCTCCCGAGAAGGTCTCTTCGTAGAAGGCAATCCGACCCTGGCCACTCGAAGTGACCCTATCCCCGAGTCGGGGGACCAGAAGCTGGATAGAGTGCGGGATGCCATAGACATCTTGAATGGTCCCCAACTCCATGGTAGAAATCGTCGAAGCGATCCCACTAGAACATGTTGATCGAACAGGCTTGGAAACCAGTTCAGGTGGGGGAGGAGGGCGAGAAGGATGAGAAGAAGCAGCCCCCAGTTCCCTAATGGACACGGGGCGAAGTGGAAGGGCTGGCCTCCTACTGAACTCGAACCATGCCCCCTTTGACTCCTCGTCGGAGGAAGAGACACTGGCCCCTACATGGAAGGACCGGCTTTGCCCTGGTCAGAAGGATGGAGACCAGGACCGGAATGAGACATCCTATGAGAAAGACCCAGGGAGAAGAAAGACCGGACTCAGTTTGCAAAAGGCCCTAAGCTCGGAAGAGGAACCCTACCACAAAGAGAAAGGAAGAAGAAGGGGGGACCGACCTGGTTCCTTAGAGGGAGGAAGGGCGGAAGCGAATCATGAAGAAGAAAGAGTCCAAGCACTGCAGCAGGCATGAAGGATTTGAAAGAATGGGAGTTTTTGATAAAGAACTTCATTTCACTTCGAAAAGACCCGTCAAATCCGTACTGTTACGACCCCTCCACCAACGGATCCTCGATGCATGTCAGTCATCGATAAGGAAAGCATCCTAGCCGCTCCGAATTCTGCACTAGCACTAACTACTCCTCAGACATGGCCACGTGGCACCTCCACAATGGCCTAGGGGACCGTTCCATAAAGTGCCAATGATCATGACCATCATTGCACCAGATCTTCACCCTTCCATGTCAGCGGTGCATTTACTCCCTTCGACTCGAGCGCAGCACACGAACGAGCCTCAGGAGTGTGGGGCAAATGATGTGGCAAGGTCGCTGACAAGGAGTAGCTGTCAGGCACCACATGGAGTCTCTCTCCGAGGTCGAGACCTCTGGGATGGAGCCGCCACCTGTCCTCTGCCAGATCGAGCCTCTCGAGATCGAGCCTCTCGTGATCGAGCCATGTGGTCAGAGTCGAGCTCAGCCCTCACCCGCCACGTGGAGTCTCTCTCCGAGGTCGAGCCCTCTGGGATAGAGCCACCACCTGTCCTCCGCCAGATCGAGCCCCTCAAGATCGAGCCCTGTGGTCGGAGTCGAGCTCAGCCCTCACCCACCACGTGGAGTCTCTCTCCGAGGTTGAGCCCTTTGGGATGGAGCCGCCACCTGTCCTCTGCCAGATCGAGGTCCTCGAGATTGAGCCATGTGGTCAGAGTCGAGCTCAGCCCTCACCCACCATGTGGGGTCTCTCTCCGAGGTTGAGCCCTCTTGGACGGAGCCACCACCTGTCCTTTGCTAGATCGAGCCCCTCAAGATCAAGCCCTGTGGTCAGAGTCGAGCTCAGCCCTCACCTACCACGTGGAGTCTCTCTCCGAGGTCGAGCCCTCTGGGAAGGAGCCACCACCTGTGCTCCGCTAGATCGAGCCCTGTGGTCGAAGTCGAGCTTAGCCCTCACTCGCTACATGGAGTCTCTCTCCGAGGTCGAGTGCTTTGGGATGGAGCCACCACCTGTCCTCCACCAGATCGAGCACCTCGAGATCGAGCCTTGTGGTCAGAGTCGAGCTTAGCCCTCACCTGCCACATGGAGTCTCTCTCCAAGGTTGAGCGCTCTGAGATGGAGCTGCCACCTGTCCTCCACCAGTTTGAGCCCCTCGAGATCAAGCCCTGTGGTCGAAGTCAAGCTCAGCCCTCACCTGCCATGTGGAGTCTCTCTCCCAGGTTGAGCCCTCTGGGATTGAGCCACCACCTATCCTCTGCCAGATCGAGCCCCTCAAGATCAAGCCCTTTGCTCGGAGTCAAGCTCCTTGAGATCGAGCCCTATGGTCAGAGTCGAGCTCAGCCCTCACCCACCACATGGAGTCTCTCTTCGAGGTCGAGCCCTCTAGGATGGAGCCACCACCTGTCCTCCGCTAGATCGGGCCCCGCCTCCCCTGCTTGGCTTCTAGCCTGGATAAAGGTCGAAGGGCGGTACCATCATCCCAAGGACTACGGGGTAGTGCCCGCCATATCGCAATAACTGCCTGTCAGCCCATACAACCAGAAGAATGAGCCAGTCAGAGAGCACGAACCCCGGGGATGGCGCCCCCGGATCAAGGCTCTGCCAAGCTTCCCGGAATGGAGCGACCGGAGAGGATGGCATAGCGAATAGAAGTTTTTCCCACCGCATGTCAGGAAAAATGTCCCATCATGGCATGGTATCCCGCTGCTCGCACCTGCCAGTCCAACGAGGATCCCAAGGCAAGCATCCAACGATCATCTTTCTACTACAAAGAATGATCGACACCCCCGAAAGGGGGAAGGTAACAACTACAATGACAACAACAAAAAAAAAAGAACGCATCACCGGTGCAAGCTCAACCAGTAGGGCGGAGCACCACCACCATCACCATTGAAGAAACAAAGCAGGGGAACAAGGAGAAGAAGCCAAGTAGAGAACCCCTCTGTCTCCGTCATCGTTCTCCCCTTGCTACATTTTCATTTTCAATCTCATACCATTCACTCCTCCTAGCATGGAGTCCATCAAAAAGGGTCTCTACCAAGAGGACCTGTTCCCCTGGATCATCACTGACTTGACCGTCGGAGTGCTCCCATCGAAAACCTCAGCCCGGGTCACTAACCCCTATTTTGTTGGTCCAGGACCAGAGGACTGCCAGGCAGCGAAGGGAGCACACTCCGACACCGGCAGCAGCTACGGGCCATGGCGATCTTGGAGGCAACAAGGCCTAACCATATCTTCACCCTATAATACCTCATGTTAATAGAGTGGTTGTGCCCCCTCAATGCAATAGAACCATTGTATCCAGCTAAGAATGATCAATACCTGAGAGATGCCTGTAGCTCTACGATGATTGAAGACCTATGATTTAATATTTATGAGGATGTTTGGGTTCAAGTCTCTTCTTAATTGGTCAACACATCTATGTTTTACTAACCTGATTCAGGTGAGCACAACTTATGTATGACAAAGCAGGTTTAGGTGAGCACATCTCATGTCTGACTAAGTTGATTCAAGTCAACACATCTTATATCTGACTAACTTGGTTTGGGTCAATACTTCTCATGTCTAACTAAGCTGGTTTGGATCAACATATCTCATGTCTGACTAACCTGATTTTGGTCAGCACATCTTATATCTGACTAACCTAGTTCATGTCAGTACATCTCACATCTTATGAATCTAGGTGGCATGGGTGAACTCAAATCAACAAGCAACCTAATCAAAACTTAATCGACCAAGTTGGCCATGTAAGTAAGATCAATGAAAGGGTTCCCACTCTTCCTCTTTCCTTAGACACCAACATAGTTAGCCAGGTAAAAGAATAGCCCCAATTAAAAATCATAATCAAAACTTGCTTAAGATACCAATTGGTCAATAAAAATTGAATAGGTCAGCCTAGTAACTCGGGCTTGGACCACTGAACCAAATTAGGTCTTAAATTAATCAATTTATATTAAATACAAATCGATGTGTCCATACTACATCTAAGCTTGATTTCAAGCCTCTTTGACCTGATCCTAATTGTTGCCGATCTCACCACGGTGGCCTGTAGCTCGTGAGCTGGCTCCGATTCTCAGACTCTGTCACCTCGAGATCTCCAAGCTTCCAGACCTACAAAACAAAGTCAGAGACCTGGGCCGGAGATTCCGGCGGGGGTACTCCGATGGTCAAGTAAGAGAGCGGCAAGAAGGAACAGGACCTCTAGGGCGGGTTCCCAAAGGATTCCCGTGCTTAGAAGAGATGTAAATGAAAGAAGTGTGGGGAAGAGAGGAGCTGAAGCACGGCTTCTTACACTGGGTTCACCGAGCTCACACCTGAGGACTTCTTGGGGTCCCCCAGATCGTTCTCTCGGTGTTCTCCCCCCTTTTTGACTTACCTTTCCGTCCATTTTTACCATCCCCTTTATACCACTAGACCGCCTTCAGCCCACGTCTCCTCCTGGGAGCTCCATGAAATCTCTGGGTCTCCTCCCCTCCCTTCTCTTTCGAGTTCGGGAGTTAAGTGGCTAGCATGCCTCATCCGCCGTGTGTAATGAAAGGGGGAATATTGGTGAGACCTCGGGCCGAGTGTGGGAGCTCTCCTTTCAGGGCATTGATGATGGGCCTCTAGCCATTTCAGGCCCCTGCCCGCAATGATTTCATTCCTCAGTTACGGGGCCCCATTTAATTGATGTAAACGAGATTTTGTGTATCACTGCAGGTCGTACTGGCACTCCGTACTGGGTGCGGCATGCACCGACCCTAGTGGCGACCTTGCGAACCGTGTCTTTGCCTCCCCGAGGCTTTGCAGAGTAGGGCTAACTTCGGCCAAGGTGGACCCTTCAGGGGGTGCCACCTGGCGGAGGAGCAGGGACTGCCATCTTCGGTCAAGGTGGATCCCTCCTGGGTGGACACCTGGCGAAGTGGCAGAGAGGTGCTCGACTTTGGCCGAGATGGACCCGTCATGGGGTGCCACCTGGCGAGGAGCAGAAGGGCTTGGCTCGACCTCGGTAGAGGTGGACCCATCTTGGGGTGCCACCTGGCGAGTGAGCAGGAGGCCACCAGCTTCGACTGAGGTGGACCCCTCCTGGGTGGACACCTGGCGGAGTGGCAGAGGGGTGCTCGACTTTGACCGTGGTGGACCCGTCATGGGGTGGCACCTGGCGAAGGAGCAAGAGGGCGTGGCTCAACCTCGACAGAGGTGGACCTATCTTGGGGTGCCACCTGGTGAGGGAGCAGGAGGCTACCAGCTTTAGCCGAGGTGGACCCCTCTTGGGTGGACACTTGGCAGAGTGGCAGAGAGGTGCTCGACTTCGGCCGGGGTGGACCAGTCTTGGGGTGCCACCTGGCGAAGGAGCAGGGGGGCCTGGCTCGACCTCGACAGAGGTGGACCCATCTTGGGGTGCCACGTGGTGAGGGAGCAGAAGGCCGCCAGCTTCGATCGAGGTGGACCCCTCCTGGGTGGACACCTGGCGGAGTGGCAGAGAGGTGCTCGACTTCGACCGAGGTGGACCCGTCATGAGCCACTTGGCGAAGGAGCAGGAGGGCCTGGCTCGACCTTGGCAGAGGTGGACCCATCTTGGGGTGCCACCTGGCGAGGGAGCAGGAGTCCGCCAGCTTTGGCTGAGGTGGACCCCTCCCGGGTGGACACCTGGCGGAGTGGCAGAGGAGTGCTTGACTTCAACCGAGGTGGACCCGTCATAAGGTGCCACCTGGCGAAGGAGCAGGAGGGCCTGGCTCGACCTCGAAAGAGGTGGACCCATCTTGGGGTGCCACCTGGCGAGGAAGCAGGAGGCCACCAGCTTCGGTCGAGGTGGACCCCTCCTGGGTGGACACCTGGTGGAGTGGTAGAGGGGTGCTCGACTTCGACCGAGGTGGACCCGTCATGGGGTGCCACCTGGCGAAGGAGCAGGATGGCCTGGCTCGACCTCGATAAAGGTGGACCCATCTTGGGGTGCCACCTGACGAGGGAGAAGGAGGCCGCCAGCTTCCATCGAGGTGGACCCCTCCTGGGTGGACACCTGGTGGAGTGGCAGAGGGGTGCTCGACTTCAACCGGGGTGGACCCGTCTTGGGGTGCCACCTGGCAAAGGAGCACGGGGGCCTGGCTCAACCTCGACAGAGGTGGACCCGTCTTGGGGTGCCACCTCGTGAGGGAGTAGGAGGCCGCCAGCTTCGATCGAGGTGAACCCCTCCTAGGTGGACACCTGGCAGAGTGGCAGAGGGGTGCTTGACTTCGACCGAGGTGGGCCCGTCATGGGGTGCCACCTGGCGAAGGAGTAGGAGGACCTGGCTCGACCTCGGTAGAGGTGGACCCGTCTTGGGGTGCCACCTGGCGAGGGAGCAGGAGGCCATCAGTTTCGACTGAGGTGGACCCCTCCCGGGTGGACACCTGGCGGAGTGGCAGAGGGATGCTCGACTTTGGCCAAGGTGCACCCATCATGGGGTGCCACCTGGCGAAGGAGCAGGAGGGCCTAGGTCATCCTCGGCAGAGGTGGACCCGTCTTGGGGTGCCACCTGCTCCAGAGCTCCCTCGGAGCTCGCCCCGCCGCCAGCCTCTTCTCCAGACCAAACCCCATAATTGAGTTTCCGCCCAAGTTCCGGATCCTCCCCTCCCTGCTCCAGAGCTCGCGGCTTCTTCCCTGGAAGACTGCTGCCATTTTTTCTACTAAAGTTCGACTCCTCCCCCGCTTCTTGAACGAAGCCCCAGCCTCCTCGAAGATCGCCCGACGCCCGCCCCTTCTCTGGACCACAGGCCTTGGAGTTTCCGCCCCATCTACGGACTGGTTCCCCTCTTTTCACGAAGCATCCAGCGGCTGTTGTGAAGAAAACTCATCGATCTGTTGTTGAAGAAGCCGGAATAGCTATTCTAGCTATTCTGGCTATTCCACATATATCTCGGATTTATTTCAGCTTGGAATAAATCTTGTTTACTTTAAATTGGGTCATGTGCATTCTAGAGCTAGCCTAACTCGATGGAGCCGAGTTTCCCCCACCTCAGGGGAATGATGGGGACATCGCTAGCATGGATCCTGGAGCAAGCACAAATCTTGAAGCTGCACAAATCTTGGAACATATCCAGAATAAAGTAGTTTGGGATTTTATCTTTTGTTTGAAATTTAAATAAGGATTTGGTTGGTTAGGATTTAGATATGGATAGGCTTATCTTATCCTATCTTGTATTTGAATTTGAATTATCTCTATCTTTTTATCCTGTATTCAAATTCAAATGAGGGTTGGACAAGTCTATAAATACCACCCTCAGTCCTTTGTAAGAAGATAGTTTTTGGAGAAAAGAATTTGAGTTTTTTAGAAGAGTGATTCTTCTTGCCTTCACCTTCGACCATGGGCATGATGCCCTAGTTATTCCCCTTCCCATTCCATCTTCTTTATCCCCTCGTGACCTGTGAGATCCATCCTAGCGACTCCAAGTATTTAGGAGGGTGTAATGCCCTAGAGGTGAGAGGTCTCTTCGTTAGGGTGAGTCCCAAAGTCCATGAGATCCAGATTCCTATCCTACATCACCACTATTCCTTCGCCACCCCTAGAGAAAAAAATACCAAAAAAAATAGTACCCTAATTTAGGTGACTTCTAGGCTCGCCAATGATCCTACCCCCCTCTGTCCCCCATCACTCCAACTTCGACCGAGGTGGACCCCTCCTGGGTGGACTCCTGGCGAAGTGGCAGAGAGGTGCTCGACTTCGGCCGAGGTGGACCCGTCATAGGGTTCTACCTAGCGAAGGAGTGAGAATTTTGAAAGAAAAATCTACATGGCACCTGCGACTTCCAGCTAAATTTGACACACATTCCATGTCAATGATGTAGCCATATCAGTTGCCCCCCATCCCCAGGTCCCATGGAAGCGTCGTGGCTTGGGACGTGGGGATTTAATTCGGAGATGATGTGGAAAGGACGAAAATCCTGTGCCATAATTGCCATGATCATTGCCGCCGCTCCCGTTGTGCCCGAATCTCTGTGAGAGGATGCCACGTGTGCGTGTCTAACGGGCCATTAATGCACCGTTTTGAAACCGAGGTAGTTTTTCTCGATCCGAAGCATCGATGTCGGGCGTGCTCCCACATGGCAATCATCTAATGGCTCAGAATGGAAAGAGGCGTATGGCTGCTGTTGATTGAGTTTGAAAAGAAGGGGGACTTTCTGGAAACGAGGTATCTCCGCTTTCAAACACCTTGCCGGCGGTTGCAGGGGTCTCCCTTCATCTTCCAGGGTCGCCACTCCTTCGGTTCAAAACATCCCGGTGAGTGCTTGCATCTCCTTTTCTCTTCTTCCGCCTCCCAATCTTTGTGCTAGTTTTTCTTTCTTCTTCTTCCTTCATGGCGCGTCGCCGTCATGTTTCTTCCAACCCAGACGAGGCTGTTCCTTCCCGACTGAGGACTCCATCGTCTTCTTCCTGGGAGGGGGAAGAGATTCTAGATGAGGTCCGAAGGTAGCCCCAACCTGGGGCCATGACCATAGGTGTCCCTAGGGGTCCTAGGTCTCCTCCCATAGTTTCCGCATGTCCCATTTCTTCCCTTCCTCCTCCGGAGGCCTCTTCCTCTAGTCCCTCTGATTATACCTCGACGATGACTGGAGACAATCTTTCTTGGATCCGGGATACCTATGGGATCCCGAATTCAGTCCGTCTTTCCCTCCCATGGCCTAGAGATTGAGTAACCTCTAGTGGCCCTAGGAGGGTCACCTTCTACGAGGACTTCCTCCTTGGGGGTCTTCGTTTTCCCATTCATCCCTTCTTTCTTTCGTTTCTCAGTCATTATCGACTTGTCCCGGCCCAATTGGCTCTTAACACCATCCGGGTCATCTTCGCTTTCATCATCTTCTGCCACTTCCACAGGTTCGTTGCCCGTTTCTCCCTCTTCAGGGCTCTCTTCACCTTGAAGCGTTACTCCACTGATGATGGCTGGTGGTACATTTCACCTCGGCCTAGGTGTCTTAGGTTTGACCTCCCTTCTCGATCAAGGGTTGGAAGAACTGCTTCTTCTTTGCCTCGATCGAGGACATCGACTGGGCCTGGAGTGAGCCGGACCGGTCCCTGAACTAGAATTCTTAGGTCGAGCTAGCGGATTAGGATGATTATGCATAGCTACTGAGTGACGTGATCCTAGCCCTTGATGTTCTGCTCTTGGAGCAGAATTTATTCGAGGCAATGATCAGTCCCATCCGAGAGTTGGGTGAGGCCCCCGAATCTTCCCCTTTTACCTTCATTTTCTGCTATGCACTTCCTTTCTTTTATGCCGGCCTAACTGACCCCCCCTTTCTTTTTCTTAGGTATGAAGTTCTCCGTAGAAAGCTTGATGGAGGGCATCCTGGAGAGGGACGCTGCCAAAGGGACTGAGGTTCCCCTAGCGAAGTGGGCTCACAGTAAGGCGAGCAGGGTGCCTGCGCCCACCTCAGCCATCGCCGGTCATGGAGCAACGGCTCCTGTTCCCAGGTTGCCCCGGGCCCAGGCACACGAAGTCCCTATCATCGACCTTGACAGGATTGGGGGTGAGAGGAGGCCGGAACCCCCCCGGGCGATGCCTACCCCTGCTGCTGCGCCGGTCATCTCCATGGTGGCCACCAGGGCGGTAGCAGTTCCACCGATGGCGGCACCGCCTGGCGAAGGGATGGCCGCCCAGCCCTCTTCCCTCCTCCACATCATGCCATGATCCATCATCAATGGGGCATTGAAGATTTCATGAAGAGACCAAGCCACAAAGCAAGCCATCTCCCAAGTCTTCTTCCTAAAGTATTCATGCAAGAGTGGATGGTCAAGGGACACACTCCCCATTCCAAGCCTTCAACCTTGCAACGCCCAAAGCTCCCTCCACCTTGGCCGGCCATGAGTCACTCCAAGAGGGCATTAAAGGATCAAAGGAAGCACATCCTTTCAAGAAAGCCTTGCTCCATGTTTCCTTCACAAAATGAACATGCAAAGAAGGAAGTCAAGAGGCCAATTCCCCTCTCCAAGCCCTCCCACATGCCACGCCAATCCCTCCTTCATTTTGGTCGGCCATGAAGAGCTCTCCCCATCCATGTGGGTGCCATCTTTTAGGTTGTAATTTTTTTTGAAATGTTTTGAATTCAAATGGGCCTTGGGTGCCTATTTAAAGGACCCAACCCCCTCCATTGTAAGGGTATTGAATTATTAAATGAAAAGCTTGAGTTTTGTTTCTACTCCAACCATTGTCTCCTAGACTATGTTTGGGTGAAGTTTCCTTCGTCCCCAGGGATGTCGAGTGGTGTGAGGCTACCTTTCCATCACCCAAGGGCATCGCAAGTCCTTCATCCTCCGGGATGTCGAGTGGTATGAGGCCACATTCCTTCATCCTCCTGGACGTCGTGAGGTGCGAGGCCCCAAGTTATCTCCTTCTTCGACTTCAGAATCTAGCCGGACACTGGGCTCGAAGACCCTTCTCAACCCTTCCTTTGTTCCATTTCGACACTTCGCTCCATTTCACTAATCCCTCCTTTGCTTGCCTACAGGTCCCCCTTGGTATCACGGGCACCGGAGACGGTCTGCTTTGCCATCACGACCACCCGATCGAAAGCCGACACATCCACGGGTTCGACTACTCGAGCATCCAGGCTATATCCACTGAGTCGAGCAATCTCTACATCGGGTGCTTCAAACGTGTAAGGTTTGCCCCTATCTCCTAAGTAGGTATTGCGTATCGAGCTTAGTCCTACCAGGGTTTCTTAATCCTGGGATCCTGTTTTCTTATTTCACTCTTTAGGGACTTGATTTGCTAGTGTAGGTTTCTTTTATTCAGTTTCTCCTATTTCTAGTCTTTGTTTGTGATCGGGAATTAAAAAAATATATAAAAATATTTAAAACTCATCAACTTTTAAAAAAAAAACTTTGCATCATAAGCATCCATACTAGCATCTCTAGCCCTACTCTACTCCTCTGCATCATTATTGGTATCAGAGCACGGCTAGGACTAGTACATCTTTTCCTTTCATTTTCTGCATTCTGGTCACCCTATATATGGTCTGAACATTGAATTGTTTCTCTCTGTAGGGATTCTCAAATTTTGTGATTTCTTATTTGATAGATCACACATAATTAACAATATTTTTGGTTATTTTCTTAGATTTTATTTCAGTTTGTAAAATTTCTACAAGCCGAAATACTCCATGAGAAAATCTCAGGTCTGAAATTCCTGCAAGCATCTCATTTCTTGCTTCATTCATCCATCTAGCTTATTTCTTGCATTTAGGGGCATATTTCAATTCCTGCATTTTGTTTAGCATTCACACATCTGAAAGACACAAAAAAGTAAGAAAATTTTCAGTCTTTTCATTAGTCATTTGTGTGCATCATTTTACATTACTCATCCTAAGGGCGTCAAATTAACATAGGGTCAGGATTTCATTACCTGTCCCTAGCCCAAAAACCACCACCCGACATATCGAACCCTAGCCATTAACTAAAATTGATTAGACATTTAATCTGTTCTAGTGAGCTAGGGACACCCACGAAGTCGGGTCGACCCAAGTGCCGAGCCAAGCTAGATCACTTGGTGTGTGCTTGAGTAGCTGGTGTCTAGGCAAGTGGTTCAGGGACTAGATCCCGAAGGGAAGTGGGTTGGTTCGCTTACCTGGCCAATTTCAAATTGGTGTCTAGGCAAGCAAAGAGGAACCTCCACTCACCTTACACTTACCTCGCCAGGTGCCAAGTTACTACTTCCAGGTTTATCTTCTTGACTTTACATTTGGTGAGATCTCCTAGGTCTAGCAAATCGTAGCACCGTTCTGTGTGTGTTACATGTGCACTAGATCAGGAACCTCTTTTCACCCACCTTCTCCACCCCCTACCGAAGCCATGGACCAACTTCAAGCTGACATTGGAGCCCTAACTCAATCCATGACTCAATTAAGCAACCAGGTGACTAATAGACTTGATCAAATAGAGGCCAGACTAGGAACCTTAGAGGAAGCTGCTAGGCCCCGACCTGAAGCCGGTCCTGAGTCCCCTCATCCCAGGAGAAACCTGCAACAAGACCCTTACTTTGAGGATGAATTTAGGAGAGACCCTGATCCCTTCGTTGATACCCGTCCTAGGAGACCCAATCTAGAGGACCATGAAGAAAGAGCCATTAGGAGCATCAAGCTTGAGGCACCCACTTTCGATGGAAGTTTAGATCCCAAGGTGTATGAAGATTGGGAGTTAGCTATGGAACAGTATTTTGATTGGTACTCTATGTCTGATAGAACTAAGTTTAAGTTTGCCAAGCTTAGGTTGGTTCACCAAGCTAGGTTGTTTTGGAATAGCGTCGAAAATTACATAGAGCAGAAAGGACAATTACCCATAACCACTTGGGGGGAAATGAGAGATAAGCTGAGAAGGAAATACCTACCTGCATCCTACACCCAGAAACTGTTGGACCAATGGCAAACCCTAAGTCAAGGGAGTAAGAGTGTGGCCGACTACATTGCCAAGTTTGATGAATATGTTATGCGATGTAAGGTTGTAGAGTCACCTAAGATAACCCTGTCTAGGTTTAGGGCTGGCCTACATCCAGACATTCAGAGAGAGCTGTACTTTTGGGAAACCAGAACCTTGGAAGAAGCTTACCAAGTTGCTAGGCTCTGTGAGCGTTTCCAGAGAGCTCCTGCCTATAGAAGACCTGAGCCCTTTAGGAACCAGAGCCGTATCCCCGGATCCACCCAAAGTTATAGCCAGGCTTACCCAAGTCGACCAAGCCCGAACTGATCTGACACAAGTCGACCAAGCCTATCCCGACTCAATCCTAGTCGTCCCAGTCTGAATCAACGCCAATACAGTAGAGAGGACAACGGTAAGGCTATTGAAGTCCAGAGGAGACCCGATCCCCAAGGTAAATGCTATAGGTGTCATAAACCTGGTCATTTTGCTAGTCAATGCACCACCCCTACCCTACTTATAGGTGAACAGACTGAAACTGAACCCGAACCCATTGCTAAACCTGAGGAGGAAGTCTATGATCCTGAAAATAAGTTGTTGGAAGAGTACGAGGGAGAGGAAGAGGTGTATGAATCTTAAGACCTTCTAGGAGTAGTCAGATGCATCCTAGCCCAAAACGTAGTGCAGGAAGACTGGCGTAGGACTAACATCCTACAGACCTTGATCAAGCTAAGAGATAAGGCATGTAAGGTCATTATTGATAGTGGAAGTTGTGTTAATGCCCTTTCCTTGAGTACTGTCAAATCTTTAGGACTAGCCATAGTTCCCCACCCCAACCCTTACAAAGTCTCCTGGATAGATTCAACTTCAATCCCAATAAAATCTAGGTGCCAAATCAAGATAAAAATGAGTTCCTATGAAGAATCGATTTGGTGTGACATCTTACCCATGGGTGTTGGAAGTATGATCCTAGGATGACCTTGTCTTTTCAACCATGATGCCACCCTTTATGGTCGATCCAATACCTGTGTCTTTTTCCACCATGGGAAAAAGATTACAATCAACCCAATCCAGCCAAAGGACCCAGTCATGAAAGGATCTAGTGGCCTTAAAGAGAAGAAAACAGGAGTCAACCTGATCACACCCAAGGAGCTAGAGAAAGAGATTATAGAGGGAACCCCTGTTTGGATTCTAGCCACCAAGGAGAGTCATGAACCAACCAAAGTAGAACACCCCCAAGAGGTAGTGAAGACTCTAAAAGAATTTGAGGATGTTTTCCTTGAAGAATTACCTGATCAATTGCCACCCCTTAGGGACATCCAGCATGTAATAGATTTGGTCCCAGGATCCACTTGGCCTATCCTTCCCCACTATATGATGAACCCCACTGAACACCCAAAACTTTAAAAACAAGTGGGAGAGTTGCTTAGGAAGGGTTTTCTTAGGGAGAGTTTAAGTCCCTGTGCCATCCCTGCCCTGCTTACCCCTAAGAAAGACGGGACCTAGAGAATATGTGTTGACAGCAGGGCTATCAACAAGATTACAATCAAATATAGGTTTCCTATTCCCCGCCTAGATGATATGCTCGATATGATGGCCGGTGCCACTATCTTTTCCAAGATAGACCTCAAGAGTGGTTACTACCAAATTAGAATTCGACCGGGGGATGAATGGAAGACGGCGTTTAAGACTAAGGATGGTCTGTTCGAGTGAGTAGTGATGCCCTTCGGGTTGTCTAATGCACCTAGTACCTTTATGAGGGTTATGACCCAAGTCTTGTGAGAGTTCACTAGAAAATTCTTAGTAGTATATTTTGATGACATCTTGATATATAGCAAGACCAAAGAGGACCACCTTAACCATTTAAGGTTAGTTTGCCAAACCCTTAGGGAGAATAGCCTTTACGCCAACCCTAAGAAGTGTGAATTCATGATAACTAAGGTTATCTTCTTAGGCTTTGTAGTTACCCCTGAAGGAGTTTCTGCCGACCCCAAAAAGGTTAGAGCTATAGTTAAGTACCCTGTCCCTGCTAGTATCCATGATGTACGTAGTTTCCATGGCCTAGCTACAATTTATAGATGTTTCATTCAGGGGTTTAGTTCAATTGTAGCACCTATAACCGACTGCATCAAGAAGGGAGGTTTTCAATGGACTAAAGCTGCAAACAAGGCCTTCCATGAAATTAAGGATAGAATGATACAAGCACCTGTCCTAAGATTGCCAGATTTTTCTAAGGTTTTTGAGGTTGCTTGTGATGCTTCGGGAGTTAGAATCGGTGGGGTACTTAGTCAAGAAAATCACCCCATGGCCTTCTTTAGCGAAAAACTTAATGAGGCCAAAATTATGTACTCGACGTACGATAAAGAGTTTTATGCAGTCGTCCAAGCCCTTAGGTACTGGAGGCATTACCTATTACCCCATGAGTTCGTTCTGTTTTCAGACCATGAAGGCCTTCGGTACCTAAACTCCCAGAAAAGATTGAACCCTAGGCATGCTAAGTAGGTCGAGTATATCCAAGCTTATACCTTTATGCTTAAACATCATGCTGGTACTAAGAATAATGTCGCTGATGCCCTTAGCTGTCGCGTCCTGTTGTTAAACATAGTTAGGACTGAGGTTGTAGGATTTGACCGACTTAAGGAATAATATGAATATTGTCCTGACTTTAGTGAGATCTTCCAATCTAAGCTTCAAGAACCATCTAGTGCCTATAGTGACTATACCCTACAGGATGGTTATCTTTTCAAGGATAATAGGTTGTGCATTCCCAAGACTTCAGTCCGGGAATTTTTAGTGTGGGAAACCCATGCAAGAGGCCTAGCTGGTCACTTTGGTAGGGAGAAGACCATTTTGGCTGTTGAAGACCAGTTCTTTTGGCCTGGCCTCAAGAAAGATGTCACCAACATCATCTCTATGTGCCGGACTTGTGCTGTGGCCAAACAGCAGAAGCAGAATACTAGCCTTTACACACCTCTGCCTGTACCTAGTCACCCTTGGCAAGACCTCAGTATGGATTTTGTGGTAGGATTACCCATGACCGCAAGGAAGCACGATTCCGTCTTTGTAGTAGTGGATAGGTTCTCCAAAATGGCTCATTTCATATCCTGCTCCAAGACCCTAGATGCTTCCAAGGTGGCCAAGCTTTTTCTTGAGCATGTGGTTAAGTTACATGGCCTACCCATGACCATAGTGTCCGATAGGGATGTCCGCTTCACTAGCTATTTATGGAAAACCCTTTGGCACCTCCTAGGCTCCAAGCTCCAGTTCTCCACTTCCTACCATCCACAAACCGATGGACAAATAGAGGTAGTCAACTGCAGCCTAGGGAACCTTCTTAGATACTTGATAGAAGAACATATAGGAAATTGGGATCTTCTCTTACCTCGAGCCGAGTTTGCCTACAACAGTTCTGTGAATAGGACCACCGGGAAGAGTCCTTTTGAAGTTGTATATGGATACAAACCTAACCAACCTCTTGACCTAATTCCCCTACCCATCCATGCACGTGTCTCTGAGTCTGCTGAATCACTTGCACAGCATATTAGGGACATGCATAAAGAAATTAGCCAGAAAATTAATATAAGTAATAACACATATAAAAGGTTGGCTGATTCTCGAAAGCGAGCCAAGGAGTTTGAAATAGGGGATTTTGTAATGATTAGGCTCAGGCCTGAACGGTTTCCACCAGGAACTGTTAAGAAGCTTCATGCTCGTGGGTCTGGTCCCTTTAAAGTGATTAGGAGAATGGGCCATAATGACTATGTGCTAGAATTACCTCCGGATTAAGGAATTAGCTTGACATTCAATATCTTTGACTCAGTCGAGTATAGGGAACCTGCAAACATACCTAGCGAGCCATTTGGGCCTGACCTTTCTTTTGAGAGTGAACCTGAACCTGAGTGTCCACCTCCAAATATACCTGAGCGAGGAGAGCAGATCGAGCGTGTCCTGGATGACCAAGCTATCACTACCCGGGGCAAAGGCTATCACATTACTTGGTCCGATGGCAAGGCCGACCCAAATTCGATGACTCGTGGATCACACGGGAGGACTTGCAGCGCATCGACCCCGATATCTTGGAGAGGTACCAAAGCCAGACTAACCCTTACTCGACAGGATCGAGTTCCTCCCACCTCGGGAGAACTGGTGTGGGCACCAAGATCCGACGGAGGCTCCTCAACCCTCTATGGATCTCAGATTAGGGTTCCACTTCTTTGAGTCATGTAACAAGGCTATAAGCCAAAGTAATTTTATAATTTTGAGTCATGTACCTAGTCTAAGTTTGTTTTAGTCTTGTACCTTGACCAATTTGGGTCAAGTTTAGGTCATGGGTCCTGTATTTATTTTCTTGTTCGAGTCTGAGTTTGGATTGGGCCCAAGCCCAATTGAAGTCAACCTGGATTTCAAGACCAAGTCAAGTTCCTTGTGGGCCAACCCACCCCTTACACTTGGAAAGATGCCAACCTAGGCGCCACCTCAGCCCCCTATGTGGCGCCACATCAATTGCCACTTTGGCATCCACGGAAGGAAGCAAGGAGGCACCCCTCATGCATTCCACACGCCCCCTCCATACCATTTTCATTTGGGCGACCTTGGAAGGAGGAGACATCATCCCCCTCTTCCCTCCCCCACATCATGCCATGATCCATCATCAATGGAGCGTTGAAGATTTCATGAAGAGACCAAGCCACAAAGCAAGCCATCTCCTAAGTCTTCTTCCCAAAGTATTCATGCAAGAGTGGAAGGTTAAGGGACACACTCCCCATTCCAAGCCTTCAACCTTGTAACGCCCAAAGCTCCCTCCACCTTGGCCGGCCATGAGTCACTCCAAGAGGGCGTTAAAGGATCAAAGGAAGCACATCCCTTCAAGCAAGCCTTGCTCCATGTTTTAATCCCAAAATGAACATGCAAAGAAAGAAGTCAAGAGGCCAATTCCCCTCTCCAAGCCCTCCCACATGCCACGCCAATCCCTCCTTCATTTTGGTCAGCCATGAAGAGCTCTCCCCATCCATGTGGGCGCCATCTTTTAGGTTGTAATTTGGTTTGAAATGTTTTAAATTCAAATGGGCCTTGGGTTCCTATTTAAAGGACTCAACCCCCTCCATTGTAAGGGTATTGAATGATTAAATGAAAATCTTAAGTTTTCTTTCTCCTCCAACCATTCTCCTCCAACCATTGTCTCCTAGACTAGGTTTGAGTGAAGTTTCCATTGTCCCCAGGGATGTCGAGTGGTGTGAGGCCACCTTTCCGTCGACCCAGGGCGTTGCAAGTCCTTCGTCCTCCGGGACGTCGAGTGCTGTGAGGCCACATTACTTTGTCCTCCTAGACATCGTGGGGTGCGAGGCCCCAAGTTATCTCCTTCTTCGACTTTGGAATCCAGCCGGACACCGGGCTCGAAGCCCCTTCTCAACCCTCCCTTAGTTCCATTTCGACACTTCGCTCCATTTCACTAATCCCTCCTTTGCTTGCCTACAGGTCCCCCTTAGTATCATGGGCACCGGAGACGGTCTGCTTTGCCATCGCGACCACCCGACCGAAAGCCGGCGCATCCATAGGTTCGACTGCTCAAGCATCCAAGCCGCATCCACCGAGTCAAGCGATCTCTGCATCGGGCACTTCAGACGTGTGAGGATTGCCCCTATCTCTTAAGTAGGTATTGCGTATCGAGCTTAGTCCTACCGAGGTTTCTTAATCCCGGGATCCTATTCTCTTATTTCACTATTTAGGGACTTGATTTGCTAGTGTAAGCTTTTTTTATTCAGTTTCTCCTATTTCGAGTCTTTGTTTGTGATCGGGAATCAAAAAAATATATTAAAACATTTAAAACTCATCAACTTTAAAAAAAAAACCTTTGCATCATAAGCATCCATACTCGCATCTCTAGCCCTACTCTACTCCTTTGCATCACTCGCCTTAGGGCTCAGTCCCAGTCATTGGAGCACCGGGTCGAGGAGGTCCTCAAGGAGCTGAGCACAGCCAAGGAGAAGAACTCTTACATTAACGGCTGCTGGAGGTGTCCAAGAGGGAGGCACAGGAGGCCATGCCGAAGTTCCGGGCCTCCGAAGAATATGTTGTGGAGGTGCACGAGGCGGCCATGGACTCCTTTCTAAAGGGCTTCCAGGAGTGCCAGGAAAAGGTGAGCTCCTTCTATCCCGAGCTCGACCTTAGCAGAGTCATTCTGGGTGGCTGGATGATGCAGAACGAAAGCTCTGATACCAAAAATGATGCAGAACAAAAAAACAAAGAAGCGTTTGCGGAAGTAAATTAAGATTAATTTTTTTTTTTTTAATGTTTTGAAGTTGGCTTAAACTCAAAGAAAGTTAAACTAAATTGAAAGAAACTATATAATAATTGAAAGAATAATTCAAAGAAACTAGATTATCAGAGTAGTTCAGAAGTAAAGGATCGCTGGGGGTTGAGAAACTCCTAGACCTAGGGTTTCGCTCTGAATGTTCAACAGGACAGAAATAAAGAGAAGGGAAGGGTTATGTACCAGGCAGTGATCTTCACAGAGTTTGGTGGAAGGACTCTCTCGAGCAGATTTGGTGCGGGCACCAGACTCAGAAGAAGACTTCAGAGCTCCATCTGGATCTCTGATTAACCTTGCCTGAAGAATTAGGATTTTTTTTGGCTTGTAATAAGGGTTGACTCTATCAACTCAACTTTAGCTTGAGTCTATATTACCTGCATTTTATTTTATTGAGTCATGTTGACTCAGTAGTGGACTAGGGTTTCAACCTGGGGTGTTACATTTTCTCCCAAGGCCAAGCAAGTGGGCGCCACACTCCCAGCCATACGCCTGAGTCCAGGGGGCGCCACATCTCCATCCAGCAGGCTTTGGTCCCCACACCACAGATAGCAGCTCCCCTCTTTCATGCGCCAATTGAGGAGAAATCCACCAGGGGTCCACAAATCAAGGGGGCGGCCCAAGACTTCCCAAAAGAACCAAACTAAAAAAGGGAAGAAATTCTCTTGGAGAGGAATTCAAGGAGGCGCCCATTACCTGCCAGAAATACTCAAAACAAAGTTAGAAGGAGCCATAACTTGGGGAGAAAGAAAAGGAGGTATCCAAAAAGGGTTGAGCCATGGAAGGAAGGAGATTTCTCTTGAAAAAGCAAGGTTAGGAGGCGCCCTAATCATTCCAACTAAAGCCAGATATAAAAGGCAACAAATTTTCTTTTGGAGGGCAAGGTTAAGAGGCACCCAAACACTTCCAGATAAGGCTAAGCATAGAAGGAAAAAAATATTTTCTTGGAGGTCAAGACAAGGAGGTGCCACCCACTTTCCTTTTTGAAGCTTCAATCAACTTTGGAATTAATTGGCCGGCCATATGAGTAGGGATTGATATCCTAATTTGAAGATCCCCTCCTTTAGTCCCACATGGGAAGATGTAAAATCCTACTCTCTTGTAATGGCCTATAAATTAAACCCCCATGTAAGTTTGAAAAGAATGAGATGAATGAAGCCAAATTTTTTTGTGAGCAAACTTTGTGTTTTCTCTCTTCCGCACTTGCATCCAGGTGTTGAGCTCCGTGAAGGAGTAAATCCGGGTTCCCCAAGAACCTTGAGGAGGTGTGAGATCTCCAAAACCCAAACCCTAGGTTAGCCACTCCACTCCTAAACCCTAGCCGCCATCACCCTTCTCTTTCCACCAAGCCCTAGCCTATCCCACCTCTCACGGCCACCCTCTCCAAGTCCAGGCCGACCACCAGCATCCAGCTCCAGTCCAGATACTTCAGATCTACAGCAATTCTAAGAGGAAGTCAGATCAGCCTCCAGGAGAATCCTGATTTCAGCAACTTCAGCTTTCAAGTTCTTCAACCTGGTAAATCTTTTCTTGAGTATCTGAATTCCATCACTTGTTCCTCTTCTTTCCCAGATCTTGAGTCCAGGAGAAGCCGACCAAACCACAAGACCAGTATTGGAGGATCCATTGCGAAGATAGCCGACTCCGAGGATCCCACAATCTGCTCGAGAGAGTTCTTCCACCCAAATTCTGAGAAGATCACTGTCTGGTTGGTAAACCATCTCTCCTCTCTATTTCTGTTCTGTTGAAAGTTCAGAGCGAAACCCTAGGTCTAGGAGTTTCTCAACCCCCAGCGATCCGTTACTTCTGAACTACTCTGATAATTTAGTTTCATCTAAATTGTTCTTTCAATCCTTACCTAGTTTCCTTCAACTTAGTTTAGCTTTACTTTGAGTCAAAGCCAATTTCTGAAATATATATAAAAAAAAAAAAAAGAAAGAATTAATCCTAAATTTACTTCCACATACGCTTCTTTGTTCTTTGTTCTGCATCATTTTTGGTATCAGAGCCTTCGTGCTGCATCAATTTTGGTATCAGAGCCCTGTCTAGGGTTTCTGTTTGATTACTTGTTTGAGTCTCTCTCTTTTTACTTTGTCTGCTCGAAGTAGACTCCCCAGGATGTCCGGTCCTAGGAATGAAGCAAGGTGCAAACCTCCTCTTCCCATTCCATGGGGTGTTCCTAGGGCGTGTAGGGGATCCGTTGGGTTACAACTTCATAGCAGGAATTGTAAACGGGGAAGTACTCTATTTTTAGCCCATAATTACCCTGTTGCAGGAATTATTTCTCACTGTAGGTAACTCCAAATTCGGTGATTCTTATTTTCCTAAAACAAGTATAATTGAATCTATTTTGCATAATTTTCCTGTGATTTATTGGTTTCCGTGAGATTTCTGAGAATTAAATTACTGCAACTCTATTTTTGTGTTTCTGCAATTCAATTATTTTTGAGTGTTCATCTCTTAATTCATCTTAAGGGCATTTGAACATCTAAGATAAGGGGAGGAGTTGATAACCTTTCCCTTAGCCCAAAACCACCACCCACTCATTCGAACCTAAGCCTTTAATCTTAAAATTAATTAGACCTAAGTTGCCCTAGTGGGCTAGGGACATCAACAAGTCGGGTCAAGGCTAGTGTTGAGTCAGTTTGTCTGGTTACTCTGTGTGTGCTTTGTACTCAGTGTCTAGAATGGTGGTTCAGGGATTCCATCCCGAAGGGCTTGTGTGCTGGTCCGCCTACCTGGCCAATCTCTGATTGGTGTCTAGGATTGGCATCTAGGGACCTAACACTCCCCTTACACCTACCTGGCTGAGTCCTGAGTTACTACAGGCTAGCTTGCCACTCTAATTGGGCATCTAGTTTGGACTCTAGGTTTAGTTAGCTCGTAGTCGATTCAGTTGAGTCTCATTTTGTGTGTTTGCTTGCATCATCATGTCTACCCGGAATGGAGTACCCTACCAACCTAGTCAAACCCAACCAGATTTAGAGGCCATGGTTAGAAATCTTACCAAAAGTATGACCAAATTGAGTCAGGACATGAATGAGGGTTTTTCCCAGTTTAGGGATCGAGTCCAAGTACTTGAGAAATGTAGACATCAAAATTGGACCTCTGATCCAAAATTTAATAGGCCCCAACTTCACCCATGCCAGGAACCTAGGAGGACCATATACCATGATCCCGAGCATAACCTTAGGAAGCCTAACCATGAGATCTATAGTATGGATCGTGTCTATGAGAGGTCCTTACAATATTCTAGACCAGTCACTCAACAACCCAAGTCTTCTAGATCAAACCATTTAGATCCACACCTATGCCCAAGTAAGGTCTCTACTTGCTTGAAACCCAGTGTGACCCAGGTTCCTATATCTCAAGAATGTTTGTTTTGTGGAGAAAGAGGCCATAAATCTAGTCAGTGCCCATGCATAGGACTGGCTTGTGCACAGCTAAGTGGTAAGAATCCTAAGGATGACATTAATGAGGGAGAACCCAAGCCTATCAATGAGGAAGAATGGTTAGGTATGACAAGCCTAGAATCAGTTGACCCGATTACCACTGACCCGAAACCCATTGGAGATGGCATTGAGGAAGTATATGATGCTGGCTTGAGTCTAGTTGATGAATATGAGGGGGAAGAACTTGAAGAATGTGACATTGATACTATTGGTTCCTTACCTGAGGAGACCTTGGAAAGCAACCAACTGGTAGGACCTAGTTCAGAAATTCAAGAGATTTGTGAGAACCAGGTTCCTTTAGTCAAATACCCCCAGGAAGAACTCATAGTGTTAGCCCGAGCTATTAGTTCGTACCCTCTAATGACAGTCATTCTCCAAGTACCAATTGAAGATCTTTGCACTGAACTGTTTAAGTTTGCCCACCCTATGGTAGATCCTCTCCTTAGGATGACTGAATCAAGCCTCTTACAATTGGACCTTGTCCCATGCCCAGCCACTAAGGTCTCTCCCATAATCTCAGTTGAACATCCTTGTCTTGAGCGGATTGATTCACCCAGTCCTATAGAAGTCCTCCTTATGGCCCCAGACCCCTTCCTTTGCATGACTGACCTACTCTTCTATAGAGTATACCTTTCCACACCCATAGGTCAAATTTCAAGTCTTGAGGTCATCATCCATAGGCCCTTCCATGAATCATTCTCTAATCTAGTTCTTGAGAAAGTGGATCATTATTTGCTTAGAGAACAAACCTTAACTATTGCAATCACATGTCCTAGGCTACTTCTCGAACCATCTCTTGATCCATTCCTGGGAGTAGCAAATTTTTACTTTCGTAAGGATGACCAGTTGACACTCATAGATCACCATTCAAACCTTCAGGTCACCACCTTTAGTCAACAGGTAATTCTAGACCCCACCTCATATCTCCTCCCTTTCTCTAGGACTTCCAATGCTTCTTACACCATCCAAGTATACTTTGTCGAAGTCTTTAGAGTGAACCACGTGTCAGAACCTATTAGGTTTGCCACCTACTTCTGGAAGACCTTGTGGCACCTACTAGGCACCCATGATAAGTTTTCATGCTCTGCATGCCATCCTCCGACCCAAGGTCAAACCTAGAGAGCCTTAGTTTGTTAGGTTTAGACCTAGGGTTCCTTTGGAATAAAGTCCATTCTTTAGGAATGCGTCGTCAGTCTAGTTTAGTTTTTCTTGACCCTTTACTAGGCTTTGGCTTAGATTTTGGTTTGATTGAGAGCACCAGGAATTGGGATTTGTATTTTGTCCAGGGCTGAAATTGCATTCAATGTTTCGATCAATAGGTCTATAGGCTAGAGTCCCTTTGAAATTGTTCATGGATACAAGCCTCACACACCACTTGATTTGATTTCACTATTAGCCCACACACACAAGTCTCTTGATGCACTTGCATAGAATGTAAAGGACTTGCATAAAAAAATTCATGCCAAAATAACTTTAAGTAATGAAACTTATAAGAAGTTGGCTGATTCTCAAAGATGAGTCAAAACTTTTGTTGAGAGAGACTATGTAATGATTAGGTTAAGGCCTGAGCGGTTTTTTCCTGGAACCGTTAGAAAGTTACATGCTAAAGGAGCTGGACCATTTAGAGTAGTGAAGAGAGTAGGATCCAATGCCTATGTGCTCGAGTTGCCTCCAGAACTAGGCAATAGCTCTACTTTCAACATTACAGACTTAGTAGAGTATAGGGAGCCAGCTGTGATTCCTAGTAAGCCTTTGAAACCTAATCCTGTTATTGAGAGTGATCCCGACCCTATGTGTCCACCAACAAACTGGCCTATGAGGAAAGAGCAGATTGAAAAGATCCTGGATAATCATGTTATCTCTACTCGTAATCGAGGATACCAAAGATACCTGGTCCGCTGGCTAGGAAGGCCAGATTCTGATGAAGGCTGATTCGACTCCCTCTGGAAAGAGCTTTGGATTCTGATGACTCTTGGATCTCCCGAGAAGAATTACAAGAGTTGGACCCAGACCTCTTGGAGAGATACCAGAGCCAACTTGATCCATACTCGACAGGGTCGAGTTCCTCCCACCCTGGGAGAATTGGTACGGGCACCAGACTCAGAAGAAGACTTCAGAGCTCCATCTGGATCTCTGATTAACCTTGCCCAAAGAATTAGGATTTTTTTTGGCTTGTAATAAGGGTTGACTGGATCAACTCAACTTTAGCTTGAGTCTATATTACCTGCATTTTATTTTATTGAGTCATGTTGACTCAGTAGTGGACTAGGGTTTCAACCTGGGGTGTTACATTTTCTCCCAAGGCCAAGCAAGTGGGCGCCACACTCCCAGCCACACTCCCAGCCATACGCCTGAGTCCAGGGGGTGCCACATCTCCATCTAGCAGGCTTTGGTCCCCACACCACAGATAGCAGCTCCCTTCTTTCATGCGCCAATTGAGGAGAAATCCACCAGGGGTCCACAAATCAAGGGGGCGGCCCAAGACTTCCCAAAAGAACCAAACTAAAAAAGGGAAGAAATTCTCTTGGAGAGGAATTCAAGGACGTGCCCATTACCTGCCAGAAATACTCAAAACAAAGTTAGAAGGAGCCATAACTTGGGGAGAAAGAAAAGGAGGTATCCAAAAAGGGTTGAGCTATGGAAGGAAGGAGATTTCTCTTGAAAAAGCAAGGTTAGGAGGTGCCCTAATCATTCCAACTAAAGCCAGATATAAAAGGCAACAAATTTTCTCTTGGAGGGCAAGGTTAAGAGGCACCCAAACACTTCCAAATAAGGCCAAGCATAGAAGGAAAAAAATATTTTCTTGGAGGTCAAGACAAGGAGGTGCCACCCACTTTCCTTTTTGAAGCTTCAATCAACTTTGGAATTAATTGGCCGGCCATATGAGTAGGGATTGATATCCTAATTTGAAGATCCCCTCCTTTAGTCCCACATGGGAAGATGTAAAATCCTACTCTCTTGTAATGGCCTATAAATTAAACCCCCATGTAAGTTTGAAAAGAATGAGATGAATGAAGCCAAATTTTTTTGTGAGCAAACTTTGTGTTTTCTCTCTTCCGCACTTGCATCCAGGTGTTGAGCTCCGTGAGGGAGTAAATCCGGGTTCCCCAGGAACCTTAAGGAGGTGTGAGATCTCCAAAACCCAAACCCTAGGTTAGCCACTCCACTCCCAAACCCTAGCCGCCATCACCCTTCTCTTTCCACCAAGCCCTAGCCTATCCCACCTCTCACGGCCACCCTCTCCAAGTCCAGGCCGACCACCAGCATCCAGCTCCAGTCCAGATACTTTAGATCTATAGCAATTCTAAGAGGAAGTCAGATCAGCCTCCAGGAGAATCCTGATTTCAGCAACTTCAGCTTTCAAGTTCTTCAACCTGGTAAATCTTTTCTTGAGTATCTGAATTCCATCACTTGTTCCTCTTCTTTCCCAGATCTTGAGTCCCGGAGAAGCCGACCAAACCTCAAGACCAGTATTGGAGGATCCATTGCGAAGATAGCCGACTCCGAGGATTCCACAATCTGCTCGAGAGAGTTCTTCCACCCAAATTCTGAGAAGATCACTGTATGGTTGGTAAACCATCTCTCCTCTCTATTTCTGTTCTGTTGAAAGTTCAGAGCGAAACCCTAGGTCTGGGAGTTTCTCAACCCCCAGCGATCCGTTACTTCTGAACTACTCTGATAATTTAGTTTCATCTAAATTGTGCTTTCAATCCTTACCTAGTTTCCTTCAACTTAGTTTAGCTTTACTTTGAGTCAAAGTCAATTTCTGAAATATAAAAAAAAAAAAAAAAATTAATCCTAAATTTACTTCCGCATACGCTTCTTTGTTCTTTGTTCTGCATCATTTTTGGTATCAGAGCCTTCGTGCTGCATCAAGATTGTTGGATCCTTGGATTCGGATATCTTCGCAATGGATCCTCCAATACTGGTCCTTTGGTAGAGTTGGCTTCTCCTGAACTCAGGATCTGGGAAAGAAGAAGAACAAGTTAAGGAACCAGATACTCAAAGAAAGGATTTGCCAGATAAGAAGAACTTGAAAAATTGATGTTGCTGAAATCCTGATTCTCCAGGATGCTGATCTGACTTCCTCTGAGATTTGCTCTATATTCGAAGTAGCAGATCTGGACCTGGATGCTGGTGTTCAGCCTCTACTTGGAAGAGAGGGGCCATGAGATGATGAGGTAGATTAGGGTTTGGATGATTGGTGGAAGGAAGAAGATGATGGGCGGCTAGGGTTTGGAATTGAAGTGGCTAACCTAGGATTTTGGTAGGGTTTGGAGATCTCACACCTCCTCAAGGTTCCTGTGGAACCCGGAATCACTCCCTCACGGAGCTCAACACTTGAATACAAGTGTGGAAGAGAGAAACACAAAGTTGCTCACAAAGAAATTGATTTCATTCATCATTAAATTCTAGAGATACATAAAGTTGAATATATAGACATAACAAAGAAATAAAATTTTATACACTTTCCATGTGGGACTAATAGGACTAACCCACACTTTAGGCATCAAATTCTCTTCCCAAGACTCCTTCCATGAGTGGGCGGCCCAAAAACTCCAAGAAAACTTGAAAATCAGCTCCAAATGGCAGGTTATAGGGGGGTCTCCTAGTATCTCTCCATGAACCTAGGATTTTCCCTTCATGGTTTGGCTCTTTTGGACACCTCCTAGTCTTGCTCCACAAGTTTAGGCTTCTTCCTTTCATGGCTTTGGCACTTTTGAAAACTTTTGGGAACCTCCTTGAAATCCTCCCCAAGACATGCTCTCTTCCCTTTTATAACTTGGATTTTTATAGAACATTGTGGGGCACCTCCTTGATCTTCTCTTCAAGAAAAATTCTTGCCATCCTGGCTTGGGTTTTTCTGGAAAGAAATTGGCTCCTCCTTGGATTGAGGTATCTTGATGGATTTCTCTCCCAAGTGGTGCAAGAAAAAAAGGAACTTACTTCTTGTCGTGTAGGGACCAAAGACACTAGATGGAGATGTGGCGCCTCCTGGACTCTGGCGTGTGGCTGGGAGTGTGGCGCCCACTTGCTTGGGCCTGGGAGAAAAAATGTGGCACCCTGGACCTTGACTTGACTGAAAAAAAAGTGGCACCAACCTGGAGAAGACCTAGACCACTACTAGGACTTGTACTGAGTCAACATGACTCAACAAAATTTAAATTACTGGGAAATACATACTCAAGACTAAAATTGAGTTGACCAAGTCAACCCTTATTACAAAACTAAAAAACCCTAATTCTTCGGGCAAGGTTAATCAGAGATCTAGATGGAGCCCTGAAGTCTTCTTCTGAGTCTGGTGCCCGCACCACCGGAGGGAAGAGCCCACCGAAGGAGCTTCGACTGCAGCGGTTGCTGAGGTGGCGGCTCCCGATCAACTTTCTAACGACACCACCGATGGAGAGGATGCCCCCCAGCCCTAGGAGGACACGGTCGCGTCGAAGTAGCACTACAACTTCACCTCTTTCTGTTTGTCATGTTTTCCTTTTCTTTCTTTGGGGTCTTCCGGCCTGTCAGAGCCCCTCTTTGTAAGGAACTGAGATCAATGAAAAATCTTTTTTCCCATCAACCTATTCCGATGTGTGTGCTTTCTTCTTCTTTTCTTCTTTCTTTTTTTTTTTTGTACATCTTCTGGACTGAACCCCGATGCTAGCTACTAAAACTAAGTCCCGTAGTGCATTCCGAGCTGGACTCCAAGATTGCATGGGCAAACTGGGTTCTGCTCCACCTCCTAGATCGATGTTTGGGACTTTATTTTGGAACCAGGTTCCTTGCAAACTTTTGGACTGAACCCCAGGGCCGCAGGCTGGATTTGAGCCTTGCACGGCTTGCCGAGCTGTTCTTTGGGATTTTGTAGGACCGGGACCTAAGTCACCGGGACCTCTTCCGGACTGAACTCCAGGGCTGCATTTCAAAATTTAATTCCATGCGACACTCCAGACTGAACTCCGGGATTCTTATGAGAGGGATCTCGTGCCTTCGCGGATCTTCCGCCATGTCCATGCTTGCCGAACTTAGAGCTCGATGGCTTTTGTCCTACGAGATGAGAGTAGGCATTTGATGAAAAAGATTTTATTGCTAAAGTTTAAGGGGTCTTACACTATTGGTAGTGCATCCTAAAGTTTGAGGCATTCCAGGTCCGAGAGAACCAGGATCCACCTTGCTCCTCCAGGTAGTACGCCCCGTGGGGGAGTGCCTCTGCCACCCTATAAGGGCCTTCCCAATTTGGGGAGAGCTTTTCACACTCCCATGTTTGGGAAGCTTCAGCGCGGCGTAGTACCAGGTCTCCCTGACGGAAGGACTTCGGTCGCACCCTGGAGTTGTAGTATTTGGCCACTCGTTGCAGGTAAGCCACCATCTGAGCTCGTGCCCTGTCCCTCATTTCTTCAAGGAGGTCCAGGTTCAGTAGCATTCTGGCAGGGTTCTCCCCCTCATCATACTATTCCATGCACAGGGTTGGTAGGCTGAGCTCAACTGGGATAACCGCTTTCGCCCCAAAGACAAGGTTGAATGGGGTCTCATCCATAGTCATCCTTGGGGTAGTGTGATATGCCTAAAGGATGCTCAGGAGCTCTTCTGCCCACCTCCCCTTGGCCTGGTCTAGTCTTGTCCGGAGGCCTTGCAAGATGGTCTTGTTTGTTACCTCGGCCTCTCTATTTGTCAGAGGATGTGCCACCGAGGTGAAACGATGGTGGATGCGGAGGTTGTTGCAAAACTCCTCGAACTCCCGACAGTCAAACTGGCATCCATTGTCGGTGATGATGGTGTAGGGTAAGCCAAAGCGGCAGACAATCAACTTCCAGAGGAACTTGGTGACGTTCGCCTCCATGATCCAAGCCAAGGGTTTGGCCTCGACTGATGCAGAAAAAAGGATGAAGATGATGCTAGCACGGATGATGCAAAGGGGGTTTTATCTTTAGTTCTTGATTGCAAGAAAAGAGAACCTAGGAAAACTTAAAGAAAAGAGATATATGCTAGCAGATCAATCCCAAAGAAATGATTGACCAGGACCCCGAGATTAAGGAACCCCGGGATTAGGACTAGCTCGATACACCCAATACCTAGCTAGGAGATGGGGATGCAAACCTTTCAAATTCTGAAGCGCCTGGTGCAGAGATCGCTCCACTCGACGGATGCGGCCTGGATGTCCGAGCAATCACGCCCGTGGATGCGCCGGTTCCCGATCATGTGGCCGTGATGGCAAGACGACCCATCTCCGATGTCCGTAGCACCGAGGAAGACCTGTAGGCAGCAAGAGAAAGAACGGTTAGTGAAGAGATGAGAAGTGTTGAAGTTGAAATAGGGTTAGGGTAGAGAAACAGGGCTTCGAGCCCGGTATCCGACTGGAGTCCGAAATTGAAGTTGATAACTTGGGGCCTCGCACCCCGCGATGTCCCGGAGGATGAAGAAATGTGGCCTCTCACCATGCGACACCCTTAGGCGAAGGAATGTTGCCTCTCACCACGCGACGCCCTCAGGCGAAGGAATGTGGCCTCTCACCACGTGATGCCCTCAGGCAAAGGAATGTGGCCTCTCACCACGTGACGTCCCGGAGGACGAAGGAAGCTCTCACTCAACCTAGCCTAAGGGACAAGGATTGAAGAAGAGGATGGAACACACAAGCTTTCTTTCATTAATCATCAATAATTCCTTTACAAGAGGGGTTTGGGTCCTTTAAATAGGCACCCAAGAGCACTTTGAAATTTAAACTACCCCATTACACTTGGTGCACAAAATTTGGAGGAGAACTTCTTTGGCCGACTAGCTTGGATTGGCATGAATCTTGGCGTTGCACCTTGACTTCCCTCTTTGGGTTGCTTGGTTTTGGTAGAAGGCATGAATGGAGGCTTGATGTCTTCACCATGCCTTTCTTGCTTAACTTCATTATGGAAGGAGGCTTGAGTGGAGGCATGCATCAAGGGATCATGCCTTTCTTGCTTAACTTTTTTATGGAAGAAAGCTTGAGTGGAGGCATGCATCAAGGAATTTGAAACTTCTTTCCACTTGGAGAATGGAGGATGCCTTTCTTGCTTGACTTCTTTATGGAAGGAGTCTTGAGTGGAGGCATGCATCAAGGGATTTGAAACTTCTTTCCATGACCGCCCATCCTAGATTTGAAGAGAGCTTGAAGAGGGGAGGGGAAGGGGACATGGATCAAGGAGTGAGGTCCCCCCCTTAGGGCGCCCAATCATGCCAAGAGTGGAGTCCACATGTCGGGGTAGGATGGCGCCAAGTAGGAGGCCTAGGTGGGCCCCGGGTTGACATGTCTCCTTGCCTTTGTTAGGCTTAAAAGAGTCTAAACTTATGAACCACTAAAGACTTCATGGGCTTAGACTCGGCCCGACTTATTACAAGACTCAGCTCGACCCGATGGGTCAGGGTACAGACTCCATTTAAGCAAATAAACTAGAGGCTGACAGCCTTATTACAGGACTTAATAAACACAGAACCCTAATCAGAGATCCCCCGAAGTTTGAAGGGCTCAAGTCAAACCCTGATGCCCACATCAATTCTCTCGGGGTGGGAGAAACTCGCCCCTGTCGAGTGGAAGTTGATTTGTTTTTGGTACTTCTCCAGCAATCGGTTAATGGCAGGTCCTCCTAGGTGATCCACGAGTCATCAGATTTGGGGTCGGCCTTGCCAACGGACCAAGTAACATGAAAGCCTTTCCCTGGGCTGCAGTAGCTCGACCATCCAAGATACGCTCGATCCGCACTCCTTACTCAGGTCAATTTGGAAGTGGACACTCTGGTCAGGTTTACTCTCCAAAAAGAATTAGGCTCAAATCACTCGCTAGGTGGTTTGCTGGTTCCCTATACTCAACTAAGTGCAAGATATTGAGAGTCGAGCTAATGTCCCAAATCAGGGTATTAGGGTCACTCTCCTATCACTCTAAGGGACCAATTCAGCGAGCATAAAAACTTCTTTATTATTTCAGAATCCCCAATTCTCTACTTAGCTTGCTTTTAGGAACAACCAAATTTTAATTATTAATTTTTGTGTCCCTAGTATGCAATGCAAGAGATCATGCAGATTCTGAGACTCAAGTAACACTAAACAAAAGCAAACAAAACTAGGTATTCCTAGTAAGAGTAAGTTATTGGGGTCCTAGGGCCTAAACCTACTAGACCATTGGTTCTCTAGGCTTGACCCTAGCCTGGTATGCATAAGAAAAATTTGTTAGGATCCCTAACAGATGCTATAAAGTATACCAGAAGTAGAGGGCGAATGGGATGGGCTTTAAGGAGTCACACATTCAGGTAGTCTCAATAAAAAGTAACCTCCTAGCTCTAGGGATATGAGATGGCTTAAGAAAAGGCAGGGAATAAAAAGGAGACTCAGGGACTGGTTCGAAGTTTAGGCAGCTGACCTTAATGCATGAATGAAGGTCTAAAGGTGTGCTCATCTTAACCTCATGGTCAGTACTAGGAGGATCAATAGGTGCAAGTCCTTGGGTAGGCGGGATGCTCCTAGATAGTGGAGGGCTTTCGGGAAGGTCTTTGGAACATTCATCTTGAGAATCTATACCTTCATCTATTTCGTTTGATCCTGGCTTGGTCAGTTCTACTACAAGGTCTATAGTGGACTCAGGATCATTATCATTTGGGTCCTTGCTAAGTTCTGGGGTATCCTTAATGATTCCATCAGGTGGGAGCTGATCAATTAAATTATCAGGCGATACCTCCTCACATTCTTCTTCTTCTTCATATTCATTAATCAAGCTTATGTCAGGCTCATATATGACCTCTTCAAACTCACTGAAGGGTTCTAATCTTTTCTCCTTTGGTTCCTCTATAGGAACGACTATGGTTGGGTCAACTACTTTTGGGATGGCCATACCTAACTCCTTCTCAGTGTTTTCTTTCTGGTCAAGAGTGTTGGGAATCCGGTGCACCGCAGCAGAAGTGTAATTTCAAAATGATGAAATTTGCACCATAATCCCTTAGCCAAGATCTCCTTATTTAGGATTAAAACATATAATAAACATACAAACTTACATTGTTAGAATTAGGGTACCAACCTGTAATCGCTAATTCCAATAATATTTGATGTTGAAGGGGCTGATTGAATTCACCAGGCATCCAAATGCCCACCCTCCAATGGTGATCCACAAGATGATTGATCAAGATGCTAGCTTCTTCAAAATTCCTTCACTTGAATTCTTATCCTAGAACTCAAGAGGACTATGGCTTTAAAACAACAGGGTAGGGGCTCCTTACTTCCTTTCTTTCTTCTTCCTCTCCCTTTCTTAAGACCTTGTCCTAAGAATAAAACTCTTGTCTTGAAGGAGGAGGAGGATTTAAGACACTAATGTCTTAATATAAAAGGAAATAGTAACAGAGTAGTATTTCTTTTCTTTTACCGATCGAGAGATTCTTCCTATCTCTTGTTTTGGACTTGAGTTTCAACAGAGAAGAGAACTCTGTAAAAGGAAAACTCTCTGTGTCCTAAACAAGCTAAGGAGGAATCAGTTTCCTGGAAAGAAAAGGAAAATAAAAACCTCTGTCGTACATTAGTCAAACACCCGAGACCTCTGCTGTTTAAATAGATTACAGAGAGATGTCTTTTCAAAAGAACACAACTCTCCGTAAACACCATTCCACTTTGTCTCACGCCCCTTCCCTATTTCTCACGCCCCATCCTCCCATCTCATGGCCTTCCAAATTAAATCCCATAACTTTTCTTAAAGGAAAAACTGCGGTGTTTTAAAAGGAAAGGAGTCGCGACTTTTCATCTCCGAAGAGATGTTATTTCGCGCGCCCGGGAAGAGACAGCGATTTTCTTCTTTCTTAAAAACCCATCAGCCGTTGGATTCCTATCCAAGGGGGGGGGTATGTGAGGCGTTATTTCTTAAGAAAGGAGGCCGCCCCATCTTAATTCATCGGAGAATTAAGTGGGGCGTGCCAAGAGTCCATGCGCCATGGACTCTTCCAAATGGCCCGCCAAGAGTCCATAAGCGCATGGACTCTTGGCATTTGGCATGGAAAAGCAAAGGGGGCGGGTGGGGAGGCTAGCCTAGTTACATGGCTAGCCAATAGGGTTAGCCATAATCCCAATTAACTCAATTAGGGTCTAATTAGATCCAATTAGAACCTAATTTGAACCAATCCGGAACCCTAATTCAAATTCGATTCGAATAGAAGCTAGGGTTTGCAACACCTGCTAGAGTGTTATCCTGCAAAGATGATTTAATTCCAAATTAAACTCTTGATCAATCCTCTTAAGTGTGTGACCCATTGGGTTCCACATCTAGCCAGCAGTGGGTTCGAATACAAGTTGACCTAATTTGATTAGAACTCTTTCTAATCGATTTAGGTCAAACCGGGCTTACCCGATTTGATCAATTAGGACTCTTCCTAATAAATGATCTTTGAATTTGATCAACCCACAAGACAAGATTGACGTCTAGCAACGTGTCATGTCTACCTGGAAGATATGGAAATTATGGTGAAATACCAAAATTACCCTTCAGTAGAGAGTTACCGTATAATTAAATCTTTCGATCAGCCTGCACCCTAAATATAACTATGGGTATGGATATATGTCAAATCCAATATTATATTTATTTCTAGCTCAATCTTATATTGATGATTCAATTATCTTGATATTAGAAACCATCTCTAATATCTTTACTTTGATCAAAGTTTCCTGAATCATCATCCAATTGTTAACTAGCTGGATGCAATCTCCTCTTACTAAGAGTGATCGATTCCTTGTTGACCTACTCATTATCTTCATATCCAATTCACCATTCCCAGTATCAATCCTGTGCATGACTCAGTGTCATGATTAGGATTGAACCAAAGCATGGGTTCATGTACATAAGGTACTTATGGCAGTCTCAGGTCAAAGGATTACTTGTACCACTCCCACTATGAGAACCTTCTATTGACATGTAGCTAAGACTCCATTAGATGTTCTCAAGTTGTATCATATCAGTGAACTCATTCTCCAATGAGCACCCACATCCCAGTATTAGTGTCATACACAAGTGACTAAGAGAGCAGTCACCCTTTCCAGTATACTTGGGATGTGCTAGTCTTATCGGAAAACCCAGATCCCCTACTCAGGGTTCCTTTGACTAGGAATATTTTAGATTAAGGTTTTAAGACTTTAGGTCTCACTGGTATGATCTTATCATAATCCTAAAATCATAGCCCTAATCTATGCGGTTCATCATATAATATAAAAAATAGCGTATGATGAAAAATAATGCCTTTATTTAGAAAATTGTCAATTACAATGGTTTGAGAGATACAACATAGATTGGCTTGTAGGGCATATCCCTTTCAAAAAGGTGACACGGGTGGGGATTGATAAACAAAAGTCTGGTTCACTACAAATGTCAGATCAATCGGGATTTGATTCAAGTTGGTAGAGGTCGGCTGTAAGTCCAAAGTATTAGATCGAGTATATCTTAAAGACCATTCACAGTCTTGGGCTTCTTGGTAGGCTTGCTCTAACTTATTGGTCTTTTCAAAGCCTAATTTTCTATAGATGTCTGGGTGTAGCCAAGCCCTAAACCTCAATGTGATCTAAACCTCGGTCTTAATGGTATTACATTTCATGACATACCACTGGAAGTCCTCGATATACTCAGACACTGGCCTATTACCTTGTCTCAATTGGTACCACCGGCCTAGAAGTCTTTGCTCATAGGATTCGCCTAGGTACCCTGCTCTCAACTTACTTCTCATGTCTTTCCAAGTTACCTTAGACTCTTGTCTCTCATACTTCATTCTTCCTCTAACATCAAACCAATAACGTTCGGCTGAACCCCGAAGATGCATTTGGGCAAACCTGACCTTACTATCCTCACACAGATCGATCCACTTAAAATATTCATCCATATCATCCTCCCAATCAATATAAACCTGACGATCATGACTTCCTCGAAAAGGATGAAACTGAGGATAGACTCTAGGGTTAGATGCCATGAAAATACTGACTAGCTAAAGGGCAGTTAGGCTAAAGGACTCCTAATTCTAGACTAGTCATGCAACACACAACGAATGTCTAAGATCTAATAGACCTAGAATCTCAACCAGTTGCCTAGGTCAGAGTGGCAAACCAGTCTGTAGTAGCCTTGTCCTTGGCCAGGTAGGTGGACGGGAGTGGAGGTTCCTCTATGCTTGCCTTAGACACCAATTTTGCAATTGGCCAGGTAAGCGAACCAACCCACAAGCCCTGATTCACCAAGCCTAGACACCAAGAACTCAGTACAAACAGATTGGGGTGTCACCAAGATTAGACACTTGGTCTCGACTCGACCAAATGGGTGTCCCTAAGCTCTCTAGAGCAATTAGGTGTCTAACTGATTTTAGTTAGGGTTTGGGTTCGGGATGCAGGTTAGTGGTTTGTGGGCTAGGGACAGGTGATGAACTCCTGACCCTATGTCAAATTGCCACCCTTAAGTGTTTTATGAACAATGTAGGCTCACAAATGTCTAAGAAAATGATTTAATATATATATATATATATTTCGGATATATGGATGATAAGCAAAGTGCAAAAGAAGTCTAAATATGAACTAATTGCATGAACTAACTAAATGAGACAAGAAAGAGATGCTTGCTGAAACTATAGGCCTGAGATTTTCTCAGGTGGTATTTCGGCTTGTAGAATTTATATAGACTGAAATAAAATCTGAAAGAATAACAAAAAAAATCCATTAAATGCATTAGATCCAGAAAAAGAAAAATGAAACAAAACAGAGATTCCTACAAAAAGAAAAAATTAAAATAGCAGACCAATTAAGAACTGGATAGAATGCAGAAACTAAATGCAAGAGCACTAGTCCTAGCCTAGGCTCTGATACCAAAGATGATGCAGAACGAAAGCTCTAATACCAAGATGATGCAGAACGAAAGGATGAAGATGATGCTAGCACGGATGATGCAAAGGGGGTTATATCTTGTTTTTTTTTTTAGGGTTTTATCTTTGGTTCCCGATTGCAAGCAAAGAGAACCTAGGAAAACTTAAAGAAAAGAGATCTATGCTAGCAGATCAATCCCTAAGAAATGATAGACCAGGACCCCGAGATTAAGGAACCCCGGGATTAGGACTAGCTCGATATACCCAATACCTACCTAGGAGATGGGGATGCAAACCTTTTGAATTCTGAAGCGCCTGGTGCAAAGATCGCTCCACTCGATGGATGCGGCCTGGATGTCTGAGCAATCACGCCCGTGGATGCGCCGGTTCCCGATCATGTGGCCGTGATGGCAGGACGACCCATCTTCGATGTCCGTAGCACCGAGGAAGACCTGTAGGCAGCAAGAGAACGAACGGTTAGCGAAGAGATGAGAAGTGTTGACGTTGAAATAGGGTTAGGGTAGAGAAACAGGGCTTCGAGCCCGGTATCCGACTGGAGTCCGAAATCGAAGTTGATAACTTAGGGCCTCGCACCCCGCGATGTCCCAGAGGATGAAGGAATTGTGGCCTCCCACCACTCGATGCTCTCAGGCGAAGGAATGTGGCCTCACACCACTCGATGCCCTCAGGCAAAGGAACGTGGCCTCACACCACTCGACATCCCTGGGGATGAAGGAAGAGTTTCACTCACTCACAACCTAGTCTAGGGAGACAAAGGATTGGAGAAGAAAACACTCGAGATTTTTTTTTTTGTATTCATTCACTAACTTTTACAAAGAGGGGTTTGGGTCCTTTAAATAGGTACCCAAAGATACATTCAAAATTCAAAAGAAAACCCATTCAAAATTTGAACCAAAAATACAACTCAATTTGAAAGTGGTGCCCAAGCTTTGGAGAGCTTTCTTCTTGGCCGACCAGCTTGGTATGGCATGATGCTTGGCTTGGAGTGGAGGAGTTGCTCCTTGGACTTCCTTCTTTGCTTGCTTGGTTTTGGTAGAAAACATGAAGTGAGGCTAGCTTAGAGGGATTTGTCCCACTTTGACTTTTCTTGGCTTGATTAAAGGCTGACCAAATGGGAATAATCCTAGGCGTGGCATGATTGGAGGCTTGGAGAGGGGGATTGGTCTTTGACCTTCCTTCCTTGCATGGCTTATTTTGGTAGAAGGCTTGGATTGAGGCTTGATGTCTTCACCATGCCTTTCTTGCTTAACTTCATCAAGGGATCATGCCTTTCTTGCTTAACTTCTTTATGGAAGAAGGCTTGAGTGGAGGCATGCATCAAGGGATTTGAAACTTCTTTCCATGACCACCCATCCTAGATTGGAAGAGAGCTTGAAGAGGGGAGGGGAACGGGGCATGGATCATGTGAGTGGTCCCCTTTCTTGGGCGCCCAAAACAAACCACATGTCATCACCTCAGTGCGCCACATAAACAGATAAGGTGGGCCCTGAGCTGACATGTCTCCTTGCCTTTGTTAGGCTTAAAAGAGACTTAACTTTTGAACCACTAAAGACTTCATGGGCTTAGACTCGGACTGACTTATTACAAGACTCAGCTCGACCCGACAGGTCGGGGTACGGAATCCATTTAAGCAAATAAACTAGAGGCTGACAGCCTTATTACAGGACTCGATAAACACAGAAACCTAAACAGAGATCCCCCGAAGTTTAAAGGGCTCAAGTCAAACCCTGATGCCCACATCAATTCTCCTGGGGTGGGAGAAACTCGACCCTGTCGAGTGGAAGTTGATTTGGCTTTGGAACTTCTCCAGCAGTCGGTGAATGGCAGGTCCTCCTAGGTGATACACGAGTCATCAGATTTGGGGTCGGCCTTGCCAACGGACCAAGTAACCTGAAAGCCTTTGCCCTGGGTTGCGGTAGCTCGACCATCCAAGATACACTCGATCCGCACTCCTTACTCAGGTCAATTTGGAAGTGGACACTCTGGTCAGGTTTACTCTCCAAAAAGGATTAGGCTCAAATCACTCGCTAGGTGGTTTGCTGGTTCCCTATGCTCAACTAAGTGGAAGATATTGAGAGTCGAGCTAATATCCCAAATCAGGGTATTAGGGTCACTCTCCTATCACTCTAAGGGACCAATTCAGCGAGCATAAAAACTTCTTTATTATTTCAGAATCCCCAATTCTCTACTTAGCTTGCTTTCAGGAACAACCAAATTTTAATTATTAATTTTCGTGTCCCTAGTATGCAATGCAAGAGATCATGCAGATTCTGAGACTCAAGTAATACTAAACAAAAGCAAACTAAACTATGTATTCCTAGTAAGAGGAATTTATTGGGGTCCTAGGGCCTAAACCTACTAGACCATTGGTTCTCTAGGCTTGACCCTAGCCTGGTATGCACAAGAAAAATTTTATAGGATCCCTTACAGATGCCATAAAGTATACCAGAAGTAGAGGGCGAATGGGATGGGCTCTAAGGAGTCACACATTCTGGTAGTCTCAATAAAAAGTAACCTCCTGGCTCTAGGGATATGAGATGGCTTAAGAAAAGGCAGGGAATAAAAAGGAGACTCAAGGACTGGTTCGAAGTTTAGGCAGCTGACCTTAATGTATGAATGAAGGTCTAAAGGTGTGCTCATCTTAACCTCATGGTCAGTACTAGGAGGATCGATAGGTGCAAGTCCTCGGGTTGGCGGGATGCTCCTAGATAGTGGAGGGCTTTCGGGAAGGTCTTTGGAACATTCATCTTAAGAATCTATACCTTCATCTATTTCGTTTGATCCTGGCTTGGTCAGTTCTACTACAAGGTCTATAGTGGACTCAGGATCATTATCATTTGGGTCCTTGCTAAGTTCTGGGGTATCCTTAATGATTCCATCAGGTGGGAGCTGATCAATTAAATTATCAGGCGATACCTCCTCACATTCTTCTTCTTCTTCATATTCATTAATCAAGCTTATGTCAGGCTCATATATGACCTCTTCAAACTCACTGAAGGGTTCTAATCCTTTCTCCTTTGGTTCCACTATAGGCACGACTATGGTTGGGTCAACTACTTTTGGGATGGCCATACCTAATTCCTTCTCAGTGTTTTCTTTCTGGTCAAGAGGTGACACAGGTGGGGATTGATAAACAAAAGTCTGGTTCACTACAGATGTTGGATCAATCGGGATTTGATTCAAGTTGGTAGAGGTCAGTTTTAAGTCCAAAGTATTGGATCGAGTATATCTTAAAGACCATTCACAGTCTTGGGCTTCTTGGTAGGCTTGCTCTAACTTATTGGTCTTTTCAAAGCCTAATTTTCTATAGATGTCTGGGTGTAGCCAAGCCCTAAACCTCAATGTGATCTGAACCTCAGTCTCAATGGTATTACATTTCATGACATACCACCGGAGGTCCTCGATATACTCAGACACTGGCCTATTACCTTGTCTCAATTGGTACCACCGGCCTAGAAGTCTTTGCTCATAGGATTCACCTAGGTACCCTGCTCTCAATTTACTTCTCATGTCTTTCCAAGTTACCTTAGACTCTTGTCTCTCATACTTCATTCTTCCTCTAACATCAAACCAATAACTTTCGGCTGAACCCCAAAGATGCATTTGGGCAAACCTGACCTTACTATCCTCATACAGATCGCTCCACTTAAAAGATTCATCCATATCGTCCTCCCAATCAATATAAACCTGACGATTATGACTTCCTCGAAAAGGATGAAACTGAGGATAGACTCTAGGGTTAGATGCCATGAAAATACTGACTAGCTAAAGGGTAGTTAGGCTAAAGGACTCCTAATTCTAGACTAGTCATGCAACACACAACGAACGTCTAAGATCTAATAGACCTAGAATCTCAACCAGTTGCCTAGGTCAGAGTGGCAAACCAGTCTGTAGTAGCCTTGTCCTTTGCCAGGTAGGTGGAGGGGAGTGGAGGTTCCTCTCTGCTTGCCTTAGACACCAATTTTGCAATTGGCCAGGTAAGCGAACCAACCCACTAGCCCTGATTCACCAAGCCTAGACACCAAGAACTCAGTACAAATAGATTGGGCTGTCACCAAGATTAGACACTTGGTCTCGACTCGACCAAATGGGTGTCCCTAAGCTCTCTAGAGCAATTAGGTGTCTAACTGATTTTAGTTAGGGTTTGGGTTCGGGATGCAGGATAGTGGTTTGTGGGCTAGGGACAGGTGATGAACTCTTGACCCTATGTCAAATTGCCACCCTTAAGTGTTTTATGAACAATGTAGGCTCACAAATATCTAAGAAAATGATATATATATATATATATATATATATATTCAGATATATGGATGATAAGCAAAGTGCAATAGAAGTCTAAATATGAACTAATTGCATGAACTAACTAAATGAGACAAGAAAGAGATGCTTGCTGAAACTGTGGGCCTGAGATTCTCTCAGGTGGTATTTTGGCTTGTAGAATTTTTATAGGCTGAAATAAAATCTGAGAAAATAATAGAAAAAATCCTCTAAATGCAGTAGATCCAGAAAAAGAAAAACGAAACAAAACAGAGATTCCTACAAAAAGAAAAAATTAAAATAGCAGACCAATTACAAACTGGACAGAATGCAGAAACTAAATGCAAGAGCACTAGTCCTAGCCTAGGCTCTGATACCAAAGATGATGCAGAACGAAAGCTCTGATACCAAGATGATGCAGAATGAAAGGATGAAGATGATGCTAGCACGGATGATGCAAAGGGGGTTATATCTTGTTTTTTTTTTTAGGGTTTTATCTTTGGTTCCCGATTGCAAGAAAAGAGAACCTATAAAAACTGAAAGAAAAGAAATCTATTGTAGCAGATCAATCCCTAAGAAATGATAGACCAGGACCCCGAGATTAAGGAACCCCGGGATTAGGACTAGCTCGATACACCCATTACCTACCTAGGAGATGGGGATGAAAACCTTTCGAATTCTGAAGCGCCTGGTGCAGAGATCGCTCCACTCGATGGATGCGGCCTGGATGTCTGAGCAATCGCGCCCATGGATGCGTCGATTCCCGATCATGTGCCCGTGATGGCAAGACGACCCATCTCCGATGTCCGTAGCATCGAGGAAGACCTGTAGGCAGCAAGAGAAAGAACGGTTAGCGAAGAGATGAGAAGTGTTGAAGTTGAAATAGGGTTAGGGTAGAGAAACAGGGTTTCGAGCCCAGTATCTGACTGGAGTCCGAAATCGAAGTTGATAACTTGGGGCCTCGCACCCCGCGACGTCCTGGAGGACGAAGGAATTATGGACTCCTACCACTCGACGCTCTCAGGCGAAGGAACGTGGCCTCACACCACTCGACGCCCTCAGGCGAAGGAATGTGGCCTCACACCACTCGACATCCCTGGGGATGAAGGAAGAGTTTCACTCACTCACAACCTAGTCTAGGGAGACAGAGGATTGGAGAAGAAAACACTCAAATTTTTTTTTTTTTGTATTCATTCACTAACTTTTACAAAGAGGGGTTTAGGTCCTTTAAATAGGTACCCAAAGATACATTCAAAATTCAAAAGAAAACCCATTCAAAATTTGAACCAAAAATACAACTCAATTTGAAAGTGGCGCCCAAGCTTTGGAGAGCTTTCTTCTTGGCCGACCAGCTTGGTATGGCATGATGCTTGGCTTGGAGTGGAGGAGTTGCTCCTTGGACTTCCTTCTTTGCTTGCTTGGTTTTGGTAGAAAACATGAAGTGAGGCTAGCTTGGAGGGATTTGTCCCACTTTGACTTTTCTTGGCTTGATTCAAGGCCGACCAAATGAGAATAATCCTAGGCATGGCATGATTGGAGGCTTGGAGAGGGGGATTGGTCTTTGACCTTCCTTCCTTGCATGGCTTATTTTGGTAGAAGGCTTGGATTGAGGCTTGATGTCTTCACCATGCCTTTCTTGCTTAACTTCATCAAGGGATCATGCCTTTCTTGCTTAACTTCTTTATGGAAGAAGGCTTGAGTGGAGGCATCCATCAAGGGATTTGAAACTTCTTTCCATGACCGCCCATCCTAGATTGGAAGGGAGCTTGAAGAGGGGAGGAGAAGGGGGCATGGATCATGTGAGTGGTCCCCTTTCTTGGGCGCCCAAAACAAACCATATGTCATCACCTCAGTGCGCCACATAAACAGATAAGGTGGGCCCTGAGCTGACATGTCTCATTGTCTTTGTTAGGCTTAAAAGAGACTTAACTTTTGAACCACTAAAGACTTCATAGGCTTAGACTCGGCCTGACTTATTACAAGACTCAGCTCGACCCGATGGGTCAGGGTACAAACTCCATTTAAACAAATAAACTAGAGGCTAACAACCTTATTACAGGACTTGATAAACACAGAACCCTAATCAGAGATCCCCCGAAGTTTGAAGGGCTCAAGTCAAACCCTGATGCCCATATCAGTGATCATTCAAATCAACCCACAAGACAAGATTGATGTCTAGCAACGTGTCATGTCTACCCGGAAGATATGAAAATTCTGTTGAAATACCAAAATTACCCTTCAGTAGAAAGTTACCGTACAATTAAATCCTTCGATCAGCCTGCACCCAAAATATAATTATGGATATGGATATATGTCAAATCCAATATTATATTTGTTTCTAGCTCAATCTTATATTGATGATTCAATTATCTTGATATTAGAAACCATCTCTAATATCTTTACTTTGATCAAAGATTCCCTGAATCATCATCCGATTGATAACTAGCTAGATGCAATCTCCTCTTACTAAGAGTGATCGATTCCTTGTTGACCTACTCATTACCTTCATATCCAATTCACCATTCCCAGCATCCATCCTATGCATGACTCAGTGTCATGATTAGGATTGAACCAAAGCATGGGTTGATATACATAAGGTACTTATGGCAGTCTCAGGTTAAAGGATTACTTGTACCACTCCCACTATGAGAACCTTCTATTGACATGTAGCTAAGACTCCATTAGATGTTCTCAAGTTGGATCATATCAGTGAACTCATTCTCTAATGAGCACCCACATCCTAGTATTAGTGTCATACACAAGTGACTGTGAGAGCAATCACCCTATTCAGTATATATAGGATGTGTAGTCTTACCGGAAAAACCCTGATCCCCTACTCAAGGTTCCTTCGACTAGGAATATTTTTGATTAAGATTTTATGACTTTAGGTCTCACTGGTATGATCTCATCATAATCCTAAAATCATAGCCCTAATCTATGAGGTTCATCATATAATAATAATCATAGCGTATGATGAAAAATAATGTCTTTATTAGAATATTGTCAATTACAATGGTTTGGGAGATACAACATAGATTGGCTTGTAGGGCATATCCCTTTTAGTTTGTACAATAAGACCACTTGAACTACTTCACATGGACCTTTTCGGACCTACTAAGACAACAAGCCTAGGAGGTATGAAATATGCTCTTGTAATAATAGATGATTTTTCAAGATTTACTTGGGTTTTGTTTATTGCTTCAAAAGATGAAACCTTTCATGTTTTTAAAAAATTCCATAAAAAGGTTTCAAATCAAAAAATCTTAGCTTTAATTTCAATTGGAAGTGATCATGGAACTAAATTTGAAAATCAATTTTTTGAAGATTATTGTACTGAATTTGGCATTGATCATAACTTCTCCGCTCCTAGAACACCTCAACAAAATAGTATTGTAGAGAGAAAAAATAGGACATTGGAAGAAATGGCTCGCACAATGTTGTGCGAAGGCAATCTTCCAAAGTACTTTTGGACAGAAGCGGTGAACACTGCATGCTATATTTTAAACTGTGTTTTGATCCGTCCTATTTTAAAGAAAACCCCCTATGAGCTTTGGAATGATAGAAAACCCAATATCAGTTATTTTCATGTGTTTGGATGCAAATGCTTTGTGCATAACAATGGAAAAGATAATTTAGGAAAATTTGATTCTAAAACTGATGATGCAATTTTTCTAGGTTATTCATTACATAGTAAAGCATATCAGATTTTTAATAAAAGGACACTTACTGTTGAAGAGTCAATACATGTTGTATTTATTGAAACTAACCCTACACCTTCTAGACAAGAAGAGTGCATAGATAATGATGTAGGTACGTTGCAAAAAGGAATGGAGGACTTGAGCATTCAAGATAAAGACACTCAAGATGAAGAAGAAATGGTAAGTAAGGATCACACCGATCTACCGAGGGACTGGAGGTATGTTACATCTCACCCTAAAGAATTCATCATAGGAGATCCTTCACATTGTGTTAGGACTAGGCCTGCACATAAGGATGCATATGATTACCTAGCCTTTGTATCACAAATAGAACCCCATAGCCTAGAAGAAGCTGAGACTGACCCAAACTGGATGATGGCAATGCATGATGAATTAAACCAGTTTGAAAGGAATAAGGTATGGATACCAGTAGATAGACCTACTAACCATCCAATAATAGGAACCAAATGGGTCTATAGGAATAAATTAGATGAACAAGGAAACATAATAATAAACAAAGCTAGACTAGTGGCTAAGGGATATAACCAAGAAGAAGATATTGATTTTGATGAAACTTATGCACCTATAACAAGACTAGAAGCCATTAGATTACTACTTGCATTTGCTTGCTATATGAATTTCAAGCTTTTTCAAATGGATGTAAAGAGTGCATTTCTTAATAGTTTTATCTCTGAACAAGTTTTTGTAGAACAACCACCAGGTTTGAAAATCACACATTTCCAAACCATGTATTTAAATTGAACAAAGCATTGTATGGTTTGAAACAAGCACCTAGAGCCTAGTATGATAGACTTAGCACTTTCTTAATTGAAAATAATTTTTCAATAAAAAATGTAGATAAAACTTTATTTATCAAAAAGAAGAATAATGACATCTTAGTTGTACAAATATATATTGATGATATCATTCTTGGTGCAACTAACGAATCTCTATGTAAAGAATTTGCTAAGCTTATGCAGGGAGAATTTGAAATGAGCTTAATGGGAGAACTAAACTGGTGGGGACACCGGAGGCACCAGAATAAGATAGAGGCTTTTCAATCCTCTATGAATTGATCAATAATTTATGAGTCCATCTGTAATAAGGGCTTAGCTCATCTGAGTCCATTTTAGTTGTTATTTGAGTATTTTGAGTTGTTATTTCAGTTCTGTACTTGTCAGCTCATGTTGAGCTAGTTCAGTCCAATGCTAGTCAGCTTATGTTAAGCTAATTTTATTTTTTTGAGTCCTGTCCAAGCATACTGAAGACTCAAGACTATATCATACAAGTGAAGACCAAGTCCAACTAGATTGAAGACATGAAAGTATAGCCCAAGTCCAACCCAGCTTGAAGATTTGAAGACCCCAGGAGGAAAATTCAGAAAACCCTGATTTCTTCTAGATGCCCTCCAGATGCCCAGATTCCCTTCCAGATGCCAAAGTATATTCATAAATAAGGGCATCCATGATTCCAGAGGTCCATCTGCATCCTAGCCCAAAGAAATCAAGCCCAGGTGCCAAGCCCAAGCCCCTAAGAAGCAAGATACCAGGGAATATTCCTGCTACCTGGATACCAGGCCACCCCAGCTTCCAGAGGCCCAAACCCATGCACCCGAGCCCCTTTGGGCCGGTGTTTTGCTGCTCCTAGAAGCCCAACACGCCCCCCTAGGCATCCTTGGAGTCTTGACAAAGTCAAGAAAATTTTTAGGGATTTTTCTACCTAATATTTCCTTATTTTCTAGCTAGGGTTTGAAAGGGAAAAGGATTCTTATGTAAAGACTTATGTACCCTTACTTGGAGCCCAAGGTTAAGGGTCTATTTAAGGGACCCTAGCCTCTTGTATGAGGAGAATTTTGATGAATGAAAACCTTGAGTTCTTCTATTGAGTTGTATGATACCCTGCTGTGTGCATAAAGGGGTTTGCGAGAGTTCTTCTTCCCAGTGCTGCAATCAACTTCCTGCTGCCAACAAGCATCTCAGATCCCTGGATGCCCACTCCAAAAAAAGCCTTCCCTTGAAGTTTTTCCTTTGTTTTCTTGTTCCTTTGTGAGTTTTCTAACCCCTGACAGGTCGTTTGTAGGTCCCCGAGTTCCTACGAATCCAACGACTCCAGCCAAGCCTCAATCGGATCAAAGAGCAGAAAGCCGGGTATCCGTTGGTCTTTGGCTCGGTTTTCCAGGCCGCATCCATCGAGGAACGAGAGACCCCTTCGCTGTGATCTTCATAGATATTGTCAGGTACACCCCTCTACCTCCAGTAGTTTTATTGCAGGAGAACTTGCCCTAACCGAGACTTCTCAGCCCCAGCGGTCCTTCTTTGCTACTTTTCTAGGTCCTAATCTGCATGCTGATCTTTAAAAATTCATACAAAATTCCCTACAAATAATTTTGTTCTGAAATTCAGGAATTCATCACCTAACTAAACATGTAAAACATACAAAAAAAAATGGCATGCATATTAGTTCCCCATCATTTGGTATCAGAGCTTAGATTAGGGCTTGTTTTCTGCAATTTCTCAGTCCATATATGCTCTATTTCTTAAATTATTTCTCCCTATTAAAAACTCAAAAAAATTTAAATTTTTTTTTTGGATTCAACGTAATTCAAAGTAATTTTAATAGTTTTTTTAGATTTTATTATGGCCTCTGAATCTTTTGCAAGCCAAAATACAGACTAAAAATTTTTGGCTCTATTTTTTTTCAGCAAGAAAAGTTTGGAAGTTTTAGGGTTTTATCTAGCATTTTTTGCATATCTTTTAATTTTAGTATATTTCTTGCATATTAGGCCATAATTTGCAAGTGTTATTCTATTTAAGAAATTACAAAAAAAAAAAATACATATTCTCCAAAAATACCAAAAACATCAAAACCCTAATTTGCGTCCTCATCTGCCTGTCATCATTGCATAATTTACTTTTAAGGGCACTCTTGCTATATCAGATGGGGGGAGGATTTGATCACCTCTCCTTAGCCCAAAACCACATCCCTTGCATTCGGTCCCAAGCCTTAACCTAAAATTAACTAGACTTAATTTGCCCTAGTGGGCTAGGGACACCAACTGGTCGGGTCTGGGCTAGTGTTAAATCACTGTGTCAAGTTAACCTGTGTGTGCCTTGTGCTCAGTGTCTAGAACGGTGGTTTAGGGATTCAATCCTGAAGGGCTTGTGTGCTGGTCTGCCTACCTGGCCAATCTCTGATTGGTGTCTATGATTGGCAATCAGGGACCTAACACTCCCCTTACACTTGCCTGGCTGAGTACAGGGTTACTATAGGCTAGTTTGCCACCCTGATTGAGCATCTAGTTTGGACTCTAGGTCTAGTCAGCTATAGTCGGTCTGATCGAGTCTTGTATGAGCACTAGATCAGGAGTTTCATATCACCCACCTCCTTCACAAATGTCTGAACCCACGGAAAACTTACAAGCCCAAATAAAAGCCCTAGCTGATCAAATGGCCCAGATGGCTACCCAGATGACTATCCAGTTAACTCAGTCTGCTAACCAAACCAACAATAGAATTGACCATCTTGCCAATAGGTTTGACCAGTTAGAAGGCCGTGTAGAGACCATACAAAGAACCCATGGGTCACAGTTTGAGCCAGATCCAAATTCCCCTCAACCTAGGAGGACCCCAAACCCTGATCCATACCGAGAGGTTGAACCTAGGAGAGCCCCTCAGCCTGACCCATACAATAATACTGAACCTAGAAGAACCCCTTACCATGACCCTTATTATGATACTGAACCCAGGAAAACCCAATACTCTGACCCATATAGGGAGTCCAATCCTAGGAGAACTCAATACTCTGATCCATATAGGGAGTCCAACCCTAGGAGAACCCAATATCCTGACCCATATAGGGAGCCCAACCTTAGGAGGACTCCATACCATGATCCATCCTTAGAACCTGACCATAGAGCTGACCCAAAATCCTATGACCCCAGATCCTATAATCCCCTGACCCATAGATCTGCACCCTTGTCCTATGAGCCTAGGGAGCCCATAACCCCTAGGTATCAATCTAGTACTAGTCATGCTTCCCCTAGTCAACTTGAATCCCATAGGATTAGTACCCCTAAATATGAGCCCAATAGTGAGCCACTACCCCTTAGGCAACCTGAACCTACTAGGATTAGTGTCCATAATCAAAAACTAGGACTTAGCCAATTTTTTTCTAGCTGACCTTCTCCAACTATTCCTGAGATTGACAAGGCTTACATTAATGCGGAAGTGTATGAAGCTGATGCGAGCCTAGTGGATGAGTATGAAGGAGAAGAGGAGACACCTTTAGTAGACCTAGAAGTAGCTGACCCAGTAGATGCCCAGGTAGAAACCAACCCAGAGCTAGTTGACCTTGACCACATCCAACCTAAAGCTATAATGGAAGAACAAATAGAGGAAGAGAACCTAGGTACTGCTGCTAGAGCCTTACCTAAGGAAACCATATAGGAGGGCCAAATTATAGAGTCTAGTCCAAAAATACAAGAGCCAGAAGAATTTATTAAGGACCTGATCTCTTTGAATCAATACCTTCAAGATGAGTCCCCTCCTATAATTCCCATTAAGAACCTCTTCCCCGAAATTGGTGACCCATTCTTCCATTATGCAAACCCTGTAGATATAGCTCAACCTCGTAAGGTTAACCTCATTAGTCTAGGATTAGTCCCTGACATGCCTTCTTATATCGAACTTTATCCAACTAACCTTGAACATTTTTCTCTACCCTACCAAACAAATTCTGAACCCACTTCCTATTTTCTGCCCTTTCCTGACACCTCCAGCATTTCTAGGATTATTAGATTGCATTTAACTGAGATTAGCGTACTGCATGCATTCATTACGCTTGTTAGGTTTGCATTATACTTCTGGCATACCCTCTGGCATTTGCTTGGAGTCCATTGTAAATACTCTTGTGCACACCACACTAGGGTCAGACCTAGATAGTCTATAGTCTCTTAGGTTTAGGCCCATAAAAGTCTAATAAATTTCCTTTGATAGGAATGCAAAGTCGAGTGTATTAGGTGTTAGTTTGAGTCCTTTGCATCATTTTGTTAGGAGTCTGCATGTGCCCAGCATGTTCACCACCTATACTAATTTTAAACAAACTGGCTAATTCCCGAAGATGGATCAAAGAATTTGATGTAGTGGATTCTATCTTGGTTAGGCTTAGGCATAAAAGAAGCTTCATGCTCGCAGAGCCGGACCTTTTAAAGTGATAGAGAAGGTTGGATCAAATGCCTAGGTGTAAGACTTGCCTTCGGATTTGGGCATTAGTTCTACCTTCAATATTACAGACCTGGTTGAGTATAGGGAACCGGCAGCACTACCTAGTGAGGCCTTTGGACCTATTCCTTTTCATTGTGAGTGACCCTAACCTAGAGAGTCCATAAACAAATTTGGCCTGAGAGAGGAGATCGGATCAAGCATATCCTGGACGATCAAGCCATCATGACCCAGGGCCATGACTACGAACGCTTCTTGGTCCGATGGCAAGGCCGGCCAGAGTCGGACGATTCATGGATTTCTCGAGAGGACTTGCAATGCCTCAACCCAGACCTTCTCGAGAGATATGTGAGCCAGTCTGACCTTCACTCGACAGGGTCGAGTTCCTCCCACCCCGGGAGAATTGGTGGGGACACCGGAGGCACCAGAATAAGATAGAGGCTTTTCAATCCTCTGTGAATTGATCAATAATTTATGAGTCCATCTGTAATAAGGGCTTAGCTCATCTGAGTCCATTTTAGTTGTTATTTGAGTATTTTGAGTTGTTATTTCAGTTCTGTACTTGTCAGCTCATGTTGAGCTAGTTCAGTCCAATGCTAGTCAGCTTATGTTAAGCTAATTTTATTTTTTTGAGTCCTGTCCAAGCATACTGAAGACTCAAGACTATATCATACAAGTGAAGACCAAGTCCAACTAGATTGAAGACATGAAAGTATAGCCCAAGTCCAACCCAGCTTGAAGATTTGAAGACCCCAGGAGGAAAATTCAGAAAACCCTGATTTCTTCTAGATGCCCTCCAGATGCCCAGATTCCCTTCCAGATGCCAAAGTATATTCATAAATAAGGGCATCCATGATTCCAGAGGTCCATCTGCATCCTAGCCCAAAGAAATCAAGCCCAGGTGCCAAGCCCAAGCCCCTAAGAAGCAAGATACCAGGGAATATTCCTGCTACCTGGATACCAGGCCACCCCAGCTTCCAGAGGCCCAAACCCATGCACCCGAGCCCCTTTGGGCCAGCCTTTTGCTGCTCCTAGAAGCCCAACACGCCCCCCTAGGCATCCTTGGAGTCTTGACCAAGTCAAGAAAATTTTTAGGGATTTTTCTACCTAATATTTCCTTATTTTCTAGCTAGGGTTTGAGAGGGAAAAGGATTCTTATGTAAAGACTTATGTACCCTTACTTGGAGCCCAAGGTTAAGGGTCTATTTAAGGGACCCTAGCCTCTTGTATGAGGAGAATTTTGATGAATGAAAACCTTGAGTTCTTCTATTGAGTTGTGTGATACCCTGCTGTGTGCATAAAGGGGTTTGCGAGAGTTCTTCTTCCCAGTGCTGCAATCATCTTCCTGCTGCCAACAAGCATCTCAGATCCCTGGACACCCACTCCAAAAAAAGCCTTCCCTTGTTATTTTTTCTTTGTTTTCTTGTTCCTTTGTGAGTTTTCTAACCCCTGACAGGTCGTTTGTAGGTCCCCGAGTTCCTACGAATCCAACGACTCCAGCCAAGCCTCAATCGGATCACCGAGCAGAAAGCCGGGTATCCGCGGGTCTTTGGCTCGGTTTTCCAGGCCGCATCCATCGAGGAACGAGAGACCCCTTCGCTGCGATCTTCATAGACATTGTCAGGTACACCCCTCTACCTCCAGTAGTTTTATTGCAGGAGAACTTGCCCTAACCGAGGCTTCTCAGCCCCGGCGGTCCTTCTTTGCTACTTTTCTAAGTCCTAATCTGCATGCTGATCTTCAAAAATTCATACAAAATTCCCTACAAATAATTTTGATCTGAAATTCGGGAATTCATCACCTAACTCAACATGTAAAACATACAAAAAAAAATGGCATGCATATTAGTTCCCCATCATAAACTACTTCCTTGGACTTTAAGTAAAACAAACAAAGGAAGGCATCTTCATCAACCAAGCCAAATATATCAAAGAAATCATCAAAAAGTTTGGTATGGAGAGTAGCAAATCAATGAGCACACCCATGAGCCCAACTTGCAGATTGGACAAAGATGAAAATAGATCCAATGTTGACCAAAAGCTAAATAGAGGTATGATCGGATCTCTATTGTATTTGACTGCAAGTAGACCTGACATATTATATAGTGTATGTATATGTGCTAGATTTCAGTCATCACCAAAAGAAACACATATGCTTGCTGTTAAGAGAATAATTAAATACTTGAAAGAAACAAGTAATTTAGGAATTTGGTATTCTAAACATTCTACCCTGAATTTGATTGGATTCTCTGATGCTGACTATGCTGGTTGTAAAATAGATAGAAAAAGCACTAGCGATACATGCTAATTTCTAGGGTTGGATTTAATCTCATGGCACTGTAAGAAGCAAAACTCCGTAGCCTTGTCCATTGCTGAGGCAGAGTACGTGGCTATTGGTAGTTGTTGTGCTCAAGTGTTATGGATTAAACAACAACTAGAAGACTTTGGTGTATCACAATCTAAAATTCTAATTAAATGTGATAACACAAGTGCTATCAATTTAACAAAGAATCCAATTTAACACTCTAGAACCAAGCACATTGAAATTAGACATCATTTTATTAGAGATCATATTTCAAAAGGTGATATAGTGCTTGATTTTGTTCCTACTGAAGATCAATTAGCTAATATATTTACTAAGCCACTTAATCAAGACAGGTTTGAACTAATTAGAAGTGAATTAGGACTTTGTGATCATTTTTAAATTCTCTAATCTAATTCCTTCAAATTTAAGGAAACATCATCTAGAGAACCTCCTGATTTCATTCTCTATCATAGAAGCTAAATTTTCTTAGAAATTTCCTCCAAAGAAATCTCAGGTTTGTGATTAAATTTTCTAAAACCTGATTTCCCTGTTTGAGTTGACTGGTTCTCAAATCGAGTCGACTGGATTCTCTGTATGTTTTGGGCGAGTTCTGGCCTAGCCAGCTCGAGCCTCTCTAGGGCTTTTTCGAGTCGATTAGATTATCGCGCCTGAGTTTTTTATTTTGGATTGTAAACCCCTTTCCGAGCTTTCTAACCTCCATTTTATCTTTCTAACTGTTCATTCCTCTCTCAATCCTATTCCAAATACTCCTCTCTCCCTTCTAAGCTCTCCATTCTCTCATCTCTTCCTCTTTCCTAGCAATGGTTCCAAAGAGTGCTACCGGGAAACGCTCTTTATGGGCTGCTCCGTCAGTGGAAAGGGAAAGAAGAACTAAGAGGTGACAAGAAGAGCTGACTGCCACTGTTCATCATGAAGAACTTATGGAAGAACCTGCAAGGGCCACTCCAACTGCTCCAAGTCAAATCCCTTCAATGTCCACAAGATCGGTAACCTCTGGCAGTCGTATCATCTTTGAATTTATTAAGGAGATAGGGTTGAAGATTGGTGATTTGATTGAGGATCAAGGCTGAAGGAAATTTTGTTCTCTAAATTAAAGAACCTACCCCTTACTTGTTAGGAGATTTTATGAAAATTTGAGAGTAGGTATAAATCATGTAGAATCTATAATTAAGGGAAGAAGAGTGTTTATCAATGAAGAAGTTTTGCACAGTCTACTGGATTTACCTACTGATGGGGTGATGTACCTAGTAATTGAGGATAGAGAAAAGACCTTTAGAACTATCCTAAACAAGAAAGATGTCAGTGGGATTGGAACTGTTTTTGCCAATTCTTTATCACTTAAAATGAGGCTATTACATAATTTCATTAGTAGGATATTTATGCAAAGGACTGGAAGATTTGATTAGGTAACTGAGAAGGACCTGTGCCTTATGGAATATATCATGAAAAAGACTCCTGTGAATTTATCTCACATTATCATTATGCAAATGAAGGAGACTATCAAAAAGGCTAAGGCTTGCTTACCCTATGGAATGATGTTAACCCTGCTATTCAAGTCTCAAAAAGTGAATTTGGAAGGTGAGGATGGAGTTGAACTGCACCATACTGACGTCTACACCTCCAAGTCACTAGAAAGAATGGGTTACATTCAAGTTGAAAGTGTTTGGAGAAAGAAAGGAACAAATATCAAGGCAATTGGTAGTTCAAGCAGTGAAGAAGAAGAAAAAGAAAATGAAGAAACTGCTGGTACTGCTGCTGCTGAAGCTGGAACCTCTACTGCACCTGCACCTGAGTCAGAATCTCTCATTCCAGAACTTGCTGCCACTATTGAAGAGACTGATGCACCTTTCCCTAAATTTGATTTGTCTGCACCTAAGTTCATGGCAGCTGATACACCTCTACCAGACTTCACTCCTACAGCTTCACATCCTCCAAACATCCAAAGTCAAATTGAAGATCAGATGAAGACTTTGACTGATTCACTGACAGGGACTATCACTTCACTTTTTGGTGATCCGAAACAGTCAGTGGATAGTAGACTATCTCAACTGGAAGAACATATTACAAGTTTGCAAGGAAAAGTTGAAGCAATAGAAACCTCAAGATATGCACCTCAAATGGAACTTCAACCTATCCTAGACCTTATATCTTCTAGTTCTGAAAGCATAAAGAATTCAGTTGATGCAACATTAAATGAGTATAGAACTGAGTTGAATGAAGCCAAATGCACTTTGGGAACAATTGCAGAAACAAGACAAATGGTAGATGACTACACACGAGGCATTGGAATTATCATATCAGAACTTGGAAGACTTAGAGGATCTGCTGAAGCTTTTGCTAATGTCCAAGCTTCTGAACTTATATCAATGCAAAAAGAAATTGGTGAAATGAAAGAGGCTGTGAACAAGGTACCTGCAAGCCTCAAGGACATGGAACAGCAACTTGGTGCAATCTGGATGGAGATGGTTTCAATCTGTGGCACTGTTAGATCCCTGGAGATCACTGCTAGGACTAGACCTTTATATGATCCTTCTCCTATTTCCTCTCGGGGTCCTACCACTTCTCACCATCCTAGAGCACCTCCACCTCATGCATCTTCTAGTAGACCTCTTAGACCTGCTTCTTGGTATGGTGCAAGTATGCCTACCAATGTACATAAGGAAGAATCTGATAGTGAGTAGGTCTTTGGTAATTTCTGTATCTTCTGGAAACTTTTTGATTGTGTAATAATCAATGTACTGAATCTTTTAATGGAAATACAATGAATATCATTTTGGACACATGTGTGTATTTCTTTTATCTTGTTAACACTCTCTGATGTTTTTGTAAATAGGATTCTCTCTCTAATTTGAGAAAGTGAAATTATCTCAAACAAATTTTAATACAATCTCAATCTACTTAAAATCTAAGCTTAATTGTATAACTTTTTGATTTGATGACAAAAATGGGGAGAACTATTATACAATAAAGTGCATGAAAGAAGAAACTTAATAGAACTGGAATAAAACTGCTAAAGTTAACTAGACAGGGGGAGCTTAATGAATATTGCATATCCTTAATGAATATTGCATATCCTTAATGAATATTGCTTATCTTTTCTACTGAAGTGTTCAAATAAATGATAAAGGGGGAGAAATTAGAAATTTTATAAAAAGGGGGAGAAATACATGTTTAATTTGCTTCAATGATTACTATTATGCTCTCTACTAATTATATTTAACTGTCAATACTTAATGTTGCTTAATACACACAAGCACTTATTCTCTGACACTTACATTTTATAGAATTGGCTTTGTGTATAACTGTATAGCATACATTGATATTCATTTGAGAATATAGTTAATATGTGATACGTCAAACAAGTGTAAATGCTTACTATGATATACATCTATACTTATGAATAGAATAGATTTTTTCATACCCAGTGTTTTGTCATCATCAAAAAGGGAGAGATTATTGAACCCTAAAGTGATTTTGACGATAACAAAACATTGGAGCATATATTTGGTTATCAACAACTCTTCAAATGGTTGACAAGTTTTTGTAGGATGACTACTTTGACATATTTTTTAAACCCTACAACCTTTATTTCTTTGTGTTGAGTTGTAAGTAATTAGAATCTTGTAAAGAAGAACCCAACAAAAAATTTCCTATTTGAATCAAAGATAAAGGGTTGCTTCTGCTAGTTTTCAAGCTTCAATTTCTCTTGATTGTGTTGTAAGAAGATCTTAAGGAAGTCTTCAAAGCTTGGCATGTGAGTTCTGGAGAATTGAATTGGTTTGGATGAAGAACCAATCTCAAGCCGACTGGATGGAGGAACCAGCCGACTCTGGCACTAGCACAAGAAAGAAAACCTCTAGCATGCAGTCCCAGCCGACTGGCACCAAGTCCCAGCCGACACGTCCAGAACTTGGTTGAAAATAGTCTAAGAACCTCAGGGATCCAAGCCGATTGGATTTCAGCCTAGCCAACTCATCCAGAGTGAACTATTTTCTCGATTGAGGAACCTAGCCGACTGGATTTCAGCCTAGCCAACTCGTCCAGAGTGAGCTATTTTCTCGATTGAGGAAACTAGCCGACTGGTTTTCAACCCAACTGACCCGAACTTGATCCGAGCCGACTCAAAGATGTCCAAGCCGATTGGAATGTTAGGATCTCTTCCAACGGCTAGTTCCAGACTTCTGATTTTGAATTCCAAAAGTGCTCCAACGGTAACCTGTCACTTCCCAACGATCTACAACATTCAAAATCAAGGGAAGGCAGTTGAATTCTCTATAAATGAGGTATGAGAACATCCTTAGAGTAAGCTAATGAGTTGTTGAACATTTATTGAAGTAAGAAGATAGAGCACTTGAGCTTTGAAGTTAGCCTTCAAGCCTTCACCAACTCTTATCAGAAGCTTGAAGCAACTTTTGAGGAAAGCAAGGAAGCCATTGAAGTGCATTGAAGAGCATTCAATTGAGCTTCACTAGAGCTGCATTGGCAACCACCAAACAACTGAGTTTGTCATTTCTGTTGCTTTTCATTCTACTCTCAAAATACTTGGGTTATTGGTGAGCCCGGTTGTAAAAACCAAATAGGTTTCTTTGGTGAGCCTACTTAAAACCAAAGTGTAGAGGTTCTAGGTGAGCCTATGAACACCCAGTGTGGATTTCTTTGGTGAGCCCGGTTTAAAAACCAAAGTATAGAGGTTGGGATTATTAGCCTGAAAAATAATCCGACTGTATTCCGGTTTGGGGAATATAGTGGAAATCCCGAGTGGTGAACTTGGGTAGTGGACGTAGGAGCTGGGTTGCTCCGAACCACTCTAAACTTGTTTTGTTTGTGTTGTGCTTTATTTACTTTTCAGCTTCCGTACTTAATTTTGATTAACACAACTCTCAACCACTTAAAGGAATTACTTGTGCACATATTTGCAAGAAATTTTGTAATCCCAATTGACCCCCCTCTTGGGAAAAGCCACCTGGGCAACACAAAGGCTATTGGATCAATGGTAGGACTTGACCCAAGGTAGTAAGACCGTGACCAAGTATGTTGCCAAGTTCGATGAGTTTGTTATGCGATGTGGTGTAGTCGAGTCAGAATCTATGACACTATCTAGGTTTAGAAAAGGCTTGAATGAGGATATTAGAATGAAACTATTTCTAAGGGAAGTACATGATTTGGAACATGCTTACCAGGTTGCTAGAGACTTTGAATGATTTCAAAGAAGACAACCTATCTATCGACCTGAACTCAATAGGTTTAGTAATCCTAGAAATAGGTCAAGCCAAGTTCCTGTTAGTCGGCCTAGTCAACCCACACTAGTAGGTCGAATGGATGATCGAGGAAAGGCACCAATTGGTCAAGTGGATGATCAAGGAAAGGCACCAATAGGTCATATGAATGATAGAGGAAGAGCACCTATAGTACATGGAGAAGGAAGTCAGAATGTAGAGTGTTATAGGTGTCATCAGGTTGGCCATTTTGCAAACAAATGCCATGTATAAAACCTACAGATAGGTGAGATGGGAGAAGAAGAGGAACCTGAAGTAGCTGAAGAGTGTGGAGAGGAAGTATATGAAGCTGAGCTTGATTTAGCAGAAGAGTATGAAGGTAATGAGGAGGAAATAGAGTCACCTGACCTTATAGGAGTTGTTAGGTGTATTTTAGGTCAGACCAGGAAGAACGAGGACTGGCATAGGACCAACATCCTGCAAACCTTCATCAAATTAGGGGACAAAGTGTGTAAAATCATTATAGATAGTGGGAGCTGTATCAATTCCATTTCTACCAATGCAGTCAAAAGTCTAGGTTTACCTATAACATCCCATCCTAACCCCTATAAGGTTTCATGGATTGATGCAACCTCAATTCCTATTAAGTCGATTTATCATGTCACAATCCATTTTTAGTCATACCAAGAGAAGGTCTGGTGTGATGTGTTACCAATGGGAGTCAGTCACAAAATTTTGGAAAGACCCTGGTTATATGACCATGATGTTACCCTATTTGGAAGATCAAATTCTTGTTCTTTTAATTATCAGGGTAAGAGGATAGTCATAAATTCAGCCCCACCCAAGGATAACAATAAAAGGGGGTCCAGTATTTGAAAGAAGAGAAGCCAGGATTGAACCTAATTACTGCTAAGGAGATGGAAAGAGAAATCATTGGAGGTGCACCCATTTGAGTTTTAGTGGTTAAAGAGACTCATGAACAACCTAAACCTGAACACCTTAAGTTGTAGAGCTTTAAAAAGACTTTCAGGATGTGTTTCCTGAAGACTTGCCAAATGAACTGCCACCATTAAGGGACATCCAACATGCCATAGACCTAGTCCTAGGAGCTACATTGCCAAACCTCCCACGTTATTGGATGAACCCTATAGAACACTTAGAGATGCAAAGACAAGTAGGGGAGCTTTTTCAGAAAGGATTCATTAGGGAGAATCTTAGTCTTTGTGCAATTCCAGCCTTGTTAACCTCCAAGAAAGATGGCACATGGAGGATGTGTGTCGATAGTAGAGCCATCAACAAAATCACTATTAAATATAAGTTTCCAATTCCCCGTTTGGATGATATGTTAGATATGATGGCCGGATCAACCATTTTATCAAAGATTAAACTTAAAAGTGGCTATCATCTAGTTAGGATTAGAATTGGGGATGAATGGAAAATAGCCTTTAAGACTAAGGATGGTTTGTATGAATGGTTGGTAATGCCTTTTGGCTTGTCCAATGCTCCTAGAACTTTTATGAGGATAATGACCCAAGTTTTAAGAGCCTTTATAGGAAAGTTTGTGGTTGTATACTTTGAAGATATCCTCATATACAGTAAGATAAGGAAGGATCACTTAGACCATCTTTATCTAGTGTGTCAGACACTTAGGAAAGAGAACCTGTATGCCAATCTTAAGAAGTGTAGCTTCATGACCACTAGGATAGTCTTTTTAGGTTTTGTAGTGACCCTAGAGGGAGTGTCAGCTGATCCTGAGAAGATCAAATCAATAGTTGAGTGGCCCATACCTAGGAATATCCACGATGTCCATAGTTTTCATGGATTAACCACCTTCTATAGAAGATTTATCAAAGGATTTAACATCATTGTGGCACCGATTACAAATTGAATTAGGAAGGGAGCCTTTAAGTGGACCAAGAATGCTGATAGAGCCTTCCTAGAGATAAAAGAGAAGATGACACAAGCCTCGATCTTAAGACTTCCTGATTTTTCTAAAGTATTTGAAGTTGCTTGTGATGCTTCGGGTGTTGGCATAGGAGGAGTACTTAGTCAAGAGAGTCATCTTGTAGCCTTTTTTAGTGAAAAATTAAATGAGGCTAAGATCAAGTACTCAACCTATGATAAAGAGTTTTATACGATAGTACAAGCATTGAAATATTGGAGATATTATTTACTACCACAGGAATTTGTTTTGTACTCTAACCATGAGGCACTTAGGTTTCTAAACTCTCAGAAGAAATTAAATCCAAGACATGCTAAGTGGGCAGAGTATCTCCAATCTTATACTTTCGTGTTGAATCATAGAGCTGGTTTAGAGAATAAGGTTGCATATGCCCTTAGTCGCCGATCAATGTTATTGAATTATGTTAATACTAAGGTTGTTGGATTTGACAAGATTAAGGAGCAATATAAGTCTTGTCCAGATTTTGGGAAAATCTATGAGAAAATCAAGCAAGGGCCATCTAGTTTGGATAGTGATTATACTTTACGAGATGGTTACCTTTTTAAGGAAAATAAGCTTTACTTAGGAAATTTCTGATTTAGGAGATCCATGCTGGAGGCTTAGCAGGATATTTTGGAAGAAATAAGACTATTTTGGCAATGGAGGACCAATTTTTCTGGCCAAGTATTAAGAGAAATATAGCTTAAATAGTGGCTAGGTGTAGAACTTGTGCTGCTGAGAAGCAGCAAAAGCAGAACACTGACCTCTATACCCCTTTGCTTGTGCCCAACTGCCTTTGGCAAGATCTAAGTATGGACATTGTTCTAGGTTTACCCAAAACCATGAGGTGACAGGATTCCATCTTTGTCGTGGTTGACAGATTTTCCAAAATGGTGCATTTCATTCCTTGTTCACAAACATTCGATGCCTCTAGAGTTGCCAAACTTTTCCTAGATAAGGTGGTCAGATTACATGGTTTACCCAAGACAATTGTGTCTGACAGGGATGTACGGTTCACAAGTTATTTCTGGAAAACCCTCTAGCATATATTAGGGACTAAGCTAAAGTTTTCTACTACTTATAACCCTCAAACTAATGGCCAGACCGAGATAGTGAACCGAAGTCAAGGAAACTTGTTAAGATGTCTGGTAGGGGAGAATACTGGCAATTGGGACCTATTACTGTCTAGAGCTAATTTTGCCTATAACAGTTCAGTCAATAGGTCTACTGGTAAAAGTCCTTTTGAGATTGTACATGGGTACAAGCCACGAAAGCCTTTAGATTTGATTCCATTACCTGTGCATGCCCATATTTCCAAATCAGTTGAGTCATTTGCACAACATGTCAAAGCATTGCATAAAGAAATCAGTAACAAAATTAAAAAGAGTAATGAATCATATGAGCACGAGGCTAACTTACATAAGAGATTTAAAGAGTTTAACGAAGGGGACTTCATCATGATCAGGTTATGACTTGAACAGTTTCTAGTAGAAACCATGAATAAACTACATGCCCGTAGTGTTGGACCGTATAGGATTATAAAAAAGATTGGACCTAATGCTTATATGCTAGAATTACCATCTGAGTTAGGTATTAGTCCGACCTTCAATATATCTGATCTAGTCGAGTTTAAGGAACCAATGGTGATATCTAGTGAGCCATTTGAGCCTAATCTCATCTTTGAGAGTGACCCTATCCCAAAATGTCCACCAGCCAAATAACCAGAGAGGAGAAAAAAGATTGAGCATATCATGGATGATAAGATCATAACTACTAGAAATAAGAACTACCAAAGATATCTAGTTCGTTGGCAAGGGAGACCTGAGTCTGATCACCAAAGAAGATTTTCAAAAGATGAACCCTAACTTGCTAGATCATTACCAAAGCCGAATTGATCCATACTCGACGGGGTCGAGTTCCTCCCACCCAAGGAGAATTGGTGAGGACACAAGAGCCAGGAAGAGGAAGCAAACCTTTTCCAATTCAATTTGGATCACCAATGAGTAAGTCCATGTGTTCTTCACAAAGAACATTCAAGTCTCAGTTGTTTTGAGTTTGTAATTAAGTCAAATTGAGTTGTAATTTGATCAAATTGAGTGTAATTTGGTCAATTAGGATTGTTGAGTTATCAATTGAGTCCATTGAGTCCATCAATTGGTTTAAGAGTCTTGTAAATAGCATTAATTTGCTTTGTTTGGTGAATTGTCCAATTTGTGTCTCGTAATTAGTACTTGAATAAGTCAAGGGGTGTTATAAGTATCCAAGACCCAAGTCATCATCACCTTGGTGGATCAATTCTAGGTCAAAAAAGGTTGTCCAATTTTTTTACAAGACATCTGAACATCCAGACATCAAGATATCCGGACACCTGGACATTGGGACATCTGGACATTTGGGCATCAAGATAATTTAAATTTCATCATTGTCCAAGAAAGGCATCCCATCCAATTCCCTTTCATCGCCCATTTGAGATTCCAAGGAGGTGCCAATTGAGAGGAGTAAAGCAGAAGGACTCTGCTTCTCATATGATGCCCCCTTATTCTCTCTTGTCGCCCACTCCAGATGATGCCCACCCATGGTTCATTCAAAGTTTAAATGGGAGGAAGAGTCCAAGATAAGTGGAGGTTCATCCAAAATTCAAAGGAGTTATCTTCTATCTACTTTCAAATTCAAAGGAGGAGATATCTTCATCCAAATTCAAATTCAAAGAAGAGTTGCAAGGCTAAGGAAGAGTTCAAAATTCAAGTTTGAAAGTTGTCTTAAAATGAAGATAAAGTTTTGAAGTTTAAATGGAAGCCCCCTCATCCAAACCTCATTCAAATTCAAATGAAGGGTTTAAATTCAAACTTAAACCTTTGAAGCTTCTTCTTATCCCACGTTGCCGATCAAGGAGTTCAAAAAATTCAAATGTGATGCCAATTGAGATTAAGAAAGAGAGATTAGCACTAAATAAGAAGAAGGATTAGCTCCAAGAGAAGGATTAGCATGCCATCTCAATCTTAAATTTGTCGCACAATTTTTTCATGAAGCCAGAATATTTCATGTTGTCACCCAAGCCATGAAAGGTCTATTCAAAATTCAAAATTTCAATGGGAAGCCAAGACGCCAAGGAGTGTTTGAATTAGAAATTAAATTTAAATGTAATTTGAATTCAAAGGAGTCCTATGATATCTTCATGTGTGAAGAACCCTATAAATAGGACCCCATACCCCCCCTTGTATTTATTATTCATTCATGAAATAAAAATGCATTATTTCTTCCACAAAGCTGGGTTAGGCTTTAGTGTTTTTCTTTAAGGGCGGGGATGTCCTTAAGAGCTCAAGTCGGTGAGATCCTTGAGTGGAGGTTCTGCCAAATTCGACAAGCTACTACCGTTCTTCTTCAAGCTCTATGCATCCAACCCTTCCTTTTTTTTCATTTTGAATATGGTTTACTTCATTCTTAAAGTCTTGTTTACTGCCTTCTCTATAGATCCTAGGTGCTCAAGGATGTTAGAGGATGGATCCTTTGCTTCCAAAACGAGATCTGACGGTAGATCTGAAATCTGGAGTCCCAATCTTCATCCTGCTACGAGATCTGAGCGACCAAGCAGCCTATCTATCTTGAGTCAAAGAGAATCTCCATTGGGATAAGCAACCAATCTTTTCTCATTAGATTTGGTAGTTGAAGCATGGAATAACCTAATCTTAGATGGTTTCCTAGCCATCGGGTCCTTATTCTTTATATCTTGCAGATCAGATTGCGGGTAAGTAGTTAGTTACTTTCTTTAATCTCTTTAGTTTGTTATATTTAGTTACTTTACTGTTATGATCATTGCTCTTTAAAGCATCTTAGACTAAAATTAGATCATCTTACATTGTATCGCATCGTTCCGCATTAGAAACTCCCTATATTGCTTGATTCAGACCCTTTGCAAGCATGTTTGACACATTTTGGAACGGACAATTTTGATATTGATGAATACACAAATGAGGTGAATGCTTTGTTAGAGCCGCCCAAGTTTAGTACCACTCCTCCTTGGACTGTGAAATATGAATCATTACTGACTCAATCAACCCCTTTAATGCCATCCTTAGAAGCACCACCCAAGCTAGAATTGAAGCCTCTTCCTGACAAGTTAAAGTATTCTGTTCTGGTATCCAATGATACCCTTCCGATAATCATTGCATCTACCTTGACCTCTGATCAGGAAGACAAATTGGTGGATGTACTCAAAGAACATAAAGAAACAATTGGATGGATAATAGCTGATCTCAAGGGAATTGACCCTTCTGTTTGCATGCACCATATTTACTGTGAAGCGAAAGCTAAACCAGATAGGGACATGCAACGGAGGTTAAATCTGAACATGCGAGAAATTGTTAAGAATGAAGTCATAAAAAGGTTGGATGCTGACATTATTTACCCAATTTCAGATAGCCAATGGGTCAGTCCAACCCAGGTAGTACCTAAAAAGTCAGGTATTATTGTCATACAAAACAAAAAGGGTGAGTCAATTCCCACCTGAGCAACCACTAGTTGGAGAGTGTGTGTAGACTACCGAAAACTGAATGCCGTGACTAGGAAAGATCACTTTCCTCTGCCTTTTATTGAGAAAATCTTAGAATGGCTAGCAGGGGACAGTTTCTTTTGTTTCCTGGATGGATATTCAAGATACAACCAGGTCCCAGTATTTCTTGCAAACCAAGACAAGACCACCTTTACCTGCCCCATTGGAACGTTTTCCTTCAGACGCATGCCTTTTGGTCTCTATAATGCACCAACCACCTTTCAACGATGTATGTTGGCCTTATTTTTTGACATGGTTGGTCAGTTTCTTGAAGTGTTTATGGACAATTTTTCTATTTTTGGATCTTCATTTGAGGACTGTCACCATAATTTGACTAAGGTACTGAAATGATGTATAGAAACAAACTTAGTCTTAAGTTGGAAAAAGAGCCATTTTATGGTTCGTGAGGGAATCATGCTCGAACATATTATTTCTGAGCAAGGGATTGAGGTTGACAAAGCTAAGGTTGAATTAATCTCGAAATTGCCTTCTCCAACCTCGATTAGACAAGTACGATCCTTCCTTGGCCATGCTAGTTTTTATAGATGCTTCATCAAGGATTTCAACAAAATTTCTTGACCATTATGTAATTTACTTGCCAAAGACATTTTTTTTTATTTTAGTAAAGAATGTCTGGCTGCTTTTAACATTCTTCGAACTGCTTTGACCACTGCACCAGTCATCAAGCCTCTCGATTGGATCCTGCTATTTGAAATCATGTGTGATGCCTCTAATTATGCTGTAGGAGCAGTTTTAGGATAGAGACTTAATAGGGAACCCCATGTAATTTACTATACTAGTACAACTCTTTCATATGCACAAATGAACTATACCACTACTAAAAAAGAGTTACTAGCAGTTGTATTCACTCTAAAAAAATTATGATCATATTTATTAGGGTCTAAGGTCTTCATTTATTCAGATCATGCAGAATTGAGACATCTGCTATCCAAAAAGGATACAAAGCCTATATTGATTCGATGGATCCTTTTGTTAGAAGAATTTGACCTAGAAATTTTGGATAAGAAAGGTTCCAAAAATATGGTAGTAGATCATGTTTCTAGGATCGTAGTAGAATATAACAAAGAAATAATTGGAGATAGGTTTCCTCATGAGCAACTGTTCTCAATTTCTTCTAACAGCAGTCTTCCCTAGTTTGCCCATGTTGTGAATTATCTGGTAACATGGCATGTTCTTCCCCACTGGTCAAAACAAGAAAAAGATAGGTTCTTTTCACAAATCAAATATTATTTTTGGGAGGAACCTAAGTTGTTTAAATACTGTTCAGATCAAGTGATTAGGAGATGTGTCCCTGAGAGTGAATTCAAAAGTATACTCAATTTTTGTCATTCTCTTGCCTGTGGGGGATACTTTAGTGAGAGGAAAACTGCAACAAAGGTACTGCAAAGTGGGTTTTACTAGCCAACTCTTTTTAAAGATGCACATGAATTTGGCCGCAATTATCTTAGATGTCAACAAATGGGAAATATTTCACAAAAAGATATGATGCCCCTATACCCCATTTTAGTTGTTAAAATTCTTGATGTTTGGGGTATTGACTTCATGGGAACATTTCCTCCTTCCTTTGGATTTGAGTACATTTTGGTAGCAATAGATTATGTGTCAAAATGGATTGAAGCAATGGCAACTCGAGCCAATGATTACAAAGTTATAATCAAGTTCATTTAGCATAACATCCTTAGTCGGCATGGGTGCCCAAGGGCCATTATTAGTGATGGGGGTGCACATTTCATGAAAAGGCACTTTGAAGGATTGATGAGAAAATATGAAATTTTACACAAAGTAGCTACACCATATCACCCCCAAACTAGTGGCCAGGTTGAAGTTGCAAACAGAGAGATCAAACACATTCTTGAGAGAATGGTAAGACCTGATAGGAAAGATTGGTCAAAACATTTGGATGATGCATTATGGGCTTACTGAACTGCTTTCAAGACCCCTCTAGGAATGTCTCCATACTTGTTAGTGTTTGGAAAGGCTTGTCATTTACGTGTGGAATTGGAACACCGTGCATTTTGGGCCATCAAACAATTTAATTTTGACATGAAGAATGTAGGTTCCAATAGAAAACTTCAATTAAGTGAGTTGGAAGAGTTACAAAATGAGGCTTATGAGAGTTCAAAAATTTATAAGGCTCGAACAAAGGCATGTCACGATAAATTCATTAATAGAAAATCGTTTGAGCCTAATCAAAAAGTGTGGCTTTACAACTCTATGTTATGCCTCTTCCCTGGAAAACTCTACACATAATGGGATGGACCTTTTTTAGTAACTCAGGTATTTTCCCATGGAGCTGTTGAACTTAGAGATCCCAAGCAGGAAAATGTTTTTAAGGTGAATGGCCAACGTCTGAAATCGTATATTGAAGGAATTAGTGATGGAGAAATTGTTGAAACTCTTGATCTTTTAAACCCAATGTTGATGTGAAGATCAGCTTAGTCTGGCTAAAGACTTTAAACTTAGAGCTCCTGAGAGGCAACCTAGTTCATGCTTTTAGTTTTAACCTTGTGTTCTTTCATTTTAGAATAAAGAGGAGTGATAAAAGAAGATTGTGAGGAACATGGCAATAAAAGAACATCCAATGTTAATACCCTACAAGGTTGTACCCTTCCTAGTCGTTACATTACTAATATCCTCTTCCATTGGGGACAATGGAAATTAAGTTGGGGGGGCTAATTAAGATAATCCTCGAGTAAAACCTTAATTGGTTGTTGTGTACAAGATTTATCGCGAATTGAAAATAATCAAGCTAGCTAAATGAGGTGTGATTAACGGTTTAGATAATTTTAGAGATACTAAGGGATGAATTATCAAAGAAATCCAATAAATGGAAGAGTTTAGACCAGAAAAGTTTCTTGAGTACTTCTAGACCCTTCTGCCTATCGATCTTGATAAAGAATCTACCTTATAATAGTGTAGGTAAAAATTTCAAAAAAAAAAGTTTTCAAGTTTAATAAAAAAGGTTTTTAGCATTTCTCACTGAGTAACTGGGCCCCTTCATCTAAGTAAGTGTTATGGTTTGCATCAAAAGGTAAGGATGTAAAGAAATCTTTTATAGAGTCAGTCTTGACTTGAAGCCTTTTTAACTCGAGTCAGTAAGCCCGAGGGGTGTTTTACACCTAATGCCCAAAAACCAATTAGTTTAGGAGTCATTGGCCTAAAGCTTGTTACAAAAATTAACTAGAAAGCAAGATGTTAGGATATTGCACCGAATATACTTGTTATTCATAAAAAAAAAAAAAGTGGGGACTAAATTAGTAGACTATACCAAAACCAAAATAGTTGGAGGATTTGGAGAGTGAGATAGGAACTTGGAAAATGAAGAACTTGTGAAAACTTCTTTGGAGTACACTCTACCACTAAAATGGCATAATTGGTAATCTGATGAAGTACCTCTTTAATGGTCCAACCGGGTATCAACTGATTTTAGAGTTAATAAGATAATTTTCACTTCATGGGCCAAGTTAGTACACAGCTAATCCATTTGCTTTACTCGAGGATGAGCAAAGTTCAAGTTGGGGATGTGATAATTATATTTTATATATAAGAGTATTAAATTAATAGTTAATTATTTTTAGAATTGATACTTTTATATATCATTGTCAAGAAAGAAGGTCATCAACTTGTAGAGCTCAATTTATGAAATCCAACAGCACAAACCGGATCCAAATCGGAGTTCATATGAGGCCACAATCAATTTTAGAAAAATTTAGCATGGATTTCAAAGCAGCACAACTTTTGGAAATTATTATAGCCGGTCCACCATGGACCGGTTGATTGGTCCACAGATCTCTCATCGATCCATGGCTGCCATGGCCAGTGGTCCATGAAGCAGGACCGTGGACCACAGTGCTTAAATTGCACCTGAATTCATCGGAGAGTTGCCCCCGCCACCACCCAAGATCCCGACACCTTCACTGTCGATCGGAGAGGCCTCTTTTGGTTGGAAAATGGCTAAAAAATGATCAACTCTCCTCTTTCCCTTATTCACCACTGTCCCATGCTGCTCGAGCCGCCGGACCTCCTCTTTCACGGTGCTTCTTCCCTGCTATCGATCTTCTCCCACGGTTTCTTACTCCTCCTGCTACAGTCCACTGAAGTCATTCTAAGGAGACCCCTTTTACCGTAAAGATATTGTTGGAAGCCAGATGATGTCCGAACAAAAGAAGTTCACTGGAAGTGGGACACAAAAGAGGCTATTCGGATGAGATATGTTTATTGAATACGAAAGGAGATCAACGCAAAGTTTGTTCGATGAAGAGGGAGTTCGGTTGGAATGAAACAAGGGGATTAGCTTCATAAGGATCATCCGATGGATAAGTAGGGGTGTTGGGACGGTCATGAAAATCATGCTAGCAGGTGCAGCAATCCAGTTGATAACATCGAGACTGTTGAGCAGATTGGGATGAAGAACCACCAAGATTTTTATGCGAGCCCCACATGGTGTTTCTTATATATAAAACCTTCGCACTTCTCCTGACTTCGGCATTCTTCATACTCCACCTCTCCCCCACTCTTCTTTGTATTCCGTGACTCCATTCCACTTCACTCCACTCAGCCATCCACCACTCTGCACCTAGTGTATTCTGCCACCATTCTTCTCGTACCATCCACCTCTACTTCCTTACCCGGGATCCAGATTTGTTGCTGAGGTGCTGCCAAGTCTCCATCGCTTACACCACTCCAGAAAATGTGTTACTCAGAAAACAGGAGAAAGGGAAAGAGGGACCTTTGTTCTCATAATTCTTTCATTTTTTTTATGTACTTCAGATTTTATGAAATGAATGTTTTCTTTTTATATATGTTACTTCATATTGATTCATGCCTTTTTATCTTGTATGAAGTAATTTAAATGCTGGGACAAGTCATAATAGGGATACGAAATTTTTGAGGTAAGTGTTCTATTCTAGTGAAGAAAATTCTTAACCGATCTATACTTAAAGGGATGGGCCATGATCCACGGGTATGGACCGTACTCTTAAGATAGATCATATATTAGTTGTCTTTATGGGTAATTATGTCTTATCTCAATTATTAGAAATATAGTATTAGTTTTTTTAAGAAAGAAAGATATTCTCTTCGAAATAATTCGAAAGTCCTTGTGGGTTCGACCCTTACTCCTACTATTCTACTTAAGAGTAGTGGATTTAAGGTAATTTAAATTGGTGCATAGCGATGCGCACCAATAATGGAAAGAAGTTTTCATGGAAATCATGATTAGACTCAATCTAATTAAGTCTAGCATACGTGGATGCTTAGGGTTTGACAAATTTTCATGACCTGCATCCTGTCAGGAATTTTGATAAAGAAACTTAATCACACAATAACTATACCTAGGGATTCATTTTTCTGATATACTGAGTTACCTCTATATACTACTAGATGTTACTAGTAGATTTAATAACAAATATTATAATATAATTAGATTTAATTAAATTATAAATTAAATCCTAATTAATTTAAATTATATTTAATTTAATTAGACTTTATTTAATTAAAATCTAATTGGATTTAATTTTCTTAATTGGACCAAGAATTGAATCCTATTTGGAATATAATTGAAAGCCTTTTCAAATTTAATTCAAATCATGCTCAATTTAAGTCCCAATCAAGTCAATTTTGAATCTAATTAATCTAGATACCTAATCCAATTAGATTGGACTTTATCCTCTTAAATTGGCCAACAGTAAGAAGGACCGTGTGACAAAAAATCTTGTCCTTTTTCTTTGCATGTGCTAAGAGAAGAGAAGAGGGGCTAATAAGCTTTCTTCTTCCACTTGGACTCCTATTTTTAGTAGAACTCATCCTAATCCCTTTATATTTGAATTAGGATTGAATTAATCTATTTTAGGCATGAAAAATGTGAGATTTGTGTGACAAACACCATGTTAAATATGGGAAGAAAGATGGGCATGTGATAATTAATCCTCTTCTTTTTCTCCCTATCGCTATCATCCTTCCCATCCCTTTTCTTCTTGGTTCCATGCCTAAATCCTTGTAAATAGAGAGAAATAGAGAGTCTATTAAGAGTGGATGAAAATAAAAATATCGAATTTTTTCTCTAGGTGTTCTACGAGAAATCCCTTCCATAGTAAGAAGTGTTTGGATTGAAGCCTTCGAGTTCTAGTTCTAAAAAGAGGCTATAGATCCAAGCTAGAAGGGGGGCCTACAAAGGAGCTAGTACTCTAGGGGCTTCAGGGATTCAATCATGAGCTTGTCATATGTGGATACTGGCAAAGGTTGCATGTTTTCATGGCTTCAATATAAATTTTGGGATTCAGTCGAATCCAAACTGATTCAAAAAAGAAAAGAATTTGCACTTCAAGTAAGTTGTTTTCTCCATATATGATATTTTGTAAATTCAGATCTTATTATTTCTATATTTTTAAGCATATTAGTTTGTAATATAGATAATTATTTGATTTATTTTAAATCTTCATGCATCTATGAAAAAGGTTTTTCATAGTCATTGCTTTCATAATTAAGGTTTTGTGAACCAATTTTTGCATTCTTTTATCTATCAATTCCAACAAAAGCAATTAACATACATCACATGTATTTAATTTTTAGATCTAAAATATAATTAATCACATATCTTATATGCAAATCAAATCTAAAATATGATTAAAATATTTTGAAAATATTTTTCAAAAATGGTTCGCATTGTAGTAGGACAATATTTCACTATATGGGGTTAACACTATAGCAGGATAACCTTATTTTTCACTCTGATGCAAACCTCAATCATTTTATTTTAGATCTAAATATGAATATGATACATCTTGTATATCATAAAATTAGATCTAAAATTATAGGTTTTATGTTTTGAAAATAATTTTCAAAATTGATTGATATAGTGCTAAGACAACCTTACACTATAGGGATTTAATCCTTTAGTAGGACAACCTTATAATCAGCACAAAGTCAATCTAAATCAAACCAACTTTTAGATCTAAAGAAGATTCAGATTTGAATCTAATAATGCATGTTAGATTAGCCTTCCTCTAATACAATTGAAGGAAACCTAGGTACTAGCATGCTGATTTCTAGGATTTCAAAAATCATAGCGAAAGCAATATGAAAACATTTTTTATATATAAAGCATATATAATAAATAAAAACACTTGATAAGGATCTAAACATGCTTGATTAGATAACATATCATATCTGAAATCAAATAAAAACATAGAAGGAAAGGAACACTTACCTTAAGCACTTTCCACATGGAGCCTATTCTTGATTGAATCAACGATCCCACCAGAGTGCTAGCTCTTTTGTAGGCATCTCATCTGGCTTGGAATTAGATTTTCCTTCAAGAACTCAAAGGAAAGGGCTGCAGCCTTTGTGCAAACTCTTCATTCAATAGGTTAGAACTGCTTCTAAGACACTAGGGGAGGAGGAAACTCTTTCTTCTCCCCCTCTAATTTCTCTAAACTCTCTTCTCTAAGAGGTTTTTGGGAATGAAATAAGAAGAAAGAAGGGATGTATAGCAATAGAATTGGAATGGTGCAGCAATGTGTGATGTCCAAGAGGAAAGATTAGTGCATGCCATATTTACTCCCCTCAAATAATTATCACACAACCAATCTGATGCAAACCAATTCACACCTCTTTGAGATAAGATCATATCTTTATCTCAAAGTGAATTCAAATCAAATTTGGAATGGGTAAGGGATGAAGTGGCATTGAGAAATAAAAGCTTGCAGCTAAGGAAAAGGGATAAAAAACATTATTATGTGCCATTCTTCCTAATTTTGTTTGTCGCACAAAACATTTGAGCCAAACCCTCTACACCTCAAAACCACATTCATATGAGATCTAATCTCATCTAAATTAATTCAAAATTAAAAGGAAGTGGGTGACAAAAAGGCTTTGGCAATAAGAAAGGAAATAGCAGTGAGGAAAAAACAAGTTGTGTGTCGGGTTTCATTCTACATTATCTTTTGTCACACAAAAACACATCTCAACATCCCATAACTAGATAAAACTCATTTTATCTTAGTCTAATTAAAATAGGAATTTTAATCAAGATAAGTTTTATCCAAAAAAGGAGATAAAGATCTAGAGAGGTGGGGCGCCAACTCTTGGCACATCTTCTCTCATTTCTATGCACATCTGAGATATTTCACCACACAAACCTCAAGTCCATACCTACTTTGAGAGAGATTAAACCCAATCCAATTAGATTTAGGTGTCCTAGCCAATTATGTTCAATTTAGATTCAATTCAAATCTAATTTGAGCCAAATTTGGATCCAATTCAAAAGGTTATCAATCCTTTTCCAAATAGGATTATAATCTAAGTCCAACTTAGATAATTAAACCCAACTAGACTTAAATTAAGACAAGCCCAATTAGATTAAATCTTATTTAAATTAATTAAGAATTGATCCAAAATTTAATTAAGTCTAAATATATTGCAAGTCTTGAAATTAAGTCCATGGTACCAAAATTAGTAGCCGTTAAATTTGTAACCCTTATAAAATTAGTAATTACTAAATATGATCCATGCTTTTCATCAAGTTAAGCCCCTTTTGTGTATAACCTTTCAGGTTCTATTCTATGTAGTAGTGAGATATACCATGATCTCTATCATAGGATCATCGAAACTCTTTCGATAGACCAGAATAATTCTAACTCAACATAAGGATAGTTGATCTCAAAATGATCCAAGTAAGTTTCCACAATCCACCAATAATACGTAGTAGTATGTAGTGGCAATCCAGTAAAATAGAAAAGGTGAACCTCTAAGTATAGTTACCGTGTGATCAAGTTCCTCTACTAAGAGTCCCATTAGGATGTAGGTCATGAAATCTAGTCAAATCCTAAGCATCCATCATATGCAAGATTTATTTACCTTGAGCCTAATCATGATACCTATAGAAACTCTTTCCATTATCATTCTATTGTGGCCACAGATTTAAGGACTCAGCATCTTAGATCACATAGGATTTCTCAACTCTAAGGTCGATAGATCCTATATATGTACACTTCCAACTCCTACAACGAACCTACTGTAGCCAACATACACCATGAAAGAATAGTGCCCTACAAGCCAATAGCATTTATATGTGACTAGGACTTTTTTATAATTTTTTTCAACTCATGTATGATATTTATTAATAAAGAGACATTTTTGATTCATCATTTGTTGTATCTTATGCTTTTTATTTTAAGACTATGATGAACCCCATAGATTTGGATAGTTGATTTAGGATTATGATGAGTTCATAATAGTGAGACCTAAATTCTTATAAATCATAATCTAAAATATTTCTAGTTGTAGAATGATCGAGTCGAGGATCGATGTTTCTAGTAAGATGACACATCCTATGTATGCTCGATGGAGAGGGTGGTTGGTCTCACGATCACTTATATAGGGACACTAATATAAAGATGTGGGTACTTATCTAAGAATGAGTCTACTAAATTGATCCACCATGTGAACATCTTATGGAGTCTTACTTGTCAAAAGATAGTTCTGTAAGTAGAAGTTGTGCAAGTGATCCTTAGACCTGAGATCACCATGGGGCCTTATGCACATGAATCCATATTTTGGTTCATGCTCATTAATGACTAAGTCATGTATAGGGTGTTCAGGGATATAGAGAGTTGTGTATGAAGGTTGTGATTAGGTCAATAAGGAATCAATTACTCCTAGTAAGAAGAGATTTTATTCTTTGTAATCTCATCATATAGTGACTCAGGAAGTCTTTGATCAAAGCAAGATGAAATTAAAAATGATTTCTAGTCTTTCATTAGTCTAGTCTTCATTATTGAATTGAGATTTGAATGAATAAAGTGTTAGAATTTTACAAATTTTCATACCCATCGCATATTTAGGATAAAAGGTGATTAAAGGATTAAATTGCATGGTAACTTACCACTTAAGGATATTTTAATAGTTTTCATTAATTTTTTTATCTTTTGGATAAGCATGATACATTGCTAGACATTAATCATGTCTTGTAGGTTTTTATGAATTGATGTAATTAATTCAAAAGTCACTTAGAAAGAAGGTCTAATTTGATAACTAAGGTTGACATGGTTTTGACCTAATTTGATTACTCAGATTCTAATCAAACTAGATCAACATAAATCTAGATCTATTGCTAGCTAGATGTAGAGCCTAAAGGATCACATATGCTAAGGAACTGGTCAAGGAAGTCAATTATAATTTTATTTGGATCATAGGATCCTAATTGTCTAGCTAATTGACATACTAGCATATGTTGGCTAGCTTAACTCCTAACCTAATTAGATTAAGTTTGTTTGCTTGCTATTTGAGCTAACTAATTTAAGTGGGACTTAAGTTGGATTAACCTATCAGTAGAGCAGCCAAATGGGGCATCAAAATACTTTATCCATTCCAAATAGCAAGAGTCCCAAGGGATTAGGACTCTTGTTGGAGCTTGAAGTGATGGGTGCATAATGTTGCATGCAGAAGGACTCTTGGTCCGTCTACAGGTTAACACTTATTTAGGATAAAGGTTATCTATCCTCCTTTCTCCTCCATGCACCATAAGGATTAGGTTTGACTAGTCAAATGGATAAATATGAATGCATATCTTGATATTGGCATGAAATGTTTTGTGAGCATGAGTTGGATGGCGCAGATTGGAAGGACGAAGAGTCCTTATGATTATTGATCATCTTTTTTTTAGATGACCCTATCTGGATCACACATCTATTAAGATTATTGACTAGGTCAACACCCATTTAAATTATGCTAAATAAATAAAATTTATTTGAAGAGTTGTGAGAAGTGACTCTTGGCAAATGGGATTATGAAACACCGTATCTATATAATGTTTTCATCATATTTTTTTCCATCGAACTCCTTTTGCTTTAAGGGACTTATCTAATACATTGTATATCAAATATGTGGTGTAGAATGGGTGTGATTGGTGCATCCTCTCAACCTATGAATAAGTCTAAATGATAAAGATCGAGGCAACAAAATTTGTTTGAATATTTTTTTCTTCTCTTGTTAAGACAAGTCTGCTATTTTAAGATAAGAACTTAGAAGGAGAATTAGAAAGGATAAAAGGATAATAAGAGAGGTTTTAAAGAGGTCTCAAGGTATCTTTTAGTAGGGTATAGGTCCTAGCAAGGCTATAAGGTTGCTGGAAGGAGAAACTTATCAAGTAGGCTTGAAAAAGGAATGCTTCCTTGATCTAGATCCTATGTGAATCACCTCTGGAGCTGTTCACAAGCTAAGGAACCAAGGTCTCATCAGAAGTCCAAGCACATCTTAAGGTGCTTCCATCTTGTTCGTGCAATCATTAAGAGACAACATGTGGTCATAGAATGAGTAGATACAAAGAACAACATAGTAGACCTATTCACTAAGGCCCTTCCTCAATAGTAGTTTGATCACTATTTAGATTGTATGGAAATTAAATACAAGGGCGATTAACTTTAGTACAAGTGGCAGATTCAAAGAATAGTACCTTATAAACCAATCGCATTTATATATGATAGAAACTTTTTGTAATTTTCTTCCAACTCATGTATGACATTTATTAATAAAGAGACATTTTTGATTCATCATTTATTGTATATTATACTTTTTATTTTAAGATTATGATAAACCCTATAGATTAGGATTATTGATTTAGGGTTATCATGAGTTCATAATAGTGAGACCTAAATTTTTTTAAATCCTAATCTAAAATATTTTCAGTCGTAGGATCATCAAGTTAGGGATCGATGTTTTTGATAAGACTAGCACATTCTATATATGGTCAATAAAAAGGATGGTTGGTCTCATGACCACTTGTGTAGAGATACTAAAACAAAGATATGGGTGCTCATCTAAGAATGAGTCCACTGAATTGGTCCATCATGAAAATATCTTATGGAGTCTTACTTACTCGTCAAATGATAGTTCTCTAAGTAAAAGTTGTGCAAGTGATCTTTGGACCTGAGATCACTATAGAATCTTGTGTATATGAATCCATATTTTGGTTCATACTCATTCATGACTAAGTCATGTATGAGGTGTTCATGGATATGGGGGATTGTATATGAAGGTTGTGAGTAGGTCAACAATGAATCAATACTCCTAGTAAGAGAAAATCTTATCCAATGTAATCTCATCATATGATAAGTTAGGAAGTCGATGACCAAAGTAGGATGAAATTAGAAATGGTTTCTAATCTTTCATCGATTGAGTCTTCATTATTGGATTAAGACTTGAATGAATGAAGTATTAAAGTTTGACAAATTTCCATATCCATCGCTTATTCAAGATAAAGGATAATCAAAAGATTGAATTACATGATAACTTACCTTTGAAGGGTATTTTGGTAATTTTTATTAAGTTTTTATCTTTTGGATAAGCATGCTATATTGCTAGATGTCAATCATGTCTTATAGGTTTTCATGAATTGATGTGATTAATTTATTAGTCAATTAGAAAGAAGGTCAAATTTGATAACTAAGGTTGACATGGTTTTGACATAATTCAATTACTCAGGTTCTAATCAAACTAGATCAAATGAACCTAGACCTACTACTAGCTAGATGTGGAGCCCAAAGATCATAGACTTTAATGAATTTTTCAAGGAAGTCAATTATAATTTTATATGGATCATAGGATCCTAATTGACTAGCTAATTGGCATACTAGCATATATTTGCTAGCCTAACCCCTAACCTAATTAGATTAGGTTTGTTTGCTTGCTATTTGGGCTAACTAATTTAAATAGGGATTAAATTGGATTAAGCCATTAGTGGAGCATCCAAATGGGGCATTAAAAGACTCTATCCATGCCAAATAGCAAGATCCCCAATGGCTTAGGACTCTTGTTAGTGCTTGAAGTGATGGGTGCACAATGTGGCATGCAAAAGGACCAAGAGTCCTTTTGTAGGTTAATCACTTATTTAGGATAAGGGTTATCTATCTTCATCTCTTCTCTATGTACCATAAGGATCAGGTTTGACTAGTCAAATGGATAAATATGGGTGCATATCTTGATATTGGCATGAAATGTTTTGTGCGCATGAGTTGGATGGCACACATAGGAAGGACCTAGAGTCCTTTCGATTATTAATCACCTTTTTTTAGATAAGCCTATCTATATCATGCATCTATTAAGATGATTGATCAGGTCCACAACCATTTAAATTATGCTAAATAAATTAGATTTATTTGAAGAGTTGCAAGAAGTAACTCTTGGCACATGGAATTATGAAATGTCGTATCTATACGATGTTTTCATCATATTTTTTTTCCACTAGATTCCTTCTGCTTCAAGGAACTTATCTGACACATTGTATATTGAATAAGTGGTAGGGATTTGGAATGATTGGCACCTCCTCTCAACCTAAAAATAAGTCTTGGTATGAAGATCGAGGCATCCAAATTTGTCTGAATAGTTTTCTTTCTTTCCTTGTTACGACAAGTCTTTAAGATATTAAGACAAGTATGCTATTTTAAGATAAGAGCTTAAAAAAAGAATTAGAAAAGATAAAATAATAATAAAAAAAGTTTTAGAGAGGTCTTGAGGTACCCTTTAGTAGGGTACAGGTCCTAACAATGCTGTTAGCCTGCCAGGAGGAGAAACTCATCAAGCAAGCTTAAAGGAGTACTTCCTTGATCTAGTTCCAATGTGGATCATCTCTAGAGGGCATGCACTTGTGTGCTTATGAAAATACTAGGGTTTAGCATTATAGGTATTCTTCTAAATTTTTTATATATTTCCTTAATTAATTGTTATAATCAAGGGATCCTAGGTCTAGGATTTTGGTTAGCTAGGATTTTGATATTAAAAAATTTTGAAATCCATTCTTCTGCTATGCAACCATAGCCCTACACACCACAAGGCCCTACATGGCTAGGAAGTATGTTTATGTGTTTGCCAAACTATAGCAGTCTCACTATGACTGACCGTGGTACCATAAATCAAGGAAATACTTATACAACTATAGCATCGATAAGTCATTGACGAGTGAGTAGATATCCATATAACTCCTCGTAGTTGACTATGCTTAGTACTGTTGTTCTCTAACAATCATCTGCACTCTTGATTAGGTTAAGTTTAATTGAATTTAGTTTAATTAGGTTTGACCTGATTAGGTTATATGATGATCTAATTGATAAAAGATTTTAATCTTGGTTTGATTCAGACTTAGACTCAATTAATTTTTGATTTAATTAAAAATTAATTAAATTATTAGAAATCTAATTAGACTAGATTCAAGTTCTTTAAATAGGTCAAATCAAATTTTATTTAGATAAGAACCTATTTTGGCCAAGTCAAAATCAAGATCCACACCTAGTACCCCTTATTTTTCTCCATGCCCTTTCCTCATGCCAATCTTTGTTTTTGTGTGAGAAATCCCATGCTAAAATTAAGATTGCACACCCTCCCTCTCTCCCACTTTGATTAGGATAAATTCTGGTTTAAATTTAAAATGATTTTGAATTTACATCGATGGACTTCGAATAGGATTTGAACTCCTAATTTTATTCTAACTTGATTTTCATATCCTCATCCAATCTCCATGCCACCTATTTTTATTGTATTTTTTATTTTGGCATGAAACAAGAGAGGATTGTTACAATGATTTTGAGAAGGGGATTCAGTGAGAAAAAATTAAGAGAGGGCATGAACAAGGTCAGGGCGTGATCTCTTCTAGGCACTAGGGGTGCTAGGGTTTTAAGGGAGAGAAAAAGAAAAAACAAGAAAGGTCTTCTTTTTTTGTTTCTTCCACTCCTAAATCCTCATAGACCTCTAATTCTTGATCTTCTTGGAGAGTTCAAGAAGTTTCAAATAAAATTTTAAATTAGCCATCTATAGGCCTTCGCACAAAGCTAGCACTCTAGGAAGACTGATCATGTTCGGGGCTTCTATGGACTTACCACAGAGGCCGGACATGCTATGCAACTACAAAGTGACCTAAAACTCTTTTACCATATGCTATCAGTAGTGGTGATCAGGTATGAAATCTGATCTCATCAATTATGTAGATTAGATTTACGGCATGCATCAGTTAAATCAATACATGTTGATTTTAATTTTAGCATTATATATCATGTCTAGATCCTAGGTAGGGTTTTTAGATTTGATCTTATACTTATATTTTCTAATTAAAAATAATTTTTAATCTAATTTACTTTCATAATAATTTTAAAAAAATAAAATAAAATACATGCATGAAATCCTATTCGATTTTTAATAGTGGTATTAGAGCAATTGGTTGCATGACATGATTTGCAATGTACATTTTTGCATATTTAATAAGTTTTAAATCCTAGTAACTACTTTGAATTGGGTTAATCACGATGGCCATCTGGTCATAGGATAGAAGTAGGGTTTAAAGGCCCTCTCTTCTCATTCTATAGGTTCTCCTATGGCATGTAGGGGTGCCGTTGTGATCTCATCCTATGAACAACTGAGATGAAAAGATTTTTAATAAAATTATTTTAATTATTAGATCTGATTTTCAATGATTTAATCTTATTTAACTTATAGTTTATGATCTGAAATTATTTTTTTATAATTAATTTTTATGTTTAGAATATAAATCAAAATATTAATTTTAGTAATATAATTATATTGTATATTATAGATCTAAAAGTGTTTAATTTATATAAGAAGTATTTAAATTGTTTAGATATAAATTTAGTTAAATTGAAATTGATTAATTATTGAAATTAAGAATTGAAAGATTAGGTCTAGAATTATGAATTAAAAATCTAATGTTAATTTATAAAACTTGGGTATAGGTTAGCGGTCAATTAATTGGGTTATGGTTAGGATTAGAATTTTGACTAATATGATTTAATAAATAAATTTATTTAACCAAACCAAAAGTTGATTAGGATTAGGTCAAGAATTTTTTAGATCAATTTTATAGTGATACCTTGATCAAGTCCATATTATATCAAATGGCCCTGATTATAGCTCAGTGGTTAGACCCAAGTCGTTGGCTAGTCTAATCAAATCTAATAAACTAATTAGTGTCTAAAGTAAGTTTGAAAGTTTGATTATAGTTATTAATTAGGGCTACCTCTTACCTAGCCAACTTGTTGGTGTCTAAGGAAAGAGGTTAATTATGTAACCCTCTCATTGATCTCACTTACCTAGTGAATGTGGTCAGTCAAGATTTAACTAGATAGATTATTAATTCGAATTAATCCATGCCAGTAAGGTTGATCAGCATGACTGATCTAGGTATCCTTGGACCAAATTGTCTTCAACCCTTATCACAGATTTTGGTGAAGTCAATGGAAGGATTTTTAATAATTGATTCATATCCTCTTCTCTTTTCTCTTCTTAACTATCTAATTAAAATGTTGCCCAGGTGGCTTACCCAAGAGGGGGGGTGAATTGGGTATTTAAAATTTTTGCAAGTATGTGATCCTTCTAAGTTCTTAGTGTGATGGGGGATAAAGGGGACAAGGAGGATCGTTGGAAAGCTGAGAAGTCTCCTGTGATTAGGGTCAAAAAGGAAGAAAAAAAAGATATAGGGGCAAGAAACATGGATATTCTATGGACTTGGGACTTACCTTCATGGAGAGACGTCACACCTCTAGGGCATCCCACCCATCCCACTACATGCAGTCTAGGGCGTTCCACCCATCTCACTACATGCGAAGCCTAGGGCGTCCCACCCAAATCGTTACCTGGGGTCGTGAAGGAGAAGCTCCAAGATCATAGAGGGAACTCAGCTAGGAAGAAGATAACTAGGGCCTCACGCCCCTCAACACTCGAAACCGAAGGAAGTGGGGTCTCACACCCCTTGACACTCGCAGGTGAAGGAAAGACGGGCCTCATGCCCGGAGGCAAAACCAAGAACACCTTTTTTCAAAAATTCATAATCATCATCATTTTATTCAAGAGAGGGGGTGCCTTTATATAGGCTACAAAACATGGTGCCCAAGAAATAAATACAAGGCATGCAGCCCAAAAATAAGTAACAACCCAAACCTGCTTTGTTTGCAGCCTGAAAACATGGTAGAAAATTAAAAACAATCCTCCTCATACGGTGGAAAATAAAACTAATCCTAATCTAAAACTAATTTAAAAAACTTTCTAACTAGTCCATACATCTAATTAAAATAATTAAAATATAATCTAAATTCATCAAGATCCATGCTGAGTTGCTCTGAAATATGTGCAGGCTTGATGACTGTGCAGAAAATTCTTGTTCTAAAAAGTGTATGCTCTGAGAGACATGCAAAATTGTTATGCTCTGAGATCCATGCAAAAAAAAAAACTCCCTGTGACCAGTGACCGTGGAATAGGGGTGACGGGCGGAGGTGTAGAGACGGCTTCACAGGCGAAGGTCTGGCAAGGATAGCTCGGGCAGCGATGGATGGTGGCTCGGACGGTAGCGTGGGGGAGAGGGGCACGTGGGCGGAGCTGCAAGGGTGGACTACCATGGGAGGAGTCGCAGGGGGCACGACCATGGGCAATTTTGTGGGATTCTCCGACATTCCCAAGAGGAGATCGATGCCGAGGGAAGGTGGACGGCCGTCGGGGGTGGCGTCGGAGGTCGAGCATGGCGGATCCAGGACAAATAGGAAGAAAAATCCCAAAAAAAATGGAGGTTCTGGGAGGTTGAAAATGATAGGGATAAATGGGGAATAAGTCAGGAATAAAATGTGGATAAAGTGAGGATAATGGGAATAGGTTGAATAGCTGGGATAAATATTTTTAAACTAAAATAAAAAAAATCTGAAAAAAAGAAAAGCAAAACCTGGATGGGTTTTGATGTCCCCATCATTCCCTTGGGGTGGGGAAAACTCGACTCCGTTGAGTCAGGCTCACTTAATTTTTTTTTTCTTCTTTTTTTTTCTCTCTTTTTTTTCAACTTTTTTTTCCAACCCTAATACTCTCCTGCTCTGATACCAAAATTGATATGGGATGAAGCTCTGATACCAAAACTGTTGTGGGACAAGGGGGGCTAGCTAAGAGGATCGTTGGAGAGCTGAGAAGTCTCCTGTGATTAGGGTCAAAAAGGTAGAAAAAAAATATGGGGGCAAGAAAGATGGATACTCTATGAACTTGGGACTTACCTTCACGGAGAGACGTCGAACCTCTAGGGCATCCCACCCACCCCACTATATGCAATCTAGTGGGGGGGGCTAGCAAAGAGGATCGTTGGAGAGCTGAGAAGTCTCCTGTGATTAGGGTCAAAAAGATGGAAAAAATATGTGGGGGCAAGAAAGATGGATACTCTATGAACTTGGAACTTACCTTCACGGAGAGACGTCATACCTCTAGGGCAACACACCCCATTATATGCAATCTAGGGCATCCCACCCATATCACTACATGCGGAGCCTAGGGCATCCCACCCAAATCGTTACCTCGGGCCATGAAGGAGAAGCTCCAAGATCATAGAGGGAACTCAACTAGGGAGAAGATAACTAGGGCCTCACGCCCCTCGACACTCGAAAGTGAAGGAAGTGGGGTCTCACACCCCTCGACACCCGTAGGTGAAGGAAAGACGGGCCTCATGCCTGGAGGCAGAACCAAGAACACCTTTTTTCAAAAATTCATAATCATCATCATTTTATTCAAGAGAGGGGGTGCTTTTATATAGGCTATAAAACTTGGGGCCCAAGAAATAAATACAAGGCATGCAGCCCAAAAATAAGTAACAACCCAAACCTACTATATTTGTAGCCTGAAAACATGGTAGAAAATTAAAAATAATCCTCATATGGTTGAAAATAAAACTAATCCTAATCTAAAACTAATTTAAAAAACTTTCCAACTAGTCCATACATCAAATTAAAATAAATAAAATATAATCAAAATTCATCAAGATCCATGCTGAGTTTCTCTAAAATAGTGCAGGCTTGATGACTGTGCAGAAAATTCTTGCTCTGAAAAGTGTGCACTCTGAGAGCCATGCAAAATTGTTATGCTCTAAGATCTGTGCAGAAAAAAAAAACCCTATGACCTGTGACTGTGGAATAGGGGCGATGCACGGAGGTGTGGAGACGGCTTCACGGGCGGAGGTTCGATGGGGACGGCTCGGGCAGCGACGGACGGCGGCTCGGGCAATGGTAGATGGCGTTGCGGGGGAGAGGGGCACGTAGGCGGAGCCGCGAGGGTGGATGGCCATGGAAGGAGCCGCAGGGGATAGCCACGGGCGGTTCCATGGGATTTGTCGGCGTTCCCACGAGGAGATCGATGCCGGGGGAAGGTGGACAGCTATCGAGGGTAGCGCCGGAGGTCAAGCATGGCGGATCCAAGACAAACAGGAAGAAAAATCCCAAAAAAAATGGAGGTTCTGGGAGGTTGAAGATGATAGGGATAAATGGGTAAGAAGTCTGGAATAAAATATGGATAAAGTGAGGATAACGGGAATAGGTGAAATAGCTGGGATAAATATTTTTAAACTAAAATAAAAAAATTTGAAGAAAAGGAAAAGCAAAACCCGGATGGGTTTTGATGTCCCCATCATAGTGTGGTATGTGCTATGAATTAAATTAACTACCACGGAAGCAAGTAAGAACAAGAAACACAATCACAAACACAGCAAATTTTATAGTGGTTCAGAGCAACCTCGCTCCTATGTCCACTACCCAAGATACCACTTGGGATTTTTACCATATTCACCCTTGGAATATTGCCAGATTGTTATCACGGGCTCACAATCCAAAACCCAAATTTGGTTTTATCTCGGGCTAACCAAAAACCCAATATAATGTTAGTTTTAAACGGGATCACTAACAACCCACTACACTTGGTTTTCAAGGCTCATCAATAACCTTTACAAGTCCAAGCTACAGCCCCTACTGTACTTGAAACAACTCAAATGAAGAGTTAGAAAAACAAAGCAATAATATAACAAACCGAAGTTGTCAGATGGTTGCAGTTGTAGCACTTGAGAAGCCCTCTTGATTGCACTTTGAATGCTCTTCAAGGCTTCTTAACTTCCTTAATGAATGCCTTAAGATTCTGATCAGAGTTGGTGAAGTCTTGAGTACTTGCTTTGAATGCTCTCTTGAGCGCTCTTTCAAATATTTAGTAAAAGCTCATTTATCTCTATTAACTTCTCCAAAAGTGATTCAAATCCCTTATTTATACTCTCTTCAACTGATTTCAGAAGGTTATAGCTGTTGCAGACTATTGGGATTTGAAATATGACCGTTGGAGACCATTTTGGATTCAAAATAAGAGTTTTGGAACTAGCCGTTACTCACTTGGAACAGTCATTCAAGTTGGCTCGAATAAATTGAGTCAGCTCGGTTCCTCAGGTAGGTCAAAACTTCATTCTGGTTGAGTCGGCTCTTCTGCTTCGAGTCGGCTCACTTGGCTGGTTCTTTAGAATTAAGATTTTCAGTACTCTGAAAGAGTCGACTCTTCAGTACTTGAGTCGGCTCGGTTAACTATCTAAGAAACTTTCACTCTGGATGAGTTGGCCTGGATACTTCGAGTCAGCTCAAGTTCTTAGAACTTCAAAAATCACACTCTACCAGAGTCGGCTGTATAGACTCGAGTTGACTCGAATGTCTATATGCCAGAATACTCCTTGTCATGCCAAACTTCGAGTCGGCTCTTCTGCAATGAGTCAGCTCTAGTGACTTGTCTCCAAAAACTTTCCAAACTTCTCAGAATTCTTCCAAAGGCATTCAATTAAGTCCAGAAGCTCTCCAAATCCATCAAACTTAATTCTAAGAGATTTATACTTGTAAAATACATGGAAATAGCCCATTTTCATAAAAATATAGTTGATTTTTCTTTGGGCTAAACATTACAAAATTTAGTTTTACAAAATGAACTTGTCATACACCTAGGTTGTAGGAAGAATAGTCTTTCATTTAAAACATCCTACAAAAACTTAGAAAATACTTAGAAAGAGTTAGTAATTAAATACATGCTCCAATGTTTCATTATCATCAAAATCATTTCACGGGTCAACATAAAATTTTCTAAATTATTAAGCTCTAAAATAATAAAGTGATAAAGATAACCAAGTCATAGCCTTCCATTAAGAAGATGGTAATGGATTCAATAATTAAGATGATCGTTAGAGGCCTAAAAACCTGGTTCTTATTTGGCTATTAGAATTATCATTCATATTATGATAATTCAGTAGCAACTTTCTTGACAGTGGTCAGGTGAGCCAATCAAAGTCAAGCTTGGCCATTTATTAGTCAGAAGCACTGAGTCTTATCATTGTTAATTGTTGGACCTAACCAAGACTTTTAGTGGAGACCCAAAGACCTGTTAAAGAGGTGCCTAGAAAAATAATCTATACTAGATATTGTTTAGAGAAATAATTGGTTATGAACCTACCTTTAGATGCACATGGGTGGTGATGAGGGAAGGGATTCTAACATGATGCATGATGAGGATGCAGGAGAGGAACATAAAATATATAGCAAATTAATTTAAGATTTTATTATGATTAAATTCTTGAAATAGATCAAGACTAGGTGATGCAGAACAAATATAGGGATGCGATGCGGAAGTAAATTAAGATTAACTAATTTTTTTTTTGTGATTTTTATAGGTTTGTAGAAGTTGGCTTCAAATCAAAGAAAAGTTAACCTAACATTGAAAGATACTAATATGATAATTGAAAGCACAACTTTAAGGAAACTAAATTATCAGAGTAATTCAGAAGCAACGGATCGCTGGGGGTTGAGAAACTCCCAGACCTAGGGTTTCACTCCGAGCTTTCAACAAAACAGAAATAAAGAGAAGGGAAGGTTTATCTCACCAGACAATGATCTTCACAGATTTTGGTGGAAGAACTCTCCCGAGCAGATTGTTGGATCCTCGGAGTCGGATATCTTCGTAATGGATCCTCAAATACTGGTCCTTTGGCAGGTTGGCTTCTCCTGAACTCAAGATCTGGAAGAGAAGAAAGACAATTGATGGAATCAGAGAGTCAAGGAAAAGATTTACCAGGTTGATGAACTTGAAGATCGAAATTGCTGAAAACTGGATTCTCCTGGATGCTGATGTGATTTTCCTTGGAACTTGCTCTGGATCTGAAGTAGCCGGACTGGATCTGGATGAAGGTGGACGGCCTGGACTTGTAGAGAGAGAGAGGCCGTGGGAGATGGATGGATCTAGGGTTTGGTGGATGGAAAATAATGAAAGGTGGCTAGGGTTTTGGAATTTCAAGTGGCTAACCTAGGGTTTTGGATAAAGATGGAGATCTCTCACCTCCTCAAGGCTCCAATGGAACCCGGATTACCCCCTCACGGAGCTCAACACTTAGAATAGTGCGGAAGAAGAGAAACCTAGGTTACTCAACACAAGAGAATAGCAAAAATAATTTTTCTTCATTGATTTTTCAAAGTTACAAAGAGAGGTCTATTATATAGACCTAAAATTTTCTCCTAGCTTGTACAAATTCCCATGTGAGACTAAACTCTTCCAACCCCTAGATTAGGTAGAAAATCCTCTCCCTTGGCTGACCAAGAGTCCAAAAAAAATTGGGACGGCCATAAAGGAATTGTTTTGGAACTTTTATGGCACCTCCTTTGGAGTTGGATTTGGATTTGGAGTCCTCTTCTTCTTAAGGTATTTCTTCTTTTCTTCCACTCCAAGTTAAGCTCTTTGATTTTGATTTGAACTTCAATTAGGAGTAGGTTGGATGTCCTTCTTTGATTTCTTCTCCAAGAGAAGTTTTCTTCCTTCTTTGCTTAGGTAAATTAGGCAGGTGTGGGCGCCTCCTTTAATTTAGCCTCCAATTTGATTTTTTTTTCTTTGGATGTGGGGACCATGACACTGGGATGCCTCTATGGCGCCTCCTGGACTCTGGCGTGTGCTCGGAGTGTGGCTGGGCGTGTGGCTTGGAGTGTGGCCTCCACTTGCTTGAACCTTGAGTTGATTGGAAGAGAAATGTGGCACCATTTTGGACCAAATTGAAACCACATTGGGACTTGCACCGAGTCAACATGACTCAACAAAATTTAAATGGTGATTCAAGAAATAAATAAAATAAATAAACTGGTTGACCAGGTCAACCTTTATTACAAACCCTAATTTCTCGGGCAATGTCAATCAGAGATCCAGATGGAGCTCTGAAGTCTTCTTCTGAGTCTGGTGCCCGCACCAATTCTCCCAGGGTGGGAGGAACTCGACCCTGTCGAGTAAGACTCAAGTTGGCTCTGGTATCTCTCCAAGAGGTCTGGGTCCAATTCTTGTAATTCTTCTCGGGAGATCCAAGAGTCATCAGAATCTGGCCTTCCTTGCCAGCGGACCAGGTACCTTTGGTATCCTCGATTACGAGTAGAGATAACCTGATCATCCAGGATCTTTTCAATCTGCTCTTTCCTCACAGGCCAGTTTGTTGGTGGACACACAGGGTCGGGATCACTCTCAATGATAGGGTTAGGCTCAAAAGGCTCACTAGGAATCACAGCTGGCTCCCTGTACTCTACTAAGTCTGTAATGTTGAAAGTAGAGCTAATGCCTAGTTCTGGAGGCAACTCGAGCACATAGGCATTGGATCCTACTCTCTTTACCACTCTAAATGGTCCAGCTCCCCTAGCATGTAACTTTCTAACGGTTCCAGGAGGAAACCGTTCAGGCCTTAACCTAATCATCACATAGTCTCCCTCAACAAAAGATTTGACTCGTCTTTGAGTATCAGCCAACTTCTTATAAGTTTCATTACTTAAATTTATTTTGGCATGAATTTCTTTATGCAAGTCTTTTATATGCTGTGCAAAATTCTCAGCAGATTCGGAGACTCGAGTGTGGACAGGTAAAGGGACTAGGTCAAGAGGTGTGTGAGGTTTGTACCCATGTACAATTTCAAATGGACTTTTACCCGTAGACCTATTGACCGAGTCATTGTACGCAAATTCTGCCCTTGGTAGGTATAAATCCCAATTTCTGGTGTTTTCACCAACAAGACATCTCAGCAGATTTCCTAGGCTACGGTTCACTACTTCAGTTTGGCCATCAGTTTGGGGATGATAGGCAGTTGAAAACTTAAGTTTTGTCCCTAACTTATGCCAAAGGGTCTTCCAAAAGTAACTGGTGAACCGGACATCCCTATCTGAAACGATTGTCTTAGGTAGGCCATGGAGTCTAACTATCTCATTGAAGAAAAGTGTGGCTACCTTAGACGCATCAAAAGTTTGGGAACAAGGCAAGAAGTGGGCCATTTTAGAGAATCGGTCGACTACGACACAGATAGAATCATGCCTTCTCTGGGTCTTAGGTAAACCTAACACAAAATCCATACTCACATCTTGCCAAGGACGATCTGGGACAGGGAGTGGGGTATAAAGGCCAGTGTTTTGTTTTCGCTATTTGGCAACAGCGCAGGTTCGACATCTAGCTACAATATTACCTACATCCCTTTTTAAGCTAGGCCAGAAAAAGTGGTCTTCAATAGCTAAAATGATCTTGTCTTTTCCAAAATGGCCAGCTAAACCTCCAGCATGGATTTCCCAAATCAAAAATTCTCTAAGAGAAGTTCTAGGGATGCAAAGCCTATTTTTGAAGAACAAAAAACCATCTACAAGGGTATAATCCTGGTGATTACTAGACGGTCCTTGAACTAGATCCTGATACACAGTTGTGAAATCCGGACAAGACTCATATTCCTCTTTGATTTGCTCAAACCCTATGACCTCAGTTCTAACAGAAGTTAATAACAGAGATCGGCGACTAAGGGCATCAGCTACCTTATTCTCAACTCCAGCCTTATGTTTCAGGACAAAAGTATAGGACTGGATATATTCTACCCACTTAGCATGCCTAGGGTTAAGCTTCTTTTGGGAGTTCAGAAATCTAAGAGCCTCATGGTCCGAGAATAGTACAAATTCCTGCGGTAGCAAATAATGTCTCCAGTAACGCAAAGCTTGCACCACCGCATAAAATTCCTTATCATAGGTAGAATACCTAAGCTTAGCATCATTAAGTTTTTCACTGAAGAATGCTATGGGATGATTCTCTTGGCTTAGGACTCCACCTATTCCTACACCTGAAGCATCACAGGCAACCTCAAATACTTTAGAAAAATCGGGTAATCTCAGAATGGGTGCCTGGGTCATCTTATCCTTAAGATCTAGGAAGGCTTTATGGGCTGACTTAGTCCAATGAAATTCTCCCTTCCTAATACAATCAGTGATAGGAGCAGCTAAAGTACTAAACCCCTTGATGAATCGCCTATAGAAGGTAGCCAAGCCATGGAAACTTCTAACTTCATGCACGTTGGTTGGCCTTGGCCAGTCTACTATGGACTTAATCTTCTCAGGATCGGCCGCCACGCCGTCAGGGGTTACTACAAAACCAAGAAAGATAACTCTACTAGTCATGAATTCACACTTCTTAAGATTGCCGTAGAGTCTCTCATTCCTCAAAACTTGGCAGACTGCTCTAAGGTGGTCTAGGTGATCTGTTGGGGTCTTACTATAGATCAGGATGTCATCAAAATAGACCACCACAAATTTTCCTATGAAAGCTCTAAGTACCTGGGTCATAATTCTCATGAAAGTACTAGGGGCATTGGACAACCCAAAAGGCATAACAACCCATTCATAAAGACCATCCTTAGTTTTGAAAGCAGTTTTCCATTCATCCCCGGGTCTAATCCTAACCTGATGATAGCCGCTTTTGAGATCAATCTTAGAAAAAACCATCGCACCAGCCATCATATCAAGCATGTCATCTAGTCTAGGGATGGGAAACCTATACTTGATTGTAATTTTATTGATGGCATGACTGTCAACACACATCCTCCACGTGCCATCTTTCTTTGGGGTCAGTAAGGCTGGGACTGCACAAGGGCTAAGACTTTCTCTAATAAACCCCTTCCTCAATAATTCTCCAACCTGCTTTTGCAGTTCTTCATGCTCAGATGGATTCATCCTGTAATGGGGCAAGTTGGGCAAAGTTGCTCCTGGGATTAGATCTATGGCATGCTGGATATCCCTAAGAGGTGGAAGGTGGTCTGGCAAATCCTCGGGAAAGACATCCTCAAATTCTTTTAACACAGGTTTAACTTCTTGAGGAGGCTCTGAGGGTTCCGAAGTTCTAAGCTCCTTAGCAGTCAACATCCAGATGGGTGAACCACTATGAATTTCTTGTTCTAGATCCTTAGCACTGATTAGGTTCACTCCAGTTTTCATCTCCTTAACCTTACCAGCTCCTTTAGTTACCTTGTCCTTAGGGGGAACGGAATGGATCGTAATCTTCTTCCCATTGAAACTAAAGACACAGGTATTGGATTTTCCTAAGAGGGTGGCATCATGATCATACAACCAAGGTCTTCCGAGAATTATACTGCTCACCCCCATGGGTAAGACATCGCACCAAATCTTTTCGTGATAAGATTGCATTTGGATTTGGACTTGACATCTAGACTGGATGGGTATGGAGGTAGAATCTACCCAAGAAACCTTATAGGGGTTGGGATGGGGAACTGGGATTAAGCCTAACATCTTGACAGTGCTAGTAGAGATGGCATTTACACAGCTCCCGCTATCTATGATGATCTTACATACCTTATCCCCTAATTTAAGAAAAGTCTGTAGGATGTTAGTCCTACGCCAATCCTCTTGAACTAGATTCTGGGATAGGATGCATCTTACAACTCCTAATTGGTCAGATTCATTGGGTTCCTCCTCTCCTTCATACTCCTCAACCAAATTCATTCCGGCCTCATAAACTTCTTCTTCAAATTCCTCACTGGGCTCGGAATTATCATTCTCTCCCTCTTCTATGTAAAGGGATCTCCGTGGGCACTGGCTAGCAACATGACCTACCTTATGACACTTGAAACAGGCTATGGCAGTACACTGACTAGAAATGTGACCTGGTTTCTGACACTTAAAACAGGTGATATTTGAACTAGGGGTTCTCTGGGTGTCAGGTGCCTTACCTTTGTCCATGGGCCTAGGGGTAGAAGTACCCTGAAAAGGTTTACTAGGGATAACTTGGCTAGGTCCATTCCTTGGGATTGGGGCACTAACCCTAGAAGGTATAGGTCCTCTCTGAAATTTCTCAGTGTTCAGTGCAATCTGGTAGGCTTGGTCTAGATCAGTAACCTCCCTCAGAAATAGTTCTCTCTTGATATCTTCCCTCAGTCCAGCCCTAAATCTAGACAAAGTGACTTCGTGGGCTTCACTCACATCACATCTCATTAGGTATTCATCAAAAGTAGTTATGTAGTCTGAGACAGATCGGTTTCCTTGTTTCAGGTTTTGCCATTGGTCTAACAGGTTTTGCTGGTATGAAATGGGTAGGTATTTATCTCTCAGTTTTTCTTTCATACCCTGCCAAGTGGTTATGGGCTCAACATTCCGTCTCCTAGTGGTTAGCTCAATGTTCCCCCAGTATAACCTAGCTTGACGCACTAATTTCATCTTGGCAAACTTGTATTTTCTCTCCTCAGACATGGCATACCACTCAAAGTATTGATCCATCTCACCCTCCCAATCAGAATACACCTTAGGGTTCAGACTACCATCAAAAGTGGGTGCATCTAATTTGATGTTCCTGATGAACCTATCATCTCTATCTTCAGGCTCTGGGTCAGGCCTCCTATGATTAGGTTCAGGATCTCTATATAAAGGCCTTCTAGGCTCCAGATGTGGGTGAGGCTGAGGCACATTAAAATCGGGGTCAGGAGTCCAATTCCGATGTCTAGGTTCTTCAAGTACTTGGACTCGGTCCCTAAGTTGGGTAAGATCCTCATGAATTTGTGTGCTAAACTGGGCCACAGTGTTTGTCATATCCTGATTCATTTTAGCCATACTTTCAGTAAGAGTTCTGATCATGGCCTCTAAATCGGGTTGGGTTTGACCAGGTTGATATGGCACTCCGTTTCTGGTAGACATGATGATTCAAGCAAGCACACAAAATGAGACTAGACTAAATCGACTACTGGATCACTAGACCTAGAGTCCAAACTAGATGCCCAATCAGAGTGGCAAGCTAGCCTGTAGTAACTCAGGACTCAGCCAGGCAGGTGTAAGGGGAGTGTTAGGTCCCTGATTGCCAATCCTAGACACCAATCAGTGATTGGCCAGGTAGGCGGACCAGCACACAAGCCCTTCGGGACGTAGTCCCTGAACCACCGTTCTAGACACTGAGTGCTAAGCACACACAGAATAACTCAGCAAACTGACTCAACACTAGCCTAGACCCGACCAATTGGTGTCCCTAGCCCACTAGGGCAAATTAGGTCTAACTAATTTTAAATTAGGTCTAGGTTCGAATGATTGGATGGTGGTTTTGGGCTAAGGAGAGGTAATCAACTCCTCCCCTTATCTTAGATGCTCAATTGCCCTTAAGTAAATTATGAGATGATCACTCCAAAAAGAATTGAATTGCAGAACACAAAAAACAGAGTTGCTATATTTTAATTCTCAGAATTTTTACCGAAACCAATAAATCACAGAAAAATTATGGAAAATAGGTTCAATTATATTGGTTTCAACGAAGCAAAGATCATGCAATTCTGAGTTTTATGCAGGGAGAAATAATTCAGACAACAGGGAAATTACGGGCTGCAACTAGATTGTCTTCCCCGTTTATAATCCCTGCTACGAAGTTATAACCCAATGGATCCCCTACACACCCTAGGAACACCCCGTGGAATGGGAGGAGGAGGCTTGCGCCTCGCTTAGTTCCTAGGACCGGACGTCCTGGGGAGTCTACTTCGAGCAGACAAAATAAAAAGAGAACAATCAAAGCAAGCAAGCAAATCAGAAACCCTAGACTGGGCTCTGATACCAAAAATGATGCAGAACAAATATAGGGATGCGATGCGGAAGTAAATTAAGATTAACTAATTTTTTTTTTGTGATTTTTATAGGTTTGTAGAAGTTGGCTTCAAATCAAAGAAAAGTTAACCTAACATTGAAAGATACTAATATGATAATTGAAAGCACAACTTTAAGGAAACTAAATTATCAGAGTAATTCAGAAGCAACGGATCGCTGGGGGTTGAGAAACTCCCAGACCTAGGGTTTCACTCCGAGCTTTCAACAAAACAGAAATAAAGAGAAGGGAAGGTTTATCTCACCAGACAATGATCTTCACAGATTTTGGTGGAAGAACTCTCCCGAGCAGATTGTTGAATCCTCGGAGTCGGATATCTTCGTAATGGATCCTCAAATACTGGTCCTTTGGCGGGTTGGCTTCTCCTGAACTCAAGATCTGGAAGAGAAGAAAGACAATTGATGGAATCAGAGAGTCAAGGAAAAGATTTACCAGGTTGATGAACTTGAAGATCGAAATTGCTGAAAACTGGATTCTCCTGGATGCTGATGTGATTTTCCTTGGAACTTGCTCTGGATCTGAAGTAGCCGGACTGGATCTGGATGAAGGTGGACGGCCTGGACTTGTAGAGAGAGAGAGGCCATGGGAGATGGATGGATCTAGGGTTTGGTGGATGGAAAATAATGAAAGGTGGCTAGGGTTTTGGAATTTCAAGTGGCTAACCTAGGGTTTTGGATAAAGATGGAGATCTCTCACCTCCTCAAGGCTCCAATGGAACCCGGATTACCCCCTCACGGAGCTCAACACTTAGAATAGTGCGGAAGAAGAGAAACCTAGGTTACTCAACACAAGAGAATAGCAAAAATAATTTTTCTTCATTGATTTTTCAAAGTTACAAAGAGAGGTCTATTATATAGACCTAAAATTTTCTCCTAGCTTGTACAAATTCCCATGTGGGACTAAACTCTTCCAACCCCTAGATTAGGTAGAAAATCCTCTCCCTTGGCCGACCAAGAGTCCAAAAAAAATTGGGACGGCCATAAAGGAATTGTTTTGGAACTTTTATGGCACCTCCTTTGGAGTTGGATTTGGATTTGGAGTCCTCTTCTTCTTAAGGTATTTCTTCTTTTCTTCCACTCCAAGTTAAGCTCTTTGATTTTGATTTGAACTTCAATTAGGAGTAGGTTGGATGTCCTTCTTTGATTTCTTCTCCAAGAGAAGTTTTCTTCCTTCTTTGCTTAGGTAAATTAGGCAGGTGTGGGCGCCTCCTTTAATTTAGCCTCCAATTTGATTTTTTTCTTCTTTGGATGTGGGGACCATGACACTGGGATGCCTCTATGGCACCTCCTGGACTCTGGCGTGTGCTCGGAGTGTGGCTGGGCGTGTGGCTTGGAGTGTGGCCTCCACTTGCTTGAACCTTGAGTTGATTGGAAGAGAAATGTGGCACCATTTTGGACCAAATTGAAACCACATTGGGACTTGCACCGAGTCAACATGACTCAACAAAATTTAAATGGTGATTCAAGAAATAAATAAAATAAATAAACTGGTTGACCAGGTCAACCTTTATTACAAACCCTAATTTCTCGGGCAATGTCAATCAGAGATCCAAATGGAGCTCTGAAGTCTTCTTCTGAGTCTGGTGCCCGCACCACTAGGTTAGGGTTTTCTAGTAATGGTTAGAATCCTACCCACATGCTAGAAACTATCAAAGAGATAAAAAAAACTAAGGATCCTTAGCTTAAGAAACACCTATAGGACATGCTCTAAACTTCAATAAAATAGAAAAAATGAGAAGGAAAAGGTTCTACATACCTAGCAATGATTGCCTTGATGTCATAGAAGAGATCACTCGCTTGGATCGGTGCCTGGATGATCGAGTCGCTTTCCTGCGGATCCATCGGCCTTTTATCAGATCAATTCAGAGGCAAAGAAGATCTCATCCAAAGGGTGTGGCACTAGAGGGATCCTGCAAATGTCAAAGGTTAAGCTCACAAATGATGAGAAAAATAATAAACTGGAAGAAGGAAAAGTGGTGGGGTGGAAGGGATCACCGGGGTGGCTGGCGGCCATTTAAAGGAGGATGCCTGGCTTGGAGGAAATTGGGACATCTCAGGGCTTTTGTTGGGATGGTGGATGGCTAGGGCTTAGTGGAAGAGAGGGTTGTTGGGTGGCTAAGGTTTTGCATACAAGAGAAAAAAAAAAATGGGTCTCACATCCACTCCACTTGGAGGAAATAATTTGACAAAATAACTTCAAGTTGTATTCATGAAAAAGAGATTCATTACAAGAGGGGGAGAGGGTGGGTGTTTATAAGCTCATCCAGGGCCTCTCCTTATTAGGATTGGAGTACAAAATTTTAGTAGTGATGCGGGACGAAAATTCAATGTAACCTAGTTATTTGGAAAATAGGGAAACAACTAAACAAACTAGGACCGTGGGAGGGCTAAGAAGCCTCTCGAGACTAGGGCATACTGACTCTAAAATCCTAAGACAACTGATCTCTTTTGTTTTCAATTTTCTGGGTGGATGTGGCGAAGGAAGGATGGAGATGGGGAACCGGGAACTGGAACTCATGGCCCTGAGACTCACTCTAGCATGGGACACACACAGAAAGTCAGGGGTCAAAGCCTAAAGCTACCCTCCCGAGGGATCACAGCACCAGCTACCCTGAGCATAAATCTATCCTCCCGAAGGGGTCACAGCACCAGCTACCCTGAGCTCCCATCGAACCCATAATGCACACAGTAGGGCTCTCACAAAGATGTGCTAGGATGACTCTCGAAGGACACGAGGGGATAAAGAAGATGAGATATGGGATAACTAGGGTGCTCATCGAACCCATAATGCACATAGCAGGGAATGCCTCACACCCCTCATCGAACCCATAGTGCACATAGCAGGGAATGAAGGAAAATGGGCCTCAGCCCAGAACCAGAACCGGAACCAACCCAAAAATCTATATCAAATCTCTATCTTTTATAGGGGGAGAGGGGGCCTTTATATAGAAAAACCAAAACCCTCAGTTTCTTAGCCCCTAAAAAAACTAAAAAGAAAAATAAATTACATCAAAATTAGTGTTGCATCAAAAGTGGTGCTGATCTGCTCTGAGAAGCATGTCGACTTGATGATCTACTCCAGAAAGTGTGTTGCATTGAAATATGGGCTGCTTTGAAATCCATGCAACTCCATCTCACGACCGTGCAGAGGATGGATCATCCAACGGAGCACACGGTCGGCGATCGGGAAGCAGGCAGTGAACGGGGCCGGCGGGTGGCGAGCGGCGGACGGCCAGCAGCGTCCGTAGGCGAGGTGGCTCATGGTCTGACACGGCATGCCCAGCGTGCCGTTTGGTCTCCCACGGCCGTGGGAGACCTCCCGGGCGCTGGGAATGGCCGGTGGACGAAGGGGGAGGCCGAGGACTGCGGGATGGTGTCCGGCGGACAGGCGGGCGGCGACGGCGGCGCCACAAGGCCACACGCGGGCAGATGGACGCCTCCCATGTCTGTTCGTCTTCCCACCGGCGTGGGCGGTGGTGGACCCCACCAGCGGCCGAGCGAGGGCAGGCGGGCGACGAGAACGGCGGTGGGCAGCGGGCCGGCGGCGGTGGCTGCAGCGGTGACCGTGGGCCATGGCGGGCGGACGCATCCACGTCCGTTCGGCTTCCCACGGGTGTGGGCGACGGCGGCGCCGGCTTCTCCGATGAGGGCGGGCACCGGCGAGCTTCGACGGCAGTCCGGCGGGGCGGTCGGAGGGCGGGCGACCCGGATCTGGGACCGGAGTGGCGGTGAGCTAGGGTTCGGAACTTTTAAAAAAAACTCACGGGATAAGTTGCAGGAGATGGAATAAGGCTGGGATAACTCGAGGATAAACCAAGAACAAAACCAGAATAGCGGGGATAGTCGGAATAGCGGGAATAGAAAAAATTAAAAAAATCTGAGAAAATAAGAAAAAATGGAAAAATACCTGGACCTGACCTGGATCCCCTTCATTCTCCTCGACTGCGAAGAACTCGACTCCGTCGAGTTTGAAAAATGGAACACACCCTAATCCATAACTCGCTCTGATACCAAAGTTGATGCGGGACGAAAATTCGAAGTAACCTGGTTATTTGGAAAACAGGGAAACAACTAAACAAACTAGGACCGTGGAAGGGCTAAGAAGCCTCCCGAGACTAGGGCATACTGACTATAAAATCCTAAGACAGCTGATCTCTTTTGTTTTCAATTTTTTGGGTGGATGTGGCGAAGGAAGGATGGAGATGGGGAACCGGGAACTGGAACTCATGGCCCTGAGACTTACTCTAGCGGGGGACGCACACAGAAAGTCAGGGGTCAAAGCCTAAAGCTATCCTCTCGAGGGATCACAGCACCAGCTACCCTGAGCATAAAGCTACCCTCCCGAAGGAGTCACAGCACCAGCTACCCTGAGCTCCCATCGAACCCATAATGCACACAGCAGGGCTCTCACATAGATGCTCTATGATGACTCTCGAAGGACATGACGGGATAAAGAAAATAAGATAGGGGATAACTAGGGTGCTCATCGAATCCATAATGCACACAGCAGGGAACGCCTCACACCCCTCATCGAACCCATAATGAACACAGCAGGGAACGAAGGAAAATGGGCCTCAGCCCAGAACCAGAACCGGAACCAACCCAAAAATCTATATCAAATCTCTATCTTTTACAGGGTGAGAGGGGGCCTTTATATAGAAAAATCAAAACCCTCAGTTTCTTAGCCCCTAAGAAAACTAAAAAGGAAAATAAATTACATCAAAATTCGTCTTGCATCAAAAATGATGCTGATCTACTCTGAGAAGCGTGTCGGCTTGATGATCTGCTCCAGAAAGTATGTTGTATTGAAATATGGGCTACTCTGAAATCCATGCAACTCCATCTCACGGTCGTGCAGAGGATGGATCGTCAGACGGAGCACACGATCGGCGATCAGGAAGCAGGCGGCGAACAAGGCCGGTGAGCGATTAGCGGCGGTCTGCCAGCGGTGGCCGCAGGCGAGGTGGCACATGGTCTGGCATGGCACGCCCAGCGTGCTGTTTGGTCTCCCACAGCCGTGGGAGACCTCCCGGGAGCCGGGAATGGCCAGTGGATGAAGGGGGAGGCCGGGGATGGCGGGATGGTGTCCGGCGGACAGGCGGGCAGCGGCAGCGGTGCCACACGGCTGCACACGGGCGGACGGATGCCTCCCATGTCCGTTCGTCTTCCCACGGGCGTGGGCGGCGGCGGACCCCACCGGCGGCCGGGCGAGGATAGGCAGGGGGCGGGAATGGCGGCGAGCAGCAGGCCAGCAGCGGTGGCGGCAGCAGCGGCCGTGGGCCGTGGCGGGCGGACGCCTCCGCGTCAATTCGGCTTCCCACGGGCGTGGGCAGCGGCGGCGGCTTCTCCGGCGAGGGCGGGGGCTGGTGAGCTTTGGCGGCGGTCCAGCACGATGGCCGGAGGGCGGGCAGCCCGGATCTGGGATCGAAGGGGCGGTGGGCTAGGGTTCAGATCTTTTAAAAAAAACTTACGGGAGAAGTTGCAGGAGATGGAATAAGGATGGGATAACTCGGGGATAAACCAAGAACAAAACCAGAATAGTGGGGATAGTCGGAATAGAAGGAATAGAAAAAATTAAAAAAATCTGAGAAAATAAGAAAAAATGGAAAAATACGCGGACCTGCCCTGGATCCCCATCAAGTAGGAAAAGGATTACAAAATTTGAATAGAAAAAGAATTACAACTCCTTGTTGAACTTGGAAAGCCACTTCCTCTTGGGACTTGGTCTCCTCATGGGCTTGGACATTTGTCTTTTCCACTCCCTGGTGGGCTTGGACTTGGGGCGCCAACCTTATTGGATTGGGCTTGGAGGGGTGCCATTCCATGAATGGGCTTTTGGGATGGGGCACCCAAGGAAGAATATTCTTATGGGGTGCCAAAGAGGAATCTTCATGTGGGGTTCCATGGACCTGGGGCGGCATGAAGGGCCCAGGTGTTTGGATTGGGGCAGCTTGAGTAGGCTCAGAACTCTAGCTCCTGGGTGGGGGCCTGGTAAATCTCCTGGTTTGGTGATTCTCCTCTTGTACTTGAAAGTTACAAGACTCATTGCACTAAACTTGAATGAAGGAAGTAAACTCATTAAGTTGGACAAGTGGACTCACTCAACTTACACTTGCATGAACAAATAGGCTCAAGTAACAGGACTCGGCTAACGGACTAACTTTATTACAGGACTTAATTGTAAACAAAAAGACTCTACTCAATGGACTAAGTAAACTCAATTGGACTCAATTGATTCACTTTTACTATATGACTCAGTCAACTCAACTTGACTGGACTGGGATACAAAAGGACTTCACTTGACTTAGTGAACCCAACTGTGATGCGGGATGAACCTAAGATCGATATGAATGTAGGAAAATAGAAACTAATTTTTTTTTTATTTTTTTTAGAATCTTAATTTGTAGGCTAAAGTTTCAAAATCAAGTAAAGATTAGCAGGCAATCTAGTAATGAAAAATCAAACCTAGCCGCATATGAATTCATGCAAAATAATAAAATCAAGACCTCAAGAATTGAGAAACCTCCAGTTAGGATAGCATACCTTCACTAAATCAAGAATTAGGAGGGGAAAGGATTTTACCAAGCACCGATGCGAAGATCCTGTCGATGACACGGTCACACAGCACTTAAGATCATTGCCTGGAAGATAAGCCTTTAGTTCCTCGATTCGGGCAGCTACCTGGGATCGGTCCTAGAGGCAAAGAGGGCCTCCTCTTTGGAGGTGAACACCTCAGGGATGCTACAAGCATCAGAGATCAGAAAAGGAACAAGTAAGAAAGCAAAGAAAAGAACTAGGGTTTGAGAAAGAGAGAATTAGGGTTTCTGCTACTAGCGGCTGGAGGTTGAAGAAGGCCTCTTGAAGATGGATGGCTAGGGCTCTCTTCCTTGGGATGGATTAGAGCTTGAAGAAACTTGGTTTGGGGCAGCTAGGGTTTAGATGGATTAGGGCACATAATTAACTCTCTCACTCACACATAAGAAGAACACAAGAACAAGCTAGCAAGCTTAAAATTTCAATAGAGTTTCATTCATAAATAATAGATTGATTACAAGAGGGGGAGTGGTAAGGTATTTATAGATGTTACCTAAGTCCTCTCCTTGTTAGGATAGAATTATAAAGTTTAGTGGGAGAGGGATTACAAATTGGCTTAAAACTAGGAGTATACAATTTGAGTGGAAATAAAACTAGTTCTCCTTATTTGAATTAGATTTCTCCCTTCCTTGGACTCGGTCATAGGTGCCTTGGGCTTGGTCTCTTGGGATTGGATGCCTAATGGAATGGGCTTGCATGTGGGCAGCAAGGGGCATCCTCCATCTTGGGCTTGGGTGGCCTCCAAAGAGCTTTGGCGTAAGGGCTTGATTCCTTTGGTTTGGGCGGCTTCCAATGCATGGCACATGGGCTTTATCCTGGTGGGCTGGAAACCCTGGGCTGGGATGTTGAAAGAATATTCTTTGGACCCTGGTATCATTAAGTGGGGAAGTTTTTTGGGCTTGCTTTGTTCTAGGACCCTGGTGAAGACTTTAGCTGGTGATCCTCCTCTCGGAACTTGAAACACAAAATTGTACTGAACTTACAGGACTCAATTGGACTGAGGTTGAGATAACTCAATTTATTACAATACTCAATTCCACTCAGCTGAGCTAACTTTATTATCAAACTCTCAACTGGACTAACTTTATTACAAGACTTAATTATAAAAATTGACACATTATTAAGGGTTCAAGAAAACCCTAATCAGTGAACCAGATAGGGCCCAGTAATTTATGTCGGATCCTGGTGCCCCCACCAAACTGGCTCACTTTATTACAGGACTCAAGTGAGCAAATGGACTCACTGAACTCACTTGACCTAATACAAAAATTGACCAACACATGAATTAGAAATTGGAACCTTGAGATCTTGGTCTATTCCTGATGTTCCTACATCAATTCTCCCGGGGTTGGAGGAACTAGACCCTGTCGAGTAAAGGTCGATCTGGTTGTGGTACTACTTTGATGGATCTGGGTTAAGGTGTTGCAGATCCTCTCAAGTGATCCACAAAATCTCAGATCTCGGTCGACCTTGCCAACAAACCATGTGACATGGTAGCCTTTGATCTGGGTACTGATGGCTTAGTCATCCAGGATATGTTCAATCAATTCCTCTCACAGGCTAATTTGATGGTGGACACTCAAGGTTGGGTTCTCTCTCAGAGAAAGGGTCAGGCTTAATAGGCTCACTGGGTATCATTGCTGGCTCCCTATACTCAACTAAGTCTGAGATATTGAAGGTTGAGCTTAATGCCTAATAAGGTGGTAACTTAGGCACTAGGTCCAACATTCTTTATCACTTTGATGGATCCAGCTTACGAGTATGTAGCCTAATCACCATAAGATTTTCCTTGCAAACTCTTGGACTCTTTTCAGGAATTAACCATGTTTTTTGTAAAATCATTGCTTACAGTAATCTTATGGCTAATTTCTCATGCAAATCTCTAATCATGCAGTGAAAATAACTCATAACACTTAATGCAGGCAAATGACTCATGCTGATACTTTTTGATATGTAAACTCGACTAAACCCTAAACTACAACTATAGGTTTATCCCTTGGTCAGGTGGATGATATGCAGATGAGAATGGTGCATGACTCCTACTAAATGCCATAGAGTATGCTAGAAGTAAGATGCAAACATAACATGTGTAATGAATGTATGCATTTTGCTTACCTCTATAATATGCAATTAAATGGTCTTAGAAATGCTGGAAGGTTCTGGAAAGGGCAGGAAATAAGAGGTGGATTCAAGGTTAGTCTGGTAGGGTAGAAAGTAAGAAGAGGGTTTGGGTTGATCATATAGAATAGGATATAAGAAGGGGTGTCAGGAATTAGTCCTAGACTAATGAGGTTGATCTTACGGGTTTGATGCATATCTACAGGGTCTGCCTTATGGAAGAATGGGTCATTAATTTCATGAAAGAGATCTTCAATTGGGATTAAATAAATGACTTCATCTTGAGGGTACTAGGTTAAATAAGCCAAGTCCTCAATAAACTCTTCTGGCTCATGAAATTTAGGATTAGGCTCTACAATTGGATTCTCTTCTAAAGTCACCTTGGGTAGGACTCTAATATCAGTATCTGGGTTCTCTTCCTTTTACTATTCTTCCACTATAGCTTTAGTCTGGGTGTGGTCAGGGTCAACTAATTCTAGGTCATCTTAGGTATCTCTTCTTCTTCTTCATACTCATCTATTATGCACACATCAGCTTCATATATCTCATCTTCAATGTCTTCCTTATGAACCAATGGGGTGGTAGGAAGGGGATGACTAAGAGAAAATTGACTAGTGTCTGGGGTAGCAAGGGTTGGTCGACTAAGGGGTTCCTGACTAATACTTGACTTGCACTCAGGGGTGGCAGGGGTGGGTCGACTAAGTGGAAGTGGACTAATACTGGGCTCATATTTAGGGGGTGCTAGTCCTATGGGGTTCAGGTCGACTAAGGGCCTTGGGCTCATAGGATGTAGGCTCAGATCTATGTGTTATGGGTTCCTTAGACTCATAGGACATGGGTATATAGATCTAGGTTCAGAGGATCTGAGTGTATAGGAGCTAGGTTTGTAGGATCTAGGTGCATAGAATCTGGACTCATAGGATCTGGCTATCTGGTAGGCTTGCTGGTGCGGGCACCAGACTCAGAAGAAGACTTCAGGGCTTCATCTGGATCTCTGATTGACATTGCCCGAAGAATTAGGGTTTTCTGGTTTTGTAATAAGGGTTGACTTGGTCAACTCAATTTTAGTTTGAGTCTGTATTTCCCCGCAATTTAAATTTTGTTGAGTCATGTTGACTCAATACAAGTCCTAGTAGTGGTCTAGGTCTTCTCCAAGGTGCCACATTTTCTCCCAGGACCAAGCAAGTGGGCGCCACACTCCCAGCCACACGCCAGAGTCCAGGAGGCGCCACATCTCCATCCAGTGTGCCTTGGTCCCCACACCACAAGAAAGCAGGTCCCTTCTTTCATGCGCCACTTGGGGGAGAAATCCATCAAGATACCTCAATCCAAGGAGGAGCCAACTTCTTTCCAGATAAACCCAAGCCAGGATGGCAAGAATTTTTCTTGAAGAGAGGATCAAGGAGGTGCCCCACAATGTTCCATAAAAATCCAAGTTATAAAAGGGAAGAGAGCATGTCTTGGGGAGAAAATCAAGGAGGCACCCAAAAGTTTCCTAAAGTGCCAAAGCCATGAAAGGAAGAAGCCTAAACTTGTGGAGCAAGACTAGGAGGTGTCCAAAAGAGCCAAACCATGAAGGGAAAATCCTTGATTCATGGAGAGATACTAGGAGACACCCCCATGCCATTTGGAGCTGATTTTCAAGTTTTCTTGGAGTTTTTGGGCTGCCCACTCATGGAAGGAGTCTTGGGAAGAGAATTTGATGCCTAAAGTGTGGGTTAGTCCTATTAGTCCCACATGAGAAGTGTATGAAATTTTATTTTTTTGTTATGTCTATATATTCAACTCTATGTAACTCTTGAAAAAATGATGAATGAAATCAATTTCTTTGTGAACAACTTTGTGTTTCTCTCTTCTGCACTTGTATTCAAGTGTTGAGCTCCGTGAGGGAGTAAATCCGGGTTCCCTAGGAACCTTGAGGAGGTGTGAGATCTCCAACCCCAAAACCCTAGCTTAGTCCACCCATCTCTACTCCACCACCACCAAACCCTAATTTTCCATCTACATCCCACGGCCCCTCTCTTCCACATAGAGGCCGACCACCAGCATCCAGGTTCATATCAACTATTTCAACTACAGAGCAAGTTCAAAGAAGAGTCAGATCAGTATCAAGATCTCCGAAACTTCTACATCCAACAATCTTCATTAAGACCTCATGTCAGTGTCTTTCTTTGAGTTTCTGGTTCATTTTTTTTGTTCTTCTTCTTCCAGATCCTGAGTTCGAGAAGAAGGCTAACCTTGCCATAGGACTACAATCCGAGGATCCATTGCGAAGATACCTCATCTCCAAGGATCCTACAATCTGCTCGAGAGTGTCCTTCAATTGAAGCAACGAGAGATATCACAGTCAGGTATAAAACCTTCTCTTCTCTCTTCGTCTGTTTCTTGAAAGATAAGTAAACCCTAGGTTTGGGGGTTTCTCAATCCCCAACGATCCTACTTCTGAGTTACTCTGATAATCCACTCCTTTTAATTATGTTTTCTGTCATTTCTTAGTTTCTTTCAACATTAGTTTATCTTTCCTTTGAGTCAAAGCTGACTTCTGAAAATAAATAAATAAAAAAAAATACATTAATTTTAATTTACTTCCGCATCGCATCATCTTTTTTGTTCTTCATCATTTTTGGTATCAGAGCTTTCGTTCTGCATCAATTTTGGTATCAGAGCCCTGTCTAGGGTTTCTGTTTGATTGCTTGTTTGAGTCTCTCTCTTTTTACTTTGTCTGCTCGAAGTAGACTCCCCAGGATGTCCGGTCCTAGAAATGAAGTGAGGTGAAAACCTCCTCTTCCCATTCCACGGGGTGTTCCTAGGGCGTGTAGGGGATCCGTTGGGTTACAACTTCGTAGCAGGAATTGTAAACGGGGAAGTACTCTATTTTCAGCCCATAATTGCCCTGTTGCAAGAATTATTTATCATTGCAAGTAACTCCAAATTTAGTGATTTTTATTTTGCTAGAACCAGTATAATTGAAGCTATTTTACATAATTTTCTTGTGATTTATTGGTTTCCATGAAATTTTTGAGAGTTAAATTACTGCAACTCTATTTTTTTGTTTCTGCACTTCAATTATTTTTGAGTGATCATCTCCTAATTCATCTTAAGGGCAATTGAGCATCTAAGATAAGGGGAGGAGTTGATAACCTCTCCTTAGCCCAAAACCACCACCCACTCATTCGATCCTAAGCCTAACTTTAAAATTTATTAGACTTAATTTGCCCTAGTGGGCTAGGGACATCAACAAGTCGGGTCAAGGCTAGTGTTGAGTCAGTTTGTCTAGTTACTCTGTGTGTGCTTTGTACTCAGTGTCTAGAATGGTGGTTCAGGGATTCTATCCCGAAGGGCTTCTGTGCTGGTCCGCCTACCTGGCCAATCACTGATTGGTGTCTAGGATTAGCATCTAGGGACCTAACACTCCCGTTACACCTGCCTGGCTGAGTCCCGAGTTACTACAGGCTAGCTTGCCACTCTGATTGGGCATCTAGTTTGGGCTCTAGGTCTAGTTAGCCCGTAGTCATTCAGTTGAGTCTCATTTGGTATGTTTGCTTGCATCATCATGTCTACCCGGAATGGAGTACCCTACCAACCTGGTCAAACCCAACCTGATTTAGAGGCCATGGTTAGAGCTCTTACTGAGAGTATGAACAAATTGAGTCAGGATGTGACTGCTACTGTTACCCAGTGTAAAGAACAAGTCCATGAGAATTTTTTCCAGCTTAGGGATCGAGTCCAAGTACTTGAGAAACGTAGACATCAAAATTGGACCCCTGTTCCAAAATTTAATAGGCCCCAACCTCATCCATGCCAGGAGCCTAGGAGGACCTTATACTGTGATCCCGAGCATAACCTTAGGAAGCCTAACCATGATATCTATAGTGTGGATCGTGTCTATGAGAGGTCCTTACAATATTCTAGACCAGTCACTCAACAACCCATGTCTTCTAGATCAAACCATTTAGATCCACACCCATGCCCAAGTAAGGTCTCTACTAGCTTGAAACCCAGTGTGACCCAGGTTCCTATATCGCAAGAATGTTTGTTTTGTGGAGAAAGAGGCCATAAATCTAGTCATTGCCCATGCATAGGACTGGCTTGTACATAGCTAAGTGGTAAGAATCCTAAGGATGACATTAATGAGGGAGAACCCAAGCCTACCAATGAGGAAGAACGGTTATGTATGACAAGCCTAGAATCAGTTGGCCCGATTACCACTGACCCGAAACCCATTGAAGATGGCATCGAGAAAGTATATGATGCTGGCTTGAGTCTAGTAGATGAATATGAGGGGGAAGAACTTGAAGAATGTGACATCGATACTATTGGTTCCTTACCTGAGGAGATCTTGGAGAGAAACCAAGTGGTAGGACCTAGTTCAGAAATTCAAGAGATTTGTGAGAATCAGGTTCCTTTAGTCAAATACCCCCAGGAAGAACTCATAGTGTTAGCCCAAGCTATCAGTTCATACCCTCTAATGACAGTCATTCCCCAAGTACCAATTGAAGATCTTTGCACTGAACTGTTTAAGTTTGCCTACCCTATGGTAGATCCTCTCCTTAGGATGACTGAATCAAGCCTCTTACAATTGGACCTTGTCCCATGCCCAGCCACTAAGGTCTCTCCCGTAATCTCAGTTGAACATCCTTGTCTTGAGCGGATTGATTCACCCAGTCCTGTAGAAGTCCTCCTTATGGCCCCAGACCCCTTTCTTCGCATGACTAAGCTACCCTTCTATAGAGTATACCTTTCCTCACCCATAGGTCAAATTTCAAGTCTTGAGGTCATCATCCATAGACCCTTCCATGAATCATTCTCTAATCCATCTCTTGAGAAAGTGGATCATTATTTGCTTAGAGAACAAACCTTAACTGTTGCAATCACATGTCCTAGGCTACTTCCCGAACCATCTCTTGATCCATTCCCGGGAGTAGCAAACTTTTCCTTTCGTAAGGATGACCAGTTGACACTCATAGATCACCATTCAAACCTTCAGGTCACCACCTTTAGTCAACAGGTAATTCGAGACTCCACCTCATATCTCCTCCCTTTCTCTAGGACTTCTAATGCTTCTTACACCATCCAAGTATACTTTGTCGAAGTCTTTAGAGTGAACCACGTGTCAGAACCTATTAGGTTTGCCACCTAATTCTGGAAGACCTTATGGCACCTACTAGGCACCCATGATAAGTTTTCATGCTCTGCATGCCATCCTCTGACCCAAGGTCAAACCTAGAGAGCCGTAGTTTATTAGGTTTAGACCTAGGGTTCCTTTGAATAAAGTCCATTCTTTAGGAATGCATCGCCAATCGAGTTTAGGACATTGTCTCAGATTTTGAGAGCACCAGGAATTGGGATTTGTATTTTGTCCAGGGCTGAAATTGCATTCAATGTTTCGATCAATAGGTCTATAGGCTAGAGTCCCTTTGAAATTGTTCATGGATACAAGCCTCACACACCACTTGATCTGATTTCACTATTAGCCCACACACACAAGTCTCTTGATGCACTTGCATAGCATGTAAAGGACTTGCATAAAGAAATTTATGCCAAAATAACTTTAAGTAATGAAACTTATAAGAAGTTGGCTGATTCTCAAAGACGAGTCAAAACTTTTGATGAAGGAGACTATGTAATGATTAGGTTAAGGACTGAACGGTTTCCTCCTGGAACCGTTAGAAAGTTACATGCTAGAGGAGCTGGACCATTTAGAGTGGTGAAGAGAGTAGGGTCCAATGCCTATGTGCTCGAGTTGCCTTCAGAACTAGGCATTAGCTCCACTTTCAACATTACAGACCTAGTAGAGTATAGAGAGCCAGCTGTGATTCCCAGTGAGCCTTTTTGAGCCTAATCCTGCTCTTGAGAGTGAACCCAACCCTGTGTGTCCACCAACAAACTGGCCTGTGAGGAAAGAGCAGATTGAAAAGATCTTGGATGATCAGGTTATCTCTACTCGTAATCGAGGATACCAAAGATACCTGGTCTACTAGCAAGGAAGGCCAGATTCTGATAACTCTTGGATCTCCCGAGAAGAATTACAAGAATTGGACCCAGACCTCTTGGAGAGATACCAGAGCCAGCTTGATCCATACTCGACAGGGTCGAGTTCCTCCCACCCCGGGAGAATTGGTGCGGGCACCAGACTCAGAAGAAGACTTCAGGGCTCCATCTGGATCTCTGATTGACATTACCCGAAGAATTAGGGTTTTCTGGTTTTGTAATAAGGGTTGACTTGGTCAACTCAATTTTAGTTTGAGTCTGTATTTCCCTGCAATTTAAATTTTGTTGAGTCATGTTGACTCAATACAAGTCCTAGTAGTGGTCTAGGTCTTCTCCAAGGTGCCATATTTTCTCCCAGGACCAAGCAAGTGGGCGCCATACTCCCAGCCACACGCCAGAGTCCAGGAGGTGCCACATCTCCATCCAGTGTGCCTTGGTCCCCACACCACAAGAAAGTAGGTCCCTTCTTTCATGCGCCACTTGGGGGAGAAATCCATCAAGATACTTCAATCCAAGGAGGAGCCAACTTCTTTCCAGATAAACCCAAGCCAGGATGGCAAGAATTTTTCTTGAAGAGAGGATCAAGGAGGTGCCCCACAATGTTCCATAAAAACCCAAGTTATAAAAGGGAAGAGAGCATGTCTTGGGGAGAAAATCAAGGAGGCACCCAAAAGTTTCCTAAAGTGCCAAAGCCATGAAAGGAAGAAGCCTAAACTTGTGGAGCAAGACTAGGAGGTGTCCAAAAGAGCCAAACCATGAAGGGAAAATCCTTGATTCATGGAGAGATACTAGAAGACACCCCCATAACCTGCCATTTGGAGCTGATTTTCAAGTTTTCTTGGAGTTTTTGGGCTGCCCACTCATGGAAGGAGTCTTGGGAAGAGAATTTGATGCCTAAAGTGTGGGTTAGTCCTATTAGTCCCACATGGAAAGTGTATGAAATTTTATTTCTTTGTTATGTCTATATATTCAACTCTATGTAACTCTTGAAAAAATGATGAATGAAATCAATTTCTTTGTGAGCAACTTTGTGTTTCTCTCTTCCGCACTTGTATTCAAGTGTTGAGCTCCGTGAGGGAGTAAATCCGGGTTCCCTAGGAACCTTGAGGAGGTGTGAGATCTCCAACCCCAAAACCCTAGCTTAGTCCACCCATCTCTACTCCACCACCACCAAACCCTAATTTTCCATCTACATCCCACGGCCCCTCTCTTCCACATAGAGGCCGACCACTAGCATCCAGGTTCAGATCAACTGTTTGAACTATAGAGCAAGTTCAAAGAAGAGTCAGATCAGTATCAAGATCTCCGAAACTTCTACATCCAACAATCTTCATTAAGTCCTCAGGTCAGTGTCTTTCTTTGAGTTTCTGGTTCATTTTTTTTGTTCTTCTTCTTCCAGATCCTGAGTTCGAGAAGAAGGCTAACCTTGCCATAGGACTACAATCCGAGGATCCATTGCGAAGATACCTCGTCTCCAAGGATCCTACAATCTGCTCGAGAGTATCCTTCAATTGAAGCAACGAGAGATATCACAGTCAGGTATAAAACCTTCTCTTCTCTCTTCGTCTGTTTCTTGAAAGAGGAGTAAACCCTAGGTCTGGAGGTTTCTCAATCCCCAGCGATCCTACTTCTGAGTTACTCTGATAATCCACTCCTTTTAATTGTGCTTTCTGTCATTTCTTAGTTTCTTTCAACATTAGTTTATCTTTCCTTTGAGTCAAAGCCGACTTCTGAAAATAAATAAATAAAAAAAAATACATTAATTTTAATTTACTTCCGCATCGCATCATCTTTTTTGTTCTGCATCATTTTTGGTATCAGAGCTTTCGTTCTGCATCACTTGCTCTAGAGTATCGACTTCCCTCAAATACAGCTCTTTCTGGATGTCTTCATGAAGGCCAGCCCTAAACCTAGATAGGGTTACTGATTTAGACTCGTCTATGCAACACCTTATGGCTCACTCATCAAACTTAGCTATGTATTCTGACATGGACCTCCTTCCTTGACTTAATCTCTGCCATTGGTCTAGAAGTCTCTGTTGGTAGGATGGGGGAACATATTTCTCCATAAGTTTCAGCTTCATGGCCATCCAGGTATCTATGGAAACTTTGTTTCATTGTCTGATTAGGAACTCTATGTTTTTCGAGTATAACCTAGCCTGGCTGGTTAACCTTAGTTTAGCAAATTTATACTTCATGTCCTCAGTCATCTCATACCATTCAAAATTTTGTTCCATATCTCCTTCCCAATCTATGTAGGTCTTAGGATCTAGGGTGCCATCGAACGTGGGTGCTTCTGGCCTGAAATTCCTAGTAGCAATCTCATCCTGGTCTATGAACTCATAATTGGGTCTCCTATGATTGGACTCCCAGATTGGGACATGATATGGGGGTCTCCTAGGGTTGGGTTCCAAGTATGGGTCAGGCTACAGGGCTCTCCTAGGGTTGGGAGGTGTGGGCAATGGTGATTCAAGTTTGGGTCTAGTATGGGTCCTACGATTTTCCTCTAGGATTCCTAACCGGTCTCCTATCTGGTCATCTACTCGGTCAAACCTATGGATCATTTGAAGATGAAAAACACTTACACCTAGCATACATTATACAAGAAACAGGGCAAAGAATATGCATTTTAAAACATTTTTAAGACATACATAGCGGAAGGCTCGGTAGATAGATCTAAACCATCTATCGATATGCCCACAACAGGATCAAGTATAATAACCTAGCATGCATATAAACATCAAAGCAAGAGAAAACATAAAAGTACCATACCTTTTCCACAAGAGAGAAGGCAAGGAAGTGCTGTGAGAAGGAGGAGGGCGCTCGAGCCACACACACGTCTAGCCTCTACAAGATGTCCACACCTGGGCTCGACTTTGATCAACTCCCTCGGAGTGCTAGCTCTTCGGGATCCATGGGTTGAAGTTCTTCTTCCAGGAAGGCAAGAAAGAGAGCAAGAACCCCTTCCCAAAACCTCTTTCCCATTCCCAAAACCTCTTTCCCAAGACCTAGCTTGATTGCTAGGTGGCTCACACCCAATCCCTTAACCTCTCACAAAACCCTTCTTCTTCCTCTCTTTTCTTTTCTCTCTTGCTATTCATGTAACCTCAGCAGCCACTATAAAGACCTATATTTATAGGGCTGCCATGAGAGGGAGAAGAAGGAAGGAGGAGAGATGGAGGGAGAGAATGGAGGAGAGGATCAAGGCCATTCCAAATGGGTCCAACCCATTAAGGTAAGTATGACATTCATACCATAAAGCCTTGAAGCCAAAACTGGTTTGAATTCGAAATTCAAACCAAGTCAAAAACTACCCAAAAAACTCTCACAAAATCCTCCCAGATTTCTCCTCGTCACTGGAAGAGTCGACACTCGAAAATTGCCAAGTGTCGACACTTGGTACAAAGTCAATCATATTGACCTCGGGTGATGATAAAAGATTCCCAATCGTCGATTAGCCACAAGATCAGATAGAAGTCCTCTATGGTGTGTGACCCCATAGGTTCGAACACTAAGCCGGTAGCACTAGAACACTTCTAGTACCAGTCAAAGTCCTCATCTAGCAATGATACCCGACATCCGGATAGGTCAAAGATGCAGAGCACCTCACAAGAACTCTGGCATATGGTTGCCGCATAATTCATCCCTTTGACCTTACAATGCTCAGGATGACCTAGGGTTCGACTGCCAACCCTAATTTGGTCTATCCAGATCATGTCTCAACCTCACAAGTTATGTGACTCCTCACAAGAACTATCCTAGCCAAGGTTTTGCTGAATTGAGACATAGTGAGCCATTCACTCCAAACTATTTGTAGAGGTCAATTCCATCTTGATCCATCACTGCTCCATAAATACTTGACTATACCCAAAAACCTTCCATCACTGGATTAGAAATCCAGATAGTCTGGCACCAAAGTATAGTGAGTTGCTTGCAAGCTGCCATGGTGACCTCAGGTCTGAAGGACACATATACCCATATCCCTCTGTGAGCAACCCTTTGGCAGAAGGGAGCTCTATAGAAGGTCACGTTCAATGAAATGTCATACACTTGTATGTCACACTAGTGTCTCCACACTCCTTGGTTAAGAAGATAACCAACAAATGTGACAAACAACAACCTACACTTGATACATTGTCGTCTTATAGCAATGTATCATTTGGTTGTGAACCAGTTTAAGAACTACTTGATATATCCTCTCTATATCAAAACAAAGTAGTTCTAAGGACTCCATCATACAAGAGTTAATTACAAGAAAACATAAAATGATGGACAGTCAAAAATAAATAACTTTTATTTATTTTTAAAAAAATTCATATATAAATATAAAATAGCACAACTATCTACAGCCTAGATGATTGGCTTTGGGACACAATTCCCAATAACTCCCACTTGGACTAAAGCCAATCAGTACAGAATCTCATTCCCATTTTCTATTTACAACAGTCGAACTCTTGAACTCCGACGGCTTTAGTGAAGGGGTCAGCCAGGTTCTCCTTTCCATCGATCTTCTGAAAGTTGATGTCACCTCGTTCCACGATCTCTCGCACAAGGTGATAGCACTGCAGAATATGCTTTGTGCAGTGATGAGACTTTGGCTCTTTGGCTTGAGCAATGGCTCCAATGTTGTCACAGTACACCGAAATAGGACCATCTAGGGAAGGTGCCACTCCCAGCTCGCCAAGAAACTTCCGCAACTACACAGCTTCCTTCGCTGCATCTGATGCTACAATGTACTCTGCTTCGCATACTGAGTCCGCCACAGTAGGCTACTTGGAACTTTTCCAGCAGACAGCTCCTCCATTCAGGGTAAAGACAAAACCTGACGCACTCTTGCTATCATCCTTATGACTGGAAACTGGAGTCAGTATATCCCACAAGTTTCAAGTCAGATTCTCCATAAATTAGCCATTGGTACTTAGTATTTCATAAATAGTTAAGGATGGTTTTAACCACTTTCCAATGAGCTTCACCTGGATCAAACTGGTATCTCCTCACTACACCTAGTGAGAATGCCACATCTGGTCTAGTACATGTCATGGAATACACTTTATGGAATTATACTCATACGCTTTCTCTCATCAGGACTTGTCGTACAAATCCTTTCGGAGAGATCAATTTCAGTGCCTATCGGGAGATAGCCCTTCTTGGAATTCTCCATGCTAAACCATTTTAGCACGGTGTTGATGTACATAGACTGGGATAGTCCCAAAAGCCTCTTAGATCTATCTCTATAGATCTTCATATCTAATATGTAAGAAGCTTAACCCAAGTCCTTCATAGAGAACTGAGATGATAACAAGACCTTTATTCCTTGCAGTGCTACGATGTCATTCTCGATTAAGAGAATGTCATCCACATACAGCACAAGGAATACAATCACATAACCATTAGCCCATTTGTAAATACAAGGCTCTTCTCCGTTCCTAACGAAGCCATACGACTTGATACACTTATCAAATCGCATGTTCAAACTCCTTGATGCTTGCTTCAATCCATAGATAGACTTTTGAAGCTTGCACACCTTTGACTTGTCTGTGGATGTGAACCCTTCAGGTTGTATCATATACACCTCCTCTCTTAGCTCACCATTTAGGAAAGCTATTCGGACACCCATTTGCCAGATTTCATAGTCAAAGTGCGCTGCTAAAGCAAGCATAATCCGAATGGATTTGAGCATTGCCACAGGAGAGAACATCTTGTCATAGTCAATACCATAACGTTGACGATACCCCTTGGCAACCAGATGGGCTTTATAGGTCTCTACCTTTCTGTCTGCACCCCTTTTCTGTTTGAAAATCCATTTGCACCCAATGGATTTTATCCCTTCAGGTGGATCAACCAATGTCTATACATTGTTGATCTCCATGGACTCCATTTCGGATTTCATGGCTCCTAGCCATGATTCAGAGTCGAACTTCTACAATGCATCCATATAGGTGATCGGATCCTCATTGTTCTCATCGAGTTTAGTAGGATTACTATCCCAGACCAAGAAACCATAGTATCTGTCTAGTCGGCTCGGTACTCTACTGGATCTCCTTAATGGTTCCTGAGTGGGCTCTGGGTGTGATCTAATCATAGCCAGTTCTATGTAGTCCATTAAATGTATTGGTTCTTCTACTTGTTGAACTTCACTAAGTTCAATCTTAGCGACTACAGTTCCTTCACCAAGGAACTCCTTTTCTAAAAAGATAGCCCTAAAACTGACAAACAACTTTTGTTCCTCAGCTAAGTAAAAGTAATACCCCTTAGACTCTTTTGGATACCCAACAAAAAGGCACCGGTGAGACCTAGGTCCAAGTTTGTCCATTTTCAAACATTTTACATAAGCCGGGCACCCCCAAATCCAAAGGTATGACAATGTCGGCTTACATCCAGTCCACATCTCATATGGTGTTTCACTAACGGACTTACTTGGAGTCCTATTCAGAAGGTAGCAGGTTGATTCTAAAGCATATCCCCAAAAGGATATCGGCAGAGAAGCAAAGTCCATCATAGACTGAACCATGTCTAACAGGGTTCAATTCCTCCTCTCAGACACTCCATTTAACTGGGGTGTCCCTAGAGGCATCCACTGAGATAGAATCCCATTCTCCTCAAGAGATGTTAGAAACTCACCAGAAAGGTATTCACTGTCTCGATCAGATTGAAGGGTTTTGATACACTTTCCGGTTTGTTTTTCTACTTCATTACGATATCGTTTGAACATTACAATATCGTTTGAACATTTCAAATGATTCAGATTTATGTCTCATCAAGAAGACATAACCATATCTCGAAAGGTCATCTGTAAAAGTAATGAAATAACCATACCCTCCCCTAGAACAAACATTCATGGGTCTGCATACATCAGTATGTATCAGACTCAGAATTTCATTGGCTTGTTCACCTTTTCCAGTAAGAGGTGACTTCGGCATTTTTCCAAGAAGACAGGACTCACACGTTGGAAGTGAACTATCTTCACTAAAATCGAGGAGACCCTCGGTTTTCAACCTGTTTATCCTGTTCTTGTTTATATGACCTAGCCTACAATGCCATAGGTATGCATCACTGGCATTATCTATCCTAGGGCATTTTCTAGATGTGTACATTACACTAACAGGTCGCGACAGTACATAAATGCCATCACGCATTTGTCCATTTAAAACAACATAATCATTCAAAATGATTTTGCAAATGTCATTCTTTATTAATAGTTCATAACCATACATGGCCAACTGGCCTACAGAAATGACATTCAAAATAAAAGAAGGACAAAAATGACACTCGTTCAAAATGATAGTACAGGACTCGAAAACAAGTTTAAGGACTTCCAATGCCAGAACTGGAAATCGACTTCCATTTTCCATGTTCAAGAACCTCTCACCATCTTCGAATCTTCTACTAACTTGAAGTCCCTACAAAGAGTTGCAAATGTGAATTGGACTTCCTGTATCCAATACCCAGTTAGTAGTCTCACAAACAGAGCAACTACAAGGTGTTATCATATAAATACCTTGTCCAGGACCATCCTGTAGATTTCTCTTCTTGGACCTGTTCAGATCAAGGGATACAATATAAAGAGGACAGTTTCCCTTCCAGTGTCCCTGCTTGTTGCAGAACAAGCATTCTGCACAACTTTGATCAGCCTTCACTTTCTTGGCCTGACTAGGCCCAGAAGCAGCAAGCACCTTTTTCCCTTTATTCTTCTTCTTCCCTTTTTTAAAGGGACGACGCCCTCCCGAGGAACCTCCCACTAGATTCACCATCCCTTTATTCAACTGGTGGTCTTTCTCAAAAGTCTGTAGCAATCCTAACAGACCATGGTAGTTAACTGCAGGCTTGTTCATTCTATAATGATCGAGAAAGTCTAGATAAGAGGAGGGGAGAGAATTCAAAATCGTATCTTTTCCAAGCTGTTCATGCAAGGGACAACCGAGCGTGCCCAGGCGCTCAATCATCTCGATCATGTATAATACATGATCAGTGACCAAGGCCCCATCACACATCCGCACAGTGTAGATAGCATAGGAGACCCTGTACCTCTCAACATTGTCTGGTGTCCCAAAAGACTCCTTCAACTTTTGAAAGATTTCTTCTGCTTGGGCTTCCTCAAATTTGTGACTAAACTTGTCGTTCATCACAGCCAACATAATGCATCGAATAGTGGTCCTGTCAGAGAGCCACTTCTGAGAAGTGTCTCTGACTGAACCTCGAGCATTGGCAGCAGGGATCTCAGGTGCCGGATCCGATTTCACATATAGGATTCATTCATGCTCCAGGACAATCCTGAGCCTTCGATACCAGCTATCAAAGTTGGGTCCATTGAGCTTCTCGTTGTTAAGAAGAGACCGGAGTGACAGGTTGGAAGACATCTGAAAGGAAAACCAAAAACTAATTATTGTATATGAATTATTAACCTAAAGATATGGACTTTAGTCTAAAGGTCCCTCCCACTATTTTGCACAGATTGGTAGCCTCTACCTCCAATCCGAGGAATTACTTTAATTCCCTAGAGGGTACCAGAGTCCAATAGACAACACATGAGCCTGACTTTGGCCGGCCCACCCATGTGTATCTAAAGGTAGGTTCTTTAACCGATTACTTCTCCAAGTAACCTCTCGTAATTGGGTTTTTCCCCAAAGTACACTTCAATCGGCCTTTGGGCCTCCTATTGAAGGACCTGGTTAGGACCAACCATTAACATGACAAAATTCAATGCTTCTAACTAATGAATAGTCAAGCCCGACTTTAGCCGGCCCACCTGACAACCGTTAAGAGAGTTGCACTGAACCATCATATTAGGAACAGTGATGCGAGACGGGATGGTGATGAGTGATGTGCCATGCTTATATTGATTTATATATATATATATATATATATATATTTGTATTTTGAGAGCAATAACTGATATCCTAACAGCAAAAGCAAACAGGAAGACCTAAAGAAAATAAAGTAACAACTAGTTATCGAAATTACCTACCCGTAAGTGGATCTTGTTAAACAACTATAAGGAAGGATCACGGTGATTGAGAAACCACCCTAGACTACCAATACGCTTTGAAATTCTCTCGATTAAAGATCTAGATCACAACATTCTAGAGTTGATGAACCCGACTTCAAAATGGACCGATCCAGCTTCTGGACTCTAGTCACATCGGTTCCAAAGCAAGGACTCCAATCTTCAGAGTTGGATCTTGAAAAGGTGGTTGATTATGCTTTCAGGATCTTCTTCTTCAACTTGCTTCAGGAATCTCTTCAAAGGATTAGATGCAGACCTTACGGAACCTTCAAATGACAAACTTGATAAAAGAACCGGAATCGATAACTGTAGAGCGTCGCACCCTAAGAAACTTGGACATCGCATCCAAGTTGTTATAGGCGTCTCACCTAGCACCTTCAAGCAAACTAGCTATGGAGGAATTGGAAACTTGGATGTCGCACCCAAGTTGTTCTAGGCATCTCACCTAGCACCTTCAAGCAAACTAGTTATGGAGGAATTGGAAACTTGGATGTCGCACCCAAGTTATTCTAGGCATCTCACTTAGCACCATCAAGCAAACTAGCTATGGAGGAATTGGAGAAAATGCAACAGCACTTTATATTACTCAAAATATCATTTCTGAAGGGCTTTGGGCTCTATTTATAGCCTCATTGCAAGTAGAAAGATGGGTTGAAATTTAAATTCAAAATAAAAGAAGAGGGAATTACAATTATGGTTTTAGAATAGGTGCCAATACTTCATAAAGATGGTTATCTTGACTGATCTTCCACCTTCCAATTTGATCTTCTCCCTTTTTTCTTTCCTTGGCCGATTGAAGTTAAATTGCTACATTTTAATGAGAGTGGAGCCCACTTAAAACACCTCCGAGAGAAAATTCATGGGGAAGGGAAGAGAATTTGTAAAAAGTAATAAAGCTTTAACCAACTCTCTTAAATGCCTTCAAAACTTGTGCCATTTAATGCATTCAAAGCTTGTGCCATTTAATGCCTTCAAAGCTTGTACCATTTAAGACTTTTTGATTGCTGCCTTCTTTAAGAAACTCCCTTTACCTTTAAAGCTCTTTAATTACTACCTTCATAAAGCTTTCTTCAAGAAACTCCCTCCACCTTTAAAGCTCCTTAATTGCTATCTTCATAAAACTCCTTCCACCGATTTTAATTCTTTGTTTGGTGAGAGAATACATGAAAGGTTTTTCTAGGGGCTTCCTTTCTTCAAGTAGCCAAATAAATGTGGATGTGGTCCTCTCTTAACTTCTTTCATGTTATGTAGACTTTGTCGACTCCATACAAAATAACTTAGGTCTCATTAAAACCCAAAATGGATCCAAAGACTAATTAAACCAGATTGGGTCAACTGATAAAGATAAGATGGCATGGATGCTTCTTTCTGGCTCTGGTGTCCCCACCAATTCTTTCTAAGTGGGAGGAACTTGACCCTGTCGAGTAAGGGTCAGCTCTACTCAGGTACCTCTCGAGCAAATCTGGATCAATCATCTGCTGATCCACCCGAGTTATCCAAAAATCATCAGAGTCAGGATGTCCTTGCCAATGAACCAAGTATCGCTGGTAGTCCTTGTTCCGAGTAACAATCGTTTTGTCATCCAAAATTCGTTCAACCCTGTCTCTCCATTTAAGGTTTTGGCCAGTGGACAATCAGGGATAGGTTCACTCTCAAGAATGGGGTCAGGCCCAAATGTCTCACTAGATAACAATATCGGCTCCCTATACTCTGCAAGATCTGATACGTTGAAAGTTGGAGTTATGCCTAAATTTGGTGGTAACTCAATCTCATAAGCATTAGATCCAAACTTATGAATTATTTTGAAAGGTCCTACACTTTAGGCATGTAATTTCTTGATCGTTCCAGAAGGAAATCGCTCAGGTCTAAGCCTGATCATAACTTGGTCCCCTACTTTAAATTCTTTAAACCTTTTGTTTGAATCAGCCGTTTGTTTATATGAGTCATTGTTCTCTTTAATTTTTCAATGATTTCATGATGCATGTTCTTTATGTGTTGTGCAAATGACTCAGCAGACTCAGATATGCGTGCATTAATAGGTAAAGGAACCAAATCTAATGGCTTCCTAGGTTTGTATCCATGAACAATTTCAAATGGACTTTTCCCAATAAATCTATTGACTGAATTGTTATAGGGAAACTCAGCTCTAGGCAATAATAGATCCCAATTAGCAGTACTCCCTTCCACTAAACTCCTCAATAGGTTCCCTGGACTTCAATTTACTACCTCAGTTTGACCATCAGTCTGGGGGTGGTAGGCAGTAGAATATATCAATTTGGTTCCTAACATATGCCATAAAGTTTTCCAAACGTAGCTAGCGAACTTAACTCCCAGTACTAAATCAATTGCATGCTGAATATCTCTTAATGGAGGTAACTAATCTGGTAAATCTTCAGGAAAAACATCCTTGAATTCTTCTAATAAGTCTATGACCTCCTTAGGATGTTCTAATTTGGGATGATCCTGAGCTTCCTTGGTAACCAAAACCCAAACTGGTAACCCTCCAACTATTTCTCGTTCTAGCTCCTTTATAGAAATCAGGTTTAGTTCAGACTCTTTTTCTTTTAAATGACTTGACCCTCTCTTAACATGGTCCTTAGGTGGAACCGCATTAATCACTATATTCTTTCCTAGATGATGGAAAACACACGAATTCGATTATCCAAACAAGGTGGCATCATGATCAAACAACCAAGGTCTACCTAAGATGATACTACCGATTCCCATTGGGATGACATCGCACCAAACTTCTTCTTTGTAGGATTGTATCTGAATTGTAACCTTACATCGAAACCTGATGAGAATACTAGTTGCATCAATCCAAGATACCTTATAGGGGTTTGGATGTAAGATAGTTGGTAAGTTTAAGCTTTTAACAACATTAGTAGAAATTGCATTGACACAACTCCCACTATCAATATTGACTTTACATACCTTATCCCCTATTCTAATGAAAGTTTGTAGGATGTTGGTCCTATTCCAATCCTCATTCTTTTTAACTTGAGTCTAGATACATCTAACCACTCCCAGTTGATCCATACCAATGATTTCTTCCTCCTCCACATACTCATCTATTAGTTCAGTTTCAGCCTCATAAACCTCTTCATCACAAGACTCCTTAGTTTTATGTTCCTCCAATTCAGGTCCCCTTAAGTGTAGAGCTCGTGATGGACATTGAGTAGCAAAATGACCAATCTGGTTACACATAAAACATAGTGTGGTCTGGTTCCTATCCTTCTGAACCATAGGTGCTTTCCCTTTATCAGCTGGGGATTGGGTCTAGATCGATTGACAGGAATTTGATTCTGGTTTGGCCTATTTCCAAAAGTATTAAATCTAGTTGAGTCAGGTCGATGGGTAATAGGTCTCCTCTAAAATCTTTCAGAATCTAGAGTAATCTGGTAGGCATGTTCTAAGTCATGTACCTCTCTTAAAAATAGTTCCCTACTTATATCATCGTCTAGACCTGCTCTGAACCTAGATAAAGTAACCAATTCAGACTTGGACACACCACACCGCATAGCATAATCATCAAAAAGAGTGATGAATTCGGACACAGTTTGATTTCCTTGGATCAGCCTCTGCCATTGATCTAATAATCTCTATTTATAAGACAAAGGTAGATACTTGGCCCTTAATCTGTATTTCATCTCCTGCCATGTATTTATAGGTTGGTTTTTTCTCTGTTGCTCTAATCTCTCCACAGTATCCCAATATAGTCATGCTTGTCGGATTAACCTAAACTTAGCAAATTCGACCTTACGTGCTTCCGACATAGGATACCATTCGAAATATTGATCCATGTCACTTTCCCAATCGGAATAGATTTTTGGATCTAAGGTGCCATCAAATGTAGGTGCATCAAATCTAATACTCCTAAGGGCTCGCTCTTCCCGATCATCTATATCATACTATAGCCTCCTAGGAATAGGATCAGGGGTAACTTCTCTGTGCTGGACTAGATGTCTAGGAATTTGGTCAGGTCTGACCTCTCTATGCTGGGCTCGGTACCCAGGGATTAGATCAGGAGTCAATTCTGGTTGCTGGGATCCTAGGTCATGCCAAGGGGTAGCTCCAATAGGTGTAGGGTCAAGTTGAGACACATGGGATTCCTCCAACGAACTTATTCTTTCATTCATTTGATCAAACCTCTGATCGACTCTAATGCTAAGCTGCCTAAGTTGCTCAGTCATAGATCTCATAAGATTTTCAAGGTTTGAATCCATAGATGTACTAGGTTGGTCCTGGGGAACTTGATATGGTGTTCCAGTCCTAGTAGACATGCAAACAACTCAATGCACTTAAACAAACCTAACCGACTATAGTTAGCTAGACCTAGAGCTCAAACCAAATGTTAGGTCAAAATGACAATCTTGGTTGTAGTAACTTGGCACCTGGCCAGGTAAGTGTAAGGTTGGTGGAGATCCCTCTTTGCTTGCCTTAGATACCAATTTGAAATTGGCCAGGTAAGCGGACCAACCCACCTTCCTTCGTGCTCTTGTCCCTGAACCACTTGCCTAGACACCGACAGACAAGCACACACAAACAAGTTGTCTAAATTGGCTTGACACTTGGATCGACCCGACCTTGTGGATTTCCCTAGCTCTCTAGAGAAATAGCAATAAAGTTTCTACTCGATTTTAATTCAAAGCTTGGGTTCGAATGCAATGTTGGTTGTTTTGGGCTAGGGAAAGGTTATCAACTCCTTCCCCCATCTGACATGTTCGAATTGCCCTTAAAATTGCTTAATGTATGAGTGCAGCAGACAAACATGCAAACTAATGAAAACCCAAACCATAATGAATCAAAATCATACTTTCTGAAATTTTGACAGAATCTGTTCTTACACCGAAAATAGAAGATAAAAGATTTCACAAAACTCAGTAAAACATGGAAAAATACAGTAAAATACCTTCAAATGTTATGCATTCAACAAAAGAAGTTTCATGATTTTTGGACCTACCTATAAATAAAAACAATTAAAATATCAGACTATATATGAGTAGATGCAAAATAGAAACTAGATGCAATGATGATAACCAAATCTAAACATGCTCTGATACCAGATTTGTGCAGGACGGGATGGTGACGAGTGATGTGCCATGCTTATCTTGATATATATATATTGTATTTTGAGAGCAATAACTGATATCCTAACAGCAAAAGCAAACAGGAAGATCTAAAGAAAATAAAGTGACAACTAGTTATCGAAATTACCTACCCGCATGCGGATCTTATCAAACAACTGTAAGGAAGGATCGCGGTGATTGAGAAACCACCCTAGACTAGGTTACCTACTTTCAAGTTTCAGATCTAGTGGAAGGGAAGGGGTTTAGATTTACCAATACGCTTTGAAATTCTCTCAATTGAAGATCTAGATCACAACACTCTAGAGTTGACGAACCTGACTCCAAAACCGACCGATCTGGTGTCTGGACTCCAGTCACACCGGTTCCAAAGCAAGGACTCCGATCTTCAGAGTTGGATCTCAAAAAGGTGGTTGATTATGCTTCCGGGATCTTCTTCTTCAACTTGCTTCAGGAATCTCTTCAAAGGATTAGATGCAGACTTTAAGGAACCTTCAAATGACAAACTTGATAAAAGAACCGGAACCAATAACTGTAGAGCATCGCACCCTACGAAACTTGGACGTCGCACACAAGTTGTTTTAGGCATCTCACCTGGCACCTTCAAGCAAACTAGCTATAGAGGAATTGAAAACTTGGATGTCGCACCTAAGTCGTCCTAGGCGTCTCACCTAGCACCTTCAAGCAAACTAGCTTTGGAGGAATTGGAGAAAATGCAACGGTACTTTATATTACTCAAAATATCATTGCTTACAAAGAAGGGATTTGGGCTCTATTTGTAGACTCATTACAAGTAGAAAGATGGGTTGAAATTTAAATTCAAAATAAAAGAAGAGGGAATTATAATTAAAGTTTTGGAATAGGTGCCAATGCTTTATAAAGATGGTTATCTTGACTTGATCTTCCACCTTCCAATTTAATCTTCTCCCTTTTTTCTTTTCTTGGCCGATTGAAGTTAAATTGCTGCATTTTAATGAGAGTGGAGCCCACTTAAAACACCTCCAAGAGAAAATTCGTGGGGAAGGGAAGAGAATTTGTAAAAAGTAATAAAGCTTTAACCAACTCTCTTAAATGCCTTCGAAACTTGTGCCATTTAATGCATTCAAAGCTTGTGCCATTTAATGCCTTCAAAGCTTGTGCCATTTAATGCCTTCAAAGCTTGTGCTATTTAATTCTTCATTTAAGACACCTTGATTGCTGCCTTCTTTAAGAAACTCCCTTCACCTTTAAAGCTTTTTAATTACTACCTTCATAAAGCTTTCTTCAAGAAACTCCCTCCACCTTTAAAGCTCCTTAATTGCTATCTTCATAAAACTCCTTCCACCGATTTTAATTCTTTGTTTGGTGAGAGAATACGTGAAAGGTTTTTCTTGGGGCTTCCTTTCTTCAAGTAGCCAAATAAATGTGGATGTGGTCCTATCTTAACTTCTTTCATGTTATGTAGACTTAGTCAACTCCATACAAAATAACTTAGGTCCCATTAAAACCCAAAATGGACCCAAAGACTAATAAAACCAGATTGGGTCAACTGATAAAGATAAGATGGCATGGATGCTTCTTTCTGGCTCTGGTGTCCCCACCAAACAGCAATTCCAATAGCCCGACGAACACCCAATCTTTGGATCTGCCAATAAACACCAAACTAATGGACACATTACTATCCCACTTAATGGGAGGCTAGGACTTGGTTATCTCTATATCTTTGTCCTTTTAAGGATCTAATAATTTAGAGGGTTTTAACTTTAATGCGATAGATGAAGAGATGAAAAGACATGGATCAACCACCCACTGACCAAATCAGCAATCTAGGAGGGTTACACATAACAATGATCCATGGGCACCTAAAATCAATCAAGACTGATTAACCTTGGGTGACAAGGGTTAACATGAGTCAATAGCTATCTAATCAATCCTAATCGACCACATTGGCCAGGTAAGTGAGATCATGGGTTTGGTTCCTCTATTAACCATCTTGCCTAGACACCAACAGAGTTGGCCAGGTAAGAGGTAGCTCCAAAGAACCATGATCACAATGCCAAACTTACCTCGACACCAATCGGTTCATAAAACTCGGTCAGACTAGCCTAGAGACTCGGGCTTTCCACTGAGCCACAAATTAGATCCATTTAGATTATGGACTATTCAATCTAACTATTAGATATATCTAGAGAAGAAATCCTAACTCGACATTTGATTAGATTAGTTCTCTAATTAGTTCAATGCATCTAAACTTAGGTCTAACCCATTTAAGGACCTAATAGAAGCTAACCCATGACCCTTAAGGCTTATTGAAATGACTTAAGATCTTTGAATCATATTCCTAGAGTTCTTAGCCATTCTTAATTCAAAATTAAGTTCAACAGCCTCAAATAAATTAAAACAATTTTACTTTATCATGTAAAACAATTTTATAAAAATTAAAATTTGAATTCACTATTTTTCAGAATTTTCTGCAACCAAGTGTTGACACTTCAAGAGCAAGTGTCGACTCAAGGCCTGAGATAGGGAACAAAAAATAGAATAACTTGTTTTCTGGCATGCTTCAAGTGTCGACACTTCAAGGGTCAAGTGTCGACACTTCAGGCTCAAGTGTCGACACTTCAAGGTCAAGTATCGACACTCCAGCCTGTTTTTAAACAAAAATAGAAAATAGATCTCAGCAATTTTTTTCCATGAGTCGACACTTCAAAGGCCAAGTGTCGACTCACAGCCTGAGACAATGAAAAAACAATGATTTCAAATCTAATGTTTCACCAAACATTCAACAAATCCGATCAAAAATAACTCTTAGATCTTATATAAAGTCATTTTATGATCATGCCATTAGATTAAAACATTTTTAACCTACAAATTTTCTTTCTTGTTATTTTCTTTTTCATGAGCCAATCACAGTGGCACCCCTATACGCCATAGGAGACCCCATTGAATGGGAAGAGAGGGTCTTGTAGCCCTACTTCTCTCCTATGACCGGATGGCCTAGTGAAGCACTCAATCCAAGTACTTAAGAAGAAAGGAGATGTTATTAGCATGCTAGCATCATTATACTACAAAATGAACCTATTGCTCTAATACCATTGAAGATGAAAAACACCTACACCTAGCATACATTATGCAAGAAACATGACAGAGAATATACATTTTAAAATATTTTTAAGACATGCATAGCGGAAGGCTCGGTAGATAGATCTAAACCATCTCCCGATCTGCCCAAAAAAGGATCTAGTATAATAACCTAACATGCATATAAACATCAAAGCAAGAGAAAACATAAAAGTACCATACCTTTTCCACAAGAGAGAAGCCAAGGAAGTGCTATGAGAAGGAGGAGGGCACTCGAGCAACACACACGTCTGGCCTCTATAGGATGTCCACACCTGGGCTTGACTCTGATCAACTCCCTCGGAGTGCTAGCTCTTCGGGATCCATGGGCTGAAGTTCTTCTTCCAGGAAGACAAGAAAGAGAGCAGGAACCCCTTCCCAAAACTTCTTTCTTAAGACTTAGCTTGATTGCTAGGTGGCTCACACCCAATCCCTAAACCTCTCACAAAACCCTTCTTCTTCTTCTCTTTTCTTTTCTCTCTTGCTATTCATGTAACCTCAACAGCCACTACAAAGACATATATTTATAGGGGCTATCATGAGAGGGAGAAGAAGGAAGGAGGAGAGATGGAGGGAGAGAATGGAGGAAAGGATCAAGGCCATTCCAAATGGGTCCAACCCATTAAGGTAAGTATGACATTCATACCATAAAGCCTTGGAGACAAAACTGGTTTGAATTCAAAATTCAAACCAGGTCAAAAACTGCCTAAAAAACTCTCACGAAATCCTTCCAAATTTTTGCTCGTCACTAGAAGTGTCGACACTTGAAAATGGTGTCGACACTTCACCTAGTGTCGACAACTACAAAATTTCAAGTGTCGACATTTGGAACAAAGTCAATCATATTGACTTCGGATGACGACAAACGATTCTCAATCATTGATTAGCCACAATATCATGTAGAAATCCTTCATGGTGTGTGACCCCATTGGTTCGAACACTAAGCCGGTAGCACTAGAACATTTCTAGTACCAGTCAAAGTCCTCATCTAGCAATAATACCCGACATTTAGATAGGTCGAAGATGCAGAGCACCTCACAAAAACCTCCGACATATGGTTGCCACATAATTCATCCCTTTGACCTTACAATGCTCAGGATGACCTAGGGTTCGACTGCCAACCCTAATTTGGTCTATTCAGATCATGTCTCAACCTCACAAGTTCTGTGACTTCTCACAAGAACTACCCTGGTCAAGGTTTTGCTGAATTGAGATATAGTGAGCCATTCACTCTAAACTATTTGGAGAGGTCAATTCCATCTTTATCCACCACCGCTCTACAAGTACTTGGCTATAACCAGAAACCTTCCATCACTGGATTAGAAATCCAAATAGTCTGGCACCAAAGTATAGTGAGTTGCTTGCAAGCTACCATGGTGACCTCAGGTCTGAAGGACACATATACCCATATCCCTTCTTGAGCAATCCTTTGGCAAAAGGGAGCTCCATAGAAGGTCACGTTCAGTGAAATGTCATACACTTCACTTGTATGTTACACTAGTGTCTCCATACACCTTGGTTAAGAGGACAACCAACAAATGTGACATATAATAACCTACACTTGATACGTTGTCATCCTATAACAATGTATCATTTGGTTGTGAACCAGTTTAAGAACTACTTGATATATCCTCTCTATATCAAAATAAAGTAGTTCTAAGGACTCTATCATACAAGAGTTCATTACAGAAAAATATAAAATGATGGATAGCCAAAAATAAATAACTTTTATTTATTATTAAAAAAAAATTATATAAATAGAAAATAGCACAACCATCTACAGCCTAGATGATTGGCTTTGGGACACAATTCCCAACATCATTTGGGTACAGGATTGGGTCAATTGGTCAAGTCTATGTTTCATTTGGGTTAGTTAGGCAAGCTGATCAATAATGGTCCTTAGTAGGGTTCCTACGTCATATTCCATGGTCAGGTTGGGCTGGGTCGAGACTACTAGTATTGGGTTCCTAGTCTAAAGGTAATGCAAACAAGTACACATATCGACTCCATGGTTAGACTCCTAATCTAGTGGTCAAGCATACAAGAGTTAGACGTTATAGGATTTGCTAGACTTAGAATCAAAGTAAAGTGGGTTAACTCAACTTACACCCAACTTAGCACTTAATCCTTCCACTGGCCAGGTAAGAGGTGTGGTGGTGGGAGGCTCCCCCTTCTTATCACACTATCCTAATTAAAAACCACCAGTCCACTTAGAGCATTTGCCTCTGGACCTCTAGCCTAAGACACTAGTTTCCAGTAATAAGTAGAGGGTTGAATGCACTAGTTTTCCCACAAAACTCGGACCTAACCTGTGGGTATCCCTAAATCAATTAAGTTGCTAGTTGATTTTATTTAGGCTTTGGGTACGTATGCAAAGGTGGTTGTTTTGGGCTCAAGACAGGTGATGAAATACTGCCCTGATCTAACAAAGGAAATTGCCCTTAAGATTAGGTTAGATGCAAATGATGCTCACTCAATGAAACCCTAATACAATCTAATAACAGAAAATAGAGAATAATTTTTTTTTTTGTCTTTTTATAAGATGGCAACTTAATTCAAAGTTGGTTAAGTGATCAATCAAAAATGGCTTGGATTGGGTGGGGTTTGGTAGTTGATTAGGTTTAGTTAAGTCAAGTATGTAGAATTAGCTGAAATTGAAGTTTTGGGTTCTATTTTGATGCAGAGTTTAGCATGGATTTCAGAGAAGAAAAATATGAAGAAAATGCAGAAACAGAAGGCTTAATTGTAAAGTTAATTTCTACCAAATTTTATGCAGAGAAAAAATAGTTTAATGATGCAAAGACCTAGGGTTTCGAACTAGATGCTGGAATTTCAGAAAAAATAGATTTCTAGCTAGGGTTTTTTTTGTGCTGATTTTTGTTTTTTTATAATATTTAAAAATTAGATAAAATTCTATAAAAATAGAGGACTTTACAGAGATGATGTGACTCAAATTTTATAGAAAAAACAGTATGAAACTGATGGAAAACTAGACCTAAATTCAGATTACTAGCGCAGGTTCAGCATGCAAAAATTTTTGTTAGGGCTATTTTCTCATGCAGGTTTCACCATATTTTCAGATCAGAAAAATTCCACGAAAATTACAAAAAATAGAGGATTAAACATATATTAATTACCATGAAAATTAGAGAAAAACAAATTTATTTTGATGGGTAAATAGCCCTATATTTTGACTAGTTACGCAGATTTCAGGAAGCAGAAACCTAAACTATGATGCAAGAACATGCCCTAATCCTGCTCTGATACCAAATTTGATGAGGGAAGGGATTCTAACATGATGCATGATGAGGATACAGGGGAGGAATATAAAATATGCTGCAAATTAATTTCAGAGTTTATTATGATTAAATTCCTAAAACATGTCAAGACTAGGTTAGGGTTTTTCTAAAAATGGTTAGAATCCTACCCACATGCTGAAAACTATCAAAGTGATAAAAAAATTAAGGATCTTAGGGTTAAGAAACACCTATAGGACATGCTCTAAACTTCAATAAAATAGAAAAAAGTGAGAAGGGAAAGGTTCTACATTCCTAGCAATGATTGCCTTGATGTCATAGAAGAGATCACTCTGCTCGGATCGGTGCTTGGATAATCGAGTTGCTTTCCCATGGATCCGTCAGCCTCTTATCAGATTGATTCGGAGGCAAAGAAGACCTCATCCAGAGGGCGTAGCACTAGAGGGATCCTACAAACATCATCGATTCAGAGGCAAAGAAGATCTCATCCGGAGGGCATGGCACTGGAGGGATCCTGCAAACATCAAAGGTTAGGCTCATAGATGATGAGAAAAATAATAAACTGGAAGAAGGAAAAGTGGAGGGGTGGAAGGGATCTTCGAGATGGCTGGTGGCCAGTTGAAGAAGGAGGATGCCTAGCTTGGACGAAGTTGGGATGTCTTAGGGCTTTTGCTGGGATGGTGGATGGCTAGGGCTTAGTGGAAGAGAGGGTTGTTGGGTGGCTAGGGTTTTGCACACAAAAAAAATTAAAAAAAATGGGTCTCACACCCACTCCACTTGGAGAAAACATTTTGACAAAATAACTTCATGTTTTATTCATGAAAAAGAGATTCATTACAAGACAGGGAGGGGGTGGGTATTTATAGGCTCACCCAGGGCCTCTCCTTGTTAGGATTGGAGTACAAAATTTGAGTAGGAAAAGGATTACAAAATTTGAATAGAAAAAGAATTACTACTCCTTGTTGAATTGGAAAGCCTCTTCCTCTTGGGACATGGTCTCCTTATGGGCTTGGAGGTTTAACTTTTCCACTCCCTGGTGGGCTTGGACTTGGAGCACCAACCTTGTTAACTGGGCTTGGAGGGGCGCCATTCCATGAATGGGCCTTTGGGCTGAGGAGCCCAAGGAAGAATATTCTTATGGGTCACCAAAGAGGAATTTTCATGTGGGGTGCCATGGGCCTAGGGCAGCATGAAGGGCCCAAGTTTTGGATAGGGCCGGCTTGAGTAGGCTCAGAACTCCAGCTCCTAGGTGGGGGCCTGGTAAATCCCCTGGTCTGGTGATTCTCCTCTTGTACTTGAAAGTTACAGGTCTCATTGCACTAAACTTGAATGAAGGACTTACAGGACTCAAGTAAACTCATTAAATTGGGAAAGTGGACTCACTCAACTTACACTTGCCTGAACAAATAGGCTCAAGTAACAAGACTCAGCTGATGGACTAACTTTATTATAGGACTTAATTGTAAATAAAAGGACTCAACTCAATGGACTAAGTGAACTCAATTAGACTCAATTGATTCACTTTTATTACATAGACTTAGTCAACTTAACTTGACTGGATTGGGATACAAAAGGACTTCACTTGACTTAGTGAACCTAACTAGCCACTTTATTATAGGACTCGAGTGAGCAAATGTACTCACTGAACTCACTTGACCTAATACAAAAATTGACCAACACATGAATTAAAAATTGGAACCTTGAAATCCTGGTCTGTTCCTGATGTTCCTACATCAGGTGGGCTGGCTAAAGTGAGGCTCATGTGTAGCCTATTGAATTCTAATACCCACTAAGGAATTATGGTGCGAGCACCAGGATCAGAAAGAGGCTGCACCCAATTCAGAACTCCTTATGGATTGCTTAGTCATCAGTCCTGAGTCACTTGAGTCCTGTAATAAAGTTAAGTCTGTTGGGTTCCTGTGCAACACAGCGGAAGGGTAATTTCAAAATTGAAACTAAATTCACACCAAAAACTCTAAACCAGGAACTCCTTAAATAGACTAGAACATATGACAAGCATTTCTATGCAAATTAGGATTAGGGTACCAACCTGTAATCGCTTATTCCAACAAACTTGAAGTTGAAGGGGCTAACTGAATTCACCAGGCATCCAGGTGTCCGCCCTCCGATGGTGATCCACACAGAGCAATGATCAAGAAACACTATCTTCTTTTCAATGGTCCCTCTAATTGAGTTCTTCTTCCTAGAACTCAATTGCTCAAATTATGGCTTGAATTCTTCCACACAAGAGGTAGCCTTCCTTTCCCTGATCTCTTTTCCTCCTTCCACTAAGACCTTTGGCCCTTTAGACACCCTTGTCTTGAAGAAAAGACCTTGTCCTAAGAGGATATAGGCTTGTCTTAATTTGGAGGAGAAATTAAGACAATAATGTCTTAATGTAAGAAAGAAGGGATAAAATCAAAACTCCTTTCTTTCCTTTACCGTCGGAGACTTTCGCTCTTATTCTTGTTCAGTAGTAGAGTTTCGACAGAGGTGTACTCTGTAAAGGAAACAGTGCAAGAACAAGAAAAGAATGAAAGAGTCTTTAGGAGAGGAAGAAGGAATAAAAGAAAACATTACCGAGTTCTGATTTCCTGACCCTTTAAATAGATCTCAGATAGGCGCCCACACACCTCTCCGTAAACACCCATCTCACGCCCTTCTCATTTTCTCACGCCCCTTCCCACTTTCTCACAGCCCTTCAGATTCAAACTCACGGCCTTTCCTAAAAGAAAAGTCGTGAGATTTCAGAAGAAGGGAGTCGCGATGTTTCGATCTCCGAAGAGACGTTATTTCGCGCAACCAGGAAGAGTCAGCGCCTTTTGTCTTTCTCCAAAATTTCCCAGCCATTGGATTCCCATCCAAGGGCACACATGTGAGGCACTAATAAGGAGAAAGGAAGCCACCCCATATAAAAACATCGGAGTTTTTTATGGAGCGTGCCAAGAGTCCATGCACCATGGACTCTTCCAAATGGCGCGCCAAGAGTCCATTAGCGCATGGACTCTTGGAATTTTGGCGTGAAAAATGCTAAGGGGTGGGTGGGGGCTAGCCTAGGTGCATGGTTAGCCAATAGGGTTAGCCATAATCCCTATAACCTCAATTAGGGTCTAATTAGATCCAATTAGAACCCAAATTGAACCAATCTGGAACCCTAATTTAAATCCAATTCGAATAGAAGCTAGGGTTTGCAACACCTGCTAGAGTGTTATCCTGCAAAGATGATTTAATTACAAATTAAACTCTTGATCAATCCTCTTAAGTGTGTGACCCATTGGGTTCCATATCTGGCCAGCAGTGGGTTTGAGTACAAGTTGACCTAATTTGATAAGAACTCTTTCTAATCGATTTAGTTCAAACCGGGCTTACCCGGCTTGATCAATTAGGACTCTTCCTAATAAGTGATCCTTAAATTTGATCAACCCACAAGACAAGATTGACGTCTAGCAACGTGTCATGTCTACCCAGAAGATATGGAAATTCTGGTAAAATACCAAAACTACCCTTCAGTAGAGAGTTACCGTACAATTAAATCTTTCGATCAGCCTGCACCAAAAATATAAATATGGATATGGATATATGTCAAATCCAATATTATATTTATTTCTAGCTCAATCTTATATTGATGATTCAATTATCTTGATATTAGAAACCATCTCTAATATCTCTACTTTGATCAAAGATTCCCTGAATCATCATCCGATTGTTAACTAGCTGGATGCAATCTCCTCTTACCAAGAGTGATCGATTCCTTGTTGACCTACTCATTACCTTCATATCCAATTCACCATTTCCAGTATCAATCCTGTGCATGACTCAGTGTCATGACTAGGATTGAACCAAAGCATGGGTTCATGTACATAAGGTACTTATGGCAGTCTCAGGTCAAAGGATTACCTGTACCACTCCCACTATGAGAACCTTCTATTGACATGTAGCTAAGACTCCATTAGATGTTCTCAAGTTGGATCATATCAGTGAACTCATTCTCCAATGAGCACCCACATCCCAGTATTAGTGTCATACACAAGTGACTGTGAGAGCAGTCACCCTTTCCAATATACATGGGATGTGCTAGTCTTACCGGAAAACCCTGATCCCCTACTCAGGGTTCCTTTGACTAGGAATATTTTAGGTTAAGGTTTTAAGACTTTAGGTCTCACTGGTATGATCTCATCATAACCCTAAAATCATAGCCCTAATCTATGGGGTTCATCATATAATATAAACACAGCGTATGATGAAAAATAATGCCTTTATTAGAATATTGTCAATTACAATGGTTTGGGAGATACAACATAGATTGGCTTGTAGGGCATATCCCTTTCAATCTCCCACTTGCACTAAAGCCAATCGCCTTTAAATCTTAATCCCATACACTCGAGGTGGCGATCAAACTCTCGCTGTGGTAGAGCCTTAGTGAACGGGTCTGCTATATTGTTCTTTGTATCAACTCTATTTATATAGACATCTTGTCTTTCTACTATTTCTCGGACGAGATGGAAGTGTCTCAGAATGTGCTTAGACTTATGATGAGCTCTTGGTTCCTTAGCTTGAGCAACAGCTCCAGTGTTGTCACAGTAAAGTGGCACTGGGTTTTCAATCTCAGGAACAACACCCAACTCTATGATGAACTTCTTCATCCAGACTGCTTCCTTGGCGGCTTCACTGACAGCTATGTATTCTACCTCTGTGGTTGAGTCAGCTACAGTCTGCTGCTTGGTACTCTTCCAACTCACTGCTCCACCATTTAGGGTAAAAACATATTCCGAAATGGATTTGCTATCATCAGGGTCTGATTGAAAACTAGAATCAGAATAAGCTTCTAGTTTAAGATCAGAATCACCATAAACCAGAAAAATATCCTTAGTCCTTCTCAGGTACTTAAGAATATTTTTAACTGCTTTCCAATGATCCTCTCCTGGATCAGCCTAAAACCTACTGACAATGCCTAAAGCATATGCCACATCAAGCCTGGTACATAGCATGGCATACATTATGGACCCTATTGCCGAAGCATAAGGTATAGAATTCATTCTATTTCTTTTTTCAGGTATCTTAGGAGACACTCTTTTAGAAAGATGTATGCCTTGACTCATAGGAAGATAACCTCTTTTACTTCCATCCATGCTGAATCTTTTCAGCACTAAGTCAATGTACCTAGATTGGGATAAACCTAGCATCCTCTTAGATCTATCTCTAAAGATCTTAATACCTAGTATATAGGATGCTTCTCCCAAATCTTTCATGGAAAACTAGTTTGATAGCCAAACCTTGACTGATTGCAACATTGGGATATCATTCCCAATGAGGAGTATGTCATCTACATACAGAACCAAGAAGACTATGGCACTCCCACTAGTCTTCTTATAAACACAGGGTTCATCCACATTTTTGATAAAACCAAACCTTTTAATAGTTTCATCAAAGCGGATGTTCCAACTCCTGGAAGCTTGCTTTAATCCATAAATGGATTTCTTTAGCTTGCATACTTGATTAGGTTTATTCTTTGAAATAAAACCTTCTGGCTGTGACATGTAGACTTCTTCCTCAAGGAAACCATTGAGGAATGCAGTCTTCACATCCATCTGCCAGATCTCATAATCATGGTACGCTACTATAGCAAGTAAAATCCGAATTGATTTGAGCATGGCAACAGGTGAGAATGTTTCATCATAATCAATTCCCTGTTTTTGTCTAAAACCTTTTGCCACTAATCTGGCTTTATAGGTTTCAACTTGGCCATCAGCCCCAATCTTTTTCTTATAGACCCATTTGCACCCAATAGGATTAACATCCTCTGGTGCATCTACCAAAGACCATACTTGGTTTACATACATAGAGTCTATCTCGGATTCCATGGCTTCTTGCCATCTATCTAAATCAGTACTCAAGATAGCTTCCATATAGGTCAGAGGTTCATCATTTTAAATGACTTGGGATTCATTATTTTCAATAATAAACCCATACCTCTTAGGTGCCCGTGGCACTCTATCAGACCTATGGGGAGGAGTTTTGTGTTCTGGTTCTGTTCTAATGGTTGAGAACTGTCTATCTGTATTTCTTGTACTTCTCCAAGTTCAACAGTTCTACCATTGCCCTTTTCTAAAATGAACTCTTTTTCTAGAAAAGTGGCATGCCTGTTGACAAAAACCTTTTGTTCAGTAGGATGGTAGAACAGATATCCTCTACCCTCTCTAGGATATCCTATAAATAAATATTTATCCGCTCTAGGTTCCAACTTATGTCCAAAATTTCTTTTAACATAAGCTGGACATCCCCATACCTTAAAATATTTAAGATACAGTTTCTTTCCACTCCAAATTTCATATGGAGTACTAACAACGGATTTAGAAGGTACCTTGTTCAGAATGTAAACAGCAGTTTCTAGGGCATGACCCCAGAAGGAATTGGATAAATTTGTGAAGCACATCATGGATCGTACCATATCTAATAAGGTACGATTCCTCCTTTCAGTTATACCATTTAGCTGTGGAGTATAAGGAGGGGTCCATTCAGAAAGAATTCCATCAACTTTAAGATAGTCTAAAAACTCCGTGGATAAGTATTCTCCTCCTCGATCAGAACGAAGAACTTTAATACTTTTCCCGGTTTGTTTTTCGACCATACTTTGATACTCCTTAAATTTATCAAAGGCTTCAGATTTATGTTTCATAAGATACACATTTCCAAACCTAGATAAATCATCTGTAAAAGTGATAAAATATGAGTATCCACCTCTGGCCTAAGTTGTCATTGGACCACATACATCAGTATGTATAAGTCCTAATAACTCAGTTGACCTTTCTCCATGTCCGGTAAATGGAGTCTTGGTCATCTTACCCATGAGACATGATTCGCAAGTTCCTAATAATCCATACTCATAAGGATCAAGGAATTTTTCCTTGTATAACTTGCTTATCCTAGACTCATTAACATGACCAAGTCAATGATGCCAAAGTAAAGTATCATTAAAGTTTTTTCTTTTTCTTTTATTATTGACATCAAAAAACACTATCATTGGAAGAAAGAGTTAAGAGGCCATTACTAAATATGCCAGAACAAATAACTTTATTAGACAACATTATCGAGCAACCAGTGCTCGTTACATCCATTACATATCCTTGTTTTAATAACAAAAGAATAGATATAATGTTTCTAATAATCTTAGGCATATAGTAACAATTTTCTAACTCCAAGATCTTCCCTGAAGGCAACTTCAGAATATAGGTCCCTACAGCTTCTGCTTGGATGATATCACCACTAGCACCGTAGAGATTGAAGTCACCTTCCTTCAATACTTTAAGCTTGTGGAGGTCCTGCAAAGATTTGCATATATGGTAACCACAAGCGGTATCCAATACCCAAGTATTTGATATAGACGAATTTAATGTCAATATAGCATGTATCTCATACATACCTTTTGGTGCATCTGCCGCACCAGGCTTCACAGTTGCAAGGTAAGCCATGCAATTCCTTTTCCAATGTCCCGCTTTGCCGCAAAAGAAACAGGTTGACTGTTTTGAGGCCTTCTTTCCTTTCTAATTCTTATTGATGCCACCCTTAGGGTTTAGCCTCCTATTAAAACCCTTTTTGCCTGATTTCTTCTTATTGGTTTTATCAACAAGAAGAAGTGGAGCATTTTCTTTCTTAACGTGGCTCTTTGCTGTTTTTAACATATTTAACAGCTTAGGCAAAGAAGTGTTCAGTTTGTTCATGTGATAATTCAAGACAAACTGAGAAAATGACTCCGGGGGTGATTGCAGGATTAAATCCTGATTTAACTCCCCATCCATGATAAAACCTAATTGACCCAATCTGGTGATTAAGTCAATTACCTTCAGAACATGATCCTGAACGGATGTTCCCTCTGTCATTCTTGCACGGAATAACTGCTTAGATATTTCGTATCTAGCAGTTCTGCTTTGTTCTCCATAAAGCTCTTTTAAATTGAGCATTATGGATTGAGTATCCATGCTTTCATGCTGTCTCTGTAACTCATTGGTCATAGAGGCCAGTATGATACACTTGACAGTGAGGGAGTCATTCTGCCACATTCTGTATGTGGCCATATCTTCCTGTGTGGCATCATCCCCTAGTGGATTAAGACTAGGGGTATTAAGAATATAAGAAAGTTTTTCAGAACTCAGCACAATCTTTAAATTTCTCAACGAGTCCACAGAGTTTGGACCAGTCAGTTTGTTGATATCTAAGATGCTTCGCAGTGATAAGGAAGATGCCATTTATCTACATTTAATAAAGAACAATACATAAGCAAACAACTATGAAATGACTTACATAATTAAATTAGGTCTTCAATTTAATTATGTCTCCCACTATTTTATCAAAAATCATAGCCCTCATTATGATAATAGAGAAGAACCCTGATCGATTTTTCTTAGTGAGATTGAGATCCTAATAACTTATAAAAGATCTTGCAGAAAACACAACAAATCTTTTATAAGCTCAAAGGTAGGAAACTCTTCCAATTATATCTCATATAATTCTCAAAAATAACTTGGCCTCTAGAACATTATTAGTCTTGCAGAAAAAACACAACAAACCATAATGTTCTAGTTAAGTCAAGACCCTTTCATTTCTATACAGTCAGTACTCAAATATAATGTCCTTGCAAATAACACAACAAAGCATTATACTGAATATACTGTAAGCATATCTGTGCACTAGACTAGTATTATGTCAATCACCATATTAGGTCTTGCAGATAACACAACAAACCTAATGTGGTTCATAAGACAATAATGATCCAGCATGAAGGAAGGCCAATATATAGTATTTTTAACACTAAGCATTTTAGTCAAGATTTAAATATAATCATATCGGCCAGGCAAGTGGAAGAGATGTGGGAGTCCCCTCGTTGCTTTCCTAGACACCAATAAAAATTGGCCAAGTCAGTCAACGGAACCAATTAAAAACCACAATTCTCTTTACCTTCCCAGAACCACCTTTCTAGACACTGAATGATCAATTATACATCATGACTAGTGATGCTTATTAGTTAAATATACTATGACTTAATATAATTTTTTAAGAGGAGGGTTTTATAAAATTGCTAGCACATTCTTTTAGAACATATCACAATCATATCACTCAAATAATATGTGCTAAGTGTGTCATCATACTAGGACAACCATTTACCAAATAATGGATCCACCATTATGCCAGGGCAACCTTATTTCAGTATGATGACTTCAAAACTAATCATATCTCTATAATAATTAGAATTTGAGTGAAAAAATCATAACTAGTGGCAAACATCAAAAACATATATGCAATCAAAAAATATGCTAAGTGTAATAGCATATTAGGATTTAAAAAAAAAAACCCCTAATATGTAATACACAAACTATCATAGATTATAGTCTTAATTAAGGTGGCTCTGATACCACTGTTGGGTTCCTGTGCAACACAGCGGAAGGGTAATTTCAAAATTGAAACTAAATTCACACCAAAAACCCTAAACTAGGAACTCCTTAAATAGACTAGAACATATGACAAGCATTTCTATGCAAATTAGGATTAGGGTACCAACCTGTAATCGCTTATTCCAACAAACTTGAAGTTGAAGGGGCTAACTGAATTCACCAGGCGTCCAGGTGTCCGCCCTCCGATGGTGATCCACACAGAGCAATGATCAAGAAACACTATCTTCTTTTCAATGGTCCCTCCAATTGAGTTCTTCTTCCTAGAACTCAATTGCTCGAATTATGGCTTGAATTCTTCCACACAAGAGGTAGCCTCCGTTTCCCTAATCTCTTTTCCTCCTTCCACTAAGACCTTTGGCCCTTTAGACACCCTTGTCTTGAAGAAAAGACCTTGTCCTAAGAGGATATAGGCTTGTCTTAAGTTGGAGGAGAAATTAAGACAATAATGTCTTAATGTAAGAAAGAAGGGATAAAATCAGAACTCCTTTCTTTCCTTTTCCGTCGGAGACTTTCGCTCTTATTCTTGTTCAGTAGCAGAGTTTCGACAGAGGTGTACTCTGTAAAGGAAACAGTGCAAGAACAAGAAAAGAATGAAAGAGTCTTTAGGAGAGGAAGAAGGAATAAAAGAAAACATTACCGAGTTCTGATTTCCTGGCCCTTTAAATAGATCTCAGATAGGCGCCCACACACCTCTCCGTAAACACCCATCTCACGCCCTTCTCATTTTCTCATGCCCCTTCCCACTTTCTCACGGCCCTTCAGATTCAAACTCACGGCCTTTCCTAAAAGAAAAGTCATGAGATTTCAGAAGAAGGAAGTCGCGATGTTTCGGTCTCCGAAGAGACGTTATTTCGCACAACCGGGAAGAGTCAGCGCCTTTTATCTTTCTCAAAAATTTCCCAGCCATTGGATTCCCATCCAAGGGCACACATGTGAGGCGCTAATAAGGAGAAAGGAAGCCGCCCCATATAAAAACATCGGAGTTTTTTATGGAGGCGCATGGACTCTTCCAAATGGCACGCCAAGAGTCCATTAGCGCATGGACTCTTGGCATTTTGGCGTGAAAAATGCTAAGGGGCGGGTGGGGGCTAGCCTAGGTGCATGGTTAGCCAATAGGGTTAGCCATAATCCCTATAACCTCAATTAGGGTCTAATTAGATCCAATTAGAACCCAAATTGAACCAATCCGGAACCCTAATTCAAATCCAATTCGAATAGAAGCTAGGGTTTGCAACACCTGCTAGAGTGTTATCCTGCAAAGATGATTTAATTACAAATTAAACTCTTGATCAATCCTCTTAAGTGTGTGACCCATTGGGTTCCATATCTAGCCAGCAGTGGGTTCGAGTACAAGTTGACCTAATTTGATTAGAACTCTTTCTAATCGATTTAGGTCAAACCGGGCTTACCCGGCATGATCAATTAGGACTCTTCCTAATAAGTGATCCTTAAATTTGATCAACCCACAAGACAAGATTGACGTCTAGCAACGTGTCATGTCTACCCGGAAGATATGGAAATTCTGGTGAAATACCAAAACTACCCTTCAGTAGAGAGTTACCGTATAATTAAATCTTTCGATCAGCCTGCACCAAAAATATAAATATGGATATGGATATATGTCAAATCCAATATTATATTTATTTCTAGCTCAATCTTATATTGATAATTCAATTATCTTGATATTTGAAACCATCTCTAATATCTCTACTTTGATCAAAGATTCCCTGAATCATCATCCGATTATTAACTAGCTGGATGCAATCTCCTCTTACCAAGAGTGATCGATTCCTTGTTGACCTACTCAATACCTTCATATCCAATTCACCATTCCCAGTATCAATCCTGTGCATGACTCAGTGTCATGATTAGGATTGAACCAAAGCATGGGTTCATGTACATAAGGTACTTATGGCAGTCTCAGGTCAAAGGATTACTTGTACCACTCCCACTATGAGAACCTTCTATTGACATATAGCTAAGACTCCATTAGATGTTCTCAAGTTGGATCATATCAGTGAACTCATTCTCCAATGAGCACCCACATCCCAGTATTAGTGTCATACACAAGTGACTGTGAGAGCAGTCACCCTTTCCAGTATACATGGGATGTGCTAGTCTTACCGGAAAACCCTGATCCCCTACTCAGGGTTCCTTTGACTAGGAATATTTTAGATTAAGGTTTTAAGACTTTAGGTCTCACTGGTATGATCTCATCATAACCCTAAAATCATAGCCCTAATCTATGGGGTTCATCATATAATATAAATACAGCGTATGATGAAAAAGAATGCCTTTATTAGAATATTGTCAATTACAATGGTTTGGGAGATACAACATAGATTGGCTTGTAGGGCATATCCCTTTCAAAGTCAATTGAGTCCATTAAGTCAATTGAGTCTATTATGTCAATTGAGTCCACTTGTTTTGGTCCAATCATGTGAGTTCATTTGATTTCTGTAATTTTGATTTCTTTTATTCAAGTCAAGTCCAAGAGGAGAGCCACCGGACCCCACTTAATCCAGATAGGAGTTTTCATATGCCACCTCCCAAGCCCACAAGGAATTGGCACCTCCCGAGCCCACAAGGAATTGGTGCCTCCCAGTCCAACTAGGAGTCAAGCCTCTTAGTCCAACAAGGAGTCAACCCATCTAAGTCCCTCAAGGAGTCAACTTGGCATCTCATTATCCCACTCAAACCTCCTCAAGCGAAATTGGAAGCATTTAGGTGCCTAGACCAAGAAGGAATTGGAGTGGTCCCCTTCTCCCTTGTTTAATGCAAGCCGCCCAAGCCAATAAAGAAGTTATATGGCGCCTAATCAAAGAAGGAAACCAAGTGTGGCTCCTCTTTATTTTATTTCTTTTTTCATGTATGAACTAGTGAAATTAGGAGCAAGGGTGAGCTATAAAACCCCCATCATTCTTCTTGTAAAATGATGAAAGTTTATGAATGAAATTCTGAAGGTTCTTCTTCTTCAATTTCTATGCTTTGTGCATTGACATTCCGTGAGGAAGAGGGTGAGAGGCCCAACCAACCAACAACCATCCTTCTTCCAAACCCTAGCCATCCCATCCATCCTCCAACCCTAGGCCGCCAAACCTTCTTCCTCCAAAACCCTAAGCCGCCAACTCCCTTCCTCCAAAACCCCAGGCCGCCAACTCTTCTTCCCTCCAACCCCATGGCCAAAAAGTCATCCTCAAGTCCAGGGCAACCGAGCATCTTCCATCTAGCTAGGAATCCAGGCATCCTCAAGCACTCCAGGATTTACATCAAGTCATGGCTTACTCTAAAGCCTTCTCCATCTTCCCTCCTATCTTCCATTGTCTTTGTTGTGCACGTTTGCTTTCTCTAATCAAAGGATCTCTTTTCCCTTGGTGTTTGCAGGACCCCTCAAGTACCATGCCTTGCAGAGGAGGTCTTCTTTGACAACCGAACCACCAGCCAGGAGCCAAGAGTTCAGGGAACCTAGCCTTCTCATCCAGGCACATCCTTTGAGATATTGTGTGATCCCACTACTTTCAAGGGAGCATATATTCATTGCCAGGTATTCCAAACCCTTCCATTCTTCTAGATCTATTTTGTTGAAGGATAGATCGAGCATGTTCTAGTTAGGGTTTCTTAATCCTAGCAATCCTTTTTTTTTTTTTTGAGGGTTCAACTTTGTGGGGATTGTAACTTTGATCATCATAAAGTAATTTTGCATGTTTCTTAATTCATTTTCAAGAATAAAAGCATCATAAATTCTGAAATCTTGCTTTTACTAATCTGAAATTGATCTCTTCTTTATGATGATAATTTGCATGCCCTTTGTTCCCCATCATCTTTGGTATCAGAGCAAGTTAGAACATGTTCATAACCCAAAAAAAATCTGCATGCTGAAATTTCTGCACACTAATTCTAGACCTAGGGATTACTTTCACTAAAACCCTTTTGTTTATCACTTATCTTTGCATCCATCTAATTAGTCCTCATTAAATCTGCATTTTTCTCTTAATTTCAGGTCTGAAAAAAATACAAAAAAAAAAATCTGCATTGCTGAAATTCTGCATAACTAGATTAGAGCTGAATTGTGTTTACAGTGAAACCTTCAAAACTTTATTTTCTTTGCATTTAATTAACTGTTATTAGTCTTTGTTAAATCTACCATTTGCATGAGAAAAAAATATTATTTTTTTCATATTTTTTTATTTTAGTCTCATGTTGCATATGTCTTGTGTATGCATGCATAATCGAACTCACCTAAGGTCAATCTCTCTATCTTAGATAAGGGAAGGATTTCATCACCCTTCCTTGGGCCAAAATAACCACCCTCATCTCGATCCCAAGCTTAATTAAAATTGAGTAGCAACCTAATCGAACTAGGGACACCAATTGGTCCAGTTCATGGTATTATGAGAAAGCTAGTGCACTTAATTCATCACTTATCTCTTGAAATTGGTGTCTAGGCTAGGTGTCCAGAGGCAAATGCCCTAAGCGAAGTTGTGGTTACTTAATTAGGACCCTGCGAGAGCAGGGAGAGCCTTCCACACTCCCATCTCTTACCTAGCCATGGAAAGGATAACTGTTGACTTGGTTGTAAGTTGAGCTGACTCATTCTACTTGAGCTGCTAGGTCTAGCAAAACCCTAGAATGGTTTGTATGCTTGTTGCATGACCACTAGATCAGGAGTCCAATACCAGTAGTCTCAACCCCAACCCAGCTTGACCATGGAGTCTAACTTTGAAACCTTACTGAGGACCATGACTGAATAGTTTGCCTAATTGAATGCCTAGATGAACAATAGGTTTAATCAAATAGAGGAGCGTGTTGGAAACCTAGAGAGAACCCATGAGACCCATACTGAGCCTGAACTTAAGACACCATTCCCCACACATCCCAACCCTAGGAGAGCCCCATGCCATGGCCTAATATTGGAGCTTAATCAGAGGATACCCAATCATGATTTCATTGACCAAGATGAGAGAGCCATTAGGAACATCAGGTTAGAAGCACCTACATTTGATGGCAGCCTTAACCCTGAGGTATACACCAATTGGGAAGGAGATATGGACCAGTACTTTGAGTGGTATGAAATATCTGAAGAGAGGAAGTTCAAGTTTGCTAAGCTCAGGTTAGTTCGCCAGGCTATACTATATTGGGGGAATGTTGAAAGGCTAACTAGACAAAGAGAAGACATACCCATAGCTACCCGGAGGGCCATAAAACTTAAGTTTAGGCAAAATTACCTCCCCATATCCTATCACTAAAGACTTTTGAATAATGGCAAAGGCTGAGTCAGGGAAACATGATTGTATCTGAATACATAGCCAAATTTGATGAATCTATCATGAGGTGTAGTATAGATGAGTCTGAAGCTGTGACCCTATCTAGGTTTAAGGTTGGACTACGTGAGGACATTCACAGAGAATTATTTCTGAGAGAGGTCCATGATCTTGAGCAGGCCTATCAAATAGCTAAAAACTATGAGAGATTCCAGAGGGGACCCATAATCCATCGACCTGAACCCATTAAGATTAGTATCCCTAATCAAAAACCAGGATCTAGCCAAGTACACCCAAGCCGGCCCAATCCCAGCACCCCATTGACCCATAAGGATGATAAGGGTAAGGCACCTGAAGTTCAGAGAAATCTTAATCCCAATCCTAATACTGCTTGTTTTAGATATCATAAATTGGGACACTATGCTAGTCAATGCCTAACCCGATCCCTACACATAGGAGAGCCAAAGGAAGAAGATCCTGAACCCATTGATAAGTTTGAAGAGAAAGTGTATGAAGGTGGAGTACACTTAGTGGATGAATATGAAGGTGATGAGGAAGTCATTGAGTCATCAAATTTATTGGGAGTTGTTAGATGTATCTTGACCCAAACCAAGGAACAAGAGGATTGGCATAGGACCAACATCCTACAAACATTTATGAGGTTAGGGGGAAAGGTATGTAAGATCATCATAGATAGTGGGAGCTGCATGAATGCCATCTTAACCAGTGCTGTCAAAATCCTAGGTTTATCCCATGTTCCTCATCCTAATCCTTATAAGGTATCCTGGATAGACTCAACTTCCATCCCCATCAAACTTAGATGCCAAGTAATGATCCAACTTCAATCCTATCAAGAAAAGGTGTGGTATGATGTCCTTCCTATGGGAGTTAGTAGTATCATCTTAGGCAGACCTTGGCTATATGACCATGATGCTACCCTGTATGGCCGATCAAATTCCTGTTCTTTTAACCACCATGGGTAGAAGATTTTGATAAATCCAACCCCACCTAAGGATAATATCAAGAGGAGATCTAGTAACATGAAAGAGAAGAAACCAGGATTAAATCTTATCAATGCCAAAGAACTGGAGCATGAAATCACTGAGGGTTCACCAATGTGGATTTTGACCACTAAGGAAGTTCATGACCACCCCTATGAGGGGCACGCTCAAGAAGTTATGGAGTTTTTGAAGGAATCCCAAGATGTGTTTCCCGAAGATCTTCCTAACCACTTACCACTTTTAAGGGATGTACAACATGCCATAGATCTAGTCCCAGGAGCCACTTTGCCAAACCTCCCACATTATACGATGAATCCCACTGAGCACTTAGAGTTACAAAAATAAATTGGAGAACTCCTTAAGAAGGGATTTATCAGGGAAAGCCTGAGTCCATGTGTAGTACCGACCCTTTTAACCCCCAAGAAAGATGGCACTCAGAGAATGTGTGTTGATAGTCATGCCATAAACAAGATCCTGGTTATGTATAGATTCCCCATTCCCTATTTGGATGACATGCTAGATATGATGGCCGGTGCAACCATTTTTTCTAAGATTGACCTTAAGAGTGGCTATCACTAGGTTAGGATCATACCCAGGGATGAATGGAAAACAGCCTTTAAGACTAAGGATGGTCTTTATGAGTGGGTAGTGATGCCTTTTGGATTGTCCAATGCCCCTAGTACCTTCATGAAGATCATGACCCAAGTCCTAAAAGTGTTCATTGGAAAATTTATTGTGGTTTATTTTGATGATATCTTGATCTACAGTAGGACTAAAGAAGACCACCTAAGCCATATTCGATAAGTCTATCAAGCCCTTAGAAAAGATAGCCTCTATGCCAATTTGAAGAAATGCAAGTTCTTAACCCATAGAGTCATCTTCCTAGGATTTGTAGTGACCCCCGAAGGAGTATCAGCTAACCCGAAAAAGATTAAGTCCATAGTTGAGTGGCCAGTACCTACTAGTGTGCATGATGTGCGTAGCTTCCATGGCCTTGCTACCTTCTATAGATGATTTATTCGGGCATTTAGCTCAATTCTTGTACCCATCACTTACTGCATTAGGAAGGAAAACTTTGAGTGGACCGAAGCTATAGATAAAGCCTTCCTAGACATTAAGGACAAGATTGCCCAAGCACCCATTTTGAGGTTACTTGATTTCTCTAAAGTTTTTAAGATTGCTTGTGATGCCTCTGGAGTTGGTATAGGAGGAGTACTGAGTCAAGAGAGTCACCCTGTAGCCTTCTTTAGTGAAAAATTAAATGAGGCTAAACTTAGATACTCAACCTATGATAAAGGAGTTTTATGCGGTAGTGCAAGCCCTGAGATATTGGAGATATTACCTACTACCATTAGAGTTTGTCTTATACTCTGATCATGAAGCACTCCAATTCTTTAATTCCTAGAAGAAACTGAATCCTAGTTATAGTAAGTAGGTAGAATACATTCAAGCTTACACCTTTGTTCTGAAACACCATGCTGGTACTGAAAATAAGGTTACTGATGCCCTTAGCCATCGATCCCTGCTCTTGAATTCTGTAAGAGTTGAAGTCATAGGATTTGACAAACTGAAAGATGAATATGAAACTTAACCCGACTTTAGTGAGACCTATTAATCTGTCACACAAGGACCATCTAGTTTGCATAGTGAGTATACCCTACAAGATGGCTACCTCTTCAAGGATAATAGGTTGTATATTCTCAAGACTTCCCTTAGAGAATTTCTAGTTTGGGAGACCCATGTAAGAGGTCAGCTGGTCACTTTGGTAGGAACAAGACCATTCTAGCTATTGAAGACCAGTTATATTGGCCAAGTCTAAAAAAGGATGTTGCCTAAATTATGGCTAGGTGTCAAACTTGTGCTATTGCCAAACAGCAAAAGCAAAACACTAGCTTGTATACCCCTTTACCTGTACATGACTATCCTTGGCAAGACCTTAGCATAGATTTTGTATTAGGATTGCCCAAGACCTTAAGAAGACATGATTCTATTTGTGTTGTGGTTGATAGGTTTTCTAAGATGGCACACTTCATACCCTGCTCACAAACTTTTGATGCCTCCAAGGTAACCAAACTTTTTCTTGATAACATGGTTAGATTACATGGCCTTCCTAAAACCATTGTGTCTGATAGGGATGTCCGATTCACCAATTACTTTTGGAAGACCCTCTGGTACATGTTAGGAACCAAGCTAAAATTTTCTACCTCCTACCACCCATAAAGCGATGGCCAAACTGAAGTAGTGAACCGAAGCTTTGGAAACTTGTTGAGATGTCTTATAGGTGAAAACACAAGAAATTGGGACCTTTTGTTACCCAGAGCTGAATTCACCTACAACAGTTTCATCAATAGGTCCTTAGGCAAGAGTCCATTTAAGATTATCCATGGTTACAAGCCTAACAGACCTATAGACCTAATTTCTTTGCCCATACATGCATGAGTCTCTAAGTCAGCTGAATCATTTGCACAGCATGTTAGGGATCTGCATAAGAAAATTAGTAGTAAGATTAAATTGAGCAATGATACTTATAAACAAATGGCTAATTCTTGAAAACGAACTAAAAAATTTGCTGAGAGAGATTTTGTGATGATTAGGCTTAGACCTAAGTGGTTTCCCCCAAGGACTGTGAAAAAGTTACATGCCTATGGAGCTGGACCCTTTAAGGTGATTAAGAAAGTCAAACCCAATGCCTATGTGCTCGAGTTACCACCAAAATTAGGCATTAGCTCAACCTTCAACATCTCAGACCTAATTGAGTTTAAGGAGCCAGCAATGATACCTAGTGAGCCATTTGGACCTAATGCCATTCTTGAAAGTGAACCCATCCCAATGTCCACCAACAAATTGGCCTAAGAGTGGAGAAAGGATCGAGAATATTCTGGATGACCAGGCTATTACTACCTGAAACAAAGGTTACAAGCAATACCTGGTTCATTGGCAAGGTCGACCAGAATCTGAGAATTTATGGATCACTCAAGAGGATCTGCAGTACCTTGACCCAGACCTACTAGAGAAGTACCAGAGCTGGATTGACCCTTGCTCAATAGGGTTGAGTTCCTCCCACCTCGAGAGAATTGGTGCGGGCACCAGGATCAAAAAGAGGCTACACCCAATTCAAAATTCTTTATGGATTGCTTAGTCATCAGTCTTGAGTCACTTGAGTCTTGTAATAAAGTTAAGTTAATTGAGTCCATTAAGTCAATTGAGTCCACTTGTTTCAGTCCAATCAAGTGAGTTCATTTGAGTCATGTAATTTTGATTTCTTTCATTCAAGTCAGTCCAAGAGGAGAGCCACTGGACCCCACTTAATCCAGATAAGAGTTTTCATGTGCCACCTCCCAAGCTCACAAGGAATTGGCACCTCCAAGTCCAACAAGGAGTCAAGCCTCCTAGTCCAGCAAGGAATCAACCCATCCAAGTCCCTCAAAAAGTCAACTTGGCATCTTATTATCCCATTCAAACCTCCTCAAGCAAAATTGAAAGCATTTAGGCACCTAGACCAAGAAGGAATTGGAGTGGTCCCCTTCTCCCTTGTTTCATGCAAGCCGCGCCTAATCAAAGAAGTAGACCAAGTGTGGCACCTCTTTATTTTATTCCTTTTTTCATGTATGAACTCCTTGTGAAATTAAAAGCATGGGTAAGCTATAAAACCCCCATCATTCTTCTTGTAAAATCATGAAAGTTTATGAATGTAATTCTGAAGGTTCTTCTTCTACAATTCCTGTGCTTTGTGCATTGACACTCCTTGAGGGAGAGGGTGAGAAGCCCAACCAACCAACAACCATCCTTCTTCCAAACCCTAGCCATCCCATCCATCCTCCAACCCTAGGCCGCCAACTCTTCTTCCTCCCAACCCCTTGGCTGACAGGTCCTCCTCAAGTCCTGGGCAACAGAGCATCTTCCATCCAGCGAGGAATCTAGGCATCCTCAAGCACTCCAGGATTTACATCAAGCCGTGGCTTACTCTAAAGCCTTCTCCATCTTCCCTCCTATATTACAGTGTCTTTGTTGTGCACCTCTTCTTTCTCTAATCAAAGGATCTCTTTTTCCTTGGTGTTTGCAGGATCTCTCAGGTACCATGCCCTATAAAGGAGGTCTTCTTTGACAACCGAACCACCAGTCAGGAGCCAAGAGTTCAAGGAACTTACCCTTCTCATCAAGCACATCCTTTGAGAGATTATGTGATCTCGCTACTTTCAATGGAGGAGATATTCATTGCCAGGTATTCCAAACCCTTCCCTTCTCCTAGATCTATTTGTTGAAGGGTAGATTGAGCATGTTCTAGTTAGGGTTTCTTAATCCTAGCGATCCTATTTTCTTTTTTTTCTTGAGGGTTCAACCTTGTGGGGATTGTAACTTTGATCATCATAGAGTAATTTTGCATGTTCCTTAATTCATTTTTAGGAATAAAAGCATCATAAATTTTGAAATCTTGCTCATACTAATCTGAAATTGCTCTCTTCTTTATGATGATCACTTGCATGCCCTTTGTTCCCCATCAAATTAATAATTTTTTTTGAATTAGAGGTAGAGGCTATCAATTTGAAGAAAATATTGAAAAAACTTTCAGACTAAAGTCCAAGTCTTTAGATTAAATAATTCATATACTAATAGGATTTTGTTCTCTTTTCAGTTAAAAATGGCTAATACATTGTCACTTCGATCATTGTTGGATAATGAGAAGTTGATGGGATCTAATTTTGATAATTGGTATTGAAAGCTGAAGATCATCCTAAAGCACAAGCATATCTTGTATATGCTTACAAATCCGGTACTTGAGGAGCCTACTTTGAATTTACGAGGTGTGGTCCGAGACATTTACCAAAGTGGCTCAATGACCGAACCATGGTTTTTTGCATTATGTAGGCATCCATGAGTGACAAATTTAATCACATTTGCAAGGATGTTCAATCAGAGGATATACTTCAAGTGTTAAAAGAATCCTTTGGCAATCCCAATGATATTGAAAGATATAAAATATCTTGTACCATTTTCAATGTCAGGACAAGGGAAGGGGTGTCTATCATTGATCATGTATTGTACATGATCAAACTAATTGATCGCTTAAGCAAACTTGGTTTTCCCTTGCATGAGAAGCTAGGGAAAGATACGATTTTGAATTCCACGTTGAAGTCCTACCTCAACTTTCTTAGTCATTATAGAATGACTAAGCCTGTAGTCAAGTACCACGATCTACTAGGATTGTTATAGACTTATGAGAAGGATCATCAACTCTACAAGGGATTGATGAATGTAGTGGGTGGTTTTACTTTAACAGTGCATCATCCCTTTAAGAAAGGAAAGAAAAAAATAAGAAGAAGGTGCAATGTGCTGCAGCGACTTAACCAAGTCAAACCAAGAAAATCAAGTTTGACCAGAGTCAGATAGAGTGCTTCTTCTGTAAAAAGCAAGGTCATTGGAAAAGAAACTATCCTCTTTACATTGCCTCTCTAGACCCAAACAAGCCAAGAAAGAAGAAAAATCAGTAAGCTATTGTTGGACAAGGTACTTATATAATAACACCTTGTAACTTCTCTATATATTATCTTACTATCCAGGTATTAGATACTAGAAGTCTAATTAATATTGCAATTCATTACAAGGACTTCAAGTTAGTAGAAGATTTGAAGATAATAAGAGATTCCTAAATGTTGAAGATGGAAGAGAAATTCCTGTTCTAGCTATAGAAGTTGTCAAGGTTGTTTTTAATGATAATGTCATTAGTTTGAGTGATTATCACTATTATTCTAGTTTTATGATGAATGTAATTTTTGTAGATCGTTTGAACAAAGATTGTTTTCATTTATCAATAAAAAGTGATTATTGTGATATCATTTCGAATGCTATTACTGTAATGCATGGATAATTTAAAAATAATATTTATATTATATCACAATATATAAGTATAGTATACATTTAGCAAATATCCAAAATTAGATAATGTGTCTGATATCTACCTTTGGCACTATAGGCTAAGTCATATTAACAAGAATAGGATAAACAAGTTAATTAATAAGGGTATCCTTGAGTTTAATGATTCTGAATCATTGCAATCTATGAATCCTGCCTTCTTATTAAGTGACTAGGTCACTTTTTACTAGAAAAGGTGAGAAAGCAACTAAAGTTCTAAGTCTAGTATATAGTAATGTATGTGGACCTATAAATACTTTAGCCATAGATGGATATTATACTTCATTTTGACCTATCAAGGTATGGGTACGTCTACTTAATAAAGCATAAATCAAAATCTTTTGAGATGTTCAAATGATTTTGTAATGAAGTAGAAAAATAAACTTATAAGAGTATTAAAACTCTTCAATCTGATCAAGGAGGTGAATACCTCACCAATAGGTTTTTGATATACTTAGAAGAGAATGTGATTCTTTTGCAATAGATACCTCTCGAGATATCTCAACATAATGGAGTGTCAGAAAGGAGGAATCAAACCCTGCTAGACATGGTTCGGTCCATGATGGGATTTGCAGGTTTGGTGATCTCCTTTTGGGGGTTTGCACTTGAGTCAGCTTATTACATTCTAAATAGAGTTCCTAGCAAGTCTATAGATAAAATACCATATAAGATATGGATAGGGTGTAAGCTGGGACTCACATACCTTAGAGTTTGGGGATGTCCAGCTTATATAAATGTTTAAAAAAAGATAAGCTCAGACCTAGGTCTAACAAATGTATCTTCATAGGGTACCTGAAAGAAACTAAAGGATATTACTTCTACCATACTGATGAATAAAAGGTGTTTGTCAATAATAGGATAGTCTTTTTATAAAAAAGAGTTTCTTGATGAAGGAATCAATGCCTATATGGCTAAACTTGAAAATGTTTAATAGATAAAAAAACCAACACCATTAACTGAATCCTTAGAACCAGATTTGATTAATTCAAAACTCGAAGCTTGTTGTAGATGCACCCTTAGAAAGATTTGGTAGAGTACCATATCAGCTAGATAGATGCTATGGTTTTTTAGTCCAGGATGGTGATCCCATTGAACTTGACAAAAATAATAAAGATCCTATCATCTACATGGATGCCATGTAGAGTTCTAACTTTAATAAATGGCTTGAAGCCATAAAGTGCAAAATGGAGTCGATGATGGTCGACAATGTATGGACACTCATTGATCCACCTGAAGAGATAAAATTTATTGGGTGTAAGTAAATTTTCAAAAAGAAAAGGGCACAGACAGGAAGGTGGAAACCTATAAAGTCAAGGAATATCATCAGTATTATAACATTGACTATGATGAAAAATTTTCTCCAATGGCAATGCTCAAGACCATTCGGATTATGTTTGTGATAGCAACACATCTTGATTTTGAAATCTAGCAAATGGATATAAAAATTATTTTCCTAAATGGAGAACTAGAAGAAGAGGTGTATATGATACAACCTGAAGGGTTCATATCCATAGATAAATCAAAGGTGTGTGAGTTTCAAAGATCCATTTACGGATTGAAGCAAGCATCAAGGAGTTGGAACATGCATTTTGATAAGGTGATTAGAATGTATGGATTCATTAAAAATGGAGAAGAGCCCTTTATATACAAATGAGCTAATAATTCAGTGGTCATATTTTTTATTTTGTATGTGAATGATATTCTTTTAATTGGGAATGACATTCTTGTATTGCAAGAAATAAAAAGTGTGGCTATCTTCTCAATTCTCCATGAAGGACTTGGAAGAAGAATCGTACATTCTTGGGATGAAGATCTATAGGGATAAATCTAAAAGGTTGCTAGGATTAATCCAGTCCTCTTTAAAAAGGTTTGTCCGACAACTTCTCAAGAGAGAGAATATGAGTAAGATTTCATATACCTCAGTAGTAGGGTCTATTATGTATGCCATGACATTTAGACAACCAAATGTGGCACACTCACTAAGGGTAGCGAATAGATACCAATTTGATTTAGGTGAGAACCATTGAAAGGTTATAAAGACCATCCATAAATATTTGAGAAATACTAAGGACTAATAGCTTATTTATGGAGATTCTGATTTGAAACTAGTAGGTTATACTGACTCCAGTTTTTAGTTAGATAGGAATGATAACAAGTATATCGTGATATATCTTTATCCTTAATGGTAGAGCAATCTACTGAAAAAGTTTCAAGTAGCATACTATGGCCGATTCAATATGTAAGGTGGAGTACATTGCAGCATCTAATACAGCAAAGAAAGTTATTTAGCTATGAAAATTCATCAATGAGCTTGGAGTGGCACCCTCCATTGATGGCCCAGTTTCTTTATATTGTGACAGCACTGGGGCCATACCTCAAGCGAAGGAATCAAAGTCACATCAACAAACTAAGCACATTCTGCATTACTACCACCTTGTCTGAGAAATCATGGATCAAGATGTGTTGATCTTTAGACGATTGACAAAAAGGAGAACTTGGCTGATCCATTTACTAAAGCCCTTGAAATCAAAGAGTTCAATGATCATAATTGATAAATGGGTATTCAATATTGTTCCAATTGGCTCTAGTCGAAGTGGGAGTTGTTAAGAAATATATCTTAAAGCCAATCATTTGGATTGTAGATGGTTCAACTTTTTTGTAAATTTATATATGAATAATTAATAAATAAAAGTTATTTTTGGCATTTCATCACATTGTATACATCTTTCTTTATGAACTCTTCTATGATGAAGTCCTTAGAACTATTTCTATTTGACAAAGGAGGATTTGTCATATTATTTTTAAACTTGTTCATGATCAAATAATATTTGGTTATCTAGAATGATAAGTTTATCAAGTATAGGTCATTATGTGCTATATGGGATGGTTATCCTCATAACTAAGGAGTATGGAGATACAAGTATGGATGCAGGTAAGTATAAGAGTACATTCACTAAATATGACCAACTCTGTAGAGTACTCTACTGTCAAGAGGATCTCATAGAAGGATATGGGTATAAGTCTCCCTGAAACTTGATATCACCATGGTAACTTGCAAGCAACTCACTATACTTTGATGCCAAACTACTTGAATTTCTAATTCAATAATAAAGGTTTCTAGGTACAGTCAAGTACTTGTTAAGTCAATGCATGAGTCAAGAAAGGATTGACCACTCTAAAATATTGGAGAACATTCTTTTTAGTGTTTTAATTTAGCAAAGCCTTAGCCAAGGTAATCCTTGTAAGGAGTCACAAGATTTATTATGTTGAGTACATCTGGATGTACCATTTGAGAGTTGGCAGTCAACTCTGAAGTCATCCTATGCATAAGGTCAAATGGATGAACTATATGATAACCATATGCCTGGGTTCTTGAATATTGCTTTGCAATCATTTGACCTATTAAACATTGGGTATCATTTGCTAGATGATGACATCGATTAGTTTAGAAAATTATTCCTGTGCTAATGGATTAGTATTTAAACCTATGGGATTAGATAATTACATTATATACAAGCATTAATTTAAGAATTAAGTTATCTTTATTTATTAAAAATTGATACTTCTATGCATCTTTTGTAGGATAGAGGATTGCTAATGCAAAGAGCTTAATTTGTGGGTTCAAATAAAAAAATTTGAAGCAAATTGGACTTAAAAATGAACTAAAATTAAGGTTCAAAGATCTCACTATATTTAGACTTGCATGAATTTTGAAGTAGTTGGTCTATGGTGGACCAGCTACTTAGTTTACAAAAAAGCAGAGGGTCCACAACTGCCATTAACCATGGTCCATGGCTGGGCATCATGGACCATGGGTGATTTTGATTGATCGCTGGCCAAGATGGTGGCTGGCGACCATCCCACCAGTCCAGTAAGCTCATGGTATGGCAAGCGATGAGGTGGTGCATTAGAGGTTGACGACGAGGCTAGTTTTGTAACAAAGATGATGGGAAGTCCTCATCCATCACAAGAGCTCGATGGTGTTAATGGTGAAGGCTTTGATAGTGGCAGCAGTGAGAGTATCAATAAGGTCAATGAGTCTAACAAAGATGCAGATGAAGGGCGGCATGGTGAAGGGATGGCAACGATAAACAAGGGATCACCCAAGCAAGGGGATCCTTGGCAAGGTACCGGCAATAGCAGTGGCAAGGTATCCAACAAACGATGTGGCAGTGGTGACAGTTCTGCTGGTGAAGAAGGCGATAGCTATGGTGATGGGTTTGGCAATCCATGGTTATAGGGGATCATTGGAATGGGAGGCCGATAGTGATGAAGACAGTGATAGTAGCAAGGGATCTGGCCATGCTCATGATAGCAGTGGCACATGGATGGCTCTAGCGAGGTTTCTTGAGCATGCGATCAAGCAGTGGAAAGCTAGATTTGAGATTGGGCAATGGTGGCTACCGCTCGAAGGAAGAAGATGGTTGTTGTCTGCACAAATCTGATGGCTAAAAGAAGATCTAATGGCTGGCTATGATCACGCATAATTCATGACGAGTTTTGGGCACCTAATGAAGATCCAATGGTAGAGAACTCCCAAGCAATCAAATGTTGAAGAGGATTTGAAATCAAATTTGGATGAGATTTGGATACTGTTCATGGGAGAAATCCTTCTTTCCTTATATTTCTTATTTCACACCCATCCAACCATAGATTTGTTGTAAAATTAAATCATAGCCACTTATGTATCCCTTTTATTTAGTCCCATATCAAAAAATCAAGAAAATCCTCTCCCTATTAACATCTATAAAAAGGCTCTTGTATCTCTACCTTGGAACCCAAGCTAGACTCCTTGGAATCCCTCTAGAGCCCTTGCATAGGGGGAAAAGAAGGGATCAACTTAGAAGCGACTAAGTGCAAAAGTCTTGAAATGAAGAGGAGATCTTGTAACAAAGCAAAGTGATTCTTTTGTTCTACACCTTTCTTATATATTTTTTTATTTTTATATACAATAAAAGATTATGCCTTTAGTTATAGATTCTTTATTTACTTTCTTTTATTTACTTTCTATTATGCTCTAATGTTAAATTAAGTTTAGGGACAACTCTTGCTTCCCGGAGACATGCCATGATCTATGGATACGGGATGTGCCGAGGGAAGAAGAGTTGAATATCTAGTACTTTCTAGAGATGCATTGTGATCTATGGATATGGGGTATGTCAAGGAAAAATAGGTTTTTTTCTAAGTTTAATTCTAATTATTTTGTAAAAGAGATATACTTTATACTTTCTAAAGATACGTCATGATCTAGTACGAGTACAAAGTGTGCCGAGGAAAGATAAATATTCTCCTAAATATAATTATAAAAGAAATACAATTCTACCTCGTTCAAGATTAACTCATAACCTACGGGATACTTTTTATAGGAATCAATTATTAGAATAATTTATTTTCTATTGATTTTTTTATTTAACAATAACTATTCTCTTTTCTTTTGTAATCACAACTTAGCCCTTAGGTCCCTAAGGATACAATTCTGACTCATCCTAGCTATAGAGTTTGAGTTGGTCAATTATTATAATTGATTGTCCATGATAGCAATCAAATTTTGACACTATTACCAGCAATCCTAGGCATGGTTGTGATTTTTTTCTAAAAAAAAAATTATTTTCAATTTAGTTCATAATTTACAGCCATCATAATTAATTTACTACTTCTATTTCTCTTATTGCTTTTCATATATAGTTGATTCTTGTATTCCTAATTTAATTTAGTTTCCTCTCACACATAATTAACTAAATTAAAAACTTACCTAAAAATAACCTAATATAAAAAGAAAACAAAAACATCGCATAACACTTAATTAAAATAAAGAAACTAATTAATCCTTAAAAACTTATTACTTGTATTCGACATCTTCTTTTTCTGCATTGCATACTTCATAAAATATCTTAAGGGTACTAAATCCTAAATAACATAAGGTCAGGATTTTATCACCCTTCTTTGACCCATAAACCACCACCCTACATACTGCATTAACCTAAGCCTTTAATCTAAAATCAATTAGATATTGGCCCCTAAGGATTTTCAAGCTTACTAGGACAAGGGATCTTAAGAGTTAGACCATGTTAGAATTAGCTAATTAATTAGTGTCTAGGAAAGGGGTTTAAGGATGATGTAGCCCTGAAGAAAGGTGGTTCTTTAATTGGTTTCATTGTCTGACCTGGCTAATTTATTTGGTATCTAAGGAAAGCAACAGGGGACCCCCACTGACCTTATCCTTACCTAGCTGGTTAGCTAGTTAGTTTCTGACTTAGAGGGCTCGAAGGCAACCTTGGAATAGTTAGAAGCTATTTAGAATTAGAGAATCCTAAAATAGAGAGTCCATTATATGCTAACTTGATTGTAATTAACATAAAACTTTAACTAATAATTCTTCTCTATTTCTCTTAGCTCTAGGATTTCTTAGGCCCTCCTCTTTATAATTCTTCTCTATCTTTCTTCTTTCTTCTTTTCTTCTCTCCTCTTCAAAATAATAATTACAAAAAAAAATAAAAGAGGATTACTCTGATTTAGGACCTTTGATTAAATATCCAAAACCATCAAAACAATCCGATGAATTAGAGAAAGGCTAGGAACATGGATCTCAATAGCAGAGTGGATAAGTTGTCCCACGCATTAGACAGTAGATTAGATGCCTTGTCTCATAAATTAGATCATCTACTAGCTATCAGACACTCTTCCACTCCTTTCTTTCTTCCTACATAATAGGCATCTCGATATATTTGAGCCCAACTCACTTTATGAATGAAGGCCCACCAATTTTTTGAGTCTAGGTATGACCAAATTTATCAAGATCAAACCCACATGGCTTACAAACCTGGAAAGAACCTATACTTTTATACTTACAACCCAGGTTGGAGGGCTCAACTAGATTTTTCACGGCAACCATATCTAGTGGTTATCCCAGTAATACAAAGATCTCTATTCATAGATGCACCTTATTATAATTAGTTCTATCCATATTATCAACCTTCTTCTACTCCTTATAGCCTATCATTTGAATAGAAGGTTCTACAAATAATAGATCGGATAAAATAAATAAATCGGGACCCACCTTTCTAACAAACCAACCCATATGTTGATAGGTTTGCTTAATTTCAACAACTAACTATACCTCAACAACAATCTATTGATGAGCTAATGAATTAAACTAATCAATTATTAATTAAACTTAATGAGGAGGAAGGAGAGTTGCCTAGTCAGCTTGAGAGTAACTTAAAGGGACACTACCAAGCTAAAAAATTTAATGACCCTTTAGTTTTTTTAAAAAATTAACTATAACTCTCGGGAATGAATTGGTCATAGAGCAACCCTACACCATCATAGAGACCAATATAGGTAATTCAATTAAGGTAGAAATATATAGAAAGAAATCAAATTATTGGGACAAACCACTTCCATCATCATCCTACTCATCTATGGCCTCTTTTCCAAATGCCCTAGAATCATCCACTCCTTTTTATGAAAAGGGAGAACAAATAGATAACATGATGGAAATAATTGAGGCTTTCCAAGAACCATAACAGAATAACACAATAGCAGAAGCTATACCTCCAATTCATCCCTAGAAGTCGTTAGATTCCTATCTGGCTCATATCAGGATGGATAACTTTAATGTAGATAGGTATATCACAGGGATGAATATACCTTACTTTGAAATCACTCTACTTTGGATTGAACAATATGAACTAGCACTTAACCCCCTAATAGCTCCCTTGTTAGACTCACCACCTGATCTAGAGTTGAAGCCACTTCCTGTCACACCCACTGATACCTTACTGGTGATCCCTAACCAGGAAAACCAAATTATCAGTATTCTAAAGATGCATAAAAAAGCTATTGGATGGGATATCTCTAAAATAAAAGATAATGATCTTGAAAATTTTTTAATTGATTTCTCCATATTTGGCACTACTTTCGAGGATTGCCTCCAAAATCTATTGACCATCCTAAAATAATGTTGAAGATAGACTTAAGATTAACTTGGACAAAGTACCATCATGAAGGGATAATGTCATGACACATCATACCCAAGAGTACCATCATGAAGGGATAATGTCATGACACATCATACCCAAGAAAGGGATTAGGGTAGATCTAGCTAGAGTTAGAAAAGTTTTCAAGTTACTACCCCTACTCTCGGTCCATCATACACAATCCCTTCCTGATCTTCATCCAAACAATGATAATTTTTTTGAATCTTGGTCTAGCATGCTTGCCCTAGGCACTCTATTGATCTGAGTTAATCATCATAGAACAGTCTATAAAATTTTTCTACCATGATGACAAGGCCTTCTAATTGGTTCTATCCTTTGAAAATCTTGAGGGATGTATCCATGTTCACATCGGTTACACTCCCTCATAGCATTTAGCTGGAAATGTTAAACTTAGCACATGTTGGAAGACAACCCAACAATTTCATTTTATCTTAACTTTATTTTAATATAGTTGTAGAAACCTAGGAGGAAGGAACAAGAACACATGAATCTACGAAGCCCTCTTCAACTCTTGAAGCACACTTATCCCAAGTGCATGCTCTCCTTTTCTTTCAATTGCTTATTTTATTTTCCCACTCCATTGAGGATAATGTCAATTAAGTTGGGGGGAGAAAAATAACTTACTTAAGATCCCGAGAATGGTTAGAAATAATTATGTTTTGTGTACCTGACTATTGTCTCGATTTAGAGTTACTAGGTATCCTAATCAATGATTGATTAATAGTCTAGATAATTCTAGAGATACTAAGGAACAAATTATTAAGAAAATAGTAGGGTTTAGACTAGAAACAATTTCTCAAGCAATTCTAAAATCTTTTGATCATTGATCTCAATGAAGAATCTACTTTGTGAGGTTATTATTGTCCAAAAATGGAGCCCAAGAGGGGGGCTGAATTGGGTCTTTCAAAAAGTTTAAACAATTGTGTTGGACTTGAAGTGTTTGTGAAATATAGTGATTTAGCTCTAAAAGATATGCAGCGGATAACAGCAAATTAAATACAAGGAATAAAGAGCAAGTAATAGAGTGAGCAATCACACACAAACACAAAGTTTTATAGTGATTCGGTGCAATCAAAGCACCTACATCCACTCCCCAAGCCTCTCTTGGAAATTTCACTATAATCTCTTCAAGATTACAGCCAACTTGTTTTCCAAGGCTCACAAGTCAAAACCTAAGTTGGTTTTGTCACCCAAACTCTCCAACAACCTTTACAACTTGTTTTATCTTCAGGCTCATAAGTCAAACCCTAGTTGATTTTATCACTTTGGCTCACCAACAACCTTTACAACCTAGTTTCAAAAACCTTGAAAGCTAGGTCAACAAAGAACAAAGTCAAAGATATAAGAATAAAAGTATAATCAAACTCTCTTATAAAGTGAAATATGGAAGTTTTGAGGCTCTTGATGATTGCTTGACTTGTCTCCTTCTTTGAAATCACTTCAAAGACACTTTTGGAATGCTGAAATGAAGGCTTGTAAGCTTTTTCAGTGGAATCTTCTTTTTTCGACTTTGGAAGTGAAGTTTTCAAGAAATGTGTTATCTCTTATGTGTTTAATGCTTCATGAATGAGTTTGGTGAAGCTTAAATACTTCAAAAACTTTCAAAAAATAATTTGAGACCATTGGTGGAGCAAAACTTGCTATTCGAAGCTTGTAGGGATCAATTCTATCTCTTAAAAAATATAGCCGTTATAGCTGTCAGAACCCATGAGTCGACACTTGACTTCTATGAGTCGATACTTGAGTCTTCATAAGTTGACACTTGGGTTAATATAAGTCAACTCAAGGTATAAACACTTGAAAAACCAGGGTTCTATCCTTTTTTTGTTCTCCAGCTTTGAGTAAACACTTGAACCATGTGAGTCGACACTTGAAACTCCCGAGTCGACACTTGCATTTCCTGAGTCGACAATTGATAGAAAAACCTTCAAATGGCATATTTCTATATCTTCAAAAATCTCAGGCTATGAGTTGACACTTCATTTCTGTGAATCGACACCTGACTTTCATGAGTCAACACTTGATTCCTGTGAGTCGACACTTTGCATGCCAAAGGAATTTTCTGCATGCCAGTTTCTAAAGTGTTGACACTTAGTATACCATGAGTCGACACTTGACTCTGTAACTTGTCAAAAACTTGTGCCAACCTTCAATATTCAAAATGTTCTTCAATAAAACTTCAATAAACTTTCTTGTAAAGCTCCGATTGATCTATTTTGAGGCCTTTTTCAGTTGAGAAGGCTTCTTAAGATATGAAAATTACTCAACTTCCAAAGAGTGCCACGATACTTTTATATTGAGAATTTGAGGTACCTGTATCCTGAAACTCATAACTACAATTGAAATATTAGTATAAAACATATACTCAACATTTTGTTAGTCATCAAAATCAGGGAGTAAAGCCAACAATCTTCTCCTTTTTGATGATGATAAAACCTTGAGTATATAAGCATTTAAATTCAATTAAAGATACTGAACACTTATTCAAGAGAGCGTACACTTTAAATTCAACATATCAAGGTTTATACAACATAGTTTCATGGAGGAGAAGTACCAAACAAGGTTGAAAGATTTTTTCTCTCCCCCTATGTTTGATAAGTTCTAAAATATTTCAAAATTTATAGAAAATGCTTATATATGTATCTTATTCCCCCTTTTTGTCAACATTAAACATAAAAAAAAGGAGTAAACTCTCCCTTAGTTAATGTATACAAGGTTGGTTAGAGGCTATGATCCAAAAATTAATAAATATCAGTTAGTATCAGAGCCAATGGACAAAAACAAGAGTAATCATGAGATAAACACAAGCTTTCAGCTTTCATATATTCAATGAGAATTTCAGTACAACATTGCTTGCATAGCATAAACTGATACATGACTAAAACTGATACATAGTAAAGGTAAACATAACCTGATACATAGTAAGCTAAAAGCATAAACATAATGATGGGGGACATGTATCGAATGATGCATTTGAAGAATTAGATGGTCTAAATGAAAATGAAATAGATAAACATGTAGCTATTCTACGTAAAAGAAATAGAATTATATGAAAGGAACATAAGGAAAAGAACTAGACTAGAAAAGAATCTCTCAAAGTAATTAAGAAGGGATCTTCGTGGTTAGGAAACCACACAGGTTAGGGCTAGCCTACTTTCCTATTTCAGATCTGAAAGAATTTTATAAAGATGGCTATCCGGCTATTAATAATCTGAAATTCAGAAAAGGGACACTCAAGTTGAAGTACTGAGAATAGCAAGGAGTTTACTATAGATCTAAAGGCACCTTGTTTATGATTCCTTGGCACAGTAGACCTTCACCTTGAAAACTAGGAGACCCGGGGATCCTGCATAGATACATAGTAAAATTAAAAGATTTAGGTGGAAGAATGGAGAAATGGAAGAGGAAATTAGGAATGGAAGAAATGGCTTAGATTTGGCTTTAAGTAGATCTCCTTTGGCGTCCTTTGCATGAATCATCTTCAATTGTTGGCGTGGAGAACTCCATTATAGATGACCTCTTTTGGAAGATGGGAAGGCTGAAATTGGAGAGGCTTGAAGAGGATTCTTCAAGGGTGGCCGAATGGGATTGGAAAAGGGACTAGTAGCTTGTTTGGTTAAGTATCCTAGGTCTCACACCTACCTTCTCTCAAGGGTCTTTGGCTAGCAAAGGAAGAAAGCTTTCTTAGAAAAAAATTTCATTTCATTCATCATTCCCATTACAAGAGAATTCTAGGAGCTTTTATAAACCTTAAGCTCCTTTTCAAATTCAAAATGCAACACTTTTCATGAAGAAAATCAAGGGGTGTCCCATGAAGATAGGAGTGGCCCATTCAAATTTAAATCTCCTAATTACAAGGTGGGCACCCATAAAGAGTGGAGCTTCATTCAAATTTGAAAATTCATGGTTGATGTGTCTTGGTGATGTGGCATGATTTATCCTCCAAGTTGGCATGACTTGTCTTCCAAGGTGGCATGGTGCTTTGATGATGTGGTGCTCCAAGTAGTTGGTGAAGTTGGTTGCACTCATTCTTGCTTAATTGATGCCCAATGCAAGTAGATCTTGAACCCGACTCAATACAAAGCCAATTTAACTCTAATTGGACCCAAATTAAAATAAAACAGGACTCAATTATTCAAATAAAATAAATACAGGACTCATAGACTTAAATTTCTAGTCTTCTATCCATAAAGAACTTGGCATTAGCTGAAGCCTCTTCCTGAGCCTGGTGCCCACACCAATTCTCCCCAGGTGGGAGGAACTCGACCCTGTCGAGTAAGGATCGGTTTGACCGTGGTATTTTTCTAATATATCTGGGTCAATTTGTTGTAAATCCTCTCGGGTAATCCAGGAGTCTTCAGATTCCGGTCGACCGTGCCAACGAACCAGATAACGCTGATAACCCTTATTTCTAGTAGTAATCACTTGGTCATCTAAGATACATTCAATCTTGTCTCTCCGGTCTAGTGAAATTGCTGGTGGACACTCAGGTAGGGTTTCACTCTCAAAGGCAGGGTGAAGTTCAAAAGGCTCTCTCGGAATTAATGCCGGTTCTTTAAATTCTTTCAGATCAGAAACATTAAAAGTGGAGCTAATGCCATAATCAGGTGGTAACTCTAATACATATGCATTAGATCCTATTTTCTTAATTATTTTGAAAGGTCCAGCTCCCCGGGCATGCAATTTCTTCATAGTTCCCGGTGGAAACCTTTCAGGTCTAAGTTTTATCATGACAGAGTCCCCTTCATTAAATTCCTTTATCCGTTTATGTGAATCAGCCACATGCTTATAAACTTCATTACTCATTTGAATTTTCTTACTAATTTCCTTATGTAATTCTTTAAGATGCTGTGCATATGACTCGGCAGACTCAGATACACGTGCATGTGTGGGTAATGGGATAAGGTCGATAGGTCTCCTAGGTCTGTACCCATGGACAATCTCAAAGGGACTTCTACCAGTAGACCTATTGACTGAGCTGTTGTATGCGAACTCAGCACGAGGTAAAAGTAAATCCCAATTTCCCAGATTCTCTCCAACAAGGCACCTTAATAAGTTCCCTAGACTTCTATTTACAACTTCAGTTTGTCCATCAGTCTGAGGGTGGTAAGCAGTTGAGAATTTTAGTTTTGTTCCTAGTAGGTGCCAAAGAGTTTTCCAAAAATAGCTTGTGAAACGGACATCCCTATCTGAAACAATGGTTTTAGGTAACCCATGTAACTTGACTACTTGATCAAGAAAAAGCTTGGCTACCCTGGAGGCATCAAAAGTTTGGGAACAGGGTATAAAATGGGCCATTTTCGAAAATCTGTCGACCACTACAAAGATTGAATCGTGTTTTCTAAGGGTCTTGGGCAGTCCTAAAACGAAGTCCATGCTAAGATCCTGCCATGGACAATCCGGCACAGGTAAAGGAGTGTATAACCCGGTGTTTTGTCTCTGATGTTTGGCAACCGCACATGTCCTACATCGGGCAACAATATTGGCTACTTGTCTCTTAAGGCCTGGCCAGTAAAATTTCTCCTCAATTATCAATATGGTCTTGTTTCTTCCAAAATGGCCAGCCAAACCTCCAGCATGGGTTTCCCAAATTAGAAAATCTCTCAAGGAAGTCTTCGGAACACAAAGCTTGTTTTCCTTAAATAGATAATCATCTAAAAGGGTGTACTCACTGTGGTCACTAGATGGTCCTAATTTCAGAGCTTGGTAAACTTCACTAAAGTCTGGACAATTATCATACTCATCCGTAAGTCTTTCAAATCCAACGACTTCAGTGCTAATCGAGTTCAGAAGCAGGGCTCTACGACTTAATGCATCGGCCACCTTATTCTCAGTTCCAGCACGATGTCTTAGGACAAACGTGTAGGCCTGGATGTATTCGACCCACTTGGCATGCCTAGGATTCAGCTTTTTCTGGGAACTAAGGAATCTAAGGGCCTCGTGATCAGAAAACAGGACAAATTCATGTGGTAGTAGATAGTGCCTCCAATACCTTAAAGCTTGCACTACCGCATAGAGCTCTTTATCATAGGTGGAATACTTAAGCTTGGCTTCATTTAATTTTTTCACTAAAGAAAGCTATGGGATGGCTCTCTTGGCTTAAAACTCCACCTATTCCAACTCCAGATGCATCACAAGCAACCTCAAAAACCTTGGAAAAATCAGGCAATCTTAAGATAGGTGCTTGTGTCATTTTCTTCTTAACATCTAGGAAAGCCCTATCAGCAGCTTTTGTCCATTCAAATTGGCCTTTCCTAATGCAATCTGTGATTGGCGCAACTATGGTACTAAACCCTCGAATGAATCTTCTATAAAAAGTAGCTAGGCCATGAAAACTTCGTACTTCATGAATACTTTTTGGCACTGGCCACTCAACAATTGATTTGATCTTTTCAGGGTTAGCAGAAACTCCGTCAGGTGTGACAACAAAACCTAGAAAAATGACTCTTTGGGTAAAAAAGTCACATTTCTTAAGGTTTGCAAAGAGATTATTTTCCCTAAGAGCTAAACAGACTTGATTCAAGTGGTCCAAATGGTCCTTCTGGGTCCTGCTATATATAAGAATGTCGTCGAAGTAAACTACGACAAACTTTCCTATAAATAACCGTAGGACTTGATTCATAATCCGCATAAAGGTACTAGGAGCATTGGACAGTCCGAAAGGCATTACTACCCACTCAAAAAGACCCTCCTTGGTCTTGAATGCAGTCTTCCACTCATCCCCCGGTCTAATCCTAACCTGATGATAGCCACTCTTAAGGTCAATCTTTGAAAATATTGTTGCTCCGGCCATCATATCTAACATGTCATCCAAACGGGGTATGGGAAACCTATATTTCATTGTGATCTTATTAATGGCACGACTATCAACGCACATCCTCCAAGTGCCATCTTTCTTAGGGGTCAGTAATGCTGGTACTGCACAGGGACTCAAACTCTCTCTAATAAATCCTTTCCTAAGGAGATCCCCTACTTGTCTTTGTAACTCTAAATGTTCGGTAGGGTTCATCCTGTAGTGTGGAAGGTTGGGGAGGGTGGCTCCTGGGACCAAGTCAATGGCATGCTGGATGTCCCTAAGTGGTGGAAGCTGGTCAGGTAGGTCATATGGAAATACATCCTTAAAGTCTTCTAACACTTTAGCCACTTCCCGAGGGCGTTCTTTTTGGGAAGGCTCCTGAATTTCCTTAGTGGTTAAAATCCAAACATGTGTACCCTCAGTGAGTTCTTTCTCAATTTCCTTTTCAGTGATCAAATTGACTCCCGTTTTCTTTTCCTTTAGGTGGCTTGATCCTCTCTTAACAGTGTCCTTAGGTGGTGTTGGGTTAATCACAAACTTCTTTCCTAGGTGCATGAATGAGCAAGAATTTGATCGGCCGTATAGGGTCGCATCATGGTCAAATAACCAGGGTCGACCTAGGATGATACTGCTCACTCCCATTGGTAAGACATCACACCACACTTTCTCCTGATAGGACTGTAACTGGATTTGGACTAGGCACCTATGTTTGATAGGAATTGAAGTGGAGTCTATCCAAGAAACCTTATATGGAGTCGGATGGGGAACTGTGGACAAGCCTAAAGTTTTGACAGAACTAGTGGATATGGCATTTACACAACTCCCACTATCTATGATTATTTTACATACCTTATCCCCTAACTTGATGAATGTTTGTAGGATGTTAGTCCTACGCCAATCTTCCTGTGTTGCGTTTTGGGTAAGGATGCATCTAACTACTCCCAACATATCAGGCTCTATTTGTTCCTCGTCTCCTTCATACTCTTCAGCCAAATTGTCCTCAGCCTGATATACTTCCTCGACATTATCACCTAGGGGTTCTTTGGGTTCAGACTCACTTTCTTCTAATTCTCCTATGTGTAAGGCCCTAGTTGGACAATTGCTAGCGTAATGGCCTAACTTATGACATCTATAGCAAGCCACATTAGAATTTGGAGTCCTCTGAACTTCTGGTGCTTTACCCCTATCATCTCTACGGGTCAGAGAGGTGCTAGGGTTGGGTCGACTAGGTCGCATCTGATTTGTTCCTGGCTGCTGACTAGGTGCACTAGTTCTAGGGGGTTCGGGTTTGCGATAAAATGGTCCCCTATGAAATCTCTCAGCATCTCGTGCTACCTGGTAAGCTAGCTCTAAGTCATGGACTTCTCTCAGAAATAACTCTTTCTGGATCTCTTCTCTCAATCCTGCCCTAAATCTCGACAAAGTAACTGACTCAGACTCATCTACATTGCATCTCATTACAAATTCATCAAATTTGGCAATGTATTCGGCTACACTCTTGGTTCCCTGGGTCAATCTCTGCCACTGGTCTAGAAGTCTCTGGTGGTAGGACATAGGAAGGTACTTCTCTCTAAGCCTAAGTTTCATTGCCCTCCAGGTTACTATAGGAACATCACCTCTTTGCCTAATGAACCTCTCGACATTTCCCCAGTATAGCCTAGCCTGACGAATTAACCTAAGCTTCGCGAACTTGCATTTTCTCTCCTCTGTCATGTCATACCAATCAAAGTACTGATCCATCTCTCCCTCCCAATCTATGTAAACCTTAGGATCCAGATTTCCATCGAATGTTGGTGCTTCCAATCTAATACTCCTAAGGGCTCGCTCATCACGGTCTGTCTGATCCTGATTGTGTCTGCTAGGGTTTGGCTCATAGACTGGATCATGGTGTGCTATCCTAGGATTTGGGTCATGGACTCGATCAGGATTGGGCCTCCTAGGATTTGGCTCGACGAAATGGTGTTGATGAAGAGTTCTTCTAGGGTTGATGGGTGTCTCAAACTCGAATTCAGGCTCTAACTCATTTTGGACTTCATGATTTCCTCCAGGGGTATGAGCTTCTATTCGATCAAGTCTAGCAGTGATGTGGGTTATCTGATCAGTCAAGTTTTGATTGGTCTGGGCTAATTGATCAGTTAAGTTTTGGTTCAGCCTGGTCATTTGGTCATTCAAGGATTTCATTAGACTCTCAAAGTTTTGTTCCATGGTTACACTAGATTGGGCTTGGGTTTGCTGATAAGGTGCTCCTGATCTAGTTGCCATGCACACGGACTCAACTCGGACTAGGGGTTTTGCTAGACCTAGAGTACAAATCAAATATAAGGTCAAATTGACAATCCGGGTTGTAGTAACTTGGCACCTGGCCAGGTAAGTGTAAGGTTAGTGGAGGTTCCTCTTTGCTTGCCTTAGACACCAATTTGAAATTGGCCAGGTAAGCGAACCAACCCACTTTCCTTCGGGCTCTAGTCCCTGAACCACTTGCCTAGACACCAGATACAAGCACACACAAACAGGGTGTCAAAGTTGGCTTGACACTTGACTCGACCCGACCTTGTGGGTGTCCCTAGCTCGCTAGAGAAATTAAATGTCTAATCCATTTTAATTAGGGTTGGGCTCGTTATGCAAGTTGATGATTTTTGGGCTAGGGACAGGTAATGAAATCCTGACCCTATGTCAATTTGATGCCCTTAATTTTGTTTACCATGAAATGAATGCAACAAACATATGGATCCAAATTTCAGGTGCAGAATTAGTGTGTTGCAGTTCTCAAGTGATGGAAAAGTGCAATGTAACAGATTCAAAAAAATTTAAAAAAATCACAGAAGATTGCTAACTTCTAGATGATATGCCATACGAAAGGAAATTTAAAAATAAATTTTATACTATGCTGAGCAGATACTGAAATCTAGATAAAAAAAAATAGGACTGAACATAAAGGAATTTCAGTGATAGTGATGGGATGCGAGAATTTTTATTTTTTTTGTAATTTTTTTCTGAAGATGAAATTTTACGTGATGATAACTGACTTAATATGGAGTAGAAAAAAAATTATTTCAAATAAAAATTAACTACTTTCATTCAGACTTTTATGCAAATCTCAGTCAGCTCATTCAGAAATATAGCAAGCAGAATTTAAACAAACAAAGGCATTTACATACCAAACTTCAACCTAAAAATTCACGTCCGGCCAGGGGCTCATTATTCCCATGGGTCGTGACAGTGTACTGGTGTACACCCGCTCAGGAGGCGTGAATTTTAGATCTAGATTGGATTTTAAAAATAATAACTAAGTAGCATGTATGAATGCTATGCATGCAGAAAATTTCAGCAACCTACCTAAATGCACAAATTCAAAAGTAACCCTAACCTACCATGCTCTGATACCAAAATGATGGGGGACATGTATCGAATGATGCATTTGAAGAATTAGATGGTCTAAATGAAAATGAAATAGATAAACATGTAGCTATTCTACGTAAAAGAAATAGAATTATATGAAAGGAACATAAGGAAAAGAACTAGACTAGAAAAGAATCTCTCAAAGTAATTAAGAAGGGATCTTCGTGGTTAGGAAACCACACAGGTTAGGGCTAGCCTACTTTCCTATTTCAGATCTGAAAGAATTTTATAAAGATGGCTATCCGGCTATTAATAATCTGAAATTCAGAAAAGGGACACTCAAGTTGAAGTACTGAGAATAGCAAGGAGTTTACTATAGATCTAAAGGCACCTTGTTTATGATTCCTTGGCACAGTAGACCTTCACCTTGAAAACTAGGAGACCCGGGGATCCTGCATAGATACATAGTAAAATTAAAAGATTTAGGTGGAAGAATGGAGAAATGGAAGAGGAAATTAGGAATGGAAGAAATGGCTTAGATTTGGCTTTAAGTAGATCTCCTTTGGCGTCCTTTGCATGAATCATCTTCAATTGTTGGCGTGGAGAACTCCATTATAGATGACCTCTTTTGGAAGATGGGAAGGCTGAAATTGGAGAGGCTTGAAGAGGATTCTTCAAGGGTGGCCGAATGGGATTGGAAAAGGGACTAGTAGCTTGTTTGGTTAAGTATCCTAGGTCTCACACCTACCTTCTCTCAAGGGTCTTTGGCTAGCAAAGGAAGAAAGCTTTCTTAGAAAAAAATTTCATTTCATTCATCATTCCCATTACAAGAGAATTCTAGGAGCTTTTATAAACCTTAAGCTCCTTTTCAAATTCAAAATGCAACACTTTTCATGAAGAAAATCAAGGGGTGTCCCATGAAGATAGGAGTGGCCCATTCAAATTTAAATCTCCTAATTACAAGGTGGGCACCCATAAAGAGTGGAGCTTCATTCAAATTTGAAAATTCATGGTTGATGTGTCTTGGTGATGTGGCATGATTTATCCTCCAAGTTGGCATGACTTGTCTTCCAAGGTGGCATGGTGCTTTGATGATGTGGTGCTCCAAGTAGTTGGTGAAGTTGGTTGCACTCATTCTTGCTTAATTGATGCCCAATGCAAGTAGATCTTGAACCCGACTCAATACAAAGCCAATTTAACTCTAATTGGACCCAAATTAAAATAAAACAGGACTCAATTATTCAAATAAAATAAATACAGGACTCATAGACTTAAATTTCTAGTCTTCTATCCATAAAGAACTTGGCATTAGCTGAAGCCTCTTCCTGAGCCTGGTGCCCACACCACATAAACAGCATGGTAAACATCTATGAGGCTACTCCTCATCAGATGGAAGCTCAAAGTAAATAGGAGCACTAATCCTGGTCCTAGAAGTAAGGAATCTGGGGGTCTTAAGAGTTCTATGGCTCCTAGTCCTAGTGGAAGGACAAAAATGGGGTACAACCCAGGAAGATCTAGTAGGCAGAATCTCGGCTGGTGTCAGAAACACAGGTGTAGTGGCAAGTTGATCATCTCTAGGAGGAACTGTAGGAGCAAATAGAGTATGAGCCTCTCTACTGATGATCTCGTAGTCTCCTATTCTGTCATCACTATCATCGCTATCATCATCAAGGACATCGTATCATCACCACCACAGCCATCACCATCACCACCATCACCTCCATGTCCATCACCACCATCATGAGTGTCGTCATGTCTATCTAAGTGGTCATCATCAGCTGCTAGTGGAAAAGGAGGTGGATCTGAAGGTGCACTCAGAGGCAACAGGGTTCTCAAGAGATCATGAATCTTGATAAAGCTCGCCTCCATAGACTGTCTGATCCCTGAGAGCTAACTATCATTATGAGCTCTCAATCCCTCAATCTCAATCCAGAGCTAGTAATCCTGACTCCTAGTCCAATCATCTCGCTCCTAACCTCAGCAAACTCATGTCTGACATGCTTCTCAAAGGATAACTCAGTAGATATACAAGAAGCAGTAGCAGGTAAAGAAACTGGTGTAGGTATGACAGGCTCAGATCTAGAAGCTGTAACAGGTGCAGGTCTAGGAGGTGTCAACTGCTTAGTTGGCTCAGAAGGTCCTATCTCAGTAGCTCTAATCTCATCCTCCTCGTCTGGCTCCTTACCAGACTCCCGACGCACCCATCTCCTAGCCATGCTCCGATATCCTATATAATGTAGAGAATGCTCGTCGTACACGTCAGTGTGTAGAATATCTTTGGAGGCCTCCTCCTCTAAAGGTACATGATAAGCTCTAAAGAGACAAGTCAGCCCCATCCCGTATAGAAGGCACGTCGATGCTAGGTCATAGCCTCTCTCATCTAGCTCAGCATCAAAGCTGGGAGGTTGATGGCCCTCCTCTATGTGAGGCAAACCATCAACACCAGCTCTCTCTCAGTGATAAAATCGAACGACCGATCTTCGATAGAAGAATCCTCACTATGAAGTGGTGAAGAAGCCACATCTCTACAGATAGCTGACTCGCGATGACTATGGTCACACCGCAAACATCATCTCACTTCAAGATACATCGAAATGACTCATCTCTGTCTCCAACACTGGTGGCAACAATTCCACAATAGGGTATATCCCATACTCTACTCAAAATCTCCTCAGAAACAGGAATCTCAATGCCTCGGACTGTGGCACTCCAAAGCAATCCTCCGGAGGCTAAACTTCGATAGAACTCTTGGATAAGATGTAGATAATATTTCTCCTTCATGGTACAAAAAGAGATCAAACCACCTGCCTCAAGAATTTGACCTAGACCAAAACCCTCATGGTCGAAGAATGCTAAGTCAACTCATCGACCAGCAGCAATAATCTTCCCTGATACTCTATCAGCCACGGGGGAATGAGGGGGTGCCACACTCTCAGACTACTATCCTCTATCACTTCGAGCCTTGGTTCTTCTTTCAGTTGAACCCTGACACAACCTTTTCTTGGAGACTATTTGCTTGCAGGGACCCATGTTCACCAAAAAAAGAAGGAAAAAGGGAAGGAAAAGGTGAACTAGGAATGGCCAAAAGAAGAAGGAAATGACCAAAAAGGGAAAGAGGAGGTCGACGGGAATAAAATAGTGAGGGCAGGAACAAAATTGGTTAAGGGAATGGAAAAGAAGGAAGAAATGTGGGGGAAAAGGCAATGGTTTGGCCGATTCACAAGAAATCATAAAAAAAATCGACTCGAAGAGACTAGTAAGGGGAGTTCGGCTGAAATAACAAGAAACATGATGAAAACCATGAAGAATTAGACCAAATCAAAAGGAAAAACTCAGACAACATAGTGAGGAACGGTCCAAATGAGAGAAAATGAGGATTTTACCGGAATTTTGAAGGGCATGGATGGAAGAACACTATTCCGAGGACAATGGAGAGCTTGGCAACCACTAGGATAGAGGGAAAACAAGAAACAAGTGGCTCGGATTAAATAGTTAATGCCCTAGAAATATCGAATTTTCGCCCGTGAGTCGACACTTCGAATTTGGTCAAGTGTTGACACTTTGCCAAAAATCAAGTGTTGACACTTGGCCAAGAAGTCTCAAAAAAATCAATAAAAATTACAAAATCAAGGGGGTTTCTAGAGATGGGTTTAAGATATAAAAGATATGACATTAGAGTACAAGAATAAGATTTGAAGGAGTCCTACACAAAAGGATCTATGATACCGAACTCTCTTCTAATCATGCAAAATCTTTCTTCATTCAAGGGTTTAGTAAAAATATCAGCTAATTGATTATCAGTACAAACAAATTCAAGCATCATATTAAAGTTTTGCACATGATCTCTTATGAAGTGATTCATATTTCAATATGTTTGCTTCTTGAATGTTGCACATGATTCTTAGTTAAATTGATTGCACTATTATATCATATCTTATGGGTGTCTTAGTTAATTTGATACCAAAATCCTCAAGTTGTTTTTGATCCATAGGATTTGAGCATAACAACTTCTAGCTGCTATATATTTAGCTTCTGCCATAGATAGAGCAATTGAATTTTGTTTCTTGCTACTCCATGAAATCAAATTAACTCTAAGAAATTGACAAGTTTCACTAGTACTTTTTCTATCAAGTTTATATCCAGCAAAATCAGCATCAGAATAAGCAATCAATTCAAATGATGAATCTCTAGAGTACCAAAGAACTCCTAGGCTATCAAACATTGAAGATGATATTGTTGGGAATTATGTTCCGAAGCCAATCGTCTAGGCTGTAGACGGTTTGCTATCTTGTATTTGTATGTAAATTTTTAATAAATAAAAGTTATTTATTTTGGCTGTTTATCGTATTTACATTTTCTTGAAATGAACTCTTGTATGATGGAGTCCTTAGAACTACATTGTTTTGATATAGAGAAAATATATCATGTAGTTCTTAAAGTGGTTTACAACCAAAGGATACATTGTTATAGGATGACAATGTATCAAGTGTAGGTTGTTGTATGTCACATTTGTTGGTTATCTGTTTATCCAAGGAGTGTGGAGATACTAGTGTGACAAGCAAGTGAAATGTATGACATTTCACTAAACGTGACCATCTGCAGAGCTCCCTTCTGCCAAAGGGTTGCTCATGAAGGGATATAGATATATGTGTCCCTCAGACTTGAGGTCACCATGGTAGCTTGCAAGCAACTCACTATACTTTGATGCCCGACTACTTGGATTTTTAATCTAGTGATGGAAGGTTTCTGAGTATAGTCAAGTACTTGGATCAAGATGGAATTGACCTCTCCAAAGAGTTTGGAGTGAATAACTCACTATGTCTCAATTCAACAAACCTTGGCCAAGATAGTTCTTGTGAGGAGTCACAGAACTTGTGAGGAGTCACAGAACTTGTGAGGTTGAGACATGATCTGGATAAGCCAAATTAGGGTTGGCAATCAAACTCTAGATCATTTTGAGCATTATGAGGTCAAAGGGATGAATTATGTAGCAACCATATGCCAGAGGTTTTTGTGAGGTACTCTGCATCTTCGACCTATCCGGATGTCGGGTATCATTGCTAGATGACGACTTTGACTGGTACTGAAAATGCTCCAATGCCACTGGCTTAGTGTTTGAACCTATGGGATCATGCATCATAGAGGATTTCTATCTGATCTTTTGGCTAATAGATGATTGAGAATCATTTGACATCACCGGAGGTCAATTTGATTGACTAGGTTCGTAGTGTCGACACTTGGAATTTTGCAGGTGTCGACACTTCACCAGTGTCAACACATGGTAATTTTCATGAGTTGACACTTCCTGTGATGAATAGAATTCTGGGAGAGTTTCGTGGGTGGGTTCTGGACAAGTTTTGACCTGGTTTGAATTTTGAATTCAAACCAATTTTGGCTCCAAGGCTATATGGTATGAAAGTCACATATACCTTAATGGGTTGGACCCATTTGGTATGGCCTTGATCCTCTCCCCTCATCTATCCTCCTTCCTATTTCTCCTTCTCTTAGCTGCACCTATAAATGAAGGTCATTATATAGGCTGCAAGGATTACAAGTTACAACACTACTAGAGAGAAGATAGAGAAGGGTTGTGAGAGTTCTAGAGATTGGGTGTGAGCAACTTAGCAGTCAAGTTAGGTCTTGGAAAGAGAGGTTTTGGGAAGGGGTTCCTACTCTCCTCCTAGTCTTCTTGGAAGAAGAAGATCGATCAAGGATCCCAAAGAGCTAGCACTCCGAGGGAGTTGATCAGAGTCGAGCCCAGGTGTGGATATTCTGTAGAGGCCAGACACATGTGTGGCTTGAGCACCCTCCTCCTTCTTACAGCACTTCCACTGCTTCTCTCTTGGTATAAAGGTATGGTACTTTTATATTTGCTGTATCTCTTGCTTTGATATTATATGCATACTAGGTCATTATGCTAGATCCTGTTGCGGGCAGATCGGTAGATCGTTTAGATCTATCTACCGAGCCTTCCACTATGCATGATTTAAAATTATTTTAAAATGCATATCTTTCTACCCTGTTTTCTTGCATATTATATGCTAGGTGTAGATGTTTTTCACCTTCAATGGTATCAAAGCAATAGGTTCCTTTTTGTAGTATAATGATTCTAGCATGCTAATAACATCACTTTTTAAGTACTTGGATTAAGTGCTTCACCATGGCCGTCGGGTCATAGGAGAAAAGTAGGGCTACAAGACCCTCTTTTCCCATTCAATGGGATCTCCTATGGCATGTAGGGGTGTCGATATGATTGACTCTTGATAAAAAAAAAGAAGCAAGAAAATGTAGATTAAAAATATTTTAATCTAATGAAATGATCATAAAATAACTTTAGATAAGATCTAAGAGTTTTTATTGATCGATTTTTATTGAATATTTGGAGAAACATTGGATTTGAAGTCACTATTATTTCACTATCTCAGGCTATAAGTCGACACTTGACCTTATAAGTGTCGACTCATGAGTATTTTTGCCTAAGAACTGGGTTTTGTTTTTTCTCTATGACAGGCTGAAGTGTCGACACTTGACCAGGAAGTGTCGACACTTGGGCTCATGAGTCGACACTTGGCCTTGTAAGTGTCGACTCATGAGCATGTGCTAGAAAATCTGAAGTTCTATTTTCTACCTATCTTAGGCCTTGAGTCGACCCAAGTGTCGACACTTAGGTATCGACACTTGCTCCTGGTGAGTCGACACTTGGGATGAAAATGTTGAAAAATAGTGAATTCAAATTTTAAAAATTTTATAAAATTATTTTACATGATAAATTAAAATTATTTTAATTTATTTAAGTCTATTGAACATAATTAAGAATTAAGAATGACTAAGAACTCTAGGAATATGATTCAAAGATTTTAAGTCATTTCAATAAGCCTTAAGGGTCATGGATTAGCTTCTATTAGGTCCTTAATTGGGTTAGACCTAAGTTTAGATGCATTGGACTAATTAGAGAACTAATTTAATCAAATGTTGAGTTAGGATTTCTTCTCTATAGATCTCTCTAATAGTTAGATTGATTAATCTATAATCTAAATGGACCTAATTTGTGGCTCAGTGGAAAGCTCGAGTCTTTAGGCTAGTCTAATCGAGTCTGATGAACCGATTGGTGTCAAGGTAAGTTTGGCATTTTGATCATGGTTCTTTAGAGCTACCTCTTACTTGGCCAACTCTGTTGGTGTCTAAGGCAAGACGGTTAATGGTGGAACCCAACCCATGATCTCACTTACCTAGCCAATGTGGTCAATCAGGATTGATTGGATAGCTCATTGACTCATGTTAACCCTTGTCACCCAAGGTTAATCAGTCTTGACTGATTTTAGGTGCCCATGGATCATTAGTTATGTGTAACTCTCCTTGTTTGCTAATTTGGTCAGTGGGAGGTTGTTCCATGTCTTCTCATCTCTTCATTTATCATATTATTTAAAAACTCTCTAAATTATTAGATCCTTAAAAGGACAAAGTTATGGGGATAACCTAGTCCTAGCCTCCCGTTAAGTGGGATAGTAATGGATCCAATAGTTGGGTGTTCATCGGCAGATCCAAAGATCGGGTGTTCATCAGGCTATTGGAATTGCTGTTCCTAATATGATGGCTTAGTGCGACTCTCTTAATGATAGTCAAGTGGGCCAACCAAAATCGAGCTTGACTATTCGTTAGTTAGAAGCATTGAATTTTATCATGTTAATGGTTAGACCTAACCGAGACCTTTAATCGGAGGCCCAAAGGTCGATTGAAGTGCTTTTTAGGACAAAACCCAAATGCTAGAGGTTACTTGGAGAAGTAATCGATTAAAGAACCTATCTTTAGACACGCATGGGTAGACTGGCCAAAGTCGGGCTCATGTGTTGTCTATTGGACTCTAGTACCCGCTAAGGAATTAAAGTAATTTCTCGGATTAGAGGTAGAGGCTACCAATTTAAGCAAAATAGTGGGAGGGACATTTAGACTAAAGTCCATGTCTTTAGGTTAATAATTAATATACACTAATTAGTTTTGGTTTTCCTTTCAGATGTCTTCCAACCTGTCACTCCGGTCTTTTCTTGATAATGAGAAGCTCAATGGATCCAACTTCGATAGCTGGTATCGAAGGCTCAGGATTGTCCTGGAGCACGAATGGATCCTGTATGTGATATCGAATCTGGCACCTGAGATCCCTGCTGCCATTGCTCAGGGTTTTGTCAGAGACACTTATCAGAAGTGGCTCTGTGACAAGACCACTGTTTGATGCATTATGTTAGCAACGATGAACGACGAGTTCAGTCACAAATTTGAGGAAACCTAGCCGAAAGAAATCCTTCAAAGGTTGAAGGAGTCTTTCGGAACACCAGACAATGTTGAGAGGTACAGGATCTCCTGTGCTATCTACAATGCATGGATGCATGATGGGGCCTTAGTCACTAATCAGGTACTGTACATGATCAAGATGATTGAGTGCTTGGGCAAGCTCAGTTGTCCCTTGCATGAATAGCTTGGGAAAGATGCGATTTTGAATTCTCTCCCCTCCTCCTATCTAGACTTCCTCAATCATTACATAATGTATAAGCCTGCAGTCAACTACCATGGTCTGTTGGGGTTGCTGCAAACTTATGAGAAAGACCACCAGTTGAATAAAGGGGTGGTGAATCTAGTGGGAGGTTCTTCGGGAGGGCGTCGTCCCTTTAAGAAATGGAAGAAGAAAAATAATAAAGGGAAAAAGGTGCTTAGTGCTTTTAGGCCCAGTCAGGCCAAGAAAGTGAAGGCTGATCAAAGCTAGGCAGAGTGCTTCTTCTGCAAGAAGCGGGATCATTGGAAGAGGAACTGTCCACTTTACATTGCATCCCCTGACCCGAACAGGTCCAAGAAGAGAAAGCTACAGGATTGTCCTAGACAAGGTATTTGTATAATAACACCTTGTAATTTCTCTATTTATGATACTACTAACTGGGTATTGGATACAGGAAGTCTAATTAATATTTGCAATTCTTTGCAAGGACTTCAAGTTAGTAGAAGATTTGAGAATGGTGAGAGATTCTTGAACGTGGGAAATGGAAGCCGAGTTCCAATTCTGGCGTTGGGAGTCCTTAAACTTGTTTTCGAGTCCTATACTATCATTTTGAACAAGTGTCATTTTTGTCCTTCTTTTATTTTGAATGTCATTTTTGTAGGCCAGTTGGCCATGTATGGTTATGAACTATTAATAAAGAATGATATTTGCAAAATCATTTTGAATGTTTCTATAATTTTGAATGGACAAATGCATGATGGCATCTATGTACTATCGCGACCTGTTAATGTAATGTACACGTCTAGCGAATGCCTTGGGATTGATAATGTCAGCGAAGTGTACCTATGGCATTGTAAGCTAGGTCATATTGACAGGAATAGAATAAACAGGATGGAAATCGAGGGTCTCCTCGATTTTAGTGAAGATAGTTCACTTCCAAACTGTGAGTCCTGTCTTCTTGGAAAATTGACAAAGTCACCTTTTACTGGAAAAGGTGACGAGCCAATGAAATTCTAAGTCTAATACATACTGATGTATGCAGACCTATGAATATTAGTGCTAGAGGTGGGTATGGTTATTTCATTACTTTTACAGATGATCTTTCGAGGTATGGTTGTCTTCTTAATAAGACAAATTTGAATCATTTGAAATGTTCAAACAATATCATAATGAAGTAGATAAACAAACCAGAAAGTGTATCAAAATCCTTCGATCCAATCAAGATGGTGAATACCTTTCTGGCGAGTTTCTGACATATCTCGAGAAGAATGGGATTCTCTCTCAGTGGACACCTTCAGGGACACCTCAATTAAATGGAGTGTCTGAGAGGAGGAATCGAATCCTGTTAGACATGGTTCGGTCCATGATGGGCTTTGCTTTTCTATCGATATCCTTTTGGGGATATGCTCTAGAATCAGCCTGTTACCTTCTGAATAGGGCTCCAAGTAAGTCCGTTAGTAAAACACCATATAAGATGTGGACTGGATGTAAGCCGACACTTTCACACCTTCGAGTTTGGAGGTGCCTGGCTTATGTAAAACATTTAGAAATGGATAAACTTGGACCTAGGTTTGACCGGTGCCTATTTGTTGGGTATCCAAAAGAGTCTAAGGGGTATTACTTCTACTTAGCTGAGGAACAAAAGTTGTTCGTCAGTCTTAGGGCTATCTTTTTGGAAAAGGAGTTCCTTGGTGAAGGAATTGTAGTCACTAAGATTGAACTTAGTGAAGTTCAGCAAGTAAAAGAACTGACATATTTAAAAGACAACATAGAACCAGCTATGATTAGATCACACCCTAAGCCCCTCAAGAACCATTAAGGAGATCCGGTAGAGTACCGAGTCGACCGGACAGATACTACGGTTTCTTGGTCTAGGACGGTGATCCCATTGAACTCGATGAGAATAATGAGGATCTGATCACCTATATGGATGCATTGCAGAGGTCCGACTCTGAATCATGTCTAAAATCCATGAAATCCAAAATGGAGTCCATGGAGATCAATAATGTATAGACATTGGTTGATCCACCTGAAGGGATAAAACCTATTAGATGCAAATGGATTTTTAAAAGGAAAAGGGGTGCAGACGGACAGGTAGAGACCTATAAAGCCCGTCTGGTTGCCAAGGGGTATCGTCAACATTATGGAATTGACTATGACAAAACATTCTCTCCTATGGCAATGCTCAAATCCATTCGGATAATGCTTGCTTTAACAGCATACTTTGACTATGAAATCTGGCAAATGATGTCCGAACAGCTTTCTTGAATGGTGAGCTAGAAGAGGAGGTGTATATGATACAACCTGAAGGATTCACATCCATAGACGAGTCAAAGGTGTGCAAGCTTCAAAAGTCCATCTATGGACTGAAGAAAGCATCAAAGAGTTGGAACATGCGATTTGATAAGTGTATCAAGTCATATGACTTCGTTAGAAATAGAGAAGAGCCTTGCATTTACAAATAGGCTAATGGTTCTGTGATTGTATTCCTTATACAGTATGTAGATGACATTCTCTTAATTGGGAATGACATCGTAGCACTGCAAGGAATAAAGGTCTGGTTATCATCTCAGTTCTCTATAAAGAACTTGGGTGAAGCCTCTTACATACTAGGTATGAAGATCTATAGAGATAGATCTAAGAGGCTTCTAGGACTGTCCCAGTCTACGTACATTGACACTGTGCTAAAATAGTTCAGCATGGAAAATTCTAAGAAGGGCTATCTTCCGATAGGTACTGGAATTGATCTCTCCAAAAGGAATTGTGTGACAACTCCTGAGGAGAGAGAGCGCATGAGTAGAATCCCATATACTTCGGTTGTGGGTTCTATCATGTATGCCATGACATGTACTAGACCAGACATGGCATACTCACTAAGCGTAGTGAGCAGATACCAGTCTAACCCAGGTGAAGCTCATTGGAAAGTGATAAAGACCATCCTTAAGTATTTATGAAATACTAAGGACTAATGGCTAATTTATGGAGAATCTGACTTGAAACTTATGGGGTATACTGACTCTAGTTTCTAGTCAGATAAAGAAGATAGCAAGAGTGTGTTAGGATTTATCTTTATCCTGAATGGAGGAGCTGTCTACTGGAAAAGTTCCAAGCAGCCCACTGTGGTGGACTCAGTATGCGAAGCAGAGTACATTGCAGCATCAAATGAGCGAAGGAAGCTATGTAGTTGCAAAAGTTTCTTGGTGAGCTGGGAGTGGCACCTTCTCTTGATGGTCTTATTTTGGTGTACTATGACAACACTAGAGCCATTGCTCAAGCCAAAGAGTCGAAGTGTCATTACCGCACAAATCATACTCTGTGCCGCTATTACCTTGTATGAGAGATCATGGAACGATGTGACATTGACCTTTTGAAGATCGATGGAAAGGAAAACCTGGCTGACCCCTTCACTAAAGCCGTCGGAGTTCAAGAGTTCGTCTGTTGTAAATGGAAAATAGGAATGAGATTCTGTACTGATTAGCTTTAGTCCAAGTGGGAGTTGTTGGAAATTATGTCCCAAAGCCAATCATCTAGGCTATAGACGGTTATGCTATCTTGTATTTCTATATAAATTTTTAATAAATAAAAGTTATTTATTTTGGCTGTTCATCATATTTATATTTTTCTAAAATGAACTCTTGTATGATGGAGTCCTTAGAACTACATTATTTTGATATAGAGAAAATATATCATGTAGTTCTTAAAGTAGTTCACAACCAAAGGATACATTGTTATAGGACGACAATGTATCAAGTATAAGTGGTTGTATGTCGCATTTGTTGGTTATCCTCTTAACCAAGAAGTGTGGAGATACTGGTGTGACATGCAAGTGAAATATATGACGTTTCACTGAACGTCACCATCCGTGGAGCTCCATTCTACCAAAAGATTGCTCGCGAAGGGATATGGGTATATGTGTCCCTCAGACCTGAGGTCACCATGGTAGTTTGCAAGCAACTCACTATACTTTGGTGTCAGACTACCTAGATTTCTAATCCAGTGATGGAAGGTTTTTGGGTATAGTCAAGTACTTGAGGAGCGGTGGTGGATCAAGATGGAATTGACCTCTCCAAATAGTTTGGAGTGAATGACTCTCTATGTCTCAATTCAATAAAACCTTGGCCAGAGTAGTTCTTATAAGGAGTCACAGAACTTGTGAGGTTGAGACATGATCTAGATAAACCAAATTAGGATTGGCAGTCAAACCCTAGGTCATCCTGAGCATTATGAGGTCAAAGAGATGAAGTATGCGGTAACCATATGCCAGAGGTTCTTGTTAGATGCTCTGCATCTTCGACCTATCCGGACATCGGGTATCATTGCTAGATGGGAACTTTGACTGGTACTGGAAATGTTCCAATGCTACCGGCTTAGTGTTCAAACATATGGGGTCACACACCATAGAGGATTTCTATCTGATCTTTTGGCTAATTGATGATTGAGAACCGTTTGACATCGTCGGAGGTCAATTTGATTGACCAGGTTCCTAGTGTCGATACTTGGAATTTTGCAGGTGTCAACACTTTGTGAAGTGTCGACACTTGGAAATTTTCGTGCGACACTTTCTATGACGAACAGAATTCTGGAAGGATTTCGTGGGAGGATTTTGGATAAGTTTTAACCTGGTTTGAATTTCAAATTCAAACCAGTTTTGGCTCCAAGGTTATATGGTATGAAAGTCACACTTACCTTAATGGGTTGGACCCATTTGGTATGGCCTTTATCCTCTCCCCCATTCTCTCCCCTTATCTCTCCTCCTTCCTCTTTCTCCTTCTCTTGGCTGCATCTATAAATGAGGGTCATTATATAGGCTGCAAGGGTTACAAGTTACAACACTACTAGAGAGAAATAGAGAAGGGTTGTGAGAGTTCTAGGGATTGGGTGTGAGCAACCTAGCAGTCAAGCTAGGTCTTGGAAAGAGAGGTTTTGGGACGGGGTTCCTACTCTCCTCCTAGTCTTCCTAGAAGAAGAAGATCGGCCAAGGATCCCGAAGAGCTAGCACTCCGAGGGAGTTGATCAGAGTCGAACCCAGGTGTGGATATCCTGTAGAGGCCAGACACGTGTGTGGCTCGAGCACCCTCCTCCTTCTTACAGCACTTCCATTACTTCTCTCTTGGTATAAAGGTATGGTACTTTTATATTTGTTGTTTCTCTTGCTTTGATGTTATATCCATACTAGGTCATTATGCTAGATCCTGTTGCGTGCAGATCGATAGAACGTTTAGATCTATCTACCGAGCCTTCCACTATGCCCAATTTAAAATTATTTTAAATTGCTTATCTTTCTGCCCTGTTTTCTTGCATATTGTATGCTAGGTGTAGTTGTTTTTAACCTTCAAATATGAGACTGAATTTGGATCAGATTTGGACATTGTTCATGGGAGAAATCCTTCTTTCCCTAAATTTTTTATTTCACACCCATCCAACCATGGATTTGTTGTAAAATTAAATCATAGCCACTTATGTATCCCTTTTATTTAGTCCCATATCGAAAAATCAAGAAAACCTACTCCTTGTTAACATCTATAAAAAGGCTCCTGTACCTCCACCTTGGAATCCAAGCTGAACTTCTTGGAATCCCTTAAGAGCCTTTTTATTCGGGGGAGAAGAAGGGATCAACTCATGAGCGACTAAGTACAGAAGTCTTGGAATGAAGAGGAGATCTTGTAGCAAAGTAAAGTGGTTCTTTTATTCTATACATTTCTTTTATTTCTTTTATTTTTGTATGCAAAAAAAGATTATGCCTTTAGTTATGAATTCTTTATTTGCTTTATTTTATTTGCTTTGTGTTATGTTCTAATGTTAAATTAAATTTAGGGATAACTCTTGCTTCTCGGAGATGCACCATGATCTATGGATATGGGACATTTCAAGGGAAGAAGAGTTGAACATCTAATACTTTCCAAAGATGTGCCATGATCTATGGCTACAGGGAATGCCGAGGAAAGATAGGTATTTTTTTAAGCAAAATTATAATTATTTTGTAAAAGAGATATACTTTGTACTTTTTAGAGACGTGCACCATGATCTAGTACAGGTACAGACCATGCCTAAACAAATATTCTTCTAAATATAATTTAAAAGAAATAGAATTCTACCTTCTTCAAGATTAACTCATAACCTCTAAGATACTTTATACAGGAATCAACTGTTAGAATAATTTATTTTTTATTAATTTTTTTATTCAACAACAAATACTCTCTTTTCTTTTATAATCACAACTTAGTTCTTAGGTCCCTGAGGATATGATCCCGACTCATCTTAGCTATAGAGCTTAAGTTGGTGAATTATTTTTGACCACCCTAACAATGATCAAGATCACACACATTAGAAGTTTCTAATTGATCATGATGGCTGATTAATGATTAAGAAATATTCAAGGATATAATTATCAATACAATTGAGAATTAACCTAGTACAAATATTGTAAATAAATAATTAATTAAATATTAATTAATTATAGAAAGATTAATTAGCAATAAAATTATTGATTAACTTAATTTAATTGAGCAAATAGATTTAGATCAAGTCTAATTGAATTTGGTTCAATAAGATTTCACCCGATTAGGTTATACAATGACCTAATCACTAAAGGATTTTAATCCGATTTTAATCCTGATTTGATTTGAACTTGGGATCAATTAATTTTTAATTTAATTAGAAATTAATTAAGTTGTTTGTAACCTAATTAGATTAGGTTCAAGTTATTTAAATAGGCTAAACCAAATTTGATTTGAATAAAAACCTATTTTGACCAAGTCAAAATCAAGATCCTCACCTAGTGCCCCTTGTTTTTCTCCATGCCCTTTCCTCATGCCAGTCTTGGTTTTTGCATGAGAAATCCCATGATAAAATTCAGATTACATTCCCTTCCTCTCCCACCTTGATTAGGATAAAGTCTATTTTAAATTTAAAATGGTTTTGAATTTAAATCAATGAACTTCGAATAGGATTCAAACTCTTAATTCTATTCTAACTTTATTTCCCTATCCTCATCCATTCTCCAAGCCTCCTATTTTTATTGTATTTTACAGATTGATGTGAAACAAGAGAGGATTATTACCATGATTTTGAGAAGGGGATTCATCTAGAAAAAATTGAGAGAGGACATGAAAAAGGTTGGTGTGCGATCTCTTCAAAATGCTAGGGGTGCTAGGGTTTTAAGGGAGAGAAAAAGAAAAAATAAGATAGGTCTTCTTCTTTTGTTTCTTCCACTCCTAAATCCTTCTAGAATTCATCTTCTTGATCTTCTTGGATGATTTAACAAGTTTCAAAGAAGCATTTAAATCAACCATCCAGAGGCCTTTGCGCAAAGCTAGCACTCTAGAGAAGCTAATAATGTTCAGGGCTTCGTGTGGACTTGCATAGAGGCCAGATATGCTATGCAGCTACAAACTGACATGAAGACCCTTTACTATGTACCATCAGTAGTGGTGATCAGTGATCCATGATCAGGTATGAGATATGATCTCATCAATTATTTAGTTAGATCTACAATGTGCATCGATTAGATCGATGCATGTTGATTTTAATTTTTACATTGCATATCATATCTAGATCCTAAGGTTTTTAGATTTGATCTTATACATGTATTTTCTGATTAAAAATAGATTTTAATCTAATTTTCTTTCATTGTAATTTTTTTTAAAAAATAAAATACATGCATGAAATCCTACCCGATTTCTAATAGCAAATGCCTTAAGCAAGCATGTGGTTGCTTAATTAGGAACTTGTGAAAGCAAGGGTAGCCTCCCATAACCCACTACTTATCTAGCTAGTTAAAGGAGTTGGTCTAGATTTATTTTGTGCTTGGATCAATTAGTAGTGCCTGAACTTCTTGGTCTAAATTACCCTTAGTCATCTATAGTTTAATTGTTTGATCATCTTATTTGCATGCTGATGGGGGACAGGGGTAGGATCGTTGGTGAGCCTAGAAGTCACTTAAATTAGGGTACTATTTTTTTTTGGTATTTTTTTTTCTAAGGATGGTGAAGGAATAGTGGGGAGGAGGACAGGGATCTGGATCTCATTTACTTTGAGACTCACCCTAACGAAGAGACCTCTTGCCTCTAAGGCATTACACCTTCCTCGATACTTGGAGGTGCTGGGATGGATCTCAAAGGCCATGAGGGGATAGAGAAGATGGAATGGGAAGGGGGATAACTGGGCATGACCTCACATCATGTCTTGGGATTGGGCCTCACACCCTCTCCTCACGGAGTGAAATAAAAAAAATCACTCTTTTCTAAAACTCATTTTCATTCCCAAATCTTGACTAAACTATTTTTTACAAAGGACTGAGGGTAGTATTTATAGACCTGTCCAACCCTCATTTGAATTTAAATACAGGATAAAACAATAGAGATGAATCAAATTCAAACACAAGATAGGATAAGATAAGCCTATCCATATCTCAATCCTAACAAACCAAATCCTAATTCAAATTTCAAATAAAAAATAAATCCTAAATAAATAATCTTCAAATTTAAATTTATTTGCTACTCTGAAATTTGTGCTACTCCAAGATTCGTACGGGTTGATGTTCCCATCATTCCCCTGAGGTGGGGAAAACTCGACTCCGTCGAGTCAAAACGAGTGGGGGCTTTGATGAACCACATCCAAAGACTCTGCTCTAAAATTTGTGCACCGTTGAAATCTATATAACACCAAGATCTGTGCTACATTGAAATCCGTGTAGCTTTGGAAGATGTGCAGCTTTAAAATCTGTGCTACTTTGAAATTTGCATGGCTTTGAGATCTGTGCAAGTCTGAAGTCGGCAATAGGAATCGGGCAGTGCTTTCACATTTGTGCGCATCCGCTTCATAGGAACCGGGCAGTGCTTTCATGTTCATGCGCATCCGCTTCATCTCCCTCCTCCACGGACCGAAACCAAGGATGTACTTCATCAGCGATTCCGATGTACCGGTGGTCTTCACCGGCAGGCTCTCCGGCGAAGGTGCTGGGCGGAGACCGCGGATGGATGGAATGATGGCCGATGCGAAGATCATCATGATCGGTGGAGGGGACGGCTGGCCGACGGGGAGCCGAAAGGAAATGGAGTCGGCGGCACGGAGGGGAAGGTGGCCGACATGGTGCTTTCCATATGTGGAAGAGGCGGTGGTCGGGTTGCTTGGGGAAATGGCCGACGAAGGATGGAATCGGTGAAGTCGGTGGTGGATGGTGACGACTCAAGGCGGAGGGGCGTCGGGTGCGGAGATGGGGAGGCATCACAGGCGGCAGCGAGCAGAGAGATAGGTGGCCGGCACAGATGGGGGAGGGCCTCAATTTGCACTGCAGTTGTTGCGCCGGAGGAAGCCTGGGGGCGTCGGTGATGGAGGAGATGTAGTTGAAGCGGGATGTGCCCTTGGTGCTGAGGACGGTGTGATTCACCAGCATCTGGAAGATCTGGCGGTAAGGCATCGATCGGAGGCTGTAAGGGCAGGGAGAATGCCGAGGTTGTCAACGACGATGCAGGTTTGGAGAAGGATCCGACCGACGCTGTCGAAGGCATCACTGATGACGACGGCTACTGTGGCGACGGTGGGGGTTTGGTCGGAGGAGGATGGGGGCCGAGGGTTGGATGTGGGCTTGGTGGTCTTGTTGTGCGAATTCTGGGTGTAGACCTTGTTGCTCTCTCCGGTGGAGTCGAATGGGAGGTGGGAAATAATAATAACAATAATAATAATAAAATAGGATCAGCGACGGGGAAGTGAAGGGACTGACCGAAGTTAGTGGAAAAGATGGAGAATCTGGGGTACCCTAATTTTTCTAGCTCTGATACCAAAATTGATGGGGGACAGGGGTAGGATCGTTGGTAAGCCTAGAAGTCACCTAAATTAGGGTACTATTTTTTTTTTGGTATTTTTTTTCTAAGGATGGCGAAGGAATAGAGGGGATGGAGGATAGGGATCTAGATCTCATGGACTTTGGGACTCACCCTAACGAAGAGACCTCTCGCCTCTAAGGCATTACACCTTCCTCAATACTTGGAATTGCTAGGATGGATCTCAAAGGCCATGAGGGGATAGAGAAGATGGAATGGGAAGGGGGATAACTGGACATGACCTCACATCATGTCCTGGGGTTGGGCCTCACACCCTCTCCTCACGGAGTGAAATAAAAAAACCACTCTTTTCTAAAACTCATTTTCATTCCCAAAACTTGACTAAACTATTTTTTACAAAGGACTGAAAGTGGTATATATAGACCTATCCAACCCTCATTTGAATTTGAATACAAGATAAAACGATAGAGATGAATCAGATTCAAACACAAGATAGGATAAGATAAGCCTATCCATATCTCAATCCTAACCAACCAAATCCTAATTCTAATTTCAAATAAAAGATAAATCCTAAATAAATAATCTTCAAATTTAAATTTATTTGCTACTCTAAAATCCATACTGCTCCGAGATTCGTGTGGGTTGATGTCCCCATCACATGCCCACTAGGCTAGGAACTAACTATTCCCAAGCTCAACTTAGTAATCCCAATGAACCCGATTAGGAACTCACCCTAAACAAAATTGATTGGGGGGGGAGGGGGGAAGGGCCATCTCCCTTCCCCTTTCTCCTTAGTGGCCTGGCAACACAGATCTGGTCCCTAGGTGAACTGGATGATACTGAGTCCTTTTTATGTCCGCCTCTTCAGAGGAAACAAACAATTCCACCTCCATCCTTTTGACTTCTGTAGTCGAAGGCAGTCCTGACACCTACCCTCAAGTACACATGTAAGGAGGGGTCGACCAGAATGCTTCTCTCTAACTCTGGGTATATCTGACATAAAGACAAAGTAGTTGGGAGGAGCCAACCTCCTATCCATTCCCTTATTCTCGGTTAGACCTAAGCCATCATTTTTCCACTCAATGTTCGGTCATGTCGAGTCCTGACTCCCATCACGGTTGCATACTGACACATGTGACTCATGGCCATATCTAGAGTTGCAGGGTCAACTACAATCCCTGGCAGGTGGTGGGGTCACCAGAGGCACCAGAATAAGACACAGGCTTCTCAACCCTCTGTGGATCATTTAATGACATTTGAGTCCATTGTAATAAGGCTTAGTCTAGCTAAGTTGTCTTTATTTGAGTCCTGTATTAGTTAGCTCATGTTGAGCTAGTCCAGTCCAGTGTTAGTCAGCTCATGTCGAGCTAATTTTTTTTTTTTGAGTCTTGTCCAAGCATACTGAGGACTCAAGACCACTTCATACAAGTGAAGACCAAATCCAACCAAATTGAAGACATGGAAGTTTAGTCCAAGTCCAACCCAGCCTAAAGATTTGAAGACCTCAGGAGGAGAAATCAGAAACCTTGATTCCTTGTAGATGCCCTCCAAATGCCCAAATTCCCTTCCAGATGCCAAAGTATATCCATAGACCAGGGAATCCATGATTCCAGACATCTATCTGCATTTTAACCCAAAGAAATCGAGCCCAGGCGCCAAGCCCAAGCCCTTAAGAAGCAAGATACTAGGGTATATTCCTACTACCTGGCTACCAGGCCACCCCAGCTTCCAAAGGCCCAAGCCTATGGGCCCAAGCCCCTTTGGGTCGGCCCCTTGCTGCTCCAAGAAGCCCAACATGCCCCTTAGGCATCCTTGGAGTGTTGACCAAGTCAAGAGAGGAGGAGAGAATTTTTAGGGATTTTTCTACCTAGGTTTCCTTACTTGCCTAGCTAGGGTTTGAGAGGGAAAAGGATTCTTATGTAATGTCTAATGTACCCTTACTTGGAGCCCAAGAATAAGGGTATATTTAAAAGGCCCTAGTCTCTTGTATGAGGATTGATTTTGATATATGAATTAAAACTTGAGTTCTCTTCAATTGCTTTGTGCTACCCTGCTTTGTGCTTAAGGGATTTTATTGGTGCTTTCTTCTTCCCGGAGTTGCAACAGATTCCTGCCACCAACCATCCTTCCAGAGCCATGGCCGCCCCCTCCAAAACTTTATTCCCCTTGAAATTTTTCTCTTGTTTTATTCTTTCCTTGTGAGTTTTCTAATCCCTGATAGGTCATTTGCAGGTCCCCGAGTTTCTACGAATCCAACGACTCCAGCCAAGCCTTAATCTGACCACCGAGCAGAAAGCCGGGTATCCGCGAGTCTTTGGCTCGATTTTTCAGGCCGCATCCATCAAGGAATGAGAGATCCCTTTACTGTGATCTTCGTCGGGTGCATCAGACATTGTCAGGTACAAACCCTCTACCACCAGTAATTTTATTGTAGGAGAACTTGCCCTAACCGAGGCTTCTCAGCCCAGGTGATCCATCTTTATTGCTTTCTTAGGTCCTAATCGGCATGCTTAGCTTCTAAATTTCATATAGAATTTCCTACAACTTATTTTGATCCAATTTTTGGTATTTAATCACTCAACTCCACATATAAAACACACAAAAATAATTGCATGCATATTAGTCACGCATCATCTGGTATCAGAGCTTAGATTAAGGCTTATTTTATGCATTTTTATAATCTGTATATACTCTAATATTTTAGTTATTTCTCTCTATTCAAAACTCTAAAAATATTAAAATTTACTTTTACGGATTCAACATAATTCAAAGTATTTTACAGAATTTTTGCAGATTTTATTTCGGTATGTGCAGTCTCTGCAAGCTGAAATACAACCTACAAATTCTCGGCTCTATTTTTCAGCAAGATAATTTTGGAAGGTTTAGGGTTTTGTTTAGCATCTCTTTGCATATCTTTTATTTTTAATATGTTTCTAGAATATTAGGTCTTTTGCTGCAAATCATATCTATGCAAAAAGACCAAAAAAAAAATTACATATTCTTCAAAAACACCAAAAACATCTAAACCTTAATTTGCATCCTCATCTGCCTGCCATCATTACATAATTTACTTTAAGGGCACTCTCTTTATGCCAGATAAGGGAAGGAGGTCATTACCTTTCCTTAGCTCAAAACGACCACCTTTGCATCCTATCCCAAGCCTAACTTAAAATTTATTAGACTTAATTTACCTTAGTGAGCTAGGGACACCAACTGGTCGGGTCCAGGCTAAGTGTCAGATCATTGTGTCAAGCTAACCTATGTATACCTTGTGCTTAGTATCTAGAATGGTGGTTCAAGGATTCAATCCTGAAGGGCTTGTGTGCTGGTCCACCTACCTGGCCAATCTCTAATTGGTGTCTAGGATTGGCAATCAGGGATCTAACACTCCCCTTACTCTTGCCTAGCTGAGTAAAGGATTATTATAGGCTAGTTTGCCATCCTGATTGAGCACCTAGTTTTGAACTCTAGGTCTAGGGAGCTTTTTGGCTCCACCCAGTGATTTTGATGAATAACAAAACATTGAGTGCATATTGTATACTAATGTGTATTTCAAGTTATGAGTTTTCAGGAAGAAAGTACCTCAAAATCTCAAAAACCTATGTATCATGGCATGTCGTGGCACGGAGCATTTTTTGCAAATCTAAAAATCCTCTTCATGGAAAAAGGGCATCTACATGTTTAATTGTTATTTGTTTACGTGGGCTAAATTGCACTTGAATCTGAGCTTTTCAGTCTCAAGTGTCGACACCTGGGAAGCCAAGTGTCGACACTTCAGCATTTGGCACGAAGAAAATAAAGGAAAACTAGTAGCGAGCATGCTTTGTATTTTAAAACTTTTTCAAAATAACATACAGTGGAAGCATGATAAAACGATTAACATTTAGTCTAAGCATGCTTTAAAACTTTTCTATGCTACTTGTCCCAAGATCTTGCATGAATGATTAATATAAACAGTGAAATCATGAATTCATGCTATGAACATTTCAGTGCAACATATCTATATATGTAAAACCATACCTTGTATGAAATGGAGACGCTCTCCACTGCGAAAGATCCAGGAGCAGGCGGAAGAACTCTGCTTAGCCGCACACGTGTCCGGCCTCTACAGGTGGTTCACACCAGGGCTCTTTCAAAATCTACTTCCACTCCAAGTGCTAGCTTGTTGTGGAACGATTTGATCGGGACTCCTTTTCTTCTTTCGATGCCGGACTCTCCGAATGAATGAAGAAGCTCAAGAGGTGGAGAATGAGTGGTTGGAACCCTTCCCAAATACTCAATCCTAAGACCTAGATCTCTAGGTACAAAAATGCACACTTTTCTCCAAAAATCTCACACCTATAAAACTAGAACTTTTTCCTAGTTTTTTCCCTTTCTTCCCTTTGATTTTTCCAGCATTTCTTTGCTGAGTTTTTCCTTATTTTCGTCCTCCCATTTCAGCCCCTTAAGTAGATGGAGAGGGAGAGGGAGAGTGGGGAGTTATAGGTGTGGTAATGGGTAGTTATGGGGAGTTATGGTCATGGAAAGTTACATAACTCCCCAAAAATGAATATAAACTTATTTAAATTTAGATTAAATGTATTAATTGATTTTAATTCATAACTAAAATCAATTGGGTCAAGTGTGCATACATTGGGTTCAACCCGATTGGACCCAAACCCATTTTGAACCAAATCCTATTTGATTCGTTCCAGATTTTTATAGCTCAATCAAATTGGGCTATCAAGTAATCACATTACTTAATTCACCTCCATGCATCACCAACTATTAGTGAAAATTTCATGTCACAACCTTTTGTGACATCAAGTGTCTACACTTGCGAAATCAACAAGTGTCGACACTTACACAAGTGTCGACACTTTCAAGAATATCAAGTGTTGACACTTGGATAAAGAAAAACCCTTTTTCTCTGTGAGTCCACGAACGATTCCCAATCGTACTCCGATCACTAGATCAAGTAGAAACCCCTATGGTGTGTGACCCCATAGGTTCGAACACTAAGCCGGTAGCACTGGAACATTTCCAATACCAGTCAAAGTCGCCATCTAGCAATGACACCTGATGTCCGGATAGGTCGAAGTTGCAGAGCAACAATCAAGAACCAGGAGATATGGAAACCTTGTAATTAATCCCTTTGACCTCAATGCTCAGGAAGACTTAGGGTTTAACTGCCCAACCCATAAAGTCCATCAACAATGTGTCTCAATCTCACAAGTCCTGTAACACTTTACAATGACTACCCTGGCCAAGGTTTTGCTAAATTGAAACACAGTAAGATATCTACTCCAAACACTTTGGAGGGGTCAATCCCATCTTGATCCGATCACCGCTACACGAGTACTTAACTGTACCCAGAAACCTTCCATCCCTGGATTAGAAATCCAGATAGTCCAGTACCAAAGTACAGTGAGTTGCTCACAAGCTACCATGACGATCTCATGTCTGAGGGATAACTACGTCCATATCAAAACTCTAGGCAGAAAAAGTACAGACGGGTCACGTTCGATGAAATGTCAAACACAACATCTGTATGCCATACCAGTGTCTCTACACTCTTTGGTTAAAAGGACAACCAACGACTATGGCACACAATGACCTATACTTGATATACTATCATCCTGAAATAAGTATATCATTTGGTCGCGAACAATTTTAGGATTATATGATATATCCTCTCTATATCACATACAAATAGTCCTAAGGATTTCATCACTGAAGAACTCATTACAGAAAGATGAAATAGTGATGAACTGCCAGAATAAACATTTTATTCAATAATATAATTCATATATAATTACATCAAATGTACAACTGTTTACAGTAGAAATTGGCTTTGGGACACATTTCCCAACAACTCCCACTTGGACTAAAGCCAATCATAACAGTATCGTATACCCATCTTCCATTTATAATTATTGAGTTCTTGAATTCCAACGGCTCTAGTAAAGGGGTCAGCCAGGTTCTCCTTTCCGTCAATCTTCAGAAGGTCGATATCACCTCGTTCCACGATTTCTCGCACAAGATGAAATCGGTGCAGATATGCTTGGTACGCTGATGGGACTTCGGCTCTTTGGCTTGAGCAATGGCTCCAGTGCTGTCACAGTACACTGGAACAGGACCATCCAGGGAAGGTGCCACTCCCAGCTCGCCAAGAAATTTTTGCAACCAAACAGCTTCCTTTGCTGCATCAGATGCTGCAATATATTCCGCTTCGCATACGGAGTCTGCTACAGTGTGCTGCTTGGAACTCTTCCAGCAGATCACTCCACCATTCAGGGTAAAAACAAAACCAGATACACTCTTGCTATCATCCCTATCTGACTGGAAATTGGAGTCAGTATACCCCATAAGTTTCAAGTCAGGTCCTCCAAAAAGAAGCCACTGGTCCTTGGTATTTCGCAAATGCTTCAGGATGGTCTTTGCAACCTTCCAGTGTGCTTCACCTGGGTCAGAATGGTATCGACTCACTATTCCTAATGAGTATGCCATGTCTGGTCTAGTACATGTCATGGCGTACATGATGGACCCTACTACCGAAGCATAAGGAATCCTACTCATGCGCTCTCTTTCCTCAGGAGTTGTCGGACAATCCTTCTTGGAAAGAGAAATTCCATGGCCTATCGGAAGATAGCCTTTCTTGGATTTCTCCAAGCTAAACCTTTTCAGCACGGTATCAATGTACGTAGACTGGGACAAACCCAGAAGCTTCCTTGATCTATCCCTATAGATCTTCATACCTAGTATGAAAGAAGTTTCACCCAGGTCTTTCATAGAAAACTGGGACGACAACTAGACCTTTATTCCCTGTAATGCAGGGATGTCATTCCCGATTAAGAGAATGTCATCCACATACAGTACAAGAAATACAACTACAAAACCATTTGTCCACTTATATATGCAGGGTTCTTCTTTGTTCTTAACAAAACCATACGTCTTGATACACTTATCAAAATGCATGTTCCAACTCCAAGATGCCTGCTTTAGTCCATAGATGGACCTACTAAGCTTACATACCTTAGATTCATCTGTGGATGTGAACCCTTCAGGTTGCATCATATACACCTCCTCATCTAGCTCACCATTTAGGAAAGCTGTTCGGACATCCATTTGCCAGATTTCATAATCCAGATATGCAGCTAAGGCAAGCATAATCCGAATAGACTTGAGCATTGCCACAGGGGAAAACATCTCGTCATAGTCAATACCATAACGTTGACGATAACCCTTGGCAACCAGACGGGCTTTATAGGTCTCTAGCTGCCCATCTGCGCCCCGTTTCTTTTTGAAGACCCATTTGCACCCAATGGGTTTTACCCCTTCAGGTGGATCAACCAAAGTCCATACTTTGTTGATTTCCATGGACTCCATTTCAGATTTCATGGCTCCCAGCCACAACTCAGAATCAGACCTCTGCATCGCGTCCATATAGGTGATTGGATCCTCGTTGTTCTCATCGAGCTCAACGGGATCACCGTCTCGGACCAGAAAACTATAGTATCTGTCCGGTTGACACGGTACTCTACCAGATCTCCTTAATGACTGGTCAATAGGCTCAAGGTTTGATCTTATCATAATGTGTTCTGTAACAGTCCTTGAGTGATTTGGTTCTTCTATCTGTTGAACTTCAGTAAGCTCAACATTGGCAGCTTGAGCACCTTCAGTAAGGTACTCCCTTTCCAAAAAGGTAGCTCTAAGACTGACGAACAATTTTTGTTCCCCAGGCATATAGAAGAAATAACCCTTAGACTCTTTAGGATACCCAACAAAGAGGCACCTGTCAGACCTAGGTCCAAGTTTATCTGTTTTCAAACGCTTGACATAAGCCGGACATCCCCAAACCCAAAGGTGTGATAGACTTGGCTTACGCCCATTCCATATTTCATATGGAGTTTTGTTAACAGACTTACTCGGAACTCTATTTAGAAGATAGCATGATGACTCCAAAGCATACCCCCAAAAGGAAGTTGACAGAGTTGCAAATCCCATCATGGATCTGACCATGTCTAACAGAGTCCGATTCCTCCTTTCAGACACACCATTTAACTAAGGCATCCCAGGAGGTGTCCATTGAGAGAGAATCCCATTCTCTTCAAGATAAGTCAGAAACTCCCCAGAAAGATATTCTCCACCTCGATCTGATCGAAGGATTTTAATAAACTTCCCAGTTTGTTTTTCAACTTCATTACGATACCGTTTGAACATCTCAAACGATTCAGATTTATGTCTCATCAAAAAGACATAACCGTACCTTGAGAGGTCGTTCGTAAATGTAATGAAATATTTATACCCACCCTTGGCATCGACATTCATTGGTCCACATACATCAGTATGTACTAGACACAAAATGTCATCGGCTCGTACACCTTTTTCAGTAAAAGGTGACTTGGTCATCTTACCAAGTAAACAAGATTCACAAGTTGGCAGTGATTCACAATCACTAACGTTTAGGAGACCTTCTCCCACTAACCTGTTGATTCTATTCTTGTTTATATGACCTAGCCTACAATGCCAGAGATAAGCATCATTGACATTATCTAATCTAGGGCGTTTGCAAGAAATGTACATTACACCAATAGGCTGTGATAAAACATAAATGCCATTCTTAATATGTCCAGTCATAACCACAATATCATTCATAATGACTTTGCAAAAATCACTCTTGATTAATAGTTCATAACCATTACTGGCCAACTAGCCTACAGAGATAATATTTACAAGGAATGATGGACAATAGTGATAATCACTAAGAACAACTTTACAAGACTCGAAAAATAGATTGACAATTCCCAACGCCAGGACTGGAATTTGACTTCCATTCCCCACATTCAGAAATCTCTCACCATTCTCGAATCTTCTACTAACTTGTAGTCCCTGCAACGTATTGCAAATATGAAAAGGACTACCAGTATCTAATATCCAGTTAGTAGTATCACAAATAGAAAAACAACAAGGATTTATCATATAAATACCTTGTCCAGCAACCTTTTGCTGCTTCTTCTTCTTCGGCCTGTTCGGGTCAAGTGTAGCTAGGTAAGCGAAACAATTCCTCTTCCAATGACCCGGCTTCTTGCATTAGAAGCATTCTGCCTGACTCTGGTCAACCTTCTTCTTAATCTGACTGGGCCCAGCACTTTGCACCATTCCTTTCTTATTCTTTTTCTTTTTTCCTTTCTTAAAGGGACGACGCCTTGCCGCACTGCCTCCCACTAAATTCACCAAGCTCTTTTGGAGCTGGTGATCCTTTTCATAAGTCTGTAGTAACCCCATCAACCCATGGTAGTTGACTACAGGCCTTGTTAATCTATAGTGATCTAGAAAAGGTAAGTAGGAGGGAGGCAAAGAATTCAAAATCGCATCTTTCCCAAGCTACTCGTGGAAAGGATATCCGAGTTTGGCCAAGCGCTCGATCATCTCGATCATGTACAATACATGATCAGTGATCGAGGACCCTTCAGTCATTCGAGCATTGAAGATGGTAGAGGAAACCCTGTACCTTTCAACGTCATCTGGAGCACCAAAAGATTCCTTCAACTTTTGAAGGATTTCCTCCGGTTGGGCCTCCTCAAATCTGTGACTGAACTCGTCGTTCATAGTCGCCAACATAATGCACCGCACCGTAGTACGGTCAGAGACCCACTTTTGATAAGCATCTTTGACTGCAGTATGTGCGGTGGGGGCTGGCCCCTCAGGTGCCAGATCCGTTAATACATAAAGGATCCGTTCGTGCTCGAGAACAATTCTCAGTCTTCGATACCAGCTATCGAAGTTGGGTCCCATGAGCTTGTCATTATCTAATAATGACCGGAGTGACAGATTAGTAGACATTATCTGAAAAAGAAAACCAAGACTATTTAGTATATGAATTATTTAAAACTTAAAGACATGGACTTTTGTCTAAAAGCTCCTCCCACTATTTTATTCAGATTGGTAGCCTCTACCTCCAATCCGAAGAATAACACTTATCCCTTAGTGGGTACCAGAATCCAATAGACAATACATGAGCCCGACTATGGTCGGCCAACCCATGTTCATCTAAAGGTAGGTTCATAACCAGTTGTTTCTCCAAACAACTCCTAGTAATTTATTTTGCCCTAGGAACACTTCAATCGGCCTTTGGGCTACCTGCTAAAGAAGGTCCCAGTTAGGTCCAACTATTAACATGACTGATCTTAATGCTTCTAGCTAACAAATGATCAAGCCCGACTTTGGCCGACTAACCTGACCACCTGTTTAAGAAAGTTGCATTATGTCATCATATAATGAATGACAATTCCAATAGTATGATGACCACCCGATCTATGGATCTGCCGATGATCACCCCACTACTGGACTCATTACCAAACATCTTAATGGGAGGCTAAGACAAAAAATTATCATATAATTTCCATCTTTTTAAGGACCTAATAATTTAGAGATTTTATACATGTTGTGACAGAAGAGAAAGGATAAGTCATGGATTATCTTTCACTAACTTCATATGTTAATGAAAGGGTTACATGAACCACAAAATCCATGGGCACCTAAATCAGTCAAGCTGATTAACCTTATTGGCATGGGCTAACTCGAATTAATGAGCTAACTAATCAAAACTGGTTGACCATATTGGCCAGGTAAGTGGGATCAAGGTTATGGGTTAAGCCATTAACCATCTTTCCTTAAACACCAATATCATTGGCCAGGAAAGAGGTAGCCCCAAAAACCATAGATCAAAAGCCATACTTACCTTAGACACCAATTGGTTCACCAATTTCGATTAGACTAGCCTAAGGAATCGGGTCCTACCACGAAGCCAAGATTAAGTCCATTTAGATATATGGACCAATCAATCTAACTATTAGATAGATACTAGAGAAGAACCTTAACTCAACATTTGATTAAGTTAATTCTCTATTAAGTCCTATTCATCTAAACTTAGGTCTAACCCAATTAGGACCTAATTCAAGCTAACCCATTTAAACCAAAGTTATGAATATGACTTAGATCTTAAAATCATATCCTTAGATCATTTAGTCACTTAGATTTACTTAATTCATAATTAAGTTAATCATACAACAGATTGAAACATTTTCAAAAAACTTTATTAAATATTTTTAGAAGAAAATCCAATTTTTAAATTTCTGTTCACTGTGAAGTGTCGACACTTCAGTAGCAAGTGTCAACACTAGGTGTCGACACTACTCTGAGACAGGTCGACACACAGAGAACCGATTTCTGTATTTTTGTTCATGAGTCGACACCTAGAAGGCCAAGTGTCGACACATAGACACCCAAGTGTCGACACTAGGTAAACCAAGTGTCGACACTTGATCAAATCCGAGCACAGAAATGCTGAAATCCAAACTTTGTCTTTTCTAAACTTGAATTTTATGTTAAACTATTTAACATAGCAATCATAAACTAACTTTAGAACATTTCTAAAATAGTTTATGACTTCAAATTTAGAACATAATAAAGATCAAAACATTTTAATCTTTACTTTTTTTCTTTTCTTTTTCTTCTTCATGAGTCCTTCACAATGGCACCCCTACACGCCATAGGAGATCCCTTTGAATGGGAAGTGAGGGTCTTGCAGCCCTACTTCTCTCCTATGACCGGACGGCCTGGTGAGGTACTCAATCCGAGTACTTGCAAGAAATTAAACAGATTTTATAATGTTTATACTAAACATTCATGCTAGAGCAACCTTGTTGCTCGGATACCAATTTAAAGGAAAACTAGTAGCAAGCGTGCTTTGTATTTTAAAACTTTTTCAAAATAATATGCAGCGGAAGCATGATAAAATGATTAACATTTAATCTAAGCATGCTTTAAAACTTTTCTATGCTACTTGTCCGAAGATCTTGCATGAATGATTAATATAAACAGTGAAATCATGAATTCATGCTATGAACATTTCAGTGCAACATATCTATATATGTAAAACCATACCTTGTATGAAATGGAGACGCTCTCCGCTACGAAAGATCCAGGAGCAGGAGGAAGAACTCTGCTTAGCCGCACACGTGTCCGGCCTCTACAGGTGGTTCACACCAGGGCTCTTTCAAAATCTACTTCCACTCCAAGTGCTAGCTTGTTGTGGAACGATTTGATCGGAACTCCTTTTCTTCTTTCAATGCCGGACTCTCCGAATGAATGAAGAAGCTCAAGAGGTGGAGAATGAGTGGTTGGAACCCTTCCCAAACACTCAATCCTAAGACCTAGATCTCTAGGTACAAAAATGCACACTTTTCTCCAAAAATCTCACACCTATAAAACTAGAACCTTTTCCTAGTTTCTTCCCTTTCTTCCCTTTGATTTTTCCAGCATTTCTTTGCTAAATTTTTCCTTATTTTCGTCCTCCCATTTCAGCCCCTTAAGTAGATGGAGAGGGAGAGGGAGAGTGGGGAGTTATAGGTGTGGTAATGGGTAGTTATGGGGAGTTATGGTCATGGAAAGTTACATAACTCCCCAAAAATGAATTTAAACTTATTTAAATTCAGATTAAATGTATTAATTGATTTTAATTCATAACTAAAATCAATTGGGTCAAGTGTGCATACATTGGGTTCAACCCGATTGGACCCAAATCCATTTTGAACCAAATCCTATTTGATTCGTTCCAGATTTTTATAACTCAATCAAATTGGGCTATCAAGTAATCACATTACTTAATTCACCTCCATGCATCACCAACTATTAGTAAAAATTTCATGTCACAACCTTTTGTGACATCAAGTGTCTACACTTGCGAAATCAACAAGTGTCGACACTTACACAAGTGTCGACACTTACACAAGTGTCGACACTTACACAAGTGTCGACACTTTCAAGAATATCAAGTGTTGACACTTGGATAAAGAAAAATCCTTTTTCTCTGTGAGTCCATGAACGATTCCCAATCGTTCTTCGATTACTAGATCAAGTAGAAACCCCTATGGTGTGTGACCCCATAGGTTCGAATACTAAGCCGATAGCACTAGAACATTTTCAATACCAGTCAAAGTCGCCATCTAGCAATGACACCCAACGTCCGGATAGGTCGAAGTTGCAGAGCAACAATCAAGAACCAGGAGATATGGAAATCTTGTAATTAATCCCTTTGACCTCAATGCTCAGGAAGACTTAGGGTTTAACTGCCCAACCCATAAAGTCCATCAACAATGTGTCTCAATCTCATAAGTCCTGTAACACTTTACAGTGACTACCCTGGCCAAGGTTTTGCTAAATTGAAACACAGTAAGATATCTGCTCCGAACACTTTGGAGGGGTCAATCCCATCTTGATCCGATCATCGCTACACGAGTACTTAACTATACCCAGAAACCTTCCATCCCTGGATTAGAAATCCAGATAGTCCAGTACCAAAGTACAGTGAGTTGCTCGCAAGCTACCATGACGATCTCATGTCGGAGGGATAACTACGTCCATATCAAAACTCTAGGCAGAAAAAGTACAGACGGGTCATGTTCGATGAAATGTCAAATACAACATCTGCATGCCATACCAGTGTCTCTACACTCTTTGGTTAAGAGGACAACCAACGACTATGGTATACAACGACCTATACTTGATATACTATCATCCTGAAATAAGTATATCATTTGGTCGCGAACAATTTTAGGACTATATGATATATCCTCTCTATATCACATACAAATAGTCCTAAGGATTTCATCACTGAAGAACTCATTACAGAAAGATTAAATAGTGATGAACTGCCAGAATAAACATTTTATTCATTAATATAATTTATATATAATTACATCAAATGTATAACTGTTTACAGTAGAAATTAGCTTTGGGATACATTTCCTAACAGAAAAATCCTTGGCATGCCAAGTGTCGACACCCAAAACTCAAGTATCGATACCTAGTGTTGACACTTAGGTTTTCAAGTGTCGACTCAAGGCCTGAGATTTTTCAAAATACAAAACTTTGCCATTTGAGAATTTTTGTGTCGAGTATCGACACCTGTGCATCAAGTATCGACACTTGAAAGTTCAAGTGTGGACCTAGAAATCAAGTGTCGGCTCCTAACAGCCAAGTGTCGACACTTGAAGCCTGATAGCTCTAACGGATCTATTTTTCTAACTTGCAGAACTTGCTTTTTAAGCTTCAACTGGCTAGATCTGAGGCTCCAACGGTCACAAACCATTTTTTGAAAGTTTCTTGGTATATTTAACCTCCACCAACCTCATTCTAAATGCATTGAAGTATATTAAAGTCCATTCAAAGCCAAAAAACCTATATTCTTTCAAGAACTTCATGTCAAAAGTCTTTTATAGTTTGATTCCCTAAAAAAGCCTACAAGTTCATCCTTACATCATTCCAAAAGAGGTGTTTTAAAGGATATTCAAATGAGGAGTCAAGACAAAGCATCAACTTGAGCATCAAAGATTCCATTCTACTCTTGAAGAGAGTTTGTTTTAGTTTTAAAGTTGTATATCTGTTTTTATCTTATGATTTGACCTTGCTTTCAAGGGTGTCTTGAAAGAAGGTTGTTGTGGTTTATTGGTGAATCAAAGGGATAAAATCAACTAGGATTAACTTGTGAGCCCGAAGACAAAATAAGTGTTGAGGTTTGTTGGTAAGCCTAGGTGACAAAACCAACTTAGGTTTTGACTTGTGAGTCTTGTGAAAAACAAGTCAGCTGTAATCTTGTTTGGATTATAGTGAAATTTCCAAGGGTGGCTTGGGGAGTGGATGTAGGTGCTAGGTTTGCACCGAACCACTATAAACCTTGTGTTTGTATGTGATTGCCCTCTTTCTCTCTTACTCTTTAGTTATTGCTATTTACTTACTATTTTCTGCTGCATTCAATCTTGTGCATTGAATTTATTACTTACAAACACCACTAGACCTTCACTTTATTATTCTATTTTTTAAAAGACCCAATTCACCCCCCCTCTTGGGCTCCATTTCTGGGCAACAAGTGGTATCAGAGCACCGGTACTCTCTTGTAGGTCCAAGGATCTTGAGTGAAAGATCATGGCAGCCCCAATAAGAATGGGTGTAGTTGAAGGTCAAGCTTCAAATCATCCCCCACTTTTCAATGGCACAAATTACACGTATTGAAAAACACGCATGCACATTTTTATTCAAGCTATTGATTATAATTTGTGGAGGACAATTATAAAAGGTCCTCATCAGCCTATAATGTTGGTTAATGGCATTCTCACTCCGAAGATGGAAGATGATTGGGATGAGAATGACATTAAGCAAATTGAGCTCAATTCTAAGGCTATGAATCCGTTATTTTGCTCTCTTGATCCAAGTGAATTTAATATAATATCTAATTGTCTATCCACCAAGGAGATTTGGGATACACTTGAGGTTACCCATAAGGGTACACACCAAGTGAAAACAACCAAGGTTAACATACTTATTCATATGTATGAGATGTTTAAAATGGAACCTACTGAGTCTATTAGTGAGATGTATACTAGGTTCACAAATATTGTGAATGGCATGAGAAGCCTAGGAAAAATTATTTCTAATGGAGAACTTGTGAACAAACTCCTCAGGTCTCTACCGGCTTCTTGGGATGCAAAGGTAATAGCTATTGAAAAAGCCAAGGATGTCAACACTCTTCCACTTGAACAACTGTTGGGTTCATTGATGACCTATGAGCTCTCCCTCAAGCAAAAGAATGTGGAAGTCGACAAAAAGAAGAAAGAAATCACCTTCAAATCTACTGCGAGAGAAGAATCAAGCGATGACTCCGAAGAAGATGATGAAGAAGATGAGATGGCTCTAATAGTGAGAAAGTTCAGAAGGTTTATGAGGAAGAAAAGGTTCAACTTCAAGAAGAAATCTCTGAAAGGTGAGCCAAGTAAAGAGAAATACAAGGAGAAGGAGAAGGAGCAGCCCGCTTATTTTGAATGCAAGAAAGCCGATTATTTCAAGGTAGACTGCCCCTTGCTCAAGAAAAGCAGAAGAAAGTTGAGAAAGAAAGCCATGATGGCAACCTAGAGTGATAGTGAGGACTCCAGTTCTGAGGAAGAACAGCAGGAGGTGGCAAACTTCTGTCTAATGGCGGATCATAATGAGGTAGTTCTGAAACCGAAAATAAATTTACATTTGATGAACTTCATGAAGTCTTTGATGAGTTAGTCATAGAATTTCAAAAACTAAAGTCAAAACATAAAGATTTGAAAAAACAAAATTTCAAATTAGTCAAAACAAATGATAAGCTTTCAAATGAAAATGAATGTCTTTTTTCTCAAAATAGAAAATTAACTGATAAGATTTTAGTTCTTGAAAAGGAAAAAGAAGTTTTGAAAAAGAAAAGCTCTTCAGTTTCAAATGAAAGTCTTCCAAAACAAAGCAAAGAAATTTTGGATGAAAATAAAAGATATAAAGAGGAAATTGAAAAATTAAAATATTTTGTGGATAAATTTACTTATAGTTCTGAAAAATTAAATTTGCTTTTGAACAATCAAAGAGCTGTTTTTGATAAAGCAGGTTTAGGATTTAGAACTCATAAAAAACAAAAACTTTTCAAAAATTTCTTTGTGCCTGCATCTTCATCCATTATTTGTTATGCATGTGGTACAAAAGGGCATAAATCTTATATGTGCAACAAAAGAAGATTAAGTAATATTAAGAAAGTTTGGGTTCCAAAAAGAACCAATACCACTAACCTAAAAGGACCCAAGATGACTTGAGTACCTAAAGTCTCCACTTGATCTTTATTGTAGGTATGCCTTGCAACCAACAAGAAAAGAATGTGGTACCTTGATAGCGGTTGCTCAAGGCATATAACAGGAGATGTGGAACAGTTCTCATCGCTCGAATATCAGAATGGTGACAATGTGACCTTTGGTGATAATGGAAAGGGCAAAATTATTGGTATTGGTAAAGTCCATATCACCCCTTGTTTTTACATTGATAATGTTTTATATGTTGATGGTTTGAAACATAACTTGCTTAGTATTAGTCAGTTTTACGACAAGGATTTTAAAGTTATTTTTGAATCTTCTTTGTGAATTGTTTCTAGTTTAGATGATAATGGCATCAAGTTCATTGGTCATAGGCATGGCAATATTTATATGGTTGATCTTGATGATCTTCCTACTAAAAATGGTCAATGCCTAGTGGCAATGGAAGCCAAGATCGATGAAACTAGTTGACTTTGGCATCCCATACTAGAACATGCAAGTATGCATTTGATTTCAAAACATAGCAAAAAGAATTTGATAAAGGATTTGCCTAAACTCAATTTTGAAAAAGACAAGATTTGTAGTGCATGTCAACTTGGAAAACAAACCAAATCCTCTTTCAAACCAAAAGGAGTAATCTCTACATCTAGACCCTTGGAGTTGCTTCACATGGACCTCTTTGGGCTAACTAGAATTCTAGTTTGGGAGGTAAGAAGTACGGTCTAGTTATTGTAGATGATTTCTCACGATTTACATGGGTCATGTTTTTAGCACATAAGGATGAACATTTTCTGAATTCATTAGATTTCATAAACGAGTTTCAAATGAAAAAGGTGTTTCAATCATATCTTTGAGAAGTGATCATGGAACTAAATTTGAAAATGCTGAATTTGATAAATTTTGTATTGAAAATGGCATTCATCGCAATTTTTCTGCACCTAGGACACCTCAACAAAATGGGGTGGTAGAAAGAAAAAATAGAACTCTTGAAGAAATGGCATGCACCATGCTTTGTGAAAATGACTTACCTAAATATTTTTGGGTGGAAGCTATAAATACTGCGTGCTATGTTTTAAATCAAGTTTTAATCCGACCGATTTTAAAGAAAACACCTTATGAGCTTTAGAAGGGTAGAAAACCCTCAATTCGTTATTTTCGTATTTTTGGATGCCGTAGTTTCATCTTAAATAATGGTAAGGATAATTTAAGCAAATTTGATGCCAAATTAGATGAGAGAGTCTTTCTAGGCTACTCCACATCTAGTAAGGCATACAGGGTCTTCAATAGAAGAACACTTGTTGTTGAAGAATCCATACATGTGGTATTTGATGAATCTGACCAGAAACCTTCGAGAAAAGAAGATGTGCTTTCTAATGAAATAGGTACCAAGAAAACTAAAAGTGTAAACAACAATGAAGATCTTACTAAGGAACAGAAAGATGATCAAAACACTGAAGGAGATTAAGCACAAGGTGTTGAAAACACATCAATAGTTGATCCACTACCAAAAGAATGGAGGTATGCTCATGGACACCCAAAAGAACTAATTATTGGTGATCCAACTAAAGGTGTAAGTACTCGAACATCCCTTCGAAATATCTATGATTACTTAGCTTTTGTTTCTCAAATTGAATCTAAAACTATTGAGAAAGCTGAATGTGATAGCAATTGGATAAATGCTATGCAAGATGAACTTAACCAATTCAAAAGGAACAATGTTTGGACATTAGTAGATAGGCCTTCAAATACTTCAATTATTGGTACAAAATGGGTTTTTCGAAATAAACTTGATAAAAATGGTGTTGTTACTAGAAATAAGGCTAGACTAGTTGCCAAAGGATACAATCAGGGGAAAGGGATAGATTTTGATGAAACCTTTGCTCCTATGGCTAGACTCGAGGAATTAGGCTATTGTTGGCTTTTGCTTGCTTTATGAATTTTAAATTATTTCAAATGGATGTTAAAAGTACCTTTTTAAATGGTCTGATTGAAGAGGAGGTTTATGTTGAACAACCTCCTGGTTTTGAAAATTCTGAATTTTCAAATCATGTTTACAAACTTCATAAAGCTTTGTATGGTTTGAAACAAGCTCCTAGAGCTTAGTATGATCGTTTAAGCTCTTTCTTACTCAAAAATGATTTTGCTAGAGATAATGTAGACAAAACTTTATTTTTAGAGAAAAAGATTGATGATCTCTTAGTAGTACAAATCTATGTAGATGATATAATATTTGGTGCTACTAACGAATCTCTTTGTCAAGAATTTATGAAGTTAATGCAGGGTGAGTTCGAGATAAGCATGATGGGAGAACTAAATTTCTTCCTTGGATTCCAAATAAAGCAAACCAAATAGGGGATCTTCATCAACCAAGCAAAGTACACAAAAGAAATACTCAAGAAGTTTGGGATGGAGAACACTAAGCCTTTAGATATCCCTATGAGCTCTACTTGTAGACTTGACAAGGATGAATCAGGTAAATCTATTGACCAAAAATTATATCATGGCATGATCGGTTCACTATATCTTACTGCCAGTAGGCCATATATCATGTTTAGCATCTGTATGCATGCTAGATATCAGTCTAATCCTAAAGAGTCTCATCTTTTGGCTGTTAAACGCATACTTAGATATCTATCTGGCTCAATTGAAATTGGTTTATGGTACTCTAGAGATTCTTCATTTGAATTGATTTCTTATTCTGATGCTGACTTTGCTGGGTGTAAACTTGATCGTAAAAGTACTAGTGGAACCTGTCAGTTTCTTGGAGTAAATTTGATCTCTTGGAGTAGCAAGAAATAGAATTCAGTTGCTCTATCTACGGTGGAAGCCGAATATATAGCAGTTGGAAGCTGTTGCGCTCAAATCCTTTGGATCAAACAACAACTCGAAGATTTTGGCATTAAACTAACTAAGACACCCATAAGATGTTACAATACTAGTGCAATCAATCTAAGAATCCTGTGCAACATTCAAGAAGTAAACGCATTGAAATAAGATATCATTTCATAAGAGATCATGTACAAAACTCTAATATCATTCTTGAATTTGTGTGTACTAATGATCAGTTAGCAAATGTGTTTACCAAACCATTGAGTGAAGAAAGGTTCTGTCTGATTAGAAGAGAGTTAGGTATCATTGACCCATTCTTTTAGAACTCTCACAATTTTCATCTTACCCAAGACATTTCACTCAAAAACCACTTTTTATGAGTCCCAAAAGATCTTAAATATTTTCTAAGATTTTTTGAAAATTTTTCAATTTTCTTTTTTTTTGGAATTTTCTTGGCCAAGCGTCGACACTTGGGTTTTGCGAAGTGTCGACACCTGACCAAGTGTTAACACTTAACAAATCCCAAGTGTCGACACTCATGGAAATTTTTCTATTTTTTTAGGATTTATTGAACGGTTTTGTTTCATTTTTTTTCCCATCTCTCTCAAGCAAAAGTGGTCCCCCAAGCTCCACAAACCTCCAAACCTTCCCATTTCCCATTTACACCTCCAAAAATTAGGTATTTCCCTCACTCTTTTTCGTTTCCTTTTATTTTCAAACCATGGAAGTTTGTTTTTGGGTTTTTCTGACCGTTTTAAATCATTTCAATTAGATTTTCCCAAGCTTTACTTTGTTTCTAGGATTCCATTTGAAGGAATCAAGCTTCATTGCATTCCTCTTAGATTTCCTTCAGATTTTTGACTGATTTCCCATTTATTTTGTCCGTTTTTCTTAAAAACACTGTTGGATTGATTTTTGGCCGAAAAATCTTAGGTTTTTTATCTAAAATCTATTTTTTTCCAAACTATTTGTTGGATTTCATTCTTGTGGTAAGAGTTTTTCAATGTTTTTCACTAATTTTGTTGATTAATTTCTTGGTTTTTACCTTAAACACAAATGAATTTTGGTTAAAACATAGGTTTATATTATACGTTTCAATTTATTTAAGTTTACTAATTTTTCTGGACTTAAAAAGAGGATGGGATGTATTTTGATCAAAGTATATTTGATGGGATCAACCCTAATTTGTTATTTTGACCCTCAATTTCTCGTAATTTAAAAGAATTTCACACCTAATTTCTTATAATTTTATCCTCGAATTCTTTTGACAAAAGTAATTCATCTTTGATTTCCTGTATTTTACAACTTAAATCTGATTTATCCTAGTTTTTTAAAAACTTAGCTTATTCTTTAAAATCTAGAAACTCGAGATTTGGAAAGCCTAATTTCCCTAAGCCTATCTTGTTCTGTGCCTAGTTGAAACTGTCCCCCTAGTTTACATTTCCTCAACCTTTCTTTGTCAGCTTGCTGTGATGGGTCCCAAGAAGAGACTTGTAGTTAGGGAGAGACCTAGTCGGGGTGCAGAGAGAAGATCGAAGGCTAGATTCGATTCAGGGCAGGCTAGTAGTTCTGCTGCACCGAGTTCCCCCCTGTAGAGAGGATGGCAGGGAAGATGGTGGCCTCTAGGAGGAGAGTCGACTTGGATTGTTTCAATCAGCACCACTTTCCCTTACAACAGGTGCTTACTGATGCAGGTTTAGTACCCTTCTGCAGTATGCAGGAGAGGTACTACCCTCATCTAGTGAGGGAGTTCTACGGTGCTATGGACTGTCGATGACTTCTATGGACTACGACCGTAAGAGGTGTTCAGATTTCTCTTTCTACAGAGCTACTGAGCAGAGTCTGGGAGATCCCCCATAGGGGAGTCAATATTTTTACAATAAACGACATGGAGACAGCTTTCAGGTGTATCCTCGAGTGAGAGGATGTTCGTGGTGTGTCTATAGTCACCGCGAACCAGCTATCCTTGGAGATGCATCTGTTACACCACATCACGGCTCGTATTCTTCTGCCAAAGACTAGGAGGTTCGACTTCATTACTGAGAGAGAGCTGATGGTGATGACCAGTCTAATAGAGAGCAGGCAGATCGACCTTCCTTCATTGATGTTAGTACAGATGCACGATGCCGCGACTCAGCACCGTCATTGTTTACCCTATGGTATGGCTCTGACCAGGATATTTAGAGCTTGTGGAGTATCGCTAGAGGGGGAGATCCCCAAGGAGATACTGCATACAGATGTCTATGATGAGAGATCATTGCGCCGTATGGGGTACAGACTTGTCACAGGTCAGTGGGTGCGCAGAGAGTCTGGACAGGAGCCAGATGAGGAGGATGAGCTTCGAGAGGTAGAGGCAGGGCCATCTGGGCCAGCTAGATTTCCTTCCATTGATATTCCACCGATACAGGTAGAGCCTTCGACACCTGGTACTTCAGCTCCTCTGCCACCTTCTACTGGTTTTACCCTTTGAGGAGCATGCCAGAGGGCAGTTTACGGAGATCAGGAGTGAGTTGACTCAGCTGTGCAACGAGATTGAGACTCTTCGAACACATACTACCTCAGAGCATGCTGAGATCCGTAGGACTATGGAGGAGGGTTTCACTCGTATTGAGGATTTATTGAGATCCCTTATACCTCCAACAGCCCCTACAGTTGTATCTTCTGATGATGATGATGATGATGATGGTGATGATCACCAGAGTGACCATGCTGATACAGTTGATGGTGATGATCAGGCAGATATGAGTGAGGACAGAGCTACAGAGATTATTGACAGTGGCAGTGATAGTGATGACTGTGCTAATGATTTTAAGGTGGTTAGTCGCGATCCTCCCGCTACCCCAGCTACTCCTTCATCTATTGACTTAGTTGATTCCACACCAGACTTTGTTACACCAGCTGATCTTCTCTCCCCCCCTTCCACCAGATCATCTAGGGTTGTACCCATTTTACGTCATTCTGGCCACACTAGGAGTCGTCGGGCCTTAGCCCAGGGACCTCCTAGGGCCTTAGCCTCTAGATCTAGGATCAATGCTCCTTTTAGTCTTGAGATTCCATCTAATGAGGATTATCCTCATAGATATCTTTTATGTCTTCTATTGTATGTCTTTTATGTTTCATGTTACTTTGTATTGTATGACTATGATACATTTTGTATGTTTCAGTTTTGCTAATGACTCATCAAATTTTGTACTGAAAACTCCTCTTATCAGTTATATATATTTATATATTTCAGTTTGGTGCTTATTATTTATTGATTGGTTACATTTACTTTCTTCAGCTCTGGTACTATCATTAAATCCTTTTGGCTCTGATACTCTTTTTTTTTTTTTTGTCTTCATACTCATTGTGAGGGGGAGGTTATTCCCCTTTCTAATGATTGACAAAAATGGAGAGTAATTAAATTGTTTGTGGTAAAATTTTTTCAAATTTGATATGCTTTGATAACATATTATTTGTTCTGATTAGAAATATCTATTTGAGGGAGAGATTGATTCCTCCTAACTATGAAAATTATGGCTTATATGGACTTACATTCATATTCATGAATTATAATAGTTGAAATATGAAACTTAACGCTATCTTACTCAAGGTTTTGTCATCATCAAAAAGGGGAAGATTGTTGGCTCCACCCAGTGATTTTAATGAATAACAAAACAATGAGTGCATATTGTATACTAATGTGTATTTCAAGTTATGAGTTTTCAGGAAGAAAGCACCTCAAAATCTCAAAAATCTATGTATCATGGCACGCCGTGGCACTGAGCATTTTTCGCAAATCTGGACATCCTCTTCATGGAAAAAGGGCATCTACATGTTTAATTATTATTTGTTTACGATCTATTTAAGTTTCAAAATTTATATTTATATTTTTGGGCTAATTTGTACTTGAATCTAAGCTTTTCAGTCTCAAGTATCGACACCTGGGAAGCCAAGTGTCAACACTTCAGCATTTGGCACGAAGAAAAATCCTTGGCATGCCAAGTGTTGACACCCAGAACTCAAGTGTCAACACCTAGTGTCGACACTTAGGTTTCCAAGTGTCGACTCAAGGCCTGAGATTTTTGAAAATATAGAACATTGCCATTTGAAGATTTTTGTGTCAAGTATCGACACCTGTGCATCAAGTGTCGACACTTGAAAGTTCAAGTGTCGACACCTAGAAATTAAGTGTCGACACCTGATAGCCAAGTGTCGACACTTGAAGCCTGACAGCTCTACCAGATCTATTTTTTTGACTTGCAGAACTTGCTTTTTAAGCTTCAAATGGCTAGATCCGAGGCTCCAATGGTCACAAACCATTTTTTGGAAGTTTCTTGGTATATTTAATCTCCACCAACCTCATTCTAAATGCATTGAAGTGTATTGAAGTCCATTCAAAGCCAAAAAGCCTATATTCTTTCAAGAACTTCACATCAAAAGCCTTTTATAGTTTGATTCCCTAAAATAGCCTACAAGTTCATCCTTACATCATTCCAAAAGAAGCATTTTGAAGGATATTCCAAGGAGGAGTCAAGACAAAGCATCAACTTGAGCTTCAAAGATTCCATTCTACTCTTGAAGAGAGTTTGTCTTAGTTTTAAAGTTGTATATTTGTTTTTATCTTATGATTTGACCTTGCTTTCAAGGGTGTCTTGAAAGAAGGTTGTTGTAGTTTGTTGGTGAGCCAAAGGGATAAAACCAACTAGGATTAACTTGTGAGCCCGAAGACAAAACAAGTGTTGAGGTTTGTTGGTAAGCCTAGGTGATATAACCAACTTAGGTTTTGACTTGTGAGCCTTGTAAAAAATAAGTCAGCTGTAATCTTGTTTGGATTATAGTGGAATTTCCAAGGGTGGCTTGGGAAGTGGATATAGGTGCTAGGTTTGCACCGAACCACTATAAACCTTGTGTTTGTATGTGATTTCCCTCTTTCTCTCTTACTCTTTAGTTATTGCTATTCACTTACTATTTTTCGCTACATTCAATCTTGTGCATTGAATTTATTACTCACAAACACCACTAGACCTTCACTTTATTGTTTTATTTTTTAAAAGACCCAATTCACCCCCCTTCTTGGGCTCCATTTATGGGCAACAGAGCTGTAGTCGATTTGATCGAGTCTTGCATGAGCACTAGATCAGGGGTTTCATATCACCCACCTCCTTCACAAATGGCTGAATCCATGGACCATCTTGATGCTAAATTTGATGCCCTTGGAGAAAGGTTAGCCCAAACCCTCAATCTTAGGCTTGAGCAAGCAAATGCCTAGTTGACCCATAGGTTTGAACAATAGATGCCCGACTAGGAACACTAGAGGAGACACCTTTAGTAGACCTCAAATTAGCTAACCCAGTAGATACCCAGGTAGAAACCAACCCAGAGCTAGTTGACCTTGACCACATCCAACCTAAAGCTATAGTGGAAGAACAAATAGAGGAAGAGAACCTAGGTACTGCTGCTAGAGCCTTACCTGAGGAAACCATAGAGGAGAGCCAAATTATAGAGTCTAGTCCTAAAATACAAGAACCTGAAGAATTTATTAAGGACCTGATCTCTTTGAATCAGTACCCTCAGGATAAGCCTCCTCCTATAGTTCCCATTAAGGACCTCTTCCTTGAGATTAATAACACATCCTTTCATTATGCAAACCCCATAGATATACAGCAACCCCGTAAGGATAGCCTCATTAGTCTAGGATTAGTCCCTGACGCCCCTTCTTTTATCTTACATTATCCAACTAACCTTGAACCTTTTTTCCTATCCTACCAGACTAATTTTGAACCCACTTCCTATTTTCTACCCTTTCCAGACACCTCCAGCATTTCTAGGATCATTAGATTGCATTTAGCTAAGATTAGCATACTCATGCATTCATCACGCATGTTAGGTTTGCATCTTACTTCTGGAATACTCTTTGGAATTTGCTAGGAGTTCACTATAAATTTTCATGTGCATGTCAAGCTAGGATCAAACCTAGAGAACCTATAATCTGTTAGGTTTAGATCCAAAGAGTTCAATAAAATTTTCTTCGATAGGAATGCAGAGTCAAGTCTGTTAGGTGTAGGTTTGAGTCCTTTGCATCATCTTGTTAGGAGTCTGCATGTGCCCAGCATGTTCACCACCTGCACTAATTTTAAAACAACTTGCTAATTCCGAAAGATGGATCAAAGAATTTGGTGTAGTGGATTCTATCTTGGTTAGGCTTAGGCCTAAAGAAGCTTCAAGCTCGCAGAGTCGGACCTTTTAAAGTGATAGAGAAGGTTGGATCAAATGCCTAGGTGATAGACTTGCCTATGGATTTGGGTATTAGTTCTACCTTCAATATTACATACCTAGTTGAGTACAAGGAACAAGCAGTGATACCTAGTGAGGCCTTTGGACCTATCCCCTCCTGTTATGAGTGACCCTAACCTAGAGTGTCCACTAACAAATTTTGCCTGAGAGAGGAGAATGGATCAAGCATATCCTGGACGATCAAGCCATCACAACCCAGGGCCACGGCTATTAACGCTTCCTGGTCCGATGGCAAGGCCGGCCAGAGTCGGACGATTCATGAATTTCTCAAGAGGACTTGTAACGCCTCAACCCAGACCTTCTCGAGAGATATGTGAGCCAGTCTGATCTTTACTCAACAGGGTCGAGTTCCTCCCACCCCGGGAGAATTGGTGGGGCCACCAGAGGTACCAGAATAAGACACAGGCTTCTCAACCCCATGTGGATCACTTAGTGACATTCGATTCCATTGTAATAAAGCTTAGTCCGCTAAGTTGTCTTTATTTGAGTCCTGTATTAGTCAGCTCATGTTGGGCTAGTCCAGTCCAGTGTTAGTCAGCTCATGTCGAGCTAATTTTATTTTTTTTGAGTCCTGTCCAAGCATACTGAGGACTCAAGACCACATCATACAAGTGAAGACCAAGTCCAACTAGATTGAAGACATGGAAGTTTAGCCCAAGTCCAACCCAGCCTGAAGATTTGAAGACCTCAGGAGGAGAAATCAAAAACCCTGATTCCTTGCAGATGCCCTCCAGATGCCCAGATTCCCTTCCAAATGCCAAAGTATATTTAAGGACCAGGGCATCCATGATTCTAGAGATCCATCTGCATCCTAGCCCAAAGAAATCAAGCCCAAGCCCTTAAGAAGTAAGATACCAAAGAATATTCCTGCTACTTGGCTACCAGGCCACCCCAGCTTCCAGAAGCCCAAGCCTATGCACCCGAGCCCCTTTGGGCCGGCCCCTTGCTGCTCCAAGAAGCCCAACACGACCCCCTAGGCATCCTTGGAGTGTTGACCAAGTCAAGAGAGGAGGAGAGAGTTTTTAGGGATTTTTCTACCTAGGTTTCCTTACTTGCCTAGCTAGGGTTTGAGAGGGAAAATGATTCTTATATAATGTCTAATGTACCCTTATTTGGAGCCCAAGACTAAGGGTCTATTTAAAGGACCCTAGTCTCTTGTATGAGGATTGATTTTGATATATGAATTAAAACTTGAGTTCTCTTCAATTGCTTTGTGCTACCCTGCTTTGTGCTTAAGGGGTTTTATTGGTGCTTTCTTCTTCCTGGAGTTGCAACAGATTCCTACCGCCAACCATCCTTCCAGAGCCCTAGCCGCCCCCTCCAAAACTTATTCTCCTTGCTATTTTTCTTTTGTTTCCTTGTTCCCTTGTGAGTTTTCTAACCCCTGACAGGTCTTTTGTAGGTCCCCGAGTTCCTATGAATCCAACGACTCTAGCCAAGCCTCAATCAGACCACCGATTAGAAAGCCGGGTATCCGCCGGTCTTTGGCTTGGTTTTCAAGGCCGCATCCATCGAGGAACGAGAGATCCCTTTGCTGCGATCTTCATCGGGTGCATCAGGCATTGTCAGGTACACACCCTCTGGCACCAGTAATTTTATTGTAGAAGAACTTGCCCTAACCGAGGCTTCTCAACCCCAGAGATCCATCTTTATTGCTTTCTTAGGTCCAAATCTGCATGCTTAGCTTCTAAATTTCATATAGAATTCCCTATAACTTATTTTGATCCAATTTTCGAGATTTAATCACTCAACTCCATATATAAAACACACAAAAATAATTACATGCATATTAGTCCCGCATCAGCAGGCAAACCTTAACATGTCGACTCCTTGGTTTTAGTCCCTCGGTGTGACCGACCCCCAACAAAATGGTGACAATTCGAGTTGTAATTGTGACCCCAGCCAGCGAGCCAACACCCCAAAGTGTGGTGTGTTTAGATCCCATAGGAGGGGCTATTCGACCCATGTCCATATCAACTTGAAGACATGATCTAGAGATTACATCTAGTAATCTTTGATAGATACTCTAATAAAGGAGATATGACCTTTTTTCCAGGCTACCTTCTAAATAACAGTTAAAGGAAATGGCTAATAGCCAAATGAGACAAAGACCTTATCATCGAAGAAACAAATAGGCGGTATAGCTTTCCATGTAGTCATCTGACATGACTCTCACGTAGCAGGATTTGACAACCGGCCAGGTTCCACTACCTACTTTTCACCCTCTCATCACCCTGGTGACCTACAATATAAAAGGGGAGGGAAGAAAAATGAAGATGGAGGATACATCCACACCTAAAAGCTCCACCCCCTTTCGAGGCTCCACTTTCTCCCCCTATTATCTGGTATCTCTTGATCCACCCGGGCGGCTTTGTCAAAACTATCTTCGATGGGATCTCTTTATAAGTACAACCTGTAAGCACCTCTTCTCCAACATACTTCAAAGATAAGCCAGATATCAATCACAATAGATAGAGGAAGGGCTGATCCCAAAGGTTTACCTTTGAGATGCCTGTTTCACAGGAAGAAACGTGAAGTGGGGTGCCATGCCAATCAAAGGTATGTCAACCTGACACTCTAGCACCACCTCTTCTTGGCAAGTTGCTCAACCTAAATGGAGCACTATTCTAGAGCATTAAGCTAGAACTAGCCACCAAGAGAGCTAGCTTGATCACCTAGAGCAGTTGTCCCAACAAGTTCAAGCACTAGCGGCCACTATCCAGGTAATTCAACACCCGATGATTTCCATGGCTTCACTGGTGACAATACCACTAATGACAACACCACCAAAGGAGGGCCATGTAGTTCAACCTCAAATCCTAGCACCACTAAGAGTTGAGCAAAGAGAATGGAAACAACTTTTGCTCCCCCGTATCTTGTGCACAGGGAGCCTCTTCATCTTGCTGCACCCTAATGTCCTAGGTTGGAGATGGGGCTGCATCACTCATAGTAGTCCAACTAAGGGTCAACCCAGACCTGATTGCCCTTGCAGCACTTTGAAGCATGGGTAACCAAGGAAGTTGAAGTTGATCAAAGGTTTTGGGAGTTAGACCGATGCATCAAGACCATTGAGGCCTAGCTCCAGTCAGTGACGAGGGCTTCAGACTTATCACGAACCCACCCTTTGATGCCTAAATCACGATAAAGCCACTACCCAAATACTTTAAGATGTTGTAGCTTGATATATATGATGGATCTACCAATCTAGTAGATCATTTGGAGAGTTTCAAGGCCTTGATGCTCCTACACGAAACCATGGATGGAGTATTATGTCGTACTTTCCCTTCCACCCTACGCAAATCAACACGATATTGGTATTTTGACCTCAAACCAGGTTTGGTCCACTCTTTTGACCAATTATGTCGATAATTTATCTCTCATTTTGCTAATAGTAGAAAGATGTGCCAAAGCTCTGACTCCTTGATCCATATAAAGTAGGGGGAGGGGGAATCCCTCCATGCCTATGTGAGTCAATTCAACAAGGCAGTTTTGGAAATGTATAATCTAGACCACTCTATTGCTATGACCACCCTGAAGAGTGATTGCCAGCAGTGTCCCTTTCTTTTCTCTCTAGAAAAAAAAAAACCATCCATGAATTTCTCCTAGATGCTTGTAAAAGTTGAGAAGTATGCCCAAGCAGAAGAGGGGTATAATACTCATACACATCAAATCACCTCTCCTAGTGTCATGACACTTTGCACTAATATCCCAATGGCTATGCCATCCGAGCTTCAATACACTCTGCCTTCAGCCTCATTGTCTACCCTGATGCCTAGGAATCGACTTTCAAACCCAAAGTCCTTGCCAAGGATGGGGGACCGAGGGAGGGGTGGCATAGAAGCTACTCACCATGATGCCAAAAGCCTTCCCCTCAGACCCGGTGTTTTCTGAACCCCCAAGAGCGAGTAGGCATTCCACCACTCAAGAGGTATGATTATTACACTCCTCTGAATACCCCTAGGATTGAGATCCTATTACATGTTTGAGAATAACAACCTGAAGCAAGAAAAATGCGGATACCATCAGGATGCCATGATTTGCACAAATACTATCTATGCCATCATGACCACGACCATGATACAGAGGACTACTTGTAGTTGTCGGACAAGATAGAGGAACTAATCTAGCATGGTCGATTGGGCAAATTTACATGAGGCTGGCAGGAGAGGCATAATCCCATGGAGGCCAAGCCATGCTTGCTGGAACCACCTCCAAGAACTAAAGAGCTGGCTAATCGGTGTGACTCAGGTAATGTCAGCCACTATTGCCGGTAGGTAGTAGAGGACAGTTTCAATAAGAAGTGGAAGATCGAGAAAGACACCAAGACTATCACTTTCACATGGACCCACATAGAAGGAATACAATATCTCCATAATGACTCTATGGTTGTCACTTTAAATATTGCTAACCATGATATAGATCGTGTGCTTATTGATGATGGAAGTTCATAGATATCTTGTTTTATGATGCTCTCTTGAAAATGGATATTTTACCAACTCTTTTAGGAAGAATGTGCATGCCCTTATCAAGTTTTTCAGGAAAACTAGTACCCATTAAGTGGACAATTATGCTACCTGTGATACAAGACAAGCACCCCAATAGTTGCTGGTACATTTGACTTTCATAATTATGAAGGTCCCTTCGTCATGCAATGCTATACTTGGCTAACTAGGGTTGAATGCCCTTCACGCAATCACCTCCACCTACTACCTGCTTATGAACTTTTTGATGGTGCGAGGAGTTAAGGAAGTCTAAGGGAACCAAACCCTAGTAAGGCATTATTATGTGGTTTCTTTGCAGCCACGAGCATTTACTACTATTTTTGTTGAAGGCCTAGATACTCGTGATGAGTTAACAAAGGAACGGGGTGTGCCCGCTGAGGATTTTGTGACTGTCCCCCTATAAGATGGGGACCATCAGCATGTTGTTTATGTCAGTTCGAAGCTGGGCAAAATCCCAACCTGGCTACTCACAGAATTCTTAAGGAAAAATACTAATATTTTTGCTTGGTCCCCTATAGACATGTCTAGGATCAGCCATGAGGTCATGATGCACCATTTGGAAGTAGACACTCTTCAACGACTAGTAAAGCAGAAGAAGAGAAATTTCATCCTCGATGGCAGAAAGCTATCATGGAGATGAACAAGCTTACCAATATCAGGTTCATCAGAGAAGTTTGCTATCCTGAGTGGTTGGCCAATATCATCTTGGTGAAAAAAGACACTAGGAAGTAGTGAATGTGCATTGATTTCACCAATTTGAATAAGTCTTGTCCAAATGATAGCTATCCCCTCCCCTAGATTGATCAATTGGTGGACTCCACTGTAGGCCATGAGCTCTTCTCATTCATGGACACTTTCTCTGGATACAATCAAATCTGCATAGCACTGGAGGATGAAGAGAAGATTGCTTTTATTACTGACCATGATTTATTTTGTTACAAGTTAATTCCTTTTAGCCTAAAGAATGTGGGGGTGACTTATCAGTGACTGGTGAACAAAGTACTCAAAGAATAAATTAGATACAATGTGGAAGTCCACATTGATGGTATGCTCATGAAGAGTCACACATCCAAGGACCATGTCAATGACTTCAAAGAAACTTTTTCTACTTTATAAAGATACCAAATCAAATTGAATCCTGCCAGTACACTTTTGGAGTGACCTCCAACAAATTTCTTGAATTCATAGTATCACACCATGGGATTGAAGCTAATCCCAAGAAGATCTAGGTGGTGAGACAAATGGCCACCCCAAAGAAGTCAAAGCTGTGTAGAGGCTTACGAGGAAGGTAGCTACCCTCAACTGATTTGTTTCCAAGTCGGCTGAGTGGTGCCTACCATTCTTTTAGACATTGAAAAAGCCAAAAGACTTCAGATGGACTGATGAATGCCAGAAAGTGTTCAAGGAACTCAAGGTCTATCTCAGCACCCCTCCACTTCTTAGCAAGCCAGAAGAAGGTGAAGAGTTATATTTATATTTGGCAGCCTCCCCGACCTCCATTGGATCTATTCTGATTATAGAGGAGGCTTGAATACAATGACCAGTATATTATGTTAGTAGGGTGCTATAGAATGTAGAAGTTTGGTACCCCCATCTAGAGCAATTGATATGCTCGTGGTTTTGGCTTGGAAGCTTTGACCTTATTTCTAGGCTCGTACAATTATGGTTTTGATTGATCAACCTTTTTGGGTTGCCTTGCATAAGTCGAACGCCATGGGTCGGATAGCCAAATGGGCACTAAAGTTGACAAAGTTTGATCTTATTTTTTGGCCTCGGTCCTCCATCAAGGCCCAGGTGTTGACTGACTTTGTAATTGAATGCACAATCCCAGAGGAGGGGTCTGAGGAAGCTAATGAATCAAATATGAAAGCTCTAGCAAGTTGATGGGCTCTATACGTGGATAGTTTGGCAAATGCAAATAGCTCAAGCGTGGGGCTAATTCTTGTTAGTCCCAAAGGGGATGTCCTTCAATATGCCCTTTATTTCACATTCCCTTCCACCAATAACAAAGTGGAATATGAGGCCCTAATTTCCAACCTTTAGATATCCGAAGAGATGAGCATACAGTATTTGAAGACTTGTAGTGACTCGTAGCTCATTGTGGGACATGTCACCAAGGAATACAAAGCTCAAGAGGAAAACATGAAGAAATATTTGTTGAAGGTCAAAGACCTAACCAAAGTCTTTTGCAGCTTAGACATCTAGTAAATTCCCAGGGCAGAAAATGCCCAGGCTGATGCTCTTTCTAAATTAGCGATGGGAACGCCCTTTGAGTTGTGCTCTCAAGTTTTCTTTGAAGTGGTAGATGAGCCTAGCATTGAAGAGTCGGCCTCAATATTATAGCTTGATCCCGAGCCCTATTGGATCGACCCTTTGGCTAACTATCTTTATGATGGGTCTCTTCCCACTGACAGGAATGAGGCTAGGAAGCTGAAGCGCAAGGCCTCCCAATATTCCTCTATGAAGGTAAACTATATAAAAGATCCTTTACCCTACCTTTATTGAGGTGTATGCATCCAGCAAAAGCAAAGTACACCCACCAAGAAATCCATTAATGATGCAGGATGACTCTAGGGATGATATGTATGCAAAAAAAAACAATAAACTATTTTTTTTGATTTTTTTAGAATTTAATTATGATGATAAATTCTTGAAAAATAGCAAAGATTAGCAGGAAAGTATGTAACAACAAGTCTACTGTACTCGTAGTTAGAACCATGCAGAGTAATAAAAGATAGGACCTCGAGGGTTGAGAAACCCCTGGTTAGGATAGCATACCTTCAAAAAATCAGAACTTAAGAGAGGGATTGGTTGTTTACTTGGTAACGATGGTTGATCCTGCCATAGACGGGGTCGCTCAACTCTCTGGATTGGCACTTGGATGATCAGCCTTCTGTGCTGCGGATCAGCCAGCTTTTCTTCAATCGGTCCTAGAGGCAAGGAGGGCCTCTTCCTTGGAGGTGTTCACCGGATGGATCCTACACACGTCAGGATTAGGATCACAGATTATGAAAAAAATAATAAATTGGAAGAAAGAAGAATGGAGGGGTGGAAGGAAGCTTCGGGGTGGCTGGCGGCCAGTTGAAGAAAGGGATGCCTGGCTTGGAGGAAGGTGGGTGTCCTTGGGCTTCAGCTGGGATTGGATGATGGCTAGGGTTTGAAGAAAAGGGAAGGCTGGGTGGCTAGGGTTTGCACTTAGGAATAGGGCACACGGGTCTCACACCCACTCCAATCTGGAGAAAACAATTTGACAGAATAACTTCAAGTTGTATTCATGAAAAAGAGATGATTAGAAGAGGGGGAGGGGTGGGGTATTTATAGGTTCACCCAGGACCCTCTCCTTGTTAAAATTGGAGTGCAAGTCTTTAACAAAGTGGAATACAAAATAAACTTTAACTAGAAGACTGATCTCCTTGTAGAAGTAGGCTGGCAAACTCCTCCTTGGACTTGTATGGCTCCTCTTGGGCTTGGGCTGGATGGGGTGCCAACTCTGGGTGGCACTTGGGCTGGGGTGCCAAGGCATGAAGGGCCTAGGAGGGTGCCAACTCCAGATGGGCCAGGGGTAGAGGCACCAAGGCCTGGGGTGCCAAAGCCTGGGGTGCCAAGGGTGATGCGCCATGGTGATGTGGGACTAACTAGAGATGGAATGATGCAAGTGATTTTTTTTTATGATTTTTAGATTTTTTTTTATGGATTTAAGATTCTTGAAGATAGACAAGAGTAGATCTAGGGTTCTATAATAATAAGAACTTCAAACTAGCAAGTAAGCTCCTAAACAGGAAAAGAAGAGGACCCTGGGATTGAGAAACCCCGTAGGACTTAGCTCTTGGATCAATACCAACTTAGGAGTTAGGGTGGCAAACCTTATAAAGTTTTGATGCGCCCGATGCCGAGTTCACTTGCTCTCGTGGATGCAGCATGGATGATCGAGCCTTCAACCCTGTGGATGCCCCGGCTTTCCGTCCGAAGGTCGTGAAGGCAAGGGAGACCGACTCTGTATTCGTGGTGCCTGGAGGACCTGTAAGCAATCAAGAGAGATGTTGGGAGTTAGCAAGAAACAAGAAGCAATGAGGGAAGAAAAGTTGAAGATGGTGGTGAATGGGGGATCTTCTTGCTAGGCACCAAGATGGATCATCCAAATGGCCTCCGAACTCGAAGATGGAAGATGGCTTTCATGGAAGAGAAGGTAACTTGAGGCCTCACACCTCTCAATGCCCAAAGGCAAAGGCGCTTCCTCACGGAGATCGATGTTCTTAAGGAATGAAGGCAACAACTAGAAGAGTAGCACTCAAAATCTTTTCTTTCATTCATCAAAATTAACCATACAAATGAGGGGTAAGGTCCTTTATATAGGCACCTTAAGACCCTTTTCAAATTCAAAAGAAAAGTACATGTCTTCTCCTGATAAGGTGCCAAAAAAAATCTGAAATCCCTTCTCCTTGGCCGACCAAAGCTTGCTTGTGATTGGGCGTGGCATGATATGGGGCTTGTAGCAAGGCTTATGTCTTCCTTCTTTCCTAGGTCACCCACCCACCTTTGGTGAGAAACATGATATGGGGCTTGAAAGATGGAGGTTGTCTTGGCACCCTTGGACTCTTTATTTCCCTTCCATAGCTGGTCAAATAATTTGAGAAGAAAGCTTGATATAAGGGCATGAAGCAAGGGACTTGTCTCTTCATATTTTTAACTCCTTTTGACCTTCCATGGCAGACCAAGGATTTTGGGAAGATGGCTTGATATGGGGGGCTTGAAGCAAGGGACTTGTCTTCACAATCTTCAACTCCCATTGACCTTCCATTGGCTGCCCATGACTCCTTTAGCAAAAGGCTTGATAGGGGGAGGGAAGGGAGGAAAAGATCAAGGGATGGTGCCCATAAAAAAATCAGCATTCCCCCTTGCCTTGGCTGCCCACATGTCATGGTGATGTGGTGCCACATGGGATGGATGAGGTGGCACCCAAGGGTTGAAGTGGCATCTTTCAAGGCTTGGGAGATGGCTTGGCCCATTAACTTCAAACAGACTCAAACTAGAATTAATACAGGACTCATAGATACAACTTGACCAAATTGGTCAAGGTACAAGACTAGAACAAAAGCAATTGAAACTAAATTCATGACTAAAAAAAATTACAATGCTTAGGCTTGAAGCCTTATTACATGACTCAATAAATTGGAACCCTAATCAGATATCCATAGAGGGTTGAGGAGCCTCTGTTAGATTCTGGTGCCCACACCAGTTCTCTCGGGGTGGGAGGAACTCGACCTTGTTGAGTAAAAGTTGATTTGGCTTTGGTACTTTTCCAGAAGGTCGGGGTCGAGATGCTACAAGTCCTCCCGGGTAATCCACGAGTCATCGGACTCCGGTCAGCCTTGCCATCGGACCAAGTAACGTTGATAACCTTTGCCCCGAGTGGTGATAGCTTGGTCATCTAGGACATGCTTGATCCGCTCTCCTTTCTCGGGTAAAATTGGAGGTGGACACTCTAGGTCGGGTTCACTCTCAAATGAAAGGTCAAGTCCAAATGGCTCACTGGGTATATTTGCTGGTTCCCTGTACTCGACTAAGTCCGAGATATTGAAAGTCGAGCTAATGCCATAATCTGAAGGTAACTCAAGTATGTAGGCATTAGGGCCAACTCTCCTTATCACTTTAAAGGGGCCAGCTCCATGAGCATGAAGTTTCTTAACAGTTCTTGGCAGAAACCGTTCAAGCCTAAGCCTAATCATTACAGAAATCCCAATTTCAAACTCTTTGGCTCATTTTGGGAATCAACCATTCTTTTATATGCATTATTACTTAGATTAATTTTCTAACTAATTTCTTTATGCATGTCCCTAATATGCTGTGCAAAGGATTCGGTGGACTCTGAGACACGTGCATGGATGGGTAGGGGAATCAGATCAAGAGGTCGGTTAGGTTTGTATCTACTTACAATCTCGAAAGGACTTTTCCTAATGTTCTTATTCACTGAACTGTTGTAGGCAAACTCAGCTTAAGATAATAGAAGATCCCAATTTTCAGTATGTTCACCTATCAAGCATCTCAAAAGGTTCCCTAGGCTACAGTTGACTACCTCAATTTGGCCATCGGTCTGCGGGTGGTAGGCAGTAGAAAACTTTAGCTTGGTGCCTAGTAAGTGCCAAAGGGTTTTCCATAAATAACTAGTGAAGCGGACATCCCTATCGGACACTATGATTTTGGGAAGGCCATGTAACTTAACCACATGCTCAAGGAAGAGCTTGGCAACTCTGGAAGCATCTAGGGTATGGGAGCAGGGTATGAAATGGGCCATTTTGGAGAACCTATCACCACTACACAGACTGAATTGTGCTTCCTTGTGGTCTTGGGCAATCCTACCACAAAGTCCATGCTAAGGTCTTGCCAAGGGTGACTAGGCACAAGCAAAGGGGTGTACATGCCAGTATTCTGCTTCTGTTGTTTGGCAACAGCACAAGTTCGGCACCGTGAAATAATGTTGGCTACATCCTTCTTCAAGCTTGGCCAAAAGAACTGGTCTTCTACTGCTAAGATGGTCTTTTCTCCACCAAAGTGACCAGCTAGGCCCCTGCATGGGTTTCCCAAACTAAGAATTCTCGAAGAGAGGTCTTGGGAATGCACAATCTATTTTCTTTGAAGAGGTAACCATCCTAGAGGATGTACTCACTATGGGCACTAGATGGTTCTTGTTTCTTTGACTGGAAGATCTCACCGAAGTCAGGACAGGCTCGTATTGTTCTTTTAATTGATCAAATCCTATAACCTCGGTCCTAACAGTATTCGGCAATAGGGCATGATGGCTAAGGGCATCAGCTACCTTATTCTCAGTACCAGCATGATGTTTAAGCACAAAGGTATAGGCCTGGATGTATTCTACCCACTTAGCGTGCCTAGGGTTCAATCTTTTCTGGGAGTTTAGGTACCGAAGGGCTTCATGGTCAGAGTATAGGTCGAATTCTTGGGGTAACAGGTAATCCTCTAGTACCTAAGAGCCTGAACAACTGCATAAAGTTCTTTATTGTAAGTTGAGTACTTAACTTTGGCCTCATTGACTTTCTCTCTAAAGAAGGCCACGGGGTGATTTTCCTGACTAAGTACTCTTCCAATGCCAACTCCCGAAGCATCACAAGCAACCTCAAAAACCTTAGAAAAATCAGGTAATCTTAGGACTGGTGCTTGTATCATTTTGTCTTTGATTTCATGGAAGGCTTTATCTGCAGCTTTGGTCCATTGGAAGCCTCCCTTCCTAATACAGTCAGTGATGGGTGCTACGATAGAACTAAATCCCCGAATAAATCTCCTATAAAAAGTGGCTAGGCTATGGAAACTATGCACATCGTGGATATTAGTAGGGACTGGCCACTCAACTATGGCTTTAACTTTCTCGAGATCAGCGGAGACTCCTTCAGGGGTGACTACAAAATCTAGGAAGATAACCCTCTTTGTCATGAACTAGCATTTCTTAGGATTGGCATAAAGGCTATTCTCCCTAAGGATCTGGCAGACTAACCTAAGATGGTTAAGGTGGTCCTCTTTAGTCCTACTGTATATCAAAATGTCATCGAAATATACCACCAAAAATTTTTCAGTGAGCTCTTTAAAGACTTGGGTCATAACCCTCATAAAAGTGCTAGGTGCATTAGATAGTCCAAAAGGCATCACTACCCATTCAAAAAGGCCATCCTTAATCTTAAATGCCATCTTCCACTCATCCTCGGGTCTAATCCTAATCTGATGGTAGCCACTTTTAAGGTCTATCTTGGAAAAGATAGTGACGTCTGCCATCATATCAAGCATGTCATCCAAATGGGGGATGGGAAACCTATATTTCAACATGATTTTATTTATGGCTCTGCTATCCACACACATTCTCCAGGTTCAATCTTTCTTAGGGGTTAGCAATGCAGGGATGGCACAGGGACTTACACTCTCCCTAAGAAAACCCTTCCTAAGTAACTCTCCCACTTGTTTTTGTAGTTCTTGGTCTTCAGTGGGGTTCATTCTATAATGAGGAAGGTTCGATAAGATGGCTCCTGGGACCAAGTCTATAGCATGCTGGATATCCCTAAGAGGTGGTAGTTGACAGGTAATTCCTCGGGAAAAACATCCTCAAACTCTTTCAGAGCCTTGACTACTTCTTGGGGGTGCTCTATTTGGGTTGGCTCATCACTCTCTTTGGTGGCTAAAATCCAAACAAGAGCTCCCTCAGCAATCTCTTTCTCCAACTCCTTAGACTTGATCAAGTTGACTCCAGGCTTCTTTTCCTTAAGGCTACTTGATTCTCTCTTAGCCTGGTCCTTAGGTTGAATTGGATTGATTGTAAATTTCTTTCGATGGTGGTTAAAGGTACAGGTATTGGTCTGATCATAAAGGGTGGCATCATGATTGGAAAGCTGGGGTCGACCTAAGATAATGCTACTAACACCCATGGAAAGGGCATCATACCAAATCATCTCTTCATATGATTGCAGCTTGATCAAGACTTGGCATCTAGATTTGATAGGTATTGAGGTCGAATCTATCCATGAGACCTTATAAGGGTTGGGGTGAGGGACTGGGGTCAATCCTAGGGATTTGATAGTACTTAAAGAAATGGCATTGACACAGCTCCCACTATCAACTATAATTTTGCACACCTTATCCCCTAGTCTGACAAAGGTTTGTAGGATGTTTGTCTTATGCCAATCTTCTTGCACTATGTTTTGGATAAGGATGCACCTGACTACTCCCAAAAGGTCTTCAGACTCAAAATGTTCTTCCTCTCCCTCATACTCTTCTAACAGTTGATCTTCTAGCTCATAGCTTTCTCCTTCTGGTTCAGCAATGGGTTCTAGCTCATTCTCAACTAGCTCTTCTATGATTAGGGCTTTGGAGGTGCACTGGCTGGCATAATGTCTTGGTTTATGACATCTAAAGCATTTGTTCTAGGGACTGGGGTTCCTCTAGACTTCAATAGCTTTACCCTTATCCACTCTACTGAAATGGGGTCGGCTCAGGTCAGGTCGGCTCGGACTGGGTCAGCTCGGGTTGGGTTGACTCGGGTTGGGTCGGTTCGAACTGGGTCGACTAGGGTAGGCCTGACTATACCCTTGGTTAGGTCTTGGGATTCGACTAGGATTCCTGAAGGGTTCAGGTCTATGATAGGTGGGTGCCCTCTAGAAATGCTCACAGTTCCACGCAACTTGGTAAGCATACTCCAAATCAGTGACCTCTCTAAAGTAAAGCTCTCTCTAGATGTCTAGGTGTAGGCTAGCCCTAAACCTAGACTAGGTCACAGAAACTGATTCATTGACATTACATCACATGACATACTCATCGTACTTTGTGATGTACTTGGCCACACTCTTGTTCCCTTGACTCAAATTCTGCCATTGGTCCAATAAATTCTAGGTGTAAGATAGTGGTCGATACTTCTCTCTAAGTCTGGCTTTCATGTCCCTCCAAGTTGCTATGGGTTCTTGCCCTCTTTGCTCTACCAGCCTTTCAACACTATTCCAAAATAACCTAGCCTGGCGAACCAACCTAAGTTTGGCAAACTTAAACTTCATCCTTTCTGTCATTATGTACCAATCAAAATATTGCTCTATGTCCTCCTCCCAATCTATGTACACCTTGGGATCTAGACTGCCATCGAAGGTAGGGGCTTCTAGCTTAATGTTTCTAATGGCCCTCTCTTCCTGGTCTACAATCTCTTGATTGGGTCTGCTAGGGTAGATCTCTTGGGATGGGTTAAGACGGGGAACTCTCCTGGGTTCAGCCTCTAAGGAAGGATCATGCTGAGGGTATTCCCTAGGGTGGGGAGGTGACTCAGAATCAAGTTCAATGGATGGTCTATCACCCATTTTTAGGCCTCTTAGCCTTATTTCAAACTCATCAAACCTATTATTCATCCTAGCTAACTGCTTAATGATGACCTTTAGTTGATCCTCTCGATCATTCTCCATGGGTTCACTTGACTGGGAATGATGAGGGTGATAGGGGACTCCTGATCTAGTCGACATGCAATACACAACGAAAGATGTTACGAGTTTACTAGACCTAATAGTTCAATCACAATGAGTCCACGTAGAAAACACACAGCACAATCAGCTAGCCCTTTCACCGGCTAAGTAAAAGGTGGGAGTATGGGAGGCCCCCTTGCTTTCGCAAGGACCCAATTAAGGAACCACAACACCACTTAGGTCATTTGACGCTAGACCTCTTGCCTTAGATATCGGCTTTCTGGTACCAATTGAAGTTTTGTATGCAACCAGCTTCCCCAAAATGGTCAAACCCAACTTGTTGATGTCCCTAATCTATTAGGTTTCTACTATATTTTAGATTAGGTCTGGGTTCAAAATGCAAGGATGGTTATTTTTGGACTAAGAAAAGGTAATGACTTCCTTCCCTTATCTTATGATATTGACGCCCTTAAGTGAATTATGAAAATGATGGCACACAAATGATCTAATAAAATGTACCTAAGTTTTTTTTTTTGTGTGTGTTTTGAATTTTTGATGTATGATATTATAAAATAAGATGCTAGAAATAATGAAATATGAACCTAAATGCAAAATTAAACTATATGAAAAATGAAGATGTGATGAGATGCACTTGTTGAATTTTCATAGCAGAGTTTTTTCTCAGATGGTAATCAGCTGTGTAGAAATTCTACAGACTGAAATAAAAGCTAAAAAAATTCTAAAAAATACTTCTAATTATGTAGAATCTAGAAAAATAAAAATCATAAAAATCCGACATTCCTACAGGTAGTATCTAAGGGCTTGTACTACCACATAGAATTCCTTGTCATGGGTTGAGTACTTAAGCTTAGCCTCATTTAGTTTTTCATTAAAGAAGGCTACTGGGTGACTCTCTTCGCTCAAAACTCCTCCTATACCAACTCCCGAAGCATCACAAGCTACCTCAAAGACTTTGGAAAAATCAGGTAACCTTAGGATGGGTGCTTGTGTCATCTTATCCTTAATCTCTAGGAAGGCTCTATTAGCAGCTTTGGTCCACTCAAAATTTTCCATCCTAATATAGTCGGTGATGGTTGCTACAATGGTGCTAAATCCCCAGATAAATCTTTCATAGAAGGTGGCCAGACCATGGAAACTATGCACATCATGGACACTAGTAGGCACTAGCCACTCAATTATGGATCTAACCTTCTCAGGGTCAGCTGACACTCCTTCGAGGGTCACCACAAATCCTAGGATGATGACTCTATGGGTCAAGAAATCACACTTCTTCATATTGGCATAGAGATTCTCCTTCTTAAGGGTCTAACAGACTTGTCTTAGATGATCCAGGTGGTCTTCCTTAGTCCTACTATAGATCAAGATGTCATCAAAATAAACCACTACAAATTTTTCTATGAACATCCTTAGGACTTGGGTCATGATTCTCATAAAAGTGCTAGGGGCATTGGATAGCCCAAATGGCATGACTACCCATTCATAAAGACCATCCTTAGTTTTGAATGCTGTTTTTCACTCATCCCTAGGTATGATTCTAACCTGATGATAGCCATTCTTAAGGTCAATCTTTAAGAAGATGGTTACATAGGCCATCATATCTAATATATCATCCAAGCAGGGGATGGGAAACCTATATTTCACCGTAATTTTGTTTATGGCATGACTGTCAACAACATTCTCTACGTACCATCTTTCTTACGAGTTAATAGGGCTGGTACAGCACATGGACTTAAGCTCTCCCTAATAAACCCTTTTTAAAGGAGTTCTCCTACCTATTTCTGTAGCTCTAGATGTTCAGTTGGGTTCATCCTATAGTGAGGCAGGTTGGGTAGGGTGGCTCCTGGGACTAAGTCTATGGCATGCTGGACGTCCTTAATGGTGGTAACTGGTCAGGTAAATCTTCAAAAAATATATCTTCAAATTCGCCTAAGATTTCCTTAACCTCCTGAGGGTACTCTTTATGGATTTGATCAGGTACTTCCTTTGCAGCTAACATCCAAACTGTAGTCCCCTCAAAAATCTCTTTCTCTAGCTCCTTAGCAGTAATTAAATTGACTACAGATTTCTTTTCCTTCAACGAGCTAGATCCTCTCTTAACTTTGTCCTTAGGTGGGGTTGGGTTAATCGTAATCTTCATCCCATGAAAATTAAATGAGCATGAATTTGATCAACCGTATAGGGTAGCATCATGGTCGTAAAGCCACCTAGAATTATGCTACTAACTCCCATGCCACACCTTATCCTAATAAGACTAAAGCTGGATCTGGATTTGGCATCTAGACTTAATGGATATGGAAGTGGAGTCTATCCAGAAAACTTTATAGGGACTGGGATGGGGAACTGGGTTCATGCCTAGGGTTTTGACTGCCTTAAGTGAGATGGCAGTCACATAGCTCCTACTATTTATAATGATTTTGCATACCTTATCCCCTAATTTCACAAAGGTTTGTAGGATGTTGGTCCTACGCCAATCCTCTTGTATCTTAGTCTAGGCTAGGATGCACCTAACTACCCCTAACAGGTCAAACTGGTCAAGAACCTCCTCATCTCCTTCATATTAATCTATCAGGTTCTCCTCAGCTTCATAGATCTCCTCTCCAATTTTATCATTGGGTTCAGACTCTTCTTCCTCTACTTCACTTATGTGCAGGGATCTGGTTGGGCATTGGCTAGCAAAGTGTCCCATCTAACAACATCTAAAATAGGCATTTGGGTTGGGACTCAAATTTCTTTGGGTTTCAGGTGCCTTACCCTTATCATCCCTAAAGGGTACTGAGTTGCTAGAACTGGGTCGACTCGGGCTAAGGTTGGGATGATATGGATTAGGGTTGGGATGATGTGGATTAGGGTTAGGTCAATTTGGATTAGGGTTTGGTCGGCCTTTTAGGACTCGAAATTCTCTGGGTTTCAGGTGCCTTACCCTTATCATTTCTAAAGGGTATTGAGTTGCTAGAACTGGGTCAACTCGGGCTAGGGTTGGGACAATGTGGGTTAGGGTTGGGATGATTTGGATTATGGTTAGGTCAATTTGGGTTAGGGTTTGGTCAGCCTGGGTATGCTGGGCTAGGGTTGGGTCGGCCTAGGTATGGTGGGCTAAGGTTTGGCCTAGAACTATAGGCATTAGGCCTAATAGACTCAGGTTGATTGGCTATGGGTACTTTTTGAAATCTTTTATAATTTTCAGCTATCTGGTAGGCTTGATCGAGAGCATCAACTCCCCTCAAATATAGTTCTCTCTAGATGTTTTCATGAAGGCCAGCCCTAAACCTATATAGGGTCACTGATTCATGTTCATTTAGGCAACACCTTATGGCACACTCATCAAACTTAGCTATGTATTCTGACACAGACAACTTCCTTGACTTAACCTTTGCCATTGGTCTAGAAGTTTCTGTTGGTAGGATGAGGGAACATATTTCTCCCTAAGTTTCAGCTTCATGGCCATCCAGGTATCTATGGGGACTTCATTTTTTTGTCTGATTAGGTGCTCTACATTTCCCTAGTATAACCTAGCATGGCTAGTTAACCTTAGTCTAGCAAATTTATACCTCCTCTCTTCACTCAACTCAAATCATTCAAAATATTGTTCCATGCCTCCTTCCCAATCTATGTAGGTCTTGGGATCCAGGGTGCCATCGAAGGTGGGTGCGTCTATCCTGATGCTCCTCATAATTCTTTCATCATGGTCCTGGAGTTCATGATTGGGCCTCATAGGGTGGGGCCCCTAGAATGGGTCATGGCATTGGGCTCTCCTAGGGTTGGGCTCCAAAAATGGGTCATGGGGTTAGGCTCTCCTAGGATTAGGTGGCATGGGAAGAGGTGACTCAAGCTCGGGTTCAGTGTTGGACTCTTGGGTTCTTTTTATGTTTCCTAATCTATCTTCTATTTGGGCAAGCCTATGGGATGTTTGCTTATTCAATTGGGTCAGTTGGTCAAACTTGTGCTTCATCTGGTCAAACCGTTCAGTTATGGTTTTCATTAAAGCCTCAAAGGTGGGTTCCATGGTTGAACTGGGTTGAGGTTAGGAGTGATGGTACTGGACTTCTGACCTAGTGGTCATGTATTCAATCAAACACAGGATTATGATGCAGTCAAGCACACAAGGGTTAACATGTTCTAAAGTTTGCTAGACATAGAGCCAAAATTAGGTGAGTTAACTTAACTTACACCCAACTCAACACTTAGTCCTTCCACAGCCAGGTAAGAGGTGGGGTAGTGGGAGGCTCCCTCTACATGACACAGGGTCCTAATTAAAAAACCACCAGTCCACGTAGGGCATTTGCCTCTGGACCTCTAGCCTTAGACACTAGTTTCCAGTAATAAGTGAAGGGTTGAGTGCACTAGTTCCCTCACTAGACTCGGACCTGACCTGTTGGTGTCCCTAAATCAATTTGGTTGCTAGTTAATTTTAATTAGGATTTAGGTACGTATACAAGGTGGTTGTTTTGGGCCTAGGATAGGTGATGAAATCCTACCCTGATCTGACAAAAGAAATTTCCCTTAAGATTATGTTAGATGCAAATGATGCTCACTCAATGATACCCTAATGCAATCTAATAACAGAAAATAGAGAATATAAATATTTTTTTTTGTCTTTTTATGAGATGGCAACTTAATTCACAGTTGGTTAAGTGATCAATCAAAATTGGCTTGGGTTGAGTGGGGTTTGGTAGTTGATTAGGTTTAGTCAAGTCAAAAATGCAGAATTAGTAGAAGTTGAAGTTTTGGGTTCTGTTCTGATGCAGGGATTAGAATGGATTTTAGAGTAGGAAAAATCTAAAAAATTTGCAGACAGAAGGGTTATGTGTGAAGTTGATTCCTACCGAACTTCATGCATAGCAAAAATAGTATGATGATGCAATACCTAGGGCTTCTAACTGGATGCAGGAAACTTAGAAAAACAGAATTCTATGCTAGGGTTTCTAGGATGCAGAATTTTTTAATATTTTTGGTTCTATAAAATTTGACAAAAATCATAGTAATTTTGAAGACTAATCAGAGTATTATCAGTGCAAAGTTTAGAAAAAAGTAGTATGCCTAAGGTGGTGAAATAGACCTAATCTCAGACCCCTAGTGTAGAAAGACAGGACGCAGAAATTTTGTTTAGGGTTTTGGTTTGTGTTTTTGATGATGCAAGACTGTCCTAAACCCGCTCTGATACCAAACTGATGTGGAATGACTCTAGGGATGACATGTATGTAGAAAATAATAGTAAACTATTTCCTTTTGATTTTTTTAGAATTTAATTCTGATGCTAAAATCTCGAAAAATAGCAAAGATCAATAGGAAAGTATGTAACGACAAGTCTACTGTACCCGCAGTTAGAACCATGCAGAGTAATAAAAGATAAGACCTCGAGGGTTGAGAAAACCCTAGTTAAGATAGCATACCTTCAAAATATTAGAACTTAGGAGAGGGATTGGTTGTTTACCTAGCAACGATGGTTGATCCTGCCATAGACGGGGTCGCTCAATGCTCCGGATTGGTGCCTAGATGATCAGCCTTCTGTCCAGTGGATCAGCCAGCTTTTAATTAGTCAGTCCCAGAGGCAAGGAGGGCCTCTTCCTTGGAGGTGTTCACCAGATGGATCCTGCACACATTAGGGGTTAGGGTCACAGATTATGAGAAAAATAATAAACTGGAAGAAAAAAGAATGGAGGGGTGGAAGGAAGCTTCGGGGTGGCTAGCGACCAGTTGAAGAAAAGGATGCCTGGCTTGGAGGAAGGTGGGCATCCTTGGGCTTCAGCTAGGATTGGATGATGGCTAGGGTTTGGAGAAAAGGGGAGGAAGGCTGGGCGGCTAGGGTTTGCACTTAGGAACATGACACACGGGTCTCACACCCACTCCAATTTGGAGGAAACAATTTGATAGAATAACTTCAAGTTGTATTCATGAAAAAGAGATGATTACAAGAGGATGAGGGGTGGGGTATTTATAGGTTCACCCAAGACCCTCTCCTTGTCAAAATTGGAGTACAAGTCTTTAACAAAGTGGAATACAAAATAAACTTAAACTAGAAGACTTATCTCCTTATAGAAGTAGGCTGGCAGACTCCTCCTTAGACTTGTATGGCTCCTCTTGGGCTTGGGCTGGATGGGGTGCCAACTCTAGGTGGCACTTGGGCTGGGGCGCTAGGGCATGAAGGGCCTGGGAGGGTGCCAACTCCAGATGGACTAGGGGCAGAGGCGCCAAGGCCTGGGGCACCAAAACTTGGGGTGCCAATGGTGATGTGCCATGGGCCACAGCGTCGTGGGCCAGGGGGTACTAGAATCTTGTGGATCTGGGGCACTTCCTCTTGGAGGCCTGGGGTGTCATTCCTCCAGGATTTGGGGTGGCATGAAAGGAGTCCAGATGCTGGGCTGATGTCTTGAATGTGGATCCAAAGGTCCTCCTCTTGAACATAACTTGAAAGTTACATGACTCATATGACTGAACTAAACTTAAAGGACTTCTTGACTAAACTAACATAACTGGACTTACATAATAAGACTCAATTTATTATAGGACTCAATTGGCTCGCTTGTATTACAAGACTCAAGTGACACATGACTAAGGACTACAAGACTCAGAAATCCTAACCAGTAAAGTAGATTGGGCTCAGTAATCTTTGTCTAATCCTGGTGCCCACATCAATTAAGGACTATGTGGGAGCCATTTAGGAGGTAGATCCCTCTCTTACAAGGTACTCATATAAGGTTACTATTGACTGACTATGCATTAAGATGCTATGAGCTATGTTAAAAAGTCTGATCGCTACCAACGATACTCTAATATATAGCGGTAGTTGGCTACACCACTGACTCACATTTGTGCTCCATAGCCCTTTGCACAGTGGGGGTTGGACATATTGGGTCCATTCCCACTGGCTACCAGGTAGTGAATATTCTTGTTAATGGCCATTGATTACTTCACAAAATGGATGAGGACAAATCACTAGCAAATATCACCAAGGCATGAGTCAAAGATTTTGTATAGAAATCCATTATTTGCCGCTACGGTCTCCCTTGAGTCATTATTACAAACAATGGCCGACAGTTCTGTGGTTTTAAGTTGACTGAATTCTATGATGACTTGGGCATAAAGCATTATTTCACTTCTATAAGCCATCCCCAAGTTAATGGGGAGACTGAAATCACTAACCAAACCCTCTTGTAGGGATTGAAGACCAGACTCGACCATGCCAAAGGGTCATGTCCAAATGAATTATTCCATGTTTTGTGGGCTTACTGTACCATGTGGAGGATCCTAACAGGCAAAACTCCTTTTAATCTCACCTTCGAGACATAGGCCATGATCCCCTTAAAGCTGAGCTTACCTTCCTTCCGAGTTAAAAACTATAAAGATGACAATAACTCGAAATGCCCGTAGATGAACTTAGACCTCCTAGAAGAGGCTCAAGAGTAAGCCAAAATAAGGATGGTAGCCTATCGTTAGAAGGTAGCCAGATACCATGACGCTCAGGTTCGAAATAAGTTCTTCCAAGTTGGGGACCTCATGCGCCAATGAGCCAAGGTGTCCTAATCGACCACCCAAGGGAAGTTATCCCCAAACTGAGAGGGCCCATCAAGGTGGAAGAAGTCATACGACTAGGAACCTATCGCTTGGCACAATTGGACGGGATGCCTCTCCCCCATCCATGGAACTTTAAGAACCTATGGAAGTATTATCAGTGATGTAATCCTTCCTTTCACTATTTTTTTGTCATTTTGTATGTAAATATGATAATACCTCAAGGAGGAATATTATCAAAGAACTAATTGGGAATGAATTCCTGAATGAAAGTATGTATATATATAAATGAATATATATATATATATACAAAGTGTAACAACCAAGATTTTTCATGAACGTTGACTAAGAAGTCTACAAAGGTTGTCAAAAAACCCTATGAAGGTTGTGTCTACCTGAGGATGCCTACTACATAGCTTGAAGCAGCAAAGGCCCCATCTTGAGGAGCGAAAAGGCTCCCTAATCATGCTAAAGTGGCCAGTGCCTTCCTACCTTTTGGAGATTTGGCTACAAATAAGAGGGGCACTAGAAGAGTGGAGAGGGCAGAGAGGGTAAAGACCCTGGAGGTGACCTCACCTCCCTACCTCTCCCACACCCCAATCTTGTTGACACTGGGTGATGAGGGAGAATAGGTGGTGCAGACACCGACAACAGTCTTCACTCACTATGGATCGACTGCTGATACAGCACATCCAACCCCGACTTGCAGAACAATTTTATCTTATTAGAATAATACAAGCAAGACAACTACCAGGACAACTACCAGTCAACTACCAGAGCAACTAACAATCAACTACCATCAAATAACTACCAAGCAACTACCTCTCAACTTTTCTTGGGATTACTACATCATCATGCCACTTCACCAAGCTTAGAGGGTGCCACATCATCATCCACATCATCAAGCAACGCCACCTAATGGGATTGCCACCACATGTGCCACCTCACCCATTGAAGTGGGCGACCAAGAAGGAGTCAAATTCAAATTTGGGTGGCCAAACTAAACCTCCACCTCATGTAACCACTTCCCCCCATATCTCTCCAACCATCCCATGTATCTCTCAACCATCCCATGTATCTCTCCTCTCTTTTAAATTTTAAACAAAGGGCTTGGTAGCTTATAAAAGGAGATCCAACGCCCCATTGTATGGAGTTGATTATTTTTGGGATAAAATGAAATGAAGAAGAAGGTCTTTGTCTTGCCATTACTTGAGTGTTTGTGATGTTCTCTTATAGCTTTAGATAAAATTCTAGTTTGAAGTTTGAGAAGCATTTCTTCTTTGGGTGTGCAACCTCTATCTACTTACAAGTGTCAATTCCATTTCCAAGAAGAAGACATCAAGGAGACACCCTTCCATGGATCCCACCTATCCCAACAAGAGTTTCTCAAGCCTCCATAAGAAGAACAATTCTTATGATCTCCTCTTTTCCTTTGTATTTTGATCTTTTCAAATATTCCATTTCTAATCCTTTCCTTGAAAGGTTCTCTTTAATCCGGAGTTCAAGAGCTCGTCGTCTTGCCAAAAGAACACGAATGGATGGGGCGTATTTCCTCGGAACAATCATCTTCTCATCCAGGATTGGTTTATTCGAATGATACTACGGGTCTATCACTTCAAAAGAGAGCTCATCATTGGTAACAAATCTTCCTCATCTCTTCATTTCTGATCTATTGAAGGTTAACCTCTAGGTTCTTAATCCTTTAGCCTTCGATTTAATCTTCTTTAGGACAATCTGGCTATTATTGTGGCATATGTTTAAGAATTACCAAATCTTTCTCTATGTCTTGCTTGAGTCTCTTAGATTGAAAGCTAGTTCATGTGTTTAGATTTTCATTGCTCAACTTTTAACTCATCCTCAATAGAAAGTATTTTCATGCCGCATCATTTTGGTATCAGAACATGGTTGGATTAGGGTAGGATTTGCATAGATGCTGAAATTCATTGTTTGCTGGAATTCTGCACATAGAGTTTTAATATCTTGCATAGCCTGTTAAGTGTTTGCATAAATGCATGTTAAATACCAAGGTGAAATCAGGTTGTCCTACTATAAGGGGGAATCCTTATAGTGTAAGGTTGTCCTATCTTGGTCATTATCATTGTTAGCATAGATTAATTTCTCAATTATCTTACTTGTGGAATTTTCTGAATCTGTGCATATATAGTCTGATAAATAAATTATTTTTCTCAGAATAAAACTCAGAATTTAGTGATTCTTATTTTGTTAAATCCGTTATAATTGATAGAAGTTTTCATAATTTTTCTGGAATTTTTAGTTAACTGTAGAATTTTCGAACTGTGATTTAGTACTGCTCTATCTAAAATTCCAGTAAAGTTAATTTTCAGCATGGTTGTGTGCATTCATCTTAACTCAATTAAGGGCACCAATATGACATGGGGGCAGGATTGATCACCTGTCCTTAGCCCAAGAACAACAACCCTCATTGTGGATCGAACCCAATCCCCTAATTAAAATTGAGTAGAACCTTAATTGCCCTAGTGGGTTAGGGACATCAATTTGTCGAGTCCTGGTTAGTGTCAAGTCATTGTGTCAACTAGTCTTGTGTGTGCCCTATTACTTGGTGAATAGGATTGGAACTAAGGGCTTGGATGATGATCCATCTACCGGGCCAATTCCACCGGGCCTAGGTAGGCCAAAGAAGGGATCTCACACTCCCCTTGTTCTAATTTGCCACCTTGATTAGGTGACTAGTTTGGGACTCTAGGTCTAGTTCAAGCCAATTCGGACAAGCTTGTGCAACCAATTCTTCACCTATTATTTGAAGCTGGTGTCAAGGATCGAGGTTAAGTGGTTAAGTCTAAGCGGTTCTTGTGGTTTTTAATTAGGTCCCAGTGAGAGCTGGGGAAACCTCCCACAGACCCACCTCCTGACTGGCCAGTGGAAAAAAATAGTTGTTGGTTTGATTGTACCTAGCCAACTCAGTTTATTTGAGCTAACAGGTCTAGAAAACCTTAGCCCGAGTTTGAGTCCACTTGCATGCATGACAACTAGAGCAGGGACATCATATTCACCAGCCCAAGCCCAGTCAAGTGTAGCCATGGACCAAAATCTTGGAAATCTGATTAAAGCCTTGAATGATCAAGTGGCCCAACTAAACAAAAATTTGACTGAGCAATTGGCCCAAACCAACTAGAATGTGGCTCAGACCAACCAGAGCATGAATGTCAGTTAGCCCACATCACGACTAGGTTGGATCAATTAGAATGTAGAACTCCTAGAGGAAACCATGAAGTCCAGAATGAACCTGAACCTGATCTTGAACCTGAGTTTGAAACACCAGTCAACCCTAGAAGGGTCCCACGCCAAAACCATTTCCATGAGCCCAATCCTAGGAGACCTCAGCAAGACCATTTCTGTGAACCAAATCCTAGGGGGCCTAATCATGAGCAAGCCCATGAACCCAATCCAAGGAGACTCTATCTTGAGCCCACTTATGAACCAAATGTCAGGAGACCCACTCCAATTCAGTTAGACCAAGATGATCGAGCCATAAAAAATGTTAGGTTGGAAGCACCCACATTTGATGGAATCTTAGATCCCAAAATTTACATCGATTGGGAAGGAGAGATGGACCAGTACTTTGATTGGTATGACATGACTGAGGAAAGAAAATGTAAGTTTGCGAAACTAAAGTTGGTAAGACAAGCTAGGCTCTATTGGGAAAATGTTAAGCGATTAGCTAGGCAAAGAGGTGATGTGCCTATAGTAACCTGGAGAGCGATGAAACTTAGGCTTAGGAAAAAATACCTTCCTATGTCCTACCACCAAAGACTCCTAGATCAATGGCAAAGATTTACTCAAGGAAATAGGAGTGTCGCAGAGTACATTGCCAAATTTGATGAGTTTGTAATGAGGTACAATGTTGATGAATTTGAGTCGGTAACCCTGTCTAGATTTAGAGCTGGACTAAGGAAAGAAATCTAGAAGGAATTATTCATAAGGGAAGTCCATGATCTAGAATTGGCCTATCAGATAGCTAGAGATGCTGAGAGATTTCACAGGAGTCCAGTTTATCGTAGACCCGACGCCCCTACGATTAGTGTACCTAATCAGTAGATAGGACCCAGTCAGTCTAGATTCAATCGACCCAATCCTAATGCACTTGTGACCCGAAGAGATGATAAAGGGAAATCACCGAAGTCCAAAGAAATCCAAATGCATGTTTCAAATGTCAAAAGGTTGGTCACTATGCTAGCAACTGTCCAAATCGATCCTTACACATAGGGAAAGTAGAAGAGGAAGCTATAGAACCCCAAGATGAGTGTGAAGAGGAAATATATCAGGTGGATGAGAATTTGGCTGAAGAATATGAAGGTGATGAAGCCCTGGTAGATCATGATCTTTTAGGAGTGGTTAGGTGTATCCTCACCCAAACCAAAGACCAAGAAGACTAGCGTAGGACTAGTATCCTATAGACTTTCATCAAGATAGGCGAAAAAGTGTGCAAGGTCATCTTAGATAGTGATAGCTGTGTCAATGCCATATCCACCAACATAGTCAAAAACCTAGGATTGTCCACTGTACCCCATCCTAATCCATTTAAGGTATCCTGGATAGACTCAACCTCTATTCCAATCAAGTCTAGGTGCATAGTTACCATCTAGTTCCAGACTTGCCAAGAGAAAGTTTGGTGCGATGTTCTTCCAATGGGAGTTAGCAATATCATTTTAGGACGACCATGGTTATACGATCATGACATTATACTCTATGGTCGCTCTAATTCATGCTCGTTTACTCATAATGGGAAGAAGATTGTAATCCATTCTTCTCCACCTAAGGACCCAATTAAAAGAGGATCTAGCCAATTGAGAGATAAGACACAAGGGATAAACGTGATCACTGCTAAAGAATTGGAGCAAGAGATTAGCAATGGTTCACCTGTCTAGGTTTTGACAACTAAGGAACATCAAGAGCCCTCCCCAAAAGAACAACCTCAAGAAGTCGTTGAAGTGCTAGATGAGTTTAAGGATGTTTTCCATAATGAGTTACCCGACCAACTCCCACCCCTTAGGGACATCCAACATGCAATAGACTTAGTCCCTGGAGCGACCTTACCGAACCTTCCCCATTATAGAATGAACCCTACCGAACATCAAGAATTGCAACGACAAGTTGGAGAACTTCTTAGGAAAGGATTCATTAGGAAGAGTTTAAGCCCATGCGCAGTCCCAGCCTTACTCACCCCTAAGAAAGATGGCACGTGGAGGATGTGTGTCGATAGTCGTGCCATAAATAAGATCACGGTGAAATATAGGTTTCCCATCCCCAGATTGGATGGCATGCTAGATATGATGGCCGGTGCGACGATATTTTCTAAGATTGACCTGAAGAGTGGCTATCACCAAGTTAGGATTAGACCAGGGGATGAATGGAAGACTGCCTTTAAGACTAAGGATGGGTTATTTGAATGGGTAGTCATGCCTTTAGTACTATCAAACATCCCTAGCACCTTTATGAGAATCATGAACCAGGTCCTACGATCCTTTATCGGAAAGTTTGTCGTTGTGTATTTTGACGACATCCTTATCTATGGTAGGACTAGAGATGATCATTTGAACCAACTGAAGCAAGTATGTTTGGCACTTAGGAAGGATAATCTCTATGCCAATTTGAAGAAATGTGATTTTGTGAATACTAGAGTTATCTTTCTAGGATTTGTCGTAACCCTTGAAGGAGTATCTGCTGACCCTGAGAAGATTAGAGCAATTGTAGACTGGCCAACACCCAATAATATTCATGAAGTAAGAAGTTTTCATGGCCTCGCTACATTTTACAGAAGATTAATTAGAGGGTTTAGTACCATAGCTGCTCCTATTACGGATTGCATTAGGAAAGGCAATTTTGAATGGACAAAAGCTGCTGATAAGGCCTTCCTAAACATTAAGGACAGGATGACACAAGCACCGATCTTAAGATTACCCGATTTTTCTAAGATTTTTGAGGTAGCTTGTGATGCCTCTGGAGTAGGAATTGGAGGAGTCTTAAGTCAAGATAGTCATCCAGTGGCATTTTTTAGTGAAAAGCTGAATGAGGCTAGGATGAAATACTCAACCTATGACAAGGAGTTATATGCGATAGTTCAGGCTTTGAGGTATTGGAGACACATGCTGGAGGTTTTGCTGGCCATTTTGGACGAAACAAGACTATCTTAGCTATTGAGGAACAATTCTACTGGCCAGGCCTTAAGAGACAAGTAGCAAACCTTGTAGCCCGATGTAGGACATGTGCTATTGCAAAATAGCAGAAACAGAATACCGGGTTATACACTCCTTTACCTGTACCTGAGTGTCCATGGCAGGATCTTAGCATGGACTTTGTTCTAGGGTTACCCAAGACCATTAGAAAACATGATTCAATCTTTGTAGTGGTTGATCGATTTTCAAAGGTGGCCCATTTCCTACCCTGCTCCCAAACTTCTGATGCCTCTAGGGTAGCCAAGCTCTTTCTTGATCAAGTAGTCAGGCTACATGGGCTACCAAAAACCATTGTTTCTGATAGGGATGTCCGTTTTACATGTTACTTCTGGAAAACCATTTGGCACCTATTAGGAACCAGACTGAGATTTTCAACTACCTACCACCCCCAGACTGATGGACAGACCAAAGTTGTGAATAGAAGTCTAGGGAATTTGTTGAGATGTCTAGTGGGAGATAGTCTAGGAAACTGGGATTTGTTATTGCCTCGTGCTGAGTTCGCTTATAACAGTTCGGTCAGTCGATCTACGGGCAAAAGTCCATTTGAAATAGTCCATGGTTACAAACCTAGGAAGCCTTTAGATATGATCCCACTACCCACAAATGCACAAGTTTCTGAGTCTGCTAAATCCTATGCACAGCATATTAAAGATTTACATCATGAAATAAACAAGAAAATTCACTTGAGCAATGAATCCTATAAACATATGGCTAATTCACGAAAGAGAGTTAAGGAATTCTATGAGGGGGATCATGTAATGATTAAACTCAAACCTGAAAGATTCCCATCAAGGACTTTTAAGAAATTACATGCCCATGGCGCAGGTCCATTCAAGGTCATAAAAAAGATTAGCTCTAATGCTTATGTACTGGATTTACCTTCTGACCTAGGTATCAGTCCAACCTTCAATGTTTCAGACTTAATAGAGTATAAGGAACCAATGATGATACCTAGTGAGCCTTTTGGGCCTGACCCTATTTTTGAGAGCGAACTTGTCCCAAAGTGTCCACAAACCACCTTTCCAAAGAAACGAAAGAAAATTGAACAGATTCTAGATGATAAATTGTCACCTCCAGGAATAAGGACTACTATCACTATTTGGTCCGTTGGCAAGGGCGGCCTGAATCTGATAACTCTTGGATCACTAGAGAGGACCTGCAATAAATGGACATGGATTTATTTGAAAAATATCAAAGCCATATTGGACCATATTCAATAGGGTCGAATCTCATCACCCCGGGAGATTTGGTGTGGACACCGACAACGGTCTTCACTCACTATGGATCCACTCCTGATGCAGCACATCCAACCCCGACTTGCAGAACAATTTTATCTTGTTAGAATAATACAAGCAAGACAACTACCAGGACAACTACCAGTCAACTACCAGAGCAACTAATAATCAACTATCATCAAATGACTACCAAGCAACTACCTCTCAACTTCTCTTGGGATTACTACATCATCATGCCACTTCACCCAGCTTAGAGGGCACTACATCATCATCCACATCATCAAGCAACGCCACCTAATGGGATTGCCACCACATATTCCACCTCACCCATTGAAGTGGGCGACCAAGAAGGAGTCAAATTCAAATTTGGGCGACCAAACTAAACCTCCACCTCATGTAACCACTTCCCCCCTTATCTCTCCAACCATCCCATGTATCTCTCAACTATCCCATGTATCTCTCAACCATCCCATGTATCTCTCCTCTCTTTTAAATTTTAAACAAAGGGCTTGGTAGCTTATAAAAGGAGATCCAACGCCCCATTGTATGGAGTTGATTTTTTTGGGATAAAATGAAATGAAGAAGGTCTTTGTCTTGCCATTACTTGAGTGTTTGTGATGTTCTCTTATAGCTTTAGATAAAATTATAGTTTGAAGTTTGAGAAGCATTTCTTCTTTGGGCGTGCAACCTCCATCTACTTACAAGTGTCAATTTCATTTCCAAGAAGAAGACATCAAGGAGACACCCTTCCATGGATCCCACCTACCCCAACAAGAGTTTCTCAAGCCTCCATAAGGAGAACAATTCTTATGATCTCCTCTTTTCCTTTGTATTTTGATCTTTTCAAATATTCCATTTCTAATCCTTTCCTTGTAGGGTTCTCTTTAATCCAGAGTTCAAGAGCTTGTCGTCTTGCCAAAGGAACACGAATGGATGGGGCGTATTTCCTCGGAACGATCATCTTCTCATCCAGGTTGGTTTATTCGAATGATACTCCAGGTCTATCACTTCAAAAGAGAGCTCATCATTGGTAACAAATCTTCCTCATCTCTTCATTTCTGATCTATTGAAGGTTAACCTCTAGGTTCTTAATCCTTTAGCCTTAGATTTAATCTTCTTTAGGACAATCTGGCTATTATTGTGGCATATATTTAAGAATTACCAAATCTTTCTCTAGGTCTTGCTTGAGTCTCTTAGATTGAAAGCTAGTTCATGTGTTTAGATTTTCAATGCTCAACTTTTAACTCATCCTCAATAGAAAGCATTTTCATTCCACATCAATAAGGAAGTGAGATGCCATGACTGGGGTCTCCCCCAGTCTCACACCCTGGCCAGTGGGGGAGATAGCAACATAGCTAGGCCATTGACTATTTCCAACACCTCCCATTCTAAGGTAAGCATCCACCACCATGTTTCTTTGATGCGGAACTAATATGCATGTGATTATTTTTGTGTGTTTTATATGTTGAGTTAAGTGATTAAATCCCAAAAATTGGATCAAAATAAGTTGTAGGGAGTTCTATATGAGTTTTAGAAGTCAAGCATGCATATTAGGACCTAGAAAAGTAATAAAGAAGGATCGTCGGGACTGAGAAGCCTCGGTTAGGGCAAGTTCTCCTACAATAAAATTACTGGTGGCAGAGGGGGTATACCTGACAATGTCTGAAGCACCTAATGAAGATCGCAGTGAAGGGATCTCTCGTTCCTCGATGGATGCGGCCTGGAAAATCAAGCCAAAGACCCGCGGATACCCGACTTTCTGCTCGGTGGTCTGATTGAGGCTTGGCTAAAGTCGTTGATTCATAGGAACTCAGGGACATGCAAACGACCTGTCAAGGGTTAGAAAACTCACTAGGAAACTAGGAAAACAAGAAAAAATAGCGAGGAAAAGAAAATTTTAGAGGGGGTGGCCAGGGCTCTGGAAGGTTGGTTGGCGGCAGGAATCTGTTACAACACCGGGAAGAAGAAAGTACCAATAAAACCCCTTAAGCACAAAGCAGGGTAGGACAAAGCAATTGAAGAGAACTCAAGTTTTAATTCATATATCAAAATTAATCCTCATACAAGAGACTAGGGTCTTTTAAATAGACCCTTAGTCTTGGGCTCCAAGTAAGGGCACATTAGTCTTTACATAAGAATCCTTTTCCCTCTCAAACCCTAGCTAGAAAATAAGGAAACATTAGGTAGAAAAATCCCTAAAAACTCTCTTGACTTTGCCAACATTCCAAGGATTCCTAGGGGGCATGTTGGGCTTCTAGGAGCAGCAAGGGGCTGGCCCAAAGGGGCTCGAGTGCATGGGCTTGGGCCTCTGGAAGCTGGGGTGGCCTAGTAGCCAGATAGCAGGAATATTCCCTAGTATCTTGCTTCTTAAGGGCTTGGGCTTGGCACTTGGGCTTGATTTCTTTGGGCTAGGATGCAGATGGACCTCTGAAATCATGGATGCCCTGGTCTATGAATATACTTTGGCATCTGGAAGGGAATCTGGGCATCTGGAGGGCATCTACAAGGAATCAAGGTTTCTGATTTTCCTCCTGGGGTCTTCAAATCTTCAAGCTGTGTTGGACTTGGGCTATACTTCCATGTCTTCAATCTGGTTGGACTTGGTCTTCACTTGTATTATGTATTCTTGAGTTTTCAGTGTACTTGGACAAGACTCAAAAAAAATAAAATTAGCTCAACATGAGCTGACTAGCATTAGACTGAACTAGCTTAACATGAGTTGACTAGTATAGAACTAAAATAACAACTCAAAAGACTCAAATAACAACTAAAATGGACTTAGATGGGCTAAGCCCTTATTACAGATGGACTCATAAATTATTGATCAATCCATAGAGGGTTGAAACGCCTCTGTCTTTTTCTGGTACCTCTGGTATCCCGACCAATTCTCCTAGGGTGGGAGGAACTCGACCGTGTCGAGTGAAGATCAAGCTGTCTCACATATCTCTCGAGGAGGTCTGGGTTGAGGCATTGCAAGTCCTCTCGAGAAATTCATGAATCGTCCGACTCTGGCTAGCATTACCATCGGAACAGGAAGTGTTGATAGCCACGATCCTGGGTCGTGATGGCTTGATCATCCACGATACGCTCGATCCGTTCTCCTCTCTCAGGCCAAATTTGTTAGTGGACACTCTAGGTTAGGGTCACTAATAACAAGGGGGGATAGGTCCAAAGGCCTCACTTGGTATCGCTGCTGAGTCCCTGTACTCAACCAGGTCTGTAATATTGAAGGTATAACTAATGCCCAAATCCAAAAGCAAGTCTAACACATAGGCATTTGATCCAACCTTCTTTAACACTTTAAAAGGTCCGGCTCTACAAGCATGAAGATTTTTTTAGGCCTAAGTCTAACCAAGATAAAATCCACTACATCAAATTCTTTGGTCCATCTTCGGGAATTAGCCAATTGTTTCAAAATTAATGTAGGTGGTGAACATGCTGGGCACATGCAGACTCCTAATAAATGATGCAAAGGACTCATACTGACACCTAACATACTCGACTATGCATTCCTATCGAAGAAAATTTTATTGAACTCTTTGGATCTAAACCTAATAGATTATAGGTTCTCTAGGTTTGATCCTAGCTTGACATGCACATGAAAATTTATAGTGAACTCCTAGCAAATTTCAAAGAGTATGCCAAAAGTAAGATGCAAACCTAACATGCGTGATGAATGCATGCAGTATGCTAATCTTAGCTAAATGCAATCTGATGATCCTAGAAATGCTGGAGGTGTCTAGAAAGGGCAGAAAATAAGAAGTGGGTTCAAAATTAGTCTAGTAGGTTAGGAAAAAAGGTTCAAGGTTAGTTGGATAAAGTAGGATAAAAGAAGGGGCGTCAGAGACTAATCCTAGACTAATGAGGCTAACCTTATGGGGTTGCGGTATATCTATGGGGTTTACATAATGGCAGGATGGGTTATTAATCTCAGGAAAGAGGTCCTTAATGGGGACTATAGGAGGAGGCTCATCCTGAGGGTACTGATTCAAAGAGATCAGGTCCTTAATAAATTCTTCAAGTTCTTATTTTTAGGACTAGACTCTATAATTTGGCTCTCCTCTATGGTTTCCTCAAGTAAGGCTCTAGCAGCAGTACCTAGGTTCTCTTCCTTTATTTGTTCTTCCACTATAGCTTTAGGTTGGATGTGGTCAAGGTCAACTAGCTCTAGGTTGGTTTCTACCAAGGTATCTACTAGGTCAGCTAATTCGAGGTCTACTAAAGTTGTCTCCTCTTCTCCCTCATACTCATCCACTAAGCTCGCATCAGCTTCATACACTTCTACGTTAATGTAAGCCTTGTGAATCTCAGGAATGGTTGGGGAAGGTTGGCTAAGAAAAAATTGGCTAGGTCCTAGTTTCTGAGTAGGGACAATAATCCTAGTAGGTTCAGGTTGCCTAAGGTGTAGTTGCCCACTACTGGGTTCATATTTAGGGGTACTAATCCTATGGGGTTCAAGTTGGCTAGGAGAAACCTGACTAGTAGTAGGCTGATACCTAGGGGTTATGGGCTCTCTGGGCTCATAGGATAAGGGTGCAGATCTATGGGTCATGGAATTATAGGATCTGGGGCATAGGATTTAGGTTCAGCTCTATGGGTCTTGGGTCTACTGGGCTCATGGGATATGGGCTCATAGGTTCTAGAGTCATAGGATTTGGAGTCATAAGATCTATAGGTTGTGGGTATGTAGGTTAAAGATGGCTCAGGTTTGGATCTAGTCTGGGTCCTCCTAGGTTCAGGATTATAGTATGGGTCAGGATGAGGGGCTCTCCTAGGTTCAACCTCACGGTATGGATCAGGATTTGAGGTCCTCTTAGGTTCAGGATTATAATATGGATCAGGATGATGGCCTCTTCTAGGTTCAACCTCACGGTATGGATCAGGATTTGGGGTCCTCCTAGGTTCAGTATCATAATAAGGGTCATGGCGAGGGGATCTCCTAGGCTAGGGAGGTGACTCAAGTTTTGGTTCAGGTTTGGATCTAGTTTGGGTCCTATGGGTTTTCTCTAGGGTTCCTTGTTGGGCATCTATTTGTTCAAGCTTCTGAGTCAACTGGGCATTTGCTTGCTCAAGCCTAAGATTGAGGGTTTGGGCTAACCTTTCTCCAAGGGCATCAAATTTAGCATCAAGATGGTCCATGGATTCAGCCATTTGTGAAGGTGGTGGGTGATATGAAACCCCTGATCTAGTGCTCATACAAGACTCGATCAAACCGACTACAGCTGACTAGACCTAGAGTCCAAAACTAGGTGCTTAATCAGGGTGGCAAACTAGCCTATAGTAACCCTGTACTCAGCCAGGCAGGTGTAAGGGGAGTGTTAGGTCCCTGATCGTCAATCCTAGACACCAATCAGAGATTGGCCAGGTAGGCAGACCAGCACACAAGCCCTTCAGGATTGAATCCCTAAACCACCATTCTAGACACCAAGCACAAAGCACACACAGGTTAGCTTGACACAGTGATCTGACACTTAGCCCGGACCCGACCAGTTGGTGTCCCTAGCCCACTAGGGCAAATTAAGTCTAGTTAATTTTAGGTTAGGCTTGGGACCGAATGCAAGGAATGTGATTTTGGGCTAAGGAGAGGTTATCAACTCCTCGCCTTATATGATATAGCAAGAGTGCCCTTAAAGGTAGATTATGCAATGATGGCAGGCAGATGATGCAAATTAGGGTTAGATGTTTTAGTAGCTTTTATATATGTTTTTTTTTTTTTTTTTGCAGAGATATAATTTTCAGCAAATGACCTAATATGCTAGACACATACTAAAAATAAAAGATATGCAAAGAGATGCTAAACAAAACCCTAAAACTTCCAAACTTGTTTTGCTGAAAAAAATAGAGCCAAACATTTTCAGGCTATATTTTGGCTTGAATAAAATTCACATACCAAAATAAGTTCTAAAAAAATTTTGGAAAATACTTTGAATTATTATGAATCCAGAAAAATAAATTTCAGAATTTTTGGAGTTCTGAGAAGGGAAAAATAGCTAAAATAACAGAGTATATACAGACTGAAAAAGATGCAGAAAACAAGTCCTAATCTAAGCTTTGATACCAGATGATGCGGAACTAATATACATGCGATTATTTTTATGTATTTTATATGTTGAGTTAAGTGACTAAATCCCAAAAATTGGATCAAAATAAGTTGTAAGAAATTCTATATGAATTTTAGAAGTCAAGCATACAGATTAGGACCTAGAAAAGCAATAAAGAAGGATCGCTGGGGCTGAGAAGCCTCGGTTAGGGCAAGTTCTCCTACAATAAAATTACTGGTGACAGAGGGGGTGTACCTGACAATGTCTGAAGTGCTTGATGAAGATCACAGCGAAGGGATCTCTTGTTCCTCGATGGATGCGGCCTGGAAAACCAAGCCAAAGACCCGTGGATACCCGGCATTCTGCTCGGTGGTCCAATTGAGGCTTGGCTGGAGTCGTTGGATTCATAGGAAATCGGGGACCTGCAAACAACCTGTCAAGGGTTAGAAAACTCACTAGGAAACAAGGAAAACAAGAGAAAACAGCAAGGTGAAGAAAGTTTTGGAGGGGGCGGCCAAGTCTCTGGAAGGTTGGTTGGCGGCAGGAATCTGTTGCAACACCGGGAAGAAGAAAGTACCAATAAAACACCTTAAGCACAAAGCAGAGTAGCACAAAGCAATTGAAGAGAACTCAAGTTTTAATTCATATATCAAGATCAATCCTCATACAAGAGACTAGGGTCTTTTAAATAGACCCTTAGTCTTGGGCTCCAAGTAAGGGCACATTAGTCTTTACATAAGAATCATTTTCCCTCTCAAACCCTAGCTAGAAAATAAGGAAACATTAGGTAAAAAAATCCATAAAAACTCTCTTGACTTGTCCACACTCCAAGGACACCTAGGGGGCGTGTTGGGCTTCTAGGAGCAGTAAGGGGCCAGCCCAAAGGGGCTCGGGCGCATGGGCTTGTGCCTCTGGAAGCTGGGGTGGCCTGGTAGCCAGGTAGTAGGAATATTCCCTAGTATCTTGCTTCTTAAGGGCTTGGGCTTGGCACCTGGGCTTGATTTCTTTGGGCTAGGATGCAGATGGACCTCTAGAATCATGGATGCCCTGGTCTATGAATTTACTTTGGCATCTGGAAGGGAATCTGAGCATCTAGAGGGCATCTGCAAGGAATCAGGGTTTCTGATTTTCCTCCTGGGGTCTTCAAATCTTCAAGCTAGGTTGGACTTGGGCTATACTTCCATGTCTTCAATCTGGTTGGACTTGGTCTTCACTTGTATTATGTATTCTTGAGTTTTCAGTGTACTTGGATAGGACTCAAAAAAATAAAATTAGCTCAACATGAGCTGACTAGCATTGGACTGAACTAGCTCAACATGAGCTGACTAGTATAGAACTGAAATAACAACTCAAAAGACTCAAATAACAACTAAATTGGACTTAGATGGGCTAATCCCTTATTACAGATGGACTCATAAATTATTGATCAATCCATAGAGGGTTGAAAAGCCTCTGTCTTATTCTAGTGCCTCTAGTATCACCACCAATTTTCTTACTTTGTCGGAATAAGGTTTTAAAGAAAAGTCCCTAGGAAGAAGAGATGAAAAGTCTGGCATGCCCCCCATCTCTCACAAGGTGGCAACCCTACTTCCTCCATGCTACGTAAAAGAAGGTGGAGAAGTATACATTGTTTGTCTCGAAGGTCCTCCACTTTATGGAGAAGCTGGGTACTAGATAGATATCCTCTCATCCTATCGATGTAGAGAGGATGTCCCTGCTGATACCCAGGCACTATGATTGGCCAATGTGTGTCCTCTCCCCAAAGGTTTGGCACCTTTGGGAAGGGGTGTTGGGGCGCAGCACCCCCCTCCGTGCAATCATCTCTTCCAAGAAATTTGGGTTAATTATTCTTATTGAACACCACTGCCCAGATAAATGAGCATGTCATTTGCTTTCTAGTTTAAAGGAAAGATCCCATCATGAAATTGGCCCTAAGGAATTACTAGAAACCCTTTATGTAGCCCTTAGAAGAAAAAAATGAAAGAAAACGTAGGAATTGAGGAATCAAACAATGCCAAATGTTGGGCTAACTATGCAAACCCAGCTCAACGATGAAGGGTGACCCCTCATTTGCTCACCATCTGGGATAACTATAAAGACCCAATACAGGGTCAGGGGCAACTATGCAGAAACTTAACCCCTTAACCAAATGTCAGGTTAACTATGCAGACTTGGCTCAACCATGAGGGTGATCCCTCATTCACTCACTAACTACGATAATTGCAAAGACTCGGTACATAGCTGGGGGCTAACTACACAGACCCTTGACCCTTTGGCCAAATGTTGGGTTAATTACATAGACCTTGCTCAACCACAAGGGATGATCTCTCATCCACCCACTGGCTGGGATAACTATAAAGATCGTGTATAGGGCTGGAGGCTAACGATGCAGACCCCTAACCCCTCGGCCAAATATCAAGCTAACTATGCAGACCCGGCTCAATGACAAGGGATGATCCTTTGTTTGCTCACCATTTGGGATAACTCTAAAGACCCAATATGAGGCCAGGGACTAACTATACGGACCCCTAACCCCTTAGCCAAATATCAAGCTAACTACGTAGACCCAGGTCAATGACGAGGGGTGATCCGTAGGCTGCTTGTCAGCTGGGATAACTATAAAGACCTGCTACGGGACTGGGGGTTAACTACATAGAACCCCAACCCCTCAGCCAAATGTGGGGCTAACTACATAGATCTGGCTCAATGATGAGGGATAATCCCTTGTCTACTCACTAGCTAGGATAACTGTAAAGACCTGATCTGGGGATTGGGACTAACTACGCAGACTCTCGACCCCTCGACCAAATGTCAGGCTAATTATGTAGATGCAGCTCGATAACGAGAGGTGATCCCTCGTCCGCTCGCCAGCTAGGATAATTGTAAAGACCTAGTACATGACCAGGGGCTAACTATGCTAACCCCCAATCTCTCAACCAAATATTGGACTAACTATGTAGATCCAACTCAATGATGAAAGGTGATCCCTCATCTACTCACCGGCTAGGATAACTGTAAAGCTTCGGATGGGACCGGGGGCTAACTACGTAGACGCTCGACTCCTCGATAAAACATTGGCTAACTACATAGACCTGACTCAATGATGAGAGGTGGTCCCTCATCTGCTTGTTGGCTGGTATAACTATAAAGACCCGATATGAGGCTAGGGACTAACTACATAGACCCTCAATCCCTCGACCAAATGTTGGCCTAACTACATAGGCCCAGCTTAATGACGAGGAGTGATCCCTCATCTGCTTACTGACTAGGATAATTATAAAGACTTGGTACAGGGCTGAGGGCTAACTATGTAACCCCTGACCCCTCGACCATATGTCAGGCTAACAATGCAGACTCGGCTCAACAACGAGGGGTGATCTCTCATCCACTCACCAGCTAGGATAACTACAAAGACAAGTCTCTAGATGGACAATGTTAAACAAGCCTTAAAAACTCTCATCTCTAAATGGGTTTCTAGAAACTCTGTAAGAAGGTTTTCGCCCCTCACCTTACAATGTTTGTTAAATGGCATCGCCATACGATCTTAAAGATTAGGTAATGGTGCTAGAGTTTCAAAGACCTGTCCTACATCCACACAGTGTTCCTAACTAAAGATATTGAAGGTTAATTATGTTGGGTCTCACGTGGTGCTTCCAAGGCTCAGGGGACCAAGGCTAAGGCCAAGGTCCAATGATCATGATGTTGTCATGGATTTTTTAGGGCTAGTTTGGGCCCTAGGATGAAAGGCTATTAGCCTTTCGGGTCTTAAGGTTCAAGGAACTTGGGCCTCAAGGGGCCAACTTGTATTGGACTGGTTTTGAGTTCTAGGTATGTATGATTGGGCTAAGTCAAGGGCATACTTGTGCTTGGAAAACTCAATTATGCATTAAGTTGGCCTATGGTAGTTTTAGGGTTAGGTCATGGTGGCCTAGTATATATATTTTTGTATATGGGGCTGATTGGAGCCGTGATAGTAAAATAACCTTTTCTCCCTAATATCCATCTTCATCCTCCCTCTCTTCCTCTCTGTTTGTCACTCTCTATCAAGGTAATATTAGCATCCAAGCAGCCATACCCTAGGAAGGGAAAATTTCCTTAGTGCCTAGGGACTCCTAGTCCAAGTAGGAAACTCAATGCCTAGCATCTTTGGAGTCATCCCTCTCTCTATCCTTTTGGAGTTTAACCAGAAGCTTTGGAGGGTTGAATCCTGAGGTCCCAAGAGAGGTGGTTTCATATCCATATCAAATCTAAAATGTTCAAGGCACTCTAAACAAGTTAGGAGATTTCTACATAAGAAGGCTGAATCCCTACCAAGCTGATTGATTCAATCCCCTGGTGCTGCTGCTTCCAATATAATGTTCTGAGGTTGGTTGCTGGTAGAAGGTTGTCCACACACCTAGGAACGTGCTTCAAAAAATTAAATAATGCAACCAGTAACAATGATATATAAATTGGCATTACAAGATTCAAAGATAAGTTTCATTTAAAAGGAGAAGCTCGGGGAGCTGCTACGAAATGATTTGCTCAAGGGAAAACCAACATCATTTATAGAAAACAAATTCTAAGCAGATGGAGGCAGATCATTAGGGGAGATGACCGGAGCTTCTAGGCCCTTGGCGCCATCTTCATTGTCAGACCTTTCATCTAGAAAATCCAACTAAAGAGTTGGATACTTTATCATCACTTTGGCCCATACCTCATTCCTATCGTACAGATAAGAAGCGGTAGCATAGTCCAATTTAGCATCAGTTCATCTAATTTCTTGTACGCTTTGATGCTGTCGTGGGCCACTGAATCTAGCTGGCACCAGGTATCAGACAACTCCCCATGCAAACTGGCAAGCACATCTTGCAACTCATTTTCATTGTCCTCTCTCTTCTTCCTCTCCTTAGCTAGAAGCCCATTCAACTGGGCAACTTTGGCTTCAAGGGAAGATTTTTCATATTCGAGAGATGACTTCTCACGATCGAGGGCTTGCTTTTCTTTGTCTAGATTTGAGACATATGTCCATATTTGGGAGTAATCATTAACAAAATGACCTAACTAGAAAAGAAGGGAGAAAGGATGTCAGTACAAGGATTAATGAATCCAAAATCAGTAGTAGAATCTGACTCCTACTCACCTCCAAGTAGGCCATTATAATGTGCTAAGGTCAATAGGTGCATTGCTTCCCGACATACTTCTCAATGTCGGCAAGGAAGAGCATGCTCCTAAAAGCCCTAAGGGCGGTAGTCGAATCATTGATGCTCAGGCTAGGCATGACTTGTGCCCCTTGTCCCTCGAATCTGAGAGTAGACATGGGGGTCTTCTCCGAAACCCCGACATCTACCACCTCGGTAGGGGCCAGTTAGGGTGGGGGGATGAGTAGAAGGCTACCCTCAACCTGAGCAGTCCCACCTCTAAAATATGGAGCCTCTTGCTAACTCCTTGTGGAAGGCAAGCTTTGTCCTTTACCTTGTCGAGAGGGGAGCCGATGGCTTGGAGAAGGCCTTCCATTTCAGTTTTTAAGCTTCTACAAGGTCCATCTCTATGAAAAAAAAGAGTACAATTACCATACAAAAATAACTGACCCAGCACAATAGAGAAGGGATGAAATGAGTATGCTTTGCCTGCACCTTATGGTTGCAGCTGACATAAATCCAATTTAGAAAGGATCTCATCGGATAGAAGCATGTCCATGCCAAAAATGTTATGGAGAAAAAGAGCTTCATGTCACCCCCTCTCTTCCTCACTCAGTGCCGAAGGCAAGGTCAGTGATCACTACAGGGCCCCCCATGGCCTCAAACCCTAGTCACCTATAGGGTGCTTAATAAAAAAATAGTATTCCTTCCAATGATGTACGATGGAAGGAATCCCATGAAGAAAAGGGTTATCCCATTATTTGTTCTGAGAGAATACATAGTACCACCCTTGAAACCAGGAGTGCATACCAAAATTGAAAATGCTCCTAAAAAGATTAAGGGATGGTTTTATGCCTGCGAAGAGATACTTCGTCATAAATCCGTAGATGAAATGCCAAGAATCTAGTTATAAGGTGAAAGGCGAGATTCTAAAAAATCTTAGAAGTTCTACATAGAAAGGAAAAAGGGGGAGTTAGACCCTTGCCTCCAAGCTCTCCTTATAAAGCATGAGTCAGCCCAGAGATGGGTCATAGAGCCACTCCGAGGGTAGAGGAATCTCTAACCCAAATTCTGGGGGGATATGAAACTTGATCCAAAAGCTCTCTAAAGCCCCCTCAGACAATACAAATCGAACCTTCCTTGGGGGGAATTCTCCTGGCTCTGTACCCCCAGGCTCTCGGGGCACAACAAAGGTCTGGACTGAGGATGATGCCCCAACCAAGGCCAGGACTACAACCAAGGTCAAGGGTTCAACCTGGCCCTCATCCAAAGGCCAGGAACCCATGGGATTGGAGGGTGTATCCATCCTACATATCAAAACTAAAAGAAAAATAGAGGATAATTAATAGAAAAAAAGGGGGAGAGATAGGACCCCCTCAAAAGGAAGCTTTCCATCGAAGCTAAAACCAAGAACAAAAAAAAAATCAATGGGAGAAAAATTGAAGCAGGTAGAACAGAAATAGAAGACTCCAAACACCTAAATAAAGAAGATCACCAAGAAAAACTTACCAGCTGAAGAACTATTGAAAGCCTGAGGTAGGAAATGGGAGGTGAAAACAAGAAAGGCCAAGATGAAACTTTCAAAGAGATAGATAGAAATCACAATTTATAAAGTTATTCAATGGTCCAAATTTAACAAGGATGAGATCGCTCTCATATAGGTCTGGCACATGTCGAAACAGGTGTAGGCACGACGAAACTGGCCAGATCAGGATACCAAGAGACCCTCGAGTTGTGAGCACTTTGACTTTTATGGAAGGTAGATCAAGCAGCTCAACCTCAAGCATCATGGCTCCTTTGAAAAGTGCAAAACATTTAAAGTCCTCTGATTCTCATGAAGGCCATCATGAAATGTCCTTCGTACATCAAATCTCTTTAATACAACTTCCTCAATTTTCAAGGGCTTAGCTTTACATAGTGTTCGATGTGCGGCAAGTAATGCGAGGAGAAAAACACACTCGGCCATTAACAAAGCATTGGACATTTGACACCTGTCAGATCAACTAATCCTTCTACGGAAGGAAAATAGAGAGGAAAGTAAAAGAATAAAAAAGAAGAGAGAAAGAAGAACATGCATATCCATTCAAGCACATATTCATTTAGAAGTATGAACTATAGACCATTTCAATATATACAAAAAGACCAAAAACACATGGCTGGTTACAAGTCAATTACAGATGTCCTTGCAATCCTTGACCCAGGTCAGTCATACCAGTTGCCAGAGGTTGCTCCTTGAGAGAGACTTAAAGTAAGTACATCTTGTACTCAGGAAGAAGTTGAGCCTCTAGAGCCCGACATTCCTCAAATTCAACTTTATATGCCAGCTCCCATGCATGACCAAGTTGGGCTTTTGCAACATCCCTAGCCATTGACAACTCCTCTAGCCTGGCAATCTCTCTCCATGAGAATGGCTATCTTTTTCTAATTATTTAATAGTGGATTCGGCAACTTTTACATGGCCCTTGGCAGTCTAAGCCTTTTCCATGTCTTTGGCCCAGTGTTCCTAGATCCATCAGAATGTGACCTCATTCCTTCTTTTTTCATCTTCTAGAGCCCATCAAATGAACTGAGCTTTGGCCAAAGCCTCATCCTTAACTCGCTTAGCTTGTCGAGCCATTTTTATAGCTTGGTTCAGAGAGCCCCTAGTCTAAAGCTAACTTCAAGCCTTTTGGAGCTCCTCCCATAATCATTTGATCTAATCCTAGGCTAATTCGAGCTCTTTCCAGAGCCAATCTATATGGACATCGGCCTGCTCTCTCAACTCTTTTAGCTGCACCTAATGGTTCCCCTTGATATTTGAAATATTGGCTTTGGCATTTGCAATGAATTGAGATTCTCTTTTCTATCCCTCTGTCAGTCATAGATGCATTTCGCCTAACTTTATAATCAAGTGAACTGAGCTTCGAGATAGAGCATCTACTCGATCCCTTTCCTCTCTAAATGCTAACTTTACCTTAGATGCACAAGCCAAGGCTTTACATAGCTCCCCCTCAACTTCTATCACCCTCTCCTCCAAATCCACGATCATCTTCTGACTAGCCCCTATAGGGTGCATCAAAAATGCAAGGGTCAGCATTGCTACAATTAAAATTAAGTCAATATTACAAAAATAAAACATACTCAGGAGAAACAAATGATGTACCTGAGGCACAAATTCTAAAATACTACCTCTATACGGAACATAGTCAATCATTTGATTTACTAGGCTTTGGTAGGCACTATCGGAAGCTGCATCAATCTGGCCACCTCTTTGAAACCCCACGATGGTTGTATGAAACCTGGTATGGTTGCTCCTGCCTTTTTGGCCCTTGAAAAAGGCTCAACACATTCCCTAGGTCACCCGAGTGAATCATACAACCCCCAAGACCTCTTAGCCGATCCCATGTTTCCATCGATCTCTGTGGGATCCATTAATCCCCAAACTCCACTTGCCAAGTGATTAAGAGATTACCGGAATCACCCTTTTTCCAGAGACATGGTCGAAAATTGCCCTATCATCGAAAATCATCTTTAACAGCTGCAAACTCATCTCCCACACTTGTCTATGAATCTTAGGAGAACACTTCAATACACCAATTTATAAGAAGGGATAATTATTGGTGCGGGCACCAGACTCAGAAGAAGACTTCAGAGCTCCATCTGGATCTCTGATTAACCTTGCCCGAAGAATTAGGGTTTTTTGGTTTTTAATAAGAGTTGACTAGATCAACTTAATTTAGCTTGAGTCTACATTACCTGCATTTTATTTTGTTGAGTCATGTTGACTCAGTAGTGGACTAGGGTTTCAAAATAGAATGTTACACTTTCTTCCAAGACCAGGCAAGTGGACACCACACTCCCAGCCACACTCCCAGTCCAGGGGACGCCATATCCACATCCAGCAGCTTTTGGTCCCCACTCCACAGATGGCAACCTCCTTCTCTCATGCGCCAGATAAGGAGAAGTCCACCAAGAGACCACCAATCAAGGGGGCGGCCAAGACTTTCCCAAGAATTCCAAAACAAAGAAGGGAAGAAATTCTCTTGGAAGAGAACTTCAAGGGGGCGCCCACTACCTGCCAAAAACAATCAAAACAAAGATGGGAAGGACCTTGACTTAGGGAGGAAGAAAAGGAGGAGTCCAAAAGAGTTGATCCAGGGAAGGAAGAAAATTTTTCTTGAAAATCCAAGCAAGGTGGTGCCATCTACCTGCCATTTATAACCCAAATCCTATTTTTTTGGTATTTTGGCCGACCATATGTAAGGGATTTGCCCTAATTTGGAGATCCCCTCCTTTAGTCCCACATGGGAAGATGTGAAACCCTCCTCCCTTGTAATGCCTTATAAATTAAACCCCTCTTGTAAGTTTACAACAATCAGATGAATGAAAGAAATTTTTTTATGAGCAAACTTGTATTTTCTCTTTTCCGCACTTGCTTCCAGGTGTTGAGCTCCGTGAGGGAGTAAGTCCGGGTTCCCCTGGAACCTTGAGGAGGTGAGAGATCTCCAAAACCCTAAACCCTAGGTTAGCCACTCAATTCCCAAACCCTAGCCGCCATCACCCTTCTCTTTCCACCAAGCCCTAGTCTATTTCCCTTCTCACGGCCACCATCTCCAAGTCCAGGCCGACCACCAGCATCCAGCTCCAGTCCAGATACTGCAGATCTACAACAATTCTAAGAGGAAGTCAGATCGGCCTCCAGGAGAATTCGATTTCAGCAACTTCGGCTTTCAAGTTCTTCAACCTGGTAAGATCTTTTCTTGAGTTTCTGAATTCCTTCACTTGTTCCTCTTCTTTCCCAGATCTTGAGTCCAGGAGAAGCCGACCGAACCACGAGACCAGTATTGGAGGATCCATTGCGAAGATAGCCGACTCCGAGGATCCCACAATCTGCTCGAGAGTGTTCTTCCACCAAAATCCTGAGAAGATCACTGTCTGGTTAGTAAACCATCTCTTCTCTCTATTTCTGTTCTGTTGAAAGTTCAGAGCGAAACCCTAGGTCTGGGAGTTTCTCAACCCCCAGCGATCTGTTACTTCTGAACTACTCTGATATTTTAGTTTCTTCTAAACTGTGCTTTCAATCCTTACCTAGTTTCCTTCAACGTAGTTTAGCTTTACTTTGAGTCGAAGCCAATTTCTAAAATATAAAAAAAAAAAAAAGAATTAATCTTAATTTTACTTCCGCATACGCATCTTTGTTCTTTGTTCTGCATCATTTTTGGTATCAGAGCTTCCGTACTGCATCAATTATTACCCGGCCTCATCTCCAAAAAGTAATTCTATCATCACATGTGATTATTCCATGATGCATAAACCCTTGACCCAGACCTCCATGTCACCAGGTCCTCCGGATGAAGGTCTGTATACCCTTTTGACAGGAATGTTGCACTCCCGGTCAAAAGAGTAGGGAGCCATTGATAGCGGGGAAAAGGGCCATATCCCTTTTCCTTTCTCCTTAGTGGCCTAGCAATACATAGGTCTGGCCCCTAGGCTTCCTCTTCGGAGGAAACGAACAATTACGCCTCCACCATTTTTGACTTTTGTAGCTGAAGGCAAGCTTGATGCCCTCCCTTAGGTACACATGGTAAGGAAGGGTTGACCAAAATACTGCTATCTAACTCTACATATATCAAACACCTGTGACAAAGTAGTTGAGAGGATCCACTCTCTATCCATTCCCTTAATCTTTGTTAGACCCGAGCCATCATTCCTTCACTCGATGTTCAACCACGTCGAGTCCTGGCTCCCATCATGGTTGAATACTAACACATGTGACTCGTGGCCATATCCAGAGTTGCTGGTTCAACTGCAATCCCTGGAAGGCAAACCTTAACATGTTAAATCCTTAGTGCAAGCCCCATGGTGCAACTGACCCCAACAAAATGGTGATGATTCGATCTGTAACTATGACCTTCACTAGCGAGCTTGGTGTGGGCACCAGAACTCTGATTAGGGTTTCAATTTTTGAGTCCTATAATAAGGCTTCAAGCCTAAGCATTGTAATTTTTTTAGTCATGAATTTAGCCTCAATTGCTTTTGTTTAGTCTTGTACATTGACCAATGTGGTCAAGTTGTGTCTATGAGTCCTATATTAAGTCCAGTCCAAGTCTGGGCCTAAGCTAGAGTGGTCTTTGAGTCCAGCTCAACTACTATTGGGCCAAGCATTGAGGGATGACATTATCAGTCCTGGGGTGCCACTTCACCATCCCATGTAGTGCCACCTCACCTTGCCAAGTGGACGGCACAAGTCTGATTTCTTGGGCGCCAAAGGAGACAACATCCCAAGATCCTTTCCTCCCTTCCCTCCCCCATCAAGCTACTTGCTAAAGGAGTCATGGGTGACCAAGGAAAGGTTGAAGACATAGGCCTTGCCCCAAGCCCCATATCATGTTTCTCTCCAAAGTTGGGTGGGCAACCAAGGAAATAAGAAAGACACAAGCCTTGCTCCAAGCCCCATATCTTGTTTCTCTCCAAAGAGGGGTGGGCAACCAAGGAAAGAGGGAAGACACAAGCCTTGCATCATGCCTTCTTCCCAAAATGAGTGATCAACTTTCCAAGTCCAAGGGTGCCAAGATCCTTCCTCCAATCCCAAAATCAAGCCACGCCAACTTCATGCAAAGCCTTGGTTGGCCAAGAAGAAGGGAATGCAGATTTTGGCATTTTTTCAAGAGAAGACATGTAATTTTTCATTTGAATTGGAAAAGGGTCCTAAGGAGCCTATATAAAGGACCTTACCCCTCATTTGTATGGTTAATCTTGATGAATGAAAAGAAAAATATTTGAGTGTACTCTTCTTGTTAGTTGCCTTCGTTCCTTAAGAACGTCAATCTCTATGAGGGAGTGCCTTCGCCTTCAGGCATCGAGAGGTGTGAGGCCTCAGGTTACCTTCTCTTCTATGCAAGCCATCCTCCATCTTCGAGTTCGGATGTCCATCGGGATGACCCACCTTCGCTCCTAGCAAGAAGAACTCTATCCACTACCAACCTCAACTCTCATTCCTTCATCTCTTATTTCCTTCTTGTTAAATCCTAACTCTTTCCTTGATTGCTCGCAGGTCCTCCAGGTGCCACGAACATAGAGTCGATCTCTCTTGCTTTCGAGACCTTCGAACGAAAAGCTGGCATATCTACAGGGTTGAAGGCTCGATCACCCAGGCCGCATCTACGAGAACGAGTGAACTCGGCATCGGGTGCTTTAAAACTTTTAAGGTTTGTCACCCTAACTCCTAAGTTGGTATTGATCCAAGAGCTACGTCCTACGGGGTTTCTCAATCTCGGGGTCTTCTTCCTATCCTGTTTAGGGGCTTACTAGCTAGTTTGAAGTTCTTGTTATTATAGAACCCTAGATCTACTTTTGCTTATCTTCGGGAATCCTTAACCTATTTTAAAAACCTAAAAAATCACAAAGAAAATTCACCAGCATCATCCTAGTATATAGTTAGTTCCCGCATCATTCTGGTATTAGAGCATGGCTAGGGCTTAGCATCTTTTTAAGTACTTGGATTAAGTGCTTCTCCAGGTCGTCCGGTCATAGGAAATAAGAAGGGCTGCAAGACCCTCACTTCCCATTCCATGGGGATTTCCTATGGCATGTAGGGGTGCCACTATGATTGACCTTTGAAGGGGAACATAAGGAGATAAGTTTTAATTTTTTCAAAAAAAAAAAGTTGCTTTGCATCAGTAGAATCTTGCATCTTCTTTAAATTTCTGCATATTTTTTCTTTCTGTACATGGCCTGTTGTTTTAGGCGTTGCTGTTTGTAGGAACCTCTAAACTTTTTTATTTATATTTTGCCAGATTCCACGTGTTTGAAAGTAATTTTAAGAATTCTCTCAGATTTTATTGCAACCTGTAGAGTTTCTACATACTGGAATACTACCTGAGAACAAAATATGTTCTGAGATTTTCAACAAGTGCATCTTTTCATGTTTTCATTTCTCAAATAGTTTAATTTTGCATTTAGGTTCATATCTATTTATTTCCATCATCTTATTTATGCTATCATACATTAAAAAAATCCAAAAACAAAGTTTAGTGACATTCCATTAGATCATTTGTATGCCATCATTTTCATAAATCACTTAAGGGCATCAATATCAAAAGATAAGGGAAGGAAGTCATTACCTTTCCTTAGCCCAAAAACAACCATCCTTGCATTTCGAACCCAAACCTAATCTAAAATCGAGTAGCAATCTAATAGATTAGGAACATCAATGAGTTGGGTTTGATCATTTTGGGGAAGTTAGTTGCATACAACGCTTCAATTGGTACCGGGAAGCCGGTGTCTAAGGCAAGAGGTCTAGTGTCAAACGACCTAAGCGATGTTGTGGTTCCTTAATTGGATCCTTGCGAAAGCAAGAGGGGCCTCCCACACTCCCACCTCTTACCTGGCCGGTGAAAGGGCTAGTTGATTATGCTGTGTGTCTTCTACGTGGACTCATTGTGATTGAACTCTTAGGTTTAGCAAACCCGTAACACCTTTCATTGTGTGTTGCATGTTGGCTAGATCAGGAGTCCCCTATCACCCCCATCATTCCCAATCAAGTGAACCCATGGAGAATGACCGAGAAGATCAATTAAAAGTCCTCATTGAATAGTTAGCTAGGGTGAACAATAGGCTTGATAAGTTTGAAGATAGATTTGAAGCCTTAGAAAAGAACGTTAGACCATCTATCGAGCCTGAGTCTAAGTCACTGTCCCACCTTAGGGAATACCCTCGGCATGATCCTTCCTTAGAGGCTGAACCCATGAGAATTTCCCGTTTTAAACTAGCCCAAGAGTTCGACCCTAGGAGACCCAATCTAGAGATCATAGACCATGAAGAAATGGCCATTAGAAACATCAAGCTAGAAGCCCCTACCTTCTATGGCAGTCTAGATCCCAAGGTGTACATAGATTGGGAGGAGGACATGGAACAATATTTTGACTGGTACACAATGATGGAAAGGATGAAGTTTAAGTTTGCCAAACTTAAGTTGGTTCACCAGGCTAGGTTTTTTTGGAATAGTGTTGAAAGGCTTGTAGAGCAAAGAGGATAAGAACCCATAGCAACTTGGAGGGACATGAAAGCCATACTAAGAGAGAAGTACTGACCACTATCTTACACCCAGAATTTATTGGACCAATGGCAGAATCTAAGTCAAGGGAACAAGAGTGTGGCCAAATACATCACAAAGTTCAATGAGTATGTCATGCAATGTAATATTAATGAATCAGCTTCTGTGACCCTATCTAGGTTTTGGGCTAGCCTACACCTAGACATCCAGAGAGAGCTTTACTTTAGAGAGTTCACTGATTTAGAGTATGCTTACCAAGTTGCGAGGAACTGTGAGCATTTCCAGAGGACACCCACCTATCATAGACCTGAACCCTTTAGGAACCCTAGTCGAATCCCAGGACCAAACCAAGGATATAGTCAGGCCTACCCGAGTCGACCCAGTCCAAACTGACCTAACCCGAGTTGACTTAACCAAAGATGACCCAGACCGAGCTGACCCTAGTTCAGTAGAGAGGATAAGGGTAAAGCTATTGGAGTCCAGAGGAGCCCCACTCCCCAGAACAAATGCTTTAGATGTCATAAACCAGGACATTATGCTAGCCAGTGTACCTCCACAGCCCTAATCTTAGAAGAGCCAGCTGAGAATGAGCTAGAACCCATTGTTGAACTAGAAGGGGAAGTCTATGAGCCAGAAGATCAGTTATTGGAAGAATATGAGGGAGAGGAAGAACAGTTTGAATATGAAGACCTTTTAGGAATAGTTAGGTGCATTCTTACCTAAAACATAGTGCAAGAAGATTAGCGTAGGACAAACATCCTACAAACCTTTGTCAAACTAAGGGATAAGGTGTGCAAAATCATAGTAGATAGTGGGAGCCGTGTCAATGCCATCTCTTCAAGTACTGTCAAAGCCCTAGGATTGACCCCAGTTCCTCACCCCAACCCTTATAAGGTCTCTTGGATAGATTTAACTTCTATACCCATAAAGTCTAGATGCCAAGTCATGATCAAATTGCATTCATATAAAGAGATGATTTGGTGTGATGTCCTTCCCATCGACGTCAGTAGTATTATCCTAGGTCGACCCTGGCTTTACGATCATGATGCCACCCTTTATGATTGGACCAATACCTGTACCTTTAACCACCATGGGAAGAAACTTATAATCAATCCAATTCAACCTAAGGACCAGGCTAAAAGAGGATCAAGTAGCCTAAAGAAAAAGAAGCCTGGAGTTAACCTAATCAGTGACAAAGAGTTAGAAAAGAGAGATTATTGAGGAAGAACCCTTTAAAGAATTTCAGGGAGAAAAGGTTGAAATCAATAAGGAATCAAAGGAAACTGATCCTGAACCCACTACAGAATTTGAAGAAGAAATGACCTAGTCAGGATCAAACAAAGTCGATGAAAGTGAAGGTTTTCAAGTATTGCCTATAGAGAAGGTCCAGGAACAAGAAGTAGACATTAGTTTAGAGGACCTTCATGATAAACTTTTCAAAGACCTTCCTGATGACCTTCCACCTTCTAGGAGCACCCAGCCTACCCTAGAACTTGCACCTATAGGTCCATCTAGTACTAATCATGAGGTTGGGACAAGCACACCCATAGACCAATATTCACACATTAAGGTTAGTCTCTTTAGCTTTGAACCAGTCCCTGAGTCTCCTTCCTATTTCCTACCCTTCCCTGAGCCTTCTCACATTTCTAGAGCCATGGGGTTATATTTTGTTGAGATTACTAGGTTGCATGAATCCTTAGAGCCCATCCCTTTTGCCATCTACTTCTGGTATACCTTATAGTATTTGCTAGGGATCCATGGTAATTTTTCTTGAGCATACCAGACCAGGGTCAAACCTAGAGAGTCAATAATCTGTTAGGTTTAGACCCTAGAGAGTCCAATAAAATTCTGCTCTATAGGAATACTTAGTTGAGTCTGCATTTTGCATTATGTTAGAATCCTGCATTAAGTACAAATTTTAAAATAATTTGGCTGAATCCCAAAAGAGAACCAAAGAGTTTGATCAAGGAGATTCTGTAATGATTAGGATTAGGCCTGAATGATTTCTACCAGGAACCGTTAAGAAACTCTATGCTCGTGGAGCTAGCCCCTTTAGATTGATAAGGAGAGTTGGCCCTAATGCCTATGTGCTTGAGCTACCCCCGGATTATGGCATTAGCTCAACTTTCAATATCCCAGACTTAGTCGAGTATAGGGAATTAGCAAACATACCCAGTGAGCCATTTGGACCTAATCTTTCATTTGAGAGCGAACCCGACCCAGAGTGTCCACCTCCAATTTTACCTGAGAAAGGAGAGCGGATCGAGCGTGTCCTGGATGATCAAGCTATGACCACCCGGGGCAAAGGCTATCAACATTACTTGGTCCGATTGCAAGGCCGACCACAATCTGATGATTTGTAGGATACTCGAGAGGACTTACAACACCTCGACCCCGACCTTCTACAAAAGTATCAAAGCCAAATCAACCCTTACTCGACAAGGTCGAGTTCCTCCCACCTCGGGAGAATTGGTGTGGGCACCAGACCTCTGATTAGGGTTTCAATTTTTGGATCCTGTAATAAGGCTTCAAGCCTAAGCATTGTAATTTTTTTAGTCATGAATTTAGACTCAATTGCTTTTGTTTAGTCTTGTACATTGACCAATGTGGTCAAGTTATGTTTATGAGTCCTGTATTGAGTCCAGTCTGAGTCTGGGCCCAAGCCGGAGTGGTCTTTGAGTCCAGCTCAACTACTATTAGGCCAAGCCTTGAAAGATGACATTTTTAGCCCTGGGGTGCCACTTCACCATCTCATGAGGCACCACCTCACCTTGCCAAGTGGGCGGCACAAGTCTGATTTCTTAGGCACCAAAGGAGACAACATCACAAGATCCTTTCCTCCCTTCCCTCCCCTCATCAAGCTACTTGCTAAAGGAGTCATGGGAGACCAAGGAAAGGTTGAAGACATAGGCCTTGCCCCAAGCCTCATATCATGTTTCTCTCCAAAGTTGGGTGGGAAACCAAGGAAAAAAGAAAGACACAAGCCTTGCTCCAAGCCCCATATCTTGTTTCTCTCCAAAGAGGGGTGGGCGACCAAGGAAAGAAGGATGACACAAGCCTTGCAACATGCTAATGAGGGATGGATGAAACGTAACCTGATTTATTTGGAAAAGGGAAAACACCAAAACAAACTAGGACCGTGGGAGGGCTAAGAAGCCTCCCAGGATTAGGGAGAACTGACACTAAATCCTAAAACATCTGAACTCTTTTGATTTTCAATTTTCTTAGTAGAGAAACAATGGGATGGAGGATAGGAAGCATGGACACTCTAGGACCGGGGACTCACCTTCACGGAGAGACGTCGCACCTCTAGGGCATCTCACCCACCCCACTACATGTAGTCTAGGGCATCCCACCCATCTCACTGCACGCGGAGCCTAGGGCATCCCACCCAAATCGCTACCTGGGGCCGTAAAGAAAAATCCCTAAGACCTAGAGGGGGACTCAATGGAAAAGGGAAATAACTAGGGCCTCGCACCCCTCGATGCTCGCATGGAGTGAAGAAAGTGGGGTCTCACACCCCTCGACACCCGCAGGTGAAGGAAAGACGGGCCTCAGCCCAAAACCAAAACCAGTGGAGAACCCAAAAATTTTATATCAAACTTATTCATTACAGGGGGAGAGGGGGACTTTATATAGAAAAACCAAATCCCTCACTTACTTAGCCTACAAGAAACCCAAAAAAGGAAAAATAAATTACATCAAAATCCATGCTACATCAATATTGGTCCTGATCTGCTTTGGAAAGCATGTCAACTTGATGATCTACTCTGAAAAGCTTGCTTCTTGGACTGCTCCAGAAAACGTGCAGAACCATCTCATGGACATGCACAGAGGGAATGATCTCCGTCGAGCACTAGTAGATGGCCGGTGACCGGGAAGCGGGCGGCAGACGGGGCTGGCGGATGGCGAGCAACGGATGGTGAGTGGCAGGCTGCAGGCGAGGTGGCGGCACAGGGGTGGCATGGCATGCCCAGGGCATGCCGTTTCACCTTCCCATAGCCGTGGGGCCCCAAGCACTGGCGAGGACCTCCAGCGACCGAGCCTTGGTTGGTGGACTGTGGGGCAGCGGGATGGCGGAAGGCAGGTGGCGGCGGTGGCAGGCGAGCGACGGCAGCGATGGCAGGCGGACGGATGCGTCCGTTCGTCTTCTCACGGGCCGTGGGGCCCTGGGCACCGACGAGGGCCCCCCCAATGACTGGGCAAGAGCCAACGAGCGACGGGAAGGCGGCGGGCGGCGGGACGGCGGCAAGCGGCGACAGGCGGGCGGCGGGCAGGCGATGGATGGATGGCTCCGTGTTCGTTCATCTTCCCACAGCCTTGGGCGGTGGGCGACCGAGTTTTCCAGTGACGGCGGGGCTGGCGAGCACCAGCGGCGGTCCGACGGGGGGGGCAGCTCGGATCTGGGGCTGGCGGGGCAGTTGCTAGGGTTTGGGAAGTTTTTTAAAAAAACACGGGATGAAGATGGAATAAGGCTAGAATAAAGTTAGGATAGGCTCGGGATAAAATAAGAATAGTGGGGATAGGTGGAATAGTGGAATAGGAAAATAAAAAAATTGTGAGAAAATTAAGAAAAATAGAAAAAAAAACCTGGACCTGCCCTGGATCCTATCACATGCCTTCTTCCCAAAATGAGTGACCAACTTTCCAAGTCCAAGGGCACCAAGATCCTTCCTCCAAGCACAAAATCAAGCCACGCCAACTTCATTCAAGGCCTTGGTCGGCTAAGAAGAAGGGAATGCAGATTTTGTCATTTTTTCAAGAGAAGACATATAATTTTTTATTTGAATTTGAAAAGGGTCCTAAGGTGCCTATAAAAAGGACCTTACCCCTCATTTTTATGGTTAATCTTGATGAATGAAAAAAAAAACATTTGAGTGCTACTCTTCTTCTTAGTTGCCTTCGTTCCTTAAGAATGTCGATCTCCGTGAGAGAGCACCTTCGCCTTCGGGCATCAAGAGGTGTGAGGCCTCAAGTTACCTTCTCTTCCATGCAAGCCATCCTCCATCTTCGAGTTCGGATGTCCATCAGGATGACCCACCTTGGCTCTTAGCAAGAAGAACTCCATCCACCACCAACCTCAACTCTCATTCCTTCATCTCTTGTTTTCTTCTTGTTAAATCCTAACTCTTCCCTTGTTTCTCGCAGGTCCTCTAGGTGCCACGAACACGAAGTTGATCTCCCTTGCTTTTGAGACCTTCAGATGGAAAGCCAGCGCATCCGCAAGGTTGAAGGCTCGATCATCCAGGCCGCATCTGCGAGAGCGAGTGAACTCGACATCGGGCGCTTCAGAACTTTTAAGGTTTGCCACCCTAACTCCTAAGTTGGTATTGATCCAAAAGCTAAGTCCTACAGGGTTTCTCAATCCCGGGGTCCTCTTCCTATCCTATTTAGGGGGTTTACTTGCTAGTTTGAAGTTCTTGTTATTGTAGAACCCTAGATCTACTTTTGCTTGTCTTTGAGAATCCTTAACCTATTTTAAAAACCTGAAAAGTCACAAAGATAATTCACCTGCATCATCCTGAAAGAAAATTCACCTGCATCATCCTAGCATCTATTTAGTTCCCGCATCAGAGCTGACACTCCAAAGCATGGTATGTTAAGATCCCATGGGCAAGGCTATTCAGCCCATGTCCTTATCAACTCAAGGATGTGATCTAGAGATCACATCTAGTAATCTCTGATAGATACTCTAATAAAGGAAACAAAACCTTTTTGCCAGGCTACCTTCCAAATAACAACTAATGGAAATGGCTGATAGCTAGATGAGACAAAGACCTTCTCATTGAAGAAACAAATAGGCGGTATGGCTTTCCACGTAGTCATCTGACATGACTCTCACCTAGCAGGATTTGATAACCGACCAAGTTCCACTGACCTGCTTTTCGCCCTCGCACCACCTCGATGACCTATGATATAAAAAGGGAGGGAAGAAAAATGAAGAGGGAGGATACATCCACACCTAGAAGCTCCACCTCCTTTTGGGGATCCACTTTCTAGCCTTATTGTCTGGTACCTACCTATCCACCGGAGTGGCTCCACCAGAACTATCTCCGATGGGGTCTCTTTATAGGTATAGCTCGTAAGCACCTCTTCTCCAGTATACTTTGATGACAGGCTGGATATTAGTAACAACAAACATCATGGAAGAATTAAAAGTTATGGCCCTTAAACAAGATACTAACCATAAAACTCTAGCCGATAGAGTCACTGCCATTAAAGAATCCCAACATAGCCAAGTTAACCTAGATTCACCTTGACCTCTCATGAGTCCTAGAGCTCGACATCATGAACTTGATATGGAACCCCCTTTGGATAGACATCACCTTCATGACCTAAATGATCAAGATGATCAAATCCTTAGGAGTACCCAAATAAAATCCCCTAGCTTCGATAGATGTTGTTATACCCAATCGACTTACCCTCAAACTGAACCGGCATCGATGGTCTTGCAGCCTGGTCGAACTAGAGGCCTGACCAACCCACTTCAGTGAAGGTCCGACCAACCCACTTCATCAGTGGTCCGAACGACCATTCTAGTGAAGGTCCGACCGACCCACTTCATCAGTGGTCCAAATGACCACTTCAGCAAAGATCTGACCGACCCACTTCATCAGTAGTCTGAACGACTAATCTAGTGAAGGTCCGACCGACCCACTTCATTAGTGGTCTGAATGACCACTCCAGTAAAGGTCCGATCGACCCACTTCATCAGTGGTCCGACTGACCACTCCAGCAAAGGTCCGATCGACCCCCTTCAGCAAGGCCTGTATTGGCCTAAGGTGAGTCATTCCAAGGATGGCCCGAGAGCTCTAGAAGCCCCTTCTCGCTGGTACTAGAATTCTGTTATAACAGAACCCTGATACATCGATGCCACTATTCTGCGAACCCCATGATGACACCCCTTCCTGGTGCCACATGGCCACTACCCAGATTCTTCTAGGGGCAGACCGGTCATTCCCTGCTTAGTCCCTAACAGATTATGGCGAGGTTCCGTGCCTATATAAGGTAAAACAGGGGACTCCAAGCAATAAGGGAGCTTTTCCTTCTCCACGAGCTTATCTCCTTTGATTCCTCCATTCTGTTGCTACACAACTCCCACTAACTTAACCATCAAAGTGTCCCCCACCGAAACCCCACCGGCCAGCGAGACTGTTTTGCAGGAACCAGGAGACGCCCACTTCAGCTAGCTCCAGGAACCCAGACTGGGAGATTCAGTGGCTACAGATGTCTTCACCCAAAGATTTACCTAGATTGGGAGAAAGACATGGACCAATACTTTGAGTGGTACGACAAGTCCAAGGACCGATAGTTTAAGTTTGCTAAGCTCCAGTTAGTGATGCAAGCTAGGTTGTATCAGGGCAACATTAAGTGCCTTCATCAACATAGAGGCCAATGACCTATAGAGACATGGGAGGAAATGAAACTAATTCTTTAGTAGAAGTTGAAAGAAAACCAGTGCATCGGATGCCTACCCTAGGCACGCTTCACTAGGGAGTAGGTATTGCACAATTAAAATTTGTAAACATGCATACGAAAAAACCTACTCATGCACAGGATCTAACATAAACATGATGCATGCAACTAATACACAGGCATGTATAGGCAAGTGCAATAATTATAAACAATATGATAAAATATAAATCTAAACATGCATGATAACAAAAAGGAAATAATATACTTTATAAAGCTTCCTTTTATTCTGAATTTCGGATCGAAGCAGGAAGAAGCCGACTCCCTTCTATAGCAAAACAAGGCAGCCGGTTGAACTCATGCAGTCTTTAGAATAGATCTGCAAACAAGGCTTCAATTTGATCTGCAACAGCAAGAAGAAGAGATGATTGGTCCAATCTCTCAAGGTGTCCAAATGTCCACCCTCTAGAGTATCCACGTGCGAGCTCTCGCTGATCCAACTCCCGGATGGATGCTAGTCCTCTAGGAATCAATGAATAGGTCACGGATAGGTGGAGTAGGGAAAGCCAAACAAATGTTCATGGACGGTCTTCTCCAAGATCTCCCTTGCTCCACCAAAAGCACATAATGGAAACCTCAAAAATAGGGAAGGATAACACGGGATGCTATACAAACTTCTGCATGCAGATATCCATCCCAAAAGCCCTCTCACCGAAAGATATTAATCGATCTCTGCTCCTCTCTAATCACATGCTCTGTTCTTCACCTCTCCCTCATCTCACGGCCTTCAACCAAGATATATGAGGCAGAGAAGAAATCATGAAGGTAGGGAAAACATCATGAGAGAAATCAGATAAAACCCAAATGCAAACTATATATTTTTGAACTGGCTCTTGATCGGTCAAAACTCTTTTGAATAGCATTTGAATTGGTTTAAGAAGCTGGGAACCACAGGCTAGGAAGAGAACAAGAGGTAAATCACCATGAAAAATAGAGAGCGAGTGAAAGGAAAGACAGCAGGAGAAAAATACCGAGAGACCCCTTCCAGTTCATGGTGCTAAAAGATAATAATCAGAAATCCCAAGCTTCATCCGATCTACAGCAGTTCTTATCCCATTCACATAGTAAAACTGGGCAAATCGAGAGCAGGGGAAAAGAAAAAAAAATCATGTAAATAAGCCATATATAAACCGGGTCATTAAACCCGGTCTGACCAAACTCGATCAGTAAGATAAGAAAATCGGGTCCAGACATGGTCTACTAGGAACAGTTCCTGGTCGACTCAAACCAATCCTGATTGATCCAAATTAGACCAGGTGGACCAGAAAAAATCCAATATGTGCTCAATCAGACCATTTGACCTTAATACTAAAATGATTCCCAATCATTGATCGCTCCCGGATCAAAAAGAAATCCTCTATGGCATGTGACCTCATAGGTTCGAACCTAAATAGTATCATTGGAACACTTCCAGTACCAGCACAAGATACGATCTAGCAATGGATCCTGGCATCCAGATAGGCCGAAGATGCGAGAGCAATCTATCGAACCTCTGGTATATGGTTACCGTATAATTCATCCCTTTGACCTCCAATGCTCTAGATGACCTAGGGTTAGACTGCCAACCCTTACTAAGTCAATCCACAACATGTCTCAACCTTGCAAGTCCAGTGACTCCTCATTAGGACTACCTCGATTGAGGATTTGCTAAATTAAGACACTATGAGACATTCAATCCAAACAATTTGGACAGGTCAATTCCATCTTGGTCCACCACTGCTCCACAAGTACTTGCCTGTACCCAGAAACCTTCTATCACCTGATTAGAAATCCGGGTTGACCGGCACCAAAGCATAGGGAGTTGCTTGCAAGCTACCATGGTGACCTCAGGTCGAAAGGGACACATATACCCATATCCAATCACGAGCAATCCTTTGGCAGAAAGGAGCTCCATGGAGTCACATTCAATGAGATGTCACACATCCCACTTGCAGATCACATCAGTGTCACCACACTCCTTTGGTCAAGAGGATAACCAAACAATGTGAACCACAACAACCTACACTTGATACATTGCCATCCTGTACAATGTATCCTTTGGTTGTGAACCTTTTTAAAGGACCACTCGATATATCCTCTCTATATCAAAGTCAGTGCAGTCCTAAAGACTTCATCACATAAATAGAGTTCATTATAGGAAAATGATAATGTGATGAGCTGCCAAAAAAAAGTTTTATTAATTCATATACAAATTACAATATTGAGCACAACCGCCTATAGCCTAAGCGATTGGCTTTGGGACATAATTTCCAATAACTCCTACTTGTACTAAAGCTAATCAGAACAGTATCTAATACCTTTTTTTTTTACAATAGTCAAACTCTTTGATTCTGAGGGCTTTAGTGAAGGGGTCGGGTAGATTCTCCTTTCCATCGATATTCATAAGATTGATATCGCCTCGATCCACGATCTCTCGCACGAGGTGATAGTGCTGTAGAATATGCTTAATGCGGCGATGAGACTTTGGCTCCTTAGCTTGAGCAATGGCTCCTATGCTGTCACAATATACTAGAACAGGACCATCTAGGGAAGGTGCCACCCCTAGCTCTCCAAGGAACTTCTGCAACCACATGGCTTCCTTTGCTTCATATGAGCTGCAATGTACTCTGCTTTGCATACCGAGTCTGCAACTGTTGCCTGCTTGGAACTCTTCCAGCATATCGCTCCTCCATTCAGGGTAAACACAAATCCTGACACACTCTTGCTATCATCTCTGTCTGACTGAAACTAAAGTCAGTATACTCCATAAGTTTCAAGTCAGGTTCTCCATAAATCAGCCATTAGTCCTTAGTATTTCTCAAATACTTCATGATGGTCTTAACCACCTTCTAATGCGCCTCACCTGGGTCAAACTGGTATCTGCTCACCACTCCTAGTGAGTATGCCATGTCTGGTCTAGTACATGTCATAGCATACATGATAGAGCCCATTATAGAAGTATAAGGAACTCTACTCATGCACTCTCTTTCCTCAGAAGTTATCACACAATCCTTCTTGGAAAGAGTAATTCCAGAACCTATCAGGAGATAGCCTTTCTTGAAATTCTCCATGCTAAACCATTTCAGCACGGTATTAATGTACATAGACTGGGACAATCCCAGAAGCCTCTTAGATCTATCTCTATAGATCTTCATACCCAGTATGTAAGAAGCTTTACCCAAGTCCTTCATGGAGAATTGAGATGACAACTAGACCTTTATTCCTTGCAATGTTGTGATGTCATTCCCGATTAAGAGAATATCATCAACATACAGTACCAGGAATACAATCACAGAACCATTAATCCACTTATAGATGCAAGGTTCCTCTCCATTCCTAATGAAGCCATACAATTTGATACACCTATCAAATCACATGTTCCAACTTCGAGTGATGCTTGCTTGAGTCCATAAATAGACCTCTATAATTTGCACAATTTTAACTCGTCTATGGATGTGAACCCTTCAGGCTGTATCATATACACCTCCTCATTTAGCTCTCCATTTAGGAAAGTGATTCAGACATCATTTGCCAGATCTCATAGTCAAAATGTGCTGCCAAAGCAAGCATGATCCGAATGGACTTGAGCATTGCCACAGGGAAGAATGTCTCATCATAATCGATACCATATCACTAACGATACCCCTTGGCAACCAGACTGGCTTTATAGGTCTCCACCTTCCCATCTGCACCCCTTTTTCTCTTGAAAATCTAATTGCACCCAATGGGTTTTATCCCTTCAGGTGAATCAACCAATGTCCATATATTATTGATCTCCATGGACTCCATCTCGGATCGCATGGATCCAAGCCATGCCTCAGAGTCAGATCTCTGAAGTGCATCCATATAGGTGATCGGATCCTCATTGTTCTTATCGAGCTCAATAGGACCACTGTCCCAGACCAAGAAATCATAATATATGTTCGACTGATGTGGTACTCTACCGGATCTCCTATTAATGGGTTCCAGGTGTGATCCAATCACAACCGGTTCTATGATATCCTTAGAGTGTGCAGGTTCTTCTACTGGTTGAGCTTCACCAAGTTCAATCTTAGAGGCTATAGTTCCTTCTCCAAGGAACTCCTTTTCCAAAAAGACAGCCCTAAGAGCAAATAACACTTTCTGTTCGTCCTCCAAGTATAAGAAATACTCTTTTGTTTCCTTAGGGTATCTAATAAACAGGCACCAATCAGACCTAAGACCAAGTTTATCTGAGTCTAAATGCTTTACATAAGCCGGACAACCCCAGACCCGAAGGTGTGAAATTAAGGGCTTACATCCAATCCATAACTCATATGGAGTGGAGACAATAGACTTACTCGGAACATCATTCAGCAAGTAACAAGCTATCTCAAGTGCATATCCCTAGAAGGACAGCGACAAAATTGTAAAGCCCATCATGGATCGAACCATGTCCAACAGGGTTCGATTCCTCCTTTCGGACACACCATTCAACTGGGATGTTCCAGGAGGAATCCACTAAAAGAGAATCCCATTCTCCTCAAGATATGTCATAAACTCACCGGATAGGTATTCACCACCTTGATCAGATCGAAGGGTTTTAATACTCTTTCCAATTTATTTCTCCGCTTCATTACGTATCGTTTGAACATTTCAAATGACTCAAACTTATGTCTCATCAAAAAGACATAACCATACCTGTAAAGGTTGTCTGTAAATGTAATGAAATATCTGTATCCACCTCTAGCACTAACTGTCATGGGTCTGCATACATCAGTATGTATGAGACTCAGAAGTTCTGTAGCTCGTTCACCTTTCCCAATAAAAGGTGACTTGATTATTTTACCAAGCAAACAGGATTCACAAGTGGGTAGTGAGTCAGAATCATTGACCTCGAGGAGGCCTTCTCCTCGTAACTTTTTTATCCTATTCTGGTTAATATGACCTAGCCTATAGTGCCATAGATATAAGTCACTGACATTTTCTATCCTTGGGCATTTGCTAGATGTGTACATTACATTAACAGGCCATGACAAAACATAAATGCCATTATTTAACTTAGCTTTCATTATCATAGAGTTATTTACAATAACTTGGTAAAAATCTCTTTTTATTGAAAGTTCATAACCACAATTGGCCAATAGGCCTACAGAGATAATGCTCATAATAAAACTAGGACAATAATGACAGTCAACTAATTCGATAGTACTAGACTCAAAACAAGACTCAGAACTCTGACCGCCAGTACTGGAACATGATTTCCATTTCCGATGCTCAGGAACTGCTCCCCATCCTTGAATCTCTTTCTAACCTACAGTCCCTGCAACGAATTGCAGACATGAATAGGACTACCAGTATCCAATACCCAGTTAGCAATGTCACAAATAGAGAAATTACAAGGTTTTATCATATAAATACCTTGTCCAGCACCCTGCTGCTTTCCCTCCTTGGCCTGTTCGGGTCTAAGTACAGCTGATAAAGAAGACAGTTCCTCTTCCAGTGTCTCTACTTCTTACAATAGAAGCATTCTGCACCAGCTTGATTAGCTTTTACTTTCTTGGCCTGACTTGGGCCAGGAGCACTTTGTACCTTCTTTCCCTTACCTTTCTTCTTCCCTTTCTTAAAGGGACGATGATCTCTAAAACCTCCCACTAAATTCACCACCCCATTATTCAGTTGGTGGTCCTTCTCGTAAGTTTGCAGCAACCCCATCAAACCATGGTAATTGACTGCAGGCTAATTCATTCTATAATGATCAAGAAAGTCAAGATAAGAGGAGGGTAGAGAATTCAGGATCACATCCTTGTCAAGTTGCTCATGCAAGGGACATCCGAGCTAGCCCAATCATTCGATCATCTCAATCATGTACAATACATGATCAGTGACCGAATCGCCATTCCATATTTTGGCATTATAGACGGCACAAGATACTTTGTACTGCTCCACATCGTCTGGCATGCCAAAAGATTCCTTCAACTTTTGAAGGATCTTGTTTGGCTGGGCCTCCTCGAATTTGTGACTGAACTCGTCGTTTATCGTCGCCAACATTATTCATCGGACAGTAGTCTGATCAGAAATCCACTTCAAATAAGTGTCCATGACTGAACTCCGAGCATTGGCAGGAGGGATTTCAGGTGCTGGATCCATTATCACATAAAGGAACCGCTCGTGCTCCAGGACTATCCTCAATTTTAGATACCAGCTATCAAAATTGGGACCCTTTAACTTCTCGCTATCGAGAAGTGACCGGAGCGAAAGGTTTAAAGACATCTGAAAGAAAAATTAAGACCAAATTAGTATATAAATTAATCAATTAAACCAAAATACTTAGACTTTAGTCTAAAGGTCCCTCCCACTAATTTTTCAGATTGGGGGCCTCTAACTCTAATTCATAAAATCATCATTTCATAGTGGGTACTGAAATCCAATAGACCACGTATGAGCCCGACTTTGGCCGGCTCATCCATACGCACCTAAAGGAAGGTTCTCTAACCAATTACTTCCCTAAGCAACTTCCAGTAATAAATTTTGCCCCACAGAACCCCCAATCGACCTTGGGGCCTCCTATTATAGGTCTCTGGTTAGGTCCAACCATCAATATGACGAATCCGATGCTTCCAGCTAACGAATGACCAAGCCCGACTTTGGCTGGCCCACCTGATCACCATTAAGAAGGTTACACTGAACCATCATCTATGGAAGAGTAATTCCAGTAAGCAGATGCACACCCATTTTCTGGAACTGCCGATGTACACCAAGCTAAAGGACTCATTACTAACCCATTTAATGGGAGACTAAGACACCATCAACTCATTGACGTAGTCTTTTTTCAGGACCTAATAATTTTAGAGGATTATAATTAAATTATGACAGAAGAATAGAGAGAAGAACATGGATCAACCTCCCACTAATCAAATCAAGTCTCAAGAGGGTTGAAATAAATTCAACACGTTGGTCCATGGGCATTTAAAGATCAGACAAACTGATCAACTTAGGTGACATGGGTTAACTCAAATCAATAAGCTCTTCTAATCAGTTCTGGTTGACCGGATTGGCCAGGTAGGTGAGATCATGAATGAGTATCCGCCATTAACCATATTTCCTAGACACCAACCAAGTTGGCCAGGAAAGAGGTAGCCTCATGCAGCCATGATCAAAATTGCCAAACCTGCCTAGACATCAATCGATTTACCAGACTTGATTAGACCTGCCTAAGAACTCGGGCTTACCACAGAGCCACTAATTAAATCCATTTTAGAAGAATGGACTAACCCATCTAACTATTAGATAGATACTAAAGAAAAGGTCCTTAATCAATATTTGATTAGTTCTCTTAAGTCCAATTCAACTAACCTTTGGTCTAACCCAATAAATGGACCCAATCAGACAACTAACCCAATTAACTCGGATAGCTTATTCAAATGACATTAGATTTCATAAACCCTAATCTGGATTGTCATTTAATTAATCTTTCAATTCATAATTGTTAGATTATAAGCCAACTTTTAATTAAAATATTTTTAATTAAATTCATGTAAAACCCTTTTACATCTTTCATGCTTCATATCTAGTATTATCATATCAATTTATAATATTGCAAGCCATAAAAATTTTAGACATGCCAATGTATAATCATGTATCAGGATTAAAACATTTTTAATACTATAGGTTTTCTTTAAGGATCTTTCTGAAAAGGCCAACACAGATGAACCGCCTCGTGTCATAGAAAATTAGGAATTTTAAACCCTGATTAATCTGGGCACACGGCCATGGTGAAGGTCTCATCTAGGTTCCTAAAAGTAATCCCTAATCTAGATACAGATCCAAAACCAATAATACATGCAATCATGATATGCTACACAGGAACCTGGCTCTGATACCACAGAAAGAAAACTAGTGCATCGGATGCCTACCCTAGGCACGCTATACTAGGGAGTAGGTATTGCATAATTAAAATTTTTAAACATGCATACGGAAAAACCTACTCATGCACAGGATCTAACATAAACATAATGCATGCAACTAATACACAGGCATGTATAGGCAAGTGCAATAATTGTAGATAATATGATAAAATTTAAATATAAACATGCATGATAACAAAAAGAAAAAAATATACCTTATAGAGCTTCCTTTTGTTCTGAATTTTGGATCGAAGCAGGAAGAAGCTGACTCCCTTCTACAGCAAAACAAGGCAGCCGGTTGAACTCGTGCAGTCTTTAGAACAGATCTACAAATAGGGCTTCAATTTGATCTGCAACAGCAAGAAGAAGAGAGGATCGGTCCAATCTCTCAAGGTGTCTAAATGTTCACCCTCTAGAGTATCCACGTGTGGGCTCTCGCTGATCCAACTCCCGGATGGATGCTAGTCCTCCAGGAATCAATGAATAGGTCATGGATAGGTGGAGCAGGGAAAGCCAAACAAATGTTCACGGATGGTCTTCTCCAAGACCTCCCTTGCTCCACCAAAAGCATAATGGAAACCTCAAAAATAGGGAAGGATAACACGGGATGCTATACAAACTTCTGCACATATATATCCATCCCAAAAGCCCTCTCACCAAAATATATTAATCGATCTTTGCTCCTCTCTAATCACATGCTCTGTTCATCACCTCTCCCTCATCTCATGGCCTTCAACCAAGATATATGAGGCAGAGAAGAAATCATGAAGGCAGGGAAAACATCATGAGAGAAATCAGATAAAACTCAAACGCAAACTATCTATTTTTGAACTGGCTCTTGATCGGTCAAAACTCTTTTGAATAGCATTTAAATTGATTTAAGAAGCTGGGAACCGCTGGCTAGGAAGAGAATAAGAGGTAAATCACCATGAAAAATAGAGAGCGAGTGAAAGGAAAGACATGCAGGAGAAAAATACCGAGAGACCCCTTCCAGTTCATGGTGCTAAAAGATAATAATCAGAAATCCCAAGCTTCATCCGATCTACAGCAGTTCTTATCCCATTCACGCAGTAAAATAGGGCAATTCGAGAGCAAAGGAAAAGGGAAAAAGAAACCATGTAAACAAGCCATGTATAAACCAGTTCATTAAACCCCGGTATGACCAAACCCGATCAGTAAGAAAAAAAAATCGTGTCCAAACATGGTCTACCAGGAACAGTTCTTGGTTAACTCAAACCAATCCTGGTCAGTCCAAATCAGACTGGTGGACCAGAAAAAATCCAATGTGTGCTCAATCAGACCGTTTGACCTTAATACCAAAATGACTTCCAATTGTTAATCGGCTCCCGGATCAGAAAGAAATTCTCTATGGCATGTGACCTCATAGGTTCGAACTGAAATGGTAGCATTAGAACACTTCCAGTACCAGCACAAGATACCATCTAGCAATGGATCATGGTGTCCGGATAGGTTGAAGATGCGAGAGTAATCTATTGAACCTCTAGCATATGGTTATCATATAATTCATCCCTTTGACCTCCAATGCTCAAGATGACCTAAGGTTAGACTGCCAACCCTTACTGAGTCAATCCACAACATGTCTCAACCTCGCAAGTCCAATGACTCCTCACTAGGACTACCCCGATTGAGGATTTGCTAAATTGAGATACTACGAGACATTCAATCCAAACAATTTGGACAGGTCAATTCTATCTTGGTCCCCCATTGCTTCACAAGTACTTGCTTGTACCCAGAAACCTTCCATCACCAGATTAGAAATCCGGGTAGTCCGGTACCAAAGCATAGGGAGTTGCTTGCAAGCTACCATGGTGACCTGATGTGGAACAAGGGGGTAGGGCTAGGGATGCTAGATGCTAGTAAGGATGCTTACAATGCAAAGGAATTCTTTTTTAGGGTTGATGAGTTTTTTTTTGTTGTTTTTCTTAGGGTTTCGATTCCCGATCACAAGCAAAGGCAAGAAATATGAAAGATGAGTAATGTAAGCTTACACTAGCAGTTCAAAGCCCTAAAAGTAAAAACGAGAACAGGACCCTGGGATTAAGAAACCCCGGTAGGACTAGCTTGACATACAATATCTACTTAGGAGATAGAGAGAAAGCAAACCTCACACTTCTGAAGTGCCTGGTACAGAGATCGCTCAACTCGGTGGATGTGGCCTGGATGCCTGAGCAGTCGAACCCGTGAAAGCACTGGCTTTGGGTCGGGAGGTCGTGATGGCAAAGCTGACTGTCTCCGATGCCCGAGATGCCAGGGAGGACCTGTAGGAAAACAAAAGAAGGATCAGCGAGATATGGAGATGCACAGAAAGGAACTGAGATGGAGTTGAGAAGGGGCTTCGAGCCCGGTGTCTGGCTGGATTCTGAAGTTGAAGTTGGAGATAACTTGGGGCCTCGCACCCCGCGACGTCACGGAGGATGAAGGAATGTGGCCTCACACCACTCGACATCCAGGAGGATGAAGGACTCGCGATGTCCTGGGGCGACGGACAGGTGGCCTCACACCACTCGACGTCCCTGGGGATGAAGGCAACTTCACTCAAACCTAGTATAGGAGACAATGGTTGGAGAATAGAAAACTCAATCTTTTTTTCATTAATCATTCAATAGTTTTACAAGGAAGGGATTGGGTCCTTTAAATAGGCACCCAAGGCCCATTTGAATTTCAAATGAAACCAAATTACAAGCTTTCTTGGGGCGCCAAAAACTTTGACCTTCTCCTCTCTTTGGCCGACCAAAGGGACTTGGATTGGGCATGGCATGTGGGAGGGCTTGGATAGGGGGATTGGCCTCTTGACTTCCTTCATTAGCATGTTCAATTTGGGAAGAAAACATGGGACATGGCTTGCTTGAAGGGATGTGTTCCCTTGGATTCTTTAACGCCCTTCTTTGGAGTGATTAAAGGCCGACCAAGTGGAGAGAGCTTTGGGCGTTGCATGGTTGAGGGCTTGGAGAGGGGAGTGTGTCCTCTGACCTTCCATCCTTGCATGAACACTTTGGGAAGAAGGCTTGGAAGGGGGCTTGCTTTGTGGCTTGGTCTCTTCAAGGATCTTCAACGCCCCACATTTGATGGATCATGGCATGATGTGGGAGAGGGAAGAGGGGGATGGTGTCTCTTCCTTCCAATGTCACCCAAGAGAAAAAGGCAAGGGGATGGCATGTGGAAAGCATGAGGGCGCCACCTTGTTTCCCTCCTTGGATGCCCAAGTGGCAACTGATATGGCGCCACGTAGGTAGCTGAGGTGGCACCTGAGTTGGCATCATTCCAAGTGGAAGGGGTGGGTTGGCCCACAAGGACTTGACTTGGTCTTGAAAGCCAGGGTGACTTCAATTGGGCTTAGGCCCAGTCCAAACTCAGACTCAAACAAATACAGGACTCATAACCTAACTTGACCCAAATTGGTCAAGGTACAGGACTAAACAAACTTAGACAAGAAATTATGAAATTGCTTTGGCTCATAGCCTTATTACAGGACTCATAGAAGTGGAACCCTAATCTGAGATCCACGGAGGGTTGAGGAGCCTCTGTCGGATCCTGGTGCCCACACCATGACCTCAGGTCAAAAGGGACACATATATCCATATCTAATCACGAGCAATCCTTTGGCAGAAAGGAGCTCCACAGAGTCACATTCAATGAGATGTCACACATCCCACTTACAGATCATTTCAGTGTCACCACACTCCTTTGGTTAAGAGGACAACCAAATGATATGAACCACAACAACCTACACTTGATACATTGCCGTCCTGTACAATGTATCCTTTGATTGTGAACCTTTTTAAAGGACCACTCGATATATCCTCTCTATATCGAAGTTAGTGCAGTCCTAAGGACTTCATCACATAAATAGAGTTCATTGCAGGAAAATGAATAATGTGATGAGCTGCCAAAATAAAATTTTATTAATTCATATACAAATTACAATACTGAGCACAACCACCTACAGCCTAAGCGATTAGCTTTGGGACACAATTCCCAACAGAAGTATATTCCGAATCCTATCACCAAGGAATACTAGATCAATGGTAGAAATTATGCCAAGGAAATAGGCCTGTGACTGAGTATATCACCAAATTTGATGAATTTATCATGAGGTGCAGTTTCAGTGAAGACCATACAATGACATTATCTAGGTTTAGGGCTGGCTTTAAGAAAGATCTCCAATGCAAACTATACCTATGAGAAGTTATCATCCTTGAACAAGCCTACCAAGTCATGCAAGATTGTGAGTGATTTAACAGAACAACCTATACCCATCACCTAGACCATAACAAGCCCATGTCTTCAGGTCCTAGACTAAGAATAAGTCAAACACCTATTAGCTAACTGGCACCCGCAAATCCACTAGTCCGTAGAGATGAAAAAGGAAAAGGAATCGCAACTAAACCCCAAGAAGGAAATAGCTCAAATGCAAGGTACTTTAGATGTCATGGTATTAGACACTTTGCGGGATAGTGCCCTCCTCGTGCTTTGCACATACCTGAACCAATAGAAGACACCTCAGAGGACCTATGGAAAAAATAGAAGATGTTGATTTTGGTCTTGATTTTGATGAATAATAAAATATTTGAGTATATATAAGATACTAATATTATGTTAGAGTGTTGAGATTAAAATTTTAGGAACCCTACAAACCTAATAGAAGATGGGTCAAATTGATCAATCCTTAAGTAAAAAAATTTTATGTTTTTGAATGTCTTCACAAAGTGAAAATGCAAAAAAAATCATGATTTAATGGATATTTGAGAGTTGGAATGGAAAAACTCATTTCAATTCTTCAAAATTTATGTTTTGCAATACATTTTTCAGTTGGCATAGGTTATGAGTTGACTCAAGAAAATAGTGAGTCAATCTCTATAAAAGACTCCAAGAAGAAAAAAAACTGGCAAGCTAATGTTTCAACCGATACGGCCATGAGCCGACTCATGGAACTAGTGAGTCAACTCATGGGTTGACTCAAGAAATGACTCAAGGTCCATGAGTCATGGTTATAGGAAAATATTGAAGGCTAAATTTTTACCACAAACTGTGAATCGATTTAAGGAACTGGTAAGCTAACTCAAGAGTCGACTCAAGGGATGACTCAAGCTTTATGAGTCATAACTGCAAGAAATCTAGATAGCAAAATTTTTTAGATTCAAGCTATGAGTGACTCAAGATTATGGTGAGTCAACTCAAGGGTCGACTCAAGGTCTGATGAGTTGACTCATCAGACTCTGACAGCATAGTAATGGCTAGTTTTTTAGATGTGCAAAAGCTTATAAATTGTATCAAACAACTAATTCTCACCTTAAAAAAGTCACAAATGGATTTTCAAGTGTTCTAAGTATATTTATTCTCCACCAAATTTATTGAAGACATAAAAGAATCCAAGAGAAAGAAAATGCTTTTAAGAGAAAATCTTTCAAAGTAAAAACTTTTAAGAGAAAAGCTAAATTCTTAAAAAGTATACCATAAATTCCAACCTCAGCTTTCAAAGCAATCATTAGTTGCATCCCAATAAGAAGACAACTCTAAGAATTTCATCAACTTTTCTTTTACTCTTTTAGAGAGCTTTTGGTTTCAACATTCTTTTTACTTTATTATTTTGAGCTGTATCTAGTTTTAAGGGGATTGAAACTAGGGAATAGGCTCATCCAATCCTTAGAATTGGATTGCAAGCCTATGATTAGCTTCTTGTAAGGTTGTAGTTGTTGAACCTAAGAAAAAAATATCTAGGTTTAGGTTTATTAGTCTGAAAAATAAATAGGTTGTAATCTTTAAAGGATTATAGTAAAATTTTAAGAAATTCTTAGAGAGTGGGTATAGATGCTTAGGGTACACAAACTACTATAAAACTTTGTATACTTGTTGCACTTTGCTCTCCTCCTCTTCTCTTCATAACCTTTGCATTTAGTATTAATTTGCACATATACACTACTGCACAAATACTTTACTGGTTTTTCAAATTTAGCATATACATGTTTAAAATTTTAAAAAACCTAATTCATCTTCCCTTTTGGGTTGCTTCACTAGACAACAAGCGATATCAAAACTCAATACTTAGAAAATTTGATCTAACAATTAAGAGTCAAAGGTCAAATGGCAGTCCAATTTGGTACTTATGTTGCTGAGGAGCAATTATCAAATTGTCCACCTTTATTCAATAGAACAAATTACACATATTGAAAAAACTCGCATGTATATTTACATATAAGCCATTGCTTATAATATTTGGAAGACTATCTGATATGGCTAGATCGCTGACGTGGGGTGGGCAAACTGACGTGGAGTCCCCATCAGATGCCATGCTAGATTTTCAACATGGGCCACTTCACCGGGCTGAGCTCCCCCGGAGGACGGGGTCGCCCGCCGAAGCTGAGCTCCGTCCTCCACCAGGTCGGTTCCCGCCGAGTCGAGGATGCCTAGGCCGGAGCTGAGTACAAGTCTCCATCCAAGGCGGACACCTTAAGGTCGGGCCCTGTGGTCAGGAGTCGAGCTCAAGTCTCCTCCACCACGAGGAGCCCCTTCGAGGTCAGATCCCCTGGACTAGGCGGCACCCTGCCCACCTTCGTCAGGTCGAGCTCGTCCGAAGCTGAGTTCCGCTAGTCCAGAGTTGAGCTCAGCCCTCCTCCGCCCAGCTGAGCCACCTCGAGGCGAGCCCCTCGGAGGTGGGCCCCATCTTTCCAGCTCGATCCCCAGCTCAGGCAGAGGCACCAACCACTAAGGGAGTGGCGCCTCCTCTCCAAGGATAACGACGAACCTCCCGAGGGTCGTACAGCAACACCCGCCATTCCGCTAGTAATGCCCACGGTCGTCACTCACACCAAAAGGAAAGGGAGCTCACATCAAGGCGCCATGCTCCCCACCAACCTACCGTACCACCAGAGAAAAGACCCGACCGGATAGCGCGAGTCCCGAGGACGGTGACCCGTCGATCGAGGTACAGCTAGGCTTCAAGGAAAGGGGCAAGCAGAAGGAATGTCAAAGCGTATGGAAGCTTCCATGGCTATCTGACAAGAGAGGTGTCCCATCTACAGCACGATATCTCGTCGCACACGTCTGACGACACGGGGAGATCCCGAGGCAAGCCAAAGTAAAAAAATCCAACCAGAGTAAGCCAAAAGTAAGCAAGCAAAGAAACAAGGGAGAGATGCCAGACAAGAGGATTCTACCACCTCGGCCATCACCTCTCCCGGCTCACTCTCATTTTCATAAACACTACACTCACTCCTCCTAGCGTGGAGCTCATCCCGAGGGGCTCGACCAGGAGGATTTGTTCCCCTGGATCGTCACTGACTTGACCGTCGAAGCGCCCCCACCAGAATCCCCGACCCGGGTCACTGACATTGTTTCTTGCAGGTCCCGAGGCACCGGAGGCATCCCCGGTAGGTGGAGCATGACCCTCGACGCCACCAGCAACTACGGGCCATGGTGATCCAGGCGGCAACAGATTGGCATGCCAGGAAGGGGGGGCCAGAATGATTTTTGATCCGGTTCAAGCCCCATTGGGACAGTTTGTCAGGACGATGGTGACCACTCGAGCGAGGGGAGCCTCTCCCAGCCATGCAGAAGAGTCCCCTTCCCACGGGAACCCACACGGTCCGGGGATGGAGCCACCTACCCCGGTTCAACTGCCTCCGCTAGAAGTCCAGCTGACCGCACTTGCTCAGCAGATGAACACTCTCACTGCAGCAATGCGCCAGCTCCAACACTAGCATCGGTCCCTGGCTACTCACCAGTAGCTAGAGACCCCTGTGGCCCATGCCGCAGCACCCCGTGATAGCTTGCATTCTTTCCATGGGAGGCCTTCGCAACCGCGGGCAGTTACAGACCCCCGGGGTAGTCATCAAACTCCGGTAAAGTGACAGCAGATCGGGTCTGCTGACGAAGAGAGCTGCTCACCACACCTTGATCGGGGGGCATCTAAACCCTGCTAAGGTAGAAAGGGCAAAGCCCCTTGTCACGAGCACCGCGCACCCGTGTCACCTTCCCCGCCTCTCTCAGCAGAGGGGTCGATGGATGAAGCCATCAGGTGCATGACGGAGAAGCACCTGGAGGAGCATGACCATAAATTGGCAGAGCTATCCCACAAATTTGCTAACTTTCCTGGCTCTGCTAGCGAGCTAGCGGGCTATGACGTCCACCCTCCGTTCTCCCAGGAGATCCAAGCGAAGTCGATTCCCTGCCGGTTCTGTATGCCGCAGGTGGATCCCTACGACGGGACCACCGACCCCCTGGACCACCTGGAAAGATACCCGGCTCTCATGAGGATCCAGGGGGCCACCGATGCTCTCCTGTACGTTGTCTTTCCTGCTACTCTCTAGAAGGTGGCTCGGGTATGGTTTGCCCACCTTGAGCCGGAAAGCATCAACTTCTTTGCCCAGCTGGGGCAGAGGTTCGTGGCTCACTTCGATGCCTGTCGGAAGATGCCACGAGAGGTGGACAACCTCTTCTCCATCATGCAGCAAGACTGCAAGCAGCTACGGGACTACGTGGCTCGCTTCAAGGCTGTCGCACTGGAGATCTACAACCTGGAGGAGCCGATCGCAATGTTGGCTCTGAAGCGAGGGCTCGGGACCTCTCGCCTGACCTACTCACTTGACAAGAAGCCCCCAAAGACTTACTCTGAGCTCCTCTTCCGAGCTCAGAAGCACATCCATGTCGAGTAGGCAGATCGTACAATGCAGGAGCTCGATGGGAAGTCACTGAAGAGGCCGGCACCCTCTGAGGTGCCTAGGGCACGGAGGCCAGGACCGCCAACTCAGAGCTCCCGACCAGGACCAAGGCCAAGAAGTGCTCCTATCTTTGAGGGGAGTTTCACCCCCCGCCTCATCCCAAGAATAAAGATCCTCATGGAGATCGGAGGCGAGACCTATCTGAGGTGCCCACCGCTATTGAAGCCATCCTTTAGCCATGACAAGTGAAGTACTGTCGTTTCCACTGTGACCATGGCCATGACACCGAGGAGTGCTGTAATCTCAAATAGGAGATTGAAGAGCTCATCAAGAGGGGCAACCTCAGAAGATATGTGAGGGGCAGACCTCAACCAGAATCTCAGGCGCTCGTCACCCTCCCACCAGTCCTGATGATTGACAATCGCCCTACCGAGAAGCCGGGGATGATATGTTGGGGAGCCGAGCGCGTGCCCAAGAGGGCCCGGGGGGGCAGGGCATCCTGAGGTTGTACTCCCCTTTATGAGGGAAAGGGAAGACGGGGAGAGAAATGTAAATAATGATGCTATGGTTGTCGAGATGACGATCGCAAAGCATCCTATAAAATGCATCATGGTAGATAGTGGAAGCTCCACGGATGTGCTTTTCTACGATGCCTTCTTCAGGATGAATCTTTCCTCTATTCAGCTCAAGCCTGTACATACCCCCATTGTTGGTTTCACGGGAGACTCCGTAAGGGTGGAGGGAGAAATCACTCTCCCAGTCACTGCCGGGACCCCACCTCGGTAGAGTACCGTCATGATGATATTCACGGTTGTCAGGCTTCCTTCGCCTTACAATATTATTTTGGGCTGACCTGGGCTCAATCTCCTTGACGCTGTTGTCTCTACCAAGAGATTGCTTGTACAATTCCCAACCCCTTGTGGTATGGGGGAGATGAGGGGTATGCCTCAGCCGGTGCAACATTGTTTCCAAACCCTCCTCGAGGCCCGGGCACCCAAGGAGGACTCCAAGGCATACGAGCTCGACCAGAGGGTTCAGTACCCCAGGGGAGGACCAGTCGAGCACCTACTTTTTTACCAGCTCGGGGCCAACCAGATTGTTGACTCTAGTCTTGATTTTGATGATTGACAAAATATTTAAGTATATATGAGTACTAATTATGTTTTAAGTGTATTTCTTAGATCTTAGTACTCAACCATGTTGAATGAAGAAATGCTTGTATTTCAGTTGAAAAAGTCCTTAAATTAATGGAAAATCAAATATATGGACTTTGGAATTAATATGAAAGGATTTGAAGATGGTTCAGCAAAGCCGGCACGGCAAAATTTCAGTGGCACGCTTCAGAGGTCGACACCAGAGGTCGACACCTGTCCAGAGGTTGACACCTGAGGTCAACACCTGTCCAGAGGTCGACACCAGAGGTCGACTCATAGCCTGAGAATTCAAACTGGGCAGAACTATGGTTTTCTGGATTTTTGCCTAAGATAAACTGGAGGTCGACTCATGAGGTCGACACTTGATCCAGAGGTCGACTCATGAGGTCGACTCATGGCATAACGGCTAGTTTTTCTGAACTTCTGATTTGATTTCTAACGGTCATAAATGGCCATATTTTTGAATCTAACGGTCTTGTGGAGTTGTTTCAGCATGAATGAGGTATTTATACTCCACCAAACTTCAAAAAAGACATGGAGACAAGGTGAAAAGGATTAGAGTGAAAGTAAAAAGCCTTCAAGCAATTCCAAGCCAAAAAGAGTGAGAAATCCAAGAGATTCCTTAGCCAAAAGCTTTCCATCTTTGAGGAATCCAACTTTCAAGAGTTTGGCATTTAGTGAGGTCAAAGATTCCAAGGGAAAAGGCTTGAAGAGTCTCCATCAAAAGCTTCAACGAATTTCTTATTTCTCAAAAAGGAGTTTGTATCGTTTTTATTCATTGTATTAAAATTCTATTTGTGGTAGGCTAGTTTCAAGGGAATTTGAAACTAGTGTGAGGTTTGTTGGTGAGCCAATTGATAAAACCAACTAGGGTTGCTTGTTAGCCCGAAGCCAAAACAAGTGAGTGAGGTTTGTTGGTGAGCCAATTGATAAAACCAACTAGGGTTGCTTGTTAGCCCGAAGCCAAAACAAGTGAGTGAGGTTTGTTGGTGAGCCAATTGATAAAACCAACTAGGGTTGCTTGTTAGCCCGAAGCCAAAACAAGTGAGTAAGGTTTGTTGGTGATCCAATTGATAAAACCAACTAGGGTTTCTTGTTAGCCCGAAGCCAAAACAAGTGTGTAAGGTTTTGACTTGTGAGCCTAGTAAAACAAGTCGGCTGTAATCTAAAGATTATAGTGAAAATTCCCAAGTGGAGCTTGGGGAGTGGATGTAGGTGCTAGGTGCACCGAACCACTATACTTCTTGTGTGTTTGCATTGCTCTTCTTTTGCTCTTTAATTGTTGATTTATTTCATTGCTTCCGTTGCACAATTATTTGAGCACTATCACTCTTCACCTTAAAACTTGATAGCACATATATTGCTTTAATAATTTTTAAATACCCAATTCACCCCCCCTCTTGGGCACCATATCTGGGCAACAAGTGGTATCAGAGCTCGGTGCTCTGATTGAAAATCTAACGATTTTGAGCTAAAGATTATGGTAACCCTTGTAGGTATTAGTGTTAGACCACCATTTTTCAATGGCATAAATTACATATTTTGGAAAACTCGCATGCGCATCCATATTCAATCTATTAGTTATCATCTTTGGAAAACCATTATTAGTGGTCCTCATATTCCTTCCATTTTGGTTAATGGCATTTCCATTCCAAAGCTCGAAGAGGATTGGAATGAATATGACATTAAACAAATTGAACTCAATGCTAAAGCAATGAACTTGCTTTATTGTGCATTGGACTTAAATGAATTTAATAGAGTTTCTACATGCACATCAGCGAAGGAAATATGGGACACACTTGAAGTTACTCATGAGGGTACTCTTCAAGTGAAGAACACTAAAATTAATTTGCTTATACATTCTTTTGAAACTTTTGAAATGATGCATTATGAATCTATATCTGATATGTTTTCAAGATTTATGACTATTATTAATGAATTAAAAAGTCTTGGCAAAATCTATAATAATACTGATTTGGTGAACAAAATTCTTAGATCCTTGCCAAAATCATGGGATCCAAAGGTGACGGCGATCCAAGAAGCTAAAGATGTAGAAACCTTACCTTTGGAGGAGCTTATCGGTTCACTCATGACCTATGAGTTGAACTTATGGCAAAGGATAGTGGAAGCTGATACAGAAAAGAAAATAATAGCTCTCAAGGCCAAAAGGAAATTCAAGGCAATGATGGCAACTTGGAGCGATAGCGAAGATTCAAGTACGGATGATGAAGTTGCCCATCTTTGTTTCATGGCAAATGAAAAAAAGGTATGTGCTAAAAATAATTATGATTTTACCTTTAAAGAATCACATGATGCATCTAATGATCTTGTGCATGAATACAGATTGCTAAAAATTGAGCACAAGAAATTAAATAGGCATGTAGATTCATTTTCTCTTGACAACACCAATCTTGCAAATAAAAATGATGATTTAAATGCCAAGATTGATATTTTGAAAAATGAAAAGAATAATTTTACTAAAGAAAAAGAATTTTTAGAAAAAGAAGATGTTATTTCAAAAGATTTATGTAAAAAAGTTTTTAATAAGAAAAATATTTTGATTGAGGAAAAGAAGCAAAAACTCTTGAAGAACTTCAATATTTCTGCTTCTTTCAATTCTTCTAATAAATGTGGTTTCAATGCTTATCCTTCTAGAAAAGTTTGGGTTCCAAAAGGAACCATAATTACTAATCATAAAGGACCCAAGAAAGTTTGGGTACCAAAAATATCCACTTAATTTGTTTTGCAGGAATGTCTTGCAACCCAACATGAAGAAAGGAAGTTCTTGAAAAGAGGTTGTACAAGACAATTTAAAGAAGTGGACAAGCTATATTTTGGACTAAATGGTAAAAGGAAGGATTATGTATATTGGTAAATTCTAAACATCTCCTTCCATAATTAAAATTGTAGATTAATTTTTATTGCATCAATTACTTTGAAAAATTGTTTTAAATAGTTAATTAGAATCAAGTTTGGACTTATCATCATTGGCTATGATCATGAACTTTTTGGTGTTGATGAATTTCATGCTATCATGATTAAATTTATGATTGTAAGACCTTCACTTGATTTTGATTAATGTATTTCATGAAAAATACTTTTAAAGATGCATATTGATTTGAAAAATGTTTTAATTGATTGATTAGAATCAAGCTTAGACTAATAATCATTTGTTGTGATCATGACCATTTTGATGCTGATGGATTTCAAGCTCTCATGGTCAAACTTGTGATTATTAGATCTTCACTTGATTTTGATTAATATAGTTTCTAAATTATTTCAAGTGAAATGCTATGATTTATATGTTTTTATTTTTGGCATTTATGCATAATCTAGAAATGATTTGGATCAAGTATAGAACTAGTAGTTAAGGGTTACTTTTAAGAAGAAGGTATGCTTATTGACAAACCCTTGCTCTAATAGCTAGACTTGATATCATATTACTTCTAGCATTTGTATGGATATCAAATCATCTTAAAATAAATTTGAAATAATGCTAAACGTTTTTATGCGATATAAATGCTTTGTATTTTGAAAATCATGAATATCTTGAAAAATCTCAAATCTTGATGCATAAGCTTTCATGTTTTATTCCTGAAATAAATGCATATTTTTAAAGGAGGAATAACATTCAGGGGGAGCATCCAAAGATTTGTTATCATATTTGATGCTTTGAATATCTTGTTGATATCATGCTTTGCTTATATTGCTCCGGTACTCCTTCTTGTTTTCAAATCTAATTCTTTGGAGGAGTTACATTCAAATGGTATCATATTCTATTGGCATCAAAAAAAAAATTTTTATATAAGATTTCCTAGTAACCGCTTCGGATTGGGTTAGTCACCATGGCCGTCCGGTCATAGGAGATAAGTAGGGCTTAAAGACCCTCTCTTCCCATTCAACGGGCTCTCTTATGACGTGTAGGGGTGCCACTGTGACCTTATCCCATGAACAAGTAAAGCGAATGGATAATATACATCAAATCATTTCTTGCATGTGCTTACATTCTTTGGTATCTTGTTCACCTTATATCATATTCAATTGATATCATAAATATTTGATTTTATGCATTGATTTTGATGACCTACTTGCTATTCTTTCCAACTTCATTCCCACTTTGTATTGCCTTTCACCCTTTTTCATGATGTCAAAAAGGGGGAGAAAATTGTTAAGTATGAAAAGGGGAAGATTGGATAAACATGAAAAATCTTTTGAGAAATGAAAGAAAGTGCAAAAGGGGGAGAAGAATGTAAAATATTTTTATCTAGAGGAAAGAATTAGTAAGAAGAAGAAATTTTGAAAATTTTAAATTTTTCTTTTGCATATTTTAAAAAAATATTTTTAAAGATTTTTTGGATCATATTTTGAGGGGGAGCTTGGTGCTTATTGTTTTGAGCTTACATGTTTATCTTATTGTTAATCTTTTTAAGCTTACCCTATTCATATACTTAAAGGTTTTGTCATCATCAAAAAGGGGGAGATTGTTGACTCTAGTCTTGATTTTGATGATTGACAAAATATTTAAGTATATATGAGTACTAATTGTGTTTTAAGTGTATTTCTTAGATCTTAGTACTCAACCATGTTGAATGAAGAAATGCTTGTATTTCAGTTGAAAAAGTCCTTAAATTAATGGAAAATCAAATATATGGACTTTGGAATTAATATGAAAGGATTTGAAGATGGTTCAGCAAAGCCGGCACGGCAAAATTTCAGTGGCACGCTTCAGAGGTCGACACCAGAGGTCGACACCTGTCCAGAGGTCGACACCTGAGGTCAACACCTGTCCAGAGGTCGACACCAGAGGTCGACTCATAGCCTGAGAATTCAAACTGGGCAGAACTATGGTTTTCTGGATTTTTGCCTAAGATAAACTGGAGGTCGACTCATGAGGTCGATACTTGATCCAGAGGTCGACTCATGAGGTCGACTCATGGCATAACGGCTAGTTTTTCTGAACTTCTGATTTAATTTCTAACGGCCATAAACGGCCATATTTTTGAATCTAACGGTCTTGTGGAGTTGTTTCAGCATGAATGAGGTATTTAACCTCCACCAAACTTCAAAAAAGACATGGAGACAAGGTGAAAAGGATTAGAGTAAAAGTAAAAAGCCTTCAAGCAATTCCAAGCCAAAAAGAGTGAGAAATCCAAGAGATTCCTTAGCCAAAAGCTTTCCATCTTTGAGGAATCCAACTTTCAAGAGTTTGGCATTTAGTGAGGTCAAAGATTCCAAGGGAAAAGGCTTGAAGAGTCTCCATCAAAAGCTTCAACGAATTTCTTATTGCTCAAAAAGGAGTTTGTATTGTTTTTATTCATTGTATTAAAATTCTATTTGTGGTAGGCTAGTTTCAAGGGAATTTGAAACTAGTGTGAGGTTTGTTGGTGAGCCAATTGATAAAACTAACTAGGGTTGCTTGTTAGCCCGAAGCCAAAACAAGTGAGTGAGGTTTGTTGGTGAGCCAATTGATAAAACCAACTAGGGTTGCTTGTTAGCCCGAAGCCAAAACAAGTGAGTGAGGTTTGTTGGTGAGCCAATTGATAAAACCAACTAGGGTTGCTTGTTAGCCCAAAGCCAAAACAAGTGAGTAAGGTTTGTTGGTGATCCAATTGATAAAACCAACTAGGGTTTCTTGTTAGCCCGAAGCCAAAACAAGTGTGTAAGGTTTTGACTTGTGAGCCTGGTAAAACAAGTCGGCTGTAATCTAAAGATTATAGTGAAAATTCCCAAGTGGAGCTTGGGGAGTGGATGTAGGTGCTAGGTGCACCGAACCACTATACTTCTTGTGTGTTTGCATTGCTCTTCTTTTGCTCTTTAATTGTTGATTTATTTCATTGCTTCCGTTGCACAATTATTTGAGCACTATCACTCTTCACCTTAAAACTTGATAGCACATATATTGCTTTAATAATTTTTAAATACCCAATTCACCCCCCCTCTTGGGCACCATATCTGGGCAACACAGATGAAGACCGTGGAGATTAGGGCCCAGCTACCCGAGAAGAAGAAGGCTCCACTATTGGAGTTCCTGCGGGCGAATGCATGTGTTTGCCTGGACAGCGGCGGACATGCCAGGTATTCCCCCTGAAGTCATCACCCACAAGCTCAACGTCGATCCGGAGTACAGACCAGTTTGATAGAAGAAGAGAAGCTTCACCCCAGAAAGGCAGGCGGCCATCAACAAGGAAGTGGAGAAACTTTTGGCTGCCGGCTTTGTCCGAGAGGAGCAATACCCAAGCTGGCTGGCGAACATGGTGATGGTGAAGAAAAGCAATGGCAAATAGAGGATCTGTGTAGACTGCACCGACCTCAACAAGGCATGCCCAAAGGATAGCTTCCCTCTGCCAAGGATAGATCAGTTGGTGGATGCCACCTCAAGGCACAGGCTGCTCTCCTTCATGGATGCGTTCTCCGGGTACAATCAGATCCGGATGCACCCGGGGGATGAAGAGCACACTGCCTTCATTACCGATCGAGGGACATACTACTACAGGATGATGCCCTTTGGCCTGAAGAATGCTGGAGCCACGTACTAATGTTTGGTCAACAAGATCTTCAAGGACTAGATTGGCTGGAACGTGCAAGTGTACGTGGACAACATGCTTGTTATGAGCAAGCCGAGCTCAGACCACGTCGCCGACCTCATCGAAGCATTTCACAATCTTCGAAAGCACCAAATGAAGCTCAATCCGACAAAGTGCACTTTCGGGGTGGCGGCCAGAAAGTTCCTCGGCTTCATGGTCACCTAGAGAGGCATCGAAGTGAACCTAGAGAAGGTCTAGGCGATCCTTGAAATGGAGCACCCGACATCCAAAAAGCAAGTTCAACGCTTGACAGGGAGGGTCTGTTGGGAATTATGTCCCAAAGCCAATCGCCTGGGTTGTAGACGGTTGAGCTAAGTATTGTACTCTTTCTTTGAGTTAATAAAATATTATTTTTGGCAGCTCATCACATATTGTATTTTCCTAAAATGAACTCTTTCCATATGATGAAGTCCTTAGGACTACACTGACTTCGATACAGAGAGGATGTATCGAGTGGTCCTTAAACCTTGTTCACAACCAAAGGATATATTGTACTGGACGGCAATATATCAAGTATAGGTTGTTGTAGTTCACATTGTTTGGTTGTCCTCTTGACCAAATGAGTGTGGTGACACTGATGTGATCTGCAAGTGGGATATGTGATATCTTATTGAATGTGACTCCGTGCAGCCCTTTTCTGCCAAAGGGATACTCACGATTGGATATGGGTATATGTGTCCCTCTGACTTGAGGTCATCACGGTAGCTTGCAAGCAACTCCCTGTGCTTTGGCACCGGACTACCTGAATTTTTAATTCGGTGATGGAAGGTTTCTGGGTACAGGCAAGTACTTGTGGAGCAGTGATGGACCAAGATGGAATTGACCTGTCCAAACAGTTTGAATTGAATGTCTCGCAGTATCTCAATTTAGCAAATCCTCGGCCCGGGTAGCCCTAGTGAAGAGTCACTGGGCTTGCGAGGTTGAGACATGTAGTCGACTAACTCAGTCTGGGTTGGCAGCCCAATCTCAGTCGTCCTGAGCATTAGAGGCCAAAGGGATGAATTATACGGTAACCATATGCCATAGGTTCGATAGTTTGCTCCCACATCTTCAACCTATCCGGACGTCGGGACCCATTGCTAGATGGTTTCCTGTGCTGGTACTAGAATTGTTCTAGTGCTACCGTTTAGGTTCGAACCTATGAGGTCACACGCCACAGAGGATAACTCTCTGATCCGGATACCGATTACGATTGGAAATCGTCTCGATTTTATGGTCACAGTATTTTTTGAGCACTCTTTTTCCCATCTTGCCCTTGTCTGTGTCAACCGGAAATTGTTCCGGGCTAACCAGCACTGTGCCAGGATTTTTCTGAATCAGTTTTGAACTGATTCGGAGTTCGTTTTGGCCTCCAATTGGTTGTGAACCAATTGAACCATTTTTATTGGGCTCGGACCGGTTCAATTGGATTGAACCACCGTTGGTTAATTGAACCAATGGGTTTGAACCAAATTGGTTTAAGGTTTATGGACCGGTTTCTTTTGAACCGGTGTTTTCTTCTCCCAGCCGTTTTACACGTTTTCTTGTGTTAGAAATTTCCTTTCGCTGGAGGAGTCCAAACGACCGAAGATCCACCCTTGGGCAACATCTCTTCTTCTCCTCCCACCCGCTGGTTTATTTGCTGGTTTAATGGTGTTTGGCAGCTGCTGCCTCTTAGCCTCCCCGTCTCTCCACCTCCCTCTCCCTGCTGTCCTATAAAAACTCCAGCACTCCCCTGTTTCAAAGAGAGTTTTTTCAACCGTGAGAACACTGTGATATTGCACCTGGGTGTTCTTTCTTTGAGAGGTTGAGAGACCCCCTGGTTGAGAGCTTAGAGTTTGCTCTTATAGGCTGGGATTTGGAGTGTGTGAGAAAGAGTTTCAAGGCCCTTTTCCTTGTCCAATTGAGTGCTCAAACCCAGGACTGCAGCAAGCCCAGTTGTTGCTGTTCACTATGGCCGAATCTTCTTCCAGCGGCTAGCACCACGTGTGGAGAGGGATCCGAGAGCCCCGGGCGTGTCTCCCCTCTAGAGGGAGTACCCTTCTACTCCTAGGAGCAAGCCACATGAGCCAGGATCGCTCCAGCTGCTCCAAATCGAAGGCCAAAGCCTGCTACCCAGTTCTGCTGCAGAAAATCTGGCAGCAGACTTTGGTGAATTTTTTTATATTTTTGGCTAAAATTTTCTTGTAGCTTTCAATTGGAGATCGAAGACCACTTGTCCAAGTTGCCGCTGCTGAAATTTGGGAGCAAACGGAGGTCCGGAAGCTGCCGTTTGATCGCTGTTTTGAAAGCCAAAAATAGAGTTTCCAACGTTCCAAGGAAGAAGAAGGCTGGAATAGTTTTATTCCAGCTATTCCAGCTTTATCCCAGAGTTATTCCAGCCGGAATAAGGTATAAAAAATTATTTTTTAATCATGCATGAATAGATTTTTAATTCAAATATTTTGCAAATATTTTATATCATCCTACATGCCTATTTGCAACTAGAATTAGATTAGTTTCTGGGCGGAGCAAATTTTCGCTGCGCGGATTTTAATAATGTTTTTAAAATCCTTTCTGCTCCCGCAGTTGTTTGCATGCCTAATGTAGGATCATGTCAAACCACCTGCACCAGTTTTCTTTCAGTGGTATCAAAGCCGGGTTGCATGTGTAATCTAATCTAGTATGCATGTTTTATAGATTAAAATTAGTTTAATCTAAAAATGTATCCTGATTTCTTTTTGGAACCTAGTTTAGACCTTCACCATGACCGTGTGTCTTTGACACGATGCGGATCGTCTATGTTGGCCTCTTCAGAAGGATCCTTAAAGAATATTGAAAATTAAAAATTATATTAATTTGGTGATACATGTTTTAGGCATGTTTTATATTGGATATAAAATATTTGTAAAATATCTTCATGCATGATTTGGTATGTAAAAATTGTTTTACGTAAGGACTTAATTAAAAATTATTTTAATTAAGTGTTTGGCTTATTAAAAAAAAATTTTAGATTTATGAAATCTAATCAAATTTGCATAAGCCATTTTGGGTTAATTGGGTTAGCTGACTAGTTGGGTCCAAAACTGGGTAAGACCTAAGTTTAGTTGAACCGAATTACAAGAAGATTAAACAAAAGTTGTTTAAGGCCCTTCTTTAGAACTATCTAATAGTTAGATTAGTTGATCCGTTCATCTAAAATGGATCCAATTAGTGGCTCAGTGGACGCCCGAGTCTTTAGGCTAGTCTGATCGAGTCTGGTAAATCGACTGGTGTCGAGGTAGGTTTGGCATTGTGATCATGGTTGTATGAGGCTACCTCTTTCCTAGCCAACTTGGTTGGTGTGTAGGAAAGATGGTTAATGGCGGATACTCACCAATGATCTCACCTACCTGGCTAGTCGAGTCGACCAGAACTGATTGGAAAAGCTCAATGACTTGAGTTAACCCATGTCGCCCAGGTTGATCGATCTGATTGATCTATAGGTGCCCATGGATCAATTTGTTGATTTATATCAACCCTCCTGGAATCTGATTGATTCAGTGGGAGGATGATCCATGTCCTTGTCTTTTTCTTCTGTCACAACTAAAAATCCTCTAAAATTATTAGGTCCTTAAAAAGACTAAGTCAAAGAGTTGACAGTGTCTTAGCCTCCCATTAAGTTGGATAGAAATGTGTCCACTAGCTTGGTGTGCATCGGCAGTTCCATAGAACGGGTGTACATCCGGCAACTGGAATTTCTATCTGATCGATGATGGTTCAGTGCAACCTCCTTAACGGGACCAGGTGGGCCGGCCATAGTCGGGCTTGGTCTTTAGTTAGCTGGAAGCATTGGATTTGTCATTTTAATGGTTGGACCTAACCAGAGATCCGCAATAGGAGGCCCCTAGGCCGATTGGGGTGTTCTCTGGGGCAAAATAAAATACTAAAAATTGTTTAGGGAAACAATTGGTTTACGAACCTACCTTTAGGCTCGTATGGGTAAGCTGGCCAAAGTAGGGCTCATGCATGGCCTATTGGATTTCAGTACCCACTTGAAAAAGTGTTTTCACGGATTGGAGTTAGAGGCTACCAATCTGAAAAATTAGTGGGAGAATCCTTTAGACTAAAGTCCAAGTCTTTTGGTTAAATTATTAATTCATACACTAATTTGGTCTTACTTTCTTTTCAGATGTCTTCCAATTTATCGCTCCGGTCATTTCTCGATAATGAGAAGTTAAAGGGTCACAACTTCGATAGTTGGTATCGAAGATTGAGAATTATTCTGGAGCATGAACGGATCCTCTATGTAATAACGGATCCGGTACCTGAAATCCCTCCCGTTAATGCACGGAGAGCGGTCAGAGATGCTTATCTGAAGTGGGTCTCTGATCGGACTACTATCCGATGCATTATGTTAGCGGTGATGAACGACGAGTTCAGTCGTAAATTCGAGGAGGCCCAACCTGATGAAATCCTTCAAAAGTTGAAGGAATCCTTCGGCACCCCGGATGATGTAGAACGGTACAAAGTGTCTTGTGCCATCTACAATTCCAAGATGCCGAATGGTGGTTCAGTCACTAATCATGTATTGTACATGATCGAGCTGATTGAAAAACTGGGCAAACTTGGATGCCCCTTGCACGAGCAACTCGGCAAGGATGCGATCCTGAATTCTCTTCCCTCCTCCTACCTTGATTTTCTCGATCATTATAGAATGAACAAGCCTGCAGTCAACTACCATGGTCTTTTGGGGTTGCTGCAGACTTTCGAGAAAGACCACCAACTGAATAAGGGGGTGGTGAATTTAGTTGGAGGTAGTAGAGGTCGTCGTCCCTTTAAGAAAGGGAAGAAGAAAATAAATAAAAAGAAAAAGAAGGTGCAGAATGCTCCTGGCCCTAGTCAGACCAAGAAGTATAAGGCTGATCAGTCTTCTGCAGAGTGTTTCTACTGCAAGAAGAAGGGACACTGGAAGAGAAACTGTCCTCTTTATATTGCGTCCCTTGATTCGAATAGGCCGAGAAAGCAGAAGTCTGCTGAACAAGGTATTTATATGATAAAACCTTGTAATTACTCAATTGTTGATACTGCTAACTAGGTATTGGATACTAGTAGTCCAATTCATGTTTGTAATTCATTACAGGGACTTCAAGTTAGTAGAAGATTTGAAGATGGAGAACAGTTTCTGAGCATCGGGAATGGAAATCGTGTTCCAGTACTAGCGATCAGAGTCCTGCATCTTGTCTTTGAGTCTTGTACTGTCGAACTAGTCGACTGTCACTATTGTCCTAGTTTCATTATGAGCATAATCTCTGTAGGCCTTTTGGCCAATTGTGATTTTGAACAATCAATAAAAGGAGATTTTTGCAATGTTATTTTGAATAACTCTGATATAATGAAAGCTAGATTAAATAATGGCATATATGTACTATCAAGGCCTGTTAGTGTAATGTACACTTCTAGCAAACGTCCAAGATTAGATAATGTCAACGATTTGTATCTTTGGCACTGTAGGCTAGGTCATATTAACCAAAATAGGATAAACAAGATGCGAGGAGATGGACTCCTCGAGGTCAGTGATTCTGAATCACTGCCCACTTGTGAATCCTGTTTACTAAGTAAAATGACCAAGTCACCTTTTACTGGAAAAGGTGAACGAGCTACAGAACTTCTAAGTCTCATACATACTGATGTATGTGGACAGATGACAGTTAGTGCCAGAGGAGGATACAAATATTTCATTACTTTTACAGACGACTTTTCAAGGTTTGGTTATGTCTTCTTAATGAGACATAAGTCTGAGTCGTTTGAAATGTTCAAACGATACCGTAATGAAGTAGAAAAGCAAACTGGAAAAAGTATTAAAATCCTTCGATCTTATCGAGGTGGTGAATACTTATCTGGTGCATTTTTGACATATCTTGAGGAGAATGGAATTCTCTCTCAATGGACTCCTCCAGGAACACCACAGTTGAATGGTGTGTCCGAAAGGAGGAATCGAACCTTGTTGGACATGGTTCGATCCATAATGGGTTTTGCAACTCTGCCGCTATCCTTTTGGGGATATGCACTTTAGACAGCCTGTTACTTATTAAATGATGTTCCAAGTAAGTCTGTTGTCTCCACTCTGTATGAGATGTGGACTGGACATAAACCCTCAATCTCACACCTTCGGGTCTGGGGTTGTCCGGCTTATGTAAAGCATTTAGACTCAGACAAACTTGGTCCTAGGTCTGATCGGTGTTTATTCATTGGTTATCCTAAGGAAACCAAAGGGTATTTCTTCTACTTGGAGAATGAACAAAAGGTGTTCGTTGCTCTTAGAGCTATCTTTTTGGAAAAGGAGTTCCTTGGAGAAGGAACTATAGCTTCTAAGATTGAACTTGATGAAGTTCAGCCAATAGAAGAACCTGCACACTCTAAGGACATCGTAGAACCGGCTGTGATTGAATCACACCCAGAACCCATTAGGAGATCCGGTAGAATACCGTGTCAGTCAGACAGATACTACGGTTTCTTGGTCCGGGACGGCGATCCCATTGAGCTCGATGAGAACAATGAGGATCCGATCACCTATATGGATGCACTTCAGAGATCTGACTCTGAGGCATGGCTTGGAGCCATGCGATCCGAAATGGAGTCCATGGAAATCAACAATGTTTGGACATTGGTTGATCCGCCTGAAGGAATAAAACCCATCGTGTGTAAATGGATCTTCAAGAGGAAAAGGGGCGTAAATGGGAAGGTAGAGACCTATAAAGCCCGTCTAGTTGCCAAGGGGTATCGTCAGCGATATGGTATTAATTATGATGAGACTTTCTCCCCGTGGCAATGCTCAAGTCCATTCGGATCATGCTTGCTTTGGCAACATATTTTGATTACGAGATCTGGTAGATGGATGTCCAAACCGCTTTCCTTAATGGGGAGCTGGAAGACAAGGGGTATATGATACAGCCTGAAGGGTTCACATCCACAGATGAATCAAAAGTATGCAAGTTGCAGAGGTCCATCTATGAACTCAAGCAAGCATCTCGAAGTTGGAACGTACGGTTTGATAGGTGTATCAAATCGTATGGCTTCGTTAGGAACGGAGAAGAACCGTGCATCTATAAATGGGTTAATGGTTCTGTGATTGTATTCCTAGTACTGTATGTTGATGACATTCTCTTAATCGGGAATGATGTCACAGCATTACAAGGAAAAAAGGTCTGGTTATCATCTCAGTTCTCCATGAAGGACTTGGGTGAAGCTTCTTACATACTAGGTATGAAGATCTATAGAGATAGATCTAAGAAGCTTTTGGGACTATCCCAGTCTATGTACATTGACACCGTGCTGAAACAGTTCAGCAAGGAAAATTCCAAGAAAGGCTATCTTCCGATAGGTTTTGGAATTACTCTTTCCAAGAAGGATTGCGTGACAACTCCTGAGGAAAGAGAGCGCATGAGTAGAGTACCTTATGCTTCTGTAGTAGGCTCTATCATGTATGCTATGACTTGTACTAGACCAGACGTAGCATACTCACTAGGAGTAGTGAGCAGATACCAGTCTGACCCAGGTGAGGCGCATTGGAAGGTGGTTAAGTCCATCCTTAAGTATTTGAGAAATACTAAAGATCAATGGCTGATTTATGGAGAACCTGACTTGAAACTTGTGGGGTACTCTAACTCCAGTTTCCAGTCGGATAGAGATGATAGCAAGAGTGTGTCAGGGTTTGTATTTACCCTGAATGGAGGAGCGATCTGCTAGAAAAGTTCCAAGCAGGCAACTGTTGCAGACTCGGTATGCGAAGCAGAATACATTGCAGCATCAGATGCAGCAAAGGAAGCTGTGTGGTTACGGAAGTTCCTTGGAGAGCTAGGGGTGGCACCTTCCCTAGATGGTCCAGTTCCGGTGTACTGTGACAGCACTGGAGCCATTGCTCAAGCTAAGGAGCCTAAAGCTCATCACCGCACCAAGCATATACTGCGGTGCTACCACCTCGTACGAGAGATCGTAGAACGAGGTGACATCAATCTTCTGAAGATTGATGGAAAAGAAAATCTGGCCAACCCCTTCACTAAAGCCCTGGAAATAAAAGAGTTCAACTATTGTAAACGGGAAATGGGTATTAGATACTCTTCTGATTGGCTTTAGTACAAGTGGGAGTTGTTGGAAATTGTGTCTCAAAGCCAATCGCCTGGGTTGTAGGCGGTTGAGCTAAGTATTGTACTCTTTCTTTGAATTAATAAAATATTATTTTTGGCAGCTCATCACATATTGTATTTCCCTGAAATGAACTCTTTCCATGTGATGAAGTCCTTAGGACTACACTGACTTCGATACAGAGAGGATGTATCGAGTGGTCCTTAAACCTTGTTCACAACCAAAGGATATATTATACTGGATGGCAATATATCAAGTATAGGTTGTTGTAGTTCACATCGTTTGGTTATCCTCTTGACCAAATGAGTGTGGTGACACTGATGTGATCTGCAAGTGGGATATGTGATATCTTATTGAACGTGACTCCATGCAGCCCTTTTCTGCCAAAGGGATACTCACGATTGGATATGGGTATATGTGTCCCTCTGACCTGAGGTCATCACGGTAGCTTGCAAGCAACTCCCTATGCTTTGGTGCTAGACTACCCGGATTTTTAATCCGGTGATGGAAGGTTTCTGGGTACAGGCAAGTACTTGTGGAGCAGTGATGGACCAAGATGGAATTGACCTGTCCAAACATTTTGAATTGAATGTCTCACAGTATCTCAATTTAGCAAATCCTCGGCCGGGGTAGCCCTAGTGAAGAGTCACTGGGCTTGCGAGGTTGAGACACGTAGTCGACTGACTCAGTTTGGGTTGGCAGCCCAATCTCAGTCGTCCTGAGCATTAGAGGCCAAAGGGATGAATTATACGGTAACCATATGCCAGAGGTTCGATAGTTTGCTCCCGCATCTTCGACCTATCCGGACGCCGGGACCCATTGCTAGATGGTTTCCTGTGCTGGTACTAGAATTGTTCTAGTGCTACTGTTTAGGTTCGAACCTATGAGGTCACACGCCATAGAGGATAACTCTCTGATCCGGATACCGATTACGATTGGGAATCATCTCGGTTTTATGGTCACAGTATTTTTTGAGCACTCTTTTTCCCATCTTGCCCTTGTCTATGTCAACCGAAAATTATTCTGGGCTAACCAACACTGCGCCAAGATTTTTCTGAATCAGTTTTGAACTGATTCGGAGTTCGTTTTGGCCTCCAATTGGTTATGAACCAATTGAACCAATTTTATTGGGCTCGGACCGGCTCAATTGGATTGAACCACCGTTGGTTAATTGAACCAATGGGTTTGAGCCAAATTGATTTAAGGTTTATGGACCGGTTTCTTTTGAACCGGTGTTTTCTTCTCCCAGTCATTTTACACATTTTCTTGCATTAGAAATTTCCTTTTACTGGAGGAGGCCAAACGACCGAAGATCCACCCTTGGGCGACGTCTCTTCTTCTCCTCCCACCCGCTGGTTTATTTGCTGGTTTAATGATGTTTGGTAGCTGCTGCCTCTTGGCCTCCCCGTCTCTCCACCTCCCTCTCCCTGCTGTCCTATAAAAACTCCAGTAGTCCCCTGTTTCAAAGAGAGTTTTTTCAGGGGTGAGAACACTGTGATATTGCACTTGGGTGTTCTTTCTTTGAGAGGTTGAGAGACCCCCTAGTTAAGAGCTTAGAGTTTGCTCTTTTAGGCTAGGATTTGGAGTGTGTGAGGAAGAGTTTCAAGGCCCTTTTCCTTGTCCAATTTAGTGCTCAAACCCAAGACTGCAGCAAGCCCAGTTGCTATCGCTCACTGTGGCCGAATCTTCTTCCAGCGGCTAGAACCGCGCGTGGAGAGGGATCCGAGAGCCCCGGGCACATCTCCCCTTTAGAGGGAGTACCCTTCTACTCCTAGGAGCAAGCCACGTGAGCCGGAATCGCTCCAGCTGCTCCAAATCGAAGGCCAAAGCATGCTGCCCAGTTCTACTGTAGAAAATCTGGCAGTAGACTTTGGTAAATTTTTTTATATTTTTGGCTAACATTTTCTTGCAGCTTTCAATTGGAGATCGAAGACCACTTGTCCAAGTTGCCGTTGCTGAAATTTAGGAGCAAACGGAGGTCCGGAAGCCACCGTTTGATCACTGTTTTGAAAGCCAAAAACAGAGTTTCCAACGTTCCAAGGAAGAAGAAGGCTGGAATAGTTTTATTCCAGCTATTCCAGCCTATTCCAGCTTTATCCCTAATTTATTCCAGTCGGAATAAGATATAAAAAATTGTTTTTTAATCATGCATGAATAGATTTTTTAATTCAAATATTTTGCAAATATTTTATATCATCCTACATGCCTATTTGCAACTAGAATTAGATTAGTTTCTGGGTGGTGCAGATTTTTGCTGCACGGATTTTAAAAATATTTTTAAAATCCTTTCTGCTCCCACAGTTGTTTGCATGCCTAGTATAGGATCATGTCAAACCACCTGCACCGATTTTCTTTCAGTGGTATCAGAGCCGGGTTGCATGTGTAATATAATATAGTATGCATGTTTTATAGATTAAAATTAGTTTAATCTAAAAAAGTATCCTGATTTCTTTATGGAACCTAGTTTAGACCTTCACCATGACCGTGTGTCTTTGACATGATGCGGATCGTTTGTGTTAGCCTCTTCAGAAGGATCCTTAAAGAACATTAAAAATTAAAAATTATTTTAATTTGGTGATACATGTTTTAGGCATGTTTTATATTGGATATAAAATATTTGTAAAATATCTTGATGCATGATTTGGTATGTAAAAATTATTTTACATAGAGACTTAATTAAAAATTATTTTAATTAAGTGTTTGGCTTATTAAAATTTTTTTTTTAAGTTTATGAAATCTAATCAAATTTGCATAAGCTATTTTGGTTTAATTGGGTTAGCTGACTAGTTGGGTCCATAACTGGGTTAGACCTAAGTTTAGTTGAACCGGATTACAAGAAGATTAAACAAAAGTTGTTTAAGGCCCTTCTTTAGAACTATCTAATAGTTAGATTAGTTGATCCGTTCATCTAAAATGGATCCAATTAGTGGCTCAGTGGACGCCCGAGTCTTTAGGCTAATCTGATCGAGTCTGGTAAACCGACTGGTGTCGAGGTAGGTTTGGCATTGTGATCATGGTTGTATGAGGCTACCTCTTTCCTGGCCAACTTGGTTGGTGTCTAGGAAAGATGGTTAATGGCGGATACTCACCCATCATCTCACCTACCTGGCTAGTCAAGTCGACCAGAACTGATTGGAAAAGCTCAATGACTCGAGTTAACCCATGTCGCCCAAGCTGATCGGTCTGATTGATCTATAGGTGCCCATGAATCAATTTGTTGATTTATATCAACCCTCCTGGAATCTGATTGATTCAGTGGGAGGATGATCCATGTACTTGTCTTTTTCTTCTGTCACAAATAAAAATCCTCTAAAATTATTAGGTCCTTAAAAAGACTAAGTCAAAGAGTTGACAGTGTCTTAGCCTCCCATTAAGTTGGATAGAAATGTGTCCACTAGCTTGGTGTGCATCGGCAGTTCCATAGAACGGGTGTACATCCAGCGACTGGAATTTCTATCTGATCGATGATGGTTCAGTGCAACCTCCTTAACGGGACCAGGTGGGCCGACCATAGTCGGGCTTGGTCTTTAGTTAGCTGGAAGCATTGGATTTGTCATTTTAATGGTTGGACCTAACTAGAGACCCGCAATAGGATGCCCCTAGGCCGATTGGGGTGTTCTCTGGGGCAAAATGAAATACTAAAAATTGTTTAGGGAAACAATTGGTTTACGAACCTACCTTTAGGCTCGTATCGGTAAGCTGGCCAATGTCGGGCTCATGAGTGGCCTATTGGATTTCAGTACCCACTTGAAAAAGTGTTTTCACGGATTGGAGTTAGAGGCTACCAATCTAAAAAATTAGTTTGAGAAACCTTTAGACAAATGTCCAAGTCTTTTGGTTAAATTATTAATTCATACACTAATTTGGTCTTACTTTCTTTTCAGATGTCTTCCAATTTATCGCTCCGGTCACTTCTCGATAACGAGAAGTTAAAGGGTCACAACTTCGATAGTTGGTATCGAAGATTGAGAATTGTTCTGGAGCATGAATGGATCCTCTATGTAATAACGGATCTGGCACCTGAAATCCCTCCCGCTAATGCACAGAGTGCGGTCAGAGACGCTTATCTGAAGTGGGCCTCTGATCGGACTAATGTCTGATGCATTATGTTAGCGGTGATGAACGACGAGTTCAGTCGCAAATTCGAGGAGGCCCAACCTAATGAAATCCTTCAAAAGTTGAAGGAATCCTTCGGCACCCCGGATGATGTAGAACGGTACAAAGTGTCTTGTGCCATCTACAATTCCAAGATGTCGAATGGTGGTTCAGTCACTGATCATGTATTGTACATGATCGAGCTGATTGAAAAACTGGGCAAACTCGGATGCCCCTTGGACGAGCAGCTCGGCAAGGATGCGATCCTGAATTCTCTTCCCTCCTCCTATCTTGATTTTCTCGATCATTATAGAATTAACAAGCCTGCAGTCAACTACCATGGTCTTTTGGGGTTGCTGCAGACTTTCGAGAAAGACCACCAACTGAATAAGGGGGTGGTGAATTTAGTGGGAGGTAGTAGAGGTCGTCATCCCTTTAAGAAAGGGAAGAAGAAAATAAATAAAAAGGGAAAGAAGGTGCAGAATGCTCCTGGCCCTAGTCAAACCAGGAAGTATAAGGCTGATCAGTCTTCTACAGAGTGTTTCTACTGTAAGAAGAAGGGACACTGGAAGAGGAACTATCCTCTTTATATTGCGTCCCTTGATTCGAACAGGCCGAGAAAGCAGAAGTCTGCTGAACAAGGTATTTATATGATAAAACCTTGTAATTACTCAATTGTTGATACTACTAACTAGGTTTTGGATACTGGTAGTCCAATTCATGTTTGTAATTCATTACAGGGACTTCAAGTTAGCAGAAGATTTGAAGATGGAGAACAGTTTCTGAGCATCGAGAATGGAAATCGTGTTCCAGTACTAGCGGTTAGAGTCCTGCGTCTTGTCTTTGAGTCTTGTACTGTCGAACTAGTCGACTGTCACTATTGTCCTAGTTTCATTATGAGCATAATCTCTGTAGGCCTTTTGGCCAATTGTGGTTTTGAACAATCAATAAAAGGAGATTTTTGCAATGTTATTTTGAATAACTCTGATATAATGAAAGCTAGATTAAATAATGGTATATATGTACTATCAAGGCCTGTTAGTGTAATGTACACTTCTAGCAAATGCCCAAGATTAGATAATGTCAACGATTTGTATCTTTGGCACTGTAGGCTAGGTCATATTACCCAAAATAGGATAAACAAGATGCGAGGAGATGGACTCCTCGAGGTCAGTGATTCTGAATCACTGCCCACTTGTGAATCTTGTTTACTAGGTAAAATGACCAAGTCATCTTTTACTGGAAAAGGTGAACGAGCTACAGAACTTCTAAGTCTCATACATACTGATGTATGTGGACCGATGACAGTTAGTGCCAGAGGAGGATACAAATATTTCATTACTTTTACAGACGACTTTTCAAGGTTCGGTTATGTCTTCTTAATGAGACATAAGTCTGAGTCGTTTGAAATGTTCAAATGATACCATAATGAAGTGGAAAAGCAAACTGGAAAAAGTATTACAACCCTTCGATCTGATCGAGGTGGTGAATACTTATCTGGTGCATTTTTGACATATCTTGAGGAGAATGGAATTCTCTCTCAGTGGACTCCTCCAGGAACACCACAGTTGAATGGTGCATCCAAAAGGAGGAATCGAACCTTATTGGACATGGTTCGATCCATGATGGGTTTTGCAACTCTGCCGCTATCCTTTTGGGGATATGCGCTTCAGACAGCCTGTTACTTATTAAATGATGTTCCAAGTAAGTCTGTTGTCTTCACTCCGTATGAGATGTGGACTGGACATAAACCCTCAATCTCACACCTTCGGGTCTAGGGTTGTCCGGCTTACGTAAAGCATTTAGACTCAGACAAACTTGGTCCTAGGTCTGATCGATGTTTATTCATTGGTTATCCTAAAGAAACCAAAGGATATTTCTTCTACTTGGAGAATGAACAAAAGGTGTTCGTTGCTCTTAGAGCTATCTTTTTGGAAAAGAAGTTCCTTGGAGAATGAACTATAGCTTCTAAGATTGAACTTGATGAAGTTCAGCCAGTAGAAGAACCTGCACACTCTAAGGACATCGTAGAACCAGCTGTGATTGAATCAGACCCAGAACCCATTAGGAGATCCGGTAGAATACCATGTTAGCCGGACAGATACTACGGTTTCTTCGTGGTGCGGGCACCAGACTCAGAAGAAGACTTCAGAGCTCCATCTGGATCTCTGATTAACCTTGCCCGAAGAATTAGGGTTTTTGGCTTGTAATAAGGGTTGACTTGATCAACTCAATTTTAAGTTGAGTCTGTATTACCTGCATTTTTATTTGGTTGAGTCATGTTGACTCAGTAGTGGACTAGGGCTTCAACCTGGGGTGTTACATTTTCTCCCAAGACCAAGCAAGTGGGCGCCACACTCCCAGCCACACTCCCAGCCATACGCCTGAGTCCATGGGGCGCCACATCTCCATCCAGCAGGCTTTGGTCCCCACACCACATGTAGCAGCTCCCTTCTCTCATGCGCCAATTGAGGAGAAATCCACCAGGGGTCCACAAATCAAGGGGGCGGTCCAAGACATTCCCAAAAGAACCAAACTATGAAAGGGAAGAAATTCTCTTGGAGAGAACTTCAAGGAGGCACCCATTACCTGCCAAAAATACTCAAAACAAAGTTAGAAAGAGCCATAACTTGGGGAAAAAGAAAAGGAGGTATCCAAAAAGGGTTGAGCCATAGAAGGAAGGAGATTTCTCTTGAAGAGCAAGGTTAGGAGGCGCCCTAGTCATTCCAACTAAAGCCAGATATAAAAGGAAACAAATTTTCTCTTGGAGGGCAAGGTTAAGAGGCACCCAAACACTTCCAGATAAGGCCAAGCATAGAAGGAAAAAAATAATTTTCTTGGAGGTCAAGACAAGGAGGTGCCACCCACTTTCCTTTTTTGAAGCCTCAATCATCTTTGGAATTATTTGGCCAGCCATATGAGTAGGGATTGATTCTACAATCCTAATTTGAAGATCCCCTCCTTTAGTCCCACATGGGAAGATGTAAAACCCTACTCTCTTGTAATGTCCTATAAATTAAAACCCCTTTGTAAGTTCTAAGGAATCAGATGAATGAAACCAAATTCTTTTTAGTGAGCAAACTCTGTGATTTCTCTCTTTCGCACTTGCATCCAGGTGTTGAGCTCCGTGAGGGAGTAAATCTGGGTTCCCCAGGAACCTTGAGGAGGTGTGAGATCTCCAAAACCCAAACCCTAGGTTAGTCACTTCTACTCCAAAACCCTAGCCGCCCACCATCCACTTCAATCCACCAAACCCTAGCCTATTCCACCTCCCACGGCCTCTCTCTTCAAGTCCAGGCCGACCACCAGCATCCAGCTACAGTCCGGGTACTTCAGTTCCAAAGCTCTTTCCAGAGGGAGTCGAATCAGCCTTCAAGAGAATCCGGATCTCAGCGACATCAGCCTTCAAGTTCTTCGAACTGGTAAATCCTTCCCTGAGTCTCTGAATCCATCACTTGTTTTTCTTCTTCCCAGATCTTGAGTCCAGGAGAAGCCGACCCAGCCACAAGACCAGTATTGGAGGATCCATTGCGAAGATAGCCGAATCCGAGGATCCAACAATCTGCTCGAGAGAGTTCTTCCACCCAAATTCTGTGAGATCGCTGTTTGGTTGGTAAACCATCTCTTCTCTTTATTTCTGTCCTGTTGAAAGTTCAGAGCGAAACCCTAGGTCTGGGAGTTTCTCAACCCCCAGCGATCCGTTACTTCTGAACTACTCTGATAACTTAGCTTCTTCTAAATTGTGCTTTCAATCCTTACCTAGTTTCCATCAACTTAGTTTAACTTTACTTTGAGTCGAAGCCAATTTCTGAAATAAAAAAAAAAGAATTAATCTTAATTTTACTTCCGCATACGCTTCTTTGTTCTTTGTTCTGCATCATTTTTGGTATCAGAGCATTCGTTCTGCATCATCTTGGTATCAGAGCTTCCTGTTCTGCATCACTTGGTCCGGGACGGCGATCCCATTGAGCTCGATGAGAACAATGAGGATCCGATCACCTATATGGATGCACTTCAGAGATCTGACTTTGAGGCATGGCTTGGAGCCATGCGATCCGAAATGGAGTCCATGGAAATCAACAATGTTTGGACATTGGTTGATCCGCTTGAAGGAATAAAACCCATCGGGTGTAAATGGGTCTTCAAGAGGAAAAGGGGCGCAAATGGGAAGGTAAAGACCTATAAAGCCCGTCTGGTTGCCAAGGGGTATCGTCAGCGATATGGTATCGATTATGACGAGACTTTCTCTTCTGTGGCAATGCTCAAGTCCATTCGGATCATGCTTGCTTTGGCAGCATATTTTGATTATGAGATCTGGCTGATGGATGTTTGAACCGCTTTCCTTAATGGGGAGCTGGAAGAGGAGGTGTATATGATACAGCCTGAAGGGTTCACATCCACAGATGAATCAAAAGTATGCAAGTTGCAGAGGTCCATCTATGGACTCAAGCAAGCGTCTCGAAGTTGGAACTTACAGTTTGATAGGTGTATCAAATCGTATGGCTTCATTAGGAACGGAGAAGAACCGTGCATCTATAAATGGGTTAATGGTTATTTGATTGTATTCCTAGTACTGTATGTTGACGACATTCTCTTAATCGGGAATGATGTCACAGCATTACAAGGAATAAAGGTCTGGTTATCATCTCAGTTCTCCATGAAGGACTTGGGTGAAGCTTCTTACATACTAGGTATGAAGATCTATAGAGATAGATCTAAGAAGCTTTTGGGACTATCCCTAGTCTACGTACATTGACACCGTGCTGAAACAATTCAGCATGGAAAATTCCAAGAAAGGCTATCTCCCGATAGGTTCTGGAATTACACTTTCCAAGAAGGATTGTGCGACAACTCCTGAGGAAAGAGAGCGCATGAGTAGAGTACCTGTTGCTTCTGCAGTAGGCTCTATCATGTATGCTATGACTTTTACTAGACCAGATGGTGCGGGCACCAGACTCAGAAGAAGACTTCAGGGCTCCATCTGGATCTCTGATTGACCTTGCCCGAAGAATTAGGATTTTCTGGTTTTATAATAAGGGTTGACTTGGTCAACTCAATTTTAGTCTTGAGTCTGTATTTCCCTGTAATTTAAATTTTGTTGAGTCATGTTGACTCAGTACAAGTCCTAGTAGTGGTGTAGGTCTTCTCCAGGTTGGTGCTACTTTTTTTTCAGTCAAGTCAAGGTCCAGGGTGCCACATTTTTTCTCCTAGGCCCAAGCAAGTGGGCGCCACACTCCCAGCCACACGCCAGAGTCTAGGAGGCGCCACATCTCGATCCAGTGTCTTTGGTCCCTACACCACAAGAAGTAAATTTCTTTTTTTCTTGCACCACTTGGGAGAGAAATCCATCAAGATACCTCAATCCAAGGAGGAGCCAATTTCTTTCCAGATAAACCCAAGCCAGGATGGCAAAAATTTTTTTTAAAGAGAGGATCAAGGAGGTGCCCCACAATGTTCCATAAAAATCCAAGTTATAAAAGGGAAGAGAGCATGTCTTGGGGAGGAATTCAAGAAGGTTCCCAAAAGTTTCCAAAAGTGCCAAAGTCATGAAAGGAAGAAGCCTAAACTTGTAGAGCAAGACTAGGAGGTGTCCAAATGAGCCAAACCATGAAGGAAAAATCCTTGATTCATGGAGAGATACTTGGAGACACCCCCATAACCTGCCATTTGGAGCTGATTTTCAAGTTTTCTTGGAGTTTTTGGGCTGCCCACTCATGGAAGGAGTCTTGGAAAGAGAATTTGATGCCTAAAGTGTGGGTTAGTCCTATTAATCCTACATGAAAAATGTATAAAATTTTATTTCTTTGTTATGTCTATATATTCAACTCTATGTAACTCTTGAATTTACTGATGAATTAAATCAATTTCTGTGTGAGCAACTTTGTGTTTCTCTCTTCCACACTTGTATTCAGGTGTTGAGCTCCGTGAGGGAGTAAATCTGGGTTCCTTAGGAACCTTGAGGAGGTGTGAGATCTCCAACCCCAAAACCCTACCAAAACCCTAGGTTAGCCACTTCAATTCCAAACCCTAGTCGCCCATCATCTTCTTCATTCCACCAATCTTCCAAACCCTAATCTACCTCATCATCTCTCGGCCCCTCTCTTCCAAGTAGAGGTCGACCACCAACATCCAGGTCCAGATCGGCTACTTCGAATACAGAGCAAACCCTAGAGGAAGTCAGATCAGCATCCAGGAGAATCAGGATTTCAGCAATATCAATTTTCAAGTTCTTCTTATCTGGTAAATCCTTTCTTTGAGTATCTGGTTCCTTAACTTGTTCTTCTTCTTTCCCAGATCCTGAGTTCAGGAGAAGCCAACTCTGCCAAAGGGCCAGTATTGGAGGATCCATTGCGAAGATATCCGAATCCGAGGATCCAATAATCTGCTCGAGAGAGTCCTTCCACCAAACTCTGTGAAGATCACTGCCTGGTACATAACCCTTCCCTTCTATTTATTTCTGTCCTATTGAAAGTTCAGAGTGAAATCCTAGGTCTGGGAGTTTCTCAACCCCTAGCGATCCTTTACTTATGAACTACTCTGATAATCTAGTTTCTTTGAATTGTGCTTTCAATTATCATATAGTTTCTTTCAATTTAGTTTAACTTTTCTTTGAGTCAAAGCCGACTTCTAAAAATATATATAAAAAAGAAAAAAATAAATACATTAATTTTAATTTACTTCCGCATCGCATCATCTTTTGTGTCCTGCATCAATTTTTGTATCAGAGCTTTCGTTCTGCATCATTTTGGTATCAGAGCCCTGTCTAGGGTTTTTGACTTGCTTGCATGTTTTGAGTGTCTCTCTTTTTTACTTTGTCTGCTCGAAGTAGACTCCCTAGGATGTCCGGTCCTAGGAATGAAGCGAGGTGCAAGCCTCCTCTTCCCATTCCATGGGGTGTTCCTAGGGCGTGTAGGGGATCCGCTGGGTTACAACTTCGTAGCAGGAATTGTAAACGGGGGAAGCATTCTATTTTCAGTCTGTAACTTTCCTGTTGAAAGAATTGTTTCTCATTAAAGGTAACTCCAAATTGTGTGATTTTTATTTTGCTGGAACCAGTATAATTGAAACTATTTTACACAATTTTACTGTAATTTATTGGTTTATTTGAAATTTTTGAGAGTTAAATTATAGCAATTCTGTTTCTGTGTTTCTGCAATTCAATTTTTTTTTTGAGTGATCATCTCCTAATTCATCTTAAGGGCAATTGAGCATCTAAGATAAGGGGAGGAGTTGATAACCTCTCCTTAGCCCAAAACCACCACCCATTCATTCGATCCTAAGCCTAATTTTAAAATTTATTAGACTTAATTTGCTCTAGTAGGCTAGGAACACCAACTGGTCAGGTCCAGCCTAGGGTTGAGTCAGTTTGTCTAGTTACTTTGTGTGTGCTTTGTACTCGGTGTCTAGAACGGTGGTTCAGGGATTCTATCTTGAAGGGCTTGTATGCTGGTCCGCCTACCTGGCCAATCACTGATTGGTATCTAGGATTGGCAATTAGGGACCTAACACTCTCCTTACACCTGCCTGGCTGAGTCCCGAGTTACTATAGACTAGCTTGCCACTCTGATTGGGTATCTAGTTTGGACTCTAGGTCTAGTGAGCCAGTAGTCGCTTTAGTCTAGTCACATTCTGTGTGCTTGCTTGCATCATCATGTCCACTCGGAATGGAGTACCCTCCCAACCTGGTCAAATCCAACCTGATTTAGAGGCCATGGTTAGAACTCTTACCGAAAGTATGAACAAATTGAGTCAGGATATGACTGCTACTGTTGCCCAGTTTAAGGAACAAGTCCATGAGGATCTTACCCAGCTTAGGGATCGAGTCCAAGTACTTGGGGAACCTAGACATCAGAATTGGACTCCTGACCCAGATTTTAATGTGCCTCAACCTCACCCACACCAAGAGCCTAGGAGGACCTTATACCGTGATCCCGAGCATAACCCTAGGAAGCCTAACCATGATATCTATAGTGTGGATCATGTTTATGAGAGGTCCTTACAATATTCTAGACCAGTCACTCAACAACCCAAGTCTTCTAGATCAAACCATTTAGATCCACACCCATGCCCAAGTAAGGTCTCTACTAGCTTGAAATCCAGTGTGACCCAGGTTCCTATATCGCAAGAATGTTGGTTTTATGGAGAAAGAGGCCATAAATCTAGTCAGTGCCCATGCATAGGACTGGCTTGTGCATAGCTAAGTGGTAAGAATCCTAAGGATGGCATTAATGAGGGAGAACCCAAGCCTACCAATGAGGAAGAAAGGTTAGGTATGACAAGCCCAGAATCAGTTGACCCGATTACCACTGACCCGAAACCCATTGAAGATGGCATCGAGGAAGTATATGATGCTGGCTTGAGTCTAGTTGATGAATATGAGGGGGAAGAACTTGAAGAATGTGACATCGATACTATTGGTTCCTTACATGAGGAGACCTTGGAGAGCAACCAAGTGGTAGGACCTAGTTTAGAAATTCAAGAGATTTGTGAGAATCAGGTTCCTTTAGTCAAATACCTCCAGGAAGAACTCATAGTGTTAGCCCGAGCTATCAGTTCGTACCCTCTAATAACAGTCATTCCCCAAGTACCAATTGAAGATCTTTGCACTGAACTGTTTAAGTTTGCCCACCCTATGGTAGATCCTCTCCTTAGGATGACTGAATCAAGCCTCTTACAATTGGACCTTGTCCCATGCCCAGCCACTAAGGTCTCTCCCGTAATCTCAGTTGAACATCCTTGTCTTGAGCAGATTGATTCACCCAGTCCTGTAGAAGTCCTCCTTATGGCCCCAGACCCCTTCCTTCGCATGACTGACCTACCCTTCTATAGAGTATACCTTTCCGCACCCATAGGTCAAATTTCAAGTCTTTAGGTCATCATCCATAGGCCCTTCCATGAATCATTCTCTAATCCATTTCTTGAGAAAGTGGATCATTATTTGTTTAGAGAACAAACCTTAACTGTTGCAATCACATGTCCTAGGCTACTCCCAGAACCATCTCTTGATCCATTCCTGGGAGTAGCAAACTTTTCCTTTCGTAAGGATGACCAGTTGACACTCATAGATCACCATTCAAACCTTCAGGTCACCACCTTTAGCCAGCAGGTAATTCAAGACTCCACCTCATATTTCCTCCCTTTCTCTAGGACTTCCAATGCTTCTTACACCATCCAAGTATACTTTGTCGAAGTCTTTAGAGTGAACCATGTGTCAGAATCTATTAGGTTTGTCACCTACTTCTGGAAGACCTTATGGCACCTACTAGGCACCCATGATAAGTTTTCATACTCTGCATGCCATCCTCCGACCCAAGGTCAAACCTAGAGATCCGTAGTTTGTTAGGTTTAGACCTAGGGTTCCTTTGAATAAAGTCCATTCTTTAGGAATGCATCGTCAGTCGAGTTTAGGACATTGACTCAGATTTTGGTTGAGTGAGAATACCAGGAATTGGGATTTGTATTTGCCCAGGGCTAAATTTGCATATAATGTTTCGATCAATAGGTCTATAGGCTAGAGTCCCTTTGAAATTGTTCATGGATACAAGCCTCACACACCACTTGATCTGATTTCACTATTAGCCCACACACACAAGTCTCTTGATGCACTTGCATAGCATGTAAAGGACTTGCATAAAGAAATTCATGCCAAAATAACTTTAAGTAATGAAACTTATAAGAAGTTGGCTGATTCTCAAAGACGAGTCAAAACTTTTATTGAGAGAGACTATGTAATGATTAGGTTAAGGCCTGAGCAATTTTTTCCTGAAACCGTTAGAAAGTTACATGCTAAAGGAGCTGGACCATTTAGAGCAGTGAAGAGAGTAGGATCCAATGCCTATGTGCTCGAGTTGCCTCCAGAACTAGGCAATAGCTCTACTTTCAACATTACAGACTTAGTAGAGTATAGGGAGCCAGCTATGATTCCTAGTAAGCCTTTGAAACCTAATCCTGTTATTGAGAGTGATCCCAACCCTGTGTGTCCACCAACAAATTGGCCTGTGAGGAAAGAGCAGATTGAAAAGATCCTGGATGATCAGGTTATCTCTACTCGTAATCGAGGATACCAAAGATACCTGGTCCGCTGGCAAGGAAGGCCAGATTCTGATGACTCTTGGATCTCTCGAGAAGAATTACAAGAATTGGACCCATACCTCTTGAAGAGATACCAGAGCCAGCTTGATCCATACTCGATAGGGTCGAGTTCCTCCCACCCCGGGAGAATTGGTGCGGGCACCAGACTCAGAAGAAGACTTCAGGGCTCCATCTGGATCTCTGATTGACCTTGCTCGAAGAATTAGGATTTTCTGGTTTTATAATAAGGGTTGACTTGGTCAACTCAATTTTAGTCTTGAGTCTGTATTTCCCTGCAATTTAATTTTTGTTGAGTCATGTTGACTCAGTACAAGTCCTAGTAGTGGTGTAGGTCTTCTCCAGGTTGGTGCCACTTTTTTTTCAGTTAAGTCAAGGTCCAGGGTGCCACATTTTTTCTCCCAGGCCCAAGCAAATGGGCACCACACTCCCAGCCACACGCTAGAGTCCAGGAGGTGCCACATCTCCATCCAGTGTCTTTGGTCCCTACACCACAAGAAGTAAGTTCCTTTTTCTCTTGCACCACTTGGGAGAGAAATCCATCAAGATACCTCAATCCAAGGAGGAGCCAATTTCTTTCCAGATAAACCCAAGCCAGGATGGCAAGAATTTTTCTTGAAGAGAGGATCAAGGAGGTACCCCACAATGTTCCATAAAAATCAAAGTTATAAAAGGGAAGAGAGCATGTCTTGGGGAGGAATTCAAGGAGGTTCCCAAAAGTTTCCAAAAGTGCCAAAGCCATGAAAGGAAGAAGTCTAAACTTGTAGAGCAAGACTAGGAGGTGTCCAAATGAGCCAAACCATGAAGGGAAAATCCTTGATTCATGGAGAGATACTTGGAGACACCCCCATAACCTGCCATTTGGAGCTGATTTTCAAGTTTTCTTGGAGTTTTTGGGCTGACCACTCATGGAAGGAGTCTTGGGAAGAGAATTTGATGCCTAAAGTGTGGGTTAGTCCTATTAGTCCCACATAGAAAATGTATAAAATTTTATTTCTTTGTTATGTCTATATATTCAACTCTATGTAACTCTTGAATTTACTGATGAATGAAATCAATTTCTGTGTGAGCAACTTTGTGTTTCTCTCTTCCGCACTTGTATTCAGGTGTTGAGCTCCGTGAGGGAGTAAATCTGGGTTCCCTAGGAACCTTGAGGAGGTGTGAGATCTCCAACCCCAAAACCCTAGGTTAGCCACTTCAATTCCATACCCTAGCCGCCCATCATCTTCTTCATTCCACCAATCTTCCAAACCCTAATCTACCTCATCATCTCTCGGCCCTTCTCTTCCAAGTAGAGGTCGACCACCAGCATCCAGGTCCAGATCGGCTACTTCGAATACAGAGCAAATCCTAGAGGAAGTCAGATCAGCATCTAGGAGAATCAGGATTTCAGCAACATCAATTTTCAAGTTCTTCTTATCTGGTAAATCCTTTCTTTGAGTATCTGGTTCCTTAACTTGTTCTTCTTCTTTCCCAGATCCTGAGTTCAGGAGAAGCCAACTCTGCCAAAGGGCCAGTATTGGAGGATCCATTGCGAAGATATCCGAATCCGAGGATCCAACAATCTGCTCGAGAGAGTCCTTCCACCAAACTCTGTGAAGATCACTGCCTGGTACATAACCCTTCCCTTCTCTTTACTTCTGTCCTGTTGAAAGTTCAGAGCGAAACCCTAGGTCTGGGAGTTTCTCAACCCCCAGCGATCCTTTACTTCTGAACTACTCTGATAATCTAGTTTCTTTGAATTATGCTTTCAATTATTATATAGTTTCTTTCAATTTAGTTTAACTTTCCTTTGAGTCAAAGACGACTTCTGAAAATATATATAAAAAAGAAAAAAATAAATACATTAATTTTAATTTACTTTCGCATCGCATCATCTTTTGTGTTCTGCATCAATTTTGGTATTAGAGCTTTTGTTCTGCATCACCAGACGTGGCATACTAACAGGAGTAGTGAGCAGATACCAGTCTGACCCAGGTGAGGCGCATTGGAAGGTGGTTAAGTCCATCCTTAAGTATTTGAGAAATACTAAAGATCAATGGCTGATTTATGGAGAACCTGACTTGAAACTTGTGGGGTACTCTAACTCCAGTTTCCAGTCGGATAGAGATGATAGCAAGAGTGTGTCAGGGTTTGTATTTACCCTGAATGGAGGAGCGATCTGCTAGAAAAGTTCCAAGCAGGCAACTGTTGCAGACTCGGTATGCAAAGCAGAATACATTGCAGCATCAGATGCAGCAAAAGAAGCTGTGTGGTTACGGAAGTTCCTTGGAGAGCTAGGGGTGGCACCTTCCCTAGATGGTCCAGTTCCGGTGTACTGTGACAGCACTGGAGCCATTGCTCAAGCTAAGGAGCCTAAAGCTCATCACCGCACCAAGCATATACTGCGGCGCTACCACCTCGTACGAGAGATCATAGAACGAGGTGACATCAATCTTCTGATTGGCTTTAGTACAAGTGGGAGTTGTTGGAAATTGTGTCTCAAAGCCAATCGCCTGGGTTGTAGGCGGTTGAGCTAAGTATTGTACTCTTTCTTTGAATTAATAAAATATTATTTTTGGCAGCTCATCACATATTGTATTTCCCTGAAATGAACTCTTTCCATGTGATGAAGTCCTTAGGACTACACTGACTTCGATACATAGAGGATGTATCGAGTGGTCCTTAAACCTTGTTCACAACCAAAGGATATATTGTACTGGACGGCAATATATCAAGTATAGGTTGTTGTAGTTCACATCGTTTGGTTATCCTCTTGACCAAATGAGTGTGGTGACACTGATGTGATCTGCAAGTGGGATATGTGATATCTTATTGAACGTGACTCCATGCAGCCCTTTTCTGCCAAAGGGATACTCACGATTGGATATATGGGTATATGTGTCCCTCTGACCTGAGGTCATCACGGTAGCTTGCAAGCAACTCCCTGTGCTTTGGTGCTGGACTACCCAGATTTTTAATCCGGTGATGGAAGGTTTCTGGGTACAGAAAAGTACTTGTGGAGCAGTGATAGACCAAGATGGAATTGACCTGTCCAAATAGTTTGAATGGAATGTCTCGCAGTATCTCAATTTAGCAAATCCTCGGCCGGGGTAGCCCTAGTGAAGAGTCACTGGGCTTGCGAGGTTGAGACACATAGTCGACTGACTCAGTTTGGGTTGGCAGCCCAATCTCAATCGTCCTGAGCATTAGAGGCCAAAGGGATGAATTATACGGTAACCATATGCCAGAGGTTCGATAGTTTGCTCCCGCATCTTCGACCTATCCGGACGCCGGGACCCATTGCTAGATGGTTTCCTGTGCTGGTACTAGAATTGTTCTAGTGCTACCGTTTAGGTTCGAACCTATGAGGTCACACGCCATAGAGGATAACTCTCTGATCCGGATACCGATTACGATTGGGAATCATCTCGATTTTATGGTCACAGTATTTTTTTAGCACTCTTTTTCCCTTCTTGCCCTTGTCTGTGTCAACCGAAAATTATTCTGGGCTGACCAGCACTGCGCCAGTATTTTTCTGAATCAGTTTTGAATTGATTTGGAGTTCGTTTTGGCCTCCAATTGGTTGTGAACCAATTGAACCAATTTTATTGGGCTCGGACCGGCTCAATTGGATTGAACCACTGTTGGTTAATTGAACCAATGGGTTTGAGCCAAATTGATTTAAGGTTTAAGGACCGGTTTCTTTTGAACCGGTGTTTTATTCTCCCAGCAGTTTTACACGTTTTCTTGCGTTAGAAATTTCCTTTTGCTGGAGGAGGCCAAACGACCGAAGATCCACCCTTGGGCGACGTCTCTTCTTCTCCTCCCACCCGCTGGTTTATTTGCTGGTTTAATGGTGTTTGGCAGCTGCTGCCTCTTGGCCTCCCCGTCTCTCCACCTCCCTCTCCCTACTGTCCTATAAAAACTCCAGCAGTCCCCTATTTCAAAGAGAGTTTTTTCAGCCGTGAGAACACAGTGATATTGCACCTGGGTGTTCTTTCTTTGAGAGGTTGAGAGACCCCCTAGTTAAGAGCTTAGAGTTTGCTCTTTTAGGCTGGGATTTGGAGTGTGTGAGGAAGAGTTTCAAGGCCCTTTTCCTTGTCCAATTTAGTGCTCAAACCCAAGACTGCAGCAAGCACAGTTGCTGCCGTTCACTGTGGCCGAATCTTCTTCCAGCGGCTAGCACCATGCGTGGAGAGGGATCCGAGAGCCCCAGGCGCATCTCCCCTTTAGAGGGAGTACCCTTCTACTCCTAGGAGCAAGCTACGCGAGCCGGGATCGCTCCAGCTGCTCCAAATCGATGGCCAAAGCATGCTGCCCAGTTCTGCTGTAGAAAATCTGGCAGTAGACTTTGGTGAATTTTTTTATATTTTTGGCTAACATTTTCTTGTAGCTTTCAATTGGAGATCGAAGACCACTTGTCCAAGTTGCCGCTGCTGAAATTTGGGAGCAAACGGAGGTCCGGAAGCCACCGTTTGATCGCTGTTTTGAAAGCCAAAAACAGAGTTTCCAACGTTCCAAGGAAGAAGAAGGCTGGAATAGTTTTATTCCAGCTATTCCAGCCTATTCCAGCTTTATCCCTAAGTTATTCCAGCCGGAATAAGGTATAAAAAACTGTTTTTTAATCATGCATGAATATATTTTTTAATTCAAATATTTTGCAAATATTTTATATCATCCTACATGCCTATTTGCAACTAGAATTAGATTAGTTTCTGGGCGGTGCAGATTTCCGCTACACGGATTTTAAAAATATTTTTAAAATCCTTTCTGCTCCCGCAGTTGTTTGCATGCCTAGTGTAGGATCTTGTCAGACCACCTGCACGAGTTTTCTTTCAGTGGTATCAGAGCCGGGTTGCATGTGTAATCTAATATAGTATGCATGTTTTATAGATTAAAATTAGTTTAATCTAAAAAAGTATCCTGATTTCTTTATGGAACCTAGTTTAGACCTTCACCATGACCGTGTGTCTTTGACACGATGCGGATCGTCTGTGTTGGCCTCTTCAGAAGGATCCTTAAAGAATATTAAAAATTAAAAATTATTTTAATATGGTGATACATGTTTTAGGCATGTTTTATATTGGATATAAAATATTTGTAAAATATCTTGATGCATGATTTGGTATGTAAAAATTATTTTACATAGAGACTTAATTAAAAATTATTTTAATTAAGTGTTTGGCTTATTAAAATTTTTTTTTAGATTTATGAAATCTAATCAAATTTGCATAAGCCATTTTGGTTTAATTGGGTTAGCTGACTAGTTGGGTCCATAACTAGGTTAGACCTAAGTTTAGTTGAACTGGATTACAAGAAGATTAAACAAAAGTTGTTTAAGGCCCTTCTTTAGAACTATCAAATAGTTAGATTAGTTGATCCGTTCATCTAAAATGGATCCAATTAGTGGCTCAGTGGATGCCCGAGTCTTTAGGCTAGTCTGATCGAGTCTGGTAAACCGACTGGTGTCGAGGTAGGTTTGGCATTGTGATCATGGTTGTATGAGGCTACCTCTTTCCTGGCCAACTTGGTTGGTGTCTAGGAAAGATGGTTAATGGCGGATACTCATCCATGATCTCACCTACCTGGCTAGTCAAGTCGACCAGAACTGATTGGAAAAGCTCAATGACTCGAGTTAACCCATGTCGCCCAGGTTGATCGGTCTGACTGATCTATAGGTGCCCATGGATCAATTTGTTGATTTATATCAACCCTCCTGGAATCTGATTGATTCAGTGGGAGGATGATCCATGTCCTTGTCTTTTTCTTCTGTCACAACTAAAAATCCTCTAAAATTATTAGGTCCTTAAAAAGACTAAGTCAAAGAGTTGACAGTGTCTTAGCCTCCCATTAAGTTGGATAGAAACGTGTCCACTAGCTTGGTGTGCATCAGCAGTTCCATAGAACGGGTGTACATCCAGCGACTGGAATTTCTATCTGATCGATGATGGTTCAGTGCAACCTCCTTAACAGGACCAGGTGGGCCGGCCATAGTTGGGCTTGGTCTTTAGTTAGCTGGAAGCATTGGATTTGTCATTTTAATGGTTGGACCTAACCAGAGACCCGCAATAGGAGGCCCCTAGGCCGATTGGGGTGTTCTTTGCGGCAAATGAAATACTGAAAAATGTTTAGGGAAACAATTGGTTTACGAACCTACCTTTAGGCTCGTATGGGTGAGCAGGCCAAAGTTGGGCTCATGCGTGGCCTATTGGATTTCAGTACCCACTTGAAAAAGTGTTTTCACAGATTGGAGTTAGAGGCTACCAATCTGAAAAATTAGTGGGAGAAACCTTTAGACTAAAGTCCAAGTCTTTTGGTTAAATTATTAATTCATACACTAATTTGGTCTTATTTTCTTTTCAAATGTCTTCCAATTTATCGCTCCGGTCACTTCTCGATAACGAGAAGTTAAAGGGTCACAACTTCGATAGTTGGTATCGAAGATTGAGAATTGTTCAGGAGCATGAACGGATCCTCTATGTAATAATGGATCCGGCACCTGAAATCCCTCCCGCTAATGCACAGAGTGTGGTCAGAGACGCTTATCTGAAGTGGTTCTCTGATCAGACTATTACCCAAAATAGGATAAACAAGATGCGAGGAGATGGACTCCTCGAGATCAGTGATTCTGAATCACTGCCCACTTGTGAATCTTGTTTACTAGGTAAAATGACCAAGTCACCTTTTACTGGAAAAGGTGAACGAGCTACAGAACTTCTAAGTCTCATACATACTGATGTATGTGGACCGATGACAGTTAGTGCCAGAGGAGGATACAAATATTTCATTACTTTTACAGACAACTTTTCAATGTTCGGTTATGTCTTCTTAATGAGACATAAGTCTGAGTCGTTTGAAATGTTCAAACGATACCGTAATGAAGTATAAAAGAAAATTGGAAAAAGTATTAAAACCCTTCGATCTGATCGAGGTGGTGAATACTTATCTGGTGCATTTTTGACATATCTTGAGGAGAATGGAATTCTCTCTCAGTGGACTCCTCCAGGAACACCACAGTTGAATGGTGTGTCCGAAAGGAGGAATCGAACCTTTTTGGACATGGTACGATCCATGATGGGTTTTGCCACTCTGCCGCTATCTTTTTGGGGATATGCGCTTCAGACAGCCTGTTACTTATTAAATGATGTTCCAAGTAAGTCTGTTGTCTCCACTCCGTATGAGATGTGGACTGGACGTAAACCCTCAATCTCACACCTTCGGGTCTGGGGTTGTCCGGCTTACGTAAAGTGTTTAGACTCAGACAAAATTGGTCCTAGGTCTGATCGGTGTTTATTCATTTGTTATCCTAAAGAAACCAAAGGGTATTTCTTCTACTTGGAGAATGAACAAAAGGTGTTCGTTGCTCTTAGAGCTATCTTTTTGGAAAAGGAGTTCCTTGGAGAAGGAACTATAGCTTCTAAGATTGAACTTGATGAAGTTCAGCCAATAGAATAACCTGCACACTCTAAGGACATCGTAGAACCGGCTATGATTGAATCACACCCAGAACCCATTAGGAGATCCGGTAGAATACCACGTCAGTCAGACAGATACTACGGTTTCTTGGTCCAGGACGACGATCCTATTGAGCTCGATGAGAACAATGAGGATCCGATCACCTATATGGATGCACTTCAGAGATCTGACTCTGAGGCATGGCTTGGAGCCATGCGATCCGAAATGGAGTCCATGGAAATCAACAATGTTTGGACATTGGTTGATCCGCTTGAAGGAATAAAACCCATCGGGTGTAAATGGATCTTCAAGAGGAAAAGGGGCGCAAAAAGGAAGGTAGAGACCTATAAAGCCTATCTGGTTGACAAGGGGTATCGTCAGTGATATGGTATCGATTATGACGAGACTTTCTCCCCTGTGGCAATGCTCAAGTCCATTCGGATCATGCTTGCTTTGGCAGCATATTTTGATTACGAGATCTGGCAGATGGATGTTCGAACAGCTTTCCTTAATGGGGAGCTGGAAGAGGAGGTGTATATGATACAGCCTGAAGGGTTCATATCCACAAATGAATCAAAAGTATGCAAGTTGCAGAGGTCCATCTATGGACTCAAGCAAGCGTCTCGAAGTTGGAACTTACGGTTTGATAGGTGTATCAAATCGTATGGCTTCATTAGGAACGGAGAAGAACCGTGCATCTATAAATGGGTTAATGGTTATTTGATTGTATTCCTAGTACTGTATGTTGACGACATTCTCTTAATCGGGAATGATGTCACAGCATTACAAGGAATAAAGGTCTGGTTATCATCTCAGTTCTCAATGAAGGACTTGGGTGAAGCTTCTTACATACTAGGTATGAAGATCTATAGAGATAGATCTAAGAAGCTTTTGGGACTATCCCCAGTCTATGTACATTTACACCGTGTTGAAGCAGTTCAGCATGGAAAATTCCAGGAAAGGCTATCCCCTGATAGGTTGTGGAATTACTCTTTCTAAGAAGGATTGTGCGACAACTCCTGAGGAAAGAGACCGCATGAGTAGAGTACCTTATGCTTCTGCAGTAGGCTCTATCTTGTATGCTTTGACTTGTACTAGACCAGACATGGCATACTCACTTAGAGTAGTGAGCAGATACCAGTCTGACCCAGGTGAGGCGCATTGGAAGGTTGTTAAGTCCATCCTTAAGTATTTGAGAAATACTAAAGATCAATGGCTGATTTATGGAGAACCTGACTTGAAACTTGTGGGGTACTCTGACTCCAGTTTCCAGTCGGATAGAGATGATAGCAAGAGTGTGTCAGGGTTTGTATTTACCCTGAATGGAGGAGCGATCTGCTGGAAAAGTTCCAAGCAGGCAACTGTTGTAGACTCGGTATGCGAAGCAGAATACATTGCAGCATCAGATGCAGCAAAGGAAGCTGTGTGGTTGCGGCAGTTCCTTGGAGAGCTAGGGGTGGCACCTTCCCTAGATGGTCCTGTTCCGGTGTACTGTGATAGCACTGGTGCCATTGCTCAAGCTAAGGAGCCTAAAGCTCATCACCGCACCAAGCACATACTGCGGCGCTACCACCTCGTATGAGAGATCGTAGAACGAGGCGACATCAATCTTCTGAAGATCGATGGAAAAGAAAATCTGGCCAACCCCTTCACTAAAGCCCTCGGAATAAAAGAGTTCGACTATTGTAAATGGGAAATGGGTATTAGATACTCTTCTGATTGGCTTTAATACAAGTGGGAGTTGTTGGGAATTGTGTCCCAAAGCCAATCGCCTGGGTTGTAGGTGGTTGAGCTAAGTATTATACTCTTTCTTTGAATTAATAGAATATTATTTTTGGCAGCTCATCACATATTGTATTTTCCTGTAATGAACTCTTTCCATGTGATGAAGTTCTTAGGACTACACTGACTTCAATACAGAGAGGATGTGTCGAGTCGTCCTTAAACCTTGTTCAAAACCAAAGGATATATTATACTGGACGGCAACATATCAAGTATAGGTTGTTGTAGTTCCCATCGTTTGCTTGTCCTCTTGACCAAATGAGTGTGGTGACACTGATGTGATCTGCAAGTGGGATATGTGATATCTTATTGAACGTGACTCCGTGCAGCCCTTTTCTACCAAAGGGATACTCACGATTGGATATGGGTATATGTGTCCCTCTGACCTGAGGTCATCACGGTAGCTTGCAAGCAACTCCCTGTGCTTTGGTGCTAGACTACCCAGATTTTTAATCCGGTGACGGTAGGTTTCTGGGTACAGGCAAGTACTTGTGGAGCAGTGATGGACCAAGATGGAAATGACCTGTCTAAACAGTTTGAATTAAATGTCCCGCCATATCTCAATTTAGCAAATCCTCGGCCTGGGTAGCCCTAGTGAAGAGTCACTGGGCTTGCGAGGTTGAGACATGTAGTCGACTGACTCAGTTTGGGTTGGCAGCCCAATCTCAGTCATCCTGAGCATTAGAGGCCAAAGGGATGAATTATACGGTAACCATATGCCAGATGTTCGATAGTTTGCTCCCGCATCTTCGACCTATCCGGACGCCGGGACCCATTGCTAGATGGTTTCCTGTGCTGGTAGTAGAATTGTTCTAGTGCTTCCGTTTAGGTTCGAACCTATGAGGTCACACGCCATAGAGGATAACTCTCTGATCCGGATACCGATTACGATTGGGAATCATCCTGGTTTTATGGTCACAGTATTTTTTGAACACTCTTTTTCTCATCTTACCCTTGTCTGTGTCAATCAGAAATTGTTCTGGGCTGACCAGCACTGCGCCAGGATTTTTCTGAATTAGTTTTGAATTGATTTGGAGTTCGTTTTGGCCTCCAATTGGTTGTGAACCAATTGAACCAATTTTATTGGGCCGGACTGACTCAATTGGATTGAGCCACCGTTGGTTAATTGAACCAATGGGTTTAAGCCAAATTGGTTTAAGGTTTATGGACCGATTTTTTTTGAACCGGTGTTTTCTTCTCCCAGCCGTTTTACACGTTTTCTTGCGTTAGAAATTTCCTTTCGCTGGGGGAGGCCAAACAACCGAAGATCCACCCTTGGGCGACGTCTCTTCTTCTCCTCCCACCCGCTGGTTTATTTGCTGGTTTAATCATGTTTGGCAGCTGCTACCTCTTGGCCTCCCTGTTTCTCCACCTCCCTCTCCCTGTTGTCCTATAAAAACTCCAGCAGTCCCCTATTTCAAAGAGAGTTTTTTCAGCCATGAGAACACTGTGAAATTGCACCTGGGTGTTCTTTCTTTGAGAGGTTGAGAGACCCCCTAGTTGAGAGCTTAGTGTTTGCTCTTATAGGCTAGGATTTGGAGTGTGTGAGGAAGAGTTTCAAGGCCCTTTTCCTTGTCCAATTGAGTGCTCAAACCCAGGACTGTAGCAAGCCCAGTTGCTACCGTTCACTGTGGCTGAATCTTCTTCCAGCAGCTAGCACCGCGTGTGGAGAGGGATCCGAGAGCCCCGGGCGCATCTCCCCTCTAGAGGGAGTACCCTTCTACTCCTAGGAGCAAGCCATGCAAGCCGGGATCGCTCCAGCTGCTCCAAATGGAAGGCCAAAGCATGCTGCCCAGTTCTGCTGCAGAAAATCTGGCAGCAGACTTTGGTGAATTTTTTTATATTTTTGGCTAACATTTTCTTGCAGCTTTCAATTGGAGATCGAAAACCACTTGTCCAAGTTATCGCTGCTGAAATTTGGGAGCAAACGGAGGTCCGGAAGCCACCGTTTGATTGCTGTTTTGAAAGCCAAAAACAGAGTTTCCAACGTTCCAAGGAAGAAGAAGGCTGGAATAGTTTTATTCTAGCTATTCCAGCCTATTCCAGCTTTATCCCAGAGTTATTCTAGCCAGAATAAGGTATAAAAAATTATTTTTTAATCATGCATGAATAGATTTTTTAATTCAAATATTTTGCAAATATTTTATATCATCCTTCATGCCTATTTGCAACTAGAATTAGATTAGTTTCTGGGCGGAGCAGATTTCCGCTGCGTGGATTTTAAAAATGTTTTTAAAATCCTTTCTGCTCCCACAGTTATTTGCATGCCTAGTGTAGGATCATGTCAAACCACCTGCACCGGTTTTCTTTCAGGGTCGCAGCCTTAAGCTGGTTCATCTCGAGGTTGGCTGACTGCTACCTCCCTTTCTTCAAGGTGTTGCGTAAAATGCATGACATCACCTGGACTGAAGACTGCAAGATGGCCTTTGAAAAGCTGAAGGAGTTCCTAGCCTCCCCACCTCTGCTATCCAGACCGGAAGGAGAAGATCTCCTACTCTACCTGGCAGTTACACCCGGGGCCGTCAGCTCGGTCCTCGTTCGCATAGATCTTGATGGATCTCAAAAGTCGGTGTACTACACCAGCAAAATCCTCTGTGATGCAAAGATCAAGTATACTCACTTCGAGAAACTCATTTTTGCACTAATCATGTCTGCTAAGCATCTCAGGCCCTACTTCCAAGCATATCCCATCGCGGTTGTGACCGATCAACCACTGAGGACCATGCTAGGCCACCCCGAAATGTCCGGAAGACTGGCTAAATGGTCCCTGACGTTGAGCGAGTTCGACATCACATACCGACCGAGGTCATCACAAAAGGCCCAAGTCCTAGCCGACTTCGTGGTCAAATGTACAAGGCCCCCCGAGGAGCTAGAGCGGACGGCCCTAGAGAGCCAAACTGAGCCCAGACCATGAAAGGACCCTTGGATCCTCCATGTGGATGGTGCCTCCAATTTCGGTGGGAGCAGAGCGGGCCTCATCCTCACCAATTTTAACGGAGTGGTGACAGAATGCGCTCTCCACTTCAAGTTCGCTGCCACGAACAACTAAGCGGAGTACAAAGCGCTCCTCATGGGCCTAAAGGTATCCCGTGAGCTGGGCGTCGAAAGCCTGAAGGTTTTCACCGACTCCCAACTGGTTGCCGGACAAGTGTCCGGAGAGTACGAGGCCCGAGATCCCCAGATGGTGAAGTACTTGGAGAAGGTTCGTTCGAGCACGGCAGGCTTCCGTTACTTCCATGTTTTCCACATCCCTCATGGAGAAAATGCTCGTGTGGATGCATTGTCGAGGCTCGCAACCCTACCGGACTCATCCCTGGGGCACACCTACGTTGAGTATCTCGAGAATCCAAGCTACAAGAGCCCAGAGGAGGTGCAACAAGTAGCCCATGAGCCGAGCTGGATGGATAGGTATATCAAGTACATTGAAGATGGCCTCCTACCAGAGGACTGTAGAGAAGCCGGTCACATCAGAAGGAAGGCCACAAGTTTTGTTCTAATGGATGGTCAACTCTACTGTCGATCTTACTCCTACCCATTCTTGAAGTGCCTCAGACCCACGGAGGCAGCCTTCATGCTCCGGGAGATACACGAGGGCCTCTGTGGGAACCATTTAGGGGGGAGGACCCTGGCGTATAAGGCTCTTCGCCAGGGATACTTCTAGAAGATAATGAGGGAAGACATCGCCAACTTTGTCAAGAAGTGTGACAAATTCCAACGCCATTCCCACATACAGCGCCTGCTGGCCACACCAATCTCCTAACTATCATCCCCCTAGCCTTTTGCATAGTGGGGGATGGACATTCTGGGACCGTTCCCCACTGTGCCAAGGCAGTGGAAGTTCCTGCTAGTGGTGATCGACTACTTCACCAAGTGGATCAAAGCGGAGCCGCTAGCTTGGATTACAGAAGCCAATGGTTGACAATTCTTCTGGAAGTCTATCATCTGCCGCTTCAGACTCCCCATTTGTATCAACACCGACAACGAGCGGCAGTTCGACAACCAAGAGTTTGAAAGGTTCTGCGCTGAACATGGCATCCAACATAGGTTCACTTCGGTAGCTCATCCCCAGACAAATGGGGAAGCCGAGGTGACCAACCAGACCATCCTCCAAGGACTTCGCACCTGGTTGGACCAAGCGAAGGGCAGATGGGCAGAGGAACTTCCAAGCATCCTGTGGGCCTACCACACAACACCCAGAATAGCAACGGGTGAAACACCCTTCAACCTCATCTTCGGCGCTGAAATGATAATCCCAATCAAGCTCGGCATGCCCACGCTGCGGGTGCAGCAGTATGACGAGACGCAGAATTTGGCACACCTCCTGCTCAATCTAGATCTCCTAGAAGAAACAAGGGACAAAGCCCGACTTCGGATGGCAGCATACCAACAACAGGTCACCCGTGAAAGATTGTGCCCTGAAAGCCAATTGAAATATTGTAATTTTGATCCCAAAATCAATGAATTGACATTTTATAAAGGCATTATTTTCATCATTTGCTGTGTCTTTTTGATTTTATGATGAACCCCATAGATTAGGGCTATGGTTCTAGGGTTATGATGAGATCATACCAGTGAGACCTAAAGCCTTAAAACCCTAATCTAAAATATTCCTGGTCGATGGGACATTGAGTTGGGGATCAATGTTTCCGGCAAGACCAGCACATCCTATATATGTTTTGTAATAAGGGTGACTGATCTCACAGTCACTTGTGTTTGACACTAATACTAGGATGTGAGTGTTCATTGGAGAATGAGTTCACTGAATTGATCCAGATTGAGAATATCTAATGGAACCTTATCTGTTTGTCAATAGATAATTCTCATAGTGGGAGTAGTGCATGTGGTCCTTTGACCTGAGACTACCATAGTACCTTATATACATGAATCCATACTTTGGTTCGCAGTCAATCATGACACTGAGTCATGCACGAGGTGATACTGGTTATGGTGGATTGTATATGAAGGTTGTGAGTAGGTCAACAAGGAATTGATCAGCCCTAGTAAGAGGGAATAGCATCCAGCTAATTTCAAATGATGGATTCAGGAAACCTTTGATCAAAGTATGAACATTAGAGTTATTTTCTAATGGTTCATTAATGAATCATCATTATAAAGATTGAGCTAGGGATGAATATGAAAATTGGATTTGACAAATATCCATATTCCTAATCATATTCGGGATGCAAGTTGATCAAAGGACTGAATTGCCCGGTAACTCACCACTGAAGGGTATTTTGGTAATTCCACCAAAATTCCACATCTTCCGGGTAGACATGATACGTTGCTAGACGTCAATCTTGTCTTGTAGGTATATGATTGAGTCATGGTAATTCAAATCAGTCAATTTGAATTAGATTCTAATTGACCGAGTCGAGCTAGTTTGAGTTGACCTAAATCGGCTTAGTTGAGATCTAACCGAATTAAGTCAAATAGCACTCGGACCTACTGCTGGCTAGGTGTGGAACCCAATGGGTCACACACAAAAGAAAATTGATGAAGGATTTAATTTGGAATTAAATCATGTTTGCAGGATAAACACACTAGCATGTGTTGCAGACCAAATTTCTATTCGAATCAGATTCGAATTTGGTTCCGAATTGGGCTTAATTGGGTTCTAATTGAACCAGATTAAGGTCCAATTTAATTTTTAGGACATTGGGCTAACCCATGGCTGAACCCAAGTGAATTTAATTCACTGAGACCCTCTCTCCAAGCCGCCCCCTCCCTCTTCTCACCCGCGCGCGCCAAGAAAGAAAAGTCCACGTGCGTGGACTTCTCTTAAAATGCGTGAGAAACAAAACGTCGAAGAAAAAAATCTGAAAAGGGGCGTTTTCAGATCCTTGTCTGGCGCCCTTGGATCTGGATCTGATGGCCAGAAAAATTTAAGAAAAGGATCCGTTGCTTTTCGGTCGCAAATCCGTCTCCAAAAGTCGCGATCCTTCCTGAAGTTTTTCCGAGAGTTCTCCTCGTCGGAAAAACGAAAATCAAATCAGAGAATCGTGATTTTTGGTTGAGGGGATGCGTGAGGGATGAGGGATCGTGATCCCTGGGGTTTCAGAGGGTTGCGTTGTTTCGAGATGACACCCCTCTGAGATCTATAAATAGGGTTGGTGTTCTCGGGGGTTTTCACGCAACATAGTTCAGAGATCCAATTCCCTCACTTCCTCTCCAGAATACTCCTTCCTCTTGTTCTTGTTGGGTATTGTTTCCCTTACAGAGGTATCCTCTGTCGAAACTCTGACCCTAAACAAGAATAAGAAGAAGGTCTTGAACGGTAAAGGAAAGAACAGGGAAAGGATCTTTTCTTCTTTTCTTTCTTGAATTAAGACTTTGACTGTCTTAATTTTTTCTTCCAATTCAATTCAAGAAAAGGGATTCAAGAAAGGGAATTCTTGAAGAAAATTCAAGAAGAGGAAAGAAGGAAGAAAAGGAAATTTTCAAGAAAGAAAATTTCAGCCTAAAGGTCCAAGAATTGAATTCTTGAAAAAGAATTCAAGAAGAGGAACCAAGAAATAGAGATTTTGTCTTCATTGTTTTTCTGTGTGGATCACCATTGGAGGGTGAACATTTGGGCGCCTGGTGGAGATTCAGAGTTTGGATTTTGCGATACAGGTTAGTATCTTGATTTGAGATTAAATCTTATATAAACATCTTATATGTTTTTAATTCTTTTAAGGAGATTTGGGTTGAAGGTTTGGTGAAGATTTCATTAAGATAAAAAAATTTTGAAATCTATGATTCCGCCTTGCCACCGAACCTTACAGCCCGATATTACAATATGCGAGTGAAGCTAAAAACTTTTCGACCTGGCGACCTGGTACTACACCGGGCCGAAGCGTCTTAACCTCGGGAGTGCGGCAAGCTCTCACCAAACTGGGAAGGCCCTTATAAAGTGGTCGAGGCCCTTTCACATGAGGCCTACTATCTCGAGGACCTGGATGGTGCTAGGTTCCCCCGAACATGGAATGTTTTTAATTTGAGAAGATACTATCAGTAATGTAAGTTTTTTCTCCATTAGAAATAAAGACTTTCCTTTGCATAATGGGTTATTTGCCTTGCAGGAATGTCACTGCCCGAGGCCCAGCTCTCCGGGAGGCCTGCCTCGAGCCCAGCTCCAAGGCATCCAAGCTCGAAGAAAAGTCCTCCGGCACCAAGACCTAAGAAGCCCTCAGGCACTCAAGCCTCGAGCCCAGCTCCAAGGCATCCAAGCCTGAAGAAAAGTCCTCCGACACTAAGATCTGAGAAGCCCTCATGCACTCAAGCCTCGAGCCCAGCTCCAAGGCATCCAGGCCCGAAAAAAAGTCCTCCTGCACCATGACCTGAGAAGCCCTCAGGCACTCAAGTCCGGAGCCCAGCTCTCCGGCCAGCATGTCTCTAAGCCTAGCTCCAAGATGGTGACTCCTGAGCCATGTCCTCAGGCATTAAAATCCGGAGCCCAGCTCTCTGGCCAGCACGTCTCCGAGCCCAACTCCAAGATGGTAACTCCTGAGCCATGTCCTCAGGCATCAAAATTCGGAGCCCAGCTGGTGTGGGCACCAGGATCCGACAGAGGCTCCTCAACCCTCTGTGGATCTCAGATTAGGGTTCCACTTCTTTGTATATTGTAATAAGGCTTCAAGCCTCAAATTTGTAATTATCTTTTGCTTTGAATTGAGTCTATACCTTGACCAATTAGGTCAAATTGAGTCCTGTACTAAGTCGAGTCGTAAATCAAGTCCAATCTGAGTCTCTTAGAAGTATGGGACAATTGCAAGAGTGGGTCTTAAAATTTAGTCTCCTTGGAAGTGGTGCGGGCACCAGACTCAGAAGAAGACTTAAGGGCTCCATCTGGATCTCTGATTGACCTTGCCCGAAGAATTAGGATTTTCTGGTTTTGTAATAAGGGTTGACCTGATCAACTCAATTTTGAGTCTGTAATTTTGTCATTTCAATTTTTGTTGGGTCATGTTGACTCAGTCCAAGTCCAAGGCCCAGGTAGGTGTCATTCCCTTTGCCATAGGGCACCACATTTTCCAGCTACAAGTGGGTGCCACACTCCCTGCCACATCTCCATCCAGTGTACCTTGGTCCCCATGCCTCAAGTAAGCAGGTTCTTTTTTCTTGCACCACTAGGGGGAGAAATCCATCAAGATACCTCAATCCAAGGAGGAGACAACTTCTTTCCAGATAAACCCAACCCAGGATGGCAAGAATTTTTCTTGAAGAGAGGATCAAGGAGGTGCCCCACAATGTTCCATAAAAATCCAAGTTATAAAAGGGAAGAGAGCATGTCTTGGGGAGAAAATCAAGGAGGCACCCAAAAGTTTCCAAAAGTGCCAAAGCCATGAAAGGAAGAAGCCTAAACTTGTGGAGCAAGACTAGGAGGTGTCCAAATGAGCCAAACCATGAAGGGAAAATCCTTGATTCATGGAGAGATACTAGGAGACACCCCCATAACCTGCCATTTGGAGTTGATTTTCAAGTTTTCTTGGAGTTTTTGGGCTGCCCACTCATGGAAGGAGTCTTGGGAAGAGAATTTGATGCCTAAAGTGTGGGTTAGTCCTATTAGTCCCACATGGGAAATGTATAAAATTTTATTTCTTTGTTATGTCTATATATTCAACTCTATGTAACTCTTGAATTTAAAATGATGATGAATGAAATCAATTTCTGTGTGAGCAACTTTGTGTTTCTCTCTTCTGTACTTGTATTCAGGTGTTGAGCTCCGTGAGGGAGTAAATCCGGGTTCCCTAGGAACCTTGAGGAGGTGTGAGATCTCCAACCCCAAAACCCTAGCTTAGTCCACCCATCTCTACTCCACCACCACCAAACCCTAATTTTCCATCTTCATCCCATGGCCCCTCTCTTCCACATCGAAGCCGATCACCAGCATCCAGGTTCAGATCAACTGTTTCAACTACAGAGCCAGTTCAAAGGAGAGTCAGATCAGTATCAAGATCTCCGAAACTTCTACATCCAACAATCTTCATTAAGTACTCAGGTCAGTGTCTTTCTTTGAGTTTTTGGTTCTTTTTTTTGTTCTTCTTCTTCCAGATCCTGAGTTCGAGAAGAAGGCCAACCTTGCCATAGGACTACAATCCGAGGATCCATTGAGAAGATACCCCATCTCCAAGGATCCCACAATCTGCTCGAGAGTGTCCTTCAATTGAAGCAACGAGAGATATCACAGTCAGGTATAAAACCTTCTCTTCTCTCTTCGTCTGTTTCTTGAAAGAGGAGTAAACCCTAGGTCTGGGGGTTTCTCAATCCCCAGCGATCCTACTTCTGAGTTACTCTGATAATCCACTCCTTTTAATTGTGCTTTCTGTCATTTCTTAGTTTCTTTCAACATTAGTTTATCTTTCCTTTGAGTCAAAGCCGACTTCTGAAAATAAATAAATAAAAAAAATATATTAATTTTAATTTACTTCCGCATCGCATCATCTCTTTTGTTCCGCATCATTTTTGGTATCAGAGCTTTCGTTCTGCATCAGGAAGCAAGTAAGGAAAGAAGCCAAGTCAGCTCAGGGCCCACCTGTGCATCCTACATGGCACCATGACATCTTGCCATGTCGGCAGCACACTTGGCATGCAAGGATGCCCAATGGGGAGGACCACTTCACTTCGCTCTAGCCTTTTTCCCCTCCCCCTATCAAGCTCATTGCCATGCAAGGGTGGTCGGCCAAGGTGGAAGTCAATGGGAGTTGAAGTGGGGAATTCAAATCCCTTGCTTCAAGCCCTACAATCAAGTCTTCTTCCCAAATTGCTTCAACCTCTTTAGAAGGGAGAGACAAGATCCTTGGGCGCCTCCACCTAACACTCCCCATGTCAAGCCTTATACCAAAGAAAGGGTGTGCAACAAAGGAAGGAAGAAGAACATAAGCCATGCTACAAGCCCCTCTTCATGTCTTTTTCCAAAACAATGAAGATTTTTTCCAACTTCAAGGCACCATGATCCCTCCTCCTAGCCTTGCTTCATGCCATGCCCATTCAAGAAAAAGAAGAAGAAATTTTGTATTCTTGCATTTGAATTTCAAAATGGGCCTTGGGTGCCTATTTAAAGGACCCAACCCCTCCATTGTAAAAAATATTGAATGAATGAATGATTGAGTGATTAATGAAAAAGTTTGAGTTTCTTCCACCCTCCAACCATTGTCTCTTAGGCTAGGTTTGAGTGGAATTGCCTTCGTCCCCAGGGATGTCGAGTGGTGTGAGGCCACCGTTCGTCACCCTAGGGCGTCGTGAATCCTTCATCCTCCAGGACGTCGCGTGGTATGAGGCCACAATCCTTCGTCCTCCAAGACATCGTGGGGTGCGAGGCCCCAAGATATCTCCAACTTCAACTTCGAAATCCAGCCGGACACCGAGCTCGAAGCCCCTTCTCAACTCCATCTCAATTCCTTTCCATGCATCTCCACATTTCGCTGACCCTGCTTTTGTTTGCCTACAGGTCCTCCCTGGCATCTCGAGCGTTAGAGATAGTTAGCTTTGCCATCGTGACCTCCCAACCCCAAGCCAGTGCTCCCACGGGTTCGACTGCTCGGGCATCCAGGCCGCATCCGCCGAGTTGAGCGATCTCTGCACCGCACGCTCCAGAAGTTTGAGGTTTGCTTTCCCTTTATCTCCTAAGTAGATATTGTAGGTCGAGCTAGTCCTACCAGGGTTTCTTAATCCCGGGGTCCTGTTCTTGTTTTCACTTTTAGGGCTTTGAACTGCTAGCGTAAGCTTTCATTACTGTTCTTCATTTTTCTTACCTTTGCTTGTGATCGGGAATCGAAACCCTAAAAGAAAAATATCTAAGACTCATCAAACATAAAAAAAAAAATTCCTTGCATCATAAGCATCCATCCCAGCATCCCTAGCCCTAACCCCCTTGCGCCACATCAATCTTGGTATCAGAGCAAGGCTAGGACTAGTGCATTTGTTTCATTTTCTGCATTATGGTCAGTCCGTATATGGTCTGATCATTGGATTGTTTCTCTCTATAGAGACATCCAAATTTCATGATTTCTATTTTGTTAGATCGCATTAATTTCAAAGTATTGTTTTCTATTTTCTCAGATTTTATTTTAGTTTGCAGAGTTTCTACAAGCCGAAATACTGCCTAAAAAAATCTCAAGTCTGAATTTCAGCAAGCATCTCATGTTTTGATTCATTCATCCATCTAGCTTGTTTCTTGCATGTTTTAATTCCTGCATTTTGTTTAGCATTCACCCATCTAAAAGACACAAAAGAACATTAAAAATTTTAAGTCATTTCATTAGTCATTATTGTGCTTCATTTTACATAACTTATCTTAAGATCGTCAATTTAACATAGGGTCAGGATTTCATTACCTGTCCCTAGCCCAAAAACCACCACCCGGCATATCAAAACCTAGCCATTAACTAAAATCAATTAGACGTTTAATCTGCTCTAGTGAGCTAGGGACATCCACGAAGTCGGGTCGACCCAAGTGCCGAGCCAAGCTAGATTGCTTGTTGGTGTGTGCTTGAGTAGCTGGTGTCTAGGCAAGTGGTTCAGAGACTAGAGCCCGAAGGGAAGTGGGTTGGTTCACTTACCTGGCCAATTTCTAATTGGTGTCTAGGCAAGCAAAGAGGAACCTCCACTCACCTTACACTTACCTGGCTAGGTGCCAAGTTACTACTTCCAGGTTCATCTTCTTGACTTTACATTTGGAGAGATCTCCTAGGTTTAGCAAACCATAGCATCATTTTGTTACATGTGCACTAGATCAGGAACCTCTTTTCACCCACCTTCTCCACCCTCTACCAACACCATGGACCAACTACGAGCCGACATTGGAGCCTTAACCCAATCCATGACCCAGTTGATCAAAAGATGTGATCAAATAGAGGCCAGACTAGGACCCATAGAGGAAGCCGCTAGGCTCCGTGAGCGTTTCCAGAGAGCTCTCGCTTACAGAAGACCTGAGTCCTTTAGGAACCAGAGCCGTATCCCCGGATCCACCCAAGGTTATAGCCAGGCTTACCCAAGTTGACCAAGCCCGAACCGATCTGACCCCAGTCGACCAAGCCTAGCCCGACCCAGTCCTAGTCTTCCCAGTCTGAATCGACCCCAATCAAGTAGAGAGGACAAGGGTAAGGTTATTGAAGTCCATGGGAGACCCGATCCCCAAGGTAACAAACAGCTATAGGTGTCATAAACCTGAGCATTTTGCTAGTCAGTGCACCGCCCCTGCCCTACTTATGAATGAACCAATTAAAACTGAACCCGAACCCATTGTTGAACCTGAGGAAGACTTGAAGGTTGAACCCATTGAAAATCTAGGGAAAGAAACTCCTGAGCCCATTAAAGAATTGAAAGAAGACATCTGTGAATCAAGTTTAGTAAAGGAATATGGTGAAAATGGACCCCAGGTAGAATTCATCGAGGAACCAAAAGAAAAAGATCCTGAACCCATTAGAGACTGTGAAGGAGTAATTGAGCCAGGATCGAACATTATAGAGGATGGTGAAGGTTCACAAGTATTGCCCTTAGAGGAGGTCCACGAACAAGTCCCTATAGAACTACCCCAGGAAGTAGGCATCAGTTTTGAGGACTCTCAAGATAACATTCCCAAAGAACTTCCTAATGACCTTCCACCATCTAGGAACACCCATCTAGCCTTGGAACTTGCACCTGTAGAACAATGTCCAAATCTTAAGATTTTCCTGAATCACCAAGGTCTGTTTTATGTTTTCCATAAGCCACCCCAAGACTCCGATTCCTATTTTCTACCTTTCCCTGAACCTTCTCACATTTCTAGAGCCATGGGGTTAGCTTTTACTGAGATTACCAAAATGCGTGACTCCTTAGAGCCCATCCCTTTTTCCCTCTACTTCTGGTATACTTTATGGCATTTGCTAGGGATCCTTAATAACTTTTCTTGTGCATATCAGACTAGGGTCAAACCTAGAGAGTCAAAAGTCTATTAGGTTTAGACCCTAGGAGTCCAATAAAATTTTTTTCTCAATAAGATTGCATAGTTGAGTCTGCATTTTGTATCATGTTAGGATTATGCATTAAATACAATTTTTAAAATAATTTTGCTAATTCCCGAAAGCGAGCCAAAGAGTTTGAAATAAGGGATTTTGTAATGATTAGGCTCAGGCCTGAACGGTTTCCACCAGGAACCGTTAGGAAGCTTCATGCTCATGGGGCGGGTCCCTTTAAAGTGATTAGGAGAATGGGCCCTAATGCCTATGTGCTAGAATTACCTCCAGATTATGGAATTAGCTCGACATTCAATATCTCTGACTTAGTCGAGTATAAGGAACCCGCAAACATACCCAGCGAGCCATTTGGGCCTGACCTCCCTTTTGAGAGTGAACCTGAACTTAAGTGTCCACCCGCAAATATACCTGAGCGAGGAGAGCGGATCGAGCATGTCCTAGATGACCAAGCTATCACTACCCGGGGCAAAGGCTATCAATGTTACTTGGTCCGATAGCAAGGCCGACCCGAATCTGATGACTCGTGGATCACCTGGGAGGACTTGCAGCGCATCGATCCCGATATCCTGGAGAGGTACTAAAGCCAGACTAACCCTTACTCGATAGGGTCAAGTTCCTCCCACCCCGGGAGAATTGGTGTGGGCACCAGGATCCGACAGAGGCTCCTTAACCCTCTATGGATCTCAAATTAGGGTTCCACTTCTTTGTGTCTTGTAATAAGGCTTCAAGCCTCAAATTTGTAATTATCTTTTGCTTTGAATTGAGTCTGTACCTTGACCAATTAGGTCAAATTGAGTCCTGTACTAAGTCGAGTCGTAAATCGAGTACAATCTGAGTCTCTTAGAAGTATGGGTCAATTGCAAGAGTGGGTCTTAAAATTTAGTCTCCTTGGAAGCAAGTAAGGAAAGAAGCCAAGTCAGCTCAGGGCCCACCTGTGCATCCTACATGGCGCCATGACATCTTGCCATGTGGGCAGCACACTTGGCATGCAAGGACGCCTAATGGAGAGGACCACTTCACTTCGCTCTAGCCTTTTTCTCCTCCCCCTATCAAGCTCATTGCCATGCAAGGGTGATCGGCCAAGGTGGAAGTCAATGGGAGTTGAAGTGGGGAATTCAAATCCCTTGCTTCAAGCCCCCTAATCAAGTCTTCTTCCCAAATTGCTTCAACCTCTTTGGAAGGGAGAGACAAGATCCTTGGGCACCTCCACCTAACACTCCCCATGTCAAGCCTTATACCAAAGAAAGGGTGTGTAACAAAAGAAGGAAGAAGAACATAAGCCATGCTACAAGCCCCTCTTCATGTCTTTTTCCAAAACAATGAAGATTCTTTCCAACTTCAAGGTGCCATGATCCCTCCTCCTAGCCTTGCTTCATGCCATGCTCATTCAAGAAAAAGAAGAAGAAATTTTGTATTCTTGCATTTCAGTTTCAAAATGGGCCTTGGGTGCCTATTTAAAGGACCCAACCCCCTCCATTATAAAAAATATTGAATGAATGAATGATTGAGTGATTAATGAAAACGTTTGAGTTTCTTCCACCCTCCAACCATTGTCTCTTAGGCTAGGTTTGAGTGGAATTGCCTTCGTCCCCAGGGACGTCGAGTGGTGTGAGGCCACCTGTCCGTCGCCCCAGGGCATCGCGAATCCTTCGTCCTCCAGGACGTCGCATGGTGTGAGGCCACAATCCTTCATCCTCCGAGACATCGTGGGGTGCGAGGCCCCAAGATATCTCCAATTTCGACTTCGGAATCCAGCCGAACACCGGGCTTGAAGCCCCTTCTCAACTCCATCTCAATTCCTTTCCATGCATCTCCACATTTCACTGACCCTTCTTTTGTTTGCCTACAGGTCCTCCCTGGCATCTCAGGCGTTGGAGACAGTCAGCTTTGCCATCGCGACCTCCCGACCCCAAGCCAGTGCTCCCACGGGTTCGACTACTTGGGCATCCAGGCCGCATCCGTCGAGTTGAGCGATCTCTGCACCGGGCGCTCCAGAAGTTTGAGGTTTGCTTTCCCTTTATATCCTAAGTAGATATTGTAGGTCGAGCTAGTCCTACCGGGGTTTCTTAATCCCGGGGTCCTGTTCTTGTTTTCACTTTTAGGGCTTTGAACTGCTAGCATAAGCTTTCATTACTGTTCTTCGTATTTCTTAACTTTGCTTGTGATCGGGAATCGAAACCCTAAAAAAAAAAATATCTAAGACTCATCAAACATAAAAAAAGAAATTCCTTGCATCATAAGCATCCATCCCAGCATCCCTAGCCCTAACCCCCTTGCACCACATCACCAGCTCTCCGGCCAGCACGTCTCCGAGCCCAGCTTCAAGATGGCGACTCCTGAGCCATGTCCTCAGGCATCCAAGTCCAGAGCCCAGCTCTCTGGCTAGCACATCTCGGAGCCCAACTCCAAGACGGCAACTCCTGAGCCATGTCCTCAGGCATCAAAATTCGGAGCCCAACTCTCTATCCAGCATGTCTCCAAGCCTAGCTCCAAGACGGTGACTCTTGGGCTATGTCCTCAGGCATCCAAGTTAGGAGCCTAGCTCTCCAGCCAGCATGTCTCCGAGCCCAGCTCCAAGATGGCAACTCCTGAACCATGTCCTCAGGCATCAAGATCCGGAGCCCAGCTCTTCGGCCAGCATGTCTCCGATCCTAGCTCCAAGATGATAGTTCCTGAGCCCTATCCTCAGGCCACCAAAATCCAGAGCCCAGCTCTCCAACCAGCATGTCTCCGAGCCCAGCTCCAAGATGACAGTTCCTGAGCCCTATCCTCGGGCCACCAAAATCTGGAACCCAGCTCTCCGGCCAGCACATCTCCGAGCCCAGCTCCAAGATGACAACTCTTGAGCCCTGTTCTTAGGCCACCAAAATCTGGAGCCTAGCCCTCCGGCCAGCGTGTCTCCAAGCCCAGCTCCGAGAAGACAACTCCTGAGCCCGACCTCAGGCACTCAAGCCACGAACCCAGCTCCAAGGCACCCAAGCCCGGAGAAAAGTCCTCCAGCACCAAGACTTGGGAAGCCCTCGGTTACTAAAGCCTCAAGCCCAGTTCCAAGGCATCCAAGCCTGGAGAAAAGACCTCCGGCACCAAGACCTGAGAAGCCCTCAGGAACTCAAGCCTCGAGCCTAGCTCCAAGGCACCAGGCCCGGAGAAAAGTCCTCCAGCACCAAGACCTGAGAAGACCTCAAGCACTCAAGTCCGGAGCCCAGCTCTCCGGCCAGCACATCTCCGAGCCCAGCTCCAAGATGGCGACTCCTGAGCCATGTCCTCAGGCATCAAAATCCGGAGCCCAGCTCTTTGGCCAGCACGTCTCCAAGCCCAGCTCCAAGATGGCAACTCCTGAGCCATGTCCTCAGGCATCAAAATCCGGAGCCAGCTCTCTGGCCAGCACGTCTCCGAGTACAGCTCCAAGATGGCAACTCCTGAGCCATGTCCTCAGGCATCAAAATTTAGAACCCAGCTCTCCAACCTGCATGTCTCCGAGCCCAGCTCCAAGATGGTGACTCCTGAGCCATGTCCTCAGGCATCAAAATCTGGAGCCCAGCTCTCCGGCCAGCATGTCTCCGAGCCCAACTCCAAGATGGCAACTCCTGAGCCATGTCCTCAGGCATCCAAGTCCGGAGCCCAGCTCTCCAGCCAACACATCTCCGAGACCAGCTCCAAGACAGTGAGGCTCGAGCCCATACAAGATGGAGCTCCCCTCTCTGACCTCCCCGCATTGAAAAAAAAAAGAGAAGAAAAGAAAAGGGAGGAGAAGGGGGGAGGAGAGAAAACATTCACACCACGAGAAGAAGAAAAAGCCGTATTAGCCAAACTATTTTTCATTACTTGAAAGAAATACATTACATTATCCCTCGGGCCCTGACAAGCCAGGCAGCCCAGTCCAACAAAAAAAAGAAAAATTCCTACAAGGAGTCCTACCCTATTGAGCCGGCACCTTCCCTGAGCGGTGTATGGCTATGACTTCCCCCTCCTCCACCTCCGCTACGGGGGCACCTTCCTGAGCAGTCTTTGCCGGAGGGGCTGGTTCAGTTGCTGACACCGTCGGGACCGACTCAGCTATCTCCGCCTGTGGCACTGGATTGGCCATCGTCGCCACCAAGTTTGGCTCGACATGGCCAAGTGCCTCAGGGGCCACCTCTGGGAGAGGTCCGGCTGGAGCGGCTCCCTGCCCCGTTGCAGCCACCGCCAGAGCTGGAGCCTTCTTGCTAGGAGCCCGGAGCATGACCAATCGCTCCTCGAAGAGGATCCCCCATAACTGAGTGCGACAGTAGGCGAACCCCTTGGCGAAGGAGTCCATCGCCACCTCCTTGAAGTCCTTTATATATTTGGGGGAGGCCTTGAAAGTGGCCACCACGTCGGCGGCCTCCTTCCTTGTGGCCTCCACCCGGTGCCTCGCCTCGACCAGCTGCTCTCCCGCTTGGACCAGCTGCTCTCCCGCCTTCTCAGCCTGGCGTATCGCCATCGCCATCCCCTTCTCGGCAATCTCAGTAGAATGGGCAGCAGCGGTAGCCTTCTCCTCCACCTCCGTGGCCCTCTTCTCAGCGGTCGCCACCTTCTTCTCAGTAGAGGCAGCCCTTTCCCTTGCCACCTCTGACTCGGCCCGGAGCTCCTTCAACCTGGTCCTCTTTGACTCGAGCTCTCCCTCAAGCTCCTTCTTGATCCGGGCGGCGTCGGTGACCTCGGCCATGAGGCTCTTAACCTTCAGGTTAGCCTCCCGGGTCTCCTCATCCTTCCGACCCACCTCGGTCCTCAGGGACTCGAGCTCCGCCTACCGCTCCTTGTCCCTTTTGGCCCATTGCGATAGTAATCCCGGATGAGGATCAGTTCTTTTCCTTGCTGCATCAAAGAAAGCCCGTCAGCTATGATGCTAAAGGAGGTCATAAGCAATAAAGATGGGTGAAGAGGAACTTACAGCATAGAGGTTGGCGAAGGATGAGCTGACGATGTCACCCAGAAGTCTCCCGCTCCCTTCTCACCGGTCGCAGGACTAGACTGAGAAGTCCATCATCCGCTCAATGAGGCTCGGGTCCTTCATCAAGGAGACATTGGGCCCCAATCGGAAAGGGACTCGGTGATAGTCCCTATCTCTCTTTTTTGCCGACTCGGATCCCTCGATGGCGGAGGGCACCTTCAATGCCAATTACGAGCTCGACACCACTTCGGACCACACCTGGGGTGCCGGCCTCACTTCTTTCAGCTCCCCGTCCTCCTCGACGTCGACGACCTCCGAAGGGCGGGCTCCTACCCTGGCGATGATGGTAGCCAATCTGGCCAGGATGACCACCTCGGGCTTGGGCACCGAGGCTGGGTCATGCTACCCTGAAGGCTCCAGGACGGGCTCGGCCGCCCTCTTCTACCTTCATTCAGAAATCAATGCATCTGGCCCGGCCTGCACCGGCCTCGCACCATCATCGGCATAAGCCCTCTTCAGAGCAGGCTCGCCGGCTTCAGCTGCCTGCTCTCATTCCTCGGAGAATGAGAGCAGCTCATCCATGGAGAATTTCATTCTTGCACCAAAGAAGACACGGTCAATCCCAAGTTCAAAAAAAAAAAAAGAAAGAAAGAGAGAAGAAGAAAAATGAAGAAAGAAAAAGGGAAGGGGTGACCAAGTCGAACTCACCCGACTCCTGCATCGAGCCGACCCCGTCCTAGTGGAGATTCCGCTCTGATAGCAGGACCTCAAGTGAGGGGATCTCGAACGATCTGAGCAGCTCATATAGGTCGAGGTCGGCTGCTTTGACGGAGGAGTTCCTATTGGGAGACCGATCTGGGTCGCTCCAAACCCAGTCGATCCCTTCGACTGAGGCAAAGAAATACCTACTCTTCCATCCCTTGATGGAAGAGGGGAGCTTGAACCTAATGCCCCGAGGGCGAGAAGAAAGGGACCATCACCCCTCCTCGGTAGGGTGGCCTTTCAGGGTGAAGAAGGCCCTAAACAGGGAGAAATGGGTGACGATCCCGTGGAAGTGACATAGAACGATGAAACAGAAGATCGTTCTGATAGCATTGGAGACCAACTGGGCAGGAACAAGGCGGTAGTTGGCCAGAAAGGAGAGAAAGAAAGGATGGACAGGAAATTGGAGACCCCTGGTGAAGGCCTCCTCATAGAAAGCAATCCACCGAGGGCCACTAGATGTGACCCGCTCCCCCGGACGAGGAACAGAAAGGTGGATGGACTCGGGGATGTCGTAGGCACCCCGGATGGTCGCGAGATCCTCAGCGGTGATCACCAAAGCAATCCCTCCAAGACCTGTCGATCGAGAAGGTTCGAGTTCAGGAACAGAGCAGGGGGAGGAACAAGAAGGAGAGCCAAGCGAGGTGGGGGAGTAGACCCGGGTTTCCTAATGGCTACAGGATCGTAGGAAGGTCTCCTACTGAACTCATAGCATGCCGCCTCCCTTTCCTCATCGAAGGAAGGAGTCCTCGGCCGGGAAGGTCCGGCCTCGACTTGGCAGGAAGGACGGAAGTTCATGCCAAAACGGTCCATAGAAGAAGAAGAGAAGGATGAAGGAAGACCTACAATGACCCCTAGTCGACGAGGAGGGAGAAGAAGAAGGAGCTAACCTGCTAAGAGTCTAGGAGGATGATAGCGGCCGGAGAAGAAGGAGGAGAGGACCTCTGTACGATGCCGGGTGCAAAAGATTTGAAAGAAAGTAAGTCTCAAAAAACTTATCCTTCTTTTCGAGGCAACCTACGCCCGACCGTACCGTTACAGCTCTTCTAAGAGATGCTCACCACGTGTCACTGATCGACGGGGCCAGCACCTCAATCCGATCGTGGCTGCTCTGACTTCCATGCCTATCATAACTGCACCTCATACATGGCCGCGTGGCACCCCTGTATAGGCTCGAAGGACCGCCATGCGAAGCACCACCGATATCGGTCATTATTACACCAGATTTCTTCACCTTTCCATGTCAGCACCGCAATTACTCCCTTCACCCTGAGCGCCACGTGCCAATGAGCCTCGGGAGTGGGGGGCAAATGATGTGGCTAGATCGCTGACATGGGGCTGGCAAACTGACATGGAGTCCCCATCAGATGCCATGCTGGATTTTCAACATGGGCCCCTTTGCCGGGTTGAGCTCTCCCAGAGCGACGGGGTCGCCCGTCAGAGCCGAGCTCCATCCTCCGCCAGGTCGATTCCCGCCGGGTTGGGGATGGCTAGGCCGGAGCTGAGCACAAGTCCCCATCTAAGGCAAACCCCTTAAGGTCGGGCCCCGTGGTCAGGAGTCGAGCTTAAGTCTCCTCGGCCATGAGGAGCCCCTCCGAGGTTTGATCCCCTAGGCTGGACGGCACCCTGCCCACCTTCGTCAGGTCGAGCTCGTTCGAAGCCGAGTTTAGCTGGTCCAGAGTTGAGCTCAACCCTCCTCCGCCCAACCGAGCCACCTCGAGGCAAGCCCCTCGAAGGCGGGCCCCACCTTTTCAGCTCGGTCCCCAGCTCAGGTAGAGGCGCCAACCACCAAGGGAGCTGTGCCTCCTCTCCAAGGACAACGGTGAACCTCCCTAGGGTTGTACAGCAGCGCCCGCCATGCCGCCATTAATGCCCACGGTCGTCACTCACACCAAAAGGAAAAAGAGCTCACATCAAGGTGCCATGCTCCCACCAACCTACCGTACCACCAGGGAAAGGACCCGACCGGATAGCGCAAGTCCCGAGGGCTGCGACCCGTCGATCGGTGTCCAGCCAAGCTTCCAGGAAAGGGGCAAGCAGAAGGAATGTCAGAGCGTATGGAAGCTTTCATGGCTATCTGACAGGAGAGGCATCCCGTCTATGGCACAATACCTCGTCGCACACATCTGACGACACGGGAAGATCCCGAGGCAAGCCAAAGTAAAAAAATCCAGCTAGAGTAAGCCAAAAGTAAGCAAGCAAAGAAACAAGGGAGAGAGGCCAGACAAGAGGATTCTACCACCTCGGCCATCACCTCTCCCAGCTCATTCTCATTTCCATATACACTACACTCACTCCTCCTAGCATGGAGCTCATCCCGAGGGGCTTGACCAGGAGGATTTGTTCTCCTAGATCATCACTGACTTGACCGTCGGAGCGACCCCACCGGAATCCCCGGCCCGGGTCACTAACGTTGTTTCTTGCAGGTCCCGAGGCACCGGAGGCATCCCCGGTAGGCGGACACGCGACCCTCGACGCCACCAGCAGCTACGGGCCATGGCGATCCGGGTGGCAACACTATCATTAAAGGACCTCACACACCCATGATCATGGAAAATGGTATTGCTACTCCCAAGATTCAAGATGATTGAGATAAGCAAGATATTAAACTAGTTGAATTGAATGCCAAGGCTATAAATTTACTATATTATGCTTTAGATCCTAATAAATTTAATAATATTTATATATGTACTTCAGCTAAAGAAATATGGGATATATTTGAAGTAACCCATGAGAACTAATCAAATAAAACATCTAAAATTAATATGCTTGTTTGTACATATGAAATATTTAGAACAGAGCCTAGTAAAACTATCACTGAAATGTATACTAGATTGACCAATATTATCAATAGCTTAAAAGGTTTGGATAAATCTTATTCTAACTATTAGCTTGTTGATAAAATTCTTAGGACTCTTCCAACTTTATGGGATGCAAAGGTCACCGCTATACAAGAGGCCAAAGATCTCAACACTTCTTCTCTTAAGCAACTCCTAGGTTTACTTATGACCTATGAGCTAGCCTTGAAGCAAAAGAGTGAGAAAATTAAGAAGAAGAAAAGACCATCACCCTTAAGTCAACTACAACAACAAAGGAAGAAGCTAGTGATGACTTGAATAAGGGAGATGAAGATGATAACATGGCTCTTATCTCAAGAAAATTTAGAAGATTCATGAGAAAAAGAAACATGGCTAAAAAAGAAGCCTGATAGAGAAGGAGAAAGAAAATGAGCAACCAATCTATTTTAAATGAAAGAAGTAGGGATCCTACAAGATGGATGGCCCACTATTCAAGAAAATTTCATAAAAATATAAAAAGAAGGCAATGATAGCAACATGGAGCGACGATGAGGACTCTAACTCTGAAGAGAAAATATAAGAGGTTGCAAACCTATATTTCATGGCACATAAGGGAGAGGTAAGGTCTGCAACTGATGTTGACTTTATTTTTGAAGAACTTCAAGATACTTTTTCTGAACTTATGAATGATTTCAAAAAGTTTAAGCTATGACATAGGAAATAAAAAATCAAATTCTTAAGTTAACTAATACATAAGAAAAACTTTCAAAAGAAGATGAAATATCAACTCAAGAAAATAAGTTTTTGAAGGAACAAAAGCTTGCTTTGACAAAAGAAAAAGAAAAGCTATCAAAAGTAGATGAAACCTTAACCAAGAAAATAAAATTTTGAAAGAAGAAATGAAAAAGATTAAGTCTTTTGTTGAAAAATTTACTCTCAAAAAAACTTGAAATGCTTTGGAATAGTCAAAAAGCCATTTTTAACAAAGCTAGATTAGGATTTAAACAATGAAAATAGCAAAAGTATTTTAAAAATTTCTTTGTTCAAGTATCATCTAGTATTATATGTCATTGTTGTGGTAAACTAGGATATAAAGCTTATTTATGTGATCATAGAAAATTAAATAATATTTAAAAAGTTTGAATTCCAAAAGAAACCACCATTACTAATCCAAAAGGATCCAAGATTGCTCAGATACTTAAAGTTTCTACTTGATTTTCTTTGTAGGTATGTCTTGCAACCAAGAAAAAGAAAAAACTTTGGTACTAGATAGCAATACTCAAGATATATGACCAGAGATATGAAGTAATTCACATTTATTAAAGCTCTAATTGGAGGAAATGCAATAGTGATAATGAAAAAGGAAAGATCATTGGAATCGATAAAATTTGTATCACCCCATCTACTTTTATAGAAAATATTTTGTTGGTAAATGATTTAAAATATAATTTATTTTGTATTAGTCAATTTTGTGATAAAGACTTTAAAGTAGTATTTGATCATCATTATGCATTATTTTTAGACTCAATAAAAATAAAATAATATTCATTGGACATAGATATGAAAACACCTACATAGTAGATCTTGATGATCTTTCTATGTAAGATGGTCAATATCTAGTTGCAATGAAAATCAAAGTCAATAAGGCTAGTTGGTTATGGCATTATAGATTAGGACATGCTAGCATGCATTTACTTTCTAAATTAATTAAAAAGGATCTTGTAAAAGGTTTATCAAAACTCAATTTTAAAAAGAATAAAATTTATGATGCATGCCAATTTAGAAAACAAACAAAAAGTTCTTTCAAATCAAAAGGGATAATTGCAACATCTTGACCCTTAGAATTAATTCATATGGACTTGTTTGAACCCACAAGAACTACTAGTTTAGGTGAAAAAATATAGTCATATAATTATAAATGTTTTTTCTTGTTTTACATGGATTATATTTTTAGCATACAAAGATGAAGCTTCTTCGGCCTTTACTAAATTTTATCAAAAAGTTTCAAATGAAAAAGTTTATTCAATTGTTTGCATTTGTAGTGATCATTGAATCGAATTTGAAGATCAAGATTTTAAAAAAATTTGCAATGAAAAGGATATTGAATATAATTTTTCTGCACCTAAGACATCCCAATAAAATGGGATTGTAGAAAGAAAACATAGATCATTGAAAGAAATGGCACGCACCATACTATATGAAAGCAATCTCCCAAGATATTTTTGGGTGGAAGCTATCAACACAACATGCTATATTTTGAATCATGTTTTGATCCATTTGATTTTAAAGAAAATACCTTTGAAGTTTGAAAAGATCGAAAACCAAATATAAAGTATTTTCATATTTTTGGATGCCAGTATTTTATACTAAATAATGAAAAATAAAATTTAAAAAAATTTGATGCCAAGTCAGGTGAGGGTATCTTTCTAGGATACTCCACATCTAATAAGGCATACAAAATGTTCAATAAAAGAACCCTTCTTGTTGAAGAGTCCATCTATGTAATATTGATGAATTTAACAATAAATATTATAAAAAAGATGATGTTTTGGATGATGATACAGGTCATCAAAGGATGAGAAATTTGATACTAAAGGATGCACACTCCAAGGACCATGAAGAAGATCAAAAGGAGAAAAAAAAAGAGAAAATCTCATCAGGATAAAATAATCTACCTAAAGAATCGAGGTATGTCCATGGATATGCAAATGAATTAATCATAGGTGATCCATCAAAAGGGAAAAAACTCAATCTTCTCTTAGAAATGTTTGTGACTACTTAGCTTTTGATCTCTAATAGAATCTAAAAATATAGAAGGAACTGAAAAAAACCTAATTATATTAATGCAATGCAAGAAGAATTAAATCAATTTTAAAAAAACAAGATTTGGACTTTAGTAGAAAGACCACCTAATTTTTCAATAATCGAGATAAAATAAGTTTTTAGAAATAAGTTAGATAAAAATAGAACTATTACTAAAAATAAAGTTAGATTAGTTGCTAAGAGATACAATCAAGAAGAAGGCATTGATTTTGATAAAACTTTTGGCATTAATTTTGATAAAACTTTTATACTTGTTGCTAAATTAGAAGCAATTAGGTTGTTACTTACATTTGTATATTTCTTAAATTTTAAACTATATCAAATGGATGTTAAAAGCATATTGTTAAATGAATACATAGTTGAAGAGGCTTATGTAAAACAACTACCTGGTTTTAAAAATCACTCTTGTCCAAATCATATTTATAAATTATATAAAGCTTTATATAGTTTAAAACAAGCTCCATATGCATGATATGATAGATTAAATAAATTTTTACTTGAAAATGATTTTATAAAAGAAAATATAGACACTACTCTATTTTTGAAAAGAAAAAATGATGACTTATTAGTGGTGCAAATAAATGTTGATGATATTATTTTTAGTACTACTAATAATTTTTTTTTGTCAAGAATTTGCTAAGTTAATGTAGGAAAAGTTCGAGAGGAGCATGATGGAAAAGCTAAACTTTTTTCTCAAACTCCAGATCAAACAAACTAAAGAGAAAATCTTCATCAACAAAGCAAAATACACTAGAAAAATACTCAAGAAATTTAGGATGGAGATTACAAAATCTATAGGCATATCTATGAGTCCCTCTTGTAAGCCTGACAAAGATGAAAATGAAAAGAGTATCGATCAAAAATTATATAGAGGTATCATTGATTCTTTATTTTGTCTTACTGTAAGTAGACCATATATTATATTCAGTGTTTGTATATGTGCTAGATATCAGTTAAATCCTAAGAAATTATACTTGCTAGCTATTAAAAAAATACTTAGATATTTATCTAGTCTATTGATATTGGATTATAGTACTCTAAATAATCATCAATTAAACTAATTGCATATTCAGATGTTGATTTTGCTGAATATAAATTAGATAGAAAAAGCATAAATGGAATATGTTAATTTTTTAGAGTTAATTTAATCTCCTGGTTTAGTAAGAATAGTGCTCTACAAGCCAATCATATTTTATATGTGATAGAAACTTTTTATAAATTCTTTCTACTCATATATGATATTTATTAATAAAGAGGCATTTTTATTTCATCATTTGCTATGTCTTATACACTGTCATAAGATTATGATGAACCCTATAAATTAAGGCAATAGATTTAGTGTTATGATAAGTTTATAATAATGAGACCTAAAATCCTATAAATCCTAGTTTAAAATATTTTCAGTCATAGGATTATCGAGTTGGGTATTGATATTTTCAGTAAGACTAGCACATCCTATGTGATGGAAAGAGTGGTTGATCTCATGACTATTTATATAGAGATACTAATATAAGGATGTGGGTACACATTTAAAAATAAGTTCACCAAATTAATTCATCATGAGAATGTCTTATGGAGTCTTACTTATCAAAAAATGGTTCTTTAAGTGAAAGTTGTGCAAGTGATACTTAGACATGAGATCACCATAAAACATTGTACACATGAATCCATATTTTGGTTCATACTCATTCATGACTAAATCATATACAGGGTGTTCTTAGATGTGATAAATTATGTATGAAGGTTGTGAGTAGGTCAACAAGGAATCAATCATTCCTAGTAAGAGAAATTTTATCCTATATAATCTCATCATATGATGACTCAGGGAGTCTTTGATCAAAGCAGAATGAAATTAAAAATGGTTTCTAATCTTTCATCAATCTAGTCTTCATTATAGGATTAAGATTCAAATGAATCAAGTGTTAAGCTTTGATAATATTTCATAACCATCGCTTATGCAGGATAAAAGATGATCGAAGGATTAAATATATGGTAACTTGCCACTGAAGAGTATTTTAATAATTTCTATCAAATTTCTTATCTTCTAGGTAGGCATGGTATATTGTTAGATGTCAATCATGTTTTATAGGTTTTTATCAATTAAAATGATTAATTCATATGTCAATTATAAAGAAGTTCTAATTTGACAACTTGGGTTGACAAGAGTTTGACATAATTCGATTACTCGAGTTCTAATTGAACTAGAACAATATGTACCTAGACCTACTATTGGCTAAATATGGAGCCCAAAGGATCACACATGCTAAGGAATTGGTTAAGGAAGTCAATTATATTTTTAATGGATCTTAAGATCCTGATTGGCTAGCTAATTAACATGCTATCAATGTTGGCTAGCCTAACCTAATTGGATTGGATTTGTTTGCTTGCTATTTGAGTTAACCAATTTAAGTAGAACTTAAATTAGATTATTCTTCAAGTATTCATCCAAAATGAGATGCCACAAGGCCTTATCCACACAACAAGCCGAGAGTCCCAAGTACCTTGGACTCTTGGCATGCATGAGAAGAAATGGTGCAAGAATGGCATGCAGAAGGACCAAAAGTCCTTATGTTGCTTAATCACTTTTTTGAGATAATGTTTATCTCTCCCTCTCTCTCCTCCACACTTCGTGGATGAGTATTTGACTGGCCAAGATATTTAAATTTGGTGCACTTTTATGGTTGGTGTGAAAAGGAAATAGTGTAAGTTTATTTTGGTGCAAGAAAAAGGACTAAAAGTCCTTCTGCATTAGGTTAAGACCTATGTGGCACCTTCTGGCTTATCCTATCTTATCCCCATGCCCACTAATGTTTTTGACCAGGTCTTAGGCCATGTGGAAGAAAGAAAAACCTTTGATTAATGAAGAGACACGAGATATGTCTCTTGGCGCAAAAAACTCCAAAATGACATATCTATATGATATTTTCATCATATTTTTCTCCATCAGACTTCTTCTTTAAGAGACTTATCTGATACATTGTATATCAGATAAGTGGTGGGGAATGGGTGTGATTAACACTACCTCTCAAACTATAAATAGGTCTTAGTGATAAAGTCTGAGGTATCCAAGTTTGTCTGAATAGTTCTCTTCCTTTCCTTATTAAGACAAGTTTTTAAGATTAAGACAAGTCTACCATGTTAAGATAAGAGCTTATAAGAGAATTAAAAAGGATAAAAGGATAGTAAGAGAAGTTTTAGAGAGATCTTGAGATACCCTTCAGTAGGGTACAAGTCCTAGCAAGGCTAAAAGACTATTAGGAGGAAAAATTCAGCAAGCAAGCTTTAAAAAGGAGTGCTTCCTTGATCCAATACCTATGTTGATCATCTCTAGAAGGCATATGCTTGTGTGCCTATATAAATATTAGGATTTAGCATTATAGGTACTATTCTAAATCCCTTAGATATTGCCCTAATTAGTTGTTGTATTCAAGGGATCCTGGATCTAGGATTTTGGTTGACTAGGATTTCAATAATAAAAAATTTTGAAATCCAATCTTCTGGTGCGTAACCATAACCCAACATCCATTAGCTTAATAAGCTTTGGCCAGCAGAAACTGATGCATATCTTAAAAAGATGGGGCTAAAGTATATGGCTGATTAGCTTTAGTGTAAGTGAGAGATTGTTAAATGTATATCCTAGAAACCAATCTGCTAGGCATATATACTTTCTTTTAAGGATATAAAATTATATTTAATATTTTAAAATTGGAATATTTATCCCTATGTGTTTTATATGTATCCATGTATTGTCCAAGGAATTAATGGATAATGATCATTCTCCCATTCATTTATCAAAAATCCCGACATGATACAGGTCATGGAAACTTGTCAAATCTTAAGCATCTATCGTATACTAGGCTTAATTATCTTGAGTCCAATTATGATTTTCTTGAAAACTCTTTTCTAATATTGATATGGCAACATCGCTGACATGGAGCGTACATCAGACCCAGCTGGCCGCCGGCAGTGCCATGTGGCGTTCTCTTCTGTGCTCTCCTTCCAGGTGGCTTGACCAGCGGTCATTCCCACCTCAAGCCAAGCTTAGCACCTCTGCCACTTCATCAGGTGTCGACCCAGGTGGGGTCCACCTCGATCGAAGTGGGCCTACCTCTACTCCTTCACCAGGTGGAATCCCCTAATGGGCCCACCTCGTCGAAGTCGAGCCAGGCACCCCTGCTCCTTCGCCAGTGATGCGAGACTAATATGCATGCAATTTTTTTTGTATGTTTTATATGTGGGGTTAGGTGATTAATTCCTGAATTTTAGATCAAAATTAGTTGTAGGGAATTTTGTATAAATTTTTGAATCCAAGCATGCAGATTAGAACCTAGAAAAGTACTAAAGAAGGATCGTCGGAGCTGAGAAGCCTCGGTTAGGGCAAGTTCTCCTACAATAATGAGACTGGAGGTAGAGGGGGTGTACCTGACAATGTCTGAAGTGCCCGGTGAAGATTGCAGTGAAGGGATCTCTCATTCCTCGATGGATGCGGCTTAGAAAATCGAGCCAAAGACCCGCGGATACCCGGCTTTCTGCTCGGTGGTCCGATTAAGGCTTGGCTGGAGTCGTTGGATTCGTAGGAACTCGGGGACCTGCAAACAACCTATCAGGGGTTAGAAAACTCAGAGGAAATCAAGAAAACAAAGGAAAACAGCAAAGGAAAGAAAGTTTTGGAGGGGACTGAAAGGATGGTTGGCGGCAGGAAGATGGTTGCAAACACCGGGAAGAAGAACTCTCAAACCCCTTTATGCACACAGCAGCGTAACACTCAAAGCAATAGAAGAACTCAAGGTTTATTTCATATATCAAAATCTCTCCTCATACAAGAGGCTAGGGTCCTTTAAATAGATCCTTAACCTTGGGCTCCAAGTAAGGGCACATAAGTCTTTATATAAGAATCATTTTCCCTCTCAAACCCTAGCTAGAAAATAAGGAAACATTAGGTAAAAAATCTCTAAAAATTCTCTTGACTTGGCCAACACTCCAAGGATGCCTAGGGGGGCGTGTTGGGCTTCTAAGAGCAGCAAGGGGCTGGCCCAAAGGGGCTCGGGCACATGGGTTTGGGCCTCTGGAAGCTGGGATGGCCTGGTAGCCTGGTATCTGGAATATTCCCTGGTATCTTGCTTCTTACGGGCTTGGGCTTGGCGCCTGGGCTTGATTTCTTTGGGCTAGGATGTAGATGGATCTCTTGAATCATGGATGCCCTTATCTATGAATATACTTTGGCATCTGGAAGGGAATCTGGGCATCTGGAGGGTATCTGCAAGAAATCAGGATTTTTGAATTTTCCTCCTGGGGTCTTCAAATCTTCAAGCTAGGTTGGACTTGGGCTATACTTCCATGTCTTCAATCTAGTTGGACTTGGTCTTCACTTGTATGATATAGTCTTAAGTCTTCAGTATGCTTAGACAGGACTCAAAAAAGTAATATTAGCTCAACATGAGCTGACTAGCATTGAACTGAACTAGCTCAACATGAGCTGACTAGTACAGAACTGAAATAACAACTCAAAAGACTCAAATAATAACTAAAATGGACTCAGATGGACTAAGCCCTTATTACAGATGGACTCATAAATTATTGATTAATTCATAGAGGGTTGAAAATCCTCTATCTTATTCTGGTGTCTTTGGTATCCCCACCAATTCTCCCGGGGTGGGAGGAACTCGACCCTATCTAGTGAAGATCAGACTGGCTCACATATCTCTCGAAAAGGTCTGGGTTGAGACATTGTAAGTCCTCTCAAGAAACCCACAAATCGTCCGACTCTGGCCGGCCTTACCATCGGACCAGGAAGCGTTGATAGCCGCGGCCCTAGGTCATGATGGCTTGATCGTCCAGGATACGCTCGATCCGCTCTCCTCTCTCAGGCCAAATTTGTTAGTGGACACTCTGGGTTAGGGTCACTCACAACAGGAGGGGATAGGTCTAAAAGCCTCACTAGGTATCGCTGTCGGTTCCCTATACTCAACCAGGTCTATAATATTGAAGGTAGAACTAATGCCCAAATCCGAAGGCAATTCTAACACATAGGCATTTGATCCAACCTTCTTTAATACTTTAAAAGGTCCGGCTCTACGAGCATGAAGCTTCTTTTAGGCCTATGCCTAACCAAGATAGAATCCACTACATCAAATTCTTTGATCCATCTTCGGGAATTAGCCAGTTTGTTTAAAATTAGTGTAGGTGGTGAACATGCTGGGCACATGCAGACTCCTAACAAACGATTCAAAGGACTCAAACCTACACCTAACAAACTCGACTAAAGAGATTTATTAGGTCTTAACTACCACTTGGGCATGGGGGCATGAGTCATGGTTGATGGGTGACATGCAAAAGAAAATTTGCTAGTAACTCCTAATAGGTGCCAGAGGGTCTGCCAAAAGTAGGTAGCAAATGGGATGGGCTCTATGGATCCTTGCAACCTAGTAACCTCAACAAAGTATAAACTAATAGTTCTAGACACATGAGAAGACTCGGGAAAGGATAGGAAATAGGAAGTGGGTTCAGAATTAGTCTGGTAGGGTGGAGAAAAAGGTTTAGTTGGATAAAGTAGGATAAAAGAAGGGGCGTCAGGGACTAATCCTAGACTAATAAGGCTAATCTTACGAGATTGTGGAATATCTATCGGCAAGAAAATGTCCATGCTATGGAAGGATGGGTCAACAATTTCTGGGAAGAGATCTTCAATAGGAATGGCAGGAAGGGATTCATCCTAAGGGCAATGGGTTAAGTAAGCCAAATCCTGAATAAAGTCTTCTTGTTCATGGAATTTAGGAATAGGCTCTACAATTAGATCATTTTCTAGTGTTTCCTCAGGTAAAATCCTAGTATCAGAGTTCTCTTCCTCTAATTGTTCTTCCACTATAGCTTTAGGTTGGATGTGGTCAAGGTCAACTAGCTCTGGGTTGGTTTTTACCTGGGTATCTACTGGGTCAACTAATTCTAGGTCTACTAAAGGTGTCTCCTCTTCTCCTTCATACTCATCCACTAGGCTCGCATAGCTTCATACACTTCCGCATTAATGTAAGCCTTGTCAATCTCAGGAATGGTTGGAGAAGGTCGGCTAGGGGAAAATTGGCTAGGTCCTGGTTTCTGATTATGGACACTAATCCTAGTAGGTTCAGGTTGCCTAAGGGGTAGTGGCTCACTACTGGGCTCATATTTAGGGGTACTAATCCTATGGGGTTCAAGTTGACTAAGGGAAACCTGACTAATACTAGATTGATACTTAGGGGTTATGGGTTCTCTGGGCTCAAAGGACAAGGGTGCAGATCTATAGGTCATGGGATTATAGGATCTGGGGTCTTAGGATTTTGGGTTAGCTCTATGGTCAGGTTCTAAGGATGGATCATGGTATGGGGTCCTCCTAAGGTTGGGCTCCCTATATGGGTCAGGATATTGGGTTCTCCTAGGGTTGGACTCCTTATATGGGTCAGAATATTTGGTGTTGGGTCTACTAGGCTCATAGGGTGTGGGTGCATAGGATCTATGATCATGGGATCTAGAGTCATAGGATCTAGGTTCATAGGATTTGGAGTCATAAGATCTATAGGTTGTGGGTATACTAGGCTTATAGGGAGAGGGTAAATAGGATCTATCTTCCTAGTCTACAAAATCCTGATTGGGTCTTCTAGGACTAACCTTAGGGATTGGGTCATGACGATGGGCTCTCCTAGGTTCAACCTCTCGGTAGGGATTAGGGTTTAGGGTCCTCCTAGGTTGAGGATTGTAGTACGGGTCAGGATAAGGGGCTCTCCTAGGTTCGACCTCATGGTATAGATCAAGGTTTAGGATCCTCCTAGGTTGAGGGGACTCAAGATCTGGCTCAGACTGTGACCCATGGGTTCTTTGTATGGTCCCTACACGGCCTTCTAACTGGTCAAACCTATTAGCAAGATGGTCATTTCTGTTGTTGGTTTGGGTACTAGACTGAGTTAACTGGGTCATCTGGGTAGTCATCTGGGTAGCCATCTGGGCCATTTGATCTATAAGGGCTTGAATCCTAGCTTCCTGCTTATCCATGGGTTCAGGGAGATGGTGGATGAGATGGGACTCCTGATCTAATGCTCATGCAAGACTCGATCAAACCGACTATAGCTGACTAGACCTAGAGTCCAAAACTAGATGCTCAATAAGGGTGGCAAACTAGCCTATAGTAACCCTATACTCAGCCAGGCAGGTGTAAGGGGAGTGTTAGGTCCCTGATTGCCAATCCTAGACACCAATCAAAGATTGTCCAGGTAAGCAGACCAGCACACAAGCCCTTCGGGATTGAATCCCTAAACCACCATTCTAGACATTGAGCACAAGGCACACACAGGTTAGCTTGACACAATGATCTGACACTTAGCCCGGACCCGACCAGTTGGTGTCCCTAGCCCACTAGGGCAAATTAAGTCTAGTTAATTTTAGGTTAAGGCTTGGGACCGAATGCAAGGGATGTGGTTTTGGGCTAAGGAGAGGTGATCAAATCCTCCCCCCATCTGATATAGCAAGAGTGCCCTTAAAAGTAAATTATGCAATGATGGCAGGTAGATGAGGATGCAAATTAGGGTTTAGATATTTTTTGGTATTTTTGGAGAATATGTATTTTTTTTTTGGTATTTTATTAAATATAAGAAAACTTGCAAATCATGGCCTAATATGCTAGAAATATACTAAAATTAAAAGATATGCAAAAGATGCTAAACAAAACCCTAAAACTTCCAAACTTGTCTTGCTGAAAAAACAGAGCCAAAAGTTTGCAAGCTGTATTTCAGCTTGCAGAAAATTCACAGGTAGAAATAAAATCTGAAAAAAATTCTGAAAATTACAGTGAATTATGATTAATCCAATAAAATAAATTTCAGAATTCTTGGAGTTTTTATCAGGGATAAATAATTTATATAAAAGAGTATATATGGACTGAAAAATTGCAGAAAATAAGCCCTAATCTAAGCTCTGATACCAAATGATGCGGCACTAATATGCATGCAGTTTTTTTTGTATGTTTTATATGTGGGGTTAGGTGATTAATTCCTGAGTTTCAGATCAAAATTAATTGTAGGGAATGTTTTATGAATTTTTGAAGCCAAGCATGCAGATTAGAACCTAGAAAAGTATGAAAGAAGGATCGCCGGGGCTGAGAAGCCTCGGTTAGGGCAAGTTCTCCTACAATAATAAGACTGGAGGTAGAGGGGGTGTACCTGACAACGTCTGAAGCACCCGGTGAAGATTGCAGTGAAGGGATCTCTCGTTTCTCGATGGATGCGGACTGGAAAACCGAGCCAAAGACCCGTGGATACCCGGCTTTCTGCTCGGTGGTCCGATTAAGGCTTGGCTGGAGTCGTTGGATTTGTAGGAACTCGGGGACCTGCAAACAACCTATCAAGGGTTAGAAAACTCAGAGGAAATCAAGAAAACAAAGGAAAATAGTAAAGGGAAGAAAGTTTTGGAGGGGGATGGAAGGATGGTTGGCGGCAGGAAGATGGTTGCAAACACCGGGAAGAAGAACTCTCAAACCCCTTTATGCACACAGCAGGGTAACACTCAAAGCAATAGAAGAACTCAAGGTCTATTTCATATATCAAAATCTCTCCTCATACAAGAGGCTAGGGTCCTTTAAATAGACCCTTAACCTTGGGCTCCAAGTAAGGGCACATAAGTCTTTATATAAGAATCATTTTCCCTCTCAAACCCTAGCTAGAAAATAAGGAAATATTAGGTAGAAAAATCCCTAAAAACTCTCTTGACTTGGCCAACACTCCAAGGATGCCTAGGGGGGCGTGTTGGGCTTCTAATAGCAGCAAGGTGCCGGCCCAAAGGGGCTCGGGCGTATGGGTTTGGGCCTCTGGAAGCTGGGATGGCCTAGTAGCCAGGTATCTAGAATATTCCCTGGTATCTTGCTTCTTAAGGGCTTGGGCTTGGCGCCTGGGCTTGATTTCTTTGGGCTAGGATATAGATGGACCTCTAGAATCATGGATGCCCTTATTTATGAATATACTTTGGCATCTGGAAGGGAATCTGGGCATCTGGAGGGCATCTGCAAGAAATCAGGGTTTTCTGAATTTTCCTCCTGGGATCTTCAAATCTTCAAGCTAGGTTGGACTTAGGCTATACTTCCATGTCTTCAATCTAGTTGGACTTGGTCTTCACTTGTATGATATAGTCTTGAGTCTTCCATATGCTTGGATAGGACTCAAAAAAATAATATTAGCTCAACATGAGCTGACTAGCATTGGACTGAACTAGCTCAACATGAGCTGACTAGTACAGAACTGAAATAACAACTCAAAAGACTCAAATAATAACTAAAATGGACTCAGATGGACTAAGCCCTTATTACAGATGGACTCATAAATTATTGATCAATTCATAGAGGGTTGAAAAGCCTCTATCTTATTCTAGTGCCCTTGGTGTCCCCACCAGCCAGGCGGTAACCCTGACAGGTCCACCTCGGTCGAATTCAAGCTTGCCTCTACCACTTTGCTAGGTGTCGACCCAAGCGGGGTCCACCTCGACAGAAGTGGGCCTGCCTCTGCTCCTTCGCCAGGTGGCACCCCCTAATGAGCCCACCTCACCGAAGTCAAGCCAGGCACCCCTGCTCCTTCGCTAAGCGGCGCCCCTTGACGGGTCCATCTCGACGATGTTGAGCTTGCCTCTTCCACTTCGCCAGGTGTCGACCCAAGCGGGGTCCACCTCGATCGAAGTGGGCTTGCCTCTACTCCTTCTCCAGGTGGCACCTCCTGGTGGGCCCACCTCGCTAAAGTCGAACCAGGCACCCCTGCTCCTTCGCCAGGCGACGGCCCCTGATGGGTCCACCTCTATCGAAGTCGAGATTGCCTCTACCACTTCGCCAAGTGTTGACCCAGGCGGGGTCCACTTCGACCAAAGAGGGCCTGCCTCTACTCCTTCGCCAGGCGGTGCAGGTGGTTTGACATGATCCTACACTAGGCATGCAAACAGCTGCTGGAGCAGAATGGATTTTAAAACATTTTAAAAAACCCACGCAGCGGAAATCTGCTCCGCCTAGAAACTAATCTAATTCTAGTTGCAAATAGGCATGTATGATGATATAAAATATTTGTAAAATATTTGAATTAACAATTCTATTCATGCATGATTAAAAAACAATTTTTTTCATATCTTATTCCAGCTGGAATGACTCTAGGATAAAGCTGGAATAGGCTGGAATAGCTGGAATAAAACTATTCCAGCCTTCTTCTACCTTGGGCTGAAAACAAACTCTGTTTTTGGCTTGAAAAACGGTGTCAGAACACCACCTTCCGGACCTCCGTTTGCTCCCAAATTTTAGCAGCGGCAAGGTGATCGAGTCTACTTCGATCTCCAACAAAGAACTGCAAGAAAATGTTAGCCAAGAAAATGTAAAAATCCGCCAAAGTCTACTGCCAAATTTTCTACAGCAGAACAGGACAGCAGACTTCAGCTTCATGTTAGGAGCAGCTGCAAGTGATCTGGCTCGCGTGGCTTGCTCCCAGGAGTAGAAGTATACTCCCTCTAGAGGGGAGACATGCCCGAGGCTCTCCGATCCCTCTCCACATGCGGTGCTAGCCGCTGGAAGTGAGTTGATCACGGTGGATTGCAGCAACTCTGTTTTGCTGCAGTCTTTGAGTTGAGCACAACAAAAGAGCAAAGAAATGGCCCTTCAAAACACTCCCTCACACTCTCCAAATCCCAGCCTAACTCGTACAAACACTAATCTCTCAAAAATGGGAGAAACATTGCCCCAGAAAATTTTTGGATTGCTGTTGCATGGTGAAAGAAGCCACCTGAAACAGGGCTTGGGCATTGGTATTTAAAGGCAACTGGGAGAGGGAGACAGGAAGGTTGGGAGAGGGAAGGGCAAAAGGCTGCGTTACACCCATAATAAACAGGGATTTAAGGCAGCCGATGGAGGAGAGGAAGGGACGCCAGCGAACGGCGTTGTTTGGCCTTCGGACGCTTGGTTTTCTCCAAACGCTAATACTTCTTTCCAGCATAAAGAAGTATTCCAACGTGGAAACCGGTCCAAGGGAGAAAACACCGGTTCAAAAACCGGTCCAAGCCATTTGGTTCAAACTCATTTAAAACCAATTGGTCCAACCCAATTTAATTTGGTTCAATTGGTTCACAACCAATTGGAGGCTGAAACGAGCTCCGAATCAGTTCAAAATTGATTCAGAAAAAACCTGGTGCAGTGCTGGTCAGCCCGGAATAATTTCTGGTTGACACAGACAAGGGCAAGATGGGGAAAAGAGTGCTCAAAAATACTGTGACCATAAAACCGAGATGATTCCCAATCGTAATCGGTATTCGGATCAGAGAGTAATCCTCTGTGGTGAGTGACCTCATAGGTTCAAACCTAAACGGTAGTACTAGAACAATTCTAGTACCAGTACAGGAAACCATCTAGCAATGGATCCCGGCATCCGGATAGATCGAAGATGCGGGAGCAAACTATCGAACCTCTGGCATATGGTTACCGTATAATTCATCCCTTTGACCTCTAATGCTTAGGACAACTGAGATTGGGCTGCCAACCCAGACAGAGTCAGTCCACTACATGTCTCAACCTCGCAAGCCCAGTGACTCTTCACTGGGACTACCCCGACCGAGGATTTGCTAAATTGAGATACTGTGAGACATTCAATCCAAACTGTTTGGACAGGTCAATTCCATCTAGGTCCATCACTGCTCCACAAGTACTTGCCTGTACCCAGAAACCTTCCGTCACCGGATTAAAAATCCGGGTAGTCTGGCACCAAAGCACAGGGAGTTGCTTGCATGCTACCGTGATGACCTCAGGTCAGAGGGACACATATACCCATATCCAATCGTGAGTATCCCTTTGGCAGAAAGGGGCTGCACGGAGTCACGTTCAATAAGATATCACATATCTCACTTGCAGATCACATCAGTGTCACCACACTCATTTGGTCAAGAGGACAACCAAATGATGTGAACTACAACAACCTATACTTGATATATTGCCATCCAGTACAATATATCCTTTGGTTGTGAACAGGGTTTAAGGACCACTCGATACATCCTCTCTATATCGAAGTCAGTGTAGTCCTAAGGACTTCATTACATGGAAAGAGTTCATTTCAGGAAAATATAAAATGTGATGAGCTGCCAAAAAATATATTTTATTAATTCAAAAAAAGAGTACAATACTGAGCTCAACCTCCTACAACCCAGGCGATTAGCTTTGGGACACAATTCCCAACAACTCCCACTTGTACTAAAGCCAATCAGAAGAGTATCTAATACCCATTTTCCATTTACAATAGTCGAACTCTTTTATTCCGAGGGCTTTAGTGACGTGGTCGACAAGATTTTCTTTTCCATCGATCTTCAGAAGATTGATGTCGCCTCGTACCATGATCTCTCGTACGAGGTGGTATCGCCACAGTATGTGCTTGGTGTGGTGATGAGCTTTAGGCTCTTTAGCTTGAGCAATGGCTCCAGTGCAGTCACAATACACCGGAACAGGACCATCTAGGGAAGGTGCCACCCCTAGCTCTCCAAGGAACTTCTGCAACCACACAGCTTCCTTTGCTGCATCTGATGCTGCAATGTATTCTGCTTCGCATACCGAGTCTGCAATAGTTGCCTGCTTGGAACTTTTCAAGCAGATCACTCCTCCATTCAGGATAAATACAAACCCTGACACACTCTTGCTATCATCTCTATCTGTCTGGAAACTGGAGTCAGAGTACCCCACAAGTTTCAAGTCAGGTTCTCCATAAATCAGCCATTGATCTTTAGTATTTCTCAAATACTTAAGGATGGACTTAGCCACCTTCCAATGCACCTCACCTGGGTCAGACTGGTATCTACTCACTACTCCTAGTGAGAATGCCACGTCTGGTCTAGTACAAGTCATAGCATACATGATAGAGCCTACTGCAGAAGCATAAGGTACTCTACTCATGCGCTCTCTTTCCTCAGGAGTTGTCGCACAATCCTTCTTGGAAAGAGTAATTCCAGAACCTATCGGGAGATAGCCTTTCTTGGAATTTTCCATGCTGAACCGTTTTAGCACGGTGTCAATGTACATAGACTGGGACAATCCCAAAAGCTTCTTAGATCTATCTCTATAGATCTTCATACCTAGTATGTAAGAAGCTTCACCCAAGTCCTTCATAGAGAACTGAGATGATAACCAAACATTTATTCCTTGTAATGCTGTGACATCATTCCCGATTAAGAGAATGTCGTCAACATACAGTACTAGGAATATAATCACAGAACCATTAACCCATTTATAGATGCACGATTCTTCTCCATTCCTAACGAAGCCATACGATTTGATACACTTATCAAACCGTAAGTTCCAACTTCGAGACGCTTGCTTGAGTCCATAGATGGACCTCTGCAACTTGCATACTTTTGATTCATCTGTGGATGTAAACCCTTCAAGCTGTATCATATACACCTCCTCTTCCAGCTCCCCATTAAGGAAAGTGGTTCGGACATCCATCTGCCAGATCTCGTAATCAAAATATGCTGCCAAAACAAGCATGATCCGAATGGACTTGAGCATTGCCACAGGGGAGAAAGTCTCGTCATAATCGATACCATATCGCTGACGATACCCCTTGGCAACCAGATGGGCTTTATAGGTCTCTACCTTCCCATTTGCGCCCCTTTTCCTCTTGAAGATCCATTTACACCCGATGGGTTTTATTCCTTCAGGCGGATCAACCAATGTCCAAACATTGTTGATTTTCATGGACTCCATTTCGGATCGCATGGCTCCAAGCCATGCCTCAAAGTCTAATCTCTGAAGTGCATCCATATAGGTGATCGGATCCTCATTGTTCTCATCGAGCTCAATAGGATCGCCGTCCCGGACCAAGAAATCATAGTATCTGTCCAGCTGACGCGGTATTCTACCAGATCTCCTACTGGGTTCTGGGTGTGATTCAATCACAGCTAGTTCTACGATGTCCTTAGAGTGTGCAGGTTCTTCTATTGGCTGAACTTCATCAAGTTCAATCTTAGAGGCTATAGTTCCTTCTCCAAGGAACTCCTTTTCCAAAAAGATAGCTCTAAGAGCAACGAACACCTTTTGTTCATTCTCCAAGTAGAAGAAATACCCTTTGGTTTCCTTAGGATAACCAATGAATAAACACCGATTAGACCTAGGACCAAGTTTGTCTGAGTCAAAACGCTTTACGTAAGCCGGACAACCCCAGACCCGAAGTTGTGAGATTGAGGGTTTACGTCCAGTCCACATCTCATATGGAGTAGAGACAACAAACTTACTTGGAACATCATTTAACAAGTAACAGGCTGTCTGAAGCGTATATCCCCAAAAGGATAGCGGCAGAGTTGCAAAGCCCATCATGGATCGAACCATGTCCAACAAGGTTCGATTCCTCCTTTCAGACACACCATTCAACTGTGGTGTTCCTGGAGGAGTCCACTGAGAGAGAATTCCATTCTCCTCAAGATATGTCAAAAATTTACCAGATAAGTATTCACCACCTCGATCAGATCGAAGGGTTTTAATACTTTTTCCAGTTTGCTTTTCGACTTCATTACGGTATCGTTTGAACATTTCAAACGACTTAGACTTATGTCTCATTAAAAAGACATAACCGAACCTTGTAAAGTCGTCTGTAAAAGTAATGAAATATTTGTATCCTTTTCTGGCACTAACTGTCATCGGTCCACATACATTAGTATGTATTAGACTTAGAAGTTCTGTAGCTCGTTCACCTTTTCCAGTAAAAGATGATTGGTCATTTTACCAAGTAAACAGGATTCACAAGTGGGCAGTGATTCAGAATCACTGACCTCGAGGAGTCCATCTCCTTGCATCTTGTTTATCCTATTTTGGTTAATATGACCTAGCCTACAGTGCCAAAGATACAAATCGTTGACATTGTCTAATCTTGGGCGTTTGCTAGAAGTGTACATTACACTAACAGGCCTTGATAGTATGTATATGCCATTATTTAATATAGCTTTCATTATAACAGAGTTATTCAAAATAACATTGCAAAAATCTCCTTTTATTGATAGTTCAAAACCACAATTGGCCAAAAGGCCTACAGAGATTATGCTCATAATGAAACTAGGACAATAGTGACAGTCGACCAGTTCGACTAATACAAGACTCAAAGACAAGACGCAGGACTCCGACCGCTAGTACTGGAACACGATTTTCATTCCCGATGCTCAGAAATTATTCTCCATCTTCAAATCTTCTGCTAACTAGAAGTCCCTGTAATGTATTACAAATGTGAATTGGACTACCAGTATCCAATACCCAGTTAGCAGTATCAACAATAGAGTAATTACAAGGTTTTATCATATAAATACCTTGTTCAGCAGACTTCTGCTTTCTCGGCCTGTTCGGATCAAGGGATGCAATATAAAGAGGACAGTTCCTCTTCAAGTGTCCCTTCTTCTTGCAGTAGAAACACTCTGTAGAAGACTGATCAGCCTTATACTTCCTGGTCTGACTAGGGCCAGGAGCATACTGCACCTTCTTTTCCTTTTTATTTAATTTCTTCTTCCCTTTCTTAAAGGGACAACGACCTCTACTACCTCTCACTAAATTCACCACCCCCTTATTCAGTTGGTGGTCTTTCTCGAAAGTCTGCAGCAACCCCAAAAGACCATGGTAGTTGGCTGCAGGCTTATTCATTCTATAATGATCGAGAAAATCAAGATAGGAGGAGGGAAGAAAATTCAGGATCGTATCCTTGCCGAGCTGCTCGTGCAAGGGGCATCCGAGTTTGCCCAACTTTTCAATCAGCTCGATCATGTACAATACATGATCAGTGACTGAACCGCCATTCGGCATCTTGGAATTGTAGATGGCACAAGACACTTTGTACCGTTCTAAATCATCTGGGGTGCCAAGGATTCCTTCAACTTTTGAAGGATTTCATCAGGTTGGGCCTCCTCGAATTTGCGATTAAACTCGTCGTTCATCGCCGCTAACATAATGCATCGAACAGTAGTGCGATCAGAGACCCACTTCAGATAGGCATCTTTGACCGCACTCTGTGCATTAGCGGGAGGGATTTCAGGTACCGGATCCGTTATCACATAGAGGATCCATTCATGCTCCAGAATGATTCTCAATCTTCGATACCAACTATCGAAGTTGTGACCCTTTAACTTCTCGTTGTCGAGAAGTGACCGGAGCGATAAATTGGAAGACATCTGAAAAGAAAATAAGACCTAATTAGTGTATGAATTAATAATTTAACCAAAAGACTTGGACTTTAGTTTAAAGGTTTCTCCCACTAATTTTTCAGATTGGTAGCCTCTAACTCCAATCCGTGAAAACACTTTTTCAAGTGGGTACTGAAATCCAATAGGCCACGCATGAGCCCGACTTTGGCCAGCTCACCCATACGAGCCTAAAGGTAGGTTCGTAAACCAATTGTTTCCCTAAACAATTTTCAGTATTTCATTTTGCCCCAGAGAACACCCCAATCGGTCTTGGGGCCTCCTATTGCGGGTCTCTGGTTAGGTCCAACCATTAAAATGACAAATCCAATGCTTCCAGCTAACTAAAGACCAAGCCCGACTTTGGCCGGCCCACCTGGTCCCGTTAAGGAGGTTGCACTAAACCATCATCGATCAGATAGAAATTCCAGTCACCAGATGTACACCCGTTCTTTGGAACTGCCGATGCACACCAAGCTAGTGGACACATTTCTATCCAACTTAATGGGAGGCTAAGACACTGTCAACTCCTTGACTTAGTCTTTTTAAGGACCTAATAATTTTTAGAGGATTTTTAATTATGACAGAAAAAAGATAAGGACATGGATCATCCTCCCACTGAATCAATCAGATTTGAGGAGGGTTGAAACAAATCAACAAACGATCCATGGGCACCTATAGATCAGTCAGACCGATCAACCTGGGTGACATGGGTTAACTCGAGTCATTGAGCTTTTCCAATCAGTTCTGGTAGACTCGACTAGCCAGGTAGGTGAGATCATGGGTGAGTATCCGCCATTAACCATCTTTCCTAGACACCAACCAAGTTGGCCAGGAAAGAGGTAGCCTCATACAACCATGATCACAATGCCAAACCTACCTCGACACCAGTCGGTTTACCAGACTCGATCAGACTAGCCTAAAGACTCGGGCGTCCACTGAGCCACTAATTGGATTTATTTTAGATGAACGGATTAACTAATCTAACTATTAGATAGTTCTAAAGATGGGCCTTAAACAACTTTTGTTTAATCTTCTTGTAATCCGGTTCAACTAAACTTAGGTCTAACCCAGTTATGGACCCAACTAGTCAGCTAACCCAATTAACCCAAAATGGCTTATGCAAATTTGATTAGATTTCATAAACCTAAAAAAAAAAAAAATTAATAAGCCAAACTCTTAATTAAAATAATTTTTAATTAAGTCTCTATGTAAAACAATTTTACATAACTAAAAAATCATGCATCAAGATATTTTACAAATAATTTATATTCATATAAAACATGCCTAAAACATGTATCACCAAATTAAAACAATTTTTAATTTTAATATTCTTTAAGGATCCTTCTGAAGAGGCCAACACAAACGATCTGCATCATGTCAAAGACACACGGTCATGGTGAAGGTCTCAACTAGGTTCCAAAAAGAAATCATGATACATTTTTTTTTATTTTTTTTTTAGATTAAACTAATTTTAATATATTAAGCATGCATATTAGATTAGATTACACATGCAACCTGCTCTGATACCACTGAAAGAAAATGGTTCAGGTGGTTTGACATGATCCTACACTAGGCATGCAAACAGCTGCGGGAGCAGAATAGATTTTAAAATATTTTAAAAAATCCGCATAGCAGAAATCTGCTCCGCCCAAAAACTAATCTAATTCTAGTTGCAAATAGGCATGTATGATGATATAAAATATTTGCAAAATATTTGAATTAAAAATTCTATTCATGCATGATTAAAAAATAATTTTTTTCATACCTTATTCTGACTGGAATAACTCTGGGATAAAGCTGGAATAGGCTGGAATAGCTGGAATAAAACTATTCTAGCCTTCTTCTACCTTGGGCTGAAAATAAACTTTATTTTTGGCTTGAAAAACGGCATCGGAACACCACCTTCTGGACCTCCGTTTGCTCCTAAATTTTAGCAGCGGCAAGGTGATCGAGTCTACTTCAATCTCCAATAAAGAACTGCAAGAAAATGTAAGCCAAAAAAATGTAAAAATATGTCAAAGTCTGCTGCCATATTTTCTACAACAGAACAGGATAGCAGACTTCAGCTTCGCGTTAGGAGCAGCTGCAGGTGATCTGGCTTGCGTGGCTTGCTCCCAGGAGTAGAAGTATACTCCTTCTAGAGGGGAGACACACCCGGGGCTCTCCGATCCCTCTCCACACGCGGTGCTGGCCGCTGGAAGCGAGTTGATCACGGTGGATTGCAGCAACTCTGTTTTGCTTTAGTCTTTGAGTTGAGCACAACAAAAGAGAAAAGAAATGGCCTTTCAAAACACTCTCTCACACTCTCCAAATCCCAGCCTAACTTGTACAACTAAGCTCTCAAAAATGGGAGAAACCTTGCCCTAGAAAATTTTTGGATTGCTGTTGCACGGTGAAAGAAGCCACTTGAAACAGGGCTTGGGCATTGGCATTTAAAGGCAGCTGGGAGAGGGAGACAGGGAGGCTTGGAGAGGGAAGGGCAAAAGGTTGCGTTACACCCACAATAAACAGGGATTTAAGGCAGCCGATGGAGGAGAGGAAGGGATGCCAGTGCACGGTGTTGTTTGGCCTTCGGACGCTTGGTTTTCTCCAAACGCTAATACTTCTTTCGAGCATAAAGAAGTATTCCAACGTGGAAACCGGTCCAAGGGAGAAAACACCGGTTCAAAAACTGGTCCAAGCCATTTGGTTCAAACCCATTTAAAACCAATTGGTCCAACCTAATTTAATTTGGTTCAATTGGTTCACAACAAATTGGAGGCCAAAACGAGCTCCGAATCAGTTCAAAACTGATTCAGAAAAAACCTGGTGCAGTGCTGGTCAGCCTGGAACAATTTTTGGTTGACATAGACAAGGGCAAGACAAGGAAAAGAGTGCTTAAAAATACTGTGACCATAAAATCGAGATGATTCCCAATCGTAATCGGTATCCGGATCAGAGAGTAATTCTCTATGGCGAGTGACCTCATAGGTTCGAACCTAAACAGTAGCACTAGAACAATTCTAGTACCAGCACAGGAAACCATCTAGCAATGGGTCCCGGCATCCCGATAAGTCGAAGATGCGGGAGCAAACTATCGAACCTCTGGCATATGGTTACCGTATAATTCATCCCTTTGACCTTTAATGCTCAAGACGACTGAGATTGGGCTGCCAACCCAGATAGAGTCAGTCCACTATATGTCTCAACCTCGCAAGCCCAGTGACTCTTCACTAGGACTACCCCGGCCGAGGATTTGCTAAATTGAGATACTGCGAGACATTCAATCCAAACTGTTTGGACAGGTCAATTCCATCTTGGTCTATCACTGCTCCACAAGTACTTGCCTGTACCCAGAAACCTTCCATCACTGGATTAAAAATCCGGGTAGTCCGGCACCAAAGCACAGGGAGTTGCTTGTAAGCTACCGTGATGATCTCAGGTCAGAGGGACACATATACCCATATCCAATCGTGAGTATCCCTTTGGCGGAAAAGGGCTGCACGGAGTCACGTTCAATAAGATATCACATATCCCACTTGCAGATCACATCAATGTCACCACACTCATTTGGTCAAGAGGACAACCAAACGATGTAAACTACAACAACCTATACTTGATATATTGCTGTCCAGTATAATATATCCTTTGGTTGTGAACAGGGTTTAAGGACCACTCGATACATCCTCTCTGTATCGAAGTCAGTGTTGTCCTAAGGACTTCATCACATGGAAAGAGTTCATTTCAGGGAAATATAAAATATGATGAGCTGCCAAAAAATATATTTTATTAATTCAAAGAAAGAGTACAATACTGAGCTCAACCGCCTACAACCCAGGCGATTGGCTTTGGGACACAATTCCCAACAAATCCCAAGTGGTATCTTGGATAGTGGATGTAGGAGCTGGGTTGCTCCGAACCACTATAAATTTGGTGTGTTTGTGTTATGCTTTCTTGACTCTATTTAGCTTCTGCATTTTATAACTCTATCACAGCACCTATCACTTGCAAAGGATTTTTGAATTGCACATTACTTGCTTCAATTTTTTTTCAAAAGACCCAATTCAACCTCCTCTTGGGTAGCCACCTGGGCAACAACTGGTATCAGAGCAGTGTCTCTGAATACATTAGAGTAAAGATTGATGGCTCATCCCGTGAGTACATCTTTGGTTGAAGGCCAGTCAACTAATAGGCCTCCACTTTTCACAGGCACAAATTATTCCTATTGGAAAGCACGAATGAAAATCTATATTCAAGCTGTTGATTTTCAATTATGGAAGGTCATTCTTAAAGGGCCACAGGTTTCCATGACTAAAATTGATGGCATGGATGTCCCTAAGCCTGAAGAGGATTGGGACAAACATGGCATGAAGATAGGGGAATTGAATTCCAAAGCAATGAACTTGCTTTACTATGCTTTGTATTCAAACGCGTTTAATCAAATTTCCATCTGCTCTTTAGTGAAGAAAATTTGGGATAAACTTGAAGTGACCCATGAAGGAACTTCATAAGTGAAAACTTCAAAGATAAATCTTTTAGTGCATAATTATAAATTATTTAAAATGGAACCTGTTGCCACCAAGATCGTCGTGGCTCGTAATTGCTATCGGTGCCAGAGATGTGCTCCCCCTGCCGCCCAGCCATCCTCGACTCCCGGACCTCCGTGCTGGGTGCGGACGCTTCGTCGCCCGGCGGTCCTCCGCTCTTGGACCTGCGAGACAGGGATTAGAGTCCCGGACTGGGGTTTCCGGTGTGGGTACTCCGACGATCAAGTCAGTGACAATCCACTGGAACAGATCCTACTGGTCGGGCCCCTCTTGATGGACTCCGCTCTAGGAGGAGTGGAAAATGTGTGTGAAGGTGAAAACATTGTAGGGGAAGAGTGATAGCGGGGACAGAGGGGTGCCCTGTTCCTCCGCCTCTCCTTGTATCCATCATTTTCCTTCAACTATGAGGGTAGTGGTGCTTCGCCCTCTTGGTCGGGCTTTCGCTTGTGCTCGTAGTGGTGGTGGTGCCATGCCCCTCTTGCTGGTGGGGGTTGCACTCCTTCCCCTTCTTTTTTTTTTTCTCTCGGCTTGTATTTTTGCCTGTGTGTTGGAGCTGTTGTGTTACCTCTGAGTTTGTTGCAAACTAGGTTACCATTGGGCACTTGTCTCAGGATCCCCGCCGGGCTGTCAGGTGCATGCGGTGGTGTTCTAAGGAGTCTTTCCTGATTCATGATAAGGAGAGTTGTCAGGCGCTCCGGCACTCCTTTTGGTTGTCTCATTCCGGGAAACTTGGCAGTGCCTCGAATGGCGGGCCACCATCCATGGGGTTTGAATCTCCTGGTTGGCTTCTTCTCTTGGGTGATCTGAGTAGTTGGTGAGGAGTGCGGCATCTCGATCGACGTGCTGCTTGCTTTTCTGGTGTAACTGGCGATCGTAGGTGGTCAGTATGGCCTGGAAGGCACTTCAGTATAGCCCTCGGGCGGCTCGTCGATGTTCTGGGCTAGTGACGATCTCATCCGAGCTGGGACTGAAATGGGACGGTAGGACTCGCTCCAACCTAGATGCTCCGAGCTTGCGGGGGTGCCTTGGTGGAGGAGGGCAGAGTGCGGGCCCGGTCCAGAGGGTACGTGCTCAGAGAGGCTCCACATCGATGGGTGAGCGCTAAGCTCGACCTCGATCGCTGGGCACTAACCTCCGAGGGTCTCGCTCCGGAGGGCAGAAGGTGAACCCGGTCCAGAGGGCATGCGCTCGGAGAGGCTCCATATCGGTGGGTGAGCGTTGAGCTCGACCTTGATCGCAGGTCACTAGCCTCCGAGGATCTCGCTCTAGAGGGCAGAAGATGGACCTGGTTCAGAGGGCACGCACTCGGAGAGACTCCACATCGACGGGTGAGCACTTAGCTCGACCTCGACTGCAGGGCACTAGCCTTCGAGGGTCTCGCTCTGGAGGGTGGAAGGCGGACCCGGTCCAGAGGGTGCGCACTCGGAGAGGCTCCACATCAGTGGATGAGCGCTTAGCTCGACCTCGACCGCAGGGCACTAGCCTCCGAGGGTCTCACTCTAGAGGGCGAAAGGCGGACCCAGTCCAGAGGGCGTGCACTCGGAGAGGTTCCACATCAGCGGGTGAGTGCTTAGCTCGACCTCGATCACAGGGCACTAGCCTCCAAGGGTCTCACTCTGGAGGGTGGAAGGCAGACCCGGTCCAAAGGGCACACACTCAGAGAGGCTCCATATCGGCGGGTGAGCACTTAGCTCGACCTCGACCGCAGGGCACTAGCCTCAGAGGGTGTCGCTCTGGAGGGCAGAAGGCGGCTCTGACCTAAGCATCCCGAGCTTGTGGGCACGACCTGGCGAAGGACTGAGCTCGGCTTGTTGTTCTGAGGGAGCTCAGCTCAGCTCGGTAGTGGAATCCGGGCTGGAGAAATGGTATGGCATCTTTTCTTGACATGGCGCCTATCGGTTCCTCCACGTCAGCGATCCTATCACATCATATGCCCCCCACTCTCAAGGCCCATTAGTGCGTGGTGCTCGGGTCGAAGGGAGTAATTATGGTGCTGACATGGAAAGGCAAAAATCTGGCATGACGATGGCAATGATTGCTGGCGCTTCGGGGGCCGACCCTATGGACCAATGCGGGGATGCCATGTGGCCACGTCCGAGGAGCAGTTAATGTTGGCATAGAATTCAGAGCGGTCGGGATGCCACTCTCGCCGATGGATAGCACGTGGTGTAGATCCGTTGGCGAAGGGGTTGGATCAGTACGAGTCTCTTGGGTCATTTCAAAATGAAAGGAGGGCCTTATCCGAACCATCTATTCTTTTTGAATTCTCCGTGCCTAATGCTGCCGCGCCCAAGCTTCTTCCTCCTTCCAGTTGCCCCGAGTTTTCTAAGGCAACAGGTCAGCTTCTTCTTCCTCCTTCCCCTGCTATAATAGGGTTCTTTCCCGGGTCTGGAGTCTTCTTTAGGTTGAATCTTCTCTTCCATCCTCTACTCCAAGTCCTTTCTTCCCCTTGTTCTTGAGGATGTCTAGTTTTGGTCCAGGCTTCCACCCCTCCACTGATCAGGGTTAGGCCGGTCCCTCCGAGCGGAGGCCGGCATCTTCTTCTTCTTCTTCTAATGGAGAGGAAGATGCAACTCGCTTCGAGCTCAGTAGGAGGCATCCTCCCGGTCCAGTACTCATCAAGGAATCAGGATCTGGTCCTTCTTTGCCTCCTCCTTCTCCTTCTGTCCTTGTCTCTGAGTCAATCCGGTCCACAGGTCCTGGTGGGGCCGCCTCGATGATCACTGCCGGGGAACTAAGGACCATCCGAGATGTCTATGGCATCCCGCTTTTGTCCGGCTCATGATCCCCTAGCCGGGGGAACGGGTCACTTCTAGTGGCCCGGGCCGTCTTGCGTTTTATGACGGAACCTTCTCTAAGGGTCTTCGATTTCCCTTACATCCTTTGTTCCTGTCCGTCTTGGACAATTATCGTCTGGTCGCTGCAAAGCTAGTGCCAAACGCCATTAGGGTCATTTTTTCCTTCATTGTGCTTTGTCACCTCCACGAGTTCGTTGCCCACTTTTCCTTGTTCAGGGCTTTCTTTGCCCTGAAGCGCCACCCAACCGAGGATGGGTGGTGGTCCTTGTCCTCCCACCCGAAGGGCATCAAGTTTGAGCTTCCCTCTTCCATCAGGGAATGGAAGAGCAAGTTTTTCTTTGTTAAGGTCGAAAGGGTCGACTAGGTCTAGAGTGATCAAGACAAGTCCCCGAACCAAAACTCTGTGGTCGATGTGGCTGACCGGGATGATTACGAGCAACTCCGCATTGCCCAGGTTCCTCCTCTCGAGGTCCTGTTGTCTGAGCAGAACCTCGCCAACTCCGGGATCGACCCAATGAGTGGGTTGGGTGAGTTCGACCAGAACTTTTCTTTTCCTTTACTCTTGTACTCCTTGCACTATTTCCCACAGGCTCTAACTGTTGTGTAATTTGCATGCAGGGATGATCTTCTCTGAGAGTGATGTTCTGGCCATCACCAAGAAGAGGCCGCCGACCGGGCTGGCCGGGGAGCCTGCGCCGAGGCAGTCTGGAGTGAGAGTGCTTCTGCGGTCGCCCCCACGGTAGTGATCAATCTGAGCTTGACTGCTCCAGCTGGTCCGAGTTCAGAGGTGTCCCGTGCTGCTCCTGCACTGGTAGAGAGGGTAGCTTTTATGGCATCGAGGCCAGCCCAGCAGGCCCCCATTACAGAGCCCAAGGTAATCGTCAGGGCGAGGGCCGTGGCTGCTATCGTTGCATCCTGCCATCCTCCAAGTTTGCCCGTCACCGATGTCAGGGGTGAGGAGATCCGGGCCGCACCCAGGGCCATGACTGAGGTGCCGCCTGCACCGACACCGGCCTCTCAGCCTGCCCCACGGGGTCCTCCAGCCAGTGGGGCAAGCTCGCCCGCTCACAGAGAGAGCGGAGGGAGGAGGCATGATGCCATCTCCCTTTCAGGATGGGGCCGGAAAGTTCATTTTTCCGGAGTCCCGAGCTAGCCAAATGCATGATGGATTTCTCCATCCAGGTATGCGACATGCAAGAGATGGCCGAGATACGGCTGACCGATGTTATCAGCGCCATCTTTCTCCAGCTATACTCAGTGAGCTATCCCCCTCTTTCTTTTCTTCTTCTTCTTTCTCTCTCTCTTTCTTTTTTTTTTTAGGCTGACCTCATTTCATGGTGCAGATCGGTGTCGAGGCCCTCTTCATCAAGGGCCACTTCCAGAGCTGGGAATGTCTCGAGCGGCAACAGGATGTCGAGATTGAGTCTTTGAAGGCCGACTTGAAGGAGAAGGTCGGGGCAAATGGGGTCCTTGAATTGAAGTTCAAGGATCTTGAGAAAGAGCTCGCCGATGCTGAGGGGCAAGCGAAGGGACTCCTGGCAGCTTGTGACCTGGAGCGAAGCCGCTCGAAGAAGGCGATCGATGACCTCTCCATCATCGAGAAAAAACTGAACTGGTACAGTACCGAGGCCAACCGGTACAAGGAGATTGCCTGAGCTGCCCAGGCGGAGCTGGCAATTAGGAAGGAGAAGCTTGCTGCAGCTGAGAAGGTGGCAGAGACGGTAGCTAATTCAGTGGAGGCAGCCAGGCTAGAGGCTGCCAAGTTGAGGAGGGCTTCGAAGGACTTCATCGCTGAAATCTAGTAGATGGCATCGGACTCCTTCTATAAGGGTTTCATGTACCTGCATAGCCGGGTCGAGGTGCTTATTCCTGACAAGGACCATAGCTGCCTCAGGTACCCTTCGACCTCAAAGGCGGAGGCTGATGAGGAGGTCGTCGCGGGAGCCGTGGGCCTAGAGCCTTCGACGCCAGCTATGGTTGACCCTTCCGGAGTTAGGGCAGCCCAGCCAGAAACTTCTCGACCTCAGGATCCAGTAGAGAAGCCGACCGGCATGGAGTGACCCTTTTCTTCCTTACTTTGTTTTGTACCTTTGTTTCTTGTATTCAGTCAGGGTCACCCGGCATGTCGGGGGCCTAGAAAATACTTGTAACTTGTGCTCAGTCAATGAAACTTAAGTTTCTTTGCCACCCAGAGAGAAGGGCTTCACCTTGCTTGGGGTGAGGTTATGACACTTGAAAGCTGCTGGGCTCAAAGGGGTTGTTGACTGAGAGCCATGTGGCTCAGAGGTCCCTTGGTCGGGGATCTGAGCTCCGTTCTTGGGTTGGCATCCTAAAGCTGGGCTCGGGGATGTTGACGGCTGAGAGCTGCGTGGCTCGAAGTTCTCTTGGCCGGAGATCTGAGCTCTGGTCTTGAGTGGGCATCTTGGAGCTAGGCTTGGGGATGTAGATGACTGAGAGCTGCATGGCTCGAAGTTCTCTTGGCCAGAGATCTGAGCTCTGGTCTTAAGTGGACATCCTGGAGCTGGGCTCGGGGACGTAGATGACTGAGAGCTGCGTGGCTTGAAGTTCTCTTGGCCGAAGATCTGAGCTCCGGTCTTGAGTGGGCGTCCTAGAGCTGGGCTTGGGATGTAGATGACTGAGAGCTGCATGGCTCGAAGTTCTCTTGGCCGAGATCTGAGCTCCAATCTTGAGTGGGCATCTTGGAGCTAGGCTTGGGGATGTAGATGACTGAGAGCTGCATGGCTCGAAGTTCTCTTGGCTGGAGATCTGAGGTCCAATCTTGAGTGGGCATCCTGGAGCTAGGCTTGGGGATGTAGATGACTGAGAGCTGCGTAGCTCGAAGTTCTCTTGGCTGGAGATCTGAGCTCCGGTCTTGAGTGGGCATCCTGGAGTTAGGCTCGGGGACGTAGATGACTGAGAGTTGCGTGGCTCGAAGTTCTCTTGGCCGGAGATCTGAGCTCCGGTCTTGAGTTTGAAAGGTGGTAGCTTCGATGCTGTACTTTCCTCTCGTTCTCTTTCTTTCCTTCCCCTCTCTTTCTATTTTTTTTTTTTAGAGTGGGGAGATCAGAGAAGGGGATGCTTGTAGTGCCCCCCCTTTGTTCTCTTTCTTTCCTTCCCCTCTCGTCTTCTTTTCGAGTGGGGAGATCAGAGTAGGGGGGGTTGCCCGGCTCCCCCCTTTGTTCTCTTTCTTTCCTTCCCCTCTTGTCTTCTTTTCGAGTGGGGAGATCAAAGAAGGGGGTTACCAGTCTTGATTGCCTAGGAGCTAGGCTTGAGGCCTTCCTGGACATGGAGCTAGGCTCGGGCCCAGGAGTTGCCTGAGGTCTTGGCTCAGGTCTTTGGCACCTAGGAGCTAAGCTTGAGGCATTGATGGGAGCTACGTGGCCCCATGATCTCTTGGCATCTCGGAGCTTGGCTCGGAGACATTTGAGATGGAGAGCGGCTTGGCTCGAAGGTCTCTTGGCCGGAGATCTGAGCTTCGGTCTTGAGTTGGTGTTCTAAAGCTGGGCTTGGGGACGTTGTTGATTGGGAGCTACATGGCTCGAAGTCCTCTCGACATCCTGGAGCTGGGCTCGGGGATGCATGGAGTTGGGAGCTACGTGGCTCGAAGATCCTCTGACATCTTGGAGCTGGGCTCGGGGATGCTTGGAATTGGGAGCTACGTGGCTCGAAGGTCTCTTGATGTCCTAGAGCTGGGCTCAGGGATGCTTGGAGTTGGGAGCTATGTGGCTCGAAGATCCTTTGACATCCTGGAGCTGGGCTCATGGATGCTTGGAATTGGGAGCTACGTGGCTCGAAGATCCTTTGATATCCTCAAGCTGGGCTCGAGGATGCTTGCAATTGGGAGCTACGTGGCTCGAAGGTCTCTTGACATCCTGGAGCTGGGCTCGGGGATGCTTGGAGTTAGGAGCTACATGGCTCGAAGATCCTTTGACGTCCTGGACCTAGGCTCGGGGATGCTTGGAATTGGGAGCTACGTGGCTCGAAGGTCTCTTGACATCTTGGAGCTAGGATCGGGGACACTTAGAGTTGGGAGCTACGTGGCTCGAAGATCCTTTGACATCCTGGAGCTAGGCTCGGGGATGCTTAGAATTGGGAGCTATGTGGCTCGAAGGTCTCTTGACATCCTGGAGCTGGGCTCGGGGATACTGTCGATTCTTTCCTGCAAGACATGCGGATACCCGTGCAAGGGTGAAATCGTTATCATAGTTGTTGGTAAGGGGACTTATCTTATTGGGGGCGTCTTCGTAGGCTACATGCCCTCCTCCTTCGGGGGAGCCTGACGTCGTCAAGTTCTTCGAGGCAACAGACCCCTCATGATGGGTCTTCGGCCGCCTCGTGGGGACCTCCCTGCGGTGGCTTGTGATCGTCATCCCAACAAACGTGGGATCTTTGTTTGCCTTTCTCCTTCACTTTCTTCTCCCCTCATGACAGGGAGATGACTATCGGGGCCCCCTGCCCCCCGAGCCTTCTTAGACGCATGCACGATTCTCCAAGCGATCACACATGCTGGTTTTATGATGGGGTAGCTGTCGATGGTTGAAGCTGATGGGAGAGCGGCGAGCGCTTGGGGCCCTGCTCGAAGTCTGCCCCCCGCAAACCTTTGGAGGCGAGCCTCCTTGATGAGCTTCTCGATCTCCTGCTTGCGATTGCGACATTCTTTGATGTCGTGGCTATGACCGCGGTGGGGGTGATGATGCTCCGCCTCACCGCGACCGGTGAAGGGCTTCACCGGTAGTGGGTGTTGTAGTCCGGTGGCTCTCCAGCTGAGCCTCGCATGCTAACGAACCGATGGGAGAACCCCGCCAGTTCGCACTCATGCTTCTCTAGGCGTGCTTTCGCTGTGTGCCTGATGGTTTCGTCAGCGGATTCTCCTGCCGAAGGGGACGGCGAAGGTGACGTCCTGGAGAAGACTGGAGATCACTAATCTATTGACCTTTCTAGCTTGTGTCATCACCGCTCTTCCATGATATGTTGACCTATGAAGAGGTGGAGGACTTATTCACGCCCATCCTGCTCACCCCTATCTGGCGTGCTAATCTATTGCCGCCAAGATCATCGTGGCCCGTAGCTACTGTCAGTGCCGAAGATGCGCTCCCCCTGCTGCCCGGCCATCCTCGGCTCCCGGACCTCTGTGCTGGGTGCAGACGCCTCACCGCCCGGTAGTCCTCCGCTCCTGGACCTGCAAGACAGGGGTTAGAGACCTGGACCGGGGTTTTCGATGGGGGCACTTCGATGATCAAGTCGGTGATGATCCAAGAGAACAGATCCTCCTGGTCGGGCCCCTCTTGATGGACTCCGCTCTAGAAGTGGAAAATGTGTGTGAAGGTGAAAATGTTGCAGGGGGAGAGTGATAGCGGGGACAGAGGGGTGCCTTGTTCCTCCGCCTCTCCTTGTATCCCTCGTTTTCATTCAACTATGAGGGTAGTGGTGCTTCGTCCTCTTGGTTGGGCTTGCGCTTGTGCTCATAGTGGTGGTGGTGCCATGCCCCTCTTGCTGGTGGGGGTTGCACTCCTTCCCCTTCTTTTTATTTTTCCCTCGGCTTGTGTTTTTTGCCTGTGTTAGAGTTGTTGTGTTACCTCTAAGTTTGTTGCAAACTAAGTTACCGTTGGGTGCTTGTCTCGGGATCCCCACCGAGCTGTCAGGTGCATGCGGTGGTATCCCAAGGCGTCTTTCCTGATTCATGATAAGGAGAGTTGTGCGCTCTGGCACTCCGCTTGGTTGTCTCATTCCGGGAAACTTGGCAGTGCCTCGATTGGCAAGTCGCCGTCCACGGGATTCGAATCTCCCAGTTGGCTTCTTCTCTTGGGCGATCTGAGTAGTTGGTGAGAAGTGTGGCATCTTGATCGATGTGCTGCTTGCCTTTCTGGTATAATTGGTGGTCGCAGGTGGTCAGTACGGCCTGGAAGGTGCTTCAGTGCAATCCTCGGGTGTCTCACCAGTGTTCTGGGCTAGTGAGGACCTCGTCCGAGCTGGGGCCAAGCTGGGAAGGCAGGACTCACTCTGACCTAGATGCTCCGAGCTTGTGAGGGTGCCTTGGTGGAGGAGGGCAGAGTGCGGGCCTAGTCCGGAGGGCGTGTGCTCGGAGAGGCTCCACATCGGTAGGTGAGCGCTGAGCTCGACCTTGATCGCAGGGCACTAACCTCTGAGGGTCTCACTCCGGAGGGCAGAAGGCGGACCCGATCTAGAGGGCGCGCGCTCAGAGAGGCTCCACATCGACGGGTGAGTGCTGAGCTCGACCTTGACCACAGGGCACTAGCCTCCAAGGGTCTTGCTCTGGAGGGCAGAAGACAGATCCAGTCCAGAGGGTGCGTGCTTGGAGAGGCTCCACATCAGTGGGTGAGCGCTTAGCTCGACCTCGACCGCAGGGCACTAGCCTCCGAGGGTCTCGCTTTGGAGGGCAGAAGGCGGACCCAGTCCAGAGGGCGCGCGCTCAGAGAAGCTCCACATCGACGAGTGAGTACTTAGCTCGACCTCAATCGCAGGGCACTAGCCTCCGAGGGTCTCACTCTAGAGGGCGGAAGGCAGACCCGGTCCAGAGGGGACGCGCTCGGAGAGGCTCCACATCGGCGGGTGAGCGCTTAGCTCGACCTCGATCGCAAGGCACTAGCCTCCGAGGGTCTCGCTCTGGATGGCAGAAGGCGGACCCGGTCTAGAGGGCACACGCTCGGAGAGGCTCCACATCGACAGGTAAGCGCTTAGCTCGACCTTGACTGCAGGGCACTAGCCTCCGAGGGTCTCGCTCTGGAGGGCAGAAGGCGGCTCCGACCTAGGCATCCCAAAGTCACAGGCATGACCTGGCGGAGGACTGAGCTCGGCTTGTTGTTCTAAGGGAGCTCAGCTCAGCTCGGTAGTGAGATCCGGGCTGGAGAATTGATGTGGCATCTTTTCTTGACGTGGCGCCTGCCAGTTCCTCCATGTCAGTGATCCTATCACATCAAAACCTAATGAAAGTATTTCTTCCATGTATACTAAATTTACAGATATTATTAATGGTTTGAAAAGTCTTGGCAGGGTATACTTAAATGTTGATTTAGTACAGAAGAGTTTGAGATCACTTCCTGATAAATGGGATCCTAAAGTCACTGACATCTAGGAAGCTAAAGATTTAAACATTCTATCAATAGATGAATTAATGGGATCTCTCATCACACACGAACTGGCCATGCAGCATAGAACGGATGACGATCAGAAAAAGAAGAAAACAATTACATTCAAAGCTGCATTAGAATCAAAAGATGATGAAGAGACAGAAGATGACTCTACCTCCTTCGAAGATGATCTTGAAGTTGAAGACATTGCAATGGTTATGAGGAGATTCAAAAAGTTTATGGGAAAGAAGAAAGAAAGATATAACAGAAAATTCTATAAATGAGGAGAACAATCGAGAGAAAAGGATAAGGACAAAGACAAGGATAAGGAACAAGTCCCCACCTGCTATGAATGTAAGAAACTGGGACACATTCATCCAAACTATCCTCAATTAAAAAAAAATTAAAAAAAAAAAAAGAAAGCAATGGTTGCCACGTGGAGCGATAGTGAAGACTCCACTTCATCTGAAGAAGAAGAGACCACGAAAATAGCAAATTTATGTCTAATGGATCTCGAGGATGAGATAAATTCCCCCAACACACAAATTGAATTTACTTTTGAGGAATTAAATTCTGCATTCCATGATCTATTATCCGAATTTAAAAGGGCAGGAGTAAAGATTAGATCATTAAAGCATACAATAATTCTTTACTCAAAGAAAAAGATTAGATTTTAGAAAAGAACAGTTTATTGCAAAAAGAACTTCATACCTTTTCTAAAAAATGTAATGCATTGAAAATTGAGAATAGAGAATTTCATGACAAAAATAATATTTTGATGAAAGAAAATAATGAGCTAAAAAAGTGGTAGAAAAACTCAAGCCACTTGTTGAAAAATTAACTTTATCTTCTAATAAGCTTGAGTTAATTCTTAAAGATCAAAGAATTTCTAAAAATAAAACTGGAATAGGTTTTAATGCTTCAAATTCAAATTACATTTTAGATACTACATTTGTGAAACAGAAAGATTTTGTTCCCAAGTTTACTTCTCATAAAACCTTTATTACAAAAGACTCTATTTTCATTTCAAAACCTACTTTATATGTACCTAAGAATTTAAATACAAAACCTACTATTTATGTACTTCATGCATATAGAACTTCAAAGTCTAAATTATTTCAAAATTCTAGAATCAGATGTTTTGCTTGCAAAAAATTAGGACATAAAGCTTTTAATTACAATATTATTAAAAATGTCCATAGCACATCAAGAAAAGTTTGGATTTCCAAAGGAACCACCTCAGCTAACCTGAAAGGATCCAAGTTAGCTTGGGTACCTAAAAGCACTCCTTGACTTTCTTGCAGGAATGTCTTGCAGCCCAGAAATCAAAGAAAAGATGGTATCTCGATAGTGGCTGTTCAAGGCATATAACGAGTGACAAGTATTAATTTATCATCCTGGAAATGAAAGGAGGAGGTATGGTTACTTTTGGAGACAATGGCAAAGGAAAAATAATCAAAATTGGTAAGATCAAAATAACTCCCTGTACTTTTATTGAAAATGTATTGCTAGTAGATAAGTTGAAGTACAATTTATTGAGTATTAGTCAATTATGTGATAAAGGCTTCAAAGTTATCTTTGAATCATCTATGTGTATAATAACAAACTCTCTTGACTCTAGCAGTAAATTCATTAGACACAGACTAAAAAATATTTATGTGGTTGATCTAAATGATCTTTCCATGTCAAGTAGCTCTAGTTTGGTTGCAATGAATGCTAAGACCAAGGAGTCTTGCTTATTATGACATAGAAGATTGGGTCATGCTAGCATGCATACAATTGCCAAGTTGATTTCCAAAAATCTTATTAGAGGCATGCCTAAGTTTAAAGTTGATTTTGATCATGTTTGTGATGCATGACAAATGGGTAAACAAACTAGGGGGAAATTAAATCCAAAAATTTGATTTCAACTTCTAGATCTTTAGAACTACTTCACATAGATTTATTTGGACCAACTAGGTCCATAAGCCTAGGAGGTTGAAATATGCCCTTGTGATTGTAGATGATTTTTCCAGATTTACATGGATTTTGTTTATTGCACACAAAGATGAAACTTTCAAAATGTTTAGAAAATTTCACAAAAAGGTTTCAAATCAGAAAAATCTTTCTATAATTTCAATTAGGAGTGATCACGGGACTGAATTTGAAAATCAATTTTTTGATAATTATTGTATTAAAAATGGCATTGATCACAACTTCTCCACTTCTAGAACATCACAGCAAAATGGTGTTGTAGAGAGAAAAAATAGAACTTTAGAAGAAATGGCCCGAACAATATTGTGTGAAGGTAATCTTCCAAGGTACTTTTGGACAGAAGCGATGAACACTACATGTTATATTTTAAACCGCGTTTTGATCTGTCCTATTTTGAAGAAAACCCTCTATGAGCTTTGGAATGAAAAGAAATCCAATATAAATTATTTTCATGTATTTGGATGCAAATGCTTTGTGCTTAACAATGGTAAGGATAATCTAGGAAAGTTTGATGCTAAATCTAATAAAGTTATTTTCCTTGGTTATTCACTACAAAGCAAAGCATATAGGATTTTTAATAAAAGGACTCTTACTGTTAAAGAGTCGATGCATGTCATTTTTGATGAAGCTAACCCATCACCATCTAGAAAAGATGAGTGTATTGATAATAATGCAGGTACTATTCAAAAGGAGATGGAAGACATGAGTATTCAAGAAAGATCAGTTGAAGAAGGGAAGAAATGGTAAGTAAGGATCATACTGATCTACCAACCGAATGGAGGTACGCTGCTTCCCATCCTAAAGAATTAATTATTGGTGATCCTTCTCAAGGTATAAGGACTAGGTCTGCACATAGGGTTGCACATGATAACCTAGCCTTTGTATCTCAAATAGAGCCTCACACCTTAGAAGAAGCAAAAAATGATCCAAACTGGATGTTAGCTATGCATGAAGAACTGAACTAGTTTGAAAGAAACAAGATTCGGATACTAGTTGATAGACCTAAAGACCACCCAATTATAGGAATCAAATGGATCTATAGAAATAAATTAGATAAACAAGGAAATATCATTAGAAACAAAGCTAGATTAGTGGCTAAGGAATATAGTCAAGAAGAAGGTATAGATTTTGATAAAACTTATGCACCTGTAGCAAGATTAGAATCCATTAGATTACTTCTTGCATTTGCTTGCTACATGAATTTCAAACTTTTTCAAATGGTTGTGAAAAGTGCATTTTTAAATGGTTTTATCATCGAACAAGTTTTTGTAGAACAACCACCGGGTTTTGAAAATCATGCTTTTCCAAACCATGTGTTTCAATTGAATAAAGCTTTATATGGTTTGAAACAAGCTCCTTGAGCCTGGTATGATAGACTTAGCACTTTCTTAATTGAAAATAATTTTTCAAGAGGAAATGTTGATAAAACTCTTTTCATTAAAAAGAAAAACAATGATATATTAGTTATACAAATTTATGTTGATGATATTATTTTTGGTGCAACTAATGAAAGTTTTTGTAAAGAATTTGCTAAGCTAATACAGGAAGAATTTGAAATGAGCCTAATGGGTGAACTGAATTACTTCCTCGGACTTCAAGTGAAACAAACAAAGGAGGGGATCTTCATTAACCAATCCAAATACACCAAAGAAATCATCAAGAAGTTTGGTATGGAGACAAGCAAACAAATGAACATACCCATGAGCCCAACCTGCAAATTGGACACAGATGAAAGTGGATCCAATGTTGACCAAAAGCTATATCGAGGTATGATCGGATCTTTATTATATTTAACTGCAAGTAGACCAGATATCTTGTATAGTGTATGTGTATATGCTAGATTTCAATATAATCCCAAAGAAACGCATATGCTTACTGTTAAAAGAATATTAAATTATTTGAAAGGTACAAGTAATCTGAGTCTTTGGTTTTCAAAAGAATCATCTTAAAACTTAATTGATTTTTCTGATGCTGATTATGCTGGTTGTAAAATAGATAGAAAAAGCACTAGTGGTACTTGTCAATTTCTAGGGTTGAATTTAATCTCATGGCACTGCAAGAAACAAAACTCGGTAGCACTTTCTACCGCTGAGGTAGAGTATGCTGTTGTAGGGAGTTATTGTGCGCAAGTATTGTGGATTAAACAACAACTAGAAGATTTTGGTGTTTCTCAATGCAAAATTCCTATTAAGTGTGATAACACAAGTTCTATAAATTTAACCAAAAATCCTATTCAGCATTCTAAGACCAAGCACAAAGAGATTAGACATCATTTCATTAGAGACCATGTTTTGAATGGTGACATAGAACTATAATTTATCCCAACAGAAAAAAAAACTAGCTGACATCTTTACCAAGCCACTAAATCAGGATAGATTTGAGTTGCTTAGAGGAGAATTAGGGCTATGTTATCCTATCTAGATCTAGTAAACCCAATTTCTTCAAGAACTAAGGAAAAATTATCTAGAAAATCTCCTACAATTTTTCATGATTTCTTGAACAACTTTCCTTGAGTTTTCAGTATATTGAATTCAATTTCCAAATCATTTAATTTCATGTGGAAAGTTTTGATTCGAGTCGACTCGAGCAATTTTTCTCTGGTTGAGCCAGCTTGAATATCTTAGTCTCGTACTCTTGCTCTGGTCGAGCCGACTAAGTCTTTCTTAGCCGACTCGGTGTTCTGGTTATTCTGAGTTCGCTCTGATTGAGCCGACTCGAATATTTTTAGGGCTGAGCAAGCCGACTCGAAAGTCAAGAAATCACTATTTAGGAAGTTCTAAATCGTATTTTCTAAGTACTTCACTCTTTTACTTTACTTTGGACACACTCCACTTCCCTTGGAAGCTTTACCATTCTCCCAAAAATCATTCACTAGAGCCTAAAATTCCTTAATCCCTCTGCAATGGCTCCTCAAAGATCTGCGAAGAAGGTTCTTCAAATCGATGAATCAAGTGCTCGCAGTACATATGCAAAAGAAAGAAAGGAAAAAAAAAAGTCTGCTCCAGTCCAGCAAGATGAAGAAACTCCTCCTCCCGGACAACATGTCTCAATGATCAATCGTCCTATCACTTGTGGAAGAAGGATCGACTTTATATTCCTACAAGAAATGGGAATGAAAATCGGAAACTGGATAGAGAGTCAAGGGTGGAAGAATTTCTGTTCTTTGGATACATTGACCTATCCTTCACTGGTACGGATGTTTTATGCAAACATTATCATTAAAGAATTTCATTTGGAATCTACAGTCAAGGGAAAGACAATTATAGTAGATGAAGAGAAATTGAGTAGATTGCTGCAAATGCCGACAAACGGTGCTATTGAACTTCTTCTACCAAACAAGGAATGCATTCTAAAATTAATTTTGGAAAAAGAGGATGTGAGCACAGTCCAACATGTACAAGCCAATCTACTATCGAAGGAAATGAGGTTGCTACATAATATGATCGGCAGGATATTTCTTCCAAGAACTGGCCACTTTGATTGGGTTAGTGAGAAGGATATGACAATTATAGGACACTTAATTGAAGAAAAGCCTCTCAACCTTCCCTATATAATGATGATCCAAATGACTGAAGCAACAAGAAAGGTCAAAGCCTGTCTACCCTACGGTATGGTCTTCACTTTGTTATTCGAAGAAGCAGGAGTTGACTTATCAAATGAAATAGGCAAGCTATTACATCACTTTGATATCTACCCCTTCAATTCACTAAAAAGAATGGGATACAAGTTACGAGAAGGAGAATGGATAAAGAAGATGCCTAGTCAGGTTGCTGCTACCATTTCTGAAGAAAATGAAACTGCTGATGAAGAAGGGACTAAAAAAATAATGGTTACTCCATCAGACCTAAAAAATCTGATATTTCAAAAGATGGAAGCTATCTCCAACTCTTTGACTGATCATATGAATTCTACAATTGAGGAAATCAGAAAGTCAGTTGACATTAGATTGCAGAAATTAAGATCTGAACAAGAGCTTCACCAGCAAAAAGTGGAAAAAGAAATGGAGAACTTCAAGGAAGAAATCAGAAGCATCATACTGCAATTACAGAAGCAAATCATTCCCACTGAAGATGCTCCTGAACAGATCATCAAGGAATCACTTGACATTCCTGCTCCTATTCCTTTATCTAATCCACCTAAACCTACTAAAGAACCCAAAACCAAGAAGACTAAAGTTCTTAGAGCCCCTGTTAGAACTAGATTTAGGGATTTAAGGTTTAAACTCCTGAAAACTAAGACCTCTGATAGAGTTATAGAGGTAGGCTCCTCTTCTTCTAATGAAGAAGAAGAAGAATAGATCTTCTAGTTAGTCTTTTGGTTGTTTTTGAATGTTATGCAGTTTATATTCTGCAATATGAATATACTTCCATTTTGAACTTGTATGAAAATCTTATCAATGAAGTATCTTTTGATTTTTTTTTTACTGTCATGTACAATGATTCAATCTTTGCACTTATTATAGTACAACTATAATGAGATTTTAATTAGAATTTCCAAGTTAAGAATGTGAAATTATCTCAAACAAATATTAAAAACTTTCTCAATCTATTTTAAAATCTTAGCTTTATTTGAAATCACCTTTTTGATTGATTGACAAAAAGAGAAAGAATTATGAAAAATAAGAGTTATGAAAAATATGAAAAGAAAAATGGGAGAAATTTGAAAAGAATGGAAATAGTATATATGTTGAGCTTTCTACCAACTAGTCTTAAAGTGCATAAAAACAGTGAAAAGGGGGAGCACAAAAATGATAGCACTACTTAAACTACTTTAGAATCTAGAGAAAGGGGGAGATTCTCTTGAAATGATCTTGCTCTGATTACTATTGCATGCTCTAAATTGAAGTTAATTCTGTCAATTTCTTTTTGGAACTCTGATACTCCATATTTTGTGCTAATTATAATATCTTGAAGCATGAGAAGTTCAATACTTTAATGATATACCATGATATCATCTCTTGAGCTCTGATACTTACTTACTAATTCCATTAGCTCTGATACATGTGAATATTTAATTTTTAAATACTATTATGCATGTAAAGTGTAAAGAATTTTTCATGCCTAGTATTTTGTCATCATCAAAAAGGGGAAGATTGTTGACCCCATAAGTGATTTTGATGATAACCAAACATTGGAGCATATACATTTATTTCTGACAACTCTTCAAGTGTTTGACAAGTTTTTGTATGATGAAAAATTTGTTCAAACTTCAACTCCTACACTTCTATTTTCTTGGTTGAGTTGTGTTGTAAATATTTTTGTAAAGAAGAACCCAATCAAAATGCTAAGAAAAATCAATTAAAAGGATTACTTCTGTGAGTGTGTGTGCGCCATAAATTTTAGTTTGAGTTGGTTTGTGTGAAATTATAAAAGAATTGGTGAAAGTTTTCTTTAAGTTCAATTATAAAAATCTTGAAGAAGACACTCGAGCCGACCCCAAGCGATGAAGAGTCGACTCTGCTTACTGGCACGCAGCAAGGATTCTGGAACACAGCAATCCGAGTCGACTCGATGGAAAGCGAGCTGACTCCAATGAATCCAAGTTGACTGGAATCAGTCTGAGCTGACTCCTCCAGAGTCCATTTCCTGAAGATTTTTTAGAACAGCCAAGTGAGTCGACCCAAACCAAAAAGAGCAGACTTCGCCAAACCTAATTCTGAAAGCCTGAGAAAGCGAGTCAATCCAAACTACATCGAGCCGACTCTTCCAGAGTGAGATTTTTTGAACCTGAGAAGAAGAGCCGACCCAAGCTAAAAAGAGCAGACTCCTAGAGTTCAAGATTTTCAAGATTCAAGTTCTAGCCGACCCGAGCTACAAAGAGCCGACTCGTCCAAAGAGATGTTTTGCGCCTTGAGACAAAGAGCCGACTGCATTAAAGATTTGGCAACTCAACCTATCAACTCAAAGGATTCGAGCCAACTCGAAGGAATCCGAGTCGACTCGAATGCCGCTTTCAGGTATCCAACGGCTAGTTTCAGAATTTATTTTTGAATACTAAAAAGTGCTCCAACGGTCACAAATCATTCCCCAACGATCTACAATGGCTAGAACTACCTTGGGATGATGGAAGACTTTAAATTTGAAGGATTTGAACTTTCTTGAAGTAAGTTATTAAAGAGTTCTTCAAAGAAAAGAGAGCTTCATTGAATATCCCACTAACCAACAGCAAAAGAGCATAAGAGCATTCAAGTCAAGCTTTCAAGTCTTCACCAACTCCAATCTGAAGCTTGAAACAACTTTAGGAAGAAGCCAATGAAGTAATTAAAGCTTATTCAAGTACATTCAAGTGGACTTCCAATAAGCTGCATCGGCAACTATCCGACAAATTGAGTTTGTCATTCTTGTTACATTTATTTTCAATTCAATCTTTGAATTGTTAGGTTATTGGTGAGCCCGGTTGAAAAAACCAAATAGGTTCTTAGTGAGCCTTGTTAAAAACAAGGGTTAGGTTCTTGGTGATCCTATGAAAACCAAGTTGGGTTTCTTTGGTGAGCCTGTTAAAACCAAAGGGTGTTGGGTTTTCTTTGGTGATCCCATAAAACCAAAGTGTAGAGTTTTGGATTGTGATCCTATAAAACAATTCTACTGTATCGGGTGTGAATATAGTGAAAATCCCAAGTGGTATCTTGGGTAGTGGACGTAGAAGCTAGGTTGCTCCGAACCATTATAAATTTGGTGTGTTTGTGTTGTGCTTTCTTGACTCTGTTTAGCTTCTGCATTTTATAACTCTATCACAGCACCTACCACTTGCAAAGGATTTTGAATTGCACATTACTTGCTTCAATTTTTTTTTTCAAAAGACCCAATTCACCCCCCTCTTAGGTAGCCACCTGGACAACAAACTTGACCATCAGAGTTCCCCCACCGAGATTCTCGGCCCAGGTCTCTAACCTCGTTTTGCAGGTCCGAGAGTATTAGGATTCCACACCAAAGGGGACCGCAATCCGACACCAACTCACAGCAATAAGGTTGGCAACAAATATCATCCTACTGTGGCCACGGATTTAAGGTCTCAATCTATTAGGTTGCATAGAAAGTTTATGCAGATTTAAGGACTATTTTATCCTTAAGTTTGTAGAGGTTGATCCCTTTACATTCTTTTGTTAACTGTTTATATTGTACATTGGAGTTGCTAAGCAAACTAAACATTCATTAGCTAATAGGTGGGAGTCATTGAAAGGGTTTGCATGAGCAAGCCCCCCATGAGCTCGAGAACAGCTCAATTCCAAGCATGGTGGTGACTCGCGGATGTGAAGCCTCCACCAGTCGAGCGGGAGAGGTTCCCTCTCCTCCGAGCCCCCGCGGCCTAGAAAGGAAACTTCCCACTCTTGTTGCTCCTCCTCCTCAGCTGTCCTCGGTAGACGGTCAGTATGCTGCTATTGTCCAGACCTGCAGACACTGACCGCGCTCATGAGGCAGCTACAGCATTAGCAGTGCTCCCTAGTGACTCAACCTCAGCCAGGGACCCTCGTGGCCTAAGCACGGGCCCCCGTGGAAGCCTGCGCTCCATCCAAGATAGGCCGTCCCATCCACGGGCAGCAACCAACCCCCACGGGAGTCATCAGACCCCCGCAAAGAGGAATCATATTGGGTCAACGGACCACAAGAGCCGATCCCCGGTGGACAACAATGATGCCGCCAGGCACAGCAAGCACCGCTGGGGCAAAGCTCCTCACCACGACCCATTGGCCCCTTCTTCTCCAGCGACCTCTATGGAAGGTTCCACTGATGAGGCCATCAAGCGTCTAGTCGAGAGGTGCTTGGAAGAGCAAGAGTGCAAACTGGCGAAGCTCTCTCGCCAGTTTGCCAACATGCAGGGCTCCCCCAGCGAGCCAGTGGGCTACAACGCCTAACCGCCCTTCTCCCGGGAGATCCAAGAGGAACCAATTTCGAGTCAGTTCTGCATGCCCCAGGTGAATCCTTACGATGGGACCACCGATCCCCTGGACCACCTGGAGAGCTATAAAGCTCTCATGAAAGTCCAGGAGGCAACGGACACCCTCCTATGCATTGCCTTCTCGGCCACCCTCTGGAAGGCCACTTGCATTTGGTTCACCAGCCTCAAGCCCGAATCCATCGACTCCTTCCAGCAGTTGGAAGGAAGGTTTGTGGCATACTTTGATGCCTATCAAAAGGTGCCAAGGGAGGTGGATAGCCTCTTCTCCATCTGCTAGCAAGACCAGGAGATTCTACGAGACTATGTCACCCACTTCAAGACTGCTGCCCTGGAGATCTAAAGTCTGGACAAGCCCGTCGCAATGCTGGCACTGAAGCGAGAGATCAAGACCTCCAATCTGACATATTTCTTAGACAAAAAGCCACCTAAGACGTACTCTGAACTCCTCCATGTCCACAAGTACATCCATGTTGAGGAGGCTAACCATACCATGACAGAGCTGGACAGGAAGCCTTCGAAGAAGCCTGCCCCAAGGGACGCACCTAGAACCCGAAGGCCCAGGCCTCCTATGGACTTCCATTTGGGATCGAAGCCGAGGAATGGTCCCGTTCTGGAGCATACCTTCACTCCCCTCCTTGCTCCAAGAACGAAGATCCTCATGGAGATCGAGGGCGAGTGCTACCTCCACCGACCTCCTCCTCATAACCCAAAGAATAGTCATTACAAGATGAAGTACTGCCAGTTCCATCGTGACCATGACCACGACATGGAGGAGGGCCGTAACCTGAAGAGGGAGATTGAGGACCTGATCAAGAGAGGCTATCTCAAGAAGTTCATGGGAAGAGAGGTCCCGATAGAGGACCAGCCACTTGCGGCCCTTCCCCCCATTCTTGTAGTGGACAACCGCCCCACGGAGAAGCCGATGGGCATGATCTCTTGAAGGATAGGGCACGCACCGAAGAGGGCCTGAGAGGGAAGAGACCTGGAAAATGTACTCCCCATTGAGAAGGGGAAGGAAGAAAAAAATGTAAATAATGATGCGATGGTGGTCGAGATGACCATCGCTAAGCATCCTGTACATTGAATTATGGTTGATAGTGGGAGCTCCATCGATGTACTTTTTTATGATGCTTTCTCCCGGATGAACTTATCTCATGATCGGCTAAGGCTAGTGCACACCCCTCTCATGGATTTTACTGGAGATTCTGTAGGAGTCGAGGGAGAGATCACTCTCCTTGTTACCGCCGGGACCCCATCCTAGCAGAGCATGATCATGATGACCTTCACCGTCATCCAACTCCCATCACCGTAAAATACTATTTTGGGCTGTCCAAGGCTCAACCAACTTGATGCAGTCATTTCCACCAAGAGATTACTGGTGCAGTTCCCTACCATTTTTGGGGTGGGGGAGATGAGGGGGGTAGTTCAGCCCATCCAGCATTGCTTGCAGGCTATCCCAGGAGCCTAGCATACCAAGCTTGGCACTGCCATCGACGACCTTGACCAGAGGGTGCAAGACCCCAGGAGTGGCCCTATTGAGCACCTGCTAACATACCCCCTTGGCTCGGACCCACAGAAAATGGTGCAAATAGGAGCCAAACTCCCAGAAGATGAGCAGGCTCACTTGCTAAGTTTCCTTCGGGCAAATACGGATGTGTTCACCTGGTCTATGACAGATATGCCAGGTATTCTCCCGAACGTCATCACCCACTAGTTGAAAATCGATCTGAAGTGCCATCCAATTCAGTGGAAAAAGAGGAGTTTTGCTGCAGAAAGACAGAAAGTGATTAATGATGAGGTGGAGAAGCTCCTCACCGCCAGATTCATACGAGAAGTGCAATACCCCAGTTGGCTGGCGAACATGGTGATGGTTAAGAAGAATAACGGTAAGTGGAGGATCTATGTGGACTACACCGACCTCAACCATGCTTGCCCAAAAGATAGCTTCCCCCTTCCGAAGATTTAGCTTCCCCCTTCCGAAGATAGACCAGCTCATGGATGCCACATCGGGACATCACCTTTTTTCCTTCATGGACGCCTTCTCCAGGTATAATCAGATCCGGCTGCATCCAGAGGATGAGGTGCATACTGCCTTCATCACGAATCGTGGGATATACTGCTACAAGATGATGACCTTCGATCTGAAGAATGCCGGTGCTACGTACCAATGGTTGGTCAACAAGGTCTTCGAAGAACAAATTGGCCTTTATATGCAGGTATACGTGGATGACATGCTCGTGATGAGCAAGCCAACCTAGGACCATGACAATGACCTAGCAGAGACCTTCCACAACCTTCGCCTCCACCAAATCAAGCTGAACCCGATGAAGTGTGCTTTTGGCATGGTGGCGGGGAAGTTCCTCGGCTTCATGGTGACCCAAAGAGGGATAGAGACCAACCCAAAGAAAGTTCGAGCGATCTTTGACATGGAGCAGCCCACCTCAAAGAAGCAAGTCCAGCGGCTCACCAGCCGGGTAGCAGCCCTGAGCAGGTTCATCTCACGATCTGTGGATCGCTGCCAGCCCTTCTTCAAGATGCTGAGGAAGATGCATGACTTCGCTTGGACGAAGGAGTGCCAAGAAGCGTTCGAGGAGCTGAAGAAGAATCTGGCATCACCACCGCTACTCTCCCAGCCAGAGGAGGGAGAAGAGCTCCTCCTGCATATGGCGATCACTCCGGAGGCCATCAGCTCGGTCCTGGTTCGGATGGATGACAAAGGGATCCAGAGACCTGTATACTATACAAGCAAGTTTCTCTACGATGCAGACCTCAGGTACTCTCGATTCGAGAAGTTGATTTTTGCACTAATTATGTCTACCCAGTACCTCAGGCCTTATTTCCAAGTGTACCTAATTGCGATCCTGACGGATCTACTGCTAAAGGCCATGCTCAGTCGACCTGACACGTCCGGATGCCTGGCGAAGTGGGTGCTGAAGCTCAGTGAGTTCAACATCACCTATCGATCGAGGTCGGCCATGAAGGTGCAGGTACTGGCTGACTTTCTAGTTGAGTGTGCAGGCCTGGGCAAGGGGCCAGAAGAGAGCCCCCAGAATCAACAGGTAGGACATGAACCGGAGGAGGACATCTAGGTCTGGCACGTGGACAGAGCCTCTAACCCTGGTGGAAGCGGAGCTGGGCTCATCCTCGCCAACAGCGAGGGAGTCATCGCTGAGTGTGCGCTCTGCCTCTAGTTCATCACCATCAATAATTAGGCGAAGTATGAAGCGCTCCTCGCGGGACTGATAGTCTCCCACGAACTTGGCATGACCAGCCTAAGGGTCTTCACCGATTCACAGCTGGTGGCTGGATAGGTCTCAAGCGAGTATGAAGCGCGACACCCTCAAATGTCGAAGTATCTGGAGTTGGTGCATGCGAGCGCGACGAGTTTTAAGCACTTCAGCATCTTCCACATCCCATGCTAGCAACCTTACCGGACTCATCATTGAGCCATGCCTACATTGAGCATCTTCAGGCCCCGAGCTATGAAACCCCCAGAGAGATCTAGCAGGTCACCCTGGAGCCCAACTGGATGGACAAGTACATCAAGTACATCATCAACGATACCTTGCCCGAGGATCGGATAGAAGCCGGCTTCATCAAGAGGAAGGCTGTGTGCTTTGTGCTGATGGATGGACTACTCTACTGGAGGTCCTACTTCTATCCACTCCTCAAATGTTTGAGGCTCAAGGAGGCTGCACTCATGCTCCAGGAGATCCACTAAGGCCTCTGCGGGAACCATGTAGGGGGCAAGATTTTGGCATACAAGGCCCTCCATCAAGGATACTTCTGGGAAATGATGAGGGAGGATGCAGGCAACGCCAACTAGCTGCGCCGCTCTTCTAACTCTCCGCCCCCTGGCCGTTTGCCCAGTGGGGCATGGACCTCCTAGGTCCCTTTCCTCCCGCGTCCGGGTAGCATAAGTTTTTGATTATCGCTATCAACTACTTCACAAAGTATGTCGAGGCTAAGCCATTAGCCCAGATCATGGAGGCGAATGTCAGCAAATTCCTCTGGAAGTCAATCATATGCCAATTCAGGTTCCCCCATACCATCATCACTGACAACGGACACCAGTTCAACTGTCAAGAGTTCGAGGAGTTCTGCAATGACCTCGGCATTCATCACCGCTTCACCTCAGTGGTGCATCCTCAAACTAATGGGAAAGCCGAAGTGACCAACTGGACCATCCTGCAAGGGCTTCGGACTAGATTGGATTAGGCCAAGGGAAGATGGGTTGAAGAACTTTCCAGCATCCTATGGGCGTACCATACAAACCCAAGGACGGCCACGGATGAAACTCCCTTCAACCTTATCTTCGGTGCAGAAGCAGTAATTCCAATGGAACTTAGCCTGCCAATGTTACGTATGGAGCAATACGACGAGGTTGAGAACCCAGCTGATGCAGAACGAAAGCTCTGATACCAAAAATGATGTAGAACAAAAAACAAAGAAGCATATGCGGAAGTAAAATTAAGATTAATTCCTTTTTTTTTTCTTTTTTTTTATATTTTTCAGAAATTGGCTTCAACTCAAAGTAAAGCTAAACTACGTTGAAGGAAACTAGGTAAGGATTGAAAGCACAGTTTAGAAGAAACTAAATTATCAGAGTAGTTCAGAAGTAACGGATCGCTGGGGGTTGAGAAACTCCCAGACCTAGGGTTTCGCTCTGAACTTTCAACAGAACAGAAATAGAGAGAAGAGATGGTTTACTAACCAGACAGTGATCTTCTCAGGATTTTGGTGGAAGAACTCTCTCGAGCAGATTGTGGGATCCTCGGAGTCGGCTATCTTCGCAATGGATCATTCAATACTGGTCTCGTGGTTTGGTCGGCTTCTCCTGGACTCAAGATCTGGGAAAGAAGAGGAACAAAAGATGGAATTCAGAAACTCAAGAAAAGATTTTACCAAGTTGAAGAACTTGAAAGCTGAAGTTGCTGAAATCGAATTCTCCTGGCGGCCGATCTGACTTCCTCTTAGAATTGTTGTAGATCTGCAGTATCTGGACTGGGGCTGGATGCTGGTGGTCGGCCTGGACTTGGAGATGGTGGCTGTGAGAAGGGAAATAGACTAGGGCTTGGTGGAAAGAGAAGGGTGATGGCGGCTAGGGTTTGGGAGTGGAGTGGCTAACCTAGGGTTTGGGGTTTTGGAGATCTCTCACCTCCTCAAGGTTCTAGGGGAACCCGGATTTACTCCCTCACGGAGCTCAACACCTGGAAGCAAGTGCGGAAAAGAGAAAACACAAGTTTGCTCATAAAAATTTCTTTCATTCATCTCATTTTTTCAACTTACAAGAGGGGTTTAATTTATAATGCTTTACAAGGGAGAAGGGTTTCATATTTTCCCATGTGGGACTAAAGGAGGGGATCTCCAAATTAGGGCAAATCCCTTACATATGGTCGGCCAAAATACCAAAAATTAGGATTTGGGTTATAAATGGCAGGTAGATGGCGCCACCTTGCTTGGATTTTTCAAGAAAAATTTTCTTCCTTCCCTGGATGAACTCTTTTGGACTCCTCCTTTTCTTCCTCCCTAAGTCAAGGCCCTTCCCATCTTTGTTTTAGGTTTTTTTTGGCAGGTAATGGGCGCCCCTTGATATGCTCTTCCAAGAGAAATTTCTTCCCTTCTTTGCTTGGATTTTCTTGGGAAAGTCTTGGCCGCCCCCTTGATTGGTGGTCTCTTGGTGGACTTCTCCTTATCTGGCGCATGAGAGAAGGAGGTTGCCATCTGTGGAGTGGGGACCAAAAGCTGCTGGATGTGGATATGGCACCCCCTGGACTGGGAGTGTGGCTGGGAGTGTGGTGTCCACTTGCCTGGTCTTGGAAGAAAGTGTAGCATCCCATTTTGAAACCCTAGTCCACTACTGAGTCAACATGACTCAACAAAATAAAATGCAAGTAATGTAGACTCAAGCTAAATTAAGTTGATCTAGTCAACTCTTATTAAAAACCAAAAAACCCTAATTCTTCGGGCAAGGTTAATCAGAGATCCAGATGGAGCTCTGAAGTCTTCTTCTGAGTCTGGTGCCCGCACCAATTCTCCTAGGGTGGGAGGAACTCGACCCTGTCGAGTATGGATCAAGTTGGCTCTAGTATCTCTCCAAGAGGTCTGGGTCCAGCTCTTGTAACTCTTCTCGGGAGATCCAAGAGTCATCAGAATCTGGCCTTCCTAGCCAGCGGACTAGGTATCTTTGGTATCCTCGATTATGAGTAGAGATAACCTGATCATCCAGGATCTTTTCAATCTGCTCTTTCCTCACAGGCCAATTTGTTGGTGGACACACAGGGTCAGGTTCACTCTCAAGAGCAGGATTAGGTTCAAAAGCCTCACTGGGAATCACAGCTGGCTCCCTATACTCTACTAGGTCTGTAATGTTGAAAGTGGAGCTAATGCCTAGTTCTGGAGGCAACTCGAGCACATAGGCATTGGATCCTACTCTCTTTACCACTCTAAATGGTCCAGCTCCCCTAGCATGTAACTTTCTAACGGTTCCAGGAGGAAACCGTTCAGGCCTTAACCTAATCATTACATAGTCTCCTTCGTCAAAAGTTTTGACTCGCCTTTGAGAATCAGCCAATTTCTTATAAGCTTCGTTACTTAAATTTATTTTGGCTTGAATTTCTTTATGCAAGTCTTTTATATGCTGTGCAAAAACTTCGGCAGACTCGGAGACCCGTGTGTGGACTGGTAAAGGAGCTAGGTCAAGAGGTGTGTGGGGTTTGTAACCATGCACAATTTCAAATGGACTTTTACCCGTAGACCTATTGACCGAGTCATTATATGCAAATTCAGCTCTAGGTAAGTACAAATCCCAGTTCCTAATGTTTTCACCAACAAGACACCTTAGCAGATTGCCTAAACTACGGTTCACTACTTTGGTTTGGCCATCAGTCTGGGGATGATAGGCAGTTGAAAACTTAAGTTTCATCCCTAACTTATGCCAAAGGGTTTTCCAGAAATAGCTGGTGAACCGAACATCCCTATCTGAAACAATGGTCTTGGGTAGGCCATGGAGTCGAACTATCTCATTAAAGAACAGGGTGGCTACCTTAGATGCATCAAATGTTTGGGAACAAGGCAAGAAATGGGCCATCTTGGAAAATCGGTCTACTACAACACAGATAGAGTCATGCCTCCTCTGGATCTTAGGCAAACCTAACACAAAGTCCATGCTCACATCTTGCCAAGGATGATCTGGGACAGGGAGTGGGGTATAAAGGCCGGTGTTCTGTTTTCGCTGTTTGGCAACAGCGCAGGTCCGACACCTAGCCACAATGTGTGCTACATCTCTTTTTAAGCTAGGCCAGAAAAAATGGTCTTCAATAGCCAGGGTGGTCTTATCTTTTCCGAAATGGCCAGCTAAACCTCCAGCATGAGTTTCCCAAATCAAGAATTCCCTAAGAGAGGTTCTAGGGATGCAAAGCCTATTCTTAAAGAACAGAAAGCCATCTAAAAGGGAATAATCCTTATGTTCACTAGATGGTCTTTGAGTTAGATCCTGGTATACAGTTTTGAAATCCGGACACGACTCATATTCTTCTTTGATTTGCTCAAACCCTATGACTTCAGCCCTAACAGAATTCAACAACAAAGATCGACGACTAAGGGCATCAGCTACCTTATTTTCAGACCCAGCCTTATGCTTCAAAACAAAAGTATAGGACTGGATATATTCTACCCACTTAGCATGCCTAGGGTTAAGCTTTTTCTGAGAATTCAAGAATCTAAGAGCCTCATGGTCCGAAAACAGCACAAATTCTTGCGGTAGTAAATAATGTCTCCAGTAACGCAAAGCTTGCACTACCGCGTAAAATTCCTTATCATAGGTAGAATACCTAAGCTTAGCATCATTAAGTTTTTCACTAAAGAATGCTACGGGATGGTTCTCTTGGCTTAGGACTCCACCTATACCTACTCCTGAAGCATCACAGGCAACCTCAAATACCTTTGAAAAGTCTGGTAGTCTCAAAATGGGTGCCTGGGTCATCCTATCCTTAAGATCTAGGAAGGCTTTATGGGCTGCTTTGGTCCACTGAAATTCTCCCTTCCTGATGCAGTCTGTGATAGGAGCAACTACAGTACTAAACCCCTTGATGAATTGCCTATAGAAGGTAGCCAAGCCATGGAAACTTCTGACTTCATGCACACTAGTCGGCTCTGGCCATTCTACTATGGACCTAATCTTTTCAGGGTCGGCAGCCACGCCGTCAGGGGTTACAACAAATCCAAGGAAGATAATTCTACTGGTCATAAATTCACACTTTTTAAGATTACCGTAGAGACTATCATTCCTCAAAACTTGACAGACTTGTCTAAGGTGGCCTAGGTGATCTGCAGGGGTCTTACTATAGATCAGGATGCCATCAAAATAGATCACTACAAACTTCCCTATGAAAGCTCTAAGTACCTGGGTCATAATCCTCATGAAGGTACTAGGGGCATTGGTCAACCCAAAAGGCATAACAACCCATTCATAGAGACCATCCTTAGTTTTGAAGGCTATTTTCCACTCATCCCCTGGTCTAATCCTAACCTGATGATAGCCGCTCTTGAGATCAATTTTAGAAAAAACCATTGCACCGGCCATCATATCAAGCATGTCATCTAGTCTAGGGATGGGGAACCTATACTTAATTGTGATTTTATTGATGGCACGACTGTCAACACACATCCTCCACGTGCCATCCTTCTTCGGGGTTAGAAGTGCAGGGACTGCACAAGGGCTAAGACTCTCTCTAATGAACCCCTTCCTCAATAATTCGCCAACCTGCTTTTGCAGTTCTTTATGCTCCGATGGATTCATCCTATAATGGGGCAAGTTGGGTAAAGTAGCTCCTGGGACTAAATCTATGGAATGCTGAATATCCCTAAGAGGTGAAAGGTGGTCTGGCAGATCCTCGGGAAAAACATCCTCAAATTCTTCTAATAAAGGCTTAACTTCCTGAGGAGGCTCTGAGGATGTAGGAGTCCTAAGTTCCTTAGCAGTTAACATCCAAATGGGTGAACCACTATGAATCTCTTGTTCTAGATCCTTGGCACTAATTAGGTTCACTCCAGTCTTCATTTCTCTGACCTTGCTAGTTCCTTTATCTACCTTGTCCTTAGGAGGGACTGAATGGATTGTGATTTTCTTCCCATTGAAACTAAAGAGACAGGTGTTGGATTTTCCTAAGAGGGTGGCATCATGATCATACAACCAAGGTCTTCCAAGAATTATACTGCTCACCCCCATGGGCAAGACATCACACCAAATCTTTTCTTGATAGGATTGCATTTGGATTTGGACTTGACATCTAGACTGGATGGGTATAGAGGTAGAGTCTACCCAAGAAACCTTATAGGGGTTGGGGTGGGGAATTGGGGTTAAGCCTAACATTTTGACAGTGCTAGTAGAAATGGCATTCACACAGCTCCCACTATCTATGATGATTTTACAAACCTTATCCCCTAGTTTAAGGAAAGTCTGTAGGATGTTGGTCCTACGCCAATCTTCCTGAACTTTAGTCTGGGACAGGATGCATCTTACAACCCCTAAGTGGTCAGATTCAGTGGATTCTTCCTCTCCTTCATACTCATCAACCAAATTCATTCCGGCCTCATAAACTTCTTCAAACTCCTCATTAGGCTCGGAATTCTCTTCTCCTCCCTCTTCTATATATAGGGATCTACGAGGGCACTGGCTAGAGACATGACCTACCTTATGACACTTAAAACAAGCTATGGCTGTGCACTGAGTGGAGATATGACCGGGCTTCTGACACTTAAAACAGACGATACTAGGGGTTCTCTGGGTGTCAGGTGCCTTACCTTTGTCCATGGGCCTAGGGGTGGGGATACCCTGATTAGGCTTGCTAGGGGTAACCTGGCTAGGTCCATTTCTTGGGATTGGGGCACTAACCCTAGATGGCATGGGTCCTCTCTGAAACTTCTCAGTGTTCAGTGAAATCTGATAGGCTTGGTCTAGGTCAGTAACCTCTCTCAGAAATAATTCTCTCTTAATATCTTCCCTAAGCCCAGCCCTAAATCTAGACAAAGTGACTTCATGGGCTTCACTCACATCACATCTCATCAGGTATTCATCAAAGGTGGTTATGTAGTCTGAAACAGATCGGTTCCCTTGTTTCAAAGTCTGCCATTGGTCTAACAGATTCTGCTGGTATGAAATGGGTAGGTACTTGTCTCTAAGTTTCTCTTTCATACCCTGCCAAGTGGTTATGGGCTCTACATTTCGTCTTCTAGTGGTCAGCTCAATGTTCCCCCAGTATAACCTAGCTTGACGTATTAATTTCATTTTGGCAAACTTGAATTTCCTCTCCTCAGACATGGCATACCACTCAAAGTACTGGTCCATCTCACCCTCCCAATCAGAATACACCTTAGGATTTAGGCTACCATCAAAAGTGGGTGCATCTAACTTGATGTTCCGAATGAACCTATCATCTCTATCCTCAGGTTCTGGGTCAGGTCTCCTATGATTAGGTTCAGGATCTCGGTATAAAGGTCTTCTAGGCTCTTGGTGTGGGTGAGGTTGAGGCACATTAAAATCTGGGTCAGGAGTCCAATTCCGATGCCTAGGTTCCTCAAGTACTTGGACTCGATCCCTAAGCTGGGCAAAATTCTCATTCATATCCTGACTTAATTTGTTCATACTCTCAGTAAGAGCTTTAACCATGGCCTCTAAATCAGGTTGGGCTTGACCAGGTTGGTAGGGTACTCCATTCCGGGTAGACATGATGCAATCAGGCACACAAAATGAGACTCAACTGACGACTACGGGCTAACTAGACCTAGAGCCCAAACTAGGTGCCCAATCAGAGTGGCAAGCTAGCCTGTAGTAACTCAGGACTCAGCCAGGCAGGTGTAAGGGGAGTGTTAGGTCCCTGAATGCCAATCCTAGACACCAATCAGAGATTGGCCAGGTAGGCAGACCAGCACACAAGCCCTTCGGGATGGAATCCCTGAACCACCGTTCTAGACACTGAGTACAAAGCACACACAAAGTAACTAGACAAACTGACTCAACACTAGCCTTGACCCGACTTGTTGATGTCCCTAGCCCACTAGGGCAAATTAGGTCTAATCAATTTTAGATTAAAGGCTTAGGTTTGAATGAGGGGTGGTGGTTTTGGGCTAAGGAGAGGTTATCAACTCCTCCCCTTATCTTAGATACTCAAATGCCCTTAAGTTGAATTAAGAGATGAACACTCAAAAATAAATGGATTGCAGAACACAAAAACAGAGTTGCAGTAATTTAATTCTCATAATCGCACAGAAACCAATAAATCGTGAGAAAATTATTCAAATTAGTTTCAATTATACTGGTTTCAGAAAAACAAAAATCACTGAGTTTGGAGTTACCTGTAGTGAGAAATAATTCCTGCAATAGGGCAATTATGGGCTGAAAACATAGCACTTCCCCGTTTACAATTTCTGCTACGAAGTTGTAACCCTACGGATCCCCTACACGCCCTAGGAACACCCCGTGGAATGGGAAGAGGAGGTTTGCACCTCACTTCGTTCCTAGGACCGGACGTCCTGGGGAGTCTACTTCGAGCAGACAAAGTAAAAAGAGAGACACTCAAACATGCAAACAAGTCAGAAACCCTAGACAGGGCTCTGATACCAAATGATGCAGAACGAAAGCTCTGATACCAAAAATGATGCAGAACAAAAATAAAGAAGCGTATGCGGAAGTAAAATTAAGATTAATTCTTTTTTTTTTCTTTTTTTATATATTTTTCAGAAATTGGCTTTGACTCAAAGTAAAGCTAAACTACGTTGAAGGAAACTAGGTAAGGATTGAAAGCACAGTTTAGAAGAAACTAAATTATCAGAGTAGTTCAGAAGTAATGGATCGCTGGGGGTTGAGAAACTCCCAGACCTAGGGTTTTGCTCTGAACTTTCAACAGAACAGAAATAGAGAGAAGAGATGGTTTACTAACGAGACAGTGATCTTCTCAGGATTTTGGTGGAAGAACTCTCTCGAGCAGATTGTGGGATCCTCAGAGTCGGCTATCTTCGCAATGGATCCTCCAATACTGGTCTCGTGGTTTGGTCGGCTTCTCCTGGACTCAAGATCTGGGAAAGAAGAGGAACAAAAGATGGAATTCAGAAACTCAAGAAAAGATTTTACCAGGTTGAAGAACTTGAAAGCTGAAGTTGCTGAAATCGAATTCTCCTGGCGGCCGATCTGACTTCCTCTTAGAATTGTTGTAGATCTGCAGTATCTGGACTGGGGCTGGATGCTGGTGGTCGGCCTGGACTTGGAGATGGTGGCCGTGAGAAGGGAAATAGACTAGGGCTTGGTGGAAAGAGAAGGGTGATGGCGACTAGGGTTTGGGAGTGGAGTGGCTAACCTAGGGTTTGGGGTTTTGGAGATCTCTCACCTCCTCAAGGTTCCAGGGGAACCCAGATTTACTTCCTCACGGAGCTCAACACCTGGAAGCAAGTGCGGAAAAGAGAAAACACAAGTTTGCTCATAAAAATTTCTTTCATTCATCTCATTTTTTCAACTTACAAGAGGGGTTTAATTTATAATGCTTTACAAGGGAGAAGGGTTTCATATTTTCCCATGTGGGGCTAAAGGAGGGGATCTCCAAATTAGGGCAAATCCCTTACATATGGTCGGCCAAAATACCAAAAATTAGGATTTGGGTTATAAATGGCAGGTAGATGGCGCCACCTTGCTTGGATTTTTCAAGAAAAATTTTCTTCCTTCCCTGGATGAACTCTTTTGGACTCCTCCTTTTCTTCCTCCCTAAGTCAAGGCCCTTCCCATCTTTGTTTTAGATTTTTTTGGCAGGTAATGGGCGCCCCTTGATATGCTCTTCCAAGAGAAATTTCTTCCCTTCTTTGCTTGGATTTTCTTGGGAAAGTCTTGGCCGCCCCCTTGATTGGTGGTCTCTTGGTGGACTTCTCCTTATCTGGCGCATGAGAGAAGGAGGTTGCCATCTGTGGAGTGGGGACCAAAAGCTGCTGGATGTGGATATAGCGCCCCCTGGACTGGGAGTGTGGCTGGGAGTGTGGTGTCCACTTGCCTGGTCTTGGAAGAAAGTGTAGCATCCCATTTTGAAACCCTAGTCCACTACTGAGTCAACATGACTCAACAAAATAAAATGCAAGTAATGTAGACTCAAGCTAAATTAAGTTGATCTAGTCAACTCTTATTAAAAACCAAAAAACCCTAATTCTTCGGGCAAGGTTAATCAGAGATCTGCAGATGGAGCTCTGAAGTCTTCTTCTGAGTCTGGTGCCCGCACCACCAGCACGGCTATGGCTTAATCTAGATCTCCTTGAGGAAACGAGGGACAAGGCTCGGGTTCGGATGGTGGCCTACTGGCAACAGGTGGCCAGTACTACAACTCTAGAGTGAGGCCGAAGTCCTTCTGCCCGGGAGATCTGGTGTTGCACCGTGCCGAAGCCTCCCAACCTCGAGAGTGTGAAAAACTCTCTCCGAACTAGGAAGGCCATTATAGGGTGGTCGAAGCACTCCCCCGTGGTTCCTACTATCTTGCCAAGCTCGATGGGGCTTGGTTTTCACGGACATGGAACACCGCGAATTTAAGGATATATTACCAATAATGTAAGACTTCCTGAACATTAATAATGAAATTTTCTTTTTTGTATGCATTGCTTATTTCCGTCTCGTAGGACTATCGCCGTCCAGCCTTAGGTCTGGTGAACGAAAGTGAGGCAGGAGACCCACAAGCAATTCGCAAAAAATATAGCCCCTGAGTTTAGTTCGGAAGGTGGCATGGAACCCAGTTCCTCCACGAGATCCCAAAGTTCAGTCTAGAAGGTCGCACGGAATCCAGTTCTGACACGCGATCCCATGGTTCAATCTGGAAGGTGGCACAAAACCTAGTTCCTCCATGAGATCTCGGAGTTCAGTCTAGAAGGTTGCACGAAACCCAGTTCCGGCATGCAACCCTGGAGTTCAGTCTGGAAGGTGGCACAGAACCCAGTTCCTCCACAAGATCCTAGAGTTCAATCCGGAAGGTCGCACAAAATCTAGTTCTGACACATGATCCCGAGGTTCAGTCCGGAAGGTGGCACAGAACCCAGTTCCTCCATAAAGTCCCGAACTTCGGTCTGGATGGTGGCATGGAATCCAGTTCCTCCACGAGATCCTGGAGTTCAGTCCAGAAGGCTGCACGAAACCCAGTTCTGGCTTGAGACCCTGGAGTTCAGTCCGAAAGGTGGCACGAAATCCAGTTCCTCCATAAAGTCCCAGACTTTGGTCTGGAAGGTGGTACAGAATCTAATTCCTCCACAAGATCCCGGAGTTCAGTCCAGAAGGTCACACGGAACCCAATTTCGGCACGCGGCCCCAGAGTTCAGTCCGGAGGATGGCTCGGAACCCAGTTTCGACACAAAGGCATGGAACCCAGTTCCAGCAACCAAAGTCCCGGCACCAAAGACTTATAAAACACAAGCCAGAAGCCCTAGGGGTTCCTTCCCGAAGCCTAGAGGCCTCCTGAATCTGGTTCCTAACTGAGAATCAAAGTCAAGCTACAAATTGAAGTCACAGGCCTTGGGCTCCCACAAAAGATAATGACAAACAATAATAGGAAGATCAAACACACCATCAACAAGCAGCAGAACAAAGCATCAAGGCAAAAAGTAGTGAAAAAAAAGGGGGATTTCATTTCTAGTGTAAGGGATTCTTACAAACAAAAGGGTCCTGATAGACCGGGTGGCCCAAAAGGACAAAAACTAAAATCATACACTAGGATACAAAGCAGAGGACCTGTGGTCAATCCACCGCTGCTGGTTCTTCCCCAGGCTGAGAAGCCTCCATGTCACCGGCTGCCTCCCCAGAAGGTTGCCCGATAGCCTCCTCAGGCTACTCCCTGGGGCCGCCAAGGTCGACCACAATTAGATCGAGCTCAAGAAAAAGTGAGGCCACTTCTTCCGGCAGACTCCGAAGCCCTTTAGGAAGGAGTCCACAGCAGCCTCGTGCATCTCCTTCTAGAACTCCTTGGAGGCCTGGAACTTGGGCACGGCCTCCTGGATTTCCTTCTATGAGGCCTCCAGTAGCTTGTTAACATAGGAAGTCTTCTCATTGGCCACCGCCAGTTCTGCCAAGACCTTTTCCACCCGGTGCTCCAGTGACTGGGATTGCCCCCTAAGATGGGAGATCTCGGCTGCATCATTTTCAGCTCGGTGCTAGCTCGAGATCCTCTCCTCGGATTGAGAAGCCTCGAGATCCTTAATGCGCCCCTCGACACAGGCTAGGTCCTCCCGAAGAGCCTAGTTGCTCCCCCTCAACTCATGGCCCTTGTCCATGAGATCCTTCATGTTGGTCGCAAGCTTGCCCAGCCTCCGCTCCTTCTCGGCCTCCTTCTTCACCGAAGTGGAAAGGAAGTTCCGGAGCAGGAGCACGTTAGTCCTAATCTGCATCAAAGAAAGAGTTAGGACTTTCGAAGAATCCAACTGGAACATTAAAAAGGAGAGTTAGATGCTTACCGTGAAAAGCAAGGGGAGGATCCCGAGCAGTGTGTCTGCATAGTCCCGACCACCCCTCAGGCGGTGGTCCCAGGGCTGGGCCATGTACTCCATCATCCTCTCCGTAAGACCCTGGTCGCAGATGATAGAGGTGCTCCCACTGAGCACTGGCGGTACGAGACGAGGCTCGAAGGAGGGCTGAGCCGGAGTCCCTCCAGCGGGTGGAGTAGTTGTCTACGGCGCTGCCACCACCAGTGCGGCCACCATCGGAATGATGGGCGCTATGACCGTCGGGGAAGGTGCTAGTCACACCACCTCCCCACTCCTATCGAGGTCAACGACCTCTATGATGGGGACCTGCTGCTGAGATGCCCCAGGGGCCGTATCCACCACCTTGGGCTCCGAGGCTGGAGTGGGCCTGGGCCCCTGGTCCTCCTCCATGCAGGCCCTTTTCAGAGGAGTCTCCTGGGCCACGCCCGAAGCACCTCTCTTCCAAGCCCCCTCCATCAAGCTTTCCATGGAGAACTTCATCCCTGAAAATGAAAAAAGGTCAAATGAAAAAAAAAAGGGGGGGGGGAAGAAAAGAAGAAGAAAGGAGGCCCGGAGCCTCACCAATTGCTTGGATCGGGCTGACCCCCGCCTTGAACAGGTTTTGCTCTGAGAGCAGAACCTCGAGGGAAGGGACCACGTCACCCAGCAACTGAGAATATACCTCCCGGTGCATTGGCTCAACTTGAGAACTTCAGTTCAAGGACCGGTTCGGCTCGCTCCATACCCAATCAACGTCCCTAACTGAAGCAAAGAAGAACCGGTTCTTCCACCCCTTGATTGATGTGGGGAGGTCAAACCGGAGGCACCTAGACTGGGAGAAAAGGTACCACCAGCCATCATCGATGGAATAACGCTTTGGGATAAAGAGAGCACTGAACAGCAAAAAACAGGCAACAAACCCATAGAAGTGGCAAAAAATGATGAAAGCGAAGATGACCCAGATGGCATTGGAAGCCAACTGGACCGGGACAAGTCAAAAGTTACTAAGGAATGAAAAGAAGAACGGGTGAAGAGGAAAATGAAGACCCTCGGCAAGGAAGTCCTCATAGAACATGACTCTGCTAGGGTCTCTCGAGGTCACTCGCTCCATACATGTCCCGGATCCAGGAAAGGTCATCCCCGGTCATCGTTGAAGCAAAGCCAGAGGGACCGGAAGGAGTCTCTACCATCGAAGGGGCGATGGTAGAGATGAAAATAGCAGGAATGATGGCAGGGATCACAGGAGGGGCCCTAGGGGCTTTAGGGACTCCGATGGTTATACCGCCCGGCTACAATCACCTCCGGACATCGATCGAAACATCCTCCTCTGATGAGGATGATGGAGTCTTCGACCGGGAAGGATCGGCCTCATCTGGGTAAGAAGAAAAATGGTGATGATGACCCGAAGGAGCCATCGAGAAAGAGGAGGTGAAGAAAGGTCTGGTTCGAGAGGACTAGAGTTCGAGAGGAAGCGGGGATAAAAATGGGGTTCACAAGGCACTCACCAGGATGTTTTAGTGGAAGAATGACAACCCGAGAGATGAAGAAGGACCGCTGCAACCGCCGGCGAGGTGTGAGAAAGTCAAGAAACCTCATTACCGGAAAGTCCCCTCTCTTTTCAAAACCAATCGACAGTGGTCGTACTGCCCCTTTTCTCCTGGGCCACCAAATGAGCGCCCCATGTGGAGATGCCCAACGACAACGCTTCGGGTTGCTAGAAACCACCTCAAGTCTGGCATGGCATAATTATGGCATGTCGAACATGCAGATATGGCGCCCGCACATTGGACCTCGGGTGCGATAAGCAGAGCAGTGGCAATCGAGGCAATTATTATGCAAGATTTCCATCCTTCCATGTCATCTCTGCATTAACTCCCCACGTCCTAGCCGCAGTGCTTCAATGGGACTTGAGAGTGGAGGGCAATTGATATGGCAACAGCGCTGACATGGAGCGTACGTCAGACCCAGCTGGCCTCCAGGTAGTGCCACGTGACATTCTCTTCCGAGCTCTCCTGCCAGATGGCTTGACCAATGGTCATTCCCACCTCGAGCTGAGCTCGGCACCTCTGCCACTTCGCCAGGTGTCAACCCAGGTGGGGTCCACCTCGATCGAAGTGGGTCTGCCTCTACTCCTTCACCAAGTGGCACCCCCTGATGGGCCCACCTCATCGAAGTTGAGCCAGGCTCCCCTGCTCCTTCGCCAAGTGACGGCCCCTGACGGGTCCACCTCTGTCGAAGTCGAGCTTGCCTCTGCCACTTCGTCAGGTGTCGACCTAGGCAGAGTCCACCTCGATAGAAGTGGGCCTGCTTCTGCTCCTTTGCCAGGTGACACCCCCTAATGGGCCCACCTCATCGAAGTCGAGCTAGGCACCCCTGCTCCTTCACCAAGCGGCGCCCCCTGACAGGTCCACCTCAATCGAAGTCGAGCTTGGCTCTGCTACTTTGCTAGGTGTCAACCTAGGCGAGGTCCACCTCAGTCGAAGTGGGCCTACCTCTGCTTCTTCTCTAGGTGGCACCTCCTGATGGGCCCACCTCATCGAAGTCAAACCAGGAACCCCTGCTCCTTCACCAGGTGGTGCCCCATGATAAGTCCACCTCGATCGAAGTTGAGCTTGCCTCTGCCACTTCGCCAAGTCTCGACCCAGGCGGGGTCTACTTCAGCCAAAGTGGGTCTGCCTCTGCTCCTTCGCCAAGTGGCATCCCTTGACGGGTACACCTTGGTCGAGGTCGAGTTTGCCTTTGCCACTTCACTTGGTGTCAACCCAGGTAGGGTCCACTTTGGCTAAAGTAGGCCTGTCTCTGCTCCTTCGCCAGGTGGCCCTCCTAATGGGCCCACCTCATCGAAGTCGAGCCAAGCACCCCTGCTCCTTCACCAGGTGGCGCCCCCTGATGGGTCGACCTTGACCAAAGTCAGGCCTACCCCACGAAGCATCGGAGGACCAAAGGCACAAGCCTCGAGAATGCTGCTGAGGCAGGTGCGTACAGTGCGGCGCGCCCAATATGGTGTCTACAGACCTGTAACAGTGCGTGGAACCTCGTTTGCACCAGTTTAGGAGGGGCATCTTGATCGATGTACCAGACCCAATGGCTGGTGACCTGGAACCCCCCTCGGAGAGGAGAGCCGCGGTCAATGACTCGAACCCAAGGGCGCCCATGCCTGGGTCAAGGTCCCGCGTAGTTCTCCCTTTCATGACAGCATGGCGAATGAGACAAGCTCACCACTTAACTCCCAACTATGAGGAGAGGCGATTGAGGGAGAATGGTAGGATAGGAACTGTTGACCTCCAAGGCTCCCTGAGGGGGAGAATTGAGGCACCGAAGCACCCAACAATATAAAAAGGGCACCACGGGCAAGAAGGAAGGTAAGCAATCAAGAGGGCAAGCAGACGAAAGGAGAGAAGAGGCGACTCTGAGACAAAGGTGTCGGAGGAACTCGTAGGAGCAACCCCGGCAAGCCCAGTCATGGGGACCGAAGTGCCAACCCCTTTTGTTCTCGCTCATTCTCACTCATTTCCTCATCGAAGCTCCTCTAAGTATGAAGACCCAGTGGGGATCTATCTTAGTGGATATGTTCCACTTTACCGCTCTCTAACTTGACCATCGGAGTGCCCCTGCCGAGATCCCCGGCCCAGGTCTCTAACCTCGTTTTGCAAGTCCGGGAGCATTAGGATTCCGCACCAAAGGGGATCGCAGTTCGATGCCAACTCACAGCTGCAGGCCACAGCGATAAGGTCGGCAACAAATATCATTTTACTATGGCCACAAATTTAAAGTCTCAACCTATTAGGTTGCATAGAAAGTTTATGCAAATTTAAGGACTATTTTATCCATAAGTTTGTAGAGGTTGATCCCTTTACATTCTTTCATTAACTGTTTGTATTGTACAATGGAGTTGCTAAGCAAACTAAACATTCATTAGCTAATAGGTGGGAGTCATTGAAAGGGTTTGTCAGATAGCTAATGATTATTTAATTTGCAAATCTTCATTTTCTATTATTGTTAAAGACATTGGTCTGTCAAAACATACACTTTTCTCTTATTGATCAAAGGTAAATATTTGAATTTGTTGTATATATATAAACTAGCTAGTTAATTATGCTAGCTAAATTTCAATGCCAACTTATAAACATTAATTTTGATAGTTTTTTCCTAACCTTGATATGAGTTTTTTTTTTCCTTCTCCATTAGAATGGCTAGACTTTCCTCTTACACTTTGTTTTCATTGTCAATTAAAATTCTAACCACATAGGATCTAAAGTTTGTCTGACTAACCTGGTTAAGGTTAGCACATCTAATATCTAACTTACTTGTTTAGGTCAACATATCTAATATCTGGCACACCTCGACTGAGAATTTGAGATATGTGTCATTATAGATTAAATCCTAAATCTCTCGATCTTAAAAATCATTGAAACGATGATTGATCTGTTTAGATTAGTATATGGTTCGCTTCCCTTTTGGATAGACGAGTTTTGAGTCTATAGTGTGAGGACACTGGAGCGAGAGTGCAAGTAATTTTTAGAAAACAATGGTACTAAGCGTGACCATCACAAGAAGTCACATGGATATTTACTTACTCGTCAGTAACTTTCTCAATGCTATAGTTGTGTAAGTGGTTCTTTGACCTACGGTGCCTCTGCCACTCAGTTAGATTTCTATAGCTTAACAACACATAAACATGATATCTAGCCATTCAGGTCCTTACAGTGTTCTTGGGCTGTAATAGGTATACTATAGGAGTATAAGTGTACTTATAGGGCATATATTGACCTTAGTAGTTAAGGAGTAGTCCCATATGATTTTCATGAGTTTTTATAATTTAGACTTGAGTTGATTAATCTAGCATATGACAGATGCTTAGAGTTTGGCGGTTACCATGACCTGCATCTTGTCGGGACTCTCGATAGAAGAATTCAATCATATAGTAACTATATATAAGGGTTTATTCTTCTATTCTACTGGGTTATGATGCGGGACTAATATGCATGCAATTCTTTTTATATATTTTATATGTGGGGTTAGGTGATTGATTCCCGAATTTTAGATCAAAATTAGTTGTAGGGAATTTTGTATGAGTTTTTGAAGCCAAGCATGCAGATTAGAACCAAGAAAAGTCCTAAAGAAGGATCGTCGGGGCTGAGAAGCCTCGGTTAGGGCAAGTTCTCCTACAATATAAAGACTGGAGGTAAAGGGGGTGTACCTGACAATGTCTGAAGTGCCCAGTGAAGATCACAGCGAAGGGATCTCTCATTCCTCAATGGACGCATCCTGGAAAATCGAGCCAAAGACCCGTGGATACCCGGCTTTCTGCTCGGTGGTCCGATTGAGGCTTGGCTAGAGTCATTGGATTCGTAGGAACTCAGGGACCTGCAAATGACCTATCAGGGGTTAGAAAACTCAAAGGAGATCAAGAAAATAAAGGAAAATAGCAAAGGGAAAAGGAATTTTGGAGTGGGCGGCCAAGACTCTGGAGGATTGGCTGGCGGCAGGATGATGGTTGCAGCACCGGGAAGAAGAACTCTCAAACCCTTTTATGCACACAGTAGGGTAATCACACAAAACAATATAAGAACTCAAGGTTTATTTCATATCAAAAATATCCCTTCATATAAGAGGCTAGGGTCCTTTAAATAGATCCTTAACCTTGGGCTCCAAGTAGGGGCACATAAGTCTTTACATAAGAATCATTTTCCCTCTCAAACCCTAGCTAGAAAATAAGGAAACATTAGGTAGAAAAAATCTCTAAAAATTCTCTTGACTTGGCCAACACTCCAAGGATGCCTAGGGGGACGTGTTGGGCTTCTAGGAGAAGCAAGAGGCCGGCCCAAAGGGGCTCGGGTGCATGGGTTTGGGCCTCTGGAAGTTGGGGTGGCCTGGTAGCCAAGTGCAGGAATATTCCCTGGTATCTTGCTTCTTAGGGGCTTGGGCTTGGCGCCTGGGCTTGATTTCTTTGGGCTAGGATGCAGATGGACCTCTAAAATCATGGATGCCTTGATATATGAATATATTTTGGCATCTGGAAGGGAATCTAGGCATCTAGAGGGCATCTGCAAGAAATCAGGGTTTTCTAAATTTTCCTCTTAGGGTCTTCAAATCTTCAAGCTGGGTTGGACTTGGGCTATACTTCCATGTCTTCAATATGGTTGGACTTAGTCTTCACTTGTATGATATGGTCTTGAGTCTTCAATATGGTTGAATAGGACTCAAAAAATAAAATTAGCTCGACATGAGCTGACTAACACTGGACTGAACTAGCTCAACATAAGCTAACTAGTACATAACTGAAACTCAAAATACTCAAATAACAACTAAAATGGACTCAGATAAGCTAAGCCCTTATTACAGATGGACTCATAAATTATTGATCAATTCATAGAGGGTTGAAAAGCCTCTGTCTTATTCTGGTGCCTCCGGTATCCCCACCAATTCTCCCGGGGTGGGAGAAACTCGATCCTGTCGAGTGAAGATCAAGCTGGCTCACATATCTCTCGAGGAGGTCTGGGTTGAGGTGTTGCAATTCCTCTCGAGAAATCCATGAATCGTCCGACTCTGGCCAGCCTTGCCATCGGACCAGGAAGCGTTGATAACCACGACCCCGGGTCATAATGGCTTGATCGTCTAGGATACGCTCGATCCGTTCTCCTCTCTCAGGCCAAAATTATTAGTGGATACTCTGGGTTAGGGTCACTCACAATGAAAAGGAATAGGTTCAAAAGTCTCACTAGGTATCGCTGCTGGTTCCCTGTACTCAACCAGGTCTATAATATTGAAGGTAGAACTAATGCCCAAATCCAAAGGCATGTCTAACACCTAGGCATTTGATCCAACCTTCTCTATCACTTTAAAAGGTCCGGCTCTGCGAGCATGATGCTTCTTTTAGGCCTAAGCCTAACCAAGATAGAATCCACTACATCAAATTCTTTGATCCATCTTCGGAAATTAGCCAGTTTGTTTAAAATTATTGTAGGTGGTGAACATGCTGGGCACATGCAGACTCCTAACAAATGATTCAAAGGACTCAAACCTACACCTAACAGACTCGACTAAAGAGATTTATTAGGTCTTAACTACCACTTGGGCATGGGGGCATGAGTCGTGGTTGATGGGTGACATGTAGAAAGTAATTTTGCTAGTAACTCCTAATAGGTGCCAGAGGGTCTACCAAAAGTAGGTAGCAAATGGGATGGGCTCTATGGATCCTTGCAACCTAGTAACCTCAACAAAATGTAACCTAATAGTTCTAGACACATGAGAAGACTCAGGAAAGGGTAGGAAATAGGAAGTCGGTTCAAAATTAGTCTGGTAGGGTGGAGAAAAAGATTTAGTTGGATAAAGTAGGATAAAAGAAGGGGCGTCAGGGACTAATCCTAGACTAATGAGGCTAATCTTACAAGATTGTGGAATATCTATGGGCAAGAAAAGGTCCATGCTATGGAAGGATGGGTCAACAATTTCTAGGAAGAGATATTCAATAGGAATGGCAGGAAGGGATTCATCTTGAGGGTAATGGGTTAAGTAAGCCAAATCCTGAATAAAGTCTTCTTGTTCATGGAATTTAGGAATAGGCTCTACAATTAGATCCTTTTCTAGTGTTTCCTCAGGTAAAATCCTATCAGAGTTCTCTTCCTCTAATTATTTTTCTACTATAGCTTTAGGTTGGATGTGATCAAGGGCAACTAGCTCTAGGTTGGTTTCTACCTGGGTATCTACTGGGTCAGCTAATTCTAGATCTACTAAAGGTGTCTCCTCTTCTCCTTCATACTCATCCACTAGGCTTGCATCAGCTTCATACACTTCCGCGTTAATGTAAGCCTTGTCAATCTCAGGAATGGTTGGAGAAGGTCGACTAGGGGAAAACTGGCTAGGTCCTGGTTTCTAATTATGGACACTAATTCTAGTAGGTCCAGGTTGTATAAGGGGCAGTGGCTCACTACTGGGATCATATTTAGGGATACTAATCCTATGGGGTTGAAGTTGACTAGGGGAAGCATGACTAGTACTAGGTTGATACCTAGAGGTTATGGGCTCCCTAGGCTCATCGGACAAGGGTGCAGATCTGCGGGTCACGGGATTATAAGATCTAGGGTCATTGGATTTGGGTTCAGCTCTATGGGTCTTGGGTCTACTGGACTCATGGGATATGGGTGCATAGGATCTATGATCATGGGATCTAGAGTCATAGGATCTAGGTTCATAGGTTCTAGATTCATAGGTTCTAGGTTCATAGGATTTGGAGTCATAAGATCTATAGGTTGTGGGTATACTAGGCTTATAGGATGTGGGTAAATAGGATCTATCTTCCTGGTCTACAAAATCCTGATCGGTCCTTCTAGGACTAACCTCAGGGATTGGGTCATGATGATGGGCTCTCCTAGGTTCAGCCTCAAGGTATGGATCAGGGTTTGGGGTCCTCCTAAGTTCAATATCATAGTATGGGTCATGACGATGGGCTCTCCTAGGTTCAACCTCTTGATATGGATCAGGGTTTGGGGTCCTCCTAGGTTGAGGATTGTAGTACGGGTCAGGATGAGGGGCTCTCCTAGGTTTGACCTCATGGTATAGATCAGGATTTGGGATCCTCCTAGGTTGAGGGGACTCAGGATCTGGCTCAGACTGTGACCCATGGGTTCTTTGTATGGTTCCTACACGGCCTTCTAACTGGTCAAACCTATTGGCAAGATGGTCAATTCTATTGTTGGTTTGGGTACTAGACTGAGTTAACTGGGCCATGGATTGGGTTAGTTGCTCAGTGAGTGCTTTTATTTGGGCTTGCAAATTTTTCATGGGTTCAGACATTTGTGAAAGAGGTGGGTGATATGAAACCCCTAATCTAGTGCTCATGCAAGACTCAATCAGACCGACTACAGCTGACTAGACCTAGAGTCCAAACTAGATGCTCAATCAGGGTGGCAAACTAGCCTATAGTAACCCTGTACTCAGCCAGGCAGGTGTAAGAGGAGTGTTAGGTCCCTGATTGCCAATCCTAGACACCAATCAAAGATTGGCTAGGTAGGCGGACCAGCACACAAGCCCTTCGGGATTGAATCCCTAAACCACCATTCTAGACACTGAGCATAAGGCACACACAGGTTAACTTGACACAGTGATCTAACACTAGCCCGGACCCGACCAGTTGATGTCCCTAGCCCACTAGGGCAAATTAAGTCTAGTTAATTTTAGGTTAAGGCTTGGGACCGAATGCAAGGGATGTGGTTTTGGGCTAAGGAGAGGTGATCAAATCCTTCCCCCATCTGATATAGCAAGAGTGCCCTTAAAAGTAAATTATGCAATGATGGCAGGCAGATAAGGATGCAAATTAGGGTTTAGATGTTTTTTGATGTTTTTGGATAATATGTATTTTTTTTGTTTTATATTTTGGTATTTTCTTAAATAGAAGAAAACTTTCAAATTATGGCCTAATATGTGGGAAATATACTAAAATTAAAAGATATGCAAAAGATGCTAAACAAAACCTTAAAACTTCCAAACTTGTCTTGCTGAAAAAAATAGAGCCAAAAATTTGTAGGCTGTATTTCGGCTTGCAGAAAATTCACAGGACGAAGTAAAATCTGAAGAAATCCTGAAAATTACTGTGAATTATGATGAATCCCGACAAATAAATTTCAGAACTTTTAAAGTTTTCATCAAGGAGAAATAATTTAAATAACAGAGTATATACAGACTAAAAAATTACAGAAAATAAGCCCTAATCTAAGCTCTAATACCAAATGATGGGGGACTAATATGCATGCAATTCTTTTTATATATTTTACATATGGGGTTAGGTGATTGATTCCCAAATTTTAGATCAAAATTAGTTGTAGGAGATTTTTTATGAATTTTTGAAGCCAAGCATGCAGATTAGAACCAAGAAAAGTCCTAAAGAAAGATCACCGGGGCTAAGAAGCCTCGGTTAGGGCAAGTTCTCCTACAATATAAAGACTGGAGGTAGAGGGGGTGTACCTGACAATGTCTGAAGTGCCCGGTGAAGATCACAGCGAAGGGATCTCTCGTTCCTCAATGGATGCATCCTGGAAAATCGAGCCAAAGACCCGCGGATACCCGACTTTCTGCTCGGTGGTCCGATTGAGGCTTGGCTGGAGTCGTTGGATTCGTAGGAACTCGGGGACCTGCAAATGACCTGTCAAGGGTTATAAAACTCAAAGGAGATCAAGAAAATAAAAGAAAACATCAAAGTGGAAAGGAATTTTGGAGTGGGTGGCCAAGGCTCTGGAGGATTGGCTGGCGGAAGGATGATGGTTGCAGCACCGGGAAGAAGAACTCTCAAACCCCTTTATGCACACAGCAGGGTAATCACACAAAACAATATAAGAACTCAAGGTTTATTTCATATCAAAAATCTCCCTTCATACAAGAGGCTAGGGTCCTTTAAATAGACCCTTAACCTTGGGCTCCAAGTAAGGGCACTTAAGTCTTTACATAAGAATCCTTTTCCCTCTCAAACCCTAGCTAGAAAATAAGGAAACATTAGGTAGAAAAAATCCCTAAAAATTTTCTTGACTTGGCCAACACTCCAAGGATGCCTAGCAGGGCGTGTTGGGCTTCTAGGAGCAGCAAGAGGCCGGCCAAAAGGGGCTCGGGCGCATGGGTTTGGGCCTCTGGAAGTTGGGGTGGCCTGGTAGCCAGGTAGCAGGAATATTCCCTGGTATCTTTGGTCTAGGATGCAGATAGACCTCTAAAATCATGGATGCCTTGGTATATGAATATATTTTGGCATCTGAAAGGGAATCTGGGCATCTAGAGAGCATCTGCAAGGAATCAGGGTTTTCTGAATTTTCCTCTTGGGGTCTTCAAATCTTCAAGCTGGGTTGGACTTGGGCTATACTTCCATGTCTTCAATCTAGTTGGACTTGGTCTTCACTTGTATGATGTGGTCTTGAGTCTTCAATATGGTTGAATAGGACTCAAAAAATAAAATTAGCTCGACATGAGCTGACTAACACTAGACTGAACTAGCTCAACATGAGCTGACTAGTACAGAACTGAAACTCAAAATACTCAAATAACAACTAAAATGAACTCAGATAGGCTAAGCCCTTATTACAGATGGACTCATAAATTATTGATCAATTCATAGAGGGTTGAAAAGCCTCTGTCTTATTCTGGTGCCTCCGGTGTCCCCACCAGGTTGCCACTACATGCTGCTATGCATCACTATAGATTATGAAAACTTACTATGATCATTTCAAATCAATGATCCTTGATAGGATGAGTTGGAATCATTCCATCCCATCGAAAGAGTTTTGATGATACTGTGATGGAGATTATGGTGTCTCACTACTGGACAAAATAAAACCTGAGGGGTCATACATAATAGGAGCTTGACCTGATCATGCAGTTGGATCAATATATCTAAGAGTTAAATATTTGAAACTGTTAAATATGTAAAGGATACATATTTAGGAAATGCTAATGTTGTAAGGGTTATATTTGTTAGCAACTGCTAATTATTAGCATAAGAAATTTAATTGCAAGTCTTGCAATATAATTGAACTTAATCAAATTTTGGATCAAGTCTTAATTAATTAAATTAGATTTAATTTAATTAATCTTGATCTAATTTTAGGCTAATTATATTTAATTATCTAAGTTAGACTTGGATTGCAATCCTAATTAGATTATGATTGACAATCTTTCAAATTTGATTCAAATTGAATTCGAAATTGATCCAAATCGAAGTCTAATTAAGCTAGAAAGCTAGAGTTCTAGTCTACGGGGACTCTCTCACCTCTCTTTCTCTTTTGGTATTGAATTGAGAAAAGGAGGCACTAAAGTAGTGCCCATTGGGACTCTCTCACCTCTCTTTCTCTTTTGGCATTGAATTGAAACCCTCTTTTACCTGTGCACACAAAATGAAGGGATGGCATAGCACCCCTCTTTTTCTTGTGCACACAAAATGAAGGGAGGGTGTGTGCCAAAAGTTGGCACCCCCTCTTCTAGGATTGTCTATCTTCGGATAAAGATTAAGTTTAATTTGTTTTGAATTAGATTCAAAATAAATTATAATTTAAATTTATCTAGATTTTTTTGGCATATTTCTTTCTACTTTTAGTGTTGAAGGTTTAAGAAGGGTGTTGCACATCTTTTCTCATGCAAACATTCTTTCTCATGCAACATTACTTTTTGATGCCCTCTTTTGCATTTGAATTTGATTCAGGTTAGATAAGATGAGATCTTATCTTGAGAACCAAGGGGTGTGGAGTTCTCATTTGGCATGGAGTCTATGAAATTTTGTGCGACAATTATAAGAAAGAAAGAAGGCTTAGTGCTAATATTCATTCCTTGCCACAAATCCTCTACTGCCTCCCTTCTAATTTGAATATGATTCATATTGAGATAAGATTGGATCTTATCTCAATAAAGGCATGAACTCTTATGAGGCATGGATTAGTTTTGTGTGACAAAATATAAAGTGAAATGAGATCGGGACTAAGTGAAGAAGATCTCTTTCTTGTTTTTCTTCTTGCTGCAAACTTTTTTACCCCTTCCTCCTTCTTCCTCCATAATTCCACATGCCTAGAAACCATAAAAAGAGAGAATTAGAGAGAGATGAAAAGGAAAAGAAAAGGTTTTGTTTTCTCTTTGGTCTTCTAGTTCTAGTCTTCCTTGAATCAGTGTGAAAAGTTTGTGCAGGGATTCTAAGATTTCTTCTTCTTCTTGAAGAAGAGTCCGATCCAACATCTGAAGCAAGGCCTACAAAGTACTGGCACTCCAATGGCCTCGATGCTTCGATCAGGCATCCCCATGTGGATATGAGTAGAGGCTGAGCAGATGTACGGTCAAATTCAATCTGATGAGAAGATAGAGTAGTGTAGCAAGTAGATTCGATCTACTTATATTTTTATTTTTAGATCTGATATGTTCATGAGGGATCCTATATGCATACTAGATTAGTTTTTCTATTCTGCTACTAATTTAGTTAATTAAAAAAATTGAAATATGCATGCTATCCTAGGGATCGTCAGATGATTCCTTCAATTGGGTACCTCCAGGTATTAAATATAAGTTCATCCGAGAAAATTATCAGCCAAAGTTGCTAGTTAGAAGAGTGCATCTGCCTGAGCATTCTCTTGCCGTAGAATATGGAATATGCTGAAATGTCCAAGGGTTTGAAAGAAACAGGTGCAGGTGGGTTGACATAAACCTACACTAGGCATGTAAACAGGGCACGGGAGCACAGGAAATTTTAAAACATTTTTAAAAATTGCACAGCGGAAAACTGCAATGCCCATAACCTAATCTATTCAAGTTGCATGTATTAAAAATAGGCATGTAACAAGGCATATAATATTTGTAAAATATATTAACAAATAGATCTAATTATGTATGATTTAAATAAAATATTTTCATACCTTTATTCCACCTGGAATAGCCCTGGAATAAAACTGGAATAGGTTGGAATAAGTGGGATAAACTTATTCTTGCCATCTTCAACCTTGAGATGCTTGGAATCCTCTGTTTTTGCTCTTCAAAACAGCAATCAAAAGGTGGCATCTAGACCTCCTTTTCCTCCCAAATCAGAACAGTAGCTGGGGATTAGATGTTCTTCGATCTTCAACAGCAATGGGAAGAAAAAAAAATAGCAAACGATCCGTCCAAGAGCTGTTGGAAATCTGCACTGCAGAAAATAAAAACAGGACTTTTGGATTTGAAACAGCAAAGGAAGTCTAATCTGGTTGCTCTGAGGAGTTGAAAGGAACTCCCTCTAGAGGGGGGACACGCCGGGGGATCCCTGAACCTCCCTCACGAGCGGTGCTAGCCGCTGGAAGAGGACACAATCACAGGTAAGTTACAGCAACTTCTCTTTGCTGCAGAGCAGATTTGAGCACTTCAAAAGAGAGGGATTAAGGCCTTGTTTCTCTCCCTCACACTCTCCTAAAACCAGCTCTCAATAGAAGGTAAAGGATCAAGCTTTCAGCCTCTCAAAGGGAAGAACACTCTTGGTGTTTTCTCTCTTCACACGATGCAACAGCTCCCTACTGAAACAGGGGACTAGCTGGGAATAAATAGGCAACCGGGAGAGGGAGTTCGAGAGGCTGGGAAAGCCAAGCGACAGCAGTTGCCAATCACCCATAAAACAGTGTTAAAGCCAGCGGGTGAAGGAGAGGAAGAGATGCCAGCAACGTTCAGACGAATGGGCTTCGGTCGTTTTGGCCTTTGGGTTTCTCCCAGCATTAAGAAAAAAAAATCCAACAATAAAATACCGTGTAAACGATCACATGGGAGAATAAATCACTGGTTCAAACAAATCTGGTCCATTCCCATTTAAACCAAGTGGTTCAATCCAATTGAACCGGATCAAAAATTTGGTTCAAGGGAAAAATTAGTTCAATTGGTTCACAAACAATTGGAGGCCGAAACGAACTCCGAATCAGTTCAAAATTGATTCAGAAAAATCCTGGCGCAGTCCTGCTCAGCCCAGAACAATTTTTGGTTGACACAGACAAGGGAAAAATAGGGAAAAGAGTGCTCAAAAAAAAAAAATACTGTCACCATAAAATCGAGATGATTCCCAATCGTAATCGGTATCCGGATCAGAGAGTTATCCTCTGTGGCGTGCGACCTCATAGGTTCGAACCTAAACGGTAGCACTAGAACAATTCTAGTACCAGCACAGGAAACTATCTAGCAATGGGTCCCGGCGTTCGGATAGGTCGAAGATGCGGGAGCAAACTATCGAACCTCTGGCATATGGTTACCGTATAATTCATCCCTTTGACCTCTAATGCTCAGGACGACCGAGATTGTACTGCCAACCCAGACAGAGTCAGTCCACTACGTGTCTCAACCTCGCAAGCCCAGTGACCCTTCACTAGGGCTACCCCGATCGAGGATTTGCTAAATTGAGATACTGCGAGACATTCAATCTAAACTGTTTGGACAGGTCAATTCCTCCATCACTGCTCCATAAGTACTTGCCTGTACCCAGAAACCTTCCGTCACTGGATTAAAAATCCGGGTAGTCCGGCACCAAAGCACAGGGAGTTGCTTGCAAGCTACCGTGATGACCTCAGGTCAGAGGGACACATATACCCATATCCAATCGTGAGTTTTCCTTTGGCAAAAAGGGGCTGCACGGAGTCACGTTCAATAAGATATCACATATCCCATTTGCAGATCACATCAGTGTCACCACACTCATTTGGTCAAGAGGACAACCAAATGATGTGAACTACAACAACCTATACTTGATATATTGCCGTCCAGTATAATATATCCTTTGGTTGTGAACAGGATTTAAGGATCATTCGATACATCCTCTCTGTATCGAAGTCAGTGTAGTCCTAAGGACTTCATCACATGGAAAGAGTTCATTTCACGAAAATTTAGTTTGTGATGAGCTACCATAAATAATATTTTATTAATTCATAAAAAGAATACAATACCTTAGCACAACTACCCATAACCCAGGCGATTGGCTTTGGGACACAATTCCCAACAACTCCCACTTTTACTAAAGCCAATCAGAAGAGTATCTAATACCCATTTCCCATTTACAATAGTCGAACTCTTTTATTCCTAGGGCTTTAGAGAAGGGGTCGGCCAGATTTTCTTTTCCATCGATCTTCAGAAGATTGATGTCGCCTCGTTCTACGATCTCTCGTACGAGGTGGTAGCGCCGCAAAATGTGCTTGGTGCGGTGATGAGCTTTAGGCTCCTTAGCTTGAGCAATGGCTCCAGTGCTGTCACAGTACACTGGAACAGGACCATCTAGGGAAGGTGCCACCCCTATCTCTCCAAGGAACTTCCGCTACCATACAGCTTCCTTTGCTGCATCTGATGCTGCAATATATTCTGCTTCGCATACCGAGTCTGCAACAGTTGCTTGCTTGGAACTTTTCCAGCATATCGCTCCTCCATTCAGGATAAATACAAACCCTGACACACTCTTGCTATCATCTCTATCCGACTGGAAACTGGAGTCAAAGTATCCCACAAGTTTTAAGTCAGGTTCTCCATAAAACAGCCATTGATCTTTAGTATTTCTTAAATACTTAAGGATGGACTTAACCACCTTCCAATGCGCCTCACCTGGGTCAGAGTGGTATCTGCTCATTACTCCTAGTGAGTATGCCACGTCTGGTCTAGTACAAGTCATAGCATACATGATAGAGCCTACTACAGAAGCATAAGGTACTCTAGTCATGCGCTCTCTTTCCTCAGGAGTTGTCGCATAATCCTTCTTGGAAAGAGTAATTCTAGAACCTATCGGGTGATAGCCTTTCTTGGAATTTTCCATGCTGAACCGTTTCAGCATGGTGTCAATGTACGTAGACTGGGACTGCCCCAAAAGCTTCTTAGATCTATCTCTATAGATCTTCATACCTAGTATGTAAGAAGCTTCATCCAAGTCCTTCATGGAGAACTGAGATGATAACCAGACCTTTATTCCTTGTAATGCTGTGACATCATTCCTGATTAAGAGAATGTCATCAACATACAGTACTAGGAATACAATCACAGAACCATTAACCCATTTATAGATGCACGATTCTTCTCCGTTCCTAACGAAGCCATACGATTTGATACACCTATCAAACCGTAAGTTCCAACTTCGAGATGCTTGCTTGAGTCCATAGATGGACCTCTGTAACTTGCATACTTTTGATTCATCTGTGGATATGAACCCTTCAGGCTGTATCATATACACCTCCTCTTCCAGCTCCCCATTTAGGAAAGCGGTTCGGACATCCATCTGCCAGATCTCGTAATCAAAATATGCTGCCAAAGCAAGCATGATCCGAATGGACTTGAGTATTGCCACGGGGGAGAAAGTCTCGTCATAATCGATACCATATCGCTGACGATACCCCTTGGCAACTAGACGGGCTTTATAGGTCTCTACCTTCCCATCTGCGCCCCTTTTTCTCTTGAAGATCCATTTACACCCGATGGGTTTTATACCTTCAGGCGGATCAACCAATGTCCATACATTGTTGATTTCCTTGGACTCCATTTCGGATTGCATGGCTCCAAGCCATGCCCTTGAGTCAGATCTCTGAAGTGCATCCAAATAGGTGATCGGATCCTCATTGTTCTCATCGAGCTCAATGGGATCGCCATCCCTGACCATGAAACCGTAGTATCTATCCGGCTGACGCGGTATTCTACCGGATCTCCTAATGGGTTCTGGGTGTGATTCAATCACAACCAGTTCTATGATGTCCTTAGAGTGTGCAGGTTCTTCTATTGGCTGAACTTCATCAAGTTCAATCTTAGAGGCTATACTTCCTTCTCCAAGGAACTCCTTTTCCAAAAAAATAGCTCTAAGAGCAATGAACACCTTTTGTTCATTCTCCAAGTAGAAGAAATACCCTTTGGTTTCCTTAGGATAACCAATCAATAAACATCGATCAGACCTAGGACCAAGTTTGTCTGAGTCTAAACGCTTTACGTAAGCCGGACAACCCCAGACCCGAAGGTGTGAGATTGAGGGTTTATGTCCATTCCATATCTCATACAGAGTGGAGACAACAGACTTACTTGGTACATTATTTAATAAGTAACAGGCTGTCTAAAGCGCATATCCCCAAAAGGATAGCGGCAGAGTTGCAAAGCCCATCATGGATCGAACCATGTCCAACAAGGTTCAATTCCTCCTTTCGGACACACCATTCAACTGTGGTGTTCCTGGAGGAGTCCACTGAGAGAGAATTCCATTCTCCTCAAGATATGTCAAAAATTCACCAGATAAGTATTCACCACCTCGATCAGATCGAAGGGTTTTAATACTTTTTCCAGTTTGCTTTTCTACTTCATTACGGTATCGTTTGAACATTTCAAACGACTCAGATTTATGTCTCATTAAAAAGACATAACCGAACCTTGAAAAGTCATCTGTAAAAGTAATGAAATATTTGTATCCTCCTCTGGCACTAACTGTCATCGGTCCACATTCATCAGTATGTATTAGACTTAGAAGTTCTATAGCTCGTTCACCTTTTCCAGTAAAAGGTGACTTGGTCATTTTACCAAGTAAACATGATTCACAAGTTGGCAGTGATTCAGAATCACTGACCTCGAGGAGTCCATCTCCTCGCATCTTGTTTATCCTATTTTGGTTAATATGACCTAGCCTACAGTGCCAAAGATACAAATTGTTGACATTATCTAATCCTGGGCGTTTGCTAGAAGTGTACATTACACTAACAGGCCTTGATAGTACATATATGCCATTATTTAATCTAGCTTTCATTATAACAGAGTTATTCAAAATAACATTGCAAAAATCTCCCTTTATTGATAGTTCAAAACCACAATTGGCCAAAAGGCCTACAGAGATTAGGCTCATAATGAAACTAGGACAATAGTGACAGTCGACTAGCTCGACAGTACATGACTCAAAGACAAGACACAGGATTCCGACCGCCAGTACTGGAACACGATTTCCATTCCCGACGCTCAGAAACTATTCTCCATCTTCAAATCTTCTGCTAACTTGAAGACCCTATAACGAATTACAAACGTGAATTGGACTACCAGTATCTAATACCCAGTTAGCAGTATCAACAATTGAGTAATTACAAGGTTTTATCATATAAATACCTTGTTCAGCAGACTTCTGCTTCCTCGACCTGTTCAGATCAAGAGACGCAATATAAAGAGGACAGTTCCTCTTCCAGTGTCCCTTCTTCTTGCAGTAGAAGCACTCTGCAGAAGATTGATCAGCCTTATACTTCCTGGTCTGACTAGGGCCAGGAGCATTCTGCACCTTCTTTCCCTTTTTATTCATTTTCTTCTTCCCTTTCTTGAAGGGACGACGACCTCTACTTCCTCCCACTAGATTCACCACCCCCTTATTCAGTTGGTGGTCTTTCTCCAAAGTCTGCAGCAACCCCAAAAGACCATGGTAGTTGACTGCAAGCTTGTTCATTCTATAATGATCAAGAAAATCAAGATAGGAGGAGGGAAGAGAATTCAGGATCGTATCCTTGCCGAGCTGCTCGTGCAAGTGGTGGGGACACCGGAGGCACCAGAATAAGATAGAGGCTTTTCAATCCTCTGTGAATTGATCAATAATTTATGAGTCCATCTGTAATAAGGGCTTAGCTCATCTAAGTCCATTTTAGTTGTTATTTGAGTATTTTGAGTTGTTATTTCAATTCTGTACTTGTCAGCTCATGTTGAGCTAGTTCAGTCCAATGCTAGTCAGCTCATGGTTGAGCTAATTTTATATTTTTGAGTCCTGTCCAAGCATACTGAAAACTCAAGACTATATCATACAAGTGAAGACCAAGTCCAACTAGATTGAAGACATGGAAGTATAGCCCAAGTCCAACCCAGCTTGAAGATTTGAAGACCCCAGGAGGAAAATTCAGAAAACCCTGATTTCTTGCAGATGCCCTCCAGATGCCCAGATTCCCTTCCAGATGCCAAAGTATATTCATAGATAAGGGCATCCAAGATTCCAAAGGTCCATCTGCATCCTAGCCCAAAGAAATCAAGCCCAGGTGCCAAGCCCAAGCCCCTAAGAAGCAAGATACCAGGGAATATTCCTGCTACCTGACTACCAGGCCACCCCAGCTTCCAGAGGCCCAAACCCATGCACCCGAGCCCCTTTGGGCCAGCCTTTTACTGCTCCTAGAAGCCCAACACACCCCCCTAGGCATCCTTGGAGTCTTGACCAAGTCAAGAAAATTTTTAGGGATTTTTCTACCTAATATTTCCTTATTTTCTAGCTAGGGTTTGAGAGGAAAAAGGATTCTTATGTAAAGACTTATGTACCCTTACTTGGAGCCCAAGGTTAAGGGTCTATTTAAGGGACCCTGGCCTCTTGTATGAGGAGAATTTTGATGAATGAAAACCTTGAGTTCTTCTATTGAGTTGTGTGATACCCTGCTGTGTGCATAAAGGGGTTTGCGAGAGTTCTTCTTCCCAGTGCTGCAATCATCTTCCTGCTGCCAACAAGCATCTCAGATCCCTGGATGCCCACTCCAAAAGAAGCCTTCCCTTGCTATTTTTCCTTTGTTTTCTTATTCTTTTGTGAGTTTTATAACCCCTGACAGGTTGTTTGTAGGTCCCCGAGTTCCTACGAATCCAACGACTCCAGCCAAGCCTCAATTGGATCACCGAGTAGAAAGCCGGGTATCCGCGGGTCTTTGGCTCGATTTTTCAGGCCGCATCCATCGAGGAACGAGAGACCCCTTTGCTGCGATCTTCATAGATGTTGTCAGGTACACCCCTCTACCTTCAGTAGTTTTATTGTAGGAGAACTTGCCCTAACCGAGGCTTCTCAGCCCCGGTGGTCCTTCTTTGCTACTTTTCTAGGTCCTAATCTGCATGCTGATCTTCAAAAACTCATACAAAATTCTCTACAAATAATTTTGATCAGAAATTTGGGAATTAATCACCTAATTCAACATGTAAAACATAAAAAAAAAAATGGCATGCATATTAGTCCCCCATCATTTGGTATCAGAGATTAGATTAGGGCTTGTTTTCTGCAATTTTTCAGTCCATATATGCTCTGTTCTTTAAATTATTTCTCCCTATTAAAATCTCCAAAAAATTTGAAATTTATTTTTTTGGATTCATCATAATTCAAAATAATTGTTATAATTTTTTAAGATTTTATTATGACCTGTGAATTTTCTGCAAGCCAAAATACAGCCTACAAGTTTTCAGCTCTGTTTTTTTTTAGCAAGACAAGTTTGGAAGTTTTAGGATTTTATCTAGCATTTTTTGCATATCTTTTAATTTTAGTATATTTCTTGCATATTAGGCCATAATTTGCAAGTGTTCTTCTATTTAAGAAATTATAAAAAATATATATATATATTCTCCAAAAATACCAAAAACATCAAAACCCTAATTTGCATCCTCATCTGCCTGCCATCATTGCATAATTTATTTTTAAGGGCACTCTTGCTATATCAGATGGGGGGAGGATTTGATCACCTCTCCTTAGCCCAAAACCACATCCCTTGCATTCGGTCCAAGCCTTAACCTAAAATTAACTAGACTTAATTTGCCCTAGTGGGCTAGGGACACCAACTGGTCGGGTCCGGGCTAGTGTTAGATCACTGTGTCAAGTTAACCTGTGTGTGCCTTGTGCTCAGTGTCTAGAACGGTGGTTTAGGATTCAATCCTGAAGGGCTTATGTGCTGGTCCGCCTACCTGGCCAATCTCTGATTGGTGTCTATGATTGGCAATCAGGGACCTAACACTCCCCTTACACCTGCCTGGCTGAGTACAGGGTTACTATAGGCTAGTTTGCCACCCTGATTGAGCATCTAGTTTGGACTCTAGGTCTAGTCAGCTATAGTCGGTCTGATCGAGTCTTGTATGAGCACTAGATCAGGAGTTTCATATCACCCACCTCCTTCACAAATGTCTAAACCCATGGAAAACTTACAAGCCCAAATAAAAGCCCTAGCTGATCAAATGGCCCAGATGACTACCCAGTTAACTCAGTCTGCTAACCAAACTAACAATGGAATTGACCATCTTGCCAATAGGTTTGACCAGTTAGAAGGCCGTGTAGAGACCATACAAAGAACCCATGGGTCACAGTCTGAGCCAGATCCAAATTCCCCTCAACCTAGGAGGACCCCAAACCCTGATCCATACCGAGAGGTTGAACCTAGGAGAGCCCCTCAGCCTAACCCATACAATAATACTGAACCTAGAAGAACCCCTTACCATGACCCTTATTATGATACTGAACCCAGGAAAACCCCAATACTCTGACCCATATAGGGAGTCCAATCCTAGGAGAACCCAATACTCTGATCCATATAGGGAGTCCAACCCTAGGAGAACCCAATATCCTGACCCATATAGGGAGCCCAACCTTAGGAGGACTCCATACCATGATCCATCCTTAGAACCTGACCATAGAGCTGACCCAAAATCCTATGACCCCAGATCCTATAATCCCCTGACCCATAGATCTGCACCCTTATCCTATGAGCCTAGGGAGCCCATAACCCCTAGGTATCAATCTAGTACTAGTCATGCTTCCCCTAGTCAACTTGAACCCCATAGGATTAGTACCCCTAAATATGAGCCCAGTAGTGAGCCACTACCCCTTAGGCAACCTGAACCTACTAGGATTAGTGTCCATAATCAGAAACTAGGACTTAGCCAATTTTTCCCTAGCCGACCTTCTCCAACTATTCCTGAGATTGACAAGGCTTACATTAACGCGGAAGTGTATGAAGCTGATGCGAGCCTAGTGGATGAGTATGAAGGAGAAGAGGAGACACCTTTAGTAGACCTAGAATTAGCTGACCCAGTAGATACCCAGGTAGAAACCAACCCAGAGCTAGTTGACCTTGAATCCAACCTAAAGCTATAATGGAAGAATAAATAGAGGAAGAGAACCTAGGTACTGCTGCTAGACCCTTACCTGAGGAAACCATAGAGGAGGGCCAAATTATAGAGTCTAGTCCAAAAATACAAGAGCCAGAAGAATTTATTAAGGACCTGATCTCTTTGAATCAATACCTTCAAGATGAGTCCCCTCCTATAATTCCCATTAAGGACCTCTTCCCCAAAATTGGTGACCCATCCTTCTATTATGCAAACCCTGTAGATATAGCTCAACCTCGTAAGGTTAACCTCATTAGTCTAGGATTAGTCCCTGACATGCCTTCTTATATCGAACTTTATCCAACTAACCTTGAACATTTTTCTCTACCCTACCAAACTAATTCTGAACCCACTTCCTATTTTCTGCCCTTTCCTGACACCTCCAGCATTTCTAGGATTATTAGATTGCCTTTAACTGAGATTAGCGTACTGCATGTATTCATTACGCATGTTAGGTTTGCATTATACTTCTGGCATACCCTCTGGCATTTGCTTGGAGTCCATTGTAAATACTCTCGTGCACACCACACTAGGGTCAGACCTAGATAGTCTATAGTCTCTTAGGTTTAGGCCCATAAAAGTCTAATAAATTTCCTTCGATAGGAATGCAAAGTCGAGTGTATTAGGTGTTAGTTTGAGTCCTTTGCATCATTTTGTTAGGAGTCTGCATGTGCCCAGCATGTTCACCACCTATACTAATTTTAAACAAACTGGCTAATTCCCGAAGATGGATCAAAGAATTTGATGTAGTGGATTCTATCTTGGTTAGGCTTAGGCCTAAAAGAAGCTTCATGCTCGCAGAGCTGGACCTTTTAAAATGATAGAGAAGGTTGGATCAAATGCCTAGGTGTTTGACTTGCCTTCGAATTTGGGCATTAGTTCTACCTTCAATATTACAGACCTGGTTGAGTATAGGGAACCGGCAGCGCTACCTAGTGAGGCCTTTGGACCTATTCCTTTTCATTGTGAGTGACCCTAACCTAGAGTGTCCACAAACAAATTTGGCCTGAGAGAGGAGAACGGATCGAGCGTATCCTGGACGATCAAGCCATCATGACCCAGGGCCATGACTATCAACGCTTCCTGGTCCGATGGCAAGGCCGGCCAGAGTCGGACGATTCATGGATTTCTTGAGAGGACTTGCAATGCCTCGACCTAGACCTTTTTGAGAGATATGTGAGCCAGTCTGACCTTCACTCGACAGGGTCGAGTTCCTCCCACCCCGGAAGAATTGGTGGGGACACCGGAGGCACCAGAATAAGATAGAGGCTTTTCAATCCTCTGTGAATTGATAAATAATTTATGAGTCCATCTGTAATAAGGGCTTAGCTCATCTGAGTCCATTTTAGTTTTTATTTGAGTATTTTGAGTTGTTATTTCTGTTCTGTACTTGTCAGCTCATGTTGAGCTAGTTCAGTCCAATGCAAGTCAGCTCATGTTGAGCTAATTTAATTTTTTTGAGTCCTGTCCAAGCATACTGAAGACTCAAGACTATATCATACAAGTGAAGACCAAGTCCAACTAGATTGAAGACATGGAAGTATAGCCCAAGTCCAACCCAGCTTGAAGATTTGAAGACCCTAGGAGGAAAATTCAGAAAATCCTGATTTCTTGCAGATGCCCTCCAGATGCCCAGATTCCCTTCCAGATGCCAAAGTATATTCATAGATAAGGGCATCCATGATTCCAGAGGTCCATCTACATCCTAACCCAAAGAAATCAAGCCCAGGTACCAAGCCCAAGCCCCTAAGAAGCAAGATACCAGGGAATATTCCTGCTAGCTGGCTACCAGGCCATCCCAGCTTCCAGAGGCCCAAACCCATTAACCCGAGCCCCTTTGGGCCAGCCTTAAGCTGCTCCTAGAAGCCCAACACGCCCCCCTAGGCATCCTTGGAGTCTTGACCAAGTCAAGAAAATTTTTAGAGATTTTTCTACCTAATATTTCCTTATTTTCTAGCTAGGGTTTGAGAGGGAAAAGGATTCTTATGTAAAGACTTATGTACCCTTACTTGGAGCCCAAGGTTAAGGGTCTATTTAAGGGACCCTAGCCTTTTGTATGAGGAGAATTTTGATGAATGAAAACCTTGAGTTCTTCTATTGAGTTGTGTGATACCCTGCTGTGTGCATAAAGGGGTTTGCGAGAGTTCTTCTTTCCAGTGCTGCAATCATCTTCCTGCTGCCAACAAGCATCTCAGATCCCTAGATGCCCACTCCAAAAGAAGCCTTCCCTTGCTGTTTTTCCTTTGTTTTCTTATTCCTTTGTGAGTTTTCTAAACCATGACAGGTTGTTTGTAGGTCCCCGAGTTCCTACAAATCCAACGACTCCAGCCAAGCCTCAATCGGATCACCGAGCAGAAAGCCGGGTATCCGCGGGTCTTTAGCTCGATTTTCCAGGTCGTATCCGTCGAGGAATGAGAGACCCCTTCATTGCGATCTTCATAGACGTTGTCAGGTACACCCCTCTACCTTCAGTAGTTTTATTGCAGGAGAACTTGCCCTAACCGAGGCTTCTCAGCCCCGACGGTCCTTCTTTGCTACTTTTCAAGGTCCTAATCTGCATGCTGATCTTCAAAAATTCATACAAAAATCCCTACAAATAATTTTGATCAGAAATTTGGGAATTAATCACCTAACTCAACATGTAAAACATACAAAAAAAAATGGCATGCATATTAGTCCCCCATCAGCAAGGGACATCCGAGTTTGCCCAGTTTTTCAATCAGCTCGATCATGTACAAAATATGATCAGTGACTGAACCACCATTCGGCATCTTGGAATTGTAGATGGTACAAGACACTTTTTACCGTTCTACATCATCAGGGGTGCCGAAGGATTTCTTCAACTTTTGAAGGATTTCATCAGGTTGGGCCTCCTCGAATTTGCGACTGAACTCGTTGTTCATCGCCGCTAACATAATGCAATGGACAGTAGTCCGATCAGAGACCCACTTCAGATAACATCTCTGACCGCACTCTGTGCATTAGTGGGAGGGATTTCAGGTGCTGGATATGTTATCACATAAAGTATCCGTTCATGCTCCAGAACGATTCTCAACCTTCGATACCAACTATCAAAGTTGTGACCCTTTAACTTCTCGTTATCGAGAAGTGACCGGAGCGATAAATTAGAAGACATCTGAAAAGAAAATAAGACCAAATTAGTGTATGAATTAATAATTTAACCAAAAGACTTGGACTTTAGTCTAAAGGTTTCTCCCACTAATTTTTCAGATTGGTAGCCTCTAACTCCAATCCGTGAAAAACACCTTTTCAAGTGGGTACTGAAATCCAATAGGCCTCGCATGAGCCCGACTTTGGCTAGCTCACCCATACGAGCCTAAAGGTAGGTTCGTAAACCAATTGTTTCCCTAAACAATTTTTAGTATATTATTTTGCCTCAGAGAACACCCCATCAGCCTAGGGGCCTCCTATTGTGGGTCTCTGGTTAGGTCTAACCATTAAAATGACAAATCAAATGCTTCCAGCTAACTAAAGACCAAGCCCGACTATGGTCGGCCCACCTGGTCCCATTAAGGAGGCTGCACTGAACCATCATCAATCAGATAGAAATTCCAGTCGCCAGATATACACCCATTCTATGGAACTGCCGATGCACACCAAGCTAGTGGACACATTTCTAACTGACTTAATGGGAAGCTAAGACACTGTCAACACCTTGACTTAGTCTTTTTAAGGACCTAATAATTTTAGAGGATTTTTAATTGTGACAGAAGAAAAGACAAGGACATGGATCATCATCCCACTGAATCAATCAGATTCCAGGAGGCCTGATATAAATCAACAAATTGATCCATGGGCACCTATAGATCAGTCAAACCGATTAGCCTAGGTTACATGGGTTAACTCGAGTCATTAAGCTTTTCCAATCAGTTCTGGTCGACTCGACTAGCCAGGTAGGTGAGATCATGGGTGAGTATCCGCCATTAACCATCTTTCTTAGACACCAACCAAGTTGGCCAGGAAAGAGGTAGCCTCATACAACCATGATCACAATGCCAAACCTACCTCGACACCAGTCGGTTTACCAGACTCGATCAGATTAGCCTAAAGACTTGGGCGTCCACTAAGCCACTAATTGGGTCCATTTTAGATGAACGGATCAACTAATCTAACTATTAGATAGTTCTAAAGAAGGGCCTTAAACAACTTTTGTTTAATCTTCTTTTAATCCGGTTCAACTAAACTTAGGTCTAACCCAGTTATGGACCCAACTAGTCTGCTAACCCAATATAACCCAAAATGGCTTATGCAAGTATTTTAGTTTTCATAAACCTAAAAGTTTTTAATAAGCCAAAGATTTAATTAAAACAATTTTTAATTAAGTCACAATGTAAAACATTTTTACATAACCAAATCATGCATCAAGATACAAATATTTTACAAATATTTCATATCCTATTTAAAAACATGCCCAAAACCATGTATCATCAAATTAAAACATTTTTTAATTTTAATATTCTTTAAGGATCCTTCTGAAGAGGCCAACACAGAGGATCCGCATCGTGTCAAAGATACACGGTCATGGTGAAGGTCTCAACTAGGTTCCAAAAAGAAAATTAGATACATTATTAGATTAAACCAATTTTAATCTATAAACATGCATACAGGAATAGATTATACATGCAACCTTGCTCTGATACCAATGAAAGAAACAGGTGCAGGTGAGTTGACATAAACCTACACTAGGCATGTAAACAGGGCACGGGAGCACAGGGGATTTTAAAACATTTTTAAAAATTGCGCAGCGAAAAACTGCAATGCCCAGAACCTAATCTATTCAAGTTGCATGTATTAAAAATAGGCATGTAACAAGGCATATAATATTTGTAAAATATATTAAAAAATAGATCTAATTATGCATGATTTAAATAAAATATTTCCATACCTTTATTCCACCTGGAATAGCTCTGGAATAAAACTAGAATAGGATGGAATAAGTGGGATAAACTTATTCCAGCCGTCTTCAACCTTGAGATGCTTGGAATCCTCTGTTTTTGCTCTTCAAAATAGCAATCAAAAGGTGGCATCTAGACCTCCTTTTCCTCCCAAATTGGAACAGCAGCTGGGGATTAGATGTTCTTCGATCTTCAACAGCAATGGGAAGAAAAAAAAAATAGCAAACGATCCGTCCAAGAGCTGCTGGAAATATGCACTGCAAAAAATAAAAACAGGACTTTTGGATTTGAAACAGCAAAGGAAGTCTGATCTGGTTGCTCTGAGGAGTTGAAAGGAACTCCCTCTAGAGGGGAGACACGCCGGGGGATCCCTGAACCTCCCTCATGAGCGGTGCTAGCCGCTGGAAGAGGACATGGTCACAGGTAAGTTGCAGCAACTTCTCTTTGCTGCAGAGCGGGTTTGAGCACTTCAAAAGAGAGGGATTAAGGCCTTGTTTCTCTCCCTCACACTCTCCTAAAACCAGCTCTCAATAGAAGGTAAAGGATCAAGCTTTCAGCCTCTCAAAGGGAAGAACACTCTTGGTGTTTTCTCTCTTCACACGATGCAACAGCTCCCTACTGAAACAGGGGACTAGCTGAGAAAAAATAGGTAGCCGGGAGAGGGAGTTGGAGAGGCTGGGAAAGCCAAGCGGCAGCAGTTGCCAATCACCCATAAAACAGTGTTAAAGCCAGCGGGTGAAGGAGAGGAAGAGACGCCAGCAACGTTCGGACGAATGGGCTTTGGTCATTTTGGCCTTTGGGTTTCTCCCAGGGTTAAGAAAAAAAAATCCAATGATAAAATACCGTGTAAACGGTCACATGGGAGAATAAATCACCGGTACAAACAAATCCGGTCCATTCCCATTTAAACCTAGTGGTTCAATCCAATTGAACCGGTTCAAAAGTTTGGTTCAAGGGAAAAATTAGTTCAATTGGTTCACAAACAATTGGAGGCCGAAACGAACTCCGAATCAGTTCAGAACTGATTCAGAAAAATCCTGGCGCAGTCCTGGTCAGCCCGAAACAATTTTTGGTTGACACGGACAAGGGCAAAATAGGAAAAAGAGTGCTCAAAAAAAAATACTGTGACCATAAAATCGAGACGATTCCCAATCGTAATCGGTATCCGGATCAGAGAGTTATCCTCTGTGGCGTGCGACCTCATAGGTTCAAACCTAAACGGTAGCACTAGAATAATTCTAGTACCAGCATAGGAAACCATCTAGCAATGGGTCCCGGCATCCAGATAGGTTGAAGATGCGGGAGCAAACTATCAAACCTCTGGCATATGGTTACCGTATAATTCATCCCTTTGACCTCTAATGCTCAGGATGACTGAAATTGGACTGCCAACCCAGACAGAGTCAGTCCACTACGTGTCTCAACCTCGCAAGCCCAGTGACTCTTCACTAGGGCTACCCCGGTCGAGGATTTGCTAAATTGAGATATTGCGAGACATTCAATCCAAATTGTTTGGACAGGTCAATTCCATCTTGGTCCATCACTGCTCCACAAGTACTTGCCTGTACCCAGAAACCTTCTGTCACTGGATTAAAAATCCGGGTAGTCCGGCACCAAAGCACAGGGAGTTGCTTGCAAGCTACCGTGATGACCTCTGGTCAGAGGGACACATATACCCATATCCAATCGTGAGTTTCTCTTTGGCATAAAGGGGCTGCATGGAGTCACGTTCAATAAGATATCACATATCCCATTTGCAGATTACATCAGTATCACCACACTCATTCGGTCAAGAGGACAACTAAACGATGTGAACTACAACAACCTATACTTGATATATTGCCATCCAGTACAATATATCCTTTGGTTGTGAACAGGATTTAAGGACCATTCGATACATCCTCTCTGTATCGAAGTCAGTGTAGTCCTAAGGACTTCATCACATGGAAAGAGTTCATTTCAGGGAAATTTAGTATGTAATGAGCTGCCATAAATAATATTTTATTAATTCATAAAAAGAATACAATACTTTAGCACAACCGCCCACAACCCAAGCGATTGGCTTTGGGACACAATTCCTAACAACTCCCACTTGTACTAAAGCCAATCAGAAGAGTATCTAATACCCATTTCCCATTTACAATAGTCGAACTCTTTTATTCCGAGGGCTTTAGTGAAGGGGTCGGCTGGATTTTCTTTTCCATCGATCTTCAGAAGATTGATGTCGTCTCATTCTACGATCTCTCGTACGAGGTGGTAGCGCCGCAAAATGTGCTTGGTGCGGTGATGAGCTTTAGGCTCCTTAGCTTGAGCGATGGCTCCAGTGCTGTCACAGTACACCGGAACAAGACCATCTAGGGAAGGTGCCACCCCTATCTCTCCAAGGAACTTCCGCAACCATACAGCTTCCTTTGCTGCATCTGATGCTGCAATATATTCTGCTTCGCATACCGAGTCTGCAATAGTTGCCTGCTTGGAACTTTTCCAGCATATCGCTCCTCCATTCAGGGTAAATACAAATCCTGACACACTCTTGCTATCATCTCTATCCGACTGGAAACTGGAGTCAGGGTACCCCACAAGTTTCAAGTCAGGTTCTCCATAAAACAGCCATTGATCTTTAGTATTTCTTAAATACTTAAGGATGGACTTAACCACCTTTCAATGCACCTCACCTGGGTCAAAGTGGTATCTGCTCACTACTCCTAGTGAGTCTGCCACGTCTGGTCTAGTACATGGTGCGGGCACCAGACTCGGAAGAAGACTTCAGGGCTCCATCTGAATCTCTGATTGACCTTGCCCGAAGAATTAGGGTTTTCTGGTTTGGTAATAAGGGTTGACTTGGTCAACTCAATTTTAGTTGAGTCTGTATTTTCCTGCAATTTAAATTTTGTTGAGTCATGTTGACTCAGTTCAAGTCCTAGTAGTGGTCTAGGTCTTCTCCAGGGTGTCACATTTTCTCCCAAGCCCAAGCAAGTGGGCGCCACACTCCCAGCCAATCTCCCAGCCACACGCCAGAGTCCAGGAGGTGCCACAAATCCATCCCAGTGTCTTGGTCCCCACACCCAAGGGAGCAAGAAATTTTCTTGAAGCCAAAATCAAGGAGGCGCCCCATATGTACCTTAAAAGGCCAAGCTAAAGGAGGAAAGAGGCATTTCTTGGGGAGCACTTCAAGGGGGCGCCCAATCCATGCCTAAAAATCCCAAAGCAAAGTTGGGAAGAGCCATGACTTGGGGAGAAAGAAAAGGAGGTGTCCAAAAGAGTTGAGCCATGGAAGTAAAAAAATATTTCTTGAAGAGCAAGGCTAGGAGGTGCCACCTACTTACCATTTGAAGCTTTCAATCAACATTTATGGAACCTCTTGGCCGGCCATATGGGAAGGAATTGATTCTACAAACCTAATTTGAGGATCCATCCTATTAGTCCCACATGGGAAGATGTAAAACCCTGACCTCTTGTAAAGTCCTATAAAATAAACCCCTCTTGTAAGTTTTGAAAAGAACTGATGAATGAATTCAATTTATATGTGAGCAAACTTTGTGTTTCTCTCTTCCGCACTTGTATTCAGGTGTTGAGCTCCGTGAGGGAGTAAATTCGGGTTCCCCAGGAACCTTGAGAAGGTGTGAGATCTCCAACCCCAAAACCCTAGGTTAGCCACTTCCATTCCAAACCCTAGCCATCCTTCATCCTCTTCATTCCACCAAACCCTAGCCTACCCCATCTCTGACGGCCCCTCTCTCCAAGTAGAGGCTGACCACCAACATCCAGGTCCATTTCGGCTACTTCGAAGACAGAGCAAATCCCAGAGGAAGTCAGATCAGCATTCCAGGAGAATCAGGATTTCAGCAACATCAGCTTTCAAGTTCTTTTATCTGGTAAATCCTTCCTTGAGTATCTGGTTCCATAACTAGTTCTTCTTCTTTCCCAGATCTTGAGTTCAGAAGAAGCCAACTCTGTCAAAGGGCCAGTATTGGAGGATCCATTGCGAAGATATCTAAATCCGGGGATCCAATAATCTGCTTAAGAGAGTCCTTCCACTAAACTCTGTGAAGACCACTGCCTGGTCTGTAACCCTTCTCTTCTCTTTACTTCTGTCCTGTTGAAAGTTCTGAGCGAAATCCTAGGTCTGGGAGTTTCTCAACCCCCAGCGATCCTTTACTTCTGAACTACTCTGATAATCTAGTTCTTTTAAATTGTGCTTTCAATTATTATCTAGTATCTTTCAATTTAGTTTAACTTTCCTTTGAGTCAAAGCCGACTTCTGAAAATATAAAAAAAAAAAAGAGAAAAAAATAAAAAAATTAATCTTAATTTACTTCCGCATCACATCATCTCTTTTGTTCTGCATCAATTTTGGTATCAGAGCTTTCGTTCTGCATCATTTTTGGTATCAGAGCTCTGTCTAGGGTTTCTGACTTGCTTGCATGTTTTGAGTGTCTCTCTTTTTTACTTTGTCTGCTCGAAGTAGACTCCCCAGGACATCCGGTCCTAGGAATGAAGCGAGGTGCAAACCTCCTCTTCCCATTCCATGGGGTGTTCCTAGGGCGTGTTGGGGATCCGCTGGGTTACAACTTCGTAGTAGGAATTGTAAACGGGGAAGCACCCTGTTTTCAGTCTGTAACTATCCTGTTGCAAGAATTGTTTCTCATTACAAGTAACTCCAAATTGCATGATTTGTATTTTGCTGGAACCAGTATAATTGAGACTATTTTACATAATTTTTCTATGATTTATTGGTTTCCGAAAAATTTCTGAGAGTTAAATTACAGCAACTCTATTTTTGTGTTTTTGTAATTCAATTATTTTGAGTGATCATCTCCTAATTCATCTTAAGGGCAATTGAGCATCTAAGATAAGAGGAGGAGTTGATAACCTCTCCTTAGCCCAAAACCACCACCCATTCATTCGATCCTAAGCCTAATTTTAAAATTTATTAGACTTAATTTGCCCTAGTGGGCTAGGGACATCAACAAGTCGGGTCAAGGCTAGTGTTGAGTCAGTTTGTCTAGTTACTCTGTGTGTGCTTTGTACTCAGTGTCTAGAACGGTGGTTCAGGGATTCTATCTTGAAGGGCTTGTGTGCTGGTCCGCCTACCTGGCCAATCACTGATTGGTGTCTAGGATTGGCATTTAGGGACCTATCACTCCCCTTACACCTGCCTGGCTGAGTCCCGAGTTACTACAGGCTAGCTTGCCACTCTGATTAGGCATCTAGTTTGGACTCTAGGTCTAGTGAGCCAGTAGTCATTTTAGTCTAGTCACATTCTGTGTGCTTGCTTGCATCATCATGTCCACCTGGAACTGAGTACCCTCCCAACCTGGTCAAACCCAACCTGATTTAGAGGCCATGATTAGAACTCTTACCGAAAGTATGACCAAATTTAGTCAGGATATGAATGAGAGTTTTGCCCAGTTTAGAGATCGAGTCCAAGTACTTGAGAAACGTAGCATCAAAATTGGACCCCTGATCCAAAATTTAATAGGCCCCAACCTCATCCATGCCAGGAGCCTAGGAGGACCTTATACCGTGATCCCGATCATAACCTTAGGAAGCCTAACCATGATATCTATAGTGTGGATCGTGTCTATGAGAGGTCCTTACAATATTCTAGACCAGTCACTCAACAATCCAAGTCTTCTAGATCAAACCATTTAGATCCACACCCATGTCCAAGTAAGGTCTCTACTAGCTTGAAACCCAGTGTGACCCAGGTTCCTATATCGCAAGAATGTCGATTTTGTGGAGAAAGAGGCCATAAATCTAGTCAGTATCCATGCATAGGACTGGCTTGTGCACAGCTAAGTGGTAAGAATCCTAAGGATGACATTAATGAGGGAGAACCCAAGCCTACCAATGAAGAAGAAAGGTTAGGTATGACAAGCCCAGAATCAGTTGACCCGATTACCACTGACCCGAAACCCATTAAAGATGGCATCGAGGAAGTATATGATGCTGGCTTGAGTCTAGTTGATAAATATGAGGGGGAAGAACTTGAAGAATGTGACATCGATACTATTGGTTCCTTACCTGAGGAGACCTTGGAGAGCAACCAAGTGGTAGGACCTAGTTCAGAAATTCAAGAGATTTGTGAGAATCAGGTTCCTTTAGTCAAATACCCCCAAGAAGAACTCATAGTGTTAGCCAGAGCTATCAGTTCGTACCCTCTAATGACAGTCAATCCCCAAGTACCAATTGAAGATCTTTGCACTGAACTGTTTAAGTTTGCCCACCCTATAGTAGATCCTCTCCTTAGGATGACTGAATCAAGCCTCTTACAATTGGACCTTGTCTCATGCCTAGCCACTAAGGTCTCTCCCGTAATCTCAGTTGAACATCTTTGTCTTAAGCGGATTGATTCACCCAGTCCTGTAGAAGTCCTCCTTATGACCCCAGACCCCTTCCTTCGCATCACTGACCTACCCTTCTATAGAGTATACCTTTCCGCACCCATATGTCAAGTTTCAAGTCTTGAGGTCATCATCCATAGGCCCTTCCATGAATCATTCTTCAATCCAGTTCTTGAGAAAATGGATCATTTTTTGCTTAGAGAACAAACTTTAACTGTTGCAATCACATGTCCTAGGCTACTTCCCGAACCATCTCTTGATCCATTCCTGGGAGTAGCAAACTTTTCCTTTCATAAGGATGATCAGTTGACACTCATAGATCACCATTCAAACCTTCAGGTCACCACCTTTAGTCAACAGGTAATTCGAGACTCCACCTCATATTTCCTCCCTTTCTCTAGGACTTCCAATGCTTCTTACACCATCCAAGTATTCTTTGTCGAAGTCTTTAGAGTGAACCACATGTCAGAACCTATTAGGTTTGCCACCTACTTCTGGAAGACCTTATGGCACCTACTAGGCACCCATGATAAGTTTTCATGCTCTGCATGCTATCCTCCGACCCAAGGTCAAACCTAGAGAGCCATAGTTTGTTAGGTTTAGACCTAGGATTCCTTTGGAATAAAGTCCATTCTTTAGGAATGCGTCGTCAGTCTAGTTTAGTTTTTTTCTTGACCCTTTACTAGGCTTTGACTTAGATTTTGGTTTGATTGAGAGCACCAGGAATTGGGATTTGTATTTTGTCCAGGGCTGAATTTGCATACAATGACTCGGTCAATAGGTCTACAGGTAAGAGTCCATTTGAAATTGTGCATGGTTACAAACCTCACACACCTCTTGACCTATCTCCTTTACCAGTCCACACACGAGTCTCCGAGTCTGCTGAAATTTTTGCACAGCATATAAAAGACTTGCATAAAGAAATTCATGCCAAAATAAATTTAAGTAATGAAACTTATAAGAAGTTGGCTGATTCTCAAAGGTGAGTCAAAACTTTTGTTGAGGGAGACTATGTAATGATTAAGTTAAGGCCTGAATGGTTTCCTCCTGGAACCGTTAGAAAGTTACATGCTAGAGGAGCTGGACCATTTAGAGTGGTGAAGAGAGTAGGGTCCAATGCCTATGTGCTCGAGTTGCCTTCAGAACTAGGCATTAGCTCCACTTTCAACATTACAAACCTAGTAGAGTATAAAGAGCCAGCTATGATTCCCAGTGAGCCTTTTGAGCCTAATCCTGTTATTGAGAGTGATCCCGACCCTGTGTATCCACCAACAAACTGGCCTGTGAGGAAAGAGCAGATTGAAAAGATCCTGGATGATCAGGTTATCTCTACTCGTAATTGAGGATACCAAAGATACCTGGTCCGTTGGCAAGGAAGGCCAGATTCTGATGACTCTTGGATCTCCCGAGAAGAATTACAAGAATTGGACACAGACCTATTGGAGAGATACCAGAGCCAACTTGATCCATACTCGACAGGGTCGAGTTCCTCCCACCCCGGGAGAATTGGTGCGGGCACCAGACTCGGAAGAAGACTTCAGGGCTCCATCTGGATCTCTGATTGACCTTGCCCGAAGAATTAGGATTTTTTGGTTTTGTAATAAGGGTTGACTTGGTCAACTCAATTTTAGTTGAGTCTGTATTTCCCTGCAATTTAAATTTTGTTGAGTCATGTTGACTCAGTTCAAGTCCTAGTAGTGGTCTAGGTCTTCTCCAGGGTGTCACATTTTCTCCCAAGCCCAAGCAAGTGGGCACCACACTCCCAGCCACACGCCAGAGTCCAGGAGGCACCACAAATCCATCCCAGTGTCTTGGTCCCCACACCCAAGGGAGCAAGAAATTTTCTTGAAGCCAAAATCAAGGAGGCACCCCATATATACCTTAAAAGGCCAAGCTAAAGGAGGAAAGAGGCATTTCTTGGGGAGCACTTCAAGGGGGCGCCCAATCCATGCCTAAAAAGCCCAAAGCAAAGTTGGGAAGAGCCATGACTTGGGGAGAAAGAAAAGGAGGTGTCCAAAAGAGTTGAGCCATGGAAGGAAAAAAATATTTATTGAAGAGCAAGGCTAGGAGGCGCCACCTACTTACCATTTGAAGCTTTCAATCAACATTTATGGAACCTCTTGGCCGGCCATATGGGAAGGAATTGATTCTACAAACCTAATTTGAAGATCCATCCTATTAGTCCCACATGGGAAGATGTAAAACCCTGACCTCTTGTAAAGTCCTATAAAATAAACCCCTCTTGTAAGTTTTGAAAAGAACTGATGAATGAATTCAATTTATGTGTGATCAAACTTTGTGTTTCTCTCTTCCGCACTTGTATTCAGGTGTTGAAGTCCATAAGGGAGTAAATCCGGGTTCCCCAGGAACCTTGAGGAGGTGTGAGATCTCCAACCCCAAAACCCTAGGTTAGCCACTTCCATTCCAAACCATAGCCGCCCTTCATCCTCTTCATTCCACCAAACCCTGGCCTACCCCATCTCTCACGGCCCCTCTCTCCAAGTAGAGGCCGACCACCAGCATCCAGGTCCAGTTCGGCTACTTCAAAGATAGAGCAAATCCCAGAGGAAGTCAGATCAGCATTCCAGGAGAATCAGGATTTCAGCAACATCAGCATTCAAGTTCTTCTATCTGGTAAATCCTTCCTTGAGTATCTGGTTCCATAACTTGTTCTTCTTCTTTCCCAGATCTTGAGTTCAGAAGAAGCCAACTCTGCCAAAGGGCTAGTATTGGAGGATCCATTGCGAAGATATCTGAATCCGGGGATCCAACAATCTGCTCAAGAGAGTCCTTCCACTAAACTCTATGAAGATCACTATCTGGTCTGTAACCCTTCTCTTCTCTTTACTTCTATCCTGTTGAAAGTTCTGAGCGAAACCCTAGGTCTGGAAGTTTCTCAACTCCCAGCGATCCTTTACTTCTGAACTACTCTGATAATCTAGTTCCTTTAAATTGTGCTTTCAATTATTATCTAGTTTCTTTCAATTTAGTTTAACTTTCCTTTGAGTCAAAGCCGACTTCTGAAAATATAAAAAAAAAAAGAGAAAAAAAAAAAAATTAATCTTAATTTACTTCCGCATCGCATCATCTCTTTTGTTCTACATCAGTACAAGTCATAGCATACATGATAGAGCCTACTGCAGAAGCATAAGGTACTCTACTCATGCGCTCTCTTTTCTCAGGAGTTGTCACACAATCCTTCTTGGAAAGAGTAATTCTAGAACCTATCGGGAGATAGCCTTTCTTGGAATTTTCCATGCTGAACCGTTTCAGCACGGTGTCAATGTATGTAGACTGGGACAGTCCCAATAGCCTCTTAGATCTATCTCTATAGATCTTCATACCTAGTATGTAAGAAGCTTCACCCAAGTCCTTCATGGAGAACTGAGATGATAACCAGACCTTTATTCCTTGTAATGCTGCGACATCATTCCCGATTAAGAGAATGTCGTCAACATACAGTACTAGGAATACAATTACAGAACCATTGACCCATTTATAGATGCACGGTTCTTCTCCGTTCCTAACGAAGCCGTGCGATTTGATACACCTATCAAACCGTAAGTTCCAACTTCGAGATGCTTGCTTGAGTCCATAGATAGACCTCTGCAACTTGCATACTTTTGATTCATCTGTAGATGAGAACCCTTCAGGCTGTATCATATACACCTCCTCTTCCAACTCCCCATTTAGGAAAGCGGTTCGGACATCCATCTGCCAGATCTCGTAATCAAAATATGCTGCCAAAGCAAGCATGATCCGAATGGACTTGAGTATTGCCACGGGGGAGAAAGTCTCGTCATAATCGATACCATATCGCTAACGATACCCCTTGGCAACCAGACGGGCTTTATAGGTCTCTACCTTCCCATCTACGCCCCTTTTTCTCTTGAAGATCCATTTACACCCGATAGGTTTTATACCTTCAGGCGGATCAACCAATGTCCATACATTGTTGATTTCCATGGACTCCATTTCGGATTGCATGGCTCCAAGCCATTCCTCAGAGTCAAATCTCTGAAGTGCATCCAAATAGGTGATCGGATCCTCATTGTTCTCATCGAGCTCAATGGGATCGCCATCCCGGACCAAGAAACCGTAGTATCTGTCCAGCTAACGCGGTATTCTACCGGATCTCCTAATGGGTTCTGGGTGTGATTCAATCACAGCCGATTCTACGATGTCCTTAGAGTGTGCAAGTTCTTCTATTGGCTGAACTTCATCAAGTTCAATCTTAGAGGCTATAGTTCCTTCTCTAAGGAACTCCTTTTCCAAAAAAATAGCTCTAAGAGCAACAAACACCTTTTGTTCATTCTCCAAGTAGAAGAAATACCCTTTGGTTTCCTTAGGATAACCAATGAATAAACACCGATCAGACCTAGGACCAAGTTTGTCTGAGTCTAAACGCTTTACGTAAGCCGGACAACCCCAGACCCGAAGGTGTGAGATTAAGGGTTTACGTCCATTCCACATCTATTACGGAGTGGAGACAACAGACTTACTTGGAACATTATTTAATAAGTAACAAGCTGTCTGAAGCACATATCCCCAAAAGGATAGCGGTAGAGTTGCAAAGCCCATCATGGATCGAACCATGTCCAACAAGGTTCGATTCCTCCTTTCGGACACACCATTCAACTGCGGTGTTCCTGGAGGAGTCCACTGAGAGAGAATTCCATTCTCCTCAAGATATGTCAAAAATTCACCAGATAAGTATTCACCACCTCGATCAGATCGAAGAGTTTTAATACTTTTTCCAGTTTGCTTTTCTACTTCATTACGGTATCGTTTGAACATTTCAAACGACTCAGACTTATGTCTCATTAAAAAGACATAACCGAACCTTGAAAAGTCGTCTGTAAAAGTAATGAAATATTTGTATCCTCCTCTGGCACTAACTGTCATCGGTCCACATTCATCAGTATGTATTAGACTTAGAAGTTCTGTAGCTCGTTCACCTTTTCCAGTAAAAGGTGACTTGGTCATTTTACCAAGTAAACAGGATTCACAAGTTGGCAGTGATTCAGAATCACTGACCTCGAGGAGTCCATCTCCTCGCATCTTGTTTATCCTATTTTGGTTAATATGACCTAGCCTACAGTGCCAAAGATACAAATTGTTGACATTATCTAATCTTGGACGTTTGCTAGAAGTGTACATTATACTAACAGGCCTTGATAGTACGTATATGCCATTATTTAATCTAGCTTTCATTATAACAAAGTTATTCAAAATAACATTGCAAAAAATCTCCCTTTATTTATAGTTCAAAACCATAATTGGCCAAAAGGCCTACAGAGATTATGCTCATAATGAAACTAGGACAATAGTGACAGTCGACTAGCTCGACAGTACTAGACTCAAAGACAAGACGCAGGATTCCGACCGCCAATACTGGAACACGATTTCTATTCCCGACACTCAGAAACTGTTCCCCATCTTCAAATCTTCTGCTAACTTGAAGACCCTGTAATGAATTATAAATGTAAATTGGACTACCAGTATCTAATACCCAGTTAGCAGTATCAACAATTGAGTAATTACAAGGTTTTATCATATAAATACCTTATTCAGCAGACTTCTGCTTCCTCGGCCTGTTCGGATCAAGGGACGCAATATAAAGAGGACATTTCCTCTTCCAATGTCCCTTCTTCTTGCAGTAGAAGCACTCTGCAAAAGATTGATCAGCCTTATACTTCCTGGTCTGACTAGGGCCAGCAGCATTCTGCACATTCTTTCCCATTTTATTCATTTTCTTCTTCCCTTTCTTGAAGGGACGACGACCTCTACTTCCTCCCACTAGATTCACCACCCCCTTATTCAGTTGGTGGTCTTTCTCGAAAGTCTGCAGCAACCCCAAAAGATCATGGTAGTTGACTGCAGGCTTGTTCATTCTATAATGATCGAAAAAATCAAGATATGAGGAGGGAAGAGAATTTAGGATCGCATCCTTGCCGAGCTGCTCGTGCAAGGGACATCCGAGTTTGCCCAGTTTTTCAATCAGCTCGATCATGTACAATACATGATCAGTGACTGAACCATCATTCGGCATCTTGGAATTGTAGATGGCACAAGACACTTTTTACCATTCTACATCATCTGGGGTGCCGAAGTATTCCTTCAACTTTTGAAGGATTTCATCAGGTTGGGCCTCCTCGAATTTGCGACTGAACTCGTCGTTCATCGTAGCTAACATAATGCAATGGACAGTAGTCCGATCAGAGACCCACTTCAGATAAGCATCTCTGACCGCACTCCGTGCATTAGCGGGAGGAATTTTAGGTGCTGGATATGTTATCACATAAAGGATCCGTTCATGCTCCAGAACGATTCTCAACCTTCGATACCAACTATCGAAGTTGTGACCCTTTAACTTCTCGTTATCGAGACGTGATCGGAGCGATAAATTAGAAGACATCTGAAAAGAAAATAAGACCAAATTAGTGTATGAATTAATAATTTAACCAAAAGACTTTGACTTTAGTCTAAAGGTTTCTCCCACTAATTTTTCAAATTGGTAGCCTCTAACTCCAATCCATGAAAAACACCTTTTCAAGTGGGTACTGAAATCCAATAGGCCTCGCAAGAGCCCGACTTTGGCCGGCTCACCCATACGAGCCTAAAGGTAGGTTCGTAAACCAATTGTTTCCCTAAACAATTTTCAGTATATTATTTTGCCCCAGAGAACACCCCATCAGCCTAGGGGCCTCCTATTGTGGGTCTCTGGTTAGGTCTAACCATTAAAATGATAAATCAAATGCTTCCAGCTAACTAAAGACCAAGCCCGACTATGGCCGGCCCACCTGGTCCCATTAAGGAGGTTGCACTGAACCATCATCAATCAGATAGAAATTCCAGTCGCCAGATATACACCCGTTCTATGAAACTGCCGATGCACACCAAGCTAGTGGACACATTTCTAACTGACTTAATGGGAGGCTAAGACACTATCAACACCTTGACTTAGTCTTTTTAAGGACCTAATAATTTTAGAGGATTTTTAGTTGTGATAGAAGAAAAGACAAGGACATGGATCATCATCCCACTGAATCAATCAGATTCCATGAGGGTTTATATAAATCAACAAATTGATCCATGGGCACCTATAGATCAGTCAGACCGATCAGCCTAGGTGACATGGGTTAACTCGAGTCATTGAGCTTTTCCAATCAGTTCTAGTCGACTCGACTAGCCAGGTAGGTGAGATCATGGGTGAGTATCCGCCATTAACCATCTTTCCTAGACACCAACCAAGTTGGCCAGGAAAGAGGTAGCCTTATACAACCATGATCACAATGCCAAACCTACCTCGACACCAGTCGATTTACCAGACTCGATCAGATTAGCCTAAAGACTCGAGCATCCACTGAGCCACTAATTGGATCCATTTTAGATGAACGGATCAACTAATCTAACTTTTAGATAGTTCTAAAGAAGGGCCTTAAACAACTTTTGTTTAATCTTCTTTTAATCCGGTTCAACTAAACTTAGGTCTAACCCAGTTATGGACCCAACTAGTCAGCTAACCCAATATAACCCAAAATGGCTTATGCAAGTGTTTTAGATTTCATAAACCTAAAAGTTTTTAATAAGCCAAAGATTTAATTAAAATATTTTTAATTAAGTCACAATGTAAAACATTTTTACATAACCAAATCATGCATCAAGATACAAATATTTTACAAATATTTCATATCCTATTTAAAAACATGCCCAAAACCATGTATCATCAAATTAAAACATTTTTTAATTTTAATATTATTTAAGGATCCTTCTGAAGAGGCCAACACAAACGATCCGCATCGTGTCAAAGACACACGGTCATGGTGAAGGTCTCAACAATGTTCCAAAAAGAAAATTAGATACATTATTAGATTAAACTAATTTTAATCTATAAACATGCATACAGGAATAGATTACACATGCAACCTTGCTCTGATACCAATGAAAGAAACAGGTGCAGGTGAGTTGACATAAACCTACACTAGGCATGTAAACAGGGCACGGGAGCACAGGGGATTTTAAAACATTTTTAAAAATTGCGCAGCAGAAAACTGCAATGCCCAGAACCTAATATATTCAAGTTGCATGTATTAAAAATAGGCATGTAACAAGGCATATAATTTTTGTAAAATATATTAACAAATAGATCTAATTATGCATGATTTAAATAAAATATTTCCATACCTTTATTCCACCTGGAATAGCCCTGGAATAAAACTAGAATAGGTTGGAATAAGTGGGATAAACTTATTCCAGTCGTCTTCAACCTTGAGATGCTTGGAATCCTCTATTTTTGCTCTTCAAAATAGCAATCAAAAGGTGGCATCTAAACCTCCTTTTCTTTCCAAATCAGAACAGCAGCTGGGGATTAGATGTTCTTCGATCTTCAACAGCAATGGGAAGAAAAAAAAACAGCAAACTATCCGTCCAAGAGCTGCTGGAAATATGCACTGCAGAAAATAAAAACAGGACTTTTGGATTTGAAACAGCAAAGGAAGTCCGATCTGGTTGCTCTGAGGAGTTGAAAGGAACTCCCTCTAGAGGGGAGACACGCTGGGGGATCCCTGAACCTCCCTCACGAGCGGTGCTAGCCGCTGGAAGAGGACATGGTCACAGGTAAGTTGCAGCAACTTCTCTTTGCTGCAGAGCAGATTTGAGCACTTCAAAAGAGAGGGATTAAGGCCTTGTTTCTCTCCCTCACACTCTCCTAAAACCAGTTCTCAATAGAAGGTAAAGGATCAAGCTTTCAGCCTCTCAAAGGGAAGAACACTCTTGGTGTTCTCTCTTCACATGATGCAACAGCTCCTTACTGAAACAGGGGACTAGCTGGGAATAAATAGGCAGCCGGGAGAGGGAGTTGGAGAGGCTGGGAAAGCCAAGCGGCAGCAGTTGCCAATCACCCATAAAACAGTGTTAAAGCCAACGGGTGAAGGAGAGGAAGAGACGCCAGCAACGTTCGGACGAATGGGCTTTGGTCGTTTTGCCCTTTGGGTTTCTCCCAGCGTTTTGAAAAAAAAATCCAACGATAAAATACCGTGTAAACCGTCACATGGGAGAATAAATCACCGGTTCAAACAAATCCGGTCCATTCCCATTTAAACCAAGTGGTTCAATCCAATTGAACCGGTTCAAAAATTTGGTTCAAGGGAAAAATTAGTTCAATTGGTTCACAAACAATTGGAGACCGAAACTAACTCCGAATCAGTTCAAAACTAATTCAGAATAATCCTGGCGCAGTCCTGGTCAGCCCGGAACAATTTTTAGTTGACACAGACAAGGGCAAAATGGGGAAAAGAGTACTCAAAAAAAAAAATACTGTGACCATAAAATCGAGATGATTCCCAATCATAATCGGTATCCGGATCAGAGAGTTATCCTCTATAGCGTGTGACCTCATAGGTTCGAACCTAAACGGTAGCACTAGAATAATTCTAGTACCAACACAGGAAACCATCTAGCAATGGGTCCCGGCGTCCGGATAGGTCGAAGATGCGGGAGCAAACTTTCAAACCTCTGGCATATGGTTATCGTATAATTCATCCCTTTGACCTCTAATGCTCAGGACGACTGAGATTGGACTGCCAACCCAGACAGAGTCAGTCCACAATGTGTCTCAACCTCGCAAGCCCAGTGACCCTTCACTAGGGCTACCCCGGCCGAGGATTTGCTAAATCGAGATACTGCGAGACATTCAATCCAAACTATTTGGATAGGTCAATTCCATCTTGATCTATTACTACTCCATAAGTACTTGCCTGTACCCAGAAACCTTCCATCACTGGATTAAAAATCCGAGTAGTCCGGCATCAAAGCACAGGAAGTTGCTTGCAAGCTATCATAATGACCTCAGGTCAGAGGGACACATATACCCATATCCAATCGTGAGTTTCCCTTTGGCAGAAAGGGGCTGCATGGACTCACGTTGAATAAGATATCACATATCCCATTTGCAGATCACATCAGTGTCACCACACTCATTTGGTCAAGAGGACAACCAAACGATGTGAACTACAACAACCTATACTTGATATATTGCCGTCCAGTACAATATATCCTTTGGTTGTGAACAGGATTTAAGGACCATTCGATACATCCTCTCTATATCGAAGTCAGTATAGTCCTAAGGACTTCATCACATGGAAAGAGTTCATTTCAGGAAAATTTAGTATGTGATGAGCTACCATAAATAATATTTTATTAATTCATAAAAAGAATACAATACTTTAGCACAACCGCACACAACCCAGGTGATGCAGGACGAATGCTCTGATACCAAAATGATGCAGTACGAAAGAAGAGATGATGTGATGCGAAAATAAATTAAGATTAATTTTTTTTCTTATATATATATTTTCAGAAATTGGCTTTGACTCAAAGGAAAGCTAAACTAAATTGAAAGAAACTAGGTAATAACTGAAAGCACAATTTAAAAGAAACTAGGTTATCAGAGTGGTTCAGAAGTAACGGATCACTGGGGGTTGAGAAACTCCCAGACCTAGGGTTTCGCTCTGAACTTTCAACAGGACAGAAATAAAGAGAAGAGATGGGTTACCAACCAGACAGTGATCTTCACAAAGTTTGGTGGAAGAACTCTCTCGAGCAGATTGTTGGATCCTCGGATTCGGATACCTTCGCAATGGATCCTCCAATACTGGTCTTGTGGCTGAGTCGGCTTCTCCTGGACTCAAGATCTGGGAAAGAAGAAGAACAAGTGATGGAATAAGATACTCAAGGAAGGATTTACCAGATTGAAGAACTTGAAAGCTGATGTTGCTGAAATCCAAATTCTCCTGGAGGTTGATTTGGATCCCTCTGAAATTTGCTCTGAAGCTGAAGTATCCGGACTGGACCCAGATGTTGGTGGTCGGCCTTGACTTGGAGAGAGTGGCCATGAGAGGTGGGATAGGCTAGGGTTTGGTGGATTGAAGTGGATGATGGGCGGCTAGGGTTTTGAAGTTGAAGTGGCTAACCTAGGGTTTAGGGTTTGGAGATCTCACACCTCCTCAAGGTTCCTGGGGAACCCAAATTTTACTCCCTCACGGAGCTCAACACCTGGATGCAAGTGCGGAAGAGAGAAAATGCAGAGTTTGCTCACACAATAATTGGATTCATTCATCAGATTACCTTCAAATTTACAAGAAGGGTTTAATTTATAGGACTTTACAAGAGAGTAGGGTTTTACATCTTCCCATGTGGGACTAAGGGAGGGGATCTTCAAATTAGGCTTGTAGGATCAATCCATACACATATGGCCGGCCAAAGGTTCCAAAAAAGTTGATTGGAGGTTTTAAAAGGAAGGTAAGTGGCACCTCCTAGCCTTGTTCTTCAAGAGAGAATTTCATTCCTTCCATGGCTCAACTCTTTTGGACTCCTCCTTTTCTTTCTCCCTAAGTCATGGTTCTTCCCATCTTTGCTTTGGGCGTTTTTGGCATGGAATGGGCGCCCCCTTGAAGTACTCTCCAAGAAGAGTTTCTTTCTTTTCATAGCTTGGCTCTTATGGAAAATTGTGGGCCGCCCCCTTGAATTATGGATCCCAGATTGCTTTCTCCTCAAATGGTGCATGAGAGAAGGGACCTGCTATCTTGTGGTGTGGGGACCAGAGCATACTGGATGGAGATGTGGCACCCCCTGGACTCAGGCGTGTGGCTGGGAGTGTGGCTGGGAGTGTGGCGCCCACTTGCTTGGCCTTGGGAGAAAATGTGACACCCTGGAGAAGTCCTAGACCACTACTGAGTCAACATGACTCAACAAAATTAAATTGCAGGGAAATACAGACTCAAGCTAAAAATTGAGTTGATCAAGTCAACCCTTATTACAAACCAGAAAACCCTAATTCTTCGGGCAAGGTCAATCAGAGATCTAGATGGAGCCCTGAAGTCTTCTTCTGAGTCTGGTGCCCGCACCAATTCTCCCGGGGTGGGAGGAACTCGACCCTGTAGAGTATGGATCAAGTTGGCTCTGGTATCTCTCCAAGAGGTCTGGGTCCAATTCTTGTAATTCTTCTCGGGAGATCCAAGAGTCATCAGAATCTGGCCTTCCTTGCCAGCGGACCAGGTATCTTTGGTATCCTCGATTACGAGTAGAGATAACCTGATCATCCAGGATCTTTTTAATCTGCTCTTTCCTCACAAGCCAGTTTGTTGGTGGACACACAGGGTTGGGTTCACTCTCAAGAGCAGGATTAGGCTCAAAAGGCTCACTGGGAATCACAGCTGGCTCTCTATACTCTACTAGGTCTGTAATGTTGAAAGTGGAGCTAATGCCTAGTTCTGGGGGCAACTCGAGCACATAGGCATTGGATCCTACTCTCTTCATCACTCTAAATGGACCAGCTCCTCTAGCATGTAACTTTCTAACGGTTCCAGGAGGGAACCGTTCAGGCCTTAACCTAATCATTACACAGTCTCCCTCAACAAAAGTTTTGACTCGCCTTTGAGAATCAGCCAACTTCTTATAAGTTTCATTACTTAAGTTTATTTTGGCATGAATTTCTTTATGCAAGTCTTTTATATGCTGTGCAAAAACTTCGGCAGACTCGGAGACTCGTGTGTGGACTGGTAAAGGAGCTAGGTCAAGAGGTGTGAGGTTTGTAACCATGCACAATTTCAAATGGACTCTTACCTGTAGACCTATTGACCGAGTCATTGTATGCAAATTCAGCCTTAGGTAAATACAAATCCCAATTCCTGGTATTCTCACTCAACCAATTTCTGAGTTAATGTCCTAAACTCGACTGACGATGCATTCCTAAAGAATGGACTTTATTCAAAGGAACCCTAGGTCTAAACCTAACAAACTACGGCTCTCTAGGTTTGACCTTGGGTCGGAGGATGTCATGCAGAGCAAGAAAACTTATCGTGGGTGCCTAGTAGGTGCCATAAGGTCTTCCAGAAGTAGGTGGCAAACCTAATAGATTCTGACACATAGTTCACTCTAAAGACTTCGACAAAGTATACTTGGATGGTGTAAGAAGCATTGGAAGTCCTAGAGAAAGGGAGGAAATATGAGGTGGAGTCTCGAAGTACCTGCTGGCTAAAGGTGGTGACCTAAAGGTTTGAATGGTGATCTATGAGTGTCAACTGGTCATCCTTACGAAAGGAAAAGTTTGCTACTCCCAGGAATGGATTAAGAGATGGTTCGGGAAGTAGCCTAGGACATGTGATTGCAATAGTTAAAGTTTGTTCTCTAAGCAAATAATGATCCATTTTCTCAAGAACTGGATTAAAGAATGATTCATGGAAGGGCCTATGGATGATGACCTCAAGACTTGAAATTTGACATATGGGTGTGGAAAGGTATACTCTATAGAAGGGTAGGTCAGTCATGCAAAGGAAGGGGTCTGGGGTCATAAGGAGGACTTCTACAAGACTGGGTGAATCAATCCGCTCAAGACAAGGATGTTTAACTGAGATTATAGGAGAGACCTTAGTGACTGGGCATGGGACAAGGTCCAATTGTAAGAGGCTTGATTCAGTCATCCTAAGGAGAGGATCCACCATAGGGTGGGCAAACTTAAACAGTTCAGTGCAAAGATCTTTAATTGGTACTTGGGGAATGACTGTTATTAGAGGGTACGAACTGATAGCTCGGGCTAACACTATGAGTTCTTCCTGGGGGTATTTGACTAAAGGAACCTGATTCTCACAAATCTCTTGAATTTCTGAACTAGGTCCTACCACTTGGTTGCTCTCCAAGGTCTCCTCAGGTAAGGAACCAATAGTATCGATGTCACCTTCTTCAAGTTCTTCCCCCTCATATTCATCAACTAGACTCAAGCCAGCATCATATACTTCCTCGACGCCATCTTCAATGGGTTTCGGGTCAGTGGTAATCGGGTCAACTGATTCTAGGCTTGTTATACCTAACCTTTCCTCCTCATTGGTAGGCTTGGGTTCTCCCTCATTAATGTCATCCTTAGGATTCTTACCACTTAGCTGTGCACAAGCCAGTCCTATGCATGGGCACTGACTAGATTTATGGCCTCTTTCTCCACAAAACAAATATTCTTGCGATATAGGAACCTGGGTCACATTGGGTTTCAAGCTAGTAGAGACCTTACTTGGGCATGGGTGTGGATCTAAATGGTTTGATCTAGAAGACTTGGGTTGTTGAGTGACTAGTCTAGAATATTGTAAGGACCTCTCATAGACACGATCCACACTATAGATATCATGGTTAGGCTTCCTAAGGTTATGCTCGGGATCACGGTATAAGGTCCTCCTAGGCTCCTGGCATGGATGAGGTTGGGGCCTATTAAATTTTGGATCAAGGGTCCAATTTTGATGTCTACGTTTCTCAAGTACTTGGACTCGATCCCTAAGCTGGGTAAAATTCTCATGGACTTGTTCTTTACACTGGGTAACAGTAGCAGTCATATCCTGACTCAATTTGTTCATACTTTCAGTAAGAGCTCTAACCATGGCCTCTAAATCAGGTTGGGTTTGACCAGGTTGGTAGGGTACTCCATTCCGGGTATACATGATGATGCAAGCAAACACACAGAATGTGACTAGACTAAAGCGACTACTGGCTCACTAGACCTAGAGTCCAAACTAGATGCCCAATCAGAGTGGCAAGCTAGCCTGTAGTAACTCGAGACTCAGCCAGGTAGGTGTAAGGGGAGTGATAGGTCCCTAAATGCCAATCCTAGACACCAATCAGTGATTGGCCAGGTAGGCAGACCAGCACACAAGCCCTTCGGGATAGAATCCCTGAACCACCATTCTAGACACTGAGTACAAAGCACACACAGAGTAACTAGACAAACTGACTCAACACTAGCCTTGACCCGACTTGTTGATGTCCCTAGCCCACTAGGGCAAATTAAGTCTAATAAATTTTAAAATTAGGCTTAGGATCGAATGAATGGGTGGTGGTTTTGGGCTAAGGAGAGGTTATCAACTCCTCCCCTTATCTTAGATGCTCAATTGCCCTTAAGATGAATTAGGAGATGATCATTCAAAATAATTGAATTGCAGAAACACAAAAACAGAGTTGCTGTAATTTAACTCTCAAAAATTTTACGGAAACCAATAAATCATAGAAAAATTATGTAAAATAGTCTCAATTATACTAGTTCCAGCAAAACAAAAATCATGCAATTTAGAGTTACCTGTAATGAGAAACAATTCCTGCAATAGGGTGGTTACAGACTGAAAACAAGGTGCTTCCCCCGTTTACAATTCCTGCTACGAAGTTGTAACCCAACGGATCCCCTACACGCCCTAGGAACATCCCGTGGAATGGAAAGAGGAGGTTTTCACCTCGCTTCGTTCCTAGGACCGGACGTCCTGGGGAGTCTACCTCGAGCAGACAAAGTAAAAGGAGAGAGACTTAAAACAAGCAAGCAAAACAGAAACCCTAGACTAGGCTCTGATACCAAAATGATGCAGGATGAATGCTCTGATACCAAAATGATGCAGTACGAAAGAAGAGATGATGTGATGCGGAAATAAATTAAGATTATTTTTTTTTATATATATATATTTTCAGAAATTGGCTTTGACTCAAAGGAAAGCTAAACTAAATTGAAAGAAACTAGGTAATAACTGAAAGCACAATTTAAAAGAAACTAGGTTATCAGAGTGGTTCAGAAGTAATGGATCGCTGGGGGTTGAGAAACTCCCAGACCTAGGGTTTCGCTCTGAACTTTCAACAGGACAGAAATAAAGAGAAGAGATGGGTTACCAACCAGACAGTGATCTTCACAAAGTTTGGTGGAAGAACTCTCTCGAGCAGATTGTTGGATCCTCGGATTCGGATACCTTCATAATGGATCCTCCAATACTGGTCCTGTGGCTGAGTCGGCTTCTCCTGGACTCAAGATCTGGGAAAGAAGAAGAACAAGTGATGGAATCAGATACTCAAGGAAGGATTTACTAGATTGAAGAACTTGAAAGCTGATGTTGCTGAAATCCGGATTCTCCTGGAGGTTGATCTGGCTCCCTCTGAAATTTGCTCTGAAGCTGAAGTATCCGGACTGGACCCGGATGCTGGTGGTTGGCCTTGACTTGGAGAGAGTGGCCGTGAGAGGTGGGATAGGCTAGGGTTTGGTGGATTGAAATGGATGATGGGCGGCTAGGGTTTTGGAGTTGAAGTGGCTAACCTAGGGTTTAGGGGTTGGAGATCTCACACCTCCTCAAGGTTCTTGGGGAACCCGGATTTTACTCCCTCATGGAGCTCAACACCTGGATGCAAGTGCGGAAGAGCGAAAATGCAGAGTTTGCTCACATAATAATTGGATTCATTCATCAAATTACCTTCAAATTTACAAGAAGGGTTTAATTTATAGGACTTTACAAGAGAGTAGGGTTTTACATCTTTCCATGTGGGACTAAGGGAGGGGATCTTCAAATTAGGCTTATAGGATCAATCCATACACATATGGCCGGCCAAAGGTTCCAAAAAAGTTGATTGGAGGTTTTAAAAGGAAGGTAAGTGGAGCCTCCTAGCCTTGTTCTTCAAGAGAGAATTTCATTCCTTCCATGGCTCAACTCTTTTGGACTCCTCCTTTTCTTTCTCCCTAAGTCATGGTTCTTCCCATCTTTGCTTTGGGCATTTTTGGCATGGAATGGGCGCCCCCTTGAAGTACTCTCCAAGAAGAGTTTCTTTCTTTCAATAGCTTGGCTCTTATGGAAAATTGTGGGCCGTCCCCTTGAATTGTGGATCCTAAATTGCTTTCTCCTTAAATGGCGCATGAGAGAAGGGACCTGCTATCTTGTGGTGTGGGGACCAGAGTATACTGGATGGAGATGTGGCGTCCCCTGGACTCAGGCATGTGGCTGGGAGTGTGGCTGGGAGTGTGGCGCCCACTTGCTTGGCCTTGGGAGAAAATGTGACACCCTGGAGAAGTCCTAGACCACTACTGAGTCAACATGACTCAACAAAATTAAATTGCAGGGAAATACATACTCAAGCTAAAAATTGAGTTGATCAAGTCAACCCTTATTACAAACCAGAAAATCCTAATTCTTCGGGCAAGGTCAATCAGAGATCCAGATGGAGCCCTGAAGTCTTCTTCTGAGTCTGGTGCCCGCACCACCAGGCGATTGGCTTTGGGACACAATTCCCAACAGGGTTGATGTAGTCTGCAAATTGTTAAGATATTTGATTATTATCGAGTCCCGAGCTTCATATTCATCTATTGCTTGACTGGATATTAATTGAGAGCTGGTGAACGCCCTTGGCTTTTTACTCCAAGTTCCATGGTGATCCTTAGTCTGGCCAACAAAGCTTCATACTTGGCTTGGTTGTTGGTTGCTCTAAATAGGAAGCAAAGTGCATATTCGACAACCACTCCTTTCAAGTTTGCCAGGATTAATCCAACTCCACTCCCTTAAGGATTTGAGACTTCATCCACATGAAGAATCTATGTTGTCTTTGGATCCAATTGCTTAATAGGCTCTTCATTAGGCTTGTCATCTGACCATATGCATTTGACCAAAAAGTTGGCTAGACCTTGGACCTTCATAGATGATCTTAGTCGATAAGAGATGTCAAACTCATTAAGTTTAATTACCTACTTAGCCATTCTCTTGGAAGTATCCCAATGTTATAGAATAGCCTTAAGTTGTTGGTCGGTCAAGGTTACAATTGAATGAGCTTGAAAGTATGGCCTGAGACACTATACAGAGATAATTAGAGCATAAACAACTTTTTTAGCTTTAGAGTACCTAGACTCGGTATCATGGAATACTAGGCTAGTATGGTAGATGGGTTTTTGGACTCCTTTATCATCCACCCAAGTAAGTACCGAGACCACAGCTTATGGGGATGCAACTTGGTATAGATATAGCTATTCTCTTATTTCTGATTTGGAAAGTAATGGCAGAGACCTAAGGAACCTCTTCAGCTCTTCAAAAGTTTGCCAGCATTCTTCCATCAAAGTTATGCATTTGTTGCAAGACCTTAACAAAGGGCAAGAACCACTCGATAGATTTTGAAATAAACCAACTAAGTTCTATAATCCATTTAGTCAATTGATGTATTTCTTTCTTGAAGGTTGGATGCTACATGTTGAGGATCGCTTAAATCTTCTCTAGATTTGTTTCGATGCCTCACCTAGTGACAAGGAATCTAAGAAACTTACCCGTAGTTTGTCAAAGGTGCACTTACTCAACTTGAGCCTCATTTAATGATGAGGAGGGCATTGAAGGCTTCTTCTAAGTTTTTGATGTGATCGATCTCTTTAGATCTCTTGACAAGCATGTCATCAATGTAAACACTTATGTTATGCCCAATCTGATCCTTAAAGATCATGTTGACCAATTGTTAGTAGGTAGCTCTGCATTTTTCAAATCAAAAGGCACTATGTTATAACTATGAATATCTTTCTTAATTATGAAGGCAGTGATCTCTTTATTTTTGAAAGCCATCCTTATCTGATTGTAGCCTAATAAAGCATCTATAAAGCTTAGCAACTTATGCCTGGTAGTTGCGTCAACAAGTTGGTCAATCTTTGAGAGTGGAAAACTTGCCTTTGAGCATGCCTAGTTGGGATCAATATAATATGCAAACTTATCACTTTCCATTAGCCTTCTTGACCATGATGACATTGGCCAACCAGTTAGAATGATATGCTTCTTGAATAAAACTGGCATTCAGGAGTTTGTCGACTTCCTCGTCAATGACTTTGACCTCTCAAGAGTGAAGTTTCTCTTCTTCTATCAGATTGGCTTGTAATTTGGATCCACATTCAATTTATGAGTGATGACCTCTGATGGGATCCCTGGCATGTCTGATACCGTCTAAGCAAAAATATCGGTATTACACCATAAGACTCCAAAAGTTGATCCTTTTTTCTTCAAGCAAGAGAGCTCTAATTTACACGAACCTTGATGGGTCTTCATTCCTCAATGGGAAAGAAACCACTCATTTGGATGGTCTACCCCTTTTCTCTGGCTCTTTTTGATCTAGTTACTTGGCTGTTAGTGTTTCATTAGCCTTCTGCACTTTGGTTGCCATCATAAAGCACTGTCGAGCTAGCTGCTGATCTTTGCGTATCTTACTGACTCCATTCCTTATCAAGAAATGGACAAGGAGACATCAAGTTGAAACAATTACATCTAGTTGATTCAACCATGGTCATTCGAGGATAACATTGTATGCTGAAAGCACCCAAACAACCATAAATGTGAGTTGGACCATACTTTATTAGGACAAGCTTCCAGATATGACGAGAAGAGTAATCTCACCCTTAACCCCGACCGAGTTCCCAGAGAATCTGACTAAGGAGGTAGTGACTTTTTTTAGTTGATTTTCAGTCAATCCCATCCAAAAGAAAGCATCATAAAATAATACGTCCATGGAACTTTCATTATCAACTAAACCCCTCTTTACATCATAATTTACTATTGTCATTAACACGACAATAGCATCATCATGCAAAGTTTGAACTTTGACCAATCTTCTTTAGAAAATGAAATTACATTATCATCATTGTCCTCTCTCCACCTCTTCAAAGAGGGTTCTACCCCCCAGAATGGTGCTCCCCAAGAGATCATATTAATCATTCCAGCCTTTGGTTGATTGTTAATCTCTGCTTCATCTTGTAGCTGGTTGGGATTATGGGTATTAGGCTGAACTCCTCCATGAACATCCTTCTCGAGATAGCCATGCCAAATGATATCTTCAATTTCATTTCTTAGCTGAATGCATATTTTGGTGCCATGGTCATGATCTTAGTGGAAGCAACAGTACTTACTCTTATCATGAAAAGCTAATAAAGACTTCATCGGGTGACATCTTTGCAAATATTTCTTTACTTTTATTTCCATAAGAATTTTAGTTCTAGGGGCTAAGAGAGGAGTACAGTTACTAAATTTATTGGCTAAGTCCTCTGGCCTGGGACTTCTTTGAGCATACTTCTTTTTTGGTTTTCCAGCAGCTTCTCACCGACTGAATGCACCCTTCTCCACGTGAATGTATTTCTAGGCATAGATCAACAACTCCGAGTAAGACTTGGGGTAAGTCTTATCTAGCAAATAAGTAAATTACGAAGGGTGAAATTCCTTTTTCAAAGTTAGCATGGCCACAGACTCATTCAAGTGGTAGACTTCTAACGTGGCTAATTTGAAGAGAGCCACATAGTCCTTTAGTGACTTCTTCTATTTTTGTAAGCAGAGAAGAGGTTGTTAGGGTCTTATGGCATCCTTTGACTGGCATTAAAGTAAGCCACAAACTACTTCTCTAGCTATTTGAAGGAATGAATACTCCTTGGCTTGAATCCAGAGTATTAGGCTTGAGTCGCTTTCTGAAGAGTGGCTGGGAAGGCTAAGCTGAGCATCAGTGATGCTTTGAATCATCATGAGAGCTTTGTAGCTCTCCAGGTGGTCCAACAAATCAATGGTTCCATCATAAAGATTCAACTAGGGTATTCTGAACTAACTCAAAATCAGTTCATCCATAATTTATCGAGAGAAAGGGGGACAGGTGTTGAACTCTGTTGGGCCTTTACTTCTTCTATGGGGATCAAAAGTAGGTGGTTGATCTCGTACAACTTACAATCATAATCGTCAAGCCGCCGGTCGGTGGGTTGCCGAGAAACTCCATAAGTAAACCCCTCTTAGGAGGATTCGGATGAAGAGCGGGGGCATTTCTCTTGCTTTTGCTCCCTTTCTTGTCGCTACTCCTCGCACTAGGGACTTACTTGTCATGGCGACAGGGATCGTGAATAGTGGAAAATTTATCAATGCAAAGATCTCCCATGGGGAGATCACTGACTGAGTCGAGTAGCAGTAGCGGGAATGGTTGGAACTTCTGGCTACCGCTGCTTCACCACAACCTGCTGCTACAATTGCAATCCCTGCATTGCCATGGCCAATGCTTGAACCTACTACACTAGGATGGTGAGCAACTGCTATAGGTCTATCGGCTATAGGGTTGGCAAAATAGTGGGCTCCATCTCTTGGCTGGGATGTTCTTCATGGCATGAAGAACATCTAGTGTGATTAGTGGAGGCATCCCCTACTCTAGTCTTCGCCATAAATCCCTCAACTCTGGTGCCATGAAGAACATCCAGTGTGATTAGTGGAGGCATCCCCTACTCTAGTGTCTTCTTCTACTTCCCTTACCTTACATACCAATCTATTGCAGCCAAATCCTCAGTCTTAGAACTTCAGCGGCTTCCGATTGCCCCAATGCCTTCTTTAGATGGGATGAGATGCTACTCTTGGGCATCTCTTAACAATGCCTGCAAGAACAATCCCACTTGACCAGTAGTTGCAGGCGGGGGACTTTCTGACACTCAAGTCAATGAAGGATTTGGACAACGATGAAGTTGAGAGAGTGATAAAAAAAATTAAATAAGCATTTGAGAGTGGTCAAAATGTCTTACCTGTCGAGAGTCCCCTCCTAATTATTTATAATTACTCAAGGTAATTGAATTTCTTTGAGTAGCGACCTCCTCTAACATGATAACAATGCTTTGTTCAATATTAGGATCCTATCTCCTGAATCTTTTTGTTATGATAACAACTTTTATCAATATCTTGTATACCAAGATCTCTATTGGGATAGTTATAATTTGTCTGCTTTTGATACTTACTCGGGTACCCCGGGTTATAGTATTTATAGGTAGTTCAAGCTTACTGCTCATGCCTTAAACTCCTCAAGAAGGTGACACTCATGACTTGTCTATTACCGACTGGGATAGTCTTGATGTTGTATCCTAATATATCTGATTAATTCTACTTGGACAGTTAATTGGATCCGAATAATTACTCGACCGGCATTGAAGGATATCATATCAATTGGACTTGGCCATTTTTAGCTTCTCGATCTCAAATGTTATAGTTACTCCATGTAATCGCCAACTTAGTCATCTCAAGTTTAATCATCCCCTGCTTAGTCGTTGTTCAGGTGAAGTTTCGAGGCCAAGTAGTTGCCGCAACACCAACATAAATTTCCACAAGACTACAAAATTTCCATAGTATTTTCCAACCATTGTCAACGTTTCTCAGCAGAATGTTTATTTTGAACTTTCTCCTGCAAGGACTAGGAATCCACCGTACCCTCACGGCAATGGAAGATGGATCTTTTCTTTTTTTTGTTAAAAATAATTTTAGCAAATTCCGTGAGCCAGGAGATAATTCGACAAATCCAAATAATGAGTTGGACTCATGAACGACTTCCCTTCTATCCACTTGGTTGAAGGAAATCTCACTCCTCTTCCAATTCCCAAAAAAAATAAAAAAACATTCTAATTCTTCAAAATCCAGTTCCAACTCTTTGATAATATTCAAATCCCATTCCAATTTCAATTTTAATTTTAGCTCCAATCACAAATCAAATGTATCAAGAATTATGACTATTTCAATTCACATCCCTATCCATTTCAATTATGATTCCGGTGGCAAACCAAATGCACTCTCAAGGCATCAAGGATCAAGAAAGAAAAAGCAATATGCTTTTTTGCGGTGTTGCTGATGGACTCACTTATCATGCGTTGGCAGAAAATTGTGCATCTTATTTCATTTCCCCATTTCTGGAATATTCAAAAAAAAAAGGGATCACATGACTACTGTATACATTACTGTTTATCCCAGCAATCTGTCATGAATCATGTGGCAAAGATAAACAGATTCCTGTTGCTTGCAAAATTTTAAATTTTTAAGCACATGCTAAAGGGTTATTGTTTTCAATCCAATTAGCAAGAGACCTATTTATCAGTATTACCATGCATGTTAAACAGAACAGCTCAACTAGATGACAGCTTTTGAGTACACCTGGTCATATTTATAATTTTAAAAAAAACTGTTAATGCGATACAAAAATAAACATGCCACTTGAGGCTTCTAATCATCTCCATTTCCGATCTTGTCAAACTTAACAGCACTTTCTCTACCTAGACAAAAGCAACAATTTTGGAGTTACCAAAAATAAAATAAAGCAAAAAAATAATAAATCAAATATATGGTAATATTTGATCTTATTCATGTCAACAAATAAGTTACAAGAAATGAACCCCACATTTATTAGCTGAGTTAGCTGGAATTAAATTCCTTGGTGATAGCAGTTAAAAGCAGAAGGAAAGTTCAAAAGTGCATTCATGTCCTCAACAATCAAGGATCCTAGTGGTTGGGCACATTCCCTCAAGTGTTTGTTGGATAATGATGTAACAGAGATTTTGGTGCTTTAAAAAAAAATATTGTGTGTTGTTTGTTGCATGATGTATATCAGATTAAATCTCTTCCTAGCCCTCTGATTGCTATAGACCAGCCTCTGGCATAATTCATGTTTATATCATTGTGTTATGAACAAAGAGTTTGAGCGTATTTGAAATCTTTTAAGACATGCTATTTATACATCATAATTTCTCACATTGTGTTAGGAAATTCACAACCTCATATGGTACCTACATTATGGCAAAACTTAAGAAAATGAAAACTAAATTTACTTCGACCACAAACTAAAGGGGGGAGAGAGAGAGGGGGGCCGGGTGAGCAGAAGGGGAATGGTAGAGTCTGCATCATGAGAATCAAACTTACTAAAACTTTGAGATGGGAATAGATAATTGTTCAGATAAGCTGCATGGCACTAGAAGGCATGACAGGTGAAGCATCCACTCAAGGAACCAGTTTGACCAGTTCTACGGAAGTATGAGACCCTCTTTGTAGTCCTTGCAACCTGGTTTGCTTGGCTAACAGTCACTGCACTCCGCATCTCTTGTGCTTTTTTCTGAGCTGATCTAAGCTTGTTCAAAATCTTATCCATTGAATAAGATCTTTTCTTTTCTAGTTTCATCTGGAAAGAACACAAAATGATTAAATTAGCTCCAAGATATAGGTTTCATTTCTATCCTTGTATTGACAAATAACCACAAACCCAAGCAATAAAAACTAAAATTACAAAATATAAGGCATTAACAATATGTCACAGCCTACAGTGCATATTACCCAAAAAATAGAAGCATCAAATTTGTGAAATTAATAGCATGGTATTAAGAGAAGTTTGGTGAAGCACCTCTAGTTTCCTGATCGCTGCCTCTGCTTTCGCTTTCTGCAAATTCTCCCATGCATTGATCTTAGCTTCCTCCCTCTTATACCTTCAAAGAATGTGTAGTAGGTCACAGATATAGAGATAACATAAAAACATTGAAGTTTACAAACAGCATTTTAATAGCTCAGGGAAGCAGTGTAACCTCTAAATAGGAAATGTTACAAACAAAAATTGATGAAAAACACAGAAATAACTGGAGTCAAAGAGGCCTTATGTAGAGGATATTTCCTGAACATCACAAAGAAAGATCAACCAACTTTAATTTAGAAATCTATCTATGTTTCAAGCAGCAAACAGAATTGTTCATATGTTGGTTCAACCAACATGTCAGAACAGGAATAATGCAGATTAACCAGTTCAGCACACATACCTTCATAATAAATGGGTGGTTTATGTGAGAGGAAAATCTAGTAAGATGATTTGGTAACTCAAAATACTTGATTCTGGCTTGATAGCATTTGCAGTTTTTGTTTAGGTTCTAATTTCCTTCTGAAAAGTGTGTAAGTACAGGTTCAAGTTACAGTCAAGGACTGCATCCTAGTCATGCATAGGTGTTAAATGTATGCCCTAAAAGCCAATCTAACAGACACATTTTCTTTCTAGGATATAATTTTGTATTTGATATTTCTAAATTGGACTATTTTATCCATGCATGTTGTATATGTGTTCATGTATCATCCAAGGAGTTAATGGATAATGACATATTTTCAAAAGTTGAAAATTTAATACATGTATCATTATAGATTAACTCTTAAATCGTTCCCCGTCGTAAGATCATCACAGGAATGTTGATTGATCTGGTTAGATCAGTGCATGGATCGCTTTCTTTAAGATAATGTCTCAAGTCTACAGTATGGGGGCACTGGAACGAGAGTACAAATGGTTGTTCGAGAACAATGGTACTGAATATGACCAACACGAGAAGTCATTTTGATGTCTACTCGTAGTGATTTTCTCAATGCTGTAGTTATGTAAGTAGTTCTTTGATCTGCGATACCCCGGCTGCTCACAATAGGGTTACTATAATTTGACAACACAAACATTATCCTAGCCATTCAGGTTCTTGCAGTATTCGTTAGCTACAGTAGCTTCATTGTAGTTGGGTATACACCTATAGGTGATCTATCGATCTTAGCAGTTAAGTAGTCCTAAGCGATTTAAGAAGCTAAGTCCTTAAAGACTGTGACCACAACAATGTGAGTGATGGAAAGAGTTTTCACAAGTTTTCATAATTGACTTGAGCTAATTGAATTTTGCATATGACAAATGCTTAAAATTTGACGAGTTTCCATGACTTGTATCTTGTCAAAACTCTTGATAGAACTCAATCACACGATAACTACATATAAGAATTCTGATTTTTTATTATGCTGGGTTGCCACTATATGCTACTATACATCACTGGTGAATTGTGGGAAGTCATTAGGATCGTTTTGGATCAACAATCCTTAATGAGGTAAGTTAGAATCGTTGCAGCCTATCGAAGGAGCTTCGATAATACTATAATGGAGATCATAGTATATCTCACTACCATATAAAATGGAATCTAAGGGATCACACATAAAAGGAGCTTGACATAATCAAACGGTTGGATCAATATATAAGAGTTACATATTTGAATAAATCAGATTTAATTTAATTAAACTTGACCTAATTTAAAGCTAATTGGGTCCAATTATCCGAGAGGGACTTGGATTTGAATCCAAATTGAATTAGAATTACAATATTTTTGAATTTGATTCAAATTGGGTTCAAATCAGATTCGCATTGAACCCAAATTGAAAGCCAATTAAACCAAGAAGCCATAGCCCAAGTTCACTAGAGTTCTCTCTTTTTTGGCCAAGAGGAGAGGGGACGCTAAAATTGCCGCCCCCTTCTCTTGGCATCCTCCTCTTGGCACGCATGAAAAGAAGAGGTGCAAAACTTGCACCTCCCCTTCTCATTTGGGACTCTCTTCCCAGATTGGTTTGGATTCTTAACTAATTTGAATTTGATTCAAATCATATTAAAGCTTTGATTTTATCAGAAGTTTACATGGCATTGAGATGGATTTTTGCATGAAGTTTTAAGGATGCAAAAAGGTTTGCACTTCATCCTTTGACGCCACCTCTAATCCAACAACCCACCTCATTTGAATTATATTCAAATTAGATAAAATGGGATCTTATTTAGAGATGGGGTGTAGAAGAAGGGGTTAGCGCTAGTAAGTGGAATCTATTTTTCTTTCTGTCGCTATCTATCTTCTACCGCCCTCTCCTCTGTTCTTAATTATTCCACATGCCAATCCATGAGAGAGATCAAAAGAGAGGATAATAGGAGGAAAGAAAAGGTTTCTTCCATCCTGGCATCCTAGTTCCATTTTTCCTTAAATCAGGACCAAGGCTTAGTGCAAGATTCCTCTTCTAGATTTTGAAGGGATTCGATCCAATTTCTGAAATGAGGCCTGCATAGTACTAGCACTCCGATGGCTTCGGCACTTCGATCAGGCCAACTCCATGTAAATACCAATAAAGGCCAGGTACAAGCATGGCTCCGAAGAACTCAGAACATCCGCCAGATCCGATTCGAAGATGGACTAACGCAGCAGGTATGTAGACTTGATCTACTTTATTATTTCAGATCTTATATATTCATGATGTAGATCCTGTAGAGATTAGATCTCATGCATGCTAGATTAGTTTTATTCTACTATTTTGTTAAAAAAATTTGAAAAACTATGTATGCATCTTCATGCAACGATTCCTGCATGATTCCTAACAGTAATATCAAAGCCGCCTTCATGAATACATAAGATCTCAAATCAGATCTGGAAAAATCTGATTACGATCTGAAAAATCATATCTGGAACGTGCTTCTAGTCTGAAATCAGATCTGGAAAATCTGAAATAAAATCAGATCGGAAATCTTCGATTAAGAACTGAAATTTCATATCGGAAATTTCTGTGATTTAGAACCAGTTGATTTGAAATTTTAGATGATTTGACCTAAAAATCTGGTCTAAAAAATTTACTTTTTGAATCTGAAATTTAGATCAGGAAGTCATGATTCATGATTAGTTCATCAATCTTAAAAATTATTTTTAGATTTAATGTTTTGAATGTTTGAATTCATGAATGCTGAAATTGTCTAGATCTGAATTTTGTGTTAATGTATGTTCATGAGATGATTAATCATGTAGTTTAGATCCGAAAGTAGTTTTGACATCTAAACTAAAACCTCATGTTCATAATGTACTTAATTAAAGATCTGAAATTAAATTACAAGATCTAAAATTGAGAATTTAAGATCTTAAATCCTAAACATAAAATATGAGGGATAAGGCATGGATCGAATTAATTACATCTTGTAATTGGATTGCATTTTTGGTTTTCAATTAAGTCATGATTGAACCCAATCGATTTTGCTCTTGATCAAACCAAATCAAAAGTTGATTAAGATTAGATCAAGAGTGCTCAAGACCATGTCAATGATCTAAACCGGTCGATTCGATTGACATCAATCGATTGACCTAAAGACCTGATTGGCTCGATAGTTGAGTCTGAATTGCTAAAGCTAATCAATTCGAAAATAATAAACCAATTGATGTCTAAGGCAAATAGTTAAAAAGGATTTTTAATTAGGATTATTCTCTTTGTTGACCAGTGATGATGTCTAAGGAAAGAAACAAGGACCCTCCCGCCGATCTCCACTTGGCCAATATGGTCAATCTATTTTCGATTAGATTATTTAGTGATTCGAGTTCATCCATGCCATCTTGATTAGTCAGATATGAAATTGTGCTGACTAACTAAGATACCTGAACTAAGTTAGTCAAACATGAGATATACTAACCTGAACTAGATTAGTTAGACATGAGATTATGCTAACTAATTAAATTGAGATCGAAACCCAAACCTCCGCACACATATTAAGTCATAAGTCTTCCACCATTGTAGAGATATAGACGTCTTTCTGATATTAATTGTTCTTGATTGGATACGGTGGTTTAATTGCATTGGAAGGCGTAATCACTCTATTAACATGAGATATTGCGAGGTGAAGATGGGGTTGGGCCCAATAACTATTAGATGAGAGACCAAATGATGACTTCACTTTAGCATTGAACGATGAATCTGACTTAACTAAGAAATATGGACAATAATTGTTAAGTGAACCCATATGACTTAGAGATCAAGTCGCTGCAGCATCCTTGAAAAATATTAGATAAGAGTTGTCCATTTATTAGTTTACATGTTACCAATAACTATTAGGTGAGATGCACGAAATCAGTGGAACCGTAGTATCCACTAGAAATTTTAGTCGCATAGGAATTTCTGCATCTTCATAGAGGAGTGTGAGAGATTCGTGAAAATAATGAAAGTTTAATTTATTTCTTAAAGTTCCTAAAACAAATTTAAGATTAAATACAAATATCTAACTAGAATCTTTACTCTTTGTGGATTAGAAGTCAACTTTCAGCCCTATTAATTCTCAGACCAATCAATTAACCAAAACCTATTATAAACATTGACTCAACTTGAAAATTGATTAAAAAGGTTGAGTACTATAATGACCAGAACTATCCTATGTTATCAAGCCGTTTGATGACTGACCTAAGTGCAATTTATCCATGATCATTGTTTCACAATGATTAAGGATTAGGAGCTTGAGAAGCTCAAGCATGATGATACCTAAAAGATTGCATATGGATTTGATCCAGCGATCTTTCTCTAATTCATATGAAGAGTTTATTGTAAACTATTATTTGAATAAGATTGAGACAATAAAGTCAATACATTGGTGACTATTAAAGGAACCTTGAAAGATTCAAAGGGCATGTTTCTCGATGCGGAGCAGGCTCTTCCAAAAGGAGTCTAATTGGAAGAAGACACATTGAAAAAGCAAAAAATCGAAAACAAGCATTAAAAGGAATCTTTCAAGGAAATGACCTGTCAATGGAAAGGTGTTTCCACTTCAAAGTCGATAACCATAGAAACTATCTCGTATACCTAGAATCCTTAAAGAACAAATAGGACACCTTTTGAAGGTATGTTAGCTGCTCAAAATTAAAATAACCTCACAATTTTTTTAACTTCTAGTTGAGTTATAGCTCTATGTAGGGTCTATAAGAAAGTAAAAATCTAGGTACCCTATGAGTGGGTAATAGGACAATTGTTGTTGCTATTGATACCTGACCTCTGCAATTACCATTTGATTAAAGAAACCTATCTACTGAGAGCAAAAATTTGATTTCCGTTTAGCATAAAAATTTTATAAAGATCACTAATCCATTTATTTTAGAAATAAATTGGATGCATGTGATTTTATAAATATTAATCTCTATTACTTGCATATAGATGCATCTGCTGAGCAGTTAGTAAGTATCGTGAAATCTGAGAGATCCTATAAGATAATGGTAATCTAAAGTATATAGATGGCACCTTGGATCATGTCGAAAGGAAAGGATAAATAATTTAGAAATCGTGGACAACCATGGACTTTTTAGTTAATTGGCTGTTAAGTCATTTTTAATTTGCCAATCCTATCTTAAAAAATGTTGACTAAGCTATTTTTTATAAGACGGTATAAAGTGAGGACCACTAATATACTTGCCTGGATACACATTATGTGTAGCACATTCAACGTGCAGGATAGGGAGGTTATCTTTACTAGTATATCTGACATCTTTCTTTACTAGTATATCTGACATCTTTCAAAAGTTTAAGTTCGGATAACAAGTATAGATATAAAATGAAAAAACTCCTTAAGATTCTTCAATTATATCAAGTAAATACCTTTGAGAAAAATTCTAAAATCATCTCAAGTTGTTCGGCATAGTCTTACATGGACTCCTTTTACATCTCAAACTCAATGGGATGTCTGAACAGAAAAATCGAATCCTATTGGATATAGTACAATCTATTATAGAAATCACTAATTTATCTTTAAGAATATATTTATATAACTCAGCTTATCTATTTAATTAGGTTCACTCTAAATCCATTCTTACCACACTTATACGAGACAGCATGATAAGAAGCCGAGTCTTGATCATTTCAGGATTATGGATATTCAACCAATGTTAAATGATTATAGGCGGATAAGTTAGAGGATAAGTTAGATTTAAGTTGCTGATGGCTTGTTTGAGTATTTTAAAGAGTTGTTAGGATACTTCCCAATGGATCATAAATTATTGTAACCCAATATCTATATTTAAGGTTAAATAGTTTATCATAAATATAGTAGTGAGAGGATAATAAGGCTTAAAAGGTTTCTAAAAAGCAATAGCCATAGAATCTATAGAACCCATTCAAGCAGAGCCGGTGCATATAATTCCTCTTCCATCTCTAGATCTAGTAGGATATTGTATTCTTTTGAAAGATACTTAGATATGCTTATAGAAGATGTAGAGAAAATGTTCCTTGTAAAAGAGAATATAGAGATGATCCCAAAAATCTACGAGACAATGTCAGACATCGATTTCAAGAAATGGTTAAATGCCATGAAATTAGACCGCATGCACTTCCAGTATGGACCTTCATAAATCTACCAGAAAGTATAATACCTATGGATGCAAATGGATCTATAAAAAAAATTAGATAGAGATCTATAATGCAAGGCTTAAGCGAAAGGTTACAGTCAGCGCCAACGCATTGACTAACATAAGACCCTTTTCACTTTTGACCATGCTAAAATCCATACTAATTGCCATTGCAGTTCATCAAGACAAATAGACAGTTGGAGATCACAATGTCCGCAAACTACGAAATCTATACTAAAACAAAAGGCTCAAAGTTGGAATATTCGTTTTAATGACATGATCAAATCATTTAATTCTGCCAAGAACGAGAAGAGGAACCATGTATTTATAAAAGATTAGTGAAACTATAATTTCTTGCATTATACATAGATAATATTCTCCTATTGAAAATATGATTCCTATGCTAATCTAGGTTAAGTTATGATTGTCCAAAAAATTCTTCAATAAAGACATTTAGAAAGAATCCTATATTTAGGAATATAGGTCTATGAGATAAATCTAGGAGGATGCTAAGCCTATCACAGAATTTGTACACTAAGAAAATGCTGAAGTTCGGCATTAAAAATCCAATAGAAGATTTTACTCCATATATATGAAATTAATCTCCCAGATAAAATGTGCTCCAACACATTTGAAGAGATTGTACATATGAATTAGATCCTTTTGAGCTTTGACCATAAGAAGCCTCATATAAACCATGATATATACATGACCTGCTTTTTGCTATGAGTATCACAAACAAATATCAGTAGAATCCAAGCTATGAGCACCGGATAACTATGAAAACAGTTCTTAAATACTTGAGAAGTACTAAAGATATATTTTAGATCTTTATAATGGGAAAATTAAGGGAACAAGGATACATACATTAAGACTTCATGTTTGATGATCATAAAAAGTCTACATTAAGATATATTCGTGTACAATGATGGTTTGAAAGAGTTCCTAAGAACTGATCATTGTAGGTTTAACCAGGAAAGCTGGCTACATCGCTTCTAAAGGTGCAAGGATGATAGTTATCTGATTGTTGCAGAAATGAGTGAGATATAATCTAATAACATAACACTATTATAACAATCAAGGTTCTCTGAACCGACCGGTTCGGGGCGTACCGAATCGGACCGGACCGGTGGCCGGCCAGCACGGTTCGGCCACATAAAATGGTTCCCATCCCATAAAAATTCAAAAAATATATATTATATTATACCGACCCGAACCGGACCCGAATCGGGCCAAACCGCTCTGTTCGGTCGGTTCAAATCCAGTTCGGCACGGTTCGGATCGGTTCGCATGGGGTTTTTTTTTTTGCTTTGGTCACATGGCTACTGTAGCCATGTGACATGGTGAGGGGGGCTTCTGAGAAAGCTCTTACGAGCTCTCTATTGTTCGTTATTTGTTTAGCAACGACGAGATTGAAAAAAAAATTTAATCCATTTCAATGCAATCAAATATCCAAAAGTCGAAGAGAAAAGTAGAATCAAAGTACGTATAGCTTTCATTTTCCCTATTTTCCTCTTCCCTCATTTTTTTGTTAAAATCCATGCAAAACAGAAAATTAAGAAATGCTGTCAAAATTTTTTTGTTGGCTATGATTTTAAAGTATGTGGTAGATATAGGATAGATCTACACAATAATACTAAGATCTTGATTTTTTGTTAAGTATATAATTTTTTTAAATTAAAAATTAATTTTGGATTAATAAATTAATTAAATAATAATAATTAGTAAAAAAATTATAATTATAAATTATTAATCTAGAACTTGTAAACTACTCTCACTATAAATTTCATGTCGATTTATTCAAGTTTTGATGCATCTCATAAATAGTGCTCTAGGCTTAAATCGAAAAAAAATTAACTTTTAATGTATTTCTAGAATTTTAAAAAAATATATGTAGCATGTATGATAGAATCCTACATGAATCTAAAATTTAAATTTTTTATTTTTTTATTTTTAAAATTTTTTAAATAAAAAATAAAAATAATAATTTAAATTTTCAAAATTAGGTTAATAAAGTATTAATTAATAAACATTATTATTGACCTTATATGTAATTTAAATATTCAGGTATGGATCCATCGAGGAAGAAGGATCCGAAGCGAGATATTGGCTAGTTGCATGGAAAGATGCTCTCGGGTCGGCATCACTGGAGGTATAAATGGTGCAATACTGAATTCAAAGGTGGGGGTAACAAGGTTAAAGTAGCACTTGGCTGGCGGCTATCCTGATGTATCTGCATGCCGACAGTGTCCACAGGGGGTCCGTTAGTTGATAAAAAAATACTTTGCTAATTTTAAAGCTGGAAAGGAAAGAGCAGCAAAGAAAAAGACAAAGGTGGAGCGTAGAGACACAGAACCACCTTATTACTCTAGGGAGTTAGAGGAAGCATTTATTCCTTTTGATGAGGCACAGATGGAGGCTGTTATTCAGGCGAGCTTGTATGAGCAGAGATAGCAGGAGGAGGCAACCAAGCATAGACAGCGGTTTGGGCCTTCAACTTTTGAGTTAGGATCGGGATCCGCTTCTGCTAGTGCTACAGGAGAGTCAGACAGTTTATGAGAACCTCAGTCAGAGAGCTCGTCAGGAGAGGCACCAGCAATATTGCATCCATGTTATGAGCATTTGACAGTAGGAGGAAGTTTCCAGGGACATTCCAGAGGGAGCCACTATCCATGATATCGATCTACATGCCTTTTCCAGTAGAGATTCCAAGTAACAGAGGATTGACACAATACTGAAAAAGGATAAAAAGGATGTGGCGGGCCATCTCCTGATTTCATTTCAGTCATATCCCAGTCCATGCAGCAAACAATCCATATTATCGCTCTGCTATTTCATCTATACAGGCTGCTGGTGCAGGTGTAAATCCTCCAACATCGAGGGATATCTATGATCAGCTTCTGGACAGCAATAAGGAGCTAGAAAGATGGATATCCTCATATCAGAGCAAGTGGTCCATGTATGGATTGACGGTGATGTGTGATGATTGGACTGGTCCTACTAAACGGAGCATCGTCAATTTCTTGACTTATTGTGATGGAAAGATTTTTTTCAGAAGTCTATTGATGCTTCAGATCAGGTGCACGACACCAGTTATATCCTCAGATTGATGGAGGTGATTGATCAGGTGAGAGCATAATGTCATGCAGGTCATCACTGATAATGGACCATAGTACAGAGCCGCAAGGCAGATCTTGATAGAGCGGCGACCGCATATTTTTTGGATCCCTTGTGCTGCACCTTGCATATACCTCATGTTGATGGATATTGAAAAAATCTACAGGGTGCAGAAGATTGTTGAGCTAGCACAGTCTATCACTAGATTTATATATAACAATACATGGATCTTACCATTAATGAGAAGCTTTACAGAAAAAAATATTGAAACCAGGAGTCATAGTTTGCTATTAATTACATTACACTTGATAGCCTTCTTGACAAGAAAGTAAAGCTACGTCAGATGTTTGTCAGTCAGGAGTGGCAGTAGAGCAGATATGCCGGGACAAATATTGAGGAAAGCAATGTGCAAAATTTAGTGACGAGACAGACATTCTGGCAGCGGGCTGAGAGGATAGTGGAGGCTATCAAGCCTCTATATGAGGTACTTCGCGCCGACTCCGAGAGGTATGCTCAGATAGGCTTCTTGTATTTCATGATGCAAAAGACAGAAAAAGATCTAGGAGATAGATCCATCACATGCATCTGAGTATTTCCGGATCATTAATGGACGGTGGAGTTATCAAATGAGTTCGAATTTGCATCTAGGAGATACGTAGTAATTTATGAAGTCCCTAAAAATTTAAATTCAAATAGATTTGTACAAGTACGCTTGACTAATTCTTAAAATATGTGTAGCTTACTATCTGAATCCGAGATTTCAGTACTCCATACCGAACATTATCATGGATGAAGATCTTATGTCTGCCCTATACAATGTTATATATAAGATGGAGCCCAATCCAGATGTCGCTGCTATGTACCTAGAAGAAATTAGGTTGAAATTATTGAATGATTTTTATAAGCATTAATTTCAACAAGTTGCACATGATAACAAAAACTTTTTCTGGCAGACGAAATTTTTTAGGAATGACACAGATTCATTTGGATCCACTGTAACAATCAGAAGTAAATCGAAGATGATCCTGGTAGGTACTACTAAAGAGTAAATATAATATTATATCAGGATTAAATTTTTTTTTTGACAAATCTAAAATTCTAAATGATGTAATATCTTTAGCAGCTGAATGGTGGATGCATTTTGGTGTATCTGCTAAAAATCTGAAGGTTCTTGCAGTTAAGATCCTCTTCCAGATGGTATCATCCAGTGAATGTGAGCGCAACTGGTCTATATTTGGCCTTATCCACTCCAAGCAGAGGAACCGTCTAAAACAGAAACGCCTCAACGATTTTGTATATGTATACTATAATTTAAGATTAAGGCTAAAGTATATTCAGGAAATAGAATTGAAATATCCCGATCCCACTACAAGTTCATGTGATAAGGATGAAAATCCAATGATTAGGTGGATCATGAGTCAGCAGCAACAGCCAGAGCTTGATGAGCAAAGATCGCCTCCTCGACCAGCCAGTTTTGTAGCTAGTGAGACAGGTGGATGCTGGACAATGGGCAACAAGCCATATTCCTCACATGGCTCCAGCAGATACAGCACATCGTCCCTCCCCACAATCTATTCGGTCTGGAGACAAAGGAAAGGCAGTTGCACCTCCATCGGAGCACTCAGTCCATTCAGATTCAAATACCAGATAGTGATGATAGTGCTTCAGATAGTGGAGGATCTAGTGATCAGGAAGGGGCCGAAGGACAGGAATCGTAACCACCTATTCATATTCAAGTCACTGGGGAGTCACAGTTTAGCCATGCCATACAGGATACAAATCATGGATTACCATCATATAAACCCCGTGGTGATACGATTCCATATAGGCGATGGGCTCCGCGAGGTCGTTCGGAACACGATGCAGCTACAGCTTTTCACGTGGAGTAGGATTCATGGATGTATCTGGATCATCCTCATATTCAAGATCCTCTTATCCACAGCTATCAGCAGCTTCTGATCCATATGATCTATATGGTGCATCTGAGACATCAACTTCCAGTGGTTATTATTCTATACAGCCCGAAGCACCTTATGGATCTGATTTTGCTACTGGTATATTTGGATGGGCCCCTGCACTGCCATATCATCAGTCTGTGGATAGCTCTCAGAGTCAGGACATCAGAGAGGGATCTGCAATGAGTTATGATCCATCACGCATACCTCCTAGGATGACCCTAGAGAAGTATCATGTTACCTAGCTGGAGGGATATACCGATCTGCTTACAGAGTACATAAATGATCCTTATATTTATGGTCATCGACACTCTACCCGATTCTAAAAATTTGTATGTAATTATATGTTTATGCTACATTTCACTTTCATTAATTGCTGATAATCTTAGTTTAATTATCATTTTATATCTTATTTCAATTGAAAGTAGTCCTAAATCTTGAAATCGAACATATCTTAAATTCTAAATTCCAAGCATTTAGGACTCCTAAATACTAAATTCTAAATCCTAAACCCTTAAAAAAATAAAATAAAAAACTTAGAATTCCAAAATTCATCAAACAAAATCAAAAAAAAAAAAATAGATGTACCGGTTCAAACCGGCACGCCCCGCCATACCGTGTCGCCATGGTACAGCACGGTACCATACCGATACCAGCCGGCCACTGGTACCGGGAACCTTGATAACAATAGTATCATAACTCTAGCTAAGAAATTAAGATCTCACCAAAAGTCCGAATATAGAGTGATAATTCTATTTGCAACTATCTTATTAAGACGCAAAGTAAACACCACATGGCAAACTTACTATCTTAGCAAGCTTTAGCCAATTGAAGACTAAAGTACATCTTGATAAGATGGGCTAAAGTGTATGATTAGCTTCAGTGCAAGTAGAAAATTGTTAGATATATGCCCTATAAGCCAATCTAGCAGATATTTTCTTTCTAGGACATGATTTATATTTAATATTCTAAATTAGACTATTTTAACCATACATGTTGCATATGTATCCATGTATCATCCAAGGAGTTAATGGACAATGACACATTCTTAAGAGTTGAGAATTTGAGACATATATCATTATAGATGAACTCCTAAATTGCTCCCAATCTTAATATCATCATGGAGATGGTGATTGATCTGGTTTAATCAGTGCATAAATCACTTTCTTTAAGATAGATGAGCCTCGAATCTACAGTATGGAGATACTAGAATGAAAGTGCAATTGTTAAAGAAAGGTACTGCGCATGATCAACGCGAGAAGTCACTTGGATGTCTACTCATTAGTGACTTTTTTGATGCAGTTGTGAATAATTTTTGACCTACGGTGCCTCAGCTACTCACAATAGATTGCTATAGTCTGTCAATACATAAACATAGTCCCTAGCCATTTAGATCCTTGCAGTGTTCATTGGTTACAGTAAGTTCACTATAGGAATAGGGTATGCACTTATAAGAATTCTATCGATCTTAGTAATTAAGGAGTAGTCTTATGCAATTAAGAAACTAAGTCCTTAAAAATCGTGACTATAACAATGTGAGTGATGAAAAGAATTTTCATAAGTTTTCATAATTTGGACTTGAACTGATTAAATCTTGTATATGACAAATGCTTAGGATTTGACGAGTTTTCATTATCTGTATCTTGTCGAGACTCAATAAAACTCAGTCACATGATAACTACACCTAGAAATTTTAATTTTTCAATTCTGCTAGGTTGCCACTATATACTACTATGTTACTAATGATTATGATAGAGCTGTCAATGGATCGGGTTCGGATCGAAACCCAGATATCCAAACCCAGACCCGACCTTAGCTAGTGGACCCGGATCCAAACCCGAATACCCGATGGATCTACATTTGAAAGACCAGATCTGGACCCGAATGGATCCCGGGTATCCAGACTCGGACCCGGATCCAAATGGGTTGTACCATGGTACATGAAGTCCAATATTGCCTTACCTTTTTTTTTGTTGGGTAACCAACAGGAAGGCAAAGCCGCAAAGATGGGAAAGGAGACAACGTCGGGGCAGCGACAGCCGGTGGGGACAACGTTGGTGGCCGACGAGGCTTTGATCCAAGAAAGGCAGCTGCAGGGGGGACGATGTCCACATAGCGGTGGCTGGCAGGGCTCGAATCCAACAAAGGCAGAGCTGGAGGACGATGTTGGAGTAGCGGTGACCGGCGGGGCTCTAATCTGAGGAAGGCAGAGCTGCAGGACAATCGTAGCGGCGACCAGTGGGCTCGAATATGAGAAAGGGAGATGGGGCCGTGGGGGATAATGTTGGAGCAATGACGATCAGCGGGGAACGATGTCAGAGCAGTGGCGACCGGCAGGGGATGAAATCGAAGCAGTGCAATCGATGGGGCTCGGATCTGAGAAAGGGAGAGATGGGGGATGGAGCAGTGGTGGCCGGCGGGGGATGACGTCGGAGCAGTGGCGATCAGCGGGGGACGATGTTAGAGCAACGACGGTCGACAGGGGACGATGTCAGGTGACGGCGAGGCACGGATAAACTGAGCACCGATAAATGGAGTTTCGGATAATCGGATGGGAGGCGTGATGGTGTGACACCGAACCACCGATGGCAGGGAGGAGATGGCTGGTGACAGACGCTGATATGGAGATAGGTGGAGAGGGGAGAGGCATCAATCGAGGCAGGGAGGCAAGGTCGCAAGGATGGAGTGACAGCCCGAGGACAAGGAAGCTTAGGAAGTGATGGGGACCCGCAAACCTATTTTATTTTATTTTATTTGAGTCCATTAGTCCTATGTCACTTGAGTTAAAGTGAGCCACTTGAGTCCTGTAATAAAGTGGGACAACTGAGTCAGTTGAGTCCACTTAGTCAGGTCCAGTCGTTTTAGTTCAATCAAGAGTCCAGTTAAGTTGTTCAAGTCTGGAGGAGAGTCATCAGCAGCCAGGAGATTCACCAGATCCCTCCAACTAGAGCCGGCCTTCATGCACCTAGGCCCTTTCATGCTGCCCAGCCCGCAAGAGAGAGCTTCAGTCCAAGACAGGCCCACTGTTGACCAGGTCCACCAGGGTTTCTTGGCCCACAAGTCAGGGTTTCCTAGCCCTCAAGTAATGTACCCTGGGATGAATCTATAAATACCACCCCTCCCCTCTTGTATTAATCATCTTCTTCTCATGAATACAACTTAAAAAGTTATTTTGCCTGAGTTTTGAGTTTTCTCCTGGTTCTTGAGTACAAGCCCTAATCTTCTGGTGACTTCTACGCTCGCCAGCGATCCTCCCCGCCGTTCTTGTCCCACATCAACTTGGTATCAGAGCGGGTTTAGGATAGTTTTCTATTTGCTTTGCATTCACAAATCCTAATTCAGCATTCTGTCCACTGCATTAGGTGTCTAGGTTTCATTTAATTTTGGCAACCTAAATATTTTATTTTTTTATGAGATTTGCACTGCATGTCCTCTGTTATGTCCTAGTAATTATCATAATTTTTAATTATTTTTATAGAAACCCTAAAGTCCTAAAAGTCATCATCATAGGAACCCTAATAGAATCCTAAAAATCTCTACAGCAGTCCAAATCCCCTAATATTTGCATCATCATTTGATTTTTTTTCTGCATAAAATTTGGTAGGTAGAATCATCACTATCCATCCTCTGTTCTAGAATTTTTTTGATTTTTTTTTGCATCGAAATCTGTGTCAAATTCTGCATCGGTTGAAACCCTAATATCCTGAATTCTACTATTTCTGCATTTTGACTCAACCTAACCTAATCAACTTCCAAACCCCCAAATCCCAAGCCAAATTTTATTTGCTAACCCCAGTAAACTTAAACTTAACTTGACATCTCATAAATTAATTAAAAAATCATTTTATTTTTTGATTGTTTTAGATTGCATCAGGGCCATTGAATGTTCATCATCTTTTAATCTAATCTTAAAGGCAATCAATATAACATCAGGGCAGGAGGTCATAATAACCTGTCCTGGGCCCAAAACAACCATCCAGCATTTCCACCCAAGCCTTAATTAAAATTAATTAGACTTAATTTTCCCTAGAGGGCTAGGTGACACCCAACAGGTCGGGTCCGAACCGTGTGGGCCGACTAATGCATTTAATCTTTTAGCTATTACTGAAAGCTGGTGTCTAAGGCTGGGGGTCCAAAGTCAAACGACCTAAGTGGACTGGTGGAATATAATTAGGATCCTGTGACAAGCAGGGGGAGCCCCCACCACCCCACCCCCTACCTGGCCAGTAGAAGGATTAGCTACTGGGTTAAGTGTAAGTTGAGCTGACTCACACAGTTTTGGCTCTAGGTCTAGGAAACCCTAGATTAAGCTAATCCAATTTTGCATGCTTGGCTGCACCATCTCATTTTGTCTGATTGTTTGATTGTATGACCACTAGACTAGGAACCCAATATCGAAAGTCTAAACCCCAACCAAACCCAACCATGGATCCCAATTTTGAGGCTTTCATAAAAGCCATGAATGACCAGATGGTTACCCAATTAACTGCCCAAATAAACCAATCCAATACCCAAATTAATAACAAGCTTGACTAAACCAATGACCAGATAACCCAAATGAACTACAGGTTTAACCAAGTAGACCAACAATTTGACCAGGCAACCACTAGGATCGACCAATTAACCACTAGATTAAACCAAGTAGAGAATCGACTAGAGACCATAGAGAAAACCCAAGACTCCAATGTTGAACCTAATCCTGACCCATCCTGTTCCACCTCTCAAAATCCTAGGGGAACCTTAAATCTAGATCAAGTTATGGAACTCAACCCTAGGAGGACCAAAACTTAGGTTCAATTCATGGAACCCAACCCTAGTAGAACCCAAACTCAGGAACCATACCAAGAGCCTAACCATAGGATAGTTCAACCTCAGGAAACATACCAAGAGCCCAACCATAGAAAAGTCCACAACCCTGACCCTATCCAAGACCCAAACCATGGAAGGCCCCAACATGAAGCCCATGATCGAGATGAAAGGGCCATGAGCAATATTAGGATAGAAACACCCACCTTTGATGGGAGTCTTGAACCAAAGGTCTATGTAGATTGGATAGGTGATATGGATTATTATTTTGAATGGTATGAAATGAGTGAAGGGATGAAATATAAATTTGCCAAGATGAAGTTGATTCATCAAGCTAGATTACATTGGGCTAATCTTGAGCGTACTAGGAGACAACGAGCCCTTCCACCTGTAACTACTTGGCAAGAGATGAAATTGCAACTCAAAGAGAAATACCTACCAGAATCCTACAATCAGCAGCTCTTAGACCAATAGAACAAAATTCATCAAGGGAATAGATCAGTGTAAGATTATATTGCTGAATTTGATGAGTTTGCTGTTAGGTGTAGTGTAACCGAGTCCTTAGACCAAACCCTATCCAGGTTTAGAATTGGATTGCGTGAGGACATTAAAAGGGAACTATACATGAGGGAGGTCCATGATTTGGAACAAGCCTATCAAATAGCTAGACATTATGAACAATTCCAAAGAGGACCTACCTATCAGAAATCTGAACCTGTTAGGAACAATACCCAATTTCCAAGATCAAATCCAAACCAGGTATACCAGGGTAGACCAAATCCTAACCCCAACCCAAGTCGATTTAACTCCAGCCCAGTTAGGCCAAACCGTAACCCAGTCCGACCCAACCCTAATCCAACCCTAACCCAAACCCATCTCGACCTAAATCGAGTCCGAGTCCATCTAGTGCAAGTAATTCTGCACCTACTAGAATCGACAAGGGTAAGGCACCCATGTCTCAGAAAGCCCCAAGCCCCAGCCCCAATGCCTGCTTTAGATGTAATAAGGTAGGTCACTATGCTAATCAGTGTCCCACCAGGTCATTACACATAGGGGAGCTTGAAGAACAAGAGACTGAACCCAATGTCGATGACCTAGAAGAAGTTTATAAGGCTGAACCAAACTTGATAAAGGAATATGAAGGAGATGAAGAGGAATTTGATCAAGTAGGGGTGGTTAGATGTATTTTAACCCAAACCCAACCTGAGGAAGATTGGCGTAGGACTAGCATCCTACAGACTTTTGTTAAGTTTGGGAATAAAATATGTAAGATTATAATTGATAGTGATAGTTGTGTCAATGCCATTGCTACTGAGACAGCTAAATCTTTAGGCTTGACCCTAGTTCCACACCCTGACCCCTATAAAGTATCATGGATAAATTACACCTCTATACCAATCAAGTCTAGGTGCCAAATCCTAATTAAATTGCAATCATATGAAGAGATTTGGTGTGATGTCCTTCCCATGAAGGTTAGTAATGTCATTCTAGGTCGACCATGGCTATATGATCATGATGCTGTCTTATCTGGTCGAACCAACATCTATACCTTTCATCGTCATGGGAAAAGTTTGTGATTTACCCGTCAGCCTAAGAATTTAAGAAATTCTAGTAGCCTTAGAGCAAAACCAAGAGTAAATCTAATTAAGGCTAAAGAATTAGAGGTAGACCTTTCTGAACCCACTAAGTCATGAGAATTGAACCTGAACCCACTTTAATAATTGAAGAATTAAGTAAGCCAGGATCAAACTTTATGGATGAAACTAAGAAATTACAAGAGTTATTCATAGAGGAAGCCCAAGATCAAATTCTTAAAGAACAACCAAAACAAATAGGTATATGTAATGAAACAACATCTGAATGTGAGTCCATGGACTCAATCTATATGTCTGCACCTACACTAGCCTCTGCACAGCATATGCATCATGAAATTAGTCAAGAGCTGAACATAATTAATGAACTAAATAACAACTTGGCTAATTTCCAAAAGAAAGATGAAGAATTTTCTGCAGAGGAATATGTGACTGTTCAAGAATTTTCTGCTCGCAAAGCTGGCCCATCCGAAATAATGAATAATAGTGGACCCAATGCCTATGTGCCTGAGATATCACCTGATTAAGGTATTAGCTCCACCTTCATCATCTCAGATTTTGTAAAGTCTAGGGAGCCAGTAGTGATACCCAGCGAGCCCCTTGAGCCACTCCCGTTCTTTGAGAGAACTCACCCCAGAGCGACCCCATATAATTTGGCCTTATGGTGAGGTAAAGATTGAAAGAGCTCTGGATGATCAAGCTATCGGTACCCAGGATAGAGACTGTCAACGGTATTTGGTCCGGTGGCAAGGTCAGCCAGAATCTGAGGACTTGTGGAATGCTGGTGCGGATCTGCAGCGCCTCAACCCAGACCCTCCTTGAGCCAAATTGACCCATACTCGACGGGGTCGAGTTCCTCCCACCTCGGGAGAATTGGTGGGGACACCAGGATCAAACATAAATCCCTGGATCCCATATGGTTTACTTAGTCATGTGTCAAACTTTTGAAAATTTTGTAATCAATTAAGATTGAGTCCTGTGATAAGTTGAGGTTAGTTGATTTGTCTCAACCCTCAACCTAGTCAGTATTTTGAGTCCTGTACATCAATTATGAGTCCAGTATGAGCCCAATTTTTGTACAAGAGAGGAGGTCACCCTATTTTGAAGTTCCACCAGGCCACATCCAGGAGTCAGATGCCACTACATCAGTCCATTGGATCTTGTGTGGCAACCTAGGATCCAAGATGCTTCCAGAAACCCTGATTCTTTCCAGATGTCCTCCAGATACCCAGATTCCAGTCCAGATGCCAGAGCATATTCCCAAACCAGGGCATCCATGATTCCAAAGGTCCCTCTACATCCTAGCCCAAAGAAATCAAGTCCAAGTGCAAAGCCCAAGCCCTAAAGAAGCAAGATTCTATGGAATATTCCTGCTACCAGGCTGCCCTAGCTTTCAGAGGCCCAAACCCATGCACCAAAGCCCCTTTGGGCCGGCCCCTTGCTGCCCCTAAAAGCCCAACACGCCCTCCTAGGCGTCCTTGAAGTGTTGACCAAGTCCAAGAGGTGTCCATGAGTGGAATAGTCAAAGCATGAAGGAAAAAGGAGAAGACTAGGTCAATCCCTAACCTAATGGGGATTTGTTTTTCTAACCTAGCTAGGAAAGGACTTGTATTCCAATTTGGAAGAGGACTTGTAACCCAAGTGTAACCATGGTTAGTGAGGGCATGGGAACTCTATAAATACCCATCCCTCCCCCTCTTGTAATCAACTTTTATTCATGATATCAAAACCCTGGTGAATTTATTTTGAACTTGCGAGCTTGTGTTACTTTTTTTTTTTGTTCTTTGGTTTGTGTTTGTGTTTCCTTGCTGCCCTAGCATCCTTCCACACCCTAACTCACTGCCATCCAAGCCTTCACACGTCCAAGAAGGAGCGCCCTAGGCCACCAAGCAAGGAGATCTTCATCAAGCTTCAAGCGGGCGCGCTTCTAAACCCTAACCTGATTCCTTCTAAACCTAATCCCCTTTCTTTTTCTTACTTGCTATTTTGATTGACCCTTGATATTTTGCAGGATCCCCGAGGTGTTTCACCTCCCCAGAGGAGGCTTTCCTTGCATCCGGAACCATCCAAATCAGCCATCTAATTAAGGGAACCGAACTTCATCATCTAGACTCCAATCAGAGTGATTTGTGATCTCTTCATCGGAAGTCCTTCAAATCACTGATTGGTAACATCCTTCCCTTCTTTTAATTTCAGATTTGATGAAGATAAGCTATCCTAATCCGGGAGTTTCTCAATTCTCGGGTCCTGGAATTTATTATTTTGCATGAATTTGCCTGCGATACGATGATTCTATGCATTGCTCTTCTTCTTGCTAGTTCTTACTTTTATTTGAAAATTTAGCTTGCAAACTAAATTATAAAAATCAAAAAAAAATTATTTTACTGTTTTTCCTGCATGTTTAGCAATCTTAGAGTCATCCCGCATCAGTTCATATGGTTTACTTAGTCATGTGTCAAAGTTTTGAAAATTTTGTAATCAATTAAAATTGAGTCCTGTAATAAGTTGAGGTTAGTTGATTTGTCTCAACCCTCAACCTAGTCAGTATTTTAAGTCCTGTACATCAATTATGAGTCCAGTATGAGCCTAATTTTTGTACAAGAGAGGAGGTCATCCTATTTTGGAGTTCCACCAGGCCACATCCAGGAGTCAGAGGCCACTACATCAGTCCATTGGATCTTGTGTAGCAACCCAGGATCCAAGATGCTTCCAGAAACCCTGATTCTTTCCAGATGTCCTCCAGATGCCAGAGCATATTCCCAAACCAGGGCATCCATAATTCCAAAAGTTCCTCTACATCCTAGCCCAAAGAAATTAAGTCCAAGTGCCAAGCCCAAGCCCTAAAGAAGCAAGATTCTATGGAATATTCCTGCTACCAGGCTACCAGGCCACCCCAGCTTCCAAAGGCCCAAACCCATGCACCCAAGCCCCTTTGGACCGGCCCCTTGCTGCCCCCAGAAGCCCAACACGCCCTCCTAGGCATCCTTGAAGTGTTGACCAAGTCCAAGAGGTGTCCATGAGTGGAATAGTCAAAGCATGAAAGAAAAAGGAGAAGACTAGGTCAATTCCTAACCTAATGGAGATTTGTTTTTAACCTAGCTATAAAAGAACTTGTATTCCAATTTGGAAGAGGACTTGTAACCCAAGTGTAACCATGGTTAGTGAGGGCATGGGAACTCTATAAATACCCTATCCCTCCCCCTCTTGTAATCAACTTTTATTCATGATATCAAAACCCTGGTGAATTTATTTTGACCTTGCGAGCTTATGTTACTTTTTTTTTTTGATTCTTTGGTTTGTGTTTGTGTTTCCTTGCTGCCCTAGCATCCTTCCACACCCTAACTCACTGCCATCCAAGCCTTCACACATCCAAGAAGGAGTGCCCTAGGCCACCAAGCAAGGAGATCTTCATCAAGCTTCAAGCCGCCCCGCTTCTAAATCCTAACCTGATTCCTTCTAAACCTAATCCCCTTTCTTTTTCTTACTTGATATTTTGATTGACCCTTGATGTTTTGTAGGATCCCCGAGATGTTTCACCTCCCCAGAGGAGGCTTTCCTTGCATCCGGAACCATCCAAATCAGCCATCTAATCAAGGGAACCAAACTTCATCATCCAGACTCCAATCATAGTGATGTGTGATCTCTTTATCGGAAGTCCTTCAAATCACTGATTGGTAACATCCTTCCCTTCTTTTAATTTCTGATTTAATGAAGATAAGCTATCCTAATCCGGGAGTTTCTCAATTCTCGGGTCCTGGAATTTATTATTTTGCATGAGTTTGCCTGCGATACGATGATTTTATGCATTGCTCTTCTTCTTGCTAGTTATTAATTTTATTTGGGAATTTAGCTTGCAAACTAAATTATAAAAATCACAAAAAAATTATTTTACTATTTTTCCTGCATGTTTAGCAATCTTAAAGTCATCCCGCATCAACTTGGTATCAGAACTCAACAGATTAGGGCTTTCTCCTGTCCAGATCTTCGTGTGCAAGGCTTCTCAAACCTCGGTCTGCACCCGAGCACCAGATCTCCTCTTTGCCGCCCGTGAAGCTCGTCTCCAGCACAGCCACAGCATCCCGAATCCTTCTTCCACCTCCATCCCGTGACCCTCCCCTTCCCCGACAACCGCGCGGCTGGCCGCGACGTCCCATCCGCCCCTCCCGTCGGATCCCCTGCAGCCGTGACTCCCACAACCAGCACCTCCAAAGCCTCCGACAGCGGCCGACACACCCTCTGGCACGGCCGATCCCCACACCGCGCGGCCAGCCACAGCATCCCGTCTGGCCCCCTCATTCAGCCCCAGCTCTCCGCCCCACCGGTAACCTACCTGCAGGGGCCCGGATTTCCCCCAGCTTCCATGGGCGCCCGCCCTCCTGCGGCCCCCATGCGAGTCACCGCCAGGCCAGGGGCACCGTCCGCGCCCGTCCCCGTGCCGCCACCCCTCAGATCTTCCGACCGTGGATGGCGGAGATCCGGGTGATGGAAGCCCGATCTGACGGGCGGGCCATCGTTCTCTTCGACGAGTTCGGCTTCTCCCGCTGCGACGACGCCGCCGAACGCCATCGCCCCCGTGCCGTCCACCGGAGTCATCACCCCGAGCCGCCGTCTTCGCCCCGGCACCACCACCGGCGAGCACCCGCCACACTGCCCTCTGCAAACCTCCCTTGTTCCAGCTTTGGTCCGTGGAGAGGAGTCCGTCCACAGCACGATCGTGAACGCAAGATCGTTCACTGCTGCCGATTTCATCCGCACGGACTTCAGGGCCGCAGGGATTTCAGAGTGAGATTTTTTAGGCTGCCCAGATCTCAAAGCAACCAATAAAAAAAAAAAAAAAAAAACAGAAAAAAAAAGAAACTAGCCTTTTTGTTTTGATTTGGTTAGTTCCGGTTCCGTCAAACCCCGCAGAGCTTGACTCGAAAGAGTCGAGTTCTCCCCACCACAGGGAAATAATGAGAACCTGAAAACCTATTTTATTTTATTTTATTTGAGTCCATTAGTCCTGTGTCACTTGAGTCAAAGTGAGCCACTTGAGTCCTGTAATAAAGTGGGACAACTGAGTCAGTTGAGTCCACTTAGTCAGGTCCAGTCATTTTAGTTCAGTCAAGAGTCCAGTTAAGTTGTTCAAGTCAAGAGAAGAGTCATCAGCAGCTAGGAGATTTACCAGATCCCTCCAACTAGAGCCGGCCTTCATGCATCTGGGCCCTTTCATGCTGCCAAGCCCGCAAGAGAGAGCTTCAGTCCAAAACAGGCTCACTATTGACCAGGTCCACCAGGATTTCTTGGCTCACAAGTCAGGGTTTCTTAGCCCTCAAGTAGTGTACCCTGGGATGAATCTATAAATACCACCCCTCCCCTCTTGTATTAAACATCTTCTCATGAATACAACTTAAAAAGTTATTTTGTCTGAGTTTTGAGTTTTCTCCGGATTTGAGTGGATGTGATGCCCGGGTTCCTGGTTCTTGAGTACAAGCCCTAATCTTCTGGTGACTTCTACGCTCGCCAGCGATCCTCCCCGCCATTCTTGTCTCAGGAAGGGATTCAATTTTGAAATGGAAAGGGATTAGGACTAAAGCGATAATTTTTTTTTATTTAAATAACTAAAGTTGATTATGAACTGATAGATCAAAATCTAACAATTCGTAATAATGTTAATATATACAAATATATAAATATATAATACTATATTATATAATCGGGTTTTGGATCTGTCGGGTCTGGATATTAAATATTCAGGCCCAGATCCATTTAATTATAGTTAAATGGATTTGGATCCGAGTCTGGATCCGGATAAGCATGTCCAAATTTAGTACCAGACCCGGACCCGTTAGATAAATACCAACAGATCTCGAGTATAGACCCGATCCGTTGATAGCTATAGATTGTGAAAACTCACTAGAACCGTTTCAGACCAACGATCCTTGATGGGATAGTTGGAATCGTTCCTGTCCATCGAAAGAGTTTCGATGATACTATGATGGAAATCATAGTATGTCTCACTATCAGATAGAATGAAATCCGAGTCACACAGGAGCTTAATCTGATCATGCGATTGGATCAATATATGAGTTACATATTTGGAAACTGCTAAATATGTAAGGATTATATATTTAGAAACTGCTAATTATATAAGGGTTACATATTTAGCAGCTACTAATTATTAGCCAAGAAATTTAATTGCAACTGTTGCAATGCAATTAGACTTAATTACATTCTAGGTCAAGTCCTAATTAATTTAAATCACATTTAATTTAATTGGACTTGACCTAATTTGAAGCTAATTTGGTTCAATAATCCAAGTGGGACTTGAATTCGAATCCTAATTGGATTAGGATTGATAACCTTTTCGAATTTAGTTCAAATAGGGTTCGAATCAAATTCAAATCGAGTTCGAATCGGATTTGAATTGAATTCAAATTAAAACCCAATTAAACCAGAAAGCCAAATCCCAACTTGACTAGGTTTCTCTCTATTTTGGCCGACTAAGAGGATGCTAAAATTGTCATCCCCTTCTCCTGCACGCATGAAGAGAAGAGGTGCAAACTATTTGGGACTCACCCTCCGGTTTGTTTTGGACTCATCTAATTTGAATCAAATTTAAATCATATTAGAGTTTTGAATTTATCAGAGTTTATGATGTGGAGATAGGTTTTTGCATGGAGTTTTGAGGATGCAAAAAGGTTTTGCACTTCATCCTTTGTCACCACCTCTAAACCAAAGCCCCACCTCATTTGAATTCAATTCAAATTAGATAAGATGGGACCTTATCTAGACGAGTATACGGCATGGAGTTCTATTGGGGTGTGGACTTATTTTTGCGTGACAAAAATAAAAGGGGTTAGCGCTAGGAAGTGGAATCTATTTTTCTTTCTTTGTCGCTATCTTCTACCACCCTCTCCTCTCTTAATTATTCCACACGCCAATCCATGAGAGATCAAAAGAGAGAGGATAATAGGAGAAAGAGAACGTTTCTTCCATCTCCTAGTTCCATTTTTTCTTGGAAGGGTTCGCACAGGGTTCTTCTTCCAGTTTTTGGAGGGGTCCGATCCAATTTCTGAAACGAAGCCTATAAGGTGCTAATACTCCAGTGGCCTCGGCGCTTCGATCAAGCTATCTCCATGTGAAAATCAGCAGAGGCTGGGCATGTGCACATCTTCGATAGAATCCAACACATCCATCAGATCCGATCTGAAGAAGATAAAGTAGCACAGCGGGCATGTAGATTTGATCTACTTTATTATTTCAAATCTTATATATTCATGATGTGGATCGTATAGAGATTATATCTCATGCATGCTAGATTGGTTTTATTCTACTATTTTGTTAAAAAAAATAAAAAACTATGCATGCATCTTCAGAAATCATGTGATAATTCCTAACAATAGGTTGCTCGGTCTTATATAAACCGATACAAGCTGTTAAATGTAATCCAGTGAATCTGCTAATGCAAATATCAAGTGTTCACACAAATTCATCTGAAACTAGGAGGAACCACAACGAGTGACAGAAGTTTCATTTGCATAACAATGGTTGATCTTACAATAGCATAATGTAGCAGTATGATAATCTTAGAATGACAATCTTACTTGGACATGGATTTTGCTGTATCTGCAACTTCCCAGGAAGAAGACTTTGTTTCCACTGTCTTCTTCTTCCATTCTATGATGTTTGTGGAACGCCTATCAAAGCCACAGGCTATGTGTTTCTTGGACCACCTAGTGACAGTAACTCGATCATCTACCTGTACATCTCTTACCTCTAGCTTCGAGAAATGGCTTTCCAGCTCTTGAATGGGATGAGCTGATTGTGGAGATGGGGAAAAGAAAGGCCTCTCCTTCGGAGAAGAGGGTGTACTTCCTTCTGGGCTCATTTGTGTGGCAACATCCTTCCTCAAAACTACAGGAGAAATCATGGTGGCCGCTTCTCTGGTGCTTTGAAGTTTCTCATCTGCTTATAATTCCAAAGATCATTAAAAAAGATCTAGAACTTACATAAATGTTACAGGAGCAAAAGAGCGAAAAAAAAAAAAAGGTGCATACAGCATAAAATAGAACTAATTATGTTATTCTTCTTAAGGCATCAAATGACTATCCAATATAATGCAATAATGCTACTAATTGAATGTTCTGGGGCCCAATTATCTGAAACTGGAATTGATTTCATTTAAGTATAGGTACAGAGAAGTCCACGAATCTCTCAAAAAAAAAAAGGAACAACAAAGTTTCCGGCTATGGTACCATGTCATTTATTTCATGTGCATCAACTGAAATCCACACACTGAATATGAATGTTCAGTTGTTAACAAACTGCAATAATTACATCCTACAGTGCATAACCAACCAAGCATGATAACCAATGCAAAATATTTTCTCCCAGAAAATCAAAATACATCAGCAGAGAGTATAGAATCCATTACTGAAAGCCATTTTAAGCATACTCTTATTACTTTCCTTCACTGTTACCGTGGCATGTGACATGAGTATCATTGAGTCAAGATTTTCTGAAGTGAAAATTTAGTGACACCCTTCAGAAGCTGAATCTGACAATGTGAACTGTATTTTGTGTACATGTCTATATGTACCCACAACAATTGTCCAACTAGAACCACTGGCCTGCACCTTAAGAATTTAACAAGACCTGTTGCTATGCATCATCTTTAACAAGACCACAAAACATCATAATAAGTGTTCTGCAGTGAAGTAGATGCCTGAGAAATTGAAAAAACTGACCCTCAATATGTTTAACAATATTTCTTTCAGTAACTTTTAGTTTCCTTGTAACTTTCCTATGACTACGACAGATACAAGCCCCACTAAAGTTAACCACACTAATCACAGAAAACAGATTCGGTTTTTATTCTATATATCAACAGGTAAAATATTAATAATATTTCCCATCCAAATATTTCAAATTGTGTTTAATTACCATTATAGATATCTCTAAATTTTTAAAAGAAAACGATAAGTTATATGCATTTAATCCCCCACAAATATAGAAACTTGTTACTTCTTTCAGTAGAAGATGATCAAAAATAAAAATTAAGCCCAAGAAACTTTTATGAAGAAACTGTGCATTCTCATAATCATCTCAATTTATATATCAGTAAAAAATGTTACAATTGCATATGTTTCCCAATTGACCCAATAAGTCCAAAAATTCTTCTTTGTTTCCACTATATAATGTCCATGTGAAGCTAATGCACTGACTGACTAAACCTGATCTAATTTTTAGCTTGAGAATGCCAATCTCCACAAGCTTCTAGAGCAATTTACTCCCCATCATCACCTTTGCTTTGTTACATGGTACATAAGCATCTCTGTCTCTCATAAATATCACTTGCTAGTTTATATAAGTGAGAAACCACATGTTTTAATTATATTTTTACACTTAAAAATTGTAATATATAACTAAAAAAGTGGGATTTTGGTCTATTTACTATCTTTTATGGCACAAACAAATTAAAAATTACAAAGTCAGTGCATATTTAGGTAGTCCTGCAAAACTAAATTTTCAACAATTCCCATGGGAGAAGTTATGCAGACACTGGATGCAACTAGTTGACAAAATGGTATAGAATCTTTTTGTGAAGAACAAGGATTTGTGCAAAAGCAAACAGTGGTATAAATTACCAAAAACCAATTTTTTTCCCTTGCACTGTCATTAAAAACAGATCAACTATTAACGCTGCTTCCTGCTTGGGCGTCGGAGGTTGCTGAAGGAGAGGTACTCGCAGGCTATACCAGCAAGAAAAGCCTTGGCCAGAGATTGCTCCAGTGAAGGCCCTCCGACGATCAAGTCAGGTGGCAAGCAACAAGAGGAAGAAAGTAAAGTGAAGAAGGGAGAGAAAGTGTTATGTGTTGCATAACTTGGGAGCTCCCAAGGAGTCCCCTTTTATAGGCGAGCTGCGAGGGCATTTCCAGAATGCAAAAAGTCTCAGTGGATTTGGTGAAAAGTGACAAAGCATTAGATCCTGTTAGAAGATCATTCCATTTGCCCAAGATATCTCTCCCATTAATTGAAACATTATCTCCTTCATGTTGCCAACATTTCTTAATGATGACAGGGACTATGGCCTGGAACAAGTCATGCTCCCCTTAATTGAGAAGATTTACCAAAGATTATGGAACATGGTCTCCTGACCATGCCATTGAGTGCATAGAAATGAGCATCGGATGTTTCCTCCTTGGATTGCCTGGAGATATGCTACTATGGGATTTTAACTTTTCTTGGATGCAACAATCCTGGGTCGGACCTCATCTTCCTACCGAGACCAAAGGTCGAGTAGGGCAGAGGGTCTCAGGGTGCTATACTGTCGAAGCTTAGCTGCTGAGGGCGAGGCAAATCTTCACCGAGGCCGAAGGTCAACTAAACCGAGGGTCACAAGGCACTATCTCAACCCACCTGAAGGGGGCCGAACCTTGGATGCCGAAGGGGAAGTGGTCCTTTGTTAGGACCAAAGGTCAATTAGACTGAACGGACTCGGTAGCATAGCTCCATCCTGCCTGAGAGATGGCCAGCCTTGAATGCTAGCAATGGATTTCAGGTGCTGGACCTTCGACCTGCACCTTTTCCATATAAAGACTGTCAACAGGTAATACGAGGACTAAAGCCTCATCCATCAAAGATCCCACACCTATATTACTGTTTGAAAAACTATCATGTTCAGAGACATGGCATGTAATTAGTGCTATTCCAGTGTTCCATCAAAAAACTCAAGAGGCTGGAAAGCTAATAACAATGTCCAATTTTAGAGACTCCTGCTCATCAAGATACCTCTCATGAACCAAGTAACGGATGTTTGGTTGATGTTCTATCTGAGCAAATGTTTCACATATAAACATTCTGAGGATGAAGGACTAGATGCCAAGGATCGGAAAGGCCGAGGGGGACCCGAATGCAGCCTTGCCTCGTCCGGAAAAAGGCGGGTGACTGCCTATGCTGACATCCAACTTAAGGATCCTCAGGATGGCGAGGGTGGGCGGTTAGCCCTCACACCATTTACCCCCCACTCCTTTGGCCCAAGCACGAAGAGTCTTGAGCTGAGAAGTAGACTTAGTCGCATGCCAAAGGGATCCCAGATTTAGGCTGAAGTTACCATGCTCTTTAAGAGGTGTGAAATGGACTGGGAGATGAAAGGGTGCCACGTAGCATATTTATGATGCCCCTTGAAATAAGAGGAAAATTTATGGCCACCCCTCTTTAAATAGAGGGTCCAAGATAGCCTTTTAAGCACTGTTCTAGCTTTTAGGGGAGAGACATTGTGCCACCAAGAGGTGACCTCCGACGAGCCAGGCAATTACCAGCAAGTTTCCAGCGGGTTCTGGGTACCGGCCCATCACATTCAAATGGATCCAATTGAGTTGAGCAAGCTTCAAAGGGCCACCAAGAAGCTTCGAAGATCTAATATCCCACTCAAGTCAATAATCAACTTGCAAGATCGCTACCGAAACGATGAAAACCGAAGCTAAGCACTTCAGGATTACCCGTTCCAAGTTTTGCCAAGGGTCCCAGATCAGCTGAGGATCTTGTATAGTCCCTTCTCTTGCTTGCTGACACTTTGAAGATGTGAAAGGCTAACCCTACATCTTACATGCGCTAGGCCTTCAAATCAGTCATTTAGGTATGATAGTGCATTTCCTTTAAATATCCTGCCTTACTACCTTGTTGACGGTAATTTGCTATATAGTTAGGACGGCATCTCAAGTTCTTCATGGAGTTAGCCAAGGCTACGAAGGTGGCAACGGTTGAAGAGAAGATCACTTTTGCCAAAATGCTAGTTTGTGAGGCCAAAGAACATCAAAAACAAAATAGAAATTCCAACAAATGAAGATGCATCACAACGTGGCAATTGAAGAGATTATACACTCAGACAAGAAGCTCAAAGAGGCCATGGAGTGGCTTGCATCAATGCACAAACAAATGACTGAAGCTCACCAACAAGAGGCTCGGGTCACCGAAAAAGCAAGAGCAAAGATTGCAAATATAAAGGAAAGCTTTTGCAACAAACTTGCAAACATGAGGGAAGACTCCCATGTCAAGATCCATTGGTCATGGGATGAACTTGCGTCGGCTATAGAAGAGAACAGATGGTTATGGGATGAACTTTGATAGGCACGCAGCCAACTGGACGACGAGGGATCCTCCAGTTAGGACCAAGGAAGGATCCAGCAGGCCGAAGAAGCTCAAAATGAGGCTTTGACTAAAGCTTAATTTCACCATCAAGTGCTGGAAGAGGAAAGGAGGAATGCTATAGAAAGGGTGTGGGCCCATAATTTTCGTGCCGTGGAGACAAGGAAGACTATGACCCTAAGGGGTCAACTGAGAACCATGAAAAATACTATTGAGAGGCTGAAGCAAGATGTCGATGCCACCGATCAAGAGATTATGATGCTGTAAAGCAAGCTATCGCTAGTTGAGGCACACCTATGCCACTGACACTCAACTTCATCATGTTGAGAAGGCTTACAAGAGAGGATTCGAGGAATGAAAGGCATGATACAAATCCTCCCGTCGGCCAAGGCGAGCCTGCTCCAAATTCCTAGTCCGGCGATCTTCCATGCTTTAGCTACCCTTCAGACCAACCGAGATTGAGGGCAAGAGAGTTGATAATGTTTACATGTTTATTGTTGGGTTGTAATTGCTGTAATTTACATTTTCCCTATGCTTTGTGTTTATATGGTTTACCAAATAGTAAATGAATAAAATTCTTTGCTTCTCTCAATGTCATGTACTTCAGAATAGTCTTAGAGGATCAAAAATCTGAAGCTAGTTGTGGGATCTATACCATTCTGTAGGTCTACCTTCAATCTTTTCATCAAGCCGACCAAGGGATACTTAAACCAAGGCACAATGGGACAAGGGTGACGCCGTTAATTGGGTTTGGTGCTCAAGAAAGCATCTTATCATGAGCCTCGTAGAAAATGAAGGGGCTATCTTAAATGCTTTGCGGTAGTCAAGGAGAGCACGATGCTCGAGGTTGTACCAGGTGCCTTCCGTGGAAGCCAAGGTATCAAAATCATTGCCTCTAATGCTTACTGGCCCATGATCCGCGAGAGTAAGGCTCTAGCTATTCTTGACTTGCCACGTGTCTGCCATCCAACGATGGATATCTCATCTTTACCAGATCCGGACCGTTGGGAATTCTTATAAAAAGCGAAGCCCCTCATTTCGTCGATCATTTTGCTTTCTTTATCTCTTTCTTCTTCCTCCTCCCTCCTCCCGAAGGCATGTGTCCCCACCAATCATCTTCGACGATCATCTCAGCTTCTATGAGTGTTTCGTAGTCTAGTCATTTATTTTTTTCTCCTTCCCTTTCTTTTCTCCTTGGTACCCTTTTCTTTCTCTTTTTCATTTTTTGCTCGGTCTGCATTTTGAACCTGCAAAATTTGTTTGCCAAGAGCCTTTTATTTTGCACTAATTTCTCTGATTTTTGTTGATTTTCATTTAATCTTTAGAAATGAGTGAAACTTCTGATTCAGCTAGTTCTTGGCCTTCGGAGCAGAGTCTGATTGAAGTTCCTACTTCGGCCGAGGCTCCAAGGGGATTTGGACTTGAAGAAATTTCCTCTGAGTGATTTCTGATCTGAACTTACAAAAGCAGATCTGCACTAGCTTCGACATCAATACCAGATCCCACCCGAGTTCATGCTTGAAATCTTGCTGGCTACCGATCAAGTCCATAATCCTTCTCGGACCGCATCGCTCTTTATGAAGAGTGCCTTTAGACCGAGGTACAATCCCCCCTCTTTTACTTCTTCACCAAACATCAATTTTTCAAAATTTTTTCGTGCACAATTGTACCAAATTCTTGGCGATGCACATGCAGCTTTATGGTAGTTTGCCTTTTGGCGGGCATTAAACCAACTACCAATCTTTTTAAAACTTTCAACTTTGGGAAGCACCCTTGCGCTATCACATGGTAGTATATTTGCCCCTAGAGGAAGCTGGGGGTCAACCCTCTTATTCGAGGAGCTCCTTCCTCTGTTCATCACTGGAAGGAGCGCATCTTTTTTGGAAAGCACCCATCGCGGCACTAGGAATTTGAGTCATGGGAGGTCCTTCGGCATCCAGCAATCCGAGCTCCCAGCCTAAGCGAAGAGGAAGTGCAGTGTAAAGCCCTTCTCCACTTCGAAGTCCCCACACTAAGGGTCCTGCTGTTAGACAAGACCCTCTACGAAGTAAGCATAAGCCAGACACGTCTAGGAGGTGAAAGAAAGGTTTTCGATGCTTGTCCTTCCTCTCCTCGTAGGATTTTTATTTCTGCACTTCTAACAAGGACTTTCTTTTAGTCATGGATCCCTCGATACTAAAAGAGGTGAAACGGATGGCAAGGTCTGGATTGATCATCCAGGTTGCTTCGACACCGAAGCCAAAGGTCCGACTCACCAACCAGCACCCATCTAGCAATGCTGCCCCCAGAGACAAGGCCGCCATGAGGACCAAGGGGGTAGTCATCGCTATGCCCTCGGATGCATCGCCAACCATTGCAGCTGCAAGGTGGCCACCAACACCTACCTGGAGGACCGGGACATCATCCTCTATCTATTGACACTGCTTCATGCTTGGACGCCAAACGTTGCTGGAGGAGAGGTGCTCACGGACTATACCTGCAAGAAAAGCCCTAGCTGAAGGTTGCTCCGGTGAAGGCCCTCCAATGGTCATGTCAGGTGGCAGCCAAGAAGAAAGTAGAGTAGAAAGGGAAGAAAGAGTGTTATGTATTGCATACCTTGAGAGCTCTCAAGAAGTCTTTTTTTATAGGCATAGTAGATTTGGTAAGTGATAGTGTCAGATCCTATCAAGAGATCTTGGTAGAAGATCATTCTGTTTGCCCGGGATGTCTATCTCCTATTAATTAAAATCTTGTCTCTTTTGCATTGCCAGCCTTGTTTCTTAATGATAACAAGGACTATGGTTTGGAATAAGCCACGCTCCCCTTAATTGAGAGGATTTGCCGGAGATTACGGGACATTACCTTTTGACCATTCCATTGATGCTAGATTTCCTAGGTGTAGGCATGCTGAAATTTTTTGAAGTTACTTTAACATAGCAAAAGCATGTATAAAAACATTTTTCATATAAAGCATGCAGATCTAAAAGATATATCATCTACGGAATATGTAACATGTTAATATGTGGATCTGAAATCAGAAAATTCAGAAAGAAAGACATTCAAAGTTACCTCAAGCACTTTCCTTCCTCCTCGATCGGATCGAATGCAGCGGATTCTCAAAATTTCTGCCAAAGCCATATACGTGCCCGGCCTCTGCTACTATCTACACAAAGCAAGTTGCTAATCGAAACACCGGTGCTACCAGTGTGCTAGCACCTTGCAAGTGCTGCATCTTGAATCAGACCTGACCTCCTAGAACCCGAAAAAAGGCTGCAGCATGAACACTTCGCACAGATGAAGGGACATTGAACTTGGATGCCAAAGAGAGAAGAACCAACCTTCTTCTCCCCGATCCTCTCTCTAAACTCTCTCTTAACCAGAGTTTTGGGCATGGGAATGAACAAAAAGGTCGGTGGAAGGAGAAGCACTAAACAATTTCTGCGATAAGAAATCAGTCGGCCCCTCTCTTCCTCTCTTTATTTGTCGCACAAACCAACTCCCAACACCCCATATCCTCATAAAACCAATCCTAAACCAACTCCATTCAAATTAGAAATATAGTTAGGATAGGTTTTATCAAGAATTTGAAAACAGAGTCCGAAATAAAAACTTGTGCCTCCTCTTCTTTTCTCGCGCACGCAAAAGAGGGGGTGCCAATTTCAGCCCTCAATTCTACATGCCAATTTGGAGAGAGAAACCTAGTGGACTTAGGTTCAGGCATCCTGATTCAATTGGATTTCAATTTAAATCCAATTCGAACCCGATTCAAATTAAATTCGAAAAGACTGTCAATAGAATTGAACCCAAGTTCCACTTGAATAATTGAACCTAATTAGCTTTAAGTTAGGTCAAGTTAAATTAAATTAAATCTGATTTAAATTAACTATGACTTGATTCATAATTTAACTAAGCCCATTGCATTGCAACACTTGCAATTAAGTCCCTAACAATTAGCAGTTTACAAATTTGAATCTTTTACAAATTGATCCAAATTATCAATCCAATTAATAATTTGATCATGATCCAAACTTTTAATAAGGCTAAGCTCCTTTTGTGTGTGACCCCACAGGTTCTATTATGTCTAGTAGTGAGACATATAATGATCTCTATCATAGTATTATTGAATTTTTTTTGATGGGCTAGAACAATTCCAACTCAATCCAACAAGAATCGTTGATCCGAAACGATCCTAGTGAGTTCTCACAATCCACCAATGACATCCAGCAATATATAGTGGCAATGTAGCAGAATAAAGAGATGAACCTCTAGGTATAGTTATCATGTAATCAAGTTCTTTTATCGAGAGTCCCGATAAAATGCAAGTCATAAACACTCGTCAAATCCTGAATATCCGTCATATGCAAGACTTAATTAGCTTGAATCCAATCATTAATCTCATGAAAACTCATTTCCATTATCATACTACAATGGTCACAGACTTAAGGACTCGGCCTCTTAGATCGCATAAGATTATTCCTCAACTACTAAAACCAAGGATAGCTAAACCGATACCGGGATCCATACCGGTCAGCGACTGGTACAGTACGGTATGTACTGTACCGTACCACCCTCTGTACTGGGCTTTAAAAATTGAAAAAAAACTCTTCCTCCCCCTCTCAAGCAAGAATCTTGAACCAAACCTGAACCAGACTCGAACCGAGCCAAATCGAGCTTGAACCGGACTGAACTGGACAGTACGCATCGGTACGGAAAATATTTTTTATTTTTTTCAATGGTCCGGATGCCGGACCATTTTTTTGGAAACAAACCATACCGGCTCTTGGCTGGTACGGTACGGTATGCCCCATACCGGACGATACGGGACGGTACCGCGAACCCTGACTAAGACCAATAGATCCCTTATAAGTGCACACCCTACTATAATGAATCTACTATAGCCAACGCCCACTACAAAATCCCGAATGGCCAGGGACCATATTTATGTAAGCAACCCCATTATGAGCAGCTGAGGCACCGCAGATCAAAGAACTACTCACACAACTACAACATATAGTCACTGACTAGTAGATATCTAAATAACTTCTCATTCTTAGTCACATTCAATACTATTGTTATCTAACAACCACTTCCACTCTCGTTCCAATCCCTATACTATAAATTCGAGATTCATCTACTTAAAAAGGGAAGCGATCTATACATCGATCTTGACGGATCAATCACCATCCCCACTCCATATGATAATCCAATAATTGGGAGCATTTAGGAGTTAATCTATAACGACATGTCTCAAATTCTCAACTCTTGAAAATATGTCATTGTCTATTACTCCTTGATGACTCATAAACACATCACATATGAATAAAAAAACCTATTTTATTAATTTCAATAAATCAAGTACAAAAATATGACCTAGAAATAATTCAATGTATCATGCTAATTTAGTTTCTAGGACATGTCTAATAATCTCCCACTTGTACTAAAGCCAATGATCATATACTTAAGTCCCATCTTCTTAAGATGGACTTCAATCTTTTGCTAGCTCAACTACTTCATCAGTGGATTAGTTATGTTATTCGCAAAGTCTACTCTTCGCATCTCGGCATCTTCTCGAGGTAGTCGCGTATGATATGAAATCGCCGCTCGATGTGCTTGAACTTCTGATAAGACCTGAACTCCTTAGCTAGGGCTATGGCACCGTTGTTGTTGCAATACAAAACGATGACATTAGATGGCATCACTCCGAGCTTCGCAACACTTGTACCAAAAGACTTCCTTTATAGCTTCCTAGATGGCGATGTACTCAAATTTCATCGTAGAATCAGCAATGATGGGTTGCCTAAAACTCTTCCAACTTGTAAAACCATCATTAAAAAATATATATATATCTTGATGTAGACTTTCTATTATCAAGATCAAATATAAAGTCTGAATCAGTGTATCCCTCAACCCGCAACCCAAAATTCTCCAAAGATCAAGAACAAATTCTTAATTCTCAGGTACTTAAGGATGTTTTTCACAGCAGTCCAGTGTTCTTCGTCTGGATTTGACTGATACCTACTCGTGATAATCACAGCAAGAGCTATATCCGGTATACACATGGCATATATTAGGTTTCCCTATTGCCTAAGTATAAGAAATCTTGCTCATCTACTGAATCTTCTCAAGTGTACTAGGACAAATCTTGAAAAAACTAATGCCATGCCTAAAGGATAGAAGTTTCCTTTTTAGAGTTCTCCATGCTAAACCTTTTCAACACTTTACGTACATTTTCTGTAAAAAACCAAGCATTCTATTCGGTCTATCTCTATAGACCTTAATTCCTAGAATATAAGATGCTTCACCTATATCTTCCATGAAAAATTTCTTAGATAACCAACTCTTGACCGAGGTCAACATCGAAATCAGGAATCACCAAACCGTGCCGAACTCGCCCCAAACCGGATCGATGGCCGGCCGGCACAGTTCAGCTTTTGAAAATGGTTCCCGGCTTTAAAAAATTAAAAAAAATACTTGTACCAGCCCGAACCGGTGTAGAACCAGGCCGAACCGGACCTGAACCGATCGAAACAATGCCAAACCGCTCGATTCAGCCAGTTCGGGATCTGTTCGGTCCAGTTTGAACTGGTTCAAACCTTTTTTCCCCTGATGGCTACTGTAGCCATGTGGGGATGGGGTGGGGGGAATCTAATGGCCACTGTTGGCCTTTTGGTTTTTAAATAATAGAGCTCCTGAAAGGAGCTTTCTGTGAGTTCTCTCAACTCAACGACAACCGAACAACGATTTTCCTTCCATTTCAAGGAAATCAAACGACCAGAAATTGAAGAGCAAGGTATATTCAAGATATGTAGAACATCCTTTTCCCTTATTTTCCTCCTCTTTTTTTATTGAAATCCGTGCAAAATAGAAAATTAAAAAAAAATACTGTCAAATTTTTTTTTGGTTATGATTTTAGAATATGTGGTAGATCTATGATAGATCAATATAATGATACTAATATCTTGATTTTTTTTAAGTATATAATTTTTGAAATTAAAAATTAATTTTAAATTAAAAAATTAATTAAAAAATAATTAGTAAAAAATTATAATTATAAATTATTAATCTGGGGCTTGTAAGCTACTCACTATAAATTTCATATTGATGTATCTAAGTTTTGATGCATCTTATGATTAGTGCTCTAAATCATAAATTGAAAAGAAATTAGCTTTTAATGCATTTCTAGAGTTTTAAATAAATATAAGCATGAATGATAGAATCCTACATGAATCTAAGATCAATTATTTTTATATTTTTTTATTTTTTTAAATTTTTTAAATTAATTTTTTTAAAAAAAATTAAATTAAAAAAATTAGGTTAATAAAGTATTAATTAATAAACATTATTATTGACCTTATATGCAATTTAAATATTCAAGTATGGATTCATCGAAAAAGAAAGATCCAGAACGCGACATTAGTTGGTTGCATGAAGAGATGCTCTCGGATCGACATCATTGGAGATATAAATGATGCAATACTGAATTCAAAGATAGAGGATAACAAGGTTGAAGTAGTACTTGGCTGGCAGCTATCCTGATGTATCTGCATGCCGATAGAATCCACAAGAGGTCTATCAGTTGATGAAAAAATACTTTACTGATTTCTAAACTGAAAAGAAAATAGCAACAAAGAAGAAGACAAGTGAAGCGCAGAGCCACAGAATCACCTTCTTATTACTCTAGGAAGTCAGAGAAAGTATCTATTCCTTCTGATGAAGAGGCATAGATGGAGACTGTTATTCAAGCGAACTTATATGAGCAGAGGCAGCTAGAGGAGACGGCCAGGCATAGACAATAATTTGGGCCATCAGCTTTTAAATCGGGATCCGGTTCTGCTTATGTTGCAAGAGAGTCTGAGATAATTTAGGAGGACCTTATCAGTCAGAGAGCCCGTCAGGAGAGGCACCAGCCGTATTGCATCCATGTTGGAAGCATTTGACAGTAGAAGGAAATCTTCCAAAAATATTCTAGAAGGAGCCACTATCCATAATGTCGATCCACATACCTTTCCCAGCAGAGATTCCAAGCAACAGAGGATTGACACAATGCTGAAAAAAATAAGAATATGTGACGGACCATCTCCTGGTTTCATTTCAATCATATCCCAGCGCATGCAGTAGACAATCCATATTTTCACTCTACTATTTTATCTATACAGGCTGCTGATGCAGGTATAGATCTTCCAGGATCAAAGGATATCTATGGTCAGCTTTTGAACAGCAATAAGGAGCTAGAAAGATGGATATCCTCCTATCAGAGCAAGTGGCCAGTGTATGGGTTGACAGTGATATGTGATGGTTGGACTAGTCCTACTAGACGGAGCATCGTTAATTTCTTGACTTATTATGATGGAAAGACTTTTTTCAGAAATATGTTGATGTTTCAGATCAGGTGCACGACACCAGTTATATCCTCAAATTGATAGAGATGATTGATCATATGGGAGAGCATAATGTCATACAGGTTATCACAGATAATGGACCACAGTACAGGACCGCATGGTAGATCTTGATACAGCAGTAACCGTATATTTTCTGGATCCCTTATGCTGCACATTGTATAGGCCTCATGTTGATGGATATTGAAAAAATCTGCAGTACAGAAGATTGTTGAGCTAGCACAGTCTATCACCGGATTTATATATAACCATACATGGATCTTATCATTGATGAGGAGCTTTACAGGAAGGAAAATATTGAGACTCGGGGTCACACGATTTGCTACTAATTACATAACCCTTGATAGTCTTCTTGACAAGAAAGCAGAGCTGCGTCAGATGTTTATCAATCAGGAGTGGCAGCAGAGCAGATATGCCAAGACAAATACTGAGGGAAGCAATGTGAAAAATTTAGTGATGATACTGACATTCTGGCAGCGGACTGAGAGGATAGTGGAGGCTATCAAGCCTCTATATGAGATACTTCGTGCCATGGACTTCGAGAGATATGCTCAGATGTGCTTCTTGATGCAAAGGATAAAGGAAAAGATCCAGGAGACAGATCCATCACATGCATCTAGTATATCCAGATCATTGATAGATGATGAAATTATCAAATAAGTTCGGATTTGCATTTAGCAGGTACACAGTAATTTATATAATCCATAAATATTTAAATTTAATTAGATTTATATAAATATGCTTGACTAATTTTTAAAATATGTGCAGCTTACTATCTGAATTCGAGATTTCAGTACTTCATACCGGACATTGCCATGGATGAACTTATGTCTGTCCTACGCAATGTTATATATAAGATGGAGCCTGATCCAGATATCGCTACTATGTGCCTAAAAGAAGTTAGATTGAAATTGTTGGATGATTTTTATTTGCCTAGAAGTTAGATTGAAATTATTGGATAATTTTTATTTGCATTAATTTTAACAAGTAGCACATGATAACAAAACTTTTTTCTGGCAGGCAAAATTTTTTAGGAAGGGCACAGATTTATTTGCATCCACTATAGCAATCAGAAGTAAATCAAATATAAATCCTGGTAAGTACTACTAAGTGTAATATTATATTAGGATTGAATTTTTTATTTGGCCGAATCTAAAATTCTAAATGATATAACATCTTTTGCAGCTAAATGGTGGGTGCATTTTGATGGATCTGCTAAAAATCTGAAAGTTCTTGCAGTCAAGATCCTCTCTCAGACGATGTCATCCAGTGGATATGAGCGCAACTGGTCTACATTTGGCCTTATCCAATCCAAGCAAAGAAACCGTCTAAAACAGAAATGCCTCAACAATCTTGTGTATGTATACTATAATTTAAGGTTGAGGCTAAAATGCATTAAGGAGAAAATAGAATTGAAATTTCCCGATCCTACTGCAAGTTCATATGTTGATAAGGATGAAGATGCAATGATTGGGTGGGTCATGAGTCAGCAACAACATCCAGAACTTGATAAGCCAGGATCACCTCCTCGACCAGCCAGTTTTATAGCTAACGAGACTAGAGTGGATGCTGGACAATGGGCAACAAGCCATATTCCTCACAGGACTCCAGCAGATACAGCACATCATCCCTTCCCGCCATCTATTCGGTCTAAAGACAGAAAAAGAAAAGATAGTTGCACCTCCATCGAAGCACTCAGTCCATTCAGATTCAGATACCAGAGTGGTGATAATGCTTCTTCAAATAGTGGAGGATCTAGTGATCAGGAAGGAACCGGAAGACAGGAGTTGCAGCCACCTATTCATATTCGATTCACTGGAAAGTCACCATTTAGCCATGCTACACAGGATACAGATCATGTAATACCATCTGGTAGACCCTGAGGTGATACGATTCCATATACCGACAGGCTCCGCGAGGTCGTTCGGAACACGATACAGCTGTAGCTCTTACACGTGAAGTAGGATCCATGGATGTATTAGGATCATACTCATATTCAAGATCCTCTTATCCATAACTACCGGCAACTTCTGGTCCATATGGTGTATCTGAGACGTCATTTTTCAGTGGTTATTATCCCATGCAGCCCGGAGCATCTTATGGATCTGGATTTGCTGTTGGTATATTTGGATGGACCCCTGCACTGCCATATCATGTCTCTAGATAGCTCTCAGAGTCGAGACATCATCGAGGGATGTACGATGAGTTATGATCCATCATGCATACCTCCTGAAATGACCTTAGAGGAGTAACATGCTGCCTGGCTGAAGGGATGTACTGATCTTTCTACAGAGTATATAAATGATCCCTATATTTATGGACATCAACACTCTACCCGATTCTAGACATTAGTATGTAATTATATTTATGTTACATTTCACTTTCATTAATTGCTGATAATCTTAGTTTAATTATCATTTTATATCTTATTTCAATTAGAATTAATGTATTAGTATTTTTTTTGTTTTTTGGGTTTTTGTTGATGGATTTTGGATATTTAACATTTTTATCATGGTTCACCGAACCGTGCCAAACCGGCCGATTCGGGGCATACCGAACCGAACCGGTGGCCGACCGGCACAGTTCGGCTTTAAAAAACGGCATAGCCACTTTAAAAAACCAAAAAAAAAACCCTTACCGCACCGAACCGGGCTCGAACCGACCCGAACCGGTGCGAACCGGTCGAAACGGGCCCGAACCTGCCGGTTCGGCTCGGTACGGTTTGAAGAGGGTGGGGGCAAATTTTTTTTTGGTGTCACATGGCTACACTTTAGCCATGTGACGTTGTCCAAAGGGGGGAGAATAATGCCTTTCCTTATAATTAAGGAAAGGCACACAGAGCTCGTAAAAGCTCTATGTTCTCTGCAGCAGCGCATGGTAGAAGGAAAACCAAAAAAAAATTTTGCGGAATCAATTTCAACCCAATTCAACCTGCAAAAATTGAAGGGGTACGTAGAATCAAGGTCCGTATACCTTTCTTTTTCCGTATTTTCGTCTTTCACAGCGTTAAATTTTGTTAAAATCCATGCAAATTAGAAAATTAAGAAGAAATACTGTCAATTTATTTGTTGGCAATGATTTTAGAGTATGTGATAGATCTAGAATAGATCTACACAATGATACTAAAATCTTAATTTTTTATTAAGTATATAATTTTTTAAATTAAAAATTAATTTCGGATTAATAAATTAATTTAAAAAAATAATTAGAAAAAAATACTATAATTATAAATTATTAATCTAAGGCTTGTAAGCTACTCTCACTATAAATTTCATGTCGATTTATTCAAATTTTGTGCATCTCATGAATAGTGCCCGTAGGTCTTAAATTGAAAAAAATTGACTTTTAATGCATTTCTAGGATCTTAAAAATATAGCATGTATGATGGAATCCTACATAAATCTAAAATTTAAAACTTTTTTTATTTTTCTTTATTTTTTTGAATTTTTTAAATAGAAAAATAAAAAAAATTAAATTTTAAAAATTAGGTTAATAAATTGTTAATTAATAAAGATTATTATTGACCTTATATGTAATTTAAATATTCAGATATAGATCCATCGAGGAAGAAGGATCCGGAGCGGGACATTGGCTGGTTACATGGAGAGATGCTTTCGGGTCGGCATCACTGGAGGTGTAAATGGTGCAATACCAAATTCAAAGATGGGGGTAACAAGGTTGAAGCAGCACTTGGCTAGCAACTATACTGATGTATCTGCATGCCGACAGTGTCCACAGGAAGTCCGTTAGTTGATGAAGAACACTTTGCTGATTTTAAAACTGGGAAGGAAAGAGCAGCAAAGAAGAAGGCAGAGGTGGACCACAGAGTCCCAGAACCACCTTTTTATCACTCCAGGGAGTCAGAAGAAGCATCTATTCCTTCTAATGAGGAGGCACAGATAGAGGCTGCTATTCAGGCGAGCTTGTATGAGCAGAGGCAGCAGGAGGAGGCAGCCAGGCATAGACAGCGATTTGGGCCATCAGCTTTTGAGTCAGGATCGGGATCTGCTTCTGCTAGTTCTCTAGAAGAGTCTGAGACAGTTTAGGAGGACCTCCTCAAACAGAGAGCCCGTCAGGAGAGGCACCGGCCATATTGCATCCATGTTGGGAGCATTTGGCAGTAGGAGGAAGTCTTCCAGGCCCAGGGACATTCCAGAGGGAGCCACTATCCATGATGTCGATCCACATGCATTTTCCAGTAGAAATTCCAAGCAACAAAGGATTGACACAATGCTGAAAAAGGATAAGAAGGATATGTGGCGGGCCATCTCCTGGTTTCATTTCAGTCATATCCCAGCCCATGCAACAGGCAATCCTTATTATCGCTCTGCTATTTCATCTATACAGGCTGCTGGTGCAGGTGCAGATCCTCCAGCATCGAGAGATATCTATGGTCATCTTCTGGATAGCAATAAGGAGGAGCTAGAAGGATGGATATCCTCATATCAGAGCAAGTGACCTGTGTATAGATTGACGGTGATGTGTGATGTTGGACTGGTCCCACTAGACGGAGCATCATCAATTTTTTGACTTATTGTGATGGGAAGACTTTTTTCAGAAGTCTATTGATGCTTCAGATCAGGTGCACAACGTCAGTTATATCCTCAGATTGATGAAGGATGTGATTGATCAGGTAGAAGAGCATAATGCCGTGCAGGTAATCACTGATAATGGACCACAGTACAGGACCGCAAGACAGATCTTGATGGAGCGGCGGCCGCATATTTTCTAGACCCCTTGTGCTGCACATTGTATAGACATCATGTTGATGGATATTGGTAAAATTCGCAGGGTGCAGAAGATTGTTGAGCTAGCACAGTCCACCAGATTTATATATAACTATACATGGATCTTATCATTGATGAGGAGCTTTACAGGAAAAAAAATATTGAGACCGGAGGTCACACGGTTTGCAACTAATTATATCGCACTTGATAGTCTTCTTAACAAGAAAGCAAAGTGCGTCAGATATTTGTCAGTCAAGACTGGCAGAAGAGCAGATATGCCAGGGCAAATACTGAGAGAAGCAATGTGGAGAATTTAGTGACGAGACAGATATTCTGGCAGCGGGCTGAGAGGGTAGTGGAGGCTATCAAGCCTCTATATGAGGTACTTCGTGCTGTGGACTCCGAGAGATATGCTCAGATGGGCTTCTTATATTTCTTGATGCAAAGAGCAAAGTAAAAGATCCAGGAGTCAGATCGATCACATGCATATGAGTATATCCGGATCATTGATGGACGGTGGAGTTATCAAATGAGTTCGAATTTGCATCTAGCAGGTACGTAGTATTTTATGAAGTCTCTAAAAATTAAGTTTCAATTAGATTCATACAAGTACGCTTGACTGATTCTTAAAATATATGTGCAGTTTACTATCTAAATCCGAGATTTCAGTACTCTGTACCGAGCATTGTCATGGATGAGGATCTTATGTCTATCCTGCGCAATGTTATATATAAGATGGAGCCTGATCCAGATATCGCTGCTATGTGCCTTGAAGAAGTAAGTTAGGTTAAAATTATTGAATGATTTTTAATAGCATTAATTTCAACAAGCTAACAAATTTTTTTCTGGCAAACGAAATTTTTTAGGGAGGGCACAGATTCATTTGGATCCACTGTAGCGATCAGAAGTAAATCAAAGATGAATCCTGTTAAGTACTACTAAGGAGTAAGTCTAATATTATATCAGGATTAAATTTTTTATTTTGCCAAATCTAAAATTCTAAATGATGTAATGTCTTTTGCAGCTGAATGGTGGGTACATTTTGGTGGATCTGCTAAAAATTTGAAGGTTCTTGTAGTGAAGATCCTCTTCCAGACGGTGTCCTCCAATGGATGTGAGCGCAACTGGTCTACATTTGGTCTTATCCACTCCAAACAGAGGAACCGTCTGAAACAGAAACGCCTCAACGATCTTGTGTATGTACATACTATAATTTAAGGTTAAGGCTAAAATGTAATCAGGAAGTAGAATTGAAATATCTAGATCCCACTGCAAGTTCATATATTGATGAGGATGAAGATCCAATGATTGGGTGGGTCATGGGTCAGCAGCAGCGGTAGCTAGAACTTGATGAGCCAAGATCGCCTCCCCGACCAGCCAGTTTTGTAGCTAGTGAGGCTAGGGTGGATGCTGAACAATGGGCAACAAGTCATATTCCTCACAAGGCTCCAGCAGATACAGCATATCGTCCGTCCCCACCATCTAGTAGACCTGGAGACAGGAAAAAGAAAGGCAGTTGCACCTCCATCGGAGCACTCAGTCCACTCAGATTCAGATACCAGAGACAGTGATGATAGTGCTTCAGATAGTGGAGGATCTAGAGATCAGGGAGAGGCAGGAGGACAGGAGTCGCAGCCACCTAGTCCTATTCGATTTACTGGGAAGTCAGTTTTTCCATGCCACGCAGGATACGAATCATGGAGTGCCATCTGATAGACCTTGTGATACGATTCCATATAGGCGACGGGCTCCGCGTGGTTGTTCGGGACACGATACAGCTGCAGATCTTGCACGTGGAGTAGGATCCTTAGATGTATCTGGATCATCCTCATATTCAGGATCCTCTTATCCGCAGCTACCGGCAGCTTATGGTCCATATGATCCATATGGTGCATCCGAGACATCAGCATCCAGTGGTTATTATCCCGGAGCATCTTATACATCTGATTTTGTCGCTGGTATATTTGGATTCCCCCCTGTACCTGCACTGCCATAATGTCAGTCTCTGAACAGCTCTCAGAGTCAGGACATTAGAGAGAGATCTGCGATTAGTTATGACCCATCACACATACCTCCTGGGATGAGCTTAAAGGAGTATCATGCTACCTGGCAGGAGGGACATGCCGAATTTCCTACAGAGTATATATATGATCCCTATATTTATGGACATCATCACTCTACCCGACTCTAGACATTGGTATGTAATTATATGTTTATGCCACATTTTACTTTCATTAATTGCTGATAATCTTAGTTTAATTATCATTTTTTTAATTTCAATTAAAAATAGTCCTAAATATTAGAATTTAGTCCTAAACCCTAAAGCAGTACGCCATCCTAAATCCTAAATCCTAAATCCTAAACGGCTAAATCCTTAAAAAATAAACCCTAAACCCTAAACCCTTAAAAATTAAAATAAAAACCTTAAAATTACAAAAAAAAACAAAAAAAAATCAAAAAAAAATTTTGGGCGTACCGGTTTGGACAGGCACGCCCTGCCGTACCGTGTGTCGGCACGGTACGGTTCAGTACCGAACCGGTACTGGCCAGCCACCGGTACGGTATCTGGTACCAGTACCGGGAACCTTGATTTTTATTTTATTTTTTTAGGATTTGTCGGTACGGTACCGGTACCGTACCGACCGGCCACCGGTACGGGTCCCAATATCAATACCGAAAACCTTGATCGAAATATTATTTCCAATAAGGAATATGTCATCTACGTATAATATAAGGAATGTGACAGCACTCCACTGACCTTGTAAATACAAGGATCCTCATTTTTGATGAAATCAAATGATTTGATCGCATCGTTGAAACAAGCATTCCAACTTCAAGAAGCTTGCTACAATCCATAAATGGATCTATATAGCTTGTAAATTTTGTGATCTCCATCACTAGAAGTAAAATTCAAAGACTACTCTATATAGATATCTTTCTCAAGATATTCATTAAGGAATGCAGTTTTTACATCCATCTACCATATCTCATAATCATGATAAGCTGCAATAGCAAGCAATGTACAGTTGGATTTAAGCATGGCTATAGACACAAAGGTATCCTGATAGTTAATGCCTTCGCATTGACTATACCCCTTCATCACTAGCCTAGCTTTATAGGTCTCTACCTTACCATTTATACCATCTTCCTTTTGTAGATCCATTTATATCCAATAATATCCTCTAGCGGATCCACTAAAGACCAAACCTAGTTCGAATGTATTGAGTCAATTTCTAACTTCATAGCACTCAATCATTTCTCGAAGTCAATGTCTAACATTGTCTCGCCATAGATTTTAAGATCAACTACTTGATCCCTATGTCCCACAAGGAACACTTCCTCTATATCCTTTGTAAGTATACTTAAGAACCTTTCAAGAGAACGGGAAATCCTACTAGACTTAGGTGGTGGAGCAACTACATCTACTGGCTTAATGGATTCAACCTGATCTACAGCTAGCTGCTCTTTCAAGACTCTCTTCGAGCTCAATTAACCTTCCACTGCCACCGTTTTGAACAAATTATTTCTCCAAGAACTGTAAGAGCACCTTGCCCAAGTCGTGAAGGTTCCAAAACCAGCAAAGATCTGCAAAAACTATAACTTAAGGCATCCAAAATCAGCCAAGTATCTAAACCCTAGCATAGCCTTAATAAAATTTAGGATTTGTATGCCTAGTCTTTGGGATGAGAGGGCACAGCACAGAAAATTTTCTAGTGATTTTCCCACTTGAGTGTACCCACAAATAGAGCTTTCTCTGGATCTAGGGCCGATCACCAGATGAGAATGTGGATGAGAGTCTCTGGGAATTGGGACTATCTAGCACTAAACCAAGGAAGGTAGCATGCATGAAGGGAGAAAGGGGAGATGGGGCGCATGGTTGCCGGGGGTTTTGCATGTCTTGGGAGGAATGAAACAGAGGGAAAGGAAGAGGAGAAAGGGGAAATCATGTTTGAGAGAAAAAGGATAAGATTCTGTATTGAAACATCAAGTAAGAATATATATACATGAATTTCATGGTCTAGTCTAAACACATGGTTCCAAACCCAATCCAAACAACTTCCAAGCCAATTCTAAACATGAAAGCACTCATCCAAACCCTATGTACATGGTCTAATGTGTTCTCATCCCCTTAGACTCAAACCTAGTCCAAATATGAGTTAGCCCACCAAAATCCCTGAATCCTAAGCTTCAACACATGATTGCTGCATACCTTCATCCTAGAGCCTGAATTAGCCATAGAACCTCTAATAATAGCTCCATGGAGTCTAAACCTTGGCCTTTTCCTTGGCCACCAGAGACTTGAGAGCACCGGTCTACAAGCTCTACCTTGGTACCCTATAGCCTTTGCAAAATCCGATATATCCATCAAACCCATCAATACTACACATCTGTGAAAGCTACGAGAAGTCTTCGTCAGTGCATCAGTTTAGTTCTCCTTGGACTGAACTTTGATCAGCTCCATTTCACCCTCTTCCACAAACTCTCTGACCCGTTAATATCTGATATCGATGTGCTTGGTCCATGCATGATACACGGTACTTTGGACCAAGAACGATGCACTCTGGCTATCACAGTTCACCTTGATAGCCTATTGTGCAAGCCGCATTTCCAATGCCAGACCCTTTAGCCACAATGCCTCCTTTGCTACCTTTATAATGCCAATATACTCCGCTTCAGTGGTAGATAAGGCGATTATGGGTTACAAACAAGATCTTCAAGAAATTGGACCTCTATTCAAGCTAAACACAAAACCTGTAGTAGACTGCCCGAAATCCATATCTCCTCCACAATCCGCATCCACAAACCCAATCAACTAATCCCAAGCCTCCTTGGATATGTTGGATCAAGAACAGTGCACTCTGGCTATCACAATGCACCTTGATAGCCTATTATGCAAGCCACATCTCCAATGCTAGGCCCTGTAACCATAATGCGTCCTTTGCTACCTCTATAATGCCAATATACTCCGCTTCAGTGGTAGATAAGGCTGTTATGGGTTACAAACAAGATCTTCAAGAAATTGGACCTCTATTCAAGCTAAACACACAACCTATAGTAAACCGCCCGAAATCCATATCTCCTTCACAATCCGCAACGACAAACCCAATCAACTAATCCCTAGCCTCCTTGGATATGTTGGAGCATCCCTCACCTTCACCTTGCTATCCATAGCAAATGCCGACTCTAACTGTGCCCACCAAGTATCTAAAGATGCCCTTCAATGCTCGCCGGTGTTCTTTGCCCGGGTGTGCCATGAACCTACTAACCTGGCTAGCTGCATTGGCAAGATCCAGCCTACAACACAATATCGTATACATAAGACTTCCTACTCAAGAAACATACGGTATCCTTTTCATCTCCTCAACCTCCACTTCAGTCTGGGATGACATCAACTTCAAAATGCTGACATGATTGGCCAACGGCAATGTTGCCGGTTTTGCTCCTCCCATACCAAATCTCTCTAACACCTTGCTGATGTAACCTTCTTGAGAAAAATGTAGTTTCTTGATTCTCTCTAAAGATTTCCATACCTAGGATCTTCGCAGGGCCGAAATCCTTCATCTCGAACTCTCGAGACCAAGGATCCTGATACCGATACTAGGCCCGTACCGACATTGGGCTGGTACGGTACGGTACCGAAACCATACCGACACAGTACGATATGACATGCCGGTTCAAACTAGCACGCTCAGTTTTTTTCAATTTTTTTGTTCTTTTTATGATTTATAAAATATTTTTAGACCTAAATAGATGTTTGTTAATACTAATTGATGTTTGTATCACTTCAAAATACAACAAAATGCTATCTAGCCTCCAGCCATGATATATTATTTTTTAAAAAATTATAATTAAAATAAGATTATCAGCAATTAATTAAAATGAAAGATAAAATATAAATATAATTATATACTGATATTTAGAATCGAGTCGAGTATCGAAATCCATAAATATTGGGATCATTAATGTACCGAGGAAGATCAGTAAATCTCTCTAACCAGATAGCATGATACTTCTATAAACACATCTCAGGAGATATGCATGATGGATCATAACTCATCGCAAATCTTTTGCTGAGATCTCGACTCTGAAAGATATCAAAGACTGTTGGGATCGATATCAACTCGTTCTGATACCGATTGTTGCGGAAGCGAACGAGATCGTTGATTATCAATGTCGATACCATAAGAGAAAAAAGAAAAGATAACAAATACAATTTTTCGGACATGCAAAAGGTTTCACTATGAAAAATAAACTTACAGATTGAACTCAACCCCGTACAAGTATCTCTCAACAAGAAACCCCGAATCCTTCTCTCAAACTCTCAATCAACCCTCTACAAGAGACCTCTCACCATTGTTTCGTCCTCCCACTCTGTATGTCTCTGTCCACGAATATGAGCATCTCACAAGGAGTCCAACGATCCGAACAGAGTCCAAATCGGAGTCCTGTAGCTCTCCCAATCGCAGTTTGATTGCAATGCTGCTCATGGTCGTCAATCGCATTGAGATCTGTGCATATTATGCCAGAATCGCACCGCGCGCGTCGCGCGCACGGGTTTCCTTCTTTTTCTGGTTTCTCTGCTGGGCCCCACGCGTTTGTCTCCTTCTGGGTTGCGCACGGACGTTGAGGCGCCATTGGTCCAACAACCTCCATCTCGACTCAACGCACCACCTTCACCTGACTTGAGAGCTTCTAAGGATTCCAACGCCCCCATGCCCTGGAACACTCACCTGATCATGGATGGGCAAACATGGGAGTCGAGCCAGGCTGCTCGATCCAATCTTCGTCATGTGCTGTGCTCACCTCGACCTGAGACCTGCTCAGGAAAGTCTCATGCGGTAATAGGAACTTCACTTTGCGACGTCGCCTGTCGTCCTCACGAGTCTCAGATCCCATGCCCGATCCACCTGCTGTCGGAACTCCATCTCGCACTGGACTCTTGTCTGCACCAGGAACTCCACCTCGCATTAGACTCCCTGTAAAGAGGTAGTGACCCGATGCTTCTTCCCTTGCAGAACAATCCTATTGCCATGCAAGACCTTTAGGACTCCATCACTGGCTCTCCACATGTAGCCGCTGGAATCCAATTTGCTGACTATCCTTTAGGTACGCATCGGACCTCACCCAGTTTCTTCACTATCCTATCATAAGCCTTCAAGCTGACTGTCCCGACACTTGCGATCGTACAACTCGATCCATCTGCTATGTAGACAGAACCCTCTCTACTGTCTAAAGAGTCAAACAGCTCCTGCAACAAACATGGTATGGACAGGCAGAATCCAAAACCCACTGAAAATAAGTAGATACCTCGTCGGATACCGAGAATACATCGCTGATGTATCCGTCGTCGCCGCTATCGGCCACCGCCGTAACAGCCCTCGTCCGATCCCTGAGTTGTAGGCAATCTCTGACACGATGCCCCAATTCATCGCACCGGAAACACCTGATCTTGCTGGCATCCTTTGACTTGGACCGTCCTCCTCGTGATCCTGTCACTCCACCTCCAGTCGCTTACACCTCCAGAAACTGCCAACGCTGAGTTCCTACCTGAACTCGAAGCCTGGTTCTCCCTCTTGAGAATCTTGTTCTGAAGTAGCGCCAATGTCACCTCCTCCATCTTGATGGTACTCTTTCCCACTAGAAGAGTAGTTACCAAGGACTCAAAGGACTGCGGTAGGAATGATAATAATACAAGTGCCCGGGTCTTCTCAACTTTTTCACCGACACTGAAAAGATCGATGAGGATCATCTGAAAATTGCTTAGATGCTCCTGCACACTATCCCTCGGCCATCCGCAATTGATAGAACTGCTTCCAAAGGAACAAGGTGTTGATGAGGGACTTCGTCATGTACAGCTCCTCCAACTTCTCCCACAACGCCGTCGAGGAAGACTCGTTCAGTACATGGATCACCACATCATCTGCCAGCTACAAGCGGATTGTGCTTACCGCCTGCGTCTGAAGCCATTTCTGGGTCTTCTGCTCTATGATGTCTGGTCTCTCCTCGCATATAAGAGCGTCGATCAGCCCTTGCTGGATAAGCCATCTTTCACCCTCGCTTGCCAGAAAGATAAGTTGCTCTTCCCATCAAACCTGCTGATTTTCACTTTAATTGCACTTGTCTTCTCCATCTTCTTCGATCTCGATCAACTACGGACAACCTGGACTCTGATACCAGTTGTTGGGATCGGTATCAACTCGCTCTAATACCGGTTGTTACGGAAGCGGAACGGGATCGTTGATTGTCGATGTCGATACTACAAGAAAAAGAAGAAAAGATAAATATAATTTTTCGGGCATGCAAAAGGTTTCACTATGAAAAATAAACTTACATATTGAACTCTCTCCCAACCCCGTACAAGTATCTCTCAACAAGAAATCCCGAATCTTTCTCTTAAACTCTCAATCAGCCCTCTACAAAAGACCTCTCACCATTTTTTCATCCTCCCACTCTATCTGTCTCTGCCTATGAATTTATAACCTCCACTGCGTAAAGCATCTCACAAAGAGTCCAACGATCTGAATAGAGTCCAAATCAGTCTTGTAGCTCTCCCAATCGCAGTTTGATTGCAACGCTGCTCGTGACCGTCAATCACATTGAGATCCATGCAAATTATGCCAGAATCGCGCTGCACACATCGCGCGCACGAGTTTCCTTCTTTTTCTGGTTTCTCTACTGGGCCCCACGCACGTTTGTCTCCTGGGTTGCGTGCGGATGTTGATGCGCCATTGGTCCAACAAAGACTGATGATATGACTATGTAAGGGCCCATCCAAATATACCAGCAGTAAAATCAGATACATAAGATGCTCCGAGCTATATGATATAATAACCACTAAAACATGTCTCGGATGTATCATATTAATCATATGGATCACAAGCTACCAGTATCTATGAGTAAGAGGATCCTGAATATGAAGATGACCCTGATATATCTATAGATCCTACTTCACATGCAAGATCTATAGCAGCATTGTATCCCAAACGACCACATGGAGCCCATCACCTATATGGAATCGTATCACCATAGAATCTACCAACTGGTGCACCATGATCTATATTATGTATGATGTGACTAAATTGCGACTCACCAGTAAATCAAAGATGAATAACCAACTGCATCTCCCATCCTTCGGCCCCTCCCTAATCGCCGGATCCCTCCCCACTATCTGAAGAAGCACTAGCACTACTCTCTCTGGTATCTAAATCTGAATGAATTGAGTGTTCCGGTAAAGATGCAGCTGTCTTTCCTTTTCCTCTGTCTTTAAGCTGAATAGATAGCAAGAAGGGATGATGTAATATATCTATTGCAACCCTTTAAAGAATATTGCTTGTTGCCCACCGTTCAGCATCCATCCCAGCCTCGCTAGCTACAAAATTGGCTGGTCGAGAAGGCAATCCTGGCTTATCAAGCTTTGGCTCCTACTGTTAACTTACGATCCATCCAATCATCGGTCTTCATCCTTATCAACATAATTACTTGCAATAGGATCAGAGTATTTCAGTTCAACTTCCTCCTGAATGCACTTTAGCTTCAACCTTAAATTCTAGTATACATAAACAAGATCATTGAAACATTTCTATTTTAGATGATTTATTTACTTGAAGTGGATAAGACCGAAGATAGACTAGTTGCACTCACATTCACTAGATAACACCATCTAGAAGAGGATGTTGACCACAAAAATTTTTAAATATTTTACTGATCCACCAAAATGCACCCACCATTCAGCTGTAAAAAATATTAAATCATTTAAAATTTTAAATTCAGCAAAATTCAAAAATCAATTTGAATCTAATATTAGATTTAGCAATACCTGCCAAGATTCATCTTTGATTTATTTTTGATGGCTATATTGGATCCAAAAGAATATGTGCCATTTCTAAAAAATTTCGTTTGGAAAAAAATTGTTATTGTGTGCTACTTGTTGAAATTAGTACTAATAAAAATCACTCAACAATTTCAACCTAATTTATTTCTTTTAAGCACATAACTGCGACATCTAGATCAGACTATCTTATATATAACATTGCGTAGAACAGACAAGCTATTTATCCATTGCAATGTCCGGTATAGAATATTGGAATCTCATATTCAAATAATAAGATGCACATATATTTTAAGAATTAGTCAAGTATACTTATACAAATATAATTTAATTTAAAATTTTAGAAAATTCATGATTTACTGCATACCTGCTAGATACAAATCCGAACTCATTTGATAACTCTACTGTCCATTAATGATTCGGATATACTCATTAGCATGTGCTGGATCTACCTCTTGGATCTTTTTCTGTTCTTTACATCATGTAATACAAGAAGTTCATATTTGCATCTCTCAGAATCCATTACCCGAAGTATCTCATATAGAGGCTTGATAGCCTCCACTGTTCTCTCGACCCACTGCCAGCATGTTTGTCTCATCACTAAATTTTCCACAGTGCTTCTTTCAGTATTTGCCCTGGCATATCTGCTCTGCTGCCACTGTTGACTGACAAATATCTGACACAGCTCTACTTTCTTGCCATGAAGACTATCAAGTGCTATATAATTTGTAATAAACCGTGTGATCCCTAGTCTTAATATTTCTCTCCCAGTAAAGCTCTTCATTAATGATAAGATCCATATATGGTTATATATGAATGTGGTGATAATCTATGCTAATTCAACTATCTTTTGCACCCTATGGATTTTTTCAATATCCATCAACATAAAGTCAATATAATATACAGCATACGGAATCCAGAAAATATACAATTGTCACTACATCAAGAGCTGCCCTGTGGCCTTATGCTGTGATCCATTATCTGTGATAACCTGCACGATATTCTATTCTCTCACCTAATTAGTCACCTCCATCAATCTAAGAATATAACTATTATCGTGCACTTGATCTGAAGCATCAATAGATTTATGAAAAAAATTTATCATAATAAATCAAGAAATTAATGATGCTCCATCTAGTAGGACCAGTCCAACCATCACACATCATTGTCAATCCATACACGAGTCATTTTAATGAGGTAATCTAATTTTCTAGCTCCTTATTTCCATCCAGAAATTGATCATAAATATCCCTCGATCCTGGAGGATCTACACCTGTACCGGCAACTTATATAGATGCAACAACAGAGCGATAATATGGATTGTCGCTGCGTGCACTGCGATATGACTAAAATGAAATCAAGATCCGATGGCCCGCATATATCTTTCTTATTCTTTTTCAGCATTCTATCAATCCTCTGTTGCTTGAAATCTCTGCTAGAAAAGGCATGTGAATCAACATCAAGCATAATGACTCCTGCTGAAATATTCATAAAAGATTTCTTTCTACTGCCAAACACTCCCAACATGGATGCAAGACGGCTGATGCCTCTTCTGACGGGCTCTCTGACTACGGAGGTCCTTCTAAACTCTCTCTCCTGGAACACTTGCAAAGTCCGATCCCAATCCCGACTCAAAAGTTGATGACCCAAATCATTGTCTCTGCCTGCCCATCTTCTTTAGCTACCTCTGCTCATACAAGCTCGTCTGAATAGCAGCCTCTATCTATGCCTCCTCATCGGAAGAAATGGATGCTCCCTCTGACTCTCTAGAGTAATAGGAAGGTGGTTCTGCAACTCTGCGATCTATCTCTGCCTTCTTTGATATTTTTTTCTTTCTTATTTTGAAATCAGCAAAATACGTTTTCATCAACTAACGGACCTCTTATGGACACTGTTGCATGCAGATATATCAAAATAACCACCAGGTACTGCTTCAATCTCATTACCCCACCATCTTTGAATTCTTCATTACACTATTTACACCTCCAATGGTACCGGTCCGAAAGCATTTCTCCATGAAACCAATCAATATCACGCTCCAGATCCTTCTTCCTCCTCAGTAAATCCATTCCTGAATATTTAAAAAACACATAAGCTCAATAATTACGTATATTAATTAGTATTTTGTTAACTTATTTTTTATTTAATTATATTTTTTTATCTTTCAAATTTAAAAATATAAAAAAATAAAATATTATAAAAAATAATTTGATCTTAGATTAATGTAGCATTCTATCATAGATGCTACACATTTTTTTAAAGATAGTGAACATGCATGAAAGACCATTTTTTTCCAATATTAGACCCAGAGCACTATTTATAACACGCATCAAAACTTGGATAAATCGATATGAAATTTATAGTGAAAGTAGCTTAGAAGCCCTATAACAATAATCTATAATTATAATATTTTAATTAATTATTTTATTTTTTACTAATTTTTAATTCAAAAATATTTTTTTAATTTTAAAAGTCATATATTTAATAAAAAATTATGATCTTAGCATCATTGTATAGATCTTTTATAGATCTATAACATACTCTAAAATCATGCCAAAAAAACTTTAATAGCATTTTTTCTTATTTTTTATTTTTCATGAATTTTTAAAAAAGAGGAAAAAAAAGAGAAGGGAAACACGTGTATCTTGAATTCACCTTCTTGATATTTTGGTGTTTAATTGACTTCAAATCCAAGAAAAATCACCGCTGCAGCCTTCGTTCTCAGTTATGTTGTAAAACTAAGCTCTCAGGTTCTCAGTTTAATTATATCACCCACTTGGCACACTGTAACACAAAAAATACTGGTTCAAACCGGTCCAAATCGGTTGAACCGATCGGTTCATCATGGTTCGGGCCATTTCGAGACTAGTTCAGACTGGTTCTTATTTGTTTTTTATTTTTCTAAAGGGAAGAACCATTTTTTAAGGCGAACCATGTCGGATTGGCACCGGTCCAATTCGGTACGGGCCGAACCATGCCATTTCAGCACGGTTCAGCGATCCTTGCCTGAGACAAATGCCTCCAAATCCCACACAACCTTTCTACTCTTGTATGCATTTTAGATATCATCCACATATAAAAGTAAATAAAGCCTAGACTCATTCTCAAGTACCTTCATATACATATAAGGATCATACTCATATCTGGAAAGGTCGATACTCACATGTGTCCAAGTGCTTGTACCACTGTCTTGTGACTGCTTCAACCCATACAACGAACGCTATAATAAACAAACCTTCCCTTTTGATCCTGGTTCCTCAAACCCCTTTGGTTCATGAAAATATCCTCCAAATTTCCATAGAGGAAGGTTGTCTTAACATCCATCTACCATAATTCCAAGTCCTAAACTGCTACAATGTTCAACAGCACCTTGATGGATGTATGCCTAACGACCGGGAAGAATACCTCGCTATATTCTATGCCTTCCTTTTGGTAGTACCCTTTGGCCACCAATCTTGTCTTGAATCCAATACCCCTTGCTCTGAAGGCCCCTGCATCGGTAAACCCATTTGCATCCAATAGGTTTCTTCCCACTCGACAAATACACCAACCACCAAGTCTGATTTTTCTGGAGGGACTGCATCTCTTAATCATTACCTAGACCCATCTATCTCTGTCTGAACTTTCCACTACCTCCTCATAGGTATGAGGGTCCCCATTTGCTGTCACTAGAGCATAGGACATTGATTCCCCGAAGCCATATCTCTCCGATGATCGCACATTATGCTTGGGCTTGTGTAGTGCGACATCAACACCAGTGCTAGGTTCATCCTCTCTGCATTGAACCCTTTTCCTCTATCACTTGTCTCAACCCCCTCCACATGTAGAGGCACCCTAGGAGAGTGCTTCACCTGAATATCATGTCCTCCAGGTATTCCAGCAAAAAGCCTAATAGAATAGGATGTAAGCTACTCAACTTTTCCTTGTTGGGCGTCCTGTTGCTTCACCTGTTTCTCCATGTCTCCTCACTTCCTTAGAATTAAAAATTCATCAATGACCATATTCCTACTAATGGTAGCCTTCTTCTCCAAAGAATCTTATATAGCTGGTATCTTTTAACTCTACATGGATAGCCAAGAAATACCATCTTCTTCGACTTGGCATCCAACTTGCTCCGCTCACCAGCATCCATATGCACATAGGCCATGCACCTAAACATCCTAAAATGACCCAGCTCCACCTTCCTTCCAAACCACAGCTCCACTGACCGGTTCACCAAAAACACTACATCAACTGTATCCACCCATAAAGCCTTGGAACGTTTATTGTAGCCTCATACACCTAGCCTTCTCCAGGAGGGTTCGGTTCATCCTCTTGGCTACCCCATTTTGCTAAGGATTTTTCCTAACTAAAAAATACCTTTTGATGCTGCATTTCTCATAAAAACTCTGGAACTCCTTATTGATGAATTTCTTGCCATTATTTGATCATAGGCACTTCACACTGCAATCATGTTCCTTCTTTACCTCTGCTTTCCAAACTATGAAGTTCAAGAAATCTTTTGATTTCTCCATCATGAAGTACACCCACACCTATCAGGGTCAAGAAGTACCTTGCATAATTTATGACCAAAACCAGGGCTGGTCCCCATAAATCAGTACGTACTAGCTCTAGTGGTTCTATACTGTGGGCTGAACTGATGGCGAACTTGATTCTATGTTATTTGCACATCTGGCATGGCTCACATCAGGGTTCGCCGAACCGTGCCGTACTGACCGGTTCAGGGAGTACCAAACTGGACCGGTGGCCGGACGACACGGTTCAACCTATTTAAACGACCCCCGATGTTTATAAATTAAAAAATAATAAATAAGGAACCGGCCCAAACCGGTCTTGAACCAGCCCGAACAATGCCGAACCGGTCCTGAACCGACCCGAATAGCACCGAACCGGTCAGTTTGGCCGGTTCGGGACCAGTTCGAACCAGTTTTTTTTATTTTTTCCTATTGGATACCGTAGATGTTAGTGTAGGGTTTTAATAAAGAGATAAAGAGGCAGAGAACTCTCTTCTTCTTGTTCAACGAAGGAAGAAAAGGACATTTTCTCCTGTTTCAAGCCAATCAAATGCCAATTAATTCAAGAAGGTAGATTCAAGACATGTAAAGCTTCTTTTTTTCCTTTCCCTCTTCCCTCTCTTTTTTTGAAATTCATGAAAATTAAAAAATTAAGAAAAAATAATATCAATTTTTTTTTTTGGGGCATGATTTTAGAGTATGTGATAGATCTAGGAAAAATCTACACAATGATACTAAGATCATGATTTTTTATTAAATATTTAATTTTTTAAATTAAAAATTAATTTTGAATTAAAAAATTAATAAAAAATAATGTTACGGCCGTTACGATGATGTGGCATACCGCAGATTTCGCTGAGCGTGATTCGAGCCACGTGGAGTTTTTTCGGCAAAGTCAGATGTGGCTCCACCTCGGTCAAAGTCGAGGTCGGTCCAGGCCTTCTTGCCGCCCGGAGACGGCCCCACCTCGGCCAAAGCCGGCGGCCCCCCTGCTCCCTCGCCAGGTAGCGCCCTGAGACGGCCCCACCTCGGCCGAGATCGAGCCGGGCCCCCTCGCTCCTTCGCCAGGTGGCGCCCGAAGACGGGACCACCTAAGCCGAAGTCGAGCGCCCCTCTGCCGCTCCACCAGGTGTCCACCCAGGAGAGGTCCACCTCGGCTGAAGCCGGCAGCCCCCCTGCTCCCTCGCCAGGTGGTGCCCTGAGACGGCCCCACCTCGGCCGAGGTAGAGCCGGGCCCCCTAGTTCCTTCGCCGGGTGGCGCCCGGAGACGGGATCACCTCGGCCGAAGTCGAGCGCCCCTCTGCCGCTCCGCCAGGTGTCCACCCAGGAGGGGTCTACCTCGGCCGAAGCCAGCAGCCCCCTGCTCCCTCATCAGGTGACGCCCTGAGACGGCCCCACCTCGGCCGAGGTCAAGCCGGGCCCCCTCGCTCCTTCGCCAGGTGGCGCCCGGAGACGGGACCACCTCGGCCGAAGTCGAGCGCCCCTCTGCCGCTCCGCCAGGTGTCCACCCAGGAGGGGTCCACCTCGACCGAAGCCGGCGGCCCCCTGCTCCCTCGCCAGGTGGCGCCCTGAGACGGCCCCCACCTCGGTCGAGGTCGAGCCGAGCCCCCTCGCTCCTTCGCCAGGTGGTGCCCAGAGACGGGACCACCTCGGTCGAAGCCGGCGGCCCCCGTGCTCCCTCGCCAGGTGGCGCCCTGAGACGGCCCCGCCTCGGCCGAGGTCGATCCGGGCCCCCTCGCTCCTTCGCCAGGTGGTGCCCGGAGACGGGACCATCTCGGCCGAAGTCGAGCGCCCCTCTGCCGCCCCGCCAGGTGTCCACCCAGGAGGGGTCCACCTCGGCCGAAGCCGACGGCCCCCCCTGCTCCCTCGCCAGGTGGCGCCCTGAGACGGCCCCACCTCGGCCGAGGTCGAGCCGGGCCCCCTCGCTCCTTCGCCAGGTGGCGCCCGGAGACGGGACCACCTCGGTCGAAGTCGAGCACCCCTCTGCTGCTCCGCCAGGTGTCCACCCAGGAGGGGTCCACCTCGGCCGAAGCCGGCGGCCCCCCTGCTCCCTCGCCAGGTGGCGCCCTGAGACGGCCCCACCTCGGCCGAGGTCGAGCCGAGCCCCCTTGCTCCTTCGCCAGGTGGTGCGCGGAGACGGGACCACCTCGGCCGAAGTCGAGCGCCCCTCTGCCGCTCCGCCAGGTGTCCACCCAGGAGGGGTCCACCTCGGTCGAAGCCGGCGGCCCCCCCTGCTCCCTCGCCAGGTGGCGCCCTGAGACGGCCCCACCTCAGCCGAGGTCGAGCCGGGCCCCCTTGCTCCTTCGCCAGGTGGCGCCCAGAGACGGGACCACCTCGGCCGAAGTCGAGCACCCCTCTGCCGCTCCGCCGGTGTCCACCCAGGAGGGGTCCACCTCGGCCGAAGCCGGCGGCCCCCTGCTCCCTCGCCAGGTGGCGCCCTGAGACGGCCCCACCTCGACCGAGGTCGAGCCGGGCCCCCCCTCGCTCCTTCGCCAGGTGGCGCCCGGAGACGGGACCACCTCGGCCGAAGTCGAGCGCCCCTCTGCCGCTCCGCCAGATGTCCACCCAGGAGGGGTCCACCTCGGCCGAAGACGGCGACCCCCCTGCTCCCTCGCCAGGTGGCACCCTGAGACGGTCCCACCTCGACCGTGGTCGAGCCGGGCCCCCTCGCTCCTTCGCCAGGTGGCGCCCGAAGACGGGACCACCTCGGCCGAAGCCGAGCGCCCCTCTGCCGCTCCGCCAGGTGTCCACCCAGGAGGGGTCCACCACGGCCGAGGCAGGCCAACCTGTGCAGAGAAGCTTCCGAGGAGCAGGAGCACGAGCTCCGAGATTGCCCCTCGAGCCGTGCGCGCCGCATCCTGAGAAAAGCACCCGTGCGATCGGCAACGACGCGAAACATCGCTTACATCGGCCCGACAGGTCCCGCAGTCGAGAGGCGAAGTCCTGACAAAACAGGACCCGATAACGGGCATCGTCGGTGCCTGGGAAGAAGAGCGCTCATGCTCGGCCCAAGGTCTGGTCGACGGTCTGACCGGCGCCCTCCCTTTACTCTTTCCTCGCTAGGCTCGGCAAGCAAGGCGGGGAAGCCGCCTGGTTCTTTGATCCAGAAAGGGAAAGGGGAAAGAGATGGAGGGGAGGAGGTGAAAGCGACGGAGGAGTCCCCCAAGGGCAGAAAGCGAAAAGGCAAATGAGGAGTTAAAAGGAGGGGGAGAGTAGACGACAAGGTAAGCAAGAAACAAAGGCTGGGAGAGGAGATTCCATTCCAGGGGCAGGATCCAAGATCCCAAGAGGGGACCTTCGGTATGAGCTCGGTGGGGGAATTATTAATCTTATATGTAATTTTAATATTCAAATATGAATCCATCGAGAAGAAATGATCCGGAACGTGACATTGATTTGTTGCATAGAGAAATGCTCTCGAATCATCACTGGAGGTATAAATGATGCAATATAGAATTCAAAGATGGGGTAACAAGATTGAAGCAGCACTTGGCTGGCGGCTATTCTGATATATCTGCATGCCGACAGTGTCCACAAGAGATCCATCAGTTAATGAAACATTTTGCTAATTTCAAAATCGGAAAGAAAAGAATATCAAAAAAGAAAGCAGAGGTGGACCGCAGAGCTGCAGAACCACCTTCTATTACTCTAAGGAGTCAGAAGGAGCATCTATTCCTTCTGATAAGGAGGCATAGATGGAGGCTGCTATTCAGCAAGCTTATATGAACAAATGCAACTATAAGAGATGGCCAGCCAGAGCAGTAATTTGGACCATCAGCTTTTGAATCGAGATCGGAATCGAGCTCGAGCTTTGCAAGTATTGCAAGAAAATCTGAGATAGTTTAGGAAGATCTCAATCAGAGAGCCCATCAGGAGAGGCACCAGCCATATTGCATCCATGTTGGGAGCATTTAGCAGTAAAAGAAAGTATTCCAAGAATATTCCAGCAGAAACCATTATCCATGATATCGATTTGCATGCCCTTCCTAGTAAAGATTCCAAGCAACAGAGGATTGACATTATGCTAAAAAAAGATAAAAAGAAGGATATGTAACGGGCCATCGGATCCTGGTTTCATTTTAGTCATATCCCGCGCACGCAGTAGACAATCGATATTATCGCTCTGCTATTTCATCTATACAAGCTGATGGTGCAGGTATAAATCCTCCAAGATCGAGAGATATTTATGATCAGTTTCTGGATAGTAATAAGGAGCTAGAAAATTGGATTATCTCCTATCAGAGCAAGTGGCCCGTGTATGGATTGACAGTAATGTGTGATGGTTGGATTGGTCCTACGAAATGGAGTATCATCTTCTTGACTTATTGTGATAGAAAAACTTTTTTTCATAAATCTATTAATGCTTCAAATTAAGTACAAAATAGCAGTTATATTCTCAGATTGATGGAGGAGATGATTGATCAGGCGGGAGAACAGAATGTCGTGTAGATCATCATAGTTAATGGACCACAGTACAGAACCGTAGGGCAGATCTTGATGCAACGACGATGGCATATTTTCTCGATCTCTTATGCTGCACATTGTATTGACCTCGTGTTGATGGATATTGAAAAAATCTATAGGGTGCAAAAGATAATTGAGTCAACACTAACCATCACCAGATTCATCTATAACATACATGGATCTTATCATTGATGAGCTTTACTAGGGAAGAAATATTGAAATCAAAGATTACACGGTTTACTACAAATTATATAGCACTTGATAGTCTTCTTGACAAGAAAGTAGAGCTATGTCAGATGTGTCAGTCAGGAATGGCAGCAGAGCAGATATATCCTAGGACAAATACTGAGAAAAACAATGTCGAGAATTTAGTGATGAGACAGACATTCTGGCAGTGGGCTAAGAAGATAGTGAAGGCTATCAAGCCTCTATATGAGATACTTCGGGCCGTGGACTCTGAGACATATGCTCAGATAGGCTTCCTGTATTACATGATGCAAAGGACAACAGAAAAGATCCAAGAGACAGAACCAACACATGCTACTAAGTATATCTGGATCATTGATGGATGGAGTTATCAAATAAGTTCGAATTTGCATCTAGCAGGTACGCAGTAATTTATGAGCTCCCTAAAATTTTAAATTAAATTATATTTGTACAAATACACTTAACTAATTCTTAAAATATATATGCAACTTACTATCTGAATCCGATATTTCAATACTCTATACCGGACATTGCCATGAATAAATGCTTATATCTATCCTACGCAATATTATATACAAGATGAAGCCCGATCCAGATGTCGCAGCTATATGCCTAGAAGAAGTGAGTTAGATTAAAATTATTGAATGATGTTTATTAGCACTAATTTCAATTAGTACATGATAACAACACTTTTCTTTCAGACAATTTTTTAGGAAGGGCACAGATTCTTTTAAATCCACTATAGCCATCAAAAGTAAATCAAAAATGAATCCTGGTAGGTACTACTAAGTACTAAATCTAATATTAAATTCAAATTGATTTTTTAAATTTTGTTGAATCTAAAATTCTAAATAATTTAATGTCTTTTGCAGCTGAATGGCGGGTGTATTTTGATGGATCTGCAAAATATCTGAAAGTTCTTGCAATTAAGATCCTCTCCCAGATGGTGTCATCTAGTGGATGTGAGCACAATTGGTCTACATTTAACCTTATCCACTCCGAGCAGAGGAACCGTCTAAAACAAAAACACCTCAACGATCTTGTTTATGTACACTATAATTTAATGTTGAAACTAAAGTGCATTCAAGAGTAAGTTGAATTGAAAAACTCCGATCCCACTACAAGTACATATGTTGATGAGCATGAAAATCTAATAATTGGATGGGTCGTGAGTCAGCAGTAGGAGCCAAAACTTGATGAACCAGGATCGCCTCCTTGACCAGCCAGTTTTATAGCTAGCAAGGCTAGGGTGAATACTGAACAATGGACAACAAGCAATATTCCTCACACGACTCCAGCAAATACAGCACACCATCCCTCCCTGCCATCTATTCGGCCCAGAGACAGAGGAAAAGGAAGGTTGTTGCACCTCCATTGAAACACTCGGTTCATTCATATTCAGATACTAGAGAGAGTGGTGCTAGTGCTTCTTTAGATAGTAGAGGATCTGGTAATCACGGAAGGGCCGAAGGACAAGAGTCAGCCGCCTATTCATCTTCGATTCACTAGTAAGTCATAGTTTAGCCATGCCATACAGGATACAGACCATGAAACACCAGCTAGTAGATCCCGTGATGATACGATTCCATATAGGTGATGGGCTCCGCGAGGTCGTTCGGGACACGATATAGCTGCAACTCTTGCATATAGAGTAGGATCCATGAATATATCAGGATCATCCTCATATTCAAGATCCTTTTACCCGCAGCTACTGGCAGCTTGTAATCCATATGATTCATATGGTGCATCTGAGACATCATCTTCCAGTAGTTATTAATCCAGGCAACCCGAAGCATCTTATGGATCTGATTTTGCTATTGATATATTTGGATGGACCCCTGAATGGCTATATCATCAATCTCTGGATATCTCTCAGAGTCGAGACCTTAGTGAGGGATCTGCGATGAGTTACGATCCATCATGCATACCTCCTGGGATGACCTTACAGGAGTGTCATGCTACCTGGCTAAAGGGATTTACTGATTTTTCTACACAGTATATAAATGATCCCGATATTTATAGACATCGACACTCTACCCGATTCTAGATATCGGTATATAATTATATTTATATTTTGCCTTTCACTTTTATTAATTACTGATAATCTTACTTTAATTATCATTTTATAGTTTATTTTAATTAGAATTAATGTATTAGCATTGTTTAAATCCTAAACCCTAAACCTTGAACCCTAAACTCTAAATCCTAAATCCTAAAGGCCTACTAAACACTAAAACCTAAGGCTTAAATCCTAAAAAAACAAAAAAACCCAAAATCCATTAAAAAATTGGATGTGCCGGTTCATACCAGCACGCCCACCATACCGACCCAGCACCGATACGGGTCCTGGTACCGGTAGCAGGAACCTTGGCTCACATACTTCTGAAATATCACCATCCAAATCAAGGATCATTCCACTCTTGCTCAGCTCCTTCATACCATGATCTTCCATGTGGCCCAAGTGATAGTATCACAAGTGGTACACATCCTGCTACTGCTATCTCAAATTTTCAAGTCACAAGAGACCCCTCTATTCTGTACAAGTTATTCCCCAACCTCCTCCCTCTCATCACCAATATGGCTCCCTTGAAAATATTCAAAATACCACTCCCGGAATGACTACTGAAGCAATAGCCATTCCTCTCCACGTAGCCCAATGACATCAAATTTTTCTTCAACTCTGGGATGCACTTTACATTGGTGATAGTCTGCATCTTCCCATCGAACATATTCATTCTGATGGTCTCAATGCCAGCCACCTTGCAAAGATGATCATCTTCAAATGTCACTTTCCTCATCGATTTTGATATATATAGAAACCAAGACCGATACGGGATGTAATGGTGAGAACAGCTGAATCCAAGGTCCAAATCTTCATGCTGCTCCTATGACCATCGGAGACAACCAAGAAGTCATCCTCTACCTCACTATCAGCCACTGCACTTAGTAATTGAGATCCACTCTTCTCCACTTGCTTCTTCCAAAGCGGGCAATCCAGCTTGAAGTGCCCTAACTCCTTGTACTTGTCGCATCCAACTTCCTTCTTACCCTTCTAAGACTTAGACCATCCCCTAGACTTGCTCTTATCCCTGTATCTTCAAGACATCTCCCCCACAATCAAGCCCTCACAAGGAACTCCTTTCTTGGTTAACTTTTTCCATCGTTCATTAGACCTGAGTACCGAGAAAATATCTTTGTAAAACAGGATCTCCTTCCCATACAACAGCATAGTCACCAATGGATCAAACGAAAAGGGCTGTGAACATAGCAAAAGAACGCTCTTATCTTCCTCCTCTATCTTCACTCCAAGATTCAGCAAATCGTTGCTTAATTAGGATCGAACATCTAGATGTGCACCACAACATCTCCGCCTTCATACATCCGAAGGCTGTACAATCGCTTTTCAACATCAATTTTTATTACATATTTTATATATATATATAATGTGTGCAACTTCGACCATAATTCTCTTGGAGTCCTCTCTTCCAGCGCTAAATACAATGCCACATCAGCCAAACAACCTCTAACGGAGGCACACACCTGTTTCTCCAAAAACATCCACTGCCAATCACTCATCCCATTAGGCCTGTCCTCTAATGCCAAATCTAATTTCTGTTGGACCAATAGGTCCTCCACCCTGACCTTTAAAATGGAAAAATTCCATTTCCTATCAAATTTCTCAAAATCAACTTTAACACTGTTTTCCATAGCCAAATCCTACCACAAACAGCGAAATAACCAAGTAGATCTAAGGAAATACTTTGAAGGGGATGCTATAGAATTTTCTTCTGGTGAACTTCCTTGCTTCTATCTTCTTTCTTTGACCTAATGCTCTGATACCAACTGTAAGAGCACCTTGAAGTTCTGAAATCAGCAAGGATCTGCAAAAACTAGGACTTAGGACGTTCAAAATCAGCCAAGAATCCAAACCTTAGCATAGCCTCCACAAAATTCAGGATTTGTGAGCCTAATCTTTAAGATGAGAGGGCACATGGCACAAAAAAAAATTTCTATTGATTTTCCCACTTGAGAACACCACAAACAAAGCTTTCTTTGAACCTAGGGCTGGCCACCAAATGAGAAAGGTGGATGAGAGAGTCCCTAGGGATTGGGACTCTCTAGTGCTAAACCAAGGGAGGCAGTGCACATAAAGGGAGAAAGGGGAGATGGGGCGCATGGTTGCTGGGGGTTTTGCACATCTTGGGACACGTGAAGCAAAGGAAGAAGAAGAAGACAAAGGGGAAATCACGTTCGGGAAAAAAAGGGGATTCAATTCTGTGTTGAAACATCAAGTAACAATACACATATACATGGGTTTCATGGTCTAGTCTAGACATGTGGTTCCAAATCCAATCCAAACAACTCTCAAGCCAACTCTAAACATGAAAACACTCACCCATGGTCTAATACATTCTCATCTTTTTTGAGTCAAACCTAGCTCAAATACGAGTTAGTATCAAAACTCCTGAATCCCAGGCTTCGATACATGAAGACTACATACCTTCACCCTTGAGCCTAAACTAATCCTAGATTCTCTATGATAGCTCCATAGAGTCTAAACCTTGGCCTTTCCCTTGACCATCAGAGGCTTGGGAGCACCACATCTAAGCCTACAAGAATGTGGCATGCCGGCTTACATTCACATTGTGATCCTCTAGGAAATAAAAATAGTACTATATTGATTCTCTAGGATACCTTATAAAGCGAGCTTTCATAAATCTGGACTCTTGTCCGCCACTAATCTTTTGACATAGACTGGACATCCCCAAATCTTGAGATGGCCAAGACTCAGTTTCCTACCATACCATATCTCATACGGTGTGGTGGGCATGGATTTAGAGGTAACCATATTTAAAATATAAATGGAGGTCTATGGGGCATGTCCCCAAAGAAACAAAAATTGACTAGTGAAGCTCATCATGGACCGGACCATATCCAACATGATCCTATTTCTCATTTCTGATATCCCATTGAGTTGAGGTGTCATGAAAAATCTACTATAAAACTATGCCATTGTCCTTGAAATAACCCACGCAGAAATTCTCCATTAAGATATTCCCTATCTTGGTTTGACCAGAGAATCTTAAAAGATTTTCATGTTTGTTTTTCTAATTCATATATGAATTTCTAGAACTTTTCGAAGACTTCAGACTTGTCTCATAAGAAATACATACCCATACCATGAATAATCATCAGTAAAAATAATGAAATACTGATAACCATCCTAGGCCTGTACATCAAATGGCCTACACAGATCAGTATGTACCAAGGCAAGTAATTCAGTAACCCTTTTTCCATGTCCCACAAAGGGTAACTTTATGATTTTTTCTTGAAGATAAGATTCACAAACTAGATATGACTCATAATTAATTGAGCCAAGGATCCCATCCTTTTTCAGTTTGTTAATCATGTCTTCTCCAATATGACCAAGTCTAAAGTACTACATATACTTATGGTTAAGATCATCTATAGATCATCAGCATGTAAATGATAAAGACTATCAAGTAAAAAAGCTCTTACAATCAATTTATTTCTCAAATAAATAAAACAAAAATCTTTATTGAAATTAAATTCAAATCCATCCTGTGCTAGCATAGATACAGAAATCAAATTTTTGCTAGCAACAAGTACATAATAACAGTCTTTGAGAATCAATCTAAATCCTAACAATAATTACAGAGGGTAAGTTCCAACGGCAACTGCAGCAATCCTTGCTCTATTACTGACAAGCAGGATCATTTCTTCTCTCAACCCTCAACTTCCAACCAGACCCTGCATAGAAAAACATATGTGAGCACTTGAACCAAAATCTAATACCCTCTGAAGGTGCATCAGCCTTTTGTTTTTTCAAACTCTCTAGGAACAACAGACAATTTCTCTTCTAATGGCCATATGTATTGCAGTGGAAATACTTTTCCTTGCTAGTAGCAACCTTCAATTTCATCGGCTTATTCTCTTTCTTCTGCTTCTTCGCAAACATCTTGTAAGTAAACTTTTTCTTAGACGAACATACCTTCTCCGTAGCTAAAACAATACCCCTTGAACTCTTCAAGATCCCCTCATTACTTATCAGCATGTTTATCAACCCAAATGTAGTTCAATTTGTTCATATTATAATTCATTACAAACTAAGCAAATGAACTAGTAAGGGACTGGAGGATCAAATCCACTTACAGTTTCTTATGAATAGGAATGCCCAGCTTCTCAAGTTGTTCAATATCCTTGATCATTGTCAAACAATGATTGTAGACTGACTGCCCTTTGCACATTTTAGTATAAAAAAACCTTTTGGAGACTTCAAAATATATAATGGCTCTGCTCACCATACAACTCTTGCAGGTAAGCAATTACAGCCTTAGCAGTAAGCATGTCCTCATGCTGGCTTTGCAACTCATTTGACATAAAAACCAGTATGTAACACTTCACCATGTTGTCATCCTCCATCCATTTCCTCTATGATGCCATTTGACGAGCACTTAGATGGTCAAGTAAAATGGGGGTCCTAGTCAAACGCATAACCCAACTTTTTCGAAATTAAGACTAATCTTGAGATCTCTGAACCAATCCTTGTAGTTAAGGCCAATCAGTCAGTTAGACTCTAAAACGCAAGCTAATGGATTAGAGGCTAACATGATTCACTGCGAGAATAGAGATTCAAGTAAAATATTCGTACTCAATTTTTAAATTTATTTTAACTTTAAAAAATAAATTAGACTTCCACTACTTTCACGAATCTCTCAATCTCGTGGAGATACGAAAACCCCTATGCAACTAAGATTTTTAATGGATACTATGGTCCAACCGATATGTGCACCATACCTAACAGATATTGGTAACAAGCTATACCGATGAGTAGACAACTTTTATCCAATGCTTCTCAAGCATGTTGCAGCGACTCAATCTTTAAGTCATGAAGTCTCATCGTACCCGATTATTGGTCGGGTCCTTAGATAAGCCAGACCCCCTGTTCATGTATAGGTAAAGTCATCATTGGATCCCTCACCGTGCTTGGTTATTGGATCCAATCCCATCAAGACCTAGCAACATCTCATGTTAATAGAGTGGCTGCATCTTCTCGGTGCAACTGAATCACTATAACTAGCCAAGAACAAACGATACCAGTAGAATGCCCGTACTCCTACAACGGTGAAAAACTTAGGACTTAATATTTATGAAGAGGTTTGGATTCAAGTCTCATCTAAGATAGTTAGCACAATCTCATGTTTGACTATCAAGTTCAAGTCAGCACAATCTCTTGTTTGACAAACCTAATCAGCATAGATGAACACAAATCACTAAGCAACCTTATTCAAAATTTAATCGATCAAGTTAACCAGGTAAGTGAGATCGATGAGAGGTAACCCAATGCTTATCTTGGACATCAACTGAGTTGGTCAGGTAAGCATAGTTCCAATTAAAAACCACCATTCGAGACTTGTCTTAAATACCAATAGGTCAATTAGAATTGAATAGCCACCTACTAGCCCGAGCTCGATCCACTGAGCCAAATTAGGTCTTGAGATAATCAATTCATATCATGATGTGACCAGCTATAACTAAACTCGATCTTGAGCTTGTTTGGCCAAATCCTAATAATTGTTGATGAGGTTCGATCAACTACTCAAGAATCAATAAGGGTTATAACATGATCTAATCAAAATCCTAATTATAATCCAATTACTAGATCTAATTGTTCTAACCATATCCTCATCCATAAACTTAAAATTCAGATCCTAAAAACATTTTTTAATCATATTTAAGTACATAAATTAATGATTTATGATCTTGAAATATTATTCAGATCTAAACCTAATATCCTATATCACATATATGATGTTTTAGATTTAAAAACTATTATATATCACATATATAATTTTCAAATCTAAAACTAGCATGGCACATATCTCATACATGCAAAATCAGATCTAAAATAATGATTAAAACAATTTGAAAATACTTTTCAAAAAATCAGTTTGTACCGTATTAGAACAACCTTTACAACATAAAGAACAAACCTTATATCAGTCCGATGCAAACCTTCATCATTTTAATTTCAAATCTAATAATGAACATAATATATCTCATATACCAAAATTTCAAATCTTAAGTTATTAATTTTAAGTTTCGAAAATTGTTTTCAAAACCAATCAATCCTATGCTAAAACAACGTTTGCAATATAACGGATTAACCTTATACCAAGACAATCTTATTTCAACACGATCGATTTAATCAATCCTATCTTTCATATATGAAAAGAAATCAGATCTGAATCTATTTCATACATGTTAGAAAACCTGGCTCTAATACCATTATTAGTTTCCTAGATGATAGGCATTCTAAATTTTTTTCAGGTTACTTTAACCTAGTGGAAGCATGTATGGAAACATTTTTCATATAAAGTATGTAGATCTAAAAGATATATCACCTACAGATCATATAACATGCTAAAAGAAATTTAATATGTAGATCTGAAATCAGAAAATTCAGAAAGAAAGACATTCAAACTTACCTCATGCACTTTCCTTCTTCTTCATCGACGGGATCAAATTCGGCGGATTCCCAAAATTTCTATCAGAGTCGCGAACATGCCTGGCCTCTTCTGGTATCCACACGGAGCATACTACTGATCAAAACACCAATGTTATTGGTATGCTAGCACCTTGCAAGCACGGCTTCTTGAATCAAATATGTTCTCCTAGAATCCGAAAAGGAAGGCTGCAGTGCGAACCCTTCATGCATATCAAGGAAGATTGAACTCGGGTACTATTATGGTCCAGTGACCCGACCTCATAACAAAGAGGTCTATTCAAACAACTATAACCACATTCAGTTACCGTAACCACCATTCGGTTACAACTACACCTATAAATAAGGGTAAGAGGGAACCTCCAAGGGTAAGCAAGGTCCTGGGAAAAAAGGTCTAAGACCATCAAGCCCAGACTAGGCCACCTTATTCACTCCTTTTCCATCTATGCTTTTCATTGAATTCTCCATTCTGTTGCCTAGACCACCCACTGACTTGAGCGTCGGAGTGTTCCTCAATCGAAATCCGGTCCGGAGACCTTTTGCAGGTGTCAACACAGGTGATTTAGCCACAACAGACACCAAAGGGAAAGAACCAACCTCCCTACTCCTCTCTCTTTAAACTCTCTCTCAACCAAAGTTTTGGGCATGGGAATGAAGAAGAACAGAAGGGGCGGTGGAAGGAGAATAGCGCGAAAAAATTTCTGCGATAAAAAATCAGCCAGCCCCTCTCTTCCTCTTTATTTGTTGCACAAACCAATTCCCTACACCCCATATCCTGATAAAACCAATCCTAAACCAACTCCATTCAAATTAGAAATCTAGTTAAGATAGGTTTTATCAAGAATTTGAAAAAATAGTCCAAAACAGAAAGTTTGCGCCTCCTCTTCTTTTCTCACGCATGCAAAAGAAGGGGCACCAATTTCAACATCCCTTCTCAATTTCACATGCCAATTTGAAGAGAGAAACCCGGCGGACCTGGGTTCAAGCATCTTGGTTCGATTGGATTTCAATTTGGATTCAATTCGAATCCAATTCGATAAGAAGAATAGCGCGAAAAAATTTCTACGATAAAAAATCAGCCAGCCCCTCTCTTCCTCTTTATTTGTTGCACAAACCAATTCCCTACGCCCCATGATAAAACCAATCCTAAACCAACTCCATTCAAATTAGAAATCTAGTTAAGATAGGTTATATCAAGAATTTGAAAAAATAGTCCGAAACAGAAAGTTTGCGCCTCCTCTTCTTTTCTCATGCATGCAAAAGAAGGGGCACCAATTTCAACGTCCCTTCTCAATTTCACATGCCAATTTGAAGAGAAAAACCCAGTGGACTTGGGTTCAAGCATCTTGGTTCGATTGGATTTCAATTTGGATTAAATTCGGATCCAATTCGGATCCAATTCGAATCAAATTCGAAAAGACTGTCAATCCTAATCCAATTAAGATTCAATCAAAGTCCTACTTAGATAATTGAACCCAATTAGCTTAAAATTAGATCAAGTCTAATTAAATTAAATCTGGTTTAAATTAATTAGGACTTGATCCATAATTTAATTAAGCACAATTATATTGCAAAACTTTCAATTAAGTTCCATATACTAGCAATTAGCAGTTTATAAATTTATAACTTTTACAAATTGATCCAAATCATCAATCCAATTGATAATTTGATCATGATCCAAGCTTTTGATTAAGTCAAGCTCCTTTTGTATATAACCCTTAGGTTCTATTCTATCTAATAGTAAGACATATCATGATCTCTATCTTAGTATCATCGAAACTCTTCTGATGGACTGGAATGATTCCAACTTAACCCAACAAGGATCATTGATCCAAAAATGATCTTGGTAAATTCTCACAACCCATCAATGACACCTAACAATATGTAGTGACAACCCAGTAGAACACAGAGATGAACTCCTAGGTATAGTTACCGTATGATCAAGTTCTTCTATCGAGAGTCCCGATAGGATCCAGATCATAAAAACTCATCAAATCCTAAACATCAATCATATGCAAGACTTAATTAGCTGGAACCCAATCGTAAATCTCATGAAAACTTCTTTCCATTATCGCATTGCTATGGCTACAGACTTAAGAGCTCAACCTCTTAGGCACTCCTCAACTACTAAGACTAATAGATCACTTACAAATGCACACCCTACTCTTACAGTGAACCTACGGTAGCCAACGAACACCGCAAGGCCCTAAATAGTTAGAAACTATGTTTATGTACTGTCAAACAACAGTAACCCCATTATGAACAGTCAAGATAGTGCAAGTCAAAGAACTACTCACATAACTACAGCATCGAGATAGTCACTGACGAGTATACATCCAAATGACTTCTTGTTCTTGGTCACGCTCAGTACCGTTGTTCTCTAACAACTACTTGCACTCTAAATCCAATGTCCTTACACTGTAGACTCGAAACTCGTCTACCTAAAAAGGAAAGCGATCCGTGCACGATCTTGATAGATCAATCACCGTCCTCGTAATGATCCAATGATCGAAAAAATTTATGATTTAATCTATAATGACACATGTCTCAAATTCTCAACTCTTAAGAATATGTATCATTGTCCATTAACTCCTTGATGATTCATAGACATATCACATATGAATGAAAAAAAAAATATCTATTTTATTAATTTCAATAAATCAGGTACAAAAATATGATTTATAAATAATACAATGTGTCATGCCAACTTGGCTTCTAGAGCATACATCTAAAAATTGAATGCATGGAAATGAGCGTCGAATAATTCCTCCTTAGGTTGCCTAAAGATATGTTGCTATGGAATTTTAACTTCCCCTAGATGCAAGGATCCTAAGTCAGACTTAGTCTTCTTGCCAAGGCCGAGGGCCAAGTAAGGCCAAGGGTCACAGTACTATATTGGTGCACCCAAGACTACCAGAGCTTAACTACCGAGGGCAAGGCGAATCTTCGCCAAGGCCAACGTCAACTAAGCTGAGGGTCACAAGGCACTATCTCAACCCACTTGAAGGGAGCCGAACCTTTGATGCCATAGGGGGAGTGATCCTTTGTTGAGATCAAAGGTTAATCAGATCGAAAAGACTCGATGGCATAGCTCTATCCTACCTGAGAGATGGTTGGCCTCAAATGCTAGCAATCGACCTCGGGTGCTGGATCTTTAGCATGCACCTTTTCCATGTAAAGATTGCCAGCAGTATGGGGATTGAAGCCTTTCCCATCAAAGATCCCACCCCTATGTTATTGTCTAAAGAACTATCATATACAAAGACAACATGTAACTAGTGTTGTTCCATTAAAAAATCCAAGAGCCTAGAAAGCTAATAACAATGTCCAATTTTAAAAACTATGCTTATTAAAATACTTCTCATGAACCGCGTCATAGATATTTGATTAATGTTCTATTTGAGTAAATCCTTCACATTTAAACATTCCAATAGGTGAAGGGCCCGATGCAAAGAATCGGGAAGGCCAAGGGGGACCCGAATACGGCCTTGCCTCGTCCAGGTGATAGCGGGTGACCGCCTGTGCCGACGTCCAACCTAGAGATCCTCGAGATGCCGAGGGTGGGGGGTTAGCCTTACACCATCAACCATACGTACTTATGTATATCATATACATATGCACATGCATGACACACAAAAACACTCATATACATATATGGGAGTAAAGATTAGAATACTTCCTATTTGAGCGGGATGATCAAATAATTTAGCAAACCCAAAAATATAAATCCAGTTTTGTGCAAAACTTCAATCATGTTGAGATTTTTGGTGTTTTGTTGACAAATAGCAGCCATGAGGCCAATAAATCAAACTATTAAAACTGCTTTTGATTTTATGATGAACAATTTAATCAATTTTAGGATATGCTGATGACAGGTTGATTTTGTAATCAACTGGGATGTGTATGCTGGATGCATGGGTCAGTTCACCAAGCCATTCAGATACTGGTAGAACATTGAGTAACCTCTAAACAGGGATAACTGGATCCAGGAACTCTCAAGGCAGAAACCCCTTTCAGGAATTCATGCAAATGAGAAGAAGCTCAGGGATCACCAGTGTCATGACAACCACCCTTTTGAGTCTGTTCACTAGGTCTATAAGGAAGATTATTTTTATAGAAGAATAAGTTAGCATCTTTTAACTCTAAGCAGATAAGACTATGATAAAATTCAATGCAAGTGATCCAGCCATGAATTCAGCAGATTGTTTAAAATTTTTGGGTTCCTTTTATATCAAATATGCTTGAAAGAGGATCAAAAATGATCTCAAGTAACAGTCAATGCCATATAAACTTCCTAGTTGCAAGAAAAGCTTAAATGCCATACCAGAAGAAGCTAAAATAAATCAGAGCAAAGCTACTTGCAAAGATAAGCCCAAAATGAATACACTAAAATGACTCTAGTATAGTAAGCAAGACCAACAAAAAATAGAAAACTGATATATGAGCTATTATTGGAGGAAAAACAAAAGCTTGATATAACTATAGTCAGAGATATGTGAAAGAAAAAGGCAGAAAAATTCTTGATTGGTATTGTCAAAGAAAAGGCTAAAGGCAATGGATTTCAATGACGAAAAAATTGATTTCTCTCTCATGATAGATGATATGTTTTTCTTGCAATATAGACTTTAAAGTTTTCACATGCTAGAGCAGACCAATAACCACCTGAGGCTTTTGATTCACCAATATGATAAAGAAATATTATATATGGTTAAGGGTGGTAAAAGAACCAGAAAATGTTATGTGAGAAAATTTGGTGCTTGCAACACTCATTTGAAGTGAGGAAAAAAAGACAATAATACCTTTCACATTCTTGCATTCATTGTGTCCCATGCATCGTTTTTCAGCCTAGTGTAAAATAAATAAGCTCCAATAATTTTCTATGGAATGATCTTTGTGCCATCGGATGACATTATCTACATGATCATTGTAGAACAAAGGGCACAAGAATACTGGGTAAATATTTACAAACACAGCAGTTTTCAAATGACTAAATTGAGTAAAAAATTTCATGATGGTGTATTTGCATGTATAATCAACATGACTTATTCTTTGAAGATGCTCAATAAGTAGGGCTGACAAAATAAATAGGACCTATCATTACCACTTGATGTAAGCTAATTTTATCATTCCTAACAAATTTTATTTTTCAATAAGAATTATGAAGTTGTACAAATTCATCTATACTTGATGATTGGTTACAGAAGGGAAGCTTCATTGATAGTTAGAAGTGTCTCATACACAATAAGGATTGCTTTCAACATTGTACAAGCCATATCTAACCAGTTATAAAAATAAGCAAATGTAAGAATTCATCATGAAAAATATCATGATGCACAGGAGCTTATTGACTCCGTGTGTTCGACAATTTAATTTGTACTAGATGGTTAATTTAGCAACTAAACTTATTAGGAAAACCATGAGAACTATAACACTATAATCTTATTGTTGCCACCAAATCACCCATGGCTGAAGCTTTGACGGCATTGGGCATCCCACTCGCGCTTCTGATCCTACTCCCGGGCGTGGATTGGACACCTGCAAAAATCCCGGACCAGATTTCTGGCGGGGGACACTCCGACACTCAAGTCAGTGGACGGTTTAGGCATCAACAGAAAGAAGAATTCAAGAATAGCATAGATGGAAAAGGAAGTGAGTAGAGTGGAGTGGCCTCAGACCTTGCTTACCCTTGGAGTGTCCCCTCTTACCCTATTTATAGAGGTTGTAATAACAGAATATGGTTGAAGTGGTTGTAACTGAATAACCGAATAACCGAATGTGGTTGTAACAGAATAACAGAATATGGTTGTAACCACATAACCGAATAACCGAAGTGGTTGTAACCGAATAAACGAATAACCAAATGTAGTTGTAATCGAATAACAGAATAACAGAATATGGTTGTAACCACATAACCGAATAACCGAAGTGGTTGTAACCGAATAACAGAATAACAGAATATGGCTGTAACCACATAACCGAATAACCGAAGTGGTTGTAACCGAATAACCGAAGTGGTTGGCCTTGGTGGGCCTTGGGCATTGATGGGCCTTAATGGGCCTTGATGGGCCTTGGACCTTTATGGGTCTGGATGACAGGGACATAACACAATCTGTTGCCATCAAATCATCCGTAGCTGAAGCTTCAACGGCGTCAGGCATCCCGCTCGCGCTTTTGATCCTACTCCCGGGCGCGGATTGGACACCTGCAAAAGACCCCGGCCCAGATTTCCGGCAGGGGACACTCCGACGCTCAAATCAGTGGACGGTCTAGGCATCAACAGAATGGAGAATTCAAGAATAGCATAGATGGAAAAGGAAGTGAGTAGAGTGGAGTGGCCTCAGACCTTGCTTACCCTTGGAGTGTCCCCTCTTACCCTATTTATAGAAGTTGTAATAACAGAATATGGTTGAAGTGGTTGTAACTGAATAACCGAATAACCGAATGTGGTTGTAACAGAATAACAGAATATGGTTGTAACCACATAACCGAATAACCGAAGTGGTTGTAACCGAATAATCGAATAACCAAATGTGGTTGTAACCGAATAACAGAATATGGTTGTAACCACATAACCGAATAACCGAAGTGGTTGTAACCGAATAACAGAATATGGTTATAACCACATAACCAAATAACCGAAGTGGTTGAAACCGAATAACCGAAATGGTTGGCCTTGGTGGGCCTTGGGCCTTGATGGGCCTTAATGGGCCTTGTTGGGCCTTGGGCCTTTAATGGGCCTGGATGAGAGGGACATAACACAAGCCCCCACTCCCGAGCTGAAAAATATTGCCAGTGAAATGTTCTGACTTCATTTTCAGTGAAGGGAGTAATAAATAATAGCCTTTGCACTTTGTTAGTTGGCTAATTAGATCTGCCTTTGATAGAAAATAAGATAGACAAGTCAGATCATCAATAAGCTGCCGATTGATAGTGATAGAGAATAAGATAAACAAGTCAGATCATCAATAAGCTGCCGATTGATAGTGATAGAGAATAAGATAAACAAGTCAGATCATTAATAAGCTGCTGATTGATAGTGATAGAGAATATGATAGGCATGTCAGATCATCAATAAGCTGCTGAGTAATATATGTTGATTTAGATGCACTTTGATGCGTCACCGGATTTGCCACAAGATAGACCATGTAGGTCATCCCTGAATAAAGATTGGGCCATTTTGGCACTTCATCAAATTTATAGTAGTGTAAATTATATGGATCATTTCTGAATTTTTGATAGAGAATAAGACATGCTTATCAGGCCCACCTCGACATTTCGTAAGGTAGATCGAGTAGATCATCCTTATACCCTTTAATTAAAGATTAAGATAGGCTGATCGGGCCCACCTCAGCATTTCGTAGAGTAGATCACGGAGATCATTCTCATGTCTTTTAGAAATAGAATTAAGATAGGCTGATCATGCTGACCTAGGCACTTCGTGAGGTAGATCACGGAGATTATCCTCATGCCTTTTTGATTAAGATGGACTGGTTAAGCCCAACTCGGTACTTCGTAGGGTAGATCACGGAGATCATCCTTATGCCTTTGATAATAAGATAGGCTTCAATGAGCCTTCCCTTGGACTTCAGTGGGCCCTGATAAGATAGGCTTCAGTGAGCCTTTTCATAGACCTCAGTGGGCCCTAATAAAATAGGCATTGGTGAGCCTTTTCATGGGCTTCGGTGGGCCCTGATAAGATTTTAGCCATTTAAGAAGAGTTTGGCCATTAAGACATTGGCCTTCAAGAAGAGATTGGCCATTAAGAGGATATCCGCATTCAAGAAGATATCGGCCTTCAAGAAGAGACCGGCCATTAAAATGATATCGGCCTTCAAGAGATCGGCCATTAAGAGGATATCCGCATTCAAGAAGATATCGGCCTTCAAGAAGAGACCGGCCATTAAAAGGATATCGGCCTTCAAGAGATCGGCCATTAAAAGGATATCGACTATTAAAAAGATATCAGCCTTCAAGAAAATATTAGTCTTGAAGAAAATATTGGCCTTTAGAGATTCCTGCAAAACAAATTCCTGACCGAGATTCCTCCGGTAGGAGACACTCCACCGTTCAAGTCAGTAGAGTTCGAACAATAAAATGGAGAACTCTTTGATAAATGAAAGAAGTCTGAGTGATATGATGGTTTACCTCGGAGATTTCCCATACCTTTTCTCAAGGCTGTCCAGTTATCAGATTTCTTGATTTCAATGGACTTGGCCGGGCCTAGGATCATTGTGGGCTTTTATGGGAGCGCTCCACCTTCTTTACCCGGGATGCTTCTTGACTCGTTCTCCCGAACTCTGCTTCCATGGCATCCGAGGCGTGTAGTGCGAGGGTGCTCAGTGTCGATCAGGTGGAGGGCATAAAGCATCCGAATATCCAAAGCTAGGGGGATGAAGAGAGCGATGATGGGGACCCGCCAAGGCTGTGGGTGCAACATGGGATGTACCCGGGAATGGCCTTCACGAGGAGCGTCGGCGACTCGACGGCGGAGAATATTGGTGTCATCGCCGTGCCGGAGGTCATGGCGGTGAAGATCACGCCGAACCATCTGTTCTTCGTCGTCGTGACAACATTACAGTCCTTAATGGGACCGAAGAGCTCGAAGGCTTGGAGGGTCTCGCGTGTGGCGTCCCAGTCGAGGCCATGGACGAAGATCTTGCGATGGGAGACATCGCTGTCATTATTTCCCTGCCATGGCTCCAAACGGAGAAATGCTCATTGCTTCCTACACCAGGACCAACTTCAACAAGCCTCAGAAGCCTCGGAGGATTCCAATAGAGGGCCTCCAGAGGACGATGTCCATTCTCCCCCTTGAGCTAAGCAAAGAGGGAATGGACACAGCTTCCACCCATCTCGGAAGTGGAAGATGCCAGCGGTGAGTGCCGCAGATGTCCGAGGAGTGCACTCCCAGGTACATCCGCCATGTCCGGGAGAAGTTTACCGGTAAGTGGATATGTGGGCTGTGCTCGGAGGCCGTGGACGACGGCTATCGAGTAGTCGCCGGAGGCGTGGGGCTTCAGATCCAAGTGCTAGAGCCCATCCCCGTCGCCTGCAGTGCCGGGCCACCGGAAGCACCGCTCCAGCGGCCGGCGGCACGCTCGCAGCATCGCGTCCTCGTCGACGATGGGTGGTGTGAAGAAACCGCACAGGTTCCGGCCAGGGACAACAATCTGGCGAGATCCGGTGGCCGTGATGCGGAGATCGGAGGCAGTGGAGGCAGTCAAGGGCGGGCAGGCCGGAGGACTCATCATCGGGATCCCAATGCCGCTCTGGCCACTAGAGGCGTCGCCGCCTTCACCGTCGAAGAGAACAGGGTCGTGGTCGTGGGCGGCAGCGGTGGTTATGCTTCTTCCTATTCTGTCTGCTCTCGCTTTCCCTTGCAGCGGCAACCGATAAACCACGCATCGGAGCGTCGGCCGCCACCGGATCCTCCGCCGACTAGATCCACCACCAGACTTGCCACCGGCGAGATCTGCCATCAGATCCGGCGGTGGGAAGGTGCAACGATCTCTCAGCATCCATCCGAGGTCACTTTTTTTTTTTTTGAATTCTCCTTTCCAAGAGGAATCGATCATGACCCCCTACTTGGCACGCCAATCGGTTGATGCTAAATCTTTGTTGACCGGATGGAGTGGTTCTTTCGCCGGATTGCCGTCGACCGGTACCTGCAAAAGAAGTCCCTGACTGGAGATTTTCCGGCGGAGGACACTCCGATGCCTAAGTCAGCAAGAGCCCAAGCAACAGCAGAATGGAGAGTTTTGAAAGCAAGGAGGAAAAGTGAAATTTGCAAATGTCAAGAAAAAGAGAAAGCCCCCATCCCCTGAGTGTCCCCTCTTACCAGTATTTATAGGCTTCAATGCAACCACTTACGGTTATGGAGGTTAACGAACGTAACCACTTCATAACTGTAAGTAGTGGCTATCAGAAAAACCATTACACTCGGGATTTGTTCAATCTGAAGTTTCGAAGCATGTGGGTGGTTGCAACAACCCAAACAGATTTTAACTGTTTGTCCAAGAAACCCACACGCTCCAGAATCTTCTTTCTTTAAGCATGGATCCGAAGTGAACTTTACATTCTCTTTAGTAGCACTCTTGAAAGAAATGTTAGCTTCACACTTTGGATTCTTTTGGATGTAACAAAAATAAATACTTACAATCTCCAGATCATATTGAGAGAATAAAGCCGAAGATATTCGCCTGGGAGATCAGGTCTTCGGATCAAGACAATTGTACGAAGCCGAAGACAATGGAATAAATAAACTTGGCTTAGAACCATAGATAAGGATGTTAGACTAAGTCTTCGGATCAAGGTGGATGTACGAAGCCGAAGATTCAGAGTTTAATAATATCTTCCATAACGGACATAAACATATTAAGCATGGTCTTCGGACCGAGATAATGATACGAAGCCGAAAACATGGAGTAATAAACATGTTAGGTATGGTCTTCGGATTAAGATGGTAATATGAAACCGAAGACCTCTTCTTTTGCCAACTGATGTGACCAATAAAATAAGAGAAAAATAATTAATTGGACTAAAATTGGATATCATAACACTTATCATATCTTACTGAGAATATCAAAAATGATCAGGTTGGCATGCCATATTATTCTAATACAATCAGAAGAACTTTGATGCAACACCTGGACCATGCCATGTGCCATGGTACACATTACAAGTCAATGCTAGAAAGTGAGTACAAGTTTTTTTAAAGGACCATTGTTGCACTCTGTTACCATGGCAAGGACCCTCTGGATCACCTGCATGAATAAGACCCAAGTCTAATGGATGGCTCCCCATGTTAATTGCTAACCAAAAGAACCTTCAAATACAAGTCATGGCAGAATAAATCCCCCAAGTGAATAGCCAGACACATGAAACTGAACTGAATGTATCATCCACATACTAGATTAATGTCAAAGCAAAATTCTGGTAGCCTTTAGAACAAGCCAAACAAAGGGAAGAGAAATGCCCAAACCTTGTGCAGTGCCATGAGAGCTGGGCAACGAGGAAGATGACTCGATCTGTGCATCCACCCACCCATGTACACTCACAGATCTCATTATATAAGGATCTGTACTAGCAGAATAAGATCTTCCACCCCCATCACCACCACCTCTTCCATTGTTGCCACCACAACACCCACGTTCCGGAATCAGAACTCCTGCTAAAAAAGGTGAGCTTGCTGCAAAATTTCCAACCCTCTGGCTGTCGAAGAAGGGGACTGGCGGTGAGGCTGATGAATAGACCCCATGAATACTGCCGGGAGCTCCAAGCGGACCACTTTTTGACTTGGGCCGCCTATGATGAGGTGGGGGCACCGGCCTCCCAACCCCATCACCTGAAATGGGGCTAAAGATCCACTTCTCTGCATCCTCCCATTTTGAAGGCAATGTCCTCCCATTGTTGAATGGCAGCAAAGCCCCACCGCCCACATACCTCCGGCTGCTGTTCACCGGCAGCGGCACCCGCTCGGAGCTCCACCCCTTCTGGTACCCAGCAGCTCCAACACCGTGACGGTAATTTGGCGTCCCGGGGCTAGGGAATGTGCCCGATCGGCTGCGGGACGAGGCAGCCGAGCTCTGCTTCATGCCTGCTCCTAAGCCACCAACAAGGATGCCTGGGGACAGGAGAGCAGCATCAGACCCCTGGCTATTGAGGTCAACGGAGGCAGGCCTGCGCCTCCGGGGCTTCCTGCCGGGCAAGGGGGCGGCTTCAGATCTGGACAGGGGGTTCTTGCATTCTAAGAGAAAAAAGAACAAAAGCTAGCAATTTAGGATAAGGTTACGATAAAATTCCAAACTTTAAAAGAAGGAGAGGGAGTTTAGGGTGCTCTGTACCTACTGGGGCATGGGAAAAGGAATGCTGTGATGGGTCTTGGCTTTCTTTTTCCTCCTGTTCTTCTTCTGCCTGTAGTGAATCCTCCTCTAGCTCTGTGAAACCTGAAAAGCTTAAGAGCCTGCTCTGATCCCACACAAAAGGGGGGGACTTGGGAGTGATTTTACTGAATGGCACGGCAGTAGAGGATGGTAACTGGTACTGACCCTTGGGGGGCTGCGTGGTGAGAGAACCAGGGAAAGGGAAAGGTGAGGAGGCACCTTTCTCCGGATGTGGATCTAGTCCAGCTCCACCGCAGAACTCGCGTCCCGCCAAATGCTGTATCAATCACAAAAAAGGATAGATGCCTCTCAAATCTCACTTAAGCCAACCAAATCTTGGCTACAGAGTGTGAAAAAAAAAGCAATACGACGGAAACGAAACGATAAGTTCCCATCTTTTCCCTCCCTCTCTCTCTCCTTTCTTTTTTTTCCTTTATTTCTTTTGTTTTTTAACCCATCGTTGAGCATTGGATTCGAGTAGCTTTGCATTATTTTATTTGGATTAAATGTTTTATTGTCATATGAGCGGCAGATTCATTGACTTCCGCAGCGAAAATACCAAATTTCTCGTTTTATTCCTTCACAAGAAACGAAACTTCGAAGAAGAACTCGTACATAAATTTATATAACAACCATCACTGCACATTTCCTCCATCCAAAATTAAAAAGTAAAATGGGAAAGGAGTGGGAAAGAGATGGGAAGATAACCAAGGCGGAGAGCTGGGAAAAGAAGTGGTTGGGGTCGGATCCGAAAGAGCAACGGTCAGCGGCACTGCCGGAGGGGGAGGAAAAGAGGTTGCCGGCACTACAGGCGCCGGCGTTACCGTTATCGGCGGAATGGTGGTCGGAGGAGTAGAGAATCGCGGAATCTGGATTCTCCTCCGAGGCTCTCCTCCTCGTCCCTCCCGCTCTCAAATGCCGCCTTCAGCCTCTTCTTCCCCTCATCCCTCCTCTCCTCTCTTCCCAATTCCTCGGCTCCGAAGCCTAACCCTAATCCCGGCATCCTCCCTCCACGTTCCCTCGAGATGCCCACAAAATTGTGTGAATTGAGACCGTGAGAGAGAGACGGAGAGAGAGTTCTTAAGAATTCTTTTAACTGATTCGATGGCGGGTGGGGGTCGGGAATGGGGGTTCGTTTTTTGAGTCTCCAGTAAGCGGAGCTAAGCTTTCGGCTTTGTGTCTCCTGGTTTTTTATCCGCGATAGTGGTATGGCACTGAAGATAACGGCAGAAAAGTGAAAAATAGCTTTAAACATGCAACGGCTTAGCGAGTCAGCTGATGTATTCGTCTGCTACGGGGAGGGCATACGAAAATATATGAATAGAATTCTAGTAAAAAATAATAATTTTTTTTAAATAATATTAAAAAATTTAAAAAAAAAATAGGTATGATACTATATATTTATAAAAATAGATATTTTTAGCTGATGTGGACTTACGATGCCAAAAACATCTACCACGTGGTATACGGGTTGGCAGCTGGGTTGAAATCATTTTTGGAAAAGATGATTTCATGCCTCTAGCAGGATACGTAGTTGCCTGAGAAATCATCATTGGTAAAGACGATTTCAATCCAGCCAATTTCCTAAATTCTTTAAATATTCTTATAAAAAATAAATTTAAATAACTATGAATGACATTTTCATAATTAAATGAATGATATTTTGTAATTAAATCAAAGATTATGAAGGACATTTTGGGAACTAATTGCTCATCATTTTTTATCCAATTCTAAAAAATTTAATTTTCAAAATACCTTTCGTAATATTTGGTTTAACTACGAAAATACCATTCATTTAATTACGAAAATATCATTCATAGTTCATTTTTTTAAAAATATTTAGAAAATTAAATAAAAACACCTCATAAATGCCTCTGCACCCCATAAATACTGTTTTTCAAATTAAATTTTAATCTAATAAAATTTAAAAAAATATATACAAAATTTAAAAGATATTATAACATTAATTGAAAATAAAATTAATTAAAAATATTATAATAATATATTATACTATATTTTTAAATTATAATAAATATTTTATATTCTAAAATATAATAAATTTATTATAATTTATTATATTATATAATAGCATAAAAAAATTAAAAAAAATAAAAAATAAAAAATAATCACCATATTGATACCATTCGGTCGCTAGCCCCATACCTGTTCGGTCGACAGCCCGGTGTCAGTCCGATCCTTTGCTTAGGAAGGACGGTCAGACTGGTGACCAAATCCCGGTCCGACCGTCGGTCTGGATATCGGTTCGGTCACTAGGATCCGACTACCGGTCCAACCGCGAGAATCCTGCCACCGGTCTAGCCCCAGTCATGCCGCAGATCCCCAGAGCATGCTTTTCAATTTAAGAGAGGAACCAGAGCGACACAAGGGAAGAAGGCCAGAGAGGAGGGCAAGACCACCTCGGCCAACACCATCCCAGCTCGTCCTCATCTTCCACTCACACTATATTCACTCCTCCTAGCATGGAGCTCATCCAGAGGAGCTCGACCAGGAGGATCTGTTCCCCTGGATCGCCACTGACTTGACCGTCAGAGTGCCCCCGTCGGAATTCCCGGCCCGGGTCACTGACGTTGCTTCCTTGCAGGTCTCAAGGCACCGGAGGCATTCCCAGGCGGGCGGACCGACATACCCGACGCCATCAGCAGCTACGGGCCACGACGATCCGGGCGGTAATAGATTGGCGCGCCAGGAAGGGGGCGTAGAACGACACTCGATCCAGTTCAAGCCCCGCTCAACCGGACCACCGGGGGGACGATGACCACCCGGGCTAGGGGAGCTTCTCCCGGCCGTGCGAAGGCATCCCCTTCTCACGGGAACCCGCACGAACCGAAGACAGAAGTGGAGCCACCTACTCTGATCCAGCCACCCCCACCAGAGGCCCAGCTGGCCGCACTTGCCCGACAGATGCAAGTTCTTGCCACGACAGTGTGCCAGCTCCAGTACCAGCAGACAGGGACCCTGGCGACCCATGCAACAACTCCCCGCGATAGCCTACGCTCCTTCCAAGGAGGGCTGTCGCAGCCGCGGGCCATCACTGACAACCGAGGCAGCCATCAAGCTCCGATGAAAAGACAACGAGCCGGCTCTGTTGACGGAGAGAGCCACTCACTAAACCTCAGGTGGGAGGTGCCCAGACCCCGCCGAGGCAAGAAAAGTAAGACCTCCCACCACGGGTGCCGCGCATCCATGTCACTTTCTCTGTCTCCTTCGGCGGAGGGGTTCCCTGATGAAGCAGCCAGGCGCGCGACGGGTAGGCACCTGGAGGAGCATGAACGCAAGCTGGCAGAGTTCAATTGCCGGTTCGCCAGCATGCCGGGCTCTGCTAGTGAGCCAGCGGGCTACGAAGCCCTTTCCCCATTCTTCCAAGAAATCCAAGCAGAGCCGATCCCGCACCAGTTCCGGATGCCGCAGGTGGATCCTTACGACGGGACCACATACCCCCTAGACCACCTGGAAAGCTACCGGACCCTCATGAGGGTCCAGGGGGCCACCGATGCTTTGCTGTGCGTCGCCTTCCCCGTCACTCTCCGGAAGGCGACTCGAGTATAGTTCTCCTGCCTCAAGACGGAGAGCATTAACTCCTTCGCCCGGTTGGGGCAGAAGTTCGTGGCTCACTTCGACGTTTGCCGAAGGATGCCATGTGAGGCGGGCAGCCTCTTTTCCATCAGGCAACAGGATCAGGAGCCGCTGCAGGATTACGTGGCTCGTTTCAAGGCTGCCGCCCTGGAGATCTACTGTTTGGAGGAGCCGGTCGCCATGCTAGCCCTGAAGCGAGGGCTCAAGACCTCCCGCTTGGTATACTCGTTCGACAAAAAGCCTCCGAAGTCTTACTCCGAGCTCCTCATCCGTGCCTAGAAGTACATTCATGCCGAGGAGGCGGATCGTACCCGGTGGGAGCTTGACGGGAAGTCACCAAAGAGGCCCGTGCCCACCGAAGCGCCTGGGGTGTAGAAGCCAACGCCGTTGGCTCAGAGCTTCTGCCCTGGGCAGGGGCCAAGGACCACTCCTATCCCTAAAAGGAATCTCACTCCCCTTCTCGCCCCGAGGACAAAGATCCTCATGGAGGTCAAGGGCCGGACCGACTTGAGGCACCCACCACTATTAAAGCCATCTGCCACCCGTAACAAGTCAAAGTATTGTCGCTTCCATCGCGACCACGATCACGATACCGAGGAATGCTGCGACCTTAAGTGGGAGATTGAGGAACTCATCGAGAAAGGCTACCTCGGGAGGTATGTGGGAGGCAGATCCCAGGTGGAATCCCAAGCACTTGTCACCCTTCCACCAGTCCCAGCGGTCGACGATCGCCCTACTGAGAAACCGGTGGGGATGATACACTAGGAGACTGGGAGTGCCTCTAAGAAGGCCTGGGGGGGCAAGGAGCAGAAAAGCTCCCGAGTGTTCTGAGAGCCTACCACAACGCCCAGAGCGGCAACGGGCAAAGCGCCATTCAATCTCGTCTTCAGCACGGAGATAGTGATTCCAGTTGAGCTCGGCGCGCTCCCTCCTCGACCTGGACCACCTCAAAGAAAAGGGGGTCAGAGCCTCGCTTTGGGTGGCGGCGCACCGGTAACAGGTCGCCCGACGTCATAACACCCGGGTGAAGTTGAAGATCTTCCGACCTGGCGACCTTAGACATCTCAATCCAGAGAGCGCAGCAAATTCCCGCCGAATTGAGAAGGCCCCTACGAAGTGGCCGAGGCTCTCCTACGGAGAGCCCACTATCTCGAGGACCTGGATGGAACCAGATTCCTCCCGGACATGGAATGCTTGTAATCTGAGGAGTTACTGCCAACAGTGTAAGTTCCCCCTCCTTTTGAAATGAAGATCATTTTCCTGTGCAATGGTTTATTTACCTTGTAGGAATAACAAAGACCGGACGACCTCCGGCACCGATGAGCCCAGCTCCCCGGCAAAAAAGACCGGACGACCTCCGGCACCAACGAGCCCAACTCCCCGGCATCAAAGACCGGACGACCTCCGGCACCGGCGAGCCCAGCTCCCCGGCAACAAAGACCGAACAACCTTCGGCGCCGGCGAGCCCAGCTCCCTGGCATCAAAGACCGGACGACCTCCGGCACCGGCGAGCCCAGCTCCCCGGCATCAAAGACCGGACGACCTCCCCCCCGGCATCAAAGACCGGACGACCTCCGGCACCGGCGAGCCCAGCTCCCCGGCAACAAAGACCGGATGACCTCCGGCACCGGCGAGCCCAGCTCCCCGGCATCAAAGACCGGACGACCTCCGGCACCGGCGAGCCCAGCTCCCCAGTGAAGGACCTGGGAAGCCCTCAGGCACTCGACGCCTTCGAGCCCAGCTCCGAGATGCCTTCTCAAATCATCGACGTCCTCGAGCCCAGCTCCAGGATGACTGCACAACACCGGAGCTCAGATCTCCGGCCAAGGGAACTCTCTCGACCACTGCGCCCACGAGCCCAACTCCAAGGCACCATCTCAAGTTCTCTTCGTCTTCGGGCCCAGCTCCAAGACGCTTGCTCGAGACCGAACCTCAGATCTCCGGCCAGGGGCACCCCCGAGCCACACAACTCGTCATCGACAACGCCCCCGGGCTCGACCTCACGATGACAGCTAAAATCGGGCCCTGTCCTCCGCCAGGTCCGCTCTCGCAAGCCCGGGACGCCTAGGCCGGAGCCGAGCGCGAGCCTCCACCCAAGGCGGACCCCTCGAGATCGAGACCCGTGGCCAGGAGTTGAGCCTAGCCTCCTCCACCGCGAGGCGCCCCTTCAAGCTCAGGTCTCCTGGGCTGGACAGCATCATCGCCAATCAAATACCAGATCCCACGACCCTCCGGTACAAAAGATCTGGGAAGCCCCCAAGCACTGGCGAGCCTAGCTCCCCGGCATCAAAGCACAGAGAAGAGTGCTCTGGCACAAAGACCTGGGATGCCCCCAGGCACCGGCGAGCCTAGCTCCCCGGCATCAATGACCGGATGACCCTCCGGCACCAAAGGCCGGATGACCCTCAGGCACCGGCGAGCCCAGCTCCCCGGCAAAGGACCTGGGAAACCCCAGGTACTTAGTGCCTCCGAGCCCAACTCCAGGACACCAAGGCCTAGAACTCAGATTTCTAGTGCCGCAATTCTCAAGCGTCAATGTCCTCAAGACTGGCTCCGAGACACTAAGGCTCAAGACTCAGACTTCCAACACCAAGGATCTCAGCCTTCGATGTCTCCAAGCCCGACTCCAAGATGGTGACCACTGAATTATGCTCCTCAGCAGTTGAGTCCAAGGTTGACATCCTTCATCGGCATGACCTCGAGCTCAGCGCCGGGCCCGTGCCAGTCGAAGTCCTTGGCTCCCCTCCCGGACCTCCCTACACCGAGAAGAGAGAAGTAGCAAAGAAAGGGGGGACATTCCACATTGCAGACGACGGAGACACCATGATTACAAAAGTGCATTTCATTACTGGGAGAACCAATTACATTATCTTCCGGGCCTCGACAGGCCGGTGGCCAGGTCAAGAAAAGAGAAAATGTACAAGTACAAAAAGAAGAAAAATCCTATCCTAAGGGGCTGGCTCCTTTCCCGGGCGGCGCACTATTGGGACCTCTCCCTCCTTCACCTTCGCAGGAGGAGCAGGTTCAGCCGCTGAGGCCACTGGGGTCGGACTGACTGCCTCCGGCCGCGGTGCAGGTGTCGCCCTCGCCACCGTCGGTGTCAGATCCCCAGGGCCAGGTGCTTCCGAGGTCGTTGGAGCCTGAGCCTCGGTTGAAGCAGCTTCTTGCTTTGTCGCCACTGTCATCGTTGCGGAGGAAGCCTTCTTCCCCGGGACTTGAAGTGCGGCCAGCTGCTCCTTGGACAGAACTCCCCGCTACTATGACCGGCAGTATGCGAACCCCTTGGTGAAGGAGTCCGTCGCCACCTCCCGGAAGATCTTGAGGTACTCTAGGGTCGCCTTGAAGGCAGCCACAGCATCAGCGGCTACCTTCTCTGCAGCCTCGGCCTGGCGCCGGACCTCTTCCAGCTCTACCTTTAGGTGCTCGGACAAACGGATGGCCGTCGCCAGCACCTTCTCGGTAGTTTCAGTGGAGCGGTGGGAAAGAGTGGCCTTCTCCTCTGCATCGGCAGCTCTCTTCTCGGCCGCAGCCACCTTCTTCTCAGCGGAGGTGGCCCTCTCTCTGGCCGCCTTCGACTCGGCTCGAAGCTCCTTCAGCCAGGCCTGCTTGGACTCGAGCTCATTATCGAGCTCCTTCCTTATTTTGGCCGCTTCAGCAGCTTCGGTCCGGAGGCTCTTCACATTCTTGCTAGCCTCCCGAACCTCCGCATCCTTGCGGCCTACTTCAGCTTTGAGGGACGCGAGCTCGGCTCCCTGCTCTCTATCCCTCCTTGCCCAATTGCGACAGTAATCCCTTATGAGGATCAGCTCCCGCCCTTGCTGCAGTCGAAAGAGCCAGGTCAACAACAGGCTAATGGAGATGGAGACAGAAAGATGTCAAAGTCAAGGGGAATTACTTACGGCATACAGCTGGGCGAACGACGCCGTGATGATGTCATCGAGGAGTCGCCCATTCCCCTCACTCCTGTCGCATGACTGGACCGAGAAGTCCATCATGCGCTCCGCCAGGCTCGTGTCCTTCATCAAGGACACGTTCGGGCCCAGCCAGAAAGGGACTCGGTGGTAGTCCCTCTCCCGTGTTCCCGTCGGTTTGGCTCCTTCGGCGGTAGAAGGCTCCCTTAGCACCAACTGGGAGATTGGCACCATATCGGACCGAACTTGGGGCGTCAGCATGACTTCTTGCCCCTCCTGTCCTCCTCGGCACTGGCGACCTCCGAGGAGGGGGGGTCGACTTGGCAGCAGCGGTGGCTGACCTCGCGCGGACAACCACATTGGGCTCGACCACCCTCTTCCGCCTGCGCTCCTGTACCGGCGCATTCGTCTCTGCCTGCACCGACACGTCCGCCCCAGCCGGCACCAACCTCGCCCCATTCTCAACTCGGGCTCTCTTCAGCGTTGGCTCGGCAGCCTCAGTGGCCTGCTCCCGCTCTTAGGAGAACGAGAGCAGCTCGTCTATCGAGAACTTCATTGCTGCACCAAGACAGAAACAAGGTCAGACCCAAAAAAAAAAAAAGAAAGAAAAAGAAGAGGAAAAAAAGGAAAAAGAGAAAAAGAAAAAGAAGGGGATGGCCAAGTGGGACTCACTCGACTCCAATGCCGGGCCCACCCCGGCCTCACGGAGATTTTGTTCGGACAGCAAAACCTCGAGCGAGGGGATCTCTGCTGATCTGAGTTGCTTGTACAGTTCGACGTCGGCCTCCTCGACGACAGAGTTCTGGTTTGGAGATCGATCTGGATCACTCCAGACCCAGTCAACCCCCTCTACGGAAGCAAAGAAGAACCTACTCTTCTATCCCTTAATGGAAGAGGGGAGGACAAACTTTATTCCCCGAGGGCGGGAGGAAAGAGACCACCACCCCTCCTTGGTGGGGTGGCGTTTTAAGGTGAAAAATGTCCTAAAGAGGGAGAAACGGGCAACAATCCTGTGAAAATGGTACAAGACTATGAAGGCAAAAATGGTCCTGACGGCGTTGGGGACCAACCGGGCCGGGACAAGATGATAGTTAGCCAGAAATGAAAGGAAGAAGGGGTGAAGAGGAAAATGGAGGCCCCCAGCGAAGGCCTCCTCGTAAAGGGCACTCCGCCTAGGACCAGTGGAAGTCACCCGCTCCCCCGGACGAGGAACGGAGAAACGGACATACTCGGGGATCTTGTAGGCTTTCCGGATGGCCAGCAGATCTTCAGAGGTAATCACCGAGGCAATCCCTCCGTGACCCGTCGACCGAGAAGGTTCAGGCTCAGTAAGGACTCGAGGAGGAGGAGGAGACCCGGATTCCCTGATGATTACCAGACCCGGGGCAGGCCGCCTACTAAACTCGAACCTCGCCGCCTCCATCTCCTCGTCGGAGGAAGAGGGAGTCCTCGGCCGGGAGGGTCCGGCTTCGGCTTGGCGAAAAGGACGGAACTTCGGACCAAAGCGATCCATGGAGGGGAGAGACAAGAAGGAAGAAGAAAAAGGACAAGAGGGATCCTAAAATGACTCCCACGAGGCGAGAAGAGGAGGCTAACCTGCAAAAACTCTAGAAGGACGCCGGCAGCCGAAGGGGATGAGGGAGATGAAGAAGCTCCTGCAAGGTATTGGGCGCGCGGAGTTTGAATGAGGGTAAGCTTCTAAAAAACTTGCCCCTCCTTCCGGAACTACCTGCACCTGACCATACCTTTGCAGCCCCCCAGAAGGCGCCCACCGCGTGTCGACCATCCATTGGACCCGTGCGCCCATCAAGCTGCGGTCGCTACCACTTCCGCGCCTGCTTTGACGGCCCCCCTCCTGCGTGGCCATGTGGCATCCTCCCACAAGCTCATAAGACTGCAGAGCGAGGCACCACCGATTTTAGCCATTATTGCGCCCGATTTCTTCGCCTTTCCACGTCAACGCCATAATTACGCCCTTCGCCCCAAGCGTCGCGCGTTAATTGGCCTCAGGCGTGGGGGGCAAATGATATGGTTAGAACGCTGATGTGGCACGAGGTAGCGGACGTCGAGTCCCCATCAGGTGCCACAACAAGCTTTCAACATGAGCGCCTTTGCCGAGCTGAGCTTCCCTGAGGCAACACCTCTGCCCGCCAAAGGCAAGCTCCGTCCTCCGCCAGGTCTGTTCCCACAAGCCCGGAACACCTAGGCCGGAGCCGAGTCTGAGTTCTCACCCAAGGCGGATCCCTCGAGATCGGGTCCCGTGGTCAGGAGTCGAGCTTAGCCTCCTCCGCCACGAGGCGCCCCTCCGAGCTTAGGTCCCCTGGGCTGGGTGGCACCCCGGCACCGAGCTCGTCTAAGGTTGGGCCCCGTGGTCAGGAGTCGAGCTCAGCCTCCTCCGCCACGAGGCGCCCCTCCGCGACCGAGCTCAGTCCACCTCCGTCCTGCCGAGCAGCACCCAGGCGAGTCTACCACAGACAGGCCCTGCCTCTCCAGCTCGGCCCTCTGTTCAAGCCAATATGCTGGCCGACAAGGGAGCCATACCTCTCTTCCGAGGACAGTGGCGATGCTCCTGAGGGCCATACGATACCAACCATGCCGCAATCAAGGCGCCATACCCTCCATCGATCTGTCGTACAACCAAAGAATAGACCCAACTAGAGAGCAGGATCCCAAGACCGGCGGCTCGCCGATCGAGACCCTGACAGACTCCCAGGAGAGGGATAAGCAGAAGGGATGTCAGAAATCTACGGAGGCTTCCCCGACTGTCACAACAGGAGAGACGTCCCATCCACGTCACGGTACCTCACCGTACACGACAGCAGGGGGAGATCCCAAAGCAAACCAAGGTAGAAACTCCCGCCAAAAAATAAGCAAAGAAAGGTATCGGCATCTAACCCCAAAAGGGAGAGATCCCCAAAGCATGCTTTTCAATTCAAAAGAGGAACCAGAGCGACACAAGGGAAGAAGGCCAGAGAGGAGGGCAAGACCACCTTGGCCAACACCATTCCAAGCTCATCCTCATCTTCCACTCACACTATATTCACTCCTCCTAGCATGGAGCTCATCTAGAGGGGCTCGACCAGAAGGATCTGTTCCCCTGGATCGCCACTGACTTGACCGTCGGAGTGTTCCTGCCGGAATCCCCGGCCTGGGTCACTGACGTTGCTTCCTTGCAGGTCCCAAGGCACCGGAGGCGTTCCCAGGCGGGCGGAAGTGACACACCCGATGCCATCAGCAGTTACGGGCCACGACGATCCGGGAGGCAACAAAAGGTATTTTGAAAATTAAATTTTTTAAAATCATATCAAAAGCAATGAACAATTAATTTCCAAAATGCCCTTTATAATATTTGGTTTGATTACAAAAATGTTATTCGTTTAATTATGAAAATGCTATTCTTAGTTGTTTGAATTTATTTTCTAAAAGAGTATTTAGAAAATTTAAGAAATTGGCTGAGTTGAAATCATCTTTAGAAAGACGATTTCAAATTGAGAAATCATCTTTACCAAAAATGATTTCTCAGGCAGCCACTTATCGCAGTAGCTGGGGGCGGCTGGGGGAGTGAAGCAGCTGGTGGCGGCTGGGGGAGCGATCGGGGAGCTTGAAATTATCTTTTGGAAAGACGATTTTTCAGCGTGAAATCATCTTTTTCTTTCCAACTGGCAGCCCACCTGCCACGTAGCAGGTATTTTTGGTGCCGCGTGTCCACGTCAGGTAAAAATATCTATTTCCGTAAATATACGGTACGATACCTATTTTCGTAATTTTTTTAAAACATTATTTTAAAAACAACTCAAAAAATAGTTACGACAAGATTTATTTTTTTTATTTATCAAAAACAAGAAAAGTAAAAAATAGTTTTAAAATATAAAGGCCTTTTCATTCTAAAATTTTAAAATTTTCTGTCGGTCATTAGAGGGTTGGTTACATGGCATCCCATTACTGGAATTTTAAGTTCGTGAGTGAGTTTGATGTAGCGGATCTGCCACCGTATAAGGATGTCAGAGGTTGAAAGAATAGGATAAGAGGCTGAGATTGATAACTATTGGTGACTGGGACTTGGGAGTGGGGAATGTTGAGATAATGATCCTCTTTTTCGTTTTCCACGGAGTAATGTAAGCTTGACTGTTCTTTGCAAATTTTTTGTCGGTAAAACTTTTGGGTGTTGCCGTGTTGGGTGCCGAGCGTTGGGCTGACGGAAAGGACACGGGAAATTTTTGGTTGCGGTGCGGTGGATTTTTTTGGGAGGTTCGCGGCGAGTGGGGCCCGCCTGCATCTTGTGTCGAGGTCTGGAAACCGAGAAACTGCTAGACGGAACTGATCCATGGACCAGTCCAATAGGCAGTCGCCATAGTACCCTTCTCTCATTTAAATAAGTCAAGATAAAAACAGAAGTCAAAATTTAGTATGTTATCCACGTGGCTCCGGATGTTAGACTGGTACACTGGACCGGATCAAGCTAATAAATTCTCGTAATGTTTGCTTCCTTATTCTCACTTAAAATAAATTTTTATTTCAACCTATTCTCTAAACAACTATGAAAATCAAAATAAATTTGTTGCTGCAGAATCACCGAGATCGGACCTCTTCTGGTTCTTCTTTTCTGAGAGCTTGCAAAATAGAGAATGCTTGGTATCGGGAATTCTGGCGAAGACACCCCGATGATCAAATCAGTGGAACGATCGTGGAAAACGAAAGATCTCTGAGATGGAGAGCTTGGGGGACTCTCCATCTGCCAGAGGGTGAGAAGATAGGAAGAGAAGACCTATAATAAAAAGAGATGGGCTCCGAGAGTTACTTGGGGTCTGCTTTCTTTACGATATATAGGCATGGAGTAACGCCAAAATTTGTTAGAGAGGAGATCAAAAAAGATCGATTTGGCCCCAGAAGGATCTGGAGAGTGGCCACGTGGCGCCTAGACAGGATGGCGTCATGAAAGTAGTGGAGCAGTGTTGCTGACATGGCAGGATTCCGTTGTAACAAAAGGGATTTCTGGAATTCTCTAGGCCCCGAAGGCAAGTCGGTCAGACGCCGACTGGAAGGACCAGTCGGTCATCCGAAGAGGAGTACCTCAGCAGAAGTGGGTCAGTCGTACCTTAGCAAAAGTGGGTCAGTCGGACCTCTTATTCAATGGGTCGACCTTGGACCTCTCATTCAGTGGGTCGACCTCCAGGTTGGTCGGCCTTCTGGGTGGTCAGCCTTCTGCTGGTCGGCCTCTTGGGTGGTCGACCTCCAGGTTGGTCGGCCTTCTGGGTGGTCGGCCTTCTAGGTGTAATAGTTGCCCCCTGCTCTTGGTCTTTGGAAGGGTTCACACCCTTAAAGGGTGAGAGCAACTTAAAAAGTCGTTCGGATTGTTATCTGGATCTCCTTCGTACCTGCATTCCGAGAAACGTACTTGGGATGGAATCAGATGGACTGTGAGAGGGCGCGAGGGTGTGGAGACGGTAGCGGGCCGAACCTGACACGGAGATGCCACGGGAGCGTGCTGGGGTGCGGAGACGTCCGACGACCATGGGAGCGCGCTAGGGCGCGGGCCTGGTGCAGAGATGGCTTTGGTCGTTGGGCTGCCCCCCAGCATGCGGATGCTGGAGCTGACGCGGGGCAAGCGACGGGCACGGAGACGTCCGACGGCCGCGGGAATGCGTCGGGGCATGGAACAGGCCGACGGGCCAGACCTGGCATGGAGCTGGCCGACGGTGGGGCAATCAGATGACGCAGGGGCACGCTAAGGCACGGAATAGGCCGACGAGCCAGACCCGGAGCGGAGATGCCGCGGGGGCGCGCTAAGGCGCGGAACAGGCCGACGGGCGACTGGGGGCGCATTCGGGTGCAAAGGTTATGGGTGGCGCGGAGAGGTCCGACGATTGGCTGGGGGCGTCCGACGACAGCGGGAAGCACGGGGAGCGCACGAAGGTGGCCGGGGAAGCGCGCGGAGCCGACGCGGGGGCGTCCGGATGCGCGAAGGTGGCCTGGGGGGCGCGCGGAGCTGACGCGAGGGCATGCTCGGGCGCGGAGGTGAGTGCGGAGATGGCCGCAAGGGCGTGCGGGTTGTCCGACGGTCGGCTGGGGCGCGCTCGAGCACGGAGAAGGCCACGAGTGATGTGGAGAGGTCCAGCGGGCACGTGGAGGCGGCCTGGGGGGTGCGCAAAGCCGATGCGAGGGCATGCTCGAGCGCGGAGACGGCCGCAAGGGCACGCGGGCTGTCTGACGGCCGGCTGGGGGCGCGCTTGGGTGCGGAGAAGGCCACGGGTGGCGCGGAGAGGTCCAGCAGCCGGTTGGGGTCATGCTCGGGCGTGGAAGCCTGGCGCGGAGATGTTCACGGGAGTGCGAAGATGCCTGCGGGGACGCGGGCCTGGGAGCGCGCAGACGCCGGAGCCTGGCGCAGAGCAGGCCGACCGTGGGCATCCGGATCTAGTGGAGCTGACCGCGGGCTAGAGCAAGACCTGTGCTGGCAGTGGCTGAAGCGGGTTCAGCCCTTCCTCTAGTGCCAATTTGTTGCTGTAAAATCACCAGGGTCGAACCTCTTCCTAGTTCTTCCTCTCCGAAAGCTTGCAAAATAAAGAATGCCTGGTGCCAGGGATTCCGGCGAAGACACTCCAACGATCAAGTCAGTGGGACGATCGTGGGGAACGAAAGACCTCTGAGATGGGGAGCTTGGGGGACTCTCCATCTGCTAAAGGGTGGGAAGATGAGAAGAGAAGACCCATAATGAAAAGAGATGGGTTCCGAGAGTTACCTGGGGTCTGCTTTCTTTACCTTATATAGGCATGGAGTAATGCCAAAATCTGTTAGAGAGGAGATCGAAAAAGACCGATTTGCCCCCAGAAGGATCTGGAGAGTGGCCACGTGGTGCCTGGACAGGACGGCATCGTGGGAGTAGTGGAGCTGTGTTGCTGACATGGCAGGATTCCGTTGTAACAAAAGGGGTTTCTGGAATTCTCTAGGCCCCGAAGGCAAGTCGGTCGGACGCCGACCAGAAGGGCCAGTCGGTCATCCAAAGAGGAGTACCTTAGCAAAAGTGGGTCAACCGTATCTTAGCAGAAGTGGGTCAGTCGTACCTCAGCAGAAGTGGGTCAGTCGTACCTCAGCAGAAGTGGGTCAGTCGGACCTCTCATTCAGTGGGTCGACCTTGGACCTCTCCTTCAGTGGGTCGACCTCCAGGTTGGTCGGCCTTTTGGGTAGTCAGCCTTCTGGGTGGTCGACCTCCAGGTTGGTCGGCCTTTTGGGTGGTCGGCCTTCTTCTGGTCAGCCTTCCACGGTCGGCCTTCTGGGTGTAACAAAATTATTTAAAATAAATTATTTCTATTAATTCCTGGTATTATAAAATAACCATTTCATAGTGAATCATAGAATAGTTTATTTTAAATTATTTACTTTCTATACAGTGAGCCCTACAATATTTATTATACTAGAATAAAATTATTATTCCAAATTTTCAATCAAATATAAATATGGAATAACAAGGATGAATAACTATTCTTAAAGACTTGATATTCCTATTCGAGGAAAAAATTTTCTTGCATCCAAAAACTATCGTAGAGCGCAGGATAGCCCACATCTTGGAAAGGTTCCATATTCACTTCCCTTCATTTTAGAAGGCTTCCCCACCTCAAAAAATATTGAAGAGAAATTCTTTGTACACCAAGGTGGTGTAGGAAATCTAACATGGTGCGTGATGTGACCAAATCGCTGACGTAGAGCTAGGAGCCTGACATGGAGCCCCCATCGGACGCCATGCGGGATTACCACCATAGGCCCCTTCACCGGGTTGAGCCCCCGATACCAGCGAGGCCGCCCGTCAAAAGCTGGGCTCCGTCCTCCGCCAGGTCGGTACCAGCCAGGTCGGTACCCGCCAGGTCGGGGCGCCTAGGTCGGAGCCGATCTCAAATCCCACCAGAGGCAGACCTTCCGAGCCCGAGCTCGGGTCCTGCGGTCCGGAGTCGAGCTCAAGCCTCCTCCACCATGCGGGACCCCTTTCGAGGCTGGGTCCCCTAGTCTGGGCGCACCTTAGCGACCTCAGCCAGTTCAAGCTCAATCAAAGCTGGGCCACTCTGGCCTGGTGCCGAGCTCGGCCCCTCTCCGCACAGCCGAGCCGCCACAAGGCGGGTCCCCTGCAGGTGGGCCCCATCTTCCCAACTCGGTCTCCAACGCAAGTCAAGATGTCAACCGCCAAGGGAGCAGCACCTCCTAGCCGAAGACAGTGGCGGACCCCCGGAGGAACGTACGACAGCACCCGCCACGTCACCATTAATGCCCACGGCCGCCATTCATACCAGGAAGAAGGAAAGCTCACATCAAAGCACTGTGCCCCCTACCGACTTGCTATACGACCAGGAAAAAGATACCAAGGAGTGTGATTCCCAAGAGCGGCGGCGCGACAGTCGAGGCCCCTGCCAGGCTTCTAGGAAGGGACAAATCGAAGGAATGTCAGAAGATTGTGAAAGCTTTCCTAGATACCCAATAAAGAAGGCGTACCGTTCATGGCACAACGTCACATCACACCCATCTGCCAACATGGGAGGACCCCGAGGCAAGCCACAAAAAAGGACCCAGCCAGTGTAAGCAAAAAGGAGGTAATAACGCTCATTTTTTCGGAATTCCAAGTAAGAACAACACAACCACCACAAAGAGAGGAACCAGAGCAACACAAGGGAAGAAGGCCAGAGAGGAGGGCAAGACCACCTCGGCCAACACCATTCCCAACTCGTCCTCATCTTCCACTCACACTATATTCACTCATAGCATGGAGCTCATCTAGAGGGGCTCGACCAAGAGGATCTATTCCCCTGGATCGTCACTGACTTGACCGTCGGACTACCCCCGCCAGAATCCCTGGCCCGGGTAACTGGCGTTGCTTCCTTGCAGGTCCTGAGGCACCGGAGGCGTTCCCTGGTGGGCGGACGCGACACACCCGATGCCATCAGCAGCTATGGGCCACGATGATCTGGGCGGCAATAGATTAGCGTGCCAAGTAGGGGGGACAAAACGACACTTCCTCCAGTTCAAGTCCTGCTTAGCCGGTCCACTGGGGGGATGGTGACCACCCCGGCAAGGGGAGCTTCTCCCAACCGTGCGGAGGCATCCCCTTCTCGCGGGAACCAGCATGGACCTGAGGCGGAAGTGCCTGCCCCGATTCAACCTCCCCCACTGGAGCCCCAGCTGACCGCACTTGCCCAGCAGATGCACACTTTCAGTACGGCGGTGCGCCAGCTCCAGCATCAGCACCAAAATCAGTCCCTGGCTACCCACCAGCAGCCAAAGACCCCTGCGGCTCACGCCGCAGCACTCCGCGATAGTCTGCGTTCCTTCCACGGGAGGCCCTCCTAGCCGTAGACAGTTACAGACCCCCGGGGTACCCATCAAGCCCCAGGGGAGCAACGGCGAGCCAGCTCCACCGAAGAAGAAAGCTGCTCACCGCACCTTGATCGGGGGGCACCCAGACCTCGTCAAGGCTAGAAGGGCATGGCTCCCTGTCATGGGTGCCACGTGTCCGCATCGCCTTCGCCGCCCCCCTCGGTAGAGGGGTCCACAGATGAAGCCATCAGACGCATGGCGGAGAAGCGCCTGGAGGAGCACGATCGCAAGTTAGAGGAGTTTGCCCGCCGGTTCGCCAACTTGCCTGGCTCCACTAGTGAGCCGGTAGGCTATGACGCCCGCCCTTCTTTCACCCAGGAGATCCAAACGGAGCCAATTCCTTGTCGGTTATGCATGCCGCAGGTGGATCCCTAAGATGGGACCACCGACCCCTTGGACCACTTGGAAAGCTACCGGGCCCTCATGAGGGTCCAGGGGGCCACTGACGCCCTTCTGTGCGTCGCCTTCCCTGCTACCCTTCGGAAGGCCACTCGAGTGTGGTTCACCCGCCTTGAGTCGGAAAGTATCAGTTCTTTTGCCCAGCTACGGCAGAAGTTCGTGGTCCATTTCGACACCTACCGGAAGATGCCACGTGAGGTACATAGCCTCTTCTCCATCAGGCAGCAAGACCACGAGCCGCTACAAGACTACGTGGCCCGCTTCAAAGCTGCTGCCTTGGAGATCTACAATCTAGAGGAGCCGGTGGCGATGCTGGCTCTAAGGCGAGGGCTCAGGACTTCCCGCCTGACCTACTCGCCTGACAAGAAGCCCTCGAAGACTTACGCCGAGCTGCTCTTCCGGGCCCAGAAGTATATCCGCACCAAGGAGGCTGATTGCACGAGGCGGGAGCTTAATGGGAAGCCACTAAGGAGGCTGGCACCCACCGAGAAGCCTGAAGCGCGGAGGTCGGGACCACCAGCTCAGAGCTCCCGACCGGTGCCAAGGCCAAGGAAGCTCCCGTCCCTCAGGGGAACTTCACTCCCCTTCTCGTCCCAAGAATGAAGATTCTCATGGAGATTGAGGGCGAGACTTATCTGAGACGTCCTCGACCACTGAAGCCATCCTACACCTGTGACAAGACGAAGTACTGCCGCTTCTATCGTGACCATGGGCACGACACCGAGGAATGCCGCAACCTCAAATGGGAAATTGAAGAACTCATTAAAAGGGGCTACCTCGGAAAATATATGGGGGGCAGACCTCAACCAGAGTCCCAGGTGCTCGTTGCTCTCCCGCTAGCTCCAGTCATCGACAACCGCCCCACCGAGAAGCTGGTAGGCATGATCTCCTGGGAAGCGGAGCGCGTGTCCAAGAGAACCCGGGGGGCAGGGAACTCTGAGAATGTACTCCCCTTTATGAGGAAAGGGGATAATGGGGAGAAAAATATAAATAATGATACTGTGGTCGTTGAGATGACAATCGCAAAGCATCATGTAAAGCGCATCATGGTAGATAGTAGAAGCTCTACGGATGTACTTTTTTATGATGCTTTCTCCTGGATGAATTTCTCTCTCACTCAACTCAAGCCAGTATTTACTCCCCTTGTTGGTTTCACAGGAGACTCTATAAGAGTAGAGGGGGAAATCACTCTCCCAGTCACTGTCGGGACCCCACCTCGGCGGAGTACTGTCATGATGACATTCACGGTTGTCAGGCTTCCTTCGCCTTACAACATGATCTTGGGCCAACCTGGGCTTAACCTCCTCGATGCCGTCCTCTCTACCAAGAGGTTGCTTGTCCAGTTCCCAACCCCTTATGGCATGGGGGAGATGAGGGGTATGCCCCGGCCAGTGCAGCACTGCTTCCAAACACTCCCCAGGGCCCAGGTGCCCGAGGAGGATTCCAGGGCGGACGAGCTCGACCAGAGGGCCCAAGACCCAAGAGGAGGCCCGGCCGAGTGCCTGCATTCGTACCAGCTCAGAGCCGACCAGGCGAAAACCGTGCAGATCGGAGCCCAGCTACCCGAGGAGGATAGGGCTTCGCTATTGGAGTTCCAGCGAGCAAATGTAGATGTGTTCGCCTGGACGGCGGTCGACATGCCAGGTATTCCCCCTGAAGTCATCACCCATAAACTTAGTGTTGATCCGAAGTACATGCCAGTTTGACAGAAGAAGAGAAGCTTTGCCCTAGAAAGGCAAGTGGTCATCAACGAGGAAGTTGAGAAACTCCTCGCCGCCGAATTCGTCCAAGAGGTGCAATACCCGAGTTGGCTGGCAAATGTGATGATGGTGAAGAAGAATAACAGCAAGTGGGGGATCTGTGTAGACTACACCGACCTCAACAAGGCATGCCCGAAGGATAGCTTCCCTCTGCCAAGGATAGACCAGCTGGTGGATGCCACTTCGGGGCACAGGCTACTCTCCTTCATGGATGCATTCTCCGGGTACAATCATAGCCGGATGCACCCGGAGGACGAGGAGCACACCGCCTTCATCACTGACCAGGGGATGTACTGCTATACAATGATGCCCTTTGGCCTGAAGAATGCTGAGGCCACGTACCAACGCCTGGTCAACAAGGTCTTCAAGGATCAGATTGGCTGGAACGTGCAAGCGTACGTGGATGACATGCTCGTCATAAGCAAACCGAGCTTGGACCACATTGCCGACCTCGCTGAAGCCTTCCACAACCTCCGGAAGCACCAGATGAAGCTCAACCCGGCGAAGTGCACCTTCGGGATGGCGGTCGGGAATTTCTCGGCTTCATGGTCACCCAAAGAGGCATCGAGGTGAATCCGGAGAAGGTCCAAGCAATCCTGGACATGGAGCACCCTACGTCCAAGAAACAGGTTCAGCGCCTGATGGGAAGGATCACAGCCCTGAGCCAGTTTATTTCAAGGCTGGCTGACCGCTGCCTCCCATTCTTCAAGGCGCTGCACAAGATGCATGACTTCACCTGGACTGAAGAGTGCCGGACGGCCTTCAAAGGGCATAAGGAGTTCCTGACCTCCCCGTGTAGGCTTAGGTAGGCAACCCAAGAGGGGGGGAATTGGACTTTTAAAACTTTTTGCGATTCGAACAATATGTGCCAATTCAAAACATGTGTTTGTAAGATAAATATAATTTGCAGTGGAAATTATAAAGTAAATGCAATAATAAAAATAATCACAAACATAAAACAATTTATAGTGGTTCGGTGCACTCCAAGGCACCTACATCCACTCCCTAGGATCTTCTTGGGAATTCACTATTATCTCAACCGATTACAGTCAACCTGTTTTCCGGACTCACAAGTAAAATCTCTTGGTTTTCACAGGCTAACCAATAACCCCTTGGTTTTCCAGGCTAACCAAAAACCTTAATGGTTTTGCGGGCTCACCAACAACCTACCTTGATTTTGCGAGCTAACCAAGAACCTAGTTGATTTTACGGGATAACCAACAACCCAACTTATTTTGTCTTCGGGCTCACAAGTCAAAATTCTAGTTGGTTTTACCACATAGGCTCACCAACAACCTTTGATGGTTTTCACTAGGCTCACCACCAACCCAGATACAAGAATTGAAGAATGAAAATAAAAAGCTTTTTTATAAAATAGATTTTTCGTTGAAGCACATTGATTGTTGATGTTGAGCTTGTCTCCATATTGTAGAAGCTTCAATGGATTCTTGATCATGTTGCTCTTGAAAGCTCCCTCTCCTCTTTGAATTCTTGGAGGCTCAACACTCAACAAATTGGATCCTCAAAATATCCTTCACATATTTTTACTTGGAAATCAAAGGATTTATCTTTCAAACTATGGATCCTCTTTTTTTTTTCTCTCTTGCTTTTCCAAGTGTTTAAATAGCCCTCCAAACCTTATTTGACCATTTATAACCGTTGGGGATGAAAATATGGACGTTTGAAGCAAGTTGGAGAAGTTCTGCAGCTTTTAAAAAACTAGTCGTTATAGCAAGTGTCGACACTTGACTTCCAGGTATCGACACTTCAGTTTCAAGTATCGACACTTCATTTTCCAGGTGTCGACACTTCACTTCCAAGTGTTGACACTTCAGCTCCTGATATCGACACTTGACTGAAAGTGCTTTCTGAAGTTTTCTATTTATCTCAGGCCTTGAGTCGAGACTTCACTCTTCAAGTGTCGACACTTGATCCTCAGGTGTCAACACTTGCTTCCCAGGTATCGACACTTCATCTGTACCAGGCTGAATTTTTTTCAAATTTCACTTCTTTGAGTACCTATAACTGATTTATACACTTAACGCACAATTAGTACTCAAATATACTTAAGTGTTTTGTCATAATCAAAACCAGAGTCAACAATCTTCCCCTTTTTGATGATGATAAAACCTTTAAGTATATAAACAAGTAAGCTCAAAAATAAATATAATATGCTCCAAAAGATAAATAATAAGAATAGAGCAATGAAGCAATGAAAAACATTGAGCTCCCCATCAAAATATGATCCAAAAATAATTTTTCAAAAGCTCCCCCTCAACATATGATTTCTAAATTATTTTTCAAAGTTTTTCAAAATATTCAAACTTTCAAATTTTCAAATTTGGGCTGCCATGATCTTTAGCTCAAAATCGTTAGATTTTCAATCAGAGCACCGAGCTCTGATACCAATTGTAGGCTCATGTAGGCAACCCAAGAGGGGGGGAATTGGACTTTTAAAACTTTTTGCGATTCGAACAATATGTGCCAATTCAAAACATGTTTTGTAAGATAAATATAATATGCAGTGGAAATTATAAAGTAAATGCAATAATAAAAACAATCACAAACATAAAATAATTTATAGTGGTTTGGTGCACTCCAAGGCACCTACATCCACTCCCCAAGATTCCCTTGGAAATTCACTATATTCTCAACCGATTACAATCAACCTATTTTCCGGACTCACAAGTCAAACCCCTTGGTTTTCACGGGCTAACCAATAACCCCTTGGTTTTCCAGGCTAACCAAAAACCTTGATGGTTTTGTGGGCTCACTAATAACCTACCTTGGTTTTGCGGGCTAACCAAGAATCTAGTTGGTTTTACGGGCTAACTAACAACCCAACTTGTTTTGTCTTCGGGCTCACAAGTCAAAACCCTAGTTGGTTTTTACCACATAGGCTCACCAACAATCTTTGATGGTTTTCACTAGGCTCACCACCAACCTAGATACAAGAATTGAAGAATGAAAATAAAAAGCTTTCTTACAAATTAGATTTTTCGTTGAAGCACATTGATTGTTGATGTTGAGCTTGTTTCCATGTTGTAGAAGCTTCAATGGATACTTGATCATATTTCCCTTGAAAGCTCCCTCTCCTCTTTGAGTTCTTGGAGGCTCAACACTCAACAAATTGGATCCTCAAAATATCCTTCACATATTTTTACTTAGAAATCAAAGGATTTATCTTTCAAACCATGGATCCTCTTTTTTTTTTTTTCTCTTGCTTCTCCAAGTGTTTAAATAGCCCTCCAAACCTTATTTGACCGTTTATGACCGTTGGGATGAAAATATGGTCGTTTGAAGCAAGTTGGAGAAGTTCTGTAGCTTTTAAAAAACTAGCCGTTACAGCAAGTGTCGACACTTGACCTCCAGGTGTCAACACTTCAGTTTCAAGTATCGACACTTCATTTTCCAGGTGTCGACACTTTACTTCCAAGTGTCGACACTTCAGCTCCAGATGTCGACACTTGACTGAAAGTGCTTTATGAAGTTTTCTGTTTATCTCAGGCCTTGAGTCGACACTTCACTCTTCAAGTATCGACACTTGATCCTCAGGTATCGACACTTGCTTCCCAGGTGTCGACACTTCATCTATACCAGGCTGAATTTTCTTCAAATTTCACTTCTTTGAGTACCTATAACTGATTTATACACTTAACGCACAATTAGTACTCAAATATACTTAAGTATTTTGTCATAATCAAAATCAGAGTCAACAATCTCCCCCTTTTTGATGATGACAAAACCTTTAAGTTAAATATAACATGCTCCAAAAGATAAATAATAAGAATAGAGCAATGAAGCAATGAAAGACATTGAGCTCCCCATCAAAATATGATCCAAAATAATTTTTCAAAAGCTCCCTCTCAACATATGATTTCTAAATTATTTTTCAAAGTTTTTCAAAATATTCGAATTTTCAAATTTTCAAATTTGGGCTGCCATGATCTTTAGCTCAAAATCGTTAGATTTTCAATCAGAGTATCGAGCTTTGATACCAATTGTAGGCTCAGGTAGGCAACCCAAGAGGGGGGAATTGGACTTTTAAAACTTTTTATGATTCGAACAATATGTGCCAATTCAAAACATGTGTTTGTAAGATAAATATAATATGCAGTGGAAATTATAAAGTAAATACAATAATAAAAACAATCACAAACATAAAATAATTTATAGTGGTTCGGTGCACTCCAAGGCACCTACATCCACTTCCCAAGATTCCCTTTGGAATTCACTATAATCTCAACCGATTACAGTCAACCTGTTTTCCGAACTCACAAGTCAAACCCCTTGGTTTTCACAGGCTAACCAATAACCCCTTGGTGTTCCAGGCTAACCAAAAACCTTGATGGTTTTGCAGGCTCACCAACAACCTACCTTGGTTTTGCGGGCTAACCAAGAACCTAGTTGGTTTTACGGGCTAACCAACAACCCAACTTGTTTTGTCTTCGGGCTCACAAGTCAAAATCCTAGTTGGTTTTTACCACATAGGCTCACCAACAACCTTTGATGGTTTTCACTAGGCTCCTACCAACCTAGATACAAGAATTGAAGAACAAAAATAAAAAGATTTTTTACAAAGCAGATTTTTCGTTGAAGCACATTGATTGTTGATGTTGAGCTTATCTATATGTTGTAGAAGCTTCAATGGATGCTTGATCATGTTGCTCTTGAAAGCTCCCTCTCCTCTTTGAATTCTTGGAGGCTCAACACTCAACAAATTGGATCCTCAAAATATCCTTCACATATTTTTACTTGGAAATCAAAGGATTTATCTTTCAAACCATGGATCATCTTTTTTTTTCTCTCTTACTTCTCCAAGTGTTTAAATAGCCCTCCAAATCTTATTGACCGTTTATGACCATTGGGATGAAAATATGGCCATTTGAAGCAAGTTGGAGAAGTTCTACAGTTTTTAAAAAACTAGCCGTTACAGCAAGTATCGATACTTGACCTCCAGTTGTCGACACTTTAGTTTCAAGTGTCGACACTTCATTTTCCAAGTGTCGACACTTCACTTCCAAGTGTCGACACTTCAGCTCCAGGTGTCGACACTTGACTGAAAGTGCTTTCTGAAGTTTTCTGTTTGTCTCAGGCCTTGAGTTGACACTTCACTCTTCAAGTGTCGATACTTGATCCTCAGGTGTCGACACTTGCTTCCCAGGTGTCGACACTTCATCTGTGCCAGGCTGAATTTTCTTCAAATTTTACTTCTTTGAGTACTTATAACTGATTTATACACTTAACACACAATTAGTACTCAAATATACTTAAATATTTTGTCATAATCAAAACCAGAGTCAACACCCTACCTATGCTGTCCAGACTCGAAGAGGGAGAAGAGCTCCTGCTCTACTTAGCGGTCACCCCAGGGGCCGTTAGCTCGGTCCTCGTCCGTACAGACTAGGACGAAATGCAAAAGCCGATGTACGGCACCAGCAAAATACTCCATGATGCGGAGATCAGGTATACTCACTCTGAAAACTTATTTTTGCACTAATAATGTATGCTAAGCATCTCAGGCCTTATTTCCAAGCACATCCCATCGTGGTTGTGACTGATTAGCCACTGAGGACCATGCTAAGCCATCCCGAGACTTCCAGAAGGTTAGCCAAATGGTCCCTGACGCTGAGCGAGCACGACATCGCATATCGACCAAGGTCATCGTAGAAGGCACAAGTCCTAGCCGACTTCGTGGTTGAATGCACAGGGTTTCCCGAGGAACCAGGGTGGATGTCCCAGAGAGCCAAGCCGAGCCCGCCCCGTTGGAGGACCCCTGGATCCTCCACGTGGATGGTTCCTCCAATTCATGCAGGAGCGGAGCAGGCCTCATCCTTGCCAATTCCGATGGAGTGGTAACGGAGTGTGCGCTTCGCTTCAAGTTCCCCGCCATAAACAACCAAGCGGAGTACGAGGCGCTCCTTGCGAGCTTGAAGGTGTCCCGCGAGTTGGGCTTACAAAACCTCGAGGTCTTCACTGACTCCTAGCTGGTTGCCGGACAAGTCTCTGGGGAGTACGAGGCTCGAGATCCCCAGATGATGAAGTACCTGGAGAAGGTCCGTTCGAGCATGGCAGGCTTCCGCTACTTCCGTATTTCCCATATTCCTCGTGGAGAGAACGCTCGTGCAGATGCCCTGTCAAGGCTCGCGACCCTACCGGGCTCATCCTTAGGGCGTGCCTACATCGAATATCTCGAGAGCCCGAGCTATGAAAACCCTGAAGAGGTGTAGCAAGTAGCCCCTGAGCCGAGCTGGATGGACAAGTATGTCAGGTACATCCAAGATGGCCTATTGCCAGAAGACCGCAAGGAAGCTGGCCCCGTCAGAAGGAAGGCCACCCGCTTCGTCTTGATGGACGGTCAGCTTTATCGCCGATCCTATTCTTATTCTCTCTTAAAGTGCCTCAGGCCCTTAGAGGCAGCCTTCGTACTCCAGGAGATACATGAAGGCCTCTGCGGAAATCATGTAGGAGGGAGGACCCTGGCATACAAGGCCCTTCGCCAGGAATATTTCTGGAAAATAATGAGGGAGGATGCTGCTGACTTTGTCAAGAAGTGTGACAAGTGCCAGCGCCACTCCCACATCCAGCGCCTGCCGGTTGCGCCAATCTCCCAGCTATCATCTCCATGGCCTTTCACGCAATGGGGGATGGACATCCTGGCACCGTTCCCCACTGCACCAGGGCAGCGGAAGTTTCTGCTGGTGGTGATCGACTACTTCATCAAATGGGTTGAAGCAGAGCTGCTAGCTCGGATCATAGAGGCCAATGTCCGCCAGTTCTTCTGAAAGTTTGTTATCTGCCATTTCGAACTCCCCAACTACGTCATCACCAACAACGGGCGACAGTTCGACAACCGAGAGTTCGAGTGGTTCTGTGCTGAGCACGAGATCCAGCATCGGTTCACCTCGATCACCCATCCCCAAACGAATGGGGAAGCCGAGGTCACCAACCGAACCATTCTTCAAGGACTCCGCACCAGGCTAGACCAAGCGAAGGGCAGATGGGCGGAAGAACTTTTAAGCATCCTGTGGGCCTACCACACATCGCCCAGGACGGTAACGGGTGAAACACCTTTCAACTTGGTCTTCGGGTCGGAAGCAGTAATTCCAGTTGAGCTCGGCGTTCCCACGCTCCGAGTACAGTAGTACGACGAAGCACAGAACTCGGCACACCTCATTAACTTAGACCTCCTCGAAGAAACAAGAGACAAAGCTCGGCTCTGGATGGCAGCATACCGGCAACGGGTCACCCGGTACTATAATGCACGAGTGAGGCAGAAGGCTTTCCGACCTAGCGACCTAGTACTGCGTCGAGCAGAAGCGTCCCAGCCTCGGGAGAGCGGCAAACTCTCACTGAACTAGGAGGGCCCCTACAAAGTGGCCGAGGCCCTATCGTAGAGGGCCTACTACTTAGAAGACTTGGATGGCGCTAGATTCTCCCGGACCTAGAATGCTTGTAATTTGAGGAGATACTATCAATAACGTAAGTATTCCCTTCATGAGAAATGAAGATCTCTTTCCGCAACACGATCTATCTGTCTTGCAGGAAACTACATCAAAAGACCGGATGACCTTCGGCACCGGCGAGCCCATCTCCCTGGCATGAAAATATCGAACGACCTCCAGCATCGGCGAGCCCAGCTCCCCGGCATCAAAAGATCGGATGACCTCCGGCACCGGCGAGCCCAGCTCCCCGGCATCAAAAGAACTGACGACCTCCAACACCGGCGAGCCCAGCTCCCCGACATCAAAAGATCGGATGACCTTCGGCACTGGCGAGCCCAGCTCCCCGGCATCAAAAGACCGGACGACCTCCGGCACCGACAAGCCCAGCTCCCCGGCATCAAAAGACCGGACGACCTCCGGCACCGGCGAGCCCATCTCCCTGGCATCAAAAGACTGGACGACCTCTGGCACCGGCGAGCCCAGCTCCCTGGCATCAAAAGACCGGATGACCTCCGGCACTGGCGAGCCCAGCTCCCCGGCATCAAAGACTGGATGACCCTCCGGCATCGAAGATCGGACGACCCTCCGGCACCGGCGAGCCCAGCACCCTGGCATCAAAAGACCGGACGACCTCCGACACCGGCGAGCCCAGCTCCCCGGCATCAAAAAAAGACCGGACGACCTTCGGTACCGGTGAGCCCAGCTCCCCGGCATCAAAAGACCGGACAACCTCCGGCACTGGTGAGCCCAGCTCCCCGGCATCAAAAGACCGGACGACCTCCGGTACCGACGGGCCCAGCTCCCCGGCAAAGGACCTGGGAAGCCCCCATGTACTTAGTGCCTCCAAGCCCAACTCCAGGATGCCAAGGCCTAGAACTCAAATTTCCAGTGCCGCAATTCTCAAGCGTCAACATCCTTGGAACTGGCTCTGAGACACTAAGGTCCAAGACTCAGGCTTCTGATATCGGGGATCTCATTTTTCGACGCCGCCAAGCCTAGCTTCAAGACGACGACCACTGAATTATGTCCCTGAGCAACTGAGTCCAATGCCAACACACATCAATTACGTGACCTCAAGCTCAATGCCGGGTCCGTGCCAATTGAAGTTCTTGACTCCCATCTCAGACCCCCTTGCACTGAAAAGAATGAAATAGCAAAGAAAGGGGAGAGAAGAGAGAGAAGGGACATTCCACATTGCAGATGATGGAGACACCATGATTACAAAAGTGCATTTCATTACTGGGAGAGCTGATTACACTGTCTCCAGGGCCCCGACAGGCCGGGTGACCCGGTCAAGAAAAAGAAAAGGCAAAAGGAAGACACAAGTGTAAAAAGGAAAAAGAGAGAAATCCTATCCTAAGTAGTCGGCTCCTTCCCCGAAGGTTGCATGGCTGAGACCTCCCCCTCCTCAACCTTCGTCGCTTAGGCATGATCCTGGGCACTCTCTATTGGAGGAGCAGGTTCAGCTACTAAAGCCGCTGGGCTCAGATCAGCAGCCCCCATCTGCGGCGCGGGCGCTGCCCTCATCACCGTCGATGTCGACTCCTTGGGGCCGGGCGCCGCCGAGGTCGCCGGGAAGCTAGCCTCGGCTAGAGCTGCCTCTTGCGCTGTCGCCACCATCATCGTTGTGGAGGGGGCCTTCTTCCTCGAAGTCCGGAGCGCGGCCAACCACTCCTCAGATAGAATACCCCTCAGCTGTTGGCGGCAATAGGCAAGCCCCTTAGAAATGGAGTCCATCGCCGCCTCCTTGAAATCTTTGAGGTACTCAGGAGAAGCTTTGAAGGCGGCCACCACGCCGGTGATGTCCCTTCAGGCGCCCTCCATCTTGCTTCTTTCGGTGGCCACCAGATCCTCGGCGCGCTGAGCCTAGCGGACCGCCATCGCCATCCCCTTCTTGACGACCTTGACGGCATGGCTGGCGGCAGCAGCTTTCTTCTTGGCCTCAGTGGCCCTCCCCTTAGCTTCAATGGCCCTCTTCTCCACGGCCGCCACCTTCCTCTCGGACTCAACTCGGAGCTCCTTCAGTCGAGTTCTATTCGACTCTAGCTCATTTTTGAGCTCCTTCTTCGTCCGGACGAGGTCGCCAACCTCGGCCGCGAGGCCCTTATTTCTAAGGTGAGCATCCTGGGCATCTTGGCTCTTCTCTCTCGCCTCGGCCCGCAGAGATTCGAGCTCAGCCAATCGCTCCTTCTCCCCTCTGAACCAATTCCGGTAGAAGTCCCGGATGAGGAGGAGCTCTCTGCCTTGTTGCATCAGGGAAGGGGTGTCGGCTATCAAGTAAGAAGAAAAAGAAGCGACTTGGAGAAGCAACGACGAGTGGAGGACTTATAGCATAGAGGTTCGCGAACGTCACGCTGATGACGTTGCCCAGAAGCCTCCCGCTTCCATCTCGCTTGTCGCAGGACTGGATGGAGAAGTCCATAATCCGCTCAGCGAGGCTGGGGTCTTTAACCAGAGAGACGTTCGGCCCTAATTTGAAGGGGACCCTTCAGTAATCTCTGTCCCTGGTCCCCGCTGGCTCAGCTCCTTCATCGACGGGTGGTGCCCTCGGTGCCAGTTACGGGATTGGAGCTGCATTGGACCGCACCTGGGATGTCGGCTTGATCTCTTCTGGGTCCTCCTCCTCGATGTTCATGACCTTCGGGATGGGGGGTGCCGGCCCGGTGGCAGCGGCAGCCGATCTCGTGCGGGCCACCATCTCGGGCTCGGGCGTCGCCACCAGCTCACGCTGCCCGGCGAGCATGGGAACGGGCTCGGCCACCCTTTTTCGCCATCATTCCTGAACCGGTGCGTCCGTCCCGGCCTCGCCCCATCCTCGGCTTGAGCCCTCTTCGGAGCGGGCTCACCTGCCTTAGCAGCCTGCTCTCGCTCCTCAGAAAATGAGAGCAGCTTATCCATCAAAAACTTCATTTCTGTACCAGAGGGAACGAGGTCAGCCCAGCAGCAGCAGCAAAAAAAAAATGATGAATTAAATGAAAAAAAGAAAAATAAATAAGAAACGATGGTGGGGTGGCCAAGTCGAACTCACCCGACTCCCGTGCCGAGCTGACCCCGGCCTCGCGAAGATTCTGCTCTAACAGCAAGACCTCCAGTGATGGGATCTCGGCCGATCTAAGCAGGTCATACATATCGAGGTCGGCAGCTTCGACGGAGGAGTTCCTGTTCGGAGATCGATCTGAGTCGCTCCAAACCCAGTCGATCCCCTCTACTGAAACAAAAAAGAACCTACTCTTCCATCCTTTGATGGAAGAGGGGAGTACAAACCTGATGCCCCGAGGGTGGGAAGAAAGGGACCACCACCCGTCCTCGGTAGGGTGGCGTTTCAGGATGAAGAAAGCCCTGAATAAAGAAAAACAGGCGACAATCCCGTGGAAGTGGCATAGAACGATGAAGCAAAATATCATTCTGATGGCATTGGGGACCAACTGGGCAGGAACAAGTCGGTAGTTGGCCAAGAAAGAAAGGAAAAAAGGATGTATAGGGAGGCGGAGACCCCCAGCAAAGGTCTCCTCATAGAAGGCGATCCACCGAGGACCATTGGAAGTGACTCGCTCTCCGGGATGAGGAACTGAGAGCTGGATGGATTCAGGGACACCGTAAGCCTCCCGGATGAATGCAAGGTCCTCAGCAGTAATCACCGAAGTGATCCCTCCTGGACCTAACTACCGAGAAGACTCAGGCTCAGAGAGAGGAACATGAGTAGAAGTAGAAGCAGGAGCAGGAGTAGGAAGAGAAGCTAAGCGAGGAGCAGAAGACCCGGGTTCCCTAATGGACACCGGGCCATGGAAAGGCCTTCTACTGAACTCGCACCTTGCCACCTCCATCTCCTCGTCGGAAGAGGAAGGAGTCTTCGACCGGGAAGGTCCGGCCTCAGCCTGGCAAGAAGGATGGAAGTTGGGCTCGAAGCGGTCCATGGAAGAGAAAGGGAGAGAATAGGGCAACTCCTGGATGACGAAAAGGAGGGAGAGAACGGAGGAAGGTCTACAGTGACTTCTAATGGGCGAGAAGGAAGAGCTAACCTGCTGATGCTCACAGAAGGCGCCGACGGCCGGAAAAGAAGAGGAAGGCTCCTGCACGACTCCGGGCGCGAAGAGTTTGAAAAAAGGTATGTTTCGAAAGGACTTACCCATCCCTTCGAGACAACCTGCACCCGACCATACTGTTACGGCTTCTCCAAAAGTCACTCCACGTGTCGTCGATCAACGGGGCCAATGCCCCCATATGACCGCAGTCGTTTCAGCTTCCATGCCCGCCATAACTGCTCCCAAGACGTGGCCACACGGTACCCCCGCATAGGCTCAAGGGCTCGCCGGGCGAGACGTTGTCGATATCGGTCATTATCGTACCAGATCTCCCACCTTTCCACGTCAGCGCCACAACTACTCCCTTCACCCCGAGCGCCACGCGATAACGGGCCTCGGGAGTGGGGGGCAAATGATGTGACCAGATCGCTGACATGGAGCTAGGAGCTTAACGTGGAGCCCATATCGGACACCACGCGGGATTACCACCGCAGGCCCCTTTGCCGGGCTGAGTCCCCGATGCCAGTGGGGCCGCCCGTCGAAAGCCGGGCTCCATCCTCTGCCAGGTCAGTACCCGCCAGGTCAGGGCGCCTATGTCAGAGCCAATCTCAAATCCTACCAGAGGCAAACCTTCCAAGCCCAAGCTCGGGTCCTGCGGTTCGGAGTCGAGCTCAAGTCTCCTCCGCCATGCAGGACCCCTTTCGAGGCCGGGTCCCCTGGTCTGGGCGCACCTCAGCCACCTTAGCCAGTTCGAGCTCGGTCAAAGCTAGGCCCCTCTGGCCTGGTGCCGAGCTCGGCCCCTCTCCGCACAGCCGAGTCGCACAGCCGAGTCGCCACAAGGTGGGTCCCCTGCAGGTGGGCCCCATCTTCCCAACTCGGTCTCCAACGCAAGTCAAGATGTCAACCGCCAAGGGAGCAACACCTCCTAGCCAAAGACAGTGGCGGACCCCCCGATGACTGTACGATAGCACCCGCCTTGTCACCATTAATGCCCACGACCGCCATTCACACCAGGAATAAGGAAAGCTCACATCAAGGCACTGTGCCCCCTACCGGCTTGCTGTACGACCGGGAAAAAGACATCAAGGAGCACGATTCCCAAGAGCGGCGGTGCAATAGTCGAGGCCCCTGCCAGGCTTCCAGGGAGGGGCAAATCGAAGGAATGTCAGAAGATTGTGGAAGCTTCCCCAGATACCCAATAAAGAAGGGTACTGTTCATGGCACGACGTCACGTCACACCCATCTGCCAACATGGGAGGACCCCGAGACAAGCTGCAAAAAAGGACCCAGCTAGTGTAAGCAAAAGGAGGTAACAACACTCATTTTTTCGGAATTCCAAGCAAGAACAACACAACCACCACAAAGAGAGGAACCAGAGCGATACAAGGGAAGAAGGCCAGAGAGGAGGGCAAGACCACCTCGGCCAACACCATTCCCAGCTCGTCCTCATCTTCCACTCACACTATATTCACTCCTCCTAGCATGGAGCTCATCCAGAGGGGCTCGACCAAGAGGATATGTTCCCTTGGATCTCTACTGACTTGACTGTCGGAGTTTCCCCACTGGAATCCCCTGTCCGGATCACTGACGTTGGTTCCTTGCAAGTCCCGAGGCACCGGAGGCGTTCCCTGGTGGACGGACGTGACACACCTGATGCCATCAGCAACTACGGGCCACGACGATCCGAGCGGCAACAGTGCGCACCATGCATCTCGATTGGGCCACATTGTGCTTGCATGACATGATTTGATTTTCTTCCTTTCAATTCAAATTGAATGTCTAAAGCAACGAAAAATGGAAATGTATGTAGCTTGTCAAACCTGACCGGAATTTAATAGATTCTATAATCGAAATTTCAAAAATCGCAAAACTAAAATGTCTTTTCCCTCCAATAAAAGACCTTTCTTCCATTCACTACTTATGCCAAAATAGTACGTAGGTTCCTATTCTCTCTTTTCTTCCTCTTTTCGTTCCTCTTCTGTTGAAGCATCGGGTGTCCAAGCTCTATTTTTCTATTATTACTCTGCATCCAAGGTTGTTAGTAGCAAGGTTTTAAATCCCGTGAGATGGAAGCGTCCTGGTTTTTGCCCGGAACAGGATGCCCTACGTCCCGCCCCGTCCCAATGCGCGTCGGGCATCCCGGTACTACTTCTGATGCCCTTATATATATATATTAATTTTTTAAATTTATTTTAAGTTATTATTATTATTATTTATTATTTAAATATATTTATTTTTTTTAAAATAATGTATTTGTAATAAACTTATTCTATTTAAAACTAACATTATAATGTATTATGATTTTTCAGGTTATTGAAGATTCTTTCTTGATTACCAAGCAATGATTTCTTATAAATGATGCTACACGAATGCTTGATAAAGCATAAATATTGAAGTTAGAAGAAAAAATTGTAGTGCATACTACTTGAGCTTAGTCACTTGTATCAAAAAATATGATGATGCTAAGATTATGTAATAAATCATTTTCAATATTACAAAAAATGGATTATCAGTTTAACATAAATATATCAAAATCATTACTAATTCCAAGTGGAATGCCTATGACTTTCATAAACATCTGGGTCCTACTCATAATCGGGACCTTGAATATATTGCCAATTCGGATGCTAGGCAAATCCTTGTTGTTTATTTTGCATTTAATATTATCCAGGATAACCCTCTTAATAGTATATTGGATAAGGGACGGGCCATCCTTGATGAGGATAATAAGAGGTAATACCATATTGTGATCCAAAAATATTTTCACAAGGTGGATGAGAATACTCTTCGGGATATGACCATTGAGAATATGCGTCTGAATCATTCGCTCCAACATATTCTATTCTGGTTCATGATGATGATGACCTAACTTGTTCAGACTTGAATCTGTGTTTTGCATCTTTCTCCATCCATGCCGTAAACTCTGGATATGCTTGATGTTGACATTCCTCAGTTATTTGCAACTCTTCATGAAAACGATCCAAAATATTTTTAGCCTGTGTGCCACGTCCTGCAATAAATTTTTTTTCTCCTTCTATAGGCCAGCAACTCTTCCTGATTCTGATATCTAGAACTACGTTTGGCTCCATGATCCTGGTCCTATGTAGCATGGCTGAAATATGTTTCTTCGATAAAAGGACTAATCCCGCATGCTTCACCCTCTCCACCTTGATTATTATGATCACCAAATCCATCATCATTCTTGCTATCATTATCATCATCACTATTATCCTGGGATGATTTTGGCAATGTAGGATCTGAGGATTCAGGTGTCTCACTATCGTCATCTCGAACTGGCACATCATCAATTGCTGCTATTGGATCAATTGTTACCTTTATCTTTGATTTGAACTTTCCATATCTGTCTTCAACTGTAGCTCTTTAGCTTCCTCTCAGTTGACTTGCCCTGCCTCTACTACTGGTCCCAATGCCTTGACTATCTGTGGAAATCTGTATTTGATATCTAGATTTAAACATTTTACGATCAAATAGTTGATCAGAATCTTCATATTGCCTGCTACCTGATCCACCATCATCTTTAGCAGTATCTTGCATTCCACTCTGAATGGAAGATAAATGAGAGGCCATCCATCGATCTATATCTCGTACTCCTACCTCATGTGCTATTGTTTTGCATGGTCGAGGAGGATCCCCTGGCTCATCCAACACTGGTGGATCCCATGCTTCTTGATCTGTGACCCAGTTCAACATAAGATCCTCCTCATCATGGACAAAGTCTTATTCAAATGGATCATCTTGCTTGGGCTCTTTTTTCTCATCGGCATACCTGAGCTTCAACCTCATATTATAGTATACAAAGACTAGATCTCTCAATCTTTGTGAAGTTAGACAATTTCTGATTTTTGTATGGATCAGGATAAATGTACTCCAATTACACTCGCATCCACTTGATGAGACAGTTTGTGATAGGATTCGAATAGCAATCTTTCTTAGTTTTGGTACGGATGTGCCATACTGGATCCACCATTCTCCTGTATTCAAAATATCAAATAAAATAATATATATTATAAAACTTAACTCCTCGGCTATACATAAATGTACATATAATAAAAATAATTCTATATTTATTCCTGGTGACATTTTAGATATAGATCTGTATACTCCTTATTCTCCAAAGCTTCCTTTCCACTCTCGAAAAATTTTTCCCTGTCCAATCAATATAGACATCTCATTAAAGGTCATCTAAATTTAATAATTTAATATACTTCAAATATATAATGGCTTTCCTACTATGATAGGTATATATTCTTTTATTACCTCACTTATAGCTTTTGCAGCCAAGTCCAAATCACTTTCTAGCCTATATACGACATTCCTCAAGGCTCTCTAAAGCTCTTCATCCAAGGCAATGATCATATTGATATTTGGGATTTAAATAGTAGGCTGCATGAAAAACAAAAATAGTATTAATGAAAAGCTAAGATATTTATAACTTATTTAATAAAGGATACATGATAGTTATGCTTCAAACAAGTTGCTTTCTTCTGTCCTACTGCTTTGATAATTTCTTCTTTGCAAGCAGACATCTTGGGATATACATAGCCCATCTGAGAAAATTTCTCGGTATCTACATCCGTAGCACTACATACAAGGACTCTATTGCCTTAATCACCTCTGAGCATTTATCCCAAAAATTATTACTCAATATAATGCCATCAACACGTCGTCTATCATTGGTCCTTGCATACTTAGAAGGCCTCCATTCATCATAAGTCATCATAGGCCCTCAAACCAGTCTTATTATTAAGAAAACTCTTCAATGCTATGTAATTAGTCACAAATCTTGTCAATCCTAGTCTAAGCAGCTCCCCTTGTACATGTTTTCTCATAAGAGCAAGTACCTAGGTATGATTGTAGATGTATTTAGATACTTCCTGCCCGTTTTCTACTACACATTTTACCGTTGGTAGCTGTCCAATATCTTTCATCATCAGATTTATATAATATGCTGCGCAAGGGGTCTAATATAGATATTGTTTTTCTAACATCAGATCATTTCCTGCTTTCATATAGTTTGCTCTATTATCTGTGACTACTTAGATGATATACTCTTCACCAATTTCATCAACTATATCCCTCATCAAGCCCAAAATATAATTGGAGTCATGTATTTTATCTAAAGCATCAATTGAAGTATGAAAGATTGTTACCTTATCACAATATACAAGAAATTGATAATGCTTCTCCTAGTAGGGCTAGACCAACCATCGCACATCAATGTCGCCCCATAAGTATTCCACTCTCTTTTATAACTTTCAATCCTGGCTTTGATATCTGCGACCTGTTGTTGTAATTATGGTCCATGAATCTCATAGGGTGTAGGAGGATCAATACCTGGACCGGCTTTTTGAATTGTATTAATCATCGATCGAAAGTACGTATTCGCTGCTATCCATGCTAGAATATGGCTAAAATAAAACTAGTTGGCAATTGCCATTCCTATTTATTTTTTCTTGTCCTTATTTATGTAGTCATCAATTCTTGGTTGCTTTGACGCTGGATCTAGATATGCTGCAGGATTTAGATCATAGATGGTGGGGCCTCTTGAGCTTTTATTTGATTTATTTCCAAATGCACCAAACAAAGATTTGATTGAAGATGATTCCATTCTTATGGATTGACTCCTCTCTTATCCAGCAGATTGTAAATATGAATGTGACCTTATCGTTGCACTAGAGCCATCACCCTTCTTAAATTGAGAACGCTCAAATTGTGCTCTATGTCTTGAAACCTCCTCTTGTTGCCATTGGTCTTGTCAAGAGGCCCGGATATCCTCTTGTAGATGAGTTGCCTCTAAATCATCTGGATCAACATAATCATTATCATCATCTAAGTTTACATGAACAAATGATTGAGATGCGCGACGATCAACTGCTTTTCTTCGAGCTCTAAATGCTATCTTTGCCTCTTTTTCTTTCTCAATATGCTTCCTCATCATCACTCGAACCTCTGCAGGTACCTTTGGATACTTCTTCACATCACTGAAGCCACCTACCAAGTGTTGTTTCAATTGGGTGACTCCACCTCCTCTATTTTCATGTCCACAGAAATTACATTTTCATTGATGCCGATCATTTCCTATTTTTCTAAAATGCCATCCAATATCTGGATCCTTCTATTGCTTACTATCGGGCTCCATCTAATTTAAAACAAATTATGAAATTAATGAATATCTCAAAATTACATTTCATGTATTTATGCTATATTTATACTTTTCCATTGATGCTAACAAGTCACAATCTTATCTTGATTGGCAAGGAGGGCAAAAGTATAACAAAATCATAATGTCTTTGAATTTTATCATATCTTATAACTTAGAAAGTAAAGCAATTTAATGTCTGCAAATTTAGGATCTGTGCTGGAACATTAAGAATTATCTAAGAAATAATACATTCTACTAATAGATACAACCAATCATGTCATAATCAAGAAAGAAGAAAACATACATACCACTGGAATTTTATGTTATTTTTAGTTCACTTTCTGAATTTTTATTTGCTAACTTGTCCATTCTTTTATTTATATATTAATGCATATGTTTAAGTATTCATTTATGTATTTAATTTTTATTTTTTTATCTTTATATATTCAGTTTTCCATTTTTTTTGGCTTTTTTCCTCCTTTGTGTTTTCTTTTTCTATAAACTAATAATTATGTGTTCTTTCCTTATATGTCCTATTTTGTATTATCATATTCCTTTTTTTCTAATTTATATATATTGTTTATTGTTGACTCCTTTCATATTCACTTTTACAAAATCAGTTCCACACATATTTTTTCAAAGCCATCTATTTGGTAATCTTTGTTCTTCTGCAAGTCAGTTATTTTTTTGTTACAAATTATGTTCTTTACATATTCAATTACCTATATTTGTTCTGGATTTTGCTTTTTACCTTTTTATATTATTTTTTTAATTTTATATATCTTATCTGATTTTCATACTTAATTTGTCTATGTTTTCCTGTCTTATTTCAATTTTCACTATTTTTTTTGTATTTTCGACATGTATCTTTTTCAGTTAGAAAAGCTGCTATTGGGGCACATAGATTTTTTTTGATAATTTGATATAATTTATTAATTATTAACATAACAAAACAGATCATATACTTTAAAATAGAATAGTCTTTTTTTTCACGTGCAGATTTACTAGTAATAAAGAAAAAGCAATCATTATATTGTTGAAAATGATATTATTCTTGCAATGATATACTATCTATTTCATATGAAGCTCTTAATTTATATTTTAACTCTTTTTATGTGATTAACTAATATATTGTTCTATTTTATTACGGACAAGAAATCTCTCTATATATAATTTTAAACTAAATATAAAATTATATTTATAATTGCATGAGCTTATGTAATATTATTAAACAAGAATTAAATTAAATTGGAATAAGTTTTTGTATATGTACAAGATCTAAATATAAAATTTTAGAAAAGTAGGAATACCGTTCGCGAATTTCATTAAAATTTTAAGAAATGATGTGTTTGAAATGTCCCCCTTCTTTTCCCTCCCGTAAAATCTTCCATTATAAAATAAAACATAGTTAAAAAATAATGACAATAATTTAATAAATCATATTTTACTAATTGAAAAAATATTTTTAATCTTAATTAGTATAACATTTTAGATCAAGATATAAAGAATTACCGCTTTCTAAAACAAGCAGAGAAACCTTCTTCAGATAAGCCTTCTATTTTTCTTTTGTAAGAGCAATATCACTAACATATACGATGGATTTCTTCCTTCTGCATTCTGTAAGCTTATCCCTATTTAACATTGTAGGTTAACTTTACCGTTGTTTCATATCGATTCGACCGTTACAAATAATCCATTTCATTTTACTATTGAAATGAATGTTAAAAAGGAATCCGAGGCCTGTCTATTAGAGAACGGATTAAAGTTGATATATCCATTTTACTGTTAATTTGATCATTAAAAAAAATCCAAGATTTACAAAAATAATTATAGGTTTACAACCTGTCTTGTCCTTCCGTATAATTTATTTTATATATCTCATGATTCCCTATTTTGATAAAATGGATAAAAGTTGATAGATTTATTTTACCGTTAATTTGATCATTAAAGAAAATCCAAGATTTATGAAAATAATTATAGGTCTGTAATGTGTCTTGTCCATCCGTATAATTTATTTTATATATCTCGTGATCCCTATTTTGATATATTTCAATTAAAATATTAAAATAATATTTAATAGGTACATTTGGGCATATTTGAACCTGATACATATTCTAGCCCGTGACCCAGCTCATGACCCAACTCGTGACCCATTTCTGATGATCCGTATGCTCCACCTCATTTTTTTAATCCGTACGCTCCACCCTTAAAACGGGATTAGAGAGCCAAGTCAAACGCCCGACCAAGTCTTCTTCCTCCTTCCTCACTTGATCGCTCGTCCCATGGCCGATGCCCGACGATTCCCTCCCTCCTCCCTCCTCCCTCCTTAGACTCCTCTCTCCTCCTTCGCATTCTCGGGAGTGGGGAGTTCCCTTGTCCTCGTCTCCTCGTCTTTCCAACGACAATGCCGGATGCCAACGCCGATGCTGACACTGACGGATCTGCAAGCAAGAAGTAATAGATCAGTATTCCCCAGTCCCCTCTCCTTCTTCCTCACGACATTGAAAATAAAAAAAAATTAGGGTTTCTCTGGGATAGTTGTATCGCCACCTAATCCGGTTGGAATGAAGCCAAGACAGAGGCCGGACAACTGTTTCGAGGTCCTACAACTGTCCCCTATGCCGGAAACTCACAGATATGGGACGAGACGACCCCCATCCCGGCGGGACTTAAATCCTTGGTTAGTAGCAGCTTCCCTACTTAAATTACTATGAGACAACATGTCAAAACCATCAGAAAGTAAAAAATTCTATGTAGTTCCTTTTCTATTATACAGCTCGTTTATTACAGTTGTTGGTAGTGAAATTCATCAAGTACTGGAGGAAGTACTGGAGCTAGTGCTGGAGTAGGTGATGCAAGCCGGTCTCTAGGAAGTGGTACCTACAAAAAAGTTCCACCAGGGGTAGCCTCAATGAAGGCACTCCAATGCTCAAATCGGTCTAAGCTCAACAGTATAAGAACCACAAGCGAGAGAGCATGCATACCTTAAGGACTCGCTTGGAGTCCCTTTTATAGGCTGAGATTCGGGGACAATTTTGGCATGACTAAGATCCTGTCGAAGTTGATGAAAGGCAATAAAACCTCCCACGTGTCGCTTAGGGCTTTTTTATCTACAGGGTGTGTCCTATCTCTTTAAATGCTTCCCTATCACTACTTAACATGTTGCATGCTTCATTAAATAGAGGCCCGATTTATGGAGACTCCAAGCATGCCTCCCTCATTTACTTAGATTTGATGATAATTTGAGAATTTATGGGACATGATAGGGACCTAGCCATGTAGTGGAAGCTATTATAGGGAACATTAGAGTGTCGCACCCTAGGTGCTTGAGAAAGGTGCACTATCAAGATCCTACCGATAAGAGTACTTACAGGATATCTAAGGCCTGGCTATGCCTAGAAGCTTGTGGCTGAGCACTTCTCGAACGGGCAGTATGGGCTCGCCAATGTCTTCGGGCCCAGGAGTTGGTCTTTGTCAATATTTGTTCAAGGGCTTCTGGCTAAGCACCTTGTGAACGATTAGGACTCGTTGATGCTTTTGAGCACAGGAGTCGACCACTGCTGGTTATCCACCTGAGGACTGCTAGCCGAGCACTCCTTGAGCGGTCGATATAGGCTCGCTAATGCCTTTGGGCATAGAAATTGACCTCTACTAGTTATCCACTCAAGGGTTTCTAATCGAGCACTTCCTAAGCAATCGGCATGGGCTACTAAAGCCTTCGAGCATAAAAGTCAACTGCTGTTGGTTATCCACTTGAGGTCTACTAACTGAGTGCTTCCTAAGTAGTCGGGTAGACTTGCCGATGTCTTCAAGCACTAGAGTTGGCCTCTATTAGTTATCTGCTCGAGGGCTTCTGGCCGAGCACTCCTTGAGGGGTCAATATGAGTTTACTGGTGCCCTTAAGCACAGGAGTTGATCGCTGCTGGTTATTCTCTCAAAGGCTACTAGCTGAGCGCCCCCTAAGTGGTCAGTGTTGTTGATGTGTATGCCATAGAAGCCAAGTTGGCTGACATTATAATTTCTAGGACATCATATTATACTTAATTAATTTTTTATCAATCAAATTAGGTATTTTTCTATTCAAATTTTTGTGTGTCTATGAACCGTCCATGGAGTTAATGGATAATGACACATATTCTTAATAATTAAGAATTTGAGACAAGTATCGTTATAGGTTAACTCCTAAAAACTCCTGATTGTTGGATCATCATAGGGATGGTAATTAATCCATCAAAATTAGTGCACATATCATTTTTTGGATAGATAAGTCTCAAGTCTACAGTATGGGGATATTGAAACGAGAGTGCAAGTGGTTGTTAAAGATCAATGGTACTGAACATGACCAAAGAATGAGAAATTACATGGATGTCTACTCACTCATCAATGACTTCTTAAATGTTATAGTTGTATAAATAATTTCTTGACCTTCGTGTCTCAGATACTCACAGTGAGGTTGCTATGATTTGATAGCACATGAATATCATTCCTAGCCATTTAGAACCTTATAGTATTCATTGGTTGTAATAACTTCACTGTAGGAGTAGAGAGTACACTTATATAAGATCTATTGGCCTTCGTAGTTAAGGTATAATCCTATATGACCTAATTAGCTAAGTTCTTAAATTTGTAGCCATGGTAGTGTGATATTGAAAAAGAGTTTTCATAGAAATCATAATTGGACTCGAGCTAATTAAGTTTAGCATATGATGGATACTTAGGGTTTGACAAGTTTTCATGACCTGCATCATGTTAGGATTTTTGATAAAAAAACTTGATCATATAGTAACTACATCTAGAGATTCATTTCTATTCTACTAGATTGTTACTATATATTGCTAGATTTCACTAGTGAATTATGAGAGCTCACCAGGATCATTTTTTGGATCAATAATCCAAGTTAGGGTTAAGCTAAAAATTTATTTCAATTCATCAAAAGAGTTTCGATGATATTTATGATAGAGATCATGATATATCTTACTACCAGATAAAATAAAACTTGAGGGATCATACATATAAGGAGCCGACCTGACCAAATTATAGATCTATGTAAGAATTACATATTTACTACTTGCTAATTTTGGCACCTGCTAATTTTAGTACATGTCAAATTGAGCATATTAGACCTATTTACAAATATTACAATAATTTTTTGCTTCATTATTTATCTAAACTAAATTAGATTTAATTATTATTAACTTTTTTAAAGTTAATTTAACTCATAATTCAAGTTAGACTTGAATTCTAAACCTAATTGAATTGGATCAACAGTCTTTTTTAAATTTGGTTCAATTCGAGTATAAAACGATTTCAAACATCAATCAAAATTGAGTCAAGTCAATCTAGTAGCAGTCAAGAGACCCAATCAACTAGATTTCTCTCTCTCTAATCTCATGCAGAAATGAAGGGAGGCACCCAAAAATACCACCTCCTTTTTGTTGGGAATTGTATCCCAAAACCAATCATCTAGGCTGTAGACGGTTATGCTATTTTGTATTTATATATGAATTTTTAATAATAAATAAAAGTTATTTATTTTTGGCAGTCCATCATTTTACATTTTTCTGTAATGAACTCTTGTATGATGGAGTCCTTAGAACTACATTGTTTGATATAGAGAGGATATATCAAATAGTTCTTAAATTGGTTCACAACCAAATGATACATTGTTATAGGACGATGATGTATCAAGTATAGGTTGTTGTACGTCATATTTGTTGGTTGTCCTCTTAACCAAGAAGTGTGGAGACACTGGTGTGACATACAAATGAAGTGTATATTATTTCACTGAACGTGACCATCTGCGGAGCTCCCTTCTATCAAAGGGTTGCTCACGAAGGGATATGGGTATATGTATCCCTCAGACCTGAGGTCACCATGACATCTTGCAAGCAACTCACTGTACTTTGGTACCGGACTACCTGGATTTCTAATCTAGTGATGGAAGGTTTCTGGGTGCAGTCAAGTACTTGTGGAACGGTAGTGGATCAAGATGGAATTGACCTCTCTAAATAGTTTGGAGTGAATGTCTCACTATGTCTCAATTCAGCAAAACCTTGGCCAGGATAGTTCTTGTGAGGAGTCACAGAACTTGTGAGGTTGAGACATGATCTAGATAAACCATATTAGGGTTGGCAATCTAACCCTAGGTCAACCTAAGCATTATAAGGTCAAAGGGATGAATTATGCGGCAACCATATGCTAGAGATTCTTGTGAGGTGCTCTGCATCTTCGACCTATCCGGACGTTGGGTATCATTGCTAAATAAGGACTTTGATTGGTACTAGAAATATTCTAGTACTACCGGTTTAGTGTTCGAACATATGGGGTCACACACCAAAAAGGATTTCTATCTGATCTTTTGAACTAATCAACGATTGAGAATTGTTTGCCGTCACCTGAAGTCAATTTGGTTGACTTTGCTCCAAGTGTCGACACTTGGATTTTTGCAGGTGTCATGTCGACACTTGGAAATTTTCGAGTGTCGACACTTCCTGTGATAAGCAAATTTCTAGAAAGATTTCGTGGGAGGTTTTTGGGCAGGTTTGACCTGGTTTGAATTTTGAATTCAAACCAGTTTTGGCTCCAAACCTTTATGGTATGAAAGTCATACATGCCCAAATGGGTTAGACCCATTTGGCATGCCCTTGATCCTCTCCTCCATTCTCTCATCTCATCTCTCCTCCTTCCTTCTTCTCCCTCTCCCTGCTGCCTCTATAAATGTGAGACATTGTGGTGGCTGCTGGGGTTAGACATACAAGAGCAGCAACTATTTCTTGGGAGAAAAAGGTTGAGAAGAGTGAGAGCTTTAGGGTTTGGGTGTGAGCTACTTAGCAATCAAGCTAGGTCTTGGGAAAGAGATTTGGGAAGGGGTTCCTGCTATCTTTCTTATCTTCTTGGAAGAAGAAGTTCGGCTCACGGATCCTGAAGAGCTAGCACTCCGAGGGAGTTGATCAGAGTCGAGCCCAGGTGTGGACATCTTGTAGAGGCCAGACGCTTGTATGGCTCGAGCGCCCTCTTCCTCATCAGAGCTTTTTATAGCTTCTCTCCAGCACTCGTCGAGGTATAGAGGTATGACCTTTATATTTATGTTGCTTTCTTGTTTTGATGATTATATGCATACTAGGTTTTTATACTAGATCCTGTTGCAGGCAGATCGATAGATTGATCTATCTACCGAGCCTTCCGCTGTGCAAAATTTAAAATAGTTTTAAAATGCATTTTCTCTGTCCTGTTTCTTGCATATTGTATGCTAGGTGTAGGTGTTTTTCACCTTCACTTTTGGCACATGCGATGAGAAGAGGGAGGTGCTAAGTTGGCACCCCTCTTTTTCATCTAAGACACTCTCTCCTTTTTGATGAATATGGACTTATCTGATTTGATTGTTGACCAAATCAGATAAGAATTCATATTTATCTGGATTTTTAAAGGTGGCGATGTGATGCAGGATGGATGCAAGGGCTAATCAACAATTAAGAGTTTAATTCTAATGAACAATGGCAGCAAACTTAAATAAGCTATCAAATAAATTTAAGGAAGATAGACTAGAATTACTATTAACTACCCGTAATATAATTCGCATGCAATCACAAAAAGAATCCTGGATTCGATGATTAGGAAACCACCGAAACTAGGACTTCCTTACTTCAAATAATCAGATCTAATGAGATTTAGATGGGTTACTTAGCAATAATGATTTTCCCTCCTTCGTTGTCGCAGATATGGATTCAACTCTTAAGATCTCGCGGTAGGATTCCAAGTATCAGTTCCTTCGGAGCAGATCTTCCCATTGATGGTTGGATGGTAAGGAAACCTCCTCTTCTGATCTAGAACACTAGGGATCTTACAAGAGAACTATGATTAGAGAGGTGGAAAAGAAGTGAGAATTTGAAAAAAGAGAGGGAAGGAATGATGGTCGACTTAGATCTGGATCTGGACTGGTTGAAAGGTGAAGTGCCTGGCTTCTTGAAACTTGGACTCGGAAGATAACTAGGGCTTCAGCACCTTACACACACACATAGATGCACTGCTTACCCAGCAGAGCACTCTCATATTACAACACTTAACCAGCAATTATAGAAACAAACTGATAGAGTTTCATTAATGATTCAAAAAGAGTTACAAGGGAGGGAATGGAGTGGAATTTATAGGCCCTCCATACAAAGTAGCAAGATGACATTGAATTCCCTTTGAATACAAGATAATTGAAGCTAACATAGGATTCTAATCTCCTCCTTGAAGTGGCTAAAATTCATTGAATTTAAATTAGATAGGTGCTCCCTTGAAGTTGGATTCTTTCATGATTTGAGTGACAAATGAGATGGGAAATGTAGCATTCTCCCTTCTTGACCAATCTTGAGATGAACTATTTTTAGGGGTGACACATGCATTTTAAAACTTTTCTAAAGGCATGCAGCAGTGGAAAGCAATAAAACCATTTTATCTCAAGATGTTAATCTAATTAACACAACCCCCTTACCAGGATCTAGATGCATCTAGAGTAATGTAAATATGAATCATGCAAACATTGTATGAAAAACAGAACAATTCTAGAAATCACACAATGATGCAGCAAAGATAATTATGTCACATATAAAATAAGCACATACCTTGGTGACGTTCACTAGGAAGAACCGGAAGTTGCAAAAATGCCTGCCTCTCAGTCATGATCTCAGGGACACTGATCTGTGGAAGAAATCTGGCTCTACAAGCAGCACTCGTGTATCGCCTCTACGGGTGGTTCACACCATGTAGCGTGATTTCTTCTCCTTCCTTCAAGGTGCTAGCCCCTATGGAAACTTTGTCGGGTGGACTCCTTTTTCTTCAACTCCTTGAAGACGAGTAGGATACCTTCAACTCCTTGAAGTGCTGGTTGCTGCAACAGTGCTGGAACAGAACAAGGACTCTCCCGGTTCTCTTTGTCCCAAACCTTCAATAGAAGGTATGCACTCAAAGATCCCACCCAAAACTCACTCTATCTTGGAGATCCAATCTCACAGTCTCTCAAGGATCAAACAAGATCTCTAACTAAGGAATATGGTAGAGTCTCAGCCTTGATCTAGATTTTTAGGTGTGGAATGTAAGGAGCATTGAATGTCCACTCTTGAATTTCTTCAGCCCTGCTTTTATAATAGCAGCCCTCAAAACAATTAAGAGGACATAATGAGAGATTAATGAGCAGTTTTGAGATCTCTTGAGATTCCAGGAAGGTTAGAAGTCTCTTAGAATTCAACAACAGCAATTATTAAAACTCGAAACTCCCAGCATTAAATCCCATAACCATTACAGCATTTAATGAAGCTTTCTCGAATTTCAACAGTCCGTCAGATGAGTCGACTCATTCAAAAAGAGTCAGCTCGAACAGAAGTTTGACAACACCTTGTCAAACGAGTCCGGAATGATTCTCAATTATTCGCATGCTAACAAAGCAAGAAGAAACCCTCGGTGTGTGACCCCATAGGTTCATACACTAAACCAGTAGCATGGGAACATTTCCAGTACAGCCAAAGTTGCCATCTAATAATGACACCTATTGTCTGGATAGGTTGAAGGTTGCAGAGCAACATGAGCCTATCGAATATAGAATAGTATTGAACTTATTCCTTGAATCTCCTAATACTCCAGATGGCATAGGGTTAAACTGCCCAACCATAATCAGTCTATTTCAATATGTCTCAAACAAAGAATCCTTGTAACTTCTTACAAGGAATGCCTTGGCCAAGGTCTTTCTCAATTGAGACATATTAAGCATTCAATCCAAACCATTTAGAGAGGTCAATCCTATCTCGATCCTACTACTGCTACACAACTACTTGACTATACCCAGCAACCTTTCATCACCGGATTAGAAATCCAGGTAGTCTAGCACTTAAGCACAGTTGTTGCTTGCAAGCTGTCATAGTGATCTCAAGTCACAGGAATAATTCATGTCCACATTCTAATACAAGACTCCTCTTCAGCAGAAAGAGAATCTCTCATGAGAGTCACGTTCAGCGAAGTATCAAACACGGTACTTGCATGTCATACCCATGTCTCCATATTCCTTGGTTAAGAGGATAACCGACTTATATCACATACAACGATCTATACTTGATACATACTTGTCCTATAACAATGTATCATTCGATTATGAACAATTTAAGAACTACTTGATATATCCTCTCTATATCGAGTACAAGGAAGTTCTAAGGACTTCATCACACAAGAGTTCACATTAAGGAAAATGCACCTGTGAAGAACTGCCAAAAGATAACTTTTATTTATATCAAAATTCATATCTAATATACAAATAGCACAACCATCTCAGCCTAGACGATTGGCTTTGGGACACAATTCCCAACAAACTCCCACTTGGACTAAAGCCAATCAGTATAGAATCGCATTCCTATTTTCCAATTACAATTTTTAAACTCTTGAATTTCAATTACTTTAGTGAAGGGATCGGCCAGATTTTCCTTTCTATCGATCTTTTGAATGTCGATGTCCCCTCATGCCACAATCTCTCAGCACGAGATGGTAGCGGTGCAGAATATGCTTGGTGCGCTGATAGGACTTTGGCTCTTTGGCTTGAGCTATGGCTCCAGTGCTGTCACAAAATACTGGAACAGGGCCATCCAGGGAAGGTGCCACTCCCAGCTCGCCTAGGAACTTTCATTGCCACACATCTTTCTTCGCTACATCTGGTGCTACAATGTATTCTGCTTTGCAAACCGTGTCTGCCACTATGTGTAGCTTGAAACTTTTTCAGTAGATGGCTCATCCATTTAGGATAAAACAAAGTCCGACACACTTTTGCTATCATCTATATCTGACTGAAAACTTGAATCGGTATAACCGACAAGTTTAAGTTAGGCTCTCCATAAATAAGCCATTGGTCTTTAGTATTTCTCAAATACTTTAGGATGATTTTTACCACCTTCCAATGCGCTTCACCTGGATCAGACTGATATCTGCTCACTACTCCTAGTGAGTATGCCATGTCTGGTCTAGTACATGTCATTGCATACATTATAGATCCCACTACCGAAGCATATGGGACTCTACCCATATGCTCTCTCTCCTCAGGAGTTAATGCACAATCATTTTTGGAAAAAGTAATTCTATGGCCTATTGGAAGATAGCGTTTCTTGGAATTTTCCATACTGAACCATTTCAGCATGGTATCAATGTACGTTGACTGTGATAGTCCCAGAAGTCTCGAAGATCTGTCTCTATAGATCTTCATCCCTAGGATGTAGAAGGCTTTACCCAAGTCCTTCATAGAGAACTGAGATGACAACTAGACTTTTATTCTCTGTAGTGCAGGGATGTCATTCCTGATTAAGAGAATGTCATTCACATATAATACAAGGAATACAACCACAGAACTAGTAGCCCACTTATAAATGCAAGGTTATTCTCCATTCTTAACGAAGCCATATGACTTGATACACTTATCAAATCGCATGTTCCAACTCCGAGATGCCTACTTCAGTCCATAGATAGACCTTTGGAGCTTGCAAACCTTTGACTCATCTGTGGATGTGAACCCTTCAGGTTGCATCATATGCACCTCCTCTTCCAGCTCACCATTTAGGAAGGATGTTTGGACATCCATTTACCAAATTTCATAGTCGAAGTATGCAGCTAAAGCAAGCATAATCCGAATGAATTTGAGCATTGTCACAGAAAAAAATATCTCGTCATAGTCAATACCATAACGTTGATGATATCCTTTGACAACCAGACGGGCTTTGTAGGTCTCCACCCTTCCGTCTGTGCCCCGTTTCCTTTTGAAAATCCATCTACACCCGATGGGTTTTATCTCTTCAGGTGGATCAACTAATGTCCACACATTATTTATCTCCATGGACTCCATTTCGGATTTCATGGCTTCTAGCCACTTATCAGAGTCGGACCTTTGTAGAGCATCCATATAGGTGATCGGATCCTCATTATTTTCATCAAGTTTAATGGGATCTCCATCCTGGACCAAGAAATCATAGTATTTATCCGGTTGATGGGTACTCTACCGGATCTCCTTAATGGATGCTCAATGGGCTCCGGATTTGAATTAGTCAAATCCGATTCTGAGGTGTCTCCTAAATGTGTTGATTCTTCTACCTGTTGAACTTTACTAAGTTTAATCTTAGTAGCTACAGTTCCTTCACTAAGGAACTCCTTTTCCAAAAAGATAGCCCTAAGACCAACAAATAGCTTTTGTTCATTAGGCAGGTAAAAGAAATACCCTTTAGACTCTTTCAGATACCCAACGAATAGGCATCGGTTAGATCTAGGTCCTAGTTATCAGTCTGCAAATGCTTAACATAGGCTGGACACCCCTAGACCCTAAGGTATGAGAGCACCGGTTTTCGTTCAGACCACATCTCATATAGAGTCCTGTCCACAGACTTGCTAGGAGACCTATTAAGAAGATAACAGGCAGTCTCCAGGGCATAACCCCAGAAAGAGATAGGCAGAGTGGAAAAGCCTATCATAGACCGGACCATGTCCAGCAAAGTCCTATTCCTCCTTTCAGATACACCAGTCAATTGGGATGTCTCCGGAGGTGCCCATTGAGAGAGAATCACATTCTCTTAAAGATAAGTCAGAAACTCACTAGAAAGATATTCACCTCCTCGATCAGATCGAAGAGTTTTTATACTCTTTCTAGTTTGCTTTTCAATTTCATTATGATATTGTTTGAACATTTCAAATGACTCAAACTTATATCTTATGAGATAGACATAACCGAACCTAGATAGGTCGTCTGTAAAAGTAAAGACATAATTATACCCACCTCTAGCACTGACATTCATAGGTTCACATACATCTGTATGTACTGGACTTAGAATTTCTTTGGCTTTTTCACCTTTTCCAGAAAAAGATGACTTGGTCATTTTTCCAAGTAAACAAGATTCACAGGTAGACAATGATTCACAATCATTTATCTCTAACAGACCTTCTTGTATTAACATGTTTATCTTGTTCTTATTTATATGACTTAGCCTACAGTGCCAGAGATAAGCATTGCTGACATTATCCATTCTAGGGCATTTGCTTGTCGTGTACATTACACTCACAGGCTGTGATAGCAAATAAATGCCATTTACCAAATTTCCATTCATTACAACTGAACCATTCAAAGTAATGTTACAAATATTTCTCTTTATTGAAAGTTCGAAACATTCTTTGGCCAATAAGCCTACAGAGCCAATGTTTATAAGAAATGCAGGACAATAATGGTAGTCATGTAAAATGATTTTATAAGATTCAAAAATAAGAGAGAAGTCTCCTAACACTAGAACTAAAACTCGACTTCCATCTCCAACGTTTAGAAACCTTTCGCCGTCCTCAAATCTCCTACTAATTCGAAGTCCCTACAATTTGTTGCAAATATGGTAAGGACTCCCAGTATCAAGTACCCAATTAGTAGTATCACAAAAATAATAGGTACAGGGATTTATCATATAAATACCTTGAGTAGCAACATCTTGCTGCTTCCTCTTCTTCAACCTGTTTGGGTCAAGGGATGCAATATACATAGGACAATTCCTCTTCCAGTGACCTTGCTTCTTATAGTAGAAGCACTCCGCCTGACTCTGGTCTACCTTTTTTTTCCCAGCCTAACTGGTCCCACCAACACTGCACCTTTTTGGTCATTTTCTTTTTATTTTTCTTTCCCTTCCCAAGGGGATGATGCACTGCCCTATTTTCTCCCACCAAGTACACCAACCCCTTATTGAGGTTGTGGTCCTTCTCATAGTTCTGTAGTAACCCCAACAGACTGTTGTAGTTCACTATAGGCCTATGCATCTGGAAGTGATCAAGAAAACCAAGGTAAGAAGGGGGCAGAGAATTCAGTATAGCATCTTTCCCTAACTATTCATGTAGGGGACATCCGAGTTTGGCCAAGCATTCAAATAACTCGGTCATGTACAATACATGATCAGTTACTGATGCCCCATCTTGTATATATGCGTTATAGATGGCACAGGAAGTCCTGTACTATTCTACATTGTCATGGGTGCTGAAGGATTCCTGCAACTTTTGCAAGATTTCCTCTGGTTGGGCCTCCTTGAATTTGCGACTGAACTCGTCATTCATAGCCACTAGCATAATGCAACGTACGGGAGTTCTATCAAAAAGCCACTTCTAATAAGTGTCCCTGATAGATGTATGAGCATTGGCTATGGGGACTTCAGGTGCTGGATCCGATACAACATATATGATCCTTTCATGCTTTAAGACAATCTTAAGCCTTCGATACCAATTATCAAAGTTTGGACTAGAAAGTTTTTCATTATCAAGCAATGAGCGGAGGGATAAATTGGAATACATTTTCCTAAAAGGAAAACCATAAGACCAAGTAGTATATGAATTTCAATTTTAATCCTAAAGACATGGACTTTAGTTTAAAGGTCCTCCCACATATTTTATTCAAATTAGTAGCCTCTACCTTCAATCCGAGGAATTACACTTAATTTCGTAGTGGGTACTATAATCCTAAAGGCGCCACATGAGCATGACTTTGGCCGGCTCACCCACGTGAACCTAAAGGTAGGTTTAATTAGCTAATTATTTTTTCCAAGCAATTTCTAGTATTTCAAAATTTGCCCTAGGAGCACTTCAATCGACCTTTGGGCTTTTTGCTAAAGAAGGTCTTGGTTAGGTCCAACCATTAACATGACTAAATTCAGTGCTTTTAACTAATGAATAATCAAGCTTGACTTTGACCGGCTCACTTGACCACCATTAAGAGAGTTGCACTGAGCCATCATATTATGAATGGCAATTCCAATAGCCTGTTGACCACCCATACTGTGGTACTGTCGATGATCACCCAACTAAAGGACACATTGCCAATCCAACTTAATGGAAGGCTAAGACTTAGGCTATCACATAACTTAGTCTTTTTATGGACCTAATAATTTAGAGGATTTAAATTTTGTGACATTTGAGATGAAGACATGGACCTTGATCAAGAAAACTCCCACCAAACACTTAAAGGGTTTTTGGATCAATTTGGTCCATGGGCACCTATAAACCAGTCAGACTGATTAACCTTAGTTGACATGGGTCAACTCGAATTAATAGATAATCTAATTTGATCTGATTCACCAGATTAGCCAGGTAAGTAAGATCAAAGAATAGGTTATGCCAAGTAAGCCTCTTGCCATAGACACCAACCATGAGTTGGCCAGGTAAGAGTTAGTCCCAAAGAACCTTGATCACAACTATCAAACTTACCTTAGATACCAAGTGGTTTATCAGACTCAATCTGACTAACCTAAAGATCTGGGCTCACCACGAAGCCATGAATCAAGTCCATTTAGATGTATGGACTAATCTAATTAACTATTAGAGTTATCTATAGAGGAGAGACCTAATTCAACTTTTGATTAGTCTTTTTTCTTTTTAATCCATTCATCTAAACCTAGGTCTAACCCATTTAAGGACCCAATTCTAGCTAACCCAATCAACCCATGATTTATAAATCATAACTTAAGATTAGAATCATATCCTAAATCTTAAAATTATACATCTTAATTCTCAATTAAATGTATCACACTATTTGAAATATTTTCAAAATAAAATGAAACAATTTCATAAAAAATTGAAGCTTAAAATTACTGTTTCATAGTTTTCTGGTCAAGTCAGCTCTTGTAGATCGAGTCAGCTCTTCCAGAACACACATTTCTGGTCAAGTCGGCTCTTCCAGAATATAGATTTCTGGTCGAGTCAGCTCTTCTGCTCGAGCCAGCTCTTCAAGAATATAGTTTTTTTTTAAACGATAGTCGTTTCCACTTGAACTTTTCAATGTTTTAGATCAAACTTCTTTTAGATCTTATTTAAACATAGTTATGATCTATAAACCAAAGATTAAAACAATTTTAATCCATTAAATTTTTCACTTTCTTCTTTATAAGGTCATGACGCAGTGGCACCCCTACATGCCATAGGAGAATCCCGTGGAATGGAAAGAGATGGTCTTTAAACTATGCTTCTCCACTATGACCGAATGGCCATGGCGAATCCACCTTAATCTGAGTACTACATGAAGGAAATCAAATCAATTTCATAAAAAACATTAAACGAGATGTATACACAACCTAGATCTCTGATACCATTGAGAGGAACTATTCCTAAGGGCGACACATATATTTTAAAACTTTTCTAAAGGCATGCAGCAATGGAAAGTGATAAAACCATTTTATCTCAAGATGTTAATCTAATTAATACAATCCCCTTACCAGGATCTACATACATCTAAAGTAATGTAAATATGAAATCATGCAAACATTGTATGAAAAATAGAACAATTCTAGAAATCACATAATGATGTAGCAAAGATAATTATGTCACACATAAAATTAGCACATACCTTGGTGACATTCACCAGGAAGAACCGGAAGTTGCAGAAATGCCCGCCTCTCAGTCGTGATCCCAGGGATGGCATTGATCCGTGGAAGAAATTCGGCTCTGCAAGCAGCACTCGTGCACCACCTCTATGGGTTGTTCACACCATGTAGCGTGATTTCTTCTCCTTCCTTCGAGGTGCTAGCCTCTATGAAAACTTTGTCGGGTGGACTCCTTTTTCTTCAACTCTTTGAAGATAAGTGGGACACCTTCAACTCCTTGAAGTGCTAGTTGCTGCAACAGTGCTAGAATAGAATAAGGACTCTCCTGGTTCTCTCTATCCCAAACCTTCAATAGAAGGTATGCACTCAGAGATCCCATCCAAAACTCACTCTATCCTGGAGATCCAATCTCACAGTCTCTCAAGGATCAAACAAGATCTCTAACCAAGGAATATGGTAGAGTCTCAGCCTTGATCCAGATTTTCGAGTGTGGAATGTGAGGAGCGTTGAATGTCCACTCTTGACCTTCTTCAGCCCTGCTTTTATAATAGCAGCCCTCAAAATAATAAAGAGGACATAATGAGAGATTAATGAGTAGATTTGGGATCTCTTGAGATTCCAGGAAGGTTAGAAGTCCCTTGGAATTCAGCAACAACAATTATTAAAACTTGAAACTCCCAGCATTAAATCCCATAACTATTATAGCATTTAATGAAGTGTTCTTGAATTTTAGCAGTCCATCGGATGAGTCGACTCGACCATTCGAGTTAACTAGTTCAAAAAGAGTCGACTCAAACAGTAGTTTGAAAACACCTTATCAAATAAGTGCAGAACGATTTTCAATCGTTCGCATGCCAACAAAGCACGGAAACATTTTCAGTACCAGCCAAAGTTGCCATTTAGCAATGATACCCGATGTTCGGATAGGTTAAAGATTGTAGAGCAACATGAACCCGTCGAATATGAAATAGTATTGAACTTATTCCTTAAACCTCCTAATGCTCTAGATGGCATAGGGTAAAACTGTCTAACCCTAATCAGTCCATTTCAATATGTCTCAAACAAAGAATCCCTGTAACTCCTTACAAGGAATGCCCTAGCCATGGTCTTTCTCAATTGAGGCATATTAAGCATTCAATCCAAATCATTTAGAGAGGTCAATCCTATCTCGATCCTACTACCACTATACAAGTACTTGATTGTACCCAGCAATCTTCCATTACCGAATTAGAAATCCGAGTAATCCAGTACCTAAGCACAGTGAGTTACTTGCAAGCAGCCATAGTGATCTTAAGTCAGAGAAATAATTCATGTCCATATTCTAATACAAGACTTCTCTTTGGCAAAAAGAGAATCTCGCATGAGAGTCACATTCAGTGAAGTGTCAAACACAGTACTTGCATGTCATACCAATGTCTCCACATTCCTTGGTTAAAAGGATAACCAACCTATATGACATACAATGATCTATACTTGATACATAGTCATCCTATAATAATGTATCATTCGATCATGAACAATTTAAGAACTACTCGATATATCCTCTCTATATCGAGTACAAGGAAGTTCTAAGGACTTCATCATACAAGAATTCACATTAAGGAAAATTCACCTGTGATGAACTGCCAAAAGATAATTTTTATTTATATTAAAATTCATATCCAATATACAAATAGCACAACCATCTATAGCCTAGATGATTGGCTTTGGGACATAATTTCCAACAGATCCTTCATAAAACGAGAGACATAAAGAAGAAAGAAATGCGTGAAGTCCTCCTCTTAAATTCAAATTTCAAGTGTTGTGGGTGGGCGACAATTCAAGAATAATTGGCATCTAATTTTTTCTCCATCTTGGCGTTAATCTTGCTTGGATTTCAACTTGATCTCCTTGCATTTGAAAACAGATAAAGATAACCTCCAAAGCAGCTTTGAATTTTGAATGGATGAGAGGAGGCGCTCCTCTTCATGTGGGTGAAAGGATAAGAGGAGGTGCTAAAGAGATGAGAGTCCTTCTACTTTTCTTCTCTTAAATGCTTTCAAATGAGCGACAAAAATGAGGCGCCCTCCTTTCCTCTCTTTGGATAATCTTGGACTTTAAATGTTGTTTAAATATCACAATGTTTGGATGTCTAGATATCTGAATGTCTTGATGAAAATAAAAGATAACCTTTTTTGACATTGAGTTGGCCATTTAAAGTGATGTGGTGAGACATACTACTCCAAGTGGCGAATGACAAGACTCCAAGACATGATGATGTGGCATAAGGTGATGACATGGCATGATGACATGGCATGGTGACATGGCATGATGAATTGGACTTGAACCTTGGATAACTTTGAACCCCTTGACTAATTAAAGTACTAATTACAAGAGTCAACTTGACCAATTTGCAAAGCAAAGCAAACTAATTTTATTTACAGGAGTCAAGCTAAAATTAAAATAGAATAACTACTCATTGGTGATCTACAATGAGCTTGAAGGGTTCTGACTTCTCTTCCTAGCTCTGGTGTCCTCACCATTTCTTCCAGGATGGGAGGAACTCAATCCTATCGAGTATGGGTCAACTCTACTCTGGAATGCTCTAGCAAGTCTGGGTTGATTCTTTGTAGATCCTCTCGAGTGATCCACGAATCCTCAGATTCCGGTCTAGCTTGCTATCAAACCAGGTAACGTTGATAATCTTTATTCCTAGTAGTGATAGTTTTATCATCAAAAATCCGCTCAATCTTATCTCTCCATTCTGGTAATTTGGCTAGTGGACATTCAGGGGTTGGGTCACTCTCAAAAATAGAATCAGGTCCAAATGGCTCATTAGGTATCGTTATTGGCTCCTTATACTCATAAGATCTGATACATTGAAAGTTGGACTAATACCTAATTCAGATGGTAATTCTAATACATAGGCATTAGATCCAATTTTTCTTATGATCTTATATGGTCCTGCACTACGGGCATGTAGTTTCTTCATGGTTCTGGATGGGAACTGTTCAGGTCAAAGCCTAATCATGACAAAGTCTCCCTCATTAAATTCTTTGAAGCACTTACATGAGTTAGCTATATGCTTATAAGATTCATTGCTTTCATTAATTTTTTTACTTATTTATTTATACAATTCCTTAATATGTTGTGCATATGACTCTTGACATGCATGTTCATCCAAACCCTTAACTATGAATTTGTGATGGGGGAACTAACTAGATGCGGAATGAAGAATGATGCAAGTGATTTTTAGGATTTTGTGGATTTTAGATTTTTTGTAGTTTTCTTTGGATCCCCGAAAGCAAGTAAGAGATGATCTAGGGTTCTATAACAATAAAAAATAACAAGCAAGCAAGTAGTCCCTAAACAATGATAAAGAGAGGACCCCGGGATTGAGAAACCCCGTAGGACTTAGCACTCCAATCAAGATCTACTTAGGAGTCAGGGGCAAACCTCGAAGATCTGAAGCGCCCGATGCAGAGATCGCTCACTTTGGCGAATGCGGCCTGGATGACCGAGCTGTCAACCCTGCGGAGGCGCCGGTTGGCTGTCCAAAGATCTCGATGGCAAAGACAACCATCTCCGTACCCGTGTCACCTGGAGGACCTACGAGCATTCAAAAAGATAAAGGATAGGTTTCAATTAGAAGGAAAAGCAGTGGAAGAATGAGAGAAGGGTTGTAGAGATGGTGGAGTTCTACTGGATTCGGAGTCGAATGACGGAGTTGCGGAAGTGACGATAGTTTGAGGCCTCACACCTCTCGACGCCCGAAGGCGAAGGTGCTCTCTATCGGAGATCGAAATTCCTAATGAGCGAAGGCAACTAACAAGAGATTGGACTCAAGAAGATAATTTTTTTTCATTCATCAAAATTAACCTTACAAGGGAGGGGGTAAGGTCCTTTATATAGGCACATTAGATCCTTTCAAAATTTGAATGAAAAATACATTTCTTCTCTTGCTAAGGCACCAAAAAATATTCAAAAATTTGAAATTCAAACTCCTTTGATTTGGGCATGGCATGATAATGGGCTTGGAAGAAGGAATTTGGCTTCCTTGGACTTGGAAAGTTGACCTTCAATTTTGGGAAGAAGGCATAATGCAAGGCTTGTATCTCCCTCTTTCCTTGGTTGCTCACCCTTCTTTGGAAAGAAGCTTGATATGAGGCTTGGAGCAAGGCCTTTGTCTTCAACCTTTCCTTGGTTACTCACCCTTCTTTGAAAAGAAACTTGATATGAGGCTTGGAATAAGGCCTTTGTCTTCAACCTTTCCTTGGTTGCCTATGACTCCTTTAGTAAGTGGCTTGATGGAGGGAGGGAAAGGAGGAGAGAATATTTGATGTGTCTCCATTTGGCATCCAAGAAAATCTCACTTGTGCCGCCCACATGGCTGGATGAGGTGGTGCCACATGGGATGATGAAGTGGCGCCACATGGGGTGGTGAAGTGGCACCATAGGGTTGACATGTTGACCTTCAAGGTTCGACCCAAAATAGTTGAGCTAGACTCAAAGACCACTCCGGCTTGGACCCAGACTTGGACTAGACCCAATACATGACTGGACTCAATACAGGACACAACTTGACCCAATTGGTCAAAGTACAGGACTAGACACAGACATAAGAGACTCAATTCAAAACTAAAGAAATTACAAGTTTTAGGCTTGAAGCCTTATTTCAAGACCTGAAAAAAATGGAACCCTAATTGGAGATCCATAGAGGGCTGAGGAGCCTCTATCGGATCCTGGTGCCCACACCAATTTGTGCTTAGTTGGTAGATGACATGCAGATGAAAACTTGTCATATATTCCTAATAAGTGCCATAAGTATTAGATGTATGCCCTAAAAGCCGAGTTGGCTTGACACATTATAATTTTTAGGGCATGAACTTTGTACTTAATCTTTTTATTAATAAAAGGATATTAGTTTCATTCATATTGATGTATCTATGAATCATCCATGGGGTTAATGGGCAATGACACATATTCAGAGTTGAGAATCTAAGGCATGTGTCTTTATAGATTAACTCCTAAAAGCTCCCGATTGTTGGAATATCACAAGGACAGTGATTGATCCGTTAAAAATGATGCACAGATGACTTCCCTTTTTGGGTAGATGAGTCTCTAACCTACAGTGTGGTGACACTGGAGAGAGAGTGTAGGTTGTTGATAGAGATCAACGATACTGAGCGTGACCTAGTACAGGAAGTTATACGGATGACTACTCACTCGTTAATAACTTCCTAATGCTATAATTATGTGAATAGTTTTTTGACCTAGAGTGTCTCAGCTGATAGAAAAGTACCCTAAGAGCCAATCATTTGAGGACCTTTTTGTAAACTTTCAGCTCATGTATGACATACTTTCATATTAATAAAGGCATATGATTCATCATATACTACTGTGTCATATTTTTATTGATTATGATGAACCCCATAGAGTAGGGCAATGGAATTAGGGTTATGATGGAGTTCATAACAATGAGACCTAATTTTTTATAAACCCTAATCTAGAATGTTCTTAGTCATTAGACCATCAATTCGGGGATCAATGAATTTGGTAAGACCAGCTTATCCTATGTATACTCAGTTGATAAGGGTGGTTGGTCTCATAATCACTTGTATAGAGATACTAATACAAGGATAAGGATGCTCATTAGGTTATGAGTACACTGAACTGATCCGCACCGGGACTATCTTATGGAAGTCTTACTCCTTGTCAAACGATAGGTCTCAGAGTAGAAGTTGTGCATGTAATCTTCAGACCTGAGGTCACCATGGTTCCTTGTGCACACTAAGCCATACTTTAGTTCATACTCATTCATGGCATTGCGACATGTACGAGATGTTCTGGGTATGGTGGAAGGTATACGAAGGATGTGAGTGGACCAACAATGAATTGATCAATCCTGGTAAGAGGATATGTTATCCCGTGTAATCTCTTCGATGAGTGACTCAAGGAATCTTTGCAAAGTGGGATGAGATTTGAAGTAGTTTCTAATCAGTCATCAGCTGAGTCCTCATGATCGAGCTGAAATTCGATATGATTAAGTGTTAGGGTTTGACATTTATCCATACCCATCACTTAATCGGGATAATAGGAGATTGAAAGATTGAATTGCACGGTAACTTACTACTGAAGGATATTTTGGTAATTTCTACCAAATTTCTCATCTTTCGGGTAGGCATGACACGTTGCTAGACGTCAATCTTGTCTTGTGGGTTTACATGAACGAATTGGATTGGTTTCATGAGTCAATTTGATGTGTGATTCAAATTAGACAATTAGGTGAGCCGATTTGACTTAATTAGGTCAATCGGGTTTGATCGGATTGAATTGGCTCAAACCTAAACCTACTGCTGGCTAAATGTGGAACTCAATGGGTCACACACAATAGAGAGTTGGCCAAGGAAGTCACTCATGGTTTAATTAGGGTCATGGGATCCTAATTGGTTAGCCAGATTGCATACTAGCATATGTAGGCTAACCCAATTCCTAACCCAATTGGATTGGATCCTGTTGCTTGCTAATTAGGCTAACCTAATTAAGAGAAACCTAAATTAGGTTGAGTCCTAAGTGGGGATAGCCAAATCAGAGCTTGATCTGATTTTATTTTGGTATTTTGGATGTCTTATTGAAGAGTCCATTTGAGTTGGGACTCTAAATACCAAAATGATACCTTGGCATTCAAAAAGGCCTAGGAGAGTCTATAGTCCTCTTATCTGAAAAATATTTAAATGGATGGAAAGAGGACTTAATTCTCTTTCTTTTGACACCTATATTGCATATACTTTGACTAGTCAAAAGTTGCATGGGGTGTAGATAAAGTTGACCATAAAAGGACTCTTGGCGCCTCTTGGCGCGCGCGGGAGATGAAGGTGCGCGTAGAAGGACAAAAGTCCTTTTATAGATGAAACACTCTAGTGTTCATCAAGGGGCACCTTCTCATATTATCCCCATGCCCTTTGGATTTAAATGACCGGTCAAAGGGAATAAGAGGGTGGCATGAAATGGGAAAAAAGAGTAGCGCGCGCAGATGAACAATCATGTCTCTTCATCTGCGCATGGTTCTGAGACAGAGTCCTTCTGCTCTCAGGACTCTGCTCTTCCCACGGTTTTTAAATCTAAAATGATGCCTCCTTCCATTCTTCTTAACCAGTAAATGCCACATGGCACATGAGGATTTAATCTGGAAAGCGAAAGAACATAGATAAAGACTATTCAATCCTGAAGAGTCTTATCAGATATGAAATAACATATTTGATAAGAGACGTCGGGATGGTTTTCACGCCCCTTGAAATATTATTTAAAGGGGGTATGGTGAAAAGAGAGGAAGAGTTTTGGTCATCAAAAAACAGAATCCCATTTTCCCAAGAGTCTGTCAGTCTGAGTGTCTTCTACTCCCTCCTTCTTACTTTAAGACAAGACTTGTCTTGTTAAGACAAGGTATTTTCTACTCTGACAAGGCTTAGTTTTAAGATATAAGCCTAAGGGTTCCTAGAGGAGGGATGTCCTAAAACCAAGAGTGGTTTAGGATTGTGTCCAGAGAGCCCTACAGTAGGACAGGGTGTCCTACAGTGGTCAAAGGTCAAAAGGCTGACGAAAGAGTCCTGTTGAAGCAAGCAACCCTGGTAGGGATTATTCCTTGGTACCATTCTCATGTGGATCACCGTTGGAGGGCTTGCACTTGTGAACCTCGTGGGAAGGACTGGATTTCAGCGATCCAAGTATGTATTCTGACTTCATTTATGTTTTGTTGAATGGTATTGCATGAGGAGTTCCTGGGAATTAAGGTTTTCTTGCCAATTAGGGTTTCATGCTTTTAGAATTTCAGTTTTGAAATTCACTTCCGCATGCTGGTATTGCTAGGTGTTACTATAGATTATGAGAGCCCGTTAGGATCATTCTCGGATCGATGATCCTTTTAGGGTTGAGCTGAAATTGTTTCAGTCCATTGAAAGGAGTTTCGATGATGTATAATGGAGATTATAGCATGTCTCGTAACCAGACTAGATAGGACCTGAGGGGTCACACACATTAGGAGATCAAGTAACCAATTAGCAAATCAATTTGGACCTAATTATAAGTGTTACAATTAATATTTGACCTAATTATAAATATTACAATTAATTGATTATGGATTAATTATTAATTAATTTAAATTAGATTAAATTTAATTGAGTTAGACTTAATTAATCTTAATTGAGTTGGGTCAATGTTCTCTTCGAAATGGTTCGATCATATTTAAAATCGGCTTCATTTTGACTGTAAAATCACTTCGTTTGGACCAAGACCTAGAGTTCAGCTAGATTGGGACTCTCTCTCCATGTCTCTCCCTCCCTCCACACACCTACCAAGTGGGACCCTTGTGTTTGGGGGACAAAAGATAGGAGGCATGAATAAAAGGTGGGCGCAAAGAGTTTGGCGTGAAAAATATTAAGAGAGGGAAGAGTCGTCTTCCACTCTTAAATCCTAGCCACATAAAATGAAACACTAGTGTTTTGTTTTATTGGGATGGGAGAACTTAAATTTAAAAGGGAGATAAAAGGGTGGCTGACCACATGAGAAAGCTTTTGGCATGAAATTTATTTTGGGCATGTTCTCTTCTCTTGGGCGCTAATACCAGGGTGTCTCTCTCTTGGGGTGCCATCTTCTCCTCTCCCTTCCAGTATTTTTTTCTTGTGATCTTCAAGAGCATTGAGAGATCTTCTTCATAAGAGGAAGAAGATAGTAAGAAGTCCAAAGATCTTGCATAGTTTGATCTGCAAGACAGAAGCCAAAAACTAGTCCTGATTCCGATCGACATAGTTTTTAAAGCGAGTGATTTGGTAAAAGAGAAGAGGGGTGCAAGGATCTGGAAGTCCGGTTCCCTCTATGATTCGGTTATGAGAGCTTCATGTGGATACCAGCAGAGGTCGAGCATTTGTGCGGCTCCGACAGAATCCTGGTTTTTAGTAGCGAACCTGCACGCTTTTTATAGTAGGCCTGGATAGCGATCCAGGTAAGTATTTTATGCTTAAAATAATTTTTATTTCAGATATGATATTTTTCTCATATGTTGTAGCATGTTAGGAATTTATGATAAATAAATTAGATTTATTTATAAATTCATGATTAGATATAAATTATTTTTATATCTGTTTTCGTTGCGACAGGCTATTGATGCCTGTTCGATTGCAATTTTCTGTACCTGGGAGAAAACCAACAGTGGTATCAGAGCCATGGTTCTCCTTCTTAACATGCATGCATGAGAATCAGATCTGAAAAATATTCAGATCAGTTAGATAGATTATGATTTTTCGAATCTATGTTGAACATGAGATTGTTCTAACATAAAATTTTCTATTTTGAAAATTATTTTTGAAATTAAAATCATAATTTTCATATCTGAAATTAAATTTAATAATCTGAAATATAATTGATCAAGGGTTGCACAAAGTGACATAAGGTTGTCCTGCTATAGGGTTTATCCCCTATAGTGCAAAGGTTGTCCTACTTTGATGTATACCTGGCTTTGAAAAGGGGTTTGATCGATTTATGATTATGTATGTTGTTGTATGTGATGCACAAAATTATGGTTTAGATCTTAAATATGATTCATGATCATAAGACATTAATGTCATGTACTTGAACCTAATTTTAAAATTGATTTGCTCAAGAAAATCAAATTAGGTGCATGAGGATTTGGGTTGAACAAATTAGGTCTAGAGATTGGGCTAAGGTAATTAGGGCTTGATTAGATCAACTAGTAACCCTAAAATGATTTTGAGCAAGTGACTTAACCTAATCAGATGATGATTATTGTTAGGTCAAGTGTGCTCAAAATTAGTTTTAGATGTAGTTTGGTCTAATCGATTCATTTGATAGTGAATCGATAAGTTAAGACCTAATTTGGCTCATTGATGAGCCTAGATCATTAGTTAACCTAATTGAAACTTGTCAGTCAATTGGTGTCTAAGGAAGATTTCAATCATGGATTTAATTGGGACTAACTCTTTCTCAACCAACTAGTTTGGCATAAAGAGGGTAAATTGGTAGAATCCTCCCATGGATCAAACTAACCTGGCCAATTTGGTTGATTAAGTTTTCAAAAATGTCACTTTTAATTTGAGTTCACCTATGCTAACTAAATTTAGTCAGTCATGAGATTGTACTGACTTAATGTAATTGATTAGTCATGATTTGGCTGATCAATTTAGAAGAGACCTAAACCCAAGCTCCCAATAAATATTAAGTCATAGGTCTTCCACCATTGTAGGTGTGCGGGTATCCTACTGGTTTTGATTATTCTCGGCTGGTTATAGTGGTCTAGTTGCATCGGGAAGACACAACCATCCTATTAGGCATGAGATGTTGCTAGGCACTGATGGGGTTGGGCCCAATAAACGGGCACGTTGAGGGACTCAATGATGGCTTTGTCTAGTAGGAATGGTGAATCTGACTTAACTAATGATTGGATTAATAAACGGGCATGTTGAGGTTCCTTGATTTAGAGACCGAGAGCTACAACTTGTATTAGATATATTGGACAAGAGTTGGCTACTTATTGGTGTAGCATGTTACCAATAACCGGATACAGTGAAGTGCCGCACATCGATGGGACCGTAGCACCCACTAGATACCTAGAGTTGTAGGATTTTTGCATATCCACAGGGAGTGTGAGAGATCCAAGAAAATAGTGGGAGTTCTAAAATTATTTCCTAAAGACCCTAGAATAATTTTTATGATTAAGTATAAAGCATATAATTTGAATCTTCTACTCTTCCAGTTAACCATGTCTACTTCAAATCCCTTAGTCCGTATTCTAGAGACAAACATACTTGTAAGCCTTAATTTTAAAGATTAGTTGAGAAACATCAAAATTGTTTTGAGTTCTAAGAAGTTGGGCTATGTGCTAGACCAGAAATCCCTATCTTACCTGACCATCCAAATACTCGTCAAACGACTGTATATGAGAAATGGATGGAAGATGATAATAAGGTTAAGTGTTATATGTTGGTCTCAATGTCAAACGAATTGCAGAGCCAACATGAGGATATTCCAACTGCTAAATCGATTCTAATTCACCTAAAAGAGTTATATGGTGAACAAAGTCGGATTGCATGCTTCGAAGTGTCGAAAAGGCTTTTCAACAATAAAATGCGTGAAGGGCAGTCAATGCACGATCATTATTTGACAATGATCAAGGACATCAAATAGCTTGAGAAGCTACGTATTCCGATTCATAAGGAGCTACAGATGGATTTGATCATCCAGTCCTTGACTAATTCATATGCTCAGTTTGTAATGAATTATAATATGAACAAGTTGAATTACACTTTGCCTAAATTATTGAACATGCTGGTAAACAATGAAGGGATCCTGAAAAGTTCAAGGGGCTCTGTTTTCTCTGTGGAGCAGTCTTCCTCCAAAATAAAGTCTACTTGGAAGAAGAAAAAATGTGCAAAGAAGCAGAAGAAGGAGAACAAACAAAAGAAGAAGGACACATCCAAGAAAGCCAAGGTTAGCAAAGAAAAATATTTTTACTGCAACACAGATGGCCACTAGAAAAAAAATTATCCTCTCTACCTGGAAAGCCTAAAGAAACAAAAGGAGGATGCACCTTTTGAAGGTAAGCCTATACTTGTTATTGAATCTAATCTAACGGTTTCATCTACTTCTAGTTGGATTTTAGATTTTGGCTTTAGTGCTCATATATGTATTTCAAGCAGGGCCTGGAAAGAAGTAGAATGCTGAGAGAAGGTGAGATGGACCTACGTATCGGAAATGAAGCAAAAGTTATTGCACAAGCCATTGGATCATATTCTCTGGTGTTACCTTTAGGATATATATTAGTACTTAGTAACTATTATTTTGTACATGGAGCTAGTAGAAATTTGATTTGTCTTTGTGCTAGCACAGGAAAGATTTGAATTTATATTCAATAAAGACTTTTGTAGTATTTATTTGAGAAATAAATTGGTTGCAAAAGCTACTTTAATTGACAGTCTCTATCATTTGCATGCCGATGCATCGTTGAATATTAATGAGAAAATTAAAGTGAATGCCATAGGATATAAACGTCCTAGAGATGACCTAAATAAAAAATACATGTGGCATCTAAAGCTCGGTCATATATGTGAGGACATAATAAACAAACTGGAAAGGGATGGGATCTTAGATTCAATTAATTCTAAATCATACCCACCTTGTGAGTCATGTCTTCAAAGAAAAATGACCAAGTTATCCTTTATAGGACATGGGGAAAGGGCCATAGAATTACTTGTCCTGGTACACACTGATGTGTGCGGTCCATTTGATGTGCAGTCCAGGGGTGGTTTTTACTACTTCATAACCTTTACTGATGATTGTTCATGGTATGGTTATGTGTTTCTTATGAGACATAAATCTGAAGCTTTTGAAAAGTTCAAGGAATTCAGACATGAGGTAGAAAAATAAACAGGTAAAATTCTTAAGGTTCTTCGATCAAATCAGGGAGGAGAATACCCTAGTAGGAAATTTTTAGGTTATTTTAAGGACAATGGCATAGTCTTACAATGGACTCCACCTGGTAAGCCTCAGCTCAACGGGGTGTCTAAGAGGAGAAATAGGACATTATTAGATATGGTCCGATCCATGATGAGCTTCACTGACTTATCTTTATTTCTTTGGGAAGATGCCCTACAAACTTCAATTTATATTCTAAATAGGGTTCCATCTAAATCTGTTCTTACCACACCATATAAGATTTGGCATGGTAAGAAACCAAGTCTTGCTCATTTCAAGATTTGGGGATGTCTAGCCTATGTCAAAAGACTAATAGCGAACAAGTTGGAATCTAGATCTATGAAAGCTCGGTTTATAGTATATCCTAAAGAAAGTTTAGAGTATTACTTTTACCTTCCAGAAGATCATAATGTGATTGTGAGCAAACATGCCATATTTATTGAAAAATAGTTTATTCAGGAAGGTGGTAGTGGGAGGTAAATTGAGCTCGATGAGAAAGTCTCTGAAGAGCAGCCAGCTAGAGATTATATCGAACCTAATCAACCAATACACGTAAATGCTCTTCCATCTCGTAGGTCTATTAGAGTCTCCATACCTCCTGAAAGGTACTTGGGTATGCTTCAAAGGATATAAAGGAAATGTTTCTTGTTGGGGACAAGGATCAATTGATTGATCATAAGACTTATGATGAGGTGTTGTCAAACATCAACTTCGAGAAATGGTTGATTGCTGTGAAGTCAGAAATTGATTCAATGCATTCTAACTAAGTTTAGTCCTTAGTGGTTCCACCAGAGGGTATCGTACCTATTAGTTGTAAAGGGATCTACAAAAGGAAAATAGGTACATATGGTAAGGTAGAGACCTTTAAAGCTAGGTTGGTGGCGAAAGAGTATAGTCAACATGAAGACATTGACTATCATGATACCTTTTCACCAGTAGCTATGCTGAAATCCATCCATACATTGCTTGCAATTGTAGCATATCATGATTATGAGATATGGCAGATGGATGTGAAAATTACATTCCTGAATGGATATCTTGAGGAAGACATTTATATGGAGCAGCCTTTGGGTTTCACTTCCAATGATTGAAGCAAGCTTCTAGGAGCTGGAATACTCATTTTGATGATACAATTAGATCATTTGATTTTATCAAAAATAAGGATGAGCCATGTGTTTATAGGAAGGCTAGTGGGAAGGCAGTGATATTCCTCGTATTGTACGTGGACAACATCCTCCTTATAGGGAATGATATTTTCATGTTGACTTCGATCAAAATTTGGTTATCTACAGAATTCTCTATGAAAGACTTAGGTGAAGCATCTTATATTTTAGCGATTAAATTAAGGTCTATAGAGATAGATCTAATCGGATGCTTGGCCTTTCACAAAAATTGTACATAGAGGAAGTGCTAAAAAAATTCAGCATGGCGAACTATAAAAGAAGATTGTTACCTCATCGGCATAGAATTAATTTCTCCAAAAAAATGTGTCCCAACACACCAGAAGAGATTCAACGCATGAGCAAGATTCCATATGCTTCGGTAATTGGAAGTCTTATGTATGTTATGTTGTGTACTCGACCTGATATAACTCTTGCTATGAGTGTCACGAGTAGATATCAATCGAATCCAGGTGAAGAACACTGGATAGCTGTGAAGAACATTCTTAAGTACTTGAGAAGGACTACAGATTTGTTCTTAGTCTTCGGTGGGAGTTCAGAATTAGGGATAAAGGGATATACACACTTAGACTTTATGTCTGATCCTGATGATAGAAAGTCTACATCAGGGTCCGTGTTTTTGTGCAATGGTAGGGCAACTAGTTGAAAAAGTTCCAAGCAGCCCATCATAGTAGATTCAATAATGGAAGCAGAGTACATCGCTACTTCTGAAGCTGCAAAGGAAGCCTTATGGTATAAAAAGTTCATTGCAGAGCTTGGAGTGATGCCATTTGATGCCATCCCCATATATTGTGACAATAATTGTGCAATAGCTCTAGCTAAGGAGCCTAGGTCTCACTAGAAGTCCAAGCATATTGAGCTGCGGTTTCATATCATACGTGACTATCTCGAGAAGAAATATGTTAAGGTGCAAAGAGTAGACTCCACGAAAAACGTGGCAGACCCACTGACTAAGACTTTGAGCCATCAAAAGGATGAAATCCACTTTGAGAAAATGAGACTTAGATATGTAGCCAATTGGCTTTAGTGCAAGTGGGAGATTGTTAAAAGTATGCCCTGAAAGCCAAGTTGGCTTGACACATTATAATTTTTAGGGCATGAGCATTGTACTTAATTTTTCTTTATTAATAAAAGGATATTATTTCCATTCATATTGATGTGTCTATGAATCGTTCATGGAGTTAATGGGCAATGACACATATTCTTAAGAGTTGAAAATCTAAGGCACGTGTCTTTCAAGATTAATTCCTAAAAGCTCCTGATTATTAGAATATCATGAGGATGATGATTGATCCGTTAAAATTGGTGTACAGATCACTTCCCTTTTGGGTAGATGAGTCTCTGACCTACAGTGTGGTGACACTGGAGTGAGAGTGCAGGTAGTTGATAGAGATCAACGGTACTGAGTGTGACCAAGTATAGGAAGTTATATGGATGGCACTCACTCATCGATAACTTCCTGATATTGTAGTCATGTGAATAATTCCTTGACCTAGAGTGTCTCAGCTACTCACAATAAGGTTGCTATAGTTTGATAGCACAATCACATTGTTCCTATCCATATGGGACCTTGCGGTGTTCGTTGGCTGCAGTAAGTTTATTGTAGGAGTAGGGTGTTCACTTGTAGGAATCTATCAGCCTTAGTAGTAAGGTATAATCCTATGCAAGCTTAATGAGACTAAGTCCAGAAGTCTATGGCCATAGTAGGGTGATAATGAAAAGGTATTTTCATTAGTATCATAATTGGACTTGAGTCAATTAGGTTAAGCATATGACTGATGGGTTTGACGAGTATCCATAACCAACATCATGTCAGGATTTTGATAAAGGAACCGAATCACATGGTAACTACACCTAGGGGTTCCAATCTTATTCTGCTGGGTTGCCACTACATACTGCTAGGTGTCACGATGGATTATGAGAGCCCGTTAGGATCATTCTCGGATCGATGATCCTAATTATGGTTGAGCTGAAATTGTTTCAATCCATCAAAAGGAATTTCGATGATATATAATAGAGATAATAGCATGTCTCATTACCAGACAGGATAGGACCTGAGGGGTCACACATAATAGAAGCTCAAGTAACCAATCAGCAAATCAATTTGGACCTAATTATAAGTGTTATAATTAATATTTGACCTAATTATAAATATTACAATTAATTAATTATGGATTAATTATTAATTAATTTAAATTAGATTTAATTTAATTGAGTTAGACTCAATTAATTAATCCTAATTGAGTTGGGTCAATGTCTGCTTCGAAATGGTTCGATCGGATTTAAAATCGGCTTCATTTTGACTGTAAAATCACTTCGTTTGGACCAAGACCTAGAGTCCAGTTAGATTGGGACTCTCTCTCCATGTCTCCCCCTCCCTCCACATGCCTACCTAGTGTGCCCCTTGTTTTTGGGCGACAAAAGAGAGGAGGCATGAATAAAAGGTGGGCGCAAAGAGTTTGGCATGAAAAATATTAAGAGAGGGAAGAGTCCTCTTCCACTCCTCTTAAATCTTAGCCAAATAAAATGAAACACTAGTGTTTTGTTTTATTGGGATGAGAGAACTTCAATTTAAAAGGGAGAGAAAAGGGTGGCCGATCATATGAGAAAGCTTTTGGCATGAAATTTATTTTGGGTGTCTTCTCTTCTCTTGGGTGCTAATACCAGGGAGTCTCTCTCTTGGGGTGCCATCTTCTCCTCTCCTTTCTAGTATATTTCTTCCTTGTGATCTTCAAGAGCGTTGAGAGGTATTCTTCACAAGAGAAAGAAGATAGCAAGAGGTCCAAAGATCTTGCATAGTTTGATCTGCAAGACAGAAGCCAAAAGCTGGTCCAGATTTGGATCGGCATAGTTTTTAAAGCGAGCGATTTACTGAAAGAGAAGAGGGGTGTAAGGATCTAGTAGTCTGATGCCCTCTACAATTCAGTTGCGAGAGCTTCGTGTGGATACCAGCAGAGGTCGGGCATTTGCGTGCTCCGACAGAATCCTAATTTTCAGTAACAGATCTGCATGCTTTTCAGAGTAGGCCCGAATAGCAATCCAGGTAAGTATTTTATGCTTAAAATAATTATTATTTTAGATCTGATATTTTTCTCATATGTTGCAGCATGTTAAGAATTTATGATAAATAAATTAGATTTATTTATGAATTACATGATTAGATATAAATTATTTTTATATCTGCTTCCGCTGTGACAGGCTGTTGATGCCTGTTTGATTACAATTTTCTGTTCCTGGGAGAAAACCAATAGAAATGACTGAAGAGAGGAAGTTTAAGTTTGCTAAACTCAAGTTAGTTTGCCAGGCTAGACTATACTGGGGGGATGTTGAGAAAATGGCTAGATAAAGAGAAGACATTTCCGTAGCTACCTGGAGAGCCATGAAGAGCAAACTTAGGGAACGGTACCTACCCATGTCCTATGAGCCCAGGAGCCCAGTGGACCCATAGCCCATCGATCTCTACCTATATCCTATGAGCCCAATGGACCCATAGCCCATCGATCCCTACCCATGTCCTATGAGCCTAGTGGACCCATAGCTTATCGATCCCTATCCATGTCCTATGAGCCCAGTGTACCCATAACCCATCGATCCCTACCCATGTCCTATGAGCCCAGTGGACCCATAGCCCATCGACCCCTACCCATGTCCTATGAGCCCAGTGGACCCATAGCCCATCGATCCCTACCCATGTCCTATGAGCCTAGTGGACCCATAGCCCATCAATCTCTACCCATGGCCTATGAGCCCAGGAGACCCATAACCCATCGATCCCTACCCATATCTTATGAGCCCAGTGGACTCATAACCCATCAATTTGAATCCATGTCCTATGAGCAGAAGGAACACATAGCCCATCGACCTGAGCCCGATAGGATTAGTACCCCTAGATATCAGCCAGGTACCAGTCAAGTTCTCCTTAGTTGACCCGAATCTGTTAGGATTAGTATCCCTAGCTATTAGCTAAGTACCAGTCAAGTTCTACTTAGTCGACCCGAACCCGATAGGATTAGTACCCCTAGCTATCAGCCAAGTACTAGTCAAGTTCCCCTTAGTCGACCCACCCCTACTACCCTATTTGTTCCTAAGGCTAACATTAAAGAGGAAATACATAGGGTAGGCCTAGAATTAGTTGACCAAGAAAATGCCCAGACTGAAGCTATAGTGGAAGAACAGTTAGAGGAAGAGAACCATGATACTGTTACCATAACTTTACCCGAGGAAACCCTAGAAGAGAACCTAATGATAGAGCCTAGTTGATGTAGGACATCGGGAGCTGACAAGAATTTCTAGGTTCCTAATCTTTGAATCATGTATTGGTCAATTTTGTTGAGTCCTATAATTTGGAGTCATGTAATAAAGTGAGTCAATTGGATTCACTAAGTCCATTGAGTCCTATTTAGTCCATCAATTAAGTCTATTTATTTTATTTGGCCTACTTTGAGTCTTGTCAGTTAGACCCTTTGAGTACTGTATTTGCTTTCATTCAAGTCATGTTCAAGAGTAGAGCTAGTAGACCACCACTCAAGTCACCCAGCCAAGCATCTGGACTCCATTCATGCTGCCCAGACCCCTGAAAGATTGGCGCCCCAGCATACCAGGCCTTAGGCACCTCAAGCCCACAAGCTTTCATGAAGATTGGCGCCTAGTCCAGATCCACCAAGGAAGTGGTGCCTAGATCCCAGCCCAAGCCCATGGTGCCTTCCCTCCCAGTCCAACATGGAGGCATCCCAGCCCATTTGACCCAGTCCAAGGTGCCCAGGGTTTTGACCAAGTCCAAGCAGATGTTTTCCAAGTCCAACAATGAGTCAAGGCCCTAGCCTAAGAGAATTTTCTTGGCCCACAAGTTTGTAATTTCTCAGCCTCAAGTCAGGGTTTCTTAACTCTCAAGTAATGTAACCTGGGCGGATCTATACATACCCACCCCCTCCCCTCTCGTAGGAATGAATCTTTTCATGAATGAAATTTTGAGAGTTATTTTGTCTAAGTGTTTTCCTCCAAGTGGAGTGGGTGTGAGACCCATTTGCCTTTGTTCTTCGGAACATCGAGGGGTGTGAGGCCCTAGTTATCCCGTTAGCTAGTCTTCTCCCACTAAACCCTAGCTACCCCATCATATCTTCATCTCCACCCCTTGGCCGTCCCATCAACCATTCATATCAGGACGCCCACCATCTCTCTAGAAAACCTAGGCCATCTTCTTCTTTCTCCACTTGGCTGCCCACTCCATCTTCAACCCTGCACTGGGCTGCCCCTATCCACTCCAATCCAGGCATCCTAGCCTCCAAGCCAGGCCACCATCTTCAAGTTCCAGACCGCCCACATCAAAGAGTCCCGGCGTCTTCATCAACTAGGCCGCCAGCACATCCAACCTTCTCTTAACTTTCCAACCCTAATTCATATTTTTCCCTTATTCTACATCACTAACCTTTGACGTTTGAAAGATTCCTCCAGTGCCATGCCCTTTGGATGAGGTCTTCTTTACTCTTGAACCAAGCTGATAAAAAGCTAATGGATCTATGAGAAAGTGGCTGGATCATCTAGGCACCGATCCGAGCAGAGCAAACCCTTCTACGGCTTCAAGATCGTCATTGCTAGGTAACACTAACCCTTCCCATCTCTCTTTGTCTGATTTTTGAAGATTGAATATGCACCTAATAGGCCTTTTTAGTCCTACAATCCTTTATTTGCTTTGTCTCTTTGATAGTTTCAGCATGTGAGTAGGATACTAACAGATACAGGATAACCTTAACCCAGTATTGCCTAGTTTCGGGAATCATACCATAAAAAAAATCTGAAAGTATTTATTTGCTTTAATCTAATTTTTTTCATGTTCATCCCTTTTATATCATCCTACATCATGTTAGGATGCCGTCCCTCATCAATTTTGGTATCATAGAAGGTTAGGGCATGTTCTTGCATCATAGTTTAGATTTTTTGCAAGCTATTTTTTGCAATAGGAGTCCAAATTTAGGTCTAGATCCCCATTAATTTCTTATTATTTTTTTTTGATTTTCATGTAATTTGATCTTTGTTTTGTCCTCTATTTTTTTGTGATTTTTTTGATATGAAAATAGGGTGAAATTTGCAAGAGAAAAAATCCTAACAAAAAAATTCTGCACACTAAATTTTACATACTAGTCCAAATCTAGGTCCAATTTCCTATCAAATTTTTATTATTTTTTTCTGAAATTTACAGCATGTCAGCCCTGTTGAGTCCTCTATTTTTTCTATATTTTTGATAATTTCTCTGATATGAAAACCTAGAAAATTCTGTATGAACCCAAAACCCTGTATTGCTGAATTCTACATGTTAACATAGGGTTGAACCTAACTTACATCCAAACCCCCGCAACCCAAGCCAATTTTGTTTGACCATCTAACCAACTTAAATTTAAGTCTACCACCTCATAAAACACACACACACACACACACAAAAAAAAAAAAAATTCTTCTCTGATTTTTCTGTTTTTTTTTTGATTTTTAGATTGCATTAGGGTTGCATGTGTGCATCATACCTAAATCAACTTAAGGGCACTTTTAATATGTCAGATGGGGGAAGGATTTGATCACCTTTCCCTAGCCCAAAACAACCACCTGCATACTGACCCAAGCCTGATTAAAATCAACTAGAAACCTAATTGATTTAGGGATACCAACAAGTCGGGTCTGAGTCTAGTGGGAAAACTAGTGCACTTAACCGTCCACTTATTTCCGGGAGCTGGTGTCTAAGGCTAGAAGTCCATAGGCAAATGCCCTAAGTGGACTGGTGATTTTTAATTAGGACCCTGTGACAAGTAGGGGGAGCCTCCCACCATCCCACCTCTTACCTGGCCAGTGAAAGGATTAAGTGTTGAGTTGGGTATAAGTTGAGTTGACCCACTCTACTTTGACCTAGGTCTAGCAAATCGTAGTCGATTTGTGTCTAACCCCATCAATCTCACCCCAACCCAGTTTGATCATGGAGTCGATGTGTGTGCTTTGTTGCATCCAAACCCTTGAGTGCTTGATTGCATGACCACCAGGTCAGGAGTCCATTATCATCAGTCCCAAGCCTAACTCAGCTTAACCATGGGCAACAATTTTGGTGCCCAACTGAGGGCCATTACTGATCAGCTTGCCCAACTGACCCAAATAAACCATAGACTTGACCAATTGACCCAGGCCAATACCCAAACTCACAATAGGCTTGACCAAATGACCTATAGGTTTGACCGAGTGGGAGATCGGTTAGGAACCCTAGAGAAAATCCCATACCATGACCCATAATTGAAGCCCAACCCTGGGAGAACCCCATACCATGACCCATACTTGGAGCCCAACCCTAGGAGAACCCCACACCATGACCCATACTTGGAGCCCAATCCTAGGAGAGCCCCACACCCTGAACCAATCTGGGATCGTAATACAAGAAAACCCAATTATGACTTCATAGAGCCGAATGGGAGAGCCATTAGGTATATCAGGCGAGAAACACCTATATTTAGTGGTGATCTTGATCTTGAGGATTATCTTGATTAGAAAGAAGGTATGTATCATTATTTTGAGAGGGACCTAATGATAGAAGAAAGAAAGTATAAGTTTACCAAACTTAGGTTAGTTTGCCAGGCTAGAATATATTGGGATAAGATTGAAAGAATGACTAGAAATATAGGAGAAGTCCCCATAACTACCTGGAGAGCCATGAAAAGCAAGCTTAGGAAAAAGTACCTACCAAGACCCTATGAACCTAGCTCCTATGTACCCATATCCAATGAATCTAAATCCTATGAACCCAGGACCTATGAACCCAGATCCCATGAACCCCGATCCTATGAACCCAAAACCTCCGAGCCTAAGAGATCCCTAACTCGTGGATCTGTGCCCTTGTCCTATGAGCCCAAGGAATCTTTAACCCTTAGTCAACCTGAACCCCATAGGATTAGTACCCCTAGATATGAGCCCAGTATTAGTCCACATCCCCTTAGTCGACCTGAACCCAATAGGATTAGTACCCCTAGGTATCAGCCAAGTATTAGTCAGGTACCCCTAATCAACCCACCCCTACTACCCTAGACACTAGTCGAGTTTCCCTTAACCAACCCCCTCCTACCACCCTATTGGTTTACAAGGAAGACATTGAAGTGGAAGTATATGAAGCTGATGTGAACTTAGTGGATGAGTATGAGGAAGAAGAAGAGGAGATACGTATAGATGACTTAGAACTAGTTGACCCCGACTGTTGGCTCCACCCAGTGATTTTGATGAATAACAAAATATTGAGTGCATATTGTATACTAATGTGTATTTCAAGTTATGAGTTTTCAGAAAAAAAGCACCTCAAAATTTCAAAAACTTATGTATCATGGCACGCCGTGGCACGGAGCATTTTTCACTAATCTGGACATTCTCTTTAAGAAAAAAAGGGTATCTACATGTTTAATTATTATGTGTTTACGATTCATTTAAGTTTCAAAATTTATATTTATGTTTTTGGGATAATTTACACTTGATTCTGAGCTTTTTAGTCTCAAGTGTCGACACCTGGTCAGCCAAGTGTCGACACTTCAGCATTTGGCACGAACAAAAATCCTTGGCATGCCAAGTGTTGACACCCAGAACTCAAGTGTCGATACCAAGTGTCGACACTTAGGTTTCCAAGTATCGACTCAAGGCCTGAGATTTTTGAAAATACAGAACTTTGCCATTTAAGGATTTTTGTATCAATTATCGACACCTGTGCATCAAGTGTCGACACCTGAAAGTTCAAGTGTCGACACCTAGAAATCAAGTGTTGACACCTGACAGCCAAGTGTCAAAACCTGACAGCCAAGTGTCGACACTTGAAGCCTGGCGACTCTAACGGATCTATTTTTTTGACTTGCAGAACTTGCTTTTTAAGCTCCCAACGGCTAGAGCCGAGGCTCCAACGGTCACAAACCATTTTTTGGAAGTTTCTTGGTGTATTTAACCTCCACCAACCTCATTCTAAAGGCATTGAAGTGTATTGAAGTCCATTCAAAAGCCAAAAAGCCTTTATTCTCTCAAGTACTCCATATCAAAAGCCTTATATAGTTTGATTTCCTGAAAAAGCCTACAAGCTCATCCTTACATCATTCCAAAAGAGGTATTTTGAAGGATATTCCAAGGAAGAGTCAAGACAAAGCATCAACTTGAGCTTCAAAGATTCCATTCTACACTTGAAGAGAGTTTGTTTTTAAAGTTGTATATATGTTTATATCTTGTGATTTGACATTGCTTTCAAGGGTGTCTTGAAAGAAGGTTGTTGTGGTTTGTTGGCGAGCTAAAGGGATAAAACCAACTAGGGTTAACTTGTCAGCCCGAAGACAAAATAAGTGTTAAGGTTTGTTGGTGAGCCTAGGTGACAAAACCAACTTAGGTTTTGACTTGTGAGCCTTGTGAAAAACAAGTCAGCTATAATCTTGTTTGGATTATAGTGAAATTCCCAAGGGTGTCTTGAAAAGTGGATGTAGGTGCTAGGTTTGCACTGAACCACTATAAACCTTGTGTTTGTGTGTGATTGCCCTCTTTCTCTCTTGCTCTTTGGTTATTGTTACTTATTATTTTCTGCTGCATTCAATCTCTTGCATTGAATTTATTATTATTCACAAACACTACTAGACCTTCACATTATTGTTTTAATTTTTTAAAAGATCCAATTCACCCCCCCTCTTGGGCTCCATTTCTGGGTAACAAGTGGTATCAGAGCACCGGTACTCTCTTGTAGGTCCAAGGATCTTGAGTAAAAGATCATGACAGCCCCAATATGAATAGGTATAGTTGAAGGTCAAGCTTCAAATCGTCCTCCACTTTTCAATGGCACAAATTACACATATTGGAAAACACGCATGCGCATTTTTATTCAAGTTCTTGATTATAATTTATGGAGGACAATTGTAAAATGTCCTCATCAGCCTACAATGTTGGTTAATGGCATTCTCACTCCAAATATGGAAGATGATTGGGATGAGAATGACATTAAGCAAATCGAGCTCAATGCTAAGGCTATGAATCTATTATTTTGCTCTCTTGACCCAAGTGAATTTAATAGAATATCTAATTGTCCCTCCACCAAGGAGATTTGGGATACACTTGAGGTTACCCATGAGGGTACACACCAAGTAAAAATTACCAAGGTTAACATGCTTATTCATACGTATGAAATGTTTAAAATGGAACCTACTGAGTCTATTAGTGAAATGTATACTAGGTTCACAAATATTGTGAATGGCATGAAAAGCCTAGGAAAAAATGTTTCTAATGGTGAACTTGTGAACAAACTTCTCAGGTCTCTACTGGCTTCTTGGGATGCAAAAGTAACAGCTATTGAAGAAGCCAAGGATGTCAACACTCTTCCACTTGAATAACTGTTGGGCTCACTGATGACCTATGAGCTCTCCCTCAAACAAAAGAATGTGGAAGTCGACAAAAAGAAGAAAGTAATCACCTTCAAATCTACTATGAGAGAAGAATCAAGCGATGACTCCGAAGAAAGTGATGAAGAAGATGAGATGGCTCTGATGGCGAGAAAGTTCAGAAGGTTTATGAGGAAGAAAAAGTTCAACTTCAAGAAGAAACCTCTGAAAGGTGAGCCAAGTAAAGAGAAAGACAAAGAGAAGGAGAAGGAGCAGCCCACTTGTTTTGAATGCAAGAAACCCGGCCATTTTAAGGTAGACTGCCCCTTGCTCAAGAAAAGCAGAAGAAAGTTGAGAAAGAAAGCCATGATGGCATCCTGGAGTGATAGTGAGGACTCTAGTTCTGAGGAAGAATAGCAGGAGGTGGCAAACTTCTGTCTGATGGCTGATCATGATGAGGTATGTTCTGAAATAGAAAATGAATTTATATTTTATGAGCTTCATGAAATTTTTGACGAATTAGTCATAGAATTTCAAAAACTAAAATCAAAACATAAAGATTTAAAAAAGCAAAATTTGGATTTAGCCAAAACAAATGATAAGCTTTCAGAAGAAAATGAATGCCTTCTTTTTCAAAATAAAAAATTAAATGATAAGATTGTAGCTCTTGAAAAAGAAAAAGAAATTTTGAAAAAGAAAAGTTCTTCACTTTCAAATGAAAATTTTTCAAAACAAAGCAAAGAAATTTTGGATGAAAATAAAAGATATAAAGAAGAAATTGAAAAATTAAAACCTTTTGTAGATAGATTTACTTATAGTTATGAAAAATTGAATTTGCTTTTGAACAACCAAAGAGCAGTTTTTGATAAAGCAGGTTTAGGATTCAGAACTCATAAGAAATAAAAACTTTTCAAAAATTTCTTTGTGCCTGCATCTTCATCCATTACTTGCTATATATGTGGTACTAAAGGGCATAAATCTTATATGTGCAACAAAAGAAGATTGAGTAATATTAAGAAAGTTTGGGTTCCAAAAGGAACCAATGCAATTAACCTAAAAGGACCCAAGATGGCTTGGGTACCTAAAGTCTCCACTTGATCTTTATTGCAGGTATGCCTTGCAACCAACAAGAAAAGAATGTGGTACCTTGATAGCAGTTGCTCAAGGCATATAACAGGAGATGTGGAGTAGTTCTCATCGCTCGAATATCAAAATGGTGGCAATGTAACTTTTGGTGATAATGGGAAGGGCAAAATTATCGGTATTGGTAAAGTCCATATCACCCATTCTTCTTATATTGATAATGTCTTATATGTTGATGGTTTGAAACATAACTTGCTTAGTATTAGCCAGTTTTGCGACAAAGATTTTAAAGTTGTTTTTGAATCTTCTTTGTGCATTGTTTCTAGTTTAGATGACAATGGCATCAAGTTCATTGGTCATAGGCATGGTAATATTTATATGGTTGATCTTGATGATCTCCCTATTCAAAATGGTCAATGCCTAGTGGCAATGGAAGCCAAGATCGATGAAACTAGTTGGCTTTGGCATCGCAGACTGGGACATGCAAGCATGCATTTATTTTCAAAACTTAGCAAAAAGAACTTGATAAAGGATTTGCCTAAACTCAATTTTGAAAAAGAAAAGATTTGCAGTGCATATCAACTTGGAAAACAAACCAAATCCTCTTTCAAACCAAAAGGAGTAATCTCTACATCTGGACCCTTGGAGTTGTTTCACATGGACCTCTTTGGGCCAACTAGAATATCTAGTTTAGGAGGTAAGAAGTATGGTCTAGTTATTGTAGATGATTTCTCACGATTTACATGGATCATGTTTTTAGCACATAAAGACGAAACTTTTTCTGAATTCATTAGATTTTATAAATGAGTTTCGAATGAAAAAGGTGTTTCAATTGTATCTTTGAGAAGTGATCATGGAACCAAATTTAAAAATGCTGATTTTGATAAATTTTGTATTGAAAATGGCATTCATCATAATTTTTCTGCACCTAGGACACCTCAACAAAATGGGGTAGTAGAAAGAAAAAATAGAACTCTTGAAGAAATGGCACACACCATGCTTTACGATAATGACTTACCTAGATATTTTTGGACGGAAGCCATAAATACTGTATGCTATGTTTTAAATCGAGTTTTAATTCGACCGATTCTAAAGAAAACACCTTATGAGCTTTGGAAGGGTAGAAAACTCTCAATTCGTTATTTTCGCATTTTTGGATGCTGTTGTTTCATCTTAAACAATCGTAAGGATAATTTAAGTAAATTTGATGCCAAATTAGATGAGGGAGTCTTTCTAGGCTACTCTACATCTAGTACGGCATACAGGGTTTTCAACAGAAGAACACTTGTTGTTGAAGAATCCATACATGTGGTGTTTGATGAATCTAACCAAAAACCTTCGAGAAAAGAAGATGTACTCTCTGATGAAACAGGTAGCAAGAAAACTGAAAGTGTAAACAATAATGAAGGGCTTACCAAGGAACAGAACGATGATCAAAACACTGAAGGAGATCAAGCACAAGGTGATGAAAACACATCAACAGTTGATCCATTACTAAAAGAATGGAGGTATGCTCATGGACACCCAAAAGAACTAATTATTGGTGATCCATCTAAAGGTGTAAGTACTCGATTATCCCTTAAAATATCTGTGATTACTTAGCTTTTGTTTCTCAAATTGAACCTAAAACTATTGAGGAAGTTGAATGTGATAGTAATTGGATAAATGCTATGCAAGATAAACTTAACCAATTCAAAAGGAACAATGTTTGGACATTAGTAGATAGGCCTTCAAATACTTCAATTATTGGTACAAAGTGGGTTTTTCGAAATAAACTTGATGAAAATGGTGTTGTTACTAGAAATAAGGCTAGACTAGTTGCCAAAGGATACAATTAGGAGGAAGGGATAGATTTTGATGAAACCTTTGCTCCTGTGGCTAGACTTGAGGCAATTAGGCTATTGTTGGCTTTTGCTTGCTTTATGAATTTTAAATTATTTCAAATGGATGTTAAAAGTACATTTTTAAATGGTCTAATTGAGGAGGAGGTTTACGTTGAACAACCTCCTGGTTTTGAAAATTCTGAGTTTCCAAATCATGTTTACAAACTTCATAAAGCATTGTATGGTTTGAAACAAGCTCCTAGAGCTTGGTATGATCGTTTAAGTTCTTTCTTGCTCAAAAATGATTTTGCTAGAGGTAATGTAGACAAAACTTTATTTTTAAAGAAAAAGATTGATGATCTCTTAGTAGTACAAATCTATGTAGATGATATAATATTTGGTGCTATTAATGAATCTCTTTGTCAAGATTTTGCAAAGTTAATGCAGGGTGAGTTCGAGATGAGCATGATGGGAGAACTAAACTTCTTCCTCGGACTCCAAATAAAACAAACCAAAGAGGGGATCTTCATCAACCAAGCAAAGTATACAAAAGAAATACTCAAGAAGTTTGGGATGGAGAACACTAAGCCTTTAAGTACCCCTATGAGCTCTACTTGTAGACTTGACAAGGATGAATCAGGTAAATCTATTGACCAAAAATTATATCATGGCATGATCGGTTCATTGCTATATCTTACTGCCAGTTGGCCAGATATCATGTTTAGCGTCTGTATGTGTGCTAGATATCAGTCTAATCCTAAAGAGTCTCATCTTTTGGCTGTTAAATGCATATTTAGATATCTATCTGGCTCAATTGAAATTGGTTTATGGTACTCTAGAGATTCTTCATTTGAATTGATTGCTTATTATGATGATGACTTTGCTGGGTGTAAACTTGATCGTAAAAGTACTAGTGCAATCAATCTAACTAAGAATCCTGTGCAATATTCAAGAAGTAAACACATTGAAATAAGACATCATTTCATAAGAGATCATGTACAAAACTCTAATGTTATTCTTGATTTTGTATGGACTGATGATCAATTAGCAGATGTGTTTACCAAACCTTTGAGTGATGATAGGTTCTGTCTGATTAGAAGAGAGTTAGGTGTCATTGACCCATTTTCCTAGAACTCTCATAGTTTTAAAAATACCTAAGACATTTCACTCAAAAACCACTTTCTTTAAGCCCCAAAAGTTGTTAAATATTTTTTTAGATTTTTTGAAAATTTTTTTGATTTTTTTTTTAAAATTTTTCTTGGCCAAGTGTCGACACTTGGATATTGTCAAGTGTCGACACCTGACCAAGTATCGACACTTGATAAATACTAAGTGTTGACACTTGCGAAATGAAATCTATTTTTAAAAGGATCGATCGAGGGTTTTTGTTTTTATTTTTCCCCGTCGATTTCAAGCTATAGAGGTCCTCCTCTATCCAAATCTCTCATCTTCCCGTTTAACCCCTCACGAATCAGGTATTCCCTCTTCCAATCTCTTTTTATTCCATTTTATTTTTCATTTTTCTCACCGTTAAACCGTTTTGACCTAAATTAAGGATTTGCCGATTTTATTTGGGATTACGACCGGATTTCTCGAGTTTTAGTGGTTTTCCAAAACTCCGTTTGAAGGAATAGTGATTTACACGGTATTTTTCATGGTTTTCTCATGGTTTAGGTCGTTCTCCATGCACATTTCATCCGAATTTGGGTAAAATCACTGTTTGATTGGTTTTTAGCCAAAAATTTGGGTATTCACCTAAAATCTAGTATTTAATACATATTTCCAGTGATTTATCATAATTTATCATAATGTTTTTGCCATATTATTTTTATTTTGGTAGAACCCTAAATGTTCTAAGCTCAAAATCCAGGTATTCTGGTATTTTGGTATTACAAAATATACTCTTATAAAATTTCTAGCCAAAAACTTTATCTAGCTTATAAAATCCTCACCTTCAAAATGTTTCTGGTTTTTCAAAATTATCTTGGTATTTTATAACTCTAAGTTTGTTTCAAGACTATCTTGTAAAATGATTTTTAACCAGTCCCTTTGCTCCTAGTCTGAGTGAATCCCCCCTAGCTTATCTTCTTTAAACTCTCTTGGTCAGCTTGCTGTAATGAGTCCCAAGAAGAGACTTGCAGTTAGGGAGAGATCTAGTCGAGGTGTAGAGAGGAGATCGAAGGCCATATTTGATTCTACACAGGCTAGTAGTTCTGCCACACCGAGTTCCCCCCTGCAGAGAGGATGGTAGGGAAGTTAGTAGCCTCTGGGAGGAGAGTCGACTTGGATTGTTTTGATAGGCACCACTTTCTCTTATGACAGGTGCTCACTGATGCAGGTTTAGTACCCTTCTGTACTATGCAGGAGAGGTACTACCCTCATCTAGTGAGGGAGTTCTATGGTGTGATGGACTGTCGATGACTTCTATGAACTACGACCGTGAGAGGTGTTCAGATTTCACTTTCTGCAGAGCTACTGGGCAGAGTTTGGGAGATCCCCCATAGGGGAGTCAGTGTTTTTATGGTGGATGACAGGGAGGTTGCATTTAGATGTATCCTCGAGCGAGAGGATGTTCATGGTGTATCTATAGTCACCACGAACCAGTTATCCCTGGAGATGCGCCTGTTACACCACATCACAGCCCGTATACTTCTGCCGAAGACTGGGAGGTTCGACTTCATCACTGAGAGAGAGCTGATGGTGATGACGAGTCTGACAGAGAGGAGGCAGATCGACCTTCCATCTTTGATGTTAGTATAGATGCACGATGCCGCGACTCAACGCCGTCATTGTTTACCCTATGGCATGGCCCTGACCTGGTTATTTAGAGCGTGTGGAGTATCACTGGAGGGGGAGATCCCCAAGGAGATACTACATACAGATGTCTATGATAAGAGGTCTTTGCACCGTATGGGGTATAGACTAGTCGCAGGTCGATGGGTGCGCAGAGAGTCTGGCCAGGAGCCAGATAAGGAGGACGAGCTTCGAGAGGTAGAGGCAGGACCATCTGAGCTAGCTAGTTTTCCTCCCATTGATATTCCATCGACACAGACAGAGCATTTGGCTCCTGGTACTTCAGCTCCTCCACCACCTTCTACTGGATTACCTTTTGAGGAGTATGCTAGAGAGCAGTTTACTGAGATCAGGGGTGAGTTGACTCAGCTACGCAGCGAGGTTGAGACTCTTCGAGCACATACTACCTCGGAGCATGCTGAGATCCGTAGGACTATGGAGGAGGGCTTCACTCGTATTGAGGATTTATTGAGATCCCTTATACCTCCAGCAGCCCCTGCAGTTGTATCTTCTTCTTCTTCTGATGATGATGATGATGGTGATGATCACCAGAGCGACCATGCTGATACAGTTGATGGTGATGATTAGGCATATATGGATGAGGACAGAGCTACAGAGATCGTGGGCAGTGGTAGTGACAGTGATGGCAGTGCAAATGGTTTTGAGGTGGTTAGTCGCGATCCTCCCACTACCCCAGCTGCTCCTACTGACTTGGTTGATTCCATACCGGACTTTGTTACACCAGCTGATCTTCTCTCCCCCCTTCCACCAGATCATCTAGGGTTGTACCTGCTTTTGGTCCTTCTGGCCGCACTAGGAGTCATCGAGCTTTAGAACCTCTTAGGGCCTTAGCCTCTAGATCTAGGATCAGTGCTCCTTTTAGTCTTGAGGTTCTATCTGATGAGGATTAGCCTCACAGATGTCTTTTATGTCTTTTGTCTCTTCTGTTGTATGTCTTTTATGGTTCATGTTTGTATGTTTCTGATCATTATATGACTCTGATACATTCTGTATGCTTCAATTCTTGCTGATGACTCAGCAAATTTTGTACTGAAAACTTCTCTTATCAGTTATATTTTTCAGTTTAGTACTTATTATTTGTGATTGATTGGTTAAATTTACTTTCTTCAGCTCTGATTCTCTCTTTGGATCTTTTTGGCTCTGATACCTGTCATATTTGATACTCTACCATCTTTTTGTCTCCATGCTCATTATGAGGGGGAGGTTATTCTCCTTTCTAATGATTGACAAAAAGGGGGAGTAATAGTATTGATTGTATAAATGCATAAAATCGTTTGTGTAAACCTTCAAATCAAGTAATAGTATAGATTATAAATGCATATTTCCACCTTGTTTGTGAGAACCTTCAAATCTGATCTAATTTGTTATCCTGAAATAACATATTATTTGTTCTAATTAGAAATATCTAATTGAGGGGGAGATTGATTCTTCCTAACTATGAAGATTATGGCTCATATGGACTTACATTCATATTCATAAATTATAACAGTTAAAATTTGAAACTTAATACTATTTTACTCAAGATTTTGTCATCATCAAAAAGGGAGAGATTGTTGGCTCCACCCAGTGATTTTGATGAATAACAAAATATTGAGTGCATATTGTATACTAATGTGTATTTCAAGTTATGAGTTTTCAGGAAAAAAGCACCTCAAAATTTCAAAAATTTATGTATCATGGCACGCCGTGGCATGGAGCATTTTTCACAAATTTGGACATCCTCTTCAAGAAAAAAGGGCATCTACATGTTTAATTATTATATGTTTATGATTCATTTAAGTTTCAAAATTTATATTTATATTTTTGGGATAATTTACACTTGAATCTGAGCTTTTCAGTCTCAAGTGTCGACACCTGGTCAGCCAAGTGTCGACACTTCAGCATTTGGCATGAACAAAAATCCTTGGCACGCCAAGTGTCGACACCCAGAACTCAAGTGTCGACACCAAGTATCGACACTTAGGTTTCCAAGTATCGACTCAAGGCCTGAGATTTTTGAAAATACAGAACTTTGCCATTTGAGAATTTTTGTGTCAAGTGTCGACACCTATGCATCAAGTGTCGATACTTGAAAGTTCAAGTGTCGACACCTAGAAATCAAGTGTCGACACCTGACAGCCAAGTGTCGACACTTGAAGCCTGACAGCTCTAACGGATCTATTTTTCTAACTTGCAGAACTTGCTTTTCAAGCTCCCAATGGCTAGATCCGAGGCTCCAACGGTCACAAACCATTTTTTGGAAGTTTCTTGGTGTATTTAACCTCCACCAACCTCATTCTAAAGGCATTGAAGTGTATTGAAGTCCATTCAAAAGCCAAAAAGCCTATATTCTCTCAAGTACTCCATATCAAAAGTCTTATATAATTTGATTCCCTGAAAAAGCCTACAAGCTCATCCTTACATCATTTCAAAAGAGGCATTTTGAAGGATATTCCAAGGAAGAGTCAAGACAAAGCATCAACTTGAGCTTCAAAGATTCTATTCTACTCTTGAAGAGAGTTTGTTTTTAAAGTTGTATATCTGTTTATATCTTGTGATTTGACCTTGCTTTTAAGGGTGTCTTGAAAGAAGGTTGTTGTGGTTTGTTGGTGAGCCAAAGGGATAAAACCTACTAGGGTTAACTTGTGAGCCCGAAGACAAAACAAGTGTTAAGGTTTGTTGGTGAGCCTAGGTGACAAAACCAACTTAGGTTTTAACTTGTGAGCCTAGTGAAAAACAAGTCAGCTATAATCTTGTTTGGATTATAGTGAAATTCCCAAGGGTGGCTTGGGGAGTGGATGTAGGTGCTAGGTTTGCACCGAACCACTATAAACCTTGTGTTTGTGTGTGATTGCCCTTTATCTCTCTTGCTCTTTGGTTATTGTTACTCACTTATTATTTTCCACTGCATTCAATCTCTTGCATTGAATTTATTATTATTCACAAACACCACTAGACCTTCACATTATTGTTTTAATTTTTTAAAAGATCCAATTCACCCCCCCTCTTGGACTCCATTTCTGGGCAACACCGACCATACCCAAATTGAAACTAACCTAGAGTTAGTTGACCCTGACCATACCCATACTGAAGCTAATCTAGAGTTAGCTGACCCTGACCACACCCAAACTGAAGCTGTAGTGGAAGAACCGTTATAGGAAGAGAACCCAGATCCTACTACTAGAGCGCTACTTGAGGAAACCCTAGAAGGGAGCCAAATTATAGAGCCCTGTCTAGAGATTCAAGAACCAAAGGAAATGAGTAAGGACTTTGCTTATTTAACCCAGTACCCTTAGGATGAAGTCACTTCATTGATCACGATTAAACATCTCTTTTCTGAGATTAGTGACCCATTCTTCCATAAGGCAAACCCTGTGATATACCTCAACCTCGTAAGGTCAACCTCATTAGTCTAGGACTAATCCCTGAAATCCCTTCTTATATCATATTATATCCGATCAACCTCGAACCCTCTTCTTACTTTCTACCCTACCAGACTAACCCTAAATCCATCTCTTATTTCCTGCCCTTTTCAGAAACTTTTAGTATTTTTAGGATCATTCGATTACATTTTATAGAGGTAAGCATAATGCATACGTTCATTATGCATGTTATGTTCCCATCTTACTTCTGGCATACTCTATGGCATTTAATAGGAGTACATGCTCCATTCTCATCTGCATATCACCCACCTGACCAAGGGACAAACCCATAGTTGTAGTTTAGGGTTTAGACGAGTCTGCATATTAATAAGTATTGGCATGAGTCATTTTCCTACATTAGGTATTATGAGTTTTTGCACTACATGATTAGAGATCTGCATAATGAATTAGCCATAAGATTAATATAAGCAATGATTTTTATAAAAACATGGTTAATTCCCGAAAAGAGTCCAAGAGTTTGCTAGAAAAATCTTATGATGATTAGGCTACATACCCGTAAGCTGGATCCATCAAAGTGATAAAGAATGTTGGACCCGGTGCCTAAGTTATCACCTAAATTAGGCATTAAGCTCAACTTTCAATATCTCAGACTTAGTTGAGTATAGGGAGCCAGCAATGATACCCAGTGAGCCTATTGAGCCTGACCCTTTCTTTGAGAGCGAACCCGAAGAGAGGAAATGATTGAGCATTTTGTGGACGAGCAAGCCATTAGTACCGGATCAAAGGCTACCATATCACTTGATTCGTTAGCAAGGTTAAACGAGATCTAAGGTTTCATGGATCACTCGAGAGGATCTGCAATGCCTCAACCTAGACCCATTGGAGCAGTACCTGAACCGATTGATCTTTACTCAACATTGTCAAGTTCCTCCCACCCCGGGAGAATTGATGTGGGATATCAGGAGCTGACAAGAATTTCAAGGTTCCCAATCTCTGAATCATGTATTGGTCAATTTTATTGAGTCATGTAATTTTGGAGTCATGTAATAAAGTGAGTCAATTGGATTCACTAAGTCCATTGAGTCAGATTCACTAAGTCCATTTAGTCTTATTTAGTCTATCAATTAAGTCCATTTATTTTATTCGGCCTACTTTGAGTCTTGTCAGTTAGGCCCTTCGAGTACTGTATTTGCTTTCATTCAGGTCATGTTCAAGAGGAGAGCTAGTGGACCACCACTCAAGCCACCCAGTCAAGCAAATGGACTCCATTCATGCTACCCAAACCCCTGAAGGATTGGCGCCCCAGCATACCAGGCCTTAGGTGCCTCAAGCCCACAAGCTTTCATGAAGATTGGTGCCTAGTCCAGATCCACCAAGGAAGTGGTGCCTATATCCCAGCCCAAGCCCATGGCACCTTCCCTCCCAGTCCAACATGGAGGCATCCCAACTCATTTGACCCAGTCCAAGGCACCCAGGGTTTTGACCAAGTCCAAGCAGAAGTTTTCCAAGCCCAACAAGGAGTCAAGGCCTTAGCCCAAGAGGGTTTTCTTGGCCCACAAGTTTGTAATTTCTTGGCCCTCAAGTCAGGATTTCTTGACCCTCAAGTAATGTAACCTGGGTGGATCTATAAATACCCACCCCCTCCCCTCTTGTAGGAATGAATCTTTTCATGAATGAAATTTTGAGAGTTATTTTGTCTAAGTGTTTTCCTCCAAGTGGAGTGGGTGTGAGACCCATTTGCCTTTGTTCTTTGGAACATCGAGGGATATGAGACCCTCGTTATCCCATTAGCTAGTTTTCTCCCACAAAACCCTAGCTTTCCCATCATATCTCCATCTCCACCCCTTGGCCACCCCATCAACCATTCAGATTAGGATGCCCACCATCTCTCTAGAAAACTTAGGCCGTCTTCTTCTTTCTCCACCTGGCCGCCCACTCCATCTTCAACCCTGCACTGGGCCGCCCCTATCCACTACAATCTAGGCATCCTAGCCTCCAAGCCAGGCCGCCATCTTCAAGTTCCAGACTACCCACATCAAAGAATCCCGGCGTCTTCATCAACCAGGCCGCCAGCACATCCAACCTTCTTTTAACTTTCCAACCCTACTTCATATTTTTCCTTATTCTACATCATTAACCTTTGACATTTGCAGGATTCCTCTAGTGCCACATCCTCTGGATGAGGTTTTCTTTGCTCCCGAACTAAATTGATAAAAAGTCGATGGATCCGCGAGAAAGTGGCCGGATCATCCAGGCACAGATTCAAGTGGAGCGAACCCTCCTACGGCTTCAAGATCGTCATTGCTAGGTAATACTAACCCTTCCCATCTCTCTTTGTCTGATTTTTGAAGATTGAACATGCACCTAATAGGCCTTCTTAGTTCTAGGATCCTTTATCTGCTTTGTCTCTTTAATAGTTCTAGCATGTGGGTAGGATACTAACAGATACAGGATAACCCTAACCTAGTCTTGCCTAGTTTCGAGAATCAGACCATAAAAAAAAATCTGAAAATATTTATTTGCTTTAATTTGATTTTCTTCATGTTCATCCCTTGCATATCATCCTACATCATGTTAGAATCTCGTCCCTCATCACTAGTCCTGAAATTCAAGAACTAGAGGAACTTATTGAGGACATGATTTCTTTAATCCGATACCCTTAGGATGAAGTCACTCCTTTAGTCCCAATTGAAGATCTCTTTCCTAAAATTACTGACCCATTCTTTCATAAGGTGGACCCTTTATTCCCTGTAGATGTACATCAATGTCCAATCATTAAGGTCAACCCCATTAGTCTAGGACTATTCCTTGAAACCTCTTCTTATTTCCTACCCTACCAGATCAACCTCGAACCCTCTTCTTATTTCCTACCCTACCAGGCTAACCTCAAATCCACTTCTTATTTCCTACCCTGGTCTGACGCTTCTGAAGTTTCTAGAACTATTAGGTTACACTTTGTTTAGGTTACAAGGTTACATAAATTCTTAGAGCCCGTTAGATTTACCACCTATTTTTGGAAGACCTTATGGCATCTAGTAGGACTCCATGCATAATTTTCATCTGCATGTCACCCACTGACCAAGGATCAAGCACAAAGTGTAGTTAAAATTTAATAAATCTCTTTCAATAAGAATGCATAGTTGAGTCCACTAGGTGAGTCCATTAGGTGTTGGTATTAATCATCTGCCCAGCATATTAGAGGTTTGCATGAGGAAATTAGCATAAGATTAATGTGAGCAATGATCATTAATAAAATATGGCTAATTCCCAAAAAGAATCCAAGAGTTCGCTGAGGGAAATCAAGAAATGATTAGGCTTAGGCCTGAGAAGTTACATGCCTATAGAGCTGGACCCTTCAAAGTGATAAAGAAAGTTGGACCTAATGCCTGAGTTACCACCCGAATTTGGCATTAGCTTAACCTTCAATATCTTAGACTTAGTTGAGTATAGGGAGCTAACAATGATACCTAGTGAGCCTTTTTGGACCTGATCCTTCCTTTAAGAGCAAACCCATCCCTCAGTGTCCACTAAAAAATTGGCTTAAGAAAGGAAAAGGATTGAGCATATCCTGGACAACCAAGTTATTAGTACCCGGAACAAAGCCTACCGATGTCACTTGGTTCGTTGGCAAGGTCGACCAGAATCTGAGGACTCATGGATCACTCGAGAGGATCTGCAATGCCTTAACCCAGACCCACCAGAGCTGGATTGACCTTTTACTCGATAGGGTCGAGTTCCTCTCATCCCGGGAGAATCGACGAGGACATCAAGACTAGACTGAGATTGTAGGGTTCCATCTTGTTGGGTTTCCGATGCACCATTGTGAAAAATAATTTCAAAAATGATGAAATTTGCACCATAAACCCTTAGCCAAAATCTTCTTATTCAGGATTAAAACATATATTAAACATGCAAACTTACATTGTAAGAATTAGGGCACCAACCTGTAATCGCTAATTCCAACAAACTTGAAGTTGAAGGGGCTAACTGAATTCACCAGGCATCCAGGTGCCCGCCCTCCAATGGTGATCCACACAGAGCAATGATCAAGAAACACTAACTTCTTTTCAATGGTCCCTCCAATTGAGTTCTTCTTTCTAGAACTCAATTGCTCGGATTATGGCTTGAATTCTTCCACACAAGAGGTAGCCTCCCTTTCCTTGATCTCTTCTCCTCCTTCCACTAAGACCTTGGCCCTTTAGACATCCTTGTCTTGAAGAAAAGACCTTGTCCTAAGAGGATATAGGCTTGTCTTAAGTTGGAGGAGAAATTAAGACAATAATGTCTTAATGTAAGAATGAAGGAATAAATCAGAACTCCTTTCTTTCCTTTACCGTCGGAGACTTTTACTCTTATTCTTGTTCAGTAGCAAAGTTTCGACAGAGGTGTACTCTGTAAAGGAAACAGTGCAAGAGCAAGAAAAGAATAAAAGAGTCTTTAGGAGAGGAAGAAGGAATAAAAGAAAACATTAACCTTGTTCTGATTTTCCCGACCCTTTAAATAGATCTCAGATAGGCTCCCACACACCTCTCCATAAACACCCATCTCATGCCCTTCTCATTTTCTCACGCCCCTTCCCACTTTCTCATGACCTTCCAGATTAAATCCCACGACCTTTCTTAAAGAAAAAGTCACGGTGTTTTAAAAAGAAAGGAGTCGTGACTTTTCATCTCCGAAGAGATGTTATTTCGCGCGACCGGGAAGCAACAGGCGCTTTCTTCCTTTCTTAAAAAAATCATCAGCCATTGGATTCCCATCCAAGGGGGCATATATGAGGCGCTAACTCTAAGAAAGGAGGCCGCCCCAAATAAAAATATCGGAGAATTAAGTGGGGCGCGCCAAGAGTCCATGCGCCATGGACTCTTCCAAATGGCGCGCCAAGAGTCCATTAGCGCATGGACTCTTGGCATTTTGGCATGAAAAATGCTAAGGGGCGGATGGGGGCTAGCCTAGGTGCATGGCTAGCCAATAGGGTTAGCCATAATCCCTATAACCTCAATTAGGGTCTAATTAGATCCAATTAGAACCCAAATTGAACCAATCCGGAACCCTAATTCGAATCCAATTCGAATTGAAGCTAGGGTTTGCAACACCTGCTAGAGTGTTATCCTGCAAAGATGATTTAATCACAAATTAAACTCTTGATCAATCCTCTTAAGTGTGTGACCCATTGGGTTCCACATCTAGCCAGCAGTGGGTTCGAATACAAGTTGACCTAATTTGATTAGAACTCTTTCTAATCGATTTAGGTCAAATCGGGCTTACCCGACTTGATCAATTAGGTCTCTTCCTAATAAGTGATCTTTAAATTTGATCAACCCACAAGACAAGATTGATGTCTAGCAACGTGTCATGTCTACCCAGAAGATATGGAAATTTTGGTGAAATACCAAAACTACCCTTCAGTAGAGAGTTACCGTACAATTAAATCTTTCGATCAGCCTGCACCCAAAATATAACTATGGATATGGATATATGTCAAATCCAATATTATATTTATTTCTAGCTCAATCTTATATTGATGATTCAATTATCTTGATATTAGAAACCATCTCTAATATCTTTACTTTGATCAAAGATTCCCTGAATCATCATCCGATTGTTAACTAGCTGGATGCAATCTCCTCTTACTAAGAGTGATCGATTCCTTGTTGACCTACTCATTACCTTCATATCCAATTCATCATTCCCAGTATCAATCCTGTGCATGACTCAATGTCATGATTAGGATTGAACCAAAGCATGGGTTCATGTACATAAGGTACTTATGGCAGTCTCAGGTCAAAGGATTACTTGTACCACTCCCACTATGAAAACCTTCTATTGACATGCAGCTAAGACTCCATTAGGTGTTCTCAAGTTGGATCATATCAGTGAACTCATTCTTCAATGAGCACCCACATCCCAGTATTAGTGTCATACACAAGTGACTGTGAGAGCAGTCACCCTTTCCAGTATACATGGGATGTGCTAGTCTTACCGGAAAACCCTGATCCCCTACTCAGGGTTCCTTTGACTAGGAATACTTTAGATTAAGGTTTTAAGATTTTAGGTCTCACTGGTATGATCTCATCATAACCCTAAAATCATAGCCCTAATCTATGGTGTTCATCATATAATATAAACATAGCGTATGATGAAAAATAATGCCTTTATTTAGAATATTGTCAATTACAATGGTTTGGGAGATACAACATAGATTGGCTTGTAGGGCATATCCCTTTCACATCTCTGATTAATGTGTTGGGAAGTCAGTCAATTTTTCAGTGAATCCAGGGTCACTGAGTTTTGTAATAAAGATTCAGTCCTGTAATAAAGTGAGGCAATTGAGTCCAATTAAACCCACCTAGTCCCTTTGTGTCCCAATCCAGTAAAGTGAATTTATTCGAGTCCTATAAGTTGAGTTTTTTTCATTCAAGACCAGTCCAAGAGGAGAGTCATTAGGCCCTTCCCTAGCTCAAGCACCTAGGTGCTCCACTCAAGCCTTAAGCCCACACTTCTGGTCCACAATCATGCCGCCCATGCCCCTAAAGGAGTGGCGCCCCAGGCCTCTAAGAGATGGCACCCCAGGTCCACCAAAAACTGGCACCCCACCCCAGGTCCACAAGCAACTGGCACCCCTCAGGCCCATTATCACCCTTGGCCCATCCATGGTTGGCGCCCCACTCTAGGCCCCTTGGCACCCCAGGCCCATCCATGGTTGGCGCCCCACTCCAGGCCCCTTGGCATCCCAGGCCCTCATGATTGGTGCCCCCCCAGTCCAAGTCCACCAAGGTTGGTGCCCATCCTAGCCCAAGCCCAAGAGGAGTTGATACACCAGTCCAGCAAGGAGTCAGCAGCCCAGTTCTTCAAGGAGTCTAGTCTTTTAATTCTAATCAAACTCTGTACTCCTAATTCTAGTTAAACTTTGTACTCCTTATCCTACTCAAACTATGTGCTCCAATTCTAACAGGGAGAGGTCTAGGTGAATCTATAAATACCCCACCCCTCCACCCTCTTGTATTCATGTTATGATTGAATGAAAATTATGAGTGTTCTCTTTTTATTCCTGCAAGGAGGGAACGTGAGGTTCAACCCAACTATCTTCCATGCTAGCCCTAAATACCCTTCATCTTTTTCCATCCGTGGCCGCCCATCATCAATCATCAAAACCTTAGCCGTCCCCATCTAACCTTCATCCAAAAAACTCTAGGTCATCCACTTCCATAATTCTCCTTGGCCGCCACCATCAAACCCCATCTAGGCCGCCCCCTCTCACCTGCAAGCCCCGGCTGCCCACCCCTAAGTAGCCCCAGGTGTCCTCAAGCCCCAGGTCGCCCTCCAAGAGTTCAGGTGCCTTCCATCAATCCAGGCCACTAGCCATCTTGCACCATCCTCTAGCCTTCTCTTCTCTTCTACTTCTAGTTTCATATTTTTTTTTATCTTCTACATTACTAACCCCTGACACTTGTAGGATTCCTTAGGTGAAATGATCTTTGGATGAAGTTTTTCCTTGCCCCAAAACCAGCTGATAAAAAGCTGACGGATCCACGGAAATAAGGCTTCATCATCCAAGCACCGATCCGAGAGGTGTGACCCCTTCTACAATGCAAGAAAAATCATTGCTAGGTATTTAAACCCCTTCTCTTCTCACTTTATCTGATTTATTAAAATTAGAGCATGCCTTATTAGTGGTTTCTTAATCCTAGGATTCTTTTTTCTTTATCTCTTTGATAGTTTCTAGTGTGCGGGTAGAACTCTAGTTGTTACATGGAAACCCTAACCTTCTCTTGACATTTTTTTAGGAACTAAACCCAATAAAATCTGAAAATCATTGATCTTTAGATCTGAAATTTCTTTATGTTAACCCCTAGCATGTCATCTCGCATCAGTTTGGAGTTTGTCTTGCATCACCATGTTTGATATCACTCCATCTACTCCTGATACTGATACTGACCTTGACCCTGTCCCATTTCCTGATTCTGCTATGGATGTTGACTCTTCTTCAGTACCAGCTAGAGGGAGAGCACGATGAAGGAGCAAAAGCTAAGAACGTGGTGACATTCCTAGGGCCATTCACACTAGGCTTGCTGATCTCCGGTCGATGTGGCCGCGACCCCGTCTCTCTAGGATTACAGGGCCTATTATTCTAGAGATTGGTATCAAAATGATAAACAAAGGGGGAGAATAATTGATAAGTAATGGTTAAAGGGGAAGAAAATGGCTAAAAAATAAAATTTTGAAAAATGCTAATATATATAAGTTTTTGAAACATATTTTCAGATCATATATTGAGGGGGAGCTTTGATTGTATGCTCTGATACTCTTTAATTTTATGCTCTAATACTTCAATTTTTATGCTCTGATACTTCTTATTTAGTTTCATGCTCTAATACTCGTTAGCTTTATGTTCTGATACTCCTTATTTTCTTTATGATCTGATACTCTTTACTATTTATGCTATGATACTCCTTACTTCTTATGCTCTGATACTCTTTACTATCATGATCTGATACTCTTCATGCTCAAATATTTTTTCTTTGATACTTTAAATCTTTATGTTATATTATTTACTCTAATATGCTCTAATACTTTTCATGCTACTCTGATACTCTCTATGATTGCCTTGATACTCTTAAAGATTTTTCTCTGATACTCTTCATATTCAACCTATTTTTGCTCTAATACTTAACTTTCAAATCTATTTTAACTCTAATACATCTTTTGAACATATCATATAAGCATATAGCTCTGATACATTTTAATTATAGCTCTAATATATTATAGTTACAGCTCTGATACATTGGAACTATATGAATTGAACTCTTCTTATAGATATATCTACAGCTCTGATACGTTGAAACTATATGAATTGATTTTTTTTATATATATACATATATAGCTATAATACATTGTAGATGAGTTTTTTCTCTTGGTAACCATTTCAACTTAGCTTTGATACGTATTATCATTAGCTCTGATACTGATAGTCAAATACTTTGAAACTTACTACAAATCTTTTAAGTTTATAATGTGTGTATACTTAAAAATTTTGTCATCATTAAAAGGAGGGAGATTGTTGACTCCTATCTTGATTTTGATGAATAATAAAATACTTAAGTATATTTGAGTACTAATTGTGTGTTACAAGTGTGTTTAGCAGATTAAAGTACTCATTAAAGCTATACTGTGTTGAAGAATTCAAATGCTTATCAAACTATTGAAGAAGTCACGTAAATTAATAAAATTTCAAGTTATATAGACTTTGGCACATAAGAATGACCTTTGAAGGAGTCAAAATTTAAATTTGGCAAAGTTTTAGCAAGTTTCAGCAAGTTTCAACAAAGTTTCAAGCAAGTGCCGACTCATGAAGATCAAGTGTTGACTCAAGGTGTTGACTCACAGAACCCTGAGCTGATACGTTGAAAGAGTTTCAGCCAACATGCATGAAGTGTCGACTCATGAAATCTAAGTATCAACATAAGAGTCGACTTATGGTTAAGCAAGTATCGACTCAAGCTCTAAGACCAAAATGAAGACAGAACATGCTAAATTCTGAATTTTGCCCATATGTCGACTCATGAATATGAAGTGTCGACTCAAGTATCGACTCACCAAAAGAAGTGTCGATGCACTAGAATACTCCAGAGAGCTTCAGAAAATATTTTTGATCTAGTGTCGACTTAAGTATCGATACATAAGTCGACTCATAACCTGAAGTGTCGACACCGCAAGTCTAGATGAACAGTAATGGCTAGTTTTTTGAAATACAGATTTGATCCTTTTTGTATCTAATGATTATTTTCTCCTTTTTAATGGTCATAAATGGTCATTTAAGGCTTGGAAAGGTATTTAAAGTAGACCAAACACAAGAGGAAGTGAACTAATGAGAAAACTAATGAGAATTCATTGAGTACGCATTACCTTCAAGTGAAGTTGAGCCTTTAAGAATTCAAGAGATTCAAGAAGCATTCAAGTCCAACTCTCAAGCATTGATTAAGGCTTCAACAACTTGGAGACAAGCTTCTCAACAACAATCAAAGAGCTTCAAAGAGATATTTGCTTTTATTTTGAAAGCTTATTGTACTCTTTCATTATACTTGATTTATTTTATTGTTCCTAGTTTCAAGTGAATTAAAACTAATGTTTGGATTGTTGGCGAGTATTATTTGAAAAACCAACTAGGTTGTTGGTGAGCCTTTTGAAAAACCAACTAGGTTGTTGGTGAGCCTTGTGAAAACTAACTAGGTTGTTGGTGAGCCTTGTAAAAACCAACTAGATTTTTGGTTAGCCTTGTGAAAGCCAAGGGATTTTGTTTAGTGAGTCCATGAAAATTAATCTACTGTAATCAAGGAAGGATTATAGTGAAATACCCAAGTGGACCTTGGGAAGTGGATGTAGGTACTTTGTATGCATCGAACCACTATAAATTCTTGTATTTGTGATTGCTTATCTTTCTTTTCTTGCATTTATATTATTACTTCTTAATGGGGACCCAGCCGCCGTTCGGGTATTTTTTCAATTTTTCTCAATTTTCTCGCATTTTTTTATTTTTCCTATTCCCGCAATTCCACATGTCCCCACTATTCCTACTTTATCCCAAACATATCCCCACTTTATTCCAACCTTATTCCATCTCCTTCCCGTGATTTTTAAAACCTTCCAAACCCTAGCCCACCGCCTCCCTGCCTCCAGATCCGGGCTGCCCGACCCCCTGGCCGCCCCTGCCGACCCGCCCGCCGGTGCTCGCCGGCCCCGCCCGCCGGTGCTCGCCGGCCCCGCCCGCCGATGCTCGCCGGCCCCGCCCGCCGGTGCTCGCCGGCCCCGCCCTCGCCGAAAACCAGGCATCCGCCGCCCCCGCCCGTGGAAGACGAAGGGACGGCCATGGGAAGACCAACCGCCACCCCATGGCCACCGCTGTCGCCTACCGTCGCCGGCTGCCTGCCCACCGTCCATCGACCCTCGCCCGGCCACCGGAGATCCTCGTCAGCGCCTTAGGCCCCACGCCCATGGGAAGCCCAAACGGCATGCACAGGGCATGCCATGCCACCTCTCACCATCGGCCCACCGTCGAGCTGTTCCGTCGTCCGTCGGTTGCTGCCGTGCCGCCGTCCCGCCATGCCGCCGACTCGCCGGCCACTGGAGGCCCTCATCGGCACCCTGGGGGCCCCCATGGTCATAGGAGATGAAACAACATGCCATGGGCATGCCGTGCCATTCCTGAGCCGCCACCCTTCCTGCAACCCACCGCTCGTTTTTCGCTGGCCCCTCCGTCGCCTGCTTCCTGACCATCGGCCTTCCACTGGTGTCGACGGAGATCGTTCTTCCCCTGTGCACAACCATGAGATGAGTCCGCACGCTTTCTGGAGCAGTCCAAGTAGCACGCTTTTCAGAATAGATCATCAAGCCAACACGCTTCTCAGAGTAGATCAGCACCAATATTGATGTAGCACAGATTTTGATGTAATTTATTTTTCTATTTTTGGTTTGCTTGTAGGCTAAGTAAGTGAAGGGTTTGGTTTTTCTATATAAAGGCCCCTCCCCTGTTGTAATAAGTAAAGTTGAATAGAAATTTTTGGTTAGGCACCGATTCCGGTTTCGATTCTGGGCTGCAGCCTATCTTGCCTTCGTCCTTCGGGATGTCAAGGGGTGTGAGGCCCTAGTTATCCCCTATCCCATCTTCTTATCCCCTCGTGATCTTTGAAACCCAACCTAGCACCTCCAAGTATCGAGGAAGGTAGGATGTCCTAGAGGTGTGAGATCTCTCCGTACGGCTCCATTAGTGAGATGGGTGGGATGCCCTAGAGGTGTGAGATCTCTCTGTACAGCTCCATTAGTGAGGTGGGTTACCTTAGAGGTGAGAGGTCTCTTCGTTAGGGTGTGTCCTAAAGTCCACGAGATCCATATGCAAGTCTCCCATTCCCATCCTTCCTTCGCGACCTCCACCAAGAAAATTGAAAACCTAAAGAGATAAGTTGTTTTAGGATTTTTGTTTTTATGTCTCCCTAGTCCCGGGAGGCTTCTTAGCCCTCCCACGGTCTTAGTTGGTTTAGGTCTTTCCCTTTTCCGAATAACCCAGGTTACATCAGCGTGTCCGTCCCGCATTAACTTGGTATCAAAGTGAGTTGTGGATTAGGGTGTGCTCCATTTTTCGAACTCGACGGAGTCGAGTTCTTCATAGTCGAGGAGAATGATGGGGATCCAGCCACCGTCCGAGTATTTTTTCAATTTTTTTCAATTTTCTCGCATTTTTTATTTTTCCTATTCCCGTTATTCCACCTATCCCCACTATTCCTACTTTATCCCCAACCTATCCCCATATTATTCCAGCCTTATTCCATCTCCCTCCCATGATTTTTAAAACATTCCAAACCCTAGCCCACCGCCCTGCAGCCTCCAGATCCGAGCTGCCCGACCCCCCGGTTGCCCCTGCCGGCCCGCCCGCCAGTGCTCGCCGGCCTCGCCCTCACTGGAAACCCGGCGTCCGCCGCCCCTGCTCATGGAAGACGAAGGAACGGTCGTGGGAAGACCAACCACCACCCCATGGCCACCGCTGCCGCCTGTTGCCGGCAGCCCGCCAGTTGTCCGCCGCCCTCGCTCGGCCGCCGGAGATCCTCGCCGGTGCCTTGGGCCCCACGCCCGTGGGAAGCCCAAACGGCACGCACAAGGCATGTCGTGCTATCGCTCGCCACCGCCTCACCGTCAGGCCATTTCGCCATTCGCCGGTTGCCGTCATGCCGCCGTCCCGCCATCCCGCCGACTCACTGGCCGCTAGAGGCCCTCATCGGTGCCCTGGGGGCCCCCACAGCCGTGGGAGATGAAACGGTATGCCCTGGGCATGCAGTGCCATTCTTAGCCGCCACCCCGCCTATAGCCCGCTGTCTGTCATCCACCGGCCCCGTCCGCTGCCCGCTTCCCGGTCGCCAGCTGTCCGTCGATGTTGGTAGAGATCGTTCTCCCCCTATGCACGACCGTGAGATGAGTCCGCATGCTTTCTGGAGTAGTCCAAGTAGCACGCTTTTCAGAATAGATCATCAAGCCAATACGCTTCTCAGAGCAGATCAGCACCAATATTGATGTAGCATGGATTTTGATATAATTTATTTTTCTATTTTTGGTTTGCTTGTAGGCTAAGTAAGTGAGGGGTTTGGTTTTTATATATAAAGGCCCCTCCCCTCTTGTAATATATGAAGTTGAATAAAAATTTTTGGTTAGCCACTGATTCCGATTTCGGTTCTAGGCTACGGCCCGTCTTGCCTTCGTCCTTCAGGACGTCGAGGGGTGTGAGGCCCCAGTTTTCCCCTATCCCATCTTCTTATCCCCTCGTGATCTTTGAGACCCAACCTAGCACCTCCAAGTATCGAGAAAGGTAGGATGCCCTAGAGGTGTGAGATCTCTCCGTACGGCTCCATTAGTGAGGTGGGTTACCATAGAGGTGAGAGGTCTTTTCATTAGGGTGAGTCCCAAAGTCCACGAGATCCATATCCAAGTCTCCCATCCTCATCCTTCCTTCGCCACCTCCACCAAGAAAATTGAAAACCTAAAGAGATCAGCTGTTTTAGGATTTTTGTTTCTGTGTCGCCCTAGTCCCGGGAGGCTTCTTAGCCCTCCCATGGTCCTAGTTGGTTTAGGTCTTTCCTTTTTCCGAATAACCCAGGTTACATCAGCGTGTCCGTCCCGCATCACTTCTGCTGCATACTCTTGTTGAGCACATAAACACTTGCAAACACACTAGCACTTGTTTTAATCTTTGCAAAAATTTTTAAAACCCATTTCACCCTCCCTCTTGGATTGATTTAGCTAGGCAATAATGTGCCATTATTCATTAACTCCATGGATAATTCATAGATACATTACATATAAATGGAAAAGAAAATTGCTTAATTTTATTGATTTGAATAAATTAAGTATAAATATATCCTAGAAAAGATACAATATGTCATGCCAACTTGGTTTCTAAGATATACATCTAAAAATTTTTACTTGCACCAAAGCCAATTGGCCATACACCTAAGCCCCATTTTCTTAACGTAGACTTCAATCTTCTACTGGCTCAACTACTTTATCGATAGGTCTACCACGCTATCTACAAAATCTATTCTTCATACCTTGATATACTTCTTCTCAAGATAATTGCATATAATATGGAACCTGATGCGGGATGACTCTAAGAATGCTAAATATACAGTAAAAGCAGTAAACTAATTTTTGTATGATTTTTAGATTTAGGTTTGATGGCTAATTTCTCAAAGCAAAGTAAAAAACTAGCAGGTATTCAGCAATTCTAAGAATCAACTTGTTGCAGGCATACTCATGCAAATCAATGAAATATCCAAGACTCGAGAGTTGAGAAACTCCTAGTTTAGGATAGCTTTTTTTTATTAAATTAGATAATAAGAGAAGGGAAGGTTTTTTACCAGTCAGAGATTTGAATTCAGTGGCAGTAGAGATCACTCACAACTCTGATCGGAGCCTGAAAGAGAAGCCTTATTTTTCTCGAATTTGATGGCGAATATGGGTGGTCCAGGAAGCAAAGAAGGCCTCCTCAGGGAAAGGAAAGCACCTCGGGGATCCTACAAGTATCAGGGTTAATCAAAATAGCAATTAAAAATAAGAAAAAGAACTATGGGTTGAAAGGAATCGGGATTAGGGTTAGAAGATGGCTGTTTGAAGCTTATTGAAGATTTCCTTGCTTGGCAGCCTAGGGCACTCCTTCTTGGATGTGTGAAGGCTTGGATGGTAGTGAGTTAGGGTGTGGAAGGATGCTAGGGCAGCAAGGAATTCATCCAAGCACAAGAACACAAACTAAAGAACCAAAACAAAACACTAATACAAGGCAATAACTCAAAATTTCAGCAAGTTGTATTCATAAGAAAGAGATGATTACAAGAGGGGGAGGGGTGGGGTATTTATAAAGTTTCCATGCTTTCACTAACCATGGTTATACTTGGGTTACAAGTCCTCTTCCAAATTAGAATACAAGTCCTTTCCTAGCTAGGTTAGAATTACAAAGTTTAAAAGAATTAGAAATCCCAACTAGGTTAGGAATAAACTTGGTCTTCTCCTTCTCTTCAATATGGACTTGGTCAAATCTATTTGGACATGGTCAACACCTCAAGGATGCCTAGGGGCATGTTGGGCCTCTAGGAGCAGCAAGGGGCCAGCCCAAAGGGGCTTGAGTGCATGGGTTTGGGCCTCTGGAAGCTGGGGTGGCCTGGTAGCCTGGTGCAAGAATATTTCCTGGAATCTTGCTTCTTAGGGGCTTAGGCTTAGCACCTGGGCTTGATTTCTTTGGGCTGGGATGCAGGTGGACCTTTGGATTCATGAGTTCCCTATTCTGAGAATTTGCTCTGGCATCTGGAAGGGAATCTGGATATCTGGGGGGTATCTGGAAGGAATCAAGATTTCTGGAAGCATCTTAGATCTTGGGTTGTCACACAAAATCCACTAAGCTGATGTAGTGGCCTCTGACTCCTGGATGTGGCCTGGTGAAACTCCAAAATAAGGTAACCTTTTCTCTTATATAAAAATCAGGCTCATACTAGACTCATAATTGATGTACATGACTCAAAATACTGACTAGGTTGAGGGTTGAGACAAATCAACTAACCTCAACTTATTACAGGACTCAATTCTAGTTGATTACAAAATTTGACACATGGCTAGGTAAACCAAATAGGGCCCAGTAATCTGTGTCTGATCCTAGTGCCCCCACCAATTCTTCCGGGGTGGGAGGAACTCGACCCCGTCGAGTATGGGATAACTTGGCTCTCATAGTGCTCAAGTAGGTCTGGGTTGAGGCACTGCAGATCCTCACCGGTGATCCACGATCCTCTAATTCTGGCTGACCTTGCCATCGGACCAAGTACCTCTGATAGCCACGATTCTGGGTACATATGGCTCAATCTTTTCCTCACTATTTGGCCAGTTGGTTGGTGGACACTCTGGGATGGGTTCTCTTTCAAAGGGAGGGATAGGCTCAAGGTGCTCGCTAGGTATCGCTGCTGGCTCCCTAAACTCTATAAGATCTGAGATGATGAAGGTGGAGCTAATACCTAAATCAAGTTGTATCTCATGCACATAGGCATTGGGTCCATAGATATTCATTATCTTGGATGGGCCAGCTTCGAGGGCAGAAAATTCTTTACAACTACAAAATCCCCTGCAAAATTCTTTATCTCTCTCTTGAGAATTAGCCAAGTTGTTAGTTAGTTCATTAGTTATGTTCAGCTTTTGACTAATTTCCATATGCATATGCTGTGCAGAGGGTAGTGCATTTATTAGACTCAACTAATACCTAATAGACTCGACTAGACATCCCTATCAAAGGATGTTTTATTGGACTCTAAGGGATAAAACCTAATAGACTATAAACTCTTTAGGTTTGATCCTATCATGGCATGCACATGAAAATTTACTATGTACTCCTAGTAAATGCCACAAAGTATACCAAAAGTAATATGCAAACCTAACATGGGCAATAAATGAATGCAACATACAAACCTCCATATGATGCAGGTGAATGGTTAAAGAAATATTAGAAAACTCAAGAAAAGGCAAAAAATATGAGGTGGATTCAAGGTTAATCCGACTGGATGGAAAGTAAGAAATGGATTCGGGGTTAATTGGATAGACTACGATGTAAGAAGGGGTGTCGGAAATTAATCCTAGACTAATGAGGTTTACCTTATGGGTTTGATGTCTATCTAAAGGGTCTACATAATGGAAGGAAGGGTCATTGATTTTAGGAAAAAGATCAAGTGGAGTAAAAAAGGTGACTTCATCTTGAGGGCATTGATCTAAAGAGATTAAGTCCTTAATAAACTCTTCTGGTTCATAAATCAAAGGACTGGGCTCTCTGATTGGGCTTTCTTCTAATGGCTCCTCAAGTAAAGCTCTAATAGTGGGACTGGATTCCTCACGGTCTTCTTCCTTTAAAGGTTCTTCCACTACAGGTTGGGTGTGGTTAAAGTCAGTTAACTCTAGGGTGGCTTCAACCTGGGTATCTACTAGATCAACTAACATTGGATTGGCTTCTATCTGGGTTTCTACTGGATCAACTAACATTGGATTGGCTTCTAATTGGGTTTCCACTAGGTCAACTAATTCTGGGTTAACTCTTAACTCTAGGTCACCTATAGGTATCTCTTCTTCTAAATCTTCAATGGACTCATTATCCTCATACTCCTCTACCAAACTTGGATCAGCCTCATATATTTCTTCTTCTAAGTCATCTTGGTGAACCAATGGGGTGGTAAGAGGGGTTTAGCTAATGGAGAACTGACTAGGGTCTAGGATAACAGGGTTGGGTAAACTAAGAGTTATGGGTTCAAAGGTTATGGGTTTAAAGGTTATGGGTTCAAATCTAGGGGTGTCAATCCTATAGGGTTCAGGTTGACTGAGGGATAGTGGGTTACTACTGGGTTCATATCTAGGGACTATAGGTTCCTGGGGTTCAGCTCTATGGGTCTTGCCTAGGGTTCCTACTTGGTTGAGTCTTTGGTTTATTTGGTCAAGCTTAGTATTGGATTGGTCAAACCTATGGTCTATTTTGGCTAACTGATTTTGGGTTTGGGCTAACTGATTTTGGGTTTGGGTGTTGGACTGGTTTATTTGGGTAAGCCGGGCTTGGGTTTGAGCATTCATTTGGGCAAGTTGAGGTAGGATGGTCTCCAAAGTGGGTTCCATGGTTGGGCTGGGCTGAGGTTTGGACTTTTGATATTGGGTTCCTAATCTAATGGTCATGCAACAAATCAATCAATCAAAATGAAATGATGCAACGAAGCATGCAAAAGAGAAAAAAAGGCTAGTATAATCTAGGGTTTCCTAGACCTAGAGCCAGAAACTGGGTGGGTCAGCTCAACTTACACCTAACCCAATAGCTAATCCTTCCACTGGCCAGGTAGGGGGTGGGAGTGTGGGAGGCCCCCCTGCTTTCGCAGGGACCCAATTAAAAACCATAGCACCATTTAGGTCCTTTGACTCTGGATCCCCAGCTTTAGACACCAGCTTTCAGTAATAGCTAAAAGGTTAAATGCACTAGTTGACCCATATAGCTCGGACCCGACCTGTTGATGTCTCCTAGCCCATTAGGGCAAATTAGATCTAATTGATTTTAATTAGGCTTGGGTTAGTATGATGATGGTGGTTTTGGGCCTAGGACAGGTGATGAAATCCTGCCCTGATCTGAGATTTTGAGTTGCCCTTAAGATTAGGTTAACATGATGGCAATCAATGGCCCTAATGCAAGCTAAAACAATCAGAAAATAAAATATTTTTTTAATGATTTATGATGTGTCAAGTTAGGTTTAAGTTAACTTGGGTTATCAAACAAAGTTTGGCTTAGGATTGGGGGTTTGGTAGTTGATTAGGTTAGGTTGAGTCAAGATGCAGAATGCAGTAGAAATCAATGAATTAGGATTTCAGTTATTGCAGAGTTTGACATGGATCCAGATGCATAAAAAACTCAAAAAAAATTTGGAACAGAGGATGGATGGTGATGATGAAGTCTACTAAATTTCATGCTAGAAGAATCAAATGATAACGCAAACCTAGGATTTTCTGGACTGCTGCAGAAATTATCAGGATTCTGTTAGGATTCCTATTATGCTAAATTTTAGAGATTTAGGGTTTCACTAAAAATAATTAAGAACTTTGATAATTACTAGGACATAACAGAGGACGTGAAGTGCAAATTTCATAGAAAAATAAAATATTTATGATGCCAAAATCAGATGAAACCTAGACATCTAATGTAGTGGACAAAATGCAGAAATTAGGGTTTGTGAGTGCAAAGCAAATAAAACTATCCTAAACCCACTCTGATACCAAACTGATGCGGGATGACTCTAAGAATGCTAAATATATAGTAAAAGTAGTAAACTAATTTTTTTGTGATTCTTAGATTTAGGTTTGATGGCTAATTTCTCAAAGCAAAGTAAAAAACTAGCAGGTATTCAGCAATTCTAAGAATCAACTTGTCGCAGGCATACTCATGCAAATAAATGAAATATCCAGGACCCGAGAGTTGAGAAACTCCTGGTTTAGGATAGCTTTTCTTCACTAAATCAGATAATAAGAGAAGGGAAGGTTTCTTACCAGTCAGAGATTTGAATTCAGTGGCAGTAGAGATCACTCACAACTCTGATCGGAGCCTGAAAGAAGAAGCCTTGTTTTTCTCGAATTTGATGGCGAATCTGGATGGTCCAGGCAGCAAAGAAGGCCTCCTCAGGGGAGAGGAAGCACCTCGGGGATCCTACAAGCATCAGGGTTAATCAAAACAGCAATTAAAAAATAAGAAAAGGAACTATGGGTTGAAAGGAATCAGGATTAGTGTTAGAAGATGTCTGTTTGAAGCTTATTGAAGATCTCCTTGCTTAGCAGCCTAGGGCACTCCTTCTTGGATGTGTGAAGGCTTGGATGGTAGTGAGTTAGGGTGTGGAAGGATGCTAGGGCAGCAAGGAATTCGTCCAAGCACAAGAACACAAACCAAAGAACCAAAACAAAACACCAATACAAGGTAATAACCCAAAATTTTAGCAAGTTGTATTCATAAGAAAGAGATGATTACAAGAGGGGGAGGGGTGCGGTATTTATAGAGTTCCCATGCCCTCACTAACCATTGTTACACTTGGGTTACAAGTCCTCTTCTAAATTAGAATACAAGTCCTTTCCTAGCTAGGTTAGAATTACAAAGTTTAAAAGGATTAGAAATCCCAACTAGGTTAGGAATAAACTTTGTCTTCTCCTTCTTCTCTTCAACTTGGACTTGGTCAAACCTCTTTGGATGTGGTCAACACCTCAAGGATGCCTAGGGGGCGTGTTGGATCTCTAGGAGCAGCAAGGGGCCGGTCCAAAGGGGCTTGGGTGCATAGGTTTGGGCCTTTGGAAGCTGGGGTGGCATGGTAGCCTGGTAGCAGGAATATTTCCTGGAATCTTGCTTCTTAAGGGCTTGGGCTTAGCACCTGGGCTTGATTTTTTTGGGCTGGGATGTAGGTGGACCTTTGGATTCATGGTTGCCCTATTCTGGGAATATGCTCTGGCATCTGGAAGGAAATCTGGGCATCTGAAGGGCATCTAGAAGGAATCAGGGTTTCTAGAAGCATCTTGGATCTTGGGTTGTCACACAAAATCCACTGAGCTAATGTAGTGGCCTCTGACTCCTGGATGAGGCCTAGTGGAACTCCAAAATAAGGTAACCTCCTCTCTTGTATAAAAATCGGGCTCATACTGGACTCATAATTGATGTACATGACTCAAAATACTGACTAGGTTGAGTGTTGAGACAAATCAACTAACCTCAACTTATTACAGGACTCAATTCTAGTTGATTACAAAATTTAACACATGGCTAGGTAAACCAAATAGGGCCCAGTAATCTGTGTCTGATCCTGGTGCCCCCACCAGAACCGCTACTCGATATGCTTGGACTCCTGGTAAGACCTGGGCTCCTTATCAAGGGCTATGGCTTCATTGTTGTTACAGTGCAAAGGGATGGCATCTGAGTCACTCCGAGCTCTGCAATAAATTTTTTATACCAGAATGCTTCCTTTGCTACTTTAGAGGTGGCGAGCACTCAGCTTCAAAGGTAGAATCAGTAAAGATATGTTGCTTGAAACTTTTCAAGATAGTAGAACTACTATTACAAAGGAACACATATACTGATTGTTGGGTTCCATGGGCCGGGCGTAGCTGAAGATCGGGTTTTAAAATTTTCATTTTTGAAACTCTAACCGACCGGAACCCTAAATCCTAGGACCACTTGATTAGATAATCAATAAATCAATACTTTAAGGTTATAGAAAAGTACCTAGAGCACTATAATCCTTTATTTTCATAAGGCACACAAGTGCATGCCCTCCAAAGATGATCTACACAGGAACCGAACCAAGGAAGTACTCCTATAATAGTTGGTTCCTGTGACCAAGGAAGCACTCTTATAATAGTTGCTTGTTTGACTGGGACTCTTTTGGCAGCTCTTCAGACTTTCTCCCTTGCTGGACTCCCTACCCTCCTGTAGGGCACTCAGATACCTCTCTATATCCCCTCTCAGATCTCAAATATCTTCTCTATTTTTCTCTCTAGGCTCTTGTCATAAAAAACTGGCCTTGTCTTTAAAGAACAAACTTTGTTTTAAAAAGACAAACCTTGTCTTAAGTGGGGAGGAAGAGAAAAAAGCAGGTTGGAGTATTCGGATGGGAAATGAAGTGCTTTGGCATCAAATCATTGATGTCTTTTATAGAGAGGAATGTGATGCCTGATATGTCCCCTTTCTCAGCCATCTGATAAGACCCTTCAATGAGGAGTCTTAGTAATGATAAGACATATCATAATAACACCCTTTCATGCTCCAAGAGATATATAAATATCTCTTCAGTTTTTTTAGCCATTTTTTCATCTGCCAACCGGTCAAAATAAGGCTAGAGATGTGGCTTTTGAATAAGAGGCATTGAAGATTTTAAGATACTTAAAATAGAAGGACTCTTGTCCTCTTTAATTAGCACCAAATGAAGAGATGCGACTCTTCACTTGTGCGCAAAATACTATTCATGTCATATCATTATATTGACCGGTCAAAGCACACATGAAAGGGCATGGAGATAAGGAGGAGTCCTTTGGGACTCTACTTGGCATTTGTGATTTATTGGAAGAAGGACTCTTGGTCCTTCTGCGCATGGAATTGGCGTGAAACCAAAAGTGGCACCCAAGAGTCCATGCCTACATGGACTCTTCCACAAATGCAAGATAAAGCCAAATAAAATCCAGATTCATACTAAATTAGGCTGCCCCACTTTGGACTCAACCTAATTTAATTTCTACTTAAATTGGTTAGCACAATTAGCAAGCAAATAGATCCAATCCAATTGGGTTAGGAGTTGGGCTAGCCAACATATGCTAGTATATCAATTAGCTAGCCAATTAGGATCCCATGATCCTAATAAAAATTTAATTGACTTCCTTGGCCAATTCCTTGATGTCTGTGACCCTTTGAGCTCCACATCTAGCCAGCAGTAGGTCTAGGTCCAAGCCAATTCGATTCAATCGAATCCAATTGACCTATTTAGATCAAATTGAGCTAACCTAAGTTGCCAGTTCGAACTAGCTTCTGAATTGACTCATGAATCCAATCAATTTGATTAATAAAAACCTACAAGACATGATTGATGTTTAGCAACATGTCATGCCTACTCGGAAGACATGAAATTTGGTAAAAATTATCAAAATATCCTTCAGTGAAAAGTTATCATGCAATTCAATCATTTGATCTCCCTTTATCTAGAATAAGTGATGGATATGGAGAATTGTCAAACCCTAGCACTTAATCCTTTTGAATCTTAATTCGATAATGAAGACTCGATCGATAAAAAATTAGAAACCTTATCTAATCTCATCCTGCTTTGATCAAAGACTTCCTGAGTCTACAATCGAAGAGATTTCATAGGATAAGTTCTCCTCTTACTAGGAGTGATCGATTCCTTGTTGATCTACTCATTACCTTCATACATAATCCACCATATCTAGAAGTACCCCATACATGACTTAATTACCATGAATGAGTATGCACCAAAACATGGGTTCATATGCACAAGATACTATCGTAGTCTCAAGTCTAAGGATCACATGCACAACTCCCACTATGAGAACCATCTTTTGACAAATAGTAAGACCCCTATAAGATTTTCTCAAGGCGGATCAGTTCAGTAAACTCAAACCCTAATGAGCACCTACATCCTTGTATTAGTGTTCCTACATAAGTGGCTGTGAGACCAACCACCCTCCTTTTTAGCATACATAGGATATGCTAGTCTTATCTGAAATATTGATTCCCAAATCGATGATCCAACTAGGAACATTTTAGATTAGGGTTTATAGGAACTTAGGTCTCATCATTATGATCTCCATCACAACCCTAATTTCATTGCCCTAACCTATGGGGTTCATCATAATCTTAATAAGATGCAGCAATATGTTGAATCAAAATGCTTTTCATTTATCAAAAAATATCATACATAAGTTGGAAGATTATGGAAATGCCCATGCAAAGATTGACTTTTAGGGTACTATTCTTTCAATCTCTTCTTGCACTAAAGCCAATCACCTTTGTATCTTATACCCATACAATCTAAGTAACGATCAAACTATCGCGTGGTAGTGCTTTAGCAAATGGGTCTGCTATGTTGTTTTTTGTATCTACTCGTTCGATGATAACATCTTGTCCTTGAACGAGGTGGAAGCATCTTAGGATATGCTTGGGCTTATTATGAGATCTTGGTTCCTTAGCTTGCATAACAACTCTAGTGTTACCATAATAAAGTGACACCAGTTGTTCTATAATAGGAACCATGTCCAATTTCATGATGAATTTTTTCATCCACACTGCTTTCTTTGCGGCTTCACTAGTAGCTATGTATTCTACCTCAGTAACTGAGTCAGCTACAGTTTGCTGCTTTGTACTCTTTCAACTCACTACACCACCATATAGGATGAAGACATACCCTGATATGGATTTGCTATATCTAGATCTGATTGAAAACCAGAATCTGTATACCCTTCTAGTTTCAACTCTGATCTACCATATATAAGAAAAACATCTTTAGTCATTCTCAGGTACTTAAGAATGTTTTTCATAGCTTTTCAATGATCCTCCCCTAGATCAGCCTAGAATTTGCTCGCCATGCCCAAGGCATAAGCAACATCAGGCCTTGTACATAACATGACATACATAATTGATCCTATAGCCGAAGCATAAGGAATCAAACTCATCCTTTCTCTCTCCTCCATTGTCTTAGGAGACATCTTCTTGGAGAAATGTATGCTTTGACTCATGGGCAAGTAACCTTTCTTACTTCCCTCCATGTTGAATCTCTTCAACACTAGGTCAATGTATCTGGATTGGGATAAGCCCTGCATCCTCTTAAATCTATCTCTATAGATCTTTATACCTAGTATATAGAATGCCTCTCTTAAATCCTTCATGGAAAACTATTTTGATAGCTAAGATTTGATCGATTGCAATATTAGGATATCATTCTCAATGATGAGTATATCATCAACATACAAAACCAAGAAAACAAGTGCACTCCCACTTGTCTTCTTGTACACACGATTCATCCACATTCTTGATGAAACCAAACTCCTTGATTGTTTTATCAAAGCGGATGTTCCAACTCCTTGATACTTGCTTTAATCCATAAATAGATTTCTTAAGCTTGCATACTTGGTTTGGTCTTTCACTTGAGACAAACTCCTTTGGTTGTGACATATAGACTTCTTCTTCAATATATCTACTAAGGAAAGTAGTCTTTACGTCCATTTGGCAGATCTCATAATCATAGTATGCAGCTATAGCAAGTAATATCCGAATGGACTTGAGCATGGCTACTGGTGAAAAAGTTTCATCATAGTCAATACCATGTCTTTGTCTGAAACCTTTTGTCACCAGCCTGGCCTTATAGGTCTCTACTTGATATTTGCTCCAATCTTCTTCTTGAAGACCTATTTACACCCGATTGGATTTACTCTCTCAGGTGGATCAACTAATGTCCAAACCTGATTAGAGTACATGGATTCCATCCGGATTCATGGCTTTTAGCCATTTGTCAGAGTCTTTACTCATGATAGCTTCCGTATAGGTCACAGGATCATCATTCTGTATGATACTGGCTTCATTATCATTTCCAATAACAACACCATATCTAAGAGGTGCACTTCACACTCTTTCTGACCTATGGAGAGGAGGTGTGTGTTGTGGTTGTTCTTGGACCTTAGAAACATCTGGTTGAGAAATTGTATTGAATGTAGGTTGAACTTCTTCGAGTTCAAATATCCTTCCACTGCCCCCTTCTTGGATAAACTCTTTTTCCAAGAATGTTGCATACCTATTGACAAAAACCTTTTGCTCTATAGGGTGGTAGAAAAGGTAGCTGACACCTTATTTAGGATATCCTACAAACTTGCACTTGTCAGCTCTAGGACTTAACTTATGTCCAAAAATATTCCTGACATAAACAGGGTAACCCTAAATCTTAAAATACTTAAGATTTGGCCTTTTCCCATTCTATAATTCATATGGAGTGCTTTTAACTACCTTTGATGGTACCCTGTTCAGTATGTAAGTAGCAGTCTCTAGGGCATAACCCTAGAAGGATATTGGAAGGTCTGTGAAGCATATCATGGACCGTACCATATCCAGTAGGGTACGATTCCTCCTTTCAGCTACATCATTTAACTATGATGTGTATGGAGGAATCCATTCAGAGAGAATGCCTTTGTCTTTTAGATGATCAAGAAATTTACTAGACAAGTATTCTCCTCTTCGATCAGACCGAAGGATTTTAATACTATACCCAGTTTGTTTCTCAATCTCATTTTGATACTCTTTGAACTTATCAAAGGCTTTGGACTTATGTTTCATAAGATACATATATTCGAACCTTGATGAATCATCAGTAAAACTGATGAATAAGAATATCCTCCTCTGGCTTAGGTTGTCATAGGACCACACACATCTGTGTGTACTAGATCTAACAACTCAGTTATCCTTTCTCCATGTCCAGTGAATGGAGACTTGGTCATCTTCCCCATGAGACAGGACTCACAAGTTCCTAATGATTCAAGATCAAAAGGATCAAAGAAGTTTTCTTTGTACAACTTGTTTATCCTAGACTCACTAATATGACCCAAACGGCAATGCCAGAGAAAAGTAACATTTACATCATCTCTCTTTCTCTTCTTGTTTTCAACAAGCATAATCTCATCATTGAGTGATAGAATCAAAAGACCATTTACAAATGTACCACAACCAAAGAATTTATTTTCAAAGAAAATCGAGCATCCATGGCTCGTTAAATTTTCAATTCAAGAATATTGCCCGATGGCAATAACATCAAGTAGGTGCCAATAGCTTCAGCATAAATGGGTTCACCACTTGTGCCAAATAGCTCAAAGTCATCCCTCTTCAAGTTTCTAGGTCTTTGCAACCCCCTGTAATGACTTGCATATATGAGACCCACATGCGGTATCAAGTACCCATGAATCAGAAACTGAAGAACTTAATGAGAGGTTTGTTTGTATCATGTATAAACTTTTAGATGCTCTACCAGCATCCTATTTCAAACTTACACGATACAACTTGCAATTCTTCTTCCAGTGCCCTTGCTTCCCACAATGATAGTAGGTCCCATCAGTAGAGGGCTTCCTTGCATTCTTCCTCTTTTGAAAGCAACTCTTAGGGTTCTTCTTCCTTTTTGAGTCCTTCCTCATTGCCTGCTTTTTCCTTCCATCAACTAGAAGAAGTTGAGCCTTGTCATCTTTAAAATGGCTCTCTGCTGTCTTAAGCATATTCAGCAGCTCAAGCAATGATAAGTTTAGTTTGTTCACGTGGTAATTCATGACAAACTACGAGAAGGAATCTAGGAGTGACTGTAAGATCGGTCCTGATTTAGCTCACTATCCATCACAAATCCTAGTTGACCTAATCGAGTGATTAGGTCAATCATCTTGAAAACATGTGCCTGGACAGAGGAGCCCTCACTCAAGCATGCTCGGAATAACTACTTCGATATTTCATATCGAGCAATCTGACTATGCTCTCCATATAGCTCCTTAAGATTGAGCAATATGGACCGAGGTTCCATTTTCTCATGTTGTCTCTGTAACTCATTACTCATTGAGGCTAACATAATGCACTTAACAGTCATGCTATCATTCTGCCATATTTTATACATGACCCTTTCCTCCTCAGTAGCATCCTCTCCTACCAAAAGTGGGTCAGGAGAATCGAGGATGTAAGCACTTTTCTCCTGAGCTAATACAATTCTCAGGTTCCTCAACCAGTCCACATAATTCAGATTGGTCAACTTATTGGCATCCAAGATGCCCCATAGTGAAAGAGTAGAAGTCATAATGTAAAAACCTACATCAAATAAAGAACAACTATAAGCAGACCACTCATGATAATATTCATAATTAGACAAAAACTTTTTGTATCAATTGTGTCTTCCACTATTTTCTATCAAATACCATAACTGATGGAGACATCCATGACAAGAATATATACTTTGATTAACTCACTTTGTTTTTGCAGCTATAGTCAATAAAGTTTTCGAAGTAAGTTACAAATTTTCTTGAAACATGTTCATAAGCTAAATTTTTTTGAAGCATGATTGGCTCATAAGCCAACACATGGAAGAAGCTAATTAATTTTCTTAAAGCAAGTTCATAAGCCAAATTTTCTTGGAACATGATTTGGCTCGTAAGCCAATACATGGAAGAAGCCCATTCGGTTCAAGCCCAAAGCATGATGGAGGGTGTCCTCTTCAAGTTCAAGACCAACCATTCAAGCCTCTTCAAGACCAAGCCCAATTCATGCCAAGACTTGAAGCCCATGGTGGAACAACTCATCAAACAACCTTGGGGGAGAAGGAATTACACTACATCAAGAGTTTTATGGAAAACATAAAGATTCCTTCCACTATCCCAATAATATTTGACATGTGGGATGCCACAACTTATGACACCTAAGCCTCCACATCAGCATTTGAAAGCCACATTAGGATCTTCTAGATGCCACATGTCAAAGTAGTTGTAACTTTTTACCTACAATTTGTTTCTAGTTAAAACCACTTACCTAAGAGTTGTTGGAGCCAACTAAGCCATCCTTATCCCCTCCCCTCCACTCTTGGACAAAATTTCCTAGCTTAGGAGCCTATAAATAGGCTCCCAAAGCTCTCATTTGTATTCATTCTATGCTATGATGATTAATGAAAGGGTTATTTCTCTTGTGTTCTAGTTCTCTTGTGTTCTTGTTTGGAGTGAGAGTTGTTTGGATGTGTAGATCCTTATCCAAGGAAAGAGTGAGAGTTTTTAAGTTTGTGTTTAAGAGAGAAAAGTGCCATTACAAGGAGTGAAGAGTGGGACTCCCCATAGTTTGGTCCAAGCTCAAGTTCCAAGCACCAAGGCCACCGGCCACTTTCTTCTTCTTCCCTTTTCCTTGTTTCCATTCCAACCCCAATTCTTCTTTCATGCCTAATCTCAAGTTTATCTGCAGGTTCTCTCAGATCTCCAAGTCAAGGATGAAGGTCTCCACATCATGGATCAAGGACAAGGTAAATCATAAAGTAGGGAGTGTTAATCTTGCCTTCTAGTCCTCAAATCCATGAGTGTTGAGAGCTTCTTCTTCCATCAAATACTTAGCCATCATTGTTGGTAGGAAAACTCTTCCTAAGCTTCACTAGATCTAATCATTTGAAGGTTAACTTATCCTAGCAGTGATGGTTTCCTTGCCATGAAGATCCTAATCTTTATTTTGAACTTGATCTACATTGTGGGTATCGTAACTTAGATCAACTAGTCTTCTTATGAAAATTCATTTCTTGGATTAATGTAGCCTATTTATTTGATAATTAATTGCTCAAGTTTGCTTGCTGGTTAGCTTGCTAAAACTCTCCATCTATCATTTTATATGGTAAGTGAGAAACCCTCCCAAGGCTTCCTTAATGGGGTTGAGATCCTAATTTCTCATGAATGTCTTGTGTTACACAACAAACATCCATGAGTTCAAAAAAAGGAAAACCCCTTTCCAATTGCATCCCTTGCAATTCTCAACATAATACTTGCCTCTAAGACATTTATATCCTTGTATGTGCACAATAAATAATAACGTCTTAGTTTAGTCAGACCCTTCATTTCTATATAGCCATGATTGAATAATGTTGCTCTTGTGTTACACAACAAAGCAACACCATCAATCGTGCTATAAAGCATAACATGCACTAAGACAAATATCATATCAAACCCTAAAGTAGACCTTGTGTTACACAACAAATTTACTATAGTTTTTTTACATGGATTTGGCTTAGCATGAAGGAAGGCAATTTTGGAGTGTGCTTAATCAATCAACATTACCAACTTAGGGTTTAGATGTGACCAAATTGGCTAGGTAGGTGGAAGAGATGAGGGGGTCCCCCTGTTGCTTTCCTTAGATACCAATTAAATTGGATAGGTCAGTCAATGGAACCAATTAAAAATTTTATTCCCTTTACCTTCCCAGAACCACTTGCCTAGACGCCAATTGGCTGATCATACCCTAATCAGATTTGCATCATGATTAACTTATACAACAACTAAATATGATTTTATGAGGGCTTTGAAGGTCTCATACACATCCTAATTCATCATGTTATCATGACATTCATTCCAACAAAACATGCATATTAACCCTAATATGCATAACATAAACATGATTTAAATAACGATCCGTTCACCTCACTTGTTCATAGGATAAGGCTACAGCGGCACCCCTACACACCTAGGAGACCGCATTGAATAGGAAGAGAGGGCTTTTAAACCCTACTTGGCTTCTATGACTGGATGGCCTTGATGACTAACCCAATCCGAAGCAGTTACTAGGATATAACATATCGTACATATGTAATTTGAACTAATCATGTATCGATTCATTCATAGCAAGCAATCAACTCTAAAGTGACTAATAATTGCATGCATTAAGGTGGCTTTAATACCACTATTGGGTTCCTTGGGCCAGGTGCAGCAGAAGATCGGGTTTCAAAATTTTCATTTTTGAAATCCTAACCAACTGGAACCCTAAACCCTAGGACCACTTGATCATGACAATCAATAAATCAATTGTTTAGGGTTATAGAAGAGTACCTGGAGTGCTATAATCCTTTATTTCCACAAGGCACACAAGTGCATGCCCTCCAAAGGCGATCCACACAGGAACCGGACAAAGGAAGTTCTTCTATAATAGTTGCTTGTTTGACTGGAACTCTTTTGGCAGTCTTTCGGACTTTCTCCCTTGCTAGACTCCCTACCCTTCTTGATGTGGGATGGGATCGGGGTAGGATCATCGGTGAGCTGAGAAGTCACTGAGATTAGGGTTTTTTTTTTGTATTTTTTTTGTAAGGGAGTGGTGAATGAAATAATGGGGATGAACAGACAGGGATCTGGATCTCATGGACTTTGGGACTCATACTCACGAAGAGATCTCTCACCTCTAGGGTATCTCACCCACCTCGGTAGTGGAGCCATTAGGGTGAATCTCAAAGGACATGAAGGTGGGAAGGAAGATGGAATCAAGGAAGGGGATAACTAGACATGACCTTACATCATGTCCTGGGGTTGGGCCTCACACCCTCTCCTCATGGAGCAAAAGAAGAGTCACTCTTCTATAAAAAAACTTTCATTCATCACTAGCATCTTTTTTACAAAAAGATTAGGGGCCTATTTATAACCTTCTAAGCCCCATTTGAAATTTCAAATTTTACATGAAAAGAGGGAAAAAAGTAGTTATAAATTTGAATTTCAAATCTCATGAAAAGGGATGGAAAAATGCATGGGTGCCAAGTGTCTCCTTGTGGTTGCTAAGTGTCCAAATCTGAAAATCTGCATGCATGGACGCCACTTGGCATTCATATGTCATCATGTGTTGGGCACCACTTGGCATTCATGTGGCATTCATGTGTCATCATGTGTTGGGTGCCACTTGGCATTCATGTGGGGACCTTCTTATGTGGAGGATGAAATGATCTTTAAATCTAAATTTATTTACATCGAACTGCATCGTGATTCATGCTGCTTCGGGATCTGTGATGCTCCAGGATTCGTGCAAGTCGATGTCCCCATCACTCCTGTAGGGCACTCAAATACCTCGCTATATCCCCTCTCAAATTCCAAATATCCTTTCTATTTTTTCCTAGGCTCTTGTCTTGAAATACTAGCCTTGTCTCTAAAGAACAAGCTTTGTCTTAAAAAGACAAACCTTGTCTTAAGTGGGGAGGAAGAAAAAATAGCAGGTTGGAGTATTCGGATGGAAAATGAAGTGCTTTGGCATCACATCACCGATGCTTTTTATAAAGAGGAATGGGGCACCTGATATGTCCCTTTCTTAGTCATCTAATAAGACCCTTCAATGAGGAGTCTTATTAATGATAACACATCATAATTACACCCTTTTATGCTCCAAGAGACATATAAATGTTTCTTCAATTTTTCCAGCCATTTTTCCATCTACCACAAGGCATTAACCGGTCAAAATAAGGCTAGGGACATTCCTTTTGAATAAAAGGCATTGAAGATTTTAAGATACTTAAAATAGAAGGACTCTTGGCCTCTTTAATTAGCGCCAAATGAAGAGACACGACTCTTTATTTGTATGCAAAATACTATTCATGTCATATCATTATGTTGACCAGTCAAAGCCTACATGAAAGGGTGTAGAGATGAGGAGGAGTCCTTTGGGACTCTATCTGGCATTTGTGATTCATTGGCAGGACTCTTGGTCCATCTGTGCATGGAATTGGTGTGAAACCAAAAGTGGTGCCCAAGAGTCCATGCCAACATGGACTCTTCCACAAATGCAAGATAAAGCTAAATAAAATATAGATTAATACTGAATTAGGATGCCCCACTTTGGACTTAACCTAATTTAATTTCTACTTAAATTGATTAGCCCAATTAGTAAGCAAATACATCCAATCCAATTGGATTAAGAGTTGGGCTAGTCAACATATGCTAGTATGTCAATTAGCTAGCCAATTAGGATCCCATGACCCTAATAAAAATTCAATTAACTTCCTTGGCCAATTTCCTAATGTGTGTGACCCTTTGGGCTCTACATCTAGCAAGTAGTAGGTCGAGGTCCAAGCTATTTCAATTCAATCGAACCTGATTGACTTAATTAGGTCAAATTGAGCTGACCTAAGTTGCCAATTCAAACTAGCTTCTGAATTGACTCAGAATCCAATCAATTTGATTCATGAAAGCCTACAGGACATGATTGACATCTATCAACATGTCATGCCTACCCAGAAGATATGAAATTTGGTAAAAATTATCAAAATACCCTTCAGTGAAAAGTTACCATGCAATTCAATCCTTCGATCTCCCTTTATCCCGAATGAGTGATGGGTATGGAGAATTGTCAAATCCTAGCACTTAATCCTTTTGAATCTCAATTTGATAATGAAGACTTGACCGATGAAAGATTAGAACCCTATCTATTCTCATCCTACTTTGATCAAAGACTTCCTAAGTCAACAATTGAAGAGATTTCATGGGATAAGTTTTTCTCTTACTAGGAGTGATCGATTCCTTGTTGACCTACTCATTACCTTCATACACAATCCACCATATCCAGAAGCACCCCGTATATGACTTAATTTCCATGAATGAGTATGCACCAAAATATAGATTTATATGCATAAGATACTATGCTATCTTAGGTCTAAGGATCACATGCACAACTCCTACTATAAGAACCATCTTTTGACAAGTAGTAAGACCCCCATATGATGTTCTTAAGGCAGATCAGTTCAGTGGACTCATACCCTAATGAGCACCCATGTCCTTGTATTAGTGTCCCTACACAAGTAGCTGTGAGACCAACCACCCTCCTTTTGAGCATACATAGGATGTTCTAGTCTTACCGGAAACATCGATCCCCGAATCGATGATCCAATAACTAGGAATATTTTAGATTCAGGTTTATAGAAACTTAGGTCTCACTGTTATGATCTACATCATAACCTTAATTTCATTGTCCTAACCTATGGGGTTCATCATAATCTTAATAAGATACATCAATATGGTGAATCAAAATGCCTTTCCATTTATCAAAAACTATCATACATGAGTTGAAAGATTATAGAAATGCCCATACAAAGATTGGCTTTTAAGGCACAATTCTTTCACTGATGTAGACCTTTTATCATTAGGATTAGATATGAAATCTGAATTAGTGTATCCCTCTACCTATAACTTAGACTTCCTCCAAAGACTAAAAACAAATCTTTAGTCCTTCTCAAGTACTTAAGGATATTCTTCATAGCAGTCCAATGCTCTTTGCCTAGATTCGACCGATACCTATTTGTGAGACTGACAGTAAGGGCAATATCAGATCGAGTATACAACATGGCATACATAAAACTTCCTATCGCCAAAGTATAGTGGATTTTGCTCATGCACTAATTTTCCTCAGGTGTGCTAGGATACATTTTCTTGGAGAGACTAATGCCATGTCTAAGGAATAATATTCTCCTCTTAGAGTTCTTTATGCCGAACCTTTTTAGTACTTCCTCTTTGTACATTTTCTATGAAAGGCTAAGCTTCCGATTCGATCTATCTCTATAAACCTTAATTCTTAGAATATAAGATGCTTCACCTAGATCTTTTATGAAAAACTTTTTAGACAACCAACTCTTAATCGAAGCTAACATGGAAATATCATTCTCAGTTAGGAGCATGTCATTGACATATAATATAAGGAATGTCATAGCCCTCCTACTAACCTTCTTATATATACAAGGCTCATCCTCATTTTTGATGAAATCAAATAATTTGATCATATCATTGAAATATGTTTTAGCTTCAAGAAGCTTGCTCTAATCCATAAATGAACCCATGCAGCTTGCAGACTTTATGATCCTCATTATTGAAAGTGAAATCTAAAAGCCGCTCCATATAGATGTCTTCCTCAATATATCTATTAAGGAATATAATTTTTACATCCATCTATCATATCTCATAATTAGAAAATGCTGCAAATAGATTTCAGCATGGTTACCAATGAAAAAGTATCTTGATAGTCAATGCCTTTGCATTGACTATATCCCTTCACTACTAGCCTAGCCTTAAAGGTCTCTACCTTACCATCTACATCTATTTTCCTTTTATAGATCCATTTACATCCAATGGGTACTATACCTTTAAGTAAATCCACTATGGTGCGGGCACCAGACTCAGAAGAAGACTTCAGGGCTCCATCTGGATCTCTGATTGACCTTGCCCGAAGAATTAGGATTTTCTAATATTGTAATAAGGGTTGACTTGGTCAACTCAATTTTAGTCTTGAGTCTGTATTTCCCTGCAATTTAAATTTTGTTGAGTCCTAGTAGTGGCCTAGGTCTTCTCCAGGTTGGTGCCACCTTTTTCAAGTCAAGGTCCAGGGTGCCACATTTTTCTCCCAGGATCAAGTAAGTGGGCGCCACACTCCCAACCACACGCCAGAGTCCAGGGGGCGCCACATCTCCATCCCAGTGTCTTGGTCCCCACACCCAAGGGAGCAAGAATTTTTCTTGAAGCCAAAATCAAGGAGGCGCCCCATATATACCTTAAAAGGCCAAGCTAAAGGAGGAAAGAGGCATTTCTTGGGGAGCACTTCAAGGGGGCGCCCAATCCATGCCTAAAAAGACCAAAGTTTAGTTGGGAAGAGCCATGACTTGGGAAGAAAGAAAAGGAGGTGTCCAAAAGAGTTGAGCCATGAAAGGAAGAAGCCTAAACTTGTGGAGCAAGACTAGGAGGCGCCCAAATACTTCCAAATGAAACCAAGCATGGAAGGAAAAAAAAATTTCTTGAAGAGCAAGGCTAGGAGGCGCCACCTACTTACCATTTGGAGCCACCAATCAACACTTATGGAAGCTCTTGGCCGGCCATATGAGGAGGAATTGATTCTACAAACCTAATTTGAAGATCCACCCTATTAGTCCCACATGGGAAGATGTAAAACCCTGACTTTTTGTAAAGACCTATAAAATAAACCCCTCTTGTAAGTTTTGAAAACAACTGATGAATGAATTCAAATTTTGTGTGAGCAACTTTATGTTTCTCTCTTCCGCACTTGCATCCAGGTGTTGAGCTCCGTGAGGGAGTAAATCCGGGTTTCCCAGGAACCTTGAGGAGGTGTGAGATCTCCAACCCCAAAACCCTAGGTTAGCCACTTCACTTCCAAACCCTAGCCGCCCATCATCCTCTTCATTCCACCAAACCCTAGCCTATCCCATCTCTCACGGCCCCTCTCTCCAAGTAGTGGCCGACCACCAGCATCCAGGTCCAGTTCGGCTGCTTTGAATACGGAGCAAATCCCAGAGGAAGCCAGATCAGCATCCAGGAGAATCAGGACTTCAACAACATCAACTTTCAAGTTCTTCTATCTGGTAAATCCTTCCTTAAGTATCTAGTTCCATAAACTGTTCTTCTTCTTTCCCAGATCTTGAGTTCAGGAGAAACCAACTCTGCCAAAGGACTAGTATTGGAGGATCCATTGCAAAGATATCTGAATCCGGGGATCCAACCATCTGCTCAAGAGAGTCCTTCCACTAAACTCTGTGAAGATCATTGCCTGGTCTGTAACCCTTCTCTTCTCTTTACTTCTGTCCTGTTGAAAGTTCAGAGCGAAACCCTAGGTCTGAGAGTTTCTCAACCCCCAGCGATCCTTTACTTCTGAACTACTCTGATAACCTGGTTTCTTTAAATTGTACTTTCAATTATTACATAGTTTCTTTCAATTTAGTTTAACTTTCCTGTGAGTCAAAGCCAAATTCTGAAAATATATATATAAAAAGAATTAGTCTTAATTTACTTCTGCATCACATCATCTCTTCTTTCGTTCTGCATTAATATTGGTATCAGAGCCCTGTCTAGGATTTCTGACTTGCTTGCATGTTTTGAGTGTCTCTCTTTTTTACTTTGTCTGCTCGAAGTAGACTCCCCAGGACGTCCGGTCCTAGGAATGAAGTGAGGTGCAAGCCTCCTCTTCCCATTCCACGGGGTGTTCCTAGGGCATGTAGGGGATCCGCTGGGTTACAACTTCGTAGCAGGAATTGTAAACGGGGGAAGCATTCTGTTTTCAGTCTGTAACTACCCTGTTGCAGGAATTGTTTTTCATTACAGGTAACTCCAAATTATGTGATTTTTATTTTTCTGGAACCAGTATAATTGAAACTATTTTAAATAATTTTAATGTAATTTATTGGTTTCTGTAAAATTTCTGAGAGTTAAATTACAGCAATTCTGTTTCTGTGTTTCTGCAATTCAATTTTTTTGAGTGATCATCTCCTAATTCATCTTAAGGGCAATTGAGCATCTAAGATAAGGGGAGGAGTTGATATCCTCTCCTTAGCCCAAAACCACCACCCATTCATTCGATCATAAGCCTAATTTTAAAATTTATTAGACTTAATTTGCCATAGTGGGCTAGGGACACCAACAAGTCGGGTCTAGGCTAATGTTGAGTCAGTTTGTCTAGTTACTCTGTGTGTGCTTTGTACTCAGTGTCTAGAACGGTGGTTCAGGGATTCTATCCCGAAGGGCTTGTGTGCTGGTCCGCCTACTTGGCCAATCTCTGATTGGTATCTAGGCTTGGCAATTAGGGACCTAACACTCCCCTTACATCTGCCTGGCTGAGTCCTGAGTTACTACAGGCTAGCTTACCACTCTGATTGGGCATCTAGTTTGGGCTCTAGGTCTAGTTAGCCCATAGTCGTTTCAGTCGAGTCTCATTTGGTGTGCTTGCTTGCATCATCATGTCCACCCGGAATGGAGTACCCTACCAACCTGGTCAAACCCAACCTGATTTAGAGGCCATGATTAGAACTCTTACCGAAAGTATGACCAAATTGAGTCAGGATATGAATGAGAATTTTGCCCAGTTTAGACACCGAGCCCAAGGACTTGAGATACGTAGACATCAAAATTGGACCCCTGATCCAAAATTTAATGGGCCCCAACCTCACCCATGCCAGGAGCCTAGGAGGACCTTATACCGTGATCCCGAGCATAACCCTAGGAGCCTATATCCATGCTTGGTTGACTCAAAAAAGGGACCCGTTAGGAACACCGAACCTTATGCACCCACTTTTGATGGAAGACAAGATACATATATTAAGTGGGAAGAAAAAATGGATCGGTATTTTGAGTGCACTAACATATCGGAATTAGGACAAGTTAGGTTGGCCAAAACCAAGTTCACCAAACATGCTAGGTCGCATTGGTATGCTATTGAGCATGAGTGTTATCAAAGAAAAGAGGAAATAAATACTTGGAGAGATATGAGAAGTAAGTTGAGAGATAGGTACCTAGGTAGATCCTATGAGAAAAGACTTTTAGACCAATGGTACCAATTGCGACAAGGTAATAGGCCTGTGTCTAAATATATCAAGGACTTCCAGTGGTATGACATGAAATGCAATACCATTAAGACCGAAGCTCAGATCACATCGAGGTTTAGGGTTGGGTTACACCCAGACATTTATAGGAAGCTATGCCTTGAAAAGACCAATAAGTTAGACCGAGCCTACCAAGAAGCCCAAGACTATGAGTGGTCTTTAAGATATAACCAATCAAATACTTTGGACTTAAAGCCAACCTCTACCAACTTGAGTTAAGTTCCGATTGATCCGACATCCGTAGTGAACCAGACTTTTGTTTGTCAATTCCCACTTGTGTCACCTCTTGACCAGAAGGATACCAATGAGGAAGAAGGGTTAGGTATGACAAGCCTAGAATCAGTTGACCCAATTACCACCGACCTGAAACCCATTGAAGATGGCATCGAGGAAGTATATGATGCTGGCTTGAGTCTAGTTGATAATATGAGGGGGAAGAACTTGAAGAATGTGACATCGATACTATTGGTTCCTTACCTGAGGAGACCTTGGAAAGCAACCAAGTGGTAGGACCTAGTTCAGAAATTCAAGAGATTTGTGAGAACCAGGTTCCTTTAGTCAAATACCCCTAGGAAGAACTCATAGTGTTAGCCCGAGCTATCAGTTCGTACCCTCTAATGACAGTCATTCTCCAAGTACCAATTGAAGATCTTTGCACTGAACTGTTTAAGTTTGCCCACCCTATGGTAGATCCTCTCCTTAGGATGACTGAATCAAGCCTCTTACAATTGGACCTTGTCCCATGCCCAGCCACTAAGGTCTCTCCCGTAATCTCAGTTGAACATCCTTGTCTTGAGCGGATTGATTCACCCAGTCCTGTAGAAGTCCTCCTTATGGCCCCAGACCCCTTCCTTCGCATGACTGACCTACCCTTCTATAGAGTGTACCTTTCCGCACCCATAGGTCAAATTTCAAGTCTTGAGGTCATCATCCATAGGCCCTTCCATGAATCATTCTCTAATCCAGTTCTTGAGAAAGTGGATCATTATTTGCTTAGAGAACAAACCTTAACTATTGCAATCACATGTCCTAGGCTACTTCCCGAACCATCTCTTGATCCATTCCTGGGAGTAGCAAACTTTTCCTTTCATAAGGATGACTAGTTGACACTCATAGATCACCATTCAAACCTTCAGGTCACCACCTTTAGTCAACAGGTAATTCGAGACTCCACCTCATATCTCCTCCCTTTCTCTAGGACTTCCAATGCTTCTTACACCATCCAAGTATACTTTGTCAAAGTCTTTAGAGTGAACCACGTGTCAGAACCTATTAGGTTTGCCACCTACTTCTGGAAGACCTTATGGCACCTACTAAGCACCCATGATAAGTTTTCATGCTCTGCATGCCATCCTCCGACCCAAGGTCAAACCTAGAGAGCCTTAGTTTGTTAGGTTTAGACCTAGGGTTCCTTTGGAATAAAGTCCATTCTTTAGGAATGCGTCGTCAGTCTAGTTTAGTTTTTCTTGACCCTTTACTAGGCTTTGGCTCAGATTTTGGTTTGATTGAGAGCACCAGGAATTGGGATTTGTATTTTGTCCAGGGCTGAAATTGTATTCAATGTTTTGATCAATAGGTCTATAAGCTAGAGTCCCTTTGAAATTGTTCATGGATACAAGCCTCACACACCACTTGATCTGATTTCACTATTAGCCCACACACACAAGTCTCTTGATGCACTTGCATAGCATGTAAAGGACTTGCATAAAGAAATTCATGCCAAAATAACTTTAAGTAATGAAACTTATAAGAAGTTGGCTGATTCTCAAAGACGAATCAAAACTTTTATTGAGAGAGACTATGTAATGATTAGGTTAAGGCCTGAGCAGTTTTTTTCCTTGAACCGTTAGAAAGTTACATGCTAAAGGAGCTGGACCATTTAGAGTAGTGAAGAGAGTAGGATCCAATGCTTATGTGCTCGAGTTGCCTCCAGAACTAGGCAATAGCTCTACTTTCAACATTACAGACTTAGTAGAGTATAGGGAGCCAGCTGTGATTCCTAGTAAGCCTTTGAAACCTAATCCTGTTATTGAGAGTGATCCCAACCCTGTGTGTCCACCAACAAACTGGCCTGTGAGGAAAGAGCAGATTGAAAAGATCCTAGATGATCAGGTTATCTCTACTCGTAATCGAGGATACCAAAGATACCTGGTCCGCTGGCAAGGAAGGCCAGATTCTGATAACTCTTGGATCTCCCGAGAAGAATTACAAGAATTGGACCCAGACCTCTTGGAGAGATACCAGAGCCAGCTTGATCCATACTCGACATGGTCGAGTTCCTCCCACCCCGGGAGAATTGGTGCGGGCACCAGATTCAGAAGAAGACTTCAGGGCTCCATCTAGATCTCTGATTGACCTTGCCCGAAGAATTAGAATTTTCTGGTTTTGTAATAAGGGTTGACTTGGTCAACTCAATTTTAGTCTTGAGTCTGTATTTCCCTGCAATTTAAATTTTGTTGAGTCCTAGTAGTGGCCTAGGTCTTCTCCAGGTTGGTGCCACCTTTTTCAAGTCAAGGTCCAGGGTGCCACATTTTTCTCCCAGGATCAAGTAAGTGTGCCCCACACTCCCAGCCACACACTAGAGTCCAGGGGGCGCCACATCTCCATCCTAGTGTCTTGGTCCCCACACCCAAGGGAGCAAGAATTTTTCTTGAAGCCAAAATCAAGGAGGCGCCCCATATATACCTTAAAAGGCCAAGCTAAAGGAGGAAAGAGGCATTTCTTGGGGAGCACTTCAAGGGGGCGCCCAATCCATGCCTAAAAAGACCAAAGCAAAGTTGGGAAGAGCCATGACTTGGGGAGAAAGAAAAGGAGGTGTCCAAAAGAGTTGAGTCATGAAAGGAAGAAGCTTAAACTTGTGGAGCAAGACTAGGAGGCGCCCAAATACTTCCAAATGAAACCAAGCATGGAAGGAAAAAAATTTTCTTGAAGAGCAAGGCTAGGAGGCGCCACCTACTTACCATTTGGAGCCACCAATCAACACTTATGGAAGCTCTTGGCCGGCCATATGAGGAGGAATTGATTCTACAAACCTAATTTGAAGATCCACCCTATTAGTCCCACATAGGAAGATGTAAAACCCTGACCTTTTGTAAAGACCTATAAAATAAATCCCTCTTGTAAGTTTTGAAAACAACTGATGAATGAATTCAAATTTTGTGTGAGCAACTTTATGTTTCTCTCTTCCGCACTTGCAACCAGGTGTTGAGCTCCGTGAGGGAGTAAATCCGGGTTTCCCAGGAACCTTGAGGAGGTGTGAGATCTCCAACCCCAAAACCCTAGGTTAGCCACTTCACTTCCAAACCCTAGCCACCCATCATCCTCTTCATTCCACCAAACCCTAGCCTATCCCATCTCTCACGGCCCCTCTCTCCAAGTAGTGGCCGACCACCAGCATCCAGGTCCAGTTCGGCTGCTTCGAATACGGAGCAAATCCCAGAGGAAGCCAGATCAGCATCCAGGAGAATCAGGACTTCAACAACATCAACTTTCAAGTTCTTCTATCTGGTAAATCCTTCCTTGAGTATCTGGTTCCATAAATTATTCTTCTTCTTTCCCAGATCTTGAGTTTAGGAGAAACCAACTCTACCAAAGGACCAGTATTGGAGGATCCATTGCGAAGATATCTGAATCCGGGGATCCAACCATCTGCTCAAGAGAGTCCTTCCACTAAACTCTATGAAGATCATTGCCTGGTCTGTAACCCTTCTCTTCTCTTTATTTCTGTCCTGTTGAAAGTTCAGAGCGAAACCCTAGGTCTGGAAGTTTCTCAACCCCCAGCGATCCTTTACTTCTGAACTACTCTGATAACCTGGTTTCTTTAAATTATGCTTTCAATTATTACATAGTTTCTTTCAATTTAGTTTAACTTTCCTTTGAGTCAAAGCCGACTTCTGAAAATATATATATAAAAAAAAGAATTAGTCTTAATTTACTTCCGCATCGCATCATCTCTTCTTTCATTCTGCATCACACAAAGGACCAAACTTGATTTGAGTGCATTAAGTTAATTTTTGACTTTATAGTACTCAACCATTTCTTGGAGTTAATGTCTGACATCAGCTCATTATAGATCTTAGGATCAATTAATTGATCCTTATCTCCTACGAGAAATATTTTCTTTATGTCTTCTATAAGTATACCTAAGTACCTTTCAGGAGGACGGGAGACTCTACTAAACCTATGAGGTGGAGCAACTACATCTTCTAGTTCATTTGATTCAACCTGATCTCCAGCTGGCTGCTCTTTAGAGACTTTCTCATCAAGCTCAGTTAGCCTCCCACTACCACAATCTTGAACAAATTATTCCTCTAGGAACGTAGCATGCCAGCTCACAATCATATTGTGATTCTTTGGAAAGTAAAAATAGTATCCTATAGATTCTTTAGTATACCCTATGAAGCAAGCTTTTATATATTTGGACTCTAATTTATTGGCTATTAGTCTCTTGATATTGGCGTAACATCCCCAAATTTTGAGATGACCAAGACTTTATTTCTTACTATGCCACAACTCATATGATATGGTAGGAACAAACTTAAAAGGAACCCTATTTAAAATGTAAATTGAAGTTTGAAGGACATGTCCCCAAAGAAATATAGGTAGGTCAGTGAAGCTCATCATGGACCTGACCATATCTAATAGGGTCTAATTCCTCCTTTCAGACATCCCATTGAGTTGAGGCATGCCAAGAAGAGTCCACTGTGAGACTATACTGTTGTCCTTTAGATAACTCAAAAATTCTCCACTAAGGTATTCTCCATTCCGATCTAATAGAAGAACATTAAAGGATTTTCATATTTGCTATTCTACTTCATGTTTGAACTTCTTGAACTTTTCAAAAGCTTCATACTTGTGTCTCATAAGAAACACATTTCCATACCATGAGTGATCATCGACAAAGGTAATGAAGTAGTGAAATCATCGTTGGCTTGTATATAAAATGGGCCACATACATTAGTATGTACGAGGATAAGCAATTTAGTGGCCCTCTCCTCATGTCCCATAGAAGGTAACTTGGTCATTTTTTCTTGAAGGTATGACTTAAAATTAACTAACCCTCGGATTCCATCCTTTTTTAATTTGTTAGTCCTATCCTTTACAATGCGACCAAGTCTAAGATGCCACATATACTTTTGGTTTAGGTATCTCTAGGTCACTAGTATCTTATGACATTCACTATTTATTTGTTAATGTTTATAGATGCATCAGCATGCAAATGATATAGACTATCAATCAAAAGTACTCTTATAATTAATTTATTTTTCAAATAAATTGAACAAAATATTTATTGAAATTTTTTTCATAACCTTCCTGTACTAGCACAAAGATATAAATTAAATTTCTGCTAGCTATAGGTACATGATATTAGTTTTTTAGAATTAAAATAAATCCTAACGAAGGGTATGCTCTAATAGTAACTACAATAATTTTTACATGATAGCAGTCTTTCAAAATTAAACTAAACTCTAACAGCAATGATAGAGGGTATGCTCCATTGGTAGCTATAGTAACTTTTACTCCATTACCAGCATGCAAGATCATCTCTACTTCTCTCAGCTCTCTATTTCCTACTAGACCGTGCTTTGAAGTCCAAATATGAGCACTTGAACCATAGTGTAATACCCAACTAGAAGTAGAAGATACCGTAAGGTTTGATTTAATAATGAGCATGGACATACATTCTGAAAGTGCATCCAACTTCTATTTTTTTAAACTCTCCAAGTACAACAGATTATTTCTCTTCCAATGGCCCTTTATGTTATAGTAAAAACATTTTTCTTGGTTTGTAGTAGGCTTCTTTTGAGTGTTTTTCTTTGGCAATTCTCCTTCCTCTACTTCTTTGCTAGCTTTTTCTTCTTCCAAGTAGACTTTCTCTTAGAGAAAGATGTCTGCTCTATAATTAGAATAGATCCCCTTGAACTCTTTAAGGTCTCCTTATAACTTACCAACATATTCAATAACCTAGGCAAAGTGTAACTTAGCTTGTTCATATTGCAGTTCATGAATCGAGCAAATGAAATAGCTAGGGACTAAAGAATCAAATCAACTTGTAGTTCCCCATGGATCGAAATGCCCAGCTTCTCAAGCTATCCTATGTCCTTGATCATTATCAAACAATGATCGTGGATTGATTGACCTTAGTGCATTTTGGTATTAAAAAGTATTTTAGAGACCTCAATGCGCATGGTGAGATTTTGCTCACCATACAACTCTTATAGGTGAGAAATTTAGCCTTGGCAGTTGGCATATTCTCATGCTAGCTTTGTAACTTGTTTGATATCAAAGCCAACATGTAACACTTTACCTTATTATTATCTTTTATCCATTTTTCATGTACTGTTGTTTGGTGAGCACTAAGGTGGTCAGGTAAGATGGAGGGTCCTGATCGAGCACATAGCCCAACCTCTTAGAACTCAAGACTATCTTAAGATTCTTGAACTAGTCTTTAAAATTAAGGCCAACAAGTCAGTTAGACTCAAGGATATGGGCTAATGGATTAAAAGCTAGCATGGTTTAGCTATGAGAGTAGAAGATTAAGTTAGACCTTTATACTTAATTATAAAAATTATTCTTGGAAGTTTAAGTAACAATTTTGACTCCTACTATTTTCATGGATCTCTTATACTCCCCCATGGAGATGTGAAAATTCTATGTGACCAAGATTTCGAGTGGGTGTTGTGGTCCCACCAATATGCAGTACCTTATCATGCTTGGTTCTTAGCAACCCGCTATACCGATGAATGGATAACTTTTGTCCAAAGCACCTTATACATGTTACAATGACTCGATTTCTAAGTCATGAAGCCTCCCCATGCCCAATTATTGGCCCAATGCTTAGTTAAGTCCGACCCACCATTAATGCTTAAGAAAAGCCATTATTGGATCCCTCACCATGCCTAATTATTAAGCCCAACCCCATCTATACCTAGCAACATCTTATGTTTATAGGATTGTTATATCTTTCCGGTATAACTGAACCACTATAACTAGCCAAGAATAATCAATTCCAGTAGGATGCCCATACACCTCAATACTGGAAGACCTAAAACTTAATATTCATGGAGAAGTTTGGGTTTAGGTCTCATCTAAATTAGTCATTGTAAACTCATGTCTGACTAACCAAGTTTATGTTAGTATAGTCTCATGTCTGACAAACCTAGTTGGCGTGGGTCAACTTGAATAAAAAGAAATCTAATTAAAAACCTAATCGACCAAGTTAACCGAGTATATTAGATGAATAGAAGGGTTTTACCATTTAACCTTTTTTGTTAGACACCAACCAAGTTGGCTAGGTAAGAATTGGCCCTAATTAATAACCATGATCATGACTGGCCTTAGACACCAATTGGTCAATAAGTATTGACTAGGTCTACCTAGCGACTCGAGCTCGGACCACTAGCCAAATTAGATCTTAATAAATTGATTCACATTAAATATGAATCGATGTGACTATCTATAATAAAAATCAATTTTGGACCCCTTTGATCTTATCCTGATCATCTACTGATTGGGTTCAATCAATTGCTTAAAATCGAAAATAGGGTTCTAACCTGATATAATCAAAAATCTAATGTGTAGCCTAATCACAAGACCTAATTTTTCAACCCATACTTACATGCATGTGCTAAAATTTCAGAACCTAAAATTAATTTTAGATTATCTTTAAGTGCATGCATTTAATGGTTTTTGATCTTAGAAATGTTATTTAGATCTAAACCTAGTCCATATGACTCATACCAATTGTTCTAAATCTAAAAACATATAACTATATATCACATATATAATTATTTCAAATCTAAAACAAGTAAAACACATATCTCATATGATAAATTCAGATCTAAAATTCAATCAAAAATATTTTTAAAATATTTTTCAAAAATAGGGTTGCATTGTAGTAAGACAAATTTTACATTATAAGGGAAAAACTCTATAGCGAGACAACTTTATAATCACTTTAATGTAAATCTAATTAATTTATTTTAGATCTTAACATCAAAAGATACATTGATATATGTAGAAATTTAGATTTTAATTTTATAGATTTTATTTCAAAATTAATTCTCAAGAATAACCAATCTCGTGATAGGACAACCATTATACTATTTAGGGTAAATCCTATAACAGGACAACCATATAATTATCACAAGATTTATTAAATCCAATCAAAACCTTTAGATCTAAAGGGGAGTCAAATATAAATCTAAACATGTAAGTTTAGAAACCATGGCTCTGATACAATTATTGGAATCGTTAGATGAAAGTATGTTGAAAAATGGTTCAAGAAATCTTAATCATGGAAGCAATAAATATGAAAATATTTTCATAGATGCATGTAGATTTAAAATTAATTAAATAATTATCCATAATATAAACTAACATACTTAAAATTATGGAAAAAAATCATATCTAAATTTATAAAAATTAAATAAAAAGAAAATCACTTACCTAAAGTATAAATCTATTTTCTTCTTATAATCTGGTCTAGATTGTTAGATGTATGCCCTAAAAGCTAAGTTGGTTTGATACATTATAATTTTTAGGCATAAACTTTGTACTTAATTTTTCTTATGAATAAAAGGATATTATTTTTATTCATATTGATGTGTCTATGAATCGTCCATGGAGTTAATGGGCAATGACACATATTCTCAAGAGTTAAGAATTTGAGGCATGTGTCTTTATAGATTAACTCCTAAAAGCTCATGATTATTGGAATATCACGAGGATGGTGACTGATCCGTTAAAATCGGTACACAGATCATTTCTTTTTTGGAGAGATGAGTCTATGACCTACAGTATGGTGACACTAAAGTGAGAGTGCAGGTAGTTGATTGAGATCAACGATACTGAGCATAACCAAGTACAGGAAGTTATACGGATACACTCACTCATCAATAACTCCTGATGCTGTAGTTGTATGAATAGTTCTTTGACCTAGAGTATCCCAGCTACTCATAATAAGGTTGCTGTAGTTTGATAGTACAAACACATGGTTCATATCTATTTGGGACCTTGCGGTATTCGTTGGCTGCAGTAAGTTTGTTGTAGGAGTAGGGTGTTCACTTGTAGGGATCGATCAGCCTTAGTAGTAAAGAATAATCCTATGCAGCTTAATGAGACTAAGTCCAGAAGTTTATGGCCATAGCAGGGTGATAATGAAAATATGTTTTTATTAATATCACAATTGGACTTGAGTCGATTAAGTTAAGCATATAACTAATGGGTTTGATGAGTATCCGTAACCAGCATCATGATGAAGTTTTTGATAGAGGAACTGAATCACATGATAACTATACCTAGGGGTTCCAATCTTATTCTGCTAGGTTGCCACTATATACTGCTAGGTATCACCGGTGGATTGTGAGAGCCCATTAGGATCATTCTCGGATCGATGATCCTGATTAGGGTTGAGCAGAAATTATTTCAGTCCATCAAAAAAAGTTTTGATGATGTATAATGGAGATTATAGTATATCTCATTACCAGACAGGATAGGATATGAGGGGTCACATACATTAGGAGCTTAAGTAACCAATCAGCAAATCAAAATATTACTAAATTTGATAATTTTAATACATTTGGACCTAATTATAAATGTTATAATTAATAAATTATGGATTAATTATTAATTGAATTAAATTAGATTTAATTTAATTGAGTTAGACTCAGTTAATTGATCCTAATTGAGTTGGGTCAATAGCCTTTTTGAAATCGGTTCGAATAGATTTAAAATTAGCTTTGATTTGACTGTCAAATCAATTTATTTGGACCATGACTTAGAGTCCCATTGGACTGGGACTCTCTCTCCTTGTCTCCCCATACCTCCACATGCCAACCTAGTGGGCCCAAGTATTTTGTGTGACAAAAGAGAGGTGGCGTGAAAGCTAGATGGGCGCTAAAGTGTTTTGGCTTGGAAACTATGAGAGAGGAAAGAGTCCTCTTCTACTCCTCTTAATTTCTAACCAGTTTAAATTAAACACCGGTGTTTTGGCTTAGAGGGATGGGAGAAATAAATTATAAAAAGGGGAGAGGGGGTAGCCAACCAATAGACTTCTCCTTTTGGCTTGAAATTTTTCTCTTGGTCATGTATTTTCCTCTTGGGCATCATCTACAGAGAGTCTCTCTCTTAGGGTGTCGAGTTCTCTCCCTTTTATGTATTTTTCTCCTTCCTTGTGTGAGATCTAGAAAGGTATTCTTCAAGAGAAAGAAGAAAGAAAGAGATCCTAGGTCTTGCAAATCTTAGTTTACAAGATAGAAGCTAGTTCAAGAAAAGCCGGTCCAAATTCGGATTGGCATGATTTTTAAAGCATCTGATTTGTTGGAAAAGGAGAGGGCTGCAAAGATCTAGCAGTCCAGTGCTCTCTATGACTCAGTTATGTGAGCTCTATGTGGATACCAACAGAGGCCGGGCGATTGCGCAGCTCCGATAGAATCCGGTTATAAAAGCGGATTGGCATAGTTTTCAAAGCAGGCCACGATAGCGATCCAGGTAAGTTATTTTTATTCAAAATAATTTTATTTTCAAATTTAATATTTTTCTCATCTATTATAACATGTTTAAGAATTTATTATAAATAAATTAGATTTACTTATAAATTACATGTTTAGATATAAAGTAGTTTTTATATCTACTTCCGTTGTGTCAAGTTTTGATTCCTGATTTAATGCAATATACTGTTCTTGGGAGAATTTCAATAGTGGTATCAGAGATAGGTTCTCCTTTCTTTAACATGCATGGATGAGAATTAGATTTGAAACATATTCAGATCAGAAAGATAGATGATGATTGTATCAAATCTATGCTAAATATAAAATTATTCTAGCATAGAATTGTTATGTTTTGAAAATTATTTTCAAAATTAAAATAATAATTTTTAGATCTAAAATTAAATGTTATAATCTGAAAATTAATTGATCAAAGGTTGCACAAAGTGATTATAAGGTTGTCCTGCTATAGGGTTTACCCCCTATAGTGCAAAGGTTGTCTTACTTTGATGTATACCTATTTTTGAAAAAGGGTTTTCAAAAGGTTTTGATCGATTTATGATTATATATGTGATGTGTTGTTAAGCATGTTTTAGATCTATTTAATGACATTAGATGTAGTTTAATTATATGATCTAACATGTTGATGTATGTGATGCACCAAATTAGGTTTAAATCTTAAATTTGTTCATGATTATTGCCATCATGATCGTCGTGGCTCGTAGCTGCTATCGACGTCGGATCACCTCTCGTCTTCTCGGGGTTAACCTGCGATTCAGAGCCTGCAAAACAAGGTCAGATACCCGGGCCAGGGATTCCGGCGAGGGCACTCCGATGGTCAAGTCAGTGACGACCCATGAGAACAGATCCTCCTAGTCGAGCCCCTTTAGATGGACTCCATGCTACGAGGAGTAAGTGGTGTGAGAGTGGGGGTGCGAGTGTGCTGGGAGAGGTGGTAGCTGAGGTGGATTGGCACTCTTATGTTGCTTCCTCTTTCTCATTCACTTTGATGAGTGTTTTGCGGTTAAGTTTGCATACCTCTTTTCTGGGGGTGTCGAAGGTTCGTTTAAGTCTAGATGGTCATTGAATGCCTACCTCAAGATCTTCCTCATGTTGGTAGGTGCGTGCAGCGGTATTCTGTGCCATGGTCGGGACGTATTTCCTGATTGGTGATAAAAAAAGCTGCCATGTGCTCTGACACTCCTTCTGGTCGCCACATTCTGGGAGGTTTGGCAGTGTCTTGATATGGGAAATGCCGCCCCCGGGATTCAAATCTCCTGGTTGACTTCCACTTTCGGGTGGTGCAGGTGGTTGCTGAAGAGCGTGGCACCTTGGTCAGGGAGCTTCTTCCTCTTTTGGTGTAAGTGGTGGCTGCGGATAGTTATTATGATCTGATGGGTGCTTCCTCGTAGTCCTCGGATGGCTCGCCGATGCCTCGAGGGGTGGCTCTGCTCCCTTTGGTGCCGGGTGGCATTATCCGAGGTGGTTGCCGAACTAGAGAGCTGGGACTCGACTCCAGCTCGGGGGGCTCGACCTGGCGGAGGAGGCTGGGCTCGACTCTGGCCCAGGAGGCTCAACCTCGGAGGGGCTCGACCTGGCGGAGAAAGGCTTGACTCCTACTCAGAGGGCTCGACCTCGGAGGGGCTCGACCTGGCGAAGGAGGGTTGAGCTTAACTCCAATTCAGGAGGCTCGACCTCGGAGGGGCTCGATCTGGCGGAGGAGGTTGGCACGCGACTCCAGCCCAGAGGGCTCGACCTCGAAGGGGCTCGACCTAGCGAAGGAAGGCTGAGCTCGACTCCGGTCTAGGGGGCTCGACCTCAGAGGGGCTCGATCCGGTGAAGGAGATCTCTCAGCTCCGGCATAGGTGCCCCGAGCTCACAAGTGTCGACCTAGCGAAGGACGAAACTCGGATTTGGCGGGCTACCCCGTCATTCTAGGGGAGCTCGGGCTGGTCAAGGGAGTCCGAGGTGGGGTGTCCACCGTGGTAGTTTTTTTGACATGGCATTTGACAGGGATTACACGTCAGCTTCCTGCTACATCATTTGCCTCCTAATCCCGAGTCCCGTTGGCGCGGGGTGCTCGAGGCAAAGGGAGTAAATGCATTGCTGACGTGGAAAGGTGGGGATCCGGCACAATGATGGCCATGATCGGTGGCGTCTCGGGAAGCGATTTCTTTAGCCTACCTGGAGGAGCCATGTGGACACATCCGAGGAGTAGTTATTGTGGGTGTAGAATCTAAAGTGGCCGCAGTCGAAGCCAGACGCCAGCCTTGCCGATGAATGATGCATGGCATGGATCCGATGGTGGGGATTTGTAACGGTACGATCCGGCACCGGTCACTTCAAAAGGAAAAGTTGCCTTTCCCAAAATACATCTTCTTTCAAATCTTTCGTGCCTACCATTGTACCGAGGCTCTTCTTTCATCCACCCAGCCATTCTTGTCTCCCACCATTCATAGCAGGTTAGTCCCCTCTCTCCTTGCCTTGGTCGAGTAGGGTCTTCTTCTTAGGGCTAGGTTCACATCCGGGCTTTCATCCGCCTTCTTCTTCTTCCCTTGATCTTCTTCGTCATGTCTCGTTTCGATCCGAATTTCCATCCTTCGACTAATCAGGGTGAGGCCGGGCCCTCTAGGCCGAGGCCGCCACCATCTTCTTCTTCTGATGAGGAGGGAGATGGGGCGCGCTTCGAGCTTAGTAGGAGGCATCCCCCTGGTGGCATAGTCATTAGGGAACCTGGATCTACCCGTGCTCTTTCTCCTCCACCAGTCGAACCCATTCCTGAACCTTCCCGGTCCACAGGTCCCGGTGGGATTACTTCGAGAATCTCGACCGAGGAACTGGGGACCATTTGGGATGTCTATGGCATCCTGTATTCTGTCCGGCTCTTGGTCCCTCGACCAGGGGACCAAGTTACTTCTAGTAGCCTGGGTCGGATCGCCTTTTATGAGGAGACCTTTTTAGAAGGGTTCCGCTTTCCTTTCCATCCTTTATTTTTGTCTGTGCTGAGCAACTATCGCCTAGTCCCTGCTCAGCTCGTCCCTAATGCCATAAGGACCATTTTCTTCTTTGTTGTGCTCTGTCACTTCCACGGGATCGTTGCCCGTTTCTCCTTATTCAGAGCCTTCTTCACTCTGAAGCGCTATCCCACCGAAGAAGGGTGGTGGTCTCTCTCTTTTCGCCCAAGGGGCATCAAATTTGAACTTCCCTCTTCCATCAAAGGATGGAAGAGCAAGTTTTTCTTCACCACAGTCGAGGGGGTTGACTGGGTGTGGAGCGACCCAAATCGATCCCCAATCGAAACTCTACAATCAAATTAGCCGACAAGGATGTCTACGAGCTACTCAGCACCGCTCAGATTCCTTCCCTCGAGGTTCTGTTATCAGAGCAGAACCTCACCGAGGCCAGGGTCGGGGTCGGCTTAACGGGAGAGTTGGGTGAGTTCGGCTCGAGTCTTTTATGCTCCTTTTAATCTATTTCTTCTGGACTAGAACTGACATTGTATCTTCTATATGTAGGTATGAATTTCTCGGTGGATGACCTGCTTTCGATCACCTGGAAGAGGCCTCCATCGGGATTGGCTGAGGAGTCCCCTTCGAAGAGGGCTCATGTTGAGGGCGCGTTGGCGGCCGCCCCTGCCGAGCCTACCGAGCCGAGGAGGAGGGGGTCCAAGGTTGCCTCTGCACAAGCAAGAAGAATGGTGGCTGTCATTCCTGAGCTGGAGTAGAGGGCAGCCGGGCCTGTGTTGGAGCAGCCGAGGTGACGAGAGCCAATCCCCGCCCTGGAGCCTGAGGTGGTCATTCGGGCCAGGGCCACTACTGTTGCCGTCACCATCATGTCACCTCCTCCTCCGGAGCTTGTCGTCATCGAGGAGGAGGTGTGGGGAGGAGCGAAATTGGCACCGGGGGTGCCACTTGAGGGGGCACAGAGCTCCCAACCGGCCCCTGAGGCCTCTTCTAACGGTGGAGTGGGTGATTCCGCCTCGAGGGCATGTAGGAGGGAGAGAGACTACCATCGGGTCCCGTTCAGACTGGGGCCCGATGTCTCGCTGCTCTGGGACCGAAAGCTAGCCGAGTGCATGATGGATTTCTCAATCCAATCATGCGATCGGTGGGAGATGGCCGGGAAGGTGCTTGGGGATGCAATCAGTAGCTTCTTCCCCCTACTCTTCGTGGTAAGTAGCTTAACTTTCTTTCCTTCTTTCTCTTCTTTCTCTTTTTTTTTTTTAATGTCTCGTTCGGTGCAGGTCAGAGTCGAGATGCTTTTGATCAGGGATTGCTGCTGGAACTGGTTGAAGAATGACTAGCAATGCATAGTTGAAATTGAGGCCTTGAGGGCCGAGTTGAAGGAGAAGTCTGATGTCTCCCGAGAGCTCGTCCTAAAGAATGAGGAGCTCCGGAAAGGGCTTACAAGTGCTGAGAGGTGCTCGAAGAAGCTCCAAGAAAAACTTGATCAGGAGTGGAGCCGGTTGAGGAAGAAAGTCGAGGAGCTCACGGCCACTGAAAGGTGACTGTCAGAGTTCAACACCGAGGTGGTCAGGTAGAAGGGATGTGCTCAGTCCTTTCAGGCTGAACTGGATGCGGCGAAGGAATGCTTGGTCGCCGCTGAGGAAAGGGCCATGACTGTGGAGAAAGAAGCGACAGTGGCGGCCAGATCGGCAGAGGCGGCGAATGAGCAAGCCATCGAGGTGAAGAAGTGGGTAGAGGAGGCCATGGCGAGGTACAGGGCCTCGGAGGAGCTCGCCACAAAGTTTCATGAAATGGTGTTGGACTCCTTCTTCAAGGGCTTTACGTACCTTCGCTCAAGAATCCAAGATTATGTGTCCGACAAGGGTCGGCCTTTGCTCAGGTACCCTACCTTTTCAGACGTGGAACCGGCTCTAGATTTGGGCGACGTCGGGGAGTCGGAGGCTACTCCCGAACCTTCTTCACCAGCCGCGATGGTTGAAATCGGAGATGCATAGCCTGGGGTTCCTGGAGATGACACCTCGCGGCCACCGAGTCCTAGTGGGGAGCCGCCTGAGTAGAGTAGGATTATTTTTTATTTTCTCAGCTTTTGACCTAGGCCACCCGGCATGTTGGGGGACTGGGGACACTTGTAGTGAACCAAGTTATTTTTAATGAGATAAAAGTTTCTATTTATCTTGGCTTGTTGGTACTCCACTTTTTCCTCTCTCTCTTTCTTTCTTCTCTCATTTTTTTTTTTACTTGTGGTGTGATCAGAGGAGAGGTTTCCACTTTGTTTCTGAGTGTCCCGAACTTTAGTGCTGTAGAGTTGAGCCCCGGGCTCCGATAGCTGAAGATCTGAGCTTGAAGACTTTGTGGCTAGCGAGCTTGGCTCTCGGCTTTAGTGTCCTGGAGCTGGGCTCGAAGTCCTGGTGGCCGGAGAGCTTGGCACCGGGCTTTGGTGTTCTGGAGCTGGGCTCGAAGACCTAGTGGCCGGAGAGCTTGGCTCCAGGCTTTGGTGTCATGGAGCTAGGCTCGAAGACCTAGTGACCGGAGAGCTTGGCTCTGGGCTATGGTGTCCTGGAGCTAGGCTCGAAGACATGGTGGCCGGAGAGCTTGGCTCCAGGCTTTGGTGTCCTGAAGCTAGGCTCAAAGACCTGGTGGCCGGAGAGCTTGGCTCCGGGCTTTGATGTCCTGGAGCTGGGCTCGAAGACCTGGTGGCCGGAGAGCTTGGCTCCGGGCTTTGATGTCCTGGAGCTCGGCTCGAAGACCTGGTGGCCGGAGAGCTTGGCTTCGGGTTTTGATGTCCTGGAGCTGGGCTTGAAGACCTGGTGGCCGGAGAGCTTGGCTCCGGGCTTTGATGTCCTGGAGCTGGGCTCGAAGACTTGGTGGCCGGAGAGCTTGGCTCCGGGCTTTAATGTCCTGGAGCTGGGCTCGAAGACTTGATGGCTGGAGATCTTGGCTGCGGGCTTTGGGTGCCAGACCGGGGGTTGGGCAGAGATTCTCCTGCAAGGCAAAGAGTATTCACATAGGGGGAACTTTGATTATTGGTGAGTGAGAACCTTACACCATTGATGCGAGGAGCTGGGTCCCGGGAATCAGAGTCGAAGAGCTGGGCACCGAGTTTTATTATTGGAGGGCTAGGCTCCGAGTTTTGGCATGCCGGACCTTGGGCCAGGCAGCGACATTCCTGCAAAGTAGAAGGCAATTTGTGCAAAAGATGGCCTTTATTGTTTTAAAGGGTGAGCCTTACATTACTGATAATATTTTTTTAGGTTGCAAGTGTTCCATGTTCGCAAGAACCTGGCACCGTCTAAATTCTCAAGGTAGTAGGCTCCGTACGAAAGAGCTTTGACCACCTTACAGGGACCTTCCTAGTTTGGCAAGAGCTTGCCGCACTCTCGGGATTGAGATGCTTCAGCTCGACGGAGCACCAGGTCACCAGGTCGAAAGACCTTGGGCCTTACTCGGGCATTGTAGTATCGGGCAACTTGTTGGCGGTATGCTGCCATCCGGAGCTGAGCTTTATCTCTGGTCTCCTCGAGGAGGTCTAAGTTGAGTAGAAGGTGCACCGAGTTCTGCGCTTCATATTGCTGCACCTGCAGCGTGGGCACGCCGAGCTCGATTGGGACCACGGCCTTGGTGCCGAAGACAAGGTTGAAGGATGTTTCATCCATCGCCGTCCTGGGCATTGTGTGGTAGGCCCAAAGGATACTTGGGAGTTCTTCTACCCACCTGCCCTTGGCCTGGTCCAGTATGGTCCTGAGGACCTGGAGAATGGTCTGGTTAGTCACTTTGGGCTCTCCGTTTGTCTGGGGATGGGCGATGGAGGTGAAGCGGTGCTGGATGTTATGCTCGACACAAAATCCTTTGAACTCCCAGTTGTCGAACTGTCACCCGTTATCGGTAATGATGCAGCATGATAGTCCGAAGCAGTATATTATTGACTTCCAGAAGAACTGACGGATCTTGGCTTTTGTGATCCATGCCAGCGGCTCTGCCTCCACCCATTTGGTAAAGTAGTCAATGGCCACTAGCAAGAACCTCCATTGCCCTGGTGCAGGGGGAAATGGCCCTATGATGTCCATTCCCCACTAGGCGAATGGCCAAGGGGCGGAGAGCTGCGAGATTGGCACTATTGGTTGACGTTGTATGTGGGCATGGTGCTGGTATTTGTCGCACCTCTTCACGAAGTCGGTGGCGTCCTCCCTCATGGTCTCCCAGAAGTATCCCTGGCGGAGAGCTTTGTATGCCAACGTCTGTCCTCCGATGTGGTTCCCGCGTAGGCCTTCATGTATCTCCTGGAGAACGAAGGCTACCTCCGCGGGTCTCAAGCACTTCAGGAGTGGGTATGAGTAGGATCGGCGGTAGAGCTGTCCTTCCATCAAGACAAATCGAGAGGTGTTCTTTTTGACGAGGTCGACTTCCACACGGTCCTCAAGCAAAGTACCGTCGATGATGTATCTGATGTACCTATCCATCCAGCTCGGCTCCGGGGTGACCTGCTGTACCTCCTTCGGGGCTTTGTAGCTTGGATTTTCAAGGTACTCAATATACGCACGCCCCAACGACGAGTCTGGTAGGGTCGCGAGTCTCGACAGTGCATCCACATGAACGTTCTCTCTATGAGGGATATGGAAAATGTTGAAGCATCGGAAGCCCGTCGTGCATGAGCGGACTCGCTCCAGGTATTTCACCATTTGGGAATCTTTGGCTTCATACTCCCCGGAAACTTGTCCAGCCACCAGTTGGGAGTCGGTGAAGACTTTTAAGTCCTGGATGCCAAGCTCGCATGAGACCTTTAGGGCTGCGAGGAGTGCCTCGCACTCCACCTGGTTATTTGTCATGGCAAATTTGAAGTGGAGTGCACACTCTGCCATGACCCTGTCGTCGTTGACGAGGATGAGGCCAACTCCATTCCCGTCGGAGTTGGATGCGCCATCCACGTAGAGGATCCAAGGTTCGTCCTCTATGTCGGGCTCAACTCGATGCTCTGGGGAATTGTTCTCTGGCTTCTCGGCGAGTCCCGTGCACTCGACTAGGAAGTCGACTAGGACCTGGGCCTTCTGTGATGTCCTCAGCCGATACGCGATGTCGAACTCGCTCAGCATCAGAGACCACTTGGCCAACCACCCAGATGTTTTGGGGTGATTGAGTATGGTCCTCAGCAGTTGGTCCGTCAAGACCATGATGGGATGCGCTTGGAAGTAGGGCCTGAGGTGCTTAGCATACATTATTAGAGCAAAAATAAGTTTTTCGAAGTGGGTGTACCTGATCTCCGCATCGCAGAAGATTTTGCTGGTGTAATACACCGGCTTCTGCAACCCATCCTTATCCGCATAAACGAGGACCGAGCTGACAGCTCCAGGTGTGACCGCCAGGTAGAGCAAGAGCTCTTCTCCTTCCTCCGATCTGGAGAGCAATGGAAAAGAGGCCAGGAACTCCTTCAGCCCTTTAAAGGCCATCCTGCACTCCTCCATTCAGGTGAAGTCATGCATCTTGCACATCGCCTTGAAAAAGGGGAGGCAGTGATCGACTGATCTCGAGATGAACTAGCTCAGGGCTGCAATACGCCCGGTCAGGCGCTGGACCTGCTTCTTGGACATTGGGTGCTTCATGTCGATGATTGCCTGGACCTTCTCCGGGTTTGCTTCAACGCCCCGCTGGGTGACCATGAAGCTGAGGAATTTCCCTACCGCCACTCCGAAGGCACACTTTGCCGGGTTTAATTTTATCTGGTGCTTTTGGAGGTTGTTGATGGCTTCGACTAGGTCGACGACGTGGTCCGAGCTCAGCTTGCTCATGACAAGCATGTCATCCATGTACACTTGCATGTTCCAACTAATCTGATCTTTGAAGACCCTGTTGACCAGATGCTGGTATGTGGCTATGGCATTCTTCAGACTAAAGGGCATCATCTTGTAGCAGTACGTCCCTTGGTCGGTGATGAAGGTGGTGTGCTCCTCGTCCTCTGGGTGCATCCGGATCTGATTATATCCGAAGAATGCATCCATAAAGGAGAGTAGTCGGTGACCCGAGGTGGTGTCCACCACTTGGTCAATCTTCGATAGGGGGAAATTATCCTTCGGGCATGCCTTGTTGAGGTCGGTGTAGTCTACACAAATCCTCCATTTATCGTTACTCTTCTTCACCATCACCACACTCGCAAGCCAGCTTGGGTATTGTACCTCCCGAACAAAAATGGTAGTGAGGAGTTTGTCGACTTCCTCTTTGATTGCCGCCTGCCTCTTGGGGGCGAAACTCCTCTTCTTCTGTCGAATTGGCCTGCACTTTGGATCAATGCTCAGCTTGTGGGTGATGATGTTAGAGGGGATACCTGGCATATCGACCGCCATCCAAGCAGACACATCTGCATTCACCCGTAAGAACTCCAATAGGTGGGCCCTTTCCTTTTCTTGTAGCTAGGCCCCAATCTACACCGTCTTCTCCTGATCGGCTCCGAGTGAATAAGACAGCAGGCATTCGGCCGGGCCACCCCTGGGGTCTTATGCCCTTTGGTCGAGCTCATCTACCCTGGGATCGTCCTCGAAGACTTTGGTACCTGGGAGAGTCTGGAAATAGTGTTGAATCGGTTGAGGTGCACCTTCCATTTCGCCAACTCCATAGGGAGTTGGGAACTGCACCAACAGTAGTTTCATAGAGACGATGGCATCGAGTAGATTGAGCCCGGATCGGCCAAGGATCGCATTGTAGGCCGAAGGAAGTCTAACTATTATGAAGGTCATCATGACAGTGCTCTGCCGAGGTGGGGTCCTGGCAGTGACTGGGAGTATGATCTCTCCCTCAACCCTCACAGAATCCCCTGTGAAGCCGACAAGGGGCGTGTGCACAGGTTTAAGCTGTGCGGGAGATAAGTTCATTCTGGAGAAGGCATCGTAAAAAAATATATCTGTAGAGCTTCCACTATCAACCATGATGCATTTTACAGGATGCTTCGCGATCGTCATTTCGATGACCATGGCATCGTTATTTAGATTTTCTCCCCAATCTCCTCATTCCCTCATAAAGGGGAGTACATTTTCAGAATGCCCTGCCCCCTGGGCTTTCTTAGATGCATGCTCGGCTCCCCAACATATCATCCCCACTGACTTCTCAGTAGGACGATTATCCATTGTGAGAACTAGCGGGAGAGCGACGAGTGCTTGAGGTTCCGCTGGAGGTTTGCCTCCCATGAACCTCCTGAGGTAGCCTCTCTTGATGAGTTCTTCGATCTCTTTCTTGAGATTACGTCATTCCTCGATGTCATGGCCATGGTCGTAGTGGTAACGACAATACTTCATCTTGTCATGGCTAGTGGATGGCCTCATCGGAGGTGGGCACTTCAGGTAGGGCTCACCTTCGATCTCCATCAGAATCTTCATCCTCGGGGTGAGCAAGAGGGTGAGTCTCTCTTCTGGAGCTGGGGTGCACCTCGGTCTTGGCCCCTGGCAGAAGTTCGGAGTCGGAGGTCCTGGCTTCTGCGTCCCGGACGTCTCAGCAGGAGTCGGCTTCTTCAATGGCTTCCCATCTAGCTCCCTCCTTGTATGGTCTGCCTCCTCGGCATGAACATACTTTTGAGCTTGGAGTAGCTCTTAGGGGGCTTCTTGTCAAGCAAGTAGGTCAGGCGGGAGGTCCTGAGCCCTCGCTTTAGTGCCAGCATGGTGACTGGCTCTTTAAGGTTATAAATCTCCAATGTGGCAACCTTGAAGTGGGCCACATAGTCTCGTAGGGGCTCGCGATCTTGTTGCCAGATGGAGAAGAGGTTATCTACTTCACGTGGGACCTTTCGACGGGCATCGAAGTGAGCCATGAACTTTCACTCCAACTAAGCAAAAGAATCAACGCTTTCGGGATCGAGGTGGGTGAATCAGACCCGAGCTGCCTTCCAAAGGGTTGCTAGGAAGGCGATGCAAAAAAGGACATCAGTGGCCCCCTGGACCCTCATGAGGGCCTTATAGCTTTCCAGGTCATCCAGGGGGTCGGTGGTCCCATCATAGGGATCCACCTGCGACATTCAGAACCGGTTGGGAATCGGTTCCTCTTGGATCTCTCAGGAGAAGGGGGATGGGCGTCATAGCCCATTGGCTCGTCAGTGGAGCCCTGCATGTTCGCAAATCAGAGGGATAATTTCGCCAGCTTGCACTCATGCTCCTCCAAGCGCTTCTCAGCTATGCACCTGATGGCCTCGTCAGTAGAACCTTCTGTTGAAAGAGATACAGGAGGTGACATGGGTGCACGGTGCTCATGAAGGGTGAACTTGCCTCTTCGACCTTAGCGGGGTTTGGTCATTACCCGCTCAAGGGTCGGGGAGCGGCTCTCCCTGTAGGCATATCCGGCTCATTGTCTTTTTGCTGGAGTCTGATGACTACCCTGGGGGTCGGTGATGGCCCATGGCTGCGAAGGCCTTCCTTAGAAGGAATGCAGGCTGTCACGGGGTGCTGCGGCATGGGCCATGGGAATTTCTGACTACTGATGGGTAGCCAAAGACTGTTGCTGGTGCTGAAGCTAGTGCACTGCTGTAGCAAGGATTTGCATCTGCTGGGCGAGTGCGGCTAGCTGAGATTCTGCTGGAGGTGGTTGAGATAATGCGGGTGGTTCCACTTTTGGGATGTGTGGGTTTTCTCGAGAAGGAGAGTCTCCCGCATGGCTGGTGGAAGCTTCTCTCGCTCGCATCGTCACCATCCTCCTGATGGACCCACTTGTGGAAGGACTGGCTTTTGGAAAAAAGGGCTTGCGTCAGTCCCCCCTACCTGGTGTGCCAATCTATTGCCACCAAGATTGTCATGACTCATAGCTGCTGTCGATGTCGGATCACCTCTCATTTTCTCGGGGTTGACCTGCGATTCAGAGCCTACAAAACAAGGTCAAATACCAGGGCTGGGGATTCCGGCGAGGCCACTCCGATGATCAAGTCAGTGACGATCCAGGAAAACAGATCCTCCTAGTCGAGCCTCTCTAGATGGACTCCACACTAGGAGGAGTGAGTGGTGTGAGCATGGGGGTGCGAGTATGCTGGGAGAGGTGGTAATCGAGGTGGATTGGCACTCTTTTGTGGCTTTCTCTTTCTCACTCGCTTTGATGAGTGTTTTGTGGTTAAGCTTGCATACATCTTTTCTAGGGATGTCGAAGGTTCATTTAAGTCCAGGTGGTCATTGAATGCCTACCTCGGGATCTCCCCCACGTTGGCTGGCACATGCGGCGGTATTCCGTGCCATGGTCGGGACGTATTTCTTGATTGGTGATAAAGGAAGCTGCCATGCACTCTGACACTCCTGGTCATCCCATTCCGGGAGGTTTGGCAATGTCTTGATTAGGGGGCCACCACCCCTGGGATTCGAATCTCTTGGTTAACTTCCACTTTCGGGTGGTGCAGGTGGTTGGTGGAGAGCGTGGCACCTTGGTTAGGGAGCTTCTTCCTCTTCTGTTGTAAGTGGTGGCTGCAGATAATTATTATGATCTGATGGGTGCTTCCTCGTAGTCCTCGGACGGCTCGCCAGTGCCTCGGGGGATGGCTCTGCTCCCTTTGGTGCCGGGCGGCATTTTCCAAGGTGGTTGCTGAACTGGAGAGCTAGAACTCGGCTCCGGCTCGGGGGCTCGACCTCCGAGGGGCTCGACCTGGTGGAGGAGGCTGGGCTCGACACCAACCCATAGGGCTCGACTCGGCCCATGGGGCTCGACTCGACGAAGGAAGGCTCGACTCCTGCTCAGAGGGCTCGACCTAGCGAAGGATGACTGAGCTTGATTCCGATCCAGGGGCTCAACCTCAGAGGGGATCGATCTGGCGGAGGAGGTTAGCACACGACTCCAGCCCAGAGGGCTCGACCTCGGAGGGGCTCGACCTGGTAGAGGAGGGCTGAGCTCGACTCCGGTCCAGGGGGCTCGACCTCGGAGGGGCTCAATCTGGTGAAGGAGGTCGCTCAACTCCGGCATAGGTGCCTGAGCTTGCGAGTGCCGACCTGGCGGAGGACGGAACTCAGCTTTGGTGGGATGCCCTGTTATTCTAGGGGAGCTTGGGCTAGTCAAGGGAGTCCGAGGTGGGGTGTCCACCATGGCAGTTTTTCTGACATGGCATCTGACAGGGATTACACGTCAGCTTCCTGCCATATCAATGATTATAAGCCATTAATATCATACACTTGAACCTATTTTAAAATTGATTTGATCCAGAAAATCAAATTAGGTTCATGAGTGTTTGGGTTGAACAAATTAGGTTCAGTCACCTTAAAATTGTTTTTAGATGATGTCTGGTCAGATCGATTCATTTGATTGTGAATCGATAAGTTAAGACCTAATTTTGCTCAATGATGAGCCCAGATCACTAGATTGACCTAATTGAATCTTATCAATCAATTGGTATCTAAGGAAGGTTTTGATCATGGTTTTTAATTGGGGCTAACTCTTTCTCAACCAACTAGTTTGGCGGAAAGAGGGTATATAGCATAACCCTTCCATGTATCAAACTGACCTGGCCAATTTGGTTGATTAAGTTTTCAATATGGTCATTTTTTATTTGAGTTCACCCATGCTAGTAATTTTAAGTCAGATATGAGATTATGCTGACTTAATGTATTTGGTCAGATATGATTTGCCTAATCAATTTAGAAGAGACCTGAACCTAAGCTCCCCATAAATATTAAGTCTTGGATCTTCTACCATTGTAGGTGTGCAGGTGTCCTACTGGTGTTGATTATTCTCGACTGGTTACAATGATCTAGTTGCATCGGGAAGACACAACCACCCTATTAAGCATGAGATATAGTTAGGCACGATGGGGTTGGGCCCAATAAATGGGCACATTGAGGGACTCAATGATGGCTTTGTCTAGCAGGAATGGTGGGTCTGACTTAACTAATGATTGGACCAATAAACAGGCACGTTGAGGTTCCATGATTTAGAGACCAAGATGCTTCAATTTATATTAGATACATTGGACAAAAGTTGGCTACTTATTGGTGTAGCGCGTTACCAATAATCGGGCACGGTGAGGTGTCGCACATCGATGGGACCGTAGCATCCACTAGAAACCTAGAGTCATAGGATTTTCACATCTTCATGGGGAGTGTGAGAGATCCGAGAAAATAGTGAAAGTTCTAAAATTATTTTTAAAGATCCTAGAATAATTTTATAATCAAGTATAAACATCTAATTTGAATCTTCTACTCTTGCAATTATCCATGGCTGCTTCAAATCTCTTAGTCCGTATTCTAGAGACAAACCGACTTGTAGGCCTTAATTTTAAAGATTGGTTAAGAAATATCAAAATTATTTTGAGTTCTGATGAGTTAGGCTATGTGCTTGACTAGGAACACCCAATCTTACCTGACCATCCAATGCTCGTTGGATGACTGCATATGAAAAATAGATGGAAGATGATAATAAGGTTAAGTGTTACATGTTGGCCTCAATGTCAAATGAATTGCAGAGCCAACATGAGGATATGCCAATTGCTAAATCGATTCTGATTCACCTACAAGAGTTATATGGTGAACAAAGTTGGATTGCGTATTTCGAAGTGTCGAAAAGGCTTTTCAACAACAAAATGCATGAAGGGCAGTCAATCCATGATCATTATTTGACAATGATCAAGGATATCGAATAGCTTGAGAAGCTGGGCATTCCTATTCATAAGGAGCTTCAGGTGGATTTGATCCTCTAGTCCTTGATTAGTTCATATGCTCAATTTGTTATGAACTATAATATGAACAAGTTGAATTATACTTTACCTGAATTATTGAACAAGTTGGTAAGCAATGAGAGGACCCTGAAGAGTTTGAGGGGCTCTATTTTCTTTGTGGAGCAGTCTTCCTCCAAAAGAATTTGTACTTGGAAGAAGAAGGAACCTGCAAAGAAGCAGAAGAAGGAAAATAAATAGAAGAAGAAGGACACTCCAAAGAAAGCCAAGGTTAGCAAAGGAAAATATTTTCACTATAATATAGATGGCCACTAGAAAAGAAATTATCCTCTCTACCTGGAAAGCTTAAAAAAATAGAAGGATGATGCACCTTCTAAAGGTAAGTCCATACTCGTTATTGAATCTAACTTAACGGTTTCATCTACTTCCAGTTGGATTTTAGACTTATGCTCTAGTGATCATATATGCATTTCAATACAGAATCTAGAAGGAAGTAGAATGCTGAGAGAAGGTGAGATGGTCTTACGTGTCAGAAATGGAGCAAAAGTTGATGCACAAGCCATTGGATCATATTCTCTGGTGTTACCTTTAGGGTTTAGAATAGTACTTAGTGATTGTTATTTTCTGCCTAGAGCTGTAGACATTTGATTTTTGTCTCTGTGCTAGCATATGAAGGATTTGAATTTACATTCAATAAAGACTTTTATAATATTTATTTAAGAAATAAATTGATTGCAAAAGCTATTTTAATTAACAGTCTCTATCATTTGCATGTCGATGCATCTTTGAATATTAATGAGAAAATTAAAGTAAATGCCATAGGACATAAACGTGCTAAAGATAACCTAAATGATAAATATATATGGCATCTAAAGCTTAGTCATATCAGTGAGGATAGAGTTAACAAACTGGAAAGGGATGGGATCCTAGATTCAGTTAATTATGAATCATATCCACCTTGTCAGTCATGTCTTCAAGGAAAAATGACCAAGTTACCCTTTATAGGACATGGGGAGAGGGCCACAGAATTGCTTGCCCTGATATACACTGATGTGTGTGGTCCATTTGATATGTAATCCAGGGGTGATTTTTACTACTTCATAACCTTTACTGATGATTGTTTACGGTATGGTTATGTATTTCTTATGAGACACAAATTTGAAACTTTTGAAAAGTTCCAGGAATTCAGACATGAGATAGAAAAACAAACAGGTAAAATCCTTAAGGTTCTTCGACCAGATCGGGGAGGAGAATACCTTAGTAGGAAATTCTTAGGTTATCTTAAGGACAATGGCATAGTCTCACAATGGATTCCACCTGGTATGCCTCAGCTCAACGGGGTGTCTGAGAGGAGAAATAGGACACTATTAGATATGGTCCGATCCATGATGAGCTTCACTGACTTGCCTTTATTTCTTTGGGGATATGCCCTACAAACTTCAATCTATAATCTAAATAGAGTTCCATCTAAACTATTCCTACCACACCATATGAGATTTGGCATAGTAAGAAACCAAGTCTTGCTCATTTCAAGATTTGAGGATGTCCAGCCTATGTCAAAAGACTAAGGCAGATAAGTTAGAATCTAGATCTGTGAAAGCTCGGTTTATAGGATATCCTAAAGAAACTTTAGGATATTACTTTTACCTTCCAGAAGATCATAATGTGATTGTGAGCAGACATGCCACATTTCTTGAAAAATAGTTTATTCAGGAAGGTGGAGTGGGAGGCTGATTGAGCTCGATGAGAAAGTCTCTGAAGAGCAGCCAGCTAGAGATCAGATCGAACATAATCAACCAATTCATATAAATGCTCTTCCACCTTGCAAGTCTACTAGAGTTTCCAAACCTCCTGAAAGGTACTTAGGTATGCTTACAGCGAAAAAGGAAATATTTCTAGTTGGGGACATGGATCAATTAATGATCCTAAGACTTATGATGAGGCAATGTCAGACATCGACTTTGAGAAATGGTTGAATGTTATGAAGTCAGAAATTGAATCAATGCATTCTAACCAAGTATGGTCCTTAGTGGATCCACCAAAGGGTATTGTACCTATTGGTTGTAAATGGATCTATAAAAGAAAAATTGGTACAGATGGTAAGGTAGAGCCCTTTAAAGCTAGGTTAGTGGTGAAAGGGTATAGTCAACATGAAGGCATCGACTATCATGATACCTTTTTACCAGTAGCTATGCTGAAAACCATCCGTATATTGCTTGCAATTGCAGCATATCATGATTATAAGATATGACAGATGAATGTGAAAACTGCATTCCTGAATGGATATCTTGAGGAAGATATCTGTTTCCCAGTGATAAAGCAACCCAAGAAGGGGGGTGAATTAGATTTTATAAAACTTTTTGAACTATTTCAACAAGTATGCGCTAATTGCAATTGAGTGCTTGTGTTTTGCCAAAGTGTTTGTGTGCTTAATAAAAATATGTAACAAAATTAAGAAAGTAAATGCAAGAGTAAATAAGCAATAAATAAGAGCAATCACAAATATAATAATATATAGTGGTTCGGTGCACTCCAAGTCACCTACGTCTACTCCCCAAGTTCTCCTTGGGAATTCACTATAATCAGACAGATTACAGCCAACTTGTTTTCTAGGCTCACAAGTCAAAACCCCATGGTTTTCATGGGCTAACCAAAAATTTCTTGATTTTCCAGGCTTACCAAAAATTCTTTAGTTTTGCAGGCTAACCAAGAACCTAGTTGGTTTTATGGGCTCACCAATAACCTTGATGGTTTATCGGGCTAACCAATAACCCAACTTATTTTTATGGGATCACAAGTCAAAATCCTTGCTGGTTTTTATCACATAGGCTCACCAACAACCTAGATACTAGTTTCAATTTCATTGAAACTAGTAAGCAATACAAGTACAAATTCAACAATGAAAATATAAAAGCTTTCTTACAAAAAGCTAATTTATCTTTGAAGCACTTGATTGTTATTGTTGAGCTTGTCTCCATGTTGTAGAAGCTTCAATGGATGCTTGAAGATGCCACTCTTGGATCTCTATCCACTTTGAATTCTTGGAGGCTCAACACTCTCAATATTGAATCCTTAAAAATCCTTCATATATTTTTACTTGAAAACCAAAGGATTTATCATTCAAACCATGGATTCTCATCTTCTCCAAGAGCTTGGTGGTGTATAAATATCCCTCCAAACCTTTTTGACCATTTGTGACCGTTGGAGGAGAAAATATAACCGTTGGATTCAAGTTAGGGAAGTTTTGCACTTCAAAAAAACTAACCATTACATCAAGTGTCGATACTTGACCTTCGTGAGTCGACATCTTGAGTTAACACTTTATTTTCATGAGTCGATACTTGATCAAAAATGTCTTCTGAAGTCTTATGCTCTGCACTGGTGAGTCGTCACTTCATCTGATAAGTCGACACCTTGAATCGATACTTCAGTTCTGTGAGTCGACACTTGACCAAACCTCTGAAATCACCATGTTTTGTATCCTGTTTGGTCTCAGGCCTTGAGTCGACACTTCACTGTTCATGAGTCGACACTTGGCTGCACCAGTGCTAAAACTTTTCTAAATTCAAATCTTGAGTACTTATAACTGATTAACATACTTAACGCATAATTAGCACTCAAATATACTTAAGTATTTTGTCATAATCAAAACCAGAGTCAACAATATCTATATGGAGCAGCCTGTGGGTTTTACTTTCAATGATGAAGATCAAAAGGTCTACAAGCTACATAGATCAATCTATAGATTGAAGCAAGCTTCTCGGAGTTGGAATACTCATTTTGATGATGCAATCAAATCGTTTGATTTTATCAAGAATGAGGATGAGCCATGTATTTATAGGAAGGCCAGTGTGAGGGTGGTGACATTACTCGTATTGTACGTGGATGACATCCTCCTTATTGGGAATGATATTCCCATGTTAACTTCGGTCAAAAGTTGGTTATCTAAGGAATTCTCTATGAAAGACTTAGGTGAAGCATCTTATATTTTGGAGATTAAGGTCTATAGAGATAGATCTAATTGAATGCTTGGTCTTTCACAAAAATTATACATAAAGGAAGTGCTGAAAAGGTTTAGCATGGAGAACTCTAAAAGAGGATTATTACCTCTTTGGCATGGCATTAATCTTTCCAAGAAAATGTTTCCTAACACACCTGAAGAGATTCAATGCATGAGCAAGTTTCATATGCTTCGATAATTGGAAGCCTTTATATGTCATGTTGTGTACTAGACCTAATATAGCTCTTGCTATGAGTGTCACGAGCAAATATCAGTCAAATCCAATTGAAGAACATTGGATAGCTATGAAGAATATGTTTAAGTACTTGAGAAGGACTAAATATTTGTTCTTAGACTTTGGAAAGAGTTCAGAATTAAGGATAAAGCGATATACAAACTCAGACTTTATGTCTGATCTTGATGATAGAAAGTTTACATCAAGGTCTGTGTTTTTGTGCAATGGTGGAGCAACTAGTTGGAAAAGTTTCAAGCAGCCATCATAGCAGATTCAATAATGGAAGCAGAGTACATCGCTGCCTCTGAAACTGCAAAAGAAGCCTTCTAGTACAAAAACTTTGTTGCGGAGTTTAGAGTGATGCCATCCCCATATATTATGGCAATAATGGTGCAATAGCTTTTGCTAAGGAGCCCAAGTCTCACAAGAAATCTAAGCATATTGAACGGCGGTTTCATATCATACACGACTACCTCGAGAAGAAGTATGTTGAGGTACGAAGAGTAGACTCCACGGACAACATGGCAGACCCATTGACTAAGCCTCTGAGCCAACAAAAGGCTGAAGTCCACCTTAAGAAGATGGAACTTAGATATGTAGCCAATTGGCTTTAGTGAAAGTGGGAGATTGTTAGATGTATGCCCTAAATGCCAAGTTGGCTTGACATATTATAATTTTTAGGGCATGAACTTTGTACTTAATTTTTCTTATGAATAAAAAGGACATTATTTTCATTCATATTGATGTGTCTATGAATCGTCCATGGAGTTAATAGGCAATGACATATATTCTCAAGAGTTGAGAATCCGAGGCATGTGTCTTTATAGATTAACTCCTAAAAGTTATCGATTATTGGACTATCATGAGGACGGTGATTGATCCATTAAAATCGATGCACAGATCATTTCCCTTTTGGATAGATGAGTCTCTGACCTACAGTACGGTGACATTGGAGTGAAAGTGCAGGTAGTTGATATAGATCAACAATACTGAGCTTGACCAAGTACAGGAAGTTATATGGATGACTACTCACTCGTCAATAACTTCCTGATGCTGTAGTTGTGTGAATAGTTCTTTGACCTAGAGTATCTCAGCTACTCACAATAAGGTTACTGTAGTTTGACAGCACAAACATATGGTTCCTATCTATTCGGGACCTTGCGTGTTTATTGGCTGCAGTAAGTTTATTGTAGGAGTAGGGTGTTCACTTGTAGGGATCTATTAGCCTTAGTAGTAAAGAATAATCCTATGCAGCTTAATGAGATCAAGTCCAGAATTTTATGGCCATAGCAGGGTGATAATGAAAATATGTTTTCATTAGTATCATAATTGGACTTGAGTCGATTAAGTTAAGCACATAACTGATGGGTTTGACGAGTATCCATAACCAACATCATGATGGGATTTTTGATAGAGAAACTGAATTACATGATAACTACACCTAGGGATTCCAATCTTATTCTGCTAGGTTGCCACTATATACTACTAGGTATCACCAGTGGATTATGAGAGCCCATTAGGATCATTCTCGGATCGATGATCCTGATTAGGGTTGAGCAGAATTTATTTGTCCATCGAAAAAAGTTTTGATGATGTATAATAGAGATTATAGTATGTCTCATTACCAGACAGGATAGGATCTAAGGGGTCATACACATTAGGAGCTTAAGTAACCAATCAGCAAATCAAAATGTTACTAAATTTGATAATTTTAGTACATTTTGACCTAATTATAAATGTTACAATTAATAAATTATAGATTAATTATTAATTGAATTAAATTAGATTTAATTTAATTGAGTTAGACTCAGTTAATTGATCCTAATTGAGTTGGGTCAATAACCTTTTCGAAATCGATTCGATTGGGTTTAAAATTGGCTTCGATTTGACTATCAAATCAATTTATTTGGACCATGACTTAGAGTCCCATTGGACTGCGACTCTCTCTCCTTGTCTCCCCATATCTCCACACGCCAACCTAGTGGGCCCAAGTATTTTGTGTGACAAAAGGGAGGTGGCATAAAAGCTAGGTGGGTGATAAAGTGTTTTGGCATGGAAACTATGAGAGAGGGACGAGTCCTCTTCTACTCTTAATTTCTAACCAGTTTAATTAAACACCAGTATTTTGGCTTAGAGGGATGGGAGAAATAAATTATAAAAAGGGGAGAGGGGGTAGCCGACCAATAGACTTCTCCTTTTGGCATGAAATTTTTCTCTTGGTCGTGTATTTTCCTTTTGGGCGTCATCTACAGAGAGTCTCTCTCTTACGGTGTCAACTTCTCCTCTCCCTTTTATGTATTTTTCTCCTTCCTTGTGTGAGATCTAGAGAGGTATTCTTCAAGAGAAAGAAGAAAGAAAGAGATCCTAGGTCTTGCAAATCTTAGTTTATAAGATATAAGCCAATTTAAGAAAAGTCGATCCAGATTCGGATCAGTATAGTTTTTAAAGCATCTGATTTACTGAAAGAGGAGAGGGCTGCAAGGATCTAGCAGTCTAGTGCTCTCTATGACTTAGTTATGCGAGCTCTATAATGATATCAACAGAGGCTGGGCAATTGCGCAGCTCCGGTAGAATCCGGTTATAAAAGCAGATTGGTATAGTTTTTAGAGCAGGCCACGATAGCGATCCAGGTAAGTTATTTTTGTTCAAAATAATTTTATTTTCAAATCTGATATTTTTTTCATCTATTACAGCATGTTTAAGTATTTATTATAAATAAATTAGATTTACTTATAAATTGCATGTTTAGATATAAAGTAGTTTTTATATCTACTACCGTTGCATCAGGTTTTGATTTCTGATTTAATGCAATATACTGTTTCTAGGAGAATTCCAACATGCATCTGGCTGAATCCCGAGGTTTTTGTTGGAGCTACAAAAATATGCAACCTCTGCTAGTATCCACATGGAATAAGCTCTTGATCAAGTCCCCAAGACCCTTAGAGTACTAGCCCCTTTGCAAGCCCCTCTTCTAGCTTGGATCTGCAGACTTCTTCTAGAACTAGATCTAAAAGACTTCAATCCAAACACTTTGTACAATGGAAGGGATTTCTCCTATAATACCTAAAGAAAAAAAAAATTTTTGTTTTTCATTTTTAGATTCATTTAGGTAAATTTATCTTTTCTGCAAAATCCAAAAAAAATTGCCCAGACATTTCATAATTTATTAGGATTAGAAACTTAATCACAAAATTAAAATATATATATATAGCTTTAATTTAATTTTGTGTGTTTATAACTTTTATTTTGGACATCTTATTGCATTTCATAATCACATAATCATCTTAAGGGCACTTATCCATAAACAAGATAAGGTGGAGAGTTCAATACCCTTCCTTAGCCCACAAACCATCACCCCTCATTTTGCATACCTAAGCCTTCTAAATAAAATTAACTAGACGTCAGCCCTAAGAAACTCGAGCTCAATAGGATAGGGCACCCGGAAGAGTTGGACCGGGTCAAGATTAGTTGGTTGACTGTTGTCTAGGAAAGGGGTTCAGGGATTACGTCCCGAAGGAAGGTGGTTGGATCCGCTTGCCTGGCCAATTTTCAATTGGTGTCTAAGGCAAGCAAAGAGGGAAACTCCACCGACCTTACCCTTACCAGCCCAGTTAGCTAATTGGTCTTTGACTTGGAGGGCTCCAAGGCGGTCTTGGAAGTTAGGAGTTGTCTAGAATTAGGGATCCTAGGATAGAAATCTGTTTGATAAGTGTTTGAAAATAACAATATATATATATATAATAATAAAAAAATTTTTCTCACATATTTGGGTTGCACTGTTTCATGCACGGTAGAAGATCTCTATTTCCAGACCTAGTTGACTTCAACCCTGAAATTGAACGGCTGATCCATAGTACACCAAAAAATCAAATGGCTGGAAACCCAGAAGAACCACCTAGACAGATGAAGGAATACTTTATTCCTTCCACCTACAACCCATCGACTTGTATCCATTTACCTGAAATACCTGCTAGACATTATGAGATCAAGTCTGCCACAATCCAGATGCTCCCTTCCTTTTATGGGAATACCAACGAAGATCCTTATAAGCATCTAGATGAGTTTCTAGAAATCTGTTCTACGGTGAAGATCCAAGATTTTACTGATGATGCCCTTAGGCTAACCTTGTTCCCCTTCTCACTTAAGGATAAGGCCAAGTACTGGCTTGGCACAATAGGGAAACCAATTTGAACTTGGGCTGAAATGCAGCATGAGTTCCTTAAGAAATTCTATCCTATAGGTCGAACCAACACCATGAGGCGAGCCATCACTGGATTTGCTCAGCTTCCTGGTGAACAAATTCATGAATCATGGGAGAGACTTAAGGAACTCCTTAGAAAATGCCCACATCATGGTCTGTCTAAGTGGCAAATTGTCCAAGCTTTTTATGAGGGATTAGGAGACCAGTATAGATAGATGGTGGATGCATCTTGTGGAGGTGCATTCATGAGTAGAAGTGAGGATGAGGCCTATACCTTGTTTGAAACCCTAAGTGAAAATTCGATCAACCATGCTTCTTTGACTTCATATGAAAGATCGATTCCTCACCAAAAGCGGGTAGGGATTTATGAAATTACACATTCAAATTCCAATGTCGACTTGAACCTAATATCCCAAAGATTAGATACAGTCGACCTCCTTTCTCAAAAGTTGGACCAAGTCCTAGCCCTCAGTCAACAATCTCAATCTCCTGCACAATACCCATCACACCCATCACAATACCCATCACCCTCTAATCATCAGGAGATTTGTTCTATCTGTGCTAGCCCAGCCCATCACATGAATGAATGTCCTATGGTTGCACAGTTACCACCTTTCATCCAAGAACAAGTCCAAGCTGCTCAAGGTTGCTCCAAGCCGGGTAATGACCCATTTTCAAATACTTATAACCCGGGTTGGAGAAACCATCCTAATTTTTCTTGGAAACCACAACAGACTCAGGTTCAGACCCAAACTCCTCCTGCACAGAACTTTCAAAATAGGCCCCCATACCAAAACTATGCCTATAATAGAGGTCAGCCTAGTCAGCTTGCTCAGCCATCATATCAGCCACCATATCATCATCACTCATCATATCAACCTCCTCAACAGACCAATCTGGCCGACGATAGGTTTAATCAACTTCAACAATTAATCATGACCCAACAACAATCTATTGCCAGGTTAGAAGCTCAAATAGGACAGTTAGCTGAATCTACTATGAGGAGAGAACCAGGTCAACTACCGAGTCAACCAATACCGAATCCTAGAAACAACCCACTCATTCTTCAACCTAATGTTCCACCTAAGAACCCTCAATTTGAGAATGCCAAAGCAATTTCTGAGCTTAGAAGTGGTAGGATTCTTAGGGACCCATATCAAGACCAGGAGAGAGAGGCTAGTACTGATGCTAGCAAGAATGAGAAGTTAGAAGATGATGTTAGTACTAAGACTAACCATGTAGAAGAGCCTGAGCCCGGGACTAGTACTGATACTGGTTCCGATTTAAATGAGAAAGGGAAGAAGAGAGCAGATGAATTACCTGAGACTTATAAACCTAGAGTCCCATTCCCTTCAGCCCTAGAAGCTGGCTCTTCCCGTAAAAAGCAAGGAGCACGCAACGAGGAGCTAATGGAATTATTCAAGCAAGTCCAAATTAATTTACCCCTCCTCGATGCAATTCAGCACGTTCCAGCTTACGCTAAATTTCTCAAAGAACTCTGCACCCAAAAGCGTGAGCCACGAACCATAAAGAGAATCATATTGTCTGAGGATGTAAGTGCAGTTTTGTTGAATCAATTACCTCAGAAAATGAAAGACCCTGGTGCTCCTTTGATTTCTTGTGTTATAGGAGGCATTACCTTTGACCGAGCCCTGTTAGACCTAGGAGCTAGTGTGAACCTTCTTCCAACCTCGGTCTATGAAAAATTTGGGATAGATGAACTAAAACCCACGTCAGTCATTCTTTAACTAGCCGATAGATCTGTCAAGACACCACGTGGTTTGATTGAGGATGTCTTAGTTAGAGTGAACCAATGTTATTTCCTAGTAGACTTGCTCATACTAGATATGGAACCATCCCAAGAGCTAAATCAGAATCCCATAATCTTAGGTCGTCCATTCCTAGCCACTGCCAATGCCAATATCAATTGTAAAACGGGAGCTATGGACATTTCTTTTGGGGATCAAAAGGTGAGAATCAATATTTTTAATGCCTCCAAGTTTGCTCGAGAGGATGAAAATTGTTCTGTGATTAGTTTAGTAGATGAGATTGTTGAGTCTGAATTTTCCTCCAATTTGATGGAAGATGGCGAGCCTATTGCTGAAACCCAAGTCCAAGAGGTAAATGCCCTACTTGATTCACCTCAACCTTCACCACCTTGGTCAATGCAAACTGAATCCTTACCTGACCTAGGAACTGAGCCTTTGCACCCTTCGATTCAGGCCCCACCACAACTTGAACTAAAAACTTTGCCTGAATCACTTAAGTATGTGTTTTTAGGACCTGAGAAAACCCTGCCTGTGATCATTGCTTCTAACCTAACCATTGAGCAGGAAAACCAATTGATAGATGTTCTGAAAACACATAGGGAGGCCATAGGTTGGGCCATTGCTGATTTAAAAGGCATTAGTCCATCAATTTGTATGCACCATATCTATACTGAGGATAGTGCCAAGCCTACTAGAGAAATGCAAAGATGGCTCAACCCAAACATACAAGAAGTGGTCAAGAAGGAAGTGATTAAATGGTTAGATGCTGGTATTATTTATCATATTTCTGATAGCCACTGGGTGATCCTACTCAAGTCATTCCAAAGAAATCTGGACTCACGGTTGTCCGTACTGACCATGGGGATTTAGTGCCAACACGACTTTCTACTGGGTGGCGTGTCTGTATAGATTATAGAAAACTTAATGCAGCTACCCGCAACCTTACCATTTATTGATCAGATCCTAGAAAGATTAGCTGGCCAGTAATACTTTTGCTTCTTAGATGGATACTCAGGATACAACCAGGTAGCAATCTATCCAGGAGACCAGGAAAAGACCACCTTCACATGTCCCTTTGGAACCTTTGCTTTCCGTAGAATGCCTTTCGGTTTGTGTAATGCACTTGCAACCTTTTAAAGGTGCATGATATCAATCTTCTCAAACATGATAGGAGAATTCTTAGAAATTTTTATGGATGATTTTTCAGTCTTTGGATAATCTTTTGAGAGTTGCCTCAATAATTTGAAGAAAATATTAAAACGATGTATTGAGGCTAATTTAGTTCTGAGCTGGGAGAAGAGCCATTTCATGGTTCGAGAAGGGATTATTTTAGGACATATTGTATCTAAGAGAGGGATCGAGGTAGATAAAGCAAAGGTTGAATTGATCTCTAAACTTCCTCCACCCATCTCTATCAAACAAATTCGATCTTTTCTCGGCCATGTAGGATTCTATCGTCGCTTCATCAAAGACTTTTCCAAAATTTCCCGTCCTTTGTGTAATCTGCTCGCCAAGGACATTCCTTTCAATTTTGATGAAGATTGTCTTAAGGCTTTTGAGTTTCTAAAGGAAGCTGTGACCCAAGCCCCAATCATCCAACCCCCAGATTGGTCACTACCTTTTGAAATCATGTATGATGCTTCAGACTTTGCCATAGGAGCTGTCTTGGGCCAAAGGGTAAACAAATGTCCCATAATGATTTATTACGCTAGCAGAACTTTGAATGATGCCCAAAAAAAATTATACCACTACTGAAAAGGAGTTGCTAGCTGTGGTGTTTGCCCTGGAAAAGTTTAGATCATATCTTTTAGGTTCCAAGATTGTGGTTTATTCGGATCACTCGGCTTTGAGATACCTGCTCTCAAAGAAAGATGCTAAACCACGATTGATTAGATGGATCTTATTGCTACAAGAGTTTGATATTGAAATTCGAGACAAGAAAGGATCTGAGAATGTTGTAGCAGACCATCTATCTAGGATTTTAGTTAAAGAGTGTGAACCTGCATCAATTGAAGAATCTTTTCTAGATGAACAGCTCTTAGCAGTTTCATATGCAAAGGCCCCTTGGTTTGCAGATATTGTTAACTACTTAGTGGTTGGACAAATCCCTGATGGCTGGTCCAAGAATGAAAAGGATCGATTCTTTGCTCAAATTAAATACTACTTTTGGGAAGATCTTGAACTCTTTCGAATCTGTGCTGATCAAATCATCCGTAGGTGTGTTCCTGAATCTGAACATCTGAGTATTTTGAATTTTTGCCACACCCTTGCTTGCGGAGGACATTTTTCTGGTCGAAAAACTGTGGCTAAAGTTTTGCAAAGTGGATTTTACTGGCCGACATTGTTTAAGGATGCCTATACTTTTGGCAAAGGATGTCTTAAGTGTCAAGCCTTAGGAAATATTTCAAGAAAAGACATGATGCCTTTAAATCCCATCTTGGTAGTTGAAATCTTTGACGTTTGGGAAATTGATTTTATGGGACCCTTTCCACCCTCTAATGGTTTTGAATATATTTTGGTGGCTGTCGATTATGTTTCTAAATGGATTGAGGCAATGGCAACATGAACCAATGATCATAAGGTAGTCATAAAGTTTGTTCAAAAGAATATCTTCTGTAGGTTCGGATTTCCTTGTGCCATCATTAGCGACGGAGGTGCCCATTTCACAAACTACCATTTTCTAATGCTTTTGCAAAAATATGGGGTCACACATAAAGTAGCTACACCTTATCACCCGCAAACAAGTGGCCAAGTGGAAGTATCCAATAGGGAGATCAAGAACATTTTGCAAAAGACTATTAGGCCCGATCATAGAAACTGGTCAGATCGATTAGATGATGCATTATGGGCCTATCGGACAGCTTACAAGAATCCCATTGGAATGTCTCCTTATAGGCTGATCTTTGGAAAAGCATGTCATCTTCCGGTAGAACTTGAACATAGAGCATATTGGGCGATTAAGCAATTAAATTTTGATTTAAAGCAAGCTGGTTCTAACCGGATGTTGCAACTGAGTGAACTAGATGAACTGAGGCAAGAGGCTTATGAAAATTCACGTATTTATAAAGAGAAAATGAAAGCCTTTCATGATCAATTTATTTCTAGGAAAATCTTTGAGCCAAATCAACAAGTCTGGTTATTTAATTCAAGGCTTCGATTATTTCCTGGAAAATTGAGATCTAGATGGGATGGACCTTACATTGTTAACCAAGTTTTCTCCCATGGTGTAGTCAAAATTTATGATCCTGGGTCAGGAAACTTCTTTAAGGTAAATGGTCAACGTTTAAAACCATACATTGAAGGAATTTCAACAAATCGAACCATTGACCAAGTAACATTAACTGACCCACACTAAACTGAGCTACATTATGTCTGGCTGAAGATATTAAACTTAGCACTTGTTGGGAGGCAACCCAATATGTACTCAATTTTTTTCAAAAAAAAAAAAAAAAAATTGCAGCCTCTACATTGTTCATGAGCTCCTCTTCTCAGGTATCCCTTTACATTTTTAGTTCTTTTTATACCATTAGGGACAATGGTATTTAAGTTGGGGGGTCGAGACAAATATTTTTTTAATTAAAATAATAATAATAAAAAAATAAATAATAAATATTAAAAATAAATAAATAAAATAAAAAAAATTAAAAAAAATTAAAAAAAAAAGTTTTCATGTATCAAAAATAAATCTGGAGCACGATAGACTAGGAAAAGTAATAAGAGTTAGAGAGTGTTGCTAATGACTGTAGCGAGTCAAGAAGTAGACTAGCGTGTCAGACTTTTAGGGCCTACTTAGATCACCTAAAGGCTATTAGCACTTCCATTGCACATGCACGCTGACGAGACAAAGTAAGTATTAGTTGTAAGGATAATTGAGGACTTAATTATCATTGAAAACTGGTAATTGATATATATCCCAATTTAATTTTTTTTTAATTGAGAAAAGAGCTACCTACCAGAAATAAAAGTGCAAAACATAGAGTATATGTGGATCACCCTAAACTTAGTAACCGGGTCTCTGCACCTAAGTCAAGTATGGAGGTTTGCGTCAAACGGTGAAGGGAAGGCCAGGATGCTCAGCACAAAAAAAAAAAAAAAAAATCAGGGATGTATAGAAAATTAACCAAAGTAAGTGTTAATCAAAGATATATTTGTTCTTGCAAACTAGTACCAAAATGTTGAGTTAGTCATTACAAACACAAGTGCTGTAGATCTTTAGATGAACTCTAAGAAAGTTTCTAATTATGCTGACTGCAAAATTTATTTCTGAAACTCAATACTTAGTTAGTGATACTTGCTAGATCTTTTTACTTTCAAACCTTGATCTATTTTTGTAAAGGATGATCTTTGTGACACATAGTTACACTTTTTGCATTACTAAGAGACTAGCAATATTTAAGTTGGGGGGTATGATAAATCATGGATTTACACGATTATTTTAAGTATTTTAGTTAATTAATGGTGCTAACATTCTTTTAATAACCTAATTTCATAATTAATTTGGACTTTCTTGCAAAACTAATTATTTTAAAAATATCTTTGAAAAATGTGAAATTAGAGTACGTTCATGAAAAATAGATTTCAAATCAAAGCACCACACACCCATTTAAATGATTAATAAAATATTCAATAATTATAATTAATGATCATAGAATCGATAAAATTAATAAGTTTGAAACCCGCCAATAGGTAGAGCTTGATTTATGGAATCCAACGACGCAAACGGTACTTAAATCAGGTTTGAAATGAAGAAGTTATGAATTTTCTAAGATTTTTTCACATATTTTGATGCTGCACGCTTTTTGGAACCGCTGGTCCACCATGGACCGGCTGCTGGGTTTACAAATCGTTGTTTGGTTCACCGGCAGCCATGGCTGCTGGTCCACGGAATAGGCCATGGACCACAGCCCTCCAGAGGCGCCGAAATTCGCCGGGAAGCATGCCAGCGGTGTCCCAGGCCGGAGGAGAAGCTCCGGCGGTGCTTTGACAGTCGGTGGCGGTGTTTTTCGGCGGCAAACAAGAGGAGGCAGCCCACGTTCTCCATGGCCAAGCTCCTCCATGCGTTGCCGAGCTCCTCCATGCGCGGCCAAGCTCCTCCACGCGCAGCGAATGCCCTCCACGGTGGCGTTCTCCACGGCCATGCACGTCCACGGTGGCGTTCCCCACGGCCACGCCCTCCATGGTGGCGCAGTCCACGGGCACCACTCCACGGGCTGCAGGACGTTGCCGAGCTCCACGTGCGTTGCCGAGCTCCTCCACGCGCACATCCATGGGCGTTCTCCACGGCCAAGCTCCTCCATGCGCAGCCCACGCCCTCCACGGTGGCTCCACGCGCACGGCCAAGCTTCTCCATGTTCTCCATAGGCAGTCCACGGGCGAGCTCCACGGGCACGAATGTTCTCCACGTTGCCAAAGCACAGTCCACGGGCACGAGCAGTCCGCGAGCCGAGCTTCTCCATGGGCGTTGCCAAGCGATCGTCACGGCATGATCTGGGCATTCTCCACGGGCTGACGGATGCTGGGCGTTCTCCATGAGCTCCGCAGCATAATCAACGGAGCAGCAATGGCGGTCACGGTATTCATTTTGTCCCACATCGCTAGTGTGCCATGAGGTCTCCTCTCCGATCAATTATAAAATGAACCCCATAGCACAAGACAGGGGGATCCCGGAGAAAAGACAAGGTACAGGGTAAGGGCATTGCTTGGGTTACGGGTTGGCTTTTGGGAGTGAGGTTTCTCAAAGGAGAGCGTGTCCCTACACCATCTTCCAGCCTTCTCTCTCTCTGAGATCAAGATCCAAAGAAGAAGATGCAGAGGAAGCCCAGTTCGCTCCACGGAGTACGAAGGACGGAGCTATCTTCCCGACAAGGCTGCGCCGATCTGTTCTTATCTTTGTTACTTGTTTTGTTAATTTAGTTTTTCTTTTGCATTGTATCTAGACCTTAAATTTCAATCAATGCAATATCTCTTTTTAACTCCTACCTTTCGTCTTGTCTGCAAGTAGATGCTAGGATCTAAATAATAGATCCTAGTGCCAAGTTTACTTTTCCTACAATTTTATTTTATTTTTTATATTTTTCGACTTCAAATATTTTTTTACAAGATCAAAAAGATTTCAAATCCTAAACATCGCCTTCTCTGTGGATTCGACCTGACTCCTCTTGCTACGCATTTTTAAATATTTTAAGAAGTCAGATTTTAAACTGATAGCCACGATGTTTTAACAACAACCCCGCGGACCTACCAGGAACCAGCAAACATTCTTAGCGAGCTATTTGGGCCTGACCTTTCTTTTGAGAGTGAACCCAAACCTAAGTGTCCACCTCCAATTATACTTGAGAGAGGAGAGCGGATCGAGTGTGTCCTGGATGACCAAGCTATCACTACCCAGGGCAAAGGTTATCAACGTTTCTTAGTCTGATGGCAAGGCCGACCTGACTCCGATGACTTGTAGATTACCTAGGAGGACTTGCAGCACCTCGATCCCAACCTTCTTGAGGAGTACATAAGCCAAACCAACTCTTACTCGACAGGGTCGAGTTCCTCCCATCCCGAGAGAACTGGTGTGGGCACCAGAATCCGATAGAGGCTCCTCAACCCTCTATGGATGTCCAATTAGGGTTCCAATTTTTTGGGTCTTGTAATAAGGCTTTAAGCCTCATCCTTGTAATTTTCTTTAGCTTTGAGCTGAGTTTGTACTTTGACCAATTAGGTCAAATTATGTCCTATACTGAGTCCAGACACAAATCGAGCCCAGTCTGAGTCTATTGAAAGTATGGGTCCATTGCAAGAGTTGGTCTTAAAACTTAGTCTCCTTGGAGACAAGTCTGGAAGGAATCCAAGTCAGCTCAGGGCCCACCTTTTCATCCTATGTGGCACCATGACAACTTGCCATGTGGGCAGCATACTTGTCATCCTTGGATGCCTAAAGAGGAGGAACGCATCACTTGGCACTAGCCCTTTTTCCCTCCCCCTATCAAGCTCCTTTCCAAGCAAGGGTGGTCGGCCAAAGAGAAGGTCAATGGGAGTTGAAGTTGGGAATTCAAATCCCTTGCTTCAAGCCCTCCAATCAAGTCTTCTTCCCAATTTGTTTGAACCTCTTTGGAAGGAAGAGACAAGATCCATGGGCGCCTCCACCTCACACTCCCCATGTCATGCTTTGTACCAAAAGGAGAAGCACAACCAAGGAAGGAAGAAGAACACATGCCTTGCTCCAAGCCTCACTTCATGCTTTCTTCCAAGACAAAGGAGTTACTTTCCAAGTTCAAAGCGCCAAGATCCCTCCTCCAAGCCTTGCATCATGCCATGCCCAATCAAATCAGCTCTTGGTCGGCCAAAGAGAGAAGAAAGTCAAGGGCTTTGGGTGCCCATCCAAGAAAACTTGTATTCTTTCATTTGAAATTCAAAAGGGTCCTAAGGTGCCTATTTAAAGGACCTAACCCCTCCTTTGTAAATTTTAGTTTTTGATGAATGAAAAATTATATTCCTTGAGTTCCAATCTCTTGCTAGTTGCCTTCGTTCACTAGGAACGTCGATCTCCGTGAGGGAGCGCCTTCGCCTTCGGGCGTCGAGAGGTGTGAGGCCTCAAACTACCATCACCTCCACAACTCCATCATCCGACTCCAAATCAAGCAGAACTCCACCATCACTTCAACAACTCTTTCTTTCATTCTTCCACTGCTTTCCTTCTGATTGAAACTTAACCTTTATCTTCTTTGAATGCTCGCAGGTCCTCCAGGTGACATGAGTATGGAGACGGTTGCCTTTACTATCAAGATCTTCGAACAGCCAGCCGGCGCCTCCACAGGGTTGACGGCTCGATCATCCAGGCTGCATCCACCAAAGTGAGCGATCTTTGCATCGTGCACTTCAGATCTTTGAGGTTTGTCCCCTGACTCCTAGGTAGGCCTTAATCGGAGAGCTAAGTCCTACGAGATTTCTCAATCCCGGGGTGCTCTCTTTATCACTGCTTAGGGACTACCTGCTTCTTAATAGTTCTTATTATTATAGAACCGTAGATCATCTCTTACTTATGTTCGGGAATCCAAAGAAAACCATTAAAATCTAAAAATCACAAAACCCTAAAAATCACTTGCATCATTCTTCATATTCGCATCTAGTTAGTCCCCCCCTATCACTTAGGTTCTTCAAAGATTTGGCTTTTCCTACCTAACTCAAGGACTGGCAGGTGGTTGAAGGAACCTTGGAGGTTCTGCTAGAATCAGTTGCCAATCTTAAGGCTTCTAAAATTTTGGCTCTTCCTGCCCAATTTAAGAACTAGCAGATGGTCGAAGAAACCTTGAAGATTTCGTAAATCATCCCTACCGGCTCAAAAGTTTTGCAGGTTAGAGTGTAGAACTTCAGGGATTTTTTGGCTTGCCTACGTTGGACTCAGAGTTTGATGGAACAAGCATGGGCTTCAGTAGTTTCCTGGCTTGCCATCGCCGAACTAGGAGTTCAACAGATTGAGGCAGGGCTTCAGGAGTTTCCCACTTGCTGTCGCTAAAGTAGGAGTTCGATAGATTTAGTACGGGGCTTCAAGAGTTTTGAGACTTGCCATCGTCAAACTAAAAACTCGACGGATAGTGTATGGGGCTTCAAGAGTTTCCCAGCTTGCCATCACCAAACTAGGAGTTCAACGGATAGAGTGCGGGGCTTCAAGAGTTTCCTGGCTTGTCTTCGCCAGACTTAGAGTCCGATAGATTGAGCATGGGGCATCAGGTGTTTCTTGGCTTGCCTTTGCCAGACTCGGAGTCTGACAATTTGAGATGGAGCTTCAGGAGTTTCCTAGCTTGCTATTGCTGAATTGGGAGCTTAATGGATGAAGTGCTGGGCTTCGGGTGTCTCCTGGCTTTGGAGTTCGGGGCTTCAAGAGTTTCCCAGTTTTGGAGTGTGGGGCTTCAAGAGTTTCTCAACTTTAGAGTGTGGGGCTTCAGGAGTTTCCTGGCTTGCCATCGCCAAACTGAAAGTTTTACGGATAGAGTCCAGGGCTTTAGGAGTTTCCTGGGTTGTCTTCGCCAAACTCAGAGTCTGATGGATTAAGCACGGGGCATCAGGAGTTTCCCATCTTACCATCACCAAACTAGGAGTTCGATGGATATAGTGCAAGGCTTTAGAAGTTTCTTGGCTTGTCTTCACCAGACTTAGAGTCTGACGGATTGAGCACGGGGCATTAGGAGTTTCTCGACTTGCCTTCACCAAACTCAGAGTTTGAAGAATTGAGTGCGGGGCTTCAGGAGTTTCCTGGCTTGACATAGCTAAAACAAGAGTTTGACAGATGTAGTGCAAGGCTTTAGGAGTTTCTTGGCTTTGGAGTGTGGGACTTCAGGAGTTTCCTGGCTTTGGAGTGCGGGGCTTCAGGAGTTTCCCGGCTTGCCATCGCCGAACTTAGAGTCCAATGGATTGAGTTCCTGCATAAGTGAAAATGGTATTGCACCAAAAAGAAACTTTTCATTAATAAAAGAAAGCTTTACATCATTGGTGGTACATCCTAAAATTTTTAGTATTCCAAATTTGGGAAAATTGGACACCATCAAGAACAGCAAGGTAGTAGACTCCATGAGGAAGGACCTCAACTATCCTGTAAGGATCCTCCCAGTTTAGGGAGATCTTGCCATATTCCCTAGGCTGTGAGACTTCAGCCCACCGCAGGACCAAGTCACCCGGATAAAAGGTCATCAGCTTCACGCGAGAGTTGTAATACTGGGCCACCTACTGTTTGTAAGCCGCCATGAGGAGCCGGGTCTTATCCCTTGTTTCTTTAAGCAAGTCCAGGTTGAGCAGAAGATGGGCCAGATTCTCAGTTTCATCATTTTGCTCTACTCGCAGTGTAGGCAGATCCATCTCCACCGGGATTACGACTTCAGTGCCAAAGACAAGGTTGAAGGATGTCTCACCTGTTGCCATTCTAGGCATGGTGTGGTAGGCCTAAAGAACACTAGGGAGCTCCTCAACCCACCAGCCCTTGGCCTCATCCACCCTAGTGAGGAGCCCTTGGAGGATGGTCCAATTGGTCACTTCTACCTTCCCATTGGTCTGAGAGTAAGCCACCGAGGTAAAGTGGTGGTGGATGTTCAGGTCAGCATATAACTCCTCGAATGCTTGGTTATCGAACTGCCATCCATTGTTAGTGATGATTGAGTGTGGGAGACCGTAACGACAAATGATCAACTTCCATGGGAACGATCTGGCCTTGGCTTCAGTGATTCAAGCCAGTGGCTCGGCCTCTACCCACTTGGTGAAGTAGTTAATGGCCACAATTAGGTACCTTTGTTACCCGACCATACAAGAAAAATGGCCTAAGATGTCCATTCCCCACTGGACGAATGGCCAAGGAGTAGAGAGTTAGGAGAGCGGCATGGCTGGCTGACGCTGTATATAGGCATGTTGTTGGCAACGGTCACACTTTTTTATGAAGTCAACCGTGTCTTCCCCCATGGTCTCCTTGTAATATCCTTATCGGAGGGCTTTGTATGCCAGCATCCTGCCCCCCACATGGTTCCCTCAAAGGCCTTCATGTATCTCCTGGAGCACAAAGGCCGCCTTCAAGGATTTCAAACACTTTAGGAGTGGGACCTCTGATAGAGCTGCCCGTCCATTCGCACGAAGTGCGCAGCCTTCTTCTTGAGAAGGTCGGCCTCCACATGGTTCTCGGGCAGAGTACCATCAATGATGTACCTGATGTAGCGGTCCATCCAGCTAGGCTCAAGAGTGACCTGTTGGACTTTGTCGGATGCTTCATAGCTGGGGGTCTGCAAGTATTCAACATAGGCATTCCCCGATGATGAGTCTGACAGAGTTGCAAGCTTAGAGAGAGCATCAGCATGGGTGTTCTCTCTGCGAGGGATATGGAAAATACTAAAATGATAAAAATCCACCATGCTCGAATGCACCCGCTCCAAATACTTTTCCAGCTGAGGATCTCGGGCTTTGAATTCTCCTGAGACTTGACTCGTAACTAACTATGAGTCAGTGAAGACCTTTAGGCTCGTCACACCTAGCTTGTGGGACACCCTCAACCTCACAAGGAGTGCTTCATACTCGGCCTGGTTATTGGTGGCTTCGAATAAAAAATGTAGTGCACACTCGACCACAATCCCATCAAAGTTGGCTAGGATGAGGCCTGCCTCGCTCCCTCCTGCATTGGACACCCCATCTATATGGAGAACCCAGACCATCTCATCTATGGGTGGCTCCACGGGATGCTCCAAAGGAGTTTCTTCCGGCTCTCTGCTTATGCAGGTGCACTCCACCAGAAAGTTAGCCAGCACCTGTGCCTTTTGAGATGGCCTTAGGTGATATGCAATGTTGAACTCACTAAGCCTCAGTGCCTACTTAGCTAGATGCTCGTATGTGTTTGGATGGGCTGAGTATGGCCCTTAGTGGCTAGTTGGTGAGGACTGCAATCAGGTGAGCTTAGAAGTATGGCCTAAGATGTTGAGCATATATAATGAGTGCGAAAATTAAATTTTCAGAGTGGGTATACCTGGTCTATGCATCCCAGAGGAGCTTGCTAGCATAGTACACCAGCCTCTGAATTCTATCTCCATCCATGCGAACAAGCACTTAATTGATGACCCCTGAAAAGACTGCCAGATACAGAAGTTCCTCCCTGTCTTCTAGCCTGGAGAGTTGTGGTGGCGAAGCCAGGAACTTTTTCAGCTCCTCGAAGGCTTCCTGACACTCTTCTATCTAGGCAAAGTCGTGCACCTTGTCCAGCACTTTAAGGAAGGGCAGGTAGTGATCGACAGAGTACGAGATGAACCGACTCGGGGCTATGATCTGGCCCATTAAGTGCTAGACCTATTTTTCGAGGTAAGGTGTTCCATGTTGATGATCGCTTGGACCTTCTCGGGATTGGCTTCGATCTCTCTCTAAGTAACCATGAAATCCAAGAATTTTTTGGCAGCCACACCGAAGATGCACTTAGCTGGGTTCAACTTCATCAAATAGAGATGCAAGTTTTGGAAGTCTTCTGCTAGGTCTGCAATGTGGTTCAACTCTGACTTGCTCATAATGAGCATGCCATCCACATAGACCTGCAAGTTGCGACTGATTTGGGCTTTAAAGATCTTATTGACCAAGCACTGGTATATGGCTCCAGCATTCTTTAGATCGAACAGCATCATCTTGTAGTAGTATGTCCCTCAATCTATGATGAAGGCAGTGTGCTCCTCATCTTCTGGGTGCATTTGGATCTAATTGTATCCAAAAAATGCATCCATGAAGGTGAGTAAGCGATGCCCTGATGTAGTATCTACTAGCTAGTCAATCTTTGGAAGGGAGAAGCTATCTTTTGAGTAGGCTCGATTAAGGTTGGTGTAGTCTACATAGATCCTCCATTTTTTATTGGCCTTCTTGACCATGACTACATTCGCCACTAGCTGGGATACTGGACCTTGCAGACAAAGCCTACTACGAGGACCTTTTCCACCTCTTCCTTGACTTCCTTCTATCTTTCTGAGGCAAAGCTCCCCTTCTTCTATCAGACTAGGTGGCACTTTGGGTCGACGTTCAACCTGTGAGTAAAGATGTCGGGAGGAATTCCGGGCATGTCCTCCACGGTCCAGGCAAACACATCTGCATTTGCCCAAAGAAAACTTAGCAGGTGAGCCATCTCATCCTCTTGTAGCTGGGCTCCTACCTGTACTGTCTTCGAAGGGTCTGTGCCGAGGGGGTATGAAAATAGGTACTCGACAAGGCCATCCATAGCATCCTGTACTCTTTGATCAAGTTTATCACCGACAGGGTCCTTTTCGGTGCCTCTGCCACCAGGGACTACCTGTAGATAGTGCTGATCCAACTGGGGGGTCCCCTTCATCTCTCCCACACTGTAAGGGATTAGGAACTGAACTAGAAGCTGCTTTGTGAATATGATTGCATCAAGCAAGTTGAGCCCAGGGTGGTCGAGAATCACGTTATAGGTCGAAGGGCACCTGACAACCATGAAAGTTATCATGACCATGCTCTGCCGTGGCGACGACTCAGCGATTACTGAGAGGGAAATTTCCTACTTGACCCCTGCCAAATCTCCAGTAAAATTGACTAGGGGAATGTACATCGGCTTCAGCTAAGCAAGAGACAAATTCATCTTGGAGAAGGTATCATAAAAAGGACATCAATCAAACTTTAACCATGGACCATAATTCATGTTACAGGATACTTCGCTATCGTCATCTCGATGATAATGGCATCATTATTTTCATTTTTCATCATGATCTCCCTTTTCCTCATAAAGGGAAGTACATTCTCAAACCATTCCCTCACCCTGGTCCTTTTTGAGATGTGCTCTATCCCCTAGGATATCATGCCCACTGGCTTCTCAGAAGGCTGGTTGTCAGCAGGAGGGAGAATTGCAAGCGCATGAGGTTCCACCAGAGTTTTGCCCCCCATAAACTTTTTGAGGTAGCCTCTTCTTATCAGATCTTCGATCTCCCTTTTAAGGTGGTGGCATTCCTCGGTGTCATGATCATGGTCATGGTGGAACTGACAGTACTTTGACTTGTCACGATCACCTGATGGTCTTAGCAGGGGAGGGCTGTGCAGGTAGCTCTCACCCTCAATCTTCATGAGGATCTTGGACCTTGGGACGAGGAGAAAAGTGTATCTTTCTTCTTGAGTAGGGGTACTCTTTGGCTTCGGACCTGTTTGGAGGTTCGGGGTCGATTCGAGCCTTTACATTAGTGAGAACACCAGAGGCACCAGAATAAGGCAGAGGCTTCTCAACCCTCTGTGAATCACTTAATGACATTCGAGTCCATTGTAATAAAGCTTAGTCCAGCTAAGTTGTCTTTATTTGAGTCCTGTATTAGTCAGTTTATGTTGAGCTAGTCCAATCCAGTGTTAGTCAGCTCATGTCGAGCTAACTTTATTTTTTTGAGTCCTGTCGAAGCACACTAAAGACTCAAGACCACATCATACAAGTGAAGACCAAGTCTAATCAGATTGAAGACATGGAAGTATAGCCCAAGTCCAATCCAGCTTGAAGATTTGAAGACCCTAGTAGAGAAATCAGAAACCCTAAAGCCCTGGACCGAAGCCGGAAGCAAACTGGACTAGCCCAGGCCTAGGAAGGAGCTAGGGCGCCAAAGCCTTATGGTGACCACCTCTTGGTCGGCCACTTAGGGTCACCCCCTTGGCCGACCAAGGTAAGAGGACATGAGAGATTTTAGGACTTTTTTCTACTTAGTGTTTCCTTATGTTTCTAGCTACGGTTTGAGAGGGAAAAGGATTCTTATGTAATGTCTAGTGTACCCTTACTTGGAGCCTAAGACTAAGGGTCTATTTAAAGGACCCTAGTCTCTTGTATGAGGATTGATTTTGATATATGAATTAAAACTGGAGTTCTCTTCAATTGCTTTGTGCTACCCTGCTTTGTGCTTAAGGGATTTTATTGGTACTTTTTTCTTCCCGGAGTTGCAACAGATTTCTACCGCCAACCATCCTTCCAAAGCCCTGGTCGCCCCCTCCAAAACTTTATTCCCCTTTCTATTTTTCTCTTGTTTCCTTGTTTCCTTGTGAGTTTTCTAACCCCTGACAGGTCATTTGTAGGTCCTCGAGTTCCTACGAATCCAACAACTCCAACCAAGCCTCAATCGGACCACCAAGCAGAAAGCCGGGTATCGCGGGTCTTTGGCTCGGTTTTCCAGGCCGCATTGATGCGGCAAGCATATGATTATTGATTTGATTAGTGTATGTAGAGCAATGAAACCTAATTACACTAGCATTGTACTCATCATAATACGTCTTAAGGATTACATGAAAAGGGACTATTACATGATTAGACACAATCCTAAAACTAAGAAGGAAGAAGATCTAGACAATAGGGGCTAATGATTGAGGACTTACCTTGTTGAGCTTTCCAACCTTCTAATGATTTCAAACCTTGAAACTACCGATGCTCTGGACTGGAGAACTTGGATAACAGAGATCAGAATGCTGGGCTTGGGCTTCAGCTTGTTGGTTCATTGTCAAGGGGAACCCTGTTCACAACTCAAAGACTTCAAAGGACCCTGCAATGAAGATCAAAAGTTAAGGAAGAAGAAAGCAATCATATGGAAGGGATGGAATAATTTATGAGCAAGGAAGGAAGTTTGAGATGGTTTGGCCGGCTCCAATGTCTCCTTCTTGAACTTGGCGTTGGATGGCTTGGAGAAGAAAGTAGATTCGAGTGGGGGGGGGCTTAAAAACAATCACTCAAAGAAATAACATAAGACTACAACTTCAACTTCAACTTCATTTTTCATTCATCTCCATCAATTATTTTTCAATGGGACATCCAAGGGCTTAAAAAAAAGCCTTACAACTCATTTGAAATTTGAAACCTACAGATTAAGGAGGATTACAAGGGGGGTTGGAGGATTTGGTGGAGGGTTTGGTTACAAAGGATTTGGGAGGAATGTGGCCGACCTCCTTGAATTTGAATTTTCCTTTGGTCAGCCATCTTTGGATTCTTTTGAATTTCCTTTGTTGGCGCCCAAAGGTGATGAGGTGGCTGGTGAGGTGGCATCCTTGGCTGATGATGTGGCATGTTGAGGTGGCCTTCTACTTGGATATGAATTTCAGGATGACATGTGGCGCCAAGTGGGGTCACTTGATTAAATCTTGCTGATGTGGCATCTTTGTTGATATGGTGCCATAAGTGGGTCCTAGTTGATGGTCCTTCTCTCTTGCTTGGTTGGTGTATCTTCTCTTCCTCATGTGATCAAATTCTGGGGTCCAAAATTTGAGTCTTGTTGTTGGCTTTCATGACTTAACTCAACTGAACTGACTTGACTGACCTAGACTTTAAAACTTGAAATGGACTTACAGTAAATGAAATTTAGAAGTAATTACAGGACTAAAACACTCTTGATCAATGAAATTTAGAAGTAATTATAGGACTAAAAAAACAAAACACTCTTTATCAGGAATTAAAACTCAAATTAATTACAGGACTCAGGGTAACCTAATTATCTTCGATCCAAATTGGAATAAGGCTAACCTTGTTGGAGTGAAGTATCTTTCTGCTTCTGGTGTCCACACCACGCATCCATCGGAGAATGAGAGATTCCTTTGCTACGATCTTCATCGGGCGCTTCAAACATTGTCAGGCACACCCCCTCTACCACCGGTAATTTTATTGTAGGAGAACTTGCCCTAACCGAGGCTTCTCAGCCCTGGCGATCCATCTTTATTGCTTTCTTAGGTCCTAATCTACATGCTTAGCTTCTAAATTTCATATAAAATTTCCTACAACTTATTTTGATCCAATTTTTAGGATTTAATCACTTAACTCCATGTATAAAACACATAAAAATAATTGCATGCATATTAGTCCCGCATCATATATCCTGGAGGCTTCTCCTTGGAGCTGCTTCTTCATGGGCCTCCCATCCAACTCCCTTTTGGTGTAGTCCACCTCCTCCGCATGGATATACTTATGGACCTAGAGGAGGAGCTTGGAATAGATCTTTGGGGGCTTCTTGTTCAAGGAATAGGTGAGATGAGAGGTTCTAAGCCCTCTCTTCAGTGCCAACATGGTGATTGATTCATCCAAGTTGTAGATTTTCAGGGTGGAAACTTTGAAGCAGAACACGTAGTCCCGCAAGGACACATGGTCCTGTTGCCGGATGGAGAAGAGGCTGTCACCTTCTCGTGGCACCTTCTGACAGGCATCGAAGTGTGCCATGAACTTCTTCTCCAACTGTGCAAAGGAGTCAATGCTTCTAGACTCGAGATGAGTGTACCAGATTCGAGAAGCCTTTCGAAGAGTGGCCAGGAAGTTGAAGCAAAGAAGGGCACCAATTATCCCTTGGACTCTCATGAGGGCCTTGTAGCTCTCCAGGTAGTCCAGAGGATCGGTGCTCCCATCATAGGGATACTTAAGGTATGTAGAATCGACTGGGAATTGGTTCCTCTTGGATTTCTCGGGAGAAGGGGGCGAGTGTTATAGCCCACTGGTTCACATAGGGAGCCTTGTAGGTTGGCAAACTGGCAGGATAGCTCGGCCAGCTTGTGCTCTTGCTCCTCCAGGCATCTCAGCCTAACGCTTGATAGATTCGTCAGTGGAACCTTCTGCCGAGGTTGTTAAAGAAGAAGAAGATAAGGGTCAGAGAAGTTCATGCCAGGGAGCCTTGCCGCGATGATGCTTGCGATGCTTAAAGGTGACGTGGTTAGAGGTCAGAGACCAGCTCTCCCAGTTGGTCGACCCACTCCATTACCTCTTCCTTGGGGTTTGAAGGCTTCCTCGGTTATAAGATGTGGCCCGTGGGTGCGATGGCCTTCCTTGGAAGGATTGCAAAGTATCGCGGTATCCGGTGGCTTGAGCTATAAGGGTTCTTGAATACTGTTGGGTTGCCAAGGACCGGTGTTGATGATGCAGCTGTCATACCACTACGATCAGGGTCTAGACCTGCTGGACGAGTGCAGCAAGCTGGGGATTCGCTAGAGGTGACGGTGGCAGAGTGGGGAGCTCCCTCTCCGGACTGTGTGGGTCTCCTAGGGAGGAGAGTCCCCCACATGATTGATGGAGGCTTCTCGCGCGTGTGTCACCACCATGTTGCCGGTGGAACATTCTAATAACAGGGATTGGCTTAACCTGGGAGCGTGCTCCCTTCCTGGCATGCCAATCTATTATCGCCTAGATCATCATGGCCCATAGCTCCTACGTGGCATCGATTGGTGGCTCTTCCACTTGGTGTCCTATGTGCATGTCATGTCCTATGAAAGAAGGAAGACCCAGGCTGGAGATCCCGGTGGGGGCACTCTGATGGTCAAGTCAGTAGATGATCAAGGAGAATAGATCCTCCTCGATGGATCCCGAAGTGGTCTCCACTCTTAGAGGTTTTGAGAAATGATGGAATAAGGGTCAGGATCGAGAAGGAGGGCTTAAGCAATGATGGTCGTTACCGTTGGAACTCTTCTAGGGAGTCCTATGAAAGAAAAGTGTCCTAAAAGCCAATCTTTGTAAAAGCATTTTTGTAATCTTCCAACTATTGTATGACATTGTTATATTACTAAAGGCATTTTCTTTCATCATAACGGTGAGACCTAAGTTCCTATAAACCCTAATCTAAAATGTTCCTAGTCATTGGATCATCGATTCGGGGATCGATGCTTCCGAAAAGACTAGCTTATCCTATGTATGCTCTATGGAGGGGGTGGTTGGTCTTACAGCCACTTGTGCAGAGACACTAATATAAGGATAAGGGTGCTCATTAAGAAATGAGTTCACTGAACTAATATGCATCGAGACTATCTTATGGAAGTCTTACTACTTGTCAAAAGATAGTTCTCATAGTGGAAGTTATGCAAGTGATCTTTAGACCTAAAGTCACCATGGTTCCTTAGCACACTAAGCCATGTTTTGGTTAATACTCATTCGTTATATTGAGTCATGTACAGGGTATTCTCGGATATGGTGGAAGGTGTATGAAGGATGTAAGTGGACCAACAAGGAATCGATCATTCATAGCAAGAGGAACTGTTATCCCAAGTAATCTCTTCGATTGATGACTCAGGGAGTCTTTGATCAAAGTAGGATGAGATTAGAAGTGGTTTATAATCAGTCATCAGTAGAGTCTTCATTATTGAATAGAGATCCAAGAGTCCTTCTTCCAGATAATCACTAATACAGTGATAAAGTACACTTCATGCCCTTCCATTTGACATCCATTTTGCATAGCTTTTGACTAGGTCAAACATATGAATGGCATGGAGAAATGTGGCATGCAAAGTAAAGAGTCGTAACTCTTGACTGTTGGCGCAAAGAACTTTGGCACACAGAAAGGACAAGAGTCTTGTTGTCTGCCAATCACCTAAGCCAGATAAAGTCCAAGGGACTTTATCCTCATCTCCACACCCTCTCAAGTGGGCTTTGACCGGTCAATAAAAGGAAGAGTTTGGTGGAAATAACTTGGCGCAAATGAAGAGCTGTGACTCTTAATTTGGCACAAATATGAGAAGCAGAGTCCTTCTACTTTGGGCAACTTCTTATCACTGGTATTTTCCATGAAAAGCCATGTCCCTTAGCCCTCTTAAAACCAGTATTTGACATGTGTCAATGGAGAATTCGGCAAGGAACTGAAGAGACAATAAATCTTGTCTCTTGGCGCAAGAAGGGACATGCTGCTTCATGATAAGATTCCTCATTGAAGGGTCTTATTTGATCTGTGTTTGGATAGATCAAAGGCTGATAAGAGGCCATATCTGGTGCCCTCCCCTCTCTTATAAATAGCGATTGATATTTGTTCCGATGGGGATCATAATTCTCTTCTTTCTTACACACTTACATTATCACTCTATCCACCCCTTCTCTTCCTTCCTTTGTAAAAGGATAAGTCTTGTCTTAAGATAAAGTCCCCATTTTAAGACAAGGCTCTAGGAAGAGAATTTGAAAGTGATAGAAAGAGAAAAGGGAGGTTTTGGAGAGGGCTCAGAGTGCTCTACTGGAGAGAAAAGGTCTGAGCAAGAAAGGAAGGACTGCCAAAGGAAGAAGGGCCACCAGAAGAGTCCCAGTGGCTTAAGCAACCTACTAAGGAGAGCTTCCTAGTTTGATTCATGTGTGGATCACCTTTGGAGGGCTTGCATTTGTGAGCCTAGTGGAAAGAAAAGGAATTAGCATTCCAGGTATTTTTTATAACCCTAATTTAGTGACTTGTTAATTGTAGTGAATAAGAGATTTTGGGCTTAGGGTTTTCTAGTAGAATGAATTTTTTTTTTGAAATTCATTCTTCCGCTGTGCTAAAGAAATCCTAGAAAACCCAACATCCTGGTGTACTCTTGTTGTCCTCAGAGCCTTGCTAGTCTCCTACCCTTTCTCGCTTACCTTTGTTAGAGGCCCCTTTGAGTTTCTTATAAAGGAGTGGCATCTCCAATGAGGTGTAGAGCCCTGACCGGCACCCTCTAGGAGTCCCTCATGGGGGCGAGGTGTAGGCCTGTTCTTCCTCCCCCCTCTGGAGGAGGAGGATAGGATCCATAGCCTCCATCAGGGGAGGTCTACCACTGGCAGTGGTGGAGTACGGAGGAGTGCACATCCCTTTTATGATGGGTACATTGAGCACGCCACGGGGCCTAATACTCTGACAGGGCACTGCCCCTTTCTGGCATCATCTCGCCATGTTTGGGTAGGCCTGGCAGAGCACCGATCTGGAGGCAGACATTACAGGATCTGAATTTTTTGGCAAAACCTTCCTCTTTTGGGTGGTGCAAATGATGGGTTGAGGGGTGCGGTGCCTTGAGCGGAGTGTCCTCCCCCAGGTGGTGCCAACAGTAGGCTGAGGGGCCTGATGCTCCGATTGAATGCTCTTTCACAGGCAGCGTGCTCTGATACAATGCCATCCTATAAGGGTCACAGTCGGCATGCCATGGTGGGATGCCATTTCTCAAAGGTCCCAGGCGGCATGCCTTAGCGGAGCACCACCCCTCAGAGGTGTCAGCTTCTGCATGTAGTGCCAGGGTTTGGGTAAGGGTGGTGGCACCACTTGTTGACATCACCTACCCGTTCATACTAGGGGCACTCATGGGAAAGGCCACATTCCTTGGAAAGAATCCATACCTAACTCAAGGGGAAGAAGTTGACTTTGATCGAGGGATCGATCTCAAGCAGGGAAGCATGATCCCGGCCAAGGGCGCGACCTCGAGGGAGCACACTTTGGTTAGGGGCTCAAAAGCAAGAGCACAACCTTGACCGAGGGCTCGACTTTGAGGGAGCCCACTTCGTCCCGGGACTCGAAAAGTGAGAGCATGACCTCGGCCGAGGGCTTGACCTCGAGGGAGCCCACTTCGATCGGGGGCTTAAAAAACAAGAGCACGACCTCGATCGAGGGCTCGACCTCGAGGGAGCTCACTTCGGTTAGGGGCTCGAAAAGCAAGAGCTTGACCTCGACCGAGGGCTCGACCTCGAGGGAGCTCACTTCGGTTAGGGGCTCGAAAAGCAAGAGCTTGACCTCGACCGAGGGCTCGACCTCGAGGGAGCTCACTTCAACCTGGGGCTCGAAAACAAGATCACGACCTCGGCGAGGGCTCGACCTCGAGGGAGCTTACTTCAGTTGGGGGCTCGAAAAGTGAAGCACACCTCGATTGAGGGCTCGACCTCAAGGGAGCTCACTATGGCCAAGGACTTGAAAAGCGAGAGCATGACCTCAACCAAGGGCTCGACCTCGAGGGAGCTCACTTCGATCAGGAGCTTGAAAAGTAAGAGCCAGGGCTCGAAAAGTTAGAGCCAGGGCTTGAAAAGTGAGAGCCTTACCTCAACCAAGGGCTCGACCTCGAGGGAGCTCACTTCGATCAGGGGCTCAAAAAACAAGAGCATAACCTTGACTGAGGGCTCGATCTTGAAGGAGTTCACTTTGGTTGGGGGCACTCTAGATGCTCCCTTCGAGGTCCGCATCGAGGTGGCACATTCTGCCAGTGTGGCTGCCAGTTAGATCTGAGAGAGACTCCATGTGAGCAGTCTTACCATATCATGGTTCATAAAAATTTGTCAAATCCTAAGCACCCATCATATGCTAGACTTAATTAGCTTAAGTTCAATCATGATTTCCATAAAATCTCCTTTCTTTTATCATGCTACTGTGGCCACAGATTTAAGGACCTGGCCTATTAAGTCGCATAGGACTGTACTTCAACTATTATGACCGATAGTTCCCTATAAATATACTCATTTCTCCTACAATGAATCTATTATAACCAATGAACACCGCAAGGCCCTGAATGGTAAGGGACCATATTTATGTGCTATCAAACTACAACAACCATACTATAAGTAGCCAAGGCATCGTAGGTTAATGAACTACTTACACAACTACAGCATCGAGAGTCACTGACGAGTGAGTAGTCATTCATGTGACTTCTCATTACTTGGTCACATTTAGTACTGTTGATCTATATCAACCACTTATATTCTCACTTTAGTGTCTCTACACTATAAGCTTGAGACTCATATATCCGAAAGAGAAGCGATTTGTACACTGATCTAAACAGATCAATCATTGTCTTCATGATGATCCAACGACCATAAGCATTTAGGAGTTAACCTATAATGACACATATCTCAAAATCTCAACTCTTGAGAATATGTATCATTATCCATTAACTCAATGAACAATTCATAGACACAACACATATGATGGAAAAAAATAATGCTCAGTTTTATTAATTTGAATGAATTAAGTACAAAAATATATCATGAAAAAGATATAATGTGTCATGCCAAGTTGACTTCTAAGGCATACATCCAACACCAAGATCTTTCTCGTCTGCCCTCTTTTGAAGTTGATCAGGATCCATTTTGTGTACAAATTCTTAAGGAGGATGTATCAATTTTTTAATTTGTAATCCCCCGTCGTCCTCGTGAATCGCCATCTACTGAGGTCGTGCTTTCGAGAACTGAAGGGGACCAACTACCTGGTGGGATGTTTATTGAAGTGGAGCTCATGGACCCGGAAGGTGAAGGAAGTCATTCCACCAAGATAGAGTCTTGGAGTGATCCCAATGATCAACTAGTACTTAGTCATAATTTTTGATGCGGGACTAATATGCATGCAATTCTTTTTGTATATTTTATATGTGGAGTTAGGTGATTAATTCCCGAATTTCAGATCAAAATTAGTTGTAGGGAATTTTGTATGAATTTTTTAAGCCAAGCATGCAGATTAGAATCTAGAAAAGTATTAAAGAAGGATCGCCGGGGCTGAGAAGCCTCGGTTAGGGCAAGTTCTCCTACAATATAAAGACTGGAGGTAGAGGGGGTGTACCTGACAACGTCTGAAGTGCCCGATGAAGATCGTAGTGAAGGGATCTCTCGTTCCTCGATAGATGCGGCCTGGAAAATCGAGTCAAAGACCCGCGGATACCCAGCTTTCTGCTTGGTGGTCCGATTGAGGCTTGGCTGGAGTCGTTGGATTCGTAGAAACTCGGGGACCTGCAAACGACCTGTCAGGGGTTAGAAAACTCAAAGAAAATCAAGAAAATAAAAAAAAACAGCAAAGGGGAAAGGAATTTTGGAGTGGATGGCCAAGGCTCTGGAGGATTGGCTTGCGGCAGGATGATGATTGCAGCACCGGGAAGAAGAACTCTCCAACCCCTTTATGCACACAATAGGGTAATCACTCAAAGCAATAGAAGAACTCAAGGTTTATTTCATATATCAAAATCAATCCTCATACAATAGACTAGGTGATAAATCTTGGATTTACACGATTATTTTAAGTATTTTAGTTAATTATTGGTGCTAACATTCTTTTAATAACCTAATTTCATAATTAATTTGGACTTTCTTGCAAAACTAATTATTTTAAAAATATATTTGAAAAGTGTGAAATTAGAGTACGTTCATGAAAAATAGATTTCAAGTCAAAGCACCACACACCCATTTAAATGATTAATAAAATATTTAATAATTATAATTAATGATCATGGAATTGGTAAAATTAATAAGATTTAAACCCACCAATAGGTAGATCTTGATTTATGGAATCCAACGATGCAAACGGTACTTAAATCAGGTTTGAAATGAAGAAGTTGTGAATTTTCTAAGATTTTTGCACATATTTTGATGCTGCATGGTTTTTGGAGCCGCCGGTCCTTGTTTTTTTATTTTGCAATTTGGTTCACCGGCAGCCATGGCTGCCGGTCCACGGAATAGGCCATGGACCACGACCCTCCATAGGCACCGAAATTCATCGGGAAGCATGCCGGCGGTGTCCCTGGCCGGAGGAGAAGCTCCGGCGATGCTTTGACGGTCGGTGGCGGTGTTTTTCGACGGCAAAAGAGAGGAGGCAGCCCACGTTCCCCACGGCCACCTCCTCCACGCACGGCCAGCTCCTCCACGCGCAGCCACGCACCTCCTCCACGCATGGCCAGCTCCTCCACGCGCAGCCACGCATGCCCTCCACGGCGGCCACCTCCTCCACGCGCAGCCACGCATGCCCTCCACGGCGGCCAGCTCCTCCACGCACGGTCACCTCCTCCACGCACGGCCACCTCCTCCACGGTGGCCAGCTCCTCCACGCGCGGCCAAGCTCCACGGTGGCGCAGTCCACGGGCAAGCACTCCACGGACGCTGCAGGGCGGTGGCGTTGCCAAGCGATCTTCACAAGCGTTGCATGGTGGAGGAGAAGCTCCGGCAGTAGGCGAATGGCTGGGCGTTCTTCACGGGCAGCAGGGCGTTGCCGCGCTCCTCACGCATTCACGAGCTCCACGTGCATTGCCGAGCTCCTCCATGCGCATGGCCAAGCTTCTCCACGCGCTCCATGGTGGTTCCACGAGCTTGCTTGCCAGAGTGCTGTCTACGAGCCGTCCACGGGCACTCTCCACGGGCAATCCACGAGCGGCGTAATCAACGGAGCAGCAATGGGGCGGTCACGGTAATTTTTTTTGTCCCACATCGCTAGTGTGCAACAAGCTCCCCTCTCCGGTCAATTATAAAATGAACCCCAATGCACAAGATAGAGGGATCCCGGAGAAAAGACAAGGTACAGGATAAAGGGCATTGCTTGGGTTACAGGTTGGCTTTTGGGAGTGAGGTTTCTCAAAGGAGAGCGTGTCCCTACACCATCTTCCAGCCTTCTCTCTCTCTGAGATCAGGATCCGAAGAAGAAGATGCAGAGGAAGCCCAGTTCGCTCCACGGAGTATGAAGGAAGGAGCTATCTTCCCGACGAGGCTACGCCGATCTGTTCTTATCTTTGTTACTTATTTTGTTAATTTAATTTTTTTGCATTGTATCTAGACATTAAATTTCAATTAATGCAATATTTTTTTTAATTCCTGTCTTTCGTCTTGTCTGCACGTAGATGCTAGGATCTAAATAATAGATCCTAGTGCCAAGTTTACTTTTCCTGCAATTTTAATTTTTTTTTATATTTTTCGACTTCAAATATTTTTTTTTTACAAGATCAAAAAGATTTCAAATCCTAAACATCGCCTTCTCTGTGGATTCGACCCGACTCCTCTTGCTATGCATTTTTAAATATTTTAAGAAGTCGGATTTTAAACTGATAGCCACGGTGTTTTAACAACAACCCCGCGGACCTACCAAGTTTTTGGCGCCGTTGCCGGGGAGGGCATTAAAATAATAGTTTTTGATCTTTTTGATTTTTTTATACCATGCTAACTTTTCTTTTTCTTGCAGATTAAAAAAAAAAAGGGGGAGAAAAGCAGAAGAGGAAGGAAGTCTCCCAATCAGTAAACTTTCTTCCCTCTTTTACATATTAATTATTTTTCTTTTTAGTTTCTTTTCTTATCTCCAAAAAAAAAAAAAAATTCAAATTTCAAATTTTAAAAAATTCAAATTTCAAATTTCAAATTTCAAACAAAAAAATTTTTTGGTTTTCATTTTTTGATTCATTTAGGTAAATTTATCTTTTTCTGCAAAATCCAAAAAAAAAATCGCCCAGACATTTCATAATTTATTAGGATTAGAAACTTAATCCCAAAATTAAAAATATATATATAGCTTTAATTTAATTTTGTGTATTTATAACTTTTATTTTGGACATCCTATTGCATTTCATAATCTCATAATCATCTTAAGGGCACTTATCCATAAACAAGATAAGGTGGGGAGTTCAATACCCTTCCGTAGCCCACAAACCATCACCCCTCATTTTGCATACCTAAGCCTTCTAAATAAAATTAACTAGACGTCAGCCCTAAGGAACTCGAGCTCAATAGGACAGGGCACCCAGAAGAGTTGGACCGGGTCAAGATTAGTTGGTTGACTGCTGTCTAGGAAAGGGGTTCAGGGATTACGTCCCGAAGGAAGGTGGTTGGATCCGCTTACCTGGCCAATTTTCAATTGGTGTCTAAGGAAAGCAAAGAGGGAAACTCCATCGACCTTACCTTTACTTGGCCAGCTAGCTAATTGGTCTTTGACTTGGAGGGCTCCAAGGCGGTCTTGGAAGTTAGGAGCTGTCTAGAATTAGGGAGCCTAGGATAGAAATCTGTTTGATAAGTGTTTGAAAATAACAAAAAAATATATATATAAAATAAAAAAAAAAATTCCTCACATTTTTGGGTTGCACTGTTTCATGCACGGTAGAAGATCTCTATTTCCAGACCTAGTTGACTTCAACCCTGAAATTGAACGGCTGATCCATAGTACACCAAAAAATCAAATGGCTGGAAACCCAGAAGAACCACCTAGACAGATGAAGGAATACTTTATTCCTTCCACCTACAACCCATCGACTTGTATCCATTTACCTGAAATACCTGCTAGACAATATGAGATCAAGTCTGCCACAATCCAGATGCTCCCTTCCTTTTATGGGAATACCAACGAAGATCCTTACAAGCATCTAGATGAGTTTCTAGAAATCTGTTCTACGGTGAAGATCCAAGATTTCACTGATGATGCCCTTAGGCTAACCTTGTTCCCCTTCTCACTTAAGGATAAGGCCAAGTACTGGCTTGGCACAATAGGGAAACCAATTCGAACTTGGGCTGAAATGCAGCACGAGTTCCTTAAGAAATTCTATCCTATAGGTCGAACCAACACCATGAGGCGAGCCATCACTGGATTTGCTCAGCTTCTTGGTGAGACTTAAGGAACTCCTTAGAAAATGCCCACATCATGGTCTGTCTAAGTGGCAAATTGTCCAAGCTTTTTATGAGGGATTAGGAGACCAGTATAGACAGATGGTGGATGCATCTTGTGGAGGTGCATTCATGAGTAGAAGTGAGGATGAGGCCTATACCTTGTTTGAAACCCTAAGTGAAAATTTGATCAACCATGCTTCTTTGACTTCATATGAAAGATCTATTCCTCACCAAAAGCGGGCAGGGATTTATGAAATTACACATTCAAATTCCAATGTCGACTTGAACCTAATATCCCAAAGATTAGATACAGTCGACCTCCTTTCTCAAAAGTTGGACCAAGTCCTAGCCCTCAGTCAACAATCTCAATCTCCTGCACAATACCCATCACACCCATCACAATACCCATCACCCTCTAATCATCAGGAGATTTGTTCTATCTGTGCCAGCCCAACCCATCACATGAATGAATGTCCTACGGTTTCACAGTTACCACCTTTCATCCAAGAACAAGTCCAAGCTGCTCAAGGTTGCTCCAAGTCGAGTAATGACCCATTTTTAAATACTTATAACCCGGGTTGGAGAAACCATCCTAATTTTTCTTGGAAACCACAACAGACTCAGGTTCAGACCCAAACTCCTCCTGCACGGAACTTTCAAAATAGCCCCTCATACCAAAACTATGCCTATAATAGAGGTCAGCCTAGTCAACCTGCTCAGCCACCATATCAGCCACCATATCATCATCAGTCATCATATCAACCTCCTCAACAGACCAATCTGGCCGACGATAGGTTTGATCAACTTCAACAATTAATCATGACCCAACAACAATCTATCGCCAGGTTAGAAGTTCAAATAGGACAGTTAGCTGAATCTACTATGAGGAGAGAACCAGGTCAACTACCAAGTCAACCAATACCGAATCCTAGAAACAACCCACTCATTCTTCAGCCTAATGTTCCACCTAAGAACCCTCAATTTGAGAATGCTAAAGCAATTTCTGAGCTTAGAAGTGGTAGGATTCTTAGGGACCCATATCAAAACCAGGAGAGAGAGAGGCTAGTACTGATGCTAGCAAGAATGAGAAGTTAGAAGATGATGTTAGTACTGAGACTAACCATGCAGAAGAGCCTGAGCCCGGGACTAGTACTGATACTGGTTCCGATTTAAATGAGAAAGGGAAGAAGAGAGCAGATGAATTACCTGAGACTTATAAACCTAGAGTCCCGTTCCCTTCAGCCCTAGAAGCTAGCTTTTCCCGTAAAAAGCAAGGAGCACGCAACGAGGAGCTAATGGAATTATTCAAGCAAGTTCATATTAATTTACCCCTCCTTGATGCAATTCAGCACGTTCCAGCTTACGCTAAATTTTTCAAAGAACTCTGCACCCAAAAGTGTGAGCCACGAACCATAAAGAGAATCATTTTGTCTGAGGATGTAAGTGCAGTTTTGTTGAATCAATTACCTTAGAAAATGAAAGACCCCGGTGCTCCTTTGATTTCTTGTATTATAGGAGGCATTACCTTTGACCGAGCCTTGTTAGACCTAGGAGCTAGTGTGAACCTTCTTCCAACCTTGGTCTATGAAAAATTTGGGATAGGTGAACTAAAACCCACGTCAGTCATTCTTCAACTAGCCGATAGATCTGTCAAGACACCACGTGGTTTGATTGAGGATGTCTTAGTTAGAGTGAACCAATGTTATTTCCCAGTAGACTTCCTCATACTAGACATGGAACCATCCCAAGAGCTAAATCAGAATCCCAAAATCTTAGGTCGTCCATTCCTAGATACTGCCAATGCCAATATCAATTATAAAACGGGAGCTATGGATATTTCTTTTGGGGATCAAAAGGTGAGAATCAATATTTTTAATGCCTCAAAGTTTGCTCGAGAGGAAGAAAATTGTTCTGTGATTAGTTTAGTAGATGAGATTGTTGAGTCTGAATTTTCCTCCAATTTGATGGAAGATGACGAGCCTATTGCTGAAACCCAAGTCCAAGAGGTAAATGCCCTACTTGATTCACCTCAACCTTCACCACCTTGGTCAATGCAAACTGAATCCTTACCTGACCTAGGAACTGAGCCTTTGCACCCTTCGATTCAGGCCCCACCACAACTTGAACTAAAAACTTTGCCTGAATCACTTAAGTAAGTGTTTTTAGGACCTGACAAAACCCTGCCTGTGATCATTGCTTCTGACCTAACCATTGAGCAGGAAAATCAATTGATAGATGTTCTGAAAACACATAGGGAGGCCATAGGTTGGGCCACTACTGATTTAAAAGGCATTAGTCCATCAATTTGTATGCACCATATCTATACTGAGGATAGTGCCAAGCCTACTAGAGAAATACAAAGACGGCTCAACCCAAACATGCAAGAAGTGGTCAAGAAGGAAGAGATTAAATGGTTAGATGCTGGTATTATTTATCCTATTTCTGATAGCCATTGGGTGAGTCCTACTCAAGTCATTCCAAAGAAATCTGGACTCACGGTTGTCCGTACTGACCATGGGGATTTAGTGCCAACACGACTTTCTACTGGGTGGCGTGTCTGTATAGATTATAGAAAACTTAATACAGCTACCCGTAAAGACCACTTTCCCTTACCATTTATTGATCAGATCCTCGAAAGATTAGCTGGCCAGCAATACTTTTGCTTCTTAGATGGATACTCAGGATACAACCAGGTAGCAATCTATCCAGGAGACCAGGAAAAGACCACCTTCACATGTCCCTTTGGAACCTTTGCTTTCCGTAGAATGCCTTTCGGTTTGTGCAATGCACCTGCAACCTTTCAAAGGTGCATGATATCAATTTTCTCGGACATGGTAGGAGACTTCTTAGAAATTTTTATGGATGATTTTTCAGTCTTTGGAGAATCTTTTGAGAGTTGCCTCAATAATTTGAAGAAAATATTAAAACGATGTATTGAGGCTAATTTAGTTCTGAGCTGGGAGAAGAGCCATTTCATGGTTCGAGAAGGGATTGTTTTAGGACATATTGTATCTAAGAGAGAGATCGAGGTAGATAAAGCAAAGGTTGAATTGATCTTTAAACTCCCTCCACCCATCTCTATCAAACAAATTTGATCTTTTCTCGGCCATGTAGGATTCTATCGTCGCTTCATCAAAGACTTTTCCAAAATTTCCCATCCTTTGTGTAATCTGCTCGCCAAGGACATTCCTTTCAATTTTGATGAAGATTGTCTTAAGGCTTTTGAGTTTCTAAAGGAAGCTGTGACCCAAGCCCCAATCATCCAACCCCCGGATTGGTCACTACCTTTTGAAATCATGTGTGATGCTTCAGACTTTGCCATAGGAGCTGTCTTGGGCCAAAGGGTAAACAAATGTCCCATAGTGATTTATTATGCTAGTAGAACTTTGAATGATGCCCAAAAAAATTATACCACTACTGAAAAGGAGTTGCTAGCTGTGGTGTTTGCCCAGAAAAAGTTTAGATTATATCTTTTAGGTTCCAAGATTGTGGTTTATTCAGATCACTCGGCTTTGAGATACCTGCTCTCAAAGAAAGATGCTAAACCATGATTGATTAGATGGATTTTACTTCTACAAGAGGTTGATATTGAAATTCGAGACAAGAAAGGATCCGAGAATGTTGTAGCAGACCATCTATCTAGGATTTTAGTTGAAGAGTGTGAACCTGCATCAATTGAAGAATCTTTTTCAGATGAATATCTCTTAGCAGTTTCACATGCAAAGGCCCCTTGGTTTGCAGATATTGTGAACTACTTAGTGGTTGGACAAATCCCTGATGGCTGGTCCAAGAATGAAAAGGATCGATTCTTTGCTCAAATTAAATACTACTTTTGGGAAGATCCTGAACTCTTTCGAATCTGTGCTAATCAAATCATCCGTAGGTGTGTTCCTGAATCTGAACATCTGAGTATTTTGAATTTTTGCCACACCCTTGCTTGCGGAGGACATTTTTCTGGTCGAAAAACTGCGGCTAAAGTTTTGCAAAGTGGATTTTACTGGCCGACTTTGTTTAAGGATGCCTATACTTTTGGCAAAGAATGTCTTAAGTGTCAAGCCTTAGGACATATTTCAAGAAAAGACATGATGCCTTTAAATCCAATCTTGGTAGTTGAAATCTTTGACGTTTGGGGAATTGATTTTATGGGACCCTTTCCACCCTCTAATGGTTTTGAATATATTTTGGTGGCTGTCGATTATGTTTCTAAATGGATTGAGGCAATGGCTACACGAACCAATGATCATAAGGTAGTCATAAAGTTTGTTCAAAAGAATATCTTCTCTAGGTTCGGATTTCCTCGTGCCATCATTAGCGACGGAGGTGCCCATTTCACAAACTACCAATTTCGAATGCTTTTGCAAAAATATGGGGTCACACATAAAGTAGCTACACCTTATCACCCACAAACAAGTGGCCAAGTAGAAGTATCCAATAGGAAGATCAAGAACATTTTGCAAAAGACTATTAGGCCCGATCGTAGAAACTGGTCAGATCGATTAGATGATGCATTATGGGCCTATCGGACAGCTTACAAGAATCCCATTGGAATGTCTCCCTATAGGCTGATCTTTGGAAAAGCATGTCATCTTCCGGTAGAACTTGAACATAGAGCATATTGGGCGATTAAGCAATTAAATTTTGATTTAAAGCAAGCTGGTTCTAACCGGATGTTGCAACTGAGTGAACTAGATGAACTGAGGCGAGAGGCTTATGAAAACTCGCGTATTTATAAAGAGAAAATGAAAGCCTTTCATGATCAATTTATTTCTAAGAAAATCTTTAAGCCAAATCAACAAGTCTGGTTATTTAATTCAAGGCTTCGATTATTTCCTGGAAAATTGAGATCTAGATGGGATGGACCTTACATTGTTAACCAAGTTTTCCCCCATGGTGCAGTCAAAATTTATGATCCTAGGTCAGGAAACTTCTTTAAGGTAAATGGTCAAAGTTTAAAACCATACATTGAAGGAATATCAACAAATCGAACCATTGACCAAGTAACATTAACTGATCCACACTAAACTGAGCTGCATTATGTCTGGCTGAAGACATTAAACTTAGCGCTCGTTGGGAGGCAACCCAATATGTACTCTATATTAAAAAAAAAAAAAAAAAAAAAAATTTGCAGCCTCTACATTGTTCATGAGCTCCTCTTCTCAGGTATCCCTTTACATTTTTAGTTCTTTTCATACCATTAGGGACAATGGTATTTAAGTTGGGGGGTCGAGACAAATATTTTTTTAAAAATTTTTTAATTAAAAAAAATAAAATAAAAAAAATAAAAAATAAAAAATAAATAATAATAATAATAATAATAATAATAATAAATAAAAAATAAATAAAAAAAATAAAAATAAAAATAATAAATAAATTAAAAAAAAAAGTTTTCATGTGTCAAAAATAAATCTGGAGCATGATAGACTAGGAAAAGTAATAAGAGTTAGAGAGTGGTGCTAATGACTGTTAGCGAACCAAGAAGTAGACTAGCGTGTCAGACTTTTAGGGCCTACTTAGATCACCTAAAGGCTATTAGCACTTCCATTGCACATGCACGCTGACGAGACAAAGTAAGTATTAGTTGTAAGGATAATTGAGGACTTAATTATCACTAAAAACTGGTAATTGATATATATCCCAATTTAAAAAATTTTTTGAATTGAGGAAAGAGTTACCTACCTGAAATAAAAGTGCAAAACATAGAGTATATGTGGATCGCCCTAAACTTAGTAACCGGGTCTCTGCACCTAAGTCAAGTGTGGAGGTTCGCGTCAAACGGTGAAGGGAAGGCCAGGATGCTCAGCACAAAAAAAAAAAAAAAAAAAATCAGGTAGTGTGAAAGCTAACTCAGTTCATAAGCTTAATTTAGGGATGTATAGAAAATTAACCAAAGTAAGTGTTAATCAAAGATACATTTGCTCTTGCAAACTAGTACCAAAATGTTAAGTTAGTCATCACAAACACAAGTGCTGTAGATCTTTAGATGAACTCTAAAAAAGTTTCTAATTATGCTGACTGCAAAATTTATTTCTGAAACTCAATACTTAGTTAGTGATACTTGCTAGATCTTTTTACTTTCAAACCTCGATCTATTTTTGCAAAGGATGATCTTTGTGACACGTAGTTATACTTTTTGCATTGCTAAGGGACTAGCAATATTTAAGTTGGGGGTGTGATAAATCTTGTATTTACACGATTATTTTAAGTATTTTAGTTAATTATTGGTGCTAACATTCTTTTAATAACCTAATTTCATAATTAATTTGGACTTTCTTGCAAAACTAATTATTTTAAAAATATATTTGAAAAGTGTGAAATTAGAGTACGTTCATGAAAAATAGATTTCAAGTCAAAGCACCACACACCCATTTAAATGATTAATAAAACATTTAATAATTATAATTAATGATCATGGAATTGGTAAAACTAATAAGATTGAAACCCACCAATAGGTAGAGCTTGATTTATGGAATCCAACGACGCAAACGATACTTAAATCAGGTTTGAAATGAAGAAGTTATGAATTTTCTAAGATTTTTGCACACATTTTGATGCTGCACGTTTTTTGGAGCAGCCGGTCCTTATTTTTTAATTTTGCAATTTGGTTCACCGGCAGCCATGGCTGCCGGTCCACGGAATAGGCCATGGACCATGGCCCTCCATAGGCGCCGAAATTCGCCGGGAAGCACGCCGGCGGTGTCCCTAGCCGGAGGAGAAGCTCCGGCGATGCTTTGACGGTCGGTGGCGGTATTTTTCGATGACAAAAGAGAGGAGGCAGCCCACGTTCCCCATGGCCACCTCCTCCACGCACGGCCAGCTCCTCCACGTGCAGCCACGCACCTCCTCCATGCACGGCTAGTTCCTCCACGCACAGCCACGCACGCCCTCCACGGCGGCCACCTCCTCCACACACGGCCACCTCCTCCACGCACGGCCACCTCCTCCACGGCGGCCAGCTCCTCCACGCACGGCCACCTCCTCCACGCACGGACACCTCCTCCACGGTGGCCAGCTCCTCCACGCGCGGCCAAGCTCCACGGTGGCGCAGTCCACGGGCAAGCACTCCACGGATGCTGCAGGGCGGTGGCGTTGCCAAGCGATCTTCACAAGCGTTGCACGGTGGAGGAGAAGCTCCGGCAGTAGGCGAATGGCTGGGCGTTCTTCACGGGCAGCAGGGCGTTGCCGCGCTCCTCATGCATTCATGAGCTCCACGCGCATTGCCGAGCTCCTCCACGCGCACGGCCAAGCTTCTCCACGTGCTCCACGGTGGTTCCACGAGCTTGCTTGCCAGAGCGCTGTCTACGAGCCATCCACGGGCGCTCTCCACGGGCAATCCACTAGCGGCGTAATCAACGGAGCAGCAATGGGGTGGTCACGGTAATTTTTTTTGTCCCACATCGCTAGTGTGCAACAAGCTCCCCTCTCCGGTCAATTATAAAATGAACCCCAATGCACAAGACAGAGGGATCCCGGAGAAAAGACAAGGTACAGGATAAAGGGCATTGCTTGGGTTACGGGTTGGCTTTTGGGAGTGAGGTTTCTCAAAGGAGAGCGTGTCCCTACACCATCTTCCAGCCTTCTCTCTCTCTGAGATCAGGATCCGAAGAAGAAGATGCAGAGGAAGCCTAGTTCGCTCCACGGAGTACGAAGGAAGGAGCTATCTTCCCGACGAGGCTACGCCGATCTGTTCTTATCTTTGTTACTTATTTTGTTAATTTAATTTTTTTGCATTGTATCTAGACATTAAATTTGAATTAATGCAATATTTTTTTTTAATTCCTGTCTTTCGTCTTGTCTGCACGTAGATGCTAGGATCTAAATAATAGATCCTAGTGCCAAGTTTACTTTTCCTACAATTTTAATTTTTTTTATATTTTTCGACTTCAAATATTTTTTTTTACAAGATCAAAAAGATTTCAAATCCTAAACACCGCCTTCTCTGTGGATTTGACCCGACTCCTCTTGCTACGCATTTTTAGATATTTTAAGAAGTCGGATTTTAAACTGATAGCCACGGTGTTTTAACGACAACCCCGCGGACCTACCACTAGGGTCTTTAAAATAGACCCTTAGTCTTGGGATCCAAGTAAGGACACATTAGTCTTTACATAAGAATCCTACTCCTACTCAAACCCTAGCTAGAAAATAAGGAAGCATTAGGTAGAAAAAATTCCTAAAAATTCTCTTGACTTGGTCAACACTCCAAGGATGCCTAGGGGGGCGTGTTGGGCTTCTAGGAGCAGCAAGAGGCTGGCCCTAAAGGGGCTCGGGCACATGGGCTTGGGCCTTTGGAAGCTGGGGTGGTGTGGTAGCCAGGTAGCAGGAATATTCTTTGGTATCTTGCTTCTTTGGGGCTTGGACTTGGCGCCTGGGCTTGATTTCTTTGGGCTAAGATGCAGGTGGATCTCTGAAATCATGGATGCCCTGGTCTATGAATATATTCTGGCATCTGGAAGGGAATCTGGGCATCTAGAGGGCATCTGCAAGGAATCAGGATTTTCTAAATTTTCCTCCTGGGGTCTTCAAATCTTCAAGCTGGGTTGGACTTGGGTTGTACTTCCATGTCTTCAATCTGGTTGGACTTGGTCTTTACTTGTATGATGTGGTCTTGAGTCTTCAATATGGTTGAACAGGACTCAAAAAAATAAAATTAGCTCGACATGAGCTGACTAACACTAGACTGAACTAGCTCAACATGAGCTGACTAGTATAGAACTGAAATAATAACTCAAAAGACTCAAATAACAACTAAAATGGACTCAGATGGGCTAAGCCCTTATTACAGATGGACTCATAAATTATTGATCAATCCACAGAGGGTTGAAAAGCCTCTGTCTTATTCTGGTGTCTTTGGTGTCCCCACCAATTCTCTCAGAGTGGGAGGAACTCAACCCTGTCGAGTAAAGATCAGACTGGCTCACATATGTCTCGAGAAGGTCTGGGTTGAGGCATTGCAAATCCTCTCGAAAAATCCATGAATCATCCAACTCTGGCTGGCCTTGCCATCGGACCAGGAAGCGTTGATAGTCACGGCCCCGGGTCATGATGGCTTGATCATCCAGGATACGCTCGATCCATTCTCCTCTCTCAAGCCAATTTGTTAGTGGACACTCTGGGTTAGGGTCACTCACAATGAAAAGAATAGGTCCAAAGGCCTCACTAGGTATCGCTGCCGGTTCCCTATACTCAACCAGGTTTGTAATATTGAAGGTAGAACTAATGCCCAAATCCAAAGGCAAGTCTAACACCTAGGCATTTGATCCAACCTTCTCTATCACTTTAAAAGGTCCGGCTCTGCGAGCATGAAGCTTTTTTTAGGCCTAAGCCTAACCAAGATAGAATCCACTACATCAAATTCTTTGATCCATCTTCGGGAATTAGCCAGTTTGTTTAAAATTTGTGTAGGTGGTCAACATGCTAGGCACATGCAGACTCCTAACAAATGATTCAGAGGACTCAAACCTACACCTAACAGACTCGACTAAAGAGATTTATTAGGTCTTAACTACCACTTGGGCATAGGGGCATGAGTCATGGTTGATGGGTGACATGCAGAAGAAAATTTGCTAGTAACTCCTAATAGGTGCCAGAGGGTTTGCCAAAAGTAGGTAGAAAATGGGATGGGCTCTATGGATCCTTGCAACCTAGTAACCTCAACAAAATATAACCTAATAGTTCTAGACACATGAGAAGACTCAGGAAAGGGTAGGAAATAGGAAGTGGGTTCATAATTAGTTTGGTAGGGTGGAGAAAAAGGTTTAGTTGGATAAAGTAGGATAAAAGACAGGGTGTCAGGAACTAATCCTATACTAATGAGGTTAACCTTACGAGGTTGCGGTATATCTATGGGATTTACATAATGGAAGGATGGGTTATTATCTCAGGGAAGAGGTCCTTAATGGGAACTATAGGAGGAGGCTCATCCTGAGGGTACTGATTCAAAGAGATCAGGTCCTTAATAAATTATTCAGGTTCTTGTATTTTAGGACTAGACTCTATAATTTGGCTCTCTTCTATGGTTTCCTCAGGTAAGGCTCTAGCAGCAGTATCAAGGTTCTCTTCCTCTATTTGTTCTTCCACTATAGCTTTAGGTTGGATGTGGTCAAGGTCAACTAGCTCTGGGTTGGTTTCTACCTGGGTATCTACTAGGTCAGCTAATTCGAGGTCTTCTAAAGGTATCTCCTCTTCTCCCACATACTCATCCACTAAGTTCACAAAAGCTTCATATATTTTTGCTTTAATGTAAGCCTTGTCAATCAAAGGGATGGTAGGGGAAGGTCGACTAAGGGAAAATTGGCTAAGCCCCAGTTTCTGAGTATAGGCACTAATCCTAGTAGGTTCGAGTTGACTAAAGGGTAGTGGCTTACTACTGGGTTCATATTTGGGGGTACTAGTCCTATGGGGTTCAAGTTGACTAGGGGGAACATAACTAGTACTAGGCTGATACCTAGGGGTTATGGGCTCCCTGGGCTCATAGGACAAGGGTGCAGATCTATGGGTTATGGGATTATAGGATCTGGGGTCATAGGATTTGGGTTCAGCTCTATGGTTCTTGGGTCTACTGGGCTCATGGGATATGGGCTCATAGGTTCTAGAGTCATAGGATTTGGAGTCATAAGATCTATAGGTTGTGGGTATATAGGTTAAAGATGGCTCAGGTTTGGATCTAGTCTGGGTCCTCATAGGTTCAGGATTATAGTATGGGTCAGGATGAGGGGCTCTCCTAGGTTCAACCTTACGGTATGGATCAGGGTTTGGGGTCATCCTAGGTTCAGTATCATAATAAGGGTCATGGCGAAGGGTTCTCCTAGGCTGGGGAGGTGACTCAAGTTCTGGTTCAGGTTTGGATCTGGTTTGGGTCCTACAGGTTTTCTCTAAGGTTCCTCGTCGGGCATCTAGTTGATCAAGTCTACGATTGAAGGATTGGACTAACCTCTCTCCAAGGGCATCAATTTTAGCATCAAGATGATCCATGGATTTAGGGAGATGGTGAATGAGATTGGACTCCTGATCTAATGCTCATGCAAGACTCGATCAGACCGGCTACAGCTGACTAGACGTAAAGTCCAAAACTAAGGGCTCAATCAGAGTAGAAAACTACCTTATAGTAACCCTGTACTCGGCCAGGCAGGTGTAAGGGGAGTGTTAGGTCCCTGATTGCCAATCCTATACACCAATCAGAGATTGGCCAGATAGGTGGACCAGCACACAAGCCCTTAGGGACTGAATCCCTAAACCACCGTTCTAGACACCGAGCACAAAGCACACACAAGTTAGCTTGACACAATGATCTGACACTTAGCCCGAACCCGACCAGTTGGTGTCCCTAGCCCACTAGGGCAAATTAAGTCTAGTTAATTTCAGGTTAAGGCATGGGACCGAATGCAAGGGATGTGGTTTTGGGCTAAGGAGAGGTGATCAAATCCTCCCCCCATCTGATATAGCAAGAGTGCCCTTAAAAGTAAATTATGCAATGATGGCAGACAGATGAGGATGCAAATTAGGGTTTAGATGTTTTTGGTATTTTTGGAGAATATGTAATTTTTATTTTGGTATTTTCTTAAATAGAAGAAAACTTGCAAATTATGGCCTAATATGTAGGAAATATACTAAAATTAAAAGATATGAAATAAACCTTGAGTTCTTCTATTGCTTTGAGTGATTACCCTGCTGTGTGCATAAAGGGGTTTGAGAGTTCTTCTTCCCGGTGCTGCAATCATCATCTTGCCACCAGCCAATCCTCTAGAGCCTTGGCCGCCCACTCCAAAATTTCTTTCCCCTTTGCTGTTTTTCTTTATTTTCTTGATCTCCTTTGAGTTTTCTAACCCTTGACAGGTCGTTTGCAGGTTTCCGAGTTCCTACGAATCCAACGACTCTAGCCAAGCCTCAATCGGACCACCGAGCAGAAAGCCGGGTATCCGCGGGTATTTAGCTCGGTTTTCCAGGCCGCATCCGTCGAGGTACGAGAGATCCCTTCACTGCGATCTTCACCGGGCGCTTCAGACGTTGTCAGGTACATCCCCTCTACCTCCAGTCTTTATATTGTAGGAGAACTTGCCCTAACCGAGGCTTCTCAGCCCCGGCGATCCTTCTTTAGTACTTTTCTAGGTTCTAATCTACATGCTTTGCTTCAAAAATTCATACAAAATTCCTTACAACTAATTTTGATTTGAAATTCGGGAATTAATCACCTAACCCCACATATAAAATATACAAAAAGAATTGCATACATATTAGTCCCGCATCAATTTTGTTTCCCCATTTTTTGATTTTTATAATCATCCTCTTGTATCCTTCAGGTATTCTATTTAGAAAGTAATGAAACTTGTCTTTATCCTTTTGTATTATCTCTGCTTGTGTTTGAATGATTAACTAGCCATCCCTTAGTCAAAATTTTGTTTCCCCATTTTTTGATTTTTTTATAATCATTCTCTTATATCCTTCGGTCATTCTATTTAGAAAGTAATTTTGTTTCCCCATTTTTTGATTTTTATAATCATTATCTTGTATCCTTCAGGCATTCGATTTAGAAAGTAATGAAACTTGTCTTTATCCTTTTGTATTATCTCTGCTTGAGTTTGAATGATTAACTAACCATCATTCTTTCTGAACTGATCAAAGGACTTTAGGATTTTTGTTTGACTATGATTCATGTGTAGATTATTCAAGAATAGCCGGGGCTACAATCATTGATTGCCTTTTGGGTTCTGACCTCCTATGGGCCAATCATTTGGTACCATGAGTGTTTGAATGCTTCTGGACTCTGATCGATCATAGATCATTGAAGCTTTGGTTGATAGCATATTGGTTAGCCTCGGGTACTTGAACACTTTTGGGCTCTGATCGATTATGGATCATTGAGACTTTGGTCAATCGCATGTCAAATACTTGGAGCTAGGGACATTTATTTACCTTTAGATTCTGACCAAGCATGGATTGGTTATTTAGAGCCATAGGCACTGATCACCTTAAGCTCTACTCGAGCATGAATCGAGCACCTAGAGCTGGGGGCATTTATCTATCTTTGGGCCCTGACTAAGCATGGATCGATCATTTGGAGCCATGGCTATTGATCACCTTAAGCACTTAAAGCTAGAGGCCTTTATTTGCCTTTGAACTCTGGCCGAGTATGGATTGGTCATTTGGAGCCTTGGGTGGTAATCATCTTGAACTCTGCCTGAGTGTGAATTGGGCACTTGGAGTTGGGGGATTTATTTGCCTTTCGGCTCTGATCGAGTGTGAATTAAACATTTAGAGCCCTTGGAGTTGGGGGCATTTATCAATCTTTGGACTTTAACCGAGCATGGATCTATTATTTGGAGCCATAGGCATTGATCTCCTTGAGCTCTGCCTGAGCATGAATCAGGTACTTGGAACTGAGGGTATTTATTTACCTTTGGGCTCTGATTGAGTATAGATAAGTCATTTAAAGCCATGGGCACTCATCGCCTTGAGCTGTGTCTAAGCATGAGTCGGGCATTTGGAGCTAGGGGGCATTTATTTGCCTTTGAACTCTAATCGAGCATGGATTGGTCATTTAGATCCATAGGCACTGATCTCCTTAAACTATGTCCAAGAACAAATAGGGTACTTGGGGTTGCGGGGCATTTATTTAACTTTGGACTCTAACCAAGCACGGATCGGTCATTTGAAGCCATGGGGACTGATCACCTTAAGCTTTATCTAGCCATGAATCGGGCACTTAGAGCTGGGGACATTTATTTGCCTTTGGGCTCTAACCGAGCATGGATCGGTCATTTAGAGCCATGGGTGCTGCTTGCCTTAATTCATGCCCGAGTATGAATCGGTTACCTAGAGCTAGGGAAATTTATCTACTTTTAGACTCTGACCAAGCATGGATCAATCACTTGGAGCCATGGATGCTGATTGTCTTGAGCTCTGCCTGAGCATGAATCGGGCACTTGGAACAGTTGACATTTATTTACCTTTGGGCTCTAACTGAGCATAGATCGATCCTTTGGAGCCATGGGCACTGATCACCTTGAGCTATGTTATAGCATAAATCAGGCACTTGTAGTTGGGAATATTTATTTGCCTTTGGGCTCTGAACGAGTGTGGATTGGTTATTTGGAGCCATGGACACTGATCACCTTATTGATGCTTTGATTCCTCTAGCTCTTGAAAATGCCCCACTGTTAAGGAGCACCACTTGACATGGTATTTGGTTTTCAAGGTGCTTTGACTGGATATGTTTCAAATGAGATGGGTCCTCCTAGTACTATTTACGAGAAGATGAAGATGGATGGAGTTCATTACTGCCCCTAACACTCATTCCCAGCGATATTCACTTCCCATAAGGATGATGTCACTGGACTCTCATTGGATGTGTGAGTGACGAGCTCCCATCGTGTTCATTATAAAAGGATAGATGGGGGCATCGGGTTTCTGTAATTCCTTGCTATCATGTTGCTGAAAATACCGAGGAAGCCACAGCACTTAGCCTCCGGTGAAGGTGCTTGGGTCGCAGGGTTTCCTAATCTAAAGGATGGGTTCTCCCTAGGGGATAGATTCCATGGATGTTCGGTGCCATCGCTTATCAATTGACAGGTTTAACTGCTGGTATTGTATCTACATCACTATATTTATAATCAGTCATGGACTTAATGCGAGTAGGAAGGCTCAAGTTGCATGCCGCATCATCTATACCTTCCTTAGGGGGCTCCTCTACTTTACTAGAGAGGCATACTGGAAGTCCCCACTATAGGTTGTAGGTGGTAGTATTGGCCTGAGCAGGTGTGGGAGTTCACTTCCTTGAATTCTAGTAGGCTTCCTCCACTCGTCGATGAGCTTCCTCCTCTCGATGACTCCTTGCCTCACTTTCTTGGGTCATGTTCTTTTTGTCACACTGACCCACCTGAAGAGGAGCCATGGTCGCCCCCTCGAACACCCTTGCTTTTATGGCACAGCACTTGTCGGTGATCCCATTCGGTGCACTTGACCTCTCAAGGCATGCAGAGGGCAGGGCTTCCTCCCAGCTTTATAGAAGAGCTCGGGAGTTTTGGAGTCCCCCAGTTCTTCGATGGGCAACCCCATCATTTAGCTTGTATCTTAGGATTCTGGAATGGTGTATTATCAACTGGGAGGCTATAATTCCCTGTAACTTAGCTACAAGGCTACATGCAATTTGAATAAATTCTTTATGCTCATCTCTACATTTTTGCTTATACTTATTTATTGCTAATGTTGCATGCAAATTGTGTTGTTTTTGAATAGAGGTAATTGATCAGTGTATACTTTCTGATTGTGATGCTTTCAAACCAAACACATTTTCAATCACCTCTAAGCTTTTGAGCTTCTCCGATAGGAATTCTATGTTCAAGGGTTCTCAGCTTCTCCGATCGAGGGTTTACCTGATGGTCAACCAAAAACTCTATCCAAGCATTGGTCCTTTGATGGAGGGTTCCTTTAATTGACCAATTTTAGAATTCAAGTGTGAAATGTCAACCTAGTGAGTACATGGGTTCCCAACCAGGGATCTTCGTCTGATAAATCTCGTTTGTTTTGAAGATATCCACTTGAGAACCCAAGAGGAGTACATTCCTCCTACTAGTAAAATTTTAAAAAGAGTGACTTTCATTATTATGTAGAGAAGATTCACCATTGATGGTAAATTCATAGGTTGGAAGAGTTCCACGGTCAAAGTATGGGAGTACCATCTAGCTACTTCAGCCAATAGGTTTTTGGTTGGACAATCTCTTCTACCTGATATAGGCCCTCCCAGTTTGGCAAAAGTTTACCTCTTTAACCAGGCTAGGAGATCTCTGCCCGGCGTAGTACCAAGTCATCCACTTAAAAAGCCTTGCCTCAAACTTTGGCATTGAAGTAATGTGCGACTTTGTATTGGTATGCTACCATCATGATGCATGCTTTTTCCCTAACCTTGTTGTTCAAGTCTAGGTCTGCTAGTCACCTTTCTGAATTAGTCAACTTGTCGTAACTTGCAACCCATGCTGAGGGTACTCCAGCTTTGACAGGGATCACCGCTTCATCCTAAAGGTCTGGCTGAAGGATATTTCTCCTGTTAGAACCCTTAGTGTTATCCGATATGTGCAAAGTACATGTTGGAGTTTGTCGATCCATGAAACTTTAGCTTTGCTAATCCTCTTTTTAATTCCTTGGAGGATGGCTTAATTGATAACTTTAGCTTCCCCATTGGCTTGGAGATGAGCTACCCAGGTTAGGTTGTGTGATATCCCTTGGTCTTTATAAAATTTCTCAAACGAGCTCCAATGAACTGTTATTCGTTATCAGTGATCAACACCCAGGAAACTCTAAAGCGGTAGATAATGGCCCTCCATACAAAATCTATTTTTTAGATTCAGTGATGCAGACTAGTGGCTCAACCTTCACCCATCTTGTGAAGTAGTCAAAGGTGACTAGTAAGAATTTGCATTGTCTCTAAGTTGATGGAAATGGACCAAAGATATCCATCCTCCATTGTACCAAAGGCCATGGGATGCATATGGGGATGATCAGTACAGTCAGGAGATGCTGAATACTTGAATTTCTTTGACAAGCATTACACTTCATGATAAAGTTCTTGCATCTTGCTGTATGGTCAGCCAGTAAGAGTAGCTTGTATGCTAGCACCATTTTTCCTATATGATCTCCATAGATCCTTTCATAAATCTCTCTCAATGCATATTCTGTCTTAGATGGTCACAAGCATCTAAGAAGAGGTAGAGAGAATGATCATTTATAGAGCTTCCCCTCTACACTAAGTATTTGGAGGACTTTTACTTGATATTGCAAGCCTCCTTCTGATCTGTAGGAAGTCGACCATTCTTCAGAAAGTCGATCAGTAGATCAATCCAGCATGGCTCGTCACCAAGTTGCATAACTTTAGATAATTCCTCGATAGTTGGCTTTTCAATTTGTCGAAAATAGGTTCCTCGGAGAAGTGCCATTAGTATAGTGGTCATTGCTTTGGCCAGTAAATCCACTTGAGAGTTATCTTTCCTTGGGATCTGTTGAATTGCAAAATTATGGAAGTTGCTAGTTAGTTCTCTAGCTCTCTAGAGATATTTGATCATGTTTTCTTTCCGAGTCTCGAAGTCATCCTTAACATGGTCGATGACCAATTGGGAGTCATTATAGACTTTCAAGTTTGTACTCCTAGTTCTGTGGAAACTTCGAGCTCTGTAATCAAGGCTTTATACTTAGCTTCATTATTAGTTGCTGAAAATTTGAGACATAGGACATGCTTGGTAATGATTCCGTTAAGATTGACGATGACAACACCACTCCTGATCCTTCAAAGTTAAAGGACCCATCTGTAGTTATGTATGCCCTAGAAGCCAAATTGGCTAACACAATAATTTTTAGGACATCATATTATACTTAATCAAATTTTTATCAATAAAATTGAATATTTTTTATTTATATTTTTGTATGTCTATGAATTATCCAGGGAGTTAATGGATAATGATACATATTCTCAAGAATTGAGAATTTGAGACATGTGTCATTATAGATTAACTTCTAAATGCTTTCAATCATCGGATCATCGTGGGGATAATGATTGATTCACCAAGATTGGTACATAGATTATTTTCTTTTTGGATAAACAAGTCTTAAGTCTATAATGTATAGACACTGGAATGAAAGTACAAGTGGTTGTTAGAGAACAATAATATTAAGCATGACCAAGGAATGAGAAGTCATAGGATGTCTACTCACTCGTTAGTGACTTTTTGAGTTATAGTTATTGAGCAATTCTTGTTAGGAAATATGTCCTATAGCCAATCAAATAGATTATAGATGCTTGAGCTCTTTAAAATTTATACATGAATCATTAATGAAATAAAAGTTATTTTTGGCACTTATCTCTTTTTGCATCTTTTTTTGGACTCTTTTGAGATAAAGTCCTTATAACTACTTCAATTCGATAAAGGAGGATTTATTAAGTAGTTTTTAAACATATTCGCAACCAAATGATATATTGTTACCTAGGACGACAATGTTTATCATAGGTCATTCTATACCATATAGGTTGGTTGTCATTATAACCAAGAAGTGTAGAGACACTTGATGGCATGTAGGTGAGTGTAAGTGGACATTGCACCAAACATGACTAACTTTATTGAGTCCTCTACTATCGAGAGTATCTTACAGAAGGAAATAGGTATAAATATCCCTTCAACCTGAGATAACTATGATGACTTGCAAATAACTCATTATACTTAGATATCGGACTATATGGATTTCTACACTGCATATCATATTAGATCTTGTTTAAAATTTATTAGAATTGTTCTAAATATATATTTTATATTTAAAATAGTTTTAAAATAGATTCACTTTTGCTATAAATTTATAAAAAAAACCATGCAAGAAATTCTAGGTGATTTCCAATATTGGTATCAGAGCGATAGGTGTTCATAATATGATATATAGATGTAGAACCTTACATGTTAGATATAATCTTATCTGAGTAACTGCTTTGGATTGGGTTGATCACCATGATTGTCTGGTCATAAAAAAAAAATAGGGTTTAAATGCCTTCCTTCTCATTCGATGGGGTCTCCTATGGCATGTCGAGGTGCCGCTTGTGATTATTTTCCATGAATAAGTAAAGTGAAAGAAAAATTTTTAAAATTATTTTAATAATTATATTTATTTTCTAATGATTTAATCTTCATTAATTTATTATTATTGATCTGAAATTACTGTATTAGGGTTTTTTTTATGTTTAGAATATGAATCATAAAATTAATTTTGGCATATGATTGTATCGTATGGTTGAGATCTAAAAATGTTTAATATATATATATGATGGACATAAATTGTTAAGATCTAAAATTTAGAAAAATTAATGTTGATTAATTACTAGAATTAAGAGGTCTAAGATTAGATTTAAAATTATGAATTAAATACTAATCATATTTCATAAATTATGGGCTTCGGTTAAGTTGAATCAGGTTAAACAACCGAGTTAGTCTTAGGATTAAAATTTAGAATAATATGGACCTAATAGAGAATTGGATTTAATCTAATCAAAAGTTGATTAGGATTAGATCAAGTTTTTCTCTAGATCAAATCTATAGTAATAGTTTGATCAAGTCCATATTATAACAAATAGACCTAATTATGGCTTAGCGATCAGACCTGAGTCCTTAGGCTAGTCTAATTGAATCTGATGAACCAATTGGTATCTAAGGTAAGTATGGCATTTTGATCATGGCCATTAATTAGGGCTACCTCTTATCTGGCCAACTTGTTTGGTGTCTAAGAAAAGATATTAATGGTAGAACCCTTCCATTGATCTCACTTACCTGGCCAATGTGGTCAATTACAATTTAATCAAAAAGCTCATTGATTCGAGTTAAACCATGTCAGTAAAAAGATAGTTTAACTGATCTAGGTTCTCTTGGATTAATATGATTCGATCCTCGTGACTTGAAGAAGTCAGTGGGAGGATTGTTGATTAGTCCATGCCTTATTCTCTTTTCTCTAATTAAATTATTTAAAATTATTAGACTCTTAAGTGAAAAAATTATGGAGATAATTGAGTCATGGCCTCCTATTAAAAGAGTGATAATGAGTCTAATAGTTAAGATGGTCACTGGAGGTCCAAAGACCTGGTGCTCATCTAGCTATTGGAATTATTATTTATATTATGATGGCTTAGTCCTTCTTTCTAAATGATGGTTAGGTTGGCCGGTCAAAATCGAGCTTGGGCATCATTGGCTAGAAGCTTTCGGTCTTGTCATGTTAATGGTTAGGCCTAACCAAGACTTCCAATGATAGCCCAAAGGCTTATTGATTAGTTTATAAGGCAAAATTATTATCAAAAATTTTTTAGAAAAATAATTGGTTAAGAACCTACATTGATACACATGCATGAGCTAGCCAAAGTCGGGCTTATATGCAATCTATTGGATTCTGGTACCCACAAAGAATTAGTGCAATTCCTGAAATTAGAGATAGAGGCTATCAATTTGATAAAAAATGGTGAAAGAATCTTTAGACTAAAATCCAAGTATTTAGGATTAAATGATTCATATACTAATTAGGTCTTGTTCTCCTTTCAAATTAATATGGCCACCATGTTGTCGCTCTGTTTATTGGTAGATAATGAAAAATTAATGGGATCCAATTTTGATAGATAGTATCGAAAGCTAAAAAGAGTCTAAGAACATGAATGGATTCTGTATGTACTGACAGATTCGGCACCTAAGGAGCCAGCTCAAAATGCTCGTGGGATGGTCCAAGACACTTATCAAAAGTAATTTAGTGACCGAACCATGATCCATTGTATTATGCTAGTATCCATGAATGATGAAATGAATCATAAGTTTGATGATGCTTAACCAGAGGACATACTTCAAGTATTCAAAGAATCCTTCGGCACTCCCGATGATATTGAAAGGTATAAAACATTTTGTGCCATTTTTAACACAAGGATGAGGGAAGGGGCCTCGGTCACTGATTATGTATTACACATGATCGAACTGATTGAGTGCCTGGGCAAACTTGAATTTTCCTTGCATGAATAGTTGGGAAAGGATGTTATCCTTAATTCTTTGTCGAAATCCTGTATTGACTTCTTTGATCATTATAAAATAACAAGGCTTCTAATAAACTACCATGGTCTGTTGGGGTTATTATAGACCTATGAAAAGGATCATTAACTCCATAAGGGATTGGTGAATATAGTGGAAGGATCGATAGAACATCATCCCTTTAAGAAAGGGAAGAAGAAAACTAAGAAAAAGGTTTAAAGTTCTCTTGTGACTAAGCCAGGTCAGACTAAAAAGTTGAAAGCTGACCAAACTTAAGCTGAATGCTTTTACTATAAGAAGCAGGGACACTGGAAGGAGAATTATCCTTTTACATTGCTTCGCTGGACTCGAACAAGCCAAGGAAGAAGAAGAACTAGCAAGATATTGCTAAACAAGGTACTTAAATGATAATACCTTATAATTTTATAATTTATGATACTGCTACCTGAGTATTAGGTACCGGAAGCCCTATTAATAGTTACAACTCATTGCAGAGATTTCTAGTCAGTAGAAGATTCAAAAATAAAGAGAAATTCCTGAATGTTAGAGATGGAAGATCTATTCCAATTCTAGCTTTAGGAATACTCAAGTGTGTTTTTGATTCTAGTGTCATTGTTTTTGATTCTAGAGTTCCTCAGGAAAGGAATTAATGCCTTTAAAGTTAAACTTGAAGAAGTTCGATAGGTGGAAAAACTGACACAATAAACTAAACCAATTCAATAGAATTCGAAGCCTATTATGGCGGCAACCTTAAGGAGATCTGGTAGGGTGCCGCATCAATCGAATAGATACTATGATTTCTTGATCTGCGATGGTGATCCTATTGAACTTGATGAAAATAATGATGATTCGATCACCTGCATGGATGCAAGTAGAGTTTTGACTCTAAGAAATGGATTGAAGCTATGAAATCCAAAATGGAGTCCATGAAAATCAAGTATGGACACTTGTTGATCACCTAAAAGGGTAAATCCAATAGGGTGTAAGTAGATATCGTTGGCATTATGGTATAGACTATGATGAGATATTTTACCTATGGCAATATTCAAATCCATTTGGATCATGCTTGCGATAGTGGCACATCTTGATTATGAAATTTGGTAAATGGATGTGAAAACAACTTTCCTAAGTAGAGAGCTAGAAGAAGAGGTATATATGATTTATCTTGAAGGTTCATATCCGTAGATGAAATAAAGGTGTGTAAGCTTCAAAGATCCATTTATGGTTTGAAGCAAGCATTTCGAAGTTGGAACATACATTTTGATAAGGAGATTAACATATATGGCTTCGTTAAGAATGGAGAAGTGCCCTGCATATATAAATGGGTTAATGGTCAGTTATAGTATTTATTGTTTTGTATGTGGATAATATTTTCTTAATCAGGAATGATATTTCTGTATTATATGGAATAAAAGTATGGTTGTCTTCTCAATTTTTCATGAAAAACTTGGAAAAAGTATCCTATATCCTTGGGATGAAGGTCTATATGGATAGATCTAAAAGATTGCTAGGATTAACCTAGTTCACATACATTGAGACCGTGCTAAAGTAGTTCAGCATAGTGAATTCTAAGAAAGGCTATCTTCTGATAAGCTAGGGAATTAATCTCTTAAAGAAGAATTGTCTGACTAGTCATCAAGAGAGAGAGCATATGAGTAGGATTCCATATTCTTTAGCAGTGGGATCTATTATTAAGCTATGACATGTATGAGACCAGATGTGGCATACTCACTAGGAGTAGTGAGTAGATACCATCAAATCCAGGTAAGAACCATTGGAAGGTCGTAAAAACCATCCTTAAGTATTTAAAAAATACTAAGGATCAGTGGCTCATTTATGAAGATTCTGACTTAAAACTAGTCAATTATATTGACTCGAGTTTTCAGTCAGACAAGGAGATAGTAAGAGTATATCGGGTTATGTTTTTATCCTAAATAGAGAACTATCCGCTAGAAAAGTTTCAAGCAACACATTATGGCTAATTCTTTACACGAGGCAGAGTATATTGTGGCATCCAATACTGCAAAGGAAGCCATTTGGCTGTAGAAATTCATCGTCGAGCTTGGAGTGACACTCTCCATTGATAGCCCAGTTCTCTTATATTGTGATAGCACTGGGGCCATAGCTCAAGCGAAGGAACCAAAGACTCATCAATGGACCAAGCACATTCTGCATCGCTTCCATCTTATCTAGGAAATAGTAGATCGAGAGAACATTGACCTTCAGAAGATCGATGGAAAGGAGAACTTAGCTAATCCATTTATTAAAACTCTCAGAATCAAAGAGTTCGATGACCACAAGTGAAAGATGGATATTCGATACTATTCCAATTAGCTCTAGTCTAAGTGAAAGTTGTGAGGAAATATATCCTATAGCCAATCATCTGGGTTATAGATGATTAAACTTTTTATAATTTATATATAAATCATTAATAAAATAAAAATTATTTTTGGTAGTTCATCTTCCTTTGTATCTTTCTTTGGACTCTTTTGAGATGAAGTCCTTAGAACTACTTCAATTCAATAAAGGAGAATTTATTGAGTAGTTCCTAAATATGTTTGCAACCAAATGATATGTTATTACCTAGGATGATAACGTTTATCGAGTATAGGTCATTGTATGCTATATGGGTTAGTATCCTCATAACCAAGAAGTGTGGAGATACTGGTATGGCATGCAGGTTAGTGTAGGTGTACATTACACTGAACATGATCAACTCTATTAAGTACTCTGCTATAGAGAGTATCTTATAGAAGAATATGGGTATAAGAATCTCTCCAACTTGAGATCACCATGGTGACTTGCAAACAACTCATTGTACTCAGATACCGGATAACCTAGATTTCTAATCCAGTAATAGAAGGTTACTGGATGCAGTTAAGTACTTGTTAAGTTAGTGATGAGTCAAGATGGGGTTGACCATTCTAAGGTATTGGAGAAATGCTCTACTGTGTTTCAATTTAGCAAGACCTTGGCTAGGAGAATCCTTATGAGGAGTCACAAGATTTAGCAGGTTGAGACATATTTGAATACATTATTTAGAGTTGGTAGTTAACTCTAAAATCATTCTGATAATTAGAGTCTAAGGGATGAATTATACAGAACCATATGTTTGGGTTCTTGAATATTGCTTCATGAACATTTGACCTATCTAGCCATTGGGCAGCTTTATAGAAAGTCATATTAATTAGTTTAAAATTTGGTTCCTGGACTACTGACTTAGTATTTGAATCTATAAGGTCACACACATAAAAAGTTTTTGACCATTCATGATGGCTGATTAATGATTACAAATCAACCAGTGACAAAATTATAAATATGATAAATAGTTAACCCTGAATAAATATTATAAATTAATAATTAATTAATAATTAATTAATAATTAATTAATTATAAGAAGATTAATTATTAGTTTTATTGCTAGTTAGCTTAATTTAATTGAGCAAAGAGATTTAGATCAAGTCTAATTGAATTTAGTTCAATTGGGTTTCACCCTATTAGATTATTCGATGACCTAATCGTTAAGGATTTTTAATTATAGTTTGATTCAGACTTGGGTTCAGTTAATTTCAAATTTAATTAAAATTTAATTAAGTCTAATTGAAATCTAATTAGATTTAGTCCAAGTTGATTAAATTAGTTATAACCAAATTAGTTTTGGTTTCTAACTAATTTTGGTCAAAACTTGGTTAAACCCTAACTTAGTCCAACTTGCTTTCTTTTCTAAAAATTTTCCATGCCTTCCTAGAATTTTTTTAAATTATCCATAAAAATATTAGTTTTTTTTCTCTCTCATTTTTATTTAGATTAAGATTGGTTTGAATTAAATTTAGATTTATTTGAATTTAATTGGAGGAGTTCTATTGGGAATAGGACACCCAGTCCTATTCAAACAACATCATCTTATCCTAATCTAATCCCTTCTCTAATCAGTAAAATTTGACTTTAGTTTTTTATTATAAATGCAACATTAAGAGACCAATTATTGTGTAAAATCTAAAGTGAAATTACCAAGAAAATAAGAGAAAATGGGGCATGAATTTTGGATGGGTGTGAGAGGTTCTTTTGGGAGCAAGGGTTGAAGGGAGAGAGAAAATAAAAGAAAAATAGTTGAAAATGGTTTTTTGTTTTTTGTTTTCTTCTTTCTTGATTTAGACCTCTTCATCATCTTTTTGGATTTTTTGGAAGGCTTAAAAAGATCTAAGAAATAAATTATTTTCAGCCATTTAGTAGCCTTCATGTGGATCTAGCAATCCGAGAAGGTTGATCATGTCAGGGTTTCATGTGAACGATTCATAGAGGTCGGACATCCTATTCAGCTATGAAGTGACATGGAGAGCCCTTACCATATGCTATCAACAGTGGCAATCATCAACCCATGATCAGGTATGAAATTAGATTTCATATTATTTGTAGATTTGGTTAATAGCATGCATCGAGTAGATTGATGCATGTTGATTTTATTTTCTATACTATATCATGTTATGATTTTATTTAGAGATTGTTAGAATTATTGTAAATGCATGTTTTCTATTTAAAATAGTTTTAAAACAGATTCACATCTACTGTAAATTTATAAAAAGGATTATGCATGAAACCCTAGGTGATTTTCAATAGTTCCAAGACCTGCAGTGCCTCAGTTACACATAACAGGGTTGTTGTAGTTTGACAAGCACATAAACATGGTCCCTAGTCATATGGGGCCTTGATGTATATGCTGGCTATAGTATATTGGCTATAGGAATTGGGAGTGCACCTATATGGGATTTATCAATATCGATAGTAGAGGAATAGTTTTATGCAACCTAAGAGGCTGAGTCCTTGAGTTTGTGGCTACAACAGCATGATACTGGAAAAGAGTTTCCATGAAAATTATGATTAGACTCGAGTTGATTAAGTCTAGCATTTGATGGATGCTTAGGGTTTAATGAAAAACCATGACCTACTTCCTGTCAGGATTTTCAATAAAGAACTTGATCACATGGAAACTATACCTAGGGATTTACTTTTTTATCCTGCTAGGTTGCCACTATATACTGATAGATATTTTGGTAGATTGTGAGAGCTCACTAGGATCGTTTTTATATCAATGATCTAAGTTAAGATTGAGCTAAAATTATTTTAGTTTAGTGAAGGAGTTTTAATGATACTATGATAGAGATCATTGTATTCTTATTACTAGATAGAGTAGAACCTGAGAGGTTACATATAATAGGAGCCGACCCGACCAAAGTATAGATCTATGTAAAGTTACATATTTGGTACCTATTAATTTTAGTACCTATCAATTTTGGCACCTACTAATTTTGGTACATACTGAAATTAGTACTTGCTAATTTCAACACTTACCAATTTTAGCATGATAGATCTTTTTATAAATATTACAATAATATTTTACTTTATTATTTGACTTAATTAATTTAAATTTAAGTATTATTAACTTTATTTAAAGTTAATAAGATTGGTAATTCAAGTTTGACTTAAATTTTTGACCAAGTCAAAGCAGGTCAACAGCCTTTTTGATTTTGGTTCAATCTAGGTATGAAAAGGGTTTCTAAAATTAGTCAAAAATAGTCAAAATTGACCAGAAGCTAGGAGACTTAGTTGATCATATCTCTATCTTATTTCACATAAACACCAAGAGGAGGGCGTGGAATTGCCCGCCTCCTCTTGGCACGCACGATGAGAAGAGAGAGGCGCCAAGTTGGTACCCCTCTTATTTATCCAGGGCTCTCTTTCCTTTTAGATTAGGCTAGAATCTTATCTGATTTGATCATTATCCAAATTAGATTATAATCTAATTTTATCTAGCTTTTTAGTGGCATTTTTTAGAGGAATTTTTATGGGGTTATAAGATGCACATAAATAGCCTACGTAGAATTAATTCTATCACACATTCCTTCCAAAATTTGTTCATATTTTTTTTTTGTCAATGAAAAATCAAGTTCTATAACTCTATAAAAAGCTGAGAGTTCATAGATTCTAGAAAAAATATCAAAAAATATTATTTTATTTTTCTAGTATTTAATTCCTTGAGAGAATAAGAAAAGGTTGTAGAATTCTGGTTTAGACTAGAAGACAAGGTCCATCTCTATGCTTAAAGAAAGACCTGCAGGGATCTAGCAATCTAAGAGTCTTGGTGATTTCATCAGGTAGGCTCCGTGTAGATACCAGTAGAGGCCAAGTGCACGCATGGCTTCGACGGATCCCATCAGATCTGGTTGATCCGATAGATCAAGTACAAGAAGAAGGATTTAGTGATATAGATAATCCTTCATCATGTATTTTTATTAAGTTTAGACTTGATATGTTTTTTATTCTATCATATCAATGCATGATAAAGATGGTTTATGATTAATTTTTAAAAATTGCATGTCATGTGAAAGTTATTTTTTACGTTTTTGCTTCCATTGTGCCTAGGAGTTGGCCTTTGCTAGTTATTCGCCCGGGGGTTGCTGGCTAAGCGCTCTCCGAGCAATTGGCATGGACTTACAGATACCTTTGGATGCAGGAGTTGGCTTTTGCTGGTTATTCACCTGAGGGCTTCTGGTTGAGCACTCTCTGTGCAATTGGTGTGGGCTCGCTAATGCCTTTGGGCATAGAAGTTGACCGTTGCTGGTTACCCGCCTAAGGGCCACTGGTTGAGTGCTCGCTGAGTGGTCAGCATGGGCTCACTAATGCCTTCGGGCATGGGAGTTGGCCTCTGCTGGTTATCCACTCGAGGGCCGCTAGTTGAGCGCCCCATAAGCAGTTGATGTGGGCTTGCTAATGCCTTCAAGCATAGGAGTCGGCCTCTATTAGTTATCTACCCGAGGGTTGCTAGTTGAGCACTCCCCGAGTGGTCAGCATGGGCTCGTTGATGCTTTCGAGCACAAGAGCTAGCTTTGGCTAGTTATCTACTTGAGGGCTTCTGGTTGAGCACCCCTTGAGCAGTCTATGAGAGCTTGCTGATGCTTTTGGGCATAGGAGTTGGCCTCTGCTAGTTATCCGCCCGAGGGTTTCTTACCGAGCACTCCTTGAGCGATTGGCATGGGCTCGCTGATGCCTTAGGGCACAGGAGTCAATTACTACTGGTTATCCACTTGAGGGTTGCTAGATGAGCACTAACTAAGCGATTGATGTGGGCTTACTGATGCCTTCGAGCACAGGAGTTGGACTTTGCCAGTATTCACTCGAGGATCGCTAGCTGAGTGCTTCCTGAGCGATTGGCAGGACATGTCTGAGTGGTCGATCACTCATTTGTAGCAGTCCTATTTATCTTATAATGGCTTGATAAAAATAAATGGTCGGTAGCTCATGCCAGAGATTATTCTAACTAACTGATGGATTATTTCTATTATTGTGGTTCCTATATCCCTGGCCTGATCATATCTTGTACTAACAACATTATCTTCTTAAGTTGTTAAACAAAGTTAATACATTTATTAGGTTCGATATGGCATAAATGCTTATGAAACAATCTTTTTCCCTACCCTTATGACACATGGTGGCCAACTTATGACATCTCATGCTCGAACCGAGCCTTTTCATAAGTGTATGATATCCCATGGCCTGATTATAATGCCTATTGGCCTTATGACATGCCATGCCCGAACCGAGCCCTTTCAATATATGATGACATCTTATGGCCCGATTATGATACATGTTGGTCAACTTATGACATCCCTTGCACGAGCCAAGGCTTTTCACTAGCTTCTGGCAAATTTATGACATTCCATCCCCAAAAAACTCCTCGAACCTAGTCTTTTTAGCATCTTATGACCTCTCGTCCCTAAAATACTCCTTGAACCAACATTTTTCATGTACTTATGACTTCCCGTGGTATGCATATGATACCTAGTGTCTAGCTTATAACATTTCCTTGGTGCTATGGCAACCTATGATCAATCCAATTTACTTCAAATAAATGCCATCCAATCATTTAAAATAATGGAAATATTCAAACCATAGTAAATAAAACAAAAGTGAAGATTCCATTGTATTATGACAAAAATGCCAGCAGGCTACTACAAGATGGTCACTAGAAGTTAAACATGCAAAAACAAAATGAATTTCATTACAAAGGGTTGATCTACTCCATCTCCCAAGTCCATGGATTCTGCCTTGCCAGTCAGGTGATCCTCTTGGACCTCCAAATCCTCCAAGGGCTCTATCTCGAGGGATGGCACCCCGTGAGATGCATGGCGAGGGATAATAAACTTGGAAATTGATACGGGTCCTTTTGAGTTTTCGTAAAGAATGCGCCCACATACATCTTAAAAGGACGTAGGCACGAGAGATCGAGATATGGGTAGATAATCCCGATCAAGTTCCTAAAACTATAGTACCCGATGCAGTGCCAACGTTAAACACATCGTGTACCTTTTCTAAAATATAATTGATCTCCCAAAAATTTTTTCATGTCCATTGAGCCCTCGTCTCATGATGGCACATTGCCGCTCGAGACTACCTACCCGACTAATGTACAACCATTGCTAGTTGACTCAGTTCAGCTTCAAGATCGATTGCCATGCCCCTACTCATCATGTGCCACATACTTGTTTGAGGCGATCCACTCAGTTGAGGAACAATCATAGCAAGGTGCCTCGTAATGGCCTTAGAGCAGGTCACCGTACTTTGCCCCTTAATGACTTCTCGAGGCTAGCAATTTTCTCCTAAGCCTTGCACAGTTTATCTTGAAGTTGCACTGTTCAAGCTGTCAACTCTCATCTCGTCCCCCCGGATGTGAACAATGACTCCAGGGCTAAGATCTCTTCTTGAGCCTACCGGTCACCTTGGCAGCTACGTTCCATGTTGCCCTCTTGACAATCTCCAATAACCTCTTTGACTCATCAATAAACCTTGCTTTTTGAAGACATGCACTTTAGTCTTTGATCAGAGGTGTTCAATTTCCTCATTCACCTCTCTAAGCACATATTGCATCTTCTGTAGTTTTTATTTTTTGATTAGAGGCTTTCTTGTTCACCATTTTGGCTTTTCTCTCTAAGCCATTGTATAGGCCCTAATTTCTATGGCCTTTGGGAGAGGTTTGATGATGAGGGACTCGCTCGATGAAAGTTTAGAACCTTGAATATAATCACACAATCAAACAAATGATACAAGACGGGAAGAAAAAATATCATTTCATTCCATCAGTGAAAAGTTTTTACATGGACAGAAAAGAAATAAAAAAACTACAAAATGATGCAGGAGGGGCTAGCTATCCTAGACCTAATGACCATCTATTAAGATCAATAAATAAAATTAAATAGGTAATTAGAATAAATAATAGCATATATTAAAAATAAACAGGAATTAAGCTAATTTAGATCCAGTCAAAATTAAGGTCCGATCTATGAAGTAATCCGATCAACATGCATAGTTAATTATTTCAAGATGTTGGATCGTTAGTCATTAAGAAATGACCACTAGGCTAGGTTAATTTAATTCAATTAAATCAAATCTAACTAAATTAAAGATATGACAATTAATAAAATAAATTTCTAGCAATGAATTTTTTAAATTCTATTCCAAATCATGAAAAATTTATCACCAAGCATGAGATGTTATGGAATCCTGGAAAAGGGAGATCAACTTGGGAGTAGTCAAGGTGGATGGCGATGAGTTCATAAACAAATTAGGCAGGAAGTCTTCGGACCTAGTTCAAAAAAAATCATGAGAAAATCAGTTAAGGTAGAGAATAAATAGCTCAATAAATCTAAATTAGAAATTGGTGTGGGTTTCTGGATTTGCTATAACAACTACTCCTAGATCATACACATGATTTTATGATTCATGTGATCAAGTTACTCAAAGATCAAATAATGGTGAACCCAAACCAAGTCTTCCTTTTTTTTTCTTTTTTTTCAAAAATGTCTTGAAGTTGGCAATAGAGGAATGGATTCTTCTTTCATGATTGTACCAAAGGTCTTCGATCTAGTAGAGGAGAGGTTGAATAAGGGCACCAGCTCAGAGGTGGATGGAACACCACATTGAAGTGCTAGTGGTGGAGGGTGGCAATGATTGAAAGATGGCTTATCGGAGGAGTTGTGCAGTAGCACGGGATCTTGGACCATGGATTGGCAGCATGGCAGCACGAATAGAGGGGTTAGCTCAGCACTGTTGTGGCACACAGGAGGTGAGGTAGTCACTCGATCATGGGGAAGAGGGGTTCAGCCTAGATGGGAAGGAGGAGAAGGTCATGATGATGATGATGGAAGGGTCACACGGGCTGGTGGGAGTTTCAGGGGATCTGGCAAATGGGCTTGGCCATGGGGCACTTTGATTTTGGAGGAGAGATGGCGATTAGGGGCGGCAGTAGTAGATTCGAGCAGCATAATCGACGATGCAGGAGTCCAATTATGCCTTTCCATGGAGCTTGGATGGAGGCAGGTGGTTCTTTGGTCGACAATGGCGGTGGAGCATGGGAGGTGTGGAGGTGGGATGATTCGATGGTGGGCTTGGTGGTCAAACGTGGATAGCACAGTGGTGGGATGGCCTGATTAAGGGGCTTGGAAGAGGTCGGGATTTGGGATCTTAGGAGTTTGGATAGTAGGAGGCAGAAGATGAACATGGAAGAGGGTGAAGAGAGGAAGAAGAGGAAGTAAAGAAGAAGGGTAAGAGAGGAAGTAAAAACATAGAAAAAAGAAGAGAGAGGAAGAAGAAGTTCCAGGAAAAAGAATTCGTCGGGAGAGAGAGGAAGAGAGAGGAAGAGAAGAAGAAGAGGAGGGAGAAGGAGTAGTCGAAGAAGAGCCAAATTTTGTTTCCAATAATTTCTTGACTACTAATTTCCTGACTACTTTATTCTAATGATAAGATTTCTTTAAATAAACTATAGACCCTAGCAAGTTAGAGACCAATTTAACCAGAACTAGGACTCTAGACCAATCTAAAATAATTAGACTAATCTAAAATAGATTCCAAACTAATCCAGTTTTCATGCTCTGAGATCTATGCATGAGTTAGAACCAAAATAATAAAAATAAAAATAATATGGCCAATCCCCGTATACCCAGATAAAAAATAAAAATAATTACATATGTCTGCTCAAAGAAATCTGGGTGTGCATCAGTGCTGGGCAATGTCCTCATCATTTTCTTGAGGTGGGGAGAACTTGGCTCCATCGAGTCAGGTTCCATATTACCCTGAAAGTCTTGGACAATCCAGGAATCCTTCGACTCCAGCCTACTCGCCAATGAACCAAATAGCCATGATAGTGTTAACCCCTTAGTGAACTTGATCTATTCATCTAGGATGCGATTGATTTTATCATGCTATCTCTCAATTTGGTTTATGGGTACTAAGGAGGAGGGTCACTCATAAAGGATGGTACATGCTCAAACAAATTACTGGGTATCAATGCTGGTTCTTTATATTCAATTAGATCTGATAATTAAGAGTTGGATTAATTCCATAGCCAGATGGTAGTTCTTAACATATGTATTACATCCACCTTTCTTTAAAATCTTGAATATGCTTATTTCTCGGATATGTAGCTTGCAAATGGTTTATGATGGAAACTGCTCAGGTCTGACCCTAATCATGATGTAATCATCCTTTGTAAAATCCTTGACTTGTTAATCAGAATCTGTAATTATTTATTTGATTACTTATATTAATTTTATTACTGATCTCTTTATGCAGACTCTTAAATGCTCTAGGAAGGATGATGCTAACTCTAATACTCTAGTATGCACAAGTAATGCGATGTATAATAATAATATTATTTTATTTTTTTTTTTTTAAGTTGGGCACTCATTATATTTTTTTAACTATCAAAGTCCATAACTTATTACCGATAAAAGGTCCACATCAACTTCGGTGCCTAATCCACTTTGCATCTTATGACAAAAGTATAGGCCTGAAGGAACTCAATTCATTTTCCAGATTTTAGACTCAAATTTTTCTATGAATTTAAAACTCTAAAGGTCTTATGGTTTGAATACATGATAAATTCTCGTGGAAGCAGATAATGCCTCCAAAACTTAAGAACTTGGACTACAACATAAAATTCTTTGGGATAAACATAGTTCAATAAATATCTATGCTGAAGAAGGATAGATGGAGTACTTATCCAGGCCATATTATAGGAACTTGAGTGGTTACAAGTACTAAATCTAGGTGTGAAATATCATCAAGAGAGATAATATCAATGCAGCTATCATTATCAATGTTTTCCTTGTATACTTTATTATCTTGACTATCAAGGGTATGAAGAACAGCAGTGTTGTTCCCATCTTCAATTTCTTTAGGTTGGTTCAATACATATTTGTTGCCGCTTGGATTATCATGGCCCATAGCTCCGGCGCATCACCGTCGTGTCGGGTGCCTCCTTCTCCCACCGGGGGCGCTCCCTCCTCCTTAGGGGTCGGCTCTTCGACCTGCTCGGCCTGTAAAATAGGGGAGACCTGGACTGGGGATTCTGGCGAGGACACTCTGATGATCAAGTTAGTGGGATGACCGAGGAGAACAGAAACCTCTGAGATGAAGAGCATAGAGGACTCCGTCATCTCAGGGGGTGACATGATAAAGATGTTCAAATAATATAAAGAAAAGATAGCAATGCCTAAGCGGTAGAAAGAAGGAATGGAGAGTGGGGAGTAGGGAGGTTCTCCAGCCGGTTCGTTGGTCGCTGAGCTCTCGGGGGGCTTGCTCACTTGCCTCTCCCCACTCCTCCTGCATCTATTGCTTACCTTTCTTACCTCATACCTTGGGCGATGGCCCCTCCTGGATCGGGGGCTTGGTCCCGCTGTCCTTTTTGAGGTGCCCTCTCATGGTGTCTTCTCCGGAGGAGCTTGTCGCTACCCACAGCTTCTCCTTCTTCCCTCCCCCCTCTCGGAATGGTCCTTCTAGAGGAGGAGGCGATCCTTGGGCCTCTTGGAGCCTCCCCTTCACTCTCGGACTGGTCCTCCTTCCAGCCTTCGATGAGCTCTCTGAAGAGCTCTCTTGAGAGCTCTTTGAAGAACCCTCTCGATCCCCCCTTGCTCCAGAATTTCTCCTTTTTTCTCCCAACTCCCCCCTCTTCTTTTTTCTTGGGGGTGTTGTCTTTTTGCTTAAAAGGGGCAGGCACTGAGCCATCAAGCCCCATGCCCTCGCAAGGAGTTTCCATTCCCAAAGGGGCCACCTGAGCATTACAAGGCCTTTGGCTTTGACAAGATTCTCCTTCTGGGAAAACTCTAGGTCTCCGACTGTACGATTGTTGACATGGCTGCATGCTACAGGGCCCTGGATCTGATGGGACATACCTTGCACAGAGCATGTGGGCGGTGTGTTGCATAACAGGCATTGGTGGTAGGACATGTGCCACCTTCCGAAGGTTGCAGGTGGACAGGGACCTCCATGCTATGGTTGAATTCTTGTTGATCTTTCTCTCCTTCATTGCTAGCGAGAATTATGGCCTTGGTATGGTAGGGAAGGCCTCCCGGAGAGGTCCACCTTCGACAGCATGAGCTCGACCCCGGTCAGGAGCTGACCTCAGATGGAGGGCTCATCTTGTGAGCTTGACCTTGACTGGGAGCTGACCTTGACTGGTAGCTGACCTTGACGGGAGGGCTGGCTTTATGAGCTCTGCCTCGGTCGAGAGCTATCCTTAGATGGAGGGCTCATCCCATAAGCCTGACCTTGGTTGGGAGCTGACCTCGGTAGGGAGGGCTCACTCCATGAGCCTGACCCCAACCAGGAGCTGACCTCGATAGGGGGGCTCACTTCATGAGCTCGACCCCGGCTAGGAGCTGACCTCGACATTCAATCAGGGGTCGCATCTAGATGGCAGTCCCCACCCATGCGACTGTTGGCTGGCAGTTATGTAGGCTCCACATCAGTGGATGTCGCCATATCAGATGCCCCCCACTCTCGAGTCCGGAGAACAAAGCATCGCTCGGGGCGATGGGAGTAATGACCATGCTGACATGGAGGGACGTGTCTTCTGCGCCATCAATGCTTCGACTAGCCATGTCCCGAAGACCACATCTTTACATTAATGGGGTGTTGCACTCAATTTTTCAATGCAGAGATCATCAATGCCTTGGCTGGATTAGGGTGCCCATCCCATGAACCGAAGCATCGAGAGGCACCTGGAGCTAACACGTGGTGACTTCTGGTTGGCTGCATGGCTTTTAAAAGGCCTTCGGGCACAGGTAGCCAGGATTCCACAAAGCTTCCTTCCTTCTTCTTCAGCCCCCTTCTGGTTCTGGTATTGGCCTCCATGTTTGCCTTCTTCAATCCCTCTCCCTCGGCCTACACTTAGGGAGGGCTCTTGGTAGACTTCAGGATTTCAGCCTGAGGCTCGAAGGGCCAAATGAAGGCTCTCCAAGAGTGACTGGCCAGCATCAAGGTGTGGGCATCTGGTTCGGAGAAGAAATCCACCAAGCTTAAAACTTTCCCTTCATATGTAAAGGGGGAGATCCTTCAGTCGCGTAGCTGGGGTAGAGAAAGAGGTTGCCTCAAAAGCGGAGGCAGCTGGAGCCACCTCCCGATTCACAAGATCGGAGATCTTACAGGAGGAGGTGGTGGCCCGGATCATGGTCACTATGGCAGGGGCCACGGTCGCTATGGTGCAGATAGGACCATCCTGATGCGGAGCTGCTGCAACTGTCCTTGGAATCACAGGATCGATGAATTCTAAAGAGGACGGTGTGGTAGAGGCGAAGCTGATGTCGGGCTCTAGAGATCCGGTAAACTCCTGAGGAAAGGTGCCCTTCCATGGTGTGTCCTACACTGATCATGGAGGTTAAGGTCAGACTCCTTTGGCGAGCACCATGCAAACACTGAGGGGATATGCTTAGTGACCGGGCGAGGAGCGAAGATGGGGCTTCGGTCCATCCACCCTTCATCTTGTATCTTAGGATTTTAGGAGGTCTCCCAGCCTGTCGGAAGCCTCCATAGGATATAAGAGACTTTTGATCAATGAAAGCATACATTCCTTTATGATTGCTGTTCTATCTTTCTTCTCCTTTTTTTTGAGCTTGAATCTACTGCTCGGCCTCCCAGGCTACTGGGGGCCTCTTCTCCGAAGTGAGGGATGTTCCGATGAGGGTGGTTTTCTTTCTTCTTCCTTCGGTCGGAATGCTTTGTGTTCCCTTCACTTTGCTTGTCATTTTTCTTCTCTTCGGCTCGGACTGCCTCTCAAGAGTCCCTTTAGTTTGCCGAGCCATGAGTCAGGTGGCCGATGATGAGAATTCAAGGATTCCTCACCAACATCCCCGAGCTGTGAGCAAGGTAATCGGATGCAGGTCTTCCAGAGTATCCTGGCTCAGCTCGCTACACTATGAGTCAAGGGGTAGATGGTGGGACTTTTGGATTTTCTTGACAGACATCTTTGGACTATGAGTAAGGTAGTGGATGCAGGGCTTCATGAGTTTCCCGACTTATAGGTGCCAAACTGTGAGTTTCGCGGTAGATGGTAGGATTTCAAGAATCCCTAACTGTGCCTCAAGACTATGAGTGGGGCGACTGAGTGCGGGCCTATCGGAAGGACCCGGCTTAAAGATTACCTAGCTGTGGGCCTCTTGATAGATGGCGGGTTGCCCTATCGTCGCCTCAAGGTTGTATGCCTGGTCAAAAAGTACGGGCCCAATGGAGTGGGCTCGGCCTGAGAGTGCCGAACTATGAGTCGCATGGTAGGTGGCGGGTTGCCCTGCTGCCACATTCGAGCTGTGAAATGGGCTAAGGGTGCCGAGCCTCTCGATTCGCCATATTATGAGTCACGCGGTATACAGCATCTTGGTGCCGCCTCCGGGCTGTGAGCACAGCTATGAGGCTATGGGGCGTCGAACTTACGGGTGAAGCCAAGCTACAAGTTTCATGGTAGATAGCAGCTTGATGCCGCCTTCGAGCTATGAGCTCTGCTGGTGAGCGCGGGCCTGATAGAAGGGCCCGTATTGTTGAGGAGCTGCCATGCTGTGAGTCTCGCGGTAGATGGCATCTTCGTGCCGCCTTCGGATTGTGAGCATGGTTGAGGAAGGCGGGCTTGATGGAGGGGCTCTCATTGTTGATGTGGGTGCCGAACTATGAGTCACACGGTAAGTGGCGAGTTGCCTTACCGCCACCTCCAAGCTATGAGCTCGACCGAGGAAGGTGGGCTTGATGGAAGGGCCTGGCTTGTTGATGTGGGTGCCAAATTGTGGGTCATGCGCTAGGTGGCAGGTTGCCTTGCCACCATCTCCAGGCTATGAGCTCGCCTGGTGAGCACGGGCCTGATGGAGGGGCTCGCATTGTTGATGAGCTGCCGTGCTATAAGTCTTGCAGTAGATGGCATCTTGGTGTCGCCTTTGGACTGTGAGCACGGTTGAGGAAGGTGGGACTGATGGAAAGGCTCGCATCGTTGATATGGGTACCAAACTATGAGTCACGCGATAGGTGGCTGGTTGCCCTGCCGCCACCTCCCGGGCTTGAGCTTGGCTGGTGAGCATGGGCCTGATGGAAGGGCCCGTGTTGTTGATATGGCCACCGAACTGTGAGTCATGCGGTAGGAGGCGGGTTGCCCTGCCACCACCTCTGGGCTGTGAGCTCGGCTGGTGAGCGCGGGCTTGATAGAAGGGCTCGCGTTGTTGATGTGGGTGCCGAACTATGAGTCACGTGGTAGGTGGTGGGTTACCCTGCCGCCACCTCCGGGCTGTGAGCTTGATTGATGAGCGCGGGCCTGATGGAGGGGCCCGTGTTGTTGATGTGGATGCTGAACTATGAGTCACGCGGTAGGTGACGAGTTGCCCTGCCGCCATCTTCGGGCTGTGAGCTCGGCTGGTGAGTGCGGGCCTGATGGAGGGGCCCATATTGTTGATGTGGGTGCCGAACTGTGAGTCACGCAGTAGGTGGCGGGTTGCCCTTCCGCCACCTCTGGGCTATGAGCTCGGCTGGTGAGCGCGGGCCTGATAGAAGGGCCTGCATTGTTGATGTGGATGCTGAACTGTGAGTCACACGGTAGATGGCAGGTTGCCCTGCCACCACCTCTAGGCTGTGAGCTCAACTGGTGAGCGCGGGCCTGATGGAAGGGCCTGGCTTGCATCCACCGGACCTTGAATTGGATGGGGACATCCCTACACAGGTGAAATACGAAGTTGTGCGTAAAAGGGACTTGGATAATTGAGAAGAGGTTTTACATCACTGGTAGCGCTCTCTTAAATTGCTTGTATTCCAAGCCTATGAGCATCGAGAGGTGCCAGGATCGATGTGGTGGCAGGCTTCGCCCGGCTAGGCTTCGACCCCTTCACTGAGTTCCCTTTTGGGGTTTGTAATAGCACGCCCATCTGTGATTGGCAGGCTAGCCCCCAGAGGTCAAGCTCCATCTTTTCTTGGTTTGCCCTGCTACGAGCTGCACGACGGGTGGCACCTCGTTGCCATCTCTGAACTGTAAGCGAGGCTATGGTGCTTGCCATTTATGGTGATGCAGGGGCTTTTCTTGTAAAACTGTAACATAGTTTTCATGTTACAAAGGTGGTGGGAAGCAAAGTTACCCGCTAGGATTGCATGAGACGATGGAAGCCCCACACGTAGGGGCATGCCTGGATTTTGGGTCCAACCGAAGAGTGCCATGAAAGGCAGCGGGTGTTTGAGGAGCCCATGGACAAGAGCCCCTCTCTCCCTGTTCTTTGGGTAGGCCCCCGAGAGGGAGCTCTCGCGTCCCCCGCCTGCTCCCCAAGGAGATGGCTACGATCATTTCGTCGGTTGGAGAGCTCGGATCCACAGCCTTGGCCGAGATCCTCTTGGCTCCTGCCACCATCCCCCTACCTGATGTGCCAATCTATTGTCACTTGAATCATCATGGCCCCCAGCTCTAGTGTGTTGCTGTCGCATTGGGTGCCTCCTTCTCCCGTTGAGGGTGCTCCCTCCTCCTCGGGGGTCGGCTCTTCGGCCTGCTCAGCTTGCAAAATAGGGAAGACCCAGGTCGGGGATTCTGGCGAGGACACTCTGACAATCAATTCAGTGGAACGATCGAGGGGAACAGAAATCTCTAAGATGGAGAGCTTGGGGGACTCCTCGCCTCAAGGGGTGACATGATAAAGATGTTCAAATATTATAAAGAACAAGATAGCAATGCCTGAGTGGTAGAAAGAAGGAATGGAGAGTAGGGTACAAGGAGGTTCTTCGGCCGGTTCCTTGGTCGCTGAACTTTCGGGGCCCTAGCTCACTTGCCACTCCTCGCTTCTCCTGCATCTATTACTTACCTTTCTTACCTCATGCCTTGGGCAATGACCCCGCCCGGATCGGGGGCTTGGTCCCGGTGTCCTTTTTAAGGTGCCCTCTCATGGTGTCTTTTCCGAAGGGGCTTGCCATTGCCCGTGGCTTCTCCTTCTTCCCTCCCTCCTCTCAGAATGATCCTTTCGAATGAGGAGGCGATCCTTGGGCCTCTTGAAGCCTCTCCTTCGCTCTCGGACTAGTCCTCCTTCTAGCCTTTGGTAAGCTCTCTGGAGAGCTCTCCTGAGAGCTCTCTGGAGAACCCTTGCGCTCCCCCTTGCTCCAGAGTCCCTTCTTTTTTCTCCTAACTCCCCCCACTTCTTTTTTCTTGGGGGTGTTGTCTTTTTGCTTAAGAGGGGCAAGCGCTGTGCCATCGAGCACCATGCCATCACAGGGAGTTTCCATTCCCGGAGGGGCCGTCCGAGCAATACAGGGCCTATGGCTTTGACAATATTTTCCTTGTGGGAGAACTCTAGGTCTCCGACCGTATGGTTGTTGACATGATGGCATGCTACAGGGCCCTAGGTCTGATGAGGCTTACCTCGTGCAGAGCATGCAGGCGGCGTATTGTAGAACTGGCATTGGTGGCAGGACATGTGCCACCTTTTGAAGGTTGCAGGTGGATAGGGACCTCCATGCCATGGTTTGAATTCTTGTTGATCTTTCCCTCTTTCACCGCTGGCGAGAATTCTGGCCTTCGTATGGTAGGAAAGGATCTCCTAAAGAGGTCTGTCTTCAACAACATGAGCTCGACCCCGGCCGGGAGCTGACCTCAGACGGAGGGCTCATCCCATGAGCTCGACCTTGGCTGGGAGCTAACATCGGTGAGAGGGCTAGCTTTAGGAGCTTTGCCTCGTTCGGGAGTTGACCTTAGACGGAGGGCTTATCCCGTGAGCCTGATCCCAACTAGGAGTTGACCTTGACAGGGAGGGCTCACTCCATGAGCCCGACCTCGATCAGGAGTTGACGTTGGTAGGGGGCTCGCTTCATGAGCTCGATCCCGACCAAGAGCTGACCTCGGCATTCCACCGGGACCACGTCTAGGTGGCAGTCTCCACCCATGCGGCTACTGGCTGGCAATTATGTAGGCTCCATGTCAGCGGATGTTGCCACATTAGTATTCAACGTCTAGTTGTTCCTTAAGTATAGTGGTAATTTGAATTGTGTCATAGCTATCATCGATGTTCGCTAATTCAGGATTCACTATATAGATTTTTTCTTGAGGGTTATGTTTAGGATTTTCAATTTTAGACTTTCCTATAAGTAAAATGGATGGGCACTGACTAGCAGTATGATATAGTCCCTTGCACAAAAAATATTAAATTTTAGAATCAGCCTTCTTGATTGATTGTATCATAGGTCTAAGAGGGATATTCTTAATCTGGTTATTATTGGCTCAATTTTCTTTCAATTTTATAATTTTTAATCCATGCTCTTGACAAATGTTAGTCAAATTATCAATTTTTTTAGTGAGAGCTTGAAGGGATGCAGCTATTTGATTAGGATCTATCTTACTATCTAACTCTATGGATTCAAGATGGTATTTTGCTCCTGACCTAGTGGTCATACAAGAATCACAATTAAGCTCTCTATTAAATTTTCAAAATACAATAACTAATTTTTTCTAGAAATCTGGTACCAATTTAGAATTTGATTTTAAAATTGGCAAATATACCTATCTTCCTTTTCAAATCTAGTTTTCAAATCTATAAATTTTATAATTTTTGATAACCCTATTAATGAAAATTACCAAAAGAATAGGTGCTATACAGTTCTACAGGTTGTAGATTTTTGCATGCACAATTGGAAGATCCAAATCAAACTAGCATGAATCTTGAAGTCGTTTCATAAATTTTCATACATAGAAAATTTTTAATTTGAGTCTAGTTTTTATAGACATAAATTTTATAATTTTTTGATATTCCTAGAAATGGGACTTAGGGTTTGAACAGAGGTTGTCCAAAACCACTAACTATAAAATTCTAGAACAAAAACTGAGAATTTCAAGAATAAATTGGCATGGATTTTAAAGTAATTTTAGGAATCCATAATCGTGGAATTGTTTAGTTGTGAGTCTATTTTTTAAAAAAATAAATTTTATAATTTTTAGAGTTTTTTATGGACGCGATTTCTAAAATACTAAAGGGTGTGTAGGATATACAGAATGTTAAAATTTGTATTTTTTTTTTGTTTTTTATAATGCAAATATATCTAACCTAAACTAAGCTATGCACTGATACCCAATTTTGATGCAGAAATGGTGCGGGCACCAGACTCAGAAGAAGACTTCAGGGCTCCATCTGGATCTCTGATTAACCTTGCCCGAAGAATTAGGGTTTTCTGATTTTGTAATAAGGGTTGACTTGGTCAACTCAATTTTAGTCTTGAGTCTGTAATTTAAATTTTGTTGAGTCATGTTGACTCAGTACAAGTCCTAGTAGTGGCCTAGGTCTTCTCCAGGTTGGTGCCACCTTTTTCAAGTCAAGGTCCAGGGTGCCATATTTTTCTCCCAGGCTCAAGTAAGTGGGTGCCACACTCCCAGCCACACGCCAGAGTCCAGGGAGCGCCACATCTCCATCCCAGTGTCTTGGTCCCCATACCCAAGGGAGCAAGAATTTTTCTTGAAGCCAAAATCAAGGAGGCACCCCATATATACCTTAAAAGGCCAAGCTAAAGGAGGAAAGAGGCATTTCTTGGGGAGCACTTCAAGGGGGCGCCCAATCCATGCCTAAAAAGACCAAAGCAAAGTTAGAAAGAGCCATGACTTGGGGAGAAAGAAAAGAAGGTGTCCAAAAGAGTTGAGCCATGAAAGGAAGAAGCCAAAACTTGGGGAGCAAAACTAGGAGGCGCCCAAATACTTCCAAATAAAACCAAGCATGGAAGGAAAAATTTTTTTTCTTGAAGAGCAAGGCTAGGAGACGCCACCTACTTACCATTTGGAGCCGCCAATCAACACTTATGGAAGCTCTTGGCTGGCCATATGAGAAGGATTTGATTCTACAAGCCTAATTTGAAGATCCATCCTATTAGTCCCACATGGAAAGATGTAAAACCCTGACCTCTTGTAAAGGCCTATAAAATAAACCCCTCTTGTAAGTTTTAAAGGACAACTGATGAATGAATTCAATTTATGTGTGAGCAAACTTTGTGTTTCTCTCTTCCGCACTTGTATTCAGGTGTTGAGCTCCGTGAGGGAGTAAATCCGGGTTCCCCAGGAACCTTGAAGAGGTGTGAGATCTCCAACCCCAAAATCCTAGGTTAGCCACTTCACTTCCAAACCCTAGCCGCCCATCATCCTCTTCACTCCACCAAATCCTAGCCTACCCCATCTCTCACGGCCCCTTTCTCCAAGTAGAGGCCGACCACCAGCATCCAGGTCCAGTTCGGCTACTTCGAAGACAGAGCAAATCCCAGAGGAAATCAGATCAGCCTCCAGGAGAATCAGGATTTCAGCAACATCAGCTTTCAAGTTCTTCTATCTGGTAAATCCTTCCTTGAGTATCTGGTTCCATAACATGTTCTTCTTCTTTCCCAGATCTTGAGTTCAGGAGAAGCCAACTCTGCCAAAGGGCCAGTATTGGAGGATCCATTGCGAAGATATCTGAATCCGGGGATCCAACAATCTGCTCAAGAGAGTCCTTCCACTAAACTCTGTGAAGATCACTGCCTGGTCTGTAACCCTTCTCTTCTCGTTACTTCTATCCTGTTGAAAGTTCAGAGCGAAACCCTAGGTCTGGGAGTTTCTCAACCCCCAGCGATCCTTTACTTCTGAACTACTCTGATAACCTAGTTTCTTTAAATTGTGCTTTCAATTATTACATAGTTTTTTTCAATTTAGTTTAACTTTCCTTTGAGTCAAAGCCGACTTATAAAAATATAAAAAAAAAAGGAAAAAAAGAATTAGTCTTAATTTACTTCCGCATCGCATCTCTCTTTCATTCTGCATCAATTTTGGTATCAGAGCTTTCGTTCTGCATCAATTTTGGTATCAGAGTCCTGTCTAGGGTTTCTGACTTGCTTGCATGTTTTGAGTGTCTCTCCTTTTTACTTTGTCTGCTCGAAGTAGACTCCCCAGGACATCCGGTCCTAGGAATAAAGTGAAGTGCAAGCCTCCTCTTTCCATTCCACGGGGTGTTCCTAGGGTGTGTAGGGGATCCACTGGGTTACAACTTCGTAGCAGGAATTGTAAACGGGGGAAGCGTTCTGTTTTTAGTCTGTAACTACTCTGTTGCAAGAATTGTTTCTCATTATAGATAACTCTAAATTATGTGATTTTTATTTTGATGGAACCAGTATAATTGAATCTATTTTACATAATTTTACTGTGATTTATTGATTTCCGTGAAATTTTTGAGAGTTAAATTATAGCAACTCTATTTCTGTGTTTCTGCAATTCAATTATTTTGAGTGATCATCTCCTAATTCATCTTAAGGGCAATTGAGCATCTAAGATAAGGGGAGGAGTTGATAACATCTCCTTAGCCCAAAACCACCACCCATTCATTCGATCCTAAGCCTAATTTTAAAATTTATTAGACTTAATTTGCCCTAGTGGGCTAGGGACACCAACAAGTCGGGTCTAGGCTAGTGTTGAGTTAGTTTGTCTAGTTAATCTGTGTGTGCTTTGTACTCAGTGTCTAGAATGGTGGTTCAGGGACTATGTCCCGAAGGGCTTGTGTGCTGGTCCGCCTACCTGGCCAATCACTGATTGGTGTCTAGGATTGGCAATTAGGGACCTAACACTCCCCTTACATCTGCCTGGCTAGTCCCGAGTTACTACAGGCTAGCTTGCCACTCTGATTGGGCATCTAGTTTGGGCCCTAGGTCTAGTTAGCCCGTAGTCGTTTCAGTCGAGTATCATTTGGTGTGCTTGCTTGCATCATCATGTCCACCCGGAACAGAGTACCCTACCAACCTGGTCAAACCCAACCTGATTTAGAGGCCATGATTAGAACTCTTACTGAAAGTATGACCAAATTGAGTCAGGATATGACTGATATTGTTGCCCAGTTTAGAGACCGAGCACAGGTACTTGAGGAGCCTAGGCACCGAAATTGGACCCCTGACTCAGAATTTGGTAGACCCCAACCTCACCCACACCCAGAGCCTAGGAGACCATTATACAGGGATCCTGAACCTAATCATTGGAGGTTTAATCTAAGAGCCTATGACCATGATCTTGCCCCTGAGTCTAGCCCTAGGAGCCTATACCCATACTTGGTTGACTCAGAGAAGGGACCCGTTAGGAACACCGAACCTTATGCACCCACTTTTGATGGAAGACAAGAGACATATATTAAGTGGGAAGAACAAATGGATCGGTATTTTGAGTGCACTAACATATCGAAATTAGGACAAGTTAGGTTGGCCAAAATCAAGTTCACCAAACATGCTAGGTCGCATTGGTATGCTATTGAGCGTGAGTGTTATCAAAGAAAAGAGGAAATATATACTTGGAGAGATATGAGAAGTAAGTTGAGAGATAGGTACCTAGGTAGATCCTATGAGAAAAGACTTTTAGACCAATGGTACCAATTGCGACAAGGTAATAGGCCTGTGTCTAAATATATCGAGGACTTCCAGTGGTATGACATGAAATGCAATACCATTGAGATTGAAGCTCAGATCACATCGAGGTTTAGGGTTGGGTTACACCCAGACATCTATACGAAGCTATGCCTTGAAAAGACCAATAAGTTAGACCGAGCCTACCAAGAAGCCCAAGACTATGAGTGGTCTTTAAGATATAACCAATCAAGTACTTTGGACTTAAAGCCAACCTCTACCAACTTGAGTCAAGTTCTGATTGATCCGATACCCGTAGTGAACCAGACTTTTGTTTGTCAATACCCACTTGTGTCACCTCTTGACCAGAAGGATACCAATGAGGAAGAAGGATTAGGTATGACAAGCCCAGAATAAGTTGACCCAATTACCACTGACTCGAAACCCATTGAAGATGGCATCGAGGAAGTATATGATGCTGGCTTGAGTCTAGTTGATGAATATGAGGGGGAAGAACTTGAAGAATGTGACATCGATACTATTGGTTCCTTACCTGAGGAGACCTTGGAGAGCAACCAAGTGGTAGGACCTAGTTCAGAAATTCAAGAGATTTGTGAGAACCAGGTTCCTTTAGTCAAATACCCCTAGGAAGAACTCATAGTGTTAGCCCGAGCTATCAGTTCGTATCCTCTAATGACAGTCATTCCCCAAGTACCAATTGAAGATCTTTGCACTAAACTGTTTAAGTTTGCCCACCCTATGGTAGATCCTCTCCTTAGGATGACTGAATCAAGCCTCTTACAATTGGACCTTGTCCCATGCTCAGCCACTAAGGTTTCTCCCATAATCTCAGTTGGACATCCTTTTCTTAAGCGGATTGATTCACCCAGTCCTGTAGAAGTCCTCCTTATGGCCCCCGACCCCTTCCTTCGCATCACTGAGCTACCCTTCTATAGAGTATACCTTTCCTCACCCATAGGTCAAATTTCAAGTCTTGAGGTCATCATCCATAGACCCTTCCCTAAATCATTCTCTAATCCATCTCTTGAGAAAGTGGATCATTATTTGCTTAGAGAACAAACCTTAACTGTTGCAATCACATGTCCTAGGCTACTCCCCGAACCATCTCTTGATTCATTCCTGGGAGTAGCAAACTTTTCCTTTCGTAAGGATGACCAGTTGACACTCATAGAACACCATTTAAACCTTTAGGTCACCACCGTTAGTCAGCAGGTAATTCGAGACTCCGTCTCATATTTCCTCCCTTTCTCTAGGACTTCCAATGCTTCTTACACCATCCAAGTATACTTTGTCGAAGTCTTTAGAGTGAACCACGTGTCAGAACCTATTAGGTTTGCCATCTACTTCTGGAAGACCTTATTGCACCTACTAGGCAGTCATGATAAGTTTTCATGTTCTGCATGCCATCCTCCGACCCAAGGTCAAACCTCGAGAGCCGTAGTTTATTAGGTTTAGACCTAGGGTTCCTTTGGAATAAAGTCCATTCTTTAGGAATGCATCGTCAGTCTAGTTTAGTTTTTCTTGACCCTTTACTAGGCTTTGGCTCATATTTTGGTTTGATTGAGAGCACCAGGAATTGGGATTTGTATTTTGTCAAGGGCTGAAATTGCATACAATGACTCGGTCAATAGGTCTACAGGTAAGAGTCCATTTGAAATTGTGCATGGTTACAAACCACACACACCTCTTGACCTAGCTCCTTTACCAGTCCACACACGAGTCTCCGAGTCTGCTGAAGTTTTTGCACAGCATATAAAAGACTTGCATAAAGAAATTCATGCCAAAATAAATTTAAGTAATGAAACTTATAAGAAGTTGGCTGATTGTCAAAGGCGAGTCAAAACTTTTGTTGAGGGAGACTATGTAATGATTAGGTTAAGGCCTGAACGGTTTCCTCCTGGAACCGTTAGAAAGTTACATGCTAGAGGAGCTGGACCATTTAGAGTGGTGAAGAGAGTAGGGTCCAATGCCTATGTGCTCGAGTTGCCTTCAGAACTAGGCATTAGCTCAACTTTCAACATTACAGACCTAGTAGAGTATAGAGAGCCAGCTGTGATTCCCAGTGAGCCTTTTGAGCCTAATCCTGCTCTTGAGAGTGAACCCAATCCTGTGTGTCCACCAACAAACTGGCCTGTGAGGAAAGAGCAGATTGAAAAGATCCTGGATGATCAGGTTATCTCTACTCGTAATCGAGGATACCAAAGATACCTGATCCGCTGGCAAGGAAGGCCAGATTCTGATGACTCTTGGATCTCCCGAGAAGAATTACAAGAATTGGACCTAGACCTCTTGGAGAGATACCAGAGCCAACTTGATCCATACTCGACAGGGTCGAGTTCCTCCCACCCCGAGAGAATTGGTGCGAGCACCAGACTCAGAAGAAGACTTCAGGGCTCCATCTGGATCTCTGATTGACCTTGCCCGAAGAATTAGGATTTTCTGGTTTTGTAATAAGGGTTGACTTGGTCAACTCAATTTTAGTCTTGAGTCTGTAATTTAAATTTTGTTGAGTCATGTTGACTCAGTACAAGTCCTAGTAGTGGCCTAGGTCTTCTCCAGGTTGGTGCCACCTTTTTCAAGTCAAGGTCCAGGGTGCCATATTTTTCTCCCAGGCTCAAGTAAGTGGGCGCCACACTCCCAGCCACACGCCAGAGTCCAGGGAGCGCCACATCTCCATCCCAATGTCTTTGTCCCCACACCCAAGGGAGCAAGAATTTTTCTTGAAGCCAAAATCAAGGAGGCACCCCATATATACCTTAAAAGGCCAAGCTAAAGGAGGAAAGAGGCATTTCTTGGGGAGCACTTCAAGGGGGCGCCCAATCCATGCCTAAAAAGACCAAAGCAAAGTTGGGAAGAGCCATGACTTGGGGAGAAAGAAAAGGAGGTGTCCAAAAGAGTTGAGCCATGAAAGGAAGAAGCCAAAACTTGGGGAGCAAAACTAGGAGGTGCCCAAATACTTCTAAATAAAACCAAGCATGGAAGGAAAAAAAAATTTTCTTGAAGAGCAAGGCTAGGAGGCGCCACCTACTTACCATTTGGAGCCGCCAATCAACACTTATGGAAGCTCTTGGCCGGCCATATGAGAAGGATTTGATTCTACAAGCCTAATTTGAAGATCCATCCTATTAGTCCCACATGGGAAGATGTAAAACCCTGACCTCTTGTAAAGGCCTATAAAATAAACCCCTCTTGTAAGTTTTAAAGGACAACTGATGAATGAATTCAATTTATGTGTGAGCAAACTTTGTGTTTCTCTCTTCCGCACTTGTATTCAGGTGTTGAGCTCCGTGAGGGAGTAAATCCGGGTTCCCCAGGAACCTTGAGGAGGTGTGAGATCTCCAACCCCAAAACCCTAGGTTAGCCACTTCACTTCCAAACCCTAGCCGCCCATCATCCTCTTCACTCCACCAAATCCTAGCCTACCCCATCTCTCACGGCCCCTTTCTCCAAGTAGAGGCCGACCACCAGCATCCAGGTCCAGTTCGGCTACTTCGAAGACAGAGCAAATCCCAGAGGAAGTTAGATCAGCCTCCAAGAGAATCAGGATTTCAGCAGCATCAGCTTTCAAGTTCTTCTATCTGGTAAATCCTTCCTTGAGTATCTGGTTCCATAACTTGTTCTTCTTCTTTCCCAGATCTTGAGTTCAGGAGAAGCCAAATCTGCCAAAGGGCCAGTATTGGAGGATCCATTGCGAAGATATCTGAATCCGGGGATCCAACAATCTACTCAAGAGAGTCCTTCCACTAAATTCTGTGAAGATCACTACCTGGTCTGTAACCCTTCTCTTCTCGTTACTTCTATCCTGTTGAAAGTTCAGAGCGAAATCCTAGGTCTGGGAGTTTCTCTACCCCCAGCGATCCTTTACTTCTGAACTACTCTGATAACCTAGTTTCTTTAAATTGTGCTTTCAATTATTACATAGTTTCTTTCAATTTAGTTTAACTTTTCTTTGAGTCAAAGCCGACTTATGAAAATATAAAAAAAAAGGAAAAAAAAAATAGTCTTAATTTACTTCCGCATCGCATCTCTCTTTCATTCTGCATCAATTTTGGTATCAGGGCTTTCGTTCTGCATCAAGAAAGGGCTAGCTAACCTAGACCTAATAACCATCTATTGAGATCAACATATAAAATTAAATAGATAATTAGAATAAATAATAGCATATGTAAAAAAATAAGCATAAATTAAGCTAATTTGGATCCAGTCAAAATTAAGGTCCGATCTAGAAAGTGACCTGATCGACATGCATAGTCAATTATTTTAAGAGGTTGGATCATTGGTCATTAAGAAATGACTACCAGGCTAGGTTAGTTCAATTTAATTAAATCAAATCTGACTGAATTAAAGATAGGACAATCAATAAAATAAATTTCTAGCAATGAATTTTTTAAATTCTATTCTAAACCATGAAAAATTTTTCATCAAGCATAAGATGTTTTGGAATCCTGTAAAAGGGAGATCAACTTAGGAGTAGTCAAGGTAGATGGTGATGAGTTTGTAGACCAATTAGACAGGAAATCTTCGGTCCCGATTCAACCAAAATCATGAAGAAATTAGTTAAGGCCAAGGATAAATAGTCCAATAAATCCAAAATTGGAAGTTGGTGCGGGTTTCTAGATTTGCTCTAACAGCGTGCGAACTCCTAGATTGTGCACATGATTTTATGATTCGTGTGATATAGTTGCCTGGAGATCAAACAATGAATAGCCAAGTCTTCTTTTTTTTTTTGAAAATGGCTTGAAGTTGGCAATGGAGGAATGTATTTTGGTTTTACAATCATGCCAAAGGCCTTCAAACTAGTGAAGAAGAGGTTGAATAGGGGCACTAGCTCGGAGGTGGATGGAACATCGGAGTGAAGTGCCGATGGAGGGTGGTGACGACGGAAAGATGGCTCATCGAAGGAGTTATGTAGTGGCATGGGATCTTGGACCATGGATTGGTGGCATGGTGACACGAACAGAGGGGTTGGCTTGACACTGCTGTGGCATACAGGAGGTGAGGTAGTTGTTCGATCATGGGAAAGAGGGGTTTGGCCCGGATGGGAAGGGGAGAAGGTTGTGGTGATGATGATGGAAGGGTCGCATGGGCTAGTGGGAGTTTCAGGGGATCTGATGAATGGGCTTGGATGTGGGGCTCTTTGATTTCAAAGGAGAGATGTTGATGAGGGGCAGCAGCAATAGATTCGGGTAGCACAATCAACGATGTAGGAGTCTGGTTGTGCCTTTCCGTGGAGCTTGGATGGAGGTGGGTGGTGCGGTGGTCGATGGTGGCGGTGGAGCATGGGAGGCATGGAGGTGGGATGTTTGATGGTGGGTTTAAGGTCGAACGTGGATGGCACGGTGGTGGGATGGCCTGATTAAGGGGCTTGGAAGAGGCCATGATTTGGGATCTCAAGAGTTCGAGTAACAAGAGGTAGAAGATGAATAGGGAAGAGGGAGAAGAGAGGAAGAAGAAGAAGTAAAGAAGGCGAGGAAGAGGAAAAGTAGAAATAAAGAAAGAAGAAGAGAGAGGAAGAAGAAGTTCCAGGAAAAAGAATTTGCTGAAGAGAGGAAGAGAAGAAGAAGAGGAGGGAGTAGTTAGGAAGAACCTTTTTTTTTTTTCAATAATTTCTTGACTGCTTTATTCCAATGACAAGATTTCTTTGAATAGTCCAACTTAACTAGAACTATAAGACTCCAAACTAATCTAAAATAATTATACTAATATAAAATAGACTCCAATCTAATCCAGTTTTCATGCTCTGAGATTTATGCATGAGCTGGATACAAAATAATAAAAATAAAAATAATATGCTAAATCCCCATATACCCAGATAAAAAATAAAAATAAATACATATGTCTATTCAAAGAAATGCTGGATGTGCATAAGTGCTGGGTGATGTCCTCATCACAAAAGTTTAAAAAAAATGAAAGGCACTTCACATTAATGGATTTAGCACACTGATCGTGTAAAAGGGCTTCATGTCGACTCCAGCCATCCCTCCAAGGGCATGCACTCTATAACAATGTACCAACTACCACCCTTCGCAGCACGCAACGCTCCTATAGCCGTGAGGTATTCCGTATGTCTCACCTATAATTTGTTTCTCAGACCCTCCAGGTAAGCTCTCTCCGAGCAAGAATCCTTGAAGCTCCATTGGGGAAGTTCTCCTCCATAGGCTTTATGGAAAGTTTCCCTTCTCCCTGGCAAGCATCCCTAAGTGTTCGTGGCCCTTTGAAAGACTTTACAATTATCCAACATCTACTCGAGAGTTTCAGGTATTTGCCCAGGTGCAAGCCAAGGTCACATTGCCTCGCATAAGCTTCATCTTGTCTCACATAAGCTTCATCTTGTCTCACATAAGCTTCATTTTGTCTTGCCATGCATAAGCTTAGCCTGGCCTTGCCAAGGCTCCACCTTCGCCTACACTCACCTTCACCTCTTTTCACTCCACCTTGCCACTATTCTATCACATTTTGTTATTATCATATATGCATAAACTACAGTGTCTTTTCTTTTTACTTGCTTTCATATGAGGCTGACTTAAGTATCAAAGAGTCTACCATAAGAAACCTCCCTTATGTCTGGACTTTCATATCTTTTTTATTTTGCTGGTTCCAGAGTACTCGTACTAAAAGAACCCCTTCCAAGCTAGCAGCAACTTCTAGCCATATCAACAAGTCTCGAGTGAAATCGTAATAGCTCCCTCTTATATCTTTTATAATGTTTGGAGGTTACTATTTTCTGTTTCCTCATAATATTTAGAAATAACCACTTTGTTATGAAATTTGGAGATGACTATTTTTTGTTACGATGTTTGAAGATAATCGCTTTTTATTTTAATATTTTGGAGATAACCACTTTCTATTCCTTCACGCCTTTTATTCAGACATTACGAATTTGAATTATAATAGTATTAGTAAATGGTTAATCACTTATGTTTGTACCTCAATTGTCATCAAGAATTGTTTTATTTTATAATTTTAATGCATAAATCCTTGATACTCTAGATCTCTCGTTATCTCCTATCTTAGTAGTTAGTTGGGTTCGAGCAATTATTTGTTTTTATATATCGAAGGATATCATGTTCGTTAGGATTATAATTACTTGATTTCAAGCATCATAGTTGCTCAGTGCTATAGATAATTTATAATTTTTAGTAATTATTATTTTAAAATTTTTTTGAGATTAGGTATCTTAGTAATTGTCATAACCGGCAGTAATTACAGATAACCATATTTAGTTCACATCTTTGTATTTCTGATTAGTTTTTTTGGGATAAAAATATAATTGATGGGACGCAACTGGGGATGGCAATGGTCTGGGTTTGGGCCGGGTTTTTAACTATCTAAATCCAAATCCGAATATCCAACAAACTATCCAAACCGAGTTCAAACACTATTGAGAGTGGGTTTTTCTATCCAAAACCATCTCAATCGGATATCAGATAATTCGGATTTACCTGATCCGAACCTAATTGAGTTATATTAAATATTTTTTTTTTATTTTTATCAATTTTAAAATTATCTATCATTCTATAAATTATACATATATTAAATAAATAAAATTTAATTATATTTATTAGTTCATTACATTTAGCACTTAGTTTTATATTTAATTAAAATTAAATATATTTAATATAATATATATTAATTATATATATATATTAAAATATTAAAATAATTGGATTAGGTTTGGATGGAACATATTTATTCCCGGTTGGAATTTAAAGTTAAGTATCCAAATTTTATTTAAATTTGATCTAATCCTAATTAAAATGTTGATTATCTGATCTAATCAAATTGAAACGGATCGGGCACATATGAATTTGGATTTTGTTATCATGGAAGGCATTGAAGCGCACAAACGCGCTGGAATTTACCACGAGACAGCTAATCGGATCGGATGCGGATCAGATTTGGAACTACCCGCCATCCTTCCACCCGTGTTCGATAATTTCATACCCTCCCTCACGAAATCTCCGCTCCCTCCCCACCCTCCCCAAATGCCGGTCATGGCGCTCCGGCTACTGAACTGCACCACGCTCCCCGGTGGAGCCCGAAGGCCGGCGGTGGAGGCTGCATCCTCGCGCAGGGCGAGGCGAACTGTTCCTCTCACCTCCGCCTCCTCTCCTTCTCCTCCCCCTTCGACAAAGAAGAAGGTCCATACCTCTCATTCCCCTGCTTCTCTTTGACTATGCTTTCATTTGGTCCTAAACCCTAATCCTAGAATCCTCTTATTGGGCGTGAAGGTTCTAGTTCCCATGGGCCTGGGCACGGAGGAGATGGAAGCCGTCATTCTGGTGGATGTCCTCCGCCGAGCTGGTGCCGATGTTCTCATGGCCTCTGTCGAGCCGGGGCTTGAGGTGGAGGCCTCTTCGGGCACAAAGCTTGTGGCTGACACTTGCATCGCAGCCTGCGCCAACGAGATATTTGATCTTGTGGCGCTACCGGTTAGTAATTTCCACCGCTAGTTATTTTGATGGTGCCTCCTGTGGACTGGCTCCAAATTTATGGTACTATGTAAACTTTTCATATTAATATTTAAGCAAAAGAACAACCTTTTAGCAAGATTATAATTTTTCTAGGTTTTAATTTTCATTGGAGATTTTATGAAACGAGATACTTATTGCTTTCTCTTGAAGGTCGTAAGTTCATAGGTTATTTTCATTGTTAATGATGACATGAAACTTGTTGTCAATGGCTTGGTATTCAAATACTTCACCCTTCGGCCTTCTCTGATGGGCTTTGTTAAAGTTGCTTCTCCCATGGGCAATTTTTGGATTGAGAGAATCGGAGAGAAGAGAAGAGAAAAAAGAGGAGAATGTAAAAATCACCTGTTTGATTTGGAGAGTAGAGAAGAAAATAACAAGTTGACAGCCCCTGCCGACTTCACTTACATAAATCAAAAAAAAAAAAAAAAAAAGCGTCTGAAGCCCCTGTTTTCTTTTGAAACATAGGCTCCACTCTTGGTCCAATGCATGGAGGAGAGAGGGCTTCAAAAGTCCTCTCTCTCCCTCCCTTGGCCTTGTTCCAGTGGCCATCACTCACCTCTGCACTCTCCCTCTCTCTCCCTCCATTCCTCCCCCTCTCTTCTCCCTCTCTCTTTCCTTCTATCTCTCCCCTTCCCTCGCCAGTTTCTTGATTTCATTGCTGGAACCACCCTGGTCTACCACACCGGTATGACTTGATATGCCTGAAACCAGACTGCTTAGCACAGTTCCGCCTTCCTTGGTTGTAATACTATGGGCTCTTTCTTGTGCAAGTAATCATTGTACATGCATAACTATCTATCATATTTGTGCAAAATGTGGACTATATGACTCTAAATCTATAGAGTTCTTAAACATTTTTGTAGACTTGCAGGTTACTATTATGTCTATATCCTAACTACCATTTTGACTTCTAACAATAAAGGTTCACTGAACTAGTATTGGATGCCATATCTAATGGTTTAACTCGGCTAGAAAATTCTTGAAGATGGGCCTCTTGCTAGCTAATTTACTGAGTCAATGATTGAGGGCACCTCTGCACAACTCTTACTACTAAGGGTTGTTACTGAAAGATAGATTGAACAAAAGGATATCAGGCTCTTGAACCTTGACTCATCAGATGCCATGTTCATAAGTGTTGATATTCCAATATAGGATGGCTCTGATACCGTCTTGACTCACGTTTTAGTATGGTGTATCTGTCATCCGGTTGATAAGCCTTTTTCTTTGTTTTTTGTTTCTTCAATGCCTTTATTTTTTCAATCTTTTCAGATTTTACTTATTATTTTAATCATTATGGTTGTTTGATTTAGGATTTTGATGTTGTTTTGATTCTTTTTTATCATCAAATGGGCTTGAAGTACAATTAAAGTACATAGAATTGAATACACGTTTAATATAATGGGCTTAAACTACTCCAAGTCTAAAATTTTGTGCCATGAGCTCCTAACACTCACTTGAATATGATGTCTTGGACAAAGGATACCCATGTAGATCATAGCCTTGCTGTATGAAACATGATCTGGTGTATGACCTGATTCTAGATATGTTTAGGGATACTAGTTTATGTGTGAGGTCATCTGCAGATTGCAATAGTAGTGCCATGTCCATAATGATCTTGAGAGGCTCATGTTCTATATGCAATACTATCTTTACAGGCTCTACCAGCTTGTGCATCATGGTGCATGACTAAATTGAGACTCACCAATAAATCAAAAGCCTTGGTGCTGTAAGTATTATATAGCTGTACCATGCATATTGCTACTTTCCTTGTCATCAGATACATCATCGCTCAAACTGTCATTGTCATCATTCCTAATATTGCGAGATGATTTAGCAGTTGGTCATTCGAGGACTCTTTGGTCTCCGAATCAGATTCACCGGCTCCTTATTTACTCTCTTCAATGGAATTGTAGTTCCCTTTTCTTTCTCTTTTTTGCTGACTTAAGGAACTACCTTCTTCCATAGAATGTCCTAGCTTGCCTGAATTTACTAGGTGGTTTGATTGTGCTTACCACCCTGACTAAATCGAGTATCTTGGTTACCTCTTCTTAGCATATCTCTATCGAATCTATAGGAGGATGTCTTACTCAAGGAGCCTAGTGATGATAATCGACTCTCTCTAACCTTTATGGCTGCTTGGTTGCATGTGAGCATTGCATGCATCATTTTGTCCATTATTTTGCAGCCACCTTAGTTTCCCTTCCTATAAAATTGGTCGGTTGAGGAGGGGATTTTGTCTCATAAGCTTTAGCTGTTAGATGTATACCCTAGATGTTACATGTATGCTCTATAAGCTAAGTTGACATTAGACATTGTATTATTTCTAGAACATATTTTGTACTTGATTTATTGAAATCAATAAAATTATATTATTTTCTATTTATATCTAATGCGTCTATGAATCCTCTATGAAGTTAATGGACAATGACATATATTCTTAAGAGTTGAGAATTTGAGACATATGTCATTATAGATTAACCCCTAAATATTTTCTATCATTAGATCATCATGGGGACAGTGATGGATCCGTCAAGATTGGTGTATAGACCACTTTCCTTTCGGATAGATGAGTCTCGAGTCTATAATGTAGGGATACTAGAGTGAGAGTGCATGTAATTGTTAGAGAATAATGTTACTGAGCGAGACCAAATATAAGAAGTCACATGGATATCACTTGCCAGTAACTGTCTCGATGTTGTAGTTGTGTAAGTAGTTCTTTGACCTGCGGTGCCTTGGCTATTCATAGTAGGATTATTATAGTTTGATAGCACATAAACATGGTCCCTAGTCATTCGGGATCTTAAGGTGTTCGTTGGCTGCAGTAGGTTCGCTTTAGGAATAGGGTGTGTACTTATAGGGGATCTATTTATTGAAAAAAATGCATAGAATTTCATGCATAAATTTTTTTATAATTTACAGCGGAAATACATATATTTTAAAATTATTTTAAATAGAAAATATGTATTTAGAACAAGTCTAATAAATTCTAAGCAAGATCGTAACATGATATGCAGTAGAAAATAAAATCAGCGTTCATCAATCTACTCGATGCATGCAGTAGGTCCAATCTAAAAATAATATGAAATCTAATTTCATACCTGATCGCTGGTCGATAATCGCTGCTGTTGATGGCATGTGGTAAGGATTCTCCGTGTCGCTTCGCAGCCATACAAGGTGTCTGGCCTTTACGAATCATCCACACGAAGCTTCGACATGATCAATCTCCTGGGACTGCTAGCTCCCTCCGAAGGCTATTAGATGGTTGAAAATAATTATTTCTTGGACTTTTTTGAGCCTCTTAATAAATCCAAGAAGAGGATGATGAGGTCTAGATCTAAGAGAAAGAAAAAAAAAAGAGAAAACCCATTTCTACTATTTTTTTCTTCTTTTTCTTCTTCCTTCAACCCTAGCACCTTAACAGTTTTCTCATGCCAATGTTTTACTCATGCCCACCTTAATTTTTCCAGCACCCTTTCTCATCTGATTTCATGCCAATTTAAAGTTTCTTTAGTCGCCCAATCCTAAAAGAATTCTAGGAAAAATTGGTATGTGGATTAGGATAGGATTAAATAGACTTTGGATGAGATTAGGAAGCAAACGCCTAGTTTGACTAGTCTTTATCATTACATGCCCCACCCTCTTTCAAAAATTTTTTCATGAATTTCTTTCTCAAATCACCGGTATTTGGCAAATTTTCATCGCACATTACATTTGAAGTTCTCAAAAAATTGGCGACAAAAAAGGATAAGTTTTGAGAGTTTAAGACCAAGTAGAGTTAGGATAAGGCAAAAAGTTTGATTCCCGGTCAAATTTCTCTCATTTAAATTTAAAACTCATCATAAATTAATCCAAATCATATAAGAAAGGAGGGAGTATGTGAAAACATGCTTGGCCTGAATTTTGTATGAATTTATTCAAATAAATGGCATGGAAAAATACTAGAGAAAACCTAATTTGGTTAGGTAACCATTTGACCATGCTTTGATCAAAATTAGGAATCAAAACTAATTTGGTTACAACTAATTTAACCAACTTGGACTCAATCCAATTAAGTCTCAATTAGGTTTAATTAAATTCCAATTATATCTGAAACTAACTGAATTCATGTCCGAATCAAATCGTAATTAGAAATCATTAGTGATTAGGTTATCAAATAATCTAATCGGGTAAATTCTAATTGAACGAAATTCAATTAGACTTGACTGAAACCTCTTTACTCAATCAAAATTGAGTCAATTAGCAATCCAATTATTAATTAATCTTCCTATAATTAATTAATAATTAATAAATTAATAATTTATAATATTTGTACAGTATTAATTGTTCATCATATTTACAATTTTGCCACTGAAATGATTCTTAATTATTAGTTAGCCATTATGATTGATCAGAAACTTCTATTGTATGTGATCCCATAGGTTCAAATACCAAGTCGGTAATCCAGGAACCAATTCCTAAACTAATCGATGCAACCTCTAGCAATGGTGCTCGACGTCCGGATAGATCGAATGTTCACGAAGCAACATTCAAGAATTCAAGTATATGATTTCCGTATAATTCATCTCTTTGATCTTAATACTTAGAATGATTTTAAAGTTAACCGCCAACTCCGAATAATGTATTCAAATGCCTCAACCTGCTAAATCCTGTGATTCCTCACAAAGACTGTCCTGGTTAAGTCTTGCTAAATTGAAACACAGTAGAATATTTTCTCCAACACCTTGGAGTGGTCAATCCCATCTTGACTCATCACTAACTTAACAAGTACTTGACTGCACCTAATAACCTTCCATTACTGGATTATAAATCTAAATAGTCCGATACCAAGTACAATGAGTTGCTTGCAAGTCCTTGTGGTGATCTCAGGTCGGAAGAATACTTATACCCATATCCTTCTATGAAATAGTATTTATAGTAGAGTACTTAACAAAGTTAGTCACGTTTGGTGCAATGCAAGGTTCCTGGTACCGGTATCGGGAGTCGTACCGGTGGCCGGCCGGTACCAGTACGGTCCCGTACCGTACCGTGCCGACACACAGTATGGTATGGCGTACCGGTTTGAACCGGTACGCCCAATTTTTTTTTGATTTTTTTGTTGTTTTTTGTAATTTTAAGGTTTTTATTTTATTTTTTAAGGGTTTAGGGTTTAGGATTTAGGGTTTAAGGAGAATTTACTGTTTAGGGTTTAGAGTTTAGGGTTTAGGCCCTAGGATTTAGGATTTAGGGTTTAGGATGGCGTACCGGTTTAGGGTTCAGGACTAAATACTAATATTTAGGACTATTTTCAATTGAAATAAAATAAAAAATGATAATTAAACTAAGATTATCAGCAATTAATGAAAGTGAAATGTAGCATAAATATATAATTACATATCAATGTCTAGAATCGGGTAGAGTGACAATGTTCATAAATATAGGAATCATGTATGTACTCTGTAGAAAATTCGGCATGTCCCTCCTGCCAGGCAGCATGATACTCCTCTAAGCTCATCCTAGGAGGTATGCGTGATGGATCATAACTAATCGCAGATCCCTCTCTGATATCCCGATTCTGAGAGTTGTTCAGAGACTGATGATATGGCAGTGTAGGGGCCCATCCAAATATACCAGCAGCAAAATCAGATCCATAAGATGCTCCGGGCTGCATGGATAATAACCACTGGATGTTGACGTCTCAGATGCACCATATGGATCATATGGACCAGAAGCTGCCGGTAGCTGTGGATAAGAGGATCCTGAATATGAGGATAATTCAGATACATCCATGGATCCTACTCCACGTGCAAGAGCTGCAGCTGTATCGTATCCCGAACGACCACGCGGAGCCCGTCGCCTATATAGAATCGTATCACCACGGGGTCTATCAGATGGTACTCCATGATCTGTATCCTGCGTGGCATGGCAAGACCGTGACTCCCCAGTGAATCGAATAGGAATAGGTGGCTGCGACTCCTGCCCCTCCTTGATCACTAGATCTCCACTATTTGAAGCACTATCATCACTGTCTCTGGTATCTGAATCTGAGTGGACTGAGTGCTCCGATGGAGGTGCAACTGCCTTTCCTTTATCTCTATCTCCAGGTCTACTAGATGGTGGGGACGGACGATGTGCTGTATCTGCTGGAGCCTTGTGAGGAATATGACTTGTTGCCCATTGTCCAGCATCCATCCCAGCCTCACTAGCTACAAAACTGGCTGGTCGAGGAGGCGATCCTGGCTCATCAAGCTCTGGCGTTTGCTGTTGACCCATGACCCATCCAATCATTGGATCTTCATCCTCATCAACATATGAACTTGCAGTGGGATCGGGATATTTCAATTCAACTTCTTCCTGAATACATTTTAGTCTCAACCTTAAATTATAGTGTACATACACAAGATCGTTGAGGCATTTTTGTTTCGGACGGTTCCTCTGCTTGGAGTGGATAAGATCACTTGTAGACCAGTTGCGCTCACATCCACTGGATGACACCGTCTAGGAGAGGATCTTATTGCAAGAACCTTCAAATTTTTAGCAGATCCACGAAAATGCACCATTCATTTAGCTGCAAAAGACATTACATCATTTAGAATTTTAGATTTGACAAAATAAAAAAATTAATCCTAATATAATATTAGACTTACTCCTTAGTAGTACCTATCAGGATTCATCTTTGATTTACTTCTGACCGCTACAGTTCCAAATGAATCTGTGCCCTTTCTAAAAAATTTCGTCTGCCAGAAAAAAAATTTGTTAGCTTGTTTAAATTAATGCTCTTAAAAATCATTCAATAATTTCAACCTAACTTCTTCAAGGCACATAGCAGCAATATCTGGATTGGGCTCCATCTTATATATAACGTTGCGTAGGGCAGATATAAGATCCTCATCCATGGTAATGTCCGGTATGGAGTACTGAAATCTCGGATTTAGATAGTAAGCTGTACATATATTTTAAGAATTAGTCAAGTGTACTTGTATGAATCTAATTGAAACTTAATTTTTAGGGATTTTATAAATTACTATGTACCTGCTAGATGCAAATCCGAACTCATTTGATAACTCCACCGTCCATCAATGATTCGGATATACTCAGATGCATGTGATGGATCTGCCTCCTGGATCTTTTCCTTTGCCCTTTGCATCATGAAATATAAGAAATCCATCTGAGCATACCTCTCGGAGTCCATGGCACGAAGTACCTCATATAGAGGCTTAATAGCCTCCACTACCCTCTCAACCCGCTGCCAGAATGTCTGTCTCGTCACTAAAATTTTCATATTACTTCTCTTAGTATTTGTCCTGGCATATATGCTCTGCTGCCAGTCCTGACTGACCAACATCTGACGCAGCTCTGCTTTCTTGCCAAGAAGATTATCAAGTGCAATTTAATTAGTAGCAAACCGTGTGACCCCCGGTCTTAATATTTCTTCCCTGTAAAGATCCTCATCAATAATAAGACCCATATATGGTTATATATAAATCTGGTAATAGACTGTGCTAGCTCAACAATCTTTTGCATCCTGCGAATTTTTTCAATATCCATCAACATGAGGTCTATATAATGTGCAGCACAAGGGATCTAGAAAATATGCGGCCGCCGCTCCATCAAGATCTGCCCTGCGGCCCTGTACTGTGGTCCATTATCAGTGATGACCTGCACGATATTATGCTCTCCCACCTGATCAATCATCTCCTCCATCAATTTGAGGATATAATTGGCATCGTGTACCTGATTTGAAGCATTAATAGACTTCTGGAAAAAAGTCTTCCCATCACAATTAGTCAAGAAATTGATGATGTTCTGTCTAGTAGGACCAGTCCAACCATCACACTATCGTCAATCCATACACGGGCTACTTGCTCTAATATGAGGATATCCATCCTTCTAGTTCCTCCTTATTGCTGTCCAGAAGATGATCATAGATATCCCTCGATGATGGAGGATCTATACCGGCACCAGCAGCCTGTATAGATGAAATAACAGAGCGATAATATGGATTGTCTGCTGCATGGACTAGGATATGACTGAAATGAAACCAGGAGGAGATGGCCCGCCACATATCCTTCTTATCCTTTTTCAGCATTGTGTCAATCCTCTGTTGCTTGTAATCTCTACTGAAAAATGCATGTGGATCGACATCATGGATAGTGGCTCCCTCTGGAATGTCCTTGGAAGACTTTCTCCTACTGCCAAATGCTCCTAACATGGATGCAATACGGCCGGTGCCTCTCCTGACGGGCTCTCTGACTGAGGAGGTCCTCTTAAACTGTCTCATACTCTCTTGGAGCACTAGCAGAAGCGGATCTCGATCCTGACTCAAATGCTGATGTCCCGAATCGCTGTCTATGCCTGGCTGCCTCCTCTTGCTGCTTCTGCTCATACAAGCTCGCCTGAATAGCAGCCTCCATCTGTGCCTCATCATCAGAAGGAATAGATGCTCCCTCTGACTTCCTGGAGTAATAAGAAGGTGGTTCTGCGGCTCTGCGGTCCACCTCTGCCTTCTTCTTTGTTGCTCTTTCCTTCCCAGCTTTAAAATCAGTAAATTGTTTCTTCATCAGCTGACGGATCTCCTGTGGACACTGTCGGCATGCAGATATATCAGAATAGCCGCCAGCCAAGTGCTGCTTCAACCTTGTTACCCCATCTTTGAATTCCGTATTGCACCATTTACACCTCCAGTGATGCTGACTCGAGATCATCACTCCACGTGACCAGCCAATGTCCTGCTCCGGATCCTTCTTTCTCCTTGATGGATCCATACCTGAATATTTAAATTACATATAAGGTCAATAATAATCTTTATTAATTAACAGTTTATTAACCTAATTTTTAAAATTTAATTTAATTTTTATTTTTTTATTTAAAAAATTCAAAAAATAAAGAAAAATAAAAAAAAAATTTTAAATTTTAGATTCATGTAGGATTCCATTATACATGCTACATATATATTTTTTAAGATCCTAAAAATGCATTAAAAGTCAATTTTTTTTCAATATAAGACCACAGGCACTATTCATGAGATGCACAAAACTTGAATAAATCGACGTGAAATTTATAATGAGAGTAGCTTACAAGCTCTAGATTAATAATTTATAATTATAATTTTTTTTCTAATTATTTTTCTAATTAATTTATTAATCCGAAATTAATTTTTAATTTAAAAAATTATATGCTTAATAAAAAATTAAGATTTTAGTATCATTGTGTAGATATATTATAGATCTACCACATACTCTAAAATCATAGCCAATAAATAAATTTTGACAGCATTTCTTCTTAATTTTCTATTTTATACGGATTTTAACAAAAAATAACGATACGAAAGACGAAAATACGGAAAGAAAGGTATACGTATCTTGATTCTACCTTCCTCTTTGACTTTTGCAGGTTGGATTGGATTGAAAACGATCGACGAATTTTTTTTTGGGTCATTTTTCCTTCCATGGCTCTGCAGCAGAGAGCTCGTAACTCTTCTTTACTTAAAAAGTATGGCAGCCCCCCTTTCCAAAAGGTCACATGGCTACGGTAGCCATATGACAAATGAAAAAAAACTTGCCCCCCCTTCCCAGCCATGCCGACCTGAACCGACTGGTTCAGGCCCGTTTCGATCGGTTCGGGACCGGTTCGCCTTGGTTCGGGTGTGGTTCGGATCCGGTTTGGTATGGTAAGTTTTTTTTTTTTGGTTTTTTAATTGGGCTATGCCATTTTTTAAGGCTGAACCGTGCCGGCTGGCCACCGGTCCGGTTCGGTATGCCCCGAACCGGCCAATTCGGCATGGTTCGGAAAATCCTGGTATTGTGTATACCTACACTCACATGCAGCCATACCAGTGTCTTCACACTTCTTGGTTATGAGGACAACCAACCAATGGCATACAATAATCTATGCTCGATAAACGTTATCGTTCTAGGTAACAACGTATTATTTGATCGCGAATATATTTAAGAACTACTCGATAAATCCTCCTTTATCGAATTGAAGTAGTTTTAAGGACTTCATCTCAAAAGAGTCCAAAGAAAGATGCAAAAAGAGTTGAATTATTAAAAAATAACTTTTATTTTATCAATGATTTATGTACATATTATAAAAACTCAACTTTCTATAACCCAGACGATTGGCTATAGGGCACATTTTTTAACAACTCTCACTTGGACTAGAGCCAATCAGAACAGTATCGAATATCCATCTTCCACTTGTGGTCATAGAACTCTTTGATTTCGAGGGTTTAGTAAATGGTTTAGCTAAGTTTTCTTTTTCGTTGAGCTTTTGAAGATCAATGTCATCTCAATCCACTATCTGCCATATAAGGTGAAAACGATGTAGAATGTGCTTGATCTGCTGATCAGCCTTTGGTTCCTTCGCTTGAGTCATACTTTCGTAGCCAAATAGCTTCTTTTGCAGCATCAAATGCCGTAATATATTGTTTCGAACACAGAATCAGTCACAATATGCTGTTTGAAACTTTTGTAACAGATAGCTCCTCCATTCAAGGTAAAAATATAACCTGACACACTCTTGCTATCATCCTTATCTGATTGAAAACTCGAGTCAGTATAACTGACTAGTTTGAAGTCAGAATTTTTATAAATGAGCCACTGGTCTTTAGTATCTCTCAAATATTTAAGGATGGTTTTTACGACCTTTCAATGATTCTCACCTGGATCAGATTGGTATCTACTCACTACTCTTAGTGAGTATGCCACATCTGGTTTCATATATGTCATAGAATACATGATAGGTCCCATTGCTGAGGCATATGGAATCTTACTCATATATTCTCTTGAAGACTTATCGGATAATCCTTCTTTGAGAGATTAATTCCATGACCTATCGAAAGATAGCCTTTCTTGGAATTTACATGCTGAACCACTTTAGTATGGTCTCAATGTACATGGACTGTATTAATCCTAGAAATCTTTTAGACATATTCCTATAGATCTTCATTCCTAAGATGTAGGATGCTTCTTCCAAGTCCTTTATAGAGAATTGAGAAGACAGTTATACTTTTATTTCTTGCAATATAGGAATATCATTTTCGATTAAAAGAATGTCATCCACATACAAAATGCATGTTCTTCTAACGAGGCCATACGTTCTGATTACTTTATCAAAATGCATGTTCCAACTTCGAGATGCTTGCTTCAATCTATTAATGGATCTTTGAAGCTTGCATACCTTTATTTCATCTACGAATGTGAATTCTTTAGACTATATCATATACACCTCTTCTTCTAGCTTTCTATTTAGAAAAGCTATTTTCACATTATTTGCCGGATTTCATAATCAAGGTGTTGTTATCGTAAACATGATCCAAATGGATTTGAGCATTGCCACAGATGAAAATGTCTCATCATAGTTAATACCATAATGCTGACGATATCCCTTGGCAACCAGACGAGCTTTATAGATCTCTATCTTCCTGTCTATGCCTCTTTTTTTTGAAAATCCACTTATACCCTATAGGTTTTACCTCTTCAGGTGGATCAACAAGTGTCCATATATTGTTGACTTTCATGGATTCCATTTTGGAATTCATGGCTTCCAGCCATTTATTAGAATCGGTACTCTGCATCGCATTCATATAGGTAATCGAATCCTTATTGTTTTCATCAAGTTCAACAAGATCACTATTTCGGATCAAGAAATTCTAGTATATGTTTGGTTGATGCGATACCCTACCGTATCTCCTTAATGTACTCCTACAACAACAGGCTCTAGGTTTGATTCAATCAATTCCGGTTCTTCGGTTTCAATCGATGGTGTGGGTTTTTCTACGTATCGAATCTCTTTAAGTTCAATTTTAAAGGCATTAGTTTCTTTTCTAAGGAACTTATTTTCTAAAAAGACTGCCCTATTACTAACAAACACTTTATGTTCATCAGTATGGTAGAAGAAATAATCCATAGTTTTCTTTGGGTATCCTATAAATGTACACCTATTAGACCTAGGTCCAAGCTTGTCTGTTCTTAAACGTTTGACATAAGCAGACATTCTCAAACCCTAAATTGTGAGAGTACCGGCTTACGTCCTATCCATATTTTATATGGAGTTTTGTCTATAAACTTGCTAGGAACTCTATTTAGAATATAACAAGCCAACTCTAATGCATATCCCCAGAAAGAGATAAGCAGAGACTCGCAAACCCTATCATAGATCGAATCTTGTCTAATAGGGTTCGATTCCTCCTTTCAGATACTCCATTATATTGGGATATCTCAGGAGGAGTTCATTGTGAGAGAATCTCATTCTTTTCCAAATATATCATAATTTACTGGTAAGATATTCACCTCCTTGATCAGATCGAAGGATTTTAATATACTTACGAGTTTGTTTTTCTACTTCATTATGAAATCGTTTGAACATCTCAAATGACTCTGACTTATGTCTTATCAAGTAGACGTATTCATACCTTGATAGGTCGTCAGTAAATGTGATGAAGTAGTGGTATTTGTATATAACTAAAGTGTTCATGGGTCCACGTACATCAGTGTGTATTAGACTCAGAACTTGAGTGGTCCTTTCATCCTTTTCAGTAAAATGTGACTTAGTCATCTTCCCAAGAAGATTGGATTCGTAGGTCAGCAATGATTCAAAATCATTGACCTCAAGAATTTCTTTTTTGGATAACCTGTTCATCTTTTTCTTGTTAATATGACCTAGCCTACAATACTAAAGGTAGACATTAAGCATATTTTCAATCTTAGAACATTTATTGAACATGTACATTACATTCACAAGCTATGATAAAATATAAATATTATTTTTCAGTTGCCCATGCATTATGGTAACTCCATTCAAAATGATATTACAATAACTATCTTTTATTGACAAATGATAACCATTTTTGGTCAAAAGACCTATAGAAATCATATTTATCAAAAAACTAGGACAATAATGACAATAATTTAAGATAATAACACTAGAATCAATAACAAGCTTGAGTATTCTTAAAGCTAGAATTGTAACGTAACAGATCTTTCATCTTCAACGTTCAGGAATTTCTCGCCATTTTTGAATCTTCTTCTAATCTGAAGTCCCTGCATCGAACTACAAATATTAATAGAGCTTCCAATATCTAATACCCAAGTAGTAGTATCATAAATAGAAAAATTATAAGATGTTATCATATAAGTACCTTGTTTAGCAACGCCTTGCTAGCTCTTTTTTTGTCTTGGCCTGTTCGAATCTAGTGAGGCAATGTAAAGAGGATAATTCTTCTTTTAGTGCCCTTGCTTCTTATAGTAGAAGCATTCAGCTTGAGTCTAGTCGGTTTTTAACTTCTTGGTCTGACCTGGCCTAGTTGCTGGAGTACTTTGCACCCTTTTCTTATTCTTTTCCCTTTCTTTAAAGGAATGATGCCCTGTCGAACCTCTCACTGCATTCGCCAACCCCTTATGGAGCTAATGATCCTTATAAGTCTGTAGTAATCCCAATAGATTATGGTAGTTTACTGCATGTCTTGTCATTCTATAATGATCAAGGAAGTCATTGTAGGATTTCGATAAAGAATTAAGGATCGCAATCTTTTGTAGCTGTTCATGCAGGGAAAATATAAGTTTGCCCAGGTGCTCAATCAGTTCGATCCTGTACAATACATGATTTGTGATCGAGGCCCCTTCCTTCATCCTTGTGTTGAAAATGATACAAGACATTTTATACCTTTCAACATTATCGGGAGTGCCGAAGGATTCTTTCAACACTTGAAGTATATTCTCCAGCTGAGCATCCTCAAACTTACGATTTAATTCGTCGTTCATGGATGCTTGCATAATACAACGGACCATGGTTCGGTCACTGTGCCACTTTTGATAAGTGTATCATATCGCATCATGAGCATTTTGAGTAGGCTCAGGTATCGGATCTATCAACACGTACAGAATCCGTTCGTACTTCAGGATTATTTTTAGCTTTCGATATCAGCTATCAAAATTTGATTCCATTAATTTTTCATTATTTAGCAACGAACGGAGCGATAAAGTGGTGGTCATATTAATTTGAGAGGAGACGACCTAATTAATACATGAATCATTTAATCCTAAGGACTTGGATTTTAGTCTAAAGGTTCTGCTATTTTGATCAAATTGGTAGCCTCTACCTCCAATTTGAGGAATTGCACCAATTTTTTAGTTGGTACCAGAATCTAATAGATTGCACATGAGCCCAACTTTTGCTGGTTCATCCATGTATATCTAAAGATAGGTTCTTAACCAATTATTTCTCTAAAAAAATTATGGTAATGATTTTGCCTCAGGTACTAGTCAGTAAGCCTTTAGGCTACCACTGGAAGTCCTGGTTAGGTCCAACCATTAACATGACAGAATTGAGTGCTTCTAGCCAACGATGTCCAAGCCCGGCTTTGGCTGGCTAACCTGACCATCATTTAGAACGGACTAAGTCATTATAATATGAATAATAATTCCAATAGCCAGATGAGCACCAGGTCTTTGGACCTCTAACGATTATCTTAACTATTGGACTCATTATCACTCTCTTAATAAGAGGCCATGACTCAACTATCTCCATAATTTTATCACTTAAAGGATCTAATAATTTTAGAGAATTTAATTAGAGAAAAGAGATGGGGATATGGACTAATCAACAATTCTTCCATTGATTTCATCAAGGGTCAAATCACATTAGTCTAAGGATATCTAGATCAGTTAAATTGATCTTCCTTACTAGTATGGGTTAACTCGAATCAATGAGCTATTTAATCAAATTCTGATTGACCACATTGGCTAGGTAAGAATGATCAATGGGAGGGTTCCACCATTAACCTCTTTCCTTGGATACCAAACAAGTTGGCCAGGTAAGAGGTAGCGCTAATTAATGACCATGATCGAAATGCCATACTTATCTTAGACATCAATTGCTTCATTAGATTCGATTAGACTGGCCTTAGGATTCGAGTCTGATCATTGAGTCATAATCAGGTCCATTTGTTATAACATGGACTTGATCAAACTATCATTATAGATTTGATCTAAAAAAAAACTTGATCTAATCTTAATTAATTTTTGGTTAGATTAAATCTAATTTTCTATTAGATCCACATTAGTCTAAATTCTAATCCTAGGTCTAACTTGTTTATTTGACCTAATTCAAGCTAATCCAAAGTCCATGATTTATGAAACATGATTAGATCTTTAATTCATAATTTTAAATCTAATCTTAGACTTCTTAATTCCAGCATTTAATCAAGATTAAGTTTGCTAAATTTTAGATCAAAATAATTTATATACATTACACATATATTAAATACTTGTTAGATATCAACTATACGATATAGTCTTATGCAGATATTAATTTTATGTTTCACGTTTTAAATATAAAAACAAATCCTAATACATTAATTTCAGATCAAAAACAATAAATTAATGAAGACTAAATCGCTAGAAAATAGATCTAATTGTTGAAACAATTTCAATGATTTTCCTTTCACCTTATTTGTTCATGAGATATAATCACAAGCAGCACCCTTACACACCATAGAAGATTCCATTGAATGGAAAGAGAGGGCTATTAATTCCTACTTTTCTCCTATGACTGGATAGCCATGGTTATCAACCCAATTTGAATCAGTTACTCGGATTTAGATTATATCTAATATATAAAATTCTACATCTACATATCATGTTATGAAAAATCTGCTCTGATACCATTGTTGGAAAAATGCCTAGAGTTTCATGCATGGATTTTTTTATAATTTGCAGCGGAAATACTTTTATTTTAAAACTATTTTAAATAAAAAATATGTATTTAGAATAATTCTAATAAATCCTAAGTAGGATCGTAACATGATATGCAAGAGAAAACAAAATCAGTATGCATGATCTAGTCGATGCATACAGTAGATCTAATCTACAAACAATATGAAATTTAATTTCATACCTGATTGCGGATCGATGATCACTGTTGCTGATGGCACGTGATAAGGGCTCTCCGCATTGCTTTGCTTTTGCACAGGATGTCCGGCTTTTATGAATCGTCCACACGAAGCTCCGACACGATCAACCTTCTAGGACTGCTAGCTTCCTCCAAAGGCCATTGGATGACGAAAAATAATTTATTTCTTGGACTTTGTTGAGTCTTCCAAGAAATCCAAGAAGAGGATGAAGATGTGTAGATCTAAAAGGAAGAAAATCAAAAATAAGAAAACCTCTTTCTACTATTTTTTTTCTTCTTTTTCTTCTTCGTTCAACCCTAGCACCTTAAAAGTTTTCTCATGCCAATGTTTTACTCATTCCCACCTCAATTTTTCCAGCACCCTTTCTTATCTGATTTCATGCCAATTTAAAGCTTCTTTGGTCGTCCAATCCTAAAAAAATTCTAAGAAAAATGGGCGTGGAGATTAGGATAGGATTTAGTGGACTTTGGATGAGATTAGGAAGCAAACACCTAGTTTGATTAGTCTTTATCATTCCATGCCCACCCTCTTTCAAAATTTTTTTTCCATGAATTTCTTTCTCAAATCACCGGTATTTGGCCCCACTTTTCGTCGCACATTATATCTGAAGTTCTCAAACAAATTAGCGATAAAAAAAGGATAAGTTTTGAAAGTTTAAGACCAAGTAGAGTTAGGATAAGGCAAAGTATTTGATTCCCAATCAACTCCTCTCATTTAAATTTAAAACTCATTTTAAATTAATCCAAATTAGAGAAAAAAGGAGGGAGTGCGTGAAAACATGTTTGGCATGAATTTTTCATGAATTTATTCAAATAAATGGTGTGGAGAAATCGTAGAGGAAACCTAGTTTGGCTAGGTAAGGGTTTGATCAAGTTTTGACCAAAATTAGTTAGGAACCAAAACTAATTTGGTGACAACTAATTTAACCAACTTGGACTCAATCCAATTAAGTTCTAATTAGGTTTAATTAAATCCCAATTAAATCTGAAACAACTGAGCCCGAGTCTGAATCAAATCGTAATTAAAAATCCTTAGCAATTAGGTCATCAAATAATCTAATTGGGTAAATTCTAATTGAACGAAATTCAATTAGACTTGACCGAAACCTCTGCACTCAATCAAATTGTGTAATTAGCAATCGAATTATTAATTAATCATTCTATAATTAATTTTTAATTAATTAATTATTAATTTATACTATTTGTACATGATTAATTATTTATTATATTTATAATTTTGCCACTAAACGATTTTTAATCGTTAATCAGCCATCATGATTGATTAGAAACTTTTATTGTTTGACCTCATAGGTTCGAATACTAAGCCGGTAGTCTAGAAACTAATTTCTGAACTAATCGATGCAACTATCTAGCAATGGTATTAGATGTCCGGATAGGTCAAATGTTTACGAAACAACATTCAAGAACCCAGATATATGGTTTCCGTATAATTCATCCCTTTGACCCTAATGCTTAAAATGATTTCAGAGTCAACTACCAACTCTGAATAATGCATCCAAATATATTTTAACTTGCTAAATCCTGTGACTCTTCACAAGGGTTGCATTGGCCAGGGTCTTGCTAAATTGAAATATAGTAGCGCATTATCTCCAACATCTTGGAATGGTTCAATTCCATCTTGACTCACTGCTGACTTAACAAGTACTTGACTGCATCTAGTAACCTTCCGTCACTGGATTAGAAATTCAAGTAGTCTGGCACCTAAGTACAATGAGTTGCAAGTCACCGGGATGATCTTAGATCGGAGGGATATTTATATTCATATGCTTCTATGAGATACTTTTGACAGTAGAGTACTCAACAGAGTTGGTCATGTTCGGTGCAATGTACACTTACACTCACCTACATGCCATATCAGTATCTCTACACTCCTTAGTTATGAAAACAATAATCCATATGGCATACAACGATCTATGCTCGATAAACATTATCATCATAGATAACAATGTATCATTTGGTCACGAACATGATTAAAAACTACTCGATAAATCCTCCTTTATCGAATTAAAGTAGTTCCAAGGACTTCATCTTAAAAGAGTCCAAAGGAAAATGCAAAAAAAGATTAACCGCCAAAAATAACTTTTATGTTGACAATGATTCATGTACAAATTATAAAGAGCTCCCATCTACAACCCAGGCGATTGGCTATAGGATACATTTCCTAACACTATTGGCCTTAGTAATTGAAGAGTAGTCCTATACGATCTAAGAGGCTAAATCCTTATGTCTGTGACCATTGCAGCATGATAATGAAAATGAATTTCTATGGGAATCATTTAGGCTCAAGTTGATTAAGTTTTGCATATGACGGATGTGTAGGACCTGGTGTGGTGCTTCCAAGGCTCAGTAGGCCAAGGCTAAGGCTAAGGCTAAGGCTAAGGCTAAGGTCCAATGCCCATGAGGTGGTCATGGAATTTCTAGGGCTAGTTTAGGTGCTAGGGTAAAAGGCTGTCAGCCTTTCAGGTTTTGAGGTTCAGGGGACTTGAACCTCAAGGGGCTAACTTGTATTGGGCTATGTTTGAGTCCTGGGTAGGTGAGATTTAGTCAAGACCAGGGTATACATGGGCTTGGCTAAACACAATCTCTTATTAAGTTAGCTAGAGGGAGTTTTTTGGGTTAGGTTAAATTGACCTAGTATATATATATCTTGTATATGGGGCTAATGAGAGCCAAGTGAATGAAAAATCATTTTTCTCCCTCATACTTTATCTCTTCCCTTCTTTCTCCCTCTCTAATTGCTGTCCCATATCAGAAGAAAAAAACCCTGGCCACCACGTCCTAAGGCAAGGAAGAAGGAAACTGATGATCTTGGAACCAGCCACAAGGGTTTAGAGAGCCTGAGTCAAAGGAGAAGGTGTGTTTGTTGAAGAAATCATTATACAGGCTGAAGCAGTCACCGAGGCTATGGTACAAGCGGTTTGATACTTTCGTGAGAAGCATTGGACTTTCCAGGTACAATTTTGATCTATGTGTTTATACTAAATCTCTAGAAAATGGATCCATGGTATACTTTTGTATGTAGATGACATGCTGATAGCATGCAAGAGTAAGAGAGTTGTGCAGGAATTGAAGACAAGCCTATCTCGAGAGTTCAAGATGAAGGACTTGAGGGCCTGCAAGGAAGATATTAGGCATGGAAATTTTCAGAGATCGAGCCAAGAGGTTGCTGCATTTACCTGAAGGAGGTTACATTCGAAAGGTACTGGAGAGGTTTGGGATGGAGGCCAAACCAACAGCACCGCCACTTGCAAGACATTTCAGCCTTTTGAAGAGTATGTCACCACAGATTGAGGCGGAGGCTCAGGATATGGAGAGAGTTCCATATGCCTCTGGTGTGGGGAGCCTAATGTATGCCATGGTATGTTGTAGGCCAGATTTAGCCCATGCAGTGAGTCAGGTGAGCAGATTCATGGCGCAGCCTGGCAGGGAGCATTGGCAATCATTAAAGGGGATCTTCAGATACTTGGTGGGTTTAGTTGGAGTGGGCATCTGCTACGGACTGCGAGGAGGTACCGAGAGACACTCTAACATGTCCAAGGATGCTCAGGGGTAGATAGAAGGCTTCGTGGATGCTGATTTTAGAGATGTGGACACCCATCGCTCTACAACAGGATTTATTTTCAGCCTGAACGGAGGTCCTATTTCATGGAGGTCTTGCTTGCAGCCCATAACGGCATTATCCACCACCAAAGCAGAGTATATTGGCATCACAGAGGCAGCGAAGGAGGCTCTATGGCTAAAGGGATTGGCGGTGGAGATGGATTGCAAATAGGAAGCTATCAGGGTGACTGTGATAGCCAGAGTGCACTGTTGCTTGAACAGAACTCTGTTTATCATGCCAGGATGAAACACATCGATATTAGATACCATCGGATCAAGGAGCTTGTGGAAGAAGGCGAGGTGGAGGTGGTGAAGGTTCATACAAAAGATAATCCAGCTGATGCACTGACGACGGTTGTCTTGCGTGACAGCTTTCACATATGCATGGCACTGGTGTAGTTGATGGACAGGATAGAGTTGGCTGAGGCCTTGGGGCACCAAGGTGGAGTTTGTAGGACCTGGTGTGGTCCTTCCAAGGCTCAGGGGGCTAAGGCTAAGGTCCAATGCCCATGAGGTGGTCATGGGATTTTAAGGGCTAGTTTGGGCCCTAGGGTGAAAGGTTTTCAGCCTTTTGGGTTTTGAGGTTCAAGGGACTTGAGCCTCAAGGGGCTAACTTGTATTGGGCTATGCTTGAGTCCTAGGTAGGTGAGATTGAGTCAAGACCAGGGTGTACATGGGCTTGGGTAAACACAATCTCTTATCAAGTTAGCTAGAGGGAGTTTTTTGGGTTAGGTCAAATTGACCTAGTATATATATATATATCTTGCATATAGGGCTGATGAGAGCCAAGTTAATGAAAAATTATTTTTCTCCCTCATACTCTCTCTCTCCCTTCTCTCTCCCTCTCTAATTGCTGTCCCATGTCAGAAGAAAAATCCTAGCCACCACGTCCTAGGGCAAGGAAGAAGGAAACATCAAGGTATTTGGATTCCTTGTCAAACTAGGAATCGCCCTAAGGAGTTGGAGAGCTATCCCATGTTCCCTGTTTTTGGAGTTCGACCAGGGGTGTCTGAGGCCTGATTCTTACTGGTTTGAGGTGCCAAAGAAAGGAGTTTCAGATCTAGAAGGTTGTGGGGGTGTTGGATCTCTTAGAAGCGTTCTAGGCATCAAGGATTCATGCTGTCTGCTTTTTTCTTGTTCAAATCCCTATTGTTGCGATCCAAACTGAGATTTCCATATCTTAGATCTCAGGTTTGATTATTTGGTGAGTGGGGTTTCTGATTTGGAAGCAAGATCAACTCGTTTCGAAGGTCTTTTCAAAGGTACAACTCTGAAAACCTGGATTACTAAAATTCTGCATTGGTTGTTTTGTGTTTTTGGTGTTTGTTTGCCATCAAAAGTACTCCAAAACCCTTTGTGGCTGGTTCCAAGATCACCAGAAGTAAAGGGGGTTTTCCAACAGGATGCTTAGGATTTGACAAGTTTCCATGACCTGCATCCTGTCGGGACTCTTGATAGAGAAACTTGATCATACGGTACTGTACCATATCGATCGTTGACCGGTACGGGTTCAGAGATTCTTGGTTACATATTTAGAAATTACTAATTATATAAGGCAAGGATCGTTGAACCATTATCGGGACCTGTACCGGTTAGCGATCGGTACGGTACGGTATGTACCATACCATACCGGTATGGGATCAATCTTGGTGAATTGAGAAAAAATTATCTTCCTCCCCCTCTCAAGCAAGGATCGCTCAACCAGACCTGAACTAGACTCGAACCGGACCAAACTAAGCCTGTACTAGACGGAATCGGATTGTACCGGTTTGAACTGTCCCGTTCCGTATTGAACCGATCCATACCGGTGCGGTTCATGTCAATTTTCATGGTTCGGATCCCGAACCATTTTTTAGGATTGAACTGTACCGGTTCTTGATCGGTACGGGACGGTATATTCTGAACCGGACGGTTTAGGACAGTACTGAAAATCCTGATATAAGGGTTACATATTTAATAATTGCTAATTGTTAGCGAAGGGACTTAATTGCAGGTGTTGTAATGTAATTGGACTTAATTAAATTATGGATCGAGTCATAATTGAATTAAATCAGATTTAATTTATTTAGGCTTGATCTAATTTGAGGTTAATAGAGTTTCGTGATTTAAGTAGGACTTGGAGTCGAGTTCTAAATCAGATTTAGAATCTAGCAGCAGTTTTATGATTTGAAGCAGAATTTTATTATTTTGAGGTTTTGAAACTTTGTGTAACGAGGATTTTAGCTTGAAGGTTCCAAATGGTATTTTATATTTCAACAGAAAATTGCTAGAACAGGAATGTATTCTTTTATTTTCTCACCAAATGGATCTGTTATTTGTATCCTATTCTCAGCAACAAACGATTTTGTTTTAGTTTCTCCATTTCCTTAAACTTTCCCAACTTTGCTTTGAAATATTCTCCTTGTGCTAGGGCCTTGAACAGCTTTCACTGTTAGTTACAACTTTTGTTTGCTTATTTAATCTCATGACATTTTTCATTTTGAATCCATCTCACTTTTTCAAAGGTTCATGTTATCAGCCTGAGTAAACAATTTGGTTTTATTTTAGGGGGGGATGCCAGGTGCTGTGCGGTTGAGAGATTGTGAAATCCTCAGAGAGATGACAATCAAGCAAGCAGAGGAGAAAAGATTATATGGTGCTATATGTGCAGCTCCTGCTGTTGTTCTTATTCCTTGGGGTCTTCATAGGAGAAAACAGGTAAGTTTTCATTCATTTTGTATCATGAAGTCATGAGAATGTTTAGTTCTTGATAGACCCATGCATTAGGTGATAGTGTATAGCTTGATTGCTAGATTACATGCCATCCAGCCTTCATGGACAAGCTTCCTACTTTCCGGGCAGTTAAATCAAACATTCAAGTTTCGGGTGAGCTCACCACAAGTCGTGGTCCTGCGACAACCTTTGAATTTGCTCTATCATTAGTTGAACAGCTGTTTGGCAGCACTGTGTCAGAAGATATTGGGGGAAAGCTGGTGTGTCCTTAAAATATTACACTTTATCCCTTTTCCTTTTGAATTGCTTTTTATTTATTTAAGATTCAAATGGCAAGTATGGCTATTGAGTTATTTGTCAGTTTGCTTCTGAAGTTATTCATTTAGATATTGTTATCAACATAGTATTTGTTCTGTTTGCTTCTCCTTTCTATGATACCACAATTAACAGATTGAGGAGCCAATGGTTATTAGAGCAAATGATTACTTATGTCTAGCAATTGGATGTAATAATCCATCTGGGTTGTGGGGACACTAACTTGTGTGTATGCATTTTCAGTAGACTACGAACCATTATAATGCATGTGTGGGTGAATTTACATATGATATATCAAATCAACATCTTCACCTCAACTTCCCAGATTCAAGCCATTATCATATACATCAAGCATGGTAGTATGAGTCTTCATGGTGAAGTCCAAGTTGGCTGGTCATCTTGGTTAACAGAATAGTATTGTCTGTGCACTACTAAATTGACTCAGTTTCAAGAAGCAAATTTTGAGTTGGTGAAAGTGAGGTACATAATATAACTCAATATTTATATGCTTTAATCCCCACATAGAACACATTATTGTTCATTAAAGGCACCATGATAAAGTGTGGGGCTAGAGAGTATGATGAACAAGTATAGAGAGAGCATAGTGTAGTAGATTGTGATGGTGTGAGTGTTACATGCTATCTAGCCTTGATGGTAAAGTGAGAACCTGTTTGTTATTTCCTGCATGACTAACAGATATGGGGAGTCTTTCAGGAAGATATAGAAGTGGGCAATTCATTATAGGTTTAAGGACTGAACTATTGAAGTATCTTGCATTTTGGACGTGCTGTTATGAGGACGTACCATGATTGCCTTAATTTTCAAATCCAGTACATGAGTAAGACTTGTTTCTCCTATCTAAGCTGCTTTGTGAGGTTTTTTCTAGACAGCAATGGCAATGTTTTGGACAATGAAGCGCATCTTTGATTCTTCTAAATGAATCTTGAACTTTATACAATATTAAAGACATTGGTTTTTGAATTTTAGGTTCTAACTGTCAATGGAATGTTACCTAAAAGAGTCTAATGGAAAGGCTAATATGAACTATCATTGCATTATCGCAAATAGGGAATGACAAAGAAAAGAAGCTTGAATGTAGGACTACAGCAGACCATATGGCTAGTAAAGAGTATTATCTGTTGGTATTCAAGAGTAACCTACAATCATGATTGTACAAACTCTAAAGAGAGAGTATTTGTACATGAATATTCCACTCTTTAAACTGAATGTCAAGGGTTATATACATCATCATCCAGTAGTGAGAACTTTTCATGTACCAGTTGTATATGCTCTTGGTTAACTGTAAATTTTAATCTAAATATAATAAAATGCTTAGGGTCTCCCTAGATCATTTCTAACCCTGGACATATTAAGACTTGATCTAAAAGAAAGAGTTCATAAAACACAATTAAGATCCAAATTAGATAAAAATTTGCTCTTGCCATTAAGAAAGTTCATTTTTGGACCATTTGGAAATTGGAAGCATTTAGATGTTGTAGGTAAAACTTGAAGATATGGACATTTGATTTAAATGTTTGATCGATGGTTCTGCATTTCATTTCATTTATAACATTGAGGCTTCAATTAGCTAAACTACTGATGGGGACATTGATCTGCATGAATCCCTGAGCAGCACGGATCTTGAAGCAGCACGAATTACGATGCAGTATGAATTTCGATGTAAATAAATTTGAAGATCATCCTTCACATAAGAAGGTCCCTATGTGAAGGTCCCCATATGAATGCCAAGTGGCATCCAATACATGATGACACATGAATGCCAAGTGACATCTAACACATGAAGATACAAGAATGCCTACATGAATGCCAAGTGGTGCCCATGCATGCAGATTTTCAGATTTAGACACTTGGCACCCATGCATTTTGCTACCCTTTTTCATGAAACTTGAAATTCAAATTTGTAACTACCTTCCCCCTCTTAACATGTAAAATTTGAATTTCAAATGGGACTTAGAAGGCTATAAATAGGTCCCTAATCTCTTTGTAAAAGGAATGCTAGTGATGAATGAAAGTTTTTTTAGAGAAGAGAGACTCTTCTTTTGCTCCGTGAGGAGAGGGTGTGAGGCCCAATCCTAGGACATGATGTGAGGTCATGTCTTGTTATCTCTTTGATTCCATCTTCCTTACCACCCTCATGTCCTTTGAGATTCACCCTAATGGCTCCATTAGTGAGGTGGGTGAGATGCCCTAGAGGTGAGAGATCTCTCCGTGAGTATGAGTCCCAAAGTCTATGAGATCCAGATCCCTGTCCTTTCATCCCCATTATTTCCTTCACTCCCTTACAAAAAAAAATACAAAAAAAAAACCCTAATCTAGGTGACTTCTAGGCTCACCCACGATCCTACCCTTGATCCCGTTCCGCATCAGCTACCCAATCATAAGTATGCATGCACACACACACACAAGGTTTGCCATATCGGTAGCAATTGGTATGTGGTGCCATACTATATGACACTTTGTATGCTGAATCTTACTATACTATACCATGTACTGGCATTGTAGGATGATAGTGGTATAGGGTCTAGTATCGAGACAGTAAACCTTGTATATATGTGCGCGCGTGCGTGCATGTCTGTATGTTCTATGTGCATTTACACATGTGTGCATATGCGTGTGCATGTGTATACACACAAGCACACAAATCGAATTGGTATTGGGAGTTGTGTTGGTCAGTGACTAGTTCGGTATGGTATGTACTTGTGGCATATTAAACTTGGCAGAATGGAAGGAGAGGGAGGGACAGAGGGAGAGAGAAGCCAAAGCCTTTGGACTCACCTGGGTGAAAGATTGGATTTGGAGAGAGGACTCACCTAGTTGGATGTCGTTGTCATCTAACATAGACAGGATGTTGTCAGACTCATCATCGGAGGAGGCGGAAGAGGGAGAGAGGGAAGGTGTGGGCTTTGAGCTATTTGATTACTTTGGAATGGGCAGCAGGGATCGAGGGGGAGGACTCACCTAGCCAGGACATTGCCATCATCAAGGGATGTGGACTGGATGCCATGGAACAGTGTTGTCAGATATAAAGGTTGGAGGAGGTGGGCAAGCGAGAGAGGGGAGGCAAGGGCTTTGACCTTTGATGTCTTTAGGAGAGCTGGAGGGCTCCGAGGGTTTAATAGTCATGATTTGATCAGCTGAACCATGCCGGTAATCGACTAGTCTGGTTCAGACTAAGGTTCCCAGTACTAGGACCCGTACTGATGCTAGGCCGGTACGGTATGGTATCGGTATCGTACTATACCAACATGGTACGGTGGGTGTGTCGATTCCGGCACACCCTTTTTTTTGTACCCGTATGTCTTTTTTTTTGTTAATGGATTTTGGATTTTTTTTTTATTTTTTTAGGGTTTAGATCTTTAAGGTATAGGATTTAGAGTTTAGGATTTAGGATTTAAAAATGTTAATACATTAATTCTAATTAAAATAAATTATAAAATGATAATTAAAGTAAGATTATCAGTAATTAATGAAAGTGAAAGGTAAAATGTAAATATAATTACATACCGATATCTAGAATCGGATAGTATCGATGTCCATAAATATCGAGATCATTTATATATTGTGTAGGAAGATCAGTAAATCTTTCTAGCCAGGCAGCATGATACTCCTGTAAGGTCATCCTATGAGGTATGCGTGATGGATCATAACTCATCACAGATCCCTCGCTGAGGTCGCGACTCTGAGAGGTATCCAGAGATTGATGATATGGTTATGTAGGGGCCCATCCAAATATACCAGCAGTAAAATCAGATCCATAAGATGTTCCGGGCTGCATGGGATAATAATCACTAGAAGATGATGTCTCAGATGCACCATATGGATCATATGGATTACAAGCTGCCGGTAGTTGTAGATAAGAGGATCCTGAATATGAGGATGACCCTAATACATCTATGGATCTACTCCACGTGCAAGAGCTGTAGCTATATCGTGTCCTGAACGATCTCGCGGAGCCCGTCACCTATATAGAATTGTATCACCACGGGTTTACTAGCTAGTGCTCCATGGTCTATATCCTGTATGGATGGCTAAGCTTCGACTCACCAGTGAATCGAAGATGAATAGGCGGCTGCGACTCCTATCCTCCGGCCCCTCCGTGATTACTAGATTCTTCACCATCTGAAGAAGTACTAGCATCATTCTCTTTGGTATCCGAATCTGAATGAATTGAGTGCTCCAATGGAGGTGCAACTGCCTTTTTTTTCCTATCTTGGATCAAATAAATGGCGGGGAGGGATCGTATGCTGTATCTGCTGGAGCCTTGTAAGGAATTTTGCTTGTTGTCCATTGTTCAGCATCTATCCTAGCCTCTCTAGTTACAAAACTAGCTGGTCGAGGAGGCGATCCTCGCTTATCAAGCTCTGGCTCCTTCTGCTGACTCACGATCCATCCAATCATTGGATCTTCATCCTTATCAACATATATACTTGCAGTGGTATCAGAGTATTTCAATTCAACTTCCTCCTGAATGTACTTTAGCCTCAACCTTAAGTTATAGTATACATAAATAAGATTATTGAGGCATTTCTGTTTTAGACGGTTCCTCTACTTAGAGTGGATAAGGCCAAATGTAGACCAGTTGCGCTCACATTCATTAGATGACACCGTCTGGAAGAGGATCTTGACTGCAAGAACTTTTAGATATTTTGTAGATCCACCAAAATACACCTACCATTTAGCTGTAAAAGATATTAAATCATTTAGAATTTTAGATTCAACAAAATTAAAAAAAATCAATCTGAATCTAATATTAGACTTAGTACTTAGTAGTACTTATCAGGATTTATTTTTGATTTACTTTTGATGGCTACAGTGGACTCAAAAAAATTTGTGCCCTTAAAAATTATCTAGAAAAAAAGTTATCATGTACTAGTTGAAATTAGTGCTAATAAAAATCACATAATAATTTTAACCTAATTTTCTTTTTCTAGTCACATAGCTGCGGCATTTGGATCGGGCTCCTCCTTGTATATAACATTGCATAGAGCAGACATAAGCTGTTCATTCATGGCAATATCTAGTATGGAGTATTGGAATTTCGAATTCAGATAGTAAGCTGCACATATATTTTAAGAATTAGTTAAGTGTACTTGTATAAATATAATATAATTTAAAATTTTAGAGAGTTCATGATTTACTGCGTACCTGCAAGATGCAAATTCGAACTCATTTGATAACTCCACCATCCATCAATGATCCGGATATACTTATTAGCATGTGTTGGATCTATCTTTTGGATCTTTTTCTTGACCTTTTGCATCATGTAATACAGGAAGTCCGTTTGAGCATATCTCTCAGAATTCATGGCCCGAAGTACTTCATATAGAGGCCTGATAACCTCCACTATCCTCTCACTCGCTATCAGAATGTCGTCTCGTTACTAAATTCTTGACATTGCTTTTCTCAGTATTTGTTTTAGCATATCTGCTCTGCTACCACTCTTGACCAACAAATATCTGACGCAGCTTTACTTTCTTGCCAAGAAGACTATCAAGTACTATATAATTTGTAGTAAATCGTGTGATCCCTGGTCTCAATATTTCTTTCACAGTAAAGCTCTTCATCAATGATAAGATCCATGTATAGTTATAGATGAATCTGGTGATGGTCTGTGCTAACTCAACTATCTTCTGCATCCTATGGATTTTTCCAATATCTATCAACATGAGGTCAATACAATATGCAGCACAAGGGATCCAGAAATATGCGGTCGCCGTTGCATCAAGATCTGTCCTGTGGTCCATTACTTATTCTCCTACCTGATAAATCACCTCAATCAATCTGAGGATATAACTGCTGTCGTGCACTTGATTTTAAGCATCAATAGATTTATGAAAAAGTCTTTCCATCATAATAAGTTAAGAAGTTGATGATGCTCCATCTAGTAGGATCAGTCCAACCATCACATATCACTGTCAACCCATACACGAGCCACTTGCTCTGATAGGAGGCAATCCAATTTTTTATCTCCTTATTACTGTCCAGAAGCTGATCATAAATATTCCTTGATTATGAAGGATCTACACCTGCACGAGCAGCATGTATAGATGAAATAGCAGAGTGATAATATAAATTGTTTGCTGCGTTCGCTGGGATATGACTGAAATGAAATCAGGATCCGATAGCCTGCCACATTTCCTTCTTTTTATCCTTTTTCAGTATGGTGTCAATTCTCTATTGCTTGGAATCTTTGCTAAGAAGGGCATATAGATCGACATCATGAATAGTGACTCCTGTTGGAATGTCTCTGAAAGATTTTCTTCTACTATCAAATACTCCGAACATGGATGCAATATGGTTGGTGCCTCTCCTGATGGGCTCTCTAATTGAGGAGGTCCTCCTAAACTGTCTCAAACTCTCCTGCAACACTTGTAGAGCCCAATCCCGACTCAAAAGTTGATGGCCCAAATCATTTTCTCAGCCTGGCCATCTCCTGTAGCTACCTCTGCTCATATAAACTTGCCTGAATGGCAGCCTCCATCTGTGCCTCATCATCAGAATGAATAGATGCTCCCTCTGACTTCCTGGAGTAATAAGAAGGTTCTGCAGTTCTGCGGTCCACCTCTATCTTCTTCTTTGATGTTCTTTTCTTTCCGGCTTTGAAATCAGTAAAATGCTTCTTCATCAACTGACGGACTTCCTGTAGATACTGTTGGCATGCAGATATATTAGAATAGCCGCCAGCCAAGTGCTGCTTCAACCTTGTTATCCCTATCTTTGAATTCTATATTGCACCATTTACATCTCCAGTGATGCCGATCTGAGAGCATATCTCCATGCAACCAACTAGAGCTGTCAACGGGTCGGGTTCGGGTCGGAACTTAGATTTCCAGACCTGGACCCGACCTTAGCTACTGGATCCAGACCTGGATACGAATACCCAACGGGTCTGATTTTAAAGTACCGGACCCAGACTCGAATGGATCCCGGGTATCTAGACCCGAACTCGGATCCGAGAGCATTACAAAAAAAAAACTTACCGATTTCGTGGCACTGTAGTAGGGGCTCGGATCTGAGGAAGACGAAGCCAAAATGGGAATGACATCAGGACAAGGGCAGCGGCAGCCGATGGGGGACGATCGAGGGGGAGGCATCGACCGTCGCGGGGGGGAGGCGTCGACCGGCAGGGCTCGGAGCTGAGGAAGGGAGAGCCGGAGGGGTAGGGCACGGGCAGAGTGGGTGAGCAGCGGGTGTTGACCGTCGAGGGGTCTGCCGCCGGGGGGGGGGAGGCCGATGTCGAGGCTCGGTTCGCTCGGAGTAGCAGCGTAGAGGGCTCGGTCGTCGGGGGGGGCTGGCGTTGGCCGTCGGCTGTGGGCATGGAGGCGGAGCGTCGATGTCAAGCTCGGTCCAGTCGGAGCAGCAACGTAGAGGGCTCGACCGTCGAGGGGGGAGGCATTGGCCATCGGGGGGGAGGCGTCGGCCATGGAGCGCTCGGCCATCGAGGGAGGCGTCGGCCGTGGGCGTGGAGGTGGAGCGCCAGAGCGGATTGGGATTTCGTTGGGCGGTTGGAACAAAGAAAGGGGCTAGGGCACGGAAGCTTTTATATCAAAAGCCTTGATAGATTTTAACCGTTGGATTATGATCCAACGTCAGATATTTTATAAATATATAAATATATATAATATTATTTTATTTAATCGGGTCTCGGGTCTATCGGATCTGGATATTACATATCCAGACCCGGATCCATTTAACTATGACTAATTGGATTCGGGTAAACGGGTCCAGATTTAGATCTAGACCCGGATCCATTGGATCCAGACCCGCGGGTCTCGGATCCGGACCCGACCTGTTGACAGCTTACAACCAACCAATGTCACGCTCTGGATCCTTCTTCCTCCTCGATGGATCCATAACTGAATATTTAAATTGCATATAAGGTTAATAATTATATTTATTAATTAATAATTTGTTAACCTAATTTTTTTAAATTTTTTTGATTTAAAAAAATATGAAAAATAAAAATATTATAAAAAAAATTTTGATCTTAGATTCATGTAGGATCTTATCATAGATGCTATATATATATTTTTAAGACACTAGAAATGCATTAAAGATCATTTTTTCTTCAATTTTAGATCTAAAACATTATTTATAAGATGTATTAAAACTTGGATAAATTGACACAAAATTTATGTGAGAGTAGCTTACGAGCCCCATAATAATAATCTATGATTATAGTTTTTTCATTAATTATTTTATTTTTTATTAATTTTTTAATTTAAAATTAATTTTTAATTTAAAAAATTATATACTTAATAAAAAATCAAGATTTTAGTATCATTGTGTAGATTTTTTTTAGATCTATCATACTTTAAAATCATGCCTAACAAAAAAAAAAGACTGCGTTTCCCCTTAATTTTCAAATTTTCATGATTTTCAGAAAAAAGATAGGGGAGAGGGAAAGGGAAAAAAAGGAAGCTCTACATATCTTGAATCTACCTTCTTCTTCAATTAGTTGGCGTTTAATTGGCTTGAAATAAAAAAAAATACCCTTTTCTTCTTTCATTGTACAAAAAGAAGCAGAGAGTTCTCTGCCTCTCTGCCTCTTTATTAAACCCCCAACTAACGTTTACAGTATCCAACAGGAAAAAAAACTAGTTCGAACCATCCCAAACTAGCCGAACCAACTGGTTCCTTATTTATTTTATTTGTAAACCCCTGACATGTTTAAATAGGCCGAATCGTGCCATCCGGCCACCGGTCCGGTTCGGTATGCCCTGAATCGGCCGGTACGGCACGGTTCGGCAAACCCTGGTTCATACCACCTTAAACTGGACTATTTAGCATGGTGAACCCTGCTTGTGATCGTATATATGAGAATGATAATAGAATAAGTTAAAGAAAGTCTATGTTGGGTTCAAATTAAAATATCAGCAATATTTCTGTTTTAAATCTAGCTCTCTAAGTTCTTCCTCTTTGGCGACCCTAAAAAGAGTGAGAAAAATGAAGCTGAATTAGAGGATCCTTGTTTTCATTTTTGAATTCCTTAGAAGCTTTAATTTTTTCATCTAAAACTTATTGCTTTAAGGCATTTGGTGCCCCAGGTATGTAAACAAAGTTTAGATTCTGCATAAGGACTTTATAAATAGACTCAATAAATTAGTTCAATGTTTTGTGATTAATATAGAATAAATTGTACTGTAGAAAGATGAGATTTTTAGATAAGAAGTCATTTGCCGCTCTTTATATTATTGTATTTTTTTTTTTCAGGTGAGAAGGTTGTTTTATACTTTTACATTGTTTGTCTTGTGCTTGTTGTAAAGTTTGTTTTATTTGTTTTCATTCCATATGCATGATTTTAGTTGTTTCACGTGAATAAATACTTATGCATTCCTTGTATGCAATTACTATCAACTTTATGAGACATTTTTTGGTTTCTGTGAATTTATTGAAGCAGTCATACTTTATGTGGCACTTCTGTTTTATGAATTTGTAAACATATTTCTAGTCACCTAGTAGCACTTTGTTGTTGAAAGGTTATATCTTCCATTGCTAATAGTTCTTTTCTTTTTAATCTTCTTGAACTTGTTCATAGTTAATGCAAACTGATGGTGGTCATCAAATAAAGGAAGAATTTAATAAGGTTGAGTGGTCATTTGATCACGAACCTCAAGTAAGTACTTTCTCCCTTGTGATGATTTTGAGACTATATATTGTTAACACAGCATGTTTTGTTTTTTGGCATTGTAACTGATTTTTCTAGTTTTCATGTGATAATAAATGACCAAGTCAGAAAAATATTAAAATACTACAAAGTCATTTAGAACTCAGCCAAGGCACAACAAAAATTCCAACAAAACCTTGATATGATATATCATATTTTGTATTTTCATTTGGTGGTAAATATTATGATAAACATGATTTTAGTAATTTGTTTTGACGACATTCTGTGACACTGAGTGTCAAGGATCCTGGTACTGGTACTAGGACTTGTATCGCCGGCAGGCTGGTACGGTATGGTATCGTACCATACTGTATCGACACTTGATAGACCGACATGCTCTTTTTTTGTTTTGATCATTTTAGAAATTATTAAATATTTTTAGATCTAAATAGATGTTTGTTGATGCTAATTGATGTTTGTATCACTTTAAAACACTACAAAATGCTGTCTAGCATCTAGCTATGATATATTATTTTTTTAAAAAATTTAATAAAGTAAGATTACCAGTAATTAATTAAAGTGAAAGATAAAATATAAATATAATTACATATCGATATTTAGAATCGTGTCGAGTATCAATGTCCATAAATATTGGGATCATAATATACTGAGTAGGAAGATCAATAAATTCCTTTAACCAGACAACAGAGAATTCTGTAAGCTCATCCTAGAAGGTATGCGTGATGGATCGTAACTCATCACAAATCACTCATTGAGGTATCGACTCTGAAAGATATCCGGAGATTGATGATATGGCTGTGTAAGGGCCCATCCAAATATACCAGTAACAAAATCAGATCCGTAAGATGCTTCGGGCTGCATGGAATAATAACCATTAAAAGATGATATCTCGAATGTATCATATCCATATTTATATGGATCATAAGTTGCTGGTGCCTACGGGTAAGAGGATCCATAATACAAGGATGACCATGATACATCCATGGATCCTACTTCATGTGCAAGATCTATAGTTGTATTGTGTCCTGAAGAATAACCTCACGAAGCCCGTCATTTATATGGAATCATATCTACCATCCTGTGTGGCAAGACTAAATTGCGACTCACCAGTGAATTGAAGATGAATGCCGGCTGCATTTCTTGTTCTTCGATACCTTTCTAATCACTAGATTTCTTACTATCTGAAGAAGCACTAGCACTATTTCCTCTAGCATCTGAATTTGAATGAACTAAGTGCTCCAGTGAAGATGTAACTACCTTTCTTTTTCTCTATCTCGAAGAAACACTAGCACTACTCTCTTTAGTATCTGAATCTGGATGAACTAAATATTTCAGTGGAGATGTAACTGCTTTTCTTTATTCTCTATCTCCGGATTGAATAGATGGTGGGGAGGGATGATGTGATGTTTCTGCTGGAGTCCTATGAAGAATATTACTTCTTGCCCATTATTCAGCATTCATCCTAGTTTCGTTAGTTACAAAACTAGCTGGTCGAGGAAGCGATCCTGACTCATCAAGCTCTGGCTCCTGCTGCTGATTCACGATCCATCCAATCATCAGATCTTCATCCTCATCAATATAATTACTTGTAGTAGGATCGGAGTATTTCAGTTCAGCTTCTTTCTCAATGCACTTTAGCCTCAACCTTAAATTATAGTGTACATATACAAGATTGTTGAGGTATTTCTATTTTAGACGATTCCTCTGCTTGGAGTAGATAAGGTCGAAGGTAGACCAGTTGCGCTCACATCCACTAGATGACACCATCTGGGAGAGGATCTTGATAGCAAGAATTTTTAAATATTTTGCTGATCCACCAAAATGCGCCCACATTTAGCTACAAAAGATATTAAATTATTTAAAATTTTAGATTCAGCAAAATTTAAAAATCAGTTTGAATTTAATATTAGACTTAGTAATACCTATCAAGATTTATCATTGATTTACTTCTGATAATTACATTGGATTTAAAAGAATCTGTGCCCTCTCTAAAAAATTATTCATAAAAAAATGTTATCATGTGCTACTTGTGGAAATTAGTGCTAATAAAAATTACTCAATAATTTCAACCTTGTTCTATGCACATAGCTACAACATTTGGATCGGGCTCCATCTTATATATAACATTGCGAGGGCAGACATAAGTTGATCATCTATGGTAATGTCAGGTATGGAATACTGAAATCTCGGATTCAGATAGTAAGCTGCTATACATTTTAAGAATTAATCAAGTATACTCTTACAAATATAATTAATTTTTAAATTTTAGAGCGTTAATGATTTACTGCCTACCTGCTAGATATAAATTCAAACTCATTTGATAACTCTACCATCCATCAATGATCTGGATATACTAATTAGCATGTACTGAATCTGTCTCTTGGATCTTTTCCTTTGTCCTTTCCATCATATAATAAAAGAAGTCCATCTGAGCATATCGCTTAGAGTCCACAGCCCAAAGTACCTTATTTAGAGGCTTGATAGTCTCCACTATCCTTTCGGCCCGCTGCCAGAATGTCTGTCTCATCACTAAATTCTTTACAATGCTCCCTTTAGTATTTGTCCTGGTATATTTGCTTTGCTGTTACTCTTGACTGATAAATATTTGATGCAGTTCAATTTTCTTGTTAAGAAGACTATTAAATGCTATATAATTTATAACAAATCATGTGATCTCTGGTTTCAATATTTCTTTCCTAGTAAAGCTCCTCATCAATAATATCCATGTATGGTTATGGATGAATCTGGTGATAGTCTGCTAATTCAACTATCTTCTGTACCCTTTGAATCTTTTCAATATCCATTAATATATGGTCAATACAATGCATAGCATTAGGGATCCAGAAAATATATGGTCGCTGCTGCATCAAGAGTTGCCCTGTAGCCTTATACTTTGGTCTATTATATGTAATGACCTGCACGATATTCTGTTCTCTTACCTGATCAATCACCTTCTCCATCAATTTGAGGATATAGTTGCTGTCGTGCACCTGATCTAAAGCATCATTAGATTTATGAAATTTTTTTTCCATCATAATAAGTAAGAAATTGATGATGCTTCATCTAATAGGACCAGTCAAACCATCACACATTATTATCAATCCATACATGGGCCACTTACTCTGATAGGAGGCAATTCAATTTTCTAGCTCCTTATTGCTATCTAGAAGTTGACCATAAATATCTCTCGATCCTGGAGGATCTATACCTGTACTAGCAGTCTATGTAGATGCAATAGCTTAGTGATATTATGGGTTGTTTATTGTGTTTGGGATATGACTGAAATGAAACCAGGATCTGATAGTTCGCCACATATCCTTTTTATCATTTTTCAGTATATTATTAATCCTTTGTTGCTTGGAATCTTTGCTAGGAATGTATGTGGATCGACGTCGTGGATAATGGCTCTTGCTGAAATGTTCCTGGAAGACTTATTTCAATTGTCAAATGCTCCCAACATGGATGCAATATGGCTGGTGCCTCTCGTGATAGGCTCTCTGGCTTAGGAGGTCCTCCTAAACTGTCTTAGACTCTCCTGCAATATTTCTAGAGCCCGATCCCGATCTTGACTCAAAAGTTGATGATCTAAATCGCTCTATATGCTTGGCCATTTTTTCTAGCTGTATCTGCTCATATAAGCTTGCCTGAATGATAGCGTCGATCTATGCTTCTTCATAAAAAAGAAATAGATGTTCCCTCTGACTCTTTGGAATGGTAGGAAGGTAGTTCTGTGGCTCTAGGTCCACCTCTGCCTTCTTCTTCAATGTTTTTCCTTTTCTATCCTGAAATCAGCAAACTATTTCTTCATCAATTGATAGATCTCTTGTGGATACTGTCGGCATGCAGATATATCAAAATAGCCATTAGCCAAGTACTGCTTTAACCTCATTATCCCACCATTTTTGAATTCTACATTGCATCATTTACACTTCCAATGATGTTGACCCGAGCGCATTTCTTCATGCACCCAATCAATGTCACGCTCTAGATCTTTCTTTCTCCTCGATGGATCCATTCTTGAATATTTAAAAAATACATAAATTTAATAATTATATAAATTAATTAGTATTTTATTTATCTAATATTTTTATTTTTTATTTAATTATATATATTTTTTAATTTTTTAGATTTAAAAATATAAAAAATTATAATATTATAAAAAATAATTTGATCTTAGATTCATGTATGATCCTATCATAGATGCTATATATATTTTTTAAAGATAATGGGCATGCATGAAATGCTACTTTTTTTTTTTTTAAATATTAGACTTAGAGCACTATTCATAATATGCATCAAAACTTAGATAAATCGACATGGAATTTATAGTGGAAGTAGCTTACAAGCCCTAAAACAATAATATATAATTACAATTCTTTAATTAATTATTTTATTAATTTTTTAATCTAAAAATATTTTTTAAGTTTAAAAATTATATACTTGACAAAAAATCATGATCTTAGCATTATTGCTTAGATCTTTCATAGGTTTATAACATACTCTAAAATCATACCAAAATAAAAAATCTTGACAGCATTTCTCTTTATTTTTTCATTTTCCATGAATTTAGAAAAAGAGAGCGGAGAGGGAGAAAGAGAGAAGGGAAGTATATGTATACCTTGAATCCATCTTTCTTGCTATTTTGGTGTTTAATTGGCTTGAAATTTTGCAAAAATTGGTTTTGAAGCTTTCTTTACCCGTTTCTATCAAAATTGAGAGCCCGAGAAGCTTTTAGTTGCTTCATATCAACTGCCCCAACACACATCACCGTAGCAGCATAAAAAAATTGGAACAGGACCGAACCGGTTGGTTCGGCATGGTTCGAACTAGTTCATTATTATTTTTTATTTATGGAAGGAGGAGAACCGAATTTATAAGCTGAACCGTGTCGATTGGGCGTCGTTCTGGTTTTGTTTGGTCTGAACCAGCCTGTTCAGCGTGATTCGGCGAACCGTGCTGAGTGTTCTTTCTCTCTTTCTTTCACAAACTTCATGGAGTCAAAGGGATAAGCTCCTTTGTCAAAAGGACTAGATATAAAACACTCTCTAGACATGATAATATAAGTTCTAACATAGACTATAATAAGAAATGTAATATGTACACGGTGCATAAACAATCCTTTTGGACCCTGGTTGGATGTTGGCTTTGGTTTTCTGGTTTTAAAGTGTGCGCTGGTGGGAATGTTTGAGAGGAGTCCATGAAGAAGTTATAGATCTAGATAACCCTACGGAATCCATTATCTATGAGGGATAAATAAATTAACTTTTCATTTGAATCTAGGAGCCTGAAATTCAGGGGCTATAGGACCAATGTTTTTTCCTGATCCCTCAATCAGATCTCTGTTGTCATTGTTTTCTCCCAATCTCTTTCTCCTCTTCATGTGCTTATCCGCAGATACTATAAACTGCGATCCAAACAAATCCTTGAGCTCTTAAGTAATCTATTATTGAGATATCCTGTATATATGTCCATAGCGAAGCCAAAAGGCCTGTATATTTGGTGGGTTGTTCAACAGACTGCAGCTGCTAGAGGGCAGTTCATATTGTCTCATAGACATTGTGAAAATATTGCAAAAATGTTATCTTTTTCTTTATCCTTTTTTAATTTCGCTACTGCATTTTCTGATGTCCTAAATACATAAATATGCTTATTTTCAGTTTATCCAAAAGTGAAATTCATGTCACTTTTTGTGCACATTTGAAAACGATCATTGAAGTTTAGGTCCAAGACAGAGTAGGATGAAAACAAAACTCGCATCCAAAAACTGAAATCAATTTACAGGCATTAAGGAATATCAAAAGAATCAAGTAAGATCAATTCAGATTAAACATTTCAAGAAGTTGCACTGTGATATATGGATTTATTACAGTGGAAATGGAGTAGACACTCCAGGATGAGTAAATATTAGACAGAGAACAAGAGAGTAGAGTTAGAGAGAGGGGGGAGGAAGCTGACCTGGCCTGAAGTTTTTTTTTATTCTCATGAAAGTAAACCTCCTATATCGATCTTTTGTCCAGGCCTAAGAGGGCTTTTTAGAAACTTTTCATGACTCTGTCTGGTAGGAAACTAGGACTCCTAAATTAAAAAAGTGAATTTCTATTATATAAACCATCTCCCATTGACCAACTTATTTGCCCAACTTGGATTCCTAAAAGAAAGCAAAAATGCAAGCTTTTGGCACTTTGGTCATTGTTCAAGGTGACTGTAGCATGAGCAGTGTAATGAAAAATAATCCCCTAAAGGAAGACTTTTGACTTCACAATACAACTTGGCAGAGTATTATAAAACATCAAAGGGACTCAAAACATTTGAATTCTCTTGATGATCTACTTTTAAAATTGTGTCCAGTCATGGTAACTGCATCTAGGTAAGGGGGGCCCAAAGAATGATTCTGCATGATTCATTTCTGCTATGTTACTGTGGTCATCAAGATCTTAATAACCAATATCAATGTCTGCTGTTGGATTTTCAATATTTGTTGTTAGAAGTTAGAACTAATGTAGGAGTTTTTTGCGACTAAAAATTAGATGGTTGATGTATTGCCTCTTGGTCAATAGTCATGTCCACATGATCGATCATCAAGCACAGCTAACTGCTGGATTCTTCGAATGAGAATCAAGCAAAATCTTGAAATATATGCTTGACATGAACTGTTGACTGACAATGATTAGTTGCAATTTGTGGTCATGGGTTCTTTTTTGTTCTTTGTTTTTCTTCTAGGTCTTATTCTGCCAAGACATTAGATGGATGCTCAACTGCAGGATTCTCTATTAAGAGTTCTTCAATCGTAGTATCTTTTTGTGATGGACCTTGAATAGATCCAATTGTGGGGCCTGCAGGATTCTCAACTGCCAGCTGAAGGAATTACTGGTGGTGGCATGCCGAAAACAGGATTTCTAAAATCCTAGTGAAAGCAATTTATCAAAACAATTTTGTAAAAGCATGTAAAAATTATTTAAAAATAATACCCTAGGATCTAACTAACATGTTGATAAGGTATTCATCACATGAAATCAGATCTGAAAAATAAAATAAGACCAGGAAGGTTTGATCAATTTAGATCGCTATCCTCCTTTAACCTCAATTGGATTGGCGAATCGTCGGGGTTACTATCGGAGCCGCGCAAGCATCCAGCCTCTACTGGTATCCATACGGGGATGATGCTGATCGACTCCCTGAGGCCCCTGGAGTGTGGCTTCTTATAAGCCTCTCCTCTAGCTTGGATCTCGAACCTCTTTTGAGACGTTCTCGAAAAAACTAGGTTGCAACCCCAGCAGCCTTCTCGTGAATCCTTCACTAAAAGTCTAAAACAATTGGGACTTTTCTTCGGACATCTTAGGGAGAATGAACTCTTTCTTCTCCCTTTCTCCTCTCTCTCCTCTGCTGGTATCCACATGGGGATGATACTGATCGACTCCTCGAGGCTCCCGGAGTGCTAGCTCCTTATAGGCCTCTCCTCTAGCTTGGATCTTGAACCTCTTTCGAGACATTCTCGAAAAAACTTGGTTGCAACCCTTGCAGCCTTCTCATGAACCCGTCATGAAAACAATTGGGACTTTTCTTCGGACACCTTTGGGAGGATGAACTCTTTTCTTCTCCCTTTCTCCTTTCTCTCTACTCTTAGATTTCTCAGAGTTATGGCATGGAAAAATCAGAACTTTAGGAAGAGAGATGACTAAACTCAAGGACTTGCAGTAAGGAAAAGGAATTAAGATATCGGTAGACTCTTCTCTTCACGTCAAAATTTTTTCCCTTTTTATTAATTGTCACACAGCCAAAATCCCACATCTTCATGCCAATTTGGATCCCATTCAAACAATTCAAGGTGTGAAAGAGGAATTGTGTTGAGAAAGGAATTGCGATGAGAACATTATGCATGCCAGTGATTTTTTTCTCTCAACATAAATTGTCGCACACCCCCACCCTATTCCCATGCAACGTTTAGGTAATGAATCATGCTAGATAGGACTCCACGCCCAATAAAACTCAGAATTTATCCTAATCTATATGGGGTTCAATTGGCATTAAAAGTGTGAAGGAAATATTGCAATCGAAAACGAGATGTGTGCACGGTTTTCTTACTTCAATGTTTTTATCGCACAAAAAGGAGAGTTCACACCTACAAATTGATAAGACTCCTAATGGAAGCCTCTATCAGATAAGACTCCATCTTATCTAAATAGAATTCAAAAGGAATTTTAGATAAGGATAAAACTTATCAAGATGGAGAGATAGAGACATCAACTCCTTATGCCCACTCAATTAAATCTGATCTCATCATACAAAACATGTTTTCCATGAAATTTTGAGAGAGTTTAAGCCTAATCCAATTAGGTTAGGTGTCATACTTTAATAGAATTCAAATTTGGATTAAATCGAATCAAATTCAAATTTGATTCGAATTGAATTCGAAAAGACTGTCAATCCTGGTCCAACTAGGATTCTTAAACCTAATTAGATCAAATTCAATTAAGTTAAATCAAATTGTAACTTTTGCAATTAAGTTCCTGGTGCCAAAATTAGTAGGTGCCAAAATTGGTAGGTGCTAAAATTAACAAGTACCAAAAATAGTGGGTACCAAAAATAACAGCTACTAAATTTGCAACCTTTACAAAATTAGTAGATACTAAATTCGATCCAAGCTTTGATCAGGTCAATCCCCTATTATGTGTGACCCCTCAGGTTCCATTCTATTTGATAGTGAGATATACTATGATCTCTATCACAATATCATCGAAACCCTTTTCCGATGGATCGGAACTTTTTTAGCTTAACCTTAACATAGGTTATTGATATGAAAATAATCCAAGTTTCCACAATCCACTATTGATACCTAGCAGTATGTGGTGGCAACATTGTAGAATTAAAAGATAAATTCCTAGGTATAGTTCCTGTGTGATTAAGTTTCTTTATCAAAAATTTTGGCAGGATGCAGGTTATTGATTCTTGTCAAATCCTAAGTATCCGTCATATAGACTTAATTGACTCGGCCTAATCGTGATTTCTATGAAAACTCTTTTCCATTATCATGCTGCTATGGTCATTGAGCCTCTTAGGTCACATAGGATTTTTTCTTTACTACCGAGATCAATAGATTCCCTATAGGTATACTCCCAACTTCTATAGTGAATTTACTGTAGCCAATGTATACTACAAGATCCCATATGGCTACGGACCATGTTTATGTACTTGCTAAACTACAACAATCCTACTGTGAGTGATCGAGGCATCGTAGGTCAAGGAACTACTCATATTACTATAGCTCGAGAAGTCATTGATGAGTGAGTAGATATCTATGTGACTTCTTGTTCTTTGGTCATGCTTAGTATTGTTATTCTCTAACAACCACCTGCACTCCTGCTTCATTGTTCCCATATTGTAGACTCGAGACTCGTCTACCCGAAAGGGAAACGATTTGTGCACCGATCTTGATGGATTGATCACTGTCCCCATGATGATCCAACGATCGGGAGTATTTAGGAGTTAACCTATAATGACATGTTTCAAATTCTCAATCCTTGAGAATGTATCATTGTCCATTTACTCCATGGACGATTCATAGATACAAAAATATAAATAAAAAATACTCAATTTTATTGATAAAAATTTGATTAAGTATAATTTGGCATCCCTAAAATTATAGTGTGTTATCCAACTTGGCTTCTAGGGCATACACATCTAACACCAGCTCCTGTAATCTCACATACCCTTACCAAATGGACCCGAAAAGATGGGGAAAGCTTCCATGTTTTTTCGATGAGCAGGGAAGATGGCGGAGGGGGTAGCATGGGCTTGGAGCCTTGGACCACTCAGGAGGGAGGTGAAGGAAACCTAGGTGCTAGCATGCTGAATTTCTTCGGGTTCTAAATCCTAGTATAGCGGAACAATATATGAAAACATTTTTCATATCTAAAGCATGCATAATAATTTAAAACACCTAGATTAGGATCTTTTCTAACATGCTAATTAGCAAACATTCATATATGAAAACAAAGAAAAATTCGGGGAAGAAAAATACTTTCCTTCTTTTACCTCCATTGGGTCGGATCCAATAGATGTTTGGGATTTTTGTCGGAGCCATGCACACGCCCAACCTTTGCTGGAATCCACATGGGGCCTGTTCTTGATCGACTTCCCGAAGCCACCGGAGTGCTAGCTCTTTCGTAGGCTTCTAATTTGTCTCAGATCTGAATCTTCTTCTAGAAATAGAAGAAGGCTCGCAACAGCCTTTGCATGAACTCTTCGCATAGATTGTCGGAACTTCCTTTTGGACATCGATGGGAGAATGAAACACTTTCTTCTCCCTAATTTACTCTCAAGACTCTTTCAGAAGTTATTGGGCATGGAACAAGAACAATAAAGGATGCAAGGAGTGGTGGAAATGATATCTTGCGGCCAGGTAAGTTAGATGAAGGAAAAGATAAGTGCCCGCACCCTTCTTATGTTCTCTTAAGATTGTTGCACAACCAATCCCATGCATAACTCTTCATGCCACATCTGGATATGATCTAATCTTATCATAACCCAAATCCAATTCGAGATAGGATTAGTGCAAAGATGAAATTGGCATTGAGAAAATAGTTGGCAGAGAAACAATGTGCATGTTATTTTTCATCTCATTAATTTTTGTCGCACAAAGTAGGATTCCACGCCCCAAAAATTCTGGATAAGAACACCCAACATCAGATAAAAATCCTTCTCAATTTGAATCACATTCAAAATAAAGGATGCTAGGAAGAAGTGGAGTTTAGAACAAACTAGCGGTGAGAAAACATGTTAGGCACTACTTATTTCTTCTCTTCATTTGTTGCACAAATGAGATTCCATGCCCAAAGAACCCAACCACTAGTAGATAAGGCCCTATCCTAATTCAAAAGGAGTTTGAATCAAAATAGATTTCATCATGATAAGGAGAGAGAGTCCTTGGAAAGGAGAGGCCCCAAAGTAGTGCCTCTCTTCTTTTCTCGCGCCCCTCATTTCACATGCCACATTTGAGAGAGGTGAACCCAATCTCATTAGGTTCAGGCATCTTGGTCAATTGGGTTCCATGTGGATTTAATTCGAATCCAATTTAAGCTCAATTTGAATCGAATTCGAAAATGTTGTCAATCCTATTTTAAATAGGATTATAATTCAAGTCCAACTTGGATGATTAAATCCAATTATACTTAAATTAAGATAAGCCTAATTAAATTAAATTTGATTTAAATTAATTAGGACTTGATCCAAAATTTAATTAAGTCCAATTACATTGTAACTCTTGTAATTAAGTTTTTGGTGTTAAAATTAGTAGTTGCGAAATTTGTAACTTTTACAAAATTAGCAATTACTAAATATGTAACCCTTATATATTTAGTAGTTTCTAAATATGATCCAAACACTTGATTAGGTCAAACTCCTATTGTGCGTGTGACCCTGAGGTTCCATTCTGTCGAGTAGTGTGACATACTATGATCTCTATCATAATATTATCAAAATTTTTTTGATGGACCAAAATAATTTTAGCTTAACCCTAACAAAGATTGTTGATCCAAAAATGATTCAAGTGAATTTCCATAATCCACCGGTGATACCTAGCAATATATAGTGGCAATCTAGTAGAATAAAAAGATGAATCTCTAGGTATAGTTACTATGTGATCAAGTTTTTCTATCGAGTCCTGATAAGATGTAGGTCATAGAATCTTGTCAAGCCTTAGGCATTTATCATATATTAGACTTAATCAGTTTGATGAGCCCAATCGTGATATCCATTAAAACTCTTTCCATTATCATGCTACTGTGGCCACAGATTTAAGGACCCAGCCTCTTAGATCGCATAGAACTATTCGATTACTAAGACCGATAGATCTTTTATAGGTACACTTCCAATTCCTACAGCAAATATATTGTAGCCAACATATACCACTAGGTCCCATATGGCTAGAGATTATGTTTATGTGCTTGTTAAACTACAGTAACCCACTATGAGTGACTGAGTCAAGGAACTACTGACAACTATAGCATCGAAAAGTCACTAACAAGTGAGTAAACATCTATGTCTCTTCTTACATTTGGCCATGTTCAGTACTGTTATTCTCTCACAACCACCTTTACTCTTGTTCCAATATTCTTATACTGTAGATTCGAGACTCTTCTACCTGAAAGGGAAGTGATTTGTGCACCAGTCTTGACGGATCTATCACTGTTTCCATGATGATCTAACGATCGGGATCATTTAGGAGTTAACCTATAATGATACATGTCTCAAATTCTCAACTCTTAAGAATATATGTCATTGTCCATTAACTCGGATGATACATGGATACACATGTATGGATTAAAATAGCTCAATTTAGAATGTTATATATAAAATTATGTCCTAGAAAGAAAATATGTATCAGCCAGATTGGCTTATAGGGCATACATCTAGCAGGAGATCGAGGATGGAGTCACTGATGCCTGGTAGAGTGCTTGATGTCTTTTTCTTCTTTTGCCCTTCCCAATGCAAATGTGGAGTGGACCACCCATGCTCACATGGATTCGTGCGAAAGAAGGATTCTCTTCCTGCCATTCCATCATGGACTCAATTGATCTCAAAGCATTCAATACTCCCTCTTTATCTATCTGCACATATCTCAAATCAAGTATCTGATGATTCGGTGGTGCATATGCTCCTCTCTTTACCCTCCCCCATCCACGGTCTCTTTAGTGTCCTCTGTTTTTTTTCTTTTAAATTTTTTATTTGCTCCAAGCCTGTATTGGGATGCTCAATTGAGACGGTCACTAGGACGGGACAGAATGTGGGGCATCTTGTTCCGTGTGAAAACAGGAACACTCCTGTCTCACGGGATTTAAAACCTTGATCAAAAGAATCAAATTAATTCAGTTCTTAGGTTAAATGCGGTAATAAGTCCTGTACAACAGTATGTAGAAGTATTATAATGGATCCATGTGTTGGGACAGGACATCCTGCTAGCATTCCGATGTCCCAATCGGGACACCTTGGGACATCCCTTGTCCCGAGTGTCGGGACGGGGTGGGACGCCGATGCGTCCCGTTCCAGGAAAAAACCGGGACAGCCTTGTACCACGGGATTTAAAAGCTTGTAAATAATGATGAAGAATGAGAGAGTCAAAGTTAGAGGGGAGGAGGGACTGATCTGGTTTGACCTGCTTTCATCTTATTCTTAAAATGAACCATGTGCTTTGATCTTTCACCATGTTTAATAGGCTATTTTACGAAGTTTAATGATTTCTCTTACTAGTAAAGCAGGATACGTTAAATGGGAAAGTATTTCCTAAAAATAACAGCAACTACTCCATTATTTTCCCACTTATGTGACTTCAACTAATATCCCCAGATATATATTATCCAAATTATATTCCCTGACCAAGTTATTAGTACCTGGACACCTAAATGAGAAAAAAAAGAAAGAAACGCTCTTTGCCATGAACTTCAAAATAAAATTTTGTACATAATTGTGAATTCACTGAATTGATTAAACATTGAAAGTACTCAACCCAGTGGATTTCTCTTGATGCTTGGGCTTCCAAATTGCATCTGAGTATTGCAGTGCAGCCTGGATATGAACCCAAATAATGCTCATGAAACACACTGCAAGCTTCTTTTGGTGATTCGTTACATAATTATATACAAATAAGTACCAAAACGTAAAGTAGTCAAATTTATCTCATTGAGACTGGAAAATCATGTCCATTTATGTTAAATATATGGAACAATATGTTTCAGTGTCCTTGCTAAAACAGGTATCTTCTTTTTATGGAAAATAATGGATGAATTAGATTGTCTGTATCATTTATAGTTTGTTTTAATGGAACAGGTTCTTGTTCCAATTGCAAATGGCTCTGAAGAAATGGAAGTGGTAATATTGGTAGACATTTTAAGGCGTGCCAAGATGGATGTTGTGGTTGCATCAGTTGAAAAATCTATGCAGATTGTTGCATCACAGAGTACAAAGATTGTTGCGGACAAGTCTATAGCTGATGCTTCAGAGTCAACATATGATTTGATAGTTCTTCCTGTAAGTTAATTAAGCCTTGTTACAATATTTTTTCCCTGTTTAAATTGAGGCATAATGATCTAGTCTGTGTAGCTCATATATTCCAATGAAGGCTGAAGTTAACTTTTGTCATAATTACTCATACGCAGAATAATCATAGTTCCAATTTAACAATCTTAGAAGTTAGAAGCAAGGATTCAGGTCCCAGTGAGATGTTCCACGGGACATCGGGATAGGGCCGGGGTGGGGTACTATTCCTTGTGTTGGGATAGGACATCCCACAAGCATCCCAGCATCTCAATTGGGATACCTTGGGACATTCCCTGTATCGAGATCGGGACAGGATGGGACGCCAGTGCATCTCGTTCCATTGAAAAACCGAAACATCCCCATCCCACTGGATTTAAAACCTTGGTTAGAAGACATGTATATGCAATTTTTAGGCAACGGGCATGGAATATTTTTATTCTTTTAAACTTTTTTAGCTGTTTAAGAAGTTTGGACATGCTTATATGCATAGACATAAAATAGACATTTCCTTGTAATACTTTCTATGCATAAACCTTTGGATTCAAGCTAGCTTGTTGTCTTATTTTGGCTTTATTTACCTAAAGATCTCCTTATGGTTCATAAATTGTTGCTTGTCAGATTCTAAAATTAAAAAGGATGCAAATTCTGACACTGGGAGATAATTGTAACACTACTCGAAATTCATGGAGGATAATGCATTGAATTTATGGCCATAGTAGTGTGATATTGAAACGAGTTGTCATGGAAATCACAATTGGATTCAATTAAGTTTGGCATATGATGGATGCTTAGGGTTTGACGAGCTTCCATGACTTGCATCATGTTGGAATTTTTTATAGATGAATTTGATCACATGATAACTACACCTAGGGATCATTTCTATTTTACTATGTTGTCACTACATACTACTAGGTTTTATTGGTGGATTGTGAGAGCTTACTAGGATCGTTTTCAGATCAACGATTCAAGTAAGATTGAGCTGAAATTGTTTTAGTTCATCGAAAGATTTTCGATGATACTGTGATAGAGATCACTACCGGATGGAATAGAATCCGAGGGGTCATACACAATAAGAGTCGACCTGACTAAAGCACGGATTTATGTAAGAGTTACATATTTAGTATCTGCTAATTTTCTGATTTTAGCTTGATGGACCTATTTACAAATATTACAACAATATTTGACTTCATTATTTGACTTAATTAAATCAAATTTAATTATTATTAACTTTATTTAAAGTTAATTGGATTAGTAATATAAGTTGGACTTGAATTATAGACCTAATCTAATTGGGTCAGCAGCTTTTTTTTGAATTTGATTTAATTTGGACTCGAAATGGTTTCAAAAATCAGTCAAAAATTAGTCAAATTTGACCAGTAGCTAGGAGACCCAGCTGAGTGGGTTTCTCTCTTATCTCATGCAGAAACCAAGAGGGCATGGAAAATGCATGCCTCCTCTTGATGCACGCGGTGAGAAGAGGGAGGTGCCAAGTTGGTGCCCCTCTTTTTATCCAGGACTCTCCTCTTTAGATAATGTTGGATTCTTATTTGATTTGAAGTTTGATCAAATCGGATAATAAATCAATATTATCTAGAATTTTAAGGAGGCATGACGAGGGGTTTTGGCATGGAGTTTTAAGGGGCGTAGATTTATGGAGCACAGAATTAATTCTATCGCACATGCCTTTATAATTTCGTCCAGATTTTTTTTCCTTCATGAAAAATTAAAATTTATATCTCTATAGAAAGCTGAGAGCCTGTTGTTTCCAGGAAAAATATTAGAAAAATATTATTTTATTTTTTTGGTATTTAATTTCTTGAGAGAATAGAAGAGAAGGCTGTTGAGTTTTGGTTTCTAGACTAGTAGGTCCATCTCCGTGCTTGAAGAAAGACTTGCAAGGATCTTGCAGTCCGGGGGTCTTGGTGATTCAGTCAGGAAGGCTCTGTGTGGATATTAGTAGAGGTCGAGCACGTGCATGGCTTCGACGAATCCCGGGAGATCTAATCAATTCGACATATTTGATGTTAAAAGAAGGATTTTAGCGATCAAGGTAAGTAGATTCCTTGTAATTTTTAACTTTTATATCTAATTAGTTTTAATTACTCCAACATACTAGAGATACAATTTAGATGTACATATGATTTGTTTAAATCAGTATGCCTTTAGAAAAATTATTTTTTATGTATTTTGCTTTTATTGCGATAAGGATTTTCGAACCTAGAATAGCATGCTTATCATCAAATCATGTATCCTAACAATGGTATCAGAGCTAGTTTGTGATATGTTTGGAATAAATCAGATCTGAATCCCTTTTAGATCTAAAGGATTTAAATAGATTTGAACTAATTTGTGATGATTGAAAAGGTTTTAATATCTCAAGTTTTAATATCTCAAGTTTTGTTATTTTTGAAAAACTATTTTTGAAACTAGTATCGATATGTTTAGATCTAAATTTTTGATGTGGCGATATATCATGTTTTTGATTTAGATCTAAAAATGATTTAATTAATTTTATAATTAATAAATCATAATTGATTTAGCCAAGTAATTGGAATGGGTGCAACCACCTTGGCCATCTGGTCATAACATCCACGGAGGGTTTAAAGGTCCTCTCTTTCTATTCAATGGGTCTCCTATGGCATGTAGGGGTGTCGCTTATTACTTGACCCATAAAAAAGAACACGGCTAAGTAGGTTTATGTTTTAGATCTAAAATAAATTACAAAAGATGTGACTTAAATCGGTTTGATCTAAAACAAATTGTATGAGATGCATGAGTTAGGGTTTAGATTTGAACCAACAATTCATGATCATAAACCATTAATTCTAAAATCGATTTAGGTTCTGAATTTTATTTCATGGATGTCGATATGGGTTTTTGAATTAGGTCTAGTGATTAGGCTACACATTATGATTTTGATTAGATTAGGTTAGAACTCTTTTTCAGTTTTGAGCAGCTGATTGGACCTGATCAATGTTTGATTAAGATTAGGTTAAAGTGGCTCAAAATTGATCTAAGATGTAGTTTGGTCACATTGATTTACACTTGATGTGAATTGAGTATTTAAGACCTAATTTGGCTCAATGACGAGCTCGAATCATTAAGTTAACCTAATCGATTCTTATTGATCAATCGAGCTCGAATCATTAAGTTAACCTAATCGATTCTTATTGATCAATTGGTATCTAAGGCAAGTTCAGATTATAGTTATTAATTGGGGCTAACTTTTACCTGGCCAACTCGGTTGGTGTCTAAGGAAGAAGGTTTTGGTGGAATCCTTTCATGGATCTAACTTACCTGGCCAACCTGGTCAATTATGTTTTTGATTAGATTGCTTTTGATTTCGAGTTTGCCCATGCCAACTAGTTTTGTCAGACATGAGATTGTGCTGATCTAAACCTATTTAGTTTGATATATGATTGGGCTGACTAATTTAGAGGAGACCTGAACTCAAATCTTCCTATTAATATTAAGTCTTAGATCTTCCACCGTTATAGGCAAGAAATACTGAACTGATACCAGGTCCCGTGTCGATTAAGTGACCGATATGGTATAGTATGGTATGGTACGGTACCGGGCCCATAAAATTAAAAAAAACTCCTTCCCTTTTTCATGGCTGCATTGTTTGACCCAAATCAAACACAAGTTAGACTGAACCATGCAAAATGCACTGGTACGGCATCGTATTGTATCGATTCCGGGATTCAGGGCCATTTTTCATGGCCAAATTGTTTTGGTTCTTAGCCGGTTTGGTTCGGTGTACCCGAACCAGGTAGTTCGGGATGGTTCCAAGAATCTTGTTGTAGGTGTGCGGGTGTCCTACTGGTTTGGCTGTTCTCTGCTGGTTACAGTGGTTCAATTACACTGGGAAGATGCAACCACCCTATTAACATGAGATGTTGCTAGGTATAGATGGGGTTGGGCCCAATAACTGGGCATGGTGAGAGACCCGATTATGGCTTTGCTTAAGCATGAATGGTGGATCTGACTTAACTAAGGATTGGATCAATACTGGGCGTGGTGAGGGGAGTCACTACAATATGCATAAATTACATTGAACAAATGTTATACACCCATTGGTATAGTAATTACTAATAACCGGGCACAATGAGGTATTGCATATCTGTGGGACCGTAGCACCCACTAGAAACCTTGGTTGTGTAGGAATTTTTGCATCTCCACAGGGGAGTGTGAGAGGTCCGTGAAAATAGGAGTTTAAAATGTTACTTAAAGTTTCTAAAATAATTTTTAGAATTGAGCACAAAAATCTAACCCAATTTTTACTCTTTCGTAGTTAAATCATGTCAGCTTCCAATCCATTAGCTCGTATACTTGGAAGTTGGAACAAACCGACTTGTTGGCTTTAACTATAAGGACCGGTTCAGGAATCTCAAAATAGTCTTGAGTTCTGAGAAGTTGGGCATGTACTTGACCAGGACCCCCCATCTTACCTGACCATCCTAGTGCTCGCCGGACGGTAGCACTTGAGAAATGGATGGAAGATGATATAATAAGGTAAAGTGCTACATGCTGGCCTCAATGTCAAATGAGTTGCAAAGCCAGCATGAGGTTATGCCAACTGTCAAGGCTATAATTACTTACTAACAAAAGTTGTATGGTGAGTAGAGTCGTACCACATACTTTGAGATCTCAAAAATATTGTTTAATATCAAAATGTGTGAAGGGCAGTTAGTCCATGATCATTCCTTGACAATAATCAAAGACATCGAATAGTTTGAGAAGCTGGGCATACCAATTCATAGGGAACTGCAAGTCAATTTGATACTTTAGTCCCTGACTAACTCATTTGCTTAGTTCATAATAAACTATAATATGAACAAATTGAGTTACACTTTGCTTGAATTATTAAACTTGCTGGTAAGTAATGAGGGGATCTTGAAAAGTTCAAGGGGCTCTGTTTTTGCCATGGAATAGGCATTTTCATCCAAGAGAAAGTCTGCTTGGAAGAAGCCTTTGAAGAAGCAAAAGGACAGTATGCCTAATAAGGATGGCCTATTGTGAGCAAAGGGAAATGTTTCTACTACAACAGATGGGTACTGAAAGAGAAACTATCTGCTGTACCTAGAGAGCTTGAAGAAATAGAAGGTGGATGCACCTTCAAAAGGTATGTCTATGCTTGTTATTGAATCAAACCTTACGGTATTTTTTATTTCTAGTTGGGTATTAGACTCTAGTTCAAATGCTTATATTTTTACTTTAATGCAGAATTTGATAAGTAGAGCGTTGAGGGAAGGAGAGATCATCCTGCATGTTGGAAATTGTACAAAAGTTACTGCAGTTGCCATGGAAGCATACCCTCTGTTGTTACCTTTAGGATTTAGTTTAGTTTTAAAAGATTGTTATCATGTACCTGTAGTTAGCAGAAACTTGATTTCTATCTCTATGCTTGCACAAGAAGGTTATGAATTTATATTCAATAAAGACCTTAGTTCGATTTATTTTAAAAATAAATTAATTACAAAAGCTCTTTTGATTGATAATCTGTACCATTTATATACTGATGTATTTGTGAACATTAATGAGCAAATAGTGAATGTTATAGGACATAAACGACCTGGAGATGATCTAAACCTAAAGTATATGTGGCACCTTAGTCTTGGTCACATTGGAGAGGACATGATTAACAAATTGGAAAATGATGGTATCCTAGACCTAATTAATTTTGGATAATACCCTGTTTATGAATCATGCCTTCAAGAGAAAATGACCAAATTATCCCTTGCAGGTCAAGGGGAGAGGGCCACTGAATTACTTGTCCTAGTGCACACTGATGCGTGTGGACCATTTGATGTACCAGCCAGGGATGGTTTTCAATACTTCATTACCTTTATTGATGATTACTCATGGTATGGGTATGTGTTTCATATGAAACACAAGTTTGAAGCATTTGATAAATTCAAAGAGTTCAGACATGAAGTGGAAAAGCATACAGGAAGATCCCTTAAGATTTTCTGATCAGATTGGGGAGGTAAATACCTTAGTGAAGAATTTCTGAGTTATCTCAAGGATAATGGCATAGTCTTATAATGGACCCCTTTTGGTATGCCTCAACTCAATGGGATATCTGAAAGGAGGAATAGGACCTTATTGGATATGGTCCGATCCATGATGAGCTTCATTGACCTACTTTTATTTCTTTGGGGCTATATGCCCTATAAATTTTGATTTATATTTTAAATGGGGTTATCTCTAACTCCATTCCTATACATATGAAATATGGCATGGTAAGAAACCAAGTCTTGGCCATCCCAAGATTTAGGGATGTCCAGCATATATCAAGTGACAATGATAGACAAATTAGAGTCCAGATCGATGAAAGCTCGCTTTATAGGATATCCTAAAGAACTATAGGATATTATTTTTGCTTCTCAGAGGATCACAATATAATTGTAAGTTGGCATGCCACGTTCTTGGAGAAACAATTTATTCAAGATGGTGGTAGTGGAAGATTAATTGAGCTCGATGAGAAAGTCTGAAAAATAGCAAGCTAAAGATCAGGTCGAACTCAATGAACCAGTGGATGTAGTTGCTCCATCACCTTGTAGGTCTAGTAGGGTTTCTCGTCCTCCTGAAAGGTACTTAGGTATGTTTACAAAGGACGTTGAGGAAATGTTTCTTATAGAAGACAATGATCAAATAATTGATCCTAAGATCTATTGATGAAGCGATGTTAGATATCGACTTCGAAAAATGGTCGAGTGCTATGAAGTCATAAATTGACTCAATGCACTCAAACCAAATCTGGTTCTTAGTGGATCCACCTGAGGGAATAGTATCAATTGGGTATAAATAGATATACAAAAAGAAGATAGGTGCAGATGGTAAGGTAAAGATTTATAAAGCTAGGCTAGTGACGAAAGGGTATAGTCAATGCAAAAGGCATTGTCTATCAAGATAATTTTTCATCGGTGGCCATGTTGAAATCGATCCGCACTGCGTGCCATTATAGCATTTCATGATTATGAAATATGGCAAAGGATGTGAAAATTGCATTCCTTAATTGAATTCTCGAGGAAGATATTTATATGGAGTAGCTTTTGGATTTTACTTCCAGTGATGGAGATCACAAGGTCTGCAAGCTGTATCAATCCATTTATCGATTAAAGCAAGCTTCTCGGAGTTGAAATACTTGTTTCAATGATGCGATCAAATTATTTGATTTCATCAAGAACAAGGAGCCTTGTGTATACTAGGTCAGTGGGAGGGCTGTGACATTTCTTGTATTGTACGTGGATGACATCCTTTTAATTGGGAATAAATAATGATATTCCCATGTTAGTTTTGGTTAAAAGTGGTTGTGTAAGGAATTCTCTATAAAAGATCTAAATGAAGCATTTTATATTCTAGGAATTAAGGTCTATAAAAATATATTGAATAGGATGCTTGGCCTTTCATCGAAATTGTACATAAAGGAAGTACTAAAAAGATTCAGCATGGAAAACTCTCAAAGGATTATTATCCCTTAGGCATGGTATATGTCTCTCTAGGTCTAGGAAGATGTATCCTAGCATACCTGAGGAGATACAGCGCATGAGCAAGATCCCATATGCTTCGGCCATTGAGAGCCTCATGTATGCCATGTTATGTATTTGATCTGATATTGCCCTAGCTATGAGTATTACGAGTAGGTATCAATCAAATCTAGACGAAGAGCACTGGATTGCTGTGAAGAATATCATAAGTACTTAAGAAGAACTAAGGATTTATTCTTGATCTTTGGAGGAAGTTCTGATTTATGGGTAGAGGGATATACTGATTCAGACTTTATGTCTAATCCTGATGATAGGTCTACATCAGGATGTGTGTTTATATGCAATGGTGGTTCTACTAGCAAGAAAAGTTCCAAGCAATCCATCATTGCAGATTCTACTATGGAGGCTGAGTACATCGCCATCTTTGAAGCTACAAAGGAAGCCTTCTGATATAGAAATTTGTTGCGGATCTAGGAGTGATGCCATCAGATGCCATCCCCTTATATTGTGACAACAATGGCACCATAGCCCTTGCTAAGGAGTCCAGGTCTCACTAGAAGTCTAAGCACATCGAGCGGAGGTTTCATATCATATGTGACTATCTTGAAAAAGGTATGCTGAGGTGTGAAGAGTAGACTCCGCGGATAACGTGGCAGACCCACTGACGAAGTAGTTAAGCCAGTAGAAGATTGAAGTCCACCTTGAGAGGATGGGACTTTTAGATATATGGCTAATTGACTTTAGTGCAAGTGGGAGATTGTTATTTATATGCCTTATAAGCCAAGTTGGCATGATTCATATAACTTTTCTAGAACATAATTTTGTACTTAATTCATTGAAATCAATAAAATTGGGCTTTATTCTTTTTATTCATATCTAATGTGTCTATGAATCGTCCATGAAGTTGATGGACAATGATACATATTCTCATGAGTTGAGAATTTAAGACGCGTCATTGTTGATTAACTTCTAAAAGCTCCCGATCAATGGATCATCATGAGAATGGTGATCAATCCATCAAGATCGGTACATGATCGCCTTCCTTCCGGGTAGACAAGTCTTAAGTTTGCAGTGTAGAGATACTAGAGTAAGAGCGCAAGTGATTGTTAGTGAACAACGATACTGAGTGTGACCAAGTTCGAGAAGTTACATGGATGTCTACTCGTCAGTGACTTCTCAAATACTGTAGCTGTGTGAGTAATTCCTTGACCTGAGGTGTCTCTGCTACTCGGCAGTACATAAACATGGTCTCTAGCCATTCGGAATCTTGTAGTGTTCATTGGCTGTAGTAGCTTTACTGTAGGAGTAGGAAGTACATTTATATAGAATCTATTGGCCTTAGTAGTAAAGGTATAATTTTATGCGATTTAATTGGCTAAGTCCTTGAATCTGTGGAATAGTAGTGTGATATTGAAAAAGGAATTTTCATGGAAATCATAATTGGAATAGTAGTGTGATAGAAATCATAATTGGATTCAACCTAATTAAGTTTGGCATATGATGGATGCTTAGGATTGACGAGCTTCCATGACCTGCATCCTACAGGATTTTTGATAGAAAAACTTGATCACTCAATAACTATATCTAGGGGTTCATTTACATTCTTTTGGGTTGCCACTATATACTGCTAGATATAACTGGTGATTTGTGAGAGCTCACTAGGATTATTTTCGGATCAACGATCCAAGTTAGGGTTGGGTTGAAATTGCTTCAGTCTATCTGAAGAGTTTCAATGATACTATGATAGAAATCATTGTATATCTCACTACCAGATGGAATAGAACCTGAGGGGTTACACAATAGGAGTCGACTAAAGCATGGATTATGTAAGAGTTACATTTTCAGTATCAGCTAATTTTGGTACTTGCTAAAATTAGTACCTGCTAATTTCAGCACTTGCTGATTTTAGCATGATGGAGCTATTTGCAAATATTATAATAATATTTGACTTCATTATTTGACTTAATTAAATTGGATTGAATTATTATTAACTTTATTTAAAGTTAATTGAATTAGTAATTCAAGTTGGACTTGAATTGTAGACTTAATCTAATTGGATCAGCAGCTTTTTTTTGAATTTGATTTAATGTGGGCTTGAAACGGTTTCAAAAATCAGTCAAAAATTAGTCAAATTTGACTAGCAGCTCAACTGGGTCTCTCTGATCTCATGCAAAAACCAAGAGGAGGGCATGGAAAAGCGCACCTCCTCTTGGCATGCACAATGAGAAGAGGGAGGTGCCAAGTTGGTGCCCCTCTTTTTATCCGGGACTCTCTTTCCTCTTTAGATAATGTTGGATTCTTATCTAATTTGAAGTTTGACGAAATCAGATAAGAAATGAATTTTATCTGGAATTTTAAGGAGGCATGAAGAGGGTTGCTGGCATGGAGTTTTAAGGGACAGATTTGTGGACCACATAATTAATTCTGTTGCACATTCCTTCATAATTTTGTCCAGATTTTTCTCCTTCATGAAAAACTGAAATCTATATCTCTATAGAAAGCTGAGAACCCATTATTTCCAGGAAAAATATTAGAAAAATATTATTTTATTTTTTTGGTATTTAATTTCTTAATAGAACAGGAGAGAAGGCTGTCGAGTTTTGGTTTCTAGACTAGTCGAAGGTCCGTCTCTATGCTTGAAGAAAGACCTCCAAGGATCTAGCAGTCCGGGAATTTTGGTAATTCGGTCAGGAAGGCTGTGTGGATACCAGTAGAGGCTGGGCACGTGTGCGGCTCCGACGAACCCCGGCACATCCGATCGATCCGACAAATCCGGCATTAGAAGAAGGATTTTAGTGATCAATGTAAGTAGATTCATTCTTGTAATTTTTAACTTTTCAGATTTGGTTAGTTTTAATTATTCCAACATACTAGAGATATAATTTAGATGTACATGTGATTTGTTTAAATCAGTATGCTTTTAGAAAAAAATGTTTTTCATGTATTTTGCTTCTATTGTGATAAGGATTTTTGAACCTAGAATAGCATGCTTATCATCAAATCATGGATCCTAACAATAGCAAACACCAATATAGTGCTTGCCCATGTCAACAGGTTCATAATATGTAGCCTAAAGGGATAGGTATGGTAAGGAGACTTTCTATGCCATATGAAATGGTGAGCCTAGTGATCATTGATTGCAATACACTTTGTTTACACATTAAGGAACTGATGTCATCAAGACTGCAACATCAAAAATAGCCAAATTGAAAGCAAGGATTCAGGTTCCAGTGGGACGTTCCACGTGACATCGGGATGGGGCCGTGGTTGGGTACCATTCCATGTGTTGGGACAGGACATCCCACCAGCATCCCAGCATATCAATTGGGACACCTTGGGACATTCCCTGTCCTGAGTGTCGGGACAGGATGGGACGGGATGCCGACATGTCTCGTTCCATTAAAAAACCGAAACATCCCCATCCCACGGGATTTAAAACCTTGATTAAAATATCCTATGTGGCAGAAAGACATACCGAAGCTGAGCTGCATTAATGGTGGTGCCTACCATGGGACTGTACGATGGAGACCAGGATTTTCGGAACCATCTCGAATCGCCCAGTTCAGGGCGTACCATATTGTATTGGCTAAGAATCGGTACAGTTCAGTTCTAGAAAATGGCTCGGGACCTGAACCAAAAAAATGACTTGAACCGGACTAGTACGGATCGATTTGGTATGGTCCGGTCGGTTCAGGCTGTATGGTCCGATTCAGCCTGGTTCGGGCTTGGTTCAGCCCGGTTCGGCTCTAGTTCTAGCCCGATTCAACGATCCTTGCTTGAGAGGGAGGAGGAAGATAGTTTTTTCTCAATTTACCAAGATCGATACATGTATCGGTATAGTATGATACGGTACTATACTATGTCGTGCCGGTCACTGACCGGTATGGGTCCCGGTACTGATTTAGTGATCCTTGATAGAGACCCTATAGGTTGACCATTTTTCTATTAGCATTTTACCCTTGGTGCATTATGAATGGCACCAACATTTCATAATTGGAAGGTGATTGTGCAGGATTGAATATATTGCCATTCATAATCAAGAAATGTGCAATTCTGAATTCGCATAGTGTCTAGTTATTATATTGATCAATTCCACAGTTTTTCCCTTGGATCTGATTAGGAAAATATTGAAATTGAGGTTTTGAAGAGGAAAAGCATGAAGAAGAATTGCCATACCTTGGCTTTCTATTAGATGCCTTTTTTTGGCCTCTTCCTCCTTTTTTTCTTGAAAGTTTCTTCTCCATCTTTGTAATCTTAGAGGACAATAAGGCTCCTTGTGCTGCCTGATAAGGGAGATGCGCAACTAGGTGGGCCTAACACAAGAATATGAGCCTGTGAAGATTCCTCACAATGACCAAATCTGCAAAATGAAATTTGAGCTTCGTCTACTACCCTTAGCATTGTTTTCTTCGGTTAATTTTATGACATATTTCCACAAGGGTTGCTGTTTGTTCATCGTTCTCCTCTCATATTGTTATAACTATCTCATTCAGTTTAGATTAACTACCTGAAACATATAGTTACCCTGTAATTTGATGAATAGTGCATTTGAATCTGATTTCCGATCATTAAGTAGCAAGAGCAGTATCTTATTAATGAGAGTAGCGGTTGACGTTTTAGGTAGAAAAATTAGAAGGGTTAAGAGTAGTATTCTATTATTGATGAATAGTGCATTTGAATCGTTCTCCTCTCGTTCGTCCCACTGACTTGATTGTCGGAGTGCCTTCGCCAGAATCCCCGGTCTGAGATTTTTCTGTCTTGCAAGACCCCCGAAGCGAGCGAGCGAGCGAGCCGACCGCGAGGCGGGGAGCCGAGCATTCGGTGGAAACCCGACGCGTCAGAGCTACGGGCCACGACGATCCGGGCGGCAACAGATTGGCATGCCAGGTAGGGTGGAAGAGCCGGAAGAAAGCATCGTCCCTTCCACAGCAAGAAAGACTGTGCAGACACCCACAGTCTGATGGTCACCACGTGAGCCCGTGAAGTAGGGCTGGAACTGGGTCGGCCCAGTTCAAAATTGGATCAGGTTTCAGACCAGATTTTAAGAATTTTCAGACCGAATCCGGGCATTCCTTTGGCCCAAAAATTAAATGGATTCTATTTTACAGCCCGAAGTCTAGCCCGATATGTTTAAAATTTGGTCTGAAGCTCGAACCGATTTTGGACCGGCCCAAAGTTTATTGAGTTAGCTCAGTTCAGTTTCAGGCAATGGGCTTTAGGTCGGCCCAGTTCTAGCCCTACCGTGAAGCCTCCACCGGTCAAGCGGGGGACCTCCCTTACCGCGACGACCAATGCCGGGAGGGGGAGCATCCTGCTTCGTTGCAGCTGCCCTCGTTGGACCCCAAGTACACCGCACTCGCCCACCAGGTCCATCTCCTGGCTGCAGTGGTGCATTAGCTCCACCAGAAGCATCGCTCCCTAGAAACACTACAGCTAGGGATTGGTGGCCCGTGCAGCCGATCCCCGCACCAGCCTGCGGTCCTTCTGGGAAGGGCCATTGCATGCAGCATCCCCCCTTCGGGAGGCCCACCAGGACGGCAAGCGGCTGTAGCGTGATCCGACCGGCCAATGCTGGGAGGGGGAGCATCCTGCTTCGTTGCAGCCGCCTTCGTTGGACCCCAAGTACACTGCACTCCCCACTAGGTCCAGCTCCTGGCTGCAGCGGTGCATCAGCTCCACCAGAAGCATCACCCCCTAGAAATACAACAGCAGCTAGGGATTGGTGGCTCGTGCAGCCGATCCCTGCACCAGCTTGCGGTCCTTCTGGGAAGGGCCATTGCATGCAGCATCCCCCCTTCGGGAGGCCCACCAGGATGGCAAGCGGCCACAGCGTGATTCGACCGGTCGGGGGAGCCGCTCCCGGCCTCAGACAACTGCGTGCCCTCGTGCCAGCAGCACTGGCATGGTTGGGAACCCAGGCGTGAGTTCCTCCGCTCCGTTCCTCCTTCACCCCCGGTGTCCTCCATCGAGGGGTCGACTGACGAGGCCATTCGCCGTCGAGCGGAAAGGCGCCTCGAGGAACATGAGCGTAAGCTGGCGGATCTAGCCCGCCGGTTTGCGAAAGTTTAGGGCTCCCCCAGTGAGTCCATGGGTTACGATACCCGTCCACCCTTTTCGAAGAAAGTCCAAGAGGAGTCGATCCCCAGCCAGTTCCATATGCTGCAGGTTGATCTCTACGACGGGACAATTGACCTCCTGGACCACCTGAAAAGTTACAAGGCTCATGAGGGTCTAGGAGGCCACCGATGCCCTCCTTTGCATCGCCTTCCCGGCCACTCTACGGAAGGCTACTCGGGTCTGGTTCTCTAAACTCGAACCTGAGAGCATAGATTCCTTCCCCCAACTGGAGAGAAAGTTTGCGGCACACTTCGATGCTTGCAGGAAGGCACCGCGCGAGGCCGATAGCCTCTTCTCGATCCGACAGTAGGACCTAGAACTCCTCTGAGACTACGTGTCCCGGTTCAAGACCGTCGTTCTGGAGATCTACAACCTCGACGAGTCCATGACCATGCTAGCCTTGAATAGGGGGCTGCGAATCTCACGCTTCACCTACTCCCTCGACAAGAAGCCCCCAAAGACGTACTCGGAGTTCCTCCTCCGGGTGCAAAAGTATATTTGTATCGAGGCGGATCGTGCCAGGAGGGAGCTGGACAGGAGGCCCCCGAAGAGGCAGGCCATCGGGGAGACCTTCGGCCACCCGATCCGAAGGATGGTGCGGGTCCTGCGACTGGAGCCAAGGTCCAAGGCTGACCCTGCCAGCGAAGAGAGTTTCACTCCTCTCCTCGCCTCTAAAGCGAAGATCCTGATGGAGATCGAGGGCGAGCATTTCCTGCACCGATCCCCACCATTGAAGCCATATGCTGGGCGGGGCAAATCCCGCTACTGTCGTTTCTATCGGGACTACGGCTATGACACAAAGGAATGCCACCACTTGAAGAGGGAGATCGAAGAGCTGATCAAGCACGGCTACCTCGGCCAATAAGTGGAGAGGGGAGTGCCCCCTGCAGCCCAGACTGAAGGGCCTCGACCCCTCGCCATCGACAACTGTCCCACCGAGAAGCCAATAGGGATGATATCCTGGGGGGTAGAAAAAATCCCGAAGAGGGCTAGGGAGAGAGAGGGGAGTGATGATGTACTCCCTTGCATGGGAGAAGGGTCAGCTGGTGTAGATAACCCAAATAATGATGCTGTCGTCGTTGAAATAATGATAGCCAAACATCCTGTAAAAAGAAGCATGGTAGATAGTGGGAGGTCCTTAGACATCCTTTTTTACGATGCTTTCGCAAGAATGAATTTGTCCACTAATCAAATAAGACCAGTGTTCACGCCTCTGGTAGGCTTCACCGGAGACTCAGTCGGAGTCGAGGGAGAAATTACGCTCCTGATAATTGCTGGGATACCATCCCAGCAAATCATCGTGCTGGTGACCTTCACTGTTGTGAAGCTCCCCTCACCCTACAATGCCATCCTGGGATGCCCGGGACTCAATCTGCTTGATGCCACCATTTCTACGAAGAGTGGTGCGGGCACCAAGATTAGACAGAGGCTCCTCAACCCTCTGTGAATTTCTGATTAGGGTTCTAAGTCTTTGGGGTCCTGTAATAAGGCTTAAAGCCTGAGTAATTTGCTTTCGAGTCATGTGATTAGTATTTAGTTGGTTTCAGTTTTTGGTTTGGTCTTATAATTTGGCAATTTGGTCAAGTTAGGATAAATTGGTCCTGTAATTAGCCGAATTGGTTCTCAAGCTTAAGTCAATTAGAAGATGGGCTCAAGCTAGTTTGAAGATGGGTCCACAAGTGGGCAATCAAGTCAAGCCCAATTGAAGATGAGTCAAGCCACCTCTCCATGCCAAGTTAGGAGTGTCAACTCATGAGTGCCACATCATCAGTGCCACATGGCCTGGGGAGGCGCCACTTCACCAAGCTCCATTGGGTGCCCAAGACAAGATGGAAAATTTCAAAGTCAAAGCCATGTTGGATGCCCATTAAACCTCTCCTTGATCCAAGCCAACATCCCCACCCCACTCCACATATCAAGCCACATCTCCAAAGATCATGGTTGGCCATGGAGGAATTCAAAATTCAAATGGGCGCCCCTTGATTCATGAAGACAACATCCTCTCTTCACTCTCCCAAATTAAGCCATTCCACCAAAGAGCAAGCCAAGTCAAGGTCGGCCAAGGTTTCATGAAGGAGAAATTCAAATTTCAAATGGACGCCCCTTGACTCATGAAGACAACCCACCCCTTTCTCCTCCCCAAATAAAGTCTTGAACCCCCTCTTTCAAATTTGAATTCAAATGTTCAAATAAGGACTTGGGTGCTTATAAAAAGGGCCTTAACTCTCTTGTAAGATGATTTTTGATGAATGAAAAAAAGAATCTGAAATTTTTTTCCTAGCCCTTGTCTTGAGACTTGGAACTCTATGAGAGAATGCGCCTTTGTCCTTCAGGACATCGAGGGGTGAGAGGCCCTGGTTACCTTCTTCCTATGCAAGCCACCAGCCTTTCTTCCCAAGCTTGGATGCCTCTTGGAAGATCCTCTTGGACGCCCAACAAAAAGAGCCTTCCTTGGTCACCACATTCTCTTCACCCTCCCTTATTTCATTGCCTTTCCCTTCCTTCCTGCTGTTTTCTAACTCATCTCTAGGTTGCTCGCAGGTCCTTCGGGTACCACGGACAAAGGAGTCGGCCTTCCTTGCCTTTAGGACCATCTGACGGAAAGCCGGCAAATCCACAGGGTCGAGGGCGTGATCTTCCAAGCCGCATCCATGAGTGTGAGCGAACTCGGCATCGGGCGCTTCAGAGCTTTGAGAGGTTTGCACTCCCTAGTTTTCTAAGTAAGGTATTGATTTAGAGCTAAGTCTTATTGGGGTTTCTCAATCCCGGGATCCTTTCTTTATCATTGTTTAGGGGATATGTCTGCATGCTAGAGTTTCTTGTCCTTATGCGAATCTCTAGATCCATTCTTAGCTTGATTTCGGGAATCGATCAATCCATTAAAACATAAAAACAAAAGAAATCACCTGCATGCATCATTAAGTCCTGCATCATGTTTGGTATCAGAGCCAGGTTGCTATGATAAGGAGCCAGGTTGATAATCTGTTAGGCTTAGGCCTGAACGGTTCCCACCAGGGACCATTAAGAAATTACATGCTCGTGGTGCTGCCCCCTTTAGAGTGATAAGGAGAGTTGGCCCTAATGCCTATGTGCTTGAGCTTCCCCTGGATTTTGGCATTAGCTCGACTTTCAATGTCTCAGACTTAGTCGGGTACAGGGAGATGGCAACAATACCTAGCGAGCCATTTGGGCCTGACCTATCCTTTGAGAGTGAACCTGATCCTGAGTGTCCACCCCCAAATTTACCTGAGAGAGGAGATGGATCGAGCATGTCCTGGATGATCAAACTATCATAACCTGGGGCAAAGGCTATCAGCGTTACTTGGTCCGTTGGCAAGGCCGATCGGAGTCCGATGATTCGTGGATTACCTGAGAGGACTTGTAGCGCCTCGATCCCGACCTTCTTAAGAAATCCAAAGCCAAGTCAACCCTTACTCGACAGGGTCGAGTTCCTCCCATCCCGGGAGAATTGGTACGGGCACTAGGATTAGACAAAGGCTCCTCAACCATTTGTGGATTTCTGATTAGGGTTCTAAGTCTTTGGGATCCTGTAATAAGGCTTAAAGCCAGAGTAATTTATTTTCGAGTCATGTAATTGTATCTAGTTGGTTTCAATTTTTGGTTTGGTCTTATAATTTGGCCAATTTGGTCAAGTTAGGATAAATTGGTCCTGTAATTAGCCAAATTGGTTCTCAAGCTCAAGTCAATTTGAAGATGGGCTCAAGCTAGTTTGAAGATGGGTCCATAAGTGGGCAATCAAGTCAAGTCCAATTGAAGATGAGTCAAGATACCTCTCCATGCCAAGTTAGGAGTACCAACTCATAAGGAGTGCTACATCATCAGTGCCATATGGCCTGGGGAGGCGCCACTTCACCAAGTTCCATTGGGCGGCCAAGACGATGGAAAATTTCAAAGTCAAAGACATGTTGGACATCCATTAAACCTCTCCTTGATCCAAGCCAACAACATCCCCACCCCACTCCACATATCAAGCCACATCTCCAAAGATCATGGCCGGCCAAGGAGGAATTCAAAATTCAAATGGGTGCCCCTTGATTCATGAAGACAACATCCTCTCTTCACTCCCTCAAATCATGCCATTCCATCAAAGAGCAAGCCAAGTCAAGGTCGGCCAAGGTTTCATGAAGGAGAAATTCAAATTTCAAATGGGCGCCCCTTGACTGATGAAGACAATCCACCCCTTTCTCCTCCCCTAATCAAGTCTTGTAACTCCCTCTTTCAAATTTGAATTCAAATGTTCAAATGAGGACTTGGGTGCTTATAAAAAGGGCCCTAACTCTCTTGTAAGATAATTTTTGATGAATGAAAAAAAAAGAATATGAAATTTTCTTCCTAGCCCTTGTCTTGAGACTTGGAACTCTATGAAAGAGTGCGCCTATCCTTCGGGACATCGAGGGGTGAGAGGCCCTGGTTACCTTCTTCCTACACAAGCTACCAACCTTTCTTCCCAAGCTTGGACGTCCCTGGAAGATCTTCTTGGACACCCAACAAGAAGAGCCTTGATCTCCACCTTCTCTTCACCCTCCCTTATTTCATTGCCTTTCCCTTCCTTCTTGCTGTTTTCTAACTCGTCTCTAGGTTGCTCGCAGGTCCTTCGGGTACCATGGACAAAGGAGTCGGCCTTCCTTGCCTTGAGGACCATCTGACGGAAAGCCGGCGAATCCACAGGGTCGAGGGCTTGATCTTCCAGGCCGCATTCGTGAGTGTGACCGAACTTGGCATCGGGTGCTTCAGAGCTTTGAGAGGTTTGCACTCCCTAGTCTCCTAAGTAAGGTATTGATTTAGAGCTAAGTCCTACTAGGATTTCTCAATCCCGGGGTCCTTTCTTTATCACTGTTTAGGGGCTATGTCTGCATGCTAGAGTTTCTTGTCCTTATGTGAATCTCTAGATCCATTCTTAGCTTGATTTCGGGAATTGATCAATCCATTAAAACATAAAAACAAAAGAAATCACCTGTATGCATCATTAAGTCCCGCATCAAAGCGCCTCCTTATCCAATTCCCGACCCCATGGGGGATCGGAGAGATGAGAGGGTCCCGGCAGCCGGTGCGGCACTGTTGGTAGACCGTCCTAGGCCTAAGAGGAGCAGATTCCAGCCCGATCCGGTGGCACCAGAATCGAAGAGCAGACCTGTCGAACCCCTATTATCTTTTCTTTTAGGGGAGGATCCCTCGAGGATGATACATGTTGGGGCCTTGTTGACTCAGGAAGAGAGAACTCGTCTGCTTAGCTTCTTGCGGGTTAATGCAGATATTTTTGCCTGGACCGCCGCCGACATGCCCAGTATCCCACCGGAGGTGATAACTCACAAGCTAAATGTCGACCCTAATCATCGTCCGGTCCGATAGAAGAAAAGGGGCTTCACTCCGGAACGATAGAAAGCAATCAACGAGGAGGTCGATAAACTCCTCACGGTGGGCTTCATCCGAGAGGTATGTTATCCTGATTGGCTTGCTAACGTGGTGATGGTCAGGAAGGTCTCTGGAAAGTGGAGGATCTGTATAGACTACACCGACCTCAACAAGGTATGCCTAAAGGTCAGCTTCTCCCTCAAGATCGACCAGCTAGTGGATGCGACTTCAGGCCACAAGTACCTTAGCTTCATGGATGCGTTCTTCGGATATAATCAGATCCGCATGCATCCCGAGGATGAGGAGTGCACAGCGTTTATGATCGATCGAGGTACGTATTGTTACAAGATGATGCCCTTCGGTCTTAAGAATGCAGGGGCCACCTACCAGCACTTGGTCAGCACGGTCTTCAAGGACCAGATTGGTCGCAACATGCAAGTGTACGTGGATGACATGCTTGTCATGAGCGGCCCGGAGGAGGACCATATCGCTGACTTGGCAGAGGCTTTCAATAACCTCCGCCGCTATCAAATGAAGTTGGACCCCGCCAAGTGCGCTTTCGGTGTAGCGGCAAGAGTTCTTGGGATTCATGATGACCCAGAGGGGGATAGAGGCCAACCCCGAGAAGATCCAAGCGATCACAGATATGAGGCATCCCGCCTCCAAGAAGGAAGTCCAGCGTCTGACTGGGCGCATCACGACTTTGAGCCGCTTCATCTCACGCTCCGTTGAGCGTTGCCAGCCGTTCTTCAAGGTCCTCCGAAAGATGAATGACTTCACTTGGATGGAAGAATGCCAAGAAGTGTTCGAGGGACTGAAGAAGCTCCTCACCTCATCGCCACTACTATCTAGACCGGAGCCCGAAGAAGAGCTCCTATACCTGGCTGTCTTACCAGAGGCAGTCAGCTCCGTGCTGGTTCGTGCTGACAAGGATGACTCTTAGTGGCCAGTCTACTACACTAGTAAGCTACTCCGTGATGTCGAAACCAGGTACACCCGATCCGAAAAAATTATTTTTGCACTAATAATGTCTGCGTAGCATCTCAGGCCTTACTTTCAAGTGCACCCCATCGCCGTCCTTACTGATCAGCCCCTAGGGGCCTATCCTGAGTCGTCTTGACACTTCCGGGTGCTTGGCCAAGTGGGCGTTAAAGTTTAGCGAATTCGACATCCAAGTGGGCGTTAAAGTTCAGCGAATTCGACATCACCTATCGCCTTTGTAGGTGCAAAAGGCCCGGGTCCTAGCCGATTTTGTTGTGGAGTGCACCTGGGCCGAGGGAAGTTCAGAGGAGGCGGACCAACAGGCCGAGCTCGGGCAGGACCCGATCCCGGCGGAGGAGACGTGGATACTCCACGCGGGTGGCGCATCCAATACGGAAGCGGACCTCATCCTTGCCAGCCCCGATGGGGTCGTCGCGGAATGCGCACTGTGTTTCCTCTTCAAGGTGACCAACAACTAGGCGGAATATGAAGTGCTCCTTATGGGGTTGAAGGTATCTCGCGAACTGGGCGTCAAGAGGTTAAAGGTCTTCACGGACTCATAGCTAGTAGCTCTCCGACGAGTACGAAGCGCGGGACCATATGATGGTAAAGTACTTGGACCGGGTGTGCTCCCATGCGTCGACCCTCCAGCACTTCGACATCTCCCATATCCTGCGAGTAGAGGATGCCCGGGTCGACATCCTTTCCAGGCTGGCCATCCTGCTGGAGACCTCGCTGGGGTGCGCTTTCGTCGAATGTCTCGAGGCCCCAGCTGCGAAACTGTAGCCGAGGTCCAGCAAGTCTCCAACAAGGCTAGCTAGATGGATCCTTACATTAAGTACATCACCGCTAGCACCCTGCTAGAGGACTGAAAGGAGGCTGGCTTTCTCAAGAAGAAGGCCGCACGTTATGTGATTTTGGATGGGCAGCTCTATCGAAGGTCCTACTCCTACCCCTTGCTAAAGTGCTTGAAGCCCTCAGAAGTTGCTTACGTGCTCTAGGAGACACACGAAGGCATCCGTGGCAACCATGTGGGGGGCAGGGCCTTAGCCCACAAGGCGATCCGGCAGGGATATTTCTGGGAAACCATGCAGGAAGATGCAGCCGATTTTATGAAGAAATGCGACAAGTGCCAGGACCATGCATGCATCCAGCGGTAGCCGGCCGCCCCTATCTCCCAACTATTGGCCCCATTGTCGTTCGCCCAGTGGGGAATGGACATCCTGGGCCCCTCCCTGCAGTGTCCGACCAACGGAGGTTCCTGATTGTGGCTATCGACTACTTCACCGAGTGGGTCAAGGCCGAGCCTCTAGTGCGGATAACAGAGGCGAAGGTCCAGTCTTTCTTCTAGAAATCCATAATATGTAGATATGGCCTCCAGCACACGATCATCACCGACAACGGGAAGTAGTTTGACAACCTGGCCTTTGAAGAGTTTTGCTCCGATCTTGGCATCCGCCATCGCTTCACCTCGGTGGCTCATCCTCAAACGAATGGGGAGGCCGAAGTGACTAACCACACCATCCTGTAAGGGCTCCGTACGAGGCTGGACGAAGTTAAGGGCTGATGGATAGATGAGCTGCCCAGCGAGCTGTGGGCCTACCACACCACTCCCCGTACGGCCACTGGCGAGATGCCCTTCAACCTCGTCTTTGGGACTGAATCTGTAATCCCAGTGGAACTCTGCTTGCCCACTCTCCGGATAGAGCAATACGACGAGGCCGGAAACCTGGCATGCCTCCTCAATCTAGACTTGCTGGATGAGACAAGGGACAAAGCCCGACTCTGAATGGCGGCCTACCGGTAGTGAGTCGCGCGCTATTACAACTCCTGCATGCGGCCAAAGGTGTTCCGCCCAGGCGATCTCGTGCTCAGGCGAGTGGAAGCATCCCAACCCGGGGAGTGCGGGAAACTCCTCCCGAATTGGGATGGTCCTTACCAGGTGATCGAAGCCTTACCGGGTAGGGCCTACTACCTCGCCGGGCTTGACGGCGTCCACTTCACGCGAACCTGGAACGCCAGCAACTTAAGGATGTACCACCAATAACGTAAGGCTCTTAATAAATTCAAGTTCCTTTTTGGTGCAATCTTATTTTTCACCTATGCAGGAACTCATCCACCCCACTTCAAGCCGGGAAACTTCCGAAGCCCCGCACCAAAGCCGGGAGCCACAGCGCCTCGCACCAAAGCCGGGAACCTCCGACGCCTCGCACCAAAGCCGGGAAACTCTTGAAGTCCCGCATCAAAGCTAGGATCCATAGCACCCCGCACCAAAGTCGGGAGCCACAGCGCCCCGCACCAAAGTTGGGAGCCACAGCGCCCCGCACCATGTCGGGAGCCATAGCACCCCGCACCAAAGCCGGGAGCCACAGCGCCCCGCACCAAAGCCGGGAGCCACAGTGCCTCGCACTCAAGCCGGGAAACCTCCGAAACCCCACACTCAAGCCCGGAGCCTCAGTGCCCCGCACCAAAGCTCGACAGTTCAAGTCCGGAAACTTATGAAGCCCGGCACTCATAGACAAGCAATTTCATTGCCCAGCTCACAGTCCGGGGATGTCAGATGGGAACTCCAAGCAAGTCCCACCATCTCCCGCCTGGCCCGTAGCCGGGCAAAAAAAAAGAGAAGGGAGAAAGAAAAGAAAGAGAAAGAAGCGGAATGATAGCCAAGGGATTTCATTAATATAAAAACTTCTTGTACAATCCCTGTGAGGTGCCCCCAACAAATCGGAGGACCCTCCTTGACCTATAAACATAGAAAAGAAAGGAAGATCTAAACATTAGCCGCCGGCTCCTTTCCAGACCGACGAGCGACCCCCGCCTCCCGCGAGGCGCTTGGGAAGGCCTCGGGTCTCGCCTCAGCCTCAGCCTCCTCTGACTCTGACTCCTCGAAGCCAGGCTCATTCTCCTGCCCAGGGAACGGAATGGAAGGCCTGATGTTGTCTAGCCCCTTCAGCTCGTAGAAGCGAAAGTCCTTGCTTTTGAAGTCCCTAAATTCTTGATGGAAGGAGTTCAAGACATCCTCGACGATCTCATCCTTGAAGGCTTTGGATGCCATGAACTTGGGGATGGCTTCCGCCGCCTCCTTTTTGGCCATCTCCGCCAGCACAGCAGCCGCCACAGCCCTCTCAACTGCCGCCGCGGCCTGAGCCTTCTTCTTCTCTAGTTGAGTCTAGAGGGTCTACACCCTCCTTTCCAGATGGGCCACCTCCTCGGCCCAAAAGGAGTTAGCATCACCCTCTCGAACCTTCGCACTGAACTCCCCTTCAGGCTCCTTGACAGCAGCCCTCTTTCGGGACATCTCCCGGAGATCCTTGAGGTTGAGCTTCATCCCTACAATATGAAGAAGAAAGAAGGGAGCTTATCTTTTCAGGACTTCGCCCAAGAGGAAGGGGGAGAGTAGGTCTGGAGCGAAAGTCTCGTCTTTCCACCGCCTGAAGAATCTCCAGGGACCGAGAAGATGGATCCTATTTAACGGCTTGGAGCCCTGTCGCTTCGTGCCCGTAGAAGACGTGCCATGTCCTGCGTCAAGCCAACCGAGAGATGCCACGTATCGAAGTGGCGCTTCGAACTAGGAGCAGTTCCCTTGAAGTTGATGCGGCATTAATAACCATCTTTGAGGAGAGAAGATGTGGCGACACCCAGATGGCACGGAAGCACGACCGCATGAACGTTGGCGCATCTGGCATTGGTAACGGAAGGGGCGCGCCCCCTTCATGCCAGCGCAACCATTACTCCCTTCGACCTGAGCGGACGCTTCGTTCTCTGGGCTCGGGATTGGGGGGCAACTGATATGCCGACATCCGCTGCGTGGAGCCTGCGGACTGATATGGCGACATCTGCTGACATGGAGCCTGCGGACAGCCATGACGACAAGAGACCTGCCACCTGGGCAAGGCTATATGATGAAGAACCGAGATAGACCACCCGGCCGAGATCAGCTCCCAGTCGAGGTAGGGCTCATTGGGCGGGTCCCCTATCTGAGGTCAGCTCTCGGTCAAGGTTGAGTCCATCCCTCCAAGGCGAGCCCCCGGCTGAGTACAGCTCCTGGTCGGGGTCGAGCTCATGCTTCCAGAACGCTGCCGAGGTCAGCTCCCAGTCGAGGCAGGGCTCATTGGACGGGCTTTCTGTTTGAGGTCAGCTCCCGGTCGAGGTCGAGTCCACCCCTCCGAAGCGAACCCTCCTTCCAGCAGGAGCGTGGATTCCTGCCAAAGGCGTAAAGAGGCCAGAATTCAAAATGAAGACAAGGGAGTACCTGATCACGCAGAGCCTTCGAGAGGTGGCACATGCCTCCTACAGCGTGCCGTGCGCACGATCTGCATGATCCGGACGACACCAGGCTCCCAGCCTTGCGGTATGTCGACACGTCGACGACTGCACGACTGGAAGACTGCGACTTCCATGACAGAGTGCCTGGACCCTAGGGCCCTAGCCCCTGTGGTACCCGGACGGCCTCCTTCAAAATGGCAACATCCCGTTATGGCCGAAGGCTCAGGCGCAGAATCGGCCCGATAGAGAGGCGACAGCAGGCAACGGAAAGCCTCCTTCGAAGGAGGGAAACTGGAAGCCAACAAAGGCCATTCACTTATATAAGACCCTCACGAAAAGGTAAGTAAAGGTAAGAAGTAGGAAGCCAAGCTCTCTGCTACAGAGACTCTTTCGTTTTTCACATTATCTTTTCTCTTATCACCCTCTCAACGTGGAGAGTCCCCCAAGCTCTCTGCTAGAGAGGTTTTTGTTTCCCTCGATCTTCTACTTGATCGTCGGAGTGCCTTCGCCGGAATCCCTGGCCCAAGGTTTTTCTGTCTTGCAGGATCCCCGAAGCGAGCGAGCGAGCCGACCGCGAGGCGGGGAGCCGATTATCTGGCGGGAACCCGATGCGTCAGAACTACGGGCCACGACGATCCGGACAGCAACACTTATATTTCTGAATTTACCCATGATCTGCAAGTACATGGTCCAGAACTTGTAGCTGGATAATGACTAATGTATTTATGCACCATGTTGGGGAAATGTCTTTATCTAGAACATCAACAAACATCTTGCATTATGTTTGTCTTATTTTCCAGACAAAGTCATAAAATTTCTCATCACATTTAATTATTTATGTTTCATAAATTTTCTTGCTGTTTTGAACATATTGGCTTAAAATTGCAGGGAGGATTTGCTGGAGTAGAGCGGTTGCACAAGTCTAGAATTCTGAAGAAATTACTTAAAGAACAGAAAAAATCAGGAAGGATATATGGTGGGATCTGCTCATCTCCATCTTTCTTGCAGAAGCAAGGCTTACTCAAGGTAAACTATAACGAGTATAGAATGTTCATATTTTGTATATAAATCTTGGACCAGGAATTTGAATTGACATTATGCCAAACAGGACAAAATTGCAACTGCTCATCCTGCTGTTATTGACAATCTCACTGGCCAAGTTTCTGATGGAGCCAGAGTTGTGATTGATGGTAAACTCATTACTTGCAGGGGCCTTGGAACTGTGTTGGATTTTTCACTTGCTATCGTGAGCAAGTTCTTTGGTCATGCTAGAGCAAGAAGTGTGGCAGAAGGGATTGTTTGTAAGTACCCCAAAGCTCAGGTTTAAAGAATATGGATAGGATATGAGATATAACAGAACTAGAAGTGATTACCATTTGGATCCAATGAACTGTTGACAAATGACAATCTTTGTGATGAAGCATATATATTTGTACTGCACAAATATCATCAAAGTCTGTTACTGCATTTCTTACCTGTGATGGATGGCGTGGGTTCAAGATTGCTTGGATGCTTGATGCTGGCATACATGAGCACGTATCTAGTAAATATTTCCACACCTTATTTATTGTTTTATTTTATCTGCACCCGCCACGGGTTCTGTCTCATTGTTATTTACCTATTGGCATCTAATACTTCTGTTGAAAAAGTTGTCTAGAATGACTGCTTGGAACTCAACCTTCAGGAACATGTGAAAACATCAAGAATTTTTTTGCTTGTTATCAATTTTGCTAAACAAGAATTTAACTTGTCTATCCAATAAAAAAAAGAATTTGAGTACAAAATTAAGCTGGTAATGCACTTGTCAAATTTGCATCCTGTTTCTTAACATATAGGAAGGGAATTAACACCATAAGATCATTTCTTGCAGACATCTTTTTGAATGCTTTTTAGCAGAAGACGGGCTATCATGTTGTATTCACATAACGCATGTGATACATTTACTGTCTCAAGGCTGAACTTATGCATACGAAAAATGTTACTATATCTTGCTGAATTATCATGAGGATGGTGATCGATTTGTCAAGATTGGTGCACCGATCACTTTCCTTTAAGTAGATGAGTCTCGAGTTTATAGTATGGAAATACTGGAACGAGATAAGTGGTTATTAGAGAATAACGATACTGGGCGTGATCAAAGAATGATAAGTCATATGGATTACTCACTCATTAATGATTTTTTGAGCTGTAATTATGTGAATAGTTCCTAGACTTGCAGTGCCTCAGTCACTCACAACGAGGTTGCTATAGTTTGACAAGCATATAAATATGGTCCCTAGCTATATAGGGCCTTGTAGTGTATGTTGGCTACAATAAGTTTATTATAGTAGTTGAGACTGTTTTTATAGAAGATCTATTGATCTCGGTAGTAGAGGAATAGTCCTATGTAACTTAAGAGGATGAGTCCTTGAGTCTGTGGCCACAACAACATAATATTGAAAAAGAGTTTCCATAAAAATCATGATTGGATTCGAGTCGATTAAGTTTAGTATACGATGAATGTTTAGGATTTGATGAGAATTCATGATCTATATCCTGATATAATTTTTGATAGAGAAACTTGATCATACGGGAACTGCACCTAGAGGTTTATTCTTCTATTTTGCTGAATTGCCTTACATACTGTAAGGTGTTACTGGTGGATTGCGAAAACTTGGATTGTTTTCGGATCAATGATTCATTTTAGGGTTAAGCTAGAAAAGTTCTGGTCCATCGAAAGGGTTTTGATGATATTGTGATAAAAATCATAGTATGTTTCACTACTTGACATGATGAAACCTGAGGGCTCATACATAATAGGAAATTGACCTGATCAAATCTTGGATCGAATTTAGTAACCGCTAGTTTTGTAAAGGTTGCAATTTAGTAGTTATTTATGATATTTGCTATTTTTGGCATCTACCAATTTTGACACATACTAATTTTGATACCATGGACTTAATTGCAAAGGTTACAATTTAATTTAATTTGATTTGGTTGGATTGAATTTAGTAACCGCTAGTTTTATAAAGGTTGCAATTTAGTAGTTATTTTTGGTACCTGTTATTTTTGGCACTTACTAGTTTTGACACATACTAATTTTGATACTATGGACTTAATTACAAAGGTTACAATTTAATTTAATTTAGTTTGATCTAATTGAATTTAAGAATCCTAGTTGGACTAGGATTTAAGAATTCTAGTTAGACTAGGACTATCAGTCTTTTTAAATTTGATTCGAATCGGGTTTGAATTCAATTTGATTTCATCCAAACTTGAACCCAAATGAATCCAATTAAATGGGACACCTAAGCCTAATTTAATTGGGCTTAACTCAATTGGATTTAGAATCCAAGTTGGACTTGGATTTCAATCCTACTATGAATAGAGTTGACATCCTTTTCGAATTTGTTTCGAATTGGATTCGAATTTGACTCGATTTGAATCAGATTAAATTCAAATTAAATAGAACACCTAAACCTAATCAGATTAGGCTTTATTACTCTAAATCTCGTGGAATAGAGGTTTGTATGGAGTTTTGTGTGGTGGAAAAAGGTAATGTGCGCAGAATTTTGAGAGAAGGCACCTTCTTCTCTTGGACTCTATTTCTTATTTGGATATTGACTATTTTTATCTAAACTCTTATTTGGATTTAAAGGTGTGATTTATCTATATTTTGGTCATGGAATATCTGCTTTGTGCGACAAAAACATCTTAAGAAAAGACTCATATTCTTTGTGCACATGTTTTAACATCACATTATTTTCATTACGCTTTTTATCACCAATTTTAAATGAGATTTAAATTGAGTAGGACTCTAATCTTGATAAGGCCAAACTTTATCTCAAGATGGCATGAAACAAATTGGGAGTGTACGGCACGTCACAATTAAAAAAAGAAGATATATTATGTGGGCGCTCTTCCTTCATGGAGTTCTAACTAGTCACACATATCATTCTCAACCTTCATTCTTTTTTAGTTCTAATTTTTCCAACGCCCAAAACTCCAACATTAGTGAGTTAAGAGAGAGGAGAAAAGAGAAAAAATAGTTTGGTCCTCCCTTGGTGTCTGAAGAGTCGTCCCATCCGATTGCATGAAGAGTTTACACAAAAGCTGCAAAGAGTGAGCCTTGTCTTTCAAGATTGTCGAGGAGTTCAAGATCCAAGCTAGAGAAGAGGCCTGTAAGGATCAGCATTTCGAGGGCCTCGGGGAGTTGATTAGTATCATCCCCGTGTGATACCAGCAAAGGTCGGATGCTTACGCAGTTCCGACAGTAACCTTGAACATCCACTGATTTGAGCCAAATCAAGATGAAGGAGAATATCAATCAAGGTAAGTTGATCCCTCCTTTTTTGATTTTATTTTTTTTAGATCTTTGATCATGTGATGATAGATTAATCAGCATGTTAGTTACTTCCTTAGAAATAATTCTTAATTATTTTGCACGCCTCTTCATGAAAAGTTTTAAAAGTTGCTTATACTAGGATTTTTAGAAACTCTGTTTTTAGCATGCTACTATTAGCAATTCCTTCAATGATATTAGAGCTTAGGCTAACCTAACATGCTTGATTAGATTCAGATTTGAGTCCTTTTCAAATATGAATGTTAGGATCGAGTTTGATCGAACCTGTGCTGATATAAGGTTGTCTTGCTATAGGGTTAACCCCCTATAATGCAAAGGTTATCCTAGCATAGGTTTGACTTCTTTTAAAAAAGAGTTTTTAAAGTTAAAAATCCATAACTTTAGTTTGATTTTATGTTGCATGAGACGTGTCATATTCTTGTTTTAGATTTGAAATTAATTACATGAGATGTAGGTTAATCTATTTGATCTAAAACAACATGTATAAGATGCATAAATTTGGGGTTAGACATGAAAATTAATTCATGTTTATGAACTATTAATTCCATGAACTTTAACATAATCTAAAAATCCTTTTTAGATTCTAAATTTTCATTCATGGATGTGGATGTGGGTATGGGTAGAACAATTAGGTCTAATGATTCAACTACACCTTAGAGTTTTAAATATATTAAGGCTAGAACCCTATTTTTAATTTTGAGTTGCTCGTCCAACCCAATCGATAGTTGATTAGGATTAGGTTAAAATGGTTCAAAATTGATCTTAGATATAGTTTAGTCATATCGATTCATACTTAATGTGAATTGATTAATTGAGGACCTAATTTGGCGTAGTGGTCCAAGCTTTAGTCACTAGGTTGACATATTCATTCTTATTGATCAATTGGTATCTAAGACAAGTCTTGATCATGGTTATTAATTAGGACTAACTTTTACCTGGTCAACTCAGTTGGTGTCTAAGAAAAGAGGATGGCGGAACCCTTCCATTGATCTTACTTGGTCAACTTAGTTGACTAAGTTTTAGTTAGGTTTCTTATTGATTTGAGCTCTCCCATGCCACTTAGGTTCGTTAGACATTTGATATGCTAATGCAAACTAGGTTAATCAGACATAAGATAGACTGACCTAAACCAGGCTAGTCAGATATGAGTTGTGCTGACCCAAACCTGGTGAATCAAATATAAGATGTGCTAATTTAATCCAACTTAGTCAGACATAAGTTATGTTGACCTAAACTGGGTTAATCAGACATATGATATGCTGACCAATTTAGATTAGACCTGTATCTAAATTTCCTCATAAATATTAAGTCCATAGATCTTCCACCATTATGGAGATGTGGGTGTCTCTCAGGTATTGATTGTTCTCGGTTGGATACAGTGATTCAGTTGCATCAGGGGGGCCGCAATGACTTTATTAAATATGAGATGTTGTAGGATGAAGATGGGATTAGACCCAATAACTGTTTGGTGAGGGATTCAATGATGGCTTCTATTGCCGTCTAGATCGTCGTGGCGCGTCATCGCCGCGTCGGGTGCCTCCTCTTGCCAGGAATGCTCCCTCCTCGGGGTTAGCTTTTTAGCCTGCTCGGCCTGCAAAACAGAGGAGACCCGGTTTGGGGATTCCGGCGAGGACACTCCGATGATCAAGTTAGTGGGACAATTGAGGAAAATAGAACCTCTGAGACGGAGAACTTGGGGGACTCTCTCGCCCCAGGGGGTGACAAGATGATAATGATCAAATAGCAAAAGAAAAGAGGGAATGGAGAGCGGGGAAAATCTGTTGCCGTCGTCTCAGGGTCATCGTGGTCCATAGCTCTAGCGCGTCGCCGCCACGTCGGGTGCCTCCTCCTGTCAAGAATGCTCCCTCCTCGGGGGTTAGCTCTTCGACCTGCTCGGCCTGCAAAATAGAGGAGACTCAGGTTAGGGATTCCGGCGAGGACACTCCGACGATCAAGTCAGTGGGATGATCGAGGAGAACATAATCTCTGAGACGGAGAGCTTGGGGGACTCGCTCGTTCCAGGGGGTGACAAGATGATAATGATCAAATAGCAAAAAGAAAGAGGGAATGGAGAGCGAAAAGAAAGAGGGAATGGAGAGCAGGGAGGATCCCTTCGGCTGGTCCTTTGGCCGGCCGAGCTTTTAGCTGCTTGCTTGTCGCTCTCCCCCTCTCACTCACTTACCTTCCTCCTCTTTTCTGGTTGTGTCCTGGTGTCCTTCTTGGTGTGCTCTCTTATGGTGGAGGGGCTTGCCGTAGCTCGCTGCTTTTCTTCCTTCCCCCTCCTCTCGGACTGGTCCTTCCGGAGGAGGCGATCCGTGGACCTTTTGAAGCCTCTTCCTCTCTCTCGGATTGGTCCTCCTTCTAGCCTCCGGAGAGCTCTCCCTTGGACTGGTCCTTTTTTCCTCCCAAGAACTCCCCCCATTGGGGGTGTCATTTTTGCTTAAGAGGGGCAGGCACTATGCCATTGAGCTCCATGCCATGGTGGGAAGTTTCCATTCCTAGAGGGATCGCTCGAGTGTTGCAGGGCCTGTGGCTTTGAGAGGATTCTACTTCTAGGGGTATTCTGGGTCTCTTACCGCGTGGGTCAGCATCCTCGGGCTATACGGTAGTGGACGTGGTGGCACGTTACAGGGCCCTGGGTTTGACTGGGCTTACTTCGTGCAGAGCATGCTGGTGGCGTGTCGCAGAGCTGGCATTGGTGGCAGGGCATGCGCCACCTTCCGGAGGTTGCACGTGGATAGGGACCTCCACGCAGTGGTTTGAATTCCTGCGATCTTTTCCTTTCATCGTTGGTGGGAATTCTGGTCTTCATATAGCAAGGAGGGACCTCCATTTGGGAGGTCCGCCTTTGGCAGCATGAGAATGACCCCGGTTGGAAGCTGACCTCAGAGGAGGGCTCGTCCCACGAGCTCGACTCTGGATGGGAGCTGACATCGGCAAGAGGGCTTGCCCCACGAGCTCAACCCTGGCTGGGAGCTGACCTTGGTAGGAAGGCTCGCTTTATGAGCTCGACCCTGGTTGGGAGCTGACCTCGGCCTTCCACCCAGGGGCCGCATCTAGATGGCAATCCCCACCTGTGTAGTTGACAGCTGGTGGCTGTGTATGCTCCACGTCAGTAGATGTTGCCATATCAGATGCCCCCCACTCCCGAGTCAGGGTGCGGGGCTTCGTGAGTTTCCTGGCTTATAAGTACCAAACTGTGAGTTATGCGGTAGATGGCAGGGTTCCAGGAATCCCCAACTGCACTTCAAGATTGTGAGCTGGGCGACTATGCGCGGGTCTATCGGAAGGATCCGGCTCGGAGATTGCCTAGCTGCGTGCCTCGTGGTAGATGGCGGGTTGCCCTGTCGCCGCCTCAGGGTTGTGAGCCCGGCTAAAAAGTGCAGTGATGGGGACATCAACATGAAAGAATTTTTTTTTGGACTAACCCACTTTTGTTTTGCAGTTAAAATAGACAAATCTAATAAAGGGTTTGAGCCCATCTTCTCTATCAGCAAATACTTGAGCCGATTCATGTTAATGAGTCGACTCAACCTAAATTCAAGCAGGGTATGTGGCCACTTCTTCAATGCCCATTTTCCTCACTTGGCACCATCCATTTGAAGCCCACTTTCCTCATTGGGATGCCATCTACTTGAAGTCCATTTCCCTCACTTAGGTGCCATCTACTTGAAGTCCATTTCTCTCAATTGGTTGACACCACATCAAGCACCTTTTTAGGAAGGAGGAAGGACACTACATCAAGAATTTTATGGAGAGATTGAAGCTAAGTTCTATTACCCCAACAACCCTCCAACTAACTTGCCACGTGGGATGCCACATCACATGACACATAGGGCTCCACATCAGCAAATTAAGCCAAGTCATTACCACATGTCAATTGGTTGTAACCTTCTACCCATAAATGGTTGTAAAAACTATTTCTAGTTGAAACTACCCAACTAGAGTTAGCTAGACCTAACCTCCACTCCCTCTCTCTCCTTGGCCGACCCATGTGGATTATGGAAGGCTATAAATAGGGCCTAAGCCCCCCCCATTATATTCATTCTACTTTGGATTAAATGAAGAAAGCTATCTTTTTTGTTCTAGTTTTCCTATGTTCTCTTGTTTGAAGTGAAAAGTTCTTGAGTTTGAGAGTTAGAAGATAGGTATGAGAAGAGAGTGTGAGGTTCTTGAATGAGCGTTTGAAGGGTAGAATATCCTTGAGTGTTTGAAAAGTGGAGTACTCCTTGCTTGATCCAAGATCCAAGCATCATTCCTTGAAGGCGCCGGCCTCTACTTCCTTGTTTTCCCTTTCTTCTTCTTCTTCTTGTTTTAATTCCAATTTTGAATTCTACTTCCACGCCTAATTTCTGATTTGATGTAGGTTTTCTTTGATTTTCTAAGTCCAAGATGAAGGTCTCCAAGCTAAGGATCATAGCCAAGGTAAGTCCTAAAGGTAGGGAGTGCTAGTCTTATGATTTAGACTTCAATCCTTGAATGATGAGAGCTCATTCTTCCACCAAATAATTAGCCATCATTGTTGGTAGGAAAACTCTTCCTAAGCTTCATTAGATCTGATCATTTGAAGGTTAACTTGTCCTAGTACTGATAGTTTCCTTGCCATGAAGATCCTAATCTCTATTTTGAACTAGATCTACGTTTCGGGTATTGTAATTTAGATTAACTAGTCTTCATATGAAGATTTTTTTCTTGGATTAATTAAGACCATTTATTTGATAATTAATTGCTCAAGTTTGCTTGCTGGTTAGCTTGCTAAAACTCTTTATTCATCATTTTATTTTTGTCTCCCATCAATTTTTTTGGTATCAAAGCTTATGGTTTACTAGGTCAAGTATTTGATTGCTGAAATTTCTGTTCTAGTATTCACCCGAATTTTTCACGAATTTTATTATTTTTTTAAATTGATCAAAAAAATCTAAAAAAAATACTTTTCTAGTATCTTAGTGTGTTAGGACTCGAAATATAAAATTCAAAAAAATATTTTGCTTTATTTTTGGATTTAAAAATACGAGTTCTTAGATCATTTCTGAAGTTCTGTCCAGAATTCTGTTTTTGCCTTCCATTTCATTTAATTTTCAAAAAAATATAAAAATATTTTTTCTAAATTTTTAATTTTTAGATCTAAGATTCAGACTTCGAATTTTGTTATTTCCCACTAAAATTTTTAATTTTAGAAGGATCTAGAGTTAGGAATTCAAAATTTGAATTCAAGTTATTAAGAGTTAGCTAAACTGTTGGAACCTTCTAGCATGTGCTTTCAAACTACATTCTCAACCAAAATTCGAGTTAATTTGAAGTCAAAATTTTAAAATCCAAGAATTTTTATCTGAGAATTAACCAAATCAGTTTTATTTTAAATTTTTAGATTTTTAAAAAGATTAAATTTTGAATTTTTAAAACTAGCTAGTTGAAAGTTGTTCTTTGCTGAAACTTTTTTTACAACTAGCTTTCAAAACGAATTTCTGAACGAATTTTTAATTCTAATTCGAGATTTAAATTTTAAAATTTGATTTCTGAAATCTGGACTTCAAAATCTAAATTTTTCAATTTAATTTGTTGAATTTTAATTTTTTAAAACTTGGGTTTGAATCACATGTTTGTGCTAATACTAGTTGTTGTGTTATCTAGTTGGTGAATTGCTTGTGTATCCATT